>OX941081.1:145332869-154697869 GCA_954870635.1 Arctium minus
TTGTCCTTCCATTAATCACAAACAATTAACATTTACAACTCAATATATTCATTTGCACCTTTTAGGATTCTATCATGGTAGACACATAAGTAACCCACATAATTGTTATATGTAAATAGAAGGGAAATCTTCTTAATTCACCCCTTCCTTAAAACCCATAAAGTCTCTTTTAGGTCATAACCCTTCCAACATCCAAAAATACCCATTGGATTATAAATATTAAAATGATACTACTCACGTATCAAAATCCAAGTAAAGTAACACATCTTCAAAAGGAAAGTGAAACAAACCCACAAATTTACAATTTAGGTCAAACATCATAAATATCCACATTTTGTCACATAATACTAATAACACATATGTATGGAGAAATAAATGGTAAAAGACTCAGCAAGTAGGTTTGTAAGTGAAAACCTAGAAATGTAGAAAAACCCTAGAAAATGGGAAGAAGGACTTGAGGCTTGACCAAACTCTTACAAGCTTTAAATGTAGGTTGGAATCTTCACTTGCAACTATAGAACCCTAGGAAAAGAGTATTAACTTCATGGATTTGATGCGTAGAATAAATGAAGAGAAATATGTGAAAAAGAAGTAAAAACCGCTTCTAAAGGGGAATAAATCGTTCTCCAAAAACTGAAGTGTAAAGGTGGGGAATGAGGCAAGAAAACGAGCTGAACTTAAAGGGTCTGGGGTTCGCGGGCTATAGTGACAGGGCGATAGTGCCCTTGTCATAATCGTTGGGCACAATCTCTAAGATTGTATCGCGACCCTCTTACCTCCGCGCGATAGTGCCACAGTGAAAGTGACATTGTCACAATCACCGGCACTCTCGCCCAATCTGTACCAAAAGGGGTTTAAGCCTCGTGATTATGGTCCCTCCGAGTATGCCCCTGTAAATGTCGTCGGGCATACTCGCCCAACAAGCACCGAGCCCATTTTCATAACTATACCCGATTTCACCCTTTTCTCAAAACTCAATACTAAAAGCACTTAACTCTTAAACACCCCCCACATATATATATATATATATATATATATACACACACACACACATACACTACCAAGAGGTCACGAAGGGTTAAAGGAGATACAAGATAAGTTTAAACTGAGAAGAGCTACTTACTCAAAATTTTGGGTGTTACAATCCTCCCCTCCTTAGAAAGGATTTCGTCCTCGAAATCCCAAAATAAATAAAAATATGAGGGTACCGTCTCTTCATGTCCTCATCGGCTTCCCACGTGGCCACGTCTCATTTGTACCTCGGTGGTGTTTCAATTGGACCTTGACCAAGACTACTTCTCTATGTCGGAGTCTCTTCAACTTCTTCTCTAAAATGCTTTCAGGTTCTTCAACACATCGATTATTGTCCACCCAAATTTTTAATAAAGGGATGATGCTTTCTTTCTCTGCCAAGCTTACGTAAATAGCAGACGTGGAAAGTAGGATGGATTCCGTTCATTTCGGGTGGTAATCCTAACCTATAGGCTTGGAGTCCCACTCGGTCAATGATGGTGAATGGTCTAAGAAAATGGGGACTAAGCATTCCACGTTTCCCAAACCTGAAGATACCCTTTCCATGATGACACTTTTAGCATCACCCAGTCGTCCACTTGGAATTCTACCAGTCTTCTCTTCTTGTCCGCATAACTCTTTTTGACGGTCTTGGGCCTCTTTCAACCGTTCTCTAATATTCTTTACCTTGTCGGCATTTCTTGTATAATTTCCAGGCCGGAAAATTGTTTCTCTCCCGCCTCTAGCCAACACATGGGTGTCCTACATTTTCTGTCATACATGGTCTCGAATAGTGCCATGCCAATGCTCGAATGGTAACTTTTGTTGTAGGCGAATTCTATTAGTGGAAAGTGAGAGTCCCAATTTCCTCCAAAGTCGATAACACACGACCTCAACATATATTAGGTTTGGATGGTCCTCTAGTTTTGGCCATCTGTTTGAGGATGGTAGGCAGTACTTAGCTTTATCTTCATACCCAACTCCTTTTGCAATTCGTCCCAAAAGTGAGAAGTAAAGTGACTATCAATGTCGGACACAATGCATTGCGGCACTCCGTGCTTTGAGATTACTTCATCTATGTACAACTTTGCCAACTTATCCATCGACAAAGTCTCCCTCATTGCTAGGAAATGTGCACGCTTGGTCAATCAATCCACCACTACCCATATGGTGTCATGACCCCTCTAAGTCTTTGGCAGCTTCGTCACAAAATCCAAAAGGATGTATTCCCACTTCCACTCGGGGATCGCAAGATACTGCAAACTACCATAAGGTCGTTGGTGTTCAACCTTTACTTGCAGACAAGTAATGCATGTCTCCACACAACCGGCCACATCAAGATTCATCACCTGCCACCAATAGTTTAGCTTCAAGTCTCGATACATCTTCGTGCTTCCAGAATGAATTGATTACTTCGACTTATGAGCGTCCTCCAACAATAATTCTCACACCCTCTGATCTTGGGCACCCAAATCCGCCCTTGGAAGGGTTTCAACCCTCTACTGTTTTCTGTCAAGTGAAGATGTTGTTTCGTCATGGTTTCACCTTTAAGATTTGCTTTAAGTAGTGCCTCGGCTTGTGAGGTCCTGATTTTCTCAAGTAGACTCAAGACTACTTCAATCCTTACGAAGGATGCTCGAACATTTCCACTATACTCTTTCCGGCTCAACGCGTCCCCACCATGTTAGCCTTTTTGGGTGGTATAGCAACTCACAATCATAATCCTTAAGTAACTCTAGTCACCTTCGTTGATGCATATTCAACTCCATTTGATCAAAGACATACTTTAGGATTTTATGTTCGGAATATAGTGTACATCTCGTACCATACAAATAGTGTCGTCATAACTTCAATGCGAACATTGCTACCACTAAATCGAGATCGTAGGTTGGATAAATATTCTCATGCTCCTTAAGTTGTATCGAGGTATAAGCTATCTTTTTGCCGCTTTGCATCAAGACACATCCCTACCCCATCTTAGATGCATCACTATACACTACGAAATCCTCCGTTCCCTCAGATAGGGATAGAATCGGAACTTCATACAATTTTTTTCTGCAGGGTCTTGAAGGCTTGGTCCTAAGCATCGGTCCAAAGAAATTTCACGTTCTTTCTTGTCAGCAAAGTTAATGGAGAGGCGATCTTAAAGAACTCCTGGATGAATCTACGGTAATAACCGATCAAACCTAAGAAACTCTGGATTTCGGTTGGGCTATCTGGAGGCTCCCAATTAATCATATTCTCAATTTTTGAAGGGTCCACCTTTACTCCTTCTTGTGTTACCACGTGTCCCAAGAATTGGGCTTCTTGCATCCAAAATGCACACTTAGAGAATTTGGCATACATCTTCTCCTTTCTTAATAGTTCCAACACCTCTCTAAGGTGTTGCTCATGCTCCTTATCGTATTTATAGTAGACCAAGATGTCTTCGATGAACACAATAACGAACTTATCCAAAAATGGTAGACAAACCTGATTCATCAAATCCATAAATACGGCCGGTGCACTTGTCATACCAAATGGCATGACCAGGAACTTGTAATGCCCGTACCGAGTCCTAGATGTCGTCTTTGATACATCTTCTTCTCGCACTTTCATTTGGTGATACCCCGAGCGAAGGTCAGTCTTGGAGAAACATCACACTCTTTGCAATTGATCGAAGAGATCATCGATTCGGGGAAGAGGATATTTATTCTTTAGTGTAACATAATTCAACTCACGGTAGTCGATGCACATCCGCATCATGTCGTCCTTCTTCTTGACGAATAACACCGAAGCTCTCCAAGGTGATGATCTTAATCTCACAAAACCCTTATCCAACAACTCTTGCAATTGCTACATCATTTGTTGCATCTCCTTTGGCGCCAGACGATACGGTGTGCAGGCTATTGGTGTCGCCCCCGGAACCAAATCGATTCTAAACTCCACCTGACGATCGGGTGGTAAGCCTAATAAGTCATCGAGAAAGACGTCCGAGAATTCGTTGATAATGCTTACATCTTCCACTTTCTCCTTCTTGGTCTTGGCATCCACTACATAAGCTAATAATGAAAGGAACTTCTTCATCAAATATTTTCGTGCCTTGATAGAAGAAATGATGGCGACCTCATCTTTCTGCTTCTCTCGATATATAAGAACAAAGTCCCCATTTTCTATGGGTATCCTAGTGAGCTTCTTTGAACACAAAATTTTGCCCTGATGTTTTGCTAACCAGTCCATTCTTATTACTACATCGAAACTGGTAATGGTCATAGGGAGTTGGTCCACCTTAAAGCATTTGCCCCCAATCTCCAAGCGACACTTTTCTAAAATCTCGCTTAGTATTACTTGCTCCCTATTCTCCACTTCTATGACTAGAGCATCAGTAAAAGTACTAGAAGACACATATAAAGACTTATAAAAATGGATTCCAACAAAAGAATGGTTCGCACTAGAATCAAATAACACTCTAGCGGGTATGAAGTTGAGTAAGAACGTACCCAACAACACATCGGCGGTTTCCTTTGCTTCTTCCGCTGTCACTTGAAAATCTCTCCCTTGTAATCTTGGAGCAACTTCCTTTCTCATTTGACTCCCTACATTTGCCCCCTTTGGGACATTCATTCCTCATATGTCCCATCTCCTTGCACTCAAAACTGATTGTTCCTCTGATCGAGCAATCTCAACTAGTATATCTCGACTTTCGACACTTGAAGCACACAATTGGACTGGGGTTGCAAATTCCAAAATGTTTGCATTTACAATTAGGACACCACCTTGCTTCCTTTCGAGTGTGTATCCCCTTTCCGCTAGGGTTGAACCTTGGTTGCTTAAATGAATTTGTAGGCTCTCCCACTTCCTCTTTTCCACAACTCTCACCTTCTCCTCTTTGTATCTAGCATAAACTTCCTCCATCATCTTGGCTTCCTCGATCGCCTCTCTTAAGGTGGAGGCCTTAGAATTACGTACAATAGACATCATATCCGCAGGTAGTTCTTTAAGGTATGCTTTTACTTTGTTCTATCTCCGTTGGGGCTACATTCCCCACGAAGTTCAGTTTCTCCATGAAAAGTCAGGTGTACTTCCTTACTGACAAGTTCCCCTTCTTGAGTGCTCGAAATTCCTCTTCGATACGATCCATCTGTCGTTTATTGCAGTATTCTTCTTAGATCTTCTTCTTGAATGAAGCCCAAGACAGATGTGCTAGTACTGATTCTTCCAGGTTGGCTTTGGTAACATTCCACCATTAGAGAGCGGTGCCTCTTAGCATTTGAGAGAAGAATCACACCCTTGATTCCTCTCCGCAGTCACTTGACCCATAGTCTTGTTCTGTTTCCCTTATCCAGTTCATGCAATCAACCGGATTATCCAAGCCAGAGAATTCTAGCGGCTTGCTGCACAGGAAAGTCTTACAAGCGCAAGTCCTCTCGCCCCTTCCAGCAACGGTGATGACTTGATCCTCCAATCTTGTGACATTTCCCGTTCCCCTGGAACCCGCTCAATATTCTTGGCTACCGCCTCATGTTTTTGATGGATGTTGTCCCTGTCATCCAGCAGTTTCATAAACGTCTCTTGTTTTTTTTCTAAGGCAGCGTTAACCATTTGCATCACGCCGACTAACATCTCGGTTTGAGGATTTACTTCTTGCATAATCGGAGTTGGGGAGGCCAATTTAACCCTTGGCACGTTCTCGGGTCCTCCTCCTAATATATTCGATATGGTTGGGATCACAGTTGTCTCTACTCTTTCCGTTTGATCTGTCGTGGATAAGGCCTGTTAAGTCTGTTTTTATAGTAATCATTGTATTTATAGGCTTGGTCAAATACTGTGTTTAGAGTCTTAATATATGTTGTATTGACCAAGGGTATTTAAGTACCTTTGGTCTTGTTCCTTGTAACACTTACACGCTCAATCTATACATTACTTACTTTACGCCTTGAACTCTCTCTCTCTCTCTACTCTCTCTCTCTAGGATTTAGAGATCTTGGACTCACAATTGGTATAAGAGCTAATCTAGATCTTGAGAGAATTGAGAGAATCGATTTTCGTATCTGAATTTGTGCATTAATTCGAAAATTTGATTGATTTTCTTGAAAAAATTTCAAGAAAATCTCGTTTTTGAATTTTTCATCAAATTCAATCTGTTTTGTGAACGAATTCTTGTGAAATTTGGTTTGTTGGATTCGTTTTTGATTGCTATACACTTTTAATTCACATCGATTTTCAAGAAATTCAAGTTTTGATTGTCGATTTTAAAAAATTTTGAGTTTCCTGGAAAACACGTGTTTACGTACTGTTACATTCTCGAAATTGTGTTTTTGTAGTTTTTAATCGAATTTTTTGATGGAAAAGTGTTAGAAACTTGTTTTTGTTCAATTTTGTGTGAATTAGTTGCTTTAATTTCATGGATATAATCATGTTTTGCAAGTTTTTCTTGATTTTCAAAGGTTTGCGCCAGATCTGAACTTTGTGCTAGTTCATCTCAGGTTTGCGCGAGTTCATCTAGTTTGCGCGAGTTTATCCAGTGCATTTGCGTCTTCAGGGTGTTTTCACAAGAAGTTCAGCTTTTCGCTTTGTGTTCATCACGCAAAGCTATCTTTGCATCTTCCTAGCATAAAGAGAAGTAAAGTTTGCATCTCATTCAGATCACGTAAAGCTACTTTGCGTCTCCTTCTGTTCGCGAGAAATTCTGTTTGCGTCACAAGCTTCTAACACAAGTCTAGTTTGCGCCTCGTATTGCTCACAAAAAGTTAGGTTTGTGCCTTCAGCATCTCACGCAAAGTCTGCTTTGCGCTACTGTCATTTAACGCAAAGTGAAGTTTGCGTCTTCCTCTACTCATGCAAAGCTCAGTTTGCACTTTCTGCTTCTCACGCAAACCTCAAGTTTGCGCCAGTTCTCAGTCAACACTTAGAATTTTTCTGAATATTTGTCATGGATTCTGCCAAGTTAGCCTTTCAAGCTCAGTTCTATAAGAATGACCTCGTGATGTCATTGGGTACAGACACTCGTCCTTCTGTACTGATAGATGAAAATGAATTCACTCAGTGGCAAGATCGATTCCTCAACTTCATTGAACGTCAAACTAATGGAGCAAACATGATGAAGTCTCTAACTGAAGGACCGTTCATAAAGACTAACAAAGAGATTCCCGCAACACCTGACGAAGTTTTACGAATAAAAGCTGATCGAGAATTAAGTGCTAATCTGATGCTAGCTTTGCCAAATTCTGTCTATAACCGTGTTGATCATTACAAAAATTATTCAAATCAGATGTGGGAACAGTTAGAAAAGATCATGCTTGGATCTTCAGTTGCGACTCAACTTAGACATACACTCTTCATGAACAAATTTGACGAGTTCAAGGCCAAAGACAGTGAGTCTATAAAGAGTGTTTTCGACAGATTCTGTGCCGTGATCAATGACCTGAGAAAAATAAAAGTGGAAAAGACCGAACTTGAAACAAATATGAAATTCCTCAACGCTCTTCAGCCTGAATGGAATAAATCTTGTCACAGACTGAGGAACGACGTTCGGATCTCCTCTATGCAGATTCAGGAATTATATGAGATTCTGATGACTGGTGAGAGCATTGTACTAGAGAAGAAGGCTAGGCTTGAAAAGAAGAACAAGAAATCAGTGGACCCGGTTGCTCTTCTCACGAAACAACTAGCAGAACAAGCATTGTCTGATAATGCTTATGACGGGTCAACTGATGATGATGGTGAGGCACTGCAGAAAGCAATGATCATTCTCTCACAGCATTACCAGAAAAAGTTCCAACCACATTCAAGTTCCAACACTTCTCGCTTCACTTCCGGTTCAAGAGTCAAAGTGCCCGAGCCAAAGACTAGTGCCTGCTATAACTGTGGAAAGTCGGGGCACATATCTAAGGAATGTAAAGTGAAGAAAGTTAGGGACTCATCTTACTATCGAAAGAAATTGGAATTGGCAGAGAAAAGAGAGAATGAAACTGCTCTTCTTGCTGAAGAAGAATTCTGGCTGGATCACTCCGACGATGAAGATACAAATGTCGAGATCGCTCAGATGTGCTTTGTTGGAGATGATCAGTCAGATGATGATTCTGACACTGATGAAGACGAGGTATATTCTGAGTTTGATTTTAATTTCATATCTTCTCAGATGGATGTTATAATTACTGCGTTACATGATCTTCGCTTAAAGTTATTATCTGAAAAGAATTTAAATTCTGAAAAGTCAGATTTGATTGACAAATTAAAAATTTCTTTGAAAGATGAAAAATCTATTTTAGAAAATACAAAATACATCTTTCAAAAGAAATTAGATGATTTGGAAAAATCAAATAAGTCTTATCTTCAGTCTTTGACCGCTATGACCAATTTAAAAGACAATCTTTCGGATAAAATAAATAAATTAGAAGAAAAGTTATATCGAAGAAACCAATCTGAGCAAAAAAAATTATGAATAAAGGAAGGAGTGAGGAAGCTTTAAAAGAAAAATGGGGACTTGGTTTTAAAAATCCACATTGTTTAAACAATGCGATCAAAAAATCCCCAACTTTATATAAATACGATTATCTAACACTTTCTCAATATGCTCCTCAATTTAAAATTGATTGGATGAATGAAAAACAAGTATTAGAAATCGAAAATGAGAAACGGAAAAATAACAAGAAAAAGGAAATTCCTTTTGTTTACACATTTGAAAATGCAAAATATTTTCCTGACAAATCGAGAAGAGGTAAAAAAGGTATAAATGATATATCTCCTGTCAAATCTTCAGTGTCTGATGATTTTGTTGATATTTTTGCTAATAAACCTGACAAGGAAAATATATCTCCAATCATTTATGATTCTAAGAGATATACACCTCCTTTAATATTAGAAGGCAAAATCATTGATCTTGAAGATAAGATGGAAGATCAAAATATTTTAAAAGAAATGGAATCTGATATTATTCTTTCTTTCATGACGTCTAGTCTTGAAAAAAATTTATTTTCAGAAAAACAAGATTCCATTTCTAGTTTTTCTTCTAATTGTCAAGTAAACAGAATGGAAGTTTCTAAATCTGATATCTTTTCTCAAAATAATTCTGACTCCGAGGTAAGTTCAGTTTTATTGTCTGATCAAATTGGTTGCTTAGGTAAAATTATTTCTTCTGATTTAAATACTAATTCGAAAATTCTTGATGAATCTTTTACGCTAAATGATCAGTATTATAAACCAAAACGTAAAAGAAGACGGTCAAAGAAGTCGAAGAAACAAGATAAAGTTCTTTCTGACAGTTCTAATTCTTCTGATTCTAATCTTTCAGATAGGACTTTGAGCAAGTCATCAAAGAAGCAGATTTGGAGAGCGAAGCGGATATCGGATGAATTTCAGATTGATGGGGATAGATGTATAGACAAACTTTATAAAAGTGATTCATTTGCTACTTGTAATAAAAATTCAAAATACTCTAGAAAGCAAATGATTCGAATTTCCAAATATGTCTCATCTTCTTCCTCTGATTCTAGTTCAGATGATTATGCTTTGTATTCATCTGATGATTGTGCTTATTATTCTGATGATCTTTCTCATGCTTCTCATTTCAAATCTAATCATTATTTCCCCATACGAACTGCAACTAACAAACATGGGCCCAAATTCAAGTGGGTACCAAAATCTCAATCTGACTCAAAGTTGCAGGCATCTCATGTCAAGGGGGAGTAAGAGAAAGTATGGCTCTTGAATAACACAGTTCAAGACCCGCATCTCAATGACAACATTTTGGCTTCTAAATACATCAGCTTAGAACTCGTGCTTCAAAGACATTGACTTCTAGACATGTCAGTGTAGGACTCATTCTTCAATGTTTTAAGCTTCTGACTAATGAGAAACTGTGAGTACATCTACTTAATTTCTGTTGCATTTATATCTGATAATGATGTTGTTCCAGTTTTCTCAAATGTTTTAAAAGAATCTGAGCAAATTTATTTCAACTCCTGTATTTGTTCAACCCAATATTTTCAAATGAGACACATTTTTCATTTTTACATTATGTGAAAGATAATATTAATGAATTATATTTTGTTTCAACTAAATATAAACTTGCCGATCAAATGTTTCTATTTTTTAAATCTCGGCATGTTGTTTTAAAATTTTAAACCTTTACAAATTTTATTCTATAAAGTAAAAGTTTTACATTTTTTCTTTCTTTTGAATAAAATGTGTGTCTAGGATAAATTTTCAAGTTCGTTTGTTTATATTAAAGTTCTTATATGTTCAAATTTCAGCTTTAACAAAATTCGAAAAGTCAGCAACATGTTTGTAGCTTTTGATATCGCTTTAAAGTTGTGTGATTCGGAATATTTATAGTTTACAATACTTAGAAAACCTAAAAAGTTGGAATTTTGGATCGTAATGAAAATATGGGCTAAGCACTTAGACGTAAAACCTTGTGTTTGAGATGATTATTAAATTCTTATAAATCAGAAACCTCTAAGTTTAAAAGTTTGTACTTGTGACCTTTCTGGTTTGGGAAAGTAAGTTCTGTGGGATGCTTGTCATCTGGTCCCCTAAGGTCAATTGATCTGGAAGTGATCGAACCCAAATCCTTCTATAGAATCAGATCGAAAGTCTTGTTCTACTGGTATGAATGGGTTTAGGATGTGTCGATGTAGCCTTTCTGATCTGGGAAAGTAAGTTCCAAGGGGTGCTTGACACCTAGTCCCCTAAGGCCAACTGGTCTGGGAGCGGCTGACCCAAATCCTACAATAAGGTCAGATAGAAAGTTACGTTTACGGCATGTTCTTTACTTACCGAACTTTTGGATTAAAAAGATGTCAATGTGCACAAGCTTAAAAGATGCCAAAGAGCACACTCATGTAAAGATGCCATATAGCACAATTCTAAAAGATGCCAATGAGCACACATCTCATGATACTTGGTGATATGTTTGAGTTGCAATAAACCTGTAAATTTGTGAAAATCTGAATTTTTGATGGATTAGTGTGATTACATGCAAAGTTCTCTATTATATTTTTAGAATTGCATTTTCTTGAAGCTAATCGGAGTTCACATGCGAGCACACTGAATAGATTGATGAAAGTTTTTGAAACTGAACATGTCTTAACTTGATATGCAATAAAACTTGGTTCTATATCCAAAAACATTGGATTTTATTGTGATATTTTACTAAGTAGAATTTTATTTGTTTCTGTTTAAATTTTTATATATTTAGTCATTTCAAAATACATATTCAGTATATTTCTCTTTCTACATTGATGTTTCTATCATTGTGTTCTCATTTATATCTTAATGGGTTTGAGCATTATTCAAGGGGGAGTGAATAAAGGTGAATTTTTCTTAATGATCATATCTGTTTTTGAGGGGGAGTATCTGATTCTCTATATGAATGCTAACTTGAATTGTCAAATTTAGTGCATTTGTGTAGGGGGAGTCAAAGAGCTTAACAGGTAAAATTTCTCAGACTCCAAGTATGTGTCACTAGTTGGTAGAGCAAAGTTTAATTTGCGCCAACAGCTTCTAGCGCAAAGCAAGCTTTGCGTTTCCTGCATGTCGCGCAAACCTCACTTTGCGCTTCCTTATGTTAGCGCAAACCTTACTTTGCGCCACCAATGTGTAGCGCAATCCTTCCCTGTTTTCTCCTTTACTTTGATTTTGCAGATCTTAAGTTGTCTCGTCTCCAACATTTGCATGACCAAGTTGATCTCGATCATCAAGGTCATGAGGGGGAGAAGTTAAGGAGATGTTAAAGAGACAAAGAGCTCCAAAGTTTATCTGCTGATCAAGATTCTGCTGCTCAAGATTCTATTTTCTCAGTTATACTACATCTTTTGTTGTTCCTGCTCCGACCACCATTGTTCATTCAAGGTCATTTAAAAGAGGTGTGTCGTCTAGAGCACAAGCTGGTGAATCAACTGTTCGTTCAAGTTTATTCCAATCTGGTCCAGTCTTGTCAAGGTAGAAAAGATATCTCAAACTGAAAGATGCTGAGAAGAAATTTTTTTTTAAAAGTCAGAAAGCTTTGCAAAGTCGCTTAATTGGTCCATGCTGATTTAGAAGATGGATTTTGAAGACCACAGCGCCAATGATTACTAAGGGGGAGATTGTTAAGTCTGTTTTTATAGTAATCATTGTATTTATAGGCCTTGTCAAATATTCTGTTTAGAGTCTTAATATGTGTTGTATTGACCAAGGGTATTTAAGTCCCTTTGGTCTTGTTCCTTGTAACACTTACACGCTCAATCTATACATTACTTACTTTGCGCCTTGAACTCTCTCTCTACATTCTCTCTCTATGATTTAGAGATCTTGGACTCACAAGGTCGCCTCGTGACCATCCACCTGAGTCCGATGTAACACCAGTTATCTCGGTGTTAACTCTAAAATAAGTCAAGTGGTGTTAATAGATTGAAATAAGGAAGTTTGGGGGCCAGTTTGTAAATTGTATGCCTAAAGGACCTAAACTCTATGTGATATTCTCATTTCAGTAAATCTGGATGTATGTGTGCGGCGCTAGGAAGAAAGGAGAAAGAAATATGGTTTCAATGAAGAAGTAAAGATTTGGAGAATCATCTGAAAGCAAACCGATCAGACGAAAGGGATTGTCTCTTTAGGAGGTAAGCATTTCTTTAAACCTTGTCTAGTTGTTAAACAATCGAATTTGAGGAATTTTTTCGATCTAGAACCCCCCCCCCCCTTAATAAACTGTTGTAGAAACTGAATCTGGGGAAATCAAAGTAGGATTGCATGTGATTTCAAGGTTTTCTTTATGTTGGATTGTTCTTTAGTTGGGACTAAAGTCTGATTGAAAATGTATTTTTGGTTGAAAGCGATAACGGATCCAAACCCTAATCGTCGTCGCACTAAACCCAAGGGGGGTGTCGCCCACCTCTCGATTTTGTGTCAGACCCGCTTAGAGTCGGGTGTTGCGTGTCCTGCACCTTGACGTGGGTGTGGTGAGACCCGCATGTTAGTCGCGGGTGTTGTGAGACCGTATGGGGGTTGCGGCGTATTGAGACCCACATGGAGGCGGGCTTCATTTATCCTGGACACGGGTGTTCTCCTTAGACCCGCGTGCCCCCATCATGAGCTGGGTGTGGAGACCAAGCCCTTGTGCTTCAGGAGTCGGGTGCCCATAGACCCTCGTGCTCCATGAGCCGGGTATGGTTGATGAACCGAGTGGTTTGACCATTGGGCCACCTTAATCTGTGAATCAGACCTGATTAGGTCGAAGCCCACTACCAGTTTGAGTAATCTTGGGTTTGGAACGTATGCCTAATTCATAGTAATGGGGAGTGATAAAGTTTAAAACATTAATTTGGACAATTATCAAATTAATGGTAAATCTTTCCATCGGTATTGTAGGAGCTAAATATATTCGGGAACTTATTTTCGTGTGTGTACCGAGTTCCAAATCGTCAGGTAAGTTCCCTTTTTCCTAAAACTCTTTTAAACTGGAAATGGGTTATATGTTAACGTTTAAAATATTTATAGCTTTCTGGAAAATGATTTTGAATAATGAAATACTGAGTTAATTACTGAGATTATGTAGGTAATTATTTTATGTGCTCTATCGATTCTGAAAGTGAATTATTATATAAAATGGGCGCCATGGCTGATCTTATGCTATCGTGGATGGTTGAACCGCGTGTATTGAATTTGTTTTCTTACACGCGGGCACGACATCGACTTGGGGGCCGATTTGGGATCTACTGGAGGCCCCGGAGATGGACGGTTCGTTACCCTGCGAAGGGTAAATGTGTGAAATTGTACTTTGTTAAACGAATTATTTACCTCGATTAATTGTTTATGGTTGATTTTGGGAATTCATTAGACCACTCCGGTCTAACCCTCGCTTTCAAACTCTTTTCCTCAAAACCCATTTTCAGGTAAGGATACAGTCGGTGGTTCGTCCAAAGGGAAGGAGAAGTATTGAGCTAGCGGGTCAAGAAGAGTCTGCCTTAGTGCGGTGTTAGTTACTATTTAGAGTTTTCGGTTGTAATAGAAACTCATCTTTTGAGCTTTATTGAATTTTTTAACTTTTCATGTACGTTGTATTGGGACCCGGTTTCAGGAAATTAAACCTTATTTTATGATATCGGTTGTGGGCGTTACAAATTGGTATCAGAGCTATAGTTTAAGAGATTTAGGTTACCGTATGGACCTAAACTTAAACTGTAGACGTGGGACACAACCGAGAAATAGGATGTCCTAGGAGTTACCGATGTAGGGATGTGTGTAATGAGATATGGGACTAACATGTAAGGTAAATTTGGAATTACATCTGGCCAATGTAATTGCAAATTTACAGGTGCATGTACGTGCCTAGTCATCATATTACAGCTGGGTCAGTTGGATTAAAGTTTATCTTTGTGTGTTGCAGTCGGTCGTCATGTCTGAACGAGTTTTGCGGAGTAGGGCAGGGTCGGTGAGGGAGAATATGTCGGTGAATGAGGTTCTTGTTTATGCGTCGGTGGATCCCACTGGGTAGTTGGCAGCCCGAGGAAGGGGCCGTGGTCGCGGACGGGTACCGGGAATGACCACCCGAAAGGCCATGACTCAAGTTGAGGGTACCAATACCGGGAATCGGGGTAAAGCCAAGACCCGTGTCACTCACAGGGCGAGGAGTCTGGATAATCCTGTAGAGAGGGAAACCTCTCATCAAGAAAGCTCGGCAACTGTGAGAGGACGGGGAACCGCGAGAGCTCGTGGTCGGGGTCGAGCTCAGGCCTTTGTGACCCACGAAACCTTTTCCACTAAGATGGGAAAACTCCAAGAGACCCTGCAATATTTATTGGCACTACAAGAGAAATCGGTGTCGGGAAGCAGAGATAGGAGTGAAAGCAAGGAGGTTGCAGAACTGTCGAGTCCACCAGTGACAGAAGTGGGAGGTCATTCTCCATCGGTGACTTTAGTGGCAAATTAAGTGACTGCAAAATGGTGTAGTTATAAGGAATTTACATCTTTCAAGCCCCCTACTTATAAGGGAGAGTGTGATCCAGTGCTGGTGATAAAATGGATCAAGGAAATGGAGCTGGTGTTTGATACCAGTAAGTGTGCTGAAGGAGACAAAGTGATCTACGCTCTATCTATGTTGAAATCTGAGGTTATTTTATGGTGGGATGCGGAAACGGGAGGACGAGGATCGTCGGCAGCCAAGGGTATGTCATGGGAGACCTTTTTTGGGAAATTCAAGGCACGATTTTGTCGTCTAGCGACAGTAAAAGAGTTGCAAGAGGAGTTTATGAACCTGGAACAAAAGGAGTTGACAGTGAGAGAGTATACTTCTAAATTCATTGAGAAGTCCTGATTTGTCGGAGCATATCTACCAGATGAGGAAAGTCGGGTGGAACGTTATATCTTCGGGCTGAAGAGTAGTCTGCGAGAGCTGGTTTCAGCAAGAGAGCCAGCTACTTTTCAGGCGGCCGTTAATGCGGCTGAAATAACTAAAAAGGAAAAGAATTGTCAGGAGACAGAGAAAGTGGGGGATATAAGAAAGTGGGACAAACCGGGATTCGATGCAAGGAAAAGGAAAACATTTCGGCTTGAGCAACAGGGGACCCGTGGAAATGGGGATAAGCCGTATGGAAAGTGTCGACGGGTCCATCGAAGGGAATGTGAGTCGGAGATGAGATATTGCTTTCAATGTGGAATGTCGGGGCACATGTCTCGAGACTGTCCAAGTAAGAGAAATTGCTATCAGTATGGGTCGCCTGATCATTTGCGGTCGGACTGTCCGCAAGTAAAAAGGGGCAGACCGACTCAGGTTGGATACTGTAGTGGTGGGCGAAGGGAGGAAAAGAAGTGGTATTCGGCCCGTCCTAAGGGAAGATCCTTTAATATGACGGCGATGGAGGCGAAGGAGGTTCCGGATGTGGTGGCAGGTATGTTTTTGGTGAACTCCTTATGTGCTAGAGTACTATTTGATTCGGGAGTGAGTTGTTCTTTTATATCTCCCGAATTTATGAAATGTTTGTGTATCAAACCTAAGCTTTTAGATCGGGCATTAGAAGTAGAAACCACTGATGCTAATCAGGTGTTTATTAGAGAAGTGTTTGAGGGTTGTGCTATAGAAATTGAAGGGTGTCTTATGCCAGTGTTGTTGTACCCGATGCCAAGAGAGAGTTCAATATTGTGCTTGGGATGGATTGGATACCTAGGAATGAGGCTAGTATTGTTGATCTGGGTGGTGTTGCCTGAGAAAGGGATGGTAGTGATGTATAGAAATAGGCGTGATAGGAGCTCTAGCTTGATTTCCATGATTAAGGCAAGTAAGTGTCTGAGAAAGGGGTGTTGGGGAATCTTGGCATATGTGGTAGATGGAAAGAAGGAGAAGTGCAGATTAGAGGATGTGCGAGTAGTAAGCGAGTACCCGGAGGATTTGACGAATCAACCCCCAGATCGTCAAGTCGAATTCCGGATTGACCTGGTGCCTAGAGTCGCACCAATAGCGCGTGCTCCGTACAGATTGGCACCTACGGAAATGAATAAAATGATGTCGCAATTGCAAGAATTGCTAGATAAGGGGTTCATAAGTCCTAGCACCTCTCCATGGGGAGCGTCGGTCCTCTTTGTGAAAAAGAAGGACGGAACTATGCGAATGTGCATATAGATTACCGGGAGCTAAACAAGTTGACGATTAAGAATAAATATCCGATCCGATGGATAGACGACTTATTCGATCAACTCCAAGGAGCAAGTTTCTTCTCCAAAATCGATCTGAGGTCGGGTTATCATCAGCTCAAGTTAAGGGAAGAAGATGTACCGAAGACGACTTTCCGTACAAGATACGGACACTTCGAGTTCCTTGTAATGCCGTTCGGTTTGACCAAAGCCCCTGCATCATTCATGGATATGATGAATAGGGTGTGTCAACCCTACTTGGACAAGTTCTTAATAGTCTTCATGGATGATATCTTGGTGTACTCGAAGACCGAGAGGGAGCACAAGAACCATTTGCAGACGGCGTTAGAGTTGCTATGGCAGGAAAGGCTCTACGCAAAATTCTCGAAGTGTGAGTTCTGGTTGCGGGAAGTTCAGTTCCTTGGGCATGTCGTGTCCCAAGACGAAATCAAGGTGGATCCGGTAAAGGTGGAAGCTATCCGAGATTGGGAAGCACCGAAAATCCGTCAGAAGTCCAAAGTTTTCTAGGGTTGACCGGGTACTACCGAAAGTTTATCAAAGACTTTTCACGTATCGCCACTCCATTGACTTCATTAACGAAGAAGAATGCCATGTTCACTTGGATGGAGGCGCAGAGGGAGGCCTTTCAGAAATTAAAGGATATGTTAAGCAGCGCTCCGATTTTGGCATTGCCAGACAGCATGGAAGATTTCGTGCTGTAGAGTGATGCGTCAAGGTTGGGCTTGGGGTGCGTTCTAATGCAAAGTAGGAAGGTGATCGCTTACGCATTTCTCCAACTGAAGGATCACGAGTCGCGATACCCTACACATGACTTGGAGTTAGCCGCTGTTGTCTTTGCGCTAAAAATCTGTAGGAACTACCTTTATGGAACGCAATGTCAGATCTTCACGGATCACAAGAGCCTCTTCCACCTTTTTTTATCAAAAAGAACTGAATATGCGTCAACGAAGATGGATGGAGCTTCTAACCGACTACGATTGTAAGATTGAGTATCACGTTGGGAAAGCCAACGTGGTAGCTGATGCCTTGAGCATGAAGGAAAGAAGTGAAAATTTGAAGGTGGTAGCTACGAGAGCTGAGGTGACTCCAACTTTGTTGGAGGAAATTAAGAAATTCCAGGTGGAAGCCTTGACACCTGAATATTTTAATACTGAACGGATGGTCGGTCTTGCGAACTCGCTAGTGGAGGACAGTCGGGGACTAAAGTGCCTCAACGGGAGAATCTGGATCCCTAGACTCGGGGATAAGAGAAAACTCATTCTAGAAGAAGTGTACAAGTCGAAGTATTCCATTCACCATGGAACAAACAAGATGTACGGAGATTTGAGACGAGATTATTGGTGGTCGGGATTGAAGAAAGACATAGCTTATTTCGTGGAAAGATGTCTGACGTGTCTGCATGTAAAGGTGGAGCATCAGCGACCGTATGGGAAATTGCAACCGTTAGACATTCCTGTCTGGAAATGGGAACATATCACAATGGACATTGTGACTAAATTGCCTAGAACCCCGAGGGGATTATGATGCGATTTGCGTGATAGTGGATCGGCTCACCAAGTCGGCCCATTTCTTACCTATAAAGGAGACTTACACCATGGAGAGACTGGCAAAGTTGTATATCGAGGAAATTGTCGTCCGTCATGGTGTACCGTTGTCGATTGTGTCTGACCGTGATAATCGGTTCACCTCAGCATTTTGGAAGAGCTTCCAGCGAGAGATGGGGTCACAAATCAAGATGAGTATAGCCTATCACCCGCAAACCGACGGTTAGAGTGAGCGAACCATTCAGACCCTGGAGGATATGTTGAGAGCGTGCGCTCTAGATTTCCAAGGCTCGTGGGAAAGTCATTTGCCTTTGATTGAGTTCGCCTACAACAATAACTATCGTGCAAGCATCAAAGCTTCCCCATATGAGATGCTCTACGGTAGGAAGTGTCACATTCCCTTGTGTTGGAACGAAGTAGGAGAGAAGCAACTGGCAGGGCCGGAACTAGTGTATCTAACTGCGGACAAGATTGTTCAGGTGTGTGAGAGATTGAAGGTGGCGCACGACCGTCAAAAGAGTTATGCGGACAGGAGGCGGAAAGATATCAAATTGATGGTAGGAGTAGAGTGATGTTGAAAGTATCACCTTGGAAGAGGGTGATTCTCTTTGGAAAGAAAGAGAAGCTAAGCCCACGCTATATCGGACCTTTCGAAATTTTCGAACGGGTTATGGAAGTGGCGCACAAGTTAG
Source organism: Arctium minus (assembly GCA_954870635.1). Lineage (NCBI taxonomy): Eukaryota > Viridiplantae > Streptophyta > Magnoliopsida > Asterales > Asteraceae > Arctium > Arctium minus. The sequence goes on from OX941081.1 coordinate 145,351,726, forward strand.
AACTACCCTAAGAGTTGAAGGGTATTCACAACACCTTTCATGTCTCCAACCTGAGAAAGAGTCTCGCGGAGGTTGATATGGCAATTCCATTACAGGACGTACGGGTGGATGAGAAGTTGAACTTCGTTGAGGAGCCGGAGGAGATCGTAGATCGAAAGATTAAGCACTTGAGGACCAAAGATATCAACCTAGTGAAAGTCCAATGGAAGTTCCATAGGGGATGAGAAGCAACATGGGAGTTGGAGTCAGAGATGAGATCCAGTCAGGATCGAATTCTCAACAAGAATTATGAATACTCAGAAACAATATTAAAGAAGTTGCGGAAAAACACTTTAATATTCAATAAACAGAAAAACAATGAAACAGTGAATCACAATCAACTTGTAAACTTTATTTAATGATTCAAGTTACAAGCTTTTCACTCACAACCTCAATCTTGAAGAACGGGCTCTTTCAAGACGAATTCTACTTCTCTAGAATTAGGAACGATGCCTTGAGGTTGACTCTCTCTAGAACAAAAACTCAGAATTATTTTCACAAAAGTTACTTAGCTATTCTAAACAAATCTATATATATATTGCAGAATAAAAGATAATTACTAAACATAAAAAGATCTTCAATATAAACTTCCATCTTTATCTCCAACTTCCATGAATATCTTCAGTCCATCCAGCTGTCATCCTTCCATGCGAATTCTTTATCACATAAGCAGCATTATTCTTCAGCAGCATTAATATTCTGAGCAGTATTAACTCCAGCAGTACTAACCATGCTCAGCAGTATTAATCTCTTCAAGCAGTACTAACTTTGAACTAGTAGTACTAAACTTGTTGAGCAGCATTAATCTGCAACTAGCAGCATTAATCACAAAAGTACTAACTAGAAGTAGTAACCATTTTCTTCTAGCAGCATTAACTTTACTTGTGTTGTACTTGTGCAATTCTTCAGTTCCCAACAATCTCCCCCTAACTTGACTTTTAGGAAGAGAAGTCAAGTTCTTCAGATCCGATCTTCAAGATGCTTTCAACACCTCACATTCAATTGCCCAAATTTGGATCTAGGCCCAGACTTTGATTGATAGTTCTTCTCACCACAATTCTGGCCATTTCTGAATCCTTAGTACATACTAGCTTAGCTTTCAGCATTCCTTCAAGTTTCTGCTTGCTATGAACATATATTTTGTCAACTAGGTAGTATTCATGATAACATTTATCAATTGTAATCATGTACACACCACAGTTTTCAAAAAGTATCCAATGATCAATCTTTTTGAACACATACTCATGATGAAGATCTTTAATCCTATGCACCACCTTCTCTGGATCAAACATCATACATAAGAATTCCATTGCCACTTTGAGAAGATTTTCTTCAGTACCTTTCAACACAGGCTCATAGAGTTTCATTCCCACTTTGTACATTTCCTCTATGTCTGCTCTTGAACAATCTCTGATTACTCTCCCCCAGGTTGAATATGCTTCAAATGCACCACCATTTCTTTTGAGTCTAAAGAAATCCTTTCCATTGTCTCTTAGGATATCCCAAAAGATGATCTTTGGAGCCTTCATGGAAATTGGAACAGCCTGTACAGGTTTTACTATAGTCATATACAGCCCCACATGCTCATCTGATTGCTCTTTGGACTGTTCTGGGTTCTGCACAGGTTCTGCTGAAGGTGTAATTGAAGGTTCTGCTTCAGTTTCTGCTCTTTCTTCCACTCTTGGCCTTTTAGACTACCTTTTGGAAGCAATTGTCTTCACCCTCTTTGCAGATTTAATTTCTATACCAGCATTCTCTTGTTCTTTCTTCATTTCTTCATCATTGTCCTTTGAAGGTGTGGTCTCCTCAGGGAATGGTTGTTGAATATTTAGGTCATGCCTTTCCTTCATTCTTCTTTCAGCCTTTTCCCTTTGAGATGAGTCCCCTTGAAGCTTGGCCATTTCTTTCTTGTACAGCTCCTCAACCTTGCTGTATGCCATGTTGGTAAACATTTCCCCTTTGACACCAATTGCACCTCTCAGGAAATTAATCATTCTTCTTATTTCCTGATTGGCCAAAAATGTCTTAGAAGGTTGTCTTTTCTGCTTCATTACTGGCATTCTCTACTTAGACACTTTCACAGAGCTTTTCTTGGCTTCAGTTTCTGCTTTTAAACTTTCTTGATACTCAGCATTTAGTTTTCTGGCCATTATCTTTGCAAGCTCTCTATCTGTTTCTGTTTGAATCTGTTCCTCCTTTTCCATTTGCTCTTGAAGCTGCTTTGCCATCTCCTCATCCATTTCAATCTGACTCCTCTTCTTTGAAGGCAGTTCAGTTTCAATAAGCTTTTCCTTTCCCTTTCCCTTTGTATCTTTCAAAGTTTTTTTACTTGATTCTTTTCTTTTCTTTGAGCCTCCTCCTTCATTAATGATCACTCCCTTGGCCTTTTGACTAGCCTTAGGAGTGTCATTCTTGGCTTTAACCAATGTCTCTGCAATCTCCAGTTCCTCTACAGAGAGCCCTGTTACTGCTTCTTCTGTTTCTGCTGCTTCTTTTGTTTCAGCAGCATTAACTGTTTCTGCTGTTTCAGCAGCATTAACCGTTTATGCTGCTTGAGCAACTTCTATTTCTGCTTCTATTGCATCCTCTATCTCCCCCTCAACTTCAACTCTCTTTTCAGTTGAACTTTCTTTTTCTGTTTCCCTTTCTTGCTTCTCCCCCTTGTTGGAAGCATCTTGAGCATTGTTCCTCTTCTTTAGAACAAACTGCTTTCTCCTCTTCTTTTGCAATAACCTTGTCACCATTTTCTTTAGCTTGGCAATCTGGACTTGTTGGGACAGAACTATAAGTTTAAGTTCTTCTATATCTTTGCCCTGTTTGAGTACATCCATGTTGATGTTTCCCATGGTTTCCATCAATTCATAATAGTTATATCTGTCCTCACCTTCTCCAGAAGTGTTACCCTCTTTTGATGAATCATTGGATCTTTTTGTAGTAGAAGTCTTCTGCCTAGCAGAAGCACTATCTACGCCCTTGGTTTCTTGGCACCTGGGACCTTTGGATGATTGCTCACCCAAAGTTGCCATGGGGAAGGTCTTATGTATGTTACCACTGACCTCCTCTGTGCTAGCAGGAGTAGTGGCAGCCTTAGCACCCATATGCTCAACCTCCACCTCATTGAGCACCTCCTTGGGGTTGGGAGACACCCCTTTGGTTTCCCTATTGATATTCTCTAAGGGAGAATTCTCCCTTAGAGGGCTAAAAGGCTTAGTGGGTGATGGTACAAGAAGGGAATGAGCCTTCTTTACCTGTTTCCTTGTATAAGTTTCGGTAATTGGAGAAGTGGGCTTATGAAGTAGGGACTGTGGGATAGATATAGAGTGGGAAGGTTGGGATTGGCTAGCAGTGGGATGGTCTAATGAGGTCCTTGACCCTGCTGCCATACCTTCTTCAGTGTGGGACACCACCATCATTGTAGAGAACAATGGGGTATCAACTCCTTCCGAGTCCAGAGGGGATCTTTTCATGTTTGAAAAGACCTTACCTTTGGGAATTTTTGGTACATATACCCCATCAAAATGAGGTATATCCGTCAATTCACGGGTTATTACTTCTTGTACAAACCTGGGGTACATATAAAAACTCTTTTTACTTCCCAGGTTTGAGACAAGATCATTAAAAAGCATTTGAGAAAAATTGTACTTTCTGGCAGTGGCCAAGCACACCAAAGCATAAGCAATGGTGCTACTGAACTCACTCCATCCAGTAGTCTTTTTAGAGATACAATGCATAAGGGTATGGACAAAGAAACGCCATTGGGGTGAAAATTTAGCTTTTGAGAACTTGAACACACCCAATGGGCCTCCATACCCCATTCTAGTAAGAGTTGAGAATAATTCCTCATTAGGAATAGAGGTTATACCTGCAGCATCGTCTAGACGTAGACAGATGCGTATCACCTCTTCAGTAACTGTTAGGGGTTTTTCACATACCCTTGTCTTGATCATTTGGACACCATCTTCAGTAACAATGGCGGCATTAGCCCAAAATTGCCTTTGATGCTCTATGTAGATAGTTGGTGATACAGTGAGAGCATGGGCAATGTGGCTTGACCTGAGAAAGTCCACAATTTGGTGGAATCCATCGGCTTGTTTCGGCTTCTTTAGCATTGCAATCTCGTTGTGCTCGTCAATAAACACCATTGAAGCCATCTGTACGCAAGGATTCTTGACTAGCGAGCACTGGATACTTGAGAGAAAAGAGTGAGAGAGAAGATGAACAGTAGACAAAGAGTCGTTATGATCTTTTAGGCGGGGAAAGGGTATTTATAGCTTGTGGATTATAAGCAGTATTAACCCTAAAAATTTAGTGAAAGCAGTATTAACAGTGAGCAGTATTAACTGAAAGCAGTATTAACTGAAAGCAGTATTAACTGAAAGCAGTATTAACTGAAAGCAGTATTAACTGAGAGCAGTATTAACCACTAGCAGTATTAACTAACTAGCAGTATTAACCACTAGCAGTATTAATTGTGCACTGGCAGTATTAAAAATGCACTGGCAGTATTAAAAATGCACTGACAATATTAAAAATGCACTGGCAGCATTTACTACACTTACACTTTTTGACACCATCCTTTTACTCATACTTTTTACTACTTTGTTCATCCCCTGATCCTGTTCTTCTTGATCCTTCATGATCATTACTCCCTCTAGAGTATTACTAACTTCAACCTGAAACACTTAAACACACAGGTTAGTAGTATCATGCTCAATGAAATCTTCCAAAGGCAACTTATCTTTTAACTCATGACCTGAGCATTTATTATTACTTCCCTCTGAATCAAATGCAACATGTCCTCCATCAAATCTTTTGAAGAATTTGAAGGCAGTCCATGTTACCTGTTGTGTGCCAAGAGCAACCACTATCTGCATTCCAAATGCTCTTCCTCTTGAGCTTTTGGTTGCCCTGCACACTTGATAAATCAGTTAGTCTTGGAGGGAACCCAAGCCAAAGTGGTCTTGGGTTGTCCTTTCTCATCAATATAATCTGTAAGTTTAGTCTGGATGAGTTGTTTAGGAATCTCATGGCTGGAATACTTTGTCAAGATTATAGGCTTGGCAGCATTACTACTAGAAGCAGCACTAGCCTTGTTAGCAGTACTAACTTGGTTAGCAGTACTAACTGAGTTAGCAGCACTATTTCTGTTAGCAGTACTATCTGGGATAGCAGTACTAACAGGTTTCTTTACAATTGGAACCCAAACCTGAACAAAGTTGTTTGCTTTCTTTGTCTTTAAATTACTTCTTGGCTTATTTGGAGTATTTTTCTTTATATTAGCAAACTTGTTCTGAGCATGAAACTTTTTAGGTGCTCTTTTCTCAGCCATTTGATTCCTTCTTTGATTCCTATAACCAGAAGAGTTTTGCGGTTGTCTTTGAAAAGTGACTCTTTGGTTAATAGGATTGAAATAACAGTATTTGGCAAGATGATTCAATTTGCCACAGATAAAACAAGGTTTTGGCCTGTTGATTTTACACAGATCAGTCCCTTGTTTTTGTGCCCACTGATTATTCCAGTTTCTCTGATTTCCCCTTGGTTTATCATGTTTTTGGGGCTCAGATTTATTGCATGTACACTGCTTGCAAGGGACAGGATTCACAACTGTGGTCTGTTTGTAATGTACCTTACCAGACTTTCCCTCTGTCTTCTCTATGTCCTTAGATTTGACCCAAGTTTTTCCACATCCCTCATTGGTGATAATGTGATTTTCTAGGGGAATCTCACCACTCACAGTGTTCTCCTTACTCTTATCATTAGAGTTTTCTTCTTCAGAATCTGTTTCAACAACCACTTTGTCTAATGGATCTACCTTAGTGGCTTCATCAGACAATTCCTTCCTATTCTTGGTCTCTAGAAGTCTAATATAGGAGGGATGTAATTGTTGTTGTATGGTGGTGGTGTGGTATTATAGCCTATTCCTCTTCTAAGTTTGTCATGGATTTGAGTTTGGAGAAAAGAGTCCATTGCTTTTGAAGCATTGGAAAATTTCTCAATATCCAGCTTGGCTTTCTCAAACTCACTCTTTATTTTCTCATTCTCCTCTTCTTTCTGTTTCAGCTTCAACTCATACTGATCTTTCTCCCACTTCCAGTAGTTGGTGTCATATGAGTGTTGGAGTTCATTGTCTTGGAAACTCTTAATCTGTTCCTCAAAACTCTCAACAATTTTTGCATAGTCTTTTATATCTCTCTCTAATCTTTTAAGGTCATCACTCATTGTCTGGTTGTGATCCCTGTACCTTTTAACAGTTTCAATACAGGATTTGAAGACTCTGAACCTTTAGCCATGATGATGTGATTTTGAATGTAGGTTTCTGAGAATACTGGCTCTGATACCACTTGTCAGGATCGAATTCTCAACAAGAATTATGAATACTCAGAAACAATATTAAAGAAGTTGCGGAAAAACACTTTAATATTCAATAAACAGAAAAACAATGAAACAGTGAATCACAATCAACTTGTAAACTTTATTTAATGATTCAAGTTTCAAGCTTTTCACTCACAACCTCAATCTTGAAGAACAGGCTCTTTCAAGACGAATTCTACTTCTCTAGAATTAGGAACGATGCCTTGAGATTGATTCTCTCTAGAACAAAAACTCAGAATTATTTTCACAAAAGTTACTTAGCTATTCTAAACAAATCTATATATATATTGCAGAATAAAAGATAATTACTAAACATAAAAAGATCTTCAATATAAACTTCCATCTTTATCTCCAACTTCCATGAATATCTTCAGTCCATCCAGCTGTCATCCTTCCATGCGAATTCTTTATCACATAAGCAGCATTATTCTTCAGCAGCATTAATATTCTGAGCAGTATTAACTCCAGCAGTACTAACCATGCTCAGCAGTATTAATCTCTTCAAGCAGTACTAAACTTGTTGAGCAGCATTAATCTGCAACTAGCAGCATTAATCACAAAAGTACTAACTAGAAGTAGTAACTATTTTCTTCTAGCAGCATTAACTTTACTTATGTTGTACTTGTGCAATTCTTCAGTTCCCAACAGATCCAAATATCTGCACCTTTTTTACCAAGAAATTCCGAGGACGGAATTAGTCTAAACGGGGGAGTGTTGTAACACTTGTTATCTCGGTGTTAGCTCTAAAATAAGTCAAGTTGTGTCAATAGATTAAAATAAGGAAGTTTGGAGGGGACACTTTGTAAGTTGTATGCCTAAAAGACCTAAATCCTATGTGATATTCTCATTTCATTAAATCTGGATGTATGTGTGCGACGCTAGGAAGAAAGGAGAAAGAAATATGGTTTCAAGCAAAGGGAATGAAGAAGTAAAGATTTGGAGAATCATCTGAAAGCAAACCGATCAGACCAAAAGGATTGTCTCTTAAAGAGGTAAGCATTTCTTTAAACCTTGTCTAGTTCTTAAACAATTAGATTTGAGGAATTTTATAGATCTAGAAACCCCCCCTATTAAACTGTTGTAGAAACTGAATTTGGCGAAATCAGAGTAGGATTGGATGTACTGGAATGTTCTTTAGTTGGGACTAAAGTCTGATTGAAAATGTATTTTTGGTTGAAAACGATAAGGGATCCAAACCCTAATCACCCTAATCGCCGTCGCACTAAACCCTCTCGATTTTATGTCAGACGCGCTTAGAGTCGGGTGTCGCGTGTCCTGCACCTTGACGCGGTTGTGGTGAGACCCGCATGGTAGTCGTGGGTGTTGTGAGACCGTATGGGGGTCGCGACGTATTGATACCAATATGGAGGCGGCCTTCCTTTATCTTGGAGGCGGGTGTTCTCCTTAGACCCACGTGCCCCATCATGAGCCGAGTGTGGAGACCAAGCCCGTGTGCTTTAGGAGTCGGGTGCCCTTAGACCCGTGTGCTCCATGAGCCGGGTATGGTTGATGAGCCAAGTGGTTTCACCATTGGGCCACCTTAAGCTATGGATCAGAACTGATTGGGCTGAAGCCCACTACCAGTTTGAGTAATCTTGGGTTTGGACCGTATGCCTAATTGATAGTAATGGGGAGTGATAAATTTTAAAACATTAATTTGGACAATTATCAAATTAATGGTTAATCTTTCCATCGTCGTGTAGGAGCTAAATTGTTCGGGAACTTATTTCCGTATGTGTACCGAGTTCCAAATTGTCAAGTGAGTTCCCTTTTTCCTAAAACTCTTTTAAACTGGAAATGGGTTATGTGTTAATGTTTAAAATGTTTATAGCTTTCTGGAGAATGATTTTGAATAATGAAATACTGAGTTAATTACTGAGATTATGTAGGTAATTAATTTATGTGCTCTATCGATTCTGAAAGTGAACTATTATATAAAATGGACGCCATGGCTGACCTTAAACCATCGAGGATGGTTGAACCGCGTGTATTGAATTTGTTTCCTTACACACGGGCACGGCATCGACTTGGGGGCCGATTGGGGATCTACTGGAGGCCCCGGAGACGGACAGTTCGTTACCCTGCGAAGGGTAAATGTGTGAAAGTGTACTTTGTTAAACAAATTATTTTCCTCGATTAATTGTTTATGGTTTATTTTGGGAATTGACTAGACCACTCTGGTCTAACCCTCGCTTTCAAACTCTTTTCCTCAAAACCCATTTTTAAGTAAGGATACAGTCGGCGGTTCGTCCAAAGGGAAGGAGAAGTGTTGAGCTAGTGGGTCAAGAAGAGTCTGACTTAGTGCAGTGTTAGTTACTATTTAGAGTTCTCGGTTGTAATAGAAACTCATCTTTTGAGCTTTATTGAATTTTTTTAGCTTTTCGTGTACGTTGTATTGGGACCCGGTTTCGGGAAATTAAACCTTATTTTATGATATCGGTTGTGGGTGTTACATCCGAGGACTACCTCGCGTGTTTACAATATTAGTCTGCCACACACGAGAATAAGGATGAGAGATCATATATATATATATATATATATTTGAAGTCAGGCATGCTCACGTATTGACACATTCATAATAACATTAGCTAAGTAAGATTATGAACATATTACACATAAGAATTATCGTTATCATCATTACAACTTTTAATTAGTGCTTTTTTCCATAACATAACACTCTCCCTTTATTAAGGTTTCTACACAGTCTTCACAAACAATAGTTTAACGTCTTAGTTTAAATATAGATATCTTACATCCATACCTATTTCACTTGAAATAGTGCTCTGATACGAACTTGTAACACCCCAAAAATTCAAACCATAAAGGTAGGAAATTTTTCGGAAACAAATAAAATAAAACTTTCAACATCAAGACAACTATAACCCAACAATGGGAAGGTTTGTACAATTGGTACTACCGATGTAAATCTATATATATATTAAAGGAGAAACCACCATCTATGAGGTGGCATCTCCTCAAGCCTAGAAACCCCTTTATTTTTTTTCTCCTTCATCCTTCTTTTAATCATTTTTTCCCCTAATTTTTCACTCTAATTTCCCACATTAATTATTCATTATGTTTGAATTTAACACAATTCCCTTCATTTTCCTAACTCCTCTCCATCTCCCTATATATTGAACAAGAAAACCAATATAATTTATCTTCATATTTTACTTTATATGTCTATCATTTATTATCTATCTAATATATCTAATAAAGGAGCAACCAAAGCCAATGGTATGTCATCTCCTAAACATCACAAGCCTTTCTTTCTTTTTTCTAAGTTATTTTATTTTTAAAAATATTTTATATGTTAAAGACTCTTTCATCACCATACTAAAGACATAAAATCCTTGAGATATGGTTGTTTTGGTAATTCTAAAAAGATAGGGTTGTTTTAATAATTTTCAAAAGTTTAACTTTTAAACATATTCATCTTCATTCTTGAAGGTGAAACCTCCAAACTTTTCATGTGCTCATTTTGTTTTCTCATGCTTTGTTGATCACTAATTTTTTTTCTCATATCTTTTCATATCAATTGATGTGCTCTTCATTTCACAAAAGAAACCGTTATTCTTCCACAAAATTGTCTTTCAGGTAAACTCTTTCTATCCATCTCCTTATGTGTTCTTCATTTAACAAACGGTTATTCTTCAACAATTTTTTTTTCCAGGTGAACTCTTTCTTTCTCTCTTCATCACTTGATGTAATATTCATTTCACAAACTGTCGTTTTTTAAGCAAACTCTTTTCTATCTCTCCATCACTTGATGTGTTTTTTTTTTCACAAGTATTATTCTTTTTGTATTTTTGTTGGGATTTTAGATTTATTTATTTTTACTTCTATCTTCTATATTTCTCTTAAGGTTTTTCCAAGGGAACCGAGGGTTTATTCGTGGTCGTGATTTTAGATGGCAACAACGGTTTGATAACTGAATTTTGAAAACATTACAATCATTGATACAAAATTAACAAATCAATTTTCAACCATTATTTGTATTTTTTTTCAGTTTACTTTAAGAAGACTAATTATGACATACATTTCTTTTTTACTTATGTTGGGATTTTAGAGTTTTTTTATTTATTTATGTCTTTTATATTTTTTCTTTGATTTTAATTTTATTAACCATTTAAAATCTTATTAAAATAAATAATTTTAATTTATACGACACATAAATATAATAACATGTATATTTTTATACATAACAACGGAAAATAATACTCTAATTAATATAAATAAACAAAATGAAGATGAAAAGTTTTAATCACACAAAAAAACCTCATTGCAAAAAATCTCTCTATATATATATTAAAGGAGAAACCACCATGTATGAGGTGGCATCTTCTCAAGCCTAGAAATCTTTTTATCTTTTTTCACCTTCATCTTTCTTTTAATCATTTTTTTTCCCATAAATCAAATACTTATGATAGTTGAATATAACTGAATTTTGAAAACATTACAATCATTGATACAAAATTAACAAATCAATTTTCCACTATTATTTGTATTTTTTTAAGTTTACTTTAAGAAGATTAATTATGACATACATTTCTTTTTTACTTATTTTGGGATTTTAGAGTTTTTTTTATTTATTTATGTCTTTTATATTTTTTCTTTGATTTTAATTTTATTAACCATTTAAAATCTTATTAAAATAAATAATTATAATTTATACGACACATATATATATATATATATAATAACATGTATATATTTATACATAACAACCGAAAATAATACTCTAATTAATATAAATAAACAAAATGAAAATGAAAAGTTTTAATCACACAAAAAAAACCTCAATGCAAAAAATCTCTCTCTCTCTCTCTCTCTCTCTCTATATATATATATATATATATATATATATATTAAAGGAGAAACCACCAGGTATGAGGTGGCATCTTATCAAGCATAGAAACCTCTTTATCTTTTTTCTCCTTCATCCTTCTTTTAATCATTTTTTTCCTATAAATCAAATACTTATGATAGTTGAATATAATATAACTTACATATTTATTAGTGAATAATCATTAATTATTATTAACACAACACTCATTACATATTTTAATGTTATTAAATGACCATTATCAATTATTATTATTCACATTACATTTTATATATGTTATTTAGAATAATTAGTGGTCGGTGACGTGATATATATATATATATATATATATATATATATACTTTAAATACATATATATATATGATTAGAATTAAAATAAAAATTGTAATCAATATACAAATTAAAAAAACATTCTAAATCCTAAATAATAAATTTATAGATATAAATGAAATTAGAATCACTACATTATAATATAGAATTAATTATTAATTCCTTTATTAATAAATGAAATATTTATTACATTTAATACCACTTAGAAAAAGTAATTAAAATAAAACAATATAATTAGAATCAGTTCATTGAATAAAAATTACTACAATCAAAAAAATTAAAATTAGAATCAATATAATAGTATGTATAGAAAAAAAGCCCTATAAAAATAATATATAAAAATCAAATTAAAATAAATCAGTATATAAAATTATAAAATAGTAACTTACTACAATTACTAATATGTACAATTATTTTAATTCCTTTTTTAATATATATATATATATATATATATATATATATGTATGTATATGGGAGAGATCAAATGGAAACCGTTGATTTCATTCGTTAAGCCAATCAAATTGGTTAATAAAATTGTTTAATTTGATTAAATTGTGTTATATATTGTCTTTCATTTACATAAAATTAATAAAACTTTTTTTTTCAGGATTCTTTATTGATCGATGAACCGAACTTGCAAGAAAATAGTCTCAAATCGAAAAAAACTCGAATAAATCAAATGAAAAAAGTAATAATTCAATTAGATTCGCTTATAACCGTAATGGTTTCAGTTATGCAACTACCATTCCATTGTTAATGTTACTCATTTTATTTCACTTTATAGATTTATTGCTTAACTACATACATATATATATATATATATATATATATATATATATATATAAATTCCAATAATAAAATCTTATGAAATTTTACAAAAGATATGAGTACGATTTGTAGATAGTTATATTACCAACTAATATTATTTATATGGTTGATTTACATATTATTGAACACAATGTACTTACGCTACCGCGCAACGCGCGGTTTCCACACTAGTATGACATAATAATAACAACCTACTTAATCTAGACTATTAACAACTAGATTAACATTAGGTGTTACTATGTCATCCTAAGTGCCCTTAACCGCACCGATCGGCATCTCAACCCGTCCTAGATCCGCCACTAATGGGACCTGTAAACCAATACACATCACAACAAGTATTAGGCTAGAAGCCTAGTGAAATCTTACATAAATGCATTTATACATAGGAAGGTAGTAATAGATAATTTTAAATGTTACTCGATCCGTAGATTTCAATTTCTCACAATGGTCCACGCTTGAACATATGCACGAAAGGCAATCCTTAAATTACGGAGGAAACCCGTTTCCATCAAGGTGACGAGAACACGTGAGTAGAGTTACCTAATGATGTTATTAGGACTACACTTTGGGTTCATCGTTTTATTGCACCAATTACCTTGGTAACACCTCAAACCATCACATACCTTTATTGCATACTCCGATGAGTTATACCTCAAGGATTTATTGAACCGTAGTGCCTACCCAAGCTAGACGAGTTCTACCTCAAAAATATTGATATCCTTTATTGTATACTCGCTAGTGGCCTACAAATTAGCCTACCCAATATTAATACACAATTCATATCCTAAATCCTCATGCATAAGGATTTAGGCACAATTTCTATACAAGTTCATGTACGAAGGCTAAAATACAATAATAAACCATATCACATTATCCTCCTCTTAACACATGTATTTATCCTTCCATGAATCACAAACAATTAACATTTAATACTCAATATATTCATTTGCTCATTTTGGGGTTCTATCATCGTAGACGCATAAGTAACCCATATAATTGTTATATGTAAATAGAAGGGAAATCTTCTTAATTCACCCCTTCCTAAAAGCCCATAAAGTCTCTTTTTAGGTCATAACCCTTCTAACATCCCAAAACACCCATTGGATTATAAATATTAAAATGATACTACTCATGTATCAAAATCCAAGGAAAGTAGCACATCTTCAAAAGGAAAGTGAAACAAACCCACAAATTCACAATTTAGGTCAAATATCATAAACATCCACATTTTGTCACATAATACAAATAACACATATGTATGGAGAAATAAATGGTAAAAGACTCAGCAAGTAGGTTTGGAAGTGAAAACCTAGAAATGTAGCAAAACCCTAGAAAATGGGAAGAAGGACTTAAGGCTTGACCAAACTCTTAGAAGCTTTAAATGTAGGTTGGGATCTTCACTTGCAACTATAGAACCCTAGGAAAAGAGTATTAACTTCATGGATTTGATGCCTAGCAATAAATGAAGAGAGAGATGTGAAGGGAAGGAAAAATCGCCTCTAAAGGGGAAGAAATTGTTCTCCAAAAACTGAAGTGTAAAGGTGAGGAATGAGGTAAGAAAACGAGTTGAACTTAAGGGGTATGGGGTTCGCGGACTATACTAATACGGCGATCGTGCCTTTGTCATAATCGCCTGGCACAATCGCCAAGTTTGTATCCTGCCCCTTTGACCTCCGGGCGATAGTGCCACGGCGAAAGTGATATTGTCACAATCGCCTACACTCTCGCCCAATCTGTATTGAAAGGGGTTTAAGCCATACGGTTATGGTCCCTACGAGTATGCCCTTGGCAAGATCGTCGGGCATACTCGCCCAACACGTACCGAGCCCATTTTCATAACTAGACTCGGTTTCACCCTTTTCTCAAAGGTTAATACTAAAAGCACTTAACTCTTAAACACCCACACCCATATATATATATATACACATACACTACCAAGAGGTCACGAAGGGTTAAAAGAGATACAGGATAAGCTTAAACTGAAAAGAGCTACTTACTCAAAATTCGGGGTGTTATAGGTATGGTTTTAACACGATAGGTTCTCGCTCGGTCTCGATGGGTTCTTGATTAGTCTTGATGGGTGTTGGGTTACGGTGATGAAGAACGTGGTGCTTTACAATGTTGAAGAAAGTGTTGAAGAAGGTGATGTCGAGTTACGGACTTACGGTGTCGAGCTGTTGTACACACTTGAACGTAAATAAATATTCATAATGAATATAACACATATATAGCCTTTCACGTAAAAAATGGTTAAAACGAAAGAAAACTATATCGAGATGAATGTCATATCGCAGAGCATGAAACTATCGTTTTAACTTGTTTGATTAAAATATTACTAATTTTAAAGATAACTTATTTTAAACTTTAAGGGGGTAAAAGTTTTTAATTAAAAAAAGAAAATAAATAGACAAATAATGTAGACGTGTGATTGAAATTAACTTTCTTTTTTTACCCTTAATCCACTACAAAACAGAGGCTTATCAACGACGGACGAATCCTTCGGTGAGCCGTCGGTAAAAGAGAAATTCGTCGGTGATCCGTCGGTAAATGTCCGTCGGTATAAAGGTGGTCGGCATTCAGATCACCGACAGGTCACCAACGGATATTACCGACGGATCACCGATGGTTTAATTTTCCGACGGATCTCCGACGGTTACCGCCGGTGTGGGTTATTTCCGACGGATCACCGACGGTCGACTTTTAGCGACGGATTACCGACGGATATTCACCGACGGATTTGTTTCGACGGATTTAGCGACGGATTTCCGACGGATTTTTATTAAATAAAAATTAAATTAAAAAATATTTTCCGACGGATAATCCGTCGGTAATTTAATTTTTTTTTTAAATTAATTAAAATTTTCCAGTTTTTATCCTGTACAAAACCTGTCAATTTTTAAATATTACTAAGTCTTAAACTGTACAAAATATCTATAAATACAAAAACGTAATCCTACGAAGGGGGAAAGGGGTGCCGATTGTTAAACTTCATCATGAACGCGTCAAACTATACCATTCGTTCCTGCATCTGTCTCTTCTCTGCTTCATATCTATCCATTCGCTCCTGCATCCGGATCCTCTCTTCTTCCTCTCTCTGTAGTCGCTCCTGCAACTGGATCCTCTCTGCTTCCTCTCTCTCTAACCTCTGCCTCAGCTTCTCCAACTGAAATTCAACATTTGACAAACATATATAGAACAATGTCAGACAACATTTAATAAACATATGATTAACAATGTTAAACAGCATTTGACAAGCATAGCTCCTCATCGCGACGGTCGCGCGTGCTCCCGCTCGAACTGGCACCTGAATCACCGGGCATAGCATAATAGGGATCCTGACTGGTCCCCCATACAAAAATACGGCCCTTACGTCGTCCTCCGACACTACGCTCCCACAACTCGGCGTCATTGGGAGGTACAGTGCCGGGAGGTAAGTCCGGGTACTCCTCCTCCCTAATCCGATGGTAGGCATCCTACAGTTTACCAAATTAGACATTGTCAAGTCAACTAACCTATAGAAAAATCGGCAGCATTTCAACTGTGATTTGAACATATATCCATGACCTGCTTTTATCAAAACAATCTTATCGTCTGCCCAACAATGGCAGCCCAAACTAAGTTTGCTATAATTTCTATCTATCTTATAAAACAAACAAATATCTAGCCATGCATAATTGAACTTACCACCGTATGAGCCGCCTTTGGGTAAACGTAGATCGGAGGATCTGTGGACGGACCAGTCGCTCCCGGAACAAGCTTCCTGTTGGTGCAGTGTGTAGCCTCCTAAACCTCGTTGCTGGTAGGCTCACGACCCCATGCATCTCTCTACAATACACAACTTAAATTGTTAGTAGGTAATAAAATCATGTATATAGTACATATATTCATCAATTATATACATTTAGTCTAGTGTATGATAAATTACCATGTGATCCCGATGCATAGCGGTACTAATAGATCCAGTACAGTGTCTGGATGTCATCCCCTCATACTCGGTGGCCCGATTGGCTGTATTGGCCGCACATACACGCCGGAATCCGTCGGTGTTCCATACCTGTTAAAAAGAAGACATAAATCAATATAAATCATAGTACAACCATATACAAGTATTCAAAACAAAACAAACCTACTCAATCATCTGGACCCAAAACTCACTCCGGATCCACTCTGGAGGGTGTGCAGCAAGAATCGTGTAGTCATGTCCGTCGAGCTAGACACCATCAATGTCTAAAACCCTACCCTGGGCGAATTGACGGGCATCTCTCATCATGTCAGGGTATCTATTACTTAGGATACGCCGGAATGAAGCTAATACGTCAGCGTCCATCTCAGGAGGCCAACTATAATATAACTGCAAACACATTGTTAGGCTTTAACGTACCCAGTTGGGCTTTAAACAAATCCGGTTGGGCTTTAATGGATCCGGTTGGGCTTTAATGGATCTGGTTGGGCTTTAATGGATTTAGTTAGGCTTTAACGTTACAAGTTGGGCTTTAATGGATTCAGTGGGGCTTTAACGTTCCCAGTTGGGCTTTAACGTATCCAATTGGGCTTTAACATACACAGTTGGGCTTTAATGGATCCAGTTGGGCTTTAATGGACCCAGCTAGGCTTTAACGTACCCAGTTGTGCTTTAAACGAATCTGGTTGGGCTTTAATGGATCTGGTTGGGCTTTAATGGATTTAGTTGGGCTTTAATGGATTCAGTGGGGCTATAACGTTCTCAGTTGGGCTTTAACGTATCCAATTGGGCTTTAACATACACAGTTGGGCTTTAATGGATCCAGTTGGGCTTTAATGGAACCGGTTGGCTTTAATATATCCAGTTAATGGATTCAGTGGGGCTTTAACGTTCCCAGTTGGGCTTTTAATGGATCCAGTTAGGCTTTAATGTACCCTGTTGGACTTTTAATGGACCCGGTTGACTTTAATGGATCAGTACAAGATGTACATACATATATGATCACATATGTACATGTACATACATACATATTACATACATTATCACATACATACTATACATGGTGTACATACATTCATGATCACATACGTACATGTGTATATACATACATGATCACATATGTACATGTACATACATACATGATCACATACATACTATACATGATCACATACGTACATGTATATACATACATATTACATACATGATCACATACGTACTATACATGTACATGATGTACAAACATACATGATCACATATGTACATGTACATACATACATATTACATACATGATCGCATACATACTATACATGGTGTACATACATTTATGATCACATAAGTACATGTGTATATACATACATGATCACATACATACTATACATGATCATATATGTACATGTACATATATACATACATATTACATACATACATATATATATATATATATATACATACATGATCACAGAAAAAATTAATATTTATTAAATTATTAAATTTACCGACGGATTACCGACGAAGTCTTAAATGCCGTCGGTAATCCGTCTGTAATTACCGATGGATCACCGAAGGACGTCAGAAAAAAATTAATATTTATTAAATTATATAAATTACCGACGGATTTAAAAATAAAAAATAAAAAATAAAATAATTTAATATCCGTTGGTAATCCGTCGGTAAATATATATATTTACCGACGGATTACCTACGGATAGTCTATCCGTCGCCAAATTTTCATTTCCGTCGATGTTCCGTCGGTAATTACCGAAGGATACTATCCGTCGGAAATCTTGGTCGGAAATAAGCAATTTTCCAGTAGTGATCACCTTAATTAATAAATTAAATTAAAAACACTATTTAATATGAGTTGTTGGATCAATAGAGATGGAGAGCCGAGATCAGTCCTCATGTTCACAATGAAAATAAAGTTTGTGATTGAATTATATATATATATATATATGTATGTATATATATATCTAGGGATAGGTTATAGTACAAACCAAGATATTTGTAAAAACCATACAACCCCATATGAACCATTGATTTGATTAATAAATGGTTAAGATTAAATTGGTCTAATTATATTAACAATGAAATTAATTTTGTTTTAAAAAGAAGGAAAATATTAGAAAAGAGCATATTAGTATTTTCTAATTTAATCAGATTTCAAATAAGGAATTGGGGGTTTCAAATCAGGAAATCGGGTGAAGCTTGATTTAATTTCATCAAATAAGGAATTGGTATTGAAATTGGTGCTTTGATGTCTCGATTTCATATATCGCAATGATTTAATTTCATCAAATATTGATTTGTTTTTTTGGATACACATGATGAAACGTGGCGATGCCACCGACAAATCATCTTCACATATGCATTTACTTAATTACGTTCATCCACTTCATTCTGCAAATAAATTAAATCAAGCTTCATTACCTTGCTTTCATACCCAATACATGACCCCCATCGTTTTTCTGTAGATTCATGGATGGTTCAATGGAAACAAAGGGGTTTAATAAGATGACATTGATATGTTGATGATGATACATATGGGTCTAATGAAACACATAGATACATTGATGATGAAGCAAAGGGGTTTAATGAAACATAAAGGTTTAATGAAACAAATAGAACAAATTCAACACAATGAAATGTTGGTGATGAAACAAATGGGTTTAATGAAATATTGGTGAAACAAATGGGTTTAATGAAACGAAGAGACTTAATGAAACACATTGAAATATTGGTGAAACACATTGGATTAATAGTGAATACAGTTGATACTGAAATATTGGTGTTGAAACAAATGGGTTTAATGAAACAAAGAGACTTCATGAAACACATTAAAATATTGGTGAAACACATTGGGTTGATAGTGAAAACAGTTGAATAATTATGTTAACAAAAAGTCTGTTTCATTGCTAACCGAATAAAATTGTTGATATTCTAAAAAATATTATTTTTTAATTTCATTTTTTAAAATAAGATTGGTAAAAATCTTATTTTTTATATACCTTCATGACCTCTTGAGAATCTCAAATGGAATTGATTTTTATTTTAATTTTTAAAACTAAAATTGTTAAGATTCTCATTATTTTTGAAAATCTGGGCCATGGTTTGTAATCTAAAAATTTATTTTTTATAATGGTTTGTATCAAAATCATTAATGATTTGATTCTCCTACCAAATATTACAAATTACTATAATTAATAAATTAAAAGTCAGTTTACATTAATGCCCTTTTTAATTTAAAAAAAATAAAAAAATGCAACTATTTCATTGGTTGTTACAAGTTTGTATGGTTTGCACAAATGAAGTTGGTTTGCAAAAGATCACCACCCTATATATATAATGTTACATATTTCTTAAATCACTTCTCAACGTGTAATAACCATGGTTCTAAATACTCGTTATAGCGGCAAGACTTGGGTTCACCGTCACGTTAACCCCTATGGCTCCACTCTAAGGCTTGACTTGCATTGTAATGCGTTATGGCACGCTATGGTGCGTAACGATACGTTACGACGCGTTATGACACATTATTTTGTAAGGTGTAAGATTATATTTAGCATATAACTTAAAGAATAAATGATAATTGTTCACGTAACCTAAGACTTAAATACACATAAAAAAGAAACTTCAAAACTAAATACTCTAAATTGGCACTACAAGAAAAACGTTAGTTAGTGACCAAAATTTTAGTGACCACCTATTTTTTGGTCACTAATTGCAACTTTAGTGACAATTACAAAAGGCAACCACAAGGGTTGTGGTGTGGTGGCAAAGGCTTGGGGAGTTCATAGCGCTCAACCCGAGTTCGAGCCCCACTCGCAGCACTTGTGGCCACTGAGGATAAACTCAGGGTTGCACGCTTTAGCAGCTGGGCCAAAGGCCCTAATTGCCAGGGATTAGTCTGGGCCATAGGCCCAGGAAACCCTTTCCAAAAAAACAAAAAAGGCCGTCACTAAACTTTGGTCGCTAATATGAATATAGTAAAACAAAACTAAAATTTGGTCACTAGAGTGGTCACTAATTCTCATGGCTAAAATAAGATTATTAATATCGATCTAATTTAATGACTATATTTGTGACGATTATGTTTTTCGTCACTAATATTATAAATCCATATGTTTTGTGACGTAAAAAATGGTCACTGAGTTGAAAATGTTAGTGACTAAAAAATAGTGGTCACTAAATTAGAAAATTTAGTGACCAAAAAATAAGTAGTCATTAATTTCAAAGGATTAATGACCAAAAATAGTGGTCACTAATATGAAAGTGGAAGTGACCAAAAAATAGTGGTCACTAAATTGAATGTGCTTGTGACAAAAAAAATAGTGGTTACTAAGTGAGATTCATTAGTTGAGGATTGGATTGAGTTGGATGGATTAGTGACAAGAAAATATGATCATTAAATTTAAAGTATTAGCGACCAAAAAATAGCGGTCACTATTGGATGAGTTCGTGACCAAGAAAGGTGGTCACTAAATTAAAAGTGTTAATGACAAACAAAAAATAGTCACTAAATGATATTCATTAATCATAGAGTTGAAAGGGTTAGTGACCAAAAATAATAGTCATTAAATTAGGTATCTGAAGGGCACTGCAGATCTTGGTCTGTGGTATCCTAAAGAGACTAGTTTTGAACTAACAGCCTACACAGATGCAGATCATGCAGGTTGTATGTTACACAGGAAGAGCACATCAGGACACGTACAGTTCCTCGGTGACAAACTAGTAAGTTGGGCATCGAAGAAGCAACTTTGTGTTTCAACGTCCACAGACGAAGCAGAATATGTAGCTGCTGCTAGCTGCTGTTCTCAGGTCTTATGGATGAGAACTCAATTGCGCGACTACGGTTTCGACTTTAACAAAATCCCGATATACTGTGACTCCAAGAGCGCCATCGCAATATCAGCGAATCCTGTTCAACACACCAAGACTAAGCAAATAGACGTCAGGTATCACTTTATTAAAGATCATGTTGAAAAAGGAACAATTGAACTTTTCTTTGTAAAAACTGATTATCAACTTGCCGATTTGTTCACCAAACCCTTAGACGAAAAGAGGTTCAACTTTCTTATCTCTAAGCTTGGTATGCTAAATCTTAAAATCTAATCAGTAGTTACCTGTAAAAGTTTTCTAAATTCTTAACTCTGATTGATATCTGCACTTCTATATAATGTTCATAATCCAAGGGGGAGAATGAGAAGAAATTGACAAGTGGTCAATATTACTTCGAGGGGGAGCTCATAAAATTTTGCATGTACCTTTTAATGCCAAATTTTTTTGTATTGCAAGAATTTAGGGGGAGCTCTTCAAGACAAAGGGGAGTACGGAAATGACTTCTGATTATTTCTGATCAGAACTCGTACTTTAAAAAGTTTTACTGCTTTTTGTCTTTTCAATTTAAGTGAATAAATTTTACTTTGACTTGACATAAGACTTTTGCAGAATTGTTGAGAGAAGCTTACAAGTTCATATGTTTATGACTTTAAGCTTAGCTTCATGAGATATAAGATCGCACGTTAAGGTATAATCCTTTATCTTAATCTCATATATGGTTGATAAGTGGACAACTTTCAATCATAGAAAATATTGTTATCAAATGTTCAAACCACTTCCCGATTCTTAAACCGAATTCATGATTTGGAAGTGTGACTTTAAATGTTTTCGTAGATCTAAATTGTGCTTTAACTGAAATATTTAAACCAATCTGAGCATCACGTGCATCATAGGAAAACAAGAATCAATGTGCTAGGTATTAACACAACTTCAATGGAATCACCTTAACCAGTGATTTCTACCCAAGAAGTTAATCCTTAGTGATTGAGTGTGCAAATCGAAAAGAAATGAGTGTGATTAGAGAAAGCAAAAAGTTTAAAAGAAAGAGCGTGTGAGAACAGAGTTAAAAGAATATCACAACTCTGCACCAACTTTTTCTGAGCCGGGTAGCCACAATTCTAGTGATTCACAATTCTTTGGTGATCATTATTGAAACAGGCAACTAACCCATGCCAACTCTTGATCAAACCTCACCATCTACTCATTTTCTTCTTCACAAGAAAGTGTTTCACATTTTCAAAGGGGATGCAGCACATATGCTATCTGATTTTCATTCGGAAAATCTGGATATTGAAAAGAAGGAAGCCTGCCCCACCTTCGCACTTCAATCATGCACATTGAGTGTGTTTTTAACTTACTGTTGTCTCAGTGGTTTACACAATTTTGAGCCTATAAGCAATCATCAAGTGCTTAATTCTTTCTAACACAAGCACGAACACACAAGGAATTAGTTTCTTTGTCATAACGTTTATAGAAATAACCTTTGTGGTGTTTCGATGATTAAATGGAAGCCCTGGGGGAGTCAACATCAAACAGCTCCTTTCCAATGTGTATTCGTTACACATAGTGACTTAGTGTTACTGACAGGCATGTTAACTGATTCATTAGTTGATTCAGGTGTTACACGACTATTTTGTCTGGATTTGAAAAGATCTGGATGAATATCTTTTGAATTGACGGATCAGGGGCTCTAACCGCAAGATTGACATTTCTTACATCTAATTTTGATGAAGTCGTTGCACTCAACATCAAAAAGGGGGAGAATGACTACACAAGAAATGGCAAAGATCACATGTTTCAAGAATCACGTCAAAGACTGAATTCTTCTAAAGAAAGTAGAAAAAGACATGTTGATTTAAGAGCTAGAGAAAGAGATTGCATCTTCTGAGCTGAACAAGAAAACTGATATGCTAAAATCATTTTCGTAATGATCTTGATCCAAAGGGGGAGATTGTTAAAACACAGTCTCATTGGATTCAAGATCATCCAATCTGAAGATCGCAATCTGAAGCTAAAGCTGGAACGTCGACTCTCGATATTAAAGTCTATGTCTATTTGTAATAAATGTCAAAGTAATCAATGTATTTGTTTATTATTGTAAAAGTTAACTTAATATCTAGTATGTTAGATATTAGTTGACTTAGTTAACTTAGTTAGTATAGTTAGTTATAATATTAGTTAGATAGATATAATATCTAATATTTAGATATTATTTAGTTTTATTGTTTTATATTACAACTTGTTGTTGCAAGTTGTAGAAAGTGTGTTCAACACACTAAGTTAGATATTAGTGTATCTCTAGTAAATCTCTCATAGATCAGATCAAGGATACACACACAAACACACACTTAAAGGTGTAATAGAGAGAAAACAGAGAACACATTCAAACCTTGAATCTGATCAACCTTGTAACCGTTGTTATATATCAATACAGGTTGGTAATCGATTAATGTGTTGTTTCTAAGAACTTGATATTAGTATTGTTGTGGACCGACAATTGGTATCAGAGCCTGATAAAGATCAAAATCAAGTTTTTGTGAAAAACGTCTCTGTATTCTGTGTTCAAAATCGATTTCGAGATTTAAACTGTTTTAGGTGTTAGAATCGATCAGGTTGTGATCGAAATACATGCTAGATCGAGTTGTGTGTGATTAATTTTAGTATTAAGCTTAAATCGAGTTCCTTTTTGGTGATTTAGTGTGAAAACAGTCGAAGTGGGTAAGTTACTGTACGATCAATTTATTTTCGAAAAAGTGTGTTTTATTGAGATCGAGTGCTTACATTAAGTTCTAGAAGTGTTTCTAGACATATTGGTAGTGTTTTGGTACTGCTAATCGTTTTAGGATCAAGTTCTAGTCGATTTTCGAAGTTTAAGGACGAACATACGCAAAGCAGAAGAAGAACACACGCAAAGTCCCACTTTGCGCGTCTCAAGTGAAACGCAAAACCCACTTTGCGCTCCTCAAAGCAAACGCAAAGCATCTCAAAACTCCACTTCTCGGATCCAAAGGCAAACGCAAACCTCAGAAACGCAAACCTTAAGCCATTGTGTTCATCTCTTCAAAAGACAAGTCTACTTTGCGCATCCCATTATAAACGCAAACCATACTTTGCGCTTCCAACTAGACCCGTAAACCTCAACTTTGCGCATCCCATTAGAAACGCAAACCTCACTTTGCGCGTCCCATTAGAAACGCAAACCTCACTTTGCGCACTATGCTTGACACGCAAACCTTGATACGCAATCCAGACTTAGAATATTTTTTTCCTGAGAATTTTTTCGAAACTGTAATAGGGGGACAAAAAAAAAATCTTGTGTGATCAAATTTTATCTGGATTAACGATTATATCAATACATTTTTTCTCTTAATCAATACAGAATGACATCCAAAGAGGCTCTTGCAATAGGAACTGACACCAAGCCACCAGTTCTCTTTAAAGGAGAATACGAACAGTGGAAGGATCGGTTTCTGAACTTCATTGACAGACATGAGCTGGGTGATTTCATCAGAACATCTATTGAAGAAGGGGTTATGAAACCAGTCATAACGACTCGTGTAGTTGGAAATGTGTCGACTGAAGTTGAACTTAAGTTTCATGAGCTACAAGATGATAACCTTAGAAGAGCCAAAGGCGACAGATTAGCTAAGTCATACATCTTACAAGGAATCCCAAATGAAATATACGTCAAGATTGACAGCTACAAGGCCTCCGGCAAAGAAATGTGGGATCAGCTTGAAAAGATGATGCTGGGTTTAAAAGTTGGAAATCAGCTGAAAATCTCCAAATGCCTAAATAACTATGAAGAATTTAGAGGCAGAGTGGGAGAAACTTTAGAAGAAACCTATGACAGGTTTGTGACTTTGCTGAACGAACTTAGCAAGAACAAAGTCCACAAATCTCAAATTGAGCTGAACGTCAAGTTCCTGAGCATTCTTCAACCAGAATGGAAAAGATTTGCAAGACAGATGAAGCAGATCAAAGACTTGAATGAGATTCCACTTCACGAGGTGTATGAAACCCTCCGTTAGAATGAAGAAGAGGTGGATGAAATTCTAGCTGAGAATAGACAGAGAGGAAAGACAGTTGATGACACAGTCGCTCTTGTTGTTAGGAAGAAGAAGAATAAGACGATTGTGTACGAATCAGATGAAGATGAAACTTATGCAAACTCTGACACAGATGAAAATGATCAGCTGAAGCAAGCAATGATGATGCTGACAAATGCTTTTCAGAAAAGATTCTACAAAAAGCCAACATCAAACAGTCAGAGGTACTCATCTGGTCCGAACAACTACATCCATAAGGAAAGGGTTGAAGGAAGCAGATATGAAGGAAAGATATTTGAAGGGAAGAGAACAGAGCAAAGGAAGCCTGAAGAAAGAAGGTATCAGCCTGAAGGGAAGAGATTAGAGGAGAGGAAACCAGAAGAGAGAAAGTTCAAAGCTGAAGGATCCAGTCAAACAGAGCCACCAACGTGCTACAACTATGGCAAAACAGGTCATTATGCCAGAGACTGCCGAAGGTCAAAAGTCAGAAACTCCGACTACTACAAGAACAAGATGCTTCTTGCAAAGCAACAGGAGGCTGGCAAAGCACTGATGGCTGAAGATGAATACTGGCTTGATCACTCAGATGATGAAGAAGAGGATGAAGAAAAGGATGAAGCCGTCAACATGTGCTTGATGGGCCAGATATAATCAGATGCTGAAGATGATTCAGACAATGAAGAAGAGGAGGTATGTAATCTATCAGATTTAGATTTCATGAATAAAATGCATGCCATGAGTTTAAAACAAAAAGAGTTAGAATCTAATCTTAAGCAAGAAAATGGTGTCATAACTGACAAAAACCAATTGATACAGAAACTTAGCAATGAAATTGCGGAGCAGAAAGTATTAGTTGAGATTCTTCATAGAGATAATGACACCAACGCTAAGGAAAAGACAATAACTCTTAAAGAGAATTCTGATCTTAAGTCTAAACTGCTAAAAAGCGAGATAGATATTTATGAGCTTACAAAATTGCATGCTTCTTGTACCAAAGAAAACTTTTCTTTACTGGGAAAATTAAAAAGTTTGGAAGAGAAGTTATATAAAATGGGTCAAACTGAACAGACTATTTTTCTAGACAAACCCAAAGAGGAAATAGAGAGATGGGGAATCGGTTATAAGAATCCTCACTGTCTACAAAAGGGGATGTCTGAAGTGCCAGGACTTTATGATCATCTTAATATGCAATTAGCTCGCAGAATCCCCGCGTTTAAAACTTTCTGGACTAAACTGTCAAAAGAGGATGAAGCCAATGAAACGAAAAAACGGATGAAATCAGCTAAAGTTCATCTTCCATTTTATTATGAGAAATTGAATAATAGTTATGATGAAAACCCAATATATCAAAAGAAGAAAACTCTTTCAAGTGATTTCTTTCCAAGTTATTCTGAAAAAGAAATGGAGGCGAAGCCTATTAAAGGTAAACTATATGTCCCTCCTCTCGTTTTAGAACGTAAAATTTCTGAACTCGAGAATTCTTTATCAGATGCAAGACTTTTGATAAATATTGAGCAAAACTTTTTTTCAACCGTGTTTTCAAATTCTGTTCTTTCAAAAGCTTCAAACTCTAAGGATTTGTTTGGTTCATCAAATAAAGGATTTGAATTTTTTAACTCTAACGGTGGTTTAGATGATGGTTCTAATATTTTTGACTTTAATGCAAAACTTCCCAACCTTTCAACTTTTATTAAGAAAACGTTGAGAAAAACCAGTAAGCCTGTGAACAGTGCAAAATCAACGAAAGCTTTCGTTGATAAATCAGTCTCTGTGAACGCTAAGAGTGCTAAAGGTAAGAATTTATCTCAGCATTCACAGAAACCGACCACTACTGGTAATTCCAAAAAGAAGCATTCGTTTGTTGCTCCAAGGTCTAACTCACCAGCTTTACATGTTTCAGATCTGAGCAATCAAAGGCCAGAAGCAAATTCTCTGTGGCAACCAAAACGGAACCTTGACAAGACCATTTTATCGTCTAGTAGTGTTAATTGTAATAAGACTTCGCTTAGTAAAGATGTTGTAATTGCTGATATTGCTGTTTTGAACCAAAAACTTGTTGTTTCTCGTAAACAATATACAATGAAGCAATTATTTTAGTTATCTTTATCTGCTGGAAAGTCTTCTTTTTATGATAAACATATTCCTATCTCTTGTCAAGATTCTGGAGATTGGCTTGGAAATTACCATGTGCATTCATCTCATACCAATTCTTCACATGCATTTCAAAAGAAAATAGGACCCAATTTGAAATGGGTACCAAAATTTTGTGCTAACACAGAAGGACCCAAATTCCAATGGGTACCTAAAGCTAAATCTGTGTTGCAGGCACACAAAGCTTAGAGAAAACGCGACTTCTGATTATGTACAGATCAGGACTCGTTCTTCAATGTCAAAATAGGTTTTTGGATAATACAGTTCAAAACCCGAACATCAAAGTCAAAATAGGCTTTTGAACAAATCAGTTCAAGACCCGCACTTCGATAATCAAAGTGAATATTCCAAAGTTATCGTATAAATATCTAAATTTGTTATTTCTCTTATGCAGACTAGTCATACATGGTTCTTGGACAACGGATGTTCCAAGCACATGACAGGGCAAAAAGAGATACTGTCCAATTTTAAAGACAAATATTGCGGAACAGTCAGATTTGGCAACGACCAGTTATCTCCAATCATGGGATATGGTGATGTACAACATGACAATGTCACTATCAAGAAGGTGAGTTATGTAAAAGGTTGAAGAATATCTCTAATCTGTCGGGATTTCACATCAGTACTCTGTTGCTCTAACGTCTCAACAAAATGGAGTGGTTGAAAGAAGAAATCGAACGCTAGTCGAGGCTGCTCGTACTATGCTAAGTCAATCTGACTTACCTCTATTCTTGTGGGCAGAAGCTGTTTCGACTGCGTGCTACACACAGAATCGATCCATGGTACATCGAAGGTTCAAGAAGACTCCTTATGCGTTAATCAACAACCGAACACCGACAATCAAATATTTCCATATATTTGGATGTAAGTGTTTCGTGCTAAACGATAGGGAGAATCTCAATAAGTTCAGTGCTAAGGCGAATGAAGGAATCTTCATTGGTTATTCCTCGACATCAACTGCATATCGTGTCTATCTGAAGAAGTCAAAGACGGTGATTGAAAGCATCAATGTCACCTTTGATGAAGAAATGACTTCCGAACAACAACGTTCAGAACCCGTTATAACCGGAGTACTAGATTCTGCGCAACTCAGTACAGAACCTGCGTCTCAACAGAATAAATCAGATGAAGCATCAACTTCTACTAACCACTTATCTGATTTAGATTTATTATTTGAATTGTTTTATGATGAATTTCTTAGATCTAATGTAAAGAAATCTGTTGTGGTTGACAGGATGGAAGACTCAACAACTACTCATCCAACCAGTTCAGATGTTCCTATTGAATCAAACGCCCCGATTCAACAAGAAATTACAATTCAAATGCCGACTCCAACAGTTGAAGAAGTGACAATTGATAAAGAGACAGAAGTAGCTGAAACAGTAGGAGATTCTGTACAGATCAATCTACAGCCAGATCAAGTTGTACCTGCTGAGCCTTCTGAACCTGCCACTTCAACTGAAATCATCAATCCTCCTGCACAAACAGAAGAAGGTACAAGTGGATTCGTAGATGACACAACAGACATACAATCATCTAATCCACTGCCTCATGAACATAAATGGACCAAAGAGCACCTGCTAAGCCAGATTATTGGCGATCCATCAAAACCGGTGCAAACTAGGTCAGCATCAATGAACATGTGCATGCATGACTCCTTTCTGAGCAAGTTTGAGCCAATACGCGTATCAGAGGCACTTGCTGATCCAGAATGGGTGATCTCTATGCAAGAAGAGCTAAATCAGTTCGATGCACTTCAAGTCTGGAGACTCGTACCAAAGCCTAAAGGTAAAACCATTATAGGTACGAAATGGGTTTTCAAGATAAAGAAAGACGAAGATGGTACCGTTATCCGAAACAAGGCAAGACTAGTAGCCAAAGGATACAGACAAGAGGAAGGAATAGACTATGACGCAACATATGCTCCTGTGGCGCGATTAGAGGCAATCAGAATGTTTCTAGCATACGCAGCCCACAAGAACTTCACAGTCTTTCAAATGGACGTGAAGACAGCATTCTTGAATGGAATTCTGAAGGAGGAAGTCTACGTCTCTCAGCCAGAAGGTTTTGTCAATCACGAGAAGCCGAATCACGTATACATTCTCGACAAAGCACTCTACGGTCTGAAACAAGCACCTCGAGCCTGGTATGATGTCCTTTCCACTTTTCTAGTCTAGTCTGGGTTTTCAAAAGGTACGGTGGATACCACTTTGTTTATCAAAAAGGAAAAAGGCGATATCATTTTAATTCAAATCTATGTAGATGATATTATCTTTGGCTCTACAAATCCGAAGTACTGTAAGAATTTTGCAAACCTTATGGTGTCTAGATTTCAGATGAATTTGATGGGAGAGATGAATTTCTTTCTTGGTTTACAAGTAAAACAATTTTCATCGGGTATTTTTATCAATCAATCAAAATACATTAGGGATATTCTTCGGAAGTTCCAAATGGAAAATTCAAAACCGATTGGTACCCCAATGGCACCAGGTACTAAGATTGGCACCGATCCTTCGGGAAAGGCTGTTGATGTTAGGACTTATCGAGGGATGATAGGTTCTTTAATGTATCTTATTTCTAGTAGGCCAGATATAATGTTTTCAACATGCTTATGTGCACGATATCAGGCCAATCCTAAAAAAATCCATTTGTCTGCTGTGAAACGCATTTTTAGGTATCTGAAGGGCACTGCAGATCTTGGTCTGTGGTATCCTAAAGATACTAGTTTTGAACTAACAGCCTACACAGATGCAGATCATGCAGGTTGTATGTTACACAGGAAGAGCACGTCAGGACACGTACAGTTCCTCGGTGACAAACTAGTAAGTTGGGCATCGAAGAAGCAACTTTGTGTTTCAACGTCCACGGACGAAGCAGAATATGTAGTTGCTGCTAGCTGCT
Organism: Arctium minus; assembly: GCA_954870635.1. NCBI lineage: Eukaryota > Viridiplantae > Streptophyta > Magnoliopsida > Asterales > Asteraceae > Arctium > Arctium minus. Next base: position 145,382,039 of record OX941081.1, read on the forward strand.
GTTCTCAGGTCTTATGGATGAGAACTCAATTGCGCGACTACGGTTTCGACTTTAACAAAATCCCGATATACTGTGACTCCAAGAGCGCCATCGCAATATCAGCGAATCCTGTTCAACACACCAAGACTAAGCACATAGACGTCAGGTATCACTTTATTAAAGATCATGTTGAAAAAGGAACAATTGAACTTTTCTTTGTAAAAACTGATTATCAACTTGCCGATTTGTTCACCAAACCCTTAGACGAAAAGAGGTTCAACTTTCTTATCTCTAAGCTTGGTATGCTAAATCTTAAAATCTAATCAGTAGTTACCTGTAAAAGTTTTCTAAATTCTTAACTCTGATTGATATCTGCACTTCTATATAATGTTCATAATCCAAGGGGGAGAATGAGAAGAAATTGACAAGTGGTCAATATTACTTCGAGGGGGAGCTCATAAAATTTTGCATGTACCTTTTAATGCCAAATTTTTTTGTATTGCAAGAATTTAGGGGGAGCTCTTCAAGACAAAGGGGAGTACGGAAATGACTTCTGATTATTTCTGATCAGAACTCGTACTTTAAAAAGTTTTACTGCTTTTTGTCTTTTCAATTTAAGTGAATAAATTTTACTTTGACTTGACATAAGACTTTTGCAGAATTTTTGAGAGAAGCTTACAAGTTCATATGTTTATGACTTTAAGCTTAGCTTCATGAGATATAAGATCGCACGTTAAGGTATAATCCTTTATCTTAATCTCATATATGGTTGATAAGTGGACAACTTTCAATCATAGAAAATATTGTTATCAAATGTTCAAACCACTTCCCGATTCTTAAACCGAATTCATGATTTGGAAGTGTGACTTTAAATGTTTTCGTAGATCTAAATTGTGCTTTAACTGAAATATTTAAACCAATCTGAGCATCACGTGCATCATAGGAAAACAAGAATCAATGTGCTAGGTATTAACACAACTTCTATGGAATCACCTTAACCAGTGATTTCTACCCAAGAAGTTAATCCTTAGTGATTGAGTGTGCAAATCGAAAAGAAATGAGTGTGATTAGAGAAAGAAAAAAGTTTAAAAGAAAGAGCGTGTGAGAACAGAGTTAAAAGAATATCACAACTCTGCACCAACTTTTTCTGAGCTGGGTAGCCACAATTCTAGTGATTCACAATTCTTTGGTGATCATTATTGAAACAGGCAACTAACCCATGCCAACTCTTGATCAAACCTCACCATCTACTCATTTTCTTCTTCACAAGAAAGTGTTTCACATTTTCAAAGGGGATGCAGCACATATGCTATCTGATTTTCATTCGGAAAATCTGGATATTGAAAAGAAGGAAGCCTTCCCCACCTTCGCACTTCAATCATGCACATTGAGTGTGTTTTTAACTTACTGTTGTCTCAGTGGTTTACACAATTTTGAGCCTATAAGCAATCATCAAGTGCTTAATTCTTTCTAACACAAGCACGAACACACAAGGAATTAGTTTCTTTGTCATAACGTTTATAGAAATAACCTTTGTGGTGTTTCGATGATTAAATGGAAGCCCTGGGGGAGTCAACATCAAACAGCTCCTTTCCAATGTGTATTCGTTACACATAGTGACTTAGTGTTACTGACAGGCATGTTAACTGATTCATTAGTTGATTCAGGTGTTACACGACTATTTTGTCTGGATTTGAAAAGATCTGGATGAATATCTTTTGAATTGACGGATCAGGGGATCTAACCGCAAGATTGACATTTCTTACATCTAATTTTGATGAAGTCGTTGCACTCAACATCAAAAAGGGGGAGAATGACTACACAAGAAATGGCAAAGATCACATGTTTCAAGAATCACGTCAAAGACTGAATTCTTCTAAAGAAAGTAGAAAAAGACATGTTGATTTAAGAGCTAGAGAAAGAGATTGCATCTTCTGAGCTGAACAAGAAAACTGATATGCTAAAATCATTTTCGTAATGATCTTGATCCAAAGGGGGAGATTGTTAAAACACAGTCTCATTGGATTCAAGATCATCCAATCTGAAGATCGCAATCTGAAGCTAAAGCTGGAACGTCGACTCTCGATATTAAAGTCTATGTCTATTTGTAATAAATGTCAAAGTAATCAATGTATTTGTTTATTATTGTAAAAGTTAACTTAATATCTAGTATGTTAGATATTAGTTGACTTAGTTAACTTAGTTAGTATAGTTAGTTATAATATTAGTTAGATAGATATAATATCTAATATTTAGATATTATTTAGTTTTATTGTTTTATATTACAACTTGTTGTTGCAAGTTGTAGAAAGTGTGTTCAACACACTAAGTTAGATATTAGTGTATCTCTAGTAAATCTCTCATAGATCAGATCAAGAATACACACACAAACACACACTTAAAGGTGTAATAGAGAGAAAACAGATAACACATTCAAACCTTGAATCTGATCAACCTTGTAACCGTTGTTATATATCAATACAGGTTGGTAATCGATTAATGTGTTGTTTCTAAGAACTTGATATTAGTATTGTTGTGGACCGACAATTTTAGCATGGTTTCCTTTTTCCTTGTTGAGTATGTTTTGATTGAGATTTTTTGTATTTAGTTGGAATCCGTTACTAGATTTTTCTTCAATATTGACTACAAAAGTGCAATTAGAGTGGGATTAAATTGGGGGATTTCTTATTTTTAGATTTCTTACTCGATAAACATTTGTAGAATGTTGTTGCATCTAAACAATTAAGGTCCGGATTGCTTAATATTTTGATCATACTCTTGTATGGTTCAAAAGGAATTAAAGATTTGATCATACTTGTATTTAATTGCAAGTACTTGTGATTTAATTTTGTAGAGGTGGATAATCCAACCCTTGGGTGTCAATCCCGATTTGTGGTCAGTTCTGCACGTTGGGAAGATTATTAATTATACAGATCAAGAGAAATTGATCAAATTAGTCATGGGGATATGCTTCAAGAACAACCTTGAATGCCTTCAGTTAAGGATTTCCAAAATGCAATTAGGGTTATGTGACTTCTTTAATCACTTACATATGATGTGCTTCTTAAGGCTTTGATGACAAAACTTCCATTCGTCTACCGTTCGTGTTCGTTAGTTCATTCAATTAAATTAAATGAACGAACAAGAACAAGCCTCCGCTCATATTCGTTTATGTGGTGTATGCAGTCAATAATTGAAGTATTTGTTTATGTGGTGCATGCAGTCAATAGGGTCTTTGTAGAAAAAGTACACGGTTGGAGCTTTTGAGTTGTTGAGTAAGACAACTCCTATTCAGGCCATCTCACTGCTTGTATTGGGTCCTTTAATCGACTATTATCTTAGTGTGTCAGGATCGAATTCTTAACAAGAATAAAGTCTCAGAAACAATATCAAAGAAGTTGCGGAATAACACTTTGATATTCAATATAACAGTAAACAAACAATATATGATTAACAACTTGTAAACTTGTATTCAATGATCAAATCACAAGATTACACACTCAACCTCAATCTTGAAGAACAGACTCTTTCAAGACGAATTCTACTTCTCTAGAATTAGGATCTATACCTTGAGGTTGATTCTCTCTAGAACATAAACATATATTGTTAAATCTATGTTAAAACAATCCTGTCAAAACTATATATATACTGAACAAAAAGATAATTACAATAAATAAAATATCTTCAGTATATCTTCCATGAATATCTTCAGAATATCCAGCTGTCATTCTTCTAATTCAAATCTTCATCTTATAAGCAGCACTAATCAGCTTGGCAGTATTAACTACTAAGCAGCACTAACCACTAGCAACACTAACTAGCTAAGCAGTACTAACTTTGTTCAAGAAGCACTAACTTTGACTAGAATTATTAATTCTACTAGCAGTAGTAATACTCAGCAGTATTAACTATTGAAGTCCTCTGGCAGTAGTAATCTTGTACTAGCAGCATTAACCATACTTGGTAAATTCTTCAGTTCCCAACAATCTCCCCCTAACTTGACTTTTAGGAAGAGAAGTCAAGTTCTTCAGATCTGATCTTCAAGATGCTTGCAACACCTCAGGTTCAGTTTCCCAAATTTGGATCTAGCCCCAGACTTTGATTTACAGTTCTTCTTACCACAATTTAGCCGTCTCTGAATCCTTTGTGCATACCAGTGTAGCTTTAAGCATCCTTTCTAGCTTCTCCTTGCTATGCTCATAGATTTTGTCCACCAGGTAGTATTCATGATAACAGTTGTCAATAGTAATCATGTATACTCCACAGTTTTCAAATAGTATCCATTTATCAATCTTCTTGAATATAAACTCATGATTATGATCTTTAATCCTATAAGCCACTCTTTCTGGATCAAACATCATACACAAGTATTCCATTGTTACCTTGAGAAGATTTTCTTCAGTACCTTTCAACACAGGCTCATAGAGTTTCATCCCCACTTTGTACAATTCTTCTATATCAGCTCTTGAACAACTTCTGATAACTCACCCCCATGTTGAATATGCTTCAAATGAACCATCAGTTCTCTTGATTCTGAAGAAATTCTTTCCACTATCTCTTAGAATGTCCCAGAAAATGATCTCTGGAGCTTGTATAGAGATTGGAACAGCCTTCAAAGGTTCTACTATTGTCATGTAGAGATCCATACCCTCATCAGTTTGCTTATTGAATTGTTCTGGAATTTGTACTGATTCTGCTGAAGGTACATCTAAAGGCTCTGCTGCATATTCCGCTGTTTCTTCCACTCTAGGTCTTTTAGACTGCCTTTTGGAAGCAATTGTCTTCATCCTCTTCCCATATTTGGCTTCTACACCAACACCCTCATGTTCTTCCTTCATTTCTTCAGCTTTATCTTTTGAAGGTGTGGTCTCCTCAGGAAATGGCTTTTGAATATTAAGGTCATGCCTTTCCTTCATTCTTCTCTCAGCCTCTTCCCTTTGGGCTGAATCCCCTTGAAGCTTAGCCATTTCTTTCTGGTACAACTCTTCAACCTGAGTGTATGCCATGTTGGTGAACATCTCCCCCTTAACACCAATTGCACCTTTCAGGAAATTTATCATTTTTCCTCTTTCCTGATTGGCCAAAAATGTTTTGGAGGGTTGTCTTTTCTGTTTCTGTTTCTGAATTGGCATCTTTTTGTCTTGAAGTTTCTTGGCTTGACCTGCTTCTTTGATACTTTTCTGATATTCTGCATTCAACTTTCTGGCCATGAGCTTTGCCAGTTCTCTATCTGTTTCTGTTTGAATCTACTCCTCCTTTTCCAATTGATCTTGAAGCTGCTTTGCTATTTCCTCATCTATTTCAATCTGAGTCTTCTTCTTTGTAGACAGTTCAGCTTCTTCAACCATCTTTTCCTTTCCTTTTCCCTTTATATCCTTCAAGACTTCCTTCTCTTTTTCCTTCTTTGAGATCCCTCCTTCATTGATGACTACTCCCTTGGCCTTTTGAGTAGCCTTAGGAGTATCATTTTTGGCTTTAACCAAAGTTTCTGCTATCTCCATTTCCTCTAAAGAGAGCCCTGTTTCTGCTGCTTCTGTTTCTGCTGCTTCTTGTATTTTAGCAGCATTAACTGTTTCTTCTGTTGTAGCAGCATTAACAGTTTCTGCTGTTGTTCCATGTTCTGTCTCCCCCTCAACTTCAACTTCCTTTACAGTTGAGCTTTCTTTCTCTGTTTCTCCCTCTGGCTTCTCCCCCTTGTTGAAAGTATCTTGAACATTTGCCCTCTTCTTCAGCACAAATTGCTTCTTTTTCTTTTTAAGTACCATCCTCTTCACCAGCTTCTTGAGTTTGGTAATTTACACTTGTTGGGACAAAATTACCAGCTTCATTTCTTCTAATTCTTTCCCTTGCTTAAGAACATCTTGGTTGATGTTGCCCATTGTTTCCATCAATTCATAGTAGTTATATCTGTCCTCACCTTCTCCAGAAGTGTTACCCTCTATTGAAGGATCATGGGATCTTTTAGTAGTGGAAGTCTTCTGCCTAGCAGAAGCACTATCCACCCCCGTGGTTTCTTGGCACCTGGGACCTTTGAATGATTGCTCATTCAAAGTTGCCATGGGGAAGGTCTTATTTATGTTACCACTGTCCTTCTCTGTGCTAGCAAAAGTAGTGGCAGCCTGCTCACCCATATGCTCATTCTTCTCCTCAGAGAGCACCTCCTTGGGGTTGGGAGACACCCCTGTGGTTTCCCTGAAGATATTCTCTAAGGGAGAATCCTCCCTTAGAGGGCTTAAAGGCTTAGAGGGTGAAGGTTCAAGAAGGGAAGGAGCCTTCTTTGCCTGTTTCCTTTTGTATGTTTGGGTGATTGGTGAAGTTGGTTTATCAAGAAGAGACTGGGGAATTGATTTAGGGTGGGAAGGTTGGGATTGGCTAGCAGTGGGTTGGTCTAATGGGGGCCTTGACCCTGCTGCCATACCTTCATCAGTGTGGGACACTACCATCATTGTAGAGAACAATGGGGTGTCAACTCCTTCCGAGTCCCCAGCAGATCTTCTCATATTTGAGAAAACCTTGCCTTTAGGGGGTTTAGGTACATATACCCCATCAAAATGAGGCATATCCGTTAATTCGTGGGTGATAACTTCTTGGACAAACCTGGGGTACATATAAAATCTATTTTTGCTTCCCAGGTTTGAGACAAGATCACTAAAAATCATTTTAGAAAAATTATACTTTCTGGCAGTGGCCAAGCACACCAAAGCATAAGCAATGGTGCTACTGAACTCACTCCATCCAGTAGTCTTTTTAGAGATACAATGCATAAGGGTATGGACAAAGAACCGCCATTGAGGTGAAAATTTTGCTTTTGAGAACTTGAACACACCCAATGGGCCTCCATACCCCATTCTTGTAAGAGTAGAAAAAAGTTCATCATTAGAGATAGAAGTTATACCAGAGGCATCGTCTAGACGTAGACTAATGCGAATTACCTCTTCAGTAACTGTCAACGGCTTCCCACACACCTTTGTCTTGATCATTTGCACACCATTCTCAGTAACAATGGTGGCATTTGCCCAGAATTGCCTTTGATGCTCGATATAGATTGGTGGCAATACAGTGAGAGCATGGGCAATATGGGTTGTCTTGAGGAAATCCACAATCTGGTGGAAACCAGCGGCCTGTTTGGGCTTCTGTAGCATCGCGATTTCATTGTGCTCGTCTATGAATGCCATTGATGCCATTGACCTTGAAGTTTCTTGCCTGAAAACTTTGAACTTGAGAGAGAAAGGGTTTAGAGCGCAAGTGAATAGTATGCAAAGAGTCGTTATGAACTTTTTAGGCGGCGAAAGAGTATTTATAGTATTCGGGACATAATCAGTATTAACCTAGAGCAGTATTAACGGACAAGCAGTATTAACCGAAAGCAGTATTAACTGAAAGCAGTATTAACTGAAAGCAGTATTAACTGAAAGCAGTATTAACTGAAAGCAGTATTAACTGAAAGCAGTATTAACTGAAAGCAGTATTAACTGAAAGCAGTATTAACTACTTAGCAGTATTAACTGTGCACTGGCAGTATTAACAATGCACTGGCAGTATTAACAATGCACTGGCAATATTAACAATGCACTGGCAGTATTAACAATGCACTGGCAGTATTAACAATGCACTGGAAGTATTAACAATGCACTGGTCAGTATTAACAATGCACTGGCAGTATTAACAATGCACTGGCAGTATTAACAATGCACTGGCAGTATTAACAATACTTACTCTTTTAAGCTTGTGATGAACTGAGTACTGCTATGTATTCCCTGAAAAGGAAGATTAGTAACACCAAGAATAAATAATATACAGGTATGTAACCACTTTTTGAGAAGATTCTTATTCAGAGTTGATCATGCCCACACTTGTTACCAAGAAAGTGAATCTACCTACATCAAATGCTTTGGTGAATAGATCAGCAAACTGGTTAGCAGTATGAACTTTTACAACTTGAATAAGTTTCTTTTCATTGCAGTCTCTTATGAAGTGATACCTGATCTCAATGTGCTTTGTCTTTGAGTGCTTGACAGGATTATTAAGAATGCTAATCGCACTGCTATTATCAATAAAAATTGGAGTGTGTAGAAAGGTTACCCCATAGTCTAGCATTTGATTCTGAATCCATAAGACTTGAGAACAGCAACTTATAGCTGCTATGTACTCTGCCTCTGTTGTAGATGTGGACACTGTGGTTTGTTTCTTGCACTGCCATGACACTAGTCTTCCACCCAAAAACTGACATCCTCCAGAAGTAGATTTCCTGTCCAAATTTGCTCCACCTAGATCACTGTCTGAGTATGCAAGTAGGTCAAATGATGAGTCATGAGGATACCAAAGTCCCAATCTGGGTTGCCCTTTGAGATATCTGAATATCCTCTTAACAGCTTGATAGTGAGATTGCTTTGGCCTAACTTGGAATCTTGCACATACATAGACTGGAAACATTATATCTGGCCTAGAGGCTGTAATATACATGAGAGAGCCAATCATGGATCTATAATGATGAACATCCATATCCTCCCCCTCAAGATCTGCTGTTATTTGCTTGTGTGTCTCCATAGGTGTGCTGGCAGGTTTTGAATCTGAGAAACCAAACTTGGTTAGAATGTCCTGCACATACTTGGACTGACAGATAAATATTCCATTTGACTTCTGTTGAACTTGGAGTCCAAGGAAGAAAGTAAGTTCCCCCATGGAACTCATTTTGAACCTTTGATGCATTAGTTCCTCAAGCTCCTTGCATATGTTGTCTCTTGTGGATCCAAAGATTATGTCATCCACATAGATTTGGACCAGCAAGATATCCTTCTTCTTTCTCTTGATGAATAAAGTCTTATCAATGACTCCTCTTTCAAAGCCATTTTCCAAGAGATAGGATGACAGAGTGTCATACCATGCTCTTGGTGCTTGATGCAGTCCATAAAGTGCTTTCTTCAATTTGTATACTCTGTCTGGATAGTTTGGGTTTTCAAACCCTGGTAGTTGACAGACATATACTTCTTCTTCAATTGAGCCATAGAGAAATGCACTTTTCACATCCATTTGATAGACTTTGAATTTCATATACGAAGCATAAGCCAGGAATAATCTAATTGCTTCTATCCTGGCCACAAGTGCAAATACTTCATCATAGTCTATTCCCTCTTCTTGTGTATACCCTTGAGCCACCAACCTTGCTTTGTTTCTTATTACTATGCCTCTTTCATCTCTCTTATTCCTGAAGACCCATTTTGTTCCTATTGCTCTTTGGCCTCTAGGAAGGTCTACCAGATCCCAAACATCTTGCAGCTTGAATTGCAGTAGCTCTTCTTGCATTGCTTCTATCCAACTGGACTCTTTCATAGCATCATGTGCCTTCTTAGGCTCAAGCTGGGATAAAAAGCAAGAAAGCACTGTGTGCTGTTGGTCTTGCATTTCTTGCATCCTGCTTTGATTTCTAGTCATCATAGAAGAGGATATGTCTCCTATTACCAGCTGTGGAGGATGATTCTTTTGAATTCTGGTGTGATGATTAGGTTCTTTATTAAGTCCCACCTCTAGATTGGAGTCATTCAACTCAACTGAGGTGTTTTCAGCAGCTACTTCTGATTCTTTATTGTCTTGAGTCTCCTCATCTCTACTTTCTTCTTCACTCTGACTTGGTCTAGTAGATGGTTCCTTTTCACAGTCTTCAACAGGATCCACTGTGGGTATGGGAAAGATCACAGATTTAGATATACTGTCTTGGACTTGGGTAGTTCCTGATCCTCCACTCCCTGAACCTGCATAATCATCACTACTGAAACCAAAAGAGTTAGTTAGTGAATCAATGTCAAATAGCCACTGAGGACCAGACCCAATAGGATTTGGTGTGTTCTCACTGCATTTGACATTGTCACTTTCTTCAATTATTCTAGAAGAAGAGTTAAAAACTCTGTAAGCCTTACTCTGAGATGAGTAACCAACAAGAAATCCATCATCTTCTTTGCTATCAAACTTACCTAAGTGAGATTTAGTATTGAGAATTGTACAAGGACACCCAAAAGGTTTGAAAAATCCAATAAAGGGTTTTCTTTTATTTAAAAGCTCATATGGGGTCTTGTTCTTTGGCTTGACCACTAGAACTCTGTTTTGGACATAACAGGCAGTATTAACTGCTTCAGCCCAGAAGGTAATTGGCAGTTTTGAATCAGCCAACAGAGATCTAGCAGCCTCTATTAGTGTCCTATTTCTCCTTTCAGCAACTCCATTCTGTTGAGGAGTCCTAGGAGCACTATATTGTCTCTCAATTCATTTTTCTTCACAAAAGGTGTTTAGATCAAGATTTTTAAATTCAGTCCCATTATCTGATCTAATGACTTTTACTTTTTGATTAGTTTGGTTTTCAATTCTTAGAATAAAGGATTTGATCAGTCCACTTGTCTCATCCTTAGTCCTTAGAAAATATACCCAGGTAAATCTAGAGTAATCATCAACAATAACTAAGCAGTAAGATTTCTTGCCTATACTCATGACATTTGTAGGACCAAACAGATCCATATGCAATAACTGGAGACAAGAAGAAATTGTATTTAACTCTTTGGTCTATGAGAAGTTTTGTGCTGTTTGCCTTTAAGACAAGCAACACAATGATCATCACATGAAAAGACTTTTGATGGTAAACCTCTTACAAGGTTGTTTTTAACAAGTTTGTTCATAGTCTTGAAATTCATGTGACACATCCTTCTGTGCCAAAGAGAGGATTCATCCACAGAAGCTTTTGAAACCAGACAGTTCAGAGATGAATCACTATCAACATTGTCCATATCTAGGCAATAAACATTGTCCTTTCTTGGAGTTCTAAGTAGTATCATGCTTTCATCAACTACCTTGAACCCTGGAGCAAGGATCATACACTATGTATTAGTAAATAATATGCTATGTTGTTTGTCACAAACCTGTGATACACTTAACAGGTTGTACTTCAATTGATCAACATAGTAGACATTCTCAAATGTCATCTTACCTTTTGTAACATTACCTTTTCCACTTATTTTACCTCCAGTAAGATTATCTCCAAATGCAACATGTCCTCCATTGATATGCTTGAAATCCTGAAGACATGACATGTTGCCTGTCATGTGCCTAGAGCAACCACTATCAACATGCCATATGCTCCTTCCCTTGAGATGTTGGTTGCCCTGCATATAAGATAAATCAGTTAGTATGAAATAGGAACCCAAGCCAAAGTGGTCTTGGGTACCCCTTTCTCATCAAAATACTTACATTCTTTCTTGACAAGATTTTTAAACTTTGACTCCTCATTTCTGGAGTACTTTGTCACAATGATAGGCTTGGAAACACTTTTGCTAGAAGCAGTACTGGTTTTAGAGGTACTAACTGCCTTAGTAGCACTTGCATGCTTAGCAGTACTAACCTTGTTAGAAGTAGTAACTGTGTTAGCAGCAGTAACTGTGTTGGTAGTATTAACCTTTGAAGAAGTACTAATAGTATTAGCAGCATTAATATTTTCAGCAGTACTAACACTGGTAGCAGCAGTAATGCTTCCAGCAGCACTATCCCTGTCAGCAGTACTAACAGTTTTAGTGCTTCTAGGCACCCACATTTTAATACTTTCTTTTAAAACCTTTTTCTTTATGGGGCCTTTAGTTTCAACAGATTTCTTCATCACATGTTTCTTTCCAGCCTTCCTATAACCAACAGGTTTTTGCACAAATCTTTGAAAGTTCATCTGTTGGTTAATAGGGTTAAAGAAACAGTACTTAGCCAAATGGTTTAACTTTCCACATATGAAACAAGGCTTTGGTCTATTGATTTTACTCAGATCAATGCCTTGTTTTTGTGCCCATTGGTTATTCCAGTTTCTCTGATTTCCCCTTGGTTTATCATGTTTTTGGGGCTTAGATTTATTGCATGCACACTGCTTGCAAGGGATAGGGTTCACAACAGTGGTCTGCTTATAGTGAACCTTCTTGTGCTTTCCCTCAGTCTTCTCTGTCTCATTGGACTTGATCCAATGCTTTCCACATCCCTCATTGGTGATTATGTGGTTTTCTATAGGAATCTCACCACTCACTGTGTTGTCCTTATCCTTGACAACTTCTTTCTCAGTTTTATCCTTAACAACTACTTCATCTAAGGGATCTATCTCAATGGCTCCCTTAGGTAGGTCCTTCCTATCCTTTGTTTCTAACAAATCTGAACTAGGAGGGATGTAGTTGTTGTTATAGGGTGGTGGTGTGGTATTGTACCCTATTCCTCTTCTCAGTTTATCATGAATCTGAGTTTGTAGCAAAGAATCCATTGCTTTGGAAGCATTGGAAAACTTTTCTACGTCTAGTTTGACTTTGGCTAGCTCTCCTCTTAGCTTTTCACTCTCTTCTTTGGATCTGGTCAGTTGAAGTTCTAAGTCATTCTTCTCCCACTTCCAGTAGTTTGTGTCATAAGAGTGTTGAAGCTCATTGGCTTGAAAACCCTTAATCTGCTCTTCAAATCTCTCAACTATCCTCACATAATCTTTTATGTCCTTTTCCAATCTCTTAAGGTCATCACTCATGTTCTGATTGTGATCCCTATACCTTTTAACAGTGTTAATGCAATTTTGAGAACATAGATTGGAAGTTACCTCTGTTGGGAGATCAGACACCTCTGCCATTAGAGCTTGGTTTTGAATTGCCTCTTCAGCTTGATCACTCCAATCAAACCCCATGCCTTGTTGAGAGACAAGGGCTTGTGCAGAGTTTCTGTTATTATTGAAGCTTCCAGATTGTGTCTGCTGATGGTTGTTGTTGTGAGACACTTCAATTCTGCATTCCCTAGCAAAGTGTCCCTTTTGATGACATTTATAGCATTCCACCTTAGACTTGTCAAAACCTGCTCCATCTTCTCTTCTTTGGGAGAAGTTGTTTCTCCCAGTTCTTTTGATGAACTTCTTAACTCTCATAGAGAGCATGGCCATCTGCCATTTAATGTCCATCTCTTCAAGATCATCTGGATGGAGTTGTTCCAAGTCATCATTAATAAGGGAAGAGTTTCCATGACTGGCTAGAAAGGCTTCAAATACAGTTTCAGTGCCTTTCTCTTGATTTGCTCCATTGGCAGTATTAACTGATTCAGGATTGGAAGTAGAATCAATTGATGCTGAAAGGAGTGCAACATTGTGAACATACCCAGAAGGCCTCTTCTTAGCCTCTACCTCAGATTCAAAAACTCTTAGATCATTATATAGATCATCAAGTTCCTTTTCTTTCAGTTGATCATTCTGTCTGAAAGACACAGTATACATGGTCCATTCATCACTCAGAGACCTTAGAAATTTCTTGTTTAGATCATCTTGATCAATTTGTACTCCCACTGTAGCTAGTTCACCAAGAAGCTTGTTGAACCTGTCAAAAGTTTGAGTCATAGACTCATTCTTGGTTGACATAAAGTTCTCATATTGTTGCTTCAGAATGGCCTTCTGATTTCTCTTGGTACTTTTGGTACCTGAGAATCTCTTCTCTAGAGCATTCCAGAGCATCTCTGCATCAGTGCAGTTGCAAAACTGATGTTGATATTCATTGGGAATAGCCAAGAGCAAAGTGCTCAAGGCTTTCATCTCTGTCTGTCTAGTCTTTCTTTCAGCATCAGTTTTTGGTGGAGTTCTCTTTCCATCTGCACCAATCTTTCCTGCTTCAGAAGGGCCATTCTCAATGATGTCCCACATAGAATAGTCAGTGAGGAGTATGTACTGCTTGATTCTGATCTTCCACATATCGAATTCATTGGATCTAAGCATTGGAACCTTTGAGACCAGAGTACTGTTTGATTCTGCAAAGTTTTCCATGATGAATGAATAGATGTTTCTGAGAGAACTTGCTCTGATACCACTTGTCAGGATCGAATTCTTAACAAGAATAAAGTCTCAGAAACAATATCAAAGAAGTTGCGGAATAACACTTTGATATTCAATATAACAGTAAACAAACAGTATATGATTAACAACTTGTAAACTTGTATTCACTGATCAAATCACAAGATTACACACTCAACCTCAATCTTGAAAAACAGACTCTTTCAAGACGAATTCTACTTCTCTAGAATTAGGATATATACCTTGAGGTTGATTCTCTCTAGAACATAAACATATATTGTTAAATCTATGTTAAAACAATTCTGTCAAAACTATATATATACTGAACAAAAAGATAATTACAATAAATAAAATATCTTCAGTATATCTTCCATGAATATCTTCAGAATATCCAGCTGTCATTCTTCTAATTCAAATCTTCATCTTATAAGCAGCACTAATCAGCTTGGCAGTATTAACTACTAAGCAGCACTAACCACTAGCAGCACTAACTAGCTAAGCAGTACTAACTTTGTTCAAGCAGCACTAACTTTGACTAGCAGTATTAATTCTACTAGCAGTAGTAATACTCAGCAGTATTAACTATTGAAGTCCTCTGGCAGTAGTAATCTTGTACTAGCAGCATTAACCATACTTGGTAAATTCTTCAGTTCCTAACATAGTGGAAACCTTATATCGGATTACATCAGAAGCATATCTTCTGGTGCAATTGTAAGTTAGCTCCTATATATATTCATACCCTGTCTCATAAATGCAAAATCTTTTTTTTTTCTTTCTACTAAAGATGGAAAATCGACATACAGGTGTTCATAATCCTTTCATGCTCGTTGGCAGTTTTTTGCAACATTATCCAGTACATGTGCATTGGACGTTTCTCAGCAGTTTCATTCCAGGTTTTAGGTCACATGAAAACTGTATGTGTGCTGACGTTGGGGTGGGTGTTGTTCGATTCACAATTGACATTGAAGAACATATTGGGGATGCTGGTTGCAATTGCAGGGATGGTAATCTATAGCTGGACAGTGGAGGCTGAAAAGGCCTCTTCCAAGGTTACAACAACTCATACTAAACACAGCTTAACTGAAGAGGAACTAAATTTACTCAAGGAAGGTGATGAAAAGAAAGAAGAGGTTAAGCCAGAAGAAAAGAAAGAAGAAAATAATGGTGAAGAAGAGAAACCTCCTGCTGAAGAGAAGAAAGAAGAACCAAAACCACCCTCTCCCTTGGTGTTGTATATAGATTTGCATTGTGTTGGATGTGCTAAAAAGATTGAGAAATCCCTTCTCAGAATTCCAGGTTCAATCTCTCTCTCTCTCTCTATATATATATATATATATATATATATCTTACTTAGAGCTAGTTGATTGAAGAGTTGAGTAGAGTGTTGTGTGTGTATATATATATAGGAGTCATGGGGGTGGAGACAGATATGGTGAAGAACCAAGTGAGTATAAAAGGAGTGGTGGAACCACAAGCACTTTGTGACAAGATAACCAAGAAAACAAACAGAAGTGCGAAAGTGTTATTCTTGAAAGTGGTTTTGAAGCTCAAAAGTATACTTCAATACATATTTTGGTTGAGTTTCAAACTTTCAATAAATCTCAACATGTTAAGGTTCACACTTTCAAGAGCTATAAGAAGCTCGACGCTATTGGTAACGACGATTTTTATTGTCGTTTTCAGTATTACTCTTTCACGGGAGACTTCAATTCAAATATAATTGCCGTGTATGTTTGACGTTTTTTTCTATCTCGTGTTTATGATTTCCTGTGTTATTGAATCATGTGTCATAGATGATCTCTCTTTTTTTTTGGTTTTATATCCTACACTTTTCATGATGTTTTCACTGTTTATAGTTTTATCTTATGACTATTGGATTGAATTTTAAACTGTTAGGGTTGTTGTTTGCTTAATAAGATGCTAAAAAGACCAAATTAACATGTTAATAGTAATGGAAGCATATAAGATGACCTACTTTGGTGGGTTTTTTCTCAGTTGAATCACAAAAGATTGTATTACCACTGGCAGAAGTTGGCTGCACCGTGATGTTAAATCAAGCCTTTTCAGCATTTCCTTCATATAATGCAAACTAACTTGGTAAGATTCACCACTCTCACGAGGTATGACTCAATCCTTGCTATGCTCACTCAGTAAGGAAATTGACCGATAAGCGCTAACCGGATAAGGTTGACCACTCTCACCTACCAGGTACGACTCTCGATCCTTGCTATGCTCACCCAGGATTCCCTTAAAGCCCTTGAAGTTGATAATCAACATGCCAATACTCTGTAATTCTATAATATCCCTCTCTCTCACACACACACACATACACACATTTGGTGATTGAATTTGTTGACACCATAATCGCTATTGCCATAATTTACTTTTAATTGCTAACCTCTGTACACCGAGTATGTTTCAATGGATATATTGTCAGTGTTCTCTTGTTTGTAGTATGTTAGTTTGCTGAATGCTTGCATATTCTGTATCATGTTGCAGAGAATTTTCTAGTTTCCAAGGATGTAATTAAAGTAGCTGATTTTGGTCTTGCTCGTGAGATCACCTCTGACTTCCCAACCACCATACACCGAGTATGTTTCAACACGTTGGTGAGTGTCCTTTCCCTTTTTGACAAAATGGATGATGATACATTTTTTGATAGTTTCCCATTTAACTCTTAAGTTTTGTGTTCGTTTGATGTTTATCGAGCAGTCAACGATCTTTCACTATGGATCAATAAGTTTGATCGAGGAACCATGCAAATCCGCTCACCTGATTGCAATGCAAGTATCCAAAAGGCCGGTTGCATTCTTTCCTACGATCCCAATCTGAGACTCGCTCTCTGGCCCTCTGTCGAAGTTGCACGAACAGGCATCATGAGCATCTGGGATCAAGTCGACATTATCAAGGTACAACATTGTGCTAGACTTTGGATGTGATACGATATAAGAATATATGGGATTTGTTACATTACTCTTCTCCAAAAGGGCCTTTTGAATAACAAAAGGAGGTTCCAAGATATGAGCAGAGAAATGGTCTAAATCTAGCTAATATGGGACTTGAAAACTTTAATGGGATTTTCTTGAAATGCAGATTAGTGAGGAAGAAATTGAGTTCTTGACCGGAGGCGATAAACCCCTACGATGACAACGTTGTCTTGACCAAGATTTTCCACCCGAATCTTAAGCCGTTGATAGTTACCGAAGGTCCAAACGATTGCAGATACTACACCAAGGTTACCTTCATCTTGAAAAACCATCAAATTTGGTTGATTGAATGCGATTTTTGTATATATACAGAGTTTTTTTTTATATGAAGTATTGAGTGGTGCCATTTTAACCTTTTTACCAGGAAGCTGTCTAGCGAATATGAGGCTACTCTAATTGAATCATTGCACTGGATATCAACCCTTTTGAATAGACATCGTTCAGAGGTAAACCTTAAATCATCATAATATGTTCCCTCTTTTTTCTAGAATAGTTGTTATTCCCTAGATCATGTACACACTGTTATTTAGGGGGGGGGGTGTATATATATATATATATATATCTCCTTAACTTCTTCAATATACAACCATAAGCTAATATCAAATCCGTATGACCTATAAGTGTGTTTTTTGTTTGTATGAAAAACAAATACCATATGAAGGCCATATCTTACACAAATTTGTTCTCGGGTTCTCATTTGCCTACCTTTATAACTAAATTGGTTACAAGCGAGCTTGGCACCCGAGGAAAAGAAAGTCGGCTTAAGGGATCATCACCTGCAGCAACAGTTCTAAGTAAGTGATACTAACTTCTTTCTATGATTTATATTTTATATAAGGGTACACGATGATGCTATACTTTCTGATGGTTGGAGATTTTATGCAAAATGCAAACTTTGTATTAAGAACCAAAGTGATAATGACAGCATAGAGATAGGTAAAAGCCATATTCCATAACCATTTCTTATCCCTATGATGTCAAGTACTTATTTTTTGTAAAGTAATTTATTATCATCAACAATTTATGTTTTACTTCACGGTTGGATTACACATCTCTTGATTATTTGTGTTCCCTTTACTTCACAGAATTCTATAACAGACCCAAAGTAATCATCAACAATCCACAGTCCACACCAGCTTTGAAAGTTTCTTTTCGGTTGCCATTTCTTGTATTTTAAACAAAACCAAACAAACCCAGTGAGTGTAAGAGAGAGAGGAAGGGTTTAGAGATAAAATGTACGGGATAATGCTTCTATCCTAAGGGATAAAGACTGTTTCTGTAAAACCCCTGGCCTCTATTTTAATGTCTATTTTCATCTATTATGTTTCATAGAAAACCAAAAACTGCTAACTTATATCATTAATGTATCAGTTGGGAATTGAGTAGTTAAGGACTTTAAGAGAAAAATCAATAGTATCAGCACTAGATGGTAATCAAAGAATGAAGGTTATCCCTCTAAAGATCTTAATCAATCAATACCCATGAAGTGCACTAGGTATATATAACATCTATGATTAGATTGTTTATAGTGAAAAGTAGTAGTAGGGTCAAATCATGCTGGATTGATAGAATTAACATTTTGGGTTTGAATATCTTTTAAGTTGAAAACACGTGCAAGTCCTTTTTCTCTAAATCTTCGAGTCGTTGCTTCATAACCTATAGTAGAAAAGTGACTTAGATAGCTAGTTTTTGTAGCTGTAGAAACAACAGAAAAATTAACAAATTCATGGCTAAAATTAATGCATGTGACTTAGATAGCTAGTTTTTACCCTCTTTTACCCTCTTCAGAATTATAGATAAGCATCTTTTACCCTCTTCAGGATCAGGAGAAGCTACTGTTTTCTACCATAAGATGTGAGTCACTTTTGCCTATTATTCCCGCGTCTACTAGACACAGTTCCTTTAACCTCTGTATATGTTGGAACCTCCATTATCTCTTCAAGGGCTCTTTTTGAAAGTAATCTGAAGGGGTTCCATGTATTGATTCTCATATGAGTTTTACCTTCAACCATCTTTCTTTTTATAAGATTGTAATTTCCTCAAATAAATGTGACTACTCTGTCTCTTTGTGCTCATACAGGAAAGGTGACTACTTTCGGTACCTTGCTGAGTTCAAGACAGACGAGGATAGGAAGGAAGCAGCTGAACAATCATTGAAGGGATATGAGGCATGAGTTTTACTCTCAATACACTATATAGAAATAGTTTTTTGTATCTCTACATTAGTTACTTGTTTCGGGGGGGGGTCTTCATTAGCTAGCTGATATCAAATCTACATGACGTTTGTGCTATTTGTAGGCGGCTTCTGCAACTGCAAGTACAGAACTCCCTTCAACCCATCCAATCCGTCTTGGTCTGGCTCTCGACTTCTCAGTTTTTTACTATGAAATTATGAACTCTCCCAAGAGGTAAAACTAAGTTATTATTTTTATGTATTGAAGACTCGTACCTTATGTTATAATCATCCTAAATGGTTGATCATTAACATGATTGTAGGGCCTGCTATTTGGCTAAACAAGTTTTTGATGAAGCAATTGCTGAGTTGGACACCTTGAGCGAAGAATCATACAAACACAACACCTTGATCATGCAACTACTGCGAGACAACCTCACGCTCTGGACATCTGATTTGCCTGAGGAAGGAGGTACTGTATAAGGCTTTTCCATACATCTCTTGTATCCTCCACAGAACCAAACCAAACTAAACACACCCAATATTGTCCCACTCGGAGTCTCATACTTTCCATAGAAATATGCAATTCTATGAACTTGAAAGATTACTTACAAATAATAATTTGGAACCATAAGATCTTTTTCTATCCAAAAGGGCATAGTTGATCCTGAAGAGGGTAAAAGAAGCCTTATCTATAGCAGAAAAGTGACTTAGATAGCTAGTTTTTGTAGTTATAAAAAGTGAACATGTTAATCACTTTGTTTGTAATTCTATACTCAGGACCAAGGAATGCTCATGCTTCTTGCGTGATAATGTCGAGGAAAGTGGCATACTGTTGCTTCATCTATAGGTTTGATTTCAATGATTGGAAGGTACAAACTTTACTTCGAGATTGCATTTAATAGTTATTCTGATACTGCTTTTCAACAATGAAAAGACTTGCATTTAATCGAAATCCTGTCACATTTCCAAGTGGTCATATCTGTTTGAGCTATTTAACATTAAAGTTTGTCGGTCTCATTTTTATTTAATGATTTTGTTTACTTAATGTTAGAAGAGATGAAAATGATATTAAATGATTGATCATATTATGATAGCGACGTGTTTGATTTTTTTGTTTGGATGATTTTTTTCTTTGGATCAAAGAATTTTATGTCATGCGAATGGAATTTAGATTTATATTATTACAAATTAGTAGGTTTTAATTTTATTGCAATACAATTGTAATAGAAATTAGTGACATTTTTTTTTGTTCGCATATTATAATTAGTGACCACTTTCTTTTCTCACTAATATCAATTAATGCTACTAACCACATATTTGGTCACTAATGGCATTAACGGAGGTTAACGGAATCGTTATCTTGTGTTGGGTCTGAAATGTGCTAAGGATGGATACTACTACTGGACCTAAAGATTAATAATGTTGATTACATAAATACTGCTACTTGAATACAT
The DNA here is from genome assembly GCA_954870635.1 of Arctium minus. NCBI lineage: Eukaryota > Viridiplantae > Streptophyta > Magnoliopsida > Asterales > Asteraceae > Arctium > Arctium minus. Next base: position 145,402,454 of record OX941081.1, read on the forward strand.
TAATATTGCTTGTAGGATTACTACTGCTAGAGGTATTAATACTGCTTGAAAGTTAATACTGCTAGTAGTTAGTACTGCTTGAAGAATTACTACTGCAAGCATAGTTAGTACTGCAAACATGGTTAGTACTGCTGAGGAAGTCAATACTGCTTTGAAGATTAATGCTGCTAGAAGATTAATGCTGCTTCTGATAATAATGTTGATAAAGATGACTTTGAACGAAAGACTAGGAGCTGAAGATAATGATGAAGATAATTATGGAATGGATGCTGAAGATCAATATTTCTTTAGTAATTATCTTGTCATATGTTCTGTATATATATAGTCTAGTAGTTTTTGATAGAAAAAATAGTTTTGCATATACGTTTAGAGAGAATTAACCTCAAGATTAGTTTTAATCCTTTCTTTAGAGAAGTATAGAACGTCTGTTTTTTTTTTTTTTTTTTGAAAGGCAGCTTTCGAAAGTTTCCACCCACTGGGCTACGCTTTCAAGAGGTATCGGGCTCCCACTTAAGGGTGCCACCCACTAATCCCCCCCTCGATCCAGACCCGGCCCAAAGGGCCTGCCTGAATCGGATGTCTCGAGTTGATCACCACGGGACTCGAACCCAAGTAGTAAGGCTTTCACCCCTTACCCTCCTAGGATGTTACCGGCCACTGGGCTACAACCTTATTTAACATACACTGTTTGATTGATTTATTGTTAAAGTGTTTTTCCGCGACTTCTTTAACATAGTTTTTGAGTGTTTAGTTTAAATTCTTGTTTAGAATTTTGATCCTGACAAGTGGTATCAGAGCCTTCAACTCAGAAATCAAAAATCATCATGGACGGATATCATGACAGTGTTCTTGTTTCAAAGGTTCAATGAGTTTGACATGTGGAAAATCAGAATCAAGCAGTATATTCTTCTTACAGATTACTCAATGTGGGATATCATTGAGAATGGTCCCTCCAATGAAGGAAAGATGGGAGCACATGGCAAGAGAACTCCACCAAAGAATGAGTTTTGCACATGGTCCCTTCAATGAAGGAAAGATGGGAGCACTTGGGAATTCCTAATGAATACCAACATCAGTTTTGCAACTGTTCTGATGCTCAAATCCTGTGGAATGCATTGGAGAAGAGATTTTCAGGTACTAAAAGCACTAAGAGAAATCAGAAGGCAATTCTCAAACAACAATATGAGAATTTTATGTCTACAAAGAATGAGTCCATGACTCAAATCTTTGATAGATTCAACAAGCTAATTGGAGAGTTGGCCACTGTTGGTGTCAAGATGGACCAGGATGATGTCAATAGAAAATTTCTAAGATCTCTTGGTGAAGAATGGGTGATGTACCCTGTATCCTTTAGACAAAATGATAATCTGGAGGATAAGGAGCTTGATGATCTCTACAATGATCTAAGGGTGTTTGAAGCAGAAGTTGAATCTAAGAAAAGGCCATCTGGATACTCTCATAATGCTGCCCTCCTATAATCTACTACTGATTCTACTGCTAATACAGAATCAGTTAGTGCTGCTTATGGCTCAAAACAGGATGGGTCCAATGATTCTGTTTTGGAAGCATTCCTTGCTAGTCATGCTAAATCTGCTCTTATCAATGATGATCTGGAGCAGATCAATATTGATGACCTTGAAGAGATGGACATCAAGTGGCAAATGGCAATGCTCACCATGAGAGTCAAAAGATTCATCAAAAGAACAGGCAGAAACAACTTTGCCATGAGAAGAGAAGATGGGGCTGGATTTGATAAATCCAAGGTAGAATGCTACAAGTGTCATAAGTTGGAGTACTTTGCAAGAGAGTGCAGAGGAGGTATTGCTCAACAACATGGAAGCAATAATCAACAACCAAAGTCCACTAACTATAACAGGAATTCATCTCAAGCTCTTGTCTCACAAGAAGGGATGGGCTTTGATTGGAGTGATCAAGCAGAGGAGGCAATTCAGAACCAAGCATTGATGGCTGAGGTTTCAAAGTCATCAAGCACTGCAATCCCTACTGAGGTAAAATCTAACCTTTGCTCTAAAACCTGTCTTGAAACTGTTTAAAAGTACAGGGATCACAATCACAGCATGTGTGATGATAGAAGAGAGTATGTTGTGATCGTTGAGAAGTTTGAAGAACAAATAAAGGCATATTGTCAGGATCGAAATTCAAACAAGAATTTAATAAACACTCAGAAACTATGTTAAAGGAGTCGCGGAAAAACACTTTAACAATAAACCAATGGAACAGTATCAGAATGAAAATCACAAGTTATATTGATTTAACTTAATGATTACAAACAAAACCTCAATCTGTTGAACAGGTTCAACAGACGTTCAATACTTCTCTATTGAAAGGACTTCTAAGAACCTTGAGGTTAATTCTCTCTAAAAACAAAACGTATATCAAAAACTCTATCAATGTATATTCTAAACTATGCCTTCTATACAGTATATATACAAGACAGATTACAAGATAATTATAAAAGAAAAAAATAATCTTCATGATCCAGTCCATAATTATCTTCAAATCTCCTTGACTTTCGCATTAATCAAATCATTCCATCATTATCTTCTCAGTAGCTTTAATCTTCATTAGCAGTAGTAATTACTCAGCAGTATTAACCATCTTGCAGATTTAACATGATAGCAGTACTAACCATGTTAGCAATATTATCTCTTCAAGTCTAGCAGTATTAATCTCACCAGCAGTAGTAATATTGAACTAGCATTATTAATCTCACAAGAAGTAGTATCTGGCAGTATTAATCATCCTTAGCTCATTTCAGACCCAACAATCTCCCCCTAACTTAACTTTTCAGATTGAGAAGTTAAGTTCTTCAAAATTTGGTCTTCATGATACTTTCAAAACTTAAGCTCAATTCCCAAGATTAGGATCCAAACCTAAGCTTTGATTGATGATTCTTTTGACTACTATCTTGGCCATTTCAGAATCCTTTGAACATACCAGCTTAGCCTTCAATATACCTTGCAATTTGGCTTTGCTGTGATCATAAATTTTATCCACCAGGTAGTACTCATGATAAGATCTGTCAATAGTGATGACATAGACTCCACACCTTTCAAATAACATCCAATTGTCTATTCTTTGGAATTTATTCTCCAGATGCAGATCTCTGACAACATGTTGAACTTTGCTAGGATCAAACATCATGCATAAGTACTCCATTGCTAATCTTATTAAGCTCATTCCTGCTCCTGTCAAATCCTTTTCATACAAGCTCATTCCAACCTTGAACATTTCTTCTAAGTCAGATCTGGAACAGCTTCTGATGATTTTGCCCCAAGTAGAGTAAACCTCATACTTGTCTCCCATCCTTTTAATCCTGAAGTATTTCTTCCTTTGATCTTCCAGGATATCCCAATGGATAATTGCAGGGGCTTGGACTGATATTGGGTCAGCTTTTACAGGTTCACTATCAGTCACTGTTATATACAACCCAACATGTACCTCAAATTGTTCAGATTGTTCTGCACCTTGTTGACTTGATTGTTCTTCAGGGGTTGCAACAACAGGTTCAGCTTCTTTTTGCACTTCTTCAATCCTTGGCCTTTTGGTCTGTTTCTTTGAAGCTATGGTTTTCATTCTTTTGACAGCTTTGACTGTTTGAGCAAGAGTTTCTTCTTTCTGTTCTTCTTTCACTTCTTTTGTAGAAGTGGTTTCTTCACTCTCAGGAAAAGGTTGTTGGATATGCAGATCATGCCTTTCTTTCATTTTCCTTTCAACCTCAACCCTTTGAGTAAAGTCTCCTTGTAGCTTGGTCATTTCTTTCTTGTAAAGCTCTTCAATTCTTCCATAAGACATACCAGTGAACATGCCTTCTTTAACACCAACTGATCCTTTTAGAAATTTGATCATTTTCCTCCTTTCTTGGTTGGCAACAAAAGTCTTTGAAGGTTGTCTTTTCTTTGTCTGTGCTGGCTGTCTTGGCATAGATGCTTTTGCTTGGACTTTCTTGGCTTCAGCTGCAGCCCTCAAACTCCTTTGGTACTCCTCATTGAGATTTTTAGACAGATCTAAAGAAATTTGCCTATCTTTGGCAGTTTGAGATTCTTCTTCTGCTTCTATTTCAGCTTGCAGCTGTTTGGCTACCTCTTCATCTAGAGCTACTTGAACTGACTTCTTTGTTTTCTTCAGAGGTTCCACTACCTTTTCTTTTCCTTCTCTCTTTACCTCAGCATCACTTATTTCTTTTCTCTTCTTTTCAAATCCTCCTTCTTTGATTTCCACTCCCTTGCCCTTTTGAGTAGCCTTGGGAGTGTCTGTTTTTTCCTTCACCAGTGTTTCAGCAATCTCTATCTCTTCAACTGTCAGCCCTGTTTCTGCTGCTGCTTTTTCAGTTTCTACTGCAGCTTCAGTTACTACTTCTGCTTCAGTTACTGCTGCTACTTCTGTTTCTGCTGCTTTGCTGTTTTCTGCTTTTGTACCCATTTCTGCTTCTTTTCCCATCTCCCCCTCAAACTGAGATTCATCCTCTTTGGTCTCCCCCTTTTTGAAAGTATCATGATCTGTGCTCCTTTTCTTCAGCACAAACTTTGATTTAATTTTTTTTAGCACTAACTTCATCACCAGCTTTTTGAGATTTGCAATCTGCTCTTGTTGGCCAGTTATGACCTGTTGCATTGCCTCTATTTTGTGCCCTTGAGAAATGACATCCATATTGATATTGGCTATGGTTTCCATCAATTCATCGTATGTATATCTATCCTCACCACCTTTAGGTGTGTTTACCACCCTTGGAGGATCCTTGGAACGTTTAGTAGAGGTCTCCTGCCTAGCAGAAGCATTCTCTACCCCCTTGGTTTCTTGGCACCTGGGACCTTTGGATGATTGCTCACCCAAAGTTGTTGTGGGGAAGGTCTTAAAGATGTTCACATTGTCCTGCCCTGCACTTTGTGCAAATTCAGTAGTGTGAGTCTTCCTCCTCCTTATTGAGCACCTTCTTGGGGTTGGGAGACACCCATGTGGTTTCCCTTTGGATATTCTCTGATGGAAAATGCTCCATCAGAGGGATTTTAGGGGGGTGAAGATACTAGAAGGGAAGGAACCTTCTGTACCTTTTTCCTTGTGTATGTATGAGTAATGGGTGTTGTTGGCTTCTTTAGAAGGGACTGAAGGATATGCTTTGTAGTGGAAGGTGTGGGTAGGTCATCAGTGGGTTGGTCTAATGTGGGCTTTGACCCTGATGCCTAACCTTGAGAGTGGGACACAACCATCATTGTAGAGAACAATGGTGTGTCTATACCAGAGAAGTCCTTACTGGGCCTCTTCATATTTGAGAACACCTTCCCCTTTGGGGGTTTTGGTACATATACCTCATTGAAATGAGGTAAATCCGTCAATTCTTGATTTAGTACTTCTTGCACAAACCTTGGATACATGTAAAAGCTTTTGGTTTTGGTATCCAGGTTTGACAGCAAATCGTTTAAAATCATTTGAGAAAAGTTGAACTTTCTAGAGGTTACCAAGCAAACCAGAGCATAAGCTATGGTACTGCTGAACTCACTCCAACCAGTTGTTTTTCGAGAAATGCAGTGTTGTAGGGTATGAACAAAGAATCGCCACTGAGGTGAAAATCTGTTCTTGTAAAACTTATATACGTCAGTGGGATCTTCATACCCCATACGACTAAGAACTAGGAAGAGATCTTCCTTAGGTAGAGAAGTAATACCTGCGACATCATCTAGGCGTAGATGGGCACGGATGCAGCCTTTAGTAATGGTCAGAGGTTTATCACAAACCCTTGATTTGATTACCTGATTTCCATCTTCAGTGTGGATGGTAGCATTCTCCCAAAACTGTCGCATGTGTTCCACATAGATTGTGGGATTGACAGATAATGCGTATGCGAAGTGTGAGGATTTGAGAAAATCCACAATATGATGAAACCCCGCACCTTGCTTGGGTTTCTGTAGCATTGCTAACTCGTTGTGATCATCCACAAACACGAGACCTGCCATTAGTTCTTAAGTCGATTGAGCACTAGGGTGTAATCACTGGAAAGCAAGAGTTAGGACGAGAGAAGATGAATAAGCAAAAGAAATTCAAAGAGTCGTTTTGATATATTGGTGGGCATGAAGGGTATTTATATGGTACTGGTTTCAGTTAAGAGCAGTAGTAAATACCCTAGCAGCATTAACACAAACCCACAGTATTAACTTACAGTAGCAGTAGTAACACATACCAGGAGTATTAACACAGGCTAGCAGTATTAACTCTTTTCGCAGTAGAAACAAGACAAGCAGTAGTAACATTGCACTGGCAGTATAAACCGCCTAGCAATAGTAACCATACTTGATCCTATTTGACCTGTCAGCATTTGTGCGAGCAGTATTAAATGAACCAGAAGTACTAACTACCTTTATTTCAAAGCAACTTGAAACACTTAAAGACAGAGGATTAAAAGCACCATATTCCAGACATTATGAGAAAGTACACAGAGAAGAATCTATACAGGTACATGAGTCAAAAGATAATAGGCTTATTCAGAGTTTATCATGCCCACACTTGTGACCAAAAATGTGAATCTACCCACATCAAAAGATTTAGTGAATAGATCAGCAAATTGGTTACTTGTATGGACTTTCACAACCTGAATTAGCTTCTTTTCATTACAGTCTCTGATAAAATGATACCTGATTTCTATATGCTTTGTTTTGGAGTGCTTGACTGGATTATTAGCAATGCTAATAGCACTGTTATTGTCTATGAAGAAAATTCATACCATAGTCCAACATTTGATTCTGAATCCAGAGTACTTGGGAACAGCAGCTTGCAGCAGCTATATACTCTGCTTCTGTTGTAGAGGTGGACACTGTGGTTTGTTTCTTGCACTGCCATGACACTAGTTTGCACCAAAAAACTGACATCCCCCGGAAGTTGACTTTCTATCCAAATTTGCACCACCCAAGTCACTGTCTGAATAAGCAAGTAGGTCAAATGGTGAGTCATGAGGATACCAAAGACCTAATCTAGGTTGGCCTTTGAGATATCTGAATATCCTCTTGACTGCTTGAAAGTGTGACTGCTTAGGCCTTACTTGAAATCTTGCACACACACAAACAGGAATCATGATATCTGGTCTTGAAGCAGTGAGATACATGAGGGAGCCAATCATGGATCTATAGTGATGAACATCCATATCCTCCCCCTCAAGATCTGCAGTGATCTGTTTGTGTGTCTCCATGGGTGTGCTTGCAGGCTTTGAATTTGAGAATCCAAACTTAGTAAGAATATCCTGCACATACTTGGATTGGCTTAGAAATATCCCATCTTTCTTCTGCTTAACTTGTAGCCCAAGGAAGAAAGTAAGTTCACCCAAATAACTCACTTGAATCTCTTGTGCATCAAATCTTCAAAATCTCTGCACATTTGATCTTTTGTGGATCCAAAGATAATATCATCCACATAGATTTGCACTATTAGAATGTCCTTCTTCTTCCTCTGAATGAACAGAGTCTTGTCTATGATTCCTCTTTGAAAACCATTTTCCAAGAGATAGGTAGACAAAGTGTCATACCATGCCCTTGGTGCTTGATGTAGCCCATAGAGTGCCTTCTTCAATTTGTATACTCTGTCAGGATAATTTGGATTCTTAAACCCTGGAGGCTGACAGACATACACTTCTTCTTCAATTCTCCCATACAGGAAATCACTCTTTACATCCATCTGGTAGACCCTGAACTTCATGAAAGAAGCATAGGCTAAAAATAGCCTGATTGCCTCAATCCTGGCCACTGGTGCAAATACCTCTTCATAATCAATTCCCTCTTCTTGAGTATACCCTTGTGCCACTAATCTGGCCTTGTTCTTTATTACTATTCCTCTCTCATCTTTCTTGTTCCTGAAGATCCATTTAGTGCCTATAGCTCTTTGTCCTTTTGGAAGGTCAACCAAATCCCATACATCCTGCAGTACAAACTGCAGTAGCTCCTCTTGCATTGATTCTATCCAGCTTGGATCCTTCATTGCATCACATGCCTTTTTGGGTTCAACCGGTGATAGAAAGCAAGATAGTAATCATGATTGTATGTCCTTCAATCCTCCCAACTTGCTTTGATTCCTTGTGATTATAGGAGAATTGATGTCACCAATCACCAATTGAGGAGGATGATTTTTCTGAACTCTTGTTTGATGAATAACCTCTTCACTAATATCTGCTTCCAGATTAGAGACATTCTTTTCAGGAGGGCTGCCACCAAAAACTAAAGAGTTATCATCATCTGTGTCATCTTCTTTCAAACATGGCATCTCAGGACCTTTGATTTCTAAATCTGAGGGTTGAAATTCCTTTTCACCTCTGTCCTCTTCATACTGAGCTAGTTCAGTGTCCTTTGAATCTGAAGTATCTTTCTTATCTTGGTCACATAAGTCAACAGGATCGGCAGTAGGTGTTGGGAACAACACAAACTCTTGTCTTTGTACTTGTACCTTTTCTGTCCCTGTTCCTGCATTGTGCTCATATTTGAAACCCAAAGAATTAGACAGTGAATCAATGTCAAATAGCCAATCAGGACCTGAACCAAGTTGATTTGGTGTGTTCTCATTGCATTTGACATTGTCACTTTCCTCAATAATCCTAGAAGAGGTGTTGAAAACTCTGTAGGCCTTACTTTGAGATGAATATCCAACAAGAAACCCATCCTCAGCTTTGCTATCAAACTTTCCTAGGTGAGTTTTGGTATTGAGAATTGTGCAAGGACACCCAAATGGTTTAAAAAATCTAATAAAAGGTTTCTTTTTTTTAAAAAGCTCATAAGGTGTCTTGTCTTGGGATTTCACTACTAGAACTCTGTTTTGAACATAGCAGGAAGTATTAACTACTTCTGCCCAAAAAGTAATTGGAAGTTTTGAATCTGCCAATAGAGATCTAGCAGCTTCTATCAGAGTCCTATTTCTCCTTTCAGCAACACCATTCTGTTGAGGAGTCCTAGGAGCACTGTATTGTCTCTCAATGCCTTTTTCCTCACAGAAGCTGTTTAGGTCATTGTTTTTAAATTCAGTTCCATTATCAGACCTGATGACTTTAACTCTTAGATTTGTTTGGTTTTCAACTCTAAGAACAAAGGATTTGATCAGTCCACTTGTCTCATCCTTAGTCTTCAGAAAATAGACCCAAGTGAATCTAGAGAAATCATCAACAATAACCAAGCAGTAGGATTTCTTACCAATACTCATCACATTTGTAGGACCAAACAGATCCATATGCAGTAAATTAAGAGGTGAAGAGATTGTATTTATCTCTTTGGACTTATGAGAAGTTTTGTGTTGTTTGCCTTTAAGACATGCAACACAATGATCATCACATGAAAATACCTTTTGTGGCAAACCTCTTACAAGGTTGTTTTTCACAAGTTTGTTCATTGTTTTAAAGTTCATGTGACACATCCTTCTATGCCAAAGAGATGATTCATCCAATGACGCTTTTGAAAATAAACAATTTAAAGATGAATCAGAAGCTACACTCTCCAAGTTTAAGCAATAAACATTGTCCTTTCTAGGAGTTCTAAGTAGTATCATACTTTCATCAACTACCTTGAACCCTGGAGCAAGGAAAATACATTCAGTATCATTGAATAATATGCTATGTTTCTTGTCACAGACCTGTGATACACTTAACAGGTTGTATCTCAATTTCTCAACATAGTATACATCCTCAAAGGTCATCTTACCTTTTGACACATTACCTTTTCCACTGATCTTTCCACCTGCTGTATTATCACCAAAAGCAACATGTCCTCCATCAATTCTTTTGAATTTTTGAAGGCAAACCATGTTACCTGTCATGTGCCTGGAACAACCACTATCAACATGCCAAATGCTTCTTCCCTTGAGCTGTTGGTTGCCCTGCACATATAATAAATCAGTTAGTTTTTAATAGGAACCCAAGCCAAAGTGGTCTTTGGTTTCCCATTCACATCAACATATTCATATTCAGACTTGATGAGATTATCAAACTGAGGAATCTCATTGCTTGAATACTTTGTCAGAAGAATGGGCCTGTCACTAGAAGCAGTACTAACTTGATTGGCAGTACTAACTTTGTTAGCAGTACTAACATCATTAGCAGTACTAATTGGGTTAGCAGTACTAACTTTGTTAGGAGTACTAACTGGGTTAGCAGTAGTATTGCTTACAGCAACACTATTTCTGTCAGCAGTACTATTTGAAGTAGCAGTACTAACAGATTTCTTTACTTTTGGAACCCAAACCTGGACAAAGTTGTTTGCTTTCTTTTTCTTTAAGTTACTCCTTGGCTTATTTGGAGTATTTTTCTTTGAACTAGCAAACTTATTCTGAGCATGAAATTTTATAGGTGCCCTTCTCACATTCTCAACCATATGATTCCTTATTTGCTTCCTATAACCAACAGGATTTTGTATATTTCTTTGAAAAGTGATCCTTTGGTTAATAGGATTGAAATAACAGTGTTTGTCTAGATGATTTAACTTGCCACAGATAAAACAAGGCTTTGGTCTGTTAATTTTTTTCAGATCAATTCCTTGTTTTAAAGCCCACTGATTATTTCTGTTTCTTTGATTTCCCCTTGTTTTATCATGTTGTTGGGGCTGATTCTGTTTACAAGTACAGGGATTAACAACAGTGGTTTGCATGTAATGGACTCCCTGTACCTTTCCCTTCCCTCTCTTAGAACTTTCAGCCTTCTCACTCTTTACAAAAGGTTTACCCCCCCCCCCCCCCCTTTCATTAGTAAGGATATGATTTTCTAAAGGGATTTCTTTAAGGTCATCCTTATTCTTACCCTTAGTGGTCTCTTCTTCAGCCTCTTCCTCAATCACTACTCTGTCAAGAGGATCTACATCTGTGGCTCCTGCAGGTAAGTATATTTTCTCTTGTCTTTCTAAGAGGTCTGAAGTGGGAGGAATATAGTTGTTGTTATAGGGTGGAAGGGTACTATTGTATCCTAAACCTCTTTTCAGGTTGTCATGGACTTGAGATTTTAGAAGTGAGTCCATTGCTTTAGAGGCATTGGAAAACTTCTCAATGTCCAGCTTGGCTTTCTCAAAATCACTCCTTATCTTCTCACATTCCTCTTCAGACTTTTTAAGCTTAAACTCTAACTGATTCTTTTCCCACTTCCAGTAGTTAGTATCATATGTGTGTTAAAGTTCATTGGCTTTGTATGACTTAATCTGTTCTTCCAAATTCTCACATGCTTTGATTGTGATCCCTGTACTTTTTAACAATTTCTATGCAAGATTTTGAGCAAAGGTTAGATTTTACCTCTGTGGGAATATCAGTGCTTGCTGACTCTGAAACTTTAGCCATTAAAGCTTGATTCTGAACTGTTTCTTCTGCTTGGTCACTCCAATCAAATCCCATTCTTTCTTGGGAAACAAGAGCTTGAGAAGAGTTCCTGATGTTGAAGCTAGTGGACTGTGATGGTTGATGGTTGCTAGTATGTTGTTGAGGCATTCCACTTCTGCATTCTCTTGCAAAGTGCCCCAGCTTATGACGCTTGTAACATTCAACCTTGGATTTATCAAATCCAACTCCATCTTCTCTTTTCTGAGCAAAGTTATTCCTTCCAGTCCTTTTGATGAATCTTTTTACCCTCATTGTGAGCATAGCCATCTGCCACTTGATATCCATATCTTCCAGATCAACAGCATTTATCTGTTCTAAGTCATCATTATTATAGTGGAATTAGCATGACTGGCTAGAAAAGCTTCTAAAACTGAGTCATTAGATCCATCTAGCTTTGATCCATAGGCAGCACTAACTGATTATGTATTAGCAGCAGAACCAGTAGAAGATGATAAAAGAGCAGCATTGTATGAGTATCCAGAGGGCCTCTTCTTTGCTTCTACCTCTGCTTCAAACACCCTAAGGTCATTATAGAGGTCATCCAGTTCTTTGTCCTCCAGTTGGTCATTCTGTCTGAAGGAGACAGTGTACATAGTCCATTCATCACCAAGAGATCTTAGAAATTTTTCTGTTGACATCATCTTGATCTATCTGGACACCAACAGTAGCCAATTCACCAATTAACTTATTAAATCTATCAAAAGTTTGAGTCATGGACTCATTCTTTGTAGACATGAAGTTTTCATATTGCTGCTTCAGGATGGCCTTCTGATTTCTCTTGGTACTTTTGGTACCAGAAAATCTTTTCTCCAGTGCATTCCATAGAATTTGTGCATCAGAACAGTTGCAGAATTGATGTTGGTACTCATTAGGAATTGCCAAGAGCAGAGTGCTCAAGGCTTTCATCTCTGTCTGCCTCATCTTTCTTTCTCCATCAGTCTTTGGTGGAGGTCTCTTGCCTTCTGCGTCCATCTTTCCTCCATCTGAGGGACCATTCTCAATGATGTCCCACATTGAGAAGTCTGTGAGAAGAATGTACTACCTGATTCAGATTTTCCACATGTCAAACTCATTGGATTTGAGCATGGGGACCTTTGAAACAAGAACGCTTTCGCTTGATCCGTCCATGATGATTCTTGCTTTCTGAGTTACACTAGCTCTAATACCACTTGTCAGGATCGAAATTCAAACAAGAATTTAATATACACTCAGAAACTATGTTAAAGGAGTCGCGGAAAAACACTTTAACAATAAACCAATGGAACAATATCAGAATGAAAATCACAAGTTATATTGATTTAACTTAATGATTACAATCAAAATCTCAATCTGTTGAACAGGTTCAACAGACATTCAATACTTCTCTATTGAAAGGACTTCTAAGAACTTTGAGGTTAATTCTCTCTAAAAACAAAACGTATATCAAAAACTCTATCAATGTCTATTCTAAACTATGCCTTATATAGAGTATATATACAAGACAGATTACAAGATAATTATAAAAGAAAAAATAATCTTCATGATCTAGTCCATAATTATCTTCAAATCTCCTTGGCTTTCGCATTAATCAAATCGTTCCATCATTATCTTCTCAGCAGCTTTAATCTTCATAAGCAGTAGTAATTACTCAGCAATATTAACCATCTTGTAGTACTAACATGCTAGCAGTACTAACCATGTTAGCAGTATTATCTCTTCAAGTCTAGCAGTATTAATCTCACCAGCAGTAGTAATATTGAACTAGCAGTATTAATCTCACAAGAAGTAGTATCTGGCAGTATTAATAATCCTTAGCTCATTTCAGACCCAACACATATCAAGCCAATGAACTTCAACATTCATATGATCTCAACTATTGGAAGTGGGAGAAGAATGAGTTAGAGATTAAGCTAGAGAAGTCTAGAGAGGAGTGTGAAAAAGTTAAGAGTGAATTTGAGAAGGCCAAGCTAGACATTGAGAAATATTCCAATGCTTCTAAAGCAATGGACTCTTTACTTAAATCTCAAATTCATGACAAACTAAAGAGAGGTATAGGCTACAATAACACCCCTCCACCTTACAATAATAACTGTATTCCTCCCACCTCACACCTCTTAGAAAGACAGGATAAGAATGACTTACCTGCAGGAGCCACAGAAGTAGATCCATTTAACAAAGTAGTGGTTGAGGCAGTTTCTGAAGAAGAGAACTCTGAGGGTAAGAATAAGGAAGACCATAAAGATATTCTCTTAGAAAACCATATTCTTACAAATGAGAGAGGGGGTAAACCATTTATTAAGAGTGATAAAGTGGAGATGTCCAAGGAAGAGAAAGAGACTGTTAAGAGTGAGAAAGCTGAGACCTCCAAGAAAGGAAAGGAAAAGGTACAGGGAGTTCACTACATGCAAACCTCTGTTGTAAATCCCTGTACTTGTCAACAGAACAAGCCCCATAAACATGATAAAATAAGGGGAAATCAGATAAACAGAGATAATCAGTGGGCTCAAAAACAGGGAATTGATCTAAGCAAAGTCAATAGACCAAAGCCTTGTTTTATTTGTGGCAAGTTAAATCATCTAGCCAAACACTGTTATTTCAATCCTATTAACCAAAGATTTTCTTTTCAAAGACAAACACAAAATTCAGTTGGTTATAGGAAGCAATCAAGAAATCACATGGCTGTTAATATGAGAACAGTACCAATGAAAACTGGGACTGCAAAATCTCATATTCAGAATAAGTTTGCTAAATCAAAAGAAAATACTCCAAGCAAGTCAAAGAGTAACTCACAGAACAGGAAAGCAAACAACTTTGTCAAGATTTGGGTTCCAAAAGTCAAGAAACCTGTTAGTACTGCTAACCAAGTTAGTACTACTAACCAAGTTAGTACTGCTAACAAGGATAGTACTGCTTCCAGTATTAATGCTGTCAAGCCTATAATTTTGACAAAGTATTCCAGCCATGAGATTCCTAAATCTGATCATCTCATCCAGACTAAGATTACTGATTATAAATATGTTGATGAGAAAGGGCAACCCAAGACCACTTTGGCTTGGGTTCCCTCTAAAAACTAACTGTTTTATCTTATGTGCAGGGCAACCAACAACTCAAGAAGAAGAGCATTTGGCATGTAGATAGTGGTTGCTCTAGGCACATGACAGGTAACATGGCCTGCCTTCAAAACTTCAAAAAGTTTGATGGAGGACATGTTGCTTTTGGTGACAATCCAGCAGGTGGTAAGATCAGTGGAAAAGGTATGGTTTCAAAAGCTAAGATGTCCTTTGAAGATGTTTACTATGTTGAGCAATTGAGATACAACATGTTAAGTGTATCACAGGTTTGTGACAAGAAACAGAGTATATTATTTACTGAGACTGAATGTATTATCCTTGCTCCTGGATTCAAGGTAGTTGATGAAAATATGATACTACATAGAACTCCTAGAAAGGATAATGTTTATTGTTTGGACTTAGAGAATGTATCATCTGATTCATCATTAAACTGTCTATTTTCAAAAGCTTCTTTAGATGAATCATCTCTTTGGCACAGAAGGATGTGTCACATGAACTTTAAAACCATGAACATTCTTGTGAAAAACAACCTTGTAAGAGGTTTACCTCAAAAACTATTTTCATGTGATGATCATTGTGTTGCTTGTCTTAAAGGCAAGCAGCACAAAACTTCTCATAAGTCCAAAGAAATACATACAATCTCTTCACCTCTTCAATTATTGCATATGGATCTCTTTGGTCCTACTAATGTGATGAGTATTGGAAAGAAGTCCTATTGCTTAGTCATTGTTGATGATTTCTCTAGATTTACTTGGGTATATTTTCTGAGGACTAAGAATGAGACAAGTGGACTGATCAAATCCTTGGTTCTTAGGATTGAAAACCAAACTAATCTAAGAGTTAAAGTCATCAGATCTGATAATGGAACAGAATTTAAAAACAATGACTTAAACAACTTTTGTGAGACTAAAGGTACTGAGAGACAATACAGTGCTCCTAGAACTCCTCAACAAAATGGTGTTGCTGAGAGGAGGAATATGACACTAATTGAGGCGGCTAGATCTCTGTTGGTAGATTCAAAGCTACCAATCACTTTTTGGGCAGAAGCAGTTAATATTGCTTGTTATGTCCAAAACAGGGTTCTAGTAGTCAAATCTCAAGGCAAGACACCTTATGAACTTTTTAACAAGAAGAAACCTTTTATTGGATTTTTCAAACCTTTTGGGTGTCCTTGCACAATTCTCAACACCAAATCTCACTTAGGTAAGTTTGAAAGCAAAGCTGAAGATGGATTTCTTGTTGGATACTCCTCTCAGAGTAAGGCATATAGAGTATTTAATAGTTCCTCAAGGATTATAGAGGAAAGTGACAATGTCAAATGCAATGAGAACACACCAAATAAAATTGGTACAGGTCCTGATTGGTTGTTTGACATTGATTCACTAACTAATGCTTTGGGTTTTAGTAATGTGCAAAATGCAGGAACAAGCTCAGAAAAGGTACAAGCATAGAGTTCAGTGCTTGTGTTGTTTCCAATAACTACAGTAGATCCTGTTGAATTTTGCCAGCAAGAAAAGAATGATGCTTCAGAATTAGAAGATTCTGATCCAGACCAGGATGAAGATGCTAAAGCAGATGAAGAGGACAAAGGTGATGAAGAGAATAAGAGTGATAAAGAGGATGCTCATAATTCAGGAAACTCAGGACCTGAGATGCCCATACTGTCAGAAGATGACACTGATGATGACAATTCTTCAGTGTATGGTGGAAGCACTCCAGTTGGTGATTGGTGACATCAATTCCCCAATGATCACAAGGCAACAAAGCAAGTTAGGGGGATTGAAAGACCTACAATCAGGCTTGTTATCTTGTTTTCTATCCCAGATTGAACCCAAAAAGGCTTATGATGCAATGAAAGGCCCAAGCTGGATAGAAGCAATGCAAGAGGAGTTGCTGCAGTTTGTGCTGCAAGATGTATGGGATCTGGTTGAACTTCCACAAGGACAAAGGGCAATTGGTACAAAATGGGTTTTCAGAAATAAGAAAGATGAGAGAGGAATTGTGATAAAGAATAAGGCCAGGCTTGTGGCACAAGGGTACACACAAGAAGAAGGAATAGACTATGAAGAAGTATTTGCTCCAGTAGCCATAATTGAGGCAATTAGGCTGTTTCTAGCCTATGCTTCTTTCATGAAGTTCAGAGTTCATCAGATGGATGTCAAGAGTGCATTCCTATATGGGACAATTGATGAAGAAGTATATGTTTGTCAGCCTCCAGGGTTTGAAAATCCTAACTTTCCTGACAGAGTATACAAATTAAAGAAGGCACTCTATGGGCTACATCAAGCACCAAGAGCATGGTATGACACTCTGTCTACCTATCTCTTGGTAAATGGTTTTGAAAGGGGAATAATAGACAAGACTCTGTTCATCAAAAGGAAGAAGAAGGACATCCTGCTTGTGCAAATCTATGTGTATGACATCATCTTTGGATCCACAAAAGATTATATGTGCAAAGAGTTTGAGGAGCTGATGCACAAAAGATTCAAGATGAGCTCTATGGGTGAACTCACATTCTTCCTTGGGCTACAGGTTAAACAGAAGACAAGTGGTATTTTCATAAGTCAATTCAAGTATGTGCAGGATATACTTACAAAGTTTGGATTTTCAGATTCAAAGCCTGGAAGCACACCTATGGAAACACACAAACAGATCACTGCAGATCTTGAGGGGGAGGATGTAGATGTTCATCACTATAGATCTATGATTGGCTCCCTCATGTATCTAACAGCTTCAAGGCCATATATTATGTTTGATGTCTGTGTGTGTGCCAGATTTCAAGTAAGAACTAAGCAATCTCACTTTCAAGCAGTCAAGAGGATCTTCAGATATCTCAAAGGATAACCTAGGTTGGGTCTTTGGTGTCCTTATGACTCACCATTTGATCTACTTGCATATTCTGATAGTGATTTGGGTGGTGCAAACTTGGATAGAAAGTCTACATCAGGAGGATGTCAGTTTTTGGGTGCAAGACTAGTTTCATGGCAGTGTAAAAAGCAAACCACAGTGTCCACCACTACAACAGAAGCAGAGTACATAGCTGCTGCAAGCTGCTGCTCACAAGTGCTATGGATTCAGAATCAGATGCTGGACTATGGTGTTACTTTTCTGCACACTCCAATCTTCATTGATAACAACAGTGCCATAAGCATTGTTAATAATCCAGTGAAGCACTCAAAAACCAAGCATATAGAAATAAGGTACCATTTTATTAGAGACTGCAATGAAAAGAAGCTAATTCAGGTTTTGAAAGTACACACAAGTAACCAATTTGTTGATCTATTCACCAAAGCTTTTGATGTTGGTAGATTCACATTCTTGGTCATAAGTGTGGGCATGATAAACGCTGAATAAGCATCTTTTGATTTTCTTTATGTACCATTTTTGTATAGATTCCTTCCTGCTTACTTTCTCATAATATATTGTGCATGGTGCTGCTAACTATGTGTGTTTAAGTGTTTCAGATTACATTGCTGAATTGGATACTTAGTACTTCTAGTTCAGTTAATACTGCTCTCACTATTACTCTTTCTAACAGTTCAAATATGGTTAAGTATGGTTACTACTGCTAGGTGGTTTATACTGTTAGTGCAAAGTTACTACTGCTTGCCGTATTTCTACTGCTAATCAGTGTTACTACTGTTGGTATGTGTTAATACTGCTAGTCTGTGTTAATACTGCCAGTATGTGTTACTACTGCTAATATGAGTTAATACTGCGGGCTTGTTAATGCTGCTAGGGTACTTAGTACTGCTTCTAACTGAAACCCTCCACCTATAAATACCCTATTTGACCGCCAAAATCCAAACGGCTCTTTGAATTTCCTACGAGTGTTCTTTCTCTCTCTTTCTCTCGAATTCTTACTTACCACTGCGTAACCCTAGTTTCGATCAAGAAGATGGCAGGACTCGACTTCTTTGATGAACACAACGAGCTCGCCATGTTACAGAAACCAAAGCAAACTGAGGGTTTCCATGTTATAGTGGATTTCCTCAAATCGTCGCACATTGCTTACGCACTCACTGTCAATCCCACAATCTATATGGACCACTTGCGACAGTTATGGGCAAATGCCTCAATACATACTGTGGAAGGAAACTAGGTTATTCACTCAAGGGTTTGTGACAAACCCATCACCATCACAGAGGATTGCATACACACTCATCTATGCTTAGATGATGCCTCAGGTATTACTTCTTTACCTAAGGAAGATCTCTTCCAAGTACTTAGTCAAATGGGGTATGAAGGTCCCACTGATGTATACAAGTTTTACAAGAACAGATTTTCACCTCAGTGGAGATTCTTTGTTCATACCCTACAACACTGCATTTCACGAAAAACAACTGGCTAGAGTGAGTTCAGCAGCACAATAGCCCATGCTCTTGTCTGCCTAGCAACTTCCAGCAAGTTTAATTTCTCACAAATGATTTTAAACGATTTACTGTCAAACCTGGATACCAAAATCAAAACAAAACGATTTTATATGTATCCTAGGTTTGTACAAGAGATTATACTAAAGGAATTGACGGATCTACCCTCTTTTGAAGAAGTGTATGTACCAAAACCTCCCAAAGGGAAGGTGTTCTCTAACATGAAAAGGCCTAGCAAGGACTTTTATGGACAAGACACTCCATTGTTCTCTACAATGATGGGTATGTCTCATTCCCATGGTGAGGCATCAGGGTCACAACCCACATCTGACCACCCAACTGATGACCTACCCACACCATTCAGTTCAATTAATACTCCTCAGATCCCTATTGTCAAGCAAAAATCCCCCATCACACAAATATATATAAGGAAAAAGGTTCAGAAGGTTCCTTCCCTTCTTGTATCTTCACCCTCAAAGCCTAAAAGCCCTCTGATGGAGCATTCTCCATCAGAGAATATCGAAAGGGAAACCACAGGGGTGTCTCCCAACCCCAAGAAAGTG
The DNA here is from genome assembly GCA_954870635.1 of Arctium minus. Lineage (NCBI taxonomy): Eukaryota > Viridiplantae > Streptophyta > Magnoliopsida > Asterales > Asteraceae > Arctium > Arctium minus. The sequence continues at coordinate 145,421,777 of OX941081.1, forward strand.
CTCTCTAAGGAGAAGGAAGAGCATGTGGGCAGCAAGGCTCACACTACTGTTTCTGCATAAGGTGTAGGACAGGACAGTGTGAACATCCCTAAGACCTTCCCCATGGCAACTTTAGATGAGCAATCATCTAAGGGTCCCAGGTGCCAAGAAACCACGGGGGTAGCAGGTGCTTCTGCTAGGCAGAAGGCCTCTACTATAAGATCCAAGGATCCTTCAAGGGTGGTAAAAACACCTAAAGGAGGTGAGGACAGATATACTTATGATGAATTGATGGATACTCTTGGTACAATAAGTCTGGAAGTTCACAATCAAAATTTGGAGATACATGAGATGAAAAAGGTGATCACTTCTCAACAAGTGCAGATTACCAAACTCAAAACGATGGTCCTCAATTTGGTACACAAAAAGAAAAGAAAGAGTTTCTTTTGAAGAAAAGGGGAGATGTAAATGATGCTTTCAAGAATGGGGAGAGTCAAGCTGAAGTTGAAAAGCAAAGCCCTGTTGGCATGGAATCTCATTTTGAGGGGGAGTTGAATAGTGAAGTAGAAAAGAAACAAGCAGCAGAAACAACAAAAGCAGTAGAAACTGAGAAAGAAGTAGAAACTACATCAGCAGCAGAAACTTTTGTCAAAGCAACAGAAATAGGTAAAGCAGCAATAACTGAGTCTGCAGCAGAAACTAAACAAGAAGTAGTAACTACAGCAGCGGAAACAAAATTATCCAGGGAAGAGATTGAAATTGCTGAAACTCTAGTAAAGGCAAAGAATGACACTCCCAAAGTTACTCCAAAGGCTAAGGGAGTGGTAATCAAAGAAGGAGGTCAAGAAAAGAAAAGAAAAGAGACTAGTGTGGCAGATGACAAAAGGAAAGGGAAAGAAAAGGTGGAAGAGCCTGTGAAAGTTTTGAAGAAACAAAGGCAGATAGAATTGGATGAAGAAATAGCTAAGAAGCTGCAAGAAGAGATTGAAACTGAGGAAGAGATCCAAACAGCTAACGACAGACAGATTGCCTTAGATTTGTCTACAAAGCTAAATGAAGAATATCAAAGGAGCTTGAAGACTACTGTTGCTGCTAAGAGAGTTACAAAGAAGGCATTAAGGCAAAGGCTGCCATTAAAGACAAGACAAAGACAGGCATCTAAAACATTCCTAGCCAATCAAGAAAGAAGGAAAATGATAAACTTTCTGAAAGGAGCTATTGGAGTTCCTGAAGGAATGTTTACCAGTATGTCATTTGGAAGGATAGAAGAGTTATACAAGAAGGAGATGGCCAAGCTGAAAGGGGATTTCACTCAAAGGGTTGAGGTTGAAAGAAAGTTGAAAGAAAGACATGATCTCAACATACAACAGCCTTTCCCTGACAGTGAAGAAGGCACTCCTATCAAAGACAAGGCAGAAGTGAAGAAGGAAGAGACCTTAGCTCAAAAGATTGGAGTCATTAAAATAAAGAAGTCCATTGCCACAAAACCAAAGGAAAAAAGGACTAGGACTGAAGAAGGAAAGAAAGAGCTGGGAAGTGGACAAATGGAAGCTGAACCTTCTGTAGAGCAGCAGGAACAAACAGAAGCAGATGTTCAATCTCAAGAGCAAAGATCAGAGAAAACAAGCCAACAATCTTCAGATCAGCCTAGACAATCAGATGAGCAGGTGAATTTGTACATGATTGTGACTGATGAAGAACCTATGCAAGCTGACCCTATCTCAATGAAAGCACCAGAGATCATTCATTGGGATACTCTGAAGGATAATAGAAGAGAATATTTTAGAATCAAGAGAATGGTTGATCAGTTTGAGATTTATTCAACTTGGGGCAAAGTAATCAGAAGTTGTTCCAAAGCTGACTTGGAAGAAATGTACAAAGTTGGGATAAAACTGTATGAGAATGTGTTGAAAGGGACAGAAATGAGTCTAACCAAGATAGCCATGGAGTACTTGTGCATGATGTTTGAGCCTAAAAGAGTGCAACATAGGATCAAAGATTTACATCATGAATATGGATTTAAAAAGATTGATCATTGGATGTTGTTTGAAAATTGTGGAGTCTACGTGATTACAATTGACAAAAGTTATCATGAGTATTTTCTGGTTGACAAGGTGTATGACCACAGCAAGGCAAAGCTGCAAGGGATGCTGAACGCAAAGTTGGTCTGCCCTATAGGTTCTGAAATGGCAAGAATTGTGGTCAGAAGAACCATTAATCAAAGTCTGGGACTGGATCCAAATCTTGGGAATTGAGCTGGAGTTTTGAAAGCATCATGAAGACCTATCCTAAAGAACATAACTTCTCAATTTGAAAAGTTAAGTTAGGGGGAAATTGTTGGGTCTGAAATGTGCTAAGGATGGATACTACTGTTGGACTTAAAGATTAATATTGCTGATTACATAAATACTGCTACTTGAATACATTAATACTGCTTGTAGGATTACTACTGCTAGAGGTATTAATACTGCTTGAAAGTTAATACTGCTAGTAGTTAGTACTGCTTGAAGAATTACTACTGCAAGAATAGTTAGTACTGCAAACATGGTTAGTACTGCTGAGGAAGTTAATACTGCTATGAAGATTAATGCTGCTAGAAGATTAATGTTGCTTCTGATAATAATGTTGATAAAGATGACTTTGAACGAAAGACTAGGAGCTGAAGATAATGATGAAGATAATTATGGAATGGATGCTGAAAATCAATATTTCTTTAGTAATTATCTTGTCATATGTTCTGTATATATAGTCTAGTAGTTTTTGATAGAAAAAATAGTTTTGCATATACGTTTAGAGAGAATTAACCTCAAGATTAGTTTTAATTCTTTCTTTAGAGAAGTATAGAACGTCTGTTGAGTTTGTTCAACAGATTGAGGTTTTGTTTGTAATCATTAAGTAAATTCAATATAACTTGTGATTTGAGTTCATACACTGTTTGATTGATTTATTGTTAAAGTATTTTTCCACGACTTCTTTAACATAGTTTCTGAGTGTTTAGTTTAAATTCTTGTTTAGAATTTTGATCCTGACATCTTGAACCCAACTAGTGACGTATTTCGTGGTGGTCACTAACTTGGTCACTAATTTAGTCAAGTTAGTGACGACTTTCACCATTTAGTGACGATATTTAGTGACCAAATTAGTTGTCACAAACACAGTGACCACTCTATTTTTGTCACTAATTAGTGACCATTTTTTTATTTGGTCACTAATACAAATCAGTGACGGACCTTTAGTGACGAAAAGTGACTACCCAAATTTTGGTCACTAAAATGCATCAGTGACCAAGTTTTTTTCGTCACTAAATAACAATTTTCTTGTAGTGTGGTAAATACTTATTCTTATTCTCGTACACAAAGAGTCGAACGCGAATTCTTTGAGAATTGAAGAAATTAAAGTAGTGAGTAAAGATTCGAGAGATTCTCCTGATTTTGCAATCTTGATATCATTTTCTGTAAGCCGTATATAAGTGGTCTTCTTTTTGTTTTATTACTTTACATGAATTTATTTTGTTCTACGGTATTGTTCAATACACTATCACACAAGTGTACCTGTGTGTGTATACCGCCTTATGGCACGTCTTGAGAAACGTCGTGGTCTCATCGTAACTCGTAAGGCTTGAGGCTTGACATCACCGCCACGCCACGCCTCACGTCATTTAGAACATTGATAATATCATGATAATGGAAGAAATTTGCTTTTTGGAAAAGTTATTAAATACAGAAAAAATACTTTTTTTGTTTGAACAATATTGGTTTCTACCTTATCAGCCAATCTAAAATTTCAAAGTTGATGATTGTTCTTATACAAGTTTGTTTATAAAAGTGAAAAACAAAAATTTGAGTAACAATCAAAAGTTACTATAAGACTTCATTTTACCTTTTTCATAAAATAAATAACCATTTATATTTGTGTTTCATGAATTTCATTCTACAAATGTCAAATACTGCAATACCAAGTAAATGACGTAGAAAATGACGTATCCATTAAAGCTATAAATTAATCAACAAAATCTTTGCTACATAAAAACGATGGTTTTCTCTAAACTAGTTCAAAAGTAAATAGTATATATTTAGTTTTTATGAATGTTAGATGAAACCTATTCATTCAATCCAATATACACACGTAATTCCAGAATCTTGTAAGCATTTTAATGTTTAGGTGGAAAGCATATGGGACAACCCGTGGCTTGACTTTGTGGTTAGGGGTGCACATCGGTTCCTTTCGAAGGGTTATAATCATAAGGACCATGACCTCTATTAGATTTTTTTTTTTTTTTTGGAAGGCATAGCGGCATCGAACCAACGAACGACTACCACGAACACACGCACGCACACCTCCCCGGCGGTATCGGGCATCCACGGGCAGCCCACTAATCCCCCGTTGTCCTGGCCCAGCTTACGCTGAACCTAGAGCCCAACCACAGTCTAAGACTGGGCTGGGGGGCAGCCCAGTCAACGACTGGACCGGCCCAAGGACCGGGTACTCCTCATGCCCTCAAATTGACTCCTCTTGGACTCGAACCCGGGTAGATTGGGATACCATCCACAACCCCCCCAGGATGTTACCGCCCTTGGAGAAACCAACTGACCTGACATCAATTGATTGCTTAATCGTTCTCAAACCTATCAATTATGGATTGATTACCCTTATCTTTATAATTCATGATCGATGCATGTGTATTACATTTTTCTCTTCTTGAAAATATATTAGTAACGGTCAATGTCTATTATCAATCAAAATAATGCTATGTGCTTGTCCTTTTTATTTGAATAGTCTACATCTTTGAAAATCATCTGAAGTTGAGAACAAAAAGAAACTCTAGTATTATAAATACGTTCAATTATGTTATTCATCTAATTCACGAATGTGTCGATAAAAGAGAAAATGGAAAGAAAAAAAAAACAATTTATCATGTGGACATCATTATTCCTATTTTTTTAATTCTTTCTTGGTAGTGTCTTGAAAAACGCCGAACTTTTGCCATGACATGTAAACAACACATGTTCTTGACATTTTATAGGTCATGGACATATGTAAAAACAATGGTGCTCAACAAGTATGGAAAAATATTCAATAAATATATTTTATTATGAAAAGAATTTGAATACAAGGTTTACTTAAGAACCATCTACTCCTTAATTTTAAGATAATTAGCAACATATAATATATAAAAACTTGGATAGTTTTAAAATACTAAAATATAGATATTAACTAGTTTGTTTTGTATTATATAGTTTGCCATCTACTATGATTGGTAATTTTTTTTAAAAGAAAAGGCTTTTCTTAGTTCATATGTGATATGTGACATGAAATATGTGATATTTTAATAGAAAACGAGAACTCATGTGTAGGAGGTAATCAAGAGAGTCAATGAAAATGAACAATATAGAAGATTTTCTTGGTTTTCTATACAATAAAGCAAATGAGGATCGGTGCAAATGAGGATCGGTGAGAATGAGAAAAAAAAGATGATTCGTTGAGGTCCAGTAAGAACAAGTAAACGAGACCTATAATCTACAAACTCAAGCAATGATTGGTTGAGCATTTCAATAAGATTTTGTGGTATGTAGTGGAATCCTAATAAGATTTAAAGAAGTCAAACAATTGATGAAAATATTTAAATTTTCTTTTCGTTTTTTTCTTACTCTACAAAACTAAGAAACACAAAACCAAGAAACATATCAGATATCACTGATTTAGTCACTATATGCATTTAAGAGGGAAATCTTTTTGATTAATCACAAACCATGAAACACATCAATAACTCATTAAAAGGAAGGGATAGTTTTAGAAAAACCCAACGAACGTTCCCATTTTAAATGATTGAGTCTTTGAACTATTATTTTGAATTGAAAAAGCCATTAAATTTTTTCATTTTTAAGGATTAAATCCCTAAAATTTTTTAGATAAATAAACAATCGAACTTTAGAATTTAGTTACCTACACCATTTTAACTCAAAAAAGTTACATGTAACTGACTAAGAATGCTTTAAACTAAAAGAACCTCAAAAATTTTTACAGTTTTCAAACTATACACCATTCAAATCCTTGGCACACAACGGCATCGCTCCCCTTTGCCACTCCTCATCGCCCCATCATTGTCCGTTGCTATAATGCCCCTCGTCGTCTTTGGTCATGCCATCAATCTCCCTCTTTTTTATTTGTTTTTTTGCCTTTCGATCCTCTATCTTTTATGACAATTTAATGGAGCACATATAGACATATAAAAAAAGATGTGGAATAGAAAAACAAAAAACAATAAAGAGGTAGATCAATGGCAGGGGCCAACCGCGGTGATAGGCGGTGATGAAGAGTGGATGATGAAGTGACAAGGGGTTTGACGTAAGGTTTAGGAACGATATAACTGATTTAAGTTTTTTTTTTTTTACTTTAAAACATTTTTAACCGGTTTCAAGTAATTTTTTGGTTAAAAGGATACAGGTAACCAATTTTTAAAATTTTGATGGTTTGTTTATTCAAAAAAAAACCCTTCAAACACTTGATCATTTAAAATGATAAAGTTTAATGGTTTTTTTATTCAAAAAAAAATTTAGGTACTTAATTATTCAAAATAAAAATAAATTGGTTGTTTTTTTTGAACTTTTCCTTTTAAACAATAGATATATCATAAAATTATAAAAGCACAAATAGATAACAGTAGCTAACAAAAACAATTATGTAAACAACATAAGCAAATAACAATAGCCAATAGAAGCATAAGTAGATAAAAATAACGACCAAAAACAGATAGCAATAGCAAGCACATGAGCTTAAAGTTGTTATTGTTTGAATTGTTGAAGCACGAAAACATCCAAGTAGATAGAGATAGCAATAACCAATAGCATTGGAACTTGGTATGTTAGCTTCATATTTTTACAATCAAGAACACCCCGAAAACTCTATTATATGGTTTAATTGAGTCTAAAATGATGGAGCTAACCAATGGATGTGTTGGATTTTGTTCAGGGTCGGGAAGAGGAATAATGAACAAAACAGTAGACCACGCGACTACGACCGCGACCTAGATCGTGTCGTAGGTCGCACAACTCACTGTTCATTTTTCGTTTGGCATTCACGGGGTCAAAGTCGTGGGCTAAACCGTCCAAGCTATTGTTTCGATCTCGGCCAAAGCACGCACGCGACCTTAGCCGCGACTTAGGTCGTAGGCTATGTCGTGTGGACCCCCCCTGTGCATCTTTTTGATTTCCAAACACTCTCTTATTAGCGGTTTTCATCAGGGAAGTAAAAAAGCTTTGCCAAAATCATTTTTTGGGGGATCTCTCTGGGAACTAATAAAGTATTGAAGAAGAAAAGAACTTTGGGCAAGGAGCAAGTACTTGGAGCATCATGTTACGATTTACATCTTTGATTCTTGTAACTAGGTACCGCTTACATTTCATCTTTTTTTAGTTTATTATCACTTATCAGCCATGTGTGGCTGATTCCTTTTTGGATTTCGACATTTGAAGATTATCATTTGTGGTATTAAAACTTGTGGTTGTTTGAGATTATATTGGACAAGTGTTGGTTATTTACCCAATTTCTATGTTTTTTTCACCATGATTGTCTTGGTTTTATGATGCTTGATCAATTATATGGAACTTTTGATAATTGAATGTTACACTATTCTTAAATCCGTAATTAATATTATTTGAATTTCTTTTCATATGTAATTAGTTAATACATTTGGGCCTTTGTTATCTGTTAAATTCGTTTTTGCTCTTATTTTATACTTATCTTTTTGGGTCTTTTTAATGTACTAATTTTTTAGACTACCACTATATACTAAAAAAAATTGGGTCCTTAATATTTTTGTGCTCTAGGCAGGAACCTAGTTCGCCCTCCCCCAAGGACGACTAGGTATGGTAATTGTACCCGACCCGTTGGGGAACCCGGTTCACCCTCCCCGATTTATAAAATGAATTAACATTGAGAATGAAAATAAACCATTGAGAAAAATTAACAAAAAATTGTGTTGGCATAGTGATAGTTGTGTCTATATTTGTAACCGAGGTTGTGAGTTCAATCATTCTAACTATATTTTTGTTGTTAATATTTTCAGTAATGACATTATAGGGCTTGAGTTAATACCTTAGGCCGTCCCTGAGGCCTAAATGTAAATGATAAAAATTGACTTTCTACATGTGGAGTTCTAAACCTACCATCTAACCCAATTTTATTTCTATTATATATTTGGTTTTAATATATTTAAAAACACCTCTCAAAATGAAGTGGATTTAGCTTTCAGACACTTAAATTATTTTCTCTTGTAATAATTGAGAGAGTAGGAGCACAACAGCCTACCCAACCTTTAATAGCCTTCCTGTCATATCAAGTATAAGGTTATTTATTTAAAGAGTAAAAAAAATAAGTAATTGTTAGAATTCAATAATTATCTTATATATTTTAATGACATATAGAAAAAAAATAACCAGTTACATATTTAATAATATAATTTAAACAAATTTAGAGTAATATAGTATATTAATTAATAGTGATACATGAAAATATCTGTATAAAAGAAATACTCTGCACATACCAAATTGGTGGGTGTTAGAAGTCTGCAGTAGTAATATGTATCTTGTGCTTTGATACTTGTAAATTAAGAGATTTTTAAAATCTTACGTAAAATGATGGTACCTTATGCCTAATAATTTGTATTGAATAGTTTTTTATCCGTACTTTATAATATAGTATAGATATAGATAAAGTTAAAAGTTTGAATTTATGCGAACCCTTTGACAAGTATTGAAAGCAGTTGTTATGGAAGTCGTAAGGATTAGGTGTGATTTGCTAATCGGCAATAGATAGACAAGGTGCGTCACGGTCCATGGCATGCTACCAGACAATCAATCTTTATACTGCTACTCGTCCTCTAACTTTTCGTTTTTACCACTTATGCTCCATTACTTTATAACTACACAAGTCTAACCCCTACAAAAAGCTAATGCAACCACTCCATAATGTTCCCTTTCTAATCTATACACGAAAATTTTAGTTTCTATTGTTAATGTTGCACAATAGGGTTGGGTTCACGTGAGACCAACCTGTTTTCGTGAGATCGGTGAGACCAGAAAATAACACTAAAACTTCACAGCGATTCATTGTGAAGCAACGAAAAACAGCAAACTTTCACAACAAAAACACTGTGAAGGTTTACCTTTATAATACCTTCACAGTCTTTTGCTGTGAAGCTTTAGTGTTATTTTTGTGGTTTCACGAGTCTCACGAAAATAGTCTGGTTTCACATAATCTCAAGTCTTGCACCATATATTAAAAATATGTTTAATCTTGTGATTAGATACTCCATCTCTTACAAAATAAATGTCTTGATTTCTATTTTAATTTATTTTAAAATAAGTTCAAATCTTTAAAGGTAAATGTATACATTTCAATTCTACCTTAACTTAGAGATGAAAAATTTTATTACTTCTTCTATTATTAAAGGTCAAATTAATATTTAGCTAATTAAAAATGTATTAATTTTATATTTTAAAATGGTATCTTTTTTATTATAAAACATTTATGTTTATAAAATAATCTCTAATGGTTGCCAAGGCTCTTCCATGTTTGTAAGGTGGCCACATCTTAATGATTTATTTTTCGATTTAGTTTTGATGCGTATGATGCAATGACAAAGGCTACCCGGGTCCCTCCCTCAAAACATCTTTCAAGCTAACAAAAAATTATAGTAAATGTGACAAAACACTTTTTGAAAAGCAACATAATATATTAAAAAAAAACAATTAAAATTACAAAACTGAGGAGAACCATAAGTAACGAGATGCATCAATTAAAAGCAAACTTAACTCACAGCCGAAGGAAACAAAAACAGGACAAAAAATGCACGAAAAAACAAACAAACACCAACAACTAAATAAACGAACCTGATAACTCGAAAGGAATGAGAGGCTCGACGAGGATTTTGAAGCAGAGTCGTAAGCCAACTGTCCCAAGGGATAAAGTCATTATGGGAACGTCTTGAGATCCAATCATACACACAAACCTGGAAATTTGAGAACAAAACTTCCACGAAACTCGACTTGTTTCGAAAAACCAAGTTGTTGGGTGACCTCGTACCATGTATGTTGTTGCCCAAATCGTTGCTTGCCAAAACTTTTTCATGGTCTTGATGGTCTAAAAACCTACTTTAAGGCTTGGAGATATATATATATATAGGGTTGGGTTCCGTTAGAAGTTGAGTTAATTGTGAGAAGCGTAAGAAATGGTTATCAACCGTTGGATGATAAATGAATGCACATTAGATGAGATGCACCGAGATGCACCAGATCAATTCTCTTCTAAGCCACAATTCGTGGGAGGGCTTGAGATTAAAAGATATCAACGGTTCAGATTCACTTCTCATTCTTCTCACCATTAAATCGACTTTCATATGATCCTTCGCCTATATATATATATATATATATATATATATATATATATATATATATATATATAGGGTCAGGTTCAGGGGAAAACCTCAAAAAATGGAAAACTGAGGAACACCCTGGTAACCCTTCATCTGGACGGTTTGCATTTGTGCATACAAGTAATTTCTAACATGCACAAGTGCATAATGCACACGTGCATAAAACCAAAAAACTACTTAATTTACTTGTATGCACTAGTGCATACCATCCATATCAAGGGCTACGAGGGTGTTCTTCGGTTTTCCATTTTTTTAGGTTTTCCCTTGAACCTCCTTATATATATATATATATATATATATATATATATAGTCGGGTTTCGGTGAGAAGTTGAGGTCAACGTGAGAAGTGGTTATCGATCGTTGGATGAGAAATGGATGCACGTTAGGATGAGAAGCATAGAGATAAGATGCACCTCTTTTAGCACAATTAATGGTAGGGCATTTGATTAAAAGTGATCAACGGTTGAGATTCACTTTTCACGCTTCTCACGTTAACTGCAACTTCTCACACGATCCTTCGCCTATAATATATATATATATAAATTTATTTATATACATGGTTTTTTTCATATACAAACTCTACAAACCGATCTCATCCATACATTTAGATAATCAAGGGTGTGGATTAAATCAGTTCATAAATTTACTCTCAACCGCATTTTATAATCGCCTCAATATTTGAAAATAAACAAAATCAACTGTTGAGATTAGGTTTGTAGAGTTTGTAAGAATTACATTGTTTGTAAATGAATATATAAATATATATATATATATATAGGCATAGGTTCAAATGAGAAATGCTAAGTGTGTGAGAAATAGAGAAGTAATCCTAGCCATTCATACGGTCAAGATCGGATTTGACTGGTCAAATATTGCGTCTTTGACTGGTCTAGAATTACGGATTTGACTGATCAAAAGTTGCGGCTATTGCAAAAATAGAATGATAGTTTCGTAATTTTTACATATACGTAGGACGAGTTCATATGTGAATTTGTATGATTCACATATGAACTATATGTTCATATGTGAACCAGTGTAATTCACATTTGAACTCTTTTAACTGACTCATATATGAACTAATTAACTGATTTACATATTAACTAATTAGCTGTATGTTTATATGTGAATCAGTCGAACTAATTAACAGATTGACATATTACCTTTGTGATTCACATATGAACTAATTAACTGATTCACATATTAACGTATAGTTAACATGTAAATCACATAGGTTCACATATGTACTAGTCTCGCGTATTTTACGAAAGTACCCTTCTATCTTCTACAGACCACGCAAGGAATTATCCGATGCTTCAAGGTCAAAGCCGCAAATGTTGACCAGATGAAGGCTAGGATCATTTCTCTATTTCTCACACACTTAATATTTCTCATTTGAACCTCTCCCTATATATATATAATACCTAGGACCTGTTTGTTAACAACTTAATAAGCTTAATTGGACTTCCAACTTATTCAATCAACTATCCGAAAATCCAAAATCGGACTTTTTTGGGGATATTTGGGTTCGGGTTGGGTTTGATCTTTCTCCACCCGATCCGTCCGAAAACCTGAAATAATATACATATATATTTTATATATTATATAAATATATTTATTTGTTTAATTATCTTTTGAAAATCATAAATTTTAATCGGTCAAAATGTTTAGTAATATATAAATCTACTATCGATTTCATCAATAACATCAATAATTCAATCGATTAAATTCTTCCTTAAAATCGACTGAATTTATATATACTTTTTGCATTAAAATAATGTCCACCGGACTGACATCTACCCTACCAACCTTCACCCGAAACAATCCAAAATCCGAAACCTTAAATTTGGGTCTTTATTTCCATATCTGAAATCCGATCAGGTATTTGGTTTGCCCACCCGAACCCACCCGATGCACACCCCTATTTTTATTTTATCGTCCATTCTTTTATTAGTCAAATATTTTTGTTTCTAAAGTTTTGTAAGTATAAATATTTTAAGACTATGGTTTGATCAAATTTTGGATTTGGTCTCTAAAACAAACCTACACTGGTGGTTCCTAACTTTTCATTTTCATAACACACATGATCCTTTCACTTAACAACGTTAGTTAGCAACCGTTATGAAGGATCAATCGATCTTTGAACAAGTTATAGGGACCAAAAGTGTAATCTGCTCTCTAAATTTAATGTGATTCACGATTTATATTTAATTTTTTATAAAAAAATATTTTGTATATCCAATCACAAATCAAAATTTTTTAAATAGAGTATATATTAAATAAAAATCTTTATATGTTAAAGGACAAAACCAAATAGAACAACAATAAAAAGAGAGAAGAAATCTTTAATTCTCATTAATTAAAAGCCCTTTAAATAGAGATGAGTTACAAGTAGATAACTATGAGAGTTCTAATCTAACTCTGATATATTTATCTCTATCTCTATTTTTATCTCTATCGTCATATTGTTTAGACGATAGCACACTTATCCTACAACACTCCCCTTGTGTCGAGTTAAATGAGTGATGACGCACAATTGTTGGCTCGTTAAAAATCTTACGCCAAAATAAAAACTCAGTGGGATAAAAATAGGACGAAGGAAAGAGTACAACACACCAGTTTCTTTGCAATACATAGACTTTTCCTTTAGTCTAATTTTCTCTTAGATTCATACATAAATCATGAGAGTTAAGAAAGCATTATGGTATATAAATTGTTGCCTCACTAAAACCTTACACTAAGGAACAAAACCCAATGGGAAAAATAAAACCTTGGTTGAATGAAAGAGCACAACATACCAACATCACATATATAGTAGACTCTCTCTTTTTTCTATTACTCCCCCTGATTCGTACATTAATCAAGGGAGTTTGGAAAACATTTGTATTGTAATACTTTCTACATGTTTCCAAAATATGGTTTTAGGTAATGATTTGGTAAAATATGTCACATTCACTTGAATCTAAAGGAGAGTCTGTTATTGCTGATTGTATATAAACTTAAGCATAATATGCTTTGTATTATCACCTTTGATGTATCCTTTTTTCATTCCTTTGATACATGATGCATTATTTCCATATATGCAAGTAGGATACTGGTTTACTCAAAATTACTAGCTCCTCTAATATGTGTAATGATAGTCCTTAGTCATATACATTTTTTAATTATTTCATGGGGAGTAATATTCTTGGAATAGTTCAAGGAGGTAGTTACAAGGGTTTTTCCAAGCAATCGGAGTGTTCCCTGTGTTAATTCCTTATCCAGTTTGGGAACAACCTTTTTATGGGTCAGACAGATACCTAATATCAACAAACACATACCAAGACATTGTTTAGTGTTTTTCTATAAGAGCTAGTACTTTTCCTGCTTACATTCTAAGTAGGTATTGAAGTTCCATTATTAATCCCATTTTTATTTATATAGGAAAATTATAAGCCCATGTCAATGGTTCCAAAAGATTAACTTGATATCATTCCAATGACGTTGCGTTGCGTTGGAGCTGAGCTAAATCTAGCTAACAAGTTCACTGAGAAATACAATATACGGTCAAGTGTATTGTGTTAAGTACAATAATGCACATATTGTACTTAGATAGGGAATTCCAGCTCCCCAACACTTTTTCGTCACCATCCTTTAGACAAAATGGATCTTTCCTTATATCCAACACTTTGACCGATCATGGGAGTGCTAACCAGATGCGCTTTGTCCATATTAAATTGTCTGATTATTTTCTAGACATATACGATCAGTGAATTAATATTTCACAAAATCGGTGTCCTAGCTCAAATAGGTAGACAAAACCAAGTTTTCCCAAGATTTTTCATTTGAAATTTAGATTTCAAGTAGCTTGTGGCTTCTTTTATTTCATCAAGAGTGCTTATTATGTTCATAACATCGACATATAAAACTACTTTGAAAATCTGGAACTTGTTTTCCTAAATAAATACGCAAGGGCATAGTTCAACGTTCTTACATATCCTTTCCCAATCAAGTATTCACTTAGGCGGGTATATCACATCCGCATATATTGCTTTAATCTATAAAGTGAGTGTTTCAGTTTTATTACGATGCGTTCGTGGTTTATAGTTACTTGATTTTGGTAATGTAATATCATTAAGCACTTTTATATATCTCTGAATCTAGATCCCCGTAGAGATATGTGGTAACCACAATTATGAGCTACATTTCTAGTCATTTGGAAACTACTAGGCTAATTAATTAGTAGAACGTTATAACGTCCATCACGGGAGAGTAAGTCTTCTCGTGGTCAATCCAGGGCGTTGTGAGAAACCTTGCGCCAAAGGAGAGCCTCATACATTATGACTTAATTATTCTCATTACGCTTTATGACAAATGATTTATCTATGTCTTTCAGGATTTACACTTGGTGGGTAAGCATTGCCAAATCAAATACCCGTTCATTTGTCAAATAATATAATTCTCCTGGATTGCTTTTTTTCATGTAGGCCAATTTTCTCTTTGTTGACATTCTTCAACTGAGCATGGTTCAATGTCAATGTGCTCTATCATCTCACGAGCAATAGGATATACGAATATATCACCAATGAGTATGTATGATATGTTCATCGACTCATATGCACTCTCATAATTCATTTGAGATTTCTTTTATCTCTGGAATCAATATTAACTTCGGAGCGTCCTCTAGTAATGATTCATAGACATAGTTATAATCAGAGACAATCTCATAAGAGGTTTATGTATTGATGATAAATAGTTGTGCCTTACTCTTCTCTTCCTTTAGATGAGTATTTATCGAACCAAGTAGCTCCCCCTGTTTCCTTTTAGGAGCTACGACCTCAATCACACCTCCACTATGTGTGATTGCAATGTACTTTCCAGCGATGTTGTGCCCTTGTTTGGGGACTTTTGACCTTGAGAGTATATTTGCAGCTTGTATATGTGATCTTGTCACTTTTGGAACAACATTAAACGTATCAGGTATCGAGTCTGATTCGTTTGACTTCAACTTTACATTGTGAAATTTGGGGATCAACATGAGACAAAGTGGGAATATTCTATGACATCTCCTGTCGTTCCCTTGGAAAATCCTTTTCCCTATCTCCCTCTAACGACGGGAAGACTGTCTCATCAAAGTGACAATCCGCAAATCTAGCAGTAAAAAGATCACCCGTCAAGGATTTTAATTAGCGGATAATTGTTGGAGATTCATATCCAACAAATATACTTAATCATTTTAAAGACCCATTTTGGTGCGTTGTGGGAGCGCAATTGGCATATATACTACACAACCAGACATGCGTAAATGTAAAATATCAGGATTATATCCAATTACCAACTGGTACACATGAGACTGGTTAGCTAGTAATAAGTCTCAAAATGAAGAAGTAAAATTGCGTATAGTATTGCATAACCCCAGACACATGTAGGCAAATTGGTGCGCATAACCAATGTCTTGGCTAGGCTACCATCTATATTCTTTTGATGAAAACTTCTACGAGACCATTTTAGATATACATATGGGGTATAGGAAACTCTACATTGATCCCAATACATATGCAATAATCATCAAATCCTTATGATGTAAATTTTCTAGTATTCCAAGTCATGTAGACTTGAAGAGATAATCAGGGTGGTGAGCCCTTAAACGTATAACTAGTGCTAGGAGTGCAGCATTTCACGTGGACAATAATACGACATGCGTTCATTGTGTCGAAACCAGAACCATAAAGTACTTTAATGGCCTGCATTCTGGATGTTTATGTCTATAAATATCACCTTGTATTCGTTGTAAGATTGAAATATTTTTGTATTATGTCCTTAGGTTTAGGATGGTCTCATTC
Organism: Arctium minus; assembly: GCA_954870635.1. Taxonomy (NCBI): domain Eukaryota; kingdom Viridiplantae; phylum Streptophyta; class Magnoliopsida; order Asterales; family Asteraceae; genus Arctium; species Arctium minus. Next base: position 145,438,007 of record OX941081.1, read on the forward strand.
CTGTCTTGGCTAAGGATCATGGTATACAAAAATTTTAGGTATTCGAGAGGGCATATTATGATAATGGTGTTGCTTCTTATGTTGCAGAAGTCAACAGTTGCAATTTGCCTCATTTTGCCTTTTCACTCGAAAGAGATTGTGTCTATGTGTATTTTGCAATTATGGATCACTATGTCATGACCATGGTGTCCCATTTGGTCATGTCGAAACATATATGTGTCATTGTCCAAAAAATCTTTATTTGTGACAAAATATGATTATTGACCTAGATAATCCACTAATTTGACACGTTAATTTCTCTAATATATGTTTCTTTCATATCATTAGAGTTGATGTACATATACTCATTTCCATTCTTATAATATGATTTCCGGTTGATACGAATATCTTAACAAGGTTTATAGTGCTTTACTGACTATTAATCTTGTACCAACTACACAATGACAGTACATCGTCTAAGTATTTGGTTGGATGGATTATAAAAATAAATATTAGTCTATCTATTTAGATTGTGTGGAATGTTCCGTAAAAACTCAAGTTCTCCTCGATACATTCCTACACGGAACGGAGAATATTGATAGTTTTGTTATTTATTTATATGTATTTCTTTACATCGATAATGGTTGCATATTCTATTTTACTTAAGAAATTAGTTTTAATATTTAAAATAAATTTCAAAGAAACCTATGCTTAATCAATTTTAAATTAATATGATATTCATTTTCAACTTGTTCTCTTTTCGATAGGAGAAGCCTTTAGTACATTTCTTATTTGATTGTCCATTATCATATGGGACAATAGATGTATCTCTACTCCAGGTATTGAAAAATCATTCCCAACCCTTACCATGATCCTGACCCTTTCTAGGGTCTCGTCCACATGGTGCCTAAGGTGGCGTTTATTTTTAAAGAGGTCTAAAGCCTGAAGTCTTATTTCACTTCTGATTAATAAGAGGTGGTGCTGAAGTCTGAAATATGAATCAGTAAGACTGTTTTTTTTTGTAACGTCTGAAGTCTGAAATATGAATCAGAATCAATACTGTTTGTTTTTGTAAATTGAAATGTCTGAATCTGAATAAAAAAGATGCAAACTTGATAGTGATTAGTTTTAGAGGAACATAGCCATTTGATGAAGATGACTGGATTACTGATTTTGATTACTCATGGTATGATATTCCAAAACTAGGAAAACTCCACATGGGTTTTCTAGAAGCCTTGGGTCTGGGAAACAGATCAAACCCATCTTCCTTCCAACAAATTCTGCAAACAACAAACACAAAAAATGATTTTGATGAAAAAGAAATTGAAACATAGTAAATAATCAAACAAAATATTTTCCTTCACACATCCTGCATCACATATACATCACAAATTCTTTATTTGCATCAGTTAGCCAACCTTATCTACTTAGGATGGCTTTGAATTCCATAACATCTATGCCAAAATCTTAACTTGACTTTCCATAATCAGGATCTACTATCCTTGTCTAAGAAAAGACAAATCTCTCAGGCATTCTCTTTCCATTTTACATCGAATCAACCATTCAACATTGAAAAGTGATAATTGTGACCTAAAGAAGGCATAAGTTTCTAGTAGCATTTCTTAACCATACAAGAAAGAACCACATAAGTTTCTAAGCTATAAATTGTTGAGTCTAACCATCTTATATATGAAAACATGTTATTTAAACTTATTAACAGTTCATCGGAAGCTATGTGTAACTTACTGCACATAATCATAAAGCCTCCTACTAACTACTAAGGTGTTAACTATTCATTCTAATTTTCAGCATTTTGATTCTAATTTTATGTCTCTAAAACACCCATAAAACCAAATCTTTTCAATCACAACATAGTAAATAATCAAACAAAATCGTGCTAAAATCAAAATCTTGAAACCCAGATTAATCCCTCAAATCTAATCCATTACAATAGAATCATCGGCAGTTTAAAAATTGAGTGATGCCTACCCCAAAACCCCTTAACTATAAATCCTTTGAAACAAATCATTCTAATAAAACTACGATTGAATCGATTAAAACTGTTTCGAGAAACAGTTTAAACTCAATATTAGTAACAACCTAAGATTCTAAGCTTTAGTGAACTAAAACCCATTTGAAGAAACCTAAAAAAAACAGTTTATTTTGTTAACCCAGGATTATAGAATGAAATTAAGAAACCCCCATTTCAAGAAACACCTAAAAATGTAATCTTCAAAGCTCCCAACACCTACCCAGTTTACAAGAATCAAGAAACTCTAAGTTGTGAATCTGTGAAGAAATTGAATCCCCTTTTTGCTTTATGATCATATATAGATATAAAAAATAGAAATGTCATAGAAAAAAAAACCCATCTCTCAACGATTGGATCATGGGTTTGATTTCATTGTAGGAAAATTAGAAGTTTGGACATTCAATTTGTGAGAGTTAGAAAGTGAGAGAATTATAAACCAACAAAAGGCATTGCTATCAAAACATATTCATAAACTTTTGTATTCAGTCATCTCCACCATAAGTTTCTAATGTATATTTAAACAATAATCCCAGGCATTTTCTGTAGATATATTTAAACATATTTTGTATTCAGAAAATCCCATGCATTTTCTATAGTTTATGATATGTGGAAAGAATTTTCTATAGTTTATCAAAAGATAACTAAAGCATAACCAAAATATGGAGATCATACCGTTCAGGAGCAGGCTTCTTCAAGATCGATCGAGAGTCCACAGAAGGGTAGATAACCTTTTAGTCGAAAATACCAAAAAAAACCAACTCAGTTCGATCGATTAGCAAGAAACAAGTATGAAATTCTGAGATGTAGAGATCGATATACCTTGAGAGCTCGATCGATTTGGCAGTAGGGCTTGAGAGATCAATCTGTGCTGGCTTGAGAGATCGATCGACTTGAGAGTTCAGATCGACAGGTTCAAGAGGCGAGATGTTGAGGAGGTGAGATCTGGACTTCTAGGAGGGAGGCGCCGATGTTTAGATGATTTAAGAGGAATTCAGGGTTTCTTTTATCACTTGTCAAATAAGAGTATTGTCAGAGCTTTTCAGCTCTTGTTTAAAAAAAATCAATCGCTCTTAATATGTCAAGGTCTGACCGAATTAGATATAAGAGGTTTTAAGATGTTTAAAAAAAAAAACAGGCCCTAAATGTCACATGTGTGAAATTGTTTTTAACTCACAATCCTTTGGAGTTGTTTCCACTTCTAACGTTTTCATTATTGTTCTTGGGAATTTTCTTTGTCCCGACATATGTGGTATTGTTATTCGAAAGAACCTTGTTATGTCCCTCAACCACTTGCAGTAAGTTGATAAGTTTTTCTAAAGGTTACATTCCAACTTATAATGGTTCATTAATATTTACTGATGTATGAAAAGTGGAAATAATGTTATGAATCATGTCATATTCTGTGAATTCCTTGCAACAGAGATTGAGACTCATTTTGGGATACAACACTTCTTTGTTGAAATCGATTACCTTTTTGTAATCGAGTAAGCGAGTTTCATTCCGCTGTACGATTAGTTCGGGAAGTACATGTTCACGAATACTCCCGATTCTTCCTTTCAGGGCATCCCAATGTTATTTGGGGGGTTTTTAGTAAATGTATTCTTATGAAAGCTAGGATTTATTTATTGTCTCAAAACATGATGGTATTTGCTTGTAGCTTTTCAAGAGGTTGGTTTTAAGGTCAATAGGAAGTTGATGGAGTTTTGGTATATTTTTGTACCTTTCTGACAAAAGATATTCATATTGTACTCAAGTTCTTTTGAGTTTAGGACATTGAATCACAATTAAGTTGTTTTAACCATTTACATAAATAAAGGATAATATGTGATTCTTTTAGACAATAAATCATAGTCTATAATAATTATATTATGCATTAAATTTTATTATCATAATAATATTGGATTTTTGTATGCTTTACATGTTGTTGATAACACTTCAATATTTCAATTTGCAAAGAGAAACCACTCAATCTATTGAACTTTCAGGTAGTAGGGGAATCACATGGATTTCTTAAGTCCCTACAAACCTTAGGGCTATTTACACCCATTTGACAAAATCCAATCGATATCTTGTGATTTATTTAATTTGAAGATAACATTGTTATTTATAGATCTTTTGGCATGAGGCCAAAATGAATATGTGTTTGGCATATGAATCCAATTTCAAAGTTTTAATACCTTAATAGTATTTTAAGATATTACATTTAAACAAATAAATATTGTTTTGACATAAGTCAACTTCAAACGTTTAACATCTTCATAGTATTTTTGAAACTTTTGATAAAAGACCTAAATATATTTGGGGGGGGGGGGGGGTTGTGAAAGTGTAACTTCCAAAAAGTAATTATAAAGTTGAAAATTATGAGTAGGAACCTCATAATTAAAATAAATATTTGAATGAGATAAGAATTTATATAAGATAAACATTAAAATATATTGTGGTAAAATAAATCAAATAGTACATCCATAATTAAATTAATAAACATTAATTGACATGAATGATTAAACAAAAAGGCAAAATAAGTTAAATAAATTTAATGTGTATAATAAATGATTATTATATCTCGCAACAATATATTAGTATTTTTAAGTGGTCCAAATCAAAGTTGGGGCCCAAATAGGCAAATAGTATTAGTATAGTTACATCAACCCATAAACATGTCAATATTATAACTAATTGATGATGTATACATAAAAATGATATGTTAAAAATTATAAAAGTTATAAAAATGATATGCACAATTAAAATTAAATTAACTAATAGTCTAATTTTTTGTTTGAACTAGCTTAAAAAAATAGGTTTAATAGATCAATTAAATAAAACTAATATAATAAAGTATTCATAAAATAAAAAAATCAATCGATAATTAATAGAGAAATCAATTAAATATTTATTTAGTTAATAGAAAAAAACCCATAGATTAATGGATCCCTTCTAACATATTATCCCAAGTTTTTATTAAACTTTTTTTTACAATTAGAAGAATCAAATTAAAATCATATAGTAATGATTTAATTTAGATAACTTTAATAAAATCACAAATAAAATCTCATATAAATTCAAATAAATATTTTTAATGTAACTTTATTTTCACCGTTAACATCCATTTTTATTTCTTTAATTATTTTAATAAAAAATTAAATAATGATAAATTCGATCTGATTGGAAAAAAAGAATTTCAATTCAATTGATATCAACAATAAAAATATAATGAAAGTATTATATAGATCAAATCATAAACTTATATTCTTCTAACATGATATCATAATATTCAATTATAAAGAAGTTGATAGAAAACTTACTAGATTTTTTTTATAGACGTAGGAACGAGCAAGTGATAACGTACGGAATAGCGACGCAATCTTGCGACAAGCCATTCAACAGCGGCGGATAGTAGACAAAACGACTGTATAGCGATGATGAAGATTTTGAGTTTACGTGCTGATAACGTGTTAAAGGAAAAACCAAATAGAACAACAATAAAAAGAGAGAATAAATATGTAATTTTCATTAATTAAAAGTCCTTTAAATAGGGATGAGTTACAAGTAGAAAACTATGAGATATTTCAGTTTTAATCTAACTCTGATATATTTATCTCTATCGTCATATCCTTTAGACGATGACACACTTATCCTATAACATTATATTTATTTTAAAACTATTAAATTCACAAAAAAAAAAATTAAGAGTAAATAATCTCAAGTTTAGAAAAACAAGTGAAATCAAGATAAATTCACATATATCTTTTTGTTAGGGAATTGAAATATGTAAGCAAAATATTGAAAGTATGGTTAACGTGAGAATTAAGTTTTAAAAAACAATGATTATTCAAACAATTAAAAAAAATTATCACTACCCCCAAATTAGGTTTATATGACGTCAAAAAAAAAAGTCCTAAACACCCATCTTTCTGTAAGACACTTGTTTTTAAGAACTTTTTCAAATAGTGCCATATAAATTTGCTAATGTGACGCTTAGTATTATAAGTGTCCTAAACACTTGTTACGACGTCTAAAACGTCTTATAAACTTATTGCAACGCCTTTAGATAAAATGTTTTATTTTTGGTCCCATAAATTAAGTTTTATAAAGTGCTCTATTAGGACCCTTATTTTTTTTTGGCATCATATAAATTAATCTAATTTTATTGTAGTGATAATTTTTCTTAATTGTTTGAATAATCAATGTTTTTTAATCTTAGTTTATAATTTTTATTTTGTTATTATTTTAATTATGTGTTCTTTGACTATATATTAATAATCTCATCGAACTTAATTTTCATTATTTTGCTCGCATATTTCTATTCCCAACTCAAAAGATTTGTAAATTTATCTTGATTTTTTTTTGTTTTTCAAAACTTGAGATTTTAACACTATTTTTTTTGGTGAATTTAATAGCTTTTAAATAAATATAAAGATCTTTATTTGATATGTACTTCATTTTAAAAAAATTGATTTGTGATTGGAGATATAAAATATTTTTTTAATTAAAAAAAAGAAACCGTGAATCACGTTAAATTTTAGAGCATATTACACTTCTGATCTCTATAGTCTGTTTAAAAGCCGATTAGTCCTTTATAACGGTTGCTGACTAACTTTGTTAAGTGGAGGGACAAAAGATGTTATGAAAAATTATAAAGTTAAGGACCACTAGTGTAGATAGTTTGTTTTAGAGACCAAATCTAAATTTAAGCAAACAATAGAGACCACCAATGAAATTTACTCATATTTTAATGAGTAAACTACAATTTTCGTCACTGTGGTTTGTTGTTTATAACTATTTTCGTCCCTGATCCTTAAAAAATGCTTTTTACGTGTAACACCCGGAAATTTTGGTGAGAAATAACCCAATAATTTAAATTCACACCGTAGATTTATTTCTTTTTATTGGGGGCTTGTTGCGAGAAAACGTTGGATTTTCGGGACTCTGGGAGTGTTGGGCGACAGTGCCACAAGGCACTATCGCAGGTGCTTAAGCCCATTTGGTACCCTTTCGACGACAGTGCCCAACGACAGTGCCAGGGTCACTGTCGCATGGCATTCTCGCGGAGCAACCCCCACATTCGGTACATTCCAGGCGATTGTGCCAGTGGATTGTGCCAGGCGATTATGCCATGGCACAATCGCGGTGTCAAGATCGTCGACGGGTGGCAGGGGGCTTTTAAGCTACGTTTTTGGCATTCATTTCTCATAACTCATCACCCACTTCAAATTAAATGCTCTCATCTTGAAGGACCTCATTGGAGGCGATTTTGGAGCATTCAAGAGAGCCTCAACCACCATTCTTCAAGGTTCTCAACCTCAAGTTAGGGATCAAAAGTCTAGAGCTCTAAGTGCTCCATTCCCCGCCTCCTTCAACTTGTCTAGGTTTTCTAGGGTTTTTAACAAAACCCATATTGTGAGTTCATCCTCATTTATAGACTTTATACATGTTAAAATATGTGTTTTAGCCTTCTAAACATATCCCCGCTATTTTATCTTGATTTTGAAGACTTTGACCTAAAACCTAATTTTGGGAGATTTTAGGGTTTTGATGGTTTGAGTTGGAAATGATAATATGTGTATAAAATGGGTTTGAATATATGTTGGGAACTAGTATGAGGACTATGATCCTACTCCCTTTGCAAAAAATGGAAATTTTGGAGAAACCTAGTTCTTAACTAGGGTTTGAGAAAATGGGGTTTTGATGACAATGCTTTAGATGATAGTCCCTTATGTATCAAATGACATGTTAATGACGGTTTGATGTATTTTCCACCATTCATTTGGACAATGTGGATTTATAAAATAAAAGTTAAATATTTGTTTAAATGTTATGTCTAGACATCTTTATGCTAATTTCAAAGGAAATGACTTGTACATCACGGTTAATTGGTAGTGGATAAATCTTAGTGTAATGGATCCATAGGCACTATAGTCTTTGTGGTAGTTATTGGGATATTAATTCCCTTGTTATGGCATAGAATAGGCATCGGGCCTTCATGATATTAATTAGTACGTTTCTTCATGTTTAATTCTTATAATCTATTTCTTACCCCTCATTCTCGTACATGACGCAGACTACAATGGTTAGCATGCGTGGTAGGCAGCATACGCGTGTTGATGGAGGAGAGGCAACCGCTTCAACAACAGATCAACCGGAGAGGGTTGAGGCCAATGCACGCCTACCCATACCGCCATTGTTGGGCGGAGTACCCGAAATGATTCCCAGGGTTGACTTGGCCTCATCTAACCCGGTTATTCATGAGGTGACCCCTTATTGATCCCAGTTTTGTGTTCTAGACAATGATTAACCAAACAATCTACACAAACAAAGATGTATATGTGCGGAAGCGATCTATAAGTAGAAAGATGGTTTGGTTCAGTAGTAGACACACAATCAAGCAATAAATAAATCAATAGAAAAATGAGAATTAATCACAGAAAGATTTATCTTCATTCACTTGAACTTTTACACCAAGAACACACACTACTGTGTGTAGAAATGCTCTCTACAAATTTTTGAATTGCTAGACAAAGCGTGGTGAATTGTGTGTGCTTTCATGTTGTGAATCAGGAGGTGCTCCCTTCATATGCAAGGGGAGAGCATACAATAGTACAAGACAAAGACTGACATTCCATATAAGGAATGCCACCTGGAAAGTAAAACCATCGTGGGGATGTACTATTGATTTTGAAGATCTTTATACAGCAGGGTCACGTGATCTGCATGTGATCTTGTCTTGTCCATGGAATTCACAATTCTTCAAGTCTTTCATTCTTCATAGCGTAGCCACCACAGAGGCTCTGTGATCTAAAAGTGATCTTCAGGTTGAGAGCTTCTCGGTTGAATGGTTGATAGAGCTTGTGAGCTCGACACTTCTGTGGTGAACTTGGTGTACTGAAACAGTCTTTTGAGGTTCCTATACTTAGCCTATTTTTCAATACTTTTCTATACAACATAATGGAGCTAACAATATGTAACACCCTCAATTCTGGAAATAGCAACTTATTTAAAATTTTCTAAATACATCGAATAAATGTATCATCTACAACCACAAATTTAGATTTGACTTCAAAACACATGAAGATCTATGCATATAGACTATAACAGAACGGGTGCTACTAAAACCCAATAACAGTCACTATCTCCAACCTGCGGAAGACTTCACCAATTACTTAATTTTGTGTCTAGCTATGGCTCTACTCTTCATGGCATTGCTAGAACCCAATCCCCAACTGGAACCTGATGCACATGCCGACAAATAAAAGGGTTAGGCTTAACGCCTAGTGAGCTCAAGAGTTTTCAACATATATAATTAAATCATTTAGAAAGGAAGGATGCGAATAAAATCATAATCTTTCAAAATGATATGCATCACTTATGAAAACGACCCGTTTATCAATAACTATGCATTTTGTACAAAAGAGACACCGAGTTAATTGTTAACCAGACCAAACTGTTTAAAAGGCGAGACTCTCAATTTTATGAAATGCGGATAACACGTTATAACTAGAAATACCCAACACGGGTGGAACATGATACCCAACCCATAAATCGTAGATGAAAATTTACACAATTAAATGTTGCCATAAGCACGACATTAGACCCAAAACTCACACGACCATGAAATGGACTAAAATAAATACCGACACGTGGAAACGACACATTCCATTCAAACTTTAATATACTTGGGAAGAATCCCATATTAAAGCCATCATTTACCGTCGACCACTTAAAAACCCAATTTGGTCAAATACAACATTACCCTTTAAAATACCACGAATCAACGATGAAGAGATCCGTATACACTGAGAATAGAGTAACACGCAAGTAGGTCGTTCACGCGACTTCCTTGCATGTCATCTAAACGTTTCCATCTTGGGTGGCGAGAACACGTGAATGGGGCCACCCGCGATGTTATTGGATTTCACCAACGTGCCTCCTTGCCATACTCCGTCGAGTTCCACTCCGAGGTCTTACGAGCCCGGGTGCCTATCCAATCTAGACGAGTTCCAACTCAGCGGCCTAAGCCACCTATTGTCTACTCGCTAGCAAACTCGAGCGGTCACTAAAAGTAACCCCAAACCTCAGGCCTTACTAGACAGACATACTTACGCGCCTATGGATCCATTTACAACACTGTCTAACATTACATGACTCCAAATGAATGACCAAAGCACCCAAGACGTGTAATTTACCAATAACACGAATTAATCTTCAACATACTCAAAACCCACGACGGTTATAAATCCGGACAAATGTCCACACGACTCATTTAGTCAAAACCGAGCCAAGGGCCCAACACTTTACGTAAATTTCCAACGAAAGCCTTTGTAAACATTAAAACACGTTTAACCGACTGACGAAGACACAATGACCCAAAAGTATAATTATCTCAAACTCAACATCAGTTGAGGTAAACCATTTTCCAAATGACTCTTACCCTTATATTTCCAAAATGCCTCATAACGCGATAATATACATTTTTCGAAAAGGTTTATAAGCTCAAATACACAAAACGACACTTACGTCAAATGAACTCCAATTATATATGTAAAATCATCAAAGAAACATTTCAACATGATTTATTTATCAAAATTCTCAAAGACCCCAAAATGGGTGTCTCAACATGTTTATAAAACTAAACATTTCAAATTAACTAAAACTTATCAGCAGTGAACCATTTGAGGTAAAACACAAATATTTTAAAATAACCATTTTGGCATGTACACCGTTTTCACAAATCAACTTGAACTCACCTTGCTAGATTTAGGCTAAATCTAGATTTTACCCCCAACTTGAGCTCCTTTGAAGAAACTTGAATCCTCCAAGCCAAAAGTCTCCAAAAACCTATATCCATACATTTCCAACCGTAAATAACCACATTCAACCATATAGAAACATTTCCCAAACATTACACATCAAAATCTCCATTTTGGTCCCAACCCAAATTTCGACCTAGATTTCTCCAAAACCATCAAACCCGAAATTGATAAACCACACACTAGGATAATCATCAATGGAGCATTTATAACTTATGTTAAGGTTTAGAAATGGAAGGGATACACTTACCACTTAGGTTTTGATGAAAACCTAGAAAACCCAACAATGAGCTTGAGGTTAAAGATGAAGATGGAGATGATGAAACCTTGACCATAGCTTTCCATATTACCACTTGATGGTGTTTCATCTTCAATAAAACACAAGGATTTGAGCCAAAATAATCTAGGGTTTGAAGGGGGAAGAAGGAAAATCGTTTGGGAGAGAGTGGAAGAAGTTTGGGTGAGAAGAAATGAGGAAAATGGCTGAAATTCGCGACTTAACAGTAGCCTGCCCTCTTTGGGCGACATTGTCATGCGACAATGCCCTGGTCATTGTCGCTGGTTCTCCCAGCTTTCTTCTCGTTTACTATTTTGGCCGTAACTTCTTCGTTATAGCTCCGTTTTCGCTCCGGAAAGGACCGTTGGACTCGTAATTGGATCCTTCATCCATTAAGACTATGAAATCTAGGATTCAAGTCCAAAATCCTATATCTTATTTTTCCTTTTAAAATTACTGATTTCTGCATTAACTCGAAATGATACCTTTTGAAATTCGGGGTATTACACAATATCCCCGTAAGTATTGAAAAATAAAATTTGGAATTGTGAGTGTATGACTAAGTAAGAAAATTAAAAGGTGAATGGAACTCAACCTCTAAAGACAAAACTTTCATTCATATATAAGGAAATGCCAGAAGGCAAGTACAGAAGATTAAAAATTACATTATATGAATGAAAAACAACAAAATTACACAACTTTAGAGCCTATATTTTGGCGTCTGGAAAGTCATCTATCTTCTTGCCAAAACCTCTATCTTTCTTCAGCTCTCTGTAGCATAAGGCACACATGTTCCGAAAACTAATGGTCGCTTCAATGTTCTCCAAGATTTGATCAATGGCTTCAAGATTGACAATTGGTGTGCCTCTATGCTTCATGATTTCTTCTTAGAAGTACAACAGAGACTGAGTTGAGTATTTTTGGCTTTCGATACCTAAGAAGATCTTCTTTTCGCCTCTTGGGTTCAGGTATACAAAGCCAAACATTGGATCAGTGATTATGGAGTTTGGTTTGATGTTGGCAGAGGGAGGTAGGTCATCATTTGGAGGTGCTAAGTTTACCCTCTTTACTCCTAGGTCCAGAGCGACCTGAAAATCAACTACACTGTAGTATAGGAGTTTTTCTCTCATTACCTTCTTGAGAATCAAGTGAGCCTCTTGATTTTCTCTTCTTCATCCGAACTTGTCCTCTGTCCAAGTAAAAAGCTCCGTGAGATCATGGGGGTGGAGGTTTCTTAAGTTAGCATCGGTGAACCTCGTCTTCTGCCCATTCTCTCTCATTACATGGTACTCGTGATACCAGAAGTTTTTGCACTTGGTATGTAGTTATTTGATCCCCAGAACCCCTGTAATCTTTTCCATGGAGAACACCTTAGCCTTAGGTTGAGCCTTTTCCTTGTAGAACCTCCTGGTTTCCTCTGAGATGATCTCCTCTGAGAGTATAGGTGCAGGTAGTGGGTCATTGATCCCTCGGCTATATAAGTATTTGTATATAACTTCTTCGAAATCCTTATTTGATGGAGGGATTGGAATGGGTTTCCTTATTGCCTCCATGCCTTGGATGATCTCTGCTACTCTGTCCTTTGAGGGTTTTGCCAGGGGGTGTAGGATTGATTGTGTTGACAGAGTTTGTAGATCGAATGGCCAGTCTTCTTCCTCTGGTTTGGGCGTTACGAAAGAGTCAAATGCACTCTTCATGAGCTTTTTAGTATTCGGTGGAGGTTTAGATTTGATCTTCAGAGCCTCTGTGGCTATGGCTTTACCCTTATCTTTGTCAGAAGGTTTGGTCTTGGGGATCACTGCAACATTTGGCTTTTGTAAAGCTTGGACTTCTTTGAATAGTTCGACTTTAGTGGGAGTGGGAACTGCAGAGGCTTTATGCTTTGACTTCTGAGAGTTGGCCTCTGAGCTCGCAGGTACTTGATTAAGGGGTTCGCAGAGATAGGGATTCCTGGTAGTGCAAGTTTCGGCAGATTCTCCCCTCACGATGCCCAGAAGGACCAGAACCATCTGGACTTAGGTCATCGTGCTTCCCCCTCTTTTGATCGGCCTCAGCTTGGCAAGAGAAGGGTGCATTTCTCTTCTTTCGCCTTGGTTGGTCCGCAGGCTTGAGGTTTGTCTTCACAGAGCGCTCGATCATTTGCACTATGTCCTCTGCGGCCTGTGTGGCTTTGTTCACCTCATAATCTGTGCTAAACTTGATCAAGGCAATGTTTCTTTTGACAACATCATCAAATTTGTTGCCTTGATCAGTGAGGTTGTCGCTGATTCTGTTGATGGCTCTGAGCATGTTCTCTCACATATTCTATAGTTCATCTTTTGTTGCCAGATGGGAGGGGAAGCTTACTTATTCTTGAGGAGGGGGTTGAGGTGTAGAGGTTGTCGCAGTGACCATGGTGGTGCACATCAAGTCAGCGATTTCGGTTTTCAAAGTTGTCAACTTGTCTTCTGCAAAGGTTGAGGTTTGAGCTGAAGTAGGAGTGTATTTCAGCACTATTTCACCCAAGATCTCCTTATGTAGTGGCCACAGTTAGGGATTTTTTTCATATCTACATCCTTGCCAAAACTGTTAGACGTAGGACTCAGGTACATCAGTCCTTGTCATGGTTAGTGCCTTGTTTAGAAAATGGTTCTTTAGGAGTTTAATTAATGGTGTAGCTTCAGCGGGAATCCTTTGGGGTCAAGAACAATATAGTGATTGTGTGTCCCTGTGATTAACGATTCAATCAAGTAAACAAATAAACACTACTATAATGCAAACCTGGTATTGATTAATGAAACGATTACAAGTTTTCTTGACAAGAAATCGATCTCTCTGTCTGCTTCTATCTCTTGAACGGCCACACCAAATTAACAATTAATCTCCTAACCTAATTAACACAAAAACTAATCTAATTTATACTTAGGCCTTATTAGCCTAATGGGCTTGGCTTGGAATGGCCCAACAGCAAATAAATAAAGACTAACTATGAAAATACGGAAACATACTTTGACAATTTATTACAAAAGGACCCTAGACTATTTATTGAGACGACTTTATGAGCTTTGACTTCAGATTTCCATCTTCAGATAATGATGATCTTGAATTCAATAAAACTGTGCTTTAACAATCTCCCCCTTTGGATCAAGATCATTACAAACAAAAATTTAACAATGCAATCTTTCTCTTTAAGCTCAGAAGATGCAATCTCCCTCTTTGTCTTCAGAATGTAGCAAACTTTCCAAACAATAAAATCTCTTGAAATAAAATTATCTCCAATTTCAGCTCGGAATGCTTCAGCAAATCATCTTCAAATTTTTTTTTTCAATTCAGCATATCTTCAGAAATTATTTAAATCTTTCAAAAACTTGTGTTCTCTCCATTTCTTGGTTTCACTTCTCCCCCTTTTTGATGAAAAGAGCAAAGAGTTCATCAAAACTTTTCTCCAAGAAATGACTTCCACCACTGATCTTGCAAAACGAACCACTGATTAACCGTTAATTCATAAAGATGTGCATCCAGATCTTTGCAAATCCAGACAAAATAGAAAGGTAACACCTGAATCAACAAATGAACCAGTTAAAAATGCCTGTCAGTAACACGAAGTCACTGTGTGTAACTAATACACATTATAAAGGAGCTTTTATGATGTTCACTCCCCCAGGTCTTCCATTCAATCATCGAAACACCACAAAGGCAATTTCTATGAACGTTATGACAAAGAAACAAATTCTCGGTGTGTTCATGCTAGTGATGGAATAAATTAAGCATATGATGATTGCTTATAAGGCTCAACATGTGTAAAACACTGAGACAACAGTTAGTTCAACACAGACTCAATGTGCATGAACGAAGTGCGAAGGTGGGGCAAACTTCCTTCTTTTCAATATCCAGATTTTCCAAAGGAAAATCAGATAGCATATGTGTTGCATCCCCTTTGAAAATGAAACATTTTCTTGTTGAGAAGAAAATGAGTGGTAGGTGGGGTAAAATCAAGAGTTGGCATGGGCTAGGTGCCTGTTTCAATAATGTTCACCAAAGAAATGTGAAGCATTAGAAATGTGGCTTCCCGGCTCAGAAAGTAGTTGGTGCAGAGTTTGATTTTTTTTTACTCTGATCTCACACCCTCTTTCTTTTATCATTAAACTCACAGCTAACCAAACTCTCTTTTAACAATTTCTCTCATCACACATCCCATACTC
Source organism: Arctium minus (assembly GCA_954870635.1). Classification (NCBI taxonomy): domain Eukaryota; kingdom Viridiplantae; phylum Streptophyta; class Magnoliopsida; order Asterales; family Asteraceae; genus Arctium; species Arctium minus. Next base: position 145,453,280 of record OX941081.1, read on the forward strand.
ATTTATTTTGACTCTTCACATTCAATCACTAAAGGATTAACTTCTTGGGTAGGAAACACTGGTTAACGTGAATCCATAGAAGTTTCTTGTAAGTCCTAGCACACTGATGCCATGTTATCCTATGAAGCAGATGATGCGCAGGTGATTTAACTTGATTAGTTAAAGCTCAATGATGAGGCATAAAACATTTAAAAGCACACTTCCAATTCAAGAAATCTGTTTGAGAATCGGAAAGTGGTTTGAACATTTAAGAACATGTTTTCTTATGATTGAAAGTTGTCCTTCTTTCAACCATAAAGGAGTTGAAGATAAGGAATTATACCTTTTTGAATGCAGTCTTACATCTCACGAAGTCAAGCTTAAAGCCATAAAGATATGATCTTGTAAGCATCTCTTAATCTGCAAAAGTCTAAAGGTCTAGTCAAAGTAACTTTATTCACTGAAATTTAAAAGACATAAAGCAGTAAAACGATGAAAGTACGAGTTCTGATCAAAAGTAATCAGAAGTCATAGCCATACTCCTTTGACATGGACGCTCCCCCTAAAATCATGCATCACTAACAAGTTATCAGGAAACACAATGCATGAAAATATGCTCCCCCTCAAAATAATATTGATCATTAATGAAGTACATCTCACACTCCCCCTGAGATCATGAACAAACTATTAAAGAGCAGATATCTTGCGGAAATAATGATAAATAAATGAAGAAAAGACACAATAGGAAACTTTAATAGGTAACCACCGATTATGTCTTAAGATTTAGCATACCAAGCCTAGAGACAAGAAAATTGAATCTCTTTTCGTCTAAAGGTTTGGTGAACAAATCTGCAAGCTGAAAACCAGTTTTTACAAAGTAAAGTTCAATTGTTCTCTTTTCCACATTATCTTTTATAAAGTGATACCTGACATCTATGTGTTTAGTCTTAGTATGTTGAACAGGATTAGCTGTAATTGCAATAGTGCTCTTCGAGTCACAATAGACCGGGATTCTATTGAAATGAAACCGATAGTCTCGCAGTTGTGTTCTCATCCACAAGATCTGAGAACAGCAGCTAGCAGCAGCTACATATTCTGCTTCGGCCGTGGATGTGGAGACACATAATTACTTCTTCGAAGCCCAACTTACGAGTTTATCTCCGAGAAATTGGATATGACCCGAGGTGCTCTTCCTGTCTAACATGCAACCAGCATGATCTACGTCTGAATAAGCTGTTAGTTCAAAGCTAGTATCTTTAGGATACCATAGACCAAGATCTGCAGTCCCCTTCAGATACCTATAAATCCGCTTAACAACAGACAAATGGGATTCTTTAGGATTGGACTGATATCTAGCACCTAAGCATGTAGAAAACATTATATCCGGCCTACTAGAAGTAAGATACATTAAAGAACCTATCATCCCTCTATAAGTCCTAACATCAACAGCCTTTCTCGAAAGATCGGTGCCAATCTTAGTACCAGGTGCCATCGGGGTACCAATCGGTTTACAATTTTCCATTTTGAACTTCCGAAGAATATCCAGAATGTATTTAGATTGATTGATAAAAATCCCCGTTGAAAATTGTTTGACTTGCAATCCGAGAAAGAAGTTCATCTCTCCCATCTTGCTCATTTGAAAACTTGACACCATGAGGTTTGCAAAGTTCTTACAGTACTTAGGATTTGTAGAACCAAAAAATAATATCATCCACATATATTTGAATAAGAATGATATCGCCTTTATCCTTTTTAATGAAAAGAGTGGTATCAACTGTACCTTTTGTAAAACCTGACTTGACCAAGAACTGAGATAGAATATCATACCAGGCACGAGGAGCTTGTTTCAGTCCATAAAGAGCTTTATCCAAGATGTAGACGTGGTTCGGCTTATCTGGATTTACAAAACCTTCTGGCTGTGAGACGTAGACTTCTTCCTTGAGTACTCCATTCAGAAAAGTTGTCTTCACGTCTATTTGATAAACGGTGAAGTTCTTGTGGGCAGCGTAGGCTAAGAACATCCGAATTGCCTCTATATGCGCCATTGGAGCATAAGTCTCATCATAGTCTATCCCTTCCTCTTGCCTATATCCCTTGGCCACAAGTCGTGCTTTGTTACGGATAACGGTACCATCTTCATCTTTCTTGTTTTTGAACACCCATTTCGTACCAATGATGGTTTTACCTTGCGGTTTGGGTACGAGTCTCCAGACTTTTAGTGCTTCAAACTGATTCAGCTCATCTTGCATCGCAGTTACCCAATCTGAATCGGCAAGGGCCTCAGATACGCGAGTAGGCTCGATCTTGCTAAAAAAGGATTCATACATACATAAATTTGATGTTGCAGACCTAGTTTGCACCGGTTTCAAAGGATCTCCAATGATTTGATGTATCGGGTGCTCTTTGGTCCACTTATGTTCATGAGGGAGTGGATTAGATGTAGATTGATCATGTTCAGCATCTAAAAATCTACTATTATTTCCTTCAGATGGTTCAGAATTAACGGGGGTTTCAGTTGAAGTATTCGTTGCAGAAGTTGCAGTAGGTACAGCTTGGTCAGTCTGTTGATCAGTCCTTACAGTACATCCTACTGAGTCAGCTACTTCTGTGTCGTTGGTGTTGGTCACAACTTCAACTGTCGGAGTAGGCTTTTGAACTGGAACTTCTTGCTGAATCGGGGAATTGGATTCAGTAGAGATATCGGAAGTGGTTGGTTGAGAAGTCATCGAGTCTTCCATCCTGTCAACCACAACAGATTTAGGTACACAAGATCCAAGAAATTCATCATAAAACAGTTCAAATAATAAATCCAACTCAGATAATTTAGAAGTAGACGATGAAGCGTCATCTGGTTTGTTCTCTTGAGGTGCAGGTCCTGAGCTGGTTGGCCCAGAAGCTAGTACTCCGGTAATTACGGGTTCTGAACTGACGTGCTCAGAAGCCATTTCCTCATCAAATGTAACATTTACGCTTTCGATCATAGTCTTCGACTTCTTCAAGTAAACCCGATATGCAGTAGATGTAGAGGAATAACCAATGAAGATGCCCTCATCCGCCTTAGCACTGAACTTGTTCAGATTCTCTCTGTCGTTTAGAACATAACACTTACAACCAAAAACATGAAGATATTTAATGGTTGGTGTTCGGTTGTTGATCAACGCATACGGAGTCTTCTGCAACCTGCAGTGTATCATGGAACGATTCTGAGTGTGACACGCAGTCGATACGGCTTCAGCCCACAGAAATAAAGGTAATTCAGAGTGGCTGAGCATTGTTCGAGCGGCCTCGACAAGTGTACGATTTCGCCTCTCGACGATTCCGTTCTGTTGAGGCATACGTGCAGCAGAGTATTGATGTGATATCCCGGCCGATTCGAGATATTCTTCAACTATCTTGTTCTTGAACTCTGTGCCGTTGTCAGTTCTGAGAATCTTGACCTGTTTTTGCAGATTGACTTGGGTCGTCTTCAGAAATGTAATGAGAACTTCGGGTGTCTCATCTTTGGACCGTAGAAACTTGACCCAAGTGTATCGCGTATAGTCGTCCACGATAACTAGCACATACTTCTTTCCTCCTAAGCTTTGCGTTCTCATAGGACCACATAAATCCATATGTAACAACTCTAATGGAGAGTTGGTACTCGGTTCAGGCTTTGGTTTGTGCGGGGCTCTATTCATCTTTCCCTTTTCACATGCTGCACACAAGTGTTCTCTTTCATACTTCAGCTCTGGAATTCCTTTCACTAGCTTTCCACTGACCAGCTTGTTGATGTATCGAAAGTTGAGGTGAGAAAGTCGTCGATGCCATAACCAGCTTTGTTGCATCGAGGCCTTTGATAATAGACATACCTAGTTGTCAGGCTGGACATTTGACAAGTTGATGGTGTAGAGGTTTGACTTGCGAGAGCCGACCAAGAGTTCTTTCCCGTCTTCAGTACGTACCGAACATGTCTTGGCCTTGAAATTAACCTCTAAGTCTTTGTCGCAGAACTGGCCAATGCTGAATAGGTTGTGCCCTAAGCCTTCAACGTAGCTCACCTTCTTAATCGTGAGATTTTCGTGTACAACATCACCATATCCCAGAATTGGTGAAAACCGATCATTCCCAAAACGAACTGTGCCGCAGTATTTGTCCGTAAAATTAGACAACATACTCTTCTGCCCTGTCATATGTTTGGAACACCCGCTATCCAAATACCACATATGACGGGTCTGCACAAAACAAATCAGGAAAGAAGAGGTTTAGGTACCCATTTATAAATGGGACCTACAGTGTCAGTACATGATTTTGGAACCCATTTAAATTTGGGCCCGCTTTGTCTTTGAAATCCATAAGCATGATGAGAATAATGAAAGCGATAAGATGTAACATTATATGAACCAAACCAAACCAAACATCAGAATATCTACGAGAAGCATAATCATATCCATCTCAATTTAAATTTTTTTTATTAGATGGAGCTAACTGGAATAAGTGCTTTATGGAATATTTCTTGCGAGAATCAACAAGATTAGATTTAAAAGTAGCAACATTCACACTCAAATCATCTTTACTAGAAGTCTTTTTATTCAAATTAAAATTAGGACTAGATTTAGCTTTCTCGTCTATTTTCTGTTTCGGTATCCATGCTGACTTAACTCTAACCCTTTGCTTTCTCACATCTGAAACATTTGAAACTTTAGAGTTAGAATGATGAGAATCAAAAGAATGCTTCTTCTTTGGCTTACCCGTGGTGATCGGTTTCTGTGAATGCAGAGATTTTCTTTTCTTACCTTTCGCATTCTTAGATTTCACATAAACTGATTTATCAACTTTCGTTAATGTTTCACCCGTTTCAAACACACTGGGTAAACCGAAAGAATTAATAACACAAGATGAATGATCAGGAAGTTTGGTAGTAAAGTCAAACTGAGCAACACATTCTTCAGAAACACCATCAGAGTTTAAGAAATTAAGCTCATTATCAAGAGAACCAGATCTATCATCAGATTTTAAAGCCTTGGATGGTTTAGAAAACTCAGTATTCTTGAACACAGTAGAAAATACAGTTTGTTCTAAGTTCATCAAAATTCTTTCTTCTGTAAGGGTATTCTCGAGTTCATAAATTTTACTTTCCAAAACTAGAGGAGGGACGTAAAGCTTACCTTCGATTGGCTTAGCCTCCGTTTCTTTTACAGAGTAAATATCAAAATAATCATTTGAAAGAAAATTTGATTTATCAGAACTATAACTATTATTCAACCTCTCATAACGAAATGGAAGTTGAACTTTAGTTGTGTTCTTTCTTTTAGCATATTCCTTGGCTTTATCCTCTTCAGACAGTTTTGTCTAGAAAACTTGAAGTTCAGGGTAATCAGGTGCCAGTGTCATAAATCCAAAATCATACAAAGTAGGCACTTCAGATATACCCTTTTTAAGACATTGTGGGTTCTCGTAACCGAGTCCCCACTTCTCTTTATCCTCTTTGGGTTTTAGAATATGAATGGTTTGTTCAGACTGACCCATAGTATATAATTTCTCTTCCAAAGCATTCACCTTTTCAATTAAAGATTTCTTTTCTTTTGAAGTCGAAGAGTACATTTTAGAAAGCTCTTTAGACTTAAACTCACATTCTTTATACTTTGAAACGGTTTCAGATAACTCTTTATGAATTATAGTCTTCTCTTTAGCGCTGGTGTCTATATTTTTGTGCAAAGTTTCAATTAATACATTTTTCTCAGCAATATCATTACTAAGTTTATGTATAGATTGATTTTTCTCATTAATGACACCTTTCTCACGCTTCAGTTTAGACTCTAATTCTTTGAGTTTAGACATCATGGCATGCATTTGGTTCAGAAAATCAGATTCAGTTAAGTCACATACCTCTACATTATCTCCATCATCAGAATCAGCTTCAGCATCTGACTGCTGCTTACCCCTCAAGCACATGTGTGCTGTCTCGTCCTTCTCTCCTTCTTCAGATTCTTGGTTTGAATGGTCGAGCCAATATTCATCCTCGACCATTAGTGCTTTTCCAGCCTCTTGTTGCTTGGCTAGAAACATCTTATTCTTGTAATAATCAGAGTTCCGGACTTTAGGTTTGTGGCATTTCTTGGCAAAGTGACCGAGTTTGCCACAGTTGTAGCACTTTATCGGTTCTTCCTGCTTGGGCTCTTCGGCTCTATCCTTCTTCCTGTCTTCTGGTCCCTTTTCTTCAACTTTCTCCTTGTGTTTGTAGTTATTCGGACCAGACGAGTACCTCTAACTGTTGGAGTTAGGCTTTTTATAAAACTTCTTTTGGAAAGCCTTGGTTAACATTAACATGGCCTCCTTTAGTTGTTCACAATTGTCAGAGTCAGACTTTTCCTCGCTGTCAGCCTCTTTTGATTCAGATGCTATTATCTTCTTCTTCTTTGAATTCTTCTTGACCACAAGTGCAACTGGATCAGCAACTGCTTTGTCAGCTTTCTTCATCTCAGCCTTGATCTCATCCACCTCTTCCTCATTCTGTCTGAGGATTTCATAAACTTCATGAAGGGGAATGTCGTTTAGATCTTTCAACTGCCTCATTTGTCTGGTGAATCTCTTCCACTCGGGCTGAAGGTTGCTGAGAAATTTCACATTCAACTCAACTTGAGATTTGCTGATTTTATTCTTGCTTAGTTCGTTCAGCAATGTAACAAATCTGTCATAGGTGGCTTCAAGTGATTCTCCAGCTTTGGCTTTGAATTCTTCATAATTGTTCAAGCAGTTGGAAACTTTGAGTTGGTTGCCGACTTTTGATCCGATCATCATCTTCTCCAGCTGATCCCACATTTGCTTACCGATAGCGTTGTAGCTGTCAATCTTGACATAGATTTCATTCGGTAATGGATACTCTCTTTCTTCTTCTTCTCCATTTTCTCCAGCTACGGTGAGAAGCTTGGTTGGAGGAGTCATAATTCCTTCTTTCAGAGATTTTCGGATGTAATCTCCCAAATCATTTCGATCTATGAAGTCCAAGAACCTGTCTTTCCATTGCTCGTACTCCCCATTGAAGAGTACTGGTGGCTTTACATCGGCTCCGATAGAAAGAACTTCCTGTGATGAAACTCTTACTGATATTTATTAGTCAAAGAACTGATAAGAAACTTGAACTGATCGTTAGTCCAGATAAAATTTGATCACACAAGAAATTTTGTCCCCCTAGGCAGACTTAGCACGGGGGTCCCGCTAAGAATGGAACAGTGATTGGCACAAAAAGTGGAGTGCTCAACCGGTATTGACTAGAGGTATGTTCGACCGGACTCCTACTTGACCGGGGTGATGAAACAACCGGTATTATGCTCGACCGGTAAAATGAATTGACCGGTAATATGTTGACCGATAGAGTGGACCGATAATGGTTTGGACCGATATGATGCTTTGACCGGTAAGGTAACGACCGGTAATTTGCCAACCGGTATTGGTCTTCGACCGGTAATGGTTTTCGACCGGAATTGGTCTTCGAACGGTAAGATGTGATTACCGGGCGACCGATATTGTGACAACCGGTAAGACTTCGACCGGTATAGGCTGTGAGTTATCCGGGCGACCGGTAAAGAGAATTGACCGATAGAAAGGATCGACCGGTAAAATAGACCGATAAATCAACCGATAATATACGTTCGACCGATATGGACGAGTGTGTTTGTCGGGCGACCGATATGTTCTTGATGTATTCGACCCAGATAAGCACAAATCAACCCAGAAAACAATAGATAACTCGAATTAAACTACCAAACTTTGCCAAAACGAACGATTAACCAACTAGAACTTATTGCAAACAATTAATTTCAGTAAAAACCACTCTAAGTGAGATTCGATTTAAGAACCAGTGCGTCTCGAGAACGAACCCAGAACAGGAAAAATCACCAAATTGATAATTGAAATCAATCAAATACTCACATAAAACAATGCCAATCCAGTAGAATAAGCATATCGATTACAACCCAAACAATAGTAACTTGAATGAACAATCACAATTTTGTTTTTGAATATTTGACAGAAAATCAGAACCGTAAAGAAACTTTCAATTCAATCTGTCCTGCTCTGATACCAATTGTGTGTCCCTGTGATTAACGATTCAATCAAGTAAACAAATAAACACTACTATAATGCAAACCTGGTATTGATTAATCAAACGATTGCAAGTGTTCTTGACAAGAAATCGATCTCTCTGTCTGCTTCTATCTCTCTCATCCAGCTCTCTATTTCTCTCTTGAACGGCCACACCAAATTAACAATTAATCTCCTAACCTAATTAACACAAAAACTAATCTAATTTATACTTAGGCCTTATTAGCCTAATGGGCTTGGCTTGGGATGGCCCAACAACAAATAAATAAAGACTAACTATGAAAATACGAAACATACTTTGACAATTTATTACAAAAGGACCCTAGACTATTTATTGAGACGACTTTATGAGCTTTGACTTCAGATTTCCATGTTTAGATAATGATGATCTTGAATCCAATAAAACTATGCTTTAACAGTGATTGTTGGGCTTAAGTTAAAGAGAGGTGGTGTGGTATTGATGCCTAGTGAATGAAATCATTCGGCTGGGCAGTTGGTTTTGTTGGCCCACGGATGCAGAATCATCCTTTTGAGCGATGGAACGTTGAGAGTTGTTGGAGTTTTGGGAGTTTCCAGCGGATGCTGTTTGAGAAGCCATTGGAGTGGAAGAATGGAGAAGAAGGAAATTTTCAGGTTCGCCTTGTGTTCTTAAAAGCAAAAATTGCAGGTAAAAAGTGAAATATGAAAGGGTTTTGGGTATTTATGGTGTGAGTGGGTTAAAAAATTAAGCGGTAAAAGATAACTATTTGAAATCTGTAATTAGTACCTAGCTAGAGATGAGCCGTTTTCAAAAACGACGATACATATTACGTCCCAAGCACATGTTGCCACGTCATTTATGGTGGTGAACAATCGAGTACGTGCGCCTCCCACTAATCTGACGCGCGTGGCATTTGCAAACCCAAATGTCTGCCATTTTTAAAAATAACCTGCACCCCAAAACCTTTAAAAATGCACATGTGTTGAGAATGACAGAAGCTCTGTGGGTTAAGAGCTTATGAGGTTTGGGGTGTGCTCTGTCACGCACAATGATACACCTTTATCACCCAAAGCATTTGAAATCGATGAGATGATCGAGTTGATCAACTTAAGAAGAGCTTAGAGGTCAAGAGGTCTTTATGAGACGCATAACCTCTGACAAGTCTCGTAGAGGCTCTGTGAGAGATCTAAGAGGCTCTTTGACCAAAATTTCTAATTAAGCGAAGCCATTTAAGATTTTGATCACCCAAAGTTTGGACATGTTTTGGTTGGAAATTTAGGACATATTTGGAAATTAGTGTCCGATAAAAGTGTTTTTATCCTTGTCGAGTGTTGACTTCTCTTGCTCCCCCTTGAATGGTCAAGGTCTCTGTTAGTGCATAAAATATGTTGGATACAAGATCACAGAAGACGGAAGATAAAAAAGTCAAGTCAAAGAGCTCCAGTCAAATCCTCTTGCTAAAAGTTAAAGTCTTGTGTAATAAAGTCAAAGTCAAAGTTCTAGTGTTATGAGTGTTTTAGTTGTGTAAGTGTTTAGCTTTATAAGTGTTTCCATTCGTAGACTCATTAGGCTAGAAGTATTGTGCGCGTATCTGTTAGAGAGAGAAATATTGCTTTGAGAGCTTCTGTTGTAATCGAATTGAAATTGAAATAGAAATCTATTGTTGAAATCAATTGTGTCATGTTGATTTGCACTTATCGTGGGACACACAATTGGTATAAGAGCAAACAGAAATTCAGAATCATGGTCTAATTCGAAGATCTTTGGTCGATTTTTCAAGAACTCGCTAAACCACTGTGCAGATTCGATTTTTGAGGTACAGTGATGTTTTGTATCTAAATTTGGTGCTATAGTGTGCGTTTTGTCATATAGAATACTTTTTGTTTGTAAAACTTTGTCTAATTCACATCCATTTAATGTAAATTTTGATTTTTGTAAGATTTCAGTTCGAGTTTGTAAACGTACTGAAGTTAGATTGAAGTTGTATTTTTGATGTTTTAGTTTGAAATTTCTTGGTTGTAACCTGTTCGTGAGATGCAATAGAAGATTCCTGCGAAGTTTGAGTTTGATTCGTGGAGATTTGATTTGATTTGAATCAAAAAGTTGAGTTCTGGTCGAACAAAAGAAGAACACGCTAGATCTATAAAACACGCAAAGGCAAGAACGTGCGGAGGCTGAAGAACATGCACATCAAAGTCTTTTGAAAAAACACGAAGAACACGCAAGTAGTAGAGTGCGAGAAGTAGAAACGCGCAAGTCTCTGTGTGCGTGTTTTTATTGTTCATTTCATTTGTCTTGCGAGAAGTTGGTCATCTGTGAGAAGTTGACTTTGTGCGTGAAGTGGATAGTTTGCGCGAAGTAAAAAGTATAAAATATTTCTAAGTCTAGAACGCACAAACGCATTGCGCGAAGTGGCTTTTCCAAGAACTTGCACGTAGCTCTTTCCGCGAAGCTTAAAACTCACACGATCCTTTGTGCGCGGACAAGAACACGCTGACTTCGGTGTACGCGAACTCAAAACTCGCACATCATTGTTTGCGCTAAGTCTGTTCTCGCATCCTTCGACGTGAGAGAAGCTCGAACGCGCACGATATATTTTGCGCGAAGTTGTTTTTTGTTTGTTCTGCGAGAAGTGTTATTTCTGTGGTTTGCGAGTTTCATACATAGAAATTTTCTAAGATTTTTCATAGTTGACCATGTTTGACTTTTGTAGATCCAATTTTGTTTCTAAATTTTTGAAGATCAGTTTATCTCAGTGCTTGTTATAGATGACTTCTAGAGAGGCTCTAGCAATTACTATTGACGTGAAGCCACCAATTCTGTTTAAAGGCCAATACGAACAGTAGAAGGATAGGTTCCTATATTTCATTGACCGGAACGATTTGGGAGATTATATCAGAATATCATTAAAAGAAGGAGTGATGAAACCTCCTTCCCAGATTATGTCTACTGAAGGAGAAAATGGTGAGGAGATAATAAACAAAGAGTACCCATTGCCACTTGAGGAATACACTGATGAACAGAGGAAAAGACTTAAAGCTGATAGATTGGCAAGGTCATTCATTTTGCAAGGGATTCCTAATGAGATATAAGTCAAGATAGACAACTATAATGCCACGGGGAAAGAAATGTGGGATCAACTGAAGAAAATGATGCTTGGGTCAAAGATCGGTAACCAGCTGAAAGTGTCTAACTGCCTGAACAATTACGAAGAATTTAAAGCAAAGGAGGGTGAATGTCTGGAAGCCACATAGGATAGGTTTGTGACCCTTCTGAACGAGCTTAGCAAGAATAAAGTTAGGAAGTCTCAAATAGAGCTGAATGTCAAGTTTTTGAGTATACTGCAGCCAGAGTGGAAAAGGTTCACAAGGCTGTTGGGTCTGAATGTGCTAAGGATGAATACTGCTGCTACTTGAAAGGTATTAATACTGCAAGATGAAATATTACTACTGCTAGTAGAATTAATACTTCTTGAAGAGTTAGTGCTGCTACTTTAATAGTTAGTACTGCTTGGAGAGTTAGTACTGCTAGTAGTTAGTACTGCTTGAAGATTACTACTGCAAGTGAAAGGTTAATACTGCAAGCATGATAATACTACTGATGATGTTAATGATGCTGGATAAGGATGAAGTTAATACTGCTTATGAAGATAATGCTTGAAGAGAAAGAATAGGAGCTGGAGATAGAGATGAAGATAATTATGGAATAAAAAGATCAATTTTGTTTTGATAATTATCTTTTAATTAATTCTGTATATATAGTCTAGAAGTTCTTGATAGAGAGACATACATTGATAAAGTTGTTTTTGTTTAGAGAATTAACCTCAAGACTAGTATTGATCCTTTCTATAGAGAAGTGTAGAATGTCTGTTGAGCTTGTTCAACAGATTGAGGTTGTGTTTGTAATCATTAATTTTATGCAATATAAACTTATGATTTGATTTCATATTCTGTGTTTTGATTAATTGTTAAAGTGTTATTCCGCGACTTCTTTAACATTGTTTATGAGTTTGTATTAAATTCTTGTTTAGAATTTTCGATCTTGACAAGTGGTATCAGAGCTAGAAAACTCAGAAATCTATAATCATGGATGGTTCAAGCGATAGCGTTCTAGTCTCAAAGGTTCCCATGCTCAAACCCAATGAGTTTGACATGTGGAAAATCAGAATCAAGCAATACATTCTTCTCACAGACTTCTCAATGTGGGATATCATTGAGAATGGTCCCTCTGATGGAGGAAAGATGGATGCAGATGGCAAGAGACCTCCACCAAAGACTGATGGAGAAAGAAAGATGAGGCAGATAGAGATAAAAGCCTTGAGCACTATGCTCTTGGCTATACCTAAGAGTACCAACACCAGTTTTGCAACTGCATGGATGCACAAATTTTATGGAATGCACTAGAGAAAAGATTTTCTGGTACCAAAAGTACTAAGAGAAATCAGAAGGCCATCCTGAAGCAACAATATGAAAACTTCATGTCTACAAAGAATGAGTCCATGACTCAAAGTTTTGATAGATTTAATAAGTTAATTGGTGAATTGGCTACTGTTGGTGTCCTGAAAGATCAAGATGATGTCAACAGAAAATTTCTAAGATCTCTTGGTGATGAATGGACTATGTACACTGTCTCCTTCAGACAGAATGACCAACTGGAGGACAAGGAACTGGATGACCTCTATAATTACCTTAGAGTGTTTGAAGCAGAGGTAGAAGCAAAGAAGAGGCCCTGTGGATACTAATACAATGTTGCTCTTTTGTCATCTTCTACTGATTCTGCTGCTAATACAGAATCAGTTAGTGTTGCCCATGGATCAAAGCAATATGGAGCTAATGACTCAGTTTTAGAAGCTTTTCTAGCCAGTCATGCTAATTCCACTCTAATTAATGATGACTTAGAACAGATAAATGCTGATGATCTGGAAGAGATGGATATCAAGTAGCAGATGGCTATGCTCACAATGAGGGTAAAAATATTTATCAAAAGGACTGGAAGGAACAACTTTGCTCAGAATAGAGAAGATGGGGTTGGATTTGATAAATCCAAGGTTGAATGTTACAAGTGTCACAAGCTGGGACACTTTGCAAGAGAATGCAGAAGTGGATTGCGTCAACAACATACTAGCAACCATCAACCATCACAGTCCACTATCTTCAACAACAGGAACTCTTCTACAACTCTTGTTTCCCAAGAAGGAATGGGATTTGATTGGAGTGACCAAGCAGAAGAAGCAGTTCATAATCAAGCTTTAATGGCTAAAGTTTCAGAGTCAGCAAGCACTGATATTCCCACAGAGGTAAAATCTAACCTTCGCTCCTAACAAAGTTAGTACTGCTAACCCAATTAGTACTGCTAATGATGTTAGTACTGCTAACAAAGTTAGTACTGCCAATCAAGTTAGTACTGCTTCTAGTGACATGCCCATTCTTCTGACAAAGTATTCAAGCAATGAGATTCCTCAGTTTGATAATCTCATCAAGTTTGAATATGAACATGTTGATGTGAATGGGAAACCCAAGACCACTTTGGCTTGGGTTCCTATTAAAAACTAACTGATTTATTATATGTGCAGGGCAACCAACAGCTCAAGGGAAGGAGCATTTGGCATGTTGATAGTGGTTGTTCCAGGCACATGACAGGTAACATGGTCTGCCTTCAAAAATTCAAAAGAATTGATGGAGGACATGTTGCTTTTGGTGATAATCCAGCAGGTGGAAAGATCAGTGGAAAAGGTAATGTGTCAAAAGGTAAGATGACCTTTGAGGATGTATACTATGTTGAGAAATTGAGATACAACCTGTTAAGTGTATCACAGGTCTGTGACAAGAAACATAGCATATTATTCAATGATACTGAATGTATTATCCTTGCTCCAGGGTTCAAGGTAGTTGATGAAAGTATGATACTACTTAGAACTCCTAGAAAGGACAATGTTTATTGCTTAGATTTGGAGAGTGTATCTTCTGATTCATCTTTAAATTGTTTATTTTCAAAAGCTTCATTGGATGAATCATCTCTATGGCATAGAAGGATGTGTCACATGAACTTTAAAACAATGAACAAACTTGTGAAAAACAACCTTGTAAAGAGGTTTGCCACAAAAGTTATTTTCATGTGATGATCATTGTGTTGCATGTCTTAAAGGCAAACAGCACAAAACTTCTCATAAGTCCAAAGAGATAAATACAATCTCTTCATCTCTTAATTTACTGCATATGGATCTGTTTGGACCTACAAATGTGATGAGTATTGGTAAGAAATCCTACTGCTTGGTTATTGTTGATGATTTCTCTAGATTCACTTGGGTCTATTTTCTGAGGACTTAGGATGAGACAAGTGGACTAATCAAATCCTTTGTTCTTAGAGTTAAAAACCAAACAAATCTAAGAGTTAAAGTCATTAGGTCTGATAATGGAACTGAATTTAAAAACAATGACCTAAACAGCTTCTGTGAGGAAAAAGGCATTGAGAGACAATACAGTGCTCCTAGGACTCCTCAACAGAATGGTGTTGCTGAAAGGAGAAATAGGACTCTGATAGAAGCTCTTAGATCTCTGTTGGCAGATTCAAAACTTCCAATTACTTTTTGGGCAGAAGCAGTTAATACTGCCTGCTATGTTCAAAACAGAGTTCTAGTAGTGAAATCCCAAGACAAGACACCTTATGAGCTTTTTAAAAAGAAGAAACCTTTTATTGGATTTTTCAAACCATTTGGGTGTCCTTGCACAATTCTCAATACCAAAACTCACCTAGGCAAGTTTGATAGCAAAGCTGAGGATGGGTTTCTTGTTGGATATTCATCTCAATGTAAGGCCTACAGAGTTTTCAACACCTCTTCTAGGATTATTGAGGAAAGTGACAATGTCAAATGCAATGAGAACACACCAAATCAACTTGGTTCAGGTCCTGATTGGCTATTTGACATTGATTCACTGTCTAATTCTTTGGGTTTCAGTAATGAGCATAATGCAGAAACAGGGACAGAAAAGGTACAAGTACAAAGACAAGAGTTTGTGTTGTTCCTAACACCTACTGCTGATCCTGTTGAATTCTGTGACCAAGATAAGAAAGATACTTCAGATTCAAAGGACACTGAACCAGCTCAGAATGAAGAGGACAGAGGTGAAAAGGAAGATCAACCCTCAGATTCAGGAATCAAAGGTCCTGAGATGCCATGTTTGGAAGAAGATGACACAGATGATGATAACTCTTCAGTTTTTGGTGGCAGCACTCCTGAAAAGAATGACTCTAATCTGGAAGCAGATATTAATGAAGAGGTTGTTCATCAAACAAGAGTTCAGAAAAATCATCCTCCTCAATTGGTGATTGGTGACATCAATTCACCTATAATCACAAGGAATCAAAGTAAGTTGGGAGGATTGAAAGATATACAATCAGGTTTACTTTCTTGCTTTCTATCTTAGGTTGAACCCAAAAAGGCATTTGATGCAATGAAGGATCCAAGCTGGATAGAATCAATGCAAGAGAAGCTACTGCAGTTTGTGTTGCAGGATGTATGGGATTTGGTTGACCTTCCTAAAGGACACAGAGCTATAGGCACTCTATGGATCTTCAGGAACAAGAAAGATGAGAGAGGAATAGAAAAAAAAAACAAGGCCAGATTAGTGGCACAAGGGTATACTCAAGAAGAGGGAATTGATTATGAAGAGGTATTTGCACTAGTGGCCAGGATTGAGGCAATCAGGCTATTTTTAGCCTATGCTTCTTTCATGAAGTTCAGGGTCTACCAGATGGATGTAAAGAGTGCTTTCCTGTATGGGAGAATTGAAGAAGAAGTGTATGTCTGTCAGCCTCCACGGTTTGAGAATCCAAATTATCTTGACAGAGTATACAAATTGAAGAAGGCACTCTATGGGCTACATCAAGCACCAAGGGCATTGTATGACACTTTGTCTACCTATCTCTTGGAAAATGGTTTTCAAAGAGGAATCATAGACAAGACTCTGTTCATTCAGAGGAAGAAGAAGGACATCCTAATAGTGCAAATCTATGTGGTTGATATTATCTTTGGATCCACAAAAGATCAAATGTGCAGAGATTTTGAAGATTTGATGCACAAGAGATTCAAGATGAGTTATATGGGTGAACTTACTTTCTTCCTTGGGCTACAAGTTAAGCAGAAGAAAGATGGGATATTTATAAGCCAATCCAAATATGTGCAGGACATTCTTACTAAGTTTGGATTCTCATATTCAAAGCCTGTAAGCACACCCATGGAGACACACAAATAGATCACTGCAGATCTTGAGGGGGAGGATGTGGATGTTATCACTATAGATCCATGATTGGCTCCCTCATGTATCTCACTGCTGCAAGACCAGATATCATGTTTCCTGTTTGTGTGTGTGCAAGATTTCAAGTAAGGCCTAAGCAGTCACACTTTCAAGCAGTCAAGAGGATATTCAGATATCTCAAAGGCCAACCTAGATTAGGTCTTTGGTATCCTCATGACTCACCATTTGACCTACTTGCTTATTCAGGCAGTGACTTGGGTGGTGCAAATTTGGATAGAAAGTCAACTTCAGGAGGATCTCAGTTTTTGGGTGCAAGACTAGTGTCATGGTAGTGCAAGAAACAAACCACATTATCCACCTCTACAACAGAAGCAGAGTATATGTTGATCCAAACTCTCTCAGTGATTTGATAACGACCCTCTTTTATACTTAGTGAAAATTACGTTATTATATGTATTAAGTGTTTCATCATCAGCGATCAGACTGAGTCTGTTCAGTTATCGCTGATGACCATTCTGTAAACATTTAATATGTATGTGTTTCACTTTCAGCGATCAAACTGAGTCTGTTCAGTTATCACTGATAGTTTCCTATGTAACACAGTTAACGTAATCCCTGAAGACAAGTCTCGCGTCAACATAGTTCATAGCTGAATCGAAGACGAAGCCACTGAACAATAGATAAGTCTACTAGTGACCTGATGCGGATATCAGCGAAGACCAGACAAATCTACTTACGCGAAGAAGCCTGAGGAAAAGCTTCAGCGATAGCTGAACTTCTTTATCTCTGGAAGAAGAGATACTCAGCGATCAACGATCACAAAGCTTATGCCTCAAGTTTTCTTTTGTCTTACCTTGCACAACCAGTACGATGTGTCAGAACGGACAAGTCTCTGCCACAAATCGTACACCAACTCTGTCAACTACACTGTTCATAAAGTGGCCAAAAGCATGTCTCCAAAAGTGAGACTACCAAAGCCAATCTATGAATGCCACGTGTAAAGTACCCTGCCATGCATTTAATGCATAGGGTATAAATAGGAAGCTCACTCCTTCATCTAAAGGCGTGCTCAATCCTTGAACTCCAAAATAGAAACCCTTGTTTTCTATCTCTCTAAAAATCCCCCATTCTCTGAATTTCTTGTGCAACCATCTTAGTGTTTCTTAAGTTTGTTTAGATTGAGTCTGTCTTAATCTTATTCCGCAACAAACTTGTAAATTGTATTTTGATTTATCAATAAACAATTTATTAAACTTTAATTTCTGTGTTTGTATTCAACCCCCCCCCCTTCTACAAACTTGTTAAGCACCTTCGGGACCAACAAGTGGTATCAGAGCAGTTTGTTTAATCTAATAAACAAGATCTTGCTGTATACTCTTCCTTGCTATTCTAAAATGGCACTAAACACAAACACAAACTACTATGATAATGGTTCACTTTCTAAACCTCCTCGATTTAGCAGAGATAACTTTTCTCTATGGAAAAATCGAATGATGCTATTTCTTGAAGGTGCGGATCCTACTATACCTGAATATATAGAAAACGGACCCTATGAACCTGTTAGAATTATAGTTGCGGTTCCCGCTACTGCCACCACTGAAGCTGTCCCTGAACGATATGTCGTTAAGGAAATAAGACAGTGGAGTGATGAAGATAAAAAGAAGGTAGGCATAGATGCAAGAGCAAAGACCATTATATCAATGGCTCTGCCTGATGAAGTTTTCCATTCCATCATGCATCTAAAAACTTCTAAAGAAATGTGGGAAACCATATGTGTTCAATATGAGGGCACCACTGAAATCCAAGAGACCCGAAAGATTAACTTGGTAAGACAGTATGAAAGTTTTATCGCTGGTAAGAATGAATCTCTTTCTGACATTCATCAGCGGTTTAACTGCCTGATCATTGACCTAAGAACTGTTGGAAGGACCTATTCTAATTCTGAGGTCCTAACAAAATTCTTGGAAAGTCTTCCTGAAAGCTGGGATAGTTATTCAATATGTCTTAAGCTGACAAAGGACTTACATACTCTCTCTCTAAGCACTCTGTATGGAATATTGCTCAACTATGAGCAATCTAATCTCCTGAAGAAGAATCTTGTAAAAGATTCTAAAGACTCCAAAAGCACTGCTGTTGCTTTAGTCTCATCAGAGATAATTCCATCCCAGCGATCTACTCTCACCATCACTGAGTTAGATTCTGAATCTGAGGATTTATCAGACCCTGATCTTTCAGAGTTTAATGAGTCCTTAGCACTCTTGACAAACTCTTTTAAGAGATTTGCAAGAAAGAGTAACTTCCGAAGAAGTAAACCTCTCTCTCTTACTGAAAAGCCAAAATCAACTCCGGTTGATAAGGCTACAGCCACTTGCTATAACTGCGAAAAAATTGGACATTTTGCTAGTGAGTGCAGGTCTAAAAAGGTCTTCAAACCTTCTACCTCAAGAAGATCCAGTGATGACAAATACCATAAGCTGAAAAACAAATATCAAAAGCTGAAAAGCTATCAGCAAAAAGGTAAAGGTCTCATCGCTGAAGAACATGACTGGGCTGAATCAGAAGAATCATCTTCTGATGAAGAAGAAATCGCTAATCTTTGCCTCATGGCTGAGATTAAAGAAGAAGTAGAAGAACCATCTGAACCTTCTATGAGCTACATATCATCTCAGGTATCTATCTCTACAAATCCCTCTCTGCCTGAAGCTGAGAGAAGTCGCGCTGTTGATGTGCTGACGATTGACCTTTATAATGCTCTAAACGACAAAACTCAAGCTGAAAATAAAAATGTTTATTTAACACAAGAGCTAGAGAAATGTCATGAAAAGATCAGTGAACTAAATCTTTTAGAAGAAAAGCTAAAAGATCAAGTCATTATAAATGAAATCATCAGCATTGAACGCGAACAAGCCATCGCTGCTCTAAAAGCAGAAAAGGCTCATGTTGAAAAATGGTGCAAATCATCAACAAAGATCTCTGAGATAATAAATGCTCAAACTCCTGAAAGTGATAAAACTGGTCTTGGTTTTTGGACACCACAGGATGATCCTAAAGAAGAAAGTTCCTCGCTTAAGTTTGGAACTTTTGTCACATCTTTCTTTGACACTTCTTATAATCAATTCTATCCCTGTTCTTCTTCTAATCCCAACCCTGAGGAGATATCTGCAAAATCTAAGCCTGCAGATAAAGGAAAGTCTATTCTCTCTCAGAAGGCTT
This sequence comes from Arctium minus, assembly GCA_954870635.1. Classification (NCBI taxonomy): domain Eukaryota; kingdom Viridiplantae; phylum Streptophyta; class Magnoliopsida; order Asterales; family Asteraceae; genus Arctium; species Arctium minus. The sequence continues at coordinate 145,472,786 of OX941081.1, forward strand.
CCAAGAAAACCAAACTGAAAGTTCCCTCCAAACCTTCAGTGGATAAACCTTTTTGCTCAGTGACAGAAATCTTTGATATCTGTCCTCCAAAGCTGAAGGTTGATCTAAAGCCCGTGAAATCTGAAGAAATAAAAATTCCTCCCAGATCTCGTGCTAAAGGCATTCTTGGAGCTGGACCTGCTCATCTTAAGTTTTCAAAACCTTTTGGTTATAAATCCACCATCAGATATAGAAAATGTTATCACTGTGGATTCACTGACCATATTGCGAGCAAGTGTCCAAATACCACCGAAGCTGATAAAACAGCCAAAGTGAAGAAAAATGCCTCTAAGGCAAATAAAGTCACCAAAGTGAAAAATACCACTAAGGTTAAGAAATTAACCAAAGTGAAGATTACCACTGAAGCTGAATCTTCCTTATCCACTAACTCTGAAGGACCCATTGAAAAGTGGGTACCAAACAAAGCTTAATCTTCCTTATGTATGCAGGGATCAAAGGGCATCTGGTATCTCGATAGCGGATGTTCTCGTCATATGACTGGACAAAGAGACCTGCTCACTGAATACAAGGAAGAGAAAGGTCCCTCTGTGACCTTTGGTGGAAATGGAAAAGGATTTACCCGTGGGTTTGGTGTCCTCAGCAATGGGACAACTACCTTTCGAAGAGTCGCTTATGTAGATGGACTGAAGCACAATCTTCTAAGCATCAGTCAGCTATGTGACAAAGACTACGAAGTTCGCTTTTCTAAGAAAGCATGTTCAGTGGTAGATGAAAAAGGAAAACTTGCTCTCAGTGGTTATAGAAGAGAAAATGTCTATGTAATAGATATGGACTCTACTATCACTGATAACTTATGTTTTCTCTCTAAGGCCTCTTCTGATGTCAACTGGCTATGGCATAAAAGGCTCTCTCATCTAAACTTCAAAACCCTGAATTCTCTCTCATCTAAGGAACTGGTTTCTGGTCTTCCTCAGCACTCATATGCTAAAGAATCTCTCTGCTCAGCATGTGAAAAAGGAAAACAAACAAGAGCTAGTTTCAAGTCGAAACAAGTTTCCTCAGTAACAAGTCCTCTTCAGCTCTTGCATATGGATCTATTTGGCCCTGTCAATATCCAATCAATAGCTGGAAAGAAATATACGCTTGTCATTGTAGATGAATATTCTCGCTACACCTGGGTTATTTTTCTTCGCTGCAAGAATGATACTCCAGAAGAACTAATATCTTTTGTCAAAAAGATGGAAGTGCTGAATAATCTTACTGTTCGATCAATAAGGAGTGATCATGGAACTGAATTCAAAAATAGTTCCCTGAACAATTTCTTTGAGAACAAGGGAATCTCTCACAACTTCTCTTCAGTAAGAACACCTCAGCAAAATGGAGTCGCTGAAAGAAGAAACAGAACGATCATAGAAGCTGCTAGATCAATGCTCAGCGATTCTCACCTCCCTACTCAATTTTGGGCAGAAGCTGTAAACACTGCATGTTTTACTCAAAACAGATCGCTGATAATAAAGCGATTTGGGAAGACAGCTTATGAACTCTTTCTTGGTAGGAAGCCTTCTATCAGCTTTCTTCATATCTTTGGTTGTCAGTGCTTTATCTTAAACAACAAAGATCAACTTGGAAAGTTCGACCCAAAAGCCGATGATGGAATATTTTTAGGATATTCCTCCATCTCAAAAGCCTACAGAGTTTTCAACAAAAGAAGACAAACCGTAGAAGAAACCATTCATGTCACGTTTGATGAAACGCGCTCAGCGAACTCTAAACCAATCGCTGACAATGAAGAACTGAATACTTGGATGATCTCTCACTATAGAGGAACTGAACCTTTCTTCTCAAACCAACAGCACACTGAAACTCCAGCTGCTGATGAAGAACCAAGTATCATAACTCCCACCGCTGAATCCAACTCATGGATTTCAGCTGAACCTCTAAACACACTTCTACCATCAAATCCATCTACGTCTGAAAACCCTTCTGAAAGTATTGGTGTATCTAATGTTCAACAATTACTAGCTGATGAACCTCAAGCATCTTCATCAGTGACTGCTCCTATTGTTGATCCTATCGCTGAAATAAGCAATCTTGCTCCTGCTCAGCGATGGACCAGAGATCACCCCATAGATCAAATTCTTGGTAATCCAGATGCAGGTATTCAGACACGACGAAGCTCAGGTAATATCTGTCTCTTTGTAAACTTTCTCTCCTTAATAGAACCAAAGAAGACTGATGATGCCCTCAGAGATCCAAACTGGGTCAGCGCTATGCAAGAAGAGCTGACTGAATTCTCTCGAAACAAAGTTTGGAATCTCGTTCCTAGACCATCTGATAAAACTGTAATAGGCACCAAATGGGTGTTTAGAAACAAGTTAGATGAACATGGAATTGTAACCCGCAACAAGGCTCGACTTGTTGCTCAGGGATACAGACAAGAGGAAGGCATAGACTATGATGAAACCTTTGCCCCTGTGGCCAGGCTCGAAGCAATTCGACTATTCTTAGCTTATGCAGTCTATAAAGACTTCATCGTTTATCAAATGGACGTAAAATCAGCTTTTCTGAATGGAAAACTGAATGAAGAAGTTTATGTAGAACAACCACCAGGGTTCTATAACCCTAAACATCCAAATTATGTTTATAAATTGGATAAGGCTCTCTATGGTTTAAAACAAGCCCCTCGTGCTTGGTATGACACTCTCTCATCTTTTCTTATCTCTGAAAATTTTGAACGTGGCAAGATTGATAATACGTTATTTTTCAGGAAGATAAAAGGTCATATAATTCTTGTACAAATATATGTCGATGACATAATATTTGGTTCTACTAACCCATCTCTATGTACTCGCTTCGCTGAAAGAATGAAGAAAGAATATAAAATGAGTATGATGGGTGAGCTGACATATTTTCTTGTTCTTCAGATTAAACAATCTGACAAAGGTACTTTTATCTGCCAAGGTAAGTATGTTAAAGACATGCTGAAGAAGTTTGATTTAACACAAACTTCAGCGATGAAAACTCCTATGGCACCACCACTGACACTTAACAAGGATCCATCTGGAAAACCTGTTAATGTCACTGCCTATAGAGGAATGATAGGCTCATTGCTGTATCTTACAGCAAGCCGACCTGACATCATGTACTCCACTTGTTTATGTGCACGCTATCAATCTGAACCCAAGGAATCCCATCTGATCGCTGTAAAGCGAATTTTCAGATATCTGAAAGGAACTCCTAACCTAGGTCTTTGGTATCCCAAAGACTCAGGGTTCGATCTAACTGGTTATTCTGATAGTGATTTTGCAGGCTGTAAACTTGACAGAAAAAGTACCACTGGTGGATGTCAACTCTTGGGAGGAAAGCTGGTAAGCTGGACAAGCAAGAAGCAAAATTCTGTGTCCACTTCCACAGCTGAAGCTGAATACGTAGCCGCTGGAAGCTGTTGTTCACAAATCTTATGGATGAGAAATCAACTATTAGATTATGACCTTCAGCTGTCAAAGATTCCTATCTATTGCGACAGCACTAGTGCTATCGCTATAGCAAATAATCCAGTGCTACATTCAAAGACAAAACACATAGAGATCAGATATCACTTTATCAGAGATCATGTGATGAATGGTGATATTGAACTTCACTTTATCCCTACTGACTTTCAGCTTGCTGATATATTCACCAAACCTCTTGATGAGACAAGGTTCAACTTTCTCATCAGTGAGCTTGGAATGCTGAACCTCGAAGAATAATTCTTCAGCGTTCATGTATTGTGTCAGTAATCAAAAGTTCCCCTCATCATTCTCTCTGATAAACATTCTGACTCTCAGGTATGTTCTCTCTCCCTCAAAGATGTTTTTCTTCAAAATATAAACTTTAATCACTGAACTTTCTTCAAATGATTAAAAGCTTTTTGAAAAATACATTAATCACTGATATTTCCAGTCAGTGATCTTTTAAAAGGAAAATCTATCCCTATCTTTACAATCAGGGATACTTTTAAAAAGGAAAATCTATCACTGACTTTTCTTCAGTGATCATTTGAACGGACAAATGAACAGTCTCTCTCCTCTATGACGTCATTTGAACCGACAATCCACGACATGCCTTTTCTGACACGTTCGTCCGTTGCCCTCCTATCCAATCAACTTCGTGGAACGTGTCAATATCATGATGATTTCTTTTCCCGCTTCATTCTCTCTCTTATCTCTCTTCTCTCCCCCCCTCTCCAAATAAGCCCATATCTGAACTAACATTAATTTCAGGTCCTAGCTTGGCGACTGTTGACACGCATGTCAACAGTCTAGGAGAAAAGGTGGATGCTCTCACCAACACCATCAATGAAACCACCAACGCCGTCAATCAGGCTGGTGAGGAGCTGAAGAAGTTGACCGCCACTTGCTCATCTAAAGCTGAGAACTCTCAACTTTCAGCTCTTGAAGAACAAGTCGTCCAACTCAGAGAGTCCTCTCGACTCTTTCAAGGACGATTTGAGTCTCTTACAGCTGAAGTTAAGGGTCTCTCTTCCAAGGTTGACCTCTGCACGTCCCTTCTTCAGCAAGTTCTACAGAAAGTGAATGAACCAGCTCCAGCGCTGCCTCCCTCCTTCACTGAAGATGATCGTACCAACCTCAACATCGCTGTGGAATTCATTCATGATGCCACATGCGACATACCTGCGGTTGAAGACCGAGTTAAGCGTCTGGAGGCTGACGTTCAAGTGCTAAAAGCTTCAACAGCTACTCCAGCAGCTGAACAATCCCCTACCGCTGATAATGACAAAGTGGGGGAGAAAACTGAAGAAACCTCTATTGCTGCTGGGGAAGCTAAGGAACCTCCCTCTCAATCTGAGGGGGAGAAGGCAAAAGAATCCTCATCGATTCACTCCATTCTCTTTGAAGAGGATGAGGAAGAAGATGATGAAGAGGAAGATGATCTAGATCTTGTTGATCAAGAAAAGGATCAGCCCTCCGATGACGACGACGACGATGAAGACCAATCTATGTGGTTCTCTAAGCCGAACGTCGTATCAGGGACAACTTCGCAAGAGGTTGTCAAAACAGGGGTGAGAGGTGATACATCTTCAAGTGTTCCTTCGCAAAGCAAAGACAAGAAACCAATCGCTGAAGAATGCTTGAGGACTGGATCACAATCTGAGGGGGAGCATCCTTCTCAGGTATGTCTTTCAATTGTACCACTTTTCTACTCTTTCCAAACCCCTATGTCTTTCTAGCCTTTATCTCTCTCGTTCTAAAAATACACTTATCCCTTCTTTCCTTCTTTTTCTAACCAGACAGTTCTCACCCCTGCTTAAGGGTTCTGAACTACAAATAATACCAGCGGCTATCGCTAAAGAAATAATCCCAATCTCTATCGCTGAGATTGATGAAGAAGAAGAAGATTCCCTGGTCCATCCAGGAAGGCCCTCTCGACCATCTCATTGGTCAGAGGAAGTGGTGAAGAAAAGAGTTGAAATGATCGCTCAACTAGAAAGTCAACGGCTGAAAATCCCTCTTCAAATATCCACAGAGCTCGACTTCCTTACTGAAGCTGAAAGAGAAGAATCTGCCAAAGCTGAGAAGCTGATCGCTGAATGCAAACGAGATGCCCAACTCGCTTTAAAGATTCAATCCTCTCAAGTTAGGGACAAAAAGCTAAAAAGCAAACCTGTGGAAGTTCAAGCAGCACTACTGAAAGAAATTGAAGAGGAACGCTTCAAAGAACAAGAGATCAACGATAAGTCTATCGAATGGTGCAAACAAAAGATGGATTATCGTTCTGATCTTCTTCCAATATCAGCCGTGACTATCTCTGGTCGCAAGAAGAAAGATCAACTCTCAGTGACCATGGAGATTACCAGAGAGGATGGAACCCAAAAAGCAATGTACGTATCAAAACTTGAAAGCTTCGGATTTACGGAATGGTTAGAGTTCTGGGATGCGCTGAAGAAATCTAAATCTACATACAGAGGCTACGTTGAAGGACTCCTTGAAGCCCTCATAAATAGAGTCGTTTCTGTACTAAAGCTGCCATCTCCTCTTCCTCCCAAATCTTTGAAACTCAAGAGAAAAATTGGGTCCTCCTCCTCTGAAGATGTCGCCATCATCAGGAATGAAACTTCTATCAAATTTTCAAGAGATGCACTGTTCGGTCCTCCTCCTGATCTTTCAGTTCTGGACTTATCTCTGCCTCCTGGTGGTCCCTTCCAAGCTGGTCAAGTAATCGACAAGCCTTATGGAATATTCTTCAGAGATGATGATGAGGAACTCAGATTTCAAAGAATCTCTGAGATTCCTATCTGTCCTCTGAATCATCTCAAGGATCTCTTATACTTATGGTGTGACTTCTTCCCTGCTGCTGAAAAAATTAAAGAAATTATCAGTCAAGAATCTTTGGAACGAAGACAGAAAGGAGAAGAAATACCTGAGTATATGATCAATCCTCCCAAATCTTCTTATAGCTGATAGATTAGTTTTCTTATCTGTAATCTGTTAGTTATACTTACAGTAGTTAGTTAGTCACTTGTACTTATGATTTTCATATCTTGTAATTCTATCCCTGAATTAAATGAAAATTGCAGTGATGTACTTAACCCTATCAGTACTGTAAAAGATCCCTCAAAATAGTAATTGGGACATGCATTCTATGAGTCCTTTTTATTCCTATATTTTGAATCATAAAGTAATTTTCTTTTGTTACTTTGTCATTATCAAATAGGGGGAGATTGTTGATCCAAACTCTCTCAGTGATTTGATAACGACCCTCTTTTATACTTAGTGAAAATTACGTTATTATATGTATTAAGTGTTTCATCATCAGCGATCAGACTGAGTCTGTTCAGTTATCGCTGATGACCATTCTGTAAACATTTAATATGTATGTGTTTCACTTTCAGCGATCAAACTGAGTCTGTTCAGTTATCACTGATAGTTTCCTATGTAACACAGTTAACGTAATCCCTGAAGACAAGTCTCGCGTCAACATAGTTCATAGCTGAATCGAAGACGAAGCCACTGAACAATAGATAAGTCTACTAGTGACCTGATGCGGATATCAGCGAAGACCAGACAAATCTACTTACGCGAAGAAGCCTGAGGAAAAGCTTCAGCGATAGCTGAACTTCTTTATCTCTGGAAGAAGAGATACTCAGCGATCAACGATCACAAAGCTTATGCCTCAAGTTTTCTTTTGTCTTACCTTGCACAACCAGTACGATGTGTCAGAACGGACAAGTCTCTGCCACAAATCGTACACCAACTCTGTCAACTACACTGTTCATAAAGTGGCCAAAAGCATGTCTCCAAAAGTGAGACTACCAAAGCCAATCTATGAATGCCACGTGTAAAGTACCCTGCCATGCATTTAATGCATAGGGTATAAATAGGAAGCTCACTCCTTCATCTGAAGGCGTGCTCAATCCTTGAACTCCAAAATAGAAACCCTTGTTTTCTATCTCTCTAAAAATCCCCCATTCTCTGAATTTCTTGTGCAACCATCTTAGTGTTTCTTAAGTTTGTTTAGATTGAGTCTGTCTTAATCTTATTCCGCAACAAACTTGTAAATTGTATTTTGATTTATCAATAAACAATTTATTAAACTTTAATTTCTGTGTTTGTATTCAACCCCCCCCCCCCCTTCTACAAACTTGTTAAGCACCTTCGGGACCAACAGTATATAGCTGCTGCAAGCTGCTGTTCACAAGTACTCTGGATTTAGAATCAAATGTTGGACTATGGTATGACTTTTCTTCACACTCCAATCTACATAGACAATAATAGTGCTATTAGCATTGTTAATAATCCAGTCAAGCACTCTAAAACAAAGCATATAGAAATTAGGTACCACTTTATCAGAGACTGTACTGAAAAGAAGCTCATTCAGGTTGTGAAAGTCCATACAAGTAACCAATTTGCTGATCTATTCACCAAAGCTTTTGATGTTGGTAGATTCACATTCTTGGTCACAAGTGTGGGCATGATAAACACTGAATAAGCCTCCTTTGATCTGCTTTATGTACCATTTCTGTATAGACTCCTTCCTGTCTACTTTCTCATATTGTAGTGTGCATGGTGTTGCTAACCTTGTGTGTTTAAGTGTTTCAGATTGCTTAAATTGAATACTTGGTACTTCTAGTTAAGTTAATACTGCTCTCTGTATTACTCATGTTGACAGTTCAAATATGGTTAAGTATGGCTACTACTGCTAGGTAGTTTATACTGCCAGTACAAAGTTACTACTGCTTACCTTGTTTCTACTGCTAATCAGTGTTACTACTGCTGGCATGTGTTAATACTGATAGTCTGTGTTAATACTGCTAGTCTGTGTTTGTACTACCAGTATGTGTTACTACTGCTAATATGAGTTAATACCGCGAGTTGGTTAATACTGCTAGGGTACTTAGTACTGATTCTAACTGAAACCCTCCACCTATAAATACCCATTTGTGACCGCCAAAATACAAACTACTCTTTGAACTTCCATTGCTTGTCTTTCTCTCTCTCTCTCTCTCTCTCTCTCTCTCTCGATTTCTTGCTCACCAGTGTACACCCTATTTGCGATCCGAACCATAGAATCAATCAGAACGATGGCAGGACTAGAATTCTTTGATGAACACAATGAGGTTGCTATGCTGCAAAAACCCAAACAGGCTGAAGGTTTTCATCAGATTGTGGATTTCCTCAAATCGTCACACATTGCTTATGCCCTCACTGTCAATCCCACAATCTATGTGGAACACTTGCGCCAGTTCTGGGCAAATGCCTCTATACAGACTGTGGAAGGAAATCAAGTCATCCAATCATGGGTTTGTGACAAACCCATCACCATCACAGAGGATTGCATACGCACTCATCTATGCTTAGATGATGCCTCAGGTATAACCTCTTTACCTAAGGAAGATCTCTTCCATGCTCTTAGTCAAATGGGTTATGAAGGTCCTACTGATGTCTACAAGTTTTACAAGAACATATTTTCACCTCAGTGGCAATTTTTTGTTCATACCCTACAACACTGCATTTCATGCAAAACAACTAGATGGAGTGAGTTCAGCAGTACCATAGCTTATGCTCTGGTCTGCTTAGCTACCTCCAGAAAGTTTAATTTTTCACGAATGCTTTTAAATGATTTGCTGTCAAACCTAGATACTAAAACAAAGAGATTTTATATGTATCCTAGGTTTGTACAAGAGATTTTACTAAAGGAATTGACGGATCTACCCTCTCTTGAAGAGGTGTATGTACCAAAACCTCCCAAAGGGAAGGTGTTCTCAAACATGAAAAGGCCTTCCAAGGACTTTTCTGGACAAGACACTCCATTGTTCTCCACAATGATGGGTGTGTCTCATTCCCATGGTGAGGCATCAGGGTCACAGCCCACATCTGACCACCCAACTGATGACCTACCCACACCATTCAATTTTGTTAATATTCCTCAGATCCCTATTGACAAGCCCAAATCCCCCATCACCAAAACATATATAAGGAAAAAGGTACAGAAGGTTCCTTCCCTTCTAGTATCTTCACCCCCACAGCCTAAAAGCCCTCTGATGGAGCATTTTCCATCAGAGAATATCCAAAGGGAAACCACAGGGGTGTCTCCCAACCCCAAGAAGGTGCTCAATAAGGAGGAGGAAGAACATGTGGGCAGCAAGGCTCACTCTACTGATTCTACACAAAGTGCAGAACAGGACAGTGTGAACATCCTTAAGACCTTCCCCACGGCAACTTTGGGTGAGCAATCATCCAAAGGTCCCATGTGCCAAGAAACCAAGGGGGTAGAGGGTGTTTCTTCTAGGCAGAAGACTCATACTAAAACTTCCAAGGATCCTTCCAGGGTGGTCAACACACCTAAAGGAGGTGAGGATAGATATAACTATGAGGAATTGATGGAAACTATTGCAAATGTCAATCTGGATGTACTCCAACAAGGTGCAGAAATAGAGGAGATGAAACTAGTAATTCTTTCACAACAAGTTCAGATAAGCAAATTAAAGAAGATGGTTCTGAGGTTGGTATAGAAAAAGAAGAGAAAGCAGTTTGTATTGAAGAAAAGGAGCATTCCTCATGATGCTTCCAAAAAGGGGGAGAGTCAAGATGAATTTGAAAAGCAAAGCCCTGTTAGAATGGAATCTCATTTTGAGGGGGAGATTGGTGCAGAAGTAGAAACAGCAAAAGAAGTAGAAACTACATCAGCAACAGAAACTTTTGTGAAAGCAGCAGTAACTGAATCTGCAACATAAACTAAACAAGAAGTAGTAACTACAGCAGCAGAAATATAATTATCCAGGGAAGAAATTGAAATTGCTGAAACTCTTGTAAAGGCAAAGAATGACACTCCCAAGGCCACTCAAAAGGCTAAGGGAGTGGTCATTAAAGAAGGAGAATTAGAACAGATAAAGAAAAAGATCTGTGAGGAAGAGATCAAAAAGAAAGGGAAAGAGAAAGTGGGTGAGTCTGAGAAACCAATGAAGAAGCTGAAACAGATTGATTTGGATGAAGAGTTCGCAAAGAAACTACAAGAAGAAATGGAAAAGGAAGAAGAAATCCAATCTGCAAAATACAGAGAGATTGCTTTGGAGTTATCTACAAATCTTAATGAGGAATTTCAAAGGAGTTTAAAGACTGTTGCTGCTGCTAAGAAAATTACAAAGAGTTCTTCAAGGCAAAGGCTGACATTAAAGACAAGACAAAGACAACCTTCAAAGACATTTCTGGCCAATCAAGAAAGAAGAAAGATGATCAACTTTCTGAAAGGATCTGTTGGAGTCAAAGAAGGGATGTTTACCAGCATGTCTTATGGTAGAATAGAAGAACTGTATAAGAAGGAGATGGACAAATTACAAGGGGATCTCACTCAAAGGGTAGAGGTTGAAAGAAAGATGAAAGAAAGGCATGACCTTAACATACAACAGCCCTTCCCCGACAGTGAAGAAGGCACTCCTATCAAAGAAAAGACAGAAGTTAAGCAAGAAGAGAATTTGGATCAACAGATTGGAGCTATAAAAAGAAATAAATCTATTGCTACCAAGCCTAAGGCAAAGAGGTCAAAAATTGAAGAAGTTGAAAAGGAGATTGAAAGTGCAAGAGCAGAACCTTCAGCAGAGCCAAAGCAGAATCAAGAGCAGTCCAATCAACAATCCAATGATCAATTCCATTTGTACATGACTTTGACAAATGAAGAACCTGTGCAAGCTGACCCTATTTCCATGAAAGCACTAGAAATTATCTTTTGGGATATTCTGAAGGACAACATAAAAGAATATTTCAGATTCAAAAGAATGGGTGATCAGTTTGAGGTTTATGCAACTTGGGGAAAAGTGATCATAAGTTGTTCTAGAGCTGACTTGGAGGAAATGTACAAAGTTGGAATAAAGTTGTATGAGTCTGTATTGTAAGGGACTGAAATGAGCTTAATCAAGATTGCCATGGAGTACCTATGCATGATGTTTGAACCTGAAAGAGTGAAGTACATGATCAAAGACTTACATCATGAGTATGGATTCAAAAAGATTGATCATTGGATGTTATTTGAAAACTGTGGTGTCTACATGATCACAATTGACAAAAGCTACCATGAGTACTACTTGTTAGTGATGTTGAAAGCCAAGCTGGTATATGCTAAAGGATCAGAAATGGCCAGAATTGTGATTAGAAGGACAATTAATCAAAGTCTGGGATAGGATCCAAATATGGGAAATTAAGCTGAAGTGTTGAAAGCATCATGAAGACCCTATACTGAAGAACTTAACTTCTCATTTTGAAAAGTTAAGTTAGGGGGAGATTGTTGGGTCTGAATGTGCTAAGGATGAATATTGCTGCTACTTGAAAGGTATTAATACTGCAAGATGAAATATTACTACTGCTAGTAGAATTAATACTGCTTGAAGAGTTAGTGCTGCTACTTTAATAGTTAGTACTGCTTGGAGAGTTAGTGATGCTAGTAGTTAGTACTGCTTGAAGATTACTACTGCAAGTGAAAGGTTAATACTGCAAGCATGATAATACTGCTGATGATGTTAATGTTGTTGGATAAGGATGAAGTTAATACTGCTTATGAAGATAATGCTTGAAGAGAAAGAATAGGAGCTGGAGATAGAGATGAAGATAATTATGGAATGAAGATCAATTTTGTTTTGATAATTATCTTGTAATTAATTCTGTATATATAGTCTAGAAGTTCTTGATACAGAGACATACATTGATAGAGTTGTTTTTGTTTAGAGAATTAACCTCAAGACTAGTATTGATCCTTTCTATAGATAAGTGTAGAACGTCTGTTGAGCTTGTTCAACAGATTGAGGTTGTGTTTGTAATCATTAAGTTTTATGCAATATAAACTTATGATTTGATTTCATATTCTGTGTTTTGATTAATTGTTAAAGTGTTATTCCGCGACTTCTTTAACATTGTTTCTGAGTTTCTATTAAATTCTTGTTTAGAACTTTCGATCTTGACAAAGGCAAATGAAGCGAATGAAAGATTTGAACGAGATACCACTTCACGAGGTATATGAGACTCTCAGGCAGAACGAGGAAGAGGTAGAAGAGATTAAAAATGAGAAAAGGAAAGCTGAAAAAGTAGTTGTTGATCCGGTTGCATTGGTAGTGAAGAAGAAAGTGAAGAGATCAGTAAGCTTGAAGAAGAAGAAGAAGAAGAAGGTGATAGTTTTTGAGTCCGATGAAGATGAAAGTCAGGAGGATTCTGACTCTGATGATTATGAGAACCTGAAACAGGCAATGCTACTTTTGACAAAAGCTTTTCAGAAGAAATTCTATAAGAAACTGGGATCAAACAGTCAGAGATACTCATCGGGTTCACGAAACTATGAGCACAAAGAGAGAGTTGAAAGCAAGAGGTTTGAAGAGAAAAATCCAGAAGAGAAGAACTACAGATCTTAGGAAAAGAAAGAGTCTGAGCCGGTAAAGTGCTACAATTACGGGAAAGTAGGCCATTATGATAAGGATTGTCGGAAACCAAAGGTCCGCAATTCTGAGTATTATAAGAACAAAATGCTTTTGGCCAAGAAGCAGGAAGCTGGCAAAGCATTGATGGCCGAAGACGAGTACTAGCTAGATCATTCTGAAGATGATGAGGAAAAAGAAGAAAAGGCTCATATGTGTTTCATGGGTCATAAAGAAGTTGAAGCAGATTCTGATGGTGAAGATAATGAAGAGGTATGTGATATATTCGAATATGATTTTCTTAACCAAATGCAAGCCATGATGATAGAACTTCAGGATTTACAATCTAAGCTTAAACGCGAAAAAGGTATCATAAAAGAGAAAAACCAATCAATACTGAAGCTCAACAATGATCTTGCTGAGAATAATGTATTTATTGAGGCTTTACATAAAAACATTGATACATGTGCGAGATAAAATACTGTAATTCATAATGAACTATCTGAAACTTCTTCTAAGTTTAAACTGTGTGAACTTGAGATCAAAGAGGTTGCTAAAAAATGCTTATCTTTTAAGAAAGAAAACAAATCTTTGGTTCAGAAAGTCCATGTTTTGGAAGAAAAACTTTATACTTTGGGTCAAACTGAACAAACCATTCACCTTAACAAACCAAAAGAGAGTAGTGAGTGTTGGGGACTTGGTTACGAGAATCCACACTATCTGAAAAATGGTACTTCTAAAGTGACTGCTTTGTATGATTTCGGTTTTCTTAAATTGGCACCTCAATACCCTAAACTCAAAGTTAAGTGGACTAAACTATCAGAAGAGGATGAAGCTAAGGAAAAAGAAAAACGGAAAAACAAAACTAAAATGCATCTTCCATTTCGATATAGGAGGTTGAATTCTAGTTACAGTTATACACAATCAAAATTTCTTTCTAATGACTATTTTCAAAGCTATTCTACAGAGGAATTGGAGGCAAAGCCAGTTGATGGAAAGATTTATGTTCCTCCTCTCGTTTTAGAAAGTAAAATTTATGAACTCGAAAATACTCTAGTAGAAGAAAGATTTTTGACTGGGTTAGAACAAATGATTTTTTCAACTGTTTTCACTAACACTGATTTTTCAAAGACTTCCAAAGCTTTAAAATCAAATGATATAATTGGTCTGTTTGATGAAGAGTTTGATTTCCTAAACTCTGATGATTGTTTTGATGATTGTATTGATCAATTTGACTTTAATGCAAAACTTCCAGATCATTCGCAATTTATCATTAATTCTAACAGTTTACCCAATGTGTACGAAAAAGGTGAATCATCAACGAAAGTTGATAAACTAGTCTATGTGAATAACAATGATGCCAAAGGTAAGAAGAAGAAAACTAGGCATTCACAGAAATGGACCACCACTGGTAAGTCAAAGAATAAGCAATCTTTCAATACTCAAGGTTCTAACTTTCAAAATTCAAATGTTGCAGAAGTGAAAAGGAAAAAGACTGAAGTGAGATCAGAGTGGAGACCAAAGAAAAAAATTGACGAGCCTACAAAATCATGTTCTGATTATTTTTGTAATAGAATGACTGATAGTAAAACAGATGTAGTTGGTAAAGTTGCTTTTAATAAACAAAAACTTGTAACTTCTTACAAGAGATATTCAATAAAGCAATTACTCCAATTATCTTCGTCTACTAAAAAGTCTTCTAAATATCATCGGCATGATTTTGTATCTCGACAATTTTCTAATGATTGGTTTGGTTCATATCATGTATATTCTTATAATTCATATGTTTCAAAAGGTTTTCAAAAGATCAAAGGGTCCAAATTTATATGGATGCCAAAATCATGTGCTAACACTATAGGACCCATCTATAAATGGGTACCTAAACCGATTGTTTCCTGATTTCTCATGTGCAGACCCGTCATATGTGGTACTTGGATTCTGGTTGCTCCAAGTATATGACCGGGCAAAAAGATATATTGTCTAATTATACAGAGAAGTTTTGTGGGAACGTTCGATTTAGAAATGACCAGTTTTCACCGATTCTCGGATATGGTGATGTTGTATAAGACAATGTAACGATCAAGAAAGTGAGCTATGTAGAAGGACTAGGACATAACCTATTCAGCATTGGTTAGTTTTGCAACAAGGACTTAGAAGTAAATTTCAAGGCCAAGAGGTGTTGCATTAGAACTCAAGACGAAAAAGAACTATTGGTCGGGACGAGAAAGTCAAACCTCTACAGGATTAATTTGTCAAAAGTCAAGACTGATCATGAGGTGTGTCTACTTTCAAAAGCCTCTATGCAGCAAAGTTGGTTATGGCATAGACGGCTATCTCATCTCAACTTTCGGTACATCAACAAGTTGGTCACTGGTAACTTAGTGAAAGGACTTCTAGAGCTTAAATATGTCAAAGAACATCTATGTAATGCGTGTGAGAAAGTCAAGATGAAATGGGCACCTCATAAGCCTAAGCCTGAACCGAGTACAAGTTCTACATTGGAATTACTGCATATGGATCTCTGCGGTCCAATGCAAACTCAAATCATTAACGACAAGAAATATGTATTAGTAATTGTGGACGATTACTCCAGATACACTTGGGTTAAATTTCTGATATCGAAAGATGAGACGCCCGATGTCATCATCACCTTTTTAAAATCTACTCAAGTGAATCTGTAGAAGACAGTCAAGATGCTCAGAACAGACAATGGCATATAATTCAAGAACAAGATTGTTGAAGATTATCTCGAATCGGTTGGGATAACACATCAATTTTCTGCTGCCAGAACACCTGAACAGAATGGAGTTGTAGAGAGGCATAACAGAACTCTAGTGGAGGCTGCTCGTACGATGCTGAGTCAGTCAGATCTACCTCTATTTCTGTAGGTTGAAGTTGTGTCTACTGCATGCTATACGTAGAATCGATCCATAATTCATCGTCGGTTTGGTAAAACACCATACGCTTTGATTAATAATCGAATACCTAGCATTAAACATTTCCATATTTTTGGATACAGGTGTTTTGTGCTGAACGATAAAGAGAAATTGAACAAGTTTAGTCCGAAAGTTGAAGAAGGCATTTTCATCGTCTATTCTCAGACATCAGCAGCATATAGAATTTATTTGAAGAAATCGAAGATCGTCGTCGAGAGCGTAAATGCTACATTCGATGAAGAGATGGCTTATGTTCAAAGAAGTTTAGAACCCGTTCTTACCGGAGTATTAGCTTTTGGGCAAATCAGTCTAGAACATGCGGTTAATGTTACTGAATCTGATAAAGCGTCAACGTCGACATCGCATTTAACAAATTTAGATTTATTGTTTGAATTTTTCTATGATGAATTTCTTGGTACTAGAGTGACTAAACCTGTTGTGATTGACAGATCGGAAGATTCGAGTAATCATCATCCAATCACATCAGATATCTCAACTAAATCAGATTCCCCGATTCAACAAGAAATTCAAATTCAAACGCCTGCTCAATCAGTTAAAGTTGTAAATGTTAATGAAGAGTCGGAAGTAACTCAATCAGTTGGATGTACTATAATGCCTACTCAACAAACTTCAAGTTCTGCACCGAATACTTCAACTAAACCCCTACAAGAACAAGAAGAAAGTGGATTCTTAGATGATGAACATGATCAATCTACATCTAATCCACTTGTTAGCTCCAAATCATCTGTTAAAGTGTTGAAAATAACCGTCCTATTTCAGAGGACTTCAGAGGACGAAGACTTCAGAGGACAAACCTGCCTCTGAAGTACTTATCAGATTGCAACTGAGGACTTCAGAGGACGAAGACTTCAGAGGACGAAGACTTCAGAGGACAAACCTGCCTCTGAAGTACTTATCAGATTGCAACTGAGGACTTCAGAGGACGAAGACTTCAGAGGACAAACCTGCCTCTGAAGTACTTTTCAGATATTGCAACTTACATCAGAGATAGCTTCATCAGAGGCTCTGAAGACAACGTCAGAGCTCTGAAGACATTCTCTCTGAATGCACAAGTTTTCTAATGAACAGAAGAACAGATGACACGTCACTTAGTGATAAGATTTACTTTCTAGAGTAGGTCACTGTTCAGCATGCTCTTTTTGTCATGCAAGTACACTGCTTACTTTATGGTCCTATAAATAGGACCATCACCTTATTGTTCAAAAGTGCTCAAGAAGATATATATCTGATAATATAAGTTGAATATTTTATTCTAAGAATATCTTGTTTATCT
Organism: Arctium minus; assembly: GCA_954870635.1. NCBI lineage: Eukaryota > Viridiplantae > Streptophyta > Magnoliopsida > Asterales > Asteraceae > Arctium > Arctium minus. The sequence continues at coordinate 145,489,911 of OX941081.1, forward strand.
TTATCTGCTTTATGAACTGTGATATTTGAATCTCCTTTGATATTAAACTGTATTGCTTCCGCTGTCATTACTCTTATTGTTTATATCATTGTTCCGAGATTAGATCTGGGATCCAACAATTGGTATCAGAGCTTCCTTTGTTTCTAAACAAAGAAAGATCATATCTGCATACTCGGATAGATTTAAATCTCATTGATTCTAAACTTTCATTATCTGTGCATGTTCATATAAACCCAGTTTATTAAAGAATATCATATGCTCTAGATTTGATAGTAAATCTCAGTTCATTACAAAAAGCATCAGTTCTTCAAATCTTCATTTTTACAAATGGCAAACTCAAGCATAAGTGCCATTTATACAGCTGGGTCATTAACAAAACCTCCTACACTTTTAAGGGATGAATATCCCCAATGGAAAATAAGGATGGTAAATTTCCTAGAAGGTATGGACAGGGATCTTTTTAGATCTGTGAACATTGGACCTCACATTCCAATGGTGTTGGTGCCAAGAGTTCCTGCAACAGCAGATACTGCCGAAATACCTGCATATTATGAAAAGAAAACCACAAACTTCACTGATGAAGAAAATAATATGATGGATAATGACTCAAAAGCTGTTAGATTACTCATAATGGCCATTCCCAATGATATCTTTCAAGAACTTGATTCTTGTAAAACTGCAAAAGAGATATGGGATCAGTTGTTAAATCAACTTGAAGGTGGCCTACAAACCCAGAAAAATAGAAGAAATCTATGCATCAATGAATATCATGATTTTCATGCTCTACCAGAAGAAACATTACACCAAACTTACTCAAGATTCAACATTCTAATAAACAAATGCAGAAAGTTTGGAGTAATGAGAACAAAAGAGAAAAACAATGTTCTTTTTTTGAAAAGCTTGAATGAAGAATGGTCACAACTGTCCATGTCTATACAGGCTAATCAAGATCTTGAGTCATGGTCATTAACTGACATTTATGGTACTCTTGTTGCACATGAAAAAGAAGTTATGAAGCAAAAATCAAAAATCTCTTTGGGTGGACCCCTTGCGCTTGTTTCAAAACAAATATCAAAAGAAAACAATTGTGAAGAGTCACAAAAATGTTTGGAAACAAAAAGAAGATCCAAAAAGGTCTTGATGGCAGAAGAAACTCATTCAGATTCAGACTCAGATGAAGATATCAATGCATTTGCCAAATCTCTTGCATTAATCACTCATCAATTTAACAAGAAATTTGGTAAGAAGGTATTTGAAGGAAAGAGAGAGAATGAAGAAAGAAGAAATCCGGAAAGAAGATTTCAACAAGAACCCAGATTCACTCCATATAGTGATCAAAAGGGTGCAAACTTCAATCATGATGATGCAACACAACAAACAAGACCACAACAACCATTCCAACCAAGGTATCCACAACCACAGAGATACTTCAAACCTCAAGAACAGAAGCCAGGAACAAGTACTGCCACTCTTCCAACAAATCAAAATGATGGAAGATGCTTCAGATGTGGAAAACCAGGCCACTTCTCTGCAAACTGCAGAGGAAAACTTGTCAAAGATCAAGATTACTACAAGAACAAATACAAATACAATGTAAAAGAAAGAGTTCTTGTAGCAGAAATGGAAGACTGGCTATCTGACTCGACAAGTGATGGTGAGGAAGAGCCTACCAATCTCTGTGGTATGGGTTTTTCAGATGGAAATCAAACTGATGAAGCATCCGAAGACAACTCTGAAAAGGTAAACTCTCTTTACACCTCTGACAGTGATCCTGAAATAGATGCTTTTAAACTAATTAATGAACTTCAGGATTTAGAGCAAAAATTTGTTGAAGAAAAACAGAAAAGAGAGCAAGCAACAAAAGAGCTCATCTTTTACAAAAGAGAAAAGAATCTTCTGGAATCAGAAAAGAAAGATATTTTTCTTGAAAAAACTAAACTTGAAGAAACCTTCAAGCAAAAAGAAAAATCATTTTCAGAAGAAATAAGAGAAATAGAGAAAGTTTTAAAAGGAAAAGAAGAAGAAGTAAAGAAATCTGAGTATGAAAGGCTCAATTCTATTGCCTTAACCAAATTTTTTCAAAAGGAAAGAGAAATCTTACATCAATCTCTAGATAGAAAAAATCTTCAAATCAAAATCTATGTTAATGCACAAAGTGTCTTTGACAAAATAAAATCACAAATGGACTCTCAAGGACTAGGATTCAATGAGTTGAATTCATTCAATGGATTGGAGAAAACTTCACTTTCTTCCACTTTCTGTATGGGAAAGGTCCAAAGATTTGAAAGTCCATCTCTGAATAATTTCAAAAGAATGAAAACATCAGAGGGATCAAAAGCAAGAGCTTTGAATTTCAAAAATACTACGTACTCTGAAGTAAAAGACATTCAAAAGTCTGTGTTACAGGTAAAAGAAGAAACTTCAGAAGTACTCTTTACAAAACCTCAAAGCTATGATCCCAAAGAAATTTTCAGATTTGATGCCTTCATCTCAAGTGAATCAGAGACATTTGAACCAAGTACCTCTGATACAAGTACTTCTGAAAATGAATCTCAGAGTTCACTTAATCCAAATGCTCCTCTGTATTCACCAAAGTCAGATGAAAACATCAGAACCACGTTTGAAGATGATGTTCAAAGGATATGGAAAGAAAATGTCATGGAGGACTTAAAAATAAAAGAAAGCATGAAACGGATCATCAAAGTCTCTAGATCAAAAGAAATTAAAAAACCAGTAGAGGTAGATATCTCTATCAAATCTAAGAGAGACTTTCTTGACTCTGATTCAGAATCTGATTTAGAGATTGATGAACAGATTTTTTGTAAACCAGGGAATGTAATTCACAAAAAGATAGAAACTGTTGGCTCTGGTATTTTGAATGTTCCAATTTCAGTATTGAAAACCAAAACCAGAATACCAATAAGTCCTGATTTTGCAAATATGTGTTTACAAGCAAAAACATCTCTGGAACTTGAAAAAGAGTTGCAAGAAAAGGCAAAGAATAAAACAAACACTTCTGGCTCTTACACCTATAAAACAATAAAATTCTCTCCTGAACAAAAGGGCAAATGGACAAAAACTAATCATATTGATCCTGTCTGTGCAGTAAGCAGCAAAGAAAAGAAGATGTTTTTGAACAAGAAAAAGCAACTTGAAAAGAAGACTGTCTTTCAAGCAAAAAGAAAAGAAGTAGTTAGGGATAAATGTAATATTCCTAGTGCTAGTTTCAAAAGAAGTCAAAATGTAACAAATGCTTTTAATAAAGAGAAAAACTTTGCTCCTACTTCTTCTTGTTCTATTAATTGTAACTGCATTTATCTCCTGATGAAACTGAAGAATCATTTTGAAGGATCACACTGCCTTTTGAATCAATCTCTGAAAAATATCTCAGAGACAAAATCTCAAAAGAAGACACGTAAAGGCAAGACATCAAAAGATGAGATGCCAAAAAGTCATTCAAATCCACCAAAGTCTAACACAAAAGGACCCATAATGAGGTGGGTACCTAAGAAACTATAATCTGTCTTGCAGAAACAGTCAATGCCGATATGGTACCTAGATTCTGGATGTTCAAGGCATATGACTGGAGATAAAGAACTGCTATCCTCATTTAAAGCAAAATCTGGAGGAGCAGTTACTTTTGGAGACAACAAGCAAGGACAGATTAAAGGATATGGTGAGTTATCAAAAGGAAATGTTTCAGTATCAAAGGTTGCTTATGTGGATGGATTAAAACACAATCTGATAAGCATAAGTCAACTTTGTGATCATGGTTTTGATGTGAAATTTCAAAGAAAATATTGTTCACTTCTTCACTCAAAATCAGGTCAAGAAATGCTAAGAGCAGACAGAAAAGGTAACCTCTACAGAATGAACTTTACCAAAATCACAAACACTGATTCAGAGAAACTTTGTCTTGTATCTCTGAATAGTGAGGAAATCTGGCTCTGGCATAAAAAGTTTTCACATCTAAACTTTTCCTCACTTGATAAGTTAGTTAAACTTAATTTGGTTAAGGGATTACCATCTCTAAAGTTTAACAAAGATCATCTTTGTTCTGCTTGTGAGATGGGAAAAATGAAAAGATCTTCCCATAAAACCAAAAGTGAAAACAACTGTCCTAGACCTCTGCACATGCTACATGTGGACCTCTGTGGTCCTATCTCTGTACAGAGTCTAGCAGGTAAGAAATACATTCTGGTTCTGATTGATGAATTTTCCAGATACACATGGATAGAATTCATTAGAGCTAAATCTGATGTACCTGACACATTAATAAGGTTGTTAAAAAGATTACAGGTTCTATTCAGCAGCAAAGTTCAGAAACTAAGAAGTGATAATGGAACAGAGTTCAAAAATGCCAAAATCAATTCTTATCTATCAGAAGAAGGCATTACCCCTAACTTCTCTACAGCAAGAACTCCTCAACAAAATGGAGTAGTTGAAAGGAAAAACAGAACACTTGTTGAAGCTGCCAGAACAATGCTTGCTGAATCTGATCTTTCAACAAATTTTTGGGCAGAAGCAGTAGCAACAGCCTGCTTCACTCAGAATAGAGCTACAATTGTCAAGAGATTTCAGAAAACATCCTATGAACTCATTAACAATAGGAAACCTAATATTAAATATTTTCATGTTTTTGGATGCAGGTGTTATATTCTGAAAGATAGAGAATATCTTGGAAAGTTTGACAAGAAAGCTGATGAGGGCAAATTCATTGGATATTCATTAGCCTCAAAAGCTTTTAGAGTGTTCAATCTTAGAACAAGAACTATCCAAGAGAGCATCAATATCACTTTTGACGACAATAAAAGCTCTGAACAACAAGAAAGTTCATCACCAATCTTTGAATCATCAAGGGAATCTGAATTAAACAAAATATTTGAAGATTTCTTTGATGATGAAGATATCTCTGAAGTTATCTTCAGAGATAGACAGAGAGAGAATTCAAAACCTCAAGAAACAGGTACAACCCTTTCAGGGCCCTCTGAACCAACACCTTCTGTTTCACCAAATGCAGATCAACAAAGTGAATCAGAAGATGATCAAGAAGTATCTGAAGCAACTCCAGAACCAAATGATGAACAAAAATCTGCATCTCCGGAACAAGACTCAGAGCCTCTGAACAGTACAACAGAGGCATCACCAACAGAGCCTCTGAACAATACAACAGAGGCATCACCAACAGAGCCTCTGAACAATACAACAGAGGTGTCACCAACTGTCAGAGCCTCTGAAGCTCAAACTCCACCCCAAATTTATGCTCCAATTACAAGATGGACAAAAGATCATCCAATTGATCAAATAATTGGATCCTCATCCGAAGGAGTTAAAACAAGATCTGCCACCATCAATGAATGCTTCTATGTAAACTTTTTGAGCATTATTGAACCAAAGAAGGTAAAAGAAGCTCTTGAAGATCCTCATTGGATTTTTGCAATGCAGGATGAACTTCAAGAGTTTAAAAAAAACAAAGTCTGGACCCTAGTTCCCCTTCCCAAAGGAAAATTTGCAATTGGAACGAAATGGGTTTTCAGAAACAAAAAGGATGAGGATGGAATAATAATCAGAAACAAAGCCAGGTTGGTTGCAAAAGGATATTGCTAGGAAGAAGGCATTGATTATGATGAAACCTTTGCACCTGTAGCTAGGCTAGAAGCAATCAGAATCTTCTTGGCCTATGCTGCACACAAAGGATTCAAAGTTTATCAAATGGATGTTAAATCTGCCTTTCTTCATGGTAAATTAAATGAAGAAGTTTATGTCCAGCAACCACCTGGATTTGAAAGTACAGAGTATCCTAATCATGTTTATTATTTGGATAAAGCTCTGTATGGACTTAAACAAGCTCCAAGAGCCTGGTATGAAACTCTGTCCACCTTTCTAACTCAAAATGGATTTGAAAAAGGCACAATTGATACTACCTTATTCATCAAAAGGTACAAGAATGAGATGCTTTTAGTACAAATTTATGTTGATGACATTATATTTGGCTCTACAAATCAAAAGTATTGTGACAAGTTCTCAGAGTTGATGAAGAGTGAATTTGAGATGAGCCTCATGGGAGAATTAACTTTCTTTCTGGGCTTACAAGTAAAACAAACTTCAGAAGGTACATTCATAAGTCAATCTAAGTATGTCTCTGAAATTTTGCAAAAATACAAACTCAATGATTCAACTTCGATGAGAACTCCTCTATCCACCGGAGTCAAACTTGACTCTGATCCTTCAGGAGAATCTGTGGATATAAAAACCTACAGAGGTATGATAGGTTCACTATTATACTTAACTGCAAGTAGGCCTGACATAATGTTTGCAACATGTCTTTGTGCTAGATATCAAGCAAATCCAAAAGAATCTCATTTATCTGCTGTCAAAAGAATTTTCAGATACCTCAGAGGATCACACTCATTAGGCCTCTGGTATCCAAAACTTTCTAGTTTTGATCTAACAGCTTACACTGATGCAGATCATGCCGGATGTAAGCTTGATAGAAAAAGTACCTCAGGATGCTGTCAGTTATTGGGCAATAAGCTGGTAAGTTGGTCATCCAAGAAGCAAAACTGTGTTTCAACTTCAACAGCAGAGGCAGAATATGTTGCTGCTGCTAGTTGCTGCTCACAAGTAATATGGATGAAAACTCAGCTCAGTGATTATGGCCAACAAATTGAAAGAATTCCAATTCTCTGTGATTCAAAAAGTGCCATAGCCATCTCTGCCAATCCAGTACAACACTCCAAAACCAAGAACATCGATGTAAGGTACCACTTTCTAAAAGATCATGTTGAAAAGGGAACAATAGAGATGTATTTTGTACCAACTGAACTACAACTTGCTGATATTTTCACAAAAGCTTTAGATGAACGAAGGTTCAATTTTTTAGTTAGCAAGTTGGGAATGTTGAATATGTCTACCTAACAAAAAATTGGTAAACTCAGTCTCTGATCAATTATCAGAGACTCTGAACCAAGTAGCATATGTCATCACAAGAAAACTTCAGAGTCTCTGATCCTTTCAATCAGAACCTCTGGACTTTTTCACCAATGGTAAAAATCACTTGTTTTCTCCAAGCATGTGTCAAGGGGGAGAACATCAAAGACTTCTTTCTTTGGTCAAGGGGGAGACAAAGACCCTTTCAGCTTTTCAAGAGGAAGAAAAGTCTCTGATATTTATATCAGAGCCTCTGATCTTGTCTCTGATATTTATATCAGAGCCTCTGATCTTGTCTCTGATATTTATATCAAGAGCCTCTGATCTGTCTCTGATATTTATATCAGAGCCTCTGATCTTGTCTCTGATCTGATATTTATATCAGAGCCTCTGATCTTGTCTCTGATATTTATATCAGAGCCTCTGATCTTGTCTGATATTTATATCAGAGCTTCTGATCTTTTCTCATTAAACGAATATTCCAGGAAATTCGTTTAAATAATAAATCTTTTTGGATAACCATTCGTTTCTTTTTAAACCCAACTGGCGGTTTTCTGACACAAAGCGGCTCTCCCCTACATACCTAAACGTGTCACCTATTAATTAGGGGATGATGGAACGTCCTTTCTGACATTAGGACTCTCATTCGCCGTTTCCATAACCTCTCCCTCTACCTTTTGTCTATAAAAACCCTGTTTCCCTTTTTATTATCCTTTACGCTCTCAAAATCCAAAATCCCAAATCTCTCCTTCTAAGCTTTCATCTTTCTCAACCTGCAACAATGGCGGCTCATTCCCAAACTTCAGATAACTCAAGCAAACTTGTTCCAAGCTTGAATATGGTACAGTTCGATGTTCCAGTCAAAGAAAACAACTACTTTCTGGACGTCACCCCATCAAAATACGATGAACAGTTTCGCCCAATCCTCGACTTTTCACCAACTGCGAACTCAATGATGTTCTAACCAAACATGCCTCAGATATTCCCCTTCGCTTTGTCCAACAATGGTGGTATTCAAGTGAATACGACGCTGAAAAGGAAGGACTGGTTGGGCACATTGACCTAGGAGAACAAAGCCTGACAATAAGAATAACCCCACAAACCCTGACTCGTCGATTCAACCTCCTCACGACAACTGATCTTCAAATATATGCTTTTGAGAAACTACCAAGTCAAGAAGTCCTTCTTCAGTTCCTCCACCACTTGGGCTACAACAAAGAAATAACACGCCTAAGTCAATTCAGACGTCAGTACCTGCCTCCCAAATGGAACTTTATGTTCAGTGTTCTCAACCGAACAATAACCTGCAAGATTGGAAGTCAGGATCAGACTCATCCAGCGATAATAGCCATCATGTATGCTCTCTTTTTCAACAGAAGCATCAATATGGCTCACATTCTCTTCTGTGAGATGCTGACGACGGTGGACAAGAAGAACAAGGACTTGGCCAAAGGAAAACAACCAATATCGGTACTGTTTCCTCGATTCATCTCTGTGGTCATTCAACGAGCAATGGAGAAATTCTCCATCACTGAGGAGGGCCCAATGACACCTCTGTTTATGATGAACTCATTCAAAGCAACAGAGGTTCCTCCTTATCCACATGACCGACGATTCCCACACACCATGATTGAGGTAATTCCTACTGACTCTCCTACCCATCTCCTACTTAGTCGTGTTGACCAATCATCAGAACCGATGATGGGATCCCCAACACACTTAGGTTCTGAGCCTGAGCCTGAATCAGAGAGTGATATCTCTGATACTGCTCAAAACATTAACAGAGCGCAACCAGAGGGTGGCTCTGAGAGAGTGAGGAAGAGAGATCATGAGAACCCTCCCTCTGACGAAGAGAATATCTCTGTCAGAGCAGAGGAAAGTGAGGAAGAGAGAATTCTAGAGGGTGAGTTTCTAAACTTAGAATCTGAGGGCGGTGAGGTAGAAAAAGATGTCCTTGACGACACAAATGAGAGAATCCAAAGCCCAAATCCCAGTGCAACCAAATTTACTGTCCAAGGTGGTCCAGCATCAATGGACATTGAAACAGAGGTGCACACCTCGAACCCTACCCATCCTAACCGCTCAGAGGCATCTGTTTCTGCCTCTGAAGCATGCACCAGAGGGGAAACCTCTGATACGGCTAAGTCCTCCCAAAAGGACTTGGACCAAGATAAAAATACTCAATCACCCCAGAGTATGTCACCTCTACCTACACATGATGCCTTTGTGGCTCAAACTAAGTTGGACCGTCCCTTAGAACGTAAGCATTGCCTGTCAGAAAAAGAATGGCACGACCTTCTTGCACAAGGAATCCTTAGCCTGGACAGCAAGGTTTCCAAACACATTCGGTTCTCATCATCAGATTCTGACTCTGATGATCAGAGACCAATCGGAACCATTATAGGGAAATCCTTGAAAAAGGGTCCCCAAGGATTAATGGGAAGTCCTTCCGGAGAAAACATCAAACCACCTCCGAAAGAAGGCCCCTCTGAACTCGAGGGAAACTTAGAATCATGTGTTGATCCTAAGGTTACCCCCTCTGATTACGTTACCAAAGAAGAGTTCAGAATCTTTGGTGATGAAATCAGAGAATCTCTGAAGGAGATAAAACTTCAAATGGAGAAGACCTCAGAGGCCTCTGCCTCTAACTCTGAAGTTGAAAAGCTCACTTCAGAGGTCTCTGAGCTGCGCACGACGGTTCTCAATCAGAACGAAAAACTGGATGCTCTAGAAAGCTTGGTCATAAAAAATGACTCCGTATTGTCCAGGGAAATTCAGTACTCAAAAACAGAGCTCCTCCAGGCGATTCCACCTACCTCTGCCCCCACTCCAACAAATGCAGACTTTTCTCAATTCAAAGAGGAAGTCTTGCGTTCTTTGGCAGAGGTACTTGCAAAGATCCCTACCTCTACTGCTGCTCCTGCTACAGAGTTTATTACAAAGGCTGACCTGACTAACTTCTCCAAGAAGATCACCAGCAATGTAATGACTATATTCAGCAAGTTCGTCTCCAAGACCACTCAGCAGAACAAGAAGATTGAAGACCTTCTGAAGAATGTCAAATCTTCAGAGGGAGTATTGAAGAGAAAGGAACCAGAGGTCGCATGCTCTGAGGAAGCGCGGAAGAAGGCTAGGTATGAAGATTCTGATGACGAAGATGACCAACCTCAGGGGTCATCCGATCTTCATAAGGGGGAGAAGACTCCTACTCCAAAACCTGTTGAAACACAAAAGGAGTCCACTCCCTCTGAATTAAACCAACACAAGGAGAAAGGAACAGAGAGACGTTCAACCTCCACCTCTGCTGAAGATATTTAGGCCACTCTAAAGTCGCCAGTACCTGTCATCTTTCTAGCACCATCCACTTCAGGTGCTCCAATAGTTCCAATCACAGCTGAACAAATCACAGCTGCATCTCAAGAAACTATTGGAGCTCTGGACGAAGAAGAAGATGAACAACTCGTAGACTTCTCAACATCAGAAGATGCATTCTCATCACCAGAAAGAACAACTTATGTGATGAGAGATGCTTACGAATCAGAATCTGAAAAAGAAGAAAAAACAGATTCTGGAAAAGAGATTGAAGAAGAAGTTGAAGTAGTTAATGTCGAAGAATATGTCTTCAAGAATGCTCAACCACATCATACTTCAACAACGTCAGAGCTAAGGGAATCACCAGAGATAGATGGCTACATCTCTGAAGATCCTCCACAGACGAAGGAACCAGAAACCATGGTTGTTGATGAACAGGCTCCTTCAGAGAATCCTGTTCAGAAAACAAGCATCGGTCTTCCAGCAAAAGTGTTCAATAAACCTCCCACATTCCTCGAATCAAATCCCGAAGCTTCCATAGAAGACCACTTCAGATACATCTACTGTGAGTTCAACATGGCAGACACACTAGTCATTCCTCTGAATCCAAGAATCAGAGAGGACATGCCAGACTATGAGCGAAGATTTATCAGAGATAAAACCAAACCAAGAGCACAGGTCCTCTCTGATGATCCAATCATCAAAATCAACAAAATCTCAGAAAAGACCTTTGCTTACAACAAGATTATCTATAGGAATTATGTGGTAACTCGATCTGATCAGAAGATTTACGAGTTCAATGACAATGATCTCGTAAATCTAAATCCATATGATTTACCACATCTATATGCCTATTGCTCTGCCAGGTATGATCATGGAAGAAGGGAAATCAGGATGGGCATGGTTGAAGTCCGACGGGCAATGGAGGCCTATGTCAAACACCGAGCAAAACGTGACTTTCAAATAGCTCTGAACCTAGGGGAAGAGAAGCTGGAGGTAACTGAACCTGTGGAGTCATTTGACAAACTTAAAGAACAGAAGACTGGATCAATCGTTGCAGAACCTCTGGGTTTCGTCTTCAGAGTAAATCAAGAAAAGAAGATCTTTCTAGCTTCAGAAGTGTCGAAGTATTCTGATGAAACCTTGAGAGGTATAAAAAAATTGATCCATGCAAAAGAAGAAAGGCACAGAGCAGATTTACTGGCAAAGCTTGACTTAGAGATTGACTCGATGATCAACTTCAGAGCTCTGATCATAAAATTCCATAGAATCTGTTCAAGTGACAAATTGTAGTCTGTTTCTTTATTTTTTTGATATTACTTTGTATTAAACTTCCAAATGTTTAAGGAGTAATACTTAAGAGGATGATTTTCTCCTCTATGCTTTCTAGATTAAAATTCAATTCTCTGTTATTTTTGTATCTTTTATTTTCGACACTTAAGGGGAGATTGTTAGCTCCAAATCATCTGTTAAAGTGTTGAAAATAACCGTCCTATTTCAGAGGACTTCAGAGGACGAAGACTTCAGAGGACAAACCTGCCTCTGAAGTACTTATCAGATTGCAACTGAGGACTTCAGAGGACGAAGACTTCAGAGGACAAACCTGCCTCTGAAGTACTTATCAGAGATTGCAACTTACATCAGAGATAGCTTCATCAGAGGCTCTGAAGACAACGTCAGAGCTCTGAAGACATTCTCTCTAAATGCACAAGTTTTCTAATGAACAGAAGAACAGATGACACGTCACTTAGTGATAAGATTTACTTTCTAGAGTAGGTCACTGTTCAGCATGCTCTTTTTGTCATGCAAGTACACTGCTTACTTTATGGTCCTATAAATAGGACCATCACCTTATTGTTCAAAAGTGCTCAAGAAGATATATATCTGATAATATAAGTTGAATATTTTATTCTAAGAATATCTTGTTTATCTTTATCTGCTTTATGAACTGTGATATTTGAATCTCCTTTGATATTAAACTGTATTGCTTCCGCTGTCATTACTCTTATTGTTTATATCATTGTTACGAGATTAGATCTGGGATCCAACACCACTACCTCATGAACATAAGTGGACCAAAGAGCACCCAATACATCAAATCATTGGAAATCCATCCAAACCTGTGCAAACTAGGTCTGCGACATTGAACCAATGCATGCATGATTCCTTTATGAGTAAGATAGAGCCAACACGAGTATCTGAAGCTCTAGCTGATTCAAATTGGGTAACAACAATGCAAGAAGAGCTTAATCAGTTCAAAGCGCTTAAAGTCTGGAGACTCGTGCCACGGCTGAAGGTAAAAAAATCATTGGTACGAAATGGGTTTTCAAAAATAAGAAAGATGAAGAGGGTATCGTTATAAGGAACAAAGCTAGACTTGTTGCTAAAAGATATAGGCAAGAGGAAGACATAGATTACGACGATACTTATGCTCCAGTTGCGCGCATAGAGGCAATCATAATGTTTTTAGCCTACGCCGCACACAAGAACTTCACGGTCTATCAAATGGATGTGAAGACTGCCTTTCTGAACGACATTCTAAAGGAGGAAGTCTATGTCTCGCAGCCTGAAGGTTTTATCAATCTAGATAAACCAGATCATGTATATATTATGGACAAAGCTCTTTACGGTCTGAAGCAAGCCCCTCGCGCCTGGTATGACGTTCTATCCAAATTCTTAGTCAAGTTAGGATTTTCTAAAGGTAAAATCGATACTACTCTTTTCATTAAAAAGGAGAAAACTGATATCATCTTAATTCAGATATATGTGGATGACATCATATTTGTTTCAACTAATCCAAAGTACTGTAAGAATTTTTCAAACCTTATGGTGTCCTGATTTCAGATAAGTATGATGGGAGAGATGAATTTCTTTCTCGGATTACCAGTCAAACAATTTTCTACGGGGATTTTTATTAATCAAGTGAAGTACATTTTTGATATTCTACGAAAATTTAAAACGGAAAATTGTGCTCCAATTGGAACCCCGATGGCACCAGGAACTAAGATCGGAGCTGATCTTTCGGGAAAAGTTGTCGATGTTAGAACCAATAGAGGGATGATTGGTTCTTTGATGTACTTGACAGCTAGTAGGCTAGATATTATGTTTTCTACATGCTTATGTGCAAGATATCAGGCTTCACCTAAAGAATCTCATATGTCTGCGGTAAAGCGTATTTTTAGGTATCTGAAAGGCACTGCAGATATTGGTCTGTGGTATCCTAAAGATATTGGTTTTGAGCTTACAGCGTTTTCAGACGCAGATCATGCAGGTTGTATGCTTGATAGGAAGAGTACTTTAGGACACATACAATTCTTAGGCGATAAACTCGTGAGTTGGGCTTCGAAGAAACAACTATGTGTATCTACTTCAACAGCTGAGGCAGAGTATGTAGTTGCGGCTAGTTGCTGTTCTCAAGTGCTATGGATGCGAACACAACTCCAAGATTATGGTTTCAAGTACGAAATCCCGATCTACTGTGATTCAAATAGCGCCATTGCAATATCTGCAAACCCTGTTCAACATACGACAACCATGCACATCGACGTGAGATATCATTTTATCAAAGACAATGTTGAAAAAGGTACAATCAAACTTTACTTTGTAAACACAGATTATCAACTTTCGGATTTGTTTACAAAGCCTCTTGACGAAAATATATTTAATTTTCCCATTTCAAAACTTAGCATGCTAAATCTCAAGACTTAATCTGTTGTTACCTAGTACAATTTAGATTTTGTTATTTTTCTTCATTTCTTTACTTTTAGTCTGAAAGATATCTGCACTGAAAGGTTTGTTCATGATTTCAGGGGGAGTGTGAGACAATGTTAAGATGATCTACATTTTAGGGGAACTTAGAGAATTTTTCATATTGTTTTACCGACATATCATATGATGCAAAATTTCAGGGGGAGTAAGGACAATGACTTCTGATTACATCTAATCAGAACTCGTTCTTAAAATGTTTTACTGCTTTCATGTCTTTATTTTTCAATAAATTTTATGAATAAGACTTTGTATTTTGACAACTTTTGACTAATGCAGATTTTGAGGGGGAGCTTAAATGATCATATTCAATATGACTTTCGAGTTGACTTCATGAGATTTAAGCTGAGCGTAAGGATCATTCTAAACTTAATCTCATACATGTAGACCTGGCAAAAACTGACACGACACGCTAACCCGACACGAAATAAACGGGTTTGGGTAATGCATTTCAACCCGTTTACGTAAACGGATTGACACGACACGACACGAAAATTAAACGGGTAAGGTCAGGGTCAAAAATTTCAACTCGAAAATGACCCGAATAACCCGTTTATATATATATATATATATATATATATATATATATATATATATATATATATAAGTTTTCCTTTTAATGCTTTGGACTTTTAGTGTTTTAGATTTGATTATAATTTGAACTATAAATTTTGTATTTGTATTTTTTTGTGAATTTTCATTTTTTAATTTTAATTTTATAAATGTTAAACGGGTTAGGCGGGTCGTAGCGGGTTAGGCGGGTCGGGTTAGGGTTGGGATTTTCTGACCCGTTTATTAAACGGGTAGGGTTAGAGTTAGACACTTTCAACCCGTTTAACTTTGAACCCGACACGAACCCGACACGACACGACACGTTTGCCAGGTCTGCATACATGTCTGAAAGAAGGACGACTTTCAGATATGAAAACATGTTCTTAAATGTTCAAACAACTTCTCTATTCTCAAAATGATTTCATGAATTTAGAAGTGTCATTTTAGATGTTTTCATTTTTCATGATTAAAAAAATGTGTGTTTCCACAGATAAATACTTGTGTATTATCTTTTCCATATACTTTCAAGTATTCACATACACCGGTTTAGTATTTTGTTGTTTATGTTATCACCAAGTCTCAAATTAACCAATTTTTCGATGGTGATACACCCCGTTTGTACTTCATTGATATTTGAGCGCGATTTCATTCAAAATGTTTCTTTCAAGAATGTCTATAATTGTTCTTATAGACAATATCCACTTTTCATGACCTAAGATTTGATTGTTAAGTCATTCATATTTGATCTTATCATACAATGTCAAATTTTCAAACAAGTTTCTTATATTCATTTCATTCTTTCAATATACTTGTTTTGAAATATCTTCCATGATTAACATGCTCAAATCTTCATGATTATCTTCATGAGCATACATACATCTGACATGTATTTCATTATGTACTTTAACTGAAAAGTTAAACCAATTGAGAAACATTTTGCATATTGGACTACATGGGAATTATGTGAGCTTAACGGAACTTCTATGGATTCACGATAACCAGTGTTTCCTACCCAAGAAGTTTAACCTTGAGTGATCGAGAGGCGAGGAGTCAAAATATCTGAGTGTGGGTATGTGTGATGAGTTAAAATGAAAAGAGAGTTTGGTTAGAAGTGAGCTTAAATATTAAAAAAAAAGAAGGTGAGAGACTAGAGTAAAAGAATATCAAACTCTGTACCAACTTTTTCTGAGTCGGGTAGCCACATTATTGTTGTTTCACAATTCTCCATGAACTTCATTGAAACAGGCAACTAGCCCATGCCAACTCTTGTTTTAAATCCCACCAGCTACTCATCTTTTTCTTAAAAAGAAGATGTTTCAATTTTTCTTGGGGATGCAGCATATAATCTATCTGATTTTCATTTGGAAAATCTGGATATTGATAAAGAAGGAAGTATGCCCTACCTTCGCACTTCGATCATGCACAATTAGATTCGTGTATTACTGTTGTTGTCTCAATGGTTTACACATTTTGAGCCTATTATAAAAAAGCAATCATCATGTGCTTAATTCTTTCATACACAAGTACGTACACACAGAAAATTCGTTTTTCTGTCTAAATGTTCATAGTTTAACCTTGTGTTATTCGATGATTGAATGGAAGACCTGGGGAGTGAACATCAAAAAGATCTTTTCCAATGTGTATTTGTTACACAGTGGCTTTGTGCTACTGACAGGCATCTTAATTGATTCATTTGTTGATTCAGGTGTTACATTCATATTTGTCCGAATTTGAAAAGATTCGGATGAATACCTTATGAATTGAAGGATGTTCGATGGCTTATGCGATAAAGATCAATTGTCAGAAAAGATTAATGACATTTCTTGGTGAAGTTTTGATGATTTCTGTGTTACACCATCAAAAAGGGGGAGAGACTCGAGAAATGGAGAAGTTATTTTCAAAAAATGTTGGATGAAGAAGAGTTTGTAAAAGTTATAGGGAGATAGTCAAGAAATGAAAAACAGTTATTGGAAATGCTAATTTCAGGAAATGATGTTTGGAGAATAAATGTAAAAATTTGAAGAAAGTTTGTTGCAAGATTTTGTCAAAGAATGCAAGTTATGTGAAGATTGCACAGTTCGAAATGAGAAAGTTCAAAGAATTTGGAAAGTTTGCTGAAGATACTGAAATTTTCTTTGAAAAATGTTTGCTGAAGAAAAAAGAGAGCCAAATCTGAAGATAATTTCTTTCTGAGGTCTGAAAGAGGCTTTTACAACCTTTTGGAGAGATTGTTAAAGCTTATTGAAAAAGATGTTGTTAAAAGACTTTGGGGAGATTACTGAAAGATAATTTTGTTTATCCAAAAGAAGGAGATGATCTGTCTCTAAATCAAAGGGGGAGATTAAACTTGTGAAAGAAATCTATAAAGAAGGAGATTGTATAAATTTGTGCTAAAGGGGGACATTGTATTGCAAATCTTTTTGGAAGATGATCTTGAATCCAAAGGGGGGTATTGTTAGTGCACAAAATATGTTGGATACAAGATCATAGAAGACTCAAGATAAAAAAAATCAAGTCAAATCCTCATGCTAAAAGTCAAAGTCTTGTGTAATAAAGTCAAAGTTCTAGTGTTATGAGTGTTTTAGTTGTGTAAGTGTTTAGCTTTATAAGTGTTTTCGTTCGTAGACTCATTAGGCTAGAAGTATTGTGTGCTTATCTGTTAGAGAGAGAAATATTGTTTTGAGAGCTTTTGTTGTAATCGAATTGAAATTGAAATAGAAATCTATTGTTGAAATCAATTGTGTCATCTTGATTTGCACTTATTGTGGGACACACAGTCTCCTTTGCTCGACTCCTTTTGCTCCCCCTTGACCTATGCTTGGATCAGATTTGATAAGTTTTGCACAAAGCATAGATCAAAGAATCACATTGCTTTTGACCACAAGAGATGAATTAAAAGACAATTATACAAGAAAGATTGATCTATACGTACAGAAGTAGAGTCAAAAAGCTGAAATGAAATATTTACAACAGAAGCTCTGTGCCAAGGTACAGAGGCACTGTATATCAACTTATGTTTAACATTCCCAACTTGCCAACAAGAAAGGAGAATCTCTTATCATCTAGAGATTTTGTAAAAAGGTCAGCAAGTTGATAATCTGTGGGCACAAAATACATTTCAATGGTGTTCTGCTCCACATAGTGTTTCAAAAAATGGTACCATATATCTATATGTTTAGTCTTAGAGTGTTGTACTGGATTGGTTGAGATCGCAATGGCACTTTTGGAGTCACAAAGGATGGGTATTTTATTAATGGCAAGACCATAGTCCCTCAGTTGGGTTCTCATCCACAGAATTTGTGAGAAACAACTAGCAGCAACCACATATTCAGCTTCTGCCTTAGAAGATGACACACAATTCTGTTTCTTAGAAGTCTAACTAACTAATTTGCCTCCTAGGAATTGACAACTCCCAGAGGTACTCTTTCGGTCAATCTTGCATCCTCCATAGTCTGAATCTGTATAAGCCACAAGATCAAAGCTAGAGTTCTTTGGATACCAAAGGCCAAGATTCTTGGTGCCCTTTAGATATCTAAAGATCCTCTTTACAGCTAAAAGATGAGATTCCTTGGGGTTAGATTGGAATCTTTCATAGAGGCATGTGGCAAACATTATATCAGGTCTACTAGAAGTTAAGTATAAAAGAGACCCAATCATACCTCTGTAGAGCTTACACTCTGCAGGTTTACCCTCTGGATTAACATAGAGCTTGGATCCAGTTGTCATTGGGGTCTTCATTGCTGAAGAGTCAGAGAGCTTATATTTTTCAAGTATGTCAGAGACATATTTTGATTGATTTACGAAGATGCCCTCTTGAGTTTGCTTGACTTGTAATCCTAGGAAGAATGCTAGTTCTCCCATCATACTTATCTCAAAATCATTTTTCATCAAGGTTTCAAACTTCTTACAATAAGATTCATTAATAGACCCAAATATAATATCATCCACATAAATTTGTACAAGCAGAATCTCACCTTTTTTCTTTTTGAAAAATAGATTTGTATCAGTTGTATCTCTTTCGAAACCATCCGCTAGCAAGAAGTTGGAAAGTCTGTCATACCAAGCTCTGGGGGCTTGCTTTAGTCCATACAGAGCCTTATCTAAGAAGTAGACATGATTTGGGTATTTAGAGCTTTCGAACCCTGGTGGTTGTTGTACATATACTTCTTCTTGAATTTGCCCATTTAGAAAGATTGACTTGACATCCATTTGATATACCTTAAAACCTCAGTGGGCTGCAAAAGCAAGGAAGGTCCTTATTGCTTCAAGCCTTGCCACAGGGGCAAAAGTTTCTTCGTAGTCAATCCCTTCTTCTTGGCAATATCCCTTTGCTACCAGTCTTGCTTTGTTCCTGGCGACCACCCCATCTTCATCCTTCTTGTTTTTGAAGACCCATTTGGTACCTATTGCAGTTTTGCCCTTCGGCAGAGGCACTAGGGTCCATACTTCATTTCGTTCAAACTACATAAGCTTCTCTTGCATAGCTTCTACCCAGTTTGGATCTTCAAGGGCATCAAATACCTTTTTGGGCTCAATGATACTAACAAAGTTTGGAAAGAAACAAAAGTTTGTTGTAGCAGAGCGAGTCTTGACATTGTCAGAGGGGTCACCGATAATTTGGCTCTGTGGGTGACTCTTTGTCCACTTAGTCATTCTAGGAAGGTGGTCGTTGGAACTTTCTAGCTGAACATCTAGAGTAGTTTCTTGTTCTTGATCAGCTTTTATCACAGAGGGATGATCATTTGTACTTACCACAGGGATAGATTGTGCTTCTTGAGTTGATGAGGAGAGCTCTGTAGTGTCTCGGTCGGAGTTCTATGATTGCTCTGGTGTTGACTTCTCTGAGATTGTAGGAAGATGATCTATAGCTTGATTGAGCATGGAGCCTTGATTGTTGTTGGTCTCTGTGTGTTCCCCCTCGACACTTGGCCCTACAAGAGTGGTAGAAGAAAGTGAAGTATCACTAGAACCAATTAGGGATGTACCTGTTTGGTCCTCAGAGGCCTCAGCTTCAGGGGCTCTGTGATCATCTTCAGAGGGTCCATCATCGTTGAACATTTCTTCAAACAAATGATGTAGATCATTTGCTCTTCTTGATGATTCACCAGAGTCTTGCGATTTAAGTTTGAGTCCTGAGGTGATTTGCTCAGAAGTCACCTGAAATGAGTTTTCAAAAGAAACATTAATACTCTCAAGTATATGTTTTGAATTTAGCATGTAGCCTCGATATGCCTTGGAGGAAGCTGAATAGCCAATGAACTTGGCTTCATCAGCTTTTCGATCAAACTTCCCTATGTTCTCTCTGTCGTTGAGAACAAAACATCTGCAGCCAAACACATGAAAGAACTTAATATTTGGCTTCCTCTGGTTCATAAGGTGGTAGGGGGTCTTCTAGTGCCTCTTCACTATGAGTGATCCATTTTTAGTGAAGCACGCCGTAGAAATGGCTTCTGCCCAAAACGAAGTCGACAATCTAGAAGCAGTGAGCATGGTTCTGGCGGCCTCTAATAGTGTCCTATTCTTTCGTTCAACGACACCATTCTGTTATGGAGTCGCAGCGGAGAAGTTATGTGATATGCCTTCCTCTGTGAGATAGGCATCAATGGTTGAGTTCTTGAACTCTGTACTATTGTCACTTCGAATCTTCTGAACCTTGCAATCATACAAAACCTGAATTCTCTCCAAAAGGTTGAGTAGTATTATAGGAACATCAGACTTCTTTCGGACAAAATCTACCCAAGTGTATCGAGAGAATTCATCTATTAGTACAAGTATGTACTTCTTGCCACCTAGGCTCTGTACTGAGATCGGACAGCAGAGGTCTACGTGCAGCATCTGTAGAGGCCTGGTGCAAGATACATCTGATTTGATCTTATGGGTGGCTCTCTTTTGAGCTTACCCATCTCGCAAGCAGAGCATAGATGGTCTCTGTAAAATTTGATACTGGGAAGACCACTTACCAACTTTAGTTTCACAAGTGTGTCAAGTGTATGATAGTTTAGATGACAGAACCTGTTGTATCAGAGCCAAGCTTCCTCATTCTTACTTGATACCAAACAGGGTTTTTCTTATCTGTTGGTGGCCTTGAAATTCATGAGGTAAAAATAACCCCTTATGTTGTCTCGCAGAAGCTCTATTCCAGTTCCAGAGCTTAGTAGGGAACAATACTGTTGTTTGAACATCACATCGAATCCATTGTCACAGAGTTGGCTAACACTGAGTAGGTTTTGCTTAAGGCCATCCACATAAGCCACTCTGCAAACATCGATGTCCTTCTTGGCAATGACTCTTTAGCCTCTAATATGCTCCTTCTTATTATCTCCAAATGTCACAGAGCCACCTCCGGATTTCTCTTGGTAGGAGGTGAGAAACCCTCTGTCGCCAGTTATATGCCATGAGCACTCAGAGTCTAGGTACCAGATAGGCACATGTTGCTTCTTCTGCGATCATATTAAGGAGTTTTAGGTACCCATTTCCGAATGGGTCCATTCTTGTTAGGGGTCTTAAGAGGTGCCTTAGCACTCTTTGGTTTGGCATTACCTTCTTTTACTGAAGGACCATTTTGCCTCGTCTCACCCTTGAATGTGGCATTCTTGGGCTTGGGGTGAGAGATAAAGTAGTGTGGTCTAGATAAATTTTGATTCAGAGCATGTATGAGATCAAAGCATTTACAACAGGAAACTTCAGAAGCAAAACTTTTTGAACTTTTCATTAAAATTATCAAAATTTGGTACAAAGCATTTTTCATTACAATCCTTCCTAGCATTGGGTTTCCTTTTACAGAAATTCCTATCTAGTCTAGATTGCTTTTTCTCAAAATTCCTTCTTGGATTGCTCTTGGAATGTACCCTCCTTCTGTGGTTTTCCTCCTCCGAAATCACTGCCAAAGAAGCAAAAGATTTGTTATCTTTAAACCATTTTCTCTTCTGTTTCTAGGTGAATTTTTCTTGAAAAGGTTTTATAGATTTAAGAGATTTAGGATTCTAAGATGATTGAGCTTTTTCTTTGTTTAACTTTTCAAGCTCAAGAGATGTCTTGGCTTGTAGACACATGTCGAGAAAATCAGGGCAAATAGATATCCCTGCAGATCTCCTTTTAGGAGCAACCATCCTGTTAAGAATGCCAGAGGATAATTTACATTCCTCAAGTGTGCAGGGAGCTATATCTGACTCCCTAGATCTAGTCTCAGATTCGAAACAGGATGACTCAGATTCTTATTCAGAATCTGAATCAAGAAAATCTCTATCAGTCGAGGCATGATTTTCTATGCATGCGCCATTATTTCCATCATTAGTGTCCTCTGAAATATTTAAGTTTTTGAGAATGCAAGGAACAACTTCAGGAACACTTAAGCTTTTCATCAATTCTTGCTTAAAGATTTCATGCAGGACAAATGTCATATCAAGATGGTTGAAAAAAGTGGTTTTCATAGGTTCTTTTCAAATCATTTTCCAAAAACATTTTGAATAACTTATCTTCAACAAAGGCTGGGACAAACTCTGGTGCCTCAGAGGACAACTCCTTTTCAGGAATCATCATGCATACAAAGGCCATTTGACTTTGAGTCTCTAGATGACCAAATTTGAAGAGTCCTATCTGTTTTTGAGACAGATATTTCCTTGGAGTGGATTTCCTCTTTTCATAGGGTGATGATGACAAGTTACTGTTCTTATACCAAACATTAGTCATCACCAGAGGATTCTTCTCATGTGGTCCTTCAAAGTTTCTGTGCCTTTTGAAGATAGAAGTTAAGTTTGGAAGACATGGTTTTAAAAAATCTCCAGGACAGAAGATATTATCCAAAGATTTATTTATTTTATTTCAAGTGTAGGGATCGATATCAGTGAACCCTATACCTCTTCTGCCAACTTGGGTATTCACTTTTTCATGCACCTTTTGTGCGTCTTGATATTTCTTGATCAAAAGATCTCTGTCAAGCAAGTCTTGGTGAAGGACTTCTCTTTCTTTTTGGAAAATTTTTAAGGCAACAACATTCAATCTATCACTCACATTGTCCTTTAGCTATTTTATCTTTGATTTTAAGGCTTTATCAAGTAAAGTAACCTTCTCTTTTAAAGATTTATTTTCAGAAATATCCTCAGCTACAAGAGATTTCTTTTCATCATATAGCTTATCCTTCTCTTGAGTAAGAAGTCTAGCCTCTCGTTCATAGAAGGCAAGCTTCTTTTCAAGCTCTGAGCATGTGGTTTTGAAAGCGAGGAATTCCTTTTGAAGTTCAAACAATTTATTTTCGGAGTCTTGAGAGATAGAGTTGGATGTGGATACTTCACTTTCTATCTCAGAGGAGTTGAGCTCTGCCATTCCACAAAACAGTGTGTTGGTATCCCCTTCGTCAGAGGATTCATCGGTCACAAAGTTGTCTTGTTCGTCCATCAGCGACCTCTGTGTATAATACTCTGCCTTTTTCTTGAAAAAGGCAACATCTCTGACCGGCTTGCCTCTAGGGGCATTGTATCTGCACTCTGCTATAAAGTGCCCATGCTTTCCGCACTTAAAGCATCCTTCATTCTGCTGGGCATTAGTTGCGGCTTTCTCACCTCTTCTATCGTTATTCCTCTGAGCACCCTCTGCGGGTACTCGATGGTCTTCTGATGTTCTACAAACCTTCTCTCATCTCCTCTTTTATCTTGTTTCATTTGATCATCAAACTCTTCTCTTCCAAACTTCCTCTACTCATACCCACCATATCCTTTGCGAACTCCTCTCTCATCTCTTTCATCTCTTCCTCTATTGAACATGGACTTTTTCTTCAAACCTTTGTTATACTCTTTGGTCATAAGAGCCAGAGTTTTGGCCATAGAAGCCATGTCCATTTCTTCTTCTGAGCCATCCTTTACTTCACTTTCAGCAACAAGCACCTTCTTCTTTTTCTTCTTCTTCTTCAAACTCTCTTCCACAGCCTTCTCTTTCTTTGGTTTATCGTGAACCTCTGTGGCCTTCCCAACCAGTGCAAGAGGTCCTCCAACTTGAGTTTTTACCTTAGTGATGTGATTTTCTTGGCTAACAAGAGTGCCAAAGAGGTTAGACAAAGACCAAGTATCAAGATCCAAAGTTGTTTGGAGTGACATGGAAAAATGCAACCATTCATCATTCAGACTCTGAAGGAACTTGACATTGTTTTCTTCAGAAGTTCTGTGGATTCCATATCTTTTGCATTTGTTGATCAAGGAGTTGAACCTATTATAGGTGCTCTAAAGGGTTTCATTCGGCAGAGCTTTAAAGGCATAATATTCATTTATGCATAAAGATCTGTTGTTCTTTTGGGTCTTAGCACCCCTTTCAAGTTGTTTCTCTAACTCTTTCCATAAATCTTTTGAAGTTTCACATGAGTCCAATGATTGAAAAATATCATTTGGAATAGCCATTATGAGCAGTCTTTTGGCTTTCTTTGAAAGTTCATGCAACTCCTTTTCCTGTTCACTCTACTCAATCACAGGTTTAGGTTTTTGGTATTCAGGAACTTCTGGTGTTGTAGTTGTGGCAGGCACTCTATGTACAGTAGTCATGGGAATATATGGAGGGTTGTGAAGAAACTAAACTAGTCCTAGATCCACCCTTCTAGAAAGTGAACCATTCTGATTTTTTACTAAGGATATTCATCCCTTAGTAGAGTAGGGGGTTTGGACTGGGATCCAACACTAAAGAAGGTCACCGCACTTGCCATTTTCAGTGAGATGAAAATGATAACAAACACAGAGTATAGACTGAAACAAGCAAGTTTGGACAAGACAAGATAAGATATGGTATGAATATGATGAAAGGAAGTGTATCAGCACAACTCACAAGCTTTTGAAATATTCTAGAATAAGAAAGTGACCTATTATAGAGTCTAAATCAAATTGGTTGAAGAAACTCAGAAAACAGGGACTGTTCTTTTGAAAATGAAAAACACAACTAAGAATCAGTTCAAAGTACTACCAAACATATAGGAATCGTTGTAGAACAGGATCCTTTGATATTGAACATCAAAGGCTGCTCTTATACCAATTGTTGATCCCAGTTTTGTGTTCTAGATAATGATTAACCAACAATCTACACAAACAGAGATGTATATGTGCGGAAGCAATTTATTTGTAGAAAGATGGTTTGGTTCGGTAGTAGACACACAATCAAGCAATAAATAAATCAATAGACAAATGAGAATTAGTCACAGAAAGATTATCTTCATTCACTTGAACTTTTACACCAAGAACGCACACTACTGTGTGTAGAAATGCTCTCTGCAAATATTTGAATTGCTAGACAAAACATGGTGAATTGTGTGTGCTCGCATGTTGTGAATTCAGTAGTTGCTCCCTTCATATACAAGGGGATAACACACAATAGTACAAGACAAAGGTTGACATTCCATATAAGGAACGCCACCTGGAAAGTAAAACCATCGTGGGGATGTACTATTGATTTTGAAGATCTTCGTACAGCAGGGTCACGTGATCTGCATGTGATATTGTCTTGTCCATGGAATTCACAATTCTTCAAGTCTTCCATTTTTCAGAGCGTAGCCACCACAGAGGCTATGTGAAGGGTCACAAAGGCTATGTGGTCTAAAAGTGATCTTTAGATTGAGAGCTTCTCGGTTGAATGGTTGACAGAGCTTCTAAGCTCGGCACTTCTGTGGTGAACTTGGTGTATTGAAACTGTCTTTTGAGGTTCCTATACTTAGCCTCTTTTTCAATACTTTTCTTTACAACAGAATGGAGCTAACACCCCTCAGTCCGAGAAGATGGCCAATTTGATGTTAGTGATGAACGAAGTTATGTCCAAATAGCAATAATTTCTTCTGAAGTTAATCGAGGATCGGGATGTAAGTAATCGTAGGAATGAAACGGTTGCGGAGAATGTGGTAGTGGTTGGGTCCGGGGGTACCGGAAACGTAATTCCCAATGAAGAGCCCACGTTGATTGATGTGAGGCAAGAAAAAAGGACTTGCTCCTACAAGTCCTTTTTGTGCAACAAACCACCGCAGTTCTCCGGATCAGACAATCCAGTGGCGTGTATGAACTGGATAAGAGAAATCGAGTAATCCGTTGATGCTTGCGAATGTGACGAGGATCAGAAGGTGAGATTCAACTCTCAAATGCTTTGAGGCCTGGAGCTTATCTGGTGGAACGTCACCAAATCCACCCTCTCTACTATAGTCTTGGCTCGATTATCTTGGACCGAGTGCAAAAAGAAAGTCTTGGATGAATACTGCAATGAGAGGGCTATTGACCACATTGAAGATGGGTTCCGAGCTTTGAAGAAGGGAAGCCTGTCGGTGAGGGAATACACCCAATAGTTTATGGAGAAACTTGGGTTGGTGGGGCATGTCGCCTTGACTGAAAAGAAGAAAAACAAGGCCTACCTCAAAGGCCTAGCAGCGGACATGATGACGATTGTCCGTAATTCAAAGGCCTCCACTCTCCATGAGACTATTGAGGAGGCACAGATAATGGGAGGACGTCTATGCCCAACGCAAGGACAAGAGAGGGGGAGCCATAGAGAAAAGAAAGTGGGAGGGAAATTCCATACCCTCCAAAATATCAAAGACTTTCAACAGCAACCGTGGGTCCGAGCCTAAGCGAGAGGCTAGGTAGTGCCCAAAATGCCGAAACAAACATTTCAGTCCATGCAACTTTGTGCCCGGTAGCTGTTACAAATGAGGCAAGCCCGGTCATTCCGAAGACGACATCTCGAAGACGGATTAGGACACGTTACGGACATTACGAATTTCTAGTAATGTCATTTAGCCTAAACAATGCACCGGCGGTGTTCATGGACTTGATGAATAGAGTGTGCCGACCATTCCTCGACAAGTCGATCATTGTCTTCATCGATGACATACTCGTGTATTCCAAGAACAAGACAGAGCACTAACAACAGCTTCGGGAGGTCCTAGAAGTATTGAGAAAAGAGAGGCTTTATGCCAAATTCTCCAAGTGTGACTTTTGGTTAGAAGATGTTCAATTCTTGGGCCATGTTGTCACTCGAGACGGAGTGAAAGTGGACCCCTCAAAAATTGAAGCAATGATGAATTGGGAACCTCCCAAGAGTTCGTCCGAGATTGAAGATTCTTGGATTTGGCGGGCTATTACCGTATATTTATCTAGGACTTCTCCAAGATTGCCTCTTCATTGACTGCTTTAACCGGGAAGAACGTGAAGTTTGTTTAGGCTGAGACGCAAGAGAAAGCGTTTCAGACCTTACAAAATAAGTTGTGTGAAGCCCCGATTCTATCGCTACCCGAAGGGTCGGAAGACTCCGTGGTTTATAGCGATGCTTCAAAGATGGGTTTGGGTTGTGTGTTAATGTAGATAGGGAAGGTAATAGCCAACACATCGAGACAACTCAAGGTTCATGAGAAGAATTACCCTACCCACGATTTCGAGTTAGCGGCGGTAGTGTTCGCCTTGAAGCTATGGCGACATTACCTCTATGGCATGAAATGTACACTCTATACGAATCATTAAAGTTTGAAATACGTCTTTGATCAAAAGAGTTGAACATGAGGCAAATATGGTGGCTCGAGTTACTCAAGGATTACGATTGCGAATTGTTTTACCACCTTAGTACGGAAAACGTGGTAGCCAACACTTTGAGTCGGAAGGACAATAGTGGAAGCATCCGTGTCACCCTTTCGAGAATCGACTTGGTGTCAAGACTCATTGAGAAAATTAAAGCGTCTCAAGCGGAAGCTTTGTTGGAGGAAAATCTCAAGGATGAAGTGATGACGAAACAATGATCGCTCTTTACGAAAGATAGCCGTGGAGTAAAGTTGTTCAACGGGCGTGTTTGGCTGCCTAAGGTTGCGTACAACTGGGAACTTCTTCTTGAAGATGCCCATAAGGCTAAGTATTCCATCCATTCGAGGAGTACAAAAATGTATAGGGACTTGAAGCTACATTATAGGTGGCAGGTTATGAAGTTAGATATGGCACACTATGTGGAGTGATGTGTGACTTGCCTACAAGTGAAGGTTGAGCACCAACGACCCTACGGAAGCCTTCAATCCCTAGAGTTTCCCGAATGGAAGTGGGAACACATCACCATGGACTTCGTGACCAAATTGTCGAAAACCTTGAAAGGTCACGATACCATTTGGATGATAGTCGATCGGTTGACCAATAGCGCTCACTTATTGGCTATGCGTGAAACCCTACCGATGGACAAGTTGGCAAAGCTTTACATCGATGAAGTGGTCTTAAGGCATTGAGTGACCTTGTCTTTTGTGTCGGATCGCGATAATCGGTTTACTTCAAACTTTTGGGATGACCTACAGAAAGAACAATGATAATGATTAATGGATAAATATTTAGATAGAAAACTGAAAAAACAAATTGTAGTCATTGTTCTATTGGTATAAACATAAATGTGTGCATGACATAAACTTGTTCATGATATCCACTAGTGCATGATGTGTAAATTCATATCTAGTGCATGATATGTAAAACCATATCTTGTTCATAACATGTAAAACCATATGTAGGGCATTAAAATCATTATAAATAATCGAAATTTTTTAACTTAATAAATGTCGCCCGTCATTGCAAATAATGATCTTGAAATCTTGAACTCCACAGCGAAGAGTTTGGCATCAACACTAACATGCCTCCTCACATATGGTGAATATAAAATGGCAGCGACTTTGACAACCCTTTTACCGTCCTTCTCGGTCGGTTGAATATCATCCTGCTCCATCACCACGTCCACCTTTGCTGCATGTACTACATCATCCATCTGTTGGGTCAAGTTCATGGAGAAATCATCGGGACCTACAATGAATGAGTGTTCTTCTTCAAATTTTCTTCCACAGATTTTCCAATTTCGATAAGATAACATAGTACATCCGGGTAATTGAAAATTTGGGTTGGTGTCTCTATATCTTCATTCCACAATGGTTGGGGTCTTACCATTGGAGTCATCCCATTACTAGTAGCAGGAGTAACTTTACCAAAGTCTCCTATTGGTTCCTTTCCCTTACGCCTCTCCTAATTCTTGTTGATCTCTTTAACAGACATAGCCATCCCATCATTAGACAAACCTACTCCACCAGACAAACCGCTGACATCCTCAGTCGCTTCTTCAGAAACATTGTGTCCATATATTTTTTATCTCGATTTGTAGAGCTCCTCATTTTGGGGAAATGAATCAAGTCCCCGGTTGACATAAGACAAGATGTTGGCCTTGAGTTATTCCATCTCCTAATACTTTGCCTCAATCAAACCTATGAACCCCTGTAAAATGTGATACGAATTACTAAATATAATCAATAAAAAAATTGTCATTGACAAGTGCGCAATGTCCATATACCATTTATACATTAGAATATGCCCATGTTGATATAGATACATACACAGAGATATAGCAATAACAGTGTGTATTTGTAAAAGTGAATGTTACGCACAAGTGTGATGCACAAGTGCATGTTATGCACAGAATAACCTGTTATGCACAAAAAACCCTGTTATGCATGAAATGATCATAATTACTAAATTAGTGATATATACACATAGTATTGAATTCATATACTAAATTAGTGATAAAAATATTAACCTGGACATCTTGTGGTTGGGGGTCGGGCCTACGTGCATCACATCAATTATCGCCACACCCTGAGCAAACTCATCAACATGCACGTCCCGGTAAAGGATGTTAACTGGACCATGAAATCTTGATTGATATGAAAGATATAGAATTCCCCTTCCATAAGATCCTCATGCTCTTTTATGTTTAATAAATCAGTTGTCTATCCTAGCAAAACCGGTCTCTGTCTCATAATGGGACTACGTATTGAATTTGTCGCATCAACGTACAATAACTACAAAAAAGAAAATCCATAAA
The DNA here is from genome assembly GCA_954870635.1 of Arctium minus. Lineage (NCBI taxonomy): Eukaryota > Viridiplantae > Streptophyta > Magnoliopsida > Asterales > Asteraceae > Arctium > Arctium minus. The sequence goes on from OX941081.1 coordinate 145,519,311, forward strand.
CACATTTATTCACATGTGGATAACGACATTAAGCTAAAAATAAATAATTAATTATTAAACAAGTAAAGACTAACTGTCAATAGAGTCAATGGACCAACAAAAAAACACGTGGGGTCTTCTCGTAACCACACATCTTTGCATACAGCAACACAGTTAATCATGATTCAACACCAATCCCTCTGGTCGATATCATCTCTACCAATAATTCGATGAACTATCCCCAACATACATCTACCAATCTTCATTTTTTGACACATGGTGTTCATAAACAAAGGGATAAAGTTCATCCTAAACAAATGACCCAAATCACCACTGGTTGTAGTAACTCTAACAAGCTCAGAAGGTTTAATACTAGGAAATTGTCTATACCATTCCTTAACTTCTGTATCTTTTCATTTACGAAATCCTAAGGTTAGTATATTAATGCCTACGATGGGAATACCAACAATGGCATGCACAAGACATTTAGTCACATGGATCAAACCACTTCTAGTCTTAATCTTCAAATTTATCGGATCAAGACTATCGAAAACCCAATACCCTAACTTAGACGAGATAGAGTCAATCTGTAGAGATAATAAAGATCGAAAACCCATACGACAAATATCGTTTTTTTGTTCGATAGACAATGAACGTAAGACATTAAACAATTTCTTGGGGGACATACGTGTTCTAATAATTGGATGATAGATCTCATCTAATTCCCCTTCATCTACAAGTAATTTCGCTCGTTTATTGGCCTTCAGAATTTTGTTCTTCTCAACTTTCCTAAGGTTATGTCTTCATTCGTCCTCAATCATATCCTTGTTGGGATTCCCAACAATCAAAGATGTACTTGTTGAACCTGTTACAAAATTAAATAAATTGATGACCCATGTGCACAACAAATATGAACAGTAATGATTTGGTGTGTTTTCTATCTCACAGCCATCTTTTTGTTGTGTGTGACCTAACTATATTCACAAGTGCATATTGGAACAACTATATAGAATAATTGAATAAGATACAGGAATTCATTATAAGTAAATCGCTACAGAAATTAGATACAATAATCATTATAAGAAAACCACTAACTACAAGATAAATTTCCATATTTTGACAGAATGCAAAACCCAAATCAAGCACTTCATTCAAACCTAGAACTTTTCAAATGCAATATCAAGATAGATTTGACCATTTTGTTTTCTCAAAAAGTGTACGAATCAAGTCAATCCACACACCAAATTTACAACCATTTTAAAATCTTGCAAGGACTTATCCAACTTAGGAATCATAAACAAGTGACAACATGAGGAGGTTTTCAACAATTGAATGAGACAATTAAACAATGTTCAGTTGTCAATATAGATGGAAATTCAACTGGTTGAAGTTTGGGAAAAGAAATATTACATCTCGAAAACAAGCATAAACCAAATTATAGGTTTGATAAATATATTAAACTCTATTTGAACATAAATGTTTAAAGATACTAACCTCTATTACCCACATTCTTTGATTGATCAGTATTCTTAAGTAACTTATGACTTTTCCTAGGTAAACCTGAAAAAAAACGATTTTATGTTAAATAGGAAGAAAATATGATGAAATATAGGGTTTAAAGGTTTGACAAGCATAGAAATTGTAGGTCAATTGATGAAAAGAACACAAAAAGTATACCTTCTTCAGCCATTGATGTTAGCTTGAACAAACAACTCTATTGGAGACTAGGATTTGAAGGTCATAATGTATTGACCGAATTTGACTTTGCTACTGATCTGAAAATCGCAACCAAGAATGAGTATATGACCGAAATAGACTTCAATATAGATCAATTGAATGGATTTTGGAGGTACCTGGTTGGATCGATTGAAGGTGGTAATGGATTGTTAACCTAATTTCACCCAAAATCGTTTCAATGGAGGTGAGGAACCGATATTGATTTGGAGTAATGGAAAAACCCTTCAAAATCGGGATTCTCGAGAGAGAGATTGAGTTTGAGCGTGAAAGGTGTAGGAGGATTCGATTATGGCTATAAAATCGGGAAAAGGAATAGGGTCTAATTTTATTCCACTTTTACCCTCTAATGCAGCGTAATGTCTTATACAATATACCCCCAGCTTTTTTATTTACGAAATTGCCATTGAGATAATAACCATTAGATTATCACATCTTATGTCTATAAAGGTGTTCTTTAGTTTTCTGGTTATTTGAGGTTTTCCCTTGAACCTCCATCTCTCTCTCTCTCTCTCTCTCTCTATATATATATATATATAGGGTTATTGGGTTAACAAAAGAACCATCTTAGCCTTTAATCTTTGAAATCTATGGTTGAAATTATTCATGACTTAATTAAACAAGGAAGCTATTTAAACATAGGTGAACATTCTTGAACAAGGGTATTTGTGGAAAAGATAGCCAAGATTTCATTTACAACTATTATCGGTTACATTATGTGCAATAAATGACCACACATTCGGTTACAGTATGTTCAATAAAAGACCACACAAACATCAATGTGATTATTCATAGCAAGTTCTCTAAATTTAAATTTTGGTTGATCTATAATCATATTTTCAATAACAAAAACACAACATATTTTGTTTGTAATCACATATGAAACAGTTTCCATGTAAGATAACATGCATATTAACACATTATGTGTTCATATGATTTGTTCATAGAATGTAAAAAAGTGAATCATGGCATATGAACACCTACAAACAATCTTGTTGAACACCTATGAACACCATATAATTATGAACACAATCTTATGAACGTCTTATAGTTATGAACACATTCTAATGAGCACCTTATGAACACCTATGATTACATTCTTATGAAGACCTTATGGTTATGAACACATTCTTATGAACACCTATGAACATCAGTTATTAATGCAATTCAGATTAATATGATGAACAAATTGAGTGTGTTTTGTGAACATTTCACATATGAACCTGCAATATATTCACTTTGATTAATCATTGTTCACGTTAAAATTAACATAATCATTCTATAATCTTGAAATATGACGATATGATTATGATCCTAAGAACATGCAAGTAACTTACAAGAATGAATCTCATTTAATTTGTTACATCTCATTAAATACCATAAAAGTAATTTACACATGAAAATTACCTATTTGCCTTCATCATTAAATCAAACATTTGAATTAAACTCCATTGAAGAATGGATTTTATTGGTCCAATAAGTTCAAAAAGTTAACACCATATTCTTGGTTAACAAAATATCCTACCTGTATCTCTCTCTCTCTCTCTCTCTCTCTATATATATATATATATATATAGAGAGAGAGAGAGAGAGTGAGTGAGGATCTTTTGTTAACCATGAAAATGTTGTTAACTTACAAAACTTCATTGACCAATAGGAATGCATCCTCAATCGTTGTCTTGTATACATGTGCAATTAATGTGTAAGGGTATTCATGTGATTTCATATTTTGGTTATTTTGTAACACCCTTCAATGTGCAGTTACAAAAGTAACGTACTCCATGATTTTAGCTCTATTTGTCTTGTCAAAATTTACAATAGTTTCTTGTTCTTGTTGATTTGAGAAAATTAGTGTAAGAAACATGGCTTGTCAGCATGAACATAACATCAGTCAAGATGATTATCCGAACGAAGTTATAGGTGAACCTGACAAAAAGATATCGTGTGTATGAATTCAGTGTTCATCCATGTTCATACACATATGTGTATGAATTCGGTGTTCATAAGTCATATGTGGTTGAACATAGATGAACCTGATAAAAAGGTATCATGTGTATGAATTCAGTGTTCATATGTTCACACTTGTTCATACATTCAATCACATTTCTTCATAATAACATAAGTCATATATGAACCTGACATAAAGGTATCAGCTATATGAATTTAGTGTTCATATGTATTCACCCAAAATTTTTGTTATCTTGTTTATTAATGCTAAACAATGTTATGTTCATATTGGACGAAGATTATTTGGGGAGAATTTTCCGGGGAGTTACTAAATGTAAAAGAAAGATACTTTCCTCAGTTTCCCCTAATCACTATTGTTCACTATTACTATACCATCGCCCCACATTTTAATTAATTTTCGACTGTGTTTCATCTCAACCGTTAATTATAAGATTAATGGATGTGATTTGGTTCATAAAGTTAATACAAAAAATTGGGTTACCAAAAGAACCCAACCCTATATATATATATATAGGGTTGGGTTCCAGTGATAAGTTTAGTTAATGTGAGAAGCGTGAGAAGTGGTTATCAATCGTTGGATGCACATTATGATGAGATACACTGAGATGCACCAGATCAATTCCCTTATGAAGTGATTCATGAGTGGGTTTGAGATTATAAGTGATCAAGGGTTCAGATCCACTTCTCATGCTTCTAACGTTAACTCAACTTCTCACATGATCCTTCTTCTATATATATATATATATATATATATATATAAAGTATATATTTTTTGTATGCATATGTTTTTTTAAAAGGTGGGAAAAATACAAGTTCAAGGTGAGAGAAGGGTGAAGGTGACACGTGAGAGAAGGGGGATGGGATGGGGATGGGTAAATTGTTGGGAATGATTAACTGACTACTAATAAAAGGTATTAAAAACACTCTTCAAATAACGACTTTGGAAACATTTTATGGAGACAAATAGTTGAGGGTTGGAAATCCTATGGTTTTCACTAGTGAACAATATTCTCAAAATAACTATCAGTTATACCCTTTAATGAATATCTAATCTGTAAAATCACCGATGTTGCTTGTGATTTTATTTTGAAAACACAAGTCTCATCTCTCGATTTTAACATATGAGCTTAAAACACATTAAGTTCCAGATTATAGTGACACTAAGGTGTAGTTGGTATATCCCTATCCAATTTCTCACACCTTAGGGATATAATTCTAGTTCCTGTTAACAATTAATTCTCTCGAATTCAATTTATAACGAACAAACCAGATGAAAGTTGATCAGACTCACAAAAGCATTAAAACCCAAATCAAATGCTTCATTAATTAGGAAAAACTGATAAAAATCCTAAGTTACATGTTAATATGCTTAAAACAAAGTCAAACCAATCCCCAACATCTAAAGATTAGTTCATGTTGGGGGTATTAACAGAGAAAATAGTAGAAGAGTTGATAGATCTAGGAAAAGTTCTCTCAAACATCAAAGATTGTAGAACTCCTTTTGTTTTTGTAATATCAACGAAGAAGTGGAAGAAATCGGAGTAAGAATCACTTCCCTAATCGTATCCTTGCTTCATATCTGTGTTTCTCCCTTGCAAAAATCGCCACAAGTTGTCTCTCCTCGTTCCCCAGACGTCAAAGTGAAGAATGAATGAAGAATGCCTCAAAACCCTAGGAGATAAGCTCTATAAAATGTCCATCACAAATCTGGCAGGTTTCCGTTAGTTTAGCATCAGCAACTAGCATGAAAGTTGCCCTTTTTTCCTTTTTTGCCGAGTTGCAAGCTATTCAACTTTAGCAACCTACTTCAAAGTCGGCTTGGCCACTGCTTTTTGGCACAAAAAAATTGCTCTTTCTTTATAAACTTCACTTCTCAACCGGTCATTTCTCGGGCTTAAAACTTGATGATGATTATGATCGATTCTCACTCGGAAAACTTACTTTTCACACTCATTCTTGGCCATCTCATTACATGATGCACTTCCTGAAACACTTGATTTAAATTATAAAATTCCACTAAATTCGCTTGGAAATAAGCAATTTTACTGGGAAAGTGACATGACAATAACACCAAAAATTGGTGTTATCAACAACCCAAACCAAGCGTTGTTTGTCCCCAAGAAAATTAGCGTCAATAAAAACATAAACTTAAACCAATCATGTAACTTTAAAAGAAAGAGGACCACAGGAGTCGAGCAATAAAAATATTAGTGGATGAAACAATCGGTATTCATTATTCAACAAAGGTATTAGAGTCATAAACATTGAACATCGAACTAAAAACAGTGACCCCATACCTAATCATACCCAAGTCCTCACACTTTTGGGGAGGATTTCGCCTCGACCCTACCTCACGGGATACTCTCTTTACACTTGAACCCTAAGTTGTCACACATGTTGTTCATATCTTCGAAGTTTATGTACAAAAATTAAGAAGATATTAGCATGAACAACTAATCATGAAAAACACACAAATGTACAAAGAAGTGATCTCAGAAGGAATCAAGTAACAAGACTAAGCTATTAGTGCTATTCCGTCTATCCTCGTATACTTTCCAAAAGATCATCCAGGTCTTTATAAAGATTGTAATGGGGCTAGGCTTATGGCTAAGAAATGACGGTAAACGAATCAACATACTTAATGTGTCATTTAATGAACAACCAGATTCATCCCATCCCTTCCGGCGAGTTTTCTTTCTTTTCACTGTATTCCCAGCATATTCCTTTACCTTTACCTTGGTGTTTTCTTTCTTTTCATATTTTTCTTTTTGCATAACCCTTTTTTTGCAGCTATTAGACCCATTTAGTCATATTTTTCTTTCTAACACCCACTTTCAGTATTTCTTTTTTGCTTTTTCTACCCCTTTTCCGTTATTCCCTATCAGTTGTTCATTACATGACACATGTTCGGATGTGGGTAGGCTATTAATCAGGCTAGGGTTTGATAAAATGGGTTAAGAAAGGATAATTTACTAGATGGCTGCAAAAGGGCTAAGGTGCACACATTAGAAAGGTAAGTAAGATAAAAATCAGTATTTATTTAACACACATTGCCTGGAATCATCTCTAAAGGTCTGTAATTAAGATAAGACAAAAATTGACACTTAATATCCTTATGGCCGTCTTTGCTACTCGATGCAATATTATAATGAGATCATGCTATAATCACGACAAGGAATCCGAAAACTGTATAAGATATAAGTGTATAATTCCCTCGCAATAAATTGTACGCTATTGGGTTCAAATTTCCCTCGGGTGGTCTCCACTAATGTCCCTTACTCGTGCAATTTCCTGATTATTTTTAGGATTATATATCCACTTTTAGCTTCTCAAAACAATGTAAAATTGTCTAAATGCCAAGCTGCTTCATGAATTCCGGTGTCTACTATCCTCAACAAAACATATTATGATATGCTTGACAAACCTGTGAAAATTATGCAATTAAAATGCAATACCATAGAATACCCGATTAGTATGCCCGGGTCTACAACTCCAAACCTTATCGGCACATTGTCCCCAATGTGCAAGCTCGGTTTGAGTTATAAATAGCTATAGATGCAATAAGATGACAGAAAATTTATGCACATAAAGGAGATAGTAGAAGCGTTACCCGTGTCCATGCGAGATGATGTGGAGAGTATGTCTACATCATTACAGTTATCCAAATTCAACATAACAGGAGAGAACAAGTATCAAGTGTACAACATAAAGAAGTCATGAATGGCATCACGTGGGATGACGAGAAGAAGATCCCTCGCCTCGGCGGCGCCTCCGAAAGTATCCTTCCCAAAGCCACGATCGGCAAGGTACTCCTCGAGGTGGTCGACGATAGACCGGACTTCTTCTATTTCCGCTATGGTGTGATCTAACTTTGCTTCCAACCTGGAGATGTAGGGTGGTGTGGTATGATCTGGGCGAGCGAGTAGCTGCGGTGGCGGTGTGGCCGGTGGCGCCTCTGTCTCGTAATCAACATCATCATCATCCGATTGCGCCTCCTGCTTGTCGATAGCCTCTACCTCATAGAACATATGCTGGTACTCTAGCATCCTCTTCCTCTCCATCTTGAGATCATAAGTGACCTGGAGGTTGTAAGTACGGCTTGTGAGGTCCAGGTCACCATCACTCGGGTAACGGGAGCCAATACCTGCACTTCAAAATCTTTTTAATTAATAGATAAGCTAACAAAAATGCCCCTGAGGTAACGAATTAGAGTTAACTTCATTAGTGATAGGGACCTAGGTTGAAACGAAATGCAAATCACGGGCACGTCCAATGTACTTTTTCTAAACCACTCTAAATAACGCTGCAATTTTTCTTACGTAAAATATTTCATTATTTTTAATTGCATTACATATTTTGCAAGTGGCTAATCTGCATTTATATGGTGTTATCGCATACTTCAAGCATACATATATACTCGTCCTCAATTCACAAGGTTTGCTATCTTTCACACTTGACTAACTCTCATATAAAATGATGAAACTGAAAGATTGGTTGAGTTTAGAGGAACAATAATGTGTAAATTCTGTTGTAACTAATCCGTTCACTTTTTTACACTATATGATTGTTTTTTTACACGACGTGTAAAAATAAAATCTTTTACAAAATTTGGTCAAAAAACCGTGTAAAATATGTTTTTTACTAGTTCTTCCTAATATTTGTACTAACTATTTTCCGATTTAAAATACATTGAAATAACATTACATCAAAATCACTAAATATTCATATAAACGATACATTGTCTGTGACACCCCAAAATGGGGCAAATAAATAAATATGAAAAGAGATTTAAAAAAATGCATTTTATTTTATTAAATAAAATAATTGTGAAGAAAAACGCAAAAAAGGGCCAATCGTGCCATTTAATGAAAGTGGTAAGTGAAGAAAAAGAGTTTATGTTCAATCATACTAAAAATGAAAAGAAATGTCAAATTGGGGGTGAAAATATAAAATTGACCAAAGTATTTAAGACAGGGGGCCGAATGCCAATTTCTCATAGTTTAGGGCATGTCTCAGCGTCAACCTCCTCATTGTTGAGGGACCTGTTTTGCCATAAGTACAATCTTATTGAGAATCAAATTTCGAAAGCGTGGCTGATTTTGGGAGACTCCTATTGGCTCGTTGAGTCAACGAATAAGCCAAAAAAATCCAGATTTATGTAGCCAACATGTTCTTTTTCATTTTTGGCTCAAGAAAATTGAAATTCCATCAAGTTTCTAATGAGAAATCGGAGGTTGAAATTTGCATTCGAAAAGCTCCGTTTATTGGCGATTGGAGGTAAAATACCCAACCATTTCGATTTCTTTATATGGTTATCTTCGTTTTTAAGTCCTTTATCGAACCTTAGTAGCTTTATGTCTTATATTTTGGTTTAGGACGTCTGATTTTGTGTTTTATTACTGATTTTCGAGTGGATTTTTAACCCAATCTCTAAATGAGCGTGTGAGACTCAATACTTGATGGTTTTCATTGATTTTTGTTCTTATGGTTGAGGAAAATCATTTTCTAGAGTTTTAGCAAAAGAAATCGTTGAAAACGGTCGAAAAACGAGGCCAAACGACTCTGAAATTAGACAACTATTAAATTCGATTTGTTGGTGGTGTTGGCCGGAGAAATGGCCGGACGCCGGCTGTTTTGCCGGGCCGTAAACGTGTTGGATGGGTGACTTCTCTTTTGAGCCTTATAATGTGGTTTGGTATTTAACTGGTCAACTAAATATGTTAGGCCCAAAGTAATTAATTTTTTTTCTAGATTGTATTAATTAATTTATTTATTTTCCAAAATAATTAATATGTTAATTAAAATTATTATTTAATTAATATATTAATTTATTTTAGAATATGTATATTAATTATATCATAAAGAGGTGTTTATGAAATGATCCAACCAATTCAAAGAAAAAGGATTTTTATACGTCGTATTTTAGTAAAATATTATCAAGACGTTTTAATGTTAAGCAAATGATTTCTTTAGTTATTAAAAGAATAAATCGACGTTAAGAGTTGCTATCAAGCGTAACATTAGAGGTCTATTAAATTATTTTTATGATTTATTAATGGTATTAAAGCGTCGTAATTCGAGTTAAATATTTATTGAGACACTTTAATTTGGAGATATGGATTTATAAGATTATAAATTTATTATTTTGACGTTTTAGAACGTCATCGAGTTTTAGACTTGGGGTTTGACTAAAGTTAGTCGAGGTTGACCAATGGTTGACTTTTACCTCGTTTGACCCACAAGTATTTTGACAATTAGATCAAATGGATATATTTGAGTTATTAAGAAACTTGATTTTGGAGTTTGACTTAAGGTCGAGTTGGGGTGACCATAGTTGACTTTTGTTAACTTTTAGAGAAACTAAGTCATTAATTGGAAATGGTGGTATGAAATGTGTAGTTTTCAGATGAGAGCTATAAGTAGCCGATCTACACGCAATCAGGTGAGTCTTCATGAGACTTACACTGTGATGCATACCTATGTACAAATTTATTTTCGAGCATTATATGATTTTGTGGTTGTGAATATTATGCATGATAATGATTTAAATACATGTCATCGGTATATGTTTACATGTATGTGGAGTTTTGTGGAGCACGCATGCTAATTGTTTTCCGATTTTTAAACGTATTTAGCATGATTGGATTTTCAGTTGGTTTATATGGTACAAATGGTGCATGGTTTAGAATATGAGATGTTGGTTTGGTTTGTCACACTTAAGGGGAGGCACGACCCCGAAATGGGTGACTGGCTCTGTGTGAGCAGTATACACCAGAGAATGCTTGTGACATGGAAGCATGAACCCGTGATGGGTTATTGGCTATAGGTAAGCCGTAGACATCCAGGGAATGCTTGCAACTTATCAGTCCTTACTCGAGGAAACGGTTATGAGGTCTCGTTTCTTTTGGTGTTGCATATTTCAGAAAATGAATATTATTTTATGCGAAGTTTGCATGATTGATATGTGTGACAAGATGTGATTTCACTCATGCAAACCATGAACTCACTGAGCTTTATAAGATGACTATAGTATGCATATCAGGGATTGAAGGTTTCAGGTTGGACGAGGGAAAAATGGCACACATAGAGACTCGCCTAGCCTATTTAAGTTCAATATTTATGTTGCCGCATCTATGGTAGATAAATTTGTAACGAAATCCGGTATGGGACGGATTAACATTTAAGTTACATATTTATTATTTTAAAGTTTTCCGCTGTAAACGATTTTAATTTGGCCGTTATTTTGGAGTAATTTGAAAAATTGTTTTAGATTACGTAACATTTTCAAGGCAAAAATATGGGTGTCTGTCACAAATTAATGTTGACCTTGTTTCAAAAACAAATGAAAGCAAAACAATGTAGAACTGGTTATATTGCACAATGTTTCATTTGGACTTAAAAAAACACCCAAGGAACATCTTTTTGTATGAAACATGCTTGTTTTTAATGTTTAACAAGTACTTCGTCAAGTAAATAGAATTTAGCGAAATTGACCCAAATGGCCAGAATAGGGGGAAGGATTGGCCCCCTAGTCATCTCTCTCCCTCTTTTACACAAATGTCAATACCTACGTAAAAAGGCGGTGCGTAAAAAATGTGGGGTGCGCAAAAAAGGTGGGATTGGCCTCCTAGCCATCCATCTCCCTCTAATTTTAATTTTAAATTATTCTAACTTTAATTTTAAATAGATAATTAACAAAATAAAGAAATCCTTAAAATATGGAAAGACGATTAATAGGCGTGTAACAAGAAATTCCGGTTTTACTCCTTTGAGAATTAATACGCTTGTAGGTTGATAGACAATCTATGATGATTCTGATTGGTTGAAAATTTGTTAACATGATTAACACCAATGTCTTGGTTAACAAATGAATGGGTCTCTCTCTCTCTCTCTCTCTCTCTCTCTCTCTCTCTCTCTCTATCTATCTATCTATCTATCTATCTATCTATCTATATATATATATATATATATCGAGAGAGAGGGAAATGTGAGTTCATACAAAAACAACATCTATTTAAGAAAAAAAACATGAGAACAACCGAATACATACAAAATCATATACGATTCATGCGACTATGCCCGCGACTTTAGGTCGCGGCCAAAGTCGTCCGCGTTCGTTTTTTTTCAGGTTAATGTAAAATCACATATGATTTTGTACATGAATTGTTGTTTTCTTGTTTTCTTAAATAGATAATGTTATCGTATGAACCCACCTCTCTCTCTCTCTCTCTCTCTCTCTCTCTCTATATATATATATATATATATATATATATATATATAGTAAATATGTAATATTTCTATACAACAAATACTTACATGTCATTTCTAATAAGATTTGAATCCTTAACTTTTTAAAAGAATTAGGAAAGTAAATGAAAAGACATAAATACCCCTCTTTTAACGGACAACATTTAACGGAGTTGGTGACTAGGGATCACTTTTAGAGCAAAATAAGAACCACGAGAACGGTTTCTAGAGTTATTAAAGTTCAGGTCCCACTTTCAAAGATTTCACTAAACCTCAAGGACCAAAATCAGAGTTTACTCTTACTTTAATTTACATCCATTTTGACTTGTAATAACATATTTTTACAACCCGAACCAACAAAGAATTCAATTAAATATATATATATATATATATATGTACCAATTAAGTTAATATTTTTTATTACTTTTTTTTAGAGAGATATGATTACTTCTTTTTATTGTTTCATGGAGTTATACTATGTTTTCCCAACGCATAATAATTATCATCACTTTTCAATTTCAATAATTAGCCACTAAACCAAATTGAACTCTGTTTTTGGAAGGTTTAAGAGATTAGTCGGTATGATTTAAGCAAGTTATCATATGGTGAATTTTTCTTTCTATAGGCTCGTGATTTCCCTTTATGTTTAGACTTTTTAAAGTACATTCTTATTTTAGTCTTTTTCCTTATTGTTTCCTTTAACGGGATTATAGAAAAACTTTGAGATTATTATCCCAGCAAATGTTCCCACATAAAAATTACCTAACTTTTACTTGCTCCAATTTAAAGTTAACTTGGTATTAGACGACTTTTTTAAAACTAGTGGTTATGGGTTCAAGACTTAATATTAACATGTATGTACACCATTATTTCAAAAAGTATACTTTACCCAAAGTGGCTGGTCTGAATTATCACCAATTAATTGATTTGTGTGCAATGTTTCCATATTCAAGTACATACATGTTTCCAAACCATCGACAAAATTTGAATTACATAAATAATTTAGAGTAAATTACAAATTTGGTCCTTTTACACAAATGTCAATACATGTAAGTATTTGTTGTATAGAAATATTATATATTTATAATATATATATATAGATAGATCAGAGAGAGAGAGAGAGATAGAGGTGGATTCATACGAGAACATTATCTATTTAAGAAAACAAGAAAACAACAAATCATGTACAAAATCATATGTGATTTTACATTAACCTGAAAAAAAACGAACGCGGACGACTTTGGTCGCGGGCATAGTCGCATGAATCGTATATGATTTTGTACGTATTCGGTTGTTCTCATGTTTTCTTAAATAGATGTTGTTTTTGTATGAACTCGCCTTTCCCTCTCTCTCGATATATATATATATATAGGGGCAGGTTCAAACGAGAAACTAAACATTTTGCGAGAAGGCGAGAAATGTTTAATCATATATGATACACAAGCTTAATCATATATGATTAAACACATGTTATATTGACAATACATAGACGTTTAATCATACATGATTAAACACACCTACAAGCCATGCAATCATATATGATTAAACACTTCTCGCCTTCTCGCAAAATGTTTAACTTCTCGCATGATCCTCTCTCTCTCTATATATATATATATATATGTATATATATACACACACAGAGAGAGAGGGGCCAATTCATTTGTTAACCAAGACATTGGTGTTAATCGTGTTAACCAATTTTCAACCAATCAGAATCATCCTAGATTGTCTATCAACCTGCAATCCTATTAATTCTCAAAGGGGTAAAATCGGAATTTCTTGTTACACGCCTATTAATTGTCTTTCCATATTTTAAGGATTTCTTTATTTTGTTAATTATCTATTTAAAATTAAAATTAGAATAATTTAAAATTAAAATTAGATCTTATCTATAATATTCATCTTCTTCCTTATTTTTAGCAAATATCAACATTTCAACTGCACAATTTTTTCTATGCATAGAATTGTTTTTTTTTATTCCCAACCGCTGTGAAATAAATCCGTTGAGCGTTCTAGTTTCGAGTGATTAGCACAATGAGTGACAGTCGAATAACGTCTGTTCTTGATAATGAGAGCCTGTTGGAATCAATTTTTTAAAACTCAAGACGATCCCCCGTTCCGTCGTCATAACGAGGATGTTCAATCTTTGAATACGTGGTTATCCCAAGAGTTCGGTAATTCTACCGGATTTGATGACATATCACTCGACGAAACCAAGTTCGGTAATCGCCCATTTACTAGTTCACTGTATCCAGAATCGGATATCGGTAAAAGCAGCGGTAATTTTTTTTACATTATCCATACATTATGCATATATGCACAAGTATTAACCAATTTTATACTAGCAAAATGCATATGCATATGCTTAGGTCGATATTTGATAGCTAGAACATATGTCATATGTATATGCATATGTGCAAAGTAGAATGTGTACATATGTGCACATGTGCACAGTAGAATGTGTATACATGCATATGTGCACAGTAGAATGTGCGTACATAGGTTGATACTTGATAGCTAGAAAATATGTCATATGCATATGTGCACAGTAGAATGTGTGTACATGCACTATGTACATACAACAATTTAAAAAGTCCATTTGTATATTCTACGCATACACAAGATTTAATAACACAGACAAAGTTCACATGGTCTTAATCTCAATGTCATATGCACATTCACACACCATTTGTTTGTCGACATTCCTATATCAAGTAGTTCGTTCATATACATAGTAGGTATCAATCAATAGACATATGCATTTTAGATATTAGTTTGCATATATCCATTTAATCAATTTGCCCATATTCATATCAGATAAGTGTGCACATATGAATATCTGCTAAGAGTTCATGTGTAACACCCTAAAAATTCGGGTAATTTTGAAAATTGAAAATTCGGCAATATAACGTTTATAAATAGAGCAAACCACCTAAAAGGGTAAATGAGTAAGCGTTCACAAAATGTGTAATGATGCATGGGAAACGAAAACAAACTAATCTAAACCACGTAATGATGCATGGGAAACGAAAACAAACTAATCTAAACCACTTCTATCTAGATTACATAGGTTGTCAACCCAAATTACAAAAATAAAGTAATTGTTTTAAACGCCAATACTCCAAAATATCTATCATACAAAAATTCCCTCAAGAGACCACGCTCTTCTCTCAACCCCTTGACGACCCGCCGCTAAGGGAACCTGTTATACACATCATTTGAGAAAAAGTGTTAGGCTTAAAGCCTAGTGAGAACATACAGTTTAAATGAAAGATAGTAAGAAGAATTAAATGCAACATAAATAAACTGTTTTCGACAACCGTCTTTGTAAATGGTTTGATGAGCACATAGTGACCTTACGGCCCACACTTCAACTTGCGGTGACGTGAAAAACCCGAATTCCAAGAATTGTGGCGAAACACAAAGTAAGCCACTTTCCAAGTTTTGAGCTCACCATACTAGGATCAAGGCCACGAACATGTCAGCTCGTACTAAGATGCGGGGGAGGGCACCCAATGATCCCTAGTCATGCTCATTCGCTAGGATTTACATTTACGACCCACGACTAGTATCCGGTCCCACATAACCGTACCAAGTTGCCACCCTAGGGCCTAATGTCTCAACTAGCTACATACGGGAATTACCCCCAAATAATAAGTCGACTCTATACCTATGGATCCACTAGTAATAGTCTAGACTTGTCACAATAATACTTGTGACCAACTATAATCAAACATATAGTTCATAGTACCACTTAGTTTCCAAATCACATTTTTATGGTTAACTGCTTATAAGAAAATACAAAGCTCAAACATGAAGCATAAAGCTATTTTCTCATTTCCAAATATATGTAAAACCATCTTAATGAAATATGGATTTCCTCAAGATTAAACCAGTTATTCCCTTTTTACCAAATAATCCTTTCACCCAAATACTCATAATATGCTTAAAACATAATCATGGCTAAAATGCCACAGGTTGAACATTTATTGATCAAAATATGAAAACATCCATATTTATAGTTCCAAGACATAGAATACTTATTTACTTTATAAAATGGTAAGAACCCTAAAAATCTCCAAAATACCAAGTTAGGTCAAAATCTCACCAACAATGAAAATGTAAACAAGGAGATATTTAGAAGTCAAAATGCATTTTGATGTGTATAAAGTTTAATAAAAGGAAGTATGAACTCACAATGGGTTTATTCCAAGCCCTAGAAATTTCTAGTTGGAGAGATTTAACACTTGAGAACTTTGAGATCTTCACAATAAACACTTGGCCACCTAGAATGAGGAGTAAATGATCTTAGGATAACATTATCTAGGAATAAATGAAGAGAGAGGTGAGGAAAAACTCACTTAGGGCACCCAAAATCGCTCCCAAAATCGCCCTACTAGCTTCACACTTGCAATAAATGAGAAATGGATCAGTTGGGTCGTTTTTATACCCAAATGCCCCCGACCGCGACCTTGCGCGCGAGAGTGACACTTGTCACAATCGTGGGGCACTATCGTCCGCGTCTAACCACCCGCAGTACAATCCCAGCGATAGTGCCCTGCGATAGTGACAAGTGTCACTCTCGCGGTCACTATCGCGCCATATGTACCGCGACTCAATCTTCCCCCCGAGATTATGCCGCGGCGATAGTGACACTGTCACTATCGCGTGGCACTGCCGCGTGAACCCTTTGGCCTCCGAAAATTCGATTTCCGAGCATCGGCACATACAAGGACAATGCCCGAAGTCGAAGATACTCAAACTAAGGGTTTCATAACGAAAGGAAGGAAGTATGGGGAAGAAAAAATAGAGGGAATAACGTACCGAAAATCCGGGTGTTACAATACTTCCCAACATGGAAATGATTTCGTCCCCGAAATCCCAACTACCCGAACAGATGAGGATATCTTTGCTTCATATCCTCCTCGGATTCCCACGTCACATTGGCACCCCGATGATTCTTCCATTGCACCTTGACCATAGTGACTTCCTTTTAGCGAAGTTTCTTTGACTTTTTCTCCAAAATGGCTTCAGGTTCTTCAGCACAACGGTTACCCTCGTCTACTCTAATCTCGAAAAGAGGAATGACGCTTTCCTCATCCGCCAAACATTTCCGAAGGTAACATATATGGAATATGTTGTGGATCCCGTTCATTTTGGGAGGGAGTTCCAACTTGTAAGCGTACAAGCCCACATGCTTAAGCACTTTAAAGGGTCTAAGGAAACTGGGACTCAACTTCCCGCGTTTTTTGAACCGGATAGTGCCCTTCCATGGCGACACCTTTAACATCACGTGATCGCCCACTTGGAATTCCATCGTTCGCCTCTTCTTATCGGCATAACTCTTTTGCCGATCTTGGGTCGCTTTCAATCTTTCCCGAATGCCTTTGACCTTATCGGTCGTCTCTTGCACGATTTCAGGTCCAGCGAATTGCTTCTCTCCCGCTTCAAGCCAACACACGGGAGTTCTGCACTTCCGCCCGTATAAGGCCTCAAACGGAGCCATTCCGATACTCGAGTGGTAGCTATTATTTTAAGAAAACTCCACTAATGGTAAGTGAGAGTCCCAACTACCCCCGAAGTCAATAACGCAAGACCTTAGCATGTCTTCAAGCGTTTGGATCGTTCTCTCGCTTTGACCGTCGGTTTGAGGACGATAAGTCGTACTCAACTTCACACGCGTACCAAGTTCCTTTTGTAAGCCATCCCAAAAGTTGGAAGTGAACCGGTTGTCACGATCCGATACAATAGACAAAGGTACTCCATGCCTCGAAACCACCTCATCGATGTAAAGCTTTGCCAACTTGTCCATCAGTAGTGTTTCACGCATGGCCAAGAAGTGAGCGCTCTTGGTCAACCGGTCAACTATCACCCATATGGTATCGTGACCTCGAAGAGTCTTGGGCAGCTTAGTCATGAAGTCCAGGGTAATAAGCTCCCATTTCCACTCGGGGATCTCCAAGGATTGAAGACTCTCGTACGGTCGTTGATGCTCGGACTTCACCTGCAGGCACGTCACAACGCTCCACGTACCGTGCCACATCAAGCTTCATTACCGGCCACCAATAATGTAGCTTCAAATCTCGGTACATCTTTGTACTTCCCGGATGAATGGAATACTTGGACTTGTGAGCATCCTCAAGAAGAAGTTCCCGATTTCCCCCAACCTTAGGCACCCACACACGACCGTTGAACAATTTAACTCCACGACTATCTTTCGTTAAGAGCAAACGTTGTTTGGTCATGAATTCTTCCTTGAGATTTTCTTCCAACAATGCTTCTACTTGAGATGTCTTGATCTTCTCAATAAGGCTTGACACTAACTCTATTCTCGAAAGGGTAGCCCGAATACTTCCGCTATAGTCCTTCTGACTTAACGCATCGGCCACCACGTTTGCCTTACCAGGATGGTAAAGCAACTCGCAATAGTAATCCTTGAGCAACTCGAGTCACCGTCTTTGCCTCATGTTCAACTACTTTTGATCAAAGACATACTTCAAACTTTTATGATCCGTATAGAGAGTACATTTTGTACCATAGAGGTAATGTCGCCAAAGTTTCAAAGCGAACACCACCGCTGCCAACTCCAGATCATGGGTAGGGTAGTTCTTTTCGTGAATCTTGAGTTGTCTCGATGCGTAAGCGATTACTTTGCCTCTTTGCATTAACTCACATCCCAATCCCATTTTTGAAGCGTCGCTATAAACCACGAAGTCTTCCGACCCTTTGGGTAGCGATAAGATTGGAGCTTCACACAACTTCTTCTTTAAAGTCCGGAACGCCTTCTCTTGCGTTTCGGTCCAAACGAACTTCACATTCTTCCTAGTCAAGGTCGTCAAGGAAGAAGCGATCTTAGAGAAGTCTTGTATGAATCTCTGATAGTAGCCCGCCAAACCCAAGAAACTTCGAATTTTGGACGGACTCTTGGGAGGTTCCCAATTCATCATTGCTTCAATCTTTGAGGGGTCTACTTTCACTCCGTCTCGAGTGACAACGTGACCCAAGAATTGAACCTCTTCAAGCCAAAAGTCACACTTGGAAAATTTGGCGTACAACCTCTCTTTTCTAAACACTTCCAGAACTTCGCGTAGGTGTTGCTCGTGTTCTGACTCGCTCTTGGAATACACGAGTATGTCATCAATGAATACAATGACCGACTTGTCGAGGAATGGTCGGCACACTCTATTCATCAAATCCATAAACACCGCCGGTGCGTTAGTTAGACCAAAAGGCATCACAAGGAATTCATAATGGCCGTAACGCGTTCTAAAAGCCGTCTTCAGAACGTCTTCCTCTCTCACCTTCACTTGGTGATAACCCGGGCGCAAATCAATCTTCGAGAAATAACCTGCTCCTTGGAGTTGGTCGAATAAATCATCGATCCTCGGCTCGGGAGTGGATACTTATTCTTCACCGTGGCCTTATTCAGTTCACGGTAATCGTTGCACATTCTCATTGTGCCATCCTTCTTGATAAACAAGACCGAAGCTCCCCAAGGCGACGAGCTCGGTCTTATAAATCCCTTCTCTAGGAGTTCTTGGAGTTGAGCCATCATCTCTTGCATCTCCGATGGCGCTAACCAGTAAGGAGCTCGCACAATTGGAGTCGCCCCCGGTATAAGATCGATCCGGAACTCCACTTGACGATAGGGTGGCAAGCCGGGTAAATCGTCCGGGAAGACATCGGGGAATTCGCACACCACCTTCATGTCCTCGAGATTCTTCTTCTCGAGCTTTGTGTCTATCACATAAGCTAGAAAGAATGAACATCCTTTCACCAAACACTTTCGCGCTTTAGCCATGGTGATAACCGCCACATCACCTTTCCTTCTTTCTCCATAAACTAACACCGTCTCGTTGTTCAGCAAATGGAGTCGGATTAGTTTCTTGGAGCATAGGATTTCGGCATGATTGTTCACCAACCAATCCATGCCGACCACTACGTCGAATCCACCAATGACCATTGGCATCAAATTCATCAAGAACTTTTTTCCTTCGATACCAAGGGTACAATCTTTCAAGACGTCACGGATTAACACTTGACTACCATTAGCTATCTCTACCACTAAAGCATTCTTTAGACTATTAGTGGGCATGGTAAGTTTTTCACGAAACGAATCAGATATGAAAGAGAAGCTGGCACCCGAATCAAATAGCATACGAGCAGGTATGGAGTTTAGGAGAAACGTACCCGATACCACATCAACGGATGACTTGGCCTCATCGGCCGTCATCTGGAAATCTCAGCCAGAAACTCTGGGAGGGTTCTCTTTCTTCTCTAGGGCACTCCCCATCTTCCACTTCAGACAATCCTTCGAAAATGTCCTGGCATCTTGCACTCAAAACAGACAATCCCTTTGATCGGACAATCTTTGGTAAGATGATCAGTCTTACCGCACTTGACACAAGCGGTGAAATTGGGATTACAGTTGCCATGGTGCTTACTTCGGCATCTCTGGCACCACCGTGCCTCTTGACGGTTGTTGAAATTTCAGTTCCCAACAAATGGTCGATTCCTCTTAGGAGGCCCGGAATTGCCTTCCCACTTCCTCTTTTCTACTACCGCCGTCGCTTTCTCTAGCTTGCCTCTTGCGTAAACTTCCTCTATGAATTGAGCTTCCTCAATCGTCTCCCGAAGGTTAGAAGCTTTAGAGTTGTGGACCATTGACATCATGTCCGCTGGTAGGCCATTGAGATAAGCCTTTATCTTCTCTTTCTCCGTTGGGGCCACGTGCCCCATCAACCCTAGCTTCTCCATAAACTACCGGGTGTATTCCAGCACCGTCAAGTTTCCTTTCACTAGAGACCGAAACTCAGCTTCGATATGGTCTATTGATCTTTCGCTGCAGAGCTCTTCCAATATCTTCTTCTTAAACTCGGCCCAAGACAACTGAGCCAGGACGGTAGGAGAGAGAGTGGACTAGGTGACATTCCACCATGTGAGTGTCGAATCTCTAATCAACTGGGTACCAAACCTCACCCTTTGGTCGTCCCCACACTCAGACGAACCAAAAGCCTGCTCGACATCTTGAATCCACTTCACACACACAACCGAGTCGTCAGAACCGGAGAATTCTAACGACCCGCATCCCAGAAAGGATTTATAAGTGCATCTCCTTCCACTCTTCTGAGCACCCACGACCCTGTGCTCTTCCGTTCTAACACCCTGACCAGTGCCACCAGAACCCACCACGACGTTCTCTGCAACCGCCTCATTTTTCTTGAGACGGACATCGCGGTCTTCTAACAGCTTCAGAAACGCTTCCTGTTGCATCTCCATAGCCGATGACACCATCTGCATAATGCTAGCTATCATGTCGACTTGAGGGTTTGCCTCCTAAACAACCGGGTTTGTGGAAGCCAACTCCACTCTCGGCACTTGCTCCACCTCTCCCGTGAATATAGGCGGCATACCCGGAGGAACGACGGTCGCTGCCCTAACTACTGGATTCAGCTCGGGCGAGCTATCTTCACGTACATTCCCATCGGCTAACGGTCGATTACGAGTGTTCACCATACTAGAATAATGGCTGCCACACAAGCACGAGAAAGAGTAAGAAAGAGATTAAATGAGTAAGCACGAAGGAAACGTACTACTACGTCTACCAATTGTCATAACATTAGCAAACCAAGTACACTCACGTAAAATATCCTCATAATAACATTAGCTAAGTGATTATGGACATATAACACATAAGGGTCCTTGTTACCATCATCATAACGCTTGATGAACATAACTTCCGTCGACTTTAAGACTAACCCATCTTAGAAGTTCTACCCAACTCACAAATCATTGCCTAACATACTCAGTCTAAGTCTAGACATCTTACATTCATGCCTAGTTCACTTAAACTAGAGCTCTGATACCAACTTGTAACACCCTAAAAATTCGGGTAATTTTGAAAATTGAAAATTCGGCAATATAATGTTTATAAATAGAGCAAACCACCCAAAAGGGTAAATGAGTATGTCAAGATCAAAAAATTCTAATGAATAATTTAATTAACACACTCAGAAACAATGTTAAAGAAGTTGCAGAAAAACACTTTAACACTCAATCAATGAAACAATACTTGAATGCAAATCACAAGTTATATTGATTAACTTAATGATTACAAACTCAACCTCAATTTGTTGAACAGGATCAACAGACGTTCTATACATCTCTAAAGAAAGGATTACAATGAATCTTGAGGTTAATTCTTACTAAAACGTATATTGAAATTCTATCAATGAGTCTATTCTAAACTATGCCTTCTATAAAGTATATATACAAGACAGATTACAAGATAATTATAAAAGAAAAAATAATCTTCATGATCCAGTCCATAATTACATCAAATCTCCTTGACTTTCCATTAATCAAATCACTTCATCATTATCTTCTCAGCAGCTTTAATCTTCATAAGCAGTATTAATTCTCCCAGCAATATTAACCATCTTGCAGTACTAACATGCTAGCAGTACTAATCTCACCAGCAGTAGTAATGTTGAACTAGCAGTATTAATTACACAAGAAGTAGTATCTGGCAGTATTAATCATCCTTTGCTCATTTCAGACCCAACAATCTCCCCCTAACTTAACTTTTCAGATTGAGAAGTTAAGTTCTTCAAACTTTGGTCTTCATGATACTTTCAAAACTTAAGCTCAATTTCCAAGATTAGGATCCAAACCTAAGCTTTGATTGATGATTCTTCTGACTACTATCTTGGCCATTTCAGAATCCTTTGAACATACCAGCTTAGCATTCAACATACCTTGCAACTTGGCTTTGCAGTGATCATAAATTTTATCCACCAGGTAGTACTCATGATAAGATCTGTCAATGGTGATGACATAGACTCCACACCTTTCAAATAGCATCCAATTGTCTATTCTTTGGAATTTATTCTCCAGATACAGATCTCTGACAACATGTTGAACTTTTCTAGGATCAAACATCATGCATAAGTACTCCATGGCTAATCTTATTAAGCTCATTCCTGCTCCTGACAAATCCTTCTCATACAAGCTCATTCTAACCTTGAACATTTCTTCTAAGTCAGATCTAGAATAGCTTCTGATGATTTTACCCCAAGTAGAGTAAACCTCATACTTATCTACCATCCTTTTAATCCTGAAGTATTTTTTCCTTTGATCTTCCAGGATATCCCAATGGATAATTTCAGGGGCTTGGACTGATATTGGGTTAGCTTTTACAGGTTCACTGTCAGTCACTGTCATATACAAACCAACATGTACCTCAGATTGTTCAGATTGTTCTGCACCTTGTTGACTTGATTGTTCTTCAGGGGTTGCAACAACAGGTTCAACTTCTTTTTGCACTTCTTCAATCCTTGGCCTTTTGGTCTGTTTCTTTGAAGCAATGGTTTTCATTCTTTTGACAGCTTTGACTGTTTGAGCAAGAGTTTCTTCTTTCTGTTCTTCTTCCACTTCTTTTGTAGGAGTGGTTTCTTCATTCTCAGGAAAAGGTTGTTGGATATGCAGATCATGCCTTTCTTTCATTTTCCTTTCAACCTCAACCCTTTGAGTAAAGTCTCCTTGTAGCTTGGTCATTTCTTTCTTGTACAACTCTTCAATTCTGCCATAAGACATACTAGTGAACATGCCTTCTTTAACACCAACTGATCCTTTTAGAAAATTGATCATTTTCCTCCTTTCTTGGTTGGCAACAAAATTCTTTGAAGGTTGTCTTTTCTTTGTCAGTGTTGGCTACCTTGGCATAGATGCTTTTGCTTGAACTTTCTTGACTTCAGCTGCATCCCTCAAACTCCTTTAGTACTCCTCATTGTGCTTTTTAGACAGATCTAAAGCAATTTGCCTATCTTTGGCAGTTTGAGACTCTTCTTCTGCTTCTATTTCAGCTTGCAGCTGTTTGGCTACCTCTGCATCTAGAGCTACTTGGACTGACTTCTTTGTTTTCTTCAAAGGTTCCACTATCTTTTCTTTTCCTTTTCTCTTTACCTCAGCATCACTTATTTCTTTTCTCTTCTTTTCAAATCCTCCTTCTTTGATTTCCACTCCCTTGGCCTTTTGAGTAGCCTTGGGAGTGTCTGTTTTTGCCTTCACCAGAGTTTCAGCAATCTCTATCTCTTCAATTGTCAGCCATGTTTCTGCTGCTGCTTTTTCAGTTTCTACTGCAGCTTCAGTTACTGCTGCTAAGCCAATTTCTGCTGCTGCCTCTGTTTCTGCTTCTCTGCTAATTTCTTCTTCTGCACCCATTTCCCCCTCAAATTCATATTCCATCCCATCATTACTTTGTTTTGTAGTTTCAGCTTTAGTCTCCCCCCTTTTGGAAGTATCATGAGCAATGTTCCTCTTCTTCAGCACAAATTTGGTTTTCTTCTTCTTGTGCACTAACTTTAGAACCATTTTCTTGAGGTTTGCAATCTGCTCTTGTTGGGAGATAATCACATTTTGCATGTCCTTTATTTCTGTACCCTGTATGAGTACATCCAGGTTGACATTGGCAATAGTTTCCATCAATTCATCGTATATATATCTATCCTCACCACCTTTAGGTGTGTTTACCACCCTTGGAGGATCATTAGAACGTTTAGTAGAGGTCTCCTGCCTAGCAGAAGCATCCTCTACCCCCTTGGTTTCTTGGCACCTGAGACCTTTGGATGATTGCTCACCCACTTGGATGTTCACATTGTCCTGCCCTGCACTGTGTGCAAAGTCAGTAGTGCGAGCCTCACTGCCCACATGCTCTTCCTCCTACTTATTGAGCACCTTCTTGGGGTTGGGAGACACCCCTGTTGTTTCCCTTTGGATATTCTCTGCTGGAAAATGCTGCATCAGAGGGCTTTGAGGCTGTGGGGGTGAAGATACTAGAAGGGAAGGAACCTTCTGTACCTTTTTCCTTGTGTATGTATGAGTAATGGGTGATGTTGGCTTCTTTAGAAGGGACTGAGGGATATGCTTTGTAGTGGAAGGTGTGGGTTGGTCTAATGTGGGCTTTGACCCTGATGCCTCACCTTGAGAGTGGGACACAACCATCATTGTAGAGAACAATGGTGTGTCTATACCTGAGAAGTCCTTACTGGGCCTCTTCATATTAGAGAACACTTTCCCCTTTGGGAGTTTTGGTACATATACCTCCTTGAAGGTAGGTAAATCCGTCAATTCCTTATTAAGTACTTCTTGTACAAACCTTGGATACATATAAAAGCTTTTTGATTTGGTATCCAGGTTTGACATTAAATCGTTTAAGATCATTTGAGAGAAATTAATTTTTCGAGAGGTCGCTAAGCAGACCAAAGCATAGGCTATGGTGCTGCTGAACTCACTCCATCAAGTTGTTTTTCTTGAAATGCAGTGTTGTAGGGTATGAACAAAGAATTCCACTGAGGTGAAAATCTGTTCTTGAAGAGCTTGAATACCTCTGTGGGACCTTCATACCCCATACGATTAAGAACTTGGAAGAGATCTTCCTTAGGAAGAGAGGTAATACCTGAGTCATCATCTAAGAGTAGATGGATGTGAATACACTCTTCTGAGATGGTCAGTGGTTTATCACACACCCTTGTTTTGATGACCTGAGTGCCAGCTTCAGTGTGGATGGTAGCATTTGCCCAAAATTGTCGTAGATGTTCCACACAGATTGTGGGATTGACAGTGAGGGCGTAGGCAATGTGTGACGGATTTGAGGAAATCCACAATCTGCTGAAAACCTTCAGCCTGTTTGGGTTTTTGCAGCATAGCAACCTCATTGTGTTCATCAAAGAATTCTAGTCTTGCCATCGTTCTGATTGATTCTAGGGTTCGAATCGCAACTAGGGTGTACATTGGTGAGCAAGAAATCGAGAGAGAGAGAGAGAGAGAGAAAGAGAAACAATGGAAGTTCAAAGAGTCGTTTGTATTTTGGCGGTCACAAATGGGTATTTATAGGTGGAGGGTTTCAGTTAGAAGCAGTACTAAGTACCCTAGCAGTATTAAAAAGCCCGCAGTATTAACTCAGAGTAGCAGTAGTAATACATACTGGCAGTATTAACACAGACTAGCAGTATTAACACAGACTAGCAGTATTAACACCTATCAGCAGTATGGCCTTGAGTCATTGTAGGTGAACTTCAATGACCACAAGGGATTTGGAAGCTCTTGTATTTGAACATGGGGTAGATGAGATTTACCACTACATCCCCCAAGACTTAACCAGTATGCCTACAAATATGAAATTGATAATCTTCTAATCAATTAAAATGAAAATACTGAAAAACACAATGACAAGTTTTCAAATATATATATATATATATATATATATATATAGAGAGAGAGAGAGAGAGAGAGAAAGAGAGAAAGGTTCAAAAGAAAACGCTAACTATTTAAGAAAACAAGAAAACAGAAAAAAAAAGCAGATCATGTAACAAAATCATATTTGATTTTACATTAACTCGAAAAAATCGGACGTGGGCAATGTCCAGCGCGACCCACAGGTCGCGTGCATAGTCGCGTGAATCATATGATTTTATACGTGAATCATATATGATTTTGTATGTACTCGGTTATTTTCGTGTTTTCTTAAATAAATGTTGTTCTCGTATGAACCCACCTCTATGCATACATACATATATAGGGGGTCCTTCATAGATAACTGATTATTTTGTGATAACAGTGAGATCCAATCTCAACCACAAATCAAAGAATAATTTAGGAAATATATAAATTTGATAATTTTGATTTAAAATTATAAGTAAATTACATTTTTGGTATTTTTAAAATCTCCTCTCTCCTCTCTCCGGTGAAACTAATTTCGGCGAAATACACTGTGATACCCTTTTTGATACAAAATAGACTATGATATCCACTATGATACAAATGTGGTACAAAATACATTGTGATACAAGATACACCGTGATACCTACCGTGATACAAAATGCAATGTCATACATAAAATACATACAAGACCCAGTGCGATACCTATCGTGATACCACTGTGATACCCACTGTAATACCATTGTGATACCCATCGTGATACCACTGTGATACCAAGAACTTTAAAAGGTAAGATACAAACCCACTTTGATACCCATTGTACTACCACTGTGATACCACTATGATATTGTTTTGAGAATGGGCTGAGACTAGATCTGATATTGGTTTTAGACCATACATAACCACTATGATACCCAATATGATACCCCACATCAAGATTTGAAGAAAAGAAAGGAAAAAAAACAACCTCCTCAAACAGTCTTGTATCAGGGTAATGATAGATTGGTCATAAAACTCTCAGTTTTCTGAACCATCTTCTGGTGAAGCATTTCCTTCGGAAAACAAACAGGTACTCTCCAGAAAACCCTAAGCATTATCACCGACTTTGCCTTCTTCGTTTTTATGTTGCAAAATTGTTGACAGAGGAGAGATCTGCATATCGATGCCGATAACGTCCACTCACGAGATCCACCATCGACACCACTATTGTCGGCTCGATATATGGGTTGAAACCAAATCTAGTCGGAAGAAAATATCGACTATGATACCCAATGATACCCTATCAAGATTTGAAGAAAATAAAGGGAAAAAAACAAGAACCGAGATATGTTTCTCCCCTAACCTTCATCATCCACGTAACCCTATAAATCACCGATGTCGTTTCTCTTTCTCCCGTAACCTTCATTAGGCGCATAACCCCATAAACCATCAACGTTTTTTTCTATTTCTCCCTTAACTTTCACTATCGTCGGCGATCGTGAACACCCAAGTTCTGTGAATCATCGAACACAAGATCTTGACTGGGCTTTTCCGTTTGAGTCATCACCGGTGTTGTTCATCAGGAAAGTAGAAGAGCACCCTCAATGGATGGCCGACAAAGTGTTTCAATGGAGATTTCAATATATTGCAGTACATCGAGAATGAATTATTAGGTTTCAAAATTTTAAAATAATTTTAGGAAACTGATTGCATCAAAACTCTCATAAGGGATTTAAATCAAGTTCGATAATTTTAGGTAACTGATTGATTAGATTCAATCAATTAATATTTTAATTAGTTGTAAAAAATCCAAATTATGAAATCACCCTTTTATATATATTTAATAAACAAAATTATTATCAATAATTGATTGGCTCACATTGGATTTCACAGTTACCATAAACTACCTAGTTATCATTTGATTAAGCCTCTCTCTCTCTCTACATATATATATAAGGCATTTTGCGAGAAGGCTATAAGTGTGATATCATATATGATACACAAGTTTAATCATATGTGATTAAACACACGCTACATTGGGAATAAATAGACGTTTAATCATATATGATATCCCACTTCTTGCTTTCTCACAAAATATTTGACTTCTCGCATTTTCCTTCCCCTCTTTCTCTCTCTCTCTCTCTCTCTCTATATATATATATATATATATATATGTATAGAGAGAGAGAGAGTGAATTGTGGATTTGATCCCCGTGTTTTTAGACTTTCTTTGACTAGGGTCCCTATGGTATGTTTATTGTGGAATTGGTTTTTGACCATGGTCCCTTTGACTAACACTTCCGTTAACTCCGTTAAATCAAGGACCATTTTGCTTAATTTTTGTTCTTTTATGATAAGAAAAATAAAAATAGTATTTTTATACACACAAACACACGTGCACACACACACACACACACACACACACACACACACACACACACATATATATATATATATATATATATATAACGATATTAAAATAAATAAAATAAAGTATTATTGTATGATTTGATTGTTTAAAATTTTTAAAAAAATTATTATATTAAATACGATTTAATTTTATTATTTTATTGTAATTGTAAAAAAATATATAGTTTTATTGTTTTAATGTAATTAAAATTTTAGTTTAAACAAATCAGATCATAAAACTATATCTTATTTTATTTAGAGCGAATAAAATAAACAATGGTTTTATGATTTGGTTTATTGAATTAAAACTTTAATTAAGTTAAAGACGATTTAATTATATTGTTCTTTTACTATTATTGCAACAAACAAGCTTATTATTGATATTTTAACACTAAAAATAATTGAATACCGTTGAGAAATGAACTCTAATTTTATCAATCCTAAAATTAGAGGTTACAATTTTCATGTTGTTTTTCAGTAAAAAAACTCAAAATCAACTATTTAGATTTTAACTAAATGAAAGATCCATACATAATGAGGGACATTGTGGAGGATAAAAGGTCGGGTGGAGCAAACACTTTGGTGGAAACAAAATGGGATTCTTCGATACCAAAAAAGATTAGCGTGTTCTTGTGGAGAGTAAGGCTCGGGAGGATACCAACGAGGGAGGTCTTGGACAAAATGGGGATCGAGTTAGACTCCACTCTTTGCCCAAGATGTGAAAAAGAGGTCGAGACGGTAGACCATGCATTGGTCAATTGTGAGGAAGTGAAATCGTTATGGCTTCAAACGGGACGATGGTGGAATGCTAGCGTTTTGTCGATTAACTCGGTTACGGATTTGTTAGAATTGGGCGGTCAAGTTTGTTCGAGCAACTTGGGCGTCAATCGGTGGAGAGCAATGGTGGGTTGCTTCTTTTATTTCATATGGTCACATCAAAACAGAGTGGTGTTTGAGAAGGAATAAGGGAAGATCTCGGATAACTTTTTTACGGCGCAATTAAAAGCTTTCGAATGGATCAAATGGAGAAACCAAGCTCTAATTACCGACATGGCTAGTTGGTTGTCAAGTCCCGGACTACGTTAGTTTCGATATGTTGTAATCTTCTCAGTTTTAATCGGTAGTCTAGTCCGGGGCGGTGTTTGCTTCTCGCAAACTGTCCTCCGGGTGCTTTTCCGGTCGTACCGTTATCGGTTTTGGTGCGGTTTTGTGACAGCTCTATCCTTTGTATCTAGTATTTCTGTGGGTAATAAAATTGTCTTCTTACCGTTCAAAAAAAAAGATCCATACATAATATTATCTTTGTAACTTTAAATTGAACAAATCATTTTTATAAACTTCAACCATGTTTTCACACATAAATAGGCAAAAGTACTCAAACAATAAAATTAAATCATATTTAATATGATTTATTATTTTAATTTAAACAAATCAAATTATAAAATAATATCTTATTTTATTTATTTTAATATTATATATATACACACATATATTCGTGTGGATAAAAATATTGGTTTTTATTTTTTATAAGAAAAAGACAAAAATATGCAAAAATGCTAAAATAACCCTTGATTTAACAGAGTTAACTGAGACGTTAGTTAGAGGGACCATGGCTAAAACAAATTGAATACCACAAGGATGAAATTCAAAATAAACATACTATAGGGACCTTAGTCACAAATAATATCAAAACACATGACCAAATTCACAATTCACTCATATATAAATATATATATATAGAGAGAGAGAGGTAGGTTCATACGAGAATAGTAACGATTTAAAGGAATAAAGGGACAATCCTGGACCAATCATTTTTTAAAAATAATTCTAAAACTAATAATTTCCAAAATTCAGAGTAAAGGGTATTAATGTCATATTGTGATATGGATTATGTTGGTCCCAAGTAGCAGTAAATAAATAAGAAAAGTATTATAGAAGGGGGGTTGAATACAATACACACAGTTTTTCACTTAATTTTATTCTTATTGATTTGAAATCAAGAATTACACATAGAAAACTTTTGATTGTTGCGGAAGAGAACAGATGAATCTGCTCAAACAATCTAACACTAAGAGAATTGAAGAACTATTGTAAAACACTTAGGAAACAATAAGAACTTCGTAGAGAGGAGATGTCAGTGCACTAAGAGAGATTGAAGGTTGTAGAACTGGTTGTCTTGCATGTTGAACCATCCTCCATATTTATAGTGCCTCATGCATTAAATGCATGGGACACCTGTTGAGCAAAGGATGGACATAGGTCTTCAGCAAGGTACAGGATGTACCTTTTGTCTTGAGGTGTTTTGGCTTGAAGTGTTGACCTGCAGGATGGTGTAGACCTTTCCTTAAAATGGTGTAGAAGACAAAGCTTACTTTATCTGATCTTCAGATGAGGTCCACGTCAATGCAAGATATCACAAATATACTTTGTCAGAAAAGTACAATGTGTTGGAGAAATCTTCAGGCCTTGAAGATTAAGAAGTCTTCGGTTGCCGAAAAGTTCTTCGGCTCCTAAGACTGAGAAGTCTTCGGCTTCCGAAGATTGAGAAATCTTCGGCTTCCGAAGAGGTCTTCGGCTCCTGAAGACTTGAGATCGGCACCATCCTGACCAATGGTGTTGATCAAGTAGGCATACTTGGATTTAAGCTGAGGATTCTATCTTCAATCCGTTTTGAAAGATATTCTCCTTCTTTGTCTTCTTCGACTGATCTTCGACTTCACCGAACATTTGTATAGAAACCAAGCTGCTAAAAGAACCTCAAAATATTCTAAGTATGATGATATAAAATGGAAGATCGGGAGGTCATATTCAAATCTTCAGATGACCCAACAATCTCCCCCTATTTAAGGATGACATCCATACTAAATAATAAAATTAAGAGTATACTGAATAATTCAATTTGACCCATTTTTACTCTTTTTGGGTTCTTTTCACATAGACCATTTTTTTTGTTTTTTTTGTATATCTGACATTTACGAATGAATGAAAAAGTATAGCTATACAAACGAATAAAGAATGACAAAGCAAATAAATATATACAAAGATATAGAAGACAGTAGCCGAAAATGTTTGAACTTGAGTGGTTGGATGCTCCCCCTCAATTCATACTCCCCCTCAACTAATGTAAGGTGGTTTTGATCACACGGTCCATCGCAAAATTAGTTTCAACAGAGTTTAAGCTTGAGTGGTAAGTTTCTCCCCCTCAACTAATTCACGGTGTCGAAAAGTAAGAAGTCAGAAAGTTTTCAAGATCCTCCGAACCTGCTCCTGAAAGGCAGATTCATCCTTGGATCGTGCAGAAGCATCGGTACTGAGAATCCCGGGTGATAGGATGTGAGGTGGAGAAGAAACACCTTGGATTGGGGAGGTATCCAAGTCATCCTTATCAACCAAGGAAAAGGTTGATGAGGGAATAATAGGGTTCCCCGATTTTACAATTGTATCCTTTTGTGAGGATACAAAGGAGGTGGCTTTGGGTTTAGCAGAGTCCCCGGTACCAGATGGGAAAATTTCAACACCTGCCAATTGTGGAGAATCGGTGGGTGGAGTTTGCGGCTTGGCCCTTGAAACCTTCCTCAGCCTCTTGAGAAGAGAGGGAGGGGAAGAAGGTGAGTGTCTCCGCTTTGAAGAGGAATGTGTGACCGGGGCAACAACCAAAGGTTCTTTCGGTCGTATGGTCATCTTAGCTAGTGCGGAGGTGCCGAAAGCCTTTGAAGATTTTTTCTTGCTAGTCGGCTTCACTTGGGACGGGGTAGATGGGGCCACTACAGATGAGGGAGCTTTGGACACCGGAGTGTTGCGAGCATCATCCCATTGTAGATCGGGAGAGTTTATGAAGGAAATCATACCTGTGCTGAAAGCTCGATTGGAGGATAGAGAGCCTTTGTTGAGAGAGGCCTTCTGGACTTTATAAGTGTTGGTAGGAGAGTCATCACCAAATTAATTTGTGACACAACAATTTTTCTCCCCCTATTTGATGATGACACCAACACATAGAAAAAAATGGTACCGACACTCAGAAAAATTACAAGACACGAAGAACTCATAAATTCAGTGGCCCATTTTTTTTTGGCTCTTTTCTGTTTTTTTTAACAGGAAAGAAAAAGAAAAGAAAGAAATAAAGGGGGGGGGTAGAAGATGGTAGGTAATTATGGTGAGGGATGGTAGGGATAGGAAAAAAAATGAGATGGTGTGATGGGAGAATGTTTTGAAAAATTGGAGAGGAAGAACGGTAGGAATTAGCGAAGAAAAGGACAAAAAAAATGGGGGAGGGGGGGGGGAAGGAACCGAAGAAAATGAAGGAAATGTAGAATAATAGGATGGGATAGATGGAAATATTTTCTAGAAAAAAAATAAAAAAGGGAAAAAGTACAAAAAGATTGGGAAAAAAATAACTTGGAAAAAGGGAAAGGAAAGAGAGGGGAAAAACTTAAAAAAAAGTTGGGGGGGGGTCGGCCGTAGAAAATGGAATGGGGGGAGGATTTCGGTTTGTAGATGGAACCGAAAGAAAAAAATGGGGGTGTGAGGATGATGCCGAGGGAAAAAAAGGAAGGAAGAAGGGGTGGGATGGGATTTTCGGTGGCAAGGGGGAGGGGAGGGGAGGGGGGGTTTTGGCCGAAGAAGGGAAGAGAGGGGGGAGGTGGTCGGCCGAAGAAGGTAAGGGAGAAGAGGGAGGAGGGGCCGAACGGGTGTTTGGCTTGGTGTAGTTTTGGTGAGTAGTGAAGGTGATTTCGGTGGCTAGGGGGAGGGATAAAGGGGTGGTTGGGATATTTGGTGGCAAGAGAAGCCGAAGGATAGAGGGAGTGAGGGTGTTCGGTGACTAGGGGGAGGGATAAGGGGGTGGTTGGGATATTTGGTGGCAAGAGAAGCCAAAGGATAGAGGGAGTGAGGGTGTTCGGTGGCTTGGTGGAGGCCGAAGATGGTATGGGCCGAAGATGGTGTGGGGTTTCGGCCTTGGGGTTGCCGAAGAAAAATAAAAGGGAGAGGGGAGGATTTCGGTGGGTAGAAGGCGCCGAAGAGGGGAAGGATAAGGGGGGTTCGGTGGGGAATGGAGGGGAGAGAGAGAGCCGAAGGAGAAAGAGGGAGGAAGAGTGGCCGAAGGGAAGGAGAGGGAGAGGGGGGTTTGGTGGGAATGGGGAGAGGGAGATAAGGGAGTGTTCGGTAGCCGATGTGGGGTGGGGAAAGTTCGGTAGCCGAAAAAAAGAGAATTTTTTTTTTTTTTTATGTTCGGTAGCCGAAAAAAGAGATTTTTTTTTAAATGTTCGGTAGATGAACAGTACCACCGAAGTTTTTTTTTTTTAATAAAATGTTCGCCGATGAACAGTACGGCCGAAGTTTTTTTTTTATAAAATGTTCGGCCGATGAACAGTACCGCCGAAGTTTTTTTTTTAATTTTTTTTTATAAAATGTTCGGCCGATGAACAGTGACCGAAATTTTTATTTATTTTTTTTTTATAAAATGTTCGGCCGATGAACAGTACCGCCGAAGTTTTTTTTTTTTATAAAATGTTCGGCCGATGAACAGTAACGCCGAAGTTTTTTTTTAATAAATAATGAAACAACATTTAAAGATCGATATTTAACATACCGAGTTCTCCAATTAGAAATTTGAACCGAGCTACGTCGAGAGGTTTGGTGAAGAGATCCGCCAATTGAAGGTCGGTAGGGATGAAGTGAAGTTCAACATCACCTTTGGAGATGTGATCCCGGATGAAATGATACCGGATGTCGATGTGTTTGGAACGAGAATGCAACACCGGATTGTTGGCGATGGCGATGGCACTTGAGTTGTCACACAGAATCGGGATGTGGGAGAACAGCTGATTGTAGTCTCTCAGTTGGATCTTCATCCAAAGAATTTGAGCACAACAACTTCCAGCAGCTACATACTCAGCCTCAACAGTAGAAGTGGAGAATGAGTTCTGCTTCTTGCTGGACCAGCTAACAAGCTTGCCACCAAGGAGTTGACAGCTGCCAGTGGTGCTCTTCCTATCAATATTTGATCCTGCAAAGTCAGAATCTGAATACCCCATTAGATCAAAACCTGAGTCTTTGGGATACCAAAGACCCAGATTCATGGTACATTTCAGATACCGAAAAATGCGTTTAACCGCAGCCAAAAGAGATTCTTTCGGATTGGCTTGGTAACGCGCACACAGGCAAGTAGCAAACATAATGTCTAGTCTACTAGCAGTAAGATAGAGAAGGGAGCCGATCATGCTTCGGTAGCTGGTGATATCCACAGATACATCATCCGGATCAGCATGGAGTTTCAAAGGTGGGTGCCATAGGAGTTTTCATGGGGGAGGAGTTTTCAAAATTGAACTTTCTCAGAAGGTCACGAATGTATTTACTTTGATTTATAAAAATTCCTTTTGAACATTGTTTAACTTGAAGTCCTAAGAAAAAGGTAAGCTCCCCCATCATACTCATCTCATATTGGCTTTTCATGAGAGAGGCAAACTCATCACACAGTGACTCATCGGTGGCACCAAAAAATGATATCATCCACATAAATTTGAACAAGAATAAGATTACCTGAGGTTTGCTTGATGAACAGGGTGTCGTCAATTTTACCTCTTGAATACTTGTTCTTCAGGAGAAAGTCAGCAAGAGTGTCTTACCAGGCATGAGGAGCCTGCTTTAGGCCATAGAGAGATTTGTTTAACCTGTACACATGGTCAGGATGGACTGGATCTTCAAAGCCAGGGGTTGTTTCACATAGACTTCTTCAGGAAAGAGAGATGGAAGATCGGCAGGAATAGGTGAAGAAAGAATGTATGGTTGAGAAGGTGGGATGATTTGTGGTGAATTTCGAGGTTGAGAGGAAGATGGGAATGATGGAGGAAGGAAGGTGATATGATGAAAAATGGAAAAGAATAGGATAGGAGGGATCTTGATCTTCAGAGATGATTATCTGAAGATCAGGGATTAGAGATTAGAATAAAGGTAGGTCACGGTTTTGATGAGATGTGACTGAGGAGAAAGGAACATATGGTTTTGAGTTAGATGAAGGATTTTGAGAATTTTCACCAACACATGATGAAATCCACCATCATCATCACATGAAGAGATGATTACTTAAGATCATCAAACTTCATAAAAGTAGATCCATTTTCTCCGAAGATGGTAGACCAAGTAGGACTTTGAAGAGAAAGAATATCCTACGAAGATTTCTTCATAAGATTTGTTAATGCTCAAACACCTGCAATCACAGAGAAATCATTTCTTTGGTACCCATTTGGAAATGGGTCCTTTTGAGTTAGAAGAAGAAGAAGAATCCTTGGAAGCATTTTTATCAAATCTTTCCATAGGACAATCCTTAGCAAGGTGAAAGGTATTACCATAGTTATAACACTTTCTATAGATAAAAACCTTTTTGGAGCTTTGATCACCTTCCTTGTGATGACTGGTCATATTGACTTTCATGGCCTTTGAGGATAGATAAGTGTCAAGAGGCTTAGGACCCAAGATACCTTTACTAAAGTTAGTTGAAGGATTAGGAGAGGGTGACTTGGAATTCAGCTTTTTCAACATCACTAGTCTTAGGATAGGAATAGAAGAAGATTTCTTTGAGTTTTTCTTGGGAAATTTCTTTTGGGGAGGAAGATTGGCAACAGATTTTCCCTTTTCGGAGGAAGATAATTTGTTTGAAGAAGGCTGAGGAACTTTGGAAGGTTTCGGTTTAGAAGGGGAAGGCTCGTTTATTTTTAAGGAACACATAGACTCAACAATGGGTTTAGAAGGGTCATTTGAGTCTTGGGCTTCCTCACTCTCATGAGGTGAATCAATGCTCTTAGCTTTGATGAACATTCCAAACTTGAGATCTTTAGAGAGGTCAGAAGAGTCCAAAGGTTCAGAGTTGTCATAGTTCTCTTCAGAAGACTCATAGAATGAGGGAAGAGAGAAAGGAGCATGGGTGTCAGATGGAGGTTCAAGGTCAGATTTCTCAAAGCCTAGTCCAGACTTGTCGTCACAAGATATTTGATCTTGGAAAATCCTTTCTAAGTTTTTGGAGGAACTTGTCCACCTTTTAACAATTTCTTGCTCCTTTTTGAATCTTTTGAGAAGTTTAATTTTCTCTTTGGTATGAGTGAAATTTATGGTTTTCAAATCTTCAAGCTCAACCTTGATTTTGTCAAAGTGTTTTAGTTGAGAAAGACAAATTTGCAGTTGAGAAGAAAGAGATTTTATCTGAGCATTTGCCTTTTTCTTTGCATCTTTGGCTTCATAGAAGTCAATGGTCAAAGAGTCAAAAGCTTCAATTATCTCAGCATCGGATAGAGAAAAGAATGGATGTACCTGAGTAGAAGAGGTGGAGCTCTCAGTAGTAACAAGAGCCATAGAGGTGGAAGAAGTTTCACAGTCATCAACATCATCTAGTTTAACCATGAAACAAAGGTTGGCCATTTCCTTGTCACTTTCGGAAGTTGGTTCATCTGCCTAATCATGAGATTCAGGAAGAAGACCTTTTCCTTTGTTGGCCAGAAAAGCATTTCTTTCCTTCTCTATCTTGTATTTGGCCTTTTACTTTTCAGCACGGTCAGAATTTGAAGGAACAGACGAGATTGACTTTTGAAAGGAAGGTTGGTAGGAATCAGACTTGGTTCTGACAGACCTAGAGGAGGTACGGTTAGAGGAGGGCAGTCTAGATTTATCAGAGGACCTGTTTCTGCATTCAGAAGCAAAGTGTCCCTTCCTCCCACACCTATAACATTCCTCATTAGATTTTTCAGAGGAAGCGGTTTTAGAAACAGTAGAAGAGGATCTTCTAGAAAACCTGGATTTCCTAGAAGAGAAACGAGGCTTGCTGGAAGTTTCCTCACCTTCATCATCAGCCTCACTAAGGTAGGCTTCTGAAGGATCATTAGGGTCCTCTTGACTATCACGGTCAGAATCGGAGGGATAGGTGATTCTAGGAACACACACAGTATTTTTGGAAGAATCACTGACAAGAGCTAGAGAAGAGCCTTTAATGTCTTTTGTGATGGACTTCCTTAGCAGTTTAGTTTGCTCGTAGTTGAAGAGAGTGCCATAAAGAGCAGTGAGTGGCATAAAGTCAAGATCCTTGGTAGACTTGATGCAATTACAAATGTTTTCCCAAAACCCAGGAAGACAGTCCATGAACTTGCACAAGACTTCCTCATTATCATAAATGCGACCCACAAGTTTTAGATCATTGAGAAGACCGTTAAAGCGGTTGTAGTAGTCTGAGAGAGATTCCCCCACTTCATACGAAAAGAGTTCATACTTTCTAACGAGAGCAATCTTTCTGCTCCTTTTCACCTCGGACGTACTTTCATAGAGAACACACAGAGTGGACCACTGTAACAACCTGAACATTTATAAATATAATAAAATAACATTCATTACTAAACACTGTCCCAAGCTTACAATACAGAGTACAAGGTTACACTATCTCTTACTACACAACTGAGTTTCCAAAAAGATAACTATTACAAGTTATAGCTCAAATCTTCTCTTTACCTTTATCTATACCTGTTACCTTACGATAACCTGAAAAAAAAGTTATAATTTTGAAATAGCGAGGGTTAGACCAAAGGTCTAGTGAGTTCCCTCCAATCACTACTATAACAGTTCAAATATTAATTAAAACATTTAAACAACACTGTATATCTCAATACGTAACTTACTCTTTAAATCAAACTTTAAAACATTTTATGCTTCGCAGGCATAATTAAATCTATTGGCCATCACTGACCACTTTCTACGCTCACAAGTGTACTTTAAACTACTGACCAACATTCCCGTCAAAGACGGTATGTCTGTCTCGCACTACCTTATTTTAGGGACACACCCTAATGGCATAAACGGGCCACACTCCCCGGTACGAGCAGGCGGGTCACACTTCCCGACTTAGGTCAGACTTCTGACTCAAATGTATGCATACACCTAGTCCTGACTGTATATAAAACAAGTTTATATACCTTAGCATAAACATGCCAAACTGATTAAATCAATCTTTTGAAATAAATCTGCATAACCTTCAATACATTAAATGCGCAGTATATAAAACTCACATTTATAAATTAACTGCTCAAATCATAAAAGATTTAGTTGAAAGACTCACCTCTGATTCTTATGAAATAAACTCTGACTTCTATTGATTAACACCACCTACGATGGTATTAAAACAAAGGTAAGCTAACTTGCAACTAACACTCTTTCTTTCAAAAGACTCATCAATTGAAATCTACTACTTTTAACCCGGTCAAAACCACTCTGATTAAAAACCTCTTAGACCAATTATCAAAATATCGGTCGAACACATACACCGAATAATACTGGTCAAAACAATGTATCGGTCGAGCCTCTATACCGGTCAAATCACTATACCGGTCGAGTAGCATTACCGATCTAACACAACTACCGATCGAACCATTGCCGGTCCTTTACAACCTACCGGTCGAACCACTATCGGTCCTTTACAACCTACCGGTCGAATCACTACCGGTCGAATATCTACCGGTCCTTTACAATATATCGGTCGAAAGCAAATGACCGATACATCATCTTTCCGGTCTAATCAAGAACTTCAGTCGGCGTAAATACAGTCAAACCCAGAAAACTTTTGATCAATTAAATCGATCAAATACACGGTTAAAAGCTTGATTAACAAGACTATTTACCGACTATAACATGCAAATAGAAGTATGAAGCTAAAACATACCTCTATTTGACAAAAACGGTCGATTTCTTCACGATCTCCTTCTCTTTTCTCTCTGCTTCTTGCTTTCTCTCTTTCTCTCTTGAAACTTAAGTCGGCTCCTTCTAAAATATCGATATGAATATGAAATCACATATATGATAAGATTTGTTTATATAAAACCAAATTTTCAATTAACTCACCTGAACTTTGAATCTCGCTTCACTTTTCACCCAACTTCCAAAAATAATAAAAATTTCGGATACGGGTATTACAATCTTCCCCCTTAAGAGAATTATGTCCCCGGAATTCTATCGTTAAACAAATGGGGATACTGAGATTTCATATCTTCCTCTACTTCCCACGTAGACTATTTCCCTTGGTGAATTTTCCACTGAACTTTCACTAAGCGAATCTCTTTGTTCCTCAACTTCTTTATCTTGAGGTCTGTAATTGATACAGGCTCCTCAATATAACTTAGTTTGCATCTACATAAATATCTTCTAAAGGAACAACTATATCTGTTTCTGCCAAACACTTCTTCAGGTTTGACACATGAAATGTGGTATGAATCCCACTCAAACTTTCTGGTAGATCAAGTTCATAAGCCACTTCACCAACACGACTAGTGATGATAAATGGTCCTACAAATCTTGGAATCAACTTTCCTTTCTTCCCGAATCTAACTACCCCTTTCCAGGGCGAAACTTTCAGCATTACCTTATCTCCTATCTGAAACTCTATCGGTTTCCTTCTTTTATCAGCATACATTTTCTGACGATCTTGAGCAATCTTCAATCTTGCTCGAATCTGGTCGACTTTATCAGTTGTCACCTGAACAATCTCTGGTCCCTCTAGCTATCTTTCACCCACCTCATTCCAACATAGAGATGTTCTACATTTACGACCATATAAAGCTTCAAACGGGGCTGCTTGTATACTAGCATGATAACTATTGTTGTAGGAAAATTCAATCAACGGCAAATGAATCTCCCACGAACCTTTGAAATCGATAACACATGCATGAAGCATATCTTCCAATGTTTGTATAGTTCTCTCACTCTGACCATCTGTTTGAGGATGATAGGTCGTGCTCAGTTTAAGTTGAGAGCCTAATTCCCTTTGCAAACTTCTCCAGAAAGCTGATGTAAATCGAGCATCTCTGTCTGATACAATAGACGACGGTACTCCATGTCAGGTTACTATCTCGTCGATATACAATCGAGCCAACTTTTCTAATGAGTATGTCTCCTTGATCGGTAAGAAGTGAGCTGACTTTGTGAGTCTATCCACTATCACCCAAATAGCATCATGCCCCTTAAGTGATCGCGGTAACCCAGTAACAAGATCCATAGTAATCTCATCCCACTTCCAAACTGGAATTTCTAACGACGGAAGTTCCCCATAAGGTCTCTGATGCTCAGCTTTAACTTTCAAACATGTCAGACATCGTTCAACGAAATGAGCAATATCTTTCTTTAAACCAGGCCACCAGTAACCTTGTTTCAGATCTCTATACATCTTATTAGTTCCAGGATGAACTGAATACCGAGATCTATGTGCTTCTTCCAATACTTTCTGCCTCAGACCTCCTGCTTTTGGAATCCATACTCGCCTATTGAAACACTTTACTCCACGATTGTCAACTATTAACAAGTTAACAATCCCAACTATTCTTTCACTTTTCAAATTGTCTTTTGACGCTGCTTCCTCTTGATATTTTATAACCTCTTCCAAGAAATTAGAAACAAC
This sequence comes from Arctium minus, assembly GCA_954870635.1. Lineage (NCBI taxonomy): Eukaryota > Viridiplantae > Streptophyta > Magnoliopsida > Asterales > Asteraceae > Arctium > Arctium minus. Next base: position 145,560,262 of record OX941081.1, read on the forward strand.
ATCAACTCGAAATGCTGCAACTTCTGCTATTTTTCCATGCTCCTTAAGACTTAGAGCATCTGCTACTACATTGGCCTTACCTGGATGGTACAAAATATCACAATCATAATCACTTAATAACTCCATCCATCTACGTTGCCTCATATTAAGCTCTTTCTGATTAAACATATATTGAAGGCTCTTGTGATCTGTGTAAATCTGACACTTGATCCCATACAAGTAATGCCTCCAAATTTTCAAAGCAAATACTACAGCTGCCAACTCTAAATCGTGCGTCGGGTAATCTTTTCATACTCTTTCAACTGACGAGATGCATAAGCAATCACCTTGCCTTCCTGCATTAGCACACATCCCAAACTCAACTTTGAAGCATCGCTATAAATAACAAATCCTTCCGATTCGTTGGGTAGAGACAAAACAGGAGCACTACTTAAACTCTCTTTCAACTTACCGAACGCTTCTTTCTGTGCCTCTGACCAGACAAACTTGACATTCTTTCTGGTTAATGCTGTTAAGGGCGTAGCTATCCTTGAAAAGTCCTGGATGAATTTTCTATAATAACCAGCCAATCCCAGAAAACTTCTTACTTCAGATGGTGATTTCGGTGTTTCCCGCCCTTTAATGGCTTCAATCTTAGCTGGATCAACCTGAATCCCATCTTTCGACACCACGTGTCCTAAAAACTGAACTTCTTTTAACTTTTTCTTTTTTCTTTTTGTCTATTATGTCAAGCTTCAAGTACTTTTATGTCTAACTTTAGTTATAAACATGTACTTCAATGTTGGAAGATGATTGTTGTACCTTTGAGGAAATTAATGCATGTTGGTGTTGATCAATAGGATTGTTTGAGCTGAATTGTTAACAATTTAACATGTTGTCTTTGTAGCATATTTTGATTAAGATGTAGTTTCTTTTCTATTACAATTCTATTTTGTGTTACCAAGTGTTGGATGAAAGTTTTCAACGAGAAATTTTGGGCTTGACTTCTTAAATTTAAAAAACGATCAACAAATGGTGCCTATTGTTAGTTTGCTTTTCCTATTACATAAGTGTAAAATAGTTGTTTGACCAGTGTTTTTCTCGTCTCAAACATTAAACAAATCATCCTTATTTTTGTTCTTCACTTGACTTTGACTATTACTTCTTTGGTAATGCATAAGTGTGAGTGGTGTATGTTCTTCACTTAATCTTCTTTGGTTAGCATCTACTGTAATACTTTGATTCACTTAATCTGGATTAGTTGATCTTGGGATTCAATAATTTTTTTTTGTACGGCAACTTGGGCAATGCCCACACACACACGCACCCGCGGTATCCGGGCATCCAATTGGGCAGCACCGACTAATCTGCGGCGACCCGGCCCAGCCCAAATCGACTGGACCCGCCCAGGTACGACTAAGCTCGGTCAAGACCGAGCCCGCATACCCATAGACTGGTATGCCCGTAAACCTGGACCCGAAGGCCGACCATTCAATACTTTGATTCACTGCAGAGAGACTTCCAGATAAAAGCCAAACCAGATCACTTCACTTGTATGGTTGATCTTCTTGGTCGAGCAGGTAAGCTTGTTGAAGCTTTAGATTTGATAAAAAGTATGCCTTTTAAACCCCTTCCAGTTATATTTGGAACTCTTTTAGGCGCTTGCAGGGTCCCAAGAACTTAGAGCTAGCCGAATTTTCCACTAAGAATTTGCTTGATTGTGACCCTTCAAATGCAACAGGTTATGTTTAACTTGCTAATGTTTATGCAGCCATGAGGAAATGGGACTAGGTTTTCAAGAATAGTAGATTGATGAAAGTTAATGAAGTAATTAAATTTCTTGGATATAGTTGGATTTAAATAAAGGTGTCACCAGTTTTTAATTTATGAAGTTCATTGATTGTGTTCAATGTTTAAAAAAACGGAAACGAGCCTCGAGGCGTTTTTTTAATTGGTACTCGAGGCGGTCGAGGCGTAAGCCTCAAAAAAATAAAACAAAAAAATCATAAATTCACAACACTTAAGAAAAAGACATAATTTTATATATCCATACCAAAATATCCAAACCATAGAATCCATAATTCAATAATACTACTAATTATGTCTTAAAGTATCAACTTAAAAGTTCTAATCATAAGTTCATGAAACTTTATTCAATGTACAACAGTAACATACAAACAATATGTAATAAAAAAAACTCAGTATATTCACTTAACGTTCAGTGTACGGTACACTGTGTACTTATTAAAAAAACTCAAAAAAAAATAAAATAAAATAAAGACAGAGCAGTACCTGTGAGAAGACAACTTTTGGCCTTCTTATTAATAAAAAAAATAAAAGTGGTCTTCTTATTAATAAAAAAAACAAAAAAAAATGTTGAAGACAACTTTTGGTCTTCTTATTAATAAGTCAAGTGTTAGGCTATAAAAGTGGCCTGTGGTAACTTTCCAGGCTGTAAAAGTAATCTGTAAATAGGCTTTTTCAGGTTGTGGTTTACAGCTGTAAACTTAATTCAGGAAAATTTAGTAATCTTAGAGGCGTACGCCTCATTGACGCCTCAACGCCTCACTACCGCCTCATGGTAACAAGGCGTAAGCCTCGCATCTGGGCAGAGAGGCAGGGCCTCGGGGGCATTTTTACACTGCCTCGCCTCGAGGCGCGCCTCGAACGCTTTTTTAAACCATGATTGTGTTGAAAATAGGCAACACCAAACCAGGTTGATCTCTGCCTGCGGTTGTTGCCGGCTATGGAGGCAAGAAATTGCGTGGGTGGTGACCTCTAATAAACCCAACAACCAAGCTTCCTCTTGCTCAGGCTAGTAAGTTTATATTCTTCAATCTTTTAATTTGTTTACACTTCTATGCAAATAGAAAATTTTGCAGGTTTTGTTGTAGGTAGATCACGTTATATGACTTAATTTTATAGTCTTATCTAAAAGTGTTATAATAGGCTTATAGGACGCTTTTGAGATGGAACATTATACTGTTTGATCCTATAAACTTAAGTCTTATAAAGTAACCAATTGGGATAATTGAATATTTTTGACATCCTATAAAACCAATTTTGTCGTTGCTACTTTTAAACATTTTTATCATCTTATAAAAACCGGACCAGTTAAAGAGCTCAGACCGGTCATCGGACCCGTTAACGAGCTCGGACTGTCCTATTGGGACCCTTAAGATTGTCAATTCTTAAATATAGATCGATAGATATTTCTCCAATTCAGCTATAATTATATTTTTGCAATCATGGACTAGGGGCACTATATTAGGTACAAAGTATGTAACTTGTTTTGCATATCATTCCTCATTCTATAACTTGTCTGTCTCAAATTTAGGGTGATTTAAGCACAAATAATTGATCTTCCCTATAGTTTTGGATTAGATGTTTAGAGCATCTCCAACAACTATGTCATAATGGAGAAAAGTGAGATTTTAACAACTTTTTTGCTCCAATAACTATGCTATCTTGTATGCTAATATAGAAAAAAAGAGGAGTGAGAAGATAAAATCTCCAAATCTAGAGAAATCTCTAAAACCCACTATTTAAGAAAGAGATGTAATATTTTATTCTTTCGACCAATAACACTGAAGCAATATGTTTAGGAGGGATATAATATTTGATAAATTTATTGATTATTTTAATAATATAATCAATGCTACAATCTCTAAAATAGAATAGCTATTGAAGGTGGAAGTTTCTTTTTAGATTTTGACCTTTGATACTCTATTTTAGATAAAAATATATATATATAACATATGCCTTGGAGATGCTCTTATAAGTTTGAACTTGTTTTGTCTTATGTTTTCATTGATAGAATGTTAAAACTCTATCAATTTTTCGTGATTTGTTGTATTCACTTATTGTAGTTTTCCAATCTAACGGGATTTATCTTTTTGCAGGTATCACAAACTTGTAAAAATAATTGCCTGAAGTAAAAACATACGAAGCGAAAAAAACATTCGAGATGATGAAGAGATCTAGGCAAACAAGGATTATAAGTTACATAAGAAAACATCTATTTTAAGATATTTAGTACTTTTTGTTGTTGTTCTCGTACATTAATTATATAATGTATATTATTATTTCAATATTCTTATATGTCTTGTTAATAATTTGATTCAAATTTTGAGTTTTTAAATTTATATTCATTTTACCCTAAAATGATTAAAACCGTCATTAAAAGATAGCTTATGGCAACGGTTTTGATGATTTAACATCACCATGTCTTGTTACTGCGACGGTTTTGAAAAATAAACGTCATTTTATGTCTACTATGGTGACGGTTTGAAAAATAAATTTTATTGCACGTCATTCTATAGTGATGTTTTGAAAACTAAAAGTGACCGTATGTTAAGTTACGGTGACGGTTTTGAAAAATAAACATGACTGTATGTTATTTTACAGTGACTGTTTTAAAAAATAAACGTCATTGTGTGACATGCTATCTTGACGATTTTGAAAAACAAACATCATCATATGTCGTTATATGATGACGATTTTGAAAAATAAACGTCACCATATGCCATTCTACGGTGACAATTTTGAATAATTAATGTTCTTGTATTCATACTATAAAGATGGTTTTGAAAATTAAACGTCGCCGTATGTAATGTTATAGTGATGATCCTAAAAAAATAAACGTCTCCATATATCATGCTACAGTAATGGTTTTAAAAAATAAACATCACCATCTGTCAGTCTACGATGATGATTTTGAAAAATAAATGTCATCGTATGTCTTGATACAGTGATGATTTTAACAAATAAACATCACCATATGAACTGCTACAGTGACGGTTATGGAAAATAAACGTCATCGTATGATATTCTACAATGACGGTTTTTAAAAAATTAACGTCACCATGTCATGAAAAGTTTACGGTTTAAAAAAAACGTCACTATATGTCATGTTACAGTGACATTTTTGTTAAATAAACATCACCGTATGTCATGGTACAATGACAGTTTTGATAAATAAATGTCATTGTATATCATGCTTAAGTGACATGTTTAACTAATAAACGTCGCTGTATATCATTATACGGTGACGGTTTTGAAAAATAAACACCACCGTATGTCATGTTACAATGATGGTTTTGAATAATAAACGTCACCGTAGGTCATATTATAGTGACAATTTTGAATAATAAATGTCACCATATGTCATGCTATGGTGACGGTTATAAAACTTAAACGTCACTGTTTGTCATGCTACCGTGACAATTTTAACAAATAAAGGTCACTGTATGTCATACTACAGTGACAATTTTGACTTATAAATGTCACTCTATGTCATGCTATGGTGACGCTTTTGACAATGAAATGTCACTATATATCATGCTATTATGACGGTTTTGAAAATATAACAATACTATATGGCATGCTACGGTGACGGTTTAAGGAAAAACATTAATTTTTTATGACCTAAAGTGACGGTTTTTAAGTTATTGTAACGTTTTTTATGTGATTTCGTAACGTTTTTTAAACGTAACCAAAAGTGTATCAAAAGTGACGGCAAGTAAGGTGACGATTTTTATGTCCACGAAAACCGTTACTGTATACCTATGGTGATGGTTTTTAACAGTCACTAAAGACCTTTTTTGTACTAGTGGTATCATACGACTTTTCCACAAGAAGAGGTTATTAGGGTTAAACTTTGGTGGTTTGGCTATAGAGCCATTGTCGTATGAAACAGCAGTGGTGTTTTGAGAAGAAACATTATTTAAAGAAGAAGAAGAGGAAGAAGAAGAAAAGGCTGCCATTACGGATCTAGTTTATTTTGTTAAACTAAACCGCTCTGATACCACTTGTTGGTCCCAAATAGTAGTAAGTAAATAAGAAAAGTATTGTAGAAGGGGGGTTGAAAACAATACACACAGTTTTTCACTTAATTTAATTCTTATTGATTTGAAATCAATAATTACACATAGAAAACTTTTGATTGTTTCGGAAGAGAACAGATGAATCTTCTCAAACAATCTAACACTAAGAGAATTGAAGAACTATTGTAAAACACTTAGGAAACAATTAGAACTTCGTAGAGAGGAGATGCCAGTGCACTAAGAGAGCTTGAAGGTTGTAGAACTGGTTGTCTTGCATGTTGAACCATCCTCCATATTTATAGTGCCTCATGCATTAAATGTAAGGGACATCTGTTGAGCAAAGGATGGACATAGGTCGTCAGCAAGGTACAGGATGTACCTTTTGTCTTGAGGTGTTTTGGCTTGAAGTGTTGACCTGCAGGATGGTGTAGACCTTTCCTTAAAATGGTGTAGGAGACAAAACTTACTTTATCTGATCTTCAGATGAGGTCCACGTCAATGCAAGATATCACAAATATACTTTGTCAGAAAAGTACAATGTGTTGGAGAAATCTTCAGGCCTTGAAGATTAAGAAGTCTTCGGTTGCCGAAGAGTTCTTCGGCTACTAAAGATTGAGAGGTCTTTGGCTCCTAAGACTGAGAAGTCTTCGACTTCCGAAGAGGTCTTCGGCTCCTGAAGACTGAGAGGTCTTCTGCTCCCGAAGACTGAGAGGTCTTCGGCTCCTGAAGACTTGAGATCGGCATCATCCTGGCCAATGGTGTTGATCAAGTAGGCATACTTGGCTTTAAGCTGAGGAGTCTATCTTCAATCCGCTTTGAAAGATATTCTCCTTCTTTGTCTTCTTCGGCTGATCTTCGACTTCACCGAACATTTGTATAGAAACCAAGCTGCTAAAAGAACCTCAAAATATTCTAAGTATGATGATATAAAATGGAAGATCGGGAGGTCATCTTCAAATCTTCAGATGACCTAACAGATTAATTTGGAATAAATCTTCAATTCCTAAAAATTAGGGATTTGTTAATGCTCATATTTATTGGATTCAAGATCATAATTATCTGAAGATGGAAATCTGAAGTTAAAGCTGATAAAGTCGTCTCAACAAATAGTCTACGGTCTTTTCGTAATAATTAGTCAAAGTATGTTTCCGTAATTTAATTTTTTGTCTTTTATTTTTTAGTTATTAGTTTGTTTTTGTATGTTGGGCCAAGCCTTGCAAGCCAAGCCCAATAGGCTAATAAAGCCTAATTTGAAATTAGTTTAGGTTAGTGGTAATTAGGGTGAAGAGATCTTAACTGCAAATTATTGTGAGGAAGCTTGTGGTGGTGGTGTGGCGCCGTGAAGAACAAGAAGAGAGAAAGAGATCGATTTCTATTGCAAGCTTGTAATCCTGTTGAATCCATTGAATATCAATATCAGGTTTGATTTATTATATTGTTTATGTGATTGCTTGTTTGAATGATTGCGTTTTGGGACACACAATTGGTATCAGAGCTGAGTACAGATTGGATTGAATAAGTTTTTGTTCGGTTCTAATTTTCTGTCAAAGGTTCATAATTTTTATTGTGTGATTTATTGGGTTGTAATTGTTTTGCATATTATAGTGATTGGGTATTGTTTGATTTGATAATTGCATTGATTTTGATTATCAATTTGTTGAATTTGATTTTCTGGGTTCAGTTTGGAGACGACACTGTGTGTTCAATCGATTCCATCATAAAGTTGTTTTCACTGAAATTAATTGGTAGCTATCGTTCTATACGTTTAATCGATCGTGTATGCAAAGTTTGGTTGGTCAATTTAGTGTTTTGTTCAGTTTCTGGGCTGATTTTTTGAGTTTCTGGGTCGATTCTGTATCAAGAACACTCCGATCGAGCATATAGGTCTTTGTTTCTATCGGTCTAAGCTCACTCCGGTCGAATACCTTTATCAGTCTATAGCATTCGACCGGGACACTCACTGTCCACTCCGGTCTTGCAGAATATCGGTCGAAGCATAGTGTCCGGTCTTAACAACCATCTGGTCTTACCAACCATCCGGTCTTACCAACCATCCGGTCTTAACAACCATCCGGTCTTACCAACCATCCGGTCTTACCAACCATCCGGTCTTAACACCACCGGTCTTTCATATTATTGGTCGAGTAACACCGGTCTAAGCATCTATCGGTCAAATCACTCGACCGGACTTTACAAGTTCCCGGTCGAAGGCAATATCGGTCTTTGCACTTCCCTGGTCGAACAAGTTCCCGGTCGAACTCTCGACCGGTCTTTACAAGTCTCCGGTCGACTCAATACCGGTCGAAGCACATCTCCGGTCGTTTTTTTGCAAACTCAATAGCGGGACCCCCGTGCTAAGTCTGCGAAGGGGGACAAAGTTCTGTTCGTGATCAGATTTTTCTGAATTTCGTTCTAAGATTTTCAGTATTGTGTGATTTTATCTTGACTTCTAACGATCTCATCCAGTTGATTGTTTCAATATCAGATAAGTTTGATTTCTAATCATATAAGTAAAGATGTCTCGGGAAGCTCTTGCTATTGGAACAGATGTGAAGCCACCAGTACTTTTCAAGGGGGAGTACGAGCAATGGAAGGACAGATTTTTGGACTTCATTGATCGACATGACTTGGGAGATGAAATCAGAAAATCTCTGAAAGAAGGGATCATGACACCTCCGACCAAGGTTCTCACTGTAGCTGGAGAAAATGGTCAAGAAGAAGAGACAGAGTACAAATTACCGATTGGTGAATATTCGGAAGATCAGCTGAAGAGACACAAGGGTGACAAGCTGGCAAGATCATTTATTCTCCAAGGCATACCGAATGAAATATATGTCAAGATTGACAGCTATAACGCTACCGGTAAGCAAATGTGGGATCAATTGGAGAAGATGATGATCGGATCCAAAGTCGGAAATCAGCTCAAAGTATCTACATGCCTGAATAATTATGAAGAGTTCAAAGCCAAAGCTGGAGAGTCTCTCGAAGCTACTTATGACAGATTTGTCACTTTGCTGAACGAGCTCAGCAAGAACAAGATCAACAAATCTCATGTGGAGCTGAATGTGAAATTTCTCAGCAATCTTCAGCCTGAATGGAAGAGGTTCACCCGTCAGATGAGACAGTTGAAGGATCAGCATGACATTCCTCTTCATGAAGTTTATGAGATCCTCAGACAGAATGAGGAAGAGGTAGAAGAGATCAAGGCTGAGATGAAAAAGGCTGACAAAGCAGTTGCTGATCCAGTTGCTCTTGTGGTTAAGAAGTCAAAGAAGAAGAAGGTGATAGAATCTGATTCGGAAGAAACTGATTGTGAGGAAAAGTCTGAAACTGAAGATTGTGAAAAACTGATGGAAACCATGCTCATGTTAACCAAGGCTTTCCAAAAGAAGTTCTATAAAAATCCAAACTCCAATAGTCAGCGATACTCGTCTGGTCCGAACAACTACAAGCATAAAGAGAAAGTTGAAGAAAGGAGATCAGAAGAAATAAAGAAGGATGGAGCTGAAGAGACCAAGAAAGAAGAACCGATTAAGTGCTACAACTGTGGTAGACTCGGTCATTTTGCCAAGGACTGCCGCAAATCAAAAGTCCGAAACTCAGACTATTACAAGAATAAAATGCTTCTAGCCAAGCAACAAGAGGCTGGAAAAGCATTAATGGCCGAGGATGAATACTGGCTCGACCACTCGGATGAAGAATCTGAAGAAGGAGAGAAGGATGAGACAGCACATCTGTGCTTGATGGGGAAGAACCAGTCAGAAGCTGAAGCTGAAGCTGATTCGGATGATGGAGATACTGATGAGGTATGTAACTTTACTGAATTTGATTTATTGAACCAAATGAATGCCATGATGTCTAAACTCCAAGAATTAGAGTCAAAACTGAAGCGTGAAAGAGGTGTCATAAATGAGAAAAATCAATCTATACATAAACTTAGTAATGATATTGCTGAGAAAAATGTATTAATTGAAACTTTGCACAAAAATATAGACACCAGCGCTAAAGAAAAGACTATAATTCATAAAGAGTTATCTGAAACTGATTCAAAGTTTAAAGAATGTGAGTTTAAATCTAGAGAGATTTCTAAAAGGTACTTTTCTACTTCAAAAGAGAATAAATCTTTAATAGAAAAGGTGAATGCTTTGGAAGAAAAATTACACTCTTTGGGTCAAACTGAACACACTATTCATTTGAACAAACCTAAAGAGAAACCTGATACTTGGGGACTTGGGGACTTGGTTACAAGAACCCACATCATCTCAAAAAGGGTATATCTGAAGTGCCTGCACTTTATGACTTTGGGTTTATGTTATTGGCTCCTCAACATCAAGAACTCAAACCCTTTTGGACTAGTCTGTCGGAAAAAGATAAAGCCAAGGAATATGATAAAAGAAAGAACACAACTAAAGTTCAACTTCCATTTCGCTATGAGAAGTTGAATAACAGTTATCGTTCTAATAAATCAAAATTTCTTTCAAATGATTATTTTGAAAGTTATTCTGTTAAAGAGTTGGAGGCTAAACCCATTGAAGGTAAGCTTTACGTCCCTCCCCTAGTTTTGGAAAGTAAAATTTCTGAACTTGAGAATACTCTTACAGATGAAAGAATTTTGATGGACTTAGAACAAACTGTATTTTCAACAGTGTTCAAAAATTCTAATTTTCCTAAACTCTCCAAAGCTTTAAATTCGGATGACAGATCTGGTTCACTTGATAATGAGCTTAATTTCTTAAACTCTGAAGGTGTTTTAAATAAGTGTGTTTCTCAGTTTGATTTTTCTTCTAAACTTCCTGATCATTCATCTTGTGTTATTAATTCCTTTGGATTACCCAGTGTTTTTGACAAAGGTGAAACATCAACGAAAGTTGATAAATCAGTTTCTGTGAAATCAAAGAAAGGAAAAGGTAAGAAACAAATATCTTCTCTTTCACAGAAACCGATCCCCACTGGTAAGCCAAAGAAGAAGCATTCTCTTAATTCTCATCATTCTAACTCTACAGCTTCAAATGTTTCAGATTTGAGAAAGCAAAGGGTTGGAGTTAAGACTGCATGGATATCGAAACAGAAGATAGACGAGAAAGCTAAATCTAGTTCTAGTTTTATTTTGAATAAAAAGACTTCTAGTAAAGATGATGTGATTGTGAATATTGCTACTTTTAAATCTAATCTTGTTGATTCTCGCAAGAAGTACTCTATAAAGCAATTATTCCAGTTAGCACCATCAAATAAAAGGTTTTTAAATTATAGTGAATGTGATTATGCTTCTCGTAAATATTCTGATGTTTGGTATGGTTCATATAATGTTTCATCTTATCATTATCATTCGTCTCATCATAATTCTGTTTTTCAAAGAAAAGGTGGACCCAAATACCAGTGGGTACCAAAGAAAAAGGATGAATTTGTGTTGCAGGCACTTAGTGTCAAAGGGGAATAAGAGAGCGAAGGCTTCTAAGTATATCAGCTTAGAACCCGTCCTTCAACGAAGTTTGACTTCTAAACACAACAGTTTAGGACTCGTACTTCAGTGATCAAAAGACCTTACTCCTGTACTGATAAGAGATTGTACTCCAATACTCCAATGAAGAAATCAACCATCAAGGGGGAGTGCATACTTTTCTGAAATTCTATGCATCTGTCAGATATGTTAATCAACATTTGAGGGGGAGTCAATGTTTATATTTTTCATTGATAATTTTTCTGATGCATAATTTCAGGGGGAGTAAAGGCGATGACTTCTGGTTATTTCTGATCAGAACTCGTACATCAATTGTTTTACTGCTTTATGTCATTTCAATTTCAGTGAATAAAGTTACTTTGACTAGACTTTTAGACTTTTGTAGGTTGAGAGATGCTTCAAATATCATATCTATATGACTTTAATCTTGACTTCGTGAGATGTAAGACTGTACTCAAAAGGTATAATTCTTAATCTTCATCTCCTCCATGGTTGAAAGAAGGACAACTTTCAATCAGAAGAAAACATGTTCTTAATTGTTCAAACCACTTCCCAATTCTCAAAAAGATTTCTTGATTTGGAAGTGTGATTTTAAATGTTTTCTTCTTCATCATTGAGCCTTAACTGATAAAGTTAAATCACCTGAGCATCTTATGCTTCATAGGAAAACATGGGATCAGTGTGCTAGGACTTAAGTGAACTTCTATGGATTCAGGTTAACCAGTGTTTCCTACCCAAGAAGTTAATCCTGTAGTGAAATGTGAGGAGTCCAACAAGAAATGAGTGTGGGATGTGTGATGAGGGACAATATTAAAAGAGAGTTCGGTTAGCTGTGAGCTTAAAAATTAAAAGAAAGAGGGTGAGAGATCAGAGTAAAAGAATATCAAACTCTGCACCAACTACTTTCTGAGCCGGGCAGCCACATTTCTAATGCTTCACATTTCTTTGGTGAACATTATTGAAACATGCAACTAGCCCATGCCAACTCTTGACATTACCCCACCAGCCACTCATTTTCTTCTCAACAAGAAAATGTTTCATTTTTCAAAGGGGACGCAGCACATATGCTATCTGATTTTCATTTGGAAAATCTGGATATTGAACAGAAGGAAGTCTGCCCCACCTTCACACTTCATTCATGCACATTGCGTCTGTGTTTAACTAACTCTTGTCTCAGTGGTTTACACTTTTTGAGCCTTATAAGCAAACATCATATGCTTTATTTTATTCTATCACTTGCACGAACACACAAAGAATTTGTTTCTTTGTCATAACGTTCATAGAAATTACCTTTGTGGTTTTTCGATGATTGAATGGAAGCCCTGGGGGAGTGAACATCATAAAAGCTCCTTTATATTGTGTACTCGTTACACACAGTGACTTTGTGTTACTGACAGGCAATTTTAACTGATTCATTTGTTGATTCAGGTGTTACACTTCATTTACTATATTGTCTAGATTTGCAAAGATCTGGATGAACATCTTAATGAATTGACGGATAATCAGTGGTTCTGTTTGCAAGATCGGTGGTGGAAGAAATTTCTTGAAGACACGTTTTGCTGAACTCTTTTCATCAAAAAGGGGGAGAAGCGTCAATCAAGAAATGCGGATCAAGAAATGCAGAGATAAAAAGTTTTTGAAAACATTTCTGAAGATATTCTGAAGATATGTTGCTTTGAAGAAATTTTCCTTGAAGATGATTTGCTAAAGCATTCCGAGTTGAAACTGGAGATAATTTATTTCCAAGAGATATTCTAATCGATTGGGGAGATTGCTACATTCTGAGCTTAAAGAATGATCTTGATCCAAAGGGGGAGATTGTTAATGCTCATATTTATTGGATTCAAGATCATAATTATCTGAAGATGGAAATCTGAAGTTAAAGCTGATAAAGTCGTCTCAACAAATAGTCTAGGGTCCTTTTGTAATAATTAGTCAAAGTATGTTTCCGTAATTTAATTTTTTGTCTTTTATTTTGTAGTTATTAGTTTGTTTTTGTATGTTAGGCCAAGCCTTGCAAGCCAAGCCCAATAGGCTAATAAAGCCTAATTTGAAATTAGTTTAGGTTAGTGGTAATTAGGGTGAAGAGATCTTAACTGCAAATTATTGTGAGGAAGCTTGTGGTGGTGGTGTGGCGCCGTGAAGAACAAGAAGAGAGAAAGAGATCGATTTCTATTGCAAGCTTGTAATCCTGTTGAATCCATTGAATATCAATATCAGGTTTGATTTATTATATTGTTTATGTGATTGCGTTTTGGGACACACAGGATTACATCACCTCTGCGTATCAAAATCTGATTATGTATGTATGGATTTCCACAAATCAAGCAAATCCCTTTTTCTAGTTTCAAAATCATAGTATTCGATACATCACTATTTCTTCAAGATTTCTTCAAGAAATTCACGATTTCTTCAAGAAATTCACGGTTTCTTCAAGAAACACTATTTCTCAAGAGAGTCGAAGCATCAAATCTTGTGTCCTAAGAGAGTCGAGGCATCAAATCGGAAACGGCTTGGCAAATCCGGCGAAGTTCGCAAAGTCGCCGGAAACACAGGGAGATCTCTCTCGCTCCTCTTCCCGCTAATGCTCGAAATCGTACTATTCGGCGAAGAAACGCCGACCTCCTCCTCCGCCTCGGCTGCCGTCGGCGGTATCATGTTCACATCGATCCCCTTCAGGAACGATCTCGTCTCCACTCTAAACGCATCACCGTTGTTCCGATCTGCATGTAACAGATCCGTTCAGAAAATCAGATCTAAGATCTAAAAAATGTTTAAGTGTGCTTTTTTTCAATCCAGAATCATCTATGGTTCAAATGATTTTAGTTGTGTTTTGTTCATTCTTATAATCATATATTTAAGTTGAATGAAGAATTGACATTTCATGTCTTCCAGATTTCATATGGTTATTACTAATAGGATCACCTGTGATGTTGTATTTTACATTGATGGTAATTACTTATTTTAGTTTGTCTTCTTTCAGATGCATTAAATTTACAATGACAATACCAGCAGATCACTTGTGATTACCTTGATAAACCAATTTTGAATTCATTATACTAGGGATCACTTGTGATTACACCATGATAAACGAATTTTGAATTCATTATACCAGGAGATCACTTGTGATTAACATGATAAACCAATTTTGAATTCATTATAGCAGCGAATCACTTATGATTACCATGATAAACGAATTTTGAATTTTATAGCAGCAGATCACTTGTGATTAACATGATAAACCAAATCTGAATTCATTATAGCAGCGAATCACTTGTGCTTACCATGATAAACAGATTTTGAATTTATTTTTAGAAAAAATGGAGAGAGATTGAGACGTATTAAGATAAATTAGGAAGGGATTTCTTTTTTGATTTGATATGATCATCACATCCCTAAAAAATCGCCTGATTGATATCATTAAAAAAAATTCCAATTTTTCCCCTAAAGTCATTTACTAACAAATTTTAAAGGGTATTTTGTTGTCATTAATTACATAAAATGCCATTATTAATTTCAACCACTGATTTAATCTAATCAAGGGCCGAGAACTATATCTCTTTATTCTTTTAAATACACTATGTTCTCGTTTGAATCCACCTATATATATATATATATATATTCTCGCAAATAGGTCAATACGACCCAATCTATCCCAACCCATTTGACATATGATAAATTTGACACGTTCTTAAAAATTTGCCCTTTTGACCCACCTGTTTCAACTATATTGACCCGTCATCCAACTTGTACGTTTTGCCACATATCTATAATCTAATCACCGTTCTTAAGTAAAGATACCAAAAAAACACCACAAAAACCGAGTGGTTTAAAACAAACTCTAAAAATGGAAGTAAAAAAAAAAAGTACATAGTTGCTTTTTGCACTTTGCATGAACGATAGTCGTTTGCATGGAAAAGCCCAAAAAGAAAGTTCAAAAAGGTCGTCGATTAACTCTAAAAAGTACACTTTTTGATCCGAAGTAAATGCAAAGATTGGGTATGGTTTATTGAAAACGTTAGGTGTTGTTTGTTTGTTAGGCTATATTTGATTGATCCGAAGTAAATGCAAAGATTGGGTATGGTTTATTGAAAACGTTAGGTGTTGTTTGTTTGTTAGGCTATATTTGATTGATCCGAAGTAAATGCAAACATTGGGTATGGTTTGTAGAAAATGTTAGGCTTTGTTTGTTTGTTAGGCTCTGATTTGTTAAGAGGTAGGGTCATTTAGACTGTTTATTTTTTCAAATTTTCAAAGCCACTTATGTCTTATCGTCCTCTTATCTGGTAAGAGGTAAACCAACCTCTTATTTGCCTCTTACATTTCTCCACACATTCAACAACGTTTTTCAATCAATTAACCTTAACCTATCATTTCTATCAATCGATCCTTACCAAATCAATCCTCACCTCTCTCAATTTATGTATTTTAATAGAATTTAAATGTGTTAAATACCGTCAATGACATATTTTCGTTTAAATGAATGCTAATTATATAATTTAGATGTAAACTTTATGATGATGAATAAATATGTGAAATTGTATAAAGTTATCTATAAATTCAACACTATAATTTTCTGATGGGTAAAATAGGAAATTTAAACAAATTCAACAATTTATCAGTTTACAAAAACAAAAAGTTTTATTGATTCTGATTTCAGACTTCAGCACCACCTCTTATCAATCAGAAGTGAAATAAGACTTACGACTTCAACACATCTTAAAAAAACAAACATCTTAGGGGTCGTTTACCTAATGCTTACACGGTAAGTGCTTACCAAGTCACGTTACCTTATCAATGAACATGGCAAGGACCATGAATCTTACCCGGTAAGAACAATGGCAAGGTCCAAGAGTCTTATCCGATAAGTGATGGTTACCACTCTTACCCGGTTAGCTCTTACCGGATGAATTATTGCGTACGATGCCGTTTTTCATGGACTAAAATCTTAATGGGTAAGGTAAGTGATAGTGTTGAATATACCGATAAGTGCTTACCAGGTAAGTAATTGGGTAAACGGCCTCTTAGTGTTAGGGGGTTGTTTACCTTATGCTTATCCGGTAAGAGCTTACCGTGTCACTTACCTTGGCAAGGACCGAGAATTTTACGAAGTAAGAGCGATGATAAAGACCGAGTCTTTATCTGACAAGTGAGGATGACGACTCTTACCCGGTTAGCGCTTATAGGGAAAATTATTATATACGATGTCATTTCGATGGACTATAATCTTACCCAGTAAGATAAGTGACTAAGGGAGAGTCGGAAATCTTACCGGTAAACGCTTACCGGGTAAACGACCCATTCGAATATATAAAATATAAAAGGTACTTGGAGAACCGAAAGGCCTTTGGTCTAATATTATCCAGGTTACCGGAAGAACCACCATTTTGTCTCGCCCTAAATGGAATCCCTTAGTTACACTGCGTCCCGACCGGAAGAACCACCATGTAAGGGATTGTTTGTTTTTTAAAAAAACCTCTTAATGAGTCTTGGCTCTTAAGTCTGAATCGTTCAGACCTTTTTACACACCACCTCTTATTAATCATAACTAAAATAAGACCTATTTAAAAACAAACGGCACCTAAGCCTCTCAGAAAGTCAGTCAAAGGGTTCAATCTTCACCAAATATACTGCATCTTTATACCATAAAAATACTTCACCTTTATACCATAAAATTACTTCATGTTCTCAGAAAGTCAGTCAAAGGGTTTCAAACTTCAAGTATTTTATGGTATAAAATACTTGGGTCTTCTTTTGTATTATCTTCTTGCAATCTTCATTTTCCTTTCTTTGGGTCTCTGAAAAATGGATGAGAGTGTTAAGACATGTTTGGCCCCAAACTATATAATACATAAAACACATAAAAATGAAATTTTTAACTCAAAATGGTCCAAATTAAGTCAGCTGGATTCAAGAGCTTGCTACAAATAGCTTAAAATCCAACTAGTTTCATATAAAATGATCACAAACAGATAAAAGCTAAGTACAGTTTATGTGAAAAAGTTAGCAAAATTTTCAGGTCATTTGGGAATTCAAATGAACCACCTTCTCATCTCCATTCAAATTCTCCTTCATCACTTCTCATATCTACAATCAATTTAGCCTTGAATGATCATACCATTTGATTCAATTCATCATCTCCTAATCCCATTGTTTGCATCAAATCCCCAAACCCTTCGATGCCGTAAAGAACCACCAGAAATCGATGCCCTCCCACCACCACTGAAGCAAGAAAACAAACCGCGCAAAACCCGCCTAAATCCACCACTCTCTCTAGCGGCATTACCTCTCGAACCCCATGAAATCCTCCTCGGAGCACCGTTGTTGAACCCACCATCCATTTCCGTAAAAACCACCGGAAATTCCCTCTCCCCTCCTCTCCTTCCGCCCGAAAACCTCCCCACAGCAAACCCACCACCAGGCAGCCTCCATATCGTTAACCCAACTGTTTCTTCTTCGTTGCTTGGTTGATTATTGCTATTCACATCATTCATTTGAACTCCATTAACAGAATCTTGATTATCCGGTGGAAGTTCATAGCGGCACACAGGGCAGGAATTCCGCAAGGCTAGCCATGGCAGAATGCAATCCGAATGGTATAAATGCTTACACGGCATTTCTTTGGCTTCAGTTCCCAAATCAAATGGCTCTTTACAAACAGCACAATGGGATTCTACAGACACATGGTTTTCTTGAATTTCGATTGTGGGCATTGATTCGATTGCAGCCTTTGATGCGGGTGGATTGTTATCGATTCTCTCCAACCCATTCACTTCAATTTGAGACAATTGATCCAGAAAACGATCAAAACCAGAGCCCAACAAAAACTCCGACATACTTGCAGGTAATGGTCTCAAACCAGACCCTGATCCGTCATCGTAGTACAACTCAAACCCTCTACCAGTTTCATCAGATGCTTGTGGTGTGCTTGTGGGTCCACGGAGGACGATGACTGGGTTGAACGGTGATCGTTCACCTCTAGCTCGCCGGAGAATCGGCGTGGCGGGATTAGGGTTTTGTTCGTTTCCGGACATGTACATCGCGGCAGCAGGGAAACGACGGCGTACAGATTCCGGGAGCATTTGGGAGCCATCGATCTCCTCTATGAATCCCCCGTTGCAATCGGGGCATATTAAAGACGAATCTTGCGGATGGTTCATAACCCTTATGAAACGGTTGCAGCTATAGCACCAGTACGACGATGATGAATCCCTAGCGATTGACATCTAAAATCTATAACCAGATCTGAAGAAGAAAATAAGAAACTTTTTTCTTCAAATTTTGGATTTTTTTTTCAGTAAAAATCCAAATTGATTCGGGGAAGACCAATATCCAACCTGAAAATAAAAAATAAAAAACATAATCTCAGCCAAATTTGAATGAAGTCTTCAAAGAAACTAATCTTGATCAACGAATCGGACATAAAATACGAACCCTAAAAACACAAATCCATAAATAAAATCGAATACTGTGAGGAAAAGAACCTTCGATCAAGAAATTGGACGGCAAAAACTCAAGAAATGAAGCTTGAATTTGAAACTCTCAAGTATAATCAGCGGCAATGGAATCTCTCCAGCGGAGGAGAGGGATCGGAGGAAGAATATTATTATATTAGATGGAGGGAACGCGGCGGAGTCATAGAGATACTCTCATCCATCATGTCTAGGCTTGTGAATGTGAGTTGTGATGGACGGACACGTGGCATGATTTTAGTGGAAGGAGCCAAAGCGAAAGAAGCTTTGACCGAACGTTGGTTGGGCGAATTTGAAACTTTTCACTTTGTACCACTTTTTGTTGGTCCAAAACTTGTTTCACGCGTCACTTAGAGCATCCACAATGTGCTGGAAGGTTTTCGTGACGTTTTTGGAAGGTTTTTCAAAAAGGAAAAACCTCTTTTTAAGGTTTTTCACATAGTAGACAGGTTTTTTAATTAAGGTTTTTCGTGAGATTTTTCGTCACAGCTCGTAACTGCACGATCTGTTTTTTCGTAACTTTTTCGTATTTAATCAGTTTTAACTTTATAAAATTTTATAAAAGTTTTGTATTTAATCAGTTTTATTTATTAATATATTTAAAGTAATCTTATTTAAATATAATTATTAAATAAATAATATAAATAAATACATAATTAAAGTAATTATATTTTATATTTTTAAAATAATATCTCAAATTTGACATATTTATACAATTCTAACAGATTTCTTAATGACCCAATTTTTATTTTCGGTTATACATACTTTTAAATTTAACATTTTTTAATTTTTATTTTACATACTTTTATACAACTTTTATATATTTCTTAATAACCTAATTTTTATTAATTTTATTGTACATATTTTTAAAAATAAGAATAAAAATGATATAAAGTTAAAATAGTGGGACCCTGAATAGTTTAAAAAAGTAATGAAAAAACTTGTGTGAGGTTTTTCACATAGTGGAGGTATATAAAGGTTTTTAAGTTGTTGATGTGACAATAATGTGTAAGAAAAAAGCTATGAAAAAGCTCGGAGAAAAACACGTACACTGTGGATGCTCTTAGCATCTAATTTTTCAATTATATTTGTTATCATCAAAATATTATTTTGTAAATATGAAAAAATAAGAGTAAATTACAAATTTAAGTCCATGTGGTTATTGAAAAATTTGGATTGAGCATCTCAAATGAACTAATTACAGCCAACGTCATCGTGGTTTCATTTTTTTTTTCGGAACGGATCCCTCTCCTTAACTTCACTAACAGATGCTCTGTTAAGTAAAGGTTAATATCGTCTTTTTAGAATTTTATTTTATTTTTTTTAAATTACAATTATTATATTTGAATTCTTTTTTAGACTTACCATTAATTCTCTGTCTTCCTCTCCTGGTCCTGGACTATGCCACCTGCGCCTTCACCATCAACCAACACCCACGTCACCGTCCTCCAACTCCGACGTCATCACCTACATCCTTCATCTCTGACCTTCCTTCTCCGCAAAAGATCCATGTCATTAGAGTATTGAAATCTGCCCAAATTGGTGTGCAGAACTCAAACATGTGCAAAACTCAAATCTATGATAAGTTCTTAGAACACCAAATCTGCCCAAATTGGTGTGCGAAACTCAAACCTGTGCAAAACTTAAATTTGTCCAAAATATGAACAGATTCAGAGCTCAATTAGAGCACGACTTAAACTCAATTTCGAGCTTGATAGCCGACGGATTTTGAATTAGAGCTTGATAACCAATGGAGTTTTTAACCGATTTAGAGCTCGATAATACAATGGATTTTAAACCGATTCAGAGCTCGATTTATGATCAATTTAGAGCTTGATAGGCAATTGATTTTGAACCGATTTAGAACTCATATTATTATCAATTTAGACCTCGATAAGCAATGGATTTTGAACCAATTCAGAGCTCGATAGGCAATGGATTTTTGTTGAAAGGTAAGTATATTTTGGACCAATCTTGACATTCTTCTAATTTATTCTGTTTGGGTTGTTATTTGTAGAAGTTGAGGGACTAAATTGGAACACAACTGATACCTGAGGAGAAGAGGGATTGCGCCTCATTTTTTGGGAAACATCAAGGTTAGCGGAGCAATAAACTTGGAATTAAGGACTAAAGGGTAAAGGACTTGGTTGCAATTTATGTGGAATATATATTGGGTATCTCAGCCGATTTACAAGACAATTCAACTCAGTTTTTTCTTCTCATTTGATAAAATTCTCTCTCAAGTATTATTCAAAATTAGGGTTAGTTCTCAGTTTATATCTTCAAATCTCTTGAAGATATATTGTTTGTAAATGGTCATATTAGGATTTAATATGGTGTTTTTATAAATGTAATAGGTTCTAAGATGGTATCAGGTCTATTGTGTTTGTTCCATCTAAGTTTTTCATCATTTATCATCTAGTAAATCCTTTTCTTATGTGTTTCTTGTTTTTTTCATGAATCGTTGCCTGTGTTCGTTTTCTATCTTTCAATGTTTTATGGATTTGTTCGTTTGATGAACATTGTCCAGATCTATTTTTTCTCACTTTTTTGAGGATTTCATCAAGCAAATCTGACCTCTATAGGTCCTGTTTGCTTATTGTTGTTTGTGGTTTTTCGATTCATCTCAATCTCATTTTCAGATATGATCTGTTAATAGATCATGGTTTGAAGTTTTTCGCATAAGCTAGGTGGATCTCTTCTTGCTAGATCTGGTTCACCGGTTTTCTTGTTTTGTTTTTCTTTGTTTTTTTTCTCAGTCCTTTAGATCTCGTGTGGATCTTATTTCATTATCTCTTTTAGTGAATATTTTTTTGGTTTAGCTTATGCTCTTGTAGTTCTTTTAGATCTGCTTCATGTTTCATCGTTGATTTGTCTTTATATTTCTGTTTTGCTTTTTCGTCATCAACCTGAATCAGATCTATCTAGATCTTGGTTCTAGGTGTGGTTAACGAACATTGTCTGTTTCACTCCCTCTGCGAACTTGAATCAGATCTTCCATAGATCTAGATTCTTCTTAAGTGTGTGAGGAGTTCTTAGCCTCGTTTTTTCTTTCATCCTTTTTTTACGAAAAGGTATCTTTGTATTTGCTGTGGTTCTTATGAAGTGAGTCCAGATCTATAGATCTTAGATCTATTTTTCTTGTGTGACTCATAGAAAAAAAAATTCTTTCAGTTCTGGTTGTTTGTATTGTCTATCTTCTTCATTCATTCTTATTTGACTAGGTCCTAGTGACTTGAGTCGTGGTTGAGTTTTCAGCTCCATTAAGGTCTGCTCTCTCACTTATTATTGCCCATCAAAGGATTGTGGTGCACTTAGTGCATCAGTCATTCCAAAAAAAAATTCTCTTCGTTTGTGTATTTTTTTTGTTCATGTTTGTTTGTTCAGGTTGTATTATCTGTTCAGATCTGTGGGTGGTGTTGTTCACTATCACATTCATCACTTACTCTGGTTCCTTGTTGAGGTTCCAGATCTACTCATACCTTCCGCTGCTCTCATTTAAGGATCTATCTGTAAGTTTTCTACTTGTTTTTCCTTCGGCTCCTCTTTCACTGTAAGTTCTTTCTCTCTCTTCTCTCTTGTGTTTTTTTTTGGACTCTGAGTAGTTGGCTTGACCTACCACCTCGAGTGGCAAGGAATCATGCCTCTAAGTTGCTCAGGTTTTGCTCCTGTGTGTGATCGTTTTACTCCAAGTTGCCATTATGACGGGAGCTGAGACCTCCAAAGAGCCAGAACAACGATCCTTAATCGCTAAACTGGACTTTGGGGATCCGCTATATCTCCATCCTAGTGACACTTCGGGAGCTGCTATTTTGTCTATAAAACTTAATGGTACTGAAAACTATAAAGTCTGGTCGTGTGCTATGATACTTTCTATGGAGACTAAAAATAAACTTGGCTTTATTGATAGATCTGTTGTTAAATCTGTTGATAACGATGTTTTAGGGAAACAATGGGATCGTTGTAATTCTGTTGTTCTATCTTGGATTCTAAACTCTATTTCTGATGATTTGTTTGTTAGCCAAGTATTCTCTAGAGTTGCTTCTGAGGTTTGGATTGAATTGAAAGAAACCTATGACAAAATTGATGGTTCTGTTACTTTCAACTTACACCAGAAAAATAATTCTCTGTCTCAAAATGGAGCACCTGTGTCTGATTATTATCATAAGTTGAATGCTTTATGGAATTTGATGCTTTAATCAAACTTCCCCATGTACATGCAATGCTTCACATGATTTTTCTAAACATAATCAGCTGATAAAATTAATGCAGTTCCTAATGGGGTTAGACGATGCTTATGTTTATATTCGAAGCAACATTCTAACTACCGATCCTCTTCCGTCTGTGAAGACTGCCTTCTCTTTGGTTTCTCGAGAAGAGTCACACCGTTGTATGACTCGATCCTCAGATCTGAAAAGTCAAAACACAGTTTTCTTTGGAAAGGGTAATGAAAAT
This sequence comes from Arctium minus, assembly GCA_954870635.1. NCBI lineage: Eukaryota > Viridiplantae > Streptophyta > Magnoliopsida > Asterales > Asteraceae > Arctium > Arctium minus. The sequence continues at coordinate 145,583,451 of OX941081.1, forward strand.
AAGGAAAAATCGGGCAAACCTTCACTTGTTTATAAGAATTGTGGTATAACTGGACACACCATAGAAAGGTGCTATAAACTGATTGGTTTTCCAAAAGATTTTCAGTTTACTAAGAATAAGAACTCTTTTAAACCAATGTCAAGCAATGCTTGTTCTACTGATGTTTCGGCTAGTGGTCAAAATTCTTCAAAAACTCTTACAGAGGATCAAATCACAAAGTTACTTTCTCTTCTTGATCATAATCAGCCAGAAAACATATCGGTTAATATGGCAGGTATGTTTTCTGTAAATATGGTCAAAACTAATAACTTATCTGATATTTCTCATCATGGTTGGATTATTGACTCATGTTAGAGCAGAAATATGATGGATACAAGATCATGAAGACTAGAAGTCAAAGTACAAGAAGTCAAAGCTGAAAGTCAACTCTCAGTGAAAGTCAAAGTCAATGTTGTTTTGTTGTTGTATTTTGTTTGTTTCCTTTGAAATTGTGTGAAGGTATAAATACCTTGTGTCCTTGTAAGTCATTAAGCGTGTAAGTCATTTGAGAGAGTGATATTCAGATTGAGAGAGAAGAGGTGATTAGTGTGTATCATTCTAGAGAGAGAGAGAGAGTGAATGTAGAGTGAGAAAGTTAGATTTGTAATTGTTTGAGATTTAATCAAAGACTTGTGATTAAGATTCAAGATTAGATTTCTGTTTACGATTAGAACTTGGTAGATTTGGGAATAACAACTCAGGTGCTAACCAACATATGACTTCAACTACTTCTTGTCTTGAAAATGTTGTAGACATATCAGATTTAAATTTGAAAGTAATTCAGCTTAATGGAGATGAAGCCAAAATTAATCAAATAGGGAATTTTAGATTGAATGATAAAGTTATTTTGTTTGATGTTCTCGTTATTCTTGACTTTCATGTTAATCATCTATATGTTCATAAAATTGCTAAAGATAGCAAAATTTTTGTTGGGTTTGATGAGTACAAATGTTATCTTGTTCAAGGTTCTCCTCACAAGAAAATTGTGGGGACTGGTAGCGAATAAGGAGGTTTATACTTCTTTGATCGCTTATCCAAGGGTGAGTCTTTTGTGTCATCTAAAACTAATATGTCAATGGTATGTTGTGTTTCTCTTCAGTTATGGCATAGTAGACTTGGACATCCTGCTAATCAAGTTTTAGGAATTTTAAAAGACACTCTTAATCTAGGAAATGAACGTGAGTCTGTTCCTTGTGATGTTTGTCATAAGGCAAAACAAACCAGAGACAAGTTTACCTTGAGTAATCATGTCTCCAAAGATTTAGGAGAATTAGTTCACTTAGACATATGGGGACCTTATCGTGTTCCTAGTAAGGAAGGCTATAGGTTTTTCTTGACTATTGTTGATGATTATACCAGATCTGTCTGGGTTTATCTGTTGAAAAGCAAAGATGAAGTCTTTGACAACATTGTTGCTTTTCACAGCTTGCTGATCAATCAATTTGGAAAACGTGTTAAGATTTGCAGGAGTGATAACGGTACTGAGTTTGTTAATAACAAATTAGGTGAGTTATTTAAAACTAATGGTATTATACATCGAACTTTTTGTATTTATACTCCTCAACAAAATGGAGTTGTTGAAAGAAAACATAGACATTTATTAAATGTGGCAAGGGCTTTAATGTTTCAGGGGAATATTCCGGTAAACATGTGGAGTGAGTGTCTTTTAACTGCTACGTACCTCATAAATAGAACTCCTTCGTCTGTTTTAAATGGAAAGTGCCCATATGAGCTTGTGTTTGGTTTTGCTCCAGTTTTATCTCATTTAAGAAACTTCGGATGTTTGTGCTTTGTTGTTAGGCCTAATATTTCAGATAAGTTTTCTTCTCGTTCTGAAAAATGTGTTCATATTGGTTACTGTAATTTAAAAAAGGGTTACAGACTTTACAGTTTGGATTCAAAACAAATCATTGTTTCTAGAGATGTTAAGTTCTATGAAACTATATTTCCTTTCAAAATGAGTTCAAATCAACTAAATTGTGATTCTAGTGATATCAATTCTTTGAATTTCTTTGATTCTGTTTTGTTCCAGACTAATGATTTAATCTCTGAATTACCCAATGATAAAATTAGGGTGATCCCTCAAAATGGAAGTAAAAGAAATGAAAATGTCCCTGAAACTTCTGAGTCAGATAGACATGGTCATATAGGTAGTCAAGATAGAGCTGTCGGGTCTTTGGACCCTGGTAGTACTAATATCATAAACGAAAATGACAGAGCTGCCGGATCTAGTGGTCCTGGTAGCACTATTTCTGCCAGTGACTCACAGACTACTAGTTTTCGTCCTCTTACTGTTCAACAAAGTAATGATGATATTTTAAGAAAACTACCAAGGTGAGTTCATTCAACTTTTACAAAACTTTATACATGTCCAATATTGATTTTGAATACCTAAACATCTTTTCTTTCGTATATTTGATGTATGGATTTTGTGTTAAATCTAACTTTTTGTGGATATTAGGGTTTATGATGATTTTTGGGTAATGGTGATTTATGAACTCCAATAATGTTCTTTTAGCTTATTTTACTTGGGTTATACATTTAAATGGATGGCATTTACTATACAAAATTTATGGACTTAGGATTTTGGAAATTGTGGTTAACTGCTGATAAGTTTGCACTTAGGTTTACTTCATATTATGGAGATTTGAAATATAGAAAGGTCATTCATATTTTGACTAGTGATCCTTTGCAAATAATGGAAAATGGTTTGGTGGAAATCACTCTTCATGTCATTTATGCATAATATTCAATATTGAGATTATTTGTTGAGCCTTGTGAGCATTATTTGGCTTAATTGATGCATTTGGGAGTCATGACCCCGTGTTTGGTTTATTATTATTCCGGCGTGGGACGACTAGTTTTCCACGTCGAGGCACGTTAGGCATCGGATGTGGTATAAGTCCTTCATGCTCAAGTACTACGATATTGGATGAGGAGCTCGACGTAGGAACCCCTCGGGGTTGAACTTGAGTTTCCGTGGGTGTATGTTTAAAGTCACAGAGCCTGACATCCCTTGCGTATACTTTATTTGTGTATTGGCTTTCCTGACTCATCGAGTGGCTTACTTTTGTGTTCCGTCATTTGTGTTAGTAAGCGGGTCTCCCCCGTTAACCCAAGAGGTACTTGCTATATTTTCAAAGAGCATTATTGTATCATTCTATTATTCTCATTGTACAAAGAAATTCTTTTACTCGCTTATACATTAATTGGTTTAACTGCAAATGTTTGATCTCACTAGGCTCTAGCCTAACACTTTTTCTTAAAATGACATATATAACAGGTCAGGTTTTCGGTGGGGTTCGTCGGGAATGAGTGGATGGCTTTGAGGCCAAGAACGGTCTATTTAGGAGATGTGTAGACCGGTATTTTGGATAGCGGGCATACTTTTGGAAGAATAGCAACACCCGACATTAATCTTTCTTATTTAAGTTAGATTATTAGGTTGTTAGTATATTCTTCATTTGATTAATTGTAATGGTTATAGGTTGTTTTCCCCGTTCTATCGGGATGATACTTTGGGGTTGTTTACAACAGGTTTATATTTATACCCAGGTTAGCCAATTTATAGCCGTCATATTGCAGAATTTTCGAATTTTTATTTCCGCTAAAATTTAGGGTGTTACAAGTTGGTAACAGAGCATTAGTTTAAGTGAACTAGGTATGGATGTAGGGTACCTAGACTTAAGCTGTGAAATTAGGCAATGATCGTGTGAGATTGGGTAGAACTCTTAAGATAAGATGGTCTTAGAATCGACAGAAGCTACACAAATTAAGAGTTATGGTAATGGGAATTAAAATTTTTATGTATCGCATATTCATAATTTCGCCTAGCTAACGTTATTATGAAGATGTTTTACGTGATTATGCTTGTTTTCCGTTGTTATGATAATTAATGAAGGTGGTAGTACGTTTCCTTGTTTATATTCTGTTCATCCTCATCTCACCTATATTCTCGCGTGTGTGGCGGATTATGGTTAATACGCGTAATCGGCCAGAAGGCCAGGATACGGCGGCATCTACGGCCGATCAACCGAGAGTAACAAATAATGACTTGCCCCTACCTTTTATAAACACGTTGGGTGGAGGACCGGAGCAAATACCTCAACGTACCCTAGCTGCAACTCATCCGATCATGGAAGAAGTAACTCCGGAGACTAGAATGATGGAGCGGATGATGCAAGCGATGAATGCAGCTATGGCTCAACAACAAGAAGCATTACTGAAGCTCTTGGATGATCGAGATGCCAACCACCGTAGGCCCGAGACGGTGGCGGAAAACGTAATTGTGGCGGGATCTGGAGGTACGGGACCCGTTGTCCCTTCTAATGAAACTCCACCTCCCTAAGTAAGACAACCATCTAAGGTTTATACCTTCAAGGAATTTCTCGGATGTCGACCACCGGAATTCAAGGGCATAGATGATCCGGTGGCATGCATGAACTGGATAAGAGAGATGGAGCAGGCTTTCCGGTCAAGCGAGTGTGGGGAAAGTCAGAAAGCCGTATTTGGATCCCAAATGTTGAGAGGGGCCGCCCTTACGTGGTGGAATGTGTATTCCACTTCTATTGAAGCCACCGTGTTGGCTAAGTTGAGCTGGGAGACTTTCAAGAAGAAATTTATGGAGGAATTTTGTAATGAGCGAGCTATGGATCGGATCGTCGATGAGTTCCGGGGTTTGAAGAAAGGGAATTTGTTGGTAAAGGAGTACAACAACCTGTTCATGGACAAGCTGGGTTTGGTGGGACATCTGGTCCCCACCGAAAGAGAGAAAATTAAGGAATACATCAAAGGTTTGCCTATTGAAATGATGAACATGGTTCGAGTGTCAAAGGCCTCTACTCTCTAAGAGGCAATAGAAGAAGTTCAATTGGTAGAAGACTCTTACGGCTCGAATAAGGTGGAGAGGAGTGGAGTAGTCAAGAAAAGGAAGTGGGAAGGGGGTCCCACATCCTCAAAGAGGCCAAACCACTTCAACAACAATTAACGGGGGAATGGTCCGAGACGGGATTCCTCGTGGTGTTCCAGATGTCGAAGTAAGCACATCGGCCCTTGTAATTCGGGGTCCAGTCCGTGCTTTAAATGTGGTAAACTCGGCCACCGTTTCAATGAATGTATAATCAAAGGACGAGTTTGTTTCGAGTGCAAAGAGTCGGGCCATATTAGAAGCGAATGCCCGAAAGTAAAGACGAACTTTAGCAGAGGCAACAAGGTGGACGCTCCTAAAGCAACAGGGAGAGCCTTCCAGATGACCACCGAGGAAGCGAAGGCGTCAACGGATGTAGTGTCAGGTACGTTTCTCCTAAACTCCGTACCTACGCGTGTATTATTTGACTCGGGAGCTAGTTTTTCATTTGTATCAAGTTCGTTTTGCCCAAAACTATCCATGCCTACTACTAGTTTAGAAGATGTGTTAGTGGTAGAGCTAGCTGATGGTGATCAAGTAGTGGTTCGGGATATTCTAAGAAATTGCAAGCTTGAAATTGAAGGGAGAGAATTCCCGATTGATCTAATGCCTATGGTCATCGGGTGATTTGATGTTGTAGTCTGTTGATCCAAACTCTCTCAGTGATTTGATAACGACCCTCTTTTATACTTAGTGAAAATTACGTTATTATATGTATTAATGTTTCATCATCAGCGATCAGACTGAGTCTGTTCAGTTATCGCTGATGACCTTTCTGTAAACATTAATATGTATGTGTTTCACTTTCAGCGATCAAACTGAGTCTGTTCAGTCATCACTGATCGTTTCATATGTAACACAGTTAACGTAATCCCTGAAGACAAGTCTCGCGTCAACATAGTTCATAGCTGAATCGAAGACGAAGCCACTGAACAATAGATAAGTCTACTAGTGACCTGATGCGGATATCAGCGAAGACCAGACGAATCTACTTACGCGAAGAAGCCTGAGGAAAAGCTTCAGTGATAGCTGAACTTCTTTATCTCTGGAAGAAGAGATACTCAGCGATCAACGATCACAAAGCTTATGCCTCAAGTTTTCTTTTGTCTTACCTTGCACAACCAGTACAATGTGTCAGAACGGACACGTCTCTGCCACAAATCGTACACCAACTCTGTCAACTACACTGTTCATAAAGCGGCCAAAAGCGTGTCTCCAAAAGTGAGACTACCAAAGCCAATCTATGAATGCCACGTGTAAAGTACCCTGCCATGCATTTAATGCATAGGGTATAAATAGGAAGCTCACTCCTTCATCTGAAGGTGCGCTCAATCCTTGAACTCCAAAATAGAAACCCTTGTTTTCTATCTCTCTAAAAATCCCCCATTCTCTGAATTTCTTGTGCAACCATCTTAGTGTTTCTTAAGTTTGTTTAGATTGAGTCTGTCTTAATCTTATTCCGCAACAAACTTGTAAATTGTATTTTGATTTATCAATAAACAATTTATTAAACTTTAATTTCTGTGTTTGTATTCAACCCCCCCCCTTCTACAAACTTGTTAAGCACCTTCGGGACCAACAAGTGGTATCAGAGCAGTTTGTTTAATCTAATAAACAAGATCTTGCTGTATACTCTTCCTTGCTATTCTAAAATGGCACTAAACACAAACACAAACTACTATGATAATGGTTCACTTTCTAAACCTCCTCGATTTAGCAGAGATAACTTTTCTCTATGGAAAAATCGAATGATGCTATTTCTTGAAGGTGCGGATCCTACTATACCTGAATATATAGAAAACGGACCCTATGAACCTGTTAGAATTATAGCTGCAGTTCCCGCTACTGCCACCACTGAAGCTGTCCCTGAACGATATGTCGTTAAGGAAATAAGACAGTGGAGTGATGAAGATAAAAAGAAGGTAGGCATAGATGCAAGAGCAAAGACCATTATATCAATGGCTCTGCCTGATGAAGTTTTCCATTCCATCATGCATCTAAAAACTTCTAAAGAAATGTGGGAAACCATATGTGTTCAATATGAGGGCACCACTGAAATCCAAGAGACCCGAAAGATTAACTTGGTAAGACAGTATGAAAGTTTTATCGCTGGTAAGAATGAATCTCTTTCAGACATTCATCAGCGGTTTAACTGCCTGATCATTGACCTAAGAACTGTTGGAAGGACCTATTCTAATTCTGAGGTCCTAACAAAATTCTTGGAAAGTCTTCCTGAAAGCTGGGACAGTTATTCAATATGTCTTAAGCTGACAAAGGACTTACATACTCTCTCTCTAAGCACTCTGTATGGAATATTGCTCAACTATGAGCAATCTAATCTCCTGAAGAAGAATCTTGTAAAAGATTCTAAAGACTCCAAAAGCACTGCTGTTGCTTTAGTCTCATCAGAGATAATTCCATCCCAGCGATCTACTCTCACCATCACTGAGTTAGATTCTGAATCTGAGGATTTATCAGACCCTGATCTTTCAGAGTTTAATGAATCCTTAGCACTCTTGACAAACTCTTTTAAGAGATTTGAAAGAAAGAGTAACTTCCGAAGAAGTAAACCTCTCTCTCTTACTGAAAAGCCAAAATCAACTCCGGTTGATAAGGCTACAACCACTTGCTATAACTGCGAAAAAATTGGACATTTTGCTAGTGAGTGCAGGTCTAAAAAGGTCTTCAAACCTTCTACCTCAAGAAGATCCAGTGATGACAAATACCATAAGCTGAAAAACAAATATCAAAAGCTGAAAAGCTATCAGCAAAAAGGTAAAGGTCTCATCGCTGAAGAACATGACTGGGCTGAATCAGAAGAATCATCTTCTGATGAAGAAGAAGTCTCTAATCTTTGCCTCATGGCTGAGATTAAAGAAGAAGTAGAAGAACCATCTGAACCTTCTATGAGCTACATATCATCTCAGGTATCTATCTCAACAAATCCCTCTCTGCCTGAAGCTGAGAGAAGTCGCGCTGTTGATGTGCTGACGATTGACCTTTATAATGCTCTAAACGACAAAACTCAAGCTGAAAATAAAAATGTTTATTTAACACAAGAGCTAGAGAAATGTCATGAAAAGATCAGTGAACTAAATCTTTTAGAAGAAAAGCTAAAAGATCAAGTCATTATAAATGAAATCATCAGCATTGAACGCGAACAAGCCATCGCTGCTCTAAAAGCAGAAAAGGCTCATGTTGAAAAATGGTGCAAATCATCAACAAAGATCTCTGAGATAATAAATGCTCAAACTCCTGAAAGTGATAAAACTGGTCTTGGTTTTTGGACACCACAGGATGATCCTAAAGAAGAAAGTTCCTCGCTTAAGTTTGGAACTTTTGTCACATCTTTCTTTGACACTTCTTATAATCAATTCTATCCCTGTTCTTCTTCTAATCCCATCCCTGAGGAGATATCTGCAAAACTAAACCTGCAGATAAAGGAAAGTCTATTCTCCCTCAGAAGGCTTCCAAGAAAACCAAACTGAAAGTTCCCTCCAAACCTTCAGTGGATAAACCTTCTAGCTCAGTGACAGAAATCTTTGATATCTGTCCTCCAAAGCTGAAGGTTGATCTAAAGCCCGTGAAATCTGAAGAAATAAAAATTCCTCCCAGATCTCGTGCTAAAGGCATTCTTGGAGCTGGACCTGCTCATCTTAAGTTTTCAAAACCTTTTGGTTATAAAACCACCATCAGATATAGAAAATGTTATCACTGTGGATTCACTGACCATATTGCGAGCAAGTGTCCAAATACCACCGAAGCTGATAAAACAGCCAAAGTAAAGAAAAATGCCTCTAAGGCAAATAAAGTCACCAAAGTGAAAAATACCACTAAGGTTAAGAAATTAACCAAAGTGAAGATTACCACTGAAGCTGAATCTTCATCAGCAGTGAAGACTGATGAATCTTCCTTATCCACTAACTCTGAAGGACCCATTGAAAAGTGGGTACCAAACAAAGCTTAATCTTCCTTATGTATGCAGGGATCAAAGGGCATCTGGTATCTCGATAGCGGATGTTCTCATCATATGACTGGACAAAGAGACCTGCTCACTGAATACAAGGAAGAGAAAGGTCCCTCTATGACCTTTGGTGGAAATGGAAAAGGATTTACCCGTGGGTTTGGTGTCCTCAGCAATGGGACAACTACCTTTCGAAGAGTCGCTTATGTAGATGGACTGAAGCACAATCTTCTAAGCATCAGTCAGCTATGTGACAAAGACTACGAAGTTCGCTTTTCTAAGAAAGCATGTTCAGTGGTAGATGAAAAAGGAAAACTTGCTCTCAGTGGTTATAGAAGAGAAAATGTCTATGTAATAGATATGGACTCTACTATCACTGATAACTTATGTTTTCTCTCTAAGGCCTCTTCTGATGTCAACTGGCTATGGCATAAAAGGCTCTCTCATCTAAACTTCAAAACCCTGAATTCTCTCTCATCTAAGGAACTGGTTTCTGGTCTTCCTCAGCACTCATATGCTAAAGAATCTCTCTGCTCAGCATGTGAAAAAGGAAAACAAACAAAAGCTAGTTTCAAGTCGAAACAAGTTTCCTCTGTAACAAGTCCTCTTCAGCTCTTGCATATGGATCTATTTGGCCCTGTCAATATCCAATCAATAGCTGGAAAGAAATATACGCTTGTCATTGTAGATGAATATTCTCGCTACACCTGGGTTATTTTTCTTCGCTGTAAGAATGATACTCCAGAAGAACTAATATCTTTTGTCAAAAAGATGGAAGTGCTGAATAATCTTACTGTTCGATCAATAAGGAGTGATCATGGAACTGAATTCAAAAACAGTTCCCTGAACAATTTCTTTGAGAACAAGGGAATCTCTCACAACTTCTCCTCAGTAAGAACACCTCGGCAAAATGGAGTCGCTGAAAGAAGAAACAGAACGATCATAGAAGCTGCTAGATCAATGCTCAACGATTCTCACCTCCCTACTCAATTTTGGGAAGAAGCTGTAAACACTGCATGTTTTACTCAAAACAGATCGCTGATAATAAAGCGATTTGGGAAGACAGCTTATGAACTCTTTCTTGGAAGGAAGCCTTCTATCAGCTTTCTTCATATCTTTGGTTGTCAGTGCTTTATCTTAAACAACAAAGATCAACTTGGAAAGTTCGATCCAAAAGCCGATGATGGAATATTTTTAGGATATTCCTCCATCTCCAAAGCCTACAGAGTTTTCAACAAAAGAAGACAAACCGTAGAAGAAACCATTCATGTCACGTTTGATGAAACGCGCTCAGCGAACTCTAAACCAATCGCTGACAATGAAGAACTGAATACTTGGATGATCTCTCACTATAGAGGAACTGAACCTTTCTTCTCAAACCAACAGCACACTGAAACTCCAGCTGCTGATGAAGAACCAAGTATCATACCTCCCACCGCTGAATCCAACTCATGGATTTCAGCTGAACGTCTAAACACACTTCTACCATCAAATCCATCTACGTCTGAAAACCCTTCTGAAAGCATTGGTGTATCTAATGTTCAACAATTACTAGCTGATGAACCTCAAGCATCTTCATCAGCGACTGCTCCTATTGTTGATCCTATCGCTGAAATAAGCAATCTTGCTCCTGCTCAGCGATGGACCAGAGATCACCCCATAGATCAAATTCTTGGTGATCCAGATGCAGGTATTCAGACACGACGAAGCTCAGGTAATATCTGTCTCTTTGTAAACTTTCTTTCCTTAATAGAACCAAAGAAGACTGATGATGCCCTCAAAGATCCAAACTGGGTCAGCGCTATGCAAGAAGAGCTGACTGAATTCTCTCGAAACAAAGTTTGGAATCTCGTTCCTAGACCATCTGATAAAACTGTAATAGGCACCAAATGGGTGTTTAGAAACAAGTTAGATGAACATGGAACTGTAACCCGCAACAAGGCTCGACTTGTTGCTCAGGGATACAGACAAGAGGAAGGCATAGACTATGATGAAACCTTTGCCCCTGTGGCCAGGCTCAAAGCAATTCGACTATTCTTAGCTTATGCAGTCTATAAAGACTTCATCGTTTATCAAATGGACGTAAAATCAACTTTTCTGAATGGAAAGCTGAATGAAGAAGTTTATGTAGAACAACCACCAGGGTTCTATGACCCTAAGCATCCAAATTATGTTTATAAATTGGATAAGGCTCTCTATGGTCTAAAACAAGCCCCTCGTGCTTGGTATGACACTCTCTCATCTTTTCTTATCTCTGAAAATTTTGAACGTGGCAAGATTGATAACACGTTATTTTTCAGGAAGATAAAAGGTCATATAATTCTTGTACAAATATATGTCGATGACATAATATTTGGTTCTACTAACCCATCTCTATGTACTCGCTTCGCTGAAAGAATGAAGAAAGAATATAAAATGAGTATGATGGGTGAGCTGACATATTTTCTTGGTCTTCAGATTAAACAATCTGACAAAGGTACTTTTATCTGCCAAGGTAAGTATGTTAAAGATATGCTAAAGAAGTTTGAACTCACACAAACTTCAGCGATGAAAACTCCTATGGCACCACCGCTGATACTTAACAAGGATCCATCTGGAAAACCTGTTAATGTCACTGCCTATAGAGGAATGATAGGCTCATTGCTGTATCTTACAGCAAGCCGACCTGACATCATGTACTCCACTTGTTTATGTGCACACTATCAATCTGAACCCAAGGAATCCCATCTGATCGCTGTAAAGCGAATTTTCAGATATCTGAAAGGAACTCCTAACCTCGGTCTTTGGTATCCCAAAGACTCAGGGTTCGATCTAACTGGTTATTCTGATAGTGATTTTGCAGGCTGTAAACTTGACAGAAAAAGTACCACTGGTGGATGTCAACTCTTGGGAGGAAAGTTGGTAAGCTGGACAAGCAAGAAGCAAAATTCTGTGTCCACTTCCACAGCTGAAGCTGAATACGTAGCCGCTGGAAGCTGTTGTTCACAAATCTTATGGATGAGAAATCAGCTATTAGATTATGACCTTCAGCTGTCAAAGATTCCTATCTATTGCGACAGCACTAGTGCTATCGCTATAGCAAATAATCCAGTGCTACATTCAAAGACAAAACACATAGAGATCAGATATCACTTTATCAGAGATCATGTGATGAATGGTGATATTGAACTTCACTTTATCCCTACTGACTTTCAACTTGCTGATATATTCACCAAACCTCTTGATGAGACAAGGTTCAACTTTCTCATCAGTGAGCTTGGAATGCTTCTTTCTTTTCCCGCTTCATTCTCTCTCTTCTCTCTCTTCTATCTCATCGTATAAAAGGTATTCTTCTCTCCTTTATACGGTTTACGCTTTCAAAACTTTCAAAGCAAGAAGCATTCTCTCAAGAACACTCAAGCAAGTAAACCCAGAATATTGAATCTGCAACTCTTTTTCTTCAAGATACACAGGTTTATTTCATGTTTATATGCTTTGTTCGTACGTTTTTATTCTTTTTAAAATCCTACTCGATTTCTATGGATTTTATTAAACGTTTTTTTTTTGTAAAAACTAAAGATCATTCTTTCTGATTTTATGTTTTTAAAGTGTTCTTCATTCTTTCTACCCAGAACACTATTTTTCTCCTAAAAATAACTTGATAGTTTTCCAGTTTCCCTTCTTCTATGGAAACTGGTAATCATATTATTTTTAATCTAAATCATTTCTTCTATTATGCCTCTTTCCATAACAGAAATGACACAGTCTTCAATCGTTGCTTCCAAGCATGTACGATTTGCTCTCACTGAAGTTGAGATTACTAAATGTAATCATTTGGCCAGACTCGACTTCAAAGCTGACAAATACCCACATCTGGTGGAAGCTGCTGAATTCCTCAAGCAGTCATGCATAGCTTACGCGATCACTGTGGATCCTAAGCCCTCCAAGACTCTACTTCAACAGTTCTGGTTCACTGCTGATGCAACTGAACTTACCAACAGGAAAAGCGAACGAGTCCCTGCTATCTCGTTCAGCACGGAATTAGGGCCAGGGAGCATGACCGCTCTTAGCCTCAGGAAATCTTTAAGATTCCCTGACAAACCAAAGAGTGGGTTCGACGCACTCCCCACTGATGATGAGCTGATATCCTTCCTGGACGCAATGGGCTATTGTTGGGAAAACAAACCAAGATCTTCTATTCCCAACAAGAAGCTCACCAAGATCCTAAAAGCTCAGATGCCATCACAACTGAACTTTATTTTCTCGCACATAATTCAGTGCATGAGTGGGAAGAGTGGTTCGCTGGATCAAGCCAGCAAAACACAACTGCAGATGGCCTACTCCGTTATCGCTGGTCAAAACTTTGACTACGCCACAGCCATCTTTGAAGATCTGAGGTCGAGATTAGAAAAGCCTGAACGAGATCCCAAGATCTCATACGTACGTTTCATATGTACGTATATCAAGTTCCTCTATCCCAACACCTATCCCACCAAAGATGATGGCACCTTTGCCAGGGTAGGTCAACGATCACTGGAGGTCAAGCCACTCGCCGACGAGGTAAGTATCTCTCTCCTTCGCTCTCGTCTCTCTCTCCATTTTTCTTCATCTTCAGCGACCACGCAGACGGTTCCTTCGTCTGCTATCCCTGTCGCTACCACTACTTCTAAACGACCATCAACTAGTTCGATTGGTCCTTCCAAAAAGGCCAAAAAGACTAAGGAAAGTACACCCTCTAGTACTATACCTGAGGGAGCTTCTCAACAAGCTGCCTTAGATGCTTTTGTGGGTCTTTCCTCCACAACTTCAGCAGTCACTCATACTGCCGTGTCAGCGATCTCGCTCGCTGTCACATCATCAGTAACCCCACCTACTATCTCATTCCCTGAGATTAACCCCATCCCTACTTCTATCCCCAAAACTCTTCCCTTCTCTCCTCACTTGGTCTCTGAACCCGCCACCTCTTCTTTCCCTATAGGACCTGAGCATCAAACTTTTGAGGAATCTATGCAGTTCTACAAAATGTTTGATACGTCAGGTACACCTATAATCCTAAACACTTCTCTCCCCCCCTCTCCAAATAAGCCCATATCTGAACTAACATTATTTTCAGGTCCTAGCTTGGCGTCTGTTGACACGCATGTCAACAGTCTAGGAGAGAAGGTGGACGCACTCACCAACACCATCAATGAAACCACCAGCGCCGTAAATCAGGCTGGTGAGGAGCTGAAGAAGTTGACCGCCACTTGCTCATCTAAAGCTGAGAACTCTCAACTTTCAGCTGTTGAAGAACAAGTCGTCCAACTCAGAGAGTCCTCTCGACTCTTTCAAGGGCGATTTGAGTCTCTTACCGCTGAAGTTCAGGGTCTCTCTTCAAAGGTTGACCTCTGCACATCCCTTCTTCAGCAAATTCTACAAAAAGTGAATGCACCAGCTCCAGCGCTGCCTCCCTCCTTCACTGAAGATGATCGTACCAACCTCAACATCGCTGTGGAATTCATTCATGATGCCACATGCGACATCCCTGCGGTTGAAGACCGGGTTAAGCGTCTGGAGGCTGACGTTCAAGTGCTAAAAGCTTCAACAGCTACTCCAGCAGCTGAACAATCCCCTACCGCTGATAATGACAAAGTGGGGGAGAAAACTGAAGAAACTTCTATTGCTGCTGGGGAAGCTAAGACTCCAAAGGAACCTCCCTCTCAATCTGAGGGGGAGAAGGCAAAAGAATCCTCATCAATTCACTCCATTCTCTTTGAAGAGGATGAGGAAGAAAACGATGAAGAGGAAGATGATCTAGATCTTGATGATCAAGAAAAGGATCAGCCCTCCGATGACGACGACGACGATGAAGACCAATCTATGTGGTTCTCTAATCCGAACGTCGTATCAGGGACAACTTCGCAAGAGGTTGTCAAAACAGGGGTGAAAGGTGATACATCTTCAAGTGTTCCTTCGCAAAGCAAAGACAAGCAACCAATCGCTGAAGAATGCTTGAGGACTGGATCACAATCTGAGGGGGAGCATCCTTCTCAGGTATGTCTTTCAATTGTACCACTCTTCTACTCTTTCCAAACCCCTATTCCTTTCTAGCCTTTATCTCTCTCGTTCTAAAAATACACTTATCCCTTCTTTCCTTCTTTTTCTAACCAGACAGTTCTCACCCCTGCTTAAGGGTTCTGAACTACAAATAATTCCAGCTGCTATCGCTGAAGAAATAATCCCAATCTCTATCGCTGAGATTGATGAAGAAGAAGAAGAAGATTCCCTGGTCCATCCAGGAAGGCCCTCTCGACCATCTCAATGGTCAGAGGAAGTGGTGAAGAAAAGAGTTGAAATGATCGCTCAACTAGAAAGTCAACGGCTGAAAATCCCTCTTCAAACATCCACAGAGCTCGACTTCCTCACTAAAGCTGAAAGAGAAGAATCTGCCAAAGCTGAGAAGCTGATCGCTGAATGCAAACGAGATGCCCAACTCGCTTTAAAGATTCAATCCTCTCAAGTTAGGGACAAAAAGCTGAAAAGCAAACCTGTGGAAGTTCAAGCAGCACTACTGAAAGAAATTGAAGAGGAACGCTTCAAAGAACAAGAGATCAACGATAAGTCTATCGAATGGTGCAAACAAAAGATGGATTATCGTTCTGATCTTCTTCCAATATCAGCCGTGACTATCTCTGGTCGCAAGAAGAAAGATCAACTCTCAGTGACCATGGAGATTACCAGAGAAGATGGAACCCAAAAGGCAATGTACGTATCAAAACTTGAAAGCTTCGGATTTACGGAATGGTTAGAGTTCTGGGATGCGCTGAAGAAATCCAAATCTACATACAGAGGCTACGTTGAAGGACTCCTTGAAGCCCTCATAAATAGAGTCGTTTCTGTACTAAAGCTGCCATCTCCTCTTCCTCCCAAATCTTTGAAACTCAAGAGAAAAATTGGGTCCTCCTTCTCTGAAGATGTCGCCATCATCAGGAATGAAACTTCTATCAAATTTTCAAGAGATGCACTGTTTGGTCCTCCTGATCTTTCAGTTCTGGACTTATCTCTGCCTCCTGGTGGTCCTTTCCAAGCTGGTCAAGTAATCGACAATCCTTATGGAATATTCTTCAGAGATGATGATGAGGAACTCAGATTTCAAAGAATCTCTGAGATTCCTATCTGTCCTCTGAATCATCTCAAGGATCTCTTATGCTTATGGTGTGACTTCTTCCCTGCTGCTGAAAAAATTAAAGAAATTATCAGTCAAGAATCTTTGGAACGAAGACAGAAAGGAGAAGAAATACCTGAGTATATGATCAATCCTCCTAAATCTTCTTTTAATAGCTGATAGATTAGTTTTCTTCTCTGTAATCTGTTAGTTGTACTTACAGTAGTTAGTTACTCAATTGTAATGTTTTTCATATCTTGTAATTCCATCCCTGAATTAAATGAAAATAGCAGTGATGTACTTAACCCTATCAGTACTGTAAAAGATCCCTCAAAATAGTAATTGGGACATGCATTCTATGAGTCCTTTTTATTCCTATATTTTGAATCAAAGTAATTTTCTTTTGTTACTTTGTCATTATCAAATAGGGGGAGATTGTTGATCCAAACTCTCTCAGTGATTTGATAACGACCCTCTTTTATACTTAGTGAAAATTACGTTATTATATGTATTAATGTTTCATCATCAGCGATCAGACTGAGTCTGTTCAGTTATCGCTGATGACCTTTCTGTAAACATTAATATGTATGTGTTTCACTTTCAGCGATCAAACTGAGTCTGTTCAGTCATCACTGATCGTTTCATATGTAACACAGTTAACGTAATCCCTGAAGACAAGTCTCGCGTCAACATAGTTCATAGCTGAATCGAAGACGAAGCCACTGAACAATAGATAAGTCTACTAGTGACCTGATGCGGATATCAACGAAGACCAGACGAATCTACTTACGCGAAGAAGCCTGAGGAAAAGCTTCAGTGATAGCTGAACTTCTTTATCTCTGGAAGAAGAGATACTCAGCGATCAACGATCACAAAGCTTATGCCTCAAGTTTTCTTTTGTCTTACCTTGCACAACCAGTACAATGTGTCAGAACGGACACGTCTCTGCCACAAATCGTACACCAACTCTGTCAACTACACTGTTCATAAAGCGGCCAAAAGCATGTCTCCAAAAGTGAGACTACCAAAGCCAATCTATGAATGCCACGTGTAAAGTACCCTGACATGCATTTAATGCATAGGGTATAAATAGGAAGCTCACTCCTTCATCTGAAGGTGCGCTCAATCCTTGAACTCCAAAATAGAAACCCTTGTTTTCTATCTCTCTAAAAATCCCCCATTCTCTGAATTTCTTGTGCAACCATCTTAGTGTTTCTTAAGTTTGTTTAGATTGAGTCTGTCTTAATCTTATTCCGCAACAAACTTGTAAATTGTATTTTGATTTATCAATAAACAATTTATTAAACTTTAATTTCTGTGTTTGTATTCAACCCCCCCCCCCCTTCTACAAACTTGTTAAGCACCTTCGGGACCAACATAGTCGGTATGGATTGGTTGTCAACCAATCATGCAGAAATTCTTTGTGTCAAGAAGTTGATCCGAATTCCGGGTTCGGATGGTTATGCGATGACCGTGTATGGTGAAAGACGAAAGGGTGAAGTGGCAATCATCAGTATGGTGAAGGCACGAAAGTGTTTCGCAAAATGATGCTCATCCTTTTTGGCATATGTAATAGATGCCAAACTCGAAAAGAAGAAGTTAGAAGATGTCGAAGTGGTAAGGGAGTTTTCCGACGTATTTCCGGACGACTTGCCTGGTTTACCACCCGAACGTCAAGTGGAGTTCAAGATTGATCTGACGCCACTTGATCCTATAGCCCGAGCTCCATACCGTTTGGCTCCGTCAGAGATGAAGGAAATGATGAGCCAATTGCAAGTGCTTTTGGAGAAAGGGTTTATAAGACCGAGTTCCTCGCCTTGGGGAGCACCGGTCTTATTCGTGAAGAAGAAGGACGGTACCATGCGAATGTGTATCGATTAGAGGGAGTTGAATAAGGTAACCGTGAAGAACAAGTATCCACTCCCTAGGATTGATGATTTGTTATATCAACTTCAAGGAGCGGGTTGCTTTTCGAAGATCGATCTCCGTTCGAGTTATCATCAAGTGAAAGTAAAAGAAGAGGACATCCCGAAAACCGCTTTTAGGACGCGTTACGGTCATTACGAATTCTTGGTAATGCCTATTAGTGCACAGATCTATTGGATTCAAGATCATCCAATCTGAAGATTGCAATCTGAAGCTAAAGCTGAAAAGCCACTCTTAATATAAGTCTAATGTCGTTTGTAATAAAATGTCAAAGTATTGTTTTTAGTGTTTTATATTAGTTCCTAAATATATAGATATTATATTAATTTTGATATTTAGTTAGTTATTATATTAGTTTAGTTAATATAACATATTTTTTTAGATATTATGTAATGTGTAGTGTGTCAAGCAAGTTGTAAGAAATCAGAACACAACACACACACACACACACTTTACTGTTCATCAGAGAGAAAGTCGAGAGCTTCAAGAACAAACATCAATCCTGTAATCTTTGTTATTAATCAAAACAGGTTGGTTAATATATGTGTTATTGTTTTGATAAGAACTTGATAATATTGTGGACCGACAATTGGTATCAGAGCTTAAAATAGATTCAGATCAAGTTTTTCAAAGAACGACTCTGTGTTCTTCATTTCAAAATCATTTTCGTGATTGAGAGTGTTTTAAGAGTTGAAATCGATCAGGTTGTGATCGATTTGTGGTCTAGATCGAGTTGGTGTTGTTTGATTTCAGTATAGAACTTATATCGATTCAAATTTTGGGATTTTGTTGCAAAACAGTTCACGTCTTTATCTCACTGTTCCATCGATCAAAATCATCAAAAAGTGTTTGTTTGAGAAATCAAAGGCTTGTAATCTGTTCTAGAAGTGCTAGTGGTCGATTTGTCAAAGTTGGGACTCCTAATTCGAAGTCTAGATAGGTTTATTGTGGATTTTAGTCGTGTTTTCGAAGCTGCAGGGACGAACTCGCGCAAAGTTCAAAATTGTGCCAGTTCATAGTCAGTTTTGCGCCATCAACGTCTTGCGCAAAACTTGACTTTTGCGCCATCAACGTCTCGCGCAAAAGTTCTTTCACGCGACCAACTGCTCACACAAACTTTGTTTTGCGCCAACCATTACTCGCGCAAACCTCAATTCGAGCGACCCTCGACTCGCGCAAACCTCAGCTTGCGCCACCTTTGTCTCGTGCAAATATTTCGCGCAAATCTCAGATCTCAAGCGGTCACTTTTGCGCCAACACCTCATAGCGCAAAATTCTGTTTCGCGCCACCTTCACCTCACGCAAAACTCTTTTGCGCCAGCCGCATTTAGCGCAAAGTGTGTCTTTTGCGCCAATACCAGACTTAGTCTTTTTCAATCAAAAATGACTTCAAGAGAAGCTTTAGCAATCGGAGCTGATACAAAACCACCAGTACTCTTCAGGGGAGAGTATGAACAGTGGAAAGATCGGTTCATGGACTTCATTGAAAGACATGAGTTGGGTGAATTCATCAGGAAATCCATAGAAGAAGGGGTTATGGCACTAGTTTGTGAGACTCGAAAGGAGGGAACTGTGGAAACAGAGTATCAACTTAGGTATGATGAGCTCAAAGGTGATAACCTAAAAAGAGCAAAAGGTGATAGATTAGCAAAGTCTTACATTCTTCAAGGCATTCCAAATGAAATATATGTGAAGATAGACAACTATAAAGCATCTGGAAAAGAGATGTGGGATCAGCTAGAGAAAATGATGCTAGGTTCAAAGGTTGGGAACCAGCTCAAGATATCTAACTGCCTAAACAACTATGAAGAATTCAAAGGCAGAGTTGGAGAATCACTAGCAGGAACATATGACAGATTCGTGACCTTGCTGAATGAACTAAGCAAGAACAAGGTCCACAAATCACAAATAGAGCTGAATGTCAAATTCCTAAGCATCCTCCAGCCTGAATGGAAGAGGTTTGCCAGACAAATGAAGCAAATCAAGGATCAAAACGAGATTCCACTTCATGAGGTGTATGAAACCCTCAAACAGAATGAAGAAGAGGTGGATGAAATCATGGATGAAAAGAAACAAGTTGAAAAGACAAGTGTTGACTCAATTGATCTTGTTGTGAAAAAGAAGAAGAACAAGATGATTGTGTCTGAATTAGAAGAAATTGAAAATGAAGCAAACTCTGACTCGGATGACTGTGAACAACTGAAACAGGCTATGCTTATGCTGACTAAGGCTTTTCAGAAGAAGTTCTACAAGAAGCTAAGTTCTAACAGTCAGAGGTATTCTTCTGGTCCAAGCAACTATGAGGAGAGGGTTGAAGGTAAAAGGTTCGAGGAAAGGAAGCCGGAAGAGAGAAGGTATAAAGCTGAAGAAACTAATAAGCCAGAACCTCAAAAGTGCTACAACTGTGGCATAATAGGTCACTTTGCCAAAGACTGTCGAAGACCCAAAGTCAGAAACTCAGACTACTACAAGAATAAAATGCTTCTAGCCAAGCAACAGGAGGTTATAAAAGCATTGATGGCAGAAGATGAGTAGTGGCTAGATCATTCAAAAGATGAGAATGAAGAGAAGGATGAGACAACACACATGTGCTTGATGGGAAAGCAGGAATCAGAAGCTGAAGCTGACTCCGATGATGAAGAAAATGAGGTATGTGATTTAACTCAATCAGATTTCTTAAATCAAATGCATGCCATGTTGACTAAACTCGAAGAGTTAGAGTCGAAGCTTAAGCGCGAAAAGGGTGTCATTAAAAACAAAGACCAGTCAATACAAAAACTTAGCAATGACCTTGCTGAGAAGAAAGTTTTGATTGAGGTTTTACATAAAAACAATGACACCAGCGCAAAAGAAAAGACCATAATTCTTAAAGAGAATGCTGAAACTAATTCTAAACTAAGAAAGAGTGAGTTTGATTTCAAAGAGCTTACGAAATTGCATTCTTCAACTTCCAAAGAAAACAAATCTTTACTTGCAAAATTAAAAGCTTTGGAAGAGAAGTTATACATATTGGGTCAAACTGAACAAACCATTCATCTAAACAAACCCAAAGAGGAAATAGAGAGTTGGGGACTCGGATATGAGAATCCACACTATCTTAAAAATGGTATATCTGAGGTGCCTGCACTTTATGATTTTACATTTTTGAAACTAGCTCGAAGAATCCCTGATCTTAAAGTTTTCTGGACTGGATTGTTAAAAGAGGATGAAGCCAAGGAAACGGAAAATCGAAAGAACCAAACTAAAGTTCAACTTCCATTTCGTTATGCCAAGTTGAATAATAGTTATAATGATGATCCAAAATATTAATCAAAGAAATCTCTTTCAAATGATTTCTTTGGAAGTTATTCTATAAAAGAAATGGAGGCGAAGCCTATTAAAGGTAAAATTTACGTCCCTCCTCTCGTTTTGGAAAGTAAAATTTCTGAACTTGAGACATCTTTAACAGATGAAAGACTTTTGATTGATATTGAACAAAAAGTTTTATCAACTGTGCTTAAGAGTACTGTTCTTTCTAAATCATCAAAGGCTTCAAAATCTGATGACATGTTTGATTCAACTAATGGAGGGTATGATTTTCTAAACTCTGACGGTGGTTTGGATGATTGTTTTGATCAATTTGATTTTAGTGCCAAACTTCCTAATCATTCATCTTTTGTTGTGAAATCTTTGGGAAAATCCAGTATGTTTGCTAAAGGCAAATCATCAACGAAAGTTGATAAAACAGTTTCTGTGAAAACTAAGAATGCTAAAGGTAAGAAGAAATCTCAGCATTCACAGAAGCCGATCACTACTGGTAAGCTAAAGAAGAAGAATTATCTTGAAACTCATAATTCTAAATCAACAGTTTCAAATGTTTCAGATTTGAGCCAGAAAAGGCAGGGAGTTAAGTCTGAATGGCAACCAAAACAGAAGATAGACGAGAATGCAAAATCTTTTTCAAGTGTTAATTGTAATAAGACTACTACTAGTATAGATGTTTATGCGAATGTTGCTACTTCTAAACCTAATCTTGTTGTTTCTAGCAAGAAATATTCTATGAAGCAATTATTACAGTTATGTCTGTCTGCTAGAAAGTTTTCCAATTATGATAGACATACTTATGCTTCTCGTAAAGATTCTAATGTTTGGTTTGGAACTTATCATGTGCACTCTTATCATTCTAATATTTCCAATGAATTTCAAATGAAAAGCGGACCCAAATTTCAATGGGTACCAAAATCTTGTGCTAACGCAGTTGGAACCAAATTTCAATGGGTACCAAAAGCTAAATCTGTGTTGTAGGAACCCAAAGTTTAAAGGGGAGCATAGAATGTAGGCTTTTGAACAAACAGTTCAAAACCCGGACTTAAATGTCATGACAATGGCTTCTAAGTAAATCATCTTAGAACCCGTACTTCAACGAAATATGACTTCTAGACAAAACAGTCTAGGACTCGTACCTTAAAGAACAATGGCTCTTGAATACAACAGTTCAAGACCCGCACTTCAATGTTCAACAGTCTCTTCTCATTCAAAGAACAATGGCTCTTGAATACAATAGTTCAAGACCTGTACTTCAATGTTCAACAGTCTCTTCTCATTCAAAGAACAATGGCTCTTGAATACAACAATCTCTTCTCATTCAATGTTATATTTTGTTATATGAGTATCCAAAATCTCTTGTTTCGTAATTTCTCTTGTGCAGACTCGTCATATGTGATACTTGGATAGCGGATGTTCTAAGCATATGATAGGCCAGAAAGAGATGCTATCCAATTATACAGATAAATATTGCGGGACAGTTAGATTTGGCAACGACCAGTTTTCACCAATACTGGGATATGGTGATATGGTACATGACAAAGTCACGATTAAGAAGGTGAGTTATGTTGAAGGCTTAGGACACAATCTTTTCAGTATAGGCCAGTTCTGTGATAAAGGCTTAGAGGTAAATTTCAAAGCCAAGAGGTGTTCTGTTCGATCGCACGGAAGATGGCAACGAACTCTTGTTCGACACTCGAAAGTCCAACCTCTACACAATAAATTTGTCAAACGTCCAGACTGACAAGAAGGTGTGTCTACTCTCAAAAGCCTCGATGCAACAAAGCTGGTTTTGGTATCAACGGCTCTCTCACCTCAATTTTCGGTACATAAACAAGATGGTCAGTGAAAAGCTAGTTAAAGGACTTCCAGAGCTGAAGTATGAAAAAGAACACCTGTGTGCAGCATGTGAAAAAGGAAATATGAAGAGAGCTCTGCATAAACCAAAGCCTGAACCGAGTACAAGCACTCTGTTAGAGTTGTTGCATATGGATCTCTGTGGTCCGATGCGAACGCAAAGTCTAGGCGGAAAGAAGTACATACTAGTTATCGTGGGCGATTACTCGCGATACACTTGGGTCAAGTTTCTACGTTCAAAAGATGAGACACCTGATGTTCTCATTACATTCCTGAAGACGACCCAGATAAATCTGCAGAAAACGGTCAAGCTTCTAAGAACAGACAACGACACAGAGTTCAAGAACAAAAAGGTTGAAGAATATCTCGAATCTGTCGGGATTTCACATCAATACTCTGTTGCACGTACGCCTCAACAGAATGGAGTTGTCGAAAGAAGAAATCGTACGCTAGTCGAGGCTGCTCGTACTATGCTAAGTCAATCTGACTTACCTCTATTTCTGTGGGCTGAAGCTGTATCGACTGCGTGCTACACTCAGAATCGATCCATGATACACCGCAGATTCAAGAAGACTCCTTATGCGTTAATCAACAACCGAACACCGACAATCAAATATTTCCATATATTTTGGTGTAAGTGTTATGTTCTAAACGATAGATAGAGTCTGAACAAGTTCAGTGCCAAGGCGGACGAAGGCATCTTCATTGGTTATTCATATACATCAACTGCATACCGTGTATACCTGAAGAAGTCAAAGAAGTTGTTGAAAGCGTAAACGTCACATTTGATGAAGATATGGATTCTGAACAACTCAGTTCAGAACCCATGATAACCGGAGTACTAGCTTCTGGGCAAATCAGTCCAGAACCTGCGTCTCAAGCGAACAAATCAGATGAAGCATCAACTTCTACTAATCATTTATCTGATTTAGATTTATTATTTGAACTGTTTTATGATGAATTTCTTGGATCTAATGTGAAGAAATCTGTTGTGGTTGACAGGATGGAAGACTCAACGACTACTCATCCAACCAGTTCAGATATCTCTAATGAATCCAACTCCTCAATTCAGCAAGAAATTCCAGTTCAAATGCCGACTCCAACAGTTGAAGCTGTGATCAATAATGAAGAGACAGAAGTTGCTGAACAAGCTGTACCTACTGAGACTTCTGCACCTACTACTTCAACTGCAATCACCATTCCTCCTGAACTACCTGAAGAAGGTACTAGTGGATTCTTAGATGATAATATTGATATATATTCATATAATCCACTCCCTCATGAACATAAATGGACCAAAGAGCACCCGATAAGCCATATCATTGGTGATCCTTCAAAACCGGTGCAAACTAGGTCAGCTTCAATGAATATGTGTATGCATGAATCCTTTCTGAGCAAGATCGAGCCATCTCGCGTATCCAAGGCTCTTGCCGATTCAGACTGGGTGACTGCAATGCAAGAAGAGCTGAATCAGTTTAACGCACTTAAAGTCTGGAGACTCGTACCCAAACCTCAAGGTAAAACCATTATAGGTACGAAATGGGTTTTCAAAATCAAGAAAGATGAAGATGGTACTGTTATCAAAAATAAAGCAAGACTTGTTTCCAAGGGATATAGGCAAGAGGAAGGAATAGATTACGACGAGACATATGCTCCTGTGGCACGTTTAGAGGCAATTCGAATGTTTCTAGCCTACGCAACCCACAAGAACTTCACATTCTTTCAAATGGACGTGAAGACAACATTTCTGTATGGCATTCTTAAAGAAGAAGTCTACGTCTCGCAACCATAAGGTTTTGTCAATCAAGAGAAACAAAATCATGTGTACGTTCTCGACAAAGCTCTTTATGAACTGAAACAAGCTCCTCGCGCCTAGTATGAGGTATTATCAAAGTTTTTGGTCAAGTCAGGTTTTACAAAAGGTACAGTCGTTACCACTTTATTCCTGAAAAAGGACAAAGCCGATATCATTCTAATTCAAATATATGTGTATGATATTATTTTTGGCTCTACTAATCCTAAATACTGTAAGAATTTTTCAAACCTCATGGTGTCACGTTTTCAGATGAATATGATGGGAGAGATGAATTTCTTTCTCGGATTACAAGTCAAACAGTTTTCAATGGGAATTTTTATCAATCAATTCAAATACATTTTTGAAATTCTTCGGAAGTTCAAAATGGAAAATTCTAAACCGATTGGTACCCCAATGGCACCTGGTACTAAAATTGGCACCGATCCTTCGGGAAAGGCTGTTGATGCTAGGACTTACAGAGGGATGATATGTTCTTTGATGTATCTCACTTCCAGTAGGCCAGATATAATGTTTTCAACATGTTTATGTGCAAGATATCAGGCTAATCCTAAAGAATCCCATGTGTCTGCCGTTAAGCGCATTTTTAGGTATCTGAAGGGGACTGCAAATCTTGGTCTGTGGTATCCTAAAGATACTAGTTTTGAACTAACAACATATACAGATGCAGATCATGATGGTTGTATGTTAGACAGGAAGAGCACGTCAGGTCATATACAGTTCATCGGTGATAAACTCGTCAGTTGGGCATCAAAGAAGCAATTATGTGTCTCAACTTCAACGGCCGAAGCAGAATATGTAGCTGCTGCTAGCTGTTGTTCTCAGGTCTTATGGATGAGAACTCAAATGCGAGACTATGGTTTTCACTTCAACCATATCCCGATATACTGTAACTCGAAGAGCGCAATCGCGATAACAACTAATCCTGTTCAGCATACAAAGACCAAACACATCGATGTCAGGTATCACTTTATAAAAGATCATGTCGAAAAAGGAACAATTGAACTTTACTTTGTAAAAACTGATTATCAGCTTGCAGATCTGTTTACCAAACCCTTAGACGAAAAGAGATTTAATTTTCTTGTCTCTAAGCTTGGTATGCTAAATCTTAAGACCTAATCAGTGGTTACCTATTAAAGTTTCTAATTGTAAATTTTTCATCATTTCTTTATTTCTGAATGATATCTGCACTTCAAATAGTCTGTTCATGATCCAAGGGGGAGTATGAGAAGAAATTGACAGTTGGTCAATATTATTTTGAGGAGAAGACTCACTAATTTATGCATTTACCTTTTTAATGTCAAATTTTTGTGATGCATGATTTTAGGGGGAGTTTTACAAATCAAAGGAGTTAGGATATGACTTCTGATTATTTCTGATCAGAACTCGTACTTTCATTGTTTTTCTGCTTTTTGTCATTTTTAATTTAAGTGAATAAATTTGCTTTGACTATGACATAAGACTTTTGCAGTTTTTGAGAAACGCTTACATGTTCATATCTTTATGACTTTAAGCTTAGCTTCATGAGATGTAAGATCGCACGTAAAGGTATAATCCTTTATCTTAATCTCATATATGATTGAAAGATGGATAACTTTCATTCATTGAAAACTTGTTCTTAAATGTTCAAATCACTTCCCGAATCTCAAACCGATTTCATGAATTGGAAGTGTAATTTTAAATGTTTTCTAGATCTACTTTGTACTTTAACTGATATAGTTAAACCATTTTGAGCATCATATGCTTTCTAGGTAAACATCGGATTTCATTGTGCTAGGACTTAACACAACTTCTATGGAATCACCTTAACCAGTGATTTCTACCCAAGAAGTTAATCCATAGTGATTGAGTGTGAGAAATTAAAAGAAATGAGTGTGGGATGTGTGATGAGATATATACAGAAAAAGAGAGTTCGGTTAGAAGTAAGCTAAATGTTTAAAAGAAAGAGGGTGTGAGAACAGAGTTAAAAGAATATCAGAACTCTGCACCAACTACTTTCTGAGTCGGGCAACCACATTTCTAGTGTTTCACATTTCTTTGGTGAACATTATTGAAACAGGCAACTAACCCATGCCAACTCTTGATTAACCCCACCAGCTACTCATTTTCTTCTTAACAGGAAAATGTTTCATTTTCAAAGGGGACGCAACACATTTGCTATCTGATTTTCAGTTGGAAAATCTGGATATTGAAAAGAAGGAAGTCTGCCCCACCTTCGCACTTTAATCATGCACATTGAGTCTGTGTTTAACTTACTGTTGTCTGAGTGGTTTACACAAATTTGAGCATATAAGCAATCATCCGTGCTTAAATCTTTCTATCACTTGCACGAACACACAAGGAATTTGTTTCTTTGTAATAACGTTCATAGAATTTGCCTTTGTGGTGTTTCGATGATTGAATGGAAGCCCTGGGGGAGTGAACATCATAAAAGCTCCTTTCCAATGTGTATTCGTTACACACAGTGACTTAGTGTTACTGACAGGCATTTTAACTGATTCATTTGTTGATTCAGGTGTTACACGACTATTTTGTCTGGATTTGCAAAGATTTGTATGAATATCTTTTGAATTGACGGATCAGAGGCTCCAAATGAAAGACATTTCTTAGAGTTTTGATGAAATCGTTTCTCTATTCATCAAAAAGGGGGAGAACCTAAAGCTTGAAGAAATGTCCATTACATTACAAGATTGGAAAAGAGAAGAACTAACCAAGAAATGCGAGAGATCAAAGTATTCTGAAGACATGCTGATTTTAGAGAAATTTTCTCTGAAGATACTTTGCTAAAGCATTCTGAGCTAAAACCTGGAGATTGTTACTTGTTGAAGACTAAGAGGGAGATTTCATCTTCTGAGCTGAAAAAGAAGACTGAATTGCTAAAATCTTTTTAGTAATGATCTTGATCCAAAGGGGGAGATTGTTAGCGCACAGATCTATTGGATTCAAGATCATCCAATCTGAAGATCGCAATCTGAAGCTAAAGCTGAAAAGCCACTCTTAATATAAGTCTAATGTCGTTTGTAATAAAATGTCAAAGTATTGTTTTTAGTGTTTTATATTAGTTCCTAAATATCTAGATATTATATTAATTTAGATATTTAGTTAGTTATTATATTAGTTTAGTTAATATAATATCTTTTTTTAGATATTATGTAATGTGTAGTGTGTCAAGCAAGTTGTAAGAAATCAGAACACAACACACACACACACACACACACATTTTACTGTTCATCAGAGAGAAAATCGAGAGCTTCAAGAACAAACATCAATCCTGTAATCTTTGTTATTAATCGAAACAGGTTGGTTAATATATGTGTTATTGTTTTGATAAGAACTTGATAATATTGTGGACCGACAATGCCCTTCGGATTGACGAACGCCCCAGCGGTGTTTATGGACTTAATGAACCGCGTGTGTCGACCCTTTCTAGATAAGTCCGTCATCGTGTTCATTGATGACATTGCTATCTACTCAAAGGATGAAGCCGACCATACGCGTCATCTTTGGGATGTCTTGGAAATCTTGAGGAAGGAGAAGCTCTATGCAAAGTTTTCCAAGTGCGAGTTTTGGTTGAGGGAAGTGTAGTTCTTGGGGCACGTGGTTTCGAAGGACGGAGTAAAGGTGGATCCGGCGAAGATTGAAGCTATGATGAATTAGGAACCGCCCAAAAGTCCATCCGAGATTCGTAGTTTCCTAGGCTTGGCGGGGTATTATCGAAGGTTCATACTAGACTTCTCCAAGGTTGCTTCTTCGTTGACGATGTTGGCCAAGAAGAATGTAAAGTTTGTGTGGACCGAGGAGCAAGAGAAAGCATTTAGGACGTTGCAGAGAAAATTATGCGAGGCTCCGATCTTATCCTTGCCGGAGGGATTGGAGGATTTTGTGGTCTATAGTGATGCGTCCAAAAGGGGACTTGGATGTGTACTTATGCAAAAAGGAAAAGTGATCGCGTATGCATCCAGGCAATTGAAGGTGCATGAGAAGAACTACCCTACTCATGACTTGGAGTTGGCGGCGGTAGTGTTTGCATTAAAGTTATGGAGACATTACCTTTACGGCACAAAGTGTACCTTGTATACGGATCACCAGAGCTTGAAGTATGTTTTTGATCAGAAGGAGCTCAACATGAGGCAACGAAGGTGGTTGGAGTTACTTAAGGATTATGACTGTGAATTACTCTACCACCCGGGTAAAGCAAACGTGGTGGCCGACGCCTTGAGTCGGAAAGAGTATAGCGGGAGACTTCAAGCCAAGCTTACAAGAATCTAGTTGGTGTCAAGTCTCATGGAAAGGATTAAAGAGGTGCAAACTGAAGCATTAAAGAAAGAAAACCTCAAGGAGGAAGTGATGACATAGCAACGGTTATTTTTGGCCGAAGATAGTCGAGGGATAAAGTGCTTCAATGGTAGAGTTTGGGTACCAAAGCTTAGTGGTTGCCGAGAGCTACTCTTGGAGGACGCACATAAATCCAAGTATTCTATCCACCCGGGGAGCACCAAGATGTACCGGGATTTGAAACTACATTATTGGTGGCCAATTATGAAGTTGGATGTAGCTCATTATGTGGAGCGATGCGTAACTTGTTCACAAGTGAAGGTCGAGCATCAACGACCCTATGGGATCCTTCAATCGCTTGAAATACCCGAGTGGAAATGAGACAAGATCACCATGGATTTCGTGACCAATTTACAGAAGACTTTGCGAGGGAACGACACCATTTGGGTCATTATCGATCGATTGACGAAGAGTGCTCACTTTCTAGCGATGCGGGAAACTTTGCCAATGGATAAGTCGGCAAAGATGTACATAGATGAAATCGTCTCTAGACACGGGATACCCTTGTCGATAGTTTCTGATCGTGATAACAGGTTTACGTCGTGATTTTGGGGATCCTTGCACCAAGAGTTGGGCACACAGGTAAATTTGAGCACGACTTATCACCCACAATCGGACGGACAAAGTGAAAGGACGATTCAAACGCTTGAAGATATGCTTAGATCATGCGTGATCGATTTTGGCAGTAGTTGGGATGCCCATCTACCTTTGGTGGAATTTGCGTACAACAATAGTTACCATTCTAGTCTCGGGATGACACCATTTGAAGCTTTGTACGGACGGAAGTGTAGAACCCCCGTGTTTTGGCTAGAGGCAGGGGAGAAACAATTTGTTGGTCCGAAAATCGTACAAGAGACGGCCAACAAAGTCAAATCAATTCGAGAACGGTTGAAAGCGGCTCAAGATCATCAACAAAGTTACGCCGACAAAAAGAGATGACCGGTAGAGTTTCAAGTGGGAGATCGCGTGATGTTAAAGGTGTCCCCTTGGAAGGGCTTGATCCGGTTTGGGAAGCGTGGGAAGCTAAGTCCCCATTTCCTTAGACCGTTTACTATTCTCGAGCGCATCGGACTCCAAGCTTACAAATTGGATTTACCACCAGAGATGGATGGGATTCACCCCACATTCCACGTGTGTTATCTACAGAAGTGCTTAGCGGAAGAGGAGAGTGTTATTCCTTTGTCCGAAATTCGAGTGGATGATAATCGTTGCATCGAAGAGCCCGAGGCCATTTTGGAAAGGGTAAGCAAGAAGCTCCGACATAAAGAGGTAGCCATGGTAAATGTTCAATGGAAACATCACCGCGGCACCAATGTGACTTGGGAGGCGGAAGAAGACATGAGGCGTAGATACCCTCATTTGTTTAGTTAGTTAGATTTCAGGGACGAAATCATTCCCAAGTTGGGGAGGATTGTAACACCCCGAATTTCAAGAACCTATGCAATATTCTATCTCATTTTGGAACCTTTTGATTGTTGGGAATTGTTAGTAAATATCGATTTTAGCTGTGTTGAGCATCGTGGGATGAAAATACAAGTTTTTTGGAAGAAAAGTGGGTCTTCGCGACATTGCCCGCGATAGTGACAGGGTGTCACTATCGCGAGGGCATAGTCACCATAAGTGTGGGACTTACGGTACGAGCCACGCGATTGTGCCCTGCGATTGTGACATGGTCACTATCGCGAGGGGCACTCTCGCCCCAATTGTACCGCGGGCTAATGGAACCGCACGACATTTCCCGCAAGAGTGACAATTGTCACTATCGCCGTGTCATAATCGCGAGTAGTGGTCTGGGGTATAAAAAGAAGAGGTCGCGATTTTCAGTCATATTTATCTGATTTCTAGGGTTTGGGTGCAATTTTCTCTATTGAATCAGTAAGTGTTCCTTCCTTAAAACCTCTCTCATCATTAATGGTGATTTTAGGTCATTAATGGTGATTCTTAACATTTTAGGAAGTGTTGTTAGGAAGCTCTCAAGTGGTTAATCATCTCTTCTTCATCTTCCCCATTCCAAGTGCTTGGTTTTCTTTTAAGAAAACTACCAAGGTGAGTTCATTCAACTTTTACAAAACTTTATACATGTCCAATATTGATTTTGAATACCTAAACATCTTTTCTTTCGTATATTTGATGTATGGATTTTGTGCTAAACCTAACTTTTTGGGGATATTAGGGTTTATGATGATTTTTGGGTAATGGTGATTTATGAACTCCAATAATGTTCTTTTATCTTATTTTACTTGGGTTATACATTTAAATGGATGGCATTTACTATACCAAATTTATGGACTTGGGATTTTGGAAATTGTGGTTAACTGCTGATAAGTTTGCACTTAGGTTTACTTCATATTATGGAGATTTGAAATATAGAAAGGTCATTCATATTTTGACTAGTGATCCTTTGCAAATAATGGAAAATGGTTTGGTGGAAATCACTCTTCATGTCATTTATGCATAATATTCAATATTGGGATTATTTGTTGAGCCTTGTGAGCATTATTTGGCTTAATTGATGCATTTGGGAGTCATGACCCCGTGTTTGGTTTATTATTGTTCCGGCGTGGGACGACTAGTTTTCCACGTCGAGGCACGTTAGGCATCGGATGTGGTATAAGTCCTTCGTGCTCAAGTACTACGATATTGGATGAGGAGCTCGACGTAGGAACCCCTCGGGGTTGAACTTGAGTTTCCGTGGGTGTATGTTTAAAACCACTGAGCCTGACATCCCTTGCGTATACTTTATTTGTGTATTGGCTTTACTGACTTATCGAGTGGCATACTTTTGTGTTCCGTCATTTGTGTTAGTAAGAGGGTCTCCCCCGTTAACCCAAGAGGTACTTGCTATATTTTCAAAGAGCATTATTGTATCATTCTATTATTCTCATTGTACAAAGAAATTCTTTTACTCGCTTATACATTAATTGGTTTAACTGCAAATGTTTGATCTCACTAGGCTCTAGCCTAACACTTTTTTCTTAAAATGACATGTATAATAGGTCAGGTTTCCAGTGGGGTTCGTCGGGAATGAGTGGATGGCTTTGAGGCCAAGAGCGGTCTTTTTGGGAGATGTGTAGACCGGTATTTTGGATAGCGGGCATACTTTTGGAAGAATAGCAACACCCGACATTAATCTTTCTTATTTAAGTTAGATTATTAGGTTGTTAGTATATTCTTCATTTGATTAATTGTAATGGTTATAGGTTGTTTTCCCCGTTCTATCGGGATGATACTTTGGGGTTGTTTACAACAGGTTTATATTTATACCCAGGTTTGCCAATTTATAGTCGTCATATTGCAGAATTTTCGAATTTTTATTTCCGCTAAAATTTAGGGTGTTACACTACTGTTTCTCACTCCTCTGCTGAGTATGAATATAGAGCAATGGCTTCAGCTCTCTGTGAGATTATCTGGGTTCTTAGTATTTTAGCTGATTTAAAAATTGATAATCTTCTTCGTGTTAATCTAAACTGTGACAATAAGTCAACTATACAGATTGCTAACAATCCAGTGTTTCATGAAAGGACGAAGCACATAGAGATAGACATTCATCAAGTGAGGAATAAAATCTCGTCTAGGATGTTGAAAACTGTAAAAGTTTTGTCAACAGAAAATCCAGTTGATATTTTTACAAAATCACTTGGTGTGAATCAACATCACTATCTCATTTCTAAATTAAATATGTTGGATCTTTTCAATGCCAAGATTGAGGGAGGCTGTTAAAAGGTAAGTATATTTTGGACCAATCTTGACATTCTTCTAATTTATTCTGTTTGGGTTGTTATTTGTAGAAGGTGAGGGACTAAATTGGAACACAGTTGATACCTGAGGAGAAGAGGGATTGTGCCTCATTTTTTGGGAAACATCAGGGTTAGCGGAGCAATAAACTTGGAATTAAAGACTAAAGGGTAAAGAACTTGGTTGCAATTTATGTGGAATATATATTGGGTATCTCAGCCGATTTACAAGACAATTCAGCTCATTTTTCTTCTTCTCATTTGATAAAATTCTCTCTCAAGTATTATTCAAAATTAGGGTTAGTTCTCAGTTTATATCTTCAAATCTCTTGAAGATATATTGTTTGTAAATAGTCATATTAGGATTTAATATGTTGTTTTTATAAATGCAATTCTAACTTATGATGGATTTTGAACCGATTCAGAGCTCGATTTATGATCAATTTATAGCTCGATAGGCAATGGATTTTGAACCGATTCAGATCTCGATTTATGATCAATTTATAGCTCGACTGGCAATGTATTTTGAACCGATTCAGAGCTCGATTTATGATCAATTTAGAGCTCGATAGGCAATGGATTTTGAACCAATTTTGGATTTTAAACCGATTCAGAGCTCGATTTATGATCAATTTAGATCTCACACATACACCCCACATGTATATACACAGATCACACATACTCACACCACAGACACAAAATATAACCCACCTGCAAATCTGCAATTCTTTATCCCCCAAAGATAATCAGTAGCACAATGTGTGTTTGCGTTAATAGATATGATTTATCAAAAAGACATATGGGTCTAGGTGTATTCTATTATATAAAAAAAGATGTGGGTTTGCTTGGAAGACACAAACACTTCCGACAGAAACCAACTCAGAAAAAAAAAGATATGTATGTGCGTTTGAGAGAGAGAGAGAGAGAAATGGAGTCGTCTTATGTATGTATGTATGTATGTATGTATGTATGTATGTATGTATGTATGTATGTATGTATGTATGTATGTATGTATGTATGTATGTATGTATATAATAATTTAAAATAATGAAACCACCATTAACCAAGATGAGAGGGGTTGAAGGAAATGGCGGCCAAGGTGAAGATGGGTTGTGGGGCTACAGGATGAGGAAGATGAGTGAGATACATAATATATATTATATACTAAAAAAAGAGACGCGATATCACTCTTACTTAAAAATATATTTTAATTAATATTTGAAATGACCTAATTATCCTTTGAGTTAACGGATTGGAGTTAACAGAGTTAGGGGAAGGGACCTAGCCCGTAACGAAATGCAAACCACAGGGATCTCCAATGTAGTTTTTTTCTAAATAAGGACCATATCCAAATTCTAAGCAAACCACAGGACCAACGATGTAATTTACTCAAAAAATAATAAATATACAAAGACCATGATTAAACACATAATTTCTATTTTCCAAATCCATCATAAGTTAGAATTCGTGTATATATCATGTGTGGCAACCATAAACTAGTATTATACTCGTCCGTTGGTCGAGTACACAACATGACTTTAATATAGATTCGGTGAAAATACTCAAGTGTCATTCTAATTTCTAATAATCTTTTTTTTTTTCAAGTTCATGTGATCAGTGGATCCAAATTAATCTAGAAAACTCACAACATGTTAGGCTAAAAGTCTTTTCTAGAAAGGCTGAATGTTTTTATGTTAATCATCCCTGTGATTCGTTCACTTTAAGGTCACAAATAAAGTTAACATGTTGATAAAATGAAATAGTCAGGCAGAAGAAAGTAAAGGCGGCTTCATGTAAGAGCTTCACCGAAATCCCTAGGCTCCGACTCATCCTGGCATGATTCTCTCTCTTTTAATCTTTGCTGATCAGGGACAAGAAATAATCTAACCGAGTTTTGATTTTGATTTAGATTTTTGAGTTTGAAGATGACCGTGGTTTTAAAATGGAGAAACGTTTAAGAAAAAGAATAGGCGGAAATATGGGTGTGGGCTACTGGGTTGGATCATGGGAGTTATACAGAGTGGGTCGGACAGTTATCATAACCGTAAATTAATTAGTTTAAACGGCCGAGATATTATCTTAATTAGTTTAAACGGTCCAGATTGAATCTCAAATTAATTTAAACGGTGCAGGTTAACTCTAGAGGTGATTGACTCGTCTGGGTCAATATATATATATATATATATATATATATATACAAATTGCTTGGTTTGCAAAAGAAACGCACCCTATATATATATATATATATATATATAATTGTGAGCATCTCAGTTAACAATGAATTAAATCAGAATAAATGGTTAGGGTCTCTTCATGCCAAACATCTCGCACATTAACGTGATTAATAATTGCATATTGCAACCCTTTATCTAGAAGCATGATGGTAGTATAAAATTGTAAAACTCATGTCGAATTAATCTTACCGTTAACTTTTGTAGAGAAGTTAACACCATAATCAACTTCAAGTACCAGCCATGCCGACAATATATTATTACTTATGGTCCTGTTTGGAGTCTCAAATAGCATGAACACTCCTAACGGTATCACTTCTCAATGATATTACCACTACCTAGAAAAAACAGTTGCAACAAAGCCTCCACACAAACCCCTTGGTACATGTTCAAGGATTTACAACAACCTAATAAGTAGCAAAAATGCATTTATAGAACCATGTTTAGTAGTAATCACAAACTCTTCCAGATCAAAAATTGTTCACCTTGAAAAAAAAAATCTTTCAACAAATTAAAGTCAAATAGATATATGCTCAGAACAATTTGCTGCTAAAAATTGAACACGCATACAATGTAGCACAAACTAACACAAAAAAGTTTAAACGACTAACTTTTAGGTGTCAATTTGCCCAAGAACCACAACCACATAAATCAACTTATAAAACTTATTAACTTCTTGATACGACATAACTTATACGTTTCAAAACAAAGGTATCATGTTTAGTATTGCATAACATTACTCAAATTTACCACTCGCAACAACATGTGTCTTAATCTTGATGGTAGCATTTTCTTCATAGTTTACAACAGAACTATTATTCCTTCACATGATAGTTATCTAAATGATGCTACTACCAAGATTAAGGATGCCTATAGTTATGAGTAGTAATCATTGCTAATTTACTGCTAAAAGAAAGTAAATGGTATGTGATGAGAATGATAATGTAGCTAGAGTTGATACTATTTACCAGAAAAATTAGTTGCTCCAAGTTGTTATAAGAGTTAGACTGTTGCCTACTCTTAAGTAGACACCCTAAAATTGAGAATAGTAACAATTTTGTTTGATGCACCAATGAGATTGTTTTTGATGATTCGAACCATGATTTTGAAGGTTACACCTACTTAGAGATGAAGCCAAATACAAAAAAAGTAAACGTTTGATAACTTATATATATTTAGGTGTAATAAATTTAAAATTTATATACAAAAGGGTAAGAGGGATGATGAACAATGTTTAAAACATGGGAATACTATGAATAATGTGTTTTGTAATAAACCTTAAACAGGCCAGCCAGGCCAATGTGGATGACATGAAGAAAATTATAACCTTAAGGAACATACTTGAGTTCTTCACCTTCCATTAAAGCATCCACACCTGGTTGCCACACCTTTCTTTGATCCCTGTTTACATAACCGATCACAACATCAAAAACCCATATTTTTATCCACCAAACTGAGGTTTAAGAACTCAAAACTTTCACCGAACATCTTTGAGTTAACACTTTTATTGTAGGAATATCATATGTTCATCCCATCTTTTTTTAATTAAGACATAAAATCAACATTTACCCTTTAAAGAATACCAACTTCATACCATCAACACACATGTATCTCAACTAAATGAACCAACTTCGTACCTTCAACAATATGTATCTCAACTAAATGAACCAAATCCGTACCTTCGTCAACATGTATCTCAACTAAAAGATAACCAAATTGGACAAAGATATCTACACATAACAAAACCAAAATGCCAATGAGCCAAACTAAACGAAGAACACAAAAAAGAACTCAAGAAAACAAAGAACACAAGTAAAAAAACCCCACAGCTAGGAAATTTAACAATGAAGTGAAATTAGTTTTATATTGGAGAAGTATTGAAGCCTGATGAATTCAAAATGGATCATACATGTGTCAATTAATTACACAATCAATAATAAAAAATCATCTAAGAGATCAAGAATTTGACGAACTATGTAACATAAGCAAAAAAAACTTGCAAAAGATTGCATATTTATGCATTCAATAACAAATAGATAATCAACATATAATGATACAGGGAGAATTCAAGAGTTATCAAAGCGTTTCTTCTATCTTTGGTCGGGTATACAACATGACTTTAACCTAGATTCAGTTATTTGATTGGACAATCTTTTCATCATTGTCGAATGCTTTTTTTCAATCGAGTAAGAAGCTTAGTCAAACTATAACCGTTTTTCCATGCCTTTGACTCTCGGTTAGGTACCCTTCGGCTTGAAGGGTCCTTCCGTATCTTTCATAATAGATCATAGGCAAATAAGTGACCGAAATCGAATTACCCCTTCTCGATTTCAAGATTTTCGTGATCTCAAACTCGAGTTTTTCAAGCGATCTGGGTGAAAAAGCAGCTTGATCATCGAGTTCGTTCGAGTTAAAATTCAATATTGATTATGCATGAAAGAACTTACGGTTATTGCCATGTTTACAATAGCCCTGTTAATGAAATAATGGCCAACCTTTGATGGCATTCCATCTCTTCTTCCTCTTAATCCAAAATTCCCATATGGGGTATAACAATATTCAGAAAAACTTGTGATTTCTCGACTAAAAGGTTCGAATTGAGCTCCCAATCCTATAAAGAAATCTTGATTTTGGTACCTATAATCATCGGAAACCATAATCGGAGACGGTAACGACATCGGGGACGGAATTTGTGAGGACAAAAAAGGTTGATTCGGATGAAAAATCGATCGAAATTGAAGCGATGGCGATATCGGAGGTGAAGGAACTGGCTTCATGACTAAATTAGGCTCGATTTTGATCTTTTGTATCAGGTTTTGGATCAAATTATCGAGGTTGAAAGCTAATCGAACCATTTCGCGATCGACATGGTCTAGCAAGTGTATGTAACCAATTATTTTTCAAGTTATGGTTTCTGTTTCTAGAATTCTATTTTAAACAACTTTTGCAACTTCAAAAGCTTCCATGCAGACTCAGTATATCCCGTTTGCTTGGTCCTCTACTTTTAGTTAAAGGTTCATTTTTAACACTTCCCGATGCAGAGGTTGTCTTGCTGTAACACCCTCAAATTTGGAAAGAGAAACTAAATTGAAATTTTCAATTATACATCAAATAAGGATAAAATATATTCTACTAATCATCACCTCAATTAGAAGTCTAGATTTAACTTCAACAAATAATAGGTCAAGTCTTGTATAAAGACCAATCAAAGTCGGGTGTTTCTAAAACTCAATAACAGTTGCTATCTCCAAAAGTATGGAAGGCTTCACCGAGCTACTCTCTCTCGTGCCGGACTAGCACTCATCTCACCACGAAGTCGCTAGCAACAATCCCTAACCAAACCTGATGCACATGCCAAAAAATAAAAAGGTTAGGCTAACGCCTAGTGAGTTCAAGAGTTTTCAGCATGAAACAAATATATTTGTTAAAGGAAAGAATGCAGTTTAAATCATTATCTTTCAAAATGATTTACTTTAAATATTAAACGACTCATTTTCCAAATATCCAATTCAATGAGAGATACCAGATAGATAGGATAGGAGGATCTAATTTTAAAATTATGTCGTTCATGAAGGCTTCAAACACATTTTAATTAAATAATTATATAACGACAACATTACGTGGAAATTACGCTTTTCGGAATCCTACGAACCAAACACCCCCTTAGGGGGCGTTTGGTTCGTAGAATGTTTTTGGATGGAATGGAATATGTCAAAGGAATTTGACTTTGAAGGAATTGGAATGGAATGTTGTCAGGTTTGACCACCTGTTTGGTTGACATAATTGGAATGAAATCTGTTAAATGAATTGGAATTTTTCTGTTTGGTTCACAAATTGTAGCTTTAGAATTGGAATGGAATTTTGGTAAATGACCAAAATACCCTTTTTGTTTGTTTTAGTTTTTTTCAACAAAAATTATTTTAATGAAATAGTCATTAAATAGTTTAATTTTTAACTAAAATTGCTTTGATTATTTTAGCACACGAATGATGAGAGAGAGGAGAGAGATGAGAGGAGAGAGAGCGAAGTGAGAGAGGAGGGAGAGAGAGAGATGAGAGAGGGGGAGAGGAGAGAGAGAGAGAGAGGAGAGAGAGAGGATAGAGAGAGGAGAGGGAGGGAGAGAGGAGAGAGAGTAGAGAGAGAGGAGATAGAGTAGAGAGAGAGGAGAGAAAGGAGAGAGAAATGAGAGAGGAGAGAGATAGAGGGAGAGAGAGGAGAGAGATAGTTGGTGTCTGCTGATAATGTTGAATGGTGGTGGTGGCCGGTGGTGGTGGTGGCCGGAGGTGGTGGTGGCCGGTGGTGTTGGCCGTGGTGGCCGGAGGTGGTGGTGGCCGATGTTGGTAGCCGTAGGTGGTTGTGGCTGGTGGTGGTCAATGGTGGCCGGAGGTGGCGGTGGCCGGTGGCGGTGCATATTAGGATGAGGGGCAATTTTGTCCAAAAAAAAATATGACATTCAATTCCAATGAAATACCACCTCCCCCCCCCCCAAGGAATTTTGGATTCTTTCATTTGTGGAATTCATTGGAATTCAGCATTCCAATTCCTTAAAAAGAATGAACCAAACGATGTAATGGAATCTGGTCAATGAAATTCAACATTCCAATTCCATCAGAATCTGCGAACCAAACGCCCCCTTAGTGTATTAACAACCTTTTAGTAACAATATTGTAACTATTAGCCAAGAATATCTAAGTTGAAGATATTATGGATAGACGGATACCGAATCCCATATAGATAGAAATGATTGTTGTATATTATATCCTTTATTACCTCTTGTACCTATATATATATATATATTGATGTTAATAGATAATAACAAAAAAGGGATTCCATAACTTATTATGGTATCAGAGCGCCTAGATAGTTCATCTCCTAAACTCTAATTTCTTCTTCTTCCTCGTTCTAAGTCTTCCCATGGCAGTCGATGAATCCTCTTCACTGTCCCCCTCAAAATCTTCTTCAAACGACTCTTCAAATCATGAAACCATTCGTACGTTTTACCATCCCGCACTCACCGTCTCTAACATACGCACCTTCATTCTGATTACCCTTGAAATCGATAAGGTGCACTACGCATCATGGACCGAACTATTCAAGATTCATGCCCGAGCCTTCCAAGTTTTCGATCACATCCAGCCTCCTCGCGATAACTCGGTTTCTCTTGAGTTGTGGAATCGATTAGATGCAATCGTGTTGCAATGGATCTATGGAACGATATCCACAGATCTCCTCCATACCATCTTAGAACCAGATTCAAATGCTCAAGCTACATAGGATCACTTGAAATCTATATTTCAAGACAATAAGAATTCATGTGCAGTCAACCTTGAACACCAATTTTCTCGAACTCAACAGTCGGACTTCCCGATTGTTTCTGCCTACTGCCAAAGATTAAAGATGATTGCAGATCAATTAGCCAACGTTAGTTCTCCTGTTACAAACCAGCGTCTTGTACTTCAACTTGTGGTCGGTCTTTCGAAAGGATATGATGGCGTTGCTACAATAATACAACATTCCGATTCGTTGCCTCCTTTTTATCAAGCAAGGAGCATGTTAATTCTCGAAGAATCTCGCAAAAGTAAACAAGCTGCTCTTTCCTCCGGTACACCCTCGACATTGGTAACTCAAACCGGTGCCCCACTTGTTTCAGAAGCACAATGTGCACCACCGTATTCAGACCTACAACAGTATTCAAACTCCTCATTTAGAGGTCATGGTCGTGGCGGCCGATTTGGTAGAAGAGGACGTGGTGGACAGTATTCACATTCTAGTAGAGGATGGGATGCATGCAACGCCCTCCTTGGGCTTCGTATGAATATGTTTAGGATGGATAGAGGCCATCTCAATGGTCCATCCCCCCATTCCCATACCCAACACATGGTTCAACCGAATATGATTGACATTCCAGACAGGCCCCTCGCCATCAGCAGCAACCATCACCAGGACCAGGTTTGCTCGGACCTAGGCCACCTCAGGCTCATTATACAAATGCTTAAAATTACTATGCACCAACAGATATCAAATCAGCTTTTCATACGCTTACATTGAACCAACCCGATGAGCATTGGTATATGAACACGGGAGCCACCAATCACATGACATCATCCCCGAGTATGCTCTCTTCGTTTTCTAATAATTGTTTATTTAATCATGTTCTTGTCGGCAATGGTAGCTCGATTCCGGTGACAGGTTCGGGCTCTACTTTTTTGCATTCCACCCCTACCTTATCTTTATCTAACGTATTGGTCACTCCACATCTTATTAAAAATCTTGTCTCGGTTCAAAAATTTACTCGTGATAACTCTGTTTCCGTTGAATTTGATCCTAATGGTTTTTGTGTGAAGGATGTTCGAACGGGTCACATTCTCAAGCGATGTAACAGCCAAGGTGACCTTTATCCGGTGCTTCCTACCCGATGTTCCTCAACACCCTCACTTTTTGCGGCCGTCTCTTCTACCATTTGGCACGATCAACTCGGTCACCCGGCTTTTCCCATTCTCAGTAAACTTAGTCATTTTATTTCTAGTTCTAGTCATAATACTACTAAATTTCCGTGTGTTTGTTCTTCTTGTCAGATTGGGAAACATAATAAATTGCCATTTGTTAATTCTACCACTTTTTCTTGTGCTCCATTTGATATAATTCACAGCGACATATGGACCTCCCCGATTGCTAGTACTAGCGGTTCCCGATATTATCTTATCTATCTTGATGACTACACAAATTTTATTTGGACTTTTCCATTGTCAAATAAGTCTCAAACACTCTCTATCTTTCGAACTTTTCAGAATTATATCCGTACTCAATTTGAAAAGGAAATCAAAACATTTCAATGTGACAATGGCCAGGAATTTAATAATACTGCATTCCACACATTTTGCCAACAACATGGCATCCAATTTCGGTTTTCGTGCCCGTACACATCATCACAAAATGGCAAGGTTGAACGTAAAATCCAAACAATCAATAAAATGACACATATTCTTCTTCTTGATGCATCGGTCCCTCCATCTTTTTGGCCACATTCTCTTCAAACCGCAACATATTTACACAACATTCTTCCCAACAAAAATCTCTCATATATCATACCTACACATATTCTTTACCGAAAACAACCATCGTACACCTACCTACGTGTATTTGGTTGTTTATGCTTTCCTCACAATCCATCTATAACAATCCACAAACTCCAACCAAGATCCACCCCGTGTGTCTTTCTAGGCTATCCGACCAACCATCGGGGGTATACATGTTTCGATACAACCCAAAATAAAATCATTATTTCGAGACATGTTACATTCGATGAATCCATTTTTCTGTTCTCTACTTCCCACTCATCTAAACCTACATACGACTTCCTTGACACACCACTTCACCCATTAAATAATCCTCTGCACTTCACGACTTCTTCTAACACAACACCTACATTCCTTAAGTCCCCATATATTCCCGTTCCCTTTACAACCCCCCCACCCCACACTCTCCAAGCCCACACTAAAATACCTCTTCTCCAAGCCCAAATTCTCAACCTATCATGTCCCCCCATCACAATCCAACTCCTACTTCTTCTTCCAACTTTTTCCAGCCTACGGATCAACCAGTGGCTCCGTCATCGCCCTCTCGACAACCTTTTTCTTCCCATCATATGAATACTTGAAGCAAAATGGGAATCACAAAACCTAATCCTCGCTATGCTCTTACCTCTTCCACCTTACATATCTCTCCTCTTCCTAAATCTCATTTTTCCGCCCTTAGCGACCCTAACTGGAAAGCGGCCATGTGGATTTTTAGTCACAAATTTCGTTCTAATGGTGACTTGGAGTGCTATAAGGTTCGTCTTGTTTCAAATGGCAGGTCCCAACAGTTTGGCTTGGATTGTGACGACACATTTAGCTCTGTCGTCAAACCTGCAACGATCCGTACTGTCCTTAGCTTTGCTCTATCCAAGAAATGGTCAATCCATCAATTGGATGTTAAAAATGCATTCCTTCACAAGACACTTAATGAAACGGTATTTATGCACCAACCACCCGGTTTTAGGGACGATCAGTTTCCGAATAATGTTTGTCGGCTCCGGAAATCGTTATATGGTTTAAAACAGGCTCCGAGAGCTTGGTACCATCGATTCACGAGATTCATATCTACCATCGGTTTTCGTCACAATCGATGTGATAATTCGTTGTTTATTTATTGCAACGACAATGATATGGCATATTTATTATTATATGTTGATGATATTCTTCTTACCGCTTCTTTGGAGAATTTTCAACAGGTTATCATCTCCAAACTTAGCAAGGAGTTTGCCATGAAGGATCTTGGACCACTCAGTTATTTCTTGGGTATCTCGGTTACACATCATGCGTCAGGCCTATTTTTATCCCAAAAGAAGTATGCGACGGAAATTATTGCTCGGGCTAAAATGTCATCGTGTAACCCAACATCCACTCCCATGGATATCAGTTCCAAATTGAGTGCTTCCTCCAGTCCCCAGTTCAAGACCCTACCTTATACCGAAGTTTAGCCGGGGCATTACAATATCTTACTTTTACACGGCCGGATATTTCATATGCGGTTCAAAAAAATTTGCTTGTTCATGCACGATCCACGCGAACCCCACATGCAAG
Source organism: Arctium minus (assembly GCA_954870635.1). Taxonomy (NCBI): domain Eukaryota; kingdom Viridiplantae; phylum Streptophyta; class Magnoliopsida; order Asterales; family Asteraceae; genus Arctium; species Arctium minus. The sequence goes on from OX941081.1 coordinate 145,627,306, forward strand.
CTCTTAGACGCATCCTACGATATCTCCAAGGTACTCTTCACCTAGGTCTTCACCTGCATCGTTCATCGACGATGGGTCTCATTGCCTATACGGATGCATATTAGGGTGGATGCCCAGATACCCGTCGATCCACATCCGATTATTGTGTATTCTTGGGTGACAACTTACTTTCATGGTCTTCAAAACGCCAACCAACTTTGTCTCGTTCAAGTGTCGAAGCTGAGTATCGAGCGGTTGCTAATGTGGTATCTGATACCTGTTGGATCCGCAACTTGCTATTGGAACTTCATTGTCCCTCCACTACCGCCACTTTGGTATACTGTGACAACGTTAGCGCCGTTTATTTGTCAGGTAACCCCGTGCAACATCAACATACAAAACACATCGAGATCGACATTCATTTTGTATGTGAAAAGGTAGCCTTGGGTCAAGTCCGTGTTCTACATGTTCCATCCCTTATTCAATATGCGGATATCTTTACCAAGGGTCTTCCTCGAATCTTGTTTGAAGAATTCAAATCCAGTCTCAACGTTCACAGTCCACCAGGTTTCGACTGCGGGGGAGTATTAGCCAAGAATATCTCGGTTGAAGATATTATGGATAGACAGAAACCGAATTCCATATAGATAAAAATGATTGTTGTATATTATTTCCTTTATTACCTCTTGTACCCATTTATATATTGATGTTAATAGAGAATAACAGGAAGGGGATTCCATAACTTATTAGTAACTAACTCTGAGATTTTTACACTTTTAACTAACTCTCATAACATATATTCAACATTTAAATGATTATTTATGATTTAGACATATATTTTATTAGTCGAATTATAATGTACAATTTTATTGTATATTTAAAATCCATTCAACATTTTTTTTAAAGGCATCATTTATTGAAAACACATGTCACAACCCAACCATACAAAATAGTGCAATCACGACAAAATCCGTCCGTCGCAAACAATAAGCATAGCAAGGGATAGCAACAACGAAAAGGATTAACATATTAATAGAACAAAACGGTACACAAGCCGGTAGAGCTCCCGGGATTCAGTATGTGAGGATCAAACTAGCTCCGTCTTCAAACTCTTCGGCCAGCAAAACGCTTCACGACCCCCTGAAAAATCCATCGTTGCAGTTAGGTGTTAAGGTATTGACGTCGGGTTCGAGATCCACCTCGCACCATCTATCGACCCATTCTTTTTTCGCCTTTTGATCCACTCCAATATGATCATTTGAAATTCGTACATTTGGTCCAGAAGTGTTTGGAACTGAAGATTTGTTCAAGTATGGTTAATGCTGCTAGTACATCATGATTACTACTGCTAGTAGATTTAATACTGCTTGAAAAGTTAGTGCTGCTATTTCAATAGTTAGTACTGCTTGGATGGTTAGTACTAATAGTAGTTAGTACTGCTAAGGAATTACTACTGCTAACATCATTAATATTGCTGAAGATGTTTAATGCTGCTGAAGATGATTAATACTACTGAAGAAGGTTAATGCTGCTTATTAGATGAAGACTCAGAATGGAAGGAAGACAGCTGTATAGAAGACTTGCTAAAGTAAAGGAGATAATTATGGACTGAAGATCAATTGTATTTTGATAATTATCTTGTAATATGTCTTGTATAAATAGTATAGAATAGTTTGACAAAAAAAATATAATTCGGAATTTTTTTTTTCATAAAGAGAATTAACCTCAAGGTTTAGAACCCTAGTTCTAGAGAAATAGAATTCGTATTGGTGAGTCTGTTCATCAATATTGAGGTTTTGTTTGAAATCTTGTAACTTTAATCATTCAATAAAGTTTACAAGTTGTGATTTCTGATTCACTGTTACATTGATTGTTGAATATTAAAGTGTTATTCCGTAACTCCTTTAATATTGTTTCTGAGTTTATTATTCTTGTTAAGAATTAGATCCTGACAAGTGGTATCAGAGCAGATTTTCTCAGAAACCTTCATTCATCATGGAAAACACAGTTGAATCAAACAGTACTCTTGTCTCAAAGGTTCCAATGCTCAGATCTAATGAGTTTGACATGTGGAAGATTAGGATCAAACAATACATTCTTCTCACAGATTACTCCATGTGGGACATCATTGAGAATGGCCCATCTGATGAAGGAAAGATTGGTGCAGATGGAAAAAGAATCCCACCAAAGACGGATGCGGAAAGGAAGACAAGGCAGACAGAGATGAAAGCCTTGAGCACATTGCTCTTGGCTATTCCCAATGAGTATCAACACCAATTCTGCAATTGCACTGATGCACAGATGCTTTGGAATGCTCTAGAGAAGAGATTCTCTGGTACCAAAAGTACCAAGAGAAATCAGAAGGCAATATTGAAGCAACTGTATGAAAACTTTATGTCAACTAAGAATGAGTCCATGACTCAAACTTTTGACAGGTTTAACAAGCTGATTGGTGAACTAGCTACTATGGGAGTACAGATTGATCAAGATGATGTAAACAGAAAGTTCTTAAGGTCCCTTGGAGATGAATGGACCATGTATACTGTTTCATTCAGACAGAATGAACAATTGGAAGAAAAGGAACTGGATGATCTGTACAATGATTTGAGAGTGTTTGAATCTGAGGTGGAAGCAAAGAAGAAGCCTATTGGATATGTTCATAATGCTTCACTCCTATCAGCATCAATTGATTCGACTGCTAACCCTGAATCAGTTAATGCTGCCAGTGGAGTAAATCAAGAAAAAGGCAATGAATCTGTTTTTGAATCCTTTCTTTCCAGTCATGGTAACTCTTCTTTAATCAATGATGACTTGGAACAGCTTCATCCTGATGATCTTGAAGAGATGGATATTAAATGGCAGATGGCCATTCTTTCTATGAGAGTGAATAAGTTCATCAAAAGGACTGGGAGGAACAACTTCTCCCAAAGAAGAGAAGATGGTGCAGGCTTTGATAAGTCAAAGGTGGAGTGCTATAAATGTCATCTGAAGGGACATTTTGCCAGAGAATGCAGAAGTGGAGTGTCTCACAATCACCAACAAAATCAGACTGGAAGCTTCAACCAGAACAGAAACTCTGCTCAAGCTCTTGTTTCTCAACAAGGAATGGGGTTTGACTGGAGTGATAAAGCTGAAGAGGCTATTCAAAATCAAGCTCTCATGGCAGAGGTATCTGATCTTCCAACTGAGGTACTTTCTAATCTCTGTTCTCAAACTTGCATAGATACTGTTAAAAGATACAGGGATCACAACCAGAATATGAGTGATGACCTTAAGAGATTAGAAAAATATATAAAAGACTATGTGAAAATTGTTGAGAGGTTTGAGGAACAAATTAAAAGTTTCTAAGCCAATGAACTGCAACACACATATGATACAAATTACTGGAAGTGGGAGAAAAATGATCTAGAAATCCAACTGACAAAGTCTAAAGAGGAGAATGAAAAGTTGAGAGGAGAGCTAGCCAAAGTTAAGCTAGATGTGGAAAAGTTTTCCAATGCTTCTAAAGCAATGGACTCTTTACTACAAACCCAGTTTCATGACAAATTGAGAAGAGGAATTGGGTACAATACCACACCACCACCATACAACAACAACTACATCCCTCCTACATCAGACTTACTAGAGACCAAGGATAGGAAGGACTTGAATGAGGGAGCCACTAAGATAGATCCCTTAGATGAAGTAGTTGTTGAGGACAAGACTGAGAAAGAGGCCAGTAAGAGTGAGGACAATACTGTGAGTGGTGAGATTCCCTTAGTGAATAACATTATCATCAATGAGGATTGTGGAAGGGCTTGGATCAAATCCAATGACAGAGAAGACTGAGGGAAAGTCTAAAAAGGTCCATTACAAGTAGACTACAGTTGTGAATCTTGTTCCTTGCAAACAGTGTGCATGTAATAAGTCTGAGCCTCTAAAACATGATAAAAGGAAGGGAAATCAAAGGAATTGGAATAATCAGTGGGCTCAGAAACAAGGAGTTGATCTGAGTAGAATCATCAGACCAAAACATTGTTTCATATGTGGCAAATTGAATCATCTTTCCAAGTACTGTTACTTTAATCCTATTAATCAAATGATGAATTTTCAAAGAGCTATGCAAAAACCCTTTGGTTATAGGAAGGATGAAAGGAACCATGTGGCTAAGAAACCTGTTAAATCTAAAAGCCACATGAAGAAAAAGACTGTAAAAGAGACTGTCAAGATGTGGGTTCCTAAAAGCACTAAAATTGTTAGTACTGCTACCACAAATAGTGCTGCTGACAAAGATAGTGCTGCTAGAAGCAATACTGCTGCTACCAATGTTAGTGCTGCTGAGAGTATTAGTACTTCTAAAACTAACATTGTTAGTACCTCTTCAAATGTTAATACTGCTAACTCTGTTAGTACTTCTAACAAGGTTAGTACTGCTAAACCTGTTAGTGCTGCTAACTCTGTTAGTACTTCTACAATTAGTACTGATTCTAGTGTTTGTGCTACTAGACCAATCATCTTGACAAAGTACTCCAGTAAAGAGTGCTCTGATTTTAAAAATCTCATCAAAAAGGAATGTAAATACTTTGATGAGAAAGGGAGACCCAAGACCACTTTGGCTTGGGTTCCCAATCAATACTAATTGATTTATCTTATGTGCAGGGCAATCAGCAGCTCAAGGGAAAAAGCATCTAGCATGTTGATAGTGGTTGCTCTAGGCACATGACAGGGAACATGGCTTGCCTCAAGAATTTCAAGAAAATTGATGGAGGACATGTTGCCTTTGGTAATACTCCAGATGGAGGTAAGATTAGTGGTAAGGGTGATGTAACAAAAGGTAAGATGACCTTTGAGGATGTTTTCTATGTTGAGCAGTTAAGGTACAACCTGTTAAGTGTATCACAGGTTTGTGACAAACAACATAGTATATTATTCACTAATTCATAATGCATTATCCTTGCCCCTGGATTCAAGGTAGTTGATGAAAAGATGATACTACTAAGAACTCCCAGAAAGGATAATGTCTATTATTTGGATATGGAAAATGTGTCAACTGATTCATCCCTAAACTGTCTTGTTTCAAAAGCATCTTTGGATGAATCATCACTTTGGCACAGAAGGATGTGTCACATGAACTTTAAAACAATGAATAAACTTGTCAAAAATAACCTTGTAAGAGGTTTGCCTTCAAAAGTCTTTTCATGTGATGATCACTGTGTTGCTTGTCTCAGAGGCAAACAACACAAAACTTCTCATAAGTCCAAAGAAGTGAACACAATTTCTTCTTCTCTTCAGTTGTTGCATATGGATCTGTTTGGACCTACAAATTTTATGAGTATAGGTAAGAAATCATACTGATTAGTTATTGTTGATGATTACTCTAGATTTACTTGGGTATATTTTCTAAGGACTAAGGATGAGACAAGTGGACTGATCAAATCCTTTATTCTAAGAATTGAAAACCAAACAAATCAAAAAGTAAAAGTCATTAGGTCAGACAATGGTACTGAATTTAAAAATCTTGACCTAAACACCTTTTGTGAGGATAAAGAAATTGAGAGGCAATACGGTGCTCCTAGGACTTCACAACAAAATGGTGTTGCTGAGAGAAGAAATAGGACACTGATTGAAGCTGCTAGATCTCTGTTAGCTGATTCAAAACTTCCAATTACTTTCTGGGCTGAAGCAGTTAATACTGCTTGTTATGTCCAAAACAGAGTTCTAGTAGTCAAGCCTAAAAACAAGACACCATATGAGCTTTTAAATAAAAGAAAACCATTTATTGGATTTTTCAAACCTTTTGGGTGTCCTTGTACCATTCTCAATACCAAAACTCACTTAGGAAAGTTTGATAGCAAGGCAGATGATGGTTTTCTTGTTGGTTACTCATCTCAGAGTAATGCCTACAGAGTATTTAGTTCTTCTTCTAGAATAATTGAGGAAAGTGACAATGTCAAATGCAATGAGAACACACCAAACCCTATTGGTTCTGGTCCTCAGTGGTTGTTTGACATTGATTCACTTCACTAACTCTTTTGGTTTCAGTAGTGATGATCATGCAGGTTCAGGAAGTAGAGGATCAGGGGAAGAACAAGTACAGAATAGTATTCCTCAGTCTGTGATCTTTCCATTACCTATAATGGACCCTGTTGAAATATGTGAAAAGGAAACTGTCACTGAACCAATTCAGAGTGAAGAAGAAAGAAGAGATGATGAGAATTCAGAGCATGAAGAGCCAGAAGCAGCTGATGAGACCCCCTCAGCTGACTTAAATGATTCCAATCTAGATGTTGAAATTAATGAAGAACCTAGTCACCAGACAAGAACTCAAAAGAATCATCCTCCAGAGCTGGTAATAGGAGACATCTCTTCTCCTATGGTAACTAGGAATCAAAGCAGACTTCAAGGGATGCAGGATCAACAACATATAGTACTCTCTTGCTTTCTATCTCAGATTGAGCCTAAGAAGGCCTATGATGCAATGAAAGATTCAAGTTGGATAGAAGCCATGCAAGAAGAGTTGCTACAGTTTAAGTTGCAAGATGTTTGGGACTTGGTGGACCTTCCAAAAGGTCATAGAGCTATTGGCACCAAGTGGATTTTCAGAAATAAAAAGGATGAGAGAGGAATAGTAATCAGAAACAAAGCAAGGCTAGTGGCACAAGGGTACACTCAGGAAGAAGGCATAGACTATGAGGAAGTCTTTGCTCCAGTTGCAAGGGTGGAGGCAATTAGGCTGTTTCTAGCCTATGCTTCATTTATGCAGTTCAAGGTATATCAGATGGATGTAAAGAGTGCCTTTCTTTATGGAACAATTGATGAAGAAGTATATGTTTGTCAGCCCCCTGGATTTGAGAATCCATCATATCCTGACAGAGTATACAAACTTAAAAAAGCACTTTATGGTCTACATCAAGCCCCAAGAGCATGGTATGATACTCTGTCTACCTATCTCTTGGAAAATGGGTTTGAAAGGGGAATAATTGACAAGACCCTTTTTATCCAAAGAAGAAAGAAGGACATCCTACTAGTTCAGATCTATGTGGATGACATCATCTTTGGATCTACAAAAGAACAGATGTGTAGAGACTTTGAAGAATTGATGCACAAGAGCTTCAAAATGAGTGCAATGGGTGAACTCACCTTCTTCCTTGGGCTTCAAGTGAAACAGCAGAAAGATGGGATTTTCATAAGTCAATCAAAGTATGTGAAAGACATCCTGGACAAATATGGTTTATCAGACTCAAAGCGAGCAAGCACACCAATGGAAACACACAAACATATCACTTCTGATCTTGAGGGGGAGGATGTTGATGTCCATCTTTATAGATCAATGATTGGATCTCTCATGTATCTCACAACCTCAAGACTAGATATCATGTTTCCAGTGTGTGTTTGTGCCAGATTCCAAGTCAAGCCAAAGCAGTCACATCTTCAAGCAGTTAAAAGGATTTTCAGATACTTAAAAGGGCAACCTAGATTAGGTCTTTGGTATCCCTATGAATCCAACTTTGGCTTGATTGCATATTCAGACAGTGACTTGGGAGGTGCTAATATGGATAGAAAGTCTACTTCAGGGGGATGTCAACTTTTGGGTGCAAGACTAGTATCGTGGCAGTGTAAGAAGCAAACCACAGTGTCGTTATCCACAATAGAAGTTGGGTACATTGCTGCTGCAAGTTGCTGCTCTCAGGTTTTATGGATCCAGAATCAAATGTTGGACTATGGTGTAACCTTTCTGCACACTCCAATCTTCATTGACAATATTAGTGCTATCAACATTGTTAACAATCCAGTCAAGCACTCCAAAATAAAGCACATTGAGATCAGATATCACTTTATTAGAGACTGTAATGAAAAGAAGCTAATTCAAGTTGCTAAAGTTCATACTGACAACCAGTTTGCTGATCTATTCACCAAAGCCTTTGATGTGGGTAGATTCACCTTCTTGGTCACAAGTGTGGGCATGATCAACTCTGAATGAGTTCATATTTAAAAAGTGCTTGTATACCTGTTATTTGGTTCTTTTTGGTGCTACTAATCATCTTTCTCAGGAAGTGTATTGCCTTGCTCAGACTAACACAAGCTTAAAAAAGTGTAAGTATAGTTAATACTACTGGTTAGTTAATACTGCTAGTGGTTAATACTGCTAGTGGTTAATACAACTCTCAGTTAATATTGCTAGTTAGTTAATACTGCTAGTGGTTAATACAACTCTCAGTTAATACTGCTAGTTAGTTAATACTGCTAGTGGTTAATACTGTTCTCAGTTAATACTGCTAGTTAGTTAATACTGCTCTGAGTTAATACTGCTTCTTTCCCGAATCATATAAATACCCTCTTTACCCGCCTAAAAGCTCATAACGACTCTTTGAATACTGTTCATCTTCTCTCTAACCTTTTTCTCTCAAGCACCTAGTGAATTTCAGTCCAGTTTACTCAAGCTCGATGGCTTCAATGGCGTTTATTGATGAACACAACGAGATAGCAATGCTTCAAAAGCCTAAGCAGGCTGCTGGATTTCATCAAATAGTCGATTTCCTCAAGTCCAGCCATATCGCTCATGCTCTTACAGTGTCACCATCAATCTACATTGAGCACCAGAAGCAATTTTGGGCCAATGCCACTGCTATTACTGAAAATGGTGTTAAGGTAATCAAGACAAGGCTGTGTGACAAACCCTTGACAGTTTCTGAAGAGGTAATTCGCATCAGTCTACGTCTAGACGATGCCTCAGATATCACATCTATCTCTAATGGTGATCTATTTTCCACTCTTACTAGAATGGGGTATGGAGGCCCATTGGGTGTTTTCAAGTTCTCCAAAGAAAAATTTTCTCCCCAATGGCGTTTCTTTGTCCATACCCTTATGCATTGTATTTCTAGAAAGACTACTGGATGGAGTGAGTTCAGTAGTACCATTGCTTATGCTTTGGTCTGCTTGGCCACTGCCAGAAAGTTTAATTTTTCAAAAATGATTTTCAATGACCTTGTGTCAAACTTGGGAAACAAAAAGAGTTTTTATATGTACCCAAGATTTGTCCAGGCAGTTACAACCACTGAATTGACGGATATGCCTCAATTTGATGAGGTATATGTACCTAAAATCCCCAAAGGCAAGGTCTTTTCAAATATGAAGATATCTGCCATGGACTCGGAAGGAGTTGACACCCCATTATTCTCTACAATGATGGTGGTGTCCCACAATCAAGAAGGTATGGCTTCAGAGTCAAGACCCTCACTAGACCATCCCACTGAAAGCCAATCCCAACCTTCTATCAGTATATCAATCCCTCAGTCCCTTCTTCAAAAACCAACTTCACCAATCACCAATACATACATAAGGAAAAAGGTAAAGAACGCTCCTTCCCTTCTTGTACCTTCACCCACAAAGCCTTTAAGCCCTCTAATGGAGAATTCTCCATTAGAGAATATCTATAGGGAAACCACAGGGGTGTCTCCCAACCCCAAGGAGGTGCTCACTGAGGAGATGCATGAGCATATGGGTGAGCAGGCTGCCACTACTCCTGCTAGCACAGAGGAGGACAGTGGTAACATCAATAAGACCTCCCCCATGGCAACTTTGAATGAGCAATCATTCAAAGGTCCCAGGTGCCAAGAAACCAAGGGGGTGGAGGGTGCTTCTGCTAGGCAGAAGACTTCCACTACTAAATGTTCCAATGATCCTTCAAAAGGGGGTAACACTCCTGGAGAAGGTGAGGATAGATATAACTACCAAGAATTGATGGATACAATGGGAAACATTAATCTGGATGTTATCAAACAGGTAGCAGACATAGAGGAGATGAAAATGGTGATTATGTCTCAACAAGTACATATTACCAAATTGAAGAAGATCGTGAGGAGATTGGTGCAGAAAAAGAAGAGAAAGCAATATGTTCTGAAGAAAAGGAAAGATGCTTTCAAAAAGGGGGAGAACCAAGAGGCTGAAGTAGAGAAGGAAAGTACATCTGAGATGGGATTTGAGTTTGAGGGGGAGAAAGCAGCAGAAACAGATGAGGTTCAAGCAGCAGTAGAAACAGAATCAAAAGCAGTAGAAACAGAATCAAAAGCAGTAGACACAGAAACATAATTTGCTCAAGCAGCAGAAACAGTTAATGCTGCTGAGATAAATGAAGCAACAGCAACAGGGCTATCTGTTGAGGAGTTAGAAATGGAAGAAACTTTGGTAAAAGCTAAGAATGACACTCCTAAGGCTACTAAAAAGGCCAAGGGAGTGGTCATTAAGGAAGGAGGTATTGAAAAGAAAAGAAAAGAAATAAGTGAAACAGGTTTGAAGGATGAAAAGGGAAAGGATAAGATGGTTGAACCTGAACAACTTTCAAAGAAGAAGAATCAGTTGGAGTTAGATGAAGAAGTGGCAAAACAGCTTCAAGCTGAGATGGAAAAGGAAGAACAACTCCAATCTGAAAAAGACAGAGAGCTTGCACTGGATATGGCTAAAAAGCTAAATGAAGAGTATCAACAGAGCATGAAAACTGCAGTTGAGGCCAAGAAAATATCAGTGAAAGCATCCAAGCAAAGAATGCCAGTCAAGAAGCAGAAAAGACAACCTTCTAAGACCTTTTTGGCCAATCAAGAAAGGAGAAAAATGATCAACTTTCTGAAAGGCTCAATTGGTGTCAAAGGAGAGATGTTCACTAACATGGCATACAGCAAGGTTGAGGAGCTATATAAAAAGGAAATGGCTAAGCTTCAAGGGGACTCCTCTCAAAGGGAAGAAGCTGAAAGAAGGATGAAAGAGAGGCATGATGTCAACATCCAAGAACCCTTCCCTGAGGAAGCCACTCCTACAAAAGAAAAGGTTGAAGACACTAAAGAGAATGTTGCTGTGGAAGCCAAATTTGCAAAAAGAGTAAAGACCATAGCCTCCAAGAAACAATCCAAGAAGCCAAGGATTGAAGAAACAGAAAAAGAGGCAGAATCTTCTGTTCCACCTTCAGCAGAACCAGAGCAAAATCCAGAACCATCCAATATGCAATCAAATGAGCAGGTTGATTTGTTCATGACTGTAATAGAACCAGTACAGGCTGTTCCCATTTCTGTGAAGGCACCAGAAGTCATCTTTTGAGATATTCTGAGGGACAACAGAAAGGAGTACTTCAAACTCAAAAGAGTTGGTGATGTGTTTGAAGTCTACTCAACTTGGGGTAAAGTGATCAGAAGTTGTTCAAGAGCTGATTTAGAAGAAATGCACAAGGTGGGAATCAAGCTATATGAGCCTGTGATGAAAGGAACTGAAGAAAGTCTACTCAAGATTGCAATGGAATACTTGTGTATGATGTTTGAACCAGAAAAAGTGGTGTACAGGATAAAGGATCTACATCATGAGTATTGGTTTAAGAAGATTGATAAGTGGATGCTATTTGAAAACTGTGGTGTATACATGATTACAATAGACAACTGCTATCATGAGTATTTTCTAGTGGACAAAGTATATGATCATAGCAAGGTGAAGCTAGAAGGAATGCTGAAATCCAAGCTAGTGTGTTCAAAATGATCTGAAATGGCCAGAATTGTGATAAGAAGGACAATCAATCAAAGTCTGGGGCTGGATCCAAATTTGGGCAACTAGGCTGAAGTTTTGAAAGCATCTTGAAGACCACATCTGAAGAACTTGACTTCTCTTCCTAAAAGTCAAGTTAGGGGGAGATTGTTGGGAACTGAAGATTTGTTCAAGTATGGTTAATGCTGCTAGTACATCATGATTACTACTGCTAGTAGATTTAATACTGCTTGAAAAGTTAGTGTTGCTATTTCAATAGTTAGTAATGCTTGGATGGTTAGTACTGCTAGTAGTTAGTACTGCTAAGGAATTACTACTGCTAACATCATTAATACTGCTGAAGATGTTTAATGCTGCTGAAGATGATTAATACTGCTGAAGAAGGTTAATGCTGCTTATTAGATGAAGACTCAGAATGGAAGGAAGACAGCTGTATAGAAGACTTGCTAAAGTAAAGGAGATAATTATGGACTGAAGATCAATTGTATTTTGATAATTATCATGTAATATGTCTTGTATAAATAGTATAGAATAGTTTGACAAAAAAAAATATAATTTTGAATTTTTTTTTCATAGAGAGAATTAACCTCAAGGTTTAGAACCCTAGTTCTAGAGAAGTAGAATTCGTATTGGTGAGCCTGTTCATCAATATTGAGGTTTTGTTTGAAATCTTGTAACTTTAATCATTCAATAAAGTTTACAAGTTGTGATTTCTGATTCACTGTTACATTGATTGTTGAATATTAAAGTGTTATTCCGCAACTCCTTTAATATTGTTTCTGAGTTTATTATTCTTGTTAAGAATTAGATCCTGACAAGAAGTTTCCTTTTATCTTCTCGAAATACCACCCTATTTCTAAGTTCCCAAATCAAATATAGGACAACCCAAACCACTCCATTCCAAAGCGATTCGGTGGAGTTGTTATTTATCGAGATCGCTCCTTCTTGGAGTATTTTGCGAGCTAAGCTTATTGCTTCCAAGTTTTTACTCCACCATCTACCGATTGCGATCCATAAGGGTTTAACCTACGGACATTCTACTAGAGCATGATCTATCGTTTTGACTGAATCATCACATCTTGGGCACAAAATCGAGTGTAGATCTATTCCCATTTGGTCCAAAACCGTTCGACATGGTATTCGTTCTCTCATAACTCTCCAAATGAAAACGCATACCTTTTTTGGGATAATTTTTATCCACTTCGTAGGTTCTGACGATGTGTTTGACGTCATTCAACACTACACTTGATTGAGCATTTATAAACTATTTAGTTTATATCTAGTAAATAATAATATTTATAAAAGTAAGTTTAATTCGTAGTATAAGATTTTGAATCATAAGATTTTTTTTGTATTGCTTAAAAATTACAAGGTATGTATAAAAAACATAGAGACAAAAGTTTCAAATGCAGTGTTGATATTGAGCGGCTAGCAAACGAGATTGAAGAATGAATTAAAACCGATTAAAAGCTCAACAGATGGCTCCCACGACTTTCTCGTGATCCAAGTCTCCCAGAAAGTCGCGTTCAAACACCAAATTTGAGAACACAATATCCCACGCTTTTCCCTGCGACCAAAGGCGCTCCGCTACCCGCCTAACTCACTGTTCCACCCACACGACCAACCACGCAGCTAAAGCCAGACGACTAGTCACCCATGTCATCTCATTTCATGACGTCCTCTATCAGCCATAACTTCCTTTCTATTTATTTATTTATTTAATTATCATCTTTTAGCTTATCATAGAGTTTCCCAATTGTTTTAATTCTCCTTCAACTGTTTTCTATTATAAACCTTTCTAGTTTATGTTATTGGTCAGATTTTGATTACTAATAAAAGCTCTTACTTTAAGTTCAATCTTTGAGTTTCCTGAGTTTTACTATACGTCGATAATTCTCGACAGTCAAAGTGTTTCAGACGCTTGTAGATCTTTCTGCACTTTTCCACTGCGTGAAGTCTAAACATCCATAACATACTTTTTTTTACTCAAAAGTAACTTATTCATTTGATAGTAATCAAGAAACAAAATTAGAAAGGTAGCAACAATCCATAGAAATAGAACTGTTTGACATCCTTGATAAAAATACTTTGTTCTTCTTCAATTCTTCCCTTTAACAATTTCTAAACTTAGAAAGAATAAGTGCAACTTCCATCATCACTCCTAGCCGTTGGGTCGAAGTTTTCAGCACCAGGGTCGGTGCACCCTTCTGGAACTGGAACCTGCACCTGTTGGGCAGCTTTGCCTGCACACAACCACATCATTAACAAAGAATTAACAACATTCAATAAATTGGAATTCATCAACTATTTTTAAGAATATATATATATATATATATTTATATATATAGATTTGGGATCATGTGAGACCAACATGTTTTTGTGAGAACCGTGAGACCAAGTTTTTAATACTTGAAACTTCACAGCAAAATAATATGAAGGTAACCTTCACAGTGTTTTTGCTGTGAAGGTTCGGATTTTTTTTAACTTTATAGATGTGAAGTTTCAACTGTAAAAACTTGGCCTCACGGGTCTCATGAAAACAAGTTGGTCTCATGTGAACCCAACCCTATATATATATATATATATATATATATATATATATATATATATTGAGAGAGAGAGGAAGGATCATGCGAGAAGTTAAACATTTTGCGAGAAGGCCAGAAGTGTTATATCATATATGATTACATGGTGTGTGGGTGTGTTTAACATATATGATTAAACGTCTATGTATTGCCAATATAACATGTGTTTAATCATATATGATTAAGTGTATCATATATGATTAAACACTTCTCGCCTTCTCGCAAAATATTTAGCTTCTCGTTTGAACTTGTCCCTATATATATATATATTATATATATATATATATATATATATATGAATGGAGGTAATTAAGTACCGTAGAAAGATCCACTCTTAATGGCATCTTGGTTAGCATCCCCGAGTGCGGCAGACTCCAAATAGGTCTCGGCTAACTGCACTCTCTTCACATTCTCCTGTTCCTTAACCAACATGTGCCCGTACTCCAGGAGTTTGTCAACCGTTATCTTAGGTTGCTCGAATGTTGGTGGCCCTTCCTTCGAGTTCACAAGCTTCTTTCCAATGGCTTCCACTCCCACATTTCCAATCCACTTCCTCACTTCATCATCATACACTCTAGCCCTCAATGCTCCAAAGAAATCTACAACATCAATTTAAATTAATCAAGCTGTATATATTGATAACGCTGACTATTTAAGAAAATAGCAAAATCATATATGATTCGGCATTGACGGCTAAAAAATAGACATTTACGACTTTTTGTCGACTTAAGCGTGAATCATATATGATTTTGTAGTCGTTCTGGTGTTTTCTTAAATAGATCCGGTTCTAAACCCAACCTCTTTTCATGTAAATATGGCCGGAATGGATATATATATATATATGTACCTATGGATTGGCCTGGGAAAGTGTCGACAAGCTTGCAAACGTCTTGTTCAGTGACACCATCGGTTCGGAAGATACCGACGCAGACGCCGATACGGTCTTCTCTGGTGGGAGCCCAGTAGAATTTCTCCATACGACCGTCACGGATGAGGGGGGCGTAGAGGGTTGAGAAGTCGTTACCCGTGACGATGATTGGGACACGTGGGTTCTCTTCTTTGTTGTACATACCGGGGAGTTGGACGTTGGTGGGGTTATCGGCGATGTTCATGAGGGTGGCGTTCACCATTTGGTTGTTGACGGTGTATTGGGTGGTTCCGCCCATTCTTCCTGCTCCCGCGTCAAGATCGTTGATGAAGAGGCAACACATTTTACCCTTTTTGATGATGTCTGCAGCTTCACGGTACCTTTGCCTGATCAACTTTGCTGGCTCTCCGGCGTTCCCACTTTCTAATTCTCCGGCACTCATCATAATCGGCCTGCAATGCAATTATCGAATCAATATTAAAGCTTTGACTCTTTGAAGTCAAACTTACTTTTTCTTGTTTATTTATTATTATTTTTCTAATAATAATTAATTGTATTTTTTTTCCTCGAACAACTCAAATACTAGTATGGCTGGTGTTCCATCTTCGGGTACATGGACTGTAGGCGGTACTACTTCTGTTTGTCGTATTTTCAATACAACATAAAATAAACTTATATGGTATTGGAATAAAAACATGATTAAATTTTGGATCCAACTCCACTAATTTTAGAGGCTCTGAAAAGATTGTGAAGAAAATCTTCAATAACCTTAGAGCATCTCCAACAGCTTCTCCAAAATGGAGATTTTGGGAGTTTTTTTTGCTCCAACAGCTTCTCCAAAACTTCTCCAAAATGGAGAAAATATGAGAGAGAAGATAAAAATCTCTAAATTTGGAGATATCTCCAAAAATGATTACACATGAGAGAGAAATTATTTTTTATTCATTCTACCAATGAGATTGGTTTAAAATAAATATTTAGGAGAGAGAAATAATATTTTATGAGTTGTAATGAATATTTTAATATTATAATTAATTGTGTAATCTTCAAAATGGATAAGCTATTGGAGATGCTCTTACAAGACACAAACCAATAAATTTATAAGAGGATTTTGAAGGCCCAAGTATTATTACCAGGTAACCTCAAAAAAAATTAATTTAAATGTTTTGAGTCATTGTAATTTTGAATTTTCTTTATAATTTTAAAAACTATTTATGTTTTTTCCTCACACACAATGATCGTAGCTAGGCTTTATTTGACGAATCATGGCATGATTTATGTTATGTTTTACAAGAAGCTTTTTTTTTCATTAAATAATCCTTACCTAGTTACCTTTCGCTTTAATCATTAATTTATTGTAATTTTTTTGTTAAATTATCTTTTTTTTAAAGGAATTTTAATACGTATTATAGTTATACTAAGAAATGAAAGGATGAAGACTTACGTGATTCCCATCTTGGCAAAGACAAGTTCACATTGGAAAGATTTACCCTGACCTTTGCCTCCCCACACACCCAAAATCAGAGGAACCTATATATCAAAATCACAAGCTTTAATTTTCTTGAATTCTAACCAACAATAAGAATTGAATCACCATATATATATATATATATAATATATTCAGAATGAATTAAACCTTGATGTTGGGCAAAGTCATGAAGTTCTTGGTGATGTGAACAACTAATTTGTCCATAAAAGCAGGGGCAATGTAGAATCCATCCATGTTGTTGTCCAAATTGTACCTATATTTATATAAAAACCATTCAATTACACCATCAAAATCATTAATTAATTAAAAAACCATGGATGAATTAAATAAAAAGCGGATCCTTACGTGCGAAGACCAGTGCTGATGTATTCGTAGGAACTCATGACGGCAAAATGGGTTCCGGCATCTTGGGGAGCTTGGAAGAGGGAATCGACCATACCCTTGCCTCGGGTGATGTCTTGTTGATCATCAGAGATATCGTATGCAAGTCCCCTCCATCTGTCTTTATCGGTTTGCTGGGTTTCTTCGATCTCTTTCTCGGCTGCCGATATTTTGAAGGAGAAAGACTTGTTGTTGTTGTTGGTCACTCTTGTGTTCACTATCTTCTTCAAGCTGCTGCCCAAGAAGGTGGAGCTTGGGACTGCAGCACTACCACTGCTTCCATTCAAGCTCAACTGAATTCAACACAACAATAACCAAATACCCAATCAGCTAATCTTCACTGAATTTACTAGTAATTTTCATTGAAGATCTAGACATTAAATATCGATCAAATTATATGCAAAATCTATGCATCTTAACCATTTTCATCCCTGTCAAATTATATGAATAATCAATCAAAGTTTATTCTAAAGAAACATGATAAAGAAGCACATAGGCAAGTAATAAGATTAGCAGGGATGAAGAGAGGGATTACTGGAACACGGTTGACAGCTCCAAAGGTGGAGACGGCGGTTGCCATTGATCGCTGTGGCAAGTGCAGATGAAAAATTGCAGAATGATTAATTATGAGGCAGGCAGGCAGGCAGCAAGAGAGATGGAAGATGACTTATAGGAGTGTTGAAGTTAATTAAGGTGGGAGAGGATCATCTTTTGAATTGTTGACGGCCACACAATCAAGATTACCCGCTATGCCACATGGCTATCGATTATTGATTGTTGCTTTTGGATTGGGGTGATGATGGGGTTTTGAGGTTAGAATTTAACGTTTCATCTTCACCACTTGTATACACTTTGGGCTCATCTTCACCACACACACACACACACACACACACACACACACACACACACACACACACACACACACACACACACACACACCCATTTATGTTATCAAATAGTTTTTGTAACCTTTTGGGGAAATAATTAATTGAGAAACTTCTTTTCATTTCTTGTTGGCATACATAATGTTTACCCTAAAATAGACGTCAAAATATGATAATTCGAATGACTATAAGTAGATGCACCACTCCAAAGTTGGTTTTTATATACCTTAGTACAACATTTTTCAAGAATTTTCCTCTATAATATATACACGTTAATACAATGATTTACTTTTAATTAATGATGGTTGTAGGCTAACTAAAAGACATGTTAGTTAGGGGTCCATACATACAACAAAAATAAAAAAATGTAATCACATCTAGGGTCCATAGGAAATGGGTATATATATACCCTGTGTTTGAAGACATTTACAATTCGTTATAGTTCTAAACTTGACGAATAGTTGAATCGGAGCTCCGACTCTTGAATCTGAAGTCTCCATTGTATCCACATAAACAAGTTGAAAAATCTCGAACATCGAACATCAAGAGAAGAGTCTATTCCTTGTATGTTGCTACTTGCTAGTCATAGCTCCAAACTTCAAAGGAAGAGTATATTTATTAATCTTATTTTTTAAACTTGATATTCATAAAATAAAATATATTAATTTATCTATTTTTAACACACGTTGATTTTTAAATAGTTGATACATATTGACAAATATTTAAAATGTTATTTTAAAATAAATAAAAGAGTGAATTGTGGATTTGCATGGTCCATGTGGTTTTGTGTTTTCTTTGATCATGATCTATATTCTATGTTTATTGTGGATATAGTCCCTGTGGTATGTAATATATTGTGGCTAGGGTTCCTGAACAATAGCACCGTTAACTTTGAAACGTTAAAGGCATCATGTGTCTTGCACACTATGAATATAATTGTCAGTTTATTTTTTTCTTTTCAGTTTAACCTATACACCTTTAAAACAAAGAATACTAAATTGTAGATTTGGTCCCTATGCATCACTCATCATCTTTAAAACCCATTTATCATCTCTCTTAATTTTTTTTCATCCATTTTTCATTGTTAAAGTACAAGAAAAACTAATTTGTTAAAGTGGAAAAAAAATTACTTGCATTTAAAAATAACAATATTATTTGAAATTAACACTACATCCCAAAAAAGACAACCCATCAAAATAACAATTGTTTGAAACCAACATAGTGGTGTTATTTTCATTCGTTTTTACTTACCTTTTATCTTTTTTACGAAACAAATTATATATTTTTATTGTTAAAAATAGGGCAAATTGCATGAAAATGTAACCTATTTTGTTCTAATTCCTATTTTGGGTAATATATTTTCAAAATTTTCGTTTTGGTACTTAAGATGTGATATTTCAAACTTACAAGTACTTGGGTAACTTGATTAACCATTAACCGGTCACTACGTTGATGTGGCAGATGACTCATTATTATTTGTCGATTTAACCAATGACGTGGGATTTTTTATATTGAAAATCATTTTTACATGGCAGATGACTCATAGTAGTGTTATTTTCAAAATAACAATTGTTATTTTGATGGGTTGTCTTTTTTAGAATGTAGTGTTGGTTTCAAACAATTGTTATTTTTAAATGCGAGTAACTTTTTTTACACTTTAACAAATTAGTTTTTCTTGTACTTTCACAATGAAGAATGGATGAAAAAAATTAAGAGAGATGATAAATGGGTTTTAAAGACGATTAATGATGCATAGGGACCAAATCCACAATTTAGTATTCTTTGTTTTAAAGGTGTATAGGTTAAATTGAAAGGAAAAAAGTAAATTGACAATTATACCCATAGTGTGCAAGACACATGATGCCTTTAACCTTTCAAAGTTAACGGTGTTAGTGTTCAGGGACCCTAGTTACAATATATTGCATACCACATGTACAATATCCATAATAAACGTAGAATGAGGACCATAGTCAAAGAAAACACAAAACCATATCGACCAATCCACAATTCACTCTAAATAAAATAAAAACTAAGCTTATTAATTAAACTCAAAATATCAACTATTACAAATTGATTAAAAATATTACTTTGAAGATTTACCAAAAAAATAATAATAATATTAAATATGACACTTTTATAGTAAAACTCAAAAAACAATGTTTATTTTTAAAGAATTAAATAAACTATATAAATATCAAATATAATCATAACTATAGTTATTTTATAATCTAATTAAAACAAAAAAGAAAAAAAAACACAAAAATGAGTAAAAGGACCAAAATACCCATAGGTTAATTAACTTTTTAAAACTCGAATCAGTCGTAGGGACCAAAAGTAAAACAAAATAACAATTACAGTGACCAAAACTGTAATTAATTTAAAATAGGGACCAAACTTATTAATAAGCAGGAACCACAACGACCAAAAATGTAATTTACTCTTTTAGTTTTCATATAAATAAGAGTAAACCATGAATTTGTCCCATATAGTTTGATGGTTACAACATATTTGGTCCCTCTAGTTTCAAAAATACAAATTAGTTATTGTGGTATGCAAAAACAATTGGATTTGGTCCCTCCCTCTAATAGCCTTAACACTTTAGCTGTTAACTAAAGGGCATTTTAGTCTTTTATGGGTTTTGACTCATTTTCTGTTAAAAGTAAAAAAAAAAATATTTTAAAAAGCAATCCACTAGATTCATGCCACCTAGGGGTGCTCAAAAAACCGACCAACCTGCCCAACACGACCAACCTAGCCCGAAAACCCTGAAAAAATCAACTTGAGATAACCTGACATATAATTGATATAAAAAGGGGCAAATCGAATCTATTGGGTCGAAATTGGGTTAAGCCGAAAGTAACACGACCAACCCGATAACCCAATGAAAGTTTTAGCAGCTTGTCTAAAATTATTTGTATTTCTCTTTAATATGTATAGGTTACCAAAAACGACTCGACAACTATGAGCAATGGAACTCATAAGGACATTATTGAAAAGAATGATTTTTTGTTTTTTTTAATGTTCCCAACGTTGATTTTACTTTATTTAAACACAACCTCCGGTCACTTCTCCGGTGAATCTTCGCTCTCGAAACCCAAATCCAAGACTTTAAACCAAAATCAAAATCTAAACCTCAAATCCAAGATCAAAATCCAAACTAAAACGGAAACCAAAATCATAGTGAAGAAATCGATGAAGTTTTGCCCCAAATGAAAACCAAAATCCAAACCTTTGAATCTTTCAGTATGAGATCGATGAAACTTTCCCCCAAATGAAACCAAAAATATAAACCTTTGCTGATGAGACTTCCCCAAATGAAGAAATCGGTGAAGAAATTGACGCCTTAACCCACCAATCAAAGCTTTAAACCTCTGCATCACCACTGATCGAAGCCTTAACCCACCAATTGAAGAATCGGTGAACTCCGAATGTCGATCTCCACCATCTCCTGGACTCCTTTCCTCGTCCCACCATAGGCAGAAACTCTCCCTATTCTTTGTTGTCTGCAGAGACAACCAAGAGGAGATTCTGGGTGGTGCTTCATCGACATAGAAGGAGACGAGAGGTTCGCCGGTAAAAAACCAAGAGTTGTCGTGGGTGAGGGGTGTAAGCACTCAAGTTGCAAGAGGGGGTGTTGGCGCCAGAGAAGAGATGCCGGCGAAAAAAAATTTGCAGTTGCATCGTGTCTGTCTTTATATTAGAGTAAGTTACGGTTTTTGCATATATATTACAGTAAGTTACATTTTTGGTTCTTGTAATTTACATAATTTTTTTTATTAAAGTAAAATGAGTTAAAAATGTAAAAAAGACTAAATTTCCCTGAACATAACCGGTTCTTTTAACAGTTGTTAGAGGAACGGACCAAATTCGGTCGTTTTTGCATACCACAACAGCCAATTTGTAATTTAAAAAATGTAGGGACCAAAAGTGTTATAACCATCAAATCACATAGACCAAATTTATAGTTTATTCTATAAATAACTAAAGCTTTATTTATTCAAGAGTAAACTACAAATTTGGTCCTATCCTTTACATAAACTACAAAAAGTGTTCCTAAACTTTAATAAGTACAATAATGGTTGTTGTGATTTGCAATTCGCTTTGAAAATGGTCTGTAACACTTGTAACACTGTTAGTCTATGTAGCGTTAAGTGAGGGACATTTTTATTTATTTATTTATTTCTTTAATTTTCCTTTAACAATATGTGATATGATATGAAATTATATATATATAATTTTTGTGTACCAACGCAATGCAGCGAGATGTACAATTTTTGTGTAGCTACACAATACAACGGGATGCAAAATTTTTATGTAGTCGTGTAATACAACGAGATACACAATTTAAATAAATGTAAGTGAGAATATTGACTATGTTCAAGGAATGTGATGACAAATTATGATGGTTCTTCAATTGATTTATCATGTTTTTATTTGTGGCATAATGTCAAGTACCAAGTGCATCACAATAATTACAAGCTAACAATCCCTTTAATGTAGCCCTATAATCTCTACAATATAACAATCCCTTTAATGTAGTCTTATAATCCTTATAATGTAATCCTACCCGCTATTAGTCCCCCTTAGTCGCAACGGTAGAATATCGGACGTGAAGACTATTCCAGAAATCATCAAAGAGTACTTTTGGAAGACCCTTGGTGAATATATCCTCATATTGGTATCGTGAGGGTATGTGTAAGACTCGAACAAGGCCGCGTGCCACCTTTTCACGTACAAAGTGGAAATCTAACTCAATGTGTTTTGTCCGTTGATGTTGAACTGGATTCCTGGACATAAAAATGGAACTCACATTATTACAATATACCAAAGTTGCTTTCGTAATTGGTATTTGAAGTTCCATCAACAAATTCCGTAGCAAACACGTCTCGGACACCGCGTTGGCTATACCCCGGGTATTCGGCCTCGACACTTGATCGGGATACGGTTTCTTGTCTCTTTGACGACCAAGAGTAAATTGTCTCCAAAAAATACACAGTAGCCGCAAGTAGATCTCCTAGTATCTAGACACCCCCAATCGGCATCCGCATAGGTGATGAGAGACTTACTTTGTGATGGGCATAATTGTAATCCGTAAGATAAAGTACCTTTGACGTATCGAATAATGCGTCGAAGAGCTTGTAAATGTTCCTCTTGGGTATCATGCATGAATAAGCACACTTGCTGGATTGCTTAATTTATATCCGCTCGTGTAAATGTCAAATACTAAAGTGCGCCAACGAGACTCCGATATTGAGTGGCATCGGAAACTTTAGGACCCGAGTTGGCGCTAAGTTTGGAATGGGTATCGACCGGTGTGCGATCCGAATTGCAGGAGAACATATTGGTCCGCGCGAGAATTTTTCGAGCATATTTTTCTTGAGATAAAAAAGACCGTGTTTGTTTTTGGAGACATAAAATAATGAAGTTCGCCCAAGTCCTTCATTGAAAATTCGGAGGCCATTTTTGATGTAATAGCCATGCGTAAAGAGGTTGACGATGCGGTCAAAATAATATCGTCAATGTATAAGAGCAAATAAGCGGTGTCGTTGCCTTTTTGTAAAATAAAAAGGTTTGTGTCCGACTTGCTTTGAGCAAATCCAATAGATGCAATAAACGAAGCATAACGTTGGTACCACACCCTAGGTGCTTGCTTTAAACCGTAGAGAGATCGTTTGAGGCGACATACATGGTTGGGGTATTTTTCACTTTTAAACCCGGGCGGTTGATGAATAAAGACGGTTTTACGTAAATGACCATGTAGAAACGCGTTCTTGACATCTAACTCATGAAGATTCCAGTTTTTAGATAAGGCGATGCTAAGAACGAGACTAATGGTGGCCGACTTAACGATTGGGCTAAAAGTTTCCATGCAATCTATGCCAACTTGTTGGGACCTGCCATTACACACTAAACTAGCTTTATGTCTTTCAAGAGACCAGTTAGCAAGAAATTTATGAGTAAAAATCCACATGCAACGTATCACATTAACATCAATAGGCCTCGAAAAAAGCTCCCAAGTATCATTTTAAATTAACGCATTATACTCATCAAACATTGTTTTAGTCCAATTTGGGTCACGAAGAGCAACAATATCAGACTTGGGAAGAGGTGAGATATTTAGAGTGGCCAAACAAGTATATTTTAGGTTAGGCTTGTGAATCCCATGTTGACTTCGAGTAGTCATGCGATTTTGAACCGGAGGAGCAGAGGAGGGGGAGGACGATGCATGAGGAGATGAAGAAGACGTCGGAGTTATGGGCCGAGTTTGGGACTGGTTTGGAATGGCAGTGGGCTGTTTTGGTGAATGATTTTGGGGTTATTCGAGAGTAGGCGTGAAGTTGGAGGGTTGGCGACATGTAGGAGGGGCTGCGATAAGGTTCAGAAATAGTTGAAACAACAATGGTGGGGTTGTTTGTGTGTTGTTTATATCGTTTTGGTGAGGTGGGGAAGGGGTTGTCGGTTTTTGAGAGGCAAAGGAAAAAGTATTTTCGTCAAAATATCCACGATGGTGCGATGGATATCCAGGAAAAACACATGGAGAGGATTTTGGAAGAAGTTTGTGTTGAGGAGAAGAGGCATGTGGAAAACAAAGACAACCGAAATTTTTTAGATGTTCATAAGATGGGATCTTATTGTTGATCCAAACTCTCTCAGTGATTTGATAACGACCCTCTTTTATACTTAGTGAAAATTACGTTATTATATGTATTAGTGTTTCATCATCAGCGATCAGACTGAGTCTGTTCAGTTATCGCTGATGACCTTTCTGTAAACATTTAATATGTATTAGTGTTTCACTTTCAGCGATCAAACTGAGTCTGTTCAGTTGTCACTGATAGTTTCCTATGTAACACAGTTAACGTAATCCCTGAAGACAAGTCTCGCGTCAACATAGTTCATAGCTGAATCGAAGACGAAGCCACTGAACAATAGATAAGTCTACTAGTGACCTGATGCGGATATCAGCGAAGACCAGACAAATCTACTTACGCGAAGAAGCCTGAGGAAAAGCTTCAGCGATAGCTGAACTTCTTTATCTCTGGAAGAAGAGATACTCAGCGATCAATGATCACAAAGCTTATGCCTCAAGTTTTCTTTTGTCTTACCTTGCACAACCAGTACGATGTGTCAGAACGGACAAGTCTCTGCCACAAATCGTACACCAACTCTGTCAACTACACTGTTCATAAAGTGGCCAAAAGCATGTCTCCAAAAGTGAGACTACCAAAGCCAATCTATGAATGCCACGTGTAAAGTACCCTGCCATGCATTTAATGCATAGGGTATAAATAGGAAGCTCACTCCTTCATCTGAAGGTGTGCTCAATCCTTGAACTCCAAAATAGAAACCCTTGTTTTCTATCTCTCTAAAAATCCCCCATTCTCTGAATTTCTTGTGCAACCATCTTAGTGTTTCTTAAGTTTGTTTAGATTGAGTCTGTCTTAATCTTATTCCGCAACAAACTTGTAAATTGTATTTTGATTTATCAATAAACAATTTATTAAACTTTAATTTCTGTGTTTGTATTCAACCCCCCCCCCCTTCTACAAACTTGTTAAGCACCTTCGGGACCAACAAGTGGTATCAGAGCAGTTTGTTTAATCTAATAAACAAGATCTTGCTGTATACTCTTCCTTGCTATTCTAAAATGGCACTAAACACAAACACAAACTACTATGATAATGGTTCACTTTCTAAACCTCCTCGATTTAGCAGAGATAACTTTTCTCTATGGAAAAATCGAATGATACTATTTCTTGAAGGTGCGGATCCTACTATACCTGAATATATAGAAAACGGACCCTATGAACCTGTTAGAATTATAGCTGCTGTTCCTGCTACTGCCACCACTGAAGCTGTCCCTGAACGATATGTCGTTAAGGAAATAAGACAGTGGAGTGATGAAGATAAAAAGAAGGTAGGCATAGATGCAAGAGCAAAGACCATTATATCAATGGCTCTGCCTGATGAAGTTTTCCATTCCATCATGCATCTAAAAACTTCTAAAGAAATGTGGGAAACCATATGTGTTCAATATGAGGGCACCACTGAAATCCAAGAGACCCGAAAGATTAACTTGGTAAGACAGTATGAAAGTTTTATCGCTGGTAAGAATGAATCCCTTTCTGACATTCATCAGCGGTTTAACTGCCTGATCATTGACCTAAGAACTGTTGGAAGGACCTATTCTAATTCTGAGGTCCTAACAAAATTCTTGGAAAGTCTTCCTGAAAGCTGGGACAGTTATTCAATATGTCTCAAGCTGACAAAGGACTTACATACTCTCTCTCTAAGCACTCTGTATGGAATATTGCTCAACTATGAGCAATCTAATCTCCTGAAGAAGAATCTTGTAAAAGATTCTAAAGACTCCAAAAGCACTGCTGTTGCTTTAGTCTCATCAGAGATAATTCCATCTCAGCGATCTACTCTCACCATCACTGAGTTAGATTCTGAATCTGAGGATTTATCAGACCCTGATCTTTCAGAGTTTAATGAGTCCTTAGCACTCTTGACAAACTCTTTTAAGAGATTTGCAAGAAAGAGTAACTTCCGAAGAAGTAAACCTCTCTCTCTTACTGAAAAGCCAAAATCAACTCCGGTTGATAAGGCTACAGCCACTTGCTATAATTGCGAAAAAATTGGACATTTTGCTAGTGAGTGCAGGTCTAAAAAGGTCTTCAAACCTTCTACCTCAAGAAGATCCAGTGATGACAAATACCATAAGCTGAAAAACAAATATCAAAAGCTGAAAAGCTATCAGCAAAAAGGTAAAGGTCTCATCGCTGAAGAACATGACTGGGCTGAATCAGAAGAATCATCTTCTGATGAAGAAGAAGTCGCTAATCTTTGCCTCATGGCTGAGATTAAAGAAGAAGTAGAAGAACCATCTGAACCTTCTATGAGCTACATATCATCTCAGGTATCCATCTCTACAAATCCCTCTCTGCCTGAAGCTGAGAGAAGTCGCGCTGTTGATGTGCTGACGATTGACCTTTATAATGCTTTAAACGACAAAACTCAAGCTGAAAATAAAAATGTTTATTTAACACAAGAGCTAGAGAAATGTCATGAAAAGATCAGTGAACTAAATCTTTTAGAAGAAAAGCTAAAAGATCAAGTCATTATAAATGAAATCATCAGCATTGAACGCGAACAAGCCATCGCTGCTCTAAAAGCAGAAAAGGCTCATGTTGAAAAATGGTGCAAATCATCAACAAAGATCTCTGAGATAATAAATGCTCAAACTCCTGAAAGTGATAAAACTGGTCTTGGTTTTTGGTCACCACAGGATGATCCTAAAGAAGAAAGTTCCTCGCTTAAGTTTGGAACTTTTGTCACATCTTTCTTTGACACTTCTTATAATCAATTCTATCCCTGTTCTTCTTCTAATCCCATCCCTGAGGAGATATCTGCAAGATCTAAGCCTGCAGATAAAGGAAAGTCTATTCTCCCTCCTCAGAAGGCTTCCAAGAAAACCAAACTGAAAGTTCCTTCCAAACCTTCAGTGGATAAACCTTTTAGCTCAGTGACAGAAATCTTTGATATCTGTCCTCCAAAGCTGAAGGTTGATCTAAAGCCCGTGAAATCTGAAGAAATAAAAATTCCTCCCAGATCTCGTGCTAAAGGTATTCTTGGAGCTGGACCTGCTCATCTTAAGTTTTCAAAACCTTCTGGCTATAAATCCACCATCAGATATAGAAAATGTTATCACTGTGGATTCACTGACCATATTGCGAGCAAGTGTCCAAATACCACCGAAGCTGATAAAACAGCCAAAGTGAAGAAAAATACCACTAAGGTTAAGAAATTAACCAAAGTGAAGATTACCACTGAAGCTGAATCTTCATCAGCGGTGAAGACTGCTGAATCTTCCTTATCCACTAACTCTGAAGGACCCATTGAAAAGTGGGTACCAAACAAAGCTTAATCTTCCTTATGTATGCAGGGATCAAAGGGCATCTGGTATCTCGATAGCGGATGTTCTCGTCATATGACTGGACAAAGAGACCTGCTCACTGAATACAAGGAAGAGAAAGGTCCCTCTGTGACCTTTGGTGGAAATGGAAAAGGATTTACCCGAGGGTTTGGTGTCCTCAGCAATGGGACAACTACCTTTCGAAGAGTCGCTTATGTAGATGGACTGAAGCACAATCTTCTAAGCATCAGTCAGCTATGTGACAAAGACTACGAAGTTCGCTTTTCTAAGAAAGCATGTTCAGTGGTAGATGAAAAAGGAAAACTTGCTCTCAGTGGTTATAGAAGAGAAAATGTCTATGTAATAGATATGGACTCTACTATCACTGATAACTTATGTTTTCTCTCTAAGGCCTCTTCTGATGTCAACTGGCTATGGCATAAAAGGCTCTCTCATCTAAACTTCAAAACCCTGAATTCTCTCTCATCTAAGGAACTGGTTTCTGGTCTTCCTCAGCACTCATATGCTAAAGAATCCCTCTGCTCAGCATGTGAAAAAGGAAAACAAACAAGAGCTAGTTTCAAGTCGAAACAAGTTTCCTCAGTAACAAGTCCTCTTCAGCTCTTGCATATGGATCTATTTGGCCCTGTCAATATCCAATCAATAGCTGGAAAGAAATATACGCTTGTCATTGTAGATGAATATTCTCGCTACACCTGGGTTATTTTTCTTCGCTGCAAGAATGATACTCCAGAAGAACTAATATCTTTTGTCAAAAAGATGGAAGTGCTGAATAATCTTACTGTTCGATCAATAAGGAGTGATCATGGAACTGAATTCAAAAATAGTTCCCTGAACAATTTCTTTGAGAACAAGGG
The DNA here is from genome assembly GCA_954870635.1 of Arctium minus. NCBI lineage: Eukaryota > Viridiplantae > Streptophyta > Magnoliopsida > Asterales > Asteraceae > Arctium > Arctium minus. The sequence goes on from OX941081.1 coordinate 145,655,791, forward strand.
AATCTCTCACAACTTCTCTTCAGTAAGAACACCTCAGCAAAATGGAGTCGCTGAAAGAAGAAACAGAACGATCATAGAAGCTGCTAGATCAATGCTCAGCGATTCTCACCTCCCTACTCAATTTTGGGCAGAAGCTGTAAACACTGCATGTTTTACTCAAAACAGATCGCTGATAATAAAGCGATTTGGGAAGACAGCTTATGAACTCTTTCTTGGAAGGAAGCCTTCTATCAGTTTTCTTCATATCTTTGGTTGTCAGTGCTTTATCTTAAACAACAAAGATCAACTTGGAAAGTTCGACCCAAAAGCCGATGATGGAATATTTTTAGGATATTCCTCCATCTCAAAAGCCTACAGAGTTTTCAACAAAAGAAGACAAACCGTAGAAGAAACCATTCATGTCACGTTTGATGAAACGCGCTCAGCGAACTCTAAACCAATCGCTGACAATGAAGAACTGAATACTTGGATGATCTCTCACTATAGAGAAACTGAACCTTTCTTCTCAAACCAACAGCACACTGAAACTCCAGCTGCTGATGAAGAACCAAGTATCATACCTCCCACCGCTGAATCCAACTCATGGATTTCAGCTGAACCTCTAAACACACTTCTACCATCAAATCCATCTACGTCTGAAAACCCTTCTGAAAGCATTGGTGTATCTAATGTTCAACAATTACTAGCTGATGAACCTCAAGCATCTTCATCAGCGGCTGCTCCTATTGTTGATCCTATCGCTGAAATAAGCAATCTTGCTCCTGCTCAGCGATGGACCAGAGATCACCCCATAGATCAAATTCTTGGTAATCCAGATGCAGGTATTCAGACACGACGAAGCTCAGGTAATATCTGTCTCTTTGTAAACTTTCTCTCCTTAATTGAACCAAAGAAGACTGATGATGCCCTCAGAGATCCAAACTGGGTCAGCGCTATGCAAGAAGAGCTGACTGAATTCTCTCGAAACAAAGTTTGGAATCTCGTTCCTAGACCATCTGATAAAACTGTAATAGGCACCAAATGGGTGTTTAGAAACAAGTTAGATGAACATGGAATTGTAACCCGCAACAAGGCTCGACTTGTTGCTCAGGGATACAGACAAGAGGAAGGCATAGACTATGATGAAACCTTTGCCCCTGTGGCCAGGCTCGAAGCAATTCGACTATTCTTAGCTTATGCAGTCTATAAAGACTTCATCGTTTATCAAATGGACGTAAAATCAGCTTTTCTGAATGGAAAGCTGAATGAAGAAGTTTATGTAGAACAACCACCAGGGTTCTATGACCCTAAGCATCCAAATTATGTTTATAAATTGGATAAGGCTCTCTATGGTTTAAAACAAGCCCCTCGTGCTTGGTATGACACTCTCTCATCTTTTCTTATCTCTGAAAATTTTGAACGTGGCAAGATTGATAATACGTTATTTTTCAGGAAGATAAAAGGTCATATAATTCTTGTACAAATATATGTCGATGACATAATATTTGGTTCTACTAACCCATCTCTATGTACTCGCTTCGCTGAAAGAATGAAGAAAGAATATAAAATGAGTATGATGGGTGAGCTGACATATTTTCTTGGTCTTCAGATTAAACAATCTGACAAAGGTACTTTTATCTGCCAAGGTAAGTATGTTAAAGACATGCTGAAGAAGTTTGATTTAACTCAAACTTCAGCGATGAAAACTCCTATGGCACCACCACTGACACTTAACAAGGATCCATCTGGAAAACCTGTTAATGTCACTGCCTATAGAGGAATGATAGGCTCATTGTTGTATCTTACAGCAAGCCGACCTGACATCATGTACTCTACTTGTTTATGTGCACGCTATCAATCTGAACCCAAGGAATCCCATCTGATCGCTGTAAAGCGAATTTTCAGATATCTGAAAGGAACTCCTAACCTAGGTCTTTGGTATCCCAAAGACTCAGGGTTCGATCTAACTGGTTATTCTGATAGTGATTTTGCAGGCTGTAAACTTGACAGAAAAAGTACCACTGGTGGATGTCAACTCTTGGGAGGAAAGCTAGTAAGCTGGACAAGCAAGAAGCAAAATTCTGTGTCCACTTCCACAGCTGAAGTTGAATACGTAGCCGCTGGAAGCTGTTGTTCACAAATCCTATGGATGAGAAATCAACTATTAGATTATGATCTTCAGCTGTCAAAGATTCCTATCTATTGCGACAGCACTAGTGCTATCGCTATAGCAAATAATCCAGTGCTACATTCAAAGACAAAACACATAGAGATCAGATATCACTTTATCAGAGATCATGTGATGAATGGTGATATTGAACTTCACTTTATCCCTACTGACTTTCAGCTTGCTGATATTTTCACCAAACCTCTTGATGAGACAAGGTTCAACTTTCTCATCAGTGAGCTTGGAATGCTGAACCTCGAAGAATAATTCTTCAGCGTTCATGTATTGTGTCAGTAATCAAAAGTTCCCCTCATCATTCTCTCTGATAAACATTCTGACTCTCAGGTATGTTCTCTCTCCCTCAAAGATGTTTTTCTTCAAAATATAAACTTTAATCACTGAACTTTCTTCAAATGATTAAAAGCTTTTTTTTGAAAAATACATTAATCACTGATATTTCCAATCAGTGATCTTTTAAAAGGAAAATCTATCCCTATCTTTACAATCAGGGATACTTTTAAAAAGGAAAATCTATCACTGACTTTTCTTCAGTGATCATTTGAACGGACAAATGAACAGTCTCTCTCCTCTATGACGTCATTTGAACCGACAATCCACGACATGCCTTTTCTGACACGTTCGTCCGTTGCCCTCCTATCCAATCAACTTCGTGGAACGTGTAAATGTCATGATGATTTCTTTTCCCGCTTCATTCTCTCTCTTATCTCTCTTCTCTCTCTTCGTATAAAAGGAATTCTTCTCTCCTTTATACGGTTTACGCTTTCAAAACTTTCAAAGCAAGAAACATTCTCTCAAGAACACTCAAGCAAGTAAACCCAGAATATTGAATCTGCAACTCTTTTTCTTCAAGATACACAGGTTTATTTCATGTTTATATGCTTTGTTCATATGCTTTTTATTCTTTTAAAATCCTACTCGCTTTCTATGGATTTTATAAAACGTTTTTTAAAACTAAAGATCATTCTTTCTGATTTTATGTTTTTAAATAAAAACCTTTTGGTTTTAAAGTGTTCTTCCTTCTTTCTACCCAGAACACTATTTTTTCTCTTAAAAATAACTTGATAATTTTCCAGTTTCCCTTCATCTATGGAAACTGGTAATCATATTATTTTTAATCTAAATCATTTCTTCTATTATGCCTCTTTCCATAACAGAAATGACACAGTCTTCAATCGTTGCTTCCAAGCATGTACGATTCGCTCTCACTGAAGTTGAGATTACTAAATGTAATCATTTGGCCAGACTCGACTTCAAAGCTGACAAATACCCACATCTGGTGGAAGCTGCTGAATTCCTCAAGCAGTCATGCATAGCTTACGCGATCACTGTGGATCCTAAGCCCTCCAAGACTCTACTTCAGCAGTTCTGGTTCACTGCTGATGCTACTGAACTTACAAACAGGAAAGGCGAACGAGTCCCTGCTATCTCGTTCAGCACGGAATTAGGGCCAGGGAGCATGACCGCTCTTAGCCTCAGGAAATCTTTACGATTCCCTGACAAACCAAAGAGTGGATTCGACGCACTCCCCACTGATGATGAGCTGATATTCTTCCTGGACGCAATGGGCTATTGTTGGGAAAACAAACCAAGATCGTCTATTCCTAACAAGAAGCTCACCAAGATTCTTAAAGCTCAGATGCCATCACAACTGAACTTTATCTTCTCGCACATAATTCAGTGCATGAGTGGGAAGAGTGGTTCGCTGGATCAAGCCAGCAAAACACAACTGCAGATGGCATACTCCGTTATCGCTGGTCAAAACTTTGACTACGCCACAGCCATCTTTGAAGATCTGAGGTCGAGATTAGAGAAGCCTGAACGAGATCCCAAGATCTCGTACGTACGTTTCATATGTACGTACATCAAGTTCCTCTATCCCAACACCTATCCCACCAAAGATGATGGCACCTTTGCCAGGGTTGGTCAACGATCACTGGAGGTCAAGCCACTCGCAGACGAGGTAAGTATCTCTCTCCTTCGCTCTCGTCTCTCTCTCCATTCTTCTTCATTTTCAGCGACCACGCAGACGGTTCCTTCGTCTGCTATCCCTGTCGCTACCACTACTTCCAAAAGACCATCAGCTAGTCCAATTGGTCCTTCCAAAAAGGCCAAAAAGACTAAGGAAAGTACACCTTCTAGTACTATACCTGAGGGAGCTTCTCAACAAGCTACCTTAGATGCTTTTGTGGGTCTTTCCTCCACAACTTCAGCAGTCACTCATACTGCCGTGTCAGCGATCTCACTCGCTGTCACATCATCAGTAACCCCACCTACTATCTCATTCCCTGAGATTAACCCCATCCCTACTTCTATCCCCAAAACTCTTCCCTTCTCTCCTCATTTGGTCTCTGAACCTGCCACCTCTTCTTTCCCTATAGGACCTGAGCATCAAACTTTTGAGGAATCTATGCAGTTCTACAAAATGTTTGATACGTCAGGTACACCTATAATCCTAAACACTTCTCTCCCCCCCTCTCCAAATAAGCCCATATCTGAACTAACATTATTTTCAGGTCCTAGCTTGGCGACTGTTGACACGCATGTCAACAGTCTAGGAGAAAAGGTGGATGCTCTCACCAACACCATCAATGAAACCACCAACGCCGTCAATCAGGCTGGTGAGGAGCTGAAGAAGTTGACCGCCACTTGCTCATCCAAAGCTGAGAACTCTCAACTTTCAGCTCTCGAAGAACAAGTCGTCCAACTCAGAGAGTCCTCTCGACTTTTTCAAGGACGATTTGAGTCTCTTACAGCTGACGTTCAGGGTCTCTCTTCCAAGGTTGACCTCTGCACGTCCCTTCTTCAGCAAGTTCTCCAGAAAGTGAATGAACCAGCTCCAGCGCTGCCTCCCTCCTTCACTGAAGATGATCGTACCAACCTCAACATCGCTGTGGAATTCATTCATGATGCCACATGCGACATACCTGCGGTTGAAGACCGAGTTAAGCGTCTGGAGGCTGACGTTCAAGTGCTAAAAGCTTCAACAGCTACTCCAGCAGCTGAACAATCCCCTACCGCTGATAATGACAAAGTGGGGGAGAAAGCTGAAGAAACTTCTATCGCTGCTGCTGGGGATGCTGAGACTCCAAAGGAACCTCCCTCTCAATCTGAGGGGGAGAAGGCAAAAGAATCCTCATCAATTCACTCCATTCTCTTTGAAGAGGATGAGGAAGAAGACGATGAAGAGGAAGATGATCTAGATCTTGATGATCAAGAAAAGGATCAGCCCTCCGATGACGACGACGACGATGAAGACCAATCTATGTGGTTCTCTAAGCCGAACGTCGTATCAGGGACATCTTCGCAAGAGGTTGTCAAAACAGGGGTGAGAGGTGATACATCTTCAAGTGTTCCTTCGCAAAGCAAAGACAAGCAACCAATCGCTGAAGAATGCTTGAGGACTGGATCACAATCTGAGGGGGAGCATCCTTCTCAGGTATGTCTTTCAATTGTACCACTTTTCTACTCTTTCCAAACCCCTATGTCTTTCTAGCCTTTATCTCACTCGTTCTAAAAATACACTTATCCCTTCTTTCCTTCTTTTTCTAACCAGACAGTTCTCACCCCTGCTTAAGGGTTCTGAACTACAAATAATACCAGCGACTATCGCTGAAGAAATAATCCCAATCTCTATCGCTGAGATTGATGATGAAGAAGAAGAAGATTCCCTGGTCCATCCAGGAAGGCCCTCTCGACCATCTCATTGGTCAGAGGAAGTGCTGAAGAAAAGAGTTGAAATGATCGCTCAACTAGAAAGTCAACGGCTGAAAATCCCTCTTCAAATATCCACAGAGCTCGACTTCCTTACTGAAGCTGAAAGAGAAGAATCTGCCAAAGCTGAGAAGCTGATCGCTGAATGCAAACGAGATGCCCAACTCGCTTTAAAGATTCAATCTTCTCAAGTCAAGGACAAAAAGCTGAAAAGCAAACCTGTGGAAGTTCAAGCTGCACTACTGAAAGAAATTGAAGAGGAACGCTTCAAAGAACAAGAGATCAACGATAAGTCTATCGAATGGTGCAAACAAAAGATGGATTATCATTCTGATCTTCTTCCAATAACAGCCGTGACTATCTCTGGTCGCAAGAAGAAAGATCAACTCTCAGTGACCATGGAGATTACCAGAGAGGATGGAACCCAAAAAGCAATGTACGTATCAAAACTTGAAAGCTTCGGATTTACGGAATGGTTAGAGTTCTGGGATGCGCTGAAGAAATCCAAATCTACATACAGAGGCTACGTTGAAGGACTCCTTGAAGCCCTCATAAATAGAGTCGTTTCTGTACTAAAGCTGCCATCTCCTCTTCCTCCCAAATCTTTGAAACTCAAGAAAAAAATTGGGTCCTCCTCCTCTGAAGATGTCGCCATCATCAGGAATGAAACTTCTATCAAATTTTCAAGAGATGCACTGTTTGGTCCTCCTCCTGATCTTTCAGTTCTGGACTTATCTCTGCCTCCTGGTGGTCCCTTCCAAGCTGGTCAAGTAATCGACAAGCCTTATGGAATATTCTTCAGAGATGATGATGAGGAACTCAGATTTCAAAGAATCTCTGAGATTCCTATCTGTCCTCTGAATCATCTCAAGGATCTCTTATGCTTATGGTGTGACTTCTTCCCTGCTGCTGAAAAAATTAAAGAAATTATCAGTCAAGAATCTTTGGAACGAAGACAGAAAGGAGAAGAAATACCTGAGTATATGATCAATCCTCCCAAATCTTCTTATAGCTGATAGATTAGTTTTCTTATCTGTAATCTGTTAGTTATACTTACAGTAGTTAGTTAGTCACTTGTACTTATGATTTTCATATCTTGTAATTCTATCCCTGAATTAAATGAAAATTGCAGTGATGTACTTAACCCTATCAGTACTGTAAAAGATCCCTCAAAATAGTAATTGGGACATGCATTCTATGAGTCCTTTTTATTCCTATATTTTGAATCATAAAGTAATTTTCTTTTGTTACTTTGTCATTATCAAATAGGGGGAGATTGTTGATCCAAACTCTCTCAGTGATTTGATAACGACCCTCTTTTATACTTAGTGAAAATTACGTTATTATATGTATTAGTGTTTCATCATCAGCGATCAGACTGAGTCTGTTCAGTTATCGCTGATGACCTTTCTGTAAACATTTAATATGTATTAGTGTTTCACTTTCAGCGATCAAACTGAGTCTGTTCAGTTGTCACTGATAGTTTCCTATGTAACACAGTTAACGTAATCCCTGAAGACAAGTCTCGCGTCAACATAGTTCATAGCTGAATCGAAGACGAAGCCACTGAACAATAGATAAGTCTACTAGTGACCTGATGCGGATATCAGCGAAGACCAGACAAATCTACTTACGCGAAGAAGCCTGAGGAAAAGCTTCAGCGATAGCTGAACTTCTTTATCTCTGGAAGAAGAGATACTCAGCGATCAATGATCACAAAGCTTATGCCTCAAGTTTTCTTTTGTCTTACCTTGCACAACCAGTACGATGTGTCAGAACGGACAAGTCTCTGCCACAAATCGTACACCAACTCTGTCAACTACACTGTTCATAAAGTGGCCAAAAGCATGTCTCCAAAAGTGAGACTACCAAAGCCAATCTATGAATGCCACGTGTAAAGTACCCTGCCATGCATTTAATGCATAGGGTATAAATAGGAAGCTCACTCCTTCATCTGAAGGTGTGCTCAATCCTTGAACTCCAAAATAGAAACCCTTGTTTTCTATCTCTCTAAAAATCCCCCATTCTCTGAATTTCTTGTGCAACCATCTTAGTGTTTCTTAAGTTTGTTTAGATTGAGTCTGTCTTAATCTTATTCCGCAACAAACTTGTAAATTGTATTTTGATTTATCAATAAACAATTTATTAAACTTTAATTTCTGTGTTTGTATTCAACCCCCCCCCTTCTACAAACTTGTTAAGCACCTTCGGGACCAACACTTATGATAAAGACTGGTGGTCGGTGATAAATAATTTATGACCTTGGAAGGGAGAATATTATGTAGATACGTTGCCATGTGAAGAGAATATGGCCAAAAAGATGTTGGAACATTTGCATGGAAGAGAAGAGTTCAAGAGATATTGTTTAGTGTACGGAATTTGCGTTCCCCATTTTAGGAGGACGTATACAGACAAGAGAAAAGTAAATGAATGCCGTTTTGTTGACACAATTGATGGAAATAGTGATTATAAAATTCTTTTCCATTATCACGTTAGAAAGATTTAATATCCCGACCAAATTGATTGGTGATATAATTACGCAAAAGAAGAAAATAAGAGAAGGTTTGAGATTTATGTGTCATCGGAAAAGTCGAAACATAATTAGGTGAAATCATCGACAAACAAGAGATAATATTTATGACCACTTGTACTTATAACTAGAGAAGTCCAAACATCATTATGAATTATATCAAAAGGTGCAATATTATTTGACATAGAATTGAAAAACGGTAATTTGTCTTGTTTTCCAAGTTGGCAAGACTTACTTACGCAAGAACTAGAACAACTCGAACAAGTAATTAACCTATCACTACACAATTTATTTAGGCATTGTTTGGCAAAAAAAAGCTAGCTTATAAGCTAGTTTTTTTTTTGTACATGTTTGGATGACCATAAACTAGCTTATAAGCTAGCTTATTGAAAAGCTACTCATAGTAGCGTTTTGAAAAGCTAGCTTATCAGCTACCATCTAGCTTATCAGCTAGTTTTCCAAACATAGCCTTAAGATATTATCGCCCGGATGACCAAGGCGTGCATGCCAAATAGTACTAGTAACGGAAAGAAATGTAGACTCGGTAGGAACGTTGGACTTGATGGAAATTGGAAGCGGGTACAAGTCGCCATCACTATTGCATCGCGTGAGATTCATCCTCGTCCGTAAATCCTTCACGCAAAAACCATAAGGATCAAATTCTATGGAAACGAAGTTGTCTTTTGTAAAACAACGAACCGAAATAAGATTTTTTTACGATGTTAGGAACGAGACAAACATTGTTTAGCGAAAAAGGTGGTGAAGGTGGGGAAAGTTTTGTTTGACCATAAGCTTTGATAGGAATGGAAGACCCGTTACCCACAATAATTTGATGAGGAGTGCGTAAATTTAAAAGATTTGAAAGCGTACCTTGGTTTGATGTCATGTATGATGTTGCCCCGATATCCAGATACCACTGATCCTCCGGGGTATTAAGCAAAATTGTATTGAAAGTGGCATCAATTTCAGTCGGAGCATATGAAGACGAAACTGAGAATAGTAAGCTTGTTGGGGTCTTGGGCCCAAAATTCCCTGTGAGTTAGGCCTAGGAGAAGTTGGACCTCGAGGTGCCCAACCGGTCGTTGGGTAGAGGCATGGCAGCGGGGGCCACTGCCATTGTTATGGCCATTGATACAGACCATGTTGCTTCCAGGAATAGCCACCGTGGTTAGAAAGACCACCCTGGCCTCGTCCGCCACGTTGTAGTCGGCCACCGCGGCCTCGACTAGACCGACAATAGGAGCTGATGGCGGTGTTGCTGCTGCTGGTCTTAGAAATGACGTCAGAAGTGGGTCGTTGCTGTGGCGACATGGTGGAGGTAAGGAGGGAGGTGGGGCTAGAGGCATTTCCTTCCACTTGTTTCTTTTTCCGGGCTTCTTGCAATGATAACATGCTTCGGGCTTGATAGAACGGAGGCAATGGATTTGTTTGTTGAATGATGGTGGCAACACCATCATAGGCGGAGGTGAGGCCTACGACCAATTGGAGGACAAGTCTACTTTCAGACACCAGAGTGCCTACATTCGTCAATTGGTCAGCGATCATTTTGAGGGCTTGAAACTAAGCCGAGACAGATGAAAAGTCTTCTTGGCAGGTATTGGAGAACTGTTGCTCGAGATAGACGGCGCGGGAGAATTTGTTGTCTTGAAAAATCTGTTGTAGACGGTTCAATGCAAGTTGCGCGATGGAATCTGGTTCGATTATGGTGTGGAGAAGGTCATTTGATATCGTGCTATATATCTATTGGAGGACAATGTCATCGAGACGAGACCAAAGAGAAGCCTCAACTGAAGTATCCTTAGGTGGGATGATATGATCGATAACGAGGTAAGCACAAGCATGGATCTTAAAAAGTTTGGACCACGATGTATATTGATTCTTCTCGATTTCCAAGACAATAGGGATCAGGAATTTGATATTTGAGACTGTTAAAGAGGGATGATAGGGAGATGTCGGATCTCGATGGTGGTGGTGTCGGTGGCGCTTGATTCCGAGGTTGCCGACAACATGATGATTGTGAGTTAGAGAAAGAAAAAGATATGTAGAAGGGAGAGTAGCTCTGATACCATAAAGGTAATTCATTCTGAAATGAAAGGTATATTGCCACATTTATTTATACAAGTACAAATCTAATAGTAAGAGAAATAATAAGGAAATACAATAATTACAAGATAACAATCCCTTTAATGTAGCCCTATAATCTCTACAATATAACAATCCCTTTAATATAGTCTTATAATCCCTATAATGTAGACATACCCTCTATTACATGGTTTGAAAGAAAGGTGATAGCCGATAAGTATTATCCTCATGTTTACATAATTAATCTTTCTTTGATGGTCTCTATTCCTAATTGTTAGATGCTTATCATATTTAGTATAAAATTATTCCTTTTAGAAAAATTCATTTCTTCCTAGATAGATTGATTACAAAGAATCATACAAAAGCACAAAGGATAACATTTTACCTCATGACCATTATCAAGCAATACGAAGGATCGTGTGAGAATTGTAGTTAAGGTGAAAAGCGTAAGAATGATTTGGACCAGTGATCATTTTTAATCTCAAAACAACCCATGAGTTACGCTTTGGAAGGGAATTAATCAGGTGAATCTCATTAGTGTTGATCTTCAATTAGGATTGATCCAAAGGTGGAGATCTTTTCTTACCATTCTCACCATAACTTTCATTCTCACTGGAACACCTCCCTATCAAGAAATTGGTGGCATATGAATGTCATGTTTTATGTCTCTTTTTATCATTTTGCTATTAAGCTGTAGAAAAAGTGATGTTAACTTCATTTTGATATAAGGCCACTTTTGGACATGCCCTAAAAGTAACTGAAACAAATATCTAAAAAGGTTGATGAGTTAGACCTAACTTGCCTGAATGTTTTGTAAAAAGAGATGTTTAGAGCCACTATACCTTCCTCATGTTTAACGGGGACAAAAAGCAACTTTGATCCTATTGGTCTTTCTCCAATGCAATTATCGATACAACCTATAATGATACAACTGAAAATGTACAGGTTGAATTTGGATTTCCAACTCCTTTTTAGCTTTGCAATGGTTGAAAATGAGTTAAATGTGACACTTCAACGTAAAGACTGGATTCATTCATTTCTTGGTTCTTTTGATTGAGAAAGAAACACCACATTGAAGCACTAAGTACTATGTGTATATTCTTTGTAACATGAAAGGAATGCTCTTACAGGAAAAGAGTTCGGAATGGTGGGAAATCAAACGTAACATAAAAACAGTAATCAATTTTAGGATAAAAACTATAAAGACCATCGTTCCAATATGAAATTTATCTGGTAGAATTGATAAATAGAAGATTTAAATGTAGAATATTAGTAACAAAGCAAATGTTTGGAGTAAATGAAATGCATTAACCCCTTATTCTTAAATGTTGTTTTTGTGTTCCATGTTTTATACAACAAATAATATCCCTTGTTTCTGTATATGTTGTGTATTTTGGCATAAACTCCAACAACAATTCCTTTCCATCATCAAACCCCCTGTTTTCAGCCAAAAATGTGAGATAACCCTCTATAAAAATAACATGTAATTACAGATTTGGTTGAAGTGCTTCTACTGAAGGTAAACCAACATGTAACCACTTCATGACTGAAATAATGTTGTTTTTAATTTGTATGGTTGTTGAATGTAGAAAATGTTCTTGTTGTTTATTGTTTTCTTGAATCTCGATTTAACCAACTACCTCTAGCTTTAGTACAATGCTAGTTCCTGGGTGGAACATATAAAAACCCAAGGAGCATAAAACTTAAGATAGCAAGAACAAAAAAAAATACCAATTACCTTACACGATAAGAGTCCTACCTTTTCAGAAGTATGTCAATGTAAAGAATTGGAATCAATATATGTAGAATCATTATCCTAAAATAAAGAAGGGCGTTCCAATCTCGATTGTGGCCCTTTTACATTTACACCAAGAAGTCCAATGTGGAGAGGAATGACTGGAGAATAAAAACAACCTTCAAAATCCCTATAAAGATCAAAAATTTAAAACAAAATCAGAAAAAATTGAAAAAACCCCCCAAGAAAATAGACTTACCAAATGAATGAAAAGTAGAAAGCATATTATAAAGAAAATCGGGCCACCAACCTGATCAACAGACATACATTAAGTGAAGCCTTATCTCCAAATCATCCAATATTCCTTGCTACCATTACATCTTCTTTGTACATGCGGATAATTTTTGATCTGCAGATCTATTCAAGCAACAAAAAACTATTAGTCTTATGGTGTGTTTACTAAAACTTACCCGGTAAGTGCTTACCGGGTGGTGGCGGAAAACCGTATAAGCCACAGTAACGGCGCAAGTATACACCGAAACTATGATCGCTACAAGTAATAAAGTGGTAAATATACCGAGATCGTATCCACAGAGATTGGACTTCAAAGTTTCGAGTCCTAAGTCGAGAATACACCGATTTCAGTTAGAGAAGAAGAAAATATTTTTGAGAGAATTTTGGGTTTTTAACAATGAAAACTAAACAAATAAGAAACTAGAATGGGTATAGGTGTAAGTTTTCCTTGAGATTTACGTAGTAACAAAATGGTTAGTTACTTTGTAGAACGAAGTGTCTATAAAAAGCCCGATCTCTCGAAAGTGGATTTTTAAAGACCGGTCCTACAAAATGCCCATAAAGTATCCATCATTACCAACTCTTAATCTTACCGATTTAACTACGTTGAAATAAATCAAGTTCTACCGGTACGGAGATTTACACCCAAATCTCTTTGTGATATAAATATCCTCTGACGTTTGAACCGTAATAAATCATGCAAAATCCGTATCTCTACGTGGTTATCAAAGACTCTCTCAAATCCTTGTGCATCACTTAAGACGTACTTCGAATCCGCCCCTCTCGAGGTCAAGATCTAATATTAACACTTCAAAGTGATCGGCTTATCCGCGTTGAGTTTAAGTTCCGACTCAAGTGACCAAGCTTAAGAGCTAGCAATAATGGCAACACCCAAGTGTCGCCTACTAGTCTCAAGTCGACTCACACCTACACCCAAAAGGTGCTTAACTCATAATAAAAAAAAGACTAAATGTAAAGAAAAAAATACTCGTTAACTATTTGCATTAATAAAGATAAACTACAAGCGTAACTTGAAAGTAAAGTTCGGAATTTAAATGCGTTAAAGTAAGTATGGAAAGTAAATACGAGAAATAAAAGACGGAAAGTAAAAGACGAAAATTAAATGCGAGAAATTAAATTCTACAGTAATACTTCATCTCTTCAACCATGAAAGTAAATGCTTGAAGATGAAGAACATATTGTTCTTGCTTTATTGATGATGGAAGATGAGACGAGAGGTCCTTCAATGCTCCTCCCCAAGCTTGTATTTATACTTGAAATCTTGAGAATCCAAGGGTGAGGATTGTCCTAAAAATTGTGTGGACACCATTAGCTTAAATTCCAACTACATGCTCCAGCAAATTCCAGCAATTTACAGGTAGCAAAAACTGGATAATACCTTTATCCAATGGTTCCTCAGGTGCCCACTGTGGGCAGACAGTGACGTTTTTAACCCAAAAATGACGCGTTTAACCCAAAAATGACGCGTTTAACCATAAAAACATTCTCAAAAACTCCAAATGAAAATAAAATAATAAAAGGATAAAACACAAACAAATAAAAAGGAAACACAACTAAAATGTAAGAAAAACTCACACAAATGACATGTAAATAACGCTCAAAATGAGAGTTATCACACCCCCAAACTTAACTTGTTACTTGTCCCCAAGTAACTAAAAGGACAAAATAAAAACAAATGAAGATACAAAATACACAACAAGACTAAGTATCACAAATAGGATCTCCAACTTATTTTTCTTTTTCTTTTTTTTTATCTTTTTTTTTTTTTTTTTGCATCTTAAATCCCTTTGATTAAAAGTATCCATAGTTTTTCCATCTTTCCACTATGTTCTTTTTATTGCAACTTGATTTTCATATGCTAAGATATAATTCACCCATTTTATGAAAATTGACTTTGTAAACTTAGATCCATAGGACTTTGAATAGTTGGTGTTTAAGGATTCTCACTTTCCTTGTTTTTTTTCATCTTCCCCCAAACTTGTCTTTTTGGGTTACACAAGAAAAGAATATTTCTATAATGTATTTGATGTGTTTTACCCAATTTTTTTTTTCTCAAAGTGTCAACTTCAGCTATTTGTATATCTATTATTTTTTTAATCCTTCCAATTTTTCGAAAGATTTAGCTCTTTTTTTTCAACACTTGAATTTTCTCCCCCAAACTTAAAATACTCATTGTGGAAAGAATGACAAGACTCAAAGGCTCGGGTAAGGCAACAAAAGAAAAAGTGTATCGGTTAAGTGTTTAAAAAAGGCCTATGTCATTTCTAAAGTTTCAAAGTTTAATCAATATGGATACCGGGGAATTGGTTGTTTAGTTCTAGAAGTCTTCTAGGAGTGGATATATTATTCAAACTATGAAACACAAAAAAATCTAAGAATATAAGATGCATGAGACTTTTTTTTTATCCCAAATATTCTTGATACTACTCGGAAAAAAATAAACTCAACTACACACACAAAAATGTAAAATAAAGGACACAAAATTGGAGTTGAGAGAAGAAGATGAGTTTGCATCAAGGTTATGTAGGATGCAACTCACCACCCCACGAGTGCATCTTCCAAAAGTGGAGTGGTTTCAAGATAATAGCCACCTCCACCATACCAAAGCTTCTTCCAACAAGTCCACCACCCAAAGAACACGATGTAGGCAAAATTCCTGAACTTTTGATCACACAAATCCTCCCAATAGTCCATGGCATGATCCCTGTAGGAACATTGTGATCACAAAAAGAAGGCTGCACAACATGAGCAAAAATCATTAAGTTAGGAATTTTAGCATCTTGAAGCACCTCTTCACTATTGGGGAGTAAAGAAGGCTTGCTTATGTGCTCAAAATTTGCCTAAAAAGTCTCCAACTCTTTCTCAACATCACTCTCATCCTTACCAACACATTTTGATTTTTCATTATCACTTGGTAAAGGACCTCTACTTTGATTTTCCAACTCGTGGACTAGTTGTCCCATCTTAGTATTCAAGGCTTCAAAAGAGGATGTGAAATTTCCCAAAAATTGTGTAAAATTTTCCGTTAAGCTTGGAGAAAAAGTTTCAAAAGAGAGAGATGGTTCGGGTTATTCAAAAACATTCTCGGGTGGGTAGTTGGAAACAAAGGACGTAAATTCATAATGAGGATCACTCCCTTGAAAATCACACGAATAATCAAAATTCCCCTCCCATGATTGGTCAAATGTATTTATAAACGTGTCATTCCAATCTTTATAGGGAGGTGAAAATGAAGGATAGGTGCCATCATCTTGAATATTTGCCAAAAAGTTAGGATGTTGTTCCCATGAATAATCGAAAATATTAAAATATGGGGCATCCCAACTAAAAGCATCCATTATGGTGAAAGAAAAATCAATGAAAAACTCAACGTAATAACTTAAGAAACTCTGGAAATACGCCAATCCTCGACAACGACGCCAAAAACTTGGTAGCGGAAAACCGTATAGGCCACAGTAATGACGCAAGTATACACCAAAATTAGGATCGCTACAAGTAATAAAGTGGAAAATATACCGAGATCGTATCCACAAGAATTGGACTTCAAAGTTTCGAGTCCTAAGTCGAGAATACACCTGTTAAGTCTAAATATTGTATCCAAGATTTAATGAGGAAAGTCAAAGATGTAAAAGTCAACAATGTCAAAGTCTTAGATTGTCAAAGATGTTTAGTTTTTTTAACCATTAAGTCTTTGTATTAGATTGGTAGTTTAAATAGGTTTTGTCTTTGTTAATTTTGTAAGCACATCATTTGTAAAATTAGATTTGTGAGACTTGTGGTTAATGTTCAAGATCTACTTTCTCTCTCTACATTTTCTCTCTCTAGTTCTTGAATAATGTCATATCTTTTATGAAAATTGCTTGATAGATTGGGAAATTATCATGCACAATTGGTATCAGAGCCGTACCAAACATTTTCAGAAATGATTTGAACAAAGAATTGGATTGAAATCTGAATTTTGAATCGAAAAATTGATTTTCTGAAATTTTTTCAAGAACATGTACTGTTCATTCGAATTTGATTGAAAAGTCGTTTTTGATGCAAGAAAATGGAATCTTTGGATTCGATTTGTGTTTTGGATTGATTCTTGTATTGATTACATCTAGTAATTCGAACAAATTCAATGTTAAATTTTGATTTTTGAAATTTTCTTGAAAAGTCGAGTTCGAACACTGTTCTTGATCGAATTTGTGGAAATTGTTGATTTCAATCTGAATTTGATAGTAAATTTGTGCTTAGTATTGTTTTTCGATGATGCTGATAAGTTTTTGAGAACCAATTTGCAGATTTGAATCAATTTGGATCGAATTGTGCAAGTCAGAGCCAAATTTGCGCGAGTTCATATTCATTTGCGCGAGTTCATTAGATTTGCGCGAGTTTTTCAGGGCTTTAAGACAAAATTTAGTTTGCGTCTTCTTAGAGTCACGCAAATTTAAGTTTGCATTTCAGTCTGGTTGCGCAAAGTCTATCTTGCGCCAACCATATATCGCGCAAATCATCAATCTTTATTCGCGTAAAGTTGAGTGCATCACTTCAAGAAACTCTAAGTTTGCGTGTCAAGGCTCTCACGCAAAGATACATTTGCGCTACAAGGCTCTCACACAAAGTTACATTTGCGTCTTCAGTAGGTCACGCAAATCCTACTTTGCGCCACGGTTGTCTCGCGAAAAGCTTTCTTTGCGCAATATACTGATAACAAAAAGCTTACTTTGCGCCATTCTCTGCTCACGAGAAGTTTGGTTTGTGTTACCTATACTTCACGCAAAGTGAAGTCTTGCGCTACCATCTGTTAGCGCATATCAAGTGTTTAAATTTTAAATTTTGTGCAAGATTTCAATTTGATCTAATTTTTGATTTTCTGATTTACAGTTTGGGAACGATCTTTTATATCAAGCTGATTACTAATTCAATATGGGATTTTTACAGAGCTTGAAGAGAAGAATAGAAATCTTGACTTAGAGAAAGTAAATCTGGGTTATGCTGTTGACTTTCACTCGAAAAAGTCAAAAGAGTATTTTGCTGAAATCATTATACTGAAAGTAGAAGTTTGTACTTTAAAGTCAATCAATGAAGATCTTCAGAAAAGAACTTCTGGACTGAATGATGAGAAGATAATGAGATTGGAATCTGAGAATGCTGAACTTAGAAAGAATATATCTGATTTGGAACAACAACTTGCTGAAAATAAAGCTGATTTTGATACTGAAAAGAAAAGTTTTTCTAAGAAGTTCTCAGATTTCTCAAGAAAGTGTTTTGAAGAGAAGAAATCAATTGATCTTAAACGCATAAAACTTTCTCAACAAGTTTCCGATTTTGAGAAAGTACTTATTTTGGAAAGAGAGAAGTTTGCTAAAGAAAAGAAGACTATTGAACAGAAGAATGTGGAATTCTTCAAGGAAATATCAGGCCAGAGAAACAATTCAGAGAAAGGATTTGAAGAAGAACGATCTATCTTTGAGACTGAAATCAAAAAGCTGACTTCCAAGTTATCTGAACTATCTGCTAATGCACTGAAAGAGCAAAAAACGAAGTCTGAGTTCTCAAAGAAGATTGACCTGCTTGTTCAAGAAAGAGACAACTTCGCTTCAAAGATCAAAGCGCTTGAAAAGACTGCTTCAAGTTCAAATCAGAAATCTGTCTCTTCACAAAGGTCAGTTAAATCTTTTGATCAGATTCGTCGAACTAACATTTTCTATGATAGATATTTAGATGGTTCAGATACATCTCCAAGAAGAAGAAGTTACTAGTCAGAGAAACTAGTCTGGAAGAAGAAACCAGTTAAAGATGAGATAACAGATGAGCTGAAAGGAAAGACATCATGTGTACATATTCACAAAGCCAAGAAGAACAACGCTCATAAAGGTAAATCTGACCATATATACTCAAGAGATCAATTACTCAGGTTTTCAGGTAATAAATATTATTGTTCTTATTGTGGTACACATGATCATATTCATAAGACGAATGATCATTTCTGGTATGGTTCTTACTCTATCACCCCTACAAGAACTGCAACTAACATTCGTGGACCCAAATACCAGTGGGTACTAAAAAAGAAAACTGATTATGTGTTGCAGGCACCTCAAGTCAAGGGGGAGTAAGAGAACCAAGGCTTTTGAACACAACAGTTCAAAACCCGGACTTCAAAGTTGAAAGACAATGGCTCTTGAATAACACAGTTCAAGACCCGCACCTCAATGTCAAGATTATGGCTTCTAAGTACACAGCTTAGGACCCGTTCTTCAACGTAGTTTGACTTCTAAACACAACAGTTTAGGACTCAGACCTCAACGATCAAAATACCTTACTCATATATTTTGCATCCGATAAGATAAGATGGTCTACACTTCACAAGGCAGTTGTCTTGATCTCTATCCTGTACTTTTTCATTGCAATATACTTACGATATGACGGTCTACACTTCAAAAGGAAGTTGTATTGATCTCTATCTTGTGTTTTAACTGACATATTTCAGATGCCTAATTTAAGGGGGAGTAAAGGTGATGACTTCTGATCACTTCAGATCAGAACTCATACTATAAACTGTTTTACTGCTTTCTGTCATTTTATTTTTTAATAAATGTTGTGAATAAAGTGGCTTCTGATCACATGACAGATCAGGACCCGTTTTTCTATGATCAGAAAAGGATATTCTGCTAATATCCAAGCGGAGCTTAAAAGATCTAAATCATTCTATCATGATTTGAGGGGGAGCTTAAAAGGTATATATCTTCTAATCCTAGATCTCTGATTGTTTGAAAGAAGAACAACTTTCAAGCATGAAAAACAGTTTCTGAAATGTTCAAACCACTTCTGGTTCTCAAAAGATTTTATGAATTTAGAAGTGTGATTTTAAATGTTTTCAATTTTGAGCTTAATGTTTAACCAACCGTGTGTTTCCAAAGATCAATACTCGTGTATTGTCTTTTCCATATACTGTAAAGTATTCACACACATCGGTTCAGTATTTCATTTGATTTGTTATTACCATGTCTCATATCGAACATATTTTTTGATGGTAATACCCTCGTTTGCTTTCAAAGTTGTTGAGCATCATTCATCTTTTTCATATTTGTGCTTTCATTGATAAATTGTTTATATTCGTTCATATAAACAAAATATCCAGTTCTTTGATACCCTAACCTTTTCATTTGATCTGCTTGATACATTGTCAGATTCTCAAAACAATTCTTTTGATTTCATTTCATTCATTCAATATCATTGTTTTGAGAAATCTTCAAAGTTCAATTGCTCAAATTTCATGAGTATACATTTTGACAATGATATCATACACTTTGTGCTTAACTGTTCAGTTAAATTGTTGAGCAACCATGCTTTTTAGGACTTACATGGGATTCGTGTGTGAGCTTAAAAAGAACCTCCATGGATTCACGTCAACCAGTGTTTCCTACCCAGGAAGTTATCCTTGAGTGATTGAGGGGTGAGGGGTCAAAATCAAAGAGTGGGGGAGATAACTCATCCGATTGAGTTTTTCTCAGTGTGTGGAGCGTAAAAATGGAAAAGAGAGTTTGGTTAGAAGTGAGCATAATGATAAAAAGAAAGATGGTGTGAGAACAGAGTTAAAAAAATATCAGAACTCTGCACCTACCACTTTCTGAGCCGGGCAACCACATCTACTGATTGTTTCACATTCTTTGGTGACCATCATTGAAAAAGGCAGTGAGCCCATGCCAACTCTTGCTATTACCCCACCAACCACTCATTTCTTTCTTAACAAAGAAATGTTTCATTTTCTTTGGGGACGCAATATATATGCTATCTAATCTTCTCTCGGAAGATTTAGAGATTGAAAAAGAAGGAAAGTTGCCCCACCTTCGCACCTCTTTCATGCACATTGAGTCCGTGTATTATCTGTTGCTGTCTCAACAGTTTACACAATTTGAGCCTTATGAAACACAATCATTGTGCCTAAATTCTTTCATACACAAGCACGAGCACACAAAAAATTTGTTTTTCTGTTAGAACATTCATAGATAAACCTTGTGTTTTTCAATGATTGAATGGAAGTCCTGGGGAGTCATCATCAAACCAACTCCTTAAGTTGTACATTCGTTGTACATAGTAACTTTGTGTTACTGACAGGCATTTCTAACTGTTTCATTTGTTGAATCAGGGTTACCGCGTTCATTATATCTGAATTTGAAAAGATTCGGGTATATACAGTTCATGATTCAGTTACTCAGATCAAAGCGTTTTATTCAAATACAAAGGGGGTGACCAAAGACTGTGTTGAAATTGAAGGTGTTTTGATGATCATGATGCTCACAATCATCAAAAGGGGGAGGAATTTACAAAGATTCAATTTCAAAGCCATGAAGAGTTGTCAAAGTGAAAAGACTTGTGAAGAAATTCTGAGAGTTCAAAAGTCAATTCAAAATGCTTCCGCTAATTCAAAGTCAAAAGATTCTGAAGAAAGATTGTTCAAAGATAAATCAAGATGATTTGTGAAAGTTTGTTTCTCTAAAGACAGTCAAGAGATCAATGTGATGAAGATACAGTTTTGAAAGATTTCTCTGAGATGAAAGAAGTTTCAAAGTTTCAAAGGTGTTTCAAGAATTCAGTTTCGTGTTCAAGAAATGTTGACTTTCAAAGCTTCAAAGAATGAAAAATACTTTCCAAGATTCTTCAAAGGATGAAAGAGTAAAGACTGTGAAAGCTTCAAAGTTCAAAGCTAAAGAGTCAAAAGCTGAAGAATCAAGAGCTGAATATCAGTGTAAATTTTTTATTAAATCTTGAATACAAAGGGGGAGATTGTTAAGTCTAAATATTGTATCCAAGATTTAATGTGGAAAGTCAAAGGTGTAAAAGTCAACAATGTCAAAGTCTTAGATTGTTAAAGATGTTTAGTTTTCTTAACCATTAAGTCTTTGTATTAGATTGGTAGTTTAAATAGGTTTTGTCTTTGTTAATTTTGTAAGCACGTCATTTGTAAAATTAGATTTGTGAGACTTGTGGTTATTGTTCAAGATCTACTTTCTCTCTCTACATTTTCTTTCTCTAGTTCTTGAATAATGTCATATCTTTTATGAGAATTGCTTGATAGATTGGGAAATTATCATTCACAACACCGATTTCAGTTAGAGAAGAATAAATATTTTTGAGCGAGTTTTGGTACTTTTTAACAACACAAACTAAATAAGAAACTAAAATAAGTATGGGTGTAAGTTTTCCTTGAGATTTATGTAGTAAGAAAATGGTTAGTTACTTTGTAGCACTAAGTTTCTATAAAAAGCCTGATCTCTCGAAAGTGGATTTTTAAAGACCGGTCCTACAAAATGCCCATAAAGTGTCCATCATTACCAATTCTTAATCTTGCCGATTTAACTACGTTGAAATAAATCAAGTTCTACCGGTACGGAGATTTACACCCAAATCTCTTTGTGATATAAATCTCCTCCGACGTTTGAACCGTAATACATCATGCAAAAACCGTATCTCTATGTGGTTATCAAAGACTCTATCAAATCCTTGTGCATCCCTTAAGTCGTATTTCGAATCCGCCCCTCTCGAGGTCAAGATCTAATATTAACACTTCAAGGTGATCGACTTATCCGTGTTGAGTTTATGTCCCGACTCAAGTGACCAAGCTTAAGAGCATGCAATGATGGCAACACCCAAGTGTCGCCTACTAGTCTCAAGTCGGCTCACACCTACACCCAAAATGTGCTTAACTCATAATAAAAATAAAAGACAAAATGTAAAGAAAGAAATACTCGTTAACTATTTGCATTAATAAAGATTAACTACAAGCGTAACTATAAAGTAAAGTTCGGAATTTAAATGCGTTAAAGTAAGTACGGAAAGTAAATACGAGAAATAAAAGACGGAAAGTAAAAGACGAAAATTAAATGCGAGAAATTAAATTCTACACTAATACTTCATCTCTTCAACCATGAAAGTAAATGCATGAAGATGAAGAACATATTGCTCTTGTTTTATTGATGATGGAAGATGAGATGAGAGGTCCTTCAATGCTCCTCCCCAAGATTGTATTTATACTTGAAATCTTGAGAATCGAAGGGTGAGGATTGGCCCAAAAATTGTGTGGATACCATTAGCTTAAATTCCAGCCACATGATCCAGCAAATTCCAGCAATTTACAGCTAGGAAAAACTGGATAATAGCTTTACCCAATGGTCCCTCGGGTGCCCACAGTGGGCAGACAGTGCCCACAGTGGGCAGTGACGTTTTTAACCTAAAAATGATGCGTTTACCATAAAAACATTCTCAACAACTACAAATGAAAATAAAATAATTAAAGGAAATAACACAAACAAATAAAAAGGAAACATAACTAAAATGTAAGAAAAACCCACACAAATGACGTGTAAATAACGCTCAAAATGAGAGTTATCACCGGGACATTTTCCTTATCGGATGAATATGGCAAGGGCCAAAAATCTTACCTTGTAAGAGCGATGATAAGGATGGAGAGCCTTTCTCGGTAAGCGAGTGTGACGACTTTTACCTGGTAAGCGATTACCTGGTACATTATTGCATACGGTATCGTTTTGATTGACCATAATCTTACTCGGTAAAGTAAGTTAGAGTGTTGACTCTCGCCGATAAGTGCTTACCGGGTAACTTGTGTATATGATTTGTTTGAACAACATTTCTAACTATTATATTACTTAACAAACCATTAGTTGCAACCCGATCATATGTGACAGGCATAGTAAAAAAACATTTCTAACCACTCTTGTAAGGAGAGTGGGCATGAGGCATTTGAGTTCCCAATATGACATGTGTTGAGTGTTGCCGAAACTTAATTGCACCCCGATCATATGCTTTGTAATGAAAAGATTAAGTTTATATGGCTTCACATGATAAAGTAAGGTCAAGTAAGAATAAACAAAAAAAGATAGTTCTCCTTGCAGCAACATGTGAAGTGTCCAATCCACCTACAAAATCAAGCACAAACAAATCAAACAAAAACATGCAGGTTAGCTAATTGGCCAAAGAACATAATTAGACTCGATTTGGATTAGCAAAATCAAGAGAATCCAATGCAATTTGATACCCAAAATTACTTAGATAAAATTGCTTCCCACAGTCCCTAAAAAAATTGTAGGAAAGAGAAAATCAAACCTAACTTCACATTAAAATGCCCAAAGTTTGTCAGTACTTTAATAAAAAAAATAGAAATCCGAGAACATATCACTCAACTGCAAGATCAAAATTTCAAGTCATTTATGGGTGATTTTATGATTTAACATAATCGGTTTCTCAACATACCTGGAAATGTACCTTAATCCCTAGACTATAGTCTGTAACACAAATCCAAACACCAAATCAAAACAATGCTATCAGACAAACCATCATAATAGTAGAAAGTATCTTGGGTCAACATTTTTTAGAGTTGAATATACATTGGAACTACCCAAAACAAAATGTGAGATTTAGTGACATACTTGCTTAATTAATCCTTAACTTGGAATTTAAAGACCAAAAATCACAAAAGTAAAACTCACTTTGACAATATAACAAACATATTGAAACTCACAAAACAAAGTATTACAATACACTCTCAAACTAACTTAATCATCTTCAAGAGATTTGAAGATGAAAACTCTCAAACAAGGAAAACCTAATTCTAGAGAGAGAAACTCAACCAAGAGCTAAGTTCAGCTAAAAGGAAAAAAAATGAATCGTTGATACAAAAATGAGAATAAAACAAGCGTTTTATAATTTCCATATTTTCACTCCAACCTTTACACTCCAGCCCTTGCATTTTTCAATAATTGCTCCGCTACCCTTTATGTTCTCCAAGAACTGATGCGCGGTCCTCCAATCTTCAGAGTTTATCCACTTTAGACATTCAACCCTCATAGAAACAAAATAACAAGAAAACACCTTAACTTAGAAAGAAGATGACAATATTGGTATACATGTTATACTTTCAACACCTTCCCTCAATCTTGACATCGAAACAGATCCAACATATTTAACTTAGAACAAAGATAGTTATGTTGATTCACACCAAGTGACTTGGTACGAAACAGATCCAACATATTTAACTTAGAAAAAAGATAGTTATGTTGATTCACACCAAGTGACTTGGTAAAAATATCAGTTGGATTTTCAGAAGACAAAACTTTTACAGTTTTTAACATTCTAGCAGCTATTTTATCTCTCACTTGGTGAACATCTATCTCTATACAATTATTTCATGAAAAACAGGATTATTAGCAATCTGAATAGCATATTTATTATCACAGTTTAAGCTTACAGGAAGAAGATTATCTATTTTCATATTTGTGGCATAGAAGGCCGTCTCACCTGTACTTCCGTTATATCAACAAATTGGTGAAGGGAAATTTAGTCAAAGGATTACCTGAGCTGCGATACGAAAAAGAACATCTATGTGACGCATGTGAGAAGGGGAAGATGAAAAGAGCTTCACATAAGCCTAAGTCTGAACAAAATACGAATGATCCCTTGAAGTTATTGCACATGGACTTATGTGGTCCAATGCGAACATAGAGCATCAATGGTAGGCGATATGTCTTGGTGATAGTGGATGATTACTCGTGATACACTTGGGTAAAATTATTAAGGTCAAAGGACGAGACTCCCGACATCATCATCTCTTTTCTAAAGAGTATCCAAGTGAATATGCAGAGAACAGTGAAGCTGATTAGAACAGACAATTGCACTGAATTCAAAAGCATAACCATTGAAGATTATCTTAAATCGGTCGGGATAACACATCAGTATTCTGCTGCCAGAACACCTGAACAAAATGGCGTAGTTGAAAGAAGGAATAGGACTCTAGTTGAGGCTGCACGTATGATGCTTAGCCAATCTGACTTACCTCTATTCTTGTGGGTTGAGGCTATTTCGACTACATGTTATACACAAAATCGCTCGATCATTCATCGTCGGTTTGGTAAAATGCCTTATGCTATTATAAACAATAAAACACCTAACATTAAACATTTCCATATTTTTGGATGCAAGTGCTATGTGCTAAACGACAAGGAGTACTTGAATAAGTTCAGTCCAAAAGCTGAAGAAAGGATTTTCATCGGATACTCTCAAACATCTGCGTCATATAGAGTGTATCCAATGAAATCAAAGATCGTTGTGGAAAGCATCAACGTCACATTCGATGATGCAGTGGAAGTGGCTTCCGAACAAAACAATTCAGAACTCGTGCTTACAGGAGTGTTAGCTTCTGGACAAATCAGTACAGAACCTGGTTCTAGTGTTTTTACTTCTGAAAAAATATCTACTTCTACATCTCATTTGAATGATTTAGATATTTTATTTGAACATTTTTATGATGAGTATCTTGGTACTAAAGTGTCTAAACCTGTTGTGATTGATAGTTATGAAGATTTACGTGAACATCAACCAATCACTTCAGATATATCAAATGAACATGCTTCACCAGTTCAGAAAGATACTCAATCAGAGACTCACTCAGTTAAACATGTACAAAATGTTGAATAGTTAGAAGATGTACAACCAGTTGCTAGTACAGATTTGCCTACTCAACAAACAACGAGTGTTCAACCAGTTGGAACTTCTGAACCTGTTACTTCAACTGAACCCCAAGAAGATGGATACATAGACGATCAAAATGATCAATCTATCTATGTTTCACTCCCTCACACTAACAAGTGGACCAAAGAGCACCCGGTACATCAAATTATCGGAGATCCTTCGAAACCGGTGCAAACTAGGTCTGCAACAGCAAATGAGTGCTTGTAAGATTCTTTCTTGAGTAAGATAGAGCTGACTCACGTATCAGAAGCTCTTAAAGATCCTAATTGGATAATAGCCATGCAAGAAGAACTCAATCAGTTCAAGGCACTGAAAGTATGGCGACTCGTGCCACCACCTGTACGAAAGACAATAATTGCCACTAAATGGGTTTTCAAAAACAAGAAAGATAATGATGGCGTACTGGTTCAAAACAAAGCTCGACTTGTGGCTAAAGGCTACTGGTAATAGGAAGACATTGATTATGACGAGACATATGCTCCAGTTGCACGCATCGAGGCGATTCGAATGTTTCTCGCGTATGCTGCACACAAGAACTTTACTGTGTATCAGATGGACGTGAAAATGGATTTTATGAATGGCATTTTGAAATAGGAAGTGTATGTTTCTCAACCAAAAGGGTTTTTCAGTGCTGAGAAGCCAGACCACGTCTACATTCTCGACAAAGCCCTTTATGGATTAAAACAAGTCCCTCGCGCCTGGTACGATGTCCTTTCAAAGTTTCTAGTCAAGTCAGGGTTTTCTAAAGGTAAAATCGACACTACTCTCTTCATTAAGAAAGAAAAAGGCGATATTATTCTCATTCAAATTTATGTTGTTGACATAATTTTTGGGTCAACAAACCCTAAGTACTTTAAGAATTTTTCTGCCTTAATGGTGTCACGTTTTCAGATGAGTATGATGGTAGAGATGAATTTTTTTCTCGTATTACAAGTCCGACAATTCTCAACGGGGATTTTCATTAATCATGCTAAGTACATTTCTAACCGCATATTCAGATGCAGTTATGCAGATCATGCTGGCTGCATGTTAGACAGGAAGAGTAAGTCCGGTCACATATAATTCTTGGGAGACAAGCTCGTAAGTTGGGCATTGAAGAAACAACTTTGTGTATCCACTTCAACCGCGAAAGCAAAATATGTAGTTGCTGCCAGCTGTTGTTCTCAAGTGTTGTGGATGCGAACGCAACTACGAGACTATGGAATCCAATTTAACAAGATCCCGATCTACTATGATTCAAAGAGCGCAATCACTATATCTTCTAATCCTGTCCAACATACCAAGACCAAGCACATTGATGGGAGATATCACTTTATAAAAGTCCATGTTGAAAAATGTACGATCGAATTGTACTTTGTAAACATGGATTATCATCTTGCTAATCTTTTCACAAAGCCGTTAGATGAAAAGAGATTTACTATTCTGATTTCAAAATTAGGCATGCTGAATCTTGAAACATGATTTTTACATAATCCATATTTGTGTCGTACAGTTCGTTTATAATTTTTCTTCATGTCTTTATTTTTTAATCTGAATGATATCTGCACTGAAGGTTTGCTCATAATTTCAGGGGGAGTGAGTAGTAAGAACAAATGATCATATTTCAAGGGGGAGTTAGAGTAATTGCATATGATTTGTACTGACAATTTTTTTTGAATGCATATTTACAGGGGGAGTTAATGACTTCTAAACATATCAGTTTAGAACTCAATCTTTTGTGAAATATTGACTTTTGGTCAAATCAGATCAGAACTCGTTTTTCAATGTTTTACTTTGTCTAAGACTTTGATATTTTTGATGATTTTTGACTTTGTGCAGATTTTGAGGGGGAGCTTACAAGATTTCATTCAACCAATCATGACTTTGAGGCTGAGTTAAGAGATTTAAACTGAACGTAAGTATTTTCTAATCTTAATCTTAATTTTTTTGAAAAAAAAAGATGACTTTTCAGACATGAAAATGTTAGATCCCATTTAGGCAAACAAAAGAAGAACTCCATATAATAGAAGATATAAGAGAGAAATTAACAACAATACTCATCAAGAACTCATCTTATATGCTTTGATTGATGATCAATGGAGGGGAAATTGGAAGAACACCACACTAAACATTTAATCGACTCTCATGGACTCACCTAGTCTGTGTATGTAAAGTGTGTTCTCTCCAAAAACCTAATGAGAAAATAAGCCATGGGCACCTATTTATAGGGCCCATTTACAAGATAATTTCTCCAAGCCCATAAACCTCTAATAAAGCCCAAAATACAATTCTTTATAAAACATTCAATTAAATTGGAGGCTAATTTAAGCTAACAATCTCCCCCTAATGTTTCATAAAGAAAGCATCATCATATAGTCTCCCCCTTGCTTTCTTTAGAAACTTTGGTGTGCCATTCTTCAAGTCTTCAAAGCATCACAAGCTCCCCCTCAAATGTAGGCTCATCTTCTTGAAAGACATAGATAAATTACCCCATTTTGTCAAGCTTTCATGTCTCAACTTCACCACTGTTTTTGACCATCAAGGAGCCTGATTGAGAGAAAACGTAGAGCATACACATTGAACTCCAGCCTCTTAGATTTCCAACGATCTTTGGTTCATCCATTTTGAATGAAAAATGAGTGAGTTGTACACGTTTTCCCTCAGTTGCGTAGAATGGTTGTCAAAACAGAAAATTTGACTCTTAAGATCCCATTGAGTAAGCCTTTTGGCTTACTTGGCAAGTTCATGTAGAGCACTCTCTTATTCACTCCACTCAGCAATGGGTTTGGGACATTGGTATTCAGGGACTTCAGGGGTAGTAACAGGTACCCTTGGAACAGTAGACATGGGGATGTACAGGGGATTGTGAAGAAACTCAACCAAACCAGGATCCACACCTTCAAGAAAGTGTACCATCCTGATTTTCCACTAGGGATATTCATCCCTTAGTAGAGTGGGAGGTTTTGATTGAGATCCTGAACTGAAAAAGTTTATTGCATTTGCCATTTGTAGAGTAACAAAAATGGTTGCAAAAACAGAGTAAGAATGGAAAAAGATGTTTAGGATGAAGAAATAGTCAATATGAAGAGAATATGGTAAGAGAGATTGTAATAACCCAACAAGCAAGCTTTAAGACTGTTATATAAATAAAACACACCTATTTTTGGGTCTAAATCAAACAAGTTGAAATAAATCCAGAAAACAGGGATGTTCCTTTGCGTGATAAACAAGATGAATAACAAACTCAAAATACTACCAAAACACTGGAATCAAGTATAGAATAGGATCCTTTGATACTAAAGATCAAAGTCTTCTCTGATACCAATTGTTAAATCCCATTTAGGCAAAAAAAAGAAGAACTCCATATAATAGAAGATATAAGAGAGAAATTAATAAAAATAATCATCAAGAACTCATCTCATATGTTTTGATTGATGATCAATGGAGGGGAAATTGGAAGAACACCACACTAAACATTTAATTGACTCTCATGGACTCACCTAGTATCTGTGTGTAAAGTGTGTTCTCTCCAAAAACCTAATGAGAAAATAATCCATGGGTACCTATTTATAGGGCCCATTACAAGATAATTTGCGCAAGCCCATAAACCTCTAATAAAGCCCAAAATACAATTCTTTATAAAACATTCAATTAAATTAGAGGCTAATTTAAGCTAACTGAAGACATGTTTCTAAATGTTCAAACCACTTCTCTATTCTCAAAAGATTTCATGAATTTAAAAGTGTGATTTTAAATGTTTTCATACATGAGCGTTATTGATTTACTGACCGTGTGTTTCCAAAGGTTAATACTTGTGTATTATCTTTTCCATATACTGTCAAGCATTCATACACATCGGTTCAGTCTTTCTTGTTGATATTTGTTATTACCTCGTTTGCATTTCATTGTTTGTTGAGCGTCATATTCATTCAACCATAAGCGATTTTTTTTCATGAATGTTTATATTTGTTCATATAGACAAATTCCAATTCTTTCATGACCTAAGCTTTTCTTGTTTATCATTCATATTTGATCTTTCTGATACATTGTCAGTTTCTCAAACAAGTCTTTCGAATTCATTTCATTAATTTAATATTCTTGTTGGGAAAAATCTTCAACGTTCAAAATGCTCAAATAATCATGATACTTTGTAGGAGTATACATTCACTGGAAATGTGATTCATATAATGAGATTATTTATTGTTCAAGTTAAACTGTTGAACAACACTATTCTTTTAGGACAACATTTCATGGGATCAGTGTGTGAGCTTAAAGAACTTCTATGGATTCATGTTAACCATTGTTTCCTACTCACGAAGTTATCCTTGAGTGATTGAGAGGCGAGGTGCCATACATCAAAAAGTGGGGGAGGAAGTTCATACGGTTGAAGAACCTCATTGTGATGAGTGGTAAAATGGAAAATGAGAGTTTGGTTTGAAGTGAGCAAAATGATAAAAAGAAAGAGGGTGTGAGAACAGAGTTAAAAGAATACGAGAACTCTGCACCAACCACTTTCTGAGCCGGATATTATTGTTGTTTTACAATTCTTTCATGAACATCATTGAAATAGGCAGTGAGCCCATGCCAACTTTTGCTTAAACCCCACAACCCACTCATTTCTTTCTTAACAAGGAAATGTTTCATTTTTTTCATGGAGGATGCAACACATATGCTCTCTAATCTTCACTTGGAAGATTTGGATATTGAAAAAGAAGGAAGATTGTCCCACCTTCGAACTTCGATCATGCACATTGATTCATGGAAAACTTATTGTGTCTCAACAATTTACATATTTTGAGCTTTGTAAAGCACAAAATGCTTAAATTCTTTCATACACAAGCACATACACACAGAAAATTTCTTTTTCTGTCATAATGTTCATAGAATTACTTTGTGTGATTGAATGGAAGCCCTAGGGAATGAACATCAATAAAACTCCTTATTCAGTACATCTGTTGTACTAAGTGGTTTTGTGCAACTTACAGGCATGTTAACTGTTTCATTTGTTGATTAAGGGTTACCACTCAATTCTAAATTTGAAAAGATTCGGAATCATTTATGAATTGATGGATGTTACGTATATCAGTTGGAAAGATCAGATGGTAAGTTGTTTGCAAGGTGGAAAGAATGAAGGGTGCTTTTTCATGCAAAGTTTTGATGCTGTTGATGCTCGCAATCATCAAAGGGGGGAGAAATAACGATTGAAAAGGCAAGTTTTAAGAAAGTTCAAGAGATTGTTTATGTGGGAGAAGATAAAGAATGAAAAAGCAATTTTTTAGCGTAACAAGAGAAAGATAAAGTAGTTTCAAAGAATGAAAGACAACTCAGATTGCATTGATTTAAAGATTTCTGAAAGTTTATTGAAGATCACAGAAATTTTCTTTGAAGACTGTTTGAAAGAGGAAAGTGAGTTAAAGTTGAAGATAAATTCTTTTCTGAAGACAATATCATTTAAGCAAGTGGGAGATTGTTAAAGCTGTAATTTGTTTTTGAAGAATGATCTCAGTTCTGTAAAGAGAAGATTGTAAAAGACTTTGGGGGAGATTGTTTTCAAAGACAGTTTTATTTCAAGAAAAAATATCGTCAAAGCTAAAAGAGCTCAAAGGGGAGATTGTTCGTTCGTGCTAAACATCATTTAAAGTATGATCTCGGATCCAAAGGGGGAGATTCTTGGAGCAAATAAGTTGTATCCGAGATCATTATGATTGAAGATTGAAAAGCCTCAAGTCAAAGCCTCAAAGAGTGAAGTCAAAGTCAACATACTTAAAAAGAGAAAGTCAAAGTCAAAGGAGTTTACTTTGTAAAAGTCAATGCTTTTATTATTTTGTTTCCTTGTAATTTGTAGGTATAAATAGTTTCCTTTGTCTTGTTAATCTTGTGGCACAAATTAGAGATCATATCTTGGAGAATTCGTTGTAGAGAGAGAGAGATTGTAGAGAGAGAAAGTGTAATTTTGTTTCGACATCAATACAATTGTGAGATTTGTGAATTTGAGTTGCTAATCACTTGCATATTGGGACTAAGAAATAAGGAGCACAAGAAATACACAACCAATAATTTTAGTAAACAAAGAATAATTACTTGAACTTTGACTGAACCCATGATCAATTAAACATGAAGACAATTTAGCATACCACTGCCTTGGTGCTTGGTTCAATCCATATATGGATTTAACAAGTTTACATACATGTTTATTATTGGCAGAAAAATAACCATAAGGTAAACTCATATACACTTCTTCAGCTAAATCGCCATAAAGAAAAGTGTTATTTACATTAAGTTGACATAAAGGCCAACTATTCAGAACAGCTAAGGCAATTACACACCTAACAGTAACCATTTTCACAACTGGAGAGAAGGTTTCCTCATAATCTAACCTTTCCCTTTGAGAGTACCCTTTTGCTATAAGTCTAGCTTTATATCTTTCAATCTCACCAGTTGATTTATACTTAATTTTATAAATCCAACGAAAACCTATTGGTTTTCGTCCGGGAGGTATATCAGTTAAAATCCAAGTTCTATTTCGATATAAAGATTCCATCTCATCATTCATGGCTGTAACCCAATTTTGATCTTTACTATCGGGTTCAACTGACTTATTTAATGTGGATACAAAACAAAAGTTTTCATAACTTAGATAAGAATAGTTAACTACTTTTTCCAAACCATATTTAACTTTTCCCTCTACAACATAGTCATTAAAGCTACTAGGTAAATTAGACACACGACTAGATTTTCTAATAGAAAAGGTACTTGGTTCATAAATATTACCCTCAGGAGGGGAACTCAAATGATCATCATGAAGATGTTGAACATTTAAATGAGGAAACTCAGCAGCACATTGACCACTGGAAGCCACATCAGTACTACCTGGATCATCAGATCTGACAACTCTTCTTTGGTCATTAACCACACTAGTACTACCAGAGTCAACAGATCTGGCAGTTCTATTTGGGCTACCTAGATGGTCACAATTACTATTATTATCAGAAACAGTGGAACTGTTTTCATTTTGAGTTTTCTCCCTTGACTCATCATTGGGTATTTCAGAAGAAAAGTCTTCCATTTGACAAAAAATATAATCAAAGAAATTTAAAGAATTTATGCCACTAGAGTCATGATCTTGCTTATTTGCACTCATTTTAAAAGGAAAAATTGTTTTGTAAAATTTTACATCTCTTGAAATAATAATTTATTTGGTATACAGACTATACAATCTATAATCTTTATTTGAATTGCAATACCCAAGAAAAACCACATTTTTCAGCACGAGAAACAAATTTATCAGAAACATTAGGTTTAACAGCAAAACAAAGACATCCAAAATTTCTAAGATGTGATAGAACAGGTGCAAACCCAAACACAAACTCATAAGGACATTTTCCATTCAATACGGATAAAGGAGTTCTGTTAATAAAATAGGTAGCAGTTAAAATACATTCACTCCACATATTCAATGGAATATCTCCTTGAAACATCAAGGCCCTAACAACATTTAACAAATGTCTATGCTTGCATTCTACACTCCCATTTTGTTGGGGTATATAAAAGCGAGTAGTTTGATGAACAATACCCTTAGACTTGAAGAACTCAGCTAATCTGATATTAACAAACTCAGTTCCATTATCACTTTTGAAAATTTTCACAAGTTTGCCAAACTGAGTGTATAACAAATTGTGAAAAGAGATAATATTATCATAAACTTTATCTTTATTTTTTTAACAAATAAATGCAAACAAATCTAGTAAAATCGTCAACTATAGTCAAGCAATACCTATACCCTTCTTTACTAGCCACACGATAGGTCCCCATAGGTCAAGATGGATTAACTCTCCAAGACTCTTGGTGGTGTGATCACTAAGGTTAAACTTATCCCTAGTTTGTTTTGCCTTATGGCAGAATCACAAGGAGGAGAAACATTCTCATTTCCCAAGTTAAGTTTGTCTTTTAAACACCCAAGAGCTTTATCCGTTGGATGTTCCAGCCGACTATGCCAGAGTTGGCGAGACACATAACAAAAAATAGACATATTTGACAGACCGTTAGGAGGTTTTGATCCAAAAATCTCACCCTTAGAAACCAGATAGAAAAAATACAGACCTCCATGCTCACTACTAGTCCCCACAGTTCTCTTTGGAAGAGAACCCTGGATAAGATAGCATTTATATTCATCAAAGCCAACAAATATCTTACTATCCCTAGCAAGCGTATGAACAAACAACAAATTTACATTGAAATCTGGAATAACAAGAACATCAAAGAGAATGACATTATTGTTAAGTCCAAAATTGCCAATTTTATTTATTTTAGCTTCATTTCCATTTGGTTGCATGACCTTTAAATTTAAATCAGATATATTAATGACATTTTCAAGATAAGAGATAGAAGAGGTCATATGTTGATTAGCTCCAGAGTCAATAATCCATCCAGAGCGAGTAAAATCAGATGAGGAATTAGAAATACTTGCCATATTGGCTGAAAACGTACCTGCCATATTGGCTGAGATGTCTTCATCTTTTTTCTAATCAAGAAGAGTCAATAGTTTTTTGACTTGTTCTTATGTGAGAGAGTTAGAAGAAGTCTGACCATGGTCAGAGTTATCCGTAGTGCAAGCATTACTTGAAGGAGATTTAAAAGATTGATTAGATTTGCTCTTAGTGAATTGAAAATCTAGGGAAACCCAATTAGTTTGAAACACCTTTCTATAATGTGGCCTGTCACACCACAATGTTTACAAAGAAGATGAGGTTTTCCAGTTTTCTTCCTATTATCAACAACTTTACTAAAAACGCAGAATTTTGAGTTTTGGTAACTGAAGAGGAACGAGTCACACCATGATGAGACTCTTCTCTGGACACCAAAGAAAACGCAGTTTTCACAGTTGGAAGAGGAACCGTAGTTAAAATATTACTTCTTATTTGAATATAAGCATCATCCAATCCCATTAAAATATGCATTAATTTTAAAAGTTGGTTATGTTTTGAAAACTCTTGAGCAACATTACACGAGCATGAAGGAAGTTTGACTTAAGCGTCAAACTATGTAACATCCGGAATTGCAGGTAAGTATAAGGTTTTGTTAATATTATGTTTATGTATTTATCGAAGTATAAATTATATGCTTAATTGCTATATTGTTTAAATTGGTTATCTGGTTTGGTTTGGTTTGGAAGTGCTAGGACCATCCTTTGGAAACAGGGAGTTACGCGACTTATGTCACGGGTGGAAGTCGCGGCACAAGCCGCGTAACCCACTGGAGTGTTTCTCCCTGGAGCAAGTGGGCGACTTATGCCGCGGGTGTAAGTCGCAGCACAAGTCGCGGGGCGACCTGCTGGTCTCCAAAACCCCTTTTGCCCGATTTTTCTCTCATAGTTTCTCACATCTCTCTCCCTTGGCGATTTTTAGAGCACCCAAATCAGTTTCCTTCCTCACCAAACCCTAACCCTCATAAATACAACATCTATTGTGGTTGGATCTTGGATTCTTGCATTTACTATCGTCAAGGAAGCTTTTCTAGGGTTCTTGTGGCCCAGTGATTACTAGCATTAACACATTTAGATTAACACAAAACACTTTTATTAGATCAATCACATGAATTACAATTAATCACAGATCTAACATATAGTCACAGATCTCACGTATGTGTGTGTTCTTTGTGTGTGTTCTTACTCTCTCTCAACTACCACCAATATTACACCTTCAATTTCACACACACTTACTCACTTACTTAAAACAACACAAGGACTTGCTTATATATAGGTCAACATGACCAAGCAAGGTCAAACCTTCTAATCTCAATACAACTCACACACAAACACTAATTAGAACAATGACCCTCATTTAATCTTGAATACAATTACAGTCTAACAATCTCCCCCTTTGGATTCAAGATTAAAACAAAATTTGGCAATAATCTTCAGGTCTTCATATCTTCATAATTGATCTTCAACTTCGAATCTTTTCTGGCTTTGACATCTCAAAAACTTTGACAAATCTTCAAACTTGTCTATTCCTTTGAATTAGCTTTTGACTAAACTCTGACTTTCTTCCACTTTTTCTTTGACAAGCTTTCTTTAATCTTTGACTTCAATCAACTGAAAACTTTATCTCCTCTGAAATCTTTAAAACTTCAATCTGATCTTGAACTTTGATTATTCTCCCCTTTTTTAATGATTTGTAAGAATCAAAATCATTAAAACACTTCAAGGTCAGATCCGTCATTGAAAAAACTTCCCAACATCTGATAAGCACATTCTTCAAGAACTTTCATCTCCTCCTATGGATAATAGACAATCTCTCCATATAGGAAAATCTTTCTCACATCTGATCTGGAATGGCCTTTGATTCACGAACATATTCATTTGAATCTTTTCAAATTCAAACGAAATAAGAATGGTAACCCTGAATCAACATATGAAACAGTTAGAAGTGCCTGTCAGTTACACGAAGTTACTGTGTACAACGGATGTACAATGTAAGGAGCTGGTTTGATGTTGACTCCCCAGGACTTCCATTCAATCATTGAAAAACACAAGGTAATTCTATGAATTTTCTGACAGAAAAACATATTCTCTGTGTGCTCGTGCTTGTGTTTTGAAAGAATTAGCACAATGATTGTGTTTCATAAGGCTCAAAATATGTAAATCACTGAGACAACAATGATTGTACATGGACTCAACGTGCATGAGAAAGGGTCGAAGGTGGGGCAACTTTCCTTCTTTTTCAATATCAGCATCTTCCAAGTGAAGATCCAATAGATTATGTGCTGCTTCCCCAGAAAATGTGAAACATTCTTTTTTTAAGAAAAGAATGAGTAGCTAGTGGGGTTGTATGCAAGAGATGGCATGGGCTATTTGCCTATTTCAATGATGGTCATGAAATAAATGTGAACCAATTAGTAATGTGTCTGCCCGGCTCAGAAAGATGTTTGGTGCAGAGTTCTAATATTCTTTTAACTCTGTTCTCTCACCCTCTTTCTTTTAAACATTTAAGCTCACATCTAACCAATCTCTCATTTCCATTTTACCTCAGCTCACTCCCACACTCAATTCTTTTAGACCCCTCTCCCCTCAATCACTCAAAGGATTTCTTCCGGGGTAGGAAACACTGGTTATCGTGAATCCATGGAAGATCTATTAAGCACTCACATTGAATCCCATGTTCCTAAAAGTACATGCTGTTCAATGATTTTCTTGACATGTAAAGCACAAGAAATCATATGTCAGTGTATATATGCTCTCTGAGTTTTGATGAGCATTTTAAGCATTTAAAATTTCTCAAAAAATTTATATGAATGAAAAGAATAGAAATGTTTTGAGAATCTGACAATGATTAAGATCAGATCAAATTATCATGAAGAAAAATATTTGGGAATTCAAAGACGTATGTTGTTTATATGAACAATATATAAACATATTATCAATGAAAGCACATTAAAATGAAATGACGTTTGATTCAAACAACTGTGAATACCAAACGACGGGAGTATTACCATAGAAAGATATATCATTTGATACATGGTAATAACAAAATCAATTTGAAAATACTGAACCAGTGTGTGTATGAATACTTGACAAAGTATATAGAAAAGAAAATACACAAGTATTATTCTTTAAAGAATCACACGGTCAGATAAACAATAAAATTCATAAGTAACCAAAAATCATTTAAAATTCACACTTCTCAAATCAGAAAAACATTTTAAGATCGTGAAGTGGTTTGAACATTTTTTAAAAAAAATTTCACAAGTGAAAGTTGTTCTTCTTTCACAAGTGTTAGAGTATAAGGATTAGAATGATATACCTATAAATCAGAATCCTTAACTCCCCCTGGAATGAATATAGCAATTAAAATATCCTTGACTAGATATCCTCCCCCTTTATATCTGTAAAACGTCAATCTTTTAGAAAAATTATTATAAAAGATGTAGCAATATAATATCTAAACTCCCTTTCAAACAAAAACTTCTTGAAAAGATGTAATCTTGAAAGCATCCCTCAGAAGAAAACATTTGAATACGGGTTTTGAACTGAATTGTCCAAAAGCCAATGTCACATAAAATATCCTGCAAGAAAAAGATTTTGGTAATCATTATAAAAATGATTCCGCTTTAGTCAGATAGCATATGATGAAATATCTAAAATATATGCAAATAAAGTACAAGATTAGAAAACTCCCCCTAGAATCATGAATTGGCGTTTAACATACCAAGTTTACTAACTAAAAAGGTAAACCTCTTTTCATCCAACGACTTGGTGAAAAGGTCAGCCAACTGGTAGTCTGTAGTCACGAAGTGCATCTCGATATCGCCCTTCTCAACATGATCCTTTATAAAATGATAACGCACGTCGATGTGTTTCGTCTTGGAATGCTTTACTGGATTAGCTGTTATCACAATCGCACTCTTAGAATCATAGTATATAGGGACTCGTTGATAAGTATATCCGAAATCTTTTAACTGTGTTCGCATCCAGAGGACTTGTGAACAGCAGCTTGCGGCAGCTACGTATTCAGCCTCAGCGGTGGATGTAGAAACATAATTTTGTTTCTTAGAGGTCCAACTAACCAACTTATCACCTAAGAACTGACAAGAACCAGAGGTTCTCTTTCTATCCAATTTGCATCCTGCATGATCAGCATCAGTATAGACAGTTAAATCAAAAGACGAACCCTTAGGATACCAAAGGCCTAACTCAGTAGAACCTTTAAGATACCTAAAAATCCGTTTTAAAGCAACCAGGTGTGATTCCTTCGGATTAGCTTGATATCTCGCACAGAAACATGTAGCAAACATAATATCCGGTCTACTGGCAGTTAAGTACATTAGTGACCCAATCATGCTACGGTACATTTTTTGATCTACTGAATTGCCAGAAAGATCTGCATCTAAAAGTGTGCCCGTTGCCATCGGTGTTTTCATCACTGAACTGTCAGTCATGTTAAATTTCTTTAAAATATCTCGAATATATTTTGACTGATTAATGAAAATGCCTTCGGGTAATTGTTTTACTTGAAGACCAAGGAAAAAATTCAGTTCGCCCATCATTGACATTTCAAAACGAGATTCCATGATTCTTGAAATTTTTTTACAAAACTTTGGATTTGTAGAACCGAAAATTATGTCATCTACATAAATCTGAATCAGAATCATATCATCACCTTGCTTTTTCAGAAAAAGAGTAGTATCAATTGTACCTTTCTTGAATCCTGAAGCGAGTAAAAATTGAGTTAAAGTTTCGTACCAAGCTCTTGGTGCCTGTTTGAGTCCATACAAGGCTTTGTCTAAGACATAGACATGATCAGGGTTCTTTGGATCAACGAATCCTTCTGGTTGAGCAACATATACTTATTCATGCAATATCCCATTTAAGAATGCTGATTTTACGTCCATTTGGAAGACCGTAAATTTTTTATGCGCTGCATAGGATAAGAAGATTCGTATCGCTTCCAGTCGTGCCACAGGAGCAAATGTTTCTTCATAATCAATCCCCTCTTGTTGACAATAACCCTTTGCAACAAGGCGAGCTTTGTTTCGAACTACAACTCCAGATTCATCTCTCTTATTTCTGAAAACCCACTTTGTTCCAATAACAGATTTTCCTTTTGGAAGTGGTATAAGTCGCCAAACTTTGTTCCTCTCAAATTGTAGAAGTTCATCTTGCATCGCCAGTATCCAATCTGGATCGCTCAAGGCTTCTGAAGCTTTCTTCGGCTCGAGAGAACTTAAAAAACTTGAATATAGACAAAAAATAGCCGATGCTGCACGCGTTTGTACACCAGACTGTGCATCACCAATGATATTATGAAGTGGGTGATTTCTTGTCCATTTCATTGTACTTGGAATCGGATGAATTTCAGCTTGAGTATTATCTTCCTCATATTCATCATATACTGCAGGTAAGTTTTTATCAACCCAGATGTGCTCGGGACATCTTGTACAGTCTCTTCTGAAGTAAATATTTCCGGAGCAATAGAAGAATCACTCGGAACTTCTGTTGCAGAATTTGGATCTGCATGCACAGAATCAACATTAGTATCTTTAGAATGTATATGTGTAGATGTACCTGATGTGGTTGATATTGTGACATTTTCAGAAGGTCCTGAAATATCTTCGACTATAATTGGAACCTCTGAAGTTGATGCTGATATGTTTGATTTTTCAAAATCTGCACATATATCCAGAAAAGCATCAAAAAATAATAAGTCTAATTCAGCTGTAATTTTATTTGAATTAGAAGACTTATTCTGTTTGAATTTAGGTTCTATTCTATCTTGAATAGAAACTTTCTGTTTAAGCTTGAGTTCTGAACTGTTGTGTTCAGAAGTCAACGTTAATGATTCGTCGAATGACACATTAATGCTCTCCATGATCGTCTTGGTTCATTTATTGTAGATCCGATAGGCTTTAGACGTTAACGAATAACCAATGAAATAGCCTTCGTCAACCTTCTTGTCGAATTTACCAAGATTGTCTCGATCATTGAGAATATAACACTTGCAACCAAAAGTACGAAAAAATTTAATATTCGGTTTTCGATGATTAATAAGTTCATACGCTGTCTTTTTATGTATTTTGATGACAATCGTGCGGTTTTGTGTAAAACACGCAGTGGCTACGGCTTCAGCCCACAGAAACATTGGCAATTCGGAATAGGCTAACATTGTCCTTGCAGCTTCCTCCAGTGTTCGATTCTTCCTTTCAACTACTCCGTTTTGTTGAGGAGTGTAGGCAGCAGAAAAGTTGTGAGAGATCCCAACAGATATGAGATAACTCTGAAGCTTTTCATTCTTGAATTCCGTGCCATTGTCGCTTCTCAAAGATATAACCGACAATTGTAGTCGAACCTGGATTTTCTTTATGAACTCAATGATCAACTCTGCTGCATCTGATTTGTTCTTTAAAAATTCCAGCCAAGTATATCTGGAGTACTCATCTATCATGACCAAAATATATTTCTTACCATTGATAGACTGAGTCCTCATCGGGCCGCAAAGGTCCATATGTATCAATTCAAGAAGTGTTGAAGATGAGAATTCCGTCTTTGCTTTATGAGATGTTCGCTTCATCTTTCCCATTTCACAAGCGGAACAAAGAGAATTCTTCTCAAACCTTAGTTCTGGTAGACCTTTGACAATGCCTTGTCTCGCCAACTGATTAATCGCATCAAAGTTTTGATGAGACAGACGCCGATGCCAGATCCAACTTTCAGCTCTTGAAGCTTTTGCAATCAGACAAACAGGTCTTGATGCAGAAAGTGTTGGAAAATTCA
The DNA here is from genome assembly GCA_954870635.1 of Arctium minus. Taxonomy (NCBI): domain Eukaryota; kingdom Viridiplantae; phylum Streptophyta; class Magnoliopsida; order Asterales; family Asteraceae; genus Arctium; species Arctium minus. The sequence goes on from OX941081.1 coordinate 145,697,108, forward strand.
CAAAATAAAGATTTGCATGCCGCTTAGCCTTAAAAACTGCACGACCATCTTTATCTTCAATATAACAGCATTTATCAGTAAATCGAACTTGAAATTTACTATCGCAGAATTGACTTGTACTGAAAAGATTATGATCAAGTCCTTCTACGTATAGTACTCTTTTGATTGTCATGGTGCCATTTGTTAAAGATCCGTGTCCTCGAATGTATCCAGTAACCTCAGAATTTGCATAACTTACAGTACCGGCAGATTCCTCAACATAATTATGAAGTAGATGCTTAAATCCTGTCATATGACGCGAGCATCCTGAATCGATATACCATGTATGTGAGGCTTGCAAAAAGAACAAATTACTTCTGCTTAGGTACCCATATCCATATGGGTCCTTCCTTGTTAGCTTTTCGCAATTCATCAACATCATTTACCTTAGCCTTTATTCGCCATTCATAGCGAGGCTTAGGTACCCATTTCCATATCATTTTAACATTAAGCTCATGAAATGTTTTCTTTTTAGAAAAATGATCAATCTTAGCATGAAAAATTTTAGCCTGATGAGTTAAGGAATTAGAAACTGATTTGACATGTGATGTTTTCTTGACAACTTTAGATTTAGGATAAATGGAAGGAATGATAAATGCATTATCATGACAGTGTTTGCAGATAAAATTCTTACGTCCAAATGTCAAAAGCTTAGATTTATCCAATGAAGTACAACCATCCATACAACTTTGACATTTGAAAACGTTTGAATTTTTACACATCAAACTACCACTATCACTGATACTACATTTATTTTTAGCAACTTTATTTTCCTTCACATTCTTCATCCTTTCTCCTTTACCATTTTGCCTTTTTACATCTGAAACAGGAAACATAATCTTGTTAGTTTTCTTTGAAGAAAATGATTTTGGCTTTGAAGTACAAGAAGCTTCTCCTTTTTCAAAAATACTCGGAGGATATTCAGGATTAGTAGTATAAACAACTGAAGTTTTAGAATTACCAGTATCAAACTCTGGATTAGAATGAACATTCCAGTTTGGAGACTCAAACATCTTTTTATCTTGAAGATTTCATTTAAACAAATCATCTTTCAAAATATTTAACTCTTTAGAGAGTTCTTTGTTTTCTTCAAAAGACTTGTCAAGTTTGAATTTGAGATCAACGTTCTCATCTTCTAACTCTTCAATTGTCTTTTGAAGATCTATGATTTGTTTCTCAAAAATAAATGCTTGATTCACCTCAGAGTTTGATTCCATCTTTTCTATTATAGGAACAGGATCTGAAGCATTCATCATTTCTGTAAAAATCTCCTCAGTCATAGTTTTTGAAAAATCAGACTTAAGGTTTTGATTCATGATATTTTCATCTTTTGAAGCATTTGAGGAATTAGAAGTGAATAAATCAGATAATACGTGATTCTCAACAGCATTTTCTGAATCAGATTCATCAAACTGACACTGAGATTCAGTATTATTTTCTTCAACCTTGGGTGATTTTGTTGGTAAACAAGGAGAAAATAGTGACGTAAATTCACTAAATTCTATATTTCTTGTTTTGTAACTTTCATTTAAATCTTTATAAGCAAAACCAACAGATTTTAAACTTGAAATTGAATCAGCACAAGATGAAGTGTCATCATCATTCACGATTTTACCTTTTACAAAAGTATCATGAATATCGAGTTTTGTAGGAGTAAAGCCCATTTTATCAAAATTATACAAATTTTCTGGTGCTCTTTTTAAAACATTATGTGGTTCAAAACCCAAACCTGTTTTAACATTATAAAATTTGACATCTTGGAGTTTGTTCGTTAAAAGATTTAATGTTTGCTCAGTCTGTCCTCTTTTCAGATTTAAATCCTACAGTTGCTTAATTTTACAATATGCCTCGTTTCTTTCTTGAAAACACGCTTCAAATTTTAGTTGAAAATCACCTTTTTCAGCATTTAAGTTTACAAGATCTCTTTGAAGCTCAGATATCTTTGAATTTAAAACATCTTTGTCCTTTTTCAAACAATCTTTCTCAGACTCTTTTTCCTTAACAACATCTTTCAACATTGAATTTTCATCACGAAAATTCAACATTGTTTGTCTTTCATGACTAAGTTTGCCTTTTAAAGTTTTAAACTCTTCTTTCATGAATTTAACTTGAGCCTTTAAGGATTGAATACGTACCTCGGAACCATAGTCGGAATGATTAGAAGATGATCCAATGTCCTCATCTATTTTGGCCATCATACACACTTGAGTAAAGTGTGCAGATTCATCATCAGAACTTTTGTAGAGCCAATTCTCTTCTTCCGCCATTAAGTTCTGACCATCTTCCACCTTCTTTGCTAATAAAGTTTTCCGAGCATAATATTCCGAATTCTTTGTACGCTTGAACTTGCAATCCTTGGAAAAATGACCTGGTTTTCCACAATTGTAGCATCGTCCATATTTCAGCTCAATCTCTTCTTTCTTTCCTTCTCTCTTCTCTTCTGGTTTCTCTTCTCGCTTTTCTTCTCGCTTTTCATCTCTTTTCTCTCCTCTTTTCTCATACTTCTTTTCAGATCTCCGTTTGTACTTGTCTTTCTTGTAGCTCTCATATTTCGGCTTGTACTTGTTCTTTCCAAAGCTTTTGAACTGCTTTGTGAGAAGAGCCAGATTTTCAGCGAATCGTTGCATATCCTCATCTGAATATTCTTCACTTTCAGTAGAAGAGTGATCAGTGCTTGAATCAGTGATTTCAGTTAGGAGAGCTCTGGATTTCCTTGACTTTGACTTGTAAGAAGAACTGGACTTGGAACTTGACCCTTTCTTACGTTCAGACATTAAGGCTAAAGAATCTTTGACCATCTTCTTTTCAGCACCAAGCTGCTTTACTTCATCCTCATGCTGAGATAAAGTTGTGAAGATATCATTGACGTCTTCTTGTGCCATGTCCTTGGTCATCTGAATGTTGATAGCATAGCTTTTCCATTCTGGGTTCAAGTTCTTGATGAACTTATAATTGATCTCTGATTCTGACTTATTCATCCCATTTCTCCTTAGATCATTCAATATCACATTGAAACGATTGTATGTTTCCAACAAAGTCTCTCCTTCTTTCGCATGAAAACCTTCATATGCATTTATACTCTGATTCAACTTTGTCTGAATTGACTTCTTTGATCCTTGAAACTGTTTCTCCAATTCATCCCATAAATATTTTGCAGATTCCCTACTATCTACTCGATTGTAGATATCATTAGGGATTGCCATAGTGAGATAGATAAGTGCCTCATCATCTAGCTTGTATCTTGCCTTTTCCGCATCAGTAAAGAATTGATATGGTTTTGACACATATCGATCTGGGATTGCTGGAGATGTAGTTGTAGCTGCTTGTCCAGGTACAAATGATTGTGGATTTCCCGGACCATCTATGATAGATATCATATAATCTCTGTTCTTTAGATTTAAGAACTGAATCATTCTTTTCTTCCATTGTTAATAATCTCCAACAGATAAGACCGGAGGCTTCAGATGAGATCCCATAGAAAGAAATTCATTTGCCATGGTTGAAGAATGTATGTCCCTACACAAGATGAAAAATATTAGCTAGTAAAGATATTTAAATCCAATCAAATCAAGAAAACTTAAAAAACAATCAGAGATTTTGATTACTCAATGTGAAACGCAATGTGAAACGCAAATCGAGTGAATAGTATGAAACGCAAACCACACTTTGCGTTTGCAGTGTGGAACGCAAACCACACTTTGCGTTTGTAACGAGGAGCGCAAACCTTAGTTTGCGTTTGTAGTGTGAATCGCAAACTCCACTTTGCGTTTGTGATGTGGAACACAAATCTTAGCTTTGCGTATGTGATATGGATACAAATCAAACACAAATTCGATGAACGAAACGCAAACCAGTATGAACACCCGCAAACTAGGATGAAACAAGCGCAAAGCAGTATAAATCAAACGCAAACCTCTAAAATCAATTAAAATCACACCAAAACACATCTAGACTTCGAATTTCGATCTGAAAATTTGACAATATACTCACCAACACATTTCGAACACAATTCTACCAAGTAATTTCGATTAAAAATACACAAATAATCAAATTGAATCAAGAACAGTGCGTGGAACTCGTGAACTTCAAACTCAACAAAAATCACAAATTCATACTCGATTTCAGTGCAATTCTTGAAACAAATTATGCAGACATGATCGATTTCACAATGCGCACAAAACCTAATCAGATTCAACTCAAAAATTCCACTAAAAATCAAAAATGATTTTGACTTTGTGAACAGTAGCGTGAACAGTACGACTCAAAACATTTTCTTGATTTTCAAACGGATTTGGCTCTGATACCAAATGTGGCCCAGTGATTACTAGCATTAACACATTTAGATTGACACAAAACACTTTTATTAGATCAATCACATGAATTACAATTAATCACAGATCTAACATCTAGTCACAGATCTCAAGTATGTGTGTGTTCTTTGTGTGTGTTCTTACTCTCTCTCAACTACCACCAATATTACACCTTCAATTTCACACACACTTACTCACTTACTTAAAACAACACAATGACTTGCTTATATATAGGTCAACATGACCAAGCAAGGTCAAACCTTCTAAGCTCAATACAACTCACACACAAACACTAATTACAACAATGACCCTCATTTAATCTTGAATACAATTACAGTCTAACAGTTCTCAAGTGCTACCATCCACCTTCAAGTCTCATCTTCATCTAGGGTTTCATCTTTCCTAGGTTTTGGTCAAAAACCTAGATTGTGAGTTTACTAATCCTTTTGTTAAAACTAGATACACATCACAATCTACTACTTGTTATTATCTTGCTTTATATTTGAAGTGTTCATATTAAATGCAAGTATTTGGGGTTTTCCTTATGGATACATGTTTATATGTAACATGCTCCTATGTGTCTTGTTATGGAGATGATATCTTGTTGGAACACCATTCGATGGGTTTAAAACTACATGATTAAAATGTGGTCATATTTGTCTTGTTATAGACTTCATATTAAATGACCTGTAATATTGTACCCATGGTTGGTATGTATAATATTCTTGGTCATATTGTGCCTTGAGGCGGATTAATAAATTATGTTGGACGAACCAAGTCAGTAGACACTAGGAGGATGTAGTCTTGGGTGCCACCATGTGTGTATGTGCCTAGACCTCCGCCATTCGCGGTAATGCCATGGTTGTAGTCCTCGGATGTGCCGGGCCTTTCGGATGCCACTCGTAGTAGTTGGCATCAAGGTATATCGGCTCTTTGGGTGGAACTTGATTGGTGCTATGGGTATCCCCCGTTGACTCCACATTAAATGAAATTTGGTTAACTACTGATAAGAATTGTAAATGCTTTAACATGCTATTTTCTTTTTCAATTCACTAGGCTTTTTGGCCTAACACTTGTTTGGTGTCGATTTGTATCTCAGGTTCTAGTGGCGTCGTTTCTAAGAAGGCGTAGTTGCTTGGGTTAGAGCTTGGGGAAATGCACTTGGACATACATTTTGGAGAAGTCTTTTGGACTTATAGATGAAACCCTTTTTGTAATCTCTTTTCTAGTGGTAGAAATTAGATTAGTTGGTTGTTGTTTATTGTCCGTTCAATTACAACTGTGATTAAACAGGTTTATATATTTTCCCCATTTTTGGGAGGCTTTTGCTAAGGCAATTATTATACCATTTCTCCTTGTTGGGAAAGTTTTTGTTATCCCTATTTTTAGGGTGTTACAAGTTGGTATCAGAGCTTTAGTTTAAGTGAACTAGGTATTGTTTTAGCATATCTAGACTTAAGCTTTAGACTGTATTGTTTCACTGTCCATTTGGGGTAGAAATCCTAGGTGGGGAGAGTATTAGGATATACGGAATTACATTAATTGAGAGTTGTGATGATGGTGACAAGAATTCTTGTGTATGATTCGTTCATAATTTCACTTAGCTATTGTTATTATGAATGCATTGTTACGTGAGCATACTTGATTTACCGTTATTATGATAATTGATGAAGGTATTAGTACGTACAATGAGTTCAACTCGCTTAGTCTTTTCTCAATCTCTTTCTCGTACTTGTGTGGCAGTTTTCAATGGTAACTACTCGGAGCAGGTTACCGAATACGCCGGAGGGTCATGTAGAAGATGAATCTACAGCCGATCAACCCGGTTTGGTCGTGGCCACTGAAAGGCCACCAGTGACCAATGTCTTGGGCGGAGGACCTGAACAAATACCTCGAACCAACATTGCCACTACTATTCCGGTCATAGAAGAAGTGACGATGGAAACTAGAATTCGGGATAGCATGAAGGTGGCCATGAACTCGGCCATGGCCCAACAACAACTACAACAACAAGAGTTTTTCATGAAGCTTCTGGAAGACCGAGATGCCAGTCACCTCCAACATGAGACGATGGCGGAAAACATCGTGATGGGGTCAGGTGGTAGACCGGAAATGGTGGTGAACGAGGAACAACCGATGAATGGCAACAGAGAAAGGACCAAGGGATGCACCTACAAAGCATTTCTGGGGTGCAACCCGAAGGAGTTTTCGGGGTCCGCAAATCTGGTTGCATGCATGTATTGGCTGAAGGAAATAGAGATGGCTTTCGAGTCTAGCGAGTGCGATGTCTCGCAACGGGTGAAGTTCGCTTCTCAACTACTTAGGGGTGAGGCCCTCATCTGGTGGAACCTCACACGGTCCGCCGTCACTCCTGAAGTTTTGGCTAAGTTGACTTTGCCGGTTTTTAAGTGGAAGATCATGGACAAGTACTGCAGTGAGAGGTCGCTGGACAAGCTGGAATCAGAATTCAGAGATTTGAAGAAAGGGACTCTGTCCATCGCCGACTACTCCAAGATTTTCTTGGAAAAGTGAAATTTGGTGGGACATCTTGTCCCATATGAGAGATCAAAAATCAAAGAATATCAGAGTGGATTTCCGGCCAGTATGAAGACGGCCGTAAGGAATGCTAGAGGGTTGACTCTCCAGGATGTGATTAAAGAGTCGCTTCTGATAGAAGATGATTTGGAGGCGGAGAAAGATGAGAGAGTTGCTGTGAGTGAGAATAGAAAGTGGGAAGGGCCGTCTGGGCTCATTCGTCAGTCAAAGCCATACGTGAGCGGAAGAGTTGGTGATAATCGTCGTGAGGCACGATGGTTCCATAAGTGCAAAGTCAAGCACTCTGGCCCATGCGACCCAAAACCTCATTCGGGTCCCGTAGAATGTGCCAAGTGCGGCAAGAAAGGTCATGTGATTCTGGATTGCCCTATCCGAGGGCCGATTTGTTTTGAGTGTCGGGAACTGGGACACATGAAGAAGGATTGCACAAAGCTGGTGGGCGGAAAATGAGGAAACTCTTTTGGATCGACGATGCGGGTCGAGCAACCGTCAAGGGCGTCAAGCCGAGCATTCCGAATGACTACCGAGGAGGCAAAGGAGACCATTGATGTTGTTTCGGATACGTTTCTAGTATACTCCTTACCCGCTCGTGTGTTGTTTGATTCGGGTGCTACGTGTTCTTTCGTATCGGTAAATTTCTGTAATCAATTTGTCATCCCTAGTAGTGTACTTCCCGATGCACTAGTAGTAGATGGAGCTAATGGAGATCAAGTGATCGTCCGAGAGTGTTTCCGTGGTTGTACTCTAGAGATCGATGGGAGTTCGTTCGATGTAGACTTGTTACCTATGGCTATAGGGGGTTTCGACGTAGTCATAGGCATGGATTGGTTGGTGAGGCATAAGGCTGACATCTTTTGGTCCAAAAAGGTGATCCAAGTTCCTTTGCCGGAAAATGGTATGGTCACCATCTACGGGGAGAAAGGGAAGAGAAACAAACCTATCATCTCCTCCCTTAAAGCTCGTAAGTTTCTAGCGAAGGGTTACCCTTCGTACCTGGCTTACGTGGTGGGCGCAAAGAAAGAGAAGAGGTCAGTAAAGGACGTGAAGATCGTGCGGGACTACCCGGACGTATTTCCGGAAGATTTACCCGGGATACCACCGGAACGGCAAGTGGAGTTTCAAATTGACCTAACTCCGGGAGCGGCTCTGATAGCTCGTGCACCCTACCGTTTGGCTCCGACAGAAATGCGGGAGATGATGACGCAACTTCAAGAGCTACTCGAGAAAGGATTCATTCGACCGAGCTCGTCGCCTTGGGGAGCTCCAGTCTTGTTTGTAAAGAAGAAGGACGGGTCCATGCGGATGTGCATTGATTATCGGGAATTGAATAAAGTCACGGTGAAGAACAGGTATCCTCTACCACGCATCGACGATCTCTTCGATCAATTGCAAGGTGCGGGATGCTTTTCAAAGATCGATCTTAGATCCGGTTACCACCAAGTCAGAGTGAAGAAGGAAGATATAACGAAGACGGCTTTTCGGACGAGATATGGTCATTACGAGTTTTTGGTGATGCCCTTCGGCTTGACCAATACTCCGGCCATATTCATGGATTTAATGAACCGCATATGTCGCCCATTCTTGGACAAGTTCGTGATTGTCTTTATCGTCGACATCCTGATCTAATCAAAAGACGAGGTTGAGCATGAGAAACACTTGCGCGAAGTGCTAGAAGTTCTCCGAAAAGAGAAGTTGTATGCGAAGTTCTCAAAGTGCGAGTTTTTGCTCAAAGAAGTTCAATTCTTGGGTCACATGGTGTCGGAAGACGGGGTGAAGGTGGACCCAACGAAGATAGAGGCGATGATGAGTTGGGAACCGCCAACGAGTCCGACGAAAATCCGGAGTTTCTTGGGTTTGGCGGGCTACTATCGACGCTTTATTCAAGATTTCTCTAAAATAGCTTCGCCACTCACATCCCTCACAAGGAAGAATGTCAGTTTTATGTGGACTGACTTGCAAGAGCAAGCCTTTCAGACGCTCAAGAAAAGATTATGCGAAACTCCTATTCTATCCTTGCCCGATGGATCGGATGACTTCGTTGTTTATAGTGATGCTTCCAAGATGGGTCTCGGATGTGTATTGATGCAACGGGGAAAGGTGATAGCTTATGCGTCACGGCAACTAAAGGACCACGAGAAGAACTATCTGACTCATGACTTAGAATTGGCGGCGGTGGTCTTTGCTTTGAAGTTGTGGCGACACTATTTGTACGGAACCAAATGTACACTTTTTACCAATCACAAGAATCTTAAGTACATATTCGATCAAAAGGAACTCAATATGCGACAAAGGAGGTGGCTTGAGTTGCTAAAAGACTATGATTGTGATTTGCTCTACCATCCCGGTAAAGCCAATGTGGTGGCAGATGCATTGAGCCAAAGGAGTTATGAAGGCGGTGTTAAGTTATCCCTTACAAGAATCGATGTAGTATCGAGTCTCTTGGAAAACATCAAGGCGAGTCAAATGGAAGCATTCAAAGAAGAAAATCTCAAATCCGAAGTCATGGTGAAGCAAAGTGGACTTTTAACGGAAGATGGTCGAGGACTTAAACTCTTCCAAGGGCGAATTTGGGTGCCAAAGTTTGGTGGAAATCGGGAGTTGCTTCTCGAGGAAGCGCATAAGTCAAAATATTCTATACATCCCGGTAGCACCAAGATGTATAGGGATTTAAAGTTGAACTATTGGTGACCAGTGATGAAGCTGGACGTGGCCAATTATGTGGAGAGATGTGTCACGCATCTTCAAGTCAAGGAGGAACACCAAAGACCATACGGGAGTTTGCAACCATTGTCCATTCCCGAGTGGAAGTGGGACAACATCACCATGGATTTTGTGACAAAGCTACCGAAGACCCTGCGAGGTCATGATACTATATGGGTGGTCGTGGATCGTTTGACTAAGAGTGCACATTTTCTTGCTATGCGAGAGACCATGCCAATGGAGAAATTGCCTAAGCTTTATATCGATGAGGTGGTGTCGAGGCACAGAGTTCTGCAATCTATCGTGTCGGATCGGGACAATCGGTTCACCTTAAATTTTTGGGCTAACATGCAGAAAGAATTGGGCACTAGATTAAATCTGAGCACGGCCTACCATCCTCAAACGGATGGTCAAAGCGAGAGAACAATTCAGACGCTCGAAGATATACTGCGATCGTGTGTCATAGATTTCGGCGGGAGTTGGGACTCACACCTACCTTTGGTAGAGTTTGCGTATAATAATAGTTACCATTCTAGTATCGGAATGGCAGCGTTCGAGGCGTTATACGGACGGAAGTGCCGAACCCCTGTATGTTGGCTTGAGGCAAGCGAGAAGCAATTCGCCAGACCGGAAATCGTTCAAGAGATGGAGGACAAAGTGAAAGAAATTCGAGAACGATTGAAGGCGGCCCAAGACCGACAGAAAAGTTACGCGGATAAGAAGAGGACACCGGTCGATTTCCAAGTGGGCGATCGTGTCATGTTAAAAGTATCTCCTTGGAAGGGGATTATTCGGTTTGGAAAGCGCGGGAAGCTTAGTTCTTGTTTCCTTGGACCCTTTGTTATCTTAGAAAAGATTGGACAACAAGCGTACCGGTTGGATTTGCCACCAGAGATGGATGGGATACATTCTACCTTTCACGTGCGTTACCTTAGGAAGTGCTTGGCCGAAGAGGAAAGCGTGATACCCTTAACGGAAATTCGAATAGATAATGGGAACCGTTGTGTGGAAGAACCGGAAGAAATTTTGGAATCGAAAGTGAAGAAGTTGCGGCATATGGACGTAGTAATGGTCAAGGTCCAATGGAAGCACCATGGTGGTGCTAATGTTACTTGGGAATCCGAAGATGATATAAGGAAGCGTTATCCTCATTTGTTCGCATAATTGTGATTTCGGGGACGAACTCCAAATTAGGTGGGGAGGATTGTAACATCCGGAATTTCAGGTAAGTATAAGGTTTTGTCAATCTTATGTTTATGTATTTATCGAAGTAGAAATTATATGCTTAATTGCTATATTGTTTAAATTGGTTATCTGGTTTGGTTTGGTTTAGAAGTGCTAGAACAATCCTTTGGAAACAGGGAGTTACGCGACTTACGTCGCGGGTGAAGTCACGGCACAAGCCGCATAACCCACTGGAGTGTTTCTCCCTGGAGCAAGCGGGCGACATATGCCGCGGGTGCAAGTCGCAGCACAAGTCGTGGGGCGACCTGCTGGTCTCCAAAACCCCTTTTTCCCGATTTTTCTCTCATATTTTTTCACATCTCTCTCCCTTGGCGATTTTTAGAGCACCCAAATTAGTTTCCTTCCTCACCAAACCCTAACCCTCATAAATACAACATCCTTTGGTGGTTGGATCTTGGATTCTTGCATTTACTATCGTCAAGGAAGCTTTTCTAGGGTTCTCAAGTGCTACCATCCACCTTCAAGTCTCATCTTCATCTAGGGTTTCATCTTTTCTAGGTTTTGGTCAAAAACCTAGATTGTGAGTTTACTAATCCTTTTGTTAAAACTAGATACACATCACAATCTACTACTTGTTATTATCTTGCTTTATATTTGAAGTGTTCATATTAAATGCAAGTATTTGGGGTTTTCCTTATGGATACATGTTTATATGTAACATGCTCCTATGTATCTTGTTATGGAGATGATATCTTGTTGGAACACCATTCGATGTGTTTAAAACTACATGATTAAAATGTGGTCATATTTGTCTTTTATAGACTTCATATCAAATGACTTGTAATATTATACCCATGGTTGGTATGGATAATTTTCTTAGTCATATTGTGCCTTGAGGCGGATTAATAAATTATGTTGGACGAACCAAATCAGTAGACACTAGGAGGATGTAGTCTTGGGTGCACCGTGTGGGTATGTGCCTAGACCTCCGCCATTCGGGGTAATGCCATGGTTGTAGTCCTCGGATGTGCCGGGCCTTTCGGATATCACTAGTAGTAGTTGGCATCAAGGTATATCGGCTCTTTGGGTGGAACTTGATTGGTGCTATGGGTATCCCCCGTTGACTTCACATTAAATGAAATTTGGTTAACTACTGATAAGAATTGTAAATGCTTTAACATGCTATTTTCTTCAAGTCACTAGGCTTTTTGGCCTAACACTTGTTTGGTGTCGATGTGTATCTCAGGTTCTAGTGGTGCCGTTTCTAAGCAGACGTAGTTGCTTGGGTGAGAGCTTAGGGAAATGCACCTGGACATACATTTTGGAGAAGTCTTTTGGACTTATAGATGAAACCCTTTTTGTAATCTCTTTTCTAGTGGTAGAAATTAGATTAGTTGGTTGTTGTTTATTGTCCGTTCAATTACAACTGTGATTAAACAGGTTTATATATTTTTCCTCATTTTTGGGAGACTCTTGCTAAGGCAATTATTATACCATTTCTCCTTGTTGGGAAAGTTTTTGTTATCCCTATTTTTAGGATGTTACAAACTGCATTCACAGAGCATTAAGCTTGTGATAATAGTCAGAAATAGGAGCACCATTTTGACTAAGATAAACTTTTTTTGATGGAAGTTAAAAGTAACAGAACCATCTATTTTATCATAAGTTTCTTTTAGTTCTTCCCAAACTTCAGAGGAAACTTTTGAAAACACTTGACTAACAAATAAATCCTCATAAATAGATCCAAGAATCCAAGACAACACAACAGAATTACATATGTCCCACTGTTTTCCTAAAACAACGTCATTAGTGGAACGAACAACAGAACCATCTACAAATCCAAGTTTATTCTTGGTTTCTAAAGCAAGAATCATAGCACATGACCATACCTTGTAATTATTGGTACCAATTAATTTCACATTTAGAATAGAAACACCTGAAGTATCACTCGGATGCAAATAAAGAGGATCTTCAAAATCCAGCTTAGCAATCAAAGATTGTGACTCTGGATTTGTGGAGGCTTCTCCACCAGCCATAAGGAAGTAGAAAAAGAAAACACACGGGTAAAAGTCCTAAGTGGTATAATAGATATGATTCCTTGCCACTCGAAGATGGTAGGTCAAGCCAACCACTTAGGCACCCAACAAAAAACAGCTAACCAGAGATAAAGAGAAAGGAGAAGAGCTTACCAATAGTAATAAGGCACTTTTGTAAACAAATTATAGTAAACAGAAAGGGAAACAAGTAACAACTTACAATGCAACTCCTTAACTATAATGCGCAGCGGAAAAATAATTCTTGAAAGTACAGATATATACACAAAGCAGGAAGAACAACAGGATAAAAGGGATATAAAGTATAAACCAGGATGATAACCTGGACAAACAACAACAGAAGACGAGATTTACTTCTCAATAACAGATCTGGAAGTAAAAAAAAGGTAGAAAAAAAACAATTGCCAAAGCTTCTGACACTACAATCTAGTTCAAAACCGAACAAGATATAAGAAAAAAAAGTTTAAAGAACAACAACCTTAGCCCAAATCTAGGGAGGTCAGATCTAAGAAAAAGAAGTTCAAAGAACAATAGCGAAGGTAAAGATCTTAACAAAACATACAACAAATCGAGTCTATGAAGACACGATCTGATGTTTCAGCAATAAAATGATAAGGCCAGTTGTAAACCAACAGATGTAGCTAGACCACATTCTAGGTTAGATCTATAGAGAACTAATCCTCGAACAAAAAAAAACTCAACGAAAACGAGAGTAAGGATGAACAAAAACTTACGATTCAGGGCAGATCTACAGAGACCAGTCATGGAACCGAGATACCAAACCTTTAAGTCGAACAAGATAAACGAAAAAGAATGTGAAACCATAAACAAAACAATTCAGTCAGATAAGGTCTTACGATGATCAGATCCAACGATAAACCGTGATACAAGTTCTAAACTACAATCAGATCTATAGATATCAAATTGAAATTTTGAACCTAAAGATTCAGAGCAGATCTATAGAGATCAGATCCAAATGAAACAATGAAAAGAAGTTCTAAAAACTAAGACCAGATCTACAAAGATCGAGTCTGAGTTTAGAACAAAAACTATTTAGATAAGATCTTAAAACCAGATCTGAATAAACGAGTTAAAGAGGAAGATGAAGATGAAGAGACTTTTCAAAAGAAAAGAAGAAAACAATAGACCATAAAAAAAAGAAAAAACACTGTTGATGAGGAGAAGGTTAGAGAGAGCGATGGAAAGATCGATCCATAGCTCTGATACCATATTGAAACTTTACAAATCAAAGTACTACAATACACTCTCAAACTATCCTAACCATCTTCAAGAGATTTGGAGATGAAAACTCTCAAACAAGGAAAACCCTAATTCTAGAGAGAGACTCAACCGAGAGCTAAGTTCATCTAAAATAAAAACAATGAATCGTTGATACAAAAATGAGAATAAAACAACCGTTTTATAATTTCCATATTTTCACTCCAGCCCTTGCATTCTTCAATAATTGCTCTGCTACCCTTTATGTTCTCCAAGAAGTGAGGCGCGGTCCTCCAATCTTCAGAATTTATCCACTTTACACATTCAACCCTCATAGAAACAAAATAACAAGAAAACACCTTACGTTAGAAAGAAGATGACAAGATCGGTAAACATGTTATACTTTCAACATTTCAGGAGCACCAAACCTTAGGGACCAAAAATTCAAGAAGAACTTTGCAAAAAAAACAAGAAGCTAAAAACCAGGTAACAAAAGCCATAGAAGTGGAGAGATCGAACCTGGTGCAATGGTTTTAAGCACAATTGTTCAAGTCCCTACCCAAGAGGACTATTCTTGCTGATGCACAAGTTGCAAATGTAAATGAAATATGGATTTTGAAAAGACAACTTGTAATCAAACTCGTCATCAAGATCTTGATTTCAAACACAAATGCAAAATATTTGATAAGAAACCAATCATCAAAACACGAAAACAGAGTATGGAATCTCCATATAAAAAACATATCTATATGCACATGAAACACAGAAGCTACCAACTTTTGTAGCCTAACATTTTCCAATCGGAAACTTTTATCTAATATTAATAAGAAGTCAAACAAATAAAAAGAGTTAAGGAAATCAAATAAGTTTAACAAAAGTACACGAATGGAACAAACAAGTAAAGAAGTAACAGGTTTGGAAGAATATACACTCTCAAATAGAAAATATATATTCTATTTGTTCGATGAAACCAAGCATACAGATACCAAATGCAATTTCATACTATTTGAAAACCCTAACCTAATTTTTCATGCTATGACAGAGAAGCATAAAACTCAAAATCCAGTCGAAATCTTCAAAATGGAGAACGTCGAATCAAGATTAGAAACCGAGATGAGGAACAATAGAACCAGGATTTTGAATAAAAAAAAAGTAGAGATAGAGCCTAGTGGGAGCGTGAGATTTATCATCCCACGCCTTTTGATTCATTTGAAATTTGAATTTGGTTTAACTTTAGGAAAGTCTGAGAGCTTGAAATAGCTTTGGAAACACAAATTCTCTGTTTTATTGATAAGCTTTGGAACTGATAAACTAAAACCTTGAACATACAAAGAGTATGAATTTAACATTTGTACATTATGCATTATATATTGTAAATAAGAGATTTCAAGAACTCAAGAACCCTTTTGAGAAGAAGATTTCAAAATATTCAGATATAGAAAAAAATCCTTACTCCCTCTCTCTAAACTTGGTCTCCAAGTTTCTCAAGAACTCAAGAACCCTTTTGATTTCTCCATTATAAAGTTGTAATCTCTCAAGTTGTTGGGAACTGAAGAATTCATCAAGTATGGTTAATGCTGCTGGTTCAGTGTTACTACTGCTAGTACTGTTAATACTGCTAGTCATAGTTAGTGCTGCTTGAACAAAGTTAGTACTGCTTAGCTAGTTAGTGTTGCTTAGTAGTTAATGCTGCTAGAAGAAGTTAATGCTGCTGATCATGGTTAGTGCTGCTAAAGAGATTCGGATGGAAAGAATGACAGCTGGATAATCTGAAGATTATGGAAGCTTAGAGATATACATGGAAGATATACTGAAGATATTTTATTTATTGTAATTATCTTTGTATTCAGCATATATATTGTATAGTTTAGATAGAGATTAATTGATTCATTCTAAGTTTTTCATTCTTTAAGAGAGAAAATCAACCTCAAGGCATAGATCCTAATTCTAGAGAAGTAGAATTCGTATTGGTGAGCCTGTTCATCAATATTGAGGTTGAGTGAGTAATCTTGTAACTTCAAAGTATTCAATACAAGTTTACAGTTTGTTGATTATATTCTGTCTTTATTTTCTGTTTGATTAAATATCAAAGTGTTATTCCGCAAACTTCTTTGATATTGTTTCTAAGAATTAATTCTTGTTGAGAATTCGATCCTGACAAGTGGTATCAAAGCCTAACTCTCTCAGAAACAGTTATTCATCATGGAAAATCTTACAGAATCAAGCAGTACTTTGGTTTCTAAGGTTCCAATGCTCAAACCAAGTGAGTTTGACATGTGGAAGATCAGAATCAGACAATATATTCTTCTCACTGACTACTCAATGTGGGATATCATTGAGAATGGTCCTTCTGAAGCTGGAAGGATAGGACCAGATGGGAAAAGACCTCCACCAAAGACAGATGGTGAGAGGAAGATCAGACAGACAGAGATGAAGGCCTTGAGCACTCTGCTCTTGGCCATTCCCAATGAATATCAGCATCAATTTTGCAACTGCACTGATGATTAGATTCTCTGGAATGCTCTAGAGAAAAGATTTGCTGGAACTAAGAGCATCAAAAGAAATCAAAGAGATGTTCTAAAGCAGCAGTATGAGAACTTCACTTCCACAAAGAATGAGTCTATGACTCAAACTTTTGATAGGTTCAATAAACTCATAGGTGAACTGGCTACTGTAGGGGTGAAGATGGAACAAGATGATATCAACAGAAAGTTCCTCAGATCTCTTGGGGATGAATGGACTATGTATACTGTCTCATATAGACAGAGTGACAATCTGGAAGAGAAAGAACTTGATGATCTATACAATGATCTAAGAGTTTTTGAAACTGAGGTAGAAACCAAGAAGAAGCCCTCTGGTTATATTCACAATGCTGCACTTCTTTCAGCATCCACTGATACTACTGCCAACCCTGAAGCAGTTAGTACTGCCAGTGGAGTAAGTTCAGAAAAAGGCACTGAAACTATCTTTGAAGCCTTTTTGTCCAATCATAGCAGCAATTCTCTGATTAATGATGATCTTGATCAAATTCACCCTGATGATCTGGAGGAGATGAATATTAAATGGCAGATGGCCATGTTATCCATGAGGGTGAAAAAGTTAATTAAAAGAACTGGAAGAAATAACTTCTCTCAAAGAAGAGAAGATGGAGCTGGTTTTGACAAAACCAAGGTGGAATGTTATAAGTGTCACAAGAAAGGACACTTTGCTAGAGAATGCAGGAGTGCTGTTCCAAACAATAACCACCAACAAGCTCAGAATGGAGGATACAATCAGAACAAGAATCCTGCTCAAGCCCTTGTTTCTCAACAAGGAATGGGATTTGACTGGAGTGATCAAGCTGAGGAAGCCATTCAGAACCAAGCTCTTATGGCAGAAGTGTCTGATCTCCCTACTGAGGCAAGTTCTAATCTTTGCACTAAATCTTGCATTGACACTGTTACAAGATACAGGGATCACAATCAAAGTATGTGTGATGACCTCAAAAGATTAGAAAAAGACAGAAGAGATTATGTGTTAATAGTAGAGAGATTTGAAGAGCAAATCAAAGGCTTTCAAGCTAATGAACTTCAACACTCTTATGACACAAACTATTGGAAGTGGGAAAAGAATGAGTTAGAAACCAAATTGTCTAAGTCCTTAGAAGAGAATGATAGACTGAAAGAGGAACTGTCAAAAGTTAAGCTTGACATAGACAAGTTTTCCTATGCTTCAAAAGCAATGGACTCTCTTCTAAAGGCTCAGATACATGATAAGATGAAGCCTGGTATTGGATACAACAATACACCCCCTCCTTACAATAACAACTATATTTCTCCTACATCAGGCTTGTTAGAAACTAAGGAGAAAAAGGACTTGTCTGAAGAAGCTTTTAAGATAGATCCTTTGGATGAGGTAGTAGTTAAGGATTTGACTGAGAAAGGAGCCAGTGAGAACAGGGATAATAATGTGAGTAAAAAGATACCATTAGAAAACAATATTATCACCAATGAGGGATGTGGGAAAATCTGGGTCAAGTCCAAGGAGATAGAGAAGACTACAGGAAATGATAACAAGGTCCATTACAAACAAACCACAGTTGTGAATTCTGGATCTTGTAAACAGTGTGATTGCAATAAAGCCAAGAGCCTAAATTCTGGTTTAAAAAGAGGAAATCAAAGAAACTGGAATAATCAATGGGCTCAGAAACAAGGAGTTGATCTGAATAAAATCAATAGACCAAAACCTTGTTTTATATGTGGCAAGGTGAATCATTTGGCTAAGTATTGTTACTTTAACCCTATTAACCAACAAATGAACTTTCAAAGATTTGTGCAAAAATCTGTTGGTTATAGGAAGGCTGGAAAGATACATGTGATAAAGAAATCTATTGAAAGTAAAGGCACTTTAAAGAAAAAGTTTTTAAAAGAAAGTGTCAAAATGTGGGTGCCTAGAAGTACTAACAGTGTTAGTACTGCTAACAATATTAGTACTGCTAACACAGTTACTACTGCTAACAGTGTTAGTACTGCTGAAAATATTAATGTTGCTAATACTGTTAATACCACTTCAAAGGTTAATACTGCCAACACAGTTACTGCTGCTAACACAGTTACTACTGCTAACAAGGTTAGTACTGTTAAGCATACAAGTGCTGCCAAGGCAGTTAGTACTTCTAAAACAAGTACTGATTCTAGCAAAAACATTTCCAAGCCTATTATTGTAACAAAGTACTCCAAGAATGAGGAATTAAAGTTCAAAAATCTTGTCAAGAAAGAATGCAAGTATTTTGATGAGAAAGGGGTACCCAAGACCACTTTGGCTTGGGTTCCTAAATCATACTAATTGATTTATCTAATGTGCAGGGCAACCAACAGCTCAAGGGAAAGAGCATTTGGCATGTTGATAGTGGTTGCTCTAGGCACATGACAGGCAACATGTCATGCTTTCAGGATTTCAATTATATCAATGGAGGACATGTTGCATTTGGAGATAATCTTACTGGTGGTAAGATAAGTGGAAAAGGTAATGTCACCAAAGGTAAGATGACATTTGAGGATGTCTACTATGTTGATCAATTAAAGTACAACCTGTTAAGTGTATCACAGGTTTGTGACAAACAACATAGTATATTATTTACTAATACTGAGTGTATGATCCTTGCTCCAGGGTTCAAGGTAGTTGATGAAAGCATGATACTACTTAGAACTCCAAGAAAGGACAATGTTTACTATCTTAATATGGACAATGTTGATAGTGATTCATCTCTGAATTGTCTTGTTTCAAAAGCTTCTGTAGATGAATCCTCTCTATGGCACAGAAGGATGTGTCACATGAATTTCAAGACTATGAACAATCTTGTTAAAAATAACCTTGTAAGAGGTTTACCTTCAAAAGTCTTTTCATGTGATGATCATTGTGTTGCTTGTCTTAAAGGCAAACAACACAAAACTTCTCATAAGACCAAAGAGTTAAATTCTGTTTCTTCTTGTCTCCAATTACTGCATATGGATCTGTTTGGTCCTACAAATGTTATGAGTATAGGCAAGAAATCTTACTGCTTGGTTATTGTTGATGATTACTCCAGATTTACTTGGGTATATTTTCTAAGGATGAAACAAGTGGTCTTATCAAATCCTTTATTCTAAGAATTGAAAACCAAACTAATCAAAGAGTAAAAGTCATTAGATCAGATAATGGAACTGAGTTTAAAAATCATGATCTAAACACCTTTTGTGAAGAAAAAGGTATTGAGAGGCAATATAGTGCTCCTAGGACTCCTCAACAGAATGGTGTTGCTGAAAGGAGGAATAGAACACTAATAGAGGCTGCTAGATCTCTGTTGGCTGATTCCAAATTGCCAATTACCTTCTGGGATGAAGCAGTTAATACTGCTTGTTATGTCCAAAACAGAGTTCTAGTGGTCAAGCAAAAGAATAAGACCCCATATGAGCTTTTAAATAAAAGAAAACCTTTTATTGGTTTCTTCAAACCTTTTGGGTGTCCTTGTACAATTCTAAATACCAAATCTCACTTAGGTAAGTTTGATAACAAAGCAGATGATGGATTTCTTGTTGGATATTCATCTCAGAGTAAGGCTTACAGAGTTTTTAACTCTTCTTCTAGAATAATTGAAGAAAGTGACAATGTCAAATGCAATGAGAACACACCAAATCCTGTTGGGTCTGGACCTCAGTGGCTATTTGACATTGATTCACTAACTAACTCTTTTGGTTTCAGTAATAAGTATACAGGAACAGGAAGTGGAGGATCAGGGATCACACAAGTTCAAGAAAGTATATCTAAATCTGTGATTTTTCCCATACCCACAGTAAATTCTGTTGAAGACTGTGAAAAGGAATCATTTACTGGACCAAGCCAGAGTGAAGAAGACACTAGAGATGAGGAGACTCAAGAAAATAATAAAGTGACATCTGAAAACACTTCAGTTGAGTTGCATGAATCTAATCTTGAGGCTGGACTGAATGAAGAACCTAGTCATAACACCAGAGTTCAAAAGAATCATCCTCCACAGCTGGTAATAGGAGATATCTCTTCTTCTATGATGACTAGACATCAAAGCAGGCTTCAGGAAATGCAAGATCAACAGCATACAGTGCTTTCTTGTTTTCTATCACAGCTTGAGCCTAAAAAGGCACATGATGCTATGAAAGAATCTAGCTGGATAGAAGCAATGCAAGAGGAACTGTTACAGTTCAAGCTACAAGATGTATGGGATCTGGTAGACCTTCCTAAAGGTCACAGAGCAATTGGCACAAAGTGGATTTTCAGAAACAAGAGAGATGAAAGAGGTATTGTCATAAGAAACAAAGCAAGGCTGGTGGCTCAGGGATATACTCAAGAAGAGGGTATAGATTATGAAGAAGTGTTTGCACCTGTGGCTAGAATAGAAGCAATCAGACTATTCCTAGCCTATGCTTCTTACATGAACTTCAAAGTCTATCAAATGGATGTAAAAAGTGCCTTTCTCTATGGGTCAATTGAATAAGAAGTATATGTCTGTCAACCACCAGGGTTTGAAAACCCAAGCTATCCAGACAGGGTATACAAATTAAAGAAAGCACTTTATGGACTACATCAAGCCCCAAAAGCATGGTATGACACTCTGTCATCCTATCTCTTGGAAAATGACTTTGAAAGAGGAGTCATTGATAAGACTCTATTTATTAAAAGAAAGAAGAAGGATATTTTGCTGGTCCAAATCTATGTTGATGACATTATCTTTGGATCTACAAGAAACAACATGTGCAAGGAGTTTGAGGATTTAATGCATCAAAGGTTCAAAATGAGTTCCATGGGGGAACTTACTTTCTTCCTTGGACTCCAAGTTCAACAGAAGTCAGATGGCATTTTCATATGTCAATCCAAGTATGTGCAGGATATTCTAACCAAGTGTGGTTTCTCAGAATCAAAACCTGCCAGCACACCTATGGAAACACACAAGCAGATAACAGCAGATCTTGAGGGGGAGGATATGGATGTGCATCATTATAGATCCATGATTGGCTCTCTCATGTATCTCACAGCATCAAGGCCAGATATAATGTTTCCAGTCTGTGTATGTGCAAGATTTCAAGTTAGGCCAAAGCAATCTCACTTTCAAGCTGTTAAGAGGATATTCAGATATCTCAAAGGGCAACCCAGATTGGGACTTTGGTATCCTCATAACTCACCTTTTGACCTAATAGCATACTCAGACAGTGATCTAGGTGGGGCAAACTTGGACAGAAAATCTACTTCTGGAGGATGTCAGTTTTTGGGTGCTAGACTAGTCTCATGGCAGTGCAAGAAACAAACCACAGTATCCACATCTACAACAGAGGCAGAGTACATAGCAGCTGCAAGTTGCTGTTCTCAAGTCTTATGGATTCAGAATCAAATGTTGGATTATGGGGTAACCTTTCTACACACTCCAATCTTTATTGACAACAGCAGTGCTATTAGCATTGTGAATAATCCAGTCAAGCACTCAAAAACAAAGCACATTGAGATCAGGTATCACTTTATAAGAGATTGTAATGAAAAGAAACTTATTCAAGTTGTCAAAGTTCACACTGATAATCAGTTTGCTGATTTATTAACTAAAGCTTTTGATGTGGGTAGATTCACTTTCTTGGTAACAAGTGTGGGAATGATCAACTCTGAATAATCCCCTTCTCAAAAAGTGGTTTTATATCTGTATATTATTCTTGGAGTTACTAATCTTCTGTTTCAGGATATGCATAGCAGTACTCAGTGTTTAGCAAGTTTAAAAGGAGTAAGTCAGTTAATACTGCTAGTGGTTAATACTGCTTTCAGTTAATACTGCTAGTGGATAATACTGCTCTCAGTTAATACTGCTAGTAGTTAATACTGCTTTCAGTTAATACTGCTAGTAGTTAATACTGCTTTCAGTTAATACTGCTTTCAGTTAATACTGCTAGTAGTTAATACTGCTTTCAGTTAATACTGCTAGTGGTTAATACTGCTTTCAGTTAATACTGCTAGTGGTTAATACTGCTTTCAGTTAATACTGCTAGTAGTTAATACTACTTTCAATTAATACTGCTAGTAGTTAATACTGCTCTAGGTTAATACTGCTTATGTTCCGAATACTATAAATACTCTTTGCCCGCCTAAAAGTTCATAACGACTCTTTGCATACTGTTCTCTTGCGCTCAAAACCTTTTCTCTCTCAAGTTCGAAGTTTTCAGGCAAGCTTTTCACTAAGATCAATGGCATCCATGACTTTTATCGACGAGCACAACGAGATTGCAATGCTACAAAAGCCAAAGCAAGCTGCAGGATTTCATCAGATTGTGGATTTCCTCATGTCAAGCCACATTGCTCATGCTCTTATTGTATCCCCTACAATCTATATTGAGCATCAAAGGCAGTTCTGGGCTAATGCAACTATTGTTGTTGAGAATGGTGTGCAGATGATCAAGACAAGAATCTGTGATCAATCACTCACGGTTACTGAAGAGGTTATTCGCATCAGTCTACGTCTAGACGATGCCTCTGGTATAACCTCTATCCCAAATGATGAACTGTTTTCAAATCTTACAAGAATGGGGTATGGAGGCCCATTGGGAGTTTTCAAATTCTCTAAAGCAAAATTCTCACCCCAATGGCGTTTCTTTGTCCATACTCTTATGCATTGTATCTCCAAAAAGACTACTGGATGGAGTGAGTTCAGCAGCACTATTGCTTATGCTTTGGTGTGCTTGGCCACTGCCAGAAAGGATAATTTTTCTAAAATGATTTTCAGTGATCTTGTCTCAAACATGGGAAACAAAAAGAGCTTCTTTATGTATCCCAGGTTTGTTCAAGAAGTCATTACTCATAAATTGACGGATATACCTCAACCTGTTGGGGTATATGTACCTAAACTCCCCAAAGGCAAGGTTTTCTCAAATATGAGAAGATCTGCTGGGGACTCTGAAGGAGTTGACACCCCATTGTTCTCTACAATGATGGTGGTGTCCCAAACCCATGAAGGTATGGCAGCAGGGTCAAGGCCCCCATTAGACCAACCCACTGCTAGCCAAGCCCAACCTTCCCTCTCAAAATCAATTCCCCAGTCCCTTCTTGAAAAACCAACCTCTCCTATCACCCAAACTTACAAGAGAAAACAGGTAAAGAAGGCTCCTTCCCTTCTTGTACCATTACCCTCTCAGCCTTTAAGCCCTCTAAGGGAGAATTCTCCCCTAGAGAATATTCAAAGGGAAACCACAAGGGTGTCTCCCAACCCAAAGGAGGTGCTCTCTGAGGAGGAGGTAGAGCATATGGGTGATGAGGCTGCCACTACTCCTGCTAGTACAGAGGAGGAAAGTGGTAACATCAATAAGACCTCCCCCATGGCAACTTTGAATGAGCAATCATTTGAAGGTCCCTGGTGCCAAGAAACCACAGGGGTGGATAGTGCTTCTGCAAGGCAGAAGACTTCCACTAATAAAAGATCCAATGATCCTTCAAAGGAGGGTAACACTTCTGGAGAGGGAGAGGACAGATATACGTACTATGAATTGATGGAAACAATGGGGAACATCAATCAAGATGTTCTCAAACAAGGAAAAGATATTGAAGAAATGAAGATAGTCATTCTGTCACAACAAGAACAGATTGCTAAGCTGAAGAAGATGGTGGTTAGTCTGGTACAAAGGAAGAAGAGAAAGCAATTCCAACTAAGGAGAAGGAAGTCTGAAAATGATGCTCCCAAAAAGGGGGAGATCAACATGGAAGAAGTCACAAGAAAGGGGGAGATTGATAGAGAAAAACTTAATGTTGAGGGGGAGCAGGAAGCAGAAACAGAGAGAGATTCAGTGCCAAAAGAAACAAAAGAAGCAGCAGAAACAGTTACTACTGCTGACATTAATAAAGCAGCAGAAACTGTGAAAGAAGTTTTAACAGATCTTGAGATTGCAGAAACCTTACTAAAAGCCAAGAATGATACTTCCAAGGTCACTTCAAAGACCAAAGGAGTAATCATCAAAGAACAAGGTGAAGTGATCAAGAAAGATAATAGCAAGAAGGCAATGAACAAAGACAAAGGAAAAGCAAAAATGGTGGAATCTGATCAACCAATCAAAAAGAAAAGGTTGGTTGAATCAGATGAAGCCCTAGCTAAAAAGATGCAGGAGGATTTTGAAAAAGAAGAAAGAGTTCAGATGGAAAAGGACAGGGAAATGGCAAAAGCTCTAGCTGCTGAACTGAATGAAGCTTATCAACTGAGTATGGCAACTGAAATTGCACAGAAGAAAGCTGCAAGTATGAAGAAATCAGTAGTGAAAACAGCTACAAAGAAAAGAAAACCCTCAAAGACATTCCTAGGTACCCAAGAGAGAAACAAGATGATTATATTTCTTAAAGGTGTTGTAGGAGTCAAAAAGGAGATGTTCTCCAAAATGTCTTTTGAGAAGATCAAAGAGCTCTATGATTCAGAGATGTTAAAGCTTCAGGGAAATGAAACTGCTAGGGTGGAGATGGAGAAGAGGATAAAAGAAAGTAATGATTTTGATTGTCAAAAGCCATTTCCAGATGAGCAAGAAACACCTCCTAAGAAAGAGTCCACTCTGGGAGAAAGTATAAGAACTTTAAAGAGAACAAAAATGATGGCAAGGAGAAAGCCAATCAAGAAGCCTAAAGTATCTGAAGAAGAGGCTAAGAAGGTTGCTGAAGAAGAAGGGGCACCTGAGTCATCTAAACAGACAGAGCCAGCTAACACTGATGATGTAAATTTGTATATGGTAGTGATGGACAAAGTGCCTGAACCAATTTCAGCAGAACCTGTAGGAGTTAAGCCTCCTGAGGTCATTCTCTGGGATACATTGACAGTGGATGGAAAGGAATACATAAGGCTGAAAAGAAAGGATGAAAAGTATGAAGTGTTCAACACATGGGCAAAAATTGTCAGAACATGCTCTAGATCAGATCTTGAAGAGATGTTTGAGATAGGAATGAAGTTGTATGCAGATATTCTAAAGGCTCCAGGAATTTCAATTACAAAACTGGTAATGGAGTATCTGTGTATGATGTTCAAACCTGAAGAAGTAAAGCATATGATCAAGAATGTATTCAAGTCGGTCAACAGTTGGACTCTATATGAAATTAGTGGAGTATATACAGTGACTTTGGATTTAAATCACACTGAATACTTCCTAGTGGATAGAGTGTATAATCATAGCAGATTGAAGCTACATGCCATGCTGAAGAAAAAGTTAAGGTGTGTTCCAGATTCAGAAATGGCTAAATACTTGATTCAAAGAACCATCAATCAGAGTTTGGGATTGGATGCAAACACTGGGATTTAGGCCATGATAGAGTTTTGGGAGCATCTTGAAGATTAATTCTGAAGAACTTGACTTCTCTTCCTAAAAGTCAAGTTAGGGGGAGATTGTTGGGAACTGAAGAATTCATCAAGTATGGTTAATGCTGCTGGTTCAGTGTTACTACTGCTAGTACTATTAATACTGCTAGTCATAGTTAGTGCTGCTTGAACAAAGTTAGTACTGCTTAGCTAGTTAGTGCTGCTTAGTAGTTAATGCTGCTAGAAGAAGTTAATGCTGCTGATCATGGTTAGTGCTGCTAAAGAGATTCGGATGGAAAGAATGACAGCTGGATAATCTGAAGATTATGGAAGCTTAGAGATATACATGGAAGATATACTGAAGATATTTTATTTATTGTAATTATCTTTGTATTCAGCATATATATTGTATAGTTTAGATAGAGATTAATTGATTCATTCTAAGTTTTTCATTCTTTAAGAGAGAAAATCAACCTCAAGGCATAGATCCTAATTCTAGAGAAGTAGAATTCGTATTGGTGAGCCTGTTCATCAATATTGAGGTTGAGTGAGTAATCTTGTAACTTCAAAGCATTCAATACAAGTTTACAGTTTGTTGATTATATTCTGTCTTTATTTTCTGTTTGATTAAATATCAAAGTGTTATTCCGCAAACTTCTTTGATATTGTTTCTAAGAATTAATTCTTGTTGAGAATTTGATCCTGACACAAGTGTATCATCATCAAATTGATAGTGGATCGGTTCTCGGCGTCCTTCGCCCGTTGTTTTTCCCTTTCCGGGTTTCCACAAAAAATCTCGATGTCTCTCTTACGTATGCTGTATTTTGCATTATATTGGGATGATCATTTTTTACATTACTCAATGGTTGATTATCTAGCATTGTCAATTGTTATTCCGCCTAGAATCTCGATATAGAACTTTAGTTCATTTGTTTTTGGGTTATTTGTGTTTTTATCGGGAACTAACTATTGAGCTTTTAGCTATTTGGGTCTTGGTAATTTCACAACAATTGGTATCAGAGCTCAAGGATTATTATTGAGATTTTTTGATCGATTGAAGATTGTGGGATTATTGATTTGCTAGGGTTTCATTTATGTCGACAATGAAATTTGATTTACCTTTGTTGGAACGAGATACCCAATGTCCTTTATGGAAGATAAATATGAGAGATGTTCATGTTCAACAAAATTTGAATACATCTATTTTGGAATAGGCTTTTATGTCTGGTGCTTGGACGGAAGAGGAAAAAGAACTAAATGACTTGAGAGTTTCATCCTTGATTAGATTGCATTTTCCTAATGATATTGTACATGATGTCGTAGAAGAGGAAACGACTTATCGAATATGATGTATGATAGAGAAAATGCTTATGACAAAGAGCTTGACCAATAAGCTCCATATGAAGCTTAAATTGTATGACCATCGTTTATCTAAAGGTGGTTCAATTATTGCACATCTATCGAAATTCAAAGAGATAGTTGGTGACTTGAAGAATCTTGAGGTGAAATATGGCGATGAAGATTTTGGGTATAATTTTGTTATGCTCTTTGATGCCATCATTCACTACTTTTATATATGGATACAATCATTTATACTAAGGATTACCTTACTCTTGAGGAAGTGTATAACACTTTGAGTTCAAAGGAGAAGATGAAAAAGATAATTCCCGGTCATGAACCAAAGGCCGAGGAATTAAATGTAAGGGGAAGACGATTTGAAAAATGCTCAAGCACTTGAAGAAAATCAAGATTAATATCTCGTGGTAAGAAGAAGTTTTGTAACTGTTGGATCAAATAATTGTATTCAAGATTAAAGGGTCTAAACTGTATTTGATTGATAGTTAAAGTTAGAGGGTTTATTGTGTAATAAGTTAATAGTTTTATTATTATTGGGCCCAAGCCCATTAGGCCTTAAAAGCCTAGGTATTTAATGTTTTAGTTATTAGGTTTTAGGGTTAACCTTTGATAATTACAATAATCATATTAGAGATAGGTAGTTGTTTTCTCTGTATTCAAGGGTATCAAGAACACACAAGGTTTTCATTGTTTATTAAAGGGATTGGTATGTTATTCTGATCTTATATCTCTTGATGTATATTGTGTTCTGTGATTGTTAATCAACTAGATTAAACTGGGATAACAAGTGGTATCAGAGCCTAAGAATCAAGTTGTGAATTAACACTGTTTATCGATTTATCTGATTACTGTTCATCGACTTTTTCTGGGTTCATCAAGTGAAAATCAAGTTCATGATTTAATGTGTTTTTATGCTTTAAATTGATCTGATTATACTAGATTTATGCTATTGAAAGCTATCTGATTGGTTAATTTCATTATAGATCATCAAGTGATTAGATTTTTATGATTCTTAGAATCTGGTTCATATATTTGTCGGTCATTGTGTTCTTCAAAATTGATGCATGAAAGTTGGATTTGGCCTTTGTTTTTGTTTGCATGATAATAGATATAGGTTATTAGATACCAAAGTCTGATCTTTGCTTTCAATTTCTGTGTTTTGTGTGGTTTCTGGATCGATTTTCTGGGCTGTTCATCGTTCTGGGTCGAACAAGAACATATCGGTCGACTAGGTTTACGTCTCACAATATACCGGTCAGACACACTATCGGTCTATAGCATTATCGGTCCACTTTCCATATCGGTCGCCCGATACACTCACAGACCACATCTTATCGGTCCATACATTTACCCGGTCGACCGAATCATATCGGTCGAATACTTTGTATCGGTCGAGACACCCATCACACTATCCCGGTCACCCGGTACACACAGATCACTACCGGTCGAACACTTTTGCCGGTCGAGCACATTCCCGGTCGTGCAACACCCCGGTCGAACAACTTACCGATCCAAGCAAGTTCTCGGTCGACTTCTGCTTTGTGTGATTGCCTACTCACGAGAACCTCTGTTTGCGCCACCCAAGGCTCACGCAAACCTCACTTTGCGCGACCCACTGTTCGCGAGAACCTCACTTTGCGCCACAACCTTGTCACGCAAACCTCACTTGCGCCACAGCCTTGTCACGCAAACCTCACTTTGCGCCAGTACCGGTTCGCGCAAATCACTGTTCAAGCAAGTTACTGTTCACTTTGCGCCAGAAATTTTTTTTCGTCAGATTTTCACAGTTCAATTTTTCAGTATTATCTATTTGAGTTTTATACTGTTTACGAGGACTACATTTAATTATTTTTGGAAATTTATTTTTCTGAAAATTTTTTAGTGTAGTTTTTATCCTATTTTGATTCTAACGATCTCATCTAGTTGGTTGTCTTGATACAGAAAAGTTTGCTTACTCACCATACAGCTAAAGATGTCTGAAGGTTACAGCCTTGATTTTGAAAAGATGACACATTCTGAAGCAAAAGCAAATGCTAAACGTCTTGCTAGACAGTTGTCAAGATATACAGACATGGCTTATGATTGTGAAAAGGAGATTAAAAAGCTCAAATCCGAGATGTTACCTCTTGAAGCTGAGAATGAAAATCTAAAGATTCAGAACTCATCTCTTATTACTCAAATCAATGTTTTAAAAGAAAATTCAAAAGATTCTGTTGGGAACTGAAGAAAAACTCAAGTATGGTTAATGCTGCTGGTTCAGAGTTAATACTGCTAGAAGACTTAAAGGTTAATACTGCTGAGTGTTACTACTGCTAGTAGTTAATACTGCTAGTTAAAGTTAGTGCTGCTTGAACAAAGTTAGTACTGCTTAGCTAGTTAGTACTGCTAGTGGTTAGTACTTCTTAGTAGTTAATGCTGCTAGAAGGAAGTTAATGCTGCTGAAGATTAATACTGCTTATATGATGAAGATTCGTATGAAAGGATATACATGGAAGCTTAGAGATATACATAGAAGATATACTGAAGATATTTTATTTATTGTAATTATCTTTGTATTCAGTATATATATTGTATTGTTTAGAATAGTTAGATAACTTTTAGTTTTCATTCTTTTAGAGAAAAAACAACCTCAAGGCATAGATCCTAATTCTAGAGAAGTAGAATTCGTATTGGTGAGCCTGTACATCAATATTGAGGTTGAGTGATTAATCTTGTAACTTCAAAGCATTAAATAAAAGCTTACAGTTTGTTATTCATATTTTCTGTGTTGATTTACTGTTTCATTAAATATCAAAGTGTTATTCCGCAAACTTCTTTGATATTGTTTCTGAGAATTAATTCTTGTTGAGAATTCGATCCTGACAAGTGGTATCAGAGCCTGATTTCTCAGAAACAACTATTCATCATGGAAAATCTTGCAGAATCAAGCAGTACTTTGGTCTCAAAGGTTCCAATGCTTAGACCCAATGAATTCGATATGTGGAAGATCAGAATCAAGCAGTACATACTCCTCACTGACTATTCTATGTGGGATATAATAGAGAATGGTCCTTCTGAAGCAGGAAAGATTGGTGCAGATGGAAAGAGAACTCCACCAAAAACTGATGCAGAAAGAAAGATCAGACAGACAGAGATGAAAGCCTTGAGCACCTTGCTCTTGGCTATTCCCAATGAATATCAACATCAGTTCTGTAACTGCACTGATGCAGAGATGCTCTGGAATGCTCTGGAGAAGAGATTCTCTGGTACCAAAAGTACAAAGAGAAATCAGAAAGCCATTCTGAAGCAACAATATGAGAACTTTATGTCAACCAAGAATGAGTCCATGACTCAAACTTTTGACAGGTTCAACAAAGTTATTGGTGAACTAGCTATAGTGGGAGTACAAATTGATCAAGATGATCTGAACAGAAAGTTTCTAAGGTCCTTGAGTGATGAATGGACCATGTATACTGTGTCTTTCAGACAGAATGATCAACTGGAAGAAAAGGAACTTGATGATCTTTATAATGATCTAAGAGTTTTTGAATCTGAGGTAGAGGCTAAAAAGAGGCCTTCTGGCTATGTTCACAATGTTGCACTCCTTTCAGCATCAACTGATTCTACTTCCAACCCTGAATCAGTTAGTACTGCAAATGGAACAAACCAAGAGAAAGGCACTGAAACTGTGTTTGAGGCCTTTCTGGCAAGTCATGGAAACTCTTCTCTCATTAATGATGACTTGGAACAACTCAATCCAGATGATCTTGAAGAGATGGATATTAAATGGCAGATGGCCATGCTCTCCATGAGAGTTAAAAAGTTCATCAAAAGAACTGGGAGGAACAACTTCTCCCAAAGAAGAGAAGATGGAGCAGGATTTGACAAGTCCAAGGTGGAATGTTACAAATGCCATCAAAAGGGACACTTTGCTAGAGAATGCAGAAGTGGAATGTCTCAGAATAACAACCACCAACAATCTCAATCTGGAAGCTTCAACAGAAACTCTGCACAAGCCCTTGTCTCTCAACAAGGTATGGGGTTTGATTGGAGTGATCAAGCTGAAGAGGCTATTCAGAATCAAGCTCTAATGGCAGAGGTGTCTGGTCTCCCTACAGAGGTAACTTCAAATCTTTGCTCTCAAAATTGCATTAACACTGTTAAAAGGTATAGGGATCACAACCAGAACATGAGTGATGACCTTAAGAGATTGGAAAAAGACATAAAAGATTATGTAAGGATTGTTGAGAGATTTGAAGAACAGATTAAGGGTTTTCAAGCTAATGAGCTTCAACACTCTTATGACACAAATTACTGGAAGTGGGAGAAGAATGACTTAGAGCTTCAACTGACCAGATCTAAAGAAGAAAGTGAAAAGCTAAGAGTAGAGCTAGCTAAAGTCAAACTTGATGTAGAAAAGTTTTCTAATGCTTCCAAAGCAATGGATTCTTTGTTACAAACTCAGATTCATGATAAACTGAGAAGAGGTATAGGGTACAATACCACACCAC
Source organism: Arctium minus (assembly GCA_954870635.1). Lineage (NCBI taxonomy): Eukaryota > Viridiplantae > Streptophyta > Magnoliopsida > Asterales > Asteraceae > Arctium > Arctium minus. The sequence continues at coordinate 145,728,804 of OX941081.1, forward strand.
CACCCTATAACAACAACTACATCCCTCCTAGTTCAGAGTTGTTAGAAACAAAGGATAGGAAGGATCTACCTAAGGGAGCCACTGAAATAGATCCCTTAGATGAAGTGGTTGTTAAGGATAAAACTGAGAAAGAAGTTGTCAAGGATAAGGACAATACTGTGAGTGGTGAGATTCCTAAAGAAAATCACATTATCACCAATGAGGGATGTGGAAAGCACTGGATCAAGTCTAAAGAGATAGAAAAGACTGAGGGAAAGAACAAGAAGGTTCACTATAAGCAGACCACTGTTGTGAACCCTATTCCTTGCAAACAGTGTGATTGCAATAAAGCCAAGAGCCTAAATTCTGGTTTAAAAAGAGGAAATCAAAGAAACTGGAATAATCAATGGGCTCAGAAACAAGGAGTTGATCTGAATAAAATCAATAGACCAAAACCTTGTTTTATATGTGTCAAGTTGAATCATTTGGCTAAGTATTGTTACTTTAACCCTATTAACCAACAGATGAACTTTCAAAGATTTGTGCAAAAATCTGTGGGTTATAGGAAGGCTGGAAAGAATCATGTGATAAAGAAATATGTTGAAAGTAAAGGCACTTTAAAGAAAAAGATTTTTAAAGAAAGTATCAAAATGTGGGTGCCTAGAAGTACTAACAGTATTAGTACTGCTAACAATATTAGTACTGCTAACACAGTTACTACTGCTAACAGTGGTAGTACTGCTGAAAATATTAATGCTGCTAATACTGTTAATACCTCTTCAAAAGTTAATACTGCCAACACAGTTACTGCTGCTAACACAGTTACTACTTCTAACAAAGTTAGTGCTGCTAAGCATGCAAGTGCTGCCAAGGTAGTTAGTACCTCTAAAACTAATACTGATTCTAGCAAACATAGTTCCAAGCCTATTATTGTAACAAAGTACTCCAAGAATGAGGAGTTACAGTTCAAAAATCTTGTCAAGAAAGAATGCAAATATTTTGATGAGAAAGGGGTACCCAAGACCACTTTGGCTTGGGTTCCTAAATCATACTAATTGATTTATCTAATGTGCAGGGCAACCAACAGCTCAAGGGAAAGAGCATTTGGCATGTTGATAGTGGTTGCTCTAGGCACATGACAGGCAACATGTCATGCCTTCAGGATTTCAAGTATATCAATGGAGGACATGTTGCATTTGGAGACAATCTTACTGGTGGTAAGATAAGTGGAAAAGGTAATGTCACCAAAGGTAAGATGACATTTGAGGATGTCTACTATGTTGATCAATTAAAGTACAACCTGTTAAGTGTATCACAGGTTTGTGACAAACAACATAGTATATTATTTACAAATACTGAGTGTATGATCCTTGCTCCAGGGTTCAAGGTAGTTGATGAAAGCATGATACTACTTAGAACTCCAAGGAAGGACAATGTTTACTGTCTTGATATGGACAATGTTGATAGTGATTCATCTCTAAATTGTCTTGTTTCAAAAGCTTCTGTAGATAAATCCTCTCTATGGCACAGAAGGATGTGTCACATGAATTTCAAGACTATGAACAATCTTGTTAAAAATAACCTTGTAAGAGGGTTACCTTCAAAAGTCTTTTCATGTAATGATCATTGTGTTGCTTGTCTTAAAGGCAAACAACACAAAACTTCTCATAAGACCAAAGAGTTAAATTTTGTTTCTTCTTGTCTCCAGTTATTGCATATGGATCTGTTTGGTCCTACAAATGTTATGAGTATAGGCAAGAAATCTTACTGCTTGGTTATTGTTGATGATTACTCCAGATTTACTTGGGTATATTTTCTAAGAACTAAGGATGAAACAAGTGGTCTTATCAAATCCTTTATTCTAAGAATTGAAAACCAAACTAATCAAAGAGTAAAAGTCATTAGATCAGATAATGGAACTGAGTTTAAAAATCATGATCTAAACACCTTTTGTGAAGAGAAAGGTATTGAGAGGCAATATAGTGCTCCTAGGACTCCTCAACAAAATGGTATTGCTGAAAGGAGAAATAGGACACTAATAGAGGCTGCTAGATCTCTGTTGGCTGATTCAAGATTGCCAATTACCTTCTGGGCTGAAGCAGTTAATACTGCTTGTTATGTCCAAAACAGAGTTCTAGTGGTCAAGCAAAAGAACAAGACCCCATATGAGCTTTTAAATAGAAGAAAACCTTTTATTGGTTTCTTCAAACCTTTTGGGTGTCCTTGTACAATTCTAAATACCAAATCTCACTTAGGTAAGTTTGATAGCAAAGCAGATGATGGATTTCTTGTTGGATATTCATCTCAGAGTAAGGCCTACAGAGTTTTTAACTCTTCTTCTAGAATAATTGAAGAAAGTGACAATGTCAAATGCAATGAGAGCACACCAAATCCTGTTGGATCTGGACCTCAGTGGCTATTTGACATTGATTCACTAACTAATTCTTTTGGTTTCAGTAGTGATGATTCTACAGGAACAGGATGTGGAGGATCAGGGATCACACAAGTCTCAGAAAGCATATCCAAATCTGTGATATTTCCCATACCCACAGTGAATTCTGGTGAAGACTGTGAAAAGGAATCATTTACTGGACCAAATCAGAGTGAAGAAGAAACTAGAGATGAGGAGACTCAAGAAAATAAAGAATCAGAAGTGGCATCTGAAAACACTTCAGTTGAGTTGCATGACTCTAATCTAGAGGCTGGACTGAATGAAGAACCTAGTCATAACACCAGAGTTCAAAAGAATCATCCTCCACAGCTGGTAATAGGAGATATCTCTTCTCCTATGATGACTAGACATCAAAGCAGGCTTCAAGAAATGCAAGATCAACAACATACAGTCCTTTCTTGTTTTCTATCCCAGCTTGAACCTAAAAAGGCACATGATGCTATGAAAGAATCTAGCTGGATAGAAGCAATGCAAGAAGAACTGTTACAGTTTAAGCTACAAGATGTATGGGATCTAGTAGACCTTCCTAAAGGTCACAGAGCAATTGGCACAAAGTGGATTTTCAGAAACAAGAGAGATGAAAGAGGTATTGTCATAAGGAACAAAGCAAGGCTGGTGGCTCAAGGCTATACTCAAGAAGAGGGTATAGATTATGAAGAAGTTTTTGCACCTGTGGCTAGGATAGAAGCAATCAGACTATTCCTAGCCTATGCTTCTTACATGAACTTCAAAGTCTATCAAATGGATGTAAAAAGTGCTTTTCTCTATGGATCAATTGAAGAAGAAGTATATGTCTGTCAACCACCAGGGTTTGAAAACCCAAGCTATCCAGACAGGGTATACAAATTAAAGAAAGCACTTTATGGACTACATCAAGCTCCAAGAGCATGGTATGACACTCTGTCATCTTATCTCTTGGAAAATGACTTTGAAAGAGGAGTCATTGATAAGACTCTATTTATCAAAAGAAAGAAGAAGGATATCTTGCTGGTCCAAATCTATGTTGATGACATTATCTTTGGATCTACAAGAAACAACATGTGCAAGGAGTTTGAGGATTTAATGCATCAAAGGTTCAAAATGAGTTCCATGGGGGAACTTACTTTCTTCCTTGGACTCCAAGTTCAACAGAAGTCAGATGGCATTTTCATATGTCAATCCAAGTATGTGCAGGATATTCTAACCAAGTTTGGTTTCTCAGAATCAAAACCTGCCAGCACACCTATGGAAACACACAAGCAGATCACAGCAGATCTTGAGGGGGAGGATATGGATGTGCATCATTATAGATCCATGATTGGCTCTCTCATGTATCTCACAGCATCAAGGCCAGATATAATGTTTCCAGTCTGTGTATGTGCAAGATTTCAAGTTAGGCCAAAGCAATCTCACTTTCAAGCTGTTAAGAGGATATTCAGATATCTCAAAGGGCAACCCAGATTGGGACTTTGGTATCCTCATAACTCACCTTTTGACCTAATAGCATACTCAGACAGTGATCTAGGTGGGGCAAACTTGGACAGAAAATCTACTTCTGGAGGATGTCAGTTTTTGGGTGCTAGACTAGTCTCATGGCAGTGCAAGAAACAAACCACAGTATCCACATCTACAACAGAGGCAGAGTACATAGCAGCTGCAAGTTGCTGTTCTCAAGTCTTATGGATTCAGAATCAAATGTTGGATTATGGGGTAACCTTTCTACACACTCCAATCTTTATTGACAACAGCAGTGCTATTAGCATTGTAAATAATCCAGTCAAGCACTCAAAGACAAAGCACATTGAAATCAGGTATCACTTTATAAGAGATTGTAATGAAAAGAAACTTATTCAAGTTGTCAAAGTTCACACTGATAATCAGTTTGCTGATCTATTCACTAAAGCTTTTGATGTGGGTAGATTCACTTTCTTGGTAACAAGTGTGGGAATGATAAACTCTGAATAATCTCCTTCTTAAAAAGTGGTTTTATATCTGTATAGTATTCTTGGTGTTACTAATCTTCTTTTTCAGGATATGCATAGCAGTACTCAGTGTTTAGCAAGTCTAAAAGGAGTAAGTGTAGTTAATACTGCTAGTGGTTAATACTGCTTTCAGTTAATACTGCTAGTGGTTAATACTGCTTTCAGTTAATACTGCTAGTGGTTAATACTGCTTTCAGTTAATACTGCTAGTGGTTAATACTGCTTTCAGTTAATACTGCTAGTGGTTAATACTGTTTTCAGTTAATACTGCTAGTGGTTAATACTGCTTTCAGTTAATACTGCTAGTGGTTAATACTGCTTTCAGTTAATACTGCTAGTGGTTAATACTGCTTTCCGTTAATACTGCTAGTGGTTAATACTGCTTTCAGTTAATACTGCTAGTTAGTTACTACTGCTAGTAGTTAATACTGCTCTAGGTTAATACTGCTTATATTCCGAATACTATAAATACTCTTTGCCCGCCTAAAAGTTCATAACGACTCTTTGCATACTGTTCTCTTGCGCCCAAAACCTTTTCTCTCTCAAGTTCGAAGTTTTCAGGCAAGTGTTTCACTAAGATCAATGGCATCCATGACTTTCATCGACGAGCACAACGAGATTGCGATGCTACAAAAGCCAAAGCAAGCTTCAGGATTTCATCAGATTGTGGATTTCCTCAAGTCAAGCCACATTGCTCATGCTCTTACTGTATCCCCTACAATCTACATTGAGCATCAAAGGCAGTTCTGGGCTAATGCAATCATTGTTGTGGAAAATGGTGTGCACATGATAAAGACAAGAATCTGTGATCAATCACTAACAGTTACTGAAGAGGTTATTCGCATCAGTCTACGTCTAGACGATGCCTCTGGTATAACTTCTATCCCAAATGATGAACTGTTTTCAAATCTTTCAAGAATGGGGTATGGAGGCCCATTGGGTGTTTTCAAATTTTCTAAAGCAAAATTCTCACCCCAATGGCGTTTCTTTGTCCATACTCTTATGCATTGTATATCCAAAAAGACTACTGGATGGAGTGAGTTCAGCAGCACTATTGCTTATGCTTTGGTGTGCTTGGTGTTAGGACTGAAAGTCCTGAGTGTTGAAAGTGGAATAAAGTATTTATAAGGGTTCGAAATGTAATTCTTTAATAGTTAATTTGTTAGATGGGCCCAAGCCCATAAAGCCCAATTGCTTGATAGCCTAAGTATATAAAGGTTATTTTAGTTCATAATTAGGGTCGAACAGTTTAGAAAGTTTAGAGAAATTCATTATTCAGTTTACTAGTCATTAGGTTTACATACCCTTAACAGAAATTCTCTCTGTAAACCTTAGCCCTTTGAAGTTTATATTAATCATATAACTAGTTGCTGTGGCCAATATCTTGTTCATCATTGTTCATATATCTGTTGATTGCACTGCACTGGGATCTACAATTGGTATCAGAGCAGAAAGGCAAAAAGGTTTGATCCAGTAAAAAGGTTTGTCTAAAACCCTAAAATCAATTACTTCTGATAATTGCTTTACTTGTGTTAATTGATTGTTAGTGTTTACATTCTGTGTTTATCTGATTTATCAATATCTGCAAAGTTAAGTTTTTTTTGTGTCTGTGTTTCGATCAGAAATTCTCTTCTGGAAATTTTTTTTCTGCTATCGATCGAATCTGGGTTTATCAATTTTTTGCAAAACATCGGTCTATGTGAGTTCCTTGTGTTATCTATCATCCGGTCGAATTTTTTTTTGATTGTTTATCTGGGTTTCATTCGATCGAAGGATCGAAGTTTCTGGTTTGGTTTCGGTCGAATCCCAGAAATTCTTCGGGTTCTTCGGTCGATTCTTCGTGTTCATCGGTCTTTTAGGTTTAATCGATCTTATCTGTTAATTGTGTTTATCGCTTTAAAGTCTTTCGACCTGAGTATTCGACCGGACACGTGTGTTCCGGTCTTGTCCTTTCGACCAAATAGGACTTCCTTCTTCAACCGGACACTTGTGCTCCGGTCTAACTCCTTCGACCGAATAAGAGTTCTCCGGTCTTGTCCTTTCGACCGCATAAGAGTTCCTCCGGTCGTGTCCTTCGACCGGATACGTGTGTCCCGGTCGTATCATTCGACCGGATAAGTGTATCCCGGACGTGTCCTTCGACCGGATACCTGCTTCCTCCGGGCATACCTTCGACGTGTCAAATTTTTTTGTCTCACGATTTTTTTGCAGTGCATTTATTTTAGCCCCCGTACTTCAAGGATTCAGCGTGTCATTTGTGAACCTAAAATTTCAAGTTTCACAAGTTGTCACTTTTGGTCCTTGCACTTTAGCATACCATCTCTTTGAAAAGTTCAGTCCCTGTATATCAAAAGGAATGCCTTCAAGCGAAGCTCTTTCAATAAGTATGGATGAGATGCCACCGGTTCTTTACAGAGGAGAATATGACAAATGGAGGATTCAGTTCTTAGACTTCATTGATAAACATGACTTGGGTGATTATATTAGATTATCTCTGAGGGAAGGAAAAATGGAAACTCCGACAGATATTTGTCATTATATGGGAGAAAATGGAAGAACGAAACACTTAGTGTACACAATACCATTTAAGGATTACACAGATGAGCAAAGAAAGAGATTTGAAGCTGATAAATTATCTAAAGCTTTTATCTTGCAAGGAATTTCCGAGGAGATTTCAAAAGAGATTTCTGTAAGTTTAGACAGTAAAAAGGCTACAGGAAAACAGCTGTGGGAACATCTTGAAAAGATAATGACAGGAACAAAGATGTCTTCAAGAGTAAAGTTTTTGGAAACTGAGAACTCTGAACTAAAAAGACAGATTTCTGATCTGGAAGTTCGAATTGTCCAAATCCAACAAGCAGCAGCTGTTGAACGTTCTGAGGAGCAGATTGAGCATCAGAAAGATACAAATGCTGAGCTTCAAACGCAAATATCTAATGTGGAGCAAAAACATGCTCAAGATAAATCCGAGTTTGAGAAATCGTTCGCAAAGAAGTTCTCAGAATTCTCGAGAAAATGTGCTGATGAGAAGAAAGAAGTTGAGCTGAAATGCATAAAACTTTCTCAGCAAGTTTCTGATTTTCAGAAAGTAATCATTCTTGAAAGAGAGAAGTTTGCCAAAGAGAAGAAGGCCATTGAACAAAAGAATGTTGGTGTCTTCAAAGAAATATCTGACCAAAGAAATGATGCTGAGAAGGGATTTGAAGAAGAACGAAGCATCTTTGAGACTGAGATTAAAAAGCTGAATGCCAAGCTATCTGAACTATCTGAGAAGGCACTAAAAGAGCAGAAAACGAAGTCTGAGTTCACGAAGAAGATTGACCTGCTTGTTCAAGAAAGAGACAACTTCGCTTCAACGATTAAAGTGCTTGAAAAGTCTGTATCAAGCTCAAATCAGAAATCTGTCTCTACACAAAGGTCAGTTAAATCTTTTGATCAGATTCGTAAAACTAACCTTTTCTATGATAGAAATATAGATGGTTCAGGTACACATCCTAGAAGAAGGAGATACAAAGAAGAGGAACTGGTCTGGAAGAAGAAACCAGTTAAAGATGAGCTGAAAGAAAGAGAATCGTGTGTATATGCGGTTAATGCAAAGAAGAACAATGCGAGTAAAGGTAAAACTGATCACATTTACTCAAGAGATCAATTACTCAAGTTGTCAGGTAAGAAATACCACTGTTCTTATTTTCGTACACATGATCACATTCACAAAACAAGTGATCATTTCTGGTATGGTTCTTATTCTATATCCCCCACAAGAACTGCAACTAACATTCGAGGACCCAAATACCAGTGGGTACCAAAACCGAAAACTGATTCTGTGTTGCAGGCACCTACTGTCAAGGGGGAGTAGAAGAACAATGGCTTCTAAGTAAATCAGCTTAGAACCCGGACTTCAACGAAGTTTGGCTTCTGATCACATGACAGATCAGGACCCGTTCTTCAACGTTCAGACTTGGATTTTATTGCAAATATCCAGGGTGAGCTTAATAGATCTATATCATTATATCATGATTTGAGGGGGAGCTTAAAAGGTAAATATCTTCTAATCCTAGATCTCTAATTGTTTGAAAGAAGAACAACTTTCAAGCATGAAAAACGGTTTCTGAAATGTTTAAACCACTTCTGATTCTCAAAAGATTTTATGAATTTAGAAGTGTGATTTTAAATGTTTTTCATTTTTGAGATATAATGTTTAACTGACTGTGTGTTTCTAAAGATCAATACTTGCGTATTATCTTGTCTTTATACTGTCACGTATTCACACACACAGGTTCAGTACTTCATTTGTATTTGTTATTACCATGTCTCATAACGAAACAATATTTCGATGGTAATACCCCCGTTTGATATTCAATATCGTTGAGCATAAATCATTATTTTTAATATTGTGCTTTCATTGCTAAATTGTTTATATTTGTTCATATAAACAAAATATCCAATTCTTTGATACCCTAACCAGTTTAGTTGATCTGATTGATACATTGTCGGATTTTCAAAGTTCAATTGCTCAAATCTCCTGAGCATATTTTTTTTGACAATGCTATCATACATTTTGTGCTTAACTGTTCAAGTTAAACTGTTGAGCAATCGTTTTTTTTAGGAATTACATGGGAATCGTGTGAGAGCTTAAACAGAACTTCCATGGATTCACGTAAACCAGTGTTTCCTACCCCGGAAGCTATCCTAGAGTGATTTGAGGGATGAGGGGTCATAAATCAAAGAGTGGGGGAGATAACTCATCGGGTTGAGTTTTTCTCATTGTGTGGAGCGGGAAAAATGAAAAAGAGAGTTTGGTTAGAAGTGAGCTTTAATGTTAAAAACAAAGAGGGTGTGAGAACAGGTTTAAAAGAATATCAGAACTCTGCACCAACCACTTTCTGAGCCGGGCAACCACATCTACTGATTGGTTCACATTCTTTGGTGACCATCATTGAAACAGGCAGTGAGCCCATGCCAACTCTTGCTATAACCCCACCAGCCACTCGTTTCTTTCTTAACAAAGAAATGTTTCATTTTCTTTGGGGACGCAGCATATCTGCTATCTAGTCTTCAATCGGAAGATGTAGATATTGAAAAAGAAGGAAAGTTGCCCCACCTTCGCACCTCTTTCATTCACATTGAGTCCGTGTAATATCTGTTGCTGTCTCAACAGTTTACACAATTTGAGCCTGATATAGCTATGTAGCTTCAATCATTCATACACTTTCACGAGCACACAAGGAATGAGTTTTCTTGTCATAACATTCATAGAAAATTCCTTTGTGGTTTTTTCGATGATTGAATGGAAGCCCTGGGGGAGTGAACATCACAAAAACTCCTTTCCAAAGTACATCCGTTGTACAAAGTGGCTTCGTGCTACTTACAGGCATACTAACTGTTTCATTTGTTGATTCAGGTTTTCAATTCCTATTATATCTGAATTTGAAAAGATTCGGATATATATATTTCATGAATTGACGGATACTCAGATCACAGGTGGGAGAATGTCATCTTATCATAAAGGGGAGATCAAAGAATATGTTGAAATTGAAGAGTTTTGATGATCATGATGCTCACAATCATCAAAAAGGGGGAGAAATGTTTTTCAAAGTTCAATTTCAAAGTTTTGAAGAAAGAAAGTTTGTTTGTCTGAAGACGGTCTAAAGATCAAAGAGATGAAGATATGAGTTTAATGCTATGCTAAATTTGTTTGTCTGAAGACAGTGAAGTTTTCAAAGTTTGTACTGATTCTTTCCCGTATCATGTGGTGTCTGCTACAAGTTTCTTCATTATTCCTCCTACGAGCTGATTGAAACAAGTTCTTAAGCTGAAATTCTATTCAACTCGCGGTTCAAAGACAGATTTTTTGTTTTAAACTGAAGATGCACCATGGAATGTCAAGTAACTCTCACATTATCTTTCTTGTGTGCTGATCCGATGTGATTGAGTTTCTACAGTTAAAAGCTGCTTGATAGTGCGTTCAGTCGAGGCTACTATACATTGAGTCTGGTTATACAGTTGAAACTATGAAGACCAAGAGCTTTATTCAAGGGGGAGCTTGGAAAGATATGAAGATATGCAACACCAAAGGTCTTCAAAGACTCAAGAGGGAAAGAAGATCAAACCTGAAGATTTAAAGAAGATCAATGTTTAAAGTTTTTCATGTTGATAAATGCTTTATTCAACTTTAGGGGGAGATTGTTAGGACTGAAAGTCCTGAGTGTTGAAAGTGGAATAAAGTATTTATAAGGGTTCGAAATGTAATTCTTTAATAGTTAATTTGTTAGATGGGCCCAAGCCCATAAAGCCCAATTGCTTGATAGCCTAAGTATATAAAGGTTATTTTAGTTCATAATTAGGGTTGAACAGTTTAGAAAGTTTAGAGAAATTCATTATTCAGTTTACTAGTCATTAGGTTTACATACCCTTAACAGAAATTCTCTCTGTAAACCTTAGCCCTTTGAAGTTTATATTAATCATATAACTAGTTGCTGTGGCCAATATCTTGTTCATCATTGTTCATATATCTGTTGATTGCACTGCACTGGGATCTACACTTGGCCACTGCCAGAAAGTATAATTTTTCTAAAATGATTTTCAATGATCTTGTCTCAAACATGGGAAACAAAAAGAGCTTTTTTATGTATCCCAGGTTTGTACAAGAAGTTATTACTCATGAATTAACGGATATACCTCAACCTGTTGGGGTATATGTACCTAAACCCCCCAAAGGAAAGGTTTTCTCAAATATGAGAAGATCTGCTGGGGACTCTGAAGGAGTTGACACCCCATTGTTCTCTACAATGATGGTGGTGTCCCAAACCAATGAAGGTATGGCAGCAGGGTCAAGGCCCCCATTAGACCAACCCACTGCTAGCCAAGCCCAACCTTCCCTCTCAAAATCAATTCCCCAGTCCCTTCTTGAAAAACCAACCTCTCCCATCACCCAAACTTACAAGAGAAAACAGGTAAAGAAGGCTCCTTTTCTTCTTGTACCATTACCCACTAAGCCTATAAGCCCTCTAAGGGAGAATTCTCCCCTAGAGAATATCCAAAGGGAAACCACAAGGGTGTCTCCCAACCCAAAGGAGGTGCTCTCTGAGGAGGAGGTAGAGCATATGGGTGATGAGGCTGCCACTACTCCTGCTAGCACAGAGGAGGAAAGTGGTAACATCAATAAGACCTCCCCCATGGCAACTTTGAATGAGCAATCATTTGAAGGTCCCTGGTGCCAAGAAACCACAGGGGTGGATAGTGCCTCTGCAAGGCAGAAGACTTCCACAAATAAAAGATCCAATGATCCTTCAAAGGAGGGTAACACTTCTGGAGAAGGTGAGGACAGATATAACTATGATGAATTGATGGAGGCAATGGGTAACATCAACCTAGATGTTCTGAAACAAGGAAAAGAAATAGAGGAGATGAAGCTGGTAATCCTGTCACAACAAGTTCAGATTGCCAAATTAAAGAAGATGGTGACAAAGCTTGTACAGAAGAAGAGAAGAAAACAGTTTGTTTTAAAGAAAAGGTCAACTAATAAAGATGCTTCCAACAAGGGGGAGAAAGAGGCTGAAAAAGAGAAAGCAAATCCAGCTGAGAGGGCATTTGAGGTTGAGGGGGAGAAAGAGGCAGAAAAAGAATCAGAATTTACTGAAGCAGCAGTAACAGAAGCAGCAGTAACAGGGCTTTCTGTTGAAGAAATGGAGATTGTAGAAACACTAATCAAAGCAAAGAATGACACTCCTGAGGCTACTCAAAAGGCCAAGGGAGTAGTCATCAATGAATAAAAAGTTCAACAAAAGGCAACAGAAAAGGCAAAGGAGACAAAAGGAAAAGGAAAGGAGAAAATGATTGAAGCTGAACTGCCTGCCAAGAAAAAGAGTCAGATTGAGTTGGATGAAGAAATGGCAAAGCTACTTCAGGCTGAAATGGAAAAAGAAGAACAACTTCAATCAGAGAAGGATAGAGAGCTTGCAAAGATCATGGCTAGAAAGTTGAATGCAGAATATCAGAAAAGCATCAAAGAAGCAGCTCAAGCCAAGAAAAGCTCTGTGAAAGTTTTTAAGCAAAGAATGCCATTCAAAAAGCAAAAGAGACAACCCTCCAAAACATTTTTGGCCAATCAGGAAAGAAGAAAGATGATAAATTTCCTGAAAGGTGCAATTGGTGTTAAGGGGGAGATATTCACCAACATGGCTTACACTCAGGTTAAGGAGTTGTATCAGAAAGAGATGCTTAAGCTTCAAGGTGATTCAGTCCAAAGGGAAGAGGCTGAGAGAAGAATGAAGGAAAGGCATGACCTGAATATTCAAAAGCCATTCCCTGAGGACACCACACCTTCAAAAGATAAAACTGAAGAGATGAAGGAAGAACATGAAGGTGTTGGTATAGAAGCTACATCTGTGAAGAGGGTGAAGTCAATTGCATCCAAGAAGCAGAACAAAAGGCCAAGAGTTGAAGAAACAGCAGAAACAGCAGAACCTTCAGTTACTTCTACAACTGAATCTGTAAAGAACCCAGAACAATCCAATAAGCAATATAATCTTGATTTTTATATGACTACAACAGCTGATGAACCAGTTTCAGTTGATCCCATCTCTATGAAAGCTCCAGAAGTTGTCTTTTGGGATATTTTGGAAGATCAAAGGAAGAAATACTTCAGGCTTAAGAGAATGGGAGATATATATGAAGTGTACTCTACTTGGGGTAGACTCATAAGAAGTTGTTCAAGATCAGATTTAGAAGAGATGTTTAAAGTTGGGTTGGAGATATATGAAAAGGAACTGAAAGGAGAAGGAATGAGCTTAATCAGATTAGCTATGGAGTACTTATGCATGATGTTTGACCCTAGCAAAGTTCAACATGTGATCAGAGATTTGCATCTACAGAATAAATTCCAAAGAATAGAAAACTGGATGATATTTGAAAGGTGTGGAGTCTATGTCATCACTGTGGACAGAGCTTATCATGAGTACTACTTAGTTGATAAAATCTATGATCACAGCAAGGCCAAATTACAAGCAATGTTGAATGCAAAGCTTACATGTTCAAAAGATTCAGAAATGGCAAAGATTGTGGTTAGCAGAATCATTAATCAAAGTTTGGGTTTGGATCCTAATCTAGGAGTATGAATTGAGGTGTTGAAAGCATCTTGAAGAAGATTTGAAGAACTTGACTTCTCTTCCTAAAAGTCAAGTTAGGGGGAGATTGTTGGGAACTGAAGAAAAACTCAAGTATGGTTAATGCTGCTGGTTCAGAGTTAATACTGCTAGAAGACTTAAAGGTTAATACTGCTGAGTGTTACTACTGCTAGTAGTTAATACTGCTAGTTAAAGTTAGTGCTGCTTGAACAAAGTTAGTACTGCTTAGCTAGTTAGTACTGCTAGTGATTAGTACTTCTTAGTAGTTAATGCTGCTAGAAGGAAGTTAATGCTGCTGAAGATTAATACTGCTTATATGATGAAGATTCGTATGAAAGGATATACATGGAAGCTTAGAGATATACATAGAAGATATACTGAAGATATTTTATTTATTGTAATTATCTTTGTATTCAGTATATATATTGTATTGTTTAGAATAGTTAGATAACTTTTAGTTTTCATTCTTTTAGAGAAAAAACAACCTCAAGGCATAGATCCTAATTCTAGAGAAGTAGAATTCGTATTGGTGATCCTGTTCATCAATATTGAGGTTGAGTGATTAATCTTGTAACTTCAAAGCATTAAATAAAAGCTTACAGTTTGTTATTCATATTTTCTGTGTTGATTTACTGTTTCATTAAATATCAAAGTGTTATTCCGCAAACTTCTTTGATATTGTTTATGAGAATTAATTCTTGTTGAGAATTCGATCCTGACAGATTCTGATTCTAAAATTAACTTTGCAGGAATTATTGAGTCTAAAGAAAAAGAAATCTTAGATCTTCAAGCAAAGTTGAAAAGATCTGAGTCCAGCTCTACATGGTCAAAGAAGGATGCAATGCAAAGAGAGCTTGAGGAGCTTAGAAGGAATACAAGTGTTGCAAATGATACTAGTAAAGAACTAATACAGATAAATTCTCAAGTCTTTGCTGAAAGAGATAAACTGAAAGATAAAGTTCTCAGTCTTGAGGCTGAGATTAAAACGCTGAAAGAAAAGGCAACCCAAGACAGAGACAATGCAACAACTCAAGATGAAATGTTGAAGATTGAGAAAGAAAGAAAAGAGTTTGCCAAGAAATTCTTTGATTTCTCCAGAAAAGCCTTTGAAGAAAAGAAATCATTAGAGCTTAGATGTGTTAAACTTTCTCAACAAGTTTCAGACTTTGAGAAGGTTATCATTCTAGAGAGAGAAAAGACTGAGATTGAGAAGAAGAAAGCTGAGCTGAAGAATATAAATAAAGACTTTTCTGAAGAAAATAAAATATTTGAGACCGAGATAGCCAAGCTGACAGGAAAGCTATCTGAATTGTCAACAAACATCATGAAGGAAAGAAACCGTTTGTCTTCAAAGATACAGGAACTTGAAGAGATCGTATTCAAGGTGAAGCTGACTGAGCACAAGACGCCAGAGTCAATAGCTCAATCACCGAGAGATGATCAAACTAATTCAGATTGCTCACTCAAAAAGGCTTCAAGTTCACATGTTTCAAATGTTTTCTATAATCCTTTCTGTAATTCAGATGATAGTCTTACTTCTAAATCTACTGATCAGATTCGTCCTTCTAACCTCTTCTATGACAAAAATGTTGATGGTTCAGGTAACTTAAAGAAGAACAAGTCTTAGAAGAAAAGGATCTGGAGAAATGAAAATGAAGAGAAAGATAAAGGAAATTGGATCTGGAGAGTTAAAGGATCTCCAGAGGAAAAGAAGAAAGAAGAATCATTTGTGCATACACCAAATGCAAAATAGAACTATGCTTCAAAAAGTAAAACTTTTGGAAAACCTGATCTGGTTTACACTATCAATCAACTGATCAGGTTAGCACAAAAGAAAATCAGTTGTTTCTACTGTGGCTCAAATGATTTTGTAAGAAAAGATTATGTGAATAACTGGTATGGTTCTTACTTCATATCTCCTACTAGAACCGCAACTAACTCATTAGGACCCAACTACTAGTGGGTACCAAAAGCTAAATCTGTGTTGCAGGCACCCAAGGTTTAAGGGGAAGAAAGAACAAAGGCTTCTAAGTAAATCAGCTTAGAACCCATACCTCAATGAAAAGGTGGCTTCTAATCACATCTGATTAGAACCCGCACTTCAGTGCTTTATTTTTGCTGCTTTAAATTTCTTAAGTTGAGGGGGAGCTTCATAGAAAAAGAGCTTAATCGTCTATAAGCTTAATTGAAAAACTCCTTAGAGCTTAATTGTCAAACTCTTTTTAGTTTGAGGGGGAGAATTGCATCGTCAAACACAAATGTTCTGACTTCTCCAAGTTTTATTCTTCATGTAACTGTATTCCTTTGTGCTTTCATGTACAAAAGCTTGTTGAATAGTATGTTCTTTTAGGAAAATACATGGGACTCAGTGTGTGAGCTTAATAGAACTTCCATGGATTCACGATAACCAGTGTTTCCTACCCAGGAAGTATTCCCTAAGTGATTGAGGGGAGATGGGTCAAAAGAATTGAGGGATGGTGTGTGACGAAGTAAAATGGAAAAGAGAGATTGGTTAGAAGTGAGCATTAAAAGAAAGAGGGTGATTGAACAGAGTAAAAGAATATTAGACTCTGCACCAAACCACTTTCTGAGACGGGCAGCCACATTATCTGATTGGTTCACATTCTTTGGTGACCATCATTGAAAAAGGCAACTAGCCCATGCCATCTCTTGTATACAACCCCACCAGCTACTCATTCTTTTCTCAAAAAGAGAATGTTTCACATTTTCTGGGGAAGCAGCACATACGCTATTGGTTCTTCATTTGGAAGATACTAATATTGAAAAAGAAGGAAAGTTGCCCCACCTTCGAACCCTTTCTCATGTACATTGAGTTTTTGTATAATTTGTTGCTGTCTCAACAAGTTTACATACTTTAAGCCTATATTGAAAAGCAATCATCTATGCTTAATTTCTTTCATATACATGCACTAGCACACAGAAATTGGTTTTCTGTCAGAACGTTCATAGATAACCATGTGTTATTCGATGATTGAATGGAAGACCTAGGGAGCCAATATCAAAACCAACTCCTTATATAGTAACTTTGTGTTACTTAGTGACTGTGTGTCATTGACAGGCATTCTAACTGAGTCATTTGTTGATTCAGGGTTACACCTATTAAACTGTTTGAATTTGAAAAGATTTGAATGGTTACTACTTTTTATTGCAATCTGCATAGATTGAAATAATCACTCTTTCCATTTGGAGAGACTTCTCTTATTTCACACAGGGCTCGGTACATGAAGACAGTGCTTATTGATGATCATACTCAAAGGGTAAGATTGTTTTGACAAGTTTTGATGATGATGATTCTCATCACTCATCAATAAGGGGGAGAATAATCAACAAGGAAGGATACAAGAAGAATTGTTGACTGAAGATTTCAAAGATATCAAGTTTTGAAGGTTTGAAGGTTTGAAGTTTTGAAACGTCATATCTGAAGAAAAGTAAAGACCTGAAGATTATTGTCAAAAAAATTTTAATCTTGAATCCAAAGGGGGAGATTGTTGGATCAAATAATTGTATTCAAGATTAAAGGGTCTAAACTGTATTTGATTGATAGTTAGAGTTAGAGGGTTTATTGTGTAATAAGTTAATAGTTTTATTATTATTGGGCCCAAGCCCATTAGTCCTTAAAAGCCTAGGTATTTAATGTTTTAGTTATTAGGTTTTAGGGTTAACCTTTGATAATTACAATAATCATATTAGAGAGAGGTAATTGTTTTCTCTGTATTCAAGGGTATCAAGAACACACAAGGTTTTCATTGTTTATTCAAGAGATTGTTATGTTATTCTGATCTTATATCTATTGATCTATATTGTGTTCTGTGATTGTTAATCAACTAGATTAAACTGGGATAACATTATCTTTTGTAAAAAGTTAGGTCACACCATTGATGAATGTTTTAAGCTTCAAGAGAAAGACAAAGTCAAGAACAAGACAACAGGCTCCTCAGGGGAAGCCAATATTGTTGAGCATGATGAAGGTGGAGCTAGTGAAGGTGAAGTCATGACGGTCTCCAATGGTAATCCAAAGGCCACGGAAGAATGGATTCTAGACTTGAGTTGCATTTTTCATATGTGTCCCTACCGTAGTTGGTTTCATACATATGGGCAAGTTTCCGATGGTATTGTGATGATGGGGAACAAAGATGCATGACCTACTGTTGGTCAAGGCACAACTAGAATCCGTATGCATGATGGTGTCATTCGAACACTTGGGAATGTGAAACATGTTCCTGGGCTTCGACAAAATCTCATATCTCTTAGCTCGCTTGATGAGAATGGTTACGAGTTCATGGGTAATGGTGGAGCTGCCAAGGTTAAACGTGGAGCGTTAGTCGCAATGAAAGTTCAAAGAAAGTCTGTTAACCTTTATATTTTGGAAGGTCAAACAGTTACGGGTAACATTGCGGTGGCTTCAAAGTCAATATCCGATCATGATCTATCCAAGTTATGGCATCTTCACCTCGGTTTCATGAGCCTCGGTGGCATGACCGAGCTAAGTCAACGTGGTTTATTGAATTGCCATAAAGTTAACGATTTTTTGCAGTTTTGTGAGCATTGTGTGCACGACAAGAAAAAGAGGGTCAAGTTCTCAAGTGGCATTAACACGACTAAAGATCCACTTGACTATATTCATTCTGACCTTTGGGGTCTGGCTCGTGTTACTTCTTATGGTGGAGCTTCTTACATGCTCACTATTATTGATGATTTGTCTCATCGATGTAGGCTTTCTTCATAAGACGCAAGAATAATGTTTTTGAGATATTAAAGATTGGAAGACGATGATCGAAAAGCAATCTGGTAAAGAGGTGAAATATCTCCAAAGGGATAATGGATTAGAATTTTTCTCCGAGGAGTTCAATGCCTATTGTCGGTCAGAAGGAAGGCATCACAAGGCAACGTACCGTTGCACATACTCCTCAATAGAATGGTGTAGCCAAAAGGATGAAACACACTATTTTTTAGAAAGTTTGATGCATGCTTTTAAATTCTAAGATTCCTAAGTCCTTTCAAGCGAAAGCGTCTTTTACCACTAATTATGTCATTAATCAGTCTCCACCGGTTGCTATTGAGAAGAAGACTCCTATGGAAGTTTGGAATGGATCATCGACCGATTACACAAAGTTAAAAATCTTTGGTTGTCCGGCTTCTGCATGTGTTGATGACGAGAAGTTGGAACCGAGAGCTTTGAAATACAAATTCCTTGGATACAAAGATGGGGTGAAAGGCTTTAGGCTATGGTTCCTGGAAATAAAGAATATCATTATAAGTCGAGATGTCACTTTTGATGAATCCTCTATGTTGCATGATTTGCCATCTCCTACATCTGAGACCATTTCTGAAACTCCTAAAGAAAAACCTCCGGTGGAAGTGGAGCTACCTTTGGCTCAAACATCGATCCGTCATGTTCACATGGTAGGTGATTCTTCATCACAACCTTTTCCACTAGAGTCCGAACCGTGCATTACGCGTGATAGGTTAAAGAGATAAATTGTATGCCCTTCACGGTATACTCAAGAAGACGATTTAGTAGCATCTGCTTTAAGTGTAGAAGAAGAAATGGAATACACCGTTGAGCCTACTTCTTGTAGTGAGGTTATGAAATTAAAAGATGTGGATAAATGGATGATGGTAATGCACGTGGAGATGGAACTCTTGTAAAAGAACAAAACTTGGGAGCTTGTGCCGACTTATAAAGGCAAAAAACCGGTAAGATGCAAGTGGGTTTATAAGTTGAAGGAAAAGACCACCCCAAATGAAAAGCCAAGGTATAAAGCTTGGTTATTCATGAAAGGTTATTGTCAAATTCCTAGCATTTACTATAATGATATTTTCAAACCGGTGGTGAAACACACTTCTATTCGTGCGTTGCACGGGATGGTCACGTCTAATGATTTTGAACTTGAGCAATTGGACGATAATGACTGCTTTTCTGAATGGTGAACTTGAGGAAGAGATTTTTATGCAACAATCGGAAGGTTTCGTGCTTATAAAATCTCTCTATGGCCTCAAATAGTCTCCTAGGCAATGGCATAAGAGATTCGACACATTTATAATCGCACACGACTTATCTAATTCTTCGTACGACAAATGTGTTTATTTCAATAAATGTGAAGGTGGGTCAATGTTATATTTTCTTTTGAATGTGTATTTCATACTCTTAGCAGCTAAAGATACGAGAGAACTCCAGCAAGTGAAAGACCAGTTGAATTCAGAATTTGATATGAAGGATTTGGGAGCCGCAAAGAGAATTTTTGGTATGGAGATTATTCGTGACACGAAGGCGAGAAAAAACCTTAGGCAAAAAGGGTATGTTGAGAAAGTTCTTACCCTGTTTTACATGTCTAAAGCAAAGTCTGTGAATACTCCATTTGTGCCTCATTTCAAGTTATCATCTGCTTTAAGTCCTTTGACTCACGCTGATGTTGCCTATATGGCAAGAGTGCCATATTCTATGCCATGATTTGTACCAGTCTTGACCTTTCCTATGTAGCTCCATGGTCAACAGATATATGGCCAATCTGGGTAAAAAAACATTGGACAGTCGTCCAATGGATCTTCCGTTACTTGAGGGGCACGACAAATCTGTGTTTGCATTTTAGGAAGAAATCTTCGGGGGAGCTTGGCTATGTGGATTCCGATCATGCCAAGGATCTTGATAATATGAGATCTATCACCGGATTTGTATTTACTCTTGATGGGTGTGCCATTACTTGGAAGACAAATTTGTAGCATATCGTCGCTTTGTCTAGAACGGAAGCGGGATATATAGTCGTTAATGTAGTTGTGAAAGAAGTTGAAGATCTTCTAAGTGATAATCAAGGTGCAGTTCTCTTGACCAAAGATCAAATGTTTTATGATAGGATGAAACACATCAATATTTGTCATCACTATGTTCGTGGGGCAGTAGCTAAAGGTGATGTCGAAGTGGTCAAGATTAGCACTCACTACAACGCAACGGATATGTTGACTAAGTCACTTCTGATAGTCATGTTCAATTTGTGTTTGGACTTGGTTGATGTTGCAAGGCGCTTCTAATGCCCTTAAGGGCGAATTGGTGGAAGGTCTTTGCTTTTCAAAAACGTTGATTACTTTGGTATTGCTTTGTTGATGGGTGATTGTTTTTGGCTTGGGATGAAGATTAGTGGAGTGGTGTTCTTGATGTGTTTACCTAGTTTAAAGACAAGGTGGATCTTTGTGCTTAATATGTTTTTTCTTGGATTGAATGCAAAGTGGAGATTTGTGACGATCGTTGCATTCGATCCCTAAATCTGGCACCCCTGATGCAACTCTGCTCACTGGATTAGAGCTTTGGCATTCATCCTCGGTGTGAGGCGAGTTTCTCTCATGGGCCCACATCACCCATCAAGTGGCCCATGTTTGGTGCGTGGGTTTTTAATCATTAGTTGCTTCTTAACTTTTAAGAAGTAGGTTTCAAAATCATCAGATATAGAAAAAAAAACCTTATTCCCTCTATCTAAACTTTGTCTCCAAGTTTCTCAAGAACCATTTTGATTTCTCCATTGTAAAGTTGTAATCTCTCAAGTGTATCCGCATCAAAGTGATAGTGGATCAGTTCTCGGCATCCTACGCTCGTAAACTCTCAGTATCTCTCTTACTTATGCTTTATTTTGCATTATAATGGTTTGCTTATTGTTTACATTACTTAGTGGTTGATTATCTTGCATGGTCAATTATTATTCCACCTAAAATCTCGATATAGAACTTTAGTTCATTTGTTCTTGGGTTATTTGTGTTTTTATCGGGAACCAACAATTGAACTTTTAGCAATTTGGGTCTTCGTAATTTCGCAACAGGTTTAATTGGAGATTAAGGAACTTTAATATCTTATAAGTCGATGAAAACTTGACGATTGACTTGCAAAAAAGAACCATCAAGTAGATTGTTGAAACCGTAAACATTGATATACCATTTTCATAAAGTAATTGAATATTTATTTTTAGATTGATCACTTATCAATATATTATAGCATTTTCAACAGCCATGCTAAAATAAAAAATAGAGGGATTTTAGCAATTATTTTGTTCTAACAACTATACTATCGTGTATGCTAAATTAGAGAAACGTGAAGAGAGAAGATAAAAATCTCTAAATTTTGAGAAATCTCTAAATTTTGAGAAATCTCTAAATTTTGAGAAAGAGAAATAATTTTTTTAATTTTTCCACCAGTTAGAGACATTGAAGTAAAATGTTTAGGGGATAGAAATAATCTACACTACTTTATAAAGCAAAATATCAAAAAGTCTTAAAGCCTTAAAAAACAACTAATAAAACATCATGTACAACTTATTAAAGCATAAAGTATTAAAGTCTTAAAAACAACTTAACAAGCATACACAATATTGTTGTTTATTGCACGAAATCTTAAAATCTCTTCTACAATCATTTACAGTCTATGGATGCTAAAAGCATCTCCATTTTGGAGAAAAAGAAGAAAATGGGTATTCTTGGTTTAAATTGTGTTCCAACAACTTTCCCAGAACTATCTCCAAAATGGAGAAAGTAAGAGAGAGAGGAGTTTTTTCTTCAAATATGGAGATTACCCCAAAAATGATTATCAAGTGAGAAGACCAATAGGAAACTTTGAAAATAAATATGTAGAGAAAGAAATAATATTTTAAGAAATGAATGGAATATTTTAATATTATAATTAATGTTGGATTCTCCAAAATGGAAAATCTGTTGGAGATGGATATAATTTTTTTAGAGATGTTGACTTATAGGGCATCTTTAACAGCTATGCTAAAATAGAAAAAAATTGAGGTTTTAACATTTTTGTTGCTTCAACAGCTATGCTATCCTCTATGTTAGAATAGAGAAAAGAGGAGAGATATTGTAAAAATCTCTAAATCTAGAGAAATCTCTAAAAAGAAAGTTTCCCCCAAAACTAATTATTACCCCCAAAAAGCAAACTTTTCTTCTCCCAACTTTCCATATATTGAATATTTTAATAATATAATTAAATAAATTGAATATTTTAATAAGATAATTATTAGTAGAGTTGCTAAAATAGCATATAACTGTTGGAGTTGGATGCAATTTTTTTAAGAGATTTTGATCCTTTTTACTCTATTTTAGAAAAAATTTAGCATAGCGAGATCCTCTTAGTTCTCCATTTTGGAGAAATTTTGGAGAAGCTAATGGAGATTCTCTAACCTCTTTATTAATTAGATTTATATTCCGAAAGGACTCACCCTTAACCCTTATCATCGTCCTCTCCAACCTCTCGATCTTCTCTCCCAACCCCCAAGGTGACGAATTGACGATTCACATCCTGAAAATCGTGATTCACGGTCCTTTTAAGTGTTTTGCCATCGCTCCTATTGTCATGGTAACTTAATTGATGGTCGGCTCTGTAATCCAGGACTTCGACATTCAAACATCTTTTGAATCTATAATCATAGCTTGAAATCAGCAGGCGCAACCATGAGCGTATTTTATGGAGGTATGCATCAAAACTTCGACAATCAAACGTCTATCTCTATGTATATGATTGTGTTTCGAACATCAATTTCTCAGAACTCTTTTTATTGTCTTTTGTTTGATTTTGTCTCCTTATGCTAAATTATCGTCTCACTTCTGTTCGTTTTTTGGACTGCAATTCTTTTTTGCATCTTTAGCATAAACGACACCTTGAGAACCTAAACTTAGATCTTTGATGTAATGAAGTCTCCTTGTTTATCGGCTATATATGTTTAGATTTTTCTTTTTTCCTTTAATATTTCAAAATTAGGAATAATCTAATGTTTTGATGGACATTTCTCTTCATATCAATGCGAAATCTTATGGAATTTTTCGTTATTGTATTTTTCTAAAACGAGAAGAAACTCAGGTCTACCCTCTTTGTTTCGGTGGATGAGCCAAATATTTTTTGCTTGTTTAGAGATTTTTTCCTTTTTGTTGCAAGGGCTAAAATTTGTGATATATGAATTACATTCTTACCATTTTTTTTCCTGGATTGTTGTATATTCAAAAGTTTAATCCTAAATTTTATGTTTCAGTTGAATTTATTGTTAGCTGGAGGAGGTATGATGGATGGATTTAATGAACATTTTGGGATTATTGGAGATTAGATGCCTCCTAGCCCTAGCCCTCGATCTTTTTTCTAGGCTATTTTGGGTAATGATACTAGCTCAAGGTCAATATATGAGCCACCTAAAGATGATGATAACAATACTAGTGGGTTTGCTTTTCTTCGACCAGATAAACAATTTGGATCAAACCTTCTGTCTCATAGTCGCCTTACTTGACAACTTGCTTGTTGATTGTGTGGGTTGATATATTTTTTATTACTTGAAAAATTGCTTATAGATATGGTGTTGACTCACCATGCTTATGGTTATATATGTATGTAAACATGAACATGAGTTTGTTGTAGATGATTATGTAAAAAATTTAAAGTCTGATTCCATCCATTCCAAATTCCAGGATGCATTATTTTTCTTATTTTGTAATTGTAGTGTGGTTAAAAGATTATGGTTTGTGTTTCGATAATTACAAAAAGAAAGGTGTGGAGTGGCTTTGATGGTGGTGGCTTAGTGGATTTGATGGTGGTGGTTTTAATTGCAGAAGAAGAAGCCTTAATTAGTTAGAAGTCATAAAATTAGGAAATGAAAGAGAAGTGTGATCATCAAGAATTAATGACATTTGGTTATATGTAGATATATTACAAGTGTAGTATGCGAAAAGGGTGTTTTGAAGTAGAGATGGAAATGAGACCAGCCCCGTTGGGGAACTCGGTGTATCAACCCCGACCGGGGGCGGGGATTCCTTGCAAAACTGGATCGGGGATTCCCATTTTGTTCAAACCATTTAAAATGTGTCAGGATCAAAATTCGAAACAAGAATTTAATAAACACTCAGAAACTATGTTAAAGAAGTCGCGGAATAACACTTTAACAGTAAATCAATCAAACAGTGTATGAACTCAAATCACAAGTTATATTGATTTAACTTAATGATTACAAACAAAACCTGAATCTGTTGAACAAGCTCAACAGACGTTCAATAATTCTCTATTGAAAGGACTACAAAGAACTTTGAGGTTAATTCTCTCTAAACGTATATTCTCTAGGATAAGACTATCAAAACTATTAGACTATATATACAGAACTGATTACAAGATAATTATAAAAGAAATATTGATCTTCAGCATCCAGCTCATAATTATCTTCAGCATTATCTTCAGCTCCTAGTCTTTCGTATCAATCCATCTTCATCATCATTATCCTTAGAAGCAACATTAATCTTCTAGCAGCATTAATCTCCTTAGCAGTATTAACCATGCTTTGCAGTAGTAATTCTTCAGCAGTACTAACTACTAGCAGTACTAACTCTCCACGTAGTACTAACCATTCTCATAGCAGTACTAACTCTTCAAGCAGTATTAATTCTACTAGCAGTAGTAATCTTCTAATAGCAGTATTAATACCTTCAGCAGTATTAATCATTCAAGTAGCAGTATTAATACCTTCAGCAGTATTAATCTTTAATTCTAGCAGTAATATCCATCCTTAGCATATTTTCAGACGCAACATTCTCCCTCTAACTTAACTTTTCAAAATGAGAAGTTAAGTTATTCAGCATAGAGTCTTCATGATGCTTTCAAACCTCCAGCTCAATTCCCAAGATTTGGATCCAGTCCCAAACTTTGATTAATAGTTCTTCTAACCACAATTCTTGCCATTTCAGAACCAGTAGGGCACACCAACTTTGCATTCAGCATCCCTTGCAGCTTTGCTTTGCTGTGGTCATGCACCTTGTCCACCAAGAAGTACTCATGATAACTTTTGTCAATTGTAATCATGTAGACTCCACAATTTTCAAACAACA
This sequence comes from Arctium minus, assembly GCA_954870635.1. Lineage (NCBI taxonomy): Eukaryota > Viridiplantae > Streptophyta > Magnoliopsida > Asterales > Asteraceae > Arctium > Arctium minus. Next base: position 145,754,183 of record OX941081.1, read on the forward strand.
TCCAATGATCAATCTTTTTAAATCCATATTCATGATGTAGATCTTTGATCCTATGTTGCACTCTTTCAGACTCAAACATCATGCACAAGTACTCCACGGCTATCTTGGTTAGACTCATTTTTGTCCCTTTCAACACATGCTCATACAACTTTATCCCAACTTTGTACATTTCTTCCAAGTCTGCTCTGGAACAACTTCAAATAACTTTGCCCCAAGTTGCATAAACCTCAAACTGATCACCCATTCTCTTGATTCTGAAATATTCTCTTCTGTTATCCTTCAGAGTATCCCAATGAATGATCTCAGGTGCTTTCATTGAGATAGGGTCAGCTTGCACATGTTCTTCATTAGTCACAGTCATGTACAAATTCACCTGCTCATCAGATTGTTGATCAGACTGCTGTTGACTCTTCTATTGAATTTCAACCTGTTCACCCTATTTCTGCTGTTATGATGGTTCTGCATCCAATTTCTCACTTTTCTGTTCTTTCTCTTCTTCAGTTCTAGTCCTTTTTGCCTTTGGGTTTGTGGCAATGGACTTCTTTCTTTTAATGGCTCCAATCTGTTGAGCTAAGGTCTCCTCTTTCTTCACTTCTGCCTTGTCTTTGATAGGAGTGCCTTCTTCCCTGTCAGGGAAGGGCTGTTGTATGTTGAGATCATGTCTTTCTTTCAACTTTCTTTCAACCTCAACCCTTTGAGAGTAATCCTCTTTCAGCTTGGCCATCTCCTTCTTGTATAGCTCTTTTATCCTTCCAAATGACATACTGGTAAACATTCCTTCAGGAACTCCAATAGCTCCTTTCAGAAAGTTTATCATTTTTCTTCTTTCTTGATTTTCTAGGAATGTCTTTGAAGGCTTTCTTTGGCTTTGTCTAGTTGCTTTCAAGGTCACTTTCTTAGCAGCAGCAGCAGTCTTCAAGCTCCTTTGATATTCCTCATTAAGCTTAGTAGCCAATTCCAAAGCAATCTCTCTGTCTTTTGCAGATTGAATCTCTTCCTCTTTTTCCAATTCCTCTTGCAAGTTCTTATCCATTTCTTCATCCAATTCTATCTGCCTTTGTTTCTTCAAAGCTTTCACAGGCTCTTCCACCTTTTCTTTCCCTTTCCTTTTGGCCTCTGCCATACTGACTTCTTTCCTTTTTGTCTCTGATCCTCCTTCTTTAATGACCACTCCCTTAGCCTTTGGAGTAGCTTTGGGAGTGTCATTCTTAGCCTTTACTAGAGTTTCACCAATTTCAATCTCTTCCCTGGATAATTCTGTTCTTGCTGCAGACTCAGTTACTGCTGCTTTTACAAACGTTTCTGCTGTTGATGTAGTTTCTACTTCTTTCTCAGTTTCTACTACTACCTCATTTACTGCTTCTTTCTCAGTTTCTACTGCTTTTGCTGTTTCTGCTGCTTGTTTCTTTTCTGCTTCACTATTCAACTCCCCCTCAAAATGAGATTCCATGCCAACAGGGCTTTGCTTTTCACTTTCATCCTCTTGAGTCTCCCCCTTTTTGGAAGCATCATGATCAATGCTCCTCTTTTTCAAAACAAACTTGGTTTTCTTGTTTTTGTGCACCAACCTTAGAACCATCTTTTTGAGTTTGGTAATCTGCACTTGTTGAGAAGTGATCACCTTTTTCATCTCTTTTATCTCCAATTCTTGATTGTGAACTTCCAAACTTATTGTACCAAGAGTATCCATCAATTCATCATAAGTATATCTGTCCTCACCTCCTTTAGGTGTTTTTACCACCCTTGAAGGATCCTTGGATCTTTTAGTAGAGGTCTTCTGCCTAGCAGAAGCACCTGCTACCCCCGTGGTTTCTTGGCACCTGGGACCTTTAGATGATTGCTCATCTAAAGTTTCCATGGGGAAGGTCTTAGGTATGTTCACACTGTCCTGTCCTACACCTTGTGCAGAATCAGTAGTGTGAGCCTCACTGCCCACATGCTCATCCTACTCCTCATAGAGCACCTTCTTGGGGTTGGGAGACACCCCTGTGATTTCCCTTTGGATATTCTCTAATGGAGAATGCTCCATTAGAGGGCTTGTAGGCTTTGTGGGTGAAGGTACAAGAAGGGAAGGAACCTTCGGTACCTTTTTCCTTGTATATGTTTTGGTGATGGGAGATTTTGGCTTGACAATAGGGATCTGAGGAGTATCAATGGAAATGAATGGTGTGGGTAGGTCATCAGTTTGGTGGTCAGATGTGGGCTTTGACACTGATGCCTCACCATGGGTATGAGACATAACCATCATTGTAGAGAACAATGGTGTCTCTTGTCCAGAAAAGTCCTTACTTGGTCTTTTCATGTTTGAGAATACCTTCCCTTTGGGAGGTTTTGGTACATACACCTCTTGGAAAGAGGGTAAATCCGTCAATTCTTGGTTAAGTACTTTTTGTACAAACCTGGGATACATATAAAAGCTTTTGGTTTTGGTATCCAGGTTTGACACTAAATCATTGAAAATCATTTGAGAAAAATTAAACTTGCTAGAGGTAGCTAAGCAGACTAGAGCATAAGCTAAGGTACTGCTGAACTCAATCCATCCAGTTGTTTTTCTAAAAATACAATGATGAAGGGTATGAACAAAGAATCTCCACTGAGGTGAAAATTTGCTCTTGAAGAACTTGTAAACCTCAGTGGGACCTTCATACCCCATTCGACTAATTGATTGGAAGAGAACTTCCTTGGACAGAGAGGTAATACCTGAGACATCATCTAGTCGTAGATGTATGCGAATACAGCCTTCTGTGATGGTTATAGGTTTATCACAAACCCTTGATTTGATGACCTGATTGCCATCAATAGTCTGTATAGAGGCATTGGCCCAGAACTGACGCATGTGCTCTACATAGATTGTGGGATTGACAGTTAGAGCGTAGGCGATGTGTGAGGATTTTAGGAAATCCACAATCTGATGAAAACCCTCTACTTGCTTGGGTTTCTTTAGCATTGCCAACTCATTGTGATCATCAACAAAACATCAGTCCTGCCATCTTCTTGATCGAAACTAGGGTTACGCACTGGTAAGTAAGAATTCGAGAGAGAGAGAGAGAGAAGATGAACACTCGTAGGAAATTCAAAGAGCCGTTTGGATTTTGGCTGTCAAAGAGGGTATTTATAGGTGGAAGGTTTCATTTAGAAGCAGTACTAAGTACCCTAGCAGCATTAACAAGCCCGCAATACTAACCTATATTAGCAGTAGTAACACATACTAGCAGCATTAACACAGACTAGCAGTATTAACACAGACTAGCAGTAGTAACACATACTAGCAGCATTAACACATACTAGCAGTATTAACACACACTAGCAGTTGTAACACTGTCTGGCAGTAGAAATAAGGTAAACAGTAGTAACTTTGCATTAGCAGTATAAACCACCAAGCAGTAGTAACCACACTTAACCATATTTGAACTGGCAGTAGGATTAATAGTGAGAGCAGTATTAACTTAACTAGAAGTACTAAGTATCCAATTCAGCAAAGTAATCTGAAACACTTAAGCACACATAGTTAGCAGCACCATGGACAATACATTATGAGAAAGTAAGCAGGGAGGAATCTATATATAAATGGTACATAAAGAAAGTCAAAAGATGCTTATTCAGTGTTTATCATGCCCACACTTGTGACCAAGAATGTGAATCTACCAACATCAAAAGCTTTGGTGAATAGATCAACAAATTGGTTACTTGTGTGTACTTTCATAACCTGAATTAGCTTCTTTTCATTGCAGTCTCTAATAAAATGGTACCTGGTTTCTATATGCTTAGTTTTAGAGTGCTTGACTGGATTATTAACAATGCTTATAGCACTGTTTTTGTCAATGAAGATTGGAGTGTGGAGAAAAGTAACACCATAGTCCAACATCTGATTCTGTATCCAAAGAACTTGAGAGCAGCAACTTGCAGCAGCTATATACTCTGCTTCTGTTGTAGAGGTGGACACTGTGGTTTGCTTTTTACACTGCCATGAAACTAGTCTTGCACCCAAAAACTGACATCCTCCTGATGTAGACTTTCTATCCAAGTTTGCACCACCCAAATCACTATCAGAATATGCAAGTAGATCAAATGGTGAGTCATGAGGATACCAAAGACCCAACCTAGGTTGTCCTTTGAGATATCTGAAGATCCTCTTGACTGCTTGAAAATGAGATTGCTTAGGTCTTACTTGAAATCTGGCACACACACAGACAGCAAACATAATATCTGTCCTTGAAGTTGTTAGATACATGAGGGAGCCTATCATAGATCTATAATGATGAACATCTACATCCTCCCCCTCAAGATCTGCAGTAATCTGTTTGTGTGTTTCCATAGGTGTGCTTGCAGGTTTTGAATCTGAAAATCCAAACTTTGTAAGGATATCCTGCACATACTTGGATTGACTGATGAAGATACCATCTTCCTTCTGTTTAACCTGTAGCCCAAGGAAGAATGTAAGTTCACCCATGGAGCTCATCTTGAATCTTTTGTGCATCAGCTCCTCAAACTCCTTGCACATATAATCTTTTGTGGATCCAAAGATGATGTCATCCGCATAGATTTGCACAAGCAGGATGTCTTTCTTCTTCCTTTTGATGAACAGATTCTTGTCAATTATTCCTCTTTCAAAACCATTGTCCAAGAGATAGGTAGACAGAGTGTCATACCATGCTCTTGGTGCTTGATGTAGCCCATAGAGTGCCTTCTTTAATTTATAAACTCTGTCAGGAAAGTTAGGATTCTCAAATCCTGGAGGCTGAAAAACATATACTTCTTCATCAATTGTCCCATATAGGAATGCACTCTTGACATCCATTTGAAATACGCTGAACTTAATGAAAGAAGCATAGGCTAGAAACAACCTAATTGCCTCAATTCTGGCTACAGGAGCAAATACTTATTCATAGTCTATTCCTTCTTCTTGTGTGTACCCTTGTGCCACTATCCTGGCCTTATTCTTTATCACAATTCCTCTCTCATCTTTCTTATTTCTGAAAACCCATTTTGTACCAATTGCCCTTTGTCCTTGTGGAAGTTCAACTAGATCCCATACATCTTGCAGCATAAACTGCAACAGCTCCTCTTGCATTGCTTCTATCCATCTTGGGTATTTCATTGCATCATACGCCTTTTTGGGTTCAATATGGGATAGAAAACAAGATAGCAAGCTTGATTGTAGGTCTTTCAATCCCCCTAACTTGCTTTGTTGCCTTGTAATCATTGGGGAATTGATGTCACCAATCACCAATTGAGGAGGAGGATTCTTCTGAGTTCTTGTATGATTGACAGCCTCCTCATTAAGATTTGCTTCAAGATTGGAATCATCCTTTTCTGGAGTGCTTCCACCATACATTGAAGAATTTTCATCATCAGTGTCATCTTCTGACAGTATGGGCATCTCAGGTCCTATATTTCCTGAATTATGAGCATCCTCTTTATCACTCTTATTCTCTTCATCACCTTTGTCCTCTTCATCTGCTTTAGCATCTTCATCCTGATCTGGATCAGAATCTTCTGATTCTGAATCATCTTTCTTATCTTGCTGGCAAAATTCAACAGGATCAACAGTAGGTATGGGTAACAGTACAAACTCTTGTTTCTATGCTTTTACCTGTTCTGAATTTGTTCATGCCGTTTGCACATTACTAAAACCCAAAGCATTAGTTAGTGAATCAATGTCAAACAACCAATCAGGACCTGTACCAATTTGATTTGGTGTGTTCTCATTGGATTTGACATTGTCACTTTCCTCTATAATCCTTGAAGAGCTATTAAATACTCTATATGCCTTACTCTGAGAGGAGTATCCAACAAGAAATCCATCTTCAGCTTTGCTTTCAAACTTACCTAAGTGAGATTTGGTGTTGAGAATTGTGCAAGGACACCCAAAAGGTTTGAAAAATCCAATAAAAGGTTTTTTCTTGTTAAAAAGTTCATAAGCTGTCTTGCCTTGTGATTTGACTACTAGAACCCTGTTTTGGACATAACAAGCATTATTAACTGCTTCTGCCCAAAAAGTAATTGGAAGTTTTGAATCTGCCAACAGAGATCTAACAGCCTCAATTAGTGTCCTATTTCTCCTCTCAGCAACACCATTCTGTTGAGGAGTTCTAGGAGCACTGTATTGTCTCTCAATACCTTTAGTCTCACAAAAGCTGTTTAAGTCATTGTTTTTAAATTCAGTTCCATTGTCAGATCTGATGACTTTAACTCTTTGATTTGTTTGGTTTTCAACCCTAAGAATAAAGGATTTGATAAGTCCACTTGTCTCATCCTTAGTCCTTAGAAAATATACCTAAGTGAATCTAGAGAAGTCATCAACAATGACTAAGCAGTAGGATTTCTTACCAATACTCATCACATTAGTAGGACCAAAGAGATCCATATGCAATAATTGAAGAGGTGAAGAGATTGTATTTATTTCTTTGGACTTATGAGAAGTTTTATGCTGCTTGCCTTTAAGACAAGCAACACAATGATCATCACATGAAAACACTTTTTGAGGTAAACCTCTTACAAGGTTGTTTTTCACAAGAATGTTCATTGTTTTAAAATTCATGTGACACATCCTTCTGTGCCAAAGAGATGATTCATCTAAACAAGCTTTTGAAAATAGACAGTTTAATGATGAATCAGATGATATATTCTCTAAGTCCAAACAATAAACATTATCCTTTCTAGGAGTTCTAAGTAGTATCATATTATCATCAACTACCTTGAAACCTGGAGCAAGAAAAATACATTCAGTCTCAGTAAATAATACACTATGTTTCTTGTCACAGACCTGTGATACACTTAACAGGTTGTATCTCAATTGCTCAACATAGTAAACATCTTCAAAGGACATCTTACCTTTTGAGACCATACCTTTTCCACTGATCTTACCTCCTGCTGGATTGTCACCAAAAGCAACATGTCGTCCATCAAACTTTTTGAAGTTTTGAAGGCAGGCCATGTTACCTGTCATGTGCCTAGAGCAACCACTATCTACATGCCAAATGCTCTTCTTCTTGAGCTGTTGGTTACCCTGCACATAAGATAAAACAGTTAGTTTTTAGGAGGAACCCAAGCCAAAGTGGTCTTGGGTTGCCCTTTCTCATCAACATATTTATAATCAGTAATCTTAGTCTGGATGAGATGATCAGATTTAGGAATCTCATGGCTAGAATACTTTGTCAAAATTATAGGCTTGGCAGCATTAATACTGGTAGCATCACTATCCTTGTTAGCAGTACTAATTTAGTTAGCAGTACTAACTTGGTTAGCAGTAGTATTGCTATCAGTAGCACTATTTCTGTTAGCAGTACTATTTGAGGTAGCAGTACTAACAGGTTTCTTGACTTTTGTAACCCAAATCTGGACAAAGTTGTTTGCTTTCTTATTCTGTGAGTTACTCCTTGACTTGCTTGGAGTATTTTATTTTGATTTTGCAAACTTATTCTGAATATGAGATTTTGCAGTCCCAATTTTCATTGGTACTATTCTCATATTAACAGCCATGTGATTTCTTGATTGCTTCCTATAACCAACTGAATTTTGAGTTTGTCTTTGAAAAGAAAATCTTTGGTTAATAGGATTGAAATAGCAGTGTTTGGCTAGATGATTCAATTTGCCACAAATAAAACAAGGCTTTGGTCTATTGATTTTGCTTAGATCAATTCCCTGTTTTCGAGCCCACTGGTTATTTCTGTTTCTCTGATTTCCCCTTATTTTATCATGTTTATGGGGCTTGTTCTGTTGACAAGTACAGGGATTTACAACAGTAGTTTGCATATAATGAGTTCCATGTACTTTTTCCTTTCCTTTCCTAGAAGTCTCAGCTTTCTCACTCTTAATAGTCTCTTCCCCAGCCTTGGACTTCTCCACTTTCTCACTATTTTCTAATGGTTTACCCCCCCTTTCATTTGTCTACTGTATGGTTTTCTAAGGGAATTACTTTCTTATTCTTACCCTCAGTATTCTCTTCTTCAGACTCTCTCTCAACCACTACTGAATCTAGTGGATCTACTTCAGTGGCTCCGTCAGGCAATTCCTTCTTCTCTTGTCTTTCTAAGAGGTCTGAGGTGGGAGGAATATAGTTATTAATGTAAGGTGGAGGGGTGTTGTTGTAGCCTATACCTCTCTTTAGTTTGTCATGAATTTGAGATTTAAGTAAAGTGTCCATTGCTTTAGAAGCATTGGAATATTTCTCAATATCTAGTTTGGCCTTCTCAAATTCACTCTTAACTTTCTCACATTCCTCTTTAGTCTTTTCTATCTTAATCTCTAACCGATTCTTCTCCCACTTCCAGTAGTTTGTATCATATGAATATTGAAGTTCATTGGCTTGATATGCCTTTATTTGTTCTTCACATTTCTCAACGATCACAACATACCCTCTTATATCTTTCTCTAACCTTTTAAGGTCATCACACATGCGTTGATTGTGATCCCTATACTTTTTAACAGTTTCAAGACATGCTTTAGAGCAAAGGTTAGATTTTACCTCTGTGGGGATTGCAGTGTTTGAAGATTCTGAAACCTCAGCCATCAATGATTGATTCTGGATTCTGTTTGTGATGATTGTTGATTTCTGAGTTCCTTAAGCTCTGATACCACTTGTCAGGATCGAAATTCGAAACAAGAATTTAATAAACACTCAGAAACTATGTTAAAGAAGTCGCGGAATAACACTTTAACAGTAAATCAATCAAACAGTGTATGAACTCAAATCACAAGTTATATTGATTTAACTTAATGGTTACAAACAAAACCTCAATATGTTGAACAAAACAGACGTTCAATACTTCTCTATTGAAAGGACTACAAAGAACCTTGAGGTTAATTCTCTCTAAACGTATATTCTCTAAGATAAGACTATCAAAACTATTAGACTATATATACAGAACTGAATGCAAGATAATTATAAAAGAAATATTGATCTTCAGCATCCATCTCATAATTATCTTTAGCATTATCTTCAGCTCCTAGTCTTTCGTATCAATCCATCTTCATCATCATTATCCTCAGAAGCAACATTAATCTTCTAGCAACATTAATCTCCTTAGCAGTATTAACCTTGCTTTGCAGTAGTAATTCTTCAGCAGTACTAACTACTAGCAGTACTAACTCTCCAAGCAGTACTAACCATTCTCATAGCAATACTAACTCTTCAAGCAGTAGTAATTCTACTAGTAGTAGTAATCTTCTAATAGCAGTATTAATACCTTCAACAGTATTAATCATTCAAGTAGCAGTATTAATACCTTCAGCAGTATTAATCTTTAATTCTAGCAGTAGTATCCATCCTTAGCACATTTTCAGACCCAACAAAATGAGAGAGAACACATTGAAACTTCCAGAATTAGAAATAACTTTGAAGATACATCAATGAGATGATGTTGAAATAACTTTTATTTTTGGGTTGGTATTTCATGACTCTGATACATGCTTTTAGGGTTTTAGATATATAGTTTTTATGCATTTTCCATTTACAACCATTAATCATTAGTTTTTGATAAAATTTTACATACATGCTTGCACAGGCGCAACAACAAAAAACCATGCACAACTATCATAGTTGCTGATGTTGCCTTTTGGTTTATTTGTTAGTTTAATAGTTATTATTAACATCATTTTGTTGTTGTGCGTAGTTTTTGGGTTTGTATGAGAATGGGATACCCGTTCTTTATCCCTACATTCCCCGGTGGGGGCGGAGTTAGGGACGGAGAAGGGAATTGTTAGTAGTTGTTTGAAAATTTCACGTGCATAGAGAGAAAAATCCTGAATAGTAACTATTATTGTACAAAAAAACATAATTATATCTCTAAACCGTAATTTGATTATTGTTGTAATTATATATGGACACAATACCTATTTAACAAGTTTTTTGTTTAGTTGGATAACATTCTTTTAATGTAAGCTATAGATATTATTAAGGACGTAACCATATATAATTGTGCTTCAAAAATTTTGTATAATTATATTTTTTTCGAGAAATGTGGATCCGATCTTGTTCTAGGGTCATCAATCCATAACCCTCCTTCATAAGTGCAATGACTTTATTTTTGCATCCAACTTTTTAAAAATTGTTTCAATCAGCTACTAACACTAACACTTTATGGATAAATATTTAAATATAACAAATTGTATAAATGTAGCTCGCTTTATGACATTTTGAAAGAGTTTAATATTTTGAAATAAACTTAATGAACCTTTTAAATTATAGCACATTGTGCGGGTACACAACTAGTATTTTATTAATGTATTGACTAATATAATAATATAATCAATACTACAATCTCTAAAATAGAATAGCTATTGAAATTGGAAGTGATTTTTTTAGAGATTTTAACTTTCGATACTGCTATTATAGAAAAAATATAACATAGTTTGTTAGTGCACATTTGTTGTCTTCAAGATCATTATGAGAAAGGTAAAAGCTTCAAGTCAAAACCTCAAAGCTAAAGTCAAAGTCAAAGAAGCTTTAAAGTAAAGTCAATGTCAAAGTCAACATATTGTGTTAGTTTAGTTAGTTGTTTTCCTTGTAATAAATGGGAGGTATAAATAAGTTTTTCTTCTTGTAAACTTGTAACACAAAAAGGAGAGCTTTCATAGGGAATCATTGTAGAGAGAGAAATATTGTATTGAGAGAGAGAGAGAATTTTGTAATCGTTTGTAGTTGATAATCAAAGTGAGATTTGGAAATTAATTGTGTTCATCTTGATTGATACTTGCATTTCTGGGAATAACAATTGGTATTAGAGCAGACAAAGATCAGAATTTGGATCAAGAATTGAATTTTTTTGTCGAACTTTGAAGAACTCGCAAAGTTCACAATTTAGATTTGAATTTTTTCACTTTGTGATGTTTTTGGATTGTAATTGATTGAATAGTGTTCGTATTCTGTTCTAGAACAAATTTCATTTGAGTTGCATTATCAAATTCACAACAAATTTGTGTGAATTTTGATTTTTGTTGTAATTGTGTTCGAACTTTGAAAAACACAGTGTCCAGATCGAATTGTGTAATTTTGTTGTTTTTGTTTGAAATCATGTATTAGAATAGTGTTCAGAAAGTGTTTGTGGATAAATTTGCAAAGGTTGGTGAGCAAATTCGAGGTTTTGGATCGATTTTTGGCTGGAAAAGTGATCTCAGAGTCGACAGTCTCAAGAACTCACAAGATCTATAGAATTCGCAAGATTCAAGGGAAGAACTCGCAAGATCTATGGAATTCGCAAGATTCAGGGGAAGAACTTGCAGGCTTCTTGGTTTTGTTGGTAAAATTGTTCAAGGATAGAACTCATAAGGTTCTTTGTACGCCAAGTGTAGAATTCGCAAACAATGGTCTACGACAAGGGAGAACTCACAGAGTTCTACTTACGCAAAGTCCAGAACTCGCAAGCAATACTCTGTGAGAAGTTATTGTTCACCCGTTTTGATCTACATCAAGCTCAAGAACTCACAGATTGTGTCTTACGACAAGCTACTTGACGCAAGTGCTTGTTTGCGACAAGTTGCTCTTTTTCCCTGGATTAATTTTTCTAAGTCAAGAGCTCGTACACCATACTTTGCGACAAGTTCATCAGATTTTTTTTTATTTTGCCTAAGTCAATAACTCTTGTACTTTGATCTGCGATAAATTAAGAACTTGCAAGCTTCTGTCTGCGTGAGGTGAAGAATTCGCATCCTTCAGCTTGCAACAACCAAGAACTCGCAACCCTCGGTCTGCGACAACTAAGAACTCGCATCCTATTCTTTGCGACAAGTGTGATTTCTGTGATTTGTGACAAGTGAACTCAATGCTTTGCGACTTCTGTACTTAGTCAATTTTTGACTAATTTTCAGTTTTTGGAAATTTTTGATTTTTGTGGACGATCAACTGCAAGTTATTTCAAGATGACATGAAAAGATGCTCTAGCTATAGGAAATGATGTGAAACCACGTGTTCTGTTTAAAGGTGAGTACGAGCAATGGAAAGACAGATTCCTTGATTTTATTGACAGACACAACAACGGGGAATTCATCAAACAATCCATTGAAGAAGGGTTAACGAAGCCAATCACAGTGGAAGTTCCAATGGAGGATTCATCAGACAGTAAAGATGGAAATGAACCAAGAGAGCAAAGAACTAAGAGGGTTCCACTTGACATTTCTAAATATTCTGCTAAAGAGAAGAATAGATATAAAGCCGACAAGCAAGCAAGATCTCTCCTACTACAAAGTATTCCGAATGAGATCTACATCAAAATAGACAGCTATAAAGCTACTGCAAAGAAGATGTGGGATCAGTTGGAAAAGATGATGATGGGATCAAAGATAGAAAACCAGATGAAAGTGGCCAATTGTATAAACAGCTACGAGGAATTGAAAGAAAAAGAAAGAGAAAGCTTGGAAGCTACTTATGACCGGTTTGTATCTCTGTTAAATGAGTTGCCTAAGAACAAGGTCAAGAAGAAGCAAATAGAAAACAATGTCAAATTTCTGAGTGTTCTACAACCCGAATGAAAAAAACATACACGTCAGATGAAACAGTTAAAGGATCTGAATGAGATTCCTCTTCACGAGGTTTATGAGACTTTGAGACAGAATGAAGAGGAGGTTGAGGAAATGAGAGGAGAGAAGAAAACGTTTGACAAACCGGTTGTTGATTCGGTAGCTTTAGTTGTTAAGAAGAAGAAAGACAAGAAGAAGGAAAAGAAGGTTGATGTGTCAGACTCAGATGACAGTGAAAGTGTAGATTTAGATTCTGATGTTGGTGAATCTTGAAACAAGCTATGATTTTTCTGACCCGAGCTTTCTAGAAGAAGTTCTAGAAGAAACCTGGTTCAAATAGTCAGAGGTATTCGTCTAGATCGCACAACTATGAGCATAAGGAAAGAGTCTGTTAAGTCATGAATTGTATTCAAGATTAAAAGAGGTGTCAAAGTTGTAAAGTGTTGTAAAGTTGTATTTGTTTGTTAAAAGCCTTGTAAGTCAAAGTGTTTGACTTTGACATTATCTTGAGTTGTAAGGTCATGTTGACCATATAAATAGTTTGTATCATGTTGTAATCATTAGATATCAGAGAGAGAAAGATTGGAGAGAGCTAAGAACACGCATACATTCTTAGAGAGAGAAAGTTTGCTAAATAGGTATATGGCTCACTGGTAGATTTGTGACAAAGAAATCATTGTAATCATTGATTGAATTTATACAAGAATAATTTCTACATATTGTGTGACTGATTGTTAGCTTGAATCTGGAACTTTCATTTGGTATCAAAGCCGATTCAGATCAAAATGTGTTGTAAATCCTCAAATTTTGTTTGTACTGTGATCGCTAGATCTGTACTTTTCGCACGATATTCATCAAAATTCGCATGGCTCTTGGATTTTAAGAAGGCTAAGGGAGAAACTCGCACGACTTTGTGTACGAAAATGGAAGAATTCACATCGCACAGGATACGAAAAAGTGGAATCCACATCCTCTTGCATACGAATTTTGTGGATTTCGTATAGTGAAGCCTGAAAATTTTCTAAGTCCACAACACGCATCGATACGTGAAGTTGAAAGTGGTGAATTTGACTAAGTGTGGAATTCGCATAAGTTTAGTGTGCGAAAAGTTATAGTGGGAAAAGATTCTAAGTCAAGAATTCTCACCCCTCTTGTGCGAAAAGAGAGAAATTCTCATAATTTGTCGTGCGAAAAGAAAGGATTCGTATATCGCGGCTTGCGAAAAGTGACTTCTTGCATCTCATTACGTGCGAAAAGTTGAGACTCTTGTTCTTTGGCGTGCGAACTTCAGTCTTTGTGCGAAAAGAAGGTTATTTTATGTGCGAATTTCATTACGTGTGCTAGAAGTTGATTGCTTTGGTGTGCAAAAAGTGTAAAGAACTTAGTGGTGTGAGGATTCTACACTTCGAAATTTTTTGAAGTTTTTCTGAAAATTGTTCTAAGTTGTTTTCTGATGATTTTCTGATTAACGATTGTTCCAAGCTACTATTTTACAGAATTTTAAAGATGTCTAAGGATTTGCTAAGTATGGGGTCTTAGTCCCAGCCTCTACTTTTGTCCATCGGGGAATATCCATAATGGAAACGTCGGATGACTCATTTTTTGAATCGTAAGAATCGGGAGCTTATGAAATCTATCCTTGAAGGCCCAGTAAGGCCGGTTGTTACAGTACCACGTCAGCCAGCGACTGAAACTTCTCCCGAGATCCTAGTGAGATATGTACTGAAGCCATATTAGTACTACAGTGAGAGGGAGAAAGCTCAAGCAAAGATTGATGAGGAATCACTCATTCTTCTTATAATGGCAATCCCCAACGATGTCTACAACCGTGTAGATAGTCGAGAATCAGCGAAAGCTATGTGGGATGAACTCGAGCGCCAGTTTCAGGGTACAGACCGATACATTAAGGCGAAGCTAAATCAGAGTATCAACGCTTACGAGGGTTTCAAAGCCAAGGAGGGTGAAGCTTTGGTGGACACATATAACCGATTCAATGTTATATTGAATGATTTGCGAAGGAATGGAATGAACAAGTTTGTATATGAGATAAACTACAAATTCATTAAGAACCTCAATCCCGAGTGGAAGAGTTATGCCATTAACTTGCAAATGTCGAAAGATATGGATTTAGAGGACGTCAATGATATTTTGTGACTTTAGCTCAGCACGAAGATGAGGTGAAATTGATAAGTGAGGAAAAGAAGACGGTGAAAGGTTCTTTAGCTCTTCTTGATGACAAGAAAACTGTGAAAGCTAGTTCCTGTTCCGAATCAAAGTCCAAACCAAAGTTGTCAAAAGCCTATTTGACAGAGTTACCAAACTCAAGTTTGGAGTCATCTGTTGAGGAAAGAGAGGTGGACTCTGATGAAGACATTCAGAGGTTTGCAGAAAATCTTGCCTTGATAACCAAGCAATTCAACAAATGTTTTGTCAAAAAGAAGTATTATTCAAAGCCAAAGTTTGAAGGTTACAAGAAGACTAAGAAATACAAGCCCCGTTATGAGAAGGATTATGGAAAGAAGGAGGAAAGAAAGGAAGATAAGATTGACCCACAGAGTGGTAGGTGTTTTAACTGTGGGAAGCATGGACACTTCTCGAAAGATTGCCAGTTTAAGAAAGTCAAAAATTTGGAGTATTATGCGAAGAAATCTCTATTGGTCAAGAAACAGGAAGATGGGAAGGTGCTAATGGCCGAAGAGGATAACTGACTTGGTGAGACTTCCGATGAAGAAAAAACTCACTTCACACAAGTGTGTATGATGGCCAAGGTTGAAGATGATGCACAACTTGTTTCTGACAACTCCGATGCTGAGTTCGAGGTAAGTGGGCAATCAAAAAACTCTGAGGTAGTTCAATCTTTAATTGCTCAAATTCAAAATATGGAAAATGAGTTTAATGTGCTTAAAAGTAAACTTAGTCTTTAAAGACAAGCAATGATGAATTTTCGAGACGAAAATGCATTATTGAAAGTTGTCATCGAGGACAAGGAAAAAGAAAAAGATGATTTAAAAAGAGAAAAAGCTGACTTGACATCCAATATCACTGAGCTTGAAAAAGACTTAGTGAACTTGAATTCCGAAAAGGGTGAGTTTAAAATTAAATTCGAAGTTTGCTTTCAAGAACGTAATGAGGCGTACTATAAAATTAAACAACTGGAGGACTTAAATTTCAAATGTGGACAGGCTCTAAATCTTCTTACAAACAAACTCCAAGATGTTAGATTTTATAATCTAAAATTAGGGTTAGGATTGTCTGAAACTGATATTTTAAAAAGATCCCCTAAAAATTTATATAATTTTGATAAATTGGGTTCAACTGTTAAGAAGATTTCAGACATTCGTAACACGTTCGTCAAAGCTGAGACTATTATATCTGATACTCCACAAAAAGGTAAAGAAGTTATATACGATGACCAATCAAGTTGTACTGATTCACAATCAAGTTTCAAATATGTGGGATTTAAATATAAAAATTTGAATATAAGCTACAAATACAGAAAGCTGGAATTCGTAGAATTCGAATCATTATTTTCCACACATTTTACAAATAATGAATCAGTCAATGATGATAAAGTCTTACCTGATACCAAGTGTCAGTATGACAAGTATGAGTCAGATATTGATACTTGTGATCAGACCATTATAACTGAGTCTATTACTTCTGATTCCCCAAATGGAGCTAAGAGAGAAGAGTCTTCAAATGTCACGGATTCCAATGGAATGTCTGAGTTTGTTGAGAAAATGTCTGAAGAAATTTTTGATCAAATGATGAACACTTCAGATCATGTCCCCATTTTTAATATGCTTGAGTCTGACTTCGTGTTACATCAAAATTCTGATTTTGAGAAACATATTTCTGATTTACAAAAGAGTCTCGAAGAAGTTGAAGATGAACAATGTGATCTTCGTTTTAAACTAGATAAATATTTGGAAGAAAACCGAGAGCTTTGTAAACAGATAAATGAGTTAAAAAATGATTTGTTTAAAAAGTATTTATCATATCAGAAAGAATTTGATGATAAGAAATGGAATGTCCGATCTAATCCGGAGTTTGAGACTCTTCCTAAACCGACAGTTGTTTATTCTTCTAATTTTGAAAAACAGTCGAGTGTATTCAAAAAAGGTTAAACTTCCGGTGTCAAGAAACGTAACTCATCCTCAAAGAATTCATCTAATAAAGTTTCTTTTGGTTTTTCAGATGTAAATGGAGAGGTGAAGGAAAAGTGGAGAAGAAAATTTTCTGAACAGAAAGTTGTTGAAAATGTTTCTGAAAAATGCATTTTTGTATCGAAATGAGAGAGTATTGTGACTGATAGTGATTGTAGTATTTCTTGTAATAGTTTTGAGACAAATTAATATTAGTTTTGTTCAAATAAATGTAAGTCGTTTGATAAATCAAAAGTCATGACATTTGCTCAAAAGAACATTATTTGCAATCACTGAGGTAGCAATTCCTTCTCATTTCACTCCGCTATTCCTAAGCCAAAGAAAGTCAAAAGTTTTTCTCATGCCAAAACTTTTTCCAAATCCTCAACTCAACAGATTGATATATTCAAGGCTAAAGATATCAACTTTTCAAAGAAAAAGGAACTTAATGATTTAAATGTTAATATGATTTGGAAATGGTTGCCTAAGCCCTGATATGAATGGCATATTAAAAGCAAGGTTGACGATTTCCAAAATATAAGAATTCTAACACTAAAGGACCCATCTGGATATGGGTACCTAAAGCAAAGTAGTCTGTTCTTTTACAGGCCTATCATCTATGGATAATTGATTCTGGATATTCAAGGCACATGACAGGGTTCAAGCATCTACTGCACAATTATGATTAACATCCTGCAGGAACAGTTGGTGTTAAGTCTGATTTTATAGTAATCATTGTATTTATAGGGCTTGGTCAAATATTGTGTCTATTGTCATATATTGTGTTGTATTGACCAAGGGTATTTAAGTCCCTTTGGTCTTTGTGTTTTGTAAGAACTTCACGCCTCATTCAATACAACTGTTACTTTTGCGCTTCCAAGTCTCTCTCTCTCTACTTTCTTTCTCTAGGATTCATTGATTCTTGGACTCACAATTGGTATCAGAGCCATCTGAATCTTGAGAGAATTGAGAGATTGTTATTTCGAATATGAATTTGTGGTTTAAATCGAAAATTTGATCGATTTTCTTGAATTTTTCAAGAAAATCTCGTTTTCTTGATTTTCATCAAATTTGGATGTATTTTTGAACGAATTTCTTTGATTTTTGATTTGTTGGATTCAAAATTGATAGAAGAACATATTTGATTCATACAATTTTGCAAGAAAAATTGTTTTAGATTGTCAATTTTGAGTTTTTGTGATTTTCTGGAAACTCGTATTTCACGTTTTGTTTCATATACGAATTTTTGAGTTTAAGGTTTTTAATAGATTTTGTTGATTGAATTGTGTTAGAAACTTGTTTTTGAACACTTTTGTATAAGAAAATTTAATCAAAATCAGTGTTGAAATCGGTTTTTTAGATTTTTTTTGTGATTTTCCTTCGGTTTGCGCAAGATCTATTCTTTGCACAAGTTCATATAGGTTTGCGCAAGTTCATCATCTGTTTGTGTTAGCTTCATTGTTCTAATCTTTGTGTTAGCATTTCAGGTTTTCGCATCAAGCTATATACGCAAACTCATTTTGCGTATCAAGTGTTATCCGAGAATTAAGGTTCTCGTATCATCAAGCTTCGGAAAAGCTCAGTCTTCGTATCTCAGTTTGAGAAGTCTAGTTCGCGTTTCAAGCTTATTGCGCAAAGTATCGTTTGCGTATCCTTCTGCTTGAGAGAACATCTGTTTGCGTATCGTTCGTCTTACGCAAAGCTCAATTTGCGCATCCTTCGTGTTTCGAAAAGTTCAGTTTGCGTATTCTTATACTTACACAAAACCTAATTTGCGCAACCTTCTTGTTCCGAAAAGCTTGGTTCTCGCATCACTCAGCGTACGCAAAGTTTAGTTTGCGGATCTCACTGCTTACGCAAACCATCTTTTGCGTGTGTTCCAGACTTAGAATTTTTTTTTCTAGATTATTCTTAAACAAAATGGATTCTGCAAAG
This sequence comes from Arctium minus, assembly GCA_954870635.1. Lineage (NCBI taxonomy): Eukaryota > Viridiplantae > Streptophyta > Magnoliopsida > Asterales > Asteraceae > Arctium > Arctium minus. The sequence continues at coordinate 145,772,719 of OX941081.1, forward strand.
TTTGCCTTTCAAGGAAAGTTCTACTCAAATGATCTGATGATGTCTTTGGGATCTGAAACTCGTCCTCCAGTTTTTGTCGATGAAAACGAATTCACTCAATGGCAAGATCGATTTCTGAACTTTATCGAACGTCAAGCTAATGGAAAGAACATGATGAAGTCTCTATCTGAAGGACCTTTCGTAAAGGCTAATAAAGAGACTCCTCCAACATCTGAAGAGGCTTCACGAATGAAAGCTGATCGAGAGCTGAAAGCTAATCTGATGCTTGCCTTACCAAACTCTGTCTATAACCGGGTTGATCATTGCAAAGATTATCCAAATCTGCTGTGGGCACAATTGGAAAAGATCATGCTTGGTTCTTCGGTAGCAACTCAGCTCCGACATAAGCGGTTCATGAACAACTTTAAGGAGTTCAAGGCCAAAGAAAGTGAGACTATAAAGAGTGTTTTCGACAGATTCTGTGTAGTGCTGAATGATCTGCGAAAGATAAATGTGAACAAGACAGAGCTTGAGACAAATTTGAAATTTCTTAATGCTCTTCAGACTGAATGGAACAAATCATGTCACAGACTGAGGAACGATGTTCGGATTTCCACAATGCAGATTCAGGAACTATACGAGATTCTGATGACTGACGAGAGCTTGGTGCTAGAGAAGAAGGTCAAACTGGAGAAAAAGAACAAGAAGTCAGTAGACCCGGTTGCACTACTCACGAACCAACTGGATGAACAAGCGTTGTCTGATAACGCTTACAACGGGTCAACTGATGATGATGGAGAGGCTCTGCAGAAAGCGATGATCCTTCTCTCTCAGCATTACTAGAAAAAGTTCCAACCAAAGTCGGGTTCCAACTCTTCTCGCTTCACTTCTGTGTCTAGATCCAAAGTACCCGAGCCAAAGACTGCTGCTTGCTACAACTGTGGAAAACCGGGTCACATCTCAAAGGAGTGTAGAGCAAAGAAGGTTAAGGACTCAACTTATTATAGACAGAAAATGGAACTGGCCAAGAAAAGAGAGAGTGGATTAGCTTTGCTAGCCGAAGAAGAATTCTGGCTAGATCACTCTGACGATGAAGCAGCAAACGTAGAGATCGCTCAGATGTGCTTGATCGGAGATGATCAGTCAGACGATTCTGATTCTGATGAAGATGAGGTATATACTGATTTTGATCACAATTTTATTACCTCTCAGATGAATATCATAATATCTGCTTTATCTGATTTGCGTTCTAAATTAATATCTGAAAAGAATTTAAATTCTGAAAAGTCATATTTGATTGACAAACTGAAAATTTCTTTGAAAGATGAAAAATCTATTTTAGAAAATACAAAAGACATCTTTCAAAAGAAATTGGATGTTTTGGAAAATTCAAATAAGACTTATCTTGAGTCTTTGACTGCTATGACTAATTTAAAAGATGAATTTTCAGATAAAATAAATAAATTAGAAGAAAAGCTTTGTCGAAGAAACCAATCTGAACAAACAATTTTTATGAACAAACCGAGGAGGGAAGAAGCTTTAAAACAAAGGTGGGGACTTGGTTTTGAAAATCCTCATTGTTTAAACAATGCGATTGAAAAATCCCCAACTTTATATAAATTCGATTATCTGACTCTTGCTCATTATGCTCCTCAATTTAAAATTGATTGGATGAATGAGAAGCAAGTGTTAGAACTGGAAAATGAGAAAAGGATGAATAACAAGAAAAATGAAATTCCTTTTGTATATACAAGCAAAAATGCAAAATATTTTCCTGAAAAATCAAGGAGAGGAAGAAGAGTTTTAAATGATATATCTCCTGTCAAATCTTCAATATCTGATGATTTTATTGATCCTTATGCTTCTAATTCTGATAAGGAAAATATTTCTCCAATCATTTATGATTCGAAGAAATATACTCCTCCGTTAGTATTAGAAAGCAAAATCATCAATCTTGAAGATAAGATAGAAGATCAAAATATTTTAAAGAAAAATGAATCTGATATTATTTTTTCTTTCATGACGTCTAGTCTTGAAGAAAAATTGTTTTCTCAAAAATCAGATTCTATTTCTAACCTTTCCTCTGATTCTCAGGAAAATAAAAAGGAAGTTTCTAATTTTAAAATCTTTTCTCAAAATAATTCAGACTCCGAGGTAAATTCAGATTTATTAGTTGATCAGATTGGTTGCTTGGATAAAATTATTTCTTCTGATTTAAATATTTCGTCTAAAATTCTTGATGATTCTTTTACGCTCAATGATCAATATTATAAACCTAAGCGTAAAAGAAGACAGTCAAAGAAATCGAAGAAACAAGATAAAGTTCTTTCTGATAGTTCTAATTCTTGCGATTCAATTCTTACAGATAGGACTTTGAGCGCTCAATTAAGGCAGATCTGGAGAACGAAGCGGACATCTACTGATTCTATGTTTGATGAGGATAAATGTGTAGACAGACTTTATAAAAGTGATTCATTTGCTACATGTAATAAAATTTCAAAATATTCTATAAAGCAAATGATTCGAATTTCAAAACATGTCTCATGTTCTTCCTCAGATTCTAGTTCAGATGATTATGCTTTCTCTTCTTCTGATGATTCTGTTCATTCGTGTGATTATATTTCTCATGCTGTTAATGTCAAATCTTATAACTATTTCCCCATACGAACTGCAACTAACTTTCACGGGCCCAAATTCAAGTGGGTACCCAAATCTAAATCTGATTCTAAGTTGCAGGCATCTCATGTTAAGGGGAGTAAGAGAAATGTGGCTTCTGATTACTTCAGCTCAGAACCCGTGCTTCATAGACTACGACTTCTAGATATCTTAGTCTCGGACTCGGTCTTCAATGTCGGTAAGCTTCTGACCAATGAGAAACTGTGAGTACATCTACTTAATTTCCGCTGCATTTTTATCTGATAATGATGTTGTTCCAGTTTTCTCAAATGTTTTAAAAGAATCTGAGCATTTCAATCTCACCTGAATTTTGTTCCTCCCAAAATATTTCTTTTGAGACACTTGTGTTTAAAAAAAAAAATAAACTTTCAGTTTTTAAAAAAAGTTTAAATCTTTACAAATTTTATTCTATAAAGTAAAAGATTTACAGTTTTTCTTTCTTTTGAATAAAATGTGTGTTTAGGATAAATTTTCAAGTTGTTTGTTTATATTGAAGTTTTTATATGTTCAAATTTCAATTCTAACAAATTTCGAAAAGTCAGCAACATGTTTGTAGCTTTTGATATTGCTTTAAAGTTATGTGATTCGGAATATTGATAGTTTACAATGCTTAGAAAACCTAAAAAGTCGGAATTTTGGATTGTAATGAAAATATGGGCTAAGCACTTAGACGTAAAACCTTGTGTTTGAGATGATTATTATATTCTTATAAATCAGAAATCTCTAAGTTTAAAAGTTTGTACCTGTGACCTTTCTGGTTTGGGAAAGTAAGTTCTGTGGGATGCTTGTCATCTGGTCCCCTAAGGTCATTTGATCTGGGAGTGATCGAACCCAAATCCTTCAATGGAATCAGATCGAAAATCATGTTCTACTGGTATGAATGGGTTTAGGATATGTCGATGTAGCCTTTCTGATCTGGGAAAGTAAGTTCCAATGGGTGCTTGACACCTAGTCCCCTAAGGCCAACTGGTCTGGGAGTGACTGACCCAAATCCTACAATAGGGTCAGATAGAAAGTTACGTTTACGGCATGTTCTTTACTTAATAAACTTTTTGATTTAAAAGATGCCAAAGTGCACATGCTTAAAAGATGTCAAAGAGCACACTCATGTCAAGATGCCAATGAGCACACTGCTAAAAGATGCCAATGAGCACACATCTAATGATACTTTGTGATATTTCTGAGTTGCGATAAATCTATAAATTTGTGAAAGTCTTAAATTCTTGATGGCTTAGTGTGATTATTTGCAAAGTTCTCTATTATATTTTTAGAATTGCATTTTCTTGAAGCTAGTTGAAGTTTACATGCGAGCACACTAAATAGATTGATGAAAGTTTTTGAAACTGAACATGTCTTAACTTGATATGCAATGAAACTTGTTTCAATATCCAACAACATATATTTGATTTCAACTTATTGATAAATCTGTGATATTTTACTAAATAGAATTTTATTTGTTTAGTGTTTAAATTTTTACATGTTTTAGTTGTTTCAAATTTCATATTCAGTATTTTTTTTCTTTTTACTTTGTTGTTTTTAATCCTTGTGTTCTCATATTTTTTTCAAATGGGTTTGAGCATTATTCAAGGGGGAGTGAAAAAAAGAAGATTGTTTCTTAAATGATCATATCTGTTTTTGAGGGGGAGTATCTGATTTTTTTTATATGAATGCTAACTTGATTTGTCATATCTAGTGCATTTGTGTAGGGGGGTCAAAGATCTTCAAAAGGTAAAAATTTTCTAAGTCAGCTTTGTGCAATCAATTGGTCACGCAAACCTTGCTTTGCACAACCAGCGTGTAACACAAACTGAACTTTGCGCAACCTGCATGTCACGCAAACCTTTCTTTGCGCAACCTGCATGTAACGCAAACCTCAGTTTGCGCAACCAACGTGACGCGCAAACCTCCCCTGTTTTCTCTGTTTCTTTGATTTTGCAGATCTTAAGCTGTCTCGTCTCCAACATTTGCATGACCTAGTTGAACCAGTTCATCAAGGTCATGAGGGGGAGAAATCAGATAAGTCAAGGAGATTTTAAAGAGACAAAGAGCGCAAAAGTTTATCTGCTGATCAAGATTCGCTCAAAGATTCTATTCTCTCAGCTTAAACTTTTTCTTTTACTGTTCCTACTCCGACCACCACAGTTCATTCAAGGTCTTTCAAAAGAGGTGTGTCATCTAGAGCACAAGCCGATGAATCAACTGTTCGTTCAAGTTAATTCCAATCTGGTCCAGACTTGTCAAAGGCAGCAAAGACATATCAAACTGAAAGATGATGAGAAGAATTTTTTCTTTAAAAGTCAGAATGCTTCTCAAAGTCGCTTTTATGGTCTGTGCTGTTTTAGAAGATGAATTTTGAAGACCAAAGAGCCAATGATAACTAAGGGGGAGATTGTTAAGTCTGGTTTTATAGTAATCATTGTATTTATAGGGCTTGGTCAAATACTGTGTCTATTGTCATATACTGTGTTGTATTGACCAAGGGTATTTAAGTCCCTTTGGTCTTTGTGTTTTGTAAGAACTTCACGCCTCATTCAATAGAACTGTTACTTTTGCGCTTCCAAGTCTCTCTCTCTACTTTCTTTCTCTAGGATTCATTGATTCTTGGACTCACAGTTTGTTTTGCTAATTCTGAGCTAAAAGGTTATGTTAGAGGGTACGGGATGCTAAAAAACAGCACTGTAACCATACATAAAGTTTTATATGTGGAACGGCTTAATCACAGTCTCTTTAGTACCAGTCAGTTTTGTGATAGCCATTACCAAGTTAGGTTTACCATTACCCACTGTCACATAGAAGATCCAGACGGTTCTAAGATACGGGAACTTATATGCAGTTAATTTTTCGACTCTATATGCCACTCGATCAGTCTGTCTGGTTGCAAAAGCTTCAAAGGAAGAGTGTTGGATATGGCATCGTCGTCTCTCTCACCATAACTTTAAAGCAATAAATACTCTAGCGAGCAAAGACATGGTCAAAGATCTTGTGTTCAGCATGTGAGATGGGAAAAATGAAACAGAGTTCCCACAAAGCTAAGATGGAATCTTCTTGTAAATCGCCACTCAAGATGATACATATGGATCTTTGCAGCCCAATGCGTATTCAGTCAATCAGTGTAAAGAAGTACATAGTTGTCATGGTTGATGAATATTCCAGATACACATGGTTAAAATTCTTGAGAGCCAAGTCAGACGCACCGGAGTTAATCATCGCCTTTATTAAGAAAGTGCAAGTCTTACTAAAACTACCAATCAAAAATCTACGAAGCGACAATAGCACTGAATTCAAAAATGAGACCCTACAAGGATATCTTCAATCCGTAGGAATTTCTCATAATTTTTCTGCCGCTCGTATGCCGCAACAAAATGGAGTTGTAGAGCGCAAGAATCGAACTCTGGTCAAATCTGCGAGAACAATGTTGGCTTACTCAGGACTACCTCTGTATTTTTGGGCTGAAGCCGTTGCTACCGCGTGCTTTACTCAGAATCGTACGATCATCAATAAACGGTTAAATAAGACAGCGTATGAGATTATTAATAATAGAAAGCCTAATGTAAAATTTCTTCGTGTATTTGGTTGCAGATGCTACATCCTAAACGACCGTGATAATCTTGGAAAATTCGATAAAAAGGCGGACGATGGCTACTTCTTGGATATTCCTTGACTTCCAAAGCCTATCGTATTTACAATAGACGTACCAAGACTGTCATGGAGAGCATCACTGTATCTTTTGATGATCACTCAACATTGACTTCTGAACACGACAGTTCAGGACTCAATCTTAAGGGAAAGGCTTCTATTCAAGACTCAATCTCTCAACATTGACTTCTGAACCCGTTTCGAAAGAGACTAAGTCTTTTGCCTCAAACTCTCAAACGTCTACATCTGAGTTAGATTTATTATTTTTTGATTCGTTTATGGATATTTGTGTAGATTTTGATAAATATAGTGCATTCGCATCAACATCAGAGTTCCCTGATACAGTTGTAGATATTTCTGGACCATCTGAACATGTCACAACAACTTCTTCAGGTACTACAATGCCTACTGATTCTGATCAATCTAATACTGGTTCTGTTTCTGCAGATTCAAAATTCTGGTAATGAAGTCCCAAGCACTTCTTCAGTCGTACCAGAAGTACCACAATCAGAATCACCTGTTGAAGAAGTTCCAACAACTACAGAAGTTGTGCCTGCAATAATAGATGAATACAATGAGCAAAACAACAGAGTTCATGTTCAACCCCTGCCTAGTACCACAAGATGGACTAGAGATCACCCCCTACAAAATATCATCGACGACATCGATAGTGGTGTTCAAACCGGCATTGTATCGGAAAACTTTTGTTTGTATTCCAGTTTCCTTAGTTCCCTTGAGCCTAAGAAGGTTTCGGAGGCACTTTAAGATCCAGATTGGATTCTTGCAATGCAAGATGAATTACTCCAATTTGAAAGGAACAAGGTCTGGAGGCTAATCCCACGACCCAAAGACAAATCTGTTATAGGAACTAAGTGGGTCTTCAGGAATAAAAAGGATGAGGTTGGGATTGTTGTTTGCAACAAAGCAAGATTGATGGCTAAGGGATATTGTCAATAGGAGGGCATCGATTATGACGAGACATTTGCCCCTGTTGCGAGGTTAAAAGCAATTCGAATATTTCTGTCTTATGCTGCCCATAAAAATTTCAAGGTTTATTAAATGGACGTGAAATCCGCGTTCCTAAATGGGATATTGCATGAGGAGGTCTATGTTAACCAACCCGAAGGCTTTGTCGACCCTCATCATCCTGAGCACGTCTATGTTCTTGACAAGGCACTTTATGGTCTCAAACAAGCGCCAAGAGCATGGTACGAAACTTTAACACAATTCCTTCTTGCCTCTGGTTTCAAGAAAGGTACAATCGACACAACCCTTTTCCTGAAGAAAGAAGGTGAGGATTTGACTATTATACAGATATATTTAGATGACATTATATTTGGCTCTACAAATCCTAAATTTTGCAAGACCTTTTCAAAAATACTGGAGACTCGGTTTGAAATGAGCATGATGGGCGAACTGATATTATTTCTTGGTTTACAAGTAAAACAGTCCCCAAATGGCATTTTTATCAACCAGTCTAAGTATATACGAGATATTTTGAAAAAGTTCAATATGACCGATAGTTCAGTGATGAAAATGCCCATGGATACTTGAACTCTACCGGACGCAGAATTATCTGGTTAATCTGTTAACTAGAAGACGTACAAGAGCATGATCGGCTCATTATTGTATCTAACGACTAGTAGACCGAATATTTTGTTCGCTACTTGTTTATGTGTGCGTTATCAAACGAACCCTAAAGAATCCCATCTTATTGCCATAAAACGGATCCTTAGATACCTTAAAGGCACCCCTGAGTTTGGCCTTTGGTATCCAAAGGATTCCGTTTTTGATCTTACCGCTTTTACCGATGTTGACCACGCAGGTTGCAAATTAGACCGGAAGAGCAGGTTGGGTTCCTGTCAATTTTTATGCGACAAGCTCGTAAGTTGTCCTCAAAGAAGTAAAATTGTGTGTCTACATCAACCGACGAAGTTGAGTACGTTGCTGCCGCAAGCTGTTGCTCTCATGTGTTGTGGATGATGATGCAACTCAAAGACTTTAGGTACACTTACAAGCGAGTTTCTATCTATTGCGACTCAAAGAGCACTATAGCAATAACGGCTAATCCGGTTCAGCACTAAAAAACGAAACGCATTGATGTTCGTTACCATTTTATAAAGGATCATGTCGAGAAAGGTGACGTAGAAATGCATTTTGTCCAGACTGATTACCAGTTAGCTGATTTGTTTACTAAACCTTTAGATGAAAAATGTTTTAAGCTTCTAATCAGCAAACTTGGTATGCTTAACATGTCTTCTTAAGTCTGTTGGTATTTCTTGCATGATTCTAGGGGGAGTTGATCTTACTTCTGCATATGTCTAGGAGGAGTTAGACTATCTACTTATATTCTTCTTATCTACTGACGAAGGCGGAATCATCTTAGATGATTACCAAAATCTTTCTTCTTTTGCAGGTTATAAGCATGTGACATTGGCTTCTGGATAATTCCGTTTAGAACACGTACTTCAATGTTTTCACTTTTATTGAAGCTCAAAAGATTGATCTTATTCAGGAAGTTTTGTTCTTTGTTTTAGGGGGAGTTAGTTAAAAAAATTCATTGTCATATTTTAAGGGGGAGAAAAGAAAAATAAATTTCATTGTTATATTCATATTGTTTTTTTTCTAATGTTTTGACTTTTTACAGATATTAAGGAGGAGAATATTTGATGTTTTTGTCAAAGGGAGCATAATAGATACATATTCATTTCAAGCAGAGTTAAGAATTCTACACTGAAGGTATATAATTCTAATTCTTAATCTCAACATACTTTGAAAGAAGAACGACTTTCAGGTATGAAAAACGGTTTCTTAAATGTTCAAACCACTTCTTTTTCTTTAAATGTTTTCATGAATTTAGAAGTGTGATTTTAAAAGTTTTTCATATCAGTGTTTTCATGTCTAACTGATTGTGTGTTTCTAAAGGCTAATTCTTGTGTATTGTCTTTTCATATACTGTCAAGTATTCTTATGCACATCGGTTCGGTATTTTTCATTGACTTTGTTATTACCATGTCTCTAAAAGATAAATCATTCGATGGTAATACTCCCGTTTGAGTTCCACATTGTATGAGTATCAGATGTCATTTCTAAACTTTTTGTGCTTTCATTGTCAAATTGTTTATATTTGTTCATATAAACAACTTTCAATTCTTTGATATCCCAATATTTTTCTTCATGATATTTGCTCTGATCGAATCATTGTCAGATTCTCAAAACACTTAACTTGACTTCATTTCATTCATTCAATTCCTTTGTTTTGAGAGATCTTAAATGTTCAAAATGCTCAAATTTCATTCTTATTATTAATGAGCATACGTTTTCTAGATAATGATATCTTGTGCTTATCTAGCAAGATAAATTGTTGAGCAACACATTTTTAGGACAAAATTCTTGGGTTCAGTGTTAGCGCTTATCAGAAATTCTATGGATTCACAATAATCGGTGTTTCCTACCCAAGAAGTTATCCTGAGTGATTGAGGGCAGAGGGTTCAAATTCAAAATCAAAGAGAGTGGGTGTGTGATGAGATAAAATACGAAAGAGTTTTTGGTTAGACGCAAGCTTAAATATTTAAAAGAATGAGGGTGTGAGAACAGAGTAAAAGAATATAACCTCTGCACTAAATCTCTTCCGAGTCGGGCAACCACATAATCTGTTGGTTCACACTTCTTCGTGACCTTCATTGAAACACGCACTAGCCCATGCCAAATATTGCATTAACCTCACCAGCTACTCATATTTTTCTTAACAAAAAGGTATTTCATATTTTTCTGGGGAAACAACACATCTACTATCAACTCTTCATTTGGAAGACGTTGATATTGAAAAAGAAGGAAAGTTGCCCAACCTTCGAACCTCTTTCATGCACATTGAGTCTATGTAATACTGTTGTTGTCTCAAGGGTTTACATATTTTTGAGCCTGATAAAGCAATTTTATGCTTAATTCTTTCATACACAAGCACATACACACAGAAAATTTGTTTTTCTGTCGGAACGTTCATAGAATTACCTTGTGTTATTCGATGATTGAATGGAAGACCTGGGGAGTGAACATCACAAAATCTCCTTATACAGTACATTCATTGTACTAAGTGACTTCGTGTTACTTACAGGCATTATAACTAATTCATGTGTTGATTCAGGGTTACCATTACTAATTTGTTTGAATTTGAAAAGATTCAGATAAATACATTTATGAATTGACGGCTACATGTTCATATCCGATCAGTTGGAGATATTCTTTCATGCGAAGATTGTTGATTCTTATTTTGTGGGAGATTGTCTCTATCTCATGAAGACTGCATATTTTGATATATGGGGGAGATATTATCAAAGACGAGACTGACATTGAAATGTTTTGATGATTCTGATTTCTCGTCATTCATCAAAAAGGGGGAGATATTTCAAGAATTTTAAAGTCAGAATTATGCTGATCTTATCAAAAAGGGGAGATCATTCAAAGTTCTATTTCTGAAGAAAGCAAAGTCAAGTGAAAGTCGTAAAGCGGAGTAAACTCAAAGTGAAAGTGAAAGTTGAAAATTGAGAGAGTGTGAAGATTTCAACAATGATTCTGAAGAAAATTGTGTTTATGATCAAAGAGGGAGATTAAAGAAGATTTAAAGTTTGTGAAGAAAGACAGAGTATTCGTGTTAAGGGGGAGATTGTTAAGTCATGAATTGTATTCAAGATTAAAAGAGGGGTCAAAGTTGTAATGTGTTGTAAAGTTGTATTTGTTTGTTAAAAGCCTTGTAAGTCAAAGTGTTTGACTTTGACATTAGCTTGAGTTGTAAGGTCATGTTGACCTTATAAATAGTTTGTATCATGTTGTAATCATTAGATAACAAAGAGAGAGAGAGAGAGAGAGATTGGAGAGAGCTAAGAACATGCATACATTCTTAGAGAGAGAAAGTTTGCTAAATAAGTATATGGCTCACTGTTAGATTTGTGACAAAGAAATCATTGTCATCATTGATTGAATCTATACAAGAATGATTTCTACATATTGTGTGAGTGATTGTTAGCTTAGATCTGGAACTTTCAGAGTCAAAGGTAAAAGATATGAGGATAGAAGGTTTGAGAACAAGAAGTATGAAGAGAGGAAACCTGAAGAGAAGAGGTATGTGAACAGATATGAAGAGAACAAAGCAGATGAGCCAGTAAAATGATATAACTGTGGCAAGATCGGGCATTTTGCTAAAGATTGCTGAAAACCTAAAGTGTGGAACTCTGATTTGTTAGGACTGAAAGTCCTGTATGTTGAAAGTGGAATAAAGTATTTATAAGGGTTCAATATGTAATTAATTAATAGTTGTTTTAATTAGATGGGCCCAAGCCCATAAGCCCATTAGGTCTGTAAGCCTGAGTATATAAAGGCATATTATTTCATTATTCAGGTTAGACGTTTTCATTAGTTAAATAAGTTTAAGTCTCATAATTTACAGATTACTAGTCAATAGGTTTACTCTCTCTGATCATAAATTCTCTCTGTAAACCTGTAACCCTTTAATTGCTTATTAATCATATGACTAGTTGTTGTGACTCAAATACTGTTCATCTTTGATAATATTTGCTGCTGATTGCACTGTACTAGGATCTATAATTGGTATCAAAGCAAAGAGACTAAAGGTTTGATCCAGAAAAAGGTTTGTCTAAAAACCCTATTCGATTATCTGCTTAATCTGTTAAGTTCTTGGTTGATCTGTGTCGATTAATAGTTTTATCAATTGATATCTGTTTATGTGGTTTATCGATCGAATTTTTATTTGAAAAAAATCAGATTCGGTCTATTTTTTTGTAAAAGCGAGTATCGATATGTGTTTGTGCTTGGTATTCTTATCGGTCGTTTGATTATCTGAAATCTGAGTTGTTTGTCGGTCATTGTTTGTCCAGTGATAATCGATTTTGTAATTTATCGGTCTGTTCGATTTCAATTTTCTGGGTTTGATTTCGATCGAATTCCAGATTCATCGTGTTCTTCGGTGTGTTCTTAGTGTTTATCGGTCTATTTATCTTTTCGATTTTATCGGTCATTATCTGATTTTATCGGGCTTATCTGTTTATCGGTGTTTGTGTTTATCGGTCTATCTCTTATTTTGTTTTTATCTGTTATTAGACCAATAGGTTATTTGATCGATAGATAACCTTCGACCGGGACTTTGATTCGACCGGATCTTTGCCTCTACCGGTCTTTGATTCGACCGGGTCTTTACCAATACCGGTCTTTTATTCGACCGACATATCACTTCGATCGGTACCCTGATTATCGGTCTTTGTCTTTTGACCGATATATAGTCACTTCCGGTCTTTTGGTTCGACCGGATTTGTTTTGACCGATAATAAGATTAGACTGGTACATTGTTGATATCGGTCCTTTGGTTCGACCAATACTTTGTCAATACCGGTCCTTTGCTAGACCGGTACATTGTCTATACCGGTCCTTTGCTTGACCGGTACCCTGCTCGACCGGGCTTAAAAAAAAAGGAAAAAAGGGTCAAATTTTTGTCTCACGATCATTTTGCAGTGCATTTCTTTCAGCCCCCGTACTTCAAGATTTCAGTAGTTTGTCATTTGTGACCCTAAACTTTCAAGTTTCACATTTTGTCACTTTTGGTCCCTGCACTTTCAAATTCCATCTCTTGTCAAGTTCAGTCCCTGTATATCAAAAGGAATGCCTTCAAGCGAAACTCTTTCAATAAGTATGGATGAGATGCCACCTGTTCTTTACAGAGGAGAATATGACCTATGGAGGATTCAGTTCTTAGACTTCATTGATAAACTTGACTTGGGTGATTATATCAGATTATCTCTGAGGGAAGGAAAAATGGAAACTTCAACAAATATTTGTTATTTTATGGGAGAAAATGGAAGAATGGATCACGAAATTTACACACTACCATTCCAGGAATACACAGATGAGCAAAGAAATAGATTTGAAGCTGATAAATTGTCTAAAGCTTTTATCTTGCAAGGAATTTCCGAGGAGATTTCAAAAGAGATTTCTGTAAGTTTAGACAGTAAAAAGGCTACAGAAAAACAGCTGTGGGAACATCTTGAGAAGATAATGACAGGACCAAAGATGTCTTCAAGAGTAAAGTTTTTGGAAACTGAGAACTCTAAACTAAAAAGACGGAGTTCTGATCTGGAAGTTCAAATTGTCCAAATCCAACAAGCAGCATCTGTTGAAAGTTCTGAGGAGCAGATTGAGCATCTGAAAGATACAAATGCTGAGCTTCAAAAGCAAATATCTTATTTGGAGCAAAAGCATGCTCAAGATAAATCCGAGTTTGAGAAATCGTTCGAAAAGAAGTTCTTAGATTTTTCCAGAAAATGTGCTGATGAGAAGAAAGAAGTTGAGCTGAAATGCATAAAACTTTCTCAACAAGTTTCTGCTTTCGAGAAAGTAATCATCCTTGAAAGAGAAAAGTTTGAAAAAGAAAAGAAGGCCATTGAACAAAAGAATGTGGGATTCTTCAAAGAAATATCCGGCCAAAGAAATGATGCTGAGAAGGGCTTTGAAGAAGAACGAAGCATGTTTGAGACGGAGATCAAAAGGATTACTGCCAAGTTGTCTGAACTATGTGAGAAGGCACTAAAAGAGAAGAAAACGAAGTCTGAGTTCCCGAAGAAGATTGACCTGCTTGTTCAAGAAAGAGACAACTTCGTTTCAACGATTAAAGTGCTTGAAAAGTCAGTATCAAGTTCAAATCACAAACCTGTCTCTTCACAAAGGTCAGCTAAATATTTTGATCAGATTCGTAAGACTAATCTTTTCTATGATAGAAATATAGATGGTTCAGGTACACATCCTAGAAGAAGGAGATACAAAGATGAGGAACTGGTCTAGAAGAAGAAACCAGTTGAAGATGAGCTGAAAGAAAGAGAATCATGTATACATGCGTCTAATGCCAAGAAGAACAAAGCGAGTAAAGGTAAACCTGATCATATCTACTTGAGAGATCAATTACTCAGGTTGTCAGGTATGAAATACCATTGTTCTTATTGTCGTACACATGATCATATTCACAAAACCAGTGATCATTTCTGGTATGGTTCTTATTCTATTTCCCCCACAAGAACTGTAACTAACTTTCATGGACCCAAATACCAGTGGGTACCAAAACCGAAAACTGATTCTGTGTTGCAGGCACCTACTGTAAAGAGGGAGTAGAAGAACAATGGCTTCTAAGTAAATCAGCTTAGAACACGGACTTCAACGAAGTTTGGCGTCTGATCACATGACAGATCACGACCCATTCTTCAACGTTCAGACATGGATAGTTTACAAATATCCAGGGGGAGCTTAAAAGACCTCAATCATTATATCATGATTTGAGGGGGAGCTTAAAAGTAAGTATCTTCTAATTCTAGATCTCTGATTATTTGGAAGACGAACAACTTTCCAGCATGAAAAACAGTTTCTGAAATGTTCAAACCACTTCTGATTTTCAAAAGGTTTCATGAATCTAGAAGTGCGAACTTAAATGTTTTTCACTTTTTGCGCATTAATGTTTAACTGACTGTGTGTTTCTAAAGATCAATACTTGCGTATTATCTTATTCTTATACTGTAACGTATTCACACACACAGGTTCAGTACTTCATTTGTATTTGTTATTACCATGTCTCATAGCAAAACAATTTTTCGATGGTAATACCCCCGTTTGATATTCAATGTTGTTGAGCATCTATCATTATTCTAAATTTGTGCTTTCATTGCTAAATTGTTTATATTTGTTCATATAAACATAATATTCAATTCTTTGATACCCTAACCAGTTTATTTGATCTGATTGATACATTGTCAGATTCTCAAAACAACTCTTTTGATTTCATTTTTTTCATTCAATATCTTTGTTTTGAGAAATCTTCAAAGTTCAATTGCTCAAATCTTATGAGCATACATTTTTGACAGTGTTATCATACATTTTGTGCTTAACTGTTCAAGTTAAACTGTTGAGCAAACCATTCTGTATAGGACTTACATGGGATTTGTGTGAGAACTTAAACAGAACTTCCATGGATTCACGTTAACCAGTGTTTCCGACCCAGGAAGTTATCCTTGAGTGATTGAGGGGTGAGGGGTCTTAAATCAAAGAGTGGGGGAGATAACTCATCCGCTTGAGTTTTTCTCATTGTGCTGAGCAAAAAAGAAATGAAAAAGAGAGTTTGGTTAGAATAGATCTTTAATGTTAAAAAGAAAGAGAGTGTGATAACAAAGTTAAAAGAATATCAGAACTCTGCACCAACCACTTTCTGAGTCGGGCAGCCACATATTCTGATTGGTTCACATTCATTGGTGACCATCATTGAAACAGGCACCTAGCCCATGCCAACTCTTGTTTTACCCCACCAGCCACTCGTTTCTTTCTTAACAAAGAAATGTTTCATTTTCTTTGGGGACGCAACATATCTGCTATCTAGTCTTCCATCGGAAGATTTAGATATTGAAAAAAAAGGAAAGTTGCCCCACCTTCGCACATCTTTCATGCACATTGAGTCCGTGTAATATCTGTTGCTGTCTCAACAGTTTACACATTTTTGAGCCTGAGAAAGCTAAGTAGCTTCAATCATTTCTAGACTTACACGAGCACACAAGGAATGAGTTTTATTGTCATAACATTCATAGAAAATTCCTTTGTGGTTTTTCGATGATTGAATGGAAGCCCTGGGGGAGTGAACATCACAAAAGCTCCTTTCCTATGTACATCCGTTGTACAAAGTGGCTCTGTGCTACTTACAGGCATACTAACTGTATCATTTGTTGATTCAGGTTTACCATTCCTATTATATCTGAATTTGAAAAGCTTCGGATATATACATTTCATGAATTGACGGATACTCAGATCAAAGGACGAAGAATGTCATATTATCATAAAGGGGAGATCAAAGAATGTGTTGAAATTGAAGAAGTTTTGATGGTCATGATGCTCACAATCATAAAAAAGGGGGAGAATTTTTCAAAGTTCAATTTCAAAAGTTTTTTAAAGAAAGAAAGTTAGTTCTGAAGGCAGTATAAAGATCAAAGAGATGAAGATATCAAAGAGATGAAGATTTTGTTTCAATTTTCAAAGAGATTTCAAAGATTGTATTGATTCTTTCCCGTATCATGTGGTGTCTGTTACAAGTTTGTTTTTCATTCCTCCTACGAGCTGATTGAAACAAGTTCTTAAGCTGAAAGTCTATTCAACTCGCGGTTCAAAGACAGATTCTTTGTTTTAAACTGAAGTTGCACCGTGGAATATCACGTAACTCTCACATTATCTTTCTTGTGTGCTGATCCGATGTGATTGAGTTTCTACAGTTAAAAGTTGCGTGATAGTGCATTCAGTCGAGGCTACTGTATATTGAATCTGGTTACAAAGTTGATACTATGAAGACCAAGAGCTTTATTCAAGGGGGAACGTGGAAAGACATGAAGACATGCAACACCAAAGTTATTCAATGATTCAAGAGGGAAAGAAGATCAAGGCCTGAAGTTTTTCAAGTTGTTAAATGCTTTATTCAACTTTAGGGGGAGATTGTTAGGACTGAAAGTCCTGTATGTTGAAAGTGGAATAAAGTATTTATAAGGGTTCAATATGTAATTAATTAATAGTTGTTTTAATTAGATGGGCCCAAGCCCATAAGCCCATTAGGTCTGTAAGCCTGAGTATATAAAGGCATATTACTTCATTATTCAGGTTAGACGTTTTCATTAGTTAAATAAGTTTAAGTCTCATAATTTACAGATTACTAGTCAATAGGTTCACTCTCTCTGATCAGAAATACTCTTTGTAAACCTGTAACCCTTTGATTGCTTATTAATCATATGACTAGTTGCTGTGACTCAAATACTGTTCATCTTTGATAATATTTGTTGTTGATTGCACTGTACTGGGATCTACACGATTACTACAAGAACAAAATGTTGTTGGCAAAACAGAAAGAGGCTCGATCTCACTGATTTAGAAGGAGAAAGAGATGTAGTAGCTCACATGTGTCTCATGGTAAACAATTTTTCAGAATCTGATTTTCTTAAGAAAATGGAATCCATGATGGTAGAGCTTCAAGATCTACAAGTTAAACTCAAAAAGGGAAAAGGCATTGTTGCGAAAAACGTCAAACAATATTTGACATCAACTAAGAAATTGTTGGGAATAAAATGTTGATTGATTCTTTGAACAAAGATGCCAACAAATTTGAAAAACAAAAAGGTTTTCTTGAAAATCAAATCTCTGAAGCAAATTCCAAGTTCAACTTGTGTGAACTTGAGAAGCAAGAGTTTGTTGTCATATATAAACAATTGAAGTTTGATAACAAAACATTTTTGAAAAAGATTAATGGTTTGGAAGAGAAGATTTATGTAAGAGGCCAAACTGACCAAACCATTCATCTCAACAAGCCTAAGTAATTTAAATCATTTAAAGATAATTGGGGTCTTGGGTATGATAACCCACATTATTTGAAGAAAGCGATTTCAAAACAGTCTGCTTTGTACAATTTTGATTTTCTACAAGTGGCTGACAAATACCCCAAGCTAAAACCCAGATGGGCCAAGTCATCTGAGGAGGTTGAAGCTAAGGAAGATTCAAATAGGAAAGACACAACCAAAATGTGTAAAACCCTCAAATTTGATAAGAGCAACTAATTAAAAAGTTTCTATATAACATCAAAATAGGGACGACACTTCCACTTATAATTCAAAACTCAATATACTTCAAGTTAAAAATCTATAATTACCTCAACAAATACAAACTCCAATAAGATACAAGGTCTAAGCCAGATTCAGGTGCTACATAACCCCAATACTAGTTGGTCTTCACAAACCTACGCGGAAGACTGCACATTCACAAGCATACGACTAAAACTTCTCTCTTAGTGTCACTAGAACTATTCCCAAATGAAGCCTATTGCACATGCCGACAAATAAAAGGTTAGGCTAACGCCTAGTGAGTTCAAGAGTTTTCAGCCTGAATAAATATGTCGTTAAGAGGAAAGAATTCAACTCAAATCATGATCTTTCAAAAAGATTTACTTTAAATATGGAAGCGACTCGTTTTCCAATAACATGCGTTTTTAAAGACAATGCTCCAATACAAAACATTCTCTAAGATGATGCAACCCAAAACTCACTCAAAACATGAATATAATTGACTCCCAATTTATGAAAAACGTGAATAAAACTTCATATCCCAAAACACCTAAAACACGGGTGGGGCGTGATACTCAACCCATAAGTCATGGTTAATAAATCACGTTTACGATACGTCACCGAAAACATGGATACTAGGTCCAATCCTCCCACGACCATAAGATGGAAGGAAACCAAATATCAAAATATGGGAAGACGTATTTCATTCAAACCTTAATATACGCGGGGGAAACCCAATATTAAGGTCATCATTTACAGTCGACCAGACACAAATCCAACGATAATAAAATAAGGCGTTAACACATAAAATATTGTTGGCCGACGATCGGGGAGACCTGTATCCGTTAAGAGTGGAGGAACACAAAAGTAGGCCATCCATACAACGTTAATAACATGACACCTCACGACATAACAGCCCAAGTGTCCCTACGACTTCTTAACAAGTTTCGCCTCGCGAGACAGTTGACCTTGATGAACATTACAAAGAACTCCACCATAAAAATCCCGGCACAGTTAAAGACTACCATCAAGGCATTACTTCAAGAGGCAGAGGTCCTAATGCCTATCTCCTCGGTAGCACTACCAGACTCAACCCTCTTTGACACCTACTTGAAAAGTTTCCGATCGTAAAACATGGGTACCGGAGTTCAACCCCGCAATACCCAATTGACCATCAAAACAGACTGACTTACGTGCCTATGGATCCAATACAACACAGTCTAACATTACATGACTACACAGGAATGACCAACGCACCCGAGCATGTAATAAACATCAATATGCAACACGGTGCATTAGTATGTAATCGAGCCATTAAAAACAAACAATTGTCCCAAAGACTCTTTTAAGTCAACACCGAGCTAAAATGCTCAAAATCCTTTTTGACCAACGGTTAACAATCTCTGAATAATAAACACACTCAACCCACACCATGCAAACACATGCTCCAAAAATACTTGAATAGACTCCAATGCAGTTTAGGTTGTGACAAATGGTTTTCCAAATACATTTATACTCTTTATCATTTCAAAACGTCTCATAACACAAAATCAAACATTTTACCCAAACAAACACTAAAAGTGTATTCTCACCAAACAATCTCTATTTATGCAATAAACCATCAAAATACTTTAAAATGACTTATTTATCGAGATACCCAAAAATCCCAAACATGAGTGTTTTGCAAAGTTTATAAAGTCAAATGCTTCAAATAATCAACCCACCAAATAACCCAACAAATGATAATTTCATGCAAAACATATAAATATTTTAAAATGAACATTTTGGCATGTTGTTGGATCCCAGATTTAATCTCACAACAATGATATAAACAATAAGAGTAATAACAGCGGAAGCAGTATAGTTTAATATCAAAGGAGATTCAAATATCACAGTTCATAAAGCAAATAATAGATAAACAAGATATTCTTTGAATAAAATATTCAACTTATATTATCAGTTATAAGACTTCTTTAGAACTCTTTGAACAATAAGGTGATGGTCCTATTTATAGGACCATAAAGTAAACAGTGTACTTATCTGACAAATAGAAGCATGCTTGAACAGTATCTTACCTAAGAGGTGAGATCAAGACATGCTTGAACAGTGACCTACTCTAGAAAGTAAATCTTATCACAAGGTGACGTGTCATCTGTTCTTCTTTGTCAAGAAATTCAGAGTGAACATCTTCAGAGATCTGAAGTAGGATCTCTGATGAGGGGCTCTCTGATGTCTTTCCGTGAGACTGTCTCTGAACTGACTTCAGAGACAGACATACTTTCTTTAAGACTGACTCTGAATTGACTTCAAAGACAGACTTGCTTTCTTCAAACTGACTCTGAACTGACTTCAGAGACAGACTTGCTTTCTTCAGACTGACTCTGAACTGACTTCAGAGACAGAGTTGCTGATGTCCCTTGAAAGTCTTTAGATGAAGACTTAGTTATTTTCAATACTTTCATTTGCTCAGATTTGGGGCTAACAATCTCCCCTTAAGTAATGAAAATAAATAAAGAACACATAGAACATTTAACTAGAAAGCGAAGAGGAGAAAGTCATCCTCTGTAAATATTACTTCTCATAAGAATTTGGAATTACAAGAGAATAATATTCAAAAAAAAATCAGAACCTATCACTAGACCATATCCTATGAAACTTCGTGATTAGCTCTCTGAAGTTAATCATTGAGCCAATTTCCAAGTCTAGTTTCGCCAGTAGGTCTGCTCTGTGCCGTTATTGCTTTACATGAATCATCTTTTGTATGCCTTTCAAGGTTTCATCAGAATACTTCGCTACTTGCGAAGCTAGAAAGATTTTATTCTCTTGGTTCACTCTGTAGATAAAACCCAGAGGTTCTTCAATGATTGATCCAGTCTTCTGTTTGTCCAGGTTTTCGATGGTTTCCACTGGTTCAGTCACTCCGAGCTTTTCTTCACCCAAGTTCAGAGCAATCTGAAAGTCACGTTTGGCTCTGTGTTTGATGTAAGCTTCCATTGCCCGTCTTACTTCAACCATGCTCATTCTTATCTCCCTTCTTTCTAAATCGTATCTCGCAGAGCAATAGTCATAGAGATGAGTGAGATCATGCGGATTTAGATTTACGAGATCATTATCATTGAACTCGTAAATCTTCTGATCAGATCGAGTCACCACATAATGCCTATATATGATTTTGTTGAAGGCGAATGTCTTTTCAGTGATTTTCTCAACTTTTATTATTGGAGCATCGTTGAGAACCGCCTTTCTTGGTGATGTCTTTGCCTGTATGAATCTTCGTTCGTAGTCTGGCATATCCTCTCTGATTCTTGGATTCAGAGGGATTACTTGAGTGTCTTCCATATTGAACTCACAGTATATATGCCAAAAGTGATCTTCTATCGATGCTTCAGGAGTAGATTCTAAGAATGTGGGAGGATGAGTGAAGACCTTGGCTGGTAAACCGATGCTTGTTTTCTGAACAAGATTCTCTTGAGGAGCCTGTTCATCAACAACCATGGTTTCTTTGTCCTTAGGCTGTGACTGAGTTATCTCTAAAGACTATTCAGAGATATATCCATCTATCTCTAGAGATTCTCTTAATTCTGAAGTTGTTGAGGTATGACGAGGTTGAGCGTTTTTGAAAACATACTCTTCGACATCAATTACTTCGATCTGATCTCCAGCAGCTTCTTCCTCTCTGTCAGAATCTTTCTGTTCTTTCTCAGACTCTGAGTCAAAGGCATCTCTCATCACCATTGGTTGTCTTTCGGGTGATGAGAATGCATCTTCAGAGGATGTAGAAAAATCTACTAATTGTTCGTTTTCTTCCACTTCCAGAGCTCCAACTTTCTCTGGAGTTGCATCGGTAACTGGAGTGATTGGAACACCTGGTGTTGATGAGGCGAAAAGTATTACCGGTGTTGTGAGTGTTTGCAAAGTTCTGTTTTCATCAGAAGAGGTGGTGTTACTCTCTGGTTCCTTCTCTTGAACTGGTGCAGAGGGAACAGCTTTATAGGTGTGCGCGGTTGTATATCTGATCTCCCTATCTTGTGATTCAGAGTTCTCATCATCATCTGAATCCTCAGAATCATCAAATCTGTCTTTCTTCGCTGCATCACTACAAGTCCCACCAGAAAACTTGTGTTTGTATTTGGGAGAGTTTGGTTCAACGATTCCTTTTCCTTTGGGATCCAGAAGTGTCTTTTGAATGGATTCGATTGCCTCTGAAGCCGCAGTTCTGATTTCAGCAATCTGGTCCTCTGATCTATAGTTATGAAGTTCCAGAGTAGCTTTGACCTGCTTCTGAGCAATAGTAGAGATCTTGGAAGAACAAGTTAGCATTCTACTCATGATTGCGGTTTTAAAAGAGGCGAGATCACTTTTAATGATGAGGTCTTCAGAAGTTCGGGGTGGCGGCTTTGGTGTTGCTGATGGTGCGCTGACAGGTGGAACACAGGCTCGAATTGTTGTTTTGATGAGGTCAGAGATAGAGGCCATTTGATCTGTTGAGAGTGAAGATGATCTGGTGGCTACTACCTCGTCCTTTAGTTCTTGTAGAGCCTTCTGAACATCGATGGTTGTAGATGCTTGATTTTGAAGAGATGCATTATGAGCTTTGAGATTGGCTATCTCCAGAGATGATTCAGCCTTCTGTCTGAACAGTTCTTGTTCCAACTCTTGTATTCTGTTAGAGGAGTCCAATAGTTGGGTCTTCAGAGTGGAAACCTCTGCTCTGAGGTTTATGTTTTCAGAGAGAAGAGAAGAGGTCTCTGAACCGTCAGTTCGTTGAAAGTTATGCTCTTTCATAGAGCCTCTGACTTCCTCACAGAATCTCTGGAACTCAGATTTTGTGAGAAGTTCAGAGAGGGGTACATTGGTTACAACACATGTAGCCAATTTTTTCTCGAGTTCAGAGGAGCCTTCGTTCAGAGTTGTTTTGATGTTGTCTCTGGAAGGACTTCCACTCAATCCTTGATGTTCCGGAGAATCATCTCTGAGTGTTCTGTTCTCAACCAAGTCCTCCTCCTCAAATTCAGAGGACTGGAAGTGAATGTGGGAGTTGAGCTTGAGATCCAGTCAAGTCAATCCTTGTTCTTGTAGGTCAAGCCATTGTCCCTGAGTTGGATAGCTACTTCTGGATATCCTAAAGGGTGAGAGATGAGCCACAGAGGCATCATTATGTGTAGGATTTTCTGATGTACTTTGAGGCAACTGAGTACTTAAAGTATTGGCTAAGTCCTGTGAAGAGGGCTTATCCATAATTTGAGTTTCCTCAGTTATGTGAACTTCAGAGGTGGAAAATGGTACCTCTGAAGTGGTTGGCTGGTTTCGGTTCGAGGTGTGCACCTCTGATTCAATAACAATTACCTCTGGATCAGGTATGTTAGATTGTGTGGTTGCACTGGGAGATGGGGTTGGTGTCCTAAAATATATGTGCCTTGAGGCATCTTTTTGTGTGGAAGGGGAAGAACTCTCAGGTTTCTCCAAGTCCTTAGAAGACTTGCTCTCTTCTCTCTGAGAATCTTCAGAGCTAGTCTCTGAAGATTCATCCTCACTTTCCTCAGAGCTAGTCAAGCTATCCTCTACCCTAGCAGATGAGGTTTCTTCCATTACTTCCTCATTGACAGCCCTTTCAAGTGCTCTGTCATCTCTCTCAACTTCGGTTTCTCTAGCAAGAGTACCCTCTGGTTCACTCTTGTGAGAGCTCTGTACTTCAGGGTCCTCAGATCCCTCTGAAGCCGAGATGCTATTACTCTCCATTCCAGGTTCAGGACCTAAGTGTGTTGGGGTTCCCAGAAATGGTTCTAGTCCTTAGGCAACACTAAGATAAGAAGCTAAGGCTACAGATTGAGGATTTACCTGATTCAGCATGTGGTGAGGGATCCTCCTTGCTTCTGGATAGCCTTCAGATAGAATCGTCGATTTGAAACTGTTCATTATGTAGAAAGGAGTTTTGGGTTGTTCATTGGCGATCAAAATATGAAGCTTCTCGATCGCCGCATGGATGATTAGAGACAGAAATCTAGGGAATGTTATTGAAGGAACTTTGGATGATTGGGTCGTTTGTTCAGGGTCCTTTGCCAAGCATTTGTTCTTCTTCTCTATTGATGTCAGAATCATATCAAAGATTATGCCGGCCATGTCTAAGTTGCGATTGAAGAATAGGGCATATATGATTGACAGAATTTCTGGTGTTGCTCGATCCATGCTCCCCAGTTTGCAGGTGAGAGTGCGGTTTAGGACAGAGAACATGAAGTTCCAGATTGGTGGTAGGTGTTGTCGTCGGAAGTTTCTCAATCTGGTAATTTCAGTGTTGTAACCTAGCATTCGAATGAACTGGAGTAGGGTTTCAGAAGTTGGGCGTTTTTCAAAACGCGTGATTTGAAGTTCCTCAGTTGTTAGGAGTGGGAGAACTTCTCTTAGAACAGTAGGATTGATGAGTATCCGACATTTTACGACTTGAGATATGTCGAACTCGCCGATTATTCCGTTATATGCATCACTGTAGTGACTGGAAGAATACCATTCTTGAACAAACGAGAGTGGACATTCATTGGTAAAAGCAGTTAGGGCTTGAGTCAGTTCACAGTTGGAGAAGAACTCGCAGATTATTCCGTATTGTTCCTCAAATTTGGGAGAATCAAGCTGAATCATGTGATTGTTGTCTTTGATTGGAAAACGATACAGTCTTGAAGGTTCGCCAGATTTGGGAAAAAGCTTGCACCATTCATTTGAAGACGCCATTTTTGGGTTGAAGTGAAGAAGATGAAGTTCAAATTCTTTTTAGAGAGAGAGAGAGTGCTCGAGAGTAATTTGTAAAAATGAATATCCGTATGTAAAATTGTTTTTGTATCCAAATTTAGAAAAAGATACACTTGAGTGCATAAGGTGAAACGGCAGTGATTTGACCCTTTTGATAAAGCCGTTTGGCCTTTCACTCATCCCTTTTTGTGACACGTGGCCTTGAAAATTGTTGTACCTACGAATGTAGGTTCCAAGAAAATAGGAAAGGGGCGCCATTTTTCAATAAAAAATTGAATAACTTCTTTGTGCTGACTAGACAAACTTTCGCCTTAAGAAGTAATTTAAGATATCACTTGTAATAAAAAGGTTCAGTTAAATTGAAATTTTAATTTCAAATGATATCAAAAATTGCTTATTAATTAAAAAGTTCTTGTTTGAGGAATGACTTGGTCTGAAAGTTGTTGACTCCCCCTTGACAGATGATTTGTGAAAAAAAAAATCCTCAATTTCAGAGACTCTGAGATTAATTTCAGAGACTCTGAGAATACTACAGAGACCATATTCAGAAACTCTGAGATAAATTTAATTGATTCAGAGACAAAATTTAGAGATTCTGAGTTGACATTTGAAAAATTCTTTTTCTCAATTTCAGACACTTTGAGATGAAATTCAGAGACTCTGAGATGTCTTCTGAAAAGTTCTTTTTCTCCCCCTTGACAAAAGAACAACTTTTTATTTTTCTCCCCTTGTCATGTGTTTGGAGAACATTCAGAGACTGATATTGATATATGCTACTTGGTTCAGAGGCTCTGATAATTTGATCAGAGACTCTGAGTTTCTTCCTTTTTAGGTAGACATATTCAACATTCCTAACTTGCTAATTAAAAAATTGAACCTTCGTTCATCTAAAGCTTTTGTGAAAATATCAGCAAGTTGGAGATCAGTTGGTACAAAATACATTTCTATTGTTCCCCTTTCAACATGATCTTTTAAGAAATGATACCTTACATCAATGTGCTTTGTCTTTGAATATTGTACTGGATTGGCAGAGATGGCTATGGCACTTTTTGAATCACACAGAATGGGTATTCTTTCATATTGTTGGCCATAATCTCTGAGTTGAGTTTTCATCCATATTACTTTAGAGCAACAACTAGCAGCAGCAACATATTCTGCCTCTGCAGTTGAAGTTGAAACACAGTTTTGTTTCTTGGATGACCAACTTACCAGCTTATTGCCCAGTAACTGACAGCACCCAGAGGTACTTTTTCTGTCAAGCTTACATCCTGCATGATCTGCATCAGTGTAAGTTGTTAGATCAAAACTAGAAAGTTTTGGATACCAGAGGCCTAATGATGGTGACCCTCTTAAGTATCTGAAAATTCTTTTGACACCAGATAAATGAGATTCTTTTGGATTTGCTTGATATCTAGCACAAAGACATGTTGCAAACATTATGTCAGGCCTACTTGCAGTTAAGTATAATAGTGAACCTATCATGCCTCTGTAGGTTTTTATTTCCACAGATTGTCCTAAAGGATCAGAGTCAAGTTTGACTCCGGTGGCTAGAGGCGTTTTCATAGAAGTTGAATCATTGAGTTTGTATTTTTTTAAAATTTCAGAGACATATTTAGTTTGACTTATGAAAGTGCCTTCTGAAGTTTGTTTTACTTGTAAGCCTAGAAAGAAAGTTAATTCTCCCATGAGGCTCATCTCAAATTCACTCTTCATCAACTCTGAAAACTTGTCACAATACTTTTGATTTGTAGAGCCAAATATAATGTCATCAACATAAATTTGTACTAATAGCATCTCATTTTTGTACCTTTTGATGAATAATGTTGTATCAATTGTGCCTTTGTCAAATCCATTTTTAATCAGAAAAGTGGACAGAGTTGCATACCAAGCTCTTGGAGCTTGTTTAAGTCCATACAGAGCCTTATCCAAATAATAAACATTATTAGGAAACTCTGTACTTTCAAATCCAGGTGGTTGCTGGACATAAACTTCTTCATTTAATTTACCATGTAGAAAGGCAAATTTAACATCCATTTGATAAACTTTGAATCCTTTGTGTGCAGCATAGGCTAAGAAGATTCTGATTGCTTCTAGCCTAGCTACAGGTGCAAAGGTTTCATCATAATCAATACCTTCTTCTTCGCAATATCCTTTAGCAACCAACCTGGCTTTGTTCCTGATTATTATTCCATCCTCATCCTTTTTGTTTCTGAAAACCCATTTTGTTCCAATTGCAAATTTTCCTTTGGCAATGGGAACTAGGGTCTAGACTTTGTTTCTTACAAACTCTTGAAGTTCATCCTGCATTGCAAAAATCCAATGAGGATCTTCAAGAGCTTCTTTTACCTTCTTTGGTTCAATAATGCTTAAAAAGTTTACGTAGAAGCATTCATTGATTGTGGCAGATCTTGTTTTAACTCTTTCTGATGAGGATCCAATTATTTGATCAATTGGATGATCTTTTGTCCATCTTGAGATTGGAGCAAAAATTTGGGGTGGAGTTTGAACTTCAGAGATGACAGTTGGTGATATCTCTGTTGTGCTGTTCAGAGGCTCTGAAGTTGTTTCCCGAGATGGTGAAGCAGATTCTTGAATTTCTTCACTATTTGTTTCTGGAGTTACTTCAGACACTCCTTGATCATCCTCTTTTTGATCTTCAGCTTCTTCTGATTCACTTTGCTGATCTGAATTTGGTGAAACAGAAGGTGTTAATTCAGAGGGTCCAGAAAGGGTTGTACCTGTTTCTTGGGGTCCTTCTGAATTCTCTCTTGAACTATCTCTAAAGATTACATCTGGGTTATCTTCATCAAAGAAATCTTCAAATATTCTATTTAATTCAGATTCTCTTGATGATTCATAGATAGGTGTTGAGAGACTTTCTTGTTGTTCA
Organism: Arctium minus; assembly: GCA_954870635.1. Lineage (NCBI taxonomy): Eukaryota > Viridiplantae > Streptophyta > Magnoliopsida > Asterales > Asteraceae > Arctium > Arctium minus. The sequence goes on from OX941081.1 coordinate 145,800,271, forward strand.
AAGCTTTTATTGTCATCAAAAGTGATATTGATGCTCTCTTGGATGGTCCTTGTTCTAAGATTGAACACTCTGAAAGCTTTTGAGGCTAAAAAATATCCAATGAATTTGCCCTCATCAGCTTTCTTGTCAAACTTTCCAAGAGATTCTCTATCGTTCAGAATGTAACATCTGCATCCAAAAACATGAAAATATTTAACATTAGGTTTCCTATTGTTAATGAGTTCATAGGATGTTTTCTGAAATCTCTTGACAATTGTAGCTCTATTCTGAGTAAAGCAGGCTGTTGCCACTGCTTCTGCCCAAAAATTTGTTGAAAGATCAGATCCAGCTAGCATTGTCCTTGCAGCTTCAACAAGTGTTCTGTTCTTCCTTTCAACTACTCCATTTTGCTGAGGGGTTCTTGCTGCAGAAAAGTTAGGAGTAATGCCTTCTTCTGATAGATATGAATTGATTTTGGCATTTTTGAACTCTGTTCCATTATCACTTCTTAGTTTCTGAACTTTTCTGCTAAATAGAACCTGTAATATTTTCAACAATCTTATCAAAATATCAGGTACATCAGATTTGGCTCTGATGAATTCTATCCATGTGAATCTGGAAAATTCATCAATCAAAACCAGAATGTATTTCTTACCTGCTAGACTCTGTACAGAGATAGGACCATAGAGGTCCACATGTAGCATGTGCAGAGGTCTAGGACAGTTGTTTTCACTTTTGGTTTTATGGGAAGATCTTTTCATTTTTTCCATCTCACAAGCAGAACAAAGATGATCTTTGTTTAACTTTAGAGATTGTAATCCCTTAACCAAATTAAGTTTAACTAATTTATCAAGTGAGGAAAAGTTTAGATGTGAAAACTTTTTATGCCAGAGCCAGACTTCCTCACTATTCATAGATACAAGACAAAGTTTCTCTGAATCAGTGTCGTTTATATTGGTAAAATTCATTCTGTAGAGGTTACCTTTTCTGTCAGCTCTGAGTAATTCTTGACTTGATTCTGAGTGGAGAAGTGAACAATATTTTCTTTGAAATTTCACATCAAAACCATGATCACAAAGTTGACTTATGCTGATCAGATTGTGTTTTAATCCATCCACATAAGCAACCTTTGATACTAAAACATTTCCTCTTGACAACTCACCATATCCTTTAATATGTCCTTGCACATTGTCTCCAAAAGTAACTGCTCCTCCAGATTTTGCTTTGAATGAGGATAGCAGTTCCTTATTTCCAGTCATATGCCTTGAACATCCAGAATCTAGGTACCAGATTGGCATTGACTGATTCTGCAAGACAGATTATTGTTTCATAGGTACCCATCTCATTATGGGTCCTTTTATGTTAGACTTTGGTATATTTGTATGACTTTTTGGCATCTCATCTTTTGATGTCTTGTCGTTACTTGTCTTCTGTTGAAATTTTGTCTCTAAAATATTTTTCAGAGATTGATTCAGAAGACAATGTGATCCTCTGAAATGATTTTTCAGTTTGATCAATAGATGAATGCAGTTGCAATTAATAGAACAAAAAGAAGTAGGAGCAAAGTTTTTCTTTTTATTAAAAGCATTTGTTACATTTTGACTTCTTTTGAAACTAGCATTAGGAATATTACAGGTATCCCTAACTACTTCTTTCCTTTTTGCTTGAAAGACAGTCTTCTTTTCAAGTTGCTTTTTCTTGATCAAAAACATCTTCTTTTCTTTGCTGCTTACTGCACAAACAGGATCAATATGGTTAATTTTTATCCATTTGCCTTTTTGTTCAGGAGAGAATTTTATTGTTTTATAGGAGTAAGATTCAGAAGTGTTTATTTTATTCTTTGTCTTTTCTTGTAATTCTTTTTCAAGTTCCAGAGACGTTTTTGCTTGTAAACACATATTTGCAAAATCAGGACTTATTGGTATTCTGGTTTTGGTTTTCAAAATTGAAATTGGAACATTCAAAATACCAGACCCAACAGTTTCTATCTTTTTGTGAATTACATTCTCTGGTTTACAAAAAATATGTTCATCAATATCTTGATCAGATTCTGAATCAGAATCAAGAAAGTCTCTCTTAGTTTTAATAGAGATAGCTACCTCTATTGCTTTTTCAATTTCTTTTGTTCTAGAGACTTTAATGATCCGTTTCATGCTTTCTTTTCTTTTTAAGTCCTCCATGACATTTTCTTTCCATATCTTTTTAACATCATCTTCAAATGTAGTTTTGATGTTTTCATCCGACTTTGGTGAATACAGAGGGGCATTCGGATTAAGTGAACTCTGAGATTCATTTTCAGAAGTACTTGTTTCAGATGTCTCTGATTCATTTGAGATGAAAGCATCAAATCTGAAAATTTCTTTGGGATCATTGCTTTAAGGTTTTGTGAAGAGTACCTCTGAAGTTTCTTCTTTTATCTGTAACACAGACTTTTGAAAGTTTTTTACTTCAGAGTATGTAGTATTTTTGAAATTCAAAGCTCTTGTTTTTTATTCGTCTGATGTTTTCATTCTTTTGAAATTATTCAGAGATGTACCTTCAAAGCTTTGGACCTTTCCCATACGGAAAGTGGAAGAAAGTGAAGTTTTTTCCAATCCAGTAAATGAATTCAACTCATTGAATCCCAGCCCTTGAGAGTCCATTTGAGTTTTTATTTTGTCGAAAACACCTTGTGCATTGACATAGCTTTTGATTTGAAGATTTTTTCTATCTAGAGATTGATGTAGGATTTCTCTTTCCTTTTGAAAAAATTTGGTTAAGGCAATAGAATTGAGCCTTTCATACTCAGATTTCTTTACTTCTTCTTCTTTTCCTTTTAAAACTTTCTCAATTTTCCTTATTTCTTCTGAAAATGATTTTTCTTTTTGCTTGTGAGTTTCTTCAAGTTTGGTTTCTTCAAGAAAAAATTCTTTCTTTTCTGATTCCAGAAGATTCTTTTCTCTTTTGAAAAAAATGAGCTCTTTTGTCACTTGCTCTCTTTTCTTTTTCTCTTCAAGAAACTTTTGCTCTAGATCCTGAAGTTCATTAATTAGTTTAAAAGTATCTATTTCAGGATCACTGTCAGAGGTGTAAAGAGAGTTTACCTTTTCAGAGTTGTCTTCTGATGCTCCATCAGTTTGATTTCCATCTGAAAAAGCCATACCACAGAGATTGATAGGTTCTTCCTCGCCGTCGCTTGTTGAGTCTGATAGCCAGTCTTCCATTTCTGCTACAAGAACTCTTTCTTTTACGTTGTACTTGTATTTGTTCTTGTAGTAATCTTGATCTTTGACAAGTTTTCCTTTGCAGTTTGCAGAGAAATGGCCTATTTTTCCACATCTGAAACATCTTCCATCATTTTGATTTGTTGGAAGAGTGGCAGTACTTGTCTCTGGTTTCTGTTCTTGAGGTTTGAAATATCTCTGTGGCTGTGGATACCTTGGTTGAAATGATTGTTGAGTTCTTGATTGTTGAGTTGCATCATTGTTGTTGAAGTTTGTACCCTTTTGATCACTATATGGAGTGAATCTAGGTTCTTGTTGAAATCTGACACCATCTTGTTGAAATCTTCTTTCAGAATTTCTTCTTTCTTCATTCTCTCTCCTTCCTTCAAATACTTTCTTGCCAAATTTCTTGTTAAATTGATGAGTGATTAATGCAAGAGATTTGGCGAAGGCATTGATATCATCTTCTGAGTCTGAATCTGAAATGATTTTCTTCTGCCATTAGGACCTTTTTGGATCTTCTTTTTGTTTCCAAACTTTTTTGTGACTATTCACAGTTGTTTTCTTTCGAAATTTGTTTTGAAACAAGTGCAAGGGGTCCACCTAAAGACAGTTTTGATTTTTGCTTCATAACTTCCTTTTCATGTGCAACAAGAGTGCCATAAATGTCAGTTAATGACCATGACTCAAGATCTTGATTGGCTTGTATAGACATGGACAGTTGTGACCATTCTTCATTTAAGCTTTTCAAGAAAAGAACGTTGTTTTCCTCTTTTGTTCTTATCACTCCAAACTTTTTGCATTTGTTGATAAGAATGTTGAATCTTGAGTATGCTTGGTGTAATATTTCTTCTGGTAGAGCATGAAAATCATGATATTCATTGATGCATAGATTTCTTCTATTTTTCTGGGTTTGTAGGCCTTCTTCAAGTTGATTTAACAATTGATCCCATATCTCTTTTGCAGTTTTACAAGAATCAAGTTCTTGAAAGATATCATTGGGAATGGCCATTATAAGTAATCTAACAGCTTTTGAGTCATTATCCATCATATTAGTTTCTTCATCAGTGAAGTTTGTGGTTTTCTTTTCATAATATGCAGGGATTTCAGCAGTATCTGTTGTTGCAGGAACTCTTGGAACCAACACCATTGGAATGTGAGGTCCAATGTTCACTGATCTAAAAAGATCCTTGTCCATACCTTCTAAGAAATTTACCATCCTTATCTTCCATTGGGGATATTCATCCCTTAAAAGTGTAGGAGGTTTTGTTAATGACCCAGCTGTATAAATGGCACTTATGCTTGAGTTTGCCATTTTTGAAGAAAAAGATGAAGATTTGAAGAACAGATGCTTTTTGTATTGAACAGTGATTTACTATCAAATCTTGAGCATATGGTGTTCTTTAATAAACCAGGTTTATTTGAACATGCACAGATATTGAAAGTTAGAATCAATGAGATGTAAATCTATCCGAGTATGCAGACGCGATCTTTCTTTGTTTAGAAAACAAAGGAGGCTCTGATACCAATTGTCGGATCCCAGATTTAATCTCACAACAATGATATAAATAATAAGAGTAATAACATCGGAAGCAGTATAGTTTAATATCAAAGGAGATTCAAATATCACAGTTCATAAAGCAAATAATAGATAAACAAGATATTTTTTGAATAAAATATTCAACTTATATTATCAGTTATAAGACTTCTTTAGCACTCTTTGAACAATAAGGTGATGGTCCTATTTATAGGACCATAAAGTAAACAGTGTACTTATCTGACAAATAGAAGCATGCTTGAACAGTATCTTACCTAAGAGGTAAGATCAAGACATGTTTGAACAGTGACCTACTCTAGAAAGTAAATCTTATCACAAGGTGACGTGTCATCTGTTCTTTTTTGTCAAGAAATTCAGAGTGAACATCTTCAGAGCTCTGAAGTAGGATCTCTGATGAGGGGATCTCTGATGTCTTTCCGTGAGACTGTCTCTGAACTGACTTCAGAGACACACATACTTTCTTTAAAACTGGGTCTGAACTGACTTCAGAGACAGACTTGCTTTCTTCAGACTGACTCTGAATTGACTTCAGAGACAGACTTGTTGATGTCCCTTGAAAGTCTTTAGATGAAGACTTAGTTATTTTCAATACTTTCATTGGTTCAGATTTGGGGCTAACACATGTACAACGTTTTCACAAATCAACTTGAACTCACCTTGCTAGATTTAGGCTAAATCTAGATTTTTCCCCAACTTGAGCTCCTTTGAAGAAACTTGGATCCTCAAGCTAAAACTTCCAAAAAACCTAGATTTACAAATTTCCAACCATAAACACATATTCAAGTGTTTAGAATCATTCCCCAAACATCTTATATCAAAATCTCCATTTCGGTCAAAAACCCTAATTTGACCTAACTTTTCTCAAAATCTTCCAAACCGAAATTGGAGAAATAAAACACTAGGTCGACATCAATAGAGAATTTATAACTCATAAAGAAGTTTGGAAGTAGAAGGGATGAACTTACCATTTAGGTTTTGGTAAAAACCTAGAAAACCACAAAATTCTTGAAGATGGAGGTAATGATGATGAGCTCTTGTCTTTGCTTCCAATACACAACCAAATACTCTTATATATACCCAAAACTAACAATCTAACCTTGAAAATCTCTCAAAAACGAAACCATAGCAACTTGAATCTCCAAAAACGGAGTTGAAATGAGAGAGTTATGAAGAAATGAAGAATAGGGCTGAAAATCGCGAATTTATGCACTCTGATACCTCCAGGCTATTGTGCCAAGCTATAGTGACAATGTCACAATCGCGGGCACAATCGCTGAGATTGTACCGAGAGTTTTTGGACTTCGGCGATTGTGACATGCTATAATGACAGTGTCACAATCGCCGGGCACTATAGCCAAGCATGTATCAAACACTGTTTTGGCCATAACTTCTTCGTTTTAGCTCAGATTTCGCTCCAGAAAGAACCATTGGACTCGTAATTTAATTCCTCATCTAGAAAGACCATAAAATCTATAATTTAATCCCAAAATCCCATTTCCTCTATTCCCCTCAAAAGATCGATTTCTACAATTACTTGAAATAGAACTTACCCAAAAATTACGCGTGTTACACCATTGTCATAAATACATGAAACATTCGTTGGGACGACCAACCACTTGGTAATATCCGTAGCTATTGTGACATATGTCACAACTGCATGGGACTATAGTCGGGACTACCACACTTTCAGTACCATTGGTGCTATTGTGACAGATGTCACAACCTCATAGCACTATAGCCGAGACAACCATACTCTCTGTACCGTTGGTGCTATTGTGACAAATGTCACAACCAAAGGGAACTATAGCCGTACTCCATATGTGGTTCTTCCTATACCAATTCACCCAGTTCAACAATCTTCTTCAATAGGGATAAAAATTTCAAGGTGTTACAAAATGCAACTACCATTCTGTTATGACAATCTAATGGTAGTTATCTTTCTAAACAACCAAATTTTTTATCAAATGATTATTTTCAAAGCTACCCTACTGAGGAAATGGAAGCCAAACCTATTGAAGGTAAGATTTACGTTCCTCCACTCATCTTAGAAAGTAAAATTTCTGAGCTATGAAAGTACTCTAGTAGATGAAAGAATTTTGGTTGATTTCGAACAAATTGTTTTTTCTACTGTTTTATTGAACACTAAATTGAAATCTGATGTTACAGTTGAAGATAAATCAGATTATAGAAAGAGTTTGTGAGAACAATTCTACTGATTCTGATTCATCTTCCTGTAAGGCGTTCATGGGCAATATTTTTACAAACCCAAAATCGTCAAATTTTGATCAAATGCCTTATGAAAAACAGTGTTCATAGGAATTCAAAGATTTTATGTTTCACAAATATTCCTAAGCATCTCACTCTACAGATGATTATGATCTATTTGAGGATGAAGTTGATTTCTTAAATTCCAAAGAGTGTTTTGATGAATGTGTGGGCATGTTTGATTTCAATGCTAAACTTCCTGCTCATTCTGATTTTGTTATCAAATCTGATGTTTTACCAAGTGTTTTTGAAGTCGGTGAATCATCAACCAAGGTTGATGACATATTTCCTTTGAGTACTTATTATGCCAAAGGTAAGAAGCAAAAGAAAAGGTACTCACAGAAACGGACCAACACTGACAAGTCAAAGATAAGACAAACTCTGAATTCTCATCGTTCTAACAAGCATAACTGTTATGTTTCAGATATGAGATTTAAAAGGTCTGAAGTGAAGCTAGAGTGGAGACCAAAGAAGGTTGAAGAGTCAACAAAATCATCTTCAGTTTCTGATTGTAATAGGTCTACTGATAGTGGTAGTGATGTAATTGATCAAGTTGCTTCTAATAAATCAAAACTTTTACTTCCATGAAAGGTTTATATAATAAAGCAATTGATCCAATTATCTCATTCTACAGTTCAGTGTTCCAATTGTGGTCAAAATGATTTTGTTGCTCCTCCATATTCTAATAGTTGGTTTGGATCTTATCATATAGATCATTCTGATAGTTCAAATGATTTTCGAAAGAAAAGAGGACCCAAATTCAAATGGGTGCCAAAATCTGACGCTAACATGAAAGGACCCATCTATAAATGGGTACCTAAACCAATTATTGATTAACTTCTTCTGTGCAGACCCATCATATGTGGTACTTAGACTCCGGCTGTTCCAAGCATATGACTGGGAGAAAAAAAATTATATAATTATACAGAGAAGTTTTGGGGAAATGTACGATTTGGGAATGATCATTTCTCGCCAATCCTTGGATATGGAGACGTTATACAGGACAATATAACGATAAAGAAGGTAAGTTATGTTGAAGGGCTCGGACACAACTTATTCAGCATTGCACAGTTCTGTGAAAAAGATTTAGAGGTGAATTTCAAGGCCAAAAGATGTTGTGTCAGAACTTTAGACGGAAAAGAACTTTTGGTTGGGACTCGGAAGTCAAACCTCAACACGATTAATCTGTCTAGTGTCAAACCCGACAATGTTGTGTGTCTACTTTCGAAAGCCTCTATGCAACAGAGTTGGTTATGACATAGACGGCTGTATCACCTCAACTTCCGCTACATCAACAAGTTGGTAAAGGGAAATTTAGTGAAAGGACTTCCAGAGCTTAGATTTGAAAAGGAACATCTATGTGACACATGTGAAAAGGGAAAGATGAAAAGAGCCTCACATAAGTCGAATCCTGAACCGAATACTGTCAGGATCGAATTCTTAACAAGAATTAATACTCAGAAACTAATATCAAAGAAGTTGCGGAAAAACACTTTGATATTTTATAAAACAGTAATCAAACACAGTATATAATTATCAAACAGTAAACTTGTATTGAATGCTCAAAGTTACAAGATTACACACTCAACCTCAATATTGATGAACAGGCTCACCAATACGAATTCTACTTCTCTAGAATTAGGATCTATGCCTTGAGGTTGATTTCTCTAAAAGAATGAAAACTAAAGTAAAAACGTTATTTACCTATTCTAAACAATACTATATATATATACTGAATACAAAGATAATTACAATGAATAAAATATCTTCAGTATATATTCTATGTATATCTCTAAGTATATCTTCAGTATATCCAGCTGTAGTACTTTCCATCCGAATCTCTTTAGCAGCACTAATAATGTTCAGCAGCATTAACTTCAACTAGCAGCATTAACTTCAAGCAGTACTAACTAGCTAAGCAGTACTAACTTTGTTCAAGCAGTACTAACTTTAACTAGCAGTAGTAATTCTACTAGCAGTAGTAACACTTAGTAGTATTAATCTTCAACTTGTTCTGGCAGTAGTAACTACACTTGTACTAGCAGTAGTAACTACACTTAGTAGAATCTTCAGTTCCCAACAATCTCCCCCTAACTTGACTTTTAGAAGAGAAGTCAAGTTCTTCAGATATTCTTCCAGATGCTCTTTTTGATGCTCCCAAAACTTCCAAGATCATGCTCCTAAGTCTGGATTCAGTTCCAAACTCTGATTGATTATCCTCTGAATTAGATACTTGGCCATTTCTGAATTTGGTGCACAACCCAACTTCTTCTTTAGCATGGCATGAACCTTCAGTCTGGTGTGATTATATACTCTATCCACTAGGAAGTATTCTGTGTGATTTCTATCCAAAGTCACTGCATATACTCCACTAGTTTCATATAGATTCCAACTTGTGACTTCTTTAAACACACTCTTGATGACCTGGTCCACTTCTTCAGGTTTGAACATCATGCATAGATACTCCATCACCAGTTTTGTAAGAGAAATTCCTGGAGTATTCAGATGATCTGCATACAGCTTAATTCCTATGTCAAACATCTCTTCTATATCAGATCTAGAGCATGTTCTGACAATCTTGACCCAAGTTTTGAATACTTCATACTTATCACCCTTCCTCTTGAGCCTGATATAATCTTTTCCATCCATTGTCAGTACATCCCAGTGAATGATCTCTGGTGGCTTAACTCCAACAGGTTCTGCAGAAATTGGTTCAGGCACTTTGTCCATCACTACCATATATAAGCTTACATCATCTTTGATTGATGACCCTTGCTGACTTGATGACTCAGGTGCCACTTCTTCTTCAGCAACATTTTGTTCTTCTTCTACTCTAGGCTTCTTATCTTTCTTTCTTTTGGCCATCATCTTGGTTCTTTTCAAAGTCTTTTGAACCTGTACTAGAGTAGCTTCCTTCTTCTTTTCTTCCTTTTCCCTTGCCATTTCTTTGATAGGAGTTCCCTCTTCACTTTCAGGAAATGGTTGATTCATATCTATATCATTACTCTCCTTGGCCTTCTTTTCAAACTCTACTCTTTTCTTTTCATTGCTCTTCAGATTCCCCATTTCTTTTTCATAGAGCTCTCTGATTTGATCAAAACTCATCTTCACAAACATTTCTTTCTTTACCCCAATTGCACTCCTCAAGAAAGTTATCATTTTGTTTCTTTCCTGAGTGGCAAGGTAAGTTTGTGAAGGTCTTCTTTTCTTTGCACTTGTATTAGCCATCATAGCCTTTCTCAGACTTATAGCCCTTTGTTTAGCCTTTTCAGTTTCAAGCCCCTTTTGATAAGCTTTATTTAGCTCAGCAGCTAAAGCCTTTGCCATTTCCCTGTCCTTCTCCACCTGAGCTCTTTCTTCTTTTTCCATCTCCTTCTGCATTTTCCTTGCTAAAGCTTCATCTGATTCAACCAACCTTTGCTTCTTGATTGGTTGATCAGATTCAACTAACTTTGCCTTACCTTTATCTTTACCCATCTCCTTCTCAATGCTAGAGTTCTTTGCTGCATCACCTCTTTCTTTTATGACAACTCCTTTGGCCTTTGAGGTGACCTTGAGAGTATCATGTTTTGCTTTGATGAGTGTTTCTGCAACCTCTAGCTCTGTAAGGACCTCTTTTACTTGTTCTGCTGCTTCTTTCAGCTCAGCAGTATTAACCATTTCTGCTGCTTTACTTGAACTGGCAGTATTAATGGTTTCTGCTGCTGGCTCTGTTTCTGCTGCTTGCTCATTTTCCCCCTCAACAATATGTTTTTCCTCTTGCTCCCCCTTAGCTTTGGCATCAGCTTCTGACTCCCCCTTTTTGGGAGCATCAGTCACTGGTTCCCTCCTTCTGAGCACAAATTGTTTCTTCTTCTTTTGCAGAATCAGTTTCCTTACCATTTGCTTCAACTTGATGATTTGTTCTTGTTGTGACAGTACAATGAGTTTTAGCTCTTCAATATCTTTGCCTTGTTTGAGTACATCCATGTTGATGTTGCCCATTGCCTCCATCAATTCATCATAGTTATATCTGTCCTCACCTTCTCCAGGAGTGTTACCCCCTATTGAAGGATCATTGGATCTTTTAGTAGTGGAAGTCTTCTGCCTAGCAGAAGCACTATCCACCCCTGTGGTTTCTTGGCACCAGGGACCTTCAAATGATTGCTCATTCAAAGTTGCCATGGGGGAGGTCTTATTGATGTTACCACTTTCCTCCTCTGTGTTAGCAGGAGTAGTGGCAGCCTCATCACCCATATGCTCTACCTCCTCCTCAGAGAGCACCTCCTTTGGGTTGGGAGACACCCTTGTGGTTTCCCTTTGGATATTCTCTAGGGGAGTATTCTTCCTTAGAGGGCTTAAAGGCTGTGTGGGTGATGGTACAAGAAGGGAAGGAGCCTTCTTTACCTGTTTTCTTTGATAAGTTTGGGTAATTGGAGAGGTTGGTTTTGTAAGAATGGACTGGGGAATTGTTTTTGAGTGAGAAGGTTGGGCTTGGCTAGCAGTGGGATGGTCTAATGAGGGCCTTGACCCTGCTGCCATACCTTCAGTGTTTTGGGACACCACCATCATTGTAGAGAACAATGGGGTGTCAACTCCTTCCGAGTCCCCAGCAGATCTTCTCATATTTGAGAAAACCTTGCCTTTTGGGGGTTTAGGTACATATACCCCAACAGGTTGAGGTATATCCGTCAATTCATGGTTAATTACTTCCTGAACAAATCTGGGATACATAAAGAAACTCTTTTTGTTTCCCATATTTGATACAAGATCACTGAAAATCATCTTTGAGAAATTGTACCTTCTGGATGTAGCCAAGCATACCAAAGCATATGCAATTGGACTGCTGAACTCACTCCATCCAGTGGTCTTTTTGGAGATGCAATGCATCAGGGTATGAACAAGAAAACGCCATTGGGGTGAAAACTTTGCTTTTGAGAATTTGAAAACACCCAATGGACCTCCATACCCCATTCTAGTAAGATTAGAAAACAGTTCATCATGAGAGATAGACATTATACCAGAGGCTTCGTCTAGACGTAGACTGATGCGAATGACTTCTTCAGTAACTGTAAGTGAGTGATCACAGATTCTTGTCTTGATCATTTGCACACCATTGTCCACAACAATGGTTGCATTAGCCCAGAACTGCCTTTGGTGCTCAATGTAGATTGTAGGTGAGACAGTAAGAGCATGAGCAATGTGACTTGACTTGAGGAAATCCACAATCTGATGAAATCCTGAAGCTTGCTTTGGCTTTTGTAGCATCGCAATCTCGTTGTGCTCGTCGATGAATGTCATGGATGCCATTGGTCTTAGTGAAAACTTGCCTGAAAACTACGAACTTGAGAGAGAAAAGGTTTTGAGCGCAAGAGAACAGTATGCAAAGAGTCGTTATGAACTTTTAGGCGGGCAAAAAGTATTTATAGTATTCGGAATATAAGCAGTATTAACCTAGAGCAGTATTAACTGAACTAGCAGTATTAACCGCGAGCAGTATTAACTGAACTAGCAGTATTAACCGCGAGCAGTATTAACCACGAGCAGTATTAACTGGACTAGCAGTATTAACTATTAGCAGTATTAACTGAAAGCAGTATTAACTGAAAGCAGTATTAACCACAAGCAGTATTAACCACAAGCAGTATTAACTGAAAGCAGTATTAACCACAAGCAGTATTAACCAGACTTACTCCTTTTAAACTTTCTAAATACTGAGTACTGCTATGCATATCCTGAAAAGAAGATTAGTAACACCAAGAATAAAAATATACAGGTATAAAATCACTTTTTGAGAAGAAGATTATTCAGAGTTTATCATTCCCACACTGGTTACCAAGAAAGTGAATCTACCCACATCAAAAGCTTTAGTGAATAGATCAGCAAACTGATTATCAGTGTGAACTTTGACAACTTGAATAAGTTTCTTTTCATTACAATCTCTTATAAAGTGATACCTGATTTCAATGTGCTTTGTCTTTGAGTGCTTGACTGGATTATTTACAATGCTAATAGCACTGCTGTTGTCAATAAAGATTGGAGTGTGTAGAAAGGTTACCCCATAATCCAGCATTTGATTCTGAATCCATAAGACTTGAGAACAGCAACTTGCAGCTGCTATGTACTCTGCCTCTGTTGTAGATGTGGATACTGTGGTTTGTTTCTTGCACTGCCATGAGACTAGTCTAGCACCCAAAAACTGACATCCTCCAGAAGTAGATTTTCTGTCCAAGTTTGCCCCACCTAGATCACTGTCTGAGTATGCTATTAGGTCAAAAGGGGAGTTATGAGGATACCAAAGTCCCAATCTGGCCTAGATGCTGTGAGATACATGAGAGAGCCAATCATGGATCTATAATAATGCACATCCATGTCCTCCCCCTCAAGATCTGCTGTGATCTGCTTGTGTGTTTCCATAGGTGTGCTGGCAGGTTTTGATTCTGAGAAGCCAAACTTGGTTAGAATATCCTGCACATACTTGGATTGAAATATGAAAATGCCATCTGACTTCTGTTGAACTTGGAGTCCAAGGAAGAAAGTAAGTTCCCCCATGGAACTCATTTTGAACCTTTGATGCATTAAATCCTCAAACTCCTTGCACATGTTGTTTCTTGTAGATCCAAAGATAATGTCATCAACATAGATTTGGACCAGCAAGATATCCTTCTTCTTTCTTTTGATAAAGAGAGTCTTATCAATGACTCCTCTTTCAAAGTCATTTTCCAAGAGATAGGATGACAGAGTGTCATACCATGCTCTTGGGGCTTGATGTAGTCCATAAAGTGCTTTCTTTACTTTGTATACCCTGTCTGGATAGCTTGGGTTTTCAAACCCTGGTGGTTGGCAGACATATACTTCTTCTTCAATTGACCCATAGAGAAAAGCACTTTTTACATCCATTTGGTAGACTTTGAAGTTCATGTAAGAAGCATAGGCTAGGAATAGTCTGATTGCTTCTATCCTAGCTACAGGTGCAAAAACTTCTTCATAATCTATGCCCTCTTCTTGAGTGTAGCCTTGAGCTACCAGCCTTGCTTTGTTTCTTATAACAATACCTCTTTCATCTCTCTTGTTTCTGAAGATCCATTTTGTACCAATTGCTCTGTGACCTTTAGGAAGGTCTACTAGATCCCACACATCTTGTAGCTTGAACTGTAACAATTCTTCTTGCATTGCTTCTATCCAGCTAGATTCTTTCATAGCATCATGTGCCTTTTTAGGCTCAAGCTGGGATAGAAAACATGAGAGCACTGTATGCTGTTGATCTTGCATTTCCTGAAGCCTGCTTTGATGTCTAGTCATCATGGGAGAAGAGACATCACCTATTATCAACTGTGGAGGATGATTCTTTTGAACTCTTGTGTTATGACTAGGTTCTACATTCAGTCCAGCCTCTAGATTAGAGTCATGCAATTCAACTGAAGTGTCTTCAGATGTCACTTCTGATTCTTGAGTCTCCTCATCTCTAGTGTCTTCTTCACTCTGACTTGGTTCAGTAAATGATTCCTTGTCACAGTCTTCATTTACTGTGGGTATGGGAAAAATCACAGATTTAGATATACTTTCTTGAACTTGTGTGATCTCTGATTCTCCACCATCTGTTCCTGTATACTCATTACTGAAACCAAAAGAGTTAGTTAGTGAATCAATGTCAAATAGCCATTGAGGTCCAGACCCAACAGGATTTGGTGTGTACTCATTGCATTTGACATTGTCACTTTCTTCAATTATTCTAGAAGAAGAGTTAAAAACTCTGTAGGCCCTACTCTGAGATGAATATCCAACAAGAAATCCATCATCTGCTTTGCTATCAAACTTACCTAAGTGAGATTTGGTATTTAGAATTGTACAAGGACACCCAAAAGGTTTGAAGAAACCAATAAAAGGTTTTCTTTGATTTAAAAGCTCATATGGGGTCTTGTTCTTTTGCTTGACCACTAGAACTTTGTTTTGGACATAACAAGCAGTATTAACTGCTTCAGCCCAGAATGTAATTGGCAATTTTGAATCAGCCAACAGAGATCTAGCAGCCTCTATTAGTGTCCTATTTCTCCTTTCAGCAACACCATTCTGTTGAGGAGTCCTAGGAGCACTATATTGTCTCTCAATACCTTTTCCTTCACAAAAAGTGTTTAAATCATGATTTTTAAATTCAATTCCATTATCTGATCTAATGACTTTTACTCTTTGATTAGTTTGGTTTTCAATTCTTAGAATAAAGGATTTGATAAGACCACTTGTTTCATCCTTAGTCCTTAGAAAATATACCCAAGTAAATCTGGAGTAATCATCAACAATAACCAAGCAGTAAGATTTCTTTCCTATACTCATAACATTTGTAGGACCAAACAGATCCATATGCAATAACTGGAGACAAGAAGAAACAGAATTTAACTCTTTGGTCTTATGAGAAGTTTTGTGTTGTTTGCCTTTAAGACAAGCAACACAATGATCATCACATGAAAAGACTTTTGAAGGTAAACCTCTTACAAGGTTATTTTTAACAAGATTGTTCATAGTCTTGAAATTCATGTGACACATCCTTCTGTGCCAAAGGGAGGATTCATCTATAGAAGCTTTTGAAACAAGACAATTTAAAGATGAATCACTATTGACATTGTCCAAATCAAGACAGTAAACATTGTCTTTTCTTGGAGTTCTAAGTAGTATCATGCTTTCATCAACTACCTTGAACCCTGGAGCAAGAATCATACACTCAGTGTTAGTAAATAATATACTATGTTGTTTGTCACAAACCTGTGATACACTTAACAGGTTGTACTTTAATTGATCAACATAGTAGACATCCTCAAATGTCATCTTACCTTTGGTGACATTACCTTTTCCACTTATCTTACCACCAGTAAGATTGTCTCCAAATGCAACATGTCCTCCATTAATTTGCTTGAAATCCTGAAGGCATGACATGTTGCCAGTCAGCAACCACTATCAACATGCCATATGCTCTTTCCCTTGAGCTGTTGGTTGCCCTGCACATTAAATAAATCAATTAGTATGATTGGGGACCCAAGCCAAAGTGATCTTGGGTCTTCCTTTCTCATCAAAGTATTTACATTCCTTTTTAATGAGTTTTTTTAAACTCATAGCACTCTTTATTAGAGTACTTTGTCAATATGATTGGCTTAGCAGAATCAACACTGGAAGCAGTACTAACCTTAGAAGTACTAACAGAGTTAGCAGTACTAACAGGTGTAGCAGTACTAACAGGTGTAGTAGTACTAACAGGTTTAGCAGTACTAACCTTGTTAGCAGCATTAACATTGTTAGCAGTAGTATTACTTCTAGCAGCACTATCATTGTCAGCAGCACTATTTGTGGTAGCAGTACTAACAGTTTTAGTGCTTTTAGGAATCCACATATTGACACTTTCTTTAACAGAATACTTTTTCTTCATATGACTTGTAGTTTTAACAGTTTTCTTAGCCACATGATTCTTTTCAATTTTCTTATAATTAAAGGGTTTTTGCATGGATCTTTGGAAATTCATTCTTTGGTTCATAGGATTGAAATAACAGAATTTTGCAAGATGATTCAATTTGCCACAGATAAAACAAGGTTTTGGTCTATTGATTTTACTCAGATCAACCCCTTGTTTATGTGCCCATTGATTATTCCAGTTTCTTTGATTTCCCCTCTTTTTGTCCTGTTTTTGGGGCTTATTCTTCTTACAAGCACACTGTTTGCAAGGACCTGGATTCACAACTGTGGTCTGTTTATAATGGACCTTACCAGACTTTTCCTCTGTCTTCTCTATGTTCTTGGATTTGATCCAAGCCCTTCCACAATCCTCATTGGTGATAATGTTGTTTTCTATAGAAATCTCACCACTCACCTTGTTCTCCTTACTCTTGCCAACCTCTTTCTCAGTCTTATCCTCAACAATTTCCTCATCTAAGGGATCTATTTCAGTGGCTCCCTCATGTAAGTCCTTCCTATCTTTGGTGTCTAACAGGTCTGAAGTAGGAGGAATGTAATTGTTGTTATATGGTGGAGCTGTGGCATTATACCCAATTCCTCTTCTTAATTTATCGTGAATCTGATTTTGCAGTAAGGAGTCCATTGCTTTAGAAGCATTGGAAAACTTTTCTACATCAAGCTTAACCTTGGTTAACTCCTCTTTCAGTATTTCACTCTCCTCTTTAGATTTGGTCAGTTTAAGTTCTAAATCCTTTTTCTCCCACTTCCAGTAATTAGTGTCATATGAGTGTTGTAGTTCATTGGCTTGAAAACCTTTGATTTGATCTTCAAATCTCTCTACTATCCTCACATAGTCTTTTATATCCTTTTCTAGTCTTTTCAGGTCATCACTCATCTTCTGATTGTGATCCTTGTACCTTTTAACAGTGTCTATGCAAGTTTTAGAGCAGAGATTAGAACTTACCTCAGATGGGAGATCAGATACTTTAGCCATAAGAGCTTGATTCTGAATAGCTTCTTCTGCTTGATCACTCCAATCAAACCCCATTCCTTGTTGAGAAACAAGGGCTTGAGCAGAGTTTCTGTTGTTATTGAAGCTTCCAGATTGAGCTTGTTGATGGTTGTTGTTGTGAGACATTCCACTTCTGCATTCTCTAGCAAAATGTCCCTTCTGATGACATTTGTAGCATTCTACCTTTGATTTATCAAACCCTGCTCCATCTTCTCTTCTTTGTGAGAAGTTGTTTCTTCCAGTCCTCTTTATAAACTTCTTAACTCTCATGGAGAGCATGGCCATCTGCCATTTAATATCCATCTCTTCCAGATCATCAGGATGAAGTTGTTCTAAGTCATCATTGATCAAAGAAGAATTTCCATGATTAGAAAGAAGAGCTTCAAATACATAATCAGTGCTTTTATCTAAATTTGATCCATTAGCAGCATTAACTGATTCAGGGTTAGCAGTAGAATCAATTGATGCTGATAGGAGTGCAGCATTATGAACATATCCAGAAGGCTTCTTCTTTGCCTCCACCTCAGCTTCAAATACTCTAAGATCATTGTACAGATCATCAAGTTCTTTGTCTTCCAACTGATCATTCTGTCTGAATGACACAGTGTACATGGTCCATTCATCCCCAAGGGACCTTAAGAACTTTCTGTTCACATCATCTTGATCAATCTGTACTCCCATAGTAGCTAGTTCACCAATTAGTTTATTAAACCTGTCAAAAGTTTGAGTCATGGACTCATTCTTAGTTGAGATGAAGTTTTCATACTGTTGTTTTAAGATTGCCTTTTGATTTCTCTTGGTACTTTTAGTACCTGAGAATCTCTTCTCTAGAGCATTCCAGAGCATCTGTGCATCAGTACAATTGCAGAATTGGTGTTGATACTCATTTGGAATGGCCAAGAGCAGTGTGCTCAAGGCTTTCATCTCTGTCTGTCTTGATTTCCTGTCTGTATCTGTCTTTGGAGGAGTTCTTTTGCCATCTTCACCAATCTTTCCTCCATCAGATGGGCCATTCTCAATGATGTCCCACATAGAGTAATCTGTGAGGAGAATATATTGCTTGATTCTGATTTTCCACATGTCAAATTCATTGGATCTGAGCATTGGAACTTTTGAGACCAAAGTACTGCTTGATTCTGTAAGATTTTCCATGATGAATAACTGTTTCTGAGAGAATTTAGCTCTGATACCACTTGTCAGGATCGAATTCTTAACAAGAATTAATACTCAGAAACTAATATCAAAGAAGTTGCGGAAAAACACTTTGATATTTTATAAAACAGTAATCAAACACAGTATATAATTATCAAACAGTAAACTTGTATTGAATGCTCAAAGTTACAAGATTACACACTCAACCTCAATATTGATGAACAGGCTCACCAATACGAATTCTACTTCTCTAGAATTAGGATCTATGCCTTGAGGTTGATTTCTCTAAAAGAATGAAAACTAAAGTAAAAACGTTATTTACCTATTCTAAACAATACTATATATATATACTGAATACAAAGATAATTACAATGAATAAAATATCTTCAGTATATATTCTATGTATATCTCTAAGTATATCTTCAGTATATCCAGCTGTAGTACTTTCCATCCGAATCTCTTTAGCAGCACTAATAATGTTCAGCAGCATTAACTTCAACTAGCAGCATTAACTTCAAGCAGTACTAACTACTAGCAGTACTAACTAGCTAAGCAGTACTAACTTTGTTCAAGCAGTACTAACTTTAACTAGCAGTAGTAATTCTACTAGCAGTAGTAACACTTAGTAGTATTAATCTTCAACTTGTTCTGGCAGTAGTAACTACACTTGTACTAGCAGTAGTAACTACACTTAGTAGAATCTTCAGTTCCCAACAAATACAAGTGATCCTTTAGAGTTATTGCATATGGATTTATGCGGTCCTATACGTAATCAGAGTATCAACGGCAAGCGTTATGTACTGGTGATAGTGGATGACTATTTGCGTTACACTTGGGTCAAGTTTCTAAGGTTAAAAGATGAGACTCCCGATGTCATCATCTCATTTCTAAAGAGTGTCCAAGTGAACATTCAACGAACAGTGAAGTTGATTCGAACAGATAATGGCACAAAATTTAAGAATAAAACAGTTGACGATTATCTCGAATCAGTTGGGATAACTCATCAGTTTTCTGCTGCCATAACACCTGAACAAAATGGGGTAGTTGAACGCAGAAATCGGGCTCTAGTTGAAGATGCACGTACGATGCTCAGCCAATCTGATCTACCTTTATTTTTGTGGGCAGAAGCTGTCTCGACTGCATGTTATACGCAAAACCGTTCAATCATCCATCGTCGGGCTCTTATTAGAATACCTAGCATCAAACACTTTCATATCTTTGAATGCAGGTGCTTTATACTTAATGACAAAGAGAACTTGCAAAAGTTCAGTTCGAAGGCTGAAGAAGGAATTTTCGTTGGCTATTCTCAATCATATGTGGCATATAGAGTCTATCTAAAGAAATCAAAGACTGTTGTAGAGAGCGTTAATGTCACCTTTGATGAAGCAATGGAAGTGGCTTCTAGACAACATAGTTCAGAACCCGTTCTTACAGGAGTATTAGCTTATGGACATATCAGTCTAGAACCTGGTTCTAGTGTTTCTAATTCTGATAAAACTTCAACGTCTACTTCGCATTTAAAAGAATTAGATTTATTGTTTGAACATTTTTATGATGAGCTTCTAGGAACTAAAGTGTCTAAACCTGTTGTGATTGACAGCTATGAAGATTCAAGAGGACATCATCCAATCACATCAAATGTATCAACTGAACCAGTTTCCCTGGTTTAGACAGAAACTCAAGTTCAGATAAATACTCAATCAGTTGAAGATGCACAGAATGTTGATCAGTCAGAAATTACACACTCAGTTGGGAATATTGAATTGCCTATTCAACAGACACAAAGTGTTCCACCAACTGAAACTTCTGCACCTGTTACTTCAACTGAACCACTAGAAGAAGGATTCTTAGATGATGAAAATGATCAGTCTAACTATGTACCACTCCTCACAAGGCAAAGTGGACCAAAACGCATCCGGTACATCAAATCATCGGAGATATTTCAAAACCGGTGCAAACTAGGTCTGCAACAGCCAACAAGTGCTTGTATGAATCTTTCTTGAGCAAGATAGAGCCGACACGTGTATCTGATGCTCTTGAAGATCCTGACTAGATCGCATCTATGCAAGAAGAACTCAATTAGTTTGAAGCCTTGAAAGTTTGGAGACTCGTGCCGCCCAGAAGGAAAGACAATTATAGGCACTAAACGGGTGTTCAAAAATAAGAAAGATAAAGATGGTATCGTCATTCGTAACAAAGCTCGACTTGTAGCAAAAGGATACCGGCAAGAGGAAGGCATAGATTATGATGAAACGTATGCACCAGTTGCACGCATTGAGGAAATCAGAATGTTTCTCGCCTATGCTGCATATAAGACCTTAACAGTGTTGGGACTGAAAATGTGTCAAGTATGGATAATGCTGTTGGGCTTAAAGATTAATGCTGCTGAAGACTTTAATACTGCTTTTTGAAGATTACTACTGCTTGTAGGATTACTACTGCTAGAGGTATTAATACTGCTTGAAAGTTAATACTGCTAGTAGTTAGTACTTCTTGAAGAATTACTACTGCAAGCATGGTTAGTACTACTGAGGATGAAGATTAATGCTGATCATGAAGATAAAGATGGATTGATTGCTTGATGCGAAAGACTAGGAGCTGAAGATAATTATGGACTGGATGTTGAAGAATCAATATTATTTTCATATTTATCTTGTAATCTGTTTTGTATATATATAGTATAGAAGTCTTAGCATAGATAAATAGTTTTTGATAGAAAAAACAGAATACGTTTTTGTTCTAGAAAGAATTAGCCTCAAGGTTCTTTGTAGTCCTTTCAATAGAGAAGTATTGAACGTCTATTGAGCCTGTTCAGCAGATTGAGGTTGTGGTTGTAATCATTAAGTTAATTCAATATAACTTGTGATTTGATCCATATACTGTTTCATTGATTTACTGTTAAAGTGTTATTCTGCAAACTTCTTTAACATAGCTTCTGAGTGTTTAATTAAATTCTTGTTTAGAATTTCGATCTTGACAAGTGGTATCAGAGCATAGGAACTCAGAAAGCAATAATCATCATGGACGGATCACATGACAGTGTTCTTGTTTCAAAGGTTCCCATGCTCAAACCCAATGAGTTTGACATGTGGAAAATCAGGATCAGGCAATATATCCTTCTTACAAATTACTCAATGTGGGATATTATTGAGAATGGTCCCTCTAATGAAGGAGAGATGGGAGCAGATGGCAAGAGACCTCCACCAAAGACTGATGGAGAAAGAAAGATGAGGCAGGCTGAGATGAATGCCTTGAGTACTCTGCTCTTGGCAATTCCTAATGAATACCAACATCAGTTTTGCAACTGTGCTGATGCCGGAATCCTGTGGAATGCTTTGGAGAAGAGATTTTCAGGTACTAAAAGCACTAAGAGAAATCAAAAAGCAATTCTCAAGCAACAATATGAGAATTTCATGTCTACAAAGAATGAGTCTATGACTCAAACCTTTGATAGATTCAAGAAGTTGATTGGAGAATTGGCCATTGTTGGTGTCAAGATGGACCAGGATGATGTCAACAGAAAGTTTCTAAGATCTCTTGGTGAAGAATGGGTGATGTATATAGTATCATTCAGGCAGAATGATAATCTGGAGGACAAGGAACTTGATGATCTCTACAATGATCTCAGGGTGTTTGAAGCAGAGGTTGAATCTAAGAAGAAGCCATCTGGATACTCTCATAATGCTGCTCTCTTATCATCTACTACTGATTCTTCTGCTAATACAGAATCAGTTAGTACTTCTTATGGCTCAAAACAGGATGGATCTAATGATTCTGTTTTGGATGCCTTCCTTGCTAGTCATGCAAAATCTTCTCTTATTAATGATGATCTGGAGCAAATTAATGTTGATGATCTTGAAGAGATGGACATCAAATGGCAAATGGCAATGCTCACCATGAGAATTAAAAGATTCATTAAAAGGACTGGAAGAAACAATTTTTCCATCAAAAGAGAAGATGGTGCTGGATTTGACAAATCCAAAGTGGAATGCTACAAGCGTCATAAATTAGGGCACTTTGCAAGAGAATGTAGAGGAGGAATCTCTCAACAGCATGTGAGCAACAATCAACAATCAAAGTCCATCAACAACTGGAACCCATCTTAAGAACTTGTCTCACAAGATGGAATGGGATTTGATTGGAGTGATCAAGCTAATGATGCAGTTCAGAATGAAGCACTGATGGCTGAAGTTTCAGAGTCTTCAAGCACTGCAATTCCCACAGAGGTAAAATCTAAACTCTGCTCTAAAGCCTGTCTTGAAACTGTTAAGAAGTACAGGGATCACAATCAGAGCATGTGTGATGACCTTAAAAGACTGAGAAACATAGGAGAGAATCTAGTTTGATCATTGTGAACTTTGAAGAACAAATTAAGGCATATCAGGCCAATGAACTTCAACATTCATATGATCAAAATTATTGGAAGTGGGAGAAAAAGGAGTTGGAGATTAAGCGAGAAAAGGCTAGAGAAGAATGTGAGAAAGTCAGAAGTGAATTTGAGAAGGCCAAGCTAGACATTGAGAAATTTTCCAATTCCTCTAAAGCAATGGACACTTTACTCAAATCTCAAGTTCATGACAAACTGAAGAGAGGTATAGGATATAATAACACTCCTCCACCTTACAACAACAACTATATTCCACCCACTTCAGACCTCTTAGAAAGGCAGGATAAGAATGACTTACCTGAAGGAGCCACAGAAGTAGATCCTTTAGACACTGTAGTGATTGAGGCAGAATCTGAAGAAAAGAACAAGGTAGACCAGAAAGAAGTTCCCCTAGAAAACCACATTCTTACAAATGAGAGGGGAGGTAAACCATTTGTCAAGAGTGAGAAAGTAGAGAAGTTTAAGACTGGGGAAGAGACTGTCAAGAGTGAGAAAGCTGAGACCTCTAGGAAAGGGAAGGAAAAGGTACAGGGAGATCACTATATGCAAACTACTGTTGTAAATCCCTATACTTGTCAACAGAAAAATCCCCATCAACATGATAAAATAAAGGGAAATCAGAGAAACAGAAATAACCAGTGGGCTCAAAAACAGGGAATTGATCTAAGCAAAGTCAATAGACCAAAGCCTTGTTTTATTTGTGGCAAGTTGAATCATCTAGCCAAACACTGTTATTTCAATCCTATTAACCAAAGATATACTTTTCAAAGACAACATCAAAATTCTGTTGGTTATAGGAAGCAATCAAGAAGATCAAGGAACCACATGGCTGAGAATGTGAGAACAACACCAGTGAAAACTGGTACTGCAAAATCTCATATTCAGAATAAGTTTGTTAAAGAAAAAGAAAATACTCCAAGCAAATCAAGGAGTAACACAAAGAATAAGAAAGCAAACAAATGTGTCTTAATTTGGGTCCCAAAAGAAACTAAACCTGTTAGTACTGCTACCTCAAATAGTACTGCTAACAGAAATAGTGTTGTTGATAGCAATACTACTGCTGATCAAGTTAGTACTGTTAATAAAGTTAGTACTGCTAACCAAATTAGTACTGCTAATGAGGTTAGTACTGCTAACAAAGTTAGTGTTGCTGACCAAGTTAATACTGCTATCAAGGATAGTACTGCTACCAGTGTTAATACTGCCAAGCCTATTATTAAGACAAAGTATTCCAGCCATGAGATTCCAGACTATGATCATCTCATCAAGACTAAGCCTAATGAATATGAGTATGTTGATGAGAAAGGGCAACCCAATACCACTTTGGCTTGGATTCCCTCAAGAAACTAACTGTTTTATCTTATGTACAGGGTAACCAACAGCTCAAGGGGAAGAGCATTTGGAATGTAGACAGTGGTTGCTCTAGGCACATGACAGGTAACATGTCCTGCCTTCAAAATTTCAAAAGGTTTGATGGAGGACGTGTTGCATTTGGTGACAACCCAGCAGGAGGTAAGATAAGTGGAAAAGGTATGGTTTCAAAAGGTAAGATGACCTTTGAAGATGTGTAATATGTTGAGCAATTGAGATACAACCTGTTAAGTGTATCACAGGTTTGTGACAACAAACATAGTATATTATTTAATGATACTGAATGTATTATACTTGCTCCAGGATTCAAGGTAGTTGATGAAAATATGATACTACTTAGAACTCCTAGAAAGGACAATGTTTATTGTTTGGACCTAGAGAGTGTTTCATCTGATTCATCACTAAACTGTCTGTTTTCAAAAGCTTCTTTAGATGAATCATCTCTTTGGCACAGAAGGATGTGTCACATGAACTTTAAAACTATGAACAATCTTGTGAAAAACAACCTTGTAAGAGGTTTGCCTCAAAAAGTATTTTCATGTGATGATCATTGTGTTGCATGTCTAAAAGGCAAGCAACACAAAATTTCTCATAAGTCCAAAGAAATAAACTCAATCTCTTCACCTCTTCAGTTATTGCATATGGATCTCTGTGGTCCTACAAATGTGATGAGTATTGGTAAGAAATCCTATTGCTTGGTCATTATTGATGATTTCTCTAGATTCACTTGGGTATACTTTCTGAGGACTAAGGATGAGACAAGTGGACTGATCAAATCCTTTGTTCTTAGGATTGAAAACCAAACAGATCTAAGAGTTAAATTCATCAGATCTGATAATGGAACTGAATTTAAAAACAGTGACTTAAACAGCTTTTGTGAGACTAAAGGTATTGAGAGATAATTCAGTGCTCCTAGGACTCCTCAATAGAATGGTGTTGCAGAAAGGAGAAATAGGACATTGATTGAGGCTGCTAGATCTCTGTTTTCAAAATTACCAAATACTTTTTGGGCTGAAGTAGTTAATACTGGTTGTTATGTCCAAAACAGAGTTCTAGTGGTCAAATCCCAAGGAAAAACACCTTATGAACTTTTCAAAAAGAAGAAACATATTATTGGATTTTTCAAACCTTTTGGGTGTCCTTGTACAATCCTCAATACCAAATCTCATTTAGGAAAGTTTGAAAGCAAAGTTGAGGATGGATTCCTTGTTGGATACTCCTCTCAGAGTAAGGCATATAAAGTTTTCAATAGTTCTTCAAGGATTATAGAGGAAAGTGACAATGTCAAATCTCAAATGCAATGAGAACACACCCAATCCAATTGGTACTGGTCCTGATTGGTTGTTTGACATTGATTCACTAACTAACTCTTTGGGTTTTAGTGATGTACAAATTGCAGGAACAAGTTCAGAAGAGAAACAAGCACAGAAACCAGAGTTTGTGTTGTTTCCTATACCTACAGCTGATCCTGTTGAATTTTGTCAACAAGAACAGAAGGATGATTCAGAAAAAGAGAAGTTTGAACCAGAACAAAATGAAGAGGATAAAGGTGATGAAGAAAATAAGAGTGATAAAGAGGATGCTCATCCTTCAGGAAACACAGGTCCTGAGATGCCCATACTGTCAGAAGATGATACTGATGAAGAAAATTCTTCAGTATTTGGTGGAAGCACTCCTGAGAAGAATGACTCTAATCTGGATGCAAATATCAATGAGGAGACTGCACATCAAACAAGAACTCAGAAAAATCATCCTCCTCAGTTGGTGATTGGTGACATCAATTCTCCTAGGATCACAAGGCATCAAAGTAAGATAGGAGGATTGAAAGACTTGCAGTCAGGGTTGTTATCTTGTTTTCTATCTCAGATTGAACCCAAGAAGGCTTATGATGCAATGAAAGAACCAAGCTGGATAGAAGCAATGCAAGAGGAGCTGCTGCAGTTTGAGCTGGAAAATGTGTGGGATCTGGTTGATCTTCCACAAGGACAAAAGGCAATTGGTACTAAATGGATTTTCAGGAATAAGAAAGATGAGAGAGGAATTGTGATAAATAATAAGGTCAGGCTTGTGGCACAAGGGTATACACAAGAAGAGGGGATAGATTATGAAGAAGTATTTGCACCAGTAGCCAGAATTGAGGCAATTAGGATGTTTCTAGCCTATGCTTCTTTCATGCAGTTCAGAGTATTTCAGATGGATGTCAATAGTGCATTTCTATATGGGAAAATTGATGAAGAAGTGTATGTTTGTCAGCCTCCAGGGTTTGAGAATCCTACCTTTCCTGACAAAGTATACAAACTAAAGAAGGCACTATATGGGCTACATCAAGCACCAAGAGCATGGTATGACACTCTGTCTACATATCTCTTGAAAAATGGTTTTGAAAGGGGAATCATTGACAAGACTCTGTTCATTAAAAGGAAGAAGAAGGACATCCTACTTGTTCAAATCTATGTGGATGACATCATCTTTGGATCCACAAAAGATTATATGTGCAAGGAGTTTGAGGAGCTGATGCATAAAAGATTCAAGATGAGCTCTATGGGTGAACTTACATTCTTCCTTGGGCTACAGGTTAAACAGAAGAAAGATGGTATCTTCATCAGCCAATCCAAGTATGTGCAGGATATACTTACAAAGTTTGGTTTTTCAGATTCAAAGCCTCCAAGCACAGCTATGGAAACACACAAACAGATCACTGCAGATCTTGAGGGGGAGGATATGGATGTTCATCATTATAGATCTATGATAGGCTCCCTCATGTATCTAACAGCTTCAAGGCCAGATATTATGTTTGCTGTCTGTGTGTGCGCCAGATTTCAAGTAAGACCTAAGCAATCTCATTTTCAAGCAGTCAAGAGAATCTTCAGATATCTCAAAGGACAACCAAGTTGGGTCTTTGGTATCCTCATGACTCACCATTTGATCTACTCACATATTCTGATAGTGACTTGGGTGGTGCAAACTTGGATAGAAAGTCTACATCAGGAGGATGTCAGTTTTTGGGTGCAAGACTAGTTTCATGGCAGTGAAAAAAGCAAACCACAGTGTCCACCTCTATAACAGAAGAAGAGTATATAGCTGCTACAAGTTGCTGCTCTCAAGTTCTATGGATACAGAATCAGATGTTGGACTATGGTGTTACTTTTCTTCACACTCCAATCTTCATTGACAACAACAGTGCTATAAGCATTGTTAATAATCCAGTTAAGCACTCTAAAACCAAGCATATAGAAATCAGGTACCATTTCATTAGAGATTGCAATGAAAATAAGCTAATTCAGGTTTTAAAAGTACACACAAGTAACCAATTTGCTGATCTATTCACCAAAGCTTTTGATGTGGGTAGATTCACATTATTGGTCACAAGTGTAGCCATGATAAACACTGAATAAGCCTCTTTTGATTTTCTTTATGTACCATTTCTGTATAGATTCCTTCATGCTTACTTTCTCATATTGTATTGTGCATGGTGCTGGTATCTATGTGTGTTTAAGTGTTTCAGATTACCTTGCTGATTAGAAACTTGGTACTTCTAGTTAAGTTAATACTGCTATCACTATTAATCCTGCTGCCAGTTCAAATATGGTTAAGTATGGTTACTACTGCTTGGTGGTTTATACTGCTAGTGCAAAGTTACTACTGCTTACCTTATTTTTACTGCCAGACAGTGTTACTACTGCTGGTATGTGTTAATACTGCTAGTCTGTGTTAATACTGTTGGTATGTGTTACTACTACTAGTCTGTGTTAATACTGCTAGTCTGGGTTAATGCTGCTAGTATGTGTTTCTACTGATTATATGGGTTAGTAATGCGGGCTTGTTAATGCTGTTAGGGTACTTAGTACTGCTTCTAACTAAAACCATCCACCTATAAATACCCTCTCTGACCGCCAAAATCCAAACGGCTCTTTGAATTTCCTACGATTGTTCTTTCTCTCTCTCTCTCTCTCTCTCTCTCTCTCTCTCTCTCTCGAATTCTTGCTTTCCAGTGCATAAACCCTAGTATTGATTCGATCCCAAGAACGATGGCAGGATTGGAATTTGTGGACGATCACAATGAACTCGCAATGCTGCAGAAACCCAAACAAGCAGAGGGTTTTGAAGAAATTGTGGATTTCCTGAAAGCATCCCACATTGCCTATGCACTCTCTGTCAATCCCACAATCTATGTGGAGCACATGCGACAGTTCTGGACCAATGCCTCCATTCAGACTATCGATGGAAATCAGGTCATCCAAACCAGGGTCTGTGATCAATCTGTCACAATCACAGAAGCTTGTATTCGCACTCATCTACGTCTAGATGATGCATCAGGTATATCTTCTCTTCCTAAGGATGATCTCTTCCAAGTAATTGGTAGAATGGGGTATGAAGGTCCCAGTGAGGTCTATAAGTTCTTCAAGAGCATATTCTCACCTCAGTGGAGATTTTTTGTTCATACTCTGCAACATTGTATTTCTCGCAAAACAACTGGATGGAGTGAGTTCAGCAGTACCATAGCTTATGCTCTGGTCTGCTTAGCAACCTCCAGAAAGTTTAATTTTTCACAAATGATTTTGAATGATCTTGTTAAGTCTAAATATTGTATCCAAGATTTAATATGGAAAGTCAAAGATGTAAAAGTCAACATTGTCAATGTAATAGTTTAGTCAAAGCTAGTTTAGCTTTTCCTTAGTTGTTAAGTCTTGTTAGATAGGTGGTATATATAGGTTGTTGGTGTTGTAATCATGTAACTACGTTGCTCATATTGTTATATCAGATTTGTGACTAATGAAGATTACTTTCTCTCTCTATACTTTCTCTCTCTATTTCTTGTTCTAATTGTTCATATATTGAGTAATTGCTTGATGTGATTGGGCTTTATGTTTAACAATTGGTATCAGAGCTGAACCAAACTTTTTAGAAAAGATTTGATCATGATTTGAATTGAAATCTGGAGTTTAAGATCGAAAAATCTGAGTTTTTCTGAAAATTTTCTAGAAATCGTGTTCTTCACTGTTACATTCGATTTTTTTGTGGAAAATCGTTTTTAGTGCAAGAAAATGAAATTATTGTGTTCGATTTATGTTGGTGATTGTTATTTGTTTTGATTCCATATTGTAATTCAATCAAATTCAATGTCAATTTATGATTTTTGAGATTTTCTTGAAAACGAGTTTGAACTTTGTTCTTCATCGAAATTGTGCAATTTGTTGTTTTTAATCTGGATTAGATGGTAAATTTGTGCTTAGTTCTGTTTGTCGATGATTCTGATATGTTTTTGAGCTCATTTTTGTATATTTAAGTTGATTTAAGAAGAAACAGCCAAGATCCACGGTTTGCGCTACATTCATATGGTTTGTGCGAGATTCATAGACATTTGCGTGAGATCATCTTGAAAGGATAAGCTTCATTTGCATATTGCTCTTATCATGCAAAGTTACATTTGCGTATACTGTAGATCACGCAAAGCTACTTTGCATTTTACCCTTGTCACGAAAAGCTTCGTTTGCGTATTTAGTTGGTCACGCAAAGCTTAGTTTGCGCAACCAGTGCATCACGCAAAGCTTCTTTTGCGCATCACGTGGATCACGCAAAGCTCACTTTGCGTTTCAAGTACATTACGCAAAGCTTCTTTAGGTCACGCGGATTACAAGAGTTGCACTTTGCGCTTCAAGACCATTACGCAAAGCCTACTTTGCGTTTCAAGTCACTCACGCAAAGTTACATTTGCGTCTTCAGTGGGTCGCGAAAAGTCCACTTTGAGTCATATTCAGAGGGTCACGAGAAGCTACCTTTGCGCAACAAGCTTATCACACAAATCTTATCTTGCGTTTCACTTGGCTCGCGCAAATATCACTTTACATATCACGTTGATCACGAAAACCTTGGTTTGCGCAACACTCTGTTCTCGAAAACCTTACTTTGCGTTTTTTCAAGTGTTGTTTTAATTTTTGTGCTAGATTTCAATTCTATCTGATTTTTGATTTTCTGATATATAGTTTGGAACGATCATTCATATTAAGTTGATTACTCATTAATCATGGGATTTCTTTCAGATCTTGAAGAAAAGAATAGAAAGTTGAAACTAAAGAACATTAATCTGTGTCATTCTGTTGACCTCCACACGCAAAAATCTAGAGAGTATTTTGCAGAAGTTATCAGTCTAAAAGAAGAAATCAGTGCTTTAAAGATCATCAATGTAGATCTTCTGAAAAGATCTTCTGGGCAGAATAAAGAGAAGATAAAGAGATTGGAATCTGAGAACTCTGAGCTTAGAAAGAATTTATCTGATACTGAAAAACAGCTTGCTGAAAATAAAGCTAATTTTGATGCTGAAAAGAAAAAAAATTCAAAGAAGTTCTCAGATTTCTCAAAGAAATGTTTTGAAGAGAAAAAGTCAGTGGAGCTTCAATGCTTAAAACTTTCTCAACAAGTGTCTGATTTTGAGAAAGTGCTGATTTTGGAAAGAGAGAAATTTGATAAAAAAAAAAAGAAGGCCATAGAGCAGAAGAATGTGGAATTCTTTAAAGAATTATTCGGCCAGAGAAATGAGTCAGAGAAAGATTTTGAAGAAGAAAGATCTATTTATGAGTCCGAAATCAAAAGGCTGAATTCCAAGCTATCTGAACTATCTGCTACTACGCTGAAAGAGCAGAAGACGAAGTCTGAGTTCACAAAAGATTGATCTGCTTGTTAAAGAAAGAGACAACTTCGCTTCAATGATCAAAGAACTTGAAAAGACTGCTTCAAGTTCAAATCAGAAATCTGTCTCTTCACAAAGGTCAGTTAAATCTTTTGATCAGATTCGTCGAACTAACATTTTCTATGATAGATATTTAGATGGTTCAGATACATCTCCAAGAAGAAGAAGTTTCAAGTTAGAAAAACTGGTGTGGAAGAAGAAACCAGTTAAAGATAAGATGACAAATGAGCTGAAAGGAAAGAAATCATGTGTCTATTCATACAAAGCTAAGAAGAGCAATGCGCGTAAAGGTAAACCTGATCATATCTACATGAGAGATCAATTAAACAGGTTGTCAGGTAATAAATACTATTGTTCTTATTGTTGTACACATGATCATATCCATAAGGCCAGTGATCATTTCTGGTATGGTTCTTACTCCATCACCCCCACACGAACTGCAACTAACATTTCTGGACCCAAATACCAGTGGGTACCAAAGAAGAAAACTGATTCTTTGTTGCAGGCACCTCAAGTCAAGGGGGAGTAAGAAAGATAATGGCTCTTGAATAACACAGTTCAAGACCCGCACCTCAATGTCAAGATTATGGCTTCTAAGTAAATCAGCTTAGAACCCGTACTTCAACGGAGTTTGACTTCTAAACACAACAGTTTAGGACTCGGACCTCAGCGATCAAAATGACCTTACTCCAGTTTTTGCATCTGATGGATATGATGGTCTACATCCCAAGAGAATTGATCTGGTCTCTATCCTATACTTTTTCTTTGATAGATTTTTCTGATATGATGGTCTACAATTCAAAAGGGAGTGTTTGATCTCTATCCTGTTTTAACTGATATATTTCAGATGCTTAATTTAAGGGGGAGTAAAGGTGATGACTTCTGATTACTTCAGATCAGAACTCATACTATAAACTGTTTTACTGCTTTCTGTTATTTTATTTTTAATAAATGTTGTGAATAAAGTGGCTTCTGATCACATGATAGATCAGGACCCGTTTTTCAATGATCAAAGAAGGATATTGTGCTAATATCCAGGGGGAGCTTAAAAGATTTAAATCATTATATCATGATTTGAGGGGGAGCTGAAAAGGTAAATATCATCTATTCCTAGATCTCTGATTGTTTGAAAGAAGAACAACTTTCAAATATGAAAAACAATTTCTTAAATGTTCAAACCACTTCTTATTCTCAAAAGATTTTATGAATTTAGAAGTGTGCTTTTAAATATTTTTCATTCTTGAGCTTAATGTTTAACTGACCGTGTGCTTCCAAAGATCAATACTTGTGTATTATCTTGTCCATATACTGTCAAGTATTCACACACCGGTTCAGTATTTTATTTGAAATTGTTATTACCATATCTCAAATTCGAACCAATTTTTCGATGGTAATACCCCCGTTTGCTTTCAAAGTTGTTGAGCATCATTTATCTTTTTCATATTTGTGCTCTTATTGATAAATTGTTTATATTCGTTCATATAAACAAACCATCCAATTCTTTGATACCCTAGCCATTTGATTTGATCTGATTAATACATTGTCAGATTCTCAAAACAGTTCTCTTGATTTCATTTCTATCATTCAATATCTTTGTTTTGAGAAATCTTAAACGTTCAAATGCTCAAATTTCATTTCTATTTTTTTATGAGCATACATACACTGACATATGATTTCTTGTGCTTTACATATCAAGAAAATCATTGACTAGCATGTACTTTTAGGAACATGGGATTCAGTGTGAGTGCTTAATAGATCTTCCATGGATTCACGATAACCAGTGTTTCCTACCCCGGAAGAAATCCTTTGAGTAATTAAGGGGAGAGGGGTCTAAAAGAATTGAGTGTGGGAGTGAGCTGAGATAAAATGGAAATGAGGGATTGGTTAGTTGTGAGCTTATATGTTTAAAAGAAAGAGGGTGTGAGAATAGAGTTAAAATAATATCAGAACTCTGCACCAAACATCTTTCTGAGGCTGGCAGCCACATTACTGATTGGTTCACATTTCTTTGGTGACCATCATTGAAATAGGCAAATAACCCATGCCATCTCTTGAATACAACCCCACCAGCTACTCATTCTTTTCTTAAAAATAGAATGTTTTACATTTTCTGGGGAAGCAGCACATAATCTATCGGTTCTTCTCTTGGAAGATACTGATATTGAAAAAGAAGGAAAGTTGCCCCACCTTCGACCCTTTCTCATGCACATTGAGTCCATGTACAATCATTGTTGTCTCAGTGATTTACATACTTCGAGCCTTGTGAAACACAATCATTGTGCTAATTCTTTCAAACACAAGCACGAGCACACAGAGAATTTGTTTTTCTGTCAGAACATTCATAGAATTACCTTGTGTTTTTCAATGATTGAATAGAAGTCCTGGGGAGTCAACATCAAACCAACTCTTTATATTGTACATTCGTTGTACACAGCAACTCATTTGTTGAATCAGGGTTACCACGTTCATTATATCTGAATTTGAAAAGATTCAGATATATACAGTTCATGATTCGTCTCTTTAGATCAAAGTGCGGAAACTGTCAAAGTGGAGATTGTTAGTTGATCAAAAAGGGGAAATCAAAGTCTGTGCTGAAATTGATGAAGTTTTGATGATCTTGATGCTCACATCATCAAAAAGGGGGGAATTTTATAAAGATTCAATTTCAAAGTTCAAGTTCAAAGTTCAAGTCAGAAATTCAAAATTCTTCCGCTATTTCAAAGAAAAGATTCTGATGAAAGATATTTCAAAGTTAAATCAAGATGTTTGGTGAAAGATGTTTTCTTAAGACAGTCAAGAGATCAAAGTGATGAAGATACAGTTTTGCAGTTGTTTCAAAGTGTAAAGTCAATGTTTCAAAGAGATGTTTTTCAGATTCAAGAATTCAGTTTCGCGTTCAAGGCATGTTGATTTTAAAAGCTTCAAAGTGCAAAAGACTTTTCAAGATTCTTCAAGAGCTGAAGATTAAAGACTGTGAAAGCTTCAAAGTTCAAAGCTAAAGTGACAAAAGCTGAAGAATCAAGAGCTGAAGATCTGTATCAAATTTTTATTAAATCTTGAATACAAAGGGGGAGATTGTTAAGTCTAAATATTGTATCCAAGATTTAATATGGAAAGTCAAAGATGTAAAAGTCAACATTGTCAATGTAATAGTTTAGTCAAAGCTAGTTTAGCTTTTCCTTAGTTGTTAAGTCTTGTTAGATAGGTGGTATATATAGGTTGTTGGTGTTGTAATCTTGTAACTACGTTGCTCATATTGTTATATCAGATTTGTGACTAATGAAGATTACTTTCTCTCTCTAGACTTTCTCTCTCTATTTCTTGTTCTTATTGTTCATATATTGAGTAATTGCTTGATGTGATTGGGCTTTATGTTTAACAGATCTGCTGTCAAACCTGGATACCAAAACCAAAACTAAACGATTTTACATGTATCCAAGGTTTGTACAAGAAGTACTCAACAATGAATTGACGGATTTACCCTCTTTTCAAGAGGTGTATGTACTTAAACCTTCCAAAGGGAAGGTCTTCTCTAACATGAAAAGGCCTAGTAAGGACTTTTCTGGACTAGACACTCCATTGTTCTCTACAATGATGGGTGTGTCTCATTCCCATGGTGAGGCATCAGGGTAACAACCCACATCTGACCAACCCACTGATGACCTACCCACACCACTCATTTCAATTAATCCTCCTCAGATCCCTATTGTAAAGCTCATTTCCTACATCACCAAAACATAAGGAAAAAGGTACAGAAGATTCCTTCCCTTCCTGTATCTTCACCCCAACAGCCTGCAAGCCCTCTAATGGAGCATTATCCATTAGAGAATATCCAAAGGGAAACCACAGGGGTGTCTCCCAACCCCAAGAAGGTGCTCTCTAAGGAGAAGGAAGAGCATGTGGGCAGTAAGGCTCACACTACTGATTCTGCACAAGGTGTAGGTCAGGACAGTGTGAACATCTCTAAGACCTTCCTCACGACAACTTTAGATGAGCAATCATCTAAGGGTCCCAGGTGCCAAGAAACCACAGGGGTAGAAGGTGCTTCTGCTAGGCAGAAGGCCTCTACTAATAGATCCAAGGATCCTTCAAGGGTGGTAAAAACACCTAAAGGAGGTGAGGACAGATATAACTATGAAGAATTGATGGATACTCTTGGTACAATAAGTCTGGAAGTTCACAATCAAGATTTGGAGATAAAATTGATGAAAAAGGTGATCACTTCTCAACAAGTGCAGATTACCAAACTCAAGAAGATGGTACTCACTTTGGTGCATAAAAAGAAGAAAAATCAATATGTATTGAAGAAAAGGGGAAGTGTACATGATGCTTCCAAAAAGGGGGAGAGTCAAGCTGAAGTTGAAAAGCAAAGCCCAGTTGGTATGGAATCTTAGTTTGAGGGGGAGATGAGTAGTGAAGCAGAAAAGAAGCTAGCAGCAGAAATATTGAATGAAGCAGAAACTGAACAAGCAGCAGAAACAGCAAAAGCAGTAGAAACTGAGAAAGAAGTAGAAACTACAGCAGCAGAAACAAATGAACAAGAAGTAGTAACTGAACCAGCAGTATAAACAAAAGAACAAGAAGCAGAAACTGAAATGTCCAGAGAAGAGATAGAGATAGCTGAAACTCTGGTCAAGGCAAAGCATGACACTCCTAAAGCCACTCAAAAGGTTAAGGGAGTGGTGATCAAAGAAGGAGAAACAGAAAAGATAAAGAAAGAGATAAGCATGTCAGATGCAAAGAAGAAAGGAAAAGAGAAGGTGGTTGAATATGAGAAACCAGTGAAAAGGCAAAAGCAAATTGACTTGGATGAAGAGTTAGCTAAGAAGTTGCAAGAAGAGCTTGAACAGGAGGAAGAGACACAAACTGCCAAGGACAGAAAGCTTGCCTTAGATTTGGCAAAAAGGCTAAATGAAGAGTATCAGAAAAGCTCGAAAACTGCTGTGAAGAGGGTTACTATGAAAGCTCCACAGAAAAGACAGCCCTCAAAAACCTACTTAGCCAATCAAGAAAGAAGAAAGATGATCAACTTATTGAAAGGATCCATTGGAGTTCCTGAATGAATGTTTACAAATATGTCCTTCAGCAGAATAGAAGAATTGTACAAGAAGGAGATGGCCAAGCTTCAAGGAGATTTCAGTCAGAGGGTTGAGGTTGAAAGGAAGATGAAAGAAAGACATGATCTGAACATTCAACAACCTTTCCCTGACAGTGAAGAAGGCACTCCTACCAAAGAAAAGGGTGAAGTCAAGAAGGAAGAGTCTCTAGCACAGAAAATTGGAGCTATAAAAAGAAAGAAGTCTATTGCTACCAAGAAAAAGGCAAAGAGGCCAAGAACTGAAGAAGTTGAGAAAGAAAAGGAAAGTGAAAGAAAGGAAGTGGAACCTACTATTGCACCTTCTGCAGAGCATGTTGAAACTGAGCATAGTTAAGAACAACCAAGTCAATAATTTGCAGAAGAACCAAGACAATCTGGGGTGCAGTTTGATTTATATATGACAGTAACAGATGATGAACCTGTGAAAGCTGACCCTATCTCAGTGAATGCTCCTGAAATCATTTATTAGGATACACTCTTGGACAAAAGAACAGAATATATCAGAATCAAGAGAATGGGTGATCAGTATGAAGTTTATTCAACCTGGGGAAAGATCATCAGAAGTTGTTCCAGAACAGATTTGGAGGAGATGTATAAAGTTGGTCTGAGATTGTATGATGATTTGCTGAAAGGAGCAGGAATGAGCATAATAAAGATGGTTATGGAGTTCTTGTGCATGATGTTTGATCCAGATCGAGTGAAGTATCTTATCAAAGACTTGCATCATGAAAATGTATTTACAAGAATTGATCATTAGATGCTTTTTGAAAGATGTGGAGTCTATTCCATAACCTTTGACAAAAGCTTTCATGAATACTACTTGGTGGATAAGGTATATGACCACAGCAAAGCAAAGCTGCAAGGGCTGCTGAAAGCCAAGCTGGTATGTGCTAAAGGTTCAGAAATGGCAAGAATAGTGATCAAAAGAACAATCAATCAAAGCCTAGGTTTGAATCCTGATCTAGGAATCTGAGCAGATATTTTGAAAGCATCATGAAGACCACATTCTGAAGAACTTAACTTCTTGTTTTGAAAAGTTAAGTTAGGGGGAGATTGTTGGGACTGAAAATGTGTCAAGTATGGATAATGCTGATGGGCTTAAAGATTAATGGTGATGAAGACTTTAATACTGCTATTTGAAGATTACTACTACTTGTAGGATTACTACTGCTAGAGATATTAATACTGCTTGAAAGTTAATACTGCTAGTAGTTAGTACTGCTTGAAGAATTACTACTGCAAGCATGGTTAGTACTGCTGAGGATGAAGATTAATGATGATCATGAAGATAAAGATGGATTGATTGCTTGATGCGAAAAACTAGGAGCTGAAGATAATGTTGAAGATAATTATGGACTGGATGCTAAAGATCAATATTATTTTCATATTTATCTTGTAATCTGTTTTGTATATATATAGTCTAGAAGTCTTAGCATAGATAAATAGTTTTTGATAGAAAAAACAGAATACGTTTTTGTTCTAGAGAGAATTAGCCTCAAGGTTCTTTGTAGTCCTTTCAATAGAGAAGTATTGAATGTCTGTTGAGCCTGTTCAACAGATTGAGGCTATGGTTGTAATCATTAAGTTAATTCAATATAACTTGTGATTTGATCCATATACTGTTTTATTGATTTACTGTTAAAGTGTTATTCCGCAAACTTATTTAACATAGCTTCTGAGTGTTTAACTAAATTCTTGTTTAGAATTTCGATCTTGACAAACAGTCTATCAGATGGATGTGAAAACAGCCTTTCTGAATGGCATTCTAAAAGAAGAAGTGTTCGTTTCACAACCAGAAGGGTTCGTCAACGCTGAAAAGCTAGATCATATATATATATATATATATATATATATATATATATATATATATATATATATATATATATATATACTTGACAAGGCCCTTTATGGACTAAAACAAGCTCCTCGAGCATGGTATGAAGTACTTTCAAAGTTCTTAGTCAAGTTCGGGTTTTCGAAAGGTAAAATCGATACTACTCTTTTCATCAAGAAAGAAAAAGGCGATATTATTCTCATACAAATTTATGTTGATGACATAATTTTTGGTTCGACAAACCCTAAGTATTGTAAGAATTTTTCAGCCTTAATGGTGTCACGTTTTCAAATGAGTATGATGGGAGAGATGAACTTCTTTCTCGGATTACAAGTTCGTCAGTTTTCAACGGGGATTTTTATTAACCAATCAAGTACATTTATGATATTTTAAAGAAATTTAAAATGGAAAACTGTACTCCTATAAGTACCCCGATGGCACCTAGAACTAAGATCAGAGCTGATCTAAGTGGAAAAGCTCTTGATCTTAGAACCTATAGAGGCATGATTGGTTATTTGATGTACTTGACGACCAGTCGTCCTAATATTATGTTTTCAACTTGTTTGTGTGCGAGATATCAGGCCAACCCCAAAGAGTCACATCTTTCGGCTGTCAAACGCATATTTAGATATCTGAAGGGAACCGCAGATCTTGGTTTGTGGTATCCTAAAGATACAAGATTCGAACTTACAGCATATTCAGATACAGATCATGCAGGTTGCATGTTAGACAGGAAGAGTACTTCGGGACATATTCAATTTTTGGGAGATAAACTCTTGAGTTGGGCTTCAAAGAAACAACTGTGCGTATCTACTTCAACAGCCGGAGCAGAATGTTGTTCTCTGGTGCTGTGGATGCGGACGCAACTCCGAGATTATGGCTTCCATTATAACAAAATCTCGATTTACTGTGACTCAAAGTGCGCTATTGCTATTTCCGCAAACCCTATCCAACATACGAAAACAAAACACATTTACGTGCGATATAACTTTATCAAAGATAATGTTGAAAAATGTACGATTTAACTTTACTTTGTAAACACGGATTATCAGCTTGCTGATCTATTTACCAAGCCATTGGACGAAAAGAGATTTAATTTTCTCATTTCAAAACTTGGCATGCTGAATCTCATAACGTAATGTTTACATAATCCGTTTTTACCTCATACAGTTTGATTTATAATTTTTCTGCATATCTTTATTTTTAATCTGAAAGATATCTGGACTGAAGGTTGTTCATTTCAGGGGTAGTGACTCATAAGAATAGATGATCATTATTCAAGGGGAAGTTAGAGTTAAAGTTTTAGTTAGATGTTTTGCATTTGATTTGTACTGACACATTTTTCCTAACGCATACTTCTAGGGGTAGTAAGTGACTTCTGATTAATTCAAATCACGATTCGTTCTTAAATGTTTTATTTTCATTGTTTTACTTTCAATAAATTTTTCAATAAGACCTTGTTACTTTGACGACTTTGTGAGTTTTTGCAGAACTTGAGGGGGGAACTTACACAATTTATATCAATTTTTGATTTGAGGCGATTTTATGAGACTTAAGTTGTGCGTAAGGATATTTCTAACCTTAATCTCATACTGTTTGAAAGATAGACGACTTTCAAGCATGAAAACATGTTTTAAACGTTCAAACCACTTCTTGATTCTCAAAAGATTTTATGAATTTTAGAAGTGTCACTTTAATTGTTTTCATTTTATGAGCTTTCATGTTTAACTAACCGTGTGTTTCCAAAGATAATACTTGTGTATTATCTTTTCCATATACTTTCAAGTATTCATACACACCGGTTTAGTATTTCTTGTTGATATTTGTTATTACCATGTCTCAAAATGAAATAAATTTCGATGGTAATACACCCCGTTTGTTTTTCAATGTTGTTGAACGTAATATTCATTGAAAACTAAGGGTTTCTTTCAAGAATTCTCTATATTTGCTTATATAGACACATTCCAATTCTTTCATGACCTAAGCTTTAATTGATTATCATCCATATTTGATCTTTTCGATAGATTGTCAGATTCTCAAACAAGTTTCTTGTATTCATTTCATTCATTCAATATACTTGTTATGAGTAATATTTAAAGATCAAAATGCTCAAATCTTCATGATAATATTTTTGTTGGGCATATATCTATCTGACATTGTACTTCATTTTACTGAGCTTTACATATTCAAGATAAAGTGTTGAACATCACATTCTTTTAGGAGAATATTTTCATGGGATCAATGTGCGAGCT
The DNA here is from genome assembly GCA_954870635.1 of Arctium minus. Classification (NCBI taxonomy): domain Eukaryota; kingdom Viridiplantae; phylum Streptophyta; class Magnoliopsida; order Asterales; family Asteraceae; genus Arctium; species Arctium minus. The sequence goes on from OX941081.1 coordinate 145,840,487, forward strand.
TCAAAGACTTCTATGGATTCACGATAACCAATGTTTCCTACCCAAGAAGTTATCCTGAGTGATTGAGAGACGAGGGGTCATACATCAAAGAGTGGGGGAGATAACTCAAAGGGTTAGGTTTTCTCATTGAGCTGAGGTAAAATGGAAAAGAGAGTTTGGTTAGAAGTGAGCATAATGATAAAAAGAAAGAGGGTGTGAGAACAAAGTTAAAAGAATATGAGAACTTTGCACCAACTACTTTCTGAGTCGGGCAACCACATTACTGATTGTTTCACAGTTCTTTCGTGAAGATCATTAAAACATGCAGTTAGCCCATGCCAACTCTTGCTTTACCCCACCAGCTACTCGTTTCTTTCTTAATAAAGAAATGTTTCAAATTTTCATGGGGACGCAGCGCACTCGGATGATTTGGATATTGAAACAGAAGGAAGTTTACCCCACCTTCGACCTTCGATCATGCACATTGAGTTTGTGGAAAAGTGTTGTTGTCTCAACAATTTACACACTTTGAGCCTAAAAACCATAAGTAGCTTCAATCATTCTTACACATGCACGAACACACAAGGAATATGTTTTCTTGTCATAACGTTCATAAAAAATTCCTTTGTGGTTTTTCGGGGGAATGAACATCAAAAAGCTCCTTTCCAAAGTACATTCGTTGTACTAAGTGGCTTCGTGCTACTTACATGCATTTTAACTTATTCATTTGTTGATTAAGGGTTACCACTCAATTCTGAATTTGAAAAGATTCGGAATAATTATTAATTGACAGATGGTTCTTATATCAGTTGGAAAGATCAGATGGAGTTCTCGATCAGAAATTGAAAGAGAGCTTTTTCATGCAAAGTTTTGATGGTGCTGGTGCTCGCCTTCATCAAAAAGGGGGAGAAAATGAAAAATGAAAAAACAGTTTGGAGAAAGAATAGAATGAAAAAGCAATTTATGGGAGATGATAGCAAGAAATGGTAAAGTTTGAGAAAGTTATATTTCAAGAAAAAGGAGGAGAAATTGGTAAAAGAAATGATAAATGGAGAATGGATTGTGATAGTTATGGTGAGAAGTGTAAAGAATGAAAAGACAGTTTTTAGAGAGATTTCAAGAAATCAAGAAAATTCGTTGGAGTTACAGAAAAAAAATTCTTTGAAGATTATCTAAAGAAGAAAGTGTGCTAAAACTGAAGATAATTTATTTTCTAAAGAGATTTCATAATTCTAAAGGAAGAGAGTGTTTCTAAAGACTAAAAGAGGTTATTACAGACCTTGGAGGAGATTGTTAAAAGTTGATTTCAGTTCAAAAGCCAAAGTTTATCTGCAAGGGGAGATTGTTAAAGATTCTAATTTCCAGAAAGGGGAGATTGACTTTGAACAAGTTTATCACAAGAAGGGGAGATTGATATTCAAGGAGATTGTTTCTATCAGCATTAGTCCCAAAGGGGGAGAATGTTTGACAAAGCTAAAATGGGGGAAGCTTGTTCTTTCATGCTGAAATTCTTTTTGAAGATGATCTTGAATCCAAAGTGGGAGATTGTTAGTGCACATTTGTTGTCTTCAAGATCATTGTGAAAAAGGTCAAAGCTTCAAGTCAAAACCTCAAAGCTAAAGTCAAAGTCAAAGGAGATTTAAAGGAATGTCAATGTCAAATTCAACATGTTGTGTTAGTTTAGTTTGTTGTTTTCCTTGTAAATAAATGGGAGATATAAATAAGTTTTTCTTCTTGTAATTTTATAACACAAAAAGGAGAGATTTCATAGAGAATCATTGTAGAGAGAGAAATATTGTATTGAGAGAGAGAGAATTTTGTAATCGTTTGTAGTTGACAATCAAAGTGAGATTTGGAAATTAATTGTGTTCATCTTGATTGATACTTGCATTTCTAAAAATAATAGTTGTTGGAGATGCTCTTATATTTATATATTTACATAATCTATATCTATATCCTATATTATAAAGCATTTGAGAAACACTCTTAAAAACACGTTTGTATGCATCAAATACTGTTTTTTATGCACATTACATAAGGTTCAAGATTACAAATAAATGATACATGGATACAACTTTTTAAAGCTGCATATTTGAATTCATAACTAACTGATAAACATAATCAAATAGAGTACATGATAAACATCTCGTTTTAAATATAAATAATCAAAAATATAATTAGGATGATCATTAAATTCTAACAAAATAGTTAATTATTATATAGGATAAAATCACTCCCGCGTAACTAAATAAATGATAAAATCAAATTTTAAATATAAAAAAATATAAAATATAATTAAGAAAATTTAACATAATATTTAATGCTTGTTTTATAAAAAAAACATTATATTATTAAACCTAACATAAATTACATTATTATTAAACCATCGAAGAAACTCTTAAAAACAAGTTTTTATGCATTAAATACTGTTTATTGATATACATTACTTAAATTCAAGATTACAAGTCATTATTGTTTATTTTATTAAAAAAACATTATATTATTAAATCTAAAATAAATTACATTATTATTAAATTATCGAAGTAAATCTTAAAAACAAGTTTTAATGAATTAAGTATTGTTTATTGATACGCATTACTTAAAATTCATGATTAGAAATCATGATGCATGAATACAAATTTCTAAAGCTATGTGTTTGAATTCATAACTACCTGATAAACATAATCAAAACAGGATAAACATCTTAATTTAAATATAAAGAATTTAAAATATATAAGATAAACCACTTGGGTTGTGGCGCAATAGTTAAGATTTTGGGGGATGTAGTGGAAAATCTCATTTACACAGGGTTCAAATTCAGGCGCTGCCAAAGCTCTTGTGGCCATGGAGGTTCACCTGCATCACTCCAGACCATTCGTGGTCGCCCGGGGATTAGTCGATGCGCGTAAGCTGGCTCGGAAACCCACGGTTACCAAATATATATATATATATATATATATATATATATATAAGATAATTATTGAACTTTAATAAAATACTTAATTTTTTTATATAAAAAAATCATATTATTAAGCCTAAATTAAACAAATTTATAAAAAAAACATTATCACTCTCTCAAAACCATCCAAAATCGTACTGTAAATCGTTAAAAAAACAAAAAATGAAAGAGTACATTAAAATCGTGATGTATTTCGCTGCATTGCGCGAATACGTTTCTACTTTGATAATAATATCGATAACACTTTTTAAATTTTTATGAAGTCCTTGAATTTATATTTTATTCAAACATAAAAACATTATTATTTTCTTAAAACAACATAAAACCGTATTATAAAATCGATAAAAACAAAAAATAAAAGAAAATTAAAATCAAGATATATTACACTCGATTGCGTAAATATAGTTCTAGTTTAAATAAAAATGGATCACCTAATAAAAAAATGTTTGGCTCCGCCCTCGCCTCGTCTGGTCCGTGACTACCAATTGCTATCTACCATGCAACACAAAATTAAAGGAACAATTGAACTTGGGACCAGGAAAGGAAAGAGATGTAAAGTGCTATCTGACAGCTTGTTCAGGGCAAGTCCCAAGGCTCTTCTAGGGGCAAATTGGTAAAGCAACATATCTATACATTTAATAAATATGGAAGACAAAAAAAAGGACACCTGAGCATCCTTTTTTTTGGGGGGGATTTTTGCCACTATCTGTATATTAGGCTGCATCCATATAGAACCATGCTCACACCAACTCGAGCTGTAACTGATCGATGTTTGTTCAATTATATACCATGCAAACCACAATGATGTTTGTTCAATTATATACAATGCTCACACCAAGTCGCTCTTATTTCTAAATCAATCTAATCAGACTCGGATTTCATTCAGCTAGAGGTCTAAGAGCATGATGTACATAGATTTTACTTGTAAGAATAGAGCGATTGTTTTTTAATAAGAACCTTATGTTATTAATTTTTCCTTGTGTATGGCATTATATAACCACATGTGGTTAATTTGTGAACATTTTCTCTAAGTGCTAAATATATTGGGCACCAGAAAGAGTATTGTTTAAACCAAAACCTTGTCACAAGGGTTGTGCTGGTTAAGGCTCTGGGGATGTGGTGGAATATCCCATCTGTCTAGGGTTCGAATCTAGGCGTATACAACAATTGTGGCCACTAAAGTTTAATCAGGGTTTGATGTCTTACAGTCATAATTTGTCAAATGATTAGTTTAGGAATAGCCTAAGACATCCTTCTAAAAAAAAGTACTGTTTAGCATGATATGATTGCACTAAATTCTAGTTGAATTCAAATATGTTATCTAGAAATTATTGTGTCTTATCAATTAAAGAAACTTTAAGGTGAATTCTATTCATACCCGCTCCTCTAGGGGTATGTGAGTGAGATGGGGGTAGAAATAGCAATCTCCAACTTTAAATGGATAGACTAGTCCCTCTCTCAGCTACCTTAGGTAGCGTTTGGTACGCAGACTGAATGAGACGGGACGGGACAGGACAGGACAGGATGGGACGGGACTAACTGTCTGTCCCACGTTTAGTTTAGGCTTAAAATCATATGTTTGAAAGAGGGTAGTATTGTAATTTTACATTTAGTCCCATGTTGTTCCACCTATTTTGGTGGAACTAAAAAACTTAAGTTTTGTCCCATGAAATTTGATTTTTGTCCCTTGTTGTCCCATGTGATTTTTGTCCCATGGCATACCAAACATAGGACTATTTTTTTTGTCCCGTCCTGTCCCACCCAGTCTGCGTACGAAACGCACCCCACCCAGTCTGCGTACGAAACGCACCCTTACCGATCAATGTATATATAATTGGTAATAGAAAATAACCTTTTTAACTTTAATCCACAAATTAGGAAAGGATTTGCCAAAGTGAGTAGGCCACAAAGGAGACCTGAAAGAATCTACTTTTAGCTCATGTCATCATATTGTCCCCAACCCACAAAGATGACAAATAACCTTTTCATCAGTTGGATATTGATCATGTGATCATACAAGTATATATAATTAATCTATCTTCACTTAGTGGAGCAAATACTAATGAATTAAAGCTCAAGGAAAATGACAGGATCTGACTCGACTTCATGTGGAGCATGCAAGTTTTTGAGAAGAAAGTGTACAAATGAATGTGTTTTTACTCCATACTTTTGTTACAGCCAAGGAGCACATCACTTTGCAGCCGTTCACAAGGTTTTTGGTGCAAGCAATGTTTCCAAACTATTGATGAAACTACCGCTGCAAAACAGAAGCGAAGCGGCTATCAGTATAGCGTATGAAGCTTTGGCTCGTATGGAGGATCCGATATATGGTTGTGTGGCTCAAATCTTAGCACTCGAACAACAGGTTTCATACTCTAACTAACCTGTTTTCGAAAACGAATGTTCCCTTTGATTAAATATGTACGTTGTTGGTTGCATCGATCTTTTGAGGTAGCATAATATATGTTGCAGGTGGTCATCTTACAAGAGGAGATAGAGCAACTCACGAATTACCTAGCTTATGTTCCATTTGGTCTGCAAAACTACGAAAGTTTTCAAGAGATTGGTGACCTGAATGCTGGGTTACCATTCTCTTTAGAGTTTAATAATACGATCATCAGTGATCATCTAAACCAACAGATGATCATCATGCAAGCTTCTTCTAACCAATGAGGGAGAAATTAAGACGGAAAAAAGGTTGTAATATATATGATGTTAAGCACATAATATGTAAAGCCATTTGATTCCATGATGAACCTAAGTGGCACTAGCTTATAAATAGGAGAAAAGGAACAGTGATTTGATGTATAAGACATATCTATGTTTCTGTGGCTTATATATCCAAACTACTTGTAATATACCTTCTTAATAAAACTTATGTGGCAAAGATTGCAACTTTCTTTAATTTTAGCAAAAGTGGATTAGAATAGATGTTTGGGAGTAAGGTTGTCCACGGTTTGGCCGAAACAAAACATTCAATCAGCCGGGTTGAAACAATTTCGTCACGTTGAACATCCCATATATATAAAAAACCTGTCGAAGGAAAAAAAATTGGCCGAAATTTACAAATCAAGCTCACTAGTTTAGTCGACATTAGTGATTTACAACCGCCAATTTAAATGCTCCGCATTAGATATTGTCCACATAGTCCTAGAAACAAGCTCGTTCTAAAGGAAACCATAATCCTTTCCTTTCCGACCTGCTGAATATCCTATATGTTTTGTATCAATCATTTCCCTATTTTGATTTGATTTGTTTCCTTTTTAAGTCTTTCTTTTGTAATGCTCCAAAATAAATGTTTCCTGAAAATATATACAACAGGATCAAGGATCCTGGAAACAAAACCTATACCCTAAATCACAAACCAACCGTAATCTTGTTACCACCATGACAAAACCAAATGAAACAGCAGGAGAATCCTCCACCAATCCATCTTCCGACCCCAACTCGCCTTACTACATCCACCCGAATGATTACCCCCGTCAAATGCACGTAAACAAAGCTCTAAACGACAACAACTATGCAGATTGGTCGCGAGAGATGAAAGACTTTCTCAGGATCGGATTTGTTGATGGATCAACTCCACAACCAATAGAAAATTCATCCGAAATAAGAACATGACAACGAAGCGATGCCTTAATCAAGGGATGGCTCACCACCGCTATGGAGAAGGAGATACGAAACAACGTGAAATATGTTGTCACGCCGAAAGAAATCTCGGATGATCTCAAGGAGCGTTTTGGAAAGGAGAGTGCCCCTCGAGCCTATGAGTTGAAATGAATATTGACCGCAGCAAGGCAAGACAAGCTATCTGTTTCATCATACTAAACGAAGTTAAGAGGAATATGGGACGAGATTCAATTCGTCTTGCTGTTACCAAGATGCACGTGCAGTAAATGTACGTGTGATCTTAGGAAAAAGACTTACAGAATCAAAAGAAAGGGAACACATCTACGAATTCTTGATGGTTCTCGATGACATTTTTGGAACGGAGAGAACACAAATCCTCGGCACTAAACCGATGCTCACACTTGGAACGACCTACCATCTGGTCGCCGAGGATGAGCAACAAAGGTCTATCATCGCTGCAAATCAAATTCTAACATTCTAGTTAATAATTGATATAGTTATTGTGATACTTAGTACTAGGTTCCTTTGGTTCGATACTCGTACTTATGGTATATATTACTTGATTCGACCCATACACTTGCGGTAGATTTGGGGGGGTGTAAACCCGCCTATCACTAATACCTTGGGAAATTATGACCGTAAGAAATCATCTCTCATTAAACCTCAGTGGTCACAATTGTTGTGTACGCATGTATTTGAAACCTGGGTAGATGGTATATTCCACCACATCCCCCAGGACCTTAACCAGTACACCACAACCCTTGTTGGCCCCATTAGAAAAATCTTGCTTTCCTTCAAGAAGATAATGATTACGTACATGTTCGGGATGTTTGTGATTGAAGGTATTCTTCTTCTGGATTGGGAACTATTTGATTCGCCTACTTTTCAATTGACTTCTTCCATGTCTATTCCTCAAGTGCCTCTTGCCCTCCTCTTCATCTATACCAAGTGAATTTCATGGTTTCAATTTTATAAAGAGAGTATTAAAAAGAATTTAAAGGAAGGAGCAAATAAATAGTCATAGCCTCATAGGTTAAACCCATGAATGGGAAATTACAAAAAAAAAATTAGAAATACACATTTTTCATTTAGGGGTGAAGAAGTCATTTGCATATTATACATTTTAGAAAATCAAAATTTAAGAAAATTCATAACCACAATTTCTACTAAATCATTGTGCCAACATATTAATAAAAAACCTCAATTTATCATAACTAGTGTTTGGTACCGTGTGTTGCGCGATAGCGATAATTTTTTTAAAAATGTTGAAGTTAAATGAGTTAGTGACCAAATATTAGATATTAAACTAATATAAATCGGTATTACACTTAATATAATATTGTTTTATCATATTTCTCAGTTGTTTCTTTTGATATGTATATATATATATATATATATTTATTTATTTATTAAGATCTACATCATCTGTAGATCCCAGTACAGTGCAATCAGCAGCAAGTTATATCAAAGATGAACAGAATATGAGTCACAGCAACTAGTCATATGATTGATATTAAATCAAAGGGTTACAGGTTTACAGAAAGGATTTCTGATCAGAGAGAGTAAACCTATAAACTAGTTGTTTGTAAAATAATGAGACTCCCTTGTAAAAGAAAGTAAAATAGCCTTTATATATCCAGGCTTTACAAATATGGGCTTATGGGCTTTTAGGCCCAACAAGCTAATAAAACTTCCAACTAATAACCATGTACACCCTGAACTTCTATTTAACATTAAATTCACCCTAACAATCTCCCCCTTTAAATAGAAGTTGATAGTCGTGCCAGTTAGGAACAAAAATCTTTCGGAAACCAAAGCTGATCTCGAAATATCTAATTTGAGTCCTGTACTCCAGTCGCTCTTCAATTTCACCCAGTGCTTCAAGAACAAGTGACTTGTATTTAGGATCCAAAAGCTGAACCCCTTTTTCATCTTTATCAATTGCATGTTTCAACTTGACTTTCAGCAACATTAACGTACCGTCACAGAATCTGGCAATCTGATTAAGACGAATGAATCGCATAATTCCTTTGTCGTTCAAGTAGGTCATGCCGAATTCTGGAATCTTTATCACAGTGAATGCAGGTACATTTTGGGCATCAGACAGAATCTTCAAATCAGGCTTCAGCAGATTAATCTTTGGCTGGTTGCTTTCTAACCTAATCTGAAAATCTTCCACCGAGGCAAGCTTCATTGCACACTTCATATATCTCTTTACTGTCTCGAGTGCATCAATGACTTCCCCGGGTCTGTTAGTTCTGGTCTTTAAGTCTCGAAGAATGAACAGCAGATCTTGTGGTTCAAGATACGGAAAGTCAGCTTCAGAAAAACAATACTTCTGACCATCTTCTCTAGTCACCATGAAATCTGAATACTTTACTTTCATGAAGAAACTAGATAAAATCTGATCAACCGATGTAATCTTCAGCTTTGTCTTGTTGTTTTTGACTTGAAACTTCTTGTACACGAATATGAGCTCACGCTGTTGTTCCTTGCTTTTCATTGACTATAGACCATGCAGTACAACTTCATCATACTTACGTATCCAGTGGGCAAAAATCTTCGTTTGGCTTTCTTCAAGGAAAGGAACTTTGATTCTGACTCTTTCCCACTTGGATGGACGAACTAGTGGAGTACTTTCTGTTCCCATAACTGGTGATGCTGGAGGAGATCTGACGGGAATATCTGTTTCAGGAAGATCAGGGTTAACAACAGAATAGGTCAAAAGTGGAACCGTAACAGAAGTCTGATCGTCTGGTTGATAGTCCGGATGAAGAATCTCATCTATTTCGGCTTGCATGACTACTAGCGCTCGTTCAGTATTAGCACATTCTTCCGTCGGTTCATAAACTTCATTAGGATCAAGAATTAATGCCCAGTCTTTAGGGACTATCGGAGAACCTTCATCAAATTCCTCAGGCTTTTCAACCCTTGGAATATCAATCAGCACTAAATCCATACATTGTTCCCGTTCCTGTCCCTGCCCTTCTGGTCGAGTACCAGAACCCGAACCCTGTTCTGTTTCCACTTGAGCTGTTTCCCCAAACTGTGTCTCAGGCTCTGATAGGCGTTGGCGCTTCTCCCCCTCATGGTGATCAGGATCATCCTGATCATCATGCCGGCGCTTGAGCCTGTCTGCCTGGCTTCGGCAAGTGTCTTCCACGGCTGATAGGCGTTCAGTCAATACAGCTACGGTTTGCTGCAGAGACTGAAGCATTGCTTGTTGAAGCTGGAAGGACTCTGGAGATATAATGGGTTGGGGGGGTGGTGGGGTTGGTGTGGATCGGCATCCCGGGAGGGTTCTGTTTGTGATTGGGTAAGGAGCTTTGCAAGGAGAATGGATTTCAGGTCTTCGATAGACATTTCGGTAGCAGGAATGATTGGTGGTGGTGTAGGAGGTAGAGGTTCAGGCTCAGTCGCTGGACCTTTGCCTTTGATCATTCGCTTCAGTGAGTCTACCTCCTCTCTCATCATGGTTTGGACAGCCTTTAGGGCGCTGTCCATATATTCCCTTGAGACGAACTCAGTTGGGGTAACTCCGGGGTCACTCAGACTTCCCGTTGTAGCTACGACTATAGAAGTCGAGCCGCCTACGTTCACAGCTGGCGTGATGATAGCTGTGCTAGGACTTCCACCCAATCCTCGTAAACTACCCGAAGGCAGATTTACTATAGGTGTTCCGGCCGGGCCACTAAGGCGACCGGCAGTAGCCGAAAATGGTACTTGTGTCCTAGGAATGGGAGATATTACATCAAATGGCTCTAGAAACTGTGCACCGAAAGAAGTCGAGAACGGGGGCGGCTGTTCTCTTGTTTCAATACCCAAACTCCCCAAGTGAGAGACGGGTAGAGTATGTGCTATGTCCCCGTGAGAACTTGAAACCACCATCTTTTGAGAGATGGCGGAGTGGCTGGGTGGGGTGTGCATTTGCGCCGCTAGGTCCACGGCATCTTGTTCAATACCCTGTCTCAACACATGAGACTGGGTAGCAGATGTGGCTACCTGGGTGGATGTGGCTAGGGGGGGAACAACCGTTGATGGTTGCCCCGTCACTTGTGCATGGTCATGATGAAGTTTTGTTCTCCTTTCCTTCTCTCTACGCACCTGTATTTTTTCAACTGAAACTCCCTCCGCTCTCCTTGTCTCTCCAGGCGAGGGCTGATTAACGTCACCATCGGAGTCAGAAGACTCTTCATTTGATGCCGATACGTTGGTGGCTGGGTCCGACTCACCGCCGGATTGAACGGCTGCCTCCTCAGAGTCGGTTGCAGCTTCCGACTGAGAGTCGGATGAACCTGATTCCGCCGCAGACTCGGATGCGGTTTCAGCGGTCGTGTCCTCTTCTACCACCGGAGATGATGCCCGTGGTGGAGTAGGTGATCGTCGTGAAGTACTGGCTTGTCTCGATCCAACGACACTGCCCTCTCCAGTTCCCCTCACAACGATTTCTCTCGATACACCCGGTCCGGAAGCCCCAGCTATCCGGACGCTACCGCCTCTCGTGCGAGGACGCAGACCCTCACGTCTCTCAGGTCGTGCTCCCGGGGTAGGTCCTACCGGTTCTGGTTGGACCATAGGAGCTGGAAGATTGTGTGTGTGCCTATAATCTATAACACTTAGTGCCGAAGGACGAGCATAGGCCAGCAACCCGATGGGGATTTGTCGAGCGACGACACCTTCTGGATCTGGGCGAGCTGGTATTTTGCGGGTCGGGTGATGCGGACAAGTAGGGTGAGAGGATCGGTGTGGTATCTCGGGATACAGATCCATGTAGCTTCGAATGATGAGCTGGAGAAACCTCATATAAGGAATGAAGTTCTGTCTCTTCGTCGCGTTCGATCGAACTTTCTGAACCAGGTCGTACCAAAGGAAGTCGGCGAAATCCGTGTGGCGATGGAAAGCCACTGAGTGGAATATGCGGAGGATGTTAATACTTGTCTGGTCGATGCCTTTCGTGATAGCCGAAACACATCGATTGAGATAAGTGAACAATGTGTACCATAACGTGGACAGGTACTTGCGGTTGAAATAGGATGGAAGACGAAGTGGCGCACCGTATCCTAGAGACAAGAGTTCAGCACATAGAGTAGCGTCTGATACGAGCAGGTCGAAGCTGTTTCGCCCCTGGACTGAACCAGCGGTCGGCAGATTAAGAAATTGTCGGAAAAGATCACAGGTGAGGAGCACTGGTGTGTGATCTATCTGACCTTCCAGTTGGAATCCACCGTCGGCGTCCAAGGCACGTAGAGATCTCCAGAACTACTGTAAGTATAATAGTGGCATTTCCGCTGTTTCCGTTAGAGCATATGACAGAGGATGTCCACCGAGGATCTCGATGATGACCTGATATTGAATGGCAGGTTGGGTTACATCGAGATGATAGTTGTTGGCTGTGAGCTGAATGAACTGATCCTCAGGAATCAGTTCGGCATCGGCGATTGGATCAATCGTTGGAGGTGGATTATGCGCCATAGTACCTGTTAAGAGTTAATCGGTGAGAACAGAGGTACATTTAGAACAAGAAAGCCGATGGAGTTACATGGCCAAGGTGTCAACCACAACCTATACTAACTCCAGTTTATTGGAAAAACAAACCCCAATTCGTGAAATAGGGTCTAACCAATGTGCGCACCACCACTTAAAATTGAGAACACCACCAGGTGCCAAAACTCGAACTCGCACAAACACCACATGCACACACAGTATAAGTATAGATAAAAGCAATTAAGGCACAAACTTATTAAACCAAGAATTCACAGGAGTATCAAAAGACCGAATAAAGGAAAGGACTTGTACTGACTTCGACCGATATAAAGAATTCGACCGATGAGATCATTTGTCCGGTGAGGTCATTCGACCGGTGAATTCATTCGACCGGTGAAGTCATTCGACCGGTAAAACTAGGTCGAATACACGACCGGGGAACTCGAATCGTCATACCAGAGATAGAACCAGACCGAAAAATCGAAACCTATGGATCGATAGGGAAGGGATGGAAACGACGTACCTTCCTTTGACGATTGAGATGGAGAAGGAGTCGACGCAGAGCGAGCGAGAGCAACAGATGAGTGAAATCGAAGAGTGAGATCGATAGAGAAGGAGAGTTGAAAAAGATTGTTGGAGAAGAAAGGGAAGACCGGGGTTTTAAATACCCCGGTTGAATGGAAAGGTTCGCCCGGAAAGAGAGATGGGCCGGGCCGAGAAAGAAAAGAAAAAAAAAATTGTGGGACGGTTTCTGAAATGGGCCGGTCCAACCAAACCTTTTTAGAAAACAGACTTTAAACACGAAAAACATATTTTTGGCTTTTTCATAAAAATAAATACATAACTGAAAATATTTTTGTATTTTTCTGATTAAAAAAAATGAACCTAAAAAAATTAACTCGTAAGGGGAAAAAAAATAAAACCTAAGGAAAAGAGATCGCTCCCCCTCGAACATGGAGTGGAATACGAGAAACTGCTCCCCCTCGACGAGAAACTTACCTGCTCCCCCTGGAATGGCGGACTAAAGACCCTTACCAAAAACATCGTACGGTCGTGCTCCCCCTGAACACACGAACATCGTCTAACGACCCCCACAGACGACTTACGCTTCCAGATATCAACCGGAGAAACTGCATAAGTAAACACGAAAACACCACGAAGAAAAGAAAAAAAAACACACGAGAATAAAATAGAAATAAACAAAATCTACTTTATTGATACAGACGTTTGACAAAGACACAGAACTTAGCGAGTAAAATGCAATAACCAAGGAGTGTGAATCTGAGCAACCAGAGATAAGTCACTGGGGCATTAGACACAGTCATTCGTTATTGAATGAAACTCGTTGAGGGCTGTGAGAGGATCAAACTTTCAGATTTAGCATACCTAGCTTGGACACAAGATAATTAAAGCATTTTTCGTCCAATGCTTTGGTGAATAGGTCTGCTAACTGATGCTCTGTATTAACAAAATAGAGTTCGATGGTACCTCTTTCCATGTGGTCTTTTATGAAGTGGTATCGCACATCGATGTGCTTCGTCTTCGTGTGCTGGACTGGATTGCTAGATATGGCAATGGCGCTCTTGGAATCACAGTAGATGGGGATCCTCGAGTAGTTGAAACCATAGTCTTTCAGCTGGGTGCGCATCCAGATGACTTGCGAGCAGCAACTGGCGGCTGCTACATACTCCGCCTCGGCGGTGGAGGTAGACACGCAATTTTGCTTCTTCGAAGCCCAGCTGACGAGACGATCTCTCAGGAACTGGACATGGTCGGATGTGCTTTTCCGGTCCAACATGTTTCCAGCATGGTCAGCATCCGAGTAGGCTATCAATTCAAAACTTGTCTCTTTTGGGTACCACAAACCAAGATCAGCAGTACCTTTTAAATATCGGATAATACGCTTAACCGCAGCTAAGTGAGACTCTTTAGGTTTCGACTGAAATCTTGCACATAAAAATGTCGAGAACATAATGTCAGGCCGGCTAGCCGTCAAGTACATCAGAGAGCCTATCATACCTCTATAAGTTGTAGCATTCACATCATTTCCATCAGGATCGGAGTGTAGCTTTAAGCTAGTAGACATGGGGGTTTTCATAGGGGAAGAGTTTTCCATCTGGTATTTCCGAAGAATATCCGAGATGTACTTAGATTGATTAATGAAAATTCCTGTTGCTAATTGTTTGACTTGAAGACCCAGGAAAAAATTCATTTGCCCCATCATGCTCATTTGAAAATGTTTACTCATTAAGGCTGAAAAGTTCTGTAAGTACTTAGGGTTTGTGGAGCCAAAGATTATGTCATCAACATAAATTTGTACAAGAATTATATCGTTCTTTTCTCTTTTAATAAATAGAGTAGTGTCAATTTTACCTTTAGAGAAACCAGATTTGATTAGGAAGGATGAGAGAGCATCATACCAGGCTCGTGGCGCTTGCTTAAGACCGTATAAGGCCTTGTCAAGTGAGTAGACATAATTAGGGTGTTCTGAACTCACGAAGCCTTCGGGTTGCGAAACATATACTTCCTCCTTGAGAACGCCGTTCAAGAACGCAGATTTCACATCCATCTGAAAGACGATGAATTTCTTGTGAGCGGCGTAGGCGAGGAATATGCGTATCGCTTCAATGCGGGCAACCGGTGCAAACGTCTCCTCGTAATCTATTCCTTCTTGCTGACGATATCCTTTAGCCACTAGACGCGCTTTGTTCCGGACAATTATTCCATTTTCGTCCTTCTTGTTCTTAAAAATCCATTTTGTCCCAATCACCGTCTTGTTCTTTGGCCGGGGAACAAGGCGCCACACTTTGAGGCTCTCAAATTGGTTGAGTTCGTCTTGCATAGCGATCACCCAGTCTGGATCATTCAACGCTTCGGAGACGGTAGAAGGTTCGATACGGCTGAGGAACGAAGAAAACAAACAGTCGTTTGCAGTAGTAGATTGAGTTTGAACAGGCGTCTTGGGATCACCAATGATCTGATGCAGGGGGTGAGCTCGAGTCCACTTGGTGGTGTGTGAAAGAGGTTGATATGTCTGTTGAGACGTATCGGGGTCCACATAACCACCGGGGGTTAAAACCTGAACAGCCTCGAGGGATGACGGCCTGTGAGGTGGAAGCTCCTTAGTGGGAGTCTAGCAAGGAGTAGAAGACGACTCAGCTGGCGATGAAACGATAGAAGGATCCGGGATTGCCGGAGAGGTAACTTCGGGAGCACCTTCAACAGGAGTCGGTTCAGGAGGGAATACCGAAGGCTGCACTTCATCAGGAATCTGAGCGAGAGGAAGAGGATCACTTGAGCTCGGGGAAGCTTGATCATTGGCAGTGGATGATGGAGCACCAGGCGAGGATGGGCCACCCGAGTCTGTTGGACCAGTGACTTGTGTCACTTCTGGTGCTTGAGCAGTATTCCTGGCACAAGACATACCATTAGTTTTAACATTAAATAAGTCATCATAGAAATACTCAAAAAGTAAATCCAAATCAGAAAGATGTGCTCTTGACGTAGACGCATGAAGTGGATCTACTGGAGATTGTGTAGCTCCTGAACGAAATTGTCCAGCAGCTAACACACCAGTTAAAGCGGGTTCTGAACTGAGGTGTTCAGAAGCCATATCAGCGGCCTCGTCAAAAGTCACGTTCACACTCTCAACGACGGTCTTCGTTCGTTTGATGTAGACACGGTAAGCTTTGGCTTGCTGGGAATATCCAATGAACATTCCCTCGTCCGCTTTGGGGCTGAATTTGCCGAGATCATCCCTATCATTCAATACGAAGCATGTGCACCCGAATGCATGAAAGTAGTTGATATTGGGGATGCGCTTGTTGATGATCTCGTATGGTGTCTTGTTGAACCGCTTGTTGATGATAGTGCGGTTTTGAGTGTAGCAAGCGGTCGCAACTGCTTCGGCCCATAAGAATAGCGGTAACTTGGACTGAGATAACATCGTGCGAGCTGCTTCGACAAGAGTTCTGTTCTGGCGCTCTACAACCCCGTTTTGCTGAGGAGTGGGAGCAGCTGAGAAGGTATGTGTTATGCCCACTGAAGTCAAGTAACCGGAGACCACTTGATTTTTGAACTCTGTGCCATTATCCGTCCTTATGGTCTAGACTGATAGGTTGAGACTGACTTGAATACTCTTCAGGAGAGAGATGATCAAGTCCGGAGTTTCATCCTTTGAACGAAGGAATCTGACCCACGTGTAGCGAGAAAAGTCGTCAACCATCACCAGGACATACTTCTTGTGATTAATGCTTTGAATTCGCATCGGTCCACATAAATCCATGTGAATGAGTTCAAGGGACCGTGAAGTACTAGGAGTGAGTTTAGGCCTGTGAGATGCCTTTTTCATCTTGCCCATTTCGCAGGCAGCACATAAGTGATCTTTTTCGAACTTAAGATCAGGCATTCCCTTGACGTGTCCACCGAGCACCAACTTGTTGATAGTCTTGAAGTTCAGGTGCGAGAGTCGACGATGCCATAGCCAGCTTTGTTCGGCCGAAGCTTTAGACATCAAACACACTTCCTTGTCTTCTTTCAGGGATGAAAGGTCAATCGTATAAAGGTTTGTACGACGCGTTCCAGCTAATATTTCTTTACCGTCTTCAGTCCGAACGCTGCACCTTTTTGCTTTGAAGGTGACCTCAAGATCCTTGTCGCAGAATTGACCGATGCTGAAGAGATTGTGACCAAGTCCTTCGACGTAGGACACTTTCTTAATCTTTATATTATCCTTGACGATATCTCCGTAACCCCTGATGGGAGAGTAGTGATCGTTTCCAAACCTGACATTACCACAAAACTTCTCGGTGAAGTTTGTGAGTAGCTCCTTTCTTCCGGTCATGTGCTTGGAGCAACCTGAATCTAAATACCACACATGACCGTCCTGCAAAACAAGTTATTTCTTTTTAGGTACCCATTCGTAAATGGGTCCTTTGGGGTTAGAGATAACACCCGATTTGGATGCCCGCTTAGACTTGGGTCTGTTTTTACGACGGGTAAGATCAAACTGAGAATGATAATTAGCAACATGATACGAGCCAAACCAATCAGATGCATAACGACGATCAACAAAATCATTCGATCCACAATAAGAGCAACAAATACAATCATGAGACAGTTGAAGTAAATGCGGAATAGAATAAACTTTTAAAGGTAAAGTTCCTTTACATTCAACTAAACGTTTAGAATTAAACACATCATGATTGTTATTGTTTTTCCTAGGCTTTAAAACTGGATCAACTAATTCTGATGTCGCCGAGCTATCCTTGGACTTCTTAGCTACCCAAGCATATTTAACTTCTTTTCGCTGACCAAAAGTATTTGAAATACCGTTAAACCCATAGTCAGAATATGTGAAACTTGAAGATTGTTGTCTTTTGGAGCGACCGGTCTTTTTCTTCTTTTGTGAATGCTTATTAGATTTAGATTTGGACGAATCGTTCACAGAAGGTTTTTGAGGGGCGGATGTGGAACATTCACCCTTATGAAATTGTACCGGAGGCTCACAAGAGGAGTTTAGAAAAACAATGTGACTTGGAAGTAGAGGATCAAAATCAAATTGGTTCAAATCACTATCCAGACACACCTCAGAATTCAAGAATGCAGAAAATTCTCGTTCCTTATTAGAAAGGACCTCATCAGCTGAGGAATTCAGGACATCAGAGGGATTTGTTTGAAGCGGATCGTAAGCGGAAGCATTTTTAAAAACAGAATACTGATCCAATTCGAAAACTTGAGGCTCTTTTCCTTTATTTGAAAGAATGGGCGACGAGTCACCCATAAAGGCTTTGCAAGACGATGTGTCGGAGGCAGGATAAGAATTTGCAGACAGAAAAGTTTTCTCACTTTGGAGAGTTGTAGGCTGAGCTTGAGACTCAGCCTTGTGAAGTTGCTTTTTCAGACGATCTGCTGCCAAAGCAGCCAGTTGTGAATTTAACTTCTTTATTTCAGTCTGAAAGTATTCTTTCTCCTTAACTGACACAGTGTCCGCGTTATTGGAATTGAGACACTCAATTTGTAATAGAAGCTCTTGTTTTTCTTTTTGAAACCTATCCCTTTCCTGTGTAAGTGACTCTTCTAACTGAACAATTTTCTTTTCTAAAAGCAGAGGGGGAATATACACCTTATGGTCTAGAGATTCCTCCTCAGTTTTCACATTTTGAACATCTAGTTCAGCTTGAGAGTAACTTCTAAAATAATCATTTGACAGGAAACAGGGTTTGTCCTTATTGTAAGAAGCATTCAACGAATCATAGACAAAAGGAAGTTTCATTTTAGAAGAGTTCTCCCTTCACAACTTATCCTCTTCCCAGTCCTCATCCTCAATTGGTTTGGTCCAAAAAACTTTGTACTCTGGATAGATTTTGTCTATGCCAAAGAATTCGGAAGCATATAACGTAGGAACTTTGGATAACGCCTTTTGCAAATAATGGGGGTTATCGTAACCTATACCCGAATTCGCGTACTTGGGTTCTTTTGGTGTAATCAGATTCAGCGTGTGATTAGATTGACCAATTTTATAGAGTTTTTGTTCAAGCTCCTCTAATTGAGTAGATAGTCTTTTATTATCATTTTTGAAAGCCACGTTTTGAGTCACAATATCAATTTTTTCATTTTCTGACATACGAAGCTCATTGGTAAGATTATCTACTTTGGTCTTCAGCTCTTGTGAACCTTTTGAACAACTCTCACACTCTTCTTTTAAATTAGAAATGATGCACAGGTTGCTAGCAAGATCTAAGCTTTGATTTTCAATACATTTAGACTGTGCAGCAACTCGTTTTTCTAGAGATGAGATGAGTTGTTCTTTTTCTTTTATAAGAAGCTTGAGAGAGTCTAGTTTATTCATAGCAAGTTGCATCTGATCAATTAAAGCTTCTTGGTAAGGAGCACATACCTGACATGGAGAATTACGATCTTCATCATCACTGTTAGACGGTGATGAATGCTTGCCCATGAAACACAAGTGTGCTTCGGCATCTTCAGGTTCTTCATCAGATACTTGTAGCCAGTAGTCATCTTCAGCCATGAGAGCCTTGCCAGCTTCCTTTTCTTTGGCTAGTAGCAGCTTGGCTCTATAATAATCAGCGTTGCGCACAACAGGCTTGCGACAATCCTTGGTAAAATGACCCAACCAACCACAATTGTAGCATTTGATCGACTCCTCTTTTGTCTTTTCTTCAGGTCGCTTGTCATGCTTCTTCCCATCGTCTACACGTCTCTTACCTTCAAACTTCTCTTGATGATCACGGCGAGTGGAGAATCTTTGCTTGTTAGATGACTTGTTAAAAACTTTCTCTTCTGAAAAGCTTGAGTCAAGTACACCATAGCTTCTTTCATCTTAGTGTATTCTGGATCCGAATCACTGTCAGGATCTTCGGGTTCAGAATCACTTTGCACTGGCCTTTTTTCAGACGAACGGCTGACAGACTTACTTCTTTTCTCAGACACGAGGGCTAACGGATCAACTACCAGCTTTTCTTCAGCTTTCTGATTCCCCATTAGTTCCATAACTTCTTCTTCATCCTGGAGCAGCATTTCATAAAGTTCGTGCAGATAAAGCTTCTCCAGGGTTTGAGTATGACGAATATGAGAGACGAACGGCTTCCATTCAGGTTGGAGGTTGTTCATGAACTTGATGTTGTTCTCAGTATTCGTCTTTGTGATCTTATTCTTCTGGAGATCATTCAAAAGCAAGTTGAACCTTTCATAGGTTTCTGTCAGTGTCTCACTTTTTCTTGCTTTGAAGTCATCATATCTGGTGATGCAGTTTGTCACCTTCAGCTGATTGTTGATGTGGCTACCCATCATCATTTTCTCAATCTGGTCCCATATTTTCTTTGCAGACTCTTTATAACTGTCGATGCAGGCATATATGTCATTTGGTAGACTTTGGAGAAGATATGACTTTGCTTGCTTCTCAGCCTCATACATAGCCTTTTCTGGATTTGTAAGGTCACCGATATTATTCGGAACTGTACGCTCCGGTCGACCTTCTGTTGGGTCTCCAGGTAAGACCATCGTTGTCCATTCTTGTGGCCCCTCTGTCAAACACTTGTATATTGCTTCATAGTTAGATTTCGCTTCAATGAAGTTCATGAAACGATCGTGCCACTGAGGATATTCTCCCCGGTAGAGCACCGGGGGTTTCTGATCCGAACCAATAGCTAAAGCATCTCTTGAGTTCATCTTAAATCTCTTAACTTAAACAACACTGTAACGATCGTGAGACAAGCAGGATGATCCAAACACAATAATAAACAACAAAAAATAAGCAGAATAGGACAAGGGATCGGTCGAACTAAGTATCGGTCAAGCAAAAGACCGATATAGACAACGTACCGGTTGAGCAAAGGACCGGTATTAACAACGTACCGGTCGAATCAAAGGACCGGTATAGACAATGTATCGGTCGAACCAAAAGACCGATGTAACCAGCATACCGGTCAAGCAAAGGACCGGTATAGACAGACTATCGGTCGAATCCAAAAGACCGATAAACACAATGTACCGGTCAAAGGACAATTCTTATATCGGTCAAACAGAAGGACCGGTAAAGCAGGGTACCGGTCGAAGCTAGGTGCAGGTCGAACAAGATGACCGATAGTGATATTAAACAAAGGACCGGAAAATGCAAGGCACCGGTCGAACACAATGACCGGGAATTACAACTTCCCGGTCGAAGGATGTCTATCGGTCAAATAACAAACTAGCAGATTAGACCGATAAAATCGAACAGATAGAACCAACGAAAAATACGAAGAACACCGAAGAACACGATGAATTCTGGGATTTGATCGTAATCAAACCCAGAAATCAAATTCGATGAGCAACAAGCAGATTCAATCAATTATGCATATAAACCAAACAGACCAATAATCAACCCAGATATATTCAAACGACCAATAAAACACTTTTCCAAAAAAAAAACAATCAGAATTATAACCTTTGAAAACTTCGACCGATAAAAAAAAAACTTTTGTAAATCAGAATCCTTCGATCGATAAGAACCTTTTCAGATAACAAAAGACCGATAAACAATCAAGATAGATCGACAGAAATCACACAGATCGATAAAACACAGAAACATATAAAAGCGATTAACACATACACTTGATTATAGGGTTTTTCACAAACCTTTTTTCTGGATCAAACCTTTAGTCTCTTGGCTCTGATACCAATTGTAGATCCCAGTACAGTGCAATCAGTAGCAAGTTATATCAAAGATGAACAGAATATGAGTCACAGCAACTAGTCATATGATTGATATTAAATCAAAGGGTTACAGGTTTACAGAAAGGATTTCTGATCAGAGAGAGTAAACCTATAAACTAGTTGTTTGTAAAATAATGAGACTCCCTTGTAAAAGAAAGTAAAATAGCCTTTATATATCCAGGCTTTACAAATATGGGCTTATGGGCTTTTAGGCCCAACAAGCTAATAAAACTTCCAACTAATAACCATGTACACCCTGAACTTCTATTTAACATTAAATTCACCCTAACATCATCAAATTTTGTAATTGGCTTAAAATGATAAAAGAAATGTGTGAAACTATTAATTATAATGAAGATTGTTTTGTCATAACTCCTAATATATTGAATTATTGATTTATTCCATACATATGTTCCCATCAAATTTTTAGATTCACCATGTAAATACGGTGTTTCCTACAATATATTCCTCGAAATCCTTACTTCCTAAACCTATGGTTGCAAGGAGAACTAGTAACAGTAATTGTTGTCAGTATTGTGACCACTTTGACTATAAGCAAGTCCAATTGGATTGTTTGTTTTTTGTATTTTACATGTTCGAATTTTTTTGCGATATACTTGAGACTGTTTTGTAAAAAAACTTGTAAAATGAGGTTTTAGTCATTTCATATAAAATGAACGGTATTATATCAATTTTAATTTCATTTTTATATATAGTGTGATTTCAATTTAAATTAGAAAATGAAAACGAAACAATATATATATATATAGGGGTGGTATCAATTGAAAACCAAGTTTCATTGGAAACTTTGGAAACCAAATTTCAGCCATTGATCTTTATAATCAATGGTTAAGATTCATTTGAATTATATATGGTAGTAAATTAATTAATTTATTAATAATAAATAAAAATAATAGATGAAAAGGGTAAATATGTCTTTTGATTTTGTGTCTCAAATATGGCAAGAAATGTTTATTTTATTTAGATTACTTGAAACCAAAAATAAAATTTCCCACACAATCTAAATTTTGTTATTTTTTTTACTATGAAAATGAGGAGCATTTGTCTTTTCTTCAAAAAAAATTATTTTTCTTTTAAAATGAGAATTTTTTTTTTTAATTTCATTTTATTATAAAATTTCCCACGCAATCTAATATTGTGATGAAACATAATGAATTTGTGGATTACAGATTTCATTGGATTACAGATTTCATTGGATGATAGATTTCATCAGATTCATCGTGTTAGCATTATTTTTTCATAATGAAAATAGATTAATCAGGTTCATCGTGTTAGCATTATTGTTTCATAATGAAACATGATGAATTTGTGTCATTTTTGTTAACTTTCCATTTTTGTTTCATTACCTGTTCAGTTGCATATCCGTATATGAAAATAGATTCATCAGGTTCATCGTGTTATCATTATTGTTTCATAATGAAAATAGATTCATCAGGTTCATCGTGTTCATCGTGTTAGCATTTTTGTTTCATTATTACCATATATAAGCTAAATTAAAATTAAATAATTTACCTAAATTAAATATCTCATTTTTAAATTAATCAATGATTATTATTACCATATATAAGCTAAATTAAAATTAAATAATTATTAATATAATAATAATAACAGTTACCATATATATTATGAAATAATGTAAAAGACAAAAATAACTTTTTCAATTAAAAAAAAAAAAAAAAAAAATTCACTGATTGGTTGATTTCGGTTTCCAAAGTTTCCAATATAATACAGGTTTCCAAATATATATATTAATGATTTTAGCATGTTATTCTTTCTAATTTTACATATTTGGTTGTTTTAATTTAATCTTTATATATGGCTTCTATCATCTTCTTTTATACATATTGTTATATTAATTTTAATAAGTATGTTTTATTATAATTTTAATTATATATATAAATTCTAGAAATTTTTTGTTCTATGTATTCAATTTAATTTAGTGATATTAAATGTAATTAATATGTATTTTATTTATTGATGAGAGGGTTAATAATAAGTATTTAATTATAAATTGATTGTAATTAGTGACATTAAATATAAAAAATGTTTCATTTATTAATGAGTGGTTAATAATAAGTAGAGTAAACTCTAATTTTGGTCTCTGACGTATAGTGATTTCTTTGAAAGAGGTCCTTATGGTTTCATAATTCAAGTTTACATCCCCAGGGTATGGATTTTGCTCTGAAAAAGGTCCCTGACCCCTAACGACGTTAAAAAGGTGCGTTAGTGCCAGGGGCATTTTCGTCTAACCATATTTTTGTCCTCTTTTTGCACTTCTCTTTTGTTTTCCTTTATTTTTACAAAAACATTCAAAACAAAGGGACCAAGAATGTAATTAGAAAAACAAAACAGTACAAAAATAATCTAAAATGAAATGAAAATGAAAAGTCAAAATAGATCTTCTTCTTGTTCACGACACCAGTAAAAAACTCCATCTTCTTTCTTCCCCCAAAAAAAACTCCATCTCCTTTCTTCTCAAAAAAAAAAAATAACTCCATCTCTTCATCCTTTGAAGCAATCGCACCAACATGGCTTTTGAAGAAATCATAAGAAAATGTCGCCGGATAACTCGAACGCAAAGGTTTACGCCGTCGGATATTTACGTCATACAAGAAAATGTCGATCGTCTTCTCCATCTTTTGAAGCCATCGCACCAACCAAGAACCGACTGAACTCCGATGAGTAAAGAAGTCGCCACCAAATACCACCACTGAACTCCGGTGAGTAAGAGAACGAGGAGAAGAAAGCTTTTTGGTTGGGTTTTTGATATTATGGAATGTTTCTCGGGTGGGTTTATGGGTTTTGATTTTTCACAAACCTATGATGCTTCTGGGTTTCAAATCCGGTGGAGGCTCATATTAGATTAGGGTTTTGTTTAACAGATCTGGATTTTTTGGTTTGATTTTGTGGTTGTATGATTGATTTACGATCTATATGATGTGACCGAGATTTGAGAATGAGGAGTTGATGTTTGTATGTTGAAATCGATATGGTGATTTTGGATTGATTTTTGGTGGTGTTTTTAGGTGCATCGATTGATCAAGGTGTAGCATATGTGTTGAAATTTGTTCTCAGGATTGATTACTTATTTGGAATTTCTTACTTTTTATTTTTTTTCTGGTTATTTATCTTATGTTTAACAATTTTTTGGGTTTGTTTTGACATTTTAATTCAAACTCAATTCTTCGTAATGTAAAGATTCATCTTGATGTTAGTATTATTATTATGTTCAATGTAATTTGGCTGCAAGTTTCATTGTTCTTGATGTGTCTCATTTTGAGTATATTTTGCTAAAAATTGAATGTATTGCATTCAAAGATGATACAAGAAGTTTATTTGATAACAATGGAGATAATTTTTCGCCGGAGAAGACGAAGTCGCCGGCCATCCTTGTTGTGTGTTGTGTTATGTGTTGTGTTATGTGTGTGTGTGTGTGTGTGTGTGAAAATGCCCCTGGCACTAACGCACCATTTTAACGTCATTAGGGGTCAGGGACCTTTTTCAGAACAAAATCCATACCCTGGGGATGTAAACTTGAATTATGAAACCATAAAGACCTCTTTCAAAGAAATCACTATACGTCAGGGACCAAAATTGGAGTTTACTCTAATAAGTATTTAATTATATATTAATTCTGAATTTATTTTATATAATTATATATATATATATAGGGGCCTAATCAAATGAGAACTATGTAGTTTGTGATACCGTGAGATCCAATATGAACCAATCATTTAAGATAATTAATGTTATTTACTAAAATAAAATAAAGGGTAAATTTGTAATTTAATTTATTATAACAACTCATGAAACCCTAATTTTTTTGTCATTCGTCGTCACTACCATGGAATATATTCCTTTTGCTTTCCACAACCCTATTCCACCATTTCCAATTGTTTACAGAGATTACCAAAACTCACCATCAAACCTCATTTTGTTTTCAATATGCTATATATTCAGATCACCCACAGAGGCGCCTCGTCTACTATTGTAATAACCGGACTAAAGTCTAGGAATTTAAATTTTTGGGTGATAGAGTAGAAGGGGCTTATAGTAAAGGGGTTTAATTGTAAAAAGAGGAAAAGAGGGATTTAACCCTAAGACTCATCATTTTGATCCCTGGCTGCTGATGATTTTTGGAAAGGGAAGGAAGGGAGCTTGAAGGTGGCGATCGGGTGAGGGCAAGGAATCAGATATCAGGTATCCATCCAATTGTCAAGGTAAGTTCTATCTATGATTTCGATTGCTTGAGTTAATGGGATTGTTTCTTTAGAGTAAACAAAATTTCTTTTATGGAGAAGCTATTAAAGGAATTTGCACTATCTTTGGTTGAGACTAAATTAGAATCTGTTTTGGGGAAAGATTTCCTATTTTCTACAGTCAATTAATCGACCTAAAGGAGGAGGGAAAAGGAGGATCTGAGTTGTGTAATGGATTGGTCTATGGCTACTCTTCAGTGTCGAATTTAGATTATGTATCATGTTGTGCAGTTCGGTGTTGGGTTGGGGGACCGAATGACCCCGGTCATTTTAGACACCAGTCAGCACCGGTTTTGTATGGGCACCGGTCAAGTGAGAAGGACATCGGTCGTAGACACCGGTCGACCCACCACGCCCCGGTCAGCCTAAGCCGATCGATAGAGGAAGCAGACCCCGGTCGTTTGATCCGGGCGATCCTTCAACCCCGGTCACCGGGGGTAGTAAGTGGGCCGAAGCCCAATTGCAGCTTGGACTCGAATGGATTTGGTTTGTGGACCGGCCCATTGTATTTCTAAGATTTTGAATTCTGTTTTGAGTGATCTTTTCCTTTAGCCACTTTAGTTTTCCTCAATAGGCTATCAGGTTGAAATTTTAGAGGTTAAGGTCAACCCCGTTATAATTAGAAGATTTAGAGAGTTTACCGTTCAATGTTTCCTTTAAAGGTTTCAGATCGAACTGTAAGAGTTGACGCAGGAATTAAGCTAAGGACATCAGGTGAGTTTTTCTGAACTAAACCATTTTGGTAACAAAAGCATGTGAAGTTTAATTTTAAACTTTGATTTATTTACGATGGCTTGAGTATTATGAACTGATTTAAGTGTGTTATAAATTGTTGATGTTTAAATGTATGCATACATTATATGTGGAGATCGTGACCTAAGTCGGGGAGTGTAGCCCGCCTACTCGTGTCGGGGAGTGTGGCCCATTTATGCCATTGAGGGTGTGTCCTAAAATTTAAGGCAGTGCGAGTTAGACACATCTTCTTCGACGGTAGTGTGGTCAGTAGCATGTTTTAACCTTATGTGTGTATAAATCTGTTGATGTTAAATTTTCTGGAAAGTTATTTTTGTTGCTTATCTGTTGTAAGAGGGGACTCACTAGACCTTTCGGTCTAACCCTCGCTCTTTTCAAATCTAAAACCCTTTTCAGGTAAAGAGTGGCTATAGGAGGAGTGGTTAAGTTTTGAGAAAAGATACGAGCCGGAGCTGAACTAGAGGACCTCCTTTGTAGATTCTTGTCCATGTATTCTCAGTTGTGTACTAGGTAGTATTTCCGCAAACCTGGTATTTTAGATGTTGTATTGGGCCGCTTGGCGTTATTATTTAATAAAGTTGGTTTTGTCTCTTGTCGTGTGAGGTTGGGTTGTTACAGTTGGTATCAGAGCCATAGTTTAAGGGATTTAGGTGACCGGATGGGCCTAAACTTAAAATGTGGAGTAGAGGGACACAACTGAGATTTAGGAAGTCTTTGAGGAAGACCTTGGTTATCGAGAGTCGTGATAACGATTGTGAGGATTCTTATGTAAGGTAAATTCAAAATTGCATCTGTCCAATGCCATTATGAATTTATAGGTGCATGGGCATACTCGATTTCTATTGTTGAGACAATCGATGAGTGTAGTTTTGGGTAGTGAGTCGTATCATTGAAATGATAGTGTTGGTTTGGAGTGTTGTTTGAGTACCATAAGGAAGATAATGATGATAAGAGGTGAGCTTTTCGCTCCAAGGGAGTTTTCAGTATGGTAGATTGGTATGTCGATTAGTGAGAAGCAGGAATGTGTTAATCCAAGAATCGAAGAATAGAGGCGAGGCTTTTGGAGCCATAGTCAATTGAAGAGTAGCAAGCATGGTGGAAGGCGAAATCGGTGTTGATGGATACAATGAAGGATAGGATGGAAGTGAGGTAATGATGCTAAGTTTATTCTAGGGTCATTGTGAGGACGCATGAATTGCGAACCTTTGATCGCGGTGGTAACTGGTAGTGAATCATGCAAAGAGATGGGGAAGCGTTGGTGATGGAAATTGTGGTAAATGTGAGGGCCTGTTTGGTTGGTCGAAAGAAGAGAGTTGTAGTAAATTGGGGTGAGTGCAAACAGTGACCTTACTAGAGGGAATAGCCTTCAATGCGAAGTGAGTCTCATGCATAATGTTTTGAACAAATTGTTGGTGTCCATCATGTCAGATATTTTGGCGTGTGTGTGTGCCTTGTGAGGTATTTGTTTAAAAAAACGTGTCGACGCGTGAAAATGTGTTGAAAAGACAAGTTTATGGCATTGAGTGATAAATTTCGATTTTTGGTGTGGGGGAAATATTATATATCTCTTTGTAAATGAGTTAACTTTTGGTTATGAAAATCAAAACAACAATTGATCGCATGATTTTATAAGTGAGTTGGTACAGACATGTGTTGTCATATCAATGAGGGTGAGAGTCATTTGACACGCTCAGTGTAAGCAATTTTGTAGAATTTTATAAATCCTGTGTGTGAAGTTCATCGGAAATAATTTCAATTGTGCTAACACCGATACTGGGGTGTGGTGAAGAGAAATTTGTCGTGGAATTGAGGTTGAACGATTCTTGAAATCGTTTTGCTTGGCTAAGTTAGTCATGGGTTGTGTACACCCAAGTTTGCTTCATAATATATGTATCTTCTAAATTTTCAAACGTGTCAAGAATTTAAAAAAAAAATGTGTGTCATGCATGAAGGCTATGAACTCTATAGGTCGTGGGGAAGGGTTGCAATTAAGAATGAAGAAGTTTTGAGAGTGGAAGTGTGGCGCTCGATCATAGGGTAGTAAATACTTGATATTGGTATTCTTCTAAGTAAGGGTGGTGAGTAACGGAGGTGGTTAATGGAGGCATTGACCTATGACGTTAAGGATGATTTTACTATAATGACTTAACGTTTGCTCCATGACTTGAGACATGGATGTCGGCAAATGGTCGTGTCTGGAGCGAAATTTGAAGTTGTAAAGACATTTTTTTAGCAGTTGGCTGCTGTAGTGGAAGGGGTTAGTTTCATTGGGGATCCTTGTGGGTTGGAGACATAGTGGAAGTATCTTAATGTTGACTGTTGTTGTGGAAGTCAGAAACCACTTTCGTGGTGAATGGTGGGACGCTGAAAATAAAGAAGTAGTTATGGATAGTTTTGAGGAGCTTCGTGAGGAAGCGAAAAGTTATTCAGAAAAAGGTGTATACCTAACATGATGTTAGTCAACTTGGTATGTATTCGGTAAAGTGGTTCTTCATCGATGAGGTTTTGATGGTTATGTGGGAGTGAAGTTTATATATATGGCATAATTAGAAGGTTTGTGCTTTGTGTATTTTCGTCTTCGAGTTAGTACGCTTAATCTTTCAGACTACTGGAGTTTGATTCCAACAGGTCGCGATGAGCCGACAAGGAACGATATCTTGTTGGGTGGTTTTGAAGATCATAGTTTTGCGATTTATCTAGGTTCGAGAAAGATAAGTCGTGAAATGTCTTGAAGTCCGATTTTAGTATTATGACCAGTGAGAATAGGTCGGTATATGTATGTGTGCCAATTGGTCGTGGAGATTTGCAGTTGTTCTGGGATGAGGTAGTAGAGTGATGGTTGTAACCATGAGTTGGGGATGCCTTTATGACATAGTTGGGAGTGCAAATCATTAAAGTGGTAAGGAGCTTCCTTGAGGATATGTAGAAGGCCGGTGTTTTTGTTATAGGATGAGTGTCCTCGTCCGAAGATCTATGGGGAATGATTTGTAAGTGGTAAGTATGTGGTTGGGATGTGCGAATGTTTGGTTAGTACCGGGGTATTGCTCAGTTGAGAATAATTTTCAAATGAGGGTTGGCGGTTGTCTAAGAGAGGAACCGTGTATTCTGGGTTTCGGCAAATTTTGGGCGGGATTATCTTATATCCCTAGAATGATTGTTGAAAGTGTTGAACTGCATAATTTAAGGGGGTGTGTAGTAGATAGGAAACCCGTGGGCATGTTGAAGTACTCTTTGGGGTGAAGGAATTCTAGCAGATTGGGTAATCCTGTTTGGAGAGCGAGAATCATGTGGCGCTTTCGTGTAGTGAGTAATGTTTTGGGAAGAGTTGGGTTGACTAGCTCGCGTAATAATTGTGGATAGTCAGTTGATCAAGCAAAGTAATGTAAATATGATTCGATAGTTGGGAAATCATCAAGGAATAGAGTAAGTAATGTTGGGTGAGCAGTGATTCTTGCAACGAGAAGAGAGTGAAGATATCATGTCGGAAAGGTGGGAAATCTGAGACAAGGAGTTTGACAAGTGGCTCAAAATGTGGAGGTATGCTTTCAGATTCTGCTGTTAGCAAGTTTATAAATCCCTAGCGTGAGTATGAGAAAGAGAATGGTGTTTGGTGCGGTGTGAGTGTGAGTGTGAGTGTTGATTGATTAAAATCGTGCAGCTGGCCAAAATTTCACACCACTAATCAGTGGATCAGCCGTTAGAAGTAGGTTTGAAGTCTTCAAGGAGGAAGGCAGAGGTGGTTGGATAGAGTGCTCGGAGTAAAGAACCATAGTGTCAGTTTTGGTAATGCGGGAAAAAGGGATTCCAAGTGAGTCAGTTGTCCAGTGTTAAACTATTTGGAATAGTTGGTATGAGCCTGGTCACTCCGTGTTGAGTGGGTGAAGCTGGATTTTATTGCGCTTTTGGTCGGGTAATTGTGGAAGTTTCTGCCAATATGCGAGAAGTTAAGTGATGACGTTGAAGCGATGTATACTTAGCGTGTAAGATTTGAATAATGCCGAGTAGTAGAGATCAATGTGGTTCGAAAAAGAAAGTGCTTATGCGTCTGACGTATGCCGTACTAAGAGGGGTTGCTTGCATTGGCAAGTTGCATGATGAAGAAACTCGTGACTGTGAGTTGTTGGTGATGTCTACAGTTGATGATGTGTTATGTTGGCGAATTGGGTGGTTATTTAGTCAGTGATGCATGTCGTCGTGGTGTTGACTCCGGTAAAATTCTATTAGTTGAGGGAGTTGTTGTAATCGAGGGGTAAATCTGATGGTTACTTACGGCTATGTATTGATAAAAAAATGGTTGGGATAACCGAATGGTATTAATTTGGTTAGATTGAGAATTTTGTGTCCTTAGTCCCAAATGGGGACAAAGGTAAAGTTACCAATCTCGCCTTGGAAGGGTGTGACCCAATTCAGAAAGAAATGGAAGTTAAGACCAAGGTTCGTTGGACTATTCGTTATCATCGAGGGAGTTGGGAGAAGTAACCTACAAACTGAGTCTACCCGAGGATCTGAGTGGGAATCATCCCACATTCCATGTGTTTAATCTGAAGAAGTTTTTTGTGAAAGCAGATGTGGTGGTGCCTTTGGTCGACATGCGATTAGACGAGAAGTTATGCTATGTTGAAGAATCAGTGGCCATTTTAGATCGTAAAGCGAAGAAATTGAGGAACAAGGAAAATGCATCAGGTGAAGGTTCAGGGGCAATTACACAAAGGTCAAAAGGCGACTTGGGAGGTGGAGTCGGCTAGGAGGACCTAGTATCCCAGTTTCTTCGGCGAAGGAATTCCGGGGACAGAATTCTTTTGAGGGGGGAGTATTGTAATAACCGGACCAAAGTCTAGGAATTTAAATTTTTGGGTGATAGAGTAGAAGGGGCTTATAGTAAATGGGTCTAATTGTAAAAAGGGGAAAAGAGGGATTTAACCCTAAGACTCATCATTTTGATCCCTGGCGGCTGATGATTTTTGGAAACGGAAGGAAGGGAGCTTGAAGGTGGCGATCGGGTGAGGGCAAGGAATCAGATATCAAGTATCCATCCAATTGTCAAGGTAAGTTCTATCTATGATGTCGATTGTTTGAGTTAACGGGTTTGTTTGTTTAGAGTAAACAAAATTTCTTTTATGGAGAAGCTATTAATGGAATTTACACCATCTTTGGTTGAGACTAAATTAGAATATGTTTTGGGGAAAGATTTCCTATTTTCTGCAGTCTATTAATCGACCTAAAGGGGGAGGGAAAAGGAGGATTTGAGTTGTGTAATGGATTGGTCTATGGATACTCTTCTGTGTTGAATTTGGATTTTGTATCATGTTGTGCAGTTCGGTGTTGGGTTGGGGGACCGAATGATCCCGGTCATTTTAGACACCGGTCGGCACCGGTTTTGTATGGGCACCGGTCAAGTGAGAAGGACACCGGTCGTAGACACCGGTCGACCCCCCACGCCCCGGTCAGCCTAAGCCGATCGATAGAGGAAGCAGACCCCGGTCGTTTGATCCGGGCGACCCTTCAACCCCGGTCACCGGGGGTAGTAAGTGGGTCGAAGCCCAATTACAGCTTGTACTCGAATGGATTTGGTTTGTGGACCGACCCATTGTATTTCTAAGATTTTGAATTATGTTTTGAGTGATCTTTTCCTTTAGCCACTTTAGTTTTCTTCAATAGGCTATCAGGTTGAGATTTTAGAGGTTAAGGTCAACCCCATTATAATTAGAAGATTTAGAGAGTTTACCGTTCAATGTTTCCTTTATAGGTTTCGGATCGAACTGTAAGAGTTGACGCAGGAATTAAGTTAAGGACATCAGGTGAGTTTTTCTGAACTAAACCATTTTGGTAACGAAAGCATGTGAAGTTTAATTTTAAACTTTGATTTATTTACGATGGCTTGAGTATTATGAACTGATTTAAGTGTGTTATAAATTGCAGATGTTTAAAAGTATGCATACATTATATGTGGAGATCGTGACCTAAGTCGGGGAGTGTGGCCCGCCTACTCGTGCCGGGGAGTGTGGCCCGTTTATGCCATTGGGGGTGTGTCCCAAAATTTAAGGCATTGCGAGTTAGACACGTCGTCTTCGACGGTAGTGTGGTCAGTAGCGTGTTTTAACCTTATGTGTGTATAAATATGTTGATGTTAAATTTTCTGGAAAGTTATTTTTGTTGCTTATCTGTTGTAAGAGGGGAATCACTAGACTTTTCGGTCTAACCCTCGCTCTTTTCAAATCTAAAACCCTTTTCAGGTAAAGAGTGGTTATAGGAGGAGCGGTTAAGTTTTAAGAAAAGATACGAGTTGGAGCTGAACTAGAGGACCTTCTTTGTAGATTCTTCTCCATGTATTCTCAGTTGTGTACTAGGTAGTATTTCCGCAAACCTGGTATTTTAGATGTTGTATTGGGCCGCTTGGCGTTATTATTTAATAAAGTTGGTTTTGTCTCTTGTCGTGTGAGGTTGGGTTGTTACAACTATTATCCATCTACGCACTCCAACATTGTGGCCAAGAAAGACCCGACATCGTCGTCGTCGCACTTACGGTGTTCTCAAACCAGTTACCGGCGTCGGTTTTGTTTTTGAAGTCTTCAACGAATACAAATTCGACCAGCTTCACGGAGACAACATATAAAACGGGAACGAAATTAGCGACGACATTGGTGGTGCACTTTAATCTCCTGGTGCGTATCACCCTTATGCACGAAGTAAAACCAATCGCACTTTATCAACCAGGTGCATCTCCAATGGTATCTCTTTGGTTTCTCGACACATTGAGGTTTAACGGTTTCATTGTACACATCAAAAACTTGTTGCTTGTTATCCATATGAAAATGGCAGAAGAAAAAAGTACTATTAGCAATGACGTTCTCACAAAATTTCCAGGCAACATGGGGAAGAAGATGAAGAAATAAAGGATTTTGTATGGTAATCACAATGTAACACAGTTGGTATCACAGTGGTTCCACAGTTGGTATTACAGTCGTATCATAATGGGTATCACATTTGTATGGTAATCACAGTGTAACACAATGTTCTTTGTGTGCATCACAATAGTAATCCCAGTGTAACACAAAATGCTAATCACAGTGTAACACAATAACTTTGAGTGCATCACAATGGTAATCACAGTGTAACACAATGTATTTTGGGTATCCGTCGGAATAAAGTTCATCGAAAGTCGACTGCCGGAGGCCAGAGGCTGGAAAGAGGAGAGAGGAAAGATAAAAAAAAAATTTAATACCTAAAATGTCATTTTAATTAAATTTCAGTCAAAATTACCAAACTTAATAATTTCCTAATTTATCATTTAATATGTGGCTCACATTGGATCTCACAGTTATCACAAACAATCAAGTTTTTCTTTGAATGACCCTATATATATATATATATATATATATATAATATTAATTTATATATTGATTTTAATAAAATTTTAAATGATTGTAATATATTTTTAATTTTAAATATATCAAATTTTAGATATTTAATTTCACTTAAAAAATAATATAAATCAGTTTATATATTGTACTAAAGAAATTGAGTGAAACTTGTGTGTGGTCAACTAATAAATATATTATTTTTAGATAATATAATCGATAATGATCATAAGTTTCATCTTCATTTTATTTAATTATATTTAATTATAATAATTTATTCTCATGTAGATACAGATACAAATATACATATTATTATATTCAAGTGTCATGTAAATAAAACTATATATATTAATCGTAATTTCATTTATATAAATGAGTTTTTAAACATATTGATAATGGTTACGTACATGTTCGGGATGTTAGTGATTGAAGGTATTCTTCTTCTGGATTGAGAATTCTTTGATTCTCCTATCTTCCATGTCTATTTCTCAAGTACCTCTACCATCCTCTTTATCTATACCAAGTGAATTTCAAGTGTTTTAATTTTAAAAAGAGAGAATTAGAAAGAATTTAAAGGAAGAAGCAAATAAATAGTCATAGGTTAAACACATGAATGAGAAATTACAAAAAAAAAAAAAACACTATAATAATGAAACACACATCTTTCATTTAGGAAGAGAAGTCATATACATATTACCAGTGTTCAAAAAGGCACGCCATGGCGTGCGCCATGGCGCGATATGGCGTAAGACGCGTCTCCGCCGTTACGAAATGACCCATAACGTTTCTGTAAGGCGTGACTCACGTTATGGGTCGCGATTTTTTCTAAGGCGTGACTTTTTTTCAAATTTTTTTTAATTTTTTAATTTTTCAATTTTTCAATTTTTTTATCTTTTGTGTTTATACATTTTTATATTTAGATTTAACACTTTTATAGATTTATCTAATCACATTACTCACAGTTTCATGAAGTCATAAACGTTATGGACTCACGATTAAAACGAAGTTGTAAAATTATTTTTCTATGTTCTATTTTAAATATTTAATCAAAAGCTATTTTTATACTATTAATTTATATGATTTTTCTTCTTCCAATATGAATGTATATTCTTTAATATCATTATTTGATTAGAATAATATATATAAAACATATACGTATATATATAATTTTGAATATGACATACAAATTTGCCGCCTTATGTCACGTCTTGAAAAACGTCGCGTCCTCGCCGTGGCGTGTAAGGCTTAAGGCTTGACCTCGCCGCCACGCCACGTTTCACGCTATTTTGAACCTTGCATATTAGACACTTTAAAAAATCAAAAATCAAAATTTGATAAAAATTCATAGCCACAATTTTTACTACATCATTGTACCACATCATTAGATGTGGTTGTTCTTTAATATATATAATCAATTAGTGTAGGAAGTATAAAAGTTATATCTAACTTATCTTTCTTATTTGAAATAAAATAAAATAAAATAAACTTTAAAAGAAAATCAAAGTTGTTGATCTCAAGATAAATTTAGATCTCATAAAGTGTTGTTATGTTGTTACTTTCTTCGCTTAGTTTATTTTTAAAAAGTAAATATACAACAATGACCAAGGAATTATTATTTATTAATCATTTTACAACAATGAGGATTTAATTTTATGTACAAAATAGGTAAAGCTTGCATTAAATATTTTTGATTTATTCATAAACATGTTTTTTATTTATGAAATCATGAATTATATATTCGTAATGATGTCAATTTAATTCAAATAAGATGAGATAAATAATTGGTGTTCATCGTTGAAATTTAACAACAATTAAACAAAAATAATACCGTTGATATAGTTTTAGGTATTAATAAATATATATTTTTTTTAAAGGCAACTTTTATTATAAACCAAATGAACAAATTACAAATGAACAACAATGACCCACGGCATTTCCAAACAACCGAGCGCTAAACTAGGCCAGTTAACTATGGAAGCAAATTAAAGGAAACAAAACAGACGAGATTCGAACCTACAGTACTCTACCCAAAACAACACTCGGGATCCCGTTTGCGAGAATCAAACTAGTCAACCCCGACGTCGACAGCCTTGTACCGTGTCCCGCTTCCCCCTGTTTCCAGCGCTGCACCCGTTGCGCTAAATGATTGTCGACGGGTTCGTGAACCAACTCGCACTGTCTACCATCATGTTGTTTTTACATCTTTTGACCCACTCCATTATAATCGTTTGAAACTCGTACATTTGATCCACGATTTTGCTTTTATCTCCTCTAAAAACCAATCTATTTCTATGCTCCCAAATCAAATATAGGACAACCCAAATCACTCTATTCCAGAGCGAGTCGGTCGAATTGTTATTAACCGAAGTCGCTCCTTCTTGGATGATTTCGCTTACCGATATTATAGCTTCTAAATTTTTACCCCACCATCTAACGATTAAGTTCCATAAATTTTTTATCTCTGGCCAAGATACTAGCGTGTGGTCTACCGATTCGATGGAATCGCCACATCTTGGACACAAGACCGAATGTAAATCTATTCCCATTCGGTCCAACACCGCTCGACATGGGATCCATTCTCTTATAGCTTTCCAAATGAACACACATACCTTTTTTGGAATGATTTTCATCCAGTTTGTAGGTTCCGTCGATCCGATAGAATTTGGTCTTCCATCTTCTATTGTCTCTCTTAATTTCTTGACGTTGAATCCTTTCGCCTCGTCTAGTGACCACTCCATCTTATCTTCACGACCTCTATCGAGTTGAATTTCTTCTAGTCTTCGAGTAATATTCTCCAACTCTCCTATTTCCCTCCCCCTTGGTGGTCTTCTCCATTTCCATTCCCAATTCCACGATTCTTCCGACCACTTTCCTCTTTCTGCGACCTTTGCGTCTTGATCCAATTCCAACCGATACAATCTTCTGAATTCTTCTTGTAACGTCCTTGTGCCCGACCATCTTTCTTTCCAAAAGCTTGTGTTCTTCCTGTCTCCAACTTTCTTCCGGAACGAACTTGTGAACGTTACACTGTTATTATCCATCAACACACCAATTCGAGCTATTTTGCTCCAAATCGTACTTGCACCAACACCAAACAACCCCCCTCCCCCTCCCCATAAATACTTTTAATTATTTTTATCCAAAACACATTTTTTTGGTTTCGGAATCGCCACCACCACTTCCCTAAAAGCGCCCAATTGGCCGATTTCATACTACCAATATTTAGGCCCCCTTTGGTTAGGCTCACCAACGAATTCTCCCAACTCACCCATACTAACCCTTTTTTTCACTCTCTCCTACCCCACCCCCCAAAAGAATCTACATCTCAACCTTTTCCATCTCTTTTAACACTCCACTCGGGGCTCGATATAGCGAAAAGAAGTACACGGGAAGACTTCCCAATACCGACTTCACCAAAGTCAACCGACCTCCGTAGGAGATCACCTTTGCTTTCCACGATGCTAGTCTTTTCTTTACTTTCTCAATTGTTGGTTCCCAATATTCCAATCGGTTCATTGAAACACCTATCGGAAGTCCTAAATATGTAAAAGGTAGGGAGCCCGTACCCCACCCTAAACTTCTTGCCCAACTTTGAACTTCTACCTCCGATACACCCAACCCATATATAGGTTACTTTTGCTAACATTAATCATTAAACCCGACATCAAATGGAAACACTTGAGTATTTTTAAAAGGTTTTTTAGATTGTTTAAACTCCACTTACCGAAGAATATGGCGTTATCCGCGTATTGAAGATGTGAGATTGAGATGTTGTTGGATCCCACTTTGATGCTTTCGTATAAACCTTTTTTCCCACCTCTATCATTATCAAATGAAGGTTTTCGGCCACAATGAGAAAAAGAAACGACGCCAAGGGGTCTCCTTGCCTCAAACCTTTACTCATCATGAATTCCTTTGTCGGGCTTCCATTAACTAGAATGGACATCGTGTTGAAAAACTTAAATCAAATAAGTTTTTTTATTGTTGCTGTACAATTCACCAAGCACTATGTACAAGTGCATGATACATGAATGTGTGGTTTATTATGGACAACACATTTTGGAAGGCCTTGGTTTTTTGTCTCATTAGGAGACTTGTTTTGTGGATAAGAGAAAGCATACGTATAAGCCTAAGCATCAAGAAGTCAACCTCTATACAATTTGTCCTATTCCACTCACCTTCCTATATATACATGCATGCATGTTACCAAATGTTCATCCCAAAAAAATCCATCAGTAAGAGAAGATAGAAGATTTTTTTCTAGACTTCTTATTCATTCTTCCTTTATTCCTTTTGTTGATATATATATATATATATATATATATATATATATATATATATCGTTGATATATATACATTTATATATATATATATATATCTTGTTTTGGAGGAAGATTTGGGTAGTTGATTTGTTGATCCAAGGATCTTGTAAACACGTTGTAATTTCTCCCGGTTGGTAATAATATTCTTGCTCTCTCTCCTTGGTGGATGTACACTATCACACCAATAGTGGAACCACGTTAAATCACTGTGTCTTGTGTTTTTGAACTTGCTATATTTATAGATAATAACGTATTTATTATTATCTATAACTTTGTGGGTTTATTATTCTACGTTAGAGAATTATTGTGCAACATCTAGATTATTGTTATCCGCATTTGTTGTTGGGTTAATTGTACACTTGGATTTCTACTCGTTTGGGACCTTAGAAATCATTTTTCTAGCATTGTAATTTTGTGAGACACACATTTTCCCTAACAATTGGTATCAGAACTTCGGATCTAGATTTGGGTTTTTTGTAGAAAATATACATAAACCAGTTTACACTTTTTTTTCTATGTCTGACGTAGAAAACCCTGTTGGTGTCGGTTCCTCAACCCAGTCCCAAAAGTCATACCAAGAAGGTACATTTAATTTGTCCGGGGCTAGGATTAGTATATAAACTTGGAATGGGGACGGTGACTTTGGTAAATGGCAGTACACAACATCTACTGCACTTAGGAAAAATGGAGTCCATCTCGTAGTATTTGCTAAAGACGAGTTAGACCCTAACATGTCTGAACTTAAGGCTAAAGAAATGGAAGCATGGGCATTTACTACTTTGCAGATGGCTATGGGAGAAAATGTTATATCTGAGATTGTGTCTGAAAAGACAGCTGCAGGTATTTGGAGCAAGCTTGAGAATTTATATCTCAAGAAAACCCTGACCAATAGATTGTTACTGATGCGGTCGTGTCTCTTCTTCAAAATGAAGGAAGGCACAACCAATAAAGCTCATATGACCGAATTTGAAGATATTATTATGAAGTTGAAGGCAACGGATGCGCTTCTTGCTAAAGATGAAAAAGCACTTGCTATGATCCTGTTGTATTCACTTCCCGATAAATATTCCCATTTCACTAACAGTTTTATTTATGGAAGATAAACTCTTTCTTTGTCTGATGTGAAAATAGGAATGATTTCTGAAGATCAAAGAATTCAAATGAGGATCAGTAACAATCCTAGGGAGAACAATTACAGTCAAGGCCTTTTTGCTGACAGACGCCGAGACGATCAGCAGTCTTCAAAAGGAAGAAATCGTGGACGCTCTCAGTCCCGTCGGCCTGGTTCTCGTGGGAAATCAAAGATACATGGCAACTGTAACTATTGCCACAAGCCATGTCATTGGGTGAAAGATTGTCCGAGTCTTAAAAACAAAGACAAGGATAATGTCGAATCATCAGCTTTTGCAGCCGAAGTGGAGCAAAATGGCTTCTCTGCCACAGTTACACCACTACAAGGTGACAGGCAATGGGTGTTAGATACCGGTGCATCTTGCCATATGACACGATTCCGGGACTATTTCTCTACCTTCAAAAAAGTTGAAGGTAACAATATTTATATGGGTAATAGTACTTCGTGTGTTACTAAGGGTATCGGTACTGTGCAGATCAAGATGTTCGATGGGTGTATTCGGACATTTAATAATGTCAAGTTTGTTCCATCCATGACTCGTTCCTTGATCTCTGTTGGATAACTGTCCAAACTGGGTTGCAAGATTCGGATTGACGACGGGAGTTTGCGCATCTCCCGGGGGAGTATTATCGTAATGAAAGGCGAACGGGCAGAAAATAACCTTTTCCACTTGATTGGCGAAACTATTGTTTCTGGATCGTGTGTGGCCGAAAGCTCAAATAATCTCGATGTTGCTCGTTTATGGCATCTTCGTTTGGGCCACACATCCGAGAATAACTTGGAGATTTTGCGCAAGCGAAAACTCATTAAAGTCGTCGTACCTGCCAGCATGGAGTTTTGTTTGGGATGTGTCAAAGGAAAGCAGAAGCGTGTTTCTTTTGGTGTTGGAAAACATAACATTAAAGGAATCCTCGATTAAGTTCATACAGACGTCTGGGGACCATCCAGTACTCCATCCCTCAGTGGAGGTAAATACTTTGTTTCGTTTATTGATGATTTCTCACATAAGCTTTAGGTGTATGTGTTGAAGTTAAAGTCAGATGTCTTCGATACGTTCAAGACTTGGTTGGCACGAGTATAGGTTGAGACCGACAAGAAGTTGAAAGTGCTGAGATCTGACAATGGTGGAGAATTTACTAGTGGTAACTTCAAAGACTTTTGTTTGCATAAAGGCATCCACCGTCACTACACCACACCTGGCGACCCTCAATCAAATGGGGTTGCCGAACGGATGAATAGGACTTTGCTTGAAAAGGTCCGATGTATGTTGTCGACATTGGGATTCCCCAAATCTTTCTGTGTCGAAGCACTTTACACTGTAGTGCTCATTATTAATAAGTTACCTTGTTCAGCCATCAGGGGAAAGATTCTGGAAGAGGTTTGGAGAGGTAAAAGAAACATCTGTCTGAAATACATACGTGTATTTGGTTGTCCTGTTTATTTTCATATTTCAGGGCAGGACAAGTTGAATCCTAAATCCACCAAATGATTCTTGCTCGGTTATACATATGGTATCAAGGGTTACCGAATCTAGAACCCCTTGACGTAAAGTGATTCATTATCGACATGTCATATTTGATGAATCGGTTCTATTGATGTCACAGGATCCTCAGTCCTCTCAAGATCCGGAAGTCACTACTACTATAATACCCTGTATTTAGTAAACCAAATTTCATGATCGATAACCAAATTGTGTTAAAACATGAAATCGTGCTATAGTAACTTGTACCTTAGTCTTCAAGAGTTGTACATTAGTCTAAGTCTATATTTATAGATTTAATTTATGGACTAATGTTGGATGAAACAACCTTGGTTAGGACCAACATTGTAAAGGAATTGTCAAGAAAGGGTTAAATTGTTATAAGTTAAAGGATTAAGGGTTAGTTTGTAAATGTAGAAAATATATATGATTTTAATTAATTTTTGAAATTTAATGAGTTCATAATCAGATTTCTTTTCTCTCTCTACCTCTCAATTTCTCCTCCTTCTCTCTAGAAACCTTCATCTCATCCCTAAAAACTCAAATTCCTTCTCAAATCCTTTATGTTCTTTAAGATTGGTTGTTAAAAATGGAACTAGGGGCTCAATAAAAGGTATGTTCTTGGTTAATTTTGTTGATTACATCAATTTTGGGTCAAATGGGTTAAACCCTAAGTTTATCTATGATTATAGGTTGAAGATTGAGGAATAGAGGTGGAAATTCTTCAAGTTTGGTGCTGTTGGAATTGACAGATTCATTGTGGTAAGTTTAAAAATTCGTATAAAATCAACCATTTGTCCAAATAAGGTGTTCTTTATATCTACAGAAAGGTCTACGAGTGTAGTTCAACTTTGTAGTTTACACCAAAGTCCAGTTCGGAGTGTAAGTGACTTGAAATCATTGATTTTCCAGAACTGTTCTGCACACACTCGAAATTGCGCACTGTTGGTATTAATTCTGTATAAAATAGAGCAGAGCTCCAATTGATGTGAATCCAGGTTCTGTGAAATCCTAAGAGGATTATGCACAACTTTCATGTTTATAAGAAAATTTGGTTGAGCCTTTAAGAATGAGAAAAAGACTTGAACTTTAAGCGTACAGAAGCTGTTAGCTACTGTTGGAATGTGTAAATTTGGATTTTTGCAAATGTGGTTTAAGGCCCTAAGGATTATGTTAAGTGTTTATTAAGTGTCCTAAGGGTATTGTAAGCATGTTTGAAGGTCCGTAGAATCTTTCTGAAATGAAAGGGCTTGTAGGAACTTGAAGTTGATAAGAATTGTTACCGGAAATCATCTAAAAGCATTTATTAATAAGT
The DNA here is from genome assembly GCA_954870635.1 of Arctium minus. Lineage (NCBI taxonomy): Eukaryota > Viridiplantae > Streptophyta > Magnoliopsida > Asterales > Asteraceae > Arctium > Arctium minus. The sequence goes on from OX941081.1 coordinate 145,882,395, forward strand.
GTAGGTAAACCGGAAGGAGAAAACCGTTCTTAGGCATCAAGTTTCGTGTGATCGTCTCTAAAACACCTTCAAGGTACGAATATCTAATTCGTTTCAATACGTGGGTTATCAATTGTGATGATTACCCATTCCATAGATCTTGTTCATGAAATACACCCACAAAAGTGGATGTTATCAAGTGGTTATCCGGAATATTTTTATGTTTTATATGATGTTTCGTTTGATGAATTTGAGTCCTTGGGAATTTTGACTCGAGACCGGTATGTTTTTAAATTCCTTACGATTACTTGATTTATAAATCTCAATGAGTTTGTTGAACTTGTTATCCAAAATTTATTCATCAAATTTGGTTATTGAAATTCGTTTTGACTAGGCTCATCATTCGGGGCACGAATGTTGAGACGCCTCCATGATGGCTAAAATAGTCATGGCGTTCTCGTGAAGGCTATGGCCGAGCCATATAGAGAATGTTGGATGCATCCTTAGAACCGAATACCAATTATGTTGGTTACCGGATAGAACCGAATACCAATTATTTTGGTTACCGGATAGAGCCGAATACCATATGTCTTTGGTTACCGGGGAATGAGGCGGTGTAGTGCCCAACACTTCCATTCCATTATGACGCCTGTTTGGACTGATCATCTATCGGGTACAAAATATCTTAATGATATGGATGTTTATCTTGCTTTGAACTTTAATTATATTGGTTTCAGTTCTTGAGATTTACACTTAAATTGCTTCCAACTCTATATCGTAAGGCTTTCTTTCAGTTACCTACTTCTTATTTGGTATTTTTTGTGTTATTATTCGTTCACTGGGCAATTTTGCTCAGCCGGGGCTTGTTTTGTTTTACCTCGGCAGGTTCAGGATCTAAACCAGAGGCAGGATGAACGGACGAGATGGTTTAGGATGCTTAAAGACTAGTTGCTTATTCAAGGCTTTTGTTATGTAAATATTTAATATGTAAATATGTTAATCGGATCTTTACTGGTGGATGTATTGCAATCTTTTGGGAGTTCTGTTAGAGCTCTGTACTGTGAATTGTAGACCTTTGATCCGTTTTCGGTTGTGACATTCTCCATCTTAGGACTAGTAGAAAGGGGGTGTTACAACTACTGTTTCTCCTACTGACGATGACGTGGAGACAGTAGACAGTCCTTATATTCCCAGTTCATCCACTCCTTATATTAGCTCAGAATCACCCGTTAATGTTGAAGAAGTCATTCAGCCAGTGACTTCTACTAGTGATTCTGAAGAAGAGATTCTGAATAATGGTGGAGACGATGGCGATACAATCCCAGTTATTGCAATTACCAGGCATAGTCAAAGGACTATTCGACCGCCTAACAGGTATGGAGATTGGGATTTTGCTAACATGAGTTTTCCAGATCAGTTGGAGTTTGCTTTACATTTAGGGCAAGATGAGCCGCTTGATATAAAGGAGGCGTTGGCCTCGAACCACAATTCGAAATTGCTTCGAGCCATGTAAGAAGAGATGGAAGCGCTCTCAAAGAACAACACTTGGGACTTATGTCCATTGCCGAATGGCAACCGTGCTATTGGTTTCAAGTGGGTTTTCAAAGTCAAAGATGACAATCATTACAAGGCTCGTCTCGTTGCTAAAGGCTTTGTACAACGGAAAGGTATCGAGTATGACGATATTTTTGCTCCCGTTGTATGTCATACATCTATCCGCGTTCTTTTGGCGATCGTGGCTATTCACGATTTGGAGCTAGAACAGTTAGATGTGAAGACCGCCTTCCTACACGGAGACTTGGAGGAAACTATCTATATGAAGCAACCTAATGGTTTCGTTTCCGAAAGCAAACCAGAATATGTATGTAAACTCAAGAAGTCTCTTTATGGACTCAAACAATTGCCTCGTCAGTGGTATAAGAAGTTTGATTTATTCATGCTCAATATGGGATTTGAGCGAAGTGAAAAGGATGCTTGTGTCTATCATAGACAACGTGGTGACGTTTTCACTTACTTACTTCTTTATGTAGATGACATGCTTATAGCCTACAGGGACCGGTCAGAGATCGAACTTCTGAAAGATAAGTTGAAGTTAGAATTTGAAATGAAAGATCTTAGCGCGGCGCAAAATATTTTGGCGCAGAATATTTTGGGCATGGAAATCGTGCGGGACAGAAAGTCCCGAACACTTAGGTTGACACAGCGGGCGTATATCCAAAAGATATTGAAGCAATTCAATCTTGATGGTGCCAAGACGTCTAGCACTCCGCTACCGAAGCACACCAAGATTACAAGTGAAGATTGTCCGAAGGACGACAAAGGAAAGGTTGAAATGTCAAAGGTTCCATATGCTAGTGCGGTCGGGAGTCTCATGTACGCCATGGTGTGCACTCGTCCCGATCTCGCACATTGTGTCAGAGTGGTAAGTCGGTTTCTCGTGAATCCGGGTCGATCACATTGGGCATCCATTAAAACGGCATTCCGATATTTGAAGGGAACCGAGACACATGGTCTTATATTTGATTTACACAATGACTATGAAATTGTTGGATTTTGTGATTCTGACTATGCAGGTGATCGAGTTGGTTGGAGATCCACATCCGGTTATGTATTTACATTGGGTGGAACAACCGTTAGTTGGAGATCACGGTTACAGTCCATTGTTGCATTGTCGACCACAGAAGCCGAACTTGTTGCGGCAGTTGAGTCTGCAAAAGGAAGCGGTCCATTTAAAAGAATTAATGAATGACTTAGGCTTCGAGCAACCTTCTATGTGCATTTTCTACGATAATCAGAGTCCCATCCATTTGGCTACTAATTTGGCTTTCAGTTCCCGGACAAAACACATAAATGTGCGTGATGCATATCTTGTGAGATTACATGAAGCGAAGATTGTCTATTTGAAGAAAGTCCTGACAGACGATAATGCCGCTGATATGTTCACTAAATCGCTACCGCCAGCTAAGTTTGAGCATTGCTCAGACCTGATCCAGCTCCGTTTGTGTTAGTGTCGTTGGGCACTTTGCTCGAGAGAGATAAGGTATTACCACAGGTGACATAATGACATATTTAGGGAGTTATTACTTGGTACGTGTTTTGGAGTTGCTTAACTCGGTTGTTTTGTTGAGATTGCTCACTTGAGGATTTTTTCTTTTGGCTTTGACGGGTGATGGCCGAGTCGAAGCTCGTCACGGTCAAAATGCATTATGTTACCTCGTGTCAATCTTTATCAGCTATTTGTCCGTATTTGGGGGATTGGTTCGTGCTTTGGTTTCGTCGGGTGATTTGCACATCATGGTGGAGTGTTGAAAAACTTAAATCAGATAAGTTTTTTTTATTGTTGTTGTACAATTCACCAAGCACTATGTACAAGTGCATGATGCATGAATGTATGGTTTATTATGGACCACACATTTTGGAAGGCCTTGGTTTTTTGTCTCATTAGGAGACTTGTTTTGTGGATAAGAGAAAGCATACGTATAAGCCTAAGCATCAAGAAGTCAACCTCTATACAATTTGTCCTATTCCACTCACCTTCCTATATATACATGCATGCATGTTACCAAATGTTCATCCCAAAAAAATCCATCTGTAAGTGAAGATAGAAGATTTTTTCTAGACTTCTTATTCATTCTTCCTTTATTTCTTTTGTTGATATATTTATATATATATATATATATATATATATATATATATCTTGTTTTGGAGGAAGATTTGGGTAGTTGATTTGTTGATCCAAGGATCTCGTAAACACGTTGTAATTTCTCCCGGTTGGTAATAATATTCTTGCTCTCTCTCTTTGGTGGATGTATTCTATCACACCAATAGTGGAACCACGTTAAATCACGGTGTCATTTGTTTTTGAACTTGCTATATTTATAGATAATAATGTATTTATTATTCTCTATAACTTTGTGGGTTTATTATTCTACGTTAGAAAATTATTGTGCAACATCTAGATTATTGTTATCCGTATTTGTTGTTGGGTTAATTGTGCATTTGGATTTCTATTCGTTACCTTAGAAATCATTTTGCTAGCATTGTAATTTTGTGAGACACACATTTTTCCTAACACATCGATGCCGAATGAAGACTAGCCTTTATCCACTTGACCCATTTTTCACCAAATCCCATTCTATGCAAGCTAGCGATCAAAAAGTCCCACTCTCACTATCGTAAGCTTTGTATGGTTTTATATGTTATTGTTCCAAACTATTAAATTTAAAAGTGTGTTTTTTAAAATGAAAACGATACTTATCTTTTATACATAATTGTCTATCATTTTATTAATAATCAAATACTTAAAAATACTTTTTAATAAAGCCATTTAAAAAATATAAACTTCATCAATTTTCATAACGATCACTAATAAACAAATTTATAAACTTAACAAATTCTGAAAAGAAAAAAAAACTGTATTCTTTTTCTCTAAAATAATAGCAATTTTTTCTTGTGACAGTATCTCTTAAATATGGACTTGGCCTTTGCGACCCATACTGGCCTAAGATGACAAGTGGCCTTTGACATGCCCAGACCAATTCTTATGAATGGCAAATATATTCAAAAAGTTAGATCAAAATTTAAATAACATATTTTTTCTAAAATCATAAATCATGGTTTTCTAGGAAAGAAGCACCGGCTAAAATATAATGGATCGTTTGGTTTTGTTTAAAGTTTCAAAGTCATAAGAGCATCTACAACCGGCCGGTATATCGGCTTTTTTGCCGGTCGGAGATCTCCAACCGTCCGCTATAACAAAAAATTTGCCGGCCTTGGATTTCACACGGCATATTTGCCGGTCGTTCTTTCACACGGCAAATCTTAAAACCTAGGTTGCCTCTTCATTTTTTATTTTTTTTGAAATATCAAAATTCATTTAATACCAAATTAACATTTTAATATTAATAATTTGTTTTTAAAATTAACATGTTTATATTAAGTAAATTATATATACATTTAATATATATTTGGTGTCTTTTTAGAGTGTGGTTGGAGTTGGATTTTTTTTTTTGTTGATATGCCCACCAAATTTGGTGTTTTTAGTGTTAAATTTGGTGTTTTTAGTGTTAAAATCATAAATCATGGTTTTCTAGGAAAGAAGCACCGGCTAAAATATAATGGATCGTTTGGTTTTGTTTAAAGTTTCAAAGTCATAAGAGCATCTACAACCGGCCGGTATATCGGCTTTTTTGCCGGTCGGAGATCTCCAACCGTCCGCTATAAATTTTTTTTTGCCGGCCTTGGATTTCACACGGCATATTTGCCGGTCCTTCTTTCACACGGCAAATCTTAAAACCTAGGTTGCCTCTTCATTTTTTATTTTTTTTTAAATATCAAAATTCATTTAATACCAAATTAACATTTTAATATTAATAATTTGTTTTTAAAATTAACATGTTTATATTAAGTAAATTATATATACATTTAATATATATTTGGTGTCTTTTTAGAGTGTGGTTGGAGTTGGATTTTTTTTTTGTGTTGATGTGCCCACCAAATTTGGTGTTTTTAGTGTTAAATTTGGTGTTGTGGTTGGAGATGCTCTAAATACATCACAATAAAAAAAGGTAATATTCTTTTAGAAGTTGTTTTTTTTTTCAAATGAAAGCCATGTCTCTAGAATTTTATTATTTTTCACAAAATTCGATAGGATTATCAATTTTATCATATACAAGATAAAACAATTTCAAACCCAAGTATTTATTTACATGAACTCCCACAAAATCTTAACTTTGTTACATTATTCTTTAAAGACTTTGCAAACCAAAGGAGGTGGTGTCACTTAGTTCGACTGCTACAACTCGCCAGTCCTTGTATCACACAGGGATAATTTTCATTCAGCTTCCACTAAATATTGAATCAAACCTTGGTGTTCTGTGCATTGAGGACAAATTGATATAACTTCATGAGTCACCACCCAGTACCTATAAAATTTACATAATACCTTGCTACGCCCTATCTCATAAAGGATCGAGAAAATCTAGTAGTTTTGATATCTCTTAGAGTTATGATACTCGTTGCTTTATAAAAATTGATCATAACAACACTTAATAAGCATTATATAATTTAACAAATAATCTTAACTTTCAATGTAAAGTTATACAATGGAAGTTGGCATCTCGTCAAAACAATAACATAACTTGAAAATTGTCTTGACCACATAAATTAAACAATGAGGCTTCTAAATCTTCCAAAACTCTTTCCCTTCCTTTTCGAGAGCATTACTGACTCTAGTGTTACCTAAGTTGCATGGTAACATAATCAGTTTGTGTGTAATGCCCTCATGGTTTTCAAATACATATTAAAGGTGCGTTTATAAAAATTATGATTATGCACATTCCAAAACATAAACAAGTATGGGATCATAACATAAAAGTGGTTGTGTGAATAATCATTGTAAAGGAAAAAAGTAACAACACTTCTCAGTCAAATATGTCATTCCCATGTCGATGTTTATCCCTTGTAGTATCATGTGCCATTTCCATCGATGTGTCGACATAACTATCATAATATGCCATTCCATCCTTGCCTCAACATTAGTGAAATTACTCTACCATTCCAATCGATTTGTTCATATAGTTGAAAGTAATCTATCATTCTCGTTTGTATAATTGTATCTTACCCATGATCCAAAGATACGTAAAACAAGTAATGCAAAACATTTTAGAAATCATACTTTAATACATACATCATTCTCGAATATTTGAAAACATTTTAAATATGTATTTAATGAACGACAAATACATAAGCATGTATCTCAATTTTCAAGAGTCGCATGAAACTCACCTAGTTAACTTAAATTTGTTAATACCAAAATCTAAGAGATGGTGCCTTAGACAATGACTTTATTTTTTATTTTTATATGTGTTTTCAATTGTGTGACAAGGGTTAGGGGTGTGCTCAAATTTCCGACCAACCCAACCCGAAAAAACACAAAAAATTTTAAACCGAGGTAACCCAATACATAATTGATACAAATTTTGTTTAAACTGCATCTATCGGGTTGGAAACGGGTTGAGCCCAAAGTAACCCGACCAACCCGCCAACCCGACCAAACCTTGTACGTTTTTACCATTTTTAATGATTTTAGACTTTTTGCGGCTCTTCTTTCTATCAATTCTCAAATCTTCCTATCTTAGCCGTAGTTTAGATATGTCTACGAGACCACGTCGATTAAAATCGTACGAATCTAACTTTCAAGTCTTCAAAAATCTTCAATATCGATAGAATCAAGAGGCAAGAGATACTCTTCTCTTCTCATATTAGTCTTATTTTTATATTTTCATTTTGATTTTAGTGTTTTTAAACGGAATCACTTAGTTAGATTATAAAATGATTTATTAAAGTTTCAACATGACCAACACGACTAACCCAACCCGCACAGGTTGGGTTGGGTTGGGTTGGGTTGAGATTTTTCAAACCGCAAACATTAGGTTGGGTTGTTCAAGTGCCTTCAACCCGGCCAACCCAACCCGTGAGCACCCCTAACAAGGGTAACTTCCACAACCATTCTAAGGTTGGATAATAGTAAATCGATCGCAAAATTTATATCAAGTAAAATGTACATGAGCAGTGGCAGATCCAAGATTTTGTCTAGTGGGGGCACCTTTAAGGTAGATTAAAGCCCGTAAAGTCACCCAATGTGTTTTTAGCCTAATTCCACAGTTTCAAGGGATTTTAAAAGTTTTTTGGTTGATTTCGAAAACTTTTAAGTTTTTTGTCGATTTCGAGGGGAATTTTTCGTTTTTTGGTTGATTTCGAGGTACTTTCTTTGGTTGTTTGATTGGTGGGGGCACAAACGAAATATTACTAGGGGAAACTATAGTTAGAAAATTTTGTTTTTAACCTAGGTAAAAGAAATTCTTTTTTTAATGGGGTCCATCCCCCACATTTTACAAATTACATCCGCCACTGTACATGGGTATTTAGTAGTTGCTCAAATCTTGTATCTAATATCTCTAGTCATAACAATAAAATCGGGTTTATAGGACGCCAATAATATCGAAGTGTGCTAACAGACTACTTTATAAGAGTTAAGTTTATAGGAAGAAACAATAAAGTGTCGTATCTAAAAGTGTTGTTATAAGTTTACAAAACACTTTTGGATTCTTTAACATGTTTTATAAGACATTTTTATTGTAAAATGTCATATGAGCTATAGTGTCTTATAAACACATTTTTTTATAGTGTAATAACCTTGTTCAAGAAGGACTAGTAAGGGTAGACAATAAAGTGAAGTTTGGGGGTGGGTTTTAGCACAAAGTGAAGGTTGGAGGGGCTAGAGTGAAATTAGAGGAAAAAGAGTTTTTACCCTAAATCTCACATTTCTCTCCTCACTTTTGGTGGGAGGCGGCTGGTGAGTTTGGAGAAGAAGGGAGAGTGAGATCTTGGAAATCGATTTCTGGAAGGAAGGAAGAGGAGCCATTTTCTTGATTCCAATCTGCATCTCTGCATTGAGGTAAGTTCTATCCTTGTTTCTAATCTTCTTGAGTAAGGGTTATGTTGGATTAGAAGTATGGAAGATTACCTTGAGTCTGTTTATGAAAAATCCCAGTCCAAGTTCTTGTTTTGAGTTTTGGGAGCAATTGATGGAGATTAGTTGTTGTTCATTATTGTTAGTTTGGGTTTTTCTGATTTATTGGGATAGAATTGAATCGTTGGTATTCGAAAATTGATTATAGGAACGATCGCCCCTAAAAGAAATTGATACCTGCGTCTGTGAGCTGGGCCTCGCACCGGGCAGCTTCGGGCGGTCTCGCACCAGGCGGCCCCGGGCAGCCCAACCCCGGGTGATCTAATGTCAAGCTCTGGCCCAAATGCAAAGTGTGGGCTGGACAAATTACCTTTGGGTCTCCATATGGTTAGGTAAGTCGAGACTTAACAATCTTGTCTTTTTGTGCCGTAAGATTTGTGTTTGATCTTAAAGAGTAAGTGGGAGAACTATAGCGGTGGGCAGCAGGTGAGTTTTCTAAAACGAAATGCTTTTATCATTAAGTGGTTAAAGATGCATGAAAGTTATTTAAAGCATTTAATTACTTATACTGCTTTATACTCTTTAGATTTATGTGGTGGGTTTTCGTTGATATTGTTATTCTAAATGTATGCATACATTCTTGCTTGAGAGTTGCGATCAAATCGGGGGTGTGTCCCGCCTACGCTCATACCGGGTGGTATGTACCGTATATTCCAGTGGGGGTGTGTCCACTTAAGGCAATATGAGTCAGACACACTGTCACTCGCAAGTGACCGTAGTGTGTGCCAGATGTAATGAGTAAGTGTGAGTCCTTGATCGTTACAAGATAATCAAATAACAAACAAATAGAAGATAAACCAACCTGTTTGGATTACAAACGCGGATTACACGGTTGATTTCTTGATATAAGCTTTGTGTTTGTTTTCTCTCTTTTACACTTTTCACTATGTGTATTGTGTGTGATTGTGTCTGATCGATGTTTATATTAGAGAGATAACAACTAACATAATATCTAGATATATAATATCTAGATATTATATTTAAACTAATATAATAACAAATAAACATAATATCTAGATATTAATAATATCTAGATATTATATTAAAACTAATATAATAATAAACTAATTAAACTAATTAAAATACTAAAACATAACTTTGACTATTATTACAAGATAGACCCTAGACTATAGTTGAGAGTGACTTGTCAGCTTTAACTTCAGATTGCGATCTTCGTATTGGATGATCTTGAATCCAATGAGACTGTGTCCTAACAATCTCCCCCTTTGGATCAAGATCATTTAAATAAAAATATTTATCTAATTCGATCTTCTCTTTCAGCTTGGAAGATGCAATCTCCATCTTTGTCTTCAAATTGTAATAATCTTCCCCTTTTGATGTAGAGAAACTCTCTTTCGGTTGTTGGGAAGAAATTTTCTTCAGTGTTAGCTTGGGCATTTGTTTCTTGATCATTTCTTGTACTTTGTTTGCTCTGCTCTCCCCCTTTTTGATGGATTGAGCATCGATATCTTCAAAACTTTGTTGACAAGAAATGTCTTTGATTCGTAGCCTCTGATCCGTCAATTCATAAGATATTCATCTAGATCTTTACAAATCCAGACAAATTAGTTGTGTAACACCTGAATCAACTAATGAATCAGTTAGAATGCCTGTCAGTAACACTAAGTCACTGTGTGTAACGAATACACAATGGAAAGGAGCTGTTTGATGTTGACTCCCCCAGGGCTTCCATTTAATCATCGAAACACCACAAAGGTAATTTCTATAAACGTTATGACAAAGAAACTAATTCCTTGTGTGTTCGTGCTTGTGATAGAAAGAATTAAGCACTGATGATTGCTTTTAAGGCTCGAAATGTGTAAACCACTGAGACAACAGTAAGTTAAACACAGACTCAATGTGTATGAGTGAAGTGCGAAGGTGGGGCAGACTTCCTTCTTTTCTATATCCAGATTTTCCAAGTGAAAATCAGATAGCATATGTGCTGCGTCCCCTTAGAAAGTGAAACACTTTCTAATTGAGTAGAAAATGAGTAGATAGTGAGGTTTGATCTAGAGTTGGCATGGGTTAGTTGCCTGTTTCAATAATGTTCACCAAAGATTTGTGAAACACTAGAAATGTGGCTGCCCGTCTAGAAAGTAGTTGGTGCAGAGTTCTGATATTCTTTTAACTCTGATCTCACACGCTCTTTCTTTTAAAGATTAAGCTCACTCTTTTGGCATTGAAACTCATTATCCAATCTACACTCATTTCTATTGACACACTCACTCAATCACTAAGGATTAACTTCATGGGTAGAAATCATAGGTTAACATGATTCCATAGAAGTTGAAGTGATTTCAAAGAATTTCCTTCATTTGATCAGAAGCAAAAGGAACTTATGCAAATATCAAACGAGGCGTTTTAGTTCTTGCACACTGATTCCGTATAACTTTTAAAGAATAAGTTGCTCAAAAAGGTTTAGCTTGTCGATTAAGCTTATGTAAAACATTTAAAGTACACTCCCAAAATATAAAATCGAATGAAAAATCGGGAAGTGGTTTGAACGTTTAAGAACGATGTTTTCAATGATTGAAAGTTGTCCTTCTTTCAACCATATTGGAGATTAAGATGAAAGGTAATACCTTAAAGTTTGATCTTATATCTCATGAAGCTTTGCTGTAAGTCATAAAGATATGAACTTCTAAGCTTCTCTCAAACTTCTGCAAAAGTCTTAGGTCAATTAAAAGTAAATTTATTCACTTATATTGAAAAGACAAAAAGCAGTAAAACTTTTTAAAGAACGAGTTCTGATCTGAATTGATCAGAAGTCATCACCTTTTTATACTCCCCCTGAAATTATGCATCTAAAATATGTCAGTTAAATGGCACATGATAGAGATCTACGACTTCCTTCTTGAAGTGTAGGTGATCATATCTATCGGATGCAAAACATTTCAGAAATATATATGTACTCCCCCTTGAAGGTTGATTTCCTCTTTTAAGCATTGGAGTACAATCGCTGATTAGCTCGGAGTAAGGTCTTTTGATCATTGAAGTGCGGGTCTTGAACTGTTGTATTCAAGAGCCATATCTTCGTTGAAGTCCGGGTTCTAAGCTGATGTACTTAGAAGCCATTTTTGACATTGATGTCCGGGTCTTGAACTGTATTATTCAAGAGCCTTTCTTCTTTGAAGTTCGGGTTTTGAACTGCTTTGTTCAAAAACCATTTCTCTCCTACTCCCCCTAGACAGTAGGTACCTGCAACATAGAATCATTCATTTTCTTTGGTATCCATTTCCAATTGGATCCAACTGTGTTAGCAAACGATTTTGGCACCTAGTGAAATTTGGGTCCTCTTTGCTTTTTAGAATCAGATAAAGAATTTGAATGATAAGAGGGAACATGATATGTTCCAAACCAAATGTCAGAATCTTGACAAGAAGCATAATCATGTCTATCATAATTTGAAAACTTTCTAGCAGACAAAGATAACTGGAATAATTGCTGTTTTGAAAATTTCTTGCGAGAATCAACAAGTTTTGGTTTAGAAAAAGCAACATCCACAATTATATCATCTTTACTAGTAGAAATCTTATTACAGTCAGCACTAGAACATGATATAGCAGTCTCGTCAAACTCCTGTTTCGGATGCCATGCAGACTTAACTTCAAGTCTTTTCTTACTCATTGCTAAAAGATTTGAAACTTGTGAGTTAGACTTTTGAGCAACAAATGAATGCTTCTTCTTGGAATTACCAGTAGTGGTCAGTTTCTGGGAATGCTGAGATAAATTCTTACCTTTAGCACTCTTAGCGTTCACAGAGACTGATTTATCAACGAAAGCTTTCGTTGATTTTGCACTGTTCACAGGCTTACTGGTTTTTCTTAAAGTTTTCTTAACAAAAGATGAATGGTTGGGAAGTTTTGCATTAAAGTCAAAGAGATTAGAACCATTATCTAAACCACCGTCAGAGTTTAAAAATTCAAATCCTTTATTTGATGTACCAAACATATCCTCAGAGTTTGAAGCTTTTGAAAGAACAGAATTTGAAAACACGGTTGAAAAAACGTTTTGCTCAATATTTATCAAAAGTCTTGCATCTGATAAAGAATTCTCGAGTTCAGAAATTTTGCGTTCTAAAACGAGAGGAGGGACATATAATTTACCTTTGATAGGCTTCGCCTCCATTTCCTTTTCAGAATAACTTGGAAAGAAATCACTTGAAAGAGTTTCCTTCTTTTTATATATTGGGTTTTCATCATAACTATTATTCAACTTCGCATAATAAAATGGAAGATGAACTTTAGCTGATTTCATCCGTTTTTCCGTTTCATTGGCTTCATCCTCTTTTGACAGTTTAGTCCAAAAAGTTTTAAACGCGGGGAGTCTGCGAGCTAATTGCATATTAAGATGATCATAAAGTCCTGGCACTTCAGACATCCCCTTTTGTAGACAGTGAGGATTCTTATAACCGATTCCCCATCTCTCTATTTCCTCTTTGGGTTTGTTCAGAAAAATAGTCTGTTCAGTTTGACCCATTTTATACAACTTCTCTTCCAAACTTTTTAATTTTCCGAGCAAAGAAAAGTTTTCTTTTGTACAAGAAGCATGCAACTTTTTAAGCTCAAAAATATCTATTGCACCTTTTAGCAGTTGAGACTTAAGATCAGAATTCTCTTTTAGAATTATTGTCTTTTCCTTAGCATTGGTGTCATTTTCTTTATGTAAAACCTCAATTAATACTTTCTTCTCAGCAATTTCATTGCTAAGTTTCTGTATCAATTGGTTTTTGTCTGTCATGACACCCTTTTCACGCTTAAGATTCGACTCTAAATCTTGGAGTTTTATCTTCATGGCATGCATTTGATCACATACCTCTTCATTAGAATCAACTTTGGTTTTTATCTCCATCTGACTCATCAAGCACAATTGTGCTGTCTCATTCTTCTCTCCTTGTTTATGGATTTTAGCTTCGCTGATATTCATTCTGTTTCTGTTTGGATAAAGCAAAAATCTGTTTGGATTATTAGTTCAGATAAAATGAATATAGATTAAAATAATTCAGAAATGACCAAGTCAGGAACTGGCGCGAATTTGGACTTTGCGCGAGACTTGAGTGGCGCGAACTTGAGGTTTGCGTTTGAAGAAGGTCGCGCAAAGGAGAGGTTTTCTTGTCACTTGAGTCGCGCAAACCGGAGCTTTTCTTGAGCAGTTGGTCGCGCAAGGTGAGGTTCAACCGGTAAAATTTTCGACCGGTAAACTGATTGACCGGTAAAAAGATTGGATTTATGCTTGACCGGTACAATTCTTGGACCGATAAAAAAGGATTGGACCGGTAAATGGTGGGTCGACCGGAATAATTCTATGGAGCATATTAAACAACAAACTCAACAACAAACTTGATTGGACCGTGAGGGTGTGAGTGGAGTAAGTGTATGAGTGTGAAAAAGTGTGAGTGAATTTCAAATGATTTGCCAACAATATTTCAAATGTGGTTGTGAGTGGACACGTGATGCCACGTGAAGTTCTTGTTAATTGAACAAAGAAATGAGTGGACCGAAATGTGAGAGAGTTAAATGTGAGTGGAGATTTTGAGTGGAGAGATGAACGTGTGAGTGGACCGAAATTGTCTCTAAGACCGGGGAAGTGAGGTTTTGAAATGTGATTCGACCGGAGAGATTATTAAGACCGAGAGAAGTAGAAGACCGGAAGTAGTTTTGTGAGATTCGACCGAATTTGTTTTGGGTTTGACCGGAGGTGGTTTTTCAAGTTCGACCGAATAAAAGAATTCGACCGGAAGAGTTGTTTGACCGGGGAAGTGAAGTGGAAAAGTTATATTCGACCGGGGAAGTGAGGTAGAAAAGTTATATTCGACCGGGGAAGTGAGTTTTCCTTTGACCGGATAACAAAAAAATTATTCGACCGGAAAAAAAAAATTCGACCGGTACAAAAGTTTGTGAGATTCGACCGAGGAAGTGAGGGTCCGGTCGAATGCTTAAGACCGATAGAATGTAAAAACTAAGGTTCGACCGGTACGCTTAAGACCGATACGTCGTCTTCTCCGATTAAATCAACCTGCAACTCTGAAATTAACCCAACTAGAGGTCGTTTTACCACACCAAATTTTGACACAACGATCTCCTTATCAATTAGAACAAGACACAACCTTTTGATTTCGAAAATAACCGTAAAATCAAGTTTTGATTTATAACACAGTGTTCTTCAAAAATGAAGAACACAGAGAGTAAAAATCTTTGATTTTGAATCTGGATCAGCTCTGATACCAATTGTGAGTCCTTAATCGTTACCAGATAATCAAATAACAAACAAATAGAAGATAAACCAACCTGTTTGGATTACAAACGCGGATTACACGGTTGATTTCTTGATATAAGCTTTGTGTTTGTTTTCTCTCTTTTACACTTTTCACTATGTGTATTGTGTGTGATTGTGTCTGATCGATGTTTATATTAGAGAGATAACAACTAACATAATATCTAGATATATAATATCTAGATATTATATTTAAACTAATATAATAACAAATAAACATAATATCTAGATATTAATAATATCTAGATATTATATTAAAACTAATATAATAATAAACTAATTAAACTAATTAAACTAATTAAAATACTAAAACATAACTTTGACTATTATTACAAGATAGACCCTAGACTATAGTTGAGAGTGACTTGTCAGCTTTAACTTCAGATTGCGATCTTCGTATTGGATGATCTTGAATCCAATGAGACTGTGTCCTAACAGTAAGTATGGCGTGAAGTCGGGGGGGGGGGGGTGTCCCGCCTGAACTCATACCAGGGGGGTGTCCCGTTTATGCCAATGGGGGTGTGTCCCAGTTAAGGTAGTATGAGTTAGACACACTGTCACTCGCAAGTGACAGTAGTGTGTGCCAGAAGTATGGCTGTAAGTGTGGAATTGTTATAACTGAATTGGTTTAAGTTATTTTAAATATGTCATATATTTATGTTGTTGAACTGTTGTTAGAGGGGACTCACTAGACCTTTGGCCTAACCCTCGCTCTTTCAAAACTAAAAATCTTTCAGGCAGGCGTGAGGTAGAAGGATCAAGCAAGGGTAAGGAGAAGGTGTGAGCTGGAGCTGGGTTAGAAGACCTCCATTTTTGCTCTTTGTTCCTTGTAATCTAAGTTGTGTATTAGGTTGACTTTCCGCAAACCTTGAATTTTAGATATTGTTTTTTCTCGTGTGGAGTTGTTAATTAATAACGTTGGTTTTACTTTATGTAGTGAGTGGGGTCGTTACAGTTGGTATCAGAGCCATAGTTTAAGGGATTTAGGTGTCCGGATGGGCCTAAACTTAAACTGTGGGGTAGGGGGACACAACTGAGTTTTAGGAAACCTTTAAGGAAGATCTTGATCGTCGAGAGTCGTAACATCGATAGTGAGAACTCTCATATAAGGTAAATTCAGAATTGCATCTGGCCAATGCCATTTTGAATTTACTGGTGCATGGGCATACTCAATTACTATTGTTGAGATGATCGATGGGCGAAATTTTAGGTAGTGAGTTCTATCATTGAAGTGATAGCGTTGGTCTGACATGTTGTGTGAGCTCGCTTATGGTTTTAAGTTTAATATCGTTAGGGATGAGTATTGTGCGAGATGTAGATACCTCGTCTTGATTAAGAATCTATTGAGTCTTAAGGGAAGGAATAACAATTGGAGGTGAGCTTTTCGCTTCAAGGGAGTCTTCGGTCTGGTAGATTGGTATGTCGATCAGTGGGAGTCATGGGAGTGTTAACTCAAGAATCGAAGGATAGAAATGAGGCCTTTCGAACTGGAGTTAATTGAAGGGTGATTGAGAGACGATATTAGTGCTAACTTATAAAATGTAGTGAGGATCAGATGGAAATGAGCTATTGTGGGTAAGTTTGTTTGGGGTCAAAGTGAGGGCGCATAATTTGCGAATTAATAGTCGCGATGGTAACAGGTAGGTGGACATTCAAGGATGTTGGGAAGCGTTGGTACCGGAGGTTGTGGCAAGTGTGAAGACCTTGACTGGTTGGTCGGAAGTAGGGAGGTTGAGATAAATTATAGTGAGTGCAAACAGTTGACCTTGTTAGAGTAAATAACCTTCAATGTCAAGTGAGTCTCATGCATTGAGTTTCAAACAAATTGTTGGAGTCCTTCATATATAAGTCATATCAAATATTTTGGCGTGTGTGTGCCTTGCGTGGTATTTGTTTTAAAAACGTGTGTTTGTATTGAAAAGACAGGTTTATGGCGTTGAGTGATAAACTTCGATTTTGGTGTGGGAGAATTACTTTATCTCTTTATAAACGAGTTAACTTTTGTTGTGAAAATCATAGCAGCTGTTGATCACATGATGTTATAAGTGAATTTGGTACGAGCGCGTGGTGTCATATCTATGAGGGAGAGAGTGTCTGGCTTGCTCAGTGAAAGCAATTTTGTAGTATTTTTATAAATTGTATGGGTAACGACCAACAAATATATATATATATATATATATATAGTTTCAATTGTGTCAACATCGATTTTGGGATGCGGTGAGGCGTAATTTGTCGTGGAGTGGAGAATGAATGATCCTCGAGATCATTGTGCATGGTTAATCAATGATGTCGGTGTAGTGTGGTGTACACTCAAGCTTGTTTCATAATGTGGTGCATACTAAATTTTCAAATGTGTCAAAAGTTTAAATTTTTGGTGTGTCATGCATTAAGGCTATGAACTCTCTAAGTCGTGAGGAAGGTTTTGGGAATGGAAGCGGGGTACTCGTACAGTGGGTGGTCGACCCATGACTTGGGTATTACTTTTGAGGAAGGGTGGTGAATAGCGGAGGTGGTTAATAAATACCTTGACCTTTGACGTTAAGGAAGTTTGTATTATAATGGATTACCCGTGTGTTCAGTGACTTGAGATGTGAATGTCGGCAAATGGTTGTGTCTGGGGTGGAATTTGAAGTCGTTAAGATACTGTTATAGCAGTAAGTTGCTGCATTGGAAGAGGTAGGTGCCATTGGGAACCCTTGTTGGTCGGAGACATTGTGGAAATATCACAATACCGACTGTTGATGTTGAAGCCAGAGACCATGTTCGTGGTCTATGACGGGATGCTGAAACGGAAGTAGTAGCTATGGATAGTTACGTTAAGTTCTCCCTGGGGAAGCAAAGAGCTATTCGGAAAAGGTGTGTACCTGTCGTATTGTTGGACCATCTTGTGTGAGTATTATGAAGATGGAAGATTGCTAGTCGGTCAGGTGGTTTTCCGAGGAGGTTTTGATGGTTTTTGCAGGAGTGAGGCCTGTATATAGCACAACTGGAGGGGTTGTGCTTCGAGCACTTAAGTCTACGGGGTAGTACGCTTAATCTTTCAGGTTGCCGGATTTTTGTTTCTAACAAGCCACGATGAGCCGACAGAGAGCGATATCTTGTTGAGTGGTTTAGAGGATCTTAGCTTTACAATTTATTCAGATTCGAGATAGACAAGGTCGTGAAAGGTCTCGAATTCAGATATTGGTGTTATGAACAGTGAAAAGAGGACGGTATATGTTTGTGTGCAAAGTGATCGTGGAGATTTTGGTTGTTCTGTGATGAGGTGGTAGGGTGATGGTTGTATCTATGAGTTGGTGATATTGATATAGGAGGAGCGTCCTCTTTCGGAGATTTTTGGGGAATGATTTGTAAGTGGCAAGTATGTAGATGGGACGTGTGGATGTTTGGGTGGTATCGGGGTATTACTAAGTTGAGGATAATTTTTGAATGATAGTTGGCGGCTATCTAAGAGAGGAACCATGTGTTCTGAGTCGC
This sequence comes from Arctium minus, assembly GCA_954870635.1. Classification (NCBI taxonomy): domain Eukaryota; kingdom Viridiplantae; phylum Streptophyta; class Magnoliopsida; order Asterales; family Asteraceae; genus Arctium; species Arctium minus. Next base: position 145,900,660 of record OX941081.1, read on the forward strand.
GGAAAGATTTGGGCAGGTTTATCTTATACCCATAGAATGTTGATGGAAATGTTGAATTGTTTAGTTCGGTATGTTATAATGTAGATGGGAAATCCGTGAGCATGTCGAAGTATTCTTTGGGGCGTGAAGGGATTCTAGCAGATTGGGCAACCCTGTCTGGAGAGCGAGAATTCTGCGGTGCTTTCGAGTAGTGGGTAATGTATTTGGAGATCTTGGTTGATTATATCAAATGAGAATTGTGGGAAATTGTTTAGCTAACAAAAGTAATGTAAATGTGTTTTCGACACATTGGAATTGTCAGAAAAGGGGGTAATCTGAGAGTAAAGAGTTTGGCAGGTGAATCAGAAATGGGAATTTTAGGTTTTCAGATTTGTCGTTAGTGAGTTTATGAACCCTAGTGAGGGTGCGAGAAAGAGCTTAGGGTATATGTTTGGTATTGGTGTTGAGAAAAATCTAAGTCGCGTGGCTGGTCAAAAGCTTACATCTGTTAGTGAGCCGATCTTTGGCAGTATGTTGGATGTTTCTGAGAAGAAAGTGGAAAGGTGGTTAGATGTAATGCTCAGAGTGAAAAGTTATAGTGTTAGACTTGGTATTGCGTGGAAAAGATTCCAAGTGGGTCGGTCGCACAGTGTTAAGCCACTTGGCATAGTTGGTGCGAGCATAGTCACTCCGTGTTAGAACGGATGAAGCTCAGATTCATAACTATTGTGTTCGGGCGATTGTTGGATGCGATGAGAATTGAAGTAGGTGTCATTTTAATTCGGACAGTCAGAGATGGTGGACTATGAGAGTGATGGAGGTGGAATTTTTCTTTCTTTATGCTTGAATTTGGGGTGATGACGTTTGGGAGTGAAGTGTGTGTAATACGTAAGAGTTGTGCAACATTGGTGAGTTGTGACCATTGTGGTTCGGGAAAGAAGGTGCCTTTCGCACTAGGCGTATGTAGTGTTGAGAGAAGTTGTTTCACTATGATGGGATACATGATGAAGAAAATCATAACGGGAGTTCATGGTGATGTCTAAGGTTGACATTGTGCTAAATTGACAATTTGAGAGGTTATTACCTTAGTCTGGGATGCATGCCATTGAGGTGCTAACTCCAGTGAAGTTCGTTAATGAAAAGAAGTAAAGTGGTATGTGAAACCTTAAAGAGATGCGTTTAAAACCGTGAGTCCGGGTGTGTGGAAAAAGCAGACAATATCTGGTACGGTTGGTCGGGGATGTTACAAAGAGTCTGGTATGGTTGGTCTGGTTTCATTAACTATGTTAGAGATAGTTAATTCTCCTATAACAACAGTTATCACGCTAGTATTCAAGCAGCGCCGTTTGAAACATTGTATGGACGTAAGTGTAGAATGCCCTTATGTTGGAACGAGGTGGGGGAACGAAAATTGACAGGTCCAGAAATTGTGCAAATGACTGCCGATAAGGTCAACCTGATAAGAGAGATTTTGAAGTAGGCTCAAGACCGCCAGAAAATGTATGCTAATAAGCGAAGGAAACCAATCAAATTCCAAGTAAAGGACATGGTTATGTTAAAGGTCTCGCCTTGGAAGTGGGTAATACGTTTCGGAAAGAAGGGTAAGTTGAGACCGAGATTCGTCGGACCGTTTGCGATCGTGGAGCGTATAGGAGAGGTAGCGTACAAGCTGGAATTACCCGTGGGCATACGAGGGATCTACCCTACATTCCACGTGTCTAATTTGAAAAAGTGTTTAGCGAAAGCGGATGTGGTGGTGCTATTGGAGGACATTCGAATGGATGAGAAGTTAAATTATGTCGAGAAACCAGTGGTCATCTTGGATTACAAGGTGAAGAAATTAAGAAACAAAGAGATCAGGTTGGTGAAAGTTCAATTTGAATTTCACAAAGGGCAAGAGGCAACATGGGAGGTAGAGGCGGACATGAGGTCCCAGTACCCTAACCTTTTCAGGGAAGGAATTCCGGGGATGGAATTCTTTTGAGGGGAGGGTATTGTAAAAACCTTGATCAAGAAGGACTAGTAAGGGTAGATAATAAAGTGAAGTTTGGGGTGGGTTTTAGTACAAAGTGAAGGTTGGAGGGGCTAGAGTGAAATTAGAGGAAAAAGGGTTTTTACCCTAAATCTCACATTTCTCTCCTCACTTTTGGTGGGAGGCGGCTGGTGAGTTTGGAGAAGAAGGGAGAGTGAGATCTTGGAAATCGATTTCTGGAAGGAAGGAAGAGGAGCCATTTTCTTGATTCCAATCTGCATCTCTGCATTGAGGTAAGTTCTATCCTTGTTTCTAATCTTCTTGAGTAAGGGTTATGTTGGATTAGAAGTATGGAAGATTACCTTGAGTCTGTTTATGAAAAATCCCAGTCCAAGTTCTTGTTTTGAGTTTTGGGAGCAATTGATGGAGATTAGTTGTTGTTCATTATTGTTAGTCTAGGTTTTTCTGATTTATTGGGATAGAATTGAATCGTTGGTATTCGAAAATTGATTATAGGAACGATCGCCCCTAAAAGAAATCGATACCTGTGTCTGTGAACTGGGCCTCGCACCGGGCGGCCTCGGGCCGTCTCGCACCGGGCGGCCCCGGTTGGCTTGGAACCGGGCGGCCCCGATCGTCCTTGTACCGGGCGGCCCCGGTCGGCCCAACCCCGGGTGATCTAATGTCAGGCTCTGGCCCAAATGCAAAGTGTGGGCTGGATAAATTACCTTTGGGTCTCCATATGTTTAGGTAAGTCGAGACGTATCAGTCTTGTCTTTTTGTGCCGTAAGCTTTGTGTCTGATCTTAAAGAGTAAGTGGGAGAACTATAGCGGTGGCAGAAGGTGAGTTTTCTAAAACGAAATGCTTTTATCGTTAAGTAGTTAAAGATGCATGAAAGTTATTTAAAGCAGTTAATTACTTATACTGCTTTATACTCTTTAGATTTATGTGGTGGGTTTTCGTTGATATTGTTATTCTAAATGTATGCATACATTCTTGCTTGAGAATTGCGATCAAGTCTGGGGTGTGTCCCACTTACGCTCATACCGGGGGGGGGGGTGTCCCGTATATGCCAGTGGGGGGGTGTCCACTTAAGGCAGTATGAGTCAGACACATTGTCACTCGCAAGTGACCGTAGTGTGTGCCAGAAGTAATGAGTAAGTATGGCGTGAAGTCGGGGGAGGGGGGTGTCTCGCCTGAACTCATACCGGGGTGTGTGTCCTGTTTATGCCAATGAGGGTGTGTCCCAGTTAAGGCAGTATGAGTCAGACACACTGTCACTCGCAAGTGACAGTAGTGTGTGCCAGAAGTATGGCTGTAAGTGTGGAATTGTTATAATTGAATTGGTTTAAGTTATTTTAAATTTGTCATATATTTTTTGTTGTTGAACTGTTGTTAGAGGGGACTCACTAGACCTTTGGTCTAACCCTCACTCTTTCAAAACTAAAAACCTTTCAGGCAGACGTGAGGTAGAAGGATCGAGCAAGGGTAAGGAGAAGGTGTGAGCCGGAGCTGGGTTAGAAGACCTCCATTTTAGCTCTTTGTTCCTTGTAATCTCAGTTGTGTATTAGGTTGACTTTCCGCAAACCATGAATTTAAGATATTGTTTTTGCTCGTGTGGAGTTGTTAATTAATAAAGTTGGTTTTACTTTATGTAGTGAGTTGGGTCGTTAAATATAGGACACTTGTTTTTATAAGACATTTTTTCGAAATGTGTCCTATAGAATAGCAAAACGTGCAAAAAACTTCAATATATCAAGGACGGAGTGGTGTCGGGGTCAAGGCTTTAATGACTAGTTTCTAGTCGGGTTCTTTGTTTGTCGGACTGTACTCTTGTTGACCCGACTCTTTGTCTTTTCTTTTGTCTCGTTTTAGTTAGCTCCCGTTGTTGTTGTATGTTGGTTCTTTCTATCTCTTGTAGAAGGTGTAGCCATCATCCCCTCTTGTTTCCTTTTGATGTTTAATATATTGTTTTGCCTTTCAAAAAAAAATACGACGTTTTATTTTAAAAATATCCTCAAAAACTTTTAAGATGTCCAATAAATTTAAGTCTTATACAACAATCTATTACGACACTTTGGCATTATTAATGTCCTACAAAACCCATTTTCGTTATAGTTAGTAATACTAACCGGCGGTCCTAAACGGTCCCGGACCAAGCCGGGCCCAAGTCGGTCCCGGTCCCACTCCTTCGTAAGCCCTAGGCCGAGCTAGGCCCTTTTGGCCATCTCTAGTTAGTATTACTAAAATTTATTCATTAACCTTATTTGAAAAGATAACAAACTTATACTTACTATAATCTTGCTTGGTAATTGGTATTTATATGCCTTCCCTATCGATCAATAAAGAAAATAAATCATCTTCTTCTTTATTCATAGGATAAGCATATCATGGCACCAAAATCGCACAAAATGTTTTGGGACAAATAAAAGTTTTATAGGCACAATTTTTGTTATCTTAAAATATATGTTTATTTGAAAAATTGTTTAATAAAAAAATCACAAATATGCGAAGATTAAGAGAGTGAGAAAAGAGATCAAACACTTGAATTTATAGTGGTTCACCAATTTGGTTACTCCATTTTTCACGAACCAACTACATCACACAACCATCCACTATTGAGTTCTTTATAATTAGGGGTGCTCACGGGTTGGGTTGATCGAGTTGAAGACATTTCAACAACCTAATGCAATGTTGACGGTTTAAGAATTTTCAACCCAACACAATCCAAACAAAAGTGCAACCCAATCCAACCCAACCCAACCCGTTCGAGTTGGTCGGTTTGGTTGGGTTGGTCGGGTTGGTCGGGTTGTGTTTAAACAAAATAAAAACAATATTGAAAACATAAAAATAAGAACTTTTTTTTGAAATACAATTCATCATTCAAAATAATATACGAGTTCATCAAATATTTAGATATTACATATAACTTTCCAATAATGTCCTCTTGTGAGTTCCATTGCTCGTTATTGCCGAGTTGTTTTTGGTAACTTATACATATTAAAGTGAAATATAAATAATTTTAGAGAAGTCACTAAAACGTTTATCGGATTATCGGGTTACTTTGAGCCTAAGCTAATATCAACCCAATAGATTCGGGTTGTCCTAATTTTGTATCGATTATATGTCGGGTTACCTCGGGTTGACTTTTTTCCGAGTTGGGTTGATCGGGTTGGTCGGTTTTTTGAACACCCCTATTAATTATAATAAAACAAATTGTTATACAATGTTGATTATGTAACACCCCAATTTTTATGAAGGTATAATTTCAAGTTAATACAAAAATTGGTATTTTAAGGAAAAAAGAAGAAATAAGATTTTGAAATTGAATAATAGATTTTATAGTCTTGTTGGATTAATGATTCAATTACGAGTCCAACGGTTCTTTTCGGAGCAAAATCAAAGCTAAAACGAATAAGTTATGACCAAAACAGTGATCGGGTAAGAAAAATGAAGAAAAACGAGCAAGCAGTGTTCGGCGCGACTTTGGTCACCCGCGCGACTTGGGGCACGCGGGCGGGTTTTGGCGCGGTCGGGTTTAGCCGCGTGGAAACCCTCGCGAAGCCCTGTCGAGCATAAAACTCGATTTTCAGCCCTCAATCTTCATTTCCTCATAACTTTTGCATCTCAACTCCGTTTTTGGTGATTCAGTTGCTATGGTTTCGTTTTTGAGAGCTCTTCAAGGATATACCAAGAGATTTGAAGTCTATTAGAATATACAAGAGTATTTTGTGGTGGTAAGTTATTCATCTCTCTCAATGTTAAGCTAGGGTTTGATGGTTTCATCATTTTCCCATTCATCCTTCATCAAAGGAGATTCAAGTTTTAGGGGTAAAACCTAGATTTAGCCTAAATCTAGCAAGGTGAGTTCAAGTTGCTTTGTGAAAACTATGTACATGCCAAAATGTGTATTTTAAAGTAAAAATATGTTTTACTTGGTAATTGTCAATATGTCGAGTATTTTGATAAGTTTTCATATTTGGTAAACTAGGGTTAATTTGATCTCATAAAATGCTCATATTTGGGATTTATATATTTTGTATAAGTAAATAGCATGATTTATGCATTTTTGGTGATTTTGTACAAATGAGTCTATTTTATGATTTATGTGTTTTTGGTGTATTTAATTTCATAAACCCTTTGGAAAATGTTTGTCTTCGTGTTATGAGACATTTTGGGAACGTAAGGGTATGAACCCATTTGGAAAATTGTTTGTCCCAATTCGTGATGAGTTTTGGGTTAATCACATCTTTGAGGTATGTGTCGGTGTAAACGCCGTTTATATACGTTTCATTATTTGGGGAAGGTTAATTGTTGGCCAAATGGATTTTGAGCATTTTAGCTCGGTATTGATTTAAAAGAGTCTTGAGGACATATGTCCGGTTTTAATGGATCGATGTAGAGCCTCATTTGTGATTTGCATCTGAATGCATCTTGTGGTATATTATTGATAATTACATGCTCGAGTGCGTTGGTCATTCCTGTGTAATCATGTAATTTTAGACTGTGTTGCATTGGATCCATAGGCACGTAAGTCGGTCTTTATTTGATGGTCAATTGGGTGTTGCGGGGTTAGACTGCGGGCCCCATGTTTTATGACCTTAACCTTTGAAGTAGACACTAGGAGGGTTGAGTCCGGGGTGGTGCTACCCTGTGTGGGTAAGCACTAGGGCCTCCGCCATTCGGAGTAATGCCATGGTTGTAGTCCTCAAATGTTGTCGAGCTGTTTGGTGTCGCTCATGGTAGCTTGACACTTAGGTAAACCGACTCTTTGGGTGAAACTTGATGAAGAGTCGTAGGGACATTTGGACTTCATGTCGGGACATGTCATGCGATTAACGTTGTATGAGTGGCATGCTTATTCGTTTCCTCCACTCTCAATGGATACGGGTCTCCCCCGTTGTTGTCAAACAATATTTTTGGATATTGTAATATTCATGCCTTGATATCGTTTGGGTCTTTCGCGAGTAATTGTAATTGATGACTTTAATAGTGGACCCCCTCCACATATATTAAGGTTGCATGAAGTAATTATTGTCATGCTTTGATATTTGGATCTCATTCCATTTTATGGTCGCGTGAGTATTGAGTTTAGTTCCATGTTTTCGGGGACATATTGTATTTATATGGATTGTTTTCCCATGATTTATGGGTTGCGTTTTACGCCTCATCCGTGTTTGGATGTTTTGAACAATAGAGTTTTATTCCTGTTTATATTATTTGGAAGTTTAATACGATTTCACGTTTTGAGTGAGTTTTAGATCTGAGTTCATTTTGGGGAAATGCTATATATTTTGGAGCTTTCACATAATATTTTGTAGGCGTTGGAAAATGGGTGGTTTGCATATTTAATATAAACCCTTTTTGGAAATCATGATTTAAGTTGCATTTTTTTCGTTTAATGATTTCCATAATCATGATAAAAACTCTTAAACTCACTAGGCGTTAGCCTAACCTTTTTATTTGTCGGCATGCGCACCAAGTTCCGTTTCGAGATTAGTTCTAACGACACCGTGAAGAGATGAGTCCTAGTTGTGTGCTCAAAGAAGTGTATAGCTTTGTGAAGTCTTCCGCATTTATTTTTGGGAATAACAACATGTATTTGGGTTAAGTAACACTCGACCTTATTTAGTCTTAGTATGTGATTAAGTTATTGAATATTGGTGTTAATTTTATGTTTTAAAGTTGAAGTATTTCCAAGGATGGATTTGTAGAAAGGATTTTATCCTTTATTTGGTTATTTATTTAAGTTTTTGTTTAGTTGCTCTTTCCAAAATTTGAGGGTGTTACATATTGTTTCATGACGCTTTGATTTTGCAAGAAACAAATTATTATACTCACACTTAAAATAAATCACTTTACAGTAGAGTAAGGGGTTGTTTGTTTACCTCTTAATAGTTCCATTAGGTGGCAACCTTTGAATCGCTAAGAGGTGGATCTTGTTTGGCAAAAAAAAGTCTGTCTCTTAATGGTTCCAAAACCCTCTGAATGATTTTGTATCTTGGGCCTCCCTTAACCATTCAGAGCCCTGATTTAATTCTAAACAATTACCAAATAACCATTTTTCATTTTGCACTATATCATAAGAGTCTCTTAATCATTCTAACCACTTAACGATCATTCTGGACCAAACCATTCAACAATTGCCAAACAACCCCTAAGATTATAAAAGATGAACACAAGGGATTTGACATTCTTTAAATGAGTCGCTACAAAACAAATGAGCAAATCCCACGAAATATTACCGATGGTCGAAATCCATCGGTAATTACCGAGGAATCTGAATATTACCGACATATCCATCGGTAGGTGATACCATTGTCGACGACGTTTAGTCCGACAGAGATTACCGACGGATCCTACTTCCACTGATGGACCCTATTTCCACCGAAGGATTTTTCTGTCGGTGATAGTCATTTATTTTGTATATATCTAAAAGTAAGGAAGAAAAGTTGTTAAATTTCGAAATTGTCAGGAATCCAAATGGGCGTCTACAGTACAACCATTAGGAGTTTTGAAAATCCGAATTTCTTCCGGTTCTGCTTTTACCATTTGGCAACTAGTATAAATATAATCGTTGAAAATATGCTATAATGATCCGAATAAACGTATACTAAAATCCTGTTTTTATCACCTAGTAAGATTTTTATAATTAAATTTAATTAGTTAAATTGACATAACTGAAGCAAATAACCAATCATATTCTATAGAATTCGTTATTTTTTAACAAAAATGGGAAGCACAAGCTTACCAATTAAAGAAATTACTTTTGATATATATTAAATCAAAGTATTTTAGTTTTTTGCCCAATAAAATATTTATGACGCATACTCAAAAGTGTTTGAAAATCTATTCTTTCACAACACAAAAACATTTTTGTAATTTACTCAAATTGTTTAACTCTTCAAATTTCAAAAGATTTAATGAAGTTGTATAAAATTAATTTTGTACACTTTTTCAATTCAAATTTATGAACAATCATCTCATTGTTAATAATTTAATGACAATTTAAGCTAAGTTTTGAATCAAATTAAATCTTCAAAGATTCATTCATTACATGTTTCTCAAGAATTTAATTCAATGAATTCTAGAGGCGACATGTTTCCAACAGTGGCAGACCCAGGATTTTAGGAGAGCGGGTGCACAAACGAAAAGCTTAAGAAATTGTTGTCGATGTGTTTTTAGCTGAATTCTCCTATTGGGGGACTTTTTATGTTTTTGGTTGATTTCGAAGGATTTTATAAGCTTCTGTGTTGATTCGATGGGCTTTTTTGGTTTTTTTGTGGTGATTCGAGAATTTTTTGGGTTTTTTTGATTGATTTCAAGAGATTTTTTCAATTTTTTTGGTTAATTTCGAGAGTAAACTTTGGTTTTTTTGGGACTTGTGCACTTTTCACCCCTCAAAAACGTATATATCACGGAGTATCCCCTGTAGTTGAACGAGGGCACCTTACGTACCGAATTTTTTTTCGCCCGTACGAAACGAACTTGAGCGGGTGCACGGGACCCCCCCCCCCTTGGGAAGGGTAGGTCCGCCCCTGGTTTCCGATCAAGACAAACTTGGAATATAATTCAATGAATTATGGAGGCAACATGTTTTCTAAGACAATCTTTAATCTCTATATGTTTTATAAAATATAACTTGATATTTTTGACACAAATACAATGATCGACTAAAAAAATACGCTGAGATGATTAGTATATATACAAAAGACATTAGGTTTTCATTACATGACATAATGATCAAAGGTAATAAATAGATAGAAAATAAATTCCCTATAATTACACCAACAGCTAGCCTAGAACCATTTTAAATTACATTTTCCTGAAATTTCTTGATTATATAGTACAAGAACTTTGGACGCTCATTTTCGTAGTCAATAAATTCAAAGTTGATATAATGAGAAAAAGAAATCTAATGATGACAAAATCACATAGAATAATGACTTTAAACTCGATCTAATTGCATTTTTAACTAATTTTCAAATCGCAATGCTAAGAGCATCTCCGATGCATAACCCATTAATAGGTTTTTGTTATTTGAAAAAGATTTTAAAAAGGTTTTGATGCATTTGAGTGAAAAACTTTTTGTTAAAAAGGTTGGAGTTCTCCAACCTATTTAAACAAAGACTTTTTCTAATTAAAATCATATTTTCATTTTATATATTTTATCACATTTTAATTAATTAATCTAATTATTAAATATCTATAATAAAAAAAAATTATAACAAAATACATTATTAAAAAGCTTTCATGAAGACTATCAAAATGACACCAATATCGAATACTTGAAAATATAAAAATCATATAATGCATTCATCATCTTTCATTTTTTTTAACGAATTGACTTTCTGTATCTTTGTCGTTATATTTTGTATACAATGTAAAATTGGTCCCAAAATTTTAGGACCATGTTCAAAATCAACATTTAGCATGTAAAAAGAATGGTTATGGCCATGACAAACGAGCAACTAACATATAATAAAATGGTGTGTGACAATTAAATACAATGTATTTATGATTTTTTTAGGAGGGGTTGTATAATATAATTTAAATAGAAGAGGATGAATGTTAAATTTTAAATAATAAAAAGCTTTTCAAAATGTTATTGCATTGGAGAAGGTTTTAAGAATGAGTTTTTGTTAAAATAACTTAGTGGAAAGCCGATGTGACACAAACAATAAGTTGTTAGATATGTTATGCATTGTGGATGCTCTAAGAGCATCTCCAACAACATTGCTAAAATAGGAAAAAAAATGGTTTTGTTTTGCTCTTCTTCTCCAACAGCTTTGCTATATGGTTTGCTAAAATAGAGAATCATCAAAAAATCTCTAATTATAGAGAATTCTCTATAATCTCTAAATAGGAGAGAGAATGTTATTTTAATGATTTTCCACCAAAATTAGGGAGAAGGACAACCCTTTCATCTCCCCCAAAATTCCTAGAACTCGCCTGTTACTTTCATCTCCTCCAAAAATCTTTAACCGGATGATTCTTCTACTTTCAATTTTCTGCACTTGAAGACTTCAAACAAGGACACTACACCAAATGTCACTTAGGCAACAAATGAAAAATGTTGCTTAAGAGGAGTTTATATGTTGCCTAAGGCTTAGGCAACATGTCTATGTTGCCTAAGCAATGTTGCCTTATCAATGTTGCATAAGAACTTAGGCAACATAGGCAAACATCATATGTTGCTTAAGCGGACTCCTTAAGCAACACACAACAGATTATGTTGCCTATGAAAAAAACATATGTTGCACCAACCAAACACTAAGGCAACATTAGATTTATGCATATGTTGTCTAAGATATCAACTTAGACAACATACTCTATTTACGTATGTTGCCTTTGAACTTTGATTAAAAAATTAAAATAACATAATATTTTCACTTAGGCAACATTTATAGATAAGTTGCCTAGGATGTTTTATATATAAAAAAAAATATTACTGTTCATTTTGTGCACAAATCGTAAACAAACAAACTCGTGTGAATCGGCAAACAACTCCAATTACCAAACAAAACTAATAAATTCAATAATTAAAATATAACGTTTTTCCTAAATACGTACAAAAATAAGCAACAAGTTCGAAAACATTAAATAAAAATCAACCTAAAGCATTGTTCGTCGGGGTTGTTGTGTTGGAGTTTGCATCACTAGCACCACCGCACATACGCATCAAAGATTCTATCATTTTTCTTTGCTCGGCGGCTTCCTTTTTTTGTTCGGCGGCTTCCTTTTTTGCCTCCTCTTGTGCCTCTTTTAGTAAGCGAATCTCCTCGTCGAGTTCGGCAAGTTGTCGCCGCAAATCATCCTCGTTAACCGTACACACCGACATACAAGTTCCCTTCGCCGGACCTCTCATCCTCGGAGCTCGAACCGCCAAGCTACCCATACCTCGAACAACCGTCCCTACCGACGGACCAACAATTTGCTCAATTATTGATATTTCTTTCTCGATTGGGCAACGCATTGGAGTCACGATAGAATCTGAAGTGTTGTCAAAATCATTCTTTATCTTCTCAATTGCTTCCTCAACAAGTCTCTATAAATACAATTCAAGCAATTATTAACATATATTACGTTTAAAACATCATTAGATATTAGATAACGAACACCCAAAGGGAAAATCAAACATCATTAGATATTAAAAAGGATAAGCAAGTTTAGTAAATATTATGTAAGACATGACTCCCAAACAATATTCTATAATTATCCTAACATGAATTTGTCATATAAAGGGAAAAACAAGAAAACATTTGCTTAAAACTATAAGTTCTTACTTTACGGTCTTCGCTTGTAGTGGTCTCGGCAATTGTACCGAGATGAGGAGCCACGTGTCCATTAGCTTCAAGTTTATTAGCCCTTTCCCGGAACAAAGTCGGTCCCGATTTATGCTCGATCCTATTTGTTGACAATCTCGTTTTCGACATTCTCTTTGATTTATTCTACAACATAAGAAACACTTATTTTACTATCTAAACTCAACAATAATATGTATGTTTAATTATTTACTCATTAAATACCTTCCATGCATCTGTTTCAAAAAGTCTGCACAAAAAGTCCCACTGATCCGGCCGATGTACAAAGTTCATCGGAACAGGGAAACGACCGTGAGCCCTATATAACGCGTAACAATAAGTTCTCCACCTATTGTATGCGTGATGCGCAGTTACGTGGATCCAATCAAATAGTGTGTCACCCGCAAGTCCCTCCCAATCAATCTCAAAAAAAGTCTAAAAAACAAATACAAATCAAAATGAAATAAAAAGTTAAGCACTATTATAAACAATTAGGTATAAATCATAAAAAAATAACAATAAAAATGTACTTACGCTAAGTTGATCAACTACAATCTTGAGTTCATCTTCCGTGAGCTTTAAATAACTATCGGTCAACATCGGAATATGTTCACGAACAATGGTCCCGATTTGCTTTGAGATCCTAGAAACATTGTTTGTGTCGGGCAAATTATTATTCATGCTCCACTTGAGGGGGAGACGTTTATTTCCATTATTTGCGATGTCTCTCATTATCGCCTTTCCCATGACAACCCCTCGTTTTGCCTTCTTTCTCACCGGCTCTTCCGTCGGTTCAATATAGACCCGACGACAATTTATACGTATATCTAGAGCCGGTGGCCCACTAGTAGGTGTGATCGTCTCTATATTAGAAAGTATCTCATCCCTAGTTGGTGACACCGATGTAGTTGGTGACCCCGTATTCGGAGGGTACAATCGGTGTTGGACGGAAACTAAAGGTGTCGCCTCCGATGAGACCTCCACCGAATCATCCTCTGAGCGTGTGGTAGTTCTTCCCAAGACTGACGCCTTTGCTAAACTGAACGCTTGACTTTTTTTGGGAGGCATATGGATCTGCAAAAAAATAGAAACTTACATAAACGATTCCAGATTTCAATTCCAGTTATTTGGTTTTTGGATTACACGGTTTGGTTAGCCGAACAAGGATGGACATATTTGGTATAGTTTCAGTTACTATATTTTACAGATTTGATTAAATCGAAGTAACCGTATAAACTAATAATTTTTTAAAATTTTATATTTATAACTCTGTTTAACTAATACAATTTTTGTAGTCCAAAAAAAGTCATAATCATTTTGTAAACAAAGTTTTCTGGAAAAAAACAAACAAACTTAACAAAACTTACTAAAATAAAACTCTTATTTGGTTTATCACTTAACTAAACTGAATAACTTGAAACTAATTAAACAGAATTTTATTTAATTATCGAATACCAGGAAAAAAAAGGTTGAAAAATCGAATAAACCAACGGATTAATACCCTACAAGTAATCACAATTTTACATAATCAAGTAATTACATATAAAATAATATAAACGATAATACGATTTTGTAGATAATTAATGCATTAAATTAGAAGTTGGTGCATACTATAAAGAATTAATGTATGTATAGAAGTTCCAGGTGGCCTGCCTACAACCACAACCTTATTCATTCTCTCCTCCACCTTTGTTTGATTATATTATAATATGTTACCGATCAAAAGAAGATGAGTGAGGGCTGTGAAGCTAAAAAAAGTTTAAAATCTCAGGAGGAGCAGATGCTCCCCTGGTTCTTAACTGGCTCCGCCAGTGCATATCGAACAGAAACAACCAAACCATAAGAACAAAAACTTACATATCGAACCTGCTTTTCAACGTCGCTTCAAAAAAAACCAAATCGAACCTGCTGTTCTTCAACGTAGCTGAAAAAAAACCCAAATCGAACCTGGTGTTGGTGACTGCCGACGATGGTGTTGGTGGCGATGTCTGGTGGTGGTGGCGAGGACCGAGGACCGCCAAATCGAAGATGTCTGGTGGTGGTGGCGAGGACCGAGGACCGCCAACTAACCGACGATGGTGTTGGTGGCTGCCGACGATGGTGTTGGTGGCTGCCGATGATGTAGACGATGGTGTTGGTGGCTGCCGACGATGGTGTTGGTGGCTGCCGACGATGGTGTTGGTGGTGTTGGTGGCTGCCGATCTGTCGGTGGCTGCCAATCTGTTGAGGGGTTCTAAAAAAAGGGTAAAAAAAAGGATTCTAACCTAAATGTTTTTAGGGGGGAGGGAAACCAAAATGAAAAAAAATGGGTGGCGGTAAAAAAAAATTGATTTAAATTTTTTGGCATTAATTCAATTTTTTTGGAAACTAATTGATTTAACTAATTGATTTAACTAATAGATTCAAAAAAATGGGCGGCGGTAAAACTAATTGATTTAACGTAAAACTAATTGATTTAAAAATTGATTTAACTTTATAGAATTTTATAAAAGTTTCGTATTGAATCAGTTTTATTTATTTACCAGTTTTATTTATTAATATATTTAAAGTAATCCTATTTAAATATAATTATTAATAAATAATATAAATAAATACATAATGAAAGTAATTATATTTTATATTTTTAAAATAATATCTCAAATTTGACATATTTATACAGTTTTAACAGATTTCTTAATGACCCACTTTTTATTTTCGTTTAATCAATAATCTGGGTCATGGAAATACTCATCGTTAGTATTATGAAACTCATTAACATCATTATCTGAATCTGTGCCATCGTTGATTCCGAGCACATCGTCCTCGTCCTCTTCCTCGTCATCATTGCCGTATTCGTCGTCATCGCCCTCTTCCTCGTCATCATTGCCGTATTCGTCGTCATCGCCCTCTTCCTCGTTGTAATCTTCATCATTCTCATCATCATCATCATTTGGTATATCAATACGCGGTGTAGGACCAATGTCGATAAAAATCTGACAGATGGGAATGGTGGTAGTCACGAGCTCTTGGTATGGTTCCTCTACTTCATACCGTGGACCGATATTTGTATTTCGTGCAAGTGTACTCGCCTTGTATGTACCTCTATGAAACATGTGATGAACAACTTTCCAACCATTACCAAACATTGGATCATCAACGTAGAATACTTGTTTTGCATGTAAGGCGAGACAAAATTGACTATCTTTATAACAATCAGTCTTTGTATCAATCGAAATCAGACCACGATCTAATTTTGTATTTTCTTCATCGTACCACCTACACTTAAACAACACGACCGACATTGCTTCGGGATACTTTAGCTCTACAACCTGTAGTAGAACCCCATAGTACGACACGTCATTGAACTTATCAATATATGGTTGTGCTTCTGTACAGTTAATAATAACCATCCAACGAGCTGTTTCCATTTCTTCTTTGGTCAAAGTGGCGTTCCAGAGGCGACTATTCGGGATAACATAACCAGACACGACTGATAAGGTCCACCGATATGAATCCGACATCAAAGTGTTGTTGTCTATGGACGATCCGTTATTCAAATAGATATTCATGAACGTCACACACTCATGCATGAGATATCGTTCAGCAATACAACCCTCGGGATATCGTGTGTTTGTTACATGTTTCTTGTATTCTCCAAGTTGCCTGAAAAATAAGATCATCAATTAATATAATTTAATATATTTAATTATCAATATTAGTAGTGTGTACATACCTCTCTATAGGAAACATCCAAGTGTAATGCACAGGACCGGTTAGGAATACTTGTTCAGGAAGATGGATGCAAAGATGTACCATGATTGTGAAGAAAGCTGGAGGGAATATGGCCTCTAACTTGCATAATATCAAAATAATGTCTTTTTGCATTTGTTCAACATCTGACTTCTTCAACTCTCGAGCACACAACATTTGAAAGAATCTTGATAAGTCACAAATTGTGTCAGCGACATGATTGGCCACGTAGGGTCGTATAACCACGGGAAGAATGCGTTGGAGCAACACGTGGCAGTCATGAGTCTTCAAACCATAAAACTTCTTGTCATTTATGTTTACCTTGTTCTTCAAGCTTCCAGCATAACCACTGGGATACTGAACCGCAACAATTTGATCAAGTACCTCGAGGAGAAATTGAGGTTTCACTGTGTAATTAGCATAAGGTAATGTTGTCGTTCCCGTAGTGCATCTGGGTTTCTTCGGCCAAAGATGCTTGCGTATCTTCATATCTTCAAGAGTTTTACGGGCTTTAAGATCGTCTTTAGACTTTCCATCAAACCCAAGAATAGTACCAAGAATATTGTCACATACATTCTTCTCGATGTGCATGACATCCAAGGCATGTCTCACTCTAAATCATCCGTCAACAAGTTATTACACTTCCAACTACCTATATTTTTTTTTTTATAATTTTGACCTTAGGCAACATATAAACAAGAAAATATGTTGCCTAAGATAACTTCCATTTATTAAAAAAAACATTATAAAACGTTCCAATTTTACATGATATAAACATGAAATAACTACAAAATCATACAAAATAAAATAAAGTAAGAGCTAAACGTATTTTAGACACGTAATAATCCAAATTTAGACGAGATAAACATGAAATAACAACAAAATTATAATTACCTAAGAAAATCTAAATGTCTTTTGATGACGAAAACGTTTGTTGGAAGCCAAAATCGCTCCAAATCACGTTCCAAATTTAAATGATATAAACATGAAATAACTACATAATTAGGCAAAATAAAATAATAATTACCTAAGAATCTTTAAACGTCCTTTGATGATGAAAACGACGTTTGTTGGAAGCCAAAAGTCATCAAAATCGCGTCCCAATTTCCTTAGAAACGAATTTTTTTGAAATAGTGAAGAAATGTTGGAATGAAGATGAAATGTTGGAAATGGGGAACTATCATTTTATAACAATGAATGTGATCTTAGGCAACATAGAAACAAGAAAATATGTTGCCTAAGCTAAAATCTTAGGCAACAAACATAATAGATTATATGTTGCCTAAGTAAAAGTAGGTGTGATCTTTTAAATCATCCGTAAACATAGTTATTACACTTTCAACTACCTATATTTATTTATATATTTGACCTTAGGCAACATAGAAATAAGAACATATGTTGCCTAAGATAACTTTCATTTATTAAAAAAAAAAAACATTATAAAACTAAGGCAACATAAGGGAATATGTTGCTTAAGGTAGTTGAGGCAACATATAATTATTCATATGTTGCATAAGGTCTCACTTAGGCAACATAGAACTACATGTTGCCTAAGAGGAAACTTAGGCAACATATATTAGCCTTTGTTGCCTAAGCTTATCTTAAGCAACATAGTCAATTAGCATTTGTTGTCTAAGACAACATTTGGTGTAGTGGGAATCAAACCAGGTATTTATCTGATTTATTTTCTTGTCTCTTCTTTGTATTTTTTGATAATCTTGATTGGGAAATTCCAATTATATCATAATATCGTGAAGTATGATGAAAAGAAGAGAGAATGATGAAATTGGGAAACATGTGAAAACTACAAATCTGAAAAAGAAGTAAAAGTAGATCACGAATAGAAGAGAAATTGAATGAAAAGTTGATTTTTTTTAAATAGGGCAGAAATAACAGATAGAAATGGGAGTAGGAACAAAAAGAAATTAGGGCTTTTTCTTCTTCTTCTTAAATCCAAAACCCAAATTAACAAAGGAAATCTTTGTTGTGACATCATCAAAAAAGTTTAACCATCTATTAAAATGGCAAACAAGGAACTGCAACCTAGTTCTCAAGCACACCAAACCTCTAATTGACTCATTTTTCCCACTACATCTCTATCTAATAACGAGATTTTCTTATACCAGTTTTTGCATCTAAACATAGTTTGGGTATGATGATATGTAACACCCGAATTTCAGGTAAGTATTGGGAATCCGTTAAGCCTTGCATTTTACTTGATTAATTGAAGTTAATTGTATTCTTCATATTATTTTTTTTATTTGAGGCTTTTATCTGTATGCATGTGGCCTTATGTGACTGTAGTAGTACTATTATATTTGGTAATGGTAGTCGCGCGTGAGTCAGCTGTCTTTCGTTAGGAAAATCAGGCCCTGCGGGTGGGGGACGACATTGCCCCAGCGACAATGCCCTGGGTAAAGTAGCTGGGCATAGTCGCAGGCAGTGTACCGTGAGTGGTGGTGAGACCGCGACAATGCCCCGACGACAATGCCAGGGGCAAAGTCGCTGGTCATTGTCGCCCGCGTGGTCCAGTCTTCTGTTTTAAATGCAATCTGTTACCTCATTCCAACCATTCTCATCTAAAAACGGGAAAGAGTTCTTGAGGGCGATTTTTGAAGCATCCAAGTCTCATTTCACTTCAATCTAGGGTTTAGTTGGTGGTCTAATTAATTGTTCTTCAAAGCTCCACCCAAGTGCATTTATTGGAGTGCTTTTCAAGGATTCTCACTCTTCTCCATCAAATCCATCTTTGGCAACTTTTAGGGTTTTCATCTTTTCTAGATTTTAATCAAAAACCTAGATTTGTGAGTTTAATAAACTTTTGTCAAAACTAAATACACATCATAATCTTCTACTTGTTATTATTGTATCTTACTTGAAATGCTCATCTCTACATGTTTAAGTATTTGGGGTTTTTCCTTATGTTTACATGTCTATATATGTCTTGCCATGACTAAATGGAATGCATAAATTGTCATGGGGATGATTTTCTATTTGAGACACTATTTGATGGTATCATGTTTATATGATGAGATTTTGGTCATATTAGTCTTGTAGTGGACTTTATATTGATTGGGATGGTGATATTATACCCATGGTTGGTATTGAAATATCTTTGGTATATTGTGCCTTGAAACCTCCTATAATGCATGTTGGACGAACCAAGTCAGTAGACACTAGGACGATGTAGTCTTGGGTGCCACCGTGATGGTATGTGCCTAGACCTCTGCCATTTGGGGTAATGCCATGGTTGTAGTCCTCGGATGTGTCAGGCCTTTCGGATGTCACTCTTAGTAGTTGCATCAAGGTATATTGAATCTTTGGGTGGAACTTCATTGGTGCTATGGGTCTCCCCTATTGACTCCACATTTAATGAAATTTGGTTAACTGCTGATAAGAATTGTAAATGCTCCTATAAGCTATTTCTTGTGCAACCTCACAAGGCTTTTTGGCCTAACACTTGTTTGGTGTCGATGTGTATCTCAGGTTCTAGCAGCGCCGTTTCTAAGAAGGCCTAATCGGTCCGTGGTGAGAGCTTGGGGGAAAGTGCTTAGGATGCATTTTTGGTGAAGCCATTGTTTGGACTTAGACAACACCCCTTTTGTAATCTTCTTTATAGTTTAGAAATTAGATTAGTTGGTTGTTGCTTATTTCCGTTACATTACAATTGTAATTAACAGGTTTTTATAGTTCCCCATTTTTGGGAGGCTCTTGCTATGGCAAATTATATACCACATTTCCGTTGAAGGAAAGTTTTTGTTATCCCTATTTTTAGGTTGTTACAAGTTGGTATCAGAACTTTAGTAGTGAACTAGGTATTGTTTTAGCGTATCTAGACTTAAGCTTTAGACTTTATTGTTTCACTGTCCACTTGGGGTAGAAGTCCTAGGTGGGGAGAGTGTTAGGACTTACGGAATTACGCAAATTAAGAGTTGTATTTGTGTAACAAGAATCCTTGTGTATGATATGTTTATAATTTCACTTAGCTACTGCTATTATGAATACATTGTTACGTGAGTATGCTTGCAAATGTCGTTATTATGATAATTGAAATGCACATTAGTACATACAATGAGTTCAACTCACTTAGTCTTTTCTCAATCTCTTTCTCGTTCATGGATGGCAGTTAGTGATGGTAAACACTCGGAGCAGGTTACCGAATACGCCAGAGGGTCACGTGGAAGTGGAATCTACTGCTGACCGACCTCCTTTGGTCGAAACCTCCAGGGGACCTCCCATACCCACTATCTTGGGAGGAGGACCCGAGCATATCCCACGTGCGAACATTGCAGCTAGCAATGCTATCATGGAGGAGGTGACTATGGAGACCAGAATTAGAGAAAGTATGATGTTGGCCATGAACTCGGCCATGGCCCAACAGCAAAAGTTGTTTATGAAGCCTCTGGAAGATCGAGATGCCAGTCAGCGAGAACCTAAGAGATGGCGGAAAACATCGTAATGTGGTCAGGTGGTGGACCGGCCATTGTGTTGACTGAAGACCAGGTGGAGAACGGGAACAAGGGAAAGGCCAAGGGATGCACCTACAAAGCTTTTCTGGGGTGCAACCCGAAGGAGTTTGCAGGTTTTGACAACCCGGTTGCTTGCATGTACTGGCTTAAGGAGGTGGAGATGGCCTTCGAGTCTAGTGATTGTGACATCTTACAACGGGTCAAGTTCGCTTCTCAACTGCTTAGTGGAGTGGCTTTGATCTGGTGGAATCTCACTCGCTCCGCCCTTACTCCTGAAGTTTTGGCCAAGTTAACTTGGCCGGTTTTCAAGGAAAAGATTATGGATAAGTATTGCAGTGAAAGGTCGTTGGACAAGCTTGAAGGAGAGTTCAGAAATTTGAAGAAGGGGACTTTGTCCGTTACCGACTACTCCAAACTGTTCCTGGAAAAGTTAAATTTGGTGGGACATCTGGTCCCCGATGAGAGGTCGAAGATTAAGGCTTACCAACAAGGGTTACCGGCCGAGATGAGGACAGCGGTGAGAAATGCTAGAGGATCGACATTGCAAGAGGTCATCGAAGAGTCCTTGCTTATAGAAGACGATATGATTGCGGAGAAAGAAGAGAGAAGGCAGGTTGGGGAGAAGCGGAAATGGGAAGGGCCATCTGGGCCCGTTCGGCAGTCTAAGCCATTTGGGAGTGGAAGATTTGATGGCAATCGGAGGGAAGATCGGTGGTGCCACAAGTGCAAGACCAAGCACTCAGGCCCATACCAACCAAGAACTTACTCGGGTCCGGTCCGTTAAGCCTTGCATTTTACTTGATTAATTGAAGTTAATTGTATTATTCATATTATTTTTTCTATTTGAGGCTTTTATCTGTATGCATGTGGCCTTATGTGACTCTAGTAGTACTGTTATACTTGGTAATGGTAGTCGCACGTGAGTCAACTGTCTATCGTTAGGAAAATCAGGCCCTGCGTGTAGGGGGCAACATTGCCCCAGCGACAATGCCCTGGGTAAAGTCGCTGGGCATAGTCGCCCAGGGTGTACCGTAAGTGTTGGTGCTTCGACGAAATTGCCCCAACAACAATGCCATGGGCAAAGTCGCTGGGCATAGTCGCAGGCAGTGTACCGTGAGTGGTGGTGAGACCGCGACAATGCCCCGACGAGAATGCCAGGGGCAAAGTCGCTGGGCATTGTCGCCCTCGTGGTCCAGTCTTCTGTTTTAAATGCAATCTGTTACCTCATTCCAACCATTCTCATCTAAAAATGGGAAAGAGTTCTTGAGGGTGATTTTTGAAGCATCCAAGTCTGATTTCACTTCAATCTAGTGTTTGGGTTGGTGGTCTCATTAATTGTTCTTCAAAGCTCCACCCAAGTGCATTTATTGGAGTGCTTTTCAAGGATTCTCACTCTTCTCCATAAAATCCATCTTTGGGAACTTCTAGAGTTTTCATCTTTTCTAAATTTTAATCAAAAACCTAGATTTGTCAGTTTACTAAACTTTTATCAAAACTAGATACACATCATAATCTTCTACTTGTTATTATTGTATCTTACTTGAAATGCTCATCTCTACATGTTTAATTATTTGGGGTTTTTCCTTATGTTTACATGTCTATATATGTCTTGCCATGACTAAATGGAATGCATAAATTGTCATGGGGATGATTTTCTATTTGGGACACTATTTGATGGTATCATGTTTATATGATGAGATTTTGGTCATATTAGTCTTGTAGTGGACTTTATATTGATTGGGATGGTGATATTGTACCCATGGTTGGTATTGAAATATCTTTGGTATATTGTGCCTTGAAACCTCCTATAATGCATGTTCGACGAACCAAGTCAGTAGACACTAGGAGGATGTAGTCTTGGGTGCCACCGTGATGGTATGTGCCTAGACCTCCGCCATTTGGGGTAATGCCATGGTTGTAGTCCTCGGATGTGCCGGGCCTTTCGGATGTCACTCTTAGTAGTTGCATCAAGGTATATCGACTCTTTGGGTGGAACTTGATTGGTTCTATGGGTCTCCCCTTGAGAGTCCAAGAATCTCTAAATATTTAGAGAGAGAAAGTAGAGAGAGAAAACAATGGAGCGTAAAACAGAATATCAGATTAATGTGCGTGTCATTCTTACAAAGACAAAGACCAAAGGGACTTAAATACCCTTGGTCAAATACAACACTGATAAGCATTCTAAACACTGTATAAGACCAATACCTATAAATACAATGATTACTATAAAATCAGACCTAACAATCTCCCCCTTAGTAATCATTGGCGCTTTGTTCTTCAAAAATTGTCTTCTAAAATAGCACGGACCAACAAAGCGACTTTTAGAAGCTTTCTGACTTTTAAGAAAAAAAAATTCTTCTCAGCATCTTTCAGATAAAGATGTCTTTACTGTCTTGAGCTCTAGACGATACACCTCTTTTGAATGATCTTGAATGAATTGTGGTGTTCGGAGCATAAACAACAAAAGAATTTGTTGTAGCTGAAAGAATAGAATCTTTGAGCAAATCTTGATCAGCAGATAAACTTTTGGGCTCTTTGTCTCTTAAACTTCTCCTTGACTTCTCCCCCTCATGACCTTGATGATCTTGATCAACTTGGTCATGTAAATGTTGGAGACGAGACAATCATAAGATCTGCAAAATCAAAGAAACAGAGAAAAACAGGGAGGTTTGCGCTTCATGTTGGTTGCGCAAACGGTTTGCGCTTCATGAAGGGAGCGCAGAGCAAAGTTTGCGGTTCAAGAAGGATACGCAAAGCAATGTTTGCGTTTCACGAAGGAAGCGCAAAACGAAGTTTGCATGTCATGCTGGATGCGCAAATCTGACATAGAAAAAGTTTACCTTTTGAAACCCTTTGACTCCCCCTACACAAATGCACTAGATATGACAATTCAAATTAGCATTCATATAAAGAAAATCAGATACTCCCCCTCAAAACCAGATATAATCTTTGAAAAAAAAAATCTCTTTGTTCACTCCCCCTTGAATAATGCATAAACCCATTAAAATATATTTATGAGAACACAATGATCAAATATTAATGTAGAAAAAAAAATATACTGAATGTATATTTTGAAACGACTAAACATATAAAATTTTAAACACTAAACAAATTAAATTCTACAGAGTAAAATATTACAAATTTATCAATCAGTTGAAATCAAGCATATGTTGTTGGATACAAGAACAAGTTTTATTGCATATCAAGTTAATACATGTTCAGTTTCAAAAACTTTCATCAATCTATTCAGTGTGCTCGCATGTGAACTTTGATTAGCTTCAAGAAAATGCAATTCTAAAAATATAATAGAGAACTTTGCATTTAATCACACTAAGCCATCAAAAATTCAGACTTTCACAAATTTACAGGTTTATTGCAACTCAGAAATATATAACCAAGTTTCATGAGATGTGTGCACATTGGCATCTTCACATGAGTGTGCTCTTTGGCATCTTTTAAGCTTGTGCACTTTGGCATCTTTTGATCAAAAAGTTTATTAAGTAAAAA
The DNA here is from genome assembly GCA_954870635.1 of Arctium minus. Lineage (NCBI taxonomy): Eukaryota > Viridiplantae > Streptophyta > Magnoliopsida > Asterales > Asteraceae > Arctium > Arctium minus. The sequence continues at coordinate 145,924,621 of OX941081.1, forward strand.
ACATGCCGTAAACGTAACTTTCTATCTGACCCTATTGCAGGATTTGGGTCAGCCGCTCCCAAACCAATTGGCCTTAGGGGACTAGGTTTCAAGCACCCCTTGAAACTTACTCTCCCAGATCAGAAAGGCTACATCGACATATCCTAAACCCATTCATACCAGTAAAACATGACTTTCGATCTGGTTCTATTGAAAGATTTGGGTTCGATCACTCCCAGATCAATTGACCTTAGGGGACCAGATGACAAGTATCCCACAGAACTTACTTTCCCAAACCAGAAAGGTCACAGGTACAAACTTTTAAACTTAGAGATTTGTGATTTATAAGAATTTAATAATCATCTCAAACACAAGGTTTTACGTCTAAGTGCTTAGCCCATATTTTCATTACAATCCAAAATTCCGACTTTTTAGGTTTTCTAAGCATTGTAAACTATAAATATTCCGAATCACACAACTTTAAAGCAGTATTAAAAGTTACAAACATGTTACTGACTTTTCGAATTTTGTAAGACTTGAAAGTTGAACATATAAAACTTTAATATAAACAAAGAACTTGTAAAAGATCGTAGACATACATTTTATTCAAAAGAAAGAAAATCTGAAAGATTTTACTTTATAGAATAAAATTTGTAAAGATTTAAACTTTTAAATTCAACATGCTGATGTTAAAATTTTTCATTAAAGACAAAATGTAAAGAATTCGGCAAATTGATATTTAGTTGGAATAAAATAAAATTCAGTTATTTCATCTTTTACATTATAAAAAATAATTTGTGTCTCAAATTAAAAAAAAATTGGTTTATACAAATTCAAAAGAAAGGTAAACAAGCTCAGATTCTTGAAAAAATAAAGAGAAAAACTGGAACACATCATAATCAGAGATAAAATGCAGCGAAAATAAAATTGATGTACTCACAGTATCTCATTTAGTCAGAAGCTTAAAAACTTTGAAGAACGAGTTCTAAACTGATTTGTTTAGAAGTCGTAGTCTATGAAGTACGGGTCCTGAGCTGAAGTACTCAGAAGCCACTTTCCCTTACTCCCCCTTAACATGTGATGCCTGCAACTTTGAATCAGATAAAGATTTGGGTACCCACTTGAATTTGGGCCCGTGTTTGTTAGTTGCAATTCGTATGGGGAAATAATGAACAGATTTGATACGAGAAACATGAGAAATGTCATCAGAATAATAAGCACAATTATCAGAAGATAAAGCATAATCATCTGAAGTAGAATCAGAAGACGAATATGAGACATTTTTGGAAATTTGAAACATTTGCTTTATAGAGTATTTTGAAGTTTTATTACAATAAGCAAATGAATCACTTTTATAACAATTGTCTACATATCTATCTTCCTCAGTCATAGGAACATTTGATGTCCGCCTCGCTCTCCAGATTTGTTTCTTTGACCGGTTCAAAGTCCTATCTGAAAGAATGGAATATGAAGAATTAGAATTGTCAGAAAGAACTGTATCATGTTTCTTCGACTTCTTTGACCGTCTTCTTTTACGCTTAGGTTTATAATATTGATCATTGAGCGTAAAAGAATCGTCAAGAATTTTAGACTTAATATTTAAATCAGAAGAAATAAATTTATCCAAGCAACCAATCTGATCAACTAATAAATCTGAATTTGCCTCAGAGTCTGAATAATTTTGAGAAAAGATTTTATAATTTGAAACTTCCTTTTTATTTTCCTTAGAATAAGAAGATAGGCTAGAAATAGAATCTGATTTTTGAAAAAAATAAATTTTCTTCAAGACTAGACGTCATGAAAGAAAGAATAATATCAGATTCAATTTTCTTCAAAATATTTTGATCTTCTATCTGATCTTCAAGATCTATGATTTTTCCTTCTAATACTAAACGAGGAGTATATTTCTTTGAATCATAAATGATTGGAGAAATATTTTCTTTATCAGAATCAGGTGCATAAGGAGCAATAAAATCAGCAGACATTGAAGATTTGATAGGAGATATATCATTTAAAACTCTTCTTCCTCTTCTTGATTTTTCAGGAAAATATTTTGCATTTTCACTTGTATAAACAAAAGGAATTTCATTTTTCTTGTTATTTGTCCTTTTCTCATGTTCGATTTCTAACACTTGCTTCTCATTCATCCAATCAATTTTAAATTGAGGAGCATAATGAGCAAGAGTCAGATAATCGTATTTATATAAAGTTGGGGATTTTTCAATCGCATTGTTTAAACAATGAAGATTTTCAAAACCAAGTCCCCACCTTTGTTTTAAAGCCTCTTCACTCCTCGGTTTGTTCATATAAATTGTTTGTTCAGATTGGTTTCTTCGATAAAGTTTTTCTTCTAACTTATTTATTTTATCTGAAAATTCATCTTTTAAATTAGTCATAGACGTCAAAGATTCAAGATAAGTTTTATTTGAATTTTCCAAATCATCCAATTTCTTTTGAAAGATGTCTTTAGTATTTTCTAAAATAGATTTTTCATCTTTCAAAGAAAATTTCAATTTGTCAATCAAATCTGACTTTTCGGAATTTAAATTCTCTTCAGATAAGAGTTTTGAACGTAGATCAGATAAAGCAGTTATCATGATATTCAACTGAGAGGTAATGAAGTTAAAATCAAACTCAGAATATACCTCATCCTCATCTGTTTCGGAATCATCTGACCGATCATCACCGATTAAGCACATCTGAGCGATCTCGACGTTTGAAGCTTCATCATCGGAATAATCCAACCAGAATTCTTCCTCGGCCAACAAAACAGTTCCGTTCCCTCTCTTTTCAGCTAGTTCCATTTTCTTTCTATAATAAGCTGAATCCCTGACCACCTTTGCTCTACACTTCTTTGACATGTGACCCGGCTTCCCGCAGTTGTAGCAAGCAGTAGTTTTTGGCTCGGGTACTTTTGCTTTAGGACCAGAAGTGAAGCAAGAAGTGTTGGAAATCGACCTTGGTTGGAACTTTTTTTAGAAATGTTGAGAGAGAAGAATCATAGCTTTCTGTAATGCCTCGCCATCATCTTCAGTTGATCCGGTGTAAGCATTTTCAGATAATGCTTGTTCAGATAAGTGCTTCGTGAGGAGAGCAACCGGATCTACTGTTTTCTTCTTTTTATCCATCTTGACCTTTTTCTCTATCACCAAGTTCTCATCAGTTAGTAAAATCTCATACAGTTCTTGAATCTGCATTGATGAGATTCGAACATCATTCCTCAGTCTATGACATGATTTGTTCCATTAAGGCTGAAGAGCATTGAGAAATTTCAGATTCATCTCAAGATCAATCTTTTCCACTTTAATCTTTCTAAGATCATTAATCACAATGCAAAACCGATCAAAAGTAACCTTTAGAGATTCATTGTCCTTAGCCTTAAATTCCTCAAAGTTGTTCATGAATCGTGTCTGGCGAACCTGAGTAGCAACTGATGACCCAAGCATGATCTTTTCTAATTTAGTCCACATCATATTTGGATCATGTTTGAAACAATCAATTCGATTGTAGATCGTGTTAGGCAGAGCTAGCATCAAATTGGACTTTGCTTCTCTATCGACTTTTTCGCGTTTGATTTCATCAGCAGTCAAAGGAATGTCACCTTTTGGCTTCACAAAAGGTCCTTCAGAAAAAGATTTCATTATATTTTCTCCGTTACTCTGACGCTCAATGAAATTTATGAACCTTTCTTGCCACTGTGTAAACTCATCTTCGTTGATTAAGACTGGAGGACGAGTATCTGTTCCCAATTGCATCATCAGATCATTTGAGTAGAACCTAGCTTGAAAAGCAAACTTGGCAGAATCCATTGCTGATGTATCAGAAAAACAAAAATCAGATTGAATTGAAAAAATTCGAAAAATGTTAAAAATTGTAAATTTGAAAAACACTTGTTATGACACAAAGTTGAAGAAAAAAAAATATAGATGACACACTAAAAAAAATTTCCAGACTCGCAAACTGAAGTCAGGGAGACGTGCAAATTGAAGGTTTGCGTTTGAAAAGAGACCCGCAAACTGAACTTTGCTTTTGCTTTGAGACACGCAAAATGAACTTTGCGTTTGCTTTGAGACACGCAAAATGAACTTTGCGTATGCAGGTATGAAACGCAAACTTGATGCACGAAGTCTTGAAGAGAGAAACGCAAACTGATAGTTTGCGTATTAAACTAGAGCCGAGAACTTTAAGCTTTGCGTTTCCAACGTGAACCGCAAACCTGAAAAATTTACTAACACACGAGTTAGTCACGCAAAGATTATGATAGACACGCAAATTTTATGATAGACCCGCAAAGATTATGAATGACACGCAAACTTCATGAATGACACGCAAAGACTATGAATGACACGCAAACTTCATAAACACTACCAATTCACGCAAGATCAACTACAACATTGAAAATTAACCAAGAAAAGCACACACTGAACTTCGAAAACTTCTTTCTAACAAATTTTAATCAACAATATCGATTAAAATCAACAAAATCACAAATTTTGACAAAGAACAGAAAGAGAACGGCGTTTTTCCAGAAAATACAAGATCTGCAAATTGATTATCTAAACAAGATTTTTATGCGAAACACAAAGAAGCAATTATGATCGATTAGCAAAAACGAATCAATTAAGTCCAATTTCAACACAAATTGTTCAAAATCCTGTCCAAATTTGACGAAGAAGCAAAAAACTAGATTTTCTTGAAAAATCAAGAAAATCGATCGAGTTTTCTACTTCAATTCACAAATCCAGAAACTAAATCACTAATCTCTCAATCCTCTCAAGATTCAGAATGCTCTGATACCAATTGAGAGTCCAAGAATCTCTAAATCTTTAGAGAGAGAAAGTAGAGAGAGAAAACAATAGAGCGCAAAATAGAATATCAGATTAATGAGCGTGTCATTCTTACAAAGACAAAGACCAAAGGGACTTAAATACCCTTGGTCAAATACAACACTGATAAGCATTCTAAACACTGTATAAGACCAATACTTATAAATACAATGATTACTATAAAATCAGACCTAACACCCCTATTGACTCCACATTTAATGAAATTTGGTTAACTACTGATAACAATTGTAAATGCTCCTATATGCTATTTCTTGTGCAACCTCACTAGGCTTTTTGGCCTAACATTTGTTTGGTGTCATGTGTATCTCAGGTTCTAGTGGCGCCGTTTCTAAGCAGGCCTAATCGGTCCGTGGTGAGAGCTTGGGGGAAAGTTCTTAGGATGCATTTTTGGTGAAGCCATTGTTGGGACTTAGACAACACCCTTTTTGTAATCTTCTTCCTAGTTTAGAAATTAGATTAGTTGGTTGTTGCTTATTTCCGTTACATTACAATAGTAATTAACAGGTTTTTATAGTTCCCCATTTTTGGGAGGCTCTTGCTATGGCAAATTATATACCACATTTCTGTTGAAGGAAAGTTTTTGTTATCCCTATTTTTAGGTTGTTACAAGTTGGTATCAAAACTTTAGTAGTGAACTAGGTATTGTTTTAGCGTATCTAGACTTAAGCTTTAGACTTTATTGCTTCACTGTCCACTTGGGGTAGAAGTCCTAGGTGGGGAGAGTGTTAGGACTTACGAAATTACGCAAATTAAGAGTTGTAATTGTGGTAACAAGAATCCTTGTGTATGATACGTTCATAATTTCACTTAGCTACTGCTATTATGAATACATTGTTACGTGAGTATGCTTGCAAATGCCGTTATTATGATAATTGAAATGCACATTAGTACATACAATGAGTTCAACTCACTTAGTCTTTTCTCAATCTCTTTCTCGTTCATGGATGGCAGTTAGTGATGGTAAACACTCGGAGCAGGTTACCGAATACGCCAGAGGGTCACGTGGAAGTGGAATCTACTGCTGACCGATCTCCTTTGGTCGAAACCTCCAGGGGACCTCCCATACCCACTATCTTGGGAGGAGGACCCGAGCATATCCCACGTGCGAACATTGCGGCTAGCAGTGCTATCATGGAGGAGGTGACTATCGAGACCAGAATTAGAGAAAGTATGATGTTGGCCATGAACTCGGCCATGGCCCAACAGCAAGAGTTCTTTATGAAGATTCTGGAAGATCGAGATGCCAGTCACCGACAACCTAAGACGATGGTGGAAAACATCGTAATGTAGTCCGGTGGTGGACCGGCCATTATTTTGACTGAAGACTAGGTGGAGAACGGGAACAAGGGAAAGGCCAAGGGATGCACCTACAAAGCTTTTCTGGGGTGCAACCCGAAGGAGTATGCAGGTTTTGACAACCCGGTTGCTTGCATGTACTGGCTTAAGGAGGTGGAGATGGCCTTCGAGTCTAGTGATTGTGACATCTTACAACAGGTCAAGTTTGCTTCTCAACTGCTTAGGGGAGTGGCTTCGATCTGGTGGAATATCACTCGATCCGCCCTCACTCCTCATATTTTGGCCAAGTTAACTTGGCCAGTTTTCAAGGAAAAGATTATGGATAAGTATTGCAGTGAAAGGTCGTTGGACAAGCTTGAAGGAGAGTTCAGAAATTTGAAGAAGGGGACTTTGTCCGTTACCGACTACTCCAAGCTGTTCCTGGAAAAGTTAAATTTGGTGGGACATCTGGTCCCTGATGAGAGGTCGAAGATTAAGGCTTACCAACAAGGGTTACCGGCCGAGATGAGGACAGCGGTGAGAAATGCTAGAGGATCGACATTGCAAGAGGTCATCTAAGAGTCCTCGCTTATAGAAGACGACATGATTGCGGAGAAAGAAGAGAGAAGGCAGGCTGGGGAGAAGCGGAAATGGGAAGGGCCATCTGGGCCAGTTCGGCAGTCTAAGCCGTTTGTGAGTGGAAGATTTGATGGCAATCGGAGGGAAGATCGGTGGTGCCACAAGTGCAAGACCAAGCACTCAGGCCCATGCCAACCAAGAACTTACTCGGGTCCGGTCGGTTGTGCCAAGTGCGGAAAGATGAAGCACACGACTCGAGAATGTCCTATCCGGGGACCAGTGTGTTTCGATTGTCGGGAACCGGACAATATGAAGAATGATTGTACGAAGCTAGTGGGTGTCAACCATGGAAATTCCTTTGGATCAACGGCGCAAATTTATCAACCGCCGAGGGCGCTAAGCCGAGCTTTCCGGATGACTACCGAGGAAGCAAAGGAGACCGCTGATGTTGTTTCAGGTACGTTCTTAGTAAACTCTTTGCCCATTTATGTATTGTTTGATTCGGGTGCTACGTGTTCCTTTGTATCGGATATTTTCTGTAAACAGTTCGTTACTACTAGTAGTGTCCTTCTTGATGCTTAAGTAGTAGAAGTAGCAAATGGAGATCAAGTGATCATCCGAGCCTGTTTTCGCGATTGTTCTATAGAGATCAATGGGAATCCAATTTGGGTAGACTTGCTACCTATGGCTATAGGGGGATTCGACGTGGTCATAGGCATGGATTGGTTGTTAAGGCATAAGGCCGACATATTTTGCTCTAAGAAGATGATCCAAGTACCTTTGTCGGGAGGCGGAGTGGTTACCATCTACGGGGAGAAAGGGAAGAGTAGCAACCCTATCATCTCCTCTCTTAAGGCTCGCAAGTTTCTAGCGAAGGGTTACCCTTCGTATCTGGCTTATGTGGTGGACGCGAAGAAAGAAAAGAAGTCGGTGGAGGACGTGAGGATCGTACAAGACTACCTGGATGTCTTTCCGAAATACTTACCCGGGTTACCACCAGAAAGACAAGTGGAGTTCCAAATCGACCTCACTCCGGGAGCTGCTCCGATAGCCCGTGACCCCTACCGACTAGCCCCGACTGAAATGCAAGAGATATTGACGCAACTTCAAGAGCTATTGGAGAAGGGTTTTAACTGATCGAGTTCATCACCTTGGGGAGCCCCGGTATTGTTTGTGAAGAAGGACGGATCCATACGGATGTGTATTGATTACCGAGTGTTGAACAAAGTCACAGTAAAGAAAAAGTATCCTCTACCTCGCATCGACGATCTTTTTGATCAACTCCAAGGCGCGGGATGCTTCTCAAAGATTGACCTTCGGTCCGGATACCAGCAAGTGAGAGTGAAGAAGAAAGACATTCCGAAGACGACCTTCCGAACGCGATACGGTCACTACGAGTTGTTGGTAATGCCTTTCGGGTTGACCAACGCTCCAACCGTATTCATAGACTTGATGAACTGCGTGTGTCACCCATTCTTGAATAAATCCGTGATTGTCTTCATCGACGATATTCTAATCTATTCAAAGGACGAGTCCGAGCATGGGAAACATTTGCGGGAAGTGTTGGAAGTTCTAAGAAGGGAAAAGTTGTTTCCAAAGTTCTCGAAGTGCGAATTTTGGCTCCAAGAAGTGCAATTCTTGGGGCATGTGGTGTCTAAAGACGGAGTGAAGGTAGACCCGACAAAGATCGAGGCAATGATGAGTTGGGAACCGCCAACGAGTCCGACAGAAATCCGAAGTTTCTTGGGACTGGCGGGTTACTATCGGCGTTTCATTCATGATTTCTCCAAGATAGCTACGCCGCTCACCTCACTCACAAGAAAGAACGTCAAATTTCTTTGGACCGATGAGCAAGATCAAGCCTTTCAGACGCTCAAGAAGAAGTTGTGCGAAGCCCCTATCCTATCCCTTCCCGAGGGATCGGATGACTTCGTGGTGTATAGCGATGCTTCCACGATGGGTTTAGGGTGTGTGTTAATGCAACGGCGAAAAGTGATAGCTTATGCGTTGCGGCAGCTGAAAGATCACGAGAAGAATTACCCTACTCATGACTTAGAATTGGCGGCGGTGGTCTTTGCATTGATGCTATGGCGGCATTATTTATACGGGATGAAGTGTACTCTCTTTACTAATCACAAGAGTCTTAAGTACATCTTCAATCAGAAAGAACTCAACATGCGGCAAAGAAGGTGGCTTGAACTTCTAAAGGACTACGATTGTGAATTTCTCTACCATCCCGGCAAGGCCAACGTGGTGGCGGATGCATTGAGTCAAAGGAGCCATGATGGTGGTGTCAAGTTAACCCTCACAAGGATAGAAGTAGTGTCGAGCCTCTTGGAAAACATCAAGGCGAGTCAAATGGAATCACTCAAGGAGGAGAATCTCAAATCCGAAGTCATGGTGAAGCAAAGAGAACTCTTAACGGAAGACAGTCGTGGACTTAAACTCTTTCAAGGACGAATATGGGTGCCGAAGTTTGCGGGAAACCGTGACCTACTTCTTGAAGAAGCGCACAAATAGAAGTATTCTATACATCTCGGTAGCACCAAGATGTATAGGGACTTAAAGTTGAACTATTGGTGGTTGGTGATGAAGCTAGACGTGGCCAATTATGTGGAGAGATGTGTCACGTGTCTCCAAGTCAAAGCTGAGCATAAAGGACCGTATGGGAGTATACAACCGTTGTCCATTCCCGAGTGGAAATGGGACAACATCACCATGGATTTCGTGACAAAACTGCCGAAGATATTGCGAGGCCATGACACCATTTGGGTAATTGTAGACCGCCTAACCAAGAGTGCATACTTCCTTGCGATGCCAGAGACTTTGCCAATGGTAAAATTGGCGAAGCTTTACATCGATGAGGTGGTTTCAAGGCATGGGGTTCCGTAATCTATCGTGTCGGATCGGGACAGTCAGTTCACATCGAACTATTGGGCTAGCTTACAGAAAGAATTAGGCACCAGATTAAATCTGAGCACGACATACCACCCTCAAACGGATGGTCAAAGCGAGAGGACGATCGAGACGCTAGAGGACATGTTGACGTCGTGTGTCATTGATTTCGGAGGCAGTTGGGACTCGCACTTACCTTTGGTGGAGTTCGCTTACAACAACAGTTACCATTCTAGTATCGGAATGGCACCGTTCGAGGCGTTGTATGGGCGGAAGTGCAGGACTCCAGTCTGTTGGTTAGAAGCAGGCGAGAAGCAATTCGTCGGACCAAAAATACTCTAAGAGATTGCGGACAAGGTAAAGGAAATTCGAGAGAGATTAAAGGCATCTCAAGACCGACAGAAAAGTTATGCAGATAAAAAGAGAAGACCAGTTGAATTTTAAGTGGCCGATCGTGTCATGTTGAAAGTATCTTTGTGGAAGGGGATTATTCGGTTTGGAAAATGTGGGAAGCTTAGTCCTCGCTTCCTTGGACCCTTTATTATTTTGGAGAAGATCGGCCCCCAAGCGTACCTGTTGGATTTACCACCGGAAATGGACGGGATACGCTAGGCATAGTCGCAAGCAGTGTACCGTGAGTGGTGGTGAGACCGCGACAATGCACCGACGACAATGCTAGGGGCAAATTCGTTGGGCATTGTCGCCCTCGTGGTCCAGTCTTCTGTTTTAAATGCAACCTGTTACCTCATTCCAACCATTCTCATCTAAAAACGGGAAAGAGTTCTTGAGGGCGATTTTTGAAGCATCCAAGTCTCATTTCACTTCAATCTAGGGTTTGGGTTGGTGGTCTCATTAATTGTTCTTCAAAGCTCCACCCAAGTGCATTTATTGGAGTGCTTTTCAAGGATTCTCACTCTTCTCCATCAAATCCATCTTTGGGAACTTCTAGAGTTTTCATCTTTTCTAGATTTTAATCAAAAACCTAGATTTGTCAGTTTACTAAACTTTTGTCAAAACTAGATACACATCATAATCTTCTACTTGTTATTATTGTATCTTACTTGAAATGCTCATCTCTACATGTTTAAGTATTTGGGGTTTTTCCTTATGTTTACATGTCTATATATGTCTTGCCATGACTAAATGGAATGCATAAATTGTCATGGGGATGATTTTCTATTTGAGACACTATTTGATGTTATCATGTTTATATGATGAGATTTTGGTCATATTAGTCTTGTAGTGGACTTTATATTGATTGGGATGGTGATATTGTACCCATGGTTGGTATTGAAATATCTTTGGTATATTGTGCCTTGAAACCTCCTATAATGCATGTTGGACGAACCAAGTCAGTAGACACTAGGAGGATGTAGTCTTGGGTGCCACGGTGATGGTATGTGCCTAGACCTCCGCCATTCGGGGTAATTCCATGGATGTAGACCTCGGATGTGCTGGGCCTTTCGGATGTCACTCTTAGTAGTTGCATCAAGGTATATCGACTCTTTGGGTGGAACTTGATTGGTGCTATGGGTCTCCCCTATTGACTCCACATTTAATGAAATTTGGTTAACTACTGATAACAATTGTAAATGCTCCTATATGCTATTTCTTGTGCAACCTCACTAGGCTTTTTGGCCTAACATTTGTTTGGTGTCATGTGTATCTCAGGTTCTAGCGGCGCCATTTCTAAGCAGGCCTAATCGGTCCGTGGTGAGAGCTTGGGGGAAAGTTCTTAGGATGCATTTTTGGTGAAGCCATTGTTTGGACTTAGACAGCACCCCTTTTGTAATCTTCTTTCTAGTTTAGAAATTAGATTAGTTGGTTGTTGCTTATTTCCGTTACATTACAATAGTAATTAACAGGTTTTTATAGTTCCCCATTTTTGGGAGGCTCTTGCTATGGCAAATTATGTACCACCTTTCTGGTAAAGGGAAGTTTTTGTTATCCCTATTTTTAGGTTGTTACAAGTTGGTATCAGAACTTTAATAGTGAACTAGGTATTGTTTTAGCGTATCTAGACTTATGCTTTAGACTTTATTGCTTCACTGTCCACTTGGGGTAGAAGTCCTAGGTGGGGAGAGTGTTAGGACTTACGGAATTACGCAAATTAAGAGTTGTAATTGTGGTAACAAGAATCCTTGTGTATGATATGTTCATAATTTCACTTAGCTACTGCTATTATGAATAGATTGTTATGTGAGTATGCTTTCAAATGCCGTTATTATGATAATTGAAATGTACATTAGTATATACAATGAGTTCAACTCACTTAGTCTTTTCTCAATCTCTTTCTCGTTCATAGATGGCAGTTGGTGATGGTAAACACTCGGAGCAGGTTACCGAATACGCCAGAGGGTAACGTGGAAGTGGAATCTACTGCTGACCGACCTCCTTTGGTCGAAACCTCCAGGGGACCTCCCATACCCACTATCTTGGGAGGAGGACCCGAGCATATCCCACGTACGAACATTGCGACTAGCAGTGCTATCATGGAGGAGGTGACTATGGAGACCAGAACAAGAGTTCTTTATGAAGCTTCTGGAAGATCGAGATGCCAGTCACCGACAACCTAAGACGATGGCGGAAAACATCGTAATGTGGTCCGGTGGTGGACCGTCCATTGTGTTGACTGAAGACCAGGTGGAGAACGGGAACAAGGGAAAGGCCAAGGGATGCACCTACAAAGCTTTTCTGGGGTGCAACCCGAAGGAGTTTGCAGGTTTTGACAACCCGGTTGCTTTCATGTACTGGCTTAAGGAAGTGGAGATGGCCTTCGAGTCTAGTTATTGTGACATCTTACAACGGGTCAAGTTCGCTTCTCAACTGCTTAGGGGAGTGGCTTTGGCCGGTTTTCAAGGAAAAGATTATGGATAAGTATTGCAGTGAAAGGTCGTTGGACATGCTTGAAGGAGAGTTCAGAAATTTGAAGAAGGGGACTTTGTCCGTTACCGACTACTCCAAGCTGTTCCTGGAAAAGTTAAATTTGGTGGGACATCTGGTCCCTGATGAGAGGTCGAAGATTAAGGCTTACCAACAAGGGTTACCGGCCGAGATGAGGACAGCGGTGAGAAATGCTAGAGGATCGACATTGCAAGAGGTCATCGAAGAGTCCTTGCTTATAGAAGACGACATGATTGCGGAGAAAGAAGAGAGAAGGCAGGTTGGGGAGAAGCGGAAATGGGAAGGGCCATCTGGTCCCGTTCGGCAGTCGAAGCCGTTTGTGAGTGCAAGATTTGATGGCAATCGGAGGGAAGATCGGTGGTGCCACAATTGCAAGACCAAGCACTTAGGCCCATGCCAACCAAGAACTTAGTCGGGTCCGGTCGGTTGTGCCAAGTGCGGCAAGAAGGAGCACGTGACTCGAGAATGTCCTATCCGGGGACCAGTGTGTTTCGATTGTCGGGAACCGGGCCATATGAAGAAGGATTGTCCGAAGCTAGTGGGTGTCAACCATGGAAATTCCTTTGGATCAACGGCGCGAGTTTATCAACCGCCGAGGGCGCTAAGCCGAGCTTTCCGGATGACTACCGAGGAAGCAAAGGAGACCGCTGATGTTGTTTCAGGTACGTTCTTAGTAAACTCTTTGCCCGTTTGTGTATTGTTTGATTCGGGTGCTACGTGTTCCTTTGTATTGGATATTTTCTGTAAACAGTTCGTTACTACTAGTAGTGTCCTTCCTGATGCTTTAGTAGTAGAAGTAGCAAATGGAGATCATGTGATCATCCGAGCCTGTTTTCGCGATTGTTCTATAGAGATTAATGGGAATCCAATTTGGGTAGACTTGCTACCTATGGCTATAGGGGGATTCGACGTGGTCATAGGCATGGATTGGTTGTCAAGGCATAAGGCCGACATATTTTGCTCTAAGAAGATGATCCAAGTACCTTTGTCGGGAGGCGGAGTGGTTACCATCTACGGGGAGAAAGGGAAGAGTATCAACCCTATCATCTCATCTCTTAAGGCTCGCAAGTTTCTAGCGAAGGGTTACCCTTCGTATCTGGCTTATGTGGTGGACGCGAAGAAAGAAAAGAAGTCGGTGGAGGACGTGAGGATCGTACAAGACTACCTGGATGTCTTTCCGGAATACTTACCCGGGTTACCACCAGAAAGACAAGTGGAGTTCCAAATCGACCTCACTTCGGGAGCGGCTCCGATAGCCCGTGAACCCTACCGACTAGCCCCGACTGAAATGCAAGAGATATTGACGCAACTTCAAGAGCTATTGGAGAAGGGTTTTATCTGATCGAGTTCGTCACCTTGGGGAGCCCCGGTATTGTTTGTGAAGAAGGACGAATCCATGCGGATGTGTATTGATTACCGAGAGTTGAACAAAGTCACAGTAAAGAAAAAGTATCCTCTACCTCGCATCGACGATCTGTCAGGATCTAATTCTTAACAAGAATAATGAACTCAGAGACAATATTACAGAAGTTGCGGAATAACACTTTAATATTCAACAATCAATGTAACAGTGAATCAGAAATCACACTCTTGTAAACTTTATTGAATGATTAAAGCAACAAGATTTCAAACAAAACCTCAATATTGATGAACAAGCTCACCAATACGAATTCTACTTCTCTAGAACTAGGGTTCTAAACCTTGAGGTTAATTCTTTCTATGAAAACAAAAGTTCAGAATTATCAAAAGTTAATTCTATCATAGACTTCTATACTATTTATACAAGACATATTACAAGATAATTATCAAAATACAATTGATCTTCAATCCATAATTATCTTCTTTACTTTAGCAAGTCTTCTATACAACTGTCTTCCTTCCATACTGAGTCTTCATCTCATAAGCAGCACTAATCTTCTTCAGCAGCATTAAAATCCTCAGCAGTAGTAATTGTGTTCAGCAGTATTAACTTTGATTTGACAGTACTAACTTCAGCAGTACTAACTACTAGCAGTACTAACTCTCCAAGCAGTAATAACTTTTGAAATAGCAGTACTAACTTGTCAAGCAATATTAAATCTACTAGCAGTAGTAATCAGTTGTGCTAGCAGCATTAACCATACTTAAACAATTCTTTAATTCCCAACAATCTCCCCCTAACTTGACTTTGGGAAGATAAGTCAAGTTCTTCAATTATGGTCTTCAAGATGCTTTCAACACTACAGCTTAGTTGCCCAAACTTGGATCCAGACCCAGACTTTGATTAATTGTCCTTCTTACCACAATTCTGGCCATTTCTGATTCCTTTGCACACACTAGCTTAGCTTTCAGCATCCCATTTAGCTTCTCCTTGCTATGATCATATACTTTGTCCACCAGGTAATACTCATGATAACAATTATCTATGGTGATCATGTAGACACCACAGTTTTCAAAGAGTATCCACTTATCAATCTTCTTAAACACATACTCATGATGTAGATCCTTTATCCTGTGCACCACTTTTTCTGGTTCAAACATCATACATAAGTATTCCATTGCAATCCTGAGTAGACTTTCTTCAGTTCCTTTCATCACAGGCTCATATAACTTGATTCCTACTTTATGCATTTCTTCAAGATCAGCCCTGGAACAACTTCTGATCACTTTCCCCCAAGTAGAGTATACTTCAAATACATCACCAACTCTTTTGAGTCTGAAGTACTCCTTTCTGTTGTCCCTCAGAATATCCCAAAAGATGACTTCTGGTGCTTTCACAGTGGGAACAGCCTGTACTGGTTCTATTACAATCATGAACAAATCAACCTGCTCATTTGATTGCATATTGGATGGTTCTGGATTCTGCTCTAGTTCTGCTGAAGGTGGAACAGAAGATTCTGCCTCTTTTTCTGCTTCTTCAATCCTTGGGTTCTTGGATTGTTTCTTGGAGGCTATGGTCTTTACTCTCTTTGCATATTTCATTTCCATTCCAACATTCTCTTGCTCTTCCTTCTTTTCTTCAACCTTTTCCTTTGAAGGTGTGGTTTCCTCAGGGAATGGTTGTTGGATGTTGAGATCATGCCTCTCTTTCATCCTTCTTTCTGCTTCTTCCCTTTGAGAGGAATCCCCTTGAAGCTTTGTCATTTCCTTCTTATATAGCTCCTCAACTTTTCTGTATGCCATGTTAGTAAACATTTTTCCCTTTACACCAATTGAGCCTTTCAGAAAGTTGATCATTTCTCTCCTTTCTTGATTGGCCAAAAAGGTCTTGGAAGGTTGTCTTTTCTGCTTCTTGACTGGCATTCTTTGCTTGGATGCTTTCACTAGTATTTTCTTGGCCTCAACTGCAGTTTTCATGCTCTTTTGATACTCTTCATTGAGCTTTCTGGCCATCTCCAGTGCAAGCTCTCTGTCCTTTTCTGATTGGAGTTGTTCTTCCTTTTCCATCTCAGCTTGAAGTTGTTTTGCCACTTCTGCATCTAATTCTATCTGGTTCTTCTTCTTTAAGGGTTGTTCAGATTCAACCATCTTAGCTTTTCCCTTTGCATCCTTCAAATCTGCCATACTCATTTCTTTTCTTTTCTTTTCAAGGCCTCCTTCTTTAATGACCACTCCCTTGGCCTTTTGAGTAGCCTTAGGAGTGTCATTCTTGGATTTAACCAATGTTTCTGCAATTTCCAATTCTTCAACAGATAGCCCTGTTACTGCTGCTACCTGTTCTGTTACTGCTGCTTGTGATTATGTTTCTACTGCTATTTGAACCTTATCTGTTTCTGCTGCTTGTGGTTCTGTTTCTGCTTCTTTCTCCCCCTCAAAATCAAATCCCATCTCAGATGTACTTTCCTTTTCTGCTTCAGCCTCTTGATTCTCCCCCTTGTTGAAAGCATCATTAGCACTTGTTCTCTTCTTCAAAACAAACTGTCGTCTCCTCTTCTTGTGCACCAATCTTGTCACCATTTTCTTCAATTTGGTAATCTGTACTTGTTGAGACAGAATGACCAATTTCATCTCTTCTATGTCTTTGCCTTGTTTGATAACATCCATATTAATGTTGCCCACTGTTTCCATCAATTCATTGTAGTCATATCTGTCCTCACCTCCTTTGGGTGTGTTTACCACCTTTGGAGGATCATTGGATCTTTTTGTAGTGGAAGTCTTCTTCCTAGCAGAAGCACCCTCCACCCCCTTGGTTTCTTGGAACCTGGGACCTTTGGATGATTTCTCATCAAAAGTTGCCATGGGGGAGGTCTTATTGATGTTACCACTGTCCTCCTCTGTGCTAGCAGGAGTAGTGGCAGCCTGCTCACCCATATGCTCATGCATCTCCTCAATGAACACCTCCTTGGGGTTCGGAGACACCCCTGTGGTTTCCCTATAGATATTCTCTAATGGAGAATTCTCCATTAGAGGGCTTAAAGGCTTTGTGGGTGAAAGTACAAGAAGGGAAGGAGCCTTCTTTACCTTTTTCCTGATGTAAGTGTTGGTGATTGGTGAAGTTGGTTTTTGAAGAAGGGACTGAGGGATTGATATACTGATTGAAGGTTGGGATTGGCTTTCAGTGGGATGGTCTAATGAGGGCCTTGACCCTTAAGCCATACCTTCTTGATTGTGGGACACCACCATCATTGTAGAGAACAATGGGGTGTCAACTCCTTCCGAGTCCATGGGAGATCTCTTCATATTTGAAAAGACCTTGCCCTTGGGGATTTTAGGTACATATACCTCATCAAATTGAGGCATATCCGACAATTCAGTGGTTATAACTGCCTGGATAAATCTTGGGTACATATAAAAACTCTTTTTGTTTCCCAAGTTTGACACAAGGTCATTGAAAATCATTTTTGAAAAATTATACTTTCTGGCAGTGGCCAAGCAGACCAAAGCATAAGCAATGGTACTACTGAACTCACTCCATCTAGTAGTTTTTCTAGAAATGCAATGCATAAGGGTATGGACAAAGAAACGCCATTGGGGAGAAAATTTGGCTTTTGAGAACTTGAAAACACCCAATGGGCCTCCATACCCCATTCTAGTTAGAGTGGAAAACAGATCATCATTAGAGATAGATGTTATACCTGAGGCATCGTCTAGACGTAGACTGATGTGAATTTCCTCTTCAGAAACTGTCAGGGGTTTGTCACACACCCTTGTTTTGATTACCTTTACACCATTTTCAGTCATAGCAGTGGCATTGGCCCAAAATTGCTTCTGGTGCTCAATGTACATTGATGGTGACACAGTAAGAGCATGAGCGATATGGCTGGACTTGAGAAAATCCACTATTTGATGGAATCCAGCAGCTTGATTTGGCTTTTGAAGCATCGCGATCTCGTTGTATTCATCAATAAACGCCATTGAAGCCATCGAGCTTGAGTAAACTGGACTGAAACTCACTAGGTGCTTGAGAGAAAAAGGTTAGAGAGAAGATGAACAGTATTCAAAGAGTCGTTATGAGCTTTTAGGCGGGCAAAGAGGGTATTTATATGATTCGGGAAAGAAGCAGTATTAACTCAGAGCAGTATTAACTAACTAGCAGTATTAACTGAGAGAAGTATTAACCACTAGCAGTATTAACGAACTAGCAATATTAACTGAGAGCAATATTAACCACTAGCAGTATTAACTGAGAGCAGTAATAACTACTAGCAGTATTAACTGACTAGCAGTATTAACTAACTAGCAGTATTAACTGAGAGCAGTATTAACCACTAGCAGTATTAACTAATACCTGAAGTAGTAACTTTTCCCTGGCAACATTAAAACTACACTGGCAGTAGTAACTATACTTACACTTTTTGAAGCTTGTGTTAGTCTGAGCAAGGTAATAAATCCCTGAGAAAGATGATTAGTAGCACCAAAGAATAAACAAATAACAGGTATGTACACACTTTTTAAACATGAGCTCATTCAGAGTTGATCATGCTCACACTTGTGACCAAGAAAGTGAATCTACCCACATCAAAAGCTTTAGTGAATATATCAGCAAACTGGTTGTCAGTATGAACTTTAGCAACTTGAATAAGCTTCTTTTCATTACAATCTCTAATAAAGTGATACCTGATTTCAATGTGCTTTGTTTTGGAGTGCTTGACTGGATTGTTAACAATGCTAATAGCACTACTATTGTCAATGAAGATTGGAGTGTGCAGAAAGGTTACCCCATAGTCGAGCATTTGATTCTGAATCCATAGAACCTGAGAGCAGCAACTTGCAGCAGCAATGTACTCAGCTTCTGTTGTTGATAAGGACACTGTGGTTTGCTTCTTACACTGCCAAGATACTAGTCTTGCACCCAAAAGCTGACATCCCCTTGAAGTAGACTTTCTATCCATATTAGCACCTCCCAAGTCACTGTCTGAATATGCAATCAAGTCAAAGTTGGATTCATAAGGATACCAAAGACCTAATCTAGGTTGCCCTCTTAAGTATCTGAAAATCCTCTTAACAGCTTGAAGATGTAATTGCTCTGGCTTGACTTGGAATCTGGCACACACACATACTGGAAACATGATGTCTGGTCTTGAGGCTGTGAGATACATGAGAGATCCAATCATTGATCTATATAGATGGACATCAACAGCCTCCCCCTCAAGATCAACAGTGATCTGTTTATGAGTCTCCATTGGTATGCTTGCTGTCTTTGAGTCTGTTAAACCATACTTATCCAGGATGTCTTTCACATACTTTGATTGACTTATGAAGATCCCATCTTTCTGCTGTTTTACTTGAATCCCAAGGAAGAAAGTGAGTTCACCCATTGCACTCATTTTGAAGCTTTTGTGCATCAACTCTTCAAAGTCTCTACACATCTGTTCTTTTGTAGATCCAAAGATGATATCATCCACATAGATCTGCACAAGTAGAATTTCCTTCTTACTTCTTCTGATGAAAAGGGTTTTGTCAATAATTCCTCTTTCAAACCCATTTTCCAAGAGATAGGTAGACAAAGTATCATACCATGCTCTTGGGGCTTGATATAGACCATAAAGTGCTTTCTTAAGTTTGTATACTCTGTCAGGATATGATGGATTCTCAAATCAAGGGGGCTGACAGACATCTACTTCTTCATCAATTGTTCCATAAAGAAAGGCATTCTTTACATCCATTTGATATACCTTGAACTGCATAAATGAAGCATAGGCTAGAAACAGCCTAATTGCCTCTACCCTTGCAACTGGAGCAAAGACTTCCTCATAGTCTATGCCTTCTTCATGAGTGTACCCTTGTGCCACTAGCCTTGCTTTGTTTCTGATTACTATTCCTCTCTCATCCTTTTTATTTCTGAAAATCCACTTGGTGCCAATAGCTCTATGACCTTTTGGAAGGTCCACCAAGTCCCAAACATCTTGCAACTTAAACTGTAGCAACTCTTCTTACATGGCTTCTATCCAACTTGAATCTTTCATTGCATCATAGGCCTTCTTAGGCTCAATCTGAGATAGAAAGCAAGAGAGTACTGTATGTTGCTGATCCTGCATCTCTTGAAGTCTGCTTTGATTCCTAGTTACCATAGGAGAATATATGTCTCCTATTACCAGCTCTGGAGGATGATTCTTTTGAGTTCTTGTCTGGTGACTAGGTTCTTCATTAATTCCAACATCTAGATTGGAATTATTTAAGTCAGCTGAGGGGGTCTCATCAGCTGCTTCTGGCTCTTCATGCTCTGAATTCTCATCATCTCTTCTTTCTTCTTCACTCTGAATTGGTTCAGTGACAGTTTTCTTTTCACAAATTTCAACAGGGTCCATTGTAGGTAATGGAAAGATCACAGACTGAGGAATACTATTCTGTACTTGTTCTTCCCCTGATCCTCCACTTCCTGAACCTGTATGATCATCACTACTGAAACCCAAAGAGTTAGTTAGTGAATCAATGTCAAACAACAACTGAGGACCAGAACCAATAGGGTTTGGTGTGTTCTCATTGCATTTGACATTGTCACTTTCCTCAATTATTCTAGAAGAAGAATTAAATACTCTGTAGGCCTTACTCTGAGATGAGTAACCAACAAGAAAACCATCATCTGTCTTGCTATCAAACTTTCCTAAGTGAGTTTTGGTATTGAGAATGGTACAAGGACACCCAAAAGGTTTGAAAATCCAATAAATGGTTTTCTTTTATTTAAAAGCTCATATGGTGTCTTGTTTTTAGGCTTAACTACTAGAACTCTGTTTTGGACATAACAAGCAGTATTAACTGCTTTAGCCCAGAAAGTAATTGGAAGTTTTGAATCAACTAATAGAGATCTAGCAGCCTCAATCAGTGTCCTATTCCTTCTCTCAGCAACACCATTTTGTTGTGGAGTCCTAGGAGCACTGTATTTCCTCTCAATTCCTTTTTTCTCACAAAAGGTGTTTAGGTCATGATTTTTAAATTCAGTACCATTATCTGACCTAATGACTTTTACCTTTTGATTTGTTTGGTTTTCAATTCTTAGAATAAAGGATTTGATCAGTCCACTTGTCTCATCCTTAGTCCTAAGAAAATATATCCATGTAAATCTATAGTAATCATCAACAATAACTAAGCAGTATGATTTCTTACCTATACTCATAACATTTGTAGGACCAAACAGATCCATATGCAACAACTGAAGAGAATTAGAGATTGTGTTCAACTCTTTGGACTTATGAGAAGTTTTGTGTTGTTTGCCTTTGAGACAGGCAACACAATGATCATCACATGAAAAGACTTTTGAAGGCAAACCTCTTACAAGGTTGTTTTTAACAAGTTTATTCATTGTTTTAAAGTTCACGTGACACATCCTTCTGTGCCAAAGTGATGATTCATCCAAGGATGCTTTTGAAATAAGACAGTTTAGGGATGAATCAGTTGACACATTTTCCATATCCAAACAATAGACATTATCCTTTCTGGGAGTTCTTAGTAGTATCATCTTTTCATCAACTACCTTGAATCCAGGGGCAAGGATAATGCATTCTGAATTAGTGAATAATATACTATGTTGTTTATCACAAACCTGTGATACACTTAACAGGTTGTACCTTAACTTCTCAACATAGAAAACATCTTCAAAGGTCATTTTACCTTTTGTTACATCTCCCTTACCACTGATCATACCTCCATCTGGAGTATTACCAAAGGCAACATGTCCTCCATCAATTTTCTTGAAATTCTTGAGGCAAGCCATGTTCCCTGTCATGTGCCTGGAGCAACCACTATCAACATGCCAGATGCTCTTCCCCTTGAGCTGTTGGTTGCTCTGCACATAAGATAAAACAATTAGTATTGATTGGGAACCCAAGCTAAGGTGGTATTGGGTCTCCCTTTCTCATCAAAGTATTTACATTCCTTTTTGATGAGATTTTTAAAATCAGAGCACTCTTTACTGGAGTACTTTGTCAAGATGATTGGTCTAGCAGCACAAACACTAGAAGCAGTACTAATTTTAGAAGTACTAACAGAGTTAGCAGCACTAACAGGTTTAGAAGTACTAACCTTATTAGAAGCACTAACAGAGTTAGCAATATTAACATTTGAAGAAGTACTAACAATGTTAGTTTTAGAAGTATTAATACTCTCAACAGCACTAACATTGGTAGCAGTAGTATTGCTTCTAGCAACACTAACTTTGTTAGCAACACTATTTGTAGTAGCAGTACTAACAGTTTTAGTGCTTTTAGGAATCCACATCTTGACACTTTCTTTCACATTCTTTTTCTTCTTGTGACTTTTAGATTTAGCAGGTTTCTTAGCCACATGGTTCCTTTCATCCTTCCTATAACCAAAGGGTTTTTGCATAGATCTTTGAAAATTCATCCTTTGATTAATGGGATTAAAGTAACAGTGCTTGGCAAGATGGTTTACTTTGCCACATATGAAACAAGGTTTTGGTCTGATAATTCTACTCAGATCAACTCCTTGTTTCTGAGCCCACTGATTATTCCAATTTCTTTGATTTCCCCTCCTTTTATCCTGTTTTAGGGGCTCAGATGTATTACATGCACACTGTTTGCAAGGACTAGGATTCACAACTGTGGTCTGTTTGTAATGGACCTTATTAGACTTTCCCTCAGTCTTTTCTATGTCCTTATATTTGACCCAGTTCCTTCCACAATCCTCATTGGTGATAATATTATTCTCTAAAGGAATCTCACCACTCACAGTATTATCATTACTCTTACTAGCCTCTTTCTCAGTCTTGTACTCAACAACTACTTCATCTAAGGGATCTATCTTAGTGGCTCCCTCATTCGAGTCTTTCCTATCCTTGGTCTCTAGTAAGTCTGATGTAGGAGGGATGTAGTTGTTGTTGTATGGTGGTGGTGTGGTATTGTACCCAATTCCTCTTCTCAGTTTGTCATGAAACTGGGTTTGTAGTAAAGAGTCCATTGCTTTACAAGCATTGGAAAACTTTGCCACATCTAGCTTAACTTTGGCTAGCTCTCCTCTCAACTTTTCATTCTCCTCTTTAGACTTTAATAGTTGGATTTCTAGATCATTTTTCTCCCACTTCCAGTAATTTGTATCATATGTGTGTTGCAGTTCATTGGCTTGGAAACTTTTAATTTGTTCCTCAAACCTCTCAACAATTTTCACATAATCTTTTATATCTTTTTCTAATTTCTTAAGGTCGTCACTCATCTTCTGGTTGTGATCCCTGTACCTTTTAACAGTATCTATGCAAGTTTGAGAACAGGGATTAGAAAGTACCTCAATTCGAAGATCATAACCTCTTCCATGAGAGCTTGATTTTGAATAGCCTCTTCTGCTTGATCACTCAAGTCAAACCCCATTCCTTGTTGAGAAACAAGGGCTTGAGCAGAGTTTCTATTCTGGTTAAAGCTTAAGTCTGTGCTTGTTGGTGGTTGTTGTGAGACACTCCACTTCTGCATTCCCTGGCAAAGTGTCCCTTCAGATGACATTTATAGCACTCCACTTTTGACTTATCAAAGCCTGCACCATCTTCTCTTCTTTGGGAGAAGTTGTTCCTCCCAGTCCTCTTGATGAACTTCTTCAACCTCATAGAAAGCATGTCCATCTGCCATTTAATATCCATCTCTTCAAGATCATCAGGATGAAGCTGTTCCAAGTCATCATTGATTAAAGAGGAGTTTCCATGGCTGGAAAGAAAGGCTTCAAAAACAGATTCAGTGCCTTTTTCTTGATTTACTCCACTAGCAGCATTAACTGATTCAGGGTTAGCAGTAGAATCAATTGATGCTGATAGGAGTGCAGCATTATGAACATATCCAGTAGGCTTCTTCTTTGCCTCCACCTCAGATTCAAACACTCTCAGATCATTGTACAGATCATCCAGTTCCTTTTCTTCCAATTGATCATTCTGTCTGAATGAAATAATATACATGGTCCATTCATCTCCAAGGGACCTTAAGAACTTTCTGTTTACATCATCTTGATCAATCTGTACTCCCATAGTAGCTAGTTCACCAATCAGCTTGTTAAACCTGTCAAAAGTTTGAGTCATGGACTCATTCTTAGTTGACATAAAGTTTTCATACAGTTGCTTCAATATTGCCTTCTGATTTCTCTTGGTACTTTTGGTACCAGAGAATCTCTTCTCTAGAGCATTCCAAAGCATCTGTGCATCAGTGCAATTGTAGAATTGGTGTTGATACTCATTGGGAATAGCCAAGAGCAGTGTGCTCAAGGCTTTCATCTCTGTCTGCCTTGTCGTCCTTTCTGCATCCGTATTTGGTGGGACTCTTTTTCCATCTGCACCAATCTTTCCTTCATCAGACGGGCCATTCTCAATGATGTCCCACATAGAGTAATCTGTGAGGAGAATGTATTGCTTGATCCTAATCTTCCACATGTCAAACTCATTGGATCTGAGCATTGGAACCTTTGAGACAAGAGTACTGTTTGATTCAACTGTGTTTTCCATGATGAATGAAGGTTTCTGAGAATACTTGCTCTGATACCACTTGTCAGGATCTAATTCTTAACAAGAATAATGAACTCAGAAACAATATTAAAGAAGTTGCGGAATAACACTTTAATATTCAACAATCAATGTAACAGTGAATCAGAAATCACACTCTTGTAAACTTTATTGAATGATTAAAGCTACAAGATTTCAAACAAAACCTCAATATTGATGAACAGGCTCACCAATACGAATTCTACTTCTCTAGAACTAGGGTTCTAAACCTTGAGGTTAATTCTCTCTATGAAAACAAAAGTTCAGAATTATCAAAAGTTAATTCTATCATAGACTTCTATACTATTTATACAAGACATATTACAAGATAATTATCAAAATACAATTGATATTCAATCCATAATTATCTTCTTTACTTTATCAAGTCTTCTATACAGCTGTCTTCCTTCCATAATGAGTCTTCATCTTATAAGCAACACTAATCTTCTTCAGCAGCATTAAAATCCTCAGCAGTATTAACTTTGATATGACAGTACTAACTTCAGCAGTACTAACTACTAGCAGTACTAACTCTCCAAGCAGTACTAACTTTTGAAATAGCAGTACTAACTTGTCAAACAGTATTAAATCTACTAGCAGTAGTAATCAGTTGTGCTAGCAGCATTAACCATACTTAAACAATTCTTTAATTCCCAACACGATCTTTTTGATCAACTCCAAGGCGCGGGATGCTTCTCAAAGATTGACCTTCGGTCCGGATACCATCAAGTGAGAGTGAAGAAGAAAGACATTCCGAAGACGACCTTCCGAACGCGATACGGTCACTACGAGTTCTTGGTAATGCCTTTCGGGTTGGCCAACGCTCCGACCGTATTCATGGACTAGATGAACTGCGTGTGTCGCCCATTCTTGAAAAAATCCGTGATTGTCTTCATCGACGATATTCTAATCTATTCAAAGGACGAGTCCGAGCATGGGAAACATTTGCGGGAAGTGTTGGAAGTTCTAAGAAGGTAAAAGTTGTTTCCAAAGTTCTCGAAGTGCGAATTTTGGCTCTAAGAAGTGCAATTCTTGGGGCATGTGGTGTCTAAAGACGGAGTGAAGGTAGACCCGACAAAGATCGAGGCAATGATGAGTTGGGAACCGCCAACGAGTCCGACAGAAATCCGAAGTTTCTTGGGACTGGCGGGTTACTATCGGCGTTTCATTCAAGACTTCTCCAAGATAGCTACGCCGCTCACCTCACTCACAAGAAAGAAATTCAAATTTCTTTGGACCGATGAGCAAGATCAAGCCTTTCATTCCATTCCCGAGGGATCGGATGACTTCGTGGTGTATAGCGATGCTTACACGATGGGTTTAGGGTGTGTGCTAATGCAACGGCGAAAAGTGATAGCTTATGCGTTGCGGCAGCTGAAAGATCATGAGAAGAATTACCCTACTCATGACTTAGAATTGGCGGCGGTGGTCTTTGCATTGATGCTATGGCGGCATTATTTATACGGGATGAAGTGTACTGTCTTTACTGATCACAAGAGTCTTAAGTACATCTTCGATCAGAAATAGCTCAACATGCGGCAAAGAAGGTGGCTTGAACTTCTAAAGGACTACGATTGTGAATTTCTCTACCATCCCGGCAAGGCCAAAGTGGTGGCGGATGCATTGAGTCAAAGGGGCCATGATGGTGGTGTCAAGTTAACCCTCACAAGGATAGAAGTAGTGTCGAGCCTCTTGGAAAACATCAAGGCGAGTCAAATGGAAGCACTCAAGGAGGAGAATCTCAAATCCGAAGTCATGGTGAAGCAAAGAGAACTCCTAACGGAAGACAGTCGTGGACTTAAACTCTTTCAAGGACGAATATGGGTGCCGGAGTTTGGGGGAAACCGTGACCTAATTCTTGAAGAAACACACAAATTGTAGTATTCTATACTTCCCGGTAGCACCAACTTGTATAGGGACTTAAAGTTGAACTATTGGTGGTCGGTGATGAGGCTAGACGTGGCCAATTATGTGGAGAGATGTGTCACGTTTCTCCAAGTCAAAGCTGAGCATAAAAGACCGTACGGGAGTATACAACCGTTGTCCATTCCCGAGTGGAAATGGGACAACATCACCATGGATTTCGTGACAAAACTGCCGAAGATATTGCGAGGCCATGACACCATTTGGGTAATTGTAGACCGCCTAACCAAGAGTGCATACTTCCTTGCGATGCCAGAGACTTTGCCAATGGTGAAATTGGCCAAGCTTTACATCGATGAGGTGGTGTCAAGGCATGGGGTTCCACAATCGATCGTGTCGGATCGGGACAGTCGGTTCACATCGAACTTTTGGGCTAGCTTACAGAAAGAATTAGGCACCATATTAAATCTGAGCACGACATACCACCCTCAAACAGATGGTCAAAGCGAGAGGACGATTGAGACGCTAGAGGACATGTTGAGGTCGTGTGTCATTGATTTCGGAGGAAGTTGGGACTCGCACTTACCTTTGGTAGAGTTCTCTTACGACAACAGTTACCATTCTAGTATCGGAATGGCACCGTTCGAGGCGTTGTATGGGCGGAAGTGCAGGACTCCAGTCTGTTGGTTAGAAGCAGGCGAGAAGCAATTCGTCGGACCAAAAATAGTCCAAGAGATTGCGGATAAGGTAAAGGAAATTCGAGAGAGATTAAAGGCATCTCAAGACCGACAGAAAAGTTATGCGGATAAAAAGAGAAGACCAGTCGAATTTTAAGTGGCCGATCGTGTCATGTTGAAAGTATCTCCGTGGAAGGGGATTATTCGGTTTGGAAAACGTGGGAAGCTTAGTCCTCGCTTCATTGGACCCTTTATTATTTTGGAGAAGATCGGCCCCCAAGCGTACCTGTTGGATTTACCACCGAAAATGGACGGGATACACCCTACCTTCCACGTGTGTTACATTTGGAAGTGCCTATCCGAGGAGGAAAGTGTGATACCCTTAACGAAAATCCAAGTAGATAATGGGAACCGTTGCGTGGAAGAACCAGAAGGGATTTTGGAGTCAAAGGTAAAGAAGTTACGGCATAAGGACGTGGTCATGATCAAGGTCCAATGGAAGCACCATCGTGGTGCCAATGTCATTTGGGAGTCCGAAGATGACATGAGGAATCATTATCCTCATTTGTTTGCTTAGGGTGAGATTTCGGGGAAGAAATCTTAATTAGGTGGGGAGGATTGTAACACCCAGATTTCAGGTAAGTATTGGGAATCCGTTAAGCCTTGCATTTTACTTGATTAATTGAAGTTAATTGTATTCTTCATATTAATTTTGTCTATTTAAGGCTTTTATCTGTATGCATGTGGCCTTATGTGACTCTAGTAGTACTGTTATACTTGGTAATGGTAGTCACGCGTGAGTCAACTGTCTATCTTTAGGAAAATCAGGCCCTGCGTGTAGGAGGCGACATTGCCCCAGCGACAATGCCCTGGGAAAAGTCGCTGGGCATAGTCGCCCGTGGTGTACCGTAAGTGTTGGTGCTTCGATGACATTGCCCCATCGACAATGCCATGGGAAAAGTCGCTGGGCATAGTCGCAGGCAGTGTACCGTGAGTGGTGGTGAGACCGCGACAATGCCCTGACGACAATGCCAGGGGAAAACTCGCTGGGCATTGTCGCCCTCGTGGTCCAGTCTTCTATTTTAAATGCAAGTTGTTACCTCATTCCAACCATTCTCATCAAAAACGGGAAAGAGTTCTTGAGGGTGATTTTTGAAGCATCCAAGTCTCATTTCACTTCAATCTAGGGTTTGGGTTGGTGGTCTCATTAATTGTTCTTCAAAGCTCCACCCAAGTGCATTTATTGGAGTGCTTTTCAAGGATTCTCACTCTTCTCCATCAAATCCATCTTTGGCAACTTCTAGAGTTTTCATCTTTTCTAAATTTTAATCAAAAACCTAGATTTGTGAGTTTACTAAACTTTTGTCAAAACTAGATACACATCATAATCTTCTACTTGTTATTATTGTATCTTACTTGAAATGCTCATCTCTACATGTTTAAGTATTTGGGGTTTTTCCTTATGTTTACATGTCTATATATGTCTTGCCATGACTAAATGGAATGCATAAATTGTCATGGGGATGATTTTCTATTTGGGACACTATTTGATGTTATCATGTTTATATGATGAGATTTTGGTCATATTAGTCTTGTAGTGGACTTTATATTGATTGGGATGGTGATATTGTACCCATGGTTGGTATTGAAATATATTTGGTATATTGTGCCTTGAAACCTCCTATAATGCATGTTGGACGAACCAAGTCAGTAGACACTAGGAGGATGTAGTCTTGGGTGCCACGGTGATGGTATGTGCCTAGACCTACGCCATTCGGGGTAATGCCATGGTTGTAGACCTCGGATGTATCGGGCCTTTCGGATGTCACTCTTAGTAGTTGCATCAAGGTATATCGACTCTTTGGGTGGAACTTGATTGGTGCTATGGGTCTCCCCTATTGACTCCACATTTAATGAAATTTGGTTAACTACTGATAACAATTGTAAATGCTCCTATATGCTATTTCTTGTGCAACCTCACTAGGATTTTTGGCCTAACATTTGTTTGGTGTCATGTGTATCTCAGGTTCTAGCGGCGCCGTTTCTAAGCAGTCCTAATCGGTCCGTGGTGAGAGCTTGGGGGAAAGTTCTTAGGATGCATTTTTGGTGAAGCCATTGTTTGGACTTAGACAACACCCCTTTTGTAATCTTCTTTCTAGTTTAGAAATTAGATTAGTTGGTTGTTTCTTATTTCCGTTACATTACAATAGTAATTAACAGGTTTTTATAGTTTCCCATTTTTGGGAGGCTCTTGCTATGGCAAATTATATACCACATTTTCGTTGAAGGAAAGTTTTTGTTATCCCTATTTTTAGTGTTAGGGTGTTACATGATAGCATCCTATTTGAGATAGTATTACCAGAACAAATGATGAAGTTTCAACACATAATGAAAATAAACGATACAGAGATAAATTTCCTTTTCTTATGGCACAACTAAGAACACAAGTTTTCTTGTTGTCGAAAATAGAATTGATCCATGGCAGCATATCATGTCTGTGTTTGTTCTAAGAATCTCCCAAGATATTCCCATTTAGTAAACGACCTTAAGTTTAGTGATTAGAACCACGATGCGATGCGATAAAGCAGATGATGCAATACCATTAGTGATTGTCCATTTTCTAAAGTAAGTTCCTAATTTCTAATTCTACCTTACTAATCCTGCTTAATCTTCAAATAAATTTGTAGTTTTCTTGCAGATGTATTCTACACCAATTAACTTTACCGGTCTTCTCAATAGCCCACCATTTCTAGGTGACCTCAATGAAACATATCCCTTATTTGATTTAACGTTATCCCAATACCAATCTAATGACTCCACTTGTGTTTCACCATCGTATGCAAATTACGAGGATACACCATTGGTTGAAAATAATGAAGATACTCCTATTGCACGTGGTAGTAAGAAAAGACAAAGAGCGGACAATTTTTACATGGAGGAAGACAAACTTCTTGTTTCGGCATGGTTGAATAACATTTTAGATGCAATAAAAGGAAATGAACAAAAGAAGTTCCAATTTTGGAAAAGAATTAGTCAGTACCACATTGAAAACAAGACGTGGAACAAAGATCAGAGTGAGAAATCATTAGTAAGTCGTTGGGTGAAAATCAGTGCCACTGTAAGTAGGTTTTGTGGAATCTACTCCCAAATTGAACATCTACGAAAAAGTGGTCACACGGAACAAGATAAAGTAAACTACCTTGATATCATACTTCCATTATAACTTAATAAACTACTTGAGACTATTTTTATATGTATTTCATATGATAGGTAGTGGAGGCAAAAGAAATTTATAGGAAAGAAGAAGGTCATCCATTTCAGTTAGACCATTGCTGGAATATATTAAGGTTTTAGCATAAATGGATAAATGAACATAAAAGGATTGAAGATAAGAGAAGGTCAAGAGTTTATTCCATCAAGGTTTCAAACTCGATCAATTTGGATGATGACAACATAGAATCTCCTGAGCCTGCAAGCTTGAATAGACCAATTGGAAGAAAAGCTGCAAAGGAAGCGAATAAGAAAGTAAAAACCATAAAAGAAGTCGGTGAAAATGATGATGAATCATCAAAGGTACGTATTGAGTTAGAAGAATTGAGGCCAAGGAGATTAGAAAAAGAACACATAAGGGTTGATCAATTCCAGTTACTCCTTGCGACTGAGCAAAAACATGTTAAGCTTAAAGAGAAAAAGCTTGAACTACAAGCTAGAAGCGAGGAGAAGCAAGTTGCCCTTAGAGAAAAAGAAACTGAAGTTCAAGATCGAAGTGAGGAAGATAGAATTATGGCCATGGATACTAGTGGCATGTCTCATATTCAAGTTCAATACTTTGAGAGACGTCGAAAGGAAATATTCACAAAGCAAACTAGGAGATTTGAAAACATGTGGTCATGGATAAGTTTTATGATTTGTTTTATTGACCAAGTCTATGGTATGGTTTTTGTACTTTTTGCTCACCAAACAGAACAATCAAGCTCCTGGATGTGTTTTTAGATCTTATAAAGCTATTGTATGTGTTTTGGATCTTTGGATATTTTCAGCAGGTTGTAATTCGTGTAGGTTGTAATTCCAGCAACTTGTATTTCCTGCAGGTTGTAATTCTAATAGGTTGTATTTTTTGCAGGCTGTATTTCCGGTAGATCATACTTCCAACAGGTTAGAGCATCTCCAACAACATTGCTAAAATAGAAAAATTGGTTTTTTATTTTCTATCTCTCTCTAACAGCATTGCTATCTTGTTTGCTATAATAGAGAATCATGAAAAAATCTCTAAATGTAGAGAACTCTCATTGGTGGGATGAAATAAAATAATATTTCTCTCTCATATTTAGAGAATTATAGAGAATTCTCTATATTTAGAGATTTTTCCATGATTCTCTTTTTTAGCAAACAATATAGCAATGCTGTTGGAGAATAATAGCAAAGCAAAATCCATTTTTTTTTCTATTTTAGCAATGCTGTTGGAGATGCTCTTATATTTCCTGCAGGTTATATTTCCAGCAGTGCTAGTTCCTGCAGGTGGTATTTCCAGCAGGTACTACTTCGTGCAGGTCCTATTTCCGGCAGTTCCTATTCCTGCAGGTCCTATTTCTAGTTCCAACAAGTGCTACTTCCTGCAAGTCATATTTCCAGCAGCTTGTGTTACCCAAATATTTCCCGTTTCATCTTATTTTGGAACTATATAGTACACACAATGTAAATATGTTGTTAAATTGATAGTCTTTGTACATTATAAACAAGTTTGGATTATTAAATATGATCGATGATAAAGGAAAAACATACTTGTTTATTAATAATAATATCATTGTCCTTTTTTGATGAGTTGAGATACATCATAACTTAAAGCATATCACTATCGACAACCATGTATCTTCCATAAGTGCTCAACTAGATCTTCTTGAAGTTGAGAAGGCATTTTCGTATTGTGCATCCGATGTCGGTTTTCAATGAACTCCATTACTGTTGGTTTGCGCTCAAAAGATGTCGATACCGTTGCAATTTCATAAATTTGATCATAAGAGTTATATATATGATGCATTCTTCTTTGGTGAACAACTTCATGTTTACCACACTCGTCTTCAATAATCATATTATTCATTATTATGCATGCAATCACGATATTATGTAGGGTGTCCTTCTCCCAAAATCTTGTTGGGCCACAAATGATTGCAAAACGTACTTGAAGCACTCTAAATGCACGTTCAACATCTTTCCTTGCCCCTTCTCGCTCTTTAGCAAAAAGTTTTTGTTTATTTCCTTGTGGAGCTGGAATAGTCTTCAATAATGTTGCCCATGAAGGATAAATGCCATCAGCAAGATAATATCCCATAGTATATGATCTACCATTGACTTTGTAGCTAATAGGAGGAGCACGACCTTCAACAATATCACTGAACACAAAAGAGCGCTACAACACATTAATGTCATTAAGAGATGCGGGTAGCCCAAAAAAACCATGCTATATCCAAAGATCATATGAAGCTACAACTTCTAAAATAATGGTTGGATCATGAATATGCCCTGTGAACATACCATGCCAAGTAGTTGGACAATTTTTCCACGTCCAATGCATATAGGCAATGCTTCCTAGCATCCCTGGAAAACCACGCTTTTCACCAATTGCATGAAGCCTATTGAGGTCATTGCTATTTGGTGATCGTAAATACTCATCACCAAACACTTCAACGATTGCTACAACAAATCTTTTGAGGCTTTTAATAGCGGTACTTTCACCAATTTGCACATACTCATCTACGTAATCGGGCGGGACACCATAAGGAAGCAATCGAAAAGCAACAGTTACCTTTTGAAGAGATGATAAACCAAGACGCCTAGCCAAATTCATTTTTTGAACAAAATAACTATCATGTGCAACAACAACATCAAGAATTCGAAGGAAAAGAGCTTGATTCATTTTAAACCTCCTTCGAAAGAGTCCAGAACCATATTTTGGAGGATCGGCGAAATAGTCATAGTAAAGTTGTTCATGGCCCCCAATTAGATCGCGATGAACAAATTTATGGCCCATAACAGAACCACCATGAGCTCCTTTTGAGCTCTTGTCGGCAAGACGTTCTTCTTTTAGTTGTCGAAGCAACAACTCTTCATGTTCCTCATCCTCATCATCCATATGCATATCAAGCAAGTAACGAGTAGCTAAAGAACGACGAGCCATTAAAATTGTTTTAAAGTGAAGAACAAACGAGAAGGCGGGAATGATACGAATTAGATAGAAAAAATGGTTGTAAATTGCTCTTTTATATAGATACATTTGTCAAAAATCATTTACTACTAGTTGTTGGAAGTTAATCTTTACTACTACTAGTTGGAAGGTGGGAGTTAGAAGTACCATTTGGTGGAAATAATCAATTAATATTAATTTATTGGAACAAATTAATAACATAAATATTGTTGGAAATTACCATTTTGTATAAAGTTTATTAAAAATTATCATTTTATAAAATGGTTTTTTTGGAAATTACCGTTTCATATAAAATATGGTTAAAAGTTTATTTAGTTGTTGAGAGTTTATTTAAAAGTTAGTTTAAAAAGTTTGTTAAAAAGTTTGTTGGAATATTAAATATTTTGAATATTTTAATAATATAAGTAATGATTGATTTTTTAAAATAAAAAAGTTGTTGGAGTTGGAAGAAATTGTTTTTAGAGATTTTAACTTTTCATTCTCTATTTTAGAGAAATTTTAGCAAGGCTGTTGGAGATGCTCTAAGAGTATGCAATGTGCTTTTTAAGAGGATTTTTAAAGGTTTTTAAAAAAGTAAAAACCTCATTTCAAGTTTTTTCACATAGTAGAGAGGTTTTTTTACATAAGGTTTCTTTTAAGGTTTTTCCTCATAGGTTATAACTGTACGATATGTTTTTTCAGAGATTTTTCGTATTTAATCAGTTCTAACTTTATTGAATTTTAAAAAAGTTTTGTATTAAATCAGTTTATTTATTGATATAATTATGTAATCATATTTAAATAAAATTGTTAAATAAATAATGTAAAATAAGTACATAATTAAAGTAATTATATTTTTTATATATCTAAAAATTTTACATACTTAAATTAATGTCTCAAATTTGACATACTTTTATACAATTTTTACAGATTTTTTAATAATCCGATTTTTATTTTATAGTATACATACTTTTAAATTAACTTTTTTTCTTTTAAATTTTATTGGACATACTTTAATGCAATATTTATGGATTTCTTAATAACCCAATTTGTATTTTTGATTGTAGATACTTTTAAATTTAACTTTTTTTAATTTCATTGTACATTTTTTTATACATTTCTTGATAACCCAATGTTTAATTTTTATTGTACATACTTATAAATAAACTTGTTTTTTAATTTTTTTTATTTCAATTTTGTATAATTTATTTCAAGTATTGTAATATAAAGTGTTATTTAATAATTTTTCGATATAAATAAACATGTATTTGTGTAAAATTTAATATATTTATTTTTAGAAATAAGAATATAAATGATATAGAGTTCAATTGGTGGGGCCCAGAAAAGTTTGAAAAAGCTTGAGTGAGGTTTTTCACATAGTGGAGATATGTAGAGGTCTTTAAGTTGCTGAGGTGACGATAATGTGTAAGGAAAAAACTTAGTGAAAACCTCAACATTGTGGATGCTCTAATGGCACCCCCTCTAGTGTCAAAACCAAGTCAATTTATGCATTGGAAATTGAAAACGTTAGTATTGATGTAGACATGTGTGAAGTGAAAGCCAATGGATAGAAGTGCACTTAACATTGCTTAGGGATACATTTAGCCCAACCCTTTTCAATTTGTACGTCACACGAGAAGTCAAAAAAGTATAAATTTATAGCATAAGTTAAAATATAAACTAAACTACAAAGTGGATCCTTGTGGTTTGCTTAAAATCTTGATGTGGTCACACTTTCAAAATAAGCGCATTCAACATCCCCATGCTTTGCATTTTATTACGAGTTAGATCCCGTACTCTAACTTTGTTAAATTATAATCCATTAACTTAGGGACATTTGGATCAATTTACTCTTCTCCTTACATTTTCTTTTAGAAAATCAGAAAAACTTTGAAACCCCACCACTAAGAATACACAAAGTGTTCGTCTTCCCAACTCTTCCCTCCTCTCTCCTCCTTCACCCACACCGATTCAATCTCAAGTGAGCAAAACATAAGGAAATACATAGAATGTTTATAAACATGTATACATCTCACTCCACAAAAATTGGGTTTATAGGACGCTCAAGATGTTTAAGCGCCCTAATAACATACTTTATAGGACTTAAGTTTATAGGAGTAATTGTAAAATGTTCTATCTAAAACTGTTACAATAGGTTTTATAGGACGCTTTTAGGCGTTTCAACAACTTCTTTAGGACGTTTTTTAAAATAAAATGTCATATTAGCTTGTCGGTCCACAATATTATCAAGTTCTTATAAAAAACAATGATACAAATTATTTACCAACCTTTCTATTACAAACAATGGATTACAACGTTTGATGTTTGCGATTTCTCTCTTGAAGCTCTCGGTTGGTTTCTCTCTAATGAACAGTGTTGATTATTAAGATATTATGAGAGATATGAGATATTAGAATCTCATCTACCTAATATCAACTAACCAACATAATATCTAAAAATATAATATCTAAACTAAATATCCTAAAATATCTATTAGTTAGATATTTAGGAATAATACATAATACAATTATTAAGACAATAATTAACTTTGACATTTATTACAAACTTAACATTAGACTAATCTTGAGAGTGACTTTTCAGCTTTAGCTTCAGATTCCAAACTTCAGATTGGATGATCTTGCAATAGATTTGTGCGCTAACAATCTCCCCCTTTGGATCAAGATCATTACTAAAATGATTTAACAATTCAATCTTCTCTTTCAGCTCAGAAGTTGGAATCTCCTTATCTGTTTTCAATATATAATAATCTCCAGGTTTTAGCTCAGAATGCTTTAGCAAAGTATCTTCAAAGAAAATTTCTCTAAAATCAGCATGTCTTCAGAATACTTGCTCTAAACTTGTGTTGTTCCCCATTTCTTGTATAGCTCTTCTCCCCCTTTTTGATGAAAAGTGCAACGACTTCATCAAAACTTTTATGTCAAGAAATGTTTATCTTAAGGAGCTTCTGATCCGTCAATTCAAAAGATATTCATCCAGATCTTTTCAAATCCAGACAAAATAATCGTGTAACACCTGAATCAACAAATGAATAAGTTAAAATGTCTGTCAGTAACACTAAGTCACTATGTGTAATGAATACACATTGGAAAGGAGCTTTTATGATGTTCACTCCCCCAGGGCTTCCATTCAATCATCGAAACACCACAAACGTAAATTCTATGAACGTTATGACAAAGAAACAAATTCCTTGTGTGTTCGTGCAAGTGATAGAAAGAATTAAGCACTTGATGATTGCTTTTAAGGCTCAATATTGTGTAAACCACTGAGACAACAGTAAGTTAAACACAGACTCAACGTGCATGAGTGAAGTGCGAAGGTGGGGCAAAATTCCTTCTTTTCAATATCCAGATTTTCCAAATGAAAATCAGATAGTAAATGTGTTGCTTCCCCTTTGAAAATGTGAAACACTTTCTATTTGAGTAGAAAATGAGTAGCTGGTGGGGTTAATCAAGAGTTGGCATGGGCTAGTTGCCTATTTCAATAATGTTCACCAAAGAAATGTGAAACACTATAAATGTGGCTGCCCGGCTCAGAAAGTAGTTGGTGCAGAATTCTGATATTCTTTTAACTCTGTTCTCACACCCTCTTTCTTTTAAACATTCAGTTTACTTCTAACCGAACTCTCTTTTTCTGTATATCTCATCACACATCCCACACTCATTTCTTTTGATTTCTCACACTCAATCACTATGGATTAATCTTGGGTAGGAAACACTGGTTAAAGTGTATCCGTAGAAGTTGTGTTAAGTCCTAGCACAATGAAATCCGATGTTTTCCTAGAAAGCATATGATGCTCAAAATGGTTTAACTATCTCAGTTAAAGCACAAAGTAGATCTTGAAAACATTTAAACGCACACTTCCAATTCATGAAATCGTTTTGAGATTCGGGAAGTGGTTTGAACATTTAAGAACTTGTTTTGAATGAATGAAAGTTATCCTTCTTTGAATCATATATGAGATTAAGATAAAGGATTATACCTTTACGTGCGATCTTACATCTCATGAAGCTAAGCTTATGTCATAGTCAAAGTAACTTTATTCACATTGAATTAAAAGACAAAAAGCAGTAAAACAATGAAAGTACGAGTTCTGATCTGAAATAATCAAAAGTCATATCCTAACTCCTTTGACTTGTAAAACTCCCCCTAAAATCATGCATCACAAAAATTTGACATTAAAAAGGTAAATGCATAAATTAGTGAGTCTTCTCCTCAAATTAATATTGACCATCTGTCAATTTCTTCTCATACTCCCCCTTGGATCATGAACAAAATATTTGAAGTGCAAATATCATTCAGAAATAAGAATGAAGAAATGATGAAAAAGTATACAATTAGAA
This sequence comes from Arctium minus, assembly GCA_954870635.1. Classification (NCBI taxonomy): domain Eukaryota; kingdom Viridiplantae; phylum Streptophyta; class Magnoliopsida; order Asterales; family Asteraceae; genus Arctium; species Arctium minus. The sequence continues at coordinate 145,962,066 of OX941081.1, forward strand.
AACTTTGATAGGTAACTACTGATTATGTCTTAAGATTTAGCATACCAAGCTTAGAGACAAGAAAGGTGAACCTATTTTCGTCTAAAGGTTTGGTAAACAAATATGCAAGCTGATAATCAGTTTTTACAAAGAAAAGTTCAATTGTTCCTTTTTCGACATTATCTTTGATAAAATGATACCTGACATCTATGTGTTTGGTCTTGGTGTGTTGAACATGATTCGCTGTTATCGCGATGGAGCTCTTTGAGTCACAATAGATCGGGATTTTGTTGAAGTGAAAACCGTAGTCGCGTAGTTGTGTTTTCATCCACAAGACCTGAGAACAGCAGCTAGCAGCAGCTACATATTCTGCTTCGGCCGTTGAAGTTGATACACAAAGTTGTTTCTTCGATGCCCAACTTACGAGTTTATCACCGAGGAACTGTATATGACCTGACGTGCTCTTCCTGTCTAGCATACAACCAACATGATCTGCATCTGTATATGCTGTTAGTCCAAAGCTAGTATCTTTAGGATACCATAGACCAAGATCTACAGTCCCCTTCAGATACCTAAAAATGTGCTTAACTGCAGACAAATGGGATTCTTTGGGATTGGCCTGATATCTAGCACATAAGCATGTAGAGAACATTATATATGGCCTACTAGACGTAAGATACATCAAAGAACCTATCATCCCTCTGTAAGTCCTAACATCAACAGCCTTTCCAGAAGGATCGGTGCCAATCTTAGTACCTAGTGCCATTGGGGTACCAATCGGTTTAGAATTTTCCATTTTGAAATTCTGAAGAATATCAAGAATGTATTTTGATTGATTGATAAAAATCCCCGATGAAAATTGTTTGACTTATAATTCCAGAAAGAAATTCATCTCTCCCATCATATTCATCTGAAATCTTGACACCATAAGGTTTGAAAAATTCTTACAGTACTTAGGATTTGTAGAGCCAAAAATAATATCATCCACATAGATTTGAATAAGAATGATACCGGCTTTCTCCTTTTTAATAAACAAAGTGGTATCTACCGTACCTTTTGTAAAACCAGTCTTGACTAAAAATTGAGATAGGACATCATACCAGACACGAGGAGCTTGTTTCAATCCATAGAGTGCTTTGTCAAGAATGTAGACATGATTCGGTTCTCTTGATTGACAAAGCCTTCTGGCTGTGAGACGTAGACTTCTTCCTTTAGAATGCCATTCAGAAAGGCGGTCTTCACGTCCATTTGAAAGACAGTGAAGTTCTTGTGAGCTGCCTAGGCCAAAAACATTCGAATTGCCTCTAAACGTGCCACAGGAGCATAAGTCTCGTCGTAGTCTATTCCTTCCTCTTGCCTGTATCATTTGTCTACAAGTCTTGATATGTTTCTGATAACGGTACCATCTTCATCTTTCTTGATTTTGAAAACCCATTTCGTACCTATAATGGTTTTACCTTGAGGTTTGGGTACGAGTCTCCAGACTATAAGTGCGTCGAACTGATTCTGCTCTTCTTGCATTGCAGTCACCTAGTCTGAAATGGCAAGAGCCTCGGATATGCGAGATGGCTCGATCTTGCTCAGAAAGGATTCATGCATACACATATTTATTGAAGCTGACCTAGTTTGCACCGATTTTGAAGGATCACCAATGATATGGCTTATTGGGTGCGCTTTGGTCCATTTATGTTCATGAGGGAGCGGATTATATGAATATATATCATTATTATCATCTAAGAATCCACTGGTACCTTCTTCAGGTTGTTCAGGAGGAATGATGATTGTAGTTGAAGTAGTAGGTGCAGAAGGTTTAGAAGGTACAACTTGGTCCATCTGTAGATCAGTATGTACAGAACATACTACTGATACAACAACTTCTGTCTCTTCATTATTTGTCACAACTTCAGCTGTTGGAGTCAGCATTTGAACTGGAATTCCTTGCTGAATCGAGGAGTTGGATTCAATAGAGATATTTGAACTGGTTGGATGAGTAGTCGTTGAGTCTTCCATCCTGTCAACCACAACAGATTTCTTCACATTAGATCCAAGAAATTCATCATAAAACAGTTCAAATAATAAATCTAAATCAGATAAATGATTAGTAGACGTTGATGCTTCATCTGATTTGATCGCTTGAGACGCAGGTTCTGGACTGATTTGCCCAGAAGCTAGTACTCCGGTTATCACGGGTTCTGAACTGTGTTGTTCAGAAGCCATCTCTTCATCAAATGTGACGTTTACGCTTTCATCCACTGTTTTTGACTTCTTCAAGTATACACAGAATGCAGTAGATGTTGATGAATAACCAATGAAGATGCCTTCGTTCGCCTTGGCACTGAACTTGTTCCGACTCTCTCTATCGTTTAGAACAAAACACTTACATCCAAATATATGGAAATATTTGATTGTCGGTGTTCGGTTGTTAATTAACGCATAAGGAGTCTTCTTGAATCTGCGGTGTATCATGGATCGATTATGAGTGTAACACGCAATCGATACAACTTCAGCCCACAGAAATAGAGGTAAGTCAGATTGACTTAGCATAGTATGAGCAGCCTCGACTAGCGTACGATTTCTTCTTTCGACCACTCCATTCTGTTGAGGCGTACGAGCAGTAGAGTATTGATGTCATATCCCAACCGATTCGAGATATTCTTGAACTGTTTTGTTCTTAAACTCTGTGCTGTTTTCAGTTCTGAGAAACTTGACTGGTTTTTGCAGATTTACCTGGGTCGTCTTTAGGAATGTAATGAGAACATCAGGCGTCTCATCTTTTGAACGTAGAAATTTGATCCAAGTGTATCGCGAGTAATCGTCCACGATAACTAATATGTACTTCTTTCCGCCTAGACTTTGCGTTCGCATTGGACCGCATAAGTCCATATGCAACAACTCTAACGAAGAGCTTGTACTCGGTTCAGGCTTTCGTTTATGTGGAGCTCTCTTCATCTTTCCCTTTCACATGCTGCACACCGGTGTTCTTTTTCATACTTTAGCTCTGGAAGTCCTTTAACAAGCTTTTCACTGACCAACTTGTTTATGTACCTAAAGTTGAGGTGAGAGAGCCGTCGATGCCATAGCCAGCTTTGCTGCATCGAGGCTTTAAAGAGTAGACATACCTGCATGTCAGTCTGGACGTTTGACAAATTAATTGTGTATAGGTCGGACTTTCGAGCGCCAAACAAGAGTTCCTCGCATTCTTCAGTGCGAACAGAACACCTCTTGGCCTTGAAATTTACCTCTAAGCCTTTGTCACAGAACTGGCCTATACTGAACAGGTTGTGTCTTAAGCCTTCAACATAGCTCACCTTCTTGATCGTGACTTTGTCGTGTACCATATCACCATATCCTAGAATTGGTGAAAACTGGTCGTTCCCAAATCTAACTGTCCTGCAATATTTATCTGTATAATTGGACAACATCCCTTTTTTCCCTGTCATATGCTTGGAACAACCGCTATCCAAGTACCACATATGACGGGTCAGCACAAGAGAAATTACGAAACAAGAGATTTAGGTACCCACTTGTAAATGGGTCCTACAGTGTTAGTACATGATTTTGGTACCCATTTGAAATTGGGTCCTTTTTTCTTTTGAGAATTAAATGAAGAATTAGAATGATAAGAGTGAACATGATATGTGCCAAACCAAACATCAGAATCTTGACAAGAAGTGTAAACATGTTTATCATAATATGAAGACTTTCTAGCAGATAAAGATAACTGGAATAATTGCTTCATAAAGTATTTCTTGCGAGAAACGACAAGTTTTGGTTTCAAAATAGCAACATCAGCAATCAAAACATCTTTACTAGGTGTAGTCTTATTACAATCAACACTACAAAAAGATTTATCAGTCTTGTCAATCTCCTGTTTTGGTTTCCATTGAGATTTAACTCCTAGCCCTTTCTTGCTCAGATCTGAAACATTTGAAACTTTTGAGTCAGATTTTTGAGAAAAAAACGAATGCATCTTCTTTGGATTACCAGTAGTGATCGGTTTCTGTGAATGCTGAGATTTCTTCTTACCTTTAGCATTCTTAGATTTCACAAAAACTGTTTCATCAACTTTCGTTGATGATTTGCTTTTCACAAACTTACTGGATAATCCAAAGGAATTCACAATAAAAGACGAATGGTTAACTGCTACTACAGCTCCCAAAGAGATTTTCCCGCTAAAGAAAAGTTGGAGATGCTGTTAAGTGGTATTATCAGGGCAAGTGTGAGTTATTATGCCTCTCTAGTGTTGTTGGTGAAAAAAAGGGGCAAAGTTTGGCATTAAAATCAAATTGATCAATACACTCATCTAAAACACCATCGGAGTTTAGAAAATCAAACCCTCCATCAGTTGAACCAAACATGTCATCAGATTTTGAAGCCTTTGATGATTTAGAAAGAACAGTACTCTTAAGCACAGTTGAAAAAACTTTTTGTTCTATATCAATCAAAATTCTTTCATCTATTAAAGAATTCTCAAGTTCAGAAATTTTACTTTCCAAAACGAGAGAAGGGACGTAAATTTTACCTTTAATAGGCTTCGCCTCCATTTCTTTTACAGAATAACTTCCAAAGAAATCATTTGAAAGAGATTTTGATTGATATTTTGGATCATCATTATAACTATTATTCAACTTGGCATAACGAAATGGAAGTTGAACTTTAGTTATGTTCTTTCGTTTTTCCGTTTCCTTGGCTTCATCCTCTTTTGACAATCCAGTCCAGAAAACTTTAAGATCAGGGATTCTTCGAGCTAGTTTCAAAAATGTAAAATCATAAAGTGCAGGCACTTCAGATTTACCCTTTTTAAGCTAGTGAGGATTCTCATAACCAATTCCTCAGCTCTCTTTATTCTCTTTGGGTTTGTTTAGATGAATGGTTTGTTTAGTTTGACCCAATGAGTATAACTTCTTTTCCAAAGCATTTAATTTTTCAAGTAAAGATTTGTTTTCTTCGGTACGCGAAGAATACATTTTCGTAAGCTCTTTGAAATCAAACTCACTCTTTCTCAATTTAGACTTTGTTTCAGCAATCTCTTTAAGAATTATGGTCTGCTCTTTTGCACTGGTGTCAATGTTTTTATGTAAAACCTCAATCAATACTTTCTTCCCAGCAATATCATCGCTAAGTTTCTGTATTGATTGGTCTTTTTCTTTAATGACACCCTTTTCAAGCTTAAGTTTATACTCTAATTCTTGGAGTTTTATCATCATGGCATGCATTTGATTTAAGAAATCTGATTTAGTTAAATCACATACCTCTTCGTTGTCATCTTCATCGGACTCAACTTCAGCTTCTGTTTCCTGCTTGACCTCACCCATCAAGCATAGGTGAGCTGTCTCGTCCTTCTCTTCATTCTCATCTTCCTGGTCTGAATGATCTAGCCAGTATTCATCTTCTGCCATCAATGCCTTTCCAGCCTCTTGTTGCTTGGCTAGAAGCATTTTGTTTTTGTAGTAGTCTGAGTTTCTGACTTTGGGTCTTCGGCAGTCTCTGGCAAAATGTCCAAGTCTACCACAGTTGTAGCACTTTGGAGGTTCTGACTGACTAGTTTCTTCAGTTTTATACCTTCTCTCTTCTGGCTTCCTTTCCTCTACTCTCTTACCTTCAATCATCTCTTTGTGAACATAGTTGCTTGGACCAGAAGAATATCTCTGACTGTTTGAGCTTGGATTTTTGTAGAATTTCTTCTGAAAAGCCTTAGTCAACATAAGCATAGCCTGCTTTAGTTGTTCACAGTCGTATGTTACTGCTAGTGACTCTCCAACTCTGCCTTTGAATTCTTCATAGTTGTTTAGGCAGTTGGATATCTTCAGCTGGTTTCCAACTTTTGAACCTACCATCATCTTCTCTAGCTGATCCCACATCTCTTTGCCAGAGGCCTTGTAGCTGTCTATCTTCACATATATTTCATTTGGAATGCCTTGAAGAATGTAAGACTTTTCTAATCTATCATCTTTTGTTCTTTTTAGGTTATCACCTTCGAGCTCATCATACTTAAGTTGAAACTCTGTTGCCACAGTTCCCTCCGTACGAGTCTCATAAACTGGTGCCATAACTCCTTCTTCCAAGGATTTCCTGATGAATACTCCTAAATCATGTCTTTCAATGAAGTCCATGAACCGATCTTTCCACTGCTCATACTCTCCCCTGAAGAGTACTGGTGGCTTTGTGTCAGTTCCGATAGCTAGAGCTTCTCTTGAAGTCATTCTGATTGAAAAAGACTAGCGCAAAATAGGTTTGCGCGAGGTTTGAGTGGCGTGAAGTAATACTTTGCGCTAGTAAAGGTTGGTGCAAAATATGGTTTGCGCTACAAGGAGTTGGCGCAAAAATCAACTTTGCGTTATGAGGTGTTGGCGCAAAAGTGACTTCGCGAACTTGTGATCTGAGAATTGCGCGTAAATGGAGCTTGCGAGTTTTGGAGATTTACGCGAGACAAATGTGGCGCAAGCTGAGGTTTGCGCAAGTCGAGGGTCGCGCGAATTTGAAGTTTGCGCGAAGTGTTGATGGTGCAAAAGTCAAGTTTGCGCTAGACGTTGATGGCGCAAAAGTGACTATGAACTGGCGCAAATTTTGCACTCTCGCGAGTTCGTCCCTGCAACTTCAAAAATCGACTAAAACCCACAATAAACCTATCTGGACTTCGATTAGCAGTCCCAAATTTTTACAAAATGACCACTAACACTTCTAGAACAGATTACTAGCCTTTGATTTCAAAAACAGACACTTTTTGAAAGTCCAATAGATGGAACAGTGACTTTGAAGTCGTGTACTGTTGACTCCAAAAATCACAAAATGGGAATCGATATTAGTGCTATACTGAAATTAAAGTATAACAACTCGATCTAGCACCCTATTCGATCACAACCTGATCGATTTCAAACCCAAAAACACACTTAAACTCGAAAATGATTTTGACATGAAGAACAAAAAGTCGTTCTTTTAAAACTTGATTTGAATCTTTTTTCAGGCTCTGATACCAATTGTCGGTCCACAATATTATCAAGTTCTTATAAAAAACAACGACACAAATGATTTACCAACCTTTCTGTTACAAACAATGGATTACAACATTTGATGTTTGCGATTTCTCTCTTGAAGCTCTAGGTTGGTTTCTCTCTGATGAACAATGTTGATTATTAAGATATTATGAGAGATATGAGATATTAGAATATCATCTACCTAATATCGAATAACCAACATAATATCTAAAAATATAATATCTAAACTAAATATCCTAAAATATCTATTAGTTAGATATTTAGGAATAATACATAATACAATTATTAAGACAATAATTAACTTTGACAATTATTACAAACTTAACATTAGACTAATTTTGAGAGCGACTTTTCAGTTTTAGCTTCAGATTCCAAACTTCAGATTGGATGATCTTGAATCCAATAGATCTGTGCGCTAACATAGCTATTTTATATGACACTTTCAACCCGTCTTTTTATAGGAGAACTTATATTTTATAGGACAGTTTTTCAAATAGTGTCCTACAAAAATAAGTAACACGCACGACACGTTATTTTAAAAGTGTCCTAAAAAATTTGTTAAAACTCCTAAAAGCGTCCTATAAAGGTATTGTAACACTTTTAGATATGATGCTTTATAGTCTAATCCTGTAAACTTAAGCGGCGTTTGGCTCACAAATTTTGAAGGAATATGATGGAATTGGAATGTTGAATTCCTTTGACCAAATCCCATTCTTTGTTTGGTTCATTCTCTTTTATAGAAGGAATCTCCAAAATCCATCACATTCCATAACTAAGGAATTCAACATTCTTTAGCAAGTAGATGGTATTTTGATGGAATGAAATTATTTATTTTCAAAATACCAAATATACCCTTACTCGAATATACCCTAATATCATACGACACCCTATACCTAAACTTCTCGATTTCTTTCTAGGGTTCTCCATCGCACTTCAACACCAGACTTCGACATCACATAAACCAGGTTTAATTTATGTCTCATACCTCGATTCCTCTCTGCTCGATTTCTTGTTTGTTCGATTTATGTCTGATACAAAAATTTCTATCTGGTTTTGTTTGGTCAACTTTGATTTATGTTTGGTCGATTTCTATCTGATTGATTTCTTGTTTGGTTCTATCTGCTCGATTTTTGTTTGTCCGACTTCGATAAAGAATGATAAATCAGGTTCTATCTATCAGATTTATATCTGCTTTGATTTTTGTATGATACCAGATTTCTATCTTTTCTTACTGGTCGATTTCTTGTTTGGTCGATATATCTCTGAACCATATCTGCCATGTTTGGTCAGATTTCTATCTTTTCTCCTTGTTGCCAAATCTGTCTTGTTTAGGTTTCTCTTGTTTGCTCGATATTTGTTTTAGATGCCATACCTGCTATTTTTGCTCGATATATGCTCGAAATCTGCTATATTAGTTTATCTTGTTTAGTTTATGTTTTGATCATTTCACATCTACTCGATTTCTTGTTTAGTTTTTATCAAATCAAAATTATCAAAAAATGTATTTTGATCATTTACCAACATTTCATTCTAATTCCAAAGCTACATTCTGTGAACCAAACAAACAAGTTCCAAATCCTTTAACATATTACATTCCAATTCTGTCAAACCTGACAACATTACATTCCAATTCCTTCAAAATCAAATTCATTTAACAAATTCCATTCCATCCAAAAACATTCTGCAAACCAAACGATAACTTAAGTCCTATAAAGTATGTTAATAGGAAGTTTAAACAACATTTATTTAAAGATTATTTTAGGTTGTGGAAGTTTTGTTGGAGGGTGTAGACTTCATGGCAATCTTGAAGTTAGAGAGAAAGAGTTTGTTCATCTATGGCTAACATTTATGCAATTCCATTAACCCACAAACTCAAAAATATTTACATATAATTGTTGTTAATGAGTCCTACAAATGAAACCCAGAAAACTTCTTCGAGAAGATCATCACGATCCTCTGTTTCTTGAGAAGAAGATGAAGGTTTTTATAAGATCATGATCTAGAGCGTCTAGCAGCGCAAATCAAGGAACAAATGGACAAAGACAAGATCACGACAAACAAAAAGTGATAGAAGACCCCGTGGCTTCCCACGCGACCAAAACCATAGTGAAAGTCGTGTAACTTACTGGATACAAACACAAGGCCTCCCACGCGGCTATTCCCACGGGACAAACCGCGTAACTACTAGAGTTACTCCCGTGGCTAACCACGCGACCTAAAGTCGAGCGGCTAGTCACACAGCCCCTTGATTGTTTCTTAAAGCTAATCAATCTCTTTTAGATAAGGTTTATTATTTAAGTTTCCATAGTTATCTTTTCCTTCTAGTTCAACTATAAATAGGGTTTATTTTGTCAAGAGATAATCAAGTTATTAATTTAATAAAGTTCTCCTTTTGAGAGTGTTTTTGAGTTTCCTCATTTTTCTTAGATCTTACACTTGTAAGTTCTAATTTTATTAGGATTAGACGTTTGTTGAATCCTTCGGGGTTTCCTACTGCATCAGTTGGTATTAGAGCCCAAAATTTCTTGTCTCTTGACCTTCAAAATGGCACAACAACTGCCACCACCACCACCCCTCACTCGAGTAGATTTTGACGGGATCACAACGGCTTTTACCGCATCCCTCACCACTCTGACAACAACCTTCACCAATCAGATAAACGCCAACAACACTGAACGACGGAGACGAGACCGACAAGGAGATCGAGGCCGAACACCACATGACCGACATGACTGGACCGTTAGTTCAAGCTCCGAATTGGAATCTAAGGAGGAAGACGAACCACCACGAAAAGACCCTGATTACCGGATGAAGGTCGATATCCCCTACTTCTATATGAAACAATGGGCGTAGAAGAATTCCTAGACTGACAAATCGAGGTCAACTGTGTTTTCAACATCATGGAGATACTGGAAAACAAGAAAATAAAGATGGTGTCTTTACGCCTAAAGAGCACCACTGCCGTATGGTGGGACAAACTAATATCACAACGACAAATGCAACGGAAAGGCCCAGTACGATCATGTAGAAAGATGAAACAACTAATGATGGAATGGTTTTTATGGAATGATTATGAGCAGATTCTCTATAAGTTGTACATTGAATGCAGACAAGGTACCAGAACCATAACCGAATACACTACCGAATTTCTACATCTTTTTGAATGGAATGAAATTGGGGAAACGAAAGGAAAAAAGGTGGCACGTTACATTAGTGGATTAACATGCTCGATTCAAGACAAGATTGGACTCCAAGCCGTATGGGTCGTAACTGAAGCTTCAAGTATATCCATGCAAGTAGAGCTAATGGAAAGATCAACATGTACTTCATCCTCTTCCAAAAGCAAGGCCGAGACTGAAGGTGTAACGAGCAATATAGGTAAAATTCCTTCCCAGACCGCGAGAAACAATGGTAGTCGAGATTCTAACCACTTACCAAGGAATGTGGGAAATTCTAATGACAAAGCACTCGCACAGAAAAACCCCAATTCATATGCAAGGTCAACGGGACCCAAGTGATACCATTATAAAAAGCCTGGCCATAGATCTAATGAATACACAACTCGAAAGACTATCGGACTAGTGAAAGGTAGAGAAGATGAAGGAGTTGAGTTTAATGAAGAAGACCGTTAAAAAAATCAACATTGTGCTTCAGATGGTCTTGCTATCACCAAAATAGGACGAGCAACGCAATAATCTCTTCAAATCTTATTGTTCTATAAACAACAAGGTATGTGATCTAATTGTGGTTACTGGTAGTTGTTAGAATTTGGTGTCACATAAATTGGTGGATTACTTGAAATTACCATCACAACCTCTTGATACACTTTATTCTTTTGGTTTGGTGAAAAGAGGTCCACAAGTTCAAGTAACCCAAACCTGTAAGGTGCCTATCTCCATTGGAAAACACTATAAAAAAGAGGTAATTTGTGACGTGCTTGACATGAATACTTGTCACGTCCTTCTTGACCGACTGTGGCAATATGAGAATGATGTCCTGTATAAAAGAAGAGATAATGTGATGATATTTCGTTGGGGGTGAGCATAAGATTGCCATGAAGCATTTCTTGCACTTTGAGAGAGATGTAAAGAACAAAAAAGGAGAACCTATTGATCATTAAACAATCATCCAAATAAGAAAGTCAAACCAAGACCAACATGTACAAGGAAAGTTATCATTCACGAAAAACCAATACCTCCCAAACATGGACCATTCAAGGTTACTGATACGAGTGTACACCAAAGAAAGATAGACAACACCGATCCTTTTAATGAGTACTCGGGGTCGAGTTCTTCAGAGGTGGAGAAGAGATGTAAAGAACAAAAAAGAACAAAAAAGAAAGTCAAACCAAGACCAACATGTACAAGGAAAGTTATCATTCACGACAAACCAATACCTCCCAAACATGGACCATTCAAGGTTACTGATACGAGTGTACACCAAAGAAAGATAGACAACACCGATCCTTTTAATGAGTACTCGGGGTCGAGTTCTTCAGAGGTGGAGAAGACTGATGTAAAGCGTCTAGCAGCACAAATCAAGGAACAAATGGACAAAGAGAAGGGAAAGCCGTAGGGAAAGTCATGAACTTACTGGATACAAACACAGAGCCTCCTGCGGCTTCCCACACGGTTATACCCGCGGGACAAACACGTAACCTACTGGAGTTACTCCCGCGACTAGCCACACGACCTAAAGTCGCGCGGCTAGTTGCCCAGCCCCCTGATCGTTTCCTAATGCTAATCAATCTCTTTTAGATAAGGTTTATCTATTCTTTTAGCTTTATATTCAGTTTACGATTATTATTTAAGTTTCCATAGTTATCTTTTCCTTCTGGTTTAACTATAAATAGGGTTTATTGTTTTCAAGAGATAATCAAGTTATTAATTTAATAAAGTTCTCCTTTTGAGAGTGTTTTTGAGTTTTCTCAATATTTCTTAGTCCTTACGCTTGAAGTTCTAATTTCCATGGGATTAGACGTTTTTTGAATCCTTCCGAGTTTCCTACTACGTCAGATCATCAATTTCTAAGATCTTAGATTTCCATCAATTCCTAAACTACAAAGTGGAAAAGTTTTCTTTTTCCATCGATTCTTTTAAGATTTGCTAGCTTCAAGAGTGTCTCGAGTTTAAATCCTCGCAATGTAAAGCATTCATTCATAAATTGATGCAACCCAAAACCACTCAAAGCGTGAATAGAAATCGAACTCTCAATTTATGAAAACGCGGATAAAACTTTATATCCCAAAACACCCAAAACACGGGTGAGGCAAAATATTGAACCCATAAATCATCTATAAAACCCGTATATGTAAAACGTCACCGAAAACATAGATACTAAAACTCAATACCCAAACAACACCTTTCGGTGACGGGGGAGACCCTAATTTCATCGAATGTGGCGGGCACACAAAGTTAAGCCACTTATCAATGTTCTCGAGCTTCACATAGAGTCATGGATCCCCGTATACGACTCCCTACTGAGCTACCACTGCAAGATACACAAATGACACTAGTGTCTACTCGACCTCTAGATGAGTGTCACCACAAAAGCCACAAGTCCCCGTATCCGGCTCACCATGGGCACAACCGCAAGACTTAGTTACGTATACGGCTCTGTAGAGCACCACCACAAGCTTACATAAAAACATGACTTGGGGACCACTCACTAGACTTCAAACGCGGAAACTAAAATTCCACGATGAATAAACATACTAGATTACACGGGCATTGAGTTCAACCACCCATGATCTATACCTCGAGCCCTTCGCTAAAGGTTACGCGGTCATCGAGTTCAACCACCCACGATCTATACCTCGAATCCCCGCTAACCATAAATATTTCCAATTCCAAAACAGGGATAAAGTTCACATTTAAACCAACTGACTGACTCATATGCCTATGGATCCAATGCATTACAGTCTAAAATGTTACATGATTCCAACGAATTAATTAACACATTCAAAGCATGTAACTCTCAAATAAGATGCATTTAAGTACACTCTACGCCAAAGGCTCCTTATCGAGCTACTAAAACTAAACAAATATTCCAAAGACTTATCTGAGTACAAATCAAGCCCAAAGGCATAATAAACGTTTGGCTAAAACACGTGAGCCAATATGGTTACATAAACCAAACCACATCTTTCCCAAAATCTTTGTTTCTCAAATCACATTTAGCGTTCGGCCCAAAACCCAAAAGGTTTTCAATTTCTAAAATGTTCACAAGGTCGGGAATGACCAGAATCAAAGGACTCACACATTCGTACCTTCAAAACATCCCATTTCATAAATGACGCATTTCCAACAAACACTAAAAACGCATTTTTGACTAAATCATCTCCATTTATGCAATAAATCATCAAACACTTTCATTTATGACTTATTTATCAAAATGCCAAAAAATACCAAACATGGGTGTTTTAGAAGGTTTATAAAGCTAAACACTTCATATAATCAAAACCCACCAAATAACTCAACCATTGATAATTTTCATGTAAAACACGTAAACAATTTAAAATGGACATTTTGGCATGTACAACGTTTTCACAAATCAACTTGAACTCACCTCGCTAGGTTAAGTTAAACCTAGGATTCAAATCCAACCATTAGCCTCTAATAGTGTAGATTCCACCATTTCCAAGTCATATTCAACAATTGAGCAAGGGTTTCCAAATAACCTATTTCCTCAACTCTATAAATGAATCAACATCAAGTAAAACCTTTAGATCTACAAAGATCCTTATACTAAAACTTGGAATATACAAGAGATTTACCTCAACCAAACTTGGAGCCTTTCAAATCAACCATTCCAATGAAATCCTCCATCCCTTCTGTTAGGACTGAAAGTCCTGTGTGTTGAAAGTGGAATAAAGTATTTATAAGGGTTCGTAATATAATTATTCTAAAGTTAATTAGTTAGATGGGCCCAAGCACATAAGCCCATTAGGCCTGTAAGCCTAAGTATATAAAGGCATTATTAGTTTCATTATTAGGGTTAGACATTTCATTAGAAAGATTATTAGGTTAGAAAGTGGAGTCTCATTCTTTTTACAAACAACTAGTTTATAGGTTTACTCTCTCTGATCAGAAATCCTTTCTGTAAACCTGTAACCCTTTGATTTAATATCAATCATATGACTAGTTGCTGTGACTCATATTCTGTTCATCTTTGATATAATTTGCTGCTGATTGCACTGTACTGGGATCTACAATTGGTATCAGAGCAAAGAGACTAAAGGTTTGATCCAGAAAAAGGTTTGTCTAAAAACCCTATTCGATTATCTGCTTTATCTGCTAAGTTTTTGGTTGATTTGGGTCGATTGATATTTTTGTTTATCGATTTCTGTTTCTGTGCATAATATCGTACTAAGGTTTCTATCGATCTGGGTTGATTTCTCTAAGAATTATCGGTCTATTGTTTTTCTGGAAAAAGTTTATCGGTCTTGGTGTGTACTGTTGATTTTCTATTTATCGGTCGAATTCTGCATGTGTTTGAATCTGATTATTTGCTCGTCGAAGTTATTTGAGTTCGACCGGGAAGTTGTTGATATCGGTCCTTTGTTCGACCGAATCTCTGATTCGATCGGTACCCTGATTACCGGTCGTTGTCCTTTGACCGATATATTATCTTTTCCGGTCCTTTGGTTTGACCAGATTTGGTTTGACCGATAATGAGGTTAGACCGGTAAGTTGTTTATACCGGTCCTTTTAGTTCGACCGGTACATTGTCAATACCGGTCCTTTGCTTGACCGGTACCTTGCTCGACCTTAGGGTCAAATTTTTTTGTCTCACGATCATTTTGCAGTGCAGTTCTCTTAGCCCCCGTACTTCAAGGTTTCAGTAGTTTGTCATCTTTGACCCCGAAGCTTTCAAGTTTCACACGTTGTCACTTTTGGTCCCTGCACTTTCAAGTTTCATCTATTGAAAACATGGGATTTTTGTCTGAAGTTCAAGAACTCAAATTGGAGAACACAAATCTCCAATCATCTTTAACTTTTTACATAAAGAGGGAAAACCAATATACTGATGAGAACAACACACTGAAAGAGGAAGTTAGTGCATTAAAGACAATTAATGAAGATCTTCTGACGAAGACTTATGGGCTGAATAATGAGAAAATACTGAGACTGGAATATGAGAAATCTGAGCTAAAAAGAAAAATCTTTGATTTGGAGCAAAAGATTGCAAAAGACAAATCCGATTTTAAGAATAAAGAGAAATCTTTTGCAAATAAGTTCTCAGATTTTTCCAGAAAATGTGCTGATGAGAAGAAAGAAGTTGAGCTGAAATGCATAAAACTTTCTCAGCAAGTTTCTGATTTTCAGAAAGTAATAATTCTTGAAAGAGAAAAGTTTGCAAAAGAAAAGAAGGCCATTGAACAGAAGAATGTTGGATTCTTCAAGGAAATATCCGGCCAAAGAAATGATGCTGAGCAGGGATTTGAAGAAGAACGAAGCATCTTTGAGACTGAGATTAAAAAGTTGACTGCCAAACTATCTGAGAAGGTACTAAAAGAGCAGAAAACGAAGTCTGAGTTCACGAAGAAGATTGATCTGCTTATTAATGAAAGAGACAACTTTGCTTCGACGATTAAAGTGTTTGACAAGTCTGTATCAAGTTCAAATCATAAATCTGTCTCTTCACAAAGGTCAGTTAAATCTCTTGATCAGATTCGTAAGACTAACCTTTTCGATGATAGAAATATAGATGGTTCAGGTACACGTCATAGAACGAGGAGATACAAAGATGAGGAACTGGTCTGGAAGAAGAAACCAGTGAAAGATGAGCTGAAAGAAAGAGAATCATGTGTACATGCGTTTAATGCCAAGAAGAACAATGCCAGTAAAGGTAAACCTGATCACATCTACTCGAGAGATCAATTACTTAGGTTGTCAGGTAAGAAATTCCACTGTTCTTATTGTCGTACACATGATCACATTCACAAAACCAGAGATCACTTCTGGTATGGTTCTTATTCTATATCCCCTATAAGAACTGCAACTAACATTCGAGGACCCAAATACCAGTGGGTACCAAAGCCGAAAACTGATTCTTTGTTGCAGGCACCTACTGTCAAGGGGGAGTAGAAGAAAAATGGCTTCTAAGTAAATCAGCTTAGAACCCGGACTTCAACGAAGTTTGGCTTCTGATCACATGACAGATCAGGACCCGTTCTTCAACTTTCAGACCTGGATATTTTGCAACTATCCAGGGGGAGCTTAAAAGACCTAAATCATTATATCATAATTTGAAGGGGAGCTTAAAGGTAAATATCTTTTGATCTGGATCTCTGATTGTTTGGAAGAAGAACAACTTTTAAGTATGAAAAACAGTTTCTGAAATGTTCAAACCACTTCTGATTCTCAAAAGATTTCATGAATCAAGAAGTGTGATTTTAAAATGTATTTCAATTCTTGAGCTTTAATGTTTAACTGACTGTGTGTTTCTAAAGATCAATACTTGCGTATTATCTTATCCTTATACTGTAACGTATTTACACACACATATTCAGTACTTCATTTGTATTTGTTATTACCATGTCTCATAATGAACCAATTTTTCGATGGTAATACCCCCGTTTCAAATTCAATATTGTTGAGCATAAATCATTATTTCTAATCTTGTGCTTTCATTGCAAAATTGTTTATATTCGTTCATATAAACAAAATATCCAATTCTTTGATACCCTATCCATTTTATGTGATCTGATTGATACACTGTCAGATTATCAAAACAATTCTTTTGATTTCATTTCATTCATTTAATATATCTGTTTTGAGAAATCTTCAAAGTTCAATTGCTCAAATCTTATGAGCATACATTTTGACAGTGGTATCATACATTCTGTGCTTAAATGTTCAAGTTAAACTGTTGAGCATACTTTCTTTATAGGAATTACATGGGATTTGTGTGAGAGCTTAAACAGAACTTCCATGGATTCAAGTTAACCAGTGTTTCCTACCTCGGAAGTTATCCTAGAGTGATTAGAGGGGTGAGGGGTCATAAGTCAAAAGAGTGGGGGAGATAACTCATCGGGATGAGCTTTTCTCATTGTGTGGAGAAAAAAAAATGGAAAAGAGAGTTTGGTTAGAAGTGAGCTTCAATGATAAAAAGAAAGAGGGTGTGAGAACAGAGTTAAAAGAATATGAAAACTCTGCACCAACCGCTTTCTGATCCGGGCAGCCACATCTACTGATTGGTTCACATTCTTTGGTGACCATCATTGAAACAGGCAGTGAGCCCATGCCAACTCTTGTTTTTACCCCACCAGCCACTCGTTTCTTACTTAACAAAGAAATGTTTCATTTTCTTTGGGGATGCAGCATATCTGCTATCTAGTCTTCACTCGGAAGATTTAGATATTGAAAAAGAAGGAAAGTTGCCCCACCTTCGCACCTTCTTTCATGCACATTGAGTCCGTGTAATATCTGTTGTTGTCTCAACACTTTACACAATTTGAGCCTGATCAAGCTAAGTAGCTTCAATCATTCATACACTTGCACGAGCACACACGAAAAGAGTTTTCTTGTCATAACATTCATAGAAAATTCCTCTGTGGTTTTTCGATGATTGAATGGAAGCCCTGGGGGAGTGAACATTACAAAAACTCCTTTCCAATGTACATCCGTTGTACAAAGTGGCTCAGTGCTACTTACAGGCATACTAACTGTTTCATCTGTTGAATCAGGGTTACCTTGCTCATTATGTCTGAATTTGAAAAGATTCGGATATATACATTTCATGAATTGACGGATACTCAGATCACAAGTGGAAGAATGTCATATTATCATAAAGGGGAGATCAAAGAAAGTGCTGAAATTGAAGAAGTTTTGATGATCATGATGTTCACAATCATCAAAAAGGGGGAGAAAAAGTTCAATTTCAGAGTTTTAAAGAAAGAAAGAAAGTTATTTCTGAAGACAGTCTAGAGATCAAAGAGATGAAGATGCTATTTCATTTCATGGATTGTGTCGGTATTTTCATTTCATTTATCAAAGAGATGAAGATGATGTTTCATTTATTTATTCTTTTCCGTATCATGTGGTGTCTGCTAAAAGTTTGTTTATCATTCCTCCTACGAGCTGATTGAAACAAGTTCTTGAGATGAAAGCCTATTCAACTCGCGGTTCAAAGACAGATTATTTGTTTTAATTTGAAGATGCATCATGGAATGTCAAGTAACTCTCACATTATCTTTCTTGTGTGCTGATCCGATGTGATTGAGTTTTTATAGCTGAAAGCTGCTTGATAGTGCGTTCAGTCGAGGCTACTGTACATTGAATCTGGTTACAAAGTTGATACTATGAAGATCAAGAGCTTTATTTAAGGGGGAGCGTGGAAAGACATGAAGACATGCAACACCAAAGTTCTTCAAAGATTCAAGAGGGAAAGAAGATCAATGTTTGAAGGTTTCAAGAAGATAAATGCTTTATTCAACTTTAGGGGGAGATTGTTAGGACTGAAAGTCCTGTGTGTTGAAAGTGGAATAAAGTATTTATAAGGGTTCGTAATGTAATTATTCTAAAGTTAATTAGTTAGATGGGCCCAAGCCCATAAGCCCATTAGGTCTGTAAGCCTAAGTATATAAAGGCATTATTAGTTCATTATTAGGGTTAGACATTTCATTAGAAAGATTATTAGGTTAGAAAGTGGAGTCTCATTCTTTTTACAAACAACTAGTTTATAGGTTTACTCTCTCTGATCAGAAATCCTTTCTGTAAACCTGTAACCCTTTGATTTAATATCAATCATATGACTAGTTGCTGTGACTCATATTCTATTCATCTTTGATATAATTTGCTGCTGATTGCACTGTACTGGGATCTACACCTTCTATAGCCAAGCCTCAAGCCACCAAATCCTTGATCCTTTTAATGTAGATCTACACCAAGAAGCTTCCAAAATCGATACTTAAGTCTCCTCCAATCGATCTAAGGAAGAGAGAAATGGAGAGACGGAAAAAATGAGGGAAACCCTAAAAATCGGGCATAAATCGCCGAGAGTGCTCCCCACAGCCTTGGCCGCGACCTCAAATTACGGACCAAGCCACGCGTGCTCCTTGCTGCAAACCACATCGAATTTTTTTTTTTTTGGAAAAAGGGGACAGAACCCCAGGACAAACTCGGGCCTAGTCGGGGCTTGAGGCCGCAAGCCACGTCGTGCGCGTCGCTGGTTGTGCCTTCTCACGCCTCGTGTTAAACTGTTCCCCGACTGTTTCTCTTGGCTGACCGCTGACTGTTTCCTTAGCCGATCGTTTGATCGTTCTTTTAAAAATTACGGCTGTTACAATGAAAAATGTAACACCCAGAATTATTGGTAAGAAGAATTCCATATTTATCTTATTTCATTCCCATTAATGCTTTTAATTTTTAGCGTAGTGTGTTAAAGGTTGGTCTATAATACAACATCCTAGGAAGCACGAAAACCTAAAATTATGAAAGCAAAATTTTGGCCATGGTACACTCGGTGCTATAGTGCCCGTGACAGTGATATCCGGCGCTATAGCATGTCACAATCGCACCAAAAAGTGAGGCCACGGTACACTCAAAGCGACAGTGCCCGCGATAGTGACATATGGTACAGTAGCATGTGATAATCACACCAATTGGAGTGACAGTGCCCGCGGCAATGACATATGGCTCTGTAGCATGTCAAAATAGAACCAAAGAGTGAAGCCACGATACATTTGGTGTGATATTGTTATTCCCAGATTCTAGTTTCTAATCACAATCATTCAAACAGTCAAACAAATAAGATTGAATTACTACCAGTTTGATTCAACTTTAATCCAAACGATTACAAACAATGTTCTTGACTTTCTCTCTCTAGATATCTCTCTCTCTCTACAATTCTCTCTCTCTAAATTCAATTATGTTCTAGACTTCTACTAAAAACAGAAAATACAAAGCTATTTATACCTACATCTAAAATACAAGAAAAACAAATACAAATACAATACTTTGACTTTTTATTACAAAAGAGTTTGACTTTGATGAGAGTTGACTTTCTCAGCTTTGACTTTCTTGAACTTTTGTCTTCAATCTTTATGATCTTGAATCCAACAATTATGTGCTCTAACTTTGACTTTCTTGAACTTTTGTCTTCAATCTTTATGATCTTGAATTCAACAATTATGTGCTCTAACAATCTCCCCCTTTGGATCAAGATCATTACTAAAAGATTTAGCAATGCGATCTTCTCTCTTTAAGCTTGATTTGATTAAGCTCCCCCTTTAAATAATCTTTATCTTCTCTTGTAATCTCCCCTTTGATACAAACATGATATACAAACTCCCCCTTAACACGATGAAATTCTTCATTCATAAACTTTGTATTCAAAAACATTCATCAATCTTCTAAACGTCTGATCTTTAAACAAACTAGCATTCTCTTCCAAAGGTTGTAACCAAACCTCTTTCAGACACCAATCTAATTGCTTCAGCAAATTATCTTCAACAAACAAATTATCTTCAAAAAACTGAAATCTTTGAACTCTTTACGTCTTTGAAGAATAATCTTCCTTTAACAATCAATTCTTGAACATTTTTCTCTCAACTTTAATATATCTGACTCAAACATTTCTTGTATTCTTCTCCCCCTTTTTGTGATTTGAGCATCGATATCATCAAAACTTTCTCCAAGAAATGTCTTTGAAAACTTTCTGACCACTGATCTTTCAAACTGAGCCTCTGATTTATCGTCAATCCGAACAATGTATTCATCCAGATCTTTTCAAATCTAGACAAAATAATCGTGTAACACTTGAATCAACAAATGAATCAGTTAATATGCCTGTCAGTAACACGAATTCACTGTGTGTAACAAATATACAATATAAAGGAGATTTTTGATGTTCACTCCCCCAGGGCTTCCATCCAATCATCGAAACACCACAAAGGCAATTTCTATGAACATTATGACAAGAAAACAAATTTCCTTGTCTGTTCGTGCATGTATAGAAAGAATTAAGCACGAATAATTGCTTTTTAAGGCTCAACATAGTGTAAACCACTTAGACAACAGTAGATAAACACAGACTCAATGTGCATGATTGAAGTGCGAAGGTGGGGCAGACTTCCTTCTTTTTCAATATCCAGATTTTCCAAATGAAAACCAGATAGATTATATGTTGCGTCCCCTTTGAAATATGAAACACCTTCTTTTTGAGAAGAAAATGAGTGGCTGGTGGGGTTTTTAACAAAGTTGGCATGGGCTAGTTGCCTGTTTCAATAACGTTCACCAAAGAGTTGTGAAACGCTAGTAATGTGGCTTCCCGGCTCAGAAAGTAGTTGATGCAGAGTTTGATATTCTTTTACTCTGATCTCTCACCCTCTTTCTTTTTATCATTAAGATCACTTCTAACCAAACTCTCTTTTCCATTTTACCTCAACGCACAACCCACACTCATTTTTTTTTAGACTCCTCACACTCAATCTCTATGGATTAACTTCTTGGGTAGAAATCACTGGTTAACGTGATTTCATAGAAGTTCAGTTAATTCCTAGGACAAAGAACCCATATAGTCCTAGAAAGCATGTGTTGCTCAGATGATTTAACTTGATCAGTTAAAGCTCATATACAAATGTCAGATGTGAATATGCTCAGAGATATAATCATGAAGATTTGAGCATTTTTAAACATTGAGGTATTTTCAAACAAGTGTATTGAAAGAATATATATGAATGCAAAAGACTTGTTTGAAAATCTGACATTGTATGAAAATGATCAGAAATGAAATGATATATCAATTTAGGCTTATGGTCAAGAATAATGGATATTGTCTATACGAAACAAAAATATAGACATTCTTGAAATGACATTTAGAAATGAAATATCGCTCAAAATTCTTTAAAGTACAAGCGGGGTGTCTTACCATCGAAATTATGTTTCAATATGAGACATGGTAAGAACATATTGACCAAAAAGTAAATCGGTGTGTGTGAATACTTGAAAGTATATAGAAAAGACAATACACAAGTATTTATCTTTGGAAACACACGGTTTATAATATTTGAAGCACAAAATAAAATGAAAACATTTAAAAATCACACTTCCAATTCATGAAATTTGTTTAAGAACCAGGAAGTGGTTTGAACATTTTAAGAACATGTTTTCTATGATTGAAAGTTGTCCTTCTTTCAACCATATATGAGATTAAGATAAGAAATTAACCTTTCCGTGCAATCTTAGATCTCATAAAGTCAGCTGAAGTCATAAAAATATGATCTTGATAGCTTCCTCTCATCCTACACAAGTCTCAAAGTCTAGTCAAAGCAACTTTTATTCACAAATTTATTTAAAAAATAAAAGACATAAGCAGTAAAACGATTAAAGTACGAGTTCTGATATGAAATAATCAGAAATCATTGTCTTACTCCTTTTGACTTGTACACTCCTCCTAAAATCATGCATCACAAAAATTTGTCAGTTAAGTAAAATGCAGAAATTAGATATGATCCCCCTCAAAAGAATGTAGATCATCGTAAAATGCATCTCACTCTCCCCTTGACATCATGAGCAAACTATTAAAGTGCAGATATCTTTCAGAAATAATGATAAAGAAAATGATGAAAAATAACAATACTTAACTTTATTAGGTAACAACCGATTATGTCTTAAGATTTAACATACCAAGCTTAGAGACAAGAAAATTAAATCTCTTTTCATCTAAGGGTTTGGTAAATAAATATGCAAGCTTATAATCTTTTTTTACAAAATAAAGTTCAATTGTTCCTTTTTCTACATTGTCTTTGATAAAATGATACCTGACATCAATGTGTTTGGTTTTCGTATGCTGGACAGGATTAGCAGATATCGCGATTGCACTCTTCGAGTCACAATATATTGGTATTTTATCAAACTTGAATCCGTAGTCTCGTAGCTGTGTTCGCATCCACAAGACTTGAGAGCAGCAATTGGCAGCAACTACATACTCTGCTTCAGCAGTCGATGTGGAAACGCATAATTATTTCTGTGATGCCCAGCTAACGAGCTTATCTCCAAAAAATTGAATGTGACCTGAAGTGCTCTTTCTGTCCAACATGCATCCTGCATGATCTGCATCTGAATAGGCAGTTAGTTAAAACCCAGTATCCTTAGGATACCACAAACCAAGATCTACAGTCCCCTTTAGATACTTAAAAATCCTTTTGACAGCAGCCAAATGGGATTCTTTAGGAGCAACATGATATCTATAACATAATCATGTTGAAAACATAATATCTGGCCTACTTGAAGTAAGATACATTAATGATCCTATCATACCTCTATAAGTTCTAACATCAACACTTTTACCCGAAGGATCAGTGCTAATCTTAGTACCTGGTGCCATCGGGGTTCCAATTGGTTTGCAATTTTCCGTTTCAAACTTCCGAAGAATATCCAAAATGTACTTAGATTGATTAATGAAAATCCCCGTTGAAAACTGTTTAACTCGTAATCCGAGAAAGAAATTCATCTATCCCATCATACTCATTTGAAAACGTGACACCATGAGGTTAGAAAAGTTTTTGCAATATTTAGGATTAGTAGAGCCAAATATTATATCATCAACATATATTTGAATAAGGATGATATCGGCTTTTTCCTTTTTGATGAACAAAGTTGTATCAACTTTACCTTGGGAATAACCTGACTTGACCAAGAATTTAGATAGTCCATCATACCATGCTCGAGGGGCTTGTTTCAAACCATACAGGGATTTGTCTAAGATGTAGACATGATCTGGCTTATCTGGATTCACGAACCCTTCTGGTTGAGACACGTAGACTTCCTCCTTAAGAATGCCATTCAGAAAGGCCGTTTTCACGTCCATCTGATAGACTGTGAAATTCTTATGAGCTGCGTAGGCTAAAAACATGTGGATTGCCTCTATACGCGCTACTGGAGCATACGTCTCATCGTAGTCTATGCCTTCCTCTTGCTGGTAACCTTTGGCAACAAGTCTAGCTTTGTTCCTTATGACGATACCATCTTCATCCTTATTGTTTTTGAATACCCATTTAGTGCCAATCACGGATTTACCTTCCGGTTTTGGAACTAATCTCCAGACCTTCAGGGCTTCAAACTGATTTAATTCTTCTTGCATAGCAGATACCCAATCCGAATCATCTAAAGCCTCTAATACTCGCGTGGGCTCTATCTTGCTGAGGAATGAGTCATGCAAACACTGATTCAAAGTCGCTGACCTAGTTTGCACTGGTTTGTTTAGATCTCCAATTACTTGGTGTAAAGGGTGCTCTTTGGTCCAGCGATGCTCATGAGGGAGTGGATTAGATACTGATTGAACATGATCATCATCTTGAAATCCACTATCAGGTTCTTCAGATTGAATAATAGAAGGGGGGTTTGCAGTTGAAGGTTCAGGTGCAGAAGCATCAGTTGGAACAGCAGACTCTGGCTGTTGAGTAGACAGTATATCACACCCAACTGATATAGTTACTTCTGGCTCGGCAGTTACTTGTATATCTTCAACTGTAGGAGTATTCAATGGAATATGAGTTTCTAACTGAACGGAGGATACAAGTTCAGTTATAACTTCTGAAGTGACTGGATGATTACAACTTGTGTCTTCAGACCTGTCAGTCACAGCAGATTTAGGCAAATTAGATCCTAGAAACTCATCATAAAAGAATTCAAATAAAAAATCTAAATCAGATAAATGTGAAATTGAAGTAGAAGCGTTATCCGAATTATTCTTTGTAGAAACAGGTTCTGGACTGATCTGTCCAGAAGCTAATTCTTCAGTGATAACGAGTTCTGAACTGAGTTGTTCAGAAGCCATCTCTTCATCAAATGTTACATTAACGCTCTCGACAACTGTCTTGGACTTCGTCAGATAAACACGATATGCTGCAGATGTTGAAGAGTAACCAATGAAGATGCCTTCGTCCGCTTTAGCACTGAATTTGTTCAGATTCTCTCTATCGTTAAGCACGAAACACTTACACCCAAATATATGAAAATACTTGATTGTCGGTGTTCTGTTGTTGATCAGCTCATATGGGGTCTTTTGAAAACGGCGGTGTATCATGGATCGATTTTAAGTACGACATGCAGTTGACACAGCTTCTGCCCACTGAGATAGAGGTAAGTCCGATTGGCTAAGCATAGTACGAGCGGCCTCGACTAGCGTCTGATTTCGCCTTTCGACTACTCCATTCTTTTCAGGTGTACGTGCAACAGAGTATTGATGTGATATCCCAACCGATTCGAGATATTCTTCAACTGTTTTGTTTTGAACTCTGTGCCGTTGTCAGTTCGAAGAAGCTTGACTTGTCTCTGCATATTCACCTGGATCGTCTTTAAGAAAGTAATGAAAACTTCAGGTGTCTCATCTTTTGATCGTAGAAATTTGACCCACGTGTATCTTGAATAATCGTCCACAATAACCAACACGTATTTCTTTCCACCTAAGCTTTGTGTTCTCATCGGACCGCAGAGATCCATATGTAACAACTCTAGTGGAGATCTGGTGCTTGGTTTAGGCTTTGGTTTATGTGCAACTCTCTTCATTTTACCCTTTTCACAAGTTGCGCATAAGTGTTCTTTTTCATATCTCAGTTCAGGAAGTCCTTTTACCAACTTATCTTTGACCAACTTGTTGATATAACGAAAATTCAGATGTGATAGTCGTCGGTGCCAAAGCCAACTTTATTGCATCGAAGCTTTTGACAAAAAGCAAACGTGACTGTCATTCTGGACCTTTGAAAGATTGATGGAGTAGAGATTTGTCTTTCGCTTGCCAACTAAGAGTTCTGTGCCGTTTTTAGAATGAATTGAACATCTCTTAGCTTTGAAGTTGACCTCTAACCCTTTGTCGCAGAATTTACCGATGCTAAACAAGTTGTGCCCTAAGCCTTCAACATAACTCACCTTTCTAATCGTTATGTTGTCTTGAATAATATCACCATATCCTAAGATTGGTGAAACTTGGTCGTTCCCAAATCTGACATTGCCGCTGAATTTCTCTGTATAATTAGAAAATAAAGCTTTCTGCCCGGTCATATGCTCAGAACAGCCGCTATCCAAGTACCACATATGCCGGG
Organism: Arctium minus; assembly: GCA_954870635.1. NCBI lineage: Eukaryota > Viridiplantae > Streptophyta > Magnoliopsida > Asterales > Asteraceae > Arctium > Arctium minus. The sequence goes on from OX941081.1 coordinate 145,988,088, forward strand.
TCTGCAAGAGAAATCAGGAAACAATAACTTTAGGTACCCATTTAAAAACGGGTCCTAACAGATTAGCACATGATTTTGGTATCCATTTAAATATGGACCTCCTTTTCTTTGAAAACTTTTAAAAACATTTGATCTTGAAGAATAAACATGATAAGATCCAAACCAATCAGTAGAATTATGAGAATAAGCAAAATCATTTCTCCGATAATGAAAAGATTTAGTAGTAATAGGAGATAATTAAATCAATTGCTTTATTGAATAACGCTTGTAAGAAGTTACAAGGTTTTGTTTAGGTGAAGCAAGTTGACCAACTACATCATTATCACTACTAACAGATCTAGTACATGAGTTATCATAAACTGATTCAGCTATCTCATCATTCTTCCTCTTTGGTCGCCATTCAGATCTTGCTTTCGACCTTTTCTTCCTTAAATCTGAAACATAAGATTTAGATTTATTAGGAAAATCAGATTTCTGAGATTCAGTTTTCTTTTGTGTACTGTTGGATCAAATAATTGTATTCAAGATTAAAGTTAAATTAGAGGGTCTAAACTGTATTTATTTGATAGTTAAAGTTAGAGGGTTTATTATGTAATAGATTAATAGTTATTAGCTATTGGGCCTCAAGCCCATAAGCCCATTAGACCTAAAAGCCTGGGTATTTAAAGTTTTGTTTACTTAGTTTTTAGGTTAACTCTGATAATATTCTAAATAGTTAGCCGTATTTTCTCTGTAATCAAAGGGTATCAAGAACACTCAAGGGTTTCATTGTTTATTCAAGGGATTGGTATGTTACTCTGATTTATATATCTCTTGATTATTATTGTGTTGCTTGATTACTTGATTATTTACCAACTAGATTAAACTGGGATAACATGTACCAGTGTATTTATGTTTCTGTAATCGCTGTTTCTTATGTTTCTTACCTTGTGCATAGTAATCAGCAGTTACAGAAACTGATTCACCAACCTTAGCTGATGATTCACTAATATTAAAAACACTTGGTAACACTTTTTCAGTTGTAAGACAAGTAGAATGATCAGGAAGAGGAGCATTGAAGTCAAACATATCAATTTCTTCTAAGCACCCATCATCAGAATTAAGAAAGTCATTTGCAGACTCAAATAAGTCATCAAAATTATCAAACGAATTTTGAGGTTCCTTTGAAATTGTAGAACACTTTGTAGATTTAGATTGAAAAACAGTGTTATTTAAAGCTTAACTATTTTGCTCTCAAGAATGAGTGGAGGAACATAAACCTTTGCAATTGAAGGTTTTGCCTTCATCTCAGAAACAGAATAACTAGCAAAATAGTCGTTTGAAAGAGCTTTTGGTGTCTTTGAAAGATAACTATCATTTAACTTTGCATAGTTAAATGGTAGTTGCATTTTCTTTACATTATTTCTATTTTCAGTTTCTTTGACCTCAACTTCTTCTGGTAATTTGGTAACAAATTTGGGTTTTAAATGAATATGTTTACAAGCACAAGCAAGAAAATCAAAATTATATAATGCTGGTTGTTTTCTGATGGCTTTCTTTAAGTAATTGGGGTTTTGAAAACCAAGACCCCATTTTTCTTTAACATCAGCCTCTTCGTTAGGTGCATTGAGAAAAATTGTTAGAGCACATAATTGTTGGATTCAAGATCATAAAGATTGAAGACAAAAGATCAAGAAGTCAAAGTCATTTGTTAATAAAGTCAAAGTCAATGTAATTGTATTTTGTTTTTCCTTTGTAATTGTCAAGGGTATAAATACCTTGTTTCCTTTGTAAACAGAGAGTACGTAAGAAGAGATTTCAGATTGTAAGTGAGCAGATTAGAGAAGAGGTTCCTTGGTATATCATTCTAGTAAGAGAGTATATAGAGAGAAAGTGAGAGAGTTTGTAATTCTTGTGATTACGATCAATGAATGTGATTTAGATTTTCATCTTGAGTGTTTGTAGCAATTAGAACTTGAATCTAGGACTAACAAAAATGGTTTGATCTGTTTGGCCTCTTGCATAGAGTTTGACTTCCAGACCATTTACCTTCTTATTCAAAAGCTTGTTCTCAACCTGCAGTTTATGAATAGTTAGTGCAAATTCTTTCTTATCCAAATCAGACTTAGAAAATTTAACTTCAAAATCAGAAATGTTCTTTTCAAAACAATCTACTTGAATTTTAGAATCAGAAGCAGACTTGCGTAAAGAATCAATTAGATCTTCGTCCCAATAACGGACTTATTAATCTCAAAGATCTTATTGTTTCTTTTAGCAACTCTGTCTTTTTCCTTTTTCAGTTTTGTTTGAAGGTCATTAAGCTCAACCATCATGGCTTCCATTTTGGTTATGAAATCTTTTTCAATTAAGTTTATGACCTCATCAGCCGCTTCATCATCTGTCTCATCATATTTCACCGCCTTGCCCATTAAGCATATATGAGCAGCTTCTTCTTTCTCTTCCTCTTCACCATCTGAATGATCCAGCCAAAATTCGTCTTCAGCCATTAATGCTATGCCCGCTTCTTGTTGTTTGGCCAATTGCAGTTTGTTCTGATAGTACTGAGAGTTGCGAACCTTTGGCTTTCGACATTCTTTAGCAAAATGTCCAATCGTGCCACAGTTATAGCATTTGATAGGTTCATTTGCTGGCTTTTCAGCAATGGTATAGTCATTCACAAACTTCTTTCTTTCTTCAGGTTTCTTCTCAACAAATCTGTTTCCTTCTACCCATTCCCTGTGCTCATGATTCTTGGAGCTTGATGAAGAATATCTTTGAGAATTGGATCCCGGTTTCTTATAAAACTTCTTTTGAAACGCCCGGGTCAGTAATAGCATGGCTTGCTTAAGACTTTCTCCATTATCTCCATCTGATTCAGATTCAGATTCTGAACTGGTAAGAATTTTCTTCTTTTTCTTCTTCTCTGTCTTTTCTTTCTTCTTCTCTCCTACTACTAAAGCAATAGGATCGAGAACTTTTTCTGCCTTCTTCTTCTTCTCAGCTCTTTTCTCTTCCACTTCTTCTTCATTCTGCCTCAATGTTTCATAGACCTCATGTAACAGAATTTCCTTTAGATCCTTCATTTGTTTCATCCTACGCGTATGCTTTTTCCATTCAGGTTGTAGGATGCTCAAAAATTTGACATTATTCTCAAGCTGCTTCATTTTCACTTTGTTCTTTGACAATTCATTTAACAGCAAGACAAACCGTTCATAAGTATCTTCTAAGCTCTCATTCTCTTTGGCTTTGAATTCTTCGTAGCTATTGATGCAATTTGCTACTTTCATTTGATTGCCGACCTTGGAACCCATCATCATTTTCTGCAACTGATCCCACATCTTCTTAGCATTTGCCTTGTAGCTGTCTATTTTGACGTAGATGTCATTCCGGATACTTTGAAGAAGAAGGGATCTTGCTTGCTTATCTGCTTTATATCGGCTTTTCTGTTCCTCTGAATATTGATCATAATCTACTGGATCTGTTTTCATCTTTTGTTCTCTTTCCTCAGTACCATCTTCACTATCAGATGAGTCATCATCAGGTATTTGAACTATGATTGGTACCATAGGACCTTTCGTAATTGACAGCAGAATGTTTTTCCCGTTTGCATATCTGTCTACAAAATCCAGAAATCTGTCTTTCCACTGTTCGTATTCTCCTTTGAAGAGAATAGAAGGCTTGACATCTGTGCCAATGGAAAGAACATCTTTAGAAGTCATCTTGATTAAACCTGTTTTGAAAATATATGCAATAAGAAACTAGAAACTGATCGTTAGTCCAATTATGAAATCACAAGAAAAATCTTGAAATATAGAAAAAATCAGAAATTTAAAAAAAAAATTTGACTAATTGACACAACTCGCAAGTCACTATTTCTGAAAAACCCGTAGACTAAGGCTTACGCGTATGTGAAACTCGCACGTAAAGACTTGTGTGTTCTGGGAAACTCGCTAGTCGCTGAAACTCGCTAGACGTAGAAACTCGCAAGAGACTGTTCTCGAAGAAACTCGTTAACGCCTAAACCCGCAGATCACTATTCACTGATAAACACGCAGGCTACGACGTGCGTGTTTGAGAAACTCGCTAGCCACTACTAGCGCCTTTTGACCAAACTCGCAGATCGACCAAACTCGCAAATTACTATTCCGAAGAAACTCGCAGGCTGAGGCGTGCGCGTTTCATAAACTCGCAAGATACTACTAGCGCATTTTGAATAAACTCGCTAAACAAGATTAGCGCGTTCCAACACCTAGAAAATATTTCTAAGATTTTCAAACTCGCAGATGAACGAACTTGCAGATCACTGTTCCTGCTCAAACTCGCACCCTTCGATTAGCGCGTTTGTAGAACTCGCTAACCACTACGTGCGTGTTCTAGTCCTTAGAAAAATTTCCCAACTTTCAAAACTCGCAGACTTCGATCAGCGAGTTTCTAGAACTCGCTAACAATGCCTTGCACGTTTTGACCAAAACTGAGATTCTTCAGCTTGCGCGTTCTATCGAAGAAATTGCGCGTTTCACAGATCTAGCGCGTTCTTTAGAAAGTCGACCAAAACTTCACTTTTTCATCGAATTTCGACTCAAATCTTCTTCAATTGTCCCAAAACTTTGCAGACATCCTCGAATTCAACACAAGTACAGGTTACAATACTTGAAATTTACAATCAAATACACATTGAACCAAATTGATTCAATTTACAGTGTACAAAAACTCGTGAACTCGAAAACATACAAAATCATCAAGTTTAAGAAAATTACAGTGCAATACTGCAATTAAACTATACAAACTCGATCTAATTCACTCAACGATCATAACCTGATCAATATCAACATCTAATTCGCACAAAAGCTCAAAATATGATTTTACGGCTCAAGAACACAGTGTCGAACATTTTCTTAATTTGATTTTGATTTGGATCTGCTCTGATACCAATTGTTATTCCCAGATTCTAGTTTCTAATCACAATCATTCAAACAATCAAACAAATAAGATTGAATTACTACCTGGTCGATTCAACTTTAATCCAAACGATTACAAACAGTGTTCTTGACTTTCTCTCTCTAGATATCTCTCTCTCTCTACAATTCTCTCTCTCTGAATTCAATTCTGTTCAAGACTTCTACTAAGAACAGAAAATACAAAAGACTTTGACTTTTTATTACAAAAGACTTTGACTTTGATGAGAGTTAACTTTCTCAACTTTGACTTTCTTGAACTTTTGTCTTCAATCTTTATGATCTTGAATTCAACAATTATGTGCTCTAACTTTGACTTTCTTGAACTTTTGTCTTCAGTCTTTATGATCTTGAATCCAACAATTATGTGCTCTAACAGATATTTCACTCATGATCTGGCCTGGTCGACCCAATCATGATATTGAAGGATGGGACATTTTCTCAAAAAAGAAAGGAGATTATAATTTATTTCTTACCATACACTCTATTAGTGTTATTGTAGTGTATAAAGTTGTACTTGACTTTCTAATAAAGTTGGTACTATATTAGCTTTTATCTTCAGTATTTGTAGTTATTAATCCATATATGGAATTGATGTAGGACCCAATTCTATTTCTTTGAAACATCTATTTATTCCGATCAATCTGAAATAATCGTTTTACTATTATAGAATACATTTCTCCACTAGAATCCAATGGAATTTCGAAATGAAGATATTTTTATTTGAAAATTATTTCAATTTCAATTCAAATAAAAAAATACGTTGTAGAACGATCTATAGGGAGATTTCTATTCATTAAAGGCCCTTGTATAGCAAGGGGAAACTGAAAGTGCGCTCCTACGCACCAGCTGAAGAAAGGTGGAATCGAATGAAATACCATTAATGGCTTCCCTGCCTTAACTCCCTGAAAGTCTCAAAGTAACCAAAGTGGAGCCCTTATAGTCCCTAATAATGCCACCACCTGCTGGTCCTAATTCATCCATGAATATACTTTTTTCGTTAAGAAAGCCTCTACTGGGCGTCCAAGTGCTTCTTGCTCACGAGGAAAGAAAGAATAGCGACAAGGTTAAGTTTAGATTTGACTGTTTGCAGCTTGGGAGCAGATTACCCAAAAAATACCTGGAGAACAATTCGGCGATTGGAATTCGATCTGGGGTGTAGCATGTCACTGTCACAATCGGGGTCCAGACTTGCATAAAATCCTATTTTTAGTCTTTGTTTCATTTATTCCTCATCTACTTCACTCAACTTCCATTTTCTCTCATCTCTTTTATTCAATACGGTTTGGTAAGCATTCAAGACTTCATCTCAACCAATTCTCAAGATTTTTGGCATCATTAAAGCTAGGGTTTTGTAGGCTAAGACTAAGAATCCATCTTTTCTTCTCCGCCCTCAAAGGAGTGCTAGATTTCTAGGTTTTTATACAATGCTAGTATTGTGAGATCAATCTACACTTTTCTAAACTTTAAAGTGTTTTATTTACGTTCTTCCAAAGCATTAATATCTTTTATACCTTGTTTGGTTGATTTTGGAAAACCTAGGTCAAAACTAGGGTTTTGAGGGTTTTGGATATTTTATTGGAATAATTATAGGGAATGATTTTTTATACTTAAAAGTTATCTATTTTAAGTTTTGATGAGTTTTGGAATCCAAAATGATGATTCCATATTTAAGATATTATTGGCAAAATCTGGATCTAAAACACTTGATAGCTTCTTGTACATACATGTTTATGTATTAAATAGTGGTATGTTATATCTTGAAGGTAAATACATGTTAGACTGTTATGTAATAAATCCAAAGGCATAGAAGTCGGGTTTATTTTATAATGGTGGGATGAGATTCCCAATTTACATTTTGGGATAGACAATAATTATGTGGTTCCTAAACGAATAATCTTGCGTCGGATGGTGAGGTCTCAAGGTAAATACCTGGATAGGGTTAAAGTTGGTAATCCTTTGAGTAAAAGACTTGGATACAGTTGAACTCATTTTTATGTTGTACTAAAGACTTGGATAGAGTTGATGTTCAAAATGACTAAAGATTTGGATAGAGTTGATGTCAATAATTTTCCATCCTTCATATATGTTTAAAACATTAGTTCGTGGCTTACTTTTGTGTTTCGTCATGATGTGTGGTAAATTTTGTCTCCCCCATCATCTTATGATGTTGTTGCCCTTCTAAAGATTGAAATGGTTGATTCTTACCGAATGTCTTGATTTAAGCTACGTTACCGTTTTATAGCTTAATCATGTAATTGTTTGTTCTCACTAGGTGCAAGCCTAAATCATGTAATTTGTTGGGAACTGAAGAATTCATCAAGTATGGTTAATACTGCTGGTTCAGAGTTAGTACTGCTAGAAGATTTAAAGGTTAGTACTGCTGAGTGTTACTACTGCTAGTACTATTAATACTTCTAGTCAAAGTTAGTGCTTCTTGAACAAAGTTAGTACTGCTTAGCTAGTTAGTACTGCTTAGGAGTTAATGCTGCTAGAAGAAAGTAAATGCTGCTGAAGATTAATACTGCTTATATGATGAAGATTCGTTTGAAAGGATATACATGGAAACTTAGAGATATACATAGAAGATATACTGAGGATATTTTATTTATTGTAATTATCTTCGTATTCAGTATATATATTGTATTGTTTAGAATAGTTAGATACCTTTTAACTTTAAGTTTTCATTCTTTTAAAAAAAAACAACCTCAAGGCATAGATCCTAATTCTAGAGAAGTAGAATTCGTATTGGTGAGTCTGTTCATCAATATTGAGGTTGAGTGAGTAATCTTGTAACTTCAAAGCATTCAATAAAAACTTACAGTTTGTTCTTCATATTTAATGTGTTGATTTACTGTTTCATAGAATATCAAAGTGTTATTCCGCAAACTTCTTTGATATTGTTTCTGAGAATCAATTCTTGTTGAGAATTCGATCCTGACAAGTGGTATCAGAGCTTGACTGTCTCAGAAACAGTTATTCATCATGGAAAATCTTACAGAATCAAGCAGTACTTTGGTCTCAAAAGTTCCAATGCTTAGATCCAATGAATTTGACATGTGGAAGATCAGAATCAAGCAATATATTCTCCTCACAGATTACTCTATGTGGGACATCATTGAGAATGGCCCATCTGATGAAGGAAAGATTGGTGAAGATGGCAAAAGAACCCCTCCAAAGACAGATGCAGACAGGAAGATAAGGCAGACAGAGATGAAAGCCTTGAGCACTCTGCTCTTGGCCATTCCAAATGAGTATCAACACCAATTCTGCAATTGCACTGATGCACAGATGCTCTGGAATGCTCTAGAGAAGAGATTCTCAGGTACCAAAAGTACCAAGAGAAATCAAAAGGCAATCTTAAAGCAACAGTATGAAAACTTCATCTCAACTAAGAATGAGTCCATGACTCAAACTTTTGACAGGTTTAATAAACTAATTGGTGAACTAGCTACTATGGGAGTACAGATTGATCAAGATGATGTGAACAGAAAGTTCTTAAGGTCTCTTGGAGATGATTGGACCATGTACACTGTGTCATTCAGACAGAATGATCAGTTGGAAGAAAAAGAACTTGATGATCTGTACAATGATCTTAGAGTATTTGAAGCTGAGGTGGAGGCAAAGAAGAAGCCTTCTGGATATATTCATAATGCTGCACTCCTATCAGCATCAATTGATTCTACTGCTAACCCTGAATCAGTTAATGCTGCTAATGGAACAAATCAAGATAAAGGCACTGATTCTGTGTTTGAAGCCTTTCTTTCTAATCATGGAAATTCCTCTTTGATTAATGAGGACTTAGAACAACTCCATCCCGATGATCTGGAAGAGATGGATATTAAATGGCAGATGGCCATGCTCTCCATGAGAGTTAAAAAGTTCATCAAAAGAACTGGGAGGAACAACTTCTCCCAAAGAAGAGAAGATGGAGCAGGATTTGACAAGTCCAAGGTGGAATGTTACAAATGCCATCAAAAGGGACATTTTGCTAGAGAATGCAGAAGTGGAATGTCTCACAACAACAACCATCAACAAGCTCAATCTGGAAGCTTCAATAGAAACTCTGCACAAGCCCTTGTATCTCAACAAGGTATGGGGTTTGATTGGAGTGATCAAGCTGAAGAGGCTATTCAGAATCAAGCTCTAATGGCTAAAGTATCTGATCTCCCATCTGAGGTAAATTCTAATCTCTGTTCTAAAACTTGCATAGACACTGTTAAAAGGTACAGGGATCACAATCAGAAGATGAGTGATGACCTTAAGAGATTAGAAAAAGATATAAAAGACTATGTAAGGATTGTAGAGAGATTTGAAGATCAGATCAAAGGTTTTCAAGCCAATGAACTACAACACTCATATGACACAAATTACTGGCAGTGGGAGAAAAAGGATTTAGAACTTAAACTGACCAAATCTAAAGAGGAGAGTGAAAAACTGAAAGAGGAGCTAACCAAGGTTAAGCTTGATGTAGAAAAGTTTTCCAATGCTTCTAAAGCAATGGACTCTTTACTACAAAATCAGATTCATGATAAGCTGAGAAGAGGAATTGGGTACAATGCAACACCTCCACCATATAACAACAATTACATTCCTCCTACTTCAGACCTATTAGACACCAAAGATAGGAAGGACTTGCCTGAGGGAGCCACTGAAATAGATCCCTTAGATAAGGTAGTTGTTGAGGATAAGACTAAGAAAGAGGTTGGCAAGAGTAAGGAGAACAAGGTGAGTGGTGAGATTCCTCTAGAGAATAACATTATCACCAATGATGATTGTGGAAGGGCTTGGATCAAATCCAAGGACATAGAGAAGACAGAGGGAAAGTCTGGTAAGGTCCATTACAAACAGACCACAGTTGTGAATCGAGGTCCTTGCAAACAGTGTGATTGCAATAAAGCCAAGAGCCTAAATTCTGGTTTAAAAAGAGGAAATCAAAGAAACTGGAATAATCAATGGGCTCAGAAACAAGGGGTTGATCTGAGTAAAATCAATAGACCAAAACCTTGTTTTATCTGTGGCAAATTGAATCATCTTGCAAAATTCTGTTATTTCAATCCTATGAAACAAAGGATGAATTTCCAAAGATCCATGCAAAAACCCTTTGGTTATAAGAAAATTAAAAAGAACCATGTGGCTAAGAAAACTGTTAAAACTAAAAGCCACATGAAGAAAAAGTCTGTTAAAGAAAGTGTCAATATGTGGATTCCTAAAAGCACTAAAACTGTTAGTACTGCTATCACAAATAGTGTTGCTAATAATGATAGTGCTGCTAGAAGTAATACTACTGCTAACAATGTTAATGCTCCTAACAAGGTTAGTACTGCTAAACCTGTTAGTACTGCTAACTTTGTTAGTACTTCTAAGGTTAGTACTGCTTCTAGTGTTGGTTCTGCTAAGCCAATAATATTGACAAAGTACTCTAATAAAGAGTGCTCTGAGTTTAAAAACCTCATTAAAAAGGAATGTAAATACTTTGATGAGAAAGGGAGACCCAAGACAACTTTTGCTTGGATCCCCATTCATACTAATTGATTTATCTAATGTGCAGGGCAACCAACAGCTCAAGGGAAAGAGCATTTGGCATGTTGATAGTGGTTGCTCTAGGCACATGACAGGCAACATGTCATGCCTTCAGGATTTCAAACATATCAATGGAGGACATGTTGCATTTGGAGACAATCTTACTGGTGGTAAGATAAGCGGAAAAGGTAATGTCACCAAAGGTAAGATGACATTTGAGGATGTCTACTATGTTGATCAATTAAAGTACAACCTGTTAAGTGTATCACAGGTTTGTGATAAACAACATAGTATATTATTTACTAATACTGAGTGTATGATCCTTGCTCCAGGGTTCAAGGTAGTTGATGAAAGCATGATACTACTTAGAACTCCAAGGAAGGACAATGTTTACTGTCTTGATTTGGACAATGTTGATAGTGATTCATCTTTAAATTGTCTTGTTTCAAAAGCTTCTATAGATGAATCCTCCCTTTGGCACAGAAGGATGTGTCACATGAATTTCAAGACTATGAACAATCTTGTTAAAAATAACCTTGTAAGAGGTTTACCCTCAAAAGTTTTTTCATGTGATGATCATTGTGTTGCTTGTCTTAAAGGCAAACAACACAAAACTTCTCATAAGACCAAAGAGTTAAATTCTGTTTCTACTTGTCTCCAATTATTGCATATGGATCTGTTTGGTCCTACAAATGTTATGAGTATAGGCAAGAAATCTTACTGCTTAGTTATTGTTGATGATTACTCAAGATTCACTTGGGTATATTTTCTAAGGACTAAGGATGAAACAAGTGATCTTATCAAATCCTTTATTCTAAGAATTGAAAACCAAACTAATCAAAGAGTAAAAGTCATTAGATCAGATAATGGAACTGAGTTTAAAAATCATGATCTAAACACCTTTTGTGAAGAAAAAGGCATTGAGAGACAATATAGTGCTCCTAGGACCCCTCAACAGAATGGTGTTGCTGAAAGGAGAAATAGGACACTAATAGAGGCTGCTAGATCTCTGTTGGCTGATTCAAAATTACCAATTACCTTCTGGGCTGAAGCAGTTAATACTGCTTGTTATGTCCAAAACAGAGTTCTAGTGGTCAAGCAAAAGAACAAGACCCCTTATGAGCTTTTAAATAAAAGAAAACCTTTTGTTGGTTTCTTCAAACCTTTTGGGTGTCCTTGTACAATTCTAAATACCAAATCTCACTTAGGTAAGTTTGATAGCAAAGCAGATGATGGATTTCTTGTGGGATATTCATCTCAGAGTAAGGCCTACAGAGTTTTTAACTCTTCTTCTAGAATAATTGAAGAAAGTGACAATGTCAAATGCAATGAGAACACACCAAATCCTGTTGGGTCTGGACCTCAGTGGCTATTTGACATTGACTCACTAACTAACTCTTTTGGTTTCAGTAATGAGCATACAGGAACAGGTAGTGGAGAATCAGAGATCACACAAGTTCAAGAAAGTATATCTAAATCTGTGATTTTTCCCATACCCACAGTAAATGAAGACTGTGAAAAGGAATCATTTACTGAACCAAGTCAGAGTGAAGAAGACACTAGAGATGAGGAGACTCAAGAATCAGAAGTGGCATCTGAAAACACTTCAGTTGAATTGCATGACTCTAATCTAGAGGCTGGACTGAATGAAGAACCTAGTCATAACACAAGAGTTCAAAAGAATCATCCTCCACAGCTGGTAATAGGAGATATCTCTTCTCCTATGATGACTAGACATCAAAGCAGGCTTCAATAAATGCAAGATCAACAGCATACAGTCCTTTCTTGCTTTTTATCCCAGCTTGAGCCTAAAAAGGCACATGATGCTATGAAAGAATCTAGCTGGATAGAAGCAATGCAAGAAGAACTGTTACAGTTCAAGCTACAAGATGTATGGGATCTAGTAGACCTTCCTAAAGGTCACAGAGCAATTGGCACAAAGTGGATTTTCAGAAACAAGAGAGATGAAAGAGGTATTGTCATAAGGAACAAAGCAAGGCTGGTGGCTCAAGGATATACTCAAGAAGAGGGTATAGATTATGAAGAAGTTTTTGCACCTGTGGCTAGGATAGAAGCAATCAGACTATTCCTAGCCTATGCTTCTTACATGAAATTCAAAGTCTATCAAATGGATGTAAAAAGTGCTTTTCTCTATGGATCAATTGAAGAAGAAGTATATGTCTGTCAACCAGCAGGGTTTGAAAACCCAAGCTATCCAGACAGGGTATACAAATTAAAGAAAGCACTTTATGGACTACATCAAGCCCCAAGAGCATGGTATGACACTCTGTTATCCTATCTCTTGGAAAATGACTTTGAAAGAGGAGTCATTGATAAGACTCTTTTTATCAAAAGAAAGAAGAAGGATATCTTGCTGGTCCAAATCTATGTTGATGACATTATCTTTGGATCTACAAGAAACAACATGTGCAAGGAGTTTGAGGATTTAATGCATCAAAGGTTCATAATGAGTTCCATGGGGGAACTTACTTTCTTCCTTGGACTCCAAGTTCAACAGAAGTCAGATGGCATTTTCATATGTCAATCCAAGTATGTGCAGGATATTCTAACCAAGTTTGGTTTCTCAGAATCAAAACTTGCCAGCACACCTATGGAAACACACAAGCAGATCACAGCAGATCTTGAGGGGGAGGATATGGATGTGCATCATTATAGATCCATGATTGGATCTCTCATGTATCTCACAGCATCAAGGCCAGATATAATGTTTCCAGTCTGTGTATGTGCAAGATTTCAAGTTAGGCCAAAGCAATCTCACTTTCAAGCTGTTAAGAGGATATTCAGATATCTCAAAGGGCAACCCAGATTGGGACTTTGGTATCCTCATAACTCACCTTTTGACCTAATAGCATACTCAGACAGTGATCTAGGTGGGGCAAACTTGGACAGAAAATCTACTTCTAGAGGATGTCAGTTTTTGGGTGCTAGACTAGTCTCATGGCAGTGCAAGAAACAAACCACAGTATCCACATCTACAACAGAGGCAGAGTACATAGCAGCTGCAAGTTGCTGTTCTCAAGTCTTATGGATTCAGAATCAAATGTTGGATTATGGGGTAACCTTTCTACACACTCCAATCTTTATTGACAACAGCAGTGCTATTAGCATTGTAAATAATCCAGTCAAGCACTCAAAGACAAAGCACATTGAAATCAGGTATCACTTTATAAGAGATTGTAATGAAAAGAAACTTATTCAAGTTGTCAAAGTTCACACTGATAATCAGTTTGCTGATCTATTCACTAAAGCTTTTGATGTGGGTAGATTCACCTTCTTGGTAACAAGTGTGGGAATGATAAACTCTGAATAATCTTCTTCTCAAAAAGTGGTTTTATACCTGTATATTTTTATTCTTGGTGTTACTAATCTTCTTTTTCAGGATATGCATAGCAGTACTCAGTGTTTAGCAAGTTTAAAAGGAGTAAGTATAGTTAATACTGCTAGTAGTTAATACTGCTTTAAGTTAATACTGCTAGTGGTTAATACTCCTTTCAGTTAATACTGCTAGTGGTTAATACTGCTTTCAGTTAATACTGCTAGTGGTTAATACTCCATTCAGTTAATACTGCTAGTGGTTAATACTGCTTTCAGTTAATACTGCTAGTGGTTAATACTGCTTTCAGTTAATACTGCTAGTGGTTAATACTGCTTTCAGTTAGTACTGCTCGTGGTTAATACTGCTTTCAGTTAATACTGCTAGTGGTTAATACTGCTTTCAGTTAATACTGCTAGTGGTTAATACTGCTTTCAGTTAATACTGCTCGTGGTTAATACTGATTTCAGTTAATACTGCTAGTGGTTAATACTGCTTTCAGTTAATACTGCTAGTTAGTTAATACTGCTAGCCGTTACTACTGCTAGTAGTTAATACTGCTCTAGGTTAATACTGCTTATATTCCGAATACTATAAATACTCTTTGCCCGCCTAAAAGTTCATAACGACTCTTTGCATACTATTCTCTTGCGCTCTAAACCCTTTCTCTCTCAAAGTTCAAAGCTTTCAGGCAAGAATCTTCAAGGTCAATGGCATCAATGGCGTTCATTGACGAGCACAATGAAATCGCAATGCTCCAAAAGCCAAAACAAGAAGAAGGCTTTCATCAGATAGTCGACTTTCTGAAGACTAGCCACATTGCCCATGCTATCACTATGTCTCCAACTATCTTTATAGAGCATCAGAGGCAATTCTGGGCACATGCCACCATTGTTACTGAGAATGGTGTGCGAATGATCAAGACGACAGTATGTGGCAATCCATTGACAGTTACTGAAGAGATAGTTCGCATCAGTCTACGTCTAGACGATGCCTCTGGTATAACTTCTATCCCTAATGATGAACTGTTTTCTACTCTGACAAAAATGGGGTATGGAGGCCCATTGGGTGTTTTTAAGTTCTCAAAAGCTAAATTCTCACCTCAATGGCGTTTTCTTGTTCATACCTTGATGCACTGCATTTCTAAAAAGACCACTGGATGGACTGAGTTCAGCAGTCCCATTGCTTATGCTTTGGTCTGTTTGGCCACTGCCAGAAGGTACAATTTTTCACAAATGATTTTCAATGATCTTGTCTCAAACATGGGAAACAAAAAGAGCTTTTATATGTATCCCAGGTTTGTTCAAGCAGTTATCAACCATGAATTGACGGATATACCTTAACCTGTTGGGGTATATGTACCTAAACCCCCCAAAGGCAAGGTTTTCTCAAATATGAGAAGATCTGCTGGGGACTCTGAAGGAGTTGACACCCCATTGTTCTCTACAATGATGGTGGTGTCCCAAACCAATGAAGGTATGGTAGCAGGGTCAAGGCCCCCATTAGACCAACCCACTGCTAGCCAAGCCCAACCTTCCCTCTCAAAATCAATTCCCCAGTCACTTCTTGAAAAACCAACCTCTCCCATCACCCAAACCTACAAGAGAAAACAGGTAAAGAAGGCTCCTTCCCCTCTTGTACCATTACCCACTAAGCCTATAAGCCCTCTAAGGGAGAATTCTCCCCTAGAGAATATCCAAAGGGAAACCACAAGGGTGTCTCCCAACCCAAAGGAGGTGCTCTCTGAGGAGGAGGTAGAGCATATGGGTGATGAGGCTGCCACTACTCCTGCTAGCACAGAGGAGGAAAGTGGTAACATCAATAAGACCTCCCCCATGGCAACTTTGAATGAGCAATCATTTGAAGGTCCCTGGTGCCAAGAAACCACAGGGGTGGATAGTGCTTCTGCTAGGCAGAAGACTTCCACTACAAAAAGATCCAATGATCCTTCAATAGGGGGTAACACTCCTGGAGAAGGTGAGGACAGATATAACTATGATGAATTGATGGAGGCAATGGGTAATATCAATCTAGATGTTTTGAAACAAGGAAAAGAAATAGAGGAGATGAAGCTGGTGATCCTGTCACAACAAGTCCAGATTGAAAAACTGAAGAAGATGGTGACCAGGCTGGTTCAAAAGAAAAGGAGAAAGCAGTTTGTACTAAAGAAGAGGAACAATGCTCAAGATGCTTCCAACAAGGGGGAGAAGCAAGAAAGGGAAACAGAAAAAGAAAATGTTGAAAAGAAAGCTGAAGTTGAGGGGGAGACAGAGGAAGAGATGGAAACAGAAACAGTTACTGCTGCTGAAGTAAAAGTAGCAGCAGAAACTGAAGAAGCAGAAATAGGGCTCTCTGTGGAAGAACTGGAGATTGCAGAGACATTGGTTAAAGCCAAGAATGACACTCCTAAGGCTAGTCAAAAGGCCAAGGGAGTGATCATTAATGAAGGAGGAGGCTCAAAGAAAAGAAAAGAATCAAGTAAAGCAATTTTGAAAGATACAAAGGGAAAGGGAAAGGAAAAACTTATTGAAACTGAATTGCCTTCAAAGAAAAGGAGTCATATTGAAATGGATGAGGAAATGGCAAAGCAGCTTCAAGAGCAAATGGAAAAGGAGGAACAGATTCAAACAGAAACAGATAGAGAGCTTGCAAAGATAATGGCCAGAAAACTAAGCAGAGTATCAAGAAAGTTTAAAAGCAGCAGCTGAAGCCAAGAAAAGCTCTGTGAAAGTGTCTAAGCAAAGAATGCCAGAAATGAAGCAGAAAAGACAACCTTCTAAGACCTTTTTGGCCAATCAGGAAAGAAGAAGAATGATTAACTTCCTGAGAGGTGCAATTGGTGTCAAAGGGGAAATGTTTACCAATATGGCATACAGTCAGGTTGAGGAATTGTACAAGAAAGAAATGGATAAACTCCAAGGGGACTCATCTCAAAGGGAAGAGGCTGAAAGAAGAATGAAGGAGAGGTATGACCTAAATATTCAACAACCATTCCCTGAGGAGACCACACCTTCAAAGGACAATGCTGAAGAAATGAAGGAAGAACAAGAGAATGCTGGTATAGAAATTAAATCTGCAAAGAGGGTGAAGACAATTGCTTCCAAAAAGCAGTCTAAAAGGCCAAGAGTGGAAGAAAGAGCAGAAACTGAAGCAGAACCTTCAGTCACACCTTCAGCAGAACCTGTGCAGAACCCAGAACAGTCCAAAGAGCAATCAGATGAGCATGTGGGGCTGTATATGACTATAGTAAAACCTGTACAGGCTGTTCCAATCTCCATGAAGGCTCCAGAGATTATCTTTTGGGACATTCTAAGAGATAATGGAAAGGATTTCTTCAGACTTAAAAGAGTTGGTGGTGCATTTGAAGCATATTCAACCTGGGGGAGAGTAATCAGAGGTTGTTCAAGAGCAGACATAAAGGAAATGTACAAAGTGGGAATGAAACTCTATGAGCCTGTGTTGAAAGGTACTGAAGAAAATCTTCTCAAAGTGGCAATGGAATACTTATGTATGATGTTTGATCCAGAGAAGGTGGTGCATAGGATTAAAGATCTTCATCATAAGTATGTGTTCAAAAAGATTGATCATTGGATACTCTTTGAAAACTGTGGTGTGTACATGATTACAATTGATAAATGTTATCATGAATACTACCTAGTTGACAAAATATATGATCATAGCAAGCAGAAACTTGAAGGGATGCTGAAAGCTAAGCTAGTATGTACTAAGGATTCAGAAATGGCCAGAATTGTGGTGAGAAGACCTATCAATCAAAGTCTGGGCCTAGATCCAAATTTGGGCAACTGAATGTGAGGTGTTGAAAGCATCTTGAAAAGATCTGAAGAACTTGACTTCTTTTCCTAAAAGTCAAGTTAGGGGGAGATTGTTGGGAACTGAAGAATTCATCAAGTATGGTTAATACTGCTGGTTCAGAGTTAGTACTGCTAGAAGATTTAAAGGTTAGTACTGCTGAGTGTTACTACTGCTAGTACTATTAATACTGCTAGTCAAAGTTAGTGCTGCTTGAACAAAGTTAGTACTGCTTAGCTAGTTAGTACTGCTAGTGGTTAGTACTGCTTAGGAGTTAATGCTGCTAGAAGAAAGTTAATGCTGCTGAAGATTAATACTGCTTATATGATGAAGATTCTTTTGAAAGGATATACATGGAAACTTAGAGATATACATAGAAGATATACTGAGGATATTTTATTTATTGTAATTATCTTCGTATTCAGTATATATATTGTATTGTTTAGAATAGTTAGATACCTTTTAACTTTAAGTTTTCATTCTTTTAAAAAAAAACAACCTCAAGGCATAGATCCTAATTCTAGAGAAGTAGAATTCGTATTGGTGAGTCTGTTCATCAATATTGAGGTTGAGTGAGTAATCTTGTAACTTCAAAGCATTCAATAAAAACTTACAGTTTGTTCTTCATATTTAATGTGTTGATTTACTGTTTCATAGAATATCAAAGTGTTATTCCGCAAACTTCTTTGATATTGTTTCTGAGAATCAATTCTTGTTGAGAATTCGATCCTGACATAATTGTTTGTTCTCACTAGACGCAAGCCTAACACTTTTTCTTAAAATAACATGTATAACAGGTTCTCTTAGTGGTGGGGCTCCGAAGTCGTGAGCGGAGTGATGGTTGCCGGTAGATGCATATTTTGGGATCAAACACTTTTGTTTATATAGGCGTATACTCTTTTGGCAGGAAATCTTTTGGGAGAAGATAGCAAAACTTGTTATTAATATGGTTTTGACTTAGTTTAGATTAGTAGGTTGTTAATTATCTTATTCATATTATGGGGTTGTAAAAGTCATACCGTTTCCATATTCCTGGGTGATTTATTTACTTAAGAATTACATTCATGTCAATTTTCAAGTTTGATTTGCTCTTATTTTAGGGTGTTACAAGTTGGTATCAGAGCTCTAGTTTAAGTGAACTAGGTATTAATGTAA
Organism: Arctium minus; assembly: GCA_954870635.1. NCBI lineage: Eukaryota > Viridiplantae > Streptophyta > Magnoliopsida > Asterales > Asteraceae > Arctium > Arctium minus. The sequence continues at coordinate 146,006,844 of OX941081.1, forward strand.
GATTCCTAGACTTCAGTTGATGACGTTAAGTTATGATTTGTAAAACATGGGTAGAACATCGAAATTAGGATGGTTCTGGAGTCGATGGAAATACGTTAATTGAAAATTGTGACAATGGTAACGAGAATTATTACGTAAAATGTGTTCATAATTTCACTTAGCTACTGCTATTGTGAATATGTTGTTACGTGAGCATATTTGACTTTACTATTATTGTGATAATTGATAAATGTAGTAGTACGTTTTCTTGTTGCTTTGGCATATGTATGATCTCTTATTCTCATTCTCGTATGTAGCAGCCTAAGATGGTAAACACCCGTGGTAGACCTCAGACGCGAATAGATGGTCAAGAGGCGAGTGTGTCAACGCCTAGTCATACGGAAAGGGTCGATGCGACCATGGACCCACCTATGCCACCATTGTTGGGCGGAGGACCGAAATACATACAAAGGGTTAACATAGCCTCTTCTAACTCAGTCATGCAAGAAGTATACCTGCAAACAGAGATGTTGGCCAGTGTTATGCAAATGGTAAACTCAACCATGGAAAAACAACAAGAGGTATTCATGAAGATGTTAGAGGACCGTGATCCCAATAAGCAAAGGCATGAAACAGTGACTGATAACGTGGTAATGGGTTCCGGGGGTATCAAAAATGTTATTCAAACTGAAGATCAAGCTGTTACTGAGGCTAGGCATTGTGGACGAACGTGGTCATATAAAAATTTTCTATGCAGCATGCCACCGGAGTTCTAGGGATCGAATAATCCAGTTGCTTGTATGAACTGGATTCAAGAGATTAAACAAGCATTCGATTCTAGTGAATGTGAATAGGGATAAAAGGAGAAATTTTCCTCTCAAATGCTAAGAGGCCCAACTCTTCGATGATGGAATGTCACCAAGTCCACCCTTGGTGCTACCATCACAAGACATTCGAGCAACCAAACTCAACTTCTCTCGGAAAAACTTACGACAAAGCCGTCTTATTTCACGAGCACGAGACAATCCTACGATTTGTTTATTTTTATATATTGTTACTGAGTGTACTCTTGATCATTCCTTCTAAAGGACGACGTCCTTGATTGACTTCCATAGTGCATTGACGACTTCTATTGTCGTACGCGGTTTTACACTCGACGGGGTTTTCCATGTCACCAAATTTCTGTGTCTTTTTCTTTATTTGTTATTCGTCGCACGGTTTGTTGAAGGTTCTTTTTCTTTAGTTGGTAAAAGCTCCACATCGACCTTAAGTTATCCTTTGGGTAATTTTTGGCATTAACAATGGCCGTAGGGTTTAGTTTGAGATTCATATTTCCCGCATAAGTTATTTCCCGCGTAAGCAACTTTCCCGTACACACCCTTTTTCTTTCTCGGTTGACACTTTTTTCTCGATGTCTTGGTTCCCGGGTGAAATCTTTCCCGGTTGAAACTCATAACCCGCGCGGTTATTTGACCGTGAAATCCATAACCCGAATCATTTTGACTGGAAAACCTTATCCTGATTTTCATCTGGTTTTCACATTGCCCAGATACTTGAAATTCGGGAGCACCTATATCTGGACAACCCCTTATCCGGATTTCTACGCTACTGGACAAGCTATATCCGAGAATTCCGATACCCCGGACAAGTCAGATCCGGGACCCCCGTGCTAAGTCGCAGGAGGGGGACAATTTGTTCAAAGGGATTGCCTAAGTTTATGGTTTATTTTGTTGTGTTTGTGACAGTTTGCATTTATTTATGATAGTTATCATTTTATGTGATTTGTTTTGACGTCATTGATCTAATCATGTTTATTTATCTTGCAGATTTTAGTCTCAAGGATTATTCATTCAGATTTGATAATTAGGATTAATTTTTGAGAAACAGATTTTATATATGTGTTTCATATTTATTTTTTCTCGAATGGATCTTGTTTGATTCTTCAAAGTTCGATTGTTTGATACGATGATTTTGGATCGACGTGTCAATGTTTTTTTTTCCAAATCAATACCAATTAACGATCACTTTGTTCAAGTAACAATGTCTCATTCTGATTATCAACAAGAAATTTCCAATCTTAAAGCCCATATTGCAATGCTTGAAGCAAGATTGGAAAACAATCTAAATGTGCTTTTACAAGTCAATGGTTAAAATGCTGACAATCTGAGTTAGGCACAAGGTTTATGTGAATCCCAGTGATCAAGTAACAATGATGAATTGAACGATTAATTGTATTGAATGATTCAGAGAGTTACAAACATAGGATTGAAAACCAAAACTCTCTCTCAAAACCTGATAAGCGCAGAATATTATTTCTCCAAATCTAACCCAAAATATTTTCCAAACAATGCTTTATATACTTAGGCCCTATTACAAATAAAGCCCAAGCCCATTACACCAAAGAAGCCCAATAACAATTTAAAGGCTTTTATGACACGATAAATAAAACAATAAACACTATAAATACTTTATATAACTTTCGACGCACTAGGACTTTCAGTCCTAACAATCTTCCCCTAAAGTTGTATAAAGAATTTATCATTTTGAATTCTTCAGGACTTGATCTTTTCTCCCTCTTGAATCTCTGAAAAACTTTGGTGTTGCTTGTATTCATGTCTTTCCTAGCTCCCCCTTGAATAAAGCTCTTGGTCTTCATAGTTTCAACTTTGTAACCAGATTCAATGAACAATAGTCTCGACCGAGTGCACTATTGAGCAGCTTTCAACTGTAGAAACTCAACACATCGGATCAGCACGCAAGAAAGATAATGTGAGTTTTACATGACATTTCACAGTAAACTTTAGTTTAGAAACAAAGAATTTGTCTTTGAACCGCGAGTTGAATTGACTTTCAGCTTAAGAACTTGTAGAATCAATATGCTCGTAGAAAGAATCAACTTGTAGCAAACACCACTTGATGAGGGATAGAGGAACCACTTGAATCAATCTTGAAATCCATGGCTTTTCAACCTAAGATTTAAGAAAATAAGATAATGTTGCTCCCCCTCCGTTTTTGCTAACTCCCCTCAACATGATAATCTGTCTTTGAAACTTGTGTCTTTGTTATTGCATTCTCTCCCTCATGATGATCAGGAGAATCATGAGCATCATTTATGTTCAAAGACTAACCGAATAAGTATCAAAAGATCAGATAAAATTGTTAAGAAGCAAGATGGGGTTATCAACTAACACAGAGACACATTAGTCACTGTTATCACAACAATTAAAATAATTGTGTGGCCTATTTTCAGAGTTGGCAAAGGGGTATCTCTGATAGGATTTACAGTTATCACTAAAGTAAATATTAAAATTACTTCTCAAACTGTTCCGGTGATATCACAAAGATATGCGATTGGAATCACAAAGATTTGTGCGTGTGTGAAAGAAATATAAATCATATCGATTAGGCTCAAAGATTGATTAAACCTGAAACGCAGGATAGAAATCAATAGACACAGTGAGTGGAATATGAAGTTCGGAGACCGGATATGATGTCTTCCTTTTTCAATATCTAAGTCCTCCTAGTGAGGAATAGATAGATTATGTGCTAAATTTATGTGCATATAAGAAACAAGTATCTTTTGTGAGATACCTTAGTGTTTGCGTGGGGTGACACGAGTTATCCACATTGGGTCCATGTCTGTTTCAATATCCATCTCCAAAGAATGAGAATGAATAGATTATGTGGTAAATCGTATAACTGAATCGGTTTGGTATGGATCAATAATTCTTTTATGTCATGTCACATCCTCACCATATTCTTTTCACTCTAAACTCATCTATCAAGCTACACCCCTCACTGATATCTATGAATGAGATGTGTTTTTTGGGTAGGTCCTTCCGGTTCTGGATTGACCATAGAAACTTTATGAGCGCTAACACTCATTTAACTCGCCAAAGTGAAACATCGATGTAAACATTGAGAAGTCAAACATTTAGGAACGAGGCCTAAACTGAAGTGTTCAAAGTCGATATGAAAGTTAGAAAAAACCTGGTAATCACCCTCAAAAGATGGCATAACCCTTGATTGTAGTCATGTGATATGAATAATCTGAATTAAATCCCACATGACATTCCTGCAAAATAAATTAGATAGATTTTGGTTTTGGTATCCATGCTTTGATGGATCCTTGATGGTTAGTTGCCTTAGCATTGAAGCTATGAAACTGAGGATTGGGGATACTATAAGTACCATACCAGCTATTGACATATCTGGAACCCACAAAGTCACTATTTCCACAATAAGTGCAACATATATTTGCTCGGTTTAGACCGATCAACTAAAGGAGATTTGTATGACGTGTTTCCATCACTGTCTTCTGTAGTTGATTTCTTTCTCCAACCCATTTTGACTTTTCGAAACACTTAATTATCTGTATAATCAACAAGAGAATTATAGAAATAATTTTAAGGGCGAATCCGATCTTTTCAAAATCCATTTCATTTGACACAACTCTTCGAAGAAATAGTTGTGGAAGTTGAGCTTGAAGAATAAGGAGACTGAACAACAGTATCGGGACTGGCTTGTTCAGATAAATCAACTTTGAAATTGAGTTCTTCATGTTTCTAGACTTTTACAGATAAAACATTTATTTCTTCGAGAATTGAATCAAATTGTTTTTCTAAATCGGATTTTACCTCAGCTCTTCCAAAATCTCTGTCGTTAATCCAAACAATTTCTGTGAAAGCTTACGAATTTCTGTTTCAAAAAACTGTCTCTCACTATCAAAGTCTTTTTCAATACTGTTGCATTTTTCAGATATTTCTTTGAAAATGTTAAACCCAGTTTAATCTAGTTGATAAACAAACACACCACACAATAAATATCAAGAGATAATAAGATCAGAATAACATACCAATCCCTTGAATAATCAATGAAAACCTTGTGCGTTCTTGATACCATGAATGTACGATTACAGAGAAAACGTAGGCTACCTCTCTATGAATATTATGATTATGAAAGGTTAACCCTAAAAGCTAATTAATTAAAACATTAAATACCTAGGCCATATGGGCTTTAAGCTTAATGCTTAATGGGCTTGAGATATGAGGCCCATTTACAACTTATTACAATTTAAACCCCAAACTTTAACTATCAAATAAATACAGTTTAAACCCTGAACTTTAACTTTAATGTTGAATACAATTTATGATCCAACAATCTCCCCCTTTGGATTCAAGATTAAAAAAATTTGGCAATAGTCTTCGGGTCTTCACTTTTCTTGAAAACTGTAGTAGATATGACTTTGACAGCTTCAAATCTTGTAGCTTTACACAATCTTCAACTTTCTCTTAGTTGAAGTGTCTTTCTGACGATCATCTTCAGTCAGGCTTTTAATAGATCAAATAAATTCCAACACTTTGACATCTTTGAAAACTTCAACAATCTTTACTTCAATACATCAAAAGTTATTGTATTCCCCCTTGTTGATTATTCTCCCCCTTTGTATATTCTCCCCCTTTTTGATGAGTGGTGAGAATCATCATCATCAAAACATATCAGAACAATCTCCCTCTTGTCTTTATAGACTCCAATTTAGCACTGTCTTCATGTACGAATCCCTGTGTGGAAATAAGAGCAGTCTCTCCAAATGGAGAAAGTGATTATTTCAATCTTTTCAGATTCAAATAAAATAAAAATGGTAACCCTGAATCAACAAATGACTCAGTTAAAATGCATGTCAGTGACACAAAGTCACTGAGTAACACAAAGTTACTATATAAGGAGTTGGTTTGATGTTGGCTCCCCAGGACTTCCATTCAATCATCGAATAACACATGGTTATCTATGAACGTTATGATAGAAAACAAATTTCTGTGTGCTTGTGCATGTGTATGAAAGAATTTAGCATAGATGATTGCTTTTTTATATAGGCTCAAAGTATGTAAACTTGTTGAGACAGCAACAAATTATACAAAGACTCAATGTGCATGAGAAAGGGTTTGAAGGTGGGGCAACTTTACTTCTTGTTCAATATTAGTATCTTCCAAATAAAGAACCAATAGCGTATGTGCTGCTTCCCCAGAAAATGTGAAACATTCTCTTTTTGAGAAAAGAATGAGTAGTTGGTGGGGTTTTATGCAAGAGATGGCATGCGCGAGGTGCCTTTTTCAATGATGGTCACCAAAGAATGTGAACCAATCAGATTATGTGGCTGCCCGGCTCATAAAGAAGTTTGGTGCAAAGTTTAATATTCTTTTACTCTGTTCTCTCACCCTCTTTCTTTTAATGCTCGCTTCTAACCAATCTCTCTTTTCCATTTTAACTCTTCACACACCATCACTCAATTCTTTTGACCCCTCTCCCCTCAATTACTCAGGGAATACTTCCTGGGTAGGAAACACTGGTTAACGTGAATCCATGGAAGTTCTGTTAAGCTCACACACTGAATCCCTTGTATTTTCCTAGAAGAATGTGTTGTTCAACAGTCTTTTGTACATGTAAGCACAAAGGAATACAAACATGAAGAATAAAATTTTGGAGAAGTCAAAACATAAGATGTTTGACAATGCAATTCTCCTCCTTAAACTAAAAGTGGTTGGCCTTTAAGCTCTTTGACAATTAAGCTTCCAAAAATCATTTAAATTATCACTTCACAATTCATGAAAATCTTTGAAGAATAGGAAGTGGTTTGAACATTTTAAGAAACCGTTTTTCACTAGTGAAAGTTGTTCTTCTTTCAACAAGTGATAGAGTCTAAGGATTAGAAATATATACCTGTAAATCAGAATCCTTAACTCCCCCTGGAATGAATATTTTCATTTAAGTATCCTTGACAAAACTCAGATATCCTTCCCCTTGATACCTGTAAAAAGTTAGTTAAATCAAAAAAATATATCAGTAGAAATATTAAACATATAAGCTCCCCCTTAATATGTGCATAATCCTTAATCATGAAACAGAGTTCTGAATTACTAGGATTAAAGTAAATTCAGAAGTCAAACTCTTTGACATTGAAGTCCGAGTCCTAGACTGTATTGTCTAGAAGTCAATCTCCGTTGAAGTATGGGTTCTAAGCTGATTTTCTTAGAAGCCTTTGTTCTTTCTCCCTCTTAAACCTTGGGTGCCTGCAACACAGATTTAGCTTTTGGTACTCACTGGTATTTGTGTCATAATGGGTTAGTTGCAGTTCTAATAGGAGATATGAAATAAGAACCATACCAGTTATTTACATAATCTTTTCTTACAAAATCATTTGAGCCACAGTAGGAACAACTAATTTTATTTTGTGCTAACCTAATCAGTTGATTGATAGTGTAAACCAGATCAGGTTTGCCAAAAGATTTACCTTTCGGAGTATTGTTCCTTTTAGCATTTGATGTATGCACAAATGATTCTTCTTTCTTCTTTTCCTCTGGAGATCCTTTAACTCTCCAGATCCAATTTCCTCTATTTTCATCTTCTTTTCTCCAGATCCTTTTCTTCTGAGACTTGTTCTTCTTTAAGTTACCTGAACCATCAACATTTTTGTCATAGAAAAGGTTAGAAGGACGAATCTGATCAGTAGATTTAGAAGTAAGACTATCATCTGAATCACAGAAAGGATTATAGGAAACATTTGAAACATGTGAACTTGAAGCCTTTTTGAGTGAGCAATCTGAATCAGTTTGATCATCTCTCGGTGATTGTGCTATTGATTTTGGCGTCTTGTGCTCAGTTAGCTTCACCTTGAATACGATCTCTTCGAGTTCCTTTGTCTTTGAAGACAAACTATTTCTTTCCCTTTCAATCAGATCAAACTTCTTATGCAATTCAGATTTTGCCTTCTTTTCCTTCAGAATGTTGGTTGATAGCTGAGATATCTCTCTTGTCAGCTTAGCTATCACAATTTCAAATACTTTCTTTTCTTCAGAAAAGTCTTTATTTATATCCTTCAGCTCAACTTTCTTCTTCTCATTCTCAGCCTTTTCTTTCTCTAGAATGATAACCTTCTCAAAGTCTGAAACTTGTTGAGAAAGCTTAATACATCTAAGCTCTAATGATTTCTTTTCTTCAAAGGATTTTCTGGAGAAATCAGAGAATTTCTTAGCAAATTCTTTTCTTTCCTTCTCAACCTTCAACATTTCATCTTGAGCTATTGCATTGTCTCTGTCTTGGGTTGCCTTTTCTTTCATCATTTTAATCTCAATCTCAAGACTGAGAACTTTATCTTTTAAAGAGTCTCTTTCAGCAAAGACTTGAGAATTTATTTTTCTAAGTCCATTACTAGTATCACTTGCAACACTTGTTCTCCTTCTAAGCTCCTGAAGCTCTCTTTGCATTGCATCCTTTTTTGACCATGTAGAGCTTGAGTTAAGACTTTTTACTTCAGCTTGAAGATTTAAGATCTCTTTTTCTTTCGACTTAATTATTCCTGCAAAATCAATTTTAGAATCAGTAATGCATACTGAACAGATGAAATCTTTCTTTGAATCTTTTGAATTTTCTTTTAAAACATTGATCTGAGAAAGAAGAGATGATTTCTGAATATTTAAATCCTTGTTCTTAGCTTTAAGAGGTAATATCTCAGATTTGTGCTTTTTATCCTCTTTTTCACACTCAATAACCATGCTTGAATATCTTGACAACTGTCCAGCAAGACGTTTAACATTTGCTTTTGCTTCAGAAAGAGTCATCTTGTCAAAATCATAGCTATAACCTTCATACATCTTTAGCTGTATGGTTAGAAAGCAAACTTATCTGTACCAAGAGAATCAACTAGATGAGATCGTTAGAATCAAGTATCAGATAAAAACAACACTCAAAAATTTTCAGAAAAATAAATTTCCAAAAATAATTAAATGCAGAATTCTTAAACAGTATAAAACTTCAAATAATACTGAAAAATCAAACTGTGAAAATCTGACGAAGAAAAAAAAATTAGCGCAAAAATGAACAATGACTTGCGCGAACCGATCTTGCGCGAACAGTGGGTAGCGCAAAGTGTGATTTTGCGCGAGTAGGCACTGGCGCAAAGTGAGGGTGACCGGTATCTTGCTTAGACCGGGGACTTGTCGACCGAACCTTTGTTGACCGGTATGTTGCACGACCGGATAAGTTGACCGGTAAGGTGCTTTGACCGGTAAGAAGGCGACCGAACAAAGAGTGTGGACCGATAAAACTTCCTTCGACTGGACTGGCCTATTGACCGGGGTGGTGCGGTCGACCGGTATGTTGAGGTCGACCGGTATGATTTAATGATCGGTAAAGGGATTGACCGGTATCTATGTGGACCGGTATGATGCGATCGACCGGACAAGTGTAATTAAATAACGACCAATATTATCTTGAAGATTTCGACCGGTATGTTCTTGCAGGTCAGCCCAGAACGACGATACTCAACTCAGAAATCACAATGAACACGAATTCAGATGTAAAAATCAGACTTTAGTACCAATTAACATATATCAATCAAATCCCAATAAAAAACAAAGATTAAAATCAACTTTCATGCATTCAATTTGATAAACACAGTGTCGACATATATACGAACCCAGATAACGAAAAATTTAAAAAATTCAATCACTTGATGATTTACAATGCAATTAACCAATCAGATAGTGTTCAATAGCATAAAACTAGTATAATCAGATCAGTTTCAAGCATAAAAACACATTAAATCATGAAATTGATTTTCACTAGTAAACCTAGATAAGTCGATGAACAGTAAATCGATAAACACAGTTTTTAATCCAAAAACCTTGATTCTTTAGGATCTGATACCACTTGTTAAACCCAGTTTAATCTAGTTGATAAACAAACACACCACACAATAAATATCAAGAGATAATAAGATCAGAATAACATACCAATCCCTTGAATAATCAATGAAAACCTTGTGTGTTCTTGATACCTTGAATGTAGGATTATAGAGAAAACGTAGGCTACCTCTCTATGAATATTATGATTATGAAAGGTTAACCCTAAAACCTAATTAATTAAAACATTAAATACCTAGGCCATATGGGCTTTAAGCTTAATGCTTAATGGGCTTGAGATATGAGGCCCATTTACAACTTATTACAATTTAAACCCCAAACTTTAACTATCAAATAAATACAGTTTAAACCCTGAACTTTAACTTTAATCCTGAATACAATTTATGATCCAACAGAAAACAACAACATTTTTCTTTTCAAGTTCTTTCCTTTTATTCTCAAAAGATTTTCTTCTATCTCCAAATTATTTCGCTCAATTATCAAAATCTTTTCAAAATCAGAAATTTGTTTTGAAAGTTTAGCATTTTTAAACTCAAAATTTTTTCTTTCCTCGAAAATCTTCTTTGAAAGATCAATAATTTTTCTTTCAAACCCCTTTTTTTCATTAGTGAAACTCTAACACCCTAAAATTTGGGAAAAAGTGTTTGGCTTAAAGCCTAGTGAGAACATACAGTTTATATGAAAGATAAAAGAAGAATTAATTGCAACATAAATGAACTGTTTTCGTAAATGGTTTGATAAGCACATAGTGACCTTCCGGCCCAGACTTCATCTTGCGATGACGGGAAGAACCCAAATTCCAAGGATCGTGGCGAAACACTAAGTAAGCCACTTTCCAAGTTTTGAGCTCACCATACTAGGATCAAGGCCACGAACACGTCGGCTCGTACTAAGATGTGGGGGAGGGCACCCAATGATCCCTAGTCATGCTCATTCACTAGGATTTACATTTACGATCCACGACTACTAACCGGTCTCACATAACCGTACCAAGTTGCCCTCTAGGGTCTAATGTCTCAACTAGCTACAAACGTGAGTTACCCCCAAATAATAAGTCGACTCTATACCTATGGATCCATTTGTAATAGGCTAGACTCGTCACAATACATTTGTGACCAACTATAATAAAACATATAGTTCATATTACCATTTAGTTCCCAAATTCACATTTTAATGGTTAACTGCTGATAAGAATTACAAAACCCATATATAAAATACAAGGCTATCGTCTCAATAATGCAGCTTCAAGTCCCGATACATCTTTATACTTCCCGAATGAATGGAATACTTGGACTTGTGAGCATTCTCAATAAGAAGTTCCCGATTGCCCCCAACCTTGGGAACCCACACACGACCGTTGAACAATTTTATCCCACGACTATCTTCCGCTAAGAGTAACCGTTGTTTTGTCATGAATTCTTCCTTTAGATTCTATTCCAACAAGGCTTCCCCTTGAGATGTATTGATCTTTTCAATAAGACTCGACACGAGTTCGATTCTTGAGAGGTTTGCCGAAATGCTCCCGCTATAGTCCTTCCGACTCAAAGCATCGGCCATCACGTTTGCCTTACCGGGATGATAAAGCAACATGCAATCATAGTCCTTGAGTAACTCGAGCCACCGTCTTTGCCTCATATTAAACTCTTTTTGATCAAAGACGTATTTCAAACTTTTATGATCCGTGTATAGAGTACACTTTGTGTCATAGAGGCAGTGTCGCCAAAGTTTCAAAGCGAACACCACCGCCGCCAACTCCAGATCATGGGTAGGGTAATTCTTTTCGTGAGTCTTGAGTTGTCTCGATGCGTAAGCAATTACCTTGCCTCTATGCATCAACACACAACCCAAACCCATCTTCGAAGCGTCGCTATAAACCACAAAGTCTTCCGACTCTTCGGGTAGCGACAATATTGGAGCTTCACACAACTTCTTTTGCAATGTCCGAAATGCCTTCTCTTGCGTTTCGGTCCGAACAAACTTCACATTCTTCCTAGTCAACGCCATCAAGGAAAAAGCGATCTTGGAGAAGTCTTGAATGAATCTACGATAGTAGCCCGCCAAACCCAAGAAACTTCGGATTTTGGACAGACTATTTGGAGGTTCCCAGTTCATCATTGCTTCAATTTTGGAGGGGACTACCTTCACACCGTCTCGAGTGACAACATGACCCAATAATTGAACCTCGTCAAGCCAAAAGTCTCACTTGGAAAATTTGGCATACAACCTCTCATATCTCAGTACTTCAAGAACTTCGCGTAAGTGTTGCTCATGTTCTGACTCACTCTTGGAGTACACGAGTATGTCATCAATGAATACAATGACCGACTTGTCGAGGAATGGTCGGCACACTCTATTCATCAAGTCCATAAAAACCGCCGGTTCGTTAGTTAGACCAAACGGCATCACAAGGAATTCTTATTGGCCGTAACGCGTTCTGAAAGCCGTCTTCGAAACGTCTTTCCCTTTCACCTTCACTTGGTGATATCCCGAGCGCAAATCAATCTTCGAGAAACAAACCGCTCCTTGAAGTTGGTCGAACAAGTAGTCGATCCTCGGGAGTGGATACTTATGCTTCACCGTAGCCTTATTCAGTTCACGATAATCGATGCACATCCTCATCGTGCCATTCTTCTTCTTGACAAACAAGACCGGGGCTCCCCAAGGCAACGAGATCGGTCTTATAAATCCCTTCTCTAGGAGTTCTTGAAGTTGTGCCATCATTTCTTGCATTTTCGATGGCGCTAGCCGGTAAGGAGCTTGCACAATTGGAGTCGCCCCCGGTATGAGATCAATCCGGAACTCCACTAAGATGTGGTGGAGGGCACACAATGATCCCTAGTCATGCACATTCACTAGGATTTACATTTACGACCCACGACTAGTAACCGGTCCCACATTACTGTACCAAGTTGCCCTTTAGGGTCCAATGTCTCAACTAGCTACAAACGGGAGTTACCCTCAAATAATAAGTCGACTATATACCTATGGATCCATTTGTAATAGTCTAGAGTCTTCACAATACATTTGTGACCAACTATAATCAAACATATAGTTCATATTACCATTTAGTTCCCAAATTCACATTTTAATGGTTAACTGCTGATAAGAATTACAAAGCCCATATATAAAACACAAGGCTACCGTCTCAATATCCCAAAATGTTTCTTTACCAAATAAACCTTTCCATAGTAGAAACCCTTTTATTGAAACATAGATTTCTTCATGTTTTAAACCATTTATTTCCTTCTCATAAAATAATTTCTTTCAACCAAATATCCATAAAATGTTTAATCATAAGCTTGGCTAGAAGCCATAAGTTGAACATTTACTCAACATAATATAACAACAACACCTTTGTAGTTCCAAGACATGGATTATATCATCATTTACAAAAAAGGAAAGAAACCCTAAAAACTCCCAAAATACCAAGTTAGGTCAAATCTCATCAACAATGAAAATGTTAAACAAGGAGATGTTTGATGTGTTTAAAGTTTAATAAAAGAGGAGTATGAACTCACAATGGGTTAAATACCAAAACCCTAGAAATTTCTAGTTGGAGAGAACTAGCACTTGAGAGCTTGAGATCTTCACAAAGCTACCTTAAGTTCACCTATACCAACACCATTAATGAGGAGGAGGAAGTTGGATGGAGTAATAAATGTAAAAGGGAAGACTAGGGTTTGAAGACTTACTACCAAAATATCAGATAAATGAAATAATTTCGGAGCTGGTCTAATTAATGGCATTGTACCCGCTCACGATAGTGACACTATCACTATCGTGGGGCAAGCTCGCGCCAAACGTACCGTGGCTCATCGGCCTTCCGTGATAGTGCCCCGACGATAGTGACACTGTCACTATCGCGGGCAAGGTCTCGCCGATGGTACCGAAGTTGAAAACTTGAGGTTTCGATCCCGCGACTTACGAGACTACAACACGGGAATAGGTACCACGGATAGGAGTGGAATTAAAACGAATAAAGGTTACAAATACAGAAAAGTTGGGAATCTAGATTTACCTAAAATTACGGGTGTTACAGAAACCACTCCTTTCATTCTCAAAATCTTTTATGTCCTTCTCAATCTCCTTCTCAAGATCAACAATCTTTTGTTTCAGTTCGAGATTGTTATTATTTAAAGCACTGATCTCATTTTTTAATGAATCATACGAATCTCTGCTTTTATTTTCAAGATTTTTCATATCTTCTTCAGGTTCGAAATCTTCATAAGATTTTACGAATTTACCATTCACATACATATTTGTTTTTCCCATCGTTACTTGAACAAAATGATCGTAAGACGATCGCGATTTGATTCAAGAAAGGTGAGATTAAAAGAGAAACACACTAAGAACAAGATTAAGATGAGACTTAGAAAATAGATATATAAAAAAATATTAAAAAAACAGATGAAAGAAAATAGGGGAATAATTATCTGGGATTGGAACCGGGTGGGGAACTGGGTCCTGGTGTGAGTTGGGTGTAGATGTGAGACAGGGGAGACCTGGGCGTATTGGAACCGGGAGTCGTTCACCACCCGGTGTGAACCCTTTGTCGAACAACAAATCGCCAAACCCAAAACAGTCAAACCAATTGAATCAATCCCATGAACTCAAACCAAGTTTCCAAAATCAAAATGTAACAACTCAAAAAAAATAATCTTAGATTAATCAATTCGATACCCCAAGAGAAATCAGCAAGTAATAAATACCAGACTTTAATCCGAAACCAAATCAGCATTGACCCTTTAATTGCAAGACCCAATATAAGTAATTCATCAATTGAACCATTTAACTTAATTTGAATAAAAATCGAACTCAAACACTGATAATTAAAACCAAACAAATAATACCCAAATTGATTGAACTAATCTAATCAATAGACTCAACCAGAATCAGATAACCTAAAATCGATTAATTAAAATTAAACAATTTATGATATCGAATAAAACGACCACGTCCAAGAAAAAACAGTAGTCGAGATGAAACAAGCCATGGTTCACAAAATGGAAATCATCAATCTGTCCCAAATCAATCTAATCAATATAGAATCAAATCAAAAATCTAACTTGAATCTGAAAATTGACTCAGAAATCGACAGTTAATCGAATGGTGGTGGGTATGGTAGTCGAGAACCCTAATCGATTGAGACTAAATCAACCCAACTCAAGAATCGAAATCTCAATCACATATATGATTAAAATCAATCCATATACCCAATTTAAATCGACCTGAAACTGAGCTATGGGCGATGTACTTCGTCGTCGATTAAGGTGGTGACTGAGGCAGACAATAGCCCTAACCCCACATCGATTTGGCGGTTTGGTCGGAGGGCGTCGAAAGTCGCAGAGGGTGGTGGTCGTAAGCAGTGGTGAACGAATCCGAGAGAGAGATGCGGTTGTGAGAATCAGGTGTGGGAGGGAATCGGGTGAGGTGGTGAGGGAATCGGGTGAGGGTGTAAGGCGATGAGGGTGCGGTGTTATGCGAGTGGTGATGGGTGGTTGCGGGTCTCGGTGGTGAGTAGAGGGTTTGAGGCTGAAGTGGGTTTGAGGGAGTAAGCGGGGGTGAGAGGCGGGGGTGAGAGGGAATAGGGTTTGGGAGTACGCGAGTGAGGGAGTGACCGAGTGTTTAGAGACCCGGGTGAGAGATTGGTGCGGGTGAGAGGAGAGGAGAGGGACGCGGGTTTGAGAGGGTATATGAGGGGTAAGCGGGTGTTGGCTTGGCAAGGGAAACACCTGGTTGTGGAGACCACGAGCCGGGTGTCGGCAATTATAGAGACACGGGTAGGGTAATGACTGACCCGAGTTTACCTACCCGCCGCAGCGCAGATAATTGATCTTAAATCGATTAAACACTCAAATAAACTGGATCTAAGAAAAATAATCAAGTCTAAACAACTTTTGACCACAAATAACACTTAACTTGATCGATTTTGAATCAAAATTAAAGACTTTTAAGGAAAAAACCAAGAACACAGACCAGATTCTAACTCGATTAAGAGATCAAAATTCTACTATTATACTGCGAATTAGAGCTTGGAAATTTACCAGATCCTTAATCTAACGAAACCAAAGAGATCTGAATCAACTAAACTCAAGAATTTTGCAGAAATCGAATAACCCAAAAACCAAAAAAAATACGATCGACAGACACTTTAGAGAGAAAAAATTTACCTTTTCTGAATCAAATCTTCGTCTCTTTGCTCTGATACCAATTGTGAATCCCAGATGATCAAGTAACAACGATGAATTGAACGATTAATTGTATTGAATGATTGAGAGAGTTACAAACATAGGATTGATAACCAAAACTCTCTCTCAAAACCTGATAAGCCCACAATACTATTTCTCCAAGTCTAACCCTAAATATTCTCCAAACAATGCTTTATATACTTAGGCCCTATTACAAATAAAGCCTAAGCCCATTACACCAAATAAGACCAGTAACAATTTAAAAGCTTTTACAACACGATAAATAAAACAATAAACACTATAAATACTTTATATAACTTTCCACGCACTAGGACTTTCAGTCCTAACAGTTTAAAAAGGAGAAAAGGAAAAACTTGTTTAAGAAAATGATGTTTCGAAAAATTAACTATCTGATCTATCGAAAAAGCTTGATAAATCTGAGCGTGAGAGTGTTGCATATATACAAAATTATGTTACTGATTATAATTCAATTCTCGCTAAACAGAATGAGTTGATTAAGAGATTGAAAGAAGCTAATATAAAGAGAAGTGATCAGACAAGTGTTGAAGCTTCAAAGAAAATATTTGAACTTCAAAGCAAGATTGCATATTTTGAAGCCAAAGAAGGAAAGAACTTGGAACTTAAGGATGATACAAAGCGGCTTGAAGAAAGAGGAAAAGTGTTGGAAAGTGAAAATTTTGAACTAAAGAAAAAGCTTTTTGTTTTTGAAAAATAAAGAAATGATATTTTAAATGAGAGGAAAGGATTTGAAAGAAAGATTATTGATCTTTCAAAGAAAGTGTTTGAAGAAAGAAAAAATTTTGAAGAAAAAAGATAGTGCTTGAAAAGAAGAATGTTGTGTTTTTCAGAGAGATATCTAATAAAGGCAACAATATAGATATGGATTTTGAAAGTGAAAGGAAGATTTTCGAAACTGAAATACGTAAACTTTCAAATAAATTATCTGGATTAGCAATCGAGGTTTTGAAAGAGCAGAAGGTAAAATCTAATTTACAAAAGAAATTTGATTTAATTCTCGAAGAAATAAATGTTTTAACCGCAAAAGTCAAAAAACTTGAAGAAATCAATTCCAAAGTTGATTTATCTGAACAAGCTAGTCCCGATACTGTTGTCCAGTCTTGTTATTCTTCACGTTCAACTCTACAACTATTTCTTCAAAGAGTTTTATCAAATCAAATGAATTTTCAGAAGATAAAATTCGCCCTTCCAATTTGTTCTATAATTCTCTTGTTGATAATATAGATAATCAAGTGTTTCGAAAAGTCAAGATGGTTTGGAGAAAGAAATTAACCACGTAAGACAGTGATGGGCACATGTCTTACAAATCTCCTGTAGTTGATACAATGTCATTTATTTACAAGACTGATTTACCTACTTATGTCTATTCTACTGCGAAGTTGATTAGTCTGAGCCGAGCGAAAATCTGTTGCACAATTTGTGGAAAGTGTGACTTTGTGCATCCAAGATATGTTAATAACTGGTATGGTACTTATAGTATTCCCAATCCCAAGTTTAATAGCTTCAAAGCTAAGGCATCTAACCGTCAAGGATGCATTAGAGCATGGATACCCAAATCTTTCTAATTTGTTTTGCAGGAATGTCACGTGCGATCAATTCAGAATATTCTTTTCACATGACTGCAGTAAAAGGTTATGCCAACTTTTGAGGGGGAGTACCATGATTTTAAAATTTTCATTTTAACTTATCAACAATTCAGTTCATAACTCGTTCTTAAATGTTTTTGACTTTTAAACATTTCATTATAGAACTCGTACTTCAAAGATTTAGCTTCTGAATACTTCAATTTAGAACTTGATCTATTTGGTGGATTAAAGGAGTGTTAGGCTTTTTAAAGTTTCTATGGTCAATCCAGAACCGGAAGGACCTACCCAAGAAACACATCATATTTATAGATATCAGTGAAGGGTCTATATAAATACATGAGTTCGGAGTGAAAAGAATATGGTGTGGATGTGATAAAACTTAAAAGAATTATTGGCCCTTACCAAATCGAGTCAGTTATCCGGGTTACCGCATAATCTATTCATTCTCGTTCTTTAGAGATGAATATTGAAACATACATGGACAGTGTCGATAACTCATGTCACCCCACCTAGACATTCAAGTATCTCACAAAAGATGCTTGTTTCATATATTTATGGAGATTTAGCATATAATTTATCTATTCCTCACTCGGAGGTCTTAGATATTGATAAAGGAAGACATCAGCTCCGGTCTCCGAACATCATATTCTACTCACTGTGTCTAATTTTTTCTAACCTGCGTCCCAGGTTGAATCAATCTTTAAGCTAAATCTACATGATTATATTTCTTTCACACATGCACGAATCTTTGGGATTCTAATTGTATATCTTTGTGATATTGCCGCAACAGTTTGAGAAGTAATCTTTAATATTTTTCTTCACTGATAACTGGAAGTCCTATCAGAGATACACCGATGCCAACTCTGAAAATAGGCCACACAATTATTTTTAATTGTAGTGATAACAGTTACTAATGTGTTTCTGTGTTAGCTGATTACCCACCTTGGTTAGCCTTTGAAGATACATGATGCTCAGGATGCTCCTAATCATCATGAGGGGGAGAAATGACAAAGACTCAAGATTCAAGGACACATATTATCATGTTGAGGGGGAGTTAGCAAAAGCTGAAGGGAGTAACAGAATCTTATAATTTTCTTTAATCGAAGGTTGAAAAGACATTGGATTCAGAGATTGCATTTATGCCGAAAAGATTACAAGTTTGTCTGCTTGATTGATTCTTCTATCCCACATCAAGTTGTATTTGCTACAAGTAGTTTTCACTTATGAGCATATTGGTTCTACAAGTTCCTAAGCCTAAAGCATATTCAACTCGTAGTTCAAAGACAAATTCTCTATTTTAAACTGAAGTTGCACTATGGAATGTCATGTAACTCGCATATTATCTTTCTTGAGTGCTTATCTGATATGTTGAGTTTCTACAGTTGAAAGTTGCTTTTAGTGCATTTAGTTATGGTTATTGTTCATTGAATCTGGTGAAAAAGTTGAAACTATGAATAGTAAGAGCTTTATTCAAGAGGGAGCATTGATTGACATGAAGACAAGCAACACTAAAGTTTTCTAAGAATCAAGAGGGAGAGAAGATCAAGATCTGGAGATTTCCAGATGATAATTTCTTTATAAAACTTTAGGGGAAGATTTTTAGGACTAAATGTCCTAGTGATTTGAAAGTTATATAAAGAATTATAGATTTTATTTTTTTTATTCTTTATAAAAGCCTTAATTATGTTAAATGGGCTTACTTTGTGTTAATGGGCTTGGAACTTTAAGACCTAAGCCCTTGGTACTTAAAGTTTGTTTCTTTAATCATTAGATTAGATTAGTGAGATTGTTTTGTACGCCTAATAGAGAGATTAGAGAGAGTTTTGCTTTTCATTCAATTTTTTGTAACTCTCTTCAATCATTCAATAAAGAGTTTAATTATTCAATTCATTGTTACTTGAACAATCTGGGAATCACACTTAAGTTACGACCTTGACGCGTTGGAGGAACTAGGGGAATCTGCATTGATCAAGATGGCATCTCTACGACAGTCGGTCGAACGACATTTTAACAAAAAATGTTAAAGCCAAAGTCTTTCAAGAAGGCGACTATGTCCTACGTCGATTGTTCCAAAACACCCAAGAACCAAATGAAGGTAAATTATCCACCAAGTGGGAGGGACCATATCGAATATCTGATGTCTTGGGAAGGGTTCATATAGACTACAAACCCTCGACGACCAAAACATCCCACGAAGCTGGAATGCGGTACACTTAATGAAATATTTCTTTTAAGATTTTATTTCTTATGATTATTCATCATATCGATTACTAACTTAAGCATCAGAGGGTCGTTGGCACCACCGCTAACATTATTTCATCGCAGGATCGCATGAATACATAACTTTGTCGATGATAACTTTGGACCTTCTTCAGACGCAATATACGATTTTTTGATCTAAAGTCGTAAAATCTTACGATATGAACATCACGAATTAGTCGCACGATCCATATTTCTAGTCTAAAGTCAAATCTTCATAAATGTTCGCCTTAGTCGCAAGTTCCTTGAATTTAATCTTGGTCGAATATTTCACGACTTAGAGAAAATTATTATTTTAAGACCCATATGGTCGACAGGTTTATCTTTTGCTGTGATCGTCGTAAGTGACTTAGAAATTTTATCGTATATACATTTCTAAGGACTTATATATTCGACAGATTTTTATCATAATTGTCATTCGTTACTTATATCTTTTATGGGATCGCGGGATTACTTGTGATCAATTTACGACAAGGCATACGAAATAAAGTCACGATAAACAAAAATCACCTGTATTAATATTACAAAAAAAAATTACAAGTGGTGGACACGACCACCAACGATCGCCTCGATTAAATACAAAAATAAAATAACAAAGAAAAAAGTAAGGAGCCGGCTGTTGCTGCCCTGGTGCGACCCCAACATTACCTCCATGGGGGCCTCCTCCACGACTTCTGCCTCTTCAAATCCTCATCAGAGTCGAGATCTCTCTCGACCCCAACGCTTTGGAGGTAGTAGGCCAACACCTCCTCAGCCGACACCATTGGTTTCTTCCACGCCAGTTGGCGTCGCGTGATGATCGCTCGAGCCTTGAGGCATGTGAACGCCTTGATGGACGCGAACTTCTCCTCCAAGGTTGCGACCTACTCCTCGATCGCACCAAGATTCGACCTAAGGGCCTCGACCTATTTTTAATTCGAGGTCAAGGTGGCCTTACTTTCCATGACTCCCGCCTCAGACGCGGTCACCTTGTCAAGGGCCCCTTTGAGGCGTCCCTTGAGCTCTTCCTTCTCATGCTCCCCGACCTCTAGATTGTTGAGAGCATCATCAAGTTGGACGGAGTACTCCTCGCACTTGGAGGCCGCCTTTTTCTCCTTGGCAAGGGCTCTTATCTCTCTCTCCAAGGCCTTGGGGACCAGCCCCTTATGTCTTAGACGCGAGTGGAGAACCAAGGAGGATTGAAACGCTTGAAAACACACAACAAACAGGTTAGATCGTATGATCAAAAAATATATAAACACTTAAAACAAATAAATTTTTCTTTCTTACCATCAAAGAGAGGCCAACGACATTGGCCTGTGTGTCCCAATAAGTGCAATCAATCAAGATGAACAACAATTTCCAATTCGTTTTGCCATTTGTATATCATGAAATCAAACGATTACAATTTCTCTCACACTCTCAATATTTCACTCTCTGAAATGAATATTCTCTCAAAGTCTACTCTTGGTGCTACTTGATTACAAGGAAAAAGAAAACCTATTTATACCTACAAGTTTACAAAGACAAAAACTACACTAGTTGAATTTTCTTATTAAGATGCTTTGACTTTGACTTTTGCATTAAGAGGCTTTGAATTGAGCTTTGACTTTGAACTTCATTATCTTGGATCCAACATCTTTATGCACTAAAAATCTCCCCCTTTGGATTCAAGATCATCTTCAAAAAAAATAAGCATTGAAGTTCCCCCTTTGATTCAGAAACAAATGATCTCCCCCTTTGGATAAACAAAAGATAATTTTAGCATTCACGAATAATCTTCTCCTTTTGTTTGATCTTTGACAAATTCAACCTCCCACTTTAAACTTGTTAGAACATAAATATGTTCTATTTAGAAGTTTAGTAAAGTAATGAATATAAATGTATTGGGCCTTGTATATGGGTTAGGGATTAAATGTGTACAAGGGACTTGGGGGTATAAATAGGAATCTTGTAGTGTTTTTAGTGTAAGTTTCCATTTTACAATGTAGTCGTACGAGTTCTTTGCTCTCAGTAGTTGTAGTTTTACTTTTCGTATGAATAAAACTACAGATTTCCAATCCCAATTCCTTGTTATCTTTATTCTATTCAATCATTCATGATCTCAGGGACTTAACAAGTGGTATCAGGGCCTAACAGAGAAATTAATCTTTGTACGATCGAGATCTGTTTGGTTGAATAGAACAGTCACTATGAAAATTTTGATTTATGTGATTTGATGAAATTTGTTTGTTCTTTGATGTCAAATTGGTTTTGTGATTAGAGTCGAACCTAATAGAATCAATTAGTTTGTAAAATTTCATCAAACCTAGTTGTTTAGATCGATTTTGAGTTCTTTTGTTCGAAACTTTTTCATTCACTGTGGTTGGATCAATTTGGACTATAGAGTCGAAATTAGACATGGTCATCAACTACAATTGTGCTCAAAAGGTGTTTTCGAACCTACTGTCAAAAGCTCAACTCAAAATTCGATGTATTGAAGGTTTTATTGGAAAAAATGTGAAAAATCATTCGAGATCTATGGAATTCGCTTGATTAAAAGGAAGAACTCGCAGATGTTTGAAGAATTCGCATGCTGAAGAGTTTGAGGAATTCGCATGTCAGAATTCGTATAACCCTTGAAGATGACATTTTTGTTAAGTACAAAATTCTCACTATAGTCTTATGCAAAATGTTTAAGGATTCGCATGACTATATCCCTTGAAGATGAAATTTTCTTAATTGTAGAAATCGTACGTATGTATGATGTGAAAAGTAGAGATTTCGCAGATTAGAGTGTTGCGAAAAGTTAAGGATTCGCAGGTATGAGGTATGCGAATTGCGAGGATTTCGCATATAGGCACTTGCGAGAAGTAAGGATTCGCATGAAAGCCTATGTGAATTATGGTGTTAAGCTTTGTTTATCATGCGAATTGTGCTCAAACGTGAATAGTGATCTATGAATTGATGGTGTTTTGCGAAAAGTTTGTGATTTTTGAGAATTTTGACTGTTCTGAACCCTGTTTGATACAAGTTTGCCCAGTTCCCGAGCTTTATACGTGGAATGCATATGTGACATCACTCTTATCATATGTTGGTCACATATCTTTAGCAACTGATTATTCGTTCACGAGTGCTCATGTTTTTCATGATTTTCAGATTCTGGATTTGATGATTTGGTCTCTGATTGGATTGACTTAGTTGCCTGAGCATCTGCAATCATCAGTCTGGAGAGCTTCTTTTGTGGTTAGACCGTTGAGAGCACTTTATAATTCTTATGAACTAATAACTCAAGAGTGTGAGCGACTGCAATCATTGTTCTGATACTTGAGTTGTAATTCAGAATCCTGAGTGCTTATAATCATCCAACTGATTCCTGAAGAAAGGAGTTCTGGGTTTGATTGTTCAGTATTCTGGAAAGAAGTCAGAAAATGAGCATCTTCTATTAGTTGTTGAACATTACTTGCCTTCTAACCCTTGCCTTGTAGTGTTGCTACCTGATGCTACCACCCGTAAGCTTATCAGATGAAGTTCTTAAGCTGAATTCTTATTTCAACTCGTGGTTCAAAGACAAATCAGGTATATACTGAAGATGCACTTGGTTGTCATTCCAATATTCAACACATATCATTCTTGTGGGCATACGGAATGTGTTAGCTTTACAAGAGTCAAAACTTGTCTTTATGTGCACTCAATCGAGGTTACTGTCTACATCAGATCTGATATTTTAGTTGAAACTCCAAGGATAAGAGCTACTTTCGAGAGGGAGCTAGAGGAGCTTTGAATTTTATGCAACACTAAGTTTTATAAAGAAATCAAGGGGGGAGGAGTTGAAGCTGGAGCTGATCAGAGAATGATTACTTTACAAAACTTAGGGGTAGAATGTTAGAACATAAATATGTTCTATTTAGAAGTTTAGTAAAGTAATGAATATAAATGTATTGGGCCTTGTATATGGGTTAGGGCTTAAATATGTACAAGGGACTTAGGGGTATAAATAGGAATCGTGTAGTGTGTTTAGGGTAAGTTTCCATTTTACAATGTAGTCGTACGAGTTCTTTGCTCTCAGTAGTTGTAGTTTTACTTTTCGTATGAATAAAACTACATATTTCCAATCCCAATTCCTTGTTATCTTTATTCTATTCAATCATTCATGATCTCAGGGACTTAACAAAACTTCTTCATAAAAATACACATTTCATCTTCCTTTTTCTTTGAACAAAAACAATCAAAGTCAATCTCTTCCTTTCTTCTTTATCTCTCTTTACAGTATTCTCCCCCAAAGTCTGTGAATGTCCTCTTCAAGACTCGTTAACAATCTTCCCCAATGTAATAAAACCTCCCTCAGACTTCAGAAAAGAAATTAACTTCAGATTTAGCTCACTTTTCTTCAGCAAATAATTTTTAAAGAAAATTTCAGCAAATATTCATCAAGCTTTCAAAACTTCTTGAATTTTCTTTATTATTCTGACCATTCTCCCCATAACTTGGACAATAAATCTTTCAAACTTTGTCATTTCTTGATCATCTCATTTCTTGAATATAATTCTCTCCCATATTCCAAACATGTAACCTCCTCAAATTCAAACATTTCTTGATCATCTCCCCCTTTTTGATGAAGTAGAGCATGGAAATCATCAAAACTATCTCCAAGAAATGTCATGAATCTATTTCTGACCACAGATCTTTTAAAACTGAGCAACTGAACATCCGTCAATTCATAAATTATTCATCTAAATCTTTTCAAATTTAGACAAATAAGAATGTAACCCTAAATCAACAAATGAATCATTTAAGATGTCTGTAAGCAGCACGAAGCCACTTAGTGCGACGAATGTACAGTACAAGGAGTTTTATTGATGTTCACTCCCAAGGTCTTCCATTCAATCATCGAATAACACAAGATTATTCTATGAACGTTCCGACAGAAAAACGAATTTTCTGTGTGTTCGTGCTTGTGTATGAAATAATTTAAACATGAATGTTTTATAATAGGCTCAAAATGTGTAAACCATTGAGACAACAACAGTATTACACGAACTTAATTGTGCATGATCGAAGTGCGAAAGTGGGGCAGACTTCCTGTGAGTCCGTGATCGTTACCAGATAAATCAAACAACAAAACAATAACGATTACCAACCTGTTTAAATTATAAACGCGGATTACAAAGGGTTGATAATGGTTGATCAGTTTTGCTCTCTCTGTTTTACACCTTGAATATGTATGTGTTGTGTTGTTTCTTGTGATATGATCGATTGTTACAGAGAGATAGATAATATCTAATCTAATATTAAACATAATATCTAGATATCTATAATATCTAGATATTATAATTAAACTAATATAATAACAAATAATATCTAAAACATAATATGTAAATAATAAAACAACTTTGACTTTATTACAGAATAGACCCTAGACTTTGGTTGAGAGTAACTTTCAGCTTTAACTTCAGATTGCGATCTTCGTATTTGGATGATCTTGAATCCAATGAGACTGTGTCCTAACAATCTCCCCCTTTGGATCAAGATCATTACGAAAATGATTTAGCAATACGATCTTCTCTTTCAGCACAGAAGATGCAATCTCTCTCTTAGTCTTCAAGATATAGTAAACTCCCCAAAAGATGTAGATTATCTTTCTTGGATGTTGGGAAGAAATTATCTTCAGTTTCAGCTCGAAATTCTTCATCAAAGTATCTTCAAAAAAAAATTTCTCTCGAATCAGCATATCTTCAGAATACTTGCTCTTTGAAGAATTCAATCTTGGACGTGATTCTTGAAACATGTGATTTCTTGGTTAGGTCTTCTCCATTTCTTGGGTAGATCTTCTCCCCCTTTTTGATGAGAAGTGTAACGATTTCATCAAAAATTGATGACAAGAAATGTTGTTCGTAAGGAGCCTCTGATTCGTCAATGCAATAGATATTTATCCAGATCTTTGCAAATCTAGACAAAATAGTCATGTAACACCTGTAGCAATAAACAAATCAGTTAGAAACTCCTGTCAGTAACATTAAGTCACTGTGTGTAATGAATACACAATGGAAAGGAGCTGTTTGATGTTGACTCCCCCAGGGCTTCCATTTAATCATCGAAACACCACAAAGGTTATTTCTATAAACGTTATGACAAAGAAACAAATTCCTTGTGTGTTCGTGCTTGTGTTAAAAGAATTAAGCACTTGATGATTTCTTATAAGGCTCGAAATTGTGTAAACCACTGAGACAACAGTAAGTTAAACACAGACTCAATGTGCATGAGTGAAGTGTGAAAGTGGGGCAGACTTCCTTCTTTTCAATATCTAGATTTTCCAAATGAAAACCAGATAGCAAATGTGCTGCATTCCCTTAGAAAATGTGAAACACTTTCTTGTTGAGAAGAAAATGAGTAGCTGGTGGGGTAATTTCAAGAGTTGGCATGGGCTAGTTGCCTGTTTCAATAATGATTACCAATGAATTGTGAATCATTAAAAATGTGGCTGCCCGGCTCAGAAAAAGTTGGTGCAGAGTTGTGATATTCTTTTAACTCTGTTCTCACACCCTCTTTCTTTTAAAGATTTAGCTCACTTCTAACCGAACTCTCTTTTTCATGATAGCTCATTATCCAATCCACACTCATTTCTTTTGACTTCTCACACGCAATCACTATGGATTAACTTCATGGGTAGAAATCACTGGTTAACGTGATTCCATAGAAGTTGTGTTAAGTCCTAGCACACTGATCCCGTATATCCTATACAAAATATGTTGCTCAAAATGATTTATAATCATGTAAGCTCAGTAGAACATTTAAAGTACACTCCCGAAATATAAAATCTTATGAAAAATCAGGAAGTGGTTTGAACGTTTAAGAATATGTTTTCAATGATTGAAAGTTGTCCTTCTTTCAATCACATATGAGATTAAGATAAAGGAATATACCTTTAAGTGCGATCTTACATCTCATGAAGCTTAGCTTAAAGTCATAAACATATGATCGTGTAAGCTCTTCTCAAAAATTCTGCAAAAGTCTTAAGTCTATGTCAAAGCAAATTTATTCACTTAAATTGAAAAGACAAAAAGCAGTAAAACTATGAACTTCTCTTACTCCCCCTGAAATTATGCATTGGAAAAAATTATCATTAAAAATATATGCATTTAAAATTTCAGAATTAAATATGTACTCCCTTTGAAGGTTGAATTTCTCGTTGGAGTATCGGAGTACAATCTCTCATATCAGCATTGGAGTAAGGTCTTTTGATCTTTGAAGAACGAGTCCTGATCTGTACATAATCAGAAGTCGTTGTTGACATTGATGTTCGGGTCTTGAGCTGATTTACTCAAGAACCATTCTTCTTTGAAGTGCGGGTCTTGAATTGTGTTATTCAAGAACCTTTGTTCTGACATTGAAGTCCGGGTTCTGAACTGAAGTATTCAGAAGCCTTTGTTCTCCTACTCCCCCTTGACAGTAGGTGCCTGCAACACGGAATTAGTTTTCTTTGGTACCCACTGGTATTTGGGTCCATATGTGTTAGTTGCAGTTCGTATGGGGGTTATTGAGTAAGAACCATACCAGTAATGATCTTTCGTTCTGTGAACAGGATCATGTGGACGACAGTAAGAACAAGAATTTTCCTTACCTGATAACATGAGCAGGTTTACTTTTCAGCACATTGTTCTTCGTTTCATTATGCGTATGTACACATGAGCTTTCATCTTTAACTGGTTTCTTCTTCCAGAAAAGATTTTCTTCCTTGTAGCTCTTCCTTATCGGAGGTGAACCTGAACCATCTAACTTCTTGTGAAAAGGAAGGTTAGTAGTATGAATCTGATTTGAAGATTTAGATTTATCAGGAAAATCAGATTTCTGAGATTGGCTTTTCTTGCTATTACCAGAGGTGTTCTGTTTCTTTGAACGCTGATGTTTAGAAACACTTGGTAAAGCTTGTCCTTTTACAAGAAAAATAGAATGATCTGGAAGTGAAGCATTGAAATCAACCATATCTACTCCTTCTATACACCCTCCATCAGAATTAAGAAATTCATTTGTGGACTCAAATAAATCATCAAAACTATCAGTCGAAGTTTGAGGTGCTTTTGAAACTGTAGAACACTTTGTAGATTTAGAATGAAAAACAGTGTTCTTTATAACAGTAGAAAACACATCATGTTTTATATTCACCAAAATTCTTTCGTCAGATAAGATATTTTCTAACTCAATTATTTTGCTTTCTAATACGAGTGGAGGTAGATAAGTTTTAGCTCGAACAGGTTTTGCCTCCATCTCAGTAGAAGAATATGTAGCAAAATATTCTTTTGAAAGAACTTTTGGTTTGTCCGAAAGATAACTATCATTCAGTCTTTCATAACAGAATGGTAGTTGCATTTTCTTCAAATTCATTCTTTTTGTATCTTCTCTTGCCTCGACTTCTTCTGATGCTTTGGTAACAAATTTGGGTTTCAAATGAGAAAGTTTACGAGCAGCATACATATAATCTGCATTATATAAACCAGGTTGTTTTCTGATAACATGTTTCAGGTAATGAGGATTATTACAACCTAATCCCCATTTTGCTTTAAAATCAGCCTCTTCATTTGGTGTATTCAAGAAAATAGTTTGATCTGTTTGGCCTCTTGTATAGAGTTTGGCTTCCAGACCAGTTACCTTTTTCTCTAAAGTCTTGTTCTCAACATGAAGTTTAAATGCTTTCAGAATGCATTCTTGCTTTTCTGAATCAGACTTAGATAATTGTGAAACAAGATCAGAAATCTTCTTTTCAAAACAAACCTTTTCAAGATTAAAATCAGAAGCAGATTTGCGTAGGGAATCCATGAGATCTTTATTCCCAATAACTAACGTATTTAGCTCAAAGATCTTTTGATTACGCCTAGCAACTTTGCCTTTTTCTCTTTTCAGTTTTGACTGAAGGTCTTGAAGTTCGACCATCATCGCATCCATTTTAATCATAAAATTATTCTCGGTTAAGTTCATTACCTCTTCAGCTGCTTCATTATCTGAATCATCATACTTTGCATGATTGGCCATCAAGCACATGTTAGCAGCTTCTTCATTCTCTTCTTCTTCTTCTTTTTCGTCAGAATGATCTAACCAGAATTCATCTTCAGCCATTAACGCTTTGCCGGCTTCCTGTTGCTTGGCTAGCATTAGTTTGTTCTGGTAATATGCCGAATTGCGAACCTTTGGTTTTCGACAGTTTGAGGCGAAATGTCCAGTCATTCCACAGTTGTAGCATATGATTGGGACATCAGCTTTCTTGTATGTACTGGTGTAGTCATTCCCAGATTGTTTCATTTCTCTTGGTTTCTTCTCTTGAGATCTACTTCCTTCTATTCTTTCTCTATGCTCACGGTTCTTGGAGCTTGATGAAGAATATCTCTGTGTATTTGATCCCGGTTTCTTGTAGAATTTCTTTTGGAATGCACGGGTCAGTAATTGCAGTGCTTGCTTGAGACTTTCTCCATCATCTCCATCAGATTCAGTTTCTGATTCAGAACTTGTAATTACTTTCTTCTTTTTCTTCTTATCTTTCACAACAAGCGCAATGGAATCTGGAACTTTCTCAACTTCCTTTTTCTTCTTTCCATTCCTTTTCTCTTCTACTTCCTCTTCGTTCTGCTTTAGTGTCTCATACACCTCGTGGAGTGGAATGTCAGACAGATCTTTCATCTGTTTCATTCTTCGTGTATGCTTCTTCCATTCAGGTTGAAGGACACTGAGAAACTTGACGTTGTTCTCTATCTGTTTCTTTTTAACTTTATTCTTTGACAGCTCGTTCAGAAGCAGAACATATCGTTCATAAGTGTCAGCTAGGCTTTCATCTTCAAAGGCTTTGAATTCTTCGTAACTGTTTATACAGTTTGCGACTTTCATCTGGTTCCCAACCTTAGATCCCATCATCATCTTTTGAAGTTGATCCCACATCTTCTTAGCAGTAGCTTTGTAACTGTCTATTTTGATGTAGATATCATTCGGGATACTTTGAAGAATTAAAGATCTTGCTTGCTTATCAGCTTTGAAACGGTTCTTTTGTTCTTCAGAAAATTGGGCATACTCTAGCGTAACAATTTTCATCTTCTGTTCTCTTTCCACGTTCCCATCCTCACTGTCAGAAGAATCATCTTCAGCATTATCATCATCATCATCAGGTACTTGGACAGAAAGTGGTGCCATGGGACCTTCTTTTATTGATAAAAGAATGTTATCTCCGTTTGAGTGTCGATCCACAAAGTCAAGAAACCTGTCTTTCCATTGTTCGTAATCCCCTTTGAATAGAACTGGGGGTTTGACATCTGTGCCAATGGAAAGTGCGTCTTTTGAAGTCATCCTGTTTAAAATTCGAAGTCTGGAAAAACTTTGCGTTTGAAGAAGCTGGCGCAAAATGGGTTTTGCGCGAACTGGGAGGTTTGCGCGAGACGTGTATGGCGCAAAGTGAGAGTTGACCGGTAAGACGTAAGAATGATGCTCGACCGGTAAATTCTTTGACTGTTTAGAAAGATTGGAACGGTAATTGGTGGAATTAATGGACACGTGAGAAATGCTTTTCTTTAAAATGAGAAAAGTTTTTCTAATTTGAGAAAAGCTTCTAAATGATGGATTTCTTTCAAGTGTGGACACCTGCATGAAGTGAGAGAAGTATGACACGTGAGTGGATTTTGATTGTGACTTTTTCAATTTTGAGTTTGCATGACACGTGAGGTTTCTTTGAGAGGACACGAGAGGTTTGGAATTAATTGAATTAATTGTATGCAGAAATCACGTGAGTGTGAGGTAAGACCGGGGGGGGGGGTGAGTGTTTGACCGGATGAAAACTGAGGTGTTTGAGTGTTTGACCGGAGGTTAGTGAGAGAGAGAGGTAAGACCGGATGAGATTGAAAAAAAAAATTGTGATTCGATCGGATGAAAACTGAGGTGTTTGAGTGTTTGACCGAAGGTTCTAAGACCGGGAATATTGAATTGATTCGGCCGATATTTGTTTTGGATTTGACCGGAGGTGTTTTCAAGTTCGACCGGATAAAAGAATTCGACCGGTACAAAGTTTGTGAGATTCGACCGGGGAATTGAGGGTCCGGTCGAATGCTTAAGACCGATAGAATGTAAAAACTAAGGTTCGACCGGTACGCTTAAGACCGATACGTCGTCTTCTCCGATTAAACGACTGTAACTCTAAAATTAACCCAGCTAGAGATCGATTTACCACACCAAATTTTGACACAACGATCTCCTTACCAACTACAACACCACACAACCTTTTGATTTCAAAAATAAACGCAAAATCAAGATTTTGATGTATAACACAGTGTTCTTCAAAAATGAAGAACACAGAGATGAAAATTTTGATTTTGATCCTGGTATAAGGCTCTGATACCAATTGTGAGTCTGTGATCGTTACCAGATAAATCAAACAACAAAACAATAACGATTACCAACCTGTTTAGATTATAAACGCGGATTACAAAGGGTTGATAATGGTTGATCAGTTTTGCTCTCTCTGTTTTACACCTTGAATATGTATGTGTTGTGTTGTTTCTTGTGATATGATCGATTGTTACAGAGAGATAGATAATATCTAATCTAATATTAAACATAATATCTAGATATCTATAATATCTAGATATTATAATTAAACTAATATAATAACAAATAATATCTAAAACATAATATGTAAATAATAAAACAACTTTGACTTTATTACAGAATAGACCCTAGACTTTGGTTGAGAGTAACTTTCAGCTTTAACTTCAGATTGCGATCTTCGTATTTGGATGATCTTGAATCCAATGAGACTGTGTCCTAACACTTCCTTCTTTTTCAATATCCACATCTTCCGAATGAAGACGAAATAGATTATGTGTTGCGTCCCCAAGAAAAATTGAAACATCTCTTTGTTGAGAAAGAAATGAGTAGTATGTGGGGTTTAAAGCAAGAGTTGGCATGGGCTAGTTGCCTGTTTCAATGATGTTCACGAAAGAATTGTGAAACAACAGTAATATGGCTGCCCGACTCTAAAAAAGTTGGCGCAGAGTTTGATATTATTTTAACTCTGATCTCTCACCCTCTTTCTTTTTAACATTGAGCTCACGTCTAACCAAACTCTCTTTGTGTGTCCCACAATCAGTGCAAATCAATCAAGATGACAAATATAATGAATTGAACACTTTCTATTGATCTTGAAAAATGATTACAAAGAATCTCTCAATATTTCTCTCTCTATATTGATACATGCTCAACACTTCTAGTCTTCTAATCTCTCTTATCCTAATGAGTCTACAAATGAAAATCAATTTATACTCACTACTCTTACAATCACAGAAACACTTACAACACTAAAACTTTGACATTGACCTTATTACAAAGACTTTGACTTTAGCTAGAGAGTTGACTTAAGGTTTTGACTTGACTTTCATATCCAGTCTTCATGATCATGTATCCAACACATTTATTCACTAACAATCTCTCCCTTTGGATTCAAGATCATCTTTAAAAAAATTGCAATACTATCTCCCCCTTGTAGATTTCTTTCACAAATTTAATCTCCCCCTTTCGTCTAAGCAGTCTTCTAACTTTCAGTAATCTTCCCAAAGTCTGTGAGTATGTTCTTCAAAAATCTTTAACAATCTCCCTCAAAGGTTGTAGAAACCTCTTTCAGACTCCAGAAAGAAATTATCTTCAAATTTAGCTCTCTTTTCTTCAGCAAATCATCTTCAAAGAAAATTTCAATAACTTTCAACGAACATTCTGAATTCTTTGAAATTTTTCTTTCAAATCTGTACAATCTCCCCATAACTTGCATTCTTTGACAGAATCATGCAATAAACATTCTCCAAATCATCTTTCTTGAAACAATTTCTCCCTTAAATTCCTTTCAGTTTCTTGATCAACTCCAAAACTGTTCTCCAACAAACATTTCTTGAAATTAATTTCTCCCCCTTTTTGATGATGTAGAGCAGAGAAATCATCAAAACATTACCAAGAAATGTCACAAATCCTATCCTGACCACTGATCTTTCCAAATGACCCTCTGATCATCCGTCAATTCATAATATATTAATCCGAATCTTTTCCAATTCAGACAAATGGGAATGTAATACCTGAATCAACACATGAATCAGTCAATAATGCTTGTCAGTAGCACGGAGCCACTGTGTGTAACAAATACACATTGGAAAGGAGCTTTTTTGAAGTTCACTCCACTAGGTTTGCCATTCAATCATCGAATAACACAAGTTTATTCTATGAACGTTTAGACAGAAAAACGAATTCTCTGTGTGTACATGCTTGTGTATGAAAGAATTAAGCATGATGATTGCTTTATCAATTAGGCTCAAAATGTGTAAACCATTGAGACAATAACAACAATACACGGACTCAATTGTGCATGATTGAAGTGCGAAGGTGGGACAAACTTCCTTCTTTTATAATATCCAGAGTTTCCAAATGAAAATCAGATAGATTATATGTTGCATCCCTAGAAAAATTGAAATATCTTCTTTTTAAGAAAAAGATGAGTAGTTGGTGGGGTTAAGTCAAGAGTTGGCTTGGGTTAGGTGCCTGTTTCAATGATGTTCACGAAAAATTGAAACAACAGTAATATGGTTCCCCGACTCAGAAAAAGTTGGTACAGAGTTTGATATTTTTTTACTCTGATTTCTCACCCTCTTTCTTTTTATCATTTAAACTCACTTCTAACCAAACTCTCTTTTCATTTTACCACGTCACACATACCCACACTCAGATATTTTGACTCCTCGCCTCTCGATCACTCAAGGATAACTTCTTGGGTAGGAAACACTGGTTAACGTGAATCCATAGAAGTTCTGTTAAGCTCACACAATTCCCATGTAATTGTCCTATAAGCAAAATATTGCTCAAATGGTTTAACCTTTTCAGTTAAAGAAAAAAAGGAAATACATGTAAGATATTTGTATGCTCATGAAGATAATCATGAAGAATTGAGCATTTTATTCATGAAAGATTTTCTCAAAAACAAGTATATTGAAGGAATGAAATGAATACAAAAGACTTGTTTGAGAATCTGACATTGTATGAAAAGATCAACTATGAATGATTTAACAATCAAGGTTTAGGTCATGAAAAATTGGATGTTGTCTATAAGAACAATTATAGACATTCTCAAAAGAAACGTTTTGACTGAATCAACGCTCCAATATCAAAGAAGTTCAAACAGGGTGTCTTACGATCGAAAATAATGTCAATATGAGACATGGTAAGAACTTAGTCAATAAAAGTACAAAACCGGTGTGTGTGAATACTTGACAGTATATGGAAAAGATAATACACAAGTATTTATCTTTGGAAACACGCGACTAGTTAATCATGAAAGCACATGTAAAATGAAAACATTTAAAATCACACTTATAAATTCATGAAATCATTTTGAGAATCGAGAAGTGGTTTGAACATTTAGAAATATGTTTTCATATCTGAAAGTCATCCTTCTTTCAGATATGTATGAGATTAAGTTTAGAATGATTCTTACGCTCAAATTAAATCTCATGAAGTTAGCTCGAAAGTCATATTGAATATGATCATGTAAGCTCCCCCTCAAAATCTGCATTCAGTCAAAAATCGTCAAAGCACAAAGTCTTATTCACAAATTTTATTGAAAAATAAAGACATGAAAGCAATAAAAATTGTTAAGAACGAGTTCTAATCAGATGTAATCAGAAGTCATTGCCTTACTCCCCCTGAAAATATGCATCATAACATATGTTAGTATAACATTATGTGCAAAAAGTTTCTAACTTCCCCTAAAATGTAGATCATCTTATCTTTGTCTCACACTCCCCCTGAAATCATGAACAGAACCTTTCAGTGCATATATCTTTCAGATTAAAAGTAAATAAATGAAGAAAAATAACAAAACTAAATTGTACTAGGTAACAACAGATTAAGTCTTGAGGTTCAACATGCCATGTTTCGAAATGATAAAGTTAAATCTCTTTTCGTCAAGTGGCTTGGTAAACATATCAGCAAGTTGATAATCTGTGTTTACAAAGTAAAGTTCGATTGTACCTTTTTCAACATTGTCTTTGATAAAATGATATCTCACGTCGATGTGCTTGGTTTTCGTATGTTGAACAGGGGTTACAGATATTGCAATAGCGCTCTTTAAATCACAGCATATCGGGATGTTGTTGTACTTGAAACCATAATCTCGGAGTTGTGTTCGCATCCACAGCACTTGAGAACAACAACTAGCAACAACTACGTATTATGCCTCAGCTGTTGAAGTAGATACACACAGTTGTTTTTCGAAGCCCAACTCACGAGTTTATTGCCTAAGAATTGTATGTGTCCTGAAGTACTCTTCCTGTCAAGCATACAACCTGCATGATCTGCGTCTGAATACGCTGTGAGCTCAAAACCATTATCTTTAGGATACCACAGACCAAGATCTGGAGTGCCTTTCAGATATCTAAATATACGCTTTACCGCTGAAAGATGGAATTCTTCAGGTGAAGCCTGATATCTAGCACATAAGCACGTAGAAAACATAAGATCTGGCCTACTAGCCATCAAGTACATCAAAGAACCAATCATCCCTCTATAAGTTCTAACATCGACATCTTTTCTCGAAAGATCAACTCCGATCTTAGTTCCTGGTGCCATCGGGGTACCAATCGGAGTACAATTTTCCATTTTAAATTTTTTGAGAATATCATAAATGTACTTCGCTTGATTAATGAAAATCCCCGTAGAAAATTGTTTTACTTGTAATCCGAGAAAGATTCATCTCTCTCATCATACTCATCTGAAATCTTGACACCATGAGGTTAGAAAAATCTTACAGTACTTTGGATTAGTTGAACCAAATATGATGTCATCCACATATATTTGAATTAAAATGATATCAGCTTTCTCCTTTTTAATGAAAAGAGTAGTATCGATTTTACCTTTAGAAAAACCCGACTTGACTAAGAATTTGGATAGAACATCATACCAGGCGTGAGGGGCTTGTTTCAAACCATAAAGAGCCTTGTCAAAGATGTATACATGATTTGGTTTATTTGGATACAAGATCAAGATTGCTGAAGGTCAAAGATACAAGAAGTCAAAGCTGAAAGTCAACTCTCATTAAAGTCAAAGTCAATTTGTAATAAAAAGTCAAAGTCCTTGTTTTTGTATTTGTTTCCTTGTAATTCTTATAGGTATAAATACCTTGTATTTTCTGTTTTTATTAGGAGGTTCTTGAGAAAAGAAGTAGTTGGACGTATCAAGAATCAAAGAGAGAATTGTAGAGAGAGAGTGAGTTCTAGAGAGAGAATGTTGTATTTGTTGAATTGAATTGAAATCAAAACAGGTAATTGGATTAAATCTTGTTTGTTGATTAATTGTTTGTGATTAGAAACTAGATTCAGGACACACAATTGGTATCAGAGCAGATCCGATTTTGAAATCAGATCAAGAATTGGTTCGACACTTTGTTCATCGAGTTTGATTCGATTTTGAGTTTTAGTG
Organism: Arctium minus; assembly: GCA_954870635.1. Lineage (NCBI taxonomy): Eukaryota > Viridiplantae > Streptophyta > Magnoliopsida > Asterales > Asteraceae > Arctium > Arctium minus. The sequence continues at coordinate 146,043,033 of OX941081.1, forward strand.
CGAATTAGAAGGTGAAATTGATTAGGTTTTGTTTGACAAGTATTTTCGATCAAGTCTGTATTGTTCAATTTGTCAATTGCACTGTAATTGATTGTTAATCTTTGATTTTTGTTGAGTTTTATATCACGAGTTCAAAAGCACTGTATCATCGATTGATTTGTATTTTGAACGTTTGTATTTGAAATTATTGCATTGTAATCTGTTCAAATGTAGAAATCGAGCATCCCTACAAAGTTTCAAGTCAAGTGGACAAGGTTTGGATCGAAATATGTGAGAAATTGAAGTTTTTGTTCGAAAAACGCAAGAACGCGCAAGATTCATCAAACGTGGAAGTTCATCGCAAGAACGCGCAAGTCGAAGGATACTGAGTTTTGGACAAAATGCGCAGAGGGTTATCTGTGAGTTATAGAAACGCGCAGATCGGAGCCTGAGAGTTTGAAATTTGGGAAAAAGTTTCTAAGTGTTGAAACGCGCAAGTAGTCCATTGCGAGTTTTCCAAACGTGCAAGACTAAGTTTGCGAGTTTATTAGGAATAGTAATCTGCGAGTTCTAGGCATTTACGAGTTTAGGAAAAGCACACGCCTTTATCTGGGAGTTTCAGCAATTCTTTCAGTCTGCGAGTTTGTCAAAACGCGCAACCCTTTGCTTGCGAGTTTCATAAACACGCAAGCTTAAACCTGCGAGTTTCTCAGTAAATAGTGGTTTGCGAGTTTCAACGTCTGCGAGTTTCATGTTTTTTTTTGTGATTTGCGAGTTTCCATACTTAGAATATTTTCTAAGAAATTTTGAAAACTGTAATAGCGGGACCCCCGTGCTAAAGCCTGCGGAGGGGGAACATAGTTTTAATTGTGATCAAAATTCCTGAATATCTATTTCAATATTTCTTGTATTCTTCTGATTTCATATTTGGACTAACGATCAGTTTCTAGTTTCTTATTGCATATCTTTTCAAAACAGGTTCATACAAGATGACTTCCAAAGACGCGCTTTCAATTGGTACTGATGTCAAGCCTCCAGTATTGTTCAAAGGAGAATATGAATAATGGAAAGACAGATTTCTGGATTTTGTGGATAGACATGCGAATAGGGAGAACATACTACTTTCAATTACAGAAGGTCCAATGGTACCACCTACTGTTCAGATTCCTGATGATGATTCATCTAACAGTGAGGATGGTGATGTGGATAGAGAGCAAAAGATGAAAACTGTTCCAATGGATTATGCACAGTATTCTGAGGAACAGAAAAGTCGGTTTAAAGCAGATAAGCAAGTAATATCTCTTCTACTTCAGAGCATTCCGAATGAGATTTACATCAAGATAGATAGCTACAAGGCAAATGCAAAGAAAATGTGGGATCAACTTCAAAAGATGATGATGGGTTCCAAAGTCGGCAATCAGATGAAAGTGGCTAACTGCATTAATAGCTACGAAGAATTCAAAACAAAAGAAAATGAGAGCCTAGAGGAAACCTATGAGAGGTTTATACTTCTTCTGAATGAACTTTCAAAGAACAAAGTGAAGAAGAAGCAAATAGAAAACAATGTCAAGTTCCTAAGCATTCTTCAACCCGAATGGAAGAAACATACACGGAGAATGAAGCAGATGAAGGACTTGAGGGACATACCTCTTCATGAAGTCTACGAGACTTTGCGTCAGAATGAAGAAGTAGTAGAAGAGAAAAGAGCTGAGAAAAAGAAGATTGAGAAAGTTACAGACCCCATAACATTGGTAGTCGGAGAGAAGAAGAAAGAAAAGACAGAGAAGAAGAAAAAGAAGAAAGTGCTTACCAGTTCTGAATCAGAATCCGAATCTGGTGGAGATGACAGAGAAAGTCTCAAACAAGCTATGCTTTTACTAACCCGAGCTTTCTAAAAGAAATTCTACAAGAAGTCGGGATCAAATTAACAGAGATACTCTTCGTCCAGCTCCAAGAACCATGAGCACAGAGAAAGGGTAGAAGGAAAGAGATATGAAGAGAACCGGCATGTGGAAAGAAAGCCGGAAGAAAAGAAGAAGTTTGTGAATGACTACACCAGTACTGAAAAGAAGACTGCTAATGATCTGATCAAATGCTACAACTATGGCAAGTTTGGACATTATGCAAAAGAATGTCGAAAGCCAAAGGTTCACAACTCAAAGTATTATCAGAACAAATTGCTCTTGGCCAAACAACAAGAAGCTGGCAGGGCATTAATGGCTGAAGATGAATACTGGTTAGACCATTCTGATGAGGAGGATGAAAGAGAAGAAGTTGCTCACTTATATTTAATGGGCAAAGAGGTGAAATATGATAATTCCGATGATGAAGCAGTTGATGAGGTAATGCACTTAACTGAAAAAGATTTCATAACCAAAATGGAAGCCATAATGGTTGAGCTTCAAGACTTAGAAATAAAACTGAAAAAGGAAAAACACAGAGTTGCTAAAAGAAACAACAAGATTTTTTAGCTTAATAAGTCTGTTATTGGGAACAAAGATCTAATTGATTCTTTATGCAAGTCTGCTTCTGATTCTAAATTTCAAGTAGATTGTTTTGAAAAGAAGATTTCTGATTTTGAAGCTAAAATTTCTAATTCTGATTTTGAGAAGAAAGAATCTGCACTAACTGTTTATAAATTGCAGGTTGAAAACAAGCTCTTAAATAAGAAGGTAAATGGTCTGGAAGCCAAACTTTATGCAAGGGGTCAAACAGATCAAACTATTTTTCTTAATGCACCCAATGAAGAGGCTGATGTTAAGGAAAAATGGGGACTTGGTTTTGAAAACCCTCATTACTTAAAGAAAGCCATCAGAAAACAACCAGCATTATATAATTTTGATTTTCTTGTTGTTGCTGGTAAATATACTCATTTAAAACCCAAATTTGTTACCAAATTACCAGAAGAAGTTGAGGCCAAGGAAACTGAAATGAGAAAGGATGTTAATAAAATGCAACTACCGTTTAACTATGAAAAGTTAAATGATAGTTATCTTTCTGAAACACCAAAAGTTCTTTCAAATGACTATTTTGCTAGTTATTCTGTTTCTGAGATGGAGGCAAAACCTGCAGTTGCAAAAGTTTATGTTCCTCCACTCATTCTTGAAAGCAAAATAGTTGAACTTGAAAATGTTTTATATGATGAAAGACTTTTGGTATATATTGAACAAAGTGTATTTTCTACTGTTTTAAAGAACACAATTTTTCAATCTAAATCACCAAAGTGTTCTAAAGTTTCAAAGGCACCTCAAACTTCGATTGATAACTTTGATGACTTATTTGCGTCTGTAAATGATTTTCTCAATTCTGATGATGGGTGTTTAGAAGAAATTGATATGTTTGATTTTAATGCTTCTCTTCCAGATATGTTTGATTTTAATGTTTTTAAAACTAGTGAACCATCAACTAAGGTTGGTGAACCAGTTTCTACGACTGCTGATTATTATTCTAAGGGTAAGAAACATAAGAGACAACAATCACAGAAACGGATCAACACTAGTAAACAAAAGAAAAATCAATCTCAGAAATTTGATTTTCCTAACCAATCTAAATCTTTTGTTTCAGATTTAAGAAAGAAACGGTCGGAAGCAAGATCTGAATGGCGACCAAAAAGGAAGAATGATGAGACAGCTGAATCAATTTATGATAACTCATGTAATAGATCTGATAGTAGTGATACTGATGTAGTTGGTCAACTTGCTTCTCCTAAACAAAACCTTGTAACTTCTTACAAACGTTATTCAATAAAGCAATTGATTCAATTATCTCCTACTACTAATAAATCTTTTCATCATCAGAGATATGATTTTGCTTATCATCATACTTCTAATGATTGGTTTGGATCTTATCATGTTTATTCTTCTAAATCTAATTTTTCAAAGATTTTTCAAAGGAAAAGAGGATCCATATTCAAATGGATACCAAAATCATGTTCTAATCTGTTAGGACCCGTTTTTAAATGGGTACCTAAAATTGTTATTTCCTGATTTCTCTTGCAGACCCGGCATATGTGGTACTTGGATAGTGGTTGTTCCAAGCATATGCCCGGGCAGAAAGCTTTATTGTCTAATTATACAGAGAAATTCAGCGGCAATGTGCGTTTTGGGAACGACCAGTTTTCACCAATCTTAGGATATGGTGACATCATTCAAGACAACATAACGATTAGGAAGGTGAGCTATGTCGAAGGCTTAGGGCATAACTTGTATAGCATCGGTCAATTCTGCGACAAAGAGTTAGAGGTCAACTTCAAAGCTAAGAGATGTTCGGTTCGTACTGAAGACGGTAATGAACTCTTAGTCGGCAATCGAAAGACAAACCTCTACACCATCAATCTTTCAAAGGTTCAGAATGACAATCAGGTTTGCTTACTGAAAAAAGCCTCGATGCAGCAAAGTTGGCTTTGGCACCGACGACTATCACACCTGAACTTTCATTATATCAACAAGCTGGTCAGTGGAAAGCTAGTCAATGGACTTCCTGAGCTGAAATATGAGAAAGAACACTTATGTGCAACATGTGAAAAAGGAAAGATGAAGAGAGCTCCGCATAAACCGAAGCCTGAACCAAGTACCAGATCTCCGTTAGAATTGTTACATATGGATTTGTGTGGTCCAATGCGAACGCAGAGCTTGGGTGGAAAGAAATACGTGCTGGTTATCGTGGACGATTATTCGCGATACACATGGGTCAAATTTTTACGATCAAAATATGAGACACCCGAAGTTCTCATTAATTTTCTGAAGACGACCCAGGTGAATTTGCAGAAACAAGTCAAGCTTCTTAGAACCGACAACGGCACAGAGTTCAAAAACAAGATTGTTGAAGAATATCTCGAATCGGTCGGGATATCACATCAATACTCTGGTGCTCGTACGCCCGAACAGAATGGAGTAGTCGAAAGGCGAAATCGGACGCTAGTCGAGACCGCTCAAACCATGCTTAGTCAATCGGACTTACCTCTATTTCTCTGGACAGAAGTTGTGTCGACTGCATGTCATACTTAGAATCGGTCCATGATACACCGCCATTTTCAAAAGACTCCATATGAGTTGATCAACAACAGAACACCGACAATCAAATGTTTTCACATATTTGGGTGTAAGTGTTTCGTGCTTAACGACAGAGAGAGTCTGAACAAATTCAGTGCTAAGGCGGATGAGGGTATCTTCATTGGTTATTCTTCCACATCTACTGCATGTCGTGTTTACCTGAAGAAGTCAAAGAAAGTCGTTGAGAGCGTAAACGTCACATTCGATGAAGATATGACTTCTGAACAACTCAGTTCAGAACCTGTGATAACTAGAGTATTAGCTTCTGGGCAGATCAGTCCAGAACCTGTTTCTACAGAGAACAATTCGAATAACGCTCCTACATCTACTAGTCATTTATCTGATTTAGATTTGTTATTTGAATTCTTTTATGATGAGTTTCTAGGATCTAATTTGCCTAAATCTGTTGTGACTGAGAGGTCTAAAGACACAAGTTACAATCATCAAGTCACTTCAGAAGTCATAATTGAATCTGAATCTCCCGTTCAGTCAGAAACTCACATTCCAACATCTACTCCTACAATTGAAGATGTACAAGTAACTGCTAAGCCAGAAGTAACTGTGTCACTTGGGTGTGATACACTATCTACTCAACAGCCAGAGTCTGTTGTTCCAACTGATGCTTATGCACCTGAAACTTCAACTTCAAACCCCCCCTCTTACTATTCAAACTGAAGAGCCTGATAGTGGATTTCAAGATGATTATCATGATCAATCTAAATCTATTCCACTCCCTCATGAGCATCGCTGGACCAAAGAGCACCCTTTACACCAAATTATTGGAGATCTTAACAAGCCGATGCAAACTAGGTCAGCAACTTTAAACCAATGTCTGCATGACTCATTCCTCAAAAAAATAGAGCCTACTCGAGTATCAGAAGCTCTTGTTGATTTGGATTCGGTGTCTACTATGCAAGATGAATTAAATCAGTTAGAAGCCTTGAAGGTCTGGAGATTGGTTCCAAAAACAGAAGGAAAGACCATGATAGGAACTAAATGGGTATTCAAAAACAAAAAGGATGAAGATGGTATTGTCATAAGGAATAAAGCAAGACTTGTTGCCAAAGGTTACCGGCAAGAGGAAGGCATAGACTACGATGAGACGTATGCTCCAGTAGCGCGTATAGAAGCAATCCGTATGTTTCTAGCCTACGCAGCTCACAAGAATTTCACAGTCTATCAGATGGACGTGAAAACGACCTTTCTGAATGGCATTCTTAAGGAGGACGTATACGTATCTCAACCAGAAGGGTTCGTAAATCTAGATAAGCCAGATCATGTCTACATTTTAGATAAAGCCCTGTATGGTTTGAAACAAGCCCCTCGAGCATGGTATGATGTTCTATCTAAATTTTTGGTCAAGTCAGGTTTTTCCAAAGGTAAATTCGATACCACTTTGTTCATCAAAAAGGAAAAGGCCGATATCATCCTTATTCAGATATATGTTGATGATATAATATTTGGCTTTACAAATTCTAAATACTGCAAAAACTTTTCTAACCTCATGGTGTCACGTTTTCAAATGAGTATGATGGGAGAGATGAACTTCTTTCTCGGATTACAAGTAAAATAGTTTTCAACGGGGATTTTCATTAACCAATCTAAGTACATTTTGGATATTCTTCGGAAGATTAAAATGGAAAATTGCAAACCAATTGGAACCCCGATGGCACCAGGTACTAAGATTAACACTGATCTTTCGGGTAAAAGTGTTGATGTTAGGACTTATAGAGGTATGATAGGTTCTTTAATGTATCTTACTTCAATTAGGCCAGATATTATGTTTTCAACATGAATATGTTCTAGATATCAGGCTGCTCCTAAATAATCCCATTTGGCTGATGTCAAACGGATTTTTAGGTATTTGAAGGGGACTGCAGATCTTGGTCTGTGGTATCCTAAGGATACTGGGTTTCAACTGACTGCTTATTCAGATGCAGATCATGTAGGTTGCATGTTGGACAGAAAGAGCACTTCAGGTCACATTCAATTTCTTGGAGACAAGCTCATTAGCTGGGCTTTAAAGAAACAATTATGCGTTTCCACATCGACTGCTGAAGCAGAGTATGTAGTTGCTGCCAGTTGCTGCTCTCAAGTCTTGTGCATGCGAACACAGCTGCGAGACTATGGATTCAAGTTTGAGAAAATACCGATCTATTGTAACTCGAAGAATGCAATCACGATATCTGCTAATCCTGTCCAGCATACTAAAACCAAACACATTGACGTCAGTTATCATTTTATCAAAGATAATGTAGAAAAAAGAGCAATTGAACTTTATTTTGTAAAAACGGATTATCAGCTTGCATATTTATTTACCAAACCCTTAGATGAAAATAGATTTAATTTTCTTGTTTCTAAGCTTGGTATGCTAAATCTTAAGACATAATCAATTGTTACCTAATAAAGTTATGTATTGTTATTTTTCATCATTTACTTTATCATTATTTCTGAAAGATATCTACACTTTAATAGTTTGTTCATGATCTCAAGGGGAGAGTGAGATGCACTTTAAGATGATCTACATTCTTTTGAGGGGGAGCATATTTAATTTCTGCATTTTACTTAACTGGCAAATTTTTGTGATGCATGATTTTAGGGGGAGCATATACGTCATATCAAAAGAAGTAAGACTATGATTTCTGATTATTTCAAATCAGAACTCGTACTTTAATCGTTTTACTGCTTTATGTCTTTTACATTTGAATAAACTTTGTGAATAATGTTGCTTTGACATGACTTTGAGACTTGTGCAGTTTGAGAGATGCTTACAAGATCATATCTTTATAACTTCAGCTGACTTCATGAGATTTAAGATGAAACGAAAAAGGTTAATTTCTTATGTTAATCTCATATATAGTTGAAAGAAGGACGCCTTTCAATCATAAGAAAATATATTCTTACATGTTCAAACCATTTCCCGATTCTTAAACATATTTCATGAATTGGAAGTGTGATTTTAAATGTTTTCATTTTTTCATTTTGAGCTTCAATGATTAATAAACCGTGTGTTTCAAAAGATAAATACTTGCGTATTGTCTTTTCTACATACTTTCAAGTATTTACACACATCGGTTTAATTTTTGATCAAATTGTTCTTACCATGTCTTATATTGAAACATATTTTCGATGGTAAGACACTCCGCTTGTACTTCAAAGATTTTTGAGCGTCATTTATTTCGAAGCGTTTCATTCAAGAATGTTTATATTTTGTTTCATATACACAATATCCATTATTCTTGACCATAAGCCTTGCTTGATATATCATATCATTTCTGATCATTTTTCATACAATGTCAGATTTTCAAACAATGCTCTTGCATTCATATTCATTCATTCAATTCACTTGTTTGAAAATATTTCAATCTTTAAAAATGCTCATATCTTCATGATTATATTCTGAGCATATATACATCTGACTTGTATTTGAGCTTTAATTGTTCAAGTTAAACGATTTTGAGCAATCTATGCTTTATAGGAAATATGGGTTCTTTGTGCTAAGATTTAACTGAACTTCTATGGAATCACATTAACCAGTGATTTCTACCCAAGAAGTTGATCCATAGTGATTGAGTGTGAGGAGTCTAAAAGAAATGAGTGTGGGATGTGCGTTGAGGTAAAATGGAAAAGAGAGTTTGGTTAGATGTGAGCTTATTGAATTAAAAGAAAGAGTGTGAGATCAGAGTAAAAGAATATCAAATTCTGCACCAACTACTTTCTGAGCTGGGCAGCCACATTACTAATGTTTCACAATTCTTTGGTGAACCTTATTGAAACAGGAAACTAGCCCATGCCAACTCTTGCTTACTACCCCACCAACTACTCATTTTCTTCTCTAAAAGAAATTGTTTCATATTTTCTGGGGACACAGCACATATGCTATCTGATTTTCAATTGGAAAATCTGGATATTGAAAAAGAAGGAAGTTTGCCCCACCTTCGCACTTCAATCATGCACATTGAGTCTGTGTTTATCTACTGTTGTCTCAGTGGTTTACACTATGTTGAGCCTTTATAAAAGCAACTATTTGTGCTTAATTCTTTCTACACTTGCACGAGCACACAAGGAATTTGTTTTCTTGTCATAACATTCATAGAAATTGCCTTTGTGGTGTTTTGATGATTGGACGGAAGTCCTGGGGGAGTGAACATCATAAAAGCTCCTTTATATTGTGTATTCGTTACACACAATGACTTAGTGTTACTGACAAGCATGGTAACTGATTCATTTGTTGATTCAGGTGTTACACATTTCTAACTTGTCTGGATTTGAAAAGATCTAGATAAATACATGATTATGGATCAATGAATCAGTGGCTCAGTTTAACAGATCAGATTGGTCAATGACATTTCTTGGAGAAAGTTTTGATGATATTGATGCTCAAATCATCAAAAAGGGGGAGATGATTTTAAAGAAATGTCTATGTCAGAAGATTCAAAGTAAAGACTTGAAGAGGATCAAAGAATTTTTGAAGATGTGCTGATTTTGAGGAAATTTTCTTTGAAGATTATTTGCTAAAGCAATCCCAGCTGAATCTGATGATAATTTCTTTTCGAAATCTGAAAGAGTATTGTGATAATACTGAAGAGATTGTTGAAGATTGTGTTTATCATATTTGGGGAGATTGTTATATTCTTCGAAGACAGACTTGGAAGATTACAATGTTAAAGGGAGAGATTGCATCTGACAGAGCATAAAAGAGAAGACTGAATTGCTAGATCTTTCAACAGTGATCTTGAATCCAAAGGGGAGATTGTTAGAGCATAAATCTGTTGGATACAAGATCAAGATTGCAGAAGGTCAAAGATACAAGAAGTCAAAGTTGAAAGTCAACTATCATTAAAGAAACAATTATGCGTTTTCACATCGACTGCTGAAGCAGAGTATGTAGTTGCTGCCAGTTGCTGCTCTCAAGTCTTGTGGATGCGAACACAACTACAAGACTATGGATTCAAGTTTGAGAAAATACCGATCTATTCTAACTCAAAGAGTGGAATCACGATATCTGTTAATCCTGTCCAGCATACTAAAACCAAACACATTGACGTCAGGTATCATTTTATCAAAGATAACGTAGAAAAAAGAGCAATTGAACTTTATTTTGTAAAAACGGATTATCAGCTTGCAGTGTTATTTACCAAACCCTTAGATGAAAATAGATTTAATTTTCTTGTCTCTAAGCTTGGTATGCTAAATCTTAAGACATAATCAGTTGTTACCTAATAAAGTTACGTATTGTTATTTTTCATCATTTACTTTATCATTATTTCTGAAAGATATCTACACTTTAATAGTTTGTTCATGATCTCAAGGGGAGAGTGAGATGCACTTTAAGATGATCTACATTCTTTTGAGGGGGAGCATATTTAATTTCTGCATTTTACTTAGCTGACAAATTTTTGTGATGCATGATTTTAGGGGGAGCATATACGTCATATCAAAAGAAGTAAGACTATGATTTCTGATTATTTCAAATCAGAACTCGTACTTTAATCGTTTTACTGCTTTATGTCTTTTACATTTGAATAAACTTTGTGAATAATGTTGCTTTGACATGACTTTGAAACTTGTGCAGTTTGAGAGATGCTTACAAGATCATATCTTTATAACTTCAGCTGACTTCATGAGATTTAAGATGAAACAAAAAAGGTTAATTTCTTATGTTAATCTCATATATGGTTGAAAGAAGGACGCTTTCAATCATAAGAAAACATATTCTTACATGTTCAAACCATTTCCCGATTGTTAAACAGATTTCATGAATTGGAAGTGTGATTTTAAATGTTTTCATTTTTTCATTTTGAGCTTCAATGATTAATAAACCGTGTGTTTCAAAAGATAAATACTTGCGTATTGTCTTTTCTACATACTTTCAAGTATTTACACACATCGGTTTAATTTTTGATCAAATTGTTCTTACCATGTCTTATATTGAAACATATTTTCGATGGTAAGACACTCCGCTTGTACTTCAAAGATTTTTGAGCGTCATTTATTTCGAAGCGTTTCATTCAAGAATGTCTATATTTTGTTTCATATACACAATATCCATTATTCTTGACCATAAGCCTTGGTTGATATATCATATCATTTCTGATCATTTTTCATACAATGTCAGATTTTCAAACAATGCTCTTGCATTCATATTCATTCATTCAATTCACTTGTTTGAAAATATTTCAATCTTTAAAAATGCTCATATCTTCATGATTATATTCTGAGCATATATACATCTGACTTGTATTTGAGCTTTAATTGTTCAAGTTAAACCATTTTGAGCAATCTATGCTTTATAGGAAATATGGGTTCTTTGTGCTAGGATTTAACTGAACTTTTATGGAATCACATTAACCAGTGATTTCTATCCAAGAAGTTAATCCATAGTGATTGAGTGTGAGGAGTCTAAAAGAAATGAGTGTGGGATGTGCGTTGAGGTAAAATGGAAAAGAGTGTTTGGTTAGATGTGAGCTTATTGAATTAAAAGAAAGAGTGTGAGATCAGAGTAAAAGAATATCAAACTCTGCACCAACTACTTTCTGAGCTGGGCAGCCACATTACTAATGTTTCACAATTCTTTGGTGAACCTTATTGAAACAGGAAACTAGCCCATGCCAACTCTTGCTTACTACCCCACCAACTACTCATTTTCTTCTCTAAAAGAAAATGTTTCATATTTTCTAGGGACACAACACATATGCTATCTGATTTTCAATTGGAAAATCTGGATATTGAAAAAGAAGGAAGTTTTCCCCACCTTCGCTATCAGGATCGAATTCTCAACAAGAATAAATTCTCAGAAACTAATATCAAAGAAGTTGCGGAATAACACTTTGATATTCAATGTAACAGTAAACAAAACAGTATATGATTAATAACTTGCAAACTTGTATTAAAATCACAAGATTACACACACAACCTCAATCTTGAAGAACAAGCTCTTTCAAGACGAATTCTACTTCTCTAGAATTAGGAACTATGCCTTGAGGTTGATTCTCTCTAGAACTTTTAATGAATTGATTAATTTCTAAACTATTCTATCAAATCTGTACATATACTGAATAAAAAGATAATTACAATAAATAAAATATCTTCAGTATATCTTCCATCATTATCTTCAAGCCTTCCATGAATATCTTGATTCTTTCCAGCTGTCATCCTTTCCATCCGGTTCTTTAAGTCATAAGCAGTACTAACTATGCTCAGCAGCATTAATTTCTTCTAGCAGCATTAACTTGATCTTAGCAGCATTACCTACTAAGCAGTACTAACCACTAGCAGTACTAACTAGTTAAGCAGTACTAACTTTGTTCAAGCAGCACTAACTTTGACTAGCAGTATTAATTCTACTAGCAGTAGTAACACTCAGTAGTATTAACCTTTCAGTCTTCTAGCAGTAGTAACTTTGAACCAGCAGCATTAACCATACTTGATTAATTATTCAGTTCCCAACAATCTCCCCCTAACTTGACTTTTAGGAAGAGAAGTCAAGTTCTTCAAATTATCTTCAAGATGCTCCCAAAACTCTATCATGGCCTAAATTCCAGTGTTTGCATCCAATCCCAAACTCTGATTAATTGTTCTTTGAATCAAGTATTTAGCCATTTCTGAATCTGGAACACACACTAGCTTTTTCTTCAGCATGGCATGAAGCTTTAATCTGCTATGGTTGTATACTCTATCCACTAGAAAGTATTCAGTGTGATTTAAATCCAAAGTCACTACATATACTCCACTAGTTTCATATAGAGTCCACTTGTTGACTGATTTGAACACATTCTTGATCACATGCTCTACTTCATCAGGCTTGAACATCATATACAGATACTCCATCACCAGTTTTGTAAGTGAAATCCCTGAAGCCTTCAGTATATCTGCATACAACTTTATTCCTATCTCAAACATTTCTTCAATATCTGACCTAGAGCATGTTCTGACAATCTTGACCCAAGTGTTGAATACCTCATATTTATCATCTTTCCTCTTGAGTCTAATGTACTCCTTTCCATCCAATGTCAATGTATCCCAGTGAATAACTTCAGGAGGCTTTATACCAACAGGTTCTGCTGAAATTAGTTCAGGAACTTTGTCCATCACTACCATGTACATTTTTAAATCATCAGTACTTGAAGATTCTTTCTTTTCAGATGACTCAGGTACCCCTTCTTCTTCAACCACCTTATCAGCCTCTCCTTCAGCTATTCTAGGCTTCTTGATTGACTTTCTCCTTGCCATCATCTTGGTTCTCTTTAAAGTCCTTAGACTTTCTCCCAGAGTAGCTTCTTTCTTTGATGGTGTTTCCTGCTCATCTGGAAAGGGCTTTTGTATCAGAAAATCATTACTTTCTTTCATCCTCTTCTCCATCTCCACCCTTGCAGTTTCATTCCCCTGCAGCTTTAACATCTCTGAATCTTACAGCTCTTTAATCTTCTCAAAAGACATTTTGGAGAACATCTCCTTTTTGACTCCTACAGCACCTTTGAGAAATAAAATCATTTTGTTTCTCTCTTGGGTACCTAGGAAAGTCTTTGAGGGTTGTCTCTTCTTTACAGCTGTTTTCACTACTGATTTCTTCATAGTTGCAGCTTTCTTCTGTGCAATTTCAGTTGCCAGTCTCAGTTGATAAGCTTCATTCAGTTCAGCAGCTAGAGCTTTTGCCATCTCCCTGTCCTTTTCCACCTGAACTCTTTCTTCCTTTTCAATATCCTCTTGCATCTTCCTGGCTAAGGCTTCATCTGATTCAACCAACCTTTGCTTCTTGACTGGTTGATCAGATTCCACCATCTTTGCTTTTCCTTTGTCTTTGTCCATTGCCTTTTTACTGTTATCTTTCTTGATCACTTAACCTTGTTCTTTGATGATTACTCCTTTGGTCTTTGAAGTGACCTTGGGAGTATCATTCTTGGCTTTAAGTAAGGTTTCTGCAATCTCAAGATCTGTTAATACTTCTTTCACTGTTTCTGCTGCTTTATTTATGTCAGCAGTAGTAACCTTTTCTGCTGCTTCTTGTGTTTCTATTGGCACTGAATCTCTTTCTGTTTCTGCTTCCTGCTCCCCCTCAACATCAAATTTCTCTCCATCAAGCTCCCCCTCTCTTGTGGCTTCTTCCATGTTGATCTCCCCCTTTTTGGGAGCATCATTCTTAGATTTCCTTCTCCTTAGTTGGAATTGCTGTCTCTTCTTCCTCTGTACCAGACTGATCACCATCTTCTTCAGCTTAGCAATCTGTACTTGTTGTGACAGAATGACCAGCTTCATTTCTTCAATTTCTTTGCCTTGTTTGAGAACATCTTGATTGATGTTCCCCATTGTTTCCATCAATTCATAGTAAGTATATCTGTCCTCACCCTCTCCAGAAGTGTTACCCTCTTTTGAAGGATCATGGGATCTTTTATTAGTAGAAGTCTTCTGCCTAGCAGAAGCACTGTCCACCCCCGTGGTTTCTTGGCACCTGGGACCTTTGAATGATTGCTCATTCAAAGTTGCCATGGGTGAGGTCTTATTGATGTTGCCACTGTCCTTCTCTGTGCTAGCAGAAGTAGTGGCAGCCTCAGTACCCATATGCTCTACCTCCTCCTCAGAGAGCACCTCCTTTGGGTTGGGAGACACCCTTGTGGAATCCCTTTGGATATTCTCTACTGGTGAGTGCTCCAATAGAGGGCTTAAAGGCTGAGTGGGTGATGGTACAAGAAGGGAAGGAGCCGTCTTTACCTGTTTTCTTTGATAAGTTTGGGTGATTGGTGAAGTTGGTTTGTCAAGAAGAGACTGAGGAATTGATTTAGAGAGGGAAGGTTGGAATTGGCTAGCAGTGGGTTGGTCTAATGGGGGCCTTGACCCTGCTACCATACCTTCATTGGTTTGGGACACCACCATCATTGTAGAGAACAATGGGGTGTCAACTCCTTCCGAGTCCCCAGCAGATCTTCTCATATTTGAGAAAACCTTGCCTTTTGGGGGTTTAGGTACATATACCCCAACAGGTTGAGGTATATTCGTCAATTCATGAGTAATAACTTCTTGGATAAACCTGGGGTACATAAAGAAGCTCTTTTTGTTTCCCATGTTTGAGACAAGATCACTGAAAATCATTTTAGAAAAGTTATACTTTCTGGCAGTGGCCAAGCACACCAAAGCATAAGCAATGGTGCTGCTGAACTCACTCCATCCAGTAGTCTTTTTGGAGATACGGTGCATAAGAGTATGGACAAAGAAACGCCATTGGGGTGAAAATTTGGCTTTTGAGAATTTGAATACACCCAATGGGCCTCCATACCCCATTCTTGTAAGATTGGAGAACAGTTCAACGTTTGGGATAGAAGTTATACCAGAGGCATCGTCTAGACGTAGACTGATGCGAATAACCTCTTCAGTAACTGTTAGTGATTGTTCACATATGCTTGTCTTGATCATTTGCACACCATTCTCAGCAACAATGGTGGCATTAGCCCAGAACTGCCTTTGATGCTCGATATAGATTGTAGGAGATACAGTAAGAGCATGAGCAATATGGCTTGTCTTGAGGAAATCCACAATCTGATGAAATCCTGCAGCTTGCTTTGGCTTTTGTAGGATCGCGATCTCATTGTGCTCGTCGATGAATGCCATGGATGCCATTGACCTTGAAGATTCTTGCCTGAAAACTTTGAACTTTGAGAGAGAAAGGGTTTAGAGCGCAAGTGAACAGTATGCAAAGAGTCGTTATGAGCTTTCAGGCGGGCAAAGAGTATTTATAGTATTCGGAACATAAGCAGTATTAACCTTGAGCAGTATTAACTGAAAGCAGTATTAACTGAGAGCAGTATTAACTACTAGCAGTATTAACTAACTAGCAGTATTAACTGAGAGCAGTATTAACTACTAGCAGTATTAACTAACTAGCTGTATTAACTGAGAGCAGTATTAACTAACTTACTCCTTTAATCTTGCGAAACACTGAGTACTGCTATACATATCCTGAAAAAGAAGATTAGTAACACCAAGAATAAACAATATACAGGTATAGAACCACTTTTTGAGAAGGGGCTTATTCAGAGTTGATCATTCCCACACTTGTTACCAAGAAAGTGAATCTACCCACATCAAAAGCTTTAGTGAATAGATCAGCAAACTGATTATCAGTGTGAACTTTTACAACTTGAATAAGTTTCTTTTCATTACAGTCTCTTATGAAGTGATACCTGATCTCAATGTGCTTTGTCTTTGAGTGCTTAACAGGATTATTCACAATGCTAATAGCACTGCTATTATCAATAAAAATTGGAGTGTGTAGAAAGGTTACCCCATAATCCAACATTTGATTCTGAATCCATAAGACTTGAGAACAGCAACTTGCAGCTGCTATGTACTCTGCCTCTGTTGTAGATGTGGATATTGTGGTTTGTTTCTTGCACTGCCATGAAACTAGTCTTGCACCCAAAAACTGACATCCTCCAGAAGTAGATTTTCTGTCCAAGTTTGCTCCACCTAGATCACTGTCTGAGTATGCTATTAGGTCAAAGGGTGAGTCATGAGGATACCAAAGTCCCAATCTGGGTTGCCCTTTGAGATATCTGAATATCCTCTTAACAGCTTGAAAGTGAGATTGCTTTGGCCTAACTTGGAATCTTGCACATACACAGACTGGAAACATTATATCTGGCCTTGATGCTGTGAGATACATGAGAGAGCCAATCATGGATCTATAATGATGCACATCCATATCCTCCCCCTCAAGATCTGTTGTTATCTGCTTGTGTGTTTCCATAGGTGTGCTGGCAGGTTTTGACTCTGAGAAACCAAACTTGGTTAGAATGTCCTACACATACTTGGATTGACAGATGAAGATGCCATCTGACTTCTGTTGAACTTGGAGTCCAAGGAAGAAACTAAGTTCCCCCATGGAACTCATTTTGAACCTTTGATGCATTAGATCCTCAAACTCCTTGCACATGTTGTCTCTTGTAGATCCAAAGATAATGTCATCAACATAGATTTGGACCAGCAAGATGTCCTTCTTCTTTCTCTTGATAAATAGAGTCTTATCAATGACTCCTCTTTCAAAGTCATTTTCCAAGAGATAGGATGACATAGTGTCATACCATGCTCTTGGAGCTTGATGTAGTCCATAATGTGCTTTCTTCAATTTGTATACCCTGTCTGGATAGCTTGGGTTTTCAAACCCTGGTGGTTGACAGACATATACCTCTTCTTCAATTGAGCCATAGAGAAAAGCACTTTTTACATCCATTTGATAGACTTTGAAGTTCATGTAAGAAGCATAGGCTAGGAATAGTCTGATTGCTTCTATCCTAGCCACAGGTGCAAAAACTTCTTCATAATCTATACCCTCTTCTTGAGTATATCCTTGAGCCACCAGCCTTGCTTTGTTCCTTATGACAATACCTCTTTCATCTCTCTTGTTTATGAAAATCCACTTTGTGCCAATTGCTCTGTGACCTTTAGGAAGGTCTACTAGATCCCATACATCTTGTAGCTTGAATTGTAACAGTTCTTCTTGTATTGCTTCTATCCAGCTAGATTCTTTCATAGCATCATGTGCCTTTTTAGGCTCAAGCTGGGATAGAAAACAAGAAAGCACTGTATGCTGTTGATCTTGCATTTCTTGAAGTCTACTTTGATTTCTAGTCATTATAGGAGAGGATATATCTCCTATTACCAGCTGTGGAGGATGATTCTTTTGTATTCTGGTGTGATGACTAGGTTCTTCATTCAGTCCCACCTCTAGATTAGAGTCATTCAACTCAACTGAAGTGTTTTCAGTAGCCACTTCTGGTTCTTTATTTTCTTGAGTCTCCTCATCTCTACTTTCTTCTTCACTTTGACTTGGTCCAGTGGATGGTTCCTTTCCACAGTCTTCAACAGGATTCACTTTGGGTATAGGAAAGATCACAGATTGAGATAAGTTGTCTTGAACTTGTGTAGTTCCTGATCCTCCACTTCCTGAACCTGCATAATCATCACTACTGACACCAAAAGAGTTAGTTAGTGAATCAATGTCAAATAGCCACTGAGGACCAGACCCAATTGGATTTGGTGTGTTCTCATTGCATTTGACATTGTCACTTTCTTCAATTATTCTAGAAGAAGAGTTAAAGACTCTGTAAGCCTTACTCTGAAATGAGTATCCAACAAGAAATCCATCATCTGCTTTGCTATCAAACTTACCTAAGTGAGATTTGGTATTGAGAATTGTACAAAGACACCCAAAAGGTTTGAAGAAACCAATGAAAGGTTTTCTTTTATTTAAAAGCTCATATGGGGTCTTGTTCTTTTGCTTGACCACTAGAACTCTGTTTTGGACATAACAAGCAGTATTAACTGCTTCAGCCCAGAAGGTAATTGGCAATTTTGAATCAGCCAACAGAGATCTAGCAGCCTCTATTAGTGTCCTATTTCTCCTTTCAGCAATACCATTCTGTTGAGGAGTCCTAGGAGCACTATATTGTTTCTCAATACCTTTCTCTTCACAAAAGGTGTTTAGATCAAGATTTTTAAATTCAGTCCCATTATCTGATCTAATGACTTTTACTCTTTGATTAGTTTGGTTTTCAATTCTTAGAATAAAGGATTTGATTAGTCCACTTGTCTCACCCTTAGTCCTTAGAAAATATACCCAAGTAAATCTGGAGTAATCATCAACAATAACCAAGCAGTAAGATTTCTTGCCTATACTCATAACATTTGTAGGACCAAACAGATCCATATGCAATAATTGGAGACAAGAAGAAATAGAATTTAACTCTTTGGTCTTATTAGAAGTTTTGTGCTGTTTGCCTTTAAGACAAGCAACACAATGATCATCACATGAAAAGACTTTTGAAGGTAAACCTCTTACAAGGTTGTTTTTAACAAGTTTGTTCATAGTCTTGAAATTCATGTGACACATCCTTCTGTGCCATAGAGAGGATTCATTCACAGAAGCGTTTGAAACAAGACAGTTCAGGGATGAATCACTATTAACATTGTCCATATCTAGACAATAAACATTGTCCTTTCTTGGAGTTCTAAGTAGTATCATGCTTTCATCAACTACCTTGAACCCTGGAGCAAGGATCATACACTCAGTATTTGTAAATAATATACTATGTTGTTTGTCACATACCTGTGATACACTTAACAGGTTGTACTTCAATTGATCAACATAGTAGACATCCTCAAATGTCATCTTACCTTTGGTGACATTACCTTTTCCACTTATCTTACCACCAGTAAGATTATCTCCAAATGCAACATGTCCTCCATTGATATGCTTGAAATCCTGAAGGCATGACATGTTGCCTGTCATGTGCCTAGAGCAACCACTATCAACATGCCAAATGCTCTTTGCTTTGAGCTGTTGGTTGCCCTGCACATTAGATGAATCAGTTAGTTTGAATAAGGAACCCAAGCCAAAGTGGTCTTGCGTACCCCTTTCTCATCAAAATACTTGCATTCTTTCTTGACAAGATTTTTAAACTTTGACTCCTCATGCTTGGAGTATTTTGTCACAATAATAGGCTTGGAAACATTTTTGCTAGAAGCAATACTAATTTTAGCAGTACTTGCATGCTTAGCAGTACTAACTTTGTTAGCAGTAGTAACTGTGTTAGCAGCATTAATATTTTCAGCAGTACTAACACTGTTAGCAGTAGTAACTGTGTTAGCAGCACTAATATTTTCAGCAGTACTAACACTGTTATCAGTAGTAACTGTGTTAGCAGTACTAATATTTTTAGCAGTACTAACACTGTTAGCAGTAGTAACTGTGTTAGCAGTACTAATATTTTTAGCAGTACTAACACTGTTAGTACTTCTAGGTACCCATAGTAAAATACTTTCTTTTAAAACCTTATTTTTCAAAGTGCCTTTACTTTCAAAAGATTTCTTTATCACATGTTTCTTTCCAGCCTTCCTATAACCAACAGGTTTTTTCACAAATCTTTGAAAGTTCATCTGTTGGTTAATAGGGTTAAAGTAACAATACTTAGCCAAATGATTCAACTTGCCACATATGAAACAAGGTTTTGGTCTATTGATTTTATTCAGATCAACTCCTTGTTTCTGAGCCCATTGATTATTCCAGTTTCTTTGATTACCTCTTTTTATACCAGAATTTAGGCTCTTAGTTGTATTGCAAGCACACTGTTTACAAGATCCAGGATTCACAACTGTGGTTTGTTTGTAATGGACCTTGTTATCCTTTCCTTTTGTCTGCTTTATCTCCTTGGACTTGACCCAGGTTTTCTCACATCCCTCCTTGGTGATAATATTGTTTTCTAATGGTATATTTTTACTCACAGTATTATCCCTATTCTTACTAGCTTCTTTCTCAGTCAAATCCTTAACTACTACCTCATCCAAAGGATCTATCTTAAGAGCTTCCTCAGACAAATCCTTTTTCTCCTTGGTTTCTAACAAGTCTGAAGTAGGAGAGATATAGTTGTTGTTGTAAGGAGGAGGTGTATTGTTGTATCCAATACCAGGCTTCATCTTATCATGAATCTGAGCCTTTAGAAGAGAATCCATTGCTTTTGAAGCATATGAAAACTTTTCTATGTCAAGCTTAACTTTAGACAGTTCCTCTTTCAGCCTATCATTCTCTTCTAAGGACTTAGACAGTTTGGTCTCTAACTCATTCTTTTCCCACTTCCAATAGTTTGTGTCATAAGAGTGTTGTAGTTCATTAGCTTGAAAGCCTTTGATTTGCTCTTCAAATCTCTCTACTATCAACACATAATCTCTTCTGTCCTTTTCTAATCTTTTGAGGTCATCACACATTCTTTGATTGTGATCCCTGTATCTTTTGACAGTGTCTATGCAAGATTTAGTGCAAAGATTAGAAATTACCTCAGAGGGGAGATCAAACACTTCTGCCATAAGAGCTTGATTCTGAATGGCTTCCTCAGCTTGATCACTGCAGTCAAATCCCATTCCTTGTTGGGAAACAAGGGCTTGATCAGGATTCTTGTTTTGATTGTAGCCTCCATTCTGAGCTTGCTGGTGGTTGTTGTTTGGAACAACACTCCTGCATTCTCTAGCAAAGTGTCCTTTCATGTGACACTTATAGCATTCCACCTTAGTCTTGTCAAAACCAGCTCCATCTTCTCTTCTTTGAGAGAAGTTGTTCCTTCCTGTTCTTTTAATAAACGTCTTCACTCTCATAGATAACATGGCCATCTGCCATTTAATGTCCATCTCCTCCAGATCATCAGGGTGAAGTTGATCTAGATCATCATTAATCAATGAATTGTTGCTATGACTGGACAAAAAGGCTTCAAAGATAGTTCCAGTGCCTTTTTCTGAATTTACTCCACTGGCAGTACTAACTGCTTCAGGGTTAGCAGTAGTATCAGTAGATGTTGAAAGAAGTGCAGCATTGTGGATATAGCCAGTGGGATTCTTCTTGGATTCTACCTCAGTTTCAAAAACTCTTAGATCATTATATAGATCATCAAGTTCTTTCTCTTCCAGATTGTCACTCTGTCTATATGAGACAGTGTACATAGTCCATTCATCCCCAAGAGATCTGAGGAACTTTCTGTTGATATCATCTTGTTCCATCTTCACTCCTACAGTAGCCAGTTCACCAATGAGCTTGTTGAATCTATCAAAAGTTTGAGTCATAGACTCATTCTTTGAAGAAGTGAAATTCTCATACTACTGCTTTAGAACATCTCTTTGATTTCTTTTGATACTTTTAGTTCCAGCAAATCTTTTCTCTAGAGCATTCCAGAGAATCTGAGCATCAGTGCAGTTGCAAAATTGATGTTGATATTCATTGGGGATGGCCAATAGCAGAGTGCTCAAGGCCTTCATCTCTGTCTGTCTGATCTTCCTCTCACCATCTGTCTTTGGTGGAGGTCTTTTCCCATCTGCTCCTATCCTTCCAGCTTCAGAAGGACCATTCTCAATGATATCCCACATTGAGTAGTCAGTGAGAAGAATATATTGTCTAATTCTGATCTTCCACATGTTAAACTCACTGGGTTTGAGCATTGGAACCTTAGAGACCAAAGTACTGCTTGATTATGTAAGATTTTCCATGATGAATAGATGTTTCTGAGAGAGTTTTCCTCTGATACCACTTATCAGGATCGAATTCTCAACAAGAATAAATTCTCAGAAACTAATATCAAAGAAGTTGCGGAATAACACTTTGATATTCAATGTAACAGTAAACAAAACAGTATATGATTAATAACTTGCAAACTTGTATTAAAATCACAAGATTACACACACAACCTCAATCTTGAAGAACAAGCTCTTTCAAGACGAATTCTACTTCTCTAGAATTAGGAACTATGCCTTGAGGTTGATTCTCTCTAGAACTTTTAATGAATTGATTAATTTCTAAACTATTCTATCAAATCTGTACATATACTGAATAAGAAGATAATTACAATAAATAAAATATCTTCAGTATATCTTCCATCATTATCTTCAAGCCTTCCATGAATATCTTGATTCTTTCCAGCTGTCATCCTTTCCATCCGGTTCTTTAAGTCATAAGCAGTACTAACTATGCTCAGCAGCATTAATTTCTTCTAGCAGCATTAACTTGATCTTAGCAGCATTACCTACTAAGCAGTACTAACCACTAGCAGTACTAACTTTGTTCAAGCAGCACTAACTTTGACTAGCAGTATTAATTCTACTAGCAGTAGTAACACTCAGCAGTATTAACCTTTAAGTCTTCTAGCAGTAGTAACTTTGAACCAGCAGCATTAACCATACTTGATTAATTATTCAGTTCCCAACATTCGCACTTCAATCATGCACATTGAGTCTGTGTTTATCTACTGTTGTCTCAGTGGTTTACACTATGTTGAGCCTTTATAAAAGCAACTATTCGTGCTTAATTCTTTCTACACTTGCACGAGCACACAAGGAATTTGTTTTCTTGTCATAACATTCATAGAAATTTCCTTTGTGGTGTTTCGATGATTGGATGGAAGTCCTGGGGGAGTGAACATCATAAAAGCTCCTTTATATTGTGTATTCGTTACACACAATGACTTAGTGTTACTGACAGGCATGTTAACTGATTCATTTGTTGATTCAGGTGTTACACATTTCTAACTTGTCTGGATTTGAAAAGATCTAGATAAATACATGATTACGGATCAATGAATCAGTGGCTCAGTTTAACAGATCAGATTGGTCAATGACATTTCTTGGAGAAAGTTTTGATGATATTGATGCTCAAATCATCAAAAAGGGGGAGATGATTTTAAAGAAATGTCTATGTCAGAAGATTCAAAGTAAAGACTTGAAGAGGATCAAAGAATTTTTTAAGATGTGCTGATTTTGAGGAAATTTTCTTTGAAGATTATTTGCTAAAGCAATCCGAGCTGAATCTGATGATAATTTCTTTTCGAAATCTGAAAGAGTATTGTGATAATACTGAAGAGATTGTTGAAGATTGTGATTATCATATTTGGGGAGATTGTTATATTCTTCGAAGACAGACTTGGAAGATTACAAAGTTAAAGGGAGAGATTGCATCTGACAGAACATAAAAGAGAAGACTGAATTGCTAGATCTTTCAACAGTGATCTTGAATCCAAAGGGGAGATTGTTAGAGCATAAATCTGTTGGATACAAGATCAAGATTGCAGAAGGTCAAAGATACATGAAGTCAAAGCTAAAAGTCAACTCTCATTAAAGAAACAATTATGCGTTTCCACATCGACTGCTGAAGCAGAGTATGTAGCTGCTGCCAGTTGCTGCTCTCAAGTCTTGTGGATGCGAACACAGCTGCGAGACTATGGATTCAAGTTTGAGAAAATACCGATCTATTGTAAGTCGAAGAGTGCAATCACGATATCTGCTAATCCTGTCCAGCATACTAAAACCAAACACATTGACGTCAGTTATCATTTTATCAAAGATAATGTAGAAAAAAGAGCAATTGAACTTTATTTTGTAAAAACAGATTATCAGCTTGCAGATTTATTTACCAAACCCTTAGATGAAAATAGATTTAATTTTCTTGTCTCTAAGCTTGGTATGCTAAATCTTAAGACATAATCAGTTGTTACCTAATAAAGTTACGTATTGTTATTTTTCATCATTTACTTTATCATTATTTCTGAAAGATATCTACACTTTAATAGTTTGTTCATGATCTCAAGGGGAGAGTGAGATGCACTTTAAGATGATCTACATTCTTTTGAGGGGGAGCATATTTAATTTCTGCATTTTACTTAACTGACAAATTTTTGTGATGCATGATTTTAGGGGGAGCATATACGTCATATCAAAAGAAGTAAGACTATGATTTCTGATTATTTCAAATCAGAACTCGTACTTTAATCGTTTTACTGCTTTATGTCTTTTACATTTGAATAAACTTTGTGAATAATGTTGCTTTGACATGACTTTGAGACTTGTGCAGTTTGAGAGATGCTTACAAGATCATATCTTTATAACTTCAGCTGACTTCATGAGATTTAAGATGAAACGAAAAAGGTTAATTTCTTATGTTAATCTCATATATGGTTGAAAGAAGGACGCCTTTCAATCATAAGAAAATATATTCTTAATTGTTCAAACCATTCCCCGATTCTTAAACAGATTTCATGAATTGGAAGTGTGATTTTAAATGTTTTCATTTTTTCATTTTGAGCTTCAATGATTAATAAACCGTGTGTTTCAAAAGATAAATACTTGAGTATTGTCTTTTCTACATACTTTCAAGTATTTACACACATCGGTTTAATTTTTGATCAAATTGTTCTTACCATGTCTTATATTGAAACATATTTTCGATGGTAAGACACTCCGCTTGTACTTCAAAGATTTTTTAGCGTCATTTATTTCGAAGCGTTTCATTCAAGAATGTCTATATTTTGTTTCATATACACAATATCCATTATTCTTGACCATAAAACTTGGTTGATATATCATATCATTTCTGATCATTTTTCATACAATGTCAGATTTTCAAACAATGCTCTTGCATTCATATTCATTCATTCAATTCACTTGTTTGAAAATATTTCAATCTTTAAAAATGCTCATATCTTCATGATTATATTCTGAGCATATATACATCTGACTTGTATTTGAGCTTTAATTGTTCAAGTTAAACCATTTTGAGCAATCTATGCTTTATAGGAAATATGGGTTCTTTGTGCTAGGATTTAACTGAACTTCTATGAAATCACATTAACTAGTGATTTCTACCCAAGAAGTTAATCCATAGTGATTGAGTGTGAGGAGTCTAAAAGAAATGAGTGTGGGATGTGCGTTGAGGTAAAATGGAAAAGAGAGTTTGTTTAGATTTGAGCTTATTGAATTAAAAGAAAGAGTGTGAGATCAGAGTAAAAGAATATCAAACTCTGCACCAACTACTTTCTGAGCTGGGCAGCCACATTACTAATGTTTCACAATTCTTTGGTGAACCTTATTGAAACAGGAAACTAGCCCATGCCAACTCTTGCTTACTACCCCACCAACTACTCATTTTCTTCTCTAAAAGAAAATGTTTCATATTTTCTGGGGACACAGCACATATGCTATCTGATTTTCAATTGGAAAATTTGGATATTGAAAAAGAAGGAAGTTTGCCCCACCTTCGCACTTCAATCATGCACATTGAGTCTGTGTTTATCTACTGTTGTCTCAGTGGTTTACACTATGTTGAGCCTTTATAAAAGCAACTATTCGTGCTTAATTCTTTCTACACTTGCACGAGCACACAAGGAATTTGTTTTCTTGTCATAACATTCATAGAAATTGCCTTTGTGGTGTTTCGATGATTGGATGGAAGTCCTGGGGGTGTGAACATCATAAAAGCTCCTTTATATTGTGTATTCGTTACACACAATGACTTAGTGTTACTGACAGGCATGTTAACTGATTCATTTGTTGATTCAGGTGTTACACATTTCTAACTTGTCTGGATTTGAAAAGATCTAGATAAATACATGATTACGGATCAATGAATCAGTGGCTCAGTTTAACAGATCAGATTGGTCAATGACATTTCTTGGAGAAAGTTTTGATGATATTGATGCTCAAATCATCAAAAAGGGGGAGATGATTTTAAAGAAATGTCTATGTCAGAAGATTCAAAGTAAAGACTTGAAGAGGATCAAAGAATTTTTGAAGATGTGCTGATTTTGAGGAAATTTTCTTTGAAGATTATTTGCTAAAGCAATCCGAGTTGAATCTGATGATAATTTCTTTTCGAAATCTGAAAGAGTATTGTGATAATACTGAAGAGATTGTTGAAGATTGTGTTTATCATATTTGGGGAGATTTTTATATTCTTCGAAGACAAACTTGGAAGATTACAATGTTAAAGGGAGAGATTGCATCTGACAGAGCATAAAAGTGAAGACTGAATTGCTAGATCTTTCAACAGTGATCTTGAATCCAAAGGGGAGATTGTTAGAGCATAAATCTGTTGGATACAAGATCAAGATTGCAGAAGGTCAAAGATACAAGAAGTCAAAGCTGAAAGTCAACTCTCATTAAAGAAACAATTATGCGTTTCCACATCGACTGCTGAAGCAGAGTATGTAGTTGCTGCCAGTTGCTGCTCTCAAGTCTTGTGGATGCGAACACAGCTACAAGACTATGGATTCAAGTTTGAGAAAATACCGATCTATTCTAACTCGAAGAGTGGAATCACGATATCTGTTAATCCTGTCCAGCATACTAAAACCAAACACATTGACGTCAGGTATCATTTTATCAAAGATAACGTAGAAAAAAGAGCAATTGAACTTTATTTTGTAAAAACAGATTATCAGCTTGCAGTGTTATTTACCAAACCCTTAGATGAAAATAGATTTAATTTTCTTGTCTCTAAGCTTGGTATGCTAAATCTTAAGACATAATCAGTTGTTACCTAATAAAGTTACGTATTGTTATTTTTCATCATTTACTTTATCATTATTTCTGAAAGATATCTACACTTTAATAGTTTGTTCATGATCTCAAGGGGAGAGTGAGATGCACTTTAAGATGATCTACATTCTTTTGAGGGGGAGCATATTTAATTTCTGCATTTTACTTAACTGACAAATTTTTGTGATGCATGATTTTAGGGGGAGCATATACGTCATATCAAAAGAAGTAAGACTATGATTTCTGATTATTTCAAATCAGAACTCGTACTTTAATCGTTTTACTGCTTTATGTCTTTTACATTTGAATAAACTTTGTGAATAATGTTGCTTTGACATGACTTTGAGACTTGTGCAGTTTGAGAGATGCTTACAAGATCATATCTTTATAACTTCAGCTGACTTCATGAGATTTAAGATGAAACGAAAAAGGTTAATTTCTTATGTTAATCTCATATATGGTTGAAAGAAGGACGCCTTTCAATCATAAGAAAACATATTCTTACATGTTCAAACCATTTCCCGATTCTTAAACAGATTTCATGAATTGGAAGTGTGATTTTAAATGTTTTCATTTTTTCATTTTGAGCTTCAATGATTAATAAACCGTGTGTTTCAAAAGATAAATACTTGCGTATTGTCTTTTCTACATACTTTCAAGTATTTACACACATCGGTTTAATTTTTGATCAAATTGTTCTTACCATGTCTTATATTGAAACATATTTTCGATGGTAAGACAATCCGCTTGTACTTCAAAGATTTTTTAGCGTCATTTATTTCGAAGCGTTTCATTCAAGAATGTCTATATTTTGTTTCATATATACAATATCTATTATTCTTGACCATAAGCCTTGGTTGATATATCATATCATTTCTGATCATTTTTCATACAATGTCAGATTTTCAAACAAGTCTCTTGCATTCATATTCATTCATTCAATTCACTTGTTTGAAAATATTTGAATCTTTAAAAATGCTCATATCTTCATGATTATATTCTGAGCATATATACATCTAACTTGTATTTGAGCTTTAACTGTTCAAGTTAAACCATTTTGAGCAATTTATGCTTTATAGGAAATATGGGTTCTTTGTGATAGGATTTAACTGAACTTCTATGGAATCACATTAACCAGTGATTTTTACCCAAGAAGTTAATCCATAGTGATTGAGTGTGAGGAGTCTAAAAGAAATGAGTGTGGGATGTGCGTTGAGGTAAATTGGAAAAGAGGGTTTGGTTAGATGTGAGCTTATTGAATTAAAAGAAAGAGTGTGAGATCAGAGTAAAAGAATATCAAACTCTGCACCAACTACTTTCTGAGTCGGGCAGCCACATTACTAATGTTTCACAATTCTTTGGTGAACCTTATTGAAACAGGAAACTAGCCCATGCCAACTCTTGCTTACTACCCCCACCAACTACTCATTTTCTTCTCTAAAAGAAAATGTTTCATATTTTCTGGGGACACAGCACATATGCTATCTGATTTTCAATTGTAAAATCTGGATATTCAAAAAGAAGGAAGTTTGCCCCACCTTCGCACTTCAATCATGCACATTGAGTCTGTGTTTATCTACTGTTGTCTTAGTGGTTTACACTATGTTGAGCCTTTATAAAAGCAACTATTCGTGCTTAATTCTTTCTACACTTGCACGAGCACACAAGGAATTTGTTTTCTTGTCATAACATTCATAGAAATTGCCTTTGTGGTGTTTTGATGATTGGATGGAAGTCCTGGGGGAGTGAACATCATAAAAGCTCCTTTATATTGTTTATTCGTTACACACAATGACTTAGTGTTACTGACAGGCATGTTAACTGATTCATTTGTTGATTCAGGTGTTACACATTTCTAACTTGTCTGGATTTGAAAAGATCTAGATAAATACATGATTACGGATCAATGAATCAGTGGCTCAGTTTAACAGATCAGATTGGTCAATGACATTTCTTGGAGAAAGTTTTGATGATATTGATGCTCAAATCATCAAAAAGGGGGAGATGATTTTAAAGAAATGTCTATGTCAGAAGATTCAAAGTAAAGACTTGAAGAGGATCAAAGAATTTTTGAAGATGTGCTGATTTTGAGGAAATTTTCTTTGAAGATTATTTGCTAAAGCAATCCGAGTTGAATCTGATGATAATTTCTTTTCGAAATCTGAAAGAGTATTGTGATAATACTGAAGAGATTGTTGAAGATTGTGTTTATCATATTTGGGGAGATTTTTATATTCTTCGAAGACAAACTTGGAAGATTACAATGTTAAAGGGAGAGATTGCATCTGACAGAGCATAAAAGTGAAGACTGAATTGCTAGATCTTTCAACAGTGATCTTGAATCCAAAGGGGAGATTGTTAGAGCATAAATCTGTTGGATACAAGATCAAGATTGCAGAAGGTCAAAGATACAAGAAGTCAAAGCTGAAAGTCAACTCTCATTAAAGAAACAATTATGCGTTTCCACATCGACTGCTGAAGCAGAGTATGTAGTTGCTGCCAGTTGCTGCTCTCAAGTCTTGTGGATGCGAACACAGCTACAAGACTATGGATTCAAGTTTGAGAAAATACCGATCTATTCTAACTCGAAGAGTGGAATCACGATATCTGTTAATCCTGTCCAGCATACTAAAACCAAACACATTGACGTCAGGTATCATTTTATCAAAGATAACGTAGAAAAAAGAGCAATTGAACTTTATTTTGTAAAAACAGATTATCAGCTTGCAGTGTTATTTACCAAACCCTTAGATGAAAATAGATTTAATTTTCTTGTCTCTAAGCTTGGTATGCTAAATCTTAAGACATAATCAGTTGTTACCTAATAAAGTTACGTATTGTTATTTTTCATCATTTACTTTATCATTATTTCTGAAAGATATCTACACTTTAATAGTTTGTTCATGATCTCAAGGGGAGAGTGAGATGCACTTTAAGATGATCTACATTCTTTTGAGGGGGAGCATATTTAATTTCTGCATTTTACTTAACTGACAAATTTTTGTGATGCATGATTTTAGGGGGAGCATATACGTCATATCAAAAGAAGTAAGACTATGATTTCTGATTATTTCAAATCAGAACTCGTACTTTAATCGTTTTACTGCTTTATGTCTTTTACATTTGAATAAACTTTGTGAATAATGTTGCTTTGACATGACTTTGAGACTTGTGCAGTTTGAGAGATGCTTACAAGATCATATCTTTATAACTTCAGCTGACTTCATGAGATTTAAGATGAAACGAAAAAGGTTAATTTCTTATGTTAATCTCATATATGGTTGAAAGAAGGACGCCTTTCAATCATAAGAAAACATATTCTTACATGTTCAAACCATTTCCCGATTCTTAAACAGATTTCATGAATTGGAAGTGTGATTTTAAATGTTTTCATTTTTTCATTTTGAGCTTCAATGATTAATAAACCGTGTGTTTCAAAAGATAAATACTTGCGTATTGTCTTTTCTACATACTTTCAAGTATTTACACACATCGGTTTAATTTTTGATCAAATTGTTCTTACCATGTCTTATATTGAAACATATTTTCGATGGTAAGACAATCCGCTTGTACTTCAAAGATTTTTTAGCGTCATTTATTTCGAAGCGTTTCATTCAAGAATGTCTATATTTTGTTTCATATATACAATATCTATTATTCTTGACCATAAGCCTTGGTTGATATATCATATCATTTCTGATCATTTTTCATACAATGTCAGATTTTCAAACAAGTCTCTTGCATTCATATTCATTCATTCAATTCACTTGTTTGAAAATATTTGAATCTTTAAAAATGCTCATATCTTCATGATTATATTCTGAGCATATATACATCTAACTTGTATTTGAGCTTTAACTGTTCAAGTTAAACCATTTTGAGCAATTTATGCTTTATAGGAAATATGGGTTCTTTGTGATAGGATTTAACTGAACTTCTATGGAATCACATTAACCAGTGATTTTTACCCAAGAAGTTAATCCATAGTGATTGAGTGTGAGGAGTCTAAAAGAAATGAGTGTGGGATGTGCGTTGAGGTAAATTGGAAAAGAGGGTTTGGTTAGATGTGAGCTTATTGAATTAAAAGAAAGAGTGTGAGATCAGAGTAAAAGAATATCAAACTCTGCACCAACTACTTTCTGAGTCGGGCAGCCACATTACTAATGTTTCACAATTCTTTGGTGAACCTTATTGAAACAGGAAACTAGCCCATGCCAACTCTTGCTTACTACCCCCACCAACTACTCATTTTCTTCTCTAAAAGAAAATGTTTCATATTTTCTGGGGACACAGCACATATGCTATCTGATTTTCAATTGTAAAATCTGGATATTCAAAAAGAAGGAAGTTTGCCCCACCTTCGCACTTCAATCATGCACATTGAGTCTGTGTTTATCTACTGTTGTCTTAGTGGTTTACACTATGTTGAGCCTTTATAAAAGCAACTATTCGTGCTTAATTCTTTCTACACTTGCACGAGCACACAAGGAATTTGTTTTCTTGTCATAACATTCATAGAAATTGCCTTTGTGGTGTTTTGATGATTGGATGGAAGTCCTGGGGGAGTGAACATCATAAAAGCTCCTTTATATTGTTTATTCGTTACACACAATGACTTAGTGTTACTGACAGGCATGTTAACTGATTCATTTGTTGATTCAGGTGTTACACATTTCTAACTTGTCTGGATTTGAAAAGATCTAGATAAATACATGATTACGGATCAATGAATCAGTGGCTCAGTTTAACAGATCAGATTGGTCAATGACATTTCTTGGAGAAAGTTTTGATGATATCGATGCTCAAATCATCAAAAAGGGGGAGATGATTTTAAAGAAATGTCTATGTCAGAAGATTCAAAGTAAAGACTTGAAGAGGATCAAAGAATTTTTGAAGATGTGCTGATTTTGAGGAAATTTTCTTTGAAGATTATTTGCTAAAGCAATCCGAGCTGAATCTGATGATAATTTCTTTTCGAAATCTGAAAGAGTATTGTGATAATACTGAAGAGATTGTTGAAGATTGTGTTTATCATATTTGGGGAGATTGTTATATTCTTTGAAGACAGACTTGGAAGATTACAATGTTAAAGGGAGAGATTGCATCTGACAGAGCTTAAAAGAGAAGACTGAATTGCTAGATCTTTCAACAGTGATCTTGAATCCAAAGGGGAGATTTGTAATAAAAAGTCAAAGTCCTTGTTTTTGTATGTGTTTCCTTGTAATTCTTATAGGTATAAATACCTTGTATTTTCTGTTTTTTATTAGTAGGTTCTTGAGAAGAGAAGTAGTTGGACGTCTCAAGAATCAGAGAGAGAATTGTAGAGAGAGAAAGTTGTATTTGTTGAATTGAATTGAAATCAAAACAGGTAATTGGATTAAATCTTGTTTATTGATTAATTGTTTGTGATTAGAAACTAGATTCAGGACACACACTGCGAGACGTAGACTTCCTCCTTTAGAATGTCATTCAGAATGGTAGTCTTCACATCCATTTGATATACTGTGAAGTTCTTGTGTGCAGCGTAGGCTAAAAAAAATTCTGATTGCCTCTATATGCGCAACTGGAGCATAAGTCTCGTCGTAATCTATGCCTTCCTCTTGCCTATATCCTTTATCAACAAGTCGTGCTTTGTTCCTTAACATGATACCATCATCATCTTTCTTATTTTTGAAAACCCATTTTGTGCCAATAATAGTTTTACCTTCAGGGAGAGGCACGAGTCTCCAGACTTTAAGCGCTTCGAATTTATTAAGCTCTTATTGCATTGTTGTTACCCAATCTTAATCAGCTAGAGCTTCAGATACTCGAGTTGGTTCTATCTTACTCAGAAAGGAGCCATGCATGCACTGGTTTAATGTCGCAGACCTGGTTTGCACCGGTTTAGACGGATCTCCAATGATTTGATGTATTGGGTGCTCTTTGGTCCACTTATGTTCATGAGGGAGTGGATTAGATGTAGATTGATCATGATAATCATCTAAGTATCCACTTTCATCTTGTTGTTGATCAGTAAGGGGTTCAGTTGAAGTAACAGGTGTAGAAGCTTCAGTTGGTTGGACACTTGAAGTCTGTTGAGTAGGCATTGACGTACATCCAACTGATTGTGTTACTTCTGGCTCATCATTAACATTCACAGCTTCAACTGATTGAGTAGGTGTTTGAATTTGAGTTTCTTCTTGAATCGGGGGAACAGATTCAGTTGAGACATCTGAAGTGATTAAATGATGATTGCTTGAATCTTCAGATCTGTCAATCACAACAGGTTTAGTCAATTTAGTACCAAGAAACTCATCAAAGAAAAATTCAAACAATAAATCTAATTCTGTTAGGTGAGATGTAGACATTGATGGTTTACCAGAATTAGAAACAGTAACCGCAGGTTCTGGACTGTTTTACCCAGAAGCTAATACTCCGGTTATCAAGGGTTCTGAACTATTTTGATCAGAAGTCATTTCTTCATCGAATGTAACATTTAGGTGTCGTTTGTTTTTTAAGAGGTCTAAAGTCTGAAGTCTTATTGTAGTTATGATTAATAAGAGGTGGTGTATAAAAAGTTTGAACGATTCAGACTTAAAAGCCATTAAGAGATTTTTTTTTAAAAACAAACAACCCCTTACGCTCTCAACTACAATCTTTGACTTCTTCAAATATACTCTATATGATGCAGATGTCTGAGAATATCCAATGAAAATGCCTTCATCAGCTTTCAGACTGAACTTGTTCAAGTTCTCCTTATCGTTCAGCACAAAACACCTGCATCCAAAAATATGAAAATTTTTAATGCTAGGTATTTGATTATTAATCAAAGCGTATGGTGTTTTACCAAACCGGCGATGAATAATGGAACGATTCTGAGTATAGCATGTAGTTGACATAGGTTCAGCCCACAGAAATAGAGGTAGATCTGACTGACTCAGCATCATGCGAGCAGCCTCCACTAGGGTTCTGTTTCGCCTCTCTACAACTCCATTCTGTTCCGGTGTTCTGGAAGCAGAAAATTGATGTGTTATCCCGACCGATTCGAGATAATCGTCAACAATTTTGTTCTTGAATTATGTGCCATTATCAGTTCTAAGAAGCTTTACTGTCTTCTGCAAGTTCACTTGTGTAGTCTTTAGAAATGAGATGATGACATCGGGCGTCTCGTCTTTCGATCTTAGAAATTTGACCCAAGTGTATCTTGAATAATCGTCCACTATTACTAAAACATATTTTCTTGCCGTTGATGCTCTGAGTTCGCATTGGACCACAAAGATCCATATGCAGCAATTCCAATGTAGAACTTGTACTCGATTCAGGCTTAGGCTTATGAGAAGCCCTTTTCATCTTTCCTTTCTCGCACGCAACACACAAATGTTCTTTAACATATTTAAGCTTTGGAAGTCCTTTCACCAAGTTACCAGTGACCAGCTTATTGATGTATCTGAAGTTGAGGTGAGATTTCCGTTTATGCCACAACCAACTTTGTTGCATAGAGGATTTAGTGAGTAGACACACAACACTATCATTCTTGACTTTTGACAAATTCATCGTGTAGAGATTTGAGTTTCGCATCCCGACCAAGAGTTCTTTTTCATCTTCAGTTCTTACACAACATCTCTTGGCCTTGAAATTCACCTCTAAGTCTTTGTCACAAAACTGACCAATGCTGAACAAGTTGTGCCCTAAACCTTCAACGTAGATCACCTTCTTAATCGTTATATTGTCTTGGATAACATCTCCATATCCCAATATTGGTGAGAACTGGTCATTACCAAATCTGACGTTCCCGCAGAAATTCTCTGTATAATTAGATAAAATATCTTTCTTCCTGGTCATATGCTTGGAGAAACCAGAATCCAAGTACCACATATGACGGGTCTGCATAGGAGAAATCAAGGAACAACAGGTTTAGGTACCCATTTATATATGGGTCCCTTCAAGTTAGCACAATATTTTGGCACCCATTTGAATTTGGGTCCTCTTAGATTTTGAAAAACATGAGAATGATGTATATAATAAGTTCCAAACCAACAATCAGAATATTGTCGAGTCACAAAATCATTTCGACCATGTGTAGACAACTGAGTAGTAAACGGACATAATTGGAACAATTGCTTTATTGAGTAAGTGATGTAAGAAGTTACAAGATTTGGTTTAGAAGAAGCAATATTACCAACTAAATGAGTATCACTTACATAAATCCTATTACAGTCAGAATCATAGAATGATTTTGTAGGCTCTTCAATCTTCTTCTTAGGTCGCCATTCAAATCTCACTTTAGACTTTTTCTTGCTCAATTCTGAAACAAAAGATTTAACTTTGTTAGGAACATGATTCTGTGAGCGCCTTTTTCTTTGCTTTTTACCTTTAGAAAAATAGGTACTCACAGGAACTGATTCATCAACCTTAGTTGATGATTCACCTTTCTTAAACACACTAGGTAAAGCATCAAAATTGATAATAAAATCAGAATGATCTGGAAGTTTTGCAGTGAAATCAAACTTATCAACACTTTTATCAACACAACCATCAGAACATCATCATCAAATATTGGTGCCTTGGAAGAATTTGAACACATATTTTGATAGAAATTTCATATTTAAAATCAGTGTTCTTTATAACTGTAGAAAACACAATTTTCTCAAGTTCAACCAAAGTTCTTTCATCATCTAAAACGTTTTGAAGCTAAAAAATTTTGCTTTCTAAAACGAGTGGAGGAACATAAATTTTGGATTTAACAGGTTTTGCCTCCAACTCCTTAGTAGAATAACTTTCAAAATAATCATTTGACAGAAACTTTGGTTGTTTAGAAAGATAACTATCATTTAACTTTTTATAGCAGAATGGTAGTTGCATTTTAGTTGTGTTCTTTCGGTTCTCGTCTTCCTTGGCCTCTACCTCATCAGATGATTTGGTAACAAATTTGGGTTTCAAATGAGGATGTTTATCAGCCACTTGTAGAAAATCAAAATTGTATAAAGCTGGCTGTTTTCTGATTGCTTTCTTCAAAAAGTGTGGGTTATCGTAACCGAGACCCCACTTTTCTTTAAAATCATAATCTTCATTCAGTGTGTTTAGAAATATGGTTTGATCTTTTTGACCTCGAGTGTAAAGTTTTTCTTCCAAACCATTAATCTTTTTCTGCAAGTTTTTATTATCAATCTGCAACTTATGAACTTTTAAAACAAACTCTTGTTTCTCACTTTCAGAAGTATTCAATTTTGAAACAGTTTCAGAAATTTGAGTTTCAAGACAAG
Source organism: Arctium minus (assembly GCA_954870635.1). NCBI lineage: Eukaryota > Viridiplantae > Streptophyta > Magnoliopsida > Asterales > Asteraceae > Arctium > Arctium minus. The sequence goes on from OX941081.1 coordinate 146,079,139, forward strand.
CTTTTTGTTTTTCAAAAATAGCATTAGATTTGTTTAAAGAATCAAGCAAGTTTTTGTTCCCAACAATTTCCTTGTTAAGATCAAAAAAAATTTGACGCTTCTTTGCAACTCTACTTTTCTCCTTTTTAAGTTTATCTTGTAAGTCTTGAAGTTCAATCATCATGGCTTCCATCTTCTTTAAGAAATCAATTTCAGAAAAAATTTGTACCTCATCGGACGTCTCCTCATCAGATTCATCGTATTTTACTTCCTTTCCCATAAGGCACATGTGAGTTGTCTCATCTCTTTCTTCATCATCTGAATGGTCGAGCCAAAATTCGTCTTCAACCATCAATGCCTTTCCAGCCTCTTTTTGCTTCGCTAGAAGCATCTTATTCTTTAAGTAATCTGATTTTCTCACAGTTGGCTTCCGACAATCCTTGGCAAAGTGACCAATCTTGACGCAATTGTAGCATTTGACTGGCTCTTCAGACTTCTTCTCACCATAATCATTTAAATATCTTTCTTTGTTGATCCAAACTCTCTCAATGATTTGAAAACGACCCTCTTTTATACTTAGTGAAAATTACGTTATTATATGTATTAGTGTTTTATCATCAGCGATCAGACTGAGTCTGTTCAGTTATCGCTGATGACCTTTCTGTAAACATTAATATGTATGTGTTTCACTTTCAGCGATCAAACTGAGTCTGTTCTGTCATCACTGATCGTTTCCTATGTAACACATTTAACGTAATCCCTGAAGACAAGTCTCGCGTCAACATAGTTCATAGCTGAATCGAAGACGAAGCCACTGAACAATAAATAAGTCTACTAGTGACCTGATGCGGATATCAGTGAAGATCAGACATCTACTTACGCGAAGAAGCTTGAGGAAAAGCTTCAGCGATAGCTGAACTTCTTTATCTCTGGAATAAGAGATACTCAGCGATCAACGATCACAAAGCTTATGCCTCAAGTTTTCTTTTGTCTTACCTTGCACAACCAGTACGATGTGTCAGAACGGACACGTCTCTGCCACAAATCGTACACCAACTCTGTCAACTACAGTGTTCATAAAGCGGCCAAAAGCATGTCTCCAAAAGTGAGACTACCAAAGCCAATCTATGAATGCCACGTGTAAAGTACCCTGTCATGCATTTAATGCATAGGGTATAAATAGGAAGCTCACCCCTTCATCTGAAGGTGTGCTCAATCCTTGAACTCCAAAATAGAAACCCTTGTTTTCTATCTCTCTAAAAATCCCCCATTCTCTGAATTTCTTGTGCGACCATCTTAGTGTTTCTTAAGTTTGTTTAGATTGAGTCTGTCTTAATCTTATTCCGCAACAAACTTGTAAATTGTATTTTGATTTATCAATAAACAATTTATTAAACTTTAATTTCTGTGTTTGTATTCAACCCCCCCCCCCTTCTACAAACAAGATCTTGCAGTTTGTTTAAGCACCTTCGGGACCAACAAGTGGTATCAGAGCAGTTTGTTTAATCTAATAAACAAGATCTTGCTGTATACTCTTCCTTGCTATTCTAAAATGGCACTAAACACAAACACAAACTACTATGATAATGGTTCTCTTTCTAAACCTCCTCGATTTAGCAGAGATAACTTTTCTCTATGGAAAAATCGAATGATGCTATTTCTTGAAGGTGCGGATCCTACTATACCTGAATATATAGAAAACGGACCCTATGAACCTGTTAGAATTATAGCCCACTGAAGCTGTCCCTGAACGATATGTCGTTAAGGAAATAAGACAGTGGAGTGATGAAGATAAAAAGAAGGTAGGCATAGATGCAAGAGCAAAGACCATTATATCAATGGCTCTGCCTGATGAAGTTTTCCATTCCATCATGCATCTAAAAACTTCTAAAGAAATGTGGGAAGCCATATGTGTTCAATATGAGGGCACCACTGAAATCCAAGAGACCCGAAAGATTAACTTGGTAAGACGGTATGAAAGTTTTATCGCTGGTAAGAATGAATCTCTTTCTGACATTCATCAGCGGTTTAACTGCCTGATCATTGACCTAAGAACTGTTGGAAGGACCTATTCTAATTCTGAGGTCCTAACAAAATTCTTGGAAAGTCTTCCTGAAAGCTAGGACAGTTATTTAATATGTCTTAAGCTGACAAAAGACTTACATACTCTCTCTCTTAGCACTCTGTATGGAATATTGCTCAACTATGAGCAATCTAATCTCCTGAAGAAGAATCTTGTAAAAGATTCTAAAGACTCCAAAAGCACTGTTGTTGCTTTAGTCTCATCAGAGATAATTCCATCCCAGCGATCTACTCTCACCATCACTGAGTAAGATTCTGAATCTGAGGATTTATCAGACCCTGATCTTTCAGAGTTTAATGAGTCCTTAGCACTCTTGACAAACTCTTTTAAGAGATTTGCAAGAAAGAGTAACTTCCGAAGAAGTAAACCTCTCTCTCTTACTGAAAAGCCAAAATCAACTCCGGTTGATAAGGCTACAGCCACTTGCTATAACTGCGAAAAAATTGGACATTTTGCTAGTGAGTGCAGGTCTAAAAAGGTCTTCAAACCTTCTACCTCAAGAAGATCGAGTGATGACAAATACCATAAGCTGAAGAACAAATATCAAAAGCTGAAAAGCTATCAGCAAAAAGGTAAAGGTCTCATCGCTGAAGAACATGACTGGGCTGAATCAGAAGAATCATCTTCTGATGAAGAAGAAGTCGCTAATCTTTGCCTCATGGCTGAGATTAAAGAAGAAGTAGAAGAACCATCTGAAGCTTCTATGAGCTACATATCATCTCAGGTATCTATCTCAACAAATCCCTCTCTGCCTGAAGCTGAGAGAAGTCGCGCTGTTGATGTGCTGACGATTGACCTTTATAATGCTCTAAATGACAAAACTCAAGCTGAAAATAAAAATGTTTATTTAACACAAGAGCTAGAGAAATGTCATGAAAAGATCAGTGAACTAAATCTTTTAGAAGAAAAGCTAAAAGATCAAGTCATTATAAATGAAATCATCAGCATTGAACGCGAGCAAGCCATCGCTGCTCTAAAAGCAGAAAAGGCTCATGTTGAAAAATGGTTCAAATCATCAACAAAGATCTCTGAGATAATAAATGCTCAAACTCCTGAAAGTGATAAAACTGGTCTTGGATTTTGGACACCACAGGATGATCCTAAAGAAGAAAGTTCCTCGCTTAAGTTTGGAACTTTTGTCACATCTTTCTTTGACACTTCTTATAAACAATTCTATCCCTGTTCTTCTTCTAATCCCATCCCTGAGGAGATATCTGCAAGATCTAAGCCTGCAGATAAAGGAAAGTCTACTCTCCCTCAGAAGGCTTCCAAGAAAACCAAACTGAAAGTTCCCTCCAAACCTTCAGTGGATAAACCTTCTAGCTCAGTGACAGAAATCTTTGATATCTGTCCTCCAAAGCTAAAGGTTGATCTAAAGCCCGTGAAATCTGAAGAAATAAAAATTCCTCCCAGATCTCGTGCTAAAGGCATTCTTGGAGCTGGACCTGCTCATCTTAAGTTTTCAAAACCTTTTGGTTATAAAACCACCATCAGATATAGAAAATGTTATCACTGTGGATTCACTGACCATATTGCGAGCAAGTGTCCAAATACCACCGAAGCTGATAAAACAGCCAAAGTGAAGAAAAATGCCTCTAAGGCAAATAAAGTCACCAAAGTGAAAAATACCACTAAGGTTAAGAAATTAACCAAAGTGAAGATTACCACTGAAGCTGAATCTTCATCAGCGGTGAAGACTGCTGAATCTTCCTTATCCACTAACTCTGAAGGACCCATTGAAAAGTGGGTACCAAACAAAGCTTAATCTTCCTTATGTATGCAGGGATCAAAGGGCATCTGGTATCTCGATAGCGGATGTTCTCGTCATATGACTGGACAAAGAGACCTGCTCACTGAATACAAGGAAGAGAAAGGCCCCTCTGTTATCTTTGGTGGAAATGGAAAAGGATTTACCCGTGGGTTTGGTGTCCTCAGCAATGGGACAACTACCTTTCGAAGAGTCGATTATGTAGATGGACTGAAGCACAATCTTCTAAGCATCAGTCAGCTATGTGACAAAGACTACGAAGTTCGCTTTTCTAAGAAAGCATGTTCAGTGGTAGATGAAAAAGAAAAACTTGCTCTCAGTGGTTATAGAAGAGAAAATGTCTATGTAATAGATATGGATTCTACTATCACTGAAAACTTATGTTTTCTCTCTAAGGCCTCTTCTGATGTCAACTGGCTATGGCATAAAAGGCTCTCTCATCTAAACTTCAAAACCCTGAATTCTCTCTCATCTAAGGAACTGGTTTCTGGTCTTCCTCAGCACTCATATGCTAAAGAATCTCTCTGCTCAGCATGTGAAAAAGGAAAACAAACAAAAGCTAGTTTCAAGTCGAAACAAGTTTCCTCAGTGACAAGTCCTCTTCAGCTCTTGCATATGGATCTATTTGGCCCTGTCAATATCCAATCAATAGCTGGAAAGAAATATACGCTTGTCATTGTAGATGAATATTCTCGCTACACCTGGGTTATCTTTCTTCGCTGCAAGAGTGATACTCCAGAAGAACTAATATCTTTTGTCAAAAAGATGGAAGTGCTGAATAATCTTACTGTTCGATCAATAAGAAGTGATCATGGAACTGAATTCAAAAATAGTTCCCTGAACAATTTCTTTGAGAACAAGGGAATCTCTCACAACTTCTCCTCAGTAAGAACACCTCAGCAAAATGGAGTCGCTGAAAGAAGAAACAGAACGATCATAGAAGCTGCTAGATCAATGCTCAGCGATTCTCACCTCCCTACTCAATTTTGGGCAGAAGCTGTAAACACTGCATGTTTTACTCAAAACAGATCGCTGATAATAAAGCGATTTGGGAAGACAGCTTATGAACTCTTTCTTGGAAGGAAGCCTTCTATCAGCTTTCTACATATCTTTGGTTGTCAGTGCTTTATCTTAAACAACAAAGATCAACTTGGAAAGTTCAACCCAAAAGCCGATGATGGAATATTTTTAGGATATTCCTCCATCTCCAAAGCCTACAGAGTTTTCAACAAAAGAAGACAAACCGTAGAAGAAACCATTCATGTCACGTTTGATGAAACGCGCTCAGCGAACTCTAAACCAATCGCTGACAATGAAGAACTGAATACTTGGATGATCTCTCACTATAGAGAAACTGAACCTTTCTCAATAGATCAAATTCTCGGTGATCCAGATGCAGGTATTCAGACACGACGAAGCTCAGGTAATATCTGTCTCTTTGTAAACTTTCTCTCCTTAATAGAACCAAAGATGACTGATGATGCCCTCAGAGATCCAAACTGGGTCAGCGCTATGCAAGAAGAGCTGACTGAATTTTCTCGAAACAAAGTTTGGAATCTCGTTCCTAGACCATCTGATAAAACTGTAATAGGCACCAAATGGGTGTTTAGAAACAAGTTAGATGAACATGGAACTGTAACCCGCAACAAGGCTCGACTTGTTGCTCAGGGATACAGACAAGAGGAAGGCATAGACTATGATGAAACCTTTGCCCCTGTGGCCAGGCTCGAAGCAATTCGACTATTCTTAGCTTATGCAGTCTATAAAGACTTCATCGTTTATCAAATGGACGTAAAATCAGCTTTTCTGAATGGAAAGCTGAATGAAGAAGTTTATGTAGAACAACCACCAGGGTTCTACGACCCTAAGCATCCAAATTATGTTTATAAATTGGATAAGGCTCTCTATGGTCTAAAACAAGCCCCTCGTGCTTGGTATGACACTCTCTCATCTTTTCTTACCTCTGAAAATTTTGAACGTGGCAAGATTGATAATACGTTATTTTTCAGGAAGATAAAAGGTCATATAATTCTTGTACAAATATATGTCGATGACATAATATTTGGTTCTACTAACCCATCTCTTTGTACTCGCTTTGCTGAAAGAATGAAGAAAGAATATAAAATGAGTATGATGGGTGAGCTGACATATTTTCTTGGTCTTCAGATTAAACAATCTGACAAAGGTACTTTTATCTGCCAAGGTAAGTATGTTAAAGATATGCTAAAGAAGTTTGAACTCACACAAACTTCAGCGATGAAAACTCCTACGGCACCACCGCTGATACTTAACAAGGATCCATCTGGAAAACCTGTTAATGTCACTGCCTATAGAGGAATGATAGGCTCATTGTTGTATCTTACATCAAGCCGACCTGACATCATGTACTCTACTTGTTTATGTGCACGCTATCAATCTGAACCCAAGGAATCCCATCTGATCGCTGTAAAGCGAATTTTCAGATATCTGAAAGGAACTCCTAACCTCGGTCTTTGGTATCCCAAAGACTCAGGGTTCGATCTAACTGGTTATTCTGATAGTGATTTTGCAGGCTGTAAACTTGACAGAAAAAGTACCACTGGTGGATGTCAACTCTTGGGAGGAAAGCTGGTAAGCTGGACAAGCAAGAAGCAAAATTTTGTGTCCACTTCCACAGCTGAAGCTGAATACGTAGCCGCTGGAAGCTGTTGTTCTCAAATCTTATGGATGAGAAATCAACTATTAGATTATGACCTTCAGCTGTCAAAAATTCCTATCTATTGCGACAGCACAAGTGCTATCGCTATAGCAAATAATCCAGTGCTACATTCAAAGACAAAACACATAGAGATCAGATATCACTTTATCAGAGATCATGTGATGAATGGTGATATTGAACTTCACTTTATCCCTACTGACTTTCAACTTGCTGATATATTCACCAAACCTCTTGATGAGACAAGGTTCAACTTTCTCATCAGTGAGCTTGGAATGCTGAACCTCGAAGAATAATTCTTCAGCGTTCATGTATTATGTTAGTAATCAAAAGTTCCCCTCTCATCATTCTCTCTGATAAACATTCTGACTCTCAGGTATGTTTTCTCCTTTCCTTCAAAGATGTTTTTTTTAAAATAAACTTTAATCACTGAACTTTCTTCAAATGATTAAAAGTTTTTTGAAAAATACATTAATCACTGATATTTCTAGTCAGTGATCCTTTAAAAGGAAAAACTATCCCTCTTTTTTCTAAAAGGGATACTTTTAAAAAGGAAAATCTATCGCTGACTTTTCTTCAGTGATCATTTCAAAAACGGACAAATGAACAGTCTCTCTCTTCTATGACGTCATTTGAACCGACAATCCACGACATGCCTTTTCTGACACGTTCATCCGTTGCCCTTCTATCCAATCAACTTCGTGGAACGTGTCAATGTCATGATGATTTTTTTTCTTTTCCCGCTTCATTCTCTCTCTTCTCTCTTCGTATAAAAGGAATTCTTTTCTCCTTTATACGGTTTACGCTTTCAAAACTTTCAAAGCAAGAAGCATTCTCTCAAGAACACTCAAGCAAGTAAACCCAGATTATTGCAACTCTTTTTCTTCAAGATACACAGGTTTATTTCATATTTATATGCTTTGTTCGTATGATTTTTATTCTTTTTAAAATCCTACTCGCTCTCTATGGATTTTATAAAACGTTTTTTTTAAAAAAAAAACTAAAGATCATTCTTTCTGATTTTATGTTTTTCAATAAAAACCTTTTGGTTTTAAAGTGTTCTTCCTTCTTTCTACCCAGAACACTATTTTTCTCCTAAAAATAACTTGATAGTTTTCCAGTTTCCCTTCTTCTATGTAAACTGGTAATCATATTATTTTTAATCTAAATCATTTCTTCTATTATGCCTATTTCCATAACAGAAATGACACAGTCTTCAATCGTTGCTTCCAAGCATGTACGATTCGCTCTCACTGAAGTTGAGATTACTAAATGTAATCATTTGGCCAGACTCGACTTCAAAGCTGACAAATACCCACATCTGGTGGAAGCTGCTGATTTCCTCAAGCAGTCATGCATAGCTTACGCGATCACTGTGGATCCTAAGCCCTCCAAGACTCTACTTCAGCAGTTCTGGTTCACTGCTGATGCAACTGAACTTACCAACAGGAAAGGCGAACGAGTCCCTGCTATCTCGTTCAGCACGGAATTAGGGCCAGGGAGCATGACCGCTCTTAGCCTCAGGAAATCTTTAAGATTCCCTGACAAACCAAAGAGTGGGTTCGACGCACTCCCCACTGATGATGAGATGATATCATTCCTGGACGCAATGGGCTATTGTTGGGAAAACAAACCAAGATCTTCTATTCCCAACAAGAAGCTCACCAAGATCCTAAAAGCTCAGATGCCATCACAACTGAACTTTATCTTCTCGCACATAATTCAGTGCATGAGTGGGAAGAGTGGTTCGCTGGATCAAGCCAGCAAAACACAACTGCAGATGGCCTACTCCGTTATCGCTGGTCAAAACTTTGACTACGCCACAGCCATCTTTGAAGATCTGAGGTCGAGATTAGAGAAGCCTGAACGAGATCCCAAGATCTCATACGTACGTTTCATATGTACGTATATCAAGTTCCTCTATCCCAACACCTATCCCACCAAAGATGATGGCACCTTTGCCAGGGTTGGTCAACGATCACTGGAGGTCAAGCCACTCGCCGACGAGGTAAGTATCTCTCTCCTTCGCTCTTGTCTCTCTCTCCATTCTTCTTCATCTTCAGCGACCACGCAGACGGTTCCTTTGTCTGCTATCCCTGTCGCTACCACTACTTCTAAACGACCATCAGCTGGTCCGATTGGTCCTTCCAAAAAGGCCAAAAAGACTAAGGAAAGTACACCCTCTAGTACTATACCTGAGGGAGCTTCTCAACAAGCTACCTTAGATGCTTTTGTGGGTCTTTCCTCCACAACTTCAGAAGTCACTCATACTGTCGTGTCAGCGATCTCACTCGCTGTCACATCATCAGTAACCCCACCTACTATCTCATTCACTGAGATTAACCCCATCCCTACTTCTATCCCCAAAACTCTTCCCTTCTCTCCTCCCTTGGTCTCTGAACCCGCCACCTCTTCTTTCTCTATAGGACCTGAGCATCAAACTTTTGAGGAATCTATGCAGTTCTACAAAATGTTTGATACGTCAGGTACACCTATAATCCTAAACACTTCTCTCCCCCCCTCTCCAAATAAGCCCATATCTGAACTAACATTATTTTCAGGTCCTAGCTTGGCGTCTGTTGACACGCATGTCAACAGTCTGGGAGAAAAGGTGGACGCACTCACCAACACCATCAATGAAACCACCAGCGCCGTCAATCAGGCTGGTGAGGAGCTGAAGAAGTTGACCGCCACTTGCTCATCTAAAGCTGAGAACTCCCAACTTTCAGCTGTTGAAGAACAAGTCGTCCAACTCAGAGAGTCCTCTCGACTCTTTCAAGGGCGATTTGAGTCTCTTACCGCTGAAGTTCAGGGTCTCTCTTCAAAGGTTGACCTCTGCACGTCCCTTCTTCAGCAAATTCTACAGAAAGTGAATGCACCAGCTCCAGCGCTGCCTCCCTCCTTCACTGAAGATGATCGTACCAACCTCAACATCGTTGTGGAATTCATTCATGATGCCACATGCGACATCCCTGCGGTTGAAGACCGGATTAAGCGTCTGGAGGCTGACGTTCAAGTGCTAAAAGCTTCAACAGCTACTCCAGCAGCTGAACAATCCCCTACCGCTGATAATGACAAAGTGGGGGAGAAAACTGAAGAAACTTTTATTGCTGCTGCTGGGGAAGCTAAGACTCCAAAGGAACCTCCCTCTCAATCTGAGGGGGAGAAGGCAAAAGAATCATCAATTCACTCCATTCTCTTTGAAGAGGATGAGGAAGAAGACGATGAAGAGGAAGATGATCTAGATCTTGATGATCAAGAAAAGGATCAACCCTCCGATGACGACGACGACGATGTAGACCAGTCTATGTGGTTCTCTAAGCCGAACGTCGTATCAGGGACAACTTCGCAAGAGGTTGTCAAAACAGGGGTGAGAGGTGATACATCTTCAAGTGTTCCTTCGCAAAGCAAAGACAAGCAACCGATCGCTGAAGAATGCTTGAGGACTGGATCACAATCTGAGGGGGAGCATCCTTCTCAGGTATGTCTTTCAATTGTACCACTCTTCTACTCTTTCCAAACCCCTATTCCTTTCTAGCCTTTATCTCTCTCGTTCTAAAAATACACTTATCCCTTCTTTCCTTCTTTTTCTAACCAGACAGTTCACACCCCTGCTTAAGGGTTCTGAACTACAAATAATTCCAGCTGCTATAGCTGAAGAAATAATCCCAATCTCTATCGCTGAGATTGATGAAGAAGAAGAAGAAGATTCCCTGGTCCATCCAGGAAGGCCCTCTCGACCATCCCATTGGTCAGAGGAAGTGGTAAAGAAAAGAGTTGAAATGATCGCTCAACTAGAAAGTCAACGGCTGAAAATCCCTCTTCAAACATCCACAGAGCTCGACTTCCTCACTGACGCTGAAAGAGAAGAATCTGCCAAAGCTGAGAAGCTGATCGCTGAATGCAAACGAGATGCCCAACTCGCTTTAAAGATTCAATCCTCTCAAGTTAAGGACAAAAAGCTGAAAAGCAAACCTGTGGAAGTTCAAGCAGCACTACTGAAAGAGATTGAAGAGGAACGCTTCAAAGAACAAAAGATCAACGATAAGTCTATCGAATGGTGCAAACAAAAGATGGATTATCGTTCTGATCTTCTTCCAATATCAGCCGTGACTATCTCTGGTCGCAAGAAGAAAGATCAACTCTCAGTGACCATGGAGATTACCAGAGAGGATGGAACCCAAAAAGCAATGTACGTATCAAAACTTGAGAGCTTCGGATTTACGGAATGGTTAGAGTTCTGGGATGCGCTGAAGAAATCCAAATCTACATACAGAGGCTACGTTGAAGGACTTCTTGAAGCCCTCATAAATAGAGTCATTTCTGTACTAAAGCTGCCATCTCCTCTTCCTCCCAAATCTTTGAAACTCAAGAGAAAAATTGGGTCCTCGTCCTCTGAAGATGTCGCCATCATCAGGAATGAAACTTCTATCAAATTTTCAAGAGATGCACTGTTTGGTCCTCCTCCTGATCTTTCAGTTCTGGACTTATCTCTGCCTCCTGGTGGTCCTTTCCAAGCTGGTCAAGTAATCAACAATCCTTATGGAATATTCTTCAGAGATGATGATGAGGAACTCAGATTTCAAAGAATCTCTGAGATTCCTATCTGTCCTCTGAATCATCTCAAGGATCTCTTATGCTTATGGTGTGACTTCTTCCCTGCTGCTGAAGAAATTAAAGAAATTATCAGTAAAGAATCTTTGGAACGAAGACAGAAAGGAGAAGAAATACCTGAGTATATGATCAATCCTCCCAAATCTTCTTTTAATAGCTGATAGATTAGTTTTCTTCTCTGTAATCTGTTAGTTATACTTACAGTAGTTAGTTACTCACTTATAATGTTTTTCATATCTTGTAATTCCATCCCTGAATTAAATGAAAATAGCAGTGATGTACTTAACCCTATCAGTACTGTAAAAGATCCCTCAAAATAGTAATTGGGACATGCATTCTATGAGTCCTTTTTATTCCTATATTTTGAATCAAAGTAATTTTCTTTTGTTACTTTGTCATTATCAAATAGGGGGAGATTGTTGATCCAAACTCTCTCAATGATTTGATAACGACCCTCTTTTATACTTAGTGAAAATTACGTTATTATATGTATTAGTGTTTTATCATCAGCGATCAGACTGAGTCTGTTCAGTTATCGCTGATGACCTTTCTGTAAACATTAATATGTATGTGTTTCACTTTCAGCGATCAAACTGAGTCTGTTCAGTCATCACTGATCGTTTCCTATGTAACACATTTAACGTAATCCCTGAAGACAAGTCTCGCGTCAACATAGTTCATAGCTGAATCGAAGACGAAGCCACTGAACAATAGATAAGTCTACTAGTGACCTGATGCGGATATCAGTGAAGATCAGACATCTACTTACGCGAAGAAGCTTGAGGAAAAGCTTCAGCGATAGCTGAACTTCTTTATCTCTGGAATAAGAGATACTCAGCGATCAACGATCACAAAGCTTATGCCTCAAGTTTTCTTTTGTCTTACCTTGCACAACCAGTACGATGTGTCAGAACGGACACGTCTCTGCCACAAATCGTACACCAACTCTGTCAACTACAGTGTTCATAAAGCGGCCAAAAGCATGTCTCCAAAAGTGAGACTACCAAAGCCAATCTATGAATGCCACGTGTAAAGTACCCTGTCATGCATTTAATGCATAGGGTATAAATAGGAAGCTCACCCCTTCATCTGAAGGTGTGCTCAATCCTTGAACTCCAAAATAGAAACCCTTGTTTTCTATCTCTCTAAAAATTCCCCATTCTCTGAATTTCTTGTGCAACCATCTTAGTGTTTCTTAAGTTTGTTTAGATTGAGTCTGTCTTAATCTTATTCCGCAACAAACTTGTAAATTGTATTTTGATTTATCAATAAACAATTTATTAAACTTTAATTTCTGTGTTTGTATTCAACCCCTCCCTTCTACAAACTTGTTAAGCACCTTCGGGACCAACATTCTTCTCTTCTGGTTTCCTTTCCACAAACTTCTTTTCCTCATACCTTCTTCCTTCCACCCTTTCTTTATGATCAAAATTTCTCGACCCTACCGAGTACCTCTGGCTATTGGATCCCGGATTCTTGTAGAACTTCTTCTGAAACGCTCGGGTCAGTAGTAGCATAGCTTGCTTTAAGTTTTCCCCATCATCATAATCAAAATCACCATCATCAGAATCAGCAGAACTTGAAATAACAACTTTCTTTTTCTTATCCTTCTTCTCTTTTTCTTTCTTCACAACTACCAAGGCAATAGGATCCACAACGTTCTTAGACTTTTTCTTTTCTCCTCTTTTGTCTTCATCTTCCTCCTCATTCTATCTCAGTATTTCATACACTTCATGTAGAGGAATGTCACTAAGATCCTTCATCTGTTTCATCCTCCGAGTATGTTTCTTCCATTCCGGCTGAAGGATGCCTAAAAACTTGACATTGTTTTCAATCTGCTTCTTTTTCACTTTGTTCTTCGCTAATTCATTCAACAAGAAGACAAATCTCTCATAAGTGTCCTCCAAGCTTTCATTCTCCTTAACTTTAAATTCTTCATAGCTGTTTATGCAGTTGGCCACTTTCATCTAATTGCCAACTTTGGATCTCATCATCATCTTTTGTAATTGATCCCACATCTTCTTAGTAGTTGCCTTATAGTTGTCTATTTTGATGTAGATCTCATTTAGTATGCTTTGCGGAAGTAGAGATCTAGCTTGCATGTCATCTTTGTATTTGTTTTTCTGCTCTTTAGTGTACTGAGAAATATCCTTAGGAACAGTCTTTGTCTTCTATTCTCTGTCCACATTACCATCTTCACTATCAGAGGATTCATCATCTGGAATTTCCATGGTAATAGGTATCATCGGACCTTCCTTGATGGACATCATAACGTTCTCTCCATTGGCATGTCTGTCTACAAAATCCAAAAACCTGCCTTTCCACTGTTCATATTATCCTTTGAAAAGAACCGGTGGTTTGACATTTGTGCCAATAGCAAGTGCATCCTTGGAAGTCATCTTGAGCTTTACACTATTTTGAACTGATCGTAAAAAACTCAGAAACAAACTGGACTCTGAAAGTCAAACTTGGTCAACCCTGAAAAATCCAAGAAAAAAAAAATTGTCGAAGTATGGAAACTCGCAGAACAAAGGAATCAACTTCGCGCAAACCGAGTTATTCCTGTTTCTGGTTCACACACAACGAAGGATACGAGTTTGAGCTTCGCGCATAGAGAGATGTGTGAGTTCGGAGTTCGTGCACACTGAAGGATGCGAGAACAAGGTTTGTGCAAACAGGCTCGTGCGCGTTTTAGCTTCGCGTAGGACGAGTCGTGCGCGTTTTAGCTTCACGCATACAATGACTTGCGAGTTCTTTGTGATGCCACTTCATGCAATGCGTCTGCGCGGTTGACACTTAGAAAATTTTTCGACTTTTCACTTCTCGCACAATCCACTTCTCGAAGAACCCACTTCGCGCAGAGCAAAGAAAATAAACAAAATAAACACGCACACAGAGACGTGCGCGTTTTACATTCTCGCATACCAATTCTTGTGAGTTCTTCACTCTTTTCGAATTCCAACCTTGTGCGAGTTCTTCAGATCTAGCGTGTTCTTCCACTTTTCGAACAAAAACTTAACTTTTTCACTCGAATTTGATCAAAACCTTCACTAATCAACCTGAAACTTTGCTGATTTGCTCTACTCCATATCACGAACATGTTACAATCAAGGAATTTCAATCTTAAAATATCAAAGATTACAAATTGATCTACAACAGTACGATTCCAAACTCGAACAAAAATTTCAAGTAAAACCAAAATTCACACTCAAGAGTCGTGAATTAAGTAACACTATCCAAACAAAAGGTATTATAAACACTAAATCGATTAAAAACAACTCAAACTTAGATCAAAAACACCACTAAACAATGAAATTCGAATCTTCACAGATAGCTTGCGAATTCTTGAAAAAAGTCTACCAATTGATCAGATTTCAATCGAATTTCTTGAATCTTTGTATGCTCTGATACCAATTGTGTGTCCCACAATCAGTGCAAATCAATCAAGATGACAAATATAATGAATTGAACACTTTCCATTGATCTTGAAAAATGATTACAAAGAATCTCTCAATATTTCTCTCTCTATATTGATACACGCTCAACACTTCTAGTCTTCTAGTCTCTCTTATCCTAATGAGTCTACAAACGAAAATCAATTTATACTCACTACTCTTACAATCACAGAAACACTTACAACACTAAACACTTTGACTTTGACCTTATTACAAAGACTTTGACTTTAGCAAGACAGTTGACTTAAGCTTTTGACTTGACTTTCATCTTCAGTCTTCATGATCTTGTATCCAACACATTTATGCACTAACACTCTTTTCATTTTATCTCATCACACACCTACACTCAGATATTGACCCCTCACCTCTCAATCACTCAATGATAACTTCATGGGTAGGAAACACTGGTTATCGTGAATCCATAGAAGTTCAATTAAGCTCACACAATTCCCATGTATATTTTCCTATAAGCAAAGTGTTCCTCAATTGGTTTAACTTCAACAGTTAAATCACATTACATATGTCAGATATATATATATGTGTATGCTCATGAAGGTAATCATGAAGATTTTAGCATTTAAATCATAGAAGATTTTCTCATAACAAGTATATTGTAAGAATGAAGTAAATACAAACTGCTTATTTGAGAACTTGACAATGTATGGAAAAGATCAAATAAGAATGATTTATCATTAAAAACTTAGGTCATGAAAAATTGGATGTTGTCTATAAGAACAAGTATAGACATTCTTGAAAGAAACGCTTTGAAAGAATCAATGCTCAACAAACATTGAATTTCAAACGGGGTTTATTACCATCGAAAAATTGTTTAATTTTGAGACATGGTAATAATAAAGTCAACAAAAATACTAAACTGGTGTGTGTGAATACTTGAAAGTATATAGAAAAGATAATACACAAGTATTTATCTAAACACACGGTTTGTTAATCATGAAAGCTCATGTATGAAAACAATTAAAATTACACTTCTTAATTCATGAAATCTTTTTAAAAATCGAGAAGTGGTTTGAACGTGTAGAAACATATTTTCATGTCTGAAAGTTGTCCGTCTTTCAAACACAATGAGATTAAGATTAAAACATGCCATACGCTCATCTTAAATCTCATAAAGTCAGCTCCAAAGTCATGATTGATATGATCATGTAAGCTCCCCCTCAAATTCTGCATTTAGTCAAAAAGTCATCAAAGCAACAAAGTCTTATTGAAACAAAAACATATATTGAAAAATGAACGACATAAAAGCAGCAAAACGTTTTAAGAACGAGTTCTGATCAGATGTAATCAGAAGTCATTGTCCTTACTCCCCCTGAACATATGCATCACAAAATATATCTGTGAAAAATATATGCAACTATTCATAATTCCCCTCAAATTTAGATTATCTAATCGTTGTCTCGCGCCCCCTGAAATCATGAACAAAACCTTTTAGTGCAGATATCGTTCAGATTAAAAATAAAGAAATGAATAAAAATAACAAGCATAAACTGTACTAGGTAACTACAAATTATGTATTGAGGTTTAACATGCCAAGTTTCAAAATGAGAAAATTAAATCCCTTTTCGTCCAATGGCTTGGTAAACAAATCAGCAACTTGATAATCTGTGTTTACAAAGTAAAGTTCAATTGTACTTTTTTCAACATTATCTTTGATAAAGTGATATCTCACGTCAATATGCTTGGTTTTCATGTCTTGGACAGGGTTCGCAGATATAGCAATAACGCTCTTAGAATCGTAGTAAATCGGGATTTTGTTGTATTGGATGCCATAATCTCGGAGTTGTGTTCGCATCCATAACACTTGAGAACAGCAGCTAGCCGCAACTACGTACTCTGCCTCGGCTGTTGAAGTAGATACACACAGTTGTTTCTTCGAGGTCCAACTCACAAGCTTATCACCCAAGAATTGTATATGTCCCGAAGTACTCCTCCTGCCTAACATAAAACCTGCATGATCTGCGTCTGAATATGCTGTTTGCTCAAAACCTGTATCTTTAGGATACCACAAACCAAGATTTGCAGTTCCTTTCAGATATCTAAATATTCACTTTACAGCTGAATGATGGGATTCTTTAGGTGAAGCTTGATATCTAGCACATAAACATGTAGAGAACATAATATCTGGTCTACTCGCCGTTAAGTACATTAAAGAACCTATCATTCCTCTGTAAGTCCTAAGATCAACAGTTTTTTCCGAGAGATCAGCTCCGATTTTAGTACCTGGTGCCATCGGGGTTGAAATTGGAGTACAATTTGACATATTAAATTTCTTTAAAATGTCAGCAATATACTTCGCTTGATTTATAAAAATCCCCGTGGAAAATTGTTTAACTTGTAATCCGAGAAATAAGTTCATCTCTCCCATCATACTCATTTTAAAACGTGACACCATGAGGTTAGAAAATTTTTACAATATTTCGGATTTGTTGAACCAAATATTATATCGTCCACATATATTTGAATTAAAATGGTATCAACTTTTTCCTTTTTAATAAAAAGAGTAGTATCGATTTTACCTTTTGAAAACCCAGACTTGACTAAAAACTTTGATAGAACATCGTACCAGGCTCGAGGAGCTTGTTTTAAACCATAGAGAGCTTTGTCAAGAATATATATATGATCTGGTTTTTCAGCATTCACAAACCCTTCTGGTTGTGAGACGTATACCTCCTCTTTCAATATGTCATTTAGAAAGGCAGTCTTCACGTGCATTTGGTAGACAGTGAAGTTTTTATGTGCAGTGTAGGCTAGAAACATTCTGATTGCCTCTATACGTGCAACTGGAGTGTATGTCTCATCATAATCTATTCCTTCCTCTTGCCGGTAACCTTTAGCAACAAGTCTTTCTTTGTTTCTGATCACGATACCATCTTCATCTTTCTTGTTTTTGAATACCTATTTCGTACCTATAATTATTTTGCCTTCCGATCGAGGTACGAGTCTTCAGACTTTAAGCGATTTGAATTGATTGAGCCTTTCTTGCTTAGTTGTTATCCAATTTGGATCTTTTAGAGCTTCGGATACTCGTGTAGGCTCTATCTTGCTCAGAAAAGAATTAAACATGCACTCGTTAGCAGTTGCATACCTAGTTTGCACCGATTTTGATGGATCTCCAATAATTTGATGTACTTGGTTCTCTTTGGTCCACTTATATACATGAGGGAGTGGATTAGATGTAGACTGATCATGTTTATCATCTAGATATCCATTATGTTCTTCAAGTTAGGGTTCAGTTGAATAACTGGTGCAGAAGTTTCAGTGGATTAGACATTTGATGTCTGTTGGATAGGCATGACAGTACATTCAACTGAATGTGCAACTTCTGGCTCAACAGTTTCATGTGCAACTTCAACTGATTGAGTAGGTGTTTGAACTGGAGTTTCTTCTTGAATCGGGGAATTTGATTCAGTCGATACATCTGAAGTGATTGGATGATGATTACTTGAATCTTCATATATGTTTGTCACAACAGGTTTAGTCACTCTAGAACCAAGAAACTCATCATAAAAATGTTCAAACAATAAATCTAATTCTGTTAAATGAAATGTTGACGTTGACGCTTTATCAGAATTAGAAACTTTAACCGCAGGTTCTGGACTGATCTGTCCAAAAGCTAATACTTCTGTTATCACGGGTTCTGAATTGATTTGATCAGAAGCCATCTCTTCATGAAATATGACGTTGACGCTCTCAACCATAATCTTTGATTTCTTGAGATAAACTCTATATGCCGCATATGTTTGAGAATATCCAATGAAAATACCTTCATTAGCTTTCGGACTAAACTTGTTCAAGTTCTCTTTATCATTCAGCACAAAACACCTGCATCCAAATATATGAAAATGTTTAATGTTAGGTATTCTATTGTTTATCAAAGCATATGGAGTTTTACCAAACCAGCGATGATTGATTTAACGATTTTGTGTATAACATGAAGTTGAGACAACTTCGGCCCACAAAAATAAAGGTAGATCGGATTGGCTCAGCATCGTTCGTGCATCCTCAAAAAGAGTCTGATTTCTTCGTTCAACTACCCCATTTTGTTCCGGAGTTCTGGCAGCAGAAAATTGATGAGTTATCCCGAACGATTCGAGATAATCGGCAACCGTTTTGTTCTTGAATTCTGTGCCATTATCAGTTCTAAGAAGCTTAGCTGTCTTCTGCAAGTTCACTTGAACAGTCTTGAGGAATAAGATGATGATATCGGGCGTCTCATCTTTTGATCTTATAAATTTGAACCAAGTGTATCTAGAATAATCATCCACAATCACCAAGACGTATTTCTTGCCGTTTATGCTTTGTGCTCGCATTGGACCACAGAGATCTATATGTTGCAGTTCTAAAGGAGTACTTGTGCTTGGTTCAGGCTTAGGCTTATGAGAGGCTCTTTTCATCTTACCTTTCTCGCACGCATCACACAGATGTTCTTTAACGTATTTCAGCTCGGGTAAACCTTTAACCAAATTGCCAGTCACCAACTTGTTGATATATCTGAAGATGAGATGAGATAGCCTTCTATGCCATAACCAGATTTGTTTCATAGAGGATTTAGAAAGTAGACACACTTCATTATCAGTCTTGACATTTGACAAATTGATCGTGTAGAGGTTTGACTTTCGAGTCCCGACCAAGAGTTCTGTTAGGTCCGAGATCTGGATCATTTCATGTTTGTAACTAGGTAGGATAGGAATAGACTAATTATTCTAGAGAGAGAAAGTATAAAACTAATCTAGAGAGAGAACTTTAGAAACTACATTTTGAAATTATGAAATTGTTACAAATAAACTTCTATTTATAGTCCACACTACCTACTACCCTTTTTACAACTTGTAAGCCCAAGCCCTCTACTACACAAGCCCAATAGGCCCAATTACAATTACAAACAAATCAAATACATTTACTTTCCAAGACTTTTATACAGTAACATTCTCCCCCTAAAGTTTTGGAAAGTAAATCATCTTCAAGCTCAAATCTCCTCTCCCCCTTGATTTGCTTGAAAAAACTTTAGTGCATGCATTAACAATTATAAGCTCGGCTCCCCCTTAAAAGTTGCTCTCATTCTTCATTTTCGACTTTAAAACCGGATCCGATGTACACCGTAAGCTCGACTAAGTGCACGATAAAACATCTCGAAATGTAGAAACCCAAATCGTTCCAATAAGCCCACAAGAATGATAACGAGCGAGTTTGACGTGACAAACCGAGTGCATCCTTAGTTTTTAACAAAGGAACCGTCGTTAACCGCGAGTCAAATAGGAGTTCGGCTTGAGAGTCATAACCGAGATGCTCGAAGAGGAAACGATAGGCATACACTACAATGGTAAGGGATGAGGAACAAATTTGGCCAAACTTAACTGATTTTTGGACAAAAAATGTTAGAAAACTAACTGCTCACTAACGGAACAGTTAAGTCACTATTCATCATCATCCTAAAAAAACCACGTGTTGTTGCCTTTTTCTTTCACTTTTCTAAATGAAATCACGATTAACCAATCTGTTTGTTGCATCAAAAGTATTCATTAAACATGAAATAAACATTTTCAGCAACTAAATATCTTCATGCAACATGAAACAGATGTCGGCGATGTAACAGTTTAACTCCGACAAACTTCATCCAACAACCAAATTCTTCGATATCAAGCTGGAATTTCTTGTAATATACTTGCAAATCCATCAATATAACGAAACAAGCATATTTGGATCGATTTACAGTACGAACTCTTGTGAATCAGAAACTTTCTGGCGATCGATCATTTTTTCCGGTGAGGATTGTCAACAAATCAAAACTCTCGATTTATAGCTCAATTTATATCAATCAACTAAAGATATATCGATATAGACATTGCAAACAAATATGTGTTGAAGTTGTGACAATATAACAGCCTGAAACCACGATTTTCCGGCGATGAATAGTGTAGATCTGGGGAACTCGTTTTTCCGGCGAGGCTTCGTCAACAGATCAATACAACTCGATTTTGTTGCTCAAAAACACATCACATAATCAATATTGACATTAAGAACAGATCTGGACAAGATATGACAGTGTTTAAACTCAAACCTCAATTTTCCGGCGAGATTCCGGTCAGATCTAGATTTTCCGGCGAATGAATTTTCGAAGCTCGTATCTAGTTCGTTTTTCGACGAAATTCGAATCTAAAAAATGTAGAATGCTCGAAATTCGATAACGAACAGATCTAGACAAGTCAAATCACCTCATGCAACAAAACTTTCGGATCTAAAAATAGACGCGAAGAACACCGAAAATTTCGAACGAAAATTCGAAAAATCTTCAAAACTCAACGAAATTTGAATCCAAAAAATGTAGTAGATCTGTAATCTCATCAAGAACAAATCTTCAAGAGGAATTGACATATGAAGGCACTTACATGTAGATCAGGCTAAAAAGAAACACGAAATGTCGAGATCGATAATCGTTACGAGAAAATTTTCATCGTTTGGCTCTGATACCACTTGTTAGGTCCGAGATCTGGATCATTTCATGTTTGTAACTAGGTAGGATAGGAATAGACTAATTATTCTAGAGAGAGAAAGTATAAAACTAATCTAGAGAGAGAGAGCGCTTTAGAAACTACATTTTGAAATTATGAAATTGTTACAAATAAACTTCTATTTATAGTCCACACTACCTACTACCCTTGTTACAACTTGTAAGCCCAAGCCCTCTACTACACAAGACCAATAGGCCCAATTACAATTACAAACAAATCAAATACATTTACTTTCCAAGACTTTTATACACTAACAAGTTCTTTACCGTCTTCCGTTCTAACACAACATCGTTTGTCCTTAAAATTAACCTCTAAATCCTTGTCACAGAACTGACCAATGTTGAATAGATTGTGCCCTAATCCTTCAACATAGCTCACCTTCTTTATCGTTACGTTCTCTTGCAATACATCTCCATATCCCAAGATTGGTGAAAATTGGTCATTTCCAAAACGAACGTTGACACAAAATTTCTCTGTATAATTAGATAGAATATCTTTCTGCCCGGTCATATGCTTGGAACAACCTAAATCCAAGTACCACATATGACGGGTCTGCACAAGAGAAATCAGACAACAATCGGTTTCGGTACCCATTTATAGATGGGTCCCTTCGTGTTAGGACAAGATTTTGGCACCCATTTAAATTTGGATCCTCTTTTCTTTTGAAAATCATTTTGATAGTCCAAGATCACTAAATCCTAGATAGAGAAAGTAGAGAGAGAGAGTAATGTAAGCAAAAAGTTTCAATGTATTCAATGTATGCGTGAAAGTTCTTACAAACACAAGGACCAAAGGGACTTAAATACCCTTGGTCAATACAACACAGTATTAGACACTAAACACAGTATTTGACCAAGCCTATAAATACAATGATTACAATAAAATCAGACTTAACAATCTCCCCCTTAGTAATCATTGGCGCTGTGGTCTTCAAAATCCATCTTCTAAATCAGCATGGACCAACTAAGCGACTTTGCTAAGCTTTCTGACTTTTAAAACAAATTTCTTCTCAGCATTTTTGAGTTTGAGTTATCTTTGCTGCCTTGACAAGACTGGACCACATTGGAATAAACTTGAACGAACAGTTGATTCATCAGCTTGTGCTCTAGACGACACACCT
The DNA here is from genome assembly GCA_954870635.1 of Arctium minus. NCBI lineage: Eukaryota > Viridiplantae > Streptophyta > Magnoliopsida > Asterales > Asteraceae > Arctium > Arctium minus. Next base: position 146,101,380 of record OX941081.1, read on the forward strand.
GTTTTAAATGACCTTGAATGAACTGTGGTGGTCGGAGCAGGAACAGCAAAAGACAAGTAAAGTTGAAGAAATTTTGAATCTTGAGCAAATCTTGATCAGCAGATTAACAATTGAGCTTTTTGTCTCTTTATCACCTCCTTAACTTCTTTTAACTTCTCCCCCTCATGATCTTGATGATCTGGATCAACATGGTCATGCATATGTTGGAGATGAGATAGCTTAAGATCTGCAAAATCAAAGAAACGGAGAAGAGAAGGAAGGTTTGCGCTACAAGTTGGTGGCGCAAAGTTAGGTTTGCGCTAACAGAAGGAAGCGCAAAGTGAGATTTGCGCGACATGCAGGAAACGCAAATCATGCTTTGCGCTAGAAGCTGTTGGCGCAAATTAAACTTTGTTCTACCAACTGGTGACGCAAATCTGACTTGGAGTCTGAAAAATTTTACCTGATTAGCTCTTTGACTCCCCCTACACAAATGCACTAAATTTGACAATTCAAGTTAGCATTCATATAGAGAATCAGATACTCCCCCTCAAAAACAGATATGATCATTAAGAAAAATTCTCCTTTTTCACTCCCCCTTGAATAATGCTCAAACCCATTAAGATATAAATGAGAACACAATGATTGAAACATCAATGTAGAAAGAAAAATATACTGAATATGTATTTTGAAACGACTAAATATATAAAAATTTAAACAGAAACAAATAAAATTCTACTTAGTAAAATATCACAATAAAATCCATCAGATGAAATCAAATGTATGTGTTTGGATACAGAAACAAGTTTTATTGCATATCAAGTTAAGACATGTTCAGTTTCAAAAACTTTCATCAATCTATTCAGTGTGCTCGCATGTGAACTTCGAATAGCTTCAAAAAAATGCAATTCTAAAAATATAATAGAGAACTTTGCATGTAATCACACTAAGCCATCAAAATTCAGACTTTCACAAATTTACAGGTTTATTGCAACTCAGAAATATATAACCATGTATCATGAGACGTGTGCTCATTGGCATCTTTTAGCATTGTGCACTATGGCATCTTTACATGAGTGTGCTCTTTGGCATCTTTTAAGCGTGTGCACTTTTGGCATCTTTTTAATCAAAAAGTTTATTAAGTAAAGAACATGCCGTAAACATAACTTTCTATCTGACCCTATTGCAGGATTTGGGTCAGACCCTCCCAGACCAGATGGCCTTAGGGGACTAGGTGTCAAGCACCCCTTAGAACTTACTTTCCCAGATCAGAAATGCTACATTGACACATCCTAACCCCATTCATACCAGTAGAACATGACTTTCGAACTGATTCTATAGAAGGATTTGGGTTCGATCACTCTCAGATCAATTGACCTTAGGGGACCAGATGACAAGCATCCCACAGAACTTACTTTCCCAAACCAGAAAGGTCACAGGTATAAACTTTTACACTTAGAGATTTCTGATTTATAAGAATTTAATAATCATCTCAAACACAAGGTTTTACGTCTAAGTGCTTAGCCCATATTTTCATTACGATCAAAATTTCGACTTTTTAGGTTTTCTAAGCATTATATACTATAAATATTCCGAATCACACAACTTTAAAGCAAAATCAAAAGTTATAAACATGTTGCTGACTTTTCGACTTTTGTTAGACTTGAAATTTGAACATATAAAACTTTGATATAAACAAATCAACTTGAAAATTTATCCTAGACACACAATTTATTCAAAAGAAAGAAAATTGTAAAACTTTTACTTTATAGAATAAAATTTGTAAAGGTTTAAACTTTTAAAACAACATGCTGAGATTTTAAAAATAGAAATATTTGATCGGCAAGTCTATATTCAGTTGAAACAAAATATAATTCAATAATATTATCTTTCACACAATGCAAAATGAAATTTGTGTCTCTTTTGAAAAAATTGAGTTGAACAAAATCAGGAGTTGAAATGAAATGCTCAGATTCTTTTTTTTTTTTTTAAATTTGAGAAAACTGGAACAACATCATTATCAGAGATAAATGCAGCGGAAAATAAGTAGATGTACTCACAGTTTTGCATTAGTCAGAAGCTTAAAAGATTTGAAGAACGAGTCCTAGCCTGACATGTCTAGAAGTCAAATTCCTTTGAAGTTCGGGTTCTAAGTTGTGTACTTAGAAGCCATAATGTTGACAATGAAGTCCGGGTTTTCAAGTGTTGTGTTCAAAAACCATTTTTCTCTTACTCCCCCTTGACATGAGATGCCTGCAACTTAGAATCAGATTGAGACTTGGGTACCCACTTGAATTTGAGCCCGTGTTTGTTAGTTGCAGTTCTTATGGGGAAATAATGATTAGATTTGACACGAGAAGCATAAGAAATATCATCAGAATAATAAGAACAATCATCAGATGAATACAAAGCATAATCATCTGAACTAGAATCAGAGGAAGAACAAGTAATCACTTTTATATAGTCTGAACTAGAATACAAAGACATGTTTTGAAATTCGAATCATTTGCTTTATTGAGTATTTTAAAATTTTATTACATGTAGCAAATGAATCACTTTTATATAGTCTGTCAACACATTTATCCTCATCAGTCATAGAATCAGTAGATGTCCGCTTCGCTCTCCAGATCTGCTTCTTTAACTTTGTTATCCCAGTTTAATCTAGTTGGTAAATAATTAATCAAGTAATCAAGCAACACAATAATAATCAAGAGATATATAAACCAGAGTAACATACCAATCCCTTGAATAAACAATGAAACCTTGTGTGTTCTTGATACCCTTGAATACAGAGAAAACTTGCTACCTCACTATATGATTATGAAAGTAATTGTGAGGATTCTCCTAAAACCTAAACTAATAAACACTTTAAATACCCAGGCTTTTAGGCCTAATGGGCTTATGGGCTTGAGGCCCAATAGTAACTAAACTATTAACTTATTACAATTTAAACCCCAAACTTTAACTATCAAGTAAATACAGTTTAGACCCTCTAATTTAACTTTAATCTTGAATACAATTAATGATCCAACAGACTTGCTCGAAGTCCTATCTGAAAGAAGTGAATTGGAAGAATTAGAACTGTCAGAAAGAACTGTATCTTGTTTCTTCAACTTCTTGGACCGTCTTCTTTTACGCTTTGGTTTATAATACTGGTCATTTAGCGTAAAAGAATCATCAAGAATTTCCGAATTAATATTTAAATCAGAAGAAATAATTTTACCTAAGCAACCAATCTGATCAACTAATAAATCTGAATTTACCTCGGAGTCAGAATTATTTTGAGAAAATATTTTAAAATTGGAAACTTCTTTTTTGTTTACATGACAATCAGAAGAAAGGTTAGAAATAGAATCTTGTTTTTGAAGAAATAATTTTTCTTCAAGACTAGATGTCATGAAAGAATGAAAAATATCAAATTCAATTTCTTTTAAAATATTTTGATCTTCCATCTTATCTTCAAGATCAATGATTTTGCCTTCTAAAATTAAAGGAGAGGTATATCTCTTAGAATCATAAATGATTGGAGATATATTTTCCTTATCAGATTGATTGGCAAAAATATCAACAAAATCAGATACTGAAGACTTGACAGAAGATATATCATTTAAAACTTTTCTGCCTCTTCTTCATTTATCAGGAAAATATTTGGCATTTTCAAACGTGTAAACAAAAGAAATTTCCTCTTTCTTATTATTTGTCCTTTTCTCATTTTCGATTTCTAACACTTGCTTTTCATTCATCCAATCAATTTTAAATTGAGGAGCATACTTAGCAAGAGTTATATAATCGTATTTATATAAAGTAGGGGATTTTTCGATCGCATTGTTTAAACAATGTGGATTTTTAAAACCAAGTCCCCATTTTTCTTTTAAAGCTTCCTCACTCCTTGGTTTGTTCATAAAGATTGTTTGCTCAGATTGATTTCTACGATATAACTTTTCTTCTAGTTTATTTATTTTATCCGAAAGACTGTCCTTAAAATTGGTCATAGCGGTCAAAGACTCAAGATAAGTCTTATTTGAATTTTCCAAATCATCCAATTTCTTTTGAAAGATGTATTTTGTATTTTCCAAAATAGATTTTTCATCTTTCAAAGAAATTTTCAATTTGTCAATCAAATCTGACTTTTCAGCATTTAAGTTCTTTTCAGATAATAACTTTAAGCGAAGATCAGATAAAGCAGAAATAATAATATTCATCTGTGAGGCAATAAAGTTGTAATCAAAATCAGAATATACCTCATCTTCATCAGATTCAGAATTATCTGACTGATCATCTCCAACCAAGCACATCTGAGCGATCTCGACATTTGCAGCTTCATCGTCAGAGTAATCCAGCCAGAATTCTTCTTCGGCAAGAAGAGCAGTTTTGTTCTCTCTCTTTTCTGCCAGTTCCAGTTTCTTTCGATAATAAGCTGAGTCCCTAACCTTCTTCACTCGACACTCCTTTGAAATGTGACCCGGCTTTCCACAGTTGTAGCAGGCAGCATTCTTTGGCTCAGGCACATTGACTCTTGAACCGGAAGTGAAGCGAAGATTGTTGGAACTCGATCTTGGTTGGAACTTTTTCTGGTAATGCTGAGAGAGAAGGATCATAGCTTTCTCTAACGCCTCGCCATCATCTTCAGTTGACCCGTTATAAGCATTATCAGACAATGCTTGTTCTGTCAGTTGTTCCGAGAGGAGAGCAACCGGGTCTACTGATTTCTTGTTCTTCTTCTCCATTTTGGACTTCTTCTCAGTAACAATGCACTCATCAATAAGTAAGATCTCAAATATCTCTTGAATCTGCATTGTAGATATTCTGACATCATTCCTCAGTCTATGGCAGGATTAATTCCACTCTGGTTGAAGTGCATTGAGGAATTTCATATTTGATTCAAGTTCAGTATTTTCTACTTTAATCTTCCTCAGATCATTGATGATGGCACAAAATCTGTCATACACAGTTTTCAGTGGCTCCCCGTCCTTGGCTTTGAATTCTTCGAAGTTATTCATATAACGAGTATGTTGGAGTTGAGTCGCAACTGAAGAACGAAGCATAATCTTCTCAAGCTGTTGCCACATAAGATTAGGATGAGTTTTGAAACAGTCAATCATGTTGTATATGGAGTTTGGCAAAGCTAACATCAGATTTGCCTTAATATCACGATCAACTTGATATGCCGACAACTCTTCAGGTGAATAATCTTTAGTAGGCTTATATAATCCAGAAGGCAACTTGGGTTTTTCAAACGGTCCTTCTGATAGAATGATCATCATGTCATTTCCATTCTTTTAACGCTCAGTAAAGTTCAGGAACCGATCTTGCCACTGTGTAAACTCATTTTCATCAATCAGCACTGGTGGACGATTTTCTATACCCAAAGACATCATAAGATCACTTTTGTAGAACTGAGCTTGATAAGCGAACTTGTCAGAATCCATATTTCAGAAATCCAGAAAAAATGCTAAATCTTGAGATGGCGCAAAGTTGAGGTTTGCGTGAAAAGCGAGTGACGCAAACACGGCTTTGCGTGAGCAGTGGAAGACGCAAATGAGATTTGCGTAAGCCAAGTGATACGCAAACAAAACTTTGCGTTAGCAGAAGGTTGCGCAAACAGAACTTTGCGTGAGACGAGTAAGACGCAAACTGAGCTTTGCGTGTGTCGTTGAAGACGCAAACTGAATTTGCGTGAGTTGCTGATGGCGAGAACTTAACCTTTGCGTGATGAACTGAATACGCATGACTTTCTTTGCGTGAGACGAAGGAGACGCAAAGTAGCTTCTCGTGATACACGGGATACGCAAAGTTCACTTTGCGTTAATAACCCAATGCAAAAAGTTACTTCTTGAGGCGAAAACCTGAAATACACAAAGATTAGAACAATATGAACTTGCGCAAACTAGTATGAACTCGCGCAAACCACTATGAACTTGCGCAAACTTTAAATCTAGCGCAAACTTAATGAAAATCCATAAATCTGCCAAAAAATCGATTTCAAAACTAGATTTTATGAAATTTTCTTATACAAAAATGTTCGAAAACAAGTTTCTAATACTTTTCAATCACCAAAAACGATTAAAAACCACAATATCGATATTTTGAGAATGTAACAGTACTTAAGAACGGGTTTTCCATAAAAACACAAAAACTCAAAATCGATGATCAAAACTTGAATTTCTTGAAATTTGATGTGAATTAAAAAAGTTCTACTTGTAAAATCGAATCCAACAAACCAAAATTCAACGAAAATCAAACACAAACAAGGCCGAATTTGATGAAAAATCTAAAAACGAGATTTTCTTGAAAAATTCAAGAAAATCGATCAAAATTTCAGATTATTTCACAAATTCAGATACTAAAATCGATTCTCTCAATTCTCTCAAGATCTATAACAACTCTGATACCAATTGATAGTCCAAGATCACTAAATCCTAGAGTGAGAAAGTAGAGAGACAGAGCAATGTAAGCACAAAGTTTCAATGTATTCAATGTATGCGTGAAAGTTCTTACAAACACAAGGACCAAAGGGACTTAAATACCCTTGGTCAATACAACACAGTATTAGACACTAAACACAGTATTTGACCAAGCCTATAAATACAATGATTACTATAAAATCAGACTTAACACATTTGAAGAATAAACATGATAAGATCCAAACCAACAATCAGAATATTGGCGAGTTACAAAATCATTTCGACCATATGTGGAAAACTGAGTAGTAGACGGAGATAATTGGATCAATTGCTTTATTGAGTAAGTCTTATAAGAAGTTACAAGTTTTCTTTTATGAGTAGTAACTTGACCAATTACATCAGAAAAACTATCATAAGTCCTATTACAGTTTGAATCAAAAAATGATTTTGTAGCCTCTTCAATCTTCCTTTTTGGTCTCCATTCCAATCTCGCTTCAGACTTTTCTTTTTCAATTCTGAAACACAAAATTTAGCTTTGTTAGAAACATGAGACTTAAGAGTATGAGTTTTCTTGTTCTTACCTGTGTTGGTCCGTTTTTGTTGAGCGCCTTTTCTTTTGCTTCTTACCTTTAGAATAATAGGTACTTACAGGAACTAAATCATCAACCTTAGTTGATGTTTCACCTTTTTCAAACACACTAGGTAAAGCAACATTATTGATTACAAAAGAAGTATGACTTGGAAGTTTAGCATTGAAGTCAAATTTATCAACACTTTCATCCAAACAACCATCATAATTAAAAAATCATTTTCAACCGCAAATAAGTCATCAATATCATCATCAAATTGTTGTGCATTGGAAGAATTTGTAAATTTGAAATCATTTGAAATTTTAGAACACTTTTGTTTATAAGACATTTTAGCACAATCTGAAGTTTTAGGACTTGTAAAAACATTTCCCATGAAAACTTTACAGGATGACGCATCTGAATAAGTGGAATTGTTTACACAAACTCTTTCTGATTCAGATTTGTCATTTGTAGCTTCAGATTTAAAATTAGTTTTCTTCATAACAGTAGAAAACACAACTTTCTCAATATCAACCAGAATTCTTTCATCTACCAAAATGTTTTCAAGCTCAGAAATTTTGCTTTCCAAAACAAGTGGAGGAACATAAAATCTTTGCTTTAACAGGTTTTGCCTCCATCTCCTCAGTAGAATAACTTTGAAAATAATCATTTGATAGAAATTTTGGTTGCTCAGAAAGATAACTATCGTTCAGCTTTTTATAGTAGAATGGTAGTTGCATTTTGGTTGTGTTCTTTCTGTTCTCATCTTCCTTAGCCTCAACCTCATAAGATGATTTTGCAACAAATTTGGGTTTCAAATGAGGATTTTTGTCAGCTACTTGTAAGAAATGAAAATTGTATAAAGTTGGTTGCATTCGAATAGCTTTCTTCAAATAATATGGGTTATCGTAAACAATACCCCACTTATCTTTAAAATATGTTTCTTCCTTTGGTTTGTTTAGATAAATGGTTTGATCTGTTTGACCTCGAGTATAAAGTTTTGCTTTCAAACCATTAATCTTTTTCTGCAAATTTTTATTATCAATCTGCAAATTGTGAACTTTTAAAATAAACTCTTGTTTCTCACGATCAAACTTATTGAAGTTAGAAACTGTTTCAGAAATTTGAGTTTCAAAACAAGCTTTTTGTTTTTCAAAAACAGTAGCAGATTTGTTCAAAGAGTCAATCAAGTTTTTGTTCCCAGCAATTTCCTTGTTGAGATCAAAAATTGTTTGATGCTTTTTCGCAACTCTACTTTTCTCCTTTTTGAGCTTAGCTTGTAAGTCTTGAACCTAGACCATCATGTTTTCCATTCGCTTCAAAAAATCATATTCAAATAAGTTTTGTACCTCTTCGGAAGTTTCTTCATCGGATTCATATTATTTGACTTCCTTTCCCATTAGGCACATGTGAGCAGTCTCTTCTTTATCCTCCTCATAGTCTGAATGATCTAACCAGATATCATCCTCTGCCGTTAGTGCTTTGCCTGCCTCTTTTTGCTTGGCCAGAAGCATCTTATTCTTATAGTACTCAGAATTCCTAACAGTCGGTTTCCGGCAGTCTTTGGCAAAGTGCCCTATCTTGCCACAGTTGTAGCACTTGACTGGATCCTCAGTCTTCTTCTCTCTATACTCATTCACATACCTTCTCTTTTCTTCCGGCTTCCTTTCCACATAATTCTTTCCTTCAGATCTTCTATCATCAAACCTTCTTCCTTTAACTCTTTCTTTATGTTTAAAGTTTCTTGACCCTGAAGAATACCACTGACTATTGGATTTCGGCTTCTTGTAAAATTTCTTCTGGAAGGCTCGGGTGAGCAAAATCATGTCTTGCTTGAGGTTCTCTCCATCATCAGAGTCTGAATTAGCACTGTCAGAACTCGATACCACCACTTTCTTCTTATTTTTCTTATATTTCTTCTCTTTTTCTTTCTTTCTATCTACCACCAAAGCCACTTTATCTCCAACTTTATTTTCACTCTTCTTTTTCTCTTCTCTTTCCTTTTCTACCTCTTCCTCATTCTGCCTCAGAGTTTCATATACCTCATGTAAGGGAATTTCACTCAGATCTTTCATCTGTTTCATTCTCCTTGTATGCTTTTTCCACTCTGGTTGCAATACACTCAAAAACTTTACATTGTTCTCAATTTGTTTCTTCTTTACTTTGTCTTTTGCTAGCTCATTCAACAAATAAGCAAACCTTTCATATGTCTCCTCAAGACTTTCTCCAGCTTTGGCTTTAAACTCTTTATAATTATTGATACAGTTGGCCACTTTCATCTGATTACCAACTTTTGATCCCATCATCATCTTTTGCAACTGATCCGACATTTTCTTCGCAATAGCTTTCTAACTATCAATCTTGATGTAGATCTCATTTGGTATACTCAGTAACAGTAGAGATCTAGCCTGTTTTTCAGCCTTGTACCTTTCTTTTTCTTCTTCAGATTATTGAGAGATATCCATTAGAACCCTCTTTGTCTTTTGTTCTCTTGGTTGATTCCTATCTCCACTATCAAATGATTCATCATCAGGAATTTCCATAGTGAGAGGAATCATTGGACCTTCCTCAATAGACTTCTTAATGTTTTCACCATTTGCATGTCTGTCAATGAAATCTAGAAATCTGACCTTCCATTGTTCATATTCTCCTTTGAATAGTACTGGTAGTTTAACATCTGTATCGATAGCAAGAGTATCCTTTGAAGTCATCTTGAACTGAGCACTGATTTAGAAAAAAAAAATCAGCTTCCTTATGCGAAATCCTCATAATCCGTATGATATGAGATGTGAATTCCTCAAAATCCGTATGCTTCATGATGCGGATTCTTCACTTCTCGTATGTCGCTTGATGGGAATTCTATCTTTTCGCACGATGTACTATGCGAATTTCTCCCATAGAATTTTCCAAATGAACTTTTCGTATGTTGCACTGTGTGAATTCCTGCTTTTCGCATATAAGATGATGTGAAATCTATCCTTAGCTTTTTCCAACAAGTGCCATGCAAGTTCTTCACTAAATCATGCCAGTTCTTCACAGATTTATGCGAATTGTTCAGATCTCGATCAAAATTTCACAAAATCACCCAAATTTGATCCAAATCTTTGAATTAGACTACGAAACTTTGTCAATTTGATCTCGATCAAGGTCTAAACAGATTACAACCAAACAATTTCAACAAAATCAACGAAAATTACAACTCGATCACAAACTCAGTACGTTTACAACCTTAGAATAACAACTCAATCAAATCCAAAATTCACTTAAACAGTTGTGAATTGGACAAAATGATCAACACATAACCTGTTCTAAATCAAAAATCGAGTACAATGATCTAAATTTTGAATCAAAAACAACACAAAACAAACAAATTGATTCTAGAATAGAAAGATGTGCGTGTTCTTCAAATTTCGATCAAATTCTTAGATTTCGATCATGATTTCTGATTTTGTGCTTGCTCTGATACCAATTGTGTGTCCCAATAAGTGCAATCAATCAAGATGAACAACAATTTCCAATTCGTTTTGCCATTTGTATATCATGAAATCAAACGATTACAAACTCTCTCACACTCTCAATATTTCTCTCTCTAAAATGAATATTCTCTCAAAGTCTACTCGTGGTGCTACTTGATTACAAAGAAATAGAAAATCTATTTATACCTACAAGTTTACAAAGACAAAAACTACACTACTTGACTTTTCTTATTAAGATGCTTTGACTTTCACTTTTGCATTAAGAGGTTGTGACTTGAGCTTTGACTTTGAACTTCATGATCTTGGATCCAACATATTTATGCACTAACAGGCCCCCATGTCATCGACCGAGTCATCCTTAAAACGGTCTCGAAAGGTCGATAGAAGGAAGTTGTAAGATGTGAGAACATCTTCTTCCTCTCCAAAGTGTCGGTCGATATAAAGTCGACCGGCAAATCAAAGTTCACCGACGTGAGATTCGGCTCCTCACTAACTTGGGGACTTTTTCCCTTGTCTTTCGATAAAGGGACCTCCACTCCCGACGGTGGCGCCATTGAAACTGGCATTGCGTCCACCACGACCGGAGGCGGCATCACCTTCTTAGACGTGACGACCACCTCTGGGTCGTCACTCTTCTCGAAGATGGTTCCCTTGGAACCACCTTAGTGTTCTTAATCCCCGACCAAGTTATCGAGGGGGGGGCTTACTCTTCATATCCCTTCCCTTTCGGGCAAGTTGGGCCAGCGCCTCCTTCTTTGATAGGCCAGGCGTCTGTTTTAGAGATGAGCCCCCTGAGAAAGAAAAATTCGATTTCACGACAAGAAGAAAATGAAATCTTATGACAAATTCGTACCTGTCATCTCTTCTTCCTCTTCCTTCTCTTCCTCTCTCCGATCTGAGGCCTCAGACTCCCCAACAAAGGTCACCTCATCGTTGTCGTCTTCGTCGACCAACAATCGGGTGAAAAATGAGTGTTTCTCGACATTGAATTCGAGGAACCTCTCTAACTTATCCGAGGAATCGTCGAGAGGATCGACCTGAAGTTGATGGCTATCGACGAAAACAAGAAAAACGTTAGACAAATATTCAAAACTAACGACAAAAGTAAAGAATATTTCTATTGAAAATTTCTTGCGGTGTTCCATCTAGAGATGAGCCATTGACCGTCGTCACCGAGTGAAAAATGTACCTAGTTTTCCACTTGCGATCATTGACCGTTGTGGCTTGAACTAGTGTACGAGCCCCTCTATAACGAGAGAAGAGGTTGTATAAGTTGTTGGTCTCCGCCTTGACCGTATAGGCCAAAAGGAGGTCGTCAACGCCCAATCCACTGTTATTATCCTTCAATTACTTGAATGATTCTCCAGAAATGGGGCATCATCAGCTTTAGAGAAAGTTCGAAGGTCGTAAGAAACGACCTCGACAAAGAAGAATAGGGCCATATAAACCCTATTTTGATGGAATACTAGTATAAAACGAAGTACCCCCTCGGGCATTGCTCCGGCCTGAGTTGGTCAGTAGCATTTAACCTAACATGGTCGGAATCCCGGCCAACGCTCGGAAGAGTTCAATCTCTTCCTCTTCGTTGAGAGTGCTGACAGGATCTAACGCCACAGAAAAATTTGGGATGAAGACAGAAGAACTGTAGAAACCTAACAAGTCCCAATTCTTCCTAGGATTGTGCGTTATGGATTTAAGGTGCATACGGAGTAAGAATCGTATCTTATATGGGGATCTAACCTCGAACAATTTTGGCAAAGATCTTGTGGTGTAGGTTATTGGAAAGGATATCGAAGATCTCTCTCTCTCTCTCTCTAGAAAAATATAGAACCATAAAAAAGAAAGGATCTCGCCTGGAAACGCTATTTATACGAATCGTAGTGTCATGTCTAATTGACCGATGCCCGACACCTGTCCATCGTCTTTTCGCATACATCGTTGGATGGACGACAGGTGTCCAAACGACTGACACGTACCTACGCGGCCCAAGTCGCCATGATGTCACGGCTACTTCGGCCTTATAGTTTCCCACACAACATATTCGGTTCTCAAGAAACCGATTCAGTTTCTTTGGTTGACGCATGTCAAATCAGTTAAGAAAAAATTAAAACCCCGGATTTTCCGCGTGATTTCAAGTTTTGGGGGAAAACTGTTTAGGTAAAAATTCACAAGTCGTGACCGATGACAAAAACCAAACAACAATTAACTTGAGACAAATCATGTATTAAGATAAGCTTATGTCGACCATATACATGAAGAACCATAGTCGTCACTTATAACGATGGTCGTAAGTTTATCATGACCTACGACCGCACCTTCCGTCGATAGTATCGTATGACTGTCATGAAATATTTGAAGACCACTACTCATTAACTCTCGACAAGCATTTTCTCTGTGAATATTTAATACAGGTCATAAAGCATTGATGGGGCAACGACTATATCTGAAGACAATCATCAAGACCATTCAATACAAGGATCATTATTCTCATTAATGCTCATTTATGACGACGAAGACTATATATACAAGCAGCGAAGAGCTCACAAGAGGACAAGAGTTTTTTTTTCCAGAGCATTCATAAGGCATTCAAACTAGCAAACTAATTTTCTCGCAAAGAAACTCACAATGAAGCTGTTGGATCAGTAATTGTATTCAAGATTAAATTAAATAAGGGGTCTAATTTGTAATAGTGTTTAATACTCTAGGGGGTATTTTAGCTAATAGTTAATAATGTTTAGGTCAAGTTGACCTAGGAATAAAAAGGTTTTATTTTTCTATAATTAGGTTAATCCTTATAATCATAATTATAGTTGAGGAGGCAGCCGTATTCTCTCTGTACGCGCACGAGGTATTCTGTATACACCAAGAACACACACACGTATTCATTGATTAATCAAGAGATCGTTGGTATGTTAATCTGATTCATTTATCTCTTGATCTTTATTGTGTTGTGTTAATTTATCAACTATAATATGGGCATAACAAGTGGTATCAGAGCCAAAGAATCAAGCTTTTTGGATTAAAACAGTATTTATCGATGTATTACTGTGTGAAAATCGATTTCACGATTTAATGTGTTTTTATGCATAAAATTGATTTGATTAGATGCGTTTTATGCTATTGAATATCATCTAATTGTTTAATTGCACTTAAAATCATAATCGATTGGCTTTTTATGATTTTTGGATACTGGGTTAATAAAACTGTCGAGTACTGCTTCATTCAAATTGAGTGATCAAAAGTTGTTTTTAGGCATTGTTCTTGATTAGGTATTGATCGCTGAATGTTTGTTGATGATTTGTGAGAACTTTATACTGTGTATCAAACGTTTAGAGTGCTTTCTGGACTGAAAATCGAGTTATGGGTCGAACTGTGATGAACTAGCGCGCTTGTTACTTTTGCGCCAGTTCATAGTGTATTTTGCGCCAGTCCCTCGAAGCACAAACTGCGTTCTGCACCACCTTCTCTTGGTGCAAAGTTGTAATTTGCGCCACACACTACATCGGTCCACACCGGTCGGACAGACTCCGGCCGCACTATACCGGTCGCAAGACACCGGTCAGGACACCGTTCAGACACCGATCGATACTCAGGTCCGGTCGATACTCAGACACCGGTAGATACTCAGGTCCGGTTGATACTCAGGTCCGGTCAGCAGGACACCGGTCGAAGGATCCGGTCGTGGGACACCGGTCGAAGGAGGACACCGGTCGCATCACAACACCGGTCGCTACACTTGACTTCTATGTGCCATCAGTTATTCGTGCAAACCTCAGTTTTACGCCACCGTCTCTTCACATAAAGTTTTACTTCGCGCCACCTTCTATTCGCGCAAAACCTACTTCTCGCGACCCACCTCTCGCGCAAAACTAGCTTCTCAGGATTTCGCGCCAACCTCTTTTAGCGCGAGTTGACTTTTAGCGCGAGTTGACTTCTATGTGCCATCAGTTGAAGTTTGAGGGGCCTTTGAAAATTTATAATACTCTGTAGATTTAGATTGAAAAACAGTGTTCTTTATAACTGTAGAAAATACACTTTGTTCTATATCAACCAAAATTCTTTCTTCAGATAAAACATTTTCAAGCTCAACTATTTTGCTTTCTAGAATGAGTGGAGGAACATAAACTTTTGCAGTTGCAGGTTTTGCCTCCATCTCAGTAACAGAATAACTAACAAAATAGTCATCGGAAAGAACTTTTGGTGTGTCAGAACGGTAACTATCATTTAGCTTTTCATAGCGAAATGGTAGTTGCATTTTCTTTACATTCTTTCTCTTCTCAGTTTCTTTGGCCTCAACTTCTTCTGGTAATTTGGTAACAAATTTGGGTTTTAAATGAGGATATTTATCAGCAACAACAAGAAAATCAAAGTTATACAACGCTGGTTGTTTTCTGATGGCTTTCTTTAAGTAACGGGGGTTATCTTAACCGAGTCCCCATTTCTCTTTAACTTCAGCCTCTTCCATGGGTGCATTTAAAAAAAATGGTGTGATCTGTTTGACCTATCGCATGAAGTTTAGCTTCCAAATCATTTACCTTTTTAGTTAAGCTTTTGTTTTCACCCTGCAATTTATAAACTTTTAGTACAGATTCTTTGTTTTCTAAAACAGACTTAGAAAGTTTAGATTCAAAGTCAGAAATCTTCTTTTCAAAACAATCCTTTTCAGATTTAAAATCAGAAGCAGATTTGCGTAGAGAATCAATTAAATCTTTGTTTCCAATAACTGACTTGTTAAGCTCAAAGATCTGTTGATTTCTCCTAGCAACTCTGTCTTTTTCCTTTTTCAATTTATTTTGAAGGTCTTCAACTTCAACCATCATAGCTTCCATTTTGGTCATGAAGTCATTTTCAGTGAAATCCGTTACCTCCTTAGCTGAAAAACTCATCTTGAATATCTGTTACAAAAAGATCTTGACAAAAATGATCGTTAGTCCAAATGAAATCAACAGAATCAGAAGAAAAAAAATTGAAATGAAAATCAGAAATGAAATTTCCAAAATTCAACAAGTTTAGAATTTCGCAAAGTATTGTGAAAAACCTTCAGAATTCGCAAGCTGCAAAAGAAATTCGCAACTTACAAATGTAACCACAAAATTCGCAAGTTACAAAATTCGTAAGCTTCAGAAACTCATAATTCGCAAGCAATACCTACGAATCCTAAAGCTTTCGCAAGTCACGCTTATGCAAATATACGAAATTCGTAATACTCAGTCTTGCGAATCCTGTTCAATTCGCAACATAAACACCTGCGAATCCTATGAAACTTGCAGTCCAGACACATGCAAATTTTTACACTTGTAAAATTTCAGAAATTCAACACAATACGAATTCTCATATGAATCCTACGAAAGTATAAAGATTTATGCGAATCCTTTGAAATTCGCAATTAACTTCTCTACGAATGTTATACTTGTGAATTTTCAAAAATCAACCCAATTTGCGATTACCACTTAATCTGAGAAGTTTCCTTTGTGAATCTTACGAAACTCAATGTATCTGCGAGTTCTTGGTAGACTTGCGAGTTCTTCAGATCTGGTTGCGAGTTCTTCAACTTTACAACCAAAATACGATCTGATTTTCCTAAAATCCTATCTAGACTTCAAAATTTCAAACTAAAACTTTGACATTTTGATCACATATACATCTAGAACAGATTACAACCAACGAATTTCAATCTAATCCACAGATTATTACAATTCGACTCAAAATCAGTGTATCGACTCGTGAAACTTCAAACTTGACAAGATTAGCAATTCAAGATCAATTACAGTGCAATTCATCAATTAACCTACACAAGATTGATTAAAAACACTATTCGAAACTAATGAACTCGATTACAACATAAAATTTACACAAAAATTCAAGATTGAATATACAACCCAATGTAACAGTGTCGAACACTTTTTCTTGAAATAATTTCAATTTGGGTCTGCTTTGATACCAATTGTGTGTCCCTGTTTCAAGATTCAAATCACAAAACAAATCAAAACAAACAAGATTTACAAACATGTTTATCAAATTCAATTCAAGAATCAATCGATTACAACTTTCTCTACCTACAAATCTCTTTCTTTCTCTACAAACTCTCTCTATGAATCGTATCCAAGACTTCTAATCATCTATCTATTAAACAGCAAATAAAACTATTTATACCTACAACTAATTACAAGGAAACAAAACAAAATACAAGTTAACTTTGACTTTATTAACACATAGACTTTGACTTTCCATGAGATTTGACTTTCCAGCTTTGACTTCTTGTACCTTTGACCTTTAGTCTTCATGATCTTGTATCCAACATATTTCTGATCTAACATAAATAAAACAATTAAACTCTATAAATGTGTTATACAAATTTCAACGCACTAGGACTTTCAGTCCTAACAATCTTCCCCTAAAGTTGAACAAGGCATTTATCATCTTGAAACTTCAGACCTTGATCTTCTTTCCCTCTTGAATCTTTGAAAAACTTTGGTGTTGCATGTCTTCTTGTCTTTCCACACTCCCCCTTGAATAAAGCTCTTAGTCTTCATAGTTTCAACTTTGTAACCAGATTCAATGTACAATAGCCTCGACTGAATGCACTATCAAGCAGCTTTCAACTGTTGAAACTCAACACATCGGATCAACACACAAGAAAGATAATGTGCGAGTTACATGACATTCCACAGTGCAACTTCAGTTTAAAAACAAAGAAGTTGTCTTTGAATCGCGAGTTGAATTGACTTTCAACTTAAGAACTTGTTTCAATCAACTCGTAAGAAGAAATGACTTGTCGCAGACACCACATGATAGGAATAGAAGAACTAATAAAATCTTTTCTGCTCAGATAATAAAATTTTGTTACTCCCCCTCAGATTTGCTAACTCCCCCTCAACACGATAATCTGTGTCTTTGAATTTTGTGTCGTTCTCACCCTCATGATGATTAGGAGAAACCTTGTAACATCCGTATAATGTGGGCACAAACTTATTAATTCTAGATGTCAAAGTTTGTGGAGAAAATATGAAAGTTGAGGGGCCAAAGTGTAAATTAATCAAAAGTGGCCTAAAGGGGCCTAAAACCCTAGGTCTTATTCATTTTTCTCCTGGAGGCAATTCGTGTGTGTATTCTCTGTGTGTGTGTGTGTGTGTGCGCGGCGACCCAATGGGAGAAGAGAAGACCGATCGGAGTCGAGACTTGGAGCTCAAAATCTAAAATCGTGTGGGGTTTATCATTTGGAGGTTAGTATCAAATTAAAATCCTTTTTTTCTTCCTATCGTTTTATGTTAAGGGGATTTGGGTGATTTGGGATTTGGTTCAATACTAGATTGGATTTAAGGGTTTAGAGTGTGACTAAAGACTTAATTTAACTATGTAAGTGTAATATAGATGGTTAGAAATCGATTGATGTTTGGGTTTTATGGGATTAATGAATCGATTAAGGTAGGAAGAATAAAGAATTTAAGATGGAAAAGAGGATCGAGGATTCACCTGTTAATCGCCGCCGCTGTTGTTGTATGGCCCTCGATCGGACCCATTGACCGGGGTGTCCACGGACCGGTGTCCACCGACCGGTGCCCCATTGACCGGGGTGTCCATGGACCGGTGTTTCTTCGACGGGTGTCTTCATAAGGGGGAGTTCTGTGTGAGTCATTGCAGTAACCTCGGAAAGTCTTAAAACGCCATCAATTTACAATTTGATGAATTGTTAAATCTGTATTGTAGGAGTTGATCTATCGGGGAATAGGATATGTATGTGAGCCGAGTTTTCTCATCAGGTGAGTTCCCTTATTTTTTTTCAAACAATGCTTCATATTTATGAACTGGAAATGGTTTATATTTCATTGCTTATTATGGTTATCGCAACTCTTGATAAAGCAATACAATAATGTCAATGTGATGTTGTTGTTTACATTTCATGTATATAATCAAGTTTTAATGTGGCGCGTTATTTAATTATGTATTGGCCAAGGCTATATGCGTATAACCATCGGGGATGGTTGAATCGTGTATTTGGAATTGGTTTCCTTATACACGGAAACGACATCGACATGGGGGGACGTATGGGGATCTACTGGGGGCCCCGAGGACGAGTAGTCCTTATACTTGTGAACAAATTATGGCACTAAGTTGTGAGATTTTATTTTTATCATTTATCGAATTCTATTGTATATTTCCAACAAAAAGACGAGGTTGGGAACTCACTAGACCTCTCGGTCTAATCCTCGCTTCCTATTTTCTTAAAATCCATTTTCAGGTAAAATAGTTGCTTACGGATCTGGTAAAGGAAAAGAGAAGTGTTAGAAGCTCGTATGCATGAGTTCTGGCTTTAGAGCGGCGTAGTTACGTTTTCTTTTTATATATAGAGATTCTCGGTTGTAATAGACTAAGATCTAGGCGATTTAAATCCCTGAATATCAAGTTTCTGTATTGGAACCCATTGTTGAATGTTCGATATTATTCTATCTATTTCAATTGTTGATGAAATTGTTGCGTTGTTACATTTGGTATCAGAGCCATAGTTTAAGTGATTTAGGTGGCCTTGTTGGACCGAAACTTAAACTATAGGTGGACCACAACCGAGAAATAGGGTGACATAGGATTGCCGCGTTAGGAGCTCATGTAACGAGATATAGGGACTAACATGTAAGGTAAATTTGGGATTACAACTGGTCAATGTAATTGCAAATTTACAGGTACATGTGTGTATCTATAAAAATCTTGTTGCATATAGGAATGTAAATTTAAGTTTATCGTTGTATTGTTTCAGTTGTCGTCATGGCGGATCGAACTTGACGAAGTAGGGCAATGCCGATAGAAGGAGATGAGCCAGTAGTTGAGATTTGAGATGAAATACCGAGGGGCACTCCTGGGAGGCCGACAAGCCGGGGTCGGGGACGTGGTCGAGGGCATTGTCCGGTGTGGACTACCCGAAGGGCTACGACCCAGGTGGAGGGAATCAATGCTGGAAATCGGGGAGGAGCTAACACCCGAACTACTCGTCGGGCGAGGAGTGCTGAGGTTTTCGAGAATAGAGAATAATCGCATCAGGAGAGTTCAACGACTGTAAGAGGACGGGGAGTTGCAAGGGCCCGTGGTCGAGGTCGAAACCAGGCCTTCGTGACGCACAAGACTTTCGCTGCAGAAATGGGGAAACTTCAAGAGACTTTGCAAGCATTATTGGCTCATCAGGAAAAAACTGATTCGGGAAGCCGGGAAAAAGAGCGAGAGAAAGGAATTAACTACACTGTCAATCCCGCCGGTAGCAGAGGTCGGGGGTAACTCTTCTTCTATGGCTGTGGCGGTAACCAAGGTAGCTGCGAAAGGGTGCAGTTACAAGGAATTTGCATCCTGCAAACCCCCTACGTACAAAGGGGAGTGTGACCCAGTTCTGGTAATGAAATGGATCAAGGAAATGGAACTGGTTTTTGCTACCAGTAAATGTGCGGAGGAAGACAAGGTAATTTATGCTCTATCTATGCTGAGGTTTGAAGCTACGTTGTGGTGGGATGTTGAGACTGGTGGAATGGGGGTGGCAGCCGCAGAGGGTATGTCTTGGGGAGACCTCGTGGGAAAGTTCAAGGCACAATTTTTTCCTTTGACAGCGGTGAAGAAATTGCAAGAAGAATTTCTAGGGTTGGAACAGAAAGACATGACGGTAAGGGAATACACTACAAAGAATTTCTAGGGTTGAAACAGCAACCTTTCAGGCTGCCGTGCATGCGGCCGAAATGACAGAGAAAGAGAAGAACCGCCAATTAACTGATCGAGTAGGTGATAAGAGAACGTGGGACGGGCCCATAGCAGATCCAAGGAGGGGTAAGAATGCCAGACCAGAGATGTTGGGAACTGAAGATGTAACCAAGTCATTAATGCTGCTAGTACTGCCAGATGATCTTAAAGTTAATACTGCTAGGTATTACTACTTCTAGTAGAATTAATACTGCTAGTCAAAGTTAGTGCTGCTTGAACAAAGTTAGTACTGCTTAGCTAGTTAGTACTTCTAGTAGTTAGTGCTGCTTAGTAGTTAATACTGCCAAGACTCAGTTAATGCTTCCAAGGTGATCAAGGTGATTAATGTTGCTTCTAAGATAATGTGAAGATAATGCTGAAGAGATAGCGTCTGGAGATAAACATGGAAAGCTTGAAGATAATTATGAAGATTATTTTGAAGATCTTTTTAAGTTTTGTAATTATCTTTATTTTCAGTATATATAGAATTGTTTAGAATAGTTAGAGATAGAGAATTAATTCTGAGTTTTTGTTCTAGAGAGAATCAACCTCAAGGCATAGTTCCTAATTCTAGAGAAGTAGAATTCGTCTTGAAAGAGCCTGTTCTTCAAGATTGAGGTTGTGAATGAAAAGCTTGTAACTTTAATCATTAAATAAAGTTTACAAGTTGATTGTGATTCACTGTTTCATTGTTTTTCTGCTTATTGAATATTAAAGTGCTATTCCGCAGCTTCTTTAATATTGTTTCTGAGTATTCATAATTCTTGTTGAGAATTCGATCCTGACAAGTGGTATCAGAGCCTGTTCTCTCAGAAACATTCATTCATTCATCATGGAAAACTTTGCAGAATCAAACAGTACTCTTGTCTCTAAGGTTCCAATGCTCAAACCCAATGAGTTTGACATGTGGAAGATCAGAATCAGGCAATACATTCTCCTTGCTGACTACTCAATGTGGGATGTCATTGAGAATGGTCCCTCTACTGAAGGTCAGATTGGACCAGATGGGAAGAGATCTCCACCAAAGACAGATGGTGAGAGGAAGATCCGACAGACAGAGATGGACGCCTTGAGGACTCTGCTCTTGGTCATCCCCAATGAATATCAGCATCAATTCTGCAACTGCACTGATGCTCAGATTCTCTGGAATGCTCTAGAGAAAAGATTTGCTGGAACTAAGAGCACCAAAAGAAATCAAAGGGATGTTCTAAAGCAGCAGTATGAGAACTTCACTTCTTCAAAGAATGAGTCTATGAGTCAAACTTTTGACAGGTTCAACAAGCTTATTAGTGAACTGGCTACTGTTGTAGTAAAGATGGAGCAAGATGATATCAACAGGAAGTTCCTCAGATCTCTTGGGGATGAATGGACTATGTACACTGTCTCATATAGACAGAGTGACAATCTGGAAGAGAAGGAACTAGATGATCTGTATAATGATCTAAGAGTTTTTGAATCAGAAGTAGAAGCTAAGAAGAAGCCCACTGGGTATATTCATAATGCAGCACTTCTATCAGCATCCATTGATACTACTACCAACCCTGAAGCAGTTAGTGCTGCTAGTGGAGTAAATTCAGAAAAAGGCACTGAAACTGTCTTTGAAGCCTTTTTGTCAAGTCATAGCAACAACTCCTTGATTAATGATGATCTGGAACAAATTCACCCTGATGATCTGGAGGAGATGGACATTAAATGGCAGATGGCCATGTTATCTATGAGGGTAAAGAAGTTTATTAAAAGAACTGGGAGGAACAACTTCTCTCAAAGAAGAGAAGATGGAGCTGGTTTTGACAAAACAAAGGTGGAATGCTATAAGTGCCACATGAAGGGACACTTTGCTAGAGAGTGCAGAAGTGGTGTGCCAAATAACAACCACCAACAAGCTCAGAATGGAGGCTACAATTAAAACAAGAACTCTGCTCAAGCCCTTGTTTCTCAACAAGGAATGGGGTTTAACTGGAGTGACCAAGCTGAGGAAGCCATTCAGAATCAAGTTCTTATGGCAGAGGTGTCTGATCTCCCTTCTGAGGTAATTTCTAATCTTTGTACTCAATCTTGCATAGACACTGTCAAAAGGTACAGGGATCATAACCAAAACATGTGTGATGACCTCAAAAGATTAGAAAAGGACAGAAGAGATTATGTGTTGATAGTTGAGAGGTTTGAAGAACAAATCAAAGGCTTCCAAGCCAATGAACTTCAACACTCTTATGACACAAACTACTGGAAGTGGGAAAAGAATGAGTTAGAGACCAAACTGTCTAAGTCCAAAGAAGAGAATGATAGGTTGAAAGAAGAACTAGCTAAGGTTAAGCTTGATATAGAAAAGTTTTCATACGCTTCAAAAGCAATGGATTCTCTTATAAAGGCTCAGATTCATGATAAGATGAAGCCTGGTGTTGGATACAACAACACACCCCCTCCTTACAACAACAACTACATCCCTCCTACATCAGACTTGTTAGAGACCAAGGAGAAAAAGAACTTGTCTGAGGAAGCATTTAAGATAGATCCATTGGATGAGGTAGTTGTTGAGGATATGACTGAGAAAGAAGTCAGTGAGAATAAGAACAATGCTGTGAGTAAAGAGATACCCTTAGAAAACAACATCATCACCAATGAGGGATGTGGAAAAATATGGGTCAAGTCTAAAGAGATAGAGAAGACCAAAGGAAAGGCTAACAAGATCCATTACAAACAGACCACTGTTGTGAATCCTGACCCTTGTAAACAGTGTGCTTGCAATAAAACTGAGAGCCTAAATTCTGGTACAAAGAGAGGTAATCAAAGAAACTGGAATAATCAATGGGCTCAGAAACAAGGAGTTCATCTGAGTAAAATAATCAGACCAAAACCTTGTTTCATATGTGGCAAGTTGAATCATTTGGCTAAGCACTGTTTCTTTAACCCTATTAATCAAAATATGAACTTTCAAAGATTTATGCAAAAACCTGTTGGTTATAGGAAGGCTGGAAAGAAACATGTGGCTAAGAAATCTGTTGAAACCAAAGGCCAAATGAAGAAAAAGGTTTTAAAAGAGAGTATTAAAATGTGGGTGCCTAGAAGCACTAAAACTGTTAGTACTGCTACATCAAATAGTACTGATGACAGGGATAGTGCTGCCAGAAGTAATACTGCTGCTATCAGTATTAGTACTGTTGAGAATATTAATGCTTCTAACACTGTTAGTACTTCTTCAAAGGTTACTACTGCTAACACAGTTACTGCTGCTAACACAGTTACTACTTCTAACAAGGTTAGTACTGCTAAGCATGCAAGTGCTGCTAATGCAGTCAGTTCTTCTAAAACCAGTACTGCTTCTAGCAAATGTGCAGCCAAACCCATTATTGTGACAAAGTACTCCAGCAATGAGGAGTCAAAGTTTAAAAATCTTGTCAAGAAGGAATGTAAATATTTTGATGAGAAAGGGGTACCCAAGACCACTTTGGCTTGGGTTCCTAATCAATACTAACTGATTTATATTATGTGCAGGGCAACCAACAGCTCAAGGGGAACAGCATTTGGCATGTGGATAGTGGTTGCTCTAGGCACATGACAGGCAACATGTTATGCCTTCAGGATTTCAATCATATCAATGGAGGACATGTTGCATTTGGAGACAATCTTGAAGGTGGAAAAATAAGTGGAAAAGGTAATGTCACAAAAGGTAAGATGACATTTGAGGATGTCTACTATGTTGATCAGTTAAAGTACAACCTGTTAAGTGTATCACAGGTTTGTGACAAACAACATAGTATATTATTTACCAATACAGAATGTATGATCCTTGCTCCAGGATTCAAGGTAGTTGATGAAAGCATGATACTACTTAGAACTCCAAGAAAGGACAATGTTTATTGTCTAGACATGGACAATGTTTCAAGTGATTCATCCCTGAACTGTCTTGTTTCAAAAGCTTATGTGGATGAATCCTCTCTTTGGCACAGAAGGATGTGTCACATGAACTTTAAGACAATGAACAAACTTGTTAAAAACAACCTTGTAAGAGGTTTACCATCAAAAGTATTTTCATGTGATGATCATTGTGTCGCTTGCCTTAAAGGCAAACAGCACAAAACTTCTCATAAGACCAAAGAGTTAAATACAATTTCTTCTTGTCTCCAGTTATTACATATGGATCTGTTTGGTCCTACAAATGTGATGAGCATAGGGAAGAAATCATATTGCCTAGTTATTGTTGATGATTACTCTAGATTTACTTGGGTATATTTTCTAAGGACTAAGGATGAGACAAGTGGACTGATCAAATCCTTTATTCTAAGAATTGAAAACCAAACTAATCAAAAAGTAAAAGTCATTAGATCAGACAATGGAACTGAATTTAAAAATCTTGATCTAAACACCTTTTGTGAGGAAAAAGGTATTGAGAGACAATATAGTGCTCCTAGGACTCCACAACAAAATGGAGTTGCTGAGAGAAGGAATAGGACACTAATTGAGGATGCTAGATCTTTGTTAGCTGATTCAAAACTGCCAATTACTTTCTGGGCTGAAGCAGTTAATACTGCCTGTTATGTCCAAAACAGAGTTCTAGTGGTCAAGCCAAAGAACAAGACACCTTATGAGCTCTTAAATAAAAGAAAACCCTTTATTGGATTTTTTAAACCATTTGGGTGTCCTTGTACAATTCTCAATACCAAATCTCACTTAGGAAATTTTAATAGCAAGGCAGATGATGGATTTCTTGTGGGTTACTCATCTCAAAGTAAGGCCTACAAAGTTTTTAATACTTCTTCTAGAATAATTGAGGAAAGTGACAATGTCAAATGCAATGAGAACACACCAAATACTATTGGGTCTGGTCCTCAGTGGCTGTTTGACATTGATTCACTAACTAACTCTTTTGGTTTCAGTAGTGATGGTTATGCAGGTTCAAGCAGTGGAGGATCAGGGACTACACAAGTTCAAGACAACATACCTCAGTCTGTGATTTTTCTCATATCTACAGTGGATCCTGTTGAAGAAAGTGAAAAGTAGTCATCTACTGAACCAAATCAGAGTGAAGAAGAAAGAAGAGATGAGGAGAGTCAAGAAAATAAAGAACCAGAAGTAGCTGCTGAAATCACCTCAGTTGAGTTGAATGACTCCAATCTAGAGGTGGGACTCAATGAAGAACCTAGTCATCAAACAAGAACACAAAAGAATCATCCTCCTCAACTGGTAATAGGAGATATCTCTTCTCCTATGATGACTAGAAATCAAAGCAGGCTGCAAGATATGCAAGACCAACAGCATACAGTGCTTTCTTGCTTTCTATCCCAGCTTGAGCCTAAGAAGGCTCATGATGCTATGAAATATTCCAGTTGGATAGAAGCCATGCAAGAAGAGCTGCTCCAATTCAAGCTGCAAGATGTTTGGGATCTGGTAGACCTTCCTAAAGTTCAAAGAGCAATAGGTACAAAATGGGTCTTCAGGAATAAGAGAGATGAGAGAGAAATAGTAATAAAGAACAAAGCAAGGTTGGTGGCACAAGGGTATACACAAGAAGAAGGAATAGATTATGAAGTATTTGCACCAGTAGCTAGGATAGAAGCAATCAGATTGTTCCTGGCCTATGCTTCTTATATGAAGTTCAAAGTTTATCAAATGGATGTAAAAAGTGCATTTCTATATGGCTCAATTGAAGAAGAAGTATATGTCTGTCAACCACCAGGGTTTGAAAACCCAAACTATCCAGACAGAGTATACAAACTGAAGAAAGCACTTTATGGACTGCATCAAGCACCAAGAGCATGGTATGACACTCTGTCATCCTATATCCTGGAAAATGGCTTTGAAAGAGGAGTCATTGATAAAACTCTGTTCATCAAGAGAAAGAAGAAGCACATCTTGATGGTCCAAATCTATGTGGATGATATCATCTTTGGATCCACAAGAGACAATATGTGCAAGGAGTTTAAGGACCTAATGCATCAAAGGTTCAAAATGAGTTCCATGGGGGAGCTTACTTTCTTCCTTGGACTCCAAGTCCAACAGAAGTCAGATGGTATTTTTATTTGTTAGTCCAAGTATGTGCAGGACATTCTAACCAAGTTTGGTTTCTCAGACTCAAAGTCTGCCAGCACACCTATGGAGACACACAAGCAGATAATAGCAGATCTTGAGGGGGAGGATATGGATGTTCATCACTATAGATCCATGATTGGCTCTCTCATGTATCTTACAGCCTCTAGGACAGATATAATGTTTCCAGTCTGTGTGTGTGCAAGATTTCAAGTTAGGCCAAAGCAATCACACTATCAAGCTGTTAAGAGGATATTCAGATATCTCAAAGGGAAACCTAGATTGGGACTTTGGTATCCTCATGACTCATCATTTGACCTACTTGCATACTCAGACAGTGACCTAGGTGGAGCAAACTTGGACAGAAAATCTACTTCTGGAGGATGCCAGTTTTTGGGTGCAAGACTAGTATCATGGCAGTGCAAGAAACAAACCACAGTGTCCACATCTACAACAGAAGCAGAGTACATAGCAGCTGCAAGTTGCTGCTCTCAAGTCTTATGGATTCAGAATCAAATGCTGGACTATGGGGTAACCTTTCTACACACTCCAATCTTTATTGATAATAGCAGTGCTATTAGCATTGTTAATAATCCTGTCAAGCACTCAAAGACAAAGCACATTGAGATCAGGTATCACTTTATAAGAGACTGCAATGAAAAGAAGCTTATTCAAGTTGTAAAAGTTCATACTGATAACCAGTTTGCTGATCTATTCACCAAAGCATTTGATGTGGGTAGATTCACTTTCTTGGTAACAAGTGTGGGAATGATCAACTCTGAATGAGCTCCTACTTAAAAAGTGGTTCAATACCTGTATATAGTTTATGCTTGGTGTTACTAATCTTCTTTCTCAGGAAAAGTATAGCAGTACTCAGTTCATCACAAGCTTAAAAGTGTAAGTATGGTTAATACTGCCAGTGCAATTTTAATACTGCCAGTGCAATTTTTAATACTGCCAGTGCACAGTTAATACTGCTAAGTAGTTAATACTGCTAGTGGTTAATACTGCTCTCAGTTAATACTGCTTTCAGTTAATACTGCTAGTTAGTTAATACTGCTTTCAGTTAATACTGCTAGTTAGTTAATACTGCTAGTGGTTAATACTGCTCTCAGTTAATACTGCTAGTTAGTTAATACTGCTAGTGGTTAATAATTCTCTCAGTTAATACTGCTTTCAGTTAATACTGCTTTCAGTTAATACTGCTTTCAGTTAATACTGCTCAGTTAATACTGCTTTCAGTTAATACTGCTTTCAGTTAATACTGCTCTGTTAATACTGCTTTCACTAAATTTTTAAGGTTAATACTGCTTATAATCCACAAGCTATAAATACCCTTTCCTCGCCTAAAAGATCATAACGACTCTTTGTCTACTATTCATCTTCTCTCTCACTCTTTTCTCTCAAATATCCAGTGCTCGATAGTCAAGACTCCTTGCGTACAGATGGCTTCAATGGTGTTTGTTGATGAGCACAACAAGATAGCCATGCTCCAAAAGCCAAAACAAGCCGAAGGTTTTCACCAGATAGTCGACTTTTTGAGGTCAAGCCACATCGCTCATGCTCTCACTGTGTCTCCTACCATCTACATAGAGCACCAAAGGCAATTCTGGGCCAACGCCACTACTAGCACTGAAAATGGAGTGCAGTGCATCAAAACAAGGGTTTGTGACAAATCCTTGACAGTTACTGAGGAGACCATTCGCATCTGTCTACGTCTAGACGATGCTTCAGGTATATCTTCTATTCCAAATGAGGATTTGTTTTCAAACCTCACCAGAATGGGGTATGAAGGCCAATTGGGGATTTTCAAGTTTTTTAAAGCTCAATTTTCACCCCAATGGAGGTTCTTTGTTCATACTCTGATGCACTGTATTTCCAAGAAAACCACTGGCTGGAGCCAATTTAGCAGTCCCATTGCCTATGCTTTGGTATGTTTATCTACTGCTAGAAAATATAATTTTTCACTGATGATCTTCAATGATCTTGTCTCAAACCTGGACAACAAGAAGAGTTTCTTCATGTATCCCAGGTTTGTACAGGCAGTTATAACCAACGAATTGACGGATATACCTCACTTTGATGGGGTATATGTACCTAAACCCCCTAAAGGCAAGGTCTTCTCAAACATGAGAAGATCTGCTAGGGACTCGGAAGGAGTTGACACCCCATTGTTCTCAACAATGATGGTGGTGTCCCAACCACAAGAAGGTATGGCCTCAGGGTCAAGGCCCTCATTAGACCAACCCACTGAGAGCCAATCCCAACCTTCCCTCTCTCAAATTTTTCCTCAGTCCTTTGCTGCTAAACCCACTCATATGATATCCAAGACCTATGTCAAGAGAAAGGTACACAAGGCTCCATCCCTTGTTGTCCCTACTATTAACCAAGAGCCTCAAAGCCCTCTATTGGAGCATTCTCCAATAGAGAATATCCAAAGGGAATCCAATAGGGTGTCTCCCAACCCTGGGGAGGTGCTCTCTAAGGAGATGGATGAGCATATGGGTGAGAAGGCTGCCACTACTTCTGCTAGCACAGAGAAGGACAGTGGTAACATCTCTAAGACCTTCCCCATGGCAACTTTGGGTGAGAAATCAACCAAAGGACCCCGGTGCCAATAAACTAAGGGGGTAGTTGGTGCTTTTCCTAGGCAGAAGGCCACTACTACAGGATCCAAGGATCCCTCAAGGATGGGCAAAACATCTGAAAAGGGTGAGGATAGATCTGAAACTGATGAAATGATGGCAAACTGTTCCAAGGATCCTTCAAGGGTGGGTAAAGCACCTAAAGAAGGTGAGGATAGCTATACTTACTTGGAATTGATGGAAACAATAGCCAACATCAATGTTGATGTGGTTACTCAAGGAAAGGAAACCAAAGCATTGCAGCAAGTGGTCATCTCCCAACAACAGCAAATTTCAAAACTCAAGCAACTGGTGGGAAAGCTCATGGCCAAGAAAAGAAGAAGTCAGTTTGTTCTAAGGAGGAGAAAGGGGACAACCAAAAAGGAAAATGAGAATGATTCCAAAAAGGGGGAGAGTTCAAGCCAAGAAATGTTAGATCAATAGATTGAAGGGGAGTTTGTTGAAGCACAGGGAGAGTTTGTTGAAGAAAAAGCTGAAGGTGTAAAAGAAACAGAAAGTGCCAAAGCAGCAGTAACAACAACAGCAGCAGTAACAACCCCAGCAACAGAAACTACACAAGCAGCAGTAACAGGGTTAACACCTGAAGAGGTTGAGGTAGTTGAGATGCTTGTAAAAGCAAAGAATGACACTACCAAAGCAAAGGGAGTGGTCATAAATGAAGGGGGAGCAAAGAGAACAGAAAAGAAAGACAAGGCTGCAGATGCAATGAAAAAGGGGAAAGAAAAGATGATAAAATCTGATCAACCAACCAAAAAGCAAAAGATGGTTGAGTCAGATGAAACATTAGCCAAGAAAATGCAAGAAGAATTAGATCAAGCAGAGAAAGAGCAGGTTGAGAAAGACAGAGAGATAGCTAGAGCACTAGCAAATGAATTAAATGAAGCATTTCAGAAAGGGCTGGAAACAGAGAAAGCAAAGCAAAGAGCAATAAGCTTGAGAAAGGCTATGATGGCCAGAACAAGTGCAAAGAAGAAAAGGCCTTCACAGACTTACCTTGCAACTCAGGAAAGAAACAAGATGATAACTTTCTTGAGGAGTGCAATTGGTGTGAAGAAAGAAATGTTTGTAAAAATGACTTTTGATCAAGTCAAAGGCTTATATGAGAAAGAAATGGGAAAACTGAAAAGTAATGAAAAGGACATAGTGGAGTTTGAAAAGAAAGCCAAGGAGAGACATGATGTGAACATTAATCAACCCTTCCCTGAAAGTGAAGAGGGAACTCCTACAAAAGAAAAGGTAGAGATAAAGGAAGAAAAGAAGAAGGAATCTACTATAGGGCAAAGTCAAAGGATTCTGAAGAGAACCAAGATGATGGCTAAAAGAAAGAAAACTGACAAGAAGCCCAGAGTAGAAAAAGAGAAAAAGGTTGCTGAAGAAGAAGAGGCACCAAAGAATGAAGAAAAGAGAGTTGAATCTCAGGAAGTACCACATAGTTCAGATGTAAATATGTACATGGTGGTAATGGATAAAATTCCAAAGCCTATCACAGCTGAACCTGTTGGAGTCAAACCTCCTGAAGTCATCCACTGGGATATTATGATGGTGGATGGTAAAGAGTATATCAGATTGAAAAGAAAGGATGAGAAGTACTATGTGTTTGCAACATGGAACAAAATTGTCAAAGAATGTTCAAGATCTGATTTAGAGGAGATGTATGAAGTTGGTATGAAGTTACATGCAGATCAGCTGAAAGCTCCAGGGTTACCAATTGTAAAGCTGGTTATGGAGTATTTGTGCAAGTTATTCGATCCAGAAGCAGTGAAGCATTTAATCAGAGATGTGTTCAAAACTGTTAGAGGATGGACTCTGTATGAAAGGAGTGGAGTCTATGAATTGGCCTTGGATACTTTTTACATGGAATATTACTTGGTGGACAGGGTCTACAATCACAAACGTCTAAAGCTTCATGCCATGTTAAAGAAGAAGTTGGGTTGTGCATCAAATTCAGAAATGGCAAAGTATCTAATTCAGAGAACTATCAATCAGAGCATGGGACTGGATCCTAACATTGGACTGAATCAATGAAAATTTTGGAAGCATCTGAAGAACTTGACTTCTCTTTCTAAAAGTCAAGTTAGGGGGAGATTGTTGGGAACTGAAGATGTAACCAAGTCATTAATGCTGCTAGTACTGCCAGATGATCTTAAAGTTAATACTGCTAGGTATTACTACTTCTAGTAGAATTAATACTGCTAGTCAAAGTTAGTGCTGCTTGAACAAAGTTAGTACTGCTTAGCTAGTTAGTACTGCTAGTAGTTAGTGCTGCTTAGTAGTTAATACTGCCAAGACTCAGTTAATGCTTCCAAGGTGATCAAGGTGATTAATGCTGCTTCTAAGATAATGTGAAGATAATGCTGAAGAGATAGCGTCTGGAGATAAACATGGAAAGCTTGAAGATAATTATGAAGATTATTTTGAAGATCTTTTTAAGTTTTGTAATTATCTTTATTTTCAGTATATATAGAATTGTTTAGAATAGTTAGAGATAGAGAATTAATTCTGAGTTTTTGTTCTAGAGAGAATCAACCTCAAGGCATAGTTCCTAATTCTAGAGAAGTAGAATTCGTCTTGAAAGAGCCTGTTCTTCAAGATTGAGGTTGTGAATGAAAAGCTTGTAACTTGAATCATTAAATAAAGTTTACAAGTTGATTGTGATTCACTGTTTCATTGTTTTTCTGCTTACTGAATATTAAAGTGCTATTCCGCAGCTTCTTTAATATTGTTTCTGAGTATTCATAATTCTTGTTGAGAATTCGATCCTGACAAGAGACGAGAGGAGGACGTGGATTTGGAGAGAAGTCGTGTGGGAAATGTCATCGGGTACACCGGGGGGAATGTGGTTCAAGAGACAGATCATGTTTTCAGTGTGGAATGTCAGGACACATGTCTAGGGATTGTCCGAACAAGAAAAACTGTTACCAGTGTGGGTCACCAGATCATCTTCGGTCCGAGTGCCCGCAGGTCAAGCGGGGTAGGCTAGTTCAGTCTGGGGAGCGTGGGGGAGGAAGAAAGGAAGAGAAGAAATGGGAGTCGGCTCGTCTGAAAGGGGGGGCCTTTAATATGACGGCAACGGAGGCGGAGGAGATTCCTGGCGTGGTAGAAGGTACGTTTATGATAAACTCTACTTGTGCTAGAGTATTGTTTGACTCAGGAGAGACTTGCTCTTTTATATCTTCTGCGTTTGCTCGGTGTTTGGGGTTAAAGCCTATGCATTTAGAGCAGGGTTTTGATGTAGAAACCGTCGATGCTAATCAGGTGGCGATTAGGGAGGTGTTTGAGGGATTTATGATAGACATAGAAGGGAGTCTAGTACCAGTGGTACTATATCCTATGCCGATGAGAGAGTTTGACGTGGTTCTTGGGATGGATTGGTTGGCTAGGAATGATGCTAGTATTGTCTGTAATAAGAAGATGATTCGTATGGTGTTACCGGAAAAAGGGGTGGTAGTAATATATGGGGATAGGTGGGAACGAAATTCTAGTTTGATTTCCATGATCAAAGCGAATAGAAGTTTGAGAAAAGGGTGTAGGGGATTCTTAGCATATGTGATTGATGCTAAGAAAGAGAAGAGTAGATTGGAGGAAGTACGAGTAGTGAGCAATTATCCGGAAGTATTTCCAGAAGACTTGACAGATCTACCTCCGGATCGTCAGGTCGAATTCCGGATCGACCTGATGCCTGGTGCCGCTCCGGTAGCACGTGCGATGTACCGGTTAGCACCTTCAGAAATGAAAGAAATGATGTCGCAATTGCAAGAATTGATGGATAAGGGGTTCATAAGGCCCAGTACTTCACCGTGGGGAGCGTCAGTGCTCTTTGTGAAGAAAAAGGATGGATCTATGCGAATGTGCATAGA
Organism: Arctium minus; assembly: GCA_954870635.1. Classification (NCBI taxonomy): domain Eukaryota; kingdom Viridiplantae; phylum Streptophyta; class Magnoliopsida; order Asterales; family Asteraceae; genus Arctium; species Arctium minus. The sequence continues at coordinate 146,134,048 of OX941081.1, forward strand.
TTACCGAGAGCTCAACAAGTTGACGATCAAGAATAAGTATCCGATCCTAAGGATAGATGACTTATTCGACCAACTTTAGGGAGCAAGTTTCTTCTCCAAGATCGATTTAAGGTCGGGGTATCATCAACTCAAGGTGAGGGAAGAGGATATATTGAAAACAGCCTTCCGTACGAGGTATGGACATTACGAGTTCCTTGTAATGCCATTCGGGTTGACCAACGCTCCTGCAACCTTCATGGATTTGATGAATAGGGTGTGTCAACCTTATCTAGACAAGTTCGTGATTGTATTTATTGACGATATTTTGATATATTACCGAGGAAGAACATGAGGATCATTTGCGATCAGTGTTGGAGCTATTGAAGAGAGAGACTTTACGCAAAATTCTCGAAGTGCGAATTCTGCTTGCGAGAAGTACAGTTCCTTGGTCACGTTGTGTCACAAGACGAGATTAAGGTGGATCCGGCCAAAGTGGAAGAAATTCGAAATTGGGAGGCACCATGGAATCCGTCGGAAATCCGCAGTTTTTTAGGACTAGTCGGATATAACAGGAAGTTCATAAAAGACTTCTCTCGAATAGCCACTCCACTAACTGCGTTGACGAAAAAGAATGTAAAGTTCCTATGGGCGGAAGCTCAAAGGGAGGCTTTCCAGAGACTTAAGGATATGTTGAGTAGCGCTCTGATTCTGTCCTTGCCAGACGGTACGGAAGACTTTATAGTATATAGTGATGCGTCGAGGTTAGATTTGGGATGTGTACTCATGCAATGAAGGAAGGTAATCGCTTATGCATCTCGTCAACTGAAAGATCACGAGTCCCGATATCTACCCACGATTTAGAGCTGGCCGCTGTGGTTTTTGCACTAAAGATTTGGAGGCATTATCTTTACAGAACGCAGTGTCAAATTTTCACAGATCACAAAAGTCTTTGTCATCTGTTCGATCAGAAGGAGTTGAATATGCATCAGAGAATATGGATGGAACTGCTAACTGACCATGACTATAAGATCGAATATCATCCCGGAAAGGCCAACGTAGTGGCAGACACCCTTAGTCGAAAGGAAAGGAGTGAGAGCCTGATGATGGTTGCTACGAGGACTGAGGTGACCCCAATGCTACTGGAAGAGATTAAGAGAGTTCAAGTGGAGGCACTGAAGCATGAAAATCTTAAAGCTGAGAGAATGGTGGGTATTGCAAATTTGCTAACAGAGGACAATCGGGGATTGAAATGCTACCGTGGGAGGATCTGGATTCCGAAGCTTGAAGATTTGAGGATGAGAATATTAGCGGAAGCTCATAAGTCCAAATATTCGATCCACCCAGGAGCGAATAAAGATGTACGGAGATTTGAGACTAGACTATTGGTGGTCGGGACTAAAGAAAGATATAGCTCATTATGTGGAAAAGTGCTTGACGTGTCTGCAAGTAAAGACGAAGCATCAACAACCGTATGGGAAGCTGCAACCGTTAGAGATTCCTGTATGGAAGTGGGAACAGATTACGATGGACTTCGTGACTAAGATGCCCCAAACTCCGAAGGGATATGACGCAATCTGGGTCGTTGTGGATCGACTGACCAAATCGGCACATTTTCTACCCATTAAAGAAACTTACTCTATGGAAAGACTCATGAAGTTGTATATCGATGAGATTGTCGTTCATCATGGTGTGCCTCTATCGATTGTATCTGACCGTGATAGCATGTTCTCCTCAGCTTTTTGGAGGAGCTTTCAACGAGAGATGGGATCGAAGATCAAGATGAGTACGGCGTATCACCCGCAGACTGACGGCCAGAGCGAACGGACTATTCAGACATTAGAGGATATGCTGAGGGTATGCGTCTTAGATTTCTAGGGTTCGTGAGAAAACCACCTACCGTTGATCGAGTTCACCTATAATAATAGCTATCACACGAGCATCAAGGCGGCTCCTTATGAAATGCTTTATGGCAGGAAGTGTCGAACTCCCTTGTGTTGGAATGAGGTTGGAGAGAGGCAGTTGGCTGGCCCCGAGTTAGTACAGTTGACTTCAGATAAAATCGTCCAAGTACGCGAAAGACTAAAAGTGGCACGTGATCGTCAAAAGAGTTACGCGGAGAAACGCCGGAAGGACATAGAGTTTCAGGTTGGTGATAACGTAATGTTGAAGGTATCACCATGGAAAGGGGTAATTCGATTTGGGAAGAAGGGGAAGTTAAGCCCCCGATTTATAGGTCCGTTCAAAATCATTGAACGTGTCGGTTTAGTGGCGTATAGGTTGGACTTACCTGAGGAGTTGAAGAGCATTCACAGCACTTTCCATGTCTCCAACTTGAGAAAGTGTTTAGCGGATGTACAAATGGCTATTCTTATGCAAGATATCGGGGTGGATGAGAAGTTGAACTTCGTCGAAGAGACCGAATCTATAGTGGATCGTAAAGTGAGACGACTAAGGACAAAGGATATTAACCTGGTGAAAATTCAGTGGAAGTTTCACAAAGGGCGAGAAGCGACAAGGGAGTTAGAGTCGGAAATGAGAATTAAATATCCGCATCTCTTTGCCAAAGAAAATTCCGGGGACATAATTCTTTTAAGGGAGGGAGAGTTGTAACATCCGTAAAATGTGGGCACAAATTTATTAATTCTAGATGTCAAAGTTTGTGGAGAAAATATGAAAGCTGAGGTGCCAATGTGTAAATTAATCAAAAGTGGCCTAAAGGGGCCTAAAACCCTAGGTCTTATTCATTTTGCTCCTGGAGGCAATTTGTGTGTGTATTCTGTGTATGTGTGTGTGTGTGTGTGTATGTGTGTGTGCGGAGACCCAAAGGGATAAGAGAAGACCGATCGGAGTCGAGACTTGGAGCTCAAAATCTAAAATCACGTGGGGTTTATCATTTGGAGGTAAGTATCAAATTAAAATCCTTGTTTTCTTCCTATCGTTTTGTGTTAAGTGATTTGGGATTTGGTTCGACACTGGATTGGATTTAAGGGTTTAGAGTGTGACTAAAGACTTAATTTATCTATGTAAATGTAATATAGATGGTTAAAAATCGATTGATGTTTGGGTTTTATGGGATTAATGAATCGATTAAGGTAGGAAGAATAAAGATTTTAAGATGGAAAAGAGGATCGAGGATTCACCTGTTAATTGCCGCCGCTGTTGTTGTATGACCCTCGATCGGACCCATTGACCAGGGTGTCAACGGACCGGTGTCCACCGACCGGTGCCCCATTGACCGGGGTGTCCACGGACCGGTGTTTCTTCGACGGGTGTCTTCATAAGGGGGAGTTTTGTGTGAGTCATTGCAGTAACCTCGAAAAGTCTTAAAATGCCATCAAATTACAATTTGATGAATTGTTAAATCTGGATTGTAGGATTTGATCTATCGGGGAATAGGATTCGTGTGTGAGCCGAGTTTTCTCATCAGGTGAGTTCCCTTATTTTTTTCAAACAATGCTTCATATTTATGAACTAGAAATGGTTTATATTTCATTGCTTATTATGGTTATCGCAACTCTTGATAAAGCAATACAATAATGTCAATGTGATGTTCTTATTTACATTTCATGTATACAATCAAGTTTTAATGTGGCGCGTTATTCAATTATGTATTGGCCAAGGCTATATGCGTATAACCATCAGGGATGGTTGAATCGTGTATTTGGAATTCGTTTCCTTATACACGGAAACGACATCGACATGGGGGGGCCGTATGGGGATCTACTGGGGGCCCCGAGGACGAGTAGTCCTTATACTTGTGAACAAATTATGGCACTAGGTTGTGAGATTTTAGTTTTATCATTTATCGAAGTATGTTGTATATTTCCTACAAAAGGACGAGGTTGGGAATTCACTAGACCTCTCGGTCTAATCCTCACTTCCTGTTTTCTTAAAATCCATTTTCAGGTAAAATAACTGCTTCCGGATCTGGTAAAGGAAAAGAGAAGTGTTAGAAGCTCGTATGCGGGAGTTCTGGCTTTAGAGCGGCGTAGTTACATTTTCTTTTTATATATATAGATTCTCGGTTGTAATAGACTAAGATCTAGGCGATTTAAATTCCTGAATATCAAGTTTCTGTATTGTAACCCATTGTTGAATGTTCGATATTATTCTATCTATTTCAATTGTTGATGAAATTGTTGGGTTGTTACAAACCTGAGCATCATGTAACTTCAAAGACTAACCGGATGAGTTGCAAAAGATCAGATAAAGCGATACAGTAACCAAGTGTAACAGCTAACACAGAAACAGAAGAGTAACTGTTATCACAACAATTAAAAGTAATTGTGTGGTCTATTTTCAGAGTTGGCATCGATATATCTCTTATAGATTTCCAGTTATCACTGAAGTAAAATATTAAAAAATTACTTCTCAAACTGTTCTGGCAATATCACAAAGATATGCAAGGGGAATCACAAAGATTCGTGCGTGTGTGAAAGAAGTATAATAATGTTGATTAGGCTCAAAGATTGATTCAACATGGGACGCAGGTTTGAGATCAATAGACACAGTGAGATGAATATGAAGTTCGGAGACTGGAGCTGATGTCTTCCTTTTTCAATATCTAAGACCTCCGAGTGAGGAATAGATAGATTATATGCTAAATCTTCGTGCATAAATGTCTTCCTTTTTCAATACCATACATTGGAATCAATGTCTTGTTATTGAGGGTCAACAAAAGTCAACACTTTGATTTTATTTTGCCTTTAATCATGTAAATGGTCCAAGGAATGCCTTGACCATATATATAGTTTAGACGTTGTTCATTTCTCACGAGTAACTTGTTGTAGCAACTCATTGTAACATGTAATTGTAAGATTCTCTCAAGATCAATACATATTACACTTTCTCTTTCTACATTCTCTCTCTAGATTCTTGATTGTTCTTCATGATATTTGCTTGATTTGGGTCCAACACATGATGTGGTTCCTAAACAAATAAGCTTGTCTCGAATGGTGAGGTCCCAAGGTAAAGACCTGGATAGGGTTGAACTTGGTGATCCTTTGAGTAAAATATTTGGATAGAGTTGAACTCATTTTTATGTTGGACTAAAGACTTGGATATAGTTGACGTTTAAAATGACTAAAGACCTGGATATGGTTGATGTAAATACTTATCCATCCTTGATATATGTTTAAAACGTTAGTTTGTGGCTTACTTTTGTGCTCCGTCACGACGTGTGGTAAATCGGGTCTCCCCCGTCATCTTATGATGTTGTTACCCTTCTAAAGAGTGAAATGGTTTATTCTTATCGAATGTCTTGATTTAAGCTACGTTACCGTTTTACTGTTTTATAGCGTAATCATATAATTGTTTGTTTTCATTAGGCATCAAGGCTAACACTTTTTCTTAAAATAACATGTATAACAGGTTCTCTTAGTGGTGGGGCTCCGAAGTCGTGAGCGGAGTGATGGATGTCGGTAGAGGCATCTTTTAGGATCAAATACTTTTGTTTATATAGGCGTATACTCTTTTAGCAGGAAATCTTTTGGGAGAAGATAGTGACACCCGTTTCTTAATATGAGCTTGACTTAGTTTAGATTAGTAGGTTATTAATTGTTTTATTCATATTATGGGGTTGTAAACGCCATACCATTTCCCCATTTATGGATGATTTATTTATTTAAGAATTACATTCATGTCATTTTTCAAGTTTGAATTTGCTCTTATTTTTAGGATGTTACAAAAAATACCTATTTTAGTACATAACAGGATCTCTAAAATGTAGTTGATAAAAAGGACCCATAAAATTAGCAGATAACATGATTCCAAAAAATGTATTAGCTATTATATTGGAGTCTGTTAATTTTATCGCACTGTCACGATCCTTCATTTTCACCTATCTTATTTGCTTTTGTTTTCTCTAAATTCTCTCCCCCAAGTATCAAGGCTAGCTATTGATATCTACAATTTATATCACCTTAATCAATAAATATATATTTTAGTGTCCTTTTAGTTTTCTTGTTTAGTGTATTTTCACGTTCATTATCTATGTGATTTAACGCCCAAATTTATGGCCGTGATTTAAGCGAATTATATTGACCGGTTAAGAGTAAGAATTTATTTCATGTATTTTCCAATTGTGTGGCAAAGTAAAGTAAGATGTATTACTTTTACTATTCATCCGTTCTGTCTTGATGATACAATTAATGGTTGTTATATGAATAAACTAAGGCCCCAACATGATGTCTAAGCATTAAGACTTTAGAGTGAGAATAAACTAAGGGCCCAACATGATTTAACTTTAGTTTGGTGGGGCGGACAATTTGTGGTTTGTTGACATGAACTTAGTTATATATTTGGTAGATGATATTGATCTAGGTATTATTACCGATAATTTTGCGTCTAAGAATACATAAAAAAATATTTTATATTAATTATTATCATTTATTGTACTCCGTTATATTTTTGATAATAAAAAAGTATTTCTATAAAAAGTTTTGTACTTATCAGGCCCTCTTTTTACAAACGTCCCTGGCCCAAAAAAATTAGGAACGATATATACATATGCATATATATATATTTATATATATATGTATAGGGTCAGGTTCGAGGGAAAACCTCAAAAAAACAGAAAACTGAGGAACACTCAGGTATCCTTCCATCTGGACGGTATGCACTTGTGCATACAAGTAATTAATTAGTTTTTTGGTTTTTATGCACATGTGCTGGCTAATGCAGATCCGGCTATCACTCACCCCGATCTACTCTCAACCTCAAACATTCGCTTACTAAGATCTTTACCGCAACGGGGAACCTATACACCTCGATGCTTAATCACCAACGTCTACATTCCTTTAAATTCCACCACCAAGAGGTCAACATCCTCTTGACCCAACGGGGATACTTCCAAACATTCCAACGATTTGTTGACTTCAAAAAGGCAAGTTGACGCCTAAACCGAAAGATGACATCAAAACGTGTATTCCCACCCAATACTTCATTCCAGAAGTAATGCCGCATTAAGGTTGACACTTAACAAAGAACTAATATTCCCAAATCTTACATCCCTAACAGACGAACCACAAAATTCCTTGATCACGAAAACCCATTAAGACGGTACACCATCAACATACACCCCGATGTCGGACAGAAAAGTAACCCATTAAATCGAACCCAACCAGGCGTAGATAATCCCACAAGACCTTATCTCGCAGGTTTACCGAAGCGTAGAGTTCATCTCTTAATTAATTGGGGGACAAAATCTAATACCTCCACTAGTCATGCATGACCCGATTCAAAAACTAAAACTCAAATTCAAGGTTGACCACAAGTTGGATCATTCGACGCTTCAAATCCTAAGGACTCCTCTAGTCTCTTAATTTCAACTCCTTCCACAACTGGGGTTTAAATCTATAGCCCTAACGAGTTCATGTTTTTTTTTTCAACCAGTATGTCAATTTGGAATTTGTAAAGTTTTCAAATACAAAAATTTTATAACAATTAATCTTGCGGTAAAAATTACACTACCGTTCAATCGATAGGTTTCAAAATTGGCCATCAACTTTACGCATCTAACACCATTTCCAAAACTCATTTGATCAGTACTTACATTAATAAAAAGAAACGGTAACAAAAGATGCGCAACAAAATTTTCGAACAGACTGCCATGGTCCTAGCATGCATCGATTTATATTATGCATATGAAAATAATTTTCTGCACTAAAACATGCGCAATAAAAGTTTGTACTACTCCCAATGGAAAATTTCACAACCTCAACTTTAAAACCTTTTTTCTTTAAAAACGCAAAACGTCGGAGGATAAAATTCCCAACAAGGCCCATATACGTCCGTTTATTTCCCCAAGTTTAGCAACACAATAGGAACGTAAATAAAATTTTAAATCGAGTTCAAATTTTGGGCCGCACAGATAAAACGTACTTACCCAAAGCGGTAACTACAACGACATGCAAACCGGAAATTCATTTCATGCATTGCGGAAAACTCCCAACAGTAAAATCAATAATGAAATATGTTCAGAACAAAAGTTTTATCTGAAATAATATAAATCTTTTACACGTTTACTCGCACCAAGAGTATAATTTAATCCAACTATAACACATGGGATGACATCTATTAACAAAACGTATAAAATAACGCACACAATAATGCATGTATACACGTTCCAAAATTTATCTACGCGACGCAAAATGTCGTAAGATAAGACACCATAAAACCCAACTGAATTTTTTTTATAAAACTCATTAACGCTAAAAATCTAGTGGTGTCAAAATTTTCATTTCCCAACATAAACAAAATATAAAACGACAATAAGTCTAAAAATGTCAAAATTTTAAAACCACAACGTACGATAAAGCGACCATTTTCAACAACACTTTCATGAGACACGACGTCCAAAATGCTCGTAAATTTACACGCAATAAAATTAAAACCCACGCATCTCAAAGTACACTCACGCGCCCAAAACGTCATAAAACAATATTCCAAAAAATTCAACACAACTCGTACAGACTAAAATTCCCCAGAAAATTCCGACTCAAAAACATGGAAACAACTCTTCCTTTAAAACCTTAACATACGTGGAGGAGATCCAAGGTCAAGGTTAAAAATTCTACAGTTACTTGCCCAATACCACATATGACATTAAAACATGGATCTTAAGATATCCAAAAATAGCGTTAAACACAGAACAGGGACGGAGAGATTTTTCCATATAAATTGCAATCACATGCAACAAAACAATTTCATGCATGCTTGAGCTCACGGTTTAAAATCTGATGAGTGCTAAATGTTTACCAAGACTTCATAGTATAACACACTTTATGCTTCGAAAACATGAGAAACAATTGATGCAAACTTATTTTAGAAATAAATTTTGTGCATGTATTTGGTCGGCACTTAACCTCGTGAAGTCACGCTCCTCAATTTCCTACTATTGTCATCCGGATGCTCAACATCTTAAAACAATACTCGAATATTTCATCAGTTCACCTTATAATTTCTCCTCGAATAACGTCCAATCCATGAGTCTAAGGTTCTGCTCTAACCAATAACTCTGACTCAAGACGATGAACATAATGCACTCATCGCGCTTAACAATCACTCCAAAGTGACATTGCTATAAACATCAATCCTTCCTTAGATTACTCGCTTAGAAACTTTCTCACTACCCCAACGGTCATCATACCAAGGTAGTTCAAGTATACACATGTAGCATGTAGGATCACCATAACACTGGCCAGGTGCCATTATGAACGTACTGTACATGATCATTCTTGTGACCCTCGACAAGTTTCCCGTTTCTAGCGACTCGGTCAACCCCAAAATATCTCATCTTAAGGTACCTAATGTGCCATTTCATTTTCAATCACCTAAGAGAACGCTACTTTGAGTCTAGGCATCCAAAATTAAATACCTAATTCTCTCAAAAATCCACGCACTAGGACTTTCAGTCCTAACAATCTCCCCCTAAAGTTGAATAAGGTATTTATCATCTTGAAATCTTCATGCCATGATCTTCTTTCCCTCTTGAATCTTGAAAAACTTTGGTGTTGCACGTCTTCATGTCTTTCTAAGCTCCCCTTTGAATCAAGCTCTTGGTTTTCATAGTTTCAACTTTGTAATCAGATTCAACGTATAATAGCCTCGACTGAACGTTTAACACCCTCAAATATGGAAATAGCAACTAATTTAAAATTTTCTAAATACATCGATAAATGATACATCTCCAATCACAATTTATTAAGTAACCTCAATACACACATTTCATTCTATACATAGAGTCTATAATAAGGACGGGTGCTACTAAAACCCCATAATGGTCACTATCTCCAAACTGCGGAAGACTTCACCAACTACTTACACTTGCACAAAGCTAAGGCTCAACTCTTCATAGAATTGCTAGAATCCAAACCCCCAACTGGAACCTGATGCACTTGCCGACAAATAAAAAGGTTAGGCTTAACGTCTAGTGAGCTCAAGAGTTTTCAACATTTATAAACGGGTCATTAAAAGGAAGAATGCAATTAAAATCATAATATTTCAAAATGATATGCTTTAGTCATGAAAACGACTCGTTTACTAATAATCATGCATTTTAAACGAAAGAGACACTAATATAATTGTTAACCGAACCAGACTATCTTTAAGGCTAAGATACCAATATAAAATGTTCTTTCGTAAATTTAGACTTAACCCAAACTTACTCGAAATAAGAAATAGAGAGAGAACTCCCAATTTTTTTATAAAGTGCGGACAAAGATGTTATATCTCGAAATACCGAAATACCCAACACGGGTGGAACACGATCCACAACTCATAGACCATAGATGAAAATCTATATAAATAAATATTTCCAGGAACACGGACATTAGACCCAAAACTCACACGACCATAAAATAGACGAAATTAAATACCGACATGTGGAAAAAGACGCATACCATTCAAACCTTAATATACGTGGGGAAACCCCAATATTAAGGTCATCATTTATCGTCGACCACACAAACCAAAATTTGTAACATACAACATTAACATTTAAAACACCACGGATCTACGACGGAGAGACCCGTATACATTGAGAATAGAGGAACACGCAAGTAGGCCGCCCATACAACTTCCTCGCATGTCATCTAAACGTTTCCATCTTGGGTGGCGAGAACACGTGAATGGGGCCACCCGTGATGTTATTGAATTTCACCACACATCCCGACATCCTAGTTCCCATGCAAACACGACCAAAAGTATAATTACTCAAATCTCATCGTTGGTTGAGACAAACCATTTTCCAAATGAACTCATACCCTTATGTTTTCAAAATGTCTCATAACACAATAATATGCATTTTCTAAAAAAGGTTTATAAGATCAAATACACAAAATGACACTTACGTCAATTGAACTCCAATTACATATGTAAAATCATCAAAGAAACATTTCAACATGATTTATTTACCAAAATACCCAAAGATCTCAAAATGGGCGTCTCAACATGTTCATAAAACTAAACATTTCAAAATAACCAAAACTTATCAGCAGTTAACAATTTAATGTAAAACACAAACACTTTAAAATAAACATTTTAGCATGTACACCATTTCCACAAATCAACTTGAACTCACCTTGCTAGATTTAGGCTAAATCTAGATTTTTCCCCACTTTGAAGAAACTTGAATCTTCAAGGTCAAAAACCTCCAAAAACCTAGATCCGTACATTTTCAACCATAAATAACCGTATTCAACCATATAGAAACATTCCCCAAACATTTTACATGAAACCTCAACTTATATCGAAACCCTAATTTTCATAAGTGAAGAGAAGAGATGATTACCTTAATTACTAGTACAAAAATGGTCATTTTTTACGGTTAAAAAGCGTTACCATAGGTATACGGTAACGGTTTTCGTTGACAAAAAAAACATTACCTATTCTGTCGTCACTTTTGATACATTTTTTGTTACGTTTTAAAAATGTTACCTTATCACATAAAAAACTGTCACCATAAGCTAAAACCGTCACCTTAGGTGTATATAAAAAACAATATTCTTCTTAAAACCGTCGCCATAGCATGATATATGGTGACGTTTATTTTTCAAACCGTCACATTATCATGGCATGCAGTGACGTTTATTTTTCAAAATCATCATCATATCCATACATATAATTATGTTTATTTATCAAAATCGTCATTGTAGAATGACATATGATGACGTTTATTTGTCAAAACTGTCACCGTAGCATCACATACGGTAACGTTTAATCTTTCAAGACTGTCAATGTAGTATGACATACAATGACGTTATTTTCAAGACCATCACCATAACATGACATATAGTGATTTATTTTTCAAAATCGTCACAGTAGCATGATGTACGGTGATGTTTATTGGTCAAAACCGTCACAGTAGCATGACATACAGTAACGTTTATTTGTCAAATCCGTCACTATGGCATGACATACAGTGACACGTATTTGTGAACACCGTCAACATAGCATGATATATGATGATGTTTATTAATCAAAATAGTCATCGTAACACGACATACAGTGACATTTATTTTGCAAAACGGTCACTGTAACAAGACCTACAGTGACGGTTTATTCGAAACAGTCACCATAACATCGCATACGGTAACGTTTATTTTTCAAAATTGTCACTATAACATTGCATACTGTGACATTTTTTAAAATTGTCACCGTAACATGACATAAAATGATGTTTGTTTTTCGAAACCGTCACGGTAACATGACATACAATGACGTTTATTTTTTTAAGCAGTCACCGTAACATGGCATACGGTGACGTTTATTTTTTGAAACAGTCACCGTAACATGGCATACAGTGACGTTTATTTTTTAAAATTGTCACCGTAACATTACATACGATGACCTTTTTTTTAAATTGTTACTGTAACATGTCATAAGATGACGTTTATTTTTCAAAACCGTCATGGTAGCATAACATAGGGTGACGTTTATTTTTTGAAGCAGTCACCGTAAAATGCCAAACGATCACGTTTATTTTTCAAAATTGTCACAATAACATTGCATACAATGATGTTATTTTTTAAAATTTGTTACTATAACATGGCATAAGATGACGTTTGTTTCTCAAAACCGTCACAATAACATGACATACGGTGACGTTAATTTGTAAGAATCGTCATGGTAGCATGCCATACAGTGATGTTTATTTTGTCTAAACCGTCACCCTAGAATAACATATGGTGACGTTTATTTTTCAAAAACGGTCACCATAGCATAACATATATAGACGTTTATTTGTTAAAACCGTCACCGTGGCATGACATATGGTGTCATTTTTTTTCAAAACCGTTACTATAGCATGACATAATATGACGTTTATTTTTTCAAAATTGTTACCATAACATGACTTACAGTGACATTTACATTTCAAAATACATTTCAAATTTGTCACTGTAGCATGGTATGTGGTGAGGTTTATTTTTCAATCACATAGAATGACACATGGTAACACTAAATTATCAAAACCGTTGCTATATGCTATTTTTTGGTGACCATTTTTATTATTTAAGGTGAAAATGAAATTACATTTGAAAACTCAAAATATGAATCAATATTATTATCAACACATATAATAAAAGTAATATTACAAATCATATGAATAATATATGAGAACACCAATAACAAAAGTACCAAACATCTAAGACATTTTTTGTTATTTATGCTATATTCCTCGCTTGATTCGATATTTTCACCATCTCGTTAATAGTCGAATAGGTATTTTGCTTTGTATGCTTTTGCTTATAGCCATTATGATTAAAAGTTGTTTGTAGTACCTGCAAGAAAATAAACCAGTACATGTAAAAAAAACAACCAACATATATCCAAATCACAACAATGACAGAGTTTTAACATAAGATTGAAGGAAACATAAGATAAAATAAAGCTTAAACTTATAAACTCTAAAGCCAAAACTCTAGGAAGAAAAAGGACTTGTGTGTAACACAAGAAGCCTAGTAAATTGATTCAAAAAATCGTTCACCCAAAAGTTGAGACTAAGAATTATAGAATGAGCCACAACATACAAGACTAGTTACACACAGCTAACATAAAAGGTTTTTTACACGGTTTTACAATCGTGTAAAAGGCTATCGTGTACAAAAGTGGTCAATTTACATGAATATGTAGTACATTATATATTTTTGAACGATGCGACATATAGATACATTTACCGATTATGACTAATGACAATGAAGAACAAATACCTTGCTACACGTGATCTGTAAAAGTTTGATAAAACAAACTAACATTTGAAAGAAACAACCATGACCATATTTGCTTCTATTTCTATACCACTAGCCTCTAACTTTGATCCAACCTATCATAATAACAAACATTTATAGCACTAGTCATCAATGTAGTCCAAGAAGTGACAACAAGATCAAAGAAAAAATTAATATGAATAGATTGGGAAATGATATGTTAATCGAGAAAAACATAGAAAAAATAACACTAACATATGGGCTCGAATAATTGAAAATAAACTTTCAAATAAATTTCCATTTCATCAAGAGTATCAACAATGTTATGTATTCCATAAGATGGTTGCAATATCGACCATGATTTATAGGAAGATTACTAGACATCAAGAAAAACTGCAAAGATAAGAAACATAGCAAAACCTAACTCGAAAACTAACAACGACCAGGTGTTCATAGCTCAATAGTTTGATGCTTTGGTTTATCGATTGCCATTAAAAGAAGAAGCAATAAGAGAAATAGAAAATAATGTAAGCTAAATAAGAAAAGGAACAGGCACGTGCTAAGTCCTATATTTTGACCTGAAATCATGAATATTTACTTGCTATAGTTAACTCTTGAACTACATTAGGAGATTCTTCATACAATAGAGGGACACATTTAAATTCTGAAAGCAGGGTTTGCATCATATACATTTCAACGAGTAATAGTATTTGGCACAACCAGATCCAACGAGGGACAATTGAAATGGTATAGCAGATTATGCGTGTCTATGTACTCTATTACTAACATTGATTAGTATAGAGTTAATCGTCTTGAAGTAGAATTTGGCACGACCCGTAAATGTACTTAGCACAACTCATAAAAGTAAAGTATGTCACCCAAGTATTCCTTGTGTTTCTCAAGAAGCCAAAATCTTATCCTTTTTTCTACTGAATGCAAGTACCTAGGTAAGAAACATAAGAATGCAAAAATAATTGAAGAACATGTTTGGAAAAAAGGAAGTCAAACGATTAAGTGCAGAGTACTATAGGCAATCACAGTTGGATATAATCCTATAAATCTTTTTAAATGATATTTAATAAAATAAAATAACAGATTACCATGATTCATCATTATTTTTTATTTTTATAAATTAACTACAAACAAGAAACGTGTTGATCTTAGTATTGGTTTGCTTAAAATGTTAGTAATATATTTATGAATCAATTCAATTGTAGCTACAATTAACAATTTATTCTCTTCGTTTCAAAACGAAAAAAATAATTGTTTTTTGTATATCATCAAAATGTTATTGATCTAAAATCCCCACTATGCTAAGGACATCTAACATCAATCCATGTCCCAAAAGCTTTTTATAAATTTAAGAGTTTTTTTACCAAATTTTTTTTTTTGGGTAAAGTGTTGATCGTGTAAGAGGTCTGACTAAGGTAAGTGTTGATTAGATTTTGTTGTTTACAAAATATTTTGAATCAAGTGTTGATGGAGTAAAAAAGACCAAGTGCTGATTAAAAATCATTGCTTACCATATGTATTCTGTGAAGTGGAAAATTAGATGAAAGAATGACAACAAACACATAACACCGAGAAGAAAGCAAGACCCCATAAACCCAAAGCAAATGTCATTCCCAGTACCATTAAATAAATATTATGAAGCCCAAACATTGAAAATCATGTTCAGAGTTTAATATTGAATAAAAAACAAAACAAATTATGTTCATAGTCTAATTAAAACAAAAAGATGAAGAAAAAACGAGCATAACTTGTAGCAATAGAGAAGAAAATCGATTACTGTTGCTTGAGAGATCGACTACTCGTATGAACTCGTCGGATGAGCGCCACCAACACACCTGTTCCTTTTATTTGCAGATTTATGAAACTATACAACAAGGAAAGACCATATTTGGGAGGTTAGAGATCAAGAAAAAAAAATCGAAGAGAAGGAGATAAGAAAGAAGAAAAATCGAAGAGAAAGTAAACACAAAACGGACGTACAATTCTTTTTCTTCTTTTTCTTGAAGCAGAGAGAAGAGACAAAAGCAGGCGTAGCCGTGTAGGGTTTTTGTTTTAGGGTATTTGGTTTCTATTTTATTTATTTATTAAATTTTAATAAATATGGACTCTTTTACGGAAAGACTTGATGTTTTTGACAGAGTTACATTTTTGGTCCCTGTAGTATATCAAAAATTATGACCAACATTTCTATTCAATATTAATTATGAATATAGTCCCTATAGTACCCAATTTCCTATAGTCATAGTCCATCTCATTTACATAGATAATAAATCCGTTAATCCAATTAACTCATTAGATATTTTGGTCTTTCTACACCTATTTATTTTGTCCTTTTATGTTAAAAATAAAAAACATATTATATAATCTAATCTAATATCCTTTTTATATTATATTGTTATATATATATATATATATATATATAGAGAGAGAGAGAGAGAGAGAGAAAGAGAAAGATTCAAACGAGAACGCTAACTATTTAAGAAAACAAAAAAATAACAAAAAACAGTAAATCATGTACAAAATCATATGTGATTTTACACTAACCCGAAAAAATCGGACGAGGGCGATGTCCAGCGCGACCTAAAGGTCGTGCGCATAGTCGCGTGAATCATATATGATTTTTTATGTACACAAACACGTAATAAGTCACATATGGTGTTAAGTTGGGCCTTAATAAGTTTTAAAATGTCATATTGAGCTATAATGGTGATTTAGTGGTTCGTATTGTGATATAATGGTTATTTGTTGTCTTGTCGACTCTAATAGACAACACATACATCTATGAGTGGATACGTGCACACAAACACATAATAAGTCCCCATGGTGTTATTGGGCCTTAATAAGTCATAAAATGTCATATTGGGCAATAATGGTGGTTGATTGGTTTATATCAGGGTATAATGGTTCTTATTTGTCTAATTGATCCGAATACACGACACGTGCATCTATGAAGTCAATACATGTAAAGAAGCACATAATAAGTCATCATTTGTGTGTTTGGGCATTAATAAGTCAACAACGATCATAATGGGCTTTGACGGGTTCAATTAGAATTTGATGGGTTATATTGATCTTAAATCGATTCAATAGCGGGGTTAAATTGGTTCTGCTGGGCTTAAATCAGTTCAATTGGGTTTTAATAGGTTATATTGGGCCTTAATAAGTCACCAATGCTCGTAATGGGCTTTGATGGGGTTTATTGGGCTTTGATGGTTCTATTGGGTTTTAATCGGTTATATTGGGCTTAAATCGGTTCAATTAGGTTTTACTAGGTTATATTGGGCCTTAATAAGTCAACAACGGTCATAATGGGCTATGATGGGTTTAATTAGGATTTGATGAGTTATATTGATCTTAAATCGGTTGAATTGACCTTAAATCGGTTCAATTGTGTTTTAATAGGTTATATTGGGCCACAATAAGTCAACAATGTTCATAATGGGTTTTGTTAGGCTTTATTGGGCTTTGATGGTTCTATTGGGCTTAAATCGGTTCCATTGGGTTTACTATGTTATATTGGGCCTTAATAAGTCAACAACGATCATAATGGGCTATGATGGGTTCAATTGGGATTTGATGATTTATATTGATCTTAAATCGGTTCAATTGGGGTTTAATAGGTTATATTGGTCCACAATAAGTCAACAATGCTCATAATGGGCTTTGATAGGCTTTATTAGGCTTTGATGGTTCTATTGGGCTTTGATAGTTCTATTGTGCTTAAATCAGTTCCATTGGGTTTACTATGTTATATTGGGCCTTAATAAGTCAACAACAATCATAATGGGCTTTGATGGGTTCAATTGCGGTTTGATGGGTTATATTGATCTTAAATCGGTTCAATTGGGCTTAAATCGGTTATATTGGGTCTTAATAAGTCAACAATGCTCATAATAGACTTTATTGGGTTTTGATGGTTCTATTGGGCTTAAATCGGTTCAATTGGGTTTTACTAGGTTATATTGGGATTAAATCGATTCAATTGAGCTTAAATCAGTTCTATTAGGTGTATGTATATGTAAATGTATGTATGTATGTATGTTTGCATATGTGAAAAACATATACAAAATACATCAAATACATAAATTTATATATATATATACAATTAATTTTCGAGGGATTTCCGACGGATATGTCGCCGGTGAATTGAAAAGAAAAAATCTTTAATATTTCAATTATAATTTACCAAAAAAAAAAACTTCCGACGGATTTCCGGCGGTTTTTCCTTTAATTTTCTAATCATAATTAAAAAAACAAATTTCCGGCGGATTTTTCGTCAGAAACTTGTTTTTTCTTTTTTTATTGGCTTTATAATTTTTTATTAAATTAATTAAAAAAATAAATTAAATAATAAATTATTTAATGCGCCGGAAACTAATTGATCAGATTAAGAAAATGTTGATTAATCGAAGTTATTTAAAAATGTGGATTTTTCACGGATTTCCAACGGAAAAATCCTCCAGAAATCCGTCGAAAATATCATTTTCTGGCGGGGGATCTTGCGACAGCCGAATCCACCAGTAATTGCCATTTCCGACGGATTTCCAACGGATTTTACCGTCAGAAATAAACTTATGTTTTATAGTGAAGATTCAATTATATAAAATATGAATATAAATACAAAATAAATTCTATAAAAGATAAATATAATATAATTTATAAATATATAAAAATGTAAATAACTTATAAATATAAACGTATACGTTGAATAAATATAAATATATAATATAATATAACACGTAAAATATAAATATAATATTATTTATAAAATACAAATTCAAAAAATATAAATATAAATATATAATACATAAAATATAAAATATAAATATAAATATAAATATAATTTAAAGTAAATTACAGATTTGGTCCATGCGTTTTGAAAAATGGTAATTAAAAATAAAGAAAGTTTACAAAAAGGTAATATTTAACGGAAAAGTTAAATGGCCGTTAGTGTGAATGACCAAATATATAAGATCTGCATACCTGGAGGTTTCTTATGTAATAAATAAAGTTAAGGGACAAAATTCATAATTTTTGACATACCTTAAGAACCAAATCTATAATTTACTCTATATTATATTATACTGTCTATCTTTAATAGGAAAAAGACATAAAAACACGTATAAAATGATCAAAATAGCCCATCAATTAATTGTGTTAACGGATTTTTGTTAACTTTGTTATTGAGGAGATCTGGTGGTGTGAGGGAGAATTAGCCCTAGACCTAGGTTGTTGCCTATACTTGAAAATCATGTTTTGTTGGTTATGATGATATCAAAAAACAAAGTTAAAAATAGATAAATGCTATAAACGAGAAATTGTTCATCCATCTTAACTAAAAACAAAAGGACTAATTAACATAACTCAAAATGTTTAAAACCAAAATGTTTAAAACATGCATTGATGTACAAATATATATTTTTTAGTGAATTAAGTATGCTTTATAGTCTTCATCCTTTATCTATAATTTTTTCGGCAACAACTAATTTGACTTATAAAAGTAATTATAAAAACAATAAATTAAATGCAAAAGCCTCAAAAGACAATTTTACTCCATCCAGTTAAACACCCGTCTTTTTTAATACAATTTATCTATACTATATTATAAAGCATTTGAAAAAAAAAATTTAAAAACAAATTTTTATGTATCAAATACTGTTTATTGATACATATTACTTAAAATTCAAGATTACAAGTAATGATGCATGATGACTCATAAGAGAACATTATTGGAAAGTTATATGTAATACCTAAATATTTGATGAACACATATATTATTTTGAATGATTGATCGTATTTCGAAAGAAGAGTTCCTTATTTTTATGTTTTCAATTTTGTTTTTACTCTGTTCAAATAGAACCCGACCAACCCAAATGGGTTATGTTGGGTTGGGTTGCATTTTTGTTTGGGTTGGGTTGAAAATTTTCAAACCGTCAACATTGGATTGAGTTGTTCAAATGCCTTTAACCCGATCAACCGAACCCGTGAGCACCCCTAATCCTGTGACGTAACTTTATCAAAACCATCACTATAAAATGACATACAATGACATGACATTTGTCATTCAAAACCGTCACCTTAACATTACATACCATAAGTAAATTTCTCAAAATCATCACCGCTTCATGACATACGGTGACGTAAATCTATCAAAACTATCACCATAACATAACATACAACAACGTTTATCAATCACAATTGTCACTGTAACATTGCATAACGTGACGTTTCCTTTTTTAAAACCATCACAGTAATTTATGATATCTAGTGACGTTTTTTATTCAAAATTGTCACCTTAGCATAACATATAGTGGCGATTATTATTCACAAACATCATGTAACATGACATACAATGATATAAATTTATCAAACCTGTCATTGTCTTATGATATACGGCGACATAGTTTTATTAGAACTGTCATAGTAACATGACATACGATGACGTTCATCATGCAAAATTGTCACCTTAACATTGGATACTGTGACATTTGTCATTCAACACCGTTACCGTAAAATTACATACAATAACATTTAGATTTCAAAACCGTCGACGTAGTATGACATAGAGCGACATTTATTTTTCAAAACCATCACCTTAGGATGACATATGATGACGTTCATTATTTAAAATGATCATTTTAGCATGACATACATCGATGTTTATTATTTGAAATGTCACAATAGCATGGCAATTTTTTTTTTCAAAACTAGCACCGTAACATAACGTACGATAACGTTAAATTTTCAAAACCATCACCATAGCATGACGTACGGTGACATTTATTTTTCTGAACCGTCACCGTAGTATGGCATAAGGTGAGGTAATTTTTTTGAAATTGACACTGTAGCATGAGATGCGATGACATTTGTTTTTCAAAACCGTCTACCTTGACGTTTATATTTCATAACCATCATCGTAATATGACATACTTTGATGTTTATTGTTCAAATTCGTCACTATAGCTTGACGTACGATGACGTTTATTATTTAAAATTATCACCATAACATTTACATATTGTCATGTTTATTATACAATATCGTCATCGTAGCATAACTTACGTAGACGTTCATTATTCTAACCGTCACCATATGATGATATATAATGACCTTTATTATACAAAACCGTCACCATTGTGACATATAATTTTTTAAAACCGTAACCATAACTTATCATATGGTGACATTTATTTTTCAAAATCGTTACTGTAGAATGACATATGGTAACGTACTCAAAACTGTCACCATAACATGACATATGGTGACATAAATTATTCAAAATCTTCAATGTAGCTTGAGATATTGTGATGTAAATATGTTAATACCATTACCAAAACATGACATATGGTGACGTAATTTTTTTTAAAAACCCTTGCCATACACTAACTTTTGATGATGCAAATTTGGCAAAACCATTGCCATAGAACTTGGTGACTTTTGGAAACGGTTTTCAATTAAACGTTGCTATATATATTTTAGTTTTAGTAACGGTTTTTTAAAACCGTTACAACATAAAACAACGATTTAGACAAAAACTGTTACTAAAAGGTCTTATATGGCAACGATATTTAAAAACCGTCACAACATAAAGCAACGGTTTTTCAAAGCAACGGTTTTTCAAAACCGTCCTAAACCGTTACCTTAAGAAACCATTTATTAACGTTTTTATCTAAAACATTGCTTTATTTTTCTACGTTTTTTTTGTAATAGTAACGTTTCACCATAAAAACTGTTACTAAAACAATTTCCTAACTTTTTATGTGACTTTTTGTGACGGTTTTTTTATCAAACCGTTACAAACCTATTTTTCAAAACTGTCACAAAAAGTCATTTTTGTACTAGACCACAACTTGAATCCATCCATCAAATACTTCTAGGACACCAAAATGAGCCACAACCTCCCAATCTTCAAAATGGTGGAGAGATGGATGAAACCCTAGAAAGCTTGGGTGAAGAAGGTGAAGATGAAAGGATCTAATTCTAGCTTCCAAAACATTGTTAGAAGATGAAGGAACACTTGGTTTTATGAGAAAAACTCCCAAAAATGAGTTATGGTTCGTAATAGGAGGGTGAGGTTCGGTTCTTGGGAGAAAAAAACGAAGTGGGTGAAGATAACAAATGAAAGAGGCTGAAAATTCGGGATTTAAAACAACCAGGGGCCGACGGCGATAGTGCCCCACGAAAGTGTAATGTCACTTTCTCTGGCACTCTCGCGGAGAATGTACCGCGGGAAATAAGCCCTTCACGAGGGTGACTCGCGATTGTGCCCTGCGGCACTCTCGCTGTCACTTTCGCCCAAATACCTCAAATCCCGAAAATCCGATCTTTTTCGACACTACGGCCCTCGACACTCCTTGGGTCTTTTAGTAGTGTTTCCCTAACATGAATCCCACTGAACACAAGGTACAGAAACGCCTGGGTACCCCTAAACTTACTGAAAATTACGGGTGTTACAGAACACACCATTGAGCATCTTTCAACTGTAGAAACTCAACACATCGTATCAACACACAAGAAAGATAATGTGTGAGTTACGTGACATTCCATGGTGCAACTTCAGTTTAAAACAAAGAATCTGTCTCTGAACCGCGAGTTGAATTGACTTTCACCTTAAGAACTTGTTTCAATCAGTTTGTAGGAGGGAAAAACTTGTAGCAAACACCACTTGATAAGGGATAAGAAGAAACAATAAAATATTTTCTACTCAATTGCAATCTTTGAATCTAACGCTTTTCAGCCTTAGATTTAAGAAATTATGTTGCACCCCCTCAGATTTTGCCAACTCCCCCTCAACACGATGATTTGTGTCTTTGAATTTTCTGTCGTTCTCCCCCTCATGATGATTAGGATAATCCTGACCATCATATAACTTTAAAGACTAACCGGATGAGTAGCAAAAATCAGATAAAACGATTCAGTAACCAAGGTTAACAGCTAACACAGAAACACAAGAGTAACTGTTATCACAACAATTAAAAGTAATTGTGTGGCCTATTTTCAGAGTTGGCATCGATGTATCTCTGATAGGACTTCCAGTTGTCACTGAAGTAAAATATTAAAAAATTACTTCTCAAACTATGCTGGCAATATCACAAATATATGCAAGGGGAATCACAAAGATTCATGTGTGTGTGAAAGAAGTATAATCATATCGATTAGGCTCAAAGATTGATTCAACCTGGGACGCAGGTTAGAAATCAATAGACACAGTGAGTAGAATATGAAGTTCGGAGACCGGAGCTGATGTCTTCCTTTTTCAATATCTAAGACCTCCGAGTGAGGAATAGATAGATTATGTGCTAAATCTCCGTGCATATATGAAACAAGTATCTTTTGTGAGACACTTAAATGGCTGGGTGGGGTGAAACGAGTTATCGACACTGGTTCCATGGTTGTTTCAATATCCATCCCCAAAGAACGAGAATGAATAGATTGTATGGTAACCCGGATAACTGACTCGGTTTAGTTAGGACCAATAATTCGTTTAAGTTCTGTCACATCCTCACCATATTCTTTTCGCTCCGAACTCATCTATTAATATAGACCCCTCATTGATATCTAAGAATGTGATGTGTTTCTTATGTAGGTCCTTCCGGTTCTGGATTGACCATAGAAACATTAAAAGCCCTAACACTCCTTTAACTCACCAAGATAAAACATTGAAGTAAAATTTCTGATTTGAGATAATCGAAGTCAAAAACATTTAAGATCGAGTCCTGAACTAAAGTGTTCAGAAGTTAATATGAAAAATAAGCAATATGGTACTCCCCCTCAAAAGATGGCATAACCCTTGATTGTAGTCATGTGACGTGAATAATCTAAATTAAATCACACATGATCGTCCTACAAAACAGATTAGGAAGATTTTGGTTTTGGTATCCATTCTATGATGGATCCTTGATGGTTAGTTGCCTTGGCTTTGAAGCTATTAAACTGAGGATGGGATGCTATAAGTACCATACCAACTATTAACGTACATTGGATGCACAAAGTCAATCTTTCCACAGTAAGTGCAACAGATCGTTTGCCGGCGCAGACTAATCAACTTTCCTATAGAATAGACATAAGTAAGTGAATCAGTCTTGGAAATAAATGACTTTGTATCAACTACAGGAGAATCATGAGACTTGTTTCCATCACTACTTTCTGTAGTTAGTTTCTTTCTCCAAACCATCATGACTTTTCTAAACACTTGATTATTTGAATCATCAACAAGAGAATTATAGAAAAGATTTGAAGGACAAATCTGATCTTTTGAAGATTCATTTTATTTGACAAACTTCTTCGAAGAATTAGATGTAGAAGGTGAACTTGAAGAATAAGGAGACTGAACTACAGTATCGGGACTGGCTTGTTCAAATAACTCAACTTTTGGATTTATTTCTTCAAGTTTCTTGACTTTTGCAGATAAAACATTTATTTCTTCTAGAATCAAGTCAAATTGTTTTTGTAAACCGGATTTTACCTTCTGTTCTTTCAAAATCTCTGTTGCTAATCCAGATAATTTCTTTGAAAGTTTATGAATCACAGTTTTGAAAATCTTTCTTTCACTTTCAAAATCCTTTTCTATACTGTTGCGTTTATCAGATATTTCTTTAAAAACCGCAACATTCTTCTTTTCAAGCATTTCCTTTTCACTCTCAAAACCTTTTCGTTCTTTCTCAAAAGAATCTCTCTCAATTATCAAAACATTTTCTGTATGTCCCACAATGCGTGCATTTCAATTCAGATGACAACAAGCTTCAACCAAACAAATTCTATTAAGTTTGATTTTGATTACAACGATATGCTCTCACTATTTCTCTCTCTATAAACGTGCTCAACTCAGTTTCACACCTAGCCTTATGAGTCTACAAACAAAAAATAAAAGTATTTATACTCTAACACATTACAAGAAAACTAAACACTTTGACTTTTAACAATGACTTATTACAAAGACTTTGACTTTAGCTTGAGAGTTGACTTAAGCTTTTGACTTGACCTTCACCATTAATCTTCATGATTTTGTATCCAATATATTTGTGCACTAACAATCTCCCCCTTTAGATTCAAGATCATCTTTAAAAAGATATGCAATACAATCTCCCCCTTGTAAATTTCTTTCAACAAGAATCATCTTCAAGAAGATACACATTTGTCTTTTCCCTTTAGATTCCGAATAAATTTCAGCATCATAGAACAATCTCTCCTTTTGTTTAAGAAGTCTTCAAAGTTTCTGTAATCTCCCCAAAATATATGAGTATGCTCATCAAGAACTATGACAATCTCCCCCAAGGTAATAAAACCTTTCTCATACTTCAGAAAAGAAATTATCTTCAGATTTAGCTCTTTTTGCTTCAGGAAATTATCTTCAAAGAAAAACTTCAGTAAATTCCACCGAACATTCTG
This sequence comes from Arctium minus, assembly GCA_954870635.1. Classification (NCBI taxonomy): domain Eukaryota; kingdom Viridiplantae; phylum Streptophyta; class Magnoliopsida; order Asterales; family Asteraceae; genus Arctium; species Arctium minus. The sequence continues at coordinate 146,159,131 of OX941081.1, forward strand.
AATTCTTTGAGCTTTCTCTTTCAATTATGTACAATCTCCTTATACCTTGCATTTCTTGACAAATTCTTGCAATGAACTTTCTCCAAATCATATTTCTTGACATTAATTTCTCCAAAATTGTTACAAACTTTTCTTCAACCAACATTTCTTGAAATTAATTTCTCCCCCTTTTTGATGATGTAGAGAAGAGAAATCATCAAAACTTCACCAAGAAATGTCATTAATCTTGTCTGATCATGGATCGTTATCACTGAGCCACTGAGCATCCATCAATTCATAAAGTATTCTTCCGGATCTTTTCAAATTCAGAAAAATAAGAATGTAACCCTGAATCAACAAAATGAATCAGTTAAAAATGCATGTCAGTAGCACGAAGCCACTGTGTAACAAATACACATTGGAAAGGAGCTTTTTGATGTTTCCTTCCCCAGGTCTTCCATTCAATCATCGAATTACACAAGGTTAAACTATGAATGTTTAGACAGAAAAACAAATTTCCTGTGTGTACGTGCTTGTGTATGAAAGAATTAAGCATGATGATTGCTTTATCAATTAGGCTAAAAAATGTGTAAACCATTGAGACAACAACAATAATACATGGACTCAATTGTGCATGATCGAAGTGTGAAGGTGGGGCAGACTTCCTTCTTTTTCAATATCCACATCTTGCGAATGAAGATCAGATAGATTATGTGATGCATCCCTAGAAAAATTGAAGCATCTCTTCGTTGAGAAAGAGATGAGTAGTTGGTGGGGTTTAAATCAAGAGTTGGCATGGGCTAGTTGTCTGTTTCAATGATGTTCACGAAAGAATTGTGAAACAACAGTAATATGGGTGCCCGACTTAGAAAAAGTTGGTGCAGAGTTTGATATTCTTTTACTCTTATCTCTCACCCTCTTTCTTTTTAACATTGAGCTCACTTCTAACCAAACTCTCTTTTCATTTTATCTCAGCACACACCCACACTCAGATATTGACTCCTCGCCTCTCGATCACTCAAGGTTAACTTCATGGGTAGGAAACATTGGTTAACGTGAATCCATAGAAGTTCAATTAAGTCCTCACACTGATCCTGTGAATTTTGTCCTAAGAATGATGTGTCGCTCAACAATTTAACTTTAACAGTTAAAGCACAAAATGAAATACAAGTCAGATATTTGTATGCTCATGAAGATAATCATGAAAATTTGAGCATTTTAATCTTGAAAGATTCTCTCAAAACAAGGATATTGAATGAATGAAATGAATACAAATTACTTGTTTGAGAATCTGACTATGTATGAAAAGATCAAATATGAATGATATAACAATAAAATCTTAGGTCATGAAAAATTGGAATTTGTCTATACGATTCAAATATAGACAAGTCTTGAAAGAAACGTTTTGAATGAATCAACGCTCGAATATCAATGAAGTTCAAACGGGGTTTATTACCATCGAAAAATTGGTTCATTTTGAGACATGGTAATAACAAAATCAAGAAAAATACTACACCAGTGTGTATGAATACTTGACAGTATATGGAAAAGATAATACACAAGTATATATCTTTAGAAACACACGGTTTGTTTAACAATGAAGCTCATAATATATGAAAACATTTAAAATCACACTTCTGAATTCATGAAATCTGTTTAAGAATCAAGAAGTAGTTTGAACATTTAAAAACATGTTTTCATGTCTGAAAGTTGTCTTTCTTTCAAACACGTATGAGATTAAGGTTAGAATAATCCTTACGCTCAACTTTAATCTCATGAAGTCAGCTTCAAAGTTATGATAGATTTGATCATGTAAGCTCCCCCTCAAAATCTGCATTTAGTCAAAAAGTCGTCAAAGTACAAAGTCTTATTCACAAACTTTATTGAAAAATAAAGACATGAAAGCAATAAAACTTGTTAAGAACGAGTTCTGATCAGATGTAATCAGAAGTCAATTACTCCCCCTGAAAATATTGCATTCACAATATTTAACAACAGGAAAAATATGTACTCCCCCTTGAAGGTTGATCATCTCTTTATGTATCGAAGTACAATCTCATTCATGCATCGGAGTATCATCTCTTTTGATCATTGAAAACGAGTCCTAAACTGTTGTGTTTAGAAGTTAAACTGCTTATAATTGAAGAATGAGTCTTGAACTGTATTATCCAAGAGCCATTATTCGTTGAAGCACGGGCTCTGACCTGATTTATTCAGAAGCCTATATTCTTCTACTCCCCCTTAACTTGAAATGCCTGCAACACAGATGAATCTTTTGGCTTTGGTACCCACTGGTATTTGGGTCCATGTTTGTTAGTTGCAGTTATGTTAGGAGTAATAGAATAAGAACCATTCCAGTAATGATCATAAGTTTTATGAATAAAATCATTTGCACGACAATAAGAACAATAAATCTTCTTATGAGCTAACCTGAGTAATTGATTTCTCAATAAACATGATCACGTTTACCTTTTCGCACATTGTTCTTCTTGGCATGTGATGTATGCACAAATGATTTCTTACCATTCTTCTCATCATTCTTCTCATCAGAAGCTGGTTTCACTTTCCAGACCAACTTTTCTTTTCCAATCCTTCTTCTAAACGTACCTGAACCATCCACATTCTGATCATAGAAAATGTTAGTAGTACGAATCTGATTATATGAATTAACTGACCTCTTTGTAGAAACAATTTTATGATGTGAACTTGATGCTGTCTCATCTCTAGGGATTTGAAGAATGGAATCTGGAGTCTTCTGCTCAGTCAAAACCACCTTAGAGACAACTTCTTAAGGCTCTTTTATCTTGGAGATAAACTGTTCCTATCTTCAGTGAGTAGGTCAATCTTCTTCTGGAATTCAGATTTCGTGTTTTGTTCTTTCAAAGCCCTTGTTGATTGTTCGGATAATTTCTCTGTAAGCTTCTTTATTTCTATCTCAAACACTTGTCTTTCTTCTTCAAAAACCTTCTCCACATTCTTTCTTTCATCAGATATTTCTTTGAAGAATCCAACATTTTTCTGTTCAATCATCTTCTTTTCCATTGCAAACTCTTTTCTCTCTTTTTCCAACTGGCTCTCTAATTCAGAAATCTTTCCTTTGAGAATTTTTCCTTCAGAATCAAAATCAGCATTCTCTTTCTCAAATCTGTCTCTTTCAACAATGATTATCTTCTCAAAATCTGATATCTGTTTTTGCACATTTCAGCTCAACAGTTTTATTCTCTTTGAAACTTTTCCTTGAAAACTCAGAGAACTTCTGTGCAAATACTTTATTTTCTTTATCAAACTCATCTTTGTCTTTGGCAATCTTTTGCTCCAAGTTAGAAATCTTCTTTTTCAGCTCTTCATTAGCATTTTCCAAACTCTTAATTGTCTTCTCATTCTTACCGACATAACCTTTTTTCTGGATTTTGACAATTTGAGCTTCCAGATCTGAAATCTTGCTTTCCAACTCAAGATTTTCACTTTCTATCTTAGAATTTTTCTTCTTCAGAACCCCATTTTCAGTCTCCAATTCTCTTTCCTTTTCTTCAACCAATCTGAGCTCATTCCTTAATTTCCTTTCATTCTCTTTCTTTTTATTTCCAACATTAATTAAACTTTTAGTAAGTCTATTATTATCTGCTCTGAACCTTTCAATGACCCGCTGGTTTACTTTATGTTGTTCTTCAAGTTCTGAAATTTTACGTTCTTGACTTTTCTCTTTACATCTTTCAGTAGTATACTCTTCAACAAAGAAATAATCATCCATTGATCCTGATACAACTTGCACAAATGATCGTCCAAAAATTCAGAACAAAACCTAGCTTTGAAGGTCAAACTTGGTCAACGCTCGAAAAACTCAGGAAAAAAAATTCTAAGTGTTGAAACTCGCAGATCAAAGGAACTGACACTACGCGCAGATAATGCTATGCATGTTCTTGGTTCGCGCAGGATGAAGGATACGAGTTCCAAGGTTCGCGCACAAAGAAGGATGCGCGTTCTAGTTTCACGTAAAGAGATTCGTGCGAGTTTTGAGTTCGCACAGGTAAAGGCTTGTGAGTTCTTTCTTCTCACAGACCGAGGCTTGCACGTTTCTTGAAAAACACTTCGCGCAATGCGTCTGCGCGTTCTGACACTTAGAAAAAATTTCAAGATTTAACTTTGCGCAAAAATCACTTCTCGCAGAGTACTAACTTCGGGCAAGACAAAGGAACCAATCAACACAAACTCACACACAATGACGTGCGCGTATCTACTTCTCGCAAGATGAATTTTGCATGTTCTTCACCCTTTGCGAGTTTTAACCCTGTGCGTGTTCTTCCCTATGAACTTTGCACGTTCTTCAGATCTAGAGCGATCATCACCATTTCGACCAAAAACCAACTTTTTCCATTTGAATTTGATTCAAACCTGAGAAATTCACACTGAAACTTTGTAGATATTCTCTCGAACATATCTTGAACAGGTTACAAAAAGATTGATTTCAATCAAAAACACCAAAATTACAACTTTGATCTAAAGTCAGTACGTTTTCTCACTCGAACAAGAAATGCAAAGAAATCCAAAATTTACCTAAATGTTGTGAATTAGGCAACACAACACAAATCAAATGTATTATATATACAAAAACGAATACAACAGAACCAAATTCAAATCAAAAACATCAAAATACTGCGAAATTCGAATCTACACAGTTGCTTTGCGAGTTCTTGAAAATATCGACCAAAACTCAGATTAAGACCACAATTCTGAATTCTTGTTAAGCTCTGATACAAATTGTTAAGTCTGATACCAATTGTGTGACCCACAATGCGTGCAATTCAATTCAGATGACAATAAGATTCAACCAAACAAATTCTATTAAGTTTGATTTTGATTGCAACGATATGCTCTCACTATTTCTCTCTCTATAAACGCGCTCAACTCAGTTTCACACCTAGCCTTATGAGTCTATAAAAAAAAAATAAAAGTATTTATATTCTAACACATTACAAGGAAACTAAACACTTTAACTTTTAACAATGACTTATTACAAAGACTTTGACTTTAGCTTGAGAGTTGACTTGAGCTTTTGACTTGATTTTCACCATTAATCTTCATCATCTTGTATCCAATATATTTGTGCACTAACATTTTCAAAAAACAGAAATCTGTTTTGAAAGTTTCGCATTTTGAGCTTCAAAAACCTTTCTTTCATCGAAAACTTTCTTTGAAAGCTCGAGAATCTTTCTTTCAAGATTCTTCCTTTCATTTGAGAAATCGACTTTTTCTTTTTTAAAAGCAGCAAGTATTTTCTTCAGGTCGAGATTTTCACTCTCCAACACGTTTCCTCTTTCTTCAAGCGCCAGGTTCTTCTCTTTTTTGCCTTCAAAATCTGCAACTTTTCTTTCAAGTTCAAATATTTTCTTTGAACTTTCAGCACTTGACGTGTAAGCTTCGCATTCAAGATCTAAAATCTTTCTTTTATGAGAATTTATTTGGTCATTAATCATACTGTGATATGAGCTATTTTCTACTGCCTTTTCAAGTTCAGAATTCCTGCACTTGAGCCAGTCATTGCTTGACTGTAAGCAACATATCTCTTTATACGTCTGGCTTTCTGATCTCAGATTGTCCAAATCTAACTGAAGAAAAGATTTCTTTTCCAACAGTGTGTTAATGGTCTTTAACATGTTTTCCAATTTCTTTTCGAGAGCTTCAATCATTGCTTCGTGTTCAGACATGGGTACATAAGGCATTGTTACTTGGAAAGCTTAAAGTCCAGGGACTGAACTTGACATGAGATGAAACTTTAAAGTGCAAGGACCAAAAGTGACACAAACTGAAGCTTAAAACTACAAGGACTAAAAGTGATAAAAAATTAAAATTAAAACTAGAAGGACCAAAAATGACATAAGATGAAACTACTAACTAGAGGGACTAAAATTGTATAATTTAAAACTTCTAACCGACTTAATTGAAAACTAACGGAAAAAGGACTAACCGACTTAAATGAAATAAACCTTAACTAAATTAACAAACTAACTGACACTAACTGGACTAACGGAAAAAGGGACCAAAATGTAAAGATATTAACGGCAAACTAACGGAATCCGTCAGTTACTATTCATCATATTCTCCGACTTGACACACCTGCAAAACTTCGAACGGGTTAGTAATATTCAATACAAAACGATCGTTAAAGATCCTTGATCACTCCTTAACAGATTAAAACTCAAACGGGCAACCCACGATCACAAACGAACCAACCGAAAACGTTTCGAAAAACGATCGAAAACTTAGAAACTCGGTATGGATTAAAATTTTTCGACCTAAAGCGATCGTTTAAGCTTCGTGAACACGCCTTAACAGTTTATGGTCCAAATAATCAACCCACGATAAAAAACGAAGCAACCAAAAGTTTTTTCAGAAAACGAACGAAAAGGGATAACTTTGATTCCCAGATGACAATAAACTCCCGATATATGTGGTACCGGGAGATGTAAATCGAAAGATATCGGGGGATTGGGGTAGTACTGGGAGATCGCAAGGTACCGGGAGGTGATGGTAGGCACCGGGAGAAGGTAGGCACTGGGAGATGGTAGGCACCGTGAAACTTTGTGACACGGGAATGAGCGCTGATTACTTACAAACCCAAATGAGGGAACAAGTCTCAGATCAATATAATTCAAACTCCCGGATTAATTTGCCCGGTGTCCAGGTATCGTCACCGACCCACGATCACACGCCGGCCACAAAACAAGATTCCACCGTCCAATTAATTGTATCACAAAAATATTCACTAACATGTAGTTGATATATTAAAAAAAAATCTAAGCCACCAATTTCAATTGAAAGCCTCCAGTCACCACCGATTACAGTCTACAAATCAAAGCCTCCAATTAAGAAGTTACTTTTCAATTGTTGCATATCATAATCCGTGTACCATAGTTAAATTTGAAATCAATCTCAAAATTTGCCTCGCTGTCCCATTAACATGAATTAACCAATCATATTCATGGACGGTATTGTGTAATAATTGAAATTAAGATGTAGCACTGAGTCCCAAGTTGTGAAGGTGCTCTGTACTCCCGGATGCAATGACTAGGTAACTCCCAGTTTGTAACACCCCAAAAATGGGACAAACAAAAATTTCCAGAAAGTGGAAATATGGTAATCAATGTAATGCCAAAACATGAGCTCATCCAAAAAGGGAGTAATAAATGCATGTTTAATTACAAGTTTGTAATAATAAACATTGAGAGATGACAACCTCCTAATCTATGATCTAGACAAGAAATAAGATTACAATTGGTTGTCATCTACTTCCAAAATAATCATCTTCTATAATGGCATCCCAAAAATCTCCCAAGCTCACATCTAAAGGCCCGCTAAACCTTCTTGGCGGTCGCGCCACTAGAACCTGAGATACACATCAAACCAAACAAGTGTTAGGCCAAACGAGCCTAGTGAGTTGTACAAAAGCATGACATAATCATTTATATCACTTATAGTCAATAAGGGTCATAAAGGAATCAATGGGGGAGACCCATCACACCAAAGAGTGTCACCTCAAGTCAATGTACCTTGATGTTCACTCTCAGGAGCAACATCCCGAAGCCCCGACACACTTGAAGACTACCTCCCAGGCATTACTCCAAATGGTGGAGGTCTAGGTGCATACTGTCATGGTGGCACCCTAGACTACATCCTCCTAACGCTTACTCATGGTTCATCCAATATACATACAACATCCATCTCTATACATATTCCATATCAAGAAGATACATGTATAAGACTTCACATAGTTCCAATCCCATTTTAGGTCCAAAACTCTAAAACATGTAAGTTCAATAATGATATTCACAATCATGACCAAATAATGTCAATAATAATCCCATCAAAGTCCACATGATGAACAATAGCCAAAATCCCCAATAATCACAAAAGTAGCAGTTAGGTCAAACTTATCAGGTGATCAGATTTATACATGTATATGAAGTAATGACAAATAAAAACATAAGACATGTATCTCATTTGAAAATGGTTAGAAGAAACTTACTATCTAGGTTTTATACAAAACCCTTGAAAACTTGGAAACTCTAGCTTGATGGAGAGAAGATTGAGATTTGAAGGTCGTTAACACCCACACATAATGCTTCCCTTAACCCTTGATCTTCAATAAATGTTTCCCACCATACCCTAGCTTGCTAATAAATGAGGAGAGGAAGTAGAGGGGAGAAAATCGCCTAACCCTAGCTCCCAAACGTAACTGATTTATTTTCCAAGTGAGAATGAGAAGTAATTCAGCAAAAAAGGGTTTTTATACCCCCAGTACCCGTTGGCGACAGTGCCCGGCGACCTTGCCCATGGCACTGTCGCGTGGGCACAATCGCGCCAAAGCCCCCCACTCTCGGTACACACCACGCGATAGTGACCGACGACAGTGCCCATGTCACTATCGCGGTGTCACAGTCGCGCCAGCTTACCAGGCCGCGGTACGAACCCCGCGACTGTGCCCATGGCACTGTCGCGTGGCACTGTCGCCCCCCACCCCCGAGACCCAAAAATTCTAATCCTATTCAATGGCACACACATAGATAAATATTTCAATTAAGGCATAACATAATTATATCAAATACGGATAAATTTATACACCAAAGGATTCTGATTCATAAATCACTATGATAATAAAATGCGAGACGTGGAGACTTACCTTAAATTCTTGGGTGTTACACAATTATTAATTTCAAACTCCCGGTACTTTCAAACTCCCGGTATATGTGGTACTGGGAGATGTAACCCGGTAGGAGTGGAACTCCTGGGTTTGACGAACACTGCGAACAATACGGCGATAAAACCCAGATTTCAACAAAGAAAATACTTTGTAACTCAAAATTTCATGATCTTTTAGCTTCAAAGACACCAACCCAAGATTGATTTTTCCAAAAATATCAATTAAAACATTAACCTCTACCTTTAATTTGAACAACAGAGAGGCACCTTAAATACTTGGTCGACAAGCAAAAGTCGATCCAAAAATTTCAAATACTCCAAATTAATCAATTTAACAAAAACTTGATGATTGAAATATGTTTCTAACCACAAAACAATCAATCTTTTGCAATTAAACGGATCAAAACACAAGAAATTGCACGAAAAAATTCAAGAAATTGAAGAACACAGTAAGCACTGTATCAAACTAGAAATCGATAAAAATTAGGAGTTTAGACAAACCTTTTGATCGTATCGAATGAAAATTAATTCGATCCCGCTCTGATACCAATTGTAGATCCCAGAAACAGTGCAATCACAGATAAGAATCAATAACAAATAATGATTGAATCACAACTACTGGTCATATGATTAGATTTATCAATAAAGGGTTTAAGGTTTACAGAGAGAATATGTTGATATGGCTAAGTAAACCTATGAATGACCATTAACCTAAAACATAGGTTAAGCAAGAAATAAATATGGCGTGCAAGCCCTTAGGGCCCAAAGGCCCAACAATAAGCAAACAAGCCCAATAAACAATTAAAGGCTTTTACAACGCTTTTAAATAAAACAATTAAACTCTACAAATGCGTTATACAACTTTCAACGTACTAGGACTTTCAGTCTTAACATCAATATTCTCTGTTTCGTGTAGGAGTGTATCGAGGAGAACTTAAGTTTTTACAGAACATTCCACACAATCTAAAGAGATAAACTAATACTTATTTTTATAATTCATCCAATCAAAATACTTAGACGATGTACTGTCATTTTCTTGTTGGTACAAGATTAATAGTCACTAAAGCAGTATATTAATGAAAACCTTGTTAAGATATTCATATCAACTGGAAATCATATTATAAGAACGAAAATTAGTATATCTACATCAACTCTAATGATATCAAAGGAACATATATTAGACAAATTAACGTGTCAAATTCGTGGATTATCTAGGTCACTAAATCATATTTTGTCACCAATAAAGAATTTTTGGACAATGACACATATATGTTTCGACATGACCACATGGGACACCATGGTCATGACATAGTGATCCATGTATTTGATAGGCGGGTTTACAACCCCCTAATCTAACCGCAAGTGTACGGGTCGAATCAAGTAATATGTACTTGGAAGTACGAGTATCGAACCAAGGGAACTAGGAACTGAGTATCACAATTACTATATTCACTATTAACTGAACGATCCAAAAGGTGAATGATTAGAATTAAATTATCAACAACTAATTAAATAAACTAAAAACGAGACAATAAACAACTTAGAAATTTTTTTTATGGAGATAATAATTGAGGGTTGGAAATCCTATGGTTTTCACTAATGAACAATGTTCTCAAAACACCTACCAGTTAATCCCTTTAATGAATATCCAATCTCTAAAATCACCGTTGTTCTTTCTCAAGCAACAACAGATTTTATTTTGAAAACACAAGTCTCATCTCTTGATCTCAACCATGAGCTCAAAACACATTAAATTCCAGATTATAACAATACTAATGTTTACTTGGTATATCTCTATCCAATTTCTCACCTTAGGCATATAATTCTAGTTCTTGTTAACAATTAATTATCTCGAACTTAATTTATAGCGAAAAAATCAGATGAAAGTTGATCAGACTCACAAAATCATTAAAACCCAAATCATATGCTTCATTAAATAGGAAAAACTGATAAGAATCTCAAGTCACATGTTCATAAGCTTAAACCAAAGTCAAACCAACCCCCAACATCTAAAGATTAGCTCATGTTGGGGGTATTAACAAAACAAATCATAGAAGAATCCATAGATCTAAGAAAGTGTCTCTCGAAGAATCAAAGATTGTAAAACTCCCTTGATTGTGTAATACCAACGAAGATTTGCAAGAAATTGGAGTAGAAATTGCTTCCCAAATCGTTTCCATCCTTCAAAACGGTGTTTATCCCTTGCCAAAATCGCCCAAAATCGTTCCTTGGTCATCCTCTAGCCGATAAAATGATATATCCCTCAAACCCTAGGTGAGAAAGGCTTTAAAAACGTCTAGCACTGTCAAAGCTAGTTTAAAGTCAGTTGCAGTTAAGTCAACTAACTTACAACTAGCTCTGATTTAAGCTTCAGGTGACTTTTAAGTGAGTTCAGCTTCAACAACTAACATCAAAGTCGTTTCCGTCACTGTTTTGGGGAAAAAATAGTCCCTCTTTAAAATTTAACCCACTCAATCAAATGGCCATCTTCCACACTTGAATCTTGAGAACTTTCGTAAACGACTGTTCGCTCGGAAACCCTTACTTCTCGTATACATCCTTGGCTTTTTCATAACGTCACATAAATCCTGAAACACTTGTTTTAAACTATTAAAATTCGACTTTATTTGCTTGGAAATAAACAAAATTACTTGGAAAGTTATATGAAAATAACACTGAAAATTGGTGTTATCAGTATTGCAAAATACACATAGACACAATCTCTTTCGAGTGAAAGGCAAAATAAGGCAAATTTCAACTGTTGACTTCTACAGCATAATAAGCAACACCATTATCATAATATGCCCTCTCGAATACCTAAAACATTTGCATACCATAATCCTTAGTCAAGACATGAATGAGACCATCCTAAAGCTAAGGACATAATACAAAAATATTCCATTCTTACAATGAATACAAGGTAATATTTATGGACATAAACATCCATAATGCGGGCCATTAAAGTACTTTATGGTTCTGATTTCGACACGATGAACGCATGTCGTATTATTGTCCATATAAAGTGTTGCACTCCTGTCATTAGTTATACGTTTAAGGGTTCACCACCCTGATTATCTCATCAAGTCTACATGACTTAGAATGCTAGAAAATTTATATCATAAGGATTTGATGATTATTGCATATGTATTGAGATCAAGATAGAGTTTCCTATACTCCATATGTATATCTAAAATTGTCTCATAGAAGTTGTCATCAAAAGAATATAGATGGTAGCTAAGACATTGGTTTTGCGCATCAATTTACCTACATGTGTCTGGGGTTATGCAATACTATACACTATACACAACTTTACTTCTTCATTTTGAGACCTATTACTAGCTAACTTGTGTCATGTGTACCAGTTGGTAACTGGATATAAGCCTGATATTTTACATTTACGCATGTTTGGTTGTGCAGTATACATGCCAATTGCACCCCCACAACTCCCCAAAATGTGTCTTTAAAATGATTAAGTATATTTGTTGGATATGAATCTCCAACAATTATCCGCTAATTAGAATCCTTGATGGGTGATCTTTTTACCGCTAGATTTGCGAATAGTCACTTTGATGAGATAGTCTTCCTGTCATTAGGGGGAGATAGGAAAAAGGATTTTCCAAATGAATGACAGGAAATGTCATAGAATATCCCCACTCTGTCTCATGTTGATCCCCAAACTTCACAATGTAAAGTTGAAGTCAAACGAATCAGACTCGATACCTGATTCGTTTAATGTTATTCGAGAAGTGACAAGATCACATAAACGAGCTGCAAATATACTCGCAAGGTCAAAAGTCCCCAAACAAGGGCACAACGTTGATGGAAAGTCCGTTACAATCACACATAATGGAGTTGTGGTTGAGGTCGTAGCTCCTAAAAGGAAATAGGGGAAGCTACTTGGTTCGATAAATACTCATCTAAAGGAAGAGAAGAGTAAGGCACAACTATTTATCATCAATACATAAACCTCTTATGAGATTGTCTCTGATTATAACTATGTCTATGAATCATTACTGGAGGACGCTCCGAAGTTAATATTGATTCTAGAGATAAAAGAAATCTCAAATGAATTATATGAGTGCATATGTTTCAATGAACAGATCATACATACCCATTGATGATGTATTCGTATATACTATTGTTCATGAGATGATAGATGTCAAGATCGAAAATTCTAAACAAGAATTTAATTAACACACTCAGAAACAATGTTAAAAAAGTTGCGGAATAACACTTTAACAATTAATCAAAACACAGAATATGAACTCAAATCATAAGTTTATATTGCATAAAACTTAATGATTGCTAACTCAACCTCAATCTGTTGAACAGGATCAACAGACGTTCTAAACTTCTCTAAAGAAAGGATTTCTAAGAATCTTGAGGTTAATTCTCTCTAAACATATATTCGTATGAATAAGACTATCAAAAAACTATATCTTAAACTAACAAAGACTTCTAGGCTATATATACAGAACTGATTACAAGATAATTATCAAAACAAATTTAATCTTCACAATCCATTCCATAATTATCTTCATCTTTATCTCCAGCTCCTAGTCTTTCTCTTCAAGTCATTATCTTCATAAGCAGTATTAACTTCACCCTTATCCAACAACATTAATCATTCAGCAGTATTATCATCCTCAGCAGTACTAACTATGCTTTGCAGTATTAACCCTTCACTTGCAGTAGTAATCTCCAAGCAGTACTAAATACTAGCAGTACTAACTCTCCAAGCAGTACTAACTATTCAAATAGCAACACTAACTCTTCAAGCAGTATTAATTCTACTAGCAGTAGTAATATTTCTTCAACTAGCAGTACTAACCAGACTTGGTTATTTCTGACCCAACAATCTCCCCCTAACTTAACTTTTCAGATTGAGAAGTTAAGTTCTTCAAGATGTGTTCCTCCATGATGCTTTCAAAACTCCATCTTAGTTGCATAGATTAGGATCCAAACCCAAACTCTGATTGATAGTTCTTCTGACTACTATCTTAGCCATTTCAGAATCCTTTGAACATACCAGCTTAGCATTCAACATACCTTGCAATTTAGCTTTGCTGTGGTCATAGATCTTGTCAACCAAGTAGTACTCATTGTAGCTTTTGTCAATTGTGATCATGTAGACACCACAGTTTTCAAATAACATCCAATGATCAATCTTTTTGAACCCATACTCATGATGTAAGTCTTTGATCCTGTACTTCACTCTTTCAGGCTCAAACATCATACATAAGTACTCCATGGCAATCTTGATTAAGCTCATTTCAGTCCCTTCCAGCACATCTTTATACAGAATCAGTCCAACTTTGTATAATTCTTCCAGATCAGACCTTGTACAACTTCTCACTATCTTTCCCCATGTTGCATACACCTCATACTGATCACCCATTCTTTTGAATTTGAAATAGTCTTTTCTGTTGTCCTTCAGAATATCCCAGTGAATGATCTCTGGTACCTTCATTGATATAGGGTCAACTTACACTGGTTCTTCATTTGTCAAAGTTATGTACAAATGGAATTACTTATTGGATTGTTGATTGGACTGCTCTTTATTCTGCTCTGGCTCTGCTGAAGGTTTTGCTCTTGCACTTTCAATCTCCTTTTCAGCCTCTTCTATTCTTGACCTCTTTGCCTTAGGCTTGGTAGCAATAGATTTCTTTCTTTTTATAGTTCCAATCTGTTGAGCCAAAGTTTCTTCTTGCTTGGCTTCTGTCTTTTCTTTGATAGGAGTGCCTTCCTTACTGTCAGGGAAAGGCTGTTGGATGTGGAGATCATGTCTTTCTTTTAATTTTCTTTCAACCTCAACCCTTTGAATGAAGTCCCCTTTCAGCTTGGCCATCTCCTTCTGGTATAGCTCCTCTATTCTACCATAAGACATGTTGGTAAACATCCCTTTTTTGACTCCAACTGACCCTTTCAGAAAGTTGATCATCTTTCTTCTTTCTTGATTGGCTAAGTATGTCTTGGAAGGCTGTCTTTGTCTAGTCTTCAGTGGTAGCCTTTTTCTTGAAGCCTTCTTTGTGACTTTCTTAGCAGCAACTGTAGACTTCAGACTCTTTTGATATTCTTCATTGATCTTCTTGGCCAACTCCAATGCAATCTCTCTGTCTTTGGCAGATTGAATCTCACTTTCCTTTTCAAGGTCTGCTTGCATCTTGCTTGCCAATTCTTCATCCAGAGCTATTTGACTTTGTTTCTTTGATGCTTTTATAGATTCAACCACCTTCTCTTTGCCTTTACCATTTATCTCAGCAATACTAGCTTCTTTTCTTTTCTTTGCTAGACCACCTTCTTTGATTTCCACTCCCTTAGCCTTTTGAGTAGCCTTGGGAGTGTCAGCTTTGGCCTTCACTAGTGTTTCCGCAATCTGTATTTCCTCAATAGTCAGCCCTGTTTCTGCTGCTACTTTTTCAGTTTCTGCTGCTAGACTTATTTCTGCTGCTAGCTTAAAGGTTTCTGCTGCTTTATCTGTTTCTGCTTCTTTCACACTTGTAGCACCAATCTCCCTTTCTTTTTCAACACTGGTCTCCCCCTCAAAATGAGATTCCATGCCAACAGGACTTTGTTTTTCAGTTTCAGCTTCAGTTGTCTCCCCCTTTTTGGAAGCATCATGATCTATGCTCCTCTTCTTTAGCACAAATTTGGTTTTCTTCTTTTTGTGCACTAGCCGCAGAAGCATCTTCTTCAGTTTGGTGATCTGAAGTTGTTGGGAAAGTATCACCTGTTGCATATCTTTTATCTCCAGTGCTTGATCATTAATTTCCTGACTTAAGGTACCAAGTGTATCCATCAATTCATCATAAGTATATCTATCCTCACCTCCTTTGGGTGTGTTGACCACCCTTGAAGGATCATTGGAAGTTTTAGTAGGAGTCTTCTGCCTAGTAGAAGCACCCTCTACCCCCTTGGTTTCTTGGTACCTAGGACCTTTGGATGATTTCTCACCCAAAGTTACCGTGGGGAAGGTCTTAAAGATGTTCACACTGTCCTGTCCTGCACTTTGTGCAGAAACATTAGTGTGAGCCTCACTGCCCACATGCTCTTCCTTCTCCTTATTGAGCACCTTCTTGGGGTTGGAAGACACCCCTATGGTTTCCCTTTCGATACTCTCTAATGAAGAATGCTCCATTAGAGGGCTTGAAGGCTTTGGGGGTGAAGGTACTAGAAGGGAAGGAACCTTCTGCACCTTTTTCCTTGTATATGTATGAGTAATGGGTGATGTTGGCTTCTTTTGAAGGGACTGAGGGATATGCTTTGTAGTGGAAGGTGTGGGTAGGACATCAGTGGGTTGGTCTAATGGGGGCTTTGACCCTGATGCCTCACCTTGAGAGTGGGACACAACCATCATTGTAGAGAACAATGGTGTGTCTAGACCTGAGAAGTCCTTACTGGGCCTCTTCATATTGGAGAACACTTTCCCTTTTGGGAGTTTTGGTACATATACCTTCTTGAAGGTAGGTAAATCCGTCAATTCCTTATCAAGTACTTCTTGTACAAACCTTGGATACATATAAAATCTTTTTGATTTGGTATCCAGGTTTGACACTAAATCATTTAAGATCATTTGAGAGAAATTAAACTGCCTAGAGGTCGCTAAGCAGACCAAAGCATAGGATATGGTGCTGCTGAACTCACTCCATCCAGTTGTTTTTCTTGAAATGCAGTGTTGTAGGGTATGAACAAAGAATCGCCACTGAGGTGAAAATCTGTTCTTGAAAAACTTATATACATCAGTGGGACCTTCATACCCCATACGAATAAGAACTTGGAAGAGATCTTCCTTAGGAAGAGAGGTAATACCCGAGGCATCATCTAAGCGTAGATGGATGCGAATACACTCTTCTAAGATGGTCAGGGTTTATCACATACCCTTGTTTTGATTACCTGAGTGCCATTTTCAGTGTGGATGGTAGCATTTGCCCAAAATTGTCGTAGATGTTCCACACAGATTATGGGATTGACAGTGAGGGCATAGGCAATGTGTGACGATTTGAGGAAGTCCACAATCTGATGAAAACCTTCAGCCTGTTTGGGTTTTTGCAGCATAGCAACCTCATTGTGTTCATCAAAGAATTCTAGTCCTGCCATCGTTCTGATTGATTCTAGAATTCGAATCGCGACTAGGGTTTACACCGGTGAGCAAGAAATCGAGAGAGAGAGAGAGAGAGAGAGAAGCAATGGAAGTTCAAATAGCCATTTGTATTTTGGCGGTCATAAAGGGTATTTATAGGTGGAGGGTTTCAGTTAGAAGCAGTACTAAGTACCCTAGCAGTATTAACCAACTATATTAGCAGTAGTAACACATACTGGCAGTACTAACACAGACTAGCAGTATTAACACAGACTTGCAGTATTAACACCTACCAACAGTAGTAATACTGATTAGCACTATAAATAAAGCAAGCAGTAGTAACTTTGCACTGGAAGTATAAACTACATAGCAGTAGTAACCATACTTAACCCTTTTTGAACTGTTATCATGAGTAATATAGAGAGCAATTATTAACTAAACTAGAAGTACAAAGTATTCAATTTAAGTAATCTGAAACACTTAAACACACAAGGTTAGCAACATCATGCACAATACAATATGAGAAAGTAGACAGTAAGGAATCTATACAGAAAAGGTACATAAGGCAGATCAAAGGAGGCTTATTCAGTGTTTATCATGCCCACACTTGTGACCAAGAATGTGAATCTACCCACATCAAAAGCTTTGGTGAATAGATCAGCAAATTGGTTACTTGTATGGACCTTCACAACCTGAATTAGCTTCTTTTCATTACAGTCTCTGATAAAGTGGTACCTAATTTATGTATGCTTTGTTTTGGAGTGCTTGATTGGATTATTAACAATGCTAATAGCACTGTTATTGTCTATGAAGATTGGAGTATGAAGAAAAGTCATACCATAGTACAACATTTGATTCTGAATCCAGAGTACTTGTGAACAGTAGCTTGCAGCAGCTATATACTCTGCTTCTGTTGTAGAGGTGGACACTGTGGTTTGTTTCTTGCACTGCCATGACACTAGTCTTGCACCCAAAAACTGACATCCCCCCGAAGTTGACTTTCTATCCAAATTTGAACCACCCAAGTCACTGTCTGAATAAGTAAGTAGGTCAAATGGTGAGTCATGAGGATACCAAAGACCTAATCTAGGTTGGCCTTTGAGATATCTGAGTATCCTCTTGACTGATTGAAAGTGTGACTGCTTAGGCCTTACTTGAAATCTTGCACACACACAAACAGGAAACATGATATCTGGTCTTGAAGCAGTGAGATACATGAGGGAGCCAATCATGGATCTATAGTGATGAACATCCACATCCTCCCCCTCAAGATCTGCAGTGATTTGTTTGTGTGTCTCCGTGGGTGTGCTTGCAGGCTTTGAATCTGAAAATCCAAATTTGCTGAGAATATCCTGTACATACTTGGATTGGCTGATAAATATCCCATCTTTCTTCTACTTAACTTGTAGCCCAAGGAAGAAAATAAGTTCACCCATAGAACTCATCCTGTATCTCTTGTGCATCAATTCTTTAAAATCTCTGCACATTTGATCTTTTGTGGATCCAAAGATAATATCATCCACATAGATTTGCACTATAAGGATGCCCTTCTTCTTCTTCTTCTGAATGAACAGAGTCTTGTCTACGATTCCTCTTTGAAAACCATTTTCCAAGAGATAGGTAGACAAAGTGTCATACCATGCCCTTGGTGCTTGATGTAGCCCATAGAGTGCCTTCTTCAATTTGTATACTTTGTCAGGATAATTTGGATTCTCAAACCCTGGAAGTTGACAGACATACACTTCTTCTTCAATATCCCATCTTTCTTCTTCTTAACTTGTAGCCCAAGGAAGAAAGTAAGTTCACCCATAGAACTCATCTTGAATCTCTTGTGCATCAATTCTTCAAAATCTCTGCACATTTGATCTTTTGTGGATCCAAAGATAATATCATCCACATAGATTTGCACTATAAGGATGTCCTTCTTCTTCTTCTGAATGAAGAGAGTCTTGTCTATGATTCCTCTTTGAAAACCATTTTCCAAGAGATAGGTAGACAAAGTGACATACCATGCCCTTGGTACTTGATGTAGCCCATAAAGTGCCTTCTTCAATTTGTATACTCTGTCAGGATAATTTGGATTCTCAAACCCTGGAGGTTGACAGACATACACTTCTTCTTCAATTCTCCCATACAGGAAAACACTCTTTACATACATCTGGTAGACCCTGAACTTCATGAAAGAAGCATAGGCTAAGAATAGCCTGATTGCCTCAATCCTGGCCACTGGTGCAAATAACTCTTCATAATCAATTCCCTCTTCTTGAGTATACCCTTGTACCACTAATCTGGCCTTGTTCTTTATTACTATTCCTCTCTCATCTTTCTTGTTCATGAAGATCCATTTAGTGCCTATAGCTCTGTGTCCTTTAGGAAGGTCAACCAAATCCCATACATCCTGCAACACAAACTGCAGTAGCTCCTCTTGCATTGCTTCTATCTAGCTTGGATCCTTCATTGCATCATATGCCTTTTTGGGTTCAACCTGAGATAGAAAGCAAGAAAGTAAACCTGATTGTATATCTTTAAATCCTCCCAACTTACTTTGATTCCTTGTGATTATAGGTGAATTGATGTCACCAATCACCAATTGAGGAGGATGATTTTTCTGAACTCTTGTTTAATGAACAACCTCTTCATTAATATCTGTTTCCAGATTAGAGTCATTCTTTTCAGGAGTGCTGTCATAAAAAACTGAAGAGTTGTCATCATCTGTGTCATCTTCTTCCAAACATGGTTTCTTAGGACTTTTGATTCCTGAATCCGAGGGTTGATCTTCCTTTTCACCTCTGTCCTCTTCATTCTGAACTGGTTCAGTGTCCTTTGATTCTGAAGTATCTTTCTTATCTTGGTCACAGAATTCAACAGGATCAGCAGTAGGTGTTGCGAACAACACAAACTCTTGTCTTTGTACTTGTACATTTTCTGTCCCTGTTCCTGCATTATGCTCATTACTGAAACCCAAAGAATTAGTTAGTGAATCAATGTCAAATAGCCAATCAGGACCTGAACCAAGTTGATTTGGTGTGTTCTCATTGCATTTGACATTGTCACTTTCCTCAATAATCCTAGAAGAGGTGTTGAAAACTCTGTAGGCCTTACTTTGAGATGAATATCCAACAAGAAACCCATCCTCAACTTTGCTATCAACCTTGCCTAGGTGAGTTTTGGTATTGAGAATAGTGCAAGGACACCTAAATGGTTTGAAAAAACCAATAAAAGGTTTCTTCTTTTTAAAAAGCTCATAAGGTGTCTTGTCTTGAGATTTCACTACTAGAACTCTGTTTTGAACATAGCAGGCAGTATTAACTGCTTCTGCCCAAAAAGTGATTGGAAGTTTTGAATCTGCCAACATAGATCTAGCAGCTTCTATCAGAGTCCTATTTCTCCTTTCAGCAACACCATTCTGTTGAGGAGTCCTAGGAGCACTGTATTGTCTCTCAATGCCTTTTTCCTCATAGAAGTTGTTTAGGTCATTGTTTTTAAATTCAGTTCCATTATCAGACCTGATGACTTTAACTCTTAGATTTGTTTGGTTTTCAACTCTAAGAACAAAGGATTTGATCAGTCCACTTGTCTCATCCTTAGTCCTCAGAAAATAGACCCAAGTGAATCTAGAGAAATCATCAACAATAACCAAGCAATAAGATTTCTTTCCAATACTCATCACATTTGTAGGACCAAACAGATCCATATGCAGTAAATTAAGAGGTGAAGATATTGTATTTATCTCTTTGGACTTATGAGAAGTTTTGTGCTGTTTGTCTTTAAGACATGCAACACAATGATCATCACATGAAAATACCTTTTGTGGCAAACCTCTTACAAGGTTGTTTTTCACAAGTTTGTTCATTGTTTTAAAGTTCATGTGACTCATCCTTCTGTGCCAAAGGGATGATTCATCCAAAGAAGCTTTTGAAAATAAACAATTTAAAGATGAATCAGAAGCTACACTCTCCAAGTCTAAGCAGTAAACATTGTCCTTTCTAGGAATTCTAAGTAGTATCATACTTTCATCAACTACCTTGAACCCTGGAGCAAGAATAATACATTCAGTATCATTGAATAATATGTTATGTTTCTTGTCACAGACTTGTGATACACTTAACAGGTTGTATCTCAATTGCTCAACATAGTATACATCCTCAAAGATCATCTTACCTTTTGACACATTACCTTTTCCACTTATCTTTCCACCTGCTGGATTATCACCAAAAGCAACATGTCATCCATCAATTATTTTGATGTTTTGAAGGCAGGCCATGTTACCTGTCATGTGCTTGGAACAACCACTATCAACATGCCAAATGCTCCTTCCTTTGAGCTGTTGGTTGCCCTGCACATATAATAAAGCAATTAGTTTTTAATAGGAACCCAAGCCAAAGTGGTCTTGGGTTTCCCATTCTCATCAACATATTCATATTCAGACTTGATGAGATTATCAAACTGAGGAATCTTATTGCTTAAATACTTTGTCAGAAGAATGGGCCTATCACTGGAAGCAGTACTAACTTGATTAGCAGTACTAACATCATTAGCAGTACTAACTTTGTTAGCAGTATTAACTGTTTAGCAGTAGTATTGCTTGCAGCAGCACTATTTCTGTCAGCAATACTATTTGAAGTAGCAGTACTAACAGATTTCTTTACTTTTGAAACCCAAACCTAGACAAAGTTGTTTTCTTTCTTTTTCTTTAAGTTACTCCTTGGCTTATTTGGATTATTTTTCTTTGAATTGGCAAACTTATTCTGAGCATGAGATTGTATAGGTGCCCTCCTCACATTCTCAGCCATATGATTCCTTATTTTCTTCCTATAACCAACAAGATTTTGTATATTTCTTTGAAAAGTGATCTTCTGGTTAATAGGATTGAAATAACAGTGTTTGGCTAGATTATTTAACTTGCCACAGATAAAACAAAGCTTTGGTCTGTTAATTTTTCTCAGATCAATTCCTTGTTTTAAAGCCCACTGATTATTTCTGTTTCTTTGATTTCCCCTTGGTTTATCATGTTGTTGGGGCTGATTCTGTTTACAAGTACAAGGATTAACAACAGTGGTTTGCATGTACTGGACTCCCTGTACCTTTCCCTTCCCTTTCTTAGAACTTTCAGCCTTCTCACTCTTTACAAAAGGTTTACCCCCCTTCATTAGTAAGGATATGATTTTCTAAAGGGATTTCTTTGAAGTCATCCTTATTCTTACCCTTAGTGGTCTCTTCTTCAGCCTCTTCTTCAATCACTACACTGTCAAGAGGATCTACATCTGTGGCTCCTGCAGGTAAGTCTATTTTTTCTTGTCTTTCTAAGAGGTCTGAAGTGGGAGGGATATAGTTATTGTTATAGGGTGGAGGGGTACTATTGTATCCTAAACCTCTTTTCAGGTTGTCATGGACTTGAGATTTTAGAAGTGAGTCCATTGCTTTAGAGGCATTGGAAAACTTCTCAATGTCTAGCTTGGCTTTCTCAAAATCACTCCTTATCTTCTCACATTCCTCTTCAGACTTTTTAAGCTTAATTTCTAATTGATTCTTTTCCCACTTCCAGTAGTTAGTATCATATGTGTGTTGAAGTTCATTGGCTTTGTATGCCTTAATCTATTCTTCCAAATTCTCAACAATCACAACATACTCTCTTCTATCTTTCTCTAACCTTTTTAGGTCATCACACATGCTTTGATTGTGATCCCTGTACTTTTTAACAGTTTCTATGCAAGATTTTGAGCAAAGGTTAGATTTTACCTCTGTGGGAATATCAGTGCTTGCTGACTCTGAAACTTTAGCCATTAAAGCTTGATTTTGAACTGCTTCTTCTGCTTGGTCACTCCAATCAAATCCCATTCCTTCTTGGGAAACAAGAGCTTGAGAAGAGTTCCTGTTGTTGAAGCTAGTGTACTGTGATGGTTGATGGTTGCTAGTATGCTGTTGAGGCATTCCACTTCTGCATTCTCTTGAAAAGTGCCCCAGATTGTGACACTTGTAACATTCAACCTTGGATTTATCAAATCCAACCCCATCTTCTCTTTTCTGAGCAAAGTTATTCCTTCCAGTCCTTTTGATGAATCTTTTTACCCTCATTGTAAGCATAGCCATCTGCCACTTGATATCCATCTCTTCCAGATCATCAACATTTATCTGTTCTAAGTCATCATTAATTAGAGTGGAATTAGCATGACTGGATAGAAAGCTTCTAAAACTGAGTCATTAGATCCATCTTGCTTTGATCCATGGGCAACACTAACTGATTCAGTATTAGCAGCAGAATTAGTAGAAGATGATAAAAGAGCAGCATTGTATGAGTATCCAGAGGGCCTCTTCTTTGCTTCTACCTCTGCTTCAAACACCCTAAGGTCATTATAGAGGTCATCCAGTTCCTTGTCCTCCAATTGGTCATTCTGTCTGAAGGAGACAGTGTACATAGTCCATTCATCACCAAGAGATCTTAGAAATTTTCTGTTGACATCATCTTGATCTATGTGGACACCAACAGTAGCCAATTCACCAATTAACTTATTACTCATTCTTTGTAGACATAAAGTTTTCATATTGCTGCTTCAGGATGGCCTTCTGATTTCTCTTGGTACTTTTGGTACCAGAAAATCTTTTCTCCAGTGCATTCCATAGAATTTGTGCATCAGAACAGTTGCATAATTGATGTTGGTACTCATTAGGAATAGCCAAGAGCAGAGTGCTCAAGGATTTCATCTCTGTCTGCCTCATCTTTCTTTCTCCATCAGTCTTTGTTGGAGGTCTCTTGCCTTCTGCATCCATCTTTCCTCCATCTGAGGGACCATTCTTAATGATGTCCCACATTGAGAAGTCTGTGAGAAGAATGTACTGCCTGATTCTGATCTTCCACATGTCAAACTCATTAGGTTTGAGCATGGGAACCTTTGATACCAAAACGCTATCGCTTGAACTGTCCATGATTATAGGTTTCTGAGTTTTCTAGCTCTGATACCACTTGTCAAGATCGAAAATTCTAAACAAGAATTTTTTTAACACACTCAGAAACAATGTTAAAGAAGTTGTGGAATAACACTTTAACAATTAATCAAAACACATAATATGAACTCAAATCATAAGTTTATATTGCATAAAACTTAATGATTACTAACTCAACCTCAATCTGTTGAACAAGCTCAACAGACGTTCTAAACTTCTCTAAAGAAAGGATTTCTAAGAATCTTGAGGTTAATTCTCTCTAAACATATATTCGTATGAATAAGACTATCAAAAAACTATATCTTAAACTAACAAAGACTTCTAGGCTATATATACAGAACTGATTACAAGATAATTATCAAAACAAATTTGATCTTCACAATCCATTCCATAATTATCTTCATCTTTATCTCCAGTTCCTAGTCTTTCTCTTCAAGTCATTATCTTCATAAGCAGTATTAACTTCACCCTTATCCAACAGCATTAATCATTCAGCAGTATTATCATCCTCAGCAGTACTAACTATGCTTTGCAGTATTAACCCTTCACTTGCAGTAGTAATCTCCAAGCAGTACTAACTACTAGCAGTACTAACTCTCCAAGCAGTACTAACTATTCAAACAGCAGCACTAACTCTTCAAGCAGTATTAATTCTACTAGCAGTACTAACCAGACTTGGTTATTTCTGACCCAACAATAGAGCACACACTAGTACAAAAACTTACATTTGTCACGGTTAAAAACCGTGGCCATAGGCCTTAGGCCACAATTTTTTTTCCAATCAAACCATAGCCTATTCTTTCATGAATATTGATACATTTTCGCCACATTTTAAATGTGTCACCGTATCAAATAAAAAACCATAGCCATAGCCTAAAAATTGTGGCTATAAACGTATCTAATATTTAAGGTACTGGAATATTTTTACTATTATCGTGACAATAAACTATTTATCGCCACACAAGCTCACATTCAATGTGGCCGTTAACTACCTTTTGGTTACACAAAATATAGAAAACCATGACAATAAACGATTTATGGCCACATAACTTGTTTTTAAGGTGGCCAATGATTACCCTATAATCACGTATATTTGTTTTAACATGGCCATAAACTATTTATCGTCACACAAATTTTGTATTAACTGTGACCAATTCATGACATATGGTTACCATAAATGTTAGAACTATAGCTATTGGTTACCTTCTGCTCATACAAAATAACTCAAAATGTAGCCATAAACAACTTATAACAATGCAATTCATGACATATGGTTACAATTAAACTTTTGAAGTGTGACCATTAATTACCTTCTAGTCACATAAACTAACTAAAACCATAGCGATAAACCATTTTCGCCACACAAATTTCATATTAACCATTGCCAATTGATAACATTTGGTTATACTAAATTGTTAGAAATGTGGCTATTGATTAACTTTTGGTCACATGAGTTAACTAAAACTGTGACTATAAACTACTTATAGCCATGCAAATTTTACACTGATCGTGGCTATTTCATGACATATGGTTACACTAAATTGTTAAAAACCGTGGCTATTGGTAGCCTTTTGGTTACACAAAATAGCTAAAATTGTGATCATATACTAGTTATAGTCATACAAAATTTATATTAACCGTTGCCATATAATGACATATGGTGATGATGAATTGTTAAAACCGTGACTATTAGTTACCTTTTGGTTACACGAAATAATTAAAATCGTGGCCGTAAACTACTTATAACCACGAAAATTTCATATTAACCGTGGCTAATTTGTGACATACGGTTACACTAAATTGTTAAAATGGTGACTATTGGTCACCTTTTTGTCACATGAAATAACCAAAACCGTGACAATAAACTAGTTATAGTCACAAATTTCATAGTAAGTGTGGCCAATTCATGATGTATGGTTATGTTAAGTTTTAATAACCGTGGTTATTTGTTTCCTTTTGGTCACACAAAATAACTAAAATTGTGACAATAAACTATTTACAGCCACACAAAATGTATATCAACCATGGCCAATTCTTGATGTATGATTGCACTAAATTATAGAAACCGTAGTCATTGGTTGCCTTTCAGTCACACAAAATAGCTAAATTGTGACCATAAATTATTTATAGGCACAATTTAAATTAAATATTATATGGCCATTATAGAAGTTGATCATGACAATAATAATCTTTGGCCATGGTTTTAATAATGTGTGGGAAAATAATAAATAAATCTTTTTAAAAAGTTTAATTTAATAATTATTTGAAAAACATCAAACAACCATATTAATAGAACACCAATGACAACTTACACTACTAGTTTTCTAATACATTAGATTTTGCTTATTAAAGCTACTCCTCGTATGCTTCGACTTCGGTAACTCGTTGACAGTTGTATAATTTTTCTTTCTCTTCTTAGGATTTTGTTTCTTGTTTGGGTAAAATTTCACAAGTCACGACCGACGCAAGGAAACCAAACGTCTCCAATCTAAGGACCATTCTTGTATTAAGATAAGGTCCTGACGATCACACACATCTAGAGTCACGGTTGTCCCTTATGACGATGGTCGAGAGTTTCTCGCGTCCACAACCAGAAAGAACCTCTCGATAGACTTATATCTCATGACCTTTACAACGTAACTCATGATTGATTATCATTTATTACATACGACCTTTTTTTTATGAATCATTTATTACAGGTTTAAAGCGCATAATGATCAACGGATATAACAGACGAACATCATCAAGATTAATCATTATCAAGACCGTTGGACATTTAATGCTCATTTATGGTGACCAAAAACTATATATACAAGGACTGAAGAACCATTTAGGAGATATCAAAACTCAACTGGAACATACAAGTGCTCAAGCATACTCAAACTCTCTTCCCTCAAACAACAACTTTCGACGATGGGCTCCATCGCACGACGAACTGTCACAAATTCACGATTTGCTTATTTCTATTTGTAATATTGTCGTTTGTACTTTTGATCACCCCTTATAAAGGACAACGTCCTTGTTTGACGTCCATAGTTCACTTGACGATCTCTGCTATCGTTTTTATGAATCATTTATTACAGGTTTAAAGCGCATAATGATCAACGGATATAACAGACGAACATAATCAAGATTAATCATTATCAAGACCGTTGGACATTTAATGCTCATTTATGGTGACCAAAAACTATATATACAAGGACTGAAGAACCATTTAGGAGATATCAAAACTCAACTGGAACATACAAGTGCTCAAGCATACTCAAACTCTCTTCCCTCAAACAACAACTTTCGACAATGGGCTCCATCGCACGACGAACAGTCACAAATTCACGATTTGCTTATTTCTATTTGTAATATTGTCGTTTGTACTTTTGATCACCCCTTATAAAGGACAACGTCCTTGTTTGACGTCCATAGTTCACTTGACGATCTCTGCTATCGTTCGCAGTTTTTACCCTCAATGGGGTTTTCCGCGTCACCAAATTCTCTGCCTCTTATTTACTTTTATTATCCGTCGTACGATTTGTCGATCGATCGCTTAATTTAGTTGTTAAAGATCCACACCGACCTTAGATCTTCCTTGGAATGATTTTTGGCATTAATAGTTTGGCGCCCACCGTGGGTCCCAGCTAGAATAAAATCCTCCACAAAGAGTGCGACCTACTAACAGTTTCATGACAACTTTTTTTTACTAGCAGGATCATGGAAACTCAGGGAACTCAAGCCCACATCATTGCTCAAATGCGTATGGAACTTGATGCTGCTCGTAGCCACATTAACGCTCTGGATGAGCAGAATCGTAGAGCAGCTGAAGAACTCTTAACAACGAGGAATCAAAATGTGGGAAACCAATTTGGGTCTTAGTATGGTTCAAGGAAACCTTTTTACATGCCTTTTGCAAGTGTTCAACCTACATTGCCTCCATACCCCAGGCCAACGCAAGGTACTGGAGCAGCCACTAGAGTCACCACATTTTCTATCCTGGCGATTCCAACGATGCCACTACCAACGACAACATTTTCATCGATGTTCGTGCCTCCCATGCACACACCAATCAATGGTGACGCTGGAGAGACATCGCATCGCAATAGATTTTTTCCAAATGCAGGTGTCACATCTCATGACTCTGGATTTGTACCAGTTTCGCTCCCGACGAGTAACGATTTCAATTTGGACGATCCTGTCGCACTACGATTGAAACAGTTAGAAGAACATAATGAAAAGATGTTGTCGTTACTCGCAAAGCTTCCAGGAGCTGCCATACTTGTGGACGTTGAACCAAGGACCGGGTTTCATGCATCACCCTTCGTCGACGAAATCACCATGGTCAACGTCCCAAAAAAGTATAACATCCCAACGTTCAGTTCGAAGTACTCTGGAATTAGCGATCCAACCGAGCATATCGCATAGTATAAAAAGTTGATGTGGATTGTGTCAATACCCCATAAGTATCAAGAGGTCTGCATGTGTAAAAGCTTTGATGTGACTCTCACGGGTGTTGCACTTCAATGGTTAATTAACTTGCGACCCAAGTCTATCGGCAGCTTCGCAGAGCTAGTCAACCAAATCTTTCAACAGTTTGCTAGCGGTCATAAGATGGAAAAGAAAACTAGCGACCTCTATTACATCACCCAGAAGACAGGCGAGTCAGTTTGGAACTACTTTAATCGCTTCAATTCTGAGATGATCAGCGTACGAAACTGTGACGTCAGGACTGCGATCATGGCTTACAAGAGAGGTCTCGACCACAGTTCAGACTTGTATTTAGATATGACAAAGTATCCATTGAAAAACTTCGAAGACGTTCGAGCTCGGACA
Organism: Arctium minus; assembly: GCA_954870635.1. Taxonomy (NCBI): domain Eukaryota; kingdom Viridiplantae; phylum Streptophyta; class Magnoliopsida; order Asterales; family Asteraceae; genus Arctium; species Arctium minus. Next base: position 146,187,650 of record OX941081.1, read on the forward strand.
CTGGCCAAATGCGGGTCGAGGATGATGCGACCTTCCATTGCCAGCACTCTAGTGATAAGAAAGTGTTAAGCGTCAAGAAACCGGACTTCAAGGCTAGATCGACCTCTAAGGTCGAGACGTATAAACAAATCTCGAACGTGAAATTTGACAAAAAGAAGAATGCACCAGCGAACAAGTTCCCCCAGTATCCTAAGATTTCATCCTACGGATTCAAAGGAACATCTAAAGAGGTGGTCGAGGCCCTAAAGAATGTCCAGATCAACGTCAAGTGGCCTCCAAAAAGTGAAAGAGACGATGCCAAGAAAGAAAAATCCAAATGGCGCGACTTTCATAGCGATCATGGCCACGTAATGGACGATTGCATCGAATTACGATGAGAATTGGCTTGGCTCGTACCAAAAGGACACCTGCAAGACTTGCTAGGCGTAAACGTTCGACCAGCTTCACCAGAACATGCAAAGGTCGTTAATTGTGTGACTGGAGGTTCCAATATTTGTGGAATAACTTACTCGACAGCCAAGCGACACGCTAATCGAGGACCTGAAGAACTTCTTGTCTCACGATCGTCACGACCAAAACATGAACTAGAGTTGGAGGCCATGCCTATAACTTTCGATCAAGAGGATCTCGGCGAACAATGTTAGAAATATTACGATGGTTTAATCATTCAACTTACAATTGGTAATTGTTCGACTAAGAGAATCCTGGTCGACGTAGGAAGTTATGCCAATATCATTTTCCTTAGCACAATCAAAGCTATAGGAATTGATAAGTCAGAAATCGTGCGACGTTCGATGGTCCTTGTGGGTTTCAATGGCGACATAGCTAACACTATTGGGGATATTATTCTCCCAGTATTCGCTAAAGGGGTCAACAAGCAGACCAAATTTAACGTCATAGATTGCTCGTTAGCGTACAACATTATCCTAGGGCGACCTTGGATTCATGATACGAAGGTTGTTCCATCGACATATTATCAGACAATCAAGTTCTCTATGCCTTGGGGTGTTCAAGAAGTTAAAAGCGAGCAAAAGATTGTGCGAGATTGTTACAAAGTTATGATGAAGCCTCGAAAGCAGAGTATCTAGCAATTACAGAACTAGGTCGATCCTGACACCATTGACGACTATCGACTGGAAGAAGTTGTATTGGATAAGGATAAACCTGATAGGGTCATCTTCGTAGGTACGTCTCTCGACCCTTCCTTAAAAGAATCACTAGTTTTTTTTTGCAGGATAATGCCTACTGTTTTGCTTGGACGCACGAGGATATGGTTGGCATCGACCCTAAGGTCATCTAACATCGACTCACCGTCGATCCGTCATTCAAACCAGACAAACAAAAGGGACGCAAATTCGCTCTTGAGCAAAACAAAGTAATCAATGAAGAAGTCGATAATCGACTCAAGACTGGAAAAATTCGGGAAGTAAAATACCCCGAATGGCTAGCAAATGTCGTGGTCGTACAAAAGAAGAACGGGAATGGAGAGTATGTATCGATTTCACCGATCTCAACAAGGCTTGTCCTAAAGACCCTTTCCCATTACCTCACATTGACATTGTGGTTGACGCGACTGCCTGACATGAACTCTTAACGTTCATGGACGCATATTCGGGGTACAATCAAATCCTGATTCATCGCGACAACCAAGAGAAGGCAACATTCATGACAGACAAAGGGATTTACTGTTATAAGGTCATGCCTTTCGGTCTCAAGAATGCGGGATCAACATACCAGCAACTAGTCAACAGGATGTTCAAAGAGCATCTTGGCGACACAATGGAAGTATACATCAACGACATGTTGGTCAAATTGAAGAGAGCAATCGATCATATCGATCATCTGAAGCGATCATTTGATATTCTCAAGGAGTATCATATGAAGCTCAATCCAACGAAATGCTCCTTCGGAGTAATTGTAGGCAAATTCCTAGGATACATGGTCACCCGTCATGGGATCGAGGCCAATCCCGACCAAATAAAGGCGATCATGGATATTAAGTCCCCGCATAACCTTAAAGAGGTCCATCGAATTACTGGACGAATTGCGGCATTAAAGAGGTCTATCTCTCGATCTTCAAATAAATGTCACTTATTTTTATAATGTTTTGACAAAAAACAGGGGATTCAAATGGACGAGCGACCATGAAAACGCTCTCCAAAAGCTCAGGGAGCACATGGCGTCGCCACCCTTACTGTCGGAACTTAAGGATCACGAGGTCCTCCAACATTATCTAGCCGCCAGCTCGACTACTGTAAGTGTCGTCCTAATCCGAGAGGACGAAAAACAACAACTACCAATCTATTACGTCGATAAGTCACTTCTTGACGCCGAAACCAGGTATTCCTCTATGGAAAAACTTTTGTTGGCTTTAATTACAACAACAAAAAAGTTACGTCATTATTTCGAGTAACATCCTATAACTGTCGAGACTAACTTTCTTCTTAAGTCTGTGTTGAGGAAACCCGAGTTGACAGGTCGATTGGCAAAATGGAGTATCTACCTTAGTAGTTAAGACATTGAATACAAACCCATGACTGCTATCAAATCGCAAGCACTGGCCGACTTCATCGTCAATTTTAGCCCAGAATTAGATGTACCAACGGAACCTATGGCCACTCTCGACGACGAGAACTGAACTTTATACGTCGACGGATCATTCAACTCCCGGGGGGCACGTCTTGGCGTTGTCCTCAAGTCGCCACATGGTGACAAGATGGTATACTCCATACGGTGTGATTTCAGAGCTACGAACAATGAAGCTGAATACAAAGCTTTGATCACGGGAATGAATATGGCTCACGACTTGGGGGTAGCAAGACTTCCCGTCAAAAGCGATTCCCTCCTAGTCATGAATCAAATGAATGGGGAATTCACAGCTAAAAACTCTAAAATGATGGCTTTTCTCAGAAAAGCCAAAGCCAAGTTCGAGGAATTTCTGGATTTTTCTATTTCACAGATCCCGAGGGATCAAAATACCCAAGTTGACGCATTAGCTAATCTTGGATCAACACTCGGAAAATCCCTATTTGACGTCGTTCCAATAATTCATCTGGCAACGCCGTCCATTGAAAACGAAAATGACGTCCAAGCAATAAAAGAGGAAGACAACTGGTCGAGCGACAATAGAAGATTCTTAACGAACGACCAACTTCCTGAAGACAAAATGGAAGCCCGAAAAATCAGATTTAAGGCATCCAGATACATTATGATTAGAGGAAAACTCTATAGACGATCGTTGACAAGACTAAATTTACGATGTGTTACCAATAAAAACCAAGTCCAAACTATTTTGCAAGAAATGCACGATGGAGATTAAGGTAATCACTCAGGTGGTCATAGGTTGGGAAATCGTATCTCTCGACAAGGATATTATTGGCCGACCTTACGACAGGACTCAATAAGGTACGTCCAAAGTTGTTATGCATGCCAACGACATTCAGGTATGTCACATAAACCTTCTGAACCCTTGCACTCGACCTTAACTCCATGGCCCTTCATGCGATGGGGAATGGATATTGTTGGCAAGTTACCTCCGGCCCCCAGGCAAAAGGTATTTCTTCTAGTCCTTTGTTAATGCATAAATATTGAATCCAAGATCATCAAAGATTGAAAGTCAAATTCCAAGTCAAACCTTCAAGGCAAAAGTCCAAGTCAAAGTTCAAGGTCAAACAAAGTCAAAGTTTAAGTGTTTATTTTAGTTTCTCTTTGTATTTGTATGTAGGTATAAATAGTTTCTGTTTTTGTTCATAGACTCATTAGGCTAGTTTTACATAGTGAGTTTAGAGAGAGAAAGTTTGAGAGCATTCAATTGTAAACTGTGAATTGGAAAGTTAATCAAACAACGATTTGAATTGGAATTCTTGTTGTTAATCTTGATTAGAATTGTATTATTGTGGGATACACAATTGGTATCGAAGCAGAATTCGATTGAAATCTTCAAGAAATTTTCTTCGCACCCTGTTCACTGTGAATTGATCGATTTTTATGATTTACTTTGTAATTGTGAGTCTAATTGTTTTCATAGCATTCGATTGATGTATTAGGCAAGTTTTTAATTGGTTTGTGAGTCAATTGCACTATAATTTTCCATTAATTTGTTGATTTTGTAAGTTTTTGTTTTCATGAGTTTGACACACTGTATCAGATTCAAAAATGTATATTTGAGTTGATTTCATTGTAATTTATTGATTGTAATAGGTTTGTGTACTGTTCGTGATTGAATTTGTGAAATTTCAGACTCAGAATCGAAGAATCAATGGGTTTTTGGATAAATTGAATTGTTTTTGGACCGTAATATCAAGAACTCGCAAGATCTATGGATTTCGCACAAAGAACTCGCATGATGAACATATCTGCAGTGGAATTTGCATAGAACTCAAGTTTTGAAAAAGTTAAGGGAAGAATTCGCATAAGCCTTTGTTCGAATTGTTCAGAATTTGCATAGCTCAGTGTACGAGAAGTTGGGGATTTTATTCTAAGGACATATTGCGCATAGAGTTGGATACGAAAAGTAAGGATTTCGCAACACGTTGCATACGAATACTCGTAATTCGCATCGTATTACATACAAATTCCTCAGAATTCACATAGAGTTACATACGGATTTTGTACATTCCGCATAGAAAATTGAAATTTTTTCTAAGTATACAATCTGCATCAATACGAATTATTTGAGGTTGAAATATTTTCTAAGTATAGGATTCGTATCTCCTTGTTGTGCGAAAAGCTGCGTGCGAAAAGCTGGTGATCAATAATTCTCTAAGTCAAGAATTCGCATATAGTTGTGTGCGAATTTCTCAACATTTGCATATAGTTGTGTGCGAATTTCTAGAACTCGCATCTCATTGTGTGCGGATTTCAAAGGCTGTGCGAATTTTGGTCACAGTGGTGTGCGAATTTCTCATGTCTGCGAATTTTGTGAAGATAGTTGTGTTGTGCGAATTCTAGTGTCAGTGGTGTGAGGATTCCTTACTTAGGAAATTTTTAGAACTTCTTTCTGAAAAATTTTCTAAGATTTTCTGATTATTGATTTCTTTCAAACTAACGACCATTTCAAGTTCTTATTTTACAGTTTATTTGTCAGGATAACTTCCAAGGATGCTCTTTCTATCGGAACTGATGTCAAACCACCCGTTCTATTCAAAGGTGAATACGAACAATGGAAAGATAGATTTTTAGACTTCATAGACAGACATGCAAATGGTGACAACATCAAGATGTCTATTGAGGAAGGTCCAATGATTCCTCTCACTATGGAAATTCCTGATGATGAATCTTCTAATAGTGAAGATGGAAATCTACCATGAGAATGAGGACAAAGAGGGTTCCTGTGGATATTTCTCTGATGAACAAAAAAACAGATTCAATCCTGACAAGTAAGTTAGATCTCTACTCCTTCAAAGCATACCAAATGAGATTTACATTAAGATAGACAGCTACAAGGCAATGGCCAAAAAGATGTGGGATCAACTAGAGAAGATGATGATGGGATCCAAAGTTGGAAGCCAGATGAAAGTGGCCAATTTCATAAACAGATATGAGGAATTCAAAGCTAAGGATGGAGAAAGATTAGAGGAAACTTATGAGAGGTTTGTGTCTTTGCTAAATGAGTTGGCAAAGAATTAGGTCAAAAAGAAGCAGATAGAGAACAACGTCAAGTTTCTCAGCATTCTTCAGCCATAATGGAAGAAGCATACCAGAAGGATGAAACAACTGAAAGACCTCAGTGAAATCCCATTACATGAAGTATATGAAACCCTCTGTCAGAATGAGGAGGAAGTTGAAGAGAAAAGAGGAGAGAAGAAAAAGAGTGAAAAGCCGATAGCTGATCCTATTGCTTTAGTTGTGGACAAAAAGAAGAAAAAGAAGATTTTTGTTTCTAGTTCTGATGAGACTTGTTATCCCAGTTTAATCTAGTTGATTAACAATCACAGAACACAATATAGATCAAGAGATATAAGATGAGAATAACATACCAATCCCTTGAATAAACAGTTAAACCTTGAGTGTTCTTGATACCCTTGAATACAGAGAAAACGTACGGCTACTTTAAATTTCTAAACAATAATTATCAAAGGTTAACCCTAAAACTAAACTAATTAAAACATTAAATACCTAGGCCATATGGGCTTTAAGCTTAATGGGCTTTCTAATGGGCTTGGGCCCAATAGTAACTAAACTATCAATCTATTACAATTTAAACCCCAAACTTTAACTATCAAGTAAATACAGTTTAGACCCTTTAATTTAACTTTAATCTTGAATACAATTATGATCCAACAATCTTGCCCTTTGGATTCAAGCTTAATTTTTTTTTGACAATAATCTTCAGGTCTTCACTTTTCTTCTCTTTTCTTGAAAAACTTCAGATATGACGTTGATAGATTCAAAACTTGATATCTTTGAATAGGCTTCAAATCTTTGAAATCTTTGAAAATCTTCAGCAGTCTTCAGATTATGTTCTTCCCCTTAATATATTATCCCCCTTTTTGATGAGTGGTGAGAATCATCATCATCAAAACTTATCAAAATAATCTCCCCCATTGAAAATGATCATTAGTAAGCACTGTCTTCATGTATGAGCCCTGTGTGAAATAAGAGCAGTCTCTCCAAATGGAGAAAGTGATTATTTCAATCTTTTCAGATTAAAATAGAAAGTAGTAACCATTCGAATATTTTCAAATTCAAACAGTTTAATAGGTGTAACCCTGAATTAACAAATGACTCAGTTAAAATTCCTGTCAATGACACAAAGTCACTGAGTAACACAAAGTTACTATATAAGGAGCTGGTTTGATGTTGGCTCCCCAGGTCTTCCATTCGATCATCGAATAACACATGGTTATCTATGAACGTTCTGACAGAAAACAAATTTCTGTGTGCTCGTACATGTGTATGAAAGAAATTAAGCATAGACGATTGCTTTTCAATGTAGGCTCAAAATATGTAAACTTGTTGAGACAACAACAAATTATACAAAAACTCAATGTGCATGAGAAAGGGTTCGAAGGTGGGGCAACTTTTCTTCTTTTTCAATATTAGTGTCTTCCAAATGAAGAACCAATAGTGTATGTGCTGCTTCCCCAGAAAATGTGAAACATTCTCTTTTTGAGAAAAGAATGATTAGCTGGTGGGGTTGTATGCAAGAGATGGCATGGGCTAGTTGCCTAATTCAATGGTGGTCACCAAAGAATGTGAACCAATTAGATAATGTGGCTACCCGACTCAGAAAGTGGTTTGGTGCAGAGTGTAATATTCTTTTACTCTGTTCTCTCACCCTCTTTCTTTTAAAGCTCATGTCTAACCAATCTCTCTTTTTCATTTTACCTATTTTCACACCATCACTCAATTATTTTGACCCCTCTCCCCTTAATCACTCAGGGAATACTTCCTGGGTAGGAAACACTGGTTATCGTGAATCCATGGAAGTTTTGTTAAGTTCTCACACTGAATCCCATGTATTTTTCTAAAATAACATGCTGTTCAACAGTCTTTTGGACATGTAAGCACAAAGAAATACAGTTACACATGAAGAATAAAATATTGGAGAAGTCAAAACAGTTGTGTTTGACAATGCAATTCTCCCCCTCAAACTAAAAGAGTTTGACAATTAAGCTCTAAGGAGTTTTTCAATGAAGCTTATAGACGATTAAGCTCTTTTTCTATGAAGCTCTTTAACGAGTAAGCTCCCCCTCAACTGAAGTTTTTTTTTTAACATATAAAGCAGAAAAATAAAGCACTGAAGTGCGGGTTCTAATCTGATGTGATTAGAAGCCATCGTCACTTGAACAACCCTGCATAAATAAAAGAAATAATGGTAATCATTGGTGAAAAATGATTCCTCTTTTGTTAGCAACAGTTGGAAAATAAAACACAAGATTAGGATTTAGAATACTCCCCCTAGAATCATGAGTAAGGTCTAAGACATGTTCAACCTACCAAGTTTGCTGATTAGAAAGTGGAACCTCTTTTCATCCAACGTCTTGGTGAAAAGATCAGCTAACTGGAAGTCGGTTTGAACAAAGTGCATTTCAATGTCACCTTTTTCTACATGATCCTTGATGAAGTGATAGAGTACATCTATATGAAGAAGTAGTACCATACGTATCATCTATATCTTGAGTAGTCATCTATCATTACCAACACGTATTTCTTTCCGTTGATAGATGCGGTTCGCATTGGGCCACAAAGGTCCATATGAAGAAGTTCAAGTGCAGATGAGGTCGATGATTCAGATTTGGACTTGAATGAGCTACGCTTCATTTTGCCCAACTCACATGCAGAACATAGTGAGTCTTTTTCGAACCTCATTTCTGGTAGACCTTTGACAAAACCTTGTCTCTGTAGCTTTGCTATGGATCTGAAATTTTGATGAGACAAGCGTCGATGCCACGTCCACGATTGTGCTTTAGAAGCTTTAGCTAGTAGACATATTGGACGTGTGGCAGACAGTGTAGGAAAATCTACATAGTATAGATTTCCATGGCGCTCAGCTTTGAAGACTTCGTAACCATCGGGATCCTCTAGATAGCAGTGAGTGGTTGTGAAGCGAACTTGATATTTCATGTCACAGAAGTGACTGGTGCTAAACAGATTGTGATCAAGCCCTTCAACATATAACACTCTTTGAATCTTCACAACACCATTATCTAGCATTCCATATCCTCTGACGTGACCTTCGACTTCAGAATTGGCAAATCTAACTGCTCCGGCAGGCTCCTCCACATAGTTATGCAAGAGGTGCTTGAATCCTGTCATGTGGCGTGAACATCCGGAATCTATTACCCACAATCGACAGGCCTGCAAAAGAGACAATTAGTTTTTGCTTAGGCACCTATATCAGGATGGGTCCTTCGCGGTTAGCATCAAGCAACTCAGGAATATCAGCTGGTTTAACTTTCACTCTACATTCATAACGGGGTTTTGGAACCCATTTCCAAACCATCTTAACATTTAATTCCTGAAAGTGCTTTTTAGAAGTAGGATTGGCAACCTTAGCTCGAAACACTTTGGGTTGTGCGAAAGAATTAGAATTAGACTTAAGGTTCAGTTTAGCTTTTCTCTTACTCTGTTTGGACTTTGTAGGGGAGTAGTATTTGAATGAGTTATCCAAGCAGTGTTTGCAGTATAGATTCTTTCGAGCAAAATTCATAAACTTAGATTTATCGGAACAAACCTTACATTCATGTTCATCAAAAGAATTACTTTTCAAAATAACAATGTCTGAAGTACAACTATTTGAAGCAAAAGTTTCACTAGATAACCTATCATTCTTATTCAAACTACTATATTTATTCTTCTTACTCCTCCTAACTCCAATTCCTTTTATATCTGAAACAGAAACAGGAACCTTGTTAGTCTCTAACTTAGAAGGTGGTTCTTTTCTAGAGCTACTTGAAGTCTCACCCTTCTCAAAAATACTCGGTGGATATTCAGGACAATCAGAGTAAACAACTGAAGGTTTTGCAGGAGCATCAAATTCTGGATTGGTTCTTACCTTCCAACTTGGATCATTGAACATCTTTTTATCACTTGAAGCATTTTTAAACAGAGTAATTTTCAAATCATTGATCTCTGTGCAAAGCTCTTGATTTTCTTTTAAAGACTTTTCAAGTTTAAATTTGAGCTCAAAGTTTTCATCTTCAACCTCATCAAGAGACTGTTGCAACATATCAGTTTGCTTCATCAATTCAGATGTATGATCATTCACAGAATTTGACACCTTTAGATCAGAAACAGGATCAGAATCTGAAGCATTCATCATTTCAGAAAATATCTCTTTAGTCATGAACTCAATAAACTCCGTTTTATCATTTTGAACACAAGATTCATTCGTGATGACAGGTTCTTCTTCAACCTCTTCAACAAGTAAAGGTTTAGAAGCAATGGGATTTGAGACTGATGGTATAGTAGAAGGATCAACATCCAATTCATACTCATCATATTTGCATGCAGTCTTAGGTGGAACTGTGTTGGTGCTCTCTGATTCTTTGGAAGGTGTGGTAAATAGTGATTCAAACTCAGTAAATTTGATCTTTCGAGTCTCATAGCTTTTATTCAAATCACCATATGTAAAACCAACTGATTTAAAAATATTTTGAGAATCAGTGTCACCAGACTTGTTCTTTCCCATTTCTTCTCGACCTTTGGTCTCTTTAGAAGGTTTAGGAGAACTTGCTTCAACAAAAGTTGCACGAATGTCAGGAATGGGTTTGATTGCGGATCCAAATTTATCAAAGTTATATAGGTGCTCCGGTGCCTTTTTCAAAATTTCTTTAGTTGGCACACCCAAACCTGGTTTTAGTTTATAAAACCTTTCGTCTTGGTGTTTATTGGTCAACAAATTTAATGTCTGCTCAGTCTGACCTCGTTTCATATTAATATCTTCCAATTTGCTTGATTTTGGTGAAAGCTTCATTTCTTTCTTTATAACAAACTTCAAATTTGATTTGAAACTCACCCTTTTCAGCATTAAGATTCATAAGATCTATTTCTAAACCAGATATTTTTCTTTTTAAAGAATCTTTTTCAGCTTTTAAATCATCATTTTCTTTTTCTTTTTCTTCCACAACAACCTTTAATAAAGAATTTTCATCACGAAAACTTAAGACAAATTGATGTGCAGAGCTAAGTTTACCTTTCAGTAAAGCAAATTCATCTTTCATACCATGTATTTAGGCCATTAAAGATTCAGTATGTTCAGAATTATCACTTATCTTAGAGTTTGCATCTTCGGATTGTGCCTCAGAATCTTCATCGTCACCATCCAGCTTTACCATATAAGATACTTGGGTGAAGTGTGCTTGCTCCTCGTCATCGGAACTTTGGAACAACCAGTTTTCTTCTTCAGCCATAAGCACTTTTCCTTCTTCAACTTTCCTGGCGATGAGTGACTTTCTTGCATAGTACTCTGAGTTCTTTACCTTCTTGAACTTGCAGTCTCTTGAGAAGTGCCCAAATTTGCCGCGGTTGTAGCATCTTCCTGGTTCATCCTTTCTTTCTTCTCGCTTCTCCGCTCTCTTTCCTTCTCTTCTATCTTCCTTCCTGTCTTCTCGTCCTTCCTCTCTCCTCTCATGCCTCGGCTTGTATCGCATCTCAGACTTCTCTTTCTTGTATCCATCAAACTTTGGCTTTGAGTAGAATCTCTTCTTGAATCGTCGCGTAATTAGAGCCAAGTCCTCAGAGAACTTCTGAATATCTGGATCTGAATCAATCTCCAGTTCTTCATCGCTTGAAGCAGATTCAGACTCAGTAACCTCAGTAACAAGAGCTTTAGACATCTTTTTCTTTGACCTTGCAGAGGGTATAGAAACTGAACTCTTTCCTTTTCCAACTATGAGATCCACGAAGTTCTTCAGATTATTAGACTCGTTATTAATAGATCTCACCTCATCCTCATGTTGAGCAAGAGTAGAGAAGATATCAGTGACATTTTCTTGAGCCATATTCTTGGACATCTGGAGGTTAATGGCAAAGTTCTTTCACTCTGGATTCAGATTCTTGATGAACTTGTAGTTTATCGCAGAAGTAGATTTAGAGATTTTGTTCCTCCGCAAGTCATTGAGAATGATGTTATACCTGTTGTAGGTATCTAGTAGCAGCTCTCCTTCTTTTGCATGAAATCCCTCGTATGCATTTAGGCATAGATTCTGCTTAGCTTGGATGGACGCTTCACTTCCCTCAAACTGTCTTGCTAGTTCATCCCAGATTGCTTTAGCAGAGCTCTAACTGTTTATACGATTGTAGATGTCGTTTGGAATAGCCATTGTCAGATAAATTAGAGCCTCTTCTTCTGTCTTGTACTGTGCTTTCTGCTTTTCAGTAAAGAACTGATAAGGTTTAGGAACCTGTCTGTCAGGGATTTCTAGAGAGGTATCTGTTGCAGCTTGACCCTTTACTGTAATCATTGGATTTTCTGGACCATTAATGATTGCTGCCATGTAATCTCTGTTCTTGTGATTCAGAAACTGGATCATTCTGGTCTTCCATTTCTGATACTCATTAGCCATGAGGACAGGAGGTTTGGACTGAGAGCCCATTGAGAGAAGCTGATTCGACATCTTAGCTGTACGGTTAGTAATCAAACTTTTCTGTACCAAGACAACCAACTAGATGATATCGTTAGAATCAAAATAAAAACTACACTAAAAATTTTCAGAAAAATAAATTTCCAAAAATAATTAAATGCAGTCCTCTCAATCAGTATAAAGCTTCAAATAATACTGAAAAATCGAACTTTGAAAAACTGAAAAAAAATATCACGCGCAAGGTGAATAGTGAATAGTGAACAGTACTCGCGTGAACTGTGATTGTGCGAACAGTTACTGGCGCAAAAAGAGGTTTGCGTGTCTAAGCACTAGTGCAAAGTGAGGTTTGCGTGTCTCGCGGGTCGCGCAAAGTGTGATTTGCGTGAGAAGACCGTGGCGCAAAGTTTAGTTTTCGCGAGAGGCTTATGGCGCAAACACTGTTCGACCGGGGTGTTGCTTTGACCGATAACTCGTTCGACCGGGAACTTGCTTGGACCGGGATGTTGTCCGACCGGTAAGATGTACGACCGGGAAACTACTTCGACCGATATTGGTGTTAGACCGGTATGGACTGTGGACCGGTACTGATGAGTTCGACCGGTATAGGCTATGACCGATAAACTTCCTTAGACCGATAGTGGTGAGGACCGATAAGGTGAACTCGACCGGTAATGTGCATTGACCGATAATCTATGTGGATCGATACAAAGTATTCGACCGGTATATTGTACTGGACCGGTAAGGGTCTGACCGGTATTAAGTGGTCAACCGGGAAAAAGTGTGGACCAATAGGTTCCTTTTGACCGATAAGATGCGGTCGACCGGGGTATTGTGAGACGCAAACCTGGTCGACCGATATGATGTAGTCGACTGTATGTTCTTAGTTCCAGTCCAGATCGATGATGTTCAACCCAGAAAATCAACCCAGAAACATGATGAACACAGAAATTGAAAGAAAAAAAATTATATCTTTGTGCTTAGATATATATATCGATCACAATTCAAGCAGAAGCAAAGATCAATTTCAACTTTCATGCAATAATTTGAAGAACACAGTGTCGACAGTTCATGAACCCAGAAAACCAAAAATTCAATAAATGCAATCACTTGATGCTTTATAATGCAATTAACCAATCAGATAACTTTCAATAGTATAAAACTTATCTAATCATATCAATTTCAAGCATAAAAACATGTTAATTCATGAAATCGATTTTCACTTGATGAACAGTAACTCGATGAATAGTAAAATCGCAATACACAAATTTAATTCTAAAAACTTGATTCTTTAGGCTCTGATACCACTTGTTATCCCAGTTTAATCTAGTTGATTAACAATCACAGAACACAATATAGATCAAGAGATATAAGATCAGAATAACATACCAATCCCTTGAATAAACAATTAAACCTTGAGTGTTCTTGATACCCTTGAATACAGAGAAAACGTACGACTACTTTAAATTTCTAAACAATAATTATCAAAGGTTAACCCTAAAACTAAACTAATTAAAACATTAAATACCTAGGCCATATGGGCTTTAAGCTTAATGGGCTACCTAATGGGCTTGGGCCCAATAGTAACTAAACTATCAATCTATTACAATTTAAACCCCAAACTTTAACTATCAAGTAAATACAGTTTAGACCCTTTAATTTAACTTTAATCTTGAATACAATTATGATCCAACAAGATTGACAGTGTTGATTCAAATTATGATGATGGTGAAAATCTGAAGCTAGTTATGCTATTGCTTACCCGAGCCATTCAGAAGAAATTTTATAAAATGTCGGGTTCTAACAGTCAAAGATATTCGTCCGGATCTAGGAATTATGATCATAAGGAAAGGATTGAAGGGAGAAGATTTGGTGATAGAAGGTCTGAAAAGAAGAGTTTTGTGGAGAGGCATCCAGAAAAGAGATATGTGAATGAGTATGGAGAGAAGAAAGATGACTAGCCAGTCAAGTGCTACAACTGTGGCAAGGTAGGCCATTTTGCAAAAGACTGTCGGAAGCCAATAGTGAGAAATTTTGAATACTACAAGAACAAGATGCTCCTAGCAAAGCAAAAAGAGGTTGGTAAAGGACTGATGGCAGAAGATGATTACTGGCTGGACCATTCTGATCATATGTGCTTAATGGGCAAGGAAGTCAAATACGATGAATCTGATGAAGAAACTTCCAAAGAGGTACAAAACTTTTCTGAACTGATTTTCTGAAACAAATGGAAACCATGATGGTCGAGCTTCAAGACTTACAAGCTAAGCTCAAAAAGGAGAAAAACAAAGTTGCAAAAAAGCGTCAAACAATTTTTTATCCCAACAAGGAACTTGCTGGGAACAAAAACTTGATTGATTCTTTGAACAAGTCTGCTACTGATTTTGAAAAACAAAAAGCTTGTTTTGAAACTCAAATTTCTGAAATAGTTTCAAAGTTTAATAAATCTGATCGTGAGAAACAAGAGTTTATTTTAAAAGTTCACAAATTGCAGATTGATAATAAGAATTTGCAGAAAAAGATTAATGGTTTGGAAGCAAAGCTTTATACTCGAGGTCAAACGGATCAAACCATTTTTCTAAACACACCAAAAGAAGAAGCATATTTTAAAGATAAGTGGGGTCTTGGTTACGATAACCCACATTATCTGAAGAAAGCTATTCGAAAGCAACCCGCTTTATATAATTTTAATTTATTACAAGTGGATGACAAAAATCCTCAATTTAAACCCAAATTTGTTACAAAATCATATGATTAGGTTGAAGTTAATGAAGATGAGAACAGGAAGAACACAACCAAAATGCAACTACCATTATGCTATAAAAATTTGAATGCTAGTTATCTTTCTGAGCAACCAAACTTTTTGTCAAATAATTATTTTGAAAGCTATTCTACTAAGGAATTATCGGCAAAACCTGTTAGTCAAAATTTATGTTCCTCCACTTATATTAGAAAGCAAAATTATTGAGCTTGAAAACATTTTAGTTGATGAAAGAATTTTGGTTGATCTTGAGAAAGTTGTGTTTTCTACTGTTATGATGAACACTAATTTTAAATCTGAAGATACAAATGATAAGTCCGAATCAGAAAGAGGTAGTTAAAACAATTCTACCGATTCAGATGCATCATCTTGTAAAGTTTTCATAAGTAATGTTTTTACTAATCCTAAACCTTCAGATTGTGCTAACAAGTCTCTCAAAAAAAAGTGTTCTATAGTGTCAAATGATTTCAATTTTGCAAATTCTTCCAAGGCACAACTATTTGATGATGATGATGACTTATTTGCGGATGAAAATGAATATTTAAATTCCGATGGATGTTTTGATGAAAATATTGAGAAGTTTGATTTCAATGCTAAACTTCCAAGTCATTCTGATTTTGTTATCAATACTGATGCTTTACCTAGTGTCTTTGAAAAAGGTGAATCATCAACTAAGGTTGATGAATCAGTTCCTGTGAGTACCTATTATGCTAAAGGTAAGAAACAAAAGAAAAGGCGCTCACAGAATCGAACTAACACTGGTAAGCATAAGAGAATCCAAACTCTGACATCTCATGGTTCTTACAAATCTAAATCTTCTGTTTCAGATTTGAAAAGTAAAAGGTCTGAGGCAAAGCTTGAATGGCGACCTAAGAAGAATGTTGAAGAGTTGACAAAATCATTATCTGATTTGGATTGTAATAGGACTGATGTTAGTGTTACTGATGTAATTGATCAATGTGCTTCTCATAAAACAAAACTTCTAACTTCTTACAAGGTTTATACAATAAAGCAGTTTATCAAATTATCTCGTTCTACTAATCAGTATTCTACATATGGTCGAAATGGTTTTGTTACTCGACAATATTCTGATTGTTGGTTTGGATCTTATCATGTTTATTCTACAATTGTTTTTCAAAAGAAAAGAAAATCTTGTGCTAACACGAAGGGACCCATCTATAAATGGGTACCTAAACCGGTTGTTGTCTGATTTCTTTTGTGTAGACCCGTCATATGTGGTACTTGGATTCTGGTTGCTCCAAGCATATGACTGGGCAGAAAGATATTTTATCTAATTATACAGAGAAATTCTGCGACAATGTCAGATTTGGGAATGACCAGTTTTCGCCAATCTTGGGATATGGAGATGTAGTATAAGAGAACATAACGATTGAGAATTTGAGCTATGTTGAAGGATTAGGACACAATCTGTTCAACATTGGTCAGTTCTGTGACAAGGATTTAGAGGTTAATTTTAAGGCCAAACGATGTTCTGTTAGAACTGAAGATGGTAAAGAACCCTTGGTCGGGATGCGGAAGTCAAACCTCTACACGATCAATATATCAAATGTCAAGACTGATAATGTTGTGTGTCTACTTTCTAAAGCCTCTATGCAATAAAGTTGGTTATGGCATAGAAGGCTATCACATCTCAACTTCAGGTTCATCAACAAGTTGGTGACTGGAAATTTGGTTAAGGGTTTACCTGGGCTAAAATACGTTAAATAATGTTAGAGCACAAATTTATTGGATTCAAGATAATCACTTTCTGAAGATGGAAATCCGAAGTCAAAGCTGGAAAAGTCGACTCTCAACAAATAACAAATAGTTTAGGTCCTTTGTAATAAATAGTCAAAGTTTGTTTTGTATTTTCGTTTTTAGTCCTTTTCCTTTAAAATAGGTTTTAGGTATATATTAGATTATTAGGTTTTGTTTTTCGGTTGTTGTTGAATCTGTAGCCACCGTACACAATTGAGTGAGAATAGAGAGAGAGTTGCGGCAGAGAAAAACGAGAGAGATCTTGAGAGTCCAAGAATCTCTAAATCTTTAGAGAGAGAAAGTAGAGAGAGAAAGTAACAAGGAAACGCAAAGTGTAATCTGATTAATGTGCGTGTCAAAGTTTTCCAAAGATACAAAACAAAGGCTCTAAGGGGACTTAAATACCCCTAACCTTTACAATACAGAAATGAACATTAAGCACAGTATAGGCTAGAAAATAAATACAATGATTACTACAAAATTAGACTTAACAATCTCCCCCTTAGTAATCATTGGCGTCGTGGTCTTCAAAAACAATCGTCAAAAACAGCATAGACCAACCAGGCGACTTTGGAGAATCACTGACGCTCTTCTCGTTGACGAAGTCTATTCAAACCAACTAAAACTTCCAGTCGTCTTTGAGTTGAGCGGAGATTCAATCTCTCTTGAATTGAATCTAATGTCTTCTGGAGAAGTCGGATTTCATCATTATCAACCAGGAATGCATTTTCTCTAGTTTCCAAAAATCTTCTTTTAGACTCCTTCAGACGTTGCTCCAGCTGAAGCTTGATCACCTTTAAGGTTCCATCGGAGTAGTGAGCAATTTCTTCAATCCTGAGAAAGCATTTTTCATTAGAGCCATTCTTGTACACAACTCCATATGGATCTTCAACAATGGTGAGAAGAGAATAAGACTCTAAGTTCGGTAAGCTTCAGTTGGGCCTGAGAAGATTAACAACAGGTTGGAAGCTTTCAACAGCCATCTGGAAATCAAAAACTCGGAAGAATCTGATTTGTCGACGTATGAATCTTTTAATAACGAACAAAGCTTGAGAAATATCCTGTGATCTATGATACAGATTCCTAAAGTGATCATATAAGAATTCAACATCATCTATAGAAAGGTCAACGAAGTCTGCCTCTGAAAATTTATACCGCTTGCAGTCTCTTCCTTCAACTTCAAAATCAGGATACCAGATATTCACAAACTTGTTGATCGTGACACTGATGACTCAAACAATCAAGTGTTGAGAAGACACGGTATTATTCCTTTTGCGCTGGCACTTAATGAACATTAAGTACTCATATTGATAGGCATCTGACTCTTTCTCTACTCCAAGGATTGCATAGATGTTAATCGGCCTTCTTCTAGAGACAAAGATGTTTCTTTGAGTGTCTTCTAGAAAGGCTGATCTTTGCCTTGATGCCAAATATCTACGTTGCAGATTCCTTTATCTTTGATGTCTAGATAAAGCTGGTCCTTCTTCTAGAATAGATGGTGGAATTACAAGATTAGAAGGTGGAACATTAGCTTCTGCTCTTGACGACTGACCAACTTCAAATGATCTTGAAGGAATAGTGGTAGTCGGAGCTGAACTAGCAACAGGAGTAGATGTGTCTTTAGATAATTCAAGAATCTCATCATGAGCAGGAAGATCACTGTATAACAAATCTGCTTCTTCTTCGTCTTTCGCATCCATGAACACTGAGTCATCTTCTGTATCTGATATGATAACAATGTCATCACAGTCTTCTTCATTAACTTGACAAATCTTTTCAAACCTGACATCTTCATCATCATCAGAATTAATCTCTATGAAGTTAGCAAAGAATGTCCTCATGTCACTTGCAACTTCAGATTCTTCAACTTCATGAACATTTTCAGAAACATCTGGATCAAAATAAACAACAATTTGCATATTATTGTTAATATTGCTCTTAGAAATATTCAGTTCATTATGCATGGAAGACAAATAAGTATTTTCAATCATAACATTCACTAAATCTTGAATGTTGCAGTCTTGAACAGATTCACCACTATTTCCTTTATCACCAGCCACTTCTTCTTGAATATCTTCTCTAGCTACAGAAGATCCTTCAACTCTCGGTCTCTTTGCCATCTCCCCCTCATGGCCTTGATGATCAGGATCATCTTGGTCATGTCGGCGCTTAAGAGACGGGCCGGCCTCAGATCTGCAACTTTGTTCCATACGATTAACCTTGTTAGAGATATCAGAAAAAGCTTGAGTCATAAAAGATTTAAGATCAGCAAGACTTGATCGAACTTCTGATCTGAATGAATGGAACTCATCAGATAAAACAGTAATCCGGCCAGATTCAGAAGAAGGAACTGGAGGCAGCGTAGGTTGGAAGTTCCGTAGCAAAGAAAGAAGATCTTGATCCTGATGTTGTGGTGGTGACATAGACAGTAGACGCGCATACAGTAGATCAGTCAATTCAGAAATGGGAAGATCATGAAGAGAAGACCTTGAAGATATACCAGAAGGAGCAGACATAGAAAGTCCCATAGACATAGAAACCACCGAAGGAAACGGAAGTGTAACAATCGGAGAAGTATTTGAAGTCACAGAAGAAGGTTCACGAAGAACTACCCCAGATGGGCGTCTGAAAGGAATCTCTGGAGGAATGACTGAAGTATCAATTTCAGGCATCTTACCTTTGAAGAAAGTCTTCAACTTCAGAATTTGAGCTTCCTTTTCTACATCCATTTTCTCTGATAATTGACGAATAACATCATTCAAAGTAGAGAATTTGTCAGAAGATACCCGAGCTTGATCAGAAGAAAGCTCTACAGCTGGAACTTGATCAGAAGAATGAATGGCAGCAAGCGAAGTTGCTGGAGCTTGACTTTGTACCAAAGCTGAGGCTTGATCAAATGTTGTATCTAATTCATCTACTTGAAGATGTGCAACAGATGGATTAACAGAAACAGAATCATCTTCAGAGAGAACTTCTGTTGAAACAACCACTTCCGGTGTCCTAACCTTCCTTTCATAAACCTTAAGACTTGGTTTATCACTATCATCATCATCATGATCATAATCTTCATCATCATCATCCCCATCAATATCACTAACATGAACATCACCAACATCAGCATCATCAACATCATCAGAAGTAACATGAATAGGAGACTCAGTAAAAATTTCAGTTAAAACATTCTCAATTTGTTGAGAAGCAACATCCTCTTGAACTATTTCTTTTTCAACAAATACCGCAACTTCTTGCTCATCTTCAGCCTCTTTTTCAACTTCAGTCTCTTGTTCATAAATAGCTGCTTCAACTTCAACATCTTTTTTCAACAGCTTGATTGTCATGAGAAGGCTCATCTTGTATAACTTCCAGAAACTTATTCTCCATGCAATATTCTATGACATCCTCATCTGTAACATCAGCGTAGTTGGCAATAAGAGCATACGGAATGGTCATAGAATAGTTGAAAGACCTCTTCTGCTTCTGAATATAAGTCATTTCAGAGTCTGGAACCTGAGGCCAAGATAACCTGCGAGGAATGGCTGGATTGCTGCAAAGCATGCTTCGAACAATAAGCTTCAGAAATCTAATGAACGGAATGAACTTCCGTTTCTTGTTGGTGAACTTGTCATGTACCACCTCCGAGAGTTCGGTCCAAAAAATAAAAGTATAGTCGACATGCAAGTCATAGATGACTGCATGGAACAATCGGAGATACATAAGACTTGCACTATCTGTGCCAGAATGCTTTGATGTCAGGCACCTGATGATTACTGAGAACAGTGCATACCATACTGGAGGTAGATTAGACTTGTCAAAATCTGTAACTTTGTTTAGTTGACCAACATATCCAAGCTGTTTGATTCCCTCAAATACTTCCTCTTCAGATGGAAAACTATCATAGGTAGTACGATGTGGTCTGGAATTCGGCTCAGGAAGCTCCAGTATCAATCTCAGTCGCTTGTAGAAAAGGAAAGATTCAAATTGATCGATTTGAAGATCAAAGTGATGCGGACGAGCCATTTCATTCTTTGTTATTGAATTCCAAGCCTGTTGAATGTAGACCTCCGGAACATCAGCAACAGAAGACAGAGCTTGAGCAATTGGATGTCCTCGAAGAATAGATCGAATAACTGGATGGATCTTTATTCTATCAAAGTCCACAAAATAGTTGTTCGGTTTGTAAGGCATGTACATAATGGTTGAGAACACATCATTTGGTGTACAACGAGAAGCAGAAAGATCGGCTCCAACAGATGGATGAGACGGCATGGGAGTATAATGAGAAGCTCGATCAGACAGATCATCGAGATTGACATTCTCGTCTTGAATCATTGGATCTGTATTTGTTTTAGAAGACATAATAGACCTGGAAAACAAAATGAAAAAGAATTAGACAAAAAAAAAAATTCTAAGTATGGTTTGCGTGCCAAGTTAGAAGCGCAAACCAAGATTTGCGTGTTGAACGTGAAACGCAAAGCCAAGTTTGCGTTTCAGTCATGAGTCGCAAAGGAAAGTTTGCATTTCTAGCATGGTCCGAAAACTATACTTAGAAAAACAACCAACAAACAAAAACACAAAGGAAGGCTTGCGTATCAAGTGTGATGCGCAAAGTTCACTTTGCGTGTCCAACGGGAAACGCAAACTAGACTTTGCGTGTCCTGTTGGTTGCGCAAAGTACACTTTGCGGGTCAATCATAGTTGATATAAAAACCCAAAAACAATACACTAAGCACAAACACAAACACAAAGAGAGTTTGCGTGTCAAAGAGGAGACGCAAATTAGAATTTGCGTGTCCTAGTTGATACATAAACTACACATGAAAGTAAAAACAAAAAGATTGCTTAACAAGTTAGAAGCGCAAAGTAGACTTTGCGTTTCTAGTTAGAAGCGCAAAGTAGACTTTGTGTTTCTAGTTAGACGCGCAAAGTAGACTTTGCGTTTCTAGCTAGACGCGCAAAGTTCACTTTGCGTTTCTAGCTAGACGCGCAAAGTTCACTTTGCGTTTCTAGATAGACGCGCAAAGTTCACTTTGCGGGTCTATCATCCTTGTTCAGAAACCTAGATACGCGAAAACAAGCCGAAAAACACAAAAACCAAAATTAAAGCTATAATACAAGAAATTAAAGATAAAAGAAACATACCTGATGATCGATTATCTGTTCTAAGCAAAACCCAATACTTGATGTAAGTAAAATTTCACAAAATCGCAATATGAGATTTTGAATAATACGAGAAATACGAAAATCAGATTGTTGAATATTCTAATCGATAATAAGCACAATCAAATCTAACTCAACATCAATAATCGAAGTTAATAGAATCGAAACATACCTTGATTTCTCGAAGCAAAATCTGAAAGAAATCAGATTAAAATTTTGAACACAGAGAGTGATAGAGAGAAACCGTGAACCGAAAAGTCAGATATCAAAAATGAAGTAAGCGGGAAAATGAAAATGAAAATAGAAAACACTATTTAAACCTAGAAAACTAAAACAAAAACTAAATCTAAAAATCATAACATAAAAAAATAAAAATAAAATAAAATAAAATAAATTGTAAAAAAAATATACCTGAAATCCTTTTACTCCCCCTACACAAATGCACAAAAATTTAACTGTTAGTATAGCAAATGTGTAGAAATATCTGAGAAACATACCTGTTTATCTTCTGATCAACATAGATAATTTTCTTACTTACTCCCCCTCAAACACAGAAAAGATCAGATAACTTTTTCAGATAAGCTCTCCCCCTTGAAAATTGCACAAACTATATACAAAAAATACAGATACTCAAACATAAAGACATCAGTATGAAAGATGATCATATTGAATATAAATTTTGTAACAACTAAACATATAAAATTTTAAACACTAAACAATATAAAATCTACTCAGTAAAATTTCACAGATATATTAATCAGTTGAAATAAAGCATATGTTGTTGGATGCAAGACCAAGTATAATTGCATATCAAGTTAAGATATGTTCAGTTTCAAAAACTTCCATTTGTCTATTCAGTGTGCTTGCATGTGAACTTCAATTAGCTTCAGGAAAAATGCAGCTCTAAAATTATTATAGAAAACTTTGCATGTACTGACACTAAGTCATCAAAATTAAGACTTTCACAAATTTACAGGTTTATCATAACTCAAACATATCACCAAGTATCATGAGATGTGTGCTAATTGGCATCTTTTTAGCAGTGTGCACATTGGCATCTTCACATGAGTGTGCTCTTTGGCATCTTTTAAGCGATGTGCACTTTGGCATCTTTTAATCAGAGAGTTAATTAAGTAAAGAACATGCCGTAAACGTAACTTTCTATCTGACCCTATTGCAGGATTTGGGTCAGCCACTCCCAGACCAGTTGGCCTTAGGGGGCTAGGTGTTAAACACCCCTTGGAACTTACTTTCCCGGATCAGAAAGGTTACATCGATATTCTAAACCCATTCATACCAGCAAAACATGACTTTCGATCTGATTCTATAGAAGGATTTCTGTTCGATCACTCCTAGACCAAATGACCTTAGGGGACCAGATGTCGAGCATCCCACGGAACTTACTTTCCCAAACCAGAAAGGTCACAGGTACAAACTTTTAAACCCAGAGATTTCTGTATTTTAAGAATTTATTATTCATCTCAATTACTCAAATCAACGTCTAAATGCTTAGCCCATATTTTCATTCCGATCTATAATTCTGATCATTTAGGTAGTCTAAGCAAAGTAAACTATACAAATTCCGAATCACATATCTTTAAAGTAGTATCAAAAGCTACAAACATGTTGCTGACTTTTCGACTTTTGTAAGACTTGAAAGTTGAACATATGTAACTTTAATATAAACAAATAACTTGTAAAAGATCCTAGACATACATTTTTATTCAAAAGAAAGAAAATTTGTAAAATTTTACTTTATAGAATAAATTTTTTAAAGATTTAAACTTTTAAATTCAACATGCCTAATTTTGAAAGCAAAAAATTGAAACGTTTTTCATCTAAGGCTTTTGTAAAAATATCAGCAAGTTGATATTCAGTTGGTACAAAATATAATTCAATAGTACCTTCTTCCACGTGATGCTTTATAAAATGGTATCTCATATCTATGTGCTTGGTCTTGGTGTGTTGGACTCGATTGACCGATATCGCAATTGCGGACTTGCTGTCACAATAAATTGGCACTGTCTTGTACAACATCCCGTAATCACAAAGTTGCGTTTTCATCCAGAGCACTTGAGCACAAAAACTAGCTGCAGCGACGTATTCAGCTTCGGCTGTTGATATTGAAACGCAGTTTTGCTTTTTCGACGCCCAACTTATCAGTCTGTCACCTAAAAACTGAAGATGACCAGAAGTACTCTTCCTATCCAATTGATTACCACCAAAATCTGCATCTGAATAAGCAATCAAATTATAGTCAGAACTTTTAGGATACCATAAACCTAAATAAGGAGTTCCTTTAATATATCTAAAAATGCGTTTGACTGCTAAAAGATGAGATTCTTTTGGTTTAGCTTGGAATCGGGCACATAAGCACGTGGAGAACATTATGTCCGGGTGACTGGAAGTTAGATACATCAGCGATCCGATCATTCCTCTGTATGTCTTTTGATCCACAACTTTTCCATCTGGATCGAGTCCGAGTTTGGCACCATGAGCCATCGGTGTCCCGATTGAAGTAGATTTGTCCATCTTGAATTTCTTCAAGATGTCAAATACATACTTTGACTGGTTGATGAAGATACCATTAGGAAGCTGCTTCACTTGTAAGCCGAGGAAAAAGTTGATTTCTCCCATCATGCTCATCTGAAATCTAGAGGTCATTAAATCAGAAAACCAAGTACACAAAGATTTGTTAGTCGCACCGAAAATAATATCATCTACGTATATTTGTACTAAGAATATATCAAGATTAGATCTATAAATGAAAAGAGTAGTATCGATAGATCCTTTGGTGAAGCCGGATTTGACCAAGAAAGCTGACAACTCGTCATACCACGCCCGTGGATCTTGTTTCAAACCATACAGTGCTTTATCGAGAAAATATACATAATCTGGACGATCTTTGTCAACAAATCCCTCTGGCTGAGATACATATACTTCTTCTTTCAGCTTGCCATTGAGAAATGCAGTCTTGATGTCCATTTGATATACTGTGAAATTGCGATAAGCAGCGAAGGCAAGAAACATTCGGATAGCTTCCAATCTGGAAACGGATGCAAATGTTTCATCGTAGTCAATACCTTCTTCTTGTCGATATCTTTTGGCTACCAACCTTGCTTTGTTCCGCACGACGATACCATCTTTATCCTTTTTGTTCGTGAATATCCACTTTGTACCAATTATGCTTTTTCCTTTCGGCCTCGGTACAATTTTCCACACTTTGAGCATGTCAAATTGATTGAGCTCCTCTTGCATAGCAATAATCCAATCCGGGTCCTCCAACGCTTCAGAAACTTTTGTAGGTTCAATCTTGCTTAGGAAGCAAGTGAAGAGACATTCGTTGGAAGTAGCCGACTTCGAGCGTATAGAAACACTGGCTTGAGGATCTCCAATAATTTGATGAATTGGATGAGATATTATCCATCTTGTTGTATGAAGGAGAGGATCAATTACATCTTGAACCACTTCTAATTGAAGAGAGGGAGGTTCAGAAACTTCTACATCAGATGAAAAGATAGAAATAGTTTCAACTTTAGGAGGAGGTATCTCAACAATCTCTGAATCAGATTCAGGAACAGTTTGTTGAATAAAATCATTCTGTACTTCTTCCTGAAGTGATTCCTCTTGAAAAGGTTGATCTTGAATAGATTCTTCTTAAGTATGATCTTCATGAATAGGCTCAGTTTCTGATTGAACATTGTCTGATTGAACAAAATCTTGTTGTGCCGGTTCTTGTTGAATAGGAGAGACTGGAGCAACATCATTGTCAGAGATAGATGCAGCGGAATTTGGAATTGATGAGCTCTCAGTTTCCTGATTCAAAACATTAGAAACATTTTCAGAGTTAGATCTAGGCACATCATCATAAAAATTTTCAAACAGAAAATCAAGATCAGAAAGATTAGGAGAGGAAGTAGAAGAATCCTGGTTATCTGGTGAAAGAGCAGGTTCTGAACTGATTTGTTCAGAAACTGGATTTTCAGTAATAGCGGTTTCTGAGTCTGAGTGACTAAAAACCAAATCAGCAGCTTCATCAAATTTTACATTGACACTCTCTATGACCTTTCTTGCAGAGATCAGAAAAACTCTATAAGCGGCAGAGTTTGAAGAATAACCGACGAATATACCCTCGTCTGCCTTTGGACTAAACTTGTTGAGATTCTCCCTGTCATTCAGAACGTAGCATTTACACCCGAATGACTTAAGATACTTGATGTTCGGTTTGATCCCGTTCATAAGTTCATATGGTGTTTTGTTGAAACGACGATGCAAAATTGATCTGTTCTATGTATGACAAGCAGTTGATACTGCTTCAGCCCAGTAAGACAAAGATAGACCTGAATAAGCGAGCATTTATCTGGCGGGCTCAACAAGCGTTATGTTTCTTCTTTCAACAACACCGTTCTGTTGTGGAGTACGTGCAACATAAAATTGTTGTTGTATTCCTTGAGGTTCATAGAATGCCTGAAGAGTACTGTTTTTGAATTCATTGCCATAGTCAGATCTTACCACTTTCACTTGCTTCTGCTTATTTGTCTGAGTTGTCTTGATGAGATTGATGAGTACTTCAGGAGTCTCGTCTTTTGACTTCAGAAATTTTACCCATGTATATCTGGAGTAATCATCAACAATCACCAAAACATATTTCTTATGTCCTAAACTCTCTGTCTTCATCGGACCACACAAATCAACATGCAAAAGATCAAGAATAACCGACATGTAGTGTTCAGGTTTAGGCTTGTGAGGAGCTTTCTTCATTTTTCCTTTCTCACAATCTTGGCATAGATGGTCTTTCTGGAAACGGAGAACTGGAAGACCTCTCACTGAATCATTCTTGACCAGGCGATCCATATACTTGAAGTTGAGATGAGCTAAACGTCTGTGCCAAATTCAACTTTCTTGTACTGAAGATTTAGAAAGCAAGCAGATATCTGAAGGAATTTTGATCTTGGAAAGATCATTGGTATAAAAATTTGAGTGTCTTTTTCCCACCAGAAGATCCTTGCCACTATCATTCTTCACATAAACTCTTTTGGATTTGAAGCTGACTTCAAGGTCTTTATCGCAGAACTGTCCTATGCTGAAAAGGTTGTGACTTAGACCCTCGACGTAGCTTACTCTTTTTACTGTTATGTTACCCTGAACTAGATCACCATAACCAAGAATCGGAGCAGTCTCACAGTTACCAAATTTCACACGACCGCAACATTTATCTTTAAAATTAGACAGAAGAGATTTGTTGCCAGTCATATGTTTTGAACATCCCGAGTCTAGATACCATAATTGACTTAGCTGCACACACATAAAATACACCTTTTTAGGTACCCATATGCTTATGGGTCCCTTGTTAGATTTATGTCTTTTATTTTTCACAGATTTATTTTTTATACAAGAATGAAAGCAATTATCAATAGAAGATAAAACACAATTATCAGAATCAGAACTAGAAGAAGCATATGAGATATTCTTTGATATATCAAACATTTGCTGAAAAGAATATTTTGGGTTTTTATTACATGTAGCAAATATACCAGTATCACAAAGATTGTCTACACAGTTAACTCCTAACAGTTCAGATTCTAAAATTTGTTGTTTCATCCTCCAAATCTGCCTTGGTGACTTCCTCACAGTCCGATCTGAAGAAGAAAAATCAGAAACATTAGAATTTTCAGATAAGACAATATCATGTTTCTTTGACTTCTTTGATCTTCTTCTTTTACGCTTCTTTTTATAAAATTGAGCATTTACCAGTAAAGAATCATCAATAATTGAATCAGAAGAAACTTTATCAAAGAAATCAGTCTTAGCATTTGACATTGAAGAACTAGCCTCGGAGTGAAAATTTTCAAAATTGCGCAAGTCTGGAGGAGGTTCGCGCTTCCCATTGGAGGCGCAAACTGAGCTTTGCGCGTCCAAATGCATGCGCAAACTTTCAGTTTGCGTTTCCAACGTGGAACGCAAATGGTCATTATTTTGTAAAACTATAGAATTTTCCTTAGAATCTTTTCACAATCCAGAAGAAATTTTATCTTCAAAACTTGTTTTCATTATAAAAAGAAATAAATCGTTTTCTAAACAAGTTTGAAGATTTTGTTCTTCCAATCTATCTTCAAGATCAACAATCTTACCTTCTAACACTAATGGGGGAATGTATTTCTTAGTATCATAAGACACCGGAGATACATTTTCCTTTTCAGTGTTATTAAAAATATCAACAAAATCTGTTGAAAATGAAGATTTATTGGAAGATTTGACATTTAAAAGATTTTGAAATTTTCTGGATTTCTTAGATTGATCAGGAAAATACTTTGCATTTTCAGAAGTGTAAACAAATGGCATTTCCATCCTCTTATTTTTCATCCTTTTCACATTTTCATCTTCTAAAATTTGTTTCTCAGTTGTCCAAAAGAATTTAAACTGAGGAGAATATCTTGCAAGAGTAAAGTGATCATATTCATATAAAGTAGGAACTTCATTTTTAGCATGATTTAAAAAATGCGGATTTTCGAAACCAAGTCCCCACTTTTCCTTTATAGCTTCTTCACTCCTTGGTTTGTTCATGTAAATAGTTTGCTCAGATTGTTCTCTTTTATATAATTTCCTTTCTAAAACAATTATTTTCTCAGAAAGATTTTGATTTGAAGAAGTCATTTCAGTCAACGAATCATGATAAGTCTGATTTGAATTTTCTAGATCAACTAACTGCTTTTGAAATTTCTCTTTTGTATCAATTAGAATTGATTTTTCATCATTTAAAGAAATTTGAAGTTTATCAATTAAATCAGACTTTTCTTGATTTTTAAACTTTTCAGAAACGAACGTTGAGCGCAAATCATGCAAAGCAGTGATAAAAACATTCATTTGAGATAAAAAGAAGTTATAGTTAAACTCTGATATTACCTCAGAACCATCAGATGATGTATCCTCTTCCTCATCATCAGATTTGTCATCACCTATAAAGCATATGGCCGCAGTTTCTTCATTTTCAGCCTCGTTGTCCGAATGATCCAACCAGTATTCTTTTTCGGCCAACAGGATGGTTCCACTTTCCTTCTTTTCAGCTAGAGCCAACTTCTTTCGGTAAAAAGCAGCATCCTTTACCACTTTGACTCTGCAATCCTTAACCATATGTCCAGGCTTCCCATAGTTAAAACAATTCATCACCTTTTTGTCATTCTTCTTCTGTTCAACTACCTTAGCTGGTTCATACTTTGGAGTGTATGTCTTTGAAGGAGCACCAGGTTCTATCTTTTTAGAACCAGAAGTAAACCGCAGGTTGTTTGAACCAGATTTGTGATTGAATCTCTTCTGATAGTGCTGAGTCAAAAGTATCATGGCCTTTTCGAGTGCTTCGCCATCATCATCTGTAGATCCATCATAAGCTGATTCGGTCAAAGCTTGCTCAGCTAGTTGGCTAGATATAAGAGCAATGGGATCTACTGACAGAGGTTTGTTCTTCTTATCCATTTTTGCCTTATTCTCCATTACCATAGATTCATCAGTCATCAAGATTTCGTATAACTCCTGAATTGGCATGGTTGAGATTCTGACATCGTTTCTCATTCTGTGGCATGACTTGTTCCACACAGGTTGTAAAGCGTTCAGAAACTTCAAGTTAGCCTCCAACTCAGTCTTGGTAACTTTAATCTTGTAGAGATCATTGATAATAGCCCAGAATCGATCAAAAACATTTTTCAAACTTTCCCCATCCTTGGCCTTGAACTTTTCAAAGTTGTTCATATACCTAGTCTGGCGCAACTGAGTTGACATTGCAGTACCAAGCATAATCTTTTCAAGTTGAGTCCACATCAACATAGGATTCTGTTTGAAGCAATCGATTATGTTATAAATGGAGTTGGGAAGAGCAAGGATCAGATTTGATTTGGCCTGACTATCAGCTTGATGTCGTAACATCTCATCAGCATCATATTCCCTTAATGCTTTCTCAACAGTGGTAGCAGTAGTGGTTGCAGTAGCTGGAACAGCTTTCCTTGGTATTTACATAGGACCCTGAGTCAGTGATTTCATCATGTTCTCCCCATTTGGTTGTCTTTCAATGAAGTTAATAAACCGATCCTGCCACTGTTCGAATTCATTCTCATTGATCAGAACTGGTGGATGTGTATCAGATCCCAAAGACATCATGAGGTCATTTTTGTAGATTTGTGATTGCAAAGACATCTTGTGAAAAAATCAGAAAATTTTCCATGTATGGGAGACGCGCAAACTAGAGGTTTCGTATGCAATGAGGAGCGCAAAGAAGGTTTTGCGATTGCAGAGGGGAACGCAAACTGATTTTTGCGATTGCTAAGTGACACGCAAGATGAAGCTTTGCGTGAGTAGACTTTGCGGGTTGTGAGAGAAGCGAAAACTTGATGCACGAAGAACTTTGGGCTTGATGAACTTTGCGTTTGATGAACTTTGCGATTGAAGAGAGAATCGCGAAGTATACTTTGCGTATACAGATTGAAATGCAAACTGATGGTGTGCATATTAGACTAGAACCGAGAACCTAAAAAATTCACTAACACACGAGTTAGACCATAAGATATATGAATGCATGAATGAAGCGCAAAGCATTATGAATATATGAATGAGGCGCAAGATTATATGAATCACACGCAAACATATATGAATGAAACGCAAACTTTAGAAAAACAAATAAAACACGTAAGATCGAATCTAACAAAGAAATTTCAACAAGAAATTCACACAATGATGAACGAAAACAACTTTCTTACACAATTCAACTAACAGTTTCGATTAAATCACACTGAAACTCAAAAACTTGAATGGAACAGTACGTGAACTCCTAGTTTCCAGAAAATCACAAAAACCCAAAATCAATGATCAAATCATGTTTTTTATGCAAAAATATATGAATCAAGAATGATCGATTACACAAAATGAATCTAAACAAATCAAATTCGCACAAAATAAACCAAAAACCTAACCAATTTTGATGAATCAAGCAAAAAAACGAGATTTTCTTGAAAAATCAAGAAAATCAATCAAATTTTCTGCTTAATCTACAAAATCAGTATCTAAAAACAAATTCTCTCAATCCTCTCAAGATCTAGTACGCTCTGATACCAATTGAGAGTCCAAGAATCTCTAAATCTTTAGAGAGAAAAAGTAGAGAGAGAAAGTAACAAGGAAGCGCAAAGTGTAATCTGATTAATGTGCGTGTCAAAGTTTGCCAAAGATACAAAACAAAGGCTCTAAGGGGACTTAAATAACCATAGCCTTTACAATACAGAAATGAACATTAAGCACAGTATAGGCTAGAAAATAAATACAATGATTACTAAAAAATTAGACTTAACAGAGCTTAATCGAGTTTCAAACCGTGTAACCATTCGATTCGATTGATAATTGAATATCAGGTTTGCTTAATCTTATTGTTTAATTGTTTTGCTTGATTGAATCGTGAATCACAGGGACACACAATTGGTATCAGAGTCTAACAGATTGAAATCAAAAAGAATTTTTTTTTCCTTTTCGGTACTGTTCATCTGTCAAGATTCAATTTTTTTATTCTGTGATTGTTCTTTCAAGCTGTTATTGATTGGGTTGTAGTCGATTTGGTTATACTATTGAATTGGCATTGATTTATGTGAGTATAACATTGCTTTCGATTGTCAATTTTATGATTTTGGTATTGTTCGGTTTTCCACGAGCACAACACTGTTACATTGATTGATTTTTACTAAAAGTGCTTGTTTTTTGAAATTAGTTGTTTGTAATCAGTTCTAGATGATTAGGAGATCGATTTGGAAAAGTTTCGTAGTGTGAATCGAAGTCTAGATAGGTTTTTAGGATTTTCAGGGTGGTTTTTCGATGTACAGGGAAGAACAGCGACTTTGCGCCAGTTCATCAATTTTGTGCGAGTTCATCGTGTGCTTCTCGCCAGATTCAAAGTTTACTTTTGCGTCAACTCACCATAGCGCAAAGGTGACTTTTGCGTCATTGCCTACTAGCGCAAAGACTCTTTTGCGTGACCTTCAACTCGCGCAAAACTTAGTTTGCGCCACAGGCCCCTCGCGCAAAGTTTATCACAAGTCTCTCTCCATGAGTTCGTTGCGCAAAGTCTATCTTGTGCCAACCACGTCTCACGCAAAGTCCATCTCTCGCGACTTTCATCTCGCGCAAAGATAGTTTTGCGCCACTAACTCTTCGCGCAAAGGAGTACTCACCAGTTCACAAGTTTCTCGCCAACCTCTTCTCGAGCAAAACGCAAGGGAGTCAAAGTTCACGCGAAGTCCATTTTTGCGCGACCTGCTTCTCGTCTCTAGGCTTGGTATGCTAAATCTTAAGACATAATTAGTGGTTACCTATTAAAGTTTTCTTATTGTAATTTTTTTTATCATTTCATTCTCATTATTTCTGAAAGATATCTGCACTTTAACAGTCTATTCATGATTTCAAGGGGGAGTGTGAGAAGTGCCTCATAGATGGTCAATGTTATTTTGAGGGGGAGCATATCTAATGTATGCATTGTGATTACTGATAACTTGTTAGTGATGCATGATTTTAGGGGGAGCATACAAGTCAAAGGAGTATGACTATGACTTCTGATTAATTCTGATCAGAACTCGTACATTTAATTGTTTTACTGTTTTATGTCATTTTAATTTTTCGTGAATAAAGCTGCTTTGACTAGACCTTATAAGCAATCATCCATGCTTAATTACTTCTATCACTTGCACGAACACACAAATAATTTGTTTCTTTGTCATAACGTTCATAGAAATTGCATTTGTGGCGTTTCGATGATTGAATGGAAGCCCTGGGGGAGTGAACATCATAAAAGCTCCTTTCTAATGTGTATTCGTTACACACAGTGACTTCGTGTTACTGACAAACAATTTTAACTGATTCATCTGTTGATTCAGGAGTTACATTCCATTTTTTATCTGGATTTGCAAAGATCTGGATGCACATCTTTATGAATTGACGGATAATCAGAGGTTCTGTATGCAAACTCAGTGGTGGAAGACATTTCTTGAAGAAGAGTTTTGATGAAAGTTTTCATCAAAAAGGGGAGAAGAGTCAACCAAGAAATGGGGAGAACACAAGTTTTTGAAAGAATTTCTGAAGGTATGTTGTTTTGAAGAAAGTTTTCTTGAAGATGATTTGCTAAAGCATTCTGAGTTAAAACTGAAGATAATTTCTTTCCAAGAGATTTTCTTCTCATCGTTTGTGGAGATTGCTACTTTCTGAAGACAAAGAGGGAGATTGTATCTTCTGAGCTTAAAAGAAAAGATTGAATTGCTAAATCTTTTTAGTAATGATCTTGATCCAAAGGGGGAGATTGTTAGAGCACCGTGGAATTCTGAAGTCAAAAGCTGAAAAAGTCTGCTCTCAACAAATAGTCTAGGTCCTCTGTAATAAATTGTCAAAGTTTATTTTGTATTTTCGTTTTTAGTCATTTTCCCTTAAAATAGGTTTATGGTTTTTATTAGGTTTTTGTTTTAGTAGTTAGTCGGTGTGCGTCGTACATTGATCAGGAGAAAGACAGAGAGAGACGGCGGCAGAGATAGATAGAGAGCTTCATTGAGATTTCATATTCAAGCCTTGTAACCATTTGATTCGATGGCTAATTCAATATCAGGTTTGCTTATTCATTATTATTTGATTGTTTTGCTTGATTGGAACGTGAATCACAGGGACACACAAAGCGCCATAGCCATATCAGCTAGTCCTATTCAGCACACGAAGGCTAAACATATTGATGTGAGATATCATGTTATGAAAGATAATGTCGAAAAAGGTACAATTGAACTTTACTTTGTAAACATAGATTATCAACTTGCAGATTTGTTTACCAAGCCGTTAGACGAAAAGAGATTTAATTTTCTCATTTCGAAACTTGGCATGCTAAATCTCAAGACTTAATCTGTAGTTACGTAGTACAATTTACTTTTGTTATTTTCATTCATTTCTTTTTTTTTAATCTAAACGATATCTACACTGAATGGTTCTGTTCATGTTTTCCGGGGGGGGGGGGGGGTGAGATAAAGTTTAATTGATCTACATTCTAGGGGGAGTTATAAATTTTCTTGCATATATTTTTTTTTCACTGACATATTTTGTGATGCATATGTTCAGGGGGAGTAAGGATATTGACTTCTTATTACATTTGATCAGAACTCGTTCTTAACAAGTTTTACTGCTTTTATGTCTTTAATTTTTAAATAAATGTTTTTGTTCAATAAGACTTTGTTGCTTTGACAATTTTTTAACTATTTGTAGAATTTGAGGGGAGCTTACATGATCATATCAATGATGACTTTCGAGCTGACTTTATTAGATTAATGATGAGCGTACGACATATTCTAATCTTAATCTCATTGTGTTTGAAAGAAGGACAACTTTCAGACATGAAAACATTTTTCTTAAATGTTCAAGCCACTTCTGGATTCTTAAAAAGATATCATGAATTAAGAAGTGTGATTTTAAATGTTTTCATACATGATCTTCATTGTTTAACTAACAGTGTGTTTCCAAAGATTAATACTCGTGTATTATCTTATCCATATACTGTCAAGTATTCTTACACACCGGTTTAGTACTTGTATTGTATTTGTTCTTACCATGTCTCAAAATGAAACTATTTTTCAATGGTAAGACACCCCGTTTGAAATTCAATGTTTGTTGAGCGTTGATTCTTTAAAAACGTTTCTTAAGCGTCAATCAAGAACTGAAAGATATAAGAAATGGAAGATATTCTGAAGATATGCTGAAATGAAGAAGTTTTCTTGAAGATGCTTTACTGGAGATAATTTCTTTCCAAGAGATATTATCATCGATTGGGGATATTGCTACATTCTGAAGACAAAGAGGAAGATTACATTTTCTGAGCTTAAAGAATGATCTTGATCCAAAGGGGGAGATTGTTAAAGCACATATTTATTGGATTCAAGATCATAATTATCTGAAGATGGAAATCTGAAGTTAAAGCTGATAAAGTCGTCTCAACAAATTGTCTAGGGTCCTTTTGTTATAAATAGTCAAAGTATGTTTTAGTATTTATTTTATTAGGCTTTAGATTTTAGTTATTTGTGTATTTGGGCCAAGCCTTGGAAAGCCCATTAGGCTTAATCTAGCCTAAGTATAAAATAGTTTTAGTTTTATGTTAATTAGGTTAAGAGAGGTTATTAGATGAGCTTAATTAGATAATATCATTATTGAGAGGAGGCTGTGTTGGTGGTGGTGCGCCGTGAAGAGAGAAACAGAGAGAGAGATCGATTTCAAGAACTTGTAACTCGTTGAATCGTTTGATTAATCAATATCAGGTTTGCATTATTGTGTTGATTATTTGTTTACTTGATTGAATGATTGCATATTGGGACACACATTTGGTATCAGAGCAGGACAGATTGAATTGAAAGTTTTTGTTTTCGGTTATGCTTTTTCTGTCAAAAGATTCATAATTTTTATTGTGTGATTGTTCTTTCAAGTTATTATTGGTTGGATTGTGTTTGTTTTACCTATTATATTGATTGGGTATTGATTGATTTGATTATCGCATCGATTTTGATTATCAATTTGTTGAATTTGTTGTTCTGGGTTCGTTCACGAAGTCGACACTGTGTCATCAATCAATTTGTTCTTAAAGTGGTTTTTATTGAAATTAATTGATTGTAATCTGTTCTAGTTGGTAAATTGATCATATTGGCAAAGTTTGGTACTTTAATTCGTGGTATCGAGTGTTTTCTGGACTGATTTTGGTTTCTGGGTCGATACTGCTTCAAGAACATATCGGTCTTTGCACTTCCGGTCGGACTCTTTTCTATCGGTCTATTGCATTCGACCAATACACTCATAGTTCACCCGGTCTAAGATTTTATCGGTCGAACATATCGGTCGAATATCCATCCGGTCTTGCATTCTATCGGTCGAAGATTATATCGGTCAAACATATCGGTCCTTAGCATTCGACTGGTACTCACACAGCACAAGGGTATATCGGTCGAGTAACACCGGTCTAAGAGTATATCGGTCGAACTCTATATCGGTCAAATCACTCGACCGGACTTTACAAGTTCCCGGTCGAACATAATATCGGTCCTTTCACTTACCGGTCTTCACATCTATCCGGTCGAAGCACATCCCCGGTCAGCATATCGGTCGATTTTTGCAAACTGTAATATGGCCTTTAAATATCCAAAAATTTTTTCTCTAGGGACCCCCGTGCTAAGTCTGCGAAGGGGGACAAAGTTCTGTTCGTGATCAGATTTTTCTGAATTTCATTCTACGATTTTCAGTATTGTGTGATTTTATCTTGATTTCTAACGATCTCATCCAGTTGATTGTCTCAATATCAGATAAGTTTGATACTAATCGTATAAGTAAAGATGTCTCGGGAAGCTCTTGCTATTGGAACAGATGTGAAGCCACCAGTACTTTTCAAGGGGGAGTACGAGCAATGGAAGGATAGATTTTTGGACTTCATTGATCGACATGATTTGGGAGATGAAATCAGAAAATCTCTGAAAGACGGGATCATGACACCACCGACCAAGGTTCTCACTGTAGCTGGAGAAAATGGTCAAGAAGAAGAGACAGTGTATAAATTACCGATTGGTGAATATTCGGAAGATCAGTTGAACAGACACAAGGGTGACAAGCTGGCAAGATCATTTATTCTCCAAGGCATACCGAACGAAATATATGTCAAAATTGATAGCTACAATGTTACCGGTAAACAAATGTGGGATCAATTGGAGAAGATGATGATCGGATCTAAAGTCGGCAACCAGCTTAAAGTATCCACCTGCTTGAATAATTATGAAGAGTTCAAAGCCAAAGCTGGAGAGTCACTCGAAGCCACTTATGACAGATTTGTCACATTGCTGAACGAGCTCAGCAAGAACAAGATCAGCAAATCTCATGTGGAGCTGAATGTGAAATTTCTCAGCAATCTTCAGCCTGAGTGGAAGAGGTTCACCCGACAAATGACGCAGTTGAAGGATCTGCATGACATTCCTCTTCATGAAGTTTATGAAATCCTCAGACAGAATGAGGAAGAAGTAGAAGAGATCAAGGCTGAAATGAAAAAGGCTGACAAAGCAGTTGCTGATCCAGTTGCTCTTGTGGTTAAGAAGTCTAAGAAGAAGAAGGTGATAGAATCTGAATCGGAAGAAGCTGATTGCGAGGCAAAGTCTGACTCTGACGATTGTAATGAACTGAAGGAAGCCATGCTGTTGATAACCAAGGCTCTCCAAATGAAGTTCTATGAAAAGCCAAACTCCAATAGTCAGAGATACTCGTCTGGTCCTAATAACTACAAGCATAAGGAGAAAGTTGAAGAAAGGAGACTAGAAAACAAGAAGAAGGATGAAGCTGAAGAGACCAAGAAGGAAGAACCGATTAAGTGCTACAATTGTGGGAGACTCGGTCATTTTGCCAAGGACTGTCGCAAATCAAAAGTCCGAAACTCCGACTATTACAAGAATAAGATGCTTCTAGCCAAGCAACAAGAGGCTGGAAAAGCATTAATGGCCGAGGATGAAAACTGGCTCGACCATTCGGATGACGAATCTGAAGAAGGAGAGAAGGACGAGACAGCACATCTGTGCTTGATGGGAAAGAACAAGTCAGAAGCTGAAGCTGATTCTGATGATGGAGATAATGATGAGGTATGTAACTTAACTGAATTTGATTTACTGAACCAAATGAATGCCATGATGTCTAAACTCCAAGAGTTAGAGTCGAAACTGAAGCGTGAGAAAGGTGTCATAAATGAGAAAAATCAATCTATACATGAACTTAGTAATGATATTGCTGAGAAAAATGTATTAATTGAAACTTTGCACAAAAATATAGACACCAGTGCTAAAGAAAAGACTATAATTCATAATGAGTTATCTGAAACTGATTCAAAGTTTAAATAATGTGAGTTTAAATCTAGAGAGATTGCTAAAAGGTACTTTTCTACTTCAAAAGAGAATAAATCTTTAATAGAAAAGGTGAATGCTTTGGAAGAGAAATTACATTCTTTAGGTCAAACTGAACACACTATTCATTTGAACAAACCTAAAGAGAAACCTGATACTTGGGGACTTGGTTACAAGAACCCACATCATCTCAAAAAGGGTATATCTGAAGTGCCTGCACTTTATGACTTTGGGTTTATGTTGTTGGCTCCTCAACATCAGGAACTCAAACCCTTTTGGACTAGTCTGTCTGAAAAAGATAAAGCCAAGGAATATGATAAAAGAAAGAACATAGCTAAAGTTCAACTTCCATTTCGCTATGAGAAGTTGAATAACAGTTATAGTTCTAATAAATCAAAATTTCTTTCAAATGATTATTTTGAGAGTTATTCTGTAAAAGAGTTGGAGGCTAAACCCATCGAAGGTAAGCTTTATGTACCTCCTCTAGTTTTGGAAAGTAAAATTTCTGAACTCGAGAATATTCTTACAGAAGAAAGACTTTTGATGGACTTACAACAAACTGTATTTTCAACAGTGTTCAAAGATACTGATTTTTCTAAATTCTCTAAGGCTTTAAATTCTGATGACATATCTGGTTCACTTGAGAATAATCTTAATTTCTTAAACTCTGATGGTATTCTGAATGATTGTGTTGCTCAATTTGATTTTACCTCTAAACTTCCTGATCATTCATCTTGTGTTGTTAATTCTTTTGGATTACCCAGTGTGTTTGAAAAAGGTGAAACATCAACGAAAGTTGATAAATCAGTTTCTGTGAAATCAAAGAAAGCAAAAGGTAAGAAACAAAAATCTCAGCTTTCACAGAAACCGATCCCCACTGGTAAGCCAAAGAAGAAGCATTCTCTTAATTCTCATCATTCTAACTCTAAAGTTTCACATGTTTCAGATTTGAGAAAGCAAAGGGTTGGAGTTAAGACTGCATGGATACCGAAACAGAAGATAGACGAGAAAAGCTAAATCTAGTTCTAGTAAAAATGATGTGATTGTGAATGTTGCTACTTTTAAATCTAATCTTGTTGATTCTCGCAAGAAGTACTCTATAAAGCAATTATTCCAGTTAGCACTATCAAATAAAAAGTTTTTCAATTATGGTGAATGTGATTATGCTTCTCGTAGATATTCTGATGTTTGGTATGGTTCATATAATGTTTCATCTTATAGTTATCATTCGTCTTATCATGCTTCTGGTTTTCAAAGGAAAAGCGGACCCAATTTTAAATGGGTGCCAAAATCAAGTACTAACAGTGGAGGTCCCATTTTTAAATGGGTGCCTAAACCTCTTCTTTCCTGATTTATGTTGTGCAGACCCGTCATATGTGGTACTTGGATAGCGGATGTTGCAAGCATATGACCGGGCAGAAGAGTATGTTGTCTAATTATACGGACAAATACTGCGGCACAGTTCGTTTTGGGAATGATCAGTTTTCACCTATTCTGGGATATGGTGATATTGTACATGAAAATCTTACGATCAAGAAGGTGAGTTACGTTGAAGGCTTAGGGCACAATCTGTTCAGCATTGGCCAGTTCTGCGACAAAGAATTAGAGGTTAATTTCAAGGCCAAGACATGTTCAGTACGCACTGAAGAAGGAAAAGAACTCTTGGTCGGCACTCGCAAGTCAAACCTCTACACCATCAACTTGTCAAAGGTCCAGGCTGACAATCAGGTCTGTCTACTATCAAAGGCCTCGATGCAACAAAGCTGGTTATGGCATCGACGGCTTTCTCACCTCAACTTTCGGTACATCAACAAGTTGGTCAGTGGCAAGCTAGTGAAAGGACTTCCAGAGCTGAAATATGAAAGAGAACATCTATGTGCAGCGTGTGAAAAGGGAAAGATGAAGAGAGCCCCACACAAACCAAAGCCTGAACCTAGTACCAACTCTCCTTTAGAGTTGTTACATATGGACTTATGCGGTCCTATGCGAACGCAAAGCTTAGGAGGAAAGAAGTATGTGCTAGTTATCGTGGACGACTATACGTGATACACTTGGGTTAAGTTTCTACGGTCTAAAGATGAGACTCCTGATGTTCTCATTACGTTTCTGAAGACGACCCAAGTCAATCTGCAAAAACAAGTAAAGATTCTCAGGACTGACAACGGCACAGAGTTCAAGAACAAGATAGTTGAAGAATATCTCGAATCGATCGGGATATCACATCAATACTCTGATGCTCGCACGCCTCAACAGAACGGAGTCGTCGAAAGGCGAAATCGTACACTTGTCGAGGCCGCTCGGACAATGCTCAGCCAATCTGAATTACCTTTATTTTTGTGGGATGAAGCTGTATCGACTGCATGTCACACTCAGAATCGCTCCATGATACACCGCCGATTTCAGAAGACTCCGTATGCATTGATCAACGACCGCACACCAACCATTAAATATTTTCATGTTTTTGGTTGTACGTGTTATGTTCTAAACGACCGAGAGAATCTGAACAAGTTCAGTGCTAAGGCAAATGAAGGCATCTTTGTTGGTTATTCCTCTACATCGTCTTCATATCGTGTTTATTTGAAGAAGTCGAAGATAGTGATCGAGAGCGTCAATGTTACATTCGATGAGGATATGGCTTCTGAGCACGTTAGTTTAGAACCCGTAATTACCGGAGTTCTAGCTTCTGGACCAACCAGTCCAGGACCTGCACCTCAAGATAACAAATCAGATGGCGCTTCGTCGTCTAATTCTAATTTATCTGATTTGGATTTATTATTTGAACTATTCTATGATGAATTTCTTGGATCTAAGTTGCCTAACTCTGTTGTGGTTGACAGGATAGAAGACTCGATGACTACTCATCCGACCACTTCCGATATCTCTACTGAATCAAATTCCCCGATTTGGCAAGAAGTTCCAGTTCAAAAGCCTACTCCGACAGTTGAAGTTGTGATCAACAACGTCGAGACAGAAGTAGCTGACTCTGTAGGATGTACTGTAAGGACTGATCAACAGACTGCCCAAGATGTACCTACTGCCACTTCTGCAACGACTACTTCAACTGAAACCCCCGTTAATTCTGAACCATCTGAAGGCGATAACAGTGGATTCCTAGATGCTGACAATGATCAACATGCATCTAATCCACTCCCTCATGAACATAAGTGGACTAAAGAGCACCCGATACATCAAATTATTGGAGATCCTTCTGCACCGGTGCATACTTGGTCTGCCACATCAAATCTATGTATGTATGAATCCTTTCTGAGCAAGATCGAGCCTACTCGCGTATCTGAGGCTCTTGCCGATTCAGATTGGGTAACTGCGATGCAAGATGAGCTGAATCAGTTTGAAGCACTGAAAGTCTGGAGACTCGTACCCAAACTGCAAGGTAAAACCATCATTGGTACGAAATGGGTGTTCAAAAACAAGAAAGATGAAGATGGTACCGTTATCAGAAACAAAGCATGACTTGTCGCCAAGGGATATAGGCAAGAGAAAGGGATAGACTACGATGAGACTTATGCTCCAGTGGCGCGTATAGAAGTGATTCGGGTGTTCTTAGCCTACGCAACCCACAAGAACTTCACCGTCTATCAAATGGATGTGAAGACAGCTTTTCTGAATGGATTACTCAAGGAAGAAGTCTACGTCTCACAGCCAGAAGGGTTTGTAAATCCAGATAAGCCGAACCATGTCTACATCTTGGATAAAGCTCTTTATGGACTGAAACAAGCTCCTCGCGCCTGGTATGATATTCTATCTCAATTCTTGGTCAAGTCGGGTTTCACAAAAGGTACGGTTGATACCACTCTTTTCATTAAAAAGGATAAAGGCGATATCATTCTTATTCAAATATATGTGGATGATATTATTTTTGGTTCTACAAATCCTAAGTACTGTAAGAACTTTGCAAACCTCATGGTGTCACATTTTCAAATGAGCATGATGGGAGAGATGAATTTCTTTCTCGGATTGCAAGTCAAACAATTTTCAACGGGGATTTTTATCAATCAATCTAAATACATTCTGGATATTCTTCGGAAGTTCAAAATGGAAAATTGTAAACCGATTGGTACCCCAATGGCACCTGGTACTAAGATTGGCACCGATCTTTCGGGAAAGGCTGTTGATGTTAGGACTTATAGAGGGATGATAGGTTCTTTAATGTATCTTACTTCTAGTAGGTCGGATATAATGTTTTCTACATGCTTATGTGCTAGATATCAGGCCAATCCTAAAGAATCCCATTTGTCTGCTGTAAAGCGGATCTTCAGGTATCTGAAGGGGACTGCAGATCTTGGTCTATGGTATCCTAAGGATACAAGCTTTGAACTAACATCTTATTCAGACGCAGAT
This sequence comes from Arctium minus, assembly GCA_954870635.1. NCBI lineage: Eukaryota > Viridiplantae > Streptophyta > Magnoliopsida > Asterales > Asteraceae > Arctium > Arctium minus. The sequence goes on from OX941081.1 coordinate 146,229,616, forward strand.
CATGCTGGTTGCATGTTAGACAGGAAGAGCACCTCGGGTCATATACAATTCCTCGGAGATAAACTTGTCAGTTGGGCTTCGAAGAAGCAATTATGTGTCTCCACATCAACGGCCGAAGCGGAATATGTAGCTGCTACTAGCTGCTGTTCTTAGGTCTTGTGGATGAGAACACAACTGCGAGACTATGGATTTCATTTCAATAGAATTCCGTTCTATTGTGATTCGAAGAGCGCTATTGCGATTACCGCTAACCCTGTTCAGCATGCTAAGACCAAACACATAGATGTCCGGTATCATTTTATAAAAGATAATGTAGAAAAGGGGACAATTGAACTTTACTTTGTAAAAACCGATTATCAGCTTGCAGGTTTGTTTATCAAACCTTTAGAAGAAAAGAGATTTAATTTTCTTGTCTCAAGACTTGGTATGCTAAATCTTAAGACCTAATCGGTGGTTACCTATTAAAGTTTCTTTTTGTGTCTCTTTATCACTTCTTAATTATTATTTCCACATGATACCTGCTCTTTAACAGTTTGTTCATGATCTCAGGGGGAGTGTGAGAAGTATTTCATTGATGGTCAATGTTAGTTTGAGGGGGAACACATTTAAATGCATTGTGCTTACTGATAATTGTTAGTGATGCATGATTCTAGGGGGAGCATACAAGTAAAGAGTATGGCTATGACTTCTGATTACTTCTGATCAGAACTCGTACTTTAATTGTTTTACTACTTTATGTCATTTTAATTTCAGTGAATAAAGTTTCTTTGACTAGACTTTTAGACTTTTGTAGGTTGAGAGATGCTTCAAAGATCATATCTTTATGACTTTAAGCTTGACTTCGTGAGATGTAAGACTGCACTCAAAAGGTATAATTCCTTATCTTCATCTCATTTATGGTTGAAAGAAGGACAACTTTCAATCATAAGAAAACATGTTCTTAAATGTTCAAACCACTTCCCGATTCTCAAAAAGATTTCTTGAATTGGAAGTGTGATTTTAAATGTTTCTAATTCATCTTTGAGCTGTAACTGATAAAGTTAAATCACCTGAGCATCTTATGCTTCATAGGAAAACATGGGATCAGTGTGCTAGGACTTAATTGAACTTCTATGGATTCACGTTCACCAGTGTTTCCTACCCAAGAAGTTAATCCTGTAGTGAATGAATGTGAGGAGTCCAACAAGAAATGAGTGTGGGATGTGTGATGAGGGAAAATATTAAAAGATAGTTTGGTTAGCTGTGACCTTATCGATTAAAAGAAAGAGGGTGTGCGATCAGAGTAAAAGAATTTTATAAACTCTGAACCAACTACATTCTAAGCCGGGCATCCACATTTCTAATGCTTCACAATTGTTGGTGAACATTATTGAAACAAGCAACTAGCCCATGCCAACTCTTGACATTACCCCACCAGCCACTCATTTTCTTCTCAACAAGAAAATGTTTCATTTTCAAAGGGGACGCAGCACATATGCTATCTGATTTTCATTTGGAAAATCTGGATATTGAAAAGAAGGAAGTCTGCCCCACCTTCACACTTCGTTTATGCACATTGAGTCTGTGTTTCACTACTTATCTCAGTGGTTTACACTTTTTGAGCCTTATAAGAAAACATCATATGCTTTATTTCTTTCTATCACTTGCACGAACACACAAAGAATTTGTTTCTTTGTCATAACGTTCATAGAAATTACCTTTGTGGTGTTTCGATGATTGAATGGAAGCCCTGGGGGAGTGAACATCATAAAAGCTCCTTTATATTGTGTATTCGTTACACACAGTGACTATGTGTTACTGACAGGCAATTTTAACTGATTCATTTGTTGATTCAGGTGTTACACTTCATTTACTATATTGTCTTGATTTGCACAGATCTGGATTTTTCTTGAAGATGCTTTACTTGAAGATGCTTTACTGGAGATAATTTCTTTCCAAGAGATATTCTCATCGATTGGGGATATTGCTACATTCTGAAGACAAAGACGAAGATTACATTTTCTGAGCTTAAAGAATGATCTTGATCCAAAGGGGGAGATTGTTAAAGCACATATTTATTGGATTCAAGATCATAATTATCTGAAGATGGAAATCTGAAGTTAAAGCTGATAAAGTCATCTCAATAAATTGTCTAGGGTCCTTTTGTAATAAATAGTCAAAGTATGTTTTCGTATTTATTTTATTAGGCTTTAGATTTTAGTTATTTGTGTATTTGGGCCAAGCCTTGGAAAGCCCATTAGGCTTAATCTAGCCTAAGTATAAAATAGTTTTAGTTTTATGTTAATTAGGTTAAGAGAGGTTATTAGATGAGCTTAATTAGATAATATCATTATTGAGAGGAGGCTGTGTTGGTGGTGGTGCGCCGTGAAGAGAGAAACAGAGAGAGATATCGATTTCAAGAACTTGTAACTCGTTTAATCGTTTGATTAATCAATATCAGGTTTGCATTATTGTGTTGATTATTTGTTTACTTGATTGAATGATTGCATATTGAGACACACAGTCTATATTTGATTCGTATAGACAATATACAATTTTTTATGACCTAAGTTTTTAATGATAAATCATTCATATTTTATCTTTTTCATACATTGTCAGATTCTCAAAACATTTCTATTGATTTAACTTCATTCATTCAATTTCTTTGTTTTGGGAGAATCTTTCAAGTTTAAAAGGCTCAAATCTTCATGAAATCTTACTGAGCATACATATATCTGACATGTATTTTATATTGTTCTTTAACTGAAAAAGTTAAACCAATTGAGCAACATTTTGTTTGTAGGACATTATACATGTTGTCCGTGTGAGAACTTCAAAAAAACTTCTATGGATTCACGATAACCAGTGTTTCCTACCCATGAAGTTATTCTTGAGTGATCGAGATGCGAGGGGTCAATATCTGAGTGTGGGTGTGTGCTGAGATAAAACGAAAAGAGATTTTGGTTAGAAGTGAGCTCAATGTTAAAAATAAAGAGGGTGAGAGATCAGAGTAAAAGAATATCATACTCTACACCAACTTTTTCTGAGGCGGGTAGCCATATTACTGTTGTTTCACAATTCTTTCGTGAACTTCATTGAAACAGGCAACTAGCCCATGCCAACTCTTGCTTTAGACCCCACCAGCTACTCATTTCTTTCTTAACAAAGAGATGTTTCAATTTTCATGGGGACGCAACACATGATCTATCTAGTCTTCATTTGGAAGATTTGGATATTGAAACAGAAGGAAGTCTGCCCCACCTTCGCACTTCGATCATGCACAATTGAGTCCGTGTAATACTATTGTTGTCTCAATGGTTTACACATTTTGATCCTTATTAACATTCATGTTTAAATTCTTTCATACAAAAGCACGAACACACAGAAAATTTGTTTTTCTGTCAGAACGTTCATAGAATGATCTTGTGTTATTCGATGATTGAATGGAAGACCTGGGGAGTGATCATCAATAAAACTCCTTGTATAGTACATTCGTTGTACAAAGTAGCTTCGTGCTACTTACAGACATATTAACTGATTCATTTGTTGATTCAGGGTTGCATTCTTATTTGTCTGAATTTGAAAAGATTTTGATAAATACATTATGAATTGACTGATGATTCGGTGGTTCCTTTTGGAAAGATTAGTGGTCAAAAACAGGTTCATGACATTTCTTGAAGATGTTTTGATGATTTTTTCGTTCTTCATCATCAAAAAGGGGGAGAAATAATTTCAAGAAATGTTGGAATTGGAGAAAGTTATATGTTTGGAATATGGGGAGATATACAAGAATTTGTCAAGATATGTAATTATAGGGAGATTGTACAGAATGAAAAGAGAAAGTTTAAAGATTTGATGAAAGATTGATGACCTGTACATAAATTTTTCTTTGAAGATTATTTGCTGAAGCAAAGTGAGCTAAATCTAAAGATAATTTCTTTTCTAAAGTCTGAAAGAGGTTTTATTACCTTGGGGGATATTGTTAAAGATTATTGCAAAAGACATTCACAGACTTTCGGGGAGATTACAAAAAGTTTGAAGACAGATCAAAGAAAAGATTGATTTTGAATAGATTTACTCAAAGAGGGAGATTGACTTTCAAAGCAAAAATTATTTGTCTGAAACATAAAGAGGAAGATTGTTCGTGATTACTGAAATTTGCTTTTGTGTATCCAAAGGGGGAGATCGTTTGTTTCTGAATCAAAGGGGAGCTTCAATGCTTATTCTTTTTGAAGATGATCTTGAATCCAAAGGAAGAGATTGTTAATGCATAAATATTGTATCCAAGATCATCAAAGGTTGAAAGTCAAAGTCCAAGTCAAACCTTCAACGCAAAAGTCAAAGTCAAAGCTCAAGGTCAAACAAAGTCAAAGTCAAAGTTTAAGTGTTTAGTTTTAGTTTCTCTTTGTATTTGTATGTAGGGATAAATAGTTTTTGTTTTTGTTCGTAGAATCATTAGGCTAGTTTTACACAGTGAGTTTGGAGAGAAAAAGTTTGAGAGCATTCAGTTGTAAACTGTGAATTGGAAAGTTAATCATACAATGATTTGAATTGGAATTCTTGTTCTTAACCTTGATTAGAACTGTATTATTGTGGGACACACATCCTTACAGATTATTTTTCAAAATGGATAGAAGCGATTGCTTTCTCCCAAGTTCGGGACAAAGAAGTCATCTCTTTTATCCATACTAACATCATTTGTAGGTTCGGAATCCTATCCGAGATCGTATGTGATAACCAGTCGCAATTCATAAGCGATAGAACCCAACAGTTTTGCGAAGATTGTACCATCAAACTTACGACTTCGACGCCTCGGTATCCTCACTCAAATGGACTTGCCGAGTCGACTAAAAAACGATCATCAATTCGATCAAGAAAAGACTCAAGGCAGAAAAAGGCACGTGGGTCGAAGAACTTCCAACAGTTCTTTGGCTTAATCCTAGGACGACTCGTACATCCACATGGCAAACTCCTTTCTCTCTGGTCTATGGTTGCGAAATGGTCTTGCCTGTCGAGACCCAACTTCCGACCTCACGACACACGTCGATTGATCACAACTTAGTCGACCTAAGTTACGACCTCGACGCATTGGAAGAATTACGGGAGTCAGCATTAATTAAAATGGCGTCCCATAAAGAATTGGTCGAACGACACTTCAATAAGAATGTCAAGGCCAAGATCTTTCAAGGAAACGATTATGTCTTGCGACGTGTGTTTTAGAAGACCCAAGAACCAAACTCAGGTAAGTTGTCCATCAAATGGGAAGGTCCATACCGGATAACTGAGGTTGTTGGAAAAGGAGCTTATCGATTGGAAACCCTCAACGGTCGTAACATTCCTCGAAGTTGGAATGCGGTACATTTGAAGAAGTATTTCTTTTAAACATATTCTTTTCTTACAATTATCTCTTCATCACTATTACTGACTTAAGCATCGGAGAGTCATTGGCCAAGCCAACGACCCCCTCTAATGTCTTTTCAATGCAGGATCGGTCGTGATATGTATACACTTAACCGTATACTGTATGTCTCAGTGAACTTGTTAGCTAGATTTAGCTCAGCACCAACGTAACATCATTGTAATGATATCAAGTAAATCTTTTTGAACCATTGACATAGGCTTATACTTTTCCTATAAAAAGAAAAATGGGATTAATAATGAAATTTCAGTACCTACTTAGAATGTAAGCAGCAAAAGTACCAACTCTTATAGAAAAACACCAAACAATGTCATGATATGTCTTTGCGGATATTAGTTATTTGCCTGACCCATTCAAAGGTTATTCCCAAAATAAATAAGGAATTACCACAGGGAACACGTCGATTGCTTGGAAGTAAGTTAAGCAAACCATTGTAAGTACCTCTTTGAACTAATTCAAGAATATTACTTTACATGAGATAATTAAAGAATGTATATGATTAAGGACTATCATTACATATATTACAAGAGCTAGTAGTTTAGGGTTCAACCAGTATCCTACTTGCATATACGGAAATAATGCATCATGTATCTGTTGATCCAAACTCTGTCATTGATTTGATAACGACCCTCTTCTATACTTAGTGAAAATTACGTTTTAATATGTATTAGTGTTTCACCATCAGCGATCAGACTGATTCTGTTCAGTTATCGCTGATGACCTTTCTTGTAAATATTTCATATGTATTAATGTTTCACTATCAGCGATCAGACTGAGTCTGTTCAGTTATCGCTGGTAGTCTCTGATGTAAACAATTAACGTAATCCCTGAAGACAAGTCTCGCGTCAACAGATGTTCATAGCTGAATCAAAGACGAAGCCACTAAAAAAAGACAAGTCTACTAGTGACCTGATGCGGATATCAGTGAAGCAAAGACAACTCTACTTATATGCGAAGGAACATGAGGAAAAGCTTCAGAGATATCTGAACTTCTTTGTATCTTTGAAGGAAGAGATATTCAGCGATCAAACAATCACGTAGCTTATGCCTCAAGTCTCCTTTTGTCTTACCTTGCACAACCAGTACGATGTGTCAGAACGGAAACATCTCTGCCATAAATCGTACAACAACTCTGTCAACTACACTGTTCATGATATGGCCGAAAGCATGTCTCCCAAAGTCAAACTCCCGAAGCCAATCATTGAACGCCACATGTAAAGTGCCCTGCCATGCATTTAATGCATAGGGTATAAATAGAAAGATTACCTCTCCATCTGAGGCAGTGCTCACCTCTAGCCTTCATCTTTCTATTTGTTAGAAACCCTTGTTTTCTATACTCTCTAATCTCCCACTCTCTATATTCTTGTGCAACCATCTTAGTGTTTCTTAAGTTTGTTTAGATTGAGTTTGTCTTAATCTTATTCCGCAACAAACTTGTAAATTGTGTTTGAGTTATCAATAAACAATTTATTGAACTTTAATTTCTATGTTTGTATTCAACCCCCCCCCCCTTTCTACAAACTTGTTAAGCACCTCCGGGACCAACAAGTGGTATCAGAGCGGACTGTTTAATAAGATAAATAAGATCTTGCTTTATTCTCTTCCTTGCTATTCTAAAATGGCACTCAACACAAACACAAACTACTATGATAATGGTTCACTTTCTAAACCTCCTCGATTCAGCAGAGATAACTTCTCTCTCTGGAAAAATCGAATGATGCTATTTCTAGAAGGTGCAGATCCCACCATACCTGAATACATAACTAATGGACCCTATGAACCTGTCCAAATCATAGCTGCCATTCCAGCTACTGCCACCACTCTATTTGTTCCTGAACGCTATGTTGTTAAGGAAATTAGACAATGGAGTGATGAAGACAAGAAGAAGGTTGGTATTGATGCAAGGGCAAAGACCATTATCTCAATGGCCTTGCCTGATGAAGTTTTCCATTCCAACATGTATCTTAAAACTTCTAAGGAAATGTGGGAAACCATATGTGTTCAATATGAAGGCACCACTGAAATCCAAGAGACTCGAAAGATTAACTTGGTAAGACAGTGTGAAAGTTTTATCGCTGGTAAGAATGAATCTCTCTCTGACGTTCATCAGCGGTTTAACTGCTTAATCATTGATTTAAGAACCGTTGGTAGGACCTATTCTAATTCTGAGGTCCTAACAAAATTCTTGGAATGTTTTCCTGAATGCTGGGACAATTATTCGATATGTCTCAAGCTGACAAAAGACTTAAATTCTCTTTCTCTCAGCACCTTATATGGAATATTGCTCAACTATGAGCAATCAAATCTCTTGAAGAAGAATATTATAAAAGATTCTAAAGACTCCAAAAGCACTCATGTTGCTTTAGTGTCTTCAGAAATAATTCCATCTCAGCGATCTACTCTCACTATCACTGAGTTAGATTCAGAAACTGAGGATCTATCAGACACTGATATTTCAGAGTTTGATGAATCCTTAGCACTCTTGACAAACTCTTTTAAGAGATTTGCAAGAAAGAGCAATTTCAGAAGAAATAAGCCTCTGTCCCTAACTGACAAGCCAAAATCAACCCCTGTTGATAAGGCTATTGCTACTTGTTTTAACTGCGAAAAGATTGGACACTTTGCAAGTGAGTGCAGGTCAAAGAAAGTCTTCAAACCTTATACCTCAAGAAGATCCAGCGATGACAAATACCTAAAGCTGAAAGGCAAATATCAAAAGCTGAAAATCTACAAGCGATAAGGTAAAGGTCTCAATGCTGAAGAACATGACTGGGCTGAATCAGAAGAATCTAGTTCTGATGAAGATGAAGTCGCTAATCTTTTCCTGATGGCTGAGATTAAAGAAGAAGTGGAAGAACCAGCTGAAACTTCTATGAGCTATATATCGTCTCAGGTATCTATCTCTACTAATCCCTCTCTACCTGAAGAAGACAGAAGTCGCGCCGTTGACGTGCTGACGATTTATCTCTACAATGCTCTAAACGGAAAAACTCTAGCTAAGAACAAAAACATTGATTTAACTGAACAACTAGAGAAATGTCATGAAAAGATCAAAGAACTGACTCTTTTAGAGGAAAGTTTGAAAGATCAAGTCATTGTTAATGAAATCATCAGTATTGAACGCGAACAAGCCATCATTGCTCTAAAAGTAGAAAAGGCTACTGTTGAAGGTTGGTACAAATCTTCAACAAAGATCACTGAGATTATAAGTGCTCAGATTCCTGCCAGTGATAAAACTGGTCTTGGTTTTTGAAAAACCACAGGATGAAACCAAAGAGGACAGTTTTATGCTTAAGTTTGGAACATTTGTCTCTTCCATTCCTGACATTTCAAAGGCTCAGTTCTCTTCATCATTTTCTTCTAATCCCATCCCTGAGGAAATATCCAAAGGCTTTAAGTCTGCGGATAAAGGAAAATCCATTCTTCGTCCTCAAAAGGCTTCCAAGAAAGCAAAGCTGAAAGTTCCCTCTAAACCTTCAGCGAGTCAATCTTCTAGCTATGTAATGGAAATCTTTGATCTCTGTCCTCCAAAGCTAAAGATTGATCTCAAGCCTAAGAGATCTAAAAGCATTCTTGGACCTGGACTGTAGATCCCAGTACAGTGCAATCAACAGCAAATATTCAATGATGAACAGTATTTAAGCCACAACTACTAGTCATATGATTAATATGAAATCAAAGGGTTACAGGTTTACAGAAAGGATTTCTGATCATAGAAAAGTAAACCTATTGACTAGTAATCTGGAAATTATGAGACTAATGTAAAACTCTCTCACCTCACAAATGAACTAGAAAAACACATTAAATACCTAGGCGTGTAGGCCTAATGGGCTTGGACCCAATAACATAATAACTATCAATTAATTACAATATTCACCCTTATAAATGTTTTATGCAACTTTCACCACACAGGACTTTTAGTCCTAACATGGACCCTCTCATCTTAAATTCTCAAAATCTTCTACATCTGGTCCTAAAACCACATTCAAATATAGAAAATGCTATCATTGTGGATTTACTGACCATATTGCAAGCAAATGTCCAACTGCCACTAAAGCTGATAAGTCAGCTAAAGTGAAGATGAATGCCTCCAAGGCTGAGAAGGTCATCAAAGCTGAAAAATTGACCAAAGTGAAGAATATCACCAAGGTTAAGAAATTAACTAAAGTGAATATTACCACTGAAGCTGAATCTTCATCTACTGTGAAGATTGTTGAACCTTCCATCTCCACTAACCCCAAAGGACCCATTGAAAAGTGGGTACCAAACAAAGCTTAATCTTCCTTATGTCTACAGGGATCAAAGGGCATCTAATATCTCGATAGTGGATGTTCTCGTCATATGACTGGGCAAAAAGACCTGCTCACTGAATGCAAGGAAGAAAAAGGTCCCTCTGTGACCTTTAGTGGAAATAGAAAAGGATATACCCGAGGGTTTGGTGACCTCAGCAATGGGACAACTACCTTCAGAAGAGTCGCTTATGTAGATGGACTGAAGCATAACCTTCTAAGCATCAGTCAGCTATGTGATAAAGACTATGAAGTTCGCTTTTCCAAGAAAGCATGTTCAGTGGTAAATGAGAAAGGAAAACTTGCTCTCAGTGGTTATCGAAGAGAAAATGTCTATGTAATAGATTTGGACTCTACTATCACTGAAAACGTATGTTTTCTCTCTAAAGCCTCTTCTGATGTCAACTGGCTATGGCACAAAAGGCTCTCTCATCTAAATTTCAAAACCATGAATTCTCTATCTTCTAAGGAACTGGTTTCTGGTCTTCCTCAGCACTCATATGCTAAAGAATCTCTTTGCTCTGCATGTGAAAAAGGAAAACAGACAAAAGCTAGTTTTAAGTCTAAACAAGTTTCCTCAGTGACAAGTCATTTTCAGCTTTTGCATATGGATCTATTTGGCCCTGTTAACATCCAATCTATAGCTGGAAAGAAATATACTCTTATCATTATAGATGAATTTTCTCGCTACACCTGGGTTATCTTTCTTCGCTGCAAGAGTGATACTCCAGAAAAACTAATATCTTTTGTTAAAAAGATGGAAGTGTTGAATAATCTCACTGTACGTTCAATAAGAAGTGATCATGGAACTGAATTCAAAAATAGTTCTCTAAACAATTTCTTTGAGAACAAGGGAATTTCTCATAACTTCTCTTCAGTGAGAACTCCTCAGCAAAACGGAGTTGCTGAAAGAAGAAACAAAACGATCATTGAAGTTGCTAGGTCAATGCTCAACGATTCTCATCTCCCTACTCAATTTTGGGCTGAAGTTGTAAATACTGCATGTTTTACTCAAAACAGATCGTTGATAGTAAAGTGATTCGGAAAGACCGCTTATGAACTTTTTCATGGAAGAAAGCCTTCTATCAGTTTTCTTCATATCTTTGGTTGTCAGTGATTTATACTAAACAACAAAGATCAGCTTGGAAAGTTCGACCCAAAAGTTGATGATGGAATATTTATTGGATATTCCTCTATCTCCAAAGCCTACAGAGTTTTCAACAAGCGAAGACAATCTATGGAAGAAACAATTCATGTCACTTTTGATGAAACTCGCTCAGCGAACTCTAAACCAATCGCTGACGATGAAGAATTAAATGCTTGGATGTTCTCTCATTACAGAGAAACAAAACCCTTCTTTTCAAATAATCAGCATTCAAATCCACCGGATGCTGATGATGATCCAAACATCATACCTCCTAACGATGAACCCAACTCATGGATCTCAGCAGAACCTCTAAACACACTTCTTCCATTAGAACCATCTTCGTCTGAACTTCTCTCAGAAAACAATGGTATGTCTGACACTCAACACTTGATAGCTGATGAGCCTCAAGTTTCATCATCAGTGAACATTCCAATTGTTGATCCAATCTCTGAAGTAAGCGATCATACTCCCGCTCAGCGATGGACCAGAGATCACCCCATAGATCAAATTCTTGGTGATCCTGATGCAGGTATTCAGACACGACGAAGTTCAGGTAATATCTGTCTCTTTGTCAACTTTATTTCTTTAATAGAGCTAAAGAAGGTTGATGATGCCCTCAGAGATCCAAACTAGGTCAACGCTATGCAAGAAGAACTGACTGAGTTTAACCGTAACAAAGTTTGGAATCTCGTTCCTAGACCATCTAATAAAACTGTTATAGGCACCAAATGGGTGTTTAGAAACAAGTTAGATAAACATGGAACTGTAACCCGCAACAAGACTCGACTTGTTGCTCAGGGATACAGATAAGAGGAAGGCATAGACTATGATGAAACCTTTTCCCTTGTGGCTAGGCTCGAAGCAATTCGACTATTCTTAGCTTATGCAGTTTACAAAGACTTCATTGTGTATCAAATGGATGTAAAATCAGCATTCCTAAATGGAAAGTTGAATGAAGAAGTCTATGTAGAACAACCTCTAGGGTTCTATGACCCTAAGTATCCAAACTATGTTTATAAATTGGATAAGGCTCTCTACGGTCTCAAACAAGCCCCTCGTGCTTGGTATGACACTCTCTCATCTTTTTTTATCTCTGAAAATTTTGAACGTGGCAAAATAGATAATACATTATTTTTCAGAAAGATAAAAGGTCATATTATTCTTGTACAAATATATGTCGATGACATCATATTTGGTTCTACTAACGCATCGCTGTGTACTCGATTCGCTGAAAGAATGAAGAAAGAATACAAAATGAGTATAATGGGTGAGCTGACATATTTTCTTGGCCTTCAGATCAAACAATCTGACAAAGGTACTTTTATCAGCCAAGGGAAGTATGTTAAAGACATGCTGAATAAGTTTGATCTTACACAAACTTCAGCTATGAAAACTCCTATGGCACCTCCCCTGACCCTTAACAAAGATCCATCTGGAAAACCTGTTAATGTCACTGCCTATAGAGGAATGATAGGCTCCCTGCTATATCTTACAGCGAGTCGACCTGACATTATGTACTCTACTTTTTTATGTGCACGCTATCAATCAGAACCCACAGAATCCCATCTGATCGCTGTTAAGCGAATTTTCAGATATCTCAAAGGGACTCCTAACCTAGGTCTTTGGTATCCCAAAGACTTAGGGTTCGATCTAACTGGATATTCTGATAGTGATTTTGCAGGTTGTAAACTTGATAGAAAGAGCACCACTGGTGGATGTCAACTCCTAGGAGGAAAGCTGGTAAGCTGGACAAGCAAAAAGCAAAATTCAGTGTCCACTTCCACAGCTGAAGCTGAATATGTAGCCGCTGGAAGTTGTTGTGCTCAGGTCTTTTGGATGAGAAATCAACTATTAGACTATGACCTTCAGCTATCAAAGATTCCAATCTATTGCGGCAACACTAGTGCTATTGCCATAGCAAATAATCCAGTGCTACATTCAAAGACGAAATACATAGAGATCAAATATAATTTTATCAGAGATCATGTGATGAATGGTGATATTGAACTTCACTTTATCCCCACTGACTATCAGTTAGCTGATTTGTTTACCAAACCTCTTGATGAGACAAGGTTCAACTTTCTCATCAGTGAGCTTGGAATGCTGAATCTCGAAGAGTAAATCTTCAGCGTTCATGCATTAAGTCAGTGATTATAATTTCCCCTTTATCATTCAATCTCTGATTAAAACTCTTACTCTCAGGTATGCTTTCTTACTCTCAATCACTACATCTTCATTCAGTAAGACGTTTTAGATAAAACTTTGATCACTGAAGTTTTCTTCAAATGATTAAAAGATTTTTGAAAAACAAAATCTATCACTGAGTTCTCTCTTCAGTGATCCTTCTAAAATAAAAATCAATCTCTGAATTTTCATCAGGGATTCTTTCAAAAGAAAACCTATCTCTGACTTTTCTTCAGAGATAATTTCAAAAAGGACAAATGAAACGTTTTTCTCTCTCCTATGACGTCATTTGAACCGACAATCCACGACATGCCTTTTTCTGACACGTTCGTCCGTTGCCCTTCTATCCAATCAACTTCGTGGGACGTGTCCATGTCATGATGAACATTTGTATTCCCGCCTCTTTCTCTCGCCTAGTCCTTACGTATAAAAGGAATGTTTCATTTCATTCTTATCTTTTACGCTTTCTGAAAAACTTTTTGAGCAAGAAATTCTCTCTCAAGCTTCTGCATCATCTTCATTCAAGATCACCAGGTTATTTTAATCTTTAATCTTGTTTCCATTTCAATCTTGTTATTAAAATCCATTTATGTTTTTTTATTATGGATTTTTATAAGATTTCTACTCACTAAAATCATTCTTTTTGATTTTATTCTTTCAAAACCTTTGGTTTTCTCATTGTTCTTCCTTCTTAAACTAAGAACAATGTCTTAATCTTCAAATACTTTTGTTTTTATCTTAATCTGGTAAAAACTTCTTTATTTTTAGACTTTAATCCTTCCCTTCTATTCTTTTTTTTCTTTCCTTGTTCAGCAATGGCACAGTCAGCACTTGTTCCCTCCAAGAACGTCAAGTTCGCCATCACTGACTCTGAAGTCCCCAAGAACAACCATCTTGGACGCCTAGACTTCGATGGAATCAAATACCCACACCTGGTGGATGCTACTAAATTCCTAAAGCAATCTTGCATTTCTTACGCTCTCACTGTTGATCCAAAACCCTCCAAAACTCTACTTCAATAGTTTTGGTTGACAGCTGAAGAATCGACCATCACCAACAAGAAAGGTGATCAGGTCCCTGCCATTTCTTTCTGCACAGACCTCGGCAAAGGAATGATGACCGCTTTCAGCTTAAGAAAGGCTCTCAGGTTTCCTGACAAACCTAAGAGTGGCTTTGAAGCTCTGCCTACTGACCCTGAACTCATTTAGTTTCTGGATGATATGGAGTGCTGTTGGGACAACAAGCCCCAATCCACAATCCCCAACAAGAAGCTGACTCTCATCAAGAAGGCGAACATGCCTTCTCAGCTGAACTTTATCTTTTCTCCCTTCATTCAATGCATGAGTGGGAAAAGTGGTTCCCTTGATCAGGCCAACAAGGTACAACTCCAGATGGCCTACTTGGTGATTGCTGGCAAAAACTTTGACTTTGTCACCTCTATCTTTGACGATCTAAGGTCAAAGATAGAGAAGACGGATAGGGATCCCAAGATCCCATATGTACGGTTCATCTGTGCATATCTGAAGTTCCTCTACGCCAACGCCTACCCCACTACTGCTGATGGCTCCTTTGCTAAAGTGGGTCAGCGTTCACTGGAGGTCAAACCGCTGGCAAACGAGGTAAGTATCTCTACCCTACGCTCCCGACTCTCTCTCTACACTTCTTCTATTTCAGCGGCCACGCAGGAGGTTCTTTCTTCTGCTAACCCTGCCGCTACCACTGGTTCCAAACGACCATCTGCTAGTTCCTTTGGTCCTTCGAAGAAGGCCAAAGTTACTAAGGAGAAACCAGCCACTAGTTCAAGGCCTGAGGAAGTTTCTCGATGATTTCGTGGTCCTATCCTCCACATCTGCAGCTATAACATCAACTGTGCCAGCGACCTCGGTCGCTGTCACAACAACAGTGACTCAACCTGAAATCTCAGTTCTTCAATCAACTGAGGTACCTTCTAAACTCCCATCTTCTTCTATCCCCATCTCTAATCCATCTATTTCATTGGTCTCTAACCCTCCTTCTATTTCTCAACAGCCACAGTTTGGACCCCTAGGACCTGATCATCAAACTTTTGAAGAATCTATGCAATTCTACAAATTGTTTGATAACTCAGGTAATCCTATAAGCCTAAACACTGCTCCCATGTTTCCATCTAAGCCTGTAACTCAGACGCTAACTTTTCTTTCAAGTCCTAATATGGCCACTGTTGACGCTAATGTCAACAGTTTGGGGGTCAAGGTGGATTCTCTCACCACCGCAGTCAACGGAACCACCAGCGCAGTCGTTACCGCTAGTGAAGAGCTGAAGACTTTGACAGCTACCTGCTCCACCAAAGCTGAAGCTTCTCGACTCTCTGCTCTTCAAGCTGAGATTGTCAAAGTCAAGGAGGATACTCAGCGACAGTTTGACACTCTGTCCACAAAAGTTGATGCTTGCACCGCTCTTCTTCAGCAAGTCCTCACCAAGCTGATTGCACCAGCTCCGACTCATTCTTCTTCCTTCACATCGGACGATCGCACCCAACTGAACATAGCTGTTGAATTTATTTATCAGGCTACTTCAGATCTCCCGGTGATTCAAGGACGCCTGTATAGTCTGGAGGCTGAAGTCCGAAAGTTGGCCTCTGCACAACCTTCCTCTCCAATCAAAGATCTCTCCCTCACTGATAATGACAAAGAGGGGGAGAAAGTTACTGAAGAAATTAAAGACGGGGAGACAACATCTGAAGTTGTTGCTGAGGTTCAACTTGAAGATCCTCCCTCTCTTGTTGAGGGGGAGAAGGTTTCTGACCAAACCCCTCCTTCTTTCAAAGACTTTGTCGAAGAAGAAGAAAAGGAGGATGAAGATGAAGAAGATCTTGATCTTGAAGATCAAGAGGAAGAGGAAGAGCAACCTCATCAAGAAGATGATGATGATGACGATGAAGAAGATCAGTCCTTATGGTGTTCTTCTGCAGCCATCACATCTTTAGTGATACCTTCGAAAGAAGTTGTCACAGCAGGGGGGAGTCATGAAACATCCTCAGGAACCCCTTCCCAAAGCAAATCCAAAGGTGCGGTTGCTGAGGGAAACCTGAAGTCAGTTTCACTATCTGAGGAGAATCCTTCTCAGGTATGCCTCTCACTTGTCCTTGTTTCGTTCTACAAACCCTTTATCTCTTTCTAGTCTTTTTCTTCTCTCTTCCCAAAACATACACTAACTCATTTCTTTCTATTTTCTGTCCAGACAGTTCTCTCCCCTGCTTAAGGGTAAAGAATTTCAAATAATCCCAACCGCTGTAGCTGATGAACAAATAATCCCAATCTCTGTAAACGAGATTGATGAAGAAGATGAGGAAGAAGAGTCTCTGCAACATCCAGGAAGGCCCTCTAGACCATCTCACTGGTCAGAGAAAGAAATGAAGAAAAGAACAGAAATGATCTCTTTTCTAGAGAAACAATGATTGAAGATCCCCTCTCAATCAACAGATCTAGATTTCCTGACTGAAGCTGAAATCGAAGAATCTGTCAGGGCTTAGAAGTTGATAGCTGATTGTCAAAGAGATGCCTCTCTTGCTCTCAAGATTCAGTCCTCTCAAGTCAAAGACAAAAAGCTAAAGAAGAAACCAGTTGAAGTCCAGCCTGCTCTATTGAAAGAGATTGAAGAGGAACGCTCAAAAGAACAAAGGGTCAGCGATAACTCAGTCGATTGGTGCAAACATAAACTCGACTATCACTCTGACCCAATGAAGATCGTTTCAGTCGCTATCTCTGAAAGAAAGAAGAAGGATAAATTTTCTGTCACTATGGAGATTACCAGAAAGGATGGAAGCTGCAAGGATATGTTCGTTTCAAAGCTGGAAAGCTTCGGCTACATGGAATGGCTTGAGTTCAAAGACGCGCTGAAGAAATCAAAGTCAATCTACAGAAGCTATGTTGAAGGGATAAATGATGCTCTCATCAACAGAGTCGTTGCAATCCTAAAGGTTCCATCTGCTCTTCCTTCTAAGCCAAATAAATTCAAAAGAAAGCTTGTCTCCTCCTTGTCTGAAAGTGTCGCTGTGATCAGAAATGAAACCTCCATCAAGTTCTCAAGAGAAGCTTTGTTTGGTCCTCCTCCTGATCTTTCAGTTCTCGATCTATCTCTGCCCTCTGGTGGACCATATGTTGCAGGACAAGTACTCAGAGAACCTTTTGGAATTTTCTTCAGAGATGATGAGGAAGAGCTCATATTTCAAAGAGTATCTGAAATTCCTATCTGTCCCTTCAGTCATCTCAATGATCTCTTGTGCTTATGGTGTGACTTCTCTCCCTTTGCTGAATCGATCAAGGCAATCATCTCTCAAGAATCTTCAAATCGAAGGCAAAAAGGAGAAGAAATACCTGAGTATATGATCAATCCTCCCAAGTCTTCTTTAGATAGCTGATAGATTCGTTTCCTATTTCTTGTAATCTATTAGTTAAACTTACAATAGTTAGTTCCTCACTTGTACTTATAATTTCCATACCTTGTAATTCTTTTCTTGAATTAATTTCAGTGAAGTACTTAACTCTATCAGAACTGTAAAAGATCCCTCAAAATAGTAATTGGGACGTGTATCTTATGAGTCCTGATTATTCCTTATTTTGAACTACAAAGTAATTTTCTTCAGTTACTTTGTCATTATCAAATAGGGGGAGATTGTTGATCCAAACTCTCTCAGTGATTTGATAACGACCCTCTTCTATACTTAGTGAAAACTACGTTTTAATATGTATTAGTGTTTCACGATCAGCGTTCAGACTGAGTCTGTTCAGTTATCGCTGATGACCTTTCTTGTAAACATTTCATATGTATTAATGTTTCACTATCAGCGATCAGACTGAGTCTGTTCAGTTATCGCTGGTAGTCTCTGATGTAAACAATTAACGTAATCCCTGAAGACAAGTCTCGCGTCAACAGATGTTCATAGCTGAATCAAAGACGAAGCCACTGAACAAAGACAAGTCTACTAGTGCGGATATCAGTGAAGCAAAGACAACTCTACTTATACGCAAAGGAACATGAGGAAAAGCTTCAGCGATAGCTGAACTTCTTTGTATCTCTGAAGGAAGAGGTATTCAGCGATCAAACGATCACGTAGCCTATGCCTCAAGTCTCCTTTTCTCTTACCTTGCACAACCAGTACGATGTGTCAGAACGAACACGTCTCTGCCACAAATCGTACAACAACTCTGTCAACTACACTGTTCATGATACGGCCGAAAGCATGTCTCCCAAAGTCAGACTCCCAAAGCCAATCACTGAACGCCACGTGTAAAGTGTCCTTCCATGCATTTAATGCATAGGGTATAAATAGAAAGATTACCTCTCCATCTGAGGCAATGCTCACCTCTAGCCTTCATCTTTCTATTTGTTAGAAACCCTTGTTTTCTATACTCTCTAATCTCCCATTCTCTATATTCTTGTGCAACCATCTTAGTGTTTCTTAAGTTTTTTTAAATTGAGTTTGTCTTAATCTTATTCCGCAACAAACTTGTAAATTGTGTTTGAGTTATCAATAAACAATTTATTAAACTTTAATTTATGTGTTTGTATTCACCCCCCCCCCCCCCTTCTACAAACTTGTTAAGCACCTCTGGGACCAACAGTATCGAAGAAATGAACGTAAGATACATCAAGGATGATAACACAAAGCATATTTTGTTAAATATTAAACAATCAACAATAAGAAAACTCTCCTCTAGATTCAAGTGAATCAAGTAAGATGTCAGGAGAACATTACACCTTTTTTTTAAAGGGTGTCCTAGGCTATGCCTAGACTAATCCCGTGGCAAATTATGACTGTAAGACATCAGCCCTCATTAAACCTCAGTGGCCACAATTTTTGTATACGTCTGGATTCGAACCCTGGGCAAATGGGATATTCCAACATGTCCCCCAAAGTCTTCACCAGTACGCCACAACCCTTGTGGTTAACTTGACACACTTTACCAAATCATTATCTAAAACCATATTTTGGGAAGCATGTAGAAAGTAAATGCAAATATTTTCCAAACTCCTTTGATTAATGCAAGAATCAGGGGGAGAAGTAGACAAAAAAGGGAGTCTACTCTACATGTGATATTGGTATGTTATACTCTTTCCTTCAACCAAGGTTTTATTTTTCCCATTGGGTTTTGTTCCTTGGTGTAAGGTTTTAATGGGGCAACAATTTATATACCATCATGCTTTCCTAACTCATGATTAATGTATAAATCTAAGAGAAAATTAGACTAAATGAAAAGTCTATGTATTGCAAAGAAGTTGATGCGTTGTACTCTTTCCTTCGTCATATTTTTATTTTTTCCCACTAGGTTTTATCTTGGCGTAAGGTTTTAACGAGGCAACAACTGTGCACCACCACTCATTTGACTCAGCACAAGGGGGAGTGTTGTAGGATAAATGTGTCATCGTCTAAAAGATATGACGATAGAGATAGATATAAATATATCAGAGATAGATTAGAACTGAAATATCTCATAGTTATCTACTTGTAACTCGTCCCCTATTTAAAGGTTTATAATTAACGAGAATTACAGATTCATTATCCATTTTATTGTTGTTTCATTTGTTTTTCCTTTAAATATATTATATATTTTATAATTATTTAATTATAAAGAAATATATAACGTACGATGGTATTTTATCAGACAAAACCACGTCACCAATAATTCGTTGAATTATTCAAAAATATCAAACATTTTAGTAGTCGTTTTCTATGAAGTTGCTATCTTAAAATGCATATCTACATTATTGAGAGAGAAGGGGAAGGGGGGGGGGGGGGGGGGGGGGGGGGGGGGGGTGGAGGGGTTATGGCCTCCATGTTACGACTTCAATTTTGGATAAGGGTTGGGTGAATCAGTCCAATCGAGTAAAAAGTCCAAACTACTATGGCATTGGCATTGGCATTGGCATTGGCATTGGCAGCCTCCAAACGTTTCTTAAATAGACCAAGTCCCATCATGGTTAAAATCTTTACCTGCCTTGTTTGACCACCCATGTCAATGAGGGCCTAAAAATGGAAACCCTTTATATATCAATCACAAAAATGTTAAAAGAAGTAACGAACCATTGAATTAGAAATAAAATATTATTATTTGGATATTTTTAGGTTAAATTACAAGGTTTGGTTTCACGTGAGACCAACCTGTTTTCATGAGATCGGTGAGACCAGAAAATAACACTAAAGCTTCACAGCGATTCATTGTGAAGGAACGAAAAACAACAAACATTCACAACAAAAACACTGTGAAAGTTTACCTTTATAATACCTTCACAGTTTTTTGTTGTGAAGGTTTAGTGTTATTTTTGTGGTCTCACGAAAATAGTTTGGTCTTACATGATCTCAAGTCTAAATTAAAATATTGAAAATGTACAAAAAAGAAATTTGATTTCGATATTTGTAAAAGGAAATTTGAAAGGAGAAGGTTTAAATATAATGTAAAGGTTGTTCATTTAAAATTACTATTTTAAAAACCATATAAAATTGTTATCGAATTTTATATTTGGAATTATTTTTTCAAATTTTGTTAACGATTTCATATAATGAGTAGAATAATTTTGAATTTCTAGGGAATATAGCAACTCTAATTTTTAAAGACATGCTCTAGAAACAGATATAACGTTTTTCAGAAAAAAAAAATTAACGTTCAATGTTGTAAAATTGTAATAATATAAGTGACTCCTGAATACCTTCGTAAGTCACGACTTAAAGGGGACAAGGAGTAGTGTATTTGATATAGAGATGTGAATCAAAATCCTGACTTTCATATTTAATATTAACACGGGTTTTAGAAGAAAAAAAAAAGCTTAGATATACGATTGATTGATCATAATTCCATATGTTATATATAAGGATAGCAAAATTTTCGAGTGATTATAAAAGTTATGATTGTCAAAGATAACTTAAATAACCGACAAAAACCAGGGCCGGTCCAATGGTTTTGGATGCCCTGGGCGGAGAGTAAAAAAAATGCCCCTAATCCAAGAAATAAAGAGCACGCAAATTTTTAAGGGGTTTGGAACATAGTCAAGCTTGGCGGCTCATCTCCATGTCGATAGAATTTTATTGAAAAAAGAAAGTTATAGCAGGGGACATAAACCAAAAACCCGAACAACAACAAAACAAAGTCAAGTTCACCTAAAAGCAAATAAGTAGGCCAATTTCACAAATTGTCATCAGCCCTTAAACAACGCATATATCTATTATAAGCATTACTATAGTTTTTTTCTAAAATGAATTGATAATATCTTATTGTGGTATTTGCTTATGAAGATGATATTTTGGTAACTAGTTCTAATCTCATAGAGATCTAATTCAAGAATTTCTTGAATAATCAATTTACCATCACAGGTATGGGGTTTCTTCACTGTTTTCTTAGGTCTAGAAGTCTGTTATGTTTTGGAAAGGCCTGGTTTTAACTCAGAAAGTTTACACAACACTGACAACAACTCCTTAAGGAATCAGGTTTGCAACATATCAAGCCTGTAGTCTCTTGCCAATTCTAAAGCTTAAAGATGTGCATGAACTATATGTGTCATATTGTTTACAAATCACCCATTGGGAGACTTTTTCTTTCTCATCCAAAGCTGACATTTCGCTAACTTTTTGTTAAATACTAATTTACAGTGCATTAAACAATCTAGAATTTCTCTTATGGATACTCCTCATTCAGAAAAATAAGCAAAACAATGAATGTATAACTAGGGTCTAGATAAGTAAATAAGAAAAAAAAACTAGAGGTTCAAGGAAAGCTTGAGTGAGCGAGCGAGACTAAGAGCAGATGTGAGAGGCAGATCTTGACTGGTGAGAACTAAGAAGTGATCAAGTGAAGGTCCTTCGACGGTCATGACTGGTGGCCTGTGGGTAGCAACAATCGTGAGTGAATGTTGAAGGGGCAGCAGTGTCGTGGCTAGAAGGTGAGAGAAACAACCGATAGGCAAGGGCAAGAAGCAGGTCGTGAGAGTCGTTTGGTTAGGATTTAGGGCAGAGAGAAATCAGTGATGATAATCGAGAGCGGCTATTTGGGGAAAAGGTTCAAAAATAGAGCATACTAAGCGCTATATAAGTGTTGGGTTGTGATGCCCCATGGGCTTTGCTACCTTGGGCCACCGCCCATTTCGCCCAACACTTGGGCCGGCTCTGAAAACGGGCCACTTCGTAACCTATTTATTTCACCACCAACAAATACTAAAATTGCATCGACTAATATTTTAAAGCAAATTATTATCGTTGGTCCCTGTGGTTTGCTCAGAATCTGGATACAGTCCTTTTTTTAAAAATAATTACAGTGATTGTCCCTGTAATTTGCATTTCATTACGAGGTAGATCATTGATACTATCATTGTTAAATGAGTTTTATTAACTAGTAGATATTTTTGTAAATTTACCTTTTTCTCTATTTTCTAAAATTAAAATTAAAATTAAAATTAAAAATATTATATATTATATTACTATATTTATCATATTATGCATATAATATATATATATATATATATATATATATAAATATGTGAAATCAAATACAAACCATCTAAATGTTACACACTGTATAAATCAATTTCAGTCCCTTGCAAATTATCAAATCAATGTCCATGATGTGGAAAATTTACTCTTAACCTTATCTGCAACTGATTTGGTAATTACCTAAAATTTCAAAATACACAAAATCAAGGGCCGATATTAGTTTGTTCGGTGTGTAACATCTAGGCGGTGTGTAGTAGTGTTGTCCTTACTCTCTCTCTCTCTCTCTCTCAATATATATATATATATATATATATATATATATATACACTATATTATAAAACATTTGAGAAAAAAACTTTTAAAAACCCATTTTATACATCATGTTCTATTTATTGATGCATATTACTTGAAATTCAATATTACAAATGAATGATGCATGAATACAATTTGTTAAAGATGGATGTTTGAATTCATAATTAACTGATAAACATAATAAAATACAGGATAAAAATCTCATTTTAAATATAAATAATATAAAATATAATTTGGATAATAATTGAATTCTAACAGAATATTTAATTATTTGTTTATAAAAAACTTTATATTATTAAACTTAAAATAAATTACATCATTGTTAAATCTAAATTAAAACTATAATAAAATTTAAATAAAAAAAAATTATAAAACAAAAACATTATCGCTTTCTTAAAACCACACAAAACCGACAAAGACAAAAAAATAAAATGAAACGTTCAATGCGAGATATATATTGTGCGAGTACAGTTTTAGTATATATATATATATATATATATATATTTATATATATATATATATATAGAGAGAGAGAGAGAGATAGGGAAAATCAAATACAAACCTTGTATTTGTTGCACCCCTTACAAACCAATTATAACTATTGATCTCTAATTAATTTTTTCTAGGCCATCAAATTAATTAATCCGTAATAAAAATTCGAATGAATAAAAATAAATTAGTATTTATCAACAATATATAGTTATATTAGATTTGTCTTTATCTATTAAATATTGTTAATATATATAGGCATGGTTCAAACGAGACCATCCCTGTTCTTAAAAAAATGCGAGAGCACTTCTGGCCTTTAAATTAATTAACCCATAACAAAAATTATAATAAATAAAAATAAATTAGTTTATATCAACAATTTATAATAATCTTAGATTTATCTTTTATCTCTTAAACATTGTTAAAATTATTGAAGACTTTTTATGTCGATGCCTTCATTGTCGATAATGATGTGATAATGCTATGAAAATGATGTGATTTTCCTATGATAATAATATGTTAATGATTTGATAAATAGTAGACTTCTTATGATGTAATTTTGTTGTGATAATTTGTTAGGACTAAAAGTCCTAGTGCGTGGAAAGTTGTATAATGCATTTATAGAGTTTAATTATTTTATTTAAATCGTTGTAATAAGCCTTTTATTGTTATTGGGCTGAAGTTTGGTTGTAATGGGCCTTGGGCCCTTTAGGGTTTTATCCCTAGTATTTAATGGTTTGTTTAGGTGAGTTTAGGGTGGAAAAAAGAGAAGTGTTAGTCATTAAGGTTTACATTAGCTTATCACAAATTCTCTCTGTAAATCTAAACCTTTTACTGTTAAATCTAATCATATGACTAACAGTTGTGATTGATTCTTATTGTTGATTGATTCTTATTACTGCTGATTGCACTGTTTCTGGGATCTACAATTAGTATCAGAGCAGAATTGAATAAATTTTCATTCGATACGATCAAAAGGTTTGTCTAAAACCCATCTCTTTATCGACTTATGTTTATCGATTTGGGTTTATACGGTGCATCTCTGTTCAACGAAATCAAAGGTTTGGATTTGTGTTTTTAGTTGTTATTTAGGCTAATTCAATCTGGATTTGTGATTGCTAAACAAAATCGTTTTGATTAATTTTGATTTAAAAAGTTTGATTCGGTTGAAATCTGAGATAATACAATTTTTTTTGTTTATACAGTCGTCCGCCTTCTGAGTTCTTAGAAACTCAATTGGATTGTTGGTAAATTGTTGTGTTTCTGGGTTTAATTCTACATCATCTGGATTACAGTTCAATTTGGATTGTTGGTCAATTGTTGTCGTTATCGCCTTTTTTTATGGAAGAACTCGAAGAAACCCAGATTCTTTGAGCTCCCGGGTTCTAGTTTCCTGGTCTTTAAATCTCCCGGGACCTTGACCATCTCCCGGGGTAAACAATTAGCGGCTAGCTGTTATCTTTTGGAATTAAATCCTTGGCTCCAAGTATTGTGAATAAAAGGAGGCTGTTAGATGGAGTTTTAATTGTGATTGGATGGTACACATCGAATCTTGGTGGTTCTAAACACTAGTGGACGGCGGCTATGGTGTTTAAATATGTGAATGGCGGCTGAGTTTTTATGTATGTATAAGTGACCGACGGTGTTAATTGATTGGACGGTGGAACAAAGTTTGGCCGACGGCTGTTTTTTTAATTTTCTTTGATTCGGTTTGTGAACTCCTGGTGTTGTTTCACTCCCGGGGTCTCCCTGTTCCTACCGGCCCCTAGCCCTTTTCCGGTGCCTCCCCCGCCTGGTACCTTGCGATTTACATCTCCCGATACCACATATATCGGGAATTTATTATCATCCGGGAATCAAAGTTATCTGGTTTCTTTTTTTATTGTTTTATGCGTAATAATCATCTGTGTTTGGATTCTGGTTTGATTTTGAATTTGTTTCACAACTGGATTTTGCAGCGTAGTACTTGCAAAACATACATATATATAGCTCCTTTTTTATCGAACTTTTCGGTTGGTTCGGTAGGGATCGTGGACGAAATTTTTTCGATTTTAAACCGTTAAAGGTTGTTTACGAAGCTTAAATGAACACTTTAAATCGAAAAATTTCAACCAATGTTGAACTTTTAAGTTCTCGTTCGGTCTCCGAAAAATCTTCGGTTGCTTCGATCGAGAGTTTGAGAGATTTTTTGAGTTCTAATCAGTTGAGGGAACTTAAGGGAACATAAACGATCAATTTTGGTCGAAAAGTTTTAATCCATACCGAGTTTTTGAGTTTTTGATCGTTTTTCGAAAAGTTTTCGGTTGGTTCGTTTGTGATCGTGGGTTGAACGGTTGAGGTTTAATCTGTTAAGGACTGATCAGGGAGCTTTAACGATCGTTTTGCATTGAATATTACTAATTGTTTCAAAGTTTTGCAGGTTGGCTCAACGAAGGGGATGATGAATAGTGTTTCCGTTAAGTGACCGTTAAATTTCTTACATTTTGGTCCTTTTTCCGTTAAGTCTCCGTTAGTCTAGTTAGTTTGTTAGCTTGGTTAGTTTTATTTCATTTTTAGTCTTTTTTCAGTTAGAGTCTAGTTAAGTCCGTTAGAAGTTTTAAATTTACACTTTTAGTCCCTCTAGTTAGTAGTTTTAACTTATGTTATTTTTAATCCCTCTAGCTTTTAGTTTTAAATTTTTTCACTTTTAGTCCTTGTAGTTTTAAGTTTCAGTTTGTGTCACATTTAGTCCTCATACTTCAAAGTTTCAAAGTTTGTCATTTTTGATCCCTACAATTTCAAGTTTCACTCGTCACTTTTGGTCCTTGCACTTTAAAGTTTCATCTCTTGTCAAGTTTAACCCCTGGACTTCAAGTTTTTCAGGTAACAATGTCTCATCCAACTTATTCTGAGCTAAAAGAGAAAGTTTCTCATTTAGAAGCTAAGGATATAACTCAACGTAAGAAGCTTGAGGATCTACTTGTAGAAAATGCTGGACAATTGTGCGAAATTTCAAGTCTAAAGGAACAAAGTGAGATCTTTTCAAAAGAGTCCAGGGAGTTAAAGACGACAGTAGATGAACTGACTGACAAGCTTCGTATGTCAGAAAGTGAGAGGAATGAGAGTGTCAATAAAAACATCTTTTTCAAAAATGAAAACAAAAAGTTGACTGACAAGTTAAAGGATCTCGAACTTCAGTTTTACAAACGTGGTCAAACTAATCAAACGTTCCATATGAACACACCCAAAGAGTTCAAGGACTCCAATCCTAAATGGGGAATCGGATATGACAACGCTCATTATTTGAAAAGAGCCTTGTCCAAGGTACCCACTTTATATGCTTTCGAATTTTTGGATTTGGACAAGACTTATCTAGAGTACAAAATCAGATGGACCAAGTCACTTGATGATAAGGATCCGGAACTGGAAACTTTGAGAAGGAAAAATACTGTCACTATGGAACTTCCTTTTGTGTATGACTCATTGAATGTGTCATATGACACCGATAAACCCACTTTTCTGTCAAATGACTATTTTCGAAGCTATTCTCAGGCTGAACTCGATTCAAAACCCGTTGAACTTGAGGAGGAATCGATGGATCACAAGATCTATGTTTCACCTCTGATTTTAGAAAAGAAAATTGTTCAGCTAGAAGAGTCATTTGAACATGAAAGAATCAATTTTCAAAAGGAAAAACAGGAGTTGTTATCCAAACTCGAGTGCGTCAATTCCAATCAAAAGGAATCTGGATCTAGGGAGGCAAAAGAATACTTTCGGACAGAGGTAAACAAGCTCACTACTCAACTGTCTGCCTTGGCAGCAGATCTGCTGAAAGAACAACTTCACAAAGCTGAGCTTGACATACTCTAAGGGGAGAAGATTAATCTGTCAGAACATTCTTCTCCACCCTCAGATACCTCTTCCTGTAAAGCTTTTATGGGTGATTTTTCACCAAATTCTTTTGATAAAGGAAAAGAGTTGAAGTGTCTCAAAAAGGATCTCCATTCCGATTTTCAAAATGCTTCCGCAAATGATCCTTTAAAAGGCAAAAATGCATCCAGTTTCCTGACTCCCACAAGTGATAATGCCACATCTAATGAGGAAAAGGAATTCTCAACGTTCTTGAATTTAGAGGTATGTTCAGATAGTAAGTTAGACCAGTTTGATTTCGATCCAAAACTTCCAAGTCATGTTGACTTTTTGGATTCAACTGGTAAGCCACCGGTCAAATTTTATAAAGGCGAATGTTCAACTTCTGCCTCTCAAAAGATTTCTATGAACAAATCTTCAAAGCAAAAATCTAAAGGACGTTCACAAAAACAAAGAAAGACCGGCACCTCTAACAAAAGATATACTTAGTACTCCAGTTCTTCTGATTGCGAGCTTAATGATTCTTCAGATTATCATTTTTTTCAGAAAAGTAAAGTGTTGGTCCCGAAGGTGCTTAACAAGTTTGTAGAAGGGGGGGGGGGTTGAATACAAACACATAATTTTTAAGTTTAATAAATTGTTTATTGATAAATCAAAAACACAATTTACAAGTTCGTTGCGGAATAAGATTAAGTAAAACCTAATCTAAACAAACTAAAGAATCACTAAGATGGTTGCACTAGAAATAGAGAATAGGGGATTGGGAGAATATAGAAAACAAGGATTTCTATATATTTTGAAAGATGAAGGCTGCAGTCAGATGGAGTGTTGATCTTTCTATTTATACCATATGCATTAAATGCATGGTAGAGTACTTTACACGTGTCCTTCATTGATAGGTTGCATGGGTATGACTTTAGGAGACATGCTTTCGGCCGTATGATGAACAGTATAGTTGACAGAGTTGTTGTACGAATTGCTGCAGAGGTATGTCCGTTCTGACAGATCGTACAGGTGTGCAAGGGTAAGACAAAAGAGACTTGAGGCATAAGCTAAGTGATCATCGATCGCTGAATATCTCTTCCTTCAGAGATACAAAGAAGTTCAGCTATCGCTGAAGCTTTTCCTCAGGTTTCTTCGTTTATGTAGATTCGTCTTTGCTTCACTGATATCTGCATCAGGTCATGAGTAGACTTGTCTTTGTTCAGCAGCTTTGTCTTCATTCAGCAGTGAACATCTGTTGTCGCGAAACTTGTCTTCAGGGATTACGTCTAACTGTTTACATGAGAAATCATCAGCGATACTGAACATACTCAATATTTGATCGCTGATAGTGAAACACTTTTACATATGAATGTTTACAAGAGATCATCAGTGATAGCTGAACAGACTTAGCATGATCGCTGATGATGAAAAACTAATACATAATATTAAACGTAATTTTCACTAATTATAGAGAAGGGTCGTTATCAAATCACTGAGAGAGTATGGATCAACAATCTCCCCCTATTTGATATTGACAAAGTAAATAAGAAGAAAATTACTTTTAGTTTAAAATGAGGAATAATCAGGACTCATAACATACACGTCCCAATTACTATTTTGAGGGATCTTTTACAGTACAAATACAGTTAAGTACTTCACTGAATTTTTATTATTTCGAAGAAAGAATTACAAGAGAGATGAAAATATAAAGTACAAGTGAAGAACTAACTACTATAAGTATAACTAATAGATTACAAGAAGTAAGAAAATTATCTATCAGCTATCTAGATGAGATTGTAGGACCTTGATCATGTAATCAGGTACTTCTTCTCCTTTTTGCCTTCGATCAACAGATTCTTTTCTGATGATGGTTATGATTGGTTCAGCTAGAGGAGAGTAGGTACGCCATAGGCACAAGAGATCCTTGAGATGATTGAGAGGTCAGATAGGAATGTCAGAGACTCTTTAGAATCTGAGTTGTCCTTCATCATCATTGAAGAAGACTCCAAAAGGATTTTTCAGCACTTGCCCTGGAAGGAATGGTCCACCAGGAGGCAGGTATAGATACAGAACTGAGAGATCAGGAGGAGGCCCGAACAGTGCTTCCTTTGAAAATTTTATGGAGGTGTCGTTTCTCATTGCAACGACATTTTCAGAGGAGGAGGAGGCAGGCTTTCTTTTGATTTGCCTTGGCTTAGAAGGAAGAGCAGACGACACCTTTAATACAACATCGACTCTGTTGATGAGAGCATCATTGATCCCTTCAACATAACCTCTGTAAGTTGACTTTGATTTCTTCAGTGCATCCTTAAACTATAACCATTCCATATAGCCGAAGCTTTCAAGTCTTGAGACGAACATTGCTTTTGAGCTTCCATCCTCTCTGGTTATCTCCATTGTTACATATGTTCGATCCTTCTTCTTTCTTCCAGAGATGACAACGACTATGATCTTCATCGGGTCAAAGCGATAGTCGATTTTTTGTTTACACCATTCAAGTGTTTTATCGCTGAACTCTTTTTCTTTTAAGCGATCCTCTTCAATTTCTTTGAGTAGAGCAGCCTGAACTTCCACTTGATTTTTCTTTAGTTTCTTGTCTTTGACCTGAGAAGAATTAACTTTGAGAGCTAGAGTTGCATCCTTTTGACATTCAGCGATCAGATTCTCAGCTCTGACAGATTCTTCAATTTCAGTTTCAGTTAGGAAGTCGAGCTCTGTAGATGGAGTTTGAAGAGGGATCTTTAGCCATTGACTCTCTAGATGAGAGATCATCTATGTTCTTCTGTTTAATTCCTCCTCTGACCATTGAGTTGGTCTAGAGGGCCTTCCTGGGTGGTGCAGGGCTTCTTCTTCTTCTTCTTCTTGTTCATCAACCTCATTGAATGAGGTTGGGATTATTTAGTCTTCATCTGTTAAGGCTGGGATTATTTGGAGTTCAGTTCCCTTAAGCAGGGGAGAGAACTGACTGATCAAAAACAAGAAAAGAGTTAGTGTTTATTTAGGAAGTAGATAGATAAAGGCTTAGAATGAGAGAGGGGTGTGGTAGGTATAGAAAGAGAGAGGTACGATGGAAAGGCATACTTGAGAAGGATTCTCCCCCTCAAATGATGAAACAATTTTCTGATTTCCCTCAGCAGCTATTCCCTTTTGCTTCCTTGGCATGGAGCATAAGAAGTTGTTTCACTCCCCCCTTAACTCACGAATGACAACTTCTTTTGAAGCTGTCACTGATGAGACGTTTGCTGAGAACCAGAGATATTGGTCCTCTTCATCATCATCCTCATAATCATCAGTAGGCAGGTCTTTCTCTTTCTCTTGATCATGAAGATCAAGGTCTACATCATCTTCCTCATCCTCCTCCTCTTCCTCTTCTCCATTGAGAATTTGAGCTAGTGCAGAAGAGGGAGGGGCTTGACCATCGACCTTCTCCCCCTCAACATGAGAGGGAGGTTCTTCCGTTTGAACCTCAGCTGCAGCTGCATTTTCTTCTTCGAGTGATATCTCCCCCTCTTTGTCATTATCCACAAGAGGGAGTTCAAAAAAGGCTGGTGCAACTTTAGGAGTGGCCAGAGAATGGACTTTAGCCTCCAAGCGTTCCAAATGGCCTTTAATGACAGGGATATTTGAAGTAGCCCGATGAATAAATTCAACTGCTATATTCATTTATGTGCGGTCGTTCTCTGTGAAGGAAGGTGTTGGCTCTAGAGTTGGTTCATTCATCTTTGTCAGGACTTGTTGAAGTAGAGCAGTGCATGAGTCTAATTTTGAGGAGAGACCCCGTACTTCAGTGCTGAGTGGGCAAAAACGTCCCTGAAGGAGTTGAGTTTGTTGGTGGTTGACAACCAAGTCCTCCTTGACTTTGACGATCTCTTCTTGAAGAGTCGTGATTTAAGAGGCAGCTGTCAACCTCTTCAGCTCCTCACCAGCTTGATTGACAACGCTGGTGGTTTCGTTCAGGGAAGTGGAGAGAGTATCCACTTTGTCTGCAATTTTGTTAACATGAGCGTCAACTGTTCCCAAATTAGGACCTAAAAGAAAAGTTAGTGGTTGAGCTAAACGTTGCTCAAGCTTATATGGAGATATGGGAGATGTGTATTTGGATGGAGGAGTACCTGATATGTCAAACATGTTGAAGAATTGGATATCTCCTTCAAAATTTTGATTATCAGGTCCTACGGATGCAGCATGAGGAGGTTGCTGCATAATAATGGGTGGGTTATTGACCAAAGAAACAGTGGAAGAAGGAATAATGGGGATAGAAGAATTTGAGAGGGCATTGGAAATTACCTCAGTTGATTGGTGTTGAGGAACTGAGGGAATTTGAGTTGTTACAGATGCAGTGTTAGCAGTTGTCATCACTGACACGTTTGAAGTTGGAGCAGCAGTTGTGGAGGAGATACCCACGAAAGCATCCAAAGTAGTTTGTTGAGAAACTACTTCAGGTATAGTTCCCGATGGGGTTGACTCCTTGGCCTTTCTGGCCTTCTTAGAGGGACCAGAGAGAGCAGTTGATTGTCATTTTGGAGCGATGGTATCGGCAGGGATAGCAGAAGAAGGAACCTCCTGCGTGGCCCTAAAGAAGAAGAATGAAGAGAGAGGCGGGAACGTAGGGTTGAAAGACTTACCTCATTGTTGACAGGCTTGATCTCAAGCGTTCGCTTACCCACCTTTGAGAAGGTACCATAATTGGAAGTAGGGTACTTCTCAGGGTATAGGAAGTGAGGTAGGCGCAGATGAAACGCACGTATGGGATCTTGGGATCCCTCTCCGTCTTCTCAATCTTTGACTTCAGATCGTCAAAGATTGAGCCAACATAGTCATTGTTTTTACGGGCTATCACTGAGTAACCCATCTGGAGTTGCATCTTGCTTGTCTGTTCTAGAGATCCTATCTTCCCACTCATGCTCTGAATGATGTGGGTAAAGATATAGTTCAGTTGGGAAGGCATGTTCGCCTTCTAAATCTTGGTAAGCTTTTTTTTTTTGGAATCTTGGAGCGAGGCTTGTTTTCCCATGAGTACTCCATGTCATCCAAAAACATGATCAGCTCAGGGTCAGTAGGAAGAGAGTCGAAGCCAACATTGGTCTTTACATGGAATCTCAGAGCCTTCCTGACACCAAAAACAGTGAGTAGTCCGGGACCAAGTTCACTAGTGAAGGAGATGGCAGGGACTACTTCACCCTTTTTGTTTGTCATAGTGGTATCATCAGTCGTGAACCAGAATTGTTTGATAAGAGTCTTTGAAGGTTTTGTGTTCACAGAGAGAGCATAAGCAATGCAAGATTGCTTCAGAAATGCGGCTGCGTCCATCAGATGTGGGTACTTCTCAGCATCAAATTCCGACCTAGCAAGGTGGTTGTTCTTTGGGACTTCAGATTCAGTGATGGAGAACTTCCCGTTCTTGGAAGCAACGAGAGTAGCTTGGGCCATTTCTGAATTTAGAAAGAAGTAGAGTGTAATGAAATGTTTAGAGTCTAAAAAAAATTAAAATTTTACTAGTTTCTGTATTTAGAAAGAAACATAGAAAAAACAAAGTTGTTTTTAGAGTAAAACAGTGTTCTTTGTGAAGAAGAAAGAACATGTTGAAAAACCAAATGTTTAGAGTTTAGATAAAATCAAAAGAAATGATTTTAGATTTAAGAAACATTTTAAAGTCCAAAATAATAGAATATTGAGGATTTTAAGAATAGGTTGAAGATGGGAAGAACAAAAACCTGTTAATCTTGATGATATGAAGATTTGAAGATTATGGTGTTCTTGTTCGTTTGAATGCCTTGGAAGCTTTTTACTTGCTTGGGAAGTTTTAAGAGAGCGTAAAAAGATAAGAATGAAAAAGGCATTCTTTTTATATGAGGAGAGAGAGAGAGAGAGAGAATGAGGCGGGAAAACAAATGCTCATCATGACATGGACACGTCTTACGAAGCTGATTGGATAGAAGGGCAACGGACGAACGTGTCAGAGAAAAAGGCATGTCGTGGATTGTTGGTTCAAATGACGTCATAGGAGAGAGAGAGAAAAAAAAACGTTTCATTTATCCTTTTTGAAAGTATCTCTGAAGAAAGGTTAGAGATAGGTTTTCTTTTTGAAAGAATCTCTGATAAAAATTCAGAGATAGGTTTTCTTTTCAAAGGATCACTGATGAGAAATATCAGTGATAAGAGTTGTTTTTCAAAAATCTTTTAATCATTTGAAGAAAATCAGTGATTGAAGATTTGATTTTTGAAAAACGTCTTACTGAATGAGATATTAAGTGATAGAAAAAGAGAGAATATACCTGAGAGTCAAAGATATTTGGACAGAGAGTAGGTGATGAAGGGGAACTCTGTGTTACTAACATAATGCATGAAGGATGAAGAGTCAATCTTCAAGATTAACCATTCCAAGCTTACTGATGAGAAAGTTGAATCTTGTCTCATCAAGAGGTTTGGTGAAAAGATCAGCAAGCCGATAGTCAGTGGGGATAAAGTGGAGTTCAATATCACCATTCATCACATGATCTCTGATAAAATGATATATGATCTCTATGTGTTTTGTCTTTGAATGTAGTAGTGGATTGTTTGTTATAGCGATAGCACTAGTGCTGTCGCAATATATTGGAATCTTTGATAGTTGAAGGTCATAGTCTAATAGCTGATTTTTCATCCATAAGACTTGAGCACAACAACTTCCAGCGGCTACATATTCAGCTTCAGCTATGGAAGTGGACACTGAATTTTGCTTTTTACTTGTCCAACTTACCAGCTTTCCTCCTAGAAGTTGACATCCACCAGTGGCGCTCTTTCCATCAAGTTTACAACCTGCAAAATCACTATCTGAATATCCAATTAGATCGAACACTGAGTCTTTGGGATACCAAAGACCGAGATTAGGAGTTCCTTTCAGATATCTGAAGATTCGCTTTACAGCGATTAGATGGGATTCCTTGGGTTCAGATTGATAGAGTGCACATAGACATGTAGAGTACATGATGTTAGGTCGGCTCGCTGTTAGATACAAACAGGGAGCCTATCATTCCTCTATAGGCAGTGACATTAACAGGTTTTCCAGCTGGATCCTTGTTTAATGTCAGAGGTGGTGCCACAGGAGTTTTCATCGTTGAAGTCTGAGTTAGATCAAACTTTTTCAGCATATCTTTAATATACTTACCTTGGTTGATAAAAGTACCTTTTTCAGTTTGCTTAATCTGAAGACTAAGAAAGTAAGTTAACTCGCCCATCATACTCATTTTATATTCTTTCTTCATTCTTTCAGCGAAGCGAGTACATAGAGATGAGTTAGTAGAACCAAATATTATGTCATCAACATATATTTGCACAAGAATAATGTGACCTTTTATCTTTCTGAAAAACAAGGTATTATCAATTTTACCACGTTCAAAATTTTCAGAGATAAGAAAGGATGAGAGAGTGTGATACAAAGCACGAGGGACTTGTTTTAGACCATAGAGTGCCTTATCCAATTTATATACATAATTTGGATGCTTAGGGTCAGAGAACCCTGGGGGTTGTTGTTAGAACATATTTTATGTTCTATTTAGAAGTTTTATAAAGTAATCAACATATTAATATATTGGGCCTTGTAATGGGTTTGGACCTATAATGTATACAAGGGATATGGGGTATATATAGGAATCTTGTAGCCTTGTTTTAGGTTAACCTTTTCATTTTTGTAATTCCCAATCTGCAATCATGTAGACATACGGATACATCTCTTTGTAGTTGCAGTTTACTTTTGCTTTGAATAAATCTACACATTTCTATCCCTTTAATCCTTGTTATCTTCTTAAATCAATACCAATCATGATCTCAACCTAAGTTTTGTAAAGTAATCACTCTCTGATCAACACCTGCTTTAGCTCTTCTCCCCCTTGATTTTTTTATAAAACTTAGCATTGCATAAACTTTGTTAAAGCACATATTTATTGGATTCAAGATCATAATTATCTGAAGATGGAAATCTGAAGTTAAAGCTGATAAAGTCATCTCAACAAATAGTCTAGGGTCCTTTTGTAATAAATAGTCAAAGTATGTTTTCGTATTTATTTTATTAGGCTTTAGATTTTAGTTATTTGTGTATTTGGGCCAAGCCTTGGAAAGCCCATTAGGCTTAATCTAGCCTAAGTATAAAATAGTTTTAGTTTTATGTTAATTAGGTTAAGAGAGGTTATTAGATGAGCTTAATTAGATAATATCATTATTTGAGAGGAGGCTGTGTTGGTGGTGGTGCGCCGTGAAGAGAGAAACAGAGAGAGAGATCGATTTCAAGAACTTGTAACTCGTTGAATCGTTTGATTAATCAATATCAGGTTTGCATTATTGTGTTGGTTATTTGTTTACTTGATTGAATGATTGCATATTGGGACACACAATTGGTATCAGAGCAGGACAAATTGAATTGAAATTTTTTGTTTTCGGTTCTGCTTTTTCTGTCAAAAGATTCATAATTTTTATTGTGTGATTGTTCTTTCAAGTTATTATTGGTTGGATTGTGTTTGTTTTACCTATTATAGTGATTGGGTATTGATTGATTTGATTATCGCATCGATTTTGATTATCAATTTGTTGAATTTGTTGTTCTGGGTTCGTTCACGAAGTTGACACTGTGTCATCAATCAATTTGTTCTTAAAGTGTTTTTTATTGAAATTAATTGATTGTAATCTGTTCTAGTTGGTAAATTGATCATATTGGCAAAGTTTGGTACTTTAATTCGTGGTATCGAGTGTTTTCTGGACTGATTTTGGTTTATGGGTCGATACTGCTTCAAGAACATATCGGTCTTTGCACTTCCGGTCAAACTCTTTTCTATCGGTCTATTGCATTCGACCGATACACTCACAGTTCACCCGGTCTAAGATTTTATCGGTCGAACATATCGGTCTTGTTTAGTGTCGGTCGAATATCCATCCGGTCTTGCATTCTATCGGTCGAAGATTATATCGGTCGAACATATCGGTCCTTAGCATTCGACCGGTACTCACACAACACACTATCGGTCTAAGGGTATATCGGTCGAGTAACACCAGTCTAAGAGTATATCGGTCGAACTCTATATCGGTCAAATCACTCGACCGGACTTTACATGTTCCCGGTCGAACATAATATCGGTCCTTTCACTTACCGGTCTTCACATCTATCCGGTCGAAGCACATCCCCGGTCAGCATATCGGTCGATTTTTGCAAACTGTAATATGGCCTCTAAATGTCCAAAAAAAATTTCTCTAGGGACCCTCGTGCTAAGTCTGCGAAGGGGGACAAAGTTCTATTCGTGATCAGATTTTTCTGAATTTCATTCTACGATTTTCAGTATTGTGTGATTTTATCTTGATTTCTAACGATCTCATCCAGTTGATTGTCTCAATATCAGATAAGTTTGATACTAATCGTATAAGTAAAGATGTCTCGGGAAGCTCTTGCCATTGGAACATATGTGAAGCCACCAGTACTCTTCAAGGGGGAGTATGAGCAATGAAAGGATAGATTTTTGGTCTTCATTGATCGACATGATTTGGGAGATGAAATCAGAAAATCTCTGAAAGACGGGATCATGACACCTCCGACCAAGGTTCTCACTGTAGCTGGAGAAAATGGTCAAGAAGAAGAGACAGTGTATAAGTTATCGATTGGTGAATATACGAAAGATCAGCTGAAGAGACACAAGGGTGACAAGCTGGCAAGATCATTTATTCTCCAAGGCATACCGAACGAAATATATGTCAAAATTGATAGCTACAATGTTACCGGTAAACAAATGTGGGATCAATTGGAGAAGATGATGATCGGATCTAAAGTCGGCAACCAGCTCAAAGTATCCACCTGCTTGAATAATTATGAAGAGTTCAAAGCCAAAGTTGGAGAGTCACTCGAAGCCACTTATGACAGATTTGTCACATTGTTGAACGAGCTTAGCAAGAACAAGATCAGCAAATCTCACGTGGAGCTGAATGTGAAATTTCTCAGCAACCTTCAGCCTGAGTGGAAGAGATTCACCAGACAAATGAGACAGCTGAAGGATTTGCACGACATTCCTCTTCATGAAGTTTATGAAATCCTCAGACAGAATGAGGAAGAAGTGGAAGAGATCAACGCTGAGATGAAAAAGGCTGACAAAGCAGTTGCTGATCCAGTTGCTCTTGTGGTCAAGAAATCTAAGAAGAAGAAGGTGATAGAATCCGAATCAGAAGAGGCTGATAGCGAGGCAAAGTCTGACTCTGACGATTGTGAGCAACTGAAGGAAGCCATGCTTATGTTAACCAAGGCTTTCCAAAAGAAGTTCTATAAAAAGCCAAAATCCAATAGTCAGAGGTACTCGTCTGGTCCGAACAACTACAAGCATAAAGAGAAAGTTGAAGTGTTGGGAACTGAAGAAAAGCTCAAGTATGGTTAATGCTGCTAGTTCAGAATTACTACTACTAGAGGACTTCAAAGTTAATATTGCTGAGTATTACTGCTTCTAGTAGAATTAATACTGCTAGTCAAATAGTGGATTCCTAGATGCTGACAATGATCAACATGCATCTAATCCACTCCCTCATGAACATAAGTGGACCAAAGAGCACCCGATACATCAAATTATTGGAGATCCTTCTGCACCGGTGCATACTTGGTCTGCCACATCAAATCTATGTATGTATGAATCCTTTCTGAGCAAGATCGAGCCTACTCGCGTATCTGAGGCTCTTGCCGATTCAGATTGGGTAACTGCGATGCAAGATGAGCTGAATCAGTTTGAAGCACTGAAAGTCTGGAGACTCGTACCCAAACTGCAAGGTAAAACCATCATTGGTACGAAATGGGTGTTCAAAAACAAGAAAGATGAAGATGGTAACGTTATCAGAAACAAAGCATGACTTGTCGCCAAGGGATATAGGCAAGAGAAAGGGATAGACTACGATGAGACTTATGCTCCAGTGGCGCGTATAGAAGTGATTCGGGTGTTCTTAGCCTACGCAGCCCACAAGAACTTCACCGTCTATCAAATGGATGTGAAGACAACTTTTCTGAATGGATTACTCAAGGAAGAAGTCTACGTCTCACAGCCAGAAGGGTTTGTAAATCCAGATAAGCCGAACCATGTCTACATCTTGGATAAAGCTCTTTATGGACTGAAACAAGCTCCTCGCGCCTGGTATGATATTCTATCTCAATTCTTGGTCAAGTCGGGTTTCACAAAAGGTACGGTTGATACCACTCTTTTCATTAAAAAGGATAAAGGCGATATCATTCTTATTCAAATATATGTGGATGATATTATTTTTGGTTCTACAAATCCTAAGTACTGTAAGAACTTTGCAAACCTCATGGTGTCACATTTTCAAATGAGCATGATGGGAGAGATGAATTTCTTTCTCGGATTGCAAGTCAAACAATTTTCAACGGGGATTTTTATCAATCAATCTAAATACATTCTGGATATTCTTCGGAAGTTCAAAATGGAAAATTGTAAATCGATTGGTACCCCAATGGCACCTGGTACTAAGATTGGCACCGATCTTTCGGGAAAGGCTGTTGATGTTAGGACTTATAGAGGGATGATAGGTTCTTTAATGTATCTTACTTCTAGTAGGTCGGATATAATGTTTTCTACATGCTTATGTGCTAGATATCAGGCCAATCCTAAAGAATCCCATTTGTCTGCTGTAAAGCGGATCTTCAGGTATCTGAAGGGGACTGCAGATCTTGGTCTATGGTATCCTAAGGAGATACCAGTGGATTCCTAGATGCAGACGATGATCAATCTACATCTAATCCACTCCCTCATGAACATAAGTGGACCAAAGAGCACCCGATACATCAAAATTATTGGAGATCCTTCTGCACCGGTGCAAACTAGGTCTGCAACATCAAATCTATGTATGTATGAATCCGTTCTGAGTAAGATCGAGCTTACACGCGTATCTGAGCCCCTTGCCAATTCAGATTGGGTAACTGCGATGCAAGATGAGCTGAATCAGTTTGAAGCACTAAAAGTCTGGAGACTCGTACCCAAACCGCAAGGTAAAACCATCATTGGTACGAAATGGATGTTCAAAAACAAGAAAGATGAAGATGGCACCGTTATCCGAAACAAAGCACGACTTGTCGCCAAGGGATATAGGCAAGAGGAAGGGATAGACTACGATGAGACTTATGCTCCAGTGGCACGTATAGAGGCAATTCGGATGTTCTTAGCCTATGCAGCCCACAAGAACTTCACCCTTTATCAAATGGACGTGAAGACAACTTTTCTGAATAGAGTACTCAAGGAAGAAGTCTACGTCTCGCAGCCAGAAGGGTTTGTAAATCCAGATAAGTCGAACCACGTCTACATCTTGGATAAAGCTCTTTATGGACTGAAACAAGCTCCTCGCGCCTGGTATGATATTCTATCTCAATTCTTGGTTAAGTCGGGTTTCATAAAAGGTACGGTTGATACCACTCTTTTTATTAAAAAGGATAAAGGCGATATCATTCTTATTCAAATATATGTGGATGATATTATATTTGGTTCTACAAATCCTAAGTACTGTAATAACTTTGCAAACCTCATGGTGTCTCGTTTTCAAATGAGCATGATGGGAGAGATGAATTTCTTTCTAGGATTGCTAGTCAAACAATTTTCAACGGGGATTTTTATCAATCAATCTAAATACATTCTGGATATTCTTCGGAAGTTCAAAATGGAAAATTGTAAACCGATTGGTACCCCAATGGCACCTGGTACTAAGATTGGCACCGATATTTCGGGAAAGGCTATTGATGTTAGGACTTATAGAGGGATGATAGGTTCCTTAATGTATCTTACTTCTAGTAGGCCAGATATAATGTTTTCTACATGCTTATGTGCTAGATATCAGGCCAATCCTAAAGAATCACATCTGTCTTCTGTAAAACGGATTTTCAGGTATCTGAAGGGGACTGCAGATCTTGGTCTGTGGTATCCTAAGGATACAAGCTTTGAACTAACATCTTATTCAGACGCAGATCATGCTGGTTGCATGTTAGACAGGAAAAGCACCTCGGGTCATATACAATTCCTCGGAGATAAACTCGTTAGTTGGGCTTCAAAGAAGCAATTATGTGTCTCCACATCAACGGCCGAAGCGGAATATGTAGCTGCTGCTAGCTGCTGTTCTCAGGTCTTGTGGATGAGAACACAACTGCGAGACTATGGATTTCATTTCAATAGAATTCCGATCTATTGTGATTCGAAGAGCGCTATTGCGATTACCGCTAACCCTGTTCAGCATACTAAGACCAAACACATAGATGTCCGGTATCATTTTATAAAAGATAATGTAGAAAAGGGAACAATTGAACTTTACTTTGTAAAAACCGATTATCAGCTTGCAGATTTGTTTACCAAACCTTTAGACGAAAAGAGATTTAATTTTCTTGTCTCAAGACTTGGTATGCTAAATCTTAAGACCTAATCGGTAGTTACCTATTAAAGTTTCTTATTGTATCTCTTTATCATTTCTTTATTATTATTTCCGCATGATACCTGCTCTTTAACAGTTTGTTCATGATCTCAGGGGGAGTGTGAGAAGTATTTCATTGATGGTCAATGTTAGTTTGAGGGGGAGCATATTTAAATGCATTGTGCTTACTGATAATTGTTAGTGATGCATGATTCTAGGGGGAGCAAACAAGTAAAGAGTATGGCTATGACTTCTGATTACTTCTGATCAGAACTCGTACTTTAATTGTTTTACTGCTTTATGTCATTTTAATTTCAGTGAATAAAGTTTCTTTGACTAGACTTTTAGACTTTTGTAGGTTGAGAGATGCTTCAAAGATCATATCTTTATGACTTTAAGCTTGACTTCGTGAGATGTAAGACTGCACTCAAAAGGTATAATTCCTTATCTTCATCTCATTTATGGTTGAAAGAAGGACAACTTTCAATCATAAAAAAACATGTTCTTAAATGTTCAAACTACTTCCCGATTCTCAAATAGATTTCTTGAATTGGAAGTGTGATTTTAAATGTTTTCTGATTCATCTTTGAGCTGTAACTGATAAAGTTAAATCACCTGAGCATCTTATGCTTCATAGGAAAACATGGGATCAGTGTGCTAGGACTTAATTGAACTTCTATGGATTCACGTTCACCAGTGTTTCCTACCCAAGAAGTTAATCCTATAGTGAATGAATGTGAGGAGTCCAACAAGCAATGAGTGTGGGATGTGTGATGAGGGAAAATATTAAAAGAGAGTTTGGTTAGCTGTTAGATTATCGATTAAAAGAAAGAGGGTGTGCGATCAGAGTAAAAAGAATTTTATAAACTCTGAACCAACTACATTCTGAGCTGGGCAGCCACATTTGTAATGCTTCACAATTCTTGGTGAACATTATTGAAACAGGCAACTAGCCCATGCCAACTCTTGACATTACCCCACCAGCCACTCATTTTCTTCTCAACAAGAAAATGTTTCATTTTCAAAGGGGACGCAGCACATATGCTATCTGATTTTCATTTGGAAAATCTGGATATTGAAAAGAAGGAAGTCTGCCCCACCTTTACACTTCGTTTATGCACATTGAGTCTGTGTTTCACTACTTGTCTCAGTGGTTTACACTTTTTGAGCCTTATAAGCAAACATTATATGCTTTATTTCTTTCTATCACTTGCACGAACACACAAAGAATTTGTTTCTTTGTCATAACGTTCATAGAAATTGCCTTTATGGTGTTTCGATGATTGAATGGAAGCCCTAGGGGAGTGAACATCATAAAAGCTCCTTTATATTGTGTATTCGTTACACACAGTGACTATGTGTTACTGACAGGCAATTTTAACTGATTCATTTGTTGATTCAGGTGTTACACTTCATTTACTATTTTGTCTAGATTTGCAAAGATCTGGATGAACATCTTAATGAATTGACGGATACTCAGTGGTTCTGTTTGCAAGATCAATGGTGGAAGAAATTTCTTGACGACATGTTTTGATGAACTCTTTGCTCTTTTCATCAAAAAGGGGGAGAAACGTTAATCAAGAA
Source organism: Arctium minus (assembly GCA_954870635.1). Taxonomy (NCBI): domain Eukaryota; kingdom Viridiplantae; phylum Streptophyta; class Magnoliopsida; order Asterales; family Asteraceae; genus Arctium; species Arctium minus. Next base: position 146,271,711 of record OX941081.1, read on the forward strand.
ATGGAAGATATTCTGAAGATATGCTGAAATGAAGAAATTTTCTTTGAAGATGATTTGCTGAAGCATTCCGAGCTGAAACTGGAGATAATTTCTTTCCAAGAGATATTCTCATCGATTGGGGAGATTGCTACATTCTGAAGACAAAGAGGAAGATTACATTTTCTGAGCTTAAAGAATGATCTTGATCCAAAGGGGGAGATTGTTAAAGCACATATTTATTGGATTCAAGATCATAGTTATCTGAAGATGGAAATCTGAAGTTAAAGCTGATAAAGTCGTCTCAACAAATAGTCTAGGGTCCTTTTGTAATAAATAGTCAAAGTATGTTTTCGTATTTATTTTATTAGGCTCTAGATTTTAGTTATTTGTGTATTTGGGCCAAGCCTTGGAAAGCCCATTAGGCTTAATCTAGCCTAAGTATAAAATAGTTTTAGTTTTATGTTAATTAGGTTAAGAGAGGTTATTAGATGAGCTTAATTAGATAATATCATTATTTGAGAGGAGGCTGTGTTGGTGGTGGTGCGCCGTGAAGAGAGAAACAGAGAGAGAGATCGATTTCAAGAACTTGTAACTCGTTGAATCGTTTGATTAATCAATATCAGGTTTGCATTATTGTGTTGATTATTTGTTTACTTGATTTAATGATTGCATATTGGGACACACAAACATCAAAGCTCCTATTGCTCCTCCTAGAAAGTAGCTCTTATCCTTGAAGTATCAACTGAAATATCAGATCTGATGTAGACCATAACCTCGACTGAGTGCACATCAAGACAACTTTTAACTCTAGTAAATCCAACACATTCTTTAACGCCCACAAGAATGATATGTGTGGATTATGGAGTGACATCCAAGTGCATCTTCAGTGTATAACATCTTATCTGTCTTTGAACCATGAGTTGAAATAAGAATCAGCTTAAGAACTTCATCTTATTAGCTTACGGGCGGTAGCATCCGGTAGCAACACTACAAGGCAAGGGTTAGAAGGCAAGCAATTGTTCAACAACTGATAGAAGATACTCATACTGACTTCTTTCCAGAATACTGAATAATCAAACCTAGAACTCCTTTCTTCACGAACCAGCTGGATGATTATAGGCACTCAGGATTCTGAATTACAACTCAAATAGCAGAACAATGATTGTAATCGCTCACACTACTGAGTGATTAAGTTAGAAGAATGATAAAGTGCTCTCAACGGTCTAACCACAAAAGAAGCTTTCCAGACTAATGATTGCACATGCTCAGACAGCTAACTCAATCCAAGCAAAGACCAAATCATCAACTCCATAATCTAAAAATCTTGACAAACATGAGCACTTGTATGAAACAAGGTTCAAAACAATCAGAATTCTCAAAAAATTCATCAACTTTCGCAAACAATCAAAATTCGCTGATCACTTTAGCAATGAAGCACATTTTGCAAGATGGCCTAAACCTGAACCACAATTCGCAGAGGCTTGCATTGAGAATTCCCAGCTTTCGCAAGCCTTTCATCTGCGAATTCTCGCATTTCGCAGATTACACAATCATGAATTCTTCAGAATTCGCTAAACATTGTCCTGCGAATTCATAACTTTCGCAACTTACACATCTGCGAATCCTTACCTTAGAACATTTTTCAATTTTGGAAGCCACATTTCGCATACATATCACTTGCGAAAACTTTGACAATTCGAACCAAGTGGCCTGCGAATCCTTAGAATTCGCACACAAAAGAAGCATAATAGTCTACGAATCCTTTAACTTTCGCATATTACTACTTGCGAAATTCACACTTGTAATTTTGTTGTGTCTAATGTTCTCTACGAATTCTTTTCATACTTCTGCGAGTTCTTCAACATATCTTGCGAATTTCGTGGATTTGGAACGTTTTTCTAACTTTCTTCAACAAAATCTTCAAAATTTCGATTCTTGAGCTAATAATTTAACAACAGGTTCGAAAACACTTATTGAGCACATTCGTAGTTGATCATATTGTTCAAATCTGACTCTATACAATTTTTGATCCAACCATAGTAAAAAAAATTCGAACATAATAAACTCAAAATCGACGAATCTGATTTCTGGAATGAAATTGATACTAGCTATTGATTCGATAATGATACACTATAACTTTTGAATCAATTAACAACAAAGAACAATCAATTTCACTACAAATCACATAAATCGAAATTTTAATGACTGTTCTATCAAAAACCAAACAGATCTCGATCGTTCAGAAAAAGATATTTCTATTTAGCTCTAATACCACTTGATAGGTCCAATTGAGATCATGATTGGTAATGATTGATATGAATAACAAGGAATCAAGGGATATAAAGCAGTAGATTTATTCAAACAAAATGTAAACTACACTAGAGAGAAAACTCTAGTCGTATGTCTACTTGGTGGTTGATTGAGAATTACAAAATGAAAAGGTTTTCCTAAAACATAACTACAAGATTCCTATATATACCCCCATACTCCCTTGTACATTGTAAGCCCAAACCCATTACAAGGCCCAATACATTTATATGTTGATTACTTTATAAAACTTCTAAATAGAACATAAAATATGTTCTAACAAACAACCACCGTGGAGCTAGTTCTAAGTGCAAGGCTAGGTGGTGTCCCAAACGCCAAACAAAAAATATTGGCCCGTGTAGTTAAAGCGGGACGAGTTGCTTCAAGTGCGGAAAGACGAGTAGTAGTGATTTCCCTATCAAAGGGATCACGTGTTTTGAGTGCAAGGAGCCAAGCCATATTCCAAGTGAATGCCCTATTTGAAGACAGGAGGAAGCAGGGGAAAGAAAGAGAACCCTCCTTGGGCTTCGGGTCGAGTTTTTCAGATGACGACTGCAGAAACAAGGGCATCGATAGATGTGGTATCGGGTACGTTTCTCCTAAACTCCGTACCTATGCATGTCTTATTTGATTCGGGTGCAAGTTTCTCGTTCGTGTCGAATTCTTTTTGCCAAAAGTTGTCTATGCCCACTAGTAGTCTAGAGGACGCGTTAGTAGTAGAGATAGCGGATCGTGGTCAAGTGATAATTCACAACGTATTAAGGGGTTGTACGTTGGGGATAGAGGGAAGGAAATTTCCGATCAATTTGATGCCTATGACGATTGGAAGGTTTGACGTGGTAGTCGGAATGGATTGGTTAGAAGAAAACCACACCGAAATCCTGTGCTCAAAGAAGTTAATTCGAATCCCAATCCCGGATGGCGAAGTGATAACTATTTACGGCGAAAGGAGAAATGGCGAAGTGACGGTTATCACCATGGCTACGGCACGTAAGTGCATGGTGAAGGGATGTTCATCCTTCTTGGCATATGTCATTGATGCCAAGCTTGAGAAGAAGAAACTCGAGGATGTAAAGGTGATGCGCGAGTTTCCCGATGTATTTCCGGATGACTTGCCCGGATTTCCACCCAATCGCCAAATGGATTTTAAGATAGACTTAATTCTGGGAGTGACACCTATTGCTAGAGCTCCCTATCGTTTAGCTCCATCCGAAATGCAAGAGATGATGGCATAACTTCAAGACCTTCTAGAAAAGGGGTTTGTGACACCGAGCTCATCGCCGTGGAGAGCACCGGTCTTATTTGTAAAGAAGAAAGATGACCAAATGAGGATGTACATAGATTATAGAATTAAATAAGGCAACTGTAGAGAACAAATACCCACTTCCTAGAAACACGACTTGTTTAATCAACTTAAAGGAACATGATGCTTTACATAGATTGATTTATGTTCGGGCTACCATCAAGTGACGGTGAAGGAGGACGACATCCCAAAGACGACATTTAGAACACATTATGGCCACTATGAATTTTTTGTAATGCATTTTGGGTTAACTAATGCACCAATTGTGTTCATGGATTTGATGAACTGGGTGTGCCGACGGTTCCTTGACAAATCTTTGATCGTATTTATACACGATATTCTAGTGTACTCAAAGAACGAAGCGGACCATGAGCAACACTTTCGGAATGTCCTAGAGATCCTAAGAAAAGAGAAATTGTATGCAAAATTCTCCAAGTGTGAATTTTAGTTGGAAGAGGTCCAATTCTTGGGATACGTTGTCACTCGAGACGAAATAAAGGTGGACCCCTCGAAGATCGAGGCTATGATGAATTGAGAACCTCCCATGAGCCTGTCGGAGATCCGAAGCTTCTTAGGATTGGCGGGATATTACCGGAGATTCATCCAATATTTCTCCAAGATTGCTTCATCCTTGACGACCCTGTCACGAAAGAATGTGAAGTTCGTGTGGACCGAGGCTCAAGAGAAGGCGTTTGAAACTCTACACGAAAGAATTAGCGCATTGGCCGATACCGGCAATTTTTGGGGATTCTGTCTTTTGGAAACTTTTGGCGTACAGATTTGGATAGAAGTCTTTTAGGGAATTTGTTGAAAATTGTATTAATCTAGACATAGATAGTTTATATTAGTGTATTGTCATTGTTAATTCCCAATTATAGAATTGTAAACTCTATTTAGTTTTTCGCTTTTTGAGTGATGATATTTATAGAAATGTCAAGCTTGCGACATTTTCCAGGTTTAAATTTACCCCTATTTTTAGGGTGTTACAAATAAATGTTCATATTCAAATATGTAGTTTTGTATATAAATATACCCCAATCATGCCAAAATTTATAATACCATTACTGTAATGTCGAACGGTAAAACTCGACCAAAATTGTAATCGGCAAGTAACGTGCAAATCGACTCAATGAGTTCACGGACGCCGCCCTGTTGGAAGTCATTGCACTATACCAAAGACAGAAAAAATTGATCTTGCCCATCTTTCGTAGCCAACTTCCTAAATATATGCAGTCGGCGTTGGTAGACTATGATGCGTCTAATCCACGGTAGCCTCGAAGTCTAATAATCGGCACAATTTGCATGCCTCCCAGAACATCCATTTCTTTGTTTTCTCTCTTTTTAGGCCAGTTTCAAGTTTACGAGCAAATGTTGGGCATAAAGACCGTGATGAGCATTTGGGAATACCGTTCTAATGGCCAAATCAATAGAAGTTTCCCTATCAGTTACAAAGGTTAAGTTAGTTGGTTCACCAATACATTCTTTCAACTTTGCTAAAAACCTAGTGCAAGTTGGGCCACTTTCTGGTCTTTCCCACTTCCATAACAATGTGCATGATCTGGTTGTTCCTGTCTATTCCGATCTCCAAGAACATGGTGCCGACATATGTACCCTTCATATGGGCATCGTCCATTATGAGAAACGATCGTAGACCATACAAAAATGAACGAATCTACAGATGATTGAAATCACATCTATGAACATGAAAAAATATGTAAAATACAAAAAGTTAATAAAAATAACTTTACCGAAGCACCAAGTGCAACGAACAGCATATCAAACTGTCCTGCTTCATCCAAGGATATTTCAATCTCAGTCTTGGGATTGTGTAGCTTCAGATTGTGACAGTACATCGGGAGTTGGACAAACGATGATTCTGGGCTCCCCCTCAACAGCTCCAGCACATGCATATTTGCTCGTCATGCTTGATTATAGGAGATGCTTACACCTAAGCGTCGATTGATATCTTGGATGATTTCGTTCCACGATATATCCTCCTACAGTCCTTCAAACTCCCTTGCAATATATGACCCAATACCTTTGGTGTCGTATTACGGATATTGCGTTGGACTTGGGTTCTTGAACAAGTGTGTTCGTCATGCACTTTTCTAACCTGGAACAGGGACTACTATCATCGACAACAACCACCATTAAATGCTTTTTACATCCTTCAACGTAACAAACTGCTTCATACCTTTTTTTATTTGATCTTTTTACGTTCACTTGGAATTTCTTATAAACGTATTTTAACCCTATTACTAGCTTCAACGCTTCTTTCCTCTCGAATGTTTGTAGGATTTTGAAGTGTGATGTAGGCTGGTACCACATGGGTTTTTAGGTTTGATAACGAGGGTTGGACAGGATAATGGGTCAGGCATACCCCAAAAACTATTATTTATCCCAATTTCTTCATTTCTCGAACGACCGTCACTGTCATCTTTGTCTTCTTCTTAGGAATATTCAAAAATCAGCGGCAATGACAACATCATCTTCTATGTCTCCATCCAAAAACGGAGACTCATTCAAATCTGGTGTCTTTTTGAAATCTGGGATGAGGCTCATTCCATTGTTAATTGCAGGTTCAAAGTTAGGATGAGTTTGATATTCTTGGAACTGTTGTGGGACCTCGTTATTAGCGTTAGCGGTTTGAACAATATTTTGTTGTGGAAATAAACTATGGACACCATATGAATTTTCACCACTACTTCCACATTCAGTAGGATATTGTTGATACATGGTTTGATAACTAGTAGATGGAAAGAAACTACCGACTTGATGTCCGGAAAAATATGGATTTCCACTACTACCTCCGTATGTTGTAGGAAACTGTTGATACAGAGTTTCATTCCCCATAATAGGAAATGAACTACTTGCTTGATTGATCATGGCACCAGATCTATCTCCACCATCACCACCACAATCGACAACAAAAAGCGTCAGCATTTGTGGTAGAATTTTTTTGACCACGTTTTCAAGCATTAGAACATCGTCGTCATCACCAAACTCAAATATCTCACCACCCATTACATAGTTTTTGTAAAATAATTTGAACTCACTAACTAAACGTAATTTTTTCGCCACTCGCTTAAACAATGAAGAATATGTTAAGGGCGAAGGCAAATGTGATATACGTTTCGGATCGCCATTAATATACCCAGTAACACCATTTTTTTCTAACAAACCACCACTATATATATATATATGTTTGCTGGATTATATTAAAGAAGTTGCGGAAAAACACTTTAATATTCAAATATCAATGTAACAGTAAAGTAGAAATCACAACTTATAAACTTTATTGAATGATTAAAGTTACAAGTTTTCACACAAAACCTCAATCTTGATGAACAAGCTCACCAAGACGAATTCTACTTCTCTAGAACTAGGGTTGTAAACCTTGAGGTTAATTCTCTCTCTAAAACAAAAACTTATGAATAATTTCTATCAAATACTTCTATACTATATATACAAGACTAAATACAAAATAATTATAAAAAATACAATTGATTCTTCAATATCAATCCCATAATTATCTTCAGTCTTATCTCCAGCTTGTCTTTACCTCCAAGGCATCTTTATCTTTATAAGCAACACTAATTCTCTTCAGAAGTATTAACCATCTTTAGCAGCATTAATCTTCAGCAGTACTAACTACTAGCAGTACTAACTCTCCAAGCAGTACTATCTACTCAAGTAGCAACACTAACTCTTTAAGCAATATTAATTCTACTAGCAGTAGTAATCTTGATAGCCTAGCAGTAGTAATCACTTAGCAACATTAATCAGCAGCATAAACCATACTTAGCTCATTCAGTCCCAACAATCTCCCCCTAACTTGACTTTTATAGAAAAGAAGTCAAGTTCTTCAGATGTGGTCTTCATGATGCTTTCAACACTTCAGCTCAATTGCCCAAATTTGGATTCAGTCCCAGACTTTGATTGATTATCCTACTAACCACAATCTTTGCCATTTCTGAGCCTTGGGGACAAATTAATTTGGCTTTCAGCATCCCATGAAGCTTAGCTAGGCTGAGATCATATATCTTATCCACCAGATAATATTCATGAAAGCTTTTATCTATGGTCAAGATATACACCCCACACCTTTCTATGAGCATCCAGTTTTCCACAGACTTGAATACATCTTTGATGACATGCTTGACAAGATCTGGACTGAACATCATGCATAGATACTCCATTTCTAGTTTCTTGATATTCATCCCTGGAGTCTTGATCACATCCCCGTACAGATTCATTCCCACTTTAAACATTTCTTCCAAGCCTGACCTGGAACAACATCTGACTATCTTCCCCCAAGTAGAGTAGACTTCAAAGTGATCACCCATTCTTTTGATTCTGAAATATTCTTTGCCTTGATCTTCAAGAATATCCCAGTGGATGATTTCAGGGGCTTGGACTGAAATAGGATCTGCCTTCACAGGCTCACTATCTGTTACAGTCATGTAAAGTTCATAATGCACATTAGACTGACTTGATTGTTGTGCACTTTGACTTGCAACAGATGGTTCTGCCTCGATTTCTGCTTCTTCAACCCTTGGCTTTTTGGACTGTTTCTTGGAAGCTAGAGTTTTCACTCTCTTTGCACATTTGACTTCCACAGCAACAGGTTCTTCCTTCTTTTCTTCAGCCTTTTCTTTTGAAGGAGTGGTTTCCTCACTCTCAGGGAAGGGTTGTTGGATATTGAGATCATGCCTCTCTTTCATCCTCCTTTCAGCTTCTTCCCTTTGAGTGGAATCCCCTTGAAGCTTTGCCATCTCCTTTGAATACAACTCCTCTATCCTACCATAGGCCATGTTAGTAAACATTCCTTCAGGAACTCCAAGAGCTCCTTTCAGGAAGTTTATCATCTTCCTCCTTTCTTGATTGGCCAGGAAGGTCTTTGAGGGTTGTCTTTGTCTTTGCTTTAATGCCAGCCTTTGCCTTGAAGCCTTCTTTGTAATTATCTTGGCAGCAGCTGCATCCTTCAAATTCTTTTGATATTCTTCATTGAGCTTTTTTGCCATATCTAGTGCAAGCTCTCTGTCTTTGGCAGATTGTATTTCTTCTTCCTTTACCAACTTTGCTTGAAGCTGTTTGGCCACTTCTTCATCTAATTCTATCTGATTCTTTTTCTTTAAAGGTTGCTCAGATTCAACCATCTTCTCCTTTCCCTTCTTCTTTGCATCCTCCATACTGACCTCTATTTCTTTCTTTTCTGAACCTCCTTCTTTGATTATTACTCCCTTTGCCTTTTGAGTGGCTTTGAGAGTATCATTCTTTGCTTTGACCAACGTTTTTGCAATTTCTATCTCTTCAACAGATAGCCCTGTTACTGCTGCTGACTCTATTACTGTTGCTTGTGCCTTTTCTGCTGCTTTTGAACTTACTGCTTCTGTACTTTCTTTTTCTGTATTCTGCTCCCCCTCAAACTGAGGTTCCATGCTAATGGGACTGTGTTTCTCCCCTTCATCTTTATTCTCCCCCTTGTTGAAAGCATCTCCCCTCTTCTTCAAGATATATTGCTTTCTTTTCTTTTTCTGTACCAACTTCATCACCATCTTCTTCAATTTGGTAATCTGCACTTGTTGAGATAGAATGATCAATTTCATCTCCTCTATATCTGAGCCTTGCTTGATGACATCTAGATTAATGTTTCCCATAGTTTCCAGCAATTCATTGTAGTTATATCTGTCCTCACCTCCTTTGGTTGTGTTTACCACCCTTGGAGGATCCTTGGATCTTTTACTAGTAGAGGTCTTCTGCCTAGCAGAAGCACCCTCCACCCCCTTAGTTTCTTGGCACCTGGGACCTTTGAATGATTTATCATTCAAAGTTGCCATGGGGAAGGTCTTAGTGATGTTACCACTGGCCTCCTCTGTGCTAGCAGGAGTAGTGGCAACCTTCACACCCACACGCTCAGGCATCTCCTTAGTGAGCACCTCCTTGGGGTTGGGAGACACCCCAGTGGTTTCCTTATAGATATTCTCTAATGGATAATGCTCTATTAGAGGGCTTTGAGGTTCTGGGTTTTAGGAGGTACAACAAGGGAAGGAGCCTTGTGTACCTTTCTCTTGGTATAAGTTTTGGATATAACTGGATTTGGCTTAAGAACAAGGGACTGAGGAAGTGATATAGTGATTGAAGGTTGGGTTTGGCTATCAGTGGGATTGTCTAGTGAGGACCTTGACCCTGATGCCATACCTTCTTGGTTGTGGGACACCATCATCATTGTAGAGAACAATGGGATGTCAACTCCTTCCGAGTCCTTGGCAGATCTTTTCATATTTGAAAAGACCTTCCCTTAGGGATTTTAGGTATATATACCTTATTAGACTGAGGCATATCCGTCAATTCAGAGGTGATAACTACCTAGACAAATCTTGGATACATGAAGAAACTCTTTTTATTATCCAAGTTTGACACAAGGTCATTGAAAATCATTTTTGAGAAATTATACTTTCTGGTAGTAGACAAGCAGACCAAAGCATAGGCAATGGTACTACTGAACTGACTCCATCCAGTAGTTTTTCGAAAAATACAGTGCATAAGAGTATGAACAAAGAAACGCCATTGGGGAGAAAAGTTAGCTTTGTAAAATTTGAAAACACCCAGTTGGCCTTCATACCCCATTCTTGTGAGTTTGGAAAAAAAATCCTAATTAGAGATAGAGGTAATACCTGAGGCATCGTCTAGACGTAGACTGATGCGAATGACCTCTTCAGAGACTATCAAGGGTTTGTTACACACCCTTGTCTTGATAAACTGACACCGTTTTCAGTAACAGTGGTGGCATTGGCCCAAAATTGCTTCTGGTGCTCGATGTAAATTGTTGGTGACACTGTAAGAGCATGAGCTATATGACTGGACCTAAGAAAATCAACTATTTGATGAAATCCAGCAGCCTGCTTAGGCTTTTGAAGCATTGCGATCTCATTGTGTTCATCAATAAACGCCATGGATGCCATCTGACTTGAGGATTCTTGACTGAAACACTCTGGTTGCTTGAGAGAAAAGAGTTAGAGAGAAGACGAAGAGTATTCAAAGAGTCGTTGTGAGCTTTTTGGCGGGCAGAGAGGGTATTTATTGAATTCAGGAAAGAAGCAGTATTAACCCTAATTTCAGTTAAAGCAGTACTAACCCACTCGCAGTATTAACTGAGAGCAGTAGTAACCAACTAGCAATATTAACTAACTAGCAGTATTAATAATGAATCTGCAGTAGTAACTTTGCACTGGCAGCATTAAAACTGCACTGGCAGCATTCACTATACTTACACTGTTACAGCTTGTGTTAGTCTGAGCAAGGCAATAAACTTCCTGAGAAAGATGATTAGTAGCACAAAAAAGAATAAACAAATAACAGGTATACAAGCACTTTTTGAACATGGGCTCATTCAGAGTTGATCATGCCCACACTTGTGACCAAGAAAGCGAATCTACCCACATCAAAAGCTTTAGTGAATAGATCAGCAAACTGGTTATCAGTATGAACTTTAGCAACTTGAATAAGCTTCTTTTCATTGCAGTCTCTAATAAAGTGATACCTGATTTCAATGTGCTTTGTTTTGGAGTGCTTGACTGGATTGTTAACAATGCTAATAGCACTGATATTGTCAATGAGGATAGAAGTGTGATGAAAGGTTACCCCATAGTCCAACATTTGATTCTGAATCCATAGAACCTGAGAGAAGCAACTTGCAGCAGCAATTTAATCAGCTTCTGTTGTGGATAAGGACACTGTGGTTTGCTTCTTACACTACCAAGAAACTAGTCTTGCACCCAAAAGCTGACATCCCCCTGAAGTAGACTTTCTATCCATATTAGCAACACCCAAGTCACTGTCTGAATATGCAATCAAGTAAAAAGTAGATTCATAAGGATACCAAAGACCTAATCTAGGTTGCCCTCTTAAGTATCTGAAAATCCTTTTAACTGCTTGAAGGTGTGACTGCTTTGGCTTGACTTGGAATCTGGCACACACACACACTAGAAACATGATGTCTGGTCTTGAGGCTGTGAGATACATGAGAGATCCAATCATTGATCTATAAAGATGGACATCAACATCCTCCCCCTCAAGACCAGCAGTGATTTGTTTGTGTGTTTCCATTGGTGTACTTGCTGGCTTTGAATCTGATAAACCATACTTATCTAGGATGTCTTTCACATACTTTTATTGACTTATGAAAATCCCATCTTTCTGTTGTTTCACTTGAAGCCCAAGGAAGAAAGTGAGTTCACCCATTGAACTCATTTTGAAGTTCTTGTGCATCAACTCTTCAAGGCTCTACACATCTGATCTTTTGTGGATCCAAATATGATGTCATCCACATAGATCTGAACAAGTAGGGTGTCCTTCTTACTTATTTTAATGAAAAGGGTCCTGTCAATGATTCCCCTTTCAAACCCATTTTCCAAGAGATAGGTAGACAGAGTATCATACCATGCTCTTGGGGATTGATGTAGACCATAGACTGCTTTCTTAAGTTTGTATACTCTGTCAGGATATGATGGATTCTCAAATCCAGGGGGCTGACAGACATATACTTCTTCATCAATTGTTCCATATAGAAAGGCACTCTTCACATCCATCTGATATACCTTGAACTTCATATATGAGGCATAGGCTAGAAACAGCCTAATTGCCTCTACCCGTGCAACTGGAGCAAAAACTTCCTCATAGTCTATGCCTTCTTCCTGAGTGTACCCTTGTGCCACTAGCCTTGCTTTGTTCCTGATTACTATTCCTCTCTCATCCTTTTTATTTCAGAAAATCCACTTGGTGCCAATTCCTCTATGACCTTTTGGAAGGCCCACCAAGTCCCAAACATCTTGCAATTTAAACTGTAGCAACTCTTCTTTCATGGCTTCTATCCAACTTGAATCTTTCATTGCATCATAAGCCTTCTTAGGCTCAATCTGAGATAGAAAGCAAGAGAGTACTGTATGTTGCTGATCCTGCAAATCTTGAAGTCTGCTTTGATTCCTAGTCATCATAGGAGAAGTGATGTCTCCTATTACCAGCTCAGGAGGATGATTCTTATGAGTTCTTGTCTGATGACTAGGTTCTTCATTAATTCCCTCATCTAGATTGGAGTCATTTAAGTCAGCTGAGGGGATCTCTTCAGCTACTTCTGGCTCTTCATGCTCTAGATTCTCCTTATCTCTTATTTCTTCTTCACTCTGAATTGGTTCAGTAACAGTCTCCTTTTCACAGATTTCAACAGGGTCCATTGTTGGTATGGGAAAGATCACAGACTGAGGAATAATATCTTGTATTTGATCATCCCCTGATCCTCTACTTCCTGATCCTGCATGATCATCACTACTGAAACCCAAAGAATTAGTTAGTGAATCAATGTCAAATAACCACTGAGGACTTGAACCAATAGGATTTGGTGAGTTCTCATCGCATTTAACATTGTCACTTTCCTCAATTATTCTAGAAGAGAATTAAACACTCTGTAGGCCTTACTCTGAGATGAGTAACCAACAAGAAAACCATCATCTGCTTTGCTATCAAATTTTCCTAAGTGAGTTTTGGTATTGAGAATGGTACAAAGACATCCAAAAGGTTTGAAAAAACCAATAAATGGTTTTCTTTTATTTAAAAGCTCATATGGTGTCCTGTTTTTAGGCTAGACTACTAGAACTCTGTTTTGGACATAGCAAGCAGTATTAACTGCTTCAGCCCAGAAAGTAATTGGAAGTTTTGAATCAGCTAACAGAGATCTAGCAGCCTCAATCAGTGTCCTATTCCTTCTCTCAGCAACACCATTTTGTTGTGGAGTCCTAGGAGCACTATATTGCCTCTCAATTCCTTTTTCCTCACAAAAGGTGTTTAGGTCAAGATTTTTAAATTCAGTACCATTATCTGACCTAATGACTTTTACCCTTTGATTTGTTTGGTTTTCAATTCTTAGAATAAAGGATTTGATCAGTCTACTTGTCTCATCCTTAGTCCTTAGAAAATACACCCAAGTAAATCTAGAGTAATCATCAACAATAACCAAGCAGTATGATTTCTTACCTATACTCATGACATTTGTAGGACCAAACAGATCCATATGCAACAACTGAAGAGAAGAAGAAAATGTGTTCAACTCTTCAGACTTATGAGAAGTTTTGTGTTGTTTGCCTTTGTGGCAAGCAACACAATGATCATCACATGAAAAGACTTTTGAAGGCAGACCTCTTACAAGGTTGTTTTTATCAAGTTTATTCATTGTTTTAAAGTTCACGTGACACATCCTTCTGTGCCAAAGTGATGATTCATCCAAAGAGGCTTTTGAAACAAGACAGTTTAGGGATGAATCATTTGAAACATTCTCCATATCCAAACAATAGAAATTATCCTTTCTAGGAGTTCTTATTAGTATCATCTTTTCATCAACTACCTTGAATCCAGGAGCAAGGATAATGCATTCTGAATCAGTGAATAATATGCTATGCTTTTTGTCACAGACCTGTGATACACTTAACAGGTTGTACCTTAACTGCTCAACATAGTAAACATCTTCAACGGTCATCTTACCTTTTGTTACATCTCCCTACCACTAATCTTAACTCCATCTGGAGTATTACCAAAGGCAACATGCCCTCCATCAATTTTCTTGAAATTCTTGAGGCAAGCCATGTTCCCTGCCATGTGCCTAGAGCAACCACTATCAACATGTCAAATGCTCTTTCCCTTGAGCTGCTGGTTGCCCTGCACATAAGATAAATCAATTAGTATTGACTGGGAACCCAAGCCAAAGTGGTCTTGGGCCTCCCTTTCTCATCAAAGTACTTACACTCCTTTTTGATGAGATTTTTAAAGTTGGAATACTCTTTACTAGAGTACTTTCTCAAGATGATTGGTCTAGAAGCACATACACTAGAAGCAGTACTAATTTTAGAAGTACTAACATAGTTAGCAGCACTAACAGGTTTAACAGTACTAACCTTGTTAAATGCACTAACAGAGTTAGCAGTATTAACATTTGAAGAAGTACTAACAATGTTAGTTTTAGAAGTACTAATACTCTTAGCAGGACTAACATTGATAGCAGCAGTACTGCTTCTGGCAGCACTATCTTTGTCAGCAGTACTATTTGTGGTAGTAGTACTAACAGTTTTAGTGCTTTTGGGAACCCACATCTTGACACCTTCTTTTACAGTCTTTTTCTTCATGTGGCTTTTAGATTTAACAGGTTTCTTAGCCACATGGTTCCTTTCATCCCTTCTATAACCAACGGGTTTTTGCACAGATCTTTGAAAATTTATCCTTTGGTTAATAGGATTAAAATAACAGTGCTTGGCAAGATGGTTCATTTTGCCACATATGAAACAACGTTTTGGTCTGATGATTCTACTCAGATCAACTCCTCCTTTCTGAGCCCACTGATTATTCCAATTTCTTTGATTTCCCCTCCTTTTAACATGAGTTAGGGGCTCAGACTTATTACCTGCACACTATTTGCAAAGAACAGGATTCACAACTGTAGTCTGCTTGTAATGGACCTTTTTAGACTTTCCCTCAGTCTTCTCTACGCCATCAGATTTGACTCAATCCCTTCCACCACCCTCATTGGTAAGAATGCTATTTTCTAAGGGAATCTCACCACTCACAGTATTATCCTTACTCTTACAAGCTTCTTTCTCAGTCTTGTCCTTAACAACTACTTCATCTAAAGGATCTATCTTAGTGGCTCCCTCATGCAAGTCCTTCCTATCCTTGGTCTCTAGCAAGTCTGATTTAGGAGGGATGTAGTTTTTGTTGTATGGTGGTGGTGTGGTATTGTACCCAATTCCTGGTTTAAGCTTATCATGAATTTGGACCTTTAGAATTGAATCCATGGCTTTAGAAGCATATGAAAACTTTTCCACATCTAGTAATTTGTCAACTTTTCATTCTCCTCCCTCGACTTTGTCAGTTGGATTTCTAGATCATTTTTCTCCCACTTCCAGTAATTTGTATCATATGTGTGTTGAAGTTCATTGGCTTGGAACCCTTTAATTTCTTCTTCAAACCTCTCAACAATTTTCACATAGTCTTTTCTATCCTTTTCTAACCTCTTAAGGTCATCACTAATACTCTGGTTGTGATCCCTCTACCTTTTAACAGTGTCTATACAAGTTTGAGAACAGAGATTAGAAAGTACCTTAGTTGGGAGATCTGATACCTCTGCCATGAGAGCTTGATTTTGAATGGCCTCTTCTGCTTGATCACTCCAGTCAAACCCCATTCCTTGTTGAGAAACAAGGGCTTGAGCAGAGTTTCTGTTCTGGTTGAAGCTTCCAGTCTGAGCTTGTTGGTGGTTGTTGTGAGACACTCCACTTCTGCATTCTCTGGCAAAGTGTCCCTTCATATGACACTTGTAGCACTCCACCTTTGACTTATCAAAGCCTTCTCCATCTTTTCTTCTTTGGGAGAAGTTGTTCCTCCCAGTCCTCTTAATGAACGTCTTCACCCTCATAGAAAGCATGGCCATCTGCCATTTAATATCTATCTCTTCAAGATCATCAGGGTGAAGCTAGTCCAAGTCATCATTGATTAAAGAGGAGTTACCATGACTAGAAAGAAAGGCTTCAAAAACAGATTCATTGCCTTTTTCTTGATTTACTTCACTGGCAGCATTAACTGATTCAGGGTTAGCAGTAGAATCAGTTGATGCTGAAAGGAGTGCAACATTATGAACATATCCAGTAGGCTTCTTCTTTGCTTCCACCTCAGATTCAAACACTCTCAGATCATTGTACAGATCATCCAGTTCCTTTTCTTCCAATTTGTCATTCTGTCTAAATTAAAAGTGTACATGGTCCATTCAACTCCAAGAGATCTGAGGAACTTTCGGTTGACATCATCTTGTTCCATCTGGACTCCAACAGTATCCAACTCACCAATTAACTTATTGAATCTATCAAAAGTTTGAGTCATAGACTCATTCTTTGAAGATGTAAAATTCTCATATTGCTGCTTGAGAATATCCCTTTGATTCCTCTTAGTGCTCTTGGTGCCAGCAAATCTCTTCTCTAAAGCATTCCATAGAATCTGAGCATCAGTTCAGTGGTTAAACTGATGTTGATACACATTAGGAATGGCCAAAAGCAGGGTGCTTAAGGCTTTCATCTCCAATTGTCTCACTTTCTTCTCAGCATCAGTTTTTGGAGGTGGTCTTCTTCCATCTTGTCCAATTTTACCTTCAGCAGAGGGACCATTCTCAACAATGTCCCACATAGAAAAGTCTGTAAGGAGGATGTACTGCTTGATCCTAATTTTCCACATGTCAAACTTATTAGGTTTGAGCATGGGAACCTTTGAAACAAGAGTACTGTTTGATTCAACTGTGTTGTCCATGATGAATGAAGGTTTCTGAGAATACTAGGCTCTGATACCACTTGTCAGGATCTGATTCTTAACAAAAATAATGAAACTCAGAAACAATATTAAAGAAGTTGCGGAAAAACACTTTAATACTCAAATATCAATGTAACAGTAAAGTAGAAATTACAACTTATAAACTTTATTGAATAATTAAAGTTACAAGTTTTCACACAAAACCTCAATCTTGATGAACAGGCTCACCAAGACGAATTCTACTTCTCTAGAACTAGGGTTGTAAACCTTGAGGTTAATTCTCTCTCTAAAACAAAAACTTATGAATAATTTCTATCAAATACTTCTATACTATATATACAAGACTAAATACAAAATAATTATCAAAAATACAATTGATTTTTCAATATCAATCCCATAATTATCTTCAGTTTTATCTCCAGCTTGTCTTTATCTCCAAGGCATCTTTATCTTTATCAGCAACACTAATTCTCTTCAGAAGTATTAACCATCCTCAGCAGCATTAATCTTCAGCAGTACTAACTACTAGCAGTACTAACTCTCCAAGCAGTACTATCTACTCAAGTAGCAGCACTAACTCTTTAAGCAGTATTAATTCTACTAGCAGTAGTAATCTTGATAGCCTAGCAGTAGTAATCACTTAGCAACATTAATCAGCAGCATAAACCATACTTAGCTCATTCAGACCCAACAGAGATGCAAGTAAAAATTTCTCTCTAAGTCTAGTTTGTAAAAGCTAATTTCAGATGGTGAATTCGAAGAAAATCTTTTGGTTGGTTGGTTGGTTATCACTAATTAATGAAAGAAGAAGAAGCAAGGGTACTAAGATCCGTTAAGACAAGAAAAATAATAAGGTAAAAAGATGTTGCAACATTCTTTTGTTATCTCAAGATCGATATTTTATGTCACTTAAAAAGTTTTCATACACATAAATAGTTGTCAATTGCTTACGTGTAATCTTCACGTAAAATATAATATTGATTTAAATAACTCAGAAAATCATGCTACATTCGATACACCGTTTTACCTTTTTAAGAGTCTAAGTCTTAATTTCACTGTACACCCTAAGCTAAGGCGACTAGCCCGACATGATTTAGAAAAATTTAAATGCTTGGAATGTAATTGGCAAAGATTTAAATTACATGGAATAAGGAGCAAGAAATAAAATTAGGAAAGGAATCTTGTTATGCAAGCAACGATATAAATAAAAGACAAGAAGTAAAAGACATGAATTATAAAAGACAATAATTAAATGACGAGAATTAAGTGGGAGAAAGTAAAGTTACGGAAAGTAAATGACGAAAAATTAAATTGTGAAATGTAAAGTGCGAGAATGTAAATTGCATGACAAAAAAAGGAAATGCGAGATGAGAAATTGTTAACGGAAGTACACAATTGACGAGATGAGAGGAAAAGACTTGAAGATTACTTCAACTTGAACAAAAATGGATTAATAGTACTAAGATGATTTTTTTTTTTTTTTTCTTTACACTTATTTCTTCATAAAAATGAAGAAAAGAAAAAATCTAGGTAAGGGATTTTTCCTCCTTGGAAGTTGTATTCCCAACTCCAAACTTATTTTTCTACCTAAGCCTTGCTCATCTATTTATACACAGATAGAATGAGCAAGATTACCAAAGTGCCCCTAATGGGCTTAGAAAATTACATTGCCATCAAAGCATAAAAATAATTTGTTTATAGAAAAAACAAATTTTCGGCCCATGGCCAACTAATCAAAACAAATCGGCCCAAGGTCTAATCCAAAGATGTTAGATGAAACTTGTCCATGATTTTAATCCAAATGACAGTAAAGTTTCGGCCCATAAACACAATCTAGGCCATCTTCACAAAAGTTTTCACCAAAAATCCATTAATCTTCCCAATCATCAAAACTCCATCCATCTCTTCACATAAATCTTCACTTCTCAAAACTTTACCACAAACAATACTCTACATGATTGAGATAAAAATAAGAGAATTTTATAATTATAAGCATGAATTCACACTTTATTCACCTCATGAATAAAGTCCTAAAATTTATGCAAACTATAAAGATATTAATAAAAGACTCAAATTATATATATATATATATATATATATACACACACACACTAAAATACAACAAAATTGATGTAAATTAGGTAAATAAATGCTTGTCCCCAAGTAATTAAAATGACAACTAAAAGACTACTTAAAACAAGTTTTTGTCATCATGTATGAGCTTGTCAATAATCAAAAATTGTTATGCATATTGGAAGAATGTAAGGCTCATGCATAAAAATTTTAAAAAAAAATTGTCATACACAACCATGCATGCAAGTCTTGCACTCTTAATTTTATGTTTAAAAGGATTCCAAAATTTAGATTGTCCAATCATGTCCAAGTCTCAAATAGAATCATCAGGGTTCTTGGAATTTGGCAATTTAGTGCATTTGGCTTTTTTCCTTTCAAAATGCAAAGTCTATTTTCCTCAATTGAAGTTGTTTCTTTTTGTGGCACAAGTTTTCTGCCATTTTTCAAATTGAGGTGCTTTTGGGGTCATTTGACCCTTTGGTGTCCTTGACACTGTTTTTGCAACTCAAGTTCTAGAGCCTTTTGCTTTACTTTCTTTGTATGTGTGGGTTGGTTGCAAAAAAAATTGGCTATTTTTGTATATGTGGATCCATTTTGGTATTGGATCAATATTTTGTAGAGATGACATATTCTCCCCCAAACTTTAAGGGATTCAATGTCCTCATTGAATGGTGTATGTGTATGTGATCCAATACCCTTGAGAGGAAGGTATGGTATTCCAAAGGTTTAGATAGGTTCTACAAAAAGGGCATTGAGACTTAAAAACAATGAACAAGTATCCTATGGAACTATTTAAGCCATAAAGATTGAAGGGTGCAATAATGATGATGGGTGGTATGATAAATGGTAAGAATGTAAACATGAACTTCCAATTCTTCTTCTATGTAAAACAAAATTAATTCGTAACCAACTCAAAACATTTTTACATGATGATTTTATTAAACTAAAGTACTTATCCAAAAAATAGCAAAGAGGTATAAAAATTCTCAAGTGTTGTAAATGCTCAAAATGATACCAAGGCGGAATCAAGATAGCAATGACACCCCTAAACTGTTTACAAAGACAGTTTGGTGCTTCATTGATCTTGTTATTGAAGTATTGAACAACTTGATTATACCTAAGACTTTAACTTGATGGGTTGCAATGGACAAAATAGCGAAGATGGCAAACAAATTGTGAAAAAGACAACTTGTGCCTGAAAATTGAAGGACAGGATGCCAAGATTTTTATAAGCTTCCCCTAAAGCATGCTTTGCTTATTAACCATAAAGATATATATATATATATATATATATATAGCAAGTTCACATTGCATGTATTAAGTCCTTGAAAGAAAATGTAAAAGAAACTAAGTCATGAGGTAGTGAAAATGGAACATGTCCTACTCAGTGATGAGTAGGTGTACTGCTTTCTTCTTGATCTTGTCGTGGTTATTCTTGTAACTCATCAAACAAACTTGGGTCAACCCTCAAGAGTAGATTTCTGAAGATGACATCCTTCCTTCTCTCATACTCTCTCATGTGCCTCTCCTCTTCTTTTCTCTTCCTTTCTCTCTCCAACTAACATACCTTCTCCTGTTGTAGCCTCTCCACTTCCTTTCTCATTTTGAACAACTCATTCGACAACCACTTTTGGGACATTGCATGTTCCTTACCATACATGTGAAGTTCTTGGTAACAATTACTTATAGAAATGTTAGAGTGTAAGTGTAATGGTGTGCATGGTGCGTGGCATTGAGCTTTGTTTCTCAGCAGTCTTTCAATGCTCTGCCTATCCATGATCATCTTCTAAGTTCAAAAATGATCAATGGGCATAATAGTGACGTTAGATTTAGACAACAGTTTGTGTAGGATAGTTGGGTAAAGTAGTATAGCATTATTTCTTTCTAGATAATTCGTGATGTGGTAAGAGATAATTTTTCCCACATCAAAAGGGCGACCTTTTAGAATACAATAGAGTAAAAATACTGTTTCCATACCAATATCTGAGTCGTGACATGTAGGGTAGAGAGTATGTTTGACAAAGAAAAGCCAAATATTGACGATAGGTGTCAGGTATTGGGCCCTTAGAACCTTGATCCTTCCTTTAAAAGACCATGTCGCCCTTCATGGGCCAAGGTCCTTAGGATATCATTAAGATCAATATATGTGTTATGTGTGTATAGCATGTACAGTGTAGAATGAGCCACTGGAGTGAGTCCTAGTAGATTGTTTATGTACCTAGGAGAAATTTCTACAGATCTTCTCCTCACCACTACAGTGTGTCCATTGGTGACTGAGACTTCAGTGTAAAAGTCTCTGATCCAATCTAAATTGTACACACAAGTAATATCACAAAAGGGTATTCCCATTTTAATTCAATGATGGTATTACTGATTTCAGGAAATGCATCAAGATTTTGTCTCTAAAATCCTCTTGGAGTCAGTCCTAGTCAACTAGAAAAGGATCGATGCCTTTGTAAAGCTGATATTGAACTAAAAAGGTCATAGTGTTTTACCTGCTCCTGAATTTGTGTTTTCAGTGATGGAGTTGATGATGATGGTCCATCCTGGGAGTGAGATCCAGACTGTGGGATTTTTGACCATTGTATGGAGTGATCTTTACGTATAACAGACAACCTGGTGAACTTTTGAAGTCTTGCTCGACCTCTGAAAGCTGACCTTGGTCTTCTGGTGCCTGGAGTGGTTGATGGAATGGGAGTTGAGATAGGTGAAGGAGGATGAGTGCTGATAGGTGTAGGTTCCAACGAAATGCCTCCCTGTGCCCTTATAGGAGTAGACCTAAACAAAGTCCTTGAATGCTCGACAATCTCAGGTATATTGACAGCTGAGTCCAATAGCTGCTGAAAAGATCGTGCAATGGAAGGCGGAGCAAATGATGATTGAAGCCTACTTCGATCGCCATTGCTAATCCAAGAGTGCGGTTTGAGGGAACATTTATAGGACCAACATCAGTGATAGCCGATGGTTTAGGAATAGTTAGATAAAGAAATGGAATACACATTGAGATCATGTCGTTGAAACAAAGGTACGACATCTTTGCGGTGCGATGAACCACTAATGAATTGTGCATCAACGATATGTGAAGATTTTTTAGTATCAAATATCACTAAAGCTAATGACTGCTTATCATTGATAAATCATTGAAATTCATCAGTGGTTGTGGTCAATGATGAGAATCACTTATCAGCTTTTTCTTATTGATAAAGTAACCATGATAATTGCTGACATGCAATGTGGTTAATGGAGCTTCTACCCATGGAATGGTTTAGAAGGCTTCGTTGTCACTGAGAGTTTTGATTCACTCGAAATTCTCATCACTGATATGTATCTACATCAATGGTGTTCATTTAGAATGAATCTTTTTGAAGAATGTTGGGAACTGAAGATTTGTTCAAGTATGGTTAATGCTGCTAGTACATCATGATTACTACTGCTAGTAGATTTAATACTGCTTGAAAAGTTAGTGCTGCTATTTCAATAGTTAGTACTGCTTGGAGGGTTAGTACTGCTAGTAGTTAGTACTGCTAAGGGATTACTACTGCTAACATCATTAATACTGCCGAGGTGTTTAATGTTGCTTATGAGATGAAGACTCAGAATGGAAGTAAGACAGCTGTATAGAAGACTTGCTAAAGTAAAGGAGATAATTATGGACTGAAGATCAATTGTATTTTGATAATTATCTTGTAATATGTCTTGTATAAATAGTATAGAATAGTTTGACAGAAGAAAATAATTCTGAATTTTTTGTTCTCATAGAGAGAATTAACCTCAAAGTTTAGAACCCTAGTTCTAGAGAAGTAGAATTCGTATTGGTGAGCCTGTTCATCAATATTGAAGTTTTGTTTGAAATCTTGTAACATTAATCATTCAATAAAGTTTACAAGTTGTGATTTCTGATTCACTGTTACATTGATTGTTGAATATTAAAGTGTTATCCCGCAACTCTTTTAATATTGTTTCTGAGTTCATTATTCTTGTTAAGAATTAGATCCTGACAAAGAAGTTGGTCACACTATGTTATACCTGGAAATATGGGTGCTTGTAAACCTAGAACTTGCTTCGTATGGGCTAAAGAACAAGCTAAGTGTCCATGTTCGAGAGGATTTACAGTAGATATGCTTGGTTCTATAGTCAAAGTAAGAACTAGGTTGGGATATCCTGGTGGAGTGCTTCTATCCATGGCGTGTGGTGCTTGTTGTGGTGCTTGTGGTGGAGGGTTTTGCTGGTTTGTGAGGAAATCCAAGAAATCTTGAAAAGGATTTCGAATGATAGAGTATAATGTAGAAGAAGAGTTTGAGCGGGTGGAAGATGAAGGGTTTCTTCTTGGTTGTTTCCCTCGTATGATTCTTCGTCTTCTATACTCGTGAATGTGCGCTCGTATTTGGTTTCTGGAGACTCTTTGTGAAGAAGATGGATTATTTGATTCGTCCATGTTTTATTTGTTTGAAATAGGATGGTGATGATGACAGTTTTGCGTAGTTGCAGACAAAGGTACAATGAGGGTACCATTTGGGGGCGGTTGACCTTAAAGAGGGTACAATATGCACCCGATTTTTTAGGAAGGGACGCTGAATTTTAGAAGGAGAAGGTGTAAGGAAGGGTTGAAGAGATGGATTTGACACTTAACTTGTCTCTCAACTCTCTACATGCAGTACGACTCCCACTACGTGTGTAGTTTAAAAAACCTACTTTTTGATTTATAAATTGGATATTGTACTATCCTTAAACTACACCTTTTTTCCCTTTATTACACTTTTTTTGTGTCGATTTTTACCCAAAATGGATCCCTTATTTTGTAACCTTCACTTTTGGACAAGAATTTAAGACATGCATGTGGACTTTTATTTATTACTAAATATTTAAAGTACAAGGGCCAAAATATAAAGTAGTTTTTTTTTTCTATTTTCTTCATAGAAATAAGAAGGTTTTGTATTTTGTAAAATACAAAAGCAAATTATTTATATCAAAGAAAATGAAAGTTTTAACATTAATTCTAGATGGCCTTGTTTATTTATAAGCAACATAATAAATTGGAATTTTCAGGGTCCAATATATAGTGTCTTCTCATTCGAAAAGGTTAACAACCTCTAAAGGTTATGGTATCTTTTATGAGGTATTGTAAAATGGTTTCATCCTCTGGCCATTTACCTTAACAGCAGTTCCCTTGTCAGGATCAACTAGTTCAATGACACCATAGGGGTATACTTTTGATATCAGGAATGGTCCTATCCATATGGAGCTCAGTTTTCTTGGGAATAAACTAAGTCTAGAATTGAATAAGAAAACTTGTTATCCCTCATTGAACTCTTTAGGAATAATTTTCTTATCATACCATTTTTTTGTGTTTTCTTTGTAAAGTTTGGCATTTTTATAGGAAAAATTCCTATGTTCTTCCAGTTCACAAAGTTGAAGGGTTCTCTTTCTTTCAGCTTCACCTAAATTCATGTTAAATTCTTTGATGGCCCAGTAGGCCTTGTGCTCTAATGCTACTGGTAGGTGACAGGCTTTCCCAAATACTAACTTGTAGGGGGGACATCCCAATAGGGGTTTTATAGGCAGTCCTATAGGCTCGTAGGGAATCATCCAGTTTGATTGCCCAGTTCTTTTTGTGAGGTTTGACTACCTTGGTTAAGATGTGTTTTATTTCCCTTTTGGATCAGCCATCCCATTGGTCTGAGGGTGGTAAGTTGTGGCAACCCTATGCTTAATGTTGTACTTTTTCAGGACTTCTTCCAAAAGATTATTTATGAAGTGAGTGCCCTCATCACTACAGGGTGTCCAAATCTAGTGAAAATGTGCTTGTGCAAGAATTTGACAACTGTCATAGCATCATTGGAATGGCAACTCATGGATTCCACCTATTTGGACACATAGTCAACAACAACCAATATGTAGGCACAATTATTGGAGACACAATTATTGGAGAGTGGAAAAGGTACCACAAAGTTTATGCCCCATACATCAAATAACTCTACTTTTAAGATTCCATTTAAGGGCATTTCATTTTTGTGACAAATGTTCCACTTCTTTGGAACTCATTGCAACTTTTTACAAAGTCACAAGCATCATTGTGTAAGGCTGGCAAAAAAAAACCTGATTATAAAAAACCTGATTATAGATCTTTAGCAGCAGTTCTACTTCCTCTAAAATCTCCTCCATATGGGTCACAATGACAGTGGTATAAGATTAAGGTCACTTCTTCTTTTCGAATGCATCTCTTGATTACTTGATCTGCATAAATTTTAAACAGAAATGGGTCATCCCACAGATATTTCATGGAGTCAAAGATGAGTTCCTTCCTTTGATGTTTATTTAACTCCCTTGGAATGATCCCACAAGCAAAATAGTGTACAAGATCAGTAAACCAGGGTATGGTAGAATGTTGGAGAGCCAAAATTCTCTCATTTAGGAATACTTCACAGATGTCACTTCTCTGTACTGGTTTGTCTTGTTTTTCCAACCTAGATAAATGGTCAACTACTGGATTTTCCACACTTTTCCTATCAATGATCTCCAAATCAAACTCTTGTAACAACAAGATCCATCTTATTAGCCAAGGTTTTGCATTCCTTTTGGAAATAAGATATTTGGTGGCAGCATGATCAATATGAACAACTACCTTGGTTCCCATCAAATATGATCTAAATTTTTCAAAAGCAAAAACCACAACTAAAAATTCCTTCTTAGTCGTGGTGTAGTTGATTTGTACTTCATTGAGAATTTTACTAGAATAGTAAATAGGATGGAAAATCTTTTCCTTCTTCTGTCCTAAAACAACTCCTACAACCCAGACATTAGCGTCACAGATTATTTCAAAAGGTTTTGAGCAATCAGGTGTTACTACTACAGGTGCAGTGACCAATGCCTTTTTCAAAACTTCAAAAGCATTTATACAATCTTCATTAAAATCAAAGTCATGGTCAAGTTGTATTAGTAAGCAAAGAGGTTTTGATATTTTTGAAAAATCCTTAATGAACCTCCGGTAAAAACCTGCATGCCCCAAAAAACTTTTGATTCCTTTTTCTATTGTTGGTTCAAGTAATTTTTCAATTACTTCCAACTATGCTTTATCAACCTCCATGCCTCTTTTAAAAATGAGATGCCCTAGCACAATGCCCTCTTTAACCATAAAGTGACATTTCTTCCAACCAAATATGTTTTCTTCACATATTTGAAGAATTTTTTCAAGATTTTGCAAACATATATCATACGATGTCCCATACACAGAAAAATCATCTAGAATTATTCCATGGAGTGTTCCAACATATCAGAAAAATAGACGTCATACATCTTTGAAAAGTGACAGGGGCATTACAAAGTCCAAAATGCATTTTTCTAAAAGCAAAAGTTCCATATGAACAAGTAAAAGTGGTCTTCTCCTGGTCATCTGGTGCAATGGCAATTTGGTTGTAACCTGAGTAACTATCCAAAAAATAATAAAACTCCTTTCCTGCTAACCTGTCTAGCATATGATCTGTGAAGGGTAATGGGAAATGGTCCTTTTGGGTGGCTGTTGGGAACTGAAGATTCTACTAAGTGTAGTTACTACTGCTAGTACAAGTGTAGTTACTACTGCCAGAACAAGTTGAAGATTAATACTGCTAAGTGTTACTACTGCTAGTAGAATTACTACTGCTAGTTACAGTTAGTACTGCTTGAACAAAGTTAGTACTGCTTAGCTAGTTAGTACTGCTAGTAGTTAGTACTGCTTGCAGTTAATGCTGCTAGATGAAGTTAATGCTGCTGAGCATTATTAGTGCTGCTAAAGAGATCCGGATGGAATGTACGACAGCTGGATATACTGAAGATATACTTAGAAGATATACATGGAAGATATACTGAAGATTTGTTTATTCTTTGTAATTATCTTTTTATCAGTATATGTATAGAATGTTTAGAAT
Source organism: Arctium minus (assembly GCA_954870635.1). Taxonomy (NCBI): domain Eukaryota; kingdom Viridiplantae; phylum Streptophyta; class Magnoliopsida; order Asterales; family Asteraceae; genus Arctium; species Arctium minus. The sequence goes on from OX941081.1 coordinate 146,298,615, forward strand.
AGATAGAAACAACTTTTGATAATTGTTTTTCAAGAGAGAAATCAACCTCAAGGCATAGATCCTAATTCTAGAGAAGTAGAATTCGTATTGGTGAGCCTGTTCATCAATATTGAGGTTGAGTGTGTAATCTTGTAGCTTTAAGCATTCAATACAAGTTTACTGTTTGATAATTATATACTGTGTTTGATTACTGTTTCATTGAATATCAAAGTGTTATTCCGCAAACTTCTTTGATATTGTTTCTGAGAATTAATTCTTGTTGAGAATTCGATCCTGACAAGTGGTATCAGAGCTAAATTCTCTCAGAAACAGTTATTCATCATGGAAAATCTTACAGAATCAAGCAGTACTTTGGTCTCAAAAGTTCCAATGCTCAGATCCAATGAATTTGACATGTGGAAAATCAGAATCAAGCAATATATTCTCCTCACAGATTACTCTATGTGGGACATCATTGAGAATGGCCCGTCTGATGGAGGAAAGATTGGTGAAGATGGCAAAAGAACTCCTCCAAAGACAGATACAGACAGGAAATCAAGACAGACAGAGATGAAAGCCTTGAGCACACTGCTCTTGGCCATTCCAAATGAGTATCAACACCAATTCTGCAATTGTACTGATGCACAGATGCTCTGGAATGCTCTAGAGAAGAGATTCTCAGGTACTAAAAGTACCAAGAGAAATCAAAAGGCAATCTTAAAACAACAGTATGAAAACTTCATCTCAACTAAGAATGAGTCCATGACTCAAACTTTTGACAGGTTTAATAAACTAATTGGTGAACTAGCTACTATGGGAGTACAGATTGATCAAGATGATGTGAACAGAAAGTTCTTAAGGTCCCTTGGAGATGAATGGACCATGTACACTGTGTCATTCAGACAGAATGATCAGTTGGAAGACAAAGAACTTGATGATCTGTACAATGATCTTAGAGTATTTGAAGCTGAGGTGGAGGCAAAGAAGAAGCCTTCTGGATATGTTCATAATGCTGCACTCCTATCAGCATCAATTGATTCTACTGCTAACTCTGAATCAGTTAATGCTGCTAATGGATCAAATCTAGATAAAGGCACTGATTATGTATTTGAAGCTCTTCTTTCTAATCATGGAAATTCTTCTTTGATCAATGATGACTTAGAACAACTTCATCCTGATGATCTGGAAGAGATGGATATTAAATGGCAGATGGCCATGCTCTCCATGAGGGTTAAGAAGTTTATAAAGAGGACTGGAAGAAACAACTTCTCACAAAGAAGAGAAGATGGAGCAGGGTTTGATAAATCAAAGGTAGAATGCTACAAATGCCATCTGAAGGGACATTTTGCTAGAGAATGCAGAAGTGGAATGTCTCACAACAACAACCATCAACAAGCTCAATCTGGAAGCTTCAATAACATCAGAAACTCTGCTCAAGCCCTTGTTTCTCAACAAGGAATGGGGTTTGATTGGAGTGATCAAGCAGAAGAAGCTATTCAGAATCAAGCTCTTATGGCTAAAGTATCTGATCTCCCATCTGAGGTAAGTTCTAATCTCTGCTCTAAAACTTGCATAGACACTGTTAAAAGGTACAGGGATCACAATCAGAACATGAGTGATGACCTGAAGAGACTAGAAAAGGATATAAAAGACTATGTGAGGATAGTAGAGAGATTTGAAGATCAAATCAAAGGTTTTCAAGCCAATGAACTACAACACTCATATGACACTAATTACTGGCAGTGGGAGAAAAAGGATTTAGAACTTAAACTGACCAAATCTAAAGAGGAGAGTGAAAAACTGAAAGAGGAGTTAACCAAGGTTAAGCTTGATGTAGAAAAGTTTTCCAATGCTTCTAAAGCAATGGACTCCTTACTGCAAAATCAGATTCATGATAAATTAAGAAGAGGAATTGGGTATAATGCCACACCTCCACCATATAACAACAATTACATTCCTCCTACTTCAGACCTGTTAGACACCAAAGATAGGAAGGACTTGCCTGAGGGAGCCACTGAAATAGATCCCTTAGATGAGGTAATTGTTGAGGATAAGACTGAGAAAGAGGTTGGCAAGAGTAAGAAGAACAAGGTGAGTGGTGAGACTTCTATAGAAAACAACATTATCACCAATGAGGATTGTGGAAGGGCTTGGATCAAATCCAAGAACATAGAGAAGACAGAGGAAAAGTCTGGTAAGGTCCATTATAAACAGACCACAGTTGTGAATCCAGGTCCTTGCAAACAGTGTACTTGTAAGAAGAATGAACCCCAAAAACAGGACAAAAAGAGGGGAAATCAAAGAAACTGGAATAATCAATGGGCACATAAACAAGGGGTTGATCTGAGTAAAATCAATAGACCAAAACCTTGCTTTATCTGTGGCAAATTGAATCATCTTGCAAAATTCTGTTATTTCAATCCTATGAACCAAAGAATGAATTTCCAAAGATCCATGCAAAAACCCTTTGGTTATAAGAAAATTGAAAAGAACCATGTGGCTAAGAAAACTGTTAAAACTAAAAGCCACATGAAGAAAAAGTATTCTGTTAAAGAAAGTGTCAATATGTGGATTCCTAAAAGCACTAAAACTGTTAGTACTGCTACCACAAATAGTGCTGCTGACAATGATAGTGCTGCTAGAAGTAATACTACTGCTAAACCTGTTAGTACTGCTACACCTGTTAGTACTGCTACACCTGTTAGTACTGCTAACTCTGTTAGTACTTCTAAGGTTAGTACTGCTTCCAGTGTTGATTCTGCTAAGCCAATCATATTGACAAAGTACTCTAATAAAGAGTGCTCTGAGTTTAAAAACCTCATTAAAAAGGAATGTAAATACTTTGATGAGAAAGGAAGACCCAAGATCACTTTGGCTTGGGTCCCCAATCATACTAACTGATTTATTTAATGTGCAGGGCAACCAACAGCTCAAGGGAAAGAGCATATGGCATGTTGATAGTGGTTGCTCTAGGCATATGACTGGCAACATGTCATGCCTTCAGGATTTCAAGCAAATTAATGGAGGACATGTTGCATTTGGAGACAATCTTACTGGTGGTAAGATAAGTGGAAAAGGTAATGTCACCAAAGGTAAGATGACATTTGAGGATGTCTACTATGTTGATCAATTAAAGTACAACCTGTTAAGTGTATCACAGGTTTGTGACAAACAACATAGTATATTATTTACTAATACTGAGTGTATGATTCTTGCTCCAGGGTTCAAGGTAGTTGATGAAAGCATGATACTACTTAGAACTCCAAGGAAGGACAATGTTTACTGTCTTGATTTGGACAATGTTAATAGTGATTCATCTTTAAATTGTCTTGTTTCAAAAGCTTCTATAGATGAATCCTCCCTTTGGCACAGAAGGATGTGTCACATGAATTTCAAGACTATGAACAATCTTGTTAAAAATAACCTTGTAAGAGGTTTACCTTCAAAAGTCTTTTCATGTGATGATCATTGTGTTGCTTGTCTTAAAGGCAAACAACACAAAACTTCTCATAAGACCAAAGAGTTAAATTCTGTTTCTTCTTGTCTCCAGTTATTGCATATGGATCTGTTTGGTCCTACAAATGTTATGAGTATAGGCAAGAAATCTTACTGCTTGGTTATTGTTGATGATTACTCCAGATTTACTTGGGTATATTTTCTAAGGACTAAGGATGAAACAAGTGGTCTTATCAAATCCTTTATTCTAAGAATTGAAAACCAAACTAATCAAAGAGTAAAAGTCATTAGATCAGATAATGGAACTGAATTTAAAAATCATGATTTAAACACTTTTTGTGAAGGAAAAGGTATTGAGAGACAATATAGTGCTCCTAGGACTCCTCAACAGAATGGTGTTGCTGAAAGGAGAAATAGGACACTAATAGAGGCTGCTAGATCTCTGTTGGCTGATTCAAAATTGCCAATTACATTCTGGGCTGAAGCAGTTAATACTGCTTGTTATGTCCAAAACAGAGTTCTAGTGGTCAAGCAAAAGAACAAGACCCCATATGAGCTTTTAAATCAAAGAAAACCTTTTATTGGTTTCTTCAAATCTTTTGGGTGTTCTTGTACAATTCTAAATACCAAATCTCACTTAGGTAAGTTTGATAGCAAAGCAGATGATGGATTTCTTGTTGGATATTCATCTCAGAGTAAGGCCTACAGAGTTTTTAACTCTTCTTCTAGAATAATTGAAGAAAGTGACAATGTCAAATGCAATGAGAACACACCAAATCCTGTTGGGTCTGGACCTCAATGGCTATTTGACATTGATTCACTAACTAACTCTTTTGGTTTCAGTAATGAGTATACAGGAACAGATGGTGGAGAATCAGAGATCACACAAGTTCAAGAAAGTATATCTAAATCTGTGATTTTTCCCATACCCACAGTAAATGAAGACTGTGAAAAGGAATCATTTACTGAACCAAGTCAGAGTGAAGAAGACACTAGAGATGAGGAGACTCAAGAATCAGAAGTGACATCTGAAGACACTTCAGTTGAATTGCATGACTCTAATCTAGAGGCTGGACTGAATGTAGAACCTAGTCATAACACAAGAGTTCAAAAGAATCATCCTCCACAGTTGATAATAGGTGATGTCTCTTCTCCCATGATGACTAGACATCAAAGCAGGCTTCAGGAAATGCAAGATCAACAGCATACAGTGCTCTCATGTTTTCTATCCCAGCTTGAGCCTAAAAAGGCACATGATGCTATGAAAGAATCTAGCTGGATAGAAGCAATGCAAGAAGAATTGTTACAGTTCAAGCTACAAGATGTGTGGGATCTAGTAGACCTTCCTAAAGGTCACAGAGCAATTGGCACAAAATGGATCTTCAGAAACAAGAGAGATGAAAGAGGTATTGTTATAAGAAACAAAGCAAGGCTGGTAGCTCAAGGCTACACTCAAGAAGAGGGCATAGATTATGAAGAAGTTTTTGCACCTGTAGCTAGGATAGAAGCAATCAGACTATTCCTAGCCTATGCTTCTTACATGAACTTCAAAGTCTACCAAATGGATGTAAAAAGTGCTTTTCTCTATGGGTCAATTGAAGAAGAAGTATATGTCTGTCAACCACCAGGGTTTGAAAACCCAAGCTATCCAGACAGAGTATACAAATTAAAGAAAGCACTTTATGGACTACATCAAGCCCCAAGAGCATGGTATGACACCCTGTCATCCTATCTCTTGGAAAATGACTTTGAAAGAGGAGTCATTGATAAGACTCTATTTATCAAAAGAAAGAAGAAGGATATCTTGCTGGTCCAAATATATGTTGATGACATTATTTTTGGTTCTACAAGAAACAACATGTACAAGGAGTTTGAGGATTTAATGCATCAAAGGTTCAAAATGAGTTCCATGGGGGAACTTACTTTCTTCCTTGGACTCCAAGTTCAACAGAAGTCAGATGGCATTTTTATATGTCAATCCAAGTATGTGCAGGATATTCTAACCAAGTTTGGTTTCTCAGAATCAAAACCTGCCAGCACACCTATGGAAACACACAAGCAGATCACAGCAGATCTTGAGGGGGAGGATATGGATGTGCATCTTTATAGATCCATGATTGGCTCTCTCATGTATCTCACAGCATCAAGGCCAGATATTATGTTTCCAGTCTGTGTATGTGCAAGATTTCAAGTTAGGCCAAAGCAATCTCACTTTCAAGCTGTTAAGAGGATATTCAGATATCTCAAAGGGCAACCCAGATTGGGACTTTGGTATCCTCATAACTCACCTTTTGACCTAATAGCATACTCAGACAGTGATCTAGGTGGGGCAAACTTGGACAGAAAATCTACTTCTGGAGGATGTCAGTTTTTGGGTGCTAGACTAGTCTCATGGCAGTGCAAGAAACAAACCACAGTATCCACATCTACAACAGAGGCAGAGTACATAGCAGCTGCAAGTTGCTGTTCTCAAGTCTTATGGATTCAAAATCAAATGCTGGATTATGGGGTAACCTTTCTACACACTCCAATCTTTATTGACAACAGCAGTGCTATTAGCATTGTAAATAATCCAGTCAAGCACTCAAAGACAAAGCACATTCAAATCAGGTATCACTTTATAAGAGATTGTAATGAAAAGAAACTTATTCAAGTTGTCAAAGTTCACACTGATAATCAGTTTGCTGATCTATTCACTAAAGCTTTTGATGTGGGTAGATTCACTTTCTTGGTAACAAGTGTGGGAATGATAAACTCTGAATAATCTTCTTCTCAAAAAGTGGTTTTATACCTGTATATTTTTATTCTTGGTGTTACTAATCTTCTTTTTCAGGATATGCATAGCAGTACTCAGTATTTAGCAAGTTTAAAAGGAGTAAGTCTAGTTAATACTGCTTGTAGTTAATACTGCTTGTGGTTAATACTGCTCTCAGTTAATACTGCTTGTGGTTAATACTGCTTGTGGTTAATACTGCTTTCAGTTAATACTGCTTGTGGTTAATACTGCTTGTGGTTAATACTGCTTTCAGTTAATACTGCTTGTGGTTAATACTGCTTGTGGTTAATACTGCTTTCAGTTAATACTGCTTTCAGTTAATACTGCTTTCAGTTAATACTGCTAGTGGTTAATACTGCTTAGTAGTTAATACTGCTAGTTAGTTAATACTGCTAGCCGTTACTACTGCTAGTAGTTAATACTGCTCTAGGTTAATACTGCTTATATTCCGAATACTATAAATACTTTTTGCCCGCCTAAAAGTTCATAACGACTCCTTGCATACTGTTCTCTTGCGCTCAAAACCTTTTCTCTCTCAAGTTCGAAGTTTTCAGGAAAGTTTTCACTAAGATCAATGGCATCCATGACATTCATCGACGAGCACAACGAGATTGCGATGCTACAAAAGCCAAAGCAAGCTTCAGGATTTCATCAGATTGTGGATTTCCTCAAGTCAAGTCACATTGCTCATGCTCTTACTGTATCACCTACAATCTACATTGAGCACCAAAGGCAGTTCTGGGCTAATGCAACCATTGTTGTGGAAAATGGTGTGCAAATGATCAAGACAAGAATCTGTGATCACTCACTTACAGTTGCTGAAGAAGTCATTCGCATCAGTCTACGTCTAGACGATGCCTCTGGTATAACGTCTATCTCTAATGATGAACTGTTTTCTAATCTTACTAGAATGGGGTATGGAGGCCCATTGGGTGTTTTCAAATTCTCAAAAGCAAAGTTTTCACCCCAATGGCGTTTTCTTGTTCATACCCTGATGCATTGCATCTCCAAAAAGACCACTGGATGGAGTGAGTTCAGCAGTCCAATTGCATATGCTTTGGTATGCTTGGCTACATCCAGAAGATACAATTTCTCAAAGATGATTTTCAGTGATCTTGTATCAAATATGGGAAACAAAAAGAGTTTCTTTATGTATCCCAGATTTGTTCAGGACGTAATTAACCATGAATTGACGGATATACCTCAACCTGTTGGGGTATATGTACCTAAACCCCCAAAAGGCAAGGTTTTCTCAAATATGAGAAGATCTGCTGGGGACTCGGAAGGAGTTGACACCCCATTGTTCTCTACAATGATGGTGGTGTCCCAAAACACTGAAGGTATGGCAGCAGGGTCAAGGCCCTCATTAGACCATCCCACTGCTAGCCAAGCCCAACCTTCTCACTCAAAAACAATTCCCCAGTCCATTCTTACAAAACCAACCTCTCCAATTTCCCATACGTATAAGAGAAAACAGGTAAAGAAGGCTCCTTCCCTTCTTGTACCAGAAACCCCTAAGTCTTTAAGCCCTCTAAGGGAGAATACTCCTTTAGAGAATATCCAAAGGGAAACCAGAGGGGTGTCTCCCAACCCCAAGGAGGTGCTCTCTGAGGAGGAGGTAGAGCATATGGGTGCTGAGGCTGCCACTACTCCTGCTAGCACAGAGGAGGAAAGTGGCAACATCAATAAGACCTCCCCCATGGAAACTTTAAATGAGCAATCATTTGAAGGTCCCTGGTGCCAAGAAACCAAGGGGGTGGATAGTGCTTCTGCTAGGCAGAAGACTTCCACTTCAAAAAGATCCAATGATCCTTCAATAGGGGGTAACACTCCTGGAGAAGGTGAGGACAAATATAACTATGATGAATTGATGGAGGCAATGGGCAACATCAACATGGATGTACTCAAACAGGGCAAAGATATAGAAGAGCTAAAACTCATAGTACTGTCACAACAAGAACAAATCATCAAGTTGAAGCAAATGGTAAGGAAACTGATTCTGCAAAAGAAGAAGAAACAATTTGTGCTCAGAAGGAGGAAACCAGTGACTGATGCTCCCAAAAAGGGGGAGTCAGAAGCTGATGCCAAAGCTAAGGGGGAGCAAGAGGAAAAACATAATGTTGAGGGGGAGAATGAGCCAGCAGCAGAAACCATTAATACTGCCAGTTCAAGTAAAGCAGCAGAAATGGTTAATACTGTTGAGCTGATAGAAGCAGCAGAACAAGTAAAAGAGGTCCTTACAGAGCTTGAGGTTGCAGAAACACTCATCAAAGCAAAACATGATACTCCCAAGGTCACCTCAAAGGCCAAAGGAGTTGTCATAAAAGAAAGAGGTGATGCAGCAAAGAACTCTAGCATTGAGAAGGAGATGGGTAAAGATAAAGGTAAGGCAAAGTTAGTTGAATCTGATCAACCAATCAAGAAGCAAAGGTTGGTTGAATCAGATGAAGCTTTAGCAAGGAAAATGCAGAAGGAGATGGAAAAAGAAGAAAGAGCTCAGGTGGAGAAGGACAGGGAAATGGCAAAGGCTTTAGCTGCTGAACTAAATAAAGCTTATCAAAAGGGGCTTGAAACTGAAAAGGCTAAACAAAGGGCTATAAGTCTGAGAAAGGCTATGATGGCTAATACAAGTGCAAAGAAAAGAAGACCTTCACAAACTTACCTTGCCACTCAGGAAAGAAACAAAATGATAACTTTCTTGAGGAGTGCAATTGGGGTAAAGAAAGAAATGTTTGTGAAGATGAGTTTTGATCAAATCAGAGAGCTCTATGAAAAAGAAATGGGGAATCTGAAGAGCAATGAAAAGAAAAGAGTAGAGTTTGAAAAGAAGGCCAAGGAGAGTAATGATATAGATATGAATCAACCATTCCCTGAAAGTGAAGAGGGAACTCCTATCAAAGAAATGGCAAGGGAAAAGGAAGAAAAGAAGAAGGAAGCTACTCTAGTACAGGTTCAAAAGACTTTGAAAAGAACCAAGATGATGGCCAAAAGAAAGAAAGATAAGAAGTCTAGAGTAGAAGAAGAACAAAATGTTGCTGAAGAAGAAGTGGCACCTGAGTCATCAAGCCAGCAAGGGTCATCAATCAAAGATGATGTAAGCTTATATATGGTAGTGATGGACAAAGTGCCTGAACCAATTTCTGCAGAACCTGTTGGAGTTAAGCCACCTGAGATCATTCACTGGGATGTACTGACAATGGATGGGAAAGATTACATCAGACTCAAGAGGAAGGGTGATAAGTATGAAGTATTCAACACTTGGATCAAGATTGTCAGAACATGCTCTAGATCTGATATAGAAGAGATGTTTGACATAGGAATTAAGCTGTATGCAGATCATCTGAATACTCCAGGAATTTCTCTTACAAAACTGGTGATGGAGTATCTATGCATGATGTTCAAACCTGAAGAAGTGGACCAGGTCATCAAGAGTGTGTTTAAAGAAGTCACAAGTTGGACTCTATATGAAACTAGTGGAGTATATGCAGTGACTTTGGATAGAAATCACACAGAATACTTCCTAGTGGATAGAGTATATAATCACACCAGACTGAAGGTTCATGCCATGTTAAAGAAGAAGTTGGGTTGTGCACCAAATTCAGAAATGGCCAAGTACCTAATTCAGAGGATAATCAATCAGAGTTTGGGACTGAATCCAGACTTAGGAGCATGATCTTGGAAGTTTTGGGAGCATCAAAAAGAGCATCTGGAAGAATATCTGAAGAACTTAACTTCTCTTCTAAAAGTCAAGTTAGGGGGAGATTGTTGGGAACTGAAGATTCTACTAAGTGTAGTTACTACTGCTAGTACAAGTGTAGTTACTACTTCCAGAACAAGTTGAAGATTAATACTGCTAAGTGTTACTACTGCTAGTAGAATTACTACTGCTAGTTACAGTTAGTACTGCTTGAACAAAGTTAGTACTGCTTAGCTAGTTAGTACTGCTAGTAGTTAGTACTGCTTGCAGTTAATGCTGCTAGATGAAGTTAATGCTGCTGAGCATTATTAGTGCTGCTAAAGAGATCCGGATGGAATGTACGACAGCTGGATATACTGAAGATATACTTAGAAGATATACATGGAAGATATACTGAAGATTTGTTTATTCTTTGTAATTATCTTTTTATCAGTATATGTATAGAATGTTTAGAATAGATAGAAACAACTTTTGATAATTGTTTTTCAAGAGAGAAATCAACCTCAAGGCATAGATCCTAATTCTAGAGAAGTAGAATTCGTATTGGTGAGCCTGTTCATCAATATTGAGGTTGAGTGTGTAATCTTGTAGCTTTAAGCATTCAATACAAGTTTACTGTTTGATAATTATATACTGTGTTTGATTACTGTTTCATTGAATATCAAAGTGTTATTCCGCAAACTTCTTTGATATTGTTTCTGAGAATTAATTCTTGTTGAGAATTCGATCCTGACAGTGGCCTTGTTAAGCCTCCTGTAGTCCATACATATCCTCCATCTTGATACTATCCTAGTAGGGATAAGCTAATTTTTCTCATTTGTTACCACGATAACTCTTCCTTTCTTGGGTACACATTATACAGGACTAACATATGCGCTACTTGCAATAAGATAGATTATGCCAACATCTAACCATTTTAGGATTTCCTTTTTCACAACTTCCTTCATCGCTGGATTGAGTCTTCTTTGAGGCTCAACAGTCTTGAAGTTTTTATCTTCCAAAATGATTTTATGTTCATAAATGGTAGGGCTTATGCCCTTCAGATCAACAATGGTCCATAATATAGCTTTTGTGTGTAATTTTAACATGTTGATCAATTTTTCTTCTTGGTCTAAATCTAATGACGATGAAATAATGACTGGCAACTTCCCAGGGTTTCCTAAAAAAGCATATTTCAAGTGGGAGGGAAGTTGTTTTAACTCCAAGTTTGGAGCTTTTTCCAAAGAAGGGACAAGTGTTTTCCTTTCCTCATTTTCCAGAATTTCAAAGGCAACAATTTCTTGTGGTGTTTTTAATTTCTCACAGTCTTTTTCTTCTTCCTCACTGTCAGATCCTCGTAATCCTAAGATCCCCCCCCCCCAAAAAAAAACTTTGTCTTTGACACCATGATTCAATTATGGTCAAGGTAGAACATTCTTCCTTCTCTTCAGAATACTTAAGGGAATTAAAGACATTGAAAGTCACTTCTTGGTTTTTTGGACACTCATGGTTAGTTCTCCCTATTGAACATCTATCAGAGTTCTCCCAGTCGCTAAGAAAGGTCTGCCTAAAATGATGGGGACATCTTAATCAGCTTGAAAGTCTAGGATGATAAATTCTGCTGGAAAAATATACCTATCAACCTAAAGTAAAACATCCTTAATCTTTCCCTTGGGGTAGGCTATGGATTTATCTGCTAATTATAGAGTAACAGTGGTAGGTGTAGATTCACCTATTCCTAGGGTGTTGAAAACAGATAAAGGCATAAGGTTTATACTAGCACCTAAGTCACATTAGGCTTTTCCTATCTCCTTTCCTCCTATTGAACAAGGGATTGTAAAGCTTCCTGTGTCTTTTCTTTGAGGAGGGATTTTACTGGACAAAAGAGTACTACATCCTTCAGGAAGGGCTATAGTCTAATACTCAAATAATTTTTTCTTTTTGCTCAAAATGTACTAAATAAATTTTGCATAACTTGGCATTTGTTCAATTTCCTCAACCAAATGTATGTTGATATGCAATTGTTTGAAAACATCCAAAAACTTTTTAAACTGTAATTCTTCCTTTTGATTCCTTAATCTTTGGGGATAAGGAATATAAAGGGAAATTTGAGTAGGAAATGTAGTCTTTTAGATAGTAGGTGTTGGAAGTTGTTGTAAAACCGGTTCAGTCTCACTGGTGGTGTGGACTTAATTGGTTCTAAAGGTATGGTACCACAGGAAACTTTAGGACTATAACCAGTGTGTGACACATCGATAATAGTTTGCTTTTCTGACTTCTGACTCTCCTTAGGGTCATTGGGGAATAAAGTTGGGAAGTCTGACCTCCTTGGAATGGGTGTCATATCAATGGGTCCATCCTTGCTCTTTAGATCAGTGGTATCACAAGAAAGTTCTAAAGGTATTGTAATAGAAGTTGGTGTTGTAAGATTCTTGTAAGACTCTTGTTTGGTAGACTCTTCTAACTCTTTTAGCGAATTTTCTGGTAAATTCTTTCCACTTCTCAAGGTTACAACTATAACATGCTCCTTTCCAGCTCTCTAAGGGGTCCCAGTATCACTAGGTAGAGAACCTATTGGTCTCTTCCTTATTTCCAAAGTCATCTGACCCATTTGTGTCTCAAGATTCTTGATAGAAGCCTGAGTTTGAGTCATAAACCCTTTCATCATAGCTTCTAAAGAATTAGATGATTCAACATGTTGGTTGGGTTTGTGTTGGAAAGAAGGTTGGTGATTTTGGAAATTTGCCTGTTGGTTGTTTTGAGAGTTGTTGTGTGACTGTGGATGAAAATTGGACTGTCCTTGTGATTGAAAATTAGACTATATGTGTTATTGTGACTGTTGATTTGATTGCCCTTGAAGTCTTGACAATTTTGGGTTAAGAGATGGACTGTTCCATGAAAAATTAGGATGATTTCCCCATCCTAGATTGTATGTTTGAGAAAAAGGTACACTCTTGCTGTTGTTGACATAATTTACTTGCTCAGGGTTTCCAGGACAGTGCTCAAATGAATGATCATCACCACAGTAAGTACATTGTATAGAGTTGACAGTGGAGATAGAGGTAGTAGCACTTGATTACACAACTTGATTGGAAGTAAGATTTTTGATAAAAGAAGCCATGTTGGCAAGTTGTGCAGTCAATGTTTTCTAATCATCTACCTCATGCACTCCTCTTGTTTTCCTACGTACAAGTGCACATGGATCAGACCATTATCGATTATTGTTGGAAATTATTTTGAGTATCTCATAACCTTCATTGTAAGTACTAGCTGTGAAAGATCCTCCTGTAGTACCATCAAGCATTTGTTTTGTAACAATATTTAAACCGTTGTAAAATGGCTCTAGCTGTATACAGTATGGAATGCCATGGTGTGGGCACTTTTTCAACAGGTCTTTGTACCTACCCCATGCATTAGGAACTGCCTCATCGTCTATTTGTTTAAAAGTACATATTTCATTTCTGGGCATAGCATTCCTCGTGGGTAGAAAAAAACATTTCTGCCATTTGGATCCATGTTGTCAAAGAATCTAGCTACAAAGAGTTGTACCAAGACCTTACTCTATCTCTAAGAGTATATGGAAAGAGTTTAAGTTTTGGAGCAGTGTCTAGTACACCAGTAATTAAGAAAGAATATGTGATTTTCATGAAATATCTTAACTGAGAACGAGGATCTTCAGATGGCAAACCAGCGTACTGGCCGTTAGTTTGCAACATCTGAAACATTATTGGCTTAAGTTCAAACTGGGTGGCAGTAATTGTGGGTTTATGTATCCCTGAGTGCAAGTGATTTAAAACAGGAATAACATAAGACATAATCTCTCCATCCTTTGAATTTTCAAGTCGAAAAATGTTTTGTTCCTCATCTTCAATATTTCTTTCTTCATTATTGGGTTCTACATTTGTTCTTCTACCAAGAACACCATCGTCAACTTCTTCAGCCATCCCGGGATTGGGTTCAGGAATATCATAAGAGCTTAGAGTTGAAACAACCCTCTTCAATCTTCTTCTATTTCTGAAAGTTTTTTCAATGTCAGGATCAAGTTGAAAAAATTCACCGAGCAGTATTCGTAGCATAAACTGAATTTCTAAATAGGTGGTAGAAAACCTAACTTTTAAAAACAGAAACTTTTGACGTGCATCCCCAACAACGGTGCCAAAAACTGTTCGTTGCTTTATGCAACCTCGCATTAAACGTGCGAATAGATCTCAACGCAAGTATACATCTTGATCTACTGTCGTTTTCTTAACAAGTAAAAATGGTAAAAAGTACCAAATAGCGATCCCATAGAGATGTGTGTAAAAATTTCTCTCTAAGTCCAGTTTGTAAAAGCTAATTTCATATGGCAAATTCGAAGAAAATCTTTTGGTTGGTTGGTTATCACTAATTAATAAAAAAGAAGCAAGGGATACAAAGATCCGTTAAGACAAGACAAATAATAAGGTAAAAAGATGTTGCAACATTCTTTTGTTATATTAAGATCGATATTTTATGCCACTTAAAAAGTTTTCATACATGTAAACAGTTGTCAATTGCTTGTGTAATTTTCACATATAATATAATTTTGATTTAAATAACTCAGAAAATCATGCTACATTCGATACACCGTTTTACCTTTTTAAGAGTCTAAGTCTTGATTTCACTGTACACCGACTAGCCCGACATGATTTAGGAAAATCTAAATGCTTGGAATGTAATTAGCAAAGATTTAAATTACATGGAATAAGGAGCAAGAGCTAAAAATTAAGAAAGGAAACTTTATGTGCAAGCAACGATATAAATAAAAGACAAGAAGTAAAAGACGTGAATTATAAAAGATAATAAATAAATGACGAGAATTAAGTGTGAGAAAGTAAAGTTACGGAAAGTAAAGTTACAGAAATTAAATGACGAGAAATTAAATTTGCGAAATGTAAAGTGCAAGAATGTAAATTGCATGACAAAAAAAGAAAATGCGAGATGACAAATTATTAACGGAAGTACACAATTGACGAGATGAGAGGAGAAGACTTGAAGATTACTTCAACTTGAACAAAAGGGATTAATAGTACTAAGATGATTCTTCTTTTCTTCACACTTATTTCTTCATAAAAATTAAGAAAGAAAAAGCTAGGTAAGGGATTTCTCCCCCTTGGAAGTTGTATTCCCAACTCCAAACTTGTTTTTTTACCTAAGCCTTTCTCATCTATTTATACACAAATAGAATGAGCAATATTACCAAAGTGCCCCTAATGGGCTTAGAAAATTACATTGCCATCAAAGCATAAAAATAAATTGTTTAAAAAAAACAAATTTTCGGCCATGGTCTACTAATCAAAACAAATCGGCCCAAAGTCTAATTCAAAGATGTTTGATTAAACATCCATGATTTTAATCCAAATGAAAATAAAGTTTCGGCCCATCAACACAATCTAGGCCCATCTTCACAAAAGTTTTCACCAAAAATCCATTCATCTCCAAATCTTCAAAACTCTATCCATCTCTTCACATAAATCTTCACTTTTCAAGACTTCACCAACAATGTAACAGCCTAAAAATAGGGATAACAAAATTTCCGGAAAACGGACATGTGGTATACGAAAATTGCCAAAACAATGAGTCTCCCAAAAATGGGGAATGTAGAAAGCCTGTTTAATTACAGTTTGTAATCCAACGGTAAATAAACAATAACCATCTAATCTAATTTCTACAACAAAAATGAGATTACAAAAAGGGTGTCGCCTATAGACCCAATAAAAACTTAACAAAAATTGTGCCCAAAAGCATTTCCCCCAAGCTCTCACCAAAGTCCGCCTAGACCTTCTTAGGTGCGGCACCACTAGAACCTGAGAAACACATCGACACCAAACAAATATTAGGCCAAAAATCCTAGTGAGTTGTACAAGAAATAATAGTTCAACGATTGCAACAAATAATTAACATTAATCAATAAGTTCCCTTACGTGGATTCAATGGGGGAGACCCACAACACCAATCAAGTTCCACCCAAAGAGATGATATACCAATATGTCAACTACCATGAGTGACATCCAAAAGGTCTGACACACCCGAGGACTACGACTATGGCATTACCTCGAATGGCGGAGGTGAAGATATATACCTTTACGGTGGCACCCAATACTATATCCTCCTAGTGTCTACCGACTTGGTTCGTCCAACAATATCATAAGTGAACTACAAAGCCCTTTAGTTCCACAACTAATATAAATAATCCCAAAACTGGGTGGCCATCATGGTCTAATGCTTCATATGATATTCAAGGCTCATTTTGAGACTTCCAAGTCCACAATATACAATTCCCACATATGGTACATTCCAATCTTAAAAGCATAAATTATAAGCATTTTCATTTCATAAATATCACTACCACGTCTACATACACGTATATGTCATGGGATTACGTTATCGCATTAGTCAACTCCCAACATTTAGGTCATTTCATCAAACCAACGCATATTAAGGTGATCCTATCCATATAACATTCTTTACGATCTTACACCGACATTAGCATGAAAATCCTCCCATTAATGCCATAGATTCATATCATAACCCATGTTGGAACTTCAAGGCACATATGTAGTCGATTATAAAGTAAAAGCAACAAATAACAATAATAAACATGTATGATATGTATCTTAGTGTTAAAACCTAGAAAATAACAAAACCCTAGAAGTTGGTAGTCGAAGCCTTGGTTGAGGAGAGTGAAGATATTGACAGAAACACCTCAATAATTGCCTTTGGAAGAGGTTTGATGCTCAAAAAATGTGGTCAACAACCAAAATGAGTGGAATAAATGAAGAGTGTGCTTGTGTGCCCTAAAATCGCCTCCAATTGTTCCTCTTCCGATTTCCCAATGAAAATTCGTGAAATAAGCATCAGATCCAACTTTAAAACAGAAGGCCAGACCACACGGGTGACATTGCTCTACGACTTTGCCCAAGGGCATTGTCGCGAGCATTGTCGCAGGAGTCTAGTACCCCACGGTACACCTCATCTGACTGTGACAGGCGACTGTGCCCATGTCACATTCGTGAGTCACTGTCGCGGAGCCTGGAAATTTTGCTTTTTTCGAATTAAATAGTTCATAAATCAAATAGGGGTCCTTGGGAGATTAAACTAAATATTATTAGGAATATTTATCATTATTATAATAGGATGGGATCGGCTTTATCTGAGATTACTTACAAGAAATTTTCTGGGTGTTACAATCCTCCCCACCTTAGCTTGTATTTTGTCCCCGAAATCCCGTTCTAAGAAAACAAGTAAGGATAACGTTTTCTCATGTCTTCCTCCGATTCCCACGTAACATTGGCACCGCGATGGTGCCTCCATTGAACCTTAACCATGACCACGTCTTTATGTCGTAACCTCTTTACCTTTGATTCCAATATTGTTTCCGGGTCTTCCACACAATGGCTCCCGTTATCCACTTGAATTTCTGCTAAGGGAATCACACTCTCTTTTTCGACTAGGCATTTCCGAAGATAGCACACGTGAAATGTAGGATGTATTCTATCCATTTCCGGTGGTAGGTCTAATCGGTTAGTTTGCAAACCAAATCTTTTCCAAAATGACGAAAGGTCCAAGGAAATAGGGAATAAGCTTTCCGTGTTTCCTAAATCAGATAATCCCCTTCCATGGAGATACTTTCAACATAACACGATCTCCCACTTGAAATTCGACCGATCTTCTTTTCTTGTCCGTGTAACTCTTTTGTCGGTCTTGAGCCGCTCTCAATCTTTCTCGTATTTCCTTCACTTTGTCCGCCGTCTCTTGAACTATTTTCGGTCAGGTGAATTGTTTCTCACCTGCTTCGAGCCAACAAACTGGGGTTCAATACATCCGGCCATACAAGGCCTCAAATGGTGCCATTCTAATACAGGAATGGTGACTGTTATTGTAAGTGAATTCTACCAAGGGTAGATGTTAGTCCCAACTCCCTCCAAAGTCGATAACACATGACCTCAGCATGTGTCCGAGCATATGAATTGTCCTTTCGCTTTGACCATCCGTTTGAGGATGGTAAGATGTGCTCAGGTTGACTCTTGTGCCCAACTCTTTCTGAAAACTAGCCCAAAAATTGGATGTGAACCGACTGTCTCTATCGGACACAATCGATTGTGGAACCCCATGTCTCGACACCACTTCATCAATATAAAGCATGGCTAATTTCTCCATTGGCAAGGTCTCCCGCATTGCAAGGAAATGCGCGTTCTTGGTTAGGCGATCTACGATAACGCAAATAGTATCATGGCCTCTCAAGATCTTCGATAATTTTGTCACGAAATCGATGGTGATGTTGTCCCACTTCCACTCGGGAATGGACAATGGTTGCAAACTTTTATACGGTCTTTGATGTTCCGCCTTGACTTGAAGGCACGTAAAACATCTTTCAACGTAGTTAGCTACGTTAAGTTTCATCACCGGCCACCAATAATTCAATTTCAAATCTCTATACATATTCGTGCTATCGGGATGTAAAGAATACTTGGATTTATGTTCATCTTCTAGAAGTAGCTCACGGTTCCCACCAATTTTTGGCACCCAGATACGACCCTGGAATAACTTGACTCCTCGACTATCCTCCGTCAATTGATCTCTTTGCTTCACCATGACTTCGGTCTTGAGATTTTCATCTTGAAGTGCCTCCGCTTGACTCAACTTGTTGTTCTCCAGTAAGCGTGATACCACATCTGTTGATCCATACTCTCTCAGAGATTCATAAAGACCCTTTTCTATACATAGTGAAAATTACGTTTAATATTATGTATTAGTGTTTCATCATTAGCGATCATGCTAAGTCTGTTCAGCTATCACTGATGATCTCTCTTGTAAACATTCATATGTAAAGGTATTTTATATCAACGATCAAATACTGAGTATGTTCAGTATCACTGATGTTTTCTAATGTAAACAGTTATACGTAATCCCTGAAGACAACTTTCGCGACAACAGATGTTCATAGCTGAATCAAAGACGAAGCTGCTAAACAAAGAAAATTCTACTCATGACCTGATGCGGATATCAGTGAAGCAAAGACGAATCTACACACGCGAAGAAACCTGAGGAAAAGCTTCAGCGATAGCTGAACTTGTTTGTATCTCTGAAGGAAGAGATATTCAGCGATCGATGATCACTTAGCTTATACCTCAAGTATCTTTTGTCGTGCCCTTGCACACCTGTACGACCTGTCAGAACGGACATACCTCTGCAACAATTCGTACAACAACTCTGTCAACTATACTGTTCATCATACAGCCGAAAGCATGTCTCCTAAAGTCAGACCTATGCAGCCAATCAATGAAGGACACGTGTAAAGTACTCTGCCATTCATTTAATGCATAGGGTATAAATAGAAAGATCAACACTGTATCTGGAGATAAGCCTTCATATTTCTAAAAATATAGAAACCCTAATTTTCTATATTCTCCCAATCCCCATTCTCTATTTCTTGTCCAACCATCTTAGTGTTTCTTAAGTTTGTTTAGATTAGGTTCTACTTAATCTTATTCCGCAACTGACTTGTAAATTGTGTTTGTTTTATCAATAAACAACTTATTAAACTTTAAAATTTTGTGTTTGTATTCACCTACCCCCCTTCTACAAACTTGTTAAGCACCTTCAGGATCAACAAGTGGTATTAGAGCAGACTATTTAATCTAATAAACAAGATCTTGCTTTATTCTCTTCCTTGCTATTCTAAAAATGGCACTTAATGCAAACACAAACTACTATGATAATGGTTCACTTTCTAAACCTCCTCGATTTAGCAGAGATAACTTTGCTCTCTCGAAAAATCGAATGATGCTATTTCTAGAAGGTATAGATCCAACTATACCTGATTACGTAGCAAATGGCCCATATGAACCTTTCTCAATCATAGTTGTCGTTCCAACTACTGCCACCACTCCTGCTGTTGTTGAACGTAATGCTCTTAAGGAAATAAGACAGTGGAGTGATGAAGACAAAAAGAAGGTCAGTCTAGATGCAAAGGCAAAAACCATTATCTCTATGGCTCTGCCTGATGATGCTTTCCATTCCATCATGCATCTTAAAACTGCCAAAGAAATGTGGGACACTATATGTGTTCAATATGAAGGTACCACTAAAGTCCAAGAAACTCGAAAGATTAACATGGTACGACAGTATGAAAGTTTTATCTCTGGTAAGAACGAATCTCTCTCTGATGTTCACCAGAGGTTTAACTATTTAATCATTGATCTAAGAACTGCTGGTAGGACCTATTCTAATTCTAAGGTCTTAACCAAATTCTTAGAATGTCTTCCTGAAAGTTGGGACAGTTATTCAATGTGTCTCAAGCTAACGAAAGAATTAATTATTTCTCCCTTAGCACCTTGTATGGAATATTGCTCAACTATGAGCAATCAAATCTCTTGAAGAAGAATCTCGTAAAAGATTCTAAAGACTCCAAAAGCAATCATGTTGCTTTAGTCTCCTCAGAGATCATTCCATCTCAGCGATCTACTCTCACTATCACTGAGTTAGATTCTGACACTGATGAATTATCAGACACTGATCTTTCAGAGTTTGATGAGTCCTTAGCACTCTTGACAAACACTTTTAATAGATTTGCAAGAAAGAGAAATTTCAAAAGAAATAAGCCTCTCTCTCTCTCACTGACAAGCCAAAATCAACCCCTGTTGATAAGGCTACTGCTACTTGCTATAACTGCGAAAAGATTGGACACTTTGCAAGTGAGTGCATGTCAAAGATAGTCTTCAAACCTTCTACCTCGAGAAGATCCAGTGATGACAGATACCTTAAATTGAAAGAAAAATATCAAAAGTTGATAAACTATAAAAGAAAAGGTAAAGTACCTATCGCTGAAGAACAGGAATGGGCTGAATCAGAAGAATCAAGTTCTGATGAAGAAGAAGTCGCTAATCTATGCCTTATGGCCGAAATTAAAGAAGAAGTGGAAGAATCTCCAGAAACTTCCATGAGCTATATCTCCTCTCAGGTATCAATCTCAACCAATCCCTCTCTATCTGAAGCTGAGAGAAGTCACGTTGTTGATGTTCTGAAAATTGATCTATACAATGCTCTAAATGGCAAAACTCAAGTGAAAATAAAAATATTGCTTTAACTGAATAGCTAGAAAAATGTCATGAAAATATCAGAGAACTGACTCTTTTAGAGGAAAGTTTGAAAGATCAAGTCATTGTCAACGAAATCATCAGCATTGAACGTGAACAAGTCATTGCTTCTTTAAAAGAAGAAAAGGCAACTGTTGAAGGATGGTGCAAATCCTCAACAAAGATCACTGATATTATAAGTGCTCAGATTCCTTCCAGTGATAGAACTGGTCTTGGTTTCTGGAAACAACAGGATTAACCTAAAGAAGACAGTTCCATGCTTAAGTTTGGATTGTTTGTCTCTTCTATCACTAACACCTCTTATGCTCAGTGCTCTTCTTCTTCCTCCAATCCCATCCCTGAGGAAATATCTAAAGGCTCTAAGCCTGCAGATAAAGGAAAATCCATTTCCCATCCTCATAAGGCTTTCAAAAAAGCAAAGCTAAAAGTTCCTTCTAAACCTTCAATAAATCGATCTTCTAGCTCTGTGACAGAAATCTTTGATATTTGTCCTCCAAAGCTGAAGATTGATCTTAAGCCTAAAAGATCTGAAGAACTGAAAGTTCCTCCCAGATCTCATGCTAAAGGCATTCTTGGACCTAGCCCTGCTCACCTAAAATTTTCTAAACCTACTACTCATGGTCCTAAAACCACCTTCAAATATAGAAAATGCTATCACTGTGGATTTACTGAACATATTCCTAGTAAATGTCCAACTGCCACAAAAGCTGATAAAACAGCTAAAGTCAAGATGAATGCCTCCAAGGCTGAGAAGGTCACCAAAGTTGAGAAATCGACCAAGATGAAAAATACCACTAAGGTTAAGAAATTAACCAAAGTGAAGGTTACCACTGAAGCTGAATCTTCATCTGTTGTGAAGATTGTTTAACCTTCCATCTCCACTAACTCTAAAGGACCCATTGAAAAGTGGGTACCAAACAAAACTTAATATTCCTTATGTTTGCAGGGATCAAAGGGCATCTGGTATCTTGATAGTGAATGCTCTCGCACATGACAGGACAAAAAGACATGCTAACTGAATACAAGGAAGAGAAAGGTCCCTCGGTGACCTTTGGTGGAAATGGAAAAGGATATACCCAAGGGTTTGGTGTCCTCAGCAATGGGACAACTACCTTCAGAAGAGTCGCTTACGTAGACAGACTGAAGCACAATCTTCTAAGCATCTGTTAGCTATCTGACAAAGACTATGAAGTTGGCTTTACTAATAAAGTATGTTCAGTGGTAAATGAGAATGGAAAACTTGCTCTCAGTTGTTATCATAAAGAAAATGTCTATGTAATAGATATGGACTATACTACCACTGAAAATGTATGTTTTCTTTCTAAATCCTCTTCTGATGTCAACTGGCTTTGGCATAAAAGGCTCTCATCTAAACTTCAAAACCCTGAATTCTCTCTCATCTAAGGATCTGGTCTCTGGTCTTCCTCAGCACTCATATGCTAAGGAATCTTTATGTTCAACATGTGAAAAAGGAAAACAAACAAAGGCTAGTTTCAAATCTAAACAAGTTTCCTCAGTGACAAGTCCTCTTCAACTCTTGCATATGGATTTGTTTGGCCCTGTCAATATCCAATCCATAGCTAGAAAGAAATATACACTTGTCATCGTAGATGAATACTCTCGCTACACCTGGGTTATGTTTTTTCGCTGCAAGAGTGATACTCCAGAAGAACTAATATCTATTGTTAAAAAGATGGAAGTGTTGAACAATCTTATTGTTCGTTCAATAAGAAGTGATCATTGAATTGAATTCAAAAACATTTCTCTGAACAATTTTTTTGAGAACATGGGAATTTCTCACAACTTTTCCACAGTAAGAACGCCTCAGCAGATTGGATTCGCTGAAAGAAGAAACTGAACAATCATTGAAGTTGCCAGATCAATGCTCAGCGATTC
The DNA here is from genome assembly GCA_954870635.1 of Arctium minus. NCBI lineage: Eukaryota > Viridiplantae > Streptophyta > Magnoliopsida > Asterales > Asteraceae > Arctium > Arctium minus. Next base: position 146,321,515 of record OX941081.1, read on the forward strand.
TCACCTCCCTACTCAATTTTGGGTTGAACCTGTTAACACTGCATGCTTCACTCAAAATAGATCGTTGATAGTAAAGCGATTTGGAAAGACAACTTATGAACTATTTCATGGAAGAAACCCCTCTATCAGTTTTCTTCATATCTTTGGTTGTCAGTGCTTCATTCTAAACAACAAAGATTCACTAGGAAAGTTCGATCCAAAAGATGATGATTGAATATTTCTTGGTTATTCCTCCATCTCCAAAGCCTACAGAGTTTTCAACAAGAGAAGACAAACTGTAGAAGAAACAATTCATGTCACTTTTGACGAAACCCGTTCAGTGAACTCTAAACCCATCACTGAAAATGAAGAACTAAATGTTTGGATGTTTTCTCATTATAGAGAAACAGAACCTTTCTTCACAAACCATCAGCACATAAATCATCCAGCTGTTGATGATGATCCAACCATTATCCCACCTAACGTTGAATCCACCTCATGGGTTTCAGCTGAGCCTATAAATACACTCCCTATATCAGATCTTCCTTCATCTGAAAACCTCTCATAAAACAATGGACTGTCTAACTCTCAATAGTTAATTGCTGATGAAGCTCAAGCTTCTTCAGTGAACATTCCTATTGTCGATCCAACTCCTGAAGTGAGCTATCATGTTCCTTCACAGCGATGGACAAAAGATCACCCCATAGATCAAATTCTTGGTGATTCTGAGGCAGGTATTCAGACTCGATGAACTTCAGATAATATCTGTCTCTTTGTCAACTTTATTTCTCTAATAGAGCCAAAGAAGACTGATGATGCCCTCAGAGATCCAAACTGGTTCAGCGCAATGCAAGAAGAGCTGACTGAGTTTTCTCGAAAAAAAGTTTGGAATATCGTTCCTAGACCATCTAATAAAACTGTTATAGGCACCAAATGGGTGTTTAGAAACAAGTTAGATGAACATGGAACTGTAACCCGCAACAAGGCTAGACTTGTTGCTCAGGGATACAGATAAGAGAAAGGTATAGACTATGATGAAACCTTTGCCCCTGTGGCTAGGCTCGAAGCAATTCGACTCTTCTTAGCTTATGCAGTTTACAAAAACTTAATTGTATATCAAATGGATGTAAAATCAGTGTTCCTAAATGGAAAGCTGAATGAAGAAGTCTATGTTGAACAACCCCCAGAGTTCTCTGACCCTAAGAATCCAAATTATGTTATAAATTGGATAAGGCTCTCTATGGTCTAAAACAAGCCCCTCGAGCTTGGTATGACACTCTCTAATCTTTTCTTATCTCTGAAAATTTTGAACGCGGTAAAATTGATAATACCCTGTTTTTCAGAAAGATAATAGGCCACATTATCCTTGTGCAAATATATGTCGATGACATAATATTTGATTCTACTATCCCATCTCTGTGTACTCGCTTTGCTGAAAAAATGAAGAAAGAATACAAAATGAGTATGATGGGCGAACTAACGTACTTTCTTGGTCTTAAGATTAAACAAACTGAAAAAGGTACTTTTATCAACCAAGGTAAGTATGTTAAAGATATGTTGAAAAAGTTAGATTTAACTAAAACTTCAGCTATGAAAACTTCTATGACACCTCCTCAGACATTAAACAAGGATCCAACTGGAAAATCTGTTAATGTCACTGCCTATAGAGAAATGATAGGCTCTATGTTGTATCTTACAGTGATCCGACCTGACATCATGTACTCTACATGTCTGTGTGCACGCTATCAGTCTGAACCCAAGGAATCCCATTTGATCGTTGTCAAGCGAATCTTCAGATATCTGAAAGGAATTCCTAAGCTCGGTCTTTGGTATCCCAAAGACTCAGGGTTTGATCTAATTGGATATTCAAATAGCGATTTTGCAGGTTGTAAACTCAATAAAAGAGCACCACTGGTGGATGTCAACTTCTAGCAGGAAAGCTGGTAAGTTGGACGAGTAAAAAGCAAAATTCAATGTCCACTTCCACAGCTGAAGCTGAATATGTAGCCGCTGGAAGTTGTTGCGCTCAAGTCTTATGGATGAGAAATCAAATATTAGACTATGACCTTCAGCTCTCTAAAATTCCAATCTATTGCGACAGCACTAGTGCTATCGCTATAGCCAATAAACCAATGCTACATTCAAAGACAAAACATATAGAGATCAGATATCATTTTATCAGAGATCATGTGATGAATGGTGATATTGAACTCCACTTTGTCCCCACTGACTATCAGCTCGTTGATTTATTCACCAAACCTCTTGATGAAACAAGACTCAACATTCTCATCAGTGAGCTTGGAATGCTAAATCTTGAAGAGTGACTGTTCATCTTTCATGCATTATCTTAGTAATACTTAGTTCCCCTTCATCACTTACTCTCTGAACAAATATCTCTGACTCTCAGGTAAGTTCTATCACTCTCAATCACTGAATACTCATTCAGTAAGACGTTTTTCAAAATCAAATCTTTAATCACTGATTTTCTTCAAATGATTAAAAGCTTTTTGATAAACAAAATCTATCACTGATATTTCTAATCAGTGATCCTTTGAAAAGAAAATTGATCTCTGAATTTTTATCAGCGATTCTTTCAAAAAGAAAACCTATCTCTGACTTTTCTTCAGAGATAATTTCAAAAAGGACAAATGAAATGTTTTTTCTCTCTCTCCTATGACGTCATTTAAACCGACAATCCACGACATGCGTTTTTCTCTGACACGTTCATCCATTTCCCTTCTATCCAATCAACTTCGTAGGACGTGTCCATGTCATGATGAGCATTTGTTTTCCCACCTCACTCATTCTCTCTCTATCTCTCTCCTCATATAAAAAGAATGTCTTTTTCATTCTTGTCTTTTTACGCTTTCTGACAAACTTCTCAAGCAAGTAAAAAACTCTCAAGGCATTCAAGCGGACAAAAACCATCTTAATCTTCAAATCTTCATATCTTCAAAAGATTAACAGGTTCTTGTTCTTCTCATCTTCATCAAATTTTTAATCCTTAATATTCTTTTATCTCGGATTTTGAATATTTCTTAAACTCTAAAATCATTTCTTTTGATTTTATCTACTCTAAAAACTTTTGCTTTTTCTACATGTTCTTTCTTCTTCACAAAGAATACTGTTTTACTCTAAAAGCAATTTTTTCTCTATGTTTCTTTCTAAATACAGAAACTGGTAAAAAATTTAATTGTTTTTAGACTCTAAACATTTTCCGCAAATCTACTTCTTTCTATATTCAGAAATGGCCCAAGAAACTCTCATTGCTTCAAAGAACGTCAAATTCACCATCAATGAATCAGAGGTCCCAAAGAACAACCATCTCGCCAAGTTGGACTTCGATGTTGTGAAATACCCACACTTAGTGGATGCAGCTGCCTTTCTGAAGCAGTCTTGCCTTGCTTACGCTCTCACTGTGGATCCAAAACCTTCCAAAACACATCTACAACAATTTTGGTTCACCGCTGATGAAACCACCATCACCAACAAAAAGGGTGAAGTGGTCCCTGCAATCTCCTTCACCACTGAATCCGGTTCAGGTCTCCTAACTGCTTTTGGTCTTCGCAAAGCTTTGCGTTTCCCTGAAAAGACCAAAGTTGGTTTCGACGCTCTCCCCACTGACGTTGAGCTAATCCAATTCTTGGATGACATGGAATATTGTTGGGACAACAAGCCTCGCTCCACGATCCCCAACAAACAACTAACCAAGATTCAAAAGGCGAACATGCCTTCCCAACTCAACTACATCTTCTCCCACATAATTCAGAGTATGAGTGGGAAGATAGGATCCCTGGAACAAGCGAGCAAGATAAAGCCCCAGATGGGCTACTCGGTCATCGCTGGTAAACACTTTGATTATGTTGGATCACAAATTGTATTCAAGATTAAATTGTAAAAGGGGTCTAGTTTGTAATTGTGTTTAATATCTTAGGGCTTTTTTAGCTGATATCTAATAATGCCTAGGTCATGTTGACCTACATATAAAAGGCATTGTTTTCCTAGGTTTCGAGAGGTGAACAGTATTGGTGAAAATAGAGGAGGCTGTATATTCCAAGTCAATACGCACAAGAGGTATCTGTACACCAAGAACATACACATGTATTCATCTGATTAATCAAGAGATCTGTGGTATATTGTTTTGATTTATATTCATCTCTTGTTCTTATTGTCTTGTGATTGTTTATAATCTATAATTTGGGTTTCACAATTGGTATCAGAGCCTAACAGAAATCATCTTTTCTGATCGATCGAGAGATCTGTGTTGGTTTGATAGCACAGTCCTGTATACATCGATTTCTGGATTTCTTTGTGAAATTGTTTGATTTTTATTGTTTAATTGATTCAGTAGTTATAGTTAATCATTATAGAATCAATTGCTTGTAATAATTTTGATCCAGGAAGTCGAATAGATCGATTTTGAGTTCTTTTTGTTCGAAATTTTTTTGTTTACTGTGGTTGAATCGTTTTGGTGTTTAGAGTCAGATTTAGTCTTGGTGATCAACTACAAATGTGCTTCAATGATGTTTTCGGACCTGTGGATAAAGTATCAACTCAAGAATCAATGTTTTGGAGGTTCGATTGAAGAAAGTCAGAAAATTCATCCAAATCTATAGGATTCGCAAGATCCAAAGGAATAACTCGCAGAGAGAAGGATTCTCAGAAAGGAGGATTCGTAGAACATTGGACACAACAATTTTTACAAGGGAAGAATTCGCAAGTGGCTCTGTTAAAGCACATATTTATTGGATTCAAGATCATAATTATCTGAAGATGGAAATCTGAAGTCAAAGATGGAAAAGTCATCTCAACAAATAGTCTAGGGTCCTTTTGTAATAAATAGTCAAAGTTTGTTTACGTATTTTATTTATTAGTTTTATATTTATTTAATAAGTTTAGTTTTAGTTGTTGGGCCTAAACCTTGTCAAGCCCATTAGGCTATAAGGCCTAAGTATAAATTAGTTTAATCTAGTGCTAATTAGGTTAGAGAGGATTAGAAAGGAAGCTAAATTGAGAAATTAATATTGAGAGAGGTTGTTGTGTGTGGTGCGCCGTGAACAAGAAAGAAGTAGAGAGATAGATCGATTTCATCTTGTAACCTGTTAATCATTCAATTAATCAATATAAGATAAGTTTGATTTCTAATCATATAAGTAAAGATGTCTCGGGAAGCTCTTGCTATTGGAACAGATGTGAAGCCTCCAGTACTCTTCAAGGGGGAGTACGAGCAGTGGAAGGACAGATTCTTGGACTTCATCGATCGACATGATTTGGGAGATTATATCAGAAAATCTCTGAAAGAAGGAATCATGACACCTCCAACCAAGGTTCTCACTGTAGCCGGAGAAAATGGTGAAGAAGAAGAGAGAGAGTATAAGTTATCGATTGGTGAATATACGGAAGATCAGCTGAAGAGACACAAGGGTGACAAGCTGGCAAGATCATTTATTCTCCAAGGCATACCGAATGAAATATATGTCAAGATTGATAGCTACAATGCTACCGGCAAGCAAATGTGGGATCAATTGGAGAAGATGATGATTGGATCAAAAGTCGGCAACCAACTTAAAGTTTCCAACTGCTTGAATAATTATGAAGAATTCAATGCCAAAGCTGGAGAATCACTCGAAGCCACTTATGACAGATTTGTCACGTTGCTGAATGACCTCAGCAAGAACAAGATCATCAAATCTCAAGTTGAGCTGAATGTGAAACTTCTCAGCAACCTTCAGCCAGAGTGGAAGAGATTCACCAGACAGATGAGGCAGTTAAAAGATCTGAACGACATTCCACTTCATGAAGTTTATGAAATCCTCAAATAGAATGACGAAGATGTGGATGAAATCAAGGTTGAGATGAAAAAGGTTGACAAAGCAGTTGCTGATCCAGTTGCTCTTGTAGTAAAGAAGAAGTCTAAGAAGAAGAAGGTGATAGAATATGAGTCTGAAGAAGCGGATAGTGAGGCAAAGTCTGACTCTGACGATTATGAACAACTGAAGGAAGCCATGCTAATGTTAACCAAGGCTTTCCAAAAGAAGTTCTATAAAAAGCCAAACTCCAATAGTCAGAGTTACTCGTCTGGTCCGAATAACTACAAGCATAAGGAGAAAGTTAAAGAAAAGAGACCAGAAGACAAGAAGAAGGATGGAGCTGATGAGTTCAAGAAGGAAGAACCAATGAAGTGCTACAAATGTGGTAGATTCGGTCATTTTGCCAAGGACTGCCGAAAACCTAAAGTCTGAAACTCCGAATATTACAATAATAAGATGCTTCTAGCCAAGCAACAAGAGGCTGGAAAAGCATTAATGGCGGAGGATGAATACTGGCTCGACCATTCGGATCAAGAGTCTGAAGAAGGAGAGAAGGATGAGACAACACATCTGTGCTTGATGGGGAAGAACCAGTCAGAAGCTAAAGTTGATTCTGATGATGAAGACAATGATGAGGTATGTAACTTAACCGAATCTGATTTTCTGAACCAAATGCATGCCATGATGTCTAAACTCCAAGAATTAGAGTCTAAACTGAAGCGAGAGAAAGGTGTCATAAATGATAAAAATCAATCTATACACAAACTTAGTAATGATATTGCTGAGAAAAATGTATTAATTGAAACTTTGCATAAAAATATAGACACCTGCGCTAAACAAAAGACTATAATTCATAAAAAGTTATCTGAAACTGTTTCTAAATATAAAGAATGTGAGTTTAAGTCTATAGAGATTTCTAAAAGGTATTTTTCTACTTCAAAAGAAAAGAATTCTTTAATAGACAGGGTGAATGCTTTGGAAGAGAAATTACATTCTTTAGGTCAAACTGAACACACTATTCATTTGAACAAACCTAAAGAGAAACCTGATACTTGGGGACATGGTTACAAGAACCCACATCATCTTAAAAAGGGTATATCTGAAGTGCCTGCACTTTATGACTTTGGGTTTATGTTGTTAGCTCCTCAACTTCAGGAACTCAAACCCTTTTGGACTAGTCTGTCTGAAAAAGATAAAGCCAAGGAGTATAATAAAAGAAAGAACACAGCTAAAGTTCAACTTCCATTTCGCTATGAGAAGTTGAATAATAGTTATAGTTCTAATAAATCAAAATTTCTTTCAAATGATTATTTTGAGAGTTATTCTGTAAAAGAGTTGGAGGCTAAACCCATCGAAGGTAAGCTTTACGTACCTCCTCTAGTTTTGGAAAGTAAAATTTCTGAACTCGACAATGCTCTTATCGAAGAAAGAATTTTGATGGACTTAGAACAAACTGTAATTTCAACAGTGTTCAAAAATACTATTTTTCCTAAATTCTCCAAGGCTTTAAATTCTGATGACAAGTCTGGTTCACTTGAGAATGATCTTAATTTCTTAAACTCTGATGGTAGTTTGAATGATTGTGTTGCTCAATTTGATTTTACCTCTAAACTTCCTGATCATTCATCTTGTGTTGTTAATTATTTTGGATTACCCGGTGTTTTTGACAAAGGTGAAACATCAACGAAAGTTAATAAATCAGTTTCTGTGAAATCAAAGAAAGCAAAAGGTAAGAAACAAAAATCTCAGCTTTCACAGAAACCGATCCACACTGGTAAGCCAAAGAAGAAGCATTCTCTTAATTCTCATCATTCTAACTCTAAAGTTTCACATGTTTCGGATTTGAGAAAGCAAAGGGTTGGAATTAAGACTGCATGGATACCGAAACAGAAGATAGACGAGAAAGCTAAATCTAGTTCTAGTTTTATTTTGAATAAAAAGACTTCTAGTAAAGATGATGTGATTGTGAATGTTGCTACTTTTAAATCTAATCTTGTTGATTCTCGCAAGAAGTACTCTATAAAGCAATTATTCCCGTTAGCACCATCAAATAAAAAGTTTTTAAATTATGGTGAATGTGATTATGCTTCTCGTAAATATTCTGATGTTTTGTATGGTTCCTATAATGTTTCATCTTATCATTATCATTCGTCTTATCATGCTTCTGTTTTTCAAAGAAAAAGCGGACCCAAATTTAAATGGGTGCCAAAATCAAGTACTAACAGTGGAGGTCCCATTTTTAAATGGGTTCTTAAACCTCTTCTTTCTTCATTTGTGTTGTGCAGACCCGTCATATGTGGTACTTGGATAGCGGGTGTTCCAAGCATATGATCGGGCAGAAGAGTATGTTGTCTAATTTTACGAACAAATACTGCGGCACAGTTCGTTTTGGGAATGATCAGTTTTCACCTATTCTGGGATATGGTGATGTTATACATGAAAATCTTACGATCAAGAAGGTGAGTTACGTTGAAGGCTTAGGGCACAACCTATTCAGCATTGGCCAGTTCTGCGACAAAGACTTAGAGGTTAATTTCAAGGCCAAGACATGTTCAGTACGCACTGAAGAAGGAAAAGAACTCTTGGTCGGCACTCGCAAGTCAAACCTCTACACCATCAACTTGTCAAAGGTCCAGGCTGACAATCAGGACTGTCTACTATCAAAGGCCTCGATGCAACAAAGCTGGTTATGGCATCGACTGCTTTCTCACCTCAACTTTCGGTACATCAACAAGCTGGTCAGTGGAAAGTTATTGAAAGGACTTCCAGAGCTGAAGTTTGAAAGAGAACATCTATGTGCACCGTGTGAAAAGGGAAAGATGAAGAGAGCCCCACACAAACCAAAGCCTGAACCGAGTACCAGCTCTCCATTAAAGCTGTTGCATATGGACTTATGCGGTCCTATGCGAACACAAAGCTTAGGAGGAAATAAGTATGTGCTAGTTATCGTGGACGACTATACGCGATACACCTGGGTTAAGTTTCTACGGTCTAAAGATGAGACTCCCGATGTTCTCATTACGTTTCTGAAGATGAACCAAGTCAATCTGCAAAAACAAGTCAAGATTCTCAGGACTGACAACGGCACAGAGTTCAAGAACAAGATAGTTGAAGAATATCTCGAATCGGTCGGGATATCACATCAATACTCTGTTGCTCGCACGCCTCAACAGAACAGATTCGTTGAAAGGAGAAATCGTACACTTGTCGAGGCCGCTCGGACAATGCTCAACCAATCTGACTTACCTTTATTTTTGTGGGTTGAAGTTGTATCGACTGCGTGTCACACTCATAATCGCTCCATGATACACCGCCGATTTCAGAAGACTCCGTATGCGTTGATCAACAACCGAACACCAACCATTAAATATTTTCGTGTTTTTGGTTGTAAGTGTTTTGTTCTAAATGACAGAGAGAATCTGAACAAGTTCAGTGCTAAGGCGGATGAAGGCATCTTCGTTGGTTATTCCTCTACATCTACTGCATATCGGGTTTACTTGAAGAAGTCGAACACTGTGATCGAGAGCGTCAATGTTACATTCGATGAGGATATGGCTTCTGAGCACGTCAGTTCAGAACCCGTAATTACCGGAGTTCTAGCTTCTGGGCCAACCAGTCCAGGACCTGCACCTCATGAGAACAAATCAGATGACGCTTCTTCGTCTACTTCTAAATTATCTGATTTGGATTTATTATTTGAACTGTTCTATGATGAATTTCTTAGATCTAAGTTGCCTAACTCTGTTGTGGTTGACAGGATAGAAGACTCGATGACTACTCATCCGACCACTTCCGATATCTCTACTGAATCAAATTCCCCGATTCAGCAAGAAGTTCCAGTTCAAAGGCCTACTCCGACAGTTGAAGTTGTGACCAACAACGCCGAGACAGAAGTAGCTGACTCAGTAGGATGTACTGTAAGGACTGATCAACAGATGGACCAAGCTGTACCTACTGCAACTTCTGCAACGACTACTTCAACTGCAACCCCCGTTAATTCTGAACCATCTGAAAAAGATACCAGTGGATTCGTAGATGCGGACAATTCTCAATCTACATCTAATCCACTCCCTCATGAACATAAGTGGACCAAAGAGCACCCGGTACATCAAATTATTGGAGATCCTTCAGCACCGGTGCAAACTAGGTCTGCATCTTCAAATTTATGCATGTATGAATCTTTTCTGAGCAAGATCGAGCCTACTCGCGTATCTGAGGCCCTTGCCGATTCAGATTGGCTAACTGCGATGCAAGATGAGCTGAATCAGTTTGAAGCACTGAAAGTCTGGAGACTCGTACCCCAACCGCAAGGTAAAACCATCATTGGTACGAAATGGGTGTTCAAAAACAAGAAAGATGAAGATGGCACCGTTATCCGAAACAAAGCACGACTTGTTGCCAAGGGATATAGGAAAGTGTAAGGGATAGACTACGATGAGACTTATGCTCTAGTGGAGCGTATAGAGGCAATTCGGATGTTCTTAGCCTACGCAGCTCACAAGAACTTCACCGTCTATCAAATGGACGTGAAGACAGCTTTTCTGAATGGAGTACTCAAGGAAGAAGTCTACGTCTCACAGCCAGAAGGGTTTGTATATCCAGATAAGCCGAACCACGTCTACATCTTGGATAAAGCTCTTTATGGACTGAAACAAGCTCCTCGCGCCTGACGCAGATCATGCTGGTTGTATGTTAGACAGGAAGAGCACCTCGGGTCATATACAATTCCTCGGAGATAAACTCGTCAGTTGGGCTTCGAAGAAGCAATTATGTGTCTCCACCTCAATGGCCGAAGCGGAATATATAGCTGCTGCTAGCTGCTGTTCTCAGGTCTTATGGATGAGAACACAACTGCGAGACTATGGATTTCATTTCAATAGAATCCCGATCTATTGTGATTCGAAGAGCGCTATTGCGATTACCGCTAACCCTGTTCAGCATACTAAGACCAAACACATAGATGTCCGGTATCATTTTATAAAAGATAATGTAGAAAAGGGGACAATTGAACTTTACTTTGTAAAAACCGATTATCAGCTTGCAGATTTGTTTACCAAACCTTTAGACGAAAAGAGATTTAATTTTCTTGTCTCAAGACTTGGTATGCTAAATCTTAAGACCTAATCGTTGGTTACCTATTAAAGTTTCTTATTGTGTCTCTATATCATATCTTTATTATTATTTCTGCATGAAACCTGCTCTTTGATAGTTTGTTCATGATCTCAGGGGGAGTGTGAGGAGTATCTTATAGATGGTCGATGTTATTTTGAGGGGGAGCAAAACTTAATTCATTGTACTTCTGATAATTTGTTAGTAATGCATGATTTTAGGGGGAACGTTCAAGTCAAAAGAGTATGGCAATGACTTCTGATTATTTCTTATCAGAACTCGTACCTTAAGTGTTTTACTGCTTTATGTCATTTCAATTTCAGTGAATAAAGTAACTTTGACTAGACCTTAAGACTTTTGTAGGTTGAGAGATTCTTCAAAGATCATATCTTTATGACTTTAAGCTTGACTTCGCGAGATGTGAGGCTGTACTCGAAAGGTATAATTTCTTTTCTTCATCTCATTCATGGTTGAAAGAAGGACAACTTTCAATCATAAGAAAACATGTTCTTAAATGTTCAAACCACTTCCCGATTCTCAAACAGATTTTTTGAATTGGAAGTGTGATTTTCAACGTTTTCTGATTCATCTTTGAGCTTTAACTGACAAAGTTAAACCATCTGAGCATCATATGCTTCATAGGAAAACATGGGATCAGTGTGCTAGGACTTATCTGAACTTCTATGGATTCACGTTAACCAGTGTTTCCTACCCAAGAAGTTAATCCTTTAGTAATTGCATGTGAGGAGCCAAAAGAAATGAGTGTAGGATGTGTGATGAGAGAATATGTCAAAAGAGAGTTCGGTTAGCTGTGATCTTAAAGATTAAAAGAAAGAGGGTGAGAGATCAGAGTAAAAGAATATCAAACTCTGCACCAACTACTTTCTGAGCCGGGCAGCCCCATTTCTAATGCTTCACAATTCTTGGTGAACATTATTGAAACAGGCAACTAGCCCATGCCAACTCTTGACATTACCCCACCAGCTACTCATTTTCATCTTAACATGAAAATGTTTCATTTTTCAAATGGGACGCAGCACATATGCCATCTGATTTTCATTTGGAAAATCTGGATATTGAAAAGAAGGAAGTCTGCCCCACCTTCACACTTCACTAATGCACATTGAGTCTGTGTTTGACTACTTTTATCAGTGGTTTACACTTTTTGAGCCTTATAAGGAATCATCATATGCTTAACTTATTCTATCACTTGTACGAACACACAAAGAATTTGTTTCTTTGTCATAACGTTCATAGAAATTGCCTTTGTGGTGTTTCAATGATTGAATGGAAGTCCTGGGGAGTGAACATCACAAAAGCTCCTTTATATTGTGTATTCATTACACACAGTGACTTTGTGTTACTGACAGGCAATTTTAACTGATTCATTTGTTGATTCAGGTGTTACACTTCATTTTCTAAATTGTCTAGATTTGCTAAGATCTGGATGCACATCTTTATGAATTGACGGATAATCAGTGGTTATGTTTGCAAGATCAATGGTGGAAGAAATTTCTTGAAGACGCGTTTTGATGAACTCTTTGCTCTTTTCATCAAAAAGGGGGAGAAGCGTCAATCAAGAAGTGGGAGATATTCTAAAGATATGCTGATATGAAGAAATTTTCTTTGAAGATGATTTGCTACAACATTCCGAGCTGAATATGGAGATAATTTCTTTCCAAAAGATATTCTCATATCGATTGGGGAGATTGCTACATTCTTAAGACAAAAAGGAAGATTACATTTTCTGAGCTTAAAGAATGATCTTGATCCAAAGGGGGAGATTGTTAAAGCACATATTTATTGGATTCAAGATTATAATTATCTGAAGATGGAAATCTGAAGTCAAAGCTGGAAAAGTCATCTCAACAAATAGTCTAGGGTCCTTTTGTAATAAATAGTCAAAGTCTGTTTACATATTTTATTTATTAGTTTTATATTTATTTAATAAGTTTAGTTTTAGTTGTTGGGCCTAAACCTTGTCAAGCCCATTAGGCTATAAGGCCTAAGTATAAATTAATTTAATCAAGTGCTAATTAGGTTAGAGAGGATTAGAAAGGAAGCTAAATTGAGAAATTAATATTGAGAGAGGTTGTTGTGTGTGGTGCGCCGTGAACAAGAAAGAAGCAGAGAGATAGATCGATTTCATCTTGTAACCTGTTGAATCGTTTGATAAATCAATATCAGGTTTGCATTATTGTGTTGATTATATGTTTGCTTGATTGAATGATTACTCATTGGGACACATAAGCTCTATTGCGAGAGTTAAGGATTCGCAAGTCACTGTGCTCATGTTGTGTGCGAGTTCTAAAGGAATTCGCAGGCCACTTGATTCTATTGTCTAAGTTTCGCAGGTTTCATATTTGCGAAAAGTGGCTTCCTAAAATTGAAAATTGTTCTAAGGTGAGGATTCGCAGGTATACGAACTGCGAAAGTTGAAGGATTCGCGGATGTGTGTCTTACGAATTCTAGGGGATTCGTAGACATATATCCTGCAAAAGGCGATGATTCGCTATCTTGAGGCTTGCGAAAGTTAAGGTTTCACAATGCAAACCTCTGAGAATTTTGTGGTTTAAGCTATCTTGCGAAATGTGCTCAAACGTCTATAAGGATCTGCGAATTTTAGTTGGTTGCGAAAGTTTTGGTGATTTTTGAGAATTCTGAATGTTCTGAACCCTATTTCATACAAGTTTTCCCTGTTCCTGAGCTTTTTACGCTGAATGCATATGTGACAGCTGGTTGGTCACATATCCTTAGCAATTGATCTATATTTCATGAGTGATCATGATCTGCAAAGTTTTTCAGATTCTGGATTTTATGATTTGGTCTCTACTTGGATTGAGTTAGCTGCCTGAGCATCTGCAATCATCAGTCTGGAAAGCTTCTTCAGTTGTTAGACCGTTGAGAGCACTTTATCATTCTTCTGACTTGATCACTCAGTAGTGTGAGCGACTGCAATCACTGTTCTGCACTTTGGTTGTGCTTCAGAATCCTGAGAGCTGATAATCATGCAGCTGATTTGTGAAGAAAGGAGTTATGAGTTTGATTGTTCAGTTTTCTAGAAACCAGTCAGAAAATGAGTACCTTTCATCAGTTGTTGAACATTGCTTGCCTTCTACCCTTGCATTGTAGTGTTGCTACCGGATGCTACCGCCCGTATGCTTATCAGATGAAGTTCTTAAGCTGAATTCTTATTTCAACTCATGGTTCACAGACATATCAGATGTTATATACTGAATATGCACTTGGGTGTCACTCTATAATCGACAAATATCATTCTTGTGGGCGTTAAGGAATGTGTTGGATTTACTAGAGGAAAAAGTTGTCTTTATGTGCACTCAGTCGAGGTTACTGTCTACATCAGATCTGATATTTCTGTTGATACTTCGAGGATAAGAGTTACATTCTAGGGGGAGCTTAAGGATGCTGTCAGGATCGAATTCTCAACAAGAATTAATTCTCAGAAACAATATCAAAGAAGTTTGCGGAATAACACTTTGATATTCAATGAAATAGTAATCAAACACAGTATATAATTATCAAACAGTAAACTTGTATTGAATGCTTAAAGCTACAAGATTACACACTCAACCTCAATATTGATGAACAGGCTCACCAATACGAATTCTACTTCTCTAGAATTAGGATCTATGCCTTGAGGTTGATTTCTCTCTTGAAAAACAATTATCAAAAGTTGTTTCTATCTATTCTAAACATTCTATACATATACTGATAAAAAGATAATTACAAAGAATAAACAAATCTTCAGTATATCTTCCATGTATATCTTCTAAGTATATCTTCAGTATATCCAGCTGTCGTACATTCCATCCGGATCTCTTTAGCAGCACTAATAATGCTCAGCAGCATTAACTTCATCTAGCAGCATTAACTGCAAGCAGTACTAACTACTAGCAGTACTAACTAGCTAAGCAGTACTAACTTTGTTCAAGCAGTACTAACTGTAACTAGCAGTAGTAATTCTACTAGCAGTAGTAACACTTAGCAGTATTAATCTTCAACTTGTTCTGGCAGTAGTAACTACACTTGTACTAGCAGTAGTAACTACACTTAGTAGAATCTTCAGTTCCCAACAATCTCCCCCTAACTTGACTTTTAGAAGAGAAGTTAAGTTCTTCAGATATTCTTCCAGATGCTCTTTTTGATGCTCCCAAAACTTCCAAGATCATGCTCCTAAGTCTGGATTCAGTCCCAAACTCTGATTGATTATCCTCTGAATTAGGTACTTGGCCATTTCTGAATTTGGTGCACAACCCAACTTCTTCTTTAACATGGCATGAACCTTCAGTCTGGTGTGATTATATACTCTATCCACTAGGAAGTATTCTGTGTGATTTCTATCCAAAGTCACTGCATATACTCCACTAGTTTCATATAGAGTCCAACTTGTGACTTCTTTAAACACACTCTTGATGACCTGGTCCACTTCTTCAGGTTTGAACATCATGCATAGATACTCCATCACCAGTTTTGTAAGAGAAATTCCTGGAGTATTCAGATGATCTGCATACAGCTTAATTCCTATGTCAAACATCTCTTCTATATCAGATCTAGAGCATGTTCTGACAATCTTGATCCAAGTGTTGAATACTTCATACTTATCACCCTTCCTCTTGAGTCTGATGTAATCTTTCCCATCCATTGTCAGTACATCCCAGTGAATGATCTCAGGTGGCTTAACTCCAACAGGTTCTGCAGAAATTGGTTCAGGCACTTTGTCCATCACTACCATATATAAGCTTACATCATCTTTGATTGATGACCCTTGCTGGCTTGATGACTCAGGTGCCACTTCTTCTTCAGCAACATTTTGTTCTTCTTCTACTCTAGACTTCTTATCTTTCTTTCTTTTGGCCATCATCTTGGTTCTTTTCAAAGTCTTTTGAACCTGTACTAGAGTAGCTTCCTTCTTCTTTTCTTCCTTTTCCCTTGCCATTTCTTTGATAGGAGTTCCCTCTTCACTTTCAGGGAATGGTTGATTCATATCTATATCATTACTCTCCTTGGCCTTCTTTTCAAACTCTACTCTTTTCTTTTCATTGCTCTTCAGATTCCCCATTTCTTTTTCATAGAGCTCTCTGATTTGATCAAAACTCATCTTCACAAACATTTCTTTCTTTACCCCAATTGCACTCCTCAAGAAAGTTATCATTTTGTTTCTTTCCTGAGTGGCAAGGTAAGTTTGTAAAGGTCTTCTTTTCTTTGCACTTGTATTAGCCATCATAGCCTTTCTCAGACTTATAGCCCTTTGTTTAGCCTTTTCAGTTTCAAGCCCCTTTTGATAAGCTTTATTTAGTTCAGCAGCTAAAGCCTTTGCCATTTCCCTGTCCTTCTCCACCTGAGCTCTTTTTTCTTTTTCCATCTCCTTCTGCATTTTCCTTGCTAAAGCTTCATCTGATTCAACCAACCTTTGCTTCTTGATTGGTTGATCAGATTCAACTAACTTTGCCTTACCTTTATCTTTACCCATCTCCTTCTCAATGCTAGAGTTCTTTGCTGCATCACCTCTTTCTTTTATGACAACTCCTTTGGCCTTTGAGGTGACCTTGGGAGTATCATGTTTTGCTTTGATGAGTGTTTCTGCAACCTCAAGCTCTGTAAGGACCTCTTTTACTTGTTCTGCTGCTTCTATCAGCTCAGCAGTATTAACCATTTCTGCTGCTTTACTTGAACTGGCAGTATTAATGGTTTCTGCTGCTGGCTCATTCTCCCCCTCAACATTATGTTTTTCCTCTTGCTCCCCCTTAGCTTTGGCATCAGCTTCTGACTCCCCCTTTTTGGGAGCATCAGTCACTGGTTTCCTCCTTCTGAGCACAAATTGTTTCTTCTTCTTTTGCAGAATCAGTTTCCTTACCATTTGCTTCAACTTGATGATTTGTTCTTGTTGTGACAGTACTATGAGTTTTAGCTCTTCTATATCTTTGCCCTGTTTGAGTACATCCATGTTGATGTTGCCCATTGCCTCCATCAATTCATCATAGTTATATCTGTCCTCACCTTCTCCAGGAGTGTTACCCCCTATTGAAGGATCATTGGATCTTTTTGAAGTGGAAGTCTTCTGCCTAGCAGAAGCACTATCCACCCCCTTGGTTTCTTGGCACCAGGGACCTTCAAATGATTGCTCATTTAAAGTTGCCATGGGGGAGGTCTTATTGATGTTGCCACTTTCCTCCTCTGTGCTAGCAGGAGTAGTGGCAGCCTCAGCACCCATATGCTCTACCTCCTCCTCAGAGAGCACCTCCTTGGGGTTGGGAGACACCCCTGTGGTTTCCCTTTGGATATTCTCTAAAGGAGTATTCTCCCTTAGAGGGCTTAAAGACTTAGGGGTTTCTGGTACAAGAAGGGAAGGAGCCTTCTTTACCTGTTTTCTCTTATACGTATGGGAAATTGGAGAGGTTGGTTTTGTAAGAATGGACTGGGGAATTGTTTTTGAGTGAGAAGGTTGGGCTTGGCTAGCAGTGGGATGGTCTAATGAGGGCCTTGACCCTGCTGCCATACCTTCAGTGTTTTGGGACACCACCATCATTGTAGAGAACAATGGGGTGTCAACTCCTTCCGAGTCCCCAGCAGATCTTCTCATATTTGAGAAAACCTTGCCTTTTGGGGGTTTAGGTACATATACCCCAACAGGTTGAGGTATATCCGTCAATTCATGGTTAATTACGTCCTGAAGAAATCTGGAATACATAAAGAAACTCTTTTTGTTTCCCATATTTGATACAAGATCACTGAAAATCATCTTTGAGAAATTGTATCTTCTGGATGTAGCCAAGCATACCAAAGCATATGCAATTGGACTGCAGAACTCACTCCATCCAGTGGTCTTTTTGGAGATGCAATGCATCAGGGTATGAACAAGAAAACGCCATTGGGGTGAAAACTTTGCTTTTGAGAATTTGAAAACACCCAATGGGCCTCCATACCCCATTCTAGTAAGATTAGAAAACAGTTCATCATTAGAGATAGACGTTATACCAGAGGCATCGTCTAGACGTAGACTGATGCGAATGACTTCTTCAGTAACTGTAAGTGAGTGATCACAGATTCTTGTCTTGATCATTTGCACACCATTTTCCACAACAATGGTTGCATTAGCCCAGAACTGCCTTTGGTGCTCAATGTAGATTGTAGGTGATACAGTAAGAGCATGAGCAATGTGACTTGACTTGAGGAAATCCACAATCTGATGAAATCCTGAAGCTTGCTTTGGCTTTTGTAGCATCGCAATCTCGTTGTGCTCGTCGATGAATGTCATGGATGCCATTGATCTTAGTGAAAACTTGCCTGAAAACTTCGAACTTGAGAGAGAAAAGGTTTTGAGCGCAAGAGAACAGTATGCAAGGAGTCGTTATGAACTTTTAGGCGGGCAAAAAGTATTTATAGTATTCGGAATATAAGCAGTATTAACCTAGAGCAGTATTAACTACTAGCAGTAGTAACGGCTAGCAGTATTAACTAACTAGCAGTATTAACTACTAAGCAGTATTAACCACTAGCAGTATTAACTGAAAGCAGTATTAACTGAAAGCAGTATTAACTGAAAGCAGTATTAACCACAAGCAGTATTAACTGAAAGCAGTATTAACCACAAGCAGTATTAACCACAAGCAGTATTAACTGAAAGCAGTATTAACCACAAGCAGTATTAACCACAAGCAGTATTAACTGAGAGCAGTATTAACCACAAGCAGTATTAACTACAAGCAGTATTAACTAGACTTACTCCTTTTAAACTTGCTAAATACTGAGTACTGCTATGCATATCCTGAAAAAGAAGATTAGTAACACCAAGAATAAAAATATACAGGTATAAAACCACTTTTTGAGAAGAAGATTATTCAGAGTTTATCATTCCCACACTTGTTACCAAGAAAGTGAATCTACCCACATCAAAAGCTTTAGTGAATAGATCAGCAAACTGATTATCAGTGTGAACTTTGACAACTTGAATAAGTTTCTTTTCATTACAATCTCTTATAAAGTGATACCTGATTTCAATGTGCTTTGTCTTTGAGTGCTTGACTGGATTATTTACAATGCTAATAGCACTGCTGTTGTCAATAAAGATTGGAGTGTGTAGAAAGGTTACCCCATAATCCAGCATTTGATTCTGAATCCATAAGACTTGAGAACAGCAACTTGCAGCTGCTATGTACTCTGCCTCTGTTGTAGATGTGGATACTGTGGTTTGTTTCTTGCACTGCCATGAGACTAGTCTAGCACCCAAAAACTGACATCCTCCAGAAGTAGATTTTCTGTCCAAGTTTGCCCCACCTAGATCACTGTCTGAGTATGCTATTAGGTCAAAAGGTGAGTTATGAGGATACCAAAGTCCCAATTTGGGTTGCCCTTTGAGATATCTGAATATCCTCTTAACAGCTTGAAAGTGAGATTGCTTTGGCCTAACTTGAAATCTTGCACATACACAGACTGGAAACATAATATCTGGCCTTGATGCTGTGAGATACATGAGAGAGCCAATCATGGATCTATAAAGATGCACATCCATATCCTCCCCCTCAAGATCTGCTGTGATCTGCTTGTGTGTTTCCATAGGTGTGCTGGCAGGTTTTGATTCTGAGAAACCAAACTTGGTTAGAATATCCTGCACATACTTGGATTGACATATAAAAATGCCATCTGACTTCTGTTGAACTTGGAGTCCAAGGAAGAAAGTAAGTTCCCCCATGGAACTCATTTTGAACCTTTGATGCATTAAATCCTCAAACTCCTTGCACATGTTGTTTCTTGTAGAACCAAAAATAATGTCATCAACATATATTTGGACCAGCAAGATATCCTTCTTCTTTCTTTTGATAAATAGAGTCTTATCAATGACTCCTCTTTCAAAGTCATTTTCCAAGAGATAGGATGACAGGGTGTCATACCATGCTCTTGGGGCTTGATGTAGTCCATAAAGTGCTTTCTTTAATTTGTATACTCTGTCTGGATAGCTTGGGTTTTCAAACCCTGGTGGTTGACAGACATATACTTCTTCTTCAATTGACCCATAGAGAAAAGCACTTTTTACATCCATTTGGTAGACTTTGAAGTTCATGTAAGAAGCATAGGCTAGGAATAGTCTGATTGCTTCTATCCTAGCTACAGGTGCAAAAACTTCTTCATAATCTATGCCCTCTTCTTGAGTGTAGCCTTGAGCTACCAGCCTTGCTTTGTTTCTTATAACAATACCTCTTTCATCTCTCTTGTTTCTGAAGATCCATTTTGTGCCAATTGCTCTGTGACCTTTAGGAAGGTCTACTAGATCCCACACATCTTGTAGCTTGAACTGTAACAATTCTTCTTGCATTGCTTCTATCCAGCTAGATTCTTTCATAGCATCATGTGCCTTTTTAGGCTCAAGCTGGGATAGAAAACATGAGAGCACTGTATGCTGTTGATCTTGCATTTCCTGAAGCCTGCTTTGATGTCTAGTCATCATGGGAGAAGAGACATCACCTATTATCAACTGTGGAGGATGATTCTTTTGAACTCTTGTGTTATGACTAGGTTCTACATTCAGTCCAGCCTCTAGATTAGAGTCATGCAATTCAACTGAAGTGTCTTCAGATGTCACTTCTGATTCTTGAGTCTCCTCATCTCTAGTGTCTTCTTCACTCTGACTTGGTTCAGTAAATGATTCCTTTTCACAGTCTTCATTTACTGTGGGTATGGGAAAAATCACAGATTTAGATATACTTTCTTGAACTTGTGTGATCTCTGATTCTCCACCATCTGTTCCTGTATACTCATTACTGAAACCAAAAGAGTTAGTTAGTGAATCAATGTCAAATAGCCATTGAGGTCCAGACCCAACAGGATTTGGTGTGTTCTCATTGCATTTGACATTGTCACTTTCTTCAATTATTCTAGAAGAAGAGTTAAAAACTCTGTAGGCCTTACTCTGAGATGAATATCCAACAAGAAATCCATCATCTGCTTTGCTATCAAACTTACCTAAGTGAGATTTGGTATTTAGAATTGTACAAGGACACCCAAAAGATTTGAAGAAACCAATAAAAGGTTTTCTTTGATTTAAAAGCTCATATGGGGTCTTGTTCTTTTGCTTGACCACTAGAACTCTGTTTTGGACATAACAAGCAGTATTAACTGCTTCAGCCCAGAATGTAATTGGCAATTTTGAATCAGCCAACAGAGATCTAGCAGCCTCTATTAGTGTCCTATTTCTCCTTTCAGCAACACCATTCTGTTGAGCAGTCCTAGGAGCACTATATTGTCTCTCAATACCTTTTCCTTCACAAAAAGTGTTTAAATCATGATTTTTAAATTCAGTTCCATTATCTGATCTAATGACTTTTACTCTTTGATTAGTTTGGTTTTCAATTCTTAGAATAAAGGATTTGATAAGACCACTTGTTTCATCCTTAGTCCTTAGAAAATATACCCAAGTAAATCTGGAGTAATCATCAACAATAACCAAGCAGTAAGATTTCTTGCCTATACTCATAACATTTGTAGGACCAAACAGATCCATATGCAATAACTGGAGACAAGAAGAAACAGAATTTAACTCTTTGGTCTTATGAGAAGTTTTGTGTTGTTTGCCTTTAAGACAAGCAACACAATGATCATCACATGAAAAGACTTTTGAAGGTAAACCTCTTACAAGGTTATTTTTAACAAGATTGTTCATAGTCTTGAAATTCATGTGACACATCCTTCTGTGCCAAAGGGAGGATTCATCTATAGAAGCTTTTGAAACAAGACAATTTAAAGATGAATCACTATTAACATTGTCCAAATCAAGACAGTAAACATTGTCCTTCCTTGGAGTTCTAAGTAGTATCATGCTTTCATCAACTACCTTGAACCCTGGAGCAAGAATCATACACTCAGTATTAGTAAATAATATACTATGTTGTTTGTCACAAACCTGTGATACACTTAACAGGTTGTACTTTAATTGATCAACATAGTAGACATCCTCAAATGTCATCTTACCTTTGGTGACATTACCTTTTCCACTTATCTTACCACCAGTAAGATTGTCTCCAAATGCAACATGTCCTCCATTAATTTGCTTGAAATCCTGAAGGCATGACATGTTGCCAGTCATGTGCCTAGAGCAACCACTATCAACATGCCATATGCTCTTTCCCTTGAGCTGTTGGTTGCCCTGCACATTAAATAAATCAATTAGTATGATTGGGGACCCAAGCCAAAGTGATCTTGGGTCTTCCTTTCTCATCAAAGTATTTACATTCCTTTTTAATGAGGTTTTTAAACTCAGAGCACTCTTTATTAGAGTACTTTGTCAATATGATTGGCTTAGCAGAATCAACACTGGAAGCAGTACTAACCTTAGAAGTACTAACAGAGTTAGCAGTACTAACAGGTGTAGCAGTACTAACAGGTGTAGCAGTACTAACAGGTTTAGCAGTAGTATTACTTCTAGCAGCACTATCATTGTCAGCAGCACTATTTGTGGTAGCAGTACTAACAGTTTTAGTGCTTTTTGGAATCCACATATTGACACTTTCTTTAACAGAATACTTTTTCTTCATGTGGCTTTTAGTTTTAACAGTTTTCTTAGCCACATGGTTCTTTTCAATTTTCTTATAACCAAAGGGTTTTTGCATGGATCTTTGGAAATTCATTCTTTGGTTCATAGGATTGAAATAACAGAATTTTGCAAGATGATTCAATTTGCCACAGATAAAGCAAGGTTTTGGTCTATTGATTTTACTCAGATCAACCCCTTGTTTATGTGCCCATTGATTATTCCAGTTTCTTTGATTTCCCCTCTTTTTGTCCTGTTTTTGGGGTTCATTCTTCTTACAAGTACACTGTTTGCAAGGACCTGGATTCACAACTGTGGTCTGTTTATAATGGACCTTACCAGACTTTTCCTCTGTCTTCTCTATGTTCTTGGATTTGATCCAAGCCCTTCCACAATCCTCATTGGTGATAATGTTGTTTTCTATAGAAGTCTCACCACTCACCTTGTTCTTCTTACTCTTGCCAACCTCTTTCTCAGTCTTATCCTCAACAATTACCTCATCTAAGGGATCTATTTCAGTGGCTCCCTCAGGCAAGTCCTTCCTATCTTTGGTGTCTAACAGGTCTGAAGTAGGAGGAATGTAATTGTTGTTATATGGTGGAGGTGTGGCATTATACCCAATTCCTCTTCTTAATTTATCATGAATCTGATTTTGCAGTAAGGAGTCCATTGCTTTAGAAGCATTGGAAAACTTTTCTACATCAAGCTTAACCTTGGTTAACTCCTCTTTCAGTTTTTCACTCTCCTCTTTAGATTTGGTCAGTTTAAGTTCTAAATCCTTTTTCTCCCACTGCCAGTAATTAGTGTCATATGAGTGTTGTAGTTCATTGGCTTGAAAACCTTTGATTTGATCTTCAAATCTCTCTACTATCCTCACATAGTCTTTTATATCCTTTTCTAGTCTCTTCAGGTCATCACTCATCTTCTGATTGTGATCCCTGTACCTTTTAACAGTGTCTATGCAAGTTTTAGAGCAGAGATTAGAACTTACCTCAGATGGGAGATCAGATACTTTAGCCATAAGAGCTTGATTCTGAATAGCTTCTTCTGCTTGATCACTCCAATCAAACCACATTCCTTGTTGAGAAACAAGGGCTTGAGCAGAGTTTCTGTTGTTATTGAAGCTTCCAGATTGAGCTTGTTGATGGTTGTTGTTGTGAGACATTCCACTTCTGCATTCTCTAGCAAAATGTCCCTTCAGATGGCATTTGTAGCATTCTACCTTTGATTTATCAAACCCTGCTCCATCTTCTCTTCTTTGTGAGAAGTTGTTTCTTCCAGTCCTCTTTATAAACTTCTTAACCCTCATGGAGAGCATGGCCATCTGCCATTTAATATCCATCTCTTCCAGATCATCAGGATGAAGTTGTTCTAAGTCATCATTGATCAAAGAAGAATTTCCATGATTAGAAAGAAGAGCTTCAAATACATAATCAGTGCCTTTATCTAGATTTGATCCATTAGCAGCATTAACTGATTCAGAGTTAGCAGTAGAATCAATTGATGCTGATAGGAGTGCAGCATTATGAACATATCCAGAAGGCTTCTTCTTTGCCTCCACCTCAGCTTCAAATACTCTAAGATCATTGTACAGATCATCAAGTTCTTTGTCTTCCAACTGATCATTCTGTCTGAATGACACAGTGTACATGGTCCATTCATCTCCAAGGGACCTTAAGAACTTTCTGTTCACATCATCTTGATCAATCTGTACTCCCATAGTAGCTAGTTCACCAATTAGTTTATTAAACCTGTCAAAAGTTTGAGTCATGGACTCATTCTTAGTTGAGATGAAGTTTTCATACTGTTGTTTTAAGATTGCCTTTTGATTTCTCTTGGTACTTTTAGTACCTGAGAATCTCTTCTCTAGAGCATTCCAGAGCATCTGTGCATCAGTACAATTGCAGAATTGGTGTTGATACTCATTTGGAATGGCCAAGAGCAGTGTGCTCAAGGCTTTCATCTCTGTCTGTCTTGATTTCCTGTCTGTATCTGTCTTTGGAGGAGTTCTTTTGCCATCTTCACCAATCTTTCCTCCATCAGATGGGCCATTCTCAATGATGTCCCACATAGAGTAATCTGTGAGGAGAATATATTGCTTGATTCTGATTTTCCACATGTCAAATTCATTGGATCTGAGCATTGGAACTTTTGAGACCAAAGTACTGCTTGATTCTGTAAGATTTTCCATGATGAATAACTGTTTCTGAGAGAATTTAGCTCTGATACCACTTGTCAGGATCGAATTCTCAACAAGAATTAATTCTCAGAAACAATATCAAAGAAGTTTGCGGAATAACACTTTGATATTCAATGAAACAGTAATCAAACACAGTATATAATTATCAAACAGTAAACTTGTATTGAATGCTTAAAGCTACAAGATTACACACTCAACCTCAATATTGATGAACAGGCTCACCAATACGAATTCTACTTCTCTAGAATTAGGATCTATGCCTTGAGGTTGATTTCTCTCTTGAAAAACAATTATCAAAAGTTGTTTCTATCTATTCTAAACATTCTATACATATACTGATAAAAAGATAATTACAAAGAATAAACAAATCTTCAGTATATCTTCCATGTATATCTTCTAAGTATATCTTCAGTATATCCAGCTGTCGTACATTCCATCCGGATCTCTTTAGCAGCACTAATAATGCTCAGCAGCATTAACTTCATCTAGCAGCATTAACTGCAAGCAGTACTAACTACTAGCAGTACTAACTAGCTAAGCAGTACTAACTTTGTTCAAGCAGTACTAACTGTAACTAGCAGTAGTAATTCTACTAGCAGTAGTAACACTTAGCAGTATTAATCTTCAACTTGTTCTGGCAGTAGTAACTACACTTGTACTAGCAGTAGTAACTACACTTAGTAGAATCTTCAGTTCCCAACAGATGTTGTGAAGTTTATGCAGCACTAAGTTTTATAAAGAAATCAAGGGGGAGAAGAGCTGAAGCTGGAGCTGAAGAGAGAATGATTACTTTACAAAACTTAGGGGGAGAATGTTAGAACATATTTTATGTTCTATTTTAGAAGTTTTATAAAGTAATCAATATATTGTATTGGGCCTTGTATTGGGTTTGGGCTTATAGAGTTTACAAGGGTTATGGGGTATAAATAGGAATCATGTGTAATAGTTTTAGGTTAACCCTTTCATTATTAATGTAGCCGTATGATTGTTCCTACTCTCTAGTAGTTTAGATTTTACTTGCTTTCAATAATTACTGATTTCTATCTCCTTGAATCCTTGTTATCTTCTCAAATCAAACCAATCATTGATCTCAATGGACCTCACAGTGGATATTCTCTCCACTTCACTGAACGAAACCACCAGCGCTGTAAATAACGTTGGTCAGGAGCTGAAGATGTTGACTGGTGCTTCAACCTCTCAAAACACGACTCTTCAAGAAGAGCTCGTCAAGATCAAGGAGTACTTTGTTAAGTCCCTGAGATCATAGATTGATTGAATGATAGAGATAAACAAGAGATTATGGGATGGAATCTGTAGTATTATTAATACTGAAGGTAAACTACAAACTACTGTGAGAGGAATTCGTGTGATCTACATTATGAAAGAAACTTACACACTAAACTAACATACAGATCCTATATATACCCCCATATCCCTTGTACACATTAAGCCCAAACCCAATACAAGGCCCAATACATTTACAAGTTGATTACTTTACTAAACTTTCTAAATAGAACATATTTATGTTCTAACATTCTCCCCCTAAGTTTTGTAAAGTAATCATTCTCTTTTCAGCTCCAGCTTCAGCTCCTCTCCCCCTTGATTTCTTTATAAAACTTAGCGTTGCATAAACTTCAAAGCTCCTCTAGCTCCCCCTTGAAAGTAGCTCTTATCCTTGGAGTTTCAACTGAAATACCAGATCTGATATAGACCATAACCTCGACTGAGTGCACATAAAGACAACTTTTGACTTTTGTAACCCCAACACATTCCGTATGCCCACAAGAATGATATGTGTTGAATATTGGAATGACAACCAAGTGCATCTTCAGTGTATAACAACTAATATGTCTTTGAACCTCTAGTTGAAATAAGAGTTCAGCTTAAGAACTTCATCTGATCAGCTTAAGGGCGGTAGCATCCGGTAGCAACACTACAAGGCAAGGGTTAGAAGGCAAGCACTGTTCAACAACTGATAAAAGACGCTCATTTTCTGACTGCTTTCCAGAATACTGAATAATCAAACCCAGAACTCCTTTCTTCATGAATCAGCTGGATGATTATAAGCACTCAGGATTCTGAATCATAACTCAAGCATCAAAACAATGATTGCAGTCGCTCACACTACTAAGTGATCAGTTCAGAAGAATGATAAAGTGCTCTCAACGGTCTAACCACAAAAGAAGCTTTCCAGACTGATGATTGCAGATGCTCAGGCAGCTAACTCAATCCAATCAGAGACTAATCTGAAAATCCAGTATCTGAAAATCTTGATAAGCAGGAGCACTCGTGAAAAATAGATCAGTTGCTAAGGATATGTGACCAACATATGATAAGAGTGATGTCACATATGCATTAAGCGTAAAAAGCTCGGGAACAGAGCAAACTTGTAGCAAACAGGGTTCAGAACAGTCAAAATTATCAAAAACATCAAAACTTTTCGCATACCAACCACAATTCGCAGATCACTTCCAAAATAAGCAAAATTCGCATGATGGCATAAGCCTAACACCACAATTCGCATAGGTCTGCATGCAAATTCTTACTTCTCGCATGAGCATATGTGCGAATTCCTCACATCTCGCATAACTCACATATACGAGTTCCTCACAATTCGCATAAGGTAGCATGAGAATTCTCAACATTTCACATATGACTACCTGCGAATTCTTCACTTAGAAATTCTTTTTGGCCACTGGAATTCGTATACACTTTTCGTACATCACTAGCATGCGAATTCTGCACATTTCACAACACTCAAACATGTGAAATCTATACTTAACAAATTTCATCTTCAAAGTTCATTGTGCGAAATCTGACCATTCGAATTCTTCAACAAATTAACTATGCGAATTCTTTCTAAATCTATTATTATGCGAATTCTTTCCATTTCATGCGAGTTCTTCAAACTTCTGCGAGTTCTTCAATCGGATCATGAGAATTCTGTGGATCTCGAATATTTTTCCAACTTTTCTTCTAATACACCCAGGAAGGCCCTCTAGACCAGCTTGTTGGTCCCGGAGGTGCTTAACAAGTTTGTAGAAGGGGGGTTGAATACAAACACGGAATTTAAAGTTTAATAAATTGTTTATTGATAAATCAAACACAATTTATAAGTCTGTTGCGGAATAAGATTAAGTAGAAATCAATCTAAACAAACTTAATAAAACACTAAGATGGTTGCACAAGAATATAGAGAATGGGGATTGAAGAATATAGGAAACAAAGGTTTCTATATGATAGAAAGATGAAGGTTAGAGGTGAGCACACACTTCAGATGAAGAGGTAATCTTTCTATTTATACCCTATGCATTAAATGCATGGCAGGGCACTTTACACGTGTCCTTCATCGATTGGCTGAGAGAGTATGACTTTGGGAGACATGCTTTCGGCCGAATGATGAACAGTGTAGTTGACAGAGTTGTTGTACGAATTGTGGCAGAGGTATGTCCGTTCTGACACATCTTGCTGGTTGTGCAGGGAAAGACAAAAGAGACTTGAGGCATAATCTAAGTGATCATCGATCGCTGAATATCTCTTCCTTCAGAGATATAAATAAGTTCAGCTATCGATGAAGCTTTTCCTCAGGTTTCTTCGCGTATGAGTAGAGTCATCGTTGCTTCACTGATGTCCGCATCAGGTAACTAGTAGACTTATCTTTGTTCAGTAGCTTCGTCTTCGATTCAGCTATGAACATCTGTTGACGCGAAACTTGTCTTCAGGGATTACGTCAAATGTTTACATCAGAACTATCAGCGATAACTGAACAGACCCAGTCTGATCGCTGATGATGAAACACTAATACATATAAATGTTTACAAGAGAGACTATCAGCGATAACTGAATAGACTCTGTCTGATCGCTGATGGTGAAACAATAATACATATTAAAACGTAATTTTCACTAAGTATAGAAGAGGGTCGTTATCAAATTGTTAAACCCATATAACTAGTTGATTAACAATCACAAACAATAATATAGATCAAGAGATAAACAGATCAGAATAACATACCATGATCCCTTGATTAAACAATGAAAACCTTGTGTGTTCTTAGTACCTTGTGCGATTACAGAATACGTACGGCTACCTCTCTCTATATGATTAATGATAATAATGACGATTATGAGAGGATTCTTCTAAAACCTAATTAATAAAAACTATTTATACTTAGGCGACTAATGCGTAATGGTCTTGGGCCCAACTACTAATAACTATTAACTTATTACAAATTAGACCCTCTAATTTACTTTAACACAATTGCAATTTAAACCCTTAACTTTAATCTTGAATACAATTACTGATGCAACACAAATCACTGAGAGAGTTTTGATCAACAATCTCCCCCAATTTGATAATGACAAAGTAACTGAAGAAAATTACTTTATAGTTCAAAATAATTGAATAATCAGGACTCATAACATACATGTCCCAATTACTATTTTGAGGGATCTTTTACAGTACTCATAGAGTTAAGTACTTCACTGAAATTTTCATTAATTCAAAGATAGAATTACATGGTATGAAAATTACAAGTACAAGTGAGGAACTAACTACTGTATGTTTAACTAATAGATTAGAAGAAATAGAAAACTAATCTATCAGCTATCTAAAGAAGATTTTGGAGGATTTACCATATAGTCAGGTATTTCTTCTCCTCTTTACCTTCGATCTGAAGATTCTGGACTGATGATTGCCTTGATCGGTTCAGCAGAAGGAGAGAAGTCACACCATAAGCATTGGAGATCCTTGAGATGGCTGAGGGGACAGATAGGATTTTCAGAGACTCTTTGAAATCTGAGATGTTCCTCATCATCTCTGAAGAAGATTCCAAAAGGTTCTTTGAGTACTTGCCATGCAATATATGGACTACCAGGGGGCAGGGATAGATCTAGAATTGAGAGATCAGGAGGAGGACCAAATAGAGCTTCTTTTGAGAACTTGATGGAGGTGTCGTTTCTTATTGCAGTGACATTCTCAGATAAGGAGGAGCCAGGCTTTCTTTTTAGTTGCCTTGGCTTGGAAGGAAGAGTAGATGGCACCTTTAGGATGGCAGGGACTCTGTTGATGAGAGCATCATTTATTCCTTCAACATTGCCTCTGTAGGTTGACTTGGATTTCTTTAGCGCATCTTTGAACTCTAGCCATTCCATGTAACCAAAGCTTTCTAGCTTTGAAACGAACATAACCTTGCAGCTTCCATCCTCTCTAGTTATCTCCATTGTGACAGAAGTTTGGTCCTTCTTCTTTCTCCCTGAGATGACAACGGCTACGATCTTCATTGGGTCAGAGCGATAGTCGACTTTATGTTTGCACCATTCGATTGAGTTATCGCTGACCGCTAGTTCTTTTGAGCGCTCCTCTTCAATTTCCGTTAATAGAGCAGCCTGGACTTCCACTGGTTTCTTTTTCAGCTTCTTGTCTTTGACCTGAGAGGACTGAATCTTTAGAGCAAGAGAGGCATCTCTTTGACAGTCAGCTATCAGTTTCTCAGCTCTAACAGATTCTTCGATTTCAGCTTCAATCAAGAACTCTAGTTCAATAGGAGTTGTTTGAGGAGGGACCTTCATCCGTTGACTCTCCAGATGGGAGATCATCTCTATTCTTTTCTTCATCTCTTCCTCTGACCAGTGAGATGGTCTTGAGGGCCTTCCTGGATGGTGCAGGGCTTCTTCTTCTTCATCTTCTTCATCAATCTCATTTACGGAGATTGGGATTATTGGATCATCAACTATAGAAGCTGGGATTATTTTGTATTTCCTTAGCCTTAAGCAGGGGAGAGAACTGTTTGGTAAGAAAATAGATAAAAGGAGTTAGTGTATGTTTGGGAAGAAGAGAGATAAAGGCTAGAAAGACATAGAGGGTTTATAGAAAGATACAGGGATAAGAGTGAGGCATACCTGAGAAGGATTCTCCTCAGATAGTGAAACGTTAGTCAGGCTTCCCTCAGCAGTAGCACCCTTAGATCTGCTTTGGGAAGGGGCTCCTGAAGAAGTTTCATTACTCCCCCTTGCTGTGACAGCTTCTTTCGAAGCTATCACTGATGATGTGGCGGCTACAGAAAACCATAAAGATTGGTCTTCTTCATCATCATCATCATCATCATCTTGATGGTGTTGCTCTTCATCCTGATCTTGAAGATCAAGATCTTCATCTTATTCATGCTCCTCCTCTTCTTCTTCATCTATTAAGACTTTGAAAGAAGATGGAGGGGCTTTGTCAGCAACCTTCTTCCCCTCAACATGAGAGAGAGGATCTTCCGGGAGAACCTCAGCAGCATCTTCCTCTTTATTTTCTTCAGCAACTTTCTCCCCCTCTTTGTCATTATCATTGAGGGAGAGAACTTTAGGCGGAGAGGAAGGTTGTGCAGTGGCCAACTTGCGGACTTCAGCCTCCAGACTTTCTAAGCGTCCTTCAATCACAGGGATGTCTGAAGTAGCATGATGAATGAATTCAACAGTTATGTTCAGAGAGGTGCGGTCAGCCTCTGTGAAGGAAGGAGAAGGAGTCGGAGATGTTGCATTCAACTTATCAAGGACTTGTTGTAGAAGAGTTGTGCAGGAATCGATCTTCGTATATAACCCCTGGATATTGTTGTTTTGAGAATCGAAGCGTCCTTGAAGAAGTTAAGTATTCTCCTTTACTTTGGGAGGCTTCGGCTTTGGTGGAGCAGGTAGCTGTCAATTGCTTCAGCTCTTCACCAGCGGTATTTACAGCGCTGGTGGTTTCGTTGATGGAGGTGGTGAGAGAATCCACCTTAACACCTAAACTGTTGACATGAGAGTCAACAGTCGCCATATTAGGACCTGAAAGAAAAGTTTGCTTCTGAGTAACAGGCTTATATGGAGAGATGGGAGTTGTATTGGTGGGTTTAGGTATACCTGATGGTTCAAACATCTGGAAAAATTGCATGTCTCTTTCAAAGGTTTGAGCATCAGGTCCTAAAAATGCAACGTGAGGTTGCTGCACGAGAGAAGGAGGGTCAGAGACCAAAGAAATAGAAGGATTAGAGATGGGGATAGAAGAAGTTTGGAGTTGGGTAGTTAACTCAGGTGGTACTGAGATGGGTGGTTGCGTTACTGATGTTGAGACAGCGACCGAGATCGCTGGCACGGTTGATGATGGTATAGTTGAGGATGTGGAAGAGAGACCCATGAAATCATCCAAGGAAGTTTGTCGAGAAACTACCTCAGGTATTGAACTAGGGGTAATAGTATCCTTAGTCAATTTGGCCTTCTTTGAAGTACCAGAAAGACTAGTAGATGGTCGTTTAGAAGAGGTTTTAGCGGCAGGGCTAGCAGAAGAACGAACCTCATGCGTGGCCGCTGAAGTAGAAGAAGTATGGAGAGAGAGAGACAAGAGCGTAGGGTAGAGATACTTACCTCGTTGTCCAGCGTTTTGACCTCCAGTGAACGCTGACCCACTTTGGCGAAGGAGCCATCAGCAGTAGTGGGGAAAGAGTTGGCGTAGAGAAACTTCATATATGTACAGATAAACCGTACATATAGGATCTTGGGATCCCTCTCCGTTTTCTCTGTCTTTGACTTGAGATCGTCAAAGATAGCGGTGGCAAAGTCGAAGTTCTTTCCAGCGATGACTGAGTAAGCCATCTGTAGTTGAACCATGATTGCCTGATCAAGTGAACCACTTTTCCCACTCATACACTGAATGTAGTGAGAAAAGATGAAATTCAGTTGGGAAGGCATGTTTGCCTGCTTGATGAGAGTCAGCTTCTTGTTAGGGATTATGGAGAGGGGCTTGTTGTCCCAACAATATTCCATATCATCCAGAAACTGGATGAGTTCAGCATCAGTTGGCAGAGCGTCAAATCCACTCCTGGGTTTGTCAGGAAATCTGAGTGCCTTCCTCAGGCTGAAAGCGGTCATCATGCCTGATCCTAAGTCAGTGCTGAAAGAGATAGCAGGAACCTGGTCACCTTTCTTGTTGGTGATAGAGGTCTCTTCAGTTGTAAACCAAAACTTTTGGAGAAGCGTTTTGGAAGGTTTGGGATCAACAGTGAGGGCATAAGCAATGCAGGATTGCTTCAGGAACTTAGCAGCTTCCACAAGGTGTGGGTATTTGATATCATCGAAGTCCAATCGTCCAAGATGGTTGTTCTTGGGGATTTCAGAATCAGTGAGAGCGAACTTGACTGTCTTGGAAGCAATTAGAGCTGACTGTGCCATTTCTGAATAAGGAAAGAAATGAGAATAGAAGGAAAGGATTAGAGTCTAAAAATAGAGAAGTTTTTACCAGTTTCTATTTGAAGAAAGAAACGTATAAAAACTAAAATATTTGAAGATTAAGACATTGTTCTTAGTTTAAGAAGGAAGAACAATGAGAAAACCAAAGGTTTTGAAAAAATAAAATCAAAAAGAATGATTTTAGAGAGTAGAAGTCTTATAAAAATCCATAATGATGGAACATAAATAGGATTTAGTAACAAGATTTAAATAAAGCAAGATCAAAATAACCTGTTAATCCTTAAGGAAGAAGATGCAAATGTTTTGAAAGAGGTTCTTGCAAATGCTTGAGAGAGTTCTTGCTTGAAAAAATATTTCCAGAAAGCGTAAAAGATAAGAATGAAAAGAAACATTCCTTTTATACGTATAGAGAGAGAGAGAGAGAGAGGTGGGAAAACAAATGTTCATCATGACATGGACACGTCCCACGAAGTTGATTGGATAGAAGGGCAACGAACGAACGTGTCAGAAAAAGGTATGTCGTGGATTGTCGGTTCAAATGACGTCATGAGGAGAGAGAAAACGTTTCATTTGTCCTTTTTGAAATTATCTCTGAAGAAAAGTCAGAGATAGGTTTTCCTTTGAAATAATCCCTGATAAAAATTCAGAGATTTATTTTTATTTCAGAAAGATCACTGAAGAGAAAAATCAGTGATAGATTTTGTTTATCAAAAAGCTTTTAATCATTTGAAGAAAGTTCAGTGATTAAAGTTTTATTTTTAAAGACTTACTAAATGAAGATTCAGTGATTGAGAGTAAGAGAACATACCTGAGATTCAGAAATTTATTCAAAGAAAGAGTGATAAAGGGGAACTTATAGTCACTAACATAATGCATGAACGATGAAGAGTTACTCTTTAAGATTCAGCATTCCAAGCTCACTGATGAGAAAGTTGAACCTTGTCTCAACAAGAGGTTTGGTAAACAAATCAGCTAGCTGATAGTCAGTGGGGATAAAGTGAAGTTCAATTTCACCATTCATCACATGATCTCTGATAAAATGATATCTGATCTCTATGTGATTCGTCTTTGAATGTAGCACTGGATTGTTTGCTATAGCGATAGCACTAGTGCTGTCGCAATAGATTGGAATCTTTGATAGCTGAAGGTCATAGTCTAATAGTTGATTTCTCATCCATAAGACCTGAGCACAAAAACTTCCAGCGACTACATATTCAGCTTCAGCTGTGGAAGTGGACACTGAATTTTGCTTTTTGCTTGTCCAGCTTACCAGCTTTCCTCCTAGGAGTTGACATCCACCAGTGGTGCTCTTTCCATCGAGTTTACAACTTGCAAAATCACTATCGAAATATCCAGTTAGATCGAACCCTGAGTCTTTGGGATACTAAAGACCAAGGTTAGGAGTCCCTTTGAGATATCTGAAAATTCGCTTAACAGCGGTCAGATGGGATTCCTTGGGTTCAGACTGATAGCGTGCACATAAACAAGTAGAGTACATGATGTCAGGTCGGCTCGCTGTAAGATACAGCAGGGAGCCTATCATTCCTCTATAGGCAGTGACATTAACAGGTTTTCCAGATGGATCTTTGTTAAGTGTCAGAGGAGGTGCCATAGGAGTCTTCATCGCTGAAGTTTGTGTTAAATCAAACTTCTTCAACATGTCTTTAACATACTTACCTTGCCTGGTAAAAGTACCTTTGTCAGATTGTTTAATATGAAAGCCAAGAAAATATGTCAGCTCACCCATCATACTCATTTTGTATTTTTTCTTCATTCTTTCAGCAAAGCGAGTACATAGAGATGGGTTAGTAGAACCAAATATGATGTCATCGACATATATTTGTACAAGAATAATATGACCTTTTATCTTTCTGAAAAATAATGTATTATCAATTTTGCCATGTTCAAAATTTTCAGAGAAAAGAAAAGATGAGAGAGTGTCATACCAAGCACGAGGGGATTGTTTTAGACCATAGAGAGCCTTGTCCAATTTATAAACATAATTTGGATACTTAGGGTCATATAACCCTGGAGGTTATTCTACATAGACTTCTTCATTCAGCTTTCCATTGAGGAACGCTGATTTTACATCCATTTGATACACAATGAAGCCTTTGTAAACTGCATAAGCTAAGAATAGCCGAATTGCTTCGAGCCTAGACACTGGGGCAAAGGTTTCATCATAGTCTATGCCTTCCTCTTGTCTGTATCCCTGAGCAACAAGTCGAGCCTTGTTGCGGGTTACAGTTCCATGTTCATCTAACTTGTTTCTAAATACCCATTTGATGCCTATAACAGTTTTATCAGATGGTCTAGGAACGAGATTCCAAACTTTGTTGCAAGAGAACTCAATTAGCTCTTCTTGCATAGCGTTGACCCAGTTTGGATCTCTGAGAGCATCATCAGCCTTCTTTGGCTCGATTAAAGAAATAAAGTTGACAAAGAGACAGATATTACCTGAACATCGTCGTGTCTGAATACCTACATCGGGATTACCAAGAATTTGATCTATAGGGTGATCTCTGGTCCATCGCTGAGCAGGAGCATGATCACTCATTTCCGAAGTTGGATCAACAACAGGAATGTTCACTGATGAAGAACCTTGAGGCTCATCGTCTATCAACCGTTGAGAGTCAGACAGACCATTGTTTTCTAAGAGGTGTTCAGACGAAGATGGATCTGATGGAAGTAAGGGGTTTAGAGGCTCTGCTGAGATCCATGAGTTGGATTCAGCATTAGGACGTATGATGTTTGGATCATCATCAGCAGCTGGAGGATCTGAATTCTGATGGTTTGAAAAGAAAGGTTTTGTTTCTCTGTAATGAGAAAACATCCAAGC
Organism: Arctium minus; assembly: GCA_954870635.1. Lineage (NCBI taxonomy): Eukaryota > Viridiplantae > Streptophyta > Magnoliopsida > Asterales > Asteraceae > Arctium > Arctium minus. The sequence goes on from OX941081.1 coordinate 146,357,196, forward strand.
ATTTAACTCTTCATTATCAGCGATTGGTTTAGAGTTCGCTGAGCGAGTTTCATCAAAAGTGACATGAATTGTTTCTTCCACAGATTGTCTTCTCTTGTTGAAAACTCTGTAGGCTTTGGGGATGGAGGAATATTCTAGAAATATTCCATCATCAGCTTTTAGGTCGAACTTTCCAAGTTGATATTTGTTGTTTAAAATAAAGCACTGACAACCAAAGATGTGAAGAAAGCTGATAGAAGGCTTTCTTCCATGAAAAAGTTCATAAGTTGTCTTTCCAAATCGCTTTACTGCCAGCGATCTGTTTTGAGTAAAACATGCAGTGTTTACAGCTTCAGCCCAAAATTGAGTAGGGAGGTGAGAATCGTTGAGCATTGATCTAGCAGCTTCAATGATCATTCTGTTTCTTCTTTCAGCGACTCCGTTTTGCTGAGGTGTTCTTACTGAAGAGAATTTATGAGAAATTCCCTTGTTCTCAAAGAAGTTGTTCATAGAACTGTTTTTGAACTCAGTTCCATGATCACTTCTTATTGAACGAACAGTGAGATTATTCAGCACTTCCATCTTTTTAACAAAAGATATTAGTTCTTCTGGATTATCACTCTTGTAGCGAAGAAAGATAACCCAGGTGTAGCGAGAGTATTCATCTACAATGACAAGCGTATATTTCTTTCCAGCTATTGATTGGATGTTGACAGGGCCAAACAAATCCATATGTAAGAGATGAAGAGGACTTGTCATTGAGGAAACTTGTTTAGTCTTGAAACTAGCTTTTGTCTGTTTTCCTTTTTCACATGCAGAGAAGAGAGATTCTTTAGCATATGAGATCTGAGGAAGACCAGAAACCATTTCCTTATATGAGAGAGAATTCAGGGTTTTGAATTTTAGATGAGATAGCCTTTTGTGCGATAGCCAGTTGACATCAGAAGAGGCTTTAGAGAGAAAACATATGTTTTCAGTGGTAGTAGAGTCCATATCTATTACATAGACATTTTCTTTACGATAACCACTGAGAGCAAGTTTTCCTTTCTCATTTACCACTGAACATGCTTTCTTGGAAAAGCGAACTTCATAGTCTTTATCACATAGCTGACTGATGCTCAGTAGATTGTGCTTCAGTCCATCTACATAAGAAACTCTTCTGAAGGTAGTTGTCCCATTGCTGTGGACACCAAACCCTCGGGTATATTCTTTTCCATTTCCACCGAAGGTCATAGAGGGACCTTTCTCTTCCTTGTATTCAGTGAGCAGGTCTTTTTGTCCTGTCATATGACGAGAACATCCACTATCGAGATACCAGATGCCCTTTGATCCCTGCAAACATAAGGAAGATTAAGCTTTGTTTGGTACCCACTTTTCAATGGGTCCTTTAGGGTTAGTGGAGATGGAAGGTTCAGCAATCTTCACAGCAGATGAAGATTCAACTTCAGTGGTAATCTTCACTTTGGTTAATTTCTTAAGCTTAGTGGTATTCTTCACCTTGGTAGATTTTTCAGCTTTGGTGACCTTCTCAGCCTTGGAGGCATTCATCTTCCCTTTAGCTGATTTATCAGCTTTAGTGGCAGTTGGACATTTGCTTGCAATATGGTCAGTAAATCCACAGTGATAGCATTTTCTATAGTTGAAAGTGGTTTTAGGACCTGAAGTAGAAGGTTTTGAGAATTTAAGATGAGCGGGTCCAGCTCCAAGAATGATTTTCTAATGAGATCTGGGAGGAATTTTTATTTCTTCAGATCTCTTAGGCTTAAGATCAATCTTTAGATTTGGAGGACAGAGATCAAAGATTTCTATCACAGAGCTAGAAGATTGATTCGCTGAAGGTTTAGAAGGAACTTTCAGCTTTACTTTCTTGGAAGCCTTCTGAGGACGAAGAATGGATTTTCCTTTATCCGCAGACTTAGAGCCTTTGGATATTTCCTCAGGGATGGGATTAGAAGAAGAAGGATAAAACTGATTATAAGAAGTATCAGAGATAGAAGTGACCAACATTCCAAACTTAAGCATGGAACAATCTTCTTTAGGCTCATCCTGTGGTTTCCAAAAACCAAGACCGGTTTTATCACCGCCAGGAGTTTGAGCGTTTATTATCTCAGTGATCTTTGTTGAGGAATTGCACCATTTTTCAACAGTAGCCTTTTCTGCTTTTAGAGCAGCGATGGCTTGTTCGCGTTCTATGCTGATGATTTTATTTACAACAACTTGATCTTTCAAACTTTCCTCTAAAAGAGTCAGTTCTCTGATCTTTTCATGGCATTTTTCCAGCTGTTCAGTTAAATCATTGTTTTTGCTTTCAGCTAGAGATTTGCCGTTTAGAGAATTGTAAAGATCAATCGTCAGCACATCAACTGCGCGACTTCTCTTTGATTCAGGTAGAGAGGGATTAGTTGAGATAGATACCTGAGATGATATATAGCTCATAGAAGTTTCAGTCGGTTCTTCCACTTCTTCTTTAATCTCAGCCATGAGGCAGAGATTAGCGACTTCTTCTTCATCAGAACTTGATTCTTCAGATTCAGCCCAGATGTTCTTCAGCGATGAGACCTTTACCTTTTCGCTTGTAGTTATTCAACTTTTGATATTTCTCTTTCAGCTTAAGGTATTTGTCATCGCTGGATCTTCTTGAGGTAGAAGGTTTGAAGACTTTCTTAGACATGCACTCACTTGTAAAGTGCCCAATCTTTTCATAGTTAAAGCAAGTAGCAGTAGCCTTATCAACAGGGGTTTATTTTGGCTTGTCTGTGAGGGAGAGAGGCTTATTTCTTCGGAAATTGCTCTTTCTTGCAAATCTCTTAAAAGAGTTTGTCAAGAGTGCTAAGGACTCATCAAACTCTGAAATATTAGTGTCGGATATATCCTCAGATTCAGAATCTAACTCAGTGATGGTGAGAGTAGATCATTAAGATGGAATTATCTCTGAAGAGACTAAAGCAACAGGAGTGCTTTTGGAGTCTTTAGAATCTTTTATAAGATTCTTCTTCAAAAGGTTTGATTGCTCATAGTTAAGCAATATTCCATACAAGGTGCTGAGAGAAAGAGAATTTAAGTCTTTTGTCAGCTTGAGACATTGAATAACTGTCCCAGCATTCAGGAAGACATTCCAAAAATTTTGTTAGGAACTCAGAATTAGAATAGGTCCTACCAACAGTTCTTAGATCAACGATTAAGCAGTTAAACCGTTGATGAACATCAGAGAGAGATTCATTCTTACCAGCGATGAAACTTTCATATTGTCTTACCAAGTTAATCTTTCGAGTCTCTTGGATTTCAGTGGTGCCTTCATATTGAACACATATGGTTTCCCACATTTCTTTAGAAGTTTTAAGATGCATGATGGAATGGAAAACTTCATCAGGCAGAGCCATAGAGATAATGGTCTTTGCCCTTGCATCGATACCAACCTTCTTTTTGTCTTCATCACTCCATTGAATGAAAAAGTTTTGAACAAAAGTATCAAAAATCGATTTAATCAACCAAATTCGATGAAATTGTACAAGGTAATTGATTCTATACAATTCAACTATATCCATAGAACCAATTTAACAACAAATATCAATCAAATTTCATCAAATCACATAAATCAAAAATTTCCACCGTGACTGTTCTATCCAATCCAATCTGATCTCGATCGTGCGTAGAATAAATCTGCGTTCGGCTCTGATACCACTTGTTAAGTACCTGAGATCATAGATTGATTGAATGATAGAGATAAACAAGAGATTATGGGATGGAATCTGTAATTTTATTAGGCTTAAGATCAATCTTTAGATTTGGAGGACAGAGATCAAAGATTTCTATCACAGAGCTAGAAGATTGATTCGCTGAAGGTTTAGAAGGAACTTTCAGCTTTACTTTCTTGGAAGCCTTCTGAGGACGAAGAATGGATTTTCCTTTATCCGCAGACTTAGAGCCTTTGGATATTTCCTCAGGGATGGGATTAGAAGAAGAAGGATAAAACTGATTATAAGAAGTATCAGAGATAGAAGTGACCAACATTCCAAACTTAAGCATGGAACAATCTTCTTTAGGCTCATCCTGTGGTTTCCAAAAACCAAGACCGGTTTTATCACCGCCAGGAGTTTGAGCGTTTATTATCTCAGTGATCTTTGTTGAGGAATTGCACCATTTTTCAACAGTAGCCTTTTCTGCTTTTAGAGCAGCGATGGCTTGTTCGCGTTCTATGCTGATGATTTTATTTACAACAACTTGATCTTTCAAACTTTCCTCTAAAAGAGTCAGTTCTCTGATCTTTTCATGGCATTTTTCCAGCTGTTCAGTTAAATCATTGTTTTTGCTTTCAGCTAGAGATTTGCCGTTTAGAGAATTGTAAAGATCAATCGTCAGCACATCAACTGCGCGACTTCTCTTTGATTCAGGTAGAGAGGGATTAGTTGAGATAGATACCTGAGATGATATATAGCTCATAGAAGTTTCAGTCGGTTCTTCCACTTCTTCTTTAATCTCAGCCATGAGGCAGAGATTAGCGACTTCTTCTTCATCAGAACTTGATTCTTCAGATTCAGCCCAGATGTTCTTCAGCGATGAGACCTTTACCTTTTCGCTTGTAGTTATTCAACTTTTGATATTTCTCTTTCAGCTTAAGGTATTTGTCATCGCTGGATCTTCTTGAGGTAGAAGGTTTGAAGACTTTCTTAGACATGCACTCACTTGTAAAGTGCCCAATCTTTTCATAGTTAAAGCAAGTAGCAGTAGCCTTATCAACAGGGGTTTATTTTGGCTTGTCTGTGAGGGAGAGAGGCTTATTTCTTCGGAAATTGCTCTTTCTTGCAAATCTCTTAAAAGAGTTTGTCAAGAGTGCTAAGGACTCATCAAACTCTGAAATATTAGTGTCGGATATATCCTCAGATTCAGAATCTAACTCAGTGATGGTGAGAGTAGATCATTAAGATGGAATTATCTCTGAAGAGACTAAAGCAACAGGAGTGCTTTTGGAGTCTTTAGAATCTTTTATAAGATTCTTCTTCAAAAGGTTTGATTGCTCATAGTTAAGCAATATTCCATACAAGGTGCTGAGAGAAAGAGAATTTAAGTCTTTTGTCAGCTTGAGACATTGAATAACTGTCCCAGCATTCAGGAAGACATTCCAAAAATTTTGTTAGGAACTCAGAATTAGAATAGGTCCTACCAACAGTTCTTAGATCAACGATTAAGCAGTTAAACCGTTGATGAACATCAGAGAGAGATTCATTCTTACCAGCGATGAAACTTTCATATTGTCTTACCAAGTTAATCTTTCGAGTCTCTTGGATTTCAGTGGTGCCTTCATATTGAACACATATGGTTTCCCACATTTCTTTAGAAGTTTTAAGATGCATGATGGAATGGAAAACTTCATCAGGCAGAGCCATAGAGATAATGGTCTTTGCCCTTGCATCGATACCAACCTTCTTTTTGTCTTCATCACTCCATTGAATGAAAAAGTTTTGAACAAAAGTATCAAAAATCGATTTAATCAACCAAATTCGATGAAATTGTACAAGGTAATTGATTCTATACAATTCAACTATATCCATAGAACCAATTTAACAACAAATATCAATCAAATTTCATCAAATCACATAAATCAAAAATTTCCACCGTGACTGTTCTATCCAATCCAATCTGATCTCGATCGTGCGTAGAATAAATCTGCGTTCGGCTCTGATACCACTTGTTAAGTACCTGAGATCATAGATTGATTGAATGATAGAGATAAACAAGAGATTATGGGATGGAATCTGTAATTTTATTAATACTGAAAGTAAACTACAAACTACTGTGAGAGGAATTCGTGTGATCTACATTGTGAAAGAAACTTACACACTAAAATAACATACATATCCTATATATACCCCCATATCCCTTGTACACATTAAGCCCAAACCCAATACAAGGCCCAATACATTTACAAGTTGATTACTTTACTAAACTTTCTAAATAGAAAATATTTATCTTCTAACAGACTTGATCGTTCACCACCAGCAAACTCAACTTTTTCAGGGACGTCTTGGCTCCCTCACAACTGAAGTACAGGGTCTTACCTCCAAAGTATATTCCTGCAATGCTCTACTTCAGAAAGATTTCGCCAAGCTAAATGAACCAGCTCCAGCGCCCACACCTTCTTTCATAGAGAACGATCGTACTTCCTTGAATATAGTCGTTGAATTCATTCATTAGGGTACTTCAGATATCCCTGTTATCGAAGGTTGCTTGGAACGCTTGGAAGCTGAGGTCCGGTCTCTGGCCGCTGCTAAAGCTGCTCCTCAGACTGTTGAACTCCCCTCTAGTGATAATGACAAAGTGGGGGAGAAATTCCTTGAAGAAGAAAACGCTGAGGAAGCTGCTGCTGAGGTCCAGGCGGAAGAACCTCTCCCTCATGTTAAGGGGGAGAAGGTTGTTGATCAAGCCCCTCCCTCTTCTTCACTTGCTCTTGCTCAGATTTTAAATGAAGAAGAAAAAGAGGAGGAGGACGAGGAAGATGATGAAGATCTTGATCTTAATGATTAAGAGAAGGATCAACCAGCTGATGATGATGATGACGACGATGAGGAGGACCAATATCTTTGGTTCTCAGCGGTAAACGTCACTTCAGCGATAGATTCGAAGGAAGTTGTCACAAAAGAAGCAGGGGAGAGAAGTGAAACAACTTCAGGTACTCCTTCCCAAGGCAAGCAGAAGGGTATAGCTGCCACGGGAAACCTGAACATTGTCTCACAATCTGAGGGGGAGAATCCTTCTCAGGTATGCCTTTCCATCGTACCTATCTCTTTCTATACCCATCACACCCCTGTGTCTTTCTAAGCCTTTATCTTTCTTCTTCCTAATATATACACTAACTCCTTTTTCACTTCTTGTCCAGACAGTTCTCTCCCCTGCTTAAGGGAACTAAACTACAAATAATCCCAGCTTCTACAGCTGAAGAACAAATGATCCCAATTTCATTTAGGGAGAAGAAGAAGAGAAGCCCTGCTTCACCCAGGAAGGCCCTCTAGACCAGCTTGTTGGTCCCAGAGGTGCTTAACAAGTTTATAGAAGGGGGGGCGGTTTGAATACAAACACGGAATTTAAAGTTTATTAAATTGTTTATTGATAAATCAAACACAATTTATAAGTCTGTTGTGGAATAAGATTAAGTAGAAATCAATCTAAACAAACTTAATAAAACACTAAGATGGTTGCACAAGAATATAGAGAATGGGGATTGAAGAATATAGAAAACAAAGGTTTCTATATGATAGAAAGATGAAGGTTAGAGGTGAGCACACACTTCAGATGAAGAGGTAATCTTTCTATTTATACCCTATGCATTAAATGCATGGCAGGGCACTTTACACGTGTCCTTCATCGATTGGCTGAGAGAGTCTGACTTTGGGAGACATGCTTTCGGCCGAATGATGAACAGTGTAGTTGACAGAGTTGTTGTACGAATTATGGCAGAGCTATGTCCGTTCTGACACATCGTACTGGTTGTGCAAGGAAAGACAAAAGAGACTTGAGGCATAAACTAAGTGATCATCGATCGCTGAATATCTCTTCCTTCAGAGATATAAAGAAGTTCAGCTATCGATGAAGCTTTTCCTTAGGTTTCTTCGCGTATGAGTAGAGTCGTCTTTGCTTCACTGATGTCCGCATCAGGTCACTAGTAGACTTGTCTTTGTTCAGAAACTTCGTCTTCGATTCAGCTATGAACATCTGTTGACGCAAAACTTGTCTTCAGGGATTACGTCAAATGTTTACATAGAACTATCAACGATAACTGAACAGACTCAGTCTGATCGCTGATGGTGAAACACTAATACATATAAATGTTTACAGGAGAGAATATCAGCGATAACTGAACAGACTCAGTCTGATCGCTGATGGTGAAACACTAATACATATTAAAACGTAATTTTCACTAAGTATAGAAGAAGGTCGTTATCAAATCACTGCGAGAGTTTGGATCAACACAGCTCATTGATCAGAGGAAGAACTGAATAAAAGAACAGAGATGATCTCTCATCTGGAGAGTCAACGGCTGAAAATCCCTCTTCAATCTACGTCCAAAGAAATTGACTTCCTAACTGAAGCTGAGATAGAAGAATCCATCAGAGCTGAGAAGTTAATTGCAGAATGCCAACAAGATGCAACTCTTGCTCTAAAGGTTCAATCTTCTCGGGTCAAATATAAAAGATTAAAGAAAAATCCAGTGGAAGTTCAAGCTACACTAATAAAGGAAATTGAAGAGGAGAGCTCAAGAGAACAAGAGGTCAGCGATAACTCAGTCGAATGGTGCAAGCAAAAAGTCGACTATCGCTCCGACCCATTGAAAATAATAGCCGTTATCATCTCTGGAAGAAAGAACAAGGATTGAACTTCTGTGACCATGGAGATAACCAGAGAGGATGCAAGCTCAAAGGCAAAGTTCGTCTCAAAGCTTGAGAGTTTTGGCTACATGGAATGGCTAGAGTTCAAGGATGCGCTGAAGAAATCAAAGTCAACCTACAGAGGCTATGTCGAAGGCATCCTAGACGCCCTCATCAACAGAGTCACTGCAGTCTTAAAAGTTCCATCTGCTCTTCCTTCTAAGCCAAGGAAAATCAAAAGAAAGCTTGCTTCTTCCTCCTCTGAAAATGTCGCTGCAATCAGAAACGATACCTCCATCAAATTTTCAAATGAAGCATTGTTCGGACCTCCTCCTGATCTCTCAGTTCTAGATCTATCTCTGCCTCCTGGTGGACCATATATTCCCGGGCAAGTACTTAATGATCCTCATGGAATCTTCTTCATAGATGATCAAGGGGTACTCAGATTTCAAAGAGTCTCTGAGATTCCCATCTGTCCTCTGAATCATCTCAAAGATCTTTTGTGTCTATGGTGCGACTTTTCTCCATCAGTTGAACTGATCAAGACAATTATTCGTCAAGAATCATCAGATCGAAAACAAAGAGGAGAAGAAGTACCTGACTATATGATCAAGGTTCTAAAGTCTTATCTAGATAGCTGATAGATTAGTCTCTTAATTCTTGTAATCTATTAGTTAGACTTACAGTAGTTAGTTCTTCACTTGTACTTTATATTTTCATCACTCTTGTAATTCTTTCTTTAAATTAATGAAAATTCAGTGAAGTACTTAACCCTATCAGGACTATAAAAGATCCCTCAAAATAGTAATTGGGACGTGTATGTTATGAGTCGTGATTATTCCTCATTTTGACTTATTAAAAGTAATTTTCTTCAGTTACTTTGTCATTATCAAATAGGGGGAGATTGTTGATCCATACTCTCTCAGTGATTTGGTAAAGACCCTTTTCTATACTTAGTGAAAATTACGTTTAATATTATGTATTAGTGTTTCATCATCAGCGATCATGCTAGGTCTGTTCAGCTATCACTGATGATCTTTCTTGTAAACATTCATATGTAAAAGTGTTTTACTATTAGCGATCAAATATTGAGTATGTTCAGTATCCTTAATGTTTTCTAATGTAAACAGTTATACGTAATCCCTGAAGACAAGTTTCGCGACAACAGATGTTCATAGTTGAATCAAAGACGAAGCTGTTGAACAAGACAAGTCTACTCATGACCTGATCTGGATATCAGTGAACCAAAGACGAATCTACACATGCAAAGAAACCTGAGGAAAAGCTTCAGCGATAGCTGAACTTCTTTGTATCTCTGAAGGAAGAGATATTCAGCGATCGATGATCACTTAGCTTATGCCTCAAGTCTCTTTTGTCTTGCCCTTGCACACCTGTACGATCTGTCAGAACGGACATACCTCTGCAGCAATTCGTACAACAACTCTGTCAACTACACTGTTCATCATACGGCCGAAAGCATGTCTCCTAAAGTCAGACCCATGCAGCCAATCATTGAAGGACACGTGTAAAGTACTCTGCTATGCATTTAATGCATAGGGTATAAATAGAAAGATCAACATTCCATCTAGAGATAAGCCTTCATCTTTCTAAAAATATCGAAACCCTTGTTTTCTATATTATCCCAATCCCCATTCTCTATTTCTTGTGTAACCATCTTAGTGTTTCTGTTGGGAACTGAAGATTCTACTAAGTGTAGTTACTACTGCTAGTACAAGTGTAGTTACTACTGCCAGAACAAGTTGAATATTAATACTGCTAAGTGTTACTACTGCTAGTAGAATTACTACTGCTAGTTACAGTTAGTACTGCTTGAACAAAGTTAGTACTGCTTAGCTAGTTAGTACTGCTAGTAGTTAGTACTGCTTGCAGTTAATGCTGCTAGATGAAGTTAATGCTGCTGAGCATTATTAGTGCTGCTAAAGAGATCCGAATGGAATGTACTACAGCTGGATATACTGAAGATATACTTAGAAGATATACATGGAAGATATACTGAAGATTTGTTTATTCTTTGTAATTATCTTTTTATCAGTATATGTATAGAATGTTTAGAATAGATAGATATAACTTTTGATAATTGTTTGTCAAGAGAGAAATCAACCTCAAGGCATAGATCCTAATTCTAGAGAAGTAGAATTCGTATTGGTGAGCTTGTTCATCAATATTGAGGTTGAGTGTGTAATCTTGTAGCTTTAAGCATTCAATACAAGTTTACTGTTTGATAATTATATACTGTGTTTGATTACTGTTTTATTGAATATCAAAGTGTTATTCCGCAAACTTCTTTGATATTGTTTCTGAGAATTAATTCTTGTTGAGAATTCGATCCTGACAAGTGGTATCAGAGCTAAATTCTCTCAGAAACAGTTATTCATCATGGAAAATCTTACAGAATCAAGCAGTACTTTGGTCTCAAAAGTTCCAATGCTCAGATCCAATGAATTTGACATGTGGAAAATCAGAATCAAGCAATATATTCTCCTCACAGATTACTCTATGTGGGACATCATTGAGAATGGCCCATCTGATGGAGGAAAGATTGGTGAAGATGGCAAAAGAACTCCTCCAAAGACAGATACAGACAGGAAATCAAGACAGACAGAGATGAAAGCCTTGAGCACACTGCTCTTGGCCATTCCAAATGAGTATCAACACCAATTCTGCAATTGTACTGATGCACAGATGCTCTGGAATGCTCTAGAGAAGAGATTCTCAGGTACTAAAAGTACCAAGAGAAATCAAAAGGCAATCTTAAAACAACAGTATGAAAACTTCATCTCAACTAAGAATGAGTCCATGACTCAAACTTTTGACAGGTTTAATAAACTAATTGGTGAACTAGCTACTATGGGAGTACAGATTGATCAAGATGATGTGAACAGAAAGTTCTTAAGGTCCCTTGGAGATGAATGGACCATGTACACTGTGTCATTCAGACAGAATGATCAGTTGGAAGACAAAGAACTTGATGATCTGTACAATGATCTTAGAGTATTTGAAGCTGAGGTGGAGGCAAAGAAGAAGCCTTCTGGATATGTTCATAATGCTGCACTCCTATCAGCATCAATTGATTCTACTGCTAACTCTGAATCAGTTAATGCTGCTAATGGATCAAATCTAGATAAAGGCACTGATTATGTATTTGAAGCTCTTCTTTCTAATCATGGAAATTCTTCTTTGATCAATGATGACTTAGAACAACTTCATCCTGATGATCTGGAAGAGATGGATATTAAATGGCAGATGGCCATGCTCTCCATGAGGGTTAAGAAGTTTATAAAGAGGACTGGAAGAAACAACTTCTCACAAAGAAGAGAAGATGGAGCAGGGTTTGATAAATCAAAGGTAGAATGCTACAAATGCCATCTGAAGGGACATTTTGCTAGAGAATGCAGAAGTGGAATGTCTCACAACAACAACCATCAACAAGCTCAATCTGGAAGCTTCAATAACAACAGAAACTCTGCTCAAGCCCTTGTTTCTCAACAAGGAATGGGGTTTGATTGGAGTGATCAAGCAGAAGAAGCTATTCAGAATCAAGCTCTTATGGCTAAAGTATCTGATCTCCCATCTAAGGTAAGTTCTAATCTCTGCTCTAAAACTTGCATAGACACTGTTAAAAGGTACAGGGATCACAATCAGAACATGAGTGATGACCTGAAGAGACTAGAAAAGGATATAAAAGACTATGTGAGGATAGTAGAGAGATTTGAAGATCAAATCAAAGGTTTTCAAGCCAATGAACTACAACACTCATATGACACTAATTACTGGCAGTGGGAGAAAAAGGATTTAGAACTTAAACTGACCAAATCTAAAGAGGAGAGTGAAAAACTGAAAGAGGAGTTAACCAAGGTTAATCTTGATGTAGAAAAGTTTTCCAATGCTTCTAAAGCAATGGACTCCTTACTGCAAAATCAGATTCATGATAAATTAAGAAGAGGAATTGGGTATAATGCCACACCTCCACCATATAACAACAATTACATTCCTCCTACTTCAGACCTGTTAGACACCAAAGATAGGAAGGACTTGCCTGAGGGAGCCACTGAAATAGATCCCTTAGATGAGGTAATTGTTGAGGATAAGACTGAGAAAGAGGTTGGCAAGAGTAAGAAGAACAAGGTGAGTGGTGAGACTTCTATAGAAAACAACATTATCACCAATGAGGATTGTGGAAGGGCTTGGATCAAATCCAAGAACATAGAGAAGACAGAGGAAAAGTCTGGTAAGGTCCATTATAAACAGACCACAGTTGTGAATCCAGGTCCTTGCAAACAGTGTGCTTGTAAGAAGAATGAGCCCCAAAAACAGGACAAAAAGAGGGGAAATCAAAGAAACTGGAATAATCAATGGGCACATAAACAAGGGGTTGATCTGAGTAAAATCAATAGACCAAAACCTTGTTTTATCTGTGGCAAATTGAATCATCTTGCAAAATTCTGTTATTTCAATCCTATGAACCAAAGAATGAATTTCCAAAGATCCATGCAAAAACCCTTTGGTTATAAGAAAATTGAAAAGAACCATGTGGCTAAGAAAACTGTTAAAACTAAAAGCCACATGAAGAAAAAGTATTCTGTTAAAGAAAGTGTCAATATGTGGATTCCTAAAAGCACTAAAACTGTTAGTACTGCTACCACAAATAGTGCTGCTGACAATGATAGTGCTGCTAGAAGTAATACTACTGCTAACAATGTTAATGCTGCTAACAAGGTTAGTACTCCTAAACCTGTTAGTACTGCTACACCTGTTAGTACTGCTAACTCTGTTAGTACTTCTAAGGTTAGTACTGCTTCCAGTGTTGATTCTGCTAAGCCAATCATATTGACAAAGTACTCTAATAAAGAGTGCTCTGAGTTTAAAAACCTCATTAAAAAGGAATGTAAATACTTTGATGAGAAAGGAAGACCCAAGATCACTTTGGCTTGGGTCCCCAATCATACTAATTGATTTATTTAATGTGCAGGGCAACCAACAGCTCAAGGGAAAGAGCATATGGCATGTTGATAGTGGTTGCTCTAGGCACATGACTGGCAACATGTCATGCCTTCAGGATTTCAAGCAAATTAATGGAGGACATGTTGCATTTGGAGACAATCTTACTGGTGGTAAGATAAGTGGAAAAGGTAATGTCACCAAAGGTAAGATGACATTTGAGGATGTCTACTATGTTGATCAATTAAAGTACAACCTGTTAAGTGTATCACAGGTTTGTGACAAACAACATAGTATATTATTTACTAATACTGAGTGTATGATTCTTGCTCCAGGGTTCAAGGTAGTTGATGAAAGCATGATACTACTTAGAACTCCAAGGAAGGACAATGTTTACTGTCTTGATTTGGACAATGTTGATAGTGATTCATCTTTAAATTGTCTTGTTTCAAAAGCTTCTATAGATGAATCCTCCCTTTGGCACAGAAGGATGTGTCACATGAATTTCAAGACTATGAACAATCTTGTTAAAAATAACCTTGTAAGAGGTTTACCTTCAAAAGTCTTTTCATGTGATGATCATTGTGTTGCTTGTCTAAAAGGCAAACAACACAAAACTTCTCATAAGACCAAAGAGTTAAATTCTGTTTCTTCTTGTCTCCAGTTATTGCATATGGATCTGTTTGGTCCTACAAATGTTATGAGTATAGGCAAGAAATCTTACTGCTTGGTTATTGTTGATGATTACTCCAGATTTACTTGGGTATATTTTCTAAGGACTAAGGATGAAACAAGTGGTCTTATCAAATCCTTTATTCTAAGAATTGAAAACCAAACTAATCAAAGAGTAAAAGTCATTAGATCAGATAATGGAACTGAATTTAAAAATCATGATTTAAACACTTTTTGTGAAGGAAAAGGTATTGAGAGACAATATAGTGCTCCTAGGACTCCTCAACAGAATGGTGTTGCTGAAAGGAGAAATAGGACACTAATAGAGGCTGCTAGATCTCTGTTGGCTGATTCAAAATTGCCAATTACATTCTGGGTTGAAGCATTTAATACTGCTTGTTATGTCCAAAACAGAGTTCTAGTGGTCAAGCAAAAGAACAAGACCCCATATGAGCTTTTAAATCAAAGAAAACCTTTTATTGGTTTCTTCAAATCTTTTGGGTGTCCTTGTACAATTCTAAATACCAAATCTCACTTAGGTAAGTTTGATAGCAAAGCAGATGATGGATTTCTTGTTGGATATTCATCTCAGAGTAGGGCCTACAGAGTTTTTAACTCTTCTTCTAGAATAATTGAAGAAAGTGACAATGTCAAATGCAATGAGAACACACCAAATCCTGTTGGGTCTGGACCTCAGTGGCTATTTGACATTGATTCACTAACTAACTCTTTTGGTTTCAGTAATGAGTATACAGGAACAGATGGTGGAGAATCAGAGATCACACAAGTTCAAGAAAGTATATCTAAATCTGTGATTTTTCCCATACCCACAGTAAATGAAGACTGTGAAAAGGAATCATTTACTGAACCAAGTCAGAGTGAAGAAGACACTAGAGATGAGGAGACTCAAGAATCAGAAGTGACATCTGAAGACACTTCAGTTGAATTGCATGACTCTAATCTAGAGGCTGGACTGAATGTAGAACCTAGTCATAACACAAGAGTTCAAAAGAATCATCCTCCACAGTTGATAATAGGTGATGTCTCTTCTCCCATGATGACTAGACATCAAAGCAGGCTTCAGGAAATGCAAGATCAACAGCATACAGTGCTCTCATGTTTTCTATCCCAGCTTGAGCCTAAAAAGGCAAATGATGCTATGAAAGAATCTAGCTGGATAGAAGCAATGCAAGAAGAATTGTTACAGTTCAAGCTACAAGATGTGTGGGATCTAGTAGACCTTCCTAAAGGTCACAGAGCAATTGGCACAAAATGGATCTTCAGAAACAAGAGAGATGAAAGAGGTATTGTTATAAGAAACAAAGCAAGGCTGGTAGCTCAAGGCTACACTCAAGAAGAGGGCATAGATTATGAAGAAGTTTTTGCACCTGTAGCTAGGATAGAAGCAATCAGACTATTCCTAGCCTATGCTTCTTACATGAACTTCAAAGTCTACCAAATGGATGTAAAAAGTGCTTTTCTCTATGGGTCAATTGAAGAAGAAGTATATGTCTGTCAACCACCAGGGTTTGAAAACCCAAGCTATCCAGACAGAGTATACAAATTAAAGAAAGCACTTTATGGACTACATCAAGCCCCAAGAGCATGGTATGACACCCTGTCATCCTATCTCTTGGAAAATGACTTTGAAAGAGGAGTCATTGATAAGACTCTATTTATCAAAAGAAAGAAGAAGGATATCTTGCTGGTCCAAATATATGTTGATGACATTATTTTTGGTTCTACAAGAAACAACATGTGCAAGGAGTTTGAGGATTTAATGCATCAAAGGTTCAAAATGAGTTCCATGGGGGAACTTACTTTCTTCCTTGGACTCCAAGTTCAACAGAAGTCAGATGGCATTTTTATATGTCAATCCAAGTATGTGCAGGATATTCTAACCAAGTTTGGTTTCTCAGAATCAAAACCTGCCAGCACACCTATGGAAACACACAAGCAGATCACAGCAGATCTTGAGGGGGAGGATATGGATGTGCATCTTTATAGATCCATGATTGGCTCTCTCATGTATCTCACAGCATCAAGGCCAGATATTATGTTTCCAGTCTGTGTATGTGCAAGATTTCAAGTTAGGCCAAAGCAATCTCACTTTCAAGCTGTTAAGAGGATATTCAGATATCTCAAAGGGCAACCCAGATTGGGACTTTGGTATCCTCATAACTCACCTTTTGACCTAATAGCATACTCAAACAGTGATCTAGGTGGGGCAAACTTGGACAGAAAATCTACTTCTGGAGGATGTCAGTTTTTGGGTGCTAGACTAGTCTCATGGCAGTGCAAGAAACAAACCACAGTATCCACATCTACAACAGAGGCAGAGTACATAGCAGCTGCAAGTTGCTGTTCTCAAGTCTTATGGATTCAGAATCAAATGCTGGATTATGGGGTAACCTTTCTACACACTCCAATCTTTATTGACAACAGCAGTGCTATTAGCATTGTAAATAATCCAGTCAAGCACTCAAAGACAAAGCACATTGAAATCAGGTATCACTTTATAAGAGATTGTAATGAAAAGAAACTTATTCAAGTTGTCAAAGTTCACACTGATAATCAGTTTGCTGATCTATTCACTAAAGCTTTTGATGTGGGTAGATTCACTTTCTTGGTAACAAGTGTGGGAATGATAAACTCTGAATAATATTCTTCTCAAAAAGTGGTTTTATACCTGTATATTTTTATTCTTGGTGTTACTAATCTTCTTTTTCAGGATATGCATAGCAGTACTCAGTATTTAGCAAGTTTAAAAGGAGTAAGTCAGTTAATACTGCTTGTAGTTAATACTGCTTGTGGTTAATACTGCTTTCAATTAATACTGCTTGTGGTTAATACTGCTTGTGGTTAATACTGCTTTCAGTTAATACTGCTTTCAGTTAATACTGCTAGTGGTTAATACTGCTTAGTAGTTAATACTGCTAGTTAGTTAATACTGCTAGCCGTTACTACTGCTAGTAGTTAATACTGCTCTAGGTTAATACTGCTTATATTCCGAATACTATAAATACTTTTTGCCCGCCTAAAAGTTCATAACGACTCCTTGCATACTGTTCTCTTGCGCTCAAAACCTTTTCTCTCTCAAGTTCGAAGTTTTCAGGCAAGTTTTCATTAAGATCAATGGCATCCATGACATTCATCGACGAGCACAACGAGATTGCGATGCTACAAAAGCCAAAGCAAGCTTCAGGATTTCATCAGATTGTGGATTTCCTCAAGTCAAGTCACATTGCTCATGCTCTTACTGTATCACCTACAATCTACATTGAGCACCAAAGGCAGTTCTGGGCTAATGCAACCATTGTTGTGGAAAATGGTGTGCAAATGATCAAGACAAGAATCTGTGATCACTCACTTACAGTTACTGAAGAAGTCATTCGCATCAGTCTACGTCTAGACGATGCCTCTGGTATAACGTCTATCTCTAATGATGAACTGTTTTCTAATCTTACTAGAATGGGGTATGGAGGCCCATTGGGTGTTTTCAAATTCTCAAAAGCAAAGCTTTCACCCCAATGGCGTTTTCTTGTTCATACCCTGATGCATTGCATCTCCAAAAAGACCACTGGATGGAGTGAGTTCAGCAGTCCAATTGCATATGCTTTGGTATGCTTGGCTACATCCAGAAGGTACAATTTCTCAAAGATGATTTTCAGTGATCTTGTATCAAATATGGGAAACAAAAAGAGTTTCTTTATGTATCCCAGATTTGTTCAGGAAGTAATTAACCATGAATTGACGGATATACCTCAACCTGTTGGGGTATATGTACCTAAACCCCCAAAAGGCAAGGTTTTCTCAAATATGAGAAGATCTGCTGGGGACTCGGAAGGAGTTGACACCCCATTGTTCTCTACAATGATGGTGGTGTCCCAAAACACTGAAGGTATGGCAGCAGGGTCAAGGCCCTCATTAGACCATCCCACTGCTAGCCAAGCCCAACCTTCTCACTCAAAAACAATTCCCCAGTCCATTCTTACAAAACCAACCTCTCCAATTTCCCATACGTATAAGAGAAAACAGGTAAAGAAGGCTCCTTCCCTTCTTGTACCAGAAACCCCTAAGTCTTTAAGCCCTCTAAGGGAGAATACTCCTTTAGAGAATATCCAAAAGGAAACCACAGGGGTGTCTCCCAACCCAAAGGAGGTGCTCTCTGAGGAGGAGGTAGAGCATATGGGTGATGAGGCTGCCACTACTCCTGCTAGCACAGAGGAGGAAAGTGGTAACATCAATAAGACCTCCCCCATGGCAACTTTGAATGAGCAATCATTTGAAGGTCCCTGGTGCCAAGAAACCACAGGGGTGGATAGTGCTTCTGCTAGGCAGAAGACTTCCACTTCAAAAAGATCCAATGATCCTTCAATAGGGGGTAACACTCCTGGAGAAGGTGAGGACAGATATAACTATGATGAATTGATGGAGGCAATGGGCAACATCAACATGGATGTACTCAAACAGGGCAAAGATATAGAAGAGCTAAAACTCATAGTACTGTCACAACAAGAACAAATCATCAAGTTGAAGCAAATGGTAAGGAAACTGATTCTGCAAAAGAAGAAGAAACAATTTGTGCTCAGAAGGAGGAAACCAGTGACTGATGCTCCCAAAAAGGGGGAGTCAGAAGCTGATGCCAAAGCTAAGGGGGAGCAAGAGGAAAAACATAATGTTGAGGGGGAGAATGAGCCAGCAGCAGAAACCATTAATACTGCCAGTTCAAGTAAAGCAGCAGAAATGGTTAATACTGCTGAGCTGATAGAAGCAGCAGAACAAGTAAAAGAGGTCCTTACAGAGCTTGAGGTTGCAGAAACACTCATCAAAGCAAAACATGATACTCCCAAGGTCACCTCAAAGGCCAAAGGAGTTGTCATAAAAGAAAGAGGTGATGCAGCAAAGAACTCTAGCATTGAGAAGGAGATGGGTAAAGATAAAGGTAAGGCAAAGCTAGTTGAATCTGATCAACCAATCAAGAAGCAAAGGTTGGTTGAATCAGATGAAGCTTTAGCAAGGAAAATGCAGAAGGAGATGGAAAAAGAAGAAAGAGCTCAGGTGGAGAAGGACAGGGAAATGGCAAAGGCTTTAGCTGCTGAGCTAAATAAAGCTTATCAAAAGGGGCTTGAAACTGAAAAGGCTAAACAAAGGGCTATAAGTCTGAGAAAGGCTATGATGGCTAATACAAGTGCAAAGAAAAGAAGACCTTCACAAACTTACCTTGCCACTCAGGAAAGAAACAAAATGATAACTTTCTTGAGGAGTGCAATTGGGGTAAAGAAAGAAATGTTTGTGAAGATGAGTTTTGATCAAATCAGAGAGCTCTATGAAAAAGAAATGGGGAATCTGAAGAGCAATGAAAAGAAAAGAGTAGAGTTTGAAAAGAAGGCCAAGGAGAGTAATGATATAGATATGAATCAACCATTCCCTGAAAGTGAAGAGGGAACTCCTATCAAAGAAATGGCAAGGGAAAAGGAAGAAAAGAAGAAGGAAGCTACTCTAGTACAGGTTCAAAAGACTTTGAAAAGAACCAAGATGATGGCCAAAAGAAAGAAAGATAAGAAGCCTAGAGTAGAAGAAGAACAAAATGTTGCTGAAGAAGAAGTGGCACCTGAGTCATCAAGCCAGCAAGGGTCATCAATCAAAGATGATGTAAGCTTATATATGGTAGTGATGGACAAAGTGCCTGAACCAATTTCTGCAGAACCTGTTGGAGTTAAGCCACCTGAGATCATTCACTGGGATGTACTGACAATGGATGGGAAAGATTACATCAGACTCAAGAGGAAGGGTGATAAGTATGAAGTATTCAACACTTGGGTCAAGATTGTCAGAACATGCTCTAGATCTGATATAGAAGAGATGTTTGACATAGGAATTAAGCTGTATGCAGATCATCTGAATACTCCAGGAATTTCTCTTACAAAACTGGTGATGGAGTATCTATGCATGATGTTCAAACCTGAAGAAGTGGACCAGGTCATCAAGAGTGTGTTTAAAGAAGTCACAAGTTGGACTCTATATGAAACTAGTGGAGTATATGCAGTGACTTTGGATAGAAATCACACAGAATACTTCCTAGTGGATAGAGTATATAATCATACCATACTGAAGGTTCATGCCATGCTAAAGAAGAAGTTGGGTTGTGCACCAAATTCAGAAATGGCCAAGTATCTAATTCAGAGGATAATCAATCAGAGTTTGGGACTGAATCCAGACTTAGGAGCATGATCTTGGAAGTTTTGGGAGCATCAAAAAGAGCATCTGGAAGAATATCTGAAGAACTTGACTTCTCTTCTAAAAGTCAAGTTAGGGGGAGATTGTTGGGAACTGAAGATTCTACTAAGTGTAGTTACTACTGCTAGTACAAGTGTAGTTACTACTGCCAGAACAAGTTGAATATTAATACTGCTAAGTGTTACTACTGCTAGTAGAATTACTACTGCTAGTTACAGTTAGTACTGCTTGAACAAAGTTAGTACTGCTTAGCTAGTTAGTACTGCTAGTAGTTAGTACTGCTTGCAGTTAATGCTGCTAGATGAAGTTAATGCTGCTGAGCATTATTAGTGCTGCTAAAGAGATCCGAATGGAATGTACTACAGCTGGATATACTGAAGATATACTTAGAAGATATACATGGAAGATATACTGAAGATTTGTTTATTCTTTGTAATTATCTTTTTATCAGTATATGTATAGAATGTTTAGAATAGATAGATATAACTTTTGATAATTGTTTGTCAAGAGAGAAATCAACCTCAAGGCATAGATCCTAATTCTAGAGAAGTAGAATTCGTATTGGTGAGCTTGTTCATCAATATTGAGGTTGAGTGTGTAATCTTGTAGCTTTAAGCATTCAATACAAGTTTACTGTTTGATAATTATATACTGTGTTTGATTACTGTTTTATTGAATATCAAAGTGTTATTCCGCAAACTTCTTTGATATTGTTTCTGAGAATTAATTCTTGTTGAGAATTCGATCCTGACAGTTTCTTAATTTTGTTTAGATTAGGTTCTACTCAATCTTATTCCGCAACAGACATGTAAATTGTGTTTGATTTATCAATAAACAATTTATTAAACTTTAAAATTATGTGTTTGTATTCAACCCCACCCCCCTTCTACAAACATGTTAAGCACCTTTGGAACCAACAACATCGATCCTTGTGAGGGATAACTTGACACCGCCTTCATGGCTTCTCCGGCTCAAGGCATCCACCACCACGTTGGCCTTACCGGGGTGTTAGTGCAACTCATAGTCATAGTCCTTCAATAGCTCGAGCCACCTTCTTTGCCGCATGTTGAGTTCTTTTTGGTCGAAGATGTACTTTAGACTTTTGTGATCGGTAAAGAGAATACACTTCGTCCCGTACAAATAATGTCGCCACAACTTCAATGCAAAGACCGTCGCCGCCAATTCCAAATCATGAGTTGGGTAGTTCTTCTCATGGTTCTTTAGTTGTCATGATGCATAAGCTATCACTTTGCCCCGTTGCATTAGCACACACCCGATACCTATCTTGGAAACATCGCTATACACCACGAAGTCGTCCGATCCCTTGAGTAGGGATAGGATTGGAGCTTCATGCAATTTCTCCTTAAGAGTTTGAAAGGCTTGATCTTGCGTCTCGGTCCAAAGGAATTTAACATTCTTCCTTGTTAGAGAGGTGAGTGGCGAAGCGATCTTGAGAAATCTTGTATGAACCGTCTGTAGTAGCCCGCCAACCCCATGAAGCTTCGGATCTCTGTTGAACTCGTTGGTGGTTGCCAACTCATCATCGCATCGTTCTTCGTCGGTTCTACCTTCACTCCGTCTTTAGACACCACATGGCCCAAGAATTGGACCTCTTGTAGCTGAAACTCGCATTTCGAGAATTTTGCAAACAACTTATGTTTTCGAAGAACTTCCAACACCTCTCGCAAGTGCTTCTCATGCTCGGTCTCGTCCTTTGAGTAGATCAAGATATCGTCAATGAAAGTGATAAAGGATTTGTCTAAGAAAGGATGACATACGTGGTTCATCAAATCTATGAATACGGTCGGAGCATTCGTCAAACCAAAGAGTATCACTAAGAATTCGTAGTGACTGCATCTCGTTCGGAAAGCCGTTTTCGGAATTTCATCCTTCTTCACCCTCACTTGATGGTATCCGGACTGAAGGTCGATCTTCGAAAAGCATCCCGTGCCTTGGAGTTGATCAAAAATATCATCGATTCGAGGTAGTGGATACTTGTTCTTCACCGTGACCATGTTCAATTCGCGATAGTAAATGCACATCCTCATTGATTTGTCCTTCTTCTTTACAAACAACACTGGGGATCCCCAAGGGGACGAGCCCGGTCGAACAAACCCCTTCTCAAGAAGTTCTTGTAGTTGCGACATCATCTCTTGCATTTTGGTCGGTGCCAAACGATAGGGAGCACGGGCTATCGAGGTCGCTCCCGGTGTTAGGTCGATTTGAAACTCCACTTGACGTTCTGGTGGTAGCCCAGGTAGATCCTCCGAAAAGACATCCGGGTAGTCTTGTACGATCTTAACGTCTTCTACGGATTTCTTCTCCTTCTTAGAGTCCACCACATAAGCTAGAAACGAGAGGCACCCCTTCGCTAGGAATTTACGCGCCTTAAGATATGAGATGATATGGTTACTCCTCTTTCCTTTCTCGCCATAAATAGTGACAGCACCGCCTCCCGACAGAGGCACTTGGATAATATTTTTGGAACACAAGATTTTGGCCTCATTCCTAACCAACAAATCCATGCCTATGACTACGTCAAAACCTCCTATAATCATAGGTAACAAATCTAATCGAAAGGAACTCTCACCGATCTCTAGGGTATAGTCAGTAAAGCACTCTTGGATAATCACTTGGTCCCCATTAGCCACCTCTACAACTAAAGTATCGGGAAGAGTACTACTAGGTGTGACGAATTGCTTACAAAAAATGCTTGACACAAAAGAGCACGTTGCACCCGAATCAAACAACACACGAGCGGGCAGGGAGTTTACTAGGAACGTATCTTATACAACATCAACGGTCTCCTTTGCTTCTTCGGTAGTCATTTGTAATGTTCGGCTCGGTGCCCTAGGAGGTTGCTCGACCCAAAGGAATTTCCACGGTAGCCACTCACTAGCTTCGAGAAGTTTTTCTTTATGTGACCCGGTTCTCGGCACTCGAAACACATCGGCCCCCGGATAGGAAATATCTGATCGCATGGCCTTTCTTCCCACACTTCGCACACTCGATGGGACCCTAGTGAGATCTTGGATTTCATGGGCCAAAATGCTTGTCCTTGCATTTATGACACCACCTTGATTCTCGGTAGTTGTCCCCAAACTTCTCACTAACAAATGGCTTAGACTGACGAGCGGGCCCAGATGGGCCTTCCCACTTCCTCTTCTCAACGACTTGACCCCACTCTTCCCTTCCTTGTGTAATGTCATCCTACACCAGGAATGACTCTTCAATAACCTCCTCTATCGTCGACACTTTGGCGTTCCTTACCGTCGTCTTCATCTCGGTCGGTATGCCCAACAGATAGGCCTTGATCTTTGTCTTCTCATCAGAAGCCAGATGCTCCACCAAGCTCAGTTTCTCAAGGAATTGCTTCAAGTAGTCAAAAACAGACATGCAATACTTCTTGATATTACGGAATTCTAGCTCAATCATGTCTAACGCTCTTTCGCTACAATACTTGCCAAGGATCTTCTTCTTAAATGTTGGCCACGAGAGTTTGGCCAACACTTCAGGAGTAAGAGATGATCGGGTGAGATTCCACCAAGTCAGTGCCTCGACCTTAAGTTGATGAGAGGCAAACTTCACTCTCTGAGAATCATCGCATTCGCCTGCCTCAAACGCCATTTCCACTTCTCGGATCCAGTATATGCAACTGACGGGATCGGTAGTACCTGCAAATTCGGGTGGCCTGCACCCTAGAAAATCGTTGTAGGTGCATCCCGACTCCTTTTTCTTTTCTCGGGTAATAGCTTTCTCCTCCGTACCTACGACCTTCACTCCACCTCACGACCTAATCACGGCATTTTCCGCCACCGTTTCGGGTCGTCGGTGACTGGCGTCGCGGTCTTCCAGCAGCTTCATGAAGAATTCCTATTGTTGTGCCATGGCCGAGTTCATGGCTTGCATCATACTATCTATGATTCGAGTTTTGAGGGTCACCTCCTCAATGATCAGGTTGGTGGTGGTAAGGTTTACTCATAGGATGTGCTTGGGTCCCCCGCCTAAGACGGTGGGTATGGGAGATCCCATGGTGGTCATAACCACCGGACGTTGGTTGGCGGTAAATTCGTCGTCCACACCCTCTCGTGGGGTCGGTAACCTGCTACGCGTGTTTACCATGATTATCTGTCACACACGCACGAGAAAAAGGTTGAGAAAAGACTAATTGAGTTATACTCATGGTACGTACTAATACACAATTCAATGATCGTAATAACAGCAATTCAAGCAAGCTTACGTAACAATGCATTCATAATAGCAGTAGCTAAGAGCAATTATGAATAGATTATACACAAGGATTCTTGTTACCACCATCACGACTCTTAATTTGTATAATTTCGTAAGTCCTAACGCTCTCCCCACCTATGACTCTTAGCCCAAGGCGGACAACCTAAAAGTAACGCTTACAGTTTAATTCTAGATACGCTAGAGTCTATACCTAGTTCGCTTAAACTAAAGCTCTGATACCAACTTGTAACACCCTAAAAATAGAGATAACAAAATTTACAGAAAAACGGACATATGGTATACAAAAATTGCCAAAGCAATGAGCCTCCCAAAAATGGGGAATGTAGAATACCTGTTTAATTACAGTTTGTTATTCAACGGTAAAAAAACAACAACCATCTAATCTAATTTCTACAACAGAAATAAGATTATAAAAAGGGTGTCGCCTATAGACCCAATAAAAACTTTACAAAAAGTGCACCCAAAAGCAATTCCCCCAAGCTCTCACCAAAATCCGCCTAGACCTTCTTAGGTGCGGTGCCACTAGAACCTGAGATACACATCGACACCAAACAAGTGTTAGGCCAAAAATCCTAGTGAGTTGTACAAGCAATAATATTTCAATGATTGCAACATATAATTAACATTTATCAATAAGTTTCCTTACGTGGAGTCAATGGGGGAGACCCATAGCACCAATCAAGTTCCACCTAAAGAGATGATGCACCTTGATGTCAACTACCATGAGTGACATCCAAAAGGCTCGGTATACCCAAGGACTAGGACCATGGCATTACCTCGAATGGCGGAGGTCTAGGTACATACCTTTACGGTGGCACTCAAGACTATATCCTCCTAGTGTCTACCGACTTGGTTCGTCCAACAATATCATAAATAAACTACAAAGTCCTTTAGTTCCACAATTAATATAAATAATCCCAACCGTGGGTGACCATCATGGTCTAATGCTTCATATGACATTCAAGGCTCATTTTGAGACTCCCAAGTCCACGATATACAATTCCCACATATGGTACATTCCAATCTTAAAAGCATAAATTATAAGCATTTTCATTTCATAAATATCACTACCACGTCTACATACACATATATGTCATGGGATTACTTTATCACATTAGTCAACTCCCAACATTTAGGTCACTTCATAAAATCAACCCATATTAAGGTGATCCTATCCATATAACATTCTTTACGATATTACACAGACGTTAGCATGATAATCCTCCCATTAATTCCATAGATTCATATCATAACCCATATTGGAACTTCAAGACACATATGTAGTAGATACTCAAGTAAAAAGAACAAATAACAATAATAAACATGTATGATATGTATCTTAGTGTTAACAAAGGGTTTTAGAACTCACAATCTAGGTTTTGGTTAAAACCTAGAAAATAACAAAACCCTAGAAGTTGGTAGTGGAAGCCTTGGTTGAGGAGAGTGAAGATCTTGACAAAATCACCTCAATAATTGCCTTTGGATGAGGTTTGAATGATCAATAAATGTGGTCACCAACCAAGATGAGTGGAGTAAATGAAGGTTGTGCTTGTGTGCCCTAAAATCACCTCCAATTGTTCCTCTCCCGTTTTCCCAATGAAAATTCGTGAAATAAGCATCAGATCCAACTTAAAAACAGAAGGCCAGACCACACGGGCTACATTGCCCTGCGACTTTGCCCAAGGGCATTATCGCGGGCATTGTCGCAGGAGTCCAGTACCCTACGGTACACCCCATGTGACTGTGACAGGCGACAATGCCCATGTCACAGTCGCGAGTCACTGTCGCCGGCTCCCCCCAGGCTTCTGGAAATTTCGCGTTTTTCGAATTAAATAGGTCATAAATTGTTAGAACATAAAATGTTCTATGTTTAGAAGTTTTGTGAAGTAATCATGTTTTTGTATTTGGGCCTTGTACTTTGGGTTTGGGATTAAATGTAAACAAGAGTGTGAGGGTATAAATAGGGATTTGTTTGTATTGTGTTTGTAACTTTCATTTTCAATGTAGCCTGTACGTACTTTGTGTGTTCTAGAGAGAGAAACATTATGCTCTCTCTAGATTTGTGGACAAAACAACAATTTCTCCCAATCCTCTTGTTTATCTTGCTTACATTGAATTAATTGTGATATATGGACCTAACAAGTGGTATCAGAGACTAATCGAATAAATCTTTCATCGAAAACGATCTAGATTGCAATTTTTTCCAATAGAACAGTGACTTTGTCGATGAACAATATCTGTGGATTTTTCAATTCTTAGTTTTGAATCTTAATTAATTGAGTTTTGATGCTAGATTGATTTTTTTCTTAGAGTCGAATCATATGGAATCAATTACATTGTTTGATTTCAACAAATTTGGAAGATTTGATCGATTTTGAGATTTTTGGTTCGAAAAATGGAATACACTGTATTGAGATCGATTTCAATCATAGAGTGATTATTGTTGAAGATCATCAACTGCAATTATGCTCAGAAGTGATTTTCGAACCTGCTTGCAAAGTTTCATCTCAAAATTCGAAAAATTGAAGGAGAATTTGAAGATTTTTGGATGTTTGAGTCGAAAACATTCATAGATCTACAGAATTCACATGAATTTGAAGAACTCGCATGAAGAATTCGAATGGTGAAGTATTGAAGAATTCCCATGATAAATCATCCTTAGACACAACAAATTTTTCTAAGCCAGGATTTCGCAAGTAGCTATATGCGAAAAGTGGAGAATTCGCATGCTATTGTGCTTAAGTTGTGTGCGAAAAGATAGAATTCGCATGCCACACTGTGCGAAAAGTGAGAAATTCGCATGATGTTGTATGCGAAAAGTGGCTTCCAAGATGAAATATTTTCTAAGTATATAATTCGCTTGAAAGAGTATGTGAGAGGTTCAGAATTCGCATGAAGTTATATGCGAAATGTGAGGATTTCACATATAGGCTGATACGAAAAGTAGGAATTTGCACGCATGCCTATGCGAAAAGTTGGGATTTCAGCTCATGCCTCATGTGAACTGTGCTCTTAATGGTTCAATGGTCTGCGAATTGTTTAACATGCGAAAAGTTTTTGTTTGGTATGCGAAAAGTTGTTGTTCCGAACCCATTTTGCTACAAGTTTGCCCTGTTCTCGAGATTTTTCGCGTAATGCATATGTGACATCATTTCTATCTTCTGTTGGTAACATATTTTCAGCAATTGATCTAGATTTTCACGAGTGCTCATGCTAGTCAAGATTTTTAGATACTGGTGTTGAATCATAAATTATATTCAAGATTAAAGTTAAATTAAGAGGTCTAATTTATAATTATTTGATAGTTGTTTGTAATTGGGCCTCAAGCCTATTAGGCTTATACGGCCTAAGTATAAATAGGTTTTATTAATTAGGTTTTAGGGTTAATCCTCTAAGAATCCTCATTATTATCATAATCATAATTATAGAGAGGAGGTAGTCGTATTGTAATCACAAGCCTAAGGTACCAAGAACACACACTGGTTTTCATTGATTAATCAAGGGATTGTGGTATGTTATTCTGATCTTTTTATCTCTTGATATTTATTGTGTGTGATTGTTTATCAACTAGACATATGGGTTTAACAAGTGGTATCAAAGCCAAAAAATCAAGCTTTTTGGATTAAATCTGTGTTCATCGTGTTCATCGATAACTCACTGTGTGAATAACTGATTTCATGAATTAATGTGTTTTAATGCATAAAATCGATTTGATAAGGTGTGTTTTATGCTATTGAATGTTACCTGATACTTTAATTGCATTTAAATTCATCAATTGATTGGCTTTTTTGATTATTTTGTTTGTGTCTCGATCGATATATGTTTGTGATCACAAAAGTTTGTTTCTTGCATTGAATTTGAGTTTCCGTGTGGGTTTCTGGATTGACATTTGAGTTATGGGTCGAAAACACCAAGAATATACCTGTTGTTATTCAAGTCCATCAGAACACCGGTCGACCTAAGTTTGTGCAAATACGCTAATCGCGCAAAAATTCCTTTTGCGCCACACACTACTCCGGTCGATCCCGGTCACAGCACCCCAGGTGATACCGGTCTCTACGTACCGGTCCACATGGGTCGAATATTCACCGGTCTCCTCACAACACCCCACCCCGGTCAGTCAATACCGGTCAATACATTGGTCCGGTCGACGAATACCGGTCGCAAATACCGGTCGTTACACTTGTCCGGTCAACGGACACCAGTCGTAGACACACCGGTCGAACAGGTCCGGTCGAGAATACCGGTCTAGCAACTCCCCGGTCGCGCAAGACACCGGTCGACCGCATCAGACATCGGTCCTTGATTTATTTTTGCGCCATCTGTTATTCGAGCAATCCTCAGGTTTGCGCCATCCGTTCATCGCGCAAACATCACTTTTGCGCCACCTTCTAGTCGTGCAAAATCCATCTCTCGCGACCCACTTCTCACGCAAACCTCTTAGCGCGAGTTGACTTTTGCGTAAATTTTTTCTCTAGGGGCGTTGCCCCCATACCTCCGTGCTAAGTCTGCGGAGGGAGACAAAGTTCTATTTGTGATCAAAATTTTCTTATTTTCAGTATTACTCTGTATTTAATTGATTTTATCTACTGTTTGCGAATTCTGCATTTGATCATTTTTGGAAATTTATTTTTCTGAAAATTTTTTATTGTAGTTTTTATTCAATTCTTGATTCTAAGATCTTACAAGTTGATTTAAGTAGTACAGATATTATCATGCCTTACACAGACGAGAAGGGAATTACAGTACTGACCAAGAGAGACTGTGCTTTAGCATATATGCCAGAGATTCTAGCACTAGAAGCTGAGAATGAAAATCTGAAGATTCAGAACTCATCTCTTCTA
Source organism: Arctium minus (assembly GCA_954870635.1). Classification (NCBI taxonomy): domain Eukaryota; kingdom Viridiplantae; phylum Streptophyta; class Magnoliopsida; order Asterales; family Asteraceae; genus Arctium; species Arctium minus. The sequence continues at coordinate 146,386,501 of OX941081.1, forward strand.
GAACAGATTGATAAATTGAAAAATGATAAGGACTTAAAGAAAGACTTTGTTTGCTCAGAATGTATCTCTAACTCAAAGATTAATTTTGCAGGAACTATTGAGTCAAAAGAGAAAGAGATCTTAAATCTTCAAGCAAAGCTGAAAAGATCTGAAAGTCTTAATTCAAGCTCTACATGGTCAAAGAAGGAGTTAATGCTAAAAGAGCTTGATGAGCTTAGAAGAAGAGCAAACATTGCTAGAGAAACATCTGAAGGGCTTAGAAAGACAAATTCTCAAGTCTTTGCGGAAAGAGATAAACTGAAAGATCAAGTCTTTAGTCTTGAGGTTGAGATTAATATGATGAAAGAAAAGGCAACCCAAGACAAAGACAACAGAAAAGCCCAAGATGAGATGTTGAAGATTGAGAAAGAAAGAAAAGAGCTTGCTAAGAAATTCTCTGATTTCTCAAGAAAAGCTTTTGAAGAGAATAAATCATTAGAGCTTAAATGTGTTAAGCTTTCTCAATAAGTTTCAGACTTTGAGAAAGTTATCATTCTTGAGAGAGACAAGGCTGAGAAAGAAAAGAAGAAAGCTGAGCAGAAGGATGTAAATAAAGACTTTTCTAAAGAAAAGAAAGATCTAGAGACTGAGATAGCTAAGCTGACAGTAAAGTTATCTGAGTTGTCAACAAACATTCTGGAGGAAAAGAAGATGAAATCTGAATTACAAAAGAAGTTTGATCTGATTGCACAGGAAAGAAACAGTTTGTCGTCAAAGATAAAGGAACTTGAAGAGATCGTATTCAAAGTGAAGCTGACTGAGCACAAGACGCCAGAGTCAATAGCTCAATCACCGAGAGATGATCTAACTGCATTCGAATGCTCAATCAATTTAGCAGCAAGTTCAATTTTTACTAATGTTTCTAATAACCCTTTGTTTGATGTAATTGATGATCATACTTCTGAACATAAAGATCAGATTCGTTCATATAACCTTTTCTTTAATAAAAATGTTGATGGTTCAAGTAACTTAAAGAAGACTAAGTCTCGAAAGAAAAGCTTATGGAGAAGGGATGATGAGAAAGATAGAGGAAATTGGATCTGGAAAGTTAAAGGATCTTCAGAGGAAAAGAAGACCGACAAATCATTTGTGCATACATCAAATGCTAAATGGAACTATGTTTCACAAGGTAAAACTTTTGGCAAACCTGATCTGGTTTACACTATCAATCAACTGATCAAGTTAGCACAAAAGAAAATTGGTTGTTCCTACCGTGGCTCAAATGATTTTGTAAGCAAAGAGTATGTGAATAACTGGTATGGTTCTTATTTTATATCTCCCACTAGAACTGCAACTAACCCATTAGGACCCAACTACCAGTGGGTACCAAAAGCTAAATCTGTGTTGCAGGCACCCAAAGTTTAAGGGGGAGAAAGAACAATGACTTTTGATTACTACAGATCAGGACTCTTGCCTCATTGTCAAAACAATGACTTCTAGACAATACAGTCTAGGACTCGGACTTCAATGTCAAAGAGTTTGACTTCTGAACTTACTTTAATCCTAGTAATTCAGAACTTGGTTTCATGATTAAGGATTATGCACATATTAAGGGGGAGCTTATATGCTTTATACTTTTACTGATGTATTTTCTGATTTTTCAGGAGAAGATTAGATACTAGTCTCACCGGAGAATATGTCATCATGGTTTTTGAATACTTCTGTTCAAAACCCGTACTCAAATGTTTACTTCTGATAGGATGTTTAAATGATAAAATCTTTTATAGAAGTTTTTGATTTGAGGGGGGGCTAACTGTTATATCTTTTAGAAGGAGAAGATATATGATTTTTACTATCATTGTCATATTTTTTATTGATTAAATTGACTTTATACAGGTATCAAGGGGGAGGATATCTAAGTTTTTGTTAATAACACTTAAATGAAAATATTCATATTAGGGGGAGTTAAGGATTTTGATTTACAGGTATATATTTCTAATCCTTACACTATATCACTTGTTGAAAGATAAACAACTTTCACTTGTGAAAAATGGTTTCTTAAATGTTCAAATCACTTCCTATTCTTCAAAGATTTTCATGAATTGTGAAGTGCGATTTTAAATGATTTTTGGATGCTTAATTGACAAACTCCTTTAGTTTGAGGGGAGAATAGCATTGTCAAAACACAAAATGTTTTTGACTTCTCCAAATTTTTATTCTTCATGTGTAACTGTATTCCTTTGTGCTTTCATGTAAAAAAGACTGTTGAACAGCACGTTCTTTTAGGAAAATACAAGGGATTCAGTGTGTGAGCTTAACAGAACTTCCATGGATTCACGATAACCAGTGTTTCCTACCCAGGAAGTATTCCCTGAGTGATTGAGGGGAGAGGGGTCAAAAGATTGAGTGTTGGTGTGTGAAGAGGTAAAATGGAAAAGAGAGATTGGTTAGAAGTGAGAATTAAAATAAAGAGGGTGAGAGAACAGAGTAAAAGAATATCAAACTTTGCACCAAACTTCTTTCTGAGTTGGGCAGCCACATTATCTGTTGTTTCACATTTCTTCGTGAATGACATTGAAAAAGGCACCTAGTCCATGCCATCTCTTGCATACAACCCCACCAGCTACTCATTCTTTTCTCAAAAAGAGAATGTTTCACATTTTCTGGGGAAGCAGCACATATGCTATTGGTTCTTCATTTGGAAGATACTAATATTGAAAAAGAAGGAAAGTTTCCCCACCTTCGAACCCTTTCTCATGCACATTGAGCCTTTGTATACTTTGTTGTTGTCTCAACAAGTTTACATACTTTGAGCCTATATTGAAAAGCAATCATCTATGCTTAATTCTTTCATACGCATGCACAAGCACACAGAAATTTGTTTTCTGTCAGAACGTTCATAGATAACCATGTGTTATTCGATGATTGAATGGAAGTCCTGGGGAGTCAACATCAAAACGAGCTCCTTATATATTAACTTTGTGTTACTCGGTGACTTTGTGTCACTGACAGGCATTCCAAACTGAGTCATTTGTTGATTCAGGGTTACCACATTTATTTTATTTGAATCTGAAAAGATTGAAATAATCACTTTCTCCATTTGGAGAGACTGCTCTTATTTCCACACAGGGATCTATACATGAAGACAGCGCTTAATTGATGACTATATAAACAAGGGGGAGATTGTTTTACTATGTTTTGATGATGCTGAATCTCACCACTCATCAAAAAGGGGGAGAATAATCAAAAAGGGAGAATACAAAGAAGAATTTTTGACTGAAGATTTCAAAGATGTCAAAGTGTCTGAACTTCTTATTTAATCTATCAAAAGTCCGATTGAAGATGATCGTCAGAAGGACACTTCAGTTAAAGAAAGACTACAAGTTTTCAAGAGAAGAGAAGACCCGAAGACAATTACTACCAAATTTTTTAATCTTGAATCCAAATGGGGAGATTGTTGAATCATAAATTGTATAAGATTAAAGTTAAATTAGGAGGTCTAATTTGTAATTATTTGATAGTTGTTTGTAATTGGGCCTCAATCCCATTAGACTTATACGGCCTAAGTATAAATAGGTTTTATTAATTAGGTTTTAGGGTTAATCCTCTAAGAATCCTCATTATTAGCATAATCATAATTATAGAGAGGAGGTAGCCGTATTGTAATCACAAGCCTAAGGTACCAAAAACACACACTGGTTTTCATTGATTAATCAAGGGATTGTGGTATGTTATTCTGATCTTTTTATCTCTTGATCTTTATTGTGTGTGATTGTTTGGATTAGCAGCTTGAGTATCTGCAATCATTATTCCGCTGTTTTGAGTGCTTATAATCATCCAGCTGATTCGTGAAGAAAGGAGTTCTGAGTTCATTCGTTCAGTATTCTGAAAAGAAGTTAGAAAATGAGCGTCTTTCATTAGTTGTTGAATAAATATCAGAATTTTCTTCTAACCCTTGCATTGTAGTGTTTGCTACAAGATACTTCCTGCTGCAAGCTGATCAGAATAAGTTCTTAAGCTGAATTCCTATTCAACTCATGGTTCAAAGACAGATTTGGTGTTATAAACTGAAGATGCACTTTGGTTGTCACGTCATAATTCACACATTTCTTTCTTGTGGGCATAACGAATGTGTTGGATTTACAAGAGATAAAAGTTGTCTTTTTGTGCACTCAATCGAGGTTATTGTCTACATCAGAACTGGTATTTAAGTTGAAACATCAAGGACAAGATCTATTTTCAAGGGGGAGCCGTAGTCGTTTTGAAGTTTAAGCAACAGTAAGTTTTCTAAAGAAATCAAGGGGGAGAAGAGTTGAAGCTTTAAGAGGATGATTTCTTTACAAAACTTAATGTGAGAATATTAGAACATAAAATGTTCTATGTTTAGAAGTTTTGTAAAGTAATCATGTTTTTGTATTTGGGCCTTGTACTTTGGGTTTAGGCTTAAATGTAAAGAAGAGTGTGAGGGTATAAATAGGGATTTGTTTGTATTGTGTTTGTAACTTTCATTTTCAATGTAGCTTGTACGTACTCTGTGTGTTCTAGAGAGAGAAACATTCTGCTCTCTCTAGATTTGTGAATAAAACAACAATTCCTCCCAATCCTCTTGTTTATCTTGCTTACATTGAATTAATTGTAATCTATGGACCCAACAAGTGGTATCAGAGCAGGTCATGGGTTCGAATCCCGTGGAGTGCATTATAATGCCAAAGGCATGCTGTGCAACCATTGTTTTCTAGCGAAGATCTTGTTAGTGCTGGCAGATGCTTGGGGGGATTGTTGGGTCATTGACCAACATCTTCCTAAATTGAAACGTGGCACTGGCTGCTACGCTATATGAAAATAAAGTTGCGCCTTCACCATCAACAATTGCTTTTGGCGTAGTGGTAAGCGCTTGATCCTTAAATTTGGTATCAGAGTCTTTCATTATTATTAGGAATACCTATCATTATTATAAGAGGATGGGATGGGTTTTATCCGAGATTACTTACAAGGAATTTTCCGGGTGTTACAAACAATACCCTACATGATTGAGATAAAAATTAGAGAAATATTATAATTATAAGCATAAATTCGTATTTTATTCACCTCGTGACTAAAGTCCTAAAATTTATGCAAACTATAAAGAAAATAATAAAAGACTCAAATTATATATATATATATATATAACACTATCACTAGGACGTGAATTCATATTTATTTCAAATATGAAAGAAGAGATATAAGGGATCTTGTAAGGTGTGTTTGTCTTCAAAACACACATAGGTTTATATAGGAAAAAACTGAAGAAAATAAATCAGATAAAAAATTACATTTTTGGTTTAGGAAATTAGGGTTTTGGTTTAGAAAAATTATTTTACTAAAAAATCTCTCACAAGTCAAATCTCTCACTTGATTGCGTTAGCCCTAGAAATTCGCGTTAGCCCTAGATTATTTTCACTGGTGTCGAAAATCTGACAAAAGGGTTCGCCGATGAGATGGTGTTGGTCCTCATGGCGCCATGGGTGGACTCAACGCAAGTGTTGTCGGGTGTAGGGTCCACAATGCAGGTTTTTGTCTCAATAGGGGTATGTGGTGTGTTCTTAGTGGCACACGTGCGTTGGTGGGGTCCACATTAATTTCTTCGACGGCTGGTCAACTCTGACCGACGAAAATGGATGTCATTTTTTAAAAATCTTCCTAAATGCCTATTTCATTATTTACTACCTATGAGAAGGGCTATTTGAGCCATTCTCCTTATATATATATATATATATATATATATATATAGAGAGAGAGAGAGAGAGAGAGAGATAGAGAGAGGGAGAGAGGAAGAATTGTGTGGGAAAAAGAGTTAAGGTGAGAAGAGATATAGACCCTTGATCACTTTTAATCTCACCTCCACCCCATGAATCACGTTTGATACGGGAATTGATCTGGTGCATCTCATCCTAATGTGAATCCAAGGGTGGAGATTCTTTTTACCCTTCTCACCATAACTTTCATTCTCACTGAAACCAAACTCTCTCTCTCTCTCTCTATATATATATATATATATATATATATTTAATACTGTAAAATCTAGAAGAAACGACTATTTTGATAAAACATCAAATAAGAATTAAATACCTTCCTAAAAAGCTACATTTGATTGCCTATAATGGCAATCTAGAATTTAACATCAAATAATAATAATCCAGACCTTACACAAAGTCTAGTTCAGGCATGGGTGTTACTATAATTTAATAATTATCGCTATCTCCAAGGTGCGGAAGGAGTCTCTAAATAGTTAATTCCTTCACGTGCCTCTAACTAACGCTCAACTCATCACATTGTTGCTAGTATTGTTCTCCAACAAGGACCTGATGCATATGCCAACAAATAAAAAGGTTTGACTTGACATCTAGTAATTTCAAGCAATTTTCATCATTTATGTAAGTCGGTAAAACTGAAATAATGCTATTTAAATCACAATTTTCAAAATGAAATGCATTAAATGTAAAACAACATCCTTCCTTAAAACTCTCCATTTTCGTGATGAAAACTCATTAATCAAAACACCCATTTAACATAAAACTAAAACCCAATACTCACACAAAATGTGAATAAGGTTAAATATTGAAATACTAAAAACATGGATAAAACTCTATTATCCAAAATATCAAAACATGGTTGAGTTCCAAGATACCAAAACGATAAATTATGGATACACTCAATACTCAAAACAACACTGAAAACATGGATAATACACTATCCAAAAATACACCTTTCGGTGACAGGGGAGACTCCTATCCATCGAATGTGGCGAACACAAAAGTAACTCACATATCTAAGTTAATGAGTTCCACTACGGATCATATGGTCATTAAGTTCGACCACCCACGGTCTATAGCTTGATTCCTTCGTTGATCCTAGATATACTTGTTCACTATAAATTATAGCTTATATGGCCTCATGGTCATCAAGTTCAACCACCCATGGTCTATAGCTTGAGTCATCTGATACGGCTCACACGACCATCAAGTTCAACCACTCATGATCTGTACCTTGAGTCATCCGTTATGGATCACGCGGTCATCAAATTCATCCACCCACGGTTTGTACCTTAAATCCTCTCCTATGGATCACACATTCATCAAGTTCAACCACCCATGGTCTATACCTTGAGTCCTCCGTTGATCCTAAATATTTCTAGCTACATGGCAGGGATAATTATCCCACTTTAAAACCAACAAACAAACTCCTATGTCAATTGATCCATTGCATTACAGTCTAAATCACATGAATCCTATTGAATGTCCAACGCACTCAAAACATGTAATTTACAAATAAATATGTCATAACTGCATATCATACTTCAAAGCTCAACATGCAAGTTAAATTGGACAAATGTCCTAAAACTCATATGAGTCCAAATTGAGCCAAATATTCAATGACTCACTTGACTAATCAATAGACATCGACATAAACCAATAAAATGCAAATACTTTGCGTTTGAGCAACTTATACATCAACATGTTTTAAAATTAACACCACGAACTCAAAGGTCGACAAAATCCCAAAATGTCTATTTATATCAAATTCAAGCCATTAAGGTCTTCCACTTGTACCCAATCCAAGATGATTCATCATAAACTCCAAAATGCATTTAAAGGGTTTAGTATATATCATGACCAAAAATACTACAAAGTCCAACGAAGCTAAATCATGCATATTATCTGAATGATTTATAAAATCAATATACTAAAATGCATTAACATAAAGTAATTTCTATGTGACAAACAAATCACCAGAACCCTCAAACTTTAGATTTATTATCAAATATCAAAAAACTCCAAATATGTGTGTTTCTTAAGATTTATACAATCAAAGGTAACAAGGACGTAAATCTCATCAGATAAATAACATATTTGATGAATATCAATAAAACATCTTCAGAATCCAAAATGGACATTTTTGGCATGTACAAAGTTTTCACAAAGCAACTTGAACGTACCTTACTAAGTTCGGTTAAACCTAGTTTGCAAACCCATTTCTCTAACTTCCATTGGTGAAGACTTTAGATCTCCCAGCTAAACATACATATATATATATATATATATATATATGGTGCAAAGCTTCTCAAAAACACCTCATTTACTCCCAAACCATAGGTTAAGAAATGGTTGATTAAGATATTGTTTTTCAACTTCTAGGAACCACAAATCAACATGGAAACTTTAATAATCTTTGTTCCCCCCTTATAGATCTTCAAAAAGTGAAACCATTGCCTCAAGAATCTCCCAAATCAGATGAAAAAGGAGTGAGATATGGCCAAATGAAAAAAATCCTTAAAGATCGGATTTTTGACATCCAGGTGGTTTATGAGACCCTTGCCAGTGACCCTCGAGTCGCCCGCTCTTTTTCCCATGACCCTTGCCACGATCCTTGGGTCGCTGCGTAGGGTCGCCGATCGTTTTCCCGGCCATTCTGTGATCGTTTTCCCGAATTTATATTTTAGTGGCTACTACGAAAATACGGGTGTTATAATATCTATAAGGGATTAATTATTTGAGAAGTTTAAAATTTGTGAGATCATTGAGATCCATCCTAAGCCACTATTTCGAGATAATTAATATTATTCTATAATTAATATTGGATGGGTAATTATGCAATTTTTTAATTTGTATGACAACTCATAAATTAATTTGTATGACAACTCATAAAATACCCGTATTTCAAAATGAACTTACCAAAATGCCCAAAATCTCTCAAAGTTTGCCGAAATACCCATTTTCCTTGGGATTTTGGGCCTGGATTTCACATTTCGAGGGGATGCCAATATTTTGGGCCGGGATTTCACATTTTGCGGGGTTACCCCGTGATTTATGGAATTTTCGCGGGGTTAGGGGCCCGGAAAACCATCTTAAGCCCACGATTGTAAATTGAACGGTGAGATCGATGTTAAATTTAGGTTAAATTTATTACCCAACTACTCCCCATCCCTTATAAATTTGAGGTCCCCCACTTTGAAACCCCACCATAAGTTCATCTACTCTCACTCTCTCAAATATATCGTGTATTCCACACGCTCGGATCTCGACTCGGTTTGTTTAGTGCTTTTAGAAGTCAGATATGTCTCGTTCAGTTAGTACGGTAAGTTTTCTCTTAACCCCGTTGTAGTTTTATACTTTATAAAATATTTGTTGTTATATGTTTTTTTTAGACTATGTGTTTGATTCAAAAATATTGCGTTTATTTTAGAGATTATGTGTTAATTTTGTAGTGTTATTTTTACGATTATAATATGTTAGAGTATTGCATGTTTTGTCGTTACAAGATTTAGTCATTACAATCAAGGGAAGTCAATGTTAAGGTCAATGCTATCATGCCTTAGGGTTCCATGTGGTTCTAGCTTCGATGGGCCCTGAGAGCGACTTCTTTGGCTACCTGAACCTCTACTCCTATGCACGGTTGAAGGGGCTGGAGTTGGACATTCTCCACGAGTATGTCCTACTGCTCCACACCTAGTACATGTTATGTGTATCGGATCTCTTGGTTATTAACGGTGGATAGCATGGTGGAAGGGGGACGTGTGGCATCACCCATGATTGAGGGGGTCCAACCGGATTGATTACCTCATGATATGTTGACCGGTAAATATCGAACATGTAGTAACTTATAGCCAGATCGCTGCAATCGCTACGATTCATATGCCTTGCAGCAGCGATGGCATGACCGCACGGTAACCTAGAATATTGCCATTGCTTACATTCACAAACACGGTTGGCCATATCGACAGTCGCGTGATAACGGGTATCCTGAACGTGGAACTGACCATGTTCAATCTCTCTTACCCTCCATCTCACAAACTTTCCCGACCTTCTGCGAATTATCTCCTCCGCCATTGGTGTGAGATCATTACGCATTTCACCTACAAATATGTGTTAATTGTGTTACGATTTATACAGAACACAAAAAGAGCAACTAACATATAAGTTCAAGATTTCTTTGTTTATCATCCTCCCTTTCGCCGTCGAAGTTGATACCACTCTTGTTGAAAATCTCGGAAGTACTCCATAAGGCCGACAATCGGTAACCTGAACGCAAAACGGGAAAGTGCATTCACCGACTCTAAACTATTGGAGGTCATTATGTTATACCGTTGTGCAGGAAAATGGGCCCTTGACCACCTCTCCTTACCAACATTGTCCATAACTTATACTCCATGATCTACTTCAAATCGTAGTGCATTCATGTACCGGTCAAACTCCCTAATCGTGTATTATTTGCATGCCTTCCAGTAGGGTCTTGTTTGTTGTAATACGTTTGTCCACGTTTTTCACGTTCATCTCCAAATGTTGACAACATAGGGCGTGAGGGGTGGAGGGGTACACGACAGAAATTGTGGCACAGAAATTGCGACGCTTGTCCATGCTTTTCATTTTTGTTTTATGATATTCTAGTTTGTTAATAAATGTGAATATTTCTATTTGTAACGTACATATGCATATGTTTTCTTGCTAAAGAGTTGATATCTAGTAGTGTCTTTTTTTTTTGGTTAAGAATGTTCTTGGTATTCACAATGTGTTTACAATGTTCACAAAGTGGTAGGTTTAGTTTTAATTTTATTAGTTTACTTAGTGTTCATAACGTGCTCACAAATTATACCAGATATCAAAGATGCACAATATGTTCATATTTTGTTCATAAAGTTAACTTGGTGTTCACAAGACGTAGGTTTTTAGTGTTCATAAAGTTTTGTTGGATTGTTTGGTGTTCATAGTAGTATTCACAATGTGTTCACGATAGTCTTCACTTATGTGCACAAGTAAACTAAGTTTTAGCTTACTTAGTTTTTTGGTAAGAGAGAAGAGACAACAAATTTGTAAAATACACACAATGCCCTTTTTTAAAATCTTTAATTTAAAATTAACAGAATTACTAATTTACTAATTTAACTTTTAATTTGATACTCCCTACTTCCCAAAATAAGGGGCCGTTTACCAAACGTTTACCCGGGTAAGCGCTTACCAAGTCATTTACCTTATGGATGAAGATGACAATGTCCAAGAATCTTACCCGGTAAGAGCTAAGGTAAGGATCCAGAGTCTTACCCTGGTAAGTGATGGCGAAAAGTCTTACCACGGTTAGCGTTTACCGGAAAAATTGTTACATACAATACCGTTTTGGTGGACTAAAATCTTACCCGGTAAGTAAGTGATAGTGTTAAATTTTACCCGTAAGTGCTTATCGGGAAAATTGTTGAATACGATACCGTTTTGGTGGACTAAAATTTTACCCGCTAAGTAAGTGATTGTGTTAAATTTTATTGGTAAGCACTTATCCGGGTAAGCGTTTGGTAAACGGCCCCTAAGTGTTTAAATCCCTATTTTAGTTTGTTCCAAAATAAGTTTTCTTTCAAAAGTAAATGCTTACTTTCGCATTGTACCCTTAATTATGAGATGAAAAGTTTCTCTCTATATAATAAAAGGTAAACTTGTCTCGTTGTTAACTAAAAAGTGTAATAATTACACATTTTTAAAACCGTGTCTTTTTCATTGTGAACATTTATGTTGGACGTAGTTTATATTATATTTCACATATCTCAGAAATTGCAAAGTTCTCAAATGAAGACGCTTAGTTATATATATATATATATATATATATATATATATATATATATAGGGGTTGCTTTATTTGCAACGCTTAAAAAGGTTGCAAACCTTGCAAACCACATCTTAACCGTCGGATTCATGATCGGCGGTTACAATAGATATGGGGCCCAATATTTTTAATTAAAAAAAACAGAAAAATAAAACTAAAATAATCGTCGATCATGAATCCAACGGTTAAGATGTGGGTTGTAAGGTTGCAACCTTTTTCATGTTGCAAAATATCCTTCCAATATATATATAATAATAAAATATAACATTATTGTTAACACAAAGTAATGAAAATATTAAAAAACCAAAATATCCCTCATTTAACACCATATTCTGACAGCCATTAGTGAGAAGAACGGTGGTCATTAAAAAAATGACAACTATAAGAACCAATTCCATAATTAATCGAGTATAGGGACGATTATTATAATTTTCGAGATACCTTATGGACCAAATCCGTAACTCACCTTTACTATTGTTATTAGAGTAAATTACATTTTTGGTCCATATGGTCTGTTAATAATTACGGATTTTGTCCCTGTAATTTTAAAAAATTTCGTTTTTCGTCCCTATAATTTATAATTCATTTATATTTTTGTTTCTAAAATCAAAACACTACCTTTAAGTATGAAGGACTAAAATAGGATGAATTGAAAATAATATAGATGAAAAAAACAATAAAAATTTAAATCATATGAATGAAAATCATAAGGAAAAAGGTAATTAATTATAAATCACATGAATGAAAATCATAATTTCAAAACCATGAGAATGAAATTAGAAATTTTTAGCAAACCACAGGGACTAAAAACGTAATTTACTCTTTTATTTATGGCAACTCCAACTAGTTGACAAAGAGTTGATCGTAGCCATTAATGCACAAAACAGATGGTCCATTGATACATCTTGTCATTCTTTACTACTTTTGGCAAATTCATTCAAGACCGAATTTCGACAATTGCCCATTCACATTTTCAGCATCTACAACCGTATTGTTAAAATAGAAATTTTTGACTTTTTCTTTATTATTCCTATCTAACAGCTTTGTTATATGGTTTGTTAAAATAAAGAAAAATAAAAATATCTCTAAATATAAATAATTCTCTATAATCTCTAAATTGGACAGAGAAAATATTATTTTATTCAATACTACCAATAAGATTCAATTTTTAACATTTTATTTAATTTTTTTTAAATGTATTGGAATGTTAAATTATGAAATATTATAATAATATAAATAATGATTGATTCGCTAAAATAGAAAAACTGTTGGAGTTAGAAGAAAACGTTTTTAGAGATTTTGATTTTTTATTCTCTATTTTAGAAAAAATTTAACAATGCTGTTGGAGATGCTCTTACATCAGGTATCAGATTAGAAGTCTTCCTTTGCCAAATAAACATATTTCTACAAATGCATTTTTTATTCTTTGTTTTAAATAGTTATAGTTATATTTTTATTTCTCTTAAAATAAGTCTTTAACTTTAAAAATAAATATTTACTTTCTAAATCTACCATTAATGTATAATTAGAAAGTAAGGGTATTATTATTATTATTATTTAATTAAATAAATAAATAAAATGTAATATTTATATATTTCTAAAATTTTACACCTTTTTCATTGTAAATATATTTTTTAGGTAACTGTGAGTTTTCGAGTCAGTTTACGCACACTATGACTAATCCTCCGGGCGATCACGAATAGTTTGGAGTTACCGTAGGTGAACCTCTATGGCTACAAAGGCTTTTGGAGAATCCTAAAAAATGATTGTTCTTGGACGCCTGTCTCCCCCCAAACTGTACTTGCAAGTTTCCCCGTGAGGTGTTATCGTCGACCGACTTGGGGAGGGAGACTACCGCCTGGATTTCAACTTGGGGTAGATGAGATTTTCCACTACATTCCCCTAAAGCTTAACCAGTGTGCCACAACCAAGTGGTTTTATTTGTCTCAAAATCAAAATTTATTTTGTTAGCAATGCCCGCTTTTCATATAATATAAGTTGTATAAATAAATGGGTGTTGCTAAATAAATTAAAAAATTATTTTGGTTAAAGTCAATATATGTAATGTTAGTAGTAAAATTATCGGGTTATTTTGGTGTAATCACAATAGAACATTGGGTTGTTAGTTAAGGTATAACACGGGCAATGAGGTGTGGGTTACACACTCATGTATGCTAACTAGAACACAATATCGTTGCATAACGTCATATGATGGGGATCCAAGGGGCAGCACCCTAGCGGTGGTCCGGGTGATGAACTACCCACTAATGTGTTATCAACTAATGGAGATCAACTGATGGGTACACTAACAAGGTATCAGTTGATTTGCACATTAGCTGATATCTTACCACTGAAGGGTCATCAGTTGATGGTTTCCCACTTAGGGGTGTTTTCATCCGTCTCGTTGTTGCCCCTACTTTATTCCCAGTAATCATTTCCATTTAATGGGGAGATATTCTTGCATTTAATATAGGGACGGTTCTCTAGGTTTAAAAGGGAACATTTTTTTGTCAAAATTGGTAGTACAAAATTGAGATTATCTTCGAGTTAATTTCGTGATAATCTGACAAATATGGATTGAAATATAACTTAATAAAAACAAGCTCTTACGTAATTTCACTTTTATTCGAACCTATTTCTCTATGCTTTATCACATACACTCAATTTCCTCCAACGTCGACGATGTAAAAGAAATTGATTTTGACATATTTGAGAAGAAATTTGTAAGGATAAGTTCATATAGTATGTAGAGGAGGTCCATTTTATCTCGTCCTAAATAAATAAAAAAATGTATTTGTTATTGTAGTTTAAAAAATCGAACTTGACTACCAAGATTTTAATAACGAATTAATTGATGATTCGAGTTAATGTTTTAGGATGAATGGTTTTTTAGTCAAAAAGGTATCAAATTAAAATTTTATTTAAAATTTACCGGAGCATCTTCAGTGCACTCCCTAATCTTATATTGTTTCTTTTAACTATTGTAGGAAGCCAAAAATGAAGAAACCTCACTCTAATACACTTTTTATACATTACTTTTCATTATCCGACTCTCTACATATAAGGAACTCCTTACAAAAATCTTACATTATTTTATTACATGTGTACATCTAGTTATTTCTTGTTTTATTTTATTCAAATATATATATATATATATATATATATATATATATATAACAAAATAATATATATTTGTTAATGTAGAGAGTATAATTGATATAGCAATTTATTATTTTGCTCCTCACACTAATTAATTTTTATGTATTTTATTTACATACCAACAAGTATACTTCGAGATGTTGGGTAAAAGCTCATATGCCTTGGGAGTTGTTTCATATTTGTGTGCCGTTGGTGGTTATTGAATTGTCCATGTATGAAAACAGATGATGCCAGTAAAGGAAAGTATTAAAATGGGTTAAGTCTCTAAATTATCCACTTATAGTAAGTCACCAATCTTGAATGTTAGGTTATGTTCGGCAAAAAAAGCTAGTTTTTTTTTCCTGTTACATGTTTGCATGACCATAAGCTAGGTTATTGAAAAATTACTCATAGTAACGTTTTAAAAAGCTAGATTATAAGCTAGTTTGCAAAACAATGCCTTAGGTGTATATAACTGTCTATGTTAACTATTGTTTGACACTTATAGGCTATGTTTGGTAAAAAAAAAAAAAAAAAAAAAAACTAACTTATAAGCTAGTTTTTTTTCTGATACATGTTTGGATGACCATAAGTTAGCTTAAATAGTAGCGTTTTGAAAAACTAACTTATCAGCTACCAGCTAGCTTATAAGCTAATTTGCCAAACAATGCCATAATCTAGTTTATTTTTAATTTTTTAAAGTCTTGTTTAGGTGATGATAAGCTAACAGATAAGTAGTTTTTTAAAATGATACTTTAAATAGTGTTTCAGTATATTATTGAGCTTTTTGCCATTTTTTTCTCCAATTATACGCCTAATTATATTATTATTTGTTATGAATCAATATTAATTATTAATTATATTACTTTTTAATTAAATTAATATTACTCATTAAAATAAATAATATTAAAGTAAATTATTAATTATTTTGATTTATTTTTAACCACATTAATAATAATAATTTTGTGTTAAAAATTTAAATATAACAATTCCAAAAATACTTTTGTATATTATATACAGAGTAAAGTCGTAGTTTCACAAATAATAAAACATTAACAATTTTTTTTTTTTGCAAAATTAGTAATTAATTAATATAATTGATTAAGTTTGTTTTTATTCATATTATATGTGTTAAAATAATCAATTGATATAAAACAAATTAAATTCATATCTTGTTACACAAGTCAACAACTATATATATATATATATATATAACTAATAATCAAATTAAAGCTCTTTTAATTAATATATTATATTATCTTATTTGTATTAATTAACATACTTTATTATTAGTACTTTGTTTTAATTATATTATATACTGTTAGAATTGACTTAGTTTTATAAAATGTCCTTTTTGTTCATTAGTTGATAACTAGTTTGTTAAACGTAATTTTATTCTTCAGATACACCTTATCTTTATATTAGATATATTATGTTTGTTTAATTTGGTATAAATATTATAGTTTAGTTTTATAAATCGTTATTTCAGTTTAATATAGTAAATATTATACGTTTCATAATCTTTTTTAATATTTAATTGTAGTCTTTTAAAACATAGAGAGTAGCATAATTTTCCAATCCAATGAGTATAACAAAGAAAAGGTCAATAACATAAAATAGTAAAATCAAGAAATACACAATAGTTATTGTGTGCAAGTGGATGAATCTTGAAACCAAAGCAAATGACATGGTCAAAGATGATTGAACCCCCTCCTCATCTTTTACATTGATAAAACATCAAGGATTCATGATTTTCTAAGCAAATGGTTCATATATAATCTGTAGCAGACACGTTACTTAATTGATGTTTCAGGGCACGATCTGCCATTGTTAAAGGTGGAAGAAGCTTCTGCAACTTAATATATTTCAAGAAAAACAAACAAAAAGAAGGAAATATTTAAATAAAACAAGACAAACTAGCTTCAAGAACCATCAACCAAACCCCAAAATAGAAAGTCTACAGTAAGATTACAACACAAGAACCACCCTAACCCTAATCAGACTATGATTCATGGAAAAAAGAAAACAAAATAAAAATCCTACCTTTCTAGTTTCTTCTTCTACCCTATTCTTCTTCGAGAGGAACTTGATTTGAAAATGGCTAGAAATTTGATGGGGGAGGGCGTGGGGGTGTAGCCCAAAACATGTCTGGATGCATTTGACCATTTGGCAAAAGTTTAGGGGGTGGATTGTAAATTGACATAGAAGAAGATGGAATGTTCTCCGTCTGAGGCGCAGCCCCTCCAGATTTAGGACTGTTTCCAGCATTTAACCCTGAAGTTTGCTGTAATTGCATTTCACTACCTTCTCCAGTTGCTCCTCCCTCCTCATCCAATGGCAACCTCTCGTAAGTCGCGTTCGTGAACGTGGCCGCAATCACCATCACCGGACCAGACGCCACCAGCTGACCCACCACTGTTCCACCCACCACCTGACCTTGACCACCTGCTAGGTACACCGTCAGCCCGGTGGCTCCGGGAGGAGATGGTGCAGGAAGGAATGCACCCGACAGAGATAGTATCTCGAACCTCCCCTGGAGAGTCAGCACCCCGCCCGGTGCGGCGGGCTGGCGGAGAGTGACGTTGGTCACGATGCCGGTGCCGCTCAATACAGACACACCACGGTGGCGCCGCTGTGCGAATGTCGCTATACACTCGGAGATGTCACTGCCGCTGCTGATTTCCAGCACGTGGCTCCGGAGAGCATTGGGGCTCTCTTTCGTGATCACTATCGGCGGCTTCGGCTTGTTCTTTGAACCTGGTGGTCTCCCTCGCGGCCGCCGACCACCGCCGGAGCTAGTCGGTTCCGAGATCTCCAACGACCCTCCTCCCCCCATATTATTGTGTTCCTGGTCTCCGAAGTCTTCATCGTTTTCCTCGTTCTGATCATCATTCATCTGGTTGTGGTTAGGGTTAGGATTCTTATTCGAATGGCTTCCCGTACTATTCGTAGCGGCTTCCAAGAACTCTTGCTCCATCCTAACCTGCCCAACCCGGTTCAAACCGGACTTGTTGTCATCGTCGACCGTGTTTCTCAAGTGAAGCGACGGCGGCTGCCCCGACGATGTCATCGGATTTAAGCCTACATTTCCAGCCCACCATCGGTTCGCCATCGTCCAACAAATCAATCAACAGATTAGAAAACCGCCTTTAATCACTTGAATCGCAACTTGACAACGATATCACTTTCAAGATTTATCCAACTTGTATATTTAACTTTTGTCTCGTAGTTGCAGCAAATTTAGAGATCCAGTAGATAGAATCTAGAGAAAACAAAACGATAACCCTTATCCAATAGCTGCCACCATTTGCATGGAAACCCTAATCCTCAAAAATCCCAGATCTGTACCACAGTAGAGTATACGAAAATAAACCCAGCAACTTGAAACAGTACCAGACTGAAACTTGGTTTACAAATCAGGCAAGATTCAATCTTTCAAACCTGGTAAATTAAGTTACCTGTAGACGTATGTGCAGCTAGAGAGAGAGAGAGAGAGAGAGAGGGTGTAGAGTAGCAGTCTGGTGGAAGAGAATAGGGTTTCAGGTCTGGGGTTGGCTTCTGAGCAGATGAGGCGATGATGACGACTCCTTTTTCCTCTTCTTCTTTTTAAAGAAGAGAGACTGAGAGTGGGCAACAGAGGCGTACGATAAGGGAAAGCAGTAATTTAAACAATGGCGGTTTGAGAGAAGCAAAAGGTATTTGATTATATATGTAAAGGTTCGAGGTGGTTGATGTTATCTTGTGAAAGGAGAGGAGCCAATAGCGCATAGGGGGTATTGGGGAACACAGTACAGCTGGTAAGATATTGGTAATTTTGACATTTTATCATCTTACGCGTTGCAAATTGCCTCAATCCTGACTGGTCTTATTATTCCTTTTTTGACCAAATATTTCCCTTTCTTTACAATTTAAAAAAATTAATAATTACTAGTAGATGTCTATTCCATTTCAAGTTGAATGTTTACAATTTAAAGCATCTTTAATATAATGTTTTTTTTTTAAAAACTATCATTAGGGAGAGTTCTAATAAAAAAAATTATTATGGAGAGTTCTTATAAAAACCTTATTCTCTTGAGGTGCTTGAACAAGAAACTTGTTTCCTACCTAGAAGTTACTGAAAAGTGACAAGTCTAGTAGTTTTTTATCTTAAATTTATAATTATTAATATATATAGATACAAACAGAGGTTCAAGGGAAATCTTAAATAAATGAAAAACTAAAAAACACTCTATCAACCGTTATATTAGATGATCTGATAGATGTGATTAAATGGACGGTTACAACAATATTTTTTGAATTTAAAAACTCTAGGCCCCTATTTTTTTATTCGAAAAAAGAAAAAATAAACAAAATTCGAGTGAAATAAATTACACAAAAAAAACAATCATATTTTTTTCGTTAATTTGACATTCATATTGATATATCTTTTCATCCATTTTCTCGTGGTTTTTCGGTTTTCTATTTATTTAGGGTTTTCCCCTGAACCTACCTCAATAGATACACACACACACACACACACACACATATATATAGGGTCCCCTTCATTTGCTAACCGTGACATTGGTGTTAACCGTGCTAACCAATCTCAACCGTTAATTACGATGATCAACGGCTCATATTTAATTGAATTTTCATTTAATTAATTATTTTAGATAGGGATTGATTAAAAATAATGCACAAGTGCACAGGGTTAATTTGGTAAAATAACAACCCAATGTTATTTACGGTAACACGTTTTTAAATCATATAATCCCTAACATTTAGGGATTTCTTCCCTAGAATATTTAGGTAACCATCAAAACCCAATCCTTCAAGAAATCAACAACAAGATTACCATGGCGTCGAATCCGGAGAAAGCAAAGGGAAATCGTAAACTACATCCACATTCATCGGAAAAAAACGGATTAACCATCTAAATCGTGGGTATCATAATGCGTTCAAGTTTTTCACTGATGCATTTATACACATTAAGTGTGAAATCCATATGCACACAATGCATATTTTTTTAGTATGAAGTCAATATACACACATTGCATCTGTTTTTGTAAGGCATTAAATTTTGTTTGTCGAAATAGAAAATACATGTACACAATTTATATATGCATATGTGTACATTTTGGAATATACATACGTAACCTGTAATAACATATGCATATGTGCATATTTGTCATATATGGAAATGGATATAGACATGCATATGTGCACCCTACCAGAAAATGCATATGAGCAGATAATCCGGTATTCAATGATTGAACTGGCTCATTATGACGGGTGCACGGGCGAGCGTCTTGACTTTCAAAAATAGATTCCAAAAATCTATCGTTATCAACAACGGAGGTAATTCCATTGTCGCTCATTATGATTTTCACTAGAAACGAAAATTTTTCTTCAACAGAGATTTCATACAAAAAAAAACACTTTATGATAAACAATGTTGGATCCATTAGAAATCTTAGAAAGATACAAACTTGTTTAAAAAAATTTAAAAGATAACTTCCAAATTTAGTTTAAAGTAAATCGAAATTTGATTTTTTATTAATATATTTAAACTCAAGATAAATACCATAATTACAAACACCTTAAAATATGGAAACCTATTAAATGGGTCGAAATTTTGAAAATTCCCATATTACCCTTTAATATTTAAAAGCATTTATCTCATTACCTAAACTCTATGAAGCTTCTGATTGGTCTAAATTCGGTTAGCACGGTTAGCACCAATGCCACGGTTAGCAAATGAATGGGCCTATACTATATAATTAAAATTGTAAAACGGTTCTTGAAAATTCAGTTTTTGAAAAAGGGTTTTTGGAAAAGCCATTAAAATTAAATGTTACATTTACAACATTTACAATTACTTATTTAATTTACTTTATATCCCTTACTTTTTCATTTTTCATTTAACACCATTATCATATTAACACAAATAATCGTATATGAACAAAAATGAAATGAAAAATAGGTTTCTTTTTTTACAAATTATACCATTATAATTGTCTCGTCAATACCTTCAAAACGAGCCCAATATTAAATATTTTTTAATTTAACCGTACTATTAAATATCATTAATATGTGAAAGATCGTGTGAGAAAATGTAACACCCTAAAAATAGGGATAACAAAAACTTTCAAAAAATGGAGAAGTGGTATAAAGTTTGTCATAGCAAGAGCCTCCCAAAAAGGGGAATTATACAAATAACCTGTATAATCACAATTCTGTAATTTAACGGATGAATAAACAACAACCAAGTAATCTAATTTCTACATCTAGAAAAGAGATTATAAAAGGGGTGTCATCTATAAATCCAATACTACATCCTCCTAGTGTACTGACTTGGTTCGTCCACATAACACATATAGGAGGTCCTTTAGGTGTATTTCAACCCAACATATTTCAATACCAACTACGAGTACAATATTACCATCCTATCCTCATGCAGTCCAACAAAAGACCCAAATGACACTTGTATTCATCATGCATATAAATATGTCATCCAAGTGGTATTCCAACTAGAACCATCATAATACCCATACATGCGTACATTTCATATCAAGTTAATCACATTGTGTATCCATGAGAAAAGCCCCAAATAATGGTACCCATAACATAAGACATAGCATATCACTAATACCTATATTTCTAACTGTTTTCATCAAGAAATCTCAAATACTTGAACACATAGAGATAAAATAGCAAATAGAAGATTATGATGTGTATCTACTTTTAACAAAAGTTTAGTAAACTCACAATCTTTGAACCAAAACCTAGAAAATACGGAACTCTAAAGATGGAGAAATGCTTTGAATTGATTCTTGAGGATCTTCTCCAATAAATGAGCTCCAAGGTAGGTTGAATGCCCAAGGATTGATGTTTAACCACCCAAAGTTGCAATAAATGCTTTGAGGGGAGTAAATGATGGCTTGATGCTCAAACCCTAGAATTCTCCTCTTGAAAAACGATTGTATGTGGGTGTTTTTGTTTTGAAATTGGTTGAAAAGGGGTTTTAGAGACCTGCAGGTGTCCCCGCGGCTTGCAACCCGCGGCGTAAGTCGCCCGCGTGCCTCAAAGGGTCGACTCCAGTAGCTTACGCGACTTATGCCGCGACCAGCAACCTGCGCAGAAAGCCGCGTAAGTCTCTGATTACCATTCGTTAAACTATAGAACCCCACAACATAACCAACAACAAACCTTAAGCAAGATAAACAATTTAAGCATATAAGTCCTACATCAATTAATACAAACATGGGATTAACAAGGCCTAATACTCACCTGAAATTCCGGGTGTTACAATCCTCCCCACCTAATTGGGATTTCGTCCCCGAAATCTCATCCTAAATTAAACAAGTGAGGATAACGCTTCTTCATATCATCTTCCGATTCCCAAGTAATGTTAGCACCCCGATGGTGCTTCCATTGGACTTTAACCATGACTACGTCTTTATGTCGTAACTTCTTTACCTTTGATTCTAAAATCCCCTCCGGTTCTTCCACGCAACGATTCCCATTGTCTACCCGAATCTCCGTTAATGGGATCACGCTTTCCTCCTCGGCTAGACACTTCCGAAGATAACACACGTGGAACGTAGGATGTATCCCATCCATTTTCGGCGGTAAATCCAACCGATAGGCTTGCAAACCAATCTTCTCCAAAATAACGAATGGTCCAAGGAAACGAGGACTAAGCTTCCCACGCTTCCTGAAACGTATGATCCCCTTCCACGGAGACACCTTCAACAAGACCCGGTCACCCACTTGAAACTCAACCGGTCTTCTCTTCTTGTCCGCATAGCTCTTTTGTCGGTCTTGCGCCGCCTTTAGTCTCTTTCGAATCTCTTTCACCTTGTCCGCCGTATCCTGCAATATTTCCGGCCCGGCGAATTGCTTTTCTCCCGCTTCTAGCCAACAAACCGGGGTTCTGCACTTCCGTCCATACAATGCCTCGAACGGTGCCATTCCAATACTAGAATGGTAACTGTTGTTGTACGCGAACTCTACCAACGGTAGATGTGAATCCCAACTTCCCCCGAAGTCTATTACACACGACCTCAACATATCTTCCAATGTC
This sequence comes from Arctium minus, assembly GCA_954870635.1. Classification (NCBI taxonomy): domain Eukaryota; kingdom Viridiplantae; phylum Streptophyta; class Magnoliopsida; order Asterales; family Asteraceae; genus Arctium; species Arctium minus. Next base: position 146,409,308 of record OX941081.1, read on the forward strand.
TGGATCGTCCTCTCGCTTTGTCCATCCGTTTGAGGATGATAAGCCGTGCTCAGATTCAGTCTAGTGCCCAACTCCTTTTGCAAGCTAGTCCAAGAATTCGAAGTGAAACGACTATCCCGATCCGATACTACCGATTGCGGAACTCCATGCCTTGACACCACCTCGTCGATGTACAGTTTAGCCAATTTCTCCATCGACAAAGACTCCCGCATCGCAAGAAAGTACGCGCTCTTGGTCAACCGATCCACGATCACCCAAATTATATCGTGACCATGTAAGGTCTTTGGTAGCTTCGTCACAAAATCCATGGTGATATTGTCCCACTTCCATTCGGGAATGGACAACGGTTGCAAACTTCCATTCGGTCTTTGATGCTTCGCTTTGACTTGAAGGCACGTGACACACCTCTCCACGTAGTTAGCCACATCCAGCTTCATCACCGGCCACCAATAATTCAACTTTAAGTCTCCATACATCTTGGTGCTACCGGGATGTATAGAATATTTCGACTTATGTGCTTCCTCGAGAAGTAAGTCACGATTTCCCTCAATCTTTGGTACCCAAATTCGCCCTTGGAAGAGTTTGAGTCCACGACCATCTTCTATTAAGAGTTCCTTTTGCTTGGACATAACCTCGGCCTTGAGGTTCTCTTCTTTAAGTGTTTCTGCTTGGCTCGCTCTTATACTCTCCAACAAACTCGACACCACATCGATTCTGGTAAGGGACATTTTGACACCTCCATCATGACTCATTCGACTCAACGCATCCGCCACCACGTTGGCCTTACCGGGATGATAGAGTAAATCACAATCATAATCCTTCAAGAGCTCAAGCCACCTCCTTTGCCGCATGTTGAGTTCCTTTTGATCAAAAATGTACTTGAGACTCTTGTGATCCGTGAAAAGAGTACACTTGGTCCCATACAAGTAGTGTCGCCACAACTTTAACGCGAAAACTACCGCCGCCAACTCCAAATCATGAGTCGGATAATTCTTCTCATGGTCCTTTAACTGTCGCGACGCGTAGGCTATTACTTTCCCCCTTTGCATTAGGACACACCCAAGCCCCATCTTGGAAGCGTCACTAAACACAACAAAGTCCTCCGATCCCTCAGGTAAGGACAAGATCGGAGCTTCGCACAACTTCCTCTTGAGCGTCTGAAAGGCTTGCTCTTGTGCATCGGTCCAAAGAAACTTGACGTTCTTCCTTGTAAGAGAAGTGAGCGGTGTAGCTATCTTGGAAAAGTCTTGAATGAAACGCTGGTAGTAGCCCGCCAAACCCAAGAAGCTTCGAATCTCCGTCGAACTTGTTGGAGGCTCCTAACTCATCATTGCATCGATCTTTGCCGGATCCATTTTTACCCCATCATTTGATACCACATGCCCCAAGAATTGCACCTCTTGAAGCCAGAATTCGCACTTCGAGAATTTCGCGAATAGTTTCTCCCTCCTTAGAACTTCTAATACTTCCCGTAAGTATTTTCCATGCTCGGACTCATCCTTTGAATATATTAAAATATCGTCGATGAAGACAATCACGGATTTATCCAAGAACGGGCGACACACACGGTTCATTAGATCTATGAATACGGACGGAGCGTTGGTCGAAAGGCATCACCAAAAACTCATAATGACCGTATCTCGTCCGGAAAGCTGTCTTCGGAATATCTTCGTTCTTCACTCTCACTTGATGATAACCAGACCGAAGATCAATCTTCGAGAAACATCCTGCACCTTGCAGCTGATCAAAAAGGTCGTCGATGCGAGGTAAGGGATACTTGTTCTTCACCGTGACCTTGTTTAACTCCCGATAATCTATGCACATCCGCATGGATCCATCCTTCTTTTTCACGAACAGTACCGGTGCTCCCCATGGTGACGAGCTCGGTCGAATGAAGCCCTTTTCCAGCAACTCTTGGAGTTGCGTCATCATCTCTTTCATTTCTGTCGGTGCCAAACGATACGGAGCATGAGCTATCGGAGCCGCTCCCGGAGTGAGGTCAATCTGAAACTCCACTAGACGTTCCGGTGGTAATCCGGGAAGGTCTTTCGAAAAGACATCCGGATAATCCCGCACGATCCTCACGTCTTCCACCGTCTTCTTTTCCTTCTTCGCGTCTACAACATATGCTAGATACGAAGGGTAACCCTTCGCTATAAACTTATGCGCCTTGAAAGACGAGATAATAGGGTTATTCCTCTTCCCTTTGTCCCCATAAATGGTAGCCACGCCATTTTCCGGTAATGGCACTTGGATCATCTTTTTGGAACAAAAGATGTCCGCTCTATGCCTTACTAACCAATCCATACCTATGACTACATCAAATCCTCCTATGGCCATAGGTAATAAATCCACTCCAAAAGAACTCCCATCGATCTCTAGAGTGCAATCACAAAAACGATCACGAATGATCACTTGATCCCCGTTAGCTACTTCTACTACTAAAACATAGGGAAGGACACTGATAGGAGTGGTGAATTGTTTACAAAAAGCATCCGACACAAAGGAACATGTAGCACCTGAATCAAACAAAACACGAGCAGGCAAGGAGTTTACTAGAAACGTACCCGAAACAACATCCGCGGTCTCCTTTGCCTCCTCGGTAGTCATCCGGAATGCTCGACTGGGCACCCTTGGTGGTTGCTCGACTCTAGCCGTCGAACCCACGGAATTTCCACCACCTCCTCTAACTAGCCTTGGACACTCGCTCTTCATATGCCCCGGCTCTCCGCATTCATAACATACCGACCCACGGAGGGAACACTCTCGAGTCGTTTGGTTTTTCTTACCACACTTGTTACACCTGGCTGGACCGGAGTGAGTTCTTGTAGCGCACGACCCCGAGTGCTTTGACCTGCACTTGTGGCACCACTGATCTTCACGGCGTTGATCACCCGCTCTCCCGCTTACAAAGGGTCTATATTGTCGAACGGGCCCAGATGGCCCTTCCTACTTCCGTTTCTCACCAACTTGCCTCTTCTCAACCCTTTCGGAATTGATGTCGTCCTCAACGAGTAAGGACTCCTCGATAACCTCTTGTAAAGTCGAACACTTAGCATTTCTTACCGCCGTCCGCATCTTGGCCGGTAACCCTTGATGATAGGCCTTAATCTTTGACCTTTCATCGGGGACTAGATGTCCCACCAAGTTTAGTTTCTTCAAAAAGAGTTGGGAGTAGCTAACGATAGACAGATTCCCCTTCTTCAGATCTCGGAACTCCCGTTCCAACTTTTCCATCGAACGCTCGCTACAATACTTGTCCATGATCTTCTCTTTGAACACCGGCCAAGTTAACTTAGCCAGAACTTCAGGAGGGAGGACTGATCGAGTGAGATTCCACCAAATCAAAGCCTCTCCCCGAAGTAGTTGAGAAGCAAACTTGACCCGTTGAGAGGGATCACACTCACTTGACTCAAAGGCCATCTCTACCTCTTTGAGCCAGTACATGAAAGCAACCGGGTTGTCTGAACCCGCAAACTCCTTAGGGTGGCACCCCAGAAACGCTTTGTAAGTGCACCCCTTAGTCTTCGTCCGTATCCCTTCAGCGGATGGCTCCTCAATCGTTACTACATTTGGTCCACCCGACCCCACAATATTGTTTTCAGCCATAGTCTCCGGTTGTCGGTGGCTAGCATCTCGATCCTCTAGGAGTTTCATGAAAAACTCTTGCTGTTGGGTCATGGCCGAAGTCATGGCCAACTGTTGTTGAGCCAAGGCCGCATTCATGGCCAACATCATGTTATCCCGAAGTCGGGTCTCCATGGTAACTTCTTCCATGATGGCGTTACCTGTATTGAGGTTCCGGCGCGGAATATGCTCAGGTCCGCCACCCAAGATTCTGGGTACAGGGATGTCATCGGTGGTTACACCCACGAGAGGTCGTACAGCTGCAGATTCCACCTCTGGTTGACCCTCTGGCATGTCCGGCAACCTACTTCGAGTGTTTACCATTAAATCTGCCATGCACGTACAAGAAATAGATTGAGAAAAGACTAAACGAGTTGAACTCATTGTACGTACTACTACCTTCATCAATTATCATAATGATAGTAAACCAAGTACGCTCACGTAACAATGCATTCATAATAGCAGTAGCTAAGTGAAATTATGAACGAACCATACACAAGAATTCTTGTCACCATCATCACAACTTTCAATTAAAGCAATTCCGTAATCTTCATGCTCTCCCCACCTAGGATTGCTACCCAATGGACAATGAAGTCATAAAGTCTAAAGCTTAAGTCTAGATATGCTAAACAATACCTAGTTCACTTAAACTAAAGCTCTGATACCAACTTGTAACACCCTAAAAATAGGGATAAAAAAAACTTTCCAAAAATGGAGAAGTGGTATAAAGTTTGCCATAGCAAGAGCCTCCGAAAAAGGGGAATTATACAAATAACCTGTTTAATCACAATTCTGTAATTTAACGGATGAATAAACAACAACCAACTAATCTAATTTCTACATCTAGAAAAGAGATTACAAAAGAGGTGTCATCTATAAATCCAAATCTTCCAAAAATAGTTCAAGTGCCAAAATCCCCAAGCTCTTGCCCAAAGCATCTAAACTTGCCTAGGATCCGCGCCGCTAACACCTGAGATACACGTCGACACCAAACAAGTGTTAGGCCAAAAAGCCTAGTGAGTTGAACAATAATAAGCATGCATGCACAGTTACAATTCTTATCAGCAGTTAACCAGTGTTCAATATATGTGGAGTCATTAGGGGAGACCCAAAGCACCAATCAAGTCCCACCCAAGAGTCGATATACCTTGATGCCCTTAACAAGGAACACCCCAAAGGCCCGGCACACCCGAAGACTATCGCTAAGAAAATTCCCCGAGTGGCGGAGGTCTAGGCACATACCATCACAGTGGCGCCCAAGACTACATCCTCCTAGTGTACTGACTTGGTTCGTCCACATAACACATATAGGAGGTCCTTTAGGTGTATTTCAACCCAACATATTTCAATACCAATTACGGGTACAATATTACCATCCTATCCTCATGCAGTCCAACAAAAGACCCAAATGACACTTGTATTCATCATGCATATAAATATGTCATCCAAGTGGTATTCCAACTAGAACCATCATAATACCCATACATGCGTACATTTCATATCAAGTTAATCACATTGTGTATCCATGAGAAAAGCCCCAAATAATGGCACCCATAACATAAGACATAGCATATCACTAATACCTATATTTCCAACTATTTTCATCAAGAAATCCCAAATACTTGAACACATAGAGATAAAATAGCAAATAGAAGGTTATGATGTGTATCTAGTTTTAACAAAGGTTTAGTAAACTCACAATCTAGGTTTTGAACCAAAACCTAGAAAATACGGAACTCTAAAGATGGAGAAATGCTTTGACTTGATTCTTGAGGATCTTCTCCAATAAATGAGCTCCAAGGTAAGTTGAATGCCCAAGGATTGATGTTTAACCACCCAAAGTTGCAATAAATGCTTTGAGGGGAGTAAATGATGGCTTGATGCTCAAACCCTAGAATTATCCTCTTGAAAAACGATTGTGTGTGGGTGTTTTTGTTTTGAAATTGGCTGAAAAGGGGTTTTAGAGACCTGCAGGTGTCCCCGCGGCTTATGCCGCGGCTTGCAACCCGCGGCGTAAGTTGCCCGCGTGCCCCAAAGGGTCGACTCAAGTAGCTTACGCGGCTTATGCCGCGACCAGCAACCCGCGCAGAAAGCCGCGTAAGTCTCTGATTACCATTCGTTAAACTATAGAACCCCACAACATAACCAACAACAAACCTTAAGCAAGATAAACATTTTAAGCATATAAGTCCTACATCAATTAATACAAACATAGGATTAACAAGGCCTAATACTCACCTGAAATTCCGGGTGTTACAGAAAACCACAAAGGTTGTGGCATACTGGTTAAGGTACTGGGGGATGTAGTAGAATATCTCATCTGTCCAGTGTTCAAATCCAGACGTACACAACAATTGTGGCCACTGTATTTATCAAGGCTGATTTTTTGCAGTCATAATTTGTCGGGATTAGTCTAGACATAGCCTAGGACACCCTTCCAAAAAAGAAAAAAGGTGTGAGAAGTTGAGGTTAATGTGAGAAGCGTGAAAAGTAGATCTAAATTGTTGATCACATTTAACTAAAAGTTGAGTGACAAACATTCTAGTCTTTTTAAAATGAAAAAAGAAATAAAGCTATAAATTATTAAATTTATTTATATTAATGATGTATATACAAGAGAGAGAGAGAGCATGTAGTGAAACCCCTTCCTAACGTTTCAGATGTCGAATTTGAAGAAAATCTTTTGGTTGGTTGGTTGGTTATCACTAAAGAAATTAATTAATAACAAGCAAAGGGTACAAAGATCCATTAAGACGGGACAGATGATCCGGTAAAAAGATATTGTAGCATTCTTTCGTTATCTCAAGATTGATATTTTATGTCACTTAAAAGTTGTCATACATGTAAACAGTTGTCAATTATTTAAATGTAATATACAAATAAGATATAATCTTGATTTAAATAACTCGGACAACCATGCTACATTCAAAACACCTTTTTACTTTTTCATAAGTCTTAATCTTAATTTCACTTTATACCCCAAGATAGGACGATTAGCCCGATAAGACTTGGAAAAATGTAATGTCTTAAAATGTAGATGACGGAGATTGAAAATACATGAAATAAAGAGCGAGAACTAAATTTTAGGAAAAGAAACTTATTGTGCAAGTAATGATTTCAAGAAAAGATAATAAGAAAAAAACATGAATTATAAAGGACATAATTAAATGACGAAAATTAAGTGCGAGAAAAGAAATTGCGGAAAGTAAATGACGAGAATTTAAATTGCAGAATGTAAAGTGAGAAAATGTAATAACATAATTTAGAAGACTAAAAATTAAATGCGCGAGAGAAATTATTAACTTGCACTCTAAGGTTCGATTCAGAAATTAAGGACTTGCTCATTTTTGTTGGAAAAATCATCTTCCGGCCTCTTGAGTAATAGTGATGCGTCACGATTGGATTTATAAAAATCCAATGTAAAACTACAATCAAACGTTCCTCAAGAAGTGAAACCGAATTATAAGATTCCAAATTGAAAATGAGAGTTTTAGAAATCACGTAATTTTAATCACACAATAGTCACAAGGAACTTTGATCACAAAGATGTGAGGTTCGGCTCCTTGGTAAAATTATGGAGTGAAAACGCCAAAGTTGTAAAACCCGATTTGTAAATATTTATAGACGAGAAAAATGCAACAAGTAAACGAAATGAATGGACGTGACTTAGGGAAGACTCTAATGCTAGAAATTAAACTTGATCACTTGAAAACACAAATCTAATCGGTTATGGAAACCAACAACCGAACTTACAAGGAATTTTAAAATCTACTCACACTCCAATTTTTCACAAGCTTATTTCTACATGGAAATAAAGAAATAAAGGGAGAAGAAAAGAGTAATGGGGATGATGTTGAGATCACACCCCCTCTCCTAACTAAGGGGTTGTTTGACAGTTGCTGAATGGTTTGGTGCATAATGATTAAGTGGTCAGAATGATTAAGAGACTCTGAATGGTTAAGGCAGGGTCAAGATACAAAATCATTCAGAGGGTTTTGGAACCATTAAGAGGCAGACATTTTTTTTGCCAAACAAGATTTACCTCTTAACGATTCAGAAGTTGTGTTGGTCTCGAAGGTGCTTAACAAGTTTGTAGAAGGGGGGGGGTTGAATACAAACACAATTTTTTAAGTTTAATAAATTGTTTATTGATAAATCAAAATACAATTTACAAGTCTGTTGCGGAATAAGATTAAGTAAGAACCTAATCTAAACAAACTTAAGAAACACTAAGATGGTTGCACAAGAATTAGAGAATGGGGATTAAGAGAATATAGAAAACAAGGGTTTCTATATTTTACAGAAAGATTGAAGGTTGAAGACTTAAGGCAACTCTCAGATAGAGTTATGATCTTTCTATTTATACCCTATGCATTAAATGCATGGCAGGGTACTTTACACGTGTCCTTCTTTGGTTGGTTGCATAAGTCTGACTTTTAGAGACCTGCTTTTGGCCATATGATGAACAGTGTAGATATCAGAGTTGTTGTACGAATTGTTGCAGAGGTATGCCTTTTCTGACATTCGTACTATGTGTGCATAGATAAGACAAAAGAGACTTAAGGTATAAGCAAAGTGATCATCGATCGCTGAATATCTCTTCCTTCTCAAAGATAGAGAGAAGTGCAGCTATCGCTGAAGCTTTTCCGCAGGTTTCTTCGCGTGTGAGTAGACTTGTCTTGTTTTCGCTGATATCCGCATCAGGCCATGAGTAGACTTGTCCTTTGTTCAGCAGCTTTGTCTTCGATTTAGCAGTGAACATCTTTTGTCGCAAAATTTGTCTTTAGGGATTACGTCTAATTGTTTACGTGAGAAATCATCAGCGATACTGAACATACTCAGTATTTAATCGCTTATGGTGAAACACTTATACATATAAAATTTAAACGTAATTTTCACTAAGTATTATAAAGGGTCATTATCAAATCACTAAGAGAGTTGGATCAACAATCTCCCCCTATTTGATGATGACAAAGCAACTATGAAGAAATTACTTAAGTCAAAATAAAGGATAATCAGGACTCATAACATACACGTCTCAATTACTATTTTGAGGAATCTTTTACAGTATTGATAGAGTTAAGTACTTCACTGAAATTTTCATTAATTCAAGGAAAGAATTACAAGAAGAGATATGAAAATTATAAGTACAAGTGAAGATCTAACTACTGTAAGTCTAACTAACAAATTACAAGAAAAAGAGAATCTATCAGTTATCTAAACAAGACTTTAGAAACTTGATCATATAATCTGGTACTTCTTCTCCTTTTTGTCTTCGATCAGCTGATTCTTGTCGAATGAGAGTTTTGATCGGTTCAACTGAGGGAGAATGATATTGTACTCCCAGATCAATCAAGCAATACAAACACTCTCAATTAAGAATAGATCTAAGATATAACAGTATTCAAGATCTAGAGAAAGAGTAGAGAGAGAAATATTCTGATATTACAATGTAAGCTCTTACAACAATTACAAGTCATGAACCTATTTATACCAAGGATATAAAACTCTCAAGTAACCCAACTAAACTCTCAAGTAACTTGAATAAGGTATCCACACAAACTCTCAAGTACTTAAACTCTCAAGAACTTAAGCACCCTCTAAAACTAATGTTGACTTTCTCACTATATGACTTTCATTGACTTCCATTGACTACTCAAATACAAAGGCTTTTTACAAGACTTTCCTAATTAAATCTTGTATACAATTAATGCACTAACATTCTCCCCCTTTGTATTCAAGATTTAAAAAAAAATTGACACTCGTCTTTAGCGCTTGATTCTTCAACTTTTATCTCTGACAACTTTGAAAACTTTGAAGCTCTAACAATCTTCAGTGTTTCAGTCTTTGAAGAATCTTGAAAAGTCTTAACACTTTGCATCTTTGTAGAGTCAACAATTCTTGAACAAATCTTTGAAAACTTTGAAAAACTTCTTTGAAACTTTTCAGACTTCGAGGAATCTTTGAAAATCATGTATCTTCATCACTATAATCTCTGATCAGTCTTCAGAAAAACAAACTTTCTCGAATCATCTTTCTTCAGAAATCATCTTCAGAATCTTCTGAATTCTTTGACAAAACATTCATCTGATTTCATCTTTCAGAATTATCTTCACCTTTTGATATATCCTTTGATGATTTTAAAATTGATCTTTGTAAATGTCTCCCCCTTTTTGATGATTGTGAGCTTCATGATCATCAAAACTTATCAATTTCAACACATTCTTTGATCATCCCCCTTTGTACTCAATGTAAAAATCTCCTCCTTTATGACAATTTGACATTTTCCATCCGTTGATCTGAGTATCTGAATCATGAACTGTATATACCCGAATCTTTTCAAATTCAGATATAATGAACTTGGTAACCCTGATTCAACAAATGAAACAGTTAGAAGTGCCTGTCAGTAACACAGAGTTACTGTGTACAACGAATGTACAATTTAAGGAGCTGGTTTGATGATGACTCCCCAGGACTTCCATTCAATCATTGAAAAACACAAGGTTTATCTATGAATGTTCTGACAGAAAAACAAATTTTCTGTGTGCTCGTGCTTTTGTATGAAAGAATTTAGCACAATGATTGTGTTTCATAAGGCTCAAATTGTGTAAACTGTTGAGACAGCAACAAGTATTACACTAACTCAATGTGCATGAAAGAGGTGAGAAGGTGGGGAAACGTTCCTTCTTTTTCAATATCTAAATCTTCTGAGTGAAGACTAGATAGAAGATATGCTGCGTGCCCAAAGAAAATGAAACATTTCTTTGTTAAGAAAGAAACGAGTGGCTGGTGGGGTTAATGCAAGAGTTGGCATGGGCTCACTGCCTTTTTCAATGATGGTCACCAAAGAATGTGAACCAATCAGATTTTGTGTCTGCCCGACTCAGAAAGTGGTTGGTGTAGAGTTCTGATATTCTTTTAACTCTGTTCTCACACCCTCTTTCTTTTTATCATTATGCTCACTTCTAACCAAACTCTCATTTCTATTTTACCGCTCAGCACAATGAGAAAAACTCAACCGGAAGAGTTATCTCCCCCACTCTTTGATTTATGACCCCTCACCCCTCAATCACTCGAGGATAACTTCCTGGGTAGGAAACACAGGTTAACGTTGAAATTCTGTTTAAGCTCACACACAAATCCCATGTAAGTCCTATAAAGAATGGTTGCTCAACAGTTTAACTTGAACAGTTAAGCACAAAAAAATGTATGATGACATTGTCAAAATGTATGCTCATTTTAAAAATATGAATGGAATTTGAGCATTTGTACTTTGAAGATCTCTCAAAACAAGGATATTGAATGAATGAAATGAAATCAAGAGAATTGTTTTGAGAATCTGACAATGTATCAATCAGATCAAATGAAATGGTTAGGGTATCAAAGAATTGGATATTTTGTTTATATGAACAAATATAAACATTTTTAGCAATGAAAGCACAAATATTGAAATGATGAATGATGCTCAACAATAATTGAAAGCAAATGGGAGTATTACCATCGAAAATTGTTTCGATATGAGACATGGTAATAACGATTTCAAATGAAGTACTGAACCGATATGTGTGAATGCTTGTCAGTATAAAGAAAAGATAATACACAAGTAATGATCTTTGGAAACACACGGTCAGTTAAACATTAAAGTTCAATAATGAAAAACATTTAAAATCACACTTCTTAATTAATGAAATCTTTTGAGAACCAGAAGTGGTTTGAACATTTCAGAAAACGTTTTTCATGTTCGAAAGTTGTTCTTCTTTCAAACAATCAGAGATCTAGATCAGAAGATATTTACCTTTAAGCTCCTCCTCAAATCATTATAGAATGATTTAAGTCTATTAAGCTCCCCCTGGATATTTGCAAAATATCCATGTCTAAACATTGAGGAACGGGTCCTAATCTGTCATGTTATCAGAAGCCACAATGACATTAAAGTCTGGGTTATAAACTGAAGTGTTTAGAAGCCATTGTTATTTGACTTTGAAGTCCGAGTCCTGAGTTGATTTACTCAGAAGTCAAACATCTTGCTCCCCCTAAACTTGTGGTACCTGCGAAACAGATTTAACAGGTTTTGGTACCCACTGGTATTTGGGTCCTGGTATGTTAAATTTAAGAATCCACTTCTCATTAGATGTATATCTTTTAAAACCAGAATTCTGAGAAGTTATTCTATAAGAACCGTACCAGTTATGAGCAGTTTCTCTCTGAACAAAGTCATTCTCTCCACAGTAAGAACAACAGATTTTCCTTTGAGCAATCCTGATCAGATGATTAGTAGAGTAATATATCAGAATTACCAAAAGATTTACCTTTATGCACACTGTTCCTTTTGGCTTTAGATGTGGATACAGATACTTTGTCTTTCTTCTTTTCTTCTGAAGAATCCTTCACTCGCCAGACCATCTGATTTTTCTTAGATTGCTTCCCAAGAGATTTAATTTAAACATTTGCTGAACCATCAACAAATTTGTCATAAAATAGATTAGATGGTCGAATCTGACTTGATTTGACAATTTTAGGTTTGACACAGTTCTGTTTAAAAACATTTTTATCATGAATAGAGCTTGAAGCTGTTTTGAAAGAACAGACTGATTCTGTTGAACTATCAACAGGTGATTGATTAATCACATCAGCTGTAATCGTTTCTGACATTTCACTTTTTTCAACTTCCAAGTCTTTTATCTTTTTGGATAGAATGTTTCTTTCAGAATTCAGTGTGTCAAACTTTTGTTTCAAATCATATTTGGCCTTCTGTTCTTTTTGATAATCTGATGATAGAGCAGTTAATTTGGATGTGAGCTTAGATATTTCAGATTCAAAGTGTAAGCGTTCTTGCTAAAAATTCTTTTCCAAGTTCTTGGATTTTTCAGATATTTCCTTGAAAATCCCAGTATTTCTCTTTTCCGCGTTTTTCTTTTCAAGCTCATAAGACTTTCTGTTTTCTTTAAAAATCTGTCTTTCATTTTCGAGCAACTCTTGTAAAGTAGAAATCTGTGTGGGAAGTTCAGTTATTTTGTTTTCAAGAACTTGTCTTTCTTTCACAAAAGTGTCTCTTTCAGTGATTTTTATCTTTTCAAATTCCGACACTTGTTTAGAAAGTTTTATGCATCTAAGCTCCAAATCCTTTTTCTCTTGGAGTGTTTTCTTTGAAAAATCAGACATCTGTTGAATTGAAGATGTCTCCAGTTTTGATTTTTCTTTATCTGCTTGGATGCTTTTTATTAATTATGCATTTTTGATTTCCAAGGCAGATATTTTATCTTCAAAAGCCTTAAACTTGTTTTGAAGCTCAATTGATTCATCTTTCAGCTCTGATGATTTCTGTTCAGTTTTCTTCAGTTGGCTTTTGAGATATACAATCTTAACTTAATCTCTTTCTCACATGACTGAATAGTCTTTTCTTTTAAATCAATCATTTTTTCTCTTTCTTTAATCTCTTCCTCTTTCTCTCTTATCTCTTTCTCTTTCTCTCTTATCTCGTTCTCTTTTGCACTGATGATACCTGTAGAATTAGATTTAACAGTATTAGTACACTTTATACAGTCAGAAGTTTTATCAGAGTTTGACAAATTAAATTTCAACTCCTGAATCTGTTTTAGAAGCACTGAATTATGATTTTTCAGTTGATCTCGTTCAACTTCTATTTTCGGTATCTCAGGCATGTACAAGACTGCCATATCTCTTGCGGACAATACAATATTCCCTTTATCATCAGTAGTAGGCATCTTGACAGATTAGCTTGATATGAATGATCGTTCCCAAACAGTTCAGAATATTTGACTGAAAGTCAAATTTAGATCAGAAAAAAAATATTCTGAAAAATTTTCTGTCTCTGGATTTCTCAAACCGCTTGAAACTTGCACTTGAAAAATTTCTCAAGATTAGTACTAGCAGACTGATTAATCACAAATGCACAGATGCTTGTCTATGTATTTCTATAAAATTTGCAAACCAAATGATCAGTAGACAGTTTGAACAAAAACTCACAAATCACAAATCACTGCAAGTCAAGTGTGCATGTTTGAACTGAAACAAACCACACTATAAATTGTCTAAACTGTACAGACTCAGACTGTTAAACTCACAAACAAAACTTTTAAAACAAAATTTGTGCAGACTCAGACTGTGTGAAAATGCAGACTGTGTGAATATGCAAACTGTTTACACTAGAAAACACAGATTACAAAGTCACAAACACAGATTCAAACAATGCACTCAAAATAAAAAACACAGATCCTGTAAACTTGAAAATGCTTGAAATAAAAAATCACAGCTTAGACTAAGAATCTGAACAAATTTCACTTGAAACTCATCAAAACGTAGACCATTTGATTACAAACTGTGTTTCACACTGAAACTTGCAACTTGTATGAATCTGAACTTTTAAAACAACTTTGATACTCACAAACCAAACTGTGTTGATCAATTTACACTAGAAACCCAACCAATTACATACTTAAAAAGACAAACTGTGCAGATGTGTGAAGATTATGTAAACTGCAAACTGTTTGAACTGATCACAGCAATTAAAACAAGACTATTTGAAGTGAAACAGATCAACTGTAATCAGACTGTGAATTGAATTTGGTGCAGACTGTGTAATCTTTCACCATTCACAGATTACATGCAATTGAAACCCAAACACAGAACAAATTCACACAGATTACAATCAAAACCACAGACTGTTAAAGAAACCGAATGTTAAACCACAAATTTTTCAAAAATCCACACATTTTTTCAAGTCTATGTAAATGAAATTCACAGACTGAGTTAAACCATTAACCATGAACTTGAATTCTCAGATCACTTCACAGAAAAATCATGAACTTCACTTGGTTGTCCAGAGGTATGTACTGTGTCAATTTAATCTTGTAAAAACAGACTTCTTTGAATTGCAGATCAAAAACTCGCATAGGCTGAAAATCTAATGGGTTTTAAATCCACATAAGCTTTGATCATCAAACTCTCAAGCTGCATTGAAACACAGGTTGCAGATGTGAATTAGAGCTCACATATCACTTTTACAAAATGCACAGATCAAACAGTATATGCAGACTCTGTGAATTCAAAACTTCACAAATATTTGAACTTCACAGATTACACAAACTGAGTTAAAAATCACAGACTGTGTAAACCAAATGATTAGCAGACTGTTTGATGCAGGCTGTTCACAGGTGTTGCCTTGACTTGAACAACTTGAATGGCAAATCGACTGAGCTGTGTATTTTAAAACTTGCAGAATCTGTCAATTGATCATCAAACACGCAGATGCTTAGTATCAAAACTTGACTTGTAGAACAGATTGAACTCACAATTTACTGGAAATCAAACTCTCAGGCTAAAACTCGAACTGTGTGTGTGCGCCCGGTGTGTGTAGTGCGCCGCTCGGTGTTCTTATGAAACACACAGATTGAATCCTGTGCTGTGCGTGTTCTGTGAAACTCGCATATCACATTCAAAATCATACTCGCATAGATTTGAAATCAAAACTCGCAAGAAGAATGAATTGAAAATTGATTTTGGAACTTGCAAGCTGTGTGAAGAGACCTGAAAAATCAATTTGATATATCTGAAACCTGCAGATTGATTTTATTTGAAAAATCAATTTGAAACCTACAAATCAGATTTCATACAAAATGAATTCACATATGCTTCTTTAGAACTAAGCAGATCAATGTATTTATCATTTGATCAATGGAAATTCAGCAGACCACTGAAATTGAATTCGCATAATTCCAAATCTTGATCGTATGTGTGTTTGATAAATGAATTCGCAGAACTTGCAGATTGATTTACTTGAGACCTGCAAATCAAGTAATTGAAATCAATTCGAATTGAACAAATCAATTAATTGAAATCAATCGAATCATCAATTTGAATATGCAATTTGAAAACTTGAAACATCAATTTGAATCAGCAGATCAATTAATTTTGAAAATAAACCCAAATGAAATTGGAATTCGCAAGTCAATTTGAGAATTGAAACTCGCAGGTTAATTTGAAACTCGCAAGTTGAGTCTGCGTGTTTCTCATGAAGATTTCAGAAACTCGCAAGTCAAATTAAGACTGAAACGCGCATATGCCTGAAACTTGCAAGCTAAATTGAAACTGAAACGCGTAAGTGCCTAAACGCGCAAGTTGAATTCGAGACTGAAACGCGCAAGTCGAAGGAATTAAAACTCGCAAGCTGAAATTGAACTTCAAAAATGCGCAGATTAAATGATGATTAGTCTGAAACGCGCAAATGGAGGCTAGCGAGTTTGATGAACACCCAGATTGTTGTTTGCGTGTTTTGTAGAACTCGCAAGCTGTGTAAACTCTCTGATGCGATCCAAATCACTTCAAAATTGAGAAATTGATTCTCAAAACCTGCAAATCAATGATTGAAAATCACTTCTAAACACCTTTATATGAATCTAAACTAGAAAAAAACAACAAATTACAATGCATTTTTCAATTATAGTGCTCGACACTTTTTACAACAAGATCCAAATTTTTTTTTCAAAATTGAATATGATATTGTTGTTAATCCGTGAAACTTTGTGAACAACAATGGTTCTCTAACAACAATCGAACTCAATTGAATCAATTTTATGTTCAATCAACAATTATACAATGCGAATTTGATTCAGTTTCGAATTTCATAAATATGATCTGCATGATCTTGAATACAAACATTGATACAAACATTGCTTTTGATCTTCCATCCTCTCTGGTTATCTCCATAGTCACTGATGTTCGATCCTTCTTCTTTCTCCCAGAGATAGTAACAACGACGATCTTCGTTGGGTCAGAGCGATAGTCTATCTTTTGTTTGCACCAGTCTAGACTTTTATCGTTTACCTCTTTTTCTTTTGAGCGTTCCTCTTCAATCTCTTTCAATATAGCAGCTTGAACTACTACTGCATTCTCTTTCATCTTGTCGTCTTTAAACATGAATGCATGTACCTTGAGAGCTAAGTCAACATCTTTTCAGCATTCAGCGAGCAGTCTTTCAGTTCTGACAGATTCTTCATATTCAACTTCGGAGAGAATGTTGAGTTCTTCTAGTAGAGACTGAGGAGGGATCGTTAATCGTTGACTCTCTAGATGAAAAATCATCTATGTTCTTCTTTCTAGTTCATCCTCTAACTATTGAGGTGGTCGAGAGGGCCTTCCTGGATGGTTCAGGGATTCATCTTCTTCTTCCTCTTGTTCATCAATCTCATTGAAGGAGGTTGGGATTATTTGTTCATCAACTATGATAGCTGGGATTATTTGCAAAGATTTGGTTCCCTTAAGCAGGGGAAAGAACTGTCTTAGCAAAAATATCAAGGAGTTAGTGTATAATATAGGAAGAGAAAGATAAAGGTTTAGAATGAAAGGGGTGATTGGTAGGAATAGAAGGAGAGAGGGACAATAGAGAGGCATACCTGAGAGGGTTGCTCCCCCTCAGATGGTGATAGTAACTTCAAGTTTCCTTCAGCAGCGATCCCCTTCTGCTTGCCTTGAGAGGAGGAAACTGAAGCACTATCCTTTTGTCTCCCCCCTGCTTCATTGATGACAATGCATTTGGTCTGAGGCGCTGATGTTGCTGAAAACCAAAGATAGGGTCTTCATCTTCATCATCATCATCATCATCATCACCATCAGCTGCGTCATCATCTTCTTGAGCTTGAAGATCAAGGTCTTCCTTGTCTTATTCTTCTTCATCATCCTCTTCTTCTTGTAAAACCTGAGAAAGAGGAGGGACCTGATCTTTAATTATCTTCTCCCCCTCAGCTTGAGAGGGAGGCTCATCAGCGATCTCTTTTTCAGCGAGGGAAAGAGATTCTTCCGCAGCTACCTCAGTTTCAACAAATTTATTTTCTTCATTTGTCTTCTACCCCTCTTTGTCATCATCTCGGGGGAGGACAACGTCAGTAGCAACATCAACATCATCAGCGATTAGGTTCTTGCGGGCATCAACCTCCAGCTTATCCAGACGTCCTTCGATCTCTGGAATTAACGAAGTGGCCTCATGAATGAATTCAACAGCGACATTCAGAGACACTCGATCATTCTCAGTAAATGAGGGAGTGGGAGCGGGAGCTGGTTCCTTCACGGTTGACATAATTTGTGAGAGGAGTTGATTGGCAGTTTCAAGTTTTCCAGTGAGGTTACTGACTTCACCCGTCAAGTGATCAACATGGCCTGTGAGAAACTGAAGTTGAGTTGGTTGTATTACGGGCCATGTTGTCCTTTAGTGTGGATACCTCATCTTGAAGGGAGCTAAGCTGAGAAGCCTCAACTTTGGTGGTAGTTGCTGAGGATAAGTTCTTCAGCTCTTCGCCGGCCTTATTAACGGCAGTGGTGTTAGTGTTGAGAGCGGAAACGAGATTTTCTACCTTTTCAGCGAGTTTGTTGACGTTGGCGTCAACAGTTCCCAAAGTAGGACCTAAAAAGAAGTTATAATTTGAGCAAAATTATGCTCAGGCTGATATAGAGAGGTGGGAGAGGTGGGAGAGGTGTATATGGTTTTGGGTTTACCTGAAGTGTCAAACATGTTGAAAAAGTTCAAGTCCCCCTCAAATTGAGAGAAGGGCTGAGAAATTTGAACCACGACAGGTCCTATAGTTGTAGCGACAGAAGCTGGCTGCTGTAAAAAGGTAGGGTTAGAGACCAAAGAAATAGGAGAAGAAGAAATAGTGGGGATAGAAGAAGGAGTACTAGTGATTAATGAAAATACCTCAGATGGGGCTTTAGTCACTGAGGGAATCGTGGCAGTCACCGGTGGTGTATCAACGATGGAGGTCACTGATACGGTTGATGGTTGATCAGTTGTGGAAGATCGAGCCACGAAATCATCTAAGGTAGTATGTTGAGAGACTACCTCAGGTACCTTTGTTGAGAGGGAATGCTCTACAGTCTTCTTGGTCATTTTAGAAAGACCAGTGGGAGCTGTTGATTTGAGTTTTTGAGGGGTGGTAGTGGCGGGGATAACTAATGAATGAACCATTGACGTAGCCACTGAAGTCGAAGAAGTTTAAGAGAGACGAAATCGTAAGGTCTGAAGACTTACCTCATTTTCTTCTTGCTTGACCTCAAAAACCCGGAGCCTGACTTTCGAGAGATGACAGTCGCTGTCCTTGGGATATTTGTCACCAAGGAGGAAGTGGAGAATGGCAGAGATGAACCGGACATATGGAATTTTGTATCCCTTTCAGGTTTCTCGATCTTTGACATGATATCGTCAAAGATCGCTCCAGCGTAGTCGAAGTGTCGACCAACGAGCAAAGAGTATCCCATTTGGACCTGAATTTTACTAGCCTGGTCCAAGAATCCAACCTTTCCACTCATGTTTTGAATAATGTGAGTGAAGATGAAGTTCAGTTCTGCAGGCATGTTGGCTTTCTGGATCTTTGTCAGCTTCTTGTTTGGGATAGTAGTGCGAGGCTTGAAGTCCCACTGATAACCCATGTGATTAAGAAACTGAATGAGTTCAGCGTCAGTGGGGAGGGCGTCGAAGCTTGACTTAGTTTTTGAGGGGAAACAGAGAGCAGTGCGGATGGCGAGAGCAGTAATATTTCCAGGGCCATGCTAATTTTGGAAAGTGATGGCATGGATTTGTTCGTCTTTCTTCTTTTGCACTGCACCCTTGTTAGAAGTGTACCAGAATTGTTGAAGGATAGCTTTGGAGGGAACGTGGTCAACCTTCAGTGCATACCCTAAGCAAGATTCCTTTAGAAAGTTGGCAGCATTCAGTAGGTGAGGATATTTGTCAGCGGGGACATCCAATCTTGCGAAATGGTTGTTCTTGGCAACCTCAGATTCAATGAGTGCGAACTTGACTGATTTGGAAGGAATGAGAGTAGCTTGGGTGGCCATTTCTGGATTTATAGACAAGTGGAGAATATAATAGAAGTTAGAAAACAACTAGAAATATTTTACAAGTTTTTGAAAAAAAACTTGAAAACATATATTTGTTGTTGAAACATTGTTTTATGAAGGAAGAAGAATAGTCTTAAAAATTCAAAGATTTTTGCATAAGATAAAATCATAAAGAAAATGATTTTAATAATTAAGACACTTTAAATCCAAAATGAAAGAAGATTTAGGATTAAGCAAGTGATTTCTAGATGATAAAAGTTAAGAACAAGAACCTTAAAGTCGTTGAAGATTTGGAGAAGAAGATGATAATGTCCTAAATTCAAGTTCTAATCAAACAAAAAACAATCAAGATGATTCAACAATGAAATCACATGTCATTGATTACAAGAACAAAGATTACAATCTCACTTTCTCTCTCTACACACACTCTCTCTCTAGAATGATATTCAATGAACCTCTTCTCTGATTTGAATACTTACAATCTCACTTCTACGCTCTTACAAAGACAAGGATAGAACTATTTATACTAGCAACATTACAACACAAGATACAAAACACAATACTTTGACTTATTACAAAGACTTTGACATTCTTGCTTGAGAGTTGACTTTGAGGCTTTGACTTGCTTTACTTTAATATTCATTTTTTATGATTTTGAATCCAACAAATATGTGCTCTAACAATTTCTTTAACTTCTTCTAACATTTCTTAATTATCTCTCTCCCTTTTTGATGATTGCGGCATCGAGATCATCAAAACTTTCAACAAGAAATGTCTTTGATATAATCTGAACTGACCAATGATCTTTCATACTGAGCCTCTGATTCACCGTCGATCCAAAAGATATTTATCCGAATTTTTTTAAATTCAGACAAATTATAAGTGTAACACCTGAATCAACAGATGAATCAGTTAGAAGTGTCTATCAGTAACACAAAGTCACTGTGTGTAAAAAATACACATTGGAAAGGAGCTTTTTGATGTTCACTCCCCCAGGTCTTCCATTCAATCATCGAAACACTACAAAGGAATTTCTATGAACGTTATGACAAGAAAAACAAATTTCCTTGTGTGTTCGTGCAAGTGTTAGAAAGAATAAGCACATGATGATTGCTTATATAAGGCTCAAAATTGTGTAAACCACTGAGACAACAACAGTTAAACACATACTCAATTGTGCATGATCCAAGTGCGAAGGTGGGGCAGACTTCCTTCTTTTTCAATATCCAGATTTTCCAAATGAAAATCAGATAGATTATATGTCGCGTCCCCTTGAAATATGAAACACTTTCTTTTTAAGAAGAAAATGAGTAGTTGGTGGGGTTTTTAACAAGAGTTGGCATGGGCTAGTTGCCTGTTTCAATAATATTCACGAAGAATTGTGAAACACTAGTAATGTGGCTGCCCAGCTCAGAAAAAGTTGGTTCATAGTTTGATATTCTTTTACTCTGTTCTCACACCCTCTTTCTTTTTAAACATTGAGCACATGAAGAACCCATGTTTTCCTAAAAGTAGATGTTGCTCAACTGGTTTAACTTGTCAGTTAAAGCACAAAATATGAAATACAAGTCAGATATATGTATGCTTAGAGATGTAATCATGAAGATTTGAGCATTTTTAAACATTGAGGACTTTTCAAACAAGATAATTGAATGAATGAAATGAATACAAGAAACTTGTTTGAAAATCTGACATTGTATCAAAAAGATCAATATTGAAATGATTTATCGATTAAGGCTTGGGTCAACAAAAAATCGGATATTGTCTATATGAACAAAAAATATAGACATTCTTGAAAGACGTTTAGAAATGAAATCACGCTCAAACTTTGAATAACAATCGGGGTGTCTTACCATCGAAAAATATTGTTTCAATTTAGAGACATGGTAAGAACGAATTCAACAAAAAATAAACCGGTGTGTGTAAAATCTTGATAGTATAGAGAAAAGATAATACACAAGTATTAATCTTTGGAAACACACGGTTTATATATCATGAAAGCACAAATAAAATGAAAACATTTAAAATCACACTTCTATATTCATGAAATCTTTTAAAATCAGAAGTGGTTTGAACATTTAAGAACATGTTTTCTATGATTGAAAGTCGTCCTTCTTTCAACCATATATGAAATTAAGAATAGAAATTAACCTTTTCAATCTGTCTTAAATCCCATGAAGTCAGCTTAAAGTCATAATGATATGATCATTAAGTATCCTCTCAATCTGCATTAGTCACAAAGTCGTCAAAGTACAAAAGTTATTCACAAAACTTTATTGAAAAATGTTAGAGCATAAATATGTTGGATACAAGATCATAGAAGACTGAATATTGAAATCAAAGCTGAAGTGAACACTCAAGCATCAAAGTCAAAGTCTTGTGTAATAAAAGTCAAAGTCAAACTTGTATTTTTGTGTTTTCTTGTGTTGTGCGCGTTTTAGTTATTTGTGTGTACAGTAGTTTTCGCGTTTTGTATCTTGGTATAAATTGTGTAGTGTGCGTGTAGTTCAGTGTTGCAGTTCATAGAGCATCTTACGAGTTCCTGAGTTAGAGAGAGAAAGTATTTGAGAGCGTATGCAATATCGATTTCTGTGACTAATAAAAGTGAAATTTGTGGAAATTGATTGTCATCATTGATTTGAATTGTTATCTGGGATAACAAAAAAAGAGATGACATAAAGCAGTAAAACGTTGAAAGTATGAGTTCTGATCAGAAGTAATCAGAAGTCATAATCTTTACTCCCCCTGAAATTATGCATCTAAAATATGTCAGTGAAAAAACACATGATAGAGATCTATAACTTCCCCTGAAGTGTAGATCATCATATCTTCCGAATACATATTTCCAGAAAAAAATATGTACTCCCCCTTGAAGGTTGATTTCCTCGTTTATGTATCGGAGTACATTCTCTTATCAGCACGGGAGCATCATTTCTTTTGGTCATTGAAGAGCGAGTCCTAAACTGTTGTGTTTAGAAGTCAAACTCCTTATCATTGAGGTATGGGTCCTGAACTGTAGTATTCAGAAGCCTTAGTTCATTGAAGCACGGGTTCTGAACTGACTTATTCAGAAGCCACAATTCTCTTACTCCCCCTTGACATTAGGTGCCTACAACACAAAATCATCTTTCGACTTTGGTACCCACTGGTATTTGGGTCCATGTTTGTGAGTTGCAGTTCTATTGGAAGTAATAGAATAAGAACCATACCAGTAATGTTCACTCGATTTATGAACAAAATCATAAGTGTGACAATAAGAACAATACCTATTTTTAGATAACCTGATCAATTGATCTCTCGAGTAAGCAAGACCAGGTTTACCTTTCAGTACTTTGTTCTTCTTGACTTTTGATGGATGTACAAATGATTTGTTACTTTTCTTCTCTTTCTTGTTTTCATCATCCTTTTCATCATCAACTAATTTCACCTTCTAGACGAACTTTTCTTCTTCATATCTCCTTTTTCTTTTTCTGTATGTATTTGAACCATCTACATTTTTATCAAAGAAAATGTTAGTAGTACGAATCTGATCATATGATTTAACTGACCTTTTTGAAGACACAGTTCTTTGATGTGAGCTTGAGGCTATCTTTTTAAAGTCAGCTGAATCATTTCTAGGTGTGCGGATTTTTGACTCTGGAGTCGTTTGCTCAGTCACCACCACCTTGGAAATAATATCTTCAAGCTCTTTTATCTTTGAAGAATAACTGTCTCTTTCTTTGACAAGTAGGTCAATCTTCATCTCAAATTCAGACTTCGTATTTTGATCTTTCTGTGCACTTTCAGATAGTTCAGATAACTTCTCTGTCACTTCTTTATTTCTTCCTCAAACATCTGTCTTTCTTCTTCAAAGTCTTTTTCAACATTCTTTCTTTGACCAGATATCTCTTTGAAGAGTCCAACATTTTTCTATTCTATGGCCTTTATTTCCTTTGCAAACTTTTCCCTTTCTAGAATGATTACTTTCTCAAAATCTGAAATCTGTTGAGAAAGTTTTGCATAATTCAGCTCAACTGCTTTCTTCTCTTCAAAGCTTTTTCTTGAAAAGTCAGAGAATTTCTTTGCAAATTCTTTCTTTTCTTTCTCAAAATCGCCTTTATCTTTGATCATTGTTAGAACATATTTTATGTTCACTTTAGAAGTTTTATAAAGTAATCTACTTAAATGTATTGGGCCTTGTATATGGGTTTGAGCTTTATTGTATACAAGGGTTTGGGGGTATAAATAGGAATCATGTGTTCTAGTTTAGGTTAAGCATTTTCATTTCACAATGTAGAATCATACGACTGCTTTCTCTAGTAGTTGTAGTTTACTTTTCTGCATTCAATAAATATACTGATTTCTATCCCTTTGATTCCTTGTTTATCTTTCAATCAATCCAATCATGATCTCAATGGACCTAACAAGTGGTATCAGAGTTAAACAGAGATATATTTTTCTGCACGATCAAGATCTGATTGGTTTTTGAATAGAACAGTCAATAATTTTTTGATTTCTGGATTTGTTGTGAAATTGGTTGTTCTTTGATGTTAAATTGATTCAGTGGTTATAGTTTATCATTATTGAATCAATAACAAGTTCCAATTTCATTCCAGAAAGTCAGATTGGTCGATTTTTGAGTTCTTTTGTTCGAAAATATTCATTCACTGTGGTTGGATCGATTTGTTGCTTAGAGTCGAAATTAGTCTTGGTGATCCACTACAAATGTGCTCAACAGTTATTTTCGAACCTGCGTACAAAGAATCAACTCAAAATTCGATGTATAGAGGTTGGATTTAAAGAAAGTCAGAAAATCGTTCCAGATCTACAAGATTCAGAAAGAATTCGCAGATGTTAAAGAATTCGTAGGTGTTGGAATTCGCAGAAAGAAGATTTGGACACAACATATTTTTACATGTATGGAATTCGCAAGTAGTTACGTGCGAATGTTAAAGGATTCGCAGACTACTGTACATTAGTTGTGTGCGAATTCTAAGGGATTCACAGGCCACTTGATACAAAATATCAAGATTTCGCAGATATTGTTTATGCGAAAAGTGGTTTCCATTTTTGAAAAATGTTATAAGTCAAGGATTCGCAGGTTAGTGTATTGCGAATTCTGAGGATTCGTTGGTATGAGATATGTGAAATGCGAGAATTCGCAGATTGAGGCTTGCGAAAGTTGAGGATTCGCAGGAAAGCCTCTGCGAATTGTGGTCTAGGCTAAGACCATCTTGCGAATTGTGCTAAATTGGTACATCGATCTACAAATTGATGGTGTTTGCGAAAAGTTTTGGACCTTTTGAGAATTCTGACTGTTCTGAACCCTGTTTGATACAAGTTTGCCCTGTTCCTGATCTTTATAAGTGGAATGCATATGTGACATCACTCCTATCATATGTTGGTCACATATCATTAGCAACTGATCTATTCTTACACGAGTGCTCATGCCTGTCAAGATTTTCAGATTCTGGATTTGATAATTTGGTCTCTACTTGGATTGAGTTAGCTGCCTGAGCATCTGCAATCACCAATCTGGAGAGCTTCTTGAGTTGTTAGACCGTTGAGAGCACTTTATCATTCTTCTGACTTGATCACTCAGTAGTGTGAGTGAGTGCAATCATTGTTCTGCTATTTGAGTTGTAATTCATAATCCTGAGCGCTTATAATCATCCAGCTGATTCATGAAGAAATAAGTTATGGGTTTGATTATTCAGTATTCTGGAGAGAAGTCAGTATGAGTATCTTCTATCAGTTGTTGAACAATTGCTTGCCTTCTAACCCTTGCCTTGTAGTGTTGCTACCGGATGCTACCGCCCGTATGCTTATCAGATGAAGTTCTTAAGCTGAATTCTAATTTCAACTCATGGTTTAAAGATATATCAGATGTTATACACTGAAGATGCACTTGATTGTCATTCCATAATCCACACATATCATTCTTGTGGGCGTTAAGCAATGTGTTGGATTTACTAGAGATAAAAGTTGTCTTTATGTGCACTCAGTCGTCTACATCAGATCTAATATTTCAGTTGAAACTCCAAGGATAAGAGCTATATTCTAGGGGGAGCTTAAGGATGCTTTGATGTTTATGCAACACTAAGTTTTCTAAAGAAATCAAGGGGGAGAGGAGCTGAAGCTGGAGCTGATCAAAGAATGATTACTTTACAAAACTTAGGGGAAGAATGTTAGAACATATTTTATGTTCACTTTAGAAGTTTTATAAAGTAATCTACTTAAATGTATTGGGCCTTGTATTTGGGTTTGAGCTTTATTGTATACAAGGGCTTGGGGGTATAAATTGGAATCATGTATTCTAGTTTAGGTTAAGCATTTTCATTTCACAATGTAGAATCATACGACTGCTTGCTCTAGTAGGTGTAGTTTACTTTTCTGCATTCAATAAATATACTGATTTCTATCCCTTCGATTCCTTGTTTATCTTTCAATCAATCCAATCATGATCTCAATGGACCTAACAATCATCTTTTGTTCCAAATCAGATATTTTATTTTGAAGCTCAACATTAACATATTCCAGACTCTTAATCTTCTCTTCATAACTATCACCAGAAGCTACTTACTGGATTTGGACAATCTGATTTTCCAAGTCAGAGATCTTTCTTTTCAGCTCAGTGTTCTCAGTTTCCAAAATCTTTACTCTTTCTCTTGAAGACATCTTTGTTCTTTCCATCATCTTTTCAAGCTGATCCCACAACTGTTTTCCTGAAGCCTTTTTGCTATCTAATTGAAGAGAAATTTCATCTGAAATTCCTTGCAAGATAAAGGCTTTGGCTAATCTGTCAGCTTTATGTCTCCATCTCTGCTCATCTGTGTATTCCTGAAGTGGTAGTGGGTATTCTCCTCATTCAGTTTTTCCATTTTCTCCCATAAAAGAGTAAGTCCTAATTGGAGTTTTCATCTTTCCTTCCTTCAGAGATATTCTAATATATTCTCCCAAAATATTGCCATCAATAAAATCCAGAAATTTTTTCTTCCACTGCTCATACTCTCCTTTGACTAAAACATGAGGTTTGTCATCAGTTCCAACTGTGAAAGCTTCTCTGGAAGTAGAAATCTTATATTCCTGACTTTTCTCTTTAAGCCCTTCAGTAGTATATTCTTCAACAAAGAAATAATCATCCATGATTCCTGTTTTGAAAAGAACTTGAATTTGATCGTAAGTCCAAATTGAAATCAAGTATACCAGAAAAACTTAGAAAGAAAATCAGAAATGGTATTTCCAAAATTCTCTAAGTAAGGAATTCGAAAGCTACAATAAAGTACAAGGAGTTCGCAAGAACACTGTGATACACATAGAATTTGTACACAAAATTCGTAAGCAATAAGAGTTTGTAAGCACAAAACACTTCAGAATTCGCAAGCAAAGATACTTAGAATTCACATACACAAGAAACTTAGAATTCGCAAGCAATATCAAATCAAAATTCGTAGATTCTTCAGAATTCGCAGACTACACTTCTGCAAAATTCAAAGAATTCATAGCTTATATGTCTGTGAATTCTTCCCTGAGAATCCTTTCCTTGAAACAATTTTCACACAAACTTTCGTAAACCAAGCTTATGCGAATTCTATGTAATTCGCAAATAGACCAATACGAATTCTGAAGGATTCGTAACACACTGACTTGCGAATCCTGTGCAATTTGCAATACACACTTATACGAATCTTATGAAATTTGAAAGTTTGGAATTTCTACCCTTGAAATTTTTCTGAAAACTAATATATCTTGCGAAATCTTCAAGATTTATGCAAATTTTCTTAACTTTTGGCGAATCCTTGAACTCTCTGTGAGTTCTTGAACAAATCTGCGAGTTCTTCAGCATATCTGCGAGTTCTTGGGATCTCGTGAAAAACAACCTCTGAAATTCTCAAAAACCTATCTATTTTATGAATTTCAGTCTGAGATTTTGACACAATACACACTCATACATCTAGAAACAAAATCTAACAATGAATTTCAAAGAAATTCACACAAACATACACATTGATACATTTACAGTGCATCGAACTCGTGAACACAAAAACTTGAAAAATCTCAAAATTGAAGATCAATTACAGTGCAAAATTCTCCAAAATCTATACAAGATCAATCTGGTATTCTTTTCGAACCTAATATACTAGATTACAACCTGAAATTTACACAAAAACCCAAAATTGAATTTGCAATTCAATTTAACAGTGTCGAACTGAGTTTTCTTGATTTCAAATCGGATCTGCTCTGATACCAATTGATAGTCCCAATCTAATCAAGTTCTTATTGATTCAAACAAACAAACAAGAATGAATTAATAGATTAAAACTCAACCTGTTATCTTGATTTCAATTCAAATGACAATTCGTATACAAAATGACTTTCTCTCTCTACAATGATCTCTGCGTTCGGCTCTGATACTAATTGATAATGTCCTAAATTTAAGTTCTAATAAAAAAAACAATCAAGATGATTCAACAATGAAATCACATGTCATTGATTACAAGAACAAAGATTAAAATCTCACTTTCTTTCTCTATACACACTCTCTCTCTACAATGATATTCAATGAACCTCTTCTCTGATTCGAATACTTACAATCTCACTTGTACGCTCTTACAAAGACAAGGCTAGAACTATATATACTAGCAACATTACAACACAAGATACAAAACACAATACTTTGACTTTGACTTATTACAAAGACTTTGATATTCTTGCTTGAGAGTTGACTTTGAGGCTTTGACTTGCTTTACTTTAATCTTCATTATTTATGATCTTGAATCCAAAAAATATGTGCTCTAACATGCTTGAATGCCGAGAGAGAGTTTTCTTGCCTTTGAAGTTTTTAGAGAGCGTAAAAGGCAAAAATGTAAATGACATTCTTTTTATATGAGGAGAGAGAAGAAATTAAGCGGGAAAAGGAGGTCATCACGACACGGACACGTCCCATGACCGATTCTCTCTATCTCTTTAGCCCCACTGCCAAATGAATGTGTTCTTCCAAGTTGATTGGACATGAAGTGCAACGGACAAATGTGTCAGAAAAAGGCGTGCCATGAATTATCGTTTAGAATGACATCATAGGAGAGAGAAAACGTTTCGTTTTTAGAACGTATCCCTGATAGAAATTCAGAGATAAATTTTCTTTTCAAAAAATCACTGACGAGAAATATCAGTGATCATATTTGTTTATTAAAAAGTTTTTAACCACTTGAAGGAATTAAGTGATTAAAGTTTTGGAGTTTTGAAGGGGTTTTACTGAATAGGATTCAGTGATAGGGAATAAGAAAACATACCTGAGAGTTAGAAACATTTAGTCAGCGATAATATGATGAAGTGGAACGTATTATCACATAATGCATGAAAGCTGAAGATTTAATCTTCAAGATTCAACATTCCAAGCTCACTGATAAGAAATTTAAACCTTGTCTCATCAAGAGGTTTGGTAAAAAGATCAGCGAGCTGATAGTCAGTTGGGATAAAGTGAAGTTCAATATCACCATTCATCACACGATCTCTGATAAAATGATATCTGATCTCTATGTGTTTCGTCTTTAATTGTAGCACTGTATTGTTTGTTATAGCGATGGCACTAGTGCTGTCGCAATAGATTGGGATTTTGGATAGCTGAAGGTCATAGTCTAATAGTTGATTTCTCATCTATAAGACCTGAGCACAACAACTTCCAGCTTCTACATATTCAACTTCAGCTGTGGAAGTGGATACTGAATTTTGGTTTTTACTTGTCCAACTTACCAGCTTTCCTCCAAGAAGTTGACATCCTCCAATGGTGCTTTTTCTATCAAGTTTGCAACCTGCAAAGTCACTATCTGAATAACCAGTGAGATCGAACCCTGAGTCTTTGGGATACCAAAGACCTAGGTTAGGAGTTTTCTTAAGATATCTGATGATCCGCTTTACAGTGATCAGATGGGATTCCTTGGGTTCTGATTGATAGCGTGTATAGAGACATGTAGAGTACATGATGTCAGGTGGGCTCGCTGTAAGATACAGCAGGGAGCCTATCATTCCTCTGTAGGCTGTGACATTTATAGGTTTTCCAGCTGGATCCTTGTTTAATGTCAGCGGAGGTACCATAGGAGTTTTCATCGCTGAAGTTTGAGTGAGATCAAACTTCTTCATCATATCTTTAACATACTTACCTTGATTAATAAATGTACCTTTATCAGTTTGCTTTATTTGAAGTCCAAGGAAGTAAGTTAGTTCACCCATCATACTCACTTTATATTCTTTCTTCATTCTTTCAGCGAAACGAGTACACAGAGATGGGTTAGTAGAACCAAATATGATGTCATCAACATATATTTGTACAAGAATAATGTGACCTTTTATCTTTATAAAAAACAAGGTTTTATCAATTTTACCACGCTCAAAATTTTCAGAGATAAGAAAAGAACAGAGAGTGTCATACCAAGCGCGAGGAGCTTATTTTAACCCATAGAGAGCCTTATCCAACTTATATACATAATGTGGATGCTTAGGGTCCGAGAACCCTGGGGGATGTTCAACATAGACTTCTTCATTCAGTTTTCCATTTAGGAATGCTAATTTTACATCCATTTGATATACTTTGAAGTATTTCAAAACTGCATAGGCTAAGAATAGTCGAATTTCTTCGATCCTGGCCACAGGGGTAAAGGTTTCATCATAGTCTAGGCCTTCCTCTTGTTTGTATCCCTGAGCAACTAGTCTAGCTTTGTTGCAGGTTACAATCCCATGTTCATCTAATTTGTTTCTAAACGCCCATTTAGTGCCTATGACAGATTTATCAGATGGTCGGGAAACGAGATTCCAAACTTGGTTTCTAGCAAACTCAGTCAGCTCTTCTTGCATGGCACTGACCTAGTTTGGATCTCTGAGGGCATCATCAGTCTTGTTTGGCTCTGTAAGAGAAATAAAGTTAACAAAGTGACAAATGTTACCTGAACTTCTTTGTGTCTGAATACCTGCATCTGTATCACCAAGAATTTGATCTATTGGGTGATCTCTGGTCCATCGCTGAGCTGGGGCAAGATCGCTTACCTCAGGAGTTGGATCATCAATAAGAATGTTCACTGATGAAGAAACTTGAGGTTCTTCAGCTAAGAGATGTTGAGTGTCTTATAAACCGTTATTTACTAAGAGGTTTTCAGAAGAGGGAAGTTCAGATGGAGGAAGTGTGTTTAGAGGATCAGCTAAAACCCAAGAGGTGGATTCAGCGTCAGGAGGTATGATGTTTGGATCTTCATCATCATTAGGAGAGTTGGTATGCTGATGAGTGTTGAAGAGAGGTTCTGTTTCTCTATAATGAGAGAACATCCAAGCATTCAGTTCATCATTGTCAGCGATAGGTTTAGAGTTCGCTAATCTGGATTCGTCGAAGGTGACATGAATTGTTTCTTCTACAATTTTTCTTCTCTTGTTGAAGACACTGTAGGCTTTTGAAATAGAGGAATAACCAAGAAAGATTCCATCATCATCTTTTGGGTCGAACTTTCCAAGAGCATCTTTGTTGTTTAAAATGAAACACTGACAACCAAAGATGTGAAGAAAGCTGATAGAAGGTTTTCTTCCATGAAAGAGTTCATAAGCTGTCTTGTTGAAAAGTTTTACTATCATTGACCTGTTTTGAGTAAAACAAGCAGTGTTGACAGCTTCTGCCCAAAACTGAGTTGGAAGATGAGAATCGCTGAGCATTGATCTTGCAGGGTCAATGATCGTTCGGTTTCTTCTTTCAGCGACACCAATTGGCTGAGGAGTTTTTACAGAAGAGAAATTGTGAGAGATTCCCTTACTCTCAAAGAAATTGTTTAGAGAACTGTTTTTGAATTCAGTTCCATGGTCACTTCTTATTGAGCGAACAGTTAGATTATTCAGCACTTCCATCTTTCTAACAAAAGATATCAGTTCTTCTGGAGTGTCACTTTTACAGCGAAGAAAAATTACCCAGGTGTAGCGAGAATATTTATCTACAATGACAAGTGTGTATTTCTTTCCAGCTATGGATTGAATATTGACATGTCCAAATAAATCCATATGCAAGAGTTGAAGAGGACTTGTCACTGAGGAAACTTGTTTTGATTTGAAACTAGCTTTAGTCTGCTTTCCCTTTTCAGATGCTAAACAAAGAGATTCTTTGGCATATGAGTGCTGAGGAAGACCGGAGACTAGTTCCTTTGAGGAAAGAGAATTCAGTGTTTTGAAGTTGAGATGAGATAGCCATTTGTGCCATAACCAGTTGACATCTGAAGAGGCCTTAGAGAGAAAACAAACATTTTCAGTGGTAGTAGAGTCCATGTCTATTACATAGACATTTTCCATACGATAACCACTAAGAGCGAGCTTTCCTTTTTCATTTATCACTGAACATGCTTTCTTACAAAAGCGAACTTCGTAGTCTTTGTCACATAGCTGAATGATGCTTAGAAGGTTATGCTTCAGTCCATCTACATAAGTGACTCTTCTGAAAGTAGTTGTTCCATTGCTGAGAGACCAAACCCTCTGGTATAGCCTTTTCCATTTCCACCAAAGGTCACTGAGGGACCTTTCTCTTCCTTGTATTCAGTGAGCAGGTCTTTTTGTCCAATCATGTACCAAGAGCATCCACTATCTAAATACCAGATACCTTTCGATCCCTGCAAACATAAGGAAGATTAATTTCTGATTGGTACCCACTTTTCAATGGGTTCAACAGTGTTAGTGGAGATGGAAGGTTCAACAGTCTTCACGACATTTGAAGATTCATCTTTAGTGGTAACCTTCACTTTGGTTATTTGATTAACCTCAGTGGTATTTTTCAGCTTAGCAGATTTCTCAGCTTTGGTGACCTTCTTAGTCTTGGAGGCAATCATCTTCACTTTAGCTGTCTTTTCAGCTTTTGTGGCAGTAGGACATTTACTAGCAATATGGTCAGTAAGTCCACAATGATAACATTTTCTATAGATGAATTTTGACTTGTGACTATAAGCAGTAGAGTTAGAAAAATTGAGATGAGCAGGGCCATCTCCAAGAATGACCTTAGCATAAGATCTTGGAGGAACTTTCAGTTCTTCGGATTTCTTAGGCTTAATATCAATTTTCAACTTTGGAGTTGATCTTTGAGAAATATCAGTGATTTTAGTTCAAGAGCTGGAAGATTGACTTACTGAAGGTTTGGAAATGACTTTCAGTTTTGCTTTCTTGGTAGCCTTATGAGGATGAGAAATGGATTTCCCTTTATCAGCGAGCTTAGAGCTTTTTGATAAATCCTTAGGAATTGGATTGGAAGATGAAGACCAATGAGTAGAGGAAGTGTCAGGGATAGAAGATACAAACATTCCAAACTTGAGCATGAAATAATCTCTGCTAGAGTTATCCTTTTCAGGATGATAATCGAGACCAGTTTTGTCATTAGCAGGGATTTGAGCCCTGATGATTTCAGTGATCTTGGTTGAAGATTTAAACCATCCCTCAACAGTTTCCTTTTCTGCTTTTAAAGCAGCGATGACTTGTTCGCGTTCAATGATGATAATTTCATTTACAATGACTTGATCTTTTAAACTTTCCTCTTGAAGAGTTCGTTCTTTGATCCTTTCGTGACATTTATCTAGTTGTTCAGTTAAGTCAATGTTTTTGTTTTCAGCTAGAGTTTTGCCATTGAGTGCATTGTATAAGTCTATTGTCAGCACATCTACAACGCGACTTCTCTCAGCTTCAGAAAGAGAGGGATTAGTAGAGATTGATACCTGAGAGGAGATATAGCTCATGGAAGTTCCTGTTGGTTCTTCCACTTTTTCTTTAATCTCAGCCATAAGACAAAGATTAGCAACTTCTTCATCAGAACTAGATTCTTCTGATTAAGCCCAGTCATGCTCTTCAGCGATAAGACCTTTTCCTTTTCGCTTGAAGTTTTTCAACTTTTGATATTTCTCTTTTAGCTTAAGGTATTTGCTATCGTTGGTTTTCCTGGAGTTAGAAGGTTTGAAAACTTTCTTCGACCTGCATTCACTTGCAAAATGTCCAACTTTTTCATTGTTAAAGCAAGTAGCAGTAGCCTTATCAACAGGGGTTGATTTTGGCTTGTCAGTTATAGAGAGAGGCTTATTTATTCTGAAATTGCTCTTCCTTGCAAACCTTTTGAAAGAGTTTGTCAAGAGTGCTAAGGATTCATCAAACTCTGAAAGATCAGTGTCAGAATCTAACTCAGTGATGGTGAGAGTAAATTGCTGAGATGGAATGCTCTCTGAAGAGACTAAAGTGACAGGAGTGCTTTTGGAGTCTTTAGAATCTTTTATAAGATTCCTTTTCAGAAGATTTGATTGCTCATAGTTGAGCAATATTTCATACAAGGTGCTAAGAGAGAGAGAATTTAAGTCTTTTGTCAGCTTAAGAGATATTGAGCAACTGTCCCAGCTTTCAGGAAGACATTCCAAGAATTTAGTTAAGACCTCAGAGTTAGAGTAGGCCCAACAACAATCCTTAGATCAATGATTAGACAGTTAAATATCTAGTGAACATCAGATAGGGATTCATTCTTACCACAGATAAAACTTTCATATTGTCTTACCAAGTTAATCTTTCTGGTTTCTTGGATTTCAGTGGTACCTTCATATTGAACACATATAGTGTCCCACATCTCTTTAGCAGTTTTTAGATGCATGATGGAATGAAAGGCTTCATCAGGCAGAACCATAGAGATAATGGTTTTTGCTTTAGCATCTAAACCGACTTTCTTTTTATCTTCATCACTCTATTGTCTTATTTCCTTATTAGCATATCTTTTAGGGACAGCAGGAGTGGTGGCAGTAGCTGTAACTGCAGCTATGATGGTGAAGGGTTCATAAGGACCATTTGCTACGTATTCAGGTATAGTGGGATCTACACCTTCTAGAAATAGCATCATTCGATTTTTCCAGAGAGCAAAGTTATCTCTGCTAAATCGAGGAGGTTTTGAGAGAGAAACATTATCATAATAGTTAGTGTTTGTGTTTAGTGCCATATTGAGAATAGAAAGGAAGAGAATAAAGCAAGATCTTGTTTATGAGATTAAACAGTCTGCTCTGATACCACTTGTTGGTCCCGAAGGTGCTTAACAAATTTGTAGAAAGGGGGGGGGGAGGTTGAATACAAACACAAATTTTTAAGTTTAATAAATTGTTTATTGATAAATCAAAAAACAATTTTCAAGTCTGTTGCGGAATAAGATTAAGTAAGAACCTAATATAAACAAACTTAAGAAACACTAAGATGGTTGCACAAGAATTAGAGAATGGGGATTAAGAGAATATAGAAAACAAGGGTTTCTATATTTTACAGAAAGATTGAAGGCTGAAGGCTTAAGGCAACTCTCAGATAGAGTTGTGATCATTCTATTTATACCCTATGCATTAAATGCATGGCAGGGTATACACGTGTCCTTCTCTGGTTGGTTGCATGAGTCTGACTTTTGGAGACATGCTTTTGGCCGTATGATAAACAGTGTAGATATCAGAGTTGTTGTACGAATTTTTGCAGAGGTATGCTTTTTCTGACATTCGTATTATGTGTACATAGATAAGACAAAAGAGACTTGAGGTATAATCAAAGTGATCATCGATCGCTGAATATCTCTTCCTTCTCAGAGATAGAAAGAAGTTCAACTATCGCTGAAGCTTTTCCTCAGGTTTCTTTGCGTGTGAGTAGATTTGTCTTGTTTTCGCTGATATCCGCATTAGGTCATGAGTAGACTTGTCCTTTGTTCAGCAGCTTTGTCTTCGATTCAACAGTGAACATCTTTTGTCGCGAAACTTGTCTTCAGGGATTACGTCTAACTGTTTACATGAGAAATCATCAGCGATACTGAACATACTCAGTATTTAATCGCTGATGGTAAAACACTTATACATACAAAATTTAAACGTAATTTTTACTAGGTATTATAAAGTGTCATTATCAAATCACTGAGAGAGTTAGATCAACAAGTTGTCTCTTAATGGAACCATTAAGAGGTAAACAAACAACCCCTAACTCCCAATAACTCCTCTCTTAAAACACTCACCTTACCCATCTATTTATACTAAAAATGGATGGACAAGATGACCAAAATACCCCTACGGGGTTTAGAAAATTACCACTAAAAATAAAAACATAAACTGTTTTTAAAAGCTTTAAATCGGCCCATGGCCTCATCCGAATGGTTTAGAATTGTCCCAATATTTCGGCCCAAAAATCAACCCAATACATATCCACAAAAATCATATACGACCTATTTCTTCCAAAGTCTTTACCAAAATCCATCAACTCATCATTTGCATCAAAAAATCTTCACAACCATTCTCCGTCTTCACCATCTTCACCATCATAACTATCCTACATGAGCAAGATACCAAAATAAGAGAATTTTGACAATATAAAGCATAAATTCACATCTCATTCGCCTCGTATTCAAAATTCTAAAAATCTGTGTAAATTATAAAGAAAATAATAAAAGGCTCAAACTTTATATATATTTTGACACTAAAATATAACAAAAGTGATGTAAATGAGGTTAATAAATTAACCTCATCACACCCCTAAACATAAATTGTTGCTTGTCCCCAAGCAACCAAAATTCCAAATAAAAGTGTTAGTGCTCAAATATGTTGCACCCAAGATCATGGGAGTTGAATGTCAATGCTCAAGTCAAAGCCTTTTTAAGCAAAACTCAAAGTCTTTGTAATAAGTTTAAGTCAACTAGTCTTGTGTTAGTTGTTAGTTTCCTTTGTAAGCTTGTTGGTATAAATAGTTTTCTTTTCCTTGTAAGCATTAGGCACCATAATAGAATCCACATCTAGAGAGAGAAATATTTCATTTGAGAGCATCTTTGTACTGTTGAATTCAAGATCAATAAAATGGACATTATGATTGAATTCGTATTATCATCTTGATTGATTGCACATCATTGGGACACACAATTGGTATCAGAGCAAGCACAATTCAAAATTTTTGTCAAGAATCTATGATTTGTGGTTGTTTTTTAAGAACTCATAGAGGCATTTGCTCAAGAATCGAATTTTGTGATTTAGTAGTGTTTTGGATTAGAG
The DNA here is from genome assembly GCA_954870635.1 of Arctium minus. Taxonomy (NCBI): domain Eukaryota; kingdom Viridiplantae; phylum Streptophyta; class Magnoliopsida; order Asterales; family Asteraceae; genus Arctium; species Arctium minus. Next base: position 146,445,799 of record OX941081.1, read on the forward strand.
ATTGATAGTATTATATTCGATTTTGATTCTAGAAAAAATTTGTTTTGTATTGCTTAGTCTAATTCACAACAATTTTGTGTGAATTTGGATTTTTGATTGAGTTTTAGTTCGCACTGTAAACACACTGTGTCTAGATCGAAATGTTTTCTTTTGTTGTATTTCTTTGAAATTGTTTGCTTGTAATCTGTTCATATTGATATTGTGAGTAATCCTACAAAGTTTCATCTCCAAATTCAAAGAATCGATCGACTTATGGCTAAAATTTATGTTCTGAGTTCGAACATCTGAAGAACTCGCAAGATCCAAAGAACTCGCAGAGGGGAAGAACTCACAGAGGGTGAAGAACTCGCAGAGGGTGAAGAACTCGCAGAATGTGGTTTGCGACAAGCTTTTGTTTGCTTTCTTTGGTTTGCGACAAGCAAGAACTCGCAGGACGTTGTCTGCGACTTCTTGGTGTTTGTTCTCTTTGCTCTGTGACAAGCTCCTTGCTGCGACAAGTTTCTTGATTGAAATTCTTCTAAGTATAGAACTCGCAGACGCATTGCAACAAGTTAATCATCAAAAAATTTTCTAAGTAAGAGAACTTGCAAATGCTTTGTGAAAAGTAAGTCTCAGAACTCGCAGACCTCTATCTGCGTCAAGTAAGAACTCGTAAACAACTATCTATGACAAGTACAGAACTCGCAAGCCTTTGTTTGTGACAAGTCCAGAAGTCGCAACCTTCAGTCTGCGACAAGTGAGAACTCGCATGCTTCAGTCTGCGAGTTCCTCATTTTTTAGATCATTTGGTCTGCGACAAGTGGGTTCTTAGTGTTTTGTGACAAGTACTCTCTAGTGCTTTGCGACTTCAGTACTTAGTCAATTTTTGGCTATTTTCAGAATTCTTGGAATGTTTTTGTTTTCGTGTTTAAAGGTCAGTGCTCAGTTCAAGATGACTTCAAAGGATGCTCTTGCTATAGGTACAGATGTTAAACCACCAGTTGTATTCAAAGGTGAATATGAACAATGGAAGGATAGATTCCTGGATTTCATAGATAGACATGAGAATGGTGAATACATCAAACAGTCAATTGATGAGGGTCTGATGAAACCAGTAATTGCTGTTGTGCCTGATGAGGACAATGAAAGTTCAGATAGTGAAGATGGTACTGAGAACAGAGGTATAAAGACTAAAGAGATTGTGGTGGATTTTTAAAGCTATACACCTGAGCAAAAGAGGAGATACAAGGCAAACAAGCAAGCCAAATATTTACTTCTTCAGAGCATTCCAAATGAAATTTATATTAAGATTGATAGCTACAAGGCAATTGCTAAGAAGATGTGAGATCAGTTGGAAAAGATGATGATGGGATCAAAGATTGGAAACCAGATGAAAGTGGCTAACTGCATAAACAACTATGAGGAATTTAAATCCAAAGCTGGAGAAAGTATTGAGAAAACCTATGAAAGGTTTGTTTCTTTGTTGAATGAGTTAGCAAAGAACAAAGTGAAGAAGAAACAGATTGAGAATAATGTTAAGTTTTTGAGTGTGCTACAACCTGAGTGGAAAAAGCATACAAGGAGGATGAAACAGATGAAAGATCTGAGTATGATCCACTTACATGAAGTTTATGAAACCTTGAGGCATAATGAAGAGGAAGTAGAAGAGGAAAGAGAAGAGAAAAAGAAGAGTGAAAAGAAAGTTGATGATCCAGTGGCTTTGGTGGTTGATGGGAAGAAAGAGAAAGAGAAGAAAGATAAGAAAAAGAAGAAGAAAGTTGTGGTGTCTAGTTCTGGTAACTCTGACAGTGATAATTCAGATTCTGATGATAGAGAGAACCTCAACCAAGCCATGAGTTTGCTCACCCGAGCCTTTCAGAAGAAGTTCTATAAGAAGTCGGGTTCAAACAGTCAGAGGTACTCTTCAGGATCGAGGAATTATGAACATAAGGAAAGAGTTGAAGGAAGAAGGTTTGATGATAGAAGATCTAAAGGAAAGAGTTTTGTGGATAGGAATCCAGAAGTGAGAAAGTTTGTGAATGAGTATGAAGAGAAGAAAGCTGAGGAGCCAGTCAAGTGCTACAATTGTGGTAAGATAGGCTACTTTGCCAAGGGCTGCTGGAAGCCGATTGTTAGAAATTCTGAGTACTACAAGAATAAGATTCTTCTGGCCAAGCAAAAAGAAGCAGGCAAAACACTGATGGCTGAGGATGATTACTGGCTAGATCATTCAGATTATGAGGAGGATTAATAAGAGACTGCTCACATGTGCTTAATGGGCCAAGAGGTCAAATATGATGAATCTGATGAAGAGATTTCCGAAGAGGTAAACAATTTTACTGAATCTGATTTTCTAAAGCAAATGGAAACCATGATGGTCGAGCTTCAGGACTTACAAGCTAAGCTCAAAAAGGAGAAAAGTAGAGTTGCAAAAAAGCGTCAAACAATTTGTTATCTCAACAAGGAATTGCTGGGAACAAAAACTTGATTCACTTTTTTGAACAAATCTGCTACTGTTTTTGAAAAACAAAATGCTTGTTTTGAAAATCAAATTTCTGAAACTGTTTCTAAATTCAATAAGTCTAAACTTGAGAAGAAAGAGTTTGTTGTCAATTATAAAAAAGTACAATATGAAAACAAATATTTGATGAAAAAGATTAATGGTTTGGAAGCAAAACTTTATACTCGAGGTCAAACTGATCAAACCATATATCTAAATAAACCAAAGGAAGTTACTGATTTCAAAGATAATTGGGGAATTGGTTACGATAACCCACATTATCTGAAGAAAGCAATCAGAAAGTAGCCAGCTTTATATAACTTTGATTTCTTACAAGTGGCTGACAAATGTCCTCATTTGAAACCCAAATTTGTTACAAAATCATCTGATGAGGTTGAGGCTAAGGAAGATGAGAATAGAAAGAACACAACCAAAATGCAACTACCATTCTGCTATAAAAAGTTGAATGATAATTATCTTTCTGAGCAACCAAATTTTTTATCAAACGATTATTTTCAAAGCTATTCTACTGAGGAGATGGAGGAAAAACCAGTTAAAGCAAAGATTTATGTTCCTCCACTCGTCCTGGAAAGAAAAATTTCAGAGCTTGAAAACATTTTAGCGGAAGAAAGAATTTTGGTGGATCTTGAGAAGATTGTGTTTTCTATTGTCATGATGAACACTAGTTTCAACTCTGAAGTCCTAACTGATAAATCCGAATCAGAAAGAGTTTGTGAAAACAACTCCACTGATTCAGAAGCATCATCTTGTAAAGTTTTTATGAGAAATGTTTTTACTAATCCTATATCTTCAGATTGTTCTAAAATGTCTTATCAAAAGAAGTGTTCTAAAAAATCAAATGATTTCAAATTTCAAATTCTTCCAAGGCACAACAATTTGATGATGATGTTGATGACTTTTTTGCGGTTGAAAATGATTTTTTAAATTCTGATGGTTATTTGGATGAAAGTGTTGATAAATTTGATTTCAATGCTAAACTTCCAAATCATACTTCTTTTGTGATCAATAATGTTGCTTTACCTAGTGTGTTTGAAAAAGGTTAAACATCAAGTAAGGTTGATGATTCAGTTCCTGTGAGTACCTATTACTTTAAAGGTAAGAAACAAAAGAAAAGGCGCTCATAGAAACGGACCAACACAGGTAAGAACAAGAAAACACAGACTCTTAAATCTCATGTTTATAACAAAGCTAAATTTTGTGTTTCAGAATTGAGAAATAAAAAGTCTGAAGCAAGATTGGAATGGAGACCAAAAAGGAAGATTGAAGAGGCTACAAAATCATTTTCTGATTCAAACTGTAATAGGTCTTATGATAGTTTTCCTGATGTAATTGGTCAAGTTGCTTCTCATAAAACAAAACTTGTAACTTCTTACAAAACTTATTCAATAAAGCAATTGATCCAATTATCTAGTTCTACTAATCAGTTTTCCACATATGGTCGAAATAATTTTGTGACTCAACATTATTCTGATTATTGTTTTGGTACTTATTATATACATCATTCTAATGGTTTTGAAAAACAAAGAGGACCCAAATTCAAATGGGTGCCAAAATCTTGTGTTAACACGAAAGGACCCATCTATAAATGGGTACCTAAACCTATTGTTGTCTGATTTCTCTTGTGTAGACCCGTCATATGTGGTACTTGGATTCAGGCTGTTTTAAGCATATGACAGGGCAGAAAGATATTTTATCTAATTATACAGAGAAATTCTGCGGCAACGTGAGATTTGGAAATTACCCGTTTTCACCAATCTTGTTGAAGATAGATGAGATGAACATTTGCAGTGGCAGTCAGTGCATAGAATAGTGGATGGCCTTTCAGAATGTCCAAAACCAAGGGATTGATATTGAGACTATCAAGATCCATGCGGTGATTATTTGTATACAGCAACAAATACTCAGAAGGATTGATCACTGCAAGGTCAGGTTCTCCACCAATGGCTGACTGAAAGTGTGATCTGGAAGATGGCATAAGAATGTCTTTGGAAATATTAGGGTTATTCTTAACCATTTGAACAATTAGATCAAATGAGTTTTCACTGGCCATGAGAATAACTTAAAAAGATCAAAAGTATTGGATTGAAATCCAATATGTCAGTTAAAATAAAAATACCTTGTTTTTCAAAAAAAAATTTGAAAATTTTCTAAGTCCAGAAGTCTTAGACTACAGGACTAGAAAAATTGACCAAGTACAGAAAAATGTACTTTAACCATCACAAAGAAAAGCACAGATTGTTGCAGAAGACAAATGCAACAAAAATAATTGAAAAATATTGACACATAAAAGAATAGCTAAAACCCTTGTGGATTTGAATTGGGCCTCAAAATGATTAATATATCTCAAGAACTCTCAAAAACCAAGAAAACTCATAATTCATTGTAAAGAACACGTAGAGTGTAGTGTTCTTGGAAAGAACTCACAGAGTTCAAAACTCTTAGAGTTCAAATCAAGAATACGCACAACCTACTGTTCATGCCAAGAACTCTCAAAGTGCACTGTTCAAAAATTTTGAAATTTCAAACATCCAAATTCAATGATTAACTTGTAAGCTTAAAATTTTTACTTGAAATGAGTTCGATTTAGTGTATTAGACTAATTTAAGATATCAATTTGAACTTTTTAATATAAATTTAGTTCCAAATATAGTCTAACAGTCCATGTTCTTATACGAAGTCCAACAGTTCCCAAAATCAAAATCCCAAGTCAAGGTAACCTGCAAACAAGTTAATAAATGTATATATGGATTCGATTTTGAAATCCCAAACACAAAATCAAGTTATAATAGAGATATTATCAACATTAATCAGTCCATTGTTCAAAAATCACAAAAATTCGGTTCGACATGGGTTTAAGAAGATGAACAGTCAATATGAACAAAACCCTAAATTCGAACGAACAAACATTGAGAAACAACAATACAATCACAAATAAGATGAATACAAATAGTAATATGAAAATAAAACTCGAAACCTACACTGAATCGAATTTGAAGTGTAGAAGTCTGAAAGTCGCAAGGAATATTGAGAGAAAAATGTCTAAGTATAGAAAGCGCAAAAGAGGTCTGAGACAAGTGAGAGTAAAAAATGAGAAATACTCAAATTTATACTCGGGATAGGGGTGGACACGTGGCATGAATAGAGTGGGTGTCCCACTTGTCGCAGATTGAATGAAGTAGGAACTTGTCGCAAAAAGAATGACAAGTTGTGTGTGCACTTCGCGCAAGAAGCTATTTGCGCGAAGAGGTGATTCAGGAAAGAACTCGCAAAGCATAGCATGGGCGAAGTCAGAACACGCAGACCATTGTGTGTGCGTTCTTTACTTAGCACAGCCTTTGGTGTGCGCGAAGTGAGAACTCGCAGAACGAAGCGTGCGTGTTCTTCACTTAGCGCAACCTTAGGTTTGTGCGAGGTAAGAACTCCCAGACCACATGGTGCGCGTTCTGTACTTCATTTTTTTTTTAGATTTTCCAAAAATGGAAACTTTCCAAAATAAACTTCCCACTTTCCAAAAATAGCAACTTTCCATAAAAATCATGTTAAGCACAAACTTCACAATTTTCTCTTGAAAAGCTTTTCAGATTTCAAAACATTTTAACACATACACACAGACACACAGACACACACTTACAGACATTGATAGTAAGCTCCCCCTTGAAGTGTGCATATATCTGAATACTCCCCCTTGAATTTTGATTAATCATTTGTAGTGATTGAAAATGGGTTCATAGTTATCGTGTGTTGTTATAGGAACTTTCTTTGTCACATCTAATCACGAATTAATCACTAAATCAAATTTAATTTTGAATTTTTTTGAATTTTAGTTTGGAAAATGTCGAACACTGATTTTTGATCAATTTTCAGTGATTTAGGTGTTTTTAATCATATAATCATACTAGAAAAGTGTTCATTATCAATTTTCGATCATATTTGTGCACTTTCATGTATTAATTGCAGGTTTTGAAGTTTTTGGATCGAATTTGTAAACTCAACTGAAGAACACGCTAGATTTGAAAAATGCGCAAGCTGCAAAGTGAAGAACACGCACGTCTCTAAACACGCAAGCAACCAAGAACACGCACGAAGAAGGATTTTGGTGTTTCAATGTGTTATGCGAGTTTTTGATGTAAAATGCGCAAAGCTTGATTTGCGAGAAGTGAAAACTCATACAAGCTTGTTTGCGAGTTCTTGATCTGCGAGTTCTTAATTGTCAAAACTTTTTCTAAGTGTTGAAACACGCAAGTTTTATGTGCGAGAAGCTCAAAAATGCACACATCCCTTCTAGCGCGAACTTCAAACGTACATCCTTCGATCTGCGCGAACTTGAAACACGCATAACCTTGTTAGCGCGAAGTAAAAGAACAGTGTTCTGCGAGTTTACTTGTCGTGCAAGTTTGTGCCTTAGATTTTTTTTAAGTTTTTCAAGTTTGATTTTCAAGTCAAATTTCTTATCTGAATATTTTGTACAATCATTTCAAGCATACCATTCAAGATGTCAGAATTTTTTTTCTGATTGTGATCAAAATTTTCTGATTTTTGTTAACGATCATTTTGAAGTAATTTTTTTTTTCAGATATCAAGATGTCTAAAGATTTTTTTATCAGGGAGAGATGTTGCAATACTGTACATGCCTGATATACCTATTATAGAAGCTGAACGAGATAAACTGAAGATTCAAAATTCAGATCTTCTAAATCAGATTCAAGAGTTTAAAGTTAAATTGTTAAATTTTGATAAAACTTCTGAATAAGCAAAATGTATTAATCATTCTAAATCTTATTTTGCAGGTATCATTAAGGCAAGTGAGAAAGAAATTAGAATGAAAGAAGATATCATTAAGACAAGAGAGAAAGATATTGCTATGAAAGAGAATATCATTGAGGCAAGAGAGAAAGAAATCAATTTGAAAGAAAGAAATATAACCAATCTTCAAAGCAAGATGAAGACAACTAAACAACATACATTAGAACTTAAAGCTGATCAGTTGATCTACACATCAATTTTAAAGCTTTTGAAGATCAAATTTCTGCATTGGAAGCCAAAAATGATGATCTGATGAAAAGCCTCCAAGCAGATAAAAACAAAGCAAATCTGGAGAATGCTTCTACTCAAAAGCTATCTGACTTTTCAAAGAAAGTTTCCCAGGAGAAAAAGGATTTGGAGCTAAGATGTATAAACTCTCGAAGCAAGTATCCGAATTTGAAAAGATTGTTATAACTGAAAGGGATACATTTGCTAAAGAGAGAAAAGTTCTTGAAAACAAAAGTCTTGAAATTCCTAAGCAGATTTCTACATTACAAGACTTATTTGAAAAAGAAAGACAAATCCTTCAAGAGAGGAAAAAGTCTTTTGATGTGGAAAAGAAAAATTTTGAAAAGAAAAATGCTGGGATTTTTAAGGAAATATCTGAAAAGAACAAGAACCTGGAAAAAGATTTTGAGCAAGAACGTCTAATCTTTGAATCTGAAATATCTAAGCTTACATCCAAAATATATGTTCTAACAACAGACATTCAAAAAGAATAGATGGCAAAATCTGATTTGAAAAAGAAGTTTGACACACTTTCTGATGAAAGAAACATTTTGTTTAAAAAGATAAAGGACTTGGAAGCTACAAATGTTGAATTGTCAGAAAAAGTTTCTGCTGATGTGATTAGTCAATCACCTTTTGATAATTCAACAGAATCAGTTTGTTCTTTTAAAACTGCTACAAGTTCAATTCATGACAATGTTTCAAAAAGGACAAGTGTCAAATATAAAATTGTCAAATCAAATCAGATTCATCCATCTAATCTGTTTTATGACAAGTCTGTTGATAGTCCAACAAGCTTTTGTGTTAAATATCTTGAGAAGAACTGTTCTAAGAAAGGAAAGATGGTAAGAAGAGTGAAAGGTTCTCCTGATGACAAGAATGATAAATCATCAGCATCCACATCCAAACCCAAAAAGAACAATGTACATTGGTCAGATATAGAAGAGATCCAATCATGCTTCTGTATGTCCATTGGTCAACTAATTTTCCAGAGATATCAACATCTAACAGACTTCCAGATTGCATAGGAGTCTTCATGGGTGTTGAAGAATTCATGTCAAATTTCATTAACAATGTTTAATATATTTTGCTTGATTAATAAAAATCCCTTTCGGGGTTTGTTTGACTTGCAAACCTAAGAAAAAGTTTAATTCACCCAGCATCGACATCTAAAACCTACTCTTCATGATGTCTTGAAATTCATCACAGAGTGCAGGATTTGTAGATCCAAAAATAATGACATCTACATAGATTTGTACAAGTATCAAATCCTCACATTTCTTCTTTAAAAATAAAGTGGGTTCGATTGTACCTTTTCGGAAGCCAGACTTAGTAAGATATATTGTTAGAGTCTCATACCATGCTCGAGGTTCTTGTTTTAAACCGTAGAGAGGTTTATCGAGCACGTACACATGGTCTGGATACTTTGGATCAACAAAGCCTTCGGGTTGACTCACATAAACTTCTTCATGAAGAATACCGTTCAGAAATGCAGATTTCACATCCATCTGGTATACTTTGATGTTTTTATGTGCAACATATGCGAGAAAAATCCTGATTGCTTCTATCCTTGCTACAAGTGCATAGGTTTCGTCATAATCTATTCCCTCTTATTTGATTATAACCGTTTGTAACTAACCGAGCTTTATTTCTAACAATAATCTCTACTTCGTCTTTCTTGTTCCAAAATACCCATTTTGTACCAACAATTGTCTTGTCTTTTGGTCTAGGTACTAATCTCCACACTTCATTTCTTTTAAACTCATTGAGCTCGTCTTGCATAGCATTAATCCAATCTAGATCCTTAAGTGCTTTAGACGGCTTTATCGGTTCCATGCTACTGAGAAAATTTACAAACATACAGTAGTTTGCAGAAGCAGTTGCAGTTGCAGATCTAGTTGACACCTTTGCATTCAGATCACCAATTATGTTTTCCGTAGGATGGTTCTTTTTCCATCCGTGTGTGCTTGGTAGTAAATCAATCTCAACCTGAATATTTGATTCATCAAATTCATCCTGTACTGCAAGCAGATCATATTCTTTTGCAATTGGACATTGTGTACAAGGTGATGGATTAGCTTCCTCATTTGGAGTTTCTGACTGAATTTTTCCAGACACAACAGATGTTGAAGTTGGTTCAACCAATGGTGAAAGTAGATCACAAGAGTTGTCTGGTGTAGTACTTTCAGAAACATCTTGAGCTTGACTTGTTGAAGCATCACCATTAACTTCAGATGGTCCTGATATATCTGCATTACTGGTAGGCGTGTTAGTGTTTAAAATTTTTTCTTGTTTGTTATATTCAGCAATTATGTCATTAAAAGCATCGAAAAATAATAAATCAAGATTGGATTCAGATAGGGTTTGAGAAATCTTAGTCTGATGTATCTCAGTTTCTACACTTGTTGATGTAGAAGCTTTATCATTAGGTACGAGTCCTGAACTAGATTGTTCAGAAGTCCTCGTCTTTATTCGTCAAAGGAGACATTGATGCTTTCAAGAACAGTCTTTGTTCTTGTATTATATACTTTGTATGTCTTGGATTGAAGTGAATATCCAATGAATACTCCTTCATCAGCTTTAGGTTGAAACTTTGACAGGTTTTCTCTATCGTTGAGCACATAGCATTTGCAACCAAAAACACGTAAAAATTTAATTGTTGGTTTACGACCGTTAATAATCTCATTTATTTAAGTGTTTATTAATAATGGTCTTGTTTTGCGTAAAACATGCAGTTGCTACTGCTTCAGCCCAAAGAAACTGTGGTAGATCAGAATATGCGAGCATTGTTCGAGCTGCCTCTACCAAATTTCTGTTCTTCCGTTCAACAACACCATTTTGCTGAGGTGTCATTGCAACCGAGAAATTATGAGAGATTCCAACAGAGTCAAGATAACTTTGAAGTGTTACATTCTTGAACTCAGCTTCGTTGTCACTCCACAATTGTTGAACATGGCTTTAGAAGAACTTGAATCTTCTTAATGAATTTGATTATCAGATCTGGAGCTTCCGATTTCTGCCTTAAGAACTCTAGCCAATGTTAGATCACAGATTTATTGGATTCAAGATCATCCATTCTGAAGATCCAATCTGAAGCTTTTGCCGGAAAGTCGACTCTCGATATTAAGTCTAATGTTACTTTGTAATAAATGTCAAAGTTTATTATAGTTTATGTTTAGATAATATCTTGTTAGATATTATATTAGTTTATTTAGTTTAGATATTAGTTAGGTTTAATTAGTTTTATATTGCAAGTTGTATTGCAAGTGGTTGTTAGAGTATCTTAGAAGCTAAGATCAGATCTCATCAGATCAGATCTCATATTACACACAAGAACACACACACAAAAGGTGTAAAACACAGAGAGCTTCTCAAAGATCAAACATCAACCTTGTAATCGTTTTTATTAATCTAAACAGGTTGGTTAATCGTTTATGTGTTATTGTCGATAAGAACTTGATAGTATTGTGGACCGACAATTGGTATTAGAGCCTGAAAATAGATTCAAATCAAGTTTTGATAAACTCGACTCTGTGTTCTTCATTTGAAAATCATTTTCGAGTTTAAGAGTGTTTTTGGGTGTGAAATCGATCAGGTTGTGATCGAATAGGGTGCTAGATCGAGTTGGTGTAGTTTGATTTCAGTATATAACTTCAATCGATTCTCATTTTGAGATTTTTGTGTCTGAGTTCTCGTTCTAAAAACTTACTGTTCCATCGATTGATTTTTTCAAAAAGTGATTTTTATCGAGATTGAGTGGTAACAATCTGTTCTAAAACTGTTAGTGGTCATTTTGCTAGAGTTTGGAACTGCTAATCGAAGTCAAAACAGGTTTTTAGATCGATTTTTTGAAGTACAAGAATGAACTCGCGCAAAGTTCACATTTGCGCCACTTCATAACATCTTTTGCGCCACAAGCTGCTCGCGCAAACCTTCCTTTGTGCTTCCAACGTCTCGCGCAAACCTCAATTCGCACGACCCTCACTTCGCTCAAACCTCACCTTGTGCCACCTTTGACTCGCATAAATCTCGAATCTCAAGTCTTACGCCATCAGCTACTCACGCAATCCTCAGTTTGCGCCAACGACTTCTCGCGCAAACCTCAGTTCACGCAAAGCTCAAGCTCAAGCAAGTACTTTGCGCCAGTGTCTTAACACGCAAATTGTTTTTTGCGTCACTCAAACCTCCCGCAAGTTGTCTTTTGCGCCACTAACGTCTAGCTCAAAACACCTTCCCGTCCAACTAAAGTTTGCGCTACCTTCTCTTCGCGCAAAGTTCTGCTTCACGCCACCTACATCTTACGCAAAACACTTTTGCGCCAGCTACCTTTAGCGCAAAGATTTCCTTTTGCGCCAATACCAGACTTAGTCTTTTTCAAAGCAGAATGACTTCAAGAGAAGCCCTAGCAATCGGAACTGACTCAAAACCACCAGTACTCTTCAGGGGAGAGTATGAACAGTGGAAGGATCAGTTCATGGACTTCATTGAAAGACATGAGTTGGGTGAATTCATCAGGAAATCGATAGAAGAAGGGGTTATGAAACCAGTTCTTGAGACTCGTATGGAAGGAACTGTAGAAACAGAGTTTGAACTTAAGTATCATGAACTAGAAGGTGATAACCTCAAAAGAGCAAAAGGTGATAGATTAGCAAAGTCTTATATTCTTCAAGTCATTCCAAACGAAATTTATGTGAAGATAGATAGCTATAAGGCCTCAGGCAAACAAATGTGGTATCAACTAGAAAAGATGATGCTAGGTTCAAAGGTTGGGAATCAGCTGAAAATATCCAACTGCCTAAACAATTATGAAGAATTTAGAGCCAGAGTTGTAGAATCTTTAGAAGAAACTTATGACAGGTTTGTGACTTTGCTAAACGAACTAAGCAAGAACAAGGTCACCAAATCGGAAATAGAGCTGAATGTCAAATTTCTCAGCATCCTCCAGCCTGAATGGAAAAATTTGCCAGGTAGATGAAGCAGATCAAGGACTTAAATGAGATTCCACTTCATGAGGTGTATGAAACCCTCAGACAGAATGAAGAAGAGGTGGATGAAATACTGGATGAAAAGAGGCATATTGGGAAAACAAGTGCTGACTCAATTGCTCTTGTTGTGAAAAAGAAGAAGAACAAGATGATTTTGTTTGAACCAGAAGAGATTGAAGCTGAAGCGAACTATGACTTGGATGACTGTGAATAACTAAAGCAGGCAATGCTTATGCTGACAAAGGCTTTTCAGAAGAAGTTATACAAGAAGCCAAGTTCTAATAGTCAGAGATATTCTTCTGGTCCGAGCAATTATATTCACAAGGAAAAGGTTGAAGGAAATAGATTTGAAGGAAAGAGAATAGAGGAGAGGAAGCCTGAAGAGAGAAGATTTAAAGCTGAAGGATCCAATCAGTCAGAACCATCAACGTGCTACAACTGTGGCAAAATAGGTCACTTTGCCAAAGACTGTCGAAGACCCAAAGTCAGAAATTCCGACTACTACAAAAACAAAATGCTTCTAGCCAAGCAACAAGAGGCTTGAAAGGCATTGATGGCAGAAGATGAATACTGGATAGATCATTCAGACCAGGAAGATGACGATGAAGAGAATGACGAGAAAGCAAACATGTGCTTCATGGGCAAGATAGAAATAGATGATGAAGCAGATTCCGATGAAGATGACAATGACGAGGTATGTGATTTAACTCAATCTGATTTCATAAATCAAATGCACGCCATGATGTTAAAACTCGAAGAGTTAGAGTCTAAGCTTAAGCGAGAAAAGGGTGTCATTCTTGAACAAAACCAATCAATACAAAAACTTAGCAATGTTGTTGCTGAGAAGAAAGTATTGGTTGAGACCTTACACAAAAACATTGACACTAGCGCCAAAGAACAGACCATAATTCTTCAAGAAGTTTTTGAAACAAAGACTAAATTGAGAAAGAGTGAGTTTGATCTCATCGAGCTTACGAAATTGTATTCTTCAACTTCCAAAGAAAACATTTCTTTACTTGCTAAATTAAAAACTTTGGAAGAGAAGTTATACAAATTGGGTCAAGCTGATCAAACCATTCATCTTAACAAACCCAAAGAAAATAAAGATAATAGGGGAATTGGTTATGAAAATCCTCACTACCTAAAAAAGGGTAAATCTGAAGTGCCTGCACTTTATGATTTTACATTTATGAAACTAGCTGGACGAATCCCTGAGCTTAAAGCTTTCTGGACTGGATTGTCAAAAGAGGATGAAGCCAAGGAAACTGAAAAACGAAAGAAATCATCTAAAGTTCATCTTCCATTTCGTTATGCGAAGTTGAATAATAGTTATAATGATGATCCTATATATCAAAAGAAAACTCTTTCAAATGACTTCTTTCAAAGTTACTCTATCAAAGAAATGGAGGCGAAGCCTATTAAAGGTAAACTATATGTCCCTCCTCTCGTTTTAGAAAGTAAAATCACTGAACTCGAGAACTCTTTAACAGATGAAAGACTTTTGATTGAGATTCAACAAAAAGTTTTTTCAACTGTGTTTCAAAATGCTGTTCTTTCTAAGGCTTCAAAATCTAATGATCGTTTTAGTCTAACTGATGGAGGGTTTGATTTTCTTAACTCTGACCGTGGTTTGGATGATTGTTTTGATCAATTTGATTTTAATGCGAAACTTCCTAACCATTCATCTTTTATTTTGAAATCATTGGGAATAACCAGTACGACTGTAAAAAGTGCAAAATCAACGAAAGTTGATAAATCAGTCTCTGTGAAAGCTTAGAATGCTAAAGGTAAGATTAAATCTCAGCATTCACAGAAACCGATCACTACTGGTAAGCCGAAGAAGAAGCATTCAGTTGTTGCTCACAAGTCTAACTCACAAGTGTCAACTGTTTCAGATCTGAGCAAGAAAAGGCCAAAAGTAAAATCTCAATGGAAACCAAAACAGGAGACTGACAAGACTGTTAAATCTTTTTGTACTGTTGATTGTAATAACACTTCGCCTAGTAAAGATGTTTTAATTGCTGATGTTGCTAATTTGAAACCAAAACTTGTCGTTTATTGCAAGAAATACTCTATGAAGCAATTATTCCAGTTATCTTTATCTGCTAGAAAGTCTTCATATTATGATAAACATGTCTATGCGTCTTGTCAAGACTCTAATGTTTGGTTTGGAAATTATCATGTGCACTCATATCATCTCATGCTTCAACTGACTTTCAAATGAAAAGAGGACCCAATTTCAAATGGGTACCAAAATCTTGTGCTAACACAGTTGGACTCAAATTTCAATGGGTACCAAAAGCTAAATCTGTGTTGCAGGAACCCAAAGTTTAAGAGGGAGCTTATGGAAATGACTTCTAGACAAAACAGTCTAGGACTCGTACCTCAAAGAACAATGGTTCTTGAGCAAATCAGCTCAAGACCCGGACTTCAATGTCAATTAGGCTTTTGAACAAATCAGTTCAAGACCCACACTTCAATGCTCAAAGTCTTAAATTTTGTTTTATGACTATCTAAATCTGTTGTTTTGTAATTTCTCTTGTGCAGATCCGTCATATGTGGTACTTGGATAGCGGATGTTCCAAGCATATGATTGGACAAAAAGGTATGTTGACCAACTTTACAGAGAAGTATTGCGGAACAGTTATATTCGACAACGATCAGTTTTCACCAATACTAGGTTATGGTAATATGGTACATGACAAAGTCACGATCAAGAAGGTGAGCTATGTTGAAGGCTTAGGACACAACCTGTTCAGTATAGGCCAGTTCTGTGACAAAGGCTTAGAGGTCAATTTCAAAGCCAAGAGGTGTTCTTTTCGCACTGAAGAAGGCGAGCAACTCTTGGTCGGCACGAGAAAGTCCGACCTCTACACAATCAATTTGTCAAACGTCCAGACTGACAAGCAGGTTTGTCTACTCTCGAAAGCCTCGATGCAACAAAGCTGGCTATGGCATCAAAGACTCTCTCACCTCAACTTTCGGTACATCAACAAGCTGGTCAGTGGAAAACTAGTCAAAGGACTTCCCGAGCTGAATTATGAAAAAGTCTAAACCAAGTACAAGCGCCCCGTTAGAGTTGTTGCATATGGATCTCTGTGGTCCGATGCGAACGCAAAGTCTAGGCGGAAAGAAGTACATACTAGTTATCATGGACGATTACTCGCGATACACTTGGGTCAAGTTTCTACGTTCAAAAGATGAGACACCATATGTTCTCATTACATTCCTGAAGGCGACCAGGTGAATCTGCAGAAACCGGTCAAGATTCTAAGAACAGACAACGGCATAGAGTTCAAGAACAAGAAGGTTGAAGAATATCTCGAATCTGTCGGGATTTCACATCAATACTCTACTGCTCGTATGCCTCAACATAATGGAGTGGTCGAAAGAAGAAATCGTACTCTAGTCGAGGCTGCTCGTACTATGCTATGTCAATCTGACTTACCTCTATTTCTATGGGCTGAAGCTGTATCGACTGCATGCTACACTCAGAATCGATCCATGATACACCGCAGATTCAAGAAGACTCCTTATGCGTTAATCAACAACCGAACACCGACAATCAAATATTTTCATATATTTGGGTGTCAGTGTTTTGTTCTAAATGATAGAGAGAGTCTGAACAAGTTCAGTGCCAAGGCGGACGAAGGAATCTTCATTGGTTATTCCTCTACATCAACTGCATACCGTGTATATCTAAAGAAGTCAAAGACCGTTATTGAAAGCATCAACGTTACGTTTGATGAAGAGATAGCTTCTGAACAACACAGTTCAGAACCCGTGATAACCGGAGTACCAGCTCCAGGGCAAATCAGTCCAGAACCTGCGTCTCAACAGAACAAATCAGATGAAGCGTCAACGTCTACTAATCATTTATCTGATTTAGATTTATTATTTGAAGTGTTTTATGATGAATTTTTTGGATCTAATTTAAAGAAATCTGTTGTGGTTGACAGGAATGAAGACTCAACGACTACTCTTCCAACCATGTCAGATATCCCTATTGAATCTAACTCTCAAACTCAACAAGAAATTCCAGTTCAAATGCCGACTCTAACAATTGAAGCTGTGGTCAATAATGAAGAAACATAAGTTGTTGAACAAGCTGAACCTACTGAGACTTCTGCACCTACCACTTCAACTGCAACCATCATTCCTCCTGAACAAACTGAAGAAGGTACAAGTGGATTTATAGATGATAATATTGATATATATTCATATAATCCACTGCCTCATGAACACAAATGGACCAAAGAGCATCCGATAAGCTAGATCATTAGTGATCCAACAAAACCGGTGCAAACTAGGTCAACATCAATGAATATGTGCATGCATGACTCCTTTTCTGAGCAAGTTCGAGCCAACTCGCGTATCAGAGGCACTTGCTAATCCAGAATGGGTGATTTCAATGCAAGAAGAGCTGAATCAGTTCGACGCACTAAAAGTCTGGAGACTCGTACCCAAACCTCAAGGTAAAACCATTATAGGTACGAAATGGGTTTTCAAGATCAAGAAAGACGAAGATGGTACCGTTATCAAAAATAAAGCACGACTTGTCGCAAAAGGATATAGGCAAGAGGAAGGAATAGACTACGACGAGACTTATGCTCCTGTGGCGCGTTTAGAGGCAATTCGAATGTTTCTAGCCTACGCAGCCTACAAGAACTTCACGGTCTTTCAAATGGATGTGAAGACAACAATCCTGAATGGAATTCTCAAAGAAGAAGTCTACGTCTCTCAGCCGGAAGGTTTTGTCAATCAAGAGAATCCGAATCACGTCTACATTCTCGACAAAGCACTCTACGGACTGAAACAATCTCCTCGCGCCTGGTATGATATCCTTTCACAATTTCTAGTCAAGTCTGGTTTTACAAAAGGTACGGTAGATACCACTTTGTTTATCAAAAAGGAAAAAGCCGATATCATTTTAATTCAAATCTATGTGGATGATATTATTTTTGGCTCTACAAATCCTAAGTACTGTAAGAATTTTTCAAACCTTATGGTGTCAAGATTTCAGATGAATATGATGGGAGATATGAATTTCTTTCTCGGATTACAAGTCAAAAAAATTTCATCAGGTATTTTTATCAATCAATCAAAATACATTCTTGAAATTCTTCGAAAGTTCAAAATGGAAAATTCAAAACCGATTGGTACCCCATTGGCACCAGGTACTAAGATTGGCACGGATCCTTCTGGAATGGCTGTTGATGTTAGGACTTACAGAGGGATGATAGTTTCTTTAATGTATCTTACTTCTAGTAGGCCAGATATAATGTTTTCAACATGCTTATGTGCAAGATATCAGACTAATCCCAAAGAATCCCATTTTTCTGCAGTTAAACGCATATTTTGGTATCTGAAAGGGACTACAGATCTTGGTCTATGGTATCTTAAAGATACTAGCTTTGAACTAACAGCGTATACAGATGCAGATCATGCTGGTTGTATGTTAGACAGGAAGAGCACGTCCGGACATATACAGTTCCTCGGTGATAAACTCGTAAGTTGGGCATCGAAGAAGCAACTTTGTGTTTCAACTTCAACGGCTGAAGCAGAATATGTAGCTGCTGCTAGCTGCTGCTCTCAGGTCTTATGGATGAGAACACAATTGCGCGACTACTGTTTCCACTTCAACAAAATCCCGATCTACTGTAACTCTAAGAGCGCCATCGCAATATCAGCGAATCCTGTTCAGCACACAAAGACCAAACACATAGATATCAGGTATCATTTCATCAAAGATAATGTAGAGAAAGGAACAATTGAACTTTTATTTGTAAAAACTGATTATTAGCTTGCCGATTTGTTTACCAAACCTTTAGACGAAAACAGGTTTACCTTTCTAGTCTCTAAGCTTGGTATGCTAAATCTTAAGGTATAATCAGTAGTTACCTGTCAAAGTTTTCTAATTGTATACTTTTTCATCATTTCTTCATTCTTATTTCTGATTGATATCTGCACATTAACAATTTGTTCATGATCCAAGGGGGAATATGAGAAGAATTGACAGTTGGTCAATCTTATTTTGAGGGGGAGCTCATAAAATTTTTGCATTTACCTTTTATGCCAAATTTTTGTAATGCATGATTTTAGGGGGAGCTCTTCAAGTCAAAGAAGTACGGATATGACTTCTGATTATTTCTGATCAGAACTCGTACTTTCACAGTTTTACTGCTTTTTGTCTTTTCAATTTAAGTGAATAAATATGCTTTGACTTGACATAAGACTTTTGCAGAATTTTTGAAAGAAGCTTACAAGTTCATATGTTTATGACTTTACGCTTAGCTTCATGAGATGTAAGATCGCACGTAAAGGTACAATCCTTTATCTTAATCTCATTTTTGGTTGAAAAGTGGACAACTTTCAATCATAGAAAACATTGTTCCTAAATGTTCAAACCACTTCCCGAATCTCAAATATATTTCATGAATTTGGAAGTGTGAATTTAAATGTTTTCAAGATCTAATTGTGCTTTAACTGAAATAGTTAAACCAATCTGAGCATCATATGCATAATCGGAAAACATGATTTCTTTGTGCTAGGACTAAACACAACTTCAATGGAATCACCTTAACCAGTGATTTCTACTCAAGAAGTTTATCCATAGTGATTGAGTGTAAGAAGTCGAAAAGAAATGAGTGTGTTAAACAGAGAAAGAAAGTTCAGTTAGAGTGAGCTAAATATTTAAAAGAAAGAGCGTGTGAGAACAGAGTTAAAAGAATATCAGAACTCTGCACCAACTTTTTCTGAGCCGGGATGCCACAATTCTAATGTTTCACAATTCTTTGGTGACCATTATTGAAACAGACAACTAGCCCATGCCAACTCTTGATCAAACCTCACCAACTACTCATTTTCTTCTTAAAATAGAAAATGTTTCATTTTCAAAGGGGAAGCAACATATTTGCTATCTGATTTTCATTTGGAAAATCTGGATATTGAAAAGAAGGAAGTCTGCCCCATCTTCGCACTTCAATCATGCACATTGAGTATGTGTTTAACTTACTGTTGTCTCAGTGGTTTACACAATTTTGAGCCTATAAGCAATCATCAAGTACTTAATTCTTTCTATCACAAGCACGAACACACAAGGAATTTTTTTCTTTGTCATAACGTTTATAGAAATTACCTTTGTGGTGTTTCGATGATTAAATGGAAGCCCTGGGGGAGTCAACATCAAACAGCTCCTTTCCAAAGTGTATTCGTTACACACAGTGACTTAGTGTTACTGACAGGCATGTTAACTGATTCATTTGTTGATTCAGGCGTTACACGATTATTTTGTCTGGATTTGCAAAGATTTGGATGAATATCATTTGAATTGACGGATCAGAGGCTCCATATAACATACATTTCTTCCTACATGTTTTGATGAAAGTGTTGCTCTTTTCCTCAAAAAGGGGGAGAATCTAAAGCTTGAAGAAATGTCCAGTCCATTACATTACAAGACCAAGAAATGCGAGATCGAAGTATTCTGAAGACATGCTGATTTCAGATAAATTTTCTTTGAAGATACTTTGCTAAAGCATTCTGAGCTAGAGAAAGATATTGCATCTTCTGAGCTGAAAAAGAAGACTGAATTGCTAAAATCTTTTTATTAATGATCTTGATCCAAAGGGGGAGATTGTTAGATCACAAATTTATTGGATTCAAGATCATCCATTCTGAAGATCCAATCTGAAGCTTTTGCCGGAAAGTCGACTCTCGATATTAAGTCTAATGTTACTTTGTAATAAATGTCAAAGTTTATTATAGTTTATGTTTAGATAATATCTTGTTAGATATTATATTAGTTTATTTAGTTTAGATATTAGTTAGGTTTAATTAGTTTTATATTGCAAGTTGTATTGAAAGTGGTTGTTAGAGTATCTTAGAAGCTAAGATCAGATCTCATCAGATCAGATCTCATATTACACACAAGAACACACACACAAAAGATGTAAAACACAGAGAGATTCTCAATGATCAAACATCAACCTTGTAATCGTTGTTATTAATCTAAACAGGTTGGTTAATCGTTTATGTGTTATTGTCGATAAGAACTTGATAGTATTGTGGACCGACAACCAAGTATATCAGGAATATTCGTTAACCATGACCAGGATATACTTTTTTACCATTTATGGATGATGTTCTCATAGGCCCGCAAAGATCCATATGAATAAGCTCAAGACATTTTGTGCAACTTGACAACATCTTCAATTTATGAGAACTTCTCTTCATCTTGCCTTTTTCACATGCAGAACAAAGTGAGTCTTGTTCTATTTTCAGTTTTGGTAGACCAGTAACAAGATTTTAAGTTCTCAGTTTATTCAAGTCTCTGAAATGCTAACGAGATAACCGTTGATGCCATAACCAACTTTCATTAGAAGAAGTCTTAGAGATAAGACAGACATGCTTTGAAGCTTTCAGTGTTGGAAATGAACATCGTATAGTAATCCCATCCTTCCAGCTTTGATTAATTGTGCTCCACTATGATCTTTGATGTAACAGTAATCCTCATCAAATTCAACTTTACACTTCTTTTATGTGAACTGGCTGATAGAGAAAAGATTGTATGTTAAACCCTCCACATACAAAACTTTAGATATTGATATCATACTGTTTTTTGATGACACCATATCCCCTGACGTAACCATTCATCTCATTACCAAAGTTGACTGAACCTGCATAATGATCTGCATAGTCAAACAACATGTGCTTATGAGCTGTCATGTGTCTTGATGCACCAGAATATATAATCCACACATGACAAGCCCGCAAGCAACAATCACTTCAATTTAGGTACCCATATGAATATGGGTCCTTTCTTGTTAATATCCTTTAATTTCTTCAAATCAGTTGACGACTCTTTGATATGCCATTCAAACTTGGGTTCTTTCGATAAATGTTGTGCTTTAAGTTCAGACTTTGGAATCCATTTCCACACTAACTTTACGTCAACTAATTTGTTCATTTTGTACTCATTATTTTTATTTTTAAAAGTATAAACTCCAGCTTTATGATTAAAAGTGGAATTAGCAGAAGTTTTCTTGTTTGTAAACTGAACAAATTTTCTTTTCATGGAAAACTTTGGTTTCAAAGAGAATGAACTTTCATGACAGTTTGATCATCGCAGTTTTTTAGTAGCTTGTGTCAACAACTCATTTCGAGAAAGAGTATTTGTTTTATTCAAACAAAGTTGACAAGCTTTATTACAAACGTTGACTACTCTATTACAGTTCAAACTATCACGATCATTCATCTTCCTTTACACCGACATCTTCTTTTCATTATTTCTTTCCTTCTTCACTTCTTTATATGAAGAACAACAATCATTAGAATCATTGAAAATAAATTTCTCAAAAGAAGAATCAGAAGAAATGTTAGAAACTGAATTAACTTTAGTTTCAGAACATTCTCCTTTTTCACTAACACTAAACTCCTTTTCCGAAGATTCTAAAATCTTTAAAGATGTTTCCTTTGCAGAGTTTCAGTATCAATTGTTGAAGAATCATATTTTATATCAGCACATAGATTTTCAGAAGAAGAAGAATCTTTATCATAACAAGACTCTTTGCCTTTTGAAATTTTGAAAATTTGGGATTCCAGATTCCAAATTTCTTTTTGTAAAACCTCATTTTGTATCAGACTTGAGTCTAATTCCATCCCAAAATTTTCATTTGCATCTTCCAGTTCAACAATAAGAATATTGAAATCTGAAATTTGCCTTTCTAAATCTGAAATGGTTTTTAAGGCTGTTTGATATTCAAGATCGGTAAAATTTGAAGTCTTAACAGGAACATAATTTGTTGTAGAATGAGATTTCTCATCTTTATCTTCTAAAATAGAACAAGTTAGAACAGTTTCAGTTGGCTTAGAAATAGAACTAGATTTGGAAGTCTCTTGTGATTTCGGAAAAAGATTTTCAAATTCGACGAAACTTTTCTTTTCATTTTTATAAGATGAATTTAAGTCGTCGTATTTGAAATTTACATATTTAAAATAAGAAGATTCCGAATCAGTTTTAATATCTAATTTCACTTCAACTGGTTCTTCATGATTAATTTTAGGAGTTTCAGGTGATGAAGTCTCAGACTTAACAAAAGTTTCAAGAATATGAGGTATTAAAACAATGTTGTCATTATCACCCTTTGATTTAAAATTATAAAGATTTTCGGGTGTTTTCTTTAAAATCTCAACATCTTGAAGACCTAAGCCTGGTTTAGCTTTATAAAAACGAGTATCTTTTTGATTATTTTTTATAAGATTTAATGTCTGTTCTATTTGACCTCGTTTAAAATTTAAATCCTCCAACTCCTTAATCTTTACATAAGTTGTAGTCATGTGCTTCAAAACAATATCATACTGTAGAGTTAGCTCAACATTTTTATCTTTCAAAAAGACTAATTATTTTTGTAGTACAAATATTTTATTTTGAAGATTTATCTTGTCCAGTTTTAAAACATTATTTTCTTCTTCCCTTTCCGCTGCTAAAGTTTTATAGATCAAAGCTTGATCTTGATGTCTCTGAATGGTACTCTTTTGTTGTTTAAAATTTTCTTTCAGCATTTGAAATTCAGAGTTCATTAAAGTTAAATGAGACATCAAGTTCATTACTTCTTCATTTTCAAAGAAAGTATCAGAATTGTTAGAAAGAGAGTGTACCTCAGAGTCAGATTCCTCTTGAAGATGAGCCATGAGATTATAGTGAACCCCAGTCAGATTGAATTTCACTTCCTCATCATCATCATCAGAGTATTCATACCAGATTTCCTCTTCAGCATTTAAGGCTTTTCCCTTCTCTAAGGCTTTGGCCAACTGTGCCTTCTTGGCATAGTACTCATAGTTTTTCACCCTCTTCTTAGGACATTCTCTAACAAAATGACCTGATTTCCCGTAGTTAAAGCGTTTGTCAGCTTTCTCTTTTTCTTTTTCTTTCTCATCTCTCTTCTCCTCTTTCTTCTCATCCCTTCTTTCATTATCTTTATCAAACTTCCCTCTATACTTGCTGGATCTGTAAGAATCAGATTTGGGCTTCCTGTAGTACTTCTTTCTTCCAAACTTCTTATGAAAGTTTGATGTCAACAGGGCAAGTTTCTTAGCAAATTCTATCAATTCATTCTCGGATTCCACTTCCTCTTCCTCCTCGGAACTCTCAGATGAGTCAACAAGACTGGATACAAACGCTTTCTGCTTGGCAACCTTAGCCGAAACTGAACTCCCTTTGATCAACTTTCCTTTGCCTTGTTCTAGAAGAGCTAAGGAATCTTCAACTTTCTTCTGCTTATCCTTAAGCTAAAGTAACTCTTTGTTTACAGCTGCTTGTTCCTTAACTTTATCCTCGTGCTAATTCAGGACACAAAACAGACCATTCAACTTTTCTTCATCCATATCATTATTCATTTGCATTTGAATAGTATAGACATACCATTCCGGTTGAAGATTATTTATGAACTTGTACTTGATCTCAGATTCTGATTTCTGAACTCTATTCCTCCGCAAGTCATTGAGAATAATGTTGTATCTATCATAAGCATCCTGTTAGATCACATATCTATTGGATTCAAGATCATCCAATCTGAAGATCCAATCTGAAGCTAATGCCGAAAAGTCGACTCTCGATATAAAGTCTAATGTCGTTTGTAATTGTCAGGATCGAATTCTCAACAAGAATTATGAATACTCAGAAAAAATATTAAAAAAGTTGCGGAAAAACACTTTAATATTCAATAAACAGAAAAACAATGAAACAGTGAATCACAATCAACTTGTAAACTTTATTTAATGATTCAAGTTACAAGCTTTTCACTCACAACCTCAATCTTGAAGAACAGGCTCTTTCAAGACGAATTCTACTTCTCTAGAATTAGGAACGATGCCTTGAGGTTGATTCTCTCTCTATCTCAAAAACTCAGAATTATTCTCACTAAGCAAAATTACTTCGTTATTCTAAACAAATCTATATATATATATTGAAGAATAAAAGATAATTACTAAACATAAAAAGATCTTCAAAATAATCTTCATAATTATCTTCAAGCTTTGCATGTTTATCTCCAGACGCTATCTCTTCAGCATTATCTTCACATTATCTTAGAAGTAGCATTAATCACCTTGATCACCTTAGAAGCATTAACTGAGTCTTGGCAGCATTAAATACTAAGCAGCACTAACCACTAGCAGTACTAACTAGCTAAGCAGTACTAACTTTGTTCAAGAAACACTAACTTTGACTAGCAGTATTAATTCTACTAGAAGTATTAATACCTAGCAGTATTAACTTTAAGATCATCTGGCAGTACTAACTCTGAACTAGCAGTATTAATGACTTGGTTACATCTTCAGTTCCCAACAATCTCCCCCTAACTTGACTTTTAGAAAGAGAAGTCAAGTTCTTCATATGCTTCCAAAACTTTCATTGATTCAATCCAAGGTTAGGATCCAGTCCCATACTCTGATTGATAGTTCTCTGAATTAGGTACTTTGCCATTTCTGAATTTGGTGCACAACCTAACTTCTTCTTTAACATGGCATGAAGCTTTAGACGTGTGTGATTGTAGACCCCATCCACCAAGTAATATTCCATGTGAAAAGTATCCAAGGCCAATTCATAGACTCCACTCCTTTCATACAGAGTCCATCCTCTAACAGTTTTAAACACATCTCTGATTAAATGCTTTACTGCTTCTGGATTTAATAACATGCACAAATACTCCATAACCAGCTTCATAATTGGTAACCCTAGAGCTTTCAGCTGATCTGCATGTAACTTCATACCAACTTCATACATCTCCTCTAAATCAGATCTTGAACATTCTCTGACAATTTTGTTCCATGTTGCAAACACATAGTACTTCTCATCCTTTCTTTTCAATCTGATATACTCTTTATCATCCACCATCATAATATCCCAGTGGATGACTTCAGGAGGTTTGACTCCAACAGGTTCAGCTGTGATAGGCTTTGGAATTTTATCCATTACCACCATGTACATATTTACATATGAACTCTGTGGTACTTCCTGAGATTCAACTCTCTTTTCTTCATTCTTTGGTGCCTCTTCTTCTTCAGCAACCTTTTTCTCTTCTTCTACCCTGGGCTTCTTGTCAGTTTTCTTTCTTTTAGCCATCATCTTGGTTCTCTTCAGAATCCTTTGACTTTGCCCTATAGTAGCTTCCTTCTTCTTTTCTTCCTTTATCTCTACCTTTTCATTTGTTGGAGTTCCCTCTTCACTTTCAGGGAAGGGTTGATTAATGTTCACATCATGTCTCTCCTTGGCTTTCTTTTCAAACTCCACTCTGTCCTTTTCATTACTTTTCAGTTTTCCCATTTCTTTCTCATATAAGCCTTTGACTTGTTCAAAAGTCATCGTCACAAATATTTCTTTCTTCACACCAATTGCACTCCTCAAGAAAGTTATCATCTTGTTTCTTTCCTGAGTTGCAAGGTAAGTTTGTGAAGGCCTTCTCTTCTTTGCATTTGATCTGGCCATCATAGCCTTTCTCAAGCTTATTGCTCTTTGCTTTGCTTTCTCTGTTTCCAGCCCTTTCTGAAATGCTTCATTTAATTCATTTGCTAGTGCTCTGGCTATCTCTCTGTCTTTCTCAACCTGCTCTTTCTCTGCTTGATCTAATTCTTCTTGCATTTTCTTGGCTAATGCTTCATCTAACTCAACCATCTTTTGCTTTTTGGTTGGTTGATCAAATTCTATCATCTTTTCTTTCCCCTTTTTCATTCCATCTGCAGCCTTGTCTTTCTTTTTTGTTCTCTTTGCTCCCCCTTCATTTATGACCACTCCCTTTGCTTTGGGAGTGTCATTCTTTGCTTTTACAAGCATCTCAGCTACCTTAACCTCTTCAGGTGTTAACCCTGTTACTGCTGCTTGTATAGTTTCAGCAGCACTAACAGTTTCTGCTGCTGGGGTTGTTACTGCTACTGTTGTTGTTACTGCTGCTTTGGCACTTTCTGTTTCTTTTACACCTTCAGCTTTTTCTTCAACAAACTCTCCCTGTGCTTCAACAAAATCCCCTTCAATCTGTTGATCTAACATTTCTTGGCTTGAACTCTCCCCCTTTTTGGAAGCATTCTCATTCTCCTTTTTGGTTGTCCCCTTTCTCCTCCTTAGAACAAACTGACTTCTTCAATCTGTTGATCTAACATTTCTTGGCTTGAACTCTCCCCCCTTTTTGGAAGCTTTCCCACCAGTTGCTTGAGTTCTGAAATTTGCTGTTATTGGGAGATGACCACTTACTGCAATGCTTTGATTTCCTTTCCTTGATTAACCACATCAACATTGATGTTGGCTATTGTTTCCATCAATTCCAAGTAAGTATAGCTATCCTCACCTTCTTTAGGTGTTTTACCCACCCTTGAAAGATCATTGGAATCTTTTTCCATCAATTCATTAGTTTCAGTTATGTCCTCACCCTTTTTGGATGTTTTGCCCATCCTTGAGGGATCCTTGGATCTTGTAGTAGTGACCTTCTGCCTAGCAGAAGCATCAACTACCCCCTTGGTTTCTCAGCTAAAGTTGCCATGGGGAAGGTCTTAGAGATGTTACCACTGTCCTTCTCTGTGCTAGCAGAAGTAGTGGCAGCCTGCTCACCCATATGCTCATCCATCTCCTTAGAGAGCACCTCCTCAGGGTTGGGAGACACCCTATTGGATTCCCATTGGATATTCTCTATTGGAGAATGCTCCAATAGAGGGCTTTGAGGCTCTTGGTTAATAGTAGGGACAACAAGGGAATGAGCCTTGTGTACCATTCTCTTGACATAAGTCTTGGTTATCATAGGAGTGGGTTTAACAGCAAAGGACTGAGGACAAATTTGAGAGAGGGAAGGTTGGGATTGGCTCTCAGTGGGTTGGTCTAATGAGGGCCTTGACCCTGAGGCCATACCTTCTTGTGGTTGGGACACCACCATCATTGTTGAGAACAATGGGGTGTCAACTCCTTCCGAGTCCCTAGCAGATCTTCTCATGTTTGAGAAGACCTTGCATTTAGGGGTTTTAGGTACATATACCCCATCAAAGTGAGGTATATCCGTCAATTCGTTGGTTATAACTGCCTGTACAAACCTGGGATACATGAAGAAACTCTTCTTGTTGTCCAGGTTTGAGACAAGATCATTGAAGATCATCAGTGAAAAATTATATTTTCTAG
Organism: Arctium minus; assembly: GCA_954870635.1. Classification (NCBI taxonomy): domain Eukaryota; kingdom Viridiplantae; phylum Streptophyta; class Magnoliopsida; order Asterales; family Asteraceae; genus Arctium; species Arctium minus. The sequence goes on from OX941081.1 coordinate 146,473,469, forward strand.
CAGTAGATAAACATACCAAAGCATAGGCAATGGGACTGCTAAATTGGCTCCAGCCAGTGGTTTTCTTGGAAATACAGTGCATCAGGGTATGAACAAAGAACCTCCATTGGGGTGAAAATTGAGCTTTGAAAAACTTGAAAATCCCCATTTGGCCTTCATACCCCATTCTGGTGAGGTTTGAACACAAATCCTCATTTGGAATAGAAGATATACCTGAAGCATCGTCTAGACGTAGACAGATGCGAATGGTCTCCTCAGTAACTGTCAAGGGTTTGTCACAAACCCTTGTTTTGATGCACGACACTCCGTTTTCAGTGCTAGTAGTGGCATTAGCCCAGAATTGCCTTTGATGCTCTACGTAGATGGTACGAGACACCGTGAGAGCATGAGCGATGTGGCTTGACCTCAGGAAATCGACTATCTGGTGAAAACCTTCGGCTTGTTTTGGCTTTTGAAGCATTGCTATCTCGTTGTGCTCATCAATAAACGCCATTGAAGCCATCTGTACGCAAGGATTCTTGACTAGCGAGCACTGGATACTTGAGAGAAAAGAGTGAGAGAGAAGATGAACAGTAGACAAAGAGTCGTTATGATCGTTTAGGCGGGGAAAGGGTATTTATAGCTTGTGGATTATAAGCAGTATTAACCCTAAAAATTTAGTGAAAGCAGTATTAACAGAGCAGTATTAACTGAAAGCAGTATTAACTGAAAACAGTATTAACCACTAGCAGTATTAACTAACTCGCAGTATTAACTGAAAGCAGTATTAACTGAAAGCAGTATTAACCACTAGCAGTATTAACTAACTAGCAGTATTAACTGAAAGCAGTATTAACTGAGAGCAGTATTAACCACTAGCAGTATTAACTAACTAGCAGTATTAACTGAGAGCAGTATTAACCACTAGCAGTATTAACCATACTTAAACTTTTAAGCTTGTGATGAACTGAGTACTGCTATACATTTCCTGAGAAAGAAGATTAGTAACACCAAGCATAAACTATATACAGGTATTGAATCACTTTTTAAGTAGGAGCTTATTCAAAGTTGATCATTCCCACACTTGTTACCAAGAAAGTGAATCTACCCACATCAAAAGCTTTGGTGAATAGATCAGCAAACTGATTATCAGTATGAACTTTTACAACTTGAATAAGCTTCTTTTCATTGCAGTCTCTTATAAAGTGATACCTGATCTCAATGTGCTTTGTCTTTGAGTGCTTGACATGATTATTAACAATGCTAATAGCACTGCTATTATCAATAAAGATTGGAGTGTGTAGAAAGGTTACCCCATAGTCCAGCATTTGATTCTGAATCCATAAGACTTGAGAACAACAACTTGCAGCTGCTATGTACTCTGCTTCTATTGTAGATGTGGACACTGTGGTTTGTTTCTTGCACTGCCATGATACTAGTCTTGCACCCAAAAACTGGCATCCTCCAGAAGTGGATTTTCTGTCCAAGTTTGCTCCACCTAGGTCACTGTCTGAGTATGCAAGTAGGTCAAATGATGAGTCATAAGGATACCAAAGTCCCAATCTAGGTTGCCCTTTGAGATATCTGAATATCCTCTTAACAGCATGATAGTGTGATTGTTTTGGCCTAACTTGAAATCTAGCACACACATAGACTGGAAACATTATATCTGGCCTAGAGGCTGTAAGATACATGAGAGATCCAATCATGGATCTATAGTGATGAACATCCATATCCTCCCCCTCAGAATCTGTTGTTATCTGCTTGTGTGTCTCCATAGGTGTGCTGGCAGGCTTTGAGTCTGAGAAATCAAACTTGGTTAGAATGTCCTCCACATACTTGGACTGACAAATAAAAATACCATCTGACTTCTGTTGGACTTGGAGTCCAAGGAAGAATGTAAGCTCCCCCATGGAACTCATTTTGAACCTTTGATGCATTAGGTCCTCAAACTCCTTGCACATATTGTCTCTTGTGGATCCAAAGATGATATCATCCACATAGATTTGGACCAGCAAGATGTCCTTCTTCTTTCTCTTGATGAACAAAGTTTTATCAATGATTCCTCTTTCAAAGCCATTTTCCAAGAGATAGGATGACAGAGTGTCATACCATGCTCTTGGTGCTTGATGCAGTCCATAAAGTGCTTTCTTCAGTTTGTATACTCTGTCTGGATAGCTTGGGTTTTCAAACCCTGGTGGTTGACAGACATATACTTCTTCTTCAATTGAGCCATATAGAAATGCACTTTTTACATCCATTTGATAGACTTTGAACTTCATATAAGAAACATAGGCCAGGAAAAGTCTAATTGCTTCTATCCTAGCCACTGGTGCAAATACTTCTTCATAATCTATTCCTTCTTCTTGTGTATACCCTTGTGCCACCAACCTTGCTTTGTTCTTTATTACTATTCCTCTCTCATCTCTCTTATTCCTGAAGACCCATTTTGTGCCTATTGCTCCTTTGACCTTTAGGAAGGTCTACCAGATTCCAAACATCTTGCAGCTTGAATTGTAGCAGCTCTTCTTGCATGGCTTCTATCCAACTGGAATCTTTCATAGCATCACAAGCCTTCTTAGGCTCAAGCTGGGATAGAAAGCAAGAAAGCACTGTATGCTGTTGGTCTTGCATATCTTGCAGCCTGCTTTGATTTCTAGTCATCATAGGAGAAGAGATATCTCCTATTACCAGCTGAGGAGGATGATTCTTTTGTGTTCTTGTTTGATGACTAGGTTCTTCATTGAGTCCCACCTCTAGATTGGTGTCATTCAACTCAACTGAAGTGATTTCAGCAGCTACTTCTGGTTCTTTATTTTCTTGACACTCCTCATCTCTTCTTTCTTCTTCACTCTGATTTGGTTCAGTAGATGGCTCCTTTTCACAGTCTTCAACAGGATCCACTGTAGGTATGGGAAAAATCACAGACTGAGGTATGTTGTCTTGAACTTGTGTAGTCCCTGATCCTCCTCTGCTTGAACCTGCATAATCATCACTACTGAAACCAAAAGAGTTAGTTAGTGAATCAATGTCAAACAACCACTGAGGACCAGACCCAATAGGATTTGGTGTGTTCTCATTGCATTTGACATTGTCACTTTCCTCAATTATTCTAGAAGAAGTATTAAAAACTCTGTAGGCCTTACTTTGAGATGAGTAACCCACAAGAAATCCATGATCTGCCTTGCTATCAAACTTTCCTAAGTGAGATTTGGTATTCAGAATTGTACAAGGACATCTAAATGGTTTAAAAAATCCAATAAAGGGTTTTCTTTTATTTAAGAGCTCATAAGGTGTCTTGTTCTTTGACTTGACCACTAGAACTCTGTTTTGGACATAACAGGCAGTATTAACTGCTTCAGCCCAGAAAGTAATTGGCAGTTTTGAATCATCCATCAGAGATCTAGCAGGCTCCATTAGTGTTCTATTCCTCCTCTCAGCAACTCCATTCTGTTGAGGAGTCCTAGGGGCACTATATTGTCTCTCAATGCCTTTTTCTTCACAAAATGTGTTTAGATCAAGATTTTTAAATTCAGTTCCATTGTCTGATCTAATGACTTTTACTTTTTGATTAGTTTGGTTTTCAATTCTTAGAATAAAGGATTTGATCAGTCCACTTGTCTCATCCTTAGTCCTTAGAAAATATACCCAAGTAAATCTAGAGTAATCATCAACAATAACTAGGCAATATGATTTTTCCCTATGCTCATGACATTTGTAGGACCAAACAGATCCATATGTAATAACTAGAGACAAGAAGAAATTGTATTTAACTCTTTGGACTTATGAGAAGTTTTATGTTGTTTGCCTTTAAGACAAGCAACACAATGATCATCACATGAAAAGACTTTTGATGGTAAACCTCTTACAAGGTTGTTTTTAACAAGTTTGTTCATTGTCTTGAAGATCATGTGACACATCCTTCTGTGCCAAAGAGAGGATTCATCCACAGAAGCTTTTGAAACAAGACAGTTCAGGGATGAATCACTTGAAACATTGTCCATGTCTAGACAATAAACATTGTCCTTTCTTGGAGTTTTAAGTAGTATCATGCTTTCATCAACTACCTTGAATCCTGGAGCAAGGATCATACATTCTGTATTGGTAAATAATATACTATGTTGTTTGTCACAAACCTGTTATACACTTAACAGGTTGTACTTTAACTGATCAAAATAGTAGACATCCTCAAATGTCATCTTACCTTTTGTGACATTACCTTTTCCACTTATTTTTCCACCTGCAAGATTGTCTCTAAATGCAACTTGTCCTCCATTGATATGCTTGAAATCCTGAAGGCATGACATGTTGCCTGTCATGTGCCTAGAGCAACCACTATCCACATGCCAAATGCTCTTCCCCTTGAGCTGTTGGTTGCCCTGCACATAAGATAAATCAGTTAGTATTGACTAGGAACCCAAGCCAAAGTGGTCTTGGGTACCCCTTTCTCATCAAAATATTTACATTCCTTCTTGACAAGAATTTTAAACTTTGACTCCTCATTGCTGGAGTACTTTGTGACAATAATGGGTTTGGCTGCACATTTGCTAGAAGCAGTACTGGTTTTAGAAGAACTGACTGCATTAGCAGCACTTGCATGCTTAGCAGTACTAACCTTGTTAGAAGTAGTAACTGTGTCAGCAGCAGTAACTGTGTTAGCAGTAGTAACCTTTGAAGAAGTACTAACAGTGTTAGAAGCATTAAAATTCTCAGCAGTACTAACACTGGTAGCAGCAGTATTACTTCTGGCAGCACTCTCCCTGTCAGCAGTACTATTTGATGTAGCAGTACTAACAGTTTTAGTGCTTCTAGGCACCCATATTTTAATACTCTCTTTTAAAACCTTTTTCTTCATTTGGCCTTTGGTTTCAACAGATTTCTTAGCCACATGTTTCTTTCCAGCCTTCCTATAACCAACAAGTTTTTGCATAAATTTTTGAAAGTTCATCTTTTGGTTAATAGGGTTAAAGAAACAGTTCTTAGCCAAATGATTCAACTTGCCACATATGAAACAGGGTTTTGGTCTGATTATCTTACTCAGATCAACTCCTTGTTTCTGAGCCCATTGATTATTCAAGTTTTTTGATTACCTCTATTTTTACCAGAATTTAGGCTCTCAGTTTTATTGCAAGCACACTGTTTACAAGAGCCAGAATTCACAACAGTGGTCTGTTTGTAATGGACCTTGTTGGCCTTTCCTTTGGTCTTCTCTATCTCTTTAGACTTGACCCAAGTTTTTCCACATCCCTCATTGGTGATAATGTTGTTTTCTAAGGGTATCTCTTTACTCACAACATTGTTCCCATTCTCACTGGCTTCTTTCTCAGTCATATCCTCAACAACCACCTCATCCAAAGGATCTATCTTAAAGGCTTCCTCAGACAAGTCCTTTTTCTCCTTGGTCTCTAACAAGTCTGATGTAGGAGGGATGTAGTTGTTGTTGTAAGGAGGGGGGGTGTTGTTGTATCCAACACCAGGCTTCATTTTATCATGAATCTGAGCCTTTAGAAGAGAATCCATTGCTTTTGAAGCATATGAAAACTTTTCTATATCAAGCTTAACTTTAACTAGTTCTTCTTTCAACTTATCATTCTCTTCTTTGGACTTAGACAGTTTGGTCTCTAACTCATTCTTTTCCCACTTCCAGTAGTTTGTGTCATAAGAGTGTTGAAGTTCATTGGCTTGGAAGCCTCTGATTTGTTCTTCAAACCTCTCAACTATCAACACATAATCTCTTCTGTCCTTTTCTAATCTTTTTGAGGTCATCACACATGTTTTGGTTGTGATCCCTATACCTTTTGACAGTGTCTATGCAAGATTGAGTACAAAGATTAGAAATTACCTCAGTGGGGAGATCAGACACCTCTGCCATAAGAGCTTGATTCTGAATGGCTTCCTCAGCTTGGTCACTCCAGTCAAACCCCATTCCTTGTTGAGAAACAAGGGCTTGAGCAGAGTTCTTGTTTTGATTGTAGCCTCCATTCTGAGCTTGTTGGTGATTGTTATTTGGCACACCACTTCTGCACTCTCTAGCAAAGTGTCCCTTCATATGGCACTTATAGCATTCCACCTTTGTCTTGTCAAAACCAGCTCCATCATCTCTTCTTTGAGAGAAATTATTCCTCCCAGTTCTTTTAATAAACTTCTTCACCCTCATAGATAACATGGTCATCTACCATTTAATGTCCATCTCCTCCAGATCATCAGGATGAAGTTGTTCCAGATCATCATTAATCAAGGAGTTGTTGATGTGACTGGACAAAAAGGCTTCAAAGACAGTTTCAGTGCCTTTTTCTGAATTCACTCCACTAGCAGCACTAACTGCTTCAGGGTTGGAAGTAGTATCAGTAGATGCTGATAGAAGTGCTGCATTATGAATATACCCGGTGGGCTTCTTCTTAGCTTCTACCTCAGATTCAAAAACTCTTAGATCATTATACATATCATCTAGTTCCTTCTCTTCCAGATTGTCACTCTGTCTATATGAGACAGTGTACATAGTCCATTCATCCCCAAGAGATCTGAGAAACTTCCTGTTGATATCATCTTGCTCCAGCTTCACTCCAACAGTAGCCAGTTCACCAATAAGCTTGTTGAACCTGTCAAAAGTTTGAGTCATTGACTCATTCTTTGAAGAAGTGAAGTTCTCATACTGCTGCTTCAGAACATCCCTTTGATTTCTTTTGGTGCTCTTAGTTCCAACAAATCTTTTCTCTAGAGCATTCCAGAGAATTTGAGCATCAGTGCAGTTGCAGAATTGATGCTGATATTCATTGGGGATGGCTAAGAGCAGAGTGCTCAAGGCCTTCATCTCTGTCTGACGGATCTTCCTCTCACCATCTGTCTTTGGTGGAGATCTTTTCCCATCTGGTCCAATCTGACCTTCAGTAGAGGGACCATTCTCAATGACATCCCACATTGAGTAGTCAGCAAGGAGAATGTATTGCCTGATTCTGATCTTCCACATGTCAAACTCATTGGGTTTGAGCATTGGAACCTTAGAGACAAGAGTACTGTTTGATTCTGCAAAGTTTTCCATGATGAATGAATGAATGTTTCTGAGAGAACAGGCTCTGATACCACTTGTCAGGATCGAATTCTCAACAAGAATTATGAATACTCAGAAACAATATTAAAGAAGTTGCAGAAAAACACTTTAATATTCAATAAACAGAAAAACAATGAAACAGTGAATCACAATCAACTTGTAAACTTTATTTAATGATTCAAGTTACAAGCTTTTCACTCACAACCTTAATCTTGAAGAACGGGCTCTTTCAAGACGAATTCTACTTCTCAAGAATTAGAAACGATGTCTTGAGGTTGATTCTCTCTCTATCTCAAAAACTCAGAATTATTCTCACTAAGCAAAATTACTTCGCTATTCTAAACAAATCTATATATATATATATTGAAGAATAAAAGATAATTCCTAAACATAAAAAGATCTTCAAAATAATCTTCATAATTATTTTCAAGCATTCCATGTTTATCTCCAGACGCTATCTCTTCAGCATTATCTTCACATTATCTTAGAAGCAGCATTAGTCACCTTGATCACCTTAGAAGCATTAATTGAGTCTTGGCAGCATTAACTACTAAGCAACACTAACCACTAGCAGTACTAACTAGCTAAGCAGTACTAACTTTGTTCAAGCAGCACTAACTTTGACTAGCAGTATTAATTCTACTAGAAGTAGTAATACCTAGCAGTATTAACTTTAAGATCATCTGGCAGTACTAACTCTAAACTAGCAACATTAATGACTTGGTTACATCTTCAGTTCCCAACAGTAATAAAATGTCAAAGTAATTAATGTTTTATTAGTTATTAGTTAGATTGATAATATCTAAATATTAGATATTATTGTTAGTTTTTATTATAGTTTATTGCAAGTGGTTGTAAGGTTTGTGTGTCTAAGAAGCTTGAGATCATATCAGATCTCAACAACTCTATCAGATCCCACTTTAACACACACACTCAAGGTGTAAAAACAGGGAACACACACGAGAGCCTCAAAGATCAAACCTTGTAACCATTGTTATTAATCAATACAGGTTGGTAATCGTTAATGTGTTTGTATTGATAGAACTTGATATATATTGTGGACCCACAATTGGTATCAGAGCCTGATAATAGATCAAAATCATGTTTTAAATCTATCGACTCTGTGTTCTTGTTTTCAAAATCATTTTCGAGATTTTGAGTGTTTTAGGTGTTAAAATCGATCAAGTTGTGATCGATATACATGCTAGATTGAGTTGTTGTTGTTTGATTTCAGTTTAAAGCTTAAATCGAGTTCCATTTTGGTGATTTTGTGTCTGAGTTCGAGTTTGAAAAAGTTACTGTGCCATCAATTTTATCTTCGAAAAGTGATTTTTATCTAGATCAAGTGGTCACAAACTGTTCTAGAAGTGTTTTTAGTCATATTGGTAGAGTTTGGTATTGCTAATCGACGTAGATACAGGTTTTAGTTGATTTTCGAAGTACAGGACGAACTGCCGCAAACACAGGGAAGAACTCACGCAAATTGAACTTTGCGTGACACACTTTGCGCAACACACTGAACACGCAAAGTCTACTTTGCGCCACCCACGTAAAACGCAAAGCCTACTATGCGCTACCAACTGATCACGCAAAGCCCACTTTGCGCCACTCAAAGCTCACGCAAAGCTCTACTTTACGAAACGTAAACCTCGAATCAGTTCACTCAAACCAACAGCTCAAGCAAACCTCAGTTTGCACAACCCTCTCATCACGAGAACCCTCAAGTTTCGCGACCAACGTCTCACGCGAACATCAGTTTTCGCGACACTCTAGTCACGCAAACCTCAACTCTCGCTACCAACACATCACGCAAACCTCAGTTCGCGTGATCAACTCCTCACGAAAAGCACAACTACACTTTGCGCCAACTCCTTGAAACACAAAGCTCTACTTCGCGCTACGTACAATTCACGCAAACTTCAATTCGCGCGATCAACTTGAAACGCAAAGCTTCAGTTTGCGCGACCCACTCTTCACGCAAACCTCATTTGCGCCACCTTCTAAAAACGCAAAGTTTTCCAGACTTCGATCTTTTTATTCAGAATGACATCTAGAGAAGCCCTTGCAATCGGAACTCACACCAAGCCACCAATTCTCTTTAAAGGAGAATACGAACAGTGGAAAGATCGGTTCCTAAACTTTGTTGATAGACATGAGTTGGGTGATTTCATCAGGCAATCGATAGAAGAAGGGGTTATGAAACTAGTTATGACGACTCGTATGGTTGGAACTGTGCCAACATAGATTGAACTTAAGTATCATGAGCTCGAAGATGATAACTAAAAAAGAGCAAAAGGTGATAAATTAGTAAAGTCATACATTCTACAAGGAATTCCAAACGAAATCTATGTAAAGATTGACAGCTATAAAGCCTCGGGCAAAGAGATGTGGGATCAGCTAGAGAAGATGATGCTGGGTTCAAAGGTTGGGAATCAGCTCAAACTTTCCAACTACCTAAAGAATTATGAAGAATTTAAAGGCAGAAGTGGAGAGTCTCTAGAAAGAACCTATGACAGGTTCGTGACCTTGCTAAACGAACTAAGCAAGAACAAGGTCACCAAATCTCAAATCGAGCTGAACGTCAAATTCCTAAGTATTCTACAGCCGGAATGGAAGAGGTTTGTCAGACAGATGAAGCAGATCAAGGATCTGAATGAGATTCCACTTCATGAGGTGTATGAAACCCTCAACAAAATGAAGAAGAGGTGGATGAAATTCTAGATGAAAAGAGGCAGAAAGTAAAGACAGTTGAAGACACAGTTGCTCTTGTTGTCAAGAAGAACAAGAACAAGACGATTGTGTATGAATCAGAAGAAAATGAAGCTTATGCAAACTCTGACACGGATGAAAATGAACAACTGAAGCAGACTATGCTCTTGCTGACAAATGCTTTTCAGAAGAAGTTCTACACGAAGACAAGTTCAAACAATCAGAGGTATTCTTCTGGTCCTAACAACTATGTCCACAAGGAAAGGGTTGAAGGAAATAGATATGAAGGAAAGAAGTTTGAAGGGAAGAGAATAGAGGAGAAGAAGCCGGAAGAGAGAAGATTTCAAGCTGAAGGATCCAGTCAGTCAGAACCACCAACGTGCTACAACTGTGGCAAAATAGGTCACTTTGCCAGAGACTGTCGCAGACCCAAAGTCAGAAACTCCGATTACTACAAGAACAAGATGCTTCTTGCAAATCAACAGGAGGCGGGTAAGGCACTGATGGCAGAGGATGAGTACTGGCTTGATCATTCAGACGAGGAAGAAGAGGATGAAGAGAGAGATGAAGCAGTCAACATGTGCTTGATGGGAAAGCAGGAATCAGATGCTGAAGTAGATTCAGAAGAGGATAAGACAGATGAGGTACGTGATTTATCTTATTCAGATTTCATAAATAAAATGCATGCCATGAATTTAAAACAACAAGAGTTAGAGTCAAAACTTAAGCGAGAAAATGGTGTTATTTCTGACAAAAACCAATCGATACAGAAACTTAGCGACGAAATTGCTGAGAAGAAAGTATTGGTTGAGGTTTTACATAGAAATAATGACACCAGCGCAAAGGAAAAGACAATAATTCTTAAAGAGAATTCTGAACTCAAGTCTAAACTGAGAAAAAGTGAGCTTGATTTATATGAGCTTACGAAAATGCATTCTTCATGTACTGAAGAAAACAAAACTTTAATTGCAAAATTAAAAAGTTTGGAAGAGAAGTTATACAAATTGGGTCAAACTGAACAAACTATTCATCTGAACAAACCCAAAGAGGAAATAGAAAAATGGGGAATCGGTTATAAGAATCCTCACTGTTTTAAAAAAGGAATATCTGAAGTGCCTGCACTTTATGATCTTCTTTCTTTGAAATTAGCACGAAGAATCCCTGAGCATAAAGTTTTCTGGACTAGACTGTCTGAAAAGGAGAAATCCAAAGAAACTGAAAAACGTTTGAAATCATCTAAAGTTCACCTTCCATTTTATTATGCGAAAGTGAATAATAGTTATAATGATAATCCAATATATCACAAGAAATCTCTTTCAAATGATTTCTTTCAGAGTTATTCTGAAAAAGAGATGGAGGTGAAGCCTATTAAAGGTAAAATTTATGTCCCTCCTCTTGTTTTGGAAAATCAAATTTCTGAACTCAAGAACTCTTTAACAGATGAAAGACTTTTGATTGAGATTCAACAAAAAGTTTTTTCAACCATGTTGAAAAATGTTATTATTTCAAAGGCTTCAAACTCTGAGGATATGTTTGGTCTAGCAAATAAAGGGTTTGATTTTCTGAACTCTGACGGTGGTTTAGATGATTGTTTTAATCAATTTGACTTTAATGCAAAACTTCCTAACCATTCATCCTTTGTTAAGAAATCTTTGGGAAAAACCAGTATGCATGTTAACAGTGCAAAATCAAGGAAAGTTGATAACTCAGTATCTGTGAAAGCAAAGAGTGCTACAGGTAAGATTATAGCTAAGCATTCACAGAAACCGAACACTACTGGTCATCCGAAGAAGAAGCATTCGTTTGTTGATCAACAGTCTAACTCACGAGTTTCACATGTTTCAGATCTGAGCAAGCAAAGGCCAGAAGTTAAATCTCAGTGGCAACCGAAACAGAAGCTTGACAAGACCGTTAAATCATTTTGTAGTGTTAATTGTAGTAAGACTTCGCCTAGTAAAGATGTCTTAATTGCTGATGTTTCTATTTTGAACTCAAAACTTGCTGTTTCTCGTAAACAATATACAATGAAGCAATTATTTCAGTTATCTTTATCTGCTAGAAAGTCTTCTATTTATGATAAACATGTTTCTACTTCTTGTCAAGATTCTGAAGATTGGTTTGGCAATTATCATGTGCATTCATCTAATTATAATGCTTCAAATGACTTTCAAATGAAAAGAGGACCCAATTTCAAATGGGTACCAAAATCTTGTGCTAACACAGTAGGACCCAAATTTCATAGGTACCTAAGGCTAAATCTGTGTTGCAGGAACACAAAGTTTAAGAGAGCTCATGGAAATGACTTCTAAACACAACAGTTTAGGACTCGCACTTCAATGATCAAAAGACTTTACTCCGATGCTGATATGAGAGATTGTACTCCGATACTCCAACGAGGAAATCAACCTTCAAGAGGGAGTACATATTTGACTGAAATTTTAAATGCATATTTTTTCAATGATAATTTTTTCAAATGCATAATTTCAGCGGGAGTAAGGGAATTTATTTGTTTTACTGCTTTTTGTCTTTTCAATATTAGTGAATAAAGTTTCTTTGACTTGACTTAAGACTTTTGCAGAATTTTTGAGAGATGCTTACACGATCATATGTTTATGACATTAAGCATAGCTTCATGAGATATAAGATCGCACGTTAAGGTACAATCCTTTATCTTAATCTCAAATATGGTTGATAAGTGGACAACTTTCAATCATAGAAAACATTGTTCTAAATGTTCAAACCACTTCCCGATTCTTAAACCGAATTCATGATTTGGAAGTGTGACTTTAAATGTTTTCAAAGATCATATTTGTGCTTTAACTGAAATAGTTAAACCAATCTGAGCATCATATGCATCATAGGAAAACAAGGAATCATTGTGCTAGGAATTAACACAACTTCTATGGAATCACCTTAACCAGTGATTTCTACCCACGAAGTTAATCCATAGTGATTGAGTATGAGAAGTCAAAAGAAATGAGTGTATCAAACAAAGAACTAAGTTTGATTAGAGTGAGCTAAATGTTAAAAAGAAAGAGCGTGTGAGAACAAAGTTAAAAGAATATCACAACTCTGCACCAACTTTTTTTGAGCCGGGCAGCCACATTACTAGTGTTTCACAATTCTTTTTGGTGAACATTATTGAAACAGGCAACTAGCCAATGCCAACTCTTGATCAAACCTCACCAACTACTCATTTTCTACTCAACAAGAATGTGTTTCACAATTTCAAAGGGGATGCAGCACATTTGCTATCTGATTTTCATTTGGAAAATCTGGATTTTGAAAAGAAGGAAGTCTGCCCCACCTTCACACTTCAATCATGCACATTGAGTCTGTGTTTAACTTACTGTTGTCTCAGTGGTTTACACAAATTTTGAGCCTAATAAGCAATCATCAAGTGCTTAATTCTTTCAACACAAGCACGAACACACAAGGAATTAGTTTCTTTGTCATAACGTTTATAGAATTACATTTGTGGTGTTTCGATGATTAAATGGAAGCCTTGGGGGAGTCGACATAAACAACTCCATTCCAATGTGTATTTGTTACACACAGTGACTTAGTGTTACTGACAGGCACGTTAACTGATTCATTAGTTGATTCAGGTGTTACACGCCAATTTTGTCTGGATTTGAAAAGATCTGGATGAATATCTTTTGAATTGACGGATCAAAGTCTCCAAGTGAAAGACATTTCTTACTCAAAGTTTTGATGAAATCGTTGCACTTTTCATCAAAAAGGGGGAGAATCTAAAGCTTGAGGAAATGTCGAGTCCATTACATTACAAGACATTGGAGAAGAGAAAAGCTAACAAAGAAATGCGAGATCAAAGTATTCTGAAGACATGCTGATTTCAGATAAATTTTCTTTGAAGAAACTTTGCTAAAGCATTCTGAGCTAGAGAAAGAGATTGCATCTTCTGGCTGAAAAAGAAGACCGAATTGCTAAAATCTTTTTAGTAATGATCTTGATCCAAAGAGGGAGATTGTTAGATCACATATCTATTGGATTCAAGATCATCCAATCTAAAGATCCAATCTAAAGCTAATGCCGGAAAGTCGACTCTCGATATAAAGTCTAATGTCGTTTGTAATAAAATGTCAAAGTAATTAATGTTTTATTAGTTAGATTGATAATATCTAAATATTAGATATTATTGTTAGTTTTTATTATAGTTTATTGCAAGTGGTTGTAAGGTTAGTGTGTCTAAGAAGCTTGAGATCATATCAGATCTCAACAACTCTATCAGATCACACTTTAACACACACTCAATGTGTAAAAACAGAGAACACACACGAGAGCTTCAAAGATCAAACCTTGTAACCATTGTTATTAATCAATACAGGTTGGTAATCGTTAATGTGTTTGTATCGATAGAACATGATATATATTGTCGATCGACACATCCCTTAATGATTCCCCTTCCTTTGCCTTGAAACCCTCATATGCATTGATGCTCTGGTTTTTCTTAGTCTTGATTGACTTGGCAGATCCCTGAAACTGTTTTTCTAGTTCATCCCAAATATCCTTTGCAGAGTCCCTACTATCAACTCTGTTGAAAATGTCGTTCGGGATTGCCATGATCAAAAGTGTCAAAGCCTTAGCATCTCTTTCACCCAATTCTTTATCAAGTTCACTGTACTGTATTGGGTCTCTTGCGACAATCCTTTCGGGAATTTCTGGATTTGTATCAGTTGCCGGGATTCTTGCTACAGTTACATGAGGAAAAAGTGGCTCATTAGTTATTGAGTTCATCAGCTTCTTGTCGTGGTTGTTTAGGAAATTGATCATCCTTTTCCTCCATTGAGGATACTCATCAGCCTGAAGTACCGGAGGCTTAGACTTGGAACCCATACTTAGCAAATCTTTTAACATCTTTACTGAATGAGAAGAAATACTGAATAATATGCTTGCTTGAAGTTATCATCCAAAATATTCAGAAACACACTTAACTTGAAGAGTCAAACTTGGTCAACACTTGAAAAATGCAGAAAAAGTTCTAAGTGTCAGAACTTGCAGAACACAGAAGAAAAGCTTCGTGCAGAAAGAGATCTGCGCGTTCTAGGTTCGTGCAGAAAGAGGCATGCATGTTCTGAGAACACACTTCGCGCAATCACTCTGCGCGTTCTATACTTAGAATATTTTTCACAAAATAACTTGTCGCAAAAGTCACTTGGCATAGATCAAGAACTCGCAGATCAAAGAAACTAGAAACCAAGAACTCGTAGATAGGCCTTTGCGCGTTCTCACTTCTCGCAGACAGAATCCTGCGCGTTCTTCATAGCTTGCATGTTCTCCAGTTTGCGTGTTCTTCAGGATGAATGTTGCGCGGACTTCAGATCTTGCGTGTTCTTCAGAAACACACAAGGAATTCGACCAATTTCTTGAAATTCCTGCAATTACAGTCTACTAATCCACACGGTTAGTCGCAAGATTGATTAGAACACTATTCTTATACAACAATTTTGCTAAAAACAACAAAATTACAGTGAAATTCAATGAGATACAGTGTTCGACATTTTTTAACCAAAAACATACAAAAATTCAAAATTGAGTATGAATTATTGTGAATTTGATGATGCAACCTACACAAGAAAGATTCCGTAACACCAGTCGATCACTATGGTGCCATTTTCTTGCATTAAAATCGATTTATCAAGAAATTTTGAAATCGAACAGTAACTTCCTGCATGTTCTTCCAAAAATGAAAAAAATCAATGAAATTCGACCAAGCAAGTGTATTTAATCCATAATCTGAATAAAATGGTTTGCTCTGTTACCAATTGTAAGTCCAAGATTCAAGTAATTCACATTAAGCACATCAAATAAACACAAGAACTAGAGAGAGATTCTAGAGAGAGAAACTCAATGTGTCATATATCTCACTTGTAATGGAATGGTTCTAGCACATACAAAACTCACAAAGCATAAGGGAACAAAACACTTATATAGGGTCAAACATTCCTTGACCTCTACACAAGCTTATTAACAAAAGTCAACATATTCAAAAGACCTATTTAATCTAAACATTACATTAACAAAACTTTCTAATTCTAATAAAGCGTCAACGTCTATGTCTCATTAACAGAATTAAATTTATTGTTTGAACATTTTTATGATAAGTTTCTTGGTTCTAAAGTGACTAAACATGTTGTGATTGGCAGATATGAAGATTCAAGTAATCATCATCTAATCACACCAGATTTCTCGACTAAATCAAATTCCCCAATTCAAGAAGAAACTCCAGTTCAAACACCTACTCAATCAGTAGAAGTTGCAAATGAAACTGCTGAGCCAGAAGTTGCACATTCAGTTGGATGTAATGTCATGCCTATCCAACAGACATCGAATGTCCAATGTACTGAAACTTCTGCACCAGTTACCTCAACTGAACCCCAACATGAAGAACATAATGGATATCTAGATGATCAACATGATCAGTCTACATCTAATCCACCACCTCATCTACATAAGTAGACCAAAGAGCACCCGGTTCATCAAATTATTGGAGATCCATCAAAACCGGTGCAAACTAGGTCTGCAACTGCTAACGAGTGCATGTTTTATTATTTTCTGAGTAACATAGAGCCTACACAAGTATCCGAAGCTCTAAAAGATCCAGAGTAGATAACAACTATGCAAGAAGGGCTCAATCAATTCGAATCGCTTAAAGTCTGGAGACTCATACCTCGTCCGAAAGGAAAAACTATTATAGATACGAAATGGGTATTCAAAACAAGAAAGATGAAGATGGTATCGTGGTAAGAAACAAAGCAAGACTTGTTGCTAAAGGTTATCAGCAAGAGGAAGGAATAGATTATGATGAGACATACGCTCAGTTGCACATATAGAGGCAATCAAAATGTTCCTAGCCTACGCTACACACAAAAACTTCACTGTCTACAAAATAGGCGTGAAAACTGCCTTTCTAAATGGCATATTGAAAGACGAGGTATACATCTCACAACTAGAAGGGTTTGTCAATGCAGAAAAACCGGATCATGTCAACATTCTTGACAAAGCTCTCGATGGTTTAAAGGAAGCTCCTCGAGCCTGGTACGATGTTCTATCAATGTTTTTAGTCAAGTCTGGGTTTTAAAAAGGTAAAATCGATGCTGTTATTTTTATTAAAAAGGAAAAAGTTGATATCATTTTAATTCAAATTTATGTTGACGATATAATATTTGGTTCAACAAATCCGAAGTATTGTAAGAATTTTTTTAACCTCATGGTGTCACGTTTTCAAATGAGTATGATGGGAGAGATGAATTTCTTTCTCATATTACAAGTTAGACAATTTCCTACGGGGATTTTCATAAATCAAGCAAAGTACATTTATGATATTTTGAGAAAATTTAAAATGGAAAATTGTACTCCAATTGGTACGCTGATGGCACCAGGAACTAAGATTGGAGCTGATCTTTCTGGAAAAGCTGTTTATCTTAGAACCTATAAAGGAATCATTGGTTCTTTAATGTACTTAACGGCGAGTAGACCAGATATTATGTTCTCTACATGCTTATGTGCTAGATATCAAGCTTTACCTAGAGAATCCCATCTTTCAGCTGTAAAGCGAATATTTAGATATATGAAGGGAACTGTAGATCTTGGTTTGTGGTATCCTAAAGATAAAGGTTTTGAGCTAACAGCGTATTCAGACGTAGATCATGCAGGTTGTATGTTAGACATGAAGAGTACTTCGGGACATATACAATTCTTGCGAGATAAGCTCGTGAGTTGGACTTCGAAGAAACAACTGTGTGTATCTACTTCAACAGCCGAGGCAGAGTACGTAGCTGCGGCTCTCAAGTGTTGTGGATGTGAACACAACTCCCGGATTATGGCTTCCAATACAACAAAATTTCGATTTACTGTGATTCCAAGAGCGCTATTGCTATATCTATGAACCCTGTCCAACACACGAAAACCAAGCATATTGATGTGAGATATCACTTTATCAAAGATAATGTTGAAAAAGGTACAATTGAACTTTACTTTGTAAACACCGATTATCAACTTGTTGATTTGTTTACTAAGCCATTGGACGAAAAGAGATTTAATTTTCTTATTTGTCAAGAAAATCCTCTAATAAGTTGTTTAATAAATGAGTTCCCTCATCACTAATTAAAGCACGGGGTATGCCAAATCTAGTGAAGATGTGTTTGTGCAAGAATTTGACAACTGTCCTAGTATCATTGGAATGGCAAACCATGGATTCCACCCATTTGGACACATAATCTACAGCAACCAGGGCACAATTATTGGAGAGTGGAAAAGGTCGCATAAAGTCTACGCCTCATACATCAAATAATTCTACTTCCATAATTCCATTTAAGGGAATTTCATTTTTCTAAGAAATGTTCCCACTTCTTTGGCACTCATTGCAATTTTTTAGTAAGTCACAAGCATTATTATATAAAGATGCCCAGACAAAACCTAATTGTAGAATTTTAGCAGCAGTTCTACTTCCTCCAAAATGTCCTCCACATGGTTCTGAATGACAATGTTGCAAAACTGAAGTTACCTTCTCTTTTGGAATGCACCTTCTGATTACTTGAACTGCACAAACCTTAAATAAAAAAAGTATCATCCCATAGATATTTCTTTGAATCAAAGATGAGTTTCCTTCTTTCTATTTATTTAGTTCCCTGGGAATGATCCCACAAGCTAAATAATTAACAAGATCAACAAACCATGGTATTGTAGAATGCTAAAGACCCAAAAAAATTGATCTGGGAATACTTCACAGATGTCATTACCTTGCACTGGTTTGTCTTGTTTCTCAAGTCTAGACAAATGGTCAGCTACTTGATTATCCACACCCTTGCTGTCAATGATTTCCAAATCAAATTCTTGCAAAAACAAGATCCACCTTAGTAGCCTAGGTTTTGCATCTTTTTTGGAAATAAGATAATTGATGGCAGCATGATCAGTATGAACAATTACCTTGGTTCCCATCAAATATGATCTGAAATTTTCAAAAGCAAAAACCACAACTAATAATTCCTTCTCAGTGGTGGTGTAATTGATTTGGGCTTCATTTAGAGTTTTACTTGCATAATAGATAGAGTGGAATATATTTTCTCTCTTTTGACCTAAAATAACTCCTACATCCCAGTCACTGGCATCACACATTATTTCAAAAGGTTTGGACCAATTAGATGTCACTACTACAGGGGCGGTGACCAATACCTTTTTCAAAATTTGGAAAACGTTTCTACAATTTTCATTAAAATTAAAGACCTGGTCATGTTGTAATAGTAATCAAAGAGGTTTTGACATTTTTGAAAAATCCTTGATGAACCTCCTGTAAAAACCTGCAGGTCCCAAAAAAACTTATGATTCCTTTTACTGTTGTTGGTTCAAGTAAATTTTCAATTACTTCCAACTTTGCCTTATAAACCTCAATGCCTCTTTTGGAAATGAGATGCCCTAACACAATGCGCTCCTTAACCACAAAGTGACATTTTTCCCAGTTTAAAACCAAATATGTTTCTTCACATCTTTGAAGGCTTTTTTCAAGGTTTTGTAACACATAGATCATATGATGTCCCATATACAGAAAAATCATCCATGAAAATTTTCATGGAGTATTCCAAAATGTCAAAAAAAATTACATCGTACATATTTGAAAGGTGGCTGGGGCATTACAAACTCCAAAAGTCATTCTTCTAAAAGCAAAAGTTCCATATGGAGAGGTGAAAGTGGTCTTTTCCTGATCATATGGTGCAATGGCAGTTTGGTTGTAACCAGAGTAACCATCTAAGAAACAATAAAACTCTTTTCCTACTAATCTGTCTAGCATCTGATCTATGAAGGGTAATGGGAAATGGTCTTTTAGGGTTACTTTGTTAAGCCTCATGTAGTTCATACATATCCTCCAACCTGACACTATCCTAGTAGGTATAAGCTCAATTTTCTCATTTGTTACCATGGTAACTCCTCTTTTCTTGGGCATACATTGTACTACTTGCAATAGGATAGATTATGCCAGCATCCAACCATTTCAAAATTTCCTTTTTGACAACCATTTTCATCACTGGATTGAGTTTCCTTTGAGGCTCAACAGAGTTGAAATCTTTATCTTCCAAAATGATTTTATGTTGACAAATGGTAGGGATTATGCCCTTCAGATCAGCAATGGTCCATCCTATGGATTTTGTGTGTAGCTTTAATATGTTGACCAACTTTTCCTCTTGGTTAGAATCTAATGATGATGAAATAATGATTGGCAACTTCCCTGGGCTCCTAAAAATGCATATTTCAAGTGGGAGGGAAGTTGTTTTAACTGTAATTATGGGGCTTTTTCCAAGGAAGAGACAAATGTTTTCCATTCCTCACTTTCTAAAATCTCAAAAGTAGACATCTCTTGTGATTCCTCTAACTCCTCATAATATGGTTCCTCTCTTTCACTATCACACTATCCTATTCCCAAGATTTCCCCCAAACTTTCTTCTTGACACCATGACTCAATCAAAGTCAAGGTAGAACATTCTTCTTTCTCTTGAGGATACTTAAGGGAATTGAACACATTAAAAGTCACTTCTATCAGAGTTCTTCCAGAACAAGGGAAAGGCCTGCCTAAAATGATGGGGACATCCTGATTAGTTTCAAAGTCTAAGATGGTAAAGTCTGCTGGAAAAGTTAACTTATCAACCTGAACTAAGACATCCTCAATCTTTCCTTTGGGGCAGGCTATGAACTTATCTGCTAACTGAATACTAACAATGGTGGGCCTAACATCACCTATGCCTAAAATGTTGAAAATAGATAAAGGCATAAGGTTTATACTAGCGCCTAAGTCACATGCAGGGCTTTTCCTATCTATTTTCCTCCTATAGAACAAAGGATTGTAAATCTTCATGGGTCTTTCGTTTTAGGAAGGATCTTACTGAACAATAAAGCACTACATCCTTCAGTAGGAGCTACAATCTCATACTTAGATATTTTTTTCTTTTAGCTCAAACTGTCTTTGAGAAACTTTGCATAACTTATAATTTGTTCAATGGCATCGACCAAAGGTATGTTGATATGCAACTGTTTAAAAACATTCAATAACTTTTTAAGTTGTAATTCCTCCTTTTGATTCCTTAATCTCTAGGGATAAGAAATATAAAGGGGGACTGGAGTAGGAGATGTAGTCTTTTGGAGAGTAGGTGTTGGAAACTGTTATAAAACTGGTTCAGTCTCAATGGATGGTGTGGTCTTGACTGGTTCTAAAGGTATGGTATCACAGGAAACTTTGGGACTGTCACCAGATTGTGACACATCCACAACAGTTTGCTTTTTAGACTTCTGAATTTCTTTAGGGTCATTGGGAAATAAAGTTGGGAAGTCTAACCTCTTTTTAATGGGTGTGGTATCAATGCTCCCATCTTTGCTTTTTGGCCTAGTGGTATCACAAGACTGTTCTAAAGGTATTGTAACATACGTCTTTTCTGACTCTGCATTGCTTGAACCTTCTAACTCTTTTAGTGTACTTTCTTGTAAATTCTTTCCACTTCTCAAAGTTACAACCTTAACATGCTCTTTTCCAACTCTCTAAGGGATCTCGTTATCACTAGGTAGAGAACCTATTGGTCTCTTCCTTATTTCAAAAGCCATCTAACCTATTTGTGTCTCAAGATTCTTGATAGATGCGTGAGTTTGAGTAATAAACCCTTTCATCATAACTTCCAAAGAAGTAAATGATTCAACATGTTGGATGGGTTTATGTTGGAAAGAAGGTTGGTGATTTTGAAAATTTGTCTGTTGGTTGTTTTGGGAATTCTGATGTGAATGTGGATGAAAATTGGACTATCCTTATGATTGAAAATTGGACTGTTTGTGCTGTTATGACTGCTGATTTGATTGCCCTTGAAGTCTTGGAAATTGTGGATTAAGAGTTGGACTATTCCAAGAAAAATTATGATGATTTCTCCATCATGGATTGTAAGTTTGAGAGAAAGGTCAACTCTTGTTGTTATTGACATTGTTTACTTGCTCAAGATTTCTAGGACAATGCTCAAAAGAACGACCATCACCGCAGTAAATACATTGTATAGAGTTGACAGTGGGAATAGAGGTAGTGGAACCTGATTATACAACTTGATTGTCAGTAAGGTTTTTGATTAAAGAAGCCATATTTGCAAGCTTTGCAGTCAATGATCTGTAATCATCAACCTCATGTACCCCAGTTGTTTTTTCAGGTACAACTGCATGTGGATCAAACCATTGTCCATTATTGTTGGAAATCTTTTCAAGTATCTCATAACCTTCATTATAAGCACTAGTTGTGAAAGAACCTCTTATAATAGCATCAAGCATTTTTTTTTGCAACAATATTCAAAAACCGTTGTAAAACGTCTCTAGCTGAATACAGTATGGAATATCATGGTGTGGGCATTTTCTCAACAGCTCTTTGTATATGTTCCATGCGTCAGGAACTGCCTTATCGTCCATTTTTTTAAAAGTGTAGATGTCATTTCTTTACATAACATCCTCGTGGGTTATGTAGCTGAATACAGTATGGAATATCATGGTGGAAAATATTTTTTCAAAAACTTTTCTGCCATTTGGCTCCACGTTGTCACAGAATCTAGCTGCAAAGAATTGTACCAAGACATTGCTCTGTCTCTAAGAGAATATGGAAAAAGTATAAGTTTTAGAGCGTTGTCTGGCACACGGTCTCTCTAACTAACATCGTCCTGTTTGACCGTTAATTAAAAGGTAAGTGACAAGCATTCTAGTCTTTTTAAAATGAAGAAAGAATTAAAGCTATCAATTATTAAAACTTAGTTATATTAATAATGTATATACAAGAGAGAGAGAGAGAGAGAGAGAGAGAGAGAAAGAACATGTAGTGAAACCCCTTCACCTTTTTTACTGACCAACACCAACAGTGAATTCCACATAAAATCCTTTCCCTTACCTATCTTCCCACCGAAAAAACCACTTCTGCTAATGCTATTGTAACACCCTCCCACATCCGTCTCTGTTGAAGCCAAGATAATACCTAAAAGATCGATGGAAAGTATAAGAATGGTTACTATAGTTTGATTTTTATTTGATAAAGATCACTTGAACTAACTTCACTCTCTAAACTCTCAATTAAGTGTAGGGGCATTTTGGCCATTTTATTTCTTTTTTCCATATTAGCAAACAATAAAGACCAAAAGTAAAGTTTACTCTTTATTATATTATGTTATATTATACTATATTTATATACATGTATAACAACCTAACCACCTTTCCCGCATCCATTCCTAAACCTCTTCTTCGATCCCTCCTGTTCTAGTGAATCGCTTCCGGCCATCATGATCCACTGTAGCCTGAACATGAACGTGACTTGTAGGTACCACCACACCATACTCTACTGTAACTTTGATGACCACATCCTCCTTTCTCTTCACCACTATGCACGACCCAACACCACTACCTTGGAACTTCACCTATTTTCTTATTGTAGACGCCAACACCTTTATATATTACTGTTGTCACCCTTAAACATACTCGATCATCATTTTTTTCTATAAACAAGTACCACAGCACCACTGTGACCTCCTGTTGTCAATTTAACGCAACGTCAAAATACGTGCAAATAGATCTCAACGTAAGTATACATCTTGATCTAATGTCGTCTTCTTAACAAGTAATAACGGTACAAGTACCAGATATCGATCCAAAGGGAAGCGTGTAAAAATTTCTCTTAAAGTCCAGTCCATAGAAGCTAGTTTCAGATGGTGAATTCGAAGAAAATCTTTTGATTGGTTGGTTGGTTATCGCTAAAGAAATTAATTAAAAAGAATCTAAAGGTAAAAAGATTCATAAGGACGGGACAAATGATCCGATAAAACACATATTGTAGCATTCCTTCATTATCTCAAGATCGATATTTTATGTCACTTAAAATACGTCATACATGTAAACAATTATCAGTAATGTAATCTACACATAAGATATAATCGTGAGTTAATAACTCAGACAATCATGCTACATTCAAAACACTTTTTAACCTTTTCATAGGTCTTAATCTTAATTTTACTTTATACCCCAAGCTAAGGCGATTAGCCCGACATGACTTGGAAAAATGTAAAAACTTAAAATGTAGACGACGGTGATTGAAAATGCATGAAATAAAGAGCGAGAACTAAATTTCAGGAAAAGAAACTTGTTGTGGAAGTAATGGTTTCAAGAATAGATAATAAGCAAAAAAAAAATGAATTATAAAGGGCAATAATTAAATGACGAAAATTAAGTGCGAGAAAGTAAATTGCGGAAAGTAAATGACGAGAATTTTGTTAGATTAGAATTACATTCATGATTAAAATAGAGGGTCTAGTTTGTAAATGTTGTAAAGTCAAGGGTTTGAGTTGTAAAATTCAACTAAAGTTGACTTAGTATAAATTGTATGTTTCTTTGTTAGATAGGTAGATACGAACGCAAGATTTGGTAAGAAGATTCACACACCTTAGAACACACACATAAATGTTAGATATGTGATTGCTTGTTAGATATGTGACTAATTGTAAACATATGATTTGATCAATAAGATTGTGTTCTTAATATGGTGTGTTAATCGTATGCTAGTAATTGGGATCACATTTGGTATCAGAGCGAGATCAAAAAGAAGAAAAATCATTTTTTTTTTAAAAAGTCACTGTTAATCGAGTTTACTGTTCCATCGATCGAATTTGTGAAAGAGTGACGATTTGGATGTGAAATTGAGTTCATTGTGATCATTCATAGTACTGGAACATTTCTAGTTTTGGTTGGTTAAAGAATTGATCAACAGATTCAAAGAATTGAATCAATCTTTCCATTTTCTGAAAGTTTCAAGTCGTGAACTGTCAAGAATCAATTACCTTATCTATTTTTGTTCTTGATAAAATTCACTCCATAGGGTTGTTTTCGATGGTATAGTGGTCATCTCTACAAATTTTCAGAGTCAAGTATTAAGTTTTGGGTGGAAAACAGTGAGATTTAAGCCGAAAAAGTTCAAGAGTCAAAGAATTCGTACGAGCCATGAAGAACTCGCACGAAGAACTCGCAGGGCTACGGAATTCGCAGATTGATTGATTTTATTTTTACTAAGGATAGAATTCACAGAGTTGAGGAATTCTCGCAAGGACATATACGAGAAGTATAAAATTCACACAAGACAGATGTACGAATTGAGAAGAATTCGTATCTGAGAGACATACGAATTTCAAAGAATTCGAACACTCTGTTATGCTAAAAGATCAGATTTCGTATCCTTTTTTATATCATTTTATGCTAATTGCTTCATACGAATTCTTGTTTGTGTGTGCTATGCGAATTGTGTCTTACGAATTCTTGTATGCGAATTGAACCTATACGAAATCTATACTTGTGAATTTTTGCTTGTGTGTGATATACAAATTGTGTCTGCGAAGTGTATTCTTTATGCGAATTGTGCATGCGAATTGTGTTTGTATCATACTTATTCTTGACTTGTAATCATTTTTGATTGATTTTTCTATATTTTCAAAAGTGATTTTTTTGATTTTCTGATTAAAGATCAATACTAGCTAATTTTTTGTGTTGTGCAGATTGTCAAAATGCCATATATTGATGAGAAGGGAAATAAAGTTCTAATCAACAAAGATTCTGTTAAGTCTAATTTTGTAGTAATCATTGTATTTATTTTCTAGCCTATACTGTGCTTAATGTTCATTTTTCTGTATTGTAAAGGTTAGGAGTATTTAAGTCCCCTTAGTTCCTTTGTTTTGTAACTTTGGCACTCACAGTTTAATACATTTTGATTACATTGAGCGTAACTTCTTTCTCTCTCTACTTTCTCTCTCCAAAGATTTAGAGATCTTCGACTTTCAATTGGTATCAGAGCATACTAGATCTTGAGAGGATTGAGAGAAATCGTTTTTAGTTACTGAATTTGTAGATTAAGCAGAAAATTTGATTGATTTTCTTGATTTTTCAAGAAAATCTCATTTTTTGCTTGATTCATCAAATTTGGATAGGTTTCTGATTGAATTTGTGCAAATTTGTTTGGTTTAGATTCGTTTTTAGTAGTTGATCATACTTGATTCATATATATGTGCATAAAAACCATGATTTGATTCTCGATTTTGTGTTTTTGTGATTTTTCTGAAAAACTCGTTAAACGTACTGTTACATGCTAGATTTTTAGATTTAGTGGTTTTTAATCGAGTTTGATAATCAAAAGTTGTTAGAAAGGTGTTTTCGATATTCAGTGTGTGTTTTTCATGCATAAATTTCTTGGTTTGAATTGATCTTGCGAAAATTTGTGAGTTTTTAAAGTTTTCGCTTCATTCATACAAGTTTGTGCCTCATTCATAATAGTTTGCGATTCATTCATATATTTTGCTTAAAGTTCTTTGTAGTCTAACTAGTGTGTTAGTGAATTTTCAGGTTTGTGGTTCACGTTGGAAACGCAAAGCTTTTAATTTCTCGGCTCTAGTTTAATACGCAAACCATCAGTTTGCGTATCATACTTGCAACGCAAAGCTCAACCCGCAAAATCACAGTGTGCGTATCATACTTGTAACGCAAAGCTCAACCCGCAAAGTCACAGTTTGCGTATCATACTTGAAACGCAAAGTTCACATTTGCGCGTCTTCTTGACTTAGACAATTTTTCTGAAATTTTTGATTTATTCACAAGATGTCTTTACAAGCACAACTCTACAAGAATGACCTCATGATGTCTTTGGGGTCTGATACTCGTCCACCTGTACTCATCAATGAGAACGAATTCGAACAGTGGCAGGATCGGTTTATCAATTTTATTGAAAGGCAACCGAATGGGGATAATATGATGAAGTCTTTGACTAAAGGTCCAATGGTTAGGCCAATGAAGGTTATTCCTGCTACTGCAACCTCTGAAGCTTCAACAGTAGAAAAAGCATTAATAGAATATGATGCTGATGAACTCCTTCGTTATCAAGCTGACAGTCAAGCTAAGTAAATCTGATCCTTGCTCTTCTCAACTCCATTTATAATAGAATCGATTGCTTCAAACATAATCCAATACTGATGTGGACTAAACTTGAGAAGATTATGCGTGGTACTGCAATGTCTACTCAGTTGTGACAGACTAAGTACATGAACAACTTTGAAAAGTTCAAGGCTAAGGATGGGGAAAGTTTGAAGAGTGTGTTTGATCGATTCTGGGCTGTCATTAACGATCTTTACAAGATTAAAGTCATTAAGACTGAGTTAGAGGCTAACTTGAAATTCCTGAACGCGTTACAACCACAGTGGAACAAGTCATGCCACAGAATGAGAAACGATGTCAGAATCTCAACCATGCCAATTCAGGAGTTATACGAAATCTTGATGACAGATGAATCTATGGTAATGGAGAAGAGGGCGAAAATGGATAAGAAGAACAAGCCTTTGTCAGTAGATCCCATTACTCTTATAGCTAGCCAACTGGCTGAGCAAGCTTTGACCGAATCGAATTATGATGGATCTACAGATGATGATGGCGAAACTCTTGAAAAGGCCATGATTCTTCTAACTCAGCATTATCAGAAACAATTCAAGCACAGATCTGGGTCGAACAACCTGCGGTTTACTTCTGGTTCTAAGAAGATAGAACCTGGTGCTCTTTCAAAGACATACACTCCAAAGTATGAACCAGCTAAGTTAGTTGACCAAAAGAAAGATGACAAAAAGGTGATGAACTGTTTTAACTGTGGGAAGCCTGGACATATGGTTAAGGATTGCAGAGTCAATGTGGTAAAGGATGCTGCTTTTTACAGAAAGAAGTTGGCTCTAGCTGAAAAGAAGGAAAGTGGAACCATCCTGTTGGCCGAAGAAGAATACTGGTTGGATCATTCGGACAACGAGGCTGAAAATGAGGAAACTGTGGCTATGTGCTTTATAGGTGATGACAAATCTGATGATGAGGAAGAGGATACCTCATCTGATGGTTCTGAGGTAAGATCTGTGTTTAACTATAATTTCTTCTTATCTCAAATGAATGTTTTTATCACTGCTTTGCATGATTTGCGCTCAAAGTTCGTTTCTGAAAAGTTTAAAAATCAAGAAAAGTCTGATTTAATCGATAAACTGCAAATTTCTCTAAAAGATGAAAAGTCAATTTTAATTGATACAAAAGAGAAATTTCAAAAGCAGTTAGTTGATTTAGAAAATTCAAATCAGACTTATCATGATTTGTTGACTGAACTGACTTCTTCAAATCAAAATCTTTCTGAGAAAATAATTGTTTTAGAAAGGAAATTATATAAAAGAGAACAATCTGAGCAAACCATTTACATGAATAAACCAAGGAGTGAAGAAGCCATAAAAGAAAAGTGGGGACTTGGTTTTGAAAACCCGCATTTTTTAAATCATGCTAAAAATGAAGTTCCTACTTTATACGAATATGATCATTTTACTCTTGCAAGATATGCTCCTCAGTTTAAATTTTTTTGGACAACTGAGAAACAAATTTTGGAAGAAGAAAATGTGAAAAGAATGAAAAACAAGAGGATGGAAATGCCATTTGTTTACACCTCTGAAAATGCAAAGTATTTTCCTAATAAATCTAAGAAATCTAGAAAATCTAAAAATATTTTAGATGTCAAATCTTCCAATAAATCTTCATTTTCAACAGATTTTGTTGATATTTTTACTAACACTGATAAGGAAAATGTATCTCCGGTGTCTTATGATACTAAGAAATACATTCCCCCATTAGTGTTAGAAGGTAAGATTGTTGATCTTGAAGATAGATTGGAAGAACAAAATCTTAAAACTTGTTTAGAAAACGATTTATTTCTTTTTTTAATGAAAACAAGTTTTGAAGATAAAATTTCTTCTGGATTGTCAAAAGATTCCAAGGAAAATGCTAAAGTTTTACAAAATAATGGCCATTTGCGTTCCACGTTGGAAACGCAAACTGATAGTTTGCGCATGCAGTTCGACGCGCAAAGCTCAGTTTGAGCCTCCAATGGGAAGCGCAAACCTCCTCCAGACTTGCGCAATTTTAAAATTTTTCACTCCGAGGCTAGTTCTTCAATGTCAAATGCTAAAACTGATTTCTTTAATAAAGTTTCTTCTTCTGATTCAATTATTGATGATTCTTTACTTCTAAATGCTCAATTTTATAAATCTAAGCGTAAAAGAAGACGGTCAAAGAAGTCGAAGAAACGAGATACAGTAATTTCTGACTGTTCTAATTCTTCCGATTCTATTCTTTCAGATAGGACTGTGAGCAAGTCAAAGAAGCAAATCTGGAGAGCGAGGAGGACATCTGATGAACCTATTGTTGATGGGGATAAATGTGTAGACAAACTTTATAATAGTGATTCATTTGCTAAATGTAATAAAATTTCAAAATACTCTATAAAGCAAATGATTCGAATTTCAAAACATGTCTCATGTTCTTCCTCAGATTCTAGTTCTGATGATTATGCTTTCTCTTCTGATGGTTGTGATTATTTTTCTGATCATATTTCTCGTGCTTTAAATGTTAAATCTAACGAATATATCCCCATACGAACTGCAACTAACAAACATGGGCCCAAATATAAGTGGGTACCCAAATCTTTATCTGATTCAAAGTTGCAGGCATCACATGGTAAGGGGGAGTAATAGAACAATGGCTTCTGAGTACTTCAGCTCAGGACCCGTACTTCATAGAATACGACTTCTAAACAAATCAATTTAGAACTCGTTCTTCAATGATTTAAGCATCTGACTAAATGAGATACTGTGAGTACATCAATTTAATTTCCGCTGCATTTTATCTCTGTATATGATGTGTTCCAGTTTTTCTCATTATTTTTCAAGAATCTAGGATTGTTCATCTTTCTTTTGCATTTGTATAACCCATTTTTTTTTTTAATTTGAGACACAAATTATTTTTATAATGTGAAAGATGAAATAATTGAATTTTATTTTGTTCCAACTAAATATCAATTTGCTGAATTCTTTACATTTTGTCTTTAATGAAAATTTTTAATATCGGCATATTGAGTTTAAAAGTTTAAATCTTTACAAATTTTATTCTATAAAGTAAAGTTTTACATTTTTTTTTCTTTCTTTTGAATAAAATATGTGTCTAGGATAAATTTTCAAGTTCTTTTGTTTATATTAAAGTTTTTATATGGTCAAATTTCAAGTCTTACAAAAGTCGAAAAGTCAGCAACATGTTTGAAACTTTTATTACTGCTTTAAAGTTGTGTGATTCGGAATTTTTATAGTTTACTTTGCTTAGACTTCCTAATTAATCAGAATTATAGATTGGAATGAAAATATGGGTTAAGCACTTAGATGTAGATCCTTGTGTTTGAGATGAATATTAATTTCATAAAATACATAAATCTCTAAGTTTAAAAGTTTGTACCTGTGGCCTTTCTGGTTTGGGAAAGTAAGTTCCTCGGGATGCTTGTCATCTGGTCCCCTAAGGTCATTTGGTCTGGGAGTGATCGAACAGAAATCCTTCTATAGAATCATATCGAAAGTCATGTTTTACTGGTATGAATGGGTTTAGAATATATCGATGTAGCTTCTCTGATCCGGGAAAGTAAGTTCCAAGGGGTGCTTGACACCTAGTCCCCTAAGGCCAAATAATCTGGGAGCGGCTGACCCAAATCCTGCAATAGGGTCAGATAGAAAGTTACGTTTACGGCATGTTCTTTACTTAATAAACTTTTTGATCAAAAGATGTCAAAGTGCACAAGCTTAAAAGATGCCAAAGAGCACACTCATGTAAAGATGCCAATGTGCATAATGCTAAAAGATGCCTATCAGCACACATCTCATGATACTTGGTGACATGTTTGAGTTGCGATAAATCTATAAATTTGTGAAAATCTTAATTTTTGATGGATTAGTGTCAGTACATGCAAAGTTCTCTATAATATTTTTAGAATTGCATTTTCTTAAAGCTAATCGAAGATTCGCATGTGAGCACACTGAATAGATTGCTGGAAGTTTTTGAAACTGAACATATTCAACTTGATATGCAAGAAAACTTGTTCTTGTATCCAACAACACATGCTTGATTTCAACTGATTGATAAATTTGTGATATTTTACTGAGTAGAATTTTATTTGTTTAGTGTTTAAAATTTTATATGTTTAGTTGTTTCAAAATTTACATTCAGTATATTTTTCTTTCTACATTAATATTTGATCATTGTGTTCTCATAAATATATTTTAATGGGTTTATGCATTATTCAAGGGGGAGTGAACAAAGAGAATATTTTTCAAAGATTATATCTGTTTTTGAGGGGGAGTATCTGATTCTTTATATGAATGCTAACTTGAATTGTCAAATTTAGTGCATTTGTGTAGGGGGAGTCGAAGAGCTAATCAGGTAAAATTTTTCGGACTCCAAGTCAGATTTGCGCAATCAGTTGGTCGCGCAAACCTCACTTTGCGCATCCAGCGTGACGCGCAAACCTCACTTTGCGCATCCAGCGTGAAGCGTAAACCTTACTTTGCGCAACCAACGTGATGCGCAAACCTTTCCTGTTTTCTCTGTTTCTTTGATTTTGCAGATCTAAAGTTGTCTCGTCTCCAACATTTGCATGACCAAGTTGATCCTGATCATCAAGGTCATGAGGGGGAGAATTAAGAGATGTTAAGGAGATGATAAAGAGACAAAGAGCTCAAAAGTTTATCTGTTGATCAAGATTCGCTCAAAGATTCTATTCTCTCAGTCATATCAATTCTTTTGTTGTTTCTGCTCCGAACATCACAGTTCATTCAAGATCATTCAAAAGAGGTGTATCGTCTAGAGCTCAAGCAACAAAGACAATCTCAATCTAAAAGATGCTGGGAAGAATTTTTTTCTTAAAAGTCAGAAAGCTTCTTAAAGTCGCTTTGTTGGTCCGTGCTGTTATAGAGGACAATTTTTGAAGACCAAAGCGCCAATGATTACTAAGGGGGAGATTGTTAGGTCTGATTTTATAGTAATCATTGTATTTATAAGGCTTGGTCAAATACTATGTTTTAATGGCTATCTGTGTTGTATCTGACCAAGGGTTTTTAAGTCCCTTTGGTCTTGTTTTGTGTAAGACTTTCATGCACACATATTGAATACATTGGTTTTGCGCATCCTTGTTCTCTCTCTCTACTTTCTCTCTCTACAGATTTTGGTTTTATATATCAAGTATGTTTATCCCGCAAAATGTACTTTGCGCAACCAACAGGACACGCAAAGTCTATTTT
Source organism: Arctium minus (assembly GCA_954870635.1). Classification (NCBI taxonomy): domain Eukaryota; kingdom Viridiplantae; phylum Streptophyta; class Magnoliopsida; order Asterales; family Asteraceae; genus Arctium; species Arctium minus. The sequence continues at coordinate 146,505,377 of OX941081.1, forward strand.
GCGTCTCCCGTTGGACACGCAAAGTGAACTTTGCGCATCACACTTGATACGCAAACCTCCCTTTGTGTTTTTGTTTGTCTTGTTTTGTTTTTCTAAGTATAGTTTTCGGACCATGTTAGATACGCAAACTTACCTTTGCGACTCATGACTGAAACGCAAACTTGGCTTTGTGTTTCACGTTCAACACACAAACCTTGGTTTGTGCTTCTAACTTGGTGCGCAAACCATACTTAGAAATTTTTTTCATTTTTGTCTAATTCTTTTTCATTTTGTTTTTCCAGTTCTATTATGTCTTCTAAAACAAATACAGATCCAATGATCCAAGACGAGAATGTCATTCTCGATGATCCGTCTGATCGAGCTTCTCATGAGACTCCCATGCCGTCTCACCCTTCTGTTGGGGCCGATCTTTCTGCTTCTCGTCGTACACAAAATGATGTGTTCCTAACCATCATGTATATGCGTTACAAGCCGAACAACTATTTTGTGAACTTTGATAGAATAAAGATCCATCCGGTTATTCGATCTATTCTTCGAGGACATCCAATTGCTCAAGCTCTGTCTTATGTTGCTGAAGTTCCGGAGGTCTACATTCAACAGGCTTGGCATTCTATAACAAAGAATGAAATGGCTCGTTCATATCACTTTGATCTTCAAATCGATCAATTTGAATCTTTCCTTTCCTACAAGTGACTGAGATTGATACTGGAGCTTCCTGAGCCGAACTCCAGACCAGGTCGTACTACCTATGACAATTTTCCTTCAGAAGAGGAAGTATTTGAGGGAATCAAACAGCTTGGATATGATGGTCAACTAAACAAAGTTACAGACTTTGACAAGTCTAATCTACCTCCAGTATGGTATGCATTGTTCTCAGTTATCATCAGGTGCCTGACATCGAAGCATTCTGGCACAGACAGTGCAAGTCTAATGTATCTCCGATTGTTCCATGTATTCGTCTATGACTTGCATGTCGACTACACTTTTATTTTTTGGACCGAACTCTCGGAGGTGGTACATGACAAGTTCACCAACAAGAAATGGAAGTTCATTCGGTTCTTTAGATTTCTGAAACTTATTGTTCGAATCATGCTCCGCAACAATCCAGCCATTCCTCGCAGGTTATCTTGGCCTCAGGTTCCAGACACCGAAATGACTTATATTCAGAAGCAGAAGAGGTCTTTCAACTATTCTATGACCATTCTGTATGCTCTTATTGCCAACTAAGATGATGTTACAGATGAGAATGTCATAGAATATTGCATGGAGAATGAGTTTATGGAAGCTGCACAGGATGAGCTTTCTCATGAAACTCCAGTTGTTGCTGAAACTGAAGTTGAAGTTGAAGCAACTGCTGATCAAGAAATTGAAACAATTGTTGAAACTGAAGTTGATATAGCTGTTAACCAGGAGGTTTAAGTATCTGCCGCACAAGAAGTTGAGGAAGCTGTTGCATCTCAACAAATTGGATCTGTTATTGCTGATATTGGTACTGAAGCTACTGATGCTACTGCTTTTGATTTTGATGATGAAGATGATTCTGCTGCTGATACTGCTCTTTCTGGTGATAAAGATGGTGAAGATGCATCTGATAATGATGATGATGATGATATTGATAAACCAAGTCTTAAGGTTTATGAAAAGAAGGTTAGGTTACCGGAAGTGGTTGTTTCAACAGAAGTTGTTTCTGAAGATGATTCTGTTCCTGTTAATCCTTCTGTTGCTTGTCTTCAAGTAGATGAATTAGATACAACATTTAATCAAGCCTCAGCTTCGGTACAAAGTCAAGCTCTAGCAACTTCGCTTGCGGCCATTCAATCCACAACAGTTTCATCCGTAGAGCTTACTTCTGATCAAGCTCGGGTTTCTACTGAAAAGTTCTCTACTTTGAATGATGTCATTCGTCAGTTATCAGAGAGAATGGATGCAGAAAAGGAAGCTCAAATTCTGAAGTTGAAGACTTTCTTCAAAGGTAAGATGCCTCAAATTGATACTTCAGTGATTCCTCCAGAGATTCCTTTCAGACGACCAACTGGGGTAGTTCTTCGTGAACCTTCCTCTTCTGTGACTTCAACTATTTCTCCGATTGTTTTTTTTCCATTTCTTTCGGTGGTTTCTATGTCTGCGGGACTTTCTATGTCTTCTCCTTCTGGTACATCTTCAAGGTCTTCTCTTCATGAAATTCCTATTTCTGAGTTGACTGATCTACTATATGCGCGTCTACTGTCTATGTCACCGCCACAACATCAGGATCAAGATCTTCTTTCTTTGCTACGGAACTTTCAACCTACGCCGCCTCCAGTTCCTTCTTCTGAATCTGACCGGATTACTGCTTTATCTGATGAGTTTCATGCATTCAGATCAGAAGTTCGATCAAGTTTTTCTGATCTCAAATCTTTTATGTCTCAAGCCTTCTCTGATTTATCTTCCAGGCTTGATTTTCATGAACAAAGTTGCAGAACTGAGGTCGGCTCGTCTCTTAAGCGCCGACATGATCAAGATGATCCTGATCATCAAGGCCATGAGGGGGAGATGGCAAAGAGACTGAGAGTTGAAGGATCTTCTGAAGCTAGGGAAGATATTCAAGAAGAAGTGGTTGGTGATAAAGGAAAGAGTGGTGAAACTGTTCAAGACTGCAACATTCAGGATTTAGTGAATGTTATGATTGAAAATGCTGATCTGTCTTCCTTGCACAATGAACTGAATATTTCTGAGAGTAATATTAACAATAATATGCAAATTGTTGTTTATATGGATCCAGATGTTTCTACAAAATGTTCATGAAGTTGAAGAATCTGAAGCTGCAAATGACATGAGGACATTCTTTGCTAATTTCATAGAGATTAATTCTGATGATGATGAAGATGTCAGATTTGAAAAGATATGTCAAGTCAATGAAGAAGACTGTGATGATATCGTTATCATACCAGATACAGAAGATGACTCAGTGTTCATGGATGCAAAAGATGAAGAAGAAGCAGATTTGTTATACAGTGATCTTCGTGCTCATGATGAGGTTCCTGAATCAGCTAAAGCCACAACTACTCCTGTTGCTAGTTCAGCTCCGACTACCACTATTCCTTCAAGATCATTTGAAGTTGATCAGTCGTCAAGAGCAGAAGATGATATTCCACCTTTTGATCCTGTAATTCCACCATCTATTCTAGAAGAAGGACCAACTTTATATAGACATCAAAGACAAAGAAATTTGCAACGTAGATATTTGGCATCAAGGCAAAGATCAGCCTTTCTAGAAGACACTCAGAGAAACATCTTTGTCTCTAGAAGAAGGTCGATTAACATCTATGCAATCCTTGTAGTAGAGAAAGAGTCAGATGCCTATCAATATGAATACTTAATGTTCATTAAGTGCCAGTGCAAAAGGAATAATACCGTGTCTTCTCAACACTTGATTGTTCTAGTCATCAGTGTCACAATCAACAAGTTTGTGAATATCTGGTATCCTAATTTTGAAGTTGAAAGAAGAGACTGCAGGCGGTATAAATTCTCAGAGGCAGACTTTGCTGACCTTTCTATAGATGACATTGAATTCTTGTATGACCATTTCAGGAATCTATATCATAGATCACAGGATGTTTCACAAGCTTTGTTCGTCATCAAAAGATTCATTCAACGGCAAATCCGATTCTTCAGAGTTTTTGATTTCCAGATGGCCGTTGAAAGCTTCCAACCAGTTGTAAATCTTCTGAGGCCTAACCAAAGCTTACCAAACTTAGAGTCTTATCATCTTCTCACCATAGTTGAAGATCCATATGGAGTGGTGTACAAGAATGGGTCAAATGAAAAATGCTTTCTCAGGTTTGAAGAAATTGCACATTACTCTGATGGAACTTTAAAGGTGATTAAACTTCAGTTGGAGCAACATCTGAAGGAGGCTAAAAGAAGATTTTTGGAAACAAGAGAAAATGCATTTCTGGTTGATAATGATGAAATCCGACTTCTCCAGAAGACTTTAGATTCAATTCAAGAGAGATTGAATCTCCGCTCAACTCTAAGACGACTGGAAGTTTTAGTTGGTTTGAATAGACTTCGTCAAAGAGAAGAGCGTCAGTGATTCTCCAAAGTCGCCTGGTTGGTCTATGCTATTTTTTTTAAGATTGTTTTTGAATACCACGGCGCTAATGTGTTAGGATCGAATTCTCAACAAGAATTATAAGTACTCAGAAACAATATCAAAGAAGTTTGCGGAATAACACTTTGATATTCAATAACTCAGTAAACAAACAGTAAATATGATGAATAACTTGTAAACTTGTATTGAATGGTTGAATTACAAGATTACACACACAACGTCAATCTTGAAGAACAAGCTCTTTCAAGACGAATTCTACTTCTCTAGAATTAGGAACTATACCTTGAGGTTGATTCTCTCTAAAACAAAAACTCAGAACTAATTAACTATGAAACTATTCTATCAATTATATATATATACTGAACAAAAGATAATTACAATTAAAATATCTTCAGAATATCTTCCATGAATATCTTCAGTCTATCCAGCTGTCATTCTTGTAATTCGGATCTCCATCTCATAAGCAGCACTAATCAAGATCAACAGTATTAATCTCTTAGCAGTAGTAACTCCAGCAGTACTAATCTTGAAGAGCAGCATTAATCATGTTCTGGCAACATTAACTTCAACTGGCAGCATTAACTCAGAATTACTAATTTTTTGAGCTAGCAGCATTAACCATACTTAGAATTTCTTTAGTTCCCAACAATCTCCCCCTAACTTTCCTTTTAGGAAAAGAAGTCAAGTTCTTCAGATCTTCTTCAAGATGCTCCCAAAACTCTATCATGGCCTAAATTCCAGTATTTGCATCCAATCCCAAACTTTGATTAATTGTTCTTTGGATCAAATATTTAGCCATTTCTGAATTTGGAATACATCCTAGCTTCTTCTTCAGCATGACATGAAGCTTCAGTCTGCTATGGTTGTACACTCTATCCACTAGGAAGTACTCAGTGTGATTCAAATCCAAAGTCACTGCATATACTCCACTAGTTTCATATAGAGTCCAATTATTCACTGTTTGAAAGACATTCCTTATTATCTCCTCCACTTCATCAGGTTTGAACATCATGCACAGATACTCCATTATCAGCTTTGTAATTGAAATCACTGGAGCTTTCAGTTTATCTGCATATAACTTCATCCCTATTTCAAACATTTCTTCAATATCAGACCTTGAGCAGGTTCTGACAATCTTGTTCCAAGTGTTGTACACTTCATATTTCTCATCTTTTCTCTTCAGTCTGATATACTCCTTGCCATCTACTTCCAAAACATCCCAGTGAATGACTTCAGGAGGTTTAACTCCTACAGGTTCTGCTGAAATTGGTTCAGGCACTTTGTCCATCACTACCATGTACATTTTGACATCCTCAGTACTTGCAGGTTCTTTCATTGTAGATGACTCAGGTGCCTCTTCTTCAGTAACCTTTTCAGCCTCTTCTTCCACTAATCTAGGCTTCTTTGTAGGCTTTCTACTGGCAATCATCTTTGTTCTTTTTAAAGTCCTTAGACTTTCACCAATTGTTGCTTCCTTCTCTGGAGTTTCTTGCTCATCAGGGAATGGTTTTTGTAAGAAATCATTGCTTTCTTTCATTCTTTTCTCCATTTCAACCCTTGCAAGATCATCCCCTTGAAGCTTTATCATCTCAGCATCATACATCTTCTTGAGCTTCTTAAAAGACATCTTTGAAAACATCTCTACCTTGACACCTACTGCACCCTTGAGGAAAGTAATCATTTTCTTTCTCTCTTGAGCACCCAGGTATGTCTTAGAAGGTTGTCTTTTCCTTGCAGCCATTTTGATCTTGGCAGGCTTCCTCAAAGATGTGGCTTTCTGCTTGGCTTGTTCTGTTGCTAAGCTTTGTTGATAGGCTTTGTTTAACTCTGCAGCCATTGCTTTAGCTATCTCTCTATCCTTTTGCACTTGCATGGTTTCTGCTTCTTTAAGCTTAGCCTGTATTTTCCTAGCTAGAGCTTCATCTGAATCAATCAATTTTTGCTTTTTCATTGGTTGATCAGGTTGAACTAGCTTTTCCTTGCCTTTCTCTTTACTCATTTCCTTCTCTTTGCTTGATCTCTTTGAAGCATCACCTCTTTCTTTGATGACAACTCCTTTGGCCTTTGAGATGACCTTGGGAGTATCATGCTTTGCTTTGATTAGAGTTTCTGCAATTTCAAGATCTGTGAGGACTTCTTTCATTGTTTCTGTTGCTTCCATTGGTTCAACAGTATTAATCATTTCTGCTGCTCTGCTTGTACCAGCAGTATTAATGGTTTCTGCTGCTGCTTGTGTTTCTGCTTCTTGTGCCACCTTTTCTGCAGTTATTTGCTCCCCTCAAACTTTGCATTCTCTTGCTCCCCCTTAGCTTTTGCATCTTCCATATTGTCATCAGCTTCTGACTCCCCCTTTTTGGGAGCATCAGTCACCGGTTTCCTCCTTCTGAGTACAAATTGCTTCTTCTTCTTTTGGAGAAGCAATTTCCTTACCATTTGCTTCAAGTTGAGGATCTGTTCTTGTTGTGACAGAACAATGAGTTTAAGCTCTTCAATCTCTTGACCTTGTTTGATCACATCCATATTGATGTTTCCCTTGGTTTCCATCAATTCGTCATAGTTATATCTGTCCTCACCTTGTCCAGGAGTGTTACCCCCTTTTGAATGATCATTGGATCTTTTAGTAGTGGAAGCCTTCTGCCTAGCAGAAGTACTATCCACCCCCTTGGGTTCTTGGCACCTAGGACCTTTGGATGATTGCTCACCCAAAGTTGTCATGGGGAAGGTCTTAGAGATGTTACCACTGTCCTTCTCTGTGCTAGCAGAAGTAGTGGCAGCCTTCTCACCCATATGCTCTTCCATCTCCTTAGAGAGCACCTTCTTAGGGTTGGGAGACACCCTATTGGATTCCCTTTGGATATTCTCTATTGGAGAATGTTCCAATAGAGGGCTTAAAGGCTTAGTGGGGGAAGGTACAAGAAGGGAAGGAGCCTTCTTTACCTGTTTCCTTTTGTAAGTTTGGGTAATAGGAGAAGTGGGATTTTGAAGTAGAGACTGGGGGATAGATATAGAGTGGGAAGGTTGGGATTGGCTAGCAGTGGGATGGTCTGAGGAGGGCTTTGACCCTGCTGCCATACCTTCATCAGTGTGGGACACCACCATCAATGTAGAGAACAATGGGGTGTCAACTCCTTCCGAGTCCCCAGCAGATCTTCTCATGTTTGAGAAAACCTTGCCTTTAGGGGGTTTAGGTACATATACCCCATCAAAGTGAGGTATATCCGTCAATTCATTAGTGATAACTGCCTGTACAAACCTGGGATACATGAAGAAACTCTTCTTGTTGTCCAGGTTTGAGACAAGATCATTGAAGATCATCAGAGAAAAATTATATTTTCTAGCAGTAGATAAACAAACCAAAGCATATGCAATGGGACTGCTAAATTGGCTCCAGCCAGTAGTTTTCTTTGAAATACAGTGCATCAGGGTATGAACAAAGAACCTCCATTGGGATGAAAATTTAGCTTTGAAAAACTTGAAAATTCCCATTTGGCCTTCATACCCCATTCTTGTAAGAGTTGAGAATAATTCCTCATTAGGAATAGAGGTTATACCTGCAGCATCGTCTAGACGTAGACAGATGCGTATCACCTCTTCAGTAACTGTTAGGGGTTTTTCACACACCCTTGTCTTGATCATTTGGACACCATCTTCAGTAACGAAGGTGGCATTGGCCCAGAATTGCCTCTGATGCTCTATGAAGATGGTAGGAGACACAGTGAGAGCATGAGCGATGTGGCTGGACTTCAGAAAGTCGACTATCTAGTGAAAACCTTCAGCTTGTTTTGGCTTTTGGAGCATCGCGATTTCATTGTGCTCGTCAATGAAAGCCATGGATGCCATTGAACTTGAGTGTTCTTGCCTGAAAACTTGGTACTTGAGAGAAAAGGGTTAGAGCGCAAGTGAACAGTATGCAAAGAGTCGTTATGAACTTTTTAGGCGGGCAAAGAGTATTTATAGTATTCGGATTAAAAGAAGTATTAACCTTAAAAAGATAGTGAAAGCAGTATTAACAGTGAGCAGTATTAACTGAGAGCAGTATTAACTGAGAGCAGTATTAACTGAAAGCAGTATTAACTGAGAGCAGTATTAACCACTAGCAGTATTAACTAACTAGAAGTATTAACTACTTAGCAGTATTAACTGTGCACTGGCAGTATTAAAAATGCACTGGCAGTATTAAAAATGCACTGGCAGTATTAAAAATGCACTGGCAGTATTAAAAATGCACAGGCAGTATTAAAAATGCACTGGCAGTATTAAAAATGCACTGGCAGTATTAAAACTGCACTGGCAACATTTACTACACTTACACTTTTTAAGCTTGTGATAAACTGAGTACGACTATACATTTCCTAAGAAAGAAAGTTAGTAACACCAAGAACAACCAATATACATGTATTGAACCACTTTTTAAGTAGGATCTTATTCAGAGTTGATCATTCCCACACTTGTCACCAAGAAAGTGAATCTACCCACATCAAAGGCTTTGGTGAATAGATCAGCAAACTGATTATTAGTGTGAACTTTTACAACTTGAATAAGCTTCTTTTCATTACAGTCTCTTATAAAGTGATACCTGATCTCAATGTGTTTTGTCTTTGAGTGCTTGACAGGATTGTTAACAATGCTAATAGCACTGATATTATCAATAAAGATTGGAGTGTGTAGAAAGGTTACCCCATAGTCCAACATTTGATTCTGAATCCATAAGACTTGAGAACAGCAACTTGCAGCTGCTATGTACTCTGATTCTGTTGTAGATGTGGACACTGTGGTTTGTTTCTTGCACTGCCATGAAACTAGTCTTGCACCCAAAAACTGGCATCTTCCAGAAGTAGATTTTCTGTCCAAGTTTGCTCCACCTAGGTCACTGTCTGAGTATGCAAGTAGGTCAAATGATGAGTCATGAGGATACCAAAGTCCCAATCTAGGTTGCCCTTTGAGATATCTGAATATCCTCTTAACAGCTTGATAGTGTGATTGTTTTGGCCGAACTTGAAATCTTGCACACACACATACTGGAAACATTATATCTGGTCTAGAGGCTGTAAGATACATGAGAGAGCCAATCATGGATCTATAGTGATGAACATCCATATCCTCCCCCTCAAGATCTGCTGTTATCTGCTTGTGTGTCTCCATAGGTGTGCTGGCAGGCTTTGAGTCTGAGAAACCAAACATGGTTAGAATGTCCTGCACATACTTGGACTGACAAATAAAAATACCATCTGACTTCTGTTGGACTTAGAGTCCGAGGAAGAAAGTAAGTTCCCCCATGGAACTCATTTTGAACCTTTGATGCATGAGATCCTCAAACTCCTTGCACATATTGTCTCTTATGGATCCAAAGATGATATCATCCACATAGATTTGGACCAGCAAGATGTCCTTCTTCTTTCTCTTAATGAACAGAGTCTTATCAATGACTTCTCTTTCAAAGCCATTTTCCAATAGATAGGATGACAGAGTGTCATACCATGCTCTTGGTGCTTGATGCAGTCCATAAAGTGCTTTCTTCAGTTTGTATACTCTCTCTGGATAGCTTGGATTTTCAAACCCTGGTGGTTGACAGACATATACTTCTTCTTCAATTGAGCCATATAGAAATGCACTTTTTACATTCATTTGATAGACTTTGAATTTCATATAAGAAGCATAGGCCAGGAACAATCTGATTGCTTCTATCCTAGCCACTGGTGCAAATACTTCTTCATAATCTATTCCTTCTTCTTGTGTATACCCTTGTGCCACCAACCTTGCTTTGTTCTTTATTACTATTCCTCTCTCATCTCTCTTATTTCTGAAGACCCATTTTGTGCCTATTGCTCTGTGACCTTTGGGAAGGTCTACCAGATCCCACACATCTTGCAGCTTGAATTGGAGCAGGTCTTCTTGCATGGCTTCTATCCAACTGGAATCTTTCATAAGCCTTCTTAGGCTCAAGCTGGGATAGAAAGCAAGAGAGCACTGTATGCTGATGGTCTTGCATATCTTGCAGCCTGCTTTGATTTCTAGTCATCATTAGAGAAGAGATATCTCCTATTACCAGTTGAGGAGGATGATTCTTTTGTGTTCTTGTTTGATGACTAGGTTCTTCATTTAGTCCCACCTCTAGATTGGAGTCATTCAACTCAACTGAGGTGATGTCAGCAGCTACTTCTGGTTCTTTATTCTCTTGATTCTCTTGATTCTCCTCATCTCTCCTTTCTTCTTCACTCTGATTTCGTTCAGTAGATGGCTCCTTTTCACTGTCTTCAATAGGATCCACTGTAGGTATGGGAAAAATCACAGACTGAGGTATGTTTTCTTGAACTTGTATAGTCCCTGATCGTCCACTACCTGGTCCTGCATAATCATCACTACTGAAACCAAAAGAGTTAGTTAGTGAATCAATGTCAAATAGCCACTGAGGACCAGACCCAATAGGATTTGGTGTGTTCTCATTGCATTTGACATTGTCACTTTCCTCAATTATTCTAGAAGAAGTATTAAAAACTCTGTAGGCTTTACTTTGAGATGAGTAACCCACAAGAAATCCATCATCTGCCTTGCTATCAAACTTTCCTAAGTGAGATTTAGTATTGAGAATTGTACAAGGACACCCAAATGGTTTAAAAAATCCAATAAATGGTTAATAACAGGCAGTGTTAACTGCTCATAAGGTGTCTTGTTCTTTGGCTTGACCACTAGCACTATGTTTTGGACATAACAGGCAGTGTTAACTGCTTCAGCCCAGAAAGTGATTGGCAGTTTTGAATCAGCTAACAGAGATCTAGCAGCCTCAATTAGTGTCCTATTCCTTCTTTCAGCAACTCCATTTTGTTGTGGAATCCTAGGAGCACTGTATTGTCTCTCAATGCCTTTTTCTTCACAAAAGATGTTTAGATCAAGATTTTTAAATTCAGTTTCATTGTCTGATCTAATGACTTTTACTTTTTGATTAGTTTGGTTTTCAATTCTTAGAATAAAGGATTTGATCAGTCCACTTGTCTCATCCTTAGTCCTTAGAAAATATACCCAAGTAAATCTAGAGTAATCATCAACAATAACTAGGCAATATGATTTCTTCCCTATGCTCATTACATTTGGTGGACCAAACAGATCCATATGTAATAACTGGAGACCAGAAGAAATTGAATTTAATTCTTTGGTCTTATGAGAAGTTTTGTGCTGTTTGCCTTTAAGACAAGCAACACAATGATCATCACATGAAAAGACTTTTGATGGTAAACCTCTTACAAGGTTGTTTTTAACAAGTTTGTTCATTGTCTTGAAATTCATGTGACACATCCTTCTGTGCCAAAGAGAGGATTCATCCACAGAAGCTTTTGAAACAAGACAGTTCAGGGATGAATCACTTGAAACATTGTCCATATCTAGACAATACACATTGTCCTTTCTTGGAGTTCTAAGTAGTATAATGTTTTCATCAACTACCTTGAACCCTGGAGCAAGGATCATACATTCTGTACTTGTAAATAATATACTATGTTGTTTTTCACAAACCTGTGATACACTTAACAGGTTGTACTTTAGCTGATCAACATAGTAGACATCCTCAAATGTCATCTTACCTTTTGTGACATTACCTTTTCCACTTATTTTTCCACCTGCAAGATTGTCTCCAAATGCAACATGTCCTCCATTGATATGCTTGAAATCCTGAAGGCATGACATGTTGCCTGTCATGTGCCTAGGGCAACCACTATCCACATGCCAGATGCTCTTCCCCTTGAGCTGTTGGTTGCCCTGCACATAAGATAAATCAGTTAGTATGGACTAGGAACCCAAGCCAAAGTGGTATTGGGTACCCCTTTCTCATCAAAATATTTACATTCTTTCTTGACAAGATTTTTAAACTTTGACTCCTCATTACTGGAGTACTTTGTTACAATAATGGGTTTGGATGCATATTTGCTAGAAGCAATACTGTTTTTAGAAGAACTAACTGCATTAGCAGCACTTGCATGCTTAGCAGTACTAACCTTGTTAGAGGTATTAACTGTTTTAGCAGCAGTAACTGTGTTAGCAGTAGTAACCTTTGAAGAAGTACTAACAGTGTTAGAAGCATTAAAATTTTCAGCAGTACTAACACTGGTAGCAGCAGTATTGCTATTAGCAGCACTATCCCTGTTAGAAGCACTAACAGTTTTAGTGCTTCTAGGCACCCACATTTTAATACTTTCTTTTAAAAACTTTTTCTGCATGTGGCCTTCGGTTTCAACAGATTTCTTAACCACATGTTTCTTTCCATCCTTCCTATAACCAACAGGTTTTTGCACAAATCTTTGAAAGTTCATCCTTTGGTTAATAGGATTAAAGAAACAGTACTTAGCCAAATGATTTAGCTTGCCACATATGAAACAAGGTTTTGGTCTGATTATCTTACTCAGATAAACTCCTTGTTTCTGAGCCCATTTATTATTCCAGTTTCTTTGATTACCTCTCTTTGTACCAAAATTTGGACTCTCAGTTTTATTGCAAGCACACTGTTTACAAGGGCCAGAATTTACAACAGTGGTCTGTTTGTAATGGACCTTGTTAGCCTTTCCTTTGGTCTTATCTATCTCTTTAGACTTGACCCAGATTTTTCCACATCCCTCATTGGTGATAATGTTGTTTTCTAAGGGTATCTCTTTACTCACAGCATTATTTCTATTCTCACTGGCTTATTTCTCAGTCAAATCCTTAACTACCACCTCATCCAAAGGATCTATCTTAAATACTTTCTCAGACAAGTCCTTTTTCTCCTTGGTCTCTAACAGATCTGATGTAGGAGGGATATAATTGTTGTTGTAAGGAGGGTGTGTGTTGTTGTATCCAACACCAGGCTTCATCTTATCATGAATCTGAGCCTTTAGAAGAGAATCCATTGCTTTTGAAGCATATGAAAACTTTTCTATATCAAGCTTAACCTTAGCTAATTCTTCTTTCAACTTATCATTCTCTTCTTTGGACTTAGACAGTTTGGTCTCTAAGTCATTATTTTCCCACTTCCAGTAATTTGTGCCATAAGAGTGTTGAAGTTCATTGGCTTGAAAGCCTTTGATTTGTTCTTCAAACCTTTCCACTATCAACACATAATCTCTTCTGTCCTTCTCTAATCTTTTGAGGTCATCACACATGTTTTGGTTGTTATCCCTGTACCTTTTGACAGTGTCTATGCAAGATTGAGTACAAAGATTAGAACTTACCTTATAGGGGAGATCAGACACCTCTGCCATAAGAGCTTGATTCTGAATAGCTTCCTCAGCTTGGTCACTCCAGTCAAACCCCATTCCTTGTTGAGAAACAAGGGCTTGAGAAGAGTTCTTGTTTTGATTGAATCCACCATTCTAGGCTTGTTGGTGGTTGTTATTTAGCACACCACTTCTGCACTCTCTAGCAAAGTGTCCCTTCATGTGTCACTTATAGCATTCCACCTTTGTCTTGTCAAAACCAGCACCATCTTCTCTTCTTTGAGAGAAGTTGTTCCTTCCAGTTCTTTTAATAAACTTCTTCACCCTCATAGATAACATGGCCATCTGCCATTTAATGTCCATCTCCTCCAAGTCATCAGGGTGAATTTGCTCCAGATCATCATTAATCAAAGAGTTGTTGCTATGACTTGATAAAAAGGCTTCAAAAACTGTTTCAGTGCCTTTTTCTGAATTCACACCACTAGCAGCACTAACTGCTTCAGGGTTGGCAGTAGTATCAGCAGATGCTGATAGAAGTGCTGCATTATGAATATACCCAGTGGGCTTCTTCTTAGCTTCTACCTCTGATTAAAAAACTCTTACATCATTATAGAGATCATCTAGTTCCTTCTCTTCCAGATTGTCACTCTGTCTATATGAGACAGCGTACATAGTCCATTCTTCCCCAAGAGATCTGAGGAATTTCCTGTTGATATCATCTTGCTCCATCTTCACTCCCACAGTAGCCAGTTCACCAATAAGCTTGTTGAACCTGTCAAAAGTTTGAGTCATGGACTCATTCTTTGAAGAAGTGAAGTTCTCATACTGCTGCTTCAGAACATCCCTTTGATTTCTTTTGGTGCTTTTAGTTCCAGCAAATCTTTTCTCTAGAGCATTCCAGAGAATCTGAGCATCTGTGCAGTTGCAGAATTGATGCTGATATTCATTGGGGATGGCCAGGAGCAGAGTGCTCAAGGCCTTCATCTTTGTCTGTCTAATCTTCCTCTCACCATCTGTCTTTGGTGGAGATCTTTTACCATCTGGTCCAATCTGACCTTCAGTAGAGGGGCCATTCTCAATGACATCCCACATTGAGTAGTCAGTGAGGAGAATGTATTGCCTGATTCTGATCTTCCACATGTCAAACTCATTGGGTTTGAGCATTGGAACCTTAGAGACAAGAGTACTGTTTGAATCTGCCAAGTTTTCCATGATGAATGAATGAATGTTTCTGAGAGAACAGGCTCTGATACCACTTGTTAGGATCGAATTCTCAACAAGAATTATAAGTACTCAGAAACTATATCAAAGAAGTTTGCGGAATAACACTTTGATATTTAATAACTCAGTAAACAAACAGTAAATATGATGAATAACTTGTAAACTTGTATTGAATGGTTGAAGTTACAAGATTACACACACAACCTCAATTTTGAAGAACAAGCTCTTTCAAAACGAATTCTACTTCTCTAGAATTAGGAACTATGCCTTGAGGTTGATTCTCTCTAAAACAAAAACTCAGAACTAATTAACTATGAAACTATTCTATCAATTCTATATATATACTGAACAAAAGATAATTACAATTAAAATATCTTCAGAATATCTTCCATGAATATCTTCAGTCTATCCACCTGTCATTCTTGTAATTCGGATCTCCATCTCATAAGCAGCACTAATCAAGATCAGCAGTATTAATCTCTTAGCAGTAGTAACTCCAGCAGTACTAATCTTGAAGAGCAACATTAATCATGTTCTGGCAGCATTAACTTCAACTGGCAGCATTAACTCAGAATTACTAATTTTTTGAGCTAGCAACATTAACCATACTTAGCATTTCTTCAGTTCCCAACACAATGATTACTAAGGGAGAGATTGTTAAGTCTAATTTTGTAGTAATCATTGTATTTATTTTCTAGCCTATATTGTGCTTAATGTTCATTTTCTGTATTGTAAAGGCTAGGGGTATTTAAGTCCCCTTAGTTCATTTGTTTTGTAACTTTAGCACTCACAGTTTAATACATTTTGATTACATTGAGCGTAACTTCTTTCTCTCTCTACTTTCTCTCTCTAAAGATTTAGAGATCTTGGACTTTCAGATTCTATATTGAAATACATGCCAGAGACTTCAGCACTGAAAACAGAGAACAAGAATTTGAAGATTCAGAATTCATCTCTTCTTGCTCAAATCAGTAAATTGAAAGAAAATTCTAAAGATTTAGAGAAAAGCTTTATTTGCTCAGACTGTGTAGCTAACTCCAAAATTAATTTTGCAGGGATTATTGAATCAAAGGAAAAATAGATTTCTACTCTGCAAACAAAGCTGAATAAGTTTGAAGGTCTAAATGAAAATACTACATGGTCCAAGAAGGAGCAAATGCAAAGAGAGCTTGATGAACTGAGAAGAAGAGCAAATTTTGCCAGTGAGACATCTGATGGGTTTAGAAAGATAAATTCTCAAATCTTTGCTGAAAGAGATAAGTTGAAAGATAAAGTCTTCAGTCTTGAGGTTGAAATTAATATGATGAAAGAAAAAGCAACTCAAGAGAAAGACACGACTAAAGCCCAAGATGAGATGAAGAAGATTGAGAAGAAGTGAAAGGAAATTGAAATAGATAATGCTGAGCTTCAGAAGATGATAAATGAACTGAAAGAAAAGATATCTCAAGAGGAAAAGAAGAATGTAAAAGAAAGAAAAGATTTTGCTAAGAAGTTTTCTGAATTCTTCAAAAAAGCTTTTGAAGAGAAGAAATCAGTGGAGCTGAAACGTATAAAGCTTTCTCAACAAGTTTCAGACTTTGAGAAAGTAATCATTATGGAGAGAGATAAGTTTGAGATAGAGAAGAAGAAAGTTGAACAGAAATATGTTGGTGTATTCAAGGAAAATTTTGAACAGAGAAAGAATGTTGAAAAAGATTTTGATGAAGAAAGAAGAGTGTTTGAGTCTGAGATAGAAAATTTGAACAAGAATCTATCTGAATTCTCAACAAACATTATGAAGGAGAAGAATGCAAATTCTGAGTTGCATAAGATGTTTGATCTAATGTCAAAGGAAAGAAGCAGTTTGTCATCAAAGATAAAGGAACTTGAAGAGATCATGTTCAAGGTGAAGCTGACCGAGTCAAAGACTCCAGAATCAATTGTCTAATCACCAAGAGATGATCAAGCTGATTCAGAATGCTCATTCAAAACAACTTCAAGTTCACGTTTTACAAATGTTTCTAATAATCTTTTATTTGATTCTGTGATAATCTTACTTCTAAATCTAAAGATCAAATTTGTCCTTCTAACCTTTTCTATGATAAAAATGTTGATGGTTCAGGTAATTCCAAGAAGGATAAGTCTCAGAAGAAAAGATTTTGGAAAACGAAAGATGAAAAAGAAAAAGAAAAATGGATGTGGATAGTGAAAGGTTCCTCGGACGAGAAGAAGGAACATAAATCATTTGAACATACATCAAATGCTAAAAGGAACAGTGCTCCTAAAGGTAAATTTTTTGGCAAACCTGATCTGTTTTACACTATTAATCAATTGATCATGTTAGCTCAAAAGAAAATTAGTTGCTCCTACTGTGGTTCAAATGATTTTGTAAACAAAAATTTTGAAAATAGCTGGTATGGTTCTTACTATATCTCTCCTACTATAACTGCAACTAACAATTCAGGATCCAAGTACCAGTGGATACCAAAAGCTAAACCTGTGTTGCAGGCATCTAAAGATTAAAGGGGAGAAAGAACAAAGACTTCTGAATACAACAGTTCAGAACTCGTTCTTCAAAGAACTATGGCTCTTGGATAAAACAGTTCAAGACCCGTTCCTCAATGTTTCAGGACTATGGTTTTTTATTACATCAGATCAGGACTCGTTCTTCGTTGGTAACTATGTCAATTACTATTCTCACCGGAGAATATGTAATCATGGCTTCTGAATACTATTGTTCAGAACCCGATCTCAAATGTTTTCTTCTGAAAGATGCTAATTAGATAAAACTTTTCAAGAAGTTTTGAATTTGAGGGGGAGTTACTGAGATTTTAACTGTCACATCTTTTAGGGGGAGAAGATAGTTGCTTATACTTTGATTGTTATATATTTTTTTTAATGACTTGATTTTTTTTTTACAGACATTGAGGGAAGAATATCTAATGTTTTGTCAAGGGTTCTTACATGGGAATATTCATTTTAGGGGGAGTTAAGATTCCTACAATACAGGTATATATTTATGAATCTTAAATTCTATCACTTGATGAAAGAAGAACAACTTTCGCTTGTGAAAATCATTTTTGGATTAAAATGTTCAAACCACATCGCATTCTCAAATTGTTTTATGAATTTCGAAGTGTGATTTTAAATGATTTTCATGTACATACTTTGATGATTAACTGACCGTGTGTTTCTAATGACAAATACTTGTGTAATTACCATGTCTTTATACTGTCAAATATTCATACACGCATCGGTTCAGTACATTTATTGAACTTGTTATTACCATGTATCAAAAGTATAATATTTTATGGTAATACCCCCGTTTGCTATTCATTGTTGTTTGAATCAGACGTCATTTCATCATTATATGTTCTTTCATTGCTAAAATGTTTATATCTCTTTCATATAAACAACTTTCGTCTTTGATATCCCGACTTATAATTCTTCATGAATTATTTGATCTGATTTTATCATTGTCAGATTCTCAAAGCAGTTATATTGATTTCATTTCATTCATTCACTGTAATGCGTTGAGAAATCTTAAATGTTTCAATTGCTCAAATTTTCACTATTCTCAGTTTTGAGCATACCTACACTGACATTGATTTCTTGTGTTTTAATGTCAAATTAATCATTGAACAACATATTGAGTATTGGTGTGTGAAGACCAATACTGGTATTCAGTGTGTGAGCTTAAATGACTTCCATGGATTCACGATAACCAGTGTTTCCTACCCTGGAAGTAATCCTGAATGATTGAAGGGAGAGGTGTCAAAAGAATTGAGTATTGGTGTGTGAATAGGTAAAATGGAAATGAGATATTGGTTAGAAGTGAGCTTAAAAGATTAAAAGAAAGAGGGTGTGAGATCAGAGTAAAAGAATATCAAACTCTGCACCAAATTATTTCTGAGCCGGACAGCCACATAAACTGTTGGTTCACATTTCTTCGTGACCTTCATTGAAAAAGGCACTTAGCCCATGCCAGCTCTTACATACAACCCCACCAGTTACTCATTATGTTTTTAAAAAGAGAATGTTTCACATTTTCTGGGGAAACAACACATATTCTATTGGTTCTTCACTCGGAAGATACTGATATTGAAAAAGAAGGAAAGTTGCCCCACCTTCGACCCTTTCTCATGCACATTGAGTCTATGTACAATTGTTGTTGTCTTAATGGTTTACATATTTGAGCCTGAACAACAATCATTGTGCTAATTCTTTCATAACACAAGCACGAGCACACAAAAAATCTGTTTCTCTGTCAGAACATTCATAGAAAATACCTTGTGTTTTTTCGATGATTGGATGGAAGTCCTGGGGAGTGAACATCATCTCAAGCTCCTTACATTGTAGATTCGTTGTACACAGTAACTTTGTGTTACTGACAGGCATTTCTAACAGTTTCATATGTTGATTCAGGGTTACTTTTCCTAATTTGTCTGAATTTGACAAGGTTCGGATAAATACATTCATGAATTGACGACTCATTATCAGATCAGTTGGGGGAGAATGTTCCTATTCTACCAAAAAAAGGGGAGATTGTTTATACTCATGAATATTGTGCTTATCAGATGATTTGGGGGAGATCATTTAAAGATTGTGTTGACGTTGAAAAAGTTTTGATGATTCTGATTCTCACAATTCATCAAAAAGGGAGAGATATATCAAGTTTTCAAAGTCAGACTAAAGTTGATATTATCAAGAAGGGGGAAAATTTCAGAATTTCAAAGTCAGATACAAAGTTTGAAAGTTTTAAAGATAGTCAAAGTTTTGAAGACTTCAATGATTGTGAAGAAAGTGTTAAAGTTGATTGAAAAAGCTAAAGGAAGATATTTACTTCAAGTGTTTCAGATGTCAAAGTTCATACAAAGTTTCAAAGATAATTTTGAAAGCAATATCAAAGTATGAAGAATATGCAATGTTGGTGAAGAAAAAAGGGAGATTGAATTTTGATCAAAGTGACAAAGTTTGCTGAAGATGTCAAAGTTTTCAAGGTTCTAAGCTGAAAAGTTTATTTGCTGAAGATCATGTTATGAAGATAAGAAGACCTGAAGATTATTGTAAATTTTTTTTAATCTTGAATCCAAAAGGGGAGATTGTTAGATTAGGATTGTATTCAAGATTAAAATAGAGGGTCTAGTCTGTAAATGTTCTAAACTCAAGGGTTTGAGTTGTAAAAGTCAACTAAAGTTGACTTAGTATAAATTGTATGTTTCTTTGTTATATAGGTAGATACGAACGCAAGATTTGGTAAAAAGATTTGCACACCTTAGAACACACACATAAACGTTAGATCTGTGACTGCTTATTAGATCTGTGACTAATTGTAAACATGTGATTTGATCAATAAGATTGTGTTCTTAATATGTTGTGTTAATCGTATGCTAGTAATTGGGATCACAAATTTAAATTGCATAATTGTTAATGTTTAATTTAGATCAAGTGTGGACTTTTGATGTATTTGACTTTGACTATATAAAAGTCTTTGAGAGAACTAATGCTTTGAGAGTTTCTGTTGTTTGAGAGAAGTAAGTCAGAGTATAAATAGTATAGTCTTGTGAGATAACTAAGGTAATTCAGAGACGTGCGTGTTCATTGTAACCTTGTGACTTTGCTTAATACACATGACTTTCTCTCTCTATACTATCTCTCTAGAAATATGTGTTTGATTGTGATTGAATTGTTGATATATGGCTTGAATTGGACTTATCAATTGGTATCAGAGCCTACCCTTACGAATTCAGATTGATTGTGTCGGTCCACAACAATACTATGTTTATATCAAGTTCTTAGATTAACAACACAATAAGATTACCAACCTGTATTGTTTATAACAAATGGTTACAAGGTTGATCGATTTAAGCTATAGATGTGTGTTCTCTGTGTATTCTCTCTTTTACACCTTTAAGTGTTTGTTTTTGTGTGTTTAATAAAAAATGATTATTGTTAGAGAGATTGAGAGATATCACAAAGATCTAATCTAACAAGTGTGTCTAACACACTTCCTATAATATCTAGATTTAATATCTAGATATTATTTCTAACTAAATAATATAATTAACTAAATAACTAGAAACTAACTAAGTTAACTAATATCTAACAAACTAGATATTAAGTTAACTATTACAATAACAAACAATTACATTGACATTTATTACAAATAGACATTAGACTTTAATATCGAGAGTCGACGTTTCGGCTTTAGCTTCAGATTGCTATCTTCAGATTGAATGATCTTGAATCCAATGAGACTGTGTCTTAACAATCTCCCCCTTTGGATCAAGATCATTACGAAAATGATTTTAGCAATTCAGTCTTCTTTTTCAGCTCAGAAGATGCAATCTCTTTCTCTAGCTCTTAAATCAGCATGTATTCAGAATAGTTGCTTTTGAAGATTTCAATCTTTAACATGTGATCTTTGCCATTTCTTGTGTAGTCATTCTCCCCCTTTTTGATGTTAAGTGCAACGACTTCATCAAAATTAGTTGTAAGAAATGTCAATCTTGCGGTTAGAGCCCCTGATCCGTCAATTCAAAAGATATTCATCCAGATCTTTTCAAATCCAGACAAAATAGTCGTGTAACACCTGAATCAACTAATGAATAAGTTAACATGCCTGTCAGTAACACTAAGTCACTGTGTGTAACGAATACACATTGGAAAGGAGCTGTTTGATGTTGACTCCCCCAGGGTTTCCATTTAATCATCGAAACACCACAAAGAATATTTCTATAAACATTATGACAAAGAAACTAATTCCTTGTGTGTTCGTGCTTGTGTTAGAAATAATTAAGCACTGGATCATTGCTTATTTGGCTCAAAATTGTGTAAACCACTGAGACAACAGTAAGTTAAACACAGACTCAATGTGCATGATTGAAGTGTGAAGGTGGGACAGAGTTCCTTCTTTTCAATATCCAGATTTTCCGAATGAAAATCAGATAGAAAATGTGCTGCATCCCCTTAGAAAATGTGAAACACTTTCTTGTTGAGAAGAAAATGAGTAGATGGTGAGGTTTGATCAAGAGTTGGCATGGGCTAGTTGCCTGTTTCAATAATGATCACGAAAGAATTGTGAATCACTAGAATTGTGGCTACCCGGCTCAGAAAAAGTTGGTGCAGAGTTGTGATATTCTTTTAACTCTGTTCTCACACGCTCTTTCTTTTAAACATTTAGCACACTCTAATCAAACTTTCTTTCTTTGTTTGACACACTCATTTCTTTTTGCTTCTCACACTCAATCACTAAGGATTAACCTCTTGGGTAGAAATCACTGGTTAAGGTGATTCCATAGAAGTTGTGTTAAGTCCTAGCACAATGATTCTTGTTTTCTTATGATGCACGTGATGTTCAGATTGGTTTAACTATTTCAGTTAAAGCACAATTTAGATCATTGAAAACATTTAAAATCACACTTCCAAATCATGAATTCGGTTTAAGAATCGTGAAGTGGTTTGAACATTTGAAAACAATGTTTTCTATGATTGAAAGTTGTTCACTTATCAACCATATATGAGATTAAGATAAAGGATTATATCTTTTGGTGTGATCTTATATCTCATGAAGCTAAGCATGAAGTCATAAAGATATGAACTTGTAAGCTTCTCTCAAAAATTCTGCAAAAGTCTTATGTCAAGTCAAAGTAAAATTTATTCACTTAAATTGAAAAGACAAAAAGCAGTAAAACTTTTTAAAGTACGAGTTCTGATCAGAAATAATCATAAGTCATATCCTTTTTACTCCCCCTGAAATTATGCATTAGTACATTATCATTTGTAAAAGATATGCATAAAATTTCAGAAAAGTATGTACTCCCCCTTGAAGGTTGATTTCCTAATTTTAGTATCGGAGTACAATTTCATTTTCAGGACGGATTAAGGTATTTTGATCTTTGAAGTGTGGGTCTTGAACTGTTGTGTTCAAAAGCCTTTAGATCTCCTACTCCCCCTTGACAGTAGGTTCCTGCAACACAGATTTAACAGGTTTTGGTACCCACTAGTATTTGGGTCCATGAGTGTTAGTTGTAGTTCGTATGGGGGTAACGGAATAAGAACCATACCAGTAATGGTCACTCGTCTTGTGAACAGGATTATGTGTACGACAATAAGAACAATAGAATTTCTTACCTGACAAACTGATTAATTTATCTCTTGAGTAAACAAAATCAGGTTTACCTTTCAACGCATTGTTCTTCTTGGCAATCGGCGTATGTACACATGAGTTTTTACATTTCAACTCTTCTTTAACTGGTTTCCTGTTCCAGACCAGTTCAGCTTCTTCCTGGAAGCTTCTTCTCCTTCTTTGATGTGTACCTGAAAAATCTTTATTCCTGTCATAGAAAAGATTAGTAGAATGAATCTGATTAGAAGATTTAACTGACCTTTTGAAAAAAGCAGTTTTCTGATGTGAGCTTGCGGCTGGTTTGTTAGAACCAACTGAATTATTTCTAGATGAGTGGATTTTTGACTCTGGAGTCGTTCGCTCAGTCACCACCACCGTCTTTGAAATAATATCTTGAAGCTCCTTTACCTTTGAAGAATAACTGTCTCGTTCTTTGATAATGAGCTCAATCTTCTTCTCAAATGCAGACTTCTTTTTCTTCTCTGTCAGAGCAAATTTAGACAATTCAGATAGCTTTGCATTAAGCTTCCTAATAGCAGCTTCAAGGATGCTTCTTTCTTCTTTGAATCCCTTCTTAGCACCCTTCTGATCATTTGCCTTCCTCTCTTTGGCAAACTGATCTCTTTCCAATATGATTACTTTCTCAAAGTCTTCAACTTTTTGAGAAAGCATTAAACATTTAAGTTCGAGAGTCTTCTTCTCTTCACCACTTTTCTTTGACAGATCTGAGAACTTCTTTTCAAAATCTGATATTTTCTTTTGAAGCTCAGAGTTCTCAGCTTCCAAAACCTTAAGTCTTGATGACACTGTTGATCCTCTCATCAGTTTCTCAATATGTTCCCATAACAGCTTTCCTTTAGTCTCTTTGCTTCCTAATGTAAAAAAGATCTCTTTTGAAATCTCCTCAGAAATTCCATTCAGTAGGAAAGATAAAGCTAAGTTGTCAGCGTCATATCTCTTTCTTTGCTCGTCTGAGTACATACGAAGTGGTAATGGACAATCTAGATCTACTCTTTCTCCATTCTTCTTTGTAGTATAACACATTGTCCTTGGAGCTGTCATACTCCCTTCACTCAGAGATTTTCTAATGAATATACCCAGATCATGTCTTTCAATGAAGTCCATGAACCGATCTTTCCACTGCTCATACTCTCCTCTGAAGAGTATAGGTGGCTTTGTGTCGGTTCCGATAGCTAGAGCTTCTCTTGAGGTCATCTTGTATTGATTAAGAGAAAACTTGACAGATATGATCGTTAATGCAAATTAAAAACAGATAAAATTTTATCACACAAAAATTTTGTCCCCCTAGGCAGACTTAGCACAGGGGTCCCGCAAGAAAAAAATTATGACTTTTAAAGACCCTATTACAGTTTTGAAGATTTCTCAAAAAAATATTCTAAGTCTGGATTGGAGCAGAGAGGTTTGCGTGTCTAGCACAGTGCGCAAAGAGAGGTTTGCGTTTCACGTGGGAAGCGCAAAGTGAGGTTTGCGTTTCAAGTGGGAAGCGCAAAGTGAGGTTTGCGGGTCTAGTTGGAAGCGCAAAGTTGAGGTTTGCGGTTCAAGTTGGAAGCGCAAAGTTGACTTGATCTTTTGAAAAGATGAACACGATGGGTTGAGGTTTGCGTTTCTGAGGTTTGCGTTTCTGAGGTTTCTGAGATTGGAACCGAGAAGTGGACTTCGCGTTTGGCTTGAGAGGCACAAAGTGAGCTTTGCGTTTCTCTTGAGGAGCGCAAAGTTGAGGTTTGCGATTCATATTGGACGCGCAAAGTTGAACTCTTTGTTTGTTCGACCTCTGCTTTGCGCTTTGTTCGTCCTGTACTTCTAAAAATCGTCTAAAATCTGTATTGAAACGATTTAGCAATACCAAACACTACCCTTATGTCTAGAAACACTTCTAGAACTGAATGTAAGCACTCGATCGCAATAAAAATCACTTTTTAAAAATCAAATCGATGGCACAGTAACTTAAAGCTTTCGATTGTTTCTTCACTAAAATCACAAAATGGAACTCGATAAATGATTTAAAGTGAAATCAAACAACAACAACTCTATCTAGCATGTTAATCGATCACAACGTGATCGATTTTAACACCTAAAACACTTCAACACTCAAAATCACTTTTTCAAATAGAACACAGAGTCGTTTTTCAGAAAAACTTGATTTGATCTTAATCAGGCTCTGATACCAATTGTCGGTCTACAACAATACTATGTTTATATCTAGTTCTTAGATTAACAACACAATAAGATTACCAACCTGTATTGTTTATAACAAATGGTTACAAGGTTGATCGATTCAAGCTATAGATGTGTGTTCTCTGTGTATTCTCTCTTTTACACCTTTAAGTGTGTGTTTTTGTGTGTTTAATAAAAAATGATTATTGTTAGACAGAATGAGAGATATCACAAAGATCTAATCTAACAAGTGTGTCTAACACACTTCCTATAATATCTAGATTTAATTTTTAGATATTATTTCTAACTAAATAATATAATTAACTAAATAACTAGAAACTAACTAAGTTAACTAATATCTAACAAACTAGATATTAAGTTAACTATTACAATAACAAACAATTACATTGACATTTGTTACAAATAGACATTAGACTTTAATATCGAGAGTCGACGTTTCGGCTTTAGCTTCAGATTGCTATCTTCAGATTGGATGATCTTGAATCCAATGAGACTGTGTCTTAACAGATTCGATTACCATTGTTGATTGATTTCTTGATTTCATTCAAGAACACGCAGAGACGACTTCTGGCTTTTACTGTTTGAATCAAATTCGTATTGATTAGTTGTGATTATAATGTAAAAATGGTTTAGTGGTGTTCGATTTCTTGTTTTGATCACTTCTTATTCACATTGTTTCACGAATTTCCCACTTAATCTGTTTCAATTTTGAATTTTAGTCGAATTCTCTTGAATACCACACGAACCTGTAATTTCGATGAATGCAATGTAATTTCTTGGTTTTGGTCTTGTTTGATTGTTAAGAAAGTGTTCGATTTGACTTTTCGAATATATTGGATCTTTTTGTAAAGAAATCTGCAGATTATTTGAGTTTTGGATCAAATCCGTGTGCTGAACTGAAGAACGCGCTAGGTCTGTGAAACGTGTCGTGTGTCCCACAATCAGTATATAACAAGATAACAACAACAATTTATCAATTGAAACACTCTATTATTGATTTCAAATTCAGAGTATACAAACTTTCTCTCTCTATGACTCTTTTTCTCTCTCTCTAAAACACTCTCTCAGAATTGTATACAATATCTCTGGTCATCTATCTATTGAAAAGAAAATCTATTTAAACCTAGTAACTAAACAAGGAAACAAACAAACACAAGTAACTTGGACTTTATTACATTTAGACTTTGACTTTTAAAGAGAGTTGACTTTCTCAGCTTTGACGTCTTGAATCTTTGACCTTCAGTCTTCATGATTTTGTATCCAACATATTTCTGCTCTAACAATCTCCCCCTTTGGATTCAAGATCATCACAAAACGATTTAGCAAATCAATCTCCCCCTTTAGTTGCATTGAAGAACTTTAAATCTCCCCAAAGTCTATCTTCAAGAAATACCAACAATCTCTCCCAAAGATGGTAGAAACATTCATTAAAAATTCTTCTCAAAATTGTCTCAAACCTCTTTCAGTCTTCAGAAAGAAATTATCTTCAGGTTTAGCTCAGATTGCTTCAGCAAATAATCTTCAAATAAAATTTCAGCAAAATCAGCACATCTTCAGAAATCTTTAAATTTTTCTTGAACAATCTTTCACCCTTTTAATCTTTGAACTATAACTTCTTCAAACCTTTAACTTTGCAATTTCTGACTTGGACATTTCTTTAAAAAATTTCATCCTACTTATAGTACATCCTACTGATTTGTCCTTATAGTACATCCTACTGATGCAGTAACTTCTGGTTCTTCATTAACAGGTTCAACTTCAACTGAAGGAGTAGGTGTTTGAACTTGATCTTCTATATGAACCGAGGGTAATAGGTCAGTTGTTACATCTGAAGCGGTTGGATGATTTGTCGTTGAATCATCAGTCCTGTCAACCACAACAGAATTAGGAAATTTAGATCCTAGAAACTCATCATAGAAAAATTTAAACAACAAATCTAAAATAGATAAATGAGTAGTAAAACATGATGCTTCATCTGATTTGTCCTTTTCTGGTACAGGTTCTAAACTGAATTTTCCAAAATCTAACACTCCAGTTATCACGGGTTCTGAACTGACTTGTTCAGAATCCATTTCTTCATCAAATGTGACATTTACGCTCTCGAAAACAGTCTTTGACTTCTTCAAATATTCACGATATGCAGCAGATGTAGGAGAATATCCAATGAATATGCCCTCATCTGCCTTAGAACTGAACTTGTTGAGATTCTCTCTGTCGTTTAGCACAAAACACTTACAACCAAAAACATGAAAATATTTAATGGTTGGTGTTCAGTTGTTGATCAACGCATACGGAGTCTTTTGAAATCTGCGCTGTATCATTGAACGGTTCTGAGTGTAGCACACAGTCGAAATAGCTTCTTCCCACAGAAATAAAGGTAACTCAGATTGGCTGAGCATAGTCCGAGCGGCCTCGACTAGCGTTCGATTTCGCCTTTCGACTACTCCATTCTGTTCAGGTGTATGAGTAACAGAGTATTGATGTGATATCCCGACCGATTCGAGATACTCTTCAACAGTTCTGTTTTTGAACTCTGTGCCGTTATCGTTTCTGAGAAGCTTGACTGGTTTATGTAAATTTACCTGAGTCGTCTTCAGAAATGTAATGAGAACTTCGGGTGTCTCATCTTTTGACCGTAGAAATTTGACCCACGTGTATCGCGAATAGTTGTCCACGATAACAAGAACATATTTCTTTCCGCCTAAGCTTTACGTTCGTATCGGACCACAAAGATCCATATGTATCAACTCTAATGGCGAACTAGTACTAGGTTCAGGCATCGTTTTATGTGAAGCTCTCTTCATCTTGCCTTTTTCACATGCTGCACACAAGTGTTCTTTCACATACTTGAGCTCAGGAAGTCCATTCACTAACTTTCCACTAACCAGCTTGTTGATATAACGAAAATTCAGATAAGATAACCTTTGGTGCCAAAACCAACTTTGCTGCATCGAAGCTTTTGTTAGTAAGCAAACCTGATTGTCATTCTGGACCTTTGAAAGATTGATGGTGTAGAGATTTGTCTTTCGAGTGCCAACTAAGAGTTCTTTGCCGTCTTCAGTACGCACCGAGCAACTCTTAGATTTGAAATTGACCTCTAACCCTTTGTCACATAATTGACCGATACTAAACAAATTATGCCCTAAGCCTTCAACATAGCTCACCTTCGTAATCTTTATATTATCTTGAATGATGTCACCATATCCTAAACAATAATTTTAGGTACCCATTTAAAAATGGGTCCATTTAAATTAGTATAAGATTTTGGTATCCATTTGAATATGGATCCTCTGTTCTTTTGAAAACTTTTGAAAACATTTGATCGAGAGGAATAAACATGATAAGATCCAAACCAACCATTAGAATTATAATGATAAGCAAAATCATTCCACTCATAAGAATAAGATGTAGTAATAGGTCGAGATAATTGGAACAATTGCTTTATTGAGTATCTCTTGTAAGAATTTACAAGGTTTTTATTATAAGAAGCAACAGAACCAATTACATCAGTAATACTACTATCAGATCTATTACAAGAATTATCAGTAAAAGATTCAGCTGTCTCATCATTCTTCCTTTTTGGTCGCCATTCTATTCTTGCTTCCGACCTTTTCGTTCTTAAAACTGAAACAGAAGATTTAGATTTATTAGGAAAATCAGATTTCTGAGATTGACTTTTCTTTTGTTTACCAGTGTTGTTCTGTTTCTGTGAACGTTGTTTCTTATGTTTCTTACCTTTAGCATAATAATCAGCATTCACAAAAACTGGTTCACCAACCTTAGTTAATGATTCACCAATTTCATTAACACTTGGTAAAGATCTGGAAGTGGAGCATTAAAATCAAACATATCAATTACTTCTATACACCTATTATCAGAATTGAGAAAATTATTTGCAGACTCAAATAAGTCATCAAAATTATCATTTGAAGTTTAAGGAGCCTTTGAAACTTTAGAACATTCGGTACATTTAGATTGAAAAACAGTGTTCTTTAAAACTGTAGAAAATACACTTTGTTCAATTTCTACAAAAAGTCTTTCATCAGATAAAACATTTTCAAGCTCAACTATTTTGCTTTCTAGAATGAGTGGAGGAACATAAACTTTTGCAATTGCAGGTTTTGCCTCCATCTCAGGAACATAATAACTAGCAAAATAATCATTTGAAAGTAATTTTGGTGTTTCAGAAAGGTAACTATCATTTAACTTTTCATAGTTAAATGGTAGTTGCATTATTTTTACACTCTTTCTATTTTTAGTTTCTCTGGCCTCAACCTCTTCTGATAATTTGGTAACAAATTTGGGTTTTAAATGTGTATGTTTACCAGCAGAAACAAGAAAATCAAAGTTATATAATGCTGGTTGTTTTCTGATGGTTTCTTTAAGTAATGGGGGTTTTCATAACCAAGTCCCTATTTTTCCTTAACATCAGTCTCCTCATTAGGTGCATTAAGAAAAATAGTTTGATCTGTTTGTCCTCTTGCATAAAGTTTGGCTTCCAGACCATTTACCTTCTTATTTAAGCTCTTATTCTCAACCTGCAATTTATGAATAGTTAGTGCAGATTCTTTCTTCTCTAAATCAAACTTAGAAAGTGTAGCTTCAAAATCAGAAATCTTCTTTTCAAAACAATCTATTTCAAGTTTAGAATCAGAAACAGATTTGCGTAAAGAATCAATTAGATATTTGTTCCCAATAACTGATTTATTAAGCTCAAAGATCTTTTGATTTCTTTTAGAAACTCTGTCTTTTTCCTTTTTCAGTTTGGCTTGAAGGTCTTGAAGTTCGACCATCATGGCTTTAATTTTGATTATGAAACCATTTTCAGTTAAATTCAATACCTCATCAGCTGCTTCATCATCTGAATCATCATATTTCACCTCTTTTCCCATTAAGCATAGATGAGCAACTTTTTCTCTCTCTTCTTCTATATCTGAATGATCCAACCAAAATTCGTCTTCAGCCATTAATGCCTTGCCATCTTCCTGTTGCTTGGCCAAGAACATTTTATTCTTGTAATATTCTGAGTTGCGAACCTTAGGCTTCCGACAGTCTTTAGCATAAGGTACAACCATGCCACAGTTGTAGCACTTGATCAGATCATTAGTTGTCCTTTCAGCTCCAGTGTAATCATTCACAAACTTTTTCTTTTCTTCTGGCTTCCTCTCTCCAAATCTATTTCCTTCCACTCTTTCTCTATGCTCGTGGTTCTTTGAGGTTGATGAAGAATATCTCTGAGAATTAGACCCCGACTTCTTATAAAATTTCTTTTGGAATGCTCGGGTCAGTAACAGCATTGCCTGCTTCAGATTTTCTCCATCATCTCCATCAGATTCAGATTCTGACTCAGAACTAGAAACCACTATCTTTTACTTTTTCTTCTTATCTTTCTTTTCCTTCTCTTTCTCTCCAGCCACCAATGCTATGGGATCTGATACTTTTTCAACTTTTTTTTTCTCTGCTCTTTTCTCTTCTACCTCCTCTTCATTCTGTCTTAACGTCTCATACACCTAATGCAACAGAATGTCACTTAAGTCCTTCATTTGTTTCATCCTGCGCGTATGTTTCTTCCATTCGGGTTGCAGGATGCTCAGGAACTTGACATTGTTCTTAATCTGCTTCTTTTTCACCTTGTTCTTTGATAGTTCATTTAGAAGAAATACAAACCGTTCGTAAGTGTCTTCTAGGCTCTCATTTTCTTTGGCTTTAAACTCTTCATAGCAGTTTATGCAATTGGCAACCTTCATCTGATTCCCAACTTTAGAACCCATCATCATCTTCTGAAGTTGATCCCACATCTATTTAGCATTGGCCTTGTAGTTGTCTATCTTGATATAAATCTCGTTCGGGATACTTTGAAGAAGTAATGATCTCGCTTGTTTATCTGCTTTGAAACGGTTCTTTTGCTCTTTAGAATATTAAGCATACTCTTTTGGAACTATTTTCATCTTTGGTTCTCTTACCTCATCACCATCCTCGCTGTCAGATGAATCATCATCAGGTATTTGGATAGTAGGTAGTATCATGGGACCCTCCATGATTGACAGAAGAATGTTTTCTCATTTAGTGTGTCGGTCCACAAAGTCAAGAAAACGATCCTTCCATTATTCGTACTCCCCTTTAAACAAAACGGGAGGCTTGACATCTGTCCCGATGGAAAGAGTGTCCTTTGAAGTCATCTTGAAATATACTGCTTACTGATCGTCAAAATTCAGAAAAACACAAACTGGATCAAAGAAAAAAAAATTGCTTGAAACTCGCAGACGCCTAAACTCGCAAACCACTATTCAAAGAGAACTCGCAAGCTTAAGCGTGCGTGTTTGTGAAACTCGCAGATGCCTAAACTCGCAAGTAACTGTTCATAAAGAAACTCGCAGATAGAGGTGTGCGCGTTTCCTGAACTCGCAACTGCCTACTTGTGCATTTTAACAAACTCGCAGACCGAATGAACTCGTAGACTACTCTTCCGCTGGAACTCGCAAACAAAGCGTTGCGCGTTTTGAAAACTCGCACATGCCTTCTTGCATATTTTGAAGAACTCACAAGCTAAACTGGCAGAATGAAACTCGCAATGATTGCGTGTTTCAACACTTAGAAAAAATTTCGAAGATTTCAAACTCGCAAACTTCAAATTGCGCGTTTCACGAACTCGCAGATAACCCTCTGCACGTTTCTGGAGAAAATCAATATCTTTCGGCTTGCGCGTTCTTCCAGATGAAGCTTGCGCGTTTCACAGATCTTGCGTGTTCTTGGGCTTTTCGAACAAAAATTCAAAATTTCACACAGAAATCCATCGAAACCTTCGAATTTGATCTCGAAACTTTGTCAATTTGCTCTATTCCATATCTCTATTAGGTTACAATACAAGAATTACAAAAAAAAAACACAAATCGTAGCAATTTGCTTCGATTTACAGTGTAGTGAACTTGTTCGGACAAAAAATCTAAAAAATCCAGAATTCACCCTTAATCCGTGTGAATTAGCCTAAGTAATCTGAAGTGAACTTGTTTAAAGCTCCAATTCGATTCTATTACAAGCAAATTTATATCCAAAATACCACAAAATCGAAGAATTCACTTGTAACAGTCCATATAACGAGTTCGTGAAAAAAAAATCGGTCTAAAAATCAAGAATTAATCCAAGTTTCTCTGAATTTCTCTGCTCTGATACCAATTGTGTGTCCCACAATCAGTATATAACAAGATAACAATAACAATTTATCAATTGAAACACTCTATTATTTATTTCAAATTCACAATATACAAACTTTCTCTCTCTATAACTCTTTTTCTCTCTCTCTGTAAACTCTCTCTCAGAATTGTATACAATATCTCTGGTCATCTATCTATTGAAAAGAAAATCTATTTAAATCTAGTAACTAAACAAGGAAACAAACAAACACAAGTAACTTGGACTTTATTACATTTAGACTTTGACTTTTAATGAGAGTTGACTTTCTCAGCTTTGACTTCTTGAATCTTTGACCTTCAGTCTTCATGATCTTGTATCCAACATATTTCTGCTGTAACACGCGCTAAGGAAGAACACAGAAGATTCGAAAGAACGCGCAAGATGATGTTTTTCGTGTTTTCGGCGAGTTTGAGCTAGTTCGCGCATCATTCGTTCTGCGAGAAGCTAGCTCACGCACAAT
This sequence comes from Arctium minus, assembly GCA_954870635.1. NCBI lineage: Eukaryota > Viridiplantae > Streptophyta > Magnoliopsida > Asterales > Asteraceae > Arctium > Arctium minus. The sequence goes on from OX941081.1 coordinate 146,537,824, forward strand.
ATTATATGCGAGTTATTGAATTCTCAAATTTTTCTAAGTCTGGTTCATGCTAAAGCCTTCTGCGAGATTGTGATCTTGCGAGTTTATATTTTGCGTGTTCTTACTTTCTCAAATTTTTCCAAGTATGAAACACGCAAAGGCTCGTGTGAGTTCTACCTAACATGCGAGTTTACATTCTTCTACGAGAAGTTCAAGTGTTCGAATATATTCTGAGTCAGAAACGTACACAAAGTTCCTTGCGAGAAGTAACTTCGCACACAACACTACTTGCGAGTTTCTCGATACGCGCTAGTAGTGGTCTGCGAGTTCCTTGTTCGCGCACAAAGTATTCAGCGCGAAGTTTTGTGAATAGTGACTTGCGAGTTCGAGGGTTATGCAAGTTCTATACTTGGTGTTTTTCAGAGATTGTTTTCAACTGGTATTCTCAGTTTGACTTTTCAAGTCAACTGTTTCTGATTCGTTTGGGAGATCTTGTATCAAGCCTATTATCAGTATTCTTTCTCTATATGTTCAAGATGTCAACTGTTTTAGCTGGGAGAGATGTTGCTATTTTGTACATGCCAGAGATACCGGCAATTAAAGCTCAAAGGGATAAGCTGAAGATTCAGAATGCAACATTTCTTAATCAGATTCAGGAGTTTAAAAATAACTTGTTAAAATCTGATATAACTTCTTATTGTACAAAATGTGCTAATAATTCAAAATATGATTTTGCAGGTATTCTCAATACAAAAGAGAAAGAAATCAAGTTGAGAGAAAGAGAGATACATCTTCTTGAAACTAAATTAAAGACAACTGAGAAGAATTTTTCAGAAATTAAAGTTGAATCAGTTGGTCTACTCAACAAGATGAAAGAGTTTGAAGATAAGACTTCTGCTTTGGAAGTGAAGAATGTTGAGTTACTAAAAAGTCTTCCAGCAGATAAAGAGAAAGCTAACCTGGAGAAAATTTAGAACGAATAATTGTCTGATTTTTCCAAGAAAGCTCTCCAAGAAAAGAAAGTTTTAGATCTGAGATGCATCAAATTCTCTAAGCAACTGTCTGATTTTGAAAAGATATTAATTACTGAAAGAGACACGTTTGCCGAAGAGAGAAAAGTTCTTGATGAAAAAGTAGTTGAATTTCCCAAACAAATCTCAGTTTTACAAAACTTACTTGAAAAGGAAAAGAAAATATTTCAAGAAAAGAAAAGGTCTTTTGAGATTGAAAAGAAGAAATCTGAAAAGAGAAATGTTGGGATCTTCAATGAAATTTCTGCTAAAAACAAGAACCTGGAAAATAATTTTGATCTTGAACGTCAAAATTTTGAAAATGAAATTTCAATGCTCTCTAAAAGACTAACTGTTTTATCTTTTAGACATATTAAATGAACAAAAGGTCAGATCTGATTTACAGATAAAATTTGATATAGTTCTTGAATAAAAGAATCTTTTATCTAAATAGATAAAAGATCTGGAAGTTGCAACCATTGATTTGTCAGAAAAGATTTCTGCAGAAGTAATTGATCAATCACCGATTGACAAGTCAACTGAATCAGTTTGCTCTTTTAAAACTGCTTCCAACTTTATATCTGAAAAAGTTTCAAGAAAGAACAGTATCAAAACAAAAATTGTTGATACAAGTCAGATTCGTCCTACTAATCTGTTTTATAATCATTCTATTGATGGAACAACCAGGTCTAAAAAGAAAATTCTTGGAAAGCAATCAAGGACAGATTAGATGATTTGGGTTGTTAAAGGCTCTACAGATTGTAAAGTTGTTCAGAAATCATTCCCATCCACATCCAATGCAAAACATAATAGATCTCGAAAAGGTAAATCTTTTACTACACCTGATATGTATTATTATACTAATCTCATTATTAGGTTGGCTGAAAAGAGAATATGTTGTTCTTACTGTGGCGAGAATGATTTCGTGAATAAAGAGTCTGCTCACAACTGGTATGGTACTTACAGAATAACTTCTCAGAATAGTGTAGTTAAAATATATAAACCTAATGAGAAGTGGATTCGTAAATCTACCAAACTAGGACCCAAGTATATATGGGTACCAAAACCTGTGAAATATGTTTTACAGGATGCACAGGTTTAGGGGGAGCAAGTAATTTGGCTTCTGATTATTTCAGATCAGAACTCGGACTTCAAGGTCAAGAATTTGACTTCTGATCAAGTCAGATCAGGACTCGTACTTTAGTATATTGAGCATATTGCATACATCAAAGAGAAAACAGACATGCACACTTCAAGGGGGAGCAGAAATGTAAAAGTCTGTAAGTGGGTGTGTGAGTCTGTGTTTGAAAAAGTTCTTGAACTCAAAAAGTTTTTTTTTTCAGAGAAAAGTTGCATTTTTGGGCATAAAAGGATTTTTAATAAACTTGCTATTTTTGGAAAGTGGAACAAAATATTTTTGGAAAGTTTCCATTTTTGGAAATTTCTCAAATTTTTTTCTAAGTATAGAACGCGCATAGTATTATGCGAGTTTGTAAAATGCGCAAACCATTGCATGCGCAAAGTGTAGAACGCGCAGACTGTGTCATGCAAGTTCTCACTTTGTGCATAGCACAGGTTGCGCGGAGTACAAAACACGCACACTATTGCTTGCGAGTTTCCACTTCCCGCACATCAATGCGTGCGAGTTCTTACTGTTCATATCACCTCACACACGTAACATCTTGCGCGTTTCATCTTCGAGCACGTTACAACTTGCGAGTTTTACACTTCGCGCACATAGCTTCATGCGCGAAATGCACACACTGACTTGCTATTCTTTGTGCGGCAAGTTTTCTTACTTCGTTCTGCGAGAAGTGTATCATCCACTCAATTCGTGCCACGTGTCATTTCACTCTCTGAGTATAAATTTGCAAGTTTTCCAATTTTCGATTACTTCTCTCATACTATCCTTTGCGAGTTCTTCACTTAGTGTTATTTTTCTCTCGAACTTTTCTTGTGCGATTTTCGATTTCAGACTCTCAAATCGAAGATTCAGTGTAGGTTTTTGTTTCTTCTTGATTTTTTCTTATTCGATTATATTGTTTGTACTGTTAATTCATCTTTGCAGACTTCGATTTTTCATTATTTAGGGTTTCAAGTTTATTTTTTTAGTGTCGGTTCATGTTTTATCCGAACTTCTTGATTTTTGATTTTGGATTCAAAAATGTTAAGTATGTATGTTGTTCGAACCATATAGCATTTGGGTTTCATTTGTTTTGCAGGGATTCCTTGACACTGGATATAGATTTGAAGATATGGATTCGATTTTATTCTTTCGAACTGTTACATATGGACTTGGACGGAATCATTGTAATAAACTACAATTTTGATCTATAATCAATCTGAACATCAATCGTAATGATTAGAACTTGCATAAAATTTCAGATTAACACATAAAGTTTTGGGCTCCAAGTTCAAAATTTTAAATTTTTGAAGAGCATTGTTCTTGCGTGTTCTTGACTTAGAACATATGGTCTTGCGAGTGTATGTTTCAGTCCATACTTCATGCGAGTTTTAGTCCTTGTTCCAGTTCTGCGAGTTTCTTATGACTTGCGAGTTCTTCACCAAATTCAGTGTCATGCGAGTTTTGAGTTCTCTCAATGCCATGAGAGTTCTGTCCTTGGCTAAAAAAAATTCAAATTTTTTTTAAAAACCTTTCAGATGCTTGTGCGTTTATACACTACTACTGCATTTTTTAAGAACAAAATCAAAACTTCAAGTATTTTGGTCATAATTGAGTCATTTTCATTCTGTATTTTGTCTTTAGTTACATCTTGCTTCATATAACTGTTTGTGCTTATCATTTTGAGCTTTAAAGTACAATCATTCTGTACTTGATACTGTGTATCAAAATGTTTTCTGAAAACAGGTTTTAAGCTTATTGACTAATATATTTGATTATATCCAATACTTTCTATCTTTTTCAGGTAAAGAATGGCATAAGAAATCTCACATAATCCAAGTGTCCGTATGGATGAACTTGATCCCAATGGGTCAAAAGACACTCCTATGTCATCCTCTAGATCTCACTTACAGTCTGAAGTTGGTGTAGATCCTGATCTTGCCCTGATCAATCCGTCAGAGTATCTGTTGCTCTACCCCAACAATCATCATGTGGATTTTGACAGTCTTAATGTCAATCCACTTGTTGTGGAAATTCTGAAGGGTTATCCACTTCATCAGGATTTGACTGACACTGCTTCAATTCCATTGATCTAACTACAACAATCCTGGTAGACGATAGAATACGTGGTTGAGAGCAACACAAATAAATACTTCTGGCTCAGAATTGATAACTTCACTTATGTTCTAACTTATCAGAGACTCGGATGGATATTGGACTTACCTGAAGCTAACTCACGAGAGGGCAGGACCAGCTTTGATTCATACCTAGTCGACTCAGAAGTATTTGAAGGCATTCGCGCCTTAGGTTATACTAGTTCACTATCAAAGATCAGTGAGTTTAAGAAGACCAATCTTCCACCATTTTACTACCAAATGTTCTCCGTGATCAACCGATATTTAACTTCCCAAAATTCAGGTCTTGATAATACGAATATGCACACACTGAGGCTCTTTCATGCTGTTGTGTACAATCTACACGTTGACTACTTAGTGGTTTTCTGGACTGAACTGTACGAAAATGTCATCAGTAAGAATACTTCCAAGAGACCAATCTACGTTCCTTATCAAAGATTTCATCAGTTGATAATCCGAAGCATGATCTGTTGATCCAAACTCTCTCAGTGATTTGATAACGACCCTATTCTATACTTAGTGAAAATTACGTTTTAATATGTATTAGTGTTTCACCATCAGCGATCAGACTGAGTCTGTTAAGTTATCGTTGATAGTCTCGCTTGTAAACATTTATATGTATTAGTGTTTCACCATCAGCAATCAGACTGAGTTTGTTCAGTTATCGCTGATAGTTCTGATGTAAACATTTTACATAATCACTGAAGACAAGTTTCGCGTCAACAGATGTTCATAGCTGAATCGAAGACGAAGCTGCTGAACAAAGACAAGTCTACTAGTGACCTGATGCGGACATCAATGAAGCAAAGACGACTCTACTCATACGCGAAGAAACCTGAGGAAAAACTTCAGCGATAGCTGAACCTTCTTATATCTCTGAAGGAAGAGATATTCAGCGATCGATGATCACTTAGCTTATGCCTCAAGTCTCTTTTGTCTTTCCTTGCACAACAAGTACGATGTATCAGAATGGACATGTCTCAGCCATAATTCGTACAACAACTCTGTCAACTACACTGTTCATGATACGACTGAAAGCATGTCTCCCAAAGTCAGACTCTCTCAGCCAATCAATGAAGGACACGTGTAAAGTGCCCTGCCATGCATTTAATGCATAGGGTATAAATAGAAAGATTACCTCTTCATCTGAAGAAAGTGCTCACACCTAGCCTTCATGTTTCTACATTATAGAAACCTTTGTTTTCTATACTTCTCCAATCCACATTCTCTATATTCTTGTGCAACCATCTTAGTGTTTTCTTAAATTTGTTTAGATTGAGTTCTACTTAATCTTATTCCGCAACAGACTTGTAAATTGTGTTTCATTTATCAATAAACAATTTATTAAACTTTAAATTTTGTGTTTGTATTCAACCCCCCCTTCTACAAACTTTTTAAGCACCTCCGGGACCAACAAGTGGTATCAGAGCAGACTGTTTAATCTGATAAACAAGATCTTGCTTTATTTCTTACTTGCTATTCTAAAATGGCACTTAACACAAACACAAACTACTATGATAATGGTTCACTTTCTAAACCTCCTCGATTTAGGAGAGATAACTTCTGTCTCTGGAAGAATCGAATGATGCTATTTCTTGAAGGTGCAGATCCTACTATACCTGAGTACGTAGCAAACGGACCCTATGAACCTGTCCAAATCAAAGTTGTCGTTCCAACTACTGCCACCACTCCATTTATTCCTGAACGCTATATTGCTAAGGAAATCAGACAATGGAGTGATGAAGACAAGAAGAAGGATGGTATCGATGCAAGGGCAAAGACCATTATCTCTATGGCTCTGCCTGATGAAGTTTTCCATTCCATCATGCATTTTAAAACTTCTAAAGAAATGTGGAAAACCATATGTGTTCAATATGAAGGTACCACTGAAATCCAAGAGACTCGAAAGATTAACTTGGTAAGACAGTATGAAAGTTTCATCGCTGGTAAGAATGAATCTCTCTCTGATGCTCATCAGCGGTTTAACTTCCTAATCATTGATCTAAGAACTGTTGGTTGGACCTATTCTAATTCTGAGGTCCTAACAAAATTCTTAGAATGTCTTCTTGAATGCTGGGACAGTTATTCAATATGCCTCAAGCTGACAAAAGACTTAAATTCTCTTTCTCTCAGCACCTTGTATGGAATATTGCTTAACTATGAGCAATCAAACCTTTTGAAGAAGAATCTTATAAAAGATTCTAAAGACTCCAAAAGCACTCCTGTTGCTTTAGTCTCTTCAAAGATAATTCCATCGCAGCGATCTACTCTCACCATCACTGAGTTAGATTATGAATCTGAGGATATATCAGACACTGATCTTTCAGAGTTTGATGAATCTTTAGCACTCTTGACAAACTCTTTCAAGATATTTGCAAGAAAGAGCAATTTCCGAAGAAATAAGCCTCTCTCCCTCACTGATAAGCCTAAGTGAACCCCTATTGATAAGGCTACTGCTACTTGCTTTAACTGTGAAAAGATTGGACACTTTGCAAGTGAGTGCAGGTCAAAGAAAGTCTTCAAACCTTCTACCTCTAGAAGATCCAGCGATGATAAATACCTTAAGTTGAAGGAGAAATATCAAAAGTTGAAAAACTACAAGCGAAAAGGTAAAGGTCTCATCGCTGAAGAACACGACTGGGCTGAATCTGAAGAATCAAGTTCTGATGAAGAAGAAGTCGCTAATCTCTGCCTCATGGCTGAGATTAAAGAAGAAGTGGAAGAACCAACTGAAACTTCTATGAGCTATATATCATCTCAGGTATCTATCTCTAATAATCCCTCTCTACCTGAATTAGAGAGAAGACGCGAAGTTGATGTGCTGACGATTGATCTTTACAATGCTCTAAACGGAAAATCTCTAGCTGAAAGCAAAAACAATGATTTAACTGAACAGTTGGAAAAATGCCATGAAAAGATCAGAGAACTGACTCTTTTAGAGGAAAGTTTGAAATATCAAGTTGTTGTAAATAAAATCATCAGCATAGAACGCGAACAAGCCATCGCTGCTCTAAAAGCAGAAAAGGCTATTGTTGAAAAATGGTGCAATTCCTCAACTAAGATCACTGAGATAATAAATGCTCAAACTCCTGGCGGTGATAAAACCGGTCTTGGTTTTTGGAAACCACATGATAAGCCTAAAGAAGACTGTTCCATGCCTAAGTTTGGAACGTTTGTCACTTCTATCTCTGACACTTCTTATAATCAGTTTTATCCTTCTTCTTCTAATTCTATCCCTGAGGAAAAATCCAAAGTCTCTAAGTCTGTGGATAAAGGAAAATCCATTTTCCATCCTCAGAAGGCTACCAAGAAAGCAAAGCTGAAAGTTCCATATAAACCTTCAACGAATCAATCGTCTAGCTCTGTGATAGAAATCTTTGATCTCTGTCCTCCAAAGCTAAAGATTTATCTTAAGCCTAAGAGATCTAAAGAAATAAAAATTCCTCCCAGATCTTATGAGAAAAGCATTCTTGGAGCTGGACCCGCTCATCTTAACTTCTCAAAAGCTTCTACTTCTGGTCCAAAAACCACATTCAAATATAGAAAATTCTATCACTGTGGATTTACTGACCATATTGCAAGCAAATGTCCAACTGCCACTAAAGCTGATAAAACAGCTAAAGTGAAGATAAATGCCTCTAAGGCTGAGAAGGTCATCAAAGATGAAAAATCTACCAAGGTGAAGAATACCACTAAGGTTAAGAAATTAACCAAAGTGAAGATTACCACTGAAGCTGAATCTTCATCTGCTGTGAAGATTTCTGAACCTTCCATCTCCACTAACCCCAAAGGACCCAGTGAAAAATGGGTACCAAACAAATCTTAATCTTCCTTATGTTTGCAGGGATCAAAGGGCATCTGGTATCTCGATAGTGGATGTTCTCGTCATATGACAGGACAAAAAGACCTGCTCACTGAATACAAGGAAGAGAAAGGTCCCTCTGTGACCTTCGGTGGAAATGGAAAAGGATATACTCGAGGGTTTGGTGTCCTCAGCAATGGGACAACTACCTTCAGAAGAGTCGATTATGTAGATTGACTAAAGCACAATCTTCTAAGCATCAGTCATTTATGTGATAAAGACTATGAATGAGAAAGGAAAACTTGCTCTCAGTGGGTATCGTAGAGAAAATGTCTATGTAATAGATATGGACTCTACTACCACTGAAAACGTTTGTTTTCTCTCTAAAGCCTCTTCTGATGTCAACTGGCTATGGCACAAAAGGCTCTCTCAACTAAATTTCAAAACCCTGAATTCTCTCTCTTCTAAGGAACTGGTTTCTGGTCTTCCTCAGCACTCATATGCTAAAGAATCTCTCTGCTCAGTATGTGAAAAAGGAAAATAGACAAAAGCTAGTTTCAAGTCTAAACAAGTTTCCTCAGTGACAAGTCCTCTTCAGCTCTTACATATGGATCTGTTTGGCGCTGTCAACATCCAATCAATAGCTGGAAAGAAATATACGCTTGTCATTTTAGATGAATACTCTCGCTACACCTGGGTTATCTTTCTTCGCTGAAAGATTGATACTCTAGAAGGACTAATATCTTTTGTTAAAAAGATGGAAGTGATGAATAATCTCATTGTTCATTGAATAAGAAGTGATCATGAAACTGAATTCAAAAACAGTTCTCTGAACATTTTCTTTGAGAACAAGGGAATCTCTCATAACTTCTTTTCAGTGAGAACACCTCAGCAAAACGGAGTCGCTGAAAGAAGAAACAGAACGATCATTGAAGCTGCTAGATCAATGCTCAGCGATTCTCACCTCCCTACTCAATTTTGGGCTGAAGCTGTAAACACTGCATGTTTTACTCAAAACAGATCGCTGATACTAAAGCGATTTAGAAAGACAGCTTATGAACTTTTTCATGGAAGAAAGCCTTATATAAACTTTCTTCATATCTTTGGTTGTCAGTGCTTCATTTTAAACAAAAAAGATCAACTTGGAAAGTTTGACCCAAAAGTTGATGATGGAAGAAAGCCTTATATTGATGCTTTCTTCATATCCAAAGCATACAGAGTTTTCAACAAAAGAAGACAATCTGTGGAAGAAATAATTCATGTCACTTTTGATGAAACTCACTCAGCGAACTCTAAACCAATCGATGAAAACGAAGAGTTAAATGCTTGGATGTTTTCTCATTACAGAGAAACATAACCTTTCTTCTGTTGGATCAAATAATTGTATTCAAGATTAAAGTTAAATTAGAGGGTTTAAACTGTATTTGTTTGATAGTTACAGTTCAGGGTTTAAACTGTAATATGTTAATAGTTATTTGTAAATGGGCCTAAAGCCTGTTAGAAAGCCCATTAAGGTTAAAGCCCATATGGCCTAGGTATTTAAAGTTTTGTTTAATTAGTTTTTAGGTTTAACTCTGATAATATTCTAGTTAATAGCCGTACGTATTCTTTGTATTCAAGGGTATCAAGAACACTCAAGGTTTACATTGATTATTCAAGGGATTGGTATGTTTATCTGATCTTTATATCTCTTGATCTATATTGTGTTTCTTGTTTGATTATCAACTAGATTAAACTGGGATAACAAGTGGTATCAGAGCCTAAAAAATCAAATTTTTTTTTGATATTACTATTCATCGATACTATTCATCGACCACTGTTCATCGAATTTTTTTTTGCGAGTTTAGTGTTCATCGAATAGTGAAAATCGATTGCATGAATTGATGTGCTTATTGGTTTAAAGTTGATCTGATTAGTTAAGGTTCATGCTTATGAAAGCTATCTGATTAATTAATCGCATTATAGATCATCAAGTGATTGAATTTATTGATTTTGTGTTTTCTGGGTTTGCATGAATATTGACACTGTGCTCTTAAAATTGAAGTTGGAAAGTTGAATTTAATCTTTAACTTTGATTATGTGGTGATCCATGCATGCTAGTGGATACAAAAGTCTGATTTCTGAATTCAATTTCTGTGTTTCTGTGTGATTTCTGGGTAATTTTTTGGGTTGTTTATCGACGTTCTGGGTTGGTTCAAGAACATATCGGTCGAATAATCATTATCGGTCGAAGGTAGTTTATCGGTCTATATCTGTTATCGGTCAATACTTTGTATCGGTCAAAGCCAATACCGGTCGACCGCTTTCTATCGGTCTATCTTATTGGTCGAAGACCATTACCGGTCGAAGACCTTTACCGGTCGAAAGACTTTTACCAGTCGAAGCACCAATACCGGTCGAAGCACCAATACCGGTCATTGCACGTTACCAGTCGAATTAATACCGGTCGCTAGTCCGATCTAATATCGGTCAACACTTTACCAGTCATAGCAACTTACCGGTCAAGACCAATACCGGTCAAAGAAGTTTCCCGGTTGAAGCATCTTACCGGTCGACCGCACCACCCCGGTCAACTCTAGATACCGGTCGAATTTACCGGTCGAAGAAAACACCGGTCAAGCACATCGGTCGAGCAAAATTTGTCTTTTTGCATACTTAGACAAAAATTTGCAAACTGTAATATGACCAATACGTATCTCTAGGGGTGCTGCCCCCATACCCCCACAAGGGTATTGCCCCTTGAAAGGGGACAAAAGTTTTGTGCTTGATCAAAATTTTCCTAATTTCATTCTTCAGTATTATTTCTTTGTGTTTTATACTGTGCAAATTTTGCACTTAATTATTTTTTGGAAATTTATTTTTCTGAAATTTTTTGAGTGTGGTTTTATCTTGATTCTAACGATCTCATCTAGTTGGTTGTCTTGGTACAGAAAAGTTTGATTACTAACCGTACAACTAAGATGTCGAATCAGCTTCTATCGATGGGCTCTCAGTCCAAACCTCCTGTCCTCATGGCTAATGAGTACCAGCAATGGAAGACCAGAATGATCCAGTTTCTGAATCACAAGAACAGAGATTTCATGAAAGCAATCATTAATGGTCCAGAAACTCCATTGATAACAGTAAAGGGTCAAGCAGCAACAGAAACCTCTCCAGAAATCCCTGACAGACAGATTCCTAAACCGTATCAGTTGTTTACTGAAAAGCAGAAAGAACAGTACAAGACAGAAGAATAGGCTCTAATCTATCTGACAATGGCAATTCCAAACGACATCTACAATCGTGTAGACAGTTAGAGCTCTGCTAAAGCAATCTGGGATGAACTAGCAAGACAGTTTGAAGGAAGTGAAGCCTCCATCCAAGATAAGCAGAATCTATGCATACAACAAATATAACATCATTCTCAATGACTTGCGGAGGAATAATATCTCTAAATCTGCTTCTAAGATAAATTACAAGTTCATCAAGAATATGGCTCAAGAAAATGTCACTGATATCTTCTCTACTCTTGCTCAACATGAGGATAAGGTGAGATCTATTAATAACGAGTCTAATAATCTGTAGGATTCTGTGGCTCTCATAGCCGGAAAAGGCTCTGTATCCTCTGCAAGGTCAAAGAAAAAGGTGTCTAAAGCTCTAGTTACCGAAGTTACTGACTCTGACTCTGCTACAAGTGATGAACAACTAGAGATTGATTCTGATCCAGATATTCAGAAGTTCTCTGAGGAATTGGCTCTAATTATGCGTCGATTCAAGAAGAGCTTTGGTAAGAAAAGATTCTACTCAAAGCCAAAGTACGATGGATACAAGAAAGAGAAGTCTGCGATGCGATACAAGCCGAGGCATGGAAGGAGAGAGGAAGGACGAGAAGACAGGAAGGAAGATAGAAGAGTAGGAAAGAGAGAGGAGAAGCGAGAAGAACGAAAGGATGAACCAGGAAGATGCTACAACTGTGGCAAATTTAGGCACTTCTCAAGAGACTGCAAGTTCAAGAAGGTAAAGAACTCAGAGTACTATGCAAGAAAGTCACTTATTGCCAAGAAAGCTGAAGAAGGAAAAGTGCTGATGGCTGAAGAAGAAAACTGGCTGTTCCAAAGTTCGGATGACGAGGAGCAAGCGCACTTCACCCAAGTATCTTATATGGAAAAGCTGGATGGTGACGATGAAGATTCTAAGGCATAATCCGAAGATGCAAACTCTGAGGTAAGTGACAATTTTGAACTTATTGAATCTTTAATGGCTCAAATACATGGTATGAAAGAGGAATTTGCTTTACTGAAAGGTAAACTTAGCTCTGCACATCAATCTGCCTTAAGCTTTCGTGATGAAAATGCTATTTTAAAAGTTGTTGTGGAAGGAAAAGAAAAGGAAAAGGATGATTTAAAAGCTAAAAAAGCGTCTTTAAAAGAAAAAATATCTGGTTTAGAAATGGATCTTGTGAATCTTAATGTTGAAACGGATCTAAGCAAAACTAATTGTCTCTTTTGTAGGCCTGTCGATTGTGGGTAATAGATTCCGGATGTTCATGCCACATGACAGGATTCAAGCACCTCTTGCATAACTATGTGGAGGAGCCTGCCGGAGCAGTTAGATTTGCCAATTCTGAAGCCGAAGGTCACGTCAGAGGATATGGAATGCTCGATAATGGTGTTGTGACGATTCAAAGAGTGTTATATGTTGAAGGGCTTGACCACAATCTGTTTAGTACCAGTCACTTATGTGACATGAAATATCAAGTCTGTTTCACAACCACTCATTGCAATCTAGAGGATCTCGATGGTTACGAAGTGTTCAAAGCTGAGCACCATGGGAATCTATACTATGTATATTTTACTACACTTTCTGCCACACGTCCAGTATGCCTATTAGCCAAAGCTTCTAAAGCCCAATCGTGGACGTGGCACCGACGCTTGTCTCATCAAAATTTCAGATCTATAGCCAAGTTACAGAGACAAGGTCTGGTCAAAGGTCTACCAGAAATGAGGTTCGAAAAAGACTCACTCTGTTCCGCATGTGAGTTGGGCAAAATGAAGGGTAGCTCATTCAAGTCCAAATTTGAATCATCAACCTCATCTGCTCTGGAACTTCTTCATATGGACCTTTGTGGCCCAATGCGAACCGCGTCTATCAACGGAAAGAAATACGTATTGGTAATGATAGATGACTACTCAAGGTATACATGGCTCGAGTTTCTTCGCAACAAATCAGATGCGCCAGAATTGATCATCGCTTTTATCAAGCGCATCCAAGTACGTCTTCAATTGCAAGTTTGAACCATTCACAGCGATAATGGCACGGAGTTCAAGAATGACACCCTGAAGAGTTATCTTACTTTTGTGGGGATTTCACACAACTTCTCCGCAACCTATACTCCACAGCAGAACGGCATTGTTGAACGGAAGAATCGCACGCTTGTTGAAGAAGCTCGTACTATGCTTGCATATTCAGATCTACCCATGTACCTTTGGGCCGAGGCAGTCGCTACAACAGGTTTTACTCAGAACCGTACCATTGTGGTCAAGCGATTTAATAAAACAACATATTGGTTAATCAACAATCGTACACCTAACATCAAATTCCTTCGTGTTTTCGGTTGCAGGTGTTACATTCTTAAAGAGCGTCAAGGATTATCACAATTTGATAAGAAAGCGGATGAAGGATATCTCGTTGGATACTCTCTGACATCCAAAGCTTATCGAATTTACATTATTCGATCTAAGACGGTTGTTGAGAGCATGAATGTCTCCTTTGATGAGAATTCTACAAGGACTTCTGGACACAACAGTTCAGAACTCGGTCGTAAGGACAAAGCTTCTATTCAATCCATAATAGAACCAGCTACTAAAGGATCCACTTCTTCAAACTCTAACTCTACCTCATCTGAGTTAGATTTATTGTTTATTGATGCCTTTGATGATATATGTGCAGACTTTGATAAAGGCATATCTACATCAATAACAAGTTCGGAGGTCCCTACTATTTCTGAAGAAATGTCTGGACCGTCCGAAGAAGAAGTCATTGAAACTTCATCTCCATCAGGTACAACTCAACCAATTGTGTCTGACTCTACTAATGCTGAATCTGTCTCTACAGATAGCTCTTCTGGAAAGGAAGTCACGACTACTTCAACTGCTAGTCCAAAACCTTCAGTATCAGAAACACCAGTACAAGATGTCCCGAGTACATCTATGGAGCAACCTACAGTGCATGATGACAACGATGCGTCAAATACACAACAAACAGTTGAAGCCTTACCAAGCACACATCGTTGGACTAAGGATCATCCCCTGACCAACGTGATAGGTGACGTACAATCCGGTGTCACGACAAGATCCGCATCTGCCAACTTCTGCATGTTTTCAAGCTTCCTTAGTTCCTTAGAGCCAAAGAAAGCGTGTGAAGCTCTACGTGATCCCTTCTGGATTTCTGCTATGTAAGACGAGCTTCTACAATTTGAAAGGAACAAGGTATGGCGCTTGATCCCACTACCTAAAGGTAAATCTGTTATAGGAACAAAGTGGGTTTTCAGAAACAAGAAAGATGAAGCCGGAGTAGTTGTAAGAAACAAAGCTCGTTTGGTCGCCAAAGGGTATTGTCAACAAGAGGGCATTGATTATGACGAAACATTCACCCCGGTTGAAAGGATCGAAGCCATCAGAATCTTCCTAGCCTATGCAGCGCACAAAAACTTTACAGTCTATCAAATGGATGTAAAGTCAGCTTTCCTGAGCGGCGTTCTGCATGAGGAGGTCTACGTGGCTCAACCTGAAGGTTTCGTTGATCCTCATCACCCTGATCATGTCTATGTTTTAGACAAAGCACTTTATGGTCTTAAACAAGCACCGCGAGCTTGGTATGAAACTCTCACTAAATTCCTATTAGTTTCTGGTTTCAAGAAAGGTACGGTCGATACAACCTTATTTCTTAAAAGGCAAGGTGAGGACTTGATTCTCATTCAGATTTATGTTGACGACATAATATTTGGGTCGACAAATCAGAAATTTTGTAAGAACTTTCAAAAATAATGGAGACAAAGTTTGAAATGTCGATGATGGGCGAATTGAATTTCTTTCTTGGTTTACAAGTAAAGCAATTGCCTGAAGGCATATTTATTAATCAGGCTAAATACATAAAAGATATTTTGAAAAAGTTCAATATGTCAGATAGCTTAGTCATGAAAACACCAATGGCTACTGGTACATTCTTAGACGCAGATCCCTCCGAGAAACCTATTGATCAAAAGGTGTATCGTAGCATGATTGGTTCTTTACTTTATCTAACTGCAAGTCGCCCAGATATAATGTATGCCACATGTTTTTGTGCCAGATATCAGTCTAATCCTAAAGAGTCGCACTTAACTGCTGTTAAGCGAATCCTTTGATATCTCAAAGGCTCTCCTAATCTAGGCCTTTGGTATCCAAAGGATTCTCGTTTTGATCTAACCGCCTTTACAGATGCTGATCATGCAGGATGTAAGCTAGACCGGAAGAGCACCTCTAGATCATGTCAATTCATAGGTGACAAACTTGTGAGTTGGACCTCAAAGAAACAGATTTGTGTTTCAACATCCACTGCCGAGGCTGAATATGTAGCTGATGTTCTCAAGTCCTCTGGATGAAAGCACAGTTAAGGGACTTTAGATACAACTACAAGCGTGTTACTATTTATTGTGATTCCAAGAGCGCAATTTCGATAACTGCTAACCCGGTACAACATTCGAAGACCAAGCATATCGATGTACGCTATCACTTCATCAAGGATCATATAGAAAAAGGTGACATTGAAATGCACTTTGTTCAAACTGACTTCCAGTTAGCTGATCTTTTCACCAAGCCGTTGGATGAAAAGCGATTCCAATTTCTAATCAGCAAACTTGGTATGTTGAACATGTCTTAGACCTTACTCATGATTCTAGGGCGAGTATTCTAAATCCTAATCTTGTGTTGTATTCTTCAACTGTTCCTAACGATAGCGACATCATTTTCACAAACGATTACCATAATTTTTTTTATGCAGGTTTGTTCAAGTGACAATGGCTTCTAATCACATCAGATTAGGACCCGCACTTCAGTGCTTTATTTTTCCGTCTTAAAAAAAATTATCAGTTAAGGGGGAGACTATCTGTGATTTTAAAAGATTATCTGACCGTGTGTTCTGAAAGATAAATACTTGCGTTTTATCTTGTCAATATACTTTGTCAAGTATTCATACACATAACGGTTCAGAACATTCTATTTGACTTTGTTATTACCATATACCAAAAGTTAAATCTTTCTATGGTAATACTCACGTTCTTTGTATTTACTGTTGATTGAATCAAACATCATTTCATGTGCTTTCATTGAAAATATGTTTAGATATTGTTCATATAAACAAAATTCGTTTTTGATTCTCCAACATATTATTCTTCATGACAAATTGATATGAGCTTATTGCCAACCACTTTTAGGTTGAGGGGGAGAATTGCATCGTCAAACACAACTGTTTTGACTTCTCCAAAAATTTTCTGCTTCATGTAACAAGTGGTATTTGTGCTTACATGTACAAAACGCCTGTTGAACAACATGTTTTTTTAGGAAAATACATGGGATTCAGTGTGAGTACTTAACAGAACTTCCATGGATTCATGATAACCAGTGTTTCCTACCAAGGAAGTATTCCCTGAGTGATTGAGGGGAGAGGGGTCAAAAGAATTGAGTGATGGTGTGTGAAGAGGTAAAATGGAAAAGAGAGATTGGTTAGAAGTGAGACTTAAAATAAAGAGGGCGAGAGATCAGAGTAAAAGAATATCAAACTCTGCACCAAACTTCTTTCTGAGTCGGGCAGTCACATCTACTGATTGGTTCACATTCTTTGGTGACCATTATTGAAAAAGGCAACTAGCCCATGCCATCTCTTGCATACAACCCCACCAGCTTCTCATTATTTTCTTAAAAAGAGAATGTTTCACATTTTCTAGGGACGCATCACATATGCTATTGGTTCTTCATTTGGAAGATACTAATATTGAAAAAGAAGGAAAGTTGCCCCACCTTCGAACCCTTTCTCATGCACATTGAGTCTTTGTATAATTTGTTTTTGTCTCAACAAGTTTACATATTTTGAGCCTATATTGAAAAGCAATCATCTATGCTTAAATTTTTTCATACACATGCACGAGCACACAGAAATTTGTTTTCTGTCAGAACGTTCATAGATGACCATGTGTTATTCGATGATTGAATGGATGACCTGGGGAGCCAACATCAAAACCAACTCCTTATATAGTAACTTTGTGTTACTTAGTGACTTTGTGTTCCTGACAGGCATTCTAACTGAGTCATTTGTTGATTCAGGGTTACACTTATTACCTGTTTGAATTTGAAAAGATTCGAATGGTTACTACTTTCTATTTTAATCTGAAAAGATTGAAATAATCACTCTTTCCATCTGGGAAGACTGCTCTTATTTCTTACAGGGCTCATTACATGAAGAAAGTGCTAAATTGAAGTCTATAAAGACAAAGGGGGAGATTTTTCTATAAAGGGGGAGATTGTTTTGACAAGTTTTGATGATGATGATTCTCACCACTCATCAAAAAGGGGGAGAACATACAAAAAGGGAGTATAATCAAAGAAGGAGAATATAATCTGAAGACTGCTGACTGAAGATTCCAAGGATATCAAGTTTTGAATCTATCAATGTCATATCTGAAGACAAGTGAAGACCCGAAGACAATTGAAATTTTTTTTTAATCTTGAATCCAAAGGGGGAGATTGTTGGATCAAATAATTGTATTCAAGATTAAAGTAAAATTATAGGGTTTAAACTGTATTTGTTTGATAGTTACAGTTCAGGGTTTAAACTGTAATATGTTAATAGTTATTTGTAAATGGGCCTAAAGCCTGTTAGAAAGCCCATTAAGGTTAAAGCCCATATGGCCTAGGTATTTAAAGTTTTGTTTAATTAGTTTTTAGGTTTAACTCTGATAATATTCTAGTTAATAGCCGTACGTATTCTTTGTATTCAAGGGTATCAAGAACACTCAAGGTTTACATTGATTATTCAAGGGATTGGTATGTTTATCTGATCTTTATATCTATTTATCTATATTGCGTTTCTTGTTTGATTATCAACTAGATTAAACTGGGATAACATCTTCTCAAACCATCAACATTCAAATCCTCCAGCTGCTGATGATGATCCAAACATCATACCTCCTAATGTTGAATCCAACTCATGGATCTCAGCAGAGCCTCTAAACACCTTACTTCCATCAAATCCATCTTCTTCTGAACACCTCTCAAGAGACAATGGTTTGTCTGACACTCAACAGCTAATCGTTGATGAACCTCAAGCTTCTTCATCGGTGAACATTCCCATTGTTGATCCAACCTCTGAAATGAGTGATCATGCTCCTGCTCAGCGATGGACCAGAGATCACCCTATAGATCAAATTCTTGGTGATCCCGATGCAGGTATTCAGACACGACGAAGTTCAGGTAATATCTGTCTCTTTGTCAACTTTATGTCTTTAATAGAGCTAAAGAAGGCTGATGATGCCCTCAAAGATCCAAACTGGGTCAGCGCTATGTAAGAAGAGCTGATTGAGTTCTCTCGCAACAAAGTTTGGAATCTCGTTCCTAGACCATCTGAAAAAACTGTTATAGGCACCAAATGGGTGTTTAGAAACAAGTTAGATGAACATGGGACTGCCTTGTTGCTCAGGAATACAGACAAGAGGAAGGCATAGACTATGATGAAACCTTTGCCCCTGTGCCTAGGCTCGAAGAAATTCGACTCTTCCTAGCTTATGTTGTTTACAAAGACTTCATTGTATATCAAATTGATGTAAAATCAGCGTTTCTAAATGGAAAGTTGAATGAAGAAGTCTATGTGGAACAACCTACAGGGTTCTATGACCCTAAGTATCCAAATTATGTTTATAAATTGGATAAGGCTCTATATGGTCTAAAACAAGCCCCTCGTTTTTGGTATGACACTCTCTCATCTTTCCTTATCTTTGAAAATTTTGAACGTGGCAAAATTGATAATACATTATTTTTCAGAAAGATAAAAGGTCATATTATTCTTGTACAAATATATGTCGATGATATCATATTTGGTTCTACTAACCATCTCTGTGTACTCGCTTCGCTGAAAGAATGAAGAAAGAATACAAAATGATTAGGATGGGTGAGCTGACATATTTTCTTGGCCTTCAGATCAAACAATCTGACAAAGGTACTTTTATCAGCCAAGGTAAGTATGTTAAAGACATACTGAAGAAGTTTGATTTAACACAAACTTCAGCGATGAAGACTCCTATGGCACCTCCTCTAACACTTAACAAAGACCCATCTGGAAAATCTGTTAATACCACTGCCTATAGAAGAATGATAGGCTCCCTGCTGTATTTTACAGCGAGCCGACCTGACATCATGTACTCTACTTGTTTATGTGCACACTATAAATCTGAACCCAAGGAATCCCATCTGATCGCTGTTAAGCGAATTTTTAGATATCTCAAAGAGACTCCTAACCTCGGTCTTTGGTATCCCAAAGACTCAGGGTTCGATCTAACTGGATATTCCGATAGTGATTTTGCAGGTTGCAAACTTGATAGAAAGAACACCACTGGTGGATGTCAACTCCTAGGAGGAAAGCTGGTAAGATGGACAAGCAAAAAGCAAAATTCAGTGTCCACTTCCACAGCTGAAGCTGAATATGTAGCCGCTGGAAGTTGTTGTGCTCAAGTCTTATGGATGAGAAATCAACTATTAGACTATGACCTTCTGCTATCAAAGATTCCAATATATTGCGACAGCACTTGTGCTATCGCTATAGCAAACAATATAGTGCTACATTCAAAGACAAAACCCATAGAGATCATGTGATGAATGGTGATATTGAACTTCACTTTATCCCCACTGACTATCAGCTAGCTGATTTGTTTACCAAACCTCTTGATGAGGCAAGGTTTAACTTTCTCATCAATGAGCTTGGAATGCTGAATCTTGAAGAGTAGCTCTTCATCGTTCATACATTACGTCAGTGATTCTAAGTTTCCCTTTATCACTCAATCTCTGAATAAATTTCTGAATCTCAGAAATGGCACAGTCAACTCTAATTGCCTCCAAGACAGTCAAGTTCGCTCTCACTGATTCTGAAATCCCCAAGAACAACCATCTTGGACGATTGGACTTCGACGGTATCAAATACCCACACCTTGTGGAACCTGCTAAGTTCCTGAAGCAATCCTGCATTGCTTATGCCCTCACTGTTGAAGAGACCTATATCACCAACTAGAAGGGTGATCAGGTTCCTGCTATCTTCTTCAGCACTGACTTGGGATCAGGCATGATGATAGCTTTCAGCCTGAGGAAGGCACTCAGGTTTCCTGACAAACCCAGGAGTGGATTTGAAGCTCTGCCAACCGATGTTGAACTCATCCAGTTTCTGGATGATATGGAGTACTGTTGGGACAACAAGCCCCGCTCCACAATCCCCAACAAGAAGCTGACGCTCATCAAGAAGGCAAACATGCCTTATCAACTGAATTTCATATTTTCTCACTTCATTCAGTGCATGAGTTGGAAAAGTGGTTCCCTTGATCAAGCAAGCAAAGTTCAACTCCAGATGGCTTACTCAGTCATCGCTGGAAAGACCTTCGACTTTGCCACCGCTATCTTTGATGATCTTAAGTCAAAGATAGAGAGGACGGAGAGGGATCCCAAGATCCCATATGTACGGTTCATCTGTTCATATCTGAAGTTTCTCTACGCCAACTCTTACCCCACTACTCCTGATGGCTCCTTCGCCAAATTGGGTCAGCGTTCACTGGAGGTCAAACCGCTGGACAACTAGGTAAGTATCTCTACCCTACGCTCTCATCTCTCTCTCCATACTTCTTCTACTTCAGCGGCCACGTAGGAGGTTCGTTCTTCTGCTAGACCTGCCGCTAAAACCTCTTCTAAACGACCATCTACTAGTATTTTTGGTACTTCGAAGAAGGCCAAATTGACTAAGGAGACCATTACTGTTGATCTAAACTCTCTCAGTGATTTGATAACGACCTTCTTTTATACTTAGTGAAAATTACGTTTAATATGTATTAGTGTTTCACCATCAGCGATCAGACTGAGTCTGTACAGTTATCGCTGATAGTCTTTCTTACAAACATTTATATGTATTAGTGTTTCACTATCAGTGATCAGACTGAGTCTGTTCATTTATCGTTGATAGTTTCTGATGTAAACAGTAACGTAATCCCTGAAGACAAGTCTCACGTCAACAGATGTTCATAGCTGAATCGAAGACAAAGCTGCTGAACAAAGACAAGTCTATTAATGACCTGATGCGGATATCAGTGAAGCAAAGACGAATCTACTTATACGCGAAGGCACATGAGGAAAGCTTCAGCGATAGCTGAACCTCTTTATATCTCTGAAGGAAGAGATATTAAGCGATCAAACGATCACGAAGCTTATGCCTCAAGTCTCCTTTTGTCTTACCTTGCACAACCAGTACGATGTGTCAGAACGGACATGCCTCTGCCACAAATCGTACAACAACTCTGTCAACTACACTGTTCATGATAAAGGTCAAAAGCATCTCTCCCAAAGTCAAACTCCCAAAGCCAATCATAGAACGCCACGTGTAAAGTGCCCTGCCTTGTATTTAATGCATAGGGTATAAATAGAAAGATTACCTCTCCATCTGAGGGTGTGCTCACCTCTGGCCTTCATCTTTCTACATTATAAAAACCCTTGTTTTCTATACTCTCAATCCCCCATTCTCTATATTCTTGTGCAACCATCTTAGTGTTTTCTTAAGTTTGTTTAGATTGAGTCTCTCATAATCTTATTCCGCAACAAACTTGTAAATTGTGTTTGATTTATCAATAAACAATTTATTAAACTTTAAATTTTGTCTTTGTATTCAACCGCCCCCCTCTCGCCCCTTCTACAAACTTGTTAAGCAACTCCGGGACCAACAAGTGGTATCAGAGTAGACTGTTTAATCTGATAAACAAGATCTTGCTTTATTCTCTTCCTTGCTATTCTAAAATGGCACTTAACATAAACACAAACTACTATGATAATGGTTCACTTTCTAAACCTCCTCGATTTAGCAGAGATAACTTCTCTCTCTGAAAAAATCGAATGATTTTGTTTCTTGAAGGTGCAGATCCCACTATACCTGAGTACGTAGCAAACGGACCATATGAACCTGTCCAAGTCATAGTTGTCGTTACAGCTACTGCCACCACTCCATTTATTCCTGAACGCTATATTGTTAAAGAAATCAGACAATGGAGTGATGAGGACAAAAAGAAGGTTGGTATTGATGCAAGGGAAAAGACCATTATCTCTATGGCTCTGCCTCATGAAGTTTTCCATTCCATCATGCATCTTAAAACTTCTAAAGAAATGTGGGAAACCATATGTCTTCAATATGAAGGCACCACTGAAATCCAAGAGACTCGAAAGATTAACTTGGTAAGACAGTATGAAAGTTTTATCGCTGGTAAGAGTGAATCTCTCTCTAATGTTCATCAGCGGTTTAACTGCTTAATCATTGATCTAAGAACCGTTGGTAGGACCTATTCTAATTCTGAGTTCATAACAAAATTCTTAGAATGTCTTCCTGAATGCTGGGACAGTTATTCAATCTGTCTCAAGCTGACAAAAGACTTAAATTCTTTTTCTCTCAGCACCTTGTATGGAATATTTCTTAACTATGAGCAATCAAACTTGTTGAAGAAGAATCTTATAAAAGATTCTAAAGACTCCAAAAGCACTCCTGTTGCTTTAGACTCTTCAGAGATAATTCCATCTCAGCGATCTACTCTCACCATCACTGAGTTAGATTCTGAAACTGAGGATCTATCAGACACTGATCTTTCAGAGTTTGATGAGTCCTTAGCACTCTTGACAAACTCTTTTAAGAGATTTGCAAGAAAGAGCAATTTCAGAAGAACTAAGCCTCTATCCCTCACTAACAAGCCAAAATCAACCCCTGTTGATAAAGCTACTGCTACTTGCTTTAACTGTGAAAAGATTGGACACTTTGCAACTGAGTGCAGGTCGAAGAAAGTCTTCAAACCTTCTACCTCAAGAAGATCCAGCGATGACAAGTACCTAAAGCTGAAAGAAAAATATCAAAAGCTGAAAAGCATCAAGCGAAAAGGTAAAGGTCTCATTGCTAAAGAACACGATTGGGCTGAATCTGAAGAATCTAGTTCTGATGAAGAAGAAGTCGCTAATCTCTGCCTCATGGTTGAGATTAAAGAAGAAGTGGAAGAACCAACTGAAACTTCTATGAGCTATATATCATCTCAGGTATCTATCTCTACTAATACCTCTCTACCTGAATCAGAGAGAAGTCGCACAGTTGATGTGCTGACGATTGATCTTTACAATGCTCTAATGACAAATCTCTAGCTGAAAGCAAAAACAATGACTTAACTGAACAACTGGAAAAATGCCATGAAAAGATCAGAGAAATGACTCTTTTAGAGGAAAGTTTGAAAGATCAAGTTGTTGTAAATAAAATCATCATCATAGAACGCGAATAAGCCATCGCTGCTCTAAAAGCAGAAAGGCTACTGTTGAAAAATGGTGCAATTCTTCAACAAAGATAACTGAGATAATAAATGCTCAAACTACTGGCGGTGATAAAATCGGTCTTGGTTTTTGGAAACCACAAGATGAGCCTAAAGAAGACTGTTCCATACTTAAGTTTGGAACATTTGTCACTTCTATCTCTGACACTTCTTATAATCAGTTTTATCCTTCTTCTTCTAATTACATCCCTGAGGAAAAATCCAAAGGCTCTAAGTATGCGGATAAAGGAAAATCCATTCTTCGTCCTCAGAAGGATTCCAAGAAAGCAAAGTTGAAAGTTCCCTCTAAACCTTCAGCGAATCAATCCTCTAGATCTGTGATAGAAATCTTTGATCTCTGTCCTCCTAAGCTAAAGATTGATCTCAAGCCTAAGAGATCTGAAGAAATCAAAATTCCTCCCAGATCTCATGCTAAAAGCATTCTTGGACCTGGCCGTGCTCATCATAAATTCTCAAAACATTTCACTATTGGTCCTACAACCACGTTCAAATATATAAAATGCTATCACTGTGGATTTACTGACCATATTGCAATCAAATGTCCAACTGCCACTAAAGATGATAAATCAGCTAAAGTGAAGATGAATGCCTCCAAGGCTGAGAAGGTCATCAAAGCTGAAAAATTGACCAAGGTGAAGAATACCACTAAGATTAAGAAATTAATCAAAGTGAAGATTACCACTGAAGCTAAATCTTCATCTGCTGTGAAGATTGTTGAACATTCCATCTCTACTAACTCTAAAGGACCCATTGAAAAGTGGGTACCAAAGAAAGCTTAATCTTCCTTATATTTGCAGGGATCAATGGGTATCTTGTATCTCGATAGTGGATGTTCTCGTCATATGACTGGAAAAAAAGACCTGCTCACTGAATACAAGGAAGAGAAAGGTCCCTCTGTGACCTTCGGTGGAAATGGAAAAAGATATACCCGAGGGTTTGGTGTCCTCAGCAATGGGACAACTACCTTCAGAAGAGTTGCTTATGTAGATGGACTGAAGCATAATCTTCTAAGCATCAGTCAGCTATGTGAAAAACACTATGAAGTTCGTTTTTCTAAGAAAGAAAAATTCAGTGTCCACTTCCACAGCTGAAGCTGAATACGTAGCCGCTGGAAGTAGTTGTGCTCAGGTCTTATGGATGAGAAATCAACTATTAGACTATGACCTTCATCTATCAAAGATTACAATCTATTGCACTAGTTCTATCGCTATAGCAAATAATCCAGTGCTACATTCAAAGACAAAACACATAGAGACCAGATATCATTTTATCAGAGATCATGTGATGAATGGTGATATTGAACTTCACTTTATCCCCACTGACTATCAGCTTGCTGATTTGTTTACCAAACCTCTTGATGAGACAAGGTTCAACTTTCTCATCAGTGATCTTGGAATGCTGAATCTCGAAGAATAAATCTTCAGCGTTCATGCATTATGTCAGTGATTATAAGCTCCCCTTTATCATTCAATCTCTGATTAAAACTCAGACTCTCCGGTATATTTTCTTAATTCACTCCGAATCACTGAATCTTCAGTCAGTAAGACGTTTTAAAAATAAACCTTTGATCACTGAAGTTTTCTTCAAAATCTATCACTGAAATTTTCTCTTCAGTGATCCTTCTAAAATAAAAATCAGTCTCTGAATTTTTATCAGGGATTCTTTCGAAGGAAAACCTATCTCTGACTTTCTTCAGAGATATTTTCAAAAAGGTCAAATGAAATGTTTTTCTCTCTCATATGACGTCATTTGAACCGACAATCCACGACATGCCTTTTTCTGACACGTTCGTCCGTTGCCCTTCTATCCAATCAACTTCGTGGGACGTGTCCATGTCATGATGAACATTTGTATTCCCGCCTCTTTCTCTCTCCTACTCTCTATGTATTAAAAGAATGTTTCTTTTCATTCTTATCTTTTACGCTCTCTAGAAATCCTTTTCAAGCAAGAACTCTCTCAAGCATTTGCAAGAACATCTTTCAAATCATTTGCATCTTCTTCCTTAAGGATTAACAGGTTATTTTGATCTTCCTTTTACTTAAATCTTGTTACTTAATCCTACTTATGTTCCATCATTATGGATTTTTATAAGATTTCTACTCACTAAAATCATTCTTTTTTATTTTATTCTTTCAAAACCTTTGGTTTTCTCATTGTTCTTCCTTCTTAAACTAAGAACAATGTCTTAATCTTCAAACATTTTTTGTTTTTATCTTAGTCTGGTAAAAACTTCTTTATTTTTAGACTTTAATCCTTCCCTTCTATTCTTTATTTCTTTCCTTATTTAGCAATGGCACAGTCAGCACTTGTTTCCTCCAAGAACGTCAAGTTCGCCATTACTGACTCTGAAGTCCCCAAGAACAACCATCTTGGACGCCTAGACTTCGATGGAATCAAATACCCACACCTAGTGGATGCTGCTAAATTCCTGAAGCAATCTTGCATTGCTTACGCTCTCACTGTTGATCCAAAACCCTCCAAAAATCTACTTCAACAGTTTTGGTTCACAGTTGAAGAATCGACCATCACCAACAAGAAAGGTGATCAGGTCCCTGCCATTTCTTTCTGCACTGACCTCGGCAATGGAATGATGCCGCTTTCTGTCAGGATCGAATTCTCAACAAGAATTAATTCTCAGAAACAATATCAAAGAAGTTTGCGGAATAACACTTTGATATTCAATGAAACAGTAAATCAACACAGAAAATATGAATAACAAACTGTAAGCTTTTATTGAATGCTTTGAAGTTACAAGATTACTCACTCAACCTCAATATTGATGAACAGGCTCACCAATACGAATTCTACTTCTCTAGAATTAGGATCTATGCCTTGAGGTTGATTTTCTCTAAAAGAATGAAAAACAAAAGTTATCTAACTATTCTAAACAATACAATATATATACTGAATACAAAGATAATTACAATAAATAAAATATCTTCAGTATATCTTCTATGTATATCTCTAAGCTTCCATGTATATCCTTTCATACGAAT
Source organism: Arctium minus (assembly GCA_954870635.1). Lineage (NCBI taxonomy): Eukaryota > Viridiplantae > Streptophyta > Magnoliopsida > Asterales > Asteraceae > Arctium > Arctium minus. Next base: position 146,564,476 of record OX941081.1, read on the forward strand.
CTTAATCATATAAGTAGTATTAATCTTCAGCAGCATTAGCAGTACTAACTAGCTAAGCAGTACTAACTTTGTTCAAGCAGCACTAACTTTAACTAGCAGTATTAACTACTAGCAGTAGTAACACTCAGCAGTATTAACCTTTAAGTCTTCTAGCAGTATTAACTCTGAACCAGCAGCATTAACCATACGTGAGTTTTTCTTCAGTTCCCAACAATCTCCCCCTAACTTGACTTTTAGGAAGAGAAGTCAAGTTCTTCAAATCTTCTTCAAGATGCTTTCAACACCTCAATTCATACTCCTAGATTAGGATCCAAACCCAAACTTTGATTAATGATTCTGCTAACCACAATCTTTGCCATTTCTGAATCTTTTGAACATGTAAGCTTTGCATTCAACATTGCTTGTAATTTGGCCTTGCTGTGATCATAGATTTTATCAACTAAGTAGTACTCATGATAAGCTCTGTCCACAGTGATGACATAGACTCCACACCTTTCAAATATCATCCAGTTTTCTATTCTTTGGAATTTATTCTGTAGATGCAAATCTCTGATCACATGTTGAACTTTGCTAGGGTCAAACATCATGCATAAGTACTCCATAGCTAATGTGATTAAGCTCATTCCTTCTCCTTTCAGTTCCTTTTCATATATCTCCAACCCAACTTTAAACATCTCTTCTAAATCTGATCTTGAACAACTTCTTATGAGTCTACCCCAAGTAGAGTACACTTCATATAGATCTCCCATTCTCTTAAGCCTGAAGTATTTCTTCCTTTGATCTTCCAAAATATCCCAAAAGATAACTTCTGGAGCTTTCATAGAGATGGGATCAACTGAAACTGGTTCATCAGCTGTTGTAGTCATATAAAAATCAAGATTATATTGCTTATTGGATTGTTCTGTGTTCTTTACAGATTCAGTTGTAGAAGTAACTGAAGGTTCTGCTGTTTCTGCTGTTTCTTCAACTCTTGGCCTTTTGTTCTGCTTCTTGGAGGCAATTGACTTCACCCTCTTCACAGATGTAGCTTCTATACCAACACCTTCATGTTCTTCCTTCATCTCTTCAGTTTTATCTTTTGAAGGTGTGGTGTCCTCAGGGAATGGCTTTTGAATATTCAGGTCATGCCTTTCCTTCATTCTTCTCTCAGCCTCTTCCCTTTGGACTGAATCACCTTGAAGCTTAAGCATCTCTTTCTGATACAACTCCTTAACCTGAGTGTATGCCATGTTGGTAAATATCTCCCCCTTAACACCAATTGCACCTTTCAGGAAATTTATCATCTTTCTTCTTTCCTGATTGGCCAAAAATGTTTTGGAGGGTTGTCTCTTTTGCTTTTTGAATGGCATTCTTTGCTTAAAAACTTTCACAGAGCTTTTCTTGGCTTGAGCTGCTTCTTTGATGCTTTTCTGATATTCTGCATTCAACTTTCTAGCCATGATCTTTGCAAGCTCTCTATCCTTCTCTAATTGAAGTTGTTCTTCTTTTTCCATTTCAGCCTGAAGTAGCTTTGCCATTTCTTCATCCAACTCAATCTGACTCTTTTTCTTGGCAGGCAATTCAGCTTCAACCATTTTCTCCTTTCCTTTTCCTTTTGTCTCCTTTGCCTTTTCTGTTGCCTTTTGTTGAACTTTTCCTTCATTGATGACTACTCCCTTGGCCTTTTGAGTAGCCTCAGGAGTGTCATTCTTTGCTTTGACTAGTGTTTCTACAATCTCCATTTCTTCAACAGAAAGCCCTGTTACTGCTGCTTCTGTTACTGCTGCTTCAGCAGTATTAACAGTTTCTTCTGCTTCAGTAAATTCTGATTCTTTTTCTGCCTCTTTCTCCCTCTCAACCTCAAATGCCCTCTCAGCTGGATTTGCTTTCTCTTTTTCAGCCTCTTTCTCCCCCTTGTTGGAAGCATCTTTATTAGTTGACCTCTTCTTTAAAACAAACTGTTTTCTTCTCTTCTTCTGTACAAGCTTTGTCACCATCTTCTTTAATTTGGCAATCTGAACTTGTTGTGACAAGATTACCAGCTTCATCTCCTCTATTTCTTTTCCTTGTTTCAGAACATCTAGGTTGATGTTACCCAATGCCTCCATCAATTCATCATAGTTATATCTGTCCTCACCTTCTCCAGAAGTGTTACCCTCCTTTGAAGGATCATTGGATCTTTTATTTGTGGAAGTCTTCAGCCTTGCAGAGGCACTATCCACCCCTGTGGTTTCTTGGCACCAGGGACCTTCAAATGATTGCTCATTCAAAGTTGCCATGGGGGAGGTCTTATTGATGTTACCACTTTCCTCCTATGTACTAGCAGGAGTAGTGGCAGCCTCATCACCCATATGCTCTACCTCCTCCTCAGAGAGCACCTCCTTTGGGTTGGGAGACACCCTTGTGGTTTCCCTTTGGATATTCTCTAGGGGAGAATTCTCCCTTAGAGGGCTTATAGGCTTAGTGGGTAATGGTACAAGAAGGGAAGGAGCCTTCTTTACCTGTTTTCTCTTGTAGGTTTGGGTGATGAGAGAGGTTGGTTTTTCAAGAAGGGACTGGGGAATTGATTTTGAGAGGGAAGGTTGGGCTTGGCTAGCAGTGGGTTGGTCTAATGGGGGCCTTGACCCTGCTGCCATACCTTCATTGGTTTGGGACACCACCATCATTGTAGAGAACAATGGGGTGTCAACTCCTTCAGAGTCCCCAGCAGATCTTCTCATATTTGAGAAAACCTTGCCTTTGGGGGGTTTAGGTACATATACCCCAACAGGTTGAGGTATATCCGTTAATTCATGAGTAATAACTTCTTGTACAAACCTGGGATACATAAAAAAGCTCTTTTTGTTTCCCATGTTTGAGACAAGATCATTGAAAATCATTTTAGAAAAATTATACTTTCTGGCAGTGGCCAAGCACACCAAAGCATAAGCAATAGTGCTGCTGAACTCACTCCATCCAGTAGTCTTTTTGGATATACAATGCATAAGAGTATGGACAAAGAAACGCCATTGGGGTGAGAATTTTTCTTTAGAAAATTTGAAAACACCCAATGGGCCTCCATACCCCATTCTTGTAAGATTTGAAAACAGTTCATCATTTGGGATAGAAGTTATACCAGAGGCATCGTCTAGACGTAGACTGATGCGAATAACCTCTTCAGTAACTGTAAGTGATTGATCACAGATTCTTGTCTTGATCATTTGCACACCATTCTCCACAACAATGGTTGGATTAGCCTAGAACTGCTTTTGATGCTCAATGTAGATGGTAGGGGATACAATAAGAGCATGAGCAATGTGGCTTGTCTTGAGGAAATCCACAATCTGATGAAATCCTGAAGCTTGCTTTGGCTTTTGTAGCATCGCAATCTCGTTGTGCTCGTCGATGAAAGTCATGGATGCCATTGATCTTATTGAAAAGCTTGCCTGAAAACTTCGAACTTGAGAGAGAAAAGGTTTTGAGCGCAAGAGAACAGTATGCAAAGAGTCGTTATGAACTTTTAGGCGGGCAAAAAGTATTTATAGTATTCAGAATATAAGCAGTATTAACCTAGAGCAGTAATAACTACTAGCAGTATTAACTGCTAGAAGTAGTAACTAACTAGCAGTATTAACTGAAAGCAGTATTAACCACTAGCAGTATTAACTGAAAGCAGTATTAACCACTAGCAGTATTAACTGAAAGCAGTATTAACCAGTAGCAGTATTAACTGAAAGCAGTATTAACCACTAGCAGTATTAACTGAAAGCAGTATTAACCACTAGCAGTATTAACTGAAAGCAGTATTAACCACTAGCAGTATTAACTGAAAGCAGTATTAACCACTAGCAGTATTAACTGAAAGCAGTATTAACCACTAGCAGTATTAACTACACTTACTCCTTTTAGACTTGCTAAACACTGAGTACTGCTATGCATATCCTGAAAAAGAAGATTAGTAACACCAAGAATACTATACAGATATAAAACCACTTTTTAAGAAGGAGATTATTCAGAGTTTATCATTCCCACACTTGTTACCAAGAAAGTGAATCTACCCATATCAAAAGCTTTAGTGAATAGATCAGCAAACTGATTATCAGTGTGAACTTTGACAACTTGAATAAGTTTCTTTTCATTACAATCTCTTATAAAGTGATACCTGATTTCAATGTGCTTTGTCTTTGAGTGCTTGACTGGATTATTTACAATGCTAATAGCACTGCTGTTGTCAATAAAGATTGGAGTGTGTAGAAAGGTTACCCCATAATCCAACATTTGATTCTGAATCTATAAGACTTGAGAACAGCAACTTGCAGCTGCTATGTATTTTGCCTCTGTTGTGGATGTGGATACTGTGGTTTGTTTCTTGCACTGCCATGAGACTAGTCTAGCACCCAAAAACTGACATCCTCCAGAAGTAGATTTTCTGTCCAAGTTTGCCCCACCTAGATCACTGTCTGAGTATGCTATTAGGTCAAAAGGTGAGTTATGAGGATACCAAAGTCCCAATCTGGGTTGCCCTTTGAGATATCTGAATATCCTCTTAACAGCTTGAAAGTGAGATTGCTTTGGCCTAACTTGAAATCTTGCATATACACAGACTGGAAACATTATATCTGGCCTTGATGCTGTGAGATACATGAGAGAGCCAATCATGGATCTATAATGATGCACATCCATATCCTCCCCCTCAAGATCTGCTGTGATCTGCTTGTGTGTTTCCATAGGTGTGCTGGCAGGTTTTGATTCTGAGAAACCAAACTTGGTTAGAATATCCTGCACATACTTGGATTGACATATGAAAATGCCATCTGACTTCTGTTGAACTTGGAGTCCAAGGAAGAAAGTAAGTTCCCCCATGGAACTCATTTTGAACCTTTGATGCATTAAATCCTCAAACTCCTTGCACATGTTGTTTCTTGTAGATCCAAAGATAATGTCATCAACATAGATTTGGACCAGCAAGATATCCTTCTTCTTTCTTTTGATAAAGAGAGTCTTATCAATGACTCCTCTTTCAAAGTCATTTTCCAAGAGATAGGATGACAGAGTGTCATACCATGCTCTTGGAGCTTGATGTAGTCCATAAAGTGCTTTCTTTAATTTGTATACCCTGTCTGGATAGCTTGGGTTTTCAAACCCTGGTGGTTGACAGACATATACTTCTTCTTCAATTGATCCATAGAGAAAAGCACTTTTTACATCCATTTGATAGACTTTGAAGTTCATGTAAGAAGCATAGGCTAGGAATAGTCTGATTGCTTCTATCCTAGCCACAGGTGCAAAAACTTCTTCATAATCTATACCCTCTTCTTGAGTATAGCCTTGAGCCACCAGCCTTGCTTTGTTCCTTATGACAATACCTCTTTCATCTCTCTTGTTTCTGAAAATCCACTTTGTGCCAATTGCTCTGTGACCTTTAGGAAGGTCTACTAGATCCCATACATCTTGTAGCTTGAACTGTAACAGTTCTTCTTGCATTGCTTCTATCCAGCTAGATTCTTTCATAGCATCATGTGCCTTTTTAGGCTCAAGCAGGGATAGAAAACAAGAAAGGACTGTATGCTGTTGATCTTGCATTTCTTGAAGCCTGCTTTGATGTCTAGTCATCATAGGAGAAGAGATATCTCCTATTACCAGCTGTGGAGGATGATTCTTTTGAACTCTGGTGTTATGACTAGGTTCTTCATTCAGTCCAGCCTCTAGATTAGAGTCATGCAACTCAACTGAATTGTTTTCAGATGCCACTTCTGATTCTTTTTTTTCTTGAGTCTCCTCATCTCTAGTTTCTTCTTCACTCTGATTTGGTTCAGTAAATGATTCCTTTTCACAGTCTTCAACAGAATTCACTGTGGGTATGGGAAATATCACAGATTTGGATATGCTTTCTGAGACTTGTGTGATCCTTGATCCTCCACATCCTGTTCCTGTAGAATCATCACTACTGAAACCAAAAGAATTAGTTAGTGAATCAATGTCAAATAGCCACTGAGGTCCAGATCCAACAGGATTTGGTGTGCTCTCATTGCATTTGACATTGTCACTTTCTTCAATTATTCTAGAAGAAGAGTTAAATATTCTGTAGGCCTTACTCTGAGATGAATATCCAACAAGAAATCCATCATCTGCTTTGCTATCAAACTTACCTAGGTGAGATTTGGTATTTAGAATTGTACAAGGACACCCAAAAGGTTTGAAGAAACCAATAAAAGGTTTTCTTTTATTTAAAAGCTCATACGGGGTCTTGTTCTTTTGCTTGACCACTAGAACTCTGTTTTGGACATAACAAGCAGTATTAACTGCTTCAGCCCAGAAGGTAATTGGCAATCTTGAATCAGCCAACAGAGATCTAGCAGCCTCTATTAGTGTTCTATTCCTCTTTTCAGCAATACCATTCTGTTGAGGAGTCCTAGGAGCACTATATTGCCTCTCAATACCTTTCTCTTCACAAAAGGTGTTTAGATCATGATTTTTAAACTCAGTTCCATTATCTGATCTAATGACTTTTACTCTTTGATTAGTTTGGTTTTCAATTCTTAGAATAAAGGATTTGATAAGACCACTTGTTTCATCCTTAGTCCTTAGAAAATATACCCAAGTAAATCTGGAGTAATCATCAACAATAACCAAGCAGTAAGATTTCTTGCCTATACTCATAACATTTGTAGGACCAAACAGATCCATATGCAATAACTGGAGACAAGAAGAAACAGAATTTAACTCTTTGGTCTTATGAGAAGTTTTGTGTTGTTTGCCTTTTAGACAAGCAACACAATGATCATCACATGAAAAGACTTTTGAAGGTAACCCTCTTACAAGGTTATTTTTAACAAGATTGTTCATAGTCTTGAAATTCATGTGACACATCCTTCTGTGCCAGAGAGAGGATTCATCTACAGAAGCTTTTGAAACAAGACAATTTAGAGATGAAACACTATCAACATTGTCCATATCAAGACAGTAAACATTGTCCTTCCTTGGAGTTCTAAGTAGTATCATGCTTTCATCAACTACCTTGAACCCTGGAGCAAGGATCATACACTCAGTATTTGTAAATAATATACTATGTTGTTTGTCACAAACCTGTGATACACTTAACAGGTTGTACTTTAATTGATCAACATAGTAGACATCCTCAAATGTCATCTTACCTTTGGTGACATTACCTTTTCCACTTATCTTACCACCAGTAAGATTGTCTCCAAATGCAACATGTCCTCCATTGATATACTTGAAATCCTGAAGGCATGACATGTTGCCTGTCATGTGCCTAGAGCAACCACTATCAACATGCCAAATGCTCTTTCCCTTGAGCTGTTGGTTGCCCTGCACATTAGATAAATCAATTAGTATGATTTAGGAACCCAAGCCAAAGTGGTCTTGGGTACCCCTTTCTCATCAAAATATTTGCATTCTTTCTTGACAAGATTTTTGAACTTTAACTCCTCATTATTGGAGTACTTTGTTACAATAATAGGCTTGGAACTATGTTTGCTAGAATCAGTACTAGTTTTAGAGGTACTAACTACCTTGGCAGCACTTGCATGCTTAGCAGCACTAACTTTGTTAGAACTAGTAACTGTGTTAGCAGCAGTAACTGTGTTGGCAGTATTAACTTTTGAAGAGGTATTAACAGTATTAGCAACATTAATATTTTCAGCAGTACTAACACTGTTAGCAGTAGTAACTGTGTTAGCAGTACTAATATTGTTAGCAGTACTAATACTGTTAGTACTTCTAGGCACCCACATTTTGATACTTTCTTTTAAAATCTTTTTCTTTAAAGTGCCTTTACTTTCAACATATTTCTTTATCACATGTTTCTTTCCAGCCTTCCTATAACCCACAGATTTATGCACAAATCTTTGAAAGTTCATCTGTTGATTAATAGGGTTAAAGTAACAATACTTAGCCAAATGATTCAACTTGCCACATATAAAACAAGGTTTTGGTCTATTGATTTTATTCAGATCAACTCCTTGTTTCTGAGCCCATTGATTATTCCAGTTTCTTTGATTTCCTCTTTTTAAACCAGAATTTAGGCTCTTGGTTTTATTGCAATCACACTGTTTGCAAGGAATAGGGTTCACAACAGTGGTCTGCTTATAGTGAACCTTCTTGTTCTTTCCCTCAGTCTTTTCTATCTCTTTAGACTTGATCCAGTGCTTTCCACATCCCTCATTGGTGATAATGTGATTTTCTTTAGGAATCTCACCACTCACAGTATTGTCCTTATCCTTGACAACTTCTTTCTCAGTTTTATCCTTAACAACCACTTCATCTAAGGGATCTATTTCAGTGGCTCCCTTAGGTAGATCCTTCCTATCCTTTGTTTCTAACAACTCTGAACTAGGAGGGATGTAGTTGTTGTTATAGGGTGGTGGTGTGGTATTGTACCCTATACCTCTTCTCAGTTTATCATGAATCTGAGTTTGTAACAAAGAATCCATTGCTTTGGAAGCATTAGAAAACTTTTCTACATCAAGTTTGACTTTAGCTAGCTCTCCTCTTAGCTTTTCACTTTCTTCTTTAGATCTGGTCAGTTGAAGCTCTAAGTCATTCTTCTCCCACTTCCAGTAATTTGTGTCATAAGAGTTTTGAAGCTCATTAGCTTGAAAACCCTTAATCTGTTCTTCAAATCTCTCAACAATCCTCACATAATCTTTTATGTCTTTTTCCAATCTCTTAAGGTCATCACTCATGTTCTGGTTGTGATCCCTATACCTTTTAACAGTGTTAATGCAATTTTGAGAGCAAAGATTGGAAGTTACCTCTGTAGGGAGACCAGACACCTATGCCATTAGAGCTTGATTCTGAACAACCTCTTCAGCTTGATCACTCCAATCAAACCCCATACCTTGTTGAGAGACAAGGGCTTGTGCAGAGTTTCTGTTGAAGCTTCCAGATTGAGATTGTTGGTGGTTGTTATTCTGAGACATTCCACTTCTGCATTCTCTAGCAAAGTGTCCCTTTTGATGGCATTTGTAACATTCCCCCTTGGACTTGTCAAATCCTGCTCCATCTTCTCTTCTTTGGGAGAAGTTGTTCCTCCCAGTTCTTTTGATGAACTTTTTAACTCTCATGGAGAGCATGGCCATCTGCCATTTAATATCCATCTCTTCAAGATCATCTGGATTGATTTGTTCCAAGTCATCATTAATGAGAGAAGAGTTTCCATGACTTGCCAGAAAGGCCTCAAACACAGTTTCAGTGCCTTTCTCTTGGTTTGTTCCATTTGCAGTACTAACTGATTCAGGGTTGGAAGTAGAATCAGTTGATGCCGAAAGGAGTGCAACATTGTGAACATAGCCAGAAGGCCTCTTTTTAGCCTCTACCTCAGATTCAAAAACTCTTAGATCATTATAAAGATCATCAAGTTCCTTTTCTTCCAGTTGATCATTCTGTCTGAAAGACACAGTATACATGGTCCATTCATCACTCAAGGACCTTAGAAACTTTCTGTTCAGATCATCTTGATCAATTTGTACTCCCACTGTAGCTAATTCACCAATAAGTTTGTTGAACCTGTCAAAAGTTTGAGTCATGGACTCATTCTTGGTTGACATAAAGTTCTCATATTGTTGCTTCAGAATGGCTTTCTGATTTCTCTTTGTACTTTTGGTACCAGAGAATCTCTTCTCCAGAGCATTCCAGAGCATCTCTGCATCAGTGCAGTTACAGAACTGATGTTGATATTCATTGGGAATAGCCAAGAGCAAGGTGCTCAAGGCTTTCATCTCTGTCTGTCTGATCTTTCTTTCTGCATCAGTTTTTGGTGGAGTTCTCTTTCCATCTGCACCAATCTTTCCTGATTCAGAAGGACCATTCTCTATTATATCCCACATAGAATAGTCAGTGAGGAGTATGTACTGTTTGATTCTGATCTTCCACATATCGAATTCATTGGGTCTAAGCATTGGAACCTTTGAGACCAAAGTATTGCTTGATTCTGCAAGATTTTCCATGATGAATAGTTGTTTCTGAGAAATCAGGCTCTGATACCACTTGTCAGGATCGAATTCTCAACAAGAATTAATTCTCAGAAACAATATCAAAGAAGTTTGCGGAATAACACTTTGATATTCAATGAAACAGTAAATCAACACAGAAAATATGAATAACAAACTATAAGCTTTTATTGAATGCTTTGAAGTTACAAGATTACTCACTCAACCTCAATATTGATGAACAGGCTCACCAATACGAATTCTACTTCTCTAGAATTAGGATCTATGCCTTGAGGTTGATTTTCTCTAAAAGAATGAAAAACAAAAGTTATCTAACTATTCTAAACAATACAATATATATACTGAATACAAAGATAATTACAATAAATAAAATATCTTCAGTATATCTTCTATGTATATCTCTAAGCTTCCATGTATATCCTTTCATACGAATCTTAATCATATAAGCAGTATTAATCTTCAGCAGCATTAGCAGTACTAACTAGCTAAGCAGTACTAACTTTGTTCAAGCAGCACTAACTTTAACTAGCTGTATTAACTACTAGCAGTAGTAACACTCAGCAGTATTAACCTTTAAGTCTTCTAGCAGTATTAACTCTGAACCAGCAGCATTAACCATACTTGAGTTTTTCTTCAGTTCCCAACACTTTCAGCTTAAGAAAAGCTCTCAGGTTTCCTGACAAACCTAAGAGTGGCTTTGAAGCTCTGCCTACTTACGCTGAACTCATCCGGTTTCTGGATGATATGGAGTACTGTTGGGACAACAAGCCCCGCTCCACTATCCCCAACAAGAAGTTGACTCTCATCAAGAAGGCGAACATGCCTTCTCAGCTGAACTATATCTTTTCTCACTTCATTCAATGCATGAGTGGGAAAAGTGGTTCCCTTGATCAGGCCAGTAAGGTACAGCTCCAGATGGCCTACTCGGTAATCGCTGGCAAAAAGTTTGACTTTGCCACCGCTATCTTTGACGATCTAAGGTCAAAGATAGAGAAGGCGGAAAGGGATCTCAAGATCCCATATGTACGGTTCATCTGTGCATACCTGAAGTTCCTCTATGCCAACGCTTATCCCACTACTGCTGATTGCTCCTTCGACAAAGTGGGTCAGCATTCTCTAGAAGTCAAACCGCTGGACAACGAGGTAAGTATTTCTACCCTACGCTCTCGCCTCTCTATCCATTCTTCTATTTTAGCGACCACGCAGGAGGTTCATTCTTCTGCTTACCCTGCCGCTACCACTGGTTCCAAATGCCCATCAGTTAGTTCCTTTGGCCCTTCGAAAAAGGCCAAAGTGACTAAGGAGACAAGTGCCTCTAGTTCAAGGCCTGAGGAAGTTTCTCGACAAACTTCCTTGGATGATTTCGTGTTCCTCTCCTCCACGTCTACAACTGTGATAACATCAACCGTTCCAGCAACCTCGGTCGCTGCCACAACAACAGTGACTCAACCTGAAATCTCAGTTCTTCAATCAACTGAGATACCTTCTCATCCCCAAACTTCTTCTATCCCCATCTCTAATCCCTCTATTTCTTTGGTCTCTGACCCTCCTCTCATGCAACAACCTCATGTTGCATTTATAGGACCTGATTCTCAAATGTTTGAAAGAGACATACAATTTTTCAACATGTTTGAATGATCAGGTATACCTAAACCCACCTATACACCTTCCTTCTCCCCATCTAAGCCTGTTACTCAGAAGATAACTTTTCTTTCAGGTCCTAGTTTGGCAACTGTTGACGCAAATGTCAACAGTTTGGGTGAAAAGGTGGTTTCTCTCACTGTCGCTGTCAACGAAACCACCAGCGCAGACAATACTGCTGGTGAAGAACTGAAGACTTTGACAGATGCCTGCTCCACCAAAGCTGAAGCCTCTCAATTCTCCACTCTTCATGAATAGATTGTCAGAGTAAAGGCGGATACTCAACGACAGATGGATGCTCTATCCACAAAAGTGGATTCCTGCACAACTCTTCTTCTGCAAGTCCTTGACAAGCTGAATGCACCAGCTCCGACTCTTTCTCCTTCCTTCACATCAGACGATCGCACCCAACTACACATAGCTGTTGAATTTATTTATCAGGCTACTTCAGATATCCCGGTGATTGAAGGACGGCTAGACAGTCTGGAGGCTGAAGTCCGAAAGCTGGCCTCTGCACAACCTTCCTCTCCATCCAAAGATCTCTCCCTCGCTGATAATGACAAAGAGGGGGAGAAAGCAGCTGAAGAAATTAAAGAGGGGGAAACAACAGCTGAAGCTGCTGAGGTTCAACTTGAAGATCCTCCTTCTCATGTTGAGGGGGAGAAGGTTGTTGACCAAGACATTTCTTCATTCAAAGACTTTGTCGAAGAAGAAGAAGAGGACGATGAAGAAGAAGAATATATTGATCTTGAAGATCAAGAGGAAGAGCAACCTCATGAAGAAGATGATGATGATGACGATGAAGAAGATCAGTCCTTATGGTGTTCTGCAGCCATCACATCTTCAGCGATAACTTCGAAAGAAGTTGTCACAGCAGGGGGGAGTCATGGAACATCCTCAGGAACCCCTTCCCAAAGAATATCCAAAGGTGCGGTTGCTGATGGAAACCTGAAGACAGTTTCACTATCTGAGGAGAATCCTTCTCAGGTATGCCTCTCACTTGTCCCTATTTCTTTCTACAAACCCTCTATCTCTTTCAAGCCTTTATCTTCTCTCTTTCCAAAACATACACTAACTGCTTTCTTTCTATTTTCTGTCCAGACAGTTATCTCCCCTGCTTAAGGGTAAAGAACTACAAATAATCCCAGCTCCCAAAGATGGTGAAGAAATAATCCCAATCTCTGTAAGAGAGATTGATGAAGAAGAAGAAGAAGAAACCCTGCAACATCTAGGAAGGCCCTCTAGACCATCTCACTGGTCAGAGGAAGAGATGAAGAGACGAACAGAGATGATCTCTCATCCAGAGAATCAACGACTGAAGGTCCCTACTCAATCAACAGATCTAGAGTTCCTGACTGATGCTGAAATCGAAGAATCTGTCAGGGTTGAGAAGCTGATAGTTGATTGCCAAAGAGATGCCTCTCTTGCTCTCAAGATTCAGTCCTCTCAAGTCAAAGACAAGAAGCTGAAGAAGAAACCAGTTGAAGTCCAGACTTCTCTCTTGAAAGAGATTGAAGAGGAGCGCTCAAAAGAACAAAGGGTCAGCGATAGCTCAGTCGAATGGTGCAAAAACAAAATTGACTATCGCTCTGACCCAATGAAGATCGTTGCAGTCGTTATCTCTGGGAGAAAGAAGGACAAAGTCTCTGTCACTATGGAGATTACCAGAGAGGATGGAAGCTGCAAGGCCATGTTCGTGTCAAAGCTGGAAACCTTCGGTTACATGGAATGGTTAGAGTTCAAAGATGCACTGAAGAAATCCAAGTCAACCTACAGAGGCTATGTTGAAGGGATAAATAATGCCCTCATCAACAGAGTCGCTGCAATCCTAAAAGTGCCATCTACTCTTCCTTCAAAGACAAGGCATCTCAAAAGAAAGTTTGTCTCCTTCTCTTCTGAGAATGTCGCAGTGATAAGAAATGAAACCTACATCAAATTCTCAAGAGAAGCTCTGTTTGGTCCTCCTCCTGATCTTTCAGTTTTCGATCTATCAGGCCCCTTGGTGGACCATATGTTGCAGGACAAGTTCTTAAAGAACCTTTTGGAATCTTCTTCAGAGATGATGAGGAAGAACTCAGATTCCAAAGAGTCTCTGAAATTCCTATTTGTCCCCTCAGTCATCTCAAGGATCTCTTATGCTTATGGTGTGACTACTTCCCTTCTGCTGAACCGATCAAGGCAATCATCAGTCAAGAATCTTCAGATCGAAGGCAAAGAGGAGAAGAAATACCTGACTATATGATCAATCCTCTAAAATCTTCTTTAGATAGATGATAGATTAGCTTCCTATTTCTTGTAATCTATTTAGTAAAACTTACAGTAGTTAGTTCCTCACTTGTACTTATAATTTTTATACCTTGTAATTCTTTTCTTGAATTAATGAAAATTTCAGTGAAGTACTTACCTCTATCAGTACTGTAAAAGATCCCTCAAAATAGTAATTGGGACATGTATGTTATGAGTCCTGATTATTCCTTATTTTGAACCATAAAGTAATTTTCTTCAGTTACTTTGTCATTATCAAATAGGGGGAGATTGTTGATCCAAACTCTCTCAGTGATTTGATAACGACCCTCTTTTATACTTAGTGAAAATTACGTTTAATATGTATTAGTGTTTCACCATCAGCGATCAGACTGAGTCTGTTCAGTTATCGCTGATAGTCTTTCTTACAAACATTTATATGTATTAGTGTTTCATTATCAGAGATCAGACTGAGTCTGTTCAGTTATCGCTGATAGTTTCTGATGTAAACAGTAACGTAATCCCTGAAGACAAGTCTCGCGTCAACAGATGTTCATAGTTGAATCGAAGACAAAGCTGCTGAACAAAGACAAGTCTACTAATAACCTGATGCAGATATCAGTGAAGCAAAGACGAATCTACTTATACGCGAAGGAACATGAGGAAAAGCTTCAGCGATAGCTGAACCTCTTTATATCTTTGAAGGAAGAGATATTCAGCGATCAAACGATCATGAAGCTTATGCCTCAAGTCTCCTTTTGTCTTACCTTGCACAACCAGTACGATGTGTCAGAACAGACATGTGTCTGACACAAATCGTACAACAACTCTGTCAACTACACTGTTCATGATACGGCCAAAAGCATGTCTCCCAAAGTCAGACTCCCAAAGCCAATCACTAAACGCCACGTGTAAAGTCCTCTGCCATGCATTTAATGTATAGGGTATAAATAGAAAGATTACGTCTCCATCTGAGGGTGTGCTCACCTCTGGCTTTCATCTTTCTACATTATAGAAACCCTTGTTTTCTATACTCTCAATCCCCCGTTCTCTATATTCTTGTGCATCCATCTTAGTGTTTTCTTAAGTTTGTTTAGATTGAGTCTGTATTAATCTTATTCCGCAACAAACTTGTAAATTGTGTTTGATTTATCAATAAACAATTTATTAAATTTTAAATTTTGTGTTTGTATTCAACCCCCCCCCCCCCCCCTTCTACAAACTTGTTAAGCACCTCCGGGACCAACAATTACCACTAGTTCAATACCTGAGGTAGTTTCTCGACAAACATCCGTGGATGATTTTGTGGGTCTCTCCTCCATATCCTCAGCTATACCATCATCAACCGTGCCAGCGATCTCAGTCGCTATCACAACATCAATGATGCAACCACCCATCTCAGTACCAACTGAGGTAACTACCCAACTCCCAACTCCTTCTATCCCCATCTCTAATCCCTCTATTTCTTTGGTCTCTGACCCTCCTTCTATCGTACAACAACCTCATGTTGCTTTTCTAGGACCTGATGCTAAAACCTTTGAAAGAGACATGTAATTTTTCAAGATGTTTGAACCATCAGGTATACCTCAACCCGCCAATACACATCCCATCTCTCCATCTAAGCCTGTTACTCAGAAACTAACTTTTATTTCAGGCCCTAATATGGCGAATGTTGACTCTCATATCAACAGTTTAGGTGTTAAGGTGGATTCTCTCACCACCTCCATCAACGAAACCACCAGTGCCGTCAATACCGCTGGTGAAGAGCTGAAGCAATTGACAGCTACCTGATCCACCAAAACTGAAGCCCACAAATCTCAGCTCTTCAGGGGGAGCTCTCCAAAGTCGAGGAGGATACTTAACTTCTTCAGGGACGCTTCGATTCTCTAAACGACAATGTCCAGGGATTATCTACAAAGATTGATTCCTGCACAACTCTTCTACAACAAGTCCTTGAAAAGTTGAATGAACCAGCTCCGACTCCTTCTCCTTCCTTCACAGAGGCTGACCGTACCTCTCTGAACATAGCTGTTGAATTCATTCATCAAGCTACTTCAGACATCCCTGTGATTAAAGGACGCTTAGAAAGTCTGGAGGCTGAAGTCCGCAAGTTGACCACTACACAACCTTCCTCTCCACCTAAAGACGTCTCCCTCCCTGATAATGACAAAGAAGGGGAGAAAGTTGCTGAAGAAAATGAGGAAGCTGCAGCTGAGGTTAACCCGGAAGAACCTCCCTCTCATGTTGAGGGGGAGAAGGTTGCTGACAAAGCCCCTCCTTCCTTCGAAGCCTTAGTAGAAAGCTGCTGAACAAAGACAAGTCTCCTAGTGAACTGATGCGGACATCAGTGAAGCAAAGACGACTCTACTCATACGCGAAGGAACCTTAGGAAAATCTTCAGCGATAGCTGAACCTTCTTATATCTCTGAAGGAAGAGATATTCAGCGATCGATGATCACTTAGCTTATGCCTCAACTCTCTTTTGTCTTTCCTTGCACAACAAGTACGATGTATCAGAACGTACATGTCTCTGCCACAATTCGTACAACAACTCTGTCAACTACACTGTTCATGATACGGCCGAAAGCATGTCTCCCAAAGTCAGACTCTCTCAGTCAATCAATGAAGGACACGTGTAAAGTGCCCTTCCATGCATTTAATGCATAGGATATAAATAGAAAGATTACCTCTTCATCTTAAGAAAGTGCTCACCTCTAGCCTTCATCTTTCTACATTATAGAAACCTTTGCTTTCTATACTTCTCCAATCCCCATTCGTGCAACCATCTTAGTGTTTTCTTAAGTTTTTTTAGATTGAGTTCTACTTAATCTTATTCCGCAACAGACTTGTAAATTGTGTTTGATTTATCAATAAACAATTTATTAAACTTTAAGTTATGTGTTTGTATTGAACCCCCCCCCCCCTTCTACAAACTTGTTAAGCACCTCCGGGACCAACATGATCCGTTCAAACCGAGATATACCAAAGAGATATCAACATGAGATTGCACCAGAATTTGAGATGAAGTATCTCCAGAAACAAAGAAAGTAGTTTGCATACTCTATGCCAGTTCAAGTAGCTCTACTCTCTTATGCAAATCTGAACTCTGAGTGTGTCATAGATTATAGAGAGTCTATGGGATTACCAACACCGGTTATCCCTACCCCAGACTCAACACTTAGGGGAGAGGAGTCGGTGAGGGTTCCTGAGACTACGGGGGTCCAGGAACGGGAAGAGCTGAGGGAAAATACCGAGAGGGGAACAGGAAAGGGTCAACTTTCTAGATCTGAAGTTGTGGAGACCTCGACACAAGATGCCACACATATAGAGGTTTTCACATCCCAGCCTGAAAGGACTATTATTCGCCAAACAAGTCCTCAGGAAGGGATAGCTGATGAAGGTCTGAATTCTGAAACAGATTCGGATCGGCGTGCCAGCTCAACAGAGACAATTCCTTCGGCAACTTTGGAACATCAACAAGAAGATATCCTTATTCATGATGTTGATGTTGAAAATGAAAATCTCTAACACAACTTTGGTTTCTTAGATGATCTCTCTACAACATGATGACATGGAGATCGATACTGTTGGTACTGATATTGCAAATGTTTTAGAAGACATAAGGAGATCTGAGGGAGTTATGGTTGAAAATACTGAAATTGTGAGGCAAAGAGAGAATGAAGAAAAAGAATATGGTGAGAGAGAGTGAACAATAACCTACCGTTCTAGAAGGGTAACCACATCCAGTGCTACGTTGCATGTGTTGCATTCGGAAGGACAAGTCATAAGTAGCACGCTTATGCAATTGCACACCTCTGCCAGCCATTCTATAGCCTCTCAACAGACCATAGTCTCAACTTCGCATGGGGTTTTAGCACAAACTCTACCTAGATTTCAATTGGAAAGTATAGGTATTGAAACTACAACTCAGCTGCCCAGAGCTCAATTTCTTTCAGTGCACCATTGCGTCTAGAGCCAGTTGATTTATCATTTTTATTCCTAGGACACAAACTCATACTTATGCTAACATCGGACGTCTTAATGACCCGATCGGAACATCCACAGTAGATCCACAATCCGGACTACGAGGATCGGATGGAAGTCCTGTCATTGCTATCGATATTTCAACTTTGAACACAGGCCACACTGTTGGATCCTCAACAGTTGTGACAACGGGAAGTCTAAGTAACCCCAAAGTTATTTTCCCTGACTTTGTGTCAAAGGAGTACCTCGACGGAGCCTTAAAGGTTGTTGAGAACCACATTACTGAGAGCTTAAATGCCAAATTTCAGGAGGAGTTAGCAAAGGTAAAGAGCCTATTGAAAGGAAAAGGCCCAACGGTGGACGAGCCTATTCAGCCACCTCCACCACCACCAGTTCAGCCGGTTGATCATTCGGTGGAGGAGCTGAAATCTCTGTTGTATGCAAAGATTCTATCTCAGGCACCCGCTGATGCATCTGATGTTGATTTGGTAAGTTTGTTAAGGGCTCAACAACCTCAGGTATCGTCTGAATCAGTTTCTGTATCATAGTTTAATGCTTTCAAGACAGAAATGATTCAACATATTCAAGAGTTGACGAAAGTTGTTCAGGATTCATCCAAAGCTCAAGCAGGTTCCAGAAACAGACATGATCATGATTCAGATCATGACCATGAGGGGGAGATAAGTAAACGTCAAAGAACTGCTACATAGTCTGAACATGATATTGGTGGATCAGATAGAGGAGAGGATTCCGAAATGGTTGTTTTTGATAGTGAGGAGCAAGGAAATATGGGTGAAGGATAGGGAATGGAGTTGATCTTGTACGTAAACGAAGACGTAGAACCATTGGTTGAAAAGCCTATGGTTGCTACTAGAGAATAGATCATTAGACTTACTGGATTGGAGGAGATATATGCAATAGACTTGTCTTCCAATGATGAAGAAACATCAGTTGAAAAGTATGACAACTTCTAGAAGATCAAGGAGGAGGAAAGAGATGTAATTAGAGAAGGAGAAGAGAGTATTCTGGATATCCTTGTGTGCTCACAAGAAGACATCCAGCTGAGTCTTGTGAACGTAGAACTTCCAGAAACCATCCGTGAACAACTCAATATACCATCATTCAAAGAGATGATCATTATTGAACCTTCCAACCAACCAACCAACCTACTTAGCCTAGTAAACCAACCTCCATCAATCCCAAAAATACAACCTACCCAAACTACCCAAACTGCTACACCTAGCCAAACTATCCAAACTACTCAACCAATTCTAACTAGCCAATCTATTCCACCTACCCAAACCAATTTACCTAATCCACACAGATTTCCATGTCCAAATCATGTTGATCAACCTAGCTTTGAAAACCTACCCAACATAAACACTGAAACCGAACCTGAACCTTTCTTTCCTTCCAACCCAACCAAAAGCTAAACCGGTCCCTCAGACCAACCTCAAGTATCTCTTGTCCCTACTGAAGCTCAAATCAGAAAAATGTGTAATACTTTGAAGCAACCGTTGCTGGAAGAGGAAATGAAGAACATTTTTGTTCACAGGATCAGAGAAATGGATAAATTCAAAGTCTTGAGTGTCTCAGATCAATCCTTGGAATATCAAGAAGAGTATGCTCGGATGATGAGCTAGGTAAGACTACCAGAGAAAACTGTTAAAAACAAGTCAGGAATAGTGACAGTGAAGCTTGTAAGACTTGTGTAGTTTGTACATATTTGGTATCCAGTTTTCCATGTGGAAAGGAGAGACTTGACAGAATGTGTATTTTCTGAAGCCGACTTTTGCTTTCTGAATGTTGATGATATCGAGTACCTGTACCATCTTTTCAGAAATATGACTATTAGAAAAGATAACATTCTTGTTGCCTTGGATGCTGTGAAAAGATTTATGAGAAGACAGGTAAACTACACGTACTGCTATGACTTCCAACTCGGTATAGAGACTAATCAGAGGAAAGTCAACATGAAGAAGCCTGATCTTAGTCTGGATGGTATTGATGATTATAGTCTATTTACTGTGCTAGACAAGCCTGAACTTGGTGTAGTATACAATACCTCTGAGAACAAAAAGTGGTTCTTCAGATTATCCGAAATCGCCAAGTTTTCAGATGAAACCTTGAAAGTGATCAAAATGCAGTTGGAGAGAAGGCTTGAGGAAAACAAAGAGAAGCTGAAGCAAGGAGAAAAAGGAATGGGGAAGATTCTCAAGATCCATACTGAAAGAATTGTTTATGCTATCTATGATCGTTTCAACTTCAGGCGTGGAATCAGAAATTTTGAGTCCCTGCTTGGAATTCGTCAAGGAAGATTATCTCGATGGGGCAGGCCTGTCATCAATACTTGATCTAAAAGGGGAAGATTATTAATGTATAGTTTAGATAAAGTGTTGACTTTTGATGTATTTGACTTTGACTATATAAAAGTCTTTGAGAGAACTAATGCTTTGAGAGTTTCTGTTGTTTGAGAGAAGTAAGTCAAAGTATAAATAGTATAGTCTTGTGAGAGAACTAAGGTAATTCAGAGACGTGCGTGTTCATTTTAACCTTGTGACTTTGCTTAATACATATGACTTTCTCTCTCTATACTCTCTCTCTAGAATTATGTGTTTGATTGTGATTGAATTGTTGATATATGGCTTGAATTGGACTTATCAATAATGTAAAGCGCAAGAAAGTAAATTACATAATTAAAAGACTAAAAAGTAAATGCGAGAGAGACATCATTAACTTGAACTCTAAGGTTCGATTCAGAAATTAAGGACTTGCTCATTTTTGTTGGAAAAATAATCCTTCGGCTCTTCAGTAACAGTGATGCGTCATGATTGGATTTATAGAAGTCCAACGTAAAACTACAATCAAATGTTCCTCGAGAAGTGAAAACCAAATTATAAGATTCCAAATTGAAAATGAGAGTTTTAGAAAGAACGTAATTATAATCAAACAATTTTACAAGGAACTTTGATCACAAAGATGTGAGGTTCGGCTCCTTGGTAGAATTATGGAGCGAAAACGCCAAAGTTGTAAAAAACGATTTGTAAAGATTTAAAGACGTGAAAAATGCAACAAGTAAACAAAATGAATGGAAGAGACTTGGGGAACACTCTAATGCTAGAAATTAAACTTGATCACTTGAAAATACAAATCTTATAGGTTAGGGAAGAAAACCAACAACCGAACTTAAATTTTAAAATCTACTCACACCCCAATTATTCACAAGCTTATTCTTCATGGAAATGAAGAAATAAGGGAGAAGAAAAGAGTAATGGGGATGATGTAGAGATCACTTCCCCTCTCCCAACAAACTCCCAAAAACTCCTCTCGTAAAACATTCACCTTACCCTTCTATTTATTCTAAAAATGGATGGACAAGATGACCAAAATGCCCCTAAGGGGCTTTGAAAATTACAACTAAAAATAAAAACATAAAATAACTTGTTTTTAAAACCCACAAATCGGCCCATGGCCTCTATAACACCCTAAAAATGGGTTTGATAAAAAGTTAAAATTTCGGCAATATGACGTCTAACATACGAAGGTTTCTATCCCTGTAAATTGATAACAACTAAAACCCAGAAGATTGGGGTAGTTTGCACAAATATAGTAGCGGAAGAATATGGCATAAATTTACAACAACCTATTTAATCTAGAATAATAATACAACTAGATTAAGGTGGGTGTTGCTATGCCTCCAAAACGCTCTTCTCAAAGATATCCCAAAAGCCCGGTCCTTCCAACATCCATGCTTAAAGCCAGAACTCAATGTGCCCTATGCACCCCCTAGGAGAACCTGTAGAGGGTACACAATAAGGAGAGTTAGACTGAAAGTCTAGTGATATCTCACACAAGCATATAAAGCAATTAAGTATAAGACAAGAATAACTTCCAAGTTACCGCCACCAAGTATAAATCTGCCCACAATCTGTGACCCTACAAAATACTCAACCTGAATACTTAACTTCATAAACATTACTAGTTCATGCATGGGAAGACCTGAGCCCTCTCGAGTAACCAAGCCCATAATTGGAATCACTTGAATTTAATAATGAGGAATTACACCTCAGGTTCTAGCTTTAGTGTACACCGTACCCGGCGTCACGTCAAGCACTTTCCCCACCTTTAGTGTCCACTCCTTAGAGTCCTACCTCAAGGTTGAAAGGACCTTAGTGCCTACCCTTACTCTAGTAGAGTTTCACCTCAAGGAGGGGAAATCCTTTAGTGCCTACTCTCTAGCTTTTCAGTAGGGTTTGCAAGACTTAACAATTTCATACCCAACTCTCATGCATAAGAGTTGGGTCCATCACCAATATACCACACCATATAACACATATTATCATAGATCATGAAATAAAATACAATAAAGATCTTACTTATGTTAAATCATTCATATGCTCATAAAACACGATTATTCACCAAGGAGGTCTAATAAATAAGAAATAACCTTCACCTTTATGACTTCTAGGTCAAAATGATATAAATCGTAATTCCATAGCATTTGTAAAGTAAGCTAAGCATTTATATGAGAATATTTAGTAGAAGACTCAACTATAGGGTTTGTAAAGTAAAAACCCTAGAAATAGAGAAACCCTAAGGTGATGAAGATTTCCTTGGAGCTTTAATGATCTTGATGATTCCACTTGGTTGAGGAGCTTGAGGTTGTTGAGACTTAATGAGTGAATTAGAGGGATTTAGGTCAAGTACTTAATGAGGGGAGATGAAGATAGGGGAAAATTGCCACTTGCAAGGAGGTAGGGTTCTTGAGAAAATAAAAGAAGAAAAATCAGTAAAATGGGTAAAAATCATGACTTTTAAATCGACCCACCAGAAACGTACCGTAAGTGGTACGCTCCCAGCGATTATGACACCGCAAGAGTGGCCACGACACAATCGTAGGGAACTCTCGCCCCATGTGTACCGAGACCCATAACTCCGTCGCGATTGTGCCATAGGCGAGAGTGACCATGGCAAGGTCGCTTGACACTCTCGCCGGTTTCCCCCAGAGCCCGAAAAATCGCATTCTCGATCTTGATTCACAACCAACAACACTAAAGGTACTAAAGAACCGTTCTAAAAACAT
This sequence comes from Arctium minus, assembly GCA_954870635.1. Lineage (NCBI taxonomy): Eukaryota > Viridiplantae > Streptophyta > Magnoliopsida > Asterales > Asteraceae > Arctium > Arctium minus. The sequence goes on from OX941081.1 coordinate 146,587,357, forward strand.
AAGCAATTAAGAAAATCATCTACGCAGTTCCAAATACTTGAAATTATCAGTTTAAGCACATGAAGGCACCTAAGTGGAAACTAAGAAAGCAATTTAGCACATAATCCAAATTTTGGGGTGTTACAACCTCATCCTAATGGTTTAGAATTGTCCCAATATTTCGGCCCAAAGATCAACCCAATACGTATCCACAAAAATCATATACGGGCCATTTCTTCCAAAGTCTTTACAAAAATCCATCAACTCATCATCTCCATAAGAAAATCTTCACAACCATTCTCCATTTTCTCCATCATAAATATCCTACATGAGCAAGATACCAAAAGAGAATTTTCACAATATAAAGCATAAATTCACATCTCATTCGCCTCGTATTCAAAATCCTAAATATATTAAGGCTCTAAATGGTGTGAGACGTAGCGTGACGGAGAGGACAAGCCTCAAGCCTTAGGAGCCACGACGTCTTTCAAGGCGTGAAGTGTGGCGGAAAATATCTATATCATACATGATATTCTATATAAAAACATATGTCTATACTATTACTTAGTGAGTCAATTATAATAAACACGTTAAATTAGGTTATATATTAAAAAAATAGTAAATAAGAAATTAAAATCGTAAAGAAAAATAAAATATCACGTTACAAAATCGCGCATTAGACCATGGTGTGCCACGACGTGCCATGGCGGCTGTTGCGGCGAGCTTTCTAGAACAATGAGTATATATAATTGTCAACTTCAAATATAAATATATCAATTACAAAACTTAATAATTGGAATATAATACAACCACATCACCAAAAGTATACACACAAACAATCAAACAACATCGAACATTGGTTATATTTATATTATATATATTAAATCATGTGAGAACCAAAAAAAATTGAAAACCATGAGAGTTGATCTAAGACCTAAATTGGTTTTGATCGTATGGTTTTAATTGAAAGTCGTTTCAGCAAATGAAAATGGCATAATCGTCATTTTGGTAACAGAGATTTACCAAATGAAACACACTCATTGTGCTATTTCACCTCATGAAATCCAACATAATTTTCATATATATATATATATATATATATATATATATGTCATTTCACCACATGAAATTAAATACAAATTTCATATATATATGTTATTTCACCACATGAAATCAAATACAACTTTCATCTATAGTTTATTTCACCTAATGAAATCAAACACAAATCTATTTCACCTAATGTAATCAAACATAGTTTCTTAGACGGCGGCTTCAGGTCCTCTATTCACGTTACTACTACGTAAACCTCTAGGAAATCACCGTCGACGGAAAACCGTAAAGATACCTTATGGTTTTCTTGTACCGAGATCTGACGGCAACGACAGAAACATTATCGATTCCGGCAGAACCTTCACGTTCATGGACAATCACAAAAAAGAAACACAAATTTCCTATAATTGAATAGTATGAACAGCGGATTAAGCCCTAACATATAGATCTATTACATCGAACCTTGAACTCGAGTTTGAGCCTTGAATTCATTTTGGTTTCTTCGGTGTATAGAACCTTGAATCAGTAAAAATGATTTCATTAGTGGTCGTGGAGGGACGGTTAAATCTTGTTGTGTAGGCACATAATCCGTAGAAGCATAGAGCTCCGGTGAGGATTTCAGGTCGGTGGTCAGAATGGTTAATCGACGTTTTTCGTCGATGGTTGATCGAGAAATATGGTAGAAAATACATAAACAATAGCTTAGTTACAAAAGGGGGTGCGCCTAGAAGCCCAACCTAATTGATGATTGTATTCATGAAAAAACCCAATATGCCCCTCAATTCCAATTTCAATACATAATAAACATCAAATTCATTAATTATTTCAAAAATACCATTATTTTTTATATCCATAGATTAAAATCAATAAATGGTTTAGATTGGTTTTCACGGTTCTCAATCTTTTTATGGTTCTCATTTGATTACCGTTCTATATATATATATATATATATATATATATATATATGTATATATATATAGAGAGAGAGTCTCTTTCTTTTACAGACTCAATAATTTATACAAACTTACAAACTAGTTTTCATATGTTGTTTCGTACATGAAACAACACGTGTGAAAATCCATTGTTATACAGTGTTGTTTCATATATGAAATGTTCAGGACTACTTTTTTCCATACACAAAACACTCCTAAATGTTTCACAAATTAAACAACAATGTATAAACACTGAAATTTCACAGGTCTAGTTTCATATGTGAAACAGAATATCAAAACTAGTTTAAAGTTTGTACGAAATATTGGGTATGTAAATGATTATGTGTGTGTATATATAGGAGAGGATCCATGAGAAGTCAAAGTAACACAAAAACGACCAAATCACATGTGATTTTGCACTAAAATCACGTGCGATAATGGAACACGATCAAAGCAAGGGTGTGCGGGTGACTTAATCCGCAACCTTGGTCATGGTCATATTCACACATAATCATATGTGACTTGGTGGTTCTTGTGTTCTCTTTGTTAGATCACATATTTATTGGATTCAAGATCATCCTATCTGAAGATCGCAATCTGAAGCTAAAGCAGGAACGTCGACTCTCGATATTAAAATCTATGCTTGTTTGTAATAAATGTCAAAGTAATTGTTTGTTATTGTATTAGTTAAGTTAATATCTAGTTAGTTAGTTATTAGTTATATTATAGTTTGTTATTTAATATCATTGTAATAGATATTATTTAGAAATAATATCTAGATATTAAATCTAGATATTATGTTAGGTAGTGTGTTAGACACACTAGATCTTTTAAGCAAGTGTATCTCAATCTCTCAATCAGATCAGATATAATTGACACACAAAAACACACACTCAAAGGTGTAAAAGAGAGAAAAAGAGAGAACACATCCAAGCTTAAATCTGATCAACCTTGTAATTGTTGTCATTAATCAATACCGGTTGGTAATCGATGTTGTTGTTGTTTTCTATAGAACTTGATATAGTATTGTTGGACCGACAATTGGTATCAGAGCCTGATTTAAGATCAAAATCAAGTTTTTAAAGAAAACGACTTTGTGTTCTTATTGAAAAATCGTTTTCAAGATTTAAGGTGTTTTAGGTGTTAAAATCGATCAGGTTGTGATCGATTAGGGTGCTAGATCGAGTTGTGAGTGTTTAATTTCAGTATAAAGCTTTAATCGAGTTCCATTTTGTGATTTTTGTGGTCTGAGTTCGTTTTGAAAAAGTCACTGTGCGATCAAATTTATTTTCGAAAAAGTGATTTTTATCGAGATCAAGTGGTCACAATCTATTCTAGAAGTGTTTTTAGACATTTTGGTAGAGTTTGGGTCTGTTAATCTTGGAAATACAGGTTGAAAAGTCGGATTTATCGAAGTACGGACGAACTTGCGCAAACCAGAACACGAACTCACGCAAAGCTCATTTTGCGTAACTCACTTTGCGCAACCAACTCAATACGCAAAGTCCACTTTGCGCAACCAACAGGACACGCAAAGCTTACTTTGCGCAACCAACTGCATACGCAAAGCTTACTTTGCGCAAATCAAGCAACACGCAAAGTCCACCTCTCGCATCCAACGGCTTACGCAAACACCACTTTTTGCAACACTCTTGAAACGCAAACCTCGAACACTACTTTTCGCAACAATAAGGAAACGCAAACCTCAGTTCAAGTGATCTTCTCTTCACGAAAAGCTCAAGTCAAGTTTGTACAACCCACTCGAAACGCAAAGCTCACTTTACTCATCCAACTTGAAACGCAAAGTTCACTTTGCGCAACCCACGTGATACGCAAACCTAAGTTTGCGAAACCCACTTGACACGCAAACCTCAATTTGCGCAATCAACCTCTCGCGCAAACCTTCTCAAAACGCAAAGTTTTTCCAGACTTAGAAATTTTCATCAAAATGACATCTAGAGAAGCCCTTGCAATCGGTACTGACACCAAGCCACCAGTTCTCTTTAAAGGAGAATACGAACAGTAGAAAGATAGGTTCCTGAACTTTGTTGACAGACATGAGCTGGGTGATTTCATCAGGAAATCTATAGAAGAAGGGGTTATGAAACCAGTCATGACGACTCGTTTGGTTGGAACCGTGCCAACTCAGGTTGAACTTAAGTATCATGAGCTAGAAGATGATAACCTCAGAAGAGCTAAAGGTGACAGATTAGCTAAGTCATACATTCTACAAGGAATTTCAAACGAAATCTATGTAAAGATTGACAGGTAAAAGGCCTCCGGCAAAGAAATGTGGGATCAGCTTGAGAAGATGATGTTGGGTTCAAAGGTTGGAAATCACCTTAAAATCTCCAACTGCCTAAACAATTATGAAGAATTTAAAGGCAGAGTGGGAGAATCTTTAGAAGAAACCTATGACAGGTTTGTGACTTTGCTGAATGAATTAAGCAAGAATAAGGTCCACAAATCTCAAATTGAGTTGAACGTCAAATTCCTGAGTATTCTACAACCGGAATGGAAAAGATTTGTCAGGCAGATGAAGCAGATCAAGGATCGGAATGAGATTCAACTTCTGAGGTGTATGAAACCCTCAGACAAAATGAAGAAGAGGTGGATGAAATTCTAGATGAGAAGAAGCAAAAAGGAAAGATAGTTGAAGACACAGTTGCTCTTGTTGTCAGGAACAAGAAAAAACAAGACAATTGTGTATGAATCAGAAGAAGATGATGGTTATGCAAACTCTAACATGGATGAAAATGAACAACTGAAGCAAGCAATGATTCTGCTGTCAAATGTTGTTCAGGAAAAGTTCTACACGAAGCCAAGTTCAAACAGTCAGAGATATTCTTTTGGTTCGAACAACTACATCCATAAGGAAAGGGTTGAAGGAAGTAGATATGAAGGAAAGAGATTTGAAGGGAAAAGAATAGAGGAGAGGAAACCAGAAGAGAGAAAGTTTAAAGCTGAAGGATCCAGTCAGACAGAACCACCAACGTGCTACAACTGTGGCAAAACAGGTCACTATGCCAGAGACTGCCGAAGACCAAAAGTCAGAAACTCCGATTATTACAAGAACAAGATGCTTCTTGCAAAGCATCAGGAGGCTGGTAAGGCACTGATGGATGAAGATGAATACTGGATTGATCATTCAGACGAGGAAGAAGAGGATGAAGAAAGAGATGAAGCCGTCAACATGTGCTTGATGGAAAGCAAGAATCAGATGCTGAAGCTGATTCAGATGATGAAGAAGAAGAGGTATGTGATTTATCGTATTCAGATTTCATGAATAAAATGCATGCCATGTTTTTAAAACAACAAGAGTTAGAGTCGAATCTTGAGCGAGAAAATGGTGTTATAACTGACAAAAACCAACTAATACAGACGATAATTAAAGAGAATTATGAACTCAAGTCTAAACTGACAAAAAGTGAGATTGATATATATGAGCTTACAAAATTGCATTCTTCTTGTACCAAAGAAAACTTTTCTTTACTGGGTAAATTAAAAAGTTTGGAAGAGAAGTTATACAAAATGGGTCAAACTAAACAGACTATTCATCTGAACAAACCCAAAGAAGAAATAGAGAGATGGGGAATGGGTTATAAGAATCCTCACTGTCTTCAAAAAGGAATGTCTGAAGTGCCTTCACTTTATGATCATCTTTCTATGAAATTAGCTCGACGAATCCCAGAGTTTAAAACTTTCTGGACTAAACTATCAGAAGAGGATGAAGCCAATGAAACTGAAAAACGATTGAAATCATCTGAAGTTCACCTTCCATTTTATTATGCGAAGATGAATAATAGTTATAATGAAAATCCAATATATCAAAAGAAGAAAACTCTTTCAAGTGATTTCTTTTAAAGGTATTCTGAAAATGAAATGGAGGCGAAGCCTATTCAAGGTAAACTATATCTCCCTCCTCTTGTTTTAGAAAGTAAAATTTCTGAACTCGAGAATTCTTTAACAGATGAAAGACTTTTGATGAATATTGAACAAAAAGTTTTTTCAACTGTGTTCAAAAATGTTATTAGTTCTAAAGCTTCAAACTCTGAGGATATGTTTGGTTTAGCAAATAAAGGGTTTGATTTTCTGAATGCTGACGGTGGTTTAGATGATTGTTCTAATCAATTTGACTTTAATGCAAAACTTCCTAACCATTCATCTTTTGTTAAGAAATCTTTAGGAAAAACCAGTATGCCTGTTAACAGTGCAAAATCAACGAAAGTTGATAACTCAGTCTCTATGAAAGCTAAAAATGCTAAAGGTAAGATTACATCTAAGCATTCACAGAAACCAAACACTACTGGTCATCCGAAGAAGAAGCATTTGTTTGTTGCTCAAAAGTCTAACTCACCAGTTTCACATGTTTCAGATATGAGCAAGCAAAGTCCAGAAGTTAAATCTCTGTGTCAACCAAAACAGAAGCTTGACAAGACCGTTAAATCATTTTCTAGTATTAATTGTAGTAAGACTTTGCCTAGTAAATATGTCTTAATTGTTGATGTTGATATTTTGAACTCAAAACTTGTTGTTTCTCGTAAACAATATACAATGAACCAATTATTTCAGTTATCTTTATCTGCTAGAAAGTCTTCTACTTATGATAAACATGTTTCTACTTCTTGTCAAGATTCTGAAGATTGTTTTGGCAATTATCATGTGCATTCATCTCATTCTAATTTTTCAAATGCATTTCAAAAGAAAAGAGGACCCAATTTGAAATGGGTACCAAAATCTTGTACTAACGCAGTAGGGCCCAAATTCAAGTGGGTACCTAAAGCTAAATCTGTGTTGCAGGCACACAAAGTTTAAAAAGGGAGCTTACAGATATGACTTCCAGACAAAACAGTCTAGGACTCGTTCCTCAAAGAAACTAGGTTCTTGAATACAACAGTTCAAGACCCGCACTGCAAAGATAAAACGATGGTTTCTGAACACGTCTGTTCAGAACCCATGCTTAAGAGAAATAATGGCTTTTGAACACATCAGTTCAAGACCCACTCTTCCATGCTCAAAAGTCTTAAATTTTGATTTATGACTATCTAAATCTCTTGTTTTGTTATTTCTCTTACGCAGATCCGTCATATGTGGTACTTAGATAGCGGATGCTCCAAGCATATGACTGGACAAAAAGATATGTTGTCCAATTTTAAAGAGAAATATTGTGGATTAGTCAGATTCGGCAATGACCAGTTTTCTCCAATAATGGGATATGGTGATGTACAACAGGACAATGTCACGATCAAAAAGGTGAGCTATGTTGAAGGCTTATGGCACAACCTGTTCAGTATTGGTCAGTTCTGTGACAAAAGCTTAGAGGTTAAATTCAAAGCCAAGACGTGTTCAGTTCGCACTGAAGAAGGCGAGGAACTCTTGGTCGGCACAAGAAAGTCAGACCTCTACACAATTAACTTGTCAAAAATACAGAACGACAAGCAGGTTTGTCTATTGACGAGAGCCTCGAAGCAACAAAGTTGGCTATGGCATCGAAGGCTCTCTCACCTCAACTTCAGGTACATCAACAATCTGGTCCGTGGAAAGCTCATCAAAGGACTTCCAGAGCTCAAATTTGAAAGAGAACATCTTTGTGCAACATGTGAAAAGGGAAAGATGAAGAGGGCTTCACATAAACCAAAGCCTGAACCAAGTACAAGCGCTCCGTTAGAGTTATTGCATATGGATCTCTTTGGTCCGATGCGAACTCAGAGTCTAGGCGGAAAAAATAATATACTCGTTATCGTGGACGATTACTCGCGATACACATGGGTCAAGTTTCTACGTTCAAAGGATGAGACACCAGATATTCTCATCTCATTCCTAAAGACGACCCAGGTGAATCTGCAGAAATCGGTCAAGCTTCTAAGAACAGACAACGGCACAAAGTTCAAGAACCAAAAGGTTGAAGAATCTCTTGAATCTTTCGGGATTTCACATCAATACTCTGCTGCTTGTACGCGTCAACAAAATGGAGTGGTCGAAAGAAAAAATCGTACGCTAGTCGAGGCTGCTCGTACTATGCTAAGACAATCAGACTTAGCTCTATTTTTGTGAGCCGAAGTTGTATCGACCGCGTGCTATACATAGAATCGCTCCATGATACATCGCAGATTCAAGAAGACTCCTTATGCTTTAATCAACAACCGAATACCGACAATCAAATATTTCCATATACTTGGGTGTAAGTGTTTCGTGCTAAACGATAGGGAGAGTCTCAACAAGTTCAGTGCCAAGGCGGACGAAGGCATCTTCATTGGTTATTCCTCGACATCAAATGCATTATGTGTTTATCTGAAGAAGTCAAAGACGGTTATAGAAAGCATCAATGTCACGTTTGATGAAGAGATGGCTTCCGAACAACACAGTTCAGAACCCGTTATAACCGGCGTACTAGCTTCTGGGCAACTCAGTCCAGAACCTGCGTCTCAACAGAATAAATCAGATGAAGCATCAACTTCTACTAACCATTTATCTGATTTAGATTTATTATTTGAATTGTTTTATGATGAATTTATTGGATCTAATGTAAAGAAATCTGTTGTGGTTGACAGGATGAAAGACTTAACGACTACTCATCCAACCAGTTCAGATGTTCCTATTGAATCCAATGCCCCGATTCAACAAGAAGTTCCAATTCAAATGCCGACTCCAACAGTTGAAGAAGTTCCATGTGATGAAGAGACAAAAGTAGCTTAAATAGTAGGATGTTTTGTTCAGATCAATCTACAGCCGGAACAAGCTGTAAATGCTGAGACTTCTGAACCTACCACTTCAACTGCAATCATCATTCCTCCTGAACAAGCTGAAGAAGGTACAAGTGGATTTATAGATGATACAACTTACATACATTCATATAATCCACTGCCTCATGAACATAAATGAACCAAAGAGCACCCGATAAGCCAGATCATTGGCGATCCATCAAAACCGGTGCAAACTAGGTCAACATCAATCAACAAGTGCATGCATGACTTCTTTCTGAGCAAGTTCGAGCCAACAAGCGTATCAGAGGCACTTGCTGATCCAGAATGGGTGATCTCAATGCAAGAAGAGTTGAATCAGTTCGATCCACTTCAAGTCTGGAGACTCGTACCAAAACCGCAAGGTAAAACAATAATAGGTACGAAATCGGTTTTCAAGATAAAGAAAGACGAAGATGGTACCGTTATCCAAAACAAGGCAAGACTAGTAGCCAAAGGATACAGACAAGAGGAAGGAAGCGACTATGACGAGACATATGCTCCTGTGGCGCGATTAGAGGCAATCAGAATGTTTTAGCCTACGCAGCCCATAAGAACTTCACGGTCTTTCAAATGGACGTGAAGACAGCATTTCTGAATGGAATTCTGAAAGAGGAAGTGTACGTCTCTCATCCAGAGGGTTTTGTCAATCAAGAGAAGCGCTCTACGGTCTAAAACAAGCTCCTCGAGCTTGGTATGATGTCACTTTGTTTATCAAAAAGGAAAAAGCCGATATCATTTTAATTCAAATCTATGTAGATGATATTATTTTTGGCTCTACAAATACTAAGTACTGTAAGAATTTTTCAAACCTTATGGTGTCTAGATTTCAGATGAACATGATGGGAGAGATGAATTTCTTTCTCGGTTTACAAGTCAAACAATTTTCATCGGGTATTTTTATCAATCAATAAAAATACATTATGGATATTCTTCGGAAGTTCAAAATGGAAAATTCAAAACCGATTGGTACCCCAATGGCACCAGGTACTAAGATTGACATTGATCCTTCGGGAAAGGCTGTTGATGTTAGGACTTATCGAGGGATGATAGGTTCTTTAATGTATCTTACTTCTAGTAGGCCAGATATAATATTTTCCACATGCTTATGTGCACGATATTAGGCCAATCCTAAATAAATCCATATGTCTGCTGTGAAGCGCACATTTAGGTATCTAAGGGGCACTGCAGATCTTGGTCTGTGGTATCCTAAAGATACTAGTTTTGAACTAACATCCTACACAGATGCAGATCATGCAGGTTGTATGTTAGCCATGAAGAGCACGTCGGGACATGTACAGTTCCTCGGTGACAAGCTCGTAAGTTGGGCATCGAAGAAGCAACTTTGTGTTTCAACCTCCACGGCCGAAGCAGAATATGTAGTTGCTGCTAGCTGCTGTTCTCAGGTCTTATGGATGAGAACTCAATTGCACCACTACGGTTTCCACTTCAACAAGATCACGATATACTGTGACTCCAAAAGCGCCATCGCAATATCAACGAATCCTGTTCAACACACCAAGACTAAGCACATAGACGTCAGGTATCATTTTATTAAAGATCATGTTGAAAAAGGAACAATTGAACTTTTCTTTGTAAAAACTGATTATCAACTTGCCGACTTGTTTGCCAAACCTTTAGACGAAAAGAGGTTTACCTTTCTTATCTCTAAGCTTGGTATGTAAATCTAAAGATTTAATCAGTAGTTACCTATCAAAGTTTTCTAAATTGTATACTTTTTCATCATTTCTTCATTCTTAACTCTGATTGATATCTGCATTTCTCTATTCTGTTCATGCACCAAGGGGGAGTATGAGAAGAATTTGACAAGTGGTCAATATTACTTCAAAGGGGAGCTCATAAAATTTTGCATATACCTTTTAATGCCAAATTTTTTTTTGTAATGCAAGAATTTAGGGGGAGCTCTTCAAGACAAAAGAGGAGTACGGATATGACTTCTGATTATTTCTGATCAGAACTCCTATTTTAAAAAGTTTTACTGCTTTTTGTCTTTTCAATTTAAGTGAATAAATTTGCTTTGACTTGACATAAGACTTTTGCAGAATTTTTGAGAGATGCTTACAAGTTCATATGTTTATGACTTTAAGCTTAGCTTCATGAGATGGAAGATCGTACTTAAAGGTATAATTCTTTATCTTAATCTCATAAATGGTTGAAAGAAGGATAACTTTCAATCATTTGAAAACATTGTTTTAATGTTCAAATCACTTCCCGATTCTCAAAACGAATTCATGAATTGGAAGTGTGACTTTAAATGTTTTCAAGATCAACATTGTGCTTTAACTGAAATAGTTAAACCAATCTGAGCATCATATGCATAATAGGTAAACAAGGATTTCATTGTGCTAGGACTTAATTGAACTTCTATGGAATCACCTTAACCAATGATTTCTACCCAAGAAGTTAATCCATAGTGATTGAGTGTGAGAAGTCAAAAGAAATGAGTTTGTCAAACAAAGAACTAAGTTTGATTAGAGTGAGCTAAATGTTAGAAAGAAAGAGCGTGTGAGAACAGAGTTAAAAGAATATCACAACTCTGCACCAACTTTTTCTGAGTCGGGCAACCAAAGTTCTAGTGTTTCACAACTCTTTGGTGAACATTATTGAAACAGGCAACTAGCCCATGCCAACTCTTGATCAAACCTCACCAACTACTCATTTTCTTCTCAACAAGAAAGTGTTTCACATTTTCAAAGGGGATGCAGCACATTTGCTATCTGATTTTCATTTGAAAAATCTAGATATTGAAAAGAAGGAAGTCTGCCCCACATTCGCACTTCAATCATGCACATTGAGTCTGTGTTTAACTTACTGTTGTCTCAGTGGTTTACACAAATTTTGAGCCTAATAAGCAATCATCAAGTGCTTAATTCTTTCAACACAAGCACGAACACACAAGGAATTAGTTTATTTGTCATAACGTTTATATAAATTACCTTTGTGGTGTTTCGATGATTAAATGGAAGCCCTGGGGGAGTCAACATCAAACAACTCCTTTCCAATGTGTATTCGTTACACACAGTGACTTAGTGTTACTGACAGGCATGTTAATTGATTTATTAATTGATTCAGGTGTTACACGACTACTTTGTCTAGATTTGCAAAGATCTGGATGAATATCTTATGAATTGACGAATCAGAATCTCCGAAAGATAGACATTTCTTACAAATAGTTTTGATGAAGTCGTTGCACTTGACATCAAAAAGGGGGAGAATGAATACACAATAAATGGCAAAGATCACATGTTTCAAGAATCACGTCCAAGATTGAAATCTTCAAAAGCAAGTATCCTTAAGACATGCTGATTTCAGAGCTAGAGAAAGAGATTGCATCTTCTCAGCTGAACAAGAAGACTGAATTGCTAAAATCTTTTTAGTAATGATCTTGATCCAAAGGGGAGATTGTTAGATCACAAATCTATTGGATTCAAGATCATCCTATCTGAATATCGCAATCTGAAGCTAAAGCAGGAACGTCGACTCTCGATATTAAAGTCTATGTTTGTTTGTAATAAATGTCAAAGTAATTGCTTGTTATTGTATTAGTTAAGTTAATATCTAGTTAGTTAGTTATTAGTTATATTATAGTTTGTTATTTAATATCTTTGTAATAGATATTATTTAGAAATAATATCTAGATATTAAATCTAGATATTATGTTAGGTTGTGTGTTAGACACACTAGATCTTTTAAGCAAGTGTATCTCAATCTCTCAATCAGATCAGATATAATCGACACACAAAAACACACACTCAAAGGTGTAAAAGAGAGAAAACAGAGAGAACACATCCAAGCTTAAATCTGATCAACCTTGTAATCGTTGTTATTAATCAATACAGGTTGGTAATCAATATTGTTGTTGTTTTCTATAGAACTTGATATAGTATTGTTGGACTGACACTCTTGATTAATCATTGTTTTTGTTTGAACCCGACTCTCTCTCTCTCTCTATCTCTCTGTCTCTATATCTCTTCCCCTCTCTCTTTATATATATATATATACACACACACACACACAAACACTAAATATAATGATGCTAAATATAGTGAGAAGGTAAGAAGGGAAGGTTCATATGTGAATTATTGACAAAATCTAGAAAAAATATATTTGAAATGCATATGTTAACTGACATTACAGATTATTCATACGAGTTCGCATATGCATCTTCAGTTGAATTTTTTCAATGATTTATATGTAAACCTTCCTTTAACCTCTGTACGCATTCTCACAATATTTAGTTTTCTTATTTGAACTGACCCCTATATATATACATATATATTAATGCTCGGGGTCGGGGACGAGGAGTATTCCCATCCCCAATTCATAAATTTGTGAATTCCCCATCCCCGGTAAACTCAAGGATTACCCAGTCAAATTAGGTTTGGGTATAAAGTTCTCGTCAAATGTGGGTTCTTTTTGCCACCCATCCACACACACACACACACACACACATATATATATATATATATGTGTGTGTGTGTAATAGGTGTGTTCAAACGAGAACGCTAACTATTTAAGAAAACACGAGAATGGATATCTGAGCAAAGGGACATAAATGTATACATTGATGATGATCACACATTTTGTTGATTATGTGAATCACCAAACTTTATCATTGGGTAACGAAGATGTATACTTACATGCCGCTCTTCGTTTATAATTATTAATAGGATTTATAATTATTGCCAACATGATAAAGTTTAAATAGGGCACACGCATTAAGTATATATTTGAATAAGAAAAATAAATAATTAAATAAAGTATTTAATTATTATGTTTGTGTGTATATATATATATATTTGATTTATTGAGATATATTTGAATTATATATACTAGCTTGTTGGATAAGCATGGGATGAATATGACAAGTAGTGACTTGTCATGTCATTACTTTTTGCTTGTGTAAAGGAGAATATAACCCTTTTGAAGATATGAGATCTTCAAAAAGATCGTAGCCACTCTCTTCCTGCCGCATACCTATGTGAAAGGTATCACCTTTACACTCATATATAAAGAGAGAGAGAGAGAGAGAGAGAGAGAATGGACGTTAATGTACAAAATCATATATGATTCATGCGACTTTGACCCGTGGCTTAAATCGCGGCCAAAGTCACGTGCATTCATTTTTTTGCTGTTAATGTAAAATCACATATGATTTTGTACATTATTTGTTGTTTTCTTGTTTTCTTAAATAGTTAACGTTCTCGTTAGAACCTTCCTCTATATATCTAGGATACTGAAAATCAGTATATTCCCTAGCTCAGATGATCAGTATATGATACTGATAATCAATATATGATACTGATATATGTCTTATCAGTATATTCCTGTATAAAGAAACTAAGGATCAGACATAACAAAGATGACACATCCATGCCTCTTGCTCGATTTGGATATCTGAGCAAAGGGACATAAATGTATACACTGATGATGATCACACATTTTGCTGATTATGTGAATCACCAAACTTTATCATTGGGTAACGAAGATGTATACTTACATGCCGCTCTTCGTTTATAATTATAAATAGGATTTATAATTATTGCCAACATGATAAAGTTTAAATAGGGCACACGCATTAAGTATATATTTGAATAAGAAAAATAAATAATTAAATAAAGTATTTAATTATTATGTTTGTGTGTATATATATATATTTGATTTATTGAGATATATTTGAATTATATATACTAGCTTGTTGGATAAGCATGGGATGAATATGACAAGTAGTGACTTGTCATGTCATTACTTTTTGCTTGTGTAAAGGAGAATATAACCCTTTTGAAGATATGAGATCTTCAAAAAGATCGTAGCCACTCTCTTCCTGCCGCATACCTATGTGAAAGGTATCACCTTTACACTCATATATAAAGAGAGAGAGAGAGAGAGAGAGAATGGACGTTAATGTACAAAATCATATATGATTCATCCGACTTTGACCCGTGACTTAAGTCGCGGCCAAAGTCACATGCATCCATTTTTTTGTTGTTAATGTAAAATCACATATGATTTTGTACATTATTTGTTGTTTTCTTAAACAGTTAACGTTCTCGTTAGAACCTTCCTCTATATATATAGGATACTGAAAATCAGTATATTCCCTGGCTCAGATGATCAGTATATGATACTGATAATCAATATATGATACTGATATATGTCTTATCAGTATATTCCTGAATAAAGAAACTAAGGATCAGACATAACAAGGATGACACATCCATGCCTCTTGCTCGATTTGGATATGTGAGCAAAGGGACATAAATGTGTACACTGATGATGATCACACATTTTGCTAATTAACTGAATCACCAAACTTTATCATTAGGTAACGAAGATGTATACTTACATGCCGCTCTTCGTTTATAATTATAAATATGATTTATAATTATTGCCAACATGATAAAGTCTAAATAGGTCACACGCATTAAGTGTATATTTGAATAAGAAAAATAAATAATTAAATAAAGTATTTAATTATTATGTTTGTGTGTATATATATATATCTGATTTATTGAGATATATTTGAATTATATATACTAGCTTGTTGGATAAGCGTGGCATGAATATGACAAGTAGTGACTTGTCATGTCATTACTTTTTGCTTGTGTAAAGGAGAATATAACCCTTTTGAAGATATGAGATCTTCAAAAAGATCATAGCCACTCTCTTCCTGCCGCATACCTATGTGATAGGTATCATCTTTACACTCATATATAAAGAGAAAGAGAGAGAGAGAGAGACCATTGTGAGGATGGTTAATGCACCGGATGAGAACCTTTTGAAATATTGAAAAATTTTCAAAAGGATTCTCTCTTTTTATATCCCAAAAAGGTTTCTTCTTCCTTATCCTCCAAAGAGTTGGATGACCGTACCTAGCATTCGAGAAGTCAAGGAGATCTCCTTCTTAGCATAGGACGACAAGAAGATTCTGCACATTTGCGTAGATACCGTGGAGGCAATGGGCTGAGTTCGTTGCTAATATTCAGAAACAACATCATGTAACACCCTCAAATTTGGTAAGAGCAACTAATTAAAATTTTCAATAATGCCTCAAAAAAATAGATAAGATCACTTACAACAAATTTATACTTGAATTATTAAACTAGTTCTAACCATCAACGAAGGTAAATAAAACCTTCTACAAAGACTAGTTAGAGGTCGGGTGTCACTTAACCCAAATACAAGCTGCTCTCCATAACCTAGTGTGGAAGACTTCAACAAGCTACTCACTCCTCGGGCGCACAAAAGGCACTCCTCCCTTCATTGAGATACTAGAACTATTCCCAACCGGAATCTGTTGCACATACCGACAAATAAAAAGGTTAGGCTAACGCCTAGTGAGCTCAAGAGTTTTACATGAGTAAATATCTTTAAAATAATGAACTTTGCTTAAAATCATGACCTTTCAATTGATGTACTTTAAACGTAGAAACAACTCTTTCCAGGATGGACACCTCATTTCAAACATGCTTTATAAATTGATGCAACTTAAGCTAACTCGAAACGTGAATATGAAATGACTCTCATTTAAGAAACGTGGATAAAACGTTATATCCCAAAACACCCAAGTGCGGGTGGGGCAAAACACTCGACCCATGAATCATCATCAAAACCACATATACCGTACGTCCGAAAACATGGACGCTAGGTCTAATACTCAAGCTACCATAAAAGAAAGGAATCTAAATACCAAAACACGGGGACAACATAATTCATTCAAACCTTAATATACGAGGAGGGAGATCCAATATTAAGGCCCTCATTCACTGTCGACCGTAAAGAACTAATGACAATAAAATAAGACATCCTTATATTTAAAATACTTATAGCCGACAACGGGGGAGACCCGTATCCGTTGAGAGTGGAGGAAACACAAAAGTATGCCACCCAAGCAACGTTAATCGCATGACACCTCCGACATCACAGCCAGGTGTCCCTATGAATTCTTTTACAAGTGTCACCCCAAGTCTGTTGACCTTGATGAACATTCCGAAGAACTCCATCCCAAAGGCCCGACACACTTAAAGACTACCTCCCAGGTATTACTTCAAGCGGAGGAGGTCCTAGTGCCTACTTCCCCGGTAGCACTAACAGACTCAACCCTCCTAGGGATCACTTGTAAAGTTTCCGTTCATAAAACATGGGTACCGTGGTTTAACCCTGCAGCACCCAATTGACCATCCTAAAAACAGACTGACTTACGTGCCTATGGATCCAATGCAACACAGTCTAACTTTACCGGACTACACATGAATGACCAAAGCACTCGAGCCCGTAACCAACCTCAATACGCAACACAACCCATTAGTACGTACGTAATAACTGGACTCTACATTGAGCCATATAAAACCGGACAAGTGTCCTCAAGACTCCTTTAAAACGACCTCAAGCCAAAATACTCAAAACCTCTTTTTGACCAATGATTAACGCTTTTCAAATAATAAACGTACTCGACAAAAATGCCCAAAATTCTCCAATATGGGTGTCTAACAAGGTTTATAAAACTAAACTTCTCAAATAACCAAAACCCATTCAAGTAACTCCACAAATGATAATTTCATGTTAAACACATAAATACTTTAAAATAAACATTTTGGCATGTACAATGTTTTCACAAATCAACTTGAACTCACCTTGCTAGATTTAGGCTAAATCTAGATTTTTCCCCAACTGGTGCTTATTTTGAAAAAAATTGTATCCTCAAGCCAATTCTTACAAAAACCTAGATCCACAAGTTTCCAACCATAAATAACCATATTCAACCATAAGAAACAATCCCCAAACACTGTACATCAAAAATCCCCAATATGGTCAAAACCTTAATTTTGACCCCAACCCTTCAAAAATCTTACACACCGAAACTGAAGGAATCAAACACTAGAAAATCATCAATGAAGCATTTACATCACCTATTAGTGTTTAGAAAATGAGGGGATAAACTTACCACTTAGGTTTTGGTGAAAACCTAGAAAACCCAAAAATGAGCTTGAGGTTGAGGATGAAGATGGAGATGGTAAATCCTTGATCATAGCTTTCCATTTTACCACTTGATGGTGTTTTATCTCCATAAAATACAAGGATTTGAGCCACAAATAAGTTAGGGTATAAAGGGAGAAGAGGGAAAACATTTTGGGAGAGAAAAGGAGGAGTTTGGGTGTGAAAAATGAGAATGAGAGCTGAAATAGCGCACTTAACAGCCCCTGCCAACCACCTGGCGACATTGCCATGGGACAATGCCTTGGGCATTGTTGTTGGTCATCGTCGCATGGAGTCCCCATGCCCCTGATTCATACCGCGACTTTGCCCGGTGCGACTATGACACTGTCATAGTCACCGGGCATTGTAGCCAAGCCTGGACCAAGATCCAAAACTCGACTTTTCAACGTCACTACCCCCGATACTCCAAGGAACTTCAGACAAAGATTTCCCAACAAAAGTCCCGCCGTTTATAAGCTTCAAAACGTCCGGTAACCTTTACTTACCGAAAATTACAGGTGTTACAATCCTCCCAACCCTAAAAGAGATTTCGTCCTCAAAATCTAGATTTTATTAAAACGTTGCCCGCAGAATAGATTGTCTCTAATCCATATACCAGAACCACTACCATAATCCTTATGTTGATACTCACGACAGCTGTCCCCTTGGGCACATTACACTTATGTCCGCGTGAACACTTATCTCACTAAAGTAGTTTTTACCCACAACACAACGGTTGTCTCCCAACCTTGGGTGACACTTACTATCTCAAGAGTAGTTTGTGACCTCAACATCTCACCGGCCAATTCACTTCGGATCTACACGGTTCTGACCCCAAAGCCAATGTTCGCTATCAAACTCCAAAGAATTCTCAGATTCTGAATGATCCATTCTTAATATCGATAAGGTTGTCCTTCCACCGATACGCTCACCAGGTAGCTGGTTAATGCAAATCCGATGATCACTCAACCCCGTTCTACTTCCAGTTCCTAAAACATTCCCTTAGTAAGACCTTTACCACAACAGGAAAATTATACACATCGCAACTTACTCACCAACATCTAATTCTCTCTTTAATTATGCCGCCGAGAGGTCAACATTTCTCACGATCTAACGGGATACTCCCAAACATCACAAGATTTAATGAGTTCAGGAAGGTAAGTCGACGCCAAAAGCCAAAACGACGATATCGAAAACGTGGACATCCCGCCCAAGATTTCATTCCAGACGTAAAGTCATGGTAAAATTAACACTTAACAAGGCACTAAGATTCTGAATCTTACATTTCTAACAAACAGACCACCCATCCAACAACTCAAATCCAACCAGGCGTAAATAATCACACAAGATCTTATCTGCAGGCTTACCGAAGCATAAAGATCATCTCTTAATTAACTAGGAAGGCATGAATCTATTACCTCCACTATTCATGCATGAACCGATTCATAACCCAAAATCCAAAATTTCCAAAGCTGACCATAAGTCGGATCATCCGACGCTTCACTTCTCAAGAACGCCTTAGTTCCATAACTACAACTCCTTTCACGACGGGGGTTTAAATCTGTAGGCCTAATGAGTTCAAGGTTTTCAACTAATATGCCAATTTAAACTTTTATAAAACTTTTAAATACACAAGTTTTATAACAATTAATCGTGCGGTAAAAGTCCCCTACCGTCCACTTGATAGGTTTAAAAAGATTGATCATTGACGCTACGTATATAAAACCATTTCCAAAATCCGTTTGATCAGAACTTACGTTAATAAGGACAATAACATGGGATACGCCACAAATTTTACCATATACATGAAAATAATTTTCTGCAACACAACATGTGCAATAAATGTTTGTGCAACTCCAAAAGAGAACTTCCCAATTTTAACCTTAAAATTCTTTATTTTTAACCCCAAGACATCGTGGCATAAAATTTTCAACAAATCCCATATGCGTCAGTGTACTCCCCAAAACTCAGTAAAACGATAGGGACGTACATAAATATCAAATCAAGTTTAACCTTGGGTCTCACAGGTAAAACACATATGTCCAAAATAGTAATTACGACGACATGTAAACTGATACTCATTTTAGTGGATTGCGGAAAATTTTTAATAGTAAAATCAATAACTGAAATATGCTCAGAACAAAAGTTTTATCTAAAATAACACAAATCTTTTATATGTTTACTCACACCAACAGTATAATTTAATCCAAATACAAATAGTATACAACGATTGACACTTGCATAAAGCCCAAAGATAAATCACGCGATAATGAAACTTCTCCAGAATAACATAGGGGGTGACATTTATTAACAAAACCCATAAATTAACGCACGCAATAATGCAAGACTACGCGTTCCAAAATTTCTTTCCATTACGCGATTCAAACTGTCATAAAATAAAACACCATAAGACCCGACTGAATTTTCATAAGACTCACTAACGTTAAAATCAACCGACGTCAAAATTTTCCTTTCCCGACATAAGAGCATAAGGCGACAAATAATCTAAAAAATGTTAAAATCTTAAGACCACAACGTAAGATAAAACGACCCTTACAGACCAAAATTCCCAATAGAATTATGACTAAAAAACATAGGAACAACTCTTTTTTTTAAACCTTAACATATGTGGAGGGGGTCCAATGTTAAGGTCATAAATCGCAGTTACTTGACCAAGACTCTAATCAACATCAAAACATAGACACCACAATGTCCTAAGATAGCGTTGGAAAACAACGAGGATAAGGAAAAGTCTTGACAAAGTTTGTAATCTCATGCAATAAAATAATTTTATACATGTTTAAAATCATAGTTTAAATACTTGTGTGTGCTAAACATTTTTCCAAGATTTCGTAATATAAACTACATGGTGATTTGAAAATATGAGAAATAACCGATGCAATTTATTTCAGAAATGAATTTTGTGCATGAATTTGGTCGGCACTCAACGTCTTAGAACCACGTTCTCAATTTCCCAACCACACTATTGTCATCCGGATGCTTAAACATCTTAAAGTAACAATCCCACTAATTTGGTTGATTCACAATTTCTCCTTGAAATAGAATCGGTCTAACAAACTTATAGTTCTAATCCAACCAATAATTCTGACTCAAGATGATCGACTTAATGCATTCATCGCACTTAACTATCACTCCAAAGTGACATTGCTATAAACATCAAACCCTCCTTAGATTACTCGCTTAGAAACTTTCTCACTACCCCAACGGTCATCATACCAAGGTAGTTCAAGTATACACATGTAGCATGTAGGTTCACCATAACACTGGCCAGGTACCATTATGAACGTACCGTACATGATCATCCTTGCGACCCTCGACAAGTTTCCTGTTTCAAACGATTCGAACAACCCCAAAATATCTGATCTTAAGGTACCTAATGTGCAACTTCACTTACAATCACTTATAAGAACGCTAGTTTGAGTCTAGGCATTCAAAAATCAATACCTAATTCTCTCAAACTTAAGCTCTGATACCAACTTGTAACACCCTCGAATTTGGTAAGTGCAACTAATTAAAATTTACAATAATGCCTCAAAAAAATAGATAAGATCACTTACAACAAGTTTATACTTGAATTATTAGACTAGGTCTAACCATCAACTAAAGTAAATAAATCCTTCTACAAATACTAGTTAGAGGTCGGGTGTCACTTAACCCAAATACAAACTTGTCTCTATAACCTAATGCGGAAGACTTCAACAAGCTACTCACTCCTCGGGCACACAAAAGGCACTCCTTCCTTCACTGAGATACTAGGACTATTCCCAACTGAAACCTGTTGCAGATACCGACAAATAAAAAGCTTAGGCTAACGCCTAGTGATCGCAAGAGTTTTACATGAGTAAATATCTTTAAAATAATGAACTTCGCTTCAAATCATGACCTTTCAATGATGTACTTTAAACGTAGAAACAACTCTTTCAAGGATGGACACCTCATTTCAAACATGCTTTATAAATTGATGCAACTTAAGCTAACTCGAAACATGAATATGAAAAGACTATCATTTAAGAAACGTGGATAGAACGTTATATCCCAAAACACCCAAGTGTGGGTGGGGCAAAACACTCGACCCATGAATCATCATCAAAACCACATATATCGTACGTCCGAAAACATGGACACTAGGTCCAATACTCACGCGACCGTAAACGAAAGTAATCTAAATACCAAAACATGGGGACAACATAATTCATTCAAACCTTAATATACGAGGAAGGAGATCCAATATTAAGGCCCTCATTCACTGTCAACCGTAAAGAACCAATGACAATAAAATAACACATCCTTATATTTAAAATATTGATAGCTGACAACGGGGGAGACCCGTATCCGTTGAGAGTGCAGGGAAAACAAAAGTATGCCACCCAAGCAACGTTAATCACATGACACCTCTCGACATCACAGCCAGGTGTCCCTACGACTTTTTTAAGAAGTGTCACCTTAAGTCAGTTGACCTTGATGAACATTCCGAAGAACTCCATCCCAAAGGCCTGACACACTTAAAGACTACCTCCTAGGCATTACTTCAAGCAGTGGAGGTCCTAGCGCCTACTTCCCCGGTAGCACTAACAGACTCAACCCTCCTAACGATCACTTGTAAAGTTTCCGGTCATAAAAAATGGGTACCAGGGTTTAACCCCGCAACACCTAATTGACCATCCCAAAACAGACTGACTTACGTGCCTATGGATCCAATGCAACACAGTCTAACCTTACCGGACTACACATGAATGGCCAAAGCACTCGAGCCCGTAACCAACCTCAATACACAACACAACGCATTAGTACGTAAGTCATAACTAGACTCTACATTGAGCCATATAAAACCGGACAAGTGTCCTCAAGACTCCTTTAAAACGAACTCGAGCCAAAATACTCAAAACCTCTTTTTGACCAATGATTAACGATTTTCAAATAATAAACGTACTCGACCCATACCATGAAATCACACTCTCCAACATACTTGAATGGACTCCAACACAGTTTAAGTCGGGACAAAAAGGTTTTCCAAATAGATTTATATTCTTTATCCTTTCAAAACGTCACATAACACAAAATTAAACATTTTACCCAAACAAACACTAAAAATGCCTTTTAACCAAATAATCTCATTTATGGAATAAATTACCATACACACCCATTTATGACTCGTTTATCAAAATGCACAAAATTCTCCAATATGGGTGTTTTACAAGGTTTATAAAACTAAACTTCTCAAATAACCAAAACCCAATCAAGTAACTCCACAAATGATAATATCATGTTAAACACATAAATACTTTAAAATAAACATTTTGGCATGTACAACGTTTTCACAAATCAACTTGAACTCACCTTGCTAGATTTAGGCTAAATCTAGATTTTCCCCAACTAGTGCTTCTTTTGAAGAAACGTGACTCCTCAAGCCAAATTTTACAAAAACCTAGATCCACAAGTTTCCAACCATAAATAACCATATTCAACCATAAGAAACAATCCCCAAACACTCTACATCAAAAATCCCCAATATGGTCAAAACCCTAATTTTGACCCAACCCTTTCCAAAATCGTACACACCGAAACTCAAGGAATCAAACACTAGAAAACCATCAATGAAGCATTTACACCACCTATTAGGGTTTAGAAAATGAGGGGATAAACTTACCACTTAGGTTTTGGTGAAAACCTAGAAAACCAAAAATGAGCTTGAGGTTGAGGATGGAGATGGAGATGGTAAATCCTTGATCATAACTTCCCATTTTACCACTTGATGGTGTTTTATCTCCATAAAATACAAGGATTTGAGCCACAAATAAGTTAGGGTTTGAAGGAAGAAGAGGGAAAACGTTTTGGGAGAGAAAATGAGGAGTTTGGGTGTGAAAAATGAGAATGAGAGCTGAAATCCTGCACTAAACAGCCCCTGCCACCCACCTGGCGGCATTGACATGCGACAATGCCCAGGGCATTGTCGTTAGTCATTGTCGCATGGAGTCCCCATGCCCCTAATTCATACCGCGACTTGTCACGGTGCGACTATGACAATTCTGGCCAAACCCGTACCAAGCTCTGAAACTCGACTTTTCAACGTCACTACCCCCGATACTCCAAGGAACTTCAGACAAAGATTTCCCAACAAAAGTCCCGCCGTTTATAAGCTCCAAAACGTCCGGTGACCTTTACTTACCGAAAATTATGGGTGTTACACATAAAAGGTTGTTACTTGTTCTGGTAAATTTTCAAACACCCATCCTACCCCATTTCGTATGGATTCTTGTAGGAATATTGTTAAGTCTATTTTTAGTAGTAATCAATGTATTTATTACTTGTTGCTAATAGTACTTAGCTTTGCTTTACCTTGTATGTTTAGCCAAGGGGTATTTAAGTCCCTTTAGCTCTTTGTTCTTAAAACTCTACATTGCATATTTTGAATAAAATTACATTTAGCGCATCACTCTTTCTCTCTCTACTTTCTCACTCTAAGATTTAGTTCGATCTTGCATTATCAATTGGTATCAGAGCCTAATCTGAATCTGAGAGATTTGAGAGAATCATATTTCAATCTGAATTCGTTATCAATTCAAAGAATTTAATCGATTTTCTTGATTTCGATCAAGAAAATCTCATTTTCTGAATTTTTCACAAATTCTTGCAGAAATCTGAACGTTTTTTCTTGAAAATTGATTTGTTGGATTCAAAATCAGTACTAGATCATTTGTGTTTCACATCAATTTGCAAGAATTTCAGTTTTTAAAGTTCAATTTGAGAATTTTCGAGTTTTTGGTCTGTTCGATAAAAGCGTATTGTTGGATTTTTTAATTTTCATTTCTTTGAAAATTGTTCGAATTGATTGTTTCAAAGTTGTTAGAATTCAGTTTTCAAACATATCTGTGTGAGCAATTTTCATCAAATTCGATTTAAGAATCAAATTTAGAAGTTAATTCCGTTGAGTGTATAGCTCCCGTATTCCAACAGTGGTATCAGAGCCATTTATGAAACTCTAGGATGACTTATCTGATAAATATATATGTTGTGTGCAAGTGTTGTTTACCTTAATATATATTTATATTTCACAATGCATGTTGTCCATTTCGAATAAATCGTTAGAGCATGATTTATGTTTTTGAAAAACTATTTCTGAAAACATAACTGAGAATCGTTTTCAATTTTGGGGTATAAGAATCAAAAGAATTTTTGAAATAGTTTTGATTTATGGGTCTATGATATCCGATAGCAAAAGAGTTGAAAAATGATCTGATCCGATCAGTAGTATTTTCATCTATTTTAGATATCCAAATGATTAATGGATTTGAACAATCATTTCTAGCCAAAATGTGTTTTTTTAGAGAAAATCCGATTTTAAGAAAATCCATTTTTGAAAACAACCCAAATTGGACATTCGGATGTCCGATTTGGCTTTCAGATTTTGATATCCAAAATTAGACCTCTGATTGAGACATCGAAATTGGATATCCTATTGGTATCCGCTTTGGATATCCTAATTCTAGAATCCGATTTTGGTATCCGAATTGTACATTCTAATTTTTGACCTTCGGATTGGGACCCCCGTGCTAAGTCGCAGTTAGGGTACAATATGTTTTAAAGTGTTTAATCTGTATTCATGCAAATGTTATCTTTTACATAATTGTGTATGTATTATGTGTTTGCTTAGTGAATGGTTATTCCCTTTAGTCATGGTTGTAAATTTAGGACTTGCATGTCGTGCCTTTCTCTATATTTGTCTTGTATTTTCTTTTCTCATCCACTTCCCTCAAATATAACTCGAGGTTTCTCCTATAGAATGTAATGTACATTAGAAATAGGATAACAACAAGAAAGAATATGACGCCATGAATATTTCATGACTTGAAGATATTGAAGGCATAAGAACCGTAGGACTTATAATGTATTGATATTCTAGGTGGCTCTATGAATATCGCATAAGATGGGGCTATAACCATTTCACATTTATTATGCATTATGTATGTTTTTATTTATTGCTTTATACGTGTATGTGATGCATGCTTATATATTGTTCAAAAGGAGTTTTGAAAGATATCATATCTTGTTCATAAGGAGTTTTGAAAAATATAGTAAAAGGAGTTTACAAATCAAAATGAGTTTTGATAAAATCAAGATTGATAACTTATATAACATATATAAGGACCGTCAATCTTGAGTGATAGGATCTTAGTACATTATTGCAAGATTTTACCGATTTTGTCACGAAGGCATAAACAACCTAAGGAAGGTAGGTTTTAAGTGATCTTCATGATCACCCTCCAACCTGGATACCGGTTTGATCAAGCGATGGAAAAGATCTATTGCAAAGGAATCTGTGGTAAATTCAAACAAAATCCCTCAAGAAAATATTAAGTTTGAGATGCCTTCCAAAATGACACTTGTCAACA
The DNA here is from genome assembly GCA_954870635.1 of Arctium minus. Classification (NCBI taxonomy): domain Eukaryota; kingdom Viridiplantae; phylum Streptophyta; class Magnoliopsida; order Asterales; family Asteraceae; genus Arctium; species Arctium minus. The sequence continues at coordinate 146,613,466 of OX941081.1, forward strand.
CCTTGATCATCGAGGGTGGGTCATGCTAAACTGGAGCACTCTCTTTAATCTTGGGAAGGCAAGGTAAGTATAGGATTCTTGCACACCATTTTGGGTCGGACTTAATCGATTTAAGCCTAATCTGAAACACCCTCAAATTTGGAAAGAACAACTAATTTAAAATTTTCAAAAATCCCCAAAGATGGATAAAATCTCTTATGACAAGTCCATACTTGAAATACGATTCTAGAATTAACCATCAACAAAATGAATAGAGTCTTGCATAAAGACTAATTAAAGGTCAGGTGTTACTAAACCCAGAAACAAGTTGTTACTTCCAAGACAAAAGCGGAAGACTTCACCAAGCTGCTCATCGTTGTGCACATAATTAGTACTCATCTCTTCACAGTGTCGCTAGTACCATTCCCCAACTGGGACCTGATGCACATGCCGACAAATAAAAAGGGTTAGGCTAATGCCTAGTGAGTTCAAGAGTTTTTAACATGAATAATATATCGTTAAAAGGAAATGATGCGACTTAAAACATAATCCTTCCAAATGATTTACTTTAGATATGGAAACGACCCGTTTTCCAATAACATGCATCAAAGGCGATGGAAACACCAATGTAAACTTTCTCCAAGCCACAAAATTTTTAAGACGAAAACCCTAACATAAAACATTCCTTCGTAAAGTAATTTAATTCAACCCAAAACTCACCTAAAACGAGAATAGTAAATAAATTCCCAAATTGGAAAATGTGGATAAAACTTTGTATCCCGAAACACCCAAGACGACAGGTGGTGCATAATACTCAACCCATAAATTATAGATAATAATCCATATATATAAAATGTCACCAAAAACATGGATAATAAAATTAAATACCCAAACAACACCTTTCGGTGACGGGGGAGACCCACTTCCATTGTACGTGGCGGAACACAATGTTAAGCCACATATCTATGTTATCGAACTACACCTCAGATCGTTACATTAGTGCCTCCTTTAATAAGCTACACCTCAAGTCGGACTTTATTGCCTGCTTTAATAAGCTACACCTCAAGTCCCCAACGACGCCGTATCCTTTATTGCCTACTTTGCCAATCTACACCTCAAGGATACACGATCTTATTGCCTGTTCATTTTCTAGTAAGTTGCAACCTCAAGGCTCTCATTAGACCTTTAAAGCCTACTTACTAGAATTCAAGATAGGAGTCTCAAATTTCTTAATTGATGACCCCAAGATGTTCAACCCTCATGCACAAGAGTTAGAGCATCTAAATCACAAAACTCATGGTCCTGGAGTACAACCCATAAGGGTTCATCTCCACAAAACCCGGATAGCAACAATGCCAACACGACATATTTCCTAAAGTGAGAATATCAAGACTCCTCACTAATAAATATGACTAACGTACATGCCTATGGATCCAATGCATTACAGTCTAAAATATGTGACTCCAAATGAATGACACACGCACCCAAAACATGTATTCTCCAAATAAAGTGCAATAAATGCAACTCACACCTAAAGTTCCACATTAAGCTATTAAAACCGGACAAATGTCCCCAAGACCCGATAAAGACAGAAATTGAGCCTTATGCTCAATCAACCAAATGACCATATGTTAATAGCCATAGTATGTGGTAAAACATAAACAACCTACGTTTGTGCAAACATATACTTTAAACTCATGCATAACCCAAAACACAACATTGGGATGAGACAAACCCTTTTTCCAAAAGAACTCACACCATTTACACTTCCAAAACGTCCCATAACATAATTTATGCATATTTCCAAAATTTACGTTAAAAGTGAATTTATAAATACAAGATCTCATTCCATAAAATAAATCATTAAAAATACCAATACTTATGATTTATTTATCAAAATGCCCAAAATCCCCAAATGTGGGTTGTAACACACGGATTTTTGGTTCAGAACACTTTGGAGCGAAAAATAGCAAAAAAAGAGGTATTTGATATTTTGTGACGTTGTGCCACTCCGACATATCTCGCACGTCTGAGCCCGGATTTAAGCGATTATAGTTTTTTTTTAAATTCGACAAACATAAGTAAATCTTCGTGTTTTGAGTTTTTACAAATTAAAGTCTTATCGGATCAAAAACTGATGCGGAACTTTGGGGATAGATTGGATCTGACGGAAATAGAATAAAGAATTAAAGGAGATATTATAAGCTAAACATAATCTTTGGCGGATTGGCAAGGGATTGTGTTTGTGTGATGTAGGTCCTGAGATCAAATTCTGTATAGAGTACATTCAATTTGTTTTTTTTTTATATATGAGAGAACAATCCGGCCCAACACATGTGTTAAACTGGCCTAACATCAATTCCATGGACCAATTGCAACATAGTTTATTCTCACGACACATTTTCTTAGTTATAGTCATAGGGCATCATTATCTTTTTTATAAAAAAAAGAGACTAAATCACAATCTTTAGAGAGGAAGCATTGTTAGGTTGTTAGAAGGGCTGCAGCCAGCCGTCGTATGTGCCATATTTCATGGTTTCTTTAGCAGAATATATATATATATATATATATATATATCAAATACATTTGATTTATTCCGATGGTAACGATGAATGAAGATTCAGGGCTATCTTTTTAAGGGAGATTAAAGAAGGATTAAATTCATAAATGACTTGTGATTCTTAGAAGTTGAAAGGTATCAACTCCATAACCCTTTAATCAAGGTTTCTTTAGTTATTGGGTAAAAATTTAGTGTTTTTGAGATATTATAATTTTGGTGTTTCTTAAAGTTCTTTCTTGGAAGTAATCTATCATGTAGTAAATGTTAGATTTGGTTAGTATTTTGCTTATGCATTAATTGAGGATTTTACTTACGTTGATAAGCTTATATGGGGGTTAAGTGTTTCGAATATGAAAGTTTAAATTTATAACATTTAGATGGATTAATTTATGTGAAGTAAGACATGGATAGTTTTAAATCCATTAGCAGTGGTCCTTAGTAGGTTGGAAAGTTCAAAAAGTGGTCTAGATATTTTGTGCGTGAAATTTTTCATTGATTTGTTGATTACGCATGGTTTATCTAGGTAGCAAGAAGATTGCGTAAGTTGGATAAAAACTAGGTTTAACGTAACATAACCAGGTGAGTTCAAGTTGATTTGTGTAAATTTTGTACGTGCCAAAAATGTTCGTTTTGAAGTAATAAAGTGTTTTACTTGGTGTTTATCAATTGTGTTGTTTATTTGATGGAAATTACATTTTGGATACATTTGATTTTATAAATATTGTAAAATGTCATATCTAAGTTTTTGGACCTTTTGTTAAAGAAATCATATTAATATGTTATTTTGATGGTTTATTGTATAAATAGAGGTCATTTGACGTAAATGCATTTTTATGTATTTGGTTTTATAAATCGAATGAAAAGTGTATATTATTGTATTATAAAATATCCTTGAATTATAAATGGTATAATTTCATTTGTAAAACGATTTACCCCAAATCATCATAGGTTTTTGAGTTAATCACACTTTGGGGCATTTAATTGCATAATCGTTGGTTAAATATATTTTATTGTTCCTGATGACTTTTATTTTATAATGAATGGTGTTTTTGAGAATTTTAGCTCGGTTTTGACTTAAAGGAGTCTTGAATACATTTGTCCGGTTTTAATGGCTCAATGTAGAGCCCATTTATGATTTACATTTTAACGTGTCTTATTGCATGTTAATGATAATTACATGCTCGAGTATGTTAGTCATTCTTGTGTAGTCATGTAATGTTAGACTGTGTTGCATTGGCTCCATAGGCATTTAAGTCAGTCATATTTAAGGGTGCGGAGTCTTGATATTCTCATCATGGAAAATTTTCCGTGTTGGCATTGTTGTTGTCCCGGTTGTTTTGCGGAAGGGAACCTTCTCAAGATCGAAAATTCTAAACAATAATTTAATACAAACTCAGAAACAATGTTAAAGAAGTCGCGGAATAACACTTTAATAGAAAATCAATGGAACAGTATATAAAAACTCAAATCATAAGTTTATATTGCATAAAACATAATGATTACACATAAAACCTCAATCTGTTGAACATGCTCAACAGACGTTCTATACTTCTCAATAGAAAGGATCTAAACTATTCTTGAGGTTAATTCTCTCTTAAACAAAACGTATGAATAATTGTTAATTCTAACAAAGACTTCTATACTATATATACAAAGTTGATTACAAGATAATTACAAAATAAAATTGATCTTCAGCATCAATACGATAATTATCTTCAGCCTTATCTCCAGTTCATCTTTATCTTCAAGTCATCTTTATCTTCATAAACAACACTAACCATTTCCAGCAGTATTAATCATCCAACAGTATTAACATCCTCAGCAGTATTAACTATGCTTGCAGTAGTAATCTTCAGCAGTACTAACTATTCAAGTAGCAGCACTAACTTTTCAAGTAGTATTAATTCTACTAGCAGTTTTAAAATTACAAGCAGTAGTAATACCTTTCAACTAGCAGTAGTATCCATCCTTAGCATATTCAGACCCAACAATCTCCCCCTAACTTAACTTTTCAGAATGAGAAGTTAAGTTCTTCATCATAGAGTCTTCATGATGCTTTCAACACTTCAGCTCAGTTGCCCAGATTTGGATTCAGTCCTAGACTTTGATTGATAATTCTTCTGACTACTATCCTAGCCATTTCTTAATCCTTTGAACATATCATCTTTGCATTTAACATACCTTGCAACTTGGCTTTGCTGTGATCATAGATTTTATCCACCAGGTAGTACTCATGATAAGATCTGTCAACAGTACTCCATGCAGATCTCTGACCACATGTTGAACTCTGCTAGGATCAAACATCATGCACAAGTACTCCATGGCTAACTTGATTAAGCTCATTTTAGCTCCTGTTAAGTCCTTTTCATACAAGCTCATTCCAACCTTGAATATTTCTTCTAAGTATGATCTGGAACAGCTTCTGATGATTTTGCCCCAAGTAGAGTAGATCTCATACTTGTCTCCCATCCTTTTAATCCTGAAGTATTTCTTCCTTTGATCTTCCAGGATATCCCAATAGATAATTTCAGGAGCTTGGACTGATATTGGATCAGCTTGTACCGGTTCTTCATCTGTCAAATTCATGTACAAATGGACTTGTTCATTGCATTGTTGATTGGACTGTTCTGGATTCTGCTCTGGTTCTGCTGAAAGTTCTGCTTTTTCACTTTCCTTCTCCTTTTCAACTTCTTCCATTCTTGGCCTCTTTGACTTTCGCTTGGTAGCAATAGATTTCTTTCTTTTTATAGCTCCAATCTGTTGAGCAAATGTCTCTTCTTGCTTAGCTTCTGCCTTTTCTTTAATGGGAGTGCCTTCTTCACTTTCAGGGAAGGGTTGTTGTATGTTGAGATCATGCCTCTCTTTCAACTTCTTCCCTTTGAATGGAGTCCCCTTTCAGATTGGCCATCTCCTTCATATACATCTCCTCTATCCTACCATAAGGCATGTTGGTAAACATTCCTTCAGGAACTCCAAGAGCTCCTTTCAGGAAGTTTATCATTTTCCTTCTCTCTTGATTAGCCAGGAAGGTCTTTGAAGGTTGTCTTTGTCTTTTCTTTAATGCCAGCCTTTTCCTTGAAGCCTTCTGTGTAACTATCTTGGCAGCAGCTGCAGCCTTCAAACTCTTTTGATACTCTTCATTGAGCTTTATAGACAGATCTAGAGAAATCTGTATATCTTTTGCAGTTTGAAACTCTTCCTCTTGTGTTAATTCAGCTTGCAGCTTCTTGGCTAGCTCCTCATCCAGCTCTATCTGTTTCTGCTTCTTTTGAGGTTTCTCAGACTCAACCACTTTCTCTTTTCTTTTCTTTTTGATTTCAGCCTCACTAATCTTTTTCCTTTTCTGTTCTGATCCTCCTTCTTTAATGACCACTCCCTTAGCCTTTTGAGTAGCCTTGGGAGTGTCATTCTTTGCCTTTAATAAAGTCTCTGCAATTGCTATTTCCTCAATAGTCAGCCCTGCTTCTATTGCAGCTTTCTCTTTTCTACTGCTGTTGTTACTACTTCTTGTGTAGTTACTGCTGCTGGTGTGGTTTCTACTTCTTTTGCTTTTTCTGCTGCTGTGCTACTTTCTGCTTCTGTACCCAACTCCCCCTCAAATTTAGATTCCATTCCAACAGGACTTTGTTTCTCCCCTTCAGCTTGTCTCTCCCCCTTGTTGAAAGCATCTCCCATTTTCTTCAATACATACTGCTTTCTTTTCTTTTTCCGCACCAACCTCAGAACCATCTTCTTTAGTTTGGTAATCTTTACTTGTTGAGCCAGAATCACCAGTTTCATCTCCTCTATTTCTGCACCTTGTTTGAGTACATCCATGTTGACATTTGCAATAATTTCCATCAATTCCTCATAGTTATATCTATCCTCACCTCCTTTAGGTGTGTTGACCACCCTGGATGGATCCTTGGAAGTTTTAGTAGGAGTCTTCTGCCTAGCAGAAGCACCCTCTACCCCCTTGGTTTCTTGGCACCTGGGACTTTTGAATGATTTCTCACCCAAAGTTGCCGTGGGGAAGGTCTTAGGGATATTCACACTGTCCCGTCCTACACCTTGTGCAGAAACAGTAGTGTGAGCCTCACTGTCCACATGCTCAACCTGCTCCTTAGTGAGCACCTTCTTGGGGTTGGGAGACACCCCTGTGGTTTCCCTATCGATATTCTATAATGGAGAATGCTCCATTAGAGGGCTTGAAGGCTTTGTGGGTGAAGGTACAAGAAGGGAATGAACCTTATTTACCTTTTTCCTTATATAAATTTTGGTGATGGGGGATGTGGGCTTTACAATAGGAATCTAAGGAGGATTATTAGAATGGAATGGTGTGGGTAGGTCATCAGTTGGGTGGTCAGATGTGGGCTGTGACCCTGATGCCTCACCATAGGAATGAGACATAACCATCACTGTAGAAAACAATGGTGTCTCTTGTCCAGAAAAGTCCTTGCTAGGCCTCTTCATGTTTGAGAATACCTTCCCTTTGGGAGGTTTTGGTACATACACCTCTTGAAAAGAGGATAGATCCGTCAATTCCTTTAAGTATAATCTCTTGTACAAACCTAGGATACATATAAAAGCTTTTGGATTTGGTATCCAGGTTTGACATTAAATCATTGAAAATCATTTGAGCAAAATTAAACTTTCTAGAGGTCGCTAAGCAGACCAAAGCATAAGCTAAAGTACTGCTAAACTCACTCCATACAGTTGTTTTTCGTGAAATGCAATGTTGTAGGGTATGAACAAAGAATCTCCACTGAGGTGAAAATCTGTTCTTGTAAAATTTGAAAACATCAGTGGGACCTTCATACCCCATTTGACTATGTACAACAAAGAGATCTTCCTTAGGAAGAAAGGTAATACCTGAGGCATCATCTAAACGTATATGGATGCGAATACAGCCTTCTGTGATGGTCAGGGGTTTATCACATACCCTTTTTTTGATGACCGGATTGCCCTCTTCAGATTGAATAGCAGCATTGGCCTAGAACTGTATTTGATGTTCCACATAGATTGTGGGATTGACAGTTAGAGCGTGGGCGATGTGTGAGGATTTGAGGAAATCCACTATGGCATGGAAACCTTCAGCTTGCTTTGGTTTCTGTAACATGGCGAGCTCGTTGTGTTCATCAAAGAATGCTTGTCCTGCCATCGTTCTGATTGATTCTAGCGTTTGAATCGTGACTAGGTTTGACACTGGTAAGAAAGAAATCGAGAGAGAGAGAAAGAGACGCAATAGAAGTTCAAAGAGCCGTTTGTATTTTGGTGGTTACACAGGGTATTTATAGGTGGAGGGTTTCAGTTAGAAGCAGTACTAAGTACCCTAGCAGTATTAACTAACTCGCAGTATTAATTCATATTAGCAGTAGTAACATATACTGGCAGTACTAACACAGACTAGCAGTATTAACACAACCTAGCAATATTAACACAAACCAGCAGTAGTAACATTGATTAGCAGTATAAATCAGGCAAGCAATTGTAACTTTGCACTGGCACTATAAACCACCTAGCAGTAGTAACCATACTTAACCATTTTTGAAATGTTATCATGAGTAATATAGTGAGTAGTATTAACTTAATTAGAAGTACTAAGTATCCATTTGAAGCAATCTGAAACACTGAAACACACAAGGTTAGCAGCACCATGCACAATAAAATATGAGAAAGTAGACAGGAGGGAAACTGTACAGGTACTTGAGTCCAAAGATAATAGGCTTATTCAGAGTTTATCATGCCCACACTTGTTACCAAAAATGTGAATCAACCCACATCAAAAGATTTAGTGAATAGATCAGCAAATTGGTTACTTGTATGAACTTTCACAACCTGAATTAGCTTCTTTTCATTGCAGTCTCTGATAAAGTGATACCTGATTTCTATATGCTTTGTTTTGGAGTGCTTGACAGGATTATTAACAATGCTAATAGAACTGTTGTTGTCTATGAAGATTGGAGTGTGAAGAAAAGTCATACCATAGTCCAACATTTGATTCTGAATCCAGAGTACTTGTGAACAGCAACTTGCAGCAGCTATATACTCTGCTTCTGTTGTAGAGGTAGACACTGTGGTTTGTTTCTTGCACTGCCATGACACTGGTCTTGCACCCAAAAACTGACATCCCCCTGAAGTTGACTTTCTATCCAAATTTGCACCACCCAAGTCACTGTCTGAATAAGCAAGTAGGTCAAAAGGTGAGTCATGAGGATAGCAAAGACCTAATCTAGGTTGGACTTTGAGATATCTGAATATCCTATTGACTGCTTGAAAGTGTGACTGCTTGAAAGTGTGACTGCTTAGGCCTTACTTGAAATCTTGCACACACACAAACAGGAAACATGATATCTGGTCTTGAAGCAGTGAGATACATGAGGGAGCCAATCATGGATCTGTAGTGATGAACATCCACATCCTCCCCCTCAAGATCTGCAGTGATCTGTTTGTGTGTCTCCATGGGTGTGCTTGCAGACTTTGAATCTGAGAATCCAAACTTATTAAGAATGTCCTGTACATACTTGAATTGGCTAATAAATATGCCATCTTTCTTCTGTTTAACTTTTAGGCCAAGGAAGAAGGTAAGTTCACCCATAGAACTCATCTTGAATCTCTTGTGCATTAAATCTTCAAAATATCTGCACTTTTGATCTTTCGTGGATCCAAAGATAATATCATCCACATAGATTTGCACTATTAGGATGTCCTTCTTCTTCCTCTGAATGAACAGAGTATTGTCTATGATTCCTCTTTGAAAACCATTTCCCAAGAGATAGGTAGACAATGTGTCATAGCATGCCATTGGTGCTTGATGTAGCCCATAGAGTGCCTTCTTCAATTTGTAAACTCTGTCAGGATACTTTGGATTCTCAAATACTGGAGGCTGACAGACATACACTTCTTCTTCAATTTTCCCATACAGGAAAGCACTCTTTACATCCATCTGATAGACCATGAACTTCATGAAAGAAGCATAGGCTAAAAATAGCCTGATTGCCTCTATCTTTGCCACTGGTGCAAATACCTCTTCATAGTCAATTCCTTCTTCTTGAGTATACCCTTGTGCCACTAATCTGGCCTTGTTCTTTATTACTATTCCTCTCTCATATTTCTTGTTCCTGAAGATCCATCTTGTGCCAATTGCTCTGTGTCCTTTTGGAAGATCCACCAGATCCCATACATCCTGCAGCACAAACTGCAGTAGCTCCTCTTGCATTGCTTCTATCCAGCTTGGATCCTTCATTGCATCAAATGCCTTTTTAGGTTCAACCTGTGATAGAAAACAAGATAATAATCCTGGTTGTAGGCCTTTCAATCTCCCTATCTTGCTTTGTTGCCTTGTGATCATTGGAGAATTGATGTCACCAATCACTAATTGAGGAGGATGATTCTTCTGAGTTCTTGTAGCATTGACAGCCTCTTCATTAAGATTGACTTCAAGATTGGTGTCATTCTTTTCTAGAGTACTTCCACCATATACTGAAGAATCAACATTTGTGTCATTCTCTTCCAAAAATGGCATCTCAGGACCTTTGATTCCTAAATCTGAAGGTTGCTCTTCCTTTTCACCTCTGTCCTCTTCATTCTGATCTGGTTCAGTGTCCTTTGAATCTGAAGACTCTTTCTTATCTTGGTCACATAATTCAACAGGATCAGCAGTAGGTGTTGGGAACAACACAAACTCTTGTCTTTGTACTTGTACCTGTTCTGTCCCTGTTCCTGCATTATGCTCATTACTGAAACCCAAAGAATTAGACAGTGAATCAATGTCAAATAGCCAATTAGGACCTAAACCAAGTTGATTTGGTGTGTTCTCATTGCATTTGATATTGTCACTTTCCTCAATAATCTTAGAAGAGGTGTTAAAAACTCTATAGGCCTTACTTTGAGATGAATATCCAACAAGAAACCCATCCTCAGTTTTGCTATCAAACTTACCTAAGTGAGTTTTGGTATTGAGAATTGTACAAGGACACCAAAATGGTTTGAAAAATCCAATAAATGGTTTCTTCTTTTTAAAAAGCTCATAAGGTGTCTTGTCTTGAGATTTCACTACTAGAACTCTGTTTTGAACATAGCAGGCAGTATTAACTGCTTCTGCCCAAAAAGTGATTGGAAGTTTTGAGTCTGCCAACAGAGATGTAGCAACTTCTATCAGAGTCCTATTTCTCCTTTCAGCAACACCATTCTGTTGAGGAGTCCTAGGAGCACTGTATTGTCTCTCAATGCCTTTTTCCTCACAGTAGCTGTTTAGGTCATTGTTTTTAAATTCAGTTCCATTATCAAACCTGATGACTTGTTTTTAAATTCAGTTCCATTATCAAACCTGATGACTTTAACTCTTAGATTTGTTTGGTTTTCAACTCTAAGAACAAAGGATTTGATCAGTCCACTTATCTCATCCTTAGTCCTCAGAAAATAGACCCAAGTGAATCTAGAGAAATCATCGACAATAACCAAGCAGTAGGATTTCTTACCAATACTCATCACATTTGTAGGGCCAAACAGATCCATATGCAGTAAATTAATAGGTGAAGAAATGGTATTTATATCTTTGGACTTATGATAAGTTTTGTGCTATTTGCCTTTAAGACATGCAATACAATGATCATCACATGAAAATACCTTTTGTGGCAAACCTCTTACAAGATTGTTTTTCACAAGTTTGTTCATTGTTTTAAAGTTCATGTGACACATCCTTCTGTGCCAAAGAGATGATTCATCCAAAGAGGCTTTTGAAAAAAAATAGTTTAAAGATGAATCAAAAGCTACACTCTCCAAGTCTAAGCAATAAACATTGTCCTTTGTAGGAGTTCTAAGTAGTATCATACTTTCATCAACTACCTTGAACCCTGGAGCAAGGATAATACATTCAGTATCATTGAATAATATGCTATGTTTCTTGTCACAGACCTGTGATACACTTAACAGGTTGTATCACAATTTCTCAACATAGTATACATCCTCAAAGATCATCTTACCTTTTGACACATTACCTTTTCCACTAATCTTTCCACCTGCTGGATTATCACCAAAAGCAACATGTCCTCCATTAATTCTTTTGAAATTTTGAAGGCAGGCCATGTTACCTATCATGTACCTGGAACAACCACTATCAACATGCCAAATGCTCCTTCCCTTGAGCTGTTGGTTGCCCTGCACATATAATAAAGCAGTTAGTTTTTAATATGAACCCAAGCCAAAGTGGTCTTGGGTTTCCCATTCTCATCAACATATTCATATTCAGACTTGATGAGATTATCAAACTGAGGAATCTTATTGCTTGAATATTTTGTCAGAAGAATGGGCATGTCACTGGAAGCAGTACTAACTTGATTAACAGTACTAACATCATTAGCAGTACTAATTGGATTAGCAGTACTAACTTTGTTAGCAGTATTAACTGGGTTAGCAGTAGTATTGCTTGCAGCAACACTATTTCTGTCAGCAGTACTATTTGAAGTAGCAGTACTAACAGATTTCTTTACTTTTAGAACCCAAACCTGGACAAAGTTGTTTGCTTTCTTTTTCTTTAAGTTACTCCTTGGCTTATTTGGAGTATTTTTCTTTGAATTAGCAAACTTATTCTGAGCATGAGATTGTATAGGTGCACTCCTCACATTCTCAGCCATATGATTCCTTATTTGCTTCCAATAACCAACAGGATTTTGTATATTTCTTTGAAAAGTGATCCTCTGGTTAATAGGATTGAAATAACAGTTTTTGGCTAAATGATTTAACCTTCCACAGATAAAACAAGGCTTTGGTCTGTTAATTTTTCTCAGATCAATTCCTTGTTTTAAAGCCCACTGATTATTTCTATTTCTTTGATTTCCCATTGTTTTATCATGTTGTTGGGGCTGATTCTGATTACAAGTATAGAGATTAACAACAGTGGTTTGCATGTAATGGACTCCCTATACCTTTCCCTTCTCTCTCTTAGAGGTCTCAACTTTTTCATTCTTAACAGTCTCTTCCCCAGACTTCACTTTCTCACTCTTGACAAAAGGTTTACCCCCCTTTCATTTGTCAGTATGTGGTTTTCTAAGGGAATATCTTTGTGGTCTTCCTCATTCTTACTCTCAGAGTCCTCTTCTTCAGAAGTTGCTTCAACCACTACTTTGTCTAAAGGATCTACTTCAGTGGCTCTCTCAGGTAATTCCTTCTTGTCCTGTCTTTCTAAGAGATCTGAGGTGGGAGGTATATAATTATTGTTGTATGGTGGAGGGGTGGTGTTATAGCCTATTCCTCTACTCAGTTTGTCATGGACTTGAGCTTTTAGAAGTGAGTCCATTGCTTTAGAAGCATTGGAATATTTCTCAATATCTAGCTTGGATTTCTCAAAATCACTCCTTATCTTCTCACATTCCTCTTCAGACTTTTTAAGCTTAACCTCTAACTGATTTTTCTCCCACTTCCAGTAGTTTGTATCATAAGAATGTTGAAGTTCATTATCCTGGTATGACTTAATTTGTTCTTGAAACCTCTCAACAATCAAAACATACTCTCTTCTATCTTTCTCTAACCTTTTAAGGTCATCACACATACTCTGATTGTGATCCCTGTACTTTTTAACAGTTTTAATACAGGTTTTAGAGAAAAGATTAGAAGTTACCTCTGTGGGAATATCAGTGCTTGCTAACTCTAAAACGTTAGCCATTAAAGCTTGATTCTGAACTTCTTATTCTGCTTGGTCACTCCAATCAAATCCCATTCCTTCTTGGGAAACAAGAGCTTGGGAAGAGTTCCTACTGTTGAAGCTAGTGGACTGTGATGGTTGATGGTTGCTAGTATGCTGTTGAGGCATTCCACTTCTGCATTCTCTTGCAAAGTGCTCCAGCTTGTGACACTTGTAACATTCAACCTTGGATTTATCAAATCCAACCCCATCTTCTCTTTTCTGAGCAAAGTTGTTCCTTCTAGTCCTTTTGATGAATCTTTTTACCCTCATAGTCAGCATAACCATCTGCCACTTGATATCCATCTCTTCCAGATCATCAACATTTATCTGTTCTAAGTCATCATTAATTAGAGTGGAATTAGCATGACTGGCTAGAAAAGCTTCTAAAACTGAGTCATTGGATCCATCTTGCTTTGATCCATGGGCAGCACTAACTGATTTTGTATTAGCAGCAGAATCAGTAGAGGATGATAAAAGAGCAACATTGTATGAGTATCCAGAAGGCCTCTTCTTTGCTTCTACGTCTGCTTCAAACACCCTAAGGTCATTATAGAGGTCATCCAATTCCTTGTCCTCCAATTGGTCATTCTGTCTGAAGGAGACAGTGTACATAGTCTATTCATCACCAAGAGATCTTAGAAATTTTCTGTTAACATCATCTTGATCTATCTGGACACCAACAGTAGCCAATTCACCGATTAGCTTATTAAATCTATCAAAAGTTTGAGTCATGGACTCATTCTTTGTAGACATGAAGTTTTCATATTGCTGCTTTAGGATGGCCTTCTAATTTGTCTCGGTACTTTTGGTACCAGAAAATCTTTTCTCCAGTGAATTCCAAAAATTTGTGCATCAGAACAGTTGCAGAAGTGATGTTGGTACTCATTAGGTATATCCAAAAGTAGAGTGCTCAAAGCTTTCATCTTTGTTTGCCTCAACTTTCTCTCTCCATCTGTCTTTGGTGGAGGTCTCTTTCCTTCTGCATCCATTTTTCCTCCATCAGAAGGACCATTCTCAATGATGACCCACATTGAGAAGTCTGTGAGAAGAATGTACTGCTTGATTCTGATCTTCCACATGTCAAACTCATTGGGTTTGAGCATGGGAACCTTTGATACCAAAACACTGTCGCTTGAACTGTCCATGATTAAAGGTTTCTGAATTTTCTGGCTCTGATACCACTTGTCAAGATCAAAAATTATAAACAAGAATTTAATACAAACTCAGAAACAATGTTAAAGAAGTCGCGGAATAACACTTTAACAGAAAATCAATGGAACAGTATATAAAAACTCAAATCATAAGTTTATATTGCATAAAACTTAATGATTACACAGAAAACCTCAATCTGTTGAACAGGCTCAACAGACGTTCTATACTTCTCTGTAGAAAGGATCTAAACTATTCTTGAGGTTAATTCTCTCTTAAACAAAACGTATGAATAATTGTTAATTCTAACAAAGACTTCTATACTATATATACAAAGTTGATTACAAGGTAATTATCAAAATAAAATTGATCTTCAGCATCAATACCATAATTATCTTCAGCCTTATCTCCATAAGCAACACTAACCATTTCCAGCAGTATTAATCATCCAGCAGCATTAACATCCTCAGCAGTATTAACTATGCTTGCAGTAGTAATCTTCAGCAATACTAACTACTAGCAATACTAACTCTCCAAGCAGTACTAACTATTCAAGTAGCAGCACTAACTTTTCAAGCAGTATTAATTCTACTAGCAGTTTTAAAATTACAAGCAGTAGTAATACCTTTCAACTAGCAGTAGTATCCATCCTTAGCATATTCAAACCCAACAAACCTTTAGGGGTTGTACTTCGGGACCATGGGTTTTGGGATTTGATGTTCTAAATCTTGTGCATGAGGGTTAGACATCACGAGTTATCAAGTAAGGAGTTGAGCCTCCTATCTTGAATGTTAGGGAGTAGGCAGTAGGGGTCGAATGAGTTCCCTAAGGATGAAACTCCACTAGAGAATGAACAGGCAATAGGATCGCGAATCTTTGAGGTGTAGCTCGACGGGGCAGGAAATAGAGGATACGGTGTTTTTAGGACTTGGAATACAGTCCGGCTGGAGGTGTAGCTCGTCAGAGCAAGCAATACAGTTACAATCCGAGTTGTAGTTCGACAACGTGGCTATGTGGCTTAACTTTGTGTTCCGCCCCGTACAACGAAATCGGGTCTCCCCCGTCACCGGAAGGTGTTATTTGGGTATTAAATTGTGTTATTTTATTATCCATGTTTTCGGTGACGTTTTGCATATATGGTTGTTATTTAAGATTTATGGGTCGAGTTTTATTCCCACCCGCGTTTTGGGTGTTTTGAGAAATAAAGTCCTTATCCGCATTTTTATAAAATAGGAGTTCATTTTCTATTCACGTTGCGGTAAGTTTGGAATTGAAGTTGTTTTATGAAAGAAGGTTCATGTTGGGTTACTTATTTTAAAATGGTGCTATTGGAAAATGAGTCGTCTAATATTTAAAGTAATTCCTTTTGAAAGATTATGATTTAAACTGTATTCTTTCCCTTTAACAAATGTATTTGTTTGTGTTGAAAACTCTTGAACTCACTAGGCGTTAGCCTAACCTTTTATTTGTCGGCATGCGCATCAGGTTCCGGATGGGGGAAATGGTTGTAGCGTTTATGTGATGGGATGAGTGCTAGTTGCATGCACGAGTGAGAGTAGCTTGGAGAAGTCTTCCGTATTTATTTTGGAGATAGCAACTGTTATTGGGGTTTTAGTGACACCCGACTCTAATTAGTCCTTAATTAAGACTTTATATATTTTGTTGATGGTTCAACCTAGAATTGTATTTCAAGTATGGACTGGTTATAATAGGTTTTATTCTACCTTGAGGTATTTTTCAAAATTTTAAATTAGTCGCACTTTCCAAATTTAAGAGTGTTAAAAGTTGGTATCAGAGCTTAAGTTTGAGAGAATTAAGTATTGATTTTGGATGCCTATACTCAAACTATCATTCTTCTAAGTGATTGAAAGTGAAATTGCACCATTAGGTACCTTAAGATATGTTATTTTGAGGTTGATTGAGTCGCTAGAAACAGAAAACTTGTCAAGGATAGCAAAGATGATTATGTACGGTTCGTTCATAATGGCATCTGGCCAGTGTTATGGTGAACCTTCATGTTATATCTGTATACTTGAACTGCCTTGGTATGATGACTTTGGAGTAGTTAGAAAGTTTTTAAGCGAGTAGCCGATAGAAGAGTTGATGTTTATAAAATTGTCATTTTGGAGTGATGATTAAGCATGATGAGTACATTAAGTTGACCATTTTGGGGTCGGAGTTGTTGGTTGAATTAGAACCATAGGCTTATTGAATTGACTTGATTTCAAGATAAAATTGTAAGTTAACCAAACTAGTGTGATTATTGCTTTAAGATGTTTGAGCATCCGGTTGACGATAGTGTGACTAGAAAATTGAGAATCGTGGTTCTATGATGTTGAGAGCCGACCAAAATTCATGCACGAAATTTATTTCTGAAATGAGTTTGCATCAATTATTTCTCGTGTTTCCCGAATCGTAAGTGAAATATATTATGAAATTTTGGAAAAATGTTTTGGACGCATCGGATTTTAATCCGTGAGTTTAATCATGCATGAAGTTATTCTATGGCACGTGGTTGCAATTTTTTATTGAAAATCCCATCATCCCCGTTTCGTGTCTAACGCTATTTTCGGATATTGTAACATTCGTGTTTTAATGTTATTTGAGGTATTAGACATGTAACTGTGAAATTTAAACCTTGACATTGGTTCTCCTCCATGTATGTTAAGGTTTTAAAGGAAGAGTTATTCCCATGTTCTAGCGTCTAATTATGTTGTGTGTAAATTTATGAGATTAATGAGTGTCGTGTCTCATGCAAGTTTCGTTGAGAAGTGTCACTTTATTTTACATTGAGATAAAAGGGAAACTTAGAATTTTGACATTTTAGACATATCTTTGTCTTATGGTTTTATGTTGGGAAACGAAGATTTTGACACCGCTTGATTTTTGCGTCAATGAGTTTTATGAAAATTCAGTTGGGTCTTATGAAGTTTTATTTTACGACATTTTGTGTCGCATAAGTGAATTTTGAAACTCGTATACTGAATTATTATGTGCGTTAACTTATGAGTTTTGTTTAATATTTTTTGTCTCATGCGAGTTTTGTACATGTCTTTTCGCAACCGTAAGAGACGTCTTGAGAGTTTTGTTGGTAGATGTTATTTTGGAAGTGTCAATATCATGTGACTTCTCTTTTGGGTTTTTTACAAATGTATTTCTTTATATGCTATTTAGTATTCGAATTGGTTTGTACGGTTGGTGTGAGTAAGCATATGAAGGATTTATGATGGTTTGTATTGAACTTTTGTTTTGGTTGTTGGTTTTACTGTTATAAATTTTCCGCAATGCATTAAATGGGTTATCGGTACACTTGTCATTATAGCCACTAATTTTGGACTAGATCATTTTATTTGTACAACCTAAAGTTTGAAAAGTGATTTAATTTATTTTACGTTTGGCCAATCGCATGCACATTTTGTCTTGCTAGGTTTTGAGAAACGAACTCAACATGCGGGTCTTGTTAGGAACTTTATTCCACGTCATTATATGGTCAAATGAGAAACTTTTGAAACTTGATTACGTGAAATTCCCTTCTGGAGTTTTATACAAACGCCTTATTATATACTGTTTTAGTACGTAAAATTATTCTTATTCATGTCCTAAATTGATGCATGGCAGGACCATGGTGGTCCATTTGAAAGGTTTGTTATGTGTCCTTGTTATTTGTCATTGTAGTGTGAGTAATGATCAAATGTTTCTTTTTCGAAATTATTTTATATGTGTGGCGGTTGTGACCACTCTGCACACCTAGCGAGTAAACGATAGTGGATTTTCATACGTATGACTAATTGTTATAAAGATTTTGCGTTTGAAAGTTTTATAAAATTTCAATTGGCATACTTGTTGAGTCCTATAGTTGATAATCATTGAACTCATTAAAGCTATAGATCTAAACCTTCTTGAGAAAGAAGTTGTGATAAGGAACTAGAGACACCCTTGGGAATTGAAAATGTGAATGATCCAAATTGTTGGTAATTGGGATTTTTGGAAATTCAACCTCAGGGGGGGAGGGGGGGGGGGGAGGATCAGGTATGTCTATTAAAGGGAGTAGATTTATGTCATTACCCCAATTATTCAAGAGATGATCTTTCCCTTTCGGTAAGTTTTTCGAGTGAAGCTTCGTGTGATTGTCTGCGTGTGGTTGGGTTTGAATTGGTGGGTTGCTTGTTCGTTCGACATCATGTTATGTGTTGGTGGTGTACCATTTTAATGAGCCTTTGTGAATAAAAGAAATATTGTGGTTTATCTGTTAGAAATGTAAGATGGAAATTTTAGTATCATATTAGGTGTCAACTTTAAGTCGATACTAGGGATCGACATAGTGCAAGTCAGGGAGGAGGTATTGGTTGGCATAACCATGATCGTGGTAGGGTCATTCCCAGATATTAGGTATCGAATTTTGATTTTGGAGGTCAATGACCATTGGGATAGTCGTGAGTATTTTCCTTGAGATCTAAGAAACAATTGCAATATAAATGATGACCCTAAAGATATTAGATGTTGATAAATAGGTATTGATGATAAAATATTTTCTTGATTGCTAAGGATTTTATCAATTGGATGATCGATACTTGAATTTATTATGAGAGTTGTGAAATCTATGAGTTTGGGGATAATCGATTCTTTATAGTCTAGGTACGTCCCGAGATGGAACATTAGATAAATGACAATAATGGTTTGATTAAGCAATTTCTGGGAATTCTTTCAATTGGCGTGCTTTGTGATGGTTTGGAGTGCATATTCAAATTGTGTCAAACCCGACCGGTATAATTAAGAATTTCATCGAAAGAATAGGAGGAAAAAAAATCAAATGTATTTTCGAGGAATTAGATTTCAAGGACGAAATCTCTTTTAAGGTTGGGAGGATTGTAACTGATAACTCACATTTTTTAGAGTTATTTGTTGCTATTTTTATAGCTTTTTATTCGTCGTTTTACCCACTTTTGTTCCTATCCCTTCATTTGGTCTACATTGTTTGCAAAATATGATAACTTAACCAATATGTTCATTCTTGCGAAAATTAATACTGCAGGTCAGTTTGTGGGCACTGGTGTGGGCACCCGAGGATATTACCCAGCAGATTTTAGGGCTGGATGTGAGCTGGAAACACAACATTTCTGAAGTGATCTTGGCCACTCATTGAAGACTCAATCTTGGCCCTTGGATGCTCAATCCTCCTCCTATAAATAGAAGACTTATGGAGAGCATTTATTTCACACCTACACCTTCCACCATCAACATCTCTCTCACCTCCCATCATCAACATTCATCATCCATCTTTCTCCTCATTCAAGTCTAAAATACTTCCAAGTATTTAGACTTGAAGTGTAGGATGTAATTCTTGTATTTTTATTCTCGTCTTTACTTTACGTCTTTTATTTTCCGCACTTTTATTTCTTGTATTTAAATTTCCGTAATTACTTTATTGTATTTAATTTCTGCACTTTTAATTAAATTCCGTACTTTACTTTCCTTTTATAATTGTAGTTAATTTTTATTATGCAAGTAGTTAACAATTCTTTCTTTTATTATATTATGTCTTTTATTATCGTTATGAGCTAAGCACCTTATTGGGTGTGGATGTAAGCCAACTTGGGTCTAGTAGGTTACACTTGGGTGTGACCGTCGTTACTAACTCTTGACCTTGGTCACTTGAGTCGGGACTTGAACTCAACGCAGATAAGCCGATCACTTTTATGTGTTAATATTAGATCTTGACCTCGAGAGGGGCGGATTCGAAATACGGCTTAAGTGATGCACAAAGATTTGAGAAAGTCTTTGATAACCACGTAGAGATACGGGTTCTGTATCCATATTGGTAGAACTTGATTATTTGTATCAACTTAGTTAAATCGGCAAGATCAAGAGTCGGTAAAGGTGGAAACTTTATGAACACTTTGTAGGACCGGTCTATAAAAATTCACTTTCGAGAGATCGGGATTTTTATAGACTTTCCGTACTACAAAGAGTCCAACCATCTTGTTACTATGTTTTTCCCAAGAAAAGCTTACATCCGTACCCTGTTATCCCAGTTTAATCTAGTTGGTAAATAATCAATCAAACAAGTAATCAAACAACACAATAATAATCAAGAGATATATAAATCAGAGTAACATACCAATCCCTTGAATAAACAATGAAACCCTTGAGTGTTCTTGATACCCTTGAATACAGAGAAAACTTTCTACCTCTCTCTAAACAAAATTATGATAATGATACTAATGAGAGGATTAAACCCTAAAACTAATTAATCAAAACATTAAATACCTAAGCCTTATGGGCTTTAAGCTTAACAGGCTTTCTAATGGGCTTGGGCCCAATAGCTAATAACTATTAAACTATTACAATTTAAACCCTTTAAATAACTTTGACACAATTGAGTATAAACCCTGAACTTTAACTTTAATCTTGAATACAATTATTTGATCCAACAATCTCCCCCTTTGGATTAAAGATTAAAAAAAATTTGCAATTGTCTTCGAAACTTCAAAACTTCAAAACTTTAAAACTTTGATAATCTTCAGCAGTCTTCAGATTCTATTCTCCCTCTTTGAGTATTCTCCCTTTTTGTATCTTCTCCCCCTTTTTGATGAATGGTGAGAAGCATCATCATCAAAACATACCAAAACAATCTCGCCCTTTTCAAGACAATCTCCCCCATTGTGTATGATCACGTAAGCACAATCTTCATCATGTAACGAGCCCTGTATGAAATAAGAGCAGTCTTCCTAGATGGAAAGAGTGATTATTTCAATCTTTTCAGATTAAAATAGAAAGTAGTAACCATTCGAATCTTTTCAAATTCAAACAATTTAATAAGTGTAACTCTGAATCAACAAATGACTCAGTTAGAATGCCTGTCAATGACACAAAGTCACTGAGTAACACAAAGTTACTATATAAGGAGCTGGTTTGATGTAGACTCCCCAGGTCTTCCATTCAATCATCGAATAACACATGGTTATCTATGAACGTTCTGACAGAAAACAAATTTCTGTGTGCTCGTGCATGTGTTAGAAAAAAAAAATTAAGCATAGATGATTGCTTTTTCAATATAGGCTCAAAGTATGTAAACTTGTTGAGACAGCAACAAATTGTACAAAGACTCAATGTGCATGAGAAAGGGTTCGAAGGTGGGGCAACTTTCCTTCTTTTTCAATATTAGTATCTTCCAAATGAAGAACCAATAGCGTATGTGTTGCGTCCCCAGAAAATGTGAAACATTCTCTTTTTGAGAAAAGAATGAGTAGCTGGTGGGGTTGTATGCAAGAGATGGCATGGGCTAGTTGCCTTTTTCAATGATGGTCACCAAAGAATGTGAGCCAATCAGATTATGTGGCTGCCCGGCTCAGAAAGAAGTTTGGTGCAGAGTTTAATATTCTTTTACTCTGTTCTCTCACCCTCTTTCTTTTAATTCTCACTTCTAACCAATCTCTCTTTTCCATTTTACCTCTTTTCACACACCAACACTCAAATATATTGACCCCTCTCCCCTCAATCACTCACGGAATACTTCCTGGGTAGGAAACACTGGTTATCGTGAATCCATGGAAGTTATGTTAAGTTCTCACACTGAATCCCATGTATGATCCTAAAAAACAATGTTGTTCAACAGGCTATTGTACATGTAAGCACAAACACCACTTGTTACATGAGAAATAAGACTTTCGGAGATGTCAAAACAGTTATGTATGACGATGCGATTCTCCCCCTCAAACTAAAAGAGTTTGACAATTAAGCTCATATCATTTTGTCATGAAGAATAAGATTTTGGAGAATCAAAAACGAATGTTGTTTATATGAACAATATATAAACATATTTTCAATGAAAGCACATGAAATGACGTTTGATTCAATCAAAGAACGTGAGTATTACCATAGAACGATTTAACTTTTGATACATGGTAATAACAAAGTCAAATAGAATGTTCTGAACCGTTATGTGTATGAATACTTGACAAAGTATATTGACAAGATAAAACACAAGTATTTATCTTTAAGAACACACGGTCAGATAATCTTTTAAAAACACAGATATTCTCCCCCTTAACTGATAATTTTTTTTTTTAACAGAAAAATAAGGCACTGAAGTGCGGGTTCTAATCTGATGTGATTAGAAGCCATTGTCACTTGTCCAAACCTGCATAAAGAAAATTATAGTAATCATTTGTGAAAATGATTCCTTGATCATTAGCAACATTTGGAAAATAACACACAAGATCAAAACTTGGAATACTCCCCCTAAAATCATGAGTAAGGTTTAAGACATGTTCAACATACCAAGTTTGCTGATGAGAAATTGAAAACGCTTTTCATCCAATGGCTTGGTGAAAAGGTCAGCTAACTGGAAGTCAGTTTGAACAAAGTGCATTTCAATATTACCTTTTTCTACATGATCCTTGATGAAATGATAGCGTACGTCGATATGCTTGGTCTTCGAATGCTGTACCGGATTACCAGTTATAGATATTGCGCTCTTGGAATCACAATAAATAGGAACACGCTTGTAGTTGTATCCAAAGTCCCTTAACTGTGTCGTCATCCAAAGGACTTGAGAACAACAGCTAGCAGCAGCTACATACTCAGCCTCGACAGTGGAAGTTGAAACACAGTTTTGTTTCTTTGAGGTCCAACTTACAAGTTTGTCACCTATAAATTGACATGACCCAGAGGTGCTTTTCCGGTCTAGCTTACATCCTGCATGATCAGCATCTGTAAAGGCAGTTAGTTCAAAACGAGAATCCTTTGGATACCAAAGGCCTAGATTGGGAGAGCCTTTGAGATATCTAAGGATTCGCTTAACAGCAGTTAAGTGCGACTCTTTAGGATTAGACTAATATCTCGCACAAAAGCATGTGGCAAACATTATATCCGGGCGACTAGCAGTCAGATAAAGTAAAGAACCAATCATGCTACGATACACATTTTGATCAACAGGTTTCCCGGAGGGATCCGCGTCTAAGAGTGTACCAGTAGCCATTGGTGTTTTCATGACTGAACTATTTGACATATTGAACTTTTTGAAAATATCGTTTATGTATCTAGCTTGATTAATAAATATGCCTTCGGGTAATTGCTTTACTTGTAGACCAAGAAAGAAATTCAATTCACCCATCATCGACATCTCAAACTTTGTTTCCATTATTTTTGAAAAGTTCTTACAAAATTTCTGATTTGTCGACCCAAATATTATGTCGTCAACATAAATCTGAATGAGAATCAAGTCCTCACCTTGCCTTTTAAGAAATAAGGTTGTATCAACAGTACCTTTCTTGAAACCAGAAGCAAGTAGAAATTTAGTGAGAGTTTCATACCAGGCTCGCGGTGCTTGTTTAAGACCATAAAGCGCTTTGTCTAAAACATAAACATGATCAGGGTGATGAGGATCAACAAAACCTTCAGGTTGAGCCACGTAAACCTCCTCATGCAAAACGTCGTTTAGAAAAGCCGACTTTACGTCCATTTGATAGACAGTAAAGTTTTTGTGCGCTGCATATGCTAGAAAGATTCTGATGGCTTCGATCCTTGCAACTGGGGCGAATGTTTCATCATAATCAATGCCCTCTTGTTGACAATACCCTTTGGCGACCAGTCGAGCTTTGTTTCTCACTACTACTCCAACTTCGCCCTTCTTATTTCTGAACACCCACTTTGTTCCAATAACGGATTTACCTTTAGGTAGTGGGATCAAGCGCCATACCTTGTTCCTTTCGAATTGTAGAAGCTCGTCTTGCATAGCAGAAATCCAGAATGGATCATGTAGAGCTTCAGACGCTTTCTTTGGTTCTAGGGAACTAAGGAAGCTTGAAAACATGCAGAAGGTGGCTGTTGCAGATCTTGTCGTGACACCAGATTGTACGTCACCTATCACATTGGTCAGGGGATGATCCTTAGTCCAACGATGTGTGCTTGGTAGAGCTTCAACTGTTTGTTGCGTATTCGACGCATCGTTTTCATCATGCACGGCAGGTTGCTCCATAGATGTACTCGGGACATCTTGTACTGGTGTTTCTGATACTGAAGCTTCTGGACTAACAGTTGAAGTGCTCGGGACTTCGTTTCCAGAAGAACTATCTGTAGAGACAGATTCAACATTAGTAGAGTCAGAAACTAACTTTGTACTCGTACCTGATGGGAATGAAGTGTCAGTGACTTCTTCGGAAGGTACAGACATGTCTTCAGAAATAGTAGGGACCTCCGAGCTTGTACCACTTGTTATTGATGTGGATATGCCTTTTTCAAAATCTGCATATATATCATCAAAGGCATCAATAAACAATAAATCTAACTCAGATGAAGTAGAGTTAGAGTTAGAAGAAGTGAATCCTTTAGGTGTTGGTTCTATTCTTGATTGAATAGAAGCTTTGTCGTTAAGACCGAGTTCTGAACTGTTGTGTCCAGAAGTCCTTGTAGAGTTCTCATCAAAAGAGACATTCATGCTCTCAACAACCGTCTTGGTTCGAATAATGTAAATTCGATAAGCTTTGGATGTCAGAGAGTATCCAACGAGATATCCTTCATCCGCTTTCTTATCAAACTTTGATAATCCTTGATGCTCTTTTAGAATGTAACACCTGCAACCAAATACACGAAGGAACTTGATGTTAGGTGTACGATTGTTGATCAACTCATATGCTGTCTTATTAAATCGCTTGACCATAATGGTACGGTTCTGAGTAAAACATGTTGTAGCGACTGCCTCAGCCCAAAGGTACATGGGTAGATTCGAGTAAGCAAGCATAGTACGAGCTGCTTCAACCAAAGTACGATTCTTCCATTCAACAATGCCATTTTGCTGCGGAGTGTAGGCGGCGG
Organism: Arctium minus; assembly: GCA_954870635.1. Classification (NCBI taxonomy): domain Eukaryota; kingdom Viridiplantae; phylum Streptophyta; class Magnoliopsida; order Asterales; family Asteraceae; genus Arctium; species Arctium minus. The sequence goes on from OX941081.1 coordinate 146,638,632, forward strand.
AGAAATTATGTGAAATACCCACGGAAGTAAGATAACTCTTCAGGGTGTCATTCTTGAACTCCGTGCCATTGTCACTGTGAATGGTTCTGACTGGCAGTTGAAGACGTACTTGAATGCGCTTGATGAAAGCGATAATCGACTCTGGCGCATCTGACTTGTTGCAAAGAAACTCGAGTCATGTATACCTTGAGTAGTCATCTATCATTACCAACACATATTTCTTTCCGTTGATAGATGCTGTGCGCATTGGGCCACAAAGGTCCATATGAAGAAGTTCCAGTGCAGAAAAGGTCGATGATTCAGCTTTGGACTTGAAGGAGCTTCGCTTCATTTTGCCCAACTCACATGCAGAACACAATGAGTCTTTTTCGAACCTCATTTCTGATAGACCTTTGACCAGACCTTGTCTCTGTAGCTTTGCTATAGATATGAAATTTTGATGAGACAAGCGTCGATGCCACGTTCACGATTGTGCTTTGGAAGCTTTGGCTAGTAGGCATACTGGACGTGTGGCAGACAGTGTAGGAAAATCTACATAGTATAGATTTCCATGGCGCTCATCCTTGAAGACTTCGTAACCATCTGGATCCTCTAGATAGCAATGAGTTATTGTGAAGCGGACTTGATAGTTCATGTCACAGAAGTGACTGGTACTGAATAGGTTGTGATCAAGTCCTTCAACATATATCACTTTTTGAATCTTCACAACACCGTTATCGAGCATTTCATATCCTCTGACGTGCCCTTCGACTTCAGAATTGGCAAATCTAACTGCTCCGGCAGGCTCCTCCACATAGTTATGCAATAGGTGCTTGAATCCTGTCATGTGGCGTCAACATCCGGAATCTATTACCCACAATCGACAGGCCTACAAAAGAAACAATTAGTTTTGCTTAGGTACCCATATCAGGATGGGTCCTTCGCGGTTAGCATCAAGCAACTCAGGAATATCATCTGCTTTGACTTTCACTCTCCATTCATAACGCGGTTTTGGAACCCATTTCTAAACCATCTTAACATTCAGTTCCTGAAAGTGCTTTTTAGAAGTAGGATTGGCAACCTTAGCTCGATACACTTTGGGTTGTGTAGAAGAATCAGAATTAGAATTAAACTTAGAGTTTAGCTTAGCTTTGCTTTTATTCTTTTTGGACTTAGAAGGGGAGTAGTATTTGAATGAGTTATCCCAACAGTGTTTGCAATAAAGATTCTTTCGAGCAAAATTCATAAACTTAGATTTATCGGAACAAATCTTACATTCATGTTTATCAAAAGAAGTACTATTCAAAATAACACTGTCTGTAAGACAACTACTAGAATTCAAACTATTCTTTTTATTCAAACTAAGATCTTTATTCTTCTTACTCTTCCCAACTCCATTTCCTTTTATATCTGAAACAGAAACAGGAACCTTGTTAGTCTCTAACTTAGAAGGTGGTTCTTTTCTAGTGCTCTTTGAAGTCTCACCCTTTTCAAAAATACTCGGTGGATATTCAGGACAATCAGAGTAAACAACTGAAGGTTTTGTAGGAGCATCAAATTCTGGATTGGTTCTTACCTTCCAGCTTGGATCATTGAACATCTGTTTATCATTTGAAGCATTTTTAAACAAAGTAATTTTCAAATCATTGATCTCAGTGCAAAGCTCTTGATTTACTTTTAAAGACTTTTCAAGTTTATGTTTGAGATCAAAGTTTTCATCTTCAACCTCATCAAGAGACTGTTGCAACATATCAATTTGCTTCATCAATTCAGATGTATTATCATTCACAGAATTTGACTTCTTTGGAATAGAAACAGGATCAGAGTCTGAAGCATTCATCATTTAAGAAAATAATTCTTCTGTCATGGACTCAATAAACTCCGTTTTATCATTTTGAACACAAGATTCATTCGTGATAGCAGTTTCTTCTTCAACCTCTTCAACAAGTAAAGGTTTAGAAGCAATGGGATTTGAGACTGATGGTATAGTAGATGGATCAACATCCGATTCATACTCATCATATTTGCATGCAGTCTCAGGTGGAACTGTGTTGGTGCTTACTGATTCTTTGGAAGGTGTGGTTAATAGTGATTCAAATTCAGTACATTCGATCTTTCGAGTCTCATAGCTTTTATTCAAATCACCATATGTAAAACCAACTGATTTAAAAAGATTTTGAGAATCAGTGTCACCAGACTTCTTCTTTCCCATTTCTTCTTGACCTTTGATCTCAGATAAAAGTGTAGGAGTACTTGCTTCAACAAAAGTTACACGAATGTCAGGAATGGGTCTGATTGCGGAGCCGAATTTATCAAAATTATATAAATGCTCCGGTGCCTTTTTCAAAATCTCATTAGTTGGCACACCCAAACCTGGTTTTAGTTTATAAAACCTTTCGTCTTGGAGTTTAGTGGTCAACAGATTTAATGTTTGCTCAGTCTGACCTCGTTTCATATTAATGTCCTCCAGTTGCTTAATTTTGGTGTAAGCTTCATTTCTTTCTTTATAACAAACTTCAAATTTTATTTTGAACTCACCTTTTTCAACATTGATATTCACAAGATCCTTTTCTAAATCAGATATTTTGCTTTTCAAAGAATCCTTTTCAGCTTTTAAACCGTCTTTTTCCTTTTCTTTTTCGTCCACAACAACTTTCAGCAAAGCGTTTTCATCACGAAAACTCAATATTGATTGTTGTGCAGAGCTAAGTTTGCCTTTCAATAAAGCAAATTCATCTTTCATGCTATGTATTTGGGTCATAAGAGATTCAATAAGCTCAGAATTATTACTTACCTCAGATTTTGCATCTTCAGATTGTGCCTCAAAATCTTCATCGTCACCATCCAGCTTTGCCATATAAGATACTTGAGTGAAGTGAGCTTGCTCCTCGTCATCGGAACTTTGGAACAACCAGTTCTCTTCTTCATCCATTAGCACCTTTCCTTCTTCAGCTTTCTTGGCAATAAGTGACTTTCGCACATAATAGTCTGAGTTCTTGATCTTCTTGAATCTACAGTCTCTGGAGAAGTGCCCAAATTTGCCACAATTGTAGCATCTTCCTGGTTCATCAGCTCTGTCTTCTTTCTTTTCTTCTCTCTTATCTTCTCTTCTGTCTTCTTTTCTCTCTTCTCGTCTTTCCTCTCGCCGTCCTTGCCTTGGCTTGTATCTTAATTCAGCCTTCTCTTTCTTGTGACCTTCGTACTTAGGCTTTGAATAAAACTTCTTCTTGCCAAAGGTCTTCTTGAATCTTCGAGTAATAAGAGCCAAGTCCTCAGAGAACTTCTGAATATCTGGATCAGAATCAATCTCCAGTTCTTCATCACTTGAAGCAGAGTCAGAGTCGGTAACTTCAGTAACTAGAGCTTTTGTCACCTTTTTCTTTGACCTTGCGGAAGATACATAACTTTTGCCGGCTATGAGAGCCACAGAATCCTTCAGTTTATTGGACTCAAGATTGATGGTTCTCACCTCATCCTCATGCTGAGAAAGAGTAGAGAAAATATCAGTGACGTTTTCCTGAGCCATGTTCTTTGACATCTGAAAGTTGATGGCAAAGTTCTTCCATTCTGAATTTAAGTTCTTGATGAACTTATAATTAATCTCCGAAGCAGACTTAGAGATGTTGTTCCTCCGCAGGTCATTGAGAATGATGTTATATCTGTTGTAGGTCTCTAGCAGCGTCTCTCCTTCTTTTGCATGAAACCCATCGTATGCATTTATGCATATATTCTGCTTAGCTTGGATAGAGGCTTCACTTCCTTCAAACAGTCTGGATAGTTCATCCCAGATTTCCTTTGCAGAGTTCCGACTGTCTATACGGTTGTAGATGTCGTTCGGGATTGCCATGGTCAGATAGATAAGAGCCTCTTCATCTGTCTTGTACTGTTCCTTCTGCTTTTCAGTAAAGTACTGAGAAGGTTTAGGAACATATCTGTCTGGGATTTCTGGAGAGGTGTCAGTTGTTGCTTGGCCATCAACTTTGATCATCGGATTGACAGGACCATTAGTGATTGATTCCATGTAGTCTCTGTTTTTATGATTCAAAAACTGGACCATTCTCTTCTTCCATTGTTGATATTCATCAGCCATAAGGACAGGCGGTTTGGACTGAGAGCCCATCGAGAGAAGCTGGTTCGACATCTTAGTTGTACGGTTAGTAATTAAACTTATCTGTACCAAGACAACCAACTAGATGAGATTGTTAGAATCAAGAGTAAAGACTACACTCAAAAATTTTCAGAAAAATAAATTTCCAAAGATAATCAAATGCAGTCCTCGCACACAGTATAAAGCACTAATATCTATGAATAAAATACTGAAAAATTAAGAAGATTTTGATCAAGAGCAAAACTTTTGTCCCCCCTTCGTCGACTTTTGGGGTCAAGGGGCAACGCCCTTGCGGGGGTATAGGGGCAGCGCCCCTAGAGAAAAAAAATTGACAATTAGATGCCCTATTACAGTTTGCAAAAAATCGACCGGGGATGTGCTTCGACCGGTATTGAGTCGACCGGGGTTTTGCTTAGACCGGTACCTTGCTTCGACCGGATGTTGCTTGTACCGGTACTTTGTTTCGACCGGGGAAGTGCAAAGACCGGTAAGATGTAAGACCGGAACTATGCTTGACCGGTAAAATTGATTCGACCGGTAACTTGTTCGACCGGAAGTATGCTTAGACCGATAATGCTTAGACCGATAGAGGTCTGTGACTGGTAAGGGTCTTCGATCGGGACTTCCTTAGACGGGGGTGAGCTGAGAGTGTACCGGTCGAATGCTAAGGACCGATAAATGGTATTCGACCGAAAGAGTAAGGACCGGTATGGTGCTAAGGACCGATGTAGTGTTCGACCGGTAAGATGATTAGACCGATAAACTGTTATGACCGGAACAAAATTAGACCGATAGATTGATTAGACCGGTATTAGGTTCGACCTATATGGTGTTCGATCGGTATGTTCTTAGTCTACCCAGAACGATGATGAACAGTCCAGATTAGCAACTCAGAAACACTTAAAACCTCAAATTGAATGCAGTGAATCAATTAAAGATCACACAGCAGTCAAGATTAGATATTAATTTCAACCTTTTTCCAATCAGTTTGACAAACACAGTGTTCGACCTATATGAAGCTGTCGAATCCAGAAAACCAAGAATTCAATAAATCCAATTACTTGATGAAATATAGTGCAATCAAACTATCAGATTACGTTCAGTGGCATAAAACATATCCAATCATATCGATTTTGAGCATAATAGCATGTTAGTTCAGAAATCGATTTTCACATATATATGCATGTCGAAGAACAGTCTATGAACACAGTAATCGATGAACAGTGTTTTTAATCCAATTAACTTGATTCTTTAGGCTCTGATACCAATTGTTATCCCAGTTTAATCTAGTTGGTAAATAATCAATCAAACAAGTAATCAAGCAACACAATAATAATCAAGAGATATATAAATCAGAGTAACATACCAATCCCTTGAATAAACAATAAAACCCTTGAGTGTTCTTGATACCCTTGAATACAGAGAAAACTTTCTATCTCTCTCTAAACAAAATTATGATAATGATACTAATGAGAGGATTAAACCCTAAAACTAATTAATCAAAACAATAAATACCTAAGCCTTATGGGCATTAAGCTTAACAGGCTTTCTAATGGGCTTGGGCCCAATAGCTAATAACTATTAAACTATTACAATTTAAACCCTTTAAATAACTTTGACACAATTGCAGTATAAACCCTGAACTTTAACTTTAATCTTGAATACAATTATTTGATCCAACATACCCAACTTTTTATTATAAAGATCATTCCGAATTTTCTGTCAAATCACCATCAAAATCAAATATTTTTCCAACCATCGAAACTTGTGCAAGAAGTTTATAAAAATCAGCAATTCTCAGTAGTTCAGTCCCTGTGAGAACGATACTCGGTACTTGTACCATTATATTACTTGTAGCGATTCTAGTGAAAGTATATACTTGTGCTCTCACTAGGTATTACTGTGCCCCCGTTGTGCAGTACGCGATAAATAGCTACCAAGTTTTTGGCGCCGTTGCCGGGGACTGGCACGATTTTACATCCTGAGATACTGATTTTTATTTGAGCCTGTGTCACTTGTTTCACTTTCAAAGAATTTATCGTGTTGTATGCCACGGCTACAACACGATGAACTTTTGCCTCTCGATCTTGAAATTGAAAAAACTTTGAAAAGAAGAAGAAGAGGTAGAGGAAATCGGCAAAACCCAATTTTAAATCAAACCATGGCGGAAGGGGCAACAAATCCTCCACCTCCGCTTGTGGAAACAACGATTAAAATTGCCGATGACAAAGAATGGAGAATACAGGACTATGCAACACCCGAATTTGATCAACTCAAGTCGGGTATTCTTAGGCCCCACATTACTGCGCAAAATTTTGAACTGAAACCGGTAATGTTTCAAATGATCCAAGCAATGAGTCAATTTGGAGGATTACCTTCGAAAGATCCGCACTCTCATTTAAAATCATTTTTAGAAATGACGGGTCATTTTCTCATTCCCGGAGTTTCAACGAAAGCCTTACGGTTGACACTCTTCTCTTATACATTGAGAGATATAGCCAAAGCCTGGCTAAATTCTCAGCCACCTCATTCAATTGATACTTGGACGAGTTTAGCAGAAAAAGTTTTGAAAAAATATTTTCCTCCCACCAGAAACGTGAAATTCAGAAATGAAATTTTAATGTTTAGACAAGAGGAAGATGAAGCAGTATCAGATGCATGGGAGAGATTCAAAGATTTAATTCGAAAATGTCCTCATCACAGAATCCCTCACCGCATCCAATTACAAACATTTTATAATGCTCTTTCTAATACTGCTAAAATCATCCTCGATGCCACGGCTGGTGGAGCTTTTACTGCAAAAACATACAATGAGGGGTATGATATTTTGGAAAAAGTCGTCAATAATAACACTGATTGGTCAAACCCTCGTGTTGTAATTCCTAAAACTGCATCAAGAGTTCGTGAGGTTGATGCCATCACCGCTTTAAATGCACAAATTGTAGCTTTGACTAATTTGGTTAAAAACAATTTAAACATTAATGGAGAAAAAGGTCATGTGCAGGCAATAAATCAATCTTTAATTGAAACGTGTATTTTTGCGTTGAAAATCACCCTTTCGAAAGTTGTCCTGGTAACCCTGTTTCGGTGAACTATGTAGGGAATCATTCTAGAAATAGTCCGTTTTCCCAAACATACAATCCAAATTGGAGAAACCATCCGAACTTCTCTTGGTCTGGAAATCAAGGACTCTTTCTCTCTGATCACGTCGCCTTCTATCGGCCACCACCAGACCATCCACCATCACCGCCACCGAAGCCGCTACCACCACCACGGATTACCACCCCTCTCACTACATGCCACCCTCCAACTAAACCAAAACAACTCTCCATCACCCTCAAGTTCCCCACTTTCCCCAATGCCACCACAACCCCCACCATTCCGACAACCACCCTTCTAAAACCCGCCGGCGATTACTAGACCCCACAATACATGGATCCACCGCCTCTACCACTGCTCCGAACGCTGAGCCCAATGGACATTCGACTCCTCCAAATTGACTTTGTTTGTTTCTTATCATCTTTTGCAAATTGTGTCGTTATTAAACAGTTCTTTTGGGTACCTTCGTAGTTAGACTAACCCCGTTCCTTTTTGGTACTTATTGAACTGGTGTGTTTTAATATTTATCTAATGCTGTTGATATTTATTCCGTTTCCTCTAGCTATTCTCTCTTTTTCAGGTGCAATTGTTCTTGGTTGATTTGGATGGTTTTAAACTAAGAGGATATAGGCCATTTTTGTTGTGGCCTATACACATACCCTTCGTAGCCTTTCCCTTTACCGTACCCCTACCATTTTTGCGCCAATGAGGACATTGTCCGATTCTAAGTTTGGGGGGGTCGCCTTGCGGTTTGTACGGTTATTATTTTATAAAATGATCGTACACACACACAAAAAAAAAGAAAAGAGAAAAAGAAAAAGCAAAAGAAAAAGAAAAAAAAATATATATATATATATAAAATAAGTCTTCGTAAAATTGGAAGACAATCGTTGAATAAAAACACTTTTGAAACCCATCGTGCCGTAAACCATACACAAATCCAAAATATGGGGTTTCAAGAGTTCGAGAACTACACAAATTGGATTCAACATCGAGAAATTCAAAAATCCTTTTTGTAGAATAGTTCAAGTTTGGGGGAAGAAAGGGTCATTTTTTAGCCACAAACACCAACCCGAATCAAAGCCCTATTGATTAGTTCGAAACCAACCATTTCAACAAGGGAGAAATGCATCAATATTCAAGCTAGAGGAATTATCAACATCGTCCGGGTGGTATATTTTTCTTATTCAAGTTCTCCACTCTTCGTATCATTCTTTTTCGTTTTAATTTTGTCACTTGAGGACAAGTAACACCTCAAGTTTGGGGGGATGATAACTCTCATTTTTTAGAGTTATTTGTTGCTATTTTTATAGGTTTTTATTCGTCGTTTTACCCACTTTTGCTCCTATCCCTTCATTTGGTCCACATTGTTTGCAAAATATGATAACTTAACCAATATGTTCATTCTTGCGAAAATTAATACTATAGGTCAGTTTGTGGGCACTGGTGTGGGCACCCGAGGATATTACCCAGCAGATTTTAGGGCTGGATGTGAGCTGAAAACACAACATTTCTGAAGTGATCTTGTCCACTCATTGAAGACTCAATCTTGGCCCTTGGATGCTCAAGCCTCCTCCTATAAATAGAAGACTTATGGAGAGCATTTATTTCACACCTGCACCTTCCACCATCAACATCTCTCTCACCTCCCATCATCAACATCCATCATCCATCTTTCTCCTCATTCAAGTCTAAAATACTTCCAAGTATTTAGACTTGAAGTGTAGGGTTTAATTCTTGTATTTTTATTCTCGTCTTTATTTTACGTCTTTTATTTTCCGCACTTTTATTTCTTGTATTTAAATTTCCGTACTTACTTTATTGTATTTAATTTCTTCACTTTTAATTAAATTCCGTACTTTACTTTCCTTTTATAATTGTAGTTAATTTTTATTATGCAAGTAGTTAACAAGTTTTTCTTTTATTATATTATGTCTTTTATTATCGTTATGAGCTAAGCACCTTATTGGGTACGGATGTAAGCCAACTTGGGTCTAGTAGGTTACACTTGGGTGTGACCATCGTTACTAACTCTTGACCTTGGTCACTTGAGTCGGGACTTCAACTCAACGCAGATAAACCGATCACTTTTATGTGTTAATATTAGATCTTGACCTCGAGAGGGGCGGATTCAAAATACGGCTTAAGTGATGCACAAAGATTTGAGAGAGTCTTTGATAACCACGTAGAGATACGGGTTCTGTATCATTTACTAAGGTTCAAATGCCGGTCGAGATTTATAGCACAAAGAGATTTGGGTATAAATCTCCATATTGGTAGAACTTGATTATTTGTATCAACTTAGTTAAATCGGCAAGATCAAGAGTCGGTAAAAATGGAAACTTTATGAACACTTTGTAGGACCGGTCTATAAAAATTCACTTTCGAGAGATCGGGATTTTTATAGACTTTCCGTACTACAAAGAGTCCAACCATTTTGTTACTACGTTTTTCCCAAGAAAAACTTACATCCGTACCCAACTTTTAATTATAAAGTTCATTCCGAATTTTCTGTCAAATCACCATCAAAAACAAATATTTTTCCAACCATCGAAACTTGTGCAAGAAGTTTATAAAAATCAGCAATTCTCAGTAGTTCAGTCCCTGTGAGAACGATACTCGGTACTTTTACCATTATATTACTTGTAGCGATTCTAGTGAAAGTATATACTTGTGCTCTCACTAGGTATTACTGTGTCCCCGTTGTGCAGTACGCGATAAATAGCTACCAAGTTTTTGGCGCCGTTGCCGGGGACTGACACGATTTTACATCCTGAGATACTGATTTTTGTTCGAGCCTGTGTCACTTGTTTCACTTTCAAAGCATTTATCGTGTTGTATGCCACGGCTACAACAAGATGAACTTTTGCCTCTCGATCTTGAAATTGAAAAAACTTTGAAAAGAAGAAGAAGAGGTAGAGGAAATCGGCAAAACCCAATTTTAAATCAAACCATGGCGGAAGGGGCAGCAAATCCTCCACCTCCGCTTGTGGAAACAACGATTAAAATTGACGATGACAAAGAATGGAGAATACGGGACTATACAACACCCGAATTTGATCAACTCAAGTCGGGTATTCTTAGGCCCCACAATACTGCGCAAAATTTTGAACCGAAACCGGTAATGTTTCAAATGATCCAAGCAATGGGTCAATTTGGAGGATCATTTTCTCATTCCCGGAGTTTCAGCGGAAGCCTTACGGTTGACACTCTTCTCTTATACATTGAGAGATATATCCAAAGCCTGGCTAAATTCTCAGCCATCTCATTCAATTGATACTTGGACGAGTTTAGCAGAAAAACTTTTGAAAAAATATTTTCCTCCCACCAGAAACGTGAAATTCAGAATTGAAATTTTAATGTTTAGACAAGAGGAAGATGAAGCAGTATCAGATGCATGGGAGAGATTCAAAGATTTAATTCGAAAATGTCCTCATCACGGAATCCCTCACTGCATCCAATTAGAAACATTATATAATGCTCTTTCTAATACTGCTAAAATCGTCCTTGATGCCATGACTGGTGGAGCTTTTACTGCAAAAACATACAATGAGGGGTATGATATTTTGGAAAAAGTCGTCAATAATAACACTGATTGGTCAAACCCTCGTGCTGTAATTCCTAAAACTGCATTAGGAGTTCGTGAGGTTGATGCCATCACCGCTTTAAATGCACAAATTGTAGCTTTGACTAATTTGGTTAAAAACAATTTAAACATTAATGGAGAAAAAGGTCGTGTGCAGGCAATAAATCAATCTTTAATTGAAACGTGTACTTTTTGCGGTGAAAATCACCCTTTAGAAAGTTGTCCTGGTAACCCTGTTTCGGTGAACTATGTAGGGAATCATTTTAGAAATAGTCCGTTTTCCCAAACATACAATCCAAATTGGAGAAACCATCCGAACTTCTCTTGGTCTGGAAATCAAGGACTTCAACCCCCTGGGGCAAGTCAAGTCCAAAACCGACCACCAAAACCCCCGGGATTTCATCAAGGCCCACCTCAGAATTATCAACATGGACAATCTTCACACTCCCAGATTTACCAACATGGTCAGTCTTCACAATCACTTGCACCTAGACAACAAAATGCATCAGATAGTAATGGTTCAATCGAGTCGCTGCTTAGAGGTTTTATAAACCAGACCAATGCAACCTTGAGGGGTTTCGAAACCCAATTTGGACAGTTTGCTGTCGAACTCAAGAATAGAGCACAAGGGACTTTGCCTAGTGACACGAAAATCCCAAAGGCATTCACAAGGAACACGTCAAGGCCATAAGTATTAGAGAGATTGAAAACATAAGTGAGTCTAAAAAAGTCAAGAAAACCTCTCCCGTACCAGTAGTGCAAAAGGACTCACATTTGTTTGATGCCTCGAACTTTCCAAACTTGTTTCGATCCTCTAGTGAAGTGCCAAAACCAGAATCCGTGGCCCAAACTGCAGGCCCAATTGTCCCAAGTAGTCCAACACGGACTGCACCGACTCCAGAACCACTCATCTCATGCACTCCCGTCAAGAGTAAATCTGTTTCGGATTTGAGGGACTTACCTTTCCCTGAGAGATTAAAAACCAAAAATGTTGATGAACAATTTAAAAAGTTTTTGGACGTTTTCAAACAACTCCACATTAACATTCCTTTGGTAGAAGCTCTTGAGCAAATGCCAAGTTATGTTAAATTTTTGAAAGATATTCTCAACAAAAAACGAAGGCTGGGAGAATTTGAAACCGTTGCTTTAACCAAAGAATGTAGTGCACTTCTAACACCCACCAATTTGGTATGTGCAGGGTCTTCCTTTTATGCAGATCTTTTCATGTATCACTATTAATTAATATACTATATTACTATAATTTTGTTTTAATTATATTATTAAATATATAATTGGTTATTTTTTCTAGATGTCATTAAAATATATAAGATAATCATTGAATTCTAACAAAATACTTAATTTTTTTATATAAAAAACATTATATTATTAAGCCAAAATTAAGCAAATTTAAAAAAAAAACATTATCATTTTCTCAAAGCATCCAAAATCATATTGTAAATCGACAAAAAAATAAAATGAAACATTAAAATCGTGATGTATCTTGCTGCATTGCGCGAGTACACTTCTAGTATATATATATATATATACATATATATCAAATACATTTGATTTATTCCGATGGTAACGATGAATGAAGATTGAAGGCTATCTTTTCAAAGGAGATTGAAGAAGGATTAAGTTCATTAATGACTTGTGATTCTTAGAGTTTAAAAGGTATCAACTCCATAACCCTTTAATCAAGGTTTCTTTAGTTATTGGTTAAAAATTTAGAGTTTTTGAAATATATTATAATTTTGGTGTTTATTAAAGTTCTTTCTTGGAAGTAATCTATCATGTAGTAAATGTTGGATTTGGTTAGTATTTTGCTTATGAATTAATTGAGGAATTTACTTATGTTGCTAAAATTATATGGGGGTTATGTGTTTCAAAGAAGAAAGTTTAAATTTATAACTTTTTGATGGATTATTTTATGTGAAGTAAGACATGGGTAGTTTTAAATCCATTAGGGGTGGTCCTTAGTAGGTTGGAAAGTTCAAAAAGTGGTCTAGATATTTTGTGAGTGAAACTTTTCATTGATTTGTTGATTACACATGGTTTATCTAGGTAGCAAGAATATTGCGCAAGTTGGATAAAAATTAGGTTTAACGTAACCTAGCCAGGTGAGTTAAAGTTGATTTGTGAAAATTTTGTACGTGCCAAAAATATCCGTTTTGAAGTAATAAAGTGTTTTACTTGGTGTTTATCAATTGTGTTGTTTATTTGATGGAAATTACATTTTGGATACATTTGATTTTATAAATATTGTAAAATGTCATATCTAAGTTTTTGGACCTTTTGTTAAAGAAATCATATTAATATGTTATTTTGATGGTTTATTGTATAAATAGAGGTCATTTGACGTAAATGCATTTTTATGTATTTGGTTTATTATAAATGGTATAATTTCATTTGTAAAACGATTTACCCCAACTCATCATAGGTTTTTGAGTTAATCACACTTTGGGGCATTTAATTGCATAATCGTTCGTTAAATATATTTTATTGTTCCTGATGACTTTTATTTTATAATCAATGGTGTTTTTGAGCATTTTAACTCGGTTTTGACTTAAAGGAGTCTTGAAGACATTTGTCCGGTTTTAATGGCTCAATGTAGAGCCCATTTATGATTTACATTTTAATGTATCTTATTGCATGTTAATGATAATTACATGCTCGAGTGTGTTAGTCATTCTTGTGTAGTCATGTAATGTTAGGCTATGTTGCATTGGATCCATAGGCATGTAAGTCAGTCATATTTAAGGGTGAGGAGTCTTGATATTCTCATCTTGGAAAATTTGCCGTGTTGGCATTGTTGTTGTCCCGGTTGTTTTGCGGAGAGGAACCTTTAGGGGTTGTACTTCGGGACCATGGGTTTTGGGATTTGTGTCCCGCTGTTATCCCAGTTTAATCTAGTTGATAATTAAACACACAAACACATATAGATCAAGAGATATAAAGATTAAGAATAACATACCAATCCCTTAAATAAACAATGAAACCCTTGTGTGTTCTTGATACCCTTGAATACAGAGAAAACGTACGGCTATTATAATCTCTTAAACAATTATTATGAGGTATCTTCACCCTAAAACTAAATAATTAAAACTTTAAATACTTAGGCCATATGGGCTTTAAGCTTCATGGGCTTGGGCCCAATAGCTAATAACTATTGAATAAATACTAATTAGACCCTTTAACTTTAACTATCAAATAAATACAGTTTAAACCCTTTAATCTTGAATACAATTATGATCCAACAATCTCCCTCTTTGGATTCAAGATTAAAAAAATTTTGCAATAGTCTTTAGGTCTTCACTTGTATTCTCTTTTCTTCAGATATGTCGTTGATCGCTTCAAAACTTGATATCTTTAAATAATCTTCAAATCTTCAAAACTTTGATATCTTTGAAAATCTTCAGCAGTCTTCAGATTATATTCTCCCCCTTAATATATTCTCCCTTTTTGTATCTTCTCCCCCTTTTTGATGAGTGGTGAGAATCATCATCATCAAAACTTTGCAAAACAATTTCCCCCTTTTCAAGACAATCTCCCCCATTGTGTATGATCACGTAAGCACAGTCTTCATCATGTAACGAGCCCTGTATGGAAATAAGAGCAGTCTTCCCAGATGGAAAGAGTGATTATTTCAATCTTTTCAGATAAAAATAGTTAATTGTAACAGTTTAAATCTTTGCAAATTCAAACAGTTTAAGAGTTGTAACCCTGAATCAACAAATGACTCAGTTAGAATGCCTGTCAGTAACACAAAGTTACTATATAAGGAGTTGGTTTGATGTAGACTCCCCAGGTCTTCCATTCAATCATCAAATAACACATGGTTATCTATGAACGTTCTGACAGAAAACAAATTTTTGTGTGCTCGTGCATGTGTATGAAAGAATTAAGCATAGATGATTGCTTTTTCAAAATAGGCTCAAAGTATGTAAACTTGTTGAGACAGCAACAAATTGTACAAAGACTCAATGTGCATGAGAAAGGGTTCGAAGGTGGGGCAACTTTCCTTCTTTTTCAATATTAGTATCTTCCAAATAAAGAACCAATAGCGTATGTGTTGCGTCCCCGGAAAATGTCAAACATTCTCTTTTTGAGAAAAGAATGAGTAGCTGGTGGGGTTGTATGCAAGAGATGGCATGGGCTATGTGCCTTTTTCAATGATAGTCACCAAAGAATGTGAACCAATCAGATTATGTGGCTGCCCGGCTCAGAAAGAAGTTTGGTGCAGCGTTTAATATTCTTTTACTCTATTCTCTCACCCTCTTTCTTTTAATGCTCACGTCTAACCAATCTCTCTTTTCCATTTTACCTCTTTTCACACACCAACACTCAAATCTTTTGACCCCTCTCCCCTCAATCACTCAGGGAATACTTCCTGGGTAGGAAACACTGGTTATCGTGAATCCATGGAAGTTCTGTTAAGTACTCACACTGAATCCCATGTATTTTCCTAAAAGAACATATTGTTCAACAGGAGTTTTGTACATGTAAGCACAAATACCACTTGTTACATGAAGCATAAGAATTTTGGAGAAGTCAAAACAGTTGTGTTTGACGATGCAATTCTCCCCCTCAACCAAAAAGTGGTTGGCAATAAGCTCATATCAATTTGTCATGAAGAATAATATGCTGGAGAATAAAAAACGAATTTTGTTTATATGAACAATATATAAACATATTTTCATTGAAAGCACATGAAATGACGTTTGATTCAATCAACAGTGAATACAAAGAACGTGAGTATTACCATAGAAAGATTTAACTTTTGATACATGGTAATAACAAAGTCAAATAGAATGTTTTGAACCGTTATGTGTATGAATACTTGACAAAGTATATTGACAAGATAAAACGCAAGTATTTATCTTTAAGAACACACGGTCAGATAAGCATTTAAGATCAAAGATATTCTCCCCCTTAACTGATAATTTTTTTTTTAATAATAAAGCAGAAAAAATAAATAAAGCACTGAAGTGCGGGTTCTAATCTGATGTGATTAGAAACCATTGTCACCTGACCAAACTTGCATAAATAAAAGAAATAAGGGTAACCATTTATGAAAATGATTCCTCTCTCGTTAGCAACAGTTTAAAAATAACACACAAGATAAAAACATAGAATACTCCCCCTAGAATCATGAGTAAGGTCTAAGACATGTTCAACATACCAAGTTTGCTGATGAGAAATTGAAATCGCTTTTCATCCAATGGCTTGGTGAAAAGATCAGCTAACTGGAAGTCAGTTTGAACAAAGTGCATTTCAATATTATCTTTTTCTACATGATCCTTAATGAAGTGATAACGTACATCGATATGCTTTGTCTTCGAATGTTGTACCGGGTTAGCAGTTATAGATATTACGCTCTTGGAATCACAATAAATAGGAACATGCTTGTAGTTGTATCCAAAGTCCCTTAACTGTGTCGTCATCCAGAGGACTTGAGAACAACAGCTAGCAGCAGCTACATACTCAGCCTAGGCAGTGGATGTTGAAACACAGTTTTGTTTCTTTGAAGTCCAACTCACAAGTTTGTCACCTATGAATTGACATGATCTAGAGGTGCTCTTTCGGTCTAGCTTACATCCTACATGATCAACATCTGTAAAGGCAGTTAGTTCAAAACGAGAATCCTTTGGATACCAAAGGCCTAGATTAGGAGAACCTTTGAGATATCTAAGAATTCGCTTAACAGCAGATAAGTGCGACTCTTTAGGATTAGACTGATATCTCGCACAAAAACATGTGGCAAACATTATATCCGGGCGACTGGTAGTTTGATAAAGTAAAGAACCAATCATGCTGCGATACACCTTTTGATCAACAGATTTCCCGGAGGGATCCGCGTCTAAGAGTGTACCAGTAGCCATTGGTGTTTTCATGACTGAACTGTCTGACATATTGAACTTTTTCAAAATATATTTTATATATTTAGCTTGAATAATAAATATGCCGTCGGGTAATTGCTTTACTTGTAAACCAAGAAAGAAATTCAATTCACCCATCATCGACATTTCAAACTTTGTTTCCATTATCTTTGAAAAGTTCTTACAAAATTTCGGATTTGTCGACCCAAATATTATGTCGTCAACATAAATCTGAATAAGAATCAAGTCCTCACCTTGCCTTTTAAGAAATAAGGTAGTATCAACTGTACCTTTCTTAAAACCAGAACCTAAGAGGAATTTAGTGAGAGTTTCATACCAGGCTCACGGTGCTTGTTTAAGACCATAAAGCGCTTTGTCTAAAACATAGACATGATCAGGGTGATGAGGATCAATGAAACCTTCAGCTTGAGCCACGTAGACCTCCTCATGCAGAACGCCGTTCAGGAAAGCCGACTTTACATCCATTTGATAGACTGTAAAGTTTTTGTGCGCTGCATAGGCTAGGAAGATTCTGATGGCTTCGATCCTTGCAACCAGGGAGAATGTTTCATCATAGTCAATGCCCTCTTGTTGACAATACCCTTTTGCGACCAATCGAGCTTTGTTTCTCACGACTACTCCAACTTCATCTTACTTATTTCTGAACACCCACTTTGTTCCAATAACGGATTTACCTTTAGGTAGTGGGATCAAGCGCCATACCTTGTTCCTTTCAAATTGGATAAGATCATCTTGCATAGCAGAAATCCAGAAGGGATCACATAGAGCTTCAGACGCTTTATTCGGTTCTAGGGAACTAAGGAAGCTTGAAAATATGCAGAAGTTGGTTGTTGCAGATCTTGTTGGGACACCAGATTGTACGTTACCTATCACGTTTTCCAGGGGATGATCCTTAATTCAACGATGTGTGCTTGGTAATGCTTCAACAGTTTTTTGCGTATTTGACGCATCGTTGTCATCTTGCACGAAAGGTTGCTCCATAGATTTACTCGGGACATCTTGTACTGGTGTTTCTGATACTGAAGCTTCCGGACTAGCAGTTGAAGTACTCGGGACTTCGTTTCCAGAAGAACTATCTGTAGAGACAGATTCAACATTAGTAGAGTCAGAAACTAACGGTGTTGTTGTACCTGATGGAGATGAAGTTTCAGTGACGTCTTCGGAAGGTCCAGACATGTCTTCAGAAATGGTAGGGACCTCCGAGCTTGTACCACTTGTTATTGATGTGAATATGCCTTTTTCAAAATCTGCACATATATCATCAAAGGCATCAATAAACAATAAATCTAAATCAGATGAAGTAGAGTTAGAGTGTGAAGAAGTGGATCCTTTAGTAGTTGGTTCTATTCTGGATTGGTTAGAAGCTTTGTCCTTAATTACGAGTTCTGAACTGTTGTGTCCAGAAGTCCTTGTAGAATTCTCATCAAAGGAGACATTCATGCTCTCAACAACCGTCTTAGTTCGAATAATGTAAATTCGATAAGCTTTGGATGTCAGAGAGTATCCAACGAGATATCCTTCATCCGCTTTCTTATCAAATTTTGATAATCCTTGACGCTCTTTAAGAATGTAGCACCTGCAACCAAAGACACGAAGAAATTTGATATTAGGTGTATGATTGTTGATTAACACATATGTTGTTTTATTAAATCGCTTGACAACAATGGTACGGTTCTGAGTAAAACATGTTGTAGCGACTGCCTCAACCCAAAGGTACATGGGTAGATTCGAGTAAGAAAGCATAGTACGAGTTGCTTCAACCAGAGTACGGTTCTTCCGTTCAACAATGTCGTTTTGCTGTAGAGTGTAGGCTGCAGAGAAATTGTGTGAAATACCCACGGAAGTAAGATAACTCTTTAGGGTGTCATTCTTGAACTTCGTGCCATTGTCACTGTGAATGGTTCTGACTGGCAGTTGAAGACGTACTTGAATGCGCTTGATGAAAGCGATAATCAACTTTGGCGCATCTAACTTGTTGCGAAGAAACTCGAGCCATGTATACCTTGAGTAGTCATCTATCATTACCAACACATATTTCTTTCCGTGGATAGATGTTGTGCGCATTGGGCCACAAAGGTCCATATGAAGAAGTTCCAGTGCAGATGAGGTCGATGATTCAGCTTTGGACTTGAAGGAGCTTCGCTTCATTTTGCCCAACTCACATGTGGGACATATTGAGTCTTTTTCGAACCTCATTTCTGGTAGACCTTTGACCAGACCTTGTCTCTGTAACTTCGCTATAGATCGGAACTTCTGATAAGACAAGCGTTGATGCCACGTCCACGATTGTGCTTTAGCAGCTTTGGCTAGTAGACATACTGGACATGTGGCAGACAGTGTAGAAAAATCTAAAGAGTATAGATTTCCATGGCCCTCAGCTTTGAAGACTTCGTAACCATCGTGATCCTCTAGATAGCAATGAGTGGTTGTGAAGCGGACTTGATATTTCATGTCACAGAAGTGACTGGTACTAAACAGATTGTGATCAATCCCTTCTACATATAATACTCTTTGAATCTTCACAACACCATTATCGATCATTCCATATCCTCTGACGTGGCCTTCGGCTTCAGAATCGGCAAATCTAACTGTTCCGGCAGGCTCCTCCACATAGTTATGCAAGAGGTGGTTGAATCCTGTCATTTGTCGTGAACATCCGGAATCTATTACCCACAATCAACAGGCCTGCAAAAGAGACAATTAGTTTTGCTTAGGTACCCATATCAGGATGGGTCCTTCGCGGTTATCATCAAGCAACTCAGGAATATCATCTGGTTTTACTTTCACTCTCCATTGATAACTCGGTTTTGGAACCCATTTCCAAACCATCTTAACATTCAGTTCCTGAAAGTGCTTTTTAAAAGTAGGATTGGCAACTTTAGCTCGATACACTTTGGGTTGTGCAGAAGAATTAGAATTAGAATTAGAATTAGAATTAGAATTAGAATTAGAATTAGAATTAGACTTAAAGCTCAGTTTAGCTTTTCTCTTATTCTGTTTGGACTTTGGAGGGGAGTAGTATGTGAATGAGTTATCCCAACAGTGCTGGATGAAGTCTCACCCTTTTCAAAAATACTCGGTGGATATTCAGGACAATCAGAGTAAACAACTGAAGGTTTTGTAGGAGCATCAAATTCTGGATTGGTTCTTACCTTTCAGCTTGGATCATTGAACATTTGTTTATCATTTGAAGCATTTTTAAACAAAGTAATTTTCAAATCATTGATCTAAGTGCAAAGCGCTTGATTTACTTTTAAAGACGTTTCAAGTTTATGTTTGAGATAAAAGTTTTATCTTCAACCTCATCAAGAGACTGTTGCAACATATCAATTTCCTTCATCAATTCAGATGTATTATCATTCACAGAATTTAACTCCTTTGAAATAGAAACAGGATCAGAGTCTGAAGCATTCATCATTTCAGAAAATAATTCTTCTGTCATGGACTCAATAAACTCCGTTTTATCATTTTGAACACAATGAACACAAGATTCATTCGTGATAGCAATTTCTTCTTCAACCTCTTCAACAAGTAAAGGTTTAGAAGCAATGGGATTTGAGACGATGGTATAGTAGATGGATCAACATCCGATTCATACTCATCATATTTGCATTCAGTCTGAAGTGGAACTGTGTTGGTGCTTACTGATTCTTTGGAAGGTGTGGTAAATAGTGATTCAAATTCAGTAAATTCGATCTTTCGAGTCTCATAGCTTTTATTCAAATCACCATATGTAAAACCAATTGATTTAAAAAGATTTTGAGAATCAGTGTCACCAGACTTGTTCTTTCCCATTTCTTCTCGACCTTTGGTCTCTTTAGAAGGTTTAGGAGTACTTGCTTCAACAAAAGTTGCACGAATGTCAGGAATGGGTCTGATTGCGGAGCCGAATTTATCAAAATTATATAGATGCTTCGGTGCCTTTTTCAAAATTTTATTAGTTGGCACACCCAAACCTGGTTTTAGTTTATAAAACCTTTCGTCTTGGAGTTTATTGGTCAACAGATTTAATGTTTGCTCAGTCTGACCTCGTTTCATATTAATGTCCTCCAGTTGCTTGATTTTGGTGTAAGCTTCATTTCTTTCTTTATAACAAACTTCAAATTTTATTTGAAACTCACCCTTTTCAGCATTAAGATTCACAAGATCTGTTTCTAAACCAGATATTTTTTCTTTTAAAAACGCTTTTTCATCTTTTAAATCGTCTTTTTCCTTTTCTTTTTCTTCTACAACAACTTTTAAAATAACATTTTCATCATGAAAGCTTAATGCAGATTGATGTGCAGAGCTAAGTTTGCCTTTCAGTAAAGCAAATTCATCTTTCATACCATGTATTTGGGCCATTAAAGATTCAATAAGTTCAGAATTGTCACTTACCTCAGAGTTTGCATCTTCGGATTGTGTCTCAGAGTCTTCATCGTCACCTTCCAGCTTTGCCATTTAAGATACTTGGGTGAAGTGAGCTTGCTCCTCGTCATCGGAACTTTGATACAGCCAGTTTTCTTCTTCAGCCATTAGCACTTTTCCTTCTTCAACTTTCTTGGCAATAAGTGACTTTCTTGCATAGTACTCTGAGTTCTTTACCTTCTTGAACTTGCAGTCCCTCGAGAAATGCCCAAATTTGCCACAGTTGTAGCATCTTCCTGGTTCATCCTTCCGTTCTTCTCGCTTCTCCTCTCTCTTTCCTTCTCTTCAATCTTCCTTTCTGTCTTCTCATCCTTCCTCTCTCTTTCCATGCCTCGGCTTGTATCGCATCTCAGACTTCTCTTTCTTGTATCCATCATACTTTGGCTTTGAGTAGAATCTTTTCTTGCCAAAGCTCTTCTTGAATCGTCGCGTAATGAGAGCCAAGTCTTCAGAGAACTTTTGAATATCAGGATCTGAATCAACTTCCAGTTCTTCATCGCTCGAATCAGAGTCAGAGTCAGTAACTTTGGTAACTAGAGCTTTAGACACCTTTTTCTTCGACCTTGCAGAGGATACAGAACCTTTGTCGGCTATGAGAGCCACATAATCCTTCAGATGATTAGACTCATTATTAATTAATCTCACCTCATCCTCCTGTTGAGCAAGAGTAGAGAAGATATCAGTGACATTTTCTCGAGCCATATTCTTGGACATCTAGAGGTTGATAGCAAAGTTCTTCCATTCTGGATTCAGATTCTTGATGAACTTGTAATTTATCTCAGAAGCAGATTTAGAGATAATGTTCCTCCGCAAGTCATTGAGGATTATGTTATATTTGTTGTAGGTATCTAATAGCAACTCTCCTTCTTTTGCATGAAATCCCTCGTATGCATTTATGCATAGATTCTGCTTAGCTTGTATGGAGGCTTCACTTCCTTCAAACTGCCTTGCTAGTTCATCCCAGATGCCTTTAGCAGTGCTCTGACTGTCGACACGATTGTAGATGTCGTTTGGAATTGCCATTGTCAGATAGATTAGAGCCTCTTCTTCTGTCTTATACTGTTCTTTCTGCTTTTCATTGAAGAACTGATAAGGTTTAGGAATCTCTCTGTTAGGGATTTCTGGAGAGGAATCTGTAGCAGGTTGACCCTTTACTGTGATCATTGGAGTTTGTGGACCTTCAATGATTGCTTTCATGAAGTCTCTGTTCTTGTGATTCAGAAACTGGATCATTCTGATCTTCCATTGCTGATACTCATTAGCCATGAGGACAGGAGGTTTGACTTGAGAGCCCATCGAGAGAAGCTGATTCGACATCTTAGCTGTACTGTTAGTAATCAAACTTTTCTGTACCAAGACAACCAACTAGATGATATCGTTAGAATCAAAATAAAAATCACACTTAAAAATTTTTAGAAAAATAAATTTCCAAAAATAATTAAATGTAGTCCTTTCAATCAGTATAAAACTCAAAGAAATAATACTGAAGAATGAAATTAGGAAAATTTTGATCAATCACAAAACTTTTGTCCCCCTTCGCAGACTTAGCACTGGGGTCCCGCTTACAGTTTGCAAAAATCGACCTATGAATTTTTTTGACATTTAGATGCCCTATTACAATTTGCAAAAATCGACCGATATGCTTACCAGGGATGTGCTTCGACCGGTATTGAGTCGACCGGGGACTTGTAAAGACCGGTAGAGTATTCGACCGGTAACTTGTAAAGACCGGTAGAGAGTTCGACCGGTAACTTGTAAAGACCGATATTGAGATATGACCGATATAGTGTTCAACCGGGATTGTGATAGGACCGATAAACTATTATGACCGGAACAAAATTGGACCGATATTCCTTTCGACCGGTGAGATGTTTGGACCGAGAATCTACTTAGACCGGTACTGATGTAAGGACCGATATGGTGAACTCGACCGATATAGTGCTTAGACCGGGTGGACTGTGTGTATCGGTCGAATGCTATAGACCGATAGAATATATTCGACCTATATGGTGTTCGAACGATAAAAGGTAAAGACCGATACAATTATTCGACCGATATGTTCTTAAATCCAGCCGAGAACGTCGATGAACAGTTCAAATAAACAACCTAGAAATCAATACAGACTCAAAATCAGATGCAAAAAATCAGTCCTTTGTACTCAGAAACATAAACCAATCATAATACAATCAAACTCAGAGATCAATTTCAACTTTTAAGCATTCGATTTGATAAGCACAGTAACGACCGATATATAACTTTTGTCGAACCCAGAAAACTCAAAATCATACAATTCAATCACTTGATAATTCTTAATTCAATCAATCAATCAATCAGATAGCATTCAGAAGCATGAACCTCAACTAATCAGATCAACTTTAAGCATAAAAGCACATAGATTCACGAAATCAGATGAACAAAAACAAAAAAAAAATTCGTTGAACAGTAACTATCAATGAACAGTAACTTTCGTGAATAGTAAAATCAAAAAAAAATTTGATTCTTTTGGCTCTGATACCACTTGTTATCCCAGTTTAATCTAGTTGATAACTAAACACACAAACACATATAGATCAAGAGATATAAAGATTAAGAATAACATACCAATCCCTTGAATAAACAATGAAACCCTTGTGTGTTCTTGATACCCTTGAATACAGAGAAAACGTACGGCTATTATAATCTCGTAAACAATTATTATGAGGTATCTTCACCCTAAAACTAAATAATTAAAACTTTAAATACTTAGGCCATATGGGCTTTAAGCTTCATGGGCTTGGGCCCAAGAGCTAATAACTATTGAATAAATACTAATTAGACCCTCTAACTTTAACTATCAAATAAATACAGTTTAAACCCTTTAATCTTGAATACAATTATGATCCAACACCCGCCCCGTACAACGGAATCGGGTCTCCCCCGTCACAGGAACGTGTTATTTGGGTATTAAATTGTCTTATTTTATTATTCATATTTTTAGTGACGTTTTGCATATATGGTTGTTATTCAAGATTTATGTGTCGATTTTTAAGCCCACCCGTGTTTTGTGTGTTTCGAGAAATAAATTCCTTATCCGCATTCTGATAAACTTAGAGTTTATTTTCTATTCACGTTTTGGGGTGAGTTTGGAATTGAAGTGTTTTACGAAAGAAGGTTCAAGTTGGGTTACTTGTTTTAAAGAGGTGCTATTAGAAAATGAGTCGTTTAATATATAAAGTAAATCCTTTTGAAAGATTATGATTTAAACTGTATACTTTCTTTTTAACAACTGTATTTGTTGGTGTTGAAAACTCTTGAACTCACTAGGCGTTAGCCTAACCTTATATTTGTCGGCATGTGCATCAGGTTCCGGATAGGAGAAATGGTTCTAGCGTTTCTATGAAGTGATCAGTGCTAGTTGCATGCAAGAGTGAGAGTAGCTTGGAGAAGTCTTCCGCATTTATTTTGGAGATAGCGACTGTTATTGGGGTTTTAGTTACACCCGACTCTAATTAGTCCTTAAATAAGACTTTATATATTTTGTTGATGGTTGAACCTAGAATTGTATTTCAAGTATGGACTGGTTATAATAGGTTTTATTCTACCTTGAGGTATTTTTCAAAATTTTAAATTAGTTGTTCTTTCCAAATTTAAGGGTGTTACATGGGTGTTTCACCAAAATCTATAAAGTTAAGCACTTCAAATAATCAAAACTCACCAAATAACTCAACATTTAATAGTTTCATGTAAAACACATAAACATTTTAAAATGGACATTTTAGCATGTACACCATTTGCAGAAATCAACTTGAACTCACCTTGTTAGATTTAGGCTAAATCTAGATTTTCCCCAACTTGAGCTCCTTTGAAGAAATTTGAATCCTCAAGCCCAATCTTCCAAAAACCTAGATCCATAAGTTTCCAACCATTTAGAATAGTTCCCCAAACACTTTATATGAAAATGTCAACTTATACTGAAACCCTAATTTCCATAGATGATGAAAGAGAAGGTTACCTTAACCATAACTTGAATCCATCAATAATACACTTCTAGGTCACCAAAATAATGGAGATAGGTTTGGAGGGGTTTGATGAAACCCTAGCTTGGTGAGATGTAAGGTTGAGACTTGATTCCACTTTCACCACCACACTTAATGCTCTCTTTAACCTTCTTGTTGCCCAATAAAAGCTCCTAACAAACCCTAGATTTGAAAAAAATGTGGAGGAGGGTTTTGGAAGGGAAAATTGCCTAAGAGGTTTCAAGAACTGGTCCAAAAACGAATTGGGGAGAAAATGGAATGGCTTAGGGTGAAAATTAGAATTTGAAACCTCAGGCCCCCGTGGGCTACAATGCCCGACAACAAGGCCAAGGGAATTATCGTGTGGCACGGTCGCGGAGTGGCCCCCACTCTCGGTACCGAGCCGGCGATTGTGACAGGTGATTATGCCTGATGTCACTTTCCCTTGGCAAGGTCGTGCCAAGTGTACCGAGCCTATCCTCCCTCGCACGATAGTGACTTGCGCCTATGACACATGTCATAGTCGCTGGCAAGGTCGCCAAATGCCTAACCGATGCCATTTTCTCCGTTTCATCGATTTAAGAATTCAAACGAGGGGTTCAAATTCTTATGGTATATTTCTAAAATTAACCTCTCCGCTTAACAAACACATGCGGGTAGTAAATACTTACTTGAATTTTCGAGTGTTACAATCCTCCAAACCTTAGGATGATTTCGTCCTCGAAATCTATTTCTCACACACGGCATTCCACTACCACCCTCAGCACTTATTGGGTTTCTTCAGTCCCCAAAAGTAACAAACCAGTCATAGACCTCAATGATGTCATTCTCACACAACGACCGTCTCCCTTTCCAAGGAACTGCTTCTAACCCGATTCGTCCTTGAGTTATAACTAAATGACTTCCTGACGCAACTGCTATACTGATTTCCATTAATACTTTCACATCCAATATCCACCTTGACATGTTACACTCATACTAAAGTGAACATCGAACTTCACTGGAGCAATTTCTAACTATGTGATCTCGGCTGTCTCCCACCCTTACGTGACCTCAACTTCTCATTGACTAATTCATTCCAGCTCAACATGATTCTGAATCCGTTTCCAATGACCAACACCAATACAAAGAACTTCCCAAAATTCCTTAATAATTTACCTTTGATATTGGTAAAGTCTTCCTTCCAAGGACGTACCAATACGCTTTCCAGGGGGGTTGGTTAATTCAATTTAGGCTATCGGGTAACTCCGAACTATTCTCAAACCTCAAGCATTCAGTCGATAAGATCCTTACCATATTAAAAAAATCGTACTCATCAACACTTAATTAACAACATAAATTCTCTTTAAAGTTCTATCATTGTGAGGCAAATACTTTTTACGATCAAACGGGAGTACGTCCAAACATTTCAAAGATCATTGATGCTAGAAAGAAGCGACAAGGAAGTGAAGTTGTCTATCGACGCCTAATAAAATCAAACTGGCCACATCAAAAACATGGTATGCCAAGAAGCATTTAATTCTTGGTTACACTGTGTCGATTCCTAGTAAAGGCTTAAGGCTGACACCTGGTATGGAAATAAAACCCCAAATCTTACACCTTTAACGATCAAACTACAATATCTCCTTTATTCACGAAGACCCAATAAGGTGGTACACCACCAACACATAACATGTTGTCTAACATCAACCCATGAATTCAAAACCGCCATACACAAGCAACCACACAAGGCTCTAACCCGAAGATTTACCAAAAAGGAAAGATCACCGCTTACATATATGGGATAATAAGATAAATCTTCTACCTTAATTATTCATATGTGAGCAATCTTCAAGAGGTTGAATTCCTAAAATTCAAATCTTTCCACAATTGGATCATCCGCCGTTTCAAGCCCCAAGGACTTCTCTAATCCCTACTTATAACTTCCTTTCACAAAAAAGGTGCTTAAATATATAGCTCTAATGAGTTCAAAGTTTTTCAAACTAATATGTCAATTTGAAATTTTACAAGACTTTTCAAACGCAAAATCTTTATAATAATTAATCATACGTGTAAAAATCCACTATCGTTTTCTCGATAGTAGTACAAAGTGGTCACAAACGCCACACATATAAAACCATTTCGAAAAGAATTGGATCATTACTCACGCTAATAATGGCAATAACAAAAGAGGTGCATCAACTTTTCAAATGGAACATCAATTTATGTCGTTAATAACACCAAATTTTGTTGTTATTTTCATATCACTAACCGGGTAAAATTGCTATTTTCAAGTGAATTTAGTGGACTTTGTATAGTTTAAACCAGGTGTTTCAGGAATTGCGTCGTATAATCAGATAGCCAAGAACGAGTGCGAAAAGCAAGTGTTCCAGATGTTAATCGATCATAATAATCATCAAGTTCCAAGCCCGAGAAATGACCGGTTGAAAAAGTGAAGTTGAAAGAGAAAAGCAATTTTTATGTGTGCCAAAATCGGTATAGGAGGATAGATGGAATAGCAATAATAGTCCTGATCTTGTTACTTGATTCCTTCTGAGATAACTCTTTTGTACATTTGTGCGTTTTTCATGATTAGTTGTTCATGCTAATATCATGTGAATTTTTGTACATAAACTCAGAAGTCATGAACAACATGTGTGACAGCCTAGGGTTCGAGCGTAAAGAGAGTATCCCATGAGGTAGGGTCGAGGTAAAATCCTCCCCAAAAGGGTGAGGACTTGGTTATGATTAGGTATGGTGTCACTGCTTTTAGTTTGATTTACAATGTTTATGACTATAATACCTTTGTTGAATAATGAATACCGGTTGTTTCATCCACTTATATTTTTATTGCTTGACACCCATAATTGTTACCTTATAGGTATACATGTGGTCTTCTTTCTTTTATAGTTGCATGCTTGGTTTAAGTTTGGTCTTTTTTACACTAATTTGCTTTGGGACAAGCAATGGTTGGTTTGGGGTTCTTGATAACACCAATTTTTGGTGTTATTTTCATATCACTAACTGGGTAAAATTGCTATTTCCAAGTGAATTTAGCGGAGTTTTTATAGTTTAAACCAAGTGTTTCAGGAATTGCATCATATGATGAGATAGCCAAGAACGAGTGCGAAAAGCAAGTGTTCCGGGTGTTAATCAATCATAATAGTCGTCAACTTCCAAGCCCGAGAAATGACCAGTTGAAAAAGTGAAGTTTAAAGAGAAAAACAATTTTTATATGTGCCAAAATCAGTGGTTGAAGCGACTTTGAAGTAAGTTGTTGAAGTTGAACTAGCTTGCAACTCACGAGAATGGAAAAAAGGGAAACATCCAGGCTAGTTGATGAAGCTGAACTAGCGGACAACGTGACAGAAAAGGGTTGCACGTTTTTAATACTTATCTCTTATGGTTTTGTTCCATTATTTATTCTATTCTCAATTTGGCGGCTGGAGAGAAACAAGAGACGACTTGGGGAGATTTTTGCAAGAGAAAAACACAGATCTGAAGCTAGGAAATGATTGGGGAAGTGATTCTTACTCCGATTCCTTCCAATTATTCATTGGTATTACATAAACAAATGGAGTTTTACAATCTTTGATGTTTAAGAGAACTTTTCTTAGATATATGACTTCTTTTACTATTTTCTTTGTTAGTACCCCTAACTTAAACAAATCCTTCGATGTTGGGGGTTCGTTTGACTTTGGTTTAAGCATATGATATGGGTTTTAATGCTTTTGTGAGTTTGGCCAACTTTCATCTTATTTTTTCATTACAAATTAAATTCGAGAGAATTAATTGTTAACAAAAACTAGAATTATATGCTTAAGGTGAGAAATTGGATAGAGATATACCAACTAAACCTTAGTATTGCTATAATCTGGAACTTAATGTGTTTTGAGCTCATATGTTAAGATCGAGACACGAGACTTGTGTTTTCAAAATAAAATCCGTTGTTGCTTGAGAAAGAACAACGGTGATTTTACAGATTAGATTTTTATTAAAGGGTTTAACTGATAGTTACCTTCAAGAATATTGTTCATTAGTGAGAACCATAGGATTTCCAACCCTCAACTATTTTTCTCCATAGAAAATTCCATAGTCGTTATTTGAAGAGTGTGTTTATTGATTTATTTTTATTAGTATTCAATTAATCATTCCTAAAAATTTAATATTTTAGACTGTTCAGATAATTGTGAATATAGTAATTGTGATACTCAATTCCTAATTCCCTTGGTTCGATACTCGTACTTCCAAGTACATATTACTTGATTCGACCTGTGCACTTGCGGTTAGATTAGGGAAGTGTAAATCCGCCTATCAAGTTTTTGGCGCCTTTGTCAGGGAACTAGTTTGTACTGATAGCACTACCAGCTATAGGCACTATCAACATTTTAATTTATTTTGTTTTTCGGTTATTTTTACTCTTCAAATTCTGGTATACTAAATTCTCTCTTCTGATTTTGCAGGTACTAACTGGTTAATGCCAAGAGGTACTCGAGGAATAAGTCTAGAGCCTATAGGCCCAGAAATTGAACGAACCGAATGCCATTTAATAAGAGCAACAAAAGTTCGAAGGCGAATACAGATGGGTGATGAAAGAGCCAGGAATGAGGAGACGCCACCCCCGCCTCCGGGAAGTGTGCCGATGAGATCGTTTTCTAATCCGAATGTGGCAACCATCAATAGAGGCATTCAATCCTATGTAGTAGGAACAAATAACTTTTAAATCAAGTATAGTACAATCCAGCTCTTACAACAAAACCAGTTTGGGGGAGCACCGACAGAGGACCCTCATGGACATCTTCGAGCCTTTGAAAAGATCTGCAACACCTTCAAGATCAACAGAGTATCAAAAGATGCAATAAAGTTTCGATTGTTCAATTTCTCACTGAGAGAAAGAGCACAAATGTAGGAGGAGAGCATACCTATTGGTCAGATCACCACTTGGGCAGATAAGGCTGTTGCTTTCCTTCAGAAGTTCTTTCCACTGGGTAGGACAACCTAACTAATGGCTAAAATTACTCACTTTACTCAGTGGGAACAGGAGACACTATATGAGGCATGGGAAATGTATAAGGACATGCTTATAAAACATCTACATCACGGGTTACATGCCTGGATGATCATCCTGACCTTCTTTGGTGGGCTTCATCCGCAGTACAAGAATGATCTTACAGCAGCAGCGGGTGGTGCCTTAATGTATAAAACTTATGAAGAACCAGATGAACTAATTGAGAATTTGGCTGAACACAGCTATGCCACTCCACGATCCGCTACCAGACGAGTAGCTAACATTCAGGAATCTAAAGAGTTAAAGGAAAAAAAGGCTCAACTGGCCGCCATCACAAATCAACTGAACGGAGCCACCATCCAACCTACACTTAATTATGATGGAGACATTCCCGAAACAATCGCCCTCGGAATGATCCATTCTCAAATACCTATAATGGAAGAGGCATCCTAACCTCTCATGGAATAAATCGCAAAATCAACCAAGAGAGACCATGGGACAGCAGCAGCAACAGTATGGTAACAATTCTAATTTTTCCTCTTCCTCTCAATCTAATAATGTTTTTCGTCACCCAAGTTATAATCAGGGAAGGCATGTGTTGAATCAAATAATTGTATTCAATATTAAAGTTAAAGTTCAGGGTTTAAACTGCAATTGTGTCAAAGTTAAATTAGAGGGTCTAAACTGTATTTACTTGATAGTTACAGTTCAGGGTTTAAATTGTAATAGTTTAATAGTTATTAGCTATTGGGCCCAAGCCCATTAGAAAGCCTGTTAAGCTTAAAGCCCATAAGGCTTAGGTATTTAATGTTTTGATTAATTAGTTTTAGGGTTTAATCCTCTCATTAGTATCATTATCATAATTTTGTTTAGAGAGAGGTAGCAAGTTTTCTCTGTATTCAAAGGGTATCAAGAACACTCAAGGGTTTCATTGTTCATTAACAAGGGATTGGTATGTTACTCTGATTTATATATCTCTTGATTATTATTGTGTTGCTTGATTACTTGATTATTTACCAACTAGATTAAACTGGGATAACAAGTGGTATCAGAGCCTAAAAGAATCAAATTTTTTTTGAGATTACTATTCATCAAAAATCACTGTTCATCAAAAATCACTGTTCATCGAAAATCACTATTCATGAATTATTGTGTTTATTGGTTTAAAGTTGATCTGATTAGTTGAGGTTCATGCTTCTAAATGCTATCTGATTGATTAATCGCATTATAGATCATCAAGTGATTGAATTTATTGATTTTGTGTTTTCTGGGTTTGCATGAATATCGATACTGTGCTCTTAAAATTGAGGTTAGAAAGTTGAATTTAATCTTTAACTTTGATTATGTGGTGATCGATGCATGCTAGTGGATACCAAAGTCTGATTTCTGAATTTGATTTTGTGCTCTCGACTTGTTTTCTGGGTTAATTTTCTAGGTTCATCATCGTTCTGGGTAAACTAAGAGTCAAATCAGGACACCGGTCAAATAGTCCGATCGCCCGGTATACTCACAGACCACCTCGGTCGATACCTTGTCCGGTCGAATCAATACCGGTCGAAGTGTTTACCGGTCTTACAACCTCCCGGTCGAAGACTTTTATCGGTCGAATATTTTTATCGGTCTTCACTATACCGGTCAACTATATTCCCGTTCGAACAAAGTACCGGTACAAGCAACTTACCGGTCGAACTCTCTATACCGGTCTTAGTCGTTTACCGGTCGAGCATAAGACCGGTTGTTACATCTTACCGGTCAAACAAGGTACCGGTCTAAGCAAAACCCCGGTCGACTCAAACAAGGTAGCGGGACCCCCGTGCTAAGTCTGCGAAGGGGGACAAAAGTTTTGTGCTTGATCAAAATTTTCCTAATTTCATTATTCAGTATTATTTCTTTGTGTTTTATACTGTGCAAATTATGCACTTAATTATTTTTTGGAAATTTATTTTTCTGAAAATTTTTGAGTGTGGTTTTTATCTTGATTCTAACGAACTCATCTAGTTGGTTGTCTTGGTACAGATAAGTTTAATTGCTAACCGTACAGCTAAGATGTCGAACCAGCTTCTCTCGATTGGCTCTCAGTCCAAACCGCCTGTCCTTATGGCTGATGAATATCAACAATGGAAGAAGAGAATGGTCCAGTTTCTGAATCATAAAACAGAGACTACATGGAATCAATCATCAATGGTCCGGTCAATCCCATGATCAAAGTTGATGGCCAAGCAGCAACTGACACCTCTCCAGAAATCCCAGACAGATATGTTCCTAAACCTTATCAGTACTTTACTGAAAAGCAGAAGGAACAGTACAAGACAGATGAAGAGGCTCTTATCTATCTGACCATGGCAATCCCGAACGACATCTACAACCGTGTAGACAGTCGGAATTCTGCAAAGGAAATCTGGGATGAACTATCCAGACAGTTTGAAGGAAGTGAAGCCTCTATCAAAGCTAAGCAGAATATATGCATAAATGCATACGAAAGGTTTCATGCAAAAGAAGGAGAGATGCTGCTAGAGACCTACAACAGATATAACATCATTCTCAATGACCTGCGGAGGAACAACATCTCTAAGTCTGCTTCGGAGATTAATTATAAGTTCATCAAGAACTTAAATCCAGAATGGAAGAACTTTGCAATCAACCTTCAGATGTCAAAGAACATGGCTCAGGAAAACGTCACTGATATTTTCTCTACTCTTTCTCAACATGAGGATGAGGTGAGAACCATCAATCTTGAGTCCAATAAACTGAAGGATTCTGTGGCTCTCATAGCCGGCAAAAGTTCTGTATCTTCCGCAAGGTCAAAGAAAAAGGTGACAAAAGCTCTAGTTACTGAAGTTACCAACTCTGACTCTGCTTCAAGTGATGAAGATTTGGAGATTGATTCTGATCCAGATATTCAGAAGTTCTCTGAGGACTTGGCTCTTATTACTCGAAGATTCAAGAAGACCTTTGGCAAGAAGGAGTTTTATTCAAAAGTTCTGTACCTTCTAAGCATGAGACTAATGAGATTTCTATTTCTGTTTCAGATATAAGAGGAAATGGAGTTGGGAAGAGTAAGAAGAATAAAGATCTTAGTTTGAATAAAAAGAATAGTTTGAATTCTAGTAGTTGTCCTACAGACAGTGTTATTTTGAACAATACTTCTTTTGATAAACATGAATGTAAGATTTGTTCTGATAAATCTAAGTTTATGAATTTTGCTCGAAAGAATCTTTATTGCAAACACTGTTGGGATAATTCATTCAAATACTACTCCCCTCCTAAGTCCAAAAACAATAAAAGCAAAGCTAAGCTGAACTCTAAGTCTAATTCTATTTCTGATTCTTCTACACAACCCAAAGTGTATCGAGCTAAGGTTGCCAATCCTACTTCTAAAAAGCACTTTCAGGAACTGAATGTTAAGATGGTTTCGAAATGGGTTCCAAAACCGCGTTATGAATGGAGATTGAAAGTCAAACCAGATGATATTCCTGAGTTGCTTGATGCTAACCGCGAAGGACCCATCCTGATATGGGTACCTAAGCAAAACTAATTGTCTCTTTTGCAGGCCTGTCGATTGTGGGTAATAGATTCCGGATGTTCACGCCACATGACAGGATTCAAGCACCTCTTGCATAACTATGTGGAGGAGCCTGCCGGAGCAGTTAGATTTGCCAATTCCAAAGCCGAAGGCCAGGTCAGAGGATATGGAATGCTCGATAACGGTGTTGTGAAGATTCAAAAAGTGTTATATGTTGAAGGACTTGATCACAACCTGTTCAGTACCAGTCACTTCTGTGACATGAAATATCAAGTCCGCTTCACAACCACTCATTGCTATCTAGAGGATCCTGATGGTTACAAAGTCTTCAAAGCTGAGCGTCTTGGAAATCTATACTATGTAGGTTTTCCTACACTGTCTGCCACACGTCCAGTATGCCTACTAGCCAAAGCTTCCAAAGCACAATCGTGGACGTGGCATCGACGCTTGTCTCATCAAAATTTCAGATCTCTAGTGAAGCTACAGAGACAAGGTCTGGTCAAAGGTCTACCAGAAATTAGGTTCAAAACAGACTCACTCTGTCCCGCATGTGAGTTGGGCAAAATGAAGCGAAGCTCCTTCAAGTCCATGGTTGAATCATCGACCTTATCTGCACTGGAACTTCTTCATATGGACCTTTGTGGTCCAATGCGCACAACATCTATCAACGGAAAGAAATATGTGTTGGTAATGATAGATGACTACTCAAGGTATACATGGCTCGAGTTTCTTCGCAACAAGTTAGATGCGCTAGAGTTGATTATCGCTTTCATCAAGCGCATTCATGTACGACTTCAACTGCCAGTCAGAACCATTCATAGTGATAATGGCACGGAGTTCAAGAATGACACCCTGAAGAGTTATCTTACTTCCGTGGGTATTTCACATAATTTCTCTGCCGCCTACACTCCGCAGCAAAATGGCATTGTTGAACGGAAGAACCACACTCTGGTTGAAGCAGCTCGGACTATGCTTGCTTACTCAGATCTACCCATGTACCTTTGGGCTGAGGCTGTTGCTACAACATGTTTTACACAGAACCGTACCATTGTGGTCAAGCGCTTTAATAAGACAACATATGAGTTGATCAACAATCGTACACCTAACATCAAGTTCCTTCGTGTATTTGGTTGCAGGTGTTACATTCTAAAAGAGCGTCAAGGATTATCAAAGTTTGATAAGAAAGCGGATGAAGGATATCTCGTTAGATACTCTCTGACATCCAAAGCTTATCGAATTTACATTATTCGAACCAAGACGGTTGTTGAGAGCATGAATGTCTCCTTTGATAAGAATTCTACAAGGATTTCTGGACACAACAGTTCAGAACTCGGTCTTAACGACAAAGCTTCTATTCAATCAAGAATAGAACCAACACCTAAAGGATTCACTTCTTCTAACTCTAACTCTACTTCATTTGAGTTAGATTTATTGTTTATTGATGCCTTTGATGATATATGTGCAGATTTTGAAAAAGGCATATCCACATCAATAACAAGTGGTACAAGCTCGGAGGTCCCTACTATTTCTGAAGACATCTCTGGACCTTCCGAAGAAGTCACTGACACTTCATCTCCATTAGGTACGAGTACAAAGTTAGTTTCTGACTCTACTAATGCTGAATCTGTCTCTACAGATAGTTCTTCTGGAAACGAAGTCCTGAGCACTTCAACTGTTGGTCCAGAAGCTTCAGTATCAGAAACACCAGTACAAGATGTCCCGAGTACATCTATGGAGCAACCTGCCATGCATGATAAAAATGATGCGTCGAATACGCAACAAACAGTTGAAGCTCTACCAAGCACACATCGTTGGACTAAGGATCATCCCCTGACCAATGTGATAGGTGACGTACAATCTGGTGTCACGACAAGATCTGCAACAACCAACTTCTGCATGTTTTCAAGCTTCCTTAGTTCCCTAGAACCAAAGAAAGTGTCTGAAGCTCTACGTGATCCATTCTGGATTTCTGCTATGCAAGACGAGCTTCTACAATTCGAAAGGAACAAGGTATGGCGCTTGATCCCACTACCTAAAGGTAAATCCGTTATTGGAACAAAGTGGGTGTTCAGAAATAAGAAAGACGAAGCTGGAGTAGTCGTGAGAAACAAAGCTCGACTGGTCGCCAAAGGGTATTGTCAACAAGAGGGCATTGACTATGATGAAACATTCGCCCCGGTTGCACGGATCGAAGCCATCAGAATCTTTCTAGCATATGCAGCGCACAAAAACTTTACTGTCTATCAAATGGACGTAAAGTCGGCTTTTCTAAACGGCGTTTTGCATGAGGAGGTTTACGTGGCTCAACCTGAAGGTTTCGTTGATCCTTATCACCCTGATCATGTCTATGTTTTAGACAAAGCTCTTTATGGTCTTAAACAAGCACCGCGAGCTTGGTATGAAACTCTCACTAAATTTCTACTTGCTTCTGGTTTCAAGAAAGGTACTGTTGATACAACCTTATTTCTTAAAAGGCAAGGTGAGGACTTGATTCTTATTCAGATTTATGTTGACGACATAATATTTGGGTCGACAAATCCGAAATTTTGCAAGAACTTTTCAAAGATAATGGAAACAAAGTTTGATATGTCGATTATGGGTGAATTGAATTTCTTTCTTGGTCTACAAGTAAAGCAATTACCCGAAGGCATATTTATTAATCAATCTAAATATATAAACGATATTTTGAAAAAGTTCAATATGTCAGATAGTTCAGTCATGAAAACACCAATGGCTACTGGTACACTCTTAGACGCGGATCCCTCCGGGAAACCTGTTGATCAAAAGGTGTATCGTAGCATGATTGGTTCTTTACTTTATCTGACTGCCAGTCGCCCGGATATAATGTTTGCCACATGTTTTTGTGCGAGATATCAGTCTAATCCTAAAGAGTCGCACTTATCTGCTGTTAAGAGAATCCTTAGATATCTCAAAGGCTCGCCTAATCTAGGCCTTTGGAATCCAAAGGATTCTCGTTTTGAACTAACTGCCTTTACAGATGCTGATCATGCAGGATGTAAGCTAGACCGGAAGAGCACCTCTGGATCATGTCAATTCATAGGTGACAAACTTCTGAGTTGGACTTCAAAGAAACAAAACTGTGTTTCAACATCTACTGCCGAGGATGAGTATGTAGCTACTGCTAGCTGCTGTTCTCAAGTCCTCTGGATGACGACACAGTTAAGGGACTTTGGATACAACTACAAGCGTGTTCCTATTTATTGTGATTCCAAGAGCGCAATATCTATAACTGCTAATCCGGTACAACATTCCAAGACCAAGCATATCGACGTACGCTATAATTTCATCAAGGATCATGTAGAAAAAGGTAATATTGAAATGCACTTTGTTCAAACTGACTTCCAGTTAGCTGACCTTTTCACCAAGCCATTGGATGAAAAGCGTTTTCAATTTCTCATCAGCAAACTTGGAATGTTGAACATGTCTTAAACCTTACTCATGATTCTAGGGGGGAGTATTCCAAGTTTTGATCTTGTGTGTTATTTTCCAACTGTTGTTAACGAGAGAGGAATCATTTTCATAAATGATTACCATTATTTCTTTTATTTATGTGACAATGGCTTCTAATCACATCGGATTAGAACCCGCACTTCAGTGCCTTATTTTTTTCTGTTTTTTCTTAAGCTTTTAAAAAAAAAAATCTTTCAGTTAAGGGGGAGAATATCTGTGATTTTAACAGATTTTTGGATACTTAAATGCTTATCTGACCGTGTGTTCTTAAAGATAAATACTTGCGTTTTATCTTGTCAATATACTTTGTCAAGTATACATACACATAACGGTTCAGAACATTCTATTTGACTTTGTTATTACCATGTATCAAAAGTAAAATCTTTCTATGGTAATACTCACGTTATTTGTAGTCACTGTCGATTGAATTAAACGTCATTTCATGTGCCTTCATTGAAAATATGTTTATATATTGTTCATATAAACAACATTCGTTTTTGATTCTCCAAAACCTTATTCTTCATGACAAAATGATATGAGCTTAATTGTCAAACTCTTTTAGTTTGAGGGGGAGAATTGCATCGTCAAACACAACTGTTTTGACTTCTCCAAAATTTTTATGCTTCATGTAACAAGTGGTATTTGTGCTTACATGCTTCATCTGAAGATTTCAAAGAAAATCTTTCTATGGTAATACTCACGTTATTTGTAGTCACTGTCGATTGAATTAAACGTCATTTCATGTGCTTTCATTGAAAATATGTTTATATATTGTTCATATAAACAACATTCGTTTTTGATTCTCCAAAACCTTATTCTTCATGACAAAATGATATGAGCTTAATTGTCAAACTCTTTTAGTTTGAGGGGGAGAATTGCATCGTCAAACACAACTGTTTTGACTTCTCCAAAATTTTTATGCTTCATGTAACAAGTGGTATTTGTGCTTACATGCTTCATCTGAAGATTTCAAAGATTTTAAAGATTTTACAGATATCAAGTTTTTAAGTGATCAACGACATATCTGAAGAAAAGAGAATACAAGTGAAGACCCGAAGACAATTGCAAATTTTTTTTAATCTTGAATCCAAAGGGGGAGATTATTGGATCAAATAATTGTATTCAAGATTAAAGTTAAAGTTCAGGGTTTAAACTGCAATTGTGTCAAAGTTAAATTAGAGGGTCTAAACTGTATTTACTTGATAGTTACAGTTCAGGGTTTAAATTGTAATAGTTTAATAGTTATTAGCTATTGGGCCCAAGCCCATTAGAAAGCCTGTTAAGCTTAAAGCCCATAAGGCTTAGGTATTTAATGTTTTGATTAATTAGTTTTAGGGTTTAATCCTCTCATTAGTATCATTATCATAATTTTGTTTAGCGAGAGGTGGCAAGTTTTCTCTGTATTCAAAGGGTATCAAGAACACTCAAGGGTTTCATTGTTCATTAACAAGGGATTGGTATGTTACTCTGATTTATATATCTCTTGATTATTATTGTGTTGCTTGATTACTTGATTATTTACCAACTAGATTAAACTGGGATAACAACATGAGGAAGGACAATCTGGAGAGAGGAAGCCTGGATTAGAAGATGTTTTGATGAAGTTCATCTGGAAGATGGATAATACTGTTGATGGAATCACTTCTTCCATAAGCACTTTGACTACCACTATGGGCATTTTAAAAGTAACAACAAAATATTGCTTCCATCTAAATCTTAGAAAGACAAATGGGACAAATAGCTGAAGCATTACAATCTCACAATCAGGGTCAATTCCCTAGTCAGACAGAACGGAAACCAAGGGAGGATTGCAAGGCTATTCATTAGAGAAGTGGTAAGCAATTGATCAGAGATCCGACCCGAGAACAAGTTGTTGATGGCCCAAAAAGCAAAGGTATTGAAGTGGATCCAATCGAAGTGGAAGAGAGTGAAGTAGATGAAGAGATAGAAATTAAAAAGACAGAGGTTAAAGATATAGGAAAAGGGCAAGAAAGCGCCACCGTGCAGCAGCCGGTCAAGCCTGCCATCCCTAAAGTGTCGTATCCTAACCGTTTGAAAGATCACAAGGATGATGTTAATTTTTCTAAATTTCTTGAAGTGTTTAAAAAAGTTAGATATTAATATTCCTTTTAAAGATTCCTTGTCACAAATTCCCTCCTATGTGAAGTTCCTAAAGGACATCTATCTAACAAAAGGAAGATATTGGAACAAGCCACTGTTGCACTCACTGAAGAATGTGGTTCAATTATCCAGCACAAGGTGCCCCCTAAGCTAAAGGATCCAGGGAGTTTTAGTATTCCTGTTAATATAAAGACTTCTAAATTTAGCAAGGCTTTATGTGATTTAGGTCTGAGTATCAATCTAATGTCGTTGTTTATTTTCAGGGAGCCTGGATTAGGAGAAGTGCAACTGACAACCGTCACACTCCAACTTGCTAACAAATCTATTAAGTACCCATATGTAATGATTGAAGACGTGTTGATCAAAGTAGACAAGTTTTGTTTTACAGTGGACTTTATGGTACTTTACATGGACGAGGACAAGGAAATACCAGTTATCCTTGGCCGACCGTTTCTACACACCGAAGGAGCTCTTATCAATGTGAGAGGTAAGTTGACACTAAGAGTAGGTGAAAAAGAGGTTGTGTTCAATGTGTTTCGGGCAACAAAGCGTAGCATGTAATCTAACGAATGTTATCAAGTGGATGCTATTGAGTCCTTTCTCAGAGATACATATAGTCAACAAATATCAGATGATCAGCTAATGAAAGCATTGAATGGTACTGAGACAGATTATGAAGGTGAAGAAGTGATGCAATTGAATACATTACCTACATTCAAAGGGCCTCGAAGAACACAGATTTAGGATTTGGGTGTACCTATCCCAAAATCTCAACCCTCGTCACAAGATCCACCAAATCTAAAACTCAAACAGCTATCAGCACACCTTGAATATGCATACTTGGGAGATCACGAGACATTACCCATGATCATATTTTCTCACTTGAGTGCTGACAAGAAGAAGAAGCTACTGAGACTCCTTAGAGAGCATCAAAAAACTATTAGGTGGACCATTGCCGATCTTAAGGGATTAAGCCCAACCTTTTGCACTCATATAATCAATCTTGAAGAGGGGCACCGTTCAGTGGTTCAACACCAACGTCGTCTCAACCCAAACATGAAGGAGGTAGTACGTAAGGAGATACTTAAACTCCTTGATGCTAGAATTATCTACCATATTCCAGATAGTCCATGTGTCAACCTAGTTCAAGTAGTGCCAAAGAAAGGAGGGATTACAGTTTTTCGAAACAATAACAACGAGCTTATTCTCTCTTGGAAAGTCACTGGATGGAGAGTTTGTATAGATTACCGGAAGTTGAAAGATGCTACAAAGAAAGATCGCTTCCCTCTTCCATTTATAGATTAGATGTTGGAACGATTGGCGGGGCACGAGTATTATTGTTTTCTAGACGGATATTTCGGGTATAATCAAATACCTATAGCCCCTGAATATCAATACAAGACTACATTTACTTGTTCTTACGACACGTTTGCTTACCGAAAAATGCCGTTTGGGTTGTGTAATGCTCCAGCTACCTTCCAGCCATGCATGATGATAATCTTTTCAAATATGATGTAAAGAACTATATAGATTTTCATGGACGACTTCTCGGTATTTAGACCATCTTTTGATACTTTTTTAGCTCATTTGGAAGCGTTTCTCCATAGATGCAAGGAAACAAGTCTAGTACTTAATTAGGAGAAGTGTCACTTCATGGTGACCGAAGGGATTATGCTTGGCCACAATCTTTCAAGAAAAGGCATTGAAGTGGATAAATCCAAAGTTGCGGTCATAGAAAATCTACCAAACCCGAACTCAGTCAAAGGCGTTCGGAGCTTCTTGGGACACGTTGGGTTTTACCGTCATTTTATTAAGGATTTTTCTAAGAATACAAAACCTTTATGTTATTTTTTGCTTAAGGATGTAAATTTTGAATTTTCTGATAAGTGTATTTCTGCCTTTGACAGGTTAAAAAAGGAGCTCACTTTGGCACCAATCTTGACAGCACCGGATTGGAGTCTTGCGTTGGTTTTGATGTGTGATACAAGTGACGTGTTGGGGCAAAGGAGGGAGAACCGATTACATGTCATCTACTATGCTAGCAAGACATTGGATGAAGCTCAGATCAATTATGCTACTACAGAGAAAAAGCTTCTGGCCATTGTCTATGCATGTGAAAATTTCAGGTCTTACTTGGTGGGTGCAAAGGTAATCGTATACACTCACCATTTGGCTTTGAAATACCTAATGACCAAGAAGGATGCAAAGCCCAATCTCATTCGATGGTATTGCTACTCTAAGAATTTGATTTAGAGATTTTGGACAAGAAAGGCTCAAAAAATATCATGCACACAAAGGCCATTTGAGTTTGTGTCTCTAGATGCCCAATTTTGAAGAGTCCTATCTGTTTTTGGGATGGATACTTCTTTGGAATAGATTTCCTCTTTGTAGAGGTTGATGATGAAAAAATGTTGTTTTCATACCAAACATTTGTCATGATCAGAGGATTCCTCTCATGTGGTTCTCCAGAGGTTTTGTGCCTCTTAAAAGTAGAAGTCAAGTTTAGAAATCCAGTCTTTTGAACTTTCCCTAGGCAGAAGATGTTTGATAGATTTTGATTTCTATTGTTTCCAGTATAGGGATCAACGTTAGTGAATCCTATACCCCTTCTGCCAACTTAGGTATTGACCTTTTCGTGCACCTTCTGTGCATCCTGATACTTCCTGATCAATAGATCTATGTCAAGCAAGTCTTGATGAAGGACTTCTCTTTCTTTTTGGAAACAATTCTTTAAAGCAACAACATTTAACCTGTCACTTTCATTGTCCTTCAGCTCTTTGATCTTTAATTTTAAAGCTTTGTCAAGGGAAATAACCTTTTCTTTTAAAGACTTCTTTTCTAAACTATGCTCAGTCTCAAGGGATTTCTTTTCAAGATACAACTTATCCTTCTCTTGAGTGAGAAGCCAGGCTTCTCACTCATATTAAGCAAGTTTCTTTTCGAGCTTTGAGCATGTATTTTTGAAGGCGAGAAATTCCTCTAGAAGTTTAAATAGTTTACTATCTGAGTCATGAGAGTTAGAGTTGGATGTGGATACCTCGCTTTCAGTCTCAGAGGAGTTGACTTCTGCCATTCCACAGAACAATGCATTTGTGTCCCCTTCATCAGAGGATTCATCGGTCACAAGGTTGTCCTATTCTGCCATTAGGGACATCTGAGAATAGTATTTTCCCTTTTTCTTGAAAAAGGCAGCATCTCTGACAGGTTTGCCTCTGGGGGCATTGCTTCTGCACTCTACTGCAAAGTGTCCTAGTTTTCCGCACTTAAAGCAGCCATCATTCTGTGGAGCATTTGTCGCAGCTTTCCCTCCTCCTCTTCCATCATTCCTCTGAGAACCCATCTGTGGGTACTCGATGTCCTTTTATTGATCCACGTATCTTCTCTCATCACCTCTCTTTTCTTGCAGTCTTTGTTCCCCAAACTCTTCTCTTTCGTGACTTCTTTGTTCATACCCTTGTGATCCATATCCTCTTCGATCACCTCTCTCATCTTGTCTTCTTCCGAACATCTGTTTCTGTCGGAGTCATCTGTTGTACTCCTTAGTCATCAATGCCAAAGTCTTGGCCATAGAAGCCATGTATACCTCTTCTTCAGAACTATCCTTCACTTCACTCTCAGCAACTAACACTTTCTTCAACTTTTTCTTCTTTACGACCTCTTCCGCAGCTTTCTCGTTCTTAGGCTTGTTCTAAACTTCTGTGGCCTTCCCCACCAGTTCTAGAGGCCGTCCTACTTGGGTTTTGACCTGAGCAATGCGATTTGTTTGGCTAACAAGAGTTCCAAAGAGGTCTGAAAGGGACCAAGTATCAAGATCTAGAGTTGTCTGGAGAGACATATACAAATGGAGCCATTCATCATTCAGACTCTGTAGAAAAATGACATTATTTTCTTTAGAGGTTATGTGGAGGAGAAACGGTGGTAGCGGACACCACGTTTCTACAAGAGCCAACCGAGTAATCGCCACGAAAGGTTGTGCCACGACCCTAACTAAGGCGCTAGGTGGGAGGCAACCTACTAGGTTCGTGTCTTAAATTTTTTTTTATTATTAGTTCGTTTTTATTTTTCATAGGAGTTAGTTCGTTTACTTTGTCAGGTCTCTCAAGAGTTGAGATGCTCCCACACGAAAAAGGTATGCATTGTTCTCATTTTTAGTTGAATTAATGAATAGGATGATTTTGGAAAAAGGGTAAGGAGGTTAATCGTTGCATTAGAAAGCTTAAAATTAAACTTGGGTGATTTTAAAAAAATTGTACCCTGGGAGAGTTACCCATGAGTTAAGCCTTCAAAACCCACGAGAAAACCCCCTTACACACTGCCTTCACATGAAACGAAAAAGAGGGTGAGGGGCGAGCAACTAGGTCACTACTTTCCACCACCAAACTTGCACCATACCCACTTCCCTCATTTTCCTCCCACGAACCTTGACACCACACTCGTAGCCTCCCAAAAACAGCCCCTAGCGCTACTTGCACGTCCCTTGATCCCCCTTAACCCACAACACACTCACCCGACCCATACCCTTTTACCACCAATCGATCCACAGTACCCCGCGTCCCTGTCCAGTTGGTTTCACACT
Source organism: Arctium minus (assembly GCA_954870635.1). Taxonomy (NCBI): domain Eukaryota; kingdom Viridiplantae; phylum Streptophyta; class Magnoliopsida; order Asterales; family Asteraceae; genus Arctium; species Arctium minus. The sequence continues at coordinate 146,682,384 of OX941081.1, forward strand.
CCCTAACCCACAAGAAACGAACCCCCACCACTTCCCATTTTTTCCCAAAACCTGTCCCACAAACCAACAACCCTTGTTGTGCCTTGTCTGTCCCTTACCCAATCCCAACCCGCAATCAAGCCGCATTGGACACTGCCCTCTCTACTCCCTTTGACCTACGTCGTAAACAACAACCTCGTGTTTTTCTTGCTCGCACCTTGCACCCTTCTCATCTAGCGACAAACCCACCCGAACCACATTTTTCACTTTGCTCGTAGGTCCTCGACCAAATAGTCCTGGAGGTAACTTCTACACGAGTTCCACCGTTCTCATCTGGCAACAAACTCACGCACATCCCCCAACTCCTTCCAACGTCGAACACCCAGCCCCTTAGGCGACTTAGCTGCCACTTTTCCCTCGCCCAACCCATGCTTAACCTGCCCGCACCTTTCCCCCAATTCGTTTCCAGCATCGAACAAACAACCCACTAGGCAACTTGACCGTGAATTTCCCTTCCCCTATCCAGATCCCATGTAGACCAAGCCTAAGTTGGGCTTTTAAACCCATTTAGCCGAACCTTTTTCCCCACTCCTAATTCCCCTTTAATCGGATCCCTTTCTCACTTCTCTCCCTCTCTCACTTCTCTCCTTCTCTAGTCGAATTCAAGAACATGATTCCACCTAGGTTTTTCTCAAACCTTTGATTTCTCCCCCAATTGCTACTAGATTCACTTCCACTCTCAATCCAAGGTATGACTCTCACCTTGATTTCTTCTTGTTTATGATTTCCTTTGGTGCTCTCATGCTTGATTTAGAGTTTGCTCAAACCTAAAGTTTTTATTAATGGAAAACTCCGTGGATAATGTGTAAATTTAAAAATTTGAGCATCTCTTTTCCTCCACAAATCATTCTTAGTGATTACCATATTTTTTTGAGTTGTGGTGAATGCAATGTGGTTTTCATTCTAGGATTCTCAATGTAGCTTACTTGAATGCTTTTCTCTTGATAAATGTTTTCGTTTATCAAGCTACTATTGTCTAGATTTCTCAATTGATGCTACCTAGTTGTTGCTAGTTTTGAGTTTTTCTCAAACCTAGGGTTTTTCAAGCTAATTGTGTGGGATTACTCTAGATATAGAAATTGTAGGAATTGTGTTAGTTTTTCCACCATTGTACTCATGCTTATGCTATTCCTTTAATTTTGTGTTCATGATATGAGTAGTTTTTGTTGGATTGTGGTAGGTGCTCAACTAAGTTGTTTATATGAGCATAATTGTGAATGTGATTTTCAGCTTTGTACCTTTGTGCTATCTTCTCCCTTCAATAGGCTTATGCGGTGTTTATGTGCTAATTGCATTAGAAAAATTCCACCATCACCCTCGGTTTTGGTGGAAATCAATGTGATGAGACCACATCAATTCTAGAAATGCAAGTACTTGTCACTCATTCACCCTCTATTTACACTTCACATATAGTGTCACGGTTAATTCACAATCGGGGTGTTTATGCGTAATGACATGGTCTATTTGTACAAAGGAATGTCACATTGCTTTTGATTGGCGAAGGAAACATGTATGCATTAATTGCTTGCTTTTTAGGATATACGAATGTTATTTAACAACTTTTTACCCACATCCTAACTTGCTTAACAATCATTAACATGATTGTTCGTATGATTGCGATGAGTTTTATCGGAAGAGTATGTGCCAGTTTCCTTGCATGGTATCCCACATTTTGTTCCTAGACGAGTTATGCTTGGTTCCAAGGTAGTCATTTGTGCCTAACTTCGCGTTACATGTGCATAGTTATTCACCACTATCTTTGGGTCTTTTGCATTTAAATCTTGCATCCGGTAGTAAGCATGATCGTTCTTTTATGAAAACACAAACCTAAGCCATGGCGTTGGTTTGGGGTGGGGTACATTACACGCCCGTGTACACAACCCTCCACCTAGACCACCGTCTAGGTTTGGGGTTCATCACGTCATGTTCACGCTCACGCACACATGGTCACCCACACCCTTTTACTCTTTCAAAGCTAAGGGTTATACACCTTTCAAACCTATGTCGCCACATAGGTTTGGGGTCATCAATCCTCGACCCATGCTCCCATATTTACTAAGAGTACACTTAGACCACGGTCTAGGGTAGGGGTGACCATCTTTTATCACTATGCACTAATACTTCCATTAACTTGCAGGATATGGCAATGTCACGACCAACTACCACCACTCCCCGCTTCCCACAATACAAACGCATGACGCCCGCCGAAAAGTCCATGCTAGGAAGAGGACCCAATTCGGACATCATTCAAAGGTGGAACTTGATGAGACGATGTGAGTTGTGCTTAGAACGGGGTATTCTCTTGGATGGCATCCCCGCTAACTCCACAGTTCCTGCTACTATTACCTGGTTTGGCTGGGAAAAATTATGTGCCACGAGGGCAGGTTAAGACCACGAGATAGTGGTCGAGTTTTATGCATCGCTACACCAGGGCATCTTCACTGACTTCGGGGAAGTCATGATGGGGGGAACTCGAGTTGTTATCACCCCCGGCCACGTCCAGGAGTTTTACCACTTGCCTAGGCTCGAGGCAACAACTGTGAAGAACATTATTGGCGGTGTCACGCGAATCCCGGGGGTGGTGGACCGTGACGAGCAAAGTGGACGAATTTCCAGTTCATAAAAAAGGAATGGTAGTGATAGAAGGACCACGACCGACCTACTAAAAAAGAGCGAGTTCCATTATGATCTTGCCTTTTGGATGGTATTTTTGAAAGCAAGTCTTAAACCATCTCGCCATAACAATGAAGTGGATAACGCGGTTGCCCGAGTCCTTTTCTGCATCCAACATGGGATGCCTCTAGACATCTCACGTATCATTCACTTTGATATCATCGATGCATCTTCCTCATCTGATAGGGGTATCCTTTCTTTCCCATGCTTAATCACTCACTTTTGTAAGCTTTTAGGTATCGCTTCATGTTACCCGAGTGACGGGGCCTCGAATCTTACCAGTCGGACCTACAACCTATTGGTCATGTATGCACTCAAAATGGAGCAGAAGAAGATGCTTGACTACCAACACCTATTCTTTGACGTTGAGGTCATGGATGACGAGGAGGCACAATATGAAGATGAAGATGCAGATTACGAGCCCAGGCACCCACCAACCACACCATCTCATTGGACACCCGAATCATAGCACACCATCTTACTTCTCCAGATTGGAAGCAAGGATAGACCACGTTATAGCTAGGATAGACAACGCGGTAACAGAGATTGAGGAAGTCAGGAGCATCGCGGACCAGATCGAGGACCACCTTACTGATCGTCACTATGGACAAGAATGCGCTCGAAGGCGCCGACGCGGTGGGGCATCCTTCTTAAACCTCCCCAATTTATGCACTTTCTTGATTTCCTTGTTTTGTGAACTTGCTACTTGTTTCACTAGTTATTTTGGACTTTGACGATTGTAATGATGTAGAAAGTACGCCCTGCACCATCTCGAATGAACACGGGTAAAATCTTCTACTCCCTTTTATGTTGCATATATTCCTGTCATCTTATTGCTTGTACAACTTTTTAACAAACTCGAGCCAAGCTTGCACATTAGGGACAATGTGTCGGAAAGGTTTGGGGTTGTAGACCCGGGCATACTAATCGGGTACAAAAGGTATTACACTTTTACTCCATAATTCTTTGTTTACCAAGAAAATCATAATTTTTTTAGGATTGTAAACACCAGAATTCATGAAGCACCTAGGCACTTAGACAACTTTACATTGTTTTGAGAATCTAGGAGCGGGGATATAGTCATAAAAATAATCAGGAAATTGCACGAATAGGTGACATTAGTGGAGACCACCCGAGAGAAAGTTAAACCCAATAACGTACAATTTATTGCGAGAGAATTATGCACTTACATCTTAATACACTTTTCAGATTCCTTGTTGTGATTATAGTTTGATCTCACGATAATATTGCACGAATAGGGGACATTAATGGAGACCACCCAATAGAAAGTTGAACCCAATAACCTACAATTTATTGCGAGAGAATTATGCACTTAAATCTTAATACACTTTTCGGATTCCTTGTCTTGATTATAGTTTGATCTCACGATAATATTGCATTGGGTAGCAAAGACGACCATAAGGATATTAAGTGTCAATTTTTGTCTTATCTGAATTACAGACCTTAAGAGATGATTCCAGGCAATGTGTGTTAATTAAATACTCCTTTTTATCTTACATACCTTTCTATTTTGTGTGCCTAAGCCCTTTTACAGCCATACAATGAATAATTATTTTCTTAACCTATTTATCAAACCCCAACCTTACTGATAGCCTATCTGCATCCAAACATGTGTCAGGTAATGAACAACTGGTAAGGAACAACGGGAAGGAGTAGAAAAAGGCAAAAAGAGATAATGAAAGTGTGTTTTAGAAATAACAATAAGACCAAATGGGTCTAATAGCTGCAAAAAAACAGAAAACAAAACAACAACAGCAGCAAGGGATATGCAAAAAGAAATATATATATATATATATATATATATATATATATGGAAAGAAAGGAAACACCAATGTAAAGGATCATGGTGTGAATTTTATTGAAAAGAATGAACTGGCCGAAAGGGGTGGGATGAATCTGGTTATTCATTCAATGACACATTGAGGATTTTTGATCCATTTACCATCATTTCTAAGCCATAAGCCTAGCCCCATTACAACATTTACAAAGACATGGATTATCTTTTGGAAAGTATAGGAGGATAAACGGAATAGCACTAATAGTCCTGATCTTGTTACTTGATTCCTTCTGAGATAACTTTTTTGTACATTTGTGCGTTTTTCATGATTAGTTGTTCATGCTAATATCTTTTGAACTTTTGTACATAAACTATGAAGACATGAACAACATGTGTGACATCCTAGGGTTCGAGCGTAAAGAGAGTATCCCGTGAGGTAGGGTCGAGGCGAAATCCTCCCAAAAGGGTGAGGACTTGGTTATGATTAGGTATGGTGTCACTGCTTTTAGTTTGACTTTCAATGTTTATGACTATAATACCTTTGTTGAATAATGAATACCGGTTGTTTCATCCACTTATATTTTTATTGCTTGACACCCATAATTGTTAGCTTATAGGTATACACGTGGTCTTCTTTCTCTTATAGTTGCATGCTTGGTTTAAGTTTGGTCTCTTTTACACTAATTTGCTTTGGGACAAGCAATGGTTGGTTTGGGGTTCTTGATAACACCAATTTTTCGTGTTATTTTCATATCACTAACTGGGTAAAATTGCTATTTCCAAGTGAATTTAGCGGAGTTTTTATAGTTTAAACCAAGTGTTTCAGGAATTGCATCATATGATGAGATAGCCAAGAACGAGTGCGAAAAGCAAGTGTTCCGGGTGTTAATCAATCATAATAGTCGTCAAGCTCCAAGCCCGAGAAATGATCAGTTGAAAAAGTGAAGTTTAAAGAGAAAAGCAATTTTTATGTAAGCCAAAATCAGTGGTTGAAGCGACTTTGAAGTAAGTTGTTGAAGCTGAACTAGTTTGCAACTCACCATAATGGAAACAAGGGCAACTTCCAGGCTAGTTACTGAAGCTGAACTAGCGGACAACTTGACAGAAAAGGGTTGCACATTTTTAATACTTATGTCTTATGGTTTTGGCCCATTATTGATTATATTCTCAATTTGGCGGCTGGAGAGAAACAGGAGACGACTTGGGGAGATCTTTGAAAGAGAAAAACACATATCTTAAGCTAGGAAACGATAGGGGAAGCGATTCTTACTCCGATTTCTTCAAATTCTTCGTTGGTATTACATAAACAAATGGAGTTTTACAATCTTTGATGTTTGAGAGAACTTTTCATAGATATATGGCTTCTTCTACTATTTTCTTTGTTAGTACCCCCAATATGAACTAATCCTTCGATGTTGGAGGTTGGTTTAACTTTGGTTTATGCATATGAAAATGTAACTTGGGATTTTTATCATTTTTTCTTAACTAATGAAGCATATGATTTTGGTTTTAATGCTTTTGTGAGTTTGGCTAACTTTCATCTGATTTGTTCATTACAAATTAAATTCGAGAGAATTAATTGTTAACAAGAACTAGAATTATATGCCTAAGGTGAGAAATTGGATAGAGATATACCAACTAAACCTTAGTATCGCTATAATTTAGAACTTAATGTGTTTTGAGCTCATATGTTAAGATCGAGAGACGAGACTTGTGTTTTCAAAATAAAATCCGTTGTTGCTTGAGAAAGAACAACGGTGATTTTTAAGATTAGATTTTCATTAAAGGGTTTAACTGATAGTTACCTTCAAGAATATTGTTCATTAGTGAGAACGATAGGATTTCCAATCCTCAACTATTTTTCTCCATAGAAAGTTCCATAGTCGCTATTTGAAGAGTGTGTTTATTGATTTATTTTTATTAGTATTCAATTAATCATTCCTAAAAATTCAATTTTTTGGACCGTTCAGTTACTAGTGAATATAGTAATTGTGATACTCAGTTCGTAGTTCTCTTGGTTCGATACTCGTACTTCCAAGTACATATTACTTAATTCGACCCATACATTTGCGGTTAGATTAAGGGGGTGTAAACCCGTCTATCAGTCGTGCACGTAAAATAATTTTCTACACTAAAAAAATGTGCAAGAAATGTTGGTACAAACTCCAAAAGAGGAACTTCACAAGTTTAAGCTCCAAAATCCTCTCTTTTAACCATAAAACGACATGAAATACAATTTCCAACAAAACCCGCATACGTTAGTGTTAGAGCACAGTTTTATTGGATTCAAGACCATTAATTACTGAAGATGGAATTCTGAAGTCAAAGCTGAAAAGTCGACTCAAAAACAAATAGTTTAGGGTCTTTTGTAATAAATAGTCAAAGTTTGTTTCTGTATTTTCCTTTTTAGTCCTTTTCCTTAAAATAGGTTTTAGGTATTTATATTAGTTTTAGGTTTTGTTTAAGGTGTTGGTGTGGTGCGCCGTATACAGAGAGATTGAGAGAGAAAGCAGAGGCGATAGAGAGAATACAGAGAGGAAGCTTGATCGATTTCTTCATTCAACACTTGTAACCATTTGATTCAATTGATAAATCAATATCAAGTTTGCATAATCGTGTTGCTTATTTGTTTACTTGATTGAATCGTTAATCACAGGGACACACAGTTAGTTTATTTCCCAAACTTAGTAAAACGGTAGGTGCATACAATTTGGTCAAACATAAAATAATTTAAATCGATTTCAAACCTTAGGACGCACAAATAAATTGCTCTTGTCCAAAAATAGTGGCTACAAATTAATGCATACCAACAACTCAATATAATGAATTGCCTGAAACAATAACGGTAAAATCAACAACCGAAGAATGCTCAAGCAATAGTTCAACACGAACCATCATAGGTCCTTTGTATGCTTACTCACACTAAAAGTATAATTCAATTTGAATACAAAGTAGTGTACAATGAAATATACTCGTATAAAACTCAAAAGAGAAACGACATGATATTGAAACTCCAAAAATACTATATGGTATAATATTAACCAACAAAACTCTTATGAAATAAATTTCTCAGTAAACCATAAACCAACACACGCAATGAATCTAGTCTACACTTTTCAACGTTCGTTCATACGTTGCAATATGTCGTGAAATAGTACTACATAAAACTCAACAAAAAACACACGAAATAAAATTTCCAATAAAACTCAAACACCAAAACATTGAAATAACTTTTTCCATTAAAACCTTAACATATGTGGAGCAGTTCCAATGTCAAGGTCATAAATCACAGTTACTTGTCCGAGACCCTAACCAAGATAAAGCGTAAATACTACAATATCCGAAAATAGTGTTCGACTAAAAGAACAGGGATAAAGAAAATCTCAACAAAGGTTGCAACCATGTGCAATAAAACAATTTTATGCATGTTTAAACTCATGGTTTAAAATCTTGTGCATGTTAAACGTCTTTCCACGGATCCAAAATACGATCCGTATGTTAATTTGGGAAAGTATGAAATACTTTATGCAAATTATTTTAAAAGTAAGTTTCATGCATGAATTTTGGTCGAAACCTAAAATCTTCGGACCGAGTTCACCAAGACCAATGATCACACTACCGACATCCGGATACTCAACACCTTAAGGTAACGATAGGCAACTAAACTGGTTAACCTTACAATTTCTTCTTAAAATAAAGTCGATTCAATAGGCCTATAGTTCTAATTTAACTAATAGCCCCGACCAGAAAGGGTCAACCTTGGGTATTCATCATGCTTAACCGTCACTCCAAGTGACAATGCTATGAACATCAACTTCTTCTAACTACTACTCCTCGGGAATTCATCCATAACCCCATTGGTCATCATACGAAGACGATTCAAGCACACACATGTAACATGTAAGTTCACCATGACACTGGTCAGGTGCAATTATGAACGTACCGTATATGATTATCCTTGCTACCCTCATCATGATTCCTGATTCTAGTGACTCTATCGACCTCAAAGTATCCTATCTTAAAGTGTCTAATAGTGCAATCACGCTTTCACTTACTTAGATGAACGCTAGATTGAGTCTAGGTATCCGAAATCAACACCTAAATCTCTTAAACTTAAGCTCTGATACCAACTTGTAACACCAAAAAATTTGGAAAGAACAACTAATTTAAAATTTTCAAAAATGCCTCGAAGATGGATAAAATCTCTTACGGCAAGTCCATACTTAAAATCCTATTCTAGAATTAACCATCAACAAAATGAATAGAGTCTTGCATAAAGACTAATTAAAGGTCAGGTGTTACTAAACCCAAATACAAGTTATTACTTCCAAGACAAAAGCGGAAGACTTCACCAAGCTACTCACCCTCGTACACATAATTAGTACTCATCTCTTCACAGTGTCGCTAGTACCATTCCCCAACCGAGACCAGATGCACATGCCGACAAATAAAAAGGGTTAGGCTAACGCCTAGTGAGTTCAAGAGTTTTCAACATGTATAATATATCGTTAAAAGGAAAGAATGCGACTTAAAACATAATCCTTCCAAATGATTTACTTTAACTATGGAAACGACCCGTTTTCCAATAACATGCATTAAAGGCAATGGAAACACCAATGTAAACGTTTTCTAATCCACACATTTTTAAATACGAAAACCCCAACATAAAACATTCTTTCGTAATGTAAATTCAACCCAAAACTCACCCAAAACGAGTATGTGGTAAAACATAAATAACCAACGTTTGTGCATACATATAGTTTAAACTCATGGATAACCCAAAACACAACATTGGGATGGGAAAAACCCTTTTTCCAAAAGAACTCACACCATTTACACTTTCAAAATGTCCCATGACATAATTTATGCATATTTTCAAAATATACGTTAAAAGTGCATTTATAAATACATGATCTCATTCCATAATATAAATCATTAAAAATACCAATACTTATTGTGTGTCCCTGTGATTCACGATTCAATCAAGCAAAACAATTAAACAATAAGATTAAGCAAACCTGCTATGATTATTTAATTGAATTGAATGGTTATAAGTGTTGAATAAGAACTCGATCAAGCGATCTCTCTCTTTTCTCTCTATACGCAGCTCTCTCTCTCAATATCTCTCAATGTGTACAGCGGCTACTCAACTCAACTCACTCTAAAAACAAAATGTCAGGATCTGAATTCTTAACAAGAATAAACACTCAGAAACAATATTAAAGGAGTTTGCGGAATAACACTTTAATATTCAAAGATCAATGAAACAGTGAATCAGAATAACAACTTGTAAACTTTATTGAATGGTTATAAAGCTACAAGATTTCACACACAACCTCAATATTGATGAACAGGCTCACCAATACGAATTCTACTTCTCTAGAACTAGGATTATAAATCTTGAGGTTGATTCTCTCTATGAAAACAAAAACTCAGAATTAATCCACTCTATAGATACAAACTATTCTATACATATACTGAAGATAAAAGATAATTACAAAGATTAAAAGATCTTCAGTATAATCTTTCAAAGTTATCTCCAAGCTTTATATGAATATCTCCATTCAGTACAGCTGTCATCCTTGCCATACGAAGTCTTCATCTCATAGGCAGTATTAAGTCTTCAGCAGCATTAATACTTTGAGCAGTATTAAGTTCAGCAGTACTAACTACTAGCAGTACTAAAATTGCTTAGCAGTAGTAATTTCTTCTAGCAATATTAATCTTGACTAGCAGCATTAACTTCAGAAGTAGTAACCAAGTTGTGCTAGCAGCATTAACTGTACTTAAGCAATTCTTTCAGTTCCCAACAATCTCCCCTAACTTGACTTTTAGGAAGAGAAGTCAAGTTCTTCAGATGGTCTTTAAGATGCTCCCAAAACTTCATAGCTCATACACCTGTATTTGGATTCAACCCCAAACTCTGATTAATTGTCCTTTGAATCAAATACTTTGCCATTTCTGAATCTGGAACACATCTAAGCTTCTTTTTCAACATTGCATGCAGTTTCAATCTACTGTGGTTGTACACTCTATCCATTAGGAAGTATTCTATGTGATTTAAATCCATAGTCAAAGCATATACTCCACTAGTTTCATATAGAGTCCAGTTTGTGACCTTTTGAAACACATTTCTGATTAAATGCTCCACTTCTTCAGTCTTGAACATCATACACAGATACTCCATCACAAGTTTTGTGATTGAAATCTCTGGAGCTTTCAATTGATCTGCATACAACTTCATTCCTATTTCATACATCTCTTCTAGATCAGACCTGGAACATGTTCTGACAATCTTTGCCCAAGTATTATACAATTCATGCTTTTCATCTTTTCTTTTGAGCCTGATATATTCTTTTCCATCAACCTTCATTGTATCCTAGAAAATGACCTCAGGAGGCTTAACACCAACAGGTTCAGCTGTAATAGGTTCAGGCACTTTCTCCATCACTACCATGTATAGATTCACATCATCAGTGCTTGATGGTTCTCTCTGTTCAATTGGCTTAGGTGCCCCTTCTTCTTCAGCAACCTTCTCAACTTCTTCTTCAGCTACTCTAGGCTTCTTGGCTGATTTTCTTCTGGCCATCATTTTGGTTCTTTTTAAAGTCATCAGACTTTCACCAAGAGTTGCTTCTTTCTTTGGTGTTTCTTGCTCATCAGGGAAAGGCTTTTCTATCAGAAAGTCATTGCTTTCTTTCATCCTCTTCTCCATTTCAACTCTAGCAGTTTCATTCCCTTGGAGCTTTGTCATCTCAGAATCATATAATTCTTTAATCTGTTCAAAAGACATATTTGAGAACATCTCCTTTCTGACTCCTACAGCACCTTTGAGAAAAGTAATCATTTTCTGTCTCTCTTGAGTACCAAGGTAAGTCTTTGAGGGTTGTCTCTTCTTTGCAGCCACTTTGAACAACACAGACTTCTTCAGGGTTGCAGCTTTCTTCTAAGCCATTTCTGTTGCCAGACTTTGTTGATAAACTTCATTTAACTCTGCAGCCAGAGCCTTAGCCATCTCCCTGTCTTTTTCAACTTGAACCCTTTCTTCTTGCTCAATATCACCCAGAACCTTTCTGGCCAAAGCTTCATCTGAATCAACCAACTTTTGCTTTTTAATTGGTTGATCAGATTCCACTAACTTTGCTTTGCCTTTATCTTTGCTTACCACCTTCTCAACTTCTTCTGTCTTGATAGCCTCACCTCTTTCTTTGATGACAACTCCTTTGGCCTTTGAGGTGACCTTGGGAGTATGATGCTTAGCCTTGATCAATGTTTCTGCAATCACAAGATCTGTTAATACTTCTTGCACTATTTCGGCTGCTTCTTTCAATTTAGTAGTATTAACAGTTTCTGCTACTTTGCTTGTTTTAGTAGCATTAACTGTTACTGCTGCTTGTTCTGTTTCTTTTACTGTTGCTTCCTCTTTTTCTGCTGCTATGCTTGATGTTTCTGCTACTATGCTTGATGTTTCTGCTGCTTGTACAAACTCTGTTTCAGTTTCCACTGCTTTCTCCCCCTCAAAATCAAATTGCTCCCCCTTGTCTTTATCATCTTCCATGTTGACATCAGCTTCTGACTCCCCCTTTTTAGGAGCATCAGTCACTGGTTTCCTTCTTCTGAGCACAAACTGTTTCTTCTTCTTTTTCTAGACCAATCTCTTCACCATTTTCTTCAGGTTTGTAATCTGTACTTGTTGAGACAGAATTATAAGTTTCAACTCTTCTATGTCTTTTCCCTGCTTGATTACATCCATGTTGATGTTGCTCATTGCTTCCATCAATTCAAAATAGTCATATCTGTCCTCACCTTCTCCAAGAGTGTAACCCCATTTTGAAGGAGCATGGGATGTTTTTGTAGTAGAGGTCTTCTGCCTAGCAGAAGCACCTGCTACCCCCATGGTTTCTGGGCACCTGGGACCTTTGGATGATGGCTCACCCAAAGTTGCCATGGGGAAGGCCTTATTTATGTTACCACTGACCTTCTCTGTGCTAGCAGGAGTAGTGGCAGCCTTTGCACCCATATGCTCATTCATCTCCTCATTGAGCACCTCCTTGGGGTTGGGAGACGCCCCTGTGGTTTCCCTGTTGATATTCTCTAATGGAGAATTCTCCATTAGAGGGCTTAAAGTCTCTGTGGGTGAAGGTACAAGAAGGGAAGGAGCCTTCTTTACCTTTTTCCTGATGTATGTTTTGGTTGTTGGTGAAGTTGGTTTTTGAACAAGGGACTAAGGGATTGATATGGTGATTGAAGGTTGGGATAGGCTTTCAGTGGGATGGTCTAATGAGGGCCTTGACCCTGAAGCCATACCTTATTCATTGTGGGACACCACCATCATTGTAGAGAATAATGGGGTGTCAACTCCTTCCGAGACCAATGGAGATCTCTTCATATTTGAAAAGACCTTACCTTTGGGGATTTTGGGTACATATACCTCATCAAAGTGAGGCGTATCCGTCAATTCATGGGTTATAACTACCTGTACAAATCTTGGGTACATATAAAAACTCTTTTTGCTTCCCAAGTTTGATACAAGATCATTAAAAATCATGTTAGAAAAATTGTACTTTCTGGCAGTGGCCAAGCAGACCAAAGCATAAGCAATGGTACTGCTGAACTCACTCCATCCAGTAGTCTTTTTGGAAATACAGTGCATCAGGGTATGAACAAGAAAACGCCATTGGGTATAAAATTTAGCTTTTGAGAATTTGAAACCACCCAATTGGCCTCCATACCCCATTCTTGAAAGGTTAGAGAACAAGTCCTCATTAGGAATAGAAGTAATACCTGCAACATCGCCTAGACGTAGACAGATGCGAATCACCTCTTCAGAAACTGACAAGGGTTTATCACACACCCTTGTCTTGATTATCTGCACACCATTTTCTGTGACTACAGTGGCATTTGCCCAAAATTGTCTTTGATGCTCTATGTAGATTGTTGGCGACACTGTAAGAGCATGGGCAATGTGGCTGGACTTGAGAAAGTCCACAATCTGTTGGAATCCAGCAGCTTGCTTCGGCTTTTGAAGCATAGCGATTTCGTTGTGCTCATCAATGAATGCCATGGATGCCATCGTGCTTGAGTGTTCTTGTCTGAAACTCTTGGTGCTTGGGAGAAAAGGGTTAGAGAGCAGATGAATAGAAATCAAAGAGTCGTTATAAACTTTTAGGCGGGCAAAAACTGTATTTATACGATTCGGGACATAAGCAATATTAACCACTAGCAGTATTAACTAACAAGCAATATTAACTGAGAGCAGTATTAACCACTAGCAGTATTAACTAACTAGCAGTATTAATTAGGAGAAGTATTAACTAACTAGCAGTATTAACGAACTATCAGTATTAACTGAGAGCAGTATTAACCACTAGCAGTATTGACCACTAGCAGTATTAACTAACTAGCAGTATTAACTGTGCACTGGCTGTATTAAAAATACTTACACTTTTTGAAGCTTGAGGTACTCTGAGCAAGGTAATAACTTTATGAGAAAGATGTTAGTAGCACCAAAGAATAAACCAGTAACAGGTATTAAAACACTTTTTAAGACATGAGATCATTCAGAGTTGATCATGCCCACACTTGTGACCAAGAAAGTGAATCTACCCACATCAAAGGCTTTAGTGAATAGATCAGCAAACTGGTTGTCAGTATGAACTTTAGCAACTTGAATTAGCTTCTTTTCATTACAATCTCTAATAAAGTGATACCTGATTTCAATGTGCTTTGTTTTGGAGTGCTTGACTGGATTGTTAACAATGCTTATAGCACTGCTATTATCAATGAAGATTGGAGTGTGAAGAAAGGTTACCCCATAGTCCAACATCTGATTCTAAATCCATAGAACCTGAGAGCAGCAACTTGCAGCAGCAATATACTCAGCTTCTATTGTTGATAAGGACACTGTGGTTTGTTTCTTACACTGCCAAGATACTAGTCTTGCACCCAAAAGTTGACATCCACCTGAAGTAGACTTTCTGTCCATGTTAACACCTCCCAAGTCACTGTCTGAGTATGCAATCAAGTCAAAGTTGGATTCATAAGGATACCAAAGACCTAATCTAGGTTGCCCTCTTAAGTTTCTGAAAATCCTTTTAACAGCTTGAAGATGTGATTGCTTTGGCTTGACTTGGAATCTGGCACACAAAAACACTGGAAACATGATGTCTAGTCTTGAGGCTGTGAGATACATGAGAGATCCAATCATTGATCTATATTGATGGACATCAACATCCTCCCCCTCAAGATCATCAGTGATCTGTTTATGAGTCTCCATAGGTGTGCTTGCTGGTTTTGAGTCTGTTAAACCATACTTATCCAGGATGTCTTTCACATATTTTGATTGGCTTATGAAGATCCCATCTTTCTTCTGTTTCACTTGAAGCCCAAGAAAGAAAGTAAGTTCACCCATTGAACTCATTTTAAAGCTCTTGTGCATCAACTTTTCAAAGTCTCTACACATCTGATCTTTTGTGGATCCAAAGATGATACCATCCACATAGATCTGAACAAGTAGGATGTCCTTCTTACTTCTTTTAATGAAGAGGGTCTTGTCAATTATTCCTCTTTCAAACCCATTCTCTAAGAGATAGGTAGACAGTGTATCATACCATGCTCTTGGGGCTTGATGAAGACCATACAGTGCTTTCTTCAGTTTGTATACTCTGTCTGGATATGATGGATTTTCAAATCCAGGGGGTTGACAGACATATACTTCTTCATCAATTGTACCATAAAGAAAGGCACTCTTCACATCCATTTGGTATACCTTGAACTTCATGTATGAGGCATAGGCTAGAAATAGCCTAATTTCCTCTACCCTTGCCACTGGAGCAAATACTTCTTCATAGTCTATGCCTTCTTCTTGAGTGTACCCTTGTGCCACAAGCCTTACTTTGTTCCTGATCACAATTCCTCTCTCATTCTTTTTATTCCTGAAATTCCACTTGGTGCCAATAGCTCTATGACCTTTTGGAAGGTCCACCAAGTCCCAAACTTCTTGCAATTTGAACTGCAGTAATTCTTCTTGCATAACTTCTATCCAACTGGAATCTTTCATTGCATCATAAACCTTCTTAGGCTCAATCTGATATAGAAAGCAAGAGAGTATTGTGTGTTGCTGATCCTGCAGCTCTTGAAGTCTGCTTTGATTCCTTGTTATCATAGGAGAAGAGATGTCTCCTATGACCAGCTCTGGAGGATGGTTCTTTTGAGTTCTAGTCTGATGACTAGGTTCTTCATTGATTCCCAAATCTAGATTGGAATCATTTAAGTCAGCTGAGTGGATCTCATCAGCTGCTTCTGGCTCTTCATGCACTTGATTCTCCTCATCTCTTCCTTCTTCTTCACTCTGAATCAGTTCAGTCATAATTTCCTTTGCACAAACATCAACAAGCTCTATTGTAGGTATGGGAAAGATCACAGACTGAGGAATAATGTCTTGTACTTGTACTTGTTCATCCCCTGATCCTCCACTTCCTGAACCTGCATGATAATCACTACTGAAACCCAAAGAGTTAGTTAGTGAATCAATGTCAAATAACCACTGAGGACCAGACCCAATAGGATTTGGTGTGTTCTCATTGCATTTGACATTGTCACTTTCTTCAATTATTCTAGAAGAAGAATTAAAAACTCTATAAGCCTTACTCTGAGATGAGTAACCAACAAGAAAAACATCATCTGCCTTGCTATCAAACTTTCCTAAGTGAGTTTTGGTATTGAGAATGGTACAAGAAAACCATCATCTGCCTTGCTATCAACCTTTTGATTTGTTTGGTTTTCAATTTTTAGGATAAAGACTTTGGAAGGTAAACCTCTTACAAGGTTGTTTTTAACAAGTTTATTCATTGTTTTAAAGTTCATGTGACACATCCTTCTATGCCAAAGTGATGATTCATCCAAAGAAGCTTTTGAAACAAGACAGTTTAAGGATGAATCAGTTGAAACACTTTCCATATCTAAGCAATATACATTATCCTTTCTGGGAGTTCTTAGTAGTATCATCTTTTCATCAACTACCTTGAATCCAGGAGCAAGGATAATGCATTCAGAATCAGTAAATAATATACTATGTTGTTTGTCACAAACCTGTGATACATTTAACAGGTTGTACCTTAACTGCTCAACATAGAATACATCTTCAAAGGTCATTTTACCTTTGGTTACATCCCCCTTACCACTTATCTTACCTCCATCTAGAGTATTACCAAAAGCAACATGCCCACCATCAATTTTCTTGAAATTCTTGAGGCATGACATGTTCCCTGTCATGTGCCTAGAGCAACCACTATCAACATGCCAGATGCTCTTCCCCTTGAGCTGTTGGTTGCCCTGCACATAAGATTAAACAATTAGTATTGATTGGGAACCCAAGCCAAAGTGGTCTTGGGTCTCCCTTTCTCATCAAAGTACTTACATTACTTTTTGATGAGATTTTTGAAATCAGAGCACTCTTTATTGGAGTACATTGTCAATATGATTGGTCTAGCAGCACAAACACTAGGAGCAGTACTAACTTTAGAAGTACTAACAAAGTTAGCAGCACTAACAGGTTTAGCAGTACTACCCTTGTTAGAAGCACTAACAGAGTTAGCAGTATTAGCATTTTAGGAAGTACTAACCATGTTAGTTTTAGCAGTACTAAAACTCTTGGCAGTACTAACATTGGTATCAGTAGTATTTCTTCTAGCAGCACTATCATTGTCAGCAGTACTATTTGGGATAGCAGTACTAACAGTTTTATTGCTTTTAGGAACCCACATATTGACACTTTCTTTAACAGTCTTTTTCTTCATGTGGCTTTTAGATTTAACAGATTTCTTAACCACATGGTTCCTTTCCTTCTTCCTATAACCCAAGGGTTTTTGCATAGATCTTTGAAAATTCATCCTTTGGTTTATAGGATTGAAATAACAGTATTTGGCAAGATAATTCAATTTGCCACAGATAAAACAAGGTTTTGGTCTATTGATTTTACTCAAATCAACCCCTTGTTTTTGTGTCCACTGATTATTCCAGTTTCTTTGATTTCCCCTCTTTTTATCATGTTTTAGGGGCTCAGATTTCTTGCATGCACACTGTTTGCAAGGAACTGGATTCACAATTGTGGTCTTTTTGTAATGGACCTTACCAGACTTTCCCTCTGTCTTCTCTATGTCCTTTGATTTGACCCAAATCCTTCCACACCCCTCATTGGTAATGATGTGATTCTCTAGGGGAATCTCACCACTCACATTGTTCTCCTTACTCTTACCAACCTCTTTCTCAGTCTTGTTCTCAACAACTACCTCATCTAAGGGATCTATCTCAGTGGCTCCCTCAGGCAAGTCCTTCCTATCTTTGGTTTCTAGCAAATCTGAAGTAGGAGGAATGTAGTTGTTGTTGTATGGAGGTGGTGTGGTATTATACCCAATTCCTCTTCTCAATTTGTCATGAATCTGAGTTTGTAGTAAAGAGTCCATTGCTTTAGAAGCATTGGAAAACTTTTCCACATCAAGCTTAACCTTGGTTAGCTCCTCTCTCAACTTTTCACTCTCTTCTTTAGATTTGGTCAGTTAGAGTTCTAGATCCTTTTTCTCCCACTTCCAGTAATTGGTATCATATGAGTGTTGAAGTTCATTGGCTTGAAAACGTTTAATCTGTTCCTCAAACCTCTCAACAATTCTCACATAGTCTTTTATATCTTTTGCTAACCTCTTAAGGTCATCACTCATCTTCTGGTTATGATCCCTGTACCTTTTGACAGTGTCTATGCAAGTTTTAGAACAGAGATTAGAACTTACCTCAGTTGGGAGATCAGAAACTTCTGCCATAAGAGCTTGATTTTGGATAGCCTCTTCTGCTTGATCACTCTAGTCAAACCTCATTCCTTGTTGACAAACAAGGGCTTGAGCAGAGTTTCTGTTGTGATTGAAGCTTCCAGACTGTGCTTGGTGGTGGTTGTTGTTGTGAGACACTCCACTTCTGCATTCCCTGGCAAAGTGTCCCTTCAGATGACATTTATAGCACTCCACCTTTGATTTATCAAAGCCTGCTCCATCTTCTCTTCTTTGGGAGAAGTTGTTCCTCCCAGCCCTCTTTATGAACTTCTTCACTCGCATGGAAAGCATGGCCATCTGCCATTTAATATCCATCTCTTCAAGATCATCAGGATGAAGTTGTTCCAAATCATCATTGATTAAAGAGGAATTTTCATGGCTGGAAAGAAAGGCTTCAAACACAGATTCAGTGCCTTTTTCTTGATTTGCTCCATTAGCAGCATTAACTGATTCAGGGTTAGCAGTAGAATCAATTGATGCTGATAGGAGTGCAACATTATGAACATATCCAAAAGGCTTTTTCTTTGCCTCTACCTCAGCTTCAAATACTCTAAGATCATTGTATAGATCATCAAGTTCTTTATCTTCCAATTGTTCATTCAGTCTGAATGAAACAGTGTACATGGTCCATTCATCTCTATGGGACCTTAAGAACTTTCTGTTTACATCATCTTGATCAATCTGTACTCCCATAGTGGCTAGTTTACCAATTAGCTTGTTTAACCTGTCAAAAGTTTTGAGTCATTGACTCATTCTTAGTTGACATAAAGTTTTCATACTGTTGCTTCAAAATTGCCTTCTGATTTCTCTTGGTACTTTTGGTACTAGAGAATCTCTTTTCTAGAGCATTCCAAAGCATCTGTGCATCAGTGCATTTACAGAATTGGTGTTGATACTCATTGGGAATGGCCAAGAGCAGTGTGCTCAAGGCTTTCATCTCTGTCTGCCTTGTCTTTCTTTCTGCATCCGTCTTTGGTGGGGTTCTTTTTCCATCTTCACCAATCTTTCCTACATCAGATGGGCCATTCTTAATGATGTCCCACATGGAGTAATCTGTGAGGAGAATGTATTGCTTGATTCTAATCTTCCACATGTCAAATTCATTAGATCTGAGCATTGGAACCTTTGAGACCAGAGTACTGTTTGATTCAACTGTGTTTTCCATGATGAATAAGATTTGTGAGAATACTTTCTCTGATACCACTTGTCAGGATCTGAATTCTTAACAAGAATAAACACTCAGAAACAATATTAAAGGAGTTTGCGGAATAACACTTTAATATTCAAAGATCAATGAAACAGTGAATCAGAATAACAACTTGTAAACTTTATTGAATGGTTATAAAGCTACAAGATTTCACACACAACCTCAATATTGATGAACAGGCTCACCAATACGAATTCTACTTCTCTAGAACTAGGATTATAAATCTTGAGGTTGATTCTCTCTATGAAAACAAAAACTCAGAATTAATCCACTCTATAGATACAAACTATTCTATACATATACTGAAGATAAAAGATAATTACAAAGATTAAAAGATCTTCAGTATAATCTTTCAAAGTTATCTCCAAGCTTTATATGAATATCTCCATTCAGTACAGCTGTCATCCTTGCCATACGAAGTCTTCATCTCATAAGTAGTATTAAGTCTTCAGCAGCATTAATACTTTGAGCAGTATTAAGTTCAGCAGTACTAACTACTAGCAGTACTAAAATTTCTTAGCAGTAGTAATTTCTTCTAGCAGTATTAATCTTGACTAGCAGCATTAACCTGTATCAGCAGCATTAACTTCAGAAGTAGTAACCAAGTTGTGCTAGCAGCATTAACTGTACTTAAGCAATTCTTTCAGTTCCCAACACAAAACCTAATTATCTTATAAATACCTAAAACCAATTTTAAGGAAAAGGATTAAAAACAAAAATACAAAAACAAACTTTGACTGTTTATTACAAAGGACCCTAGACTATTTGTTGAGAGTCGACTTTTCCAGCTTTGACTTCAGATTTCCATCTTCAGATATTGATGATCTTTAATTCAATAAAGTTATGCTCTAACAATCTCCCCCTTTGGATCAAGATCATTACTCAAAGGATTTAGCAATCCAATATTCTCTTTTAAGCTCAGAATGTAGCAACCTCCCCAAATAATGAGAATATAATCTCTTGGAAAGAAATTATCTCCTGTTTCAGCTCGAAATGCTTTAGCAAATCATCTTCAAATAAAATTTCTTCAATTCAGAATATCTTCAGAAATTCTTTCAAAAACTTTTGTTCTCCCCATTTCTTGGTCGACGTTTCTCCCCATTTTTGATGAAAAGAGCAACGTGTTCATCAAAACTTTTCTTCAAGAAATGTCTGACCACTGATCTTGCATACAGAACCTTCGATAATTCGTCAATTTAAAAAGATGTTTATCCAAATCTTTGCAAATCTAGACAAATTAGGAAATGAAATGTAACATCTGAATCAACAAATGACTCAGTTAAAATTGCCTGTCAGTAACATGAAGTCACTGTGTGTAACGAATACACATTATAAAGGAGCTTTTATTATGTTCACTCTCCCAGGGCTTCAATTCAATCATCGAAACACCACAAAGGCAATTTCTATGAACGTTATGACAAAGAAACAAATTCTTTGTCTGTTCGTGCAAGTGATAGAAAGAATTAAGCATATGATGATTGCTTATAAGGCTCAAAATGTGTAAACCCCTGAGACAACAGTTAGTTAAACACAGACTCAATGTGCATTAGTGAAGTGTGAAGGTGGGGTAAAATTTCTTCTTTTCAATATCCAGAATTTCCAAATGAAAATCAGATAGCATATGTGCTGCATCCCCTTTGAAAATGAAACATTTTCTTGTTAAGAAGAAAATGAGTAACTGGTGGGGTAATGGCAAGAGTTGGCATGGACTAGTTGCCTGTTTCAATAATGTTCACCAAGAATTGTGAATCATTAGAAATGTGGTTGCCCGGATCAGAAAGTAGTTGGTGTAGAGTTTGATATTCTTTTACTCTGATCTCTCACCCTCTTTATTTTAATCATTAAGCTCACAACTAACCAAACTCTCTTTTACATTTTCTCTCATCACACATCCCACACTCATTTCTTTAAATCCTCACACTCTATCACTATGGGTTAACTTCTTGGGTAGGAGACACTGGTTAACGTGAATCCATAGAAGTTCATTTAAGTCCTAGCACATAGATCCCATGTTTTTCTTATGAAGCATATGTTACTCAGATGATTTAACTTGATCAGTGAAAGCTCAAAGATGAAGCAGAAAACATTTAAAATCACACTTCCAATTCAAGAAATCTGTTTGAGAATCGGGAAGTGGTTTGAACATTTAAGAACATGTTTTCTTATGATTGAAAGTTGTCCTTCTTTCAACCATAGATGAGATGAATGTAAAGAATTATACCTGTTTGAGTGCAATCTTCCATCTCATGAAGTCAAGCTTAAAGTCATAAAAATATGATCTAGTAAGCATCTCTCAAACTGCAAAAGTCTTAAGGTCTAGTCAAAGAAACTTTATTCACTGAAATTGAAATGACATAAACAGTAAAACAATTGAATTACGAGTTATGATCTGCAATAATCATAAGTCATAGCCATATTCCTTTGATTTGAACGCTCCCCCTAGAATCATGCATCACTAACAAGTTATCAGTAAGTACAATGCATACATTAGATATGCTCCCCCTCAAAATAACATTGACCACCTATGAGGTACTTCTCACACTCCCCCTAAGATCATGAACAAACTATTAAAGAGCAGATATCTTGCGGAAATAATGATAAAGAAATGATGTAAAGACACAATAAGAGACTTTAATAGGTAACTACCGATTAGGTCTTAAGATTTACCATACCAAGCCTAGAGACAAGAAAATTGAATCTCTTTTCGTCTAAGGGTTTGGTAAACAAATCTGCAAGCTGATAATCAGTTTTTACAAAGTAAAGTTTAATTGTTTCTTTTTCTACATTATCTTTTATAAAGTGATGCCTGACATCTATGTGTTTGGTCTTAGTATGCTGAACAGGATTAGCTGAAATTGCGACAGCGCTCTTCGAATCACAATAGATCGGGATTCTATTGAAATGAAACCCATAGTCTCGCAGTTGTGTTCTCATCCACAAGACCTGAGAACAGCAGCAAGCAGCAACTACATATTTTGCTTCGGCCGTTGAAGTGGAGACACATAATTGCTTCTTCGATGCCCAACTGGCGAGTTTATCACCGAGGAATTGTATATGACCCGAGGTTCTCTTCCTGTCTAACATGCAACCAACATGATCTGCGTCTGAATAAGCTGTTAGTTCAAAGCTAGTATCTTTAGGATACCACAGACCAAGTTCTACAGTCCCCTTCAGATACCTGAAAATCCACTTAACATCAGACAAATGGGATTCTTCAGGATTGGCTTGATATCTAGCACATAAGCATGTAGAAAGCCTACTGGAAGTAAGATACATTAAAGAACCTATCATCCGCCTATAAGTCCTAACATCAACATCCTTTCCCGAAGGATCGGTGCCAATCTTAGTACCAGGTGCCATCGGGGTACCAATCGGTTTACAATTTTCCATTTTGAACTTCCAAAGAATATCAAGAATGTATTTAGATTGATTGATAAAAATCATCGTTGAAAATTTTTTGACTTGAAATTCGAGAAAGAAATTCATCTCTCCCATCATACTCATCTGAAAACATGACACCATGAGGTTTGCAAAATTCTTACAGTACTTAGGATTTGTAGAGCCAAAAATAATATCATCCACATATATTTGAATAAGAATGATATATCCTTTGTCCTTTTTAATGAAAAGAGTGGTATCGACCGTACCTTTTGTAAAACTTGACTGGACCAAGAACTGAGATAAGATATCATACCAGGCGCGAGGAGCTTGTTTTAGTCCACAAAGAGCTTTATCCAAGATGTAAACGTGATTAGGCTTCTCTGGATTCACAAACCCTTCTGGTTGCGAGACGTAGACTTCCTCCTTGAGTACACCATTCAGAAAAGTTGTCTTCACGTCCATTTAATAGACGGTGAAGTTCTTGTGGGTTGCGTAGGCTAAGAACATCCGAATTGCCTCTATACGCGCCACTGGAGCGTAAGTCTCGTCATAGTATATCCCTTCCTCTTGCCTATACCCCTTGGCAACAAGTCGTGATTTATTTCTGATAACGGTACCATCTTCATCTTTCTTGTTTTTGAACACCCATTTCGTACCAATGATGGTTTTACCTTCAGGTTTGGGTACAAGTCTCTAGACTTTAAGTGCTTCAAACTGATTCAGCTCATCTTACATCGCAGTAACCCAATCTGAATCGGCAAGGGCCTCAGATACACGAGTAGGATCGATCTTGCTCAGAAAGGAGTCATGCATACATAGATTTAAAGTAGCAGACCTAGTTTGCACCGGTTTGGACGAATCTCCAATAACTTGGCTTATCGGGTGCTCTTTGGTCCACTTGTGTTCAGAAGGGAGTGGATTAGATGTATATTGATCATGTTCAGCATCTAGGAATCCACTGTTATCTCCTTCAGATGATTCAGGATGAATGGGGATATCAGTCGAAGTAGTAGTTGCAGAAGTTGCAGTAGGTACAGCTTGGTCAGTCTGTTGATCAGTCCTTACAGTACTTCCTACTGAGTCAGCTACTTCTGTCTCTTCAGTGTTGGTTACAGCTTCAACTGTCGGAGTAGGCATTTGAACTGGAACTTCTTGTCGAATCGGGGAGTTGGATTCAGTAGAGATATCGGAAGTGGTTGGATGAGTAGTCATTGAGTCTTCCATCCTGTCAACCACAACATATTTAGGCACATTAGATCCAAGAAATTCATAATAAAACAGTTCAAATAATAAATCCAAATCAGATAATTTAGAAGTAGACGATGAAGCGTCATCTGCTTTGTTCTCTTGAGGTGTAGGTCCTGGACTGGTTGGCCCAGAAGCTAGTACTCCGGTTATTACGGGTTTTGAACTGACCATGCTCAGAAGCCATTTCCTCATCGAATGTAACGTTGATGCTCTCGATTACAGTCTTCGACTTCTTCAAGTAAACACGGTATGAAGTAGATGTAAAGGAATAACCAACGAAGATGCCCTCATCTGCTTTAGCACTGAACTTGTTCAGATTCTCTCTGTCGTTTAGAACATAGCACTCACACCCAAATATATGAAAGTATTTGATTGTAGGTGTCCAGTTGTTCATTAACGCATACCGAAATAGAGTCAGTTCTTCTGAAATATGCGGTGTATCATGGAGCGATTCTGAGTGTGACACGCAGTCGATAGATCTCAGCCCACAGAAATAGAGGTAATTCAGATTGGCTGAGCATAGTTCGAGCAGCCTCGACTAGTGTATGATTTCACCTTTCGACGACTCCATTCTGTTGAGGCGTACGTGCATCAGAGTATTGATGTGATATCCTGACCGATTCAAGATATTCTTCAACTATTTTGTTCTTGGACTCTGTGCCGTTGTCAGTTCTGAGAATCTTGACTTGTTTTTGCAGATTGACTTGGGTCGTCTTCATAAATTTAATGAGAACTTCGGGCGTCTCATCTTTAGACCGTAAAAACTTGACCCAAGTGTATCGCGTATAGTTGTCCACGATAACTAACACGTACTTCTTACCACCTAGGCTTTGCGTTCGCATAGGACCGCATAAATCCATATGCAACAACTCTAATGGAGAGCTGGTACTTGGTTCAGGCTTTCGTTTGTATGGAGCTCTCTTTATCTTTCCCTTTTCACACGATGCAGACAAGTGTTCTTTTTCATACTTCAGCTCAGGAAGTACTTTCACTAGCTTTCCACTGACCAGTTTGTTGATGTACCGAAAGTTGAGGTGAGAGAGTCGTCGATGTCATAACCAGCTTTGTTGCATCGAGGCCTTTGATAATAGACATACCTGATTGTCAGCTTGGACCTTTGACAAATTGATGGTGTATAGGTTTGACTTGCGAGTCCCGACCAAGAGTTCTTTCCTGTCTTCAGTGCATACCGAACATGTCTTGGCCTTGAAATTCACCTCTAAGTCTTTGTCGCAGAACTGGCCAATACTGAATAGATTGTGTCCTAAGCCTTCAACGTAGCTCACCTTCTTTATCGTCACATTTTCGTGTACAACATCACCATATCCCAGAATTGGTGAAAATTGATCATTTCCAAAACGAACTGTGCCGCAGTATTTGTCTGTATAATTAGACAACATACTCTTCTTCCCGGTCATATGCTTGGAACACCCGCTATCCAAGTACCACATATGACGGGTCTGCACAAAACAAATCAGGAAATAAGAGGTTTAGGTACCCATTTATAAATGGGTCATACAGTGTCAGTACTTGATTTTGGCACCCATTTAAATTTGGGCCCGCTTTGTCTTTGAAAACCATATGCATGATAAGAAGAATGATAACGATAAGATGAAACATTATATGAGTCATACCAAACATCAGAATATTTACGAGAAGCATAATCAAATCCACCAAAATTTGAAAACTTTTTATTAGATGGAGCTAACTGGAATAATTGCTTTATGGAATATTTCTTGCGAAAGTCAACAAGATTAGATTTAGAAGTAGCAACATTCACAATCAATTCATCTTTACTAGAAGTCTTTTTATTCAAATTAAAACTAGAACTATATTTAGCTTTCTCGTCTATCTTCTGTTCCGGTATCCATGCTGACTTAACTCCAAGCCTTTGCTTTCTCACATCTGAAACATTTGAAACTTTAGAGTTAGAATGGTGAGAATCAAAAGAATGCTTCTTCTTTGGCTTACCAGTGTTGATCTTTCTATGAATGCTGAGATTTTCTTTTCTTACCTTTTGCATTCTTCAATTTCACAGAAACTGACTTATCAACTTTCGTTGATGTTTCACCCTTTTCAAACACACTGGGTAAACAGAAAGAATTAACAATACAAGATGAATGATCAGGAAGTTTGGTAGTAAAATCAAATTGAGCAACGCTATCATCCAAAACACTTTCAGAGTTTAAGAAATCAACCTCATTCTCAAGAGAACCAGATCTATCATCAGATTTTAAAGCCTTGGATAGTTTAGAAACTCAGTATTTTTGAACACTATAGAAAATACAGTTTGTTCTAAGTCCATCAAAATTCTTTCTTCTGTAAGAGTATTCTCGAGTTCAGAAATTTTACTTTCCAAAACTAGAGGAGGGACGTAAAGCTTACCTTCGATGGGCTTAGCCTCCAATTCTTTTACAGAATAACTCTCAAAATAATCATTTGAAAGAAATTTTGATTTATCAGAACTATAACTGTTATTCAACCTCTCATAACGAAATGGGAGTTAAACTTTAGATGTGTTCTTTCTTTTAGCATATTCCTTGGCTTTATCCTCTTCAGACAGACTAGTCCAAAAAGGTTTGAGTTCCGGATATTGAGGAGCCAATATCATAAATCTGAAGTCATAAAGCGCAGGCACTTCAGATATACCCTTTTTCAGGTGATGTAGGTTCTTGTAACCAAGTCCCCAACAATCAGGTTTCTCTTTAGGTTTGTTCAAATGAATAGTGTGGTCAGTTTGACTTAAAGTATATAATTTCTCTTCCAAAGCATTCACCTTGTCAATTAAATATTTCTTTTGCTTTGAAAGCGAAGAATTTATTTTAGAAATCTCTCTTGACTCAAACTCACACATTTTATATTTGGAGACAGTTTCAGATAACTACTTATTAATTATAGTCTTCTCTTTCGCGCTGGTGTCTATATTTTTGTGCAAAGTTTCAATTAATAAATTTTTCTCAGCAATATCATTACTAAGTTTATGTATAGATTGATTTCTTCTCATTAATGACACCTTTCTCACGCTTAAGTTTAGACTCTAATTCTTGGAGTTTAGACATCATGGCATGCATTTGATTCAGAAAATCAGATTCAGTTAAGTCACATACCTCTTCATTATCTCCTTCATCAGAATCAGCTTCAGCTTCTGACTGCTGCTTACCCATCAAGCACATGTGTGCTGTCTCGTCCTTCTCTCCTTCTTCAGATTCTTGGTCTGAATGGTCGTGTTAGAGCATAAATCAGTTGGATACAAGATCAAGAAGACTGAAGGTCAAAGTTTAAGAAGTCAAAGATGAGAAAGTCAACTCTTATCAAAGTCAAAGTCATTTTGTTAATAAAAGTCAAAGTCAACATTTGTATTTGTTTGTTTCTTTGTAATTGTATGGAGGTATAAATACCTTCTTGTCTTTGTATTTCATTAGAATTGTAACTAACAGATAGAGTTGTAAATTGAGAGAATACGTTTTTCCAGAGAGAGAAATCTGTAGAGAGAGAAATATGTAGAGAAAGAAAGAGAGTCTTAGAGAGAGAAAGTTGTAATCGTTGGATTAAAGTTAAATCAAACAAGTAATTGATTCAAAAATCTTGTTTGTTGATTTGTTTGTGTTTAGAAACTAGAATCTGGGAATAACAATTGGTATCAGAGCAGATTCAAATCGAAATCAAATCAAGAAAATGTTCGAAACTGTGTTCTTGAGCCGTAGAATCAAATTTTGAGTTTTTGTGCGAATTAGGTGTTGAAATTGATCAGGTTATGATCGCAGAGTGTATTTGATCAAGTATGTATAATCAAATTTGTCATTTGCACTGTAATTGATAGATAATTTCAAATGTTTGTTGAAGTTTTTCTTCACGAGTTCATACGTACTGTATCATCAATCATTTTGTATTGTGACTGTTTGTTTTTTAAATTCTTGTGTTGTAATCAGTTCTAATATTGTAATCGAGCATTCATACAAAGTTTCAAGTCAATTGGACAAGGTTTGGATCGAAATCTGTGAGAAAAGTGAAGTTTTTGGTCGTTATACTGAAGAACACGCTAGATCCAAGAAACGCGCAAGTTCTTCGCAAAAACGCGCAAGGGGAAGTTTTTGGTCAAAACGCGCAAGTGGAAGATTTTGGTCAAAATGCGCAAGGCATTGTTAGTGAGTTCTAGAAACTCCCTGATCGAAGTCTGGGAGTTTTGAAAATTGAGAAATTTTTCTATGGACCAGAACACGCACGTAGTTGTTAGCGAGTTCTACAAACGCGCTAATCGAAGGGTGCAAGTTTGAGCCGGAATAGTGATCTGCGAGTTTGGTCGATCTGCGAGTTTGGTTGGTCTGCGAGTTTGGTCAATCTGCGAGTTTGGTCGAAAACGCGCTAGTAGTGGCTAGCGAGTTTCTCAAACACGCACGTTTCTGTCTGCGTGTTTCTCAATGAATAGTGGCATGCGTGTTTAGGAGTTAGCGAGTTTCTTCGAGAACATCATCTAGTGAGTTTCAGCGATCTGCGAGTTTCTCAGAACACGCAAGTCTTTGCGTGCGAGTTTCTCAAACGCGCAAGCTTTAGTTTGCGTGTTTCTTTCTAAATAGTGACTTGCGAGTTTTACAGTGCTTTGCGAGTTTTACAGTGCTTTGCGGGACCCCCGTGCTAAGTCTGCGGAGGGGGACATATTTCTTTTTGTGATCAAAATTTCTGATTTTATATTTCAAGTTTTTCTGTATTTTCTTGATTTCATATTTGGACTAACGATCAGTTCTAGTTTCTTATTGCATATATTTTTCAAACAGGTTCAGACAAGATGACTTCCAAAGACGCTCTTTCTATAGGCACAGATGTCAAGCCACCAGTTCTATTCAAAGGCGAATATGAACAGTGGAAAGACAGATTTCTCGACTTTGTGGACAGACACTCAAATGGAGAAAATATTCTTCTGTCAATCACAGAAGGTCCAATGATTCCACTTACTGTTGAAGTACCTGATGACGAATCCTCTGATAGTGAAGATGGTGATGAGGATAGAGAACAAACGATAAAAACAGTTAAAATTGATCTATCACAGTATTCTGAAGAACAGACAAGCCGGTATAAAGCAGACAAGCAAGCAAGATCTCTTTTACTTCAGAGCATTCCTAATGAGATTTACATCAAGATTGATAGCTACAAGGATAATGCTAAGAAGATGTGGGATCAATTGCAAAAGATGATGATGGGATCCAAGGTCGGGAATCAGATGAAAGTGGCTAACTGCATTAACAGTTATGAGGAATTTAAAGCCAAAGAGAATGGAAGATTGGAGGATACTTATGAACGGTTTGTCTTGCTTCTGAATGAACTGACAAAGAACAAAGTGAAAAAGAAGCAGCTTGAGAATAATGTCAAATTTATGAGCATCTTACAACCTGAATGGCAAAAGCATACGCGTAGGATGAAACAAATGAAGGATCTAAAGGAAATACCGTTACATGAGGTCTATGAAACGTTGAGGCAGAATGAAGAAGAAGTTGAAGAGAAAAGAGCTGAGAAGAAGAAGGCAGATAAAGTTCCAGATCCTATTGCATTGGTAGCTGGAGAGAAGAAGAAAGAAAAGAAAGAAAAGACAGAAAAGAAGAAAAAGAAGAAAGTGATTACAAGTTCTGAATTTGAATCTGAATCAGAGGGTGATGATGGAGAAAGTATCAAACAGGCTATGATGTTACTGACCCGTGCATTCCAAAAGAAATTTTACAAGAAGTCGGGATCAAATTCTCAAAGATATTCTTCATCAAGCTCCAAGAATCATGAACACCGAGAAAGAGTTGAAGGAAAGCGACATGAAGAGAACAAATATGTTGAGAAGAAACCCGATGAAAGGAAGAAGTTTGTGAATGATTGCACAGTTGCTGTAAAGCCAGCAAATGATCTAATCAAATGCTACAACTGTGGCAAGATTGGACATTTTGCTAAAGATTGTCGAAAGCCGAAGGTTCGAAACTCTCAGTATTATCAGAACAAATTGCTACTGGCCAAACAGCAAGAAGCGGGCATAACATTAATGGCTGAGGACGAATTTTGGTTGGATCATTCAGATGGTGAAGAAGAAGAGAAAGAAGAAGTTTCTCATCTCTGTCTAATGGGAAAAGAAGTTAAGTATGATGAGTCAGATGACGAGACAGCTGATGAGGTAATAAACTTAACTCAAAAAGATTTCATAACCAAAATGGAAGCTATGATGGTTGAGCTTAATGATCTTCAAGTAAAACTGAAGAAAGAAAAAGAAAGAGTTGCTAAAAGAAACAATAAGATCTTTGAGCTTAATAAGTCTGTTATTGGGAACAAAGATCTAATTGATTCTTTACGCAAGTCTGCTTCTGATTCTAAACTTCAAGTAGATTGTTTTGAAAAGAAGATTTCTGATTTTGAAGTTAAAATTTCTAAGTATGAGTTTGAGAAAAGAGAATCTGCACTAACTGTTCATAAATTGTAGGTTGAGAACAAGCTTTTGAATAAGAAGGTAAATGGTTTGGAAGCCAAACTTTATGCAAGAGGACAAACAGATTAAACCATTTTTCTTAATGCACCTAACGAAGAGGCTGATGTTAAGGAAAAATGGGGTCTTGGTTTTCAAAACCCTCATTACTTAAAGAAAGCCATCAGAAAACAACCGGCACTTTATAATTTTGATTTTCTTGCTTGTGCTGGTAAACATACTCATTTAAAACCCAAATTTGTTACCAAATTACTAGAAGAAGTTGAGGCCAAAGAAACTGAAAATAGAAAGAATATAAATAAAATGCAACTACCATTTAACTATGCAAACTTAAATGATAGTTATCTTTCTGAGACATCAAAAGTTCTTTCAAATGACTATTTTGCTAGTTATTCTGTTTCTGAGATGAAGGAAAAACCTGCAATTGCAAAGGTTTATGTTCCTCCACTCATTATTGAAAGCAAAATAGTTGAGCTTGAAAATATTGTTTCTGATGAAAGACTTTTGGTAGATATTGAACAAAGTGTGTTTTCTACAGTTTTAAAGAACATTGTTTTTCAATCTAAATCTACAAAGTGTTCTACAGTTTCAAAGGCACCTCAAACTTCGTCTGATAATTTTGATGACTTATTTGAGTCTGCAAATGACTTTCTTAATTCTGATGATGGGTGCATAGAAGAAATTGATATGTTTGACTTCAGTGCTCTTCTTCCTGATCATTCTACTTGTCTTTTAAATGAAAAAGTGTTACCAAGTGGTTTTAATATTGGTGAATCATCAGCTAAGATTGGTGAATCAGTTTCTGTAACTGCTGATTACTATGCTCAAGGTAAGAAACATAAGAAACAGCAATTACAGAAACAGAAATACACTGGTACACAAAAGAAAACTCAATCTCAGAAATCTGATTTTCCTAATAAATCTAAATCTTTTGTTTCAGATATAAGGAAGAAAAGGTCGAAAGTGAGAACCGAATGGCGACCAAAAAGGAAGGATGATGAGATAACTGAATCAGTTTCTGATAATTCTTGTACTAGATCTGATAGTAGTGATTCTGATGTAGTTGGTCAATATGCTTCTCATAAACAAAACCTTGTAACTTCTTACAAGCGTTATTCAATAAAGCAATTGATTCAATTATCTCATATTACTACTAAATCTTATCATTATCGGAGAAATGATTTTGCTTATTCTCATAATTCTTCTGATTAGTTTGGATCTTATCATGTTTATTCTTCAAGATCAAATGTTTTTAAAAGTTTTCAAAGAAAAGGAGGGTCCATATTTGAATAAATTTTGTGCTTTAATCGTTTTACTGCTTTATGTCTTTTACATTTGAATAAATTTTGTGAATAAAGTTGCTTTGACTAGACTTTGAGATTTTTGCAGGATGAGAGAAGCTGACAAGATCATATCTTAATGACTTCAGCTTGACTTCATGAGATTTAAGATTGCGCGAAAAGGTAAATTTCTTATCTTAATCTCAAATATATCTGAAAGAAGGATAACTTTCAGATATAGAAAACATGTTCTGAAATGTTCAAACCACTTCCCGATTCTTAAACAGATTTTATAATTTGGAAGTGTGATTTTAAATGTTTTCATTTTTTTTTGTGCTTAATTAATAAACAAACCGTGTGTTTCCAAAGATAAATACTTGCGTATTGTCTTTTCACATACTTTCAAGTATTCACACACATTGGTTTGATTTCTTCTGCAAATAGTTCTTACCATGTCTCTAAATTGATACAATTTTTCGATGGTAAGACACCCAGCTTGTACTTTAAAGAATTTTGAGCGATATTTCATTTCAAAACGTCATTTCAAGAATATCTATATTAGTGTTTTGTATAGACAATATCCATTATTCTTGACCTTAAGCTTTGATTGTTATATCATTCATTTCTGATCATTTTTCATACAATGTCAGATTTTCATACAAGCCTTTTGCATTCATTTTCATTCATTCAATACTTGTTTGAAAATACTTCAATGTTTAAAAATGCTCTTATTTCTATGATTATATCTTTGAGCCTATTCATATCTGACATTTGTATATGAGCTTTAACTGATAAAGTTAAACCATATTGAGCAACTTTATGCTTTCATCGAAAATATGGGTTCTTTGTGCTAGGGTTTCAATGAACTTCTATGATATCACGTTAACTAGTGATTTCTACCCAAGAAGTTAATCCTTTAGTGATTGAGTGTGAGGAGTCTAAAAGAAATGAGTGTGGGTTGTGTGAAGAGGTAAAATGTAAATGAGAGTTTGGTTAGTAGTGAGCTTAATGATTGAAAGAAAGAGGGTGTGAGATCAGAGTAAAAGAATATCAAACTCTGCACCAACTACTTTCTGAGCCGGGCAACCACATTATTAGCGTTTCACAATTCTTTGGTGAATGTTATTGAAACAGGCAAATAGCCCATGCCAACTCTTGCTAAAACCCCACCAGCCACTCATTTTCCTCTCAAAAAGAAAATGTTTCAAATTTTTCTGGGGACGTAGCGCATTATCTATCTGATTTTCATTTGGAAAATCTGGATATTGAAAAAGAAGGAAGTCTGCCCCACCTTCGTACTTCAATAATGTATATTGAGTCTGTGTTTATCTACTGTTGTCTTAGTGGTTTACACAATGTTGAGCCTTAAAAGCAATCATCAAGTGCTTAATTCTTTCTACACTTGCACGAACACACAAAGAATTTGTTTCTTTGTCATAACATTCATAGAAATTGCCTTTGTGGTGTTTCAATGATTGGATGGAAGCCCTGGGGGAGTGAACATCAAAAAGCTCCTTTATATTGTGTATTCGTTACACACAGTGACTTCGTGTTACAGACAGGCATTCTAACTGATTCATTTGTTGATTCAGGAGTTACATGTTCTTATTTTGTCTGGATTTGCAAAGATCTAGATGAATACTTGGTTATGGATCACAGAATCAGAGGCTCAGTTTGACAGATCAGAATGGTCAAAGACATTTCTTGGAAGAATAGTTTTGATGATATAGATGCTTAAATCATCTAAAAGGGGGAGATGATATCAAGAAAATAATAAAGTTTTTGAGAGATGTTTTTCAGAAATGTCCAAGTCAGAAAAGTTCAAAGTAAAGATTTGAAGATTTGAAGAAGATCAAAGAATTTCTGAAACTTTGAGGAAAATTTCTTTGAAGATTATCTGCTAAAGCAATTTTAGCTGATTCTGAAGATAATTTCTTTCCAACGTCTGAAAGTATTATTGTGAAAGTTTTGGGGAGATTGTTAATCCTTTGAAGAAAGTTTTGGAAAGAATACCGTCAAAGAAAAAGGGGAGATTGTATTGACAGAGCTTAGAGTGAAGACTTAATTACTAGATCTTTCAATAGTGATCTTGAATCCAAAGGGGGAGATTGTTAGAGCATAAATCAGTTGGATACAAGATCAAGAAGACTGAAGGTCAAAGTTTAAGAAGTCAAAGGTGAGAAAGTCAACTCTTATCAAAGTCAAAGTCATTTTGTTAATAAAAGTCAAAGTTAACATTTGTATTTGTTTGTTTCTTTGTAATTGTATGGAGGTATAAATACCTTCTTGTCTATGTATTTCATTAGAATTGTAACTAACAGATAG
Organism: Arctium minus; assembly: GCA_954870635.1. Lineage (NCBI taxonomy): Eukaryota > Viridiplantae > Streptophyta > Magnoliopsida > Asterales > Asteraceae > Arctium > Arctium minus. The sequence continues at coordinate 146,716,606 of OX941081.1, forward strand.
AGTTGTAAATTGAGAGAATACGTTTTTCTAGAGAGAGAAATCTGTTGAGAGAGAAAGAGAGTCTTAGAGAGAGAAAGTTGTAATCGTTGGATTAAAGTTGAATCAAACAGGTAATTGATTCATAAATCTTGTTTGTTGATTTGTTTGTGTTTAGAAACTAGAATCTGGGAATAACAGGTCGAGCCAGTATTCATCCTCGGCCATTAATGCTTTTCCAACCTCCTGTTGCTTGGCTAGAAACATCTTATTATTGTAATAGTCGGAGTTTCGGACTTTAGGTTTTTGGCAGTCCTTGGCAAAGTGACCGAGTCTGCCATAGTTGTAGCACTTTATTGGTTCTTCCTGCTTGGGCTCATTCGGCTCTATCCTTGTTCTTCTCTTCTGGTCTCTTTTCTTCAACTTTCTCCTTGTATTTGTAGTTATTCGGACCAGACGAGTACTTCTGACTGTTGGAGCTAGGCTTTTTATAGAACTTCTTTTGGAAGGCCTTGGTTAGCATTAGCATAGCTTCCTTCAGATTCTCACAATCGTCAGAGTCAGAATTCGCCTCATTCTCATCCTCTTCTGATTCAGATGCTATCATCTTCTTCTTCTTAGACTTCTTCTTGACCACAAGTGCAACTGGATCCGCAACCGCTTTGTCAGCCTTCTTCATCTCAGCCTTGATCTCATCCACCTCTTCCTCATTCTGTCTGAGGATTTCATAAACTTCATGAAGTGGAATGTCATTAAGATCTTTTAATTGTTTCATATGTCTGGTGAATCTCTTCCACTCAGGCTGGAGGTTGCTGAGAAATTTCACATTCAGCTCAACTTGAGATTTGTTGATTTTGTTCTTTCTTAGTTCGTTCAACAATGTCACAAATCTGTCATAGGTGGCTTCTAGTGATTCTCCACTTTTAGCTTTGAATTCTTCATAGTTGTTCAGCCAGTTGGAGACTTTGAGTTGGTTGCCGACTCTAGATCCAATCATCATCTTCTCCAATTGATCCCACATTTGCTTGCCGGTAGCATTGTAGCTATCAATCTTGACATAAATTTCATTCGGTATGCCTTGGAGAATGAATGATCTTGCCAATTTGTCACCCTTGTGTCTTTTCTTCTGCTCATCAGAGTATTCACCAAGCGGTAATGGATACTCTCTCTCTGTCTCTTCACCATTCTCTCCAGCTACAGTGAATACCTTGGTTGAAGGTGTCATGATTCCTTCTTTTAGGGATTTTCTGATGTAATCTCCCAAATCATTTCGATCGATGAAATCCAAGAATCTGTCCTTCCATTGCTCGTACTCCCCCTTGAAGAGTACTGGTGGCATCACATCGATTCCGATAGCAAGAGCTTCCCGAGATGACATCCTTACTGATATTATTTAGCAAAGAACTTATAAGAAACTTGAAATGATCGTTAGTCCAGATAAAATCAAGTAAATACAGATTAATAATGAAAAAGAGAATCTGGAGCAAAAATACAGAAATACGCCAAAAGTCAGTGGCGCAAAAGAGATTTTGCGCTAATAGTGTCTGGCGTAAAGTTCAGGTTTGCGCTAAAAGAAGCTGGCGCAAAATGGACTTCGTGTGAACTTGACACCCTTGAGTTTTGCGCGAGAGGATGGTGGCGCAAAAATCAGTTTGCGTGAGACGAAGCTGGCGCAAAAGTAAGTTTGTGTGAGACGAAGCTGGCGCAAAAGTCAGTTTACGTGAGACGAAGCTGGCGCAAAAGTCAGTTTGCGTTAGACGAAGTTGACGCAAAAGCCAGATTGCGCGAGAAGCAGGTCGCGTGAGAAGAGGTTTTCGTGACACGTTGATGGCACAAAAGAGAGTTCTTGACCGGTGCCTTGTGCAACCGGTGCCTTGCCTTCGACCGATGTTTCTTCGACCGGTGTGAGCTTACGACCGGGATCGACCGGAGTCTTCAATGGCGCAAAGTAACGTTTGCGCGAACAGCAGGTGGCGCAAAAGTTGTTTTGCGCTAGAAACTAATGGCGCAAAAGGAAACTTTGCGCTAAGAGCTGGTGGCGCAAAGGACCTTAAGAACTGGCGCAAAGACGATGAACTAGCGCAAAAACGTTGTTCTTCCCTGTACTTCGAAAAACGGCTCTGGAAATCCTAATAACCAATCTAGGCTTCGATAATCAGTCCCAAACTTTGAACATAGGCTCACACACACATCTAGGACTGATAACAATCAAATAATTTCAATAAACAACACAATTAAAAGAATCGATTGATTAAACAGTGTTGTGCTCGTGAAAAACCGAACGATACCAAAATCATAAAATTGACAATCGAAAGCAATGTTATACTCACATAAACCAATACCAATTCAATAGAATATGCAAATCGACTACAACCCAATCAATAACAGCTTGAAAGAACAATCACACAATAAAAAAAAGTTGAATCTTGATAGATGAGCAGTATCGAAAGAAAAAAAAATCTTTTGATTTCAATCTGTTAAGCTCTGATACCAATTGTGTGTCCCTATGATTCACGATTCAATCAAGCAAAACAATTAAACTATAAGATTAAGCAAACCTGATATGATTATTCAATTGAATCGAATGGTTATAAGTGTTGAATAAGAACTCGATCAAGTTATCTCTCTCTTTTCTCTCTATACGCAACTCTCTCTCTCAATATCTCTCAATGTGCACGGCGGCTACTCAACTCAACTCACTCTAAAAAAAAAACCTAATTATCTAATAAATACCTAAAACCTATTTTAAGGAAAAGGATTAAAAACGAAAATACAAAAACAAACTTTGACTATTTATTACAAAGGACCCTAGACTATTTGTTGAGAGTCGACTTTTCTAGCTTTGACTTCAGATTTCCATCTTCAGATATTGATGATCTTGAATCCTATAAAGTTAAGCATTTCAAATAATCAAAACTCACCAAATAACTCAACATTTAATAGTTTCATGTAAAACACATAAACATTTTAAAATGGACATTTTGGCATGTACATCGCTTTCACAAATAAACTTGAACTCACCTTGCTAGATTTAGGCTAAATCTAGATTTTCCCCAACTTGAGCTCATTTGAAGAAATTTGAATCCTCAAGCCAAATATTCCAAAAACCTAGATCCATAAGTTTCCAACCATTTAGAATAGTTCCCCAAACAATTTATATGAAGATCTTAACTTATACTGAAACTCTAATTTCCATAGATGAAGAAAGAGAAGGTTACATTAACTATAACTTGAATCCGTCAATAATACACTTCTAGGTCACCAAAAGAGTGGAAAAGGGTTTGGAGGGGTTTGATGAAACCCTAGCTTGATGAGAGGGAAGGTTGAGAATTGATTCCACTTGCACCACCACACTTAATGCTCTCTTTAACCTTCTTGTTGCCCAATAAAAGCTCCCAACAAACCCTAGATTTGAAATAAATGAGGATGAGGGTTTTGGAAGGGAAAATTGCTTAAGAGTTTTCAAGAACCGGTCCAAAAACGAATTAGGGAGAAAATGGAATGGTTGAGGGTGAAAAATCAAATTTAAAACCTCAGACCCCCACGTGCGACAATGTTCGGCGATAGTGCCAAAGGGCATTGTCACGTGGCACGGTCGCGGAGTGCCCCCAGCTCTCGGTACCGAGCCGGTGATTGTGATAGGTGATTATTCCTGATGTCACTTTTGCTTGGCAAGGTCGCGCCAAGCGTACCGAGCCTATCCTCCCCTACGCATGGTCGCCCAAAGCCTGACTGATGTCGTTTTCTCCGTTTCGTCGATTTAAGGATTGAATTAAGGGGTTCAAAATCTTAAGTTAAATGTCTAAAATTAACCTCTCCCGCTTCACAAACACATGCGGGTAGTACATACTTACTTGAATTTTCTAGCGTTACATAATTGGATTAGGGACTTGGAGGCATGGGTTGGCCTTATTCATATAATGAATTTAAATAAAGAGTTATTTACCCAACTATCCGAGAGTTACATAGAAATGTAATTAGCAAATTTGTTGCTTACCTAAAACGATATCAGTTGATCGATTAATTAAAGCTAAATTGACTAATAATGAGAATATGGATCTCGGTCCACTAGAAAACTTAAGAAGTATTTCCGTAACAATAAGAGAGGGTTACTGTTTTCGATTAAAATAATGGGAACTTGTTTGATAAAGTCCTTATTAAAAAAATAACAAGTTCCTGACACTAGAACTCTTGCATCTCTGTTGTAGATTACCAATGACACAAACAAACAATTCTACTAAAAACCATTTGCGATCAATCCTTGAGAAGGAAAAATTAAATGGGACGAACTTCATCAACTGGTATCAAAACCTGAGGATTCTCCTCAAAGGAGAAAATAAACTACATGTCTCCTAGAACAACAATTCCCAGAAGAGCCCGCTTTTAATGCTCCGAGATTCGAGAGAGTTGCTTTTAAGAAACATGATGAGGATTCTTTGGACATCTCATGTCTTATGCTAATAACCATGGAGCTTGAGGTTCAGAAGCAACATGTGTGTGTCCCAATTTATGTGCAAATCAATCAAGATGAACAAGGAACTTTAATCAAAATAGCCATATGTATATATCAAATCAAACGATTACAATTTGCTTTCACACTCTCAATATTTCTCTTACTACAAGTATTCTCTCTGTTAAAGTGCTACAAGTCTAACAACAAGATAAAAGCCTTTTATACCAACAACAAATACAAGGAAAACAATTAAACTAAACTAGTTCACTTTTACAGTTGACTTTGACTTTCCTCTTTAATCTTCCTTGTCTTTGACTTTGCATTTGAGAGTTTGACTTGGACTTTTGACATTAATTCCCATGATCTTGGATCCAACCTATGTGTGCACTAACAATCTCCCCCTTTGGATTCAAGATCATCTTCAAAAAGAAATTTAACATTAACGAGCAATCTCTCCCTTATCTCATCTTTAGCGAATCCAATCTCCCACTTTAGCATCTTCACAAAGGCAATCATGTCATCTCCCCTTTTGATTCAAAAATAAATTCAACATTCACGGACAATCTTCCTCTTTACATTTCTGACAAACAATTTTCCTTTGAAAGTTAATCTCCCCCTTTAAGTAAATCTGTTCAAATTCAATCTTCCCTTTCTTTGAAATATCTTCATAAATTCAATAATCTCCCCCAAGGTTATGAAAAACTTCATTCAGGCTTCAGAAAAGAAATTATCTTCAGATTCAACTCACTTTTGCTTTAGCAAATAATCTTCAAATAAAATTTTCAGCAAATTTCAACAAACTTTCCAAACTCTTGAACATTCTCTTTCATTCTGAATATTTCTTGAATTTGTTTCTCTCTTTAACCTTGAAAACAAACTTTCTCAAAATTCACGATATCTTGCTATCATCACCCCAAACTACTTTGTCATTTCTTAAACCTTAACCAAAACTAACATTTCTTGAAATAATGTCTCCCCCTTTTTTATGACGTAGAGTAGCGAAATCATCAAAACTCTCATTAAGAAATGTCACAATATTCTGACCACTGATCTTTCGAAAAGAGCGTTGAAGATTCGTCAATTCATAAAGTATTCATCCTTCAAATTCAGACAAATAAGAATGTAACCCTGAATCAACACATGAATCAGTTAATATGCCTGTAAGCAGTACGAAGCTACGTAGTACAACGAATTTACTATACAAGGAGTTTTATTGATGTTCATTCCCCAAGTCTTCCATTCCATCATCGAATAACACAAAGTAATTCTATGAATGTTCCGACAGAAAAAAAAAATTGTGTGTTTGTGCTTGTGTATGAAAGAATGTAAGCATTTTTCTTTATGTTAGGCTCAAAATGTGTAAACCATTGAGACAACAATAGTAATACACGACTCAATGTGCATGATCAAAATGCGAAAGTGGGGCAGACTTCCTTCTTTTTCAATATCCAAATAATCCAAATGAAGATCAAATAGTGTATGTGTTGCGTCGTGTCGGTCCTTTAACAATACTACTACTATCAAGTTTTATAGAAACAACAGCGCAATATGATTACCAACCTGTATTGATTATAACAAACGATTACAGGATTGATCTATGAAGCTTTGATTTGTGTTCTCTATGTTTTCTCTCAAGTACACCTTCAAGTGTGTGTTTGTATGTGTGTATTATGATCTGATCTATGAGAGATTGAGAGATACACTTAGATAATATCTAGAATAGATATTATCTAAATCTAATCTACCTAACAACTTGTAAGAACAAGTTGTATTATAAAACTATTATAACTAAATAATATCTAACAAGTAGATATTATATCTAACTAAACTAGAAACTAACTAAGTTAAACTAATATCTAACAAACTAGATATTAATTTAACTAGTACAATAGTAAACAAATACATTGACATTTATTACAAATAGACATAGACTTATATATCGAGAGTCGACGTTTCGGCTTTAGCTTCAGATTGCGATCTTCAGTTTGGATGATCTTGAATCCAATGAGACTATGTCTTAACAATCTCCCCCTTTGGATCAAGATCATTACGAAAATGATTTTAGCAATCTCCCCCTTTAGCTTCAGATTGCGATCTTCAGTTTGGATGATCTTGAATCCAATGAGACTGTGTCTTAACAATCTCCCCCTTTGGATCAAGATCTTACGAAAATGATTTTAGCAATTCACTCTTCTTGTTCAGCTCAGAAGATGCAATCTCTTTCTTTAGCTCTGAAATCAGCATGTCTTCAATCTATTTTCTTAACAAGAATTCAGTCTTTGACGTGATTCTTGATACATGTCATCTTTGCCATTTCTTTTGTAGTCATTCTCCCCCTTTTTGATGTTAAGTGCAGCGACTTCATCAAAACTATTTGTAAGAAATGTCTATCTTGTGGTTAGAGCCCCTGATCAGTCAATTCAAAAGATATTCATCCAGATCTTTTCAAATCCAAACAAAATAGTCGTGTAACACCTGAATCAACTAATGAATCAGTTAACATGCCTGTCAGTAACACTAAGTCACTGTGTGTAACGAATACACATTGGAAATGAGTTGTTTGATGTTGACTCCCCCAGGGCTTCCATTTAATCATCGAAACACCACAAAGGTTATTTCTATAAACGTTATGACAAAGAAACTAATTCCTTGTGTGTTCGTGCTTGTGTTAGAAAGAATTAAGCACTTGATGATTGCTTATAGGCTCAAAATTGTGTAAACCACTGAGACAACAGTAAGTTAAACACAGACTCAATGTGCATGATTGAAGTGCGAAGGTAGGGCAGACTTCCTTCTTTTGAATATCCAGATTTTCCAAATGAAAATCAGATAGGAAATGTGTTGCATCCCCTTTGAAAATGTGAAACACTTTCTTGTTGAGAAGAAAATGAGTAGATGGTGAGGTTTGATCAAGAGTTGGAATGGGTTAGTTGCCTGTTTCAATAATGATCACCAAAGAATTGTGAATCACTAGAATTGTGGCTACCCGACTCAGAAAAAGTTGGTGCAGAGTTGTGATATTCTTTTAACTCTGTTCTCACGCGCTCTTTCTTTTAAACTTTTTCCTTTCTCTAATCACACTCATTTCTTTTGTATTTGCACACTCAATCACTAAGGATTAACTTCTTGTGTAGAAATTACTGGTTAAGGTAATTCCATAGAAGTTGTGTTAATTCCTAGCACAATGATTCTTGTTTTCCTATGATGCATGTGATGCTCAGATTGTTTAACTATTTCAGTTAAAGCACAATTTAGATCATGAAAACATTTAAAATACACTCCCAGAATATAAAATTTGTTGAAAAATCAGGAAGTGGTTTGAACATTACAAAAAATATTTTCTATGATTTAAAGTTGTCCTTCTTTCAACCATATATGAGATTAAGATAAAGGATTATACCTTAACGTTTGATCTTACATCTCATGAAGCTAATGCTTAAATTCATAAAGATATGAACTTGTAAGCTTCTCTCAAAAATTCTGCAAAAGTCTAATGTCAAGTCAAAGTAAAATTTATTTACTTAAATTGAAAAGACAAAAAGCAGTAAAACTTTTAAAGTACGAGTTCTGATCAGAAATAATCAGAAGTCATATCCGTACTCCCTTTTTGACTTGAAGAACTCCCCCTAAAATCTTGCATTACAAAAGAAATTTGACATTAAAAAGTACATGCACAAATTTTATGAGCTCCCCCTTGAAGTAATATTGACCAGATGTCAATTTCTTCTCATTCTCCCCCTTGGATCATGAACATATGATAGAATGGCAGATATCAATCAGAGTTAAGAATGAAGAAATGATGAATAAGTATACAATTAGAAAACTTTTAGAGGTAATTACTGGTTATACTTTGAGATTTAGCATACCAAGCTTCGAGACTAGAAAGGTAAACCTCTTTTCGTCTAAAGGTTTGGTGAACAAATCAGCAGGTTGATACTCAGTCTTTACAAAGAAAAGTTCAATTGTTCCTTTCTCTACATTATCCTTGATAAAATGATACCTGACGTCTATATGCTTTGTCTTCGTGTGTTGAACAGGATTCGCCGTTATTGCGATGGCGCTCTTGGAATCACAGTATATCGGGATCTTGTTGAAGTGGAAACCGTAGTCGCGTAATTGAGTTCTCATCCATAAGACCTGAGAACAACAGCTAGCAGCAGCTACATATTCTGCTTCTGCCGTGGAAGTTGAAACACAAAGTTGCTTCTTTGATCCCTAACTTACTAATTTGTCACCGAGGAACTGCACATGTCCTGACGTGCTCTTCCTGTCTAACATGCAACCTGCATGATCTGCATCTGTGTAGGCTGTTAGTTCAAAACTAGTATCTTTAGGATACCACAGACCAAGATCTGCAGTGCCCTTTAGATACCTAAAGATGCGCTTCACAGCAGACAAATGGATTTCTTTAGGATTGGCCTGATATCTTGCACATAAGCATGTTGAAAACATTATATCTGGCCTACTCGACGTAAGATACATTAAAGAACCTATCATCCCTCGATAAGTCCTAACATCAACAGCCTTTCCCGAAGGATCGGTTCCAAACTTAGTACCTGGTGCCATTGGGGTACCAATCGGTTTTGAATTTTTCATTTGGAACTTCTGAAGAATATCCCTAATGTATTTTGATTGATTGATAAAAATACCCGATGAAAATTGTTTTACTTGTAAACCGAGAAAGAAATTCATCTCTCCTATCAAATTCATCTGAAATCTAGACACCATAAGGTTTGCAAAATTCTTACAGTACTTCGGATTTGTAGAACCAAAGATAATATCATCTACATAGATTTGAATTAAGATGATATCGCCTTTTTCCTTTTTGATAAACAAGGTGGTATCAACCGTACCTTTTGAAAACCCAGACTTGACTAGAAAAGTGGAAAGAACATCATACCAGGCTCGAGGTGCTTGTTTCAGACCGTAGAGTGCTTTGTCGAGAATGTAAACATGATTCGGCTTCTCTTTATTCACAAAACCTTTTGGCTGAGAGACGTAGACTTCCTCCCTCAGAATTTCATTGAGGAATGCTGTCTTCACGTCCATTTGAAAGACCGTGAAGTTCTTGTGGGCTGCGTAGGCTAAAAACATTCTGATTGCCTCTAATCGCGCCACAGGAGCATATGTTTCGTCATAGTCCATTCCTTCCTCTTTTCTGTATCCTTTGGCTACTAGTCGTGCCTTGTTTCTGATGACGGTTCCATCTTCGTCTTTCTTTATTTTGAACACCCATTTCGTACCTATTATGGTTTTACCTTGAGGTTTCGGTACGAGTCTCCAGACTTTAAGTGCATCGAACTGATTTAGCTCTTCTTGCATTGAGATCACCCATTCTGGATCAGCAAGAGCTTCTGATACTCTTGTTGGCTCAATCTTGCTCAGAAAGGAGTCATGCATGCAAATGTTCATTGATGCTGACCTAGTTTGCACCGGTTTTGATGGATCGCCAATAATCTGTCTTATCGGGTGCTCTTTGGTCCATTTATGTTCATGAGGCAGTGGATTATATGAATGTATGTCAATTGTATCATCTATAAATCCACTTGTACCTTCTTCTGTTTGTTCAGGAGGATTGATGGTTTCAGTTGAAGTGGCAGGTTCAGAAGGCTCAGCAGGTACAACTTGTTCTGGCTGTAGATTGATCTGTACAGAATCTCCTACTGTTTCAGCTACTTATGTCTCTTTATCAATTGTCACTTCTTCAACTGTTGGAGTCGGCATTTGAATTGTAATTTCTTGTTGAATCGGGGCGTTTGATTCAATAGGAACATCTGAACTGGTTGGATGAGTAGTTGATGAGTCTTCCATCCTGTCAACCATAACAGATTTCTTTATATTTGATCCAAGAAATTCATCATAAAACAATTCAAATAATAAGTCTAAATCAGATAAATGGTTAGTTGAAGTTGAAGCTTCGTCTGATTTATTCTGTTGAGACGCAGGTTCTGGACTGAGTTGCCCAAAAGCTAGTACTCCGGTTATAACGGGTTCAGAACGTTGTTGTTCGGAAGCCATTTCTTCATCAAAGGTGACATTGATGCTTTCAATCACCGTCTTTGACTTCTTCAGATAGACACGATATGCAGTTGATGTCGAGGAATAACCAATAAAGATTCCTTCGTCCGCCTTAACACTGAACTTATTGAGATTCTCCCTATCGTTTAGTACGAAACACTTACATCCAAATATATGGAAATATTTGATTGTCGGTGTTCGGTTGTTGATTAACGCATAAGGAGTCTTCTTGAACCTTCGATGTACCATGGATCGATTCTATGTGTAGCACGCGGTCGATACAGCTTCTGCCCACAAAAATAGAGGTAATTCCGAATGACTTAGCATAGTACGAGCAGCCTCGACTAGCGTTCGATTTCTTCTTTCAGCCACTCCATTTTGTTGAGGCCTACGAGCAGCAGAGTATTGATGTGAAATCCCGACAGATTCGAGATATTCTTCAACTTTGTTGTTTTTGAACTCTGTGCCGTTATCTGTTCGTAGAAACTTGACCGGTTTCTGCAGATTCACCTGGGTCGTCTTCATGAATGTAATGATAACATCTGGTGTTTCATCCTTTGTATGTAGAAACTTGACCCATGTGTACCGCGAATAATCATCCACGATCACGAGTATGTACTTCTTTCCGCCTAGACTTTGAGTTCGTATCGGACCGCATAAGTCCATATGCAATAACTCTAACAGAGCATTGGTACTCGGTTCAGGCTTCGGTTTATGAGGTCCCCTCTTCATCTTGCCCTTTTCACAGGCTGCACATAGATGTTCTCTTTCGTATTTCAGCTCTGGAAGTCCTTTGACGAGCTTTCCATTGACCAGATTGTTGATGTACCGAAAGTTGAGGTGAGAAAGACGTCGATGCCATTTGTTGCATCGAAGCTTTCGATAGTAGACACACTTGCTTGTCAGCCTGGACATTTGACAGATTGATTGTGTAGAGGTCTGATTATCGAGTACCGACCAAGAGTTCTTCGCCTTCTTCATTGCGAACTGAACATCTCTCGGCTTTGAAGTTGACCTCTAACTCTTTGTCACAGAACTCGCCTATACTGAACAAGTTGTGTCGTAAGCCTTCAACATAGCTCACCTTCTTGATAGTGATAATGTTCTGTTGTACATCACCGTATCCCATGATTGGAGAAAACTGGTCGTTGCCAAATCTTACTGTTCCACAAAATTTGTCTTTGAAATTGGACAGTATCTCTTTTTGCCCTGTCATGTGCTTGGAACATCCGCTGTCCAAGAACCATGTATGATAAGTCTGCATAAGAGAAAATAACATAATTTAGATTTTCGTATGACAACATTGGAATTTACACTTTGATTCTCGAAGTGTGGGTCTTGAACTGCATTATTCAAAAACCTATTTTTGACATTGAAGAACGAGTCCTGATCTGTACATAATTAGAAGACTTTCCAGCATATAAAGATAACTGAAATAATTGCTTCATTGAATATTGTTTACGAGAAACAACAAGTTTTTAGTTCAAAAGAGCAATATCAGCAATTAGGACATCTTTACTAAGCGAAGTCTTATTACAATTAACACTACTAAGCGATAAAACGGTCTTGTCAAGCTTCCGTTTGGGTTGCCATTGAGAATTTACTTCTGTCCTTTGCTTGCGCAGATCTGAAACATGTGTAACTGGTGAGTTAGACTTCTGAGCAACAAATGAATGCACCTTCTTTGGCTTACCAGTAGTGATCGGTTTCTGTGAATGCTGAGATATTTTCTTACCTTTAGCATTTTTGACTTTCACAGAGACTGACTTATCAACTTTCGTTGATTTTACACTGTTAACAGGCATACTAGTTTTTCCCAAAGATTTCACAACAAAAGATGAATGGTTTGAAAGTTTAGCATTAAAATCAAATTGTTCAAAACAACCATCCAAACCACCGTCAGAATTAAGAAAATCAAACCCTTCGTTTGATGAACCAAACATGTCATCAGATTTAGAAGCTTTTGTAAAAACAACATTTTTCATAACAGTTGAAAAAACCTTTTGTTGAATCTCAATCATAAGTCTTTCATCTGATAAAGAGGTCTCGAGTTCAGAAATTTTACTTTCTAACACGAGAGAAGGGACATATATTTTACCTATAACAGGCTTCGCCTCCATCTCTTTTTCAGAATAACTTTGAAAGTAGTCAGTTGAAAGAGATTTCTTCTCATCATTTGGAAAGTCATAACTATTATTCAACTTCGCATAATAAAATGGAGCGTGAACTTTAGTTGACTTCATCCGTTTTTCAAATTCATTGGCTTCATCCTTTTCTGATAGTTTAGTATTAAAAACTTTAAATGAGGCGATTCGGTGAGAAACAAGCATAGAGGTATAGTCATAAAGTGCGGGCACTTCTCTTATACCCTTTTTAAGACATTGAGGTTTCACATAACCGATTCCCCAATTTTCTTTATTCTTTTTCGGTTTGTTAAGATGAATGGTTTGCTCACTTTGACCTAATGAGTATAGCTTCTTTTCCAAATCATATAATTTAGCAATTAAAGTCTTGTTTTCTTTAATACATAAAGAATGCATATCAGTAAGCTTATAAAAATCAATCTCACTTTTTGTCAATTTAGACTTGAGCTCACTATTCTCTTTTAGAATTATAGTCTGTTCTTTTGCGTTGGTGTCAGCATTTGCATGTAAAACCTCAACAAATACTTTCTTCTCAGCAAGTTCATCGCTAAGTTTTTGTATCAATTGGTTTTTATTAATAATAACACCATTTTCTCGCTTAAGATTAGATTATAACTCTTCTTGTTTTAAAACCATAGCATGCATTTTATTCATTAAATCTTTATACGATAAATTACATACCTCCTCTTCTTCATTTTCTGAATCAGCTTCAGTATCTGATTCGATTTTGCCCATCAAGCACATATTGACGGCTTCATCCTTTTCTTCTTCATCTTCTTCTTCATATGAGTGATCCAGCCAGTATTCATCTTCAGCCATCAGCGCCTTGCCTGCCTCCTGTTGCTTTGCAAGAAGCATCTTGTTCTTGTAGAAGTCGGAGTTTCTAACCTTTGATATTCGGCAATTCTTGGCAAAGTGACCGGTTTTGCCACAGTTGTATCACATGGGTGGTCCTGGCTGACTTGATCCTTCAACTTTGTACTTCCTTTCTTCCGGTTTCTTCTCTTCCAATCTGTTTCCTTCTGTCTGATATCTTCTCTCATCAGATTTCTTCTCCTCTTGTCTCTTCCCTTCAAATCTCTTCCCTTCAAATCTTTTCCCTTCATACCTATTTCCTTCATATCTGCTTCCTTCAACTCTTTCCTTGTGAGCATAGTAGTTGGGTCCAGAAGAGTACCTCTGACTGTTTGACGTTGGATTCCTGTAGAACTTTTTCTTAAATGCATTTGTTAGAAACTGCATTGCTTGCTGCATTTGTTCATTTTCATCCGAGTCAGAGACAACATCAGCTTCAGCTTCTTCTTCTTCACAACAAGAGCGACTGTGTCTTCAACTGTCTTTCCTTTTTCTCTTTTCTGCTAGAATTTTATCCACCTCATCTTCATTTTGTCGGAGGGTTTCATACACCTCGTGAAGTGGAATCTCATTCAGGTCTTTTATCTGCCTCATCTGCCTGGCAAAACTTTTCCATTCTGGTTGTAGAATACTCAGGAATTTGATATTCAGCTCGATTTGAGATTTGTTGACCTTGTTCTTGCTCAATTCGTTTAGCAATGTCACAAACCTATCATATGTTCCTTCTAGAGTTTCTCCAGTTCTGCCTTTGAATTCTTCAAAACTGTGCAGGCAGTTAGAGATTTTCAGTTGGTTCCCAATCTTTGAACCCAGCATCATTTTCTCTAGTTGATCCCACATTTGTTTGGCTGAGGCTTTGTAGCTGTCAATCTTTACATAGATTTCATTTGTAATCCCTTGTAGAATGTATGACTTGGCTAACCTGTCGCCTTTTGCTATTAGCTTAGCATCACCTGTTAGATCTGTATAAGAAAGTGCAGCTCTTACTTCTTGAGTTCCTGCTGCTGGCTCCCTATACTGTGTTTCCATTAGGCCTTCTTCTAGGGATTGTATAATGAAATTACCCAAATCCTGTCTTTCAATGAATTTTAGAAACCTATCCTTCCACCGTTCGTATTCCCCTCGAAAGAGAACTGGTGGCTTGGTGTCGGTTCCTATTGCGAGAGCTTCTTTGGATGTCATCCTGTATTGAATAAGAGAAAACTTGACAGATATGATCGTTAATCCAAATAAAATTTGATCACACAAGAAATTTTGTCCCTCTAGGCAGACTTAGCACGGGGGAAGCGCACAATGAGATGTGCGTGTGAAGAGTGGAGCGCACAATGAGATGTACGGGTCTGACTTTGAACCGAGAAGTTGAGCTATACGGATCTAGTGAGGAACGCACAATTGAGGTGTGTGGGTCTAATGAGGAACGCACAATTGAGGTGTGCGGGTCTAGTTGGAAGCGCACAATTGAGGTGCGCGTTTCAAGAGGGAACCGCACAATTGAGATATGCGATTCAAATGGAACACGCAAGGTTGACTTGTTCTTTTTAAGAGATAAACTCGATGTCTTGAGGTATGCGTGTCTGAGGTATGCGTGTGCTTTGGAACCCGAGAAGTAAGAAATGCGTTTCCTTTGGGACGCGCACAATAGAATATGCGTTTCCTTTGAGACGCGCACAGTAAGGTATGAGGGTTATTCCTCATCTGTTGTGCGGGTGTTCGTCCTGTACTTCTGAAAATCGACTGAATCTTGTTCCTGAAACGATTTAGCAATACCAAACTCTACCAATATGTCTAGAATTACTTCTAGAACTGAATGTAAGCACACGATCTCACTAAAACACTCTTTTTAGAATTTAATCTGATCGCACAGTGACTTACCCACTTCGACTGTTTTCACTCAAAATCCACAAATTGGATCTAGATTTAAGCTTAAAAGTGAAATTAAATAGCAACAACTCGATCTAGCAAGTAGTACGATCACACTCTGATCGATTCTAACACCTAAAACAGTTTAAATCACAAACTCAAATTTTCTTGAAGAACACAGAGACGTTTTTCTTTTATAAAACTTGTTTTGATCTTAATCAGGCTCTGATACCAATTGTTGGTCCTTTAACAATACTACTACTATCAAGTTTTATAGAAACAACAACACAATATGATTACCAACCTATATTGATTATAACAAACGATTACAGGATTGATCTATGAAGCTTTGATTTGTGTTCTCTATGTTTTCTCTCAAGTACACCTTCAAGTGTGTGTTTGTATGTGTGTATTATGATCTGATCTATGAGAGATTGAGAGATACACTTAGATAATATCTATTACCTAACAACTTGTAAGAACAAGTTGTATTATAAAACTATTATAACTAAATAATATCTAACAAGTAGATATTATATCTAACTAAACTATAAACTAACTAAGTTAAACTAATATCTAACAAACTTGATATTAATTTAACTAGTACAATAGTAAACAAATACACTGACATTTATTACAAATAGACATAGACTTATATATCGAGAGTCGACGTTCCGGCTTTAGCTTCAGATTGCGATCTTCAGTTTGGATGATCTTGAATCCAATGAGACTGTGTCTTAACACTTCCCCAAAAAAATATGAAACATCTTCTTGTTGAGAAAAAGATAAGTAGCTGGTGGTGTTTAAATCAAGAGTTGGCATGGGTTAGTGCATGTTTCAATGAAGGTCACCAAAGAATGTGAACCAACCGTAGATGTGGTAGCCCGACTCAAAAAAGATTTGTTGCAGAGTTTTCATATTCTTTTAACTTTATTCTCACACCCTCTTTCTTTTAATCATTTAAGCTCACTTCTAACCAAACTCTCTTTTCCATTTTACCTCAACACACACCCACACTCAGATATTGACCCCTCGCCTCTCGATCATTCAAGATAACTTCTTGGGTAGGAAACACTGGTTAATGTGAATCCTTAGAAGTTCTATTAAGTCCTCACATTGATCTCATGTAATATTTTCCTAAAAATGTTGCTCAATCGTTTAACTTCAACAGTCAAAGCTCAGACCATATGTCAGATAACAATATGCTTAGTATGATAATCATGAAGATTTGATCATTTTAAAACATGGAATATATTCTCAAAACAATTATATTTAATGGATGAAATGAATACAAACTGCTTGTTTGAGAATCTGACAATGTATGGAAAAGATCAAATATGAATGATTTAACAATAAAAGCTTAGGTCACGAAAAATTGGATGTTATCTATAAGAACAAGTATAGATATTCTTGAAAGAAACGCTTTGAATGAAATAACGCTCAATGAACTTTGAATTTCAAACGGGGCGTCTTACCATGAAAAATTAGTTTCAATTTTGAGACATGGTAAGAACATAGTCAATAAAAGTACTAAACCGGTGTGTATGAATACTTGTCAGTATATGAAAAAGATAATACACAAGTATTTATCTTTGGAAACACACGGTTACTTAAACATGAACGCTCATAAAATGAAAACATTAAAAATCACACTTCTAAATTCATGAAATCATTTTGAGAATAAGAAGTGGTTTGAACGTTTAGAAACACGTTTTCATGTCTGAAAGTTGTCCATCTTTCAAACATGTATGAGATTAAGGTTAGAATAATCCTTACGCACATCCAAAATCTCATAAAGTCAGCTCCAAAGTCATGATTTATATTATCATGTAAGCTCCCCCTCAAAATCTGCAAATAGTCAAGAAGTCATCAAAGCAACAAAGTCTTATTGAAAATAAAAACATTTATTGAAAAATAAAGACATGAAAAGCAAAGTAAATCTTTGACAATACGAGTTCTAAACTGAATGTTTCGAAGTCAATGTCCTTACTCCCCCTGAAAATATGCATCATGAAATTTGTCAGTACAAAATATATGTAGAAATTTCTCTAACTCCCCCTATAACGTATGATATTTTGATCTTTATCTCACACTCCCCCTGAAATCATGAGCAGAACCTTTCAGTGCTGATATCATTCAAAATAAAAATAAAGAAATGAAGAAAAAATTAAAAATTATACTATACTAGGTAAAGACAGATTATGTTTTAAGATTCAACATATAATGTTTGGTATGGCTCATATAATGTTTCCTCTTATCGTTATCATTCTTCTTATCATTCATATGGTTTTCAAAGACAAAGCGGGCCTAAATTTAAATGGGTGCCAAAATCATGTTTTGACACTGTAGGTCCCATTTATAAATGGGTACCTAAACCTCTTATTTCCTGATTTGTTTTGTGCAGACCCGTCATATGTGGTAATTGGATAGTGGGTGTTCCAAGCATATGACCGGGCAGAAGAGTATGTTGTCTAATTATACAGACAAATACTGTGGCACAATTCGTTTTGGAAATGATCAGTTTTCACCAATTATGGGATATGGTGATGTTGTACACGAAAATGTCACGATTAAGAAGGTGAGCTACGTTGAAGGCTTACGACACAACCTATTCAGCATTGGTCAGTTCTGCGACAAAGACTTAGAGGTGAATTTCAAGGCCAAGAAATGTTCGATACGCACTGAAGACGGGAAATTACTCTTGGTCGGCACTCACAAGTCAAACCTCTACACCATCAATTTGTCAAAGGTCCAGGCTGACAATCAGGTATGTCTACTCTCAAAAGCCTCGATGCAACAAAGCTGGTTATGGCATCGACGGCTTTCTCACCTCAACTTTCGGTACATCAACAAACTGGTCAATGGAAAGCTAGTGAAAGGACTTCTTGAGCTGAAGTATGAAAAAGAACACTTGTGTGCTGCATGTGAAAAGGGAAAGATGAAGAGAGCTCCACACAAACCAAAGCCTGAACCAAGTACCAACTCTCCATTAGAGTTGTTGCATATGGATTTATGCGGTCCTATGCGAACGCAAAGCTTAAGCGGAAAGAAGTACGTGTTAGTTATCGTGGACGAATTTTCGCGATACACTTGGGTCAAGTTTCTACAGTCTAAAGATGAGATGACAGAAGTTCTCATTACATTTCTGAAGATGACTCAAGTCAATTTGTAGAAACAAGTCAAGATTCTCAGAACTAACAACGGCACAGAGTTCAAGAATAAAATAGTTGAAGAATATCTCGAATCGGTCAGGATATCACATCAATACTCTGCTGCACGTATGCCTCAACAGAATGGAGTCGTCAAAAGGCGAAACTGTACGCTTGTAGAGGTCGCTCGAACTATGCTCAGCCAATCTGACTTACCTCTATTTGTGTGGGCTGAAGTTGTATCAACTGCGTGTCACACTCAGAATCGCTCCATGATACACCGCAGATTTCAGAAGACTCCGTATGCGTTAATGAACAACCGGACACCTACAATCAAATATTTTCATATATTTTGGTGTAAGTGTTATGTTCTAAACGACAGAGAGAATCTGAACAAGTTCAGTGCTAAGGCGGATGAGGGCATCTTTATTGGCTATTCCTCTACATCTATTGCATACCGTGTTTACTTGAAGAAGTCAAAGACTGTGATCGAGACTGTCAACGTTACATTCGATGAGGAAATGGCTTCTGATCACGTCAGTTCAGAACCCGTGATAACCGGAGTACTAGCTTCTGGGCCAACCAATCCAGGACCTGCACCTCAAGATAACAAATCAGATGGCGCTTCATCGTCTACTTCTCAATTATCTTATTTGGATTTATTATTTAAACTATTCAATGATGAATTTCTTGGATCTAATGTGCCTAAATCTGTTGTGGTTGACAGGATGGAAGACTCGATAACTACTCATCCAACCACTTCAGATATCTCTACTAAATCCAACTCCCCGATTAGGCAAGAAGTTCCAGTTGAAATGCCTACTCCAACAGTTGAAGTTTTGACCAATACCGAAGAGACAGAAGTAGCTGACTCAGTAGGATGTACTGTAAGGACTGATCAACAGACTGACCAAGTTGTACCTACTGCAACTTCTGCAACTACTACTTCAACTGAAACCCTCATTCATTTTGAACCATCTGAAGGAGATAACAGTGGATTCCTTGATGCTGAACATGATCAATCTACATCTAATCCACTCCCTCATGAACTCAAGTGGACCAAAGAGCACCCGATAAGCCATGTTATTGGAGATCCGTCCAAACCGGTGCAAACTAGGTCTGCCACTTTGAATCTATGTATGCATGACTCCTTTCTGAGCAAGATCGAGCCTACTCGCGTATCTGAGGCCCTTGCCGATTCAGATTGGGTAACTGCCATGCAAGATGAGCTGAATCAGTTTGAAGCACTTAAAGTCTGGAGACTCGTACCCAAACCTGAAGGTAAAACCATCATTGGTACGAAATGGGTGTTCAAAAAAAAGAAAGATGAAGATGGTACCGTTATCAGAAATAAAGCATGACTTGTTGCCAAGGGATATAGGCAAGAGGAAGGGATAGACTATGACGAGACTTATGCTCCAGTGGCGCGTATAGAGGCAATTCGGATGTTCTTAGCCTACGCATCCCACAAAAACTTCACCGTCTATCAAATGGACGTGAAGACAACTTTTCTGAATGGTGTACTCAAGGAGGAAGTCTATGTCTCGCAGCCAGAAGGGTTTGAAAATCCAGATAAGCCTAATCACGTTTACATCTTGGATAAAGCTCTTTATGGACTGAAACAAGCTCCTCGCGCCTGGTATGATATCTAATCTCAGTTCTTGGTCAAGTCAGGTTTTACAAAAGGTACGGTCGATACCACTTTATTCATTAAAAAGGAAAAAGGCGATATCATTCTTATTCAAATATATGTGGATGATATTATTTTTAGATCTACAAATCCCAAGTACTGTAAGAATTTTTCAAACCTCATGGTGTCACGTTTTCAGATGAGTATGATGGGAGAGATGAACTTCTTTCTCGGATTGCAAGTCAAACAATTTTCAACGGGGATTTTTATCAATCAATCTAAATACATTCTTGATATTCTTCGGAAGTTCAAAATGGAAAACTGTAAACCGATTGGTACCCCGATGGCACCTGGTACTAAGATTGGCACCGATCCTTCGGGAAAGGATGTTGATTTTAGGACTTATAGAGGGATAATAGGTTCTTTAATGTGTCTTACTTCCAGTAGGTCGAATATAATGTTTTCTACATGCTTATGTGCTAGATATCACGCCAATCCTAAAGAATCCCATTTGTCTGCAGTTAAGCGGATTTTCAGGTATCTGAAGGGGACTGCAGATCTTGGTCTGTGGTATCCTAAAGTACAAGCTTTGAACTAAAATCTTATTCAGAGGCAGATCATGCTGGTTGAATGTTAGACATGAAGAGCACCTCGGGTCATATACAATTCCTCGGTGATAAACTAGTTAGTTGGGCATCGAAGAAGCAATTATGTGTCTCCACTTCCACGACCGAAGCAGAATATGTCGCTGCTGCTAGTTGCTGTTCTCAGGTCTTGTGGATGAGAACACAACTACGAGACTATGGTTTCCATTTCAATAAAATCCCGATGTATTGTGACTCGAAGAGCACTATCGCGATTTCAGCTAATCCTGTTCAGCATACTAAGACCAACACATAGATGTTAGGTATCACTTTATAAAATATAATGTAGAAAAAGGAACAATTGAACTTTACTTTGTAAAAACTGATTATCAGCTTGCATATTTTTTTACCAAACCCTTAGACGAAAAGAGATTCAATTTTCTTGTCTCTAGGCTTGGTATGCTAAATCTGAAGACATAATCAGTGGTTACCTATTAAAGTTTTCTTATTGTAAATTTTTTATCATTTCTTTATCATTATTTCTGAAAGATATCTGCACTTTAACAGTTTGTTCATGATCTCAGGGGGAGTGTGAGAAGTACCTCATAGATGGTCAATGTTATTTTGAGGGAGAGCATATCTAATGCATGCATTGTGATTATTGATAACTTGTTAGTGATGCATGATTTTAGGGGGAGCGTACAAGTTAAAGGAGTATGGCTATGACTTCTGATTGTTTCTGATCATAACTCGTACTTTAATTGTTTTACTGCTTTTTGTCATGTTAATTTCTATGAATAAAGTTGCTTTGACTAGACCTTTAGACTTTTGCAGTTTGAGAGATGCTTACAAGATCATATCTTTATGACTTTAAGCTTGACTTCATGAGATGTAAGACTACACGCAAAAGGTATAATTCTTTATCTTCATCTCCTCTATGGTTGAAAGAAAGACAACTTTCAATCATAAGAAAACATGTTCTTAAATGTTCAAACCACTTCCCGATTCTCAAACAGATTTCTTGAATTGGAAGTGTGATTTTAAATGTTTTCTGCTTCATCTTTGTGCTTTAACTGATAAAGTTAAATCATCTAAGTAACACATGCTTTATAGGAAAACATGGGATCAGTGTGCTAGGACTTAAAAGAAACTTCTATGGAATCACACTAACCAGTGATTTCTACCCAAGAAGTTAATCCATAGTGATTACGTGTGAGGAGTCAAAAGAAATGAGTGTAGGATGTGTGATGAGAGAAAATGTAAAAGAGAGTTTGGTTAGATGTGAGTTGAATGCTTAAAAGAAAGAAGATGTGAGAACAGAGTTAAAAGAATATCAGAACTCTACACCAACCTTTTTCTGAGCCGGGCAACCACAATACTAATGATTCACAACTCTTCGGTGAACATTATTGAAACAGGGAACTAGCCCATGCCAACTCTTGACAGTACCCCACCAGCCACTCATTTTCTTCTTAACAAAAAAATGTTTCATTTTCAAAGGGGAAGCAGCACATATGCTATCTGATTTTCACTTGGAAAATCTGGATATTGAAAAGAAGGAAGTCTGACCCACCTTCGCAATTCAATCATGCACATTGAGCTTGTGTTTCACTAACTGTTGTCTCAGTGGTTTACACATTTTGAGCCTTATAAGCAATCATCACGTGCTTAATTCTTTCTATCACATGCACGAACACATAAGGAATTTGTTTCTTTGTCATAACGTTCATAGAAATTTCCTTTGTGGTGTTTCGATGATTGAATGGAAGCCATGGTGGAGTGAACATCATGAAGCTCCTTTCCAATGTGTATTCGTTACACACAGTGACTTTGTGTTCCTGACAGGCATCTTAACTGGTTCATTTGTTGATTCAGGAGTTACATTCCAAATTTTGTCTGGATTTGCAAAGATCTGGATGCACATCTTTATGAATTGACGGATAATCAGAGGTTCTGTATGCAAGCTCAGTAGTGGAAGACATTTCTTGAAGAAAAGTTTTGATGAACTCATTGCTCTTTTCATCAAAAAGGGGGAGAAGCGTCAACCAAGAAATGGGGAGAACACAAGTTTTGAAAGAATTTCTGAAGATATGTTGTATTGAAGAAAGTTTCCTTGAAGATGATTTGCTAAAGCATTCTGAGCTGAAACTGGAGATAATTTCATTCCAAGGGATTTTATTCTACATCTTTTAGGGAGATTGCTATATTTTGAAGACAAAGAGGAAGATTGCGTCTTCTGAGCTTAAAGATAAGATTGGATTGCTAAATCCTTTTTCTGTAATGATCTTGATCCAAAGGGGGAGATTGTTAGATCACAGATTTATTGGATTCAAGATCATCAAGTTTGAAGACGGAAATCTGAAGTCAAAGCTGAAAAAGTCAACTGTCAATTATAAAGTCTAGGTCCTTTGTAATAAATTGTCAAAGTTTATTTTTGTATTTTCGTTTTTAGTCCTTTTCCCTTAAAATAGGTTTATGGTTTAAATTTGGTTTTTAGGTTTTTGGTGTGTATCTCTTGGTTAGTAGCCGCACGTAATTGAGTGAGAGTTTGAGAGGTAGCTGCGACAAAAGAGAGAAAACAGAGAGCTTCATTGAGAGAAAACCAACAAGTAGATTGTAATCGTTTGATAAAGAAATCAATATCAGGTTTGATTCATCTTGTTGTGTTTTATTTATCTTGTTATTGTTTGATTAGAACTTGAATCTTTTGGACAATCACATTTCTATGCACCCAACTGATTGTGTGACTTCTCTCTCAGCATTGTCATGTGCAACTTCAACCAATTGAGTAGGTGTTTGAACTTGAGTTTCAGTTTGAATCGGGGAATTTGATTCAGTTAAGACATCTGATGTGATTAGTTGATTTTCACGTAAGTCTTCAGATCTATCAATCACAACAGGTTTAGTCACTTTAGACCCTAGAAACTCATCATAAAATTGATCAAACAGTAAATCTAATTCTGTTAAATATGATGCAGATGTAGAAGACTTATCAGAATTAGTAACACTAGAAATAGGTTCTGGACTGATTTGTTCAGAAGCTAAAACTCCTGTTATAACGGGTTTCGAACTGAAGTGCTCAGAAGCCATCTTTTCATCAAATGTAACTATGACGCTCTCAACTACAATCTTTGACTTCTTCATGTAGTCTTTGTATGCCATAGATGTTTGAGAGTAGCCAATGAAAATGCCTTCCTCGCCTTGTGAATGAACTTGTTCAAGTTTTACTTATCGTTCAGCACAAAACACCTGCATCCAAAATGTGAAAATGTTTGATGCTAGGTATCCTATTGTTAATCAAAACATACGGCGTTTTACCAAACCGGCGATGGATGATGGATCTGTTTTGAGTATAACAAGAAGTAGACACAACTTCAGCCTACAAAAATAGAGGTAGATCAGACTGACTAAGCATAGTGCGAGCAGCCTCAATAAAAGTTATGTTTCGCATTTCTACTACTCCATTCTGTTCTGGCAGCAGAAAATTGATGAGTTATCCCGACCGATTCGAGATTATCGTCTAACGTTTTGTTCTTGAATTATGTGTCATTATCAGTTCTGAGCAGCTTAACTGTCTTCTGCAAATTCACTTGGATGGTCTTAAAAAATGAGATGATGACATCAGGCGTCTCATCTTTTGATCTTAGAAAGTTGACCCAAGTGAATCTTGAATAATCATCCACTATTACTATAACGTACTTCTTGTCGTTGATGTTTTGTGTTCGCATGGGACCACAGAGATCCATATGCAACAACTCTAAAGGAGCACATGTACTAGGCTTAGTCTTAGGCTTGTGAGAAGCTCTTTTCATTTTGCCCTTCTCACACGCGTCACACTGATGTTCTTTTTCATACTTAAGCTCTGGAAGTCCTTTCACCAAGTTCCCAGTCACCAACTTGTTAATGTATCGGAAGTTAAGGTGAGATAGCCTTCTATGCTATAACCAACTTTGTTGCATAGAGGTTTTCGACAGTAGACACACAGCATTATCTGGTTTCACATTGGTCAAATTGATTGTGTAGAGGTTTGACTTTTGCGTTCCAACCAAGAGTTCTTTTTCGTCTTTAGTTCTAACACAACATCTCTTAGCCTTGAAGTTCACTTCTAAATCCTTATCGCAAAACTGACCAATGCTGAACAGATTGTATCCTAATCCATCAACATAGCTCACCTTCTTAATCGTCATGTTCTCTTGTACGACATCTCTGTAACCAAGTATTGGTGAAAACTGGTCATTCCCAAATCGGATATTGCCATAATTTTTTTTTTTGTATAATTAGATAAAATATCTTTCTACCCTGTCATATGCTTGGAACAGCCTGAATCTAAGTACCACATATGACGGGTCTGCATAGGAGAAATCAAACAACAATCGATTTAGGTACCCATTTATAGATGGGTCCTTTCATGTTAGCACAACATTTTGGCATCCATTTGAATTTGGACCCTTTGAACTTTTGAAAAACTTTTGAAACATAATTATAATAGACATGATATGAACCAAACCAACGATCAGAAGTTTGTCGAGTAACAAAATCATTTCTACGAGATGTGGAAGACTGAGTAGTAGACGAATTAATTGGATCAATTGCTTTATTGTATAAGACTTGTCAGAATGTACAAGTTTTTGTTTAGGAGAAACAAGTTGACCAACTACTTTCACAAACACTATCTATAACCCTATTACATTCGGAATCAGAAAATGATTTGGTAGACTCGTCAATCTTCATCTTTGGTCTCCACTCTAGTTTCCCTTCAGAACACATCTTTCTCATATCTAAAACATATGAATTATGCATGTTAGAACTTAGAACTGTGAGATTTCTGAAATTGTTTCTTTCTAGACTTACCAGTGTTGGTCCATTTCTGTGAGTGCCTTTTCTTTTGTTTCTTACCTTTGGCATAGTAGGTGCTCATAGGAACTGTTTCATCAACTTTCGTTGATAATTCACCTTTTTCATAAACACTTGATAAACCATTTGAAGAAATAACAAATTGAGAATGATCTGGAAGTTTTGCATTGAAATCAAACTAGTTAACACACTCATCAAAACAATCATCAGAGTTCAGAAAATCTGTCTCATCATCAAACAAATCATCACCATCATCAGATAAAGGAGCTTTGGAAACATTTGAAAACAACTTCTTATCCTTTGTAAAATCAGATTTGAAGTCAATGTTCAAGAAAACAGTAGAAAATATCATCTGTTCTAAATCAATCAAAATTCTATCTTCTACTAAAGTAGTCTCAAGCTCAGAAATTTTACTTTCTAAGATGAGTGGAAGAACTTAAAGTTTACCTTCAATAGGTTTTTCCTCCATTTCCTCAGTAGAATAATTTGGAAATAATCATTTGAAAGAAACTTTGATTGTTTAGTACTGTAACTAGCATTCAGTTTTTCATAACGGAATGGTAGTTGCATTCTATTCTTGTTTTTCCTGTTTTCATCTTCCTTAGCTTCAACATCATCCGATGACTTTGTCCATTTGACTTTGAGTTCAGGATATTTCTTAGTCAGTTGAATAAAATCAAAATCATATAAAACAGGCCTTTTAGAAATAACCTTTTTCAGATGATGTGGGTTATTGTAACCAATACCCCAATACTCATTAAAAAATGTAAACTCTTTTGGTTTATTAAGATGAATGGTTTGATCAGTCAGACCTCTAGTATAAAGTTTTTCTTCCAAACCACTGAACTTTTCAATCAAAGTTTTATTTTCCTTCTTTAAAGATATACACTTTTTAGCAACTTCTTTTATCTCACGTTCACACATTTTGAATTTAGAAGATGTTTCAGATAATTGACTTTGAATTGCAGTATTTTCTTTAGCAAAGGTATCAATGTTTTTGTTTAAAGTCTCAACCAATACAGTCTTCTCAGCAATAACATTGTTGAGTTTCAGGATTTCTTGGTTTTTCTTTTCAATGACATCTTTTTCGCGTTTAAGTTTAGACTGCAAATCCTGAAGTTCAACCATCATGGATTGCATTTGTGAAAGAAAATCAGATTCAGTCATATCATTTACCCCATCAGAATCCTCCTCATCGGAATCTTTCTCATCTATCTTTTGTCTCATGAAGCACATATGGGCAGTCTCTTCTCTTTCACTCTCGGAATCGTTGACATCTAGCCGATGATCATCCTCAACCATTAGAGTTTTGCCCGCCTCTTTCTGCATTGCCATGAGCAGTTTATTCTTGTAATAATGATAATTCTTCACCTTAGGCTTCCTGCAATCTCTGGAAAAGTGGTCGATCTTGCCACAGTTGTAGCACTTGACTGGTTCAGCCTCTTTCTTCTCCTCGTACCAATTCACATACTTCTTCTCTGCCGACTTCTTCTCCTCAAATCTCTTCTTTCCTTCTACTCTATCTTTATGCTCAAAATTTCTTGAACCTGAAGAATACCTTTGACTGTTTAACCCAGGCTTCTTGTAAAACTCTTTATGTAAGGCCCTGGTCAGTAAGAGCATTGTTTGCTTCAAATTCTCACCATCATCAGATTCAAAATCATCACTTTCCTCTTCATCAAACTCAGACAAAATTACTTTCTTCTTCTTCTTCTTCAAACCTACAGACTTCCTTTCCTTTCTCTTAACTACCAAAGCAACTGGATTAACCATTGGATTGTCTGTTTTCTTCTTTTCGGCTCTTATCTCCTCTACCTCTTCCTCATTCTGCCGAAGAGTCTCATAGACCTCATGCAAAGGAATCTCATTTAGATCCTTGAGTTGTTTCATCTGACGTGTAAATCTTTTCCATTCTGGTTGTAAGATACTCAGAAACTTCACATTCAGCTCAATCTGAGATTTCTTCACTTTATTCTTGCTTAGTTCATTCAACAGAGTGACAAATCTGTCATAAATAGTCTCTAGACTCTCACGTTCCTTTTCTTTAAATTCTTCATAGTTGTTAAGGCAATTAGAGACCTTTAGTTGATTTCCTATCTTTGATCCCAACATCATCCTCTCTAGTTGATCCCACATATGTTTACCAGTAGCTTTGTAACTGTCAATCTTTACATAAATCTCATTCGGTATCCCTTGAAGTAGAAAAGATTTTTTCAATCTATCAGCCTTGTATCTTTTCTTTTGTTCATCAGTAAACTGATCTGGATCCATTTCATACTCAGATGTGTTAGCCTATTCTCCATCATCTTCGGTAGTATGAGTCTTTGTTGGAGGTTTCATGGGACCTTCTTTCAATGACAATCTAATATACTCACCAATATCATTTCTATCAATGAAATCCAAAATTTTGTCCTACCACTTCTCATATTCCCCTTTAAACAAGACTGGAGGTTTGACATTTGTTCCGATAGCAAGAGCATCCCTTGAAGTCATCTTGATGTATGCAAAGATCTTTAAACACGAAATCAGAAAATTTCAAAAATTTCAGAAAAACAGTCAGAAAATGACTATGGAATTCTCACACTAAGGGGTTGTTTGTTTTTGTAAAAAAACCTTTTAATGGCTCTTAAGTCTGAATCGTTCAGACATTTTTACACACCACCTCTTATTAATCATAACTAAAATAAGACTTCAGACTTTAGACCTCTTAAAAAACAAACGGCACCTAAAGAGTTTACTTTTTTGCACAACACACAGAATTCGCACACCAAAAGACACAAAATTCAAGATTTTCGCATGCAGCTTGATGCGAATTCAGAGTTTTCGCACGTAGAAGGATGCAAATTTCTGACTTGGCGCACGAAGGTGTCTGCGAAATCAAACTTTTCGCACGTAGGCTGATGCGAAACCCTCACATGTAAAATCAAAGAACACCAATTTTTCGCAGAGATATGTTGTACGAATTATGGACTTAGGCAAATTTCAAAAATTCACTTTTCGCAACAGAATATTGTGGGAAATTTCGGACTTAGAAAAAAAATTCAGAACTTCAGCGTGCGAATTTCTCCACTTTTCGCAGATCGAAGACATGAACAATAACTTTTCGCACACAAGGACGTGCGAATTCTGTACTTTTTGCACGAAGGGTTGTGCGAATTTCTCACTTTTCGTATACCGAACTATGCGAATTCAGACTTTTCGTATACTGTGTGAAATTCTCACTTTTCGTACAAGGCTTGTGCGAATTCTATGCTTAACAATCACGAAGTGCTATGCGTAATCCTCAAGAACATGCGAAATTCTTGGATCATGCGAATTCTTCAGATCTCGGCCCAAAAACTTCAAATTCAGTCCAAAAGTGGTTCAAAACTCCAAAATTGATCTTGAAACTCTACCAATTTGTCATGGAACAAGGTCTGGACAGATTACAAACAATTAATTTCAACAAAAACAACAAAGATTACAGATTCGACCAAAATACAATGCGTGTAAAACTTCGAACCAAAACTCAACTAAAATCCAAATTCACACAATTATGTTGTGAATTGGACAATCTAATCAACACCGAAATTGTTCTAGAACATAAAACGAATATAATTCAAACAATTACAACTCAAAAACAATTAGGAATCAAGAAATTCAAGAGATGAACAATGATCTGCGAGTTCTTAAACTTTCGACCAAAAATTTCTCAAATTCTTGAAATGTTCTGATTAAGTGATTGCTCTGATACCAATTGTGTGTCCCAATTTATGTGCAAATCAATCAAGATGAACAAGGAACTTCAATCAAAATAGCCATATGTATATATCAAATCAAACGATTACAATTTGCTCTCACGCTCTCAATATTTCTCTTACTACAAGTATTCTCTCTGTTAAAGTGCTACAAGTCTAACAACAAGACAAAAGCCTTTTATACCAACAACAAATACAAGGAAAACAATTAAACTAAACTAGTTGACTTTTACAATTGACTTTAAGTTTCCTCTTTAATCTTCTTTGACTTTGACTTTGCATTTGAGAGTTTGTCTTGGAATTTTGACATTAATTCCCATGATCTTGAATCCAACATATTTGTACACTAACAACATGAAACCATGGGCATGTTCGCTATGATCGAACACCTAAAATTGTTATTCCAAGAGCAAGCTAGACATGAGAGGTATGAAACATCCAAGGAACTGTTCCATTGTAAAATGATCATAGGTAGTCTTGTCGGACCTTTACATCCCAATCGTGCTTTACTTTGGATATGCATCTCAACCATTTTTCTACTATGAATCTACATCTCAATCATGTTCAACTCATTCTCCTATACATTTGCTTCTACTCCATATTTTTTGGTTTAATTTTGGGTTTGCTTTAGGGCTTAGAATTGACATTGGTTTTTTATTTTAGGATTTGATTTAGGGTTTATACGGTGTTTAGTTTTAGTTTTTTTTTTCCACTCTATATTTTTGGTTTAGTTTCAAACAAAATGATGAAAATCACTTGAATTTCAAGAAAATAGAGAGTCTTCACATATGAAGTTATAAACAACAACCAAAAGGATGCACATGTTACGGTTCTTATGTGAATTGGTGTTAGGTAAACATATATTGCAACAACCTATAAATATGATATTAAGGTTCATATGTGAATTAGTGTTAAGGTTCATATGTGACCAATGTTCATATGTGAATCATTTGTAAAATATGCATTTAAAATAGTTAGGATTGGGATTTCACAAATACGATCCCCATGTGCATTTTTAGCTGAACCATCCACCAATCAATATAAAAAAAAGGAATGACCTACGATTATTGATAATAAAGGTAAACTTGTGAATCTGCATGTCAAATGATTGTTTAAGGTAGGTAAAACAAATGTGGATTAACATGTGCATTTTTAGTTGACCTTATCCACTTGGAAATAATAATAAAAATGACCCACAATTACTGATAATAAAGATGCACATGTGAATATGCATGTCAAATGATTATTAAAGGTAGGTAAACAAACGTGAATTCACATGTGAATGTTCAAACAATGCTTCTCGTTCACTAAGATCGCAACGTTTTTCGTGGATCATATATGAATTTTCAAAATTCTAGGTTCGTTTGCTCGCATATGAGATTTCAATAGATTGAAGAAAATTCGATGTTTTGGACTATGAATGATTTTCACAAAGGAAATAGATTGGATATATAAAAAACGGTTATGGTAATTTAAGACAAATAAAGATAACTAAATCTCCATAATTATATAACTGATTTCTTTATAATTATCTTAATATAAAGAATTATACATTTTGTCCTTCATTTAATTAACAAGGAAAGGTTATCAAAACCAATGGATCAATCTCATGTAAAGGATGAGATCTCTTGTTACATTCTTACAATATTTAGGCGGTGTTTAGGATTGCGTTTGTAAAGTGTTTATTGACTTATTCCGATATGATACCGGTAATCAGGAGTTTTTAGTGTTTGGATGAAAAAAAAATGCTTATAACGGCTGGACACCGGTAATAAGGAGTTTTTGATAAGTTACTCTCTTATAACTTATTAACTTATTCCAGTGTGGTACCGCCATAAGTTACTGCATTCTAACTTATTTACTTATTAATTTGTCAAATACTAAAAAACAACTTATCAGTTATTACGTTTGATACCGTCATAAGCTAATTCAAACACTTTTTATAAAACTCCGATTTGATACCACAAAAGTTGATAAGCACTTCTACAAAAAAAAATGTTTTAAATAAGCAATCACAAACACCCCCTTAGGAAAAAAAAAACATAAGCTGTTTTAAAAAAAAACATAAGTTGTTACAAATATAAAACTAAAATTAAATGTTAACATTAAAAAAATTGAACGAATTATAAAAATAATAATAGATATTATTATTAGATAAATGAGCATATAATAACATAATGATGTTAAAAAATATTTTTGTCCAAATTTTACTTTCCATTGGATTTTTATATCGATTGAATTGTCATTCCATCGGTATATGAAAGAAATGTAAAGTCTCTTTCCTAATGAAGTTGATGATTTTGAAAATGGTGATATTTGAGTGATCAATCTATACATCATTTGATTCTAAGAATGATGATTTTATTATTCCACATCCACTTTCTTAAATGTTCTGTCTTCTTATAAAGTTAAATGAAATGTCCAGTCGTTTCATCAAATAATTAATATGTTTAACGAATAGTTATGTAAATGTGTATATATATATATATATGTGTGTGTGTGTGTGAGAGTGTGTGTCAAAATCACTATATCAAATTAAACAAACATAAAGAATGAATCTCTAAATCTAGGTTTAGGGTAAAACTCTTAAGAGAGGCTGAAGCCAACATAGTGAAATAAAATTCTCCAAAAAGGGAAATTGATATGTTTGTAACAAAGCAGGACATTAAGATTTAAGACGAGGATGGTTGAAACGCAATGAATGACAAAATTGAAAACCAAGAATTCTCCTAAAGCCGAAATAATTTGTTAGACTTGATGTTCGACATGATCATAGAGGCGAAGTTGTGATAAGTCTAAAAAAAGAATGAGTGTGTGCCTTCGAAGAATACAATTCAATGTCTTCAAACTGAATATTTCATCTTTGTCTATCATCATCTCTGATATCTTATTACTTAAAAAAGGTATAAATAAATGTTACGAGGGAGTTTCAGATACAACTTTCTAATTAGTATAAACCATATAAACCAATCAAATGAAATGTTTATGAAAATGATGAAAGTTTATGTATTATAATATTACTGTTTATGGAAAATGACCAGAATTTATTCATTATGATTAATGTTTTAGATGAGTAAGCAATCAGGATATTTATGAAACCAAATATTTATTAAACCAAACAGATGGTTAAAATTAGTTTATATGATTTTACGGTAATTAGATGATTTGTGTTTGAAGCTTCCTATATGCATTATATCTATAATTATAAAGTAGTCTATGAACCGCGCGTTGCGCGGTAATGAAACCATTTTGGTCATGAAATATGTTAAATTATAATATAAGAAACATATTTTGTTAATTTACTAATCTATACTACCT
This sequence comes from Arctium minus, assembly GCA_954870635.1. Classification (NCBI taxonomy): domain Eukaryota; kingdom Viridiplantae; phylum Streptophyta; class Magnoliopsida; order Asterales; family Asteraceae; genus Arctium; species Arctium minus. The sequence continues at coordinate 146,749,184 of OX941081.1, forward strand.
TATAAAGCAGATTTTAAAATTTCTTAAAAACAAGTAATAAAGCATAAAGTACTACAATTTTAAGCACAATCTCTTAAAATCTCTTAATTACAAGACTTAATGCATGAAGTACAACTTAGCCATGCTTCATCGGTTACATCTTTACAACTTGAATGCATAACTTTTCCCTATGAGTTTTTATGTTTCCAAGGTGACTTTTCATTTTCATCTGTTTCCAAGGCCTTTTTACCCGATACAAGACGACGATGTTATCCTCCATACGCTTCAAATCCCAGATTCCAATTTCAATTCATCTGTTTAATCCCCTGATCTCATTTCTGACACTATTTCTTCTCTTCCTTTTTAGTTTTTTCAAGGTAAGCTTCTTGATTTCCCTCTGGTTCTTTATGCATTCGACCCAATCTTTTTGTCTATCAGATCGATTCATACTCTCCTCTATCAGGTACCCTTCGATTTCTTCTTCAATTTTTGATGTTTTACGGTTTCTTCATGTTTTACCAAGAACCAATTTATTCTTCTTACTTTTCATTCCACGTTTTTTTGAACTACAATTGATTCACGATTTCTTCAGGTGCTCTCTCAAAACGATTCTTCAATTGCAAGGTTTTTTATACTCCTTCAAAGTGATTACGCTCTTCAGGTACGATTCCGTACATTTTCTTCACCAATACCACAATTCTTCTTTGCATATGACAATTCTTCTTCACCGATTTCCTCTTTTTTATTGTTTATTCTATTTTGGTGGATAAAGTTGTTATCTAGTTTCTTTTTCCAGGGCTGCTCCTTGTATTTCCTCTTTTAATTTCTATCTCTATCTATCTGCTATATGTTTCTACCATTTATATGTGTTTCTTGGGTTTATGGTTTTCTTAATATGGAAGTTTGCAATGGCCTATTACCAGATTGTAATAATCTTGAGTTATGGATTAGTATTTTCCCAATTTACTGGTGATGTTAGATTGCTTTTGAACTTGAGATTTCATCAATTGTTGAATTATGTTTTGCTAATCCAAGCTTACAATCTGATTATAAAGATTGTGACCTGAATATTTTTTGTTAAATGAAATTGAAGCTCAAATTCTTCAGTTGTTATTGCATTTAATATACTTTGATGGACTATTTAGGTTGGAGTTCTTATTATATATATATATATATATATATATATATATTCAACAAATTAGTAAATTTATAGTTTTTATGTGCATGTTTTTAAGTTTTAAATGTATTCCTTATGATCTTACTTTCTATCTTTCTTTGATGCGAGGTACACACTCAAATGTTGCAACATTCCTGGAAAATGTTGTAACTGTAAAGATTGTACGCATTGTAGATTCAGTAAAAGGAATTTTTAATATGAGGTGTAGTTTATCTTTTCAGAATTCTTGCATCAGTTGCATGTGACTTTGTATCAGTTTATTGAACTTGGATTTTGCGAATGTTAATTGTCACGGTGATTTTCTGATTCTGGAACTATGGACTTATGTATAGTTGTATACTTTACAGCATTATGATGTGTATTTTTTTTATTGTTCTGAAACGGGATTGCTACAAACTCTTGGATTCATAGAGATGATACATGGAGATGTAGGTAAATCCTCAATCCTTTCATTTTGTGTGTTAAAATTAGATTTCTAAACCTTAATATATCTTGTTGCAAGTTCTTACCTCCATGATGAAAATGGTGATGAACAAAAATCAAATAGAGCAACCACTTCCAATTCTTCCAATAATTGGCCCAACTGAGCTTGATGTTTTTTTGGTCACAAAGGTTGGGTGCTAGAGGTGAAACCATGCAAATTTTTTTTTTAAATTGAAGCTAGAGCTTTGAAAGGCTACCTTCCTTTTCTATTCAACCCCTCACGGCTCACAACAAATTTATCATTTGATTAAATTATGCCTTCCACCTTCTGAGTGGTAAGTTTCACTTATGCTCCATGTTGCATTTTTATGTTGACTAAAGTACATTTGCACTATGATTTACGTTATCCAATTTCCATTGCAGGCATGTTGATGGTATTAAAAATTGAATCAGTCAAGACCATGACTCAAAATACATGATTAGAGTGTGTAGTACACAATTTGTTTATGTAATTCAATGGTGGTGGTTCAAATAGAAACCACTTAGGAATTTTGGAACGATATATTGTTTGATGGGAAACACTTGTAGAGTTTGCGATAGAGGTGTTTTTTTTTGCAGCAGGTCTTGAAAATGCAACAAGAAAGATATACAAAGGTTGTTTTTTTGCGGTACAAAGGTTGTTTTTTTGCCATTTGTTTGCCTTGAAACTATGTTTTATCTGTTAATGTTTTTTTTGCATTCCATGCTATAATTTTTTCTCTTTTAGTTGAATCTTGGGGTAATGGTTTTTTGTTTTTTGTTGCATGATAACTTGCTTTTGGTTTAGACTAGATATCTTTGTATGCCGAATCAAATTGATTTGTAAGTTTTGCTTGTTGATAAGTGATGGATTCTTTCATGATGGTTTTGTTATTGCCTTTGTTGTAGGAATCAACATAGTGAATGCATATGTATATGAAGTTCTTGAGTTTTTAAAATAAATCATGCCTACAAATCAATTGTTAAGATTTTGTTCAACAAGGAAATATATGGAGCTTACTTGATTGTTTATATGCAATGCTCCGCTTATTTTGATTTTTGTTTGTAGCTAAATTTTTATTTTGGAAATGGGCTCTTTGTTGAAACATACTAAAGTGCGTTTGGCAAATTCTTATCGGGTTAGCGCTTACTAGTAAGCATGATAAGAACTGATAATCTTATCGGGTAAGAGGTATAGCAAGGACCAAGAATTTTACCCGGTAAGTGAGGGATAAGATGTTTACCAGGTAAAAGATGCTTACTACAATCCATTTTGATGGTCAAGTTGTTTAGTAAACGGCCCCTCAAATTTTTCTTAGGAGTTTTCTTCCCAATTGTTATGTTTCTCAAATACCTTAAAGTATTGTTCTTTTTTTTCCCTTAAGGGGTGGGGATTCTTGTAAGCAAGTTGATTGCATCACTTTTTGGATTGGGTTTTAAGTTAAATCACCAACATCAAGTGTTTTAGTTAAGTTCCTACCATACGCGCTTATTACAACCCTTACAAACATCTTGTACAACTTGTATTAGCTTACATTTTTCAAGAATGAGTCAGAACCATACGCGCGCATCTTCCCAATCATGCGTTTAGGTTTTCAAGAATGAAAGAGGCAATTCAATTTCTTGAGAGGTCATTCACGTTTCCCAAGTAAAACATCTTTCACATACTCACTCTCTGTCTTGATTCTTCATCTCACATTCGTTTTTTCTTTTAATAGCCATCCACTCTCTGTCTTGTTTCTTCATCTCACTTTCTGAGGATGTTTTTTCTTTTCTATTTTAGTTATGCCTTTCTTTTTTATACAAATCGTTGATAAATATGTGAAAGATGCTAGAACCCTCATTGCGTCTCAGGAGCACAACTTCATAGGGCATCAATCTTCAACCCACATGGTACCGATGGTAGGTTCATTTTTTTCTTATGGTTTTCAGTTTGCACAACCCCTTCTTCGACTCTCCATTTCTTGCTTCTATCGTCCCTTCCTTTCAATTTTTGTGTCTATCGTCCCTTCTCCTTGACTCTCAATTCAAATACGCTTAATGTGTTGTGGCAACTGACATGTGTGTGATTCGATTCCATCAATTTCAGCAAACAGTGTATCCCGAAGTCCTCACCGTCTCGATTTGATTCAAGTGGTTCATTCCAAGGTACTAAGTTTAAATACCAATTATCTTGCTCAAATTGTAGAACTGAAGCTTTTTAAAATTTTGTTTACGTTTATTTCCAATTTGCCATTGATACAAGTTAACCAACAAACCCAGTGGGGGTTCTGTTGTAGTTCCATTTTTGATTTTACTACCAAATTTTTTGATGAAATAACGGTTCCAACTTTCATTTTTTTTTAAATCTTAATGTCTGCTTTGTTTGTTAGGTTTAAAAGTATTTTGGTTAAAAAGTATTTGTTCGTTTCTTGTAAATCGGACGCCAATCTCACCCTTTTAATTTCTCCATCTTTGGCATTTTTCAAGGAAGTTGTTTCTCATTTATTTTAACGTGATGGTACCGTGTGCATAGTAATAACCTTAACTGAAACGTTCTTGTGTTCTTGGCTTCTTTTGGGTTGTTGAAACTGATATTCTTTTTCATGTTGGCACTCATTTTTTACTTTCATAAACCAAATAACCAAATTCTTTAAGAACCATTGGTTTACTTAACTTGTTAATGCACATATTTATTGGATTCAAGATCATAATTATCTGAAGATGGAAATCTGAAGTTAAAGCTGATAAAGTCGTCTCAACAAATAGTCTAGGGTCCTTTTGTAATAATTAGTCAAAAGTATTTTTTACGTATTTTATTTATTAGTCTTTTATTTTATTTAAAATAAGTTTAGTTTGTTGTTGGGCCCAAGCAAGCCAAGCCCATTAGGCTTAGTTAGCCTATGTATAAATTAGTTTAGGTTAGAGTTAATTAGGTTTAAAAAGGTTCTTAATTGCAATATTATCATAGAGAGGAGGCTTGTGGTGGTAAGTGTGGCGCCGTGAACAAGATAGAGAGGAGGAAGAATTCGATTTCAAGTCTGTAATTCATTGAATCGGTTGCTTAATCAATATCAGGTTTGATTTATTATATTGTTTATGTGATTGCTTGTTTGAATGATTGCGTTTTTGGGACACACAATTGGTATCAGAGCACAGTACAGATTGGATTGAATAAGTTTTTGTTCGGTTCTAATTTTCTGTCAAAGATTCATGTTTTTTATTGTGCGATTGTTCATTCAAGTTGATATTGGTTTGATTGTGTTTGTTTTGCATATTATAGTGATTGGGTATTGTTTGATTTGATAATTGCATTGTTTCTGATTATCAATTTGTTGAATTTGGTTTTCTGGGTTCGGTTTGGAGACGGCACTGTGTGTTCAATCGATTCTTTCATAAAGTGGTTTTTACTGAAATTAATTGGTAGCAATCAGTTCTAATCGTGTAATCGATCGTTTTTGCAAAGTTTGGGAGTTTAATTTTATGTTTTGATCTGTTTCTGGGCTGATTATTTGAGTTTCTGGGTCGATACTGTGTCAAGAACACTCCGGTCGAACATATAGGTCTTTGTTTCTATCGGTCTAAGTCCACTTCCGGTCGAATACCTTTATCGGTCTATAGCATTCGACCGGGACACTCACTGTCCACTCCGGTCTTACCAAACATCCGGTCTTACCAACATCCGGTCTTACCAACATCCGGTCTTACCAATATCCGGTCTTACCAAACATCCGGTCTTACCAATATCCGGTCTTACCAACCATCCGGTCTTACCATTCTATCGGTCAAATCCTCGACCGGACTTTACAAGTTCCCGGTCGAAGGCAATATCGGTCTTTGTACTTCCCCGGTCGAACTCTCGACCGGTCTTTACAAGTCTCTGGTCGAAGCACATCCCAGGTCAATTTTTGCAAACTGTAATAGGGCATCTAAATGTCAAAAAATTTTCTCTAAGCGGGACCCCCGTGCTAAGTCTGCGAAGGGGGACAAAGTTCTGTTCGTGATCAGATTTTTCTGAATTTCATTCTAAGTTTTTCAGTATTGTGTGTTTTTATCTTGACTTCTAACGATCTCATCCAGTTGATTGTTTAAATATCAGATAAGTTTGATTTCTAATCATATAAGTAAAGATGTCTCGGGAAGCTCTTGCTATTGGAACAAATGTGAAGCCACCAGTACTCTTCAAGGGGGAGTACGAGCAATGGAAGGACAGATTTTTGGACTTCATTGATCGACATGATTTGGGAGATGAAATCAGAAAATCTCTGAAAGACGGGATCATGACACCTCCGACCAAGGTTCTCACTGTAGCTGGAGAAAATGGTCAAGAAGAAGAGACAGAGTACAAATTACCGATTGGTGAATATTCGGAAGATCAGCTGAAGAGACACAAGGGTGACAAGCTGGCAAGATCATTTATTCTCCAAGGCATACCGAATGAAATATATGTCAAGATTGACAGCTATAATGCTACCGGTAAGCAAATGTGGGATCAATTGGAGAAGATGATGATCGGATCCAAAGTCGGCAATCAGCTCAAAGTATCTACATGCCTGAATAATTATGAAGAGTTCAAAGCCAAAGCTGGAGAGTCTCTCGAAGCTACTTATGACAGATTTGTCACATTGCTGAACGAGCTCAGCAACAACAAGATCAGCAAATCTCATGTGGAGCTGAATGTGAAATTCCTCAGCAATCTTCAGCCTGAGTGGAAGAGGTTCACCCGTCAGATGAGGCAGTTGAAGGATCTGCATGACATTCCTCTTCATGAAGTCTATGAAATCCTCAGACAGAATGAGGAAGAAGTAGAAGAGATCAAGGCTGAGATGAAAAAGGCTGACAAAGTTGGTGCTGATCCAGTTGCTCTTGTGGTTAAGAAGTCAAAGAAAAAGAAGGTGATAGATTCTGATTCGGAAGAAGCTGATTGTGAGGAAAAGTCTGAAACTGACGATTGTGAAAATCTGATGGAAACCATGCTCATGTTAACCAAGGCTTTTCAAAAGAAGTTCTATAAAAAGCCAAACTCCAATAGTCAGCGATACTCGTCTGGTCCGAACAACTACAAGCATAAAGAGAAAGTTGAAGACAGGAGATCAGAAGAAATGAAGAAGGATGGAGCTGAAGAGACCAAGAAAGAAGAACCGATTAAGTGCTACAACTGTGGTAGATTCGGTCATTTTGCCAAGGACTGCCGCAAATCAAAAGTCCGAAACTCAGACTATTACAAGAATAAAATGCTTCTAGCCAAGCAACAAGAGGCTGGAAAAGCATTAATGGCCGAGGATGAATACTGGCTCGACCACTCAGATGAAGAATCTGAAGAAGGAGAGAAGGATGAGACAGCACATATGTGCTTGATGGGGAAGAACCAGTCAGAAGCTGAAGCTGATTCGGATGATGGAGATACTGATGAGGTATGTAACTTTACTGAATTTGATTTATTGAACCACATGAATGCCATGATGTCTAAACTCCAAGAATTACAGTCAAAACTGAAGCGTGAAAGAGGTGTCATAAATGAGAAAAATCAATCTATACATAAACTTAGTAATGATATTGCTGAGAAAAATGTATTAATTGAAACTTTGCACAAAAATATAGACACCAGCGCTAAAGAAAATACTATAATTCATAAAGAGTTATCTGAAACTGATTCAAAGTTTAAAGAATGTGAGTTTAAATCTAGAGAGATTGCTAAAAGGTACTTTTCTACTTCAAAAGAGAATAAATCTTTAATAGAAAAGGTGAATGCTTTGGAAGAAAAATTACACTCTTTGGGTCAAATGGAACACACTATTCATTTGAACAAACCTAAAGAGAAACCTGATACTTGGGGACTTGGTTACAAGAACCCACATCATCTCAAAAAGGGCATATCTGAAGTGCCTGCACTTTATGACTTTGGGTTTATGTTGTTGGCTCCTCAACATCAAGAACTCAAACCCTTTTGGACTAGTCTGTCGGAAAAAGATAAAGCCAAGGAATATGATAAAAGGAAGAACACAACTAAAGTTCAACTTCCATTTCGCTATGAGAAGTTGAATAACAGTTATCGTTCTAATAAATCAAAATTTCTTTCAAATGATTATTTTGAAAGTTATTCTGTTAAAGAGTTGGAGGCTAAACCCATTGAAGGTAAGCTTTACGTCCCTCCCCTAGTTTTGGAAAGTAAAATTTCTGAACTTGAGAATACTCTTACAGATGAAAGAATTTTGATGGACTTAGAACAAACTGTATTTTCAACAGTGTTCAAAAATTCTAATTTTCCTAAACTCTCCAAAGCTTTAAATTCGGATGACAGATCTAGTTCACTTGATAATGAGCTTAATTTCTTAAACTCTGAAGGTGTTTTAAATAAGTGTGTTTCTCAGTTTGATTTTTCTTCTAAACTTCCTCATCATTCATCTTGTGTTGTAAATTCCTTTGGATTACCCAGTGTACATGAAAAAGGTGAAACATCAACGAAAGTTGATAAATCAATTTCTGTGAAATCAAAGAAAGCAAAAGGTAAGCAACAAAAATCTCAGCTTTCACAGAAACCGATCCACACTGGTAAGCCAAAGAAGATGCATTTTCTTAATTCTCATCATTCTAACTCTAAAGTTTCAAATGTTTCAGATTTGAGAAAGCAAAGGGTTGGAGTTAAGACTGCATGGATACCGAAACAGAAGATAGACGAGAAAGCTAAATCTAGTTCTAGTTTTATTTTGAATAAAAAGACTTCTAGTAAAGATGATTTGAGTGTGAATGTTGCTACTTTTAAAAATAATCTTGTTGATTCTCGCAAGAAATATTCTATAAAGCAATTATTTCAGTTAGCTCCATCTAGTACTAAAAAGTTTTTAAATTATGGTGAATGTGATTATGCTTCTCGTAGATATTCTGATGTTTGGTATGGTTCATATAATGTTTCATCTTATCATTATCATACGTTTTATCATGCTTCTGGTTTTCAAAGAAAAAGCGGACCCAAATTTAAATGGGTGCCAAAATCAAGTACTAACAGTGGAGGTCCCATTTTTAAATGGGTTCCTAAACCTCTTCTTTCTTGATTTGTTTTGTGCAGACCCGTCATATGTGGTATTTGGATAGTGGGTGTTCCAAACATATGACCGGGCAGAAGAGTATGTTGTCTAATTATAAGGACAAATACTGCGGCACAGTTCGTTTTGGGAATGATCAGTTTTCACCTATTCTGGGATATGGTGATGTTGTACATGAAAATCTTACGATCAAGAAGGTGAGTTACGTTGAAGGCTTAGGGCATAACCTATTCAGCATTGGCCAGTTCTGCGACAAAGATTTAGAGGTTAATTTCAAGGCCAAGACATGTTCAATTCGCACTGAAGAAGGAAAAGAACTCCTGGTCGGATCTCGCAAGTCAAACCTCTACACCATCAATTTGTCAAAGGTCCAGGCTGACAATCAGGTCTGCCTACTATCAAAGGCCTCGATGCAACAAAGCTGGTTATGGCATCGACGGCTTTCTCACCTCAACTTTCGGTACATCAACAAGCTGGTCAGTGGTAAGCTAGTGAAAGGTCTTCCAGAGCTGAAGTATGAGAAAGAACATCTATGTGCAGCGTGTGAAAAGGGAAAGATGAAGAGAGCCCCACACAAACCAAAGCCTGAACCGAGTACAAGCTCTCCATTAGAGTTGTTGCATATGGATCTATGCGGTCCTATGCGAACGCAAAGCTTAGGAGGAAAGAAGTATGTGTTGGTTATCGTGGATGACTATACGCGATACACTTGGGTTAAGTTTCTACGTTCTAAAGATGAGACTCCCGATGTTCTCATTACGTTTCTGAAGACGACCCAAGTCAATCTGCAAAAACAGGTCAAGATTCTCAGGACTGACAACGGCACAGAGTTCAAGAACAAGACAGTTGAAAACTATCTCGAATCGGTCGGGATATCACATCAATACTCTGCTGCTCGCACACCTCAACAGAACGGAGTCGTCGAAAGGCGAAATCGTACACTTGTCGAGGCTGCTCGGACGATGCTCAGTCAATCTGAATTACCTTTATTTTTATGGGATGAAGCTGTATCGACTGCGTGTCACACTCAGAATCGCTCCATGATACACCGCCGATTTCAGAAGACTCCGTATGCGTTGATCAACAACCGCACACCAACCATTAAATATTTTCATGTTTTTGGTTGTACGTGTTATGTTCTAAACGACCGAGAGAATCTGAACAAGTTCAGTGCTAAGGCGGATGAAGGCATCTTTGTTGGTTATTCCTCTACATCGTCTGCATATCGTGTTTATTTAAAGAAGTCGAAGACAGTAATCGAGAGCGTCAATGTTACATTTGATGAGAATATGGCTTCTGAGCACATCAGTTCAGAACCCGTCATTACCGGAGTATTAGCTTCTGGACCAACCAGTCCAGGACCTGCACCTCAAGAGAACAAATCAGATGGCGCTTTGTCGTCTACTTCTAATTTATCTGATTTGGATTTATTATTTGAACTGTTCTATGATGAATTTCTTGGTTCTAAATTGCCTAACTCTGTTGTGGTTGACAGGATAGAAGACTCGATGACTACTCATCCGACCACTTCCGATATCTCTACTGAATATGGTTCCCCTATTCAGCAAGAAGTTCCAGTTCAAAAGCCTACTCCAACAGTTGAAGTTGTGACCAACAATGCCGAGACAGAAGTAGCTGACTCCGTAGGATGTACTGTAGGGACTGATCAACAGATTGACCAAGCTGTACCTACTGCTACTTCTGCAACAACTACTTCAACTGAAGCCCCCGTTAATTCTGAACCATCTGAAGGAGATACCAGTGGATTCATAGATGCGGACAATGATCAACATGCATCTAATCCACTCCCTCATGAACATAAGTGGACCAAAGAGCACCCAATACATCAAATTATTGGAGATCCTTCTGCACCGGTGCAAACTAGGTCTGCAACATCAAATCTATGTATGTATGAATCCTTTCTGAGCAAGATCGAGCCTACACGCGTATCTGAGGCCCTTGCCGATTCAGATTGGGTAACTGCGATGCACGATGAGCTGAATCAGTTTGAAGCACTGAAAGTCTGGAGACTCGTACCCAAACCGCAAGGTAAAACCATCATTGGTACGAAATGGGTGTTCAAAAACAAGAAAGATGAAGATGGCACCGTTATCCGAAACAAAGCACGACTTGTCGCCAAGGGATATAGGCAAGAGGAAGGGATAGACTACGATGAGACTTATGCTCCAGTGGCACGTATAGAGGCAATTCGGATGTTCTTAGCCTACGCAGCCCACAAGAACTTCACCGTCTATCAAATGGACGTGAAGACAGCTTTTCTGAATGGAGTACTCAAGGAAGAAGTCTATGTCTCACAGCCAGAAGGGTTTGTAAATCCAGATAAGCCGAACCATGTCTACATCTTGGATAAAGCTCTTTATGGACTGAAACAAGCTCCTCGCGCCTGGTATGATATTCTATCCCAATTCTTGGTTAAATCGGGCTTCACAAAAGGTACGGTTGATACCACTCTTTTTATTAAAAAGGATAAAGGCGATATCATTCTTATTCAAATATATGTGGATGATATTATTTTTGGTTCTACAAATCCTAAGTACTGTAGGAACTTTGCAAACCTCATGGTGTCTCGTTTTCAAATGAGCATGATGGGAGAGATGAATTTCTTTCTCGGATTGCAAGTCAAACAATTTTCAACGGGGATTTTTATCAATCAATCTAAATACATTCTGGATATTCTTCGGAAGTTCAAAATGGAAGATTGTAAACCGATTGGTACCCCAATGGCACCTGGTACTAAGATTGGCACCGATCTTTCGGGAAAGGCTGTTGATGTTAGGACTTATAGAGGGATGATAGGTTCCTTAATGTATCTCACTTCAAGTAGGCCGGATATAATGTTTTCTACATGCTTATGTGCTAGATATCAGGCCAATCCTAAAGAATCCCATTTGTCTGCTGTAAAGCGGATTTTCAGGTATCTGAAGGGGACTGCAGATCTTGGTCTGTGGTATCCTAAGGATACAAGCTTTGAACTAACATCTTATTCAGACGCAGATCATGCTGGTTGCATGTTAGACAGGAAAAGCACCTCGGGTCATATACAATTCCTCGGAGATAAACTCGTCAGTTGGGCTTCGAAGAAGCAATTATGTGTCTCCACATCAACGGCCGAAGCGGAATATGTAGCTGCTGCTAGCTGCTGTTCTCAGGTCTTGTGGATGAGAACACAACTGCGATACTATGGATTTCATTTCAATAGAATCCCGATCTATTGTGATTCGAAGAGCGCTATTGCGATTTCCGCTAACCCTGTTCAGCATACAAAGACCAAACACATAGATGTGAGGTATCATTTTATAAAAGATAATGTAGAAAAGGGAACAATTGAACTTTACTTTGTAAAAACCGATTATCAACTTGCAGATTTGTTTACCAAACCTTTAGACGAAAAGAGATTTAATTTTCTTGTCTCAAGACTTGGTATGCTAAATCTTAAGACCTAATCGGTGGTTACCTATTAAAGTTTCTTATTGTATTTATTTATCATTTCTTTATTCTTATTTCCGCATGATACCTGCTCTTTAATAGTTTGTTCATGATCTCAGGGGTAGTGTGAAAAGTATCTTATAGATGATCAATGTTAGTTTGAGGGGGAGCAATTATGAATGCATTGTACTTTCTGATCAATGTGTTAGTAGTGCATAAATTTAGGGGGAGCGATCAAGTCAAAGGAGTATGGCGATGACTTCTGATTATTTCTGATCAGAACTCGTACATCAATTGTTTTACTGCTTTATGTCATTTCAATTTCAGTGAATAAAGTTACTTTGACTAGACTTTTAGACTTTTGTAGGTTGAGAGATGCTTCAAAGATCATATCTATATGACTTTAAGCTTGACTTCGTGAGATGTAAGACTGTACTCAAAAGGTATAATTCTTAATCTTCATCTCCTCCATGGTTGAAAGAAGGACAACTTTCAATCAGAAGAAAACATGTGCTTAATTGTTCAAACCACTTCCCAATTCTCAAAAAGATTTCTTGATTTGGAAGTGTGATTTTAAATGTTTTCTGCTTCATCATTGAGCCTTAACTGATAAAGTTAAATCACCTGAGCATCTTATGCTTCATAGGAAAACATGGGATCAGTGTGCTAGGACTTAAGTGAACTTCTATGGATTCACGTTAACCAGTGTTTCCTACCCAAGAAGTTAATCCTGTAGTGAAATGTGAGGAGTCCAACAAGAAATGAGTGTGGGATGTGTGATGAGGGACAATATTAAAAGAGAGTTCGGTTAGCTGTCAGCTTAAAGATTAAAAGAAAGAGGGTGAGAGATCAGAGTAAAAGAATTTTTAAACTCTGCACCAACTACTTTCTGAGCCGGGCAGCCACATTTCTAATGCTTCACAGTTCTTGGTGAACATTATTGAAACAGGCAACTAGCCCATGCCAACTCTTGACTTTACCCCACCATCTACTCATTTTCTTCTCAACAAGAAAATGTTTCATTTTCAAAGGGGACGTAGCACATATGCTATCTGATTTTCATTTGGAAAATCTGGATATTGAAAAGAAGGAAGTCTGCCCCACCTTCACACTTTACTAATGCACATTGAGTCAATGTTTAACTACTTGTCTCAGTGGTTTACACTTATTTGAGCCTTATAAGCAAACATCATCTACTTAATTTATTCTATCACTTGCACGAACACACAAAGAATTTGTTTCTTTGTCATAACGTTCATAGAAATTTCCTTTGTGGTGTTTCGATGATTGAATGGAAGCCCTGGGGGAGTGAACATCATAAAAGCTCCTTTATATTGTGTATTCGTTACACAGTGACTTTGTGTTACTGACAGGCAATTTTAACTGATTCATTTGTTGCTTCAGGTGTTACACTTCATTTTCTAATTTGTCTAGATTTGCAAAGATCTGGATGAACATCTTACTGATTTGACGGATGATCAGTGGTTCTGTTTGCAAGATCAGTAGTGGAAGAAATTTCTTGAAGCCACGTTTTGATGAACTCTTTGCTCTTTTCATCAAAAAGGGGGAGAAGCGTCAATCAAGAAATATGGAGATCAAAAGTTTTTGAAAGAATTTCTGAAGATATTATGAAGTTTTGCTGCTTTGAAGAAATTTTCTTTGAAGATGATTTGCTGAAGTATTCCGAGCTGAAACTGGAGATAATTTCTTTCCAAGAGATATTCTCATCGATTGGGGAGATTGCTACATTCTGAAGACAAAGAGGAAGATTACATTTTCTGAGCTTAAAGAATGATCTTGATCCAAAGGGGGAGATTGTTAATGCACATATTTATTGGATTCAAGATCATAATTATCTGAAGATGGAAATCTGAAGTTAAAGCTGATAAAGTCGTCTCAACAAATAGTCTAGGGTCCTTTTGTAATAATTAGTCAAAAGTATTTTTTACGTATTTTATTTATTAGTCTTTTATTTTATTTAAAATAAGTTTAGTTTGTTGTTGGGCCCAAGCAAGCCAAGCCCATTAGGCTTAGTTAGCCTATGTATAAATTAGTTTAGGTTAGAGTTAATTAGGTTTAAAAAGGTTCTTAATTGCAATATTATCATAGAGAGGAGGCTTGTGGTGGTAAGTGTGGCGCCGTGAACAAGACAGAGAGGAGGAAGAATTCGATTTCAAGTCTGTAATTCATTGAATCGGTTGCTTAATCAATATCAGGTTTGATTTATTATATTGTTTATGTGATTGCTTGTTTGAATGATTGCGTTTTTGGGACACACATAACTCATATTCTGTTTGAGGTTAAAATCAAGATGGTTTTTATTTTTTAAGCATCATGAAAACTGCTGCAACAATTAGTGATCTAGAAGCCATACAGATACATGGCTTTTAAACCTTTCACCCTCACTTGTCTTCTTAAATATCTCCCTCAACAAGGATTTATTTTATTTAGATTGTAATTATAAATGGCTCAACCTGTAATGGGTTGAACATTATCGGTGGCTTTAGTAGGACATGGCAGGCAGTATAAGAATTAGAGTTTGCAGTTGATTGATTTGGAGAACTTATTGAGTAACAAACTAATGTTCTTTTTTCGATTGTATGAAGCCTATATAAGCTAGATCCAGTTTGAACTTTATAAGAGTATTATTTAGTTGGAGAAACCATGGGGAGAGTTTTGTTGAATGTAGACCTCTTTTCATGCCTGCTCTTAACTTTTGGTTGTAAAAACACAACACTTAGATATATAGAGGATCCAATATTTTCCAGAAACCATTGACACATATTTTTGCTTCTCCCTAAACCTGCAAAATTGTACATAGATGTCTGTCTCGGTTTACTTTAAAGTTAGTTCACATTTCATATTTGTCCATGGGTTTTGCAGGTATAACTCATTGACCGGGGACTCCTTTTTTTTCTAGCTTGTCACCCATGATACCAGTTTATTCTGATGCTGAAGCAATAGGCGTACATCTATTTTACGTTGGTGATGATGATGAATTAAGCAAATTCTACTGTACTTCATCCAAAATAGAAAAGCTTTCTCAAGATTCTATTTGGTTATAGGGTTCAATCTTCACAAACACATTAAGAACACTTTCATTCAAGAAAAAATTTAGATAGTGGTTTAGATGATGCTTGAACCTATTCGATAGAAAGACTTAGAGACAACATTTTCCATTTGAATTAGTTAGTTGTTGGATGTAGTTACCAAAATGAAATATTGTTCTTTGATATATTGATCTTTTGTATTGGTGGCATGTGGTTAATATTTAGAGCATTCATGTCCATTTTTTGCTCTGATTTACATAACTTCAAACTCTTCAGATTAAATGATTTTAAAGTTCGAGTTATGTTTGTTAGTTACAATTATGGTTTATTGTCAAGTTAGGGGTTGTTTACCCGAACACTAAAGTAAAATCCAAAACTTTAGTTATCTTACCAGATAAGATTTTAGTGTTCGGATAAGAGTTGTCGCCCTCCTTTCCTTATTGGGTAAGACTCTCGGTTCTTGCCTTTCTAATTGGGTAAAATTCTCGATTCTTGCCACTAATTAGGTAAAAGTTGTCGCCCTCCTTACTGGCTAAGATTTTAATTGGGTTGGTATCTTGGGGTTTAAAAGTAGCACTAGGTTGATGCCTGATGTGATTTTTGTTTAACGGTGGTATTAAACTGCTGATGGAATCATCTATTGATTTTTGTTTAATTAAGGTGATATATGACAAACAAAATTCCCTAAAACCTTCTCTCAAGGTGATGGAAAATGAAACTAAACATTCCAAGCATCAAAAGTTATATGACAATTAGCCAAAACCCAATTTAAAATCTAATCCCCGTATTTGCAAAGTGATATATATATATATATATATATATATATATATATATATAGAGAGAGAGAGAGAGAGAGAGGGAGGGAGTCGGGTTCAAACAAGAACGATACCTATTTAAAAGAACACGAGAACGGCAAATCACATACAAAATCATAAATGATTTTACAATATTTTTCATTAAATAAATATGTTAGATCCTGAAGATGGTTCATAAATAATAAATAAGGGGCTCTTTGTCTAAATGCTTATGGAGAAAGCCCTTATTGGTACAAGTCAACACTCCACTTACATTACACGTAAGATTTTAGTCTATCAAGATGAAGTTTTATAGATGTAACACCCCGGATTTCCGTTTTGTAATCTTGTTACTCTTCTGTTTAAGCGTTGTCAATAATACCGCGTTTGGTTTGATATTCGAGTTTGGATTTTGGTGGTTTTGGATTAACCACAGTGAACCACGCGAGTTGCACCGCGACTTGAGGTCGCGGCACAACCCGCGTAACCCTCTGTTTGTTTGGGTTTTGTGGAGCTATGCGAGTTGCACCGCGACTTGAGGTCGCGGCACAACCCGCGTAACCCACTGGATGACATTGGGGTTTTGGACACAGGCGAGTTATGCATCGAGTTGAAGTCGCGACATAACCCGCGTAAGACCCTGGCTGACATAAAAAGGGTTCTCACCCCAAAATATCTTCTCAGTGTGATCTTTCTCTCTCTCTCTCTTCAAATCTCTTTTTCTCTCTAAGATTTTTGGGATCTTCAAGCTCTCGTAAATTGCTGGTATTAAGTGCATTACTCGGGGTTTCGGTGTAGAAAGTTTCACCTCTTCGTCGTGGTCGATATCTGGTTTTTCGGGTTTTCAGATAAACCTATTGGGTGAGTTCCTACTACCTTTTACAAACTTTATACATGTCAAAACTTATATTTTTGAAATCAAAAGTATTTCTACGGTATGGATTTAGGTTCTCTACATTTTGACATAACTGGAGTTTTTGGTGATTTCGGGGTTCCCGATCAGTTTTGACTAAAATGATGGGTTCCGCCTTATTTGAAGTAAAAGGGGTGTTTCACTTGTACATTTATGTGGATTACTTGAAAGAATGTTTAAAGTTCATTTTAATGATTTTCATTCTTACCAGAAGTTAAACTTGAAAATGCATTTTGTTTATAAATGTTATTTTATACCATATGACTATCTATGGTTAGTCACATATGTTGTTGTGACGAGTCTGTACCATTGCTAGTGGATCCCTAGGTATTGATTTTACTTACGTTTTTATGTAATTTTCTGGAAAGAAAGTAAAATAAGTACTACATGCACATTGAGTTGTGAGGTACTAAAAGGGGAAGTAAAATAAGTACTACATGCACATTAAGTTGTGAGGTATTAAAAGGGAAATTAAAATAAAGGACTACTTGCACATTAAGTTGTGAGGTTCTGGAAGAAGACTAGAAGGAAGGACTACTTGCACATTAAGTTGTGAGGTTCTGGAAGAAGAATAGAAGGAAGAACTACTTGCACATTAAGTTGTGAGGTTCTAGAAAGACTGTATATAGTCTCATTGTAATATTTCATTCTTATTAACGATTGGACTTGGGATTGCTTATTGAAAAAGATCTCCTTTTGATGCAAATGTTTATATCTCTTGAAATTATAAACTGTATGTTCTCACTAGGCTTTAAGCCTAACACTTTTTCTCAAATGATGTGTATAACAGGTTCCCATTAGCGGTGGGTTGCCAAGGGCTTGTGTGATGAGCTTGGTCTCGGGGGCTTTTGAGATGACTAGTATTAATGTTGGGCAATTGTTTAAGTCCCATTCTTTTGGTGATATTTGATTAACAACCGATGTAATCTAGATAGGTTATGTTTAGATTAGTTTGGTGTTGAGTTCAATATCAGTATTCAGATTTGTAAAGGTTTAGTACATTTCCCCTTTTTGGGAGGTTTATACCAAGTGTGTTGTTTATTTGTCCTGTTTCCGCGTTTCAAATTCACTCTGGTTTTTAGGGTTTTACAATAGAACAATATATCCAACAAGTGCTAATATCGAATAAGATTCTCGGTGTTTACCATATTCATACGGTAAAGTAAATTGAACCGCTAGCTCTTACCGAGTAAACGTTTGATAAACGACCCACAAAAAGCTACACATCCCGCCGCATTGCGCGGGCACATAACTAGTAAAATACAATATAAAATAATGAATGTACTAAAAATGTTTTAGATATAAATTATTTTTGTTGATTGGATATTTAAATATGAATTTTTTTAGGTTTCTTACTCATAGATAGATACTCGACTATCGGTTTAATCTTCACAATAATGTGAACTTTGTTAGTTTGAAAGGTTACAAATAAACACAAAATATTTTTAATTCGTAAAATTAATGTCTTAGTAACAAACTGGAATTTTATACATTATTATTTATTCAATTAAACAAAATAATGTTTCGATGTGAGTTTTTTTTGGATAAAAGAATATACTCCTCGAAGAATATTTTATTTCAAATTAAAGACAATAATTACAAAATAAAAATAGATATCCTCAAGAAAAATACATTTCTTCCAAAAATAGAGTTTGACAAGGAGAAATTCTCTAAAAGTATAACGTTTACATTTTTTAAATCAATCATTCAAATGTAAAATCGTAAATTTTATTAGCCGACCTCTATATCACCAACTGAGCCAAGAAATTAAAATTAAAAAATATATTTACAACCCACCATTTTATTTATGAATCCTTCATTGTAATATCCTATGCCTATTTTCGCTAAACATTTTCAAGAACAAACACACTACTTACATCAAAATTATTAGCTTAACCACTCCCACACAGACCTCATGCTTAGACCAGAAAATCAATAATCACTGTAACGCCCCGGAATTTTCAAGTAAGCACCGTAAACCTTTTAGCGTACACTCTATTCGTATGTCTGATAGAATCGCTCTACTTTGAATCTTTCGCGTCTATCGTGTTGGAACCGTTGTACCGTTTGATTTAAGGTGTCAGTCGTACTTGTGTGTGTGTGCGGATACAAATGTATGGTGACCACACGAACTTATTTAGTAGCGAATCGGGAGTAGTTCGCATCTTAGTCCGTGGTCTTATTTCGCAAGGAACCACCCACCTGAGACTCTAGTGATCAAAAGAATTCGAGTGAGGATCAAACTTTGAGTTGTGGACTTTAAGCTTCGTTTATACAACATGTGGAGGGTCGGGGGCGACAATGCCACGGGCAAAGTCGTTGGGTCAATGTCGCTAGTGAGGTTGGAGTTTCTGTGTTTTGACCGAAAATTTCCAGAACCAAGGCTATGGGGTGCGACTTTGCCCCGGCGACAATGCCATGGGCAAAGTCGCTAGGGCATTGCCGCCCGCGGCATGAACAGTGAAACGGGGAAGGGCTGATTTAAGGACCAATCTCAATGCTCTCATTTATTTTCAGATAACCATCGAACTCTCTCTAAGTGTAGGCCGATTTCCTCCCTTCTACTCCCATTTCCTTCTCATTTATTGCCATCCACAAAACCCTAGCTTTAAGTGTTCAAAAAGGGGGTGGTTGAACTCAAGTTATTGCAAGTGTGGGTTATTAAAGCTTCAAGGAAGATTATCAAGGCTCTCCTATTCATTTATCCTTCTAGGGTTTTCACTTTACAAACCCTAGAATGTGAGTTCTTTTATAAACTCTACTATTTATACTTTACTTGCTTAACCAAACCTTTCTTGTTCTTAAACTACACCTTTATGTGAGTAAAATAGAATAATACCCAAATCTTGGGTTTTGAACTAGTTGACTTGAGTTTCATAGTATATGTTCATGAGAAATGTAAACTACTACTATAATGATACTTGTTACTTGGGTTGGTGAACTATGTAAAATATGAAAATAGTTGGTTAATATGGGGGATTAGGTTTATCTAAACTTATGAAACTTTGTATGCTGATTATGGATCCTATATGTTGACAAGTGATATATGCTTAGGTAAATATTTAATTTATGCATATTTAATCAGTATGTGATCACCTGATAAGAATGTGGATTCCTAATTTCTTGTGCACGAGGATACGGATATTTGTCTTTTTTGACCTATCATTGTAGGCCAATGTCAGGATCTTAATTCTTAACAAGAATAAACACTCAGAAACAATATTAAAGGAGTTTGCGGAATAACACTTTAATATTCAATAATCTATGAAAACAGTGAATCAGAAGAACAAACTTGTAAACTTTATTGAATGATTATAAAGCTACAAGATTCAATACTCAACCTCAATATTGATGAACAGGCTCACCAATACGAATTCTACTTCTCTAGAATTAGGATTACAATCCTTGAGGTTGATTCTCTCTATCAAAACAAAAATTCAGAATTCTCTAAGTTCTTTTCTATCAAAAATAAACTATTCTATATATACTGAAGATAAAAGATAATTACAACTAATAAAAGATCTTCAAAATAATCTTCCATCTTTATCTCCAAGCTTTCCATAATCTTCAAACTTGATCTGCACGAATCTTGATTATCTCATAAGCAGCACTAAGTCTTCAGCAGTATTAATACTTTGAGCAGTATTAATGTTCAGCAGTACTAACTACTAGCAGTACTAAAATTGCTTAGCAGTATTAATCTCCTCTAGCAGTATTAATCTTGACTTAGCAGTACTAATCTTGATCAACAGTATTAACTTCACTCAGCAGCAGTAATCTCAGAAGTATTAATCAAGTTCTTCTAGCAGTATTAACTGTACTTGTGTATTTCTGAATTTCCCAACAATCTCCCCCTAACTTGACTTTTAGGAAGAGAAGTCAAGTCTTCAAATGATCTTCTTAGATGCTCCCAAAACTTCATGGCTCATACACCAGTATTTGCATCCAACCCCAAACTCTGATTGATTGTTCTTTGAATCAAATACTTAGCCATCTCTGAATTTGGAACACATCCTAGCTTCTTTTTCAACATTTCATGAAGCTTTAGTATGCTGTGATTGTACACTCTATCCACTAGGAAGTACTCTATGTGATTTAAGTCCATAGTTAGTGCATATACTCCACTAGTTTCATATAGAGTCCAATTTTTGACAGTTTTGAACACATTTCTGATGACATGCTCCACTTCTTCAGGTTTGAACATCTTACACAGATACTCCATCACTAATTTTGTAATTGAAATCTCTGAAGCTTTCAGTTGATCTGCATACAACTTCATACCTATCTCAAACATTTCTTCAAGATCTAACCTGGAGCATGTTCTTACAATCTTTGCCGAAGTGTTATACACTTCAAACTTCTCATCTTTCCTCTTGAGCCTTATGTATTCCTTGCCATCAACCTTCATTGTGTCCCATAGAATGACCTCAGGAGGCTTCACACCAACAGGTTCTGCTGAAATTGGTTCAGGCACTTTGTCCATCACTACCATGTATAGATTTACATCATCAGTTCTTGTTGGTTCATTCTTTTCAGATAACTTAGGTGCCCCTTCTTCTTCAGCAAACTTCTCAGCTTCTCCTTCAGCTATTCTAGGCTTCTTGGTTGACTTTCTTCTTGCCACCATCTTGGTTCTTTTTAAAGTCCTTAGACTTTCACCAAGAGTGGCTTCTTTCTTTGGTGGTGTTTCTTGCTCATATGGAAAAGGTTTTTCTATCATAAAATCATTGCTTTCTTTCATTCTCTTCTCCATCTCCACCCTTGCAGTTTCATTCCCTTGAAGCTTTAGCATCTCTGAAGCATATAGCTCTTTAATCTTCTCAAAAGACATCTTAGGGAACATCTCCTTTCTGACTCCTACAGCACCCTTGAGAAATGTAATCATCTTGTTTCTCTCTTGGGTACCTAAGAATGTCTTTGAGGGTTGTCTCTTCTTTGTAGCTGTTTTGACCACCACAGATTTCTTCAGAGTTGCAGCTTTCTTCTGTGCAATTTCAGTTGCCAGGCTTTGTTGATAAGCTTCATTCAGTTCAGCAACTAGAGCCTTAGCCATCTCTCTGTCCTTTTCAACCTGAACTCTTTCTTCTTTTTCAATATCAGCCTGCATCTTCTTGGCCAAAGCTTCATCTAACTCAACCAACCTTTGCTTTTTGATTGGTTGATCATATTCCACCATTTTAGCTTTGCCTTTGTCTTTGCTCACCTTCTTCTCTACACTATCTTTCTTGATCACTTCACCTTGTTCTTTGATGACAACTCCTTTGGCCTTTGAGATGACCTTGGGAGTATCATGCTTGGCTTTGATTAAGGTTTCTGCAATCTCAAGATCTGTCAGAACTTCTTGCACTATTTTTGTTGCTTCTTTCAGTTCAGCAGTATTAACAGTTTCTGCTGCTTGACTTGACCCAGCAACATTAACTGTTACTGCTTCTTGTTATGTTAATGTTGCTTTCTCTTTTTGTGCTTCTTGTACAGACTCAGTTTCCACAGCTTGTTGCTCCCCCTTTTCTTTGACATCTTCCATGTTGACATCAGCTTCTGACTCCCCCTTTTTGGGAGCATCAGTCACTGGTTTCCTCCTTCTTAGCACAAACTGTTTCTTCTTCTTTTGCAGAATCAGTTTATTCACCATTTGCTTCAAGTTGACAATCTGTTCTTGTTGAGACAGAACTATCAGTTTCAGCTCTTCTATTTCTTTCCCCTGCTTGATCACATCCATGTTTATGTTTCCCATTGTTTCCATCAATTCATAGTAGTTATATTTGTCCTTACCTTCTCCAGAAGTGTTCCCCTCTTTTAAAGGATCATGGGATCTTTTTGTAGTAGAGGTCTTCTGCCTAGCAGAAGCACCTGCTACCCCCGTGGTTTCTTGGCACCTAAGACCTTTGGATGATTGCTCACCCAAAGTTGCCATGGGGAAGGTCTTATGTATGTTACCACTGACCTCCTCTGTGTTAGCAGGAGTAGTGGCAGCCTTAGCACCCATATGCTCAAACATCTCCTCAGTGAGCACCTCCATGGGGTTGGGAGACACCCCTGTGGTTTCCCTGTAGATATTCTCTAATGGAGAATTCTCCATTAGAGGGCTTAACGGCTCAGTGGGTGAAGGTACAAGAAGGGAAGGAGCCTTCTTTACCTTTTTCCTTATGTAAGTTTGGGTTATTGGAGAAGTTGGCTTTTGTACAAGAGACTGAGGGATTGATATTGAGGGTGAAAGTTGGGATTGGCTAGCAGTGGGATGGTCTAATGAGGGCCTTGACCCTGCTGCCATACCTTCTTCATTGTGGGACACCACCATCATTGTAGAGAACAATGGGGTGTCAACTCCTTCCGAGTCCAATGGAGATCTTTTCATGTTTGAAAATACCTTACCTTTGGGAATTTTTGGTACATATACCTCATCAAAGTGAGGTATATCCGTCAATTCATGGGTTATAACTTTCTGTACAAACCTGGGGTACATATAAAAACTCTTTTTGCTTCCCAAGTTTGATACAAGATCACTGAAAATCATTCTAGAGAAATTTTACTTTCTGGCAGTGGCCAAGCAGACCAAAGCATAAGCAATGGTACTGCTAAACTCACTTCATCCAGTAGTCTTTTTGGAAATGCAATGCATCAGGGTATGAACAAGAAAACTCCATTGGGTATAAAATTTGGCTTTTGAAAATTTGAAACCACCCAATTGGCCTCCATACCCCATTCTTGAAAGATTTGAGAACAAGTCCTCATTTGGAATAGAAGTAATACCTGCAGCATCGTCTAGACGTAGACAGATGCGTATCACTTCTTCAGAGATTGACAAGGGTTTGTCACTCACCCTAGTCTTGATTATCTGCACACCATTCTCTGTGACTATGGTGGCATTCGCCCAGAACTGTCTTTGATTTGTTGGTGACACAGTGAGAGCATGGGCAATGTGGTTATGTTGGATCAAATAATTGTATTCAAGATTAAAGTTAAAGTTCAGGGTTTAAACTGCAATTGTGCTAAAGTTAAAGTTAGAGGGTTTAAAGTGTAATATGTTAATAGTTTATTAGTTATTGGGCCCAAGCCCATTAGAAAACCTGTTAAGCTTAAAGCCCATATGGTCTGGGTATTTAAAGTTATGTTTTGTTTAGTTTTAGGGTTAGAAACCTTTCATATTTTCATAATTATTGTTTAGAGAGAGCTAGCAAGTTTTCTCTGTATTCAAAAGGTATCAAGAACACTCAAGGGTTTCATTGTTTATTCAAGGGATTGGTATGTTACTCTGATTTATATATCTCTTGATTATTATTGTGTTGCTTGATTACTTGTTTCTGTGATTATTTACCAACTAGATTAAACTGGGATAACAATTGGTATCAGAGCCTAAAAATCAAGATTTTGGATTTATCGATTTATCTGTTTATCGACTGTGTTCATCGACTATGTTCATCGTATGAAAATTAAATGCTTGATTTGCTATGTTTTTCTGCATAAAATTGATATGATTAGATGTCGTTTATGCTATTGAACATGATCTGAGTGATTAATTGCAGTTAACATCATCAATTGACTGAATTTTTGAATTTTTGGTTTCTGGGTTCGCATACATATAGTCACTGTGTTCTTAAAATCGGAAGCTTAAAAGTTGAAACTGATCTATAATTTTCATTGCATTGTGATTGGTATATGTTTCTGGGTACAAAAGGTTGTTTTATGGATTCAATTTTTGTGTTTTGTTTGATTTCTGGGTCAATTATTGCATCTGTTCATCGTCTTCTGGGCTGGTTAAGAACATACCGGTCTTAACACCATTCAGGTCGAACATAGTATCGGTCATTATATTCACCGGTACTCACATTTGTCCGGTCGACCGATACACTCACATCAACATCGGTCGATACCTTGTCCGGTCGAATTAATATCGGTCGAATCTATACCGGTCAAACATTATTTCGGTCGAACAATATATCGGTCGACCACAGTTTACCGGTCAAAGCATTATACCGGTCCAACATCTTACCAGTCGAGCACTTTACCGGTCGAAGAACTTTACCGGTCGAAGCACTCTACCGGTCGAAGCACTCTACCGGTCGAAGAACTATACCGGTCGAAGAACTTTACCGGTCGAAGCACTCTACCGGTCGAAGAACTATACCGGTCGAACACTATATCGGTCATATCACTATACCGGTCGAAAGGAATATCGGTCCTGTAGGTTCCGGTCTTAGTCGTTTACCGGTCGAACATAAGACCGGTTGTTACATCTTACCGGTCAAACAAGGTACCGGCGGGACCCCCGTGCTAAGTCTGCGAAGGGGGACAAAAGTTTTGCTCTTGATCAAAATCTTCTTAATTTTTCAGTATTTTATTCATAGATATTAGTGCTTTATACTGTGTGCGAGGACTGCATTTGATTATCTTTGGAAATTTATTTTTCTGAAAATTTTTGAGTGTAGTCTTTACTCTTGATTCTAACGATCTCATCTAGTTGGTTGTCTTGGTACAGATAAGTTTAATTACTAACCGTACAACTAAGATGTCGAACCAGCTTCTCTCGATGGGCTCTCAGTCCAAACCGCTTGTCCTTATGGCTGATGAATATCAGCAATGGAAGAAGAGAATGGTCCAGTTTCTGAATCATAAAAACAGAGACTACATGGAATCAATCATCAATGGTCCTGTCAATCCGATGAT
This sequence comes from Arctium minus, assembly GCA_954870635.1. Lineage (NCBI taxonomy): Eukaryota > Viridiplantae > Streptophyta > Magnoliopsida > Asterales > Asteraceae > Arctium > Arctium minus. Next base: position 146,774,671 of record OX941081.1, read on the forward strand.
CAAAGTTGATGGCCAAGCAGCAATTGACACCTCTCCAGAAATCCCAGACAGATATGTTCCTAAACCTTATCAGTACTTTACTGAAAAGCAGAAGGAACAGTACAAGACAGATGAAGAGGCTCTTATCTATCTGACCATGGCAATCCCGAACGACATCTACAACCGTGTAGACAGTCGGAACTCTGCAAAGGAAATCTGGGATGAACTATCCAGATAGTTTGAAGGAAGTGAAGCCTCTATCCAAGCTAAGCAGAATATATGCATAAATGCATACGAGGGGTTTCATGCAAAAGAAGGAGAGACGCTGCTAGAGACCTACAACAGATATAACATCATTCTCAATGACCTGCGGAAGAACAACATCTCTAAGTCTGCTTCGGAGATTAATTATAAGTTCATCAAGAACTTAAATCCAGAATGGAAGAACTTTGCCATCAACCTTCAGATGTCAAAGAACATGGCTCAGGAAAACGTCACTGATATTTTCTCAACTCTTTCTCAGCATGAGGATGAGGTGAGAACCATCAATCTTGAGTCCAATAAACTGAAGGATTTTGTGGCTCTCATAGCCGGAAAAAGTTCTGTATCTTCCGCAAGGTCAAAGAAAAAGGTGACAAAAGCTCTAGTTACGAAAGTTACCGACTCTGACTCTGCTTCAAGTGATGAAGAACTGAAGATTGATTCTGATCCAGATATTCAGAAGTTCTCTGAGGACTTGGCTCTTATTACTCGAAGATTTAAGAAGACCTTTGGCAAGAAGAAGTTTTATTCAAAGCCTAAGTACGAAGGTCACAAGAAAGAGAAGGCTGAATTAAGATACAAGCCAAGGCAAGGACGGCGAGAGGAAAGACGAGAAGAGAGAAAAGAAGACAGAAGAGAAGATAAGAGAGAAGAAAAGAAAGAAGACAGAGCTGATGAACCAGGAAGATGCTACAATTGTGGCAAATTTGGGCACTTCTCCAGAGACTGCAGATTCAAGAAGGTAAAGAACTCAGACTATTATGCAAGAAAGTCACTCATCGCCAAGAAAGCTGAAGAAGGAAAGGTGCTTATGTCCGAAGAAGAGAACTGGTTGTTCCAAAGTTCCGATGACGAGCAGCAAGCTCACTTCACCCAAGTATCTTATATGGCAAAGCTGGATGGTGACGATGAAGATTCTGAGGCACAATCTGAAGATGCAAACTCTGAGGTAAGTGATAATTCTGAGCTTAGTAAATCTCTTATGACCCAAATACATAACATGAAAGATGAATTTGCTTTATTGAAAGGCAAACTTAGCTCTGCACAACAATCAATATTGAGTTTTCGTGATGAAAACGCTTTGCTGAAAGTTGTTGTGGACGAAAAAGAAAAGGAAAAAGACGGTTTAAAAGCTGAAAAGGATTCTTTGAAAAGCAAAATATTTGATTTAGAAAAGGATCTTGTGAATATCAATGCTGAAAAAGGTGAGTTCAAAATAAAATTTGAAGTTTGTTATAAAGAAAGAAATGAAGCTTACACCAAAATTAAGCAACTGGAGGACATTAATATGAAACGAGGTCAGACTGAGCAAACATTAAATATGTTGACTAATAAACTCCAAGACGAAAGGTTTTATAAACTAAAACCAGGTTTGGGTGTGCCAACTAATGACATTTTGAAAAAGGCACCGGAGCATCTATATAATTTTGATAAATTCGGCTCCGCAATCAGACCCATTCCTGACATTCGTGCAACTTTTGTTGAAGCAAGTACTCCTAAACCTTCTAAAGAGACCAAAGGTAGAGAAGAAATGGGAAAGAACAAGTCTGGTGACACTGATTCTCAAAAAAAAATTAAATCAGTTGGTTTTACATATGGTGATTTGAATAAAAGCTATGAGACTCGAAAGATCGAATTTACTGAATTTGAATCACTATTTACCACACCTTCCAAAGAATCAGTAAGCACCAACACAGTTCCACCTGAGACTGCATGCAAATATGATGAGTATGAATCGGATGTTGATCCATCTACTATACCATCAGTCTCAAATCCCATTGCTTCTAAACCTTTACTTGTTGAAGAGGTTGAAGAAGAAACTGCTATCACGAATGAATCTTGTGTTCAAAATGATAAAACGGAGTTTATTGAGTCCATGACAGAAGAATTATTTTCTGAAATGATGAATGCTTCAGACTCTGATCCTGTTTCTATTCCAAAGGAGTCAAATTCTGTGAATGATAACACATCTGAATTAATAAAGCAAATTGATATGTTGCAACAGTCTCTTGATGAGGTTGAAGATGAAAACTTTGATCTCAAACATAAACTTGAAAAGTCTTTAAAAGTAAATCAAGAGCTTTGCACTGAGATCAATGATTTGAAAATTACTTTGTTTAAAAATGCTTCAAATGATAAACAGATGTTCAATGATCCAAGCTGGAAGGTAAGAACCAATCCAGAATTTGATGCTCCTACAAAACCTTCAGTTGTTTACTCTGACTGTCCTGAATATCCACCGAGCATCTTTGAGAAGGGTGAAACTTTAACTAATTCTAGAAAGGAATCACCTTCTAAGGATGAGACTAATGAGATTCCTATTTCTGTTTCAGATAAAAGAGGAAATGGAGTTGGGAAGAGTAAGAAGAATAAAGATCTTAGTTTGAATAAAAAGAATAGTTTGAATTATAGTAGTTGTCCTACAGACAGTGTTATTTTGAATAGTACTTCTTTTGATAAACATGAATGTAAGATTTGTTCCGATAAATCTAAGTTTATGAATTTTGCTCGAAAGAATCTTTATTGCAAACACTGTTGGGATAATTCATTCAAATACTACTCCCCACCTAAGTCCAAAAAGAATAAAAGCAAAGCTAAGCTAAACTCTAAGTCTAATTCTAATTCTGATTCTTCTACACATCCCAAAGTGTATCGAGCTAAGGTTGCCAATCCTACTTCTAAAAAGCACTTTCAGGAATTAAATGTTAAGATGGTTTGGAAATGGGTTCCAAAACCGCGTTATGAATGGAGAGTGAAAGTCAAACCAGATGATATTCCTGAGTTGCTTGATGCTAACCACGAAGGACCCATCCTGATATGGGTGCCTAAGCAAAACTAATTGTCTCTTTTGCAGGCCTGTCGATTGTGGGTAATAGATTCCGGATGTTCACGCCACATGACAGGATTCAAGCATCTCTTGCATAACTATGTGGAGGAGCCTGCCGGAGCAGTTAGATTTGCCAATTCTGAAGCCGAAAGCCACGTCAGAGGATATGGAATGCTCGATAACGGTGTTGTGAAGATTCAAAAAGTGCTATATGTTGAAGGACATGATCACAACCTATTCAGTACCAGTCACTTCTGTGACATGAAATATCAAGTCCGCTTCACAACAACTCATTGCTATCTAGAGGATCCAGATGGTTACGAAGTCTTCAAGGCTGAGCGCCATGGAAATCTATACTATGTAGATTTTCCTACACTGTCTGCCACACGTCCAGTATGCCTACTAGCCAAAGCTTCTAAAGCACAATCATGGACGTGGCATCGACGCTTGTCTCATCAAAATTTCAGATCTATAGCGAAGCTACAGAGACAAGGTCTGGTCAAAGGTCTACCAGAAATGAGGTTCGAAAAAGACTCACTATGTCCCGCATGTGAGTTGGGAAAAATGAAGCGAAGCTCCTTCAAGTCCAAAGCTGAATCATCGACCTCATCTGCACTGGAACTTCTTCATATGGATCTTTGTGGCCCAATGCGCACAACATCTATCAACGGAAAGAAATATATGTTGGTAATGATAGATGACTACTCAAGGTATACATGGCTCGAGTTTCTTCGCAACAAGTCAGATGCGCCAGAGTTGATTATCGCTTTCATCAAGCGCTTTCGAGTACGTCTACAACTGCCAGTCAGAACCATTCACAGTGATAATGGCACGGAGTTCAAGAATGACACCCTGAAAAGTTATCTTACTTCCGTGGGTATTTCACATAATTTCTCCGCCGCCTACACTCCGCAGCAAAATGGCATTGTTGAACGGAAGAACCGCACTCTGGTTGAAGCAGCTCGGACTATGCTTGCTTACTCAGATCTACCCATGTACCTTTGGGCTGAGGCAGTTGCTACAGCATGTTTTACACAGAACCGTACCATTGTGGTCAAGCGCTTTAATAAGACAACATATGAGTGGATCAACAATCGTACACCTAACATCAATTTCCTTCGTGTATTTGGTTGCAGGTGTTACATTCTAAAAGAGCGTCAAGGATTATCAAAGTTTGATAAGAAAGCGGATGAAGGATATCTCGTTGGATACTCTCTGACATCCAAAGCTTATCGAATTTACATTATTCGAACCAAGACGGTTGTTGAGAGCATGAATGTCTCCTTTGATGAGAATTCTACAAGGAATTCTGGACACAACAGTTCAGAACTCGGTCTTAACGACAAAGCTTCTATTCAATCAAGAATAGAACCAGCACCTAAAGGATTCACTTCTTCTAACTCTAACTCTACTTCATCTGAGTTAGATTTATTGTTTATTGATGCCTTTGATGATATATGTGCAGATTTTGAAAAAGGCATATCCACATCAATAACAAGTGGTACAAGCTCGGAGGTCCCTACTATTTCTGAAGACATTTCTGGACCTTCCGAAGAAGTCACTGACACTTCATCTCCATCAGGTACGAGTACAAAGTTAGTTTCTGACCCTACTAATGCTGAATCTGTCTCTACAGATAGTTCTTCTGGAAACGAAGTCCCGAGCACTTCAACTGCTAGTCCGGAAGCTTCAGTATCAGAAACACCAGTACAAGATGTCCCGAGTACATCTATGGAGCAACCTGCCGTGCATGATGAAAACGATGTGTCAAATACGCAACAAATAATTGAAGCATTACCAAGCACACATCGTTGGACTAAGGATCATCCCCTGGAAAACGTGATAGGTGACGTATAATCTGGTGTCACAACAAGATCTGCAACAGCCAACTTCTGCAGGTTTTCAAGCTTCCTTAGTTCCGTAGAACCGAAGAAAGTGTCTGAAGCTCTACGTGATCCCTTCTGGATTTCTGCTATGAAAGATGAGCTTCTCCAATTCGAAAGGAACAAGGTATGGCGCTTGATCCCACTACCTAAAGGTAAATCCGTTATTAGAACAAAGTGGGTGTTCAGAAATAAGAAAGACGAAGCCGGAGTAGTTGTGAGAAACAAAGCTCGTTTGGTCGCAAAAGGGTATTGTCAACAATAGGGCATTGACTATGACGAAACATTCGCCCCGGTTGCAAGGATCGAAGCCATCAGAATCTTTCTAGCATATGCAGCGCACAAAAACTTTACTGTCTATCAAATGGACGTAAAGTCGGCTTTTCTAAACGGCGTTTTGCATGAGGAGGTTTACGTGGCTCAACCTGAAGGTTTCGTTGATCCTCATCACCCTGATCATGTCTATGTTTTAGACAAAGCGCTTTATGGTCTTAAACAAGCACCGCGAGCCTGGTATGAAACTCTCACTAAATTTCTACTTGCTTCTGGTTTCAAGAAAGGTACTGTTGATACAACCTTATTTCTTAAAAGGCAAGGTGAGGACTTGATTCTCATTCAGATTTATGTTGACGACATAATTTTTGGGTCGACAAATCAGAAATTTTGTAAGAGCTTTTCAAAGAGAATGGAAACAAAGTTTGAAATGTCGATGATGGGTGAATTGCATTTCTTTCTTGGTCTACAAGTAAAGCAATTACCCGAAGGCATATTTATTAATCAAGCTAAATACATAAACGATATTTTGAAAAAGTTCAATATGTCAGATAGTTCAGTCATGAAAACACCAATGGCTACTGGTACACTCTTAGACGCGGATCCCTCCGAGAAACCTGTTGATCAAAAGGTGTATCGTAGCATGATTGGTTCTTTATTTTATCTGACTGCCAGTCGCCCGGATATAATGTTTGCCACATTTTTTGTGCGAGATATCAGTCTAATCCTAAAGAGTCGCACTTAACAGCTGTTAAGCGAATCCTTAGATATCTCAAAGGCTCGCCTAATCTAGGCCTTTGGTATCCAAAGGATTCTCGTTTTCAACTAACTGCCTTTACAGATGCTGATCATGCAGGATGTAAGCTAGACCGGAAGAGCACCTCTGGATCATGTCAATTCATAGGTGACAAACTTGTGAGTTGGACTTCAATGAAACAAAACTGTGTTTCAACATCCACTGTCGAGGCTGAGTATGTAGCTGCTGCTAGCTGCTGTTCTCAAGTCCTCTGGATGACGACACAGTTAAGGGACTTTGGCTACAACTACAAGCGTGTTCCTATTTATTGTGATTCCAAGAGCGCAATATCTATAACTGCTAATCCGGTACAGCATTCGAAGACCAAGCATATCGACGTACGTTATCATTTCATCAAGGATCATGTAGAAAAAGGTAATATTGAAATGCACTTTGTTCAAACTGACTTCCAGTTAGCTGACCTTTTCACCAAGCCATTGGATGAAAAGCGTTTTCAATTTCTCATCAGCAAACTTGGAATGTTGAACATGTCTTAAACCTTACTCATGATTCTAGGGGGAGTATTCCAAGTTTTGATCTTGTATATTATTTTCCAACTGTTGTTAACGAGAGAGGAATCATTTTCATAAATGATTACCATTATTTCTTTTATTTATGCAGGTTTGGTCAAGTGACAATGGCTTCTAATCACATCGGATTAGAACCCGCACTTCAGTGCCTTGTTTTTTTTGTTTATTCAAAAAAAAAAAAAAACTTGTCTATCCGTGATATTAACAGATTTTTGGATACTTAAATGATTATCTGACCGTGTGTTCTTAAAGATAAATACTTGCGTTTTATCTTGTCAATATACTTTGTCAAGTATTCATACACATAACGGTTCAGAACATTCTATTTGACTTTGTTATTACCATGTATCAAAAGTTAAATCTTTCTATGGTAATACTCACGTTATTTGTATTCACTGTTGATTGAATCAAACGTCATTTCATGTGCTTTCATTGAAAATATGTTTATATATTGTTCATATAAACAACATTCGTTTTTTATTCTCCAAAACCTTATTCTTCATGACAAAATGATATGAGCTTATTTGTCAAACTCTTTTAGTTTGAGGGGGAGAATTGCATCGTCACACACAACTGTTTTGACTTCTCCAAAAATTTTATGCTTCATGTAACAAGTGGTATTTGTTCTTACATGTACAAAACGCATGTTGAACAACATGTTTTTTTTAGGAAAATACATGGGTTTCAGTGTGAGAACTTAACAGAACTTCCATGGATTCACGATAACCAGTGTTTCCTACCCAGGAAGTATTCCCTGAGTGATTGAGGGGAGAAGGGTCAAAAGAATTGAGTGATGGTGTGTGAAGAGGTAAAATGGAAAATAGAGATTGGTTAGAAGTGAGGATTAAAAGAAAGAGGGTGAGAGAACAGAGTAAAAGAATATCAAACTCTGCACCAAACTTCTTTCTGAGTCGGGCAGCCACATAATCTGATTGGTTTACATTCTTTGGTGACCATCATTGAAGAAGGCAACTAGCCCATGCCATCTCTTGCATACAACCCTACCAACTACTCATTCTTTTCTCAAAAAGAGAATGTTTCACATTTTCTGGGGACGCAGCACATACGCTATTGAAAAAGAAGGAAAGTTGCCCTACCTTCGAAGCCTTTCTCATGCACATTGAGTCCTTGTACAATTTGTTGTTGTCTCAACAAGTTTACATACTTTGAGCATATGTTGAAAAAGCAATCATCTATGTTTCATTTTTTTTTTTCTAACACATGCACGAGCACACAAAAATTTGTTTTCTGTCAGAACGTTCATAGATAACCATGTGTTATTCGATGATTGAATGGAAGACCTAGGGAGTCTACATCAAACCAACTTCTTATATAGTAACTTTGTGTTACTCAGTGACTTTGTGTCATTGACAGGCATTCTAACTGAGTCATTTGTTGATTCAGGGTTACACTTATTAAACTGTTTGAATTTGAAAAGATTCGAATGGTTACTACTTTCTATTTTAATCTAAAAAGATTGAAATAATCACTTTCTCCATTTGGAGAGACTGCTCTTATTTCCATACAGGGCTCGTTACATGATGAAGACTGTGCTTACGTGATCATACATAATGGGGGAGATTGTCTTGAAAAGGGGGAGATTGTTTTGCAAAGTTTTGATGATGATGATTCTCACCACTCATCAAAAAGGGGGAGAAGATACAAAAATGGAGAATTATCAAAGAAGAAGAATATAATCTGAAGACTGCTGAAGATTTTCAAAGATATCAAAGTTTCAAAGATTTTAAAGATTTTAAAGATATCAAGTTTTGAAGCAATCAACGTCATATCTGAAGAAAAGAGAATACAAGTGAAGACCCGAAGACAATTGCAAATTTTTTTTTTTTTTTTAATCTTGAATCCAAAGGGGGAGATTGTTGGAATCAAATAATTGTATTCAAGATTAAAGTTAAAGTTCAGGGTTTAAACTGCAATTGTCCTAAAGTTAAAGTTAGAGGGTTTAAAGTGTAATATGTTAATAGTTTATTAGTTATTGGGCCCAAGCCCATTAGAAAGCCTGTTAAGCTTAAAGCCCATATGGCCTGGGTATTTAAAGTTATGTTTTGTTTAGTTTTAGGGTTAGAAACCTTTCATATTTTCATAATTATTGTTTAGAGAGAGGTAGCAAGTTTTCTCTGTATTCAAAGGGTATCAAGAACACTCAAGGGTTTCATTGTTTATTCAAGGGATTGGTATGTTACTCTGATTTATATATCTCTTGATTATTATTGTGTTGCTTGATTACTTGTTTATGTGATTATTTACCAACTAGATTAAACTGGGATAACAGGCTGGACTTGAGAAAATCCAATATCTGGTGGAATCCAGCAGCTTGTTTCGGCTTCTGTAGCATCGCAATCTCGTTGTGCTCATCAATGAATGCCATGGATGCCATTGTGCTTGAGTATTCTGGATTGCAACACTTGGTGCTTGAGAGAAAAGGGTTAGAAAGCAGATGAATAGAAAGCAAAGAGTCGTTATGAACTTTTGGGCGGGCAAAAAGGGTATTTATACGATTCGGGACATAAGCAGTATTAACTCCTAGCAGTATTAACTAACTAGCAGTATTAACTGAGAGCAGTATTAACCACTAGCAGTATTAACTAACTAGCAGTATTAACTGAGAGCAGTATTAACCACTAGCAGTATTAACTGTGAGCAGTATTAACCACTAGCAGTATTAACTAACTAGTAGTATTAACTGTGAGCAGTATTAACCACTAGCAGTATTAACTAACTAGCAGTATTAACTGTGCACTGGCAGTATTAAAACTGCACTGGCAGCATTAACCATACTTACACTTTTTGAAGCTTAAGGTACTCTGAGCAAGGTAATAACTTCCTGAGAAAGATGTTAGTAGCACTATAGAATAACCCAATAACAGGTATGTAAACACTTTTTAAAAACATGAGCTCATTCAGAGTTGATCATGCCTACACTTGTGACCAAGAATGTGAATCTACCCACATCAAAAGCTTTAGTGAATAGATCAGCAAACTGGTTCTCAGTATGAACTTTAGCAACTTGAATTAGCTTCTTTTCATTACAATCTCTGATAAAGTGATACCTGATCTCAATGTGCTTTGTTTTGGAGTGCTTGACTGGATTGTTAACAATGCTTATAGCGCTGCTATTGTCAATGAAGATTGGAGTGTGAAGAAAGGTTACCCCATAGTCCAGCATCTGATTTTGAATCCATAGAACCTGATAGCAGCAACTTGCAGCAGCAATATACTCAACTTCTGTTGTTGATAAGGACACTGTGGTTTGCTTCTTACACTGCCAAGATACTAGTCTTGCACCCAAAAGTTGACATCCTCCTGAAGTAGACTTTTTGTCCATGTTAGTACCTCCCAAGTCACTATCTGAATAAGCAATCAAGTCAAAGTTGGATTCATAAGGATACCAAAGACCTAATCTAGGTTGCCCTCTTAAGTATCTGAAAATCCTTTTAACAGCTTGCAGATCTGATTGCTTTGGCTTGACTTGGAATCTGGCACACAAACACACTGGAAACATGATGTCTGGTCTTGAGGCTGTGAGATACATGAGAGATCGAATCATTGATCTATAAAGATGGACATCAACATCCTCCCCCTCAAGATCAGCAGTGATCTGTTTATGAGTCTCCATAGGTGTGCTTGCTGGCTTTGAGTCTGTTAATCCATATTTTTCCAGGATGTCTTTCACATATTTTTATTGGCTTATGAAGATCCCATCTTTCTTCTGTTTCACTTGAAGCCCAAGGAAGAAGGTAAGTTCACCCATTGAACTTATTTTAAAGCTCTTGTGCATCAACTTTTCAAAGTCTCTACACATCTGATCTTTAGTGGATCCAAAGATGATATCATCCACATAAATCTGAACCAATAGGATGTCCTTCTTACTTCTTTTAATGAAGAGGGTCTTGTCAATTATTCCTCTTTCAAACCCATTCTCCAAGAGGTAGGTAAACAGAGTATCATACCATGCTCTTGGGGCTTGATGCAGACCATAAAGTGCTTTCTTCAGTTTGTATACTCTGTCTGGATATGATGGATTTTCAAATCCAGGAGGCTGACAGACATATATTTCTTCATCAATTGTACCATACAGAAAGTCACTCTTCACATCCATTTGGTATACCTTGAACTTCATGTATGAGGCATAGGCTAGAAATAGCCTAATTGCTTCTACCCTTGCCACTGGAGCAAACACTACTTCATAGTCAATGCCTTCTTCTTGAGTGTACCCTTGTGCCACCAGCCTTGCTTTGTTTCTTATCACAATACCTCTCTTATCCTTTTTATTCCTGAAAATCCACTTGGTGCCAATAGCTCTATGACCTTTTGGAAGGTCCACCAAGTCCCAAACTTCTTGCAATTTGAATTGCAGTAACTCTTCTTGCATAGCTTCTATCCAACTGGAATCTTTAATTGCCTCAAAAACCTTCTTAGGCTCAATTTGAGATAGAAAGCATGAGAGTACTGTGTGTTGCTGATCCTGCAGTTCTTGAAGTCTTCTTTGATTCCTTGTTATCATAGGAGAAGAGATATCTCCTATGACCAGCTCTGGAGGATGATTCTTTTGAGTTCTAGTCTGATGACTAGGTTCTTCATTGATTCCCACATCCAGATTGGAATCATTTAAGTCAGCTGAGGGGATCTCATCAGCTGCTTCTGGCTCTTCATGCACTTGATTCTCCTCATCTCTTCCTTCTTCTTCACTCTGAATTGGTTCAGTCATTGTCTCTTTTGCACAAACATCAACAGGATCTATTGTAGGTATGGGAAAGATCACAGACTGAGGAATAATGTCTTGTACTTGTACTTGTTCATCCCCTGATCCTCCACTTCCTGAACCTGCATGATAATCACTACTGAAACCCAAAGAGTTAGTTAGTGAATCAATGTCAAATAACCACTGAGGACCAGATCCAATAGGATTTGGTGTGTTCTCATTGCACTTGACATTGTCACTTTCCTCAATTATTCTAGAAAAAGTATTAAAAACTCTGTAAGCCTTACTCTGAGATGAGTAACCAACAAGAAAACCATCATCAGTCTAGCTATCAAACTTTCCTAAGTGAGTTTTGGTATTGAGAATGGTACAAGGACACCCAAAAGGTTTGAAAAATCCTATAAAAGGTTTTCTGTTATTTAAAAGCTCATATGGTGTCTTGTTTTTAGGCTTGACTACTAGAACTCTGTTTTGGACATAGCAAGCAGTATTAACTGCTTCAGCCCAGAAAGTAATTGGTAGTTTTGAATCTGCCAACAGAGATCTAGCAGCTTCAATCAGTGTCCTATTCCTTCTCTCAGCAACACCATTTTGTTGTGGAGTTCTAGGAGCACTGTATTGCCTCTCAATTCCTTTTTCCTCACAAAAGGTGTTTAGGTCATGATTTTTAAATTCAGTACCATTATCTGACCTAATGACTTTTACCTTTTGATTGGTTTGGTTTTCAATTCTTAGAATAAAGGATTTGATCAGTCCACTTGTCTCATCCTTAGTCCTTAGAAAATATACCCAAGTAAATCTAGAGTAATCATCAACAATAACTAGGCAGAATGATTTCTTACCAATACTCATAACATTTGTAAGACCAAACAAATCCATATGCAACAACTGAAGAGAATTAGAGATTGTGTTCAACTCTTTGGACTTATGAGAAGTTTTGTGTTGTTTGCCTTTGAGACAGGCAACACAATGATCATCACATGAAAAGACTTTGGAAGGTAAACCTCTTACAAGGTTGTTTTTAACATGTTTATTCATTGTTTTAAAGTTCATGTGACACATCCTTCTGTGCCAAAGTGATGATTCATCCAAAGAATCTTTTGAAACAAGACAATTAAAGGATGAATCAGTTGAAACACTTTCCATATCTAAGCAATATACATTATCCTTTCTGGGAGTTCTTAGTAGTATCATCTTTTCATCAACTACCTTGAATCCAGGAGCAAGGACAATGCATTCAGAATCTGTAAATAATATACTATGTTGTTTGTCACAAACCTGTGATACACTTAACAGGTTGTACCTTAACTGCTCAACATAGAATACATCTTCAAAGGTCATTTTACCTTTGGTTACATCCCCCTTACCACTTATCTTACCTCCATCTGGAGTATTACCAAAGGAAACATGACCACCATCAATTTTCTTGAAATTCTTGAGGCATGATATGTTCCATGTCATGTGCCTTGAGCAACCACTATCAACATGCCAGATACTCTTCCCCTTGAGCTGTTGGTTGCCCTGCACATAAGATTAAACAATTAGTATTGAATGGGGACCCAAGCCAAAGTGGTCTTGGGTCTCCCTTTCTCATCAAAGTATTTACATTCCTTTTTGATGAGGTTTTTAAACTCAGAGCACTCTTTATTAGAGTACTTTGTCAATATGATTGGCTTAGCAGCACAAACACTAGAAGCAGTACTAACCTTAGAAGCACTAACAGAGTTAGCAGTACTAACAGGTTTAGCAGTATTAACATTTGAAGAAGTACTAACAATGTCAGCAGCACTAACATTGTTAGCAGTAGTATTACTTCTAGCAGCACTATCATTGTCAGCAGCACTATTTGTGGTAGCAGTACTAACAGTTTTAGTGCTTTTAGGAACCCACATATTGACACTTTCTTTAACAGACATTTTCTTCATGTGGCTTTTAGATTTAACAGTTTTCTTAGCCACATGTTTCTTTTCAATCTTCCTATAACCCAAGGGTTTTTGCATAGGTCTTTGAAAGTTCATCCTTCGGTTTATAGGATTGAAATAACAGTATTTGGCAAGATGATTCAATTTGCCACAGATAAAACAAGGTTTTGGTCTATTGATTTTACTCAGATCAACCCCTTGTTTCTGTGCCCACTGATTATTCCAGTTTCTTTGATTTCCCCTCTTTTTATCATGTTTTTGGGGCTCATTCTTCTTGCATGCACACTGTTTGCAAGAACCTGGATTCACAACTGTGGTCTGTTTGTAATGGACCTTACCAGACTTTCCCTCTGTTTTCTCTATGTCCTTGGATTTGATCCAAGCCCTTCCACAGTCCTCATTGGTGATAATGTTATTCTCTAGAGGAATCTCACCACTCACTTTGTTCTCCTTACTCTTACCAACCTCTTTCTCAGTCTTATCCTCCACAACTACCTCATCTAAGGGATCTATCTCAGTGGCTCCCTCAGGCAAGTCCTTCCTATCTTTGATTTCTAGTAAGTCTGAGGTAGGAGGAATGTAATTGTTGTTATATGGTGGTGGTGTGGCATTATACCCAATTCCTCTTCTCAGATTATCATGAATCTGAGTTTGTAGTAAAGAGTCCATTGCTTCAGAAGCATTGGAAAACTTTTCTACATCAAGCTTAACCTTGGTTAGCTCCTCTCTCAGCTTTTCACTCTCCTCTTTAGATTTGGTCAGTTTAAGTTCTAGATCCTTTTTCTCCCACTTCCAGTAATTGGTGTCATATGAGTGTTGGAGTTCATTGGCTTGAAAACCTTTAATCTGTTCCACAAACCTCTCAACAATTCTCACATAGTCCTTTATATCCTTTTCTAATCTCTTAAGGTCATCACTGATCTTCTGATTGTGATCCCTGTACCTTTTAACAGTGTCTATGCAAGTTTTAGAACAGAGATTAGAACTTACCTCAGATGGGAGATCAGATACTTCAGCCATAAGTCCTTGATTTTGGATAGCCTCTTCTGCTTGATCACTCCAGTCAAACCCCATTCCTTGTTGAGAAACAAGGGCTTGAGCAGAGTTTTTGTTATGGTTGAGGTTTCCAGACTGTGCTTGTTGGTGGTTGTTGTTGTGAGACACTCCACTTCTGCATTCCCTGTCAAAGTGTCCCTTCAGATGGCATTTGTAGCACTCCACCTTTCATTTATCAAACCCAGCTCCATCTTCTCTTCTTTGGGAGAAGTTGTTCCTCCCAATCCTCTTTATGAACTTTTACACCCTCATGGAAAGCATGGTCATCTGCCATTTAATATCCATCTCTTCCAGATCATCAGGATGAAGTTGTTCCAAATCATCATTAATTAAGGAGGAATTTCCATGGCTGGCAATAAAGGCTTCAAACACAGAATCAGTGCCTTTTTCTTGATTTGCTCCACTAGCAGCATTAACTGATTCAAGATTAGCAGTAGAATCAATTGATGCTGATAGGAGTGCAGCATTATGAATATATCCAGAAGGCTTCTTCTTTGCCTCCACCTCAGCTTCAAACACTCTAAGATCATTGTACAGATCATCAAGTTCTTTCTCTTCCAACTGATCATTCTGTCTGAATGAAACAGTGTACATGGTCCATTCATCTCCAAGGGACCTTAAGAACTTTCTGTTTACATCATCTTGATCAATCTGTACTCCCATAGTAGCTAGTTCACCAATCAGTTTGTTAAACTTGTCAAAAGTTTGAGTCATGGACTCATTCTTAGTTGACATAAAGTTTTCATACTGTTGCTTCAAGATTGCCTTTTGATTTCTCTTGGTACTTTTGGTACCAGAGAGTCTCTTCTCTAGAGCATTCCAGAGCATCTGTGCATCAGTGTAATTACAGAATTGGTGTTGATATTCATTGGGAATGGCCAAGAGCAGTGTGCTCAAGGCTTTCATCTCTGTCAGCCTTGTCTTTCTTTCTGCATCAGTCTTTGGTGGAGTTCTTTTTCCATCTTCACCAATCTTTCCTGCATCAGATGGGCCATTCTCAATGATGTCCCACATAGAGTAATCTGTGAGGAGAATGTATTGCTTGATTCTAATCTTCCACATGTCAAATTCATTGGGTCTGAGCATTGGAACCTTTGAGACCAGAGTACTGTTTGATTCAGCTGTGTTTTCCATGATGAATAAGGTTTCTGAGAATACTTGCTCTGATACCACTTGTCAGGATCTTAATTCTTAACAAGAATAAACACTCAGAAACAATATTAAAGGAGTTTGCGGAATAGCACTTTAATATTCAATAATCTATGAAAACAGTAAATCAGAAGAACAAACTTGTAAACTTTATTGAATGATTATAAAGCTACAAGATTCAATACTCAACCTCAATATTGATGAACAGGCTCACCAATACGAATTCTACTTCTCTAGAATTAGGATTACAAACCTTGAGGTTGATTCTCTCTATCAAAACAAAAATTCAGAATTCTCTAAGTTCTTTTCTATCAAAAATAAACTATTCTATATATACTGAAGATAAAAGATAATTACAACTAATAAAAGATCTTCAAAATAATCTTCCATCTTTATCTCCAAGATTTCCATAAGCACGAATCTTGATTATCTCATAAGCAGCACTAAGTCTTCAGCAGTATTAATACTTTGAGCAGTATTAATGTTCAGCAGTATTAACTACTAGCAGTACTAAAATTGCTTAGCAGTAGTAATCTCCTCTAGCAGTATTAATCTTGACTTAGCAGTACTAATCTTGATCAGCAGTATTAACTTCACTCAGCAGCATTAATCTCAGAAGTATTAATCAAGTTCTTCTAGCAGTATTAACTGTACTTGTGTATTTCTGAATTTCCCAACAGCCAATGTGGTTTTCTAGCGAGTAGGAAATGGGGGGTCGTGGGCCCTTGAGGTGTAACTCGTCTAGATATGGATAGACAATAATGTCCCGTAAGACCTTGAGGTGTAACTCGACGGAGTAGGCAATAAAGGCAATGTTTATGGTTTGAGGTTATGATGTCGTGATGGCATGGGAACTAGGACCGGGACATGAGGTGTAATCCATCAACATCATGTGTGACTCAACTTCTGTGTATATGTCACCTCGATGGAAATGGGTCTCCCCCGTATTTTCAAGAGTTATTTATGGAGTGTTATATTCAGGTTTGGAAATACTGTTTCGAATGGAATAGCAATGTGAGCCAATGGAATTCGGTAACACAAACTTTGTTTATGTTATTATGTTAGCATATTGTTTATTCTATGTGATATCACTAGGCTGTGTCCTAACACTTGTTGTGGTTTTTGTTTTCCACAGATCCCTCTCGCGGTGGAAACTAGGTGTCGGGCATGTAGGAGATCTCGAGGTGTCGGGCTTTTGGGGGATTTTTATGAAGAGAGATTATAGTGGTTTAGCAACACCCGTTTTAATCTAGTTTTTGAATTACTTCTAGATTAATTAGGTTGTTGTAATTTGTTTTGTATCCCATTCTTCGGCCAACTTTATGGTATAATTATCCCAATTTCTTGTGGGTCTATAGTTGCCCATTGGGAAGTGTTTATACATTGAAGTTCTCCTTACAGGTTAATTTTTGGACGTCCATATTTTAGACGTCACATTGCCAAAATTTCAATTTTTATTTGATGAAATTTCTAAGGTGTTACAAGTTGGTATCAGAGCTCTAGTTTAAGTGAACTAGGTTTGAAATCTCGATGCCTAGACTTAAGCTGAGACTATTAGGCAATAAATTGTGAGAATCGGGTAGAACTTTTAAGATGAGACAGTTCTAGAGTCAACGGAAATTGCATTGTTGAGAATTATGAAAGTGGTAACGAGAATCTTTATGTAGCGTACGTTCATAATTTCAATTAGCTACTGCTATTATGAATGTACTTCTATATAAGCATGCTTGAATTACTATGATTATGATAATCAATGAATTGTATTAGTACGTTTCTTGTGTGTAATCTTGTGTAGCCCATCTCTCTCACCCTCTTTTGAATTGATGACAGACGAAAATGGTAAATACTCGAAGTCATCTTCAAACATCGCTAGAGGGTCATGCGGTAACTGAATCCATGGCCGATAGGCCGAATGCAACGGTAACGATAGAACCTCCAGTTCCACCTATGCTTGTTGGAAGGGTGGAACAAATCCCGAGAACCCACATTGCCATCGCGGATCCGATCATGACTGAGGTAACCCCACAGACACAGATGATGGATATGATGAGAACCATGAATGAGACCATGGTGAAACAACAAGAGTTGTTCATGAAGCTACTTGAAGACCGAGAGGCGAATCATCATCGTCATGAGACGATTGAGGAGAATGTAATTGTCGCAGGATCCGGGGGTACCGGAGATGAGAACCGCACAGAAGGTTTGGTGACCTTGGAAACATGACAACAGGAAAAGGGGTGTTCACACAAATCCTTCCTTTGTTGTAAACCCTCGGAGTTTGTCGAAACCGACGAGCCCGTAAAATGCATGAACTGGCTCAGGGAGATTGAACAAGCATTTCGAGCCTGTGATTGTGATCAAGGTCAGAAGGTGTGTTAGGTCTGATTTTATAGTACTCATTGTATTTATAGGGTTTGGTCAAATACTGTGTTTAGAATCTTTTTCAGTGTTGTATTTGACCAAGGGTATTTAAGTCCCTTTGGTCTTTGTGTCTTGTAAGTTTCACACGCACTATTCAATAGAATTCTTACTTTGCGCTCCAAAGTTCTCTCTCTCTACTTTCTCTCTCTAAGAATCAGTGATCTTGGACTCTCAATTGGTATCAGAGCTTGCTAGATCTTGAGGGAATTGAGAGATTGTTTTACTGAATCTGAATTAGTGATCGAAATCGAAAATTTGATCGATTTTCTTGAATTTTACAAGAAAATCTCGTTTTCTTGATTTCTCATCAAATTCGGATATGTTTGTGATTGAATTGCTTTGAATTTTGTGTCTTTAGTTTCGTTTTTTATAGAAGATCGTTGTTGATTCATACTATTTTGAAAGAAAAACGGTTTTAGATCATCGATTTTGTGTTTTTTATGATTTTCTGGAAAAACTCGGTCTGCTTACTGTTTCATCATTGATTTTTGAGTTTTATTGTGTTTTAATCGAATTTGTTTGTTGAAAGGTGTTTTAAAGTTGTTTTCGAAACTCAGAGTATGCTTTTCTTCCATAAATTTCTTGTTTTCGTTTGATTTTGCTAGTTTTTCTTGAGTTTCTGCGGTTTGCGTTTGTTCTTACAACTTTGCGTTTCATTCTTATGCTTTGCGCCTCATTCATCATACTTTGCGTTTTCGGTTCACATTAGACCCGCAAAGTTCATTGTGCGTCTCAAGTGTCACACGCAAAGTCAGGTTCTCGGATCTTATTACACGCGCAAAGTTCACTTTGCGTTTCTAGTTAGACCCACAAAGCTTCACTTTGCGTTTCTAGTTAGACTCGCAAAGTTCACTTTGCGTTTCTAGTGTGACCCGCAAAGTTCCACCTTGCGTTCCTCAAGGCACCCGCAAAGTTCACTTTGCGTTTCTTGTTAGACCCGCAAAGTCTCACTTTGCGTTTTTTTAGTGTGTCATCTAAATTTTTTTTTCTTTTTAAACTTTGTGTCATATCAAGTGTTTTTCAAATTGTCAATTTTTAATATTTTTTTGAAAATTTTCAATTCAATCTGATTTTTGATTTTCTGATATATAGTTTGGGACGGTCATTCACTTCAAGTTGATTATTTTATCAAGATGTCTTTGCAAGCACAGATCTACAAGAATGACCTCATGATGTCTTTGGGGTCTGATACTCGTCCACCAGTACTAATCAATGAGAACGATTTCGAACAGTGGCAGGATCGGTTTATCAACTTTATTGAAAGGCAACCTAATGGGGATAACATGATGAAATCTCTGTATGAGGGTCCTATGGTGAGGAAAATGAAAGTGATTCCAGCTACTGCTACTACTCCAGCTACAGCAGTTGAAACAACTTTAAGTGAATATGACGAAAAAGAGCTATCAAGATATAAAGCAGACAGTCAGGCTAAATCAAATCTGATTCTTGCTCTTCCCAACTCCATCTATAACAGAATCGATTGCTTCAAATATAACCCTATGCTGATGTGGACACAACTTGAGAAGATTATGCTTGGTTTTGCAATGGCTACTCAGTTACGACAGACCGGATATATGAACAACTTTGAAAAGTTTCAGGCAAAGGATGAGGAAAGTTTGAAGAGTGTGTTTGATCGATTCTGGGTTGTTATCAATGATCTTTACAAGATTAAAGTTACGAAGACTGAATTGGAGGCTAACTTGAAGTTTCTGAACGCTTTACAGCCTGAGTGGAATAAAGCATGTCATAGAATGAGGAACGATGTTAGGATCTCAACAATGCAGATTCAAGAACTGTATGAGATTTTGCTGACTGATGAGAGTTTGGTAATGGAAAAGAAGGCCAAACTGGATAAAAAGAACAAGAAAACAGTTGATCTGGTTGCTCTTCTCACGAAGCAACTGAATGAACAAACGTTGTCTGATAACGCTTACACCGGGTCAACTGATGACGATGGAGAGGCCTTACAGAAAGCTATGATTCTTCTCTCCCAACACTATCAGAAGAAGTTCCAACCTAGATCGGGTTCCAACTCTCCTCGTTTCTATTCCGGTCCTAAAGTAAAAGTACCTGAGCCAAAGACTGCTGCTTGCTACAACTGTGGAAAGCCGGGTCACATCTCAAAGGAGTGTAGAGCAAAGAAGGTTAAGAACTCAACTTATTACAGAAGGAAATTGGAACTGGCTGAGAAAAGAGAAAGTGGATCAACTTTGCTAGCCGAGGAAGAATTCTGGCTGGATTATTCCGATGATGAAGCATCAAACGTCGAGATCACTCAGATGTGCTTGATCGGAGATGATCAGTCAGATGATTCTGATTCTGATGCTGATGAGGTATACTCTGAATTTGATTACAAATTTATTACCTCTCAGTTTGATATTATGATAACTGCTTTATCTGATTTGCGTTCAAAGATTTTATCTGAAAAGAATCTAAATTCTGAAAAGTCAGATTTGATTGACAAACTGAAAATTTCTTTGAAAGATGAAAAATCCATTTTAGAAAATACTAAAGACATCTTTCAAAGGAAATTAGATGATTTGGAAAATTCAAATAAGACTTATCTTGAATCTTTGACGGCTATGACTAATTTAAAAGATGAATTTTCAGATAAAATAAATAAGTTAGAAGAAAAGCTTTATTGAAGAGACCAATCTGAACAAACAATTTATATGAACAAACCGAGGAGTGAAGAGGCTTTAAAACAAAGGTGGGGACTTGGTTTTGAAAATCCTCATTGTTTAAACAATGCGATTGAAAAATCCCCAACTGTATATAAATACGATTATCTGACTCTTGATCATTATGCTCCTCAATTTAAGATTGATTGGATGAATGAGAAAAGAATATATAAAAAGAAAAATGAAATTCCTTTTGTTTATACGTCCGAAAATGCCAAATATTTTCCGGAAAAATCAAGAAGAGGAAGAAGAGTTTTAAATGATATATCTTCTGTTAAATCTTCAGTGTCTAATGATTTTGTTCCTTCTTATGCTTCTGATTCTGATAAAGGAAATATTTCTCCAATCATTTATGATTCGAATAAATATACTCCTCCGTTAATATTAGAAGGAAAAATCATAGATCTTGAAGATCAGATAGAAGATCAAAATATTTTGAAGAAAATTGAATCTGATATTATTCTTTCTTTCATGACGTCTAGTCTTGAAGAAAATTTATTTTTTCAAAAATCAGATTCCATTTCTAGCATATCTTCTGATTCTAAGGAAAATAAAAAAGAAATTTCAAATTTTAAAATCTTTTCTCAAAATAATTCAGACTCCGAGGCAAATTCAGATTTATTAGTTGATCAGATTGGTTGCTTGGATAAATTTATTTCTTCTGATTTAAATATTAAGTCTAAAATTCTTGATGATTCTTTTACGCTAAATGATCAATATTATAAACCTAAGCGTAAAAGAAGACGGTCAAAGAAGTCGAAGAAACGAGATACAGTTCTTTCTGACTGTTCTAAATCTTCTGATATAATTCTTACAGATAGGGAGAGCGAAGCCAAAATCTATTGATTCTATGTTTGAGGGAGATCGATATGTAGACAAACTTTATCATAGTGATTCATTTGCTATTTGTAATAAAGTTTCAAAATATTCTATAAAGCAAATGTTTCAAATTTCCAAAAATGTCTCACATTCGTCTTCTGATTCTAGTTCAGATGATCATGCTTTCTCTTCTGATGGTTGTGATTATTTCTCTGATCATATTCCTCATGCTTTAAATTTCAATTCTGATCATTATTTCCCCATACGAACTGCAACTAACAAACACGGGCCCAAATACAAGTGGGTACCCAAATCTTTATCTGATTTAAAGTTGCAGGCATCACATGTTAAGGGGGAGTAAGAGAATATTGGCTTCTGAGTAATTCAGCTCAGGACCCGTACTTCATAGACTCGACTTCTAAACACAACAGTTTAGAACTCGTTCTTCAATGATTAAGCTTCTGACTTAATGAGATATTGTGAGTACATCAATTTTATTTCCGCTGCATATATCTCTGATAATGATGGTATTCCAGTTTTTCTCAATATTTCAAGAATCTGAGCTTGTTTATCTAACTCATGAATTTGTTTTACCCAAATTTTTCTTTTAATATGAGACACAAATTTATTTTCTTCAATGTAAAAGATGAAATAGTTGAATTTTATTTTGTTCCAACTAAATATTAATTAAAAGTTTAAACCTTTACAAATTTTATTCTATAAAGTAAAGTTTTACATTTTTTTCTTTCATTTGAATAAAATATGTGTCTAGGATAAATTTTCAAGTTCTTTTGTTTATATTAAAGTTTTATATGGTCAAATTTCAAGTCTTACAAAAGTTGAAAAGTCAGCAACATGTTTGAAACTTTTATTAATGCTTTAAAGATATGTGAGTCGGAATTTTTATAGTTTACTTTGCTTAGACTACCTAAATGATCAGAATTATAGATCGGAATGAAAATATGGGCTAAGCATTTAGACGTTCATCTGAGTGATTGAGATGAATATTAAATTCTTAAAATACAGAAATCTCTAAGTTTAAAAGTTTGTACCTGTGACCTTTCTGGTTTGGGAAAGTAAGTTCCATGGGATGCTTGTCATCTGGTCCGCTAAGGTCATTTGGTCTGGGAGTGATCGAACCCAAATCCTTCAATAGAACCAGATCGAAAGTCATGTTCTACTTGTATGAATGGGTTTAGGATATGTCGATGTAGCCTTTCTGATCTGGGAAAGTAAGTTCCAAGGGGTGCTTGACACCTAGTCCCCTAAGGCCAACTGGTTTGGGAGCGGCTGACCCAAATCATGCAATAGGATCAGATAGAAAGTTACGTTTACGGCATGTTCTTTACTTAATGAACTCTTTGATTCAAAAGATGCCAAAGTGCACGAGCTTAAAAGATTCCAAAGAGCACACTCATGTTAAGATGCCAATGTGCACAATGCTAAAAGATGCCAATGAGCACACATCTCATGATACTTGGTAATATGTTTAAGTTGCGATAAATCTGTAAATTTGTGAAAGTCTTATTTTTGATGACTTAGTGTCAGTACATGCAAAGTTCTCTATAATATTTTTAGAATTGCAGTTTCTTGAAGCTAATCGAAGATTCGCATGTGAGCACACTGAATAGATTGCTGGAAGTTTTTGAAACTGAACATGTCTTAACTTGATATGCAATGAAACTTGTTCTTGTATCTTACAACATATGTTTGATTTCAAATGATTGATAAAATTGTAATATTTTACTCTGTAGAATTTAATTTGTTTAGTATTGAAAATTTTATATGTTTAGTTGTTTCAAAATTTACATTCTATATATTTTTTCTTTCTACATTAATTTCTGATCATTGTGTTCTCATAAATATATTTTAATGGGTTTATGCATTATTCAAGGGGGAGTGAACGAAGAGTTCTATTTCAAAGATTAAATCTGTTTTTGAGGGGGAGTGTCTGATTTTCTCTACATGAATGCTATCTCGAATTGTCTTATCTAATGCATTTGTGTAGGGGGAGTTAAAGAGCTTAACAAGGTAAATTTTTTCTAAGTCTACTTTGCGCTTCAGGCATGACACGCAAAGCTTGTTTTACGTTTCCTTCATGAACCGCAAACCTTGCTTTGCGCGTCACATGTGAACCGCAAACCTTGCTTTGCGCGTCACACATAGAACGCAAACCTTGTTTTGCGCTTCCTGCATGGAACGCAAACCTCCTCTGTTTTCTCTGTTTCTTTGATTTTGAAGATCTTTTGTTGTCTCGTCTCCAACATTTGCATGACCAAGTTGATCAAGATCATCAAGGTCATTAGGGGGAGAAGTCAAGGAGAAGTTAAAGAGACAAAGAGTTCAAAAGATTATCTGCTGATCAAGATTCGCTCAAAGATTCTATTCTCTCAGCTTCATCAAATTCTTTTGTTGTTCCTGCTCCGAACATCACAGTTCATTCAAGATCATTCAAAAGAGGTGTATCGTCTTGAGCTTGAGCAGCAAAGAAAATTTCAATCTGCAAGATGCTGAGAAGAAATTTTTTCTTTAAAAGTCAGAAAGCTTCTCAAAGTCGCTTTGTTGGTCTGTGCTGATTTAGAAGATAATTTTTGAAGACCAAAGCGCCAATGATTACTAAGGGGGAGATTGTTAGGTCTGATTTTATAGTAATCATTGTATTTATAGGGTTTGGTCAAATACTGTGTTTAGAGTCTTTTTCAGTGTTGTATCTGACCAAGGGTATTTAAGTCCCTTTGGTCTTTGTGTCTTGTAAGTTTCACACGCACTATTCAATATTATTCTTACTTTGCGCTCCAAAGTTCTCTCTCTCTACTTTCTCTCTCTAAGAATCAGTGATCTTGGACTCTCAAGGTGAAGTACGGTTCTCAGATGCTTTGGGGTTCGGCGCTGAAATGATGGAATGTTTTCACCGCAACAATGGAAGAGTCTGTGTTAGCCAAGATGGCTTGGGTTTAGTTCAAAAGGAAGTTACTGGAGGAGTACTACAATGAAGAGGAGATGGACCTAATAGAGGAAGAGTTTAGATCGATCAAGAAAAGAGATTTATCGATAAAAGAGTATACCCATATGTTCATGGAAAAACTAAATTTGGTGGGGCATGTGGTCCCGACCGAGAAGGAAAAAGTTTAGGCCTATCTGAAGGGCCTACCCGCAGATATGCTATCCATGGTCCGCAACTCCAAAGCGTCCAACCTCCGGGAGACCATCGAGGAGGCCAAGGTGATGGAGAGACTCTATGCTCGGGATAGAGAAGAGAAGGCGAAGGTGGGAGAGAAGAGAAGGTGGGAGAGCCCGCCAAGTCCATTTAAGAAGTCGAGGTTTCAATCGGGAGGTAAGAGATTTGGGAATCTCCGTGAGGAGAAATGGTGCAATAAATGCAAAATTAAGCATTTCGGGTTTTGCAAGATCAACACCAATTCTAACTCCAATCCGATCTCGTGTTTCAAGTGTGGTAAGCCTGGTCATATCAATACTGAGTGCTCCATTCGAGGGACAATTTGTTACGAATGCAAAGATATGGGCCACGTCCGAAGAGAGTGTCCCAAGCTAAGAAGTGTTGCAAGAGAAGGAGGAAGTTCGGGAAGTCAACGGAAGAGGGAGGCCATTCCCAAGGCGCAGGGAAGGGCTTTCCAGATGACGAAGGAGGAGGGGAAGGAAACCGTCGACGTGGTGTCGGGCACGTTTTTACTCAACTCCACACCTGCTAGAGTGTTGTTTGATTCTGGTGCGAACTTCTCTTTTGTGTCTATTTTATTCTGCAAATGTTTGGGTACACCTATTAGTAGTCTTGGTGATACGTTAGTCATAGAGGTAGCTAGTGGGGAGCAGGTGGTTCTAAGGGATATTTTAAAGGGTTGTCGTTTAGAAATTGGTGGGGAATCTTTTGTGGTAGGCTTGATTCCCATGACCATCGGGAGCTTTGACGTAGTGATCGGAATGGATTGGTTGGCAAAGCATCAAGCGGAGATTTTATGTTCCAAGAAACTCATACGGATCCCCAACCGAGATGGCGACTTCACCCTAATGTATGGCGAGAAGCGAAAGGGCGAAGTGACCATTATCTCATCCATCAAAGCCAGAAAGTACCTGATGAAGAAGTGTTCCTCGTACCTAGCCTTCATGGTGGATGCCAAGGCAGAGAATAAGAAATTAGAGGACGTGAAGATGGTTAATGAATTCCCTGATGTTTTTCCTGATGAACTACCCGGCTTACCACCTGACCGGCAAGTGGAGTTCCGGATCGATTTAGTTCCGGGGGGGCACCAATAGCTCGTGCACCGTACTGCTTTGCACCAACCAAAATGCAGGAAATGATGTCCCAACTTCAAGAGTTGATGGAGAAGGGGTTCGTGAGCTCAAGATCGTCTCCGTGGGGAGCTCCGGTACTCTTTGTGAAGAAGAAGGACGGATCGATGCGTATGTGCATCGATTACCGGGAATTGAACAAAGTGACCATCAAGAAAAAATATCCATTACCTCGGATTGATGATCTCTTTGACCAATTGCAAGGGGTCGGATGTTTTTCCCAGATTGATCTCCGGTCGGGTTATCATCAAGTGAAGGTGCGAGAGGAGGATGTTCCAAAGATGGCATTTAGGACTCGATACAGACATTACGAGTTTCTAGTCATGCCTTTTAGTTTGACGAATGCACCGGCAATATTCATGGACCTAATGAACCGTGTGTATCGACCATTTCTAGACCGATCGGTCATAGTGTTCATTGACGACATCTTAGTGTACTCTAAGGATGAAGAGGAGCATGAGCAACATTTAAGAGAGGTCCTAGAGATTCTAAGAAGGTAGAAGCTTTATGCCAAATTCTCCAAGTGCGAATTTTGGTTGCAAGAAGTTCAATTTCTCGGCCATGTAGTGACCCGGGAAAAAGTGAAGGTAGATCCTGCGAAGATAGAAGCAATGATGAACTGGGAGCCTACGAAAAGTTCAACCGAGATTCGAAGATTTTTGGGACTCGCCGGTTATTACCGTAGGTTCATCCAGGACTTCTCCAAGATCGCTTCATCATTGACCGCATTGACTCGAAAGAATGTGAAGTTTGCTTGGACCGAGACTTAAGAGAAGGATTTTCGTACCTTGCAACGAAAATTATGTGAAGCTCCAGTCTTATCCCTACCCGAGGGAACGGAAGATTTCATCGTTTACAGCGATGCTTCCAAGATGGGATTAGGTTGCGTCCTCATGCAAAGGGGTAAAGTGATAGCGTATGAGTCAAGACAGTTGAAAGAGCATGAGAAGAATTACCCGACGCATGACCTTGAATTGGCGGCAGTCGTGTTTGCCTTGAAGTTGTGGCGACACTACTTATACGGCACCAAATGCACACTCTTTACCGACCACAAAAGCTTGAAGTACGTTTTTTATCAGAAAGAGTTGAATATGCGGCAAAGAAGATGGTTAGAATTGTTGAAAGATTACAACTGCGAGCTTCATTACCACCCGGGCAAAGCTAATGTTGTGGCGGACGCCTTAAGTCGGAAAGAGTACAGTGGATCCGTGAAAACCTCATTGGCTAAGATTGAGGTCATCTCCAACCTTGTGGAGATGATAAAGGCTGCTCAGGCTGAAGCACTACTCGAGACGAATCTCAAAGATGAAGCGATGTCAAAGCAACATCTCATTTTGACAGAGGATGGTAGAGGATTGAAACTCTTTCAGGGTCAAGTTTGGGTACCCAAGTTGGGTGGATGCCGGAAGTTACTGTTGGAAGAAGTGCACAAATCAAGATATTCTATTCACCCCGGGAGCACGAAAATGTATAGAGATCTGAAGTTAAATTATTGGTGGGTGGTGATGAAACTTGATGTGGCGAACTATGTGGAGAAATGCTTACTTGTTCGTTGGTCAAGGCCGAACATCAACGACCGTATAGGAGTTTGCAATCCTTAGAAATATCGGAGTGGAAGTGGGATCACATCACAATGGACTTTGTGACCAAATTACCCAAGACGTTGAAGGGTCACGACACCATTTGGGTGATAGTGGATCGATTTACAAAAAGCGCACACTTTTTGTCCATGAGATAGACATTACCGTTGGACAAGCTAGCAAGACTCTATATTAACGAAGTGGTCTCGAGGCACGGAGTGCCACAATCCATTGTGTCCGATCGGGACAGTCGTTTCACCTCCCATTTCTGGAGTGTGCTCCAAAGAGAATTGCGAACAAAGGTGAAGTTGAGCACGACATACCACCCTCAAACGGAT
Source organism: Arctium minus (assembly GCA_954870635.1). Taxonomy (NCBI): domain Eukaryota; kingdom Viridiplantae; phylum Streptophyta; class Magnoliopsida; order Asterales; family Asteraceae; genus Arctium; species Arctium minus. The sequence goes on from OX941081.1 coordinate 146,802,214, forward strand.
GGACAAAGCAAATGGACAATTCAAACGTTAGAAGACATGTTGCGATCGTCTATCATTGATTTTAGGGGAAATTGGGACTCCCATCTTCCATTGGTGGAATTCGCCTACAACAATAGTTATCACTCGAGTTTGGGTATGGCACCGTTCGAGGGATTATATGGGCGGAAATGTAGAACGCCAACGTGTTGGCTTGAAGCGGGCGAGAAACAATTCTGTAGATCCCAAATACAATGCAATCAACGAGATAATCAATGAAGAACAATAATACTTGAATCACAACTTCTACTCAGATGATTAATACTCAATAAAGGTTTAGGTTTACAGAGAGAATTTCTGATTAGCAAATGTAAACCTTACGACTAGAATAGTTCTTCTAAACCTCTTTTCTCTATTCTTCTTACCTAAAACTAGGTTTAGAAAAACCTTTAAATATGAAACGCATAAGCCTAATGGGATTGAGGCCCAATTACAAATAACTTTCTAATAATTACAATTTAAACCCTTATAAATGCGTTATACAACTTTCAATGTACTAGAACTTTCAGTCCTAACAATCTCCCCTAAAGTTGAATAAGGCATTTATCTTCTTGAAAACTTCAAACTTGATCTTCTTTCCTTTTTTGAATCTTTGAAGAACTTTGGTGTTGTTTGTCTTCATATCTTTCCAACCTCCCCCTTGAATAAATCTCTTGGTCTTCATAGTTTCAACTTTGTAACCAGATTCAATGTATAATAGCCTCGACTGAATGCACTATCAAGAAGCTTTCAACTGTAGAAACTCAACACATCGGATCAGCACACAAGAAAGATAATGTGCGAGTTACGTGACATTCCACAGTGCATCTTCAGTTTAATAACAAAGAATCTGTCTTTGAACCGCGAGTTGAATTGACTTTCAGCTTCAGAACTTGTTTCAATCAGCTCGTAGGAGGAACAAACTTGTAGCAGACACCACATGATACGGGATAAAAGAACCAACCATGAAATCTAATGGCTTTTCAACCTCAGATTTAAGAAATTCTGTTGAGAAATTCTGTTACTCCCCCTCAGATTTTGCTAACGCCCCCTCAACACGATAATATGTGTCTTTGAATTGTGTGTCGTTCTCCCCCTCATGATGATTAGGAGAATCTTGAGCATCATGTAAGTTTAAAGACTAACCGGATGAGTAGCAAAATATCAGATAAAGCGATTAGTAACCAAGGGTAACAACTAACACAGAAACACAATAGTAACTGTTATCACAACAATTAAAATAATTGTGTGGCCTATTTTCAGAGTTGGCATCGATGTATCTCTGATAGGACTTCCAGTTATCACTGAAGTAAAATATTAAAAATTACTTCTCAAACTGTTCCGGCAATATCACAAAGATATGCAAGGGGAATCACAAATATTCATGCGTGTGAGAAAGAAGTATAACTTAAATCGATTAGGTTCAAAGATTGATTCAACCCGGGACACAGGTTAGAAATCAATAGACACAGTGAGATGAATATGAATTTCGGAGACCGGAGCTAATGTCTTCCTTTTTCAATATCTAAGTCCTCCGAGTGAGGAATAGATAGATTATGTGCTAAATCTCCGTGCATATATGAAACATGTATCTTTTGAGAGATACTTGAGTGGTTGGGAGGGGTGACACGAGTTATTGACACTGGGTCCATGTCTGTTTCAATATCCATCTCCAAGGAATGGGAATGAATAGATTATGTGGTAACCCGGATAACTGACTCGGTTTGGTAAGGACCAATAATTCTTTTAAGTCCTGTCACATCCTCACCATTTTTTTTACTCCAAACTCATCTATCAATCTAGACCCCTCACTGATATCTATGAATTGGATGTGTTTCTTGGGTAGGTCCTTCTGGTTCTGGATTGACCATAGAAATATTAAAAACCCTAACACTCCTTTAACTCGCCAAAATAGAACATTTAAGTACAAGTCAAAACATTGAAGTACGAGTCCTGAACTGAAGTGTTCAGAAGTCGATATGAAAAACAAACAATGTGGTACTCCCCCTCAAAAGTGGCATAACCCTTGATTGTAGTCATGTGACATGAATAATCTGAATTAAATCACACATGACATTCCTGCAAAACAGATTAAGAAGATTTTGGTTTTGGTATCCATGCTGTGATGGATCCTTGATGGTTATATGCCTTGACTTTGAAGCTAATAAACTGAGGATTGGGGATGCTATAAGTACCATACCATCTATTTACGTACCTTGGATTCACAAAGTCACTCTTTCCACAGTAAGTGCAACAGATCGTTTGTCGGCGCAGACTGATCAACTTTCCTATAGAATAGACATAAGTAGGTGAATCAGTCTTGGAAATAAATGACTTTGTATCAACTACAGGAGAATCATGAGACTTGTTTCCATCACTACTTTCTGTAGTTGATTTCTTTCTCCAAACCATCTTGACTTTTCGAAATACTTGATTATTTGAATCATCAACAAGAGAATTATAGAAAAGATTTGAAGGGCGAATCCGATATTTTGAAAATTCATTTGATTTGACAAATTTCTTCGAAGAATTAGATATAGAAGGTGAACTTGAAGAATAAGGAGACTGAATAACTGTATCGGGACTGCTTGTTCAGATAAATCAACTTTAAGATTTATTTCTTCAAGTTTCTTGACTTTTGCAGATAAAACATTTATTTCTTCTAGAGTCAAGTCAATTTGTTTTTGTAAATCGGATTTTACCTTCTATTCTTTCAAAATATCTGTTGTTAATTCAGACAATTTCGTTGAAAGCTTATGAATCTCAGTTTCGAAAACCTTTCTTTCACTTTCAAAATCATTTTCTATATTGTTGCGTTTATCAGATATCTCTTTAAAAACTGCAACATTCTTCTTTTCAATCATTTTATTTTCACTCTCAAAAACTTTTCGCTCTTTCTCAAAAGAATCTCTCTCAATTATCAAAACGTTTTCAAAATCAGAAATCTGTTTTGAAAGTTTCGCATTTTGAGCCTCAAAAACCTTTCTTTCATCGAAAACTTTCTTTGAAAGCTCGAGAATCTTTCTTTCAAGATTCTTCCTTTCATTTGAGAAATCGACTTTTTCTTGTTCAAAAACAACAAGTCGTTTCTTTAGGTCGAGATTTTCACTTTCCAACATGTTTCCTCTTTCTTCAAGCGTCAGGTTCTTCTCTTCTTTAACTTCAAAATCTGCAACTTTTCGTTCAAGTTCAGATATTTTCTTTAAATTTTCATCTAGATCCTTTTTTTCTTTATATCAGCTTCTCTTTCAAGATCTAAAATCGCTTGGTGAAAAGAATTTATTCGGGCATAAAACATAGAGTAATTTGAACTATAATCTATGATGTTTTCAAGTTCTTTAACCCTGCGCTTGAGCCAGTCATTGTCGTCCTGTAACTGAGAAATTTGTTGATAATTCATTATTACTTGGAAAGCTTAAAGGCTAGGGACTGAACTTGATAAGAGATGAAACTTTAAAGTGCAAGGACCAAAAGTGACAATGAGTGAAACATGAAAGATTAGGCGTCACAAATGACAAACTATCAAACTTTGAACTACGGGGGATAAAAATGACACAAACTAAAACTTAAAACTGCAAGGACTAAAAGTAACACAAACTGAAACTTAAAACTAGAAGTACTAAAAATGACATATACTAAAACTACTAACTAGAGGGACTAAAAGTGTAAAATTTAAAACTTCTAACGGACTTAACTGAAAACTAACGAAATTGGACTAAAAATGAAATAAAACTAACCAAACTAACAAACTAACCGAACTAACGGAGACTTAACGGAAAAGGACCAAAATGAAAAGAAATTAACCGTCACTTAACGGAAACTTAACGAAATTACTATTCACCGTCTTCTCCGATGAGACGCACCTGCAAAACTCGAAAACGGTTAGAAATAATTAATGCAAACTGATCGTTAAAGCCCCCTGATTAGTCCTCAACAGATTAAAACTCAAACGGTCAACCCACGATCGCAAACGAGCCAACCGAAAACTTTTCGAAAAACCGATCGAAAACATAAAAACTCGGTATGGGTTAAAACTTTTCGACCAAAAATGATCGATTAAGTTCCCTTAAACTCCCTCAACTGATTAGAACTCGAAAAAATCTCTCAAACTCACAAACGAAGCAACCGAACTTTTTTTCGAAAACCAAACGAGAATTTAAAAACTTGATATGGGTGAAAATTTTACGATCAAAATAGATCGTTTAAGCTTTGTAAACAACCCTTACCAGTTTAAAAATTGAAAAATTCTGGCTACGGTCACACCGAACCAACCGAAAAGCTTTTCGACAAACCAATCGAAAACTCTTAAAAATTGAAAAGCTTTTCGACAAACCGGGCGCGAGGCACCGGTCGGTCGAGGAGGCACCGGTCGCGAGGCACCGGTCGGTCGGGGAGGCACCGGTCGGGGAGGCACCGGTCGCGAGGCACCGGGCGTTAGCTATTGAATTATGAGATATATAACATATATATATATATGTATGCGATGTATAAAGGAATCAAACAGCCGCCGCCGATCAATCAATTTCATATAGGAATTCCAATCACACTCAATTAAAATCACAAGCAACTGCCAAATGCCAAATGCCAATTACAAATTCTTATTAAAATTGTATTAAATTAATTTTGATATCCAATCACAATTTGGAATATGAAACTTAAAACAACTCACGACCGGTGTTGCTTCAACCCGGTCGAAGGACACCCCGGTCAAAAGGAACAGTCCGGTCAACTATAACCCGGTCGACTTGAAACAACTTCGAGCAAGGCAGGGTCCGGTCGCTAAGCTTCGATAAAGACGATATCGATAAACAGATAACTTTAAACACTTTATCAACCACAATCGATTCTTAAATCACACAAATTTCAGAACTCAGAAAATCGATTTGCAGATTAACACATATACTCGACCCAATTCAACAATTCAACCCAGAAATTTGACCGAAAATCAATATAGCAGATACCAATATGATAGACAAACTCATAAACTTGATGAACCCAGAAAATTCATTATAGCATATTGAACTATTATGCAGATATGATCTCAAAGAAACAGGAAATCGATAATACAGACTTAAACCCAAGAAGATGTTTCGATCGCAGAGACAAACTCAGAACAAGCAAATCAGCACCCAATATAAGCGATTTAAGGGTTTTAGACAAACCTTTTGATCGTATCGAATGAAAATTTATTCGATTCTGCTCTGATACCAATTGTAGATCCCAGATACAGTGCAATCAACGAGATAATCAATGAAGAACAATAATACTTGAATCACAACTTCTAGTCATATGATTAATACTCAATAAAGGTTTAGGTTTACAGAGAGAATTTCTGATAAGAAAATGTAAACCTTACGACTAGAATAATTCTTCTAAACCTCTCTTCTCTATTCTTCTTACCTAAAACTAGGTTTAAAAAAACCTTTAAATATGAAACGCATAAGCCTAATAGGCTTGAGGCCCAATTACAAATAACTTTCTAATAATTACAATTTAAACCCTTATAAATGCGTTATACAACTTTCAACGCACTAGGACTTTCAATCCTAACAAATTCGCTGGACCGGAGTTAGTGCAAGAGATGGAGGACAAGGTCAAGGAAATACGAGAGCGTTTGAAGATGGCTCAAGATCGCCAAAAGAGTTACGCGGACAAAAAGCGACGACCAATGGAATTCCAAGTGGGTGATCGAGTCATGCTGAAAGTGTCGCCTTGGAAAGGGATTATAAGGTTGGGGAAGCGAGGGAAGCTTAGCCCTCGTTTTCTTGGGCCTTTTCCTATCATTGAGCGTGTGGGGCTCCAAGCCTATAAGCTTGACCTACCGCCCGAGATGCGAGGGATTCACCCTACTTTCCACATTTGTTATCTTCGGAAATGTCTAGCGGAAGAAGAAAATGTCATTCCATTGTCCGAGATTCGAGTGGACAACAATCGGTGTGTTGAGGAGCCGAAATCCATCTAAGAAAGAGAAATGAAGAGACTTCGACATAGGGAAGTAGTCATGGTGAAGGTGCAATGGAAACACCAACGGGGCGCGAACGTGACTTGGGAGTCGGAAGAGGACATGAGGAGGCAGTATCCTCACCTTTTCGGTTGAGTGCAAGATTTCGGGGACGAAATATTTTTCAAGGAGGTGAGGATTGTAACGCCCCGGAATTTTCAAGTAAGAACCGTAAACCTTTTAGCGTACACTCTATTCATATGTCTGATAGAATCGCTCTACTTTGAATCCTTCATGTCTATCGTGTTGGAACTGTTGTACCGTTTGATTTAAGGTGTCAATCGTACTTGTGTGTGTGTGCGGATACAAGCGTATGGTAACCACACGAACTTATTTAGTAGCGAATCGGGAGTAGTTCGCATCGTAGTTTGTGGCCTTATTTCGCAAGGAACCACCTACCTAAGACTCTAGTGATCAAAAGAATTCGAGTGAGGATCGAACTTTGAGCTGTGGACTTTAAGCTTCGTTCAAACAACATGTGGAGGGTCGGGGGCGACATTGCCCGACGACAATGCTACGGGCAATGTCGTTGGGTCAATGTCTCTAGTGAGGTTGGAGTTTCTGTGTTTTGACCGAAAATTTCCAGAACCAAGGCCATGGGGTGCAACTTTGCCCCGACGACAATGCCATAAGCAAAGTCGCTAGGGCATTGTTGCTCGCGGCATAAACAGTGAAACGGGGAAGGGCTGATTTAAGGACCAATCTCAATGCTCTCATTTATTTTCAGATAACCATCGAACTCTCTCTAAGTGTAGGCCGATTTCCTCCCTTCTACTCCCATTTTCTTCTCATTTATTGCCATCCACAAAACCCTAGCTTTAAGTGTTCAAAAAGGGGGTGGTTGAACTCAAGTTATTGCAAGTGTGGGTTATTAAAGCTTCAAGGAAGATTATCAAGGCTCTCCTATTCATTTATCCTTCTAGAGTTTTCACTTTACAAACCCTAGAATGTGAGTTCTTTTATAAACTCTACTATTTATGCTTTACTTTCTTAACCAAACCTTTCTTGTTCTTAAACTTCTAATAAGAACATAAAATATGTTCTAACATTCTCCCCCTAAGTTTTGTAAAGTAATCATTCTCTTATCAGCTCCAGCTTCAACTCCTTTCCCATTTGATTCCTTTATAAAACTTAGCATTGCATAAACTTCAAAGCTCCTCTAGCTCCCCCTTGAAAGTAGCTCTTATCCTTGGAGTATCAACTGAAATATCAGATCTGATGTAGACCATAACCTCGACTGAGTTCACATAAAGACAGCTTTTGACTTTAGTAAATCCAACACATTCCTTAACGCCCACAAGAATGATATGTGTGGATTATGGAGTGACACCCAAGTGCATCTTCAGTATATAACATTTGATCTGTCTTTGAACCATGAGTTGAAATAAGAGTTCAGCTTAAGAACTTCATCTGATCAGCTTACGGGCGGTAGCATCCGGTAGCAACATGACAAGGCAAGGGTTAGAAGGCAAGCAATGTTCAACAACTGATGAAATGTACTCATTTTCTGACTAATTTCCAGAATACTGAATAATCAAACCCAGAACTCCTTTCTTCATGAATCAGCTGGATGATTATAGGCACTCAGGATTCTGAATCACAACTCAAATAGCAAAACAATGATTGCAGTCGCTCACACTACTGAGTGATCAAGTCAGAAGAATGATAAAGTGCTCTCAACGGTCTAACCACAAAAGATGTTCTCCAGACTGATGATTGCAGATACTCAGGCAGCTAACTCAATCCAAGCAGAGACCAAATCTGAAAATCCAGAATCTGAAAATCTTGACAGACATGAGCACTCGTGTAAGAATAGATCAGTTGCTAATGATATGTGACCAACATATGATAGGAGTGATGTCACATATGCATTCTGCGTAGAAAGCTCAGGAACAGGGCAAACTTGTATGAAATAGGGTTCATAACAGTCAGAATTCTCAAAATAAACACCAACTTTCGCAAACAATCAACATTCACTAATCACTGTAGAAATTAGAGCACAATTCGCATTATGGACATAGTCTAATCCTCCACAATTTGCAAAGGCTTCTTCTGCGAATTCTTACTTTTCGCAAGCCTCATATTTGCGAATTCCTCGCATTTCGCAGAACAGTCTTATACGAATTCTCATAATTCGCATCACACACCTGCGAATTCTTTACTTTTCACAATACTCTCATCTACGAATTCCTTACTTAAACAAATTTTATCTTCAAAGCCCATGCGAATTCTCAACTTTTCGCATCACACTGATTTACGAAATCTATACTTTTCGCAACATACCTAAGTACGAATTCTGTACTTAGTCAAAAATATCAGCTTCAAGGGATCCTGAGAATTCTTGCATGCGAATCTTTCAACACTTGCAAATTCTTCCACAAATTCTTCTTTCTGCGAATTCTTTCATAACAACTTCTGCGAATTCTTCACTTTCTGCGAGTTCTTTCTTTAAACTTGCAAATTCTATGTATCTCGAACTAATTTTCACAAAATCTTCAAATCAAACCATCAAAACTTCGAAATTTGAGCTGAAACTTTGAACGAAGGTTCGAAAACAACTCTTGAGCACATTTGTAGTTGAAGATCTTTTCCAAAAATAACTTTAGACCACAATTTGATTTCAACCACAGTGAAACTGTTTTTGAACAAAAATTGCTCAAAAATCAATCAAATTGCCTACACTTGATGAAATTTAACAAAGTACTCGATTCTAAGATGTTCGACTATAAGTACAGAATCGATTTAACATCAAAGAACAAACATGTAAGCACAAATTTGACAAATTAAAATTTTCAAACGATGAATGTTCTATCCAATTCAATCTGATCTCGATTGTCGATGAATGATTCGTCGTTTGGCTCTGATACCACTTGTTAAGTCCTGAGATCATAGATTGAATTGATTAAACAAGATTGACAAGGATTATTGAGGATTGAATCTGTAGTTTTATTCACAAACACAAACTAAACTACAGAGAGCTTTTACAATCTGTATGTCTACATGATTGAATGACTAGTTACAAAACAAACTAACTACATACTCTATTTATATGCCCAATACCCTTGTACACATTTAAGCCCAAACCCATATACAAAGCCCAATACAAATAATGTAGATTACTTTATAAAACTTCTAATAAGAACATAAAATATGTTCTAACAAACTCTACTATTTATACTTTACTTGCTTAACCAAACCTTTCTTGTTCTTAAACTACACCTTTATGTGAGTAAAATAGAATAATACTTAAATCTTGGGTTTTGAACTAGTTGACTTGAGTTTCATTGTAAATATTCATGAGAAATGTAAACTACTACTACAATGATACTTGTTACTTGGGTTGGTGAACTATGTAAAATATGAAAATGGTTGGTTAATATGGGGAATTAGGTTTATCTAAACTTATGAAACTTTGTATGATGATTATGGATCCTATATGTTGACAAGTGATATATGCTTGGGTAAATATTTAATTTATGCATATTTAATCAATATGTGATCACCTGATAAGAATGTGGATTCCAAATTCCTTGTGCACGAGGATATGGATATTTGTCGTTATGGACCTATCATTGTAGGCCATTGTGGTTTTCTAGCGAGTAGGCAATGGGGGGTCATGGGCCCTTGAGGTGTAACTCGTCTAGATATGGATAGACAATAATGTCCCATAAGACCTTGAGGTGTAACTCGATAGAGTAGGCAATAAAGGCAATGTTTATGGTTTGAGGTTGTGATGTCGTGATGGCATGGGAACTAGGACCGGGACATGAGGTGTAATCCATCAACATCATGGGTGACTCCACTTTCGTGTATATGTCACCCCGATGGAAACGGGTCTCCCCCGTATTTTCAAGAGTTATTTCTTGAGTGTTATATTCAGGTTTGGAAATATTGTTTCGAATGGAATAGCAATGTGAAGCAATGGAGTTCGGTAACACAAATTCCGTTTATGTTATTATGTTAGCGTATCGTTTATTCTATGTGATCTCACTAGGCTTTGTCTTAACACTTGTTGTGGTTGTTGTTTTCCACATATCCCTCTAGCGGTGGAAACTAGGTGTCGGGCATGTAGGAGATCTCGAGGTGTCGGGCTTTTGGGGGATTTTTGTGAAGAGAGATTATAGTGGTTTAGCAACACCCGTTTTAATCTAGTTTTTGAATTACTTCTAGATTAATTAGGTTGTTGTAATTTGTTTTGTATCCCATTCTTCGGCCAACTTTATGGTATAACTATCCCAATTTCTCGTGGGTCTATAGTTGCCCCATGGGAAGTGTTTATACATTGAAGTTCTCCTTACAGGTTAATTTTTAGATGTCCGTATTTTAGACGTCACATTGCCAAAATTTCAATTTTTATTTGATGAAATTTCTAGGGTGTTACAATCACTAAATTAAATCTTTCAACAAAAAAAAATGCATTTTCTCTATGTAATTCAACAGAAGAAACCAAAATCTAATCAGCAAAGTATATTAGTGCAACATATATAAAAACACAATTAAATCGGCACCAATACTTGCACCCACGTTTAGAAGGAATCATAAGAAAAGGATAACTAAATGAAATTAAAACAAAGAGATGAACCAAAATATAAGCCGACGAACAACAATACACAAACTTAATTAACAACAAAGATAATACATCAAGCTTTATTGGACTTTAAACTAAAATAATTAAATCCCAAATGAGGATTGAAAGAACCCTTATGCAAAGATTCAGTTAAATCCTAAGATGGAAAACAATCAGATCACACCACTTTGAGAAAAAGATAACATATCTACATTCTTAAAGTTGGAAAGTGTTGGAAAGATTTTGAGCCAATATATCACCAATTGTCGTCAATACTCCGATCATCAAAACTTCGATATGCAAAATTTCCAGTTAATAATTGTGGGTCCTGGTGATTGAACACGATCTTTACCAGATAATCAAACAACAAACATAAACGATAAACCAACCTGTTTTGATAAATAAACGCGGATTACAGAGATTGAAATTGTTTACACTTTAAAGCTCACACTGTGTTCTCTCTGTGAATAGTGTTGATCGGTTGTGTGTTGTGTAAGATTGTTCTCATCTGATAATAATATCTCAACACACCTAATATCTAAAACAAACTAACAAGATAATATCTAAACAAGATATTATCTAAACTAATATCTAGATATTTAGGAACTAATATAAAATACTAAAAACAAACTTTGACACTTATTAACATTAGACTAATCTTGAGAGCGACTTTTCAGCATTAGTTTCAGATTGCGATCTTCAGATTGGATGATCTTGAATCCAATAGATGTGTGCGCTAACAATCGCCCCCTTTGGATCAAGATCATTACTAAAAAGATTTAGCAATTCAGTCTTCTTTTTCAGCTCAGAAGATGCAATCTCCCTCTTAGTCTTCAACAAGTAGCAATCTCCCCAAAAGACGTAGATAAACTCTCTTTCAGATGATGGGAAGAAATTATCTTCAGATTTAGCTCAGAATGTTGTAGCAAAGTATCTTCAAAGAAAATTTCTCTCAAATCAGCATGTCTTCAGAATACTTGCTCTAAACTTGTGTTGTTCCCCATTTCTTGTGTAGCTCTTTTCCCCCTTTTTGATGAAAAGTTCAACAACTTCATCAAAACTTTTATGTCAAGAAATGTCTATCTTTAGAAGCTTCTGATCCGTCAATTCAAAATATATTCATCCAGATCTTCACAAATCCAGACAAAATAGTCGTGTGTCACCTGAATCAACAAATGAATCAGTTAAAATGCCTGTCAGTAACACTAAGTCACTGTATGTAACGAATACACATTGTAAAGGAGCTTTTATGATGTTCACTCCCCCAGGGCTTCCATTCAATCATCGAACACCCCAAAGGTAATTTCTATAAACGTTATGACAAAGAAACAAATTCCTTGTGTGTTCGTGCATGTGATAGAAAGAACTAAGCACTTGATGATTGCTTTTAAGGCTCAATATTGTGTAAACCACTGAGACAACAGTAAGTTAAACACAGACTCAATGTGCATGAGTGAAGTGCGAAGGTGGGGCAGACTTCCTTCTTTTAAATATCCAGATTTTCTAAATGAAAATCAGATAGCAAATGTGTTGCTTCCCCTTTGAAAAAGTGAAACACTTTCTATTTGAGTAAAAAATGAGTAGCTGGTGAGGTAATTCAAGAGTTGGCATGGGCTAATTTCCTATTTCAATAATGTTCACCAAAGAAATGTGAAACACTAGAAATGTGGCTGCCCAGGTCAGAAAGTAGTTGGTGCAGAGTTCTGATATTCTTTTAACTCTGTTCTCACACCCTCTTTCTTTTAAACATTAAGCTCACTCTAACCACACTCATTTCTTTTCGACTCCTTACACTCAATCACTATGGATTAACTTCTTGGGTAGAAATCACTGGTTAAGGTGATTCCATAGAAGTTGTGTTAAGTCCTAGAACAAAGAAATCATGTTTTCATAGAAAGCATATGATGCTCAAAATGGTTTAACTATATCAGTTAAAGCACAATGTAGATCTAGAAAACATTTAAAGTCACACTTCCAATTCATGAAATCGGTTTGAGATTCGGGAAGTGGTTTGAACTTTTAAGAACAATGTTTTCTATGATTGAAAGTTGTCCTTCTTTCAACCATATATGAGATTAAGATAAAGGATTATACCTTTACGTGCGATCTTACATCTCATGAAGCTAAGCTTAAAGTCATAAAGATATGAACATGTAAGCATCTCTCAAAAACTGCAAAAGTCTTCTGTCATAGTCAAAGAAAATTTATTCACTTAAACTAAAATGACAAAAAGCAGAAAAAAAAACAATGAAAGTACGAGTTCTGATCAGAAATAATCAGAAGTCATCACCTTTTTACTCCCCCTGAAATTATGCATTTGAAACTTATCATTGAAAAAGACATGCATTAAAATTTCAGAAAAGTATGTACTCCCTCTTGATGGTTGATTTCCTCATTGGAGTATCGGAGTACAATTTCATTCATCACAGGAGTAAGGTCTTTTGATCATTAAAGTACGAGTCCTAAACTGTTGTGTTTAGAAGTCAATCTTCGTTGAAGTACGGGTCCTAAGTTGATTTACTTAAAAGCCTCTTTTACATTGATGTCCGGTTCTTGAGCTGTTTTACTCAAGAACCATAGTTCTCCTACTCCCCCTAGACAGTAGGTGCCTGCAACACAGAATCATCCCGTTTCTTTGGTACCCACTGGTATTTGGGTCCATGAGTGTTAGTTTCAGTGTAACACCCCGATTTTCGAAAGGTATTATTTCAAGTTAATACATAAGCGGATATATTAAGGAAAAATAAGATATTTGATTTTGTACTGGAATCCTTAATTTTATAGTCTAGATAGATAAAGGATTTAATTACAAGTCCAACGGTCCTTTCCGGAGCAAAAACGGAGCTATAACGAAGAAGTTATGACCGAAACGGGATTTGACCATATAAGAAGAAAAATCAGTGGCTGAAGTACCTTGTTATGTGGGTTGCTGAAGCTGAACCCATGGAGCAACCTACGAGAATGAAAATTAGGGTACCTTGTTATGTGGGTTGCTGAAGCTGAACCCACGGAGCAACCTACGAGAATGAAAATTAGGGTACCTTGTTACGTGGGTTGCTGAAGCTAAACCCACGGAGCAACCTACGAGAATGAAAATTAGAGTACCTTGTTACGTGGGTTGCTGAAGCTGAACCCACGGAGCAACCTACAAGAATGGTGGCCAAAATCAGTGGCTGAAGTACCTTGTTACGTGGGTTGCTGAAGCTGAACTCACGGATCAACCCACGAGAATGGTGCTGGACGTTTTTATACATTATTTTCCTCAAATAATTCTCATTTCTCATCTTCTTCATTTCAAGAATTCTCTCCCAAACCCTTCCTCTTCACCTACTTCTTCTAATCTTCTTTCAACCACCAAATCATCAATAATTCTCATTTCTCATCTGCTTATTTGTTGTTATTATCATATAATTGCTCAAAATGGTCATCTTTACGGGTTTATGTATTTGATGGTATTTTCATGAGATTATATGAAATATGAGTATATGAGGTATCATTCTATGATTTACTCGATGTTGAGTAATTATTTGGGGGTTTTCATTATGTGTGCCCACAATGGGTATTTGACATGAATACGGAATATATGTTGGTATATCATGGTAATTTTCATTTGGAATATAATTGTGGAGATATTGTATCTACAACGTGGTTATGTAGACATGTAAGTCTTATGATGGACTTTTGCTATTAGGAGTGTGATATTGTACCCATGATTGGTATTGGATTATAATTGGTTGAAATATACCTAAGTACCTCCTATTTGCATAATGTGGATGAACCGAGTCTGTGATTCACTATAGGAATGTAGGTGGGTGACATATGGAGATATTCCCTTGAGCGGTAGCCTCCTATGTACCTAGACCTCCGTCGTCGGGGAATTTCCTGAGTGGTAGTCCTCGATGCGTGTCGGACCTTTGGGTTGCCACGGTGTTCGGCTTCAAGGTGCATTGCCTCTTAGGGTGAACCGGCTTGGAGATATGGGTCGCTCCCGTTGACTCCACATCTACGTGATTAATTTGGTTAACTGCGGATAAGAGTCAAATATATGATACCATGCTATTTTATTGTTCAACTCACTAGGCTTTTTGGCCTAACACTTGTTTGGTGTCGATGTGTATCTCAGGTTTTAGCGGCACCGGTTCTAAGCTGGCATTGTGCTTGGGTGAGAGATTTGGGAATGTTGCATTTGGCCTTACTTTCGGTAGGAGAACCTTTGGGTTTATAAATGACACCCTCATTTGTAATCTCTTTTCTAGTTATGGAAATTAGATTAGTTGGTGGCTATTTAATTATCCGTTTAAATTACGATTGTATTTAAACAGGTTTGTGTATTTCCCCATTTTGGGAGGCTCTTGCTATGGCAATTTTAGTATACCTCATGTCCGTTTTTCGGATTTTTGTTATCCCTATTTTCAGGGTGTTACAAGTTGGTATCAGAGCTCTAGTTTAAGTGAACTAGGCATGAAGGTAAGATGTCTAGACTTAGACTGAGTATGTTAAGCAATGATTGTGAGATGGGTAGAATTTCTAAGATGGGTTAGTCTTAGAGTCGACGGAAACTATGGTTATCAAGCGTTGTGGCGATGGTAACGAGAACCTTTATGTATTATATGTTCATAATCTCACCTAGCTAATGTTATTATGAGGATATTTATACATGATGGTACTTGGAATGCCGTTACTGTGACAATTGGTAAGGTAGTAGTACGTTCTCTTGTGCTTGGTTTTCTAATGTTATGATATTTGGTAGACGTAGTAGTACGTTTCCTTCGTGTTCAATTCTGCTAATCTCTTTCCTATTCATACTCGTGCTTGTATGAACTGCCTTGGTATGTCGACCGTGGGGTAGTAAGAAAGTTTCTGTTTATGATTTTATTATTCGTTACTTGGAGTGACGGTAAGTATGGTGATTGCATTAAGTGGACAGTTTCAAGTCAGATTAATTGGTCGGATTAGAACCATAGACTTTTCGAATCGACGTATTTGAGGAGAAATTGTGAGGTGGACCTATGAAGTCTGTGGTCTTTGCCTTAAGACGTTGAACATCTGGATGACGATAGTGTAACTATAGAAATCGAGGAGCGTGAGTTCAATTTGATTTGTTAAAACGGTGTACATGCCAAAATGGTTATTTTAAAATGTTTTACATGAGATGGTTAACTACTGATAAGTTCTGAGTATTTTGAAGTAAAAATGTATTTTACTTGGTATTTGTCAAAGTGTGAGTATTTTAATGAGTTTTCATATTTGATATACTTGGCTTATTTTAGTTCCATAAAATACTCATATTTGGAATTTGGACGTCTTGATAAGTAATAGCATGATTATAGCATTTTGGGATTTTGTACAAATAGAGTCCATTTCATGACTTATGCATCTTGGTAATTTTTGGTACATATAAAGTCTATTACATGTTATATGCATTTTGGCGTATTTGCATTCATAAACCCTTTTGAAATTCTTTGGTCCTATTATGTATTGAGTTTTGGGGTTAATCTCGTCTTTGAAGTTTCTCTCTTCGTAAACGTTGTTTAAAGACATTTCATTATTTGGGGGACCGATAATTGTTGGTCAAATGGATTTTGAGCATTTTAGCTCTCAGTGTCGACTTAAAGAGTATTGAGGACATTTGTCCGGTTTTAATGGCTCGATGTAGAATCCAATTTATGACGTACATCTTAATGCATTTCATTGCATATTCATAATCATTACACGCTCGAGTGCTTTTGTCATTCATGTGTAGTCGCGTATTTTTAGGCTGTGTTGCATTGGATTCATAGGCACGTGAGTCAGTCTTATTTGATGGTCAATTGGGCGGTACGGGGTTGGACTCCGGGACTCATGTTTTATGACCAAACTTGACAAGTAGGCACTAGGAGGAGGTAGTCTACGGCGACACCGTGTGGGTGGGTGCCTAGATCTCCGCCGTAGGGGAATTTCCTCAGTTGTAGTCCCCGGACGTGCTGGGCCTTTCGGGTGTCCTTTGTGGCATCAAGGTATCTCGTCTCTTGGGTGGAACTTGTCAAGGATTCGTAGGGACACTTGGACTTTCAGGTCATTAGGTGTCATGCGATGAACATTGTAGAAGCGGCGTACTTTGTGTTTTTTCGCTCCCAACGGATACGGGTACCCCCCGTTGTCGGCCACTATGTTTTGGATATTTAATTGTCCATTTGGTGCATATGATTTTATAAACCGTTGGAAAATGCATGTCATTGAACTAGGAGTCGTTTTGGAAAACATTTTGTTGCAATCAATGAGAAGTTTTGGTTATTTTGAAATGTTTATTTTTATGAACATGCCAAGACCTCCATTTTGGAATATTGGGGTATTTTGGTAAATAAATCATGTTGAGATGTTTCCTCGATGATTTTACATATATAATTGGAGTTCAATTGACGTAAGTGTCATTTTGTATATTTGATCTTATAAACCTTTTTCAGAAAACACATATTATTGTGGTATGAGGCATTTTGAAAACATAAGAATATGAGTTCCTTTGAAAAATGGTTTGTCTCAACCAGGAATGAGATTTTAGTTAATTATACTTTTGGTCATGTTTGCATAATAGTTAGTCAAACGTGTTTCGATATTTATATCGATTTTCATTGGGTATTTACGTAAACTGTTGGGTCATTGGCTCGGTTTTAACTAAATGGAGTCTTGCAGAAATTTGTTCGGTTTAAAACCAGTGGTATTATTTCCCTTTGAGTTTAGTGGGAGCAATTCAGTTGCACACCTCATGTATGCATATTTTATTGGAAATTTTCGTCATGGTATTTCAGCCAATGTTTTAGAACAATGAGAGCATGTTTATATTTGGCTTTGAACTCGAGAACGACATAAATTATTTCATGTTTTAAACGGGTGCATACCGATATCAATCTTCTAGCTTTGTGAAATAAACGGTCACATGCAAGTTTTGTTGTGAAATCTTATTTCGTGCCGCATTGTTACTAAAAAAAAGAGAAAACTTTAAGAGTTCGATATTATGAGCTTGTGGTCTTGGGTTTTGGAAACATTTTATTTATACAGTTTGGAATTAAACTAAATTAGTTTTACAATTGCTCAAATCGCATGCATATGTCTTTACTAAATTTTGGGGAATAAACCGATGTATGCGAGTCACTATGGGAAGATTTATTTCATGACATTTCAGAGTGAATTGCAAAAATTTTGAGGTTCGATTTTGTGAATTTCCCTTCTGTAGTTTTGTACGAACGTCTTGTATTACACTGTTTTAGTACGTAAAACTATTCTTATTCACTACATAAATTATACTGTTGGTGTGAGTAATCATATAAAAGATTGATGGTATTTCGGTTAGAACTTTTGTCCAGAACATATTTCAGTTATTGATTTTACTAATAGGAGTTTTCCGCAATGCATGAAATGAATTCACGGTTTGCACGTCGTTGTAATTACAATTTTGGGTAAGTACGTTTTATAGGTGCGGCCCAAAATTTAAAACACGAATAAAATATATATATATTTATTTTATTTATTTACATTACTATTGTGTTGCTATATTTGGGAAATGATCGGACGTATATGGGTCTTGTTGGAAATTTTATCTTCCGACAGTTTGTGTTAAAGTAAAAGATTTTAAAGTTGAAGTTGTGAAATCCTCTTTTGGGAGTTGTACAAACTTTTATTGCACATATTATGGGTCGGAAAGTTATTTTCATACGCATAGCATAAATTGATGCATACTAAGACCCTGGTAGTCCGTTTGAAAATTTTGTTACGCATCTTTCGTTATTATTTTATTAGCGTAAGTACTGATCAAATGAGTTTTGAAAATGATTTTATATGCGTGGCATTGGTGATCACTTTTGAAACCTATCGAATGCACGATATTGTATTTTCACACACGTTTAATTGTTATAAAACTTATGTATTTGAGAGTTTTATAAATTTCAAATTGGCATAATAGTGTGAAAAACATTGAACTCATTGGGCTATAGGTGCAAGCCCCCTCGTGTTAGAAGTCGATATTAAGGATTTAAAAGAGTCCTCGGAGTTTGAGGCGTTAGACATGTGCTTTCTCCCAGTTAGTTAAGTAACGATCTTTATGCTTCGTTAAACCTACGGATTAATATTGTGTTCGGTTGTTTGGGTATGGTTGGTTTTGAAATTGTGGGAATTTGGTACGACGGCATGTTATGTGGCGGTGGTGTACTATGTTGTTGGGTATTCGTGGATAATGATGATGTTACGGTTGACTGGTAAGGAAGTTAGATGTTGATAATTAAGAATCAACCATTGGTATTTTGATAATGGTCAGGACTTTCGCTGATTCGGAATTAGATGCTTGAGTGCATGGTGGGAGTTGGTGGTAATGTTTATTGGATACATTTGGTGGGAATCCGAGGAGGACATAAAGCGAAGATACCCTCGCTTGTTTGTGTAATTAAGATTTCGAGGACGAAATCATTTCCAAGTTGGGGAGTATTGTAACACCCCGATTTTCGAAAGGTATTATTTCAAGTTAATACATAAGCGGATATATTAAGGAAAAATAAGATATTTGATTTTGTACTGGAATCCTTAATTTTATAGTCTAGATAGATAAAGGATTTAATTACAAGTCCAACGGTCCTTTCCGGAGCAAAAACGGAGCTATAACGAAGAAGTTATGACCGAAACGGGATTTGACCATATAAGAAGAAAAATCAGTGGCTGAAGTACCTTGTTATGTGGGTTGCTGAAGTTGAACCCACGGAGCAACCTACGAGAATGAAAATTAGGGTACCTTGTTATGTGGGTTGCTGAAGTTGAACCCACGGAGCAACCTATGAGAATGAAAATTAGGGTACCTTGTTACGTAGGTTGCTGAAGCTGAACCCATGGAGCAACCTACGAGAATGGTGGCCAAAATCAGTGGTTGAAGTACCTTGTTACGTGGGTTGCTGAAGCTGAACTCACGGATCAACCCACGAGAATGGTGCTGGACGTTTTTATACATTATTTTCCTCAAATAATTCTCATTTCTCATCTTCTTCATTTCAAGAATTCTCTCCCAAACCCTTCCTCTTCACCTACTTCTTCTAATCTTCTTTCAACCACCAAATCATCAACATTTGTTGCTAGAAGTTGGGTGTTTCATCCAAGTGTTCGGTTTGGAAGCTCCATCACCATCTCCATCTTCTTCATCATCTCATCACCATTGTTGACCATTTTTGGGGTTTTTCCAAGAAACCCAATTGTAAGTCATTCTAACAATTTTCTAAACCATGAAATAAGTTATAAATGCTCCATTGATGGTTTCCTAGTGTTTGATTTCTCTAAATTTCGGTTTGGTTAATTTTGGGAGTTTTGGGTCAAAATTAGGGTTCTTGCCATATTCGGGGATTTTGGTATAGAATGTTTGGGGAATGATTCTAAGTGTTTTATTATGTATATTTTATGGTTGAAACCTTGTGGATCTAGGTTTTGGAAGATTTGGTTTGAAGAACCAAGTTTCTTCAAGAAAAGCTCTAAGTGGGTAAATACTAGATTTAGCTTAAATCTAGCAAGGTGAGTTTACTAAACTTTTGTTAAAACTGGATACACATCATATTTGCTTATTTGTTGTTATTATCATATAATTGCTCAAAATGGTCATCTTTACGGGTTTATGTATTTGATGGTATTTTCATGAGATTATATGAAATATGAGTATATGAGGTATCATTCTATGATTTACTCGATGTTGAGTAATTATTTAGGGGTTTTCATTATGTGTGCCCACAATGGGTATTTGACATGAATACGGAATATATGTTGGTATATCATGGTAATTTTCATTTGGAATATAATTGTGGAGATATTGTATCTACAACGTGGTTATGTAGACATGTAAGTCTTATGATGGACTTTTGCTATTAGGAGTGTGATATTGTACCCATGATTGGTATTGGATTATAATTGGTTGAAATATACCTAAGTACCTCCTATTTGCATAATGTGGACGAACCGAGTCTGTGATTCACTATAGGAATGTAGGTGGGTGACATATGGAGATATTCCCTTGAGCGGTAGCCTCCTATGTACCTAGACCTCCGCCGTCGGAGAATTTCCTGAGTGGTAGTGCTCGATGCGTGTCGGACCTTTGGGTTGCCACGGTGTTCGGCTTCAAGGTGCATTGCCTCTTAGGGTGAACCGGCTTGGAGATATGGGTCGCTCCCGTTGACTCCACATCTACGTGATTAATTTGGTTAACTGCGGATAAGTGTCAAATATGTCATACCATGCTATTTTATTGTTCAACTCACTAGGCTTTTTGGCCTAACACTTGTTTGGTGTCGATGTGTATCTCAGGTTTTAGCGGCACCGGTTCTAAGCTGGCATTGTGCTTGGGTGAGAGATTTGGGAATGTTGCATTTGGCCTTACTATCGGTAGGAGAACCTTTGGGTTTATAAATGACACCCTCATTTGTAATCTCTTTTCTAGTTATGGAAATTAGATTAGTTGGTGGCTATTTAATTATCCGTTTAAATTACGATTGTATTTAAACAGGTTTGTGTATTTCCCCATTTTGGGAGGCTCTTGATATGGCAATTTTAGTATACCTCATGTCCGTTTTTCGGATTTTTGTTATCCCTATTTTCAGGGTGTTACATGCAGTTCTTATGGGGATAACTGAGTAAGAACCATACCAGTAATGGTCACTCGTTTTATGAATAGGATCATGTGTACGACAATAAGAACAACAGAATTTCTTACCTGACAAACTGATTAATTTATCTCTCGTGTAGACAAAATCAGGTTTACCTTTTCGCGCATTGTTCTTCTTGGCATTAGGTGTTATCCCAGTTTAATCTAGTTGATTAACAATCACAGAACACAATATAGATCAAGAGATATAAGATCAGAATAACATACCAATCCCTTGAATAAACAGTTAAACCTTGTGTATTCTTGATACCCTTGAATACAGAGAATACGGCTACCTCTCTCTAAACAATAATTATGAAAGTAATAATAATGAGAGTTTCCCTAAAACTAAACTAATCAAAACATTAAATACCCAGGCCTAATGCCTAATGGGCTTTGCTAAATGCTAAGCGAGCTTGAGGCCCAATAACTAATAACTATTAGTTTATTACACAATAAACCCTCTAACTTTAACTATCAAACAAATACAGTTTAGACCATTTAATCTTGAATACAATTATTTGATCCAACAATCTCCCCCTTTGGATTCAAGATTAAAAAAATTTGACAATAATCTTCAATAATCTTCAGGTCTTCACTTTTCTTCTCATATGACGTTGATAGCTTCAAAACTTGAAATTCTTCAGCAGTCTTCAGATTATATTCTCCCCCTTAATATATTCTCCCCCTTTTTATGAATGGTGAGAAGCATCATCATCAAAACTTGTCAAAACAATCTTCCCCTTTATGGAAAAATCTCCCCATTTGTCTTTATAAACTTCAATTTAGCACTGTCTTCACGTAACGAGCCCTGTGTGAAATAAGAGCAGTCTCTCCAAATGGAGAAAGAGTGATTATTTCAATCTTTTCAGATTCAAATAATAAAAAATGTGGTAACCATTCAAATCTTTTCAAATTCAAACAGTTTAATAGGTGTAAAATTTATCTAATCAATCTGAAGAATCGAATAAAGCACAGTATTATGTCGATAAACACAGTGAATAACCAATAAACATTCAAATCTTGATTCTTAGGCTCTGATACCACTTGTTATCCCAGTTTAATCTAGTTGATAATTAAACACACAAACACAATATAGATCTAGAGATACAAAGATCAGAGTAACATACCAATCCCTTGAATAAACAGTTAAACCTTGTGTGTTCTTGATACCTTGAATACAGAGAATTACGGCTACCTCTCTCTCTAAACAATAATTATGAATAATAATAATGAGAGGTTTCCTAAAACTAAACTAATCAAAACATTAAATACCCAGGTCTAATGCCTAATGGGCTTTGCTAAATGCTAAGCGGGCTTGAGGCCCAATAACTAATAACGATTAGTTTTTTACACAATAAACCCTCTAACTTTAACTATCAAACAAATACAGTTCAGACCATTTAATCTTGAATACAATTATTTGATCGAACAATCTCCCCCTTTGGATTCAAGATTAAAAAAATTTGACAATAATCTTCAGTTCTTCACTTTTCTTCTCTTTTCTTCAGATATGACGTTGATAGCTTCAAAACTTCAAAACTTGAAATCTTTGAAATTCTTCATCAGTCTTTAGATTATATTCTCCCCCTTAATATATTCTCCCCTTTTTTGATGAATGGTGAGAAGCATCGTCATCAAAACTTGTCAAAACAATATCCCCCTTGTCTTTATAGACTTCAATTACGCATTGTCTTCATGTATCGAGCCCTGTGTGGAAATAAGAGAAGTCTCTCCGAATGGAAAGAGTGATTATTTCAATCTTTTCAGATTCAAATAATAAAAAATGGTAACCCTGAATCAACAAATGACTCGGTTAAAATGTTTGTCAATGACACAAAGTCACTGAGTAACACAAAGTTACTATATAAGGAGTTGGTTTGATGTTGGCTCCCCAGGACTTCCATTCAATCATCGAATAACACATGATTATCTATGAATGTTCTGACAGAAAACAAATTTTTGTGTGCTCGTGCAAGTGTATGAAAGAAATAAGCACAGATGATTGCTTTTAAATGTAGGCTCAAAATATGTAAACTTGTTGAGACAGCAACAAAGTATACAAAGACTCAATGTGCATGAGAAAGGGTTCGAAGGTGGGGCAACTTTCCTTCTTTTTCAATATTAGTATCTTCCAAATAAAGAACCAATAGCATATGTGTTGCATCCCCAGAAAATGTGAAACATTCTCTTTTTGAGAAAAGAATGAGGAGCTAGTGGGGTTAATGCAAGAGATGGCATGGGCTAGGTGCCTTTTTCAATGATGGTCACCAAAGAATGTGAACCAATCAGATAATGTGGCTGCCCGGCTCAGAAAGAAGTTTGGTGCAGAGTCTAATATTCTTTTACTCTGTTCACTCACCCTCTTTCTTTTAATGCTCACTTCTAACCAATCTCTCTTTTCCATTTTCCCTCTTCACACACCATCACTCAATTCTTTTGACCCCGCTCCCCTCAATCACTCAGGGAATACTTCCTGGGTAGGAAACACTGGTTATCGTGAATCCATGGAAGTTCTATTAAGTTCTCACACTGAATCCCATGTATTTTCCTAAAAAGAACTTGTTGTTCAACAGGCTATTGTACATGAAAGCACAAATAAGCACAGAGTTACATGAAGAATAAAAAAATTGCGGAGAAGTCAAAACAGTTGCGTTTGACGATGCAATTCTCCCCCTCAACTAAAAAAAGTTTATCAATTAAGTATCCAAAAATCATTTAAAATCACACTTCACAATTCATGAAAAACTTTGAAGAATAGGAAGTGGTTTGAACATTTAAGAAACCATTTTTCACAAGTGAAAATTGTTCATCTTTCAACAAGTGATAGAGTCTAAGGATTAGAAATATATACCTGTAAATCAAAATCCTTAACTCCCCCTTTAAGTATCCTTGACAAAACTCAATTATCCTCCCCCTTGATACCTATAAAAAGTCAGTTAAATCAGAAAAACATATCAGTAGAAATATTAAACATATAAGCTCCCCCTTAATATGTGCATAATCCTTAATCATGAAACAGAGTTCTGAATTACTAGGATTAAAGTAAATTCAGAAGTCAAACTCTTTGACATTGAAGTCCGAGTCCTAGACTGTATTGTCTAGAAGTCAACTTTTGACAATGAGGTACGGGTTCTAAGCTGATTTACTTAGAAGCCTTTGTTCTTTCTCCCCCTTAAACCTTGGGTGCCTGCAACACATATTTAGCTTTTGGTACCCACTGGTATTTGGGTCCTAATGGGTTAGTTGCAGTTCTAATGGGAGAGATGAAGTAAGAACCATACCAGTTATTAACATAATCTTTTCTGACAAAATCATTTGAGCCACAGTAGGAACAACTAATTTTCTTTTGTGCTAACCTGATCAGTTGATTGATGGTGTAAACCAGATCAGGTTTGCCAAAAGTTTTACCTTTCGGAGCATTGTTCCTTTTAGCATTTGATGTATGCACAAATGATTTGTCTTTCTTCTTTTCCTCTTGAGATCCTTTAACTCTCCAGATCCAATTTCCTCAATTTTCATCTTCTTTTCTCCAGATCCTTTTCTTCTGAGACTTGTTCTTCTTTAAGTTACCTGAACCATCAACATTTTTGTCATAGAAAAGGTTAGAAGGACGAATATGATCAGTAGATTTAGAAGTAAGACTATCATCTAAATCACAGAAAGGATTATAGAAAACATTTGAAACATGTGAACTTGAAGCCTTTTTGAGTGAGCAATCTGAATCAGCTTGATCATCTATCGGTGATTGAGCTATTGACTCTGGCGTCTTGTGCTCAGTCAGCTTCACCTTGAATACGATCTCTTCAAGTTCCTTTATCTTTGAAGACAAACTGTTTCTTTCCTTTTCAATCAGATCAAACTTCTTATGCAACTCAGATTTTGCATTCTTCTCCTTCATGATGTTTGTTGACAATTCAGATAGCTTTCCTGTCAGCTTAGCTATCTCGGTCTCAAACATTTTCTTTTCTTCAGAAAAGTCTTTATTTATATCCTTCAGCTCAACTTTCTTCTTCTCATTCTCAGCCTTTTCTCTTTCAAGAATGATAACCTTCTCAAAGTCTGAAACTTGTTGAGAAAGCTTAACACATCTAAGCTCTAAAGATTTCTTCTCTTCAAAGGCTTTTCTGGAGAAATCAGAGAATTTATTGGCAAAGTCTTTTCTTTCTTTCTCAATCTTCAGTATTTCATCTTGAGCTATTGTATTGTATCTGTCTTGGGTTGCCTTTTCTTTCAGCTTATTAATCTCAACCTCAATACTGAGAACTTTATCTTTCAGTTTATCTCTTTCCGGAAAGACTTGAGAATTTATCTGTCTTAGTCCTTTACTAGTATCATTTGCAACACTTGTACTCTTTCTAAGCTCCTCAAGCTCTCTTTGCATTGCATCCTTCTTTGACCATGTAGAGCTGGATTCAGATCTTTTCAACTTTGCTTGAAGATCTAAGATCTCTTTTTCTTTAGACTCAATTATTCCAGCAAAGTCAATTTTAGAATCAGAATCTTTTGAATTTTCTTTTAAAATATTGATCTGAGAAAGAAGAGATGAGTTCTGAATCTGTAAAGCCTTGTTTTCAGCTTTAAGAGGTGATATCTCGGATTTAAGCATTTTTTCCTCTTTGTCATACTCAGAAATCATGCGTTCAGATATTGATAACTGTCCAGCAAGACATTTAGCCTTTGCTTTTACTTCAGAAAGAGTCATGTTGTTAAAATCAAGGCTATAACCTTCAGACATCTTTAGCTGTATGGTTAGAAATCAAGCTAATCTGTACCAAAACAACCAACTAGATGAGATCGTTAGAATCAAGGTAAAACCACACTCAAAAATTTTCAGAAAAATAAATTTCCAAAAATAATTAAATGTAGTCCTCTCACGCAGTATAAAGCACAAAAAATACTGAAAAATCGAACTGTGAAAATTCGAAAAAAAAAATCTGGCGCAAAGTGAATAGTGAATAGTGAACAGTG
The DNA here is from genome assembly GCA_954870635.1 of Arctium minus. Classification (NCBI taxonomy): domain Eukaryota; kingdom Viridiplantae; phylum Streptophyta; class Magnoliopsida; order Asterales; family Asteraceae; genus Arctium; species Arctium minus. Next base: position 146,828,407 of record OX941081.1, read on the forward strand.
GGTGGCGCAAACTGAGGTTCTCTCGAGCAGTGGGTCGCGCAAAAGGGAGGTTTGCACTGGACACAGGTGGCGTAAACTAGGGTTTGCGTGACTATGCACTGGCGCAAATTGATCTTCGATCGGGAAGGTGCACGACCGGTAGAGTTATGTGAACTGATAAAGTGTGTGTGACCGGGACCGGTGAGATCGACCGATATGTTGCTTGCACAGGTATAAATTTGACCGGTATCAGGTTATGATGCGGTCGACCGATATAATTAGGTCGACCGATATATTGCTTTGACCGGACAAGAGTATGATCGGTATGATGCTTTGACCGGTAAAGGTCTTGTGAGAGGACCGGTAACTTGATGTGGAACGATATAGCTCGACCGAATCAATGTAATGACCGGTATTGAGCGGTCGACCGGTGAAACGTATGGACCGATATGTTCTTAAGTCGACCCAGAACGATGAAGTTCAACCCAGAAATCACACAGAACACAGAAATTTAGATGTAAAAATCAGACTACTGAATCACAAACGCATATCGATCACAACCCAATCAACAACAAAGATTACAATCAACTTTTATGCATTCAATTTGATAAGCACAGTAACGACCGATAGATATCTTTTGTCGAACCCAGAAAATCAAAATTCACTAAATTCAATCACTTTGATGCTTTATAATGCAATTAATCAATCAGATAGTGTTCAATTGCATAAAACTTATCTAATCAAATCAACTTTAAGCATAAAAAACATCAATCTGAAGAATCGAATAAAGCACAGTATTATGTCGATAAACACAGTGAATAACCAATAAACATTCAAATCTTGATTCATAGGCTCTGATACCACTTGTTATCCCAGTTTAATCTAGTTGATAATTAAACACACAAACATAATATAGATCAAGAGATATAAAGATCATAGTAACATACCAATCCCTTGAATAAACAGTTAAACCTTGTGTGTTCTTGATACCTTGAATACAGAGAATACGACTACCTCTCTCTAAACAATAATTATGAAAGTAATAATAATGAGAGTTTTCCTAAAACTAAACTAATCAAAACATTAAATACCCAGGCCTAATGCCTAATGGGCTTTGCTAAATGCTAAGCGAGCTTGAGGCCCAATAATTAATAACTATTAGTTTATTACATAATAAACCCTCTAACTTTAACTATCAAACAAATACAGTTTAGACCCTTTAATCTTGAATACAATTATTTGATCCAACATTAGGCGTATGTACACATGAGTTTTTACATTTCAGCTCATCTTTCTTCTTTGCTTCAACTGGTTTCCTGTTCCAGACCAATTCAGCTTCTTTGTAGCTGTTTCTCCTTCTTTGATGTGTACCTGAACCATCTGTATTTTTATCAAAGAAAAGGTTATAACTACGAATCTGATTAGAAGATTTAACTGACCTTTTGGAAGAAGCAGTTCTAAATGTTGAACTTGCAGCTGACTTGAATGAGCATTCTGAATCAACTGAATCATCTCTAGGTGAGTGGACAATTGACTCTGGAGTCTTGTGCTCAGTCACCACCACCATTGAAATAATCTTTTCAAGCTCATTAACCTTTAAAGAATAACTGTTTCTTTCTTTGACAAGAAAGTCAATCTCCGTCTCAAGCTCAAACTTCTTCTTCTTCTCTTTCTGTGCGCACTTAGAAAGTTCAGATAGCTTTGCATTAAGCTTTCTAATTACAGCTTCAAAGGTGCTTCTCTCTTCTTCAAATCCCTTCTTAGCACCCTTTCTTCTATCTGATATCTCTTTTAAGAATCCAACGTTCTTCTTTTCAATTGCCTTCTTCTCTTTGGCAAACTGATCTCTTTCCAAAATGATTACTTTCTCAAAGTTACTAACTTGTTGAGAAAGCTTTATACTTTTAAGCTCAATCACCTTCTTCTCCTCAATACTCTTCTTGGAAAAGACTAAGAACATCTTCTCAAACTCTGATACTTTCTTTTGAAGATTAGCATTTGCACTCTCTAAATCCTTAGATTTCTTCTCATTGCTCACAACAAGATCTAGCTTCTGTTTTTGAGCTTCAAAATCAGAAATCTTTTCTTTTAGTTCAGAGTTCTCAGCTTCCAAAACCTTAACCTTTTTTATTGGAGACAATCTTGATTTACCTTCAAGCTGATCCCATAACTGTTTTGCTGTAGCCCATTTGCTATTTATTTGAATAGAAATCTCTTCTGAAATTCCTTTCAATATAAGAATTTTGGCAAATTTATCAGCTTCATATCTCCTTCTCTGCTCATCTGTGTATTCATTAAGGTATATTGGAACCACTTTCATTTCCTACCATCCAGAAGTTCCTCGGAAAGAATTGAACATTGTTGGAATTTTCATCATCCCATCCTGCAAAGATAATCTGATATAAGTGTTCAATTCATGTTTGTCAATAAAGTCTAAGAAATGGATTTTCCACTGCTCATATTTTCCTCTGACTAAAACAGGAGGTTTCATATCAGTTCCAAATGATAAAAAAATCTTTCGAAATAGACATCTGGTCTAGTTGATACTGGTCTTTAAGATCTGAAACTATCTCCGACAGACTTTTCTCTCTAGGTGGAGCAAAGAAATCATCAAGATCCATGATTCCTGTAATAAAAGAACTTGACAGATATGATCGTTAATCCAAATAAAATCAGATAAAACTCAGAAATAAAATTTCCAAATTTAACCAAGTATAGAACTGGCGCAAAAGCACAAATTGCGCTAAGTGAAGGTGGAGCAAAAGCCAACTTTGCGCTATGAGAATCTGGCGCAAAAAGGAGTTTTGCGCGAGAAGCGGGTCGCACGAACTGGAAGTTTTGTGCGAGGCGTGTATGGCGCAAAGCAAACTTTGCGTGAGAAGTGGTTGGCGCGAAATATAGATTTGCGTGAGAAGAAGGTCGCGCGAAAGAACTTTTGCGTGAGTAATGGTTGGCGCAAAGTGGATATGACGACCGGATAAATGTTCGACCGGACTTGTGCTTGACCGGACCGTTGCTTGACCGGTGTTACCTTCGACCGGGGTCCTGTTGCGACCGAGGTCCTGCGACCGGTATAGACCGGTGTCGACCGGATTGGAGATGTGACCAGTGGCTTGAATGGCACAAAGGTAGATTTGCGCGAACAGTGTGTGGCGCAAAGTAAGGTTTGGGCGAGACGAAGCTGGCGCAAAACTACTTATGAACTGGCGCAAATCTTGCAATTCTCGTTAGTTCGTCCCTGTTCTTCGAAAAATCGATCTGTTTGCTCAAATAAACCTGTTTGACAACGATTAGCAGTCCCAAATTCTAACAAATTGACCACTAATCAATCTAGAATAGATTATAAACACTTGATCTAAAAAACAAACACTTTTCGAATATCTGATCGATGGAACAGTGCAGTTTTTGAACGTGGACTCAGACACAAAATTCACAAAATTGAAATCGATTTTAGTGAAATAATGAAATTAAAGTATACCAAATCGATCTACAACAGATTTCGATCACAACCTGATCGATTTCAACACCAATAACACCCTAAAACTCGAAAATGATTTTGAAAAATGAAGAACACAGAGTCGAGTTTATATTTTTGATTTGAAACTGGTTTTTAGCTCTGATACCAATTGTGGGTCCTGGTGATTTAACACGATCTTTACCAGATAATCAAACAACAAACATAAACGATAAACCAACCTGTTTTGATAAATAAACGTAGATTACAGAGGTTGAAATTGGTTACACTTTGAAGCTCACACCGTGTTCTCTCTGTGAATAGTGTTGATCGGTTGTGTGTTGTGTAAGATTGTTCTCATCTGATAATAATATCTCAACACACCTAATATCTAAAACAAACTAACAAGATAATATCTAAACAAGATATTATCTAAACTAATATCTAGATATTTAGGAACTAATATAAAATACTAAAAACAAACTTTGACACTTATTACAAATTAACATTAGACTAATCTTGAGAGCGACTTTTCAGCATTAGCTTCAGATTGCGATCTTCAGATTGGATGATCTTGAATCCAATAGATCTGTGCGCTAACAATAATCCTAACAAACAAAAAAAATCCAATCCATCATTAATAAAAAAAAATAACAAATCTCAATTCACGATCCAACTCAAAACACAAAATCAATAGGAAAAAACTTTCAAAGTTCATAAAATGAAACAATCTTAGTTCATGTTTCACCATAAGAAAAAACTTCAATTAATAATTTATCAAACAAATAACCCAATTTTTGAAATCTGAAAAAATATACAAATTCTAGAATAGACAATATCTTTGTTCTTATAAATATTGTTGAAGTTGTAACATTTAGGGATAAAGATTTTTCATTGCAATGTGAAACTTATGTTGAAGTAGGAACTCAACTTGATCATAGCCCTATATAACACACATGTATATAATACTAACACATACATGTATTTTGTTCAACACGAAACTACTTTTTAAATAAATAAAAGTTACATCATATAAAATCAATGTACTTTAAGTCTTCAGCTATATAAAAAAATGATTCTCTTAATTTTTTACAATTTTTATTTAGTTAAAATTGAAAATTGTTCATTAAATGATTAACCCTTTCATTTTCTATATTATGTTTATCTATATAACTATTATTTATACAACATTTAATACAATTAAAAACTTTTATTTTTATTTACCGTTGTGTTTTATTAGTTTAACATTTTTTGTTACAAATAATTTAATTGAAGTTACAAAAAAATAGGAATTTTAAGACACAAAAAGCATTACAATTTGCATAGGTAGGTGCATGATAACATAACATAGTAAAAGAAACTTCACTTAAATGAAAGTAGTTACAGAAAGCATAAAGAAGGATTTTTTGATCTTTCTCTTCTTTAGGATGGAGAATGTTGCTGATAAGAATTCAAACAGAAAAAAAAACACTTGGGACATTTAAACAAGCAGTTTGTGTTCGTGTGTAGGAACAAATTTAACGATAACAATTATAACAATCGAGAGAAAAGGGCAAAAAGATATAAAATTACCATTATCGGAAAAAAAATCACCACGCTAATTTTCCGCTATGAAGTAGTCCTGGTTAAACTTGGGTGTGTGTGAATGTTTTCAAAAACATAATCAACTATTTCTTGATGGCAATGATGGCAAGAACTAAATGGAGATGAAGAGATTGAGAAATAAAAAGATAGATAGATAGATAGATAGATAGATAGATAAAAAATATATAACAACCGAGAGAAAATGCATAAAAATATAAAAATTACCATTCTTGACAAAATTTTACCGTACTAATTTTCTGCTATGAAGTACTTCTCGTTGAACTTGGATACATGCAAATGTTTTCAAGAACATAATCGATTGTTTCTTGATAGCAATTATGCCAAAACTAAATGGAGAGGAAGAGATTGAGAAATAAAGAACTGAAGATATGGAGAGATGGATGTAAATCAATTGTAATAAAAGAATAAATGGAATGTCTATCAAAAAGTTGAATAATTTGGGAAATTAAACTTAAATTGAATGTTTGTCAAAAAGTTGAATAGTTTAGGAGGTTAAACTTAAGGTTGATACAAAACTACAAAAAGATCCAATTTACTATGAAACATACAATTTGTCTATATCGGCATAAAAGTCTTTAACTTAATTAGCATTTAAAAAATTAAAAAAAAAAGAGAAAAAAGATAAACAGGTTCATAGTGTTTAGAAGATTTTACATCATACATAGTTGTTTGAGTAAAATACTATTTTAGTCCCTGTGGTTTGATGCTTATAACGGTTTTCGTCCCTGGTCTTTCAAAACTGCTTTTTTAGTCCTTGTGGTTTTTATTTGCTTCTATTTTCATCCCTCCCTCCAATTTTATTAATATTAAATGTTAATTTATTTAAAAATTAAATAAACAAATTACATATTTGGTCCTTCTGGTATATAAACTTTTACATTTTTATCCTAATTTATATTTTTTTACTTTTTCTTTATTTATTGTATTTCATTAAGACGTTTATTTTTTTATTAATTATATTGTATAGTTTCATAATTATTATAACTTTAATTATAAAAATAATCAAATAATTTCATTAAAAATATTGATAAATACATGATATTTTTTTCAAAGTTTTAGGTTTAAATCTCCTAAAATTAATATTTTTTTATCTATTGATTTATTAAAGCTATTTCTTATTTTAAATTATCATTGAAAAAAGTTTAATAAAATTCGAGAAAAAAATAGTATTATTTTATAACAACCGGTTGTTTTTTGTTAAATGCAATTTACTACACTATTCTAAATTCTCATTTAATCTTTATTTTTTATTAATTAATCAAATTTGTTTAATATTTAAATAAGACATACACACATAAACACACACACCATTTTAAATTAGTTTATATATTAAAAACAAAAAATAAAAAAATAAAATGATAAGAAGATTTCAATATGTTGTTATAAAAATCATGCAATGGGTCATGACATGCCTCAAAATTAACGTGACGTCAAACACAAGCATTATTTAAAACCTTGATATATATATATATATATATGGGGGGCCTTTCATTGGAGACTCTAGTATTTTGTGGTAACCATGAGATCCAATCTCATCCATCCATTTAATTAATCAATGGTCTAAAATAACTAATATAAATAATAATTAAAAAACGGATTTAATACAATTAAATTAGGAAAAAAGGGTAAAATTGTCAACAAATATTAAATTCGGTGTGATCTAATTTAGGCGTGTTCCGATAATTTTGGGTGTGATCTAAGTTAGCGCTTACCGGATTTAATGCAACTAAATAAGAAAAAATGGGTGTGATACATTGTGATCATCTTGCAAAACCTTATATCTTTCATGACAGAATGTTGGGATTATTATTGCTAATTCCGTAGGTGGTGATACACTGTGATCAGTGTCTCATGGTACATATGTCTCATGGTACATATGAGATTCAGATGTTAGATTATCAGATATATGCCAAATCACAATGTAACACATACATCACAATGTAACACATATATCAGTTATATGCCAAATCACAATGTAACACATACATCAGATATATGTCATATCACGTGGCATATGAGATTCAGATGATGTTATATTATCACAATGTAACACAATGTCACATGGTCCATATGGATATTATCCCAAAATCAATTTGTTGAGATAATAAAGGAAACGTAATATTTGATTAATGAGACTTTGATTTTTTCAGTTACAAAAAAAATGTTATATTAATTAATTTATCAAATTACTAATATATCTTCCCCAATTAATTAATTAAAAAAATTAATTAATTAAAATGATTGGATAAGATTGGATCTCATAGTTACCACAATCTAATAGGGTCTCATTTGATTAGGTCCCTATATATATATATATATATATATAGAAAGAGAGAGAGAGAGAGAGAGAGAGAGAGAAAGAGGGGGGGGATCAAACGAGAATGATACCTATTTAAAATGAACACGACAACGACAAATTACTTATAAAATATAAGTGATTTTACATGTGATTCTCGCGACCTTAAGTCGCGGCAAAAATCACCCGCATACTGTGATTTTGTACGACTTCCCCGCTAATGTAAAATCACTTATGATTTTGTATGTGATTTGCCGTTTGTGTGTTCTTTTAAATAGATATCGTTCTCGTTTGAACCCCATTCTCTCTCTATATATATGTGTGTGTGTGTGTGAATTTACCAATAAACAACCGGTTGTTATAAAATAAGAATTTTTTTCTCGAAATTTATTAAACTTTTTTCAATGGTAATTTAAAATAAATAAAAAGCTTTAATAAATCAACAGGAAAAAAAATATTAATTTTAAGAAATCTAAACCTAAAGTTTTGAAAAAACTTCATGTATTTATTACTATTTTTAATAAAATTATTTGATTATTTTTATAATTAAAGTAATAATAATTATGAAAATATATAATATAATTAATAGAAAAATAAATGTTTTGATGAAATACAATAAATAAAGAAAAAGTAAAATTTTTTTTAATTAAGATAAAAATGTAAAATTTTATATACCACAAGGACCAAATATGTAATTTGTTTTGTGTGTCCCAATAAGCAATCATTCAATCAAGTAAACATATATTCAACACAATAAAGCAAACCTGATATTGATTAACCAAACGATTCAACAGGTTACAAGCTTGAAATCGAAATCTCTCTCTCTCTGCTTCTTGTTCACGGCGCACCAACACCACAGCAGTTTCTCTTAACAATGATAAAATTCTCAATTAAGATCTCTAACCTAATTACCACTAAACTAATCTTATTTATAATTACGCCATATAGCCTAATGGGCTTGGCAAGGTTTAGGCCCAACAACTAAAACTAAACTTATTTAATAATAAAATACATAAAATAAACTTTGACTATTATTACAAAAAGAACCCCAAACTATTTGTTGAGACGATTTTTCCAGCTTTGACTTCAAATTTCTATCTTCAGTATTTGATGATTTTGAATCCAATAAAACTGTGCTTTAACATGTTTATTTAATTTTTAAATGAATTAACATTTAATATTAATAAAATTGGAGGGAGAGATGAAAATAGAAGTAAATAGAAACCACAAGGACTAAAAATTTTTTTTGAAAGACCAAGGACGAAAATCATTATAAATATCAAACCATAGGGACTAAAATTGTAGTTTACTCTAGTTGTTTCTTCTTTTTTATATATATAGATAGATAGATAGATAGATAGATAGATATATAACAATGTGTCAAATCATTTATTATAGGTTTTCCTTTAATTAGTAGATGGAAAGATGAAAAGACTATAATGAATATGGCTAGGGAGTTATGTAGTTTGAAAGTTACTCTATTTATATTGGAAGTGAAATTACTAAAGAAACCTTCTTGTAATGAAATACATATTTTTCATTTAGGAGTAGAATAGTTATTAACTTATTTAATATTTAAAAAACTCAAAATAATGAGAAAATTGCTTTTGAACAAATTATCTTCTCACAATGTGTCATATCATCTTGGTGGGTTCTCCTTTTATATAGATATAGATAGATATATAATTACAAAAAAAAGGATTTTATGTACTTTTTAGGTTTATTGGAATGAGTATGGAGCAGAAGAAGTAGAGTGGGGGGTTAGCTAGCACGGAGTAAAAAGACTATAGTACCGCTTCCAATTTTGTAAAGGTCCACCAGCGTACTTTGTTTCTCTCACTCTCTGCTGAGTTATAACGTGCGCCAGGTGTGACCCCACTATCACTATCCGACAAAACAATCTCGCATCTCGATGCCATCATAATACTCACATTTTCAAACATATCCCACCATAAGAACAAGTGTGCGATCCCCTGAACACTTATTCAAAATCGTTTTAATAAATAAATGTGTAAACTCTCTGTTTTGATGTTTATAATGATTTTGTTCATGATCTTTTAAAATTGTTTTTTTAGTTTCTATGATTTATATTTGTTTTCATTTTTATCCCTCCAACCAACTTTATTAAAATTAAATGTTAATTCATTTAAAAATTGAAAATATATTTGGTGTTTGTGGTATAAATTTTTATATTTTTATCCTAGTTTATATTTTTTTTACTTTTTTTTATTTTATTGTATTTCATCAAGACATTTATTTTTCTATTAATTATATTGTATATTTTCATAATTATTATAACTTTAAGAGTAAACTACAATTTTGGTCTATGTGGTTTACCGAAAAATATGAAAGTGGTCCCTGAACTTCAATAAGTACATATTTCATCCCTGAGGTTTCGATTTTGCTATGAAAGTAGTCCCTCGTGGCGTTAGCTCCGTTAAATCGTCCGTTAAGTCATTGGGTAATTTCGTCTTTTTACACGCTTCTTGAATCTTCATCTTCAACCTCATGAACACCAAGAACATGATGAATGTTCATCTTCTACCTCAAGAACACCAACAATTTAAAACCCAAATCAAACTCAAAAACCAAAAATTTAAATCAAACCTATGTCTAAAAACCAAATCCTAAATCAAACCCAAAGTTTATAAACCTAAATCATACACACATTTAAAAATCAAAAACCAAAATTAAACCCATATTCAATACCCAAAATTAAACCCACAAAAAAAGGAAAGAGAGAGAGAAGAGAGAGAGATACAAATCTGAGAGAGAGATTTGAGATATAGATTTGAGATATAGATCTGAGATCGAGAGAGAGATCGAGATCGAGAGAGAGAGATCGAGAGAGAGATACAGAGAGAGAGAACGAGATACAGGGACGGAAACTGTTAAACCCCTCTCCAACGAGGTCGTTTTCTCCGGCGAAGTCGTCTTCTCCGGCGACGTCATCTTCTCCAGCGAGCCTATGGTCTGCGTCTTCTCTCTCTTCTCTTCTCTCTCTCTGTATCTCGATCTCTCTCTCTATGTATCTCGATCTCTCAATCTTTGTATCTCGATCTATCTGTATCTCAGATCTATCTCTCACAGTGATTGATTTATATCTCTTCCAAAGATAATCTCTCTCTCTTCTCTCTCTCAGATCTGTATCTCTCTCTCTCTTCTCTCTCTTTCCTTTTTTAAGTGGGTTTAATTTTGGGTATTGAATATGTGTATAATTTAGGTTTTTAATTTTTAAATGTATGTGTGATTTGGGTTTCTAAATTTTGGGTTTGATTTAGGATTTGGTTTTTAGATATGGGTTTGATTTAAGTTTTAAATTGTTGGTGTTCTTAAGGTAGAAGATGAACATTCATCATGTTCTTGGTGTTCATGAGGTTGAAGATGAAGATTCAAGAAGTGTGTAAAAAGACGAAATTACCCCTGACTTAACGAACGATTTAACGAACCTAACGCCACAAGGGACTACTTTCATAGCAAAATCGAAACCTCAGGGATGAAATCTGCACTTATTGAAATTTAGGGACCACTTTCATATTTTTCGGTAAACCACAAGGACCAAAATTGTAGTTTACTCTAACATAAAAGAGATACATCTCCATAACATTACCCTTGTTGGGTCTTTAAAAGTTATCATCTCACTACTTTTGATTTTATGTATTTATAATAAATTAGTTCAACGAATTAACATCGTTAAAACCATTTTTTTCAACGTTCTCAAAGTATTTGCAATAATTTCTTTAAAATGAAAGATATGGATATTTTGGTATTTTTGACAAAAAAAATTCTACTTCAACAGTTTTTCGAAAACTTTTCTTTAAAATGGATAAAGTATTAAAAATAGTTTTTTTTTTCAGATTTTAAAAACCCTTCAAAAATGATTATTACGAAAGATAACTAAAATTTTATTATATTTCCATTAATAAAAAACTTTAAAATTAAATGTTGTTGAGAAAGAAATTATATTTTATTTAACTTATTAAATATTTTAATAACATGATTAATCATATAATTCTCAAAATGAAAATGCAGTTAAGCTATCTTTGGCAAACTAGCTTATAAGCTAGCTGGTAGCTGATAAGCTAATTTTTCAAAACACTACTTTGAATAGTTTTTCAATAAGCTAGCTTATAAGCTAGTTTTGGTCATCCAAACATGTACCAAAGAAAAAAGCTAGCTTATAAGGTAGCTGATAAGCTAGTTTTTTTTTTGCCAACTAATGCCTTAGTTATGAATGCAAATTTTTCAAAAGATTTTTTTATTTATCTTAATTCTACATTTTGAAAATTTTTAAAAATTTTATTGAAGATGTTGTCTGGTGTGAGGCAATTCATTCTTTTTACCTATCTTTTTCCTCATTTTCTTTCTCAACCTAATGAACACTTACCACTCACACCATTGATCACAACCCACCACCAACCCTAGTTGGATAGATCTAGACGAACATGAATATGAACAAGAACATAATTCAAATTTATTTTTATTAGAAGCGTATTTGTGCAATGCAGCGAGATATATCACGATTTTAATGTTTCATTTTATTTTTTGTTTTTTTGTCAATTTACAGTACGATTTTGGATGATTTTAAGAAAGTGATAATGTTTTTTTTTTTTAAATTTGTTTAATTTAGGCTTAATAATATAATGTTTTTTATATAAAAAAAATATGTATTTTGTTAGAATTCAATTATTATCTTATATATTTTAATGACATCTAGAAAAAATAACCAATTACATATTTAATAGTATAATTAAAACAAATTTATAGTAATATAATATATTAATTAATAGTGATACATAAAAATGTCTGCATAAAAGGAAGGCTCTGCACATACCAAATTGGTGACTGTTAGAACCCTACAGTAGTAATATGTATCTTGTGCTTTGATACTTGTAAATTAAGAGAATTTTTAAAATCTTGCATAAAATGATGGTACCGTATGCCTAATAATTTGTATTTAAGAAACTTTTTATCTGTGCTTTATAATATAGTATAGATAAGTTAAATTCATATTACATAATAACTTTAATCAAAATCTAAATTCTAATAAAAACTTCAAATTTGAAGTAAATAAGATGTTATATAAATTCATTCATGAAGTTTGTGATATATAAAAAATCAAAAACTCTAAATCAACTCTAAAAAGTTGAAAAAAAAATCAAAACTGTTAAACTGATTTTGTAGTAATCATTGTATTTATTTTCCTAGTCTTAACTGTGTTTAGAGTGCTAATCTGTATTGTTAAGGCTTGGGGTATTTAAGTCCCCTTGTAGCCTTTGTTTTGTAACTTTGGAGATCATTTTGAATAGAGTTGTTACTTTTAGCGCTCCTACTTTCTCTCTCTACTTTCTCTCTCTGCGATTTAGTAGATTCTTGCACTTTCAATTGGTATCAGAGCCTTTCTGAATCTGAGAGGATTGAGAGAAACTGTTTTTGTTTCTGAATTTGTTGATTAAAGCAAGAAATTTGATCGATTTTCTTGATTTTTTCAAGAAAATCTCGTTTTTTTTGCTTTTTCATCAAATTCGGATTGTTTTGTGAACGATTTTTGTTGCAAATTGGTTCGTTGGACTCGTTTTTGTTTGTAGAACATTGTTGATTCACATCATTTTGCAAGAAAAACGGTTTTTGATCATCAATTTTGAGAAATTTCAATTTTTCTGAAAACTCGTTTTTGACGTACTGTTCCATTCTCGAAATTTTGATTTTGTGGTTTTTAATCGAAATTTTGGTTTAAAAAGTGTTATAAACTTGTTTTCGATCAATTCTGTGTGAATTAGTTTCATTAATTTCATGGCTATAATCGATTTTTGCAAGTTTTTCTTGATTTTCAGCGGTTTGCGCCAGATCTGAACTTTGCGCTAGTTCATCTCAGGTTTGCGCGAGTTCATCCAGTGCCTTCTGCGTCTTCAGGTTGTTTTCTCGATCAGTTCAGCTTTTCGCTTTGTGTTCATCACGCAAAGTGAACTTTACGTCTCCCGTGCATCAAGAGAAGTTTAGTTTGCGTCTCCCGTGCATCAAGAGAAGTATAGTTTGCGTCTCCCGTGCATCAAGAAAAGATCAGTTTGCGTCTCTTTTTGTTCGCGCAAAGTACAATTTGCGTATTCCTCAGCTCACGAGAAGTTCAGTCCAGTTGCATTTCCGAGTTTGCGCATTAAGAGTCTCACGCAAAGTTACATTTGCGTTTCTAGCGTCTCATGCAAAGCTTGGTTTGCGCTTTATTCGCCTCACGAAAAGTTTGGTTTGCGCTTTCTTCAGCTCACGCAAAGCTAGTTTGCGTCTTCCTCGGCTCACGAAAAGCTAGTTTGCATCTCATACTGCTCACGCAAATCTAAGTTTGCGTCTTTGGTTACTCACGCAAACTTTCAGTTTGTGTCTTACTGTTTCCAGACTTGATTTTTTTCTGACTTTATCAAGATGTCTCTACAAGCACAGATTTACAAACGACATAATGATGTCTTTGGGATCTGATACTCGTCCTCCAATTCTGATAAATGAGAATGAATTTCAGCAATGGCAGGACAGATTTATCAACTTCATAGAGAGACAACCAAATGGTGACAATATGATGAAGTCTCTGACTGAGGGTCCTATGGAGAGGCTTATGAAATAAATACCAGCTACTGCAACTACTCAGGCTACGAGAGTTGAAAAGTCTATAAGAGAGTATGATGCTGATGAGCTCTTAAGATATCAAGTTGATAGTCAAGCAAAGTCAAATCTGATTCTTGCTCTACCCAATTCAATCTACAACAGAATTGACTGTTTCAAGCAAAATCCGATGCTCATGTGGACTCAATTGGAAAAGATAATGCTTGGATCAACTGTGGCTACTCAACTTCGTCAGACTAGATACATGAACAATTTTGAGGAATTTAAGGCGAAAGATGGAGAAAGTCTGAAAAGTGTATTTGATAGATTTTGGGCAGTGATCAATGATCTGTATAAAATCAAAGTGACAAAAACTGAATTAGAAGCAAATCTGAAGTTCTTAAACGCTCTCCAACCCGAATGGAGCAAATCCTGTCATCGAATGAGGAATGATGTCAGGATTTCAACAATGCCAATTCAGGAACTGTATGAAATCCTGATGACTGATGAGAACATGGTTCTGGAAAAGAAAGCAAAGATTGATAAGAAGAATAAGCCAAAGACTGTGGATCCAATTGTTCTTCTAGCAAGTCAGTTGGCTGAACAAGCTTTGTCAGATAGTGCATATGATGGATCAACTGAAGATGATGGCGAGGCTCTAGAAAAACCCATGATCCTTCTCTCTCAACATTATCAGAAAAAGTTTCAACACATATCTGGATCAAACAACCTTCGCTTCACTTCAGGTTCAAAGAAGGTGGAACCCGGTGTTCCCTGAAAGCCATATGTTCCAAAATATGAGCCTGCTAAAGTAGTCGAACCTAAAAAGGAAGAGAAGAAGATTATGAACTGCTTCAATTGTGGGAAACCCGGGCACATTGCAAAAGAGTGTCGTGTGAAGGTGATCAAAGATTCTGCTTTCTACAGGAAGAAGTTAGAACTGGCAGAGAAAAGAGAGAATGGAACTATTCTTCTTGCTGAGGAAGAATACTGGCTTGATCATTCTGATAATGAAGCTGAGAACGAGGAGACAGCAGTTATGTGCTTTATTGGGGATGACAAGAGTGATGATGAAGAAGATGATACTTCAACTGATGAATCTGAGGTACCTTCTGAGTTTGATTACAACTTTATATCATCTCAAATGAACGTTATTATCAATGCTTTACATGATTTACGTTCAAAGTTCACATCTGAAAAGCATGATAATCTAGAAAAGTTTGTTTTGATTGAAAAGTTGCAAATTTCTCTAACAGATGAAAAATCTATTTTAATAGATACAAAAGAGAAGTTTCAAAAGAAATTGAATGAGTTAGAAAATTCAAATCAGACTTATCGTGATTCTTTGACTGAATTGTCTACTTTAAATCAAAATCTTTCTGATAAAATAATTGTTTTAGAAGGAAAATTATATAAAAGAGAACATACTGAGCAAACAATTTATATGAATAAACCAAGGAGTGAAGAGTCAATAAAAGAAAGATGGGGACTTGGTTTTGAAAATCCACATTGTTTAAACAATGTTATCACAAAAACCCCCACTTTGTATAATTTTGATTATCTAAGTCTTGCACATTATGCTCCTCAATTTAAAATTGAGTGGATGAATGCAAAGCAAGAATTAGAAATTGAAAATCAGAAAAGAATGAACAACAAGAAAATGGAAATGGCATTTGTTTATACGAGTGAAAATGCTAAGTATTTTCCTGATCAATTAAAGAAGTTCAGAAAATCCAAAAATGTTTTAAATGTCAATTCTTCCAATAAATCTTCATTATCAACTAATTTTGTTGATATATATGCCAACAATACTAATAAGGAAAATGTATCTCCTGTTTCTTATGATTCTAGGAGATATATTCCCCCATTAGTGTTAGAGGGTAAAATAGTTGATCTTGAAGATAAATTGGAAGAACAATGTCTTCAAACTGATTTAGAAAACGATTTATTTCTTTTTATAATGAAAACAAGTTTTGAAGACAAAATTACTTCTGGATTTTTTGTCAATTCCAAGGAAAATACTCAAAATGTTAAGAAAAGTGAGCATTTGCGCCAACCATTAGTAGCGCAAACTGACAACTTGCGCCAGACGTTGGTCGCGCAAAGTTCAGTTTGCGCCACCAAAGGATCGCGCAAACCGTCTTCAGACTTGTGTTTTTCTAAAAGTTCTCACTCCAAGGAAAGTTCTAACGTGTTGAATGCTCAGTCTGATTTCTTAGATAAAATTTCTTCTTCTAATTCAATTGTTGATGATTCTTTTATGCTAAATGATCAGTATTTTAAACCAAAGCGTAAAAGAAGAAGATCAAAGAAGTCAAGGAACAAGATAATGTCTTGTCTGAAAATTCTAATTCTTCTGATTTTTCTGTTTCAGATCGGACTGTGAAGAGGTCAACTAAGTTGATATGGAGGGTTAAGCAGAAATCAATAGAATCTGAACTGTTAGAGGATAAATGTGTAGAGAATCTTTGTCATACTGATACATAGTGAAATCCTGTAAATAAAGCAAAAACGGCTCCCATAGAAAGTACATAATGGAAATGTGCAACCACATAATAAGTGTCATGTAGAGCAATGTCTAGCCCAGAATTAGCCAGGACCATCGATTCAAATCCTATCTTTTTTTTCGGTATGCCGCTCCGCGAGCAAGGAGCGAGATTTGAATTTGATGAAGTGAAGACACTTATCGAGCCTCCATTTATAGAGTGACCGTTTCACCTCTCCCCCTTTAAGAAGTTTGTAAAAAGGCTTAAGTTTTTGCCTTTTGTAATAAACATACAAAATATTCAATTCCGCAAATGATTCACATTGCAAAGAATGTCTCATATTCTTCTTCTAGTTCTGATTCTGATGATTATGTTTCTTCCTCTATTGATGATTGCATTCATGTGATTTCTAATAATAAATTTTTAAAAAATAAAAGACACAAATCTAACAAGAAGGGACCCATAACCATATGGGTACCTAAATATGTGTAGTTTCTGTGTGTGCAACTTAGTCATTTATGGTATCTGGATTCGTGGTGTTCCAAACACATGACGGGCAATAAATCTCTACTTTCAAATTTTAAAGAAAAATGTTGCGGTCGTGTTAAGTTTGGAAACTGCAAGACTGCTCCCATTCTAGGTTATGGTGACCTTGTTGAAGGTAATATAACTGTCAAGAGAGTCAGCTACGTCGAAGGCCTTAGTCACAACTTATTCAGCATAGGACAGTTTTGTGATAAAGATCTTGAAGTCAGTTTCAAATCTAAACGAGTAGCTGTAAAGAATGACAGTGGCAGGGATTTACTGGTTGGAAAGAGAAGATCCAATTTGTATACAATTGATCTTTCCAAGGTTAAAATTCCATCAGACATTTGTTTGTTATCTAAAGCCTCTGTTCATGAAAGCTGGATATGGCACCGACGACTAGCTCATCTCAACTTTAAATACATGGATCGACTTGTCAAGACTGATTCAGTGAGAGGTCTTCCAGTACTTCGTTTTCAGAAAGACCACCTATGTCAAGATTGTGAGAAAGGAAAGATGAAAAAAGCTTCTCATAAGACAAAGCCTGAACCCTGCACTTCGGACATTCTTGATTTACTTCATGTTGATTTATGCGGACCGATGAAGACAAAGAGTATCGGAAAGAAAAGATATGTCTTGGTGGTTGTTGATGATTACTCACGGTATATATAGGTTAAGTTTCTCAAGTCTAAAGATGAAACTCCTGACATTCTCATCAACCTCATCAAAACAATTCAGACCAACAAGCAAAAAGCAGTCAAAGTTGTCAGATCTGACAATGGTACTGAATTCAAAAATAGCATTCTTTAAGCTTTCTACGAGGATCAAGGAATTCAACAACACTTTTCTGCTGCCCGAACACCGCAACAGAATGGGGTTGTTGAACGAAGAAACAGAACGCTTGTCGAGGCTTCCAGATCGATGCTTGCTTATTCTGGTCTTCCTTTGTCTCATTGGGCTGAAGCTGTCTCAACTGCTTGTCATACTCATAACAGATCAATTCTGCATCGCCGATTCAACAAAACACCATATGAGCTTATGAACGGTATCAAACCGAATGTTAAATATTTTAAGTCATTTGGGTGTAAATGTTATGTTCTGAATGACAGAGACAATCTCAACAAGTTTAGTCCAAAGGCAGATGAGGGTGTGTTTTTGGGCTATTCTTATAATTATGCTGCTTACAGAGTTTTTCTTACTTCCGCAAGAAAAGTGATAGAAAGTGTCAATGTAAAATTTGACGAAGCTGCAGATTTGGTTTCTAGTCAATCAGGCTTAGAACCCGTACTTACAGGGAATTTAGCTTCTGAACAACACAGTTCAGAACCTTCTCTTCAACCGACAAATCAGGATTCTTCTTCTTCCTTACTTAATCTTTCTAATCTTTCTGATCTTGATTTTCTTTTTGAGAATTTTTATGATGATGTTCCCAAATCTAATACTGATAATGTTTCAAATGTTTTGAATCAGGATACTGTAAGCGCATCTACTTCTAATTCCGCTGTATCTATCTCTGACACTGATGTTGTTCCAGTACCTCCTGTTATTCAAAACAGTATTTCTGAACAACATATTTCTAAACCTGATCACTCACAATCAAAAACTGAGCCTATTTTAGAAGAATTTTTTCAAGAACAACCTGTTCAAGAAGAACAACTTCAGGATGAAGAACAAACTGCTACTGTTCAACCAACACTTCCAGAGTATGATTTTGAAGTTGTTGAACTACCTCCTCCTCCAGTTGAAACTGTTGATGTTTCTTCTTCTGACATAGAAGCTTCTGAACCTCCTTCTCAACAATTAGAAGTTGTACAAGAAAGTATTGATCCTCTCCCTCATACCACCAAATGGACAAGATCTCATCCTATTCATCAAATTATTGGTGATCCTCAAGCAAGTGTGTCTACACGTTCCAAGACGGCTACTCCCAACGAATGTATTTTCACTTGCTTTCTAAGCAAGATTGAACCAAACAAAGTATTTGAAGCGTTGGAGGATTCGGATTGGATTATAGCAACGCAAGAGGAGCTCAATCAATTTGACGCGCTAAAAGTTTGGAGACTTGTACCACGGCCAAAAGGAAAGAGCATTATTGGCACAAAGTGGATATTCAAGAACAAAAAAGACAAAGATGGTATCGTCTTTGTAAAAAAGATAGATTGGTAGCCAAGGGGTATCGACAAGAAGAAGGAATTGACTACGATGAAACTTTCGCGCCGGTCGCTCGATTAGAAGCTATCCGTATGTTTATCGGCTTTCGCTGCTTATCGGAACTTTACAGTATATCAGATGGATGTGAAAACAACCTTTCTGAATGGTAAACTGAAAGAAGAAGTCTACATTTCTCAACCAGAGGGGTTTGTTGACAAAGAACGTCCTGATCATGTCTATTTTCTCGATAAAGCATTGTATGGTCTGAAACAAGCACCGAGGGCGTGGTATGATAAGTTGTCAGCCTTCTTGATCAAATTTGGGTTTACCAAAGGATCTATCGATACTACTCTTTTTATATATCGTTCTAACTTGGATATCTGCTTAGTTCAAATTTACGTAGATGATATTATTTTTGGTGCGACTAATCAATCATTATGTACTTGGTTTTCTGATCTTATGACCTCCAGATTTCAGATGAACATGATGGGAGAAATTAATTTCTTCCTCGGCTTACAAGTGAAGCAGCTTCCAGATGGAATTTTTATCAACCAGTCGAAGTACGTGTTTGACATTTTGAAGAAATTCAAGATGGACAAATCCTCTTCAATCGGTACGCCTATGGCTCATGGTGCCAAAATTGGATTAGATCCAGATGGAAAAGCTGTGGACGTCAAGACTTATCGAGGGATGATCGGATCACTCATGTATCTAACTGCAAGTCGACCAGACATAATGTTTTCCACCTGCTTATGTGCCAGATTTCAAGCCAAACCAAAGGAATCGCATCTGTTGGCAGTCAAGCGCATATTTCGATACATCAAAGGAACTTCATACTTAGGTTTGTGGTATACTAAGAGTTCTGACTATAAACTAATTGCTTATTCTGATGCAGATTTTGGTGGAAATGAGTTAGACCGGAAAAGCACATCAGGTCACCTTCAATTCCTGGGTGACAGACTGATAAGTTGGCCGTCGAAGAAGCAGAACTGTGTTTCTATCTCAACTGCAGAGGAAGAATACGTCGCCACAGCTAGTTGTTGCGCTCAAGTGCTTTGGATGAAGACAGAACTTCGTGATTACGGGATGCTGTACAAAACCGTTCCTATCTATTGTGACAGCAAATCCGCGATCGCGATATCAGTAAATCCGGTCCAACACACAAAGACCAAACACATAGATATGCGGTACCATTTCATAAAGCATCATGTGGAAGAAGGTACTATTGAATTATATTTTGTACCAACTGAATATCAACTTGCTGATATCTTTACAAAAGCTTTAGATGAAAAACGTTTTAATTTTTTGTTTTCCAAACTCGACATGTTGAATTTTAAAAGTTTAAATCTTTACAAATTTTATTCTATAAAGTAAAAACTTTACATGTTTTCTTTCTTTTAAATAAAATGTGTGTCTAGGATAAATTTTCAAGTTGCTTTGTTTATATTAAAGTTTTATATGTTCAACTTTCAAGTCTTACAAAAATCGAAAGGTCAGCAACATGTTTGAAGCTTTTGAAAATGCTTTAAAGATATGTGATTCAGAATATTTATAGTTTACAATGCTTAGAAAACCTAAAAAGTCAGAATTATGGATCGTAATGAAAATATGGGCTAAGCACTTAGATGTAGAACTGAGTGATTGAGATGAATAATTCTATATATAAAATACAGATATCTTTAAGTTTAAAAGTTTGTACATGTGACCTTTCTGGTTTGCGAAAGTAAGTTCCGTGGGATGCTTGTCATCTGGTCCCCTAAGATCATTTGGTCTGGGAGTGATCGAACCCAAATCCTTCTATAGAACCAGATCGAAAGTCATGTTCTACTGGTATGAATGGGTTTAGGATGTGTCGATGTAGCCTTTCTGATCTGGGAGAGTAAGTTCCAAGAGGTGCTTGACACCTAGTCCCCTAAGGCCATCTGGTCTGGGAGTGGCTGACCCAAATCCTGCAATAGGGTCAGATAGAAATTTACGTTTACGGCATGTTCTTTACTTACCAAACTTTTTGATTACAAAGAAGCCAAAGTGCACAATCTTAAAAGATGCCAAAGAGCACACTCATGTGAAGATGCCAATGTGCACAATGCTAAAAGATGCCAATGAGCACACATCTCATGATACTTGGTGATATGTTTGAGTTGCGATAAACTTGTAAATTTGTGAAAGTCTTAATTCTTGATGGCTTAGTGTGAGTACATGCAAAGTTCTCTATTATATTTTTAGAATTGCATTTTTCTTGAAGCTAATCGAAGTTCGCATGCGAGCATACTGAATAGATAGCTGGAAGTTCTTGAAACTGAACATGTCTTAACTTGATATGCAATGAAACTTGTATTTGTATCCAACAACACACGCTTGATTTCAACTGATTGATAAATTTGTGATATTTTACTGAGTAGAATTTCATTTGTTTAGTGTTTAAAATTCTATATATTCAGTTGTTTCAAAATTTGTATTAAGTATATTTTTCTTTTTACACTGATGTCTTAATGTTTGTGTATCCATATTTTTGTAAATTGGTATGTGCATTTTTCGAGGGGGAGAGAACATAAGAATGAATTTGATAATCTTCTGTTTTTGAGAGGGAGTAAATAAAGTGGTCAGATACATAGCTGATAAGATACTTCACGTGCTGATCAGAAATTCATCAGGTAAGTATTTCTGATATTTCTATACAAATGCTATACTGATTTGTTAAATTTCGTGCATTTGTATAGGGGGAGTAAAGAAGCTTGGAAGGTAAAATTTCAATTTTATGTACTTTTATTTTTTTTAAGAATGTTATTTTTTTAGAGAGTTATTTTTTTAGTGTTCTTTATTTTTTTTAGTTTAGTATAAATAGTGTTTGGTATGTTCTCTTTACCTTTTCTCGCTCTCTTTCTCTTTCTCTTTCTCATTTAAATTTTTCATTGTTCATCTTCCCTCTCTAATCTGTGCGCCGATTTTCATCTTTGATTTCAGCCTTGTTCATCGATCAGGTGTGTGTTTAATCTTCTTTTTGTATTTGTTTTGTAGTTATTTTAATATAGCTTTGTTCTTATTTTTCTATTGTTTGCAATATCTTACTGTGCGTTGTTCGTGAACTGTTCATCATCTTCTTCAACAGATTGTGTGTCTATTTGTTGAAATTGCTATTTGGGTTTGTCTTAAATAGTATTTTCGAACCTCAGGTATGTTTGTTTTGCCCTTTATTTGTTGTTTAGGTGCTTCGATTTTTGTTTTATATGTTTGCGTCTGTTCATCTTTGGGTATGTCAAATTTTCAAAATTTTGAGTTCAATACTGATTTTACTCAGTATTACATTGATCGAAATATGTTTTTAATCATTATTTTATGTTTTTCGATCAATAATTTCTAGTTTAACATCGTTCTATTTGATTTTTTTGACTCTCAAACGATGAACTCACGCAAACCGTCGTATGTGTTCTAGGGTTGTTGCGTATCAAGTTGGTCACGCAAACTTAAGTTTGCGTTACCTGTTGGTCACGCAAAGTTAAGTTTGCGCTACCAACAGGTCACGCAAAGTTAAGTTTGCGCTACCAACAGGTCACACAAAGTTAAGTTTGCGTTACCAGTTGGTCACGCAAAGTTTACTTTGCGTTACCTTCTTGACACGCAAACCTTGTGTTTTGTGTGTTTTTTGTTTGAAGTGTAGTTTACGCAACAAATAGGTCGCGCAAAGTTTACTTTGCGTTACCTGTTGGTCACGCAAAGTTACTTTTGCGTTACCTATATGTCACGCAAACCTGTGTTAATGAAATTTTTTCAAGTCGTTTTCTTCACAAGTGAATCACGCAAACCTTGTTTTACGTTATGAACTGTATACGCAAACCTTAGTTTGCGTCTCTTGCTCATCGCGCAAACCTCAGTTTGCGTTTCTCACTTGTCACGCAAACCAGAATTAGATTTTTTTTTATTTTTGTGTTTTCTTTCCTTGTCTAATTTTTTTCTTCGTTTTTGTTTTCCAGGTTTATTCAATGGCTTCTCAAACCAATATTGATCCTATGATTCAAGACGAGAATGTTATTCTCGATGACCCATCTGATCGTGCATCTCATGAGACGCCTATGCCGTCTGTCCCTTCTGTCGGGGCAAATCTTTTTACGTCACGTCGAACACCGAATGACGTGTTTCCGATTGTGATGTTCATTTTTCCATACAAGCCGAACAATTAGTTCGTGGACTTTGACAGAATCAAAATTCATCCAGTTATAAGAGCTATTCTCCTGCTCTTACATATTGTACTGATGTTCCTGAAGTGTATCTTCAGCAGGCCTGGCATTCGATCTCAAAGAATGAGCTTGTACGACCTCATCGATTTGATCTACAGATTGATCAGGTTGACTCGTTTCTATCTTACAAGCGTCTTCGGCTGATTTTAGAACTTCCTGAACCAAATTCATGACCGGGCCGCACTTCTTACGACCAGTTTCCTTCTGAAGAGGATGTTCTCGAAGGTATTCGCATTTTGGGATATCTTGGTGCTTTGAATAGGTAAGTGACTTTGACAAGTCCATTCTACCTCTAGTTTGGTATGCATTATTCTCCGTTCTCAATAGGTGCCTTACATCGAAGCATTCTGGCACTGATAATGCAAGTCTGCATTATTATCGGTTGTTCCATGCAGTTGTCTATGGCTTGCATGTCGACTATACGTATATCTTTTGGACCAAATTGTCGGAGAGAGTGCAAGACAAACTTACGCATAAGAAGCGCAAGTTTATTCCTTTTGCCCGATATATGAAGCTAATCGTTCGCAGTATGCTCAGAAGTAATCCTGCTATTCCTCGTCGATTGAATTGGCCTCAAGTTCCGGATACAGAGATGACTTATATTCAAAAACCGAAGCAGACGTTCAATTACTCGATGACAATTCCTTATGCTCTCATAGCAAATTATGCTGATATGACTGATGACAGTGTTGTTCAATACTGCATGGAAAATGATTTTTTGGAAGCTGACCAAGATGAACCAACTCATGATGAACAAGCAGAATCTTTTCATGTAGAACAAGAGGTTGAAGCAGATGTTGCAGCTCAACAAATAGATGATGTTCTTGAAGTTATTGATACTGAACATGATAATATTGTTCATGATGATGCTGCTAATACTGATGATGTTTTTGATGGAGATAAAGAAGGAGATAGAGATGAAGATGTTGGTAATGATGATGATGAAGATAATGATGGAAATGACCGTGATCAGCCTAGTCTTCTTGTCTATGTAAGGCAATTCAAGGAACCAGTAGTGCATGTTTCAGAAGATGTTGTGTCAGAAGATGAGTCTGTATCGATCAATCCTGCAGTTGCTGATTTTCAGGTCGACGAGTTAGACTTAGCCTTTGCTAATGCTATAGCTCAGTTGCAGAGTCAAGGTCCAACAACTTCTCTCTCGGCTATTCATTCTTCGGCTACTGTCACTTCAGTTGTTAAGCCTTCTTTGGTTCAAGCTCGAGAATCAACTGCAAAGTTTACGACTTTGAATGACATCATTCGTCAAATGACTGATCGTTTTGATGCTGAGAAAGAGGCACAAGTTCAGAAATTAAAGACTCTTTTCAAGGGTAAGATGCCAGAGATTGATACTTCTATGATTCCGCCGGAGATTCCTTGCAGACGCCCATCTAGGGTAGTTATCCGAGAATTGTCTACTGTTGTCACTTCTACTGTTCCTGCAATCGTATCCATTCCACTTCCTCCACCGTTTACTCAATCAGTTAGTGTATCTGCTTCTACACGTCCTCCAGTATTTTCTTCAAGTACTCATGTTCAAGATCTTCCGATTACAGAGTTATCAGATTTGCTCTATGCTCGCCTTATTTCTATGTCTCCGCTTGATCAACAAAACCAGGACTTGATTTCTCTGCTGCGGACTTTCCAGCCAACTCCGCATCTAGCTTCTATGTCTGATTCTGATAGGATTTCTGCATTATCTGAAGAGTTCAATTCTTTCATATCTGAAGTTCGAACAAATTTTGCTGATCTCAAATCTTTCATGACTAAAGCCTTCTCTGAACTATCTAAAAGGTTTGATCTTCATGAACATAATTGTAGAACTGAAGAAGGTCCGTCTCATAAACGGCGACATGACCAATATGATCTCGATCATCAAGGTCATGAGGGGGAGATGACCAAGAGACAAAGAGTGGAAAGGTCTTCAGCTAGATAAGATCAAACTCAATAAGAGGCAGTTGACAAAGAAAAGAGTGCTGAAAATGTTCAAGATTGCAGTATTGAAGATCTTGTGAATGTTATGATAGAAAGTGCTGATTTATCTTCCATGTCAAATGTGCTGAATATTTCTGAGCAGAATATTGAGAAGAACATGCAAATTGTTGTATATGAAGATCCAGATTCTGCATCAAAGTTAGTGGTACTGGATGATTATGAGATTTGAAATGACATGAGATCCTTCTTTGCAAACTTCATTGAGATCAACTCAGACGATGATGATAACATCAGATACGATAAGCTTTGCAAGGTTAAAGAAGAAGAGTATGAGGATGTAGTTGTGATATCTGACACTGAAGATGATTCTGTTTTCATGGATGCTAAAGATGAAGAAATTGCAGACTTGCTGTACAGAGATCTTCCTTCTCAAGAAGAGATTCCTGAAGCTGCTTCATCTACTTCTATTCCTGCTGCTGATACAACTCCGACTACCACTGTTCCTTCAGGTACATTTGAAGTTGGTCAGTCGTCTAGAGCACAAGCTGATGTTCCTCCTTCTGAACCTGTGATTCCACCGACTATCCTAGAAGAAGGACCAGATTTGTCTAGACAGTAGAGACTAAGAAGTTTGCAACAACGGCATATGGCTTCAAGGCTAAGATCGGCTTTTCTAGAAGACTCTCAGAGTAATATTTTTGTTTCTAGAAGAAGCCCGATCAACATTCATGCAATTCTTGGTGTAGAAAAGGAGTCAGACGAATATCAGTATGAGTACTTAATGTTCATCAAGTGCCAGGGCCGTGGAAAGAATCTCGTTTCTTCTCCACATCTGATTGTCCGAGTTATCAGCGTCACGATAAATAAGTTTGTCAATATCTGGTATCCGGATTTTAAAGTGGAAAGAAGAGATTGCAAGCTATACACTTTCTCGGAGGCAGACTTTAATGATCTATCCATTGATGACATTGAGTTTCTTTATAATCATTTCAGGGATCTTTATCATAGAACTCAAGATATCTCTCAAGCACTGTTTGTGATCAAAAGGTTTATTCGGCGCCAAATCAGATTCTACAAAGTTTTTGATTTTCAAATGGCTGCTGAAAGTTTTCAACCAGTGGTAAATCTTCAAAGACCTGACCGTAGCTTGCCGAACATTGACTCATATTCCTTATTCACTATTCTTCAGAATCCATATGGAGTTATATACAGGAATGCTTCTAGTCAGAAATGTTTCCTCAGATTTGAAGAGATTAACTATTACTCTGATGGAACGTTGAAGGTGATCAAGCTACAGTTGGAACAACGTTTAAAGGATGCTCAAAGAAGATTTTTGGAGACAAGAAGAAATTTGTATCAACCTGAAAATGATGAAATTCGACTTCTCAAGAAGACATTGAATTTTATTGGTCAGAAGTTGATTTTCCGCTCAACTCTAAGACGCTTGGAAGTTTTGCTTGGTTTAAATCGTCTTCGTCAAAGAGAAGAACACCAATGATTACTAAGGGGGAGATTGTTAAGACTGATTTTGTAGTAATCATTGTATTTATTTTCCTAGTCTTAACTGTGTTTAGAGTGCTAATCTGTATTGTTAAGGCTTGGGGTATTTAAGTCCCCTTGTAGCCTTTGTTTTGTAACTTTGGAGATCATTTTGAATAGAACTGTTACTTTTGGCGCTCCTACTTTCTCTCTCTACGATTTAGTAGATTCTTGGACTTTCAAAAACCCTAAACAAATTTATATAAATCCATTTTTCAATTAGGTTTTTGTAAATCAAATCAAAATTCTAGATTTCTTTATGGGAATTTAATTAAAATACCCTTTTTTGAAAAATCAGTGCCCAATATGCCCCAAATCTTGTCATTTTTGCCAAAATACCCTATATGTCCGCGTTTTTGTCCGCGTTTTTTCAAAAAACGCGGGGTGGCACTGTTTGGCTTCACGTGTGGGTAGAAACGGGGGTTGGGGCCGCGTTTCCACTGTTGAACGCGGACATGGGGCCTAAAACGCGGACATGGGGGATAAAACGCGGACATGGGCTCACATTTGTTAATTGAATTGTGATGTTTAATATATATTTACATTTTATACCCCTATAATTATTTAGTTAGTTTACTTTATACCTTTTACTTTTCTATTTTTCATTTTTTATTTTCATCATATTAACACATAAAATCGTATATTTACTAAAATACGTTAAAATAATACGTTTTAATTTTAACAAGCTACACCATTATAATCGTCTCTTCGAAACCTTCGAAATGAGCCTAATATTGAATATTTTTGGATTTAATTATTTAATTATATATCATATATACTACATAAAACGTATGAAACGTATGCATATGATATTTTTCTTTTTACCATAAAACATAAAACGTATTATATATCATATATACTACATATTTTTGGACAAATTATTCATAATTTATGTTATTCTTCTTTTTACCATTTTACTAATAACGATATTTTTAGTCCAATGGTAGAATATCGTTATTTTTACTAAAATATCGTTATTAGTAAAATGGTAGAATATCGTTATTTTTACTAAAATATCGTTATTTTTAGTCCAATGGTATAATATCGTTATTTTTACTAAAATGGTAGAATAGCGATATTTTTAGTAGAATAACGATATTTTTAGTCCAATGATAGAATATCGTTATTTTTAGTAAAATATCGTTATTAGTAAAATGGTAGAATATCGTTATTTTTACTAAAATATCGTTATTTTTAGTCCAATGGTATAATATCGTTATTTTTACTAAAATGGTAGAATAGCGATATTTTTAGTAGAATAACGATATTTTTAGTCCAATGGTAGAATATCGTTATTTTTACTAAAATATCGTTATTAGTAAAATGGTAGAAAGAAGAATAACATAAATTATGAATAACTTGTCCAAAAATATGTAGTATATATGATATATAATACGTTTTATGTTTTATGGTAAAAAGAAAAATAGCATATGCATACGTTTCATACGTTTTATGTAGTACATATGATATATAATTAAATAATTAGATCCAAAAATATTCAATATTGGGCTCATTTCGAAGGTTTCGAAGAGACGATTATAATGGTGTAACTTGTTAAAATTAAAACGTATTATTTTAACGTATTTTAGTTAATATACGATTTTATGTGTTAATATGATGAAAATGAAAAATGAAAAATAGAAAAGTAAAAGGTATAAAGTAAACTAACAAAATAATTATAGGGGTATAAAATGTAAATATATATTAAATATCACAATTCAATTAACAAATGTGAGCCCATGTCCGCGTTTTATCCCCATGTCCGCGTTCAACAGTGGAAACGCGGCCCCAACCTCCGTTTCTACCCACACGCGGACCCAAACAGTGCCACCCCGCGTTTTTTGAAAAAACGCGGCCAAAAACGCCGACATAGGGGGTATTTTGACAAAAATGACAAGATTTGGGGCATATTGGACACTGATTTTTCAAAAAAAAGTATTTTAATTAAATTATCTTTCTTTATTCATATGCTTTTGAACCGGTTGTTGATAGGTTGCTTTGAAATCACAAAGAGTGAATTACACTGGTGGTCCTTGTGGTTTGCTTCAAATTTGGATATGATCCCTCAAACAAACTATCTATATCAGAGGTCCTTAACTTTTCATTTTCATAACACCCACGGTCCTTCAACTTAACACCGTTAGTATGGCCACTGTTAACCCCATCATGTGAGGGGCCTTTATGTCTTTTTACCTCTTTCTTGAAAAATAATAACAAATCCAGAGTCACCCCACACCCATGACCCACCAACGTCCTCTTCCAACCCTTCCATCCTTCCTGATTATACCCTCTCATTCAAACTTAATCAAACCCCAGATTTATCCCATTATCCTTCTAGATTAGACCATCTCATATCTCTCTTTCTCTATGAACTCTAAAGCAGACCAGAAAACCCATCAATTGCCTTCTCCTTCTTATGTTCCCTCTCCCTTTGACACCATCTACAAATCGACCCTGCAAATGAATGTGGACCGATTCAAATTGGCGATGGTGTTGAAAATTGACCCTTCCATCTCGTTCAAGGGTGGTACAGAGATGATTAAGCAAATTGATGGGTTTTCTGGTCTGATTCAAATTGACGTTTAGTACAGAGATGAAACAGAGAGGTAAGATGGTGGTTCGCTGACGAAATCTACCCCTGCCCTTCGATCTACACACCAGCAACAGTTCTGCTCTCGTTCTTATATTCACATGACAGTAGGTTAATGGTTTTGGCGTTTGGTTTTCATTAGAGATGAAACAGAGAGGTAAGATGGTGGTTCTCTAACGAACTTTGCCCCGACCCTTCGATCTACACGACAATAACAATTCTGCTATCTTTCTTCAATTCACACGACAGTAGGTTATGGATTTTGGCTTTCGATTTTCATTTAGGGTTATGGGTTTCTTGATGAATTTGGGTTTTTGTTCTTGGCATGGAAAAAAACCTCGATATCACCGCCAACCAGATTCGGGTTTTATATTTTGAGGGTTTTGGTTTTGTTTTCTTATATTTAAAGTTCTAATTTATCTAGATTGTATATTGTAAATTTTTATATGAATTTGTTCTTGATAATAATGAAGATTTTCTTTATATTTTTCATGGTTAATGTGAATTTAAACTTGATGAAACCCAAATCGGTGAGTTCTGTGAAATTAATTAGGGTTTAAGGTTCATTGTGTTGAAGTCTTGAAGAGGAGGTTGGAGGAAGAAGGGAAAAAAGACATTTTTGTCCTCATGTGCATTGTGCATCATGTTACTTGACGTTAGTTAAACTAACGGTGTTAAGTTGAGGGATTATGAGTGTTATAAAAATGAGAAGTTAGGGACCTTCAGTGTAGATAGTTTGTTTGAGGGATCATATCCAAATTTAGAGCAAACCACAGGGACCACCAGTGTAATTCACTCAATCACAAATATTACTCTGGCTTCTTCAAGTTCGTTGAATCGGCCCGTTGAATATTAATTCCTTCGAGTTTGTGTGTTGAAGGTTCCTTCGAGTTGAATTTCCTTTAAAGGCTGGTGGTTTCACTGGAGCAATGAGGGACGAGGTGGTTTCGCCGGAGAAACGAGGAGGGGCTAGGGTTCATCATGTCACTTAAGCAACTGATT
Organism: Arctium minus; assembly: GCA_954870635.1. NCBI lineage: Eukaryota > Viridiplantae > Streptophyta > Magnoliopsida > Asterales > Asteraceae > Arctium > Arctium minus. The sequence goes on from OX941081.1 coordinate 146,858,795, forward strand.
TGGTATTAACGTAATGGACGGTCTAAAATACATTAATTTCTAATCATTGCTTAAAATTTAAGAAAAACAAATATTTTTTTAATAACTGAACGAATAATTAATCAATATAATTAAACAAATATTTCTAAAAGAATAAGTTGCACTTCTTAACAAGTATTTAATTTATTATATACATGATCTTGTGATTGGTCGGGCCATAAACATGCATTATATATCTATTTGACTTGTAGGTTCAATGGACTTAGATGGAAAATAATTGTAAGATTTGATTACTTTATATGTTTATCGATCGAGTCAAATCGATAGTCTCTCTCATATCAAGTTGAGACAAGCAATTCAAACAAATGTTGGTTTTTCAACAATATGAACAGTTTTGGAAGTCGGACTAGTTACTTTGCTACACTACTAGAAACAAACAAATCAAATTATATGTATTTATACAATTAATATAGATACAACGTAAAATGGTGAAAAAAGAATACTCCCTCCTCCAAAAATAAACTGACTTTTTTTTTTAAATTTATTAATCAGATACATATAATGCTATAACCATATCAAATACGCTTTATACGTGATTTCAAAATGTAACTTTATAGATTGAAGATTTTGATTTAGGCATCGTTTGGCAAAAATAAACTAGCTTATTTTCTGGATACATGTTTGGATGGACATAAACTAGCTTATAAGCTAGCTTTTTGATAAGCTACTTGAAGTAGCTTATGAGAAACTTTTTTGATTATTTCAATTATGCCCTTATTAATATTCATTATTATATATTAACTATTAATGATAAATAAATATTAATTATTAAAATTTATTAGTATTAACTAATAAATATTAATTAATATTATCTGAAATTTATAACATAAATTTTAATTATACATTGATATTAATCTTTAATTAGTTAGAATTATTGATAATTAAATCAATTTTTTTAATATTGATCAATATATTTTAGTTATCAATTATTATTATTTTTGTAATTATTTTTTTCATATTATATGTAACGGTTATTTAAAATCATAAGTTAATGTAGATTATTTTTAAAATTTTGTTTAAAATTCAAATTTTATAATATATAATAATAATAATAATAATAATAATAATAATAAATTTTAAATTCTTTTAATTAACATATATATTATTTACTACCTTATTTGTATTAATTAATATATTATATTACTATAAGTTTGTTTTAATTATACTATTAAATAGTGTAATTGATTATTTTTTGTAGATGTCATTTTTGGTAATTTTACATGTTTAGAGCATCTCCATCAGCTATGTTAAAATAGAAAAAAAATGGAATTTTAGCATTTTTGTTGGTCAAACAACTATGTTATCCTCTATGCTAAAATAGAGAAAAGAGAATAGATATTTTAAAAATCTATAAATTTAGAGAAATCTCTAAGAGTATCTCCAACAGCTTATCCATTTTGGAGAAAATGGGGATTTTAGGTCTAAATAATGCTCCAATAGCTTTCCCAAAACTATCTCTAAAATGGAGAAAATTTGAGAGATGAGGGTTTTTCTCCAAATATGGAGATTACCCAAAAAATGATTACCAAGTGAGAGTACCAACAGGAAACTTTGAAAATAAATATGTAGAGAGATAAATAATATTGTAATAAATAAATGAAATATTTTAATATTATAATTAATGTTGGATTCTCCAAAATGGAGAATCTGTTGGAGATGGATGTAATTTTTTTGAAGATTTTAAATTTTGAATCTCCATTTTAGAGAAATTTTGGGGAAGTTGTTGGAGATGCTCTAAATAGATAGTTTTCCCCAAAACTAATTATTACCCCTAAAAAACAAACTTTTCTTCTCCCAAATTTCCAAATATTGAATATTTTAATAATATAATTAAATAAATTGAATATTTTAATAAGATAATTAATAATAAAGTTGCTAAAATAGAATAGCGGTTGGAGTTGGATGCAAATTTTTTTAGAAATTTTGACTTTTTTTACTCTATCTATACTATATTATAAAGATGACATAAAAAACTCTTAATTACAACTCACTAAGCTTTATGTACTATCATTTAAAACTATCTACTTAAAATCTCTTAAAAATAACTACTAAAACTTAATGTACTACTTGTAAAGCTTTTAACCCTAATTAATATATTTCATCCTTATCCCCCAAAATTCTTATCTCTAATCCCCAAACCCTAAAATTATGAAATTTGAATTCTGATAAACATAATCAAAACAGGATAAACATCTCAATTTAAATATAAAAAATATAAAATATATAAGATAATTAATGAATTTTAACAAACTACTTAATTTTTTTATATAAAAAACATTATATTGTTAAGCCTAAATTAAACAAATTTATATATAAAAAACCATTATCACTCAATAAAAATCATCCAAAATCGTACTGTAAATCAATAAAAAACAAAAAATAAAAATAAACATTAAAATCGTGATGTATTAAGCATTATGTACTATTATTTAATGCTAATCTACTTAAAATCTCTTAAAAAACAATTAATGAAGCAATATGTACTACTTTTAAATGCTTTTAACCCTAATTAATAAATTTCATCCTTATCCCCCAAAATTCTTATCTCTAATCCCCAAATCCTAAAATTATGAAATTTGAATTCTGATAAACATAATCAAAACAGGATAACGACTTATTCTGACCTGTTGAAATTTGAATTCGTGCAGACAACTGGAGTGTTTATTTAGGGCTTAATGGCTTATTCACATAGATGAAAACGACTTATTCGCTCAGTAGGAAAATAGGTGTTGTCCCCATTCAGACAAAATATTGACATTTCTATCCTTAACCAAAAAAAAACATCAGACATAACCTAATAGCTTCCCTCCACATACATCGCCTCCATTGACAAAACCCATCTTCCATCGTTACTTTCCCGTTCCCTCCCACATACATCGTCTCCATCACCGACGACCACCCTTAAAAGTTAAAACCCTAGCCTCCATCGTACGCTTCTCCTTTATATGACATCTCCGGCAACCGTGTTGATTATCGTCTTTGAAAACCCACGCCGATGATCATCATTGAAAACCCACGTCGGCGACCATCATTGGTAACCCACGCCGTCAACCGTTGATTATCGTCTCCATCCCTTCTTCTCCGGCGACCGTCCCTGTTGATTATTGTCCCTGTTGATTATCGTTCCTGTTGATTATCGTCTCCATCCCTTCTTGTCCTCTGGTGAAATTCTGTGAAATCCCTCTTTCAAAACACAAAAAAGCATTGTCGCAATAGTTTGATTTTGTTTTTTTTGGTAGGTATTTTTTGGTTTTTGGTTTGAACATGAGTTGTTTCCATGGCCACTTTTTGGTGCAAATGCGATGAAGAGATTAAAGTTTATTATCTCTTTGAATTGGATTAGACACCTCTAATATGCAGAAAGTGGGTTTAATTATCAAGATTTGTTTGTTTTACATATCAAATGGTTTAGTAGCTTGAATTTATGTTTTTATTTTTGGATTCATATTTAGGGGTAAATTGGTCATTTATATTATTCAGACTGTTAATTCAGATAAAAAAGTTAACAACAACATCAATTTATCCAGACAGACACATTTATCCATACAGGACTTAATGAAAAATTTGGTAAACAATCCCTAAGTATTGTAAAGAAATTTCTTAGATATGTTTGAAAACAAAATAAATATGCTTCCGAAATATTAGCCAATGTATTTTAGATAAGGATCCTAGTCCTTAATATTAGTCAATATCTTTTAGATAGAGGTTCTAGTCCTTAATTGTAGGATATTCTTGTTGTATTTCTTCCCTATATATAGGGCTTCTATTGATCAATGGAAGGCACGAATGATTCCATAAACACTTTTATGAGCTCTCCCTTCACAAACCCTAGAAGCCGTCGTCCGCCAATTTCTGCCATGGAAGAAGTTCAACGGCGATTCACCCTCATGGCACCGAACGAGACTACAACAAAACCAACGACGCTTCACACAGTATATACCATTACGAACATTTAGAATAAAGTTTGTATTCTTGACTGTGTAAAAGTTATGTCCTCCTGGGTTAAACTCTTCAAGCTCCATGCACGAGGATACAAAGTCCTCGATCATATCGATGGTACCCTAACACCCAACAAAGTCGATGCGTTCTATGAATCGTGGATCGAGATCGATGCTATAGTTCTTCAATGGATCTACGGAACCTTGTCCGATGAACTCCTCGTTCGGGTTCCGGATACCGACACCACTGCTAGAGACGCTTGGAACCGAATTTGTGACATCTTCCTCAACAACAAAGGTTCCCGTGCCACAACCTTAGAACATGAATTCACGAATCTGACCTTGACAGTGTGCTCCTCTATGGATGAATATTGTCAAAAGTTGAAAGATTTAGCCGACCGACTCATCGATGTCGACAACCCGGTTAGTGAACAACGTCTCGTACTTCAACTTGTTCGCGGCCTTCCCACAGAATATGATACAGTAGCATCTTTCATCAACCAAAGATTGCCTTCTTGGGACACGGCGAGAAGCGTGTTGCAACTCGAGAAACATCGGCAATCGACAAGGCAAAATCAGACCTAAGCTGCTCTCATTATGCCTTCGGCTGAACGCACTTCACCAGCTACTCGTGACAGCATCCATCGCTTGTACAGTTAGGGTCGTGGTCGAAACAACTAGTTAGGCCGTTATTTGTGCGAGCATCGATCTACACATCTAGGACGTGACTGATCAGCTCCAAGTGGCCCACCATCGCCCGCATACCCGCCATGGGCCTAGTGGGCTCCGCCACTAACGCAACGGGAAATTGCGGAACGGGTCGACAAAGGTTTGGATCCAAGGATAACGAGCTTTACAACGAAACGCTAGAGAAAAAATTAAGAGAAAACTCTTAAACTAGAGATAAAACTCTAAAAGATAACTTTATTGATCAATAATAAACTCTGATTAACAAAGAAAACAATAAACCCTATTTATAGTCTAAGATAACTAAGAGATAACTATGAAATAAATCCAAATCTAATCCTAATCCTAAACCAACTATGAAAGTAATTAAATAATGAATAAAAAGGAAACTAAATAATAATCCTAATAATAATTAAAACTAACAATAATTATCCTAAGTCAAAATAATTAAAATAATAATAATAATCAATCAAGTGGTCACCGGTACTTGTACCGATACTTAACTCTCAGTGAAACTCTCGGTAGGCGCTGGATGGTCAACGAGACTTATCGCGAGACTTAAGTCTCGGTGAAACTCTCGGTAGCTTATGTTTGTCTCTTTTCCGATTCCAATTTCCGAGTCTCTTTCGAGCTCGTTTTCTTCTTTTCCAAAGATATAAGAAACACCTTGATAGCTCTTGAATTCTCCCTGTATCAGTCACCCTCACTTGAAAAGAACTCGCCCTCGAGTTCACTTGAAAAACAACTTCATTTGACTCATAGAACATCCATGTCTTGGATTCACAACTGGGCCTTCGAAATTCAAAAAAGTTGACCAATCTTCAAATCCCAACGGAGGTTGTCGTCATCATCTCCATACGAGCGACATTTTATCAAACTCGAAAGGGTATGAAATTAAAGTCACTTTACCAGGAATTGTTTCGGTTTGAACCGGAGTCTTAGGTGCAGGAACAACGGAAACAAAATCTTCAGGATTAATCTTCTCGACTTCTGGCAACAAAGATTTCATTGGCTTAGGAATGTTCTTAACCGGTTCACTTTCGATTTCTTCGGTGGCTGGTTCAAGGTATGGTTCAGACACTTTGGTTTCGGTCAAGATTTATTATTGTGGCTCGGTCACGACGGGGAGGACTTTCTCTTCGAATCTGTCCGACAAGACTTCATCTTTTTCGGGACAGGTGGTTGTTTGACTAGGAAAAAAAACAAATCCATAATATGGTTAACGTTGTTGTCGCGTGGAACCCTAAATTTATTACTTCTTTTGTCTCTTCGTCGATGGTTGTCATTGTTATTGTTGAGGGCGTTTGTGACATCTGCTATCAGAGTAGCTAGTGCTGTGGTAACAACCACAGTCATCTCTTCCAAATATGCTTTGGTAGCGGGTCGGTCGACCATTATTAATAAAAGAGACAGGAGAAACCTGCTCTGATACCAACTGACGCAATAGGAAATTGCGGAACGGATCAATAAACGTCTGGATCCAAGGATAACGAGAAAAAATTAAGAGAAAACTCTTAAACTAGAGATAAAACTCTAAAAGATAGCTTTATTGATCAATAATAAACTTCCATTAACAAAGAAAACAATAACCCCTATTTATAGTCTAAGATAACTAAGAGATAACTATGAACTAAATTCAAATCTAATCCTAATCCTAAACCAACTATGAAAGTAATTAAATAATTAATAAAAAGGAAACTAAATAATTGTTAGAGCATAAATATGTTGGATACAAGATCATAGGAGGCTGAATGTCAAAGTCAAGCCAAGTCAAAGCTGAAATTCAACTCTCTTAGTGAAAGTCAAAGTCTTTGTAATAAAGTCAAAGTTGTTGTATTTGATTTCGTATTCCTTGTAGATATGTAGACAGAGCTTATTAGAGAAGAGGTGAGTTGTTGCATATTCTAGTGAGAGAAACTGTTGATAGTGAGAGTATGTGATTGTAATCTTTGGTATTGAAATCAATGACATATGATTTACGAAAGTCTCATCTTGTTAGTCTGTGTGATTAGAACTTGATATTCTGGGATTAACAATAATAATCCTAATAATAATAAAAACTAACAATAATTATCTTAAGTCAAAATAAATAAAATAATAATAATAATCAATCTAGTGGTCACTGGTACTTGTACCGATCCTTAGCTGTCGGTGAAACTCTCGGTAGGTGTTGGATGGGCAGCGAGACTTATCGCGAGACTTAAGTCTCGGTGAAACTCTCGGTAGCTTCAGTTTGCCTCTTTTTCGATTCCAATTCCGAGTCTCTTTCGAGCTTGTTTTCTTCTTTTCCAAAGATTTAAGAAACACCATGATAGCTCTTGAATTCTCCCTGTATCAGCCACCGTGTCCATATCTAACTCAAGCCAATGACTGCCCAATCCTTGGCCCGGTGTACCATCTTCGCCCGCAAACTCGAAAGCTTCACAACTTTCCCTTTATCGACCCTCAACCCTCTGTGTCTTACCAATATCTTGAAAATGAAGCCTTGCCCACCTCCCTCTTCGACGCCCCAAACCCAAACCCACCAATCCCGTCACCACCTGACACTCCGCCCTCACACCCCCAGGCTGACACATTCCTAAACCCACCTCCACCACCCTTTCCACCATCCACCCGACACCCATGACCACCCGTGCCAACAACGACATTTTGAAACCGCGCCAACAACTTAATCTTCAGACTTCCGCCACCCCACAAATCTCACCATCCCCTAAAAATTATACCAAATCCCTATCGTATCCAAATTGGTTACTTGCCATGAAAACGAATATAGTGCGTTACAAGAAAATGGCACTTGGGAGCTTGTCCTACATCCTGTTGACCGCCCCATTATACGTTACACATGGCTCTTCCGCCACAAGTTTTATGCAGCGGGACTCTACAACGGTATGAAGCACGATCAGTGGTTAATGGCAAGTCTCAAACTGTCGGTATTGATTATGATGACACATTTAGTTCGGTCGTCAAACCAATGACTTTTAGGACCGTTTTTAATCTTGCAGTTTCACGATCATGGCCGATACACCAACTCGACGTCAAGAATGCATTTTTACATGGTGATCTACATGAGACCGTCTACATGCACCAATTATCGGGCTTTGTTGACAGTAAAGCCCCATATCATGTTTGTCGTCTCGGTAAATCATTGTATAGGATCAAGCAATCCCCGAGGGCTTGGTATAATCGGTTTTCCACTTATATCACCGCTAATGGCTTCCGTAGTAGTGTATGCGACAATTCACTCTTCGTTTATCATCATGGGGAACACATCGCATACTTATTGTTATACGTTGACATCATTCTCACGACATCAAACTCAGGGTTCTTGAAACACACTATTGATAATCTCTAGAAGGAATTTGCTATGTCGGATCTTGGGACACTACACCACTTTCTGGGGATCTCGGTTACTCGCGATAAAAAGGGCTTGTTCTTATCTCAGTCCCAAAATGCACGGGACATCCTTTATCGTGCAGCCATGAGCTCGTGCAAAGGATGTACTACACCTGTGGACACATCATCTAAGCTTAGCGCTACAGATGGTCCTCTCATTCCCGATGGCACTCTATATCTTAGTCTAGCCGGATCTCTACAGTATCTTACATTTACACGGCCCGATATCTATTACTTGGTCCAACAAGTTTATCTCTTCATGCACGCCCCAAGTGAGCCATATTTTCACTTCATGAAGCGCATACTCAGGTACATCAAAGGTATCCTCGACTACGACCTTCGTCTCACACCATCTCCTAATCATAACCTCCCAGCCTATTCAGATGCCGATTGGGGTGGATTCCCCGATTCACGACGATCTACGTTCGGCTAATGCATTTATCTCAGTAATAATTTAGTGTCTTAGTCTTCCAAGCGTCAACATACAATCTCTAGATCTTGTGCCGAAGCCGAATATAGAGTTGTTGCGAACGCCGTTGCCGAAGCCAGCTCGTTGCGGAACTTATTGCTAGAGCATCATGTCCCAGTCCGCCAAGACACCATAGTCTATTGTGACAACGTCTCTGCGGTCTATCTCCCGAAAAACCCTATACAACATCAACGGACAAAAACACGTTGAAATTGACATTCATTTCGTCAGAGAAAATGTTTGAGTCGGCCACATTTGAATTCTACATGTACCATCCACTTATCAATACGCTGACATTTTTACCAAGGGTCTCTCGCATCACCTTTTGGAGACGTTCCGCTCTAGTTTGAGCGTCTGCGTAGCTCCCGGTCCAACTACAGGGGACTATTAGCCAATGTATTTTAGATAAAGATTCTAGTCTATAATATTAACCAATGTATTTTAGATAGAGATCCTAGTCCTTAATTGTAGGATATTCTTGTTGTATTTCTTCCCTATATATAGGACTTCTCTTGATCAATGGAAGGCACAAATGATTCCATAAACACTTTTACCAAATTATTTATTTTCCAAAAAAAAAATGAAAATATTTGTTTAAATAGAGTCAACTATGTATTTGGTCCTTATGTTTTTTTTTTTAAATTGCTACTTCCCTATCTTTGTTTTCAAAATTACAGTTTTTGTCCTTACGGTTTATAGTTCATTATTGTTTTTGTGGTTTACAACTCATTGTTATTTTCGTTCCTATTGATCAGAATTTATTGCTATTTTAGTTTCTTGTATTTAACGGTAAACCGCCTCCGGGATGAAACCATATGGAGAAAAACCATAATTTCAAAAATACAAAAACAAAAATCACAATTTTTAACAAACCACATGAACAAGAAAACATAGTTTATTCAAAATATTATTGTCTTTTTAAATAAACTTTTTTAAAACCAAACAATTGAAATAAAATATAAAAAATATGCATATTTTAGTTCATATATTGTAAGGCTTAATAGCCAAAAGGAACAAAAATGGTCCAATAACTTCAATTATAACTTAAAATCATAGTGTAAATCATTAATAGCTAGTCCATAACTTAATTTGAACTTATAAGAAACTCACAAGTCTTATTTTCTATCCGGACGAGTCGTTACAAACTTCCACACTTTAATTCTCGACCTTGTTGTCAGGTCTTCCCAACATTCTCCTTGTTCATTGACGATATAGAGTTCACCTAAGATATTGCAAACAAACCTCAGGGGGATTCTTCATACTCAATGAGGTGATAATACAAGAATCGGTTATGATACCATCTGTAATGTTCCGTAGCCCAAAACAACAACCTGACCCAATAACTTATACATCAACATTTAAATCATGATGAAATAAATTCATAGATGACAAGTTTGAACTTATAATAATATTTATGTTTTCAAAAGTTTGGTTTCATTTTGTGTTGATTCTTTTAGATGATGATTTCATAAAAATCATTAATTAAGATTTTCTTATCTACTAACTTGCATATAACTTATAGAAAAAAGTGTTTTTGCATAGATTAAATCATTCAAGATCTACCAAAAATCACAACGATAAAATAATTTTCTGTCAAAGTAGCACAACAATAGATCGTAGATGGTCTTTAGGGCATCTACTAAACATTAACATTGGTAAGTGATTACCGGTTTTATTATCTTACCGGGTGAATATAATAAGGACCGAAAATCTTAACCATTAAGAGGACACTACAACAAAATTAGATTTATAGGACGCCATCAATAAATAAGCGTTCTAATAGCCCACTTTATAAGACATAATTTATAGGACAAAAAAAATAAAGCGTCATATTTAAAGGTATTGTAATAAGTTTATATGACACTTTTGGACGTCGTAACAAGTTTATTCGGACTTTTTTATTAAAAAAAACATCATATTAATTATTTTATAGGACACCATTTGAAAAGTGTTCAATAAACACAAATGTTCTATAAAAAGATGGGTTTATAGGACACGTTCTAAAAAACGTCCTATAAAATAGCTAATGTTACGCTTTGTATTAAAGTGTCCTAAAAACCCTGTTAAAATGCCCAAAAGCGTCCTATAAACTAATTACAAACGCCTTTTGATAAAACACTTTATGTTTTAGCCATATAAATTATGTCTTATAAAACAATCTATTAGGATGCTTATTTATTGGTGGCATCCTATAAATCAATTTTATTGTAGTGGGAAGACAATGATAATGAGTTTTATCCGATAATTGAGGGTGATGACTCTTACCCATTAAGTGTTTACCGGGTTATAAACACCTATCATCAATCCATTTTGATGGTTAGAAATGTTACCCTATAAGGTAAATATAAGTGATGACTCTTGCATTGATAAATGTTTGGTAAACGATCTCTCAACGTGTTTTAGAATTGAGGAGTCTTGTGAGTAGAAGGAATTTGGAACACAACTTATATCCAACCAAATTTTCAACTCATATACCTCTATAAGTGAAGAAAATAATATGAAAAGTATAAACTTATGATAATTAAATTTAGAAGTAATGACAATTACAACATTTTTATTTTTGATAGTAAAATAAGGAGATGACTCTATTTGCTCTGAGACTGTAGTGGATTTATTAAAACCGTTAAATCCCTCTTATTTTTACTCATTCATGGGGATCGTTTAAAGTATAATATCACGCTCATGTCACGTCAAGGTATTGCAGGACAAAAAAACTTCAAATGGGCCAGGATACTTTAATTATCACTTAAAATAAATTCAAATAATAATTTAAAACTTTTCAGTTTTCTTCAACATATATTTAAATATTAATTATAATTTTCATTCACATATCATTTATTTTCCAACAAAAGTGACTTTCATATTGAAAATGAGCACATTTAACAAATATATAAAAAATCATTAAAAATAAAGTTATTGTTATATCTATATACTAAATGAACGGAGGGGGGGGGGGGGGTTAGATCACGCGTGAGATACCATGTAGGGAGCGTCTCGTCTTCCTTTCCTCACTCGTAAGGCACCACTCTCAAAATCAAAACCTCTGCTTCCTTTTGCTCTTTTCTTCCTCACTCGCACATCTTTTCTTTGCCACTCGTTGAAGCTGAAGGTAATTTCACGACTCGTTTTCCATTTTATTCAGCTCAATCCATCGAAGGAGAAAGATTCCGATTAATAACCCTAATCGTTCCACCAATCTACTCTCCTCATTTCATCGATTTCTCTTCCCATTCGTCATGTGCCCTTTTACGGGATCCCATTCCCAGTAAGTAGAACAACCTTTCAGCAGCAAGCTACGGTCTAACGCTTGCCTCCGGTGGCTAACCTAGGTTGGGGAGAAAACTCCAAAACTAGGGTTATTTTGTGCTACTAGAACCATAAGACGCACTATACTATACTTGACTGAACCGAGAGGTACTGAAAAGACTAAGTGACCCGAGAAGCCCACCGTTAATAGAATCGATCTTATTCTCTGAACAATCGGAAAAGGTCAACGTACATAGCAGCAAGGATGGTGCATCGCCTATTTCTCGTTCTCGCTCGGGAGCCAAAACGAACCCGAGAGTCAACTAAGTAGGGCCTGAGGCCCCTGTGAATCCGTAAATCTGAGGAGCATGTCGCTATGTCCTTCCTTGTGTGTCGGAGATATAAAGCGAGTTCACCGGAGAGCGGCTTTATATCAGGGATAGTTGGTAGGATGAAGTGGGATGAAGCCTTAGTAGATATAGCAAGATGACGGGGAGGCCCTCTAGTCGTGTGGCTTCACTCCTATAAGCTAGTTCTCACTTCCGAGCTCTAACTCCTTACTTTCTTTCCCATATCCATCAATCAGGTTACCTTACTCTCTTCTCCTCATTCCACAATCAGGGTTAAGTTTCGAATATGTGACGATTTTTATCATCGACAGAGAGTCCGTATCGGAACCACATATGTCCTGCACTTTGCAAAGCTGACAAGGTATGCCAAATAATTCTCCTTGTTTTACTATTACATCCATTTGTAATATCTTCAATTCTGGATGGTTTAGTCATCATTACGTTTTCGTAAAGCTAATTAGGCATTTTTTTACCAGATCAAGACTTAACAAAAAGAGAAAATAAAGAAATTATTTAAGTTTTAGAAGAAAAGGCATTTATTTTTTGCATAGACTAAAGCATGTATTGTTTTTTATTGTTACACTCATTTAGAATTGAATTAATTCGTCTCCATCATTCTTTGTATTTTAGATTAAGTTAATTATTATATTTGAATGAGATTGTAAAATATACCTTGGTAGTGTATAATGACAAATAAAGGATTGTAGTTGCGTACATCAAAATTAGGCATGGTGTTGGATGGATTAAGGGTGTTAAATACCTTGAGGTAGGTGGTGGAAAACATAAGATAAGCCAAGCATTGAAGTATATTTAATGATCTTATTAACAAAGAGCCTTGGACTATCAAAGGGGAAGCTAAGATGTGACATAAATGCCAATCAGTTTCATGAAGGGTAGTAAAGGATGAAGTTGGAAAGAGCAGACTAAGCAGTTATCAAACTAAAATCACTTGTTGCGGAATGAGGAGACAAGAATAAGAGACGATGCTATTAACTCTTAAATGATTAAGAGTGTAGAAAACCTAGAGAAGGATATAAATGAGCCAAATGGAAGCTAAGAGATCATAAATAGATGCTAAAGGTGTTGATGAATCTACTGTTAATATTTTTTGTTGGTGATATCATGTTGATTGACGAGACCATGCAACCTATTAATGAAAGTTAAGAGGGATGAACCTCCATGGTATCTACAGTTTTAGACTAAACTGTAGTGAGATAAGCTCAAATGCATCTTTAGTTGTGTTGAGCATAAGATGCAGTGAGCATTTCTGGATAGGAAGAGGTTATGGAGGACATTATTTTTCTGTTTGGGTCATTACAGATGAAAGGAGGTATCAATGGTGTCATAAAATGTAAACATCTGACTCTGTGCATTCACAAGGACTCGATTCTATATGCAAACAGAACATAAGCATTAGATGTTTTAGAAGCTAATTGTTTTCATTTTATCATACAAGATGGAAGCAAATCAACTATATTAACTTCAAGCTGAAAAAGGCCGGAGTTGTTTTTTTTTTTTGCTTGAGTAGTCATCCACAACTTAATCGCAAATAAGGCATGTCAGGACTCAAAACTTTTTAGTAGGAAATACTCTTATGTATTCCAGAGGAGACTGGAACCGAAAAGTAACTTGCTTTTGCACACATAACAAAAGACCTTTATGTTTGATTTACTGGCTCATTTGGTTTATGTTGTATGCCTCTATTCTATGAGATAATGGCAATGGGAAAAACATAAGATGCTTACTTATTTCTCATTGGATGTTGAAGTTTTACCTCTCTGCTACCTTAATGTCTATAGAATGTGATAAAGTTGTGACTTAATCATCTTAATATCTGCATTCTTCTTTTCTTGTTGTGCTTTTAAGCTTTTGTGGCAACATTATTCACTTAGTTTCCTATGTAACATACAACTTCTCAGGTCTATGTTGTTACCTCTGAAGATATGGATTCCCTTACTTTTGGAGCACCCAAATTTCTTCGTCATTTAATGGATCCTAGCTCAAGAAACATCCATGTGATGAAATTTGATGTTTCTAAAGTGTTGAATTTAACAAAGTAAATGGCAATCACGGTTTGTTGACTATTGTTTTAACGTTGAGTTTTTGATTTCATGTCAGGTTTTGGAGGAACTCAACCTTACGAAGGATCAATTTATCGACATGTACATTCTTTGTTGGTGTGATTATTGCGACAACATTAGAGGTAACGCATAATTCTATCATGATACTTGCTGAAAATCTGACCCTTTCGTGTAGGTATATTGTAGTCATAGGTCATCGTTTAGACTATTTTATGGGTAGTTAGAGACTCAAGCCAAGTCATATGTGTTTAAAAGTATGGAGTCTTGGTATTATGAAGCATATTGTTGCCACTGTCTATGGCATCACATTCTATGGTGGAACTTCATAAAAGATTATTTGATTTCATCCTTTTTTATTTAAAGGAGAAAAATGTTGGAGTCTAAAATCTTACATTTCTATGAACATTTTCTTAGAATGTTTCTTGAAATTTTTAAACATATAAATAGAAACAATTCACTTATATAATTTTTGTATGTTGCAACTTATTAGTAAGCCAAGACAATAAGGTCCCTTTTCTTGGATGAAGTAATTGCTTTTCTCCCCTTTAGTGAGTTACTACTTTGATAATCTTTGTTCAGTCCTAGCTTTGTTCCTTTTGGTTGCCATTAGGATGATTTGCATCTTTTTTGTTACATAAATTGCTCTCATGATAAAGCTAAAAACATACCCTGTTCCGAATTCTGATACTAGCTTTGTAGGATAACCATCGTATTCATTCTCTGAACTTGAACTTTGAATGGATGTTTTTCTTCCCCTAATGTGCCATGCTTCTCAGTTTTAAGTTCTATGTTACCTCTTAAAGAGCAAAGATTTTATGATTACTGTTTCTTCTGTTGCATTTTAAGCATCTTTTAATGTAATGGTTACTCTTTCCTTCTCTAGCTACCTACAACACAACTTTCCGATCAAATTTCTTGTTTTTGTACTAATTTCTTTTCTTTTAAATCTCAGGTATTGGTGGCTAGACGACTTTGAAGCTCATCCATCAACATGGGTTAATAGAGAGTATTTTGGAGAATATAAATAGAGAAAGGTTATTTGTATTCCTTATCGATCTTTCGTAACGTTGTCTTATTGCTGTAGACAAGTACTAGAAATAAACCCTCTGGTTTAAGTTTGTTACATCAGAAATGATCTCTGATAGCTGATGATCAATTCAGTTCTTACTTCTTGGCCCATATTCTCTCATTATATTCTTTTGAAATATACTCTGGTATAAAACATTGGTATGTTGCTAAACCAAAATATTCATGAGTAGGAACTTACGTCTCAATAAGCTAAAAACGCACAGGCCCCATAGCCCATTTTGATTTTCTTATTTCATCTTTAAATGTTTGTGCTAATTGGTTCTTTTTCAAAATTTTAAGTATTAAATCAGGCATGCTTATAGTTCCATAAACTACAACAATTCATGCTTATTCTTTTATTTTGTATCTTGTATAAGAGAAACCTTGACCTTCTGGGAGGTTGGGCTCTACCGGTAACCCGGGTACCAATCGTCTAATGATCCTTTGGTTATAATCACAATTTTGTAGTCCATCTAACATTGCAAGTATTGGTTTGAGGGTGTTTGAACATGGAGGTGAAGGATCTGACGAGGATGGATAACTACTATGATTTGTCTTCCACGGAGATATTGGATGAAATGATCACCCATAGAGGTGAGTTGAAGATAATATCAAGATTCAATGATAGGCAGTTTCATATTAGTATCATCCCTTTTCTCTTTGTATTCCTTCTCTAAACCCAAAACAAACATAAACCATCACCAATTAATATATGCAACTCTAAAATAAGTGCAGGTTCACCCTCAGAATGGCGATTCAATGGCCTACAGTGGCATGATCAATGGATATAGATGAGTACTAATAATTTTTTGACCAAAAACTTGTCATGATCCTCTTATAGAATTGATGACGACAGAAATTCAAGCACGCCTAATCCATGAGGCAGATTGAGAATCAAAGAGGGAAAAGGAGAAAATAGTTTCGACAAGAAGAAATTTAAGGTATGAAGATCTTCCTTCTATTTCTGTCAAGATGATTTGGTCTGCATATAGGAACTATGAAATCTTTACAAGAAGCTTTCTATACGCATTGAACGTATTATAGCTTTAGCGAAAAGGAAGTGGAACCTGCAACTTTATAGATGGTAAGACTCATTTTATGGTTATTCATTACATGACTGATAATAAATATGGAAATATTTTTATATGAATTTAATTTCTCTATAGTTTGTCATTTGGTCAACACATTAAAATACTTTTAGTCTTTAGATTAAAAGATATATGTACAATGAATAGTTATATTTACATGATTTGTTCAAAACATACTTGCTATTTTAGTGTTTCTTTGCAACTAGAGATTACATGAATCAAAGTGAACAGATGACGAGAACCATAACCATATTTGATGGTCTCATCCATATATATATATATATATATATAGAGAGAGAGAGAGAGATAAAGAATTCTTGATCCTAAAAAGTTGTATCATGTCAACCTAAAACTGAATTTACATAGGTGAAAGGATCCTAGTTGGAAGCATTGACGGCAATACTATTAGCAGATTGAGCTAAACTGCATCCACCATCCCAACTGTAGTCACATTGTTGATCCAATAGCCAAATCCCAGTCCCTGTGATTCCGGTTAACTGGTTAGCCTTGCTTTACAGGACCCGTGGGCAGAGGGTCGTCTATGGACGGTAGAGATCACGCCTAGTATTAACATAAGTAACTAGTAAATTTGATTACTTTAGTGTTTTTATCTAATTAAAAAATCGTAAAACAAGTAAAACATAATAAGCAAGTTTACAAAGTTAGTTTAGAAAAGTCTACAAACTTATTTTGTTTATAGCTATATTTGAAAAACTAATTGATAAGTTAGTTGTTTAGTGATAAGGTAGCTGATGGCTGAAAAAGCTAGTTGATGGCTGATAGAGTAGCTGATAAACAACTCAGAGCATCTCCAACATATCCTCCAAAATTTCTCTAAAATAGAGAATCAAAAGTCAAAATCTCAAAAAAAAAAATTACATTTATCTCCAACAGATTCCTATTTTGGAGAATTCAACATTGATTATAATATTACGATATTACATTTATCTATTAAAATATTATTTCTCTCTCTAAACAATTATTTTCAAAGTTTCCATCGGTTCTCTCACTTGGTAATCATATTTGGGGTGTTCTTCATATTTGGAGGAAAAACTCTTCACTCTCCTACTTTCTCCATTTTGGAGATAATTTTGGGGAAGCTGTTGGAGAAAAATATTGGCTCAAAATCCCTGTTTTCTCCATCTTTTTCCACTTTGGAGAATTTTTTGGATAAATAAACGATATTCAGTAGCAATTAATAAAATAATACGACGAATATAATTAATAATTAAATGTTTATAAAACTTAATGAACAAAATATGACTTATTACAATTAATAAATTAAAAATCAATGTAACATCCTCTGTTCACGTGGTCCAGAATGAAGATATCACTAACGGAACTTAACATAACTAAACAACTAATTCAAAGTTACTAAAATACTCCAAACATAGATTAAAACTTTAAAGCATGTTTTACAACCCAAAATATTACATTTCAGAAAGTTTTTATAAACTTAGAACATTAACATCTTAAGGCAAGACTGAAAACTTCAAAAATTGCACGCTCGATCTCAAGTCTCGTCCCTATCAGTGTCACTTGGAACATGTCGTGTCAGCAAATAAGAAACACGACTGAGTACATGGCACAGTGAATAGATTATAATATGAATTCGGAATAACAATAGATAACATCGATAACAAATCGGAATACTTACAATTCAATTAAACGAAATTCATGGAAACTCAAGTTGGGAAATCATTTAACTCAAAAAGATGTACAATAACATTCAAATACAAGAATATCAAGACGGTTCACAATTTATCTTCAAAACATAATATAAACAAACCCCGTCAATTCCTGTTGAGTGTTCGTGGGGTGGCTAAACCACATGAACTATTGGACCAGCGTATAGGCAACACCCGAGTCCCCTTTATATTTAACCATAGTCACAAGTTTTATGGGTAAATATTCTAGGATTGATCCATCCACCCTCGAGTCAATAGAGCAGCCTAGTCCCTACGGTCGGGTTAAAGGAAGCCACTATTGGGCCTAACCCTGGTGGACCGAGTTCACATGAAGGACGCCATGACTACAAAGCCGTCATAGAAGACATCGAACTAATGTGCCCATTAATTGGGTAATGTTGAAAACAAAGAAAACTAAACATATGCCACTACCCGAATGATATTCATAAAAAGTCAAGTTTCAATATACTTCCCAAAACTCAAAAACTACTTCAAAATATGGGAACCAAGTTAACAAAACTTGAAAAGATTCAAACATAGGATTCAATAGGCTAAACTCAAATGTTTACAATAGAGATTCAAGAGTTTATATATATATATATATATATATATATATATATATATATGTGTGTGTGTGTGTGTGTGTGTGTGTGTGCGTATGTATATTTAAATACACATTTTATTGACCATGTTCAAGTGATCAATCATAAGGCGGTGAACCAACTTTAGGAAGGGCCAACTTCAACAATTAGTTACCCAAGAGTCAATGAAGTGAAATCCATACCTTAATCGAATTTGAGAAATACCACACAATCAAATAAGACTCACGATTTAGCTTGACTTGCTCGCATGCCAAAGAAACCATAAATTATCATTACTTGCAAGACATAAAACCCACACTCTAATTCTTCTAATAAGGTATTTAGGTACTAAATGTATTTAAACAACTTAGCCTTCATGAAGGATAGCCGAGTACGCTTTGAGAAATCAAACTCAACACTTAAAGGAATACTTCTGTCAGATTATCGATCAACCAAGTTTGTCGGATAGGAAGAAAATTAGTCGATTTCGTCAGTTGATGAACCACTACCCAAATTGCATCACGTTTCAATGTAACACCCCAAAACTTGGGACAAACAAAAATTTCCATAAAACAGAAATATGGTATATATATATATATATATATATATATATATATATATATATATATTGGTCCTAGTTAACAAAGAGTAAACACAACAATTATTGTAGAAGGGGGGTTGAATACAATACACAAAAATTTTTACTTAATTTTATTCTTATTGATATAAAATCAAGAATTACACATAGAAAACTTTGATTGTTGCGGAAGAGAACAAATGAACTCTGTTCAAACAATCTTACACAAAGAGAATGAAGAACAATTGAAAAACACTTAGAAAACAATGAACTTCGTAGAGAGAAAATTGCCAGCACTTAGTAAACTTGAAAGCTTGTGGAACTGGTGATCTTTGCATGTTGAAGCATCCTCAATATATAGTGCCTCATGCATTTAATGCATGGGACACCTGTTGAGCAAGGGTAGGAAATTAGGTCTTTTGCATGGTACAAGATGTACCTTTTGTCTTGGAGTGTTTTGGCTTGAAGTGTTGACCTGCAGACGATGGTGTAGACCTTTCCTTAAAAGAGTGTAAGAAACAAAACACACTTTTTCTGATCTTCAGATGAAGTCCACATCAATACAAGATATCACAAATATACTTTATCAGAAAAGTACAATGTGGTTGTGCCAATGACATTTTCCCACCAAAAACTTATCAAAGACAAGTTTGGTGAGAGGAGAGACAAATTGCCACATATGACAAATCACCACACACATCTTCAGGATTCTTGAAGATGTGTGATCATCTTCAAGATTCCTGTAGATGTGTGATATACAACATTATGGCCGATCGATACCATCCTGACCGATCTCATCTCTGCCGATGAGATCCTGGCCGACGGTGTTGTTCCCCAATGGCAGGTAGCTTAGATTTAGGCTGAGAAGTCCATCTTCAATCCGCTTTAACAGATACATTTCTTCTTTAACTTTTTGGCTGATCTTCGACTTCACCGAACATTTGAATTGTAACTAAGCTGCTCGAAAGAACCTCAAAATATTCTAAGTAGGATGATACAAAATGAAAGATCGGGAGGTCATGTTCAAATCTTTAGATGACCCAACAATCTCCCCCTATTTGAGGATGACATCCATAGTTAAGAATGAAAATAAGAGTATATTGAATATTTCATTTTGACCCATGTTTACTCTTTTTGGGTTCTTTTCACATAGTTCATTCTTTTTGTTCTTTCGGATTTTTTAAGTATATCCGACATTTACAAATGAATGAAAAAAATGAGTATAGACGTAAAAACTAAGTAAACAAAATATGTACTTGTATTAAATACGTTAAGTAGCAAAAGATAAGTTACAAGTACATAAACAAATTTAAAGCAAGAGAACACTTCTTCTTTCTTATTTGGAGCTCAGCACGGATGTCTTGACGGAAGAAGATAGCTTCATGCTTCATTGGGAGAATAGAGACGAAGGCTTCAAGAAAAGTGGTGTCGGCTTTAATGATTTCCTCATGCCTAAAGAAACTGAGAGTTCCTTTTGCTTTGAGGAAGTACATTCCTTTGGTCGGCCAAAAAACCACAGTAGATGGAGAGTAAAGCAGAGTGTGAGGAACTTTCAGATTCAAATTCTTCACATCAGGTATAATTCCTTTGGCGGCTAGGTCCTTGAAGATGGTTTGCTTGACCGAAGAAGCCGGAGTTGGAGAGGTGGGTTTGGTGAGGTACATATTTCTAAGGCTCTAAATTTGAGCTTCTTCTTCAAGAGTGAAAAATTTTATACTCCTTTAGAATAGCTTTCATCCGGTCAAGAAGCCCATTGAGATATTTGTTGGCCTTATCCTTGTGACGACTTAAAGAATTAGTTATGAGAATAGAAATTTCATATAATTCAGAGAGCCCAAAGAGATCCAGGTTGAGGAATCTGATATGTTGGAGAGATTTTTTGGCCCGAGAGATTATTGTCCGAACATCGGTTCTAGAAACCTTGGATGTGCCGAATTTTACATCGACAATTTTTGACTAGTTATTTCTTTCCATCAAGGCTTTGTTGTACCACAAGATGTCGGAGGTCTTCTTTTGGATGTCTTCTTTAGCAGATTCCTCAAGGTTCTTCAGTTCAAATATTTAGGCTATGATGGGGTCAGACTTTGGAAGGGCTTCTTCTTTTGCAGCTTCAAGAGAGAGATCCTTATCATCATCAAAGTTTTTATGAAGCTCCGCTGCCATTTTTAGTTCAACTTCAGAAAGGCCAAGATCAGGATTGACCTTGGAAGGTGGTTGGAGCTTGAGCTGATCAGCCTAAGAGACAAAGGCTTTAAGTCTTGCAGCCTTTTCTTCTTTGGAGAGCTTTTCCTCTTCTTCGGCAGAGAGTTTCCTATTCCCTTTGTCTTTTAGAGTTTTCTTCCCTTCGGCTGGTCCGGGTAGCTCCCCCTTAGTCAAACCGCCGGTTCCTTCCTTTTTCTCCCCCTTAGAGCGAAGAATAAAGGAATTGACCATGGCCGATGTGTTGTGATTGGCCATGGCCAATTTCACATCGGCGGAGAGATCGGCAGAAGACTGCTGATGAATGGTGTATGCGTTGTTTCTCCCCCTCAGCGACTGGCGGGGAAGCAACCTTCAGAGTGCTTGAGAAGAGGCCTAAAGACTTCGTACCTCGTCATCACGAGCATCAAAGGTTGCTTTAAGGGCAACAACTGATAGAGTGATGTGAGCGTTGGAGTTTTGAAGGGACTGAAGTTGATGTAGAGTCTACGAGATAAAGCAGTCTAAGGCGCCTTTGAGAGCCTCAAACTGGGAACCGACCATATGATGCTGATGGTTGGCATCCCGGATATCTTTAAGTAATTCAATAAGAAAGGCAGGAGCCGGAACAGATGAAGCTGAGTCTCGAGTACGGGGACCTGAGACCTGTACAGGAGTCGGTGTAGGTAGATGATATGGAAGGATTCGAGAAGGGGCATCAGATGTAACAGAGGGACAGCTGAGAATAACATCGGTGGGACTTAGAGGCGGGCTTGGAGAAGAGCCATCAGTCTCACCATGCAAGGAGGGGCTGTTTTAGGATGCATTTGATCGGCTGTCCAATCGGTGGGGTGAGCTCCCTGCCGATTTTAGAGAGTATTGGAGGGGAGAACCTGCCGATCGGCTAGGAGAGGGCTCCGGAGTGGTCAATTAATCTTGTTGTTCGGTGCCCTAAAATAAATAATCAAAGAATGAAGGAAAACCCTCAGGACCGACTTTGGGAATGGCCGATCCTTCACCGCGTTGTGTAACATCAATGACCTGCAAAGGGTCGGGTGATAGGCCGTGTAGTGAGAAAGCAACATCTTGGACTGGGGAAATGTCCAAGTCATCCTCGTCCATCAAGGAGAACGTGGATGAGGGAATATGAGGGGTCCCCGATTTTACAATTGTATCCTTTTGTGAGGATATAAAGGAGGTGGCTTAGGGTTTAGTAGAGTCCCCGGGCCTAGATGGGAAAATTTCAACACCCACCGATTGTGAAGAATAGGTTGGTGG
Organism: Arctium minus; assembly: GCA_954870635.1. NCBI lineage: Eukaryota > Viridiplantae > Streptophyta > Magnoliopsida > Asterales > Asteraceae > Arctium > Arctium minus. The sequence goes on from OX941081.1 coordinate 146,881,456, forward strand.
AGTAGGTGGCTTGTCCCTTGAAACCTTCCTCAGGCTCTTGAGAGGAGAGGGAAGGGAATAAGGTGGGTGTCTTCGCTTTGGATAGGGATGCGTGATCGGGGAAACAACCGAAGGTTTTTTCGATCTTATGGTTATTGAAGAAAGTGCGGAGGTGCCGGAACCCTTTGATGATTTTTTCTTGCTAGCCGACTTCACTTGGGATAGGACAGAAGGGGTCACTATAGATGAGGGAACTTTGGACACCGGAGTGTCTCGGGCATCACCCCATTGTAGATCGGGAGAGTTTATGAAGGATACCATACCTGGGAGTAGAAGGCGATCGGTGTCCAAAGGTGCACGGTTGAGGATGGGTTTGCTCAGGATCGGGGTGGAATGGTCATACGTGACCCGAGGTGAGGCCGAATGGTGGTCGGCTTCGAGGGCGGCAGCGAGCTTGGAGTTGATATGAGGGAGAAGAATCAGGGATAGGCAACATTCGGGCACTTGGGAGGGGTGATCACATTCACCAACTCTTGAAAGAAATACCCGGCAAAGTCGATTTTGCGTTAGAAGATGAGGGCGTGGTCCAATTGGTTATTGTAGGAAGGACACTGATCATGGCCACTGGTCTTGGGACTAAGACATAAAATAACATGAGAGAAGAAGAAGTTCCAAATACCTCTCATGTTCTTGTGGAGAAAAGTGCACGGGCTCCGGTCGTTGTCACCATGTATGTAGTTCAAGGCTTCAATGACTTCAACATGCTCACTGTCTAGCAGGAACTTGTCGTAGGATGAGTAAGAGGGAAGATGAAGAGTCGAACGAACTTCTTCAACATCGAATGTGAGATCTGGTGTGGTCGGGTCCGTGAGAATGAAGGCGGAGACTTCCTTGGATTTCTCGTCTTACATGCATATGAGCCAAAAGTTGCCAATGAGCATCTTGCTCATCGTTGGGTTCTTGGTGAAGGCATATAGTATTTCTGGAGGAAGAAGGAAACAGGAGTAAACTCGGAATGTCTTGGATCAACATCAAATCGTGCAATATGGTTGCATTGGTTGAAGATGATATCACCGTAGGAGGTAGGAGGAGCACCCACATTTTTCTTGACAGCCTTGGAAGAAGTGGTGGTTGAGGAAGCCATGGAACACAAAGGAGAGGAGAAGAAAAGTTGCAGCTTGACAGTTGGGGAAGATGAAGATGATAATAAAAATTTGGGGTGGTATTTATAGTGAGAGGGAAAGGGGGAATTTGAAAAGGTAAGAGTGTTTAAGAGGGGTAATGATGATGATACAAAGTAGGGTTGAGGGGGAGTTAATAGGCTAGTGACGAGGTAAGCCTTGAATATAGGAGAGTGTAAAAGGAAAACAAATAGTTGGGGGTGTGGGGTGAGATCGGTGAGGGGGTTTGATCGGCCAAGGGGTGTTGTTGGCTAAGTGATGGGATCGGCTAGGGAGTGTAATCGGCGGGAGGGAAGGATCCGGATAGGGAGGTAATCGGTGAGGGAGGGGTTCGGCCGAAAGGGGGATCGGCTAGTGGGGGTGTTCGGCCGAGAGAAGGGATCGGCGAGGAGAGGGGGGCAGAGGGGAGGGAGTGGTCCGCGGGGGAGAGATCGGCGATGGAGGGGATCGACGAGGGAAGGGGTCGGCTGAAGAGGGGTTCGGTAGAAATGGATTGGCGGTGTGGAAGGGTTCGGCCAAAGAGGGGGTCAGCGGGAAGGGGGCTAGCGGAAGAGGGGGTCGGCAGGGAAGGGAGGTCAACGAGGAGGGTGGTCGGCCTTCGGATATCGGCAGAGGGGAGGGATGGATCGGTGGGAATAGGATCGGTGGAGGGGGAGGGTATTTGAGAGATGAGAGTTGAGAGGTATGGATTTGAAGTATGGGTTAAAGAAAAATGAAAAGGGATAGATATAGAAGAAAGGTGAGATCAGATGATGTCGGTAGGATGACATCATCAGAGTGACGTCATCATCTTTATCATTTTTTTTAACTTCAAAACTTAACATACCTAGTTCTCCAAGTAGGAACTTGAACCGAGCTTCGTCAAGAGGCTTTATGAAGAGATCAGCCAATTGAAGATCATTAGGGATGAAATGCAGTTCGACATCACCCTTGGAGATGTGATCTCGAATGAAGTGATATCGGATGTCGATATGCTTGGATTTGGAATGCAACACTGAATTTTTTGCGATTGCAATTGCACTAGAGTTGTCACACAGAATCGGTATGTTAGTGTATATCTGATTGTAGTCTCGTAATTGATTCTTCATCCAGAGAATTTGAGCACAGCAACTGCCATCAGCTACATATTCAGCTTCAGCAGTAGAGGTAGAAACTGAGTTTTGTTTCTTGCTAGACCAGATAATAAGTTTACCACCAAGGAGTTGGCAGTTTCCTGTAGTTCTCTTCCTATCAACTTTTGATCCTGCAAAGTCAGAATCTGAATACCCCATTTGATCAAAACCTTAGTCTTTGGGGTGCCAAAGACCCAAATTCATGGTACCTTTCAGATACCGAAAGATACGTTTAACCGCATCCAGGTGAGATTCTTTCGGATTGGCTTGGTAACGCGCACACAGACACGTAGCAAACATAATGTCTTTGTCCAACCTATACACATAGTTAGAAAGGACTGGGTCTTCAAATCCAGGAGGTTGTTTCACATAGACTTCTTCAGCTAGTTCCCCATTCAGAAAGACACTTTTAACAATCTGGAAGACTCTGAAGTTCTCGTAGGCAGCATAAGCAAGAAAAAATTTGATGGCTTCAAGTCTTGCAACTGGAGCAAATGTTTCATCATAGTCAATGCCTTCCTCTTGCCAATAGCCTTGGGCGAACAGTCTGGATTTGTTTATGATCATGGGGCCTTCTTCATCCATCTTGTTTCGAAAGACCCACTTGGTTCCTGTGATAGTTTTCTGGAAGGACGAGAAACCAATCTCCATACTTTGTTCCTTTCAAACTAAGAAAGTTCTTCTTGCATGGCAGTGATCCAGCATGGATCAACTAGAGATTCTTCAACTTTCTTTGGTTCAATGATTGAAAGAAAGTTCACATAGAGAAAGATATTTCCAATACCTCTTCTAGTTTGAACACCAACTTGTTGATCACCAATGATTTAATCAATGGGGTGATCTGTTGTCCATTTTTTTGGCATGAGGTAGTGGAGAAGGAAAGGAAGGTTATAAAGGAGAGTTGGATGGGAAATCTTCAAAAGAGAGAGATGGAAGATCGGCAGGAAGGGATGAAGAGGGAATATCTAGTTGAGAAGCTGGGATGATTTGTGGTGTATTTTGAGGTTGGGTAGGCTAAGGATTGTTCTCTTGATAAGAAGAGGGGTTAATGGATGTAGAAGGATCATTGTTTTGGTAGATGTAGATTTGGGGAGTGGAAAGAGTATAAGGAGTGTTTGATGATGTAGAGAGAGGACCATCACCAACACAGGATGATATCCATCGGTTCAATTCATCATCATTACAAGAGAGTGATGATGTTTTGAAGTCATCAAATTTGACATAATGGATTCATAAATACACTTCCTTCTGAGATTGTAGACTCTGAAAGCTTTGGAAGTGAGAGAGTAGCCAACAAAGATTCCTTCATCAGCCTTGGGATCAAATTTTCCCAAGTTTTCTATGTCATTGAGAATGAAGCAGACACACCCAAAGACATGAAAAAGCCAATGTTGGGTTTTCTCCCATAGAAGGCTTCATAAGAAGTCTTGTTATGCCTTTTGACAATGATGGACCTATTTTGGGTCAAGCATGCAGTGTTAATTGCTTTAGCCTAAAAGTAGGTAGGAAGATGAGATTCACTCAGCATAGATCTGGCAGCTTCACACAGTGTTCTGTTATTTATCTCCACTACACCAGTTTTTGGTGGAGTTCTGACGGCAAAGAAGTTATGAGAGATGCCTTTATCATTGAAGAAGTCATCCATCATACTATTTTTGAACTCTGTCCCGTTGTCACTTCTCCCCGATCTTACTAGTTGCCCATTTAGTACTTCGGACTTCTTTGATGAACTTTATAATTTCTTCAGTAGTGTTACTTTTATACCTGAGAAAAAATACCAAGTGTAACGAGTGAATTCATCAATAGTGACTAGAATATACCTTCGACCACCAAAGGTTGGAGTGCTGACTGGTCCACATAGATCCATGTGAAGCATCTAGAGAGGTTGGGAGCTGGAGAAGCATTGCTTGGAGTTGAAGGATGATTTTGTGAGTTTTCTTTTCTCACAAGCAACACATAGTTTTTCTTTTACAAAAGATAGCTTTGGCATTCCTGTAAAAAGTTCTTAATTGGAGAGAACATTCAATGTCTTGAAGTTGAGGTGGGAGAGACGCTTGTGCCAGAGCTAGCTTCTTTTTGCAGAGTTTTCAGAGATAAAGCAGATGTTTGTTCCAATGGATGAGATATGCCCCATGTCTATGACATAGACATTTTCCTTTGATAGCCAAAAAGTACAACTTCCTTTTTGTTGGTAATAGTGCATATAGATAGTTCAAATGTTACTTTGTACCACAGATCACACAGTTGACTTATGATTAAGAGATTTTGCATTAAGCCTTCAACATATGCTACTTTGTTAAAGGTGATGGAACTATTTGAGAGTATACCATAACCCTTAGTACTTCCTTTAGAGTTGTCACCAAATGTGACAGAAGGACCTTTGGAAGGCACAAAGTCAACAAGGAGAGATTTATTGCCAGTCATGTGTCATGAACACCCACTATCAAGATACCATATTTGTTGGTGTCCTAGACCCTGCAATCACAAAGAAATCAGTTCTTTGGTACCCATTTGGAAATGGGTCCTTTTGAGTTAGAAGAAGATGGAGAGTCCTTGGATGTATTTCTGTTAATTCTTTCCACAGGACAATCTTTAGTAAGATGGAAGGTGTCACCATAGTTATAATATTTTCTATATATAAAAACCTTTTTAGAGCTTTGATCAGCTTTCTTGTGTTGACCAGTCACATTGACTCATATGGCTTTTGCAGAGGAAGATGAACCATGAGGTTTGGAACCCAAGATACCTTTTTCAGAGTTAGCTAACGAAGTAGAACAGGATAGTTTGGATTTGACTTTTTTAACATCACAGATCTGGGAATAGGAAGAGTGGAGGATTTCTTAGGATCTTTCTTGGGAAATTTTATCTTGGAAGGAGGATCTACAATCAATTTTCCTTTATCATAGGATGAAAATTTCTTTGAATAAGGATGAGGTTCTCTATTTGAAATCTTAGAGGGCTTGGGTTCAGAAGAAGAGCCCTCATTAATTGTCATAGATATCTTTGACTCAAGAAAAGGTTTGGGAGGGTCATTTGAGCCTTGGGCTTCCTCACTTTCATGAGGTGAACCAATACCTTTGGCTTTAATAAACATCCCAAACTTTAGATTTTCAAAGTGATCAAAAGAGTCCAAAGGTTGAGAGTTGTCAGAGTTTTCTTCAGAAGACCCATAAAATGAAGGAAGAGAGAAAGGACCATGGGTATCAGACGGAGGATCATGGTCTGTTTTCCCAAAGCCTAGTCCATACTTGTCATCACAAGACATTTGATCTTGAAAAATCTTTTCTAAATTTTTATAGGAACTTGTCCACCTTTTTACAATTTATTGCTCATTTTTAAACCTTTTGAGAAGTTTATTTTTCTCTTTTGCAAGAGTGAAATTAATGGTTTTAAAATCTTCAAGCTCAACCTTGATTTTGTCAAAATGTTTCAGTTGAGAAAGGCAAATTTGAAGTTGAGAAGAGAGAGAGGTTTTATCTGAGAATTTGAAGGTCCTTATATTCCTAGAGTTTGGGACCAATATAATGCCAAAAAGGCAGACAAGGCAAATGTTGATGTGGACTCTTCTGAGGAAGAAAGAACTCTAACTATTGAGAGATACATTGTAAAGGATCCCAGTAAATATAATAATGAAGACAGACGTCTTGTAGCTCTTGACACTAAAGTCAGAGCCATCGTTGCCCTCTCTCTGCCTGATGAGGTCTATCACTTTTTTGTTAACTTTTCAACTGCTAAAGAAATGTGGTCTACTCTGTGATATCTGCTGTCAACTCCTTCTAAGAAGAGTATCATATGAATTTTCCATAGAGATAAGTTATTAGGATTAAACTTTGGTGGTTTGGCTATAGAGTCATTATCGTATGATACATCAGTAGTGTTTTGAGAAGAAACATTGTTTAAAGAAGATGAAGAGGATGTCATTGCAGATCTAGTTTATTGAGTTAAACTAACCTTCTCTAAAACCACTTATTGGTCCCAGTTAACATAAAGTAAACACAACAAGTATTGTAGAAGGGGGAGTTAATACAATACACAAAAATTTTCACTTAATTTAATTCTTATTGATATAAAATCAAGAATTACACATAGAAAACTTTGATTGTTTCGAAAGGGAACAGATGAACTCTGTTCAAACAATCTTACACAAAGAGAATGAAGAACAATTGAAAAACACTTAGAAAACAATGAACTTCGTAAAGAGAAAATTGCTAGCACTTAGTAAACTTGAAGTCTTGTGGAACTGGTGATCTTTGCATGTTGAAGCATCCTCTATATATAGTGCCTCATGCATTTAATGCATGGAACACCTGTTGAGCAAGGGTAGGACATCAGGTCTTTTGCATGGTACCATGATGTACCTTTTGTCTTGGAGTGTTTTGGCTTGAAGTGTTGACCTGCAAAGGATGGTGTAGACATTTCCTTAAAAGCGTGTAAGAGACAAAACATACTTTTTCTGATCTTCAGATGAGGTCCACTTCAATGCGACATATCACAAATATACTTTATCAGAAAAGTACAATGTGTTTGTGCCGATGAAGTTTTCCACCAAAAACTTATCAAAGACAAGTTTGATGAGAGGAGAGACAAGTTGCCACATATGACAAATCACCACACACAACTTTAGGATTCCTGAAGATGTGTGATCATCTTCAGGATTCCTGAAGATGTGTGATCATCTTCAGGAATCGACACCATCCTGGCCGATCTCATCTCTGTCGATGAGATCATAGCCGATGGTGTTGTTCCACAATGGCTGGTAGCTTAGCTTTAGGTTGAGAAGTCCATCTTCAATCCGCTTTGACATATACACTTCTTCTTTAACTTTTCAGCTGATCTCCGACTTCACCGAACATTTGAATTGTAACTAAGCTACTCTAAAGAACCTCACAATATTCTAAGTAGGATGATACAAAATGGAATATAGGGAGGTCATCTTCAAATCTTTAGATGACCCAACAATATATATATATATATATATATATATATATGCCAAGGCATGAGCCATCCCAAAAGGGGAAACCAAATACACCTGTTAATTAGAAGTTTGTAATCAAATTGTAAAATAGATAACAACCTATTAATCTAATTTCTCTAAGAAATAAGATTACAATTGGGTGTCACTTATACTCCAAAAGTAATGTTCTTCAAAATAATGGTGTCCCAAAAGATGATTCCCCAAGCTCACTCTATCCCGGCTACACCTTCTTAGCGACTACGCCACTTGAAGCTTGGTACCCTTAAATCTTCACACTAAATGACTCCTAATGAAGCCTTAAGTTCTCTAACAATGCTCCACCAAATCCTAGGGATAAATTTAATGAAGGTAGGGTTTAAGAGATAAAATCGCGTCCAACAGCTCTAAAATCGGTCTTCAAAAACTGGATTAAGTGGAAAATGTGTAAGGAAAAGCGGGTTGCACAATTTATACCCAGGGGATCCGGGGGACTATGCCCTTGAGACAATATCCAGGGCATTGTCGCGGACCAATGCCGCTGAAGATGTATCGAAGCCCTCCACCAGGGCGCGACATTGACGAGTGATTATGCCCTTGAGTCATAGTCACTGGCAAGGTCGTCGGCCTTGTACCAAATGCTCCCCACTTTCGACGACTGTGACCGAACACAATGCCAATGGTTACTGTCACTGGCAATCTCGCCGGCACTGTGCCAGAGCTCAAAACTTTATTTGTCGAACAAATTTGCTAAGTCAAAAGGATGATAATTCTGGATTTAAACTTTTGTAACAACAATAAAAATTTAATGCAACCACTGGAAGTAAAGGAATTCAAGGTGAACCTTTGATTTACCTACTCAAAGTTCCGAGCGTTACATTCAAGGTCGTACGAGGTAGTTCGACTATGAAATCCTTAGTTACATACTCTCATTTCCATATTAGAATGTTTAGCGATTGGAGAAGATCACCCGAACGTTGATGTTCACTTTTAACTTGTTGGCAAGTGAGACAACGAGCTACAAAGTCAGATCGATATCTCGTTCATTCCAATCTACAAAAATGGGTCCTCATGTCGTGATACATTTTTGTTGCACCAGGATGAACAGAAAACATAGAGTTATGAGCTTTAGTCGGAATTAGATCTCTAAGCTTGGAGTTATTCAGAGCCCAAAGACGATCCTAAAACCACAACTGTTAGCGCATAAATATGTTGGATACAAGATCATAGAAGACTGAAGACTGAAGGTCAAAGCTAAAGTCAACTCTTAGTATCAAAGTCAAAGTCTAGTGTAATAAAGTCAAAGTCAAACATTGTATTTTTTGTTTTAATGATTGTTTGCGCGTTTTAGTGTTTAGCGTGAACAATGTCTTGTGCGTTTCTTTGTTTGTTTAAATAACTTGTTGTGCGTGTTAGACATGTAATTAGAGTTCAGAGAGCATTGTTAGAGTGAGAAAGCTTTGTGAGTGTAATTTGTAATCAAGATTTGTGATTGAAATAAAAGTGAGATTGGAAATTAATTGTCATCTTGATCATAACATTGTTATCTAGGAATAACAATTGGTATCAGAGCATACGAAATTCAGATTTATTAGATCATATTCGAAGTTTTTGGACGAACTCGCAAGTTGAATTGTGTTCTATGATTTTTGAGTTTCAAAGATGTTTTAGGCTTGAAATTGTATGTTCTAGATTCGTTTTGATATCTAAAACATTTGTTGTTTGTAATTCGTAGTTCAATTCATGGTAAATAAGTACGAATTTTGTATTTGTCTTGATTTTTGTTCGAAGTCTGTAAACGTACTGGATTAGATTGAAACTGTAATTTTTGTCGTTTGAAAGTAAAATTCGTTGGTTGTAATTTGTTCAAGATTTGAAATCGACATGAACTGCAGAGTTTCAGGATGATTGGTTGAAGTATGAATCAAAATCAGAGGTGAAATCGAGTATTGAACTGTACAAGGCAAGAACTCGCTAGATCTGCAGTTCGCGCTAGTGAAGAACTCACAAGTCCAAGAACACGCTAAGTGTAAAACTCGCAAGTTGTCGTGTACGTGAAGTTCAAGAACTCGCTAATAGTGTCATGCGAGAAGCATAAACTCGCACATCACAAGGTGCGAGTTTACACTGTTCATTCGAAGAATTGTGCGCGAAATGGTATCTGCGAGAAGAGTTTGTCGTGCGAGTTTGTATTTTGCACGAAGTTTCCTGGTCAAATTTTTTCTAAGTCTAGAACTCGCAAGCCCTGTTCTTGCGTGTTTGTGTATAGCGAGAACCATATTTCTGAAATTTTCTAAGTCTCGATCTCGCAAGCATTTTGCGAGAAGTTCCAAAACTCGCACATTGTTGTGTGCGAGAATCTTAGAACTCGCATAAAGCTTGTGCGTGAACCTTGATTCACGCAAGCTTTGTCGTGCGCAAAGCTCAAACTTGCACATCATTGTGTGCGAGAAGTGAGTTCACGCAAGCTTCTTTGTGCGCGAAGTTTAGTTCACGCAAGCTTTAGTATGCGTGTTTCTGAAACTCGCATTTAGAGTTTTGCGCGAAGTGTGTCATTTCAGTGTTATGCGTGTTCTGTCCTTAGTGAATTTTTCTAAATTTTAACTGAGTTTGATTATTGTAGATCCAACTTTATTTTCTGAATTTTGACGATCATAAAAGCAGTGTAGATCAAAGATGACTTCCAGAGAAGCACTTGCTATAGGAACCGGTGTAAAACCACCAGTACTCTTTAAAGGAGAGTATGAGCAATGGAAAGACAGATTCATGGACTTCATAGAAAGACATGCATTGGGTGATCTTTATCAAGAAATCTTTGGAAGAAGGAATCATGCCAATTCCGATAAAGACTCATACTGTTGGAAATGAACATAGAGAATATCCTCTTCCACTTGATGAATACACTCAAGAGCAGAAAGATAGAGTGAAAGCTGATAGACTTCAAAAATCTTTCATTCTTCAAGGCATCCCAAACGCGATATATGTATAGATTGATAACTACAATGCTACCGGAAAGCAAATATGGGATCAACTTGAGAAAATGATGCTAGGGTCGAAGATTGGCAACCAGCTTAAGATCTCTAACTGCCTCAATAATTACGAGGAATTCAAAGCTTAAGATCTCTAACTCGCATAAAGCTTGTGCGCGAACCTTGGTTCACGCAAGCTTTGTCGTGCGCAAAGCTCTAACTCGTACATCATTGTGTGCGAGAAGTGAGTTCACACAAGCTTATTTGTGCGCGAAGTTCAGTTCACGCAAGCTTTAGTGTGCGTGTTTCTGAAACTTGCATATTGAGTTTTGCGCGAAGTGTGTCATTTCAGTGTTATGCGTGTTCTGTCCTTAGTGAATTTTTCTAAATTTTTTCTGAAATTTAACTGAGTTTGATTTTTGTAGATCCAACTTTATTTTCTGAATTTTGACGATCATAAAAGCAGCGTAGATCAAAGATGACTTCCAGAGAAGCACTTGCTATAGGAACCGATGTTAAACCACCAGTACTCTTTAAAGGAGAGTATGAGCAATGGAAAGACAGATTCATGGACTTCATAGAAAGACATGCATTGGGTGATCTTATCAATAAATCTTTGGAAGAAGGAATCATGCCAATTCCGATAAAGACTCATACTGTTGGAAATGAACATAGAGAATATCCTCTTCCACTTGATGAATACACTCAAGAGCAGAAAGATAGAGTGAAAGCTGATAGACTTCAAAAATCTTTCATTCTTTAAGGCATCCCAAACGAGATATATGTCAAGATTGATAGCTACAATGCTACAGGAAAGAAAATGTGGGATCAACTGGAGAAAATGATGCTAGGGTCGAAGATTGGCAACCAGCTTAAGATCTCTAACTGCCTCAACAATTACGAGGAATTCAAAGCCAAAGAAGGAGACTATCTGGAAACTACTTATGATAGATTTGTGACCTTGCTGAATGAGTTAAGCAAGAACAAAGTGAAGAAGTCACAAGTTGAGCTGAATGTCAAGTTTCTCAGTATCCTCCAACCATAATGGAAAAGGTTTACTAGACAGATGAAGCAGATGAAAGATCTGAATGAAATCCCACTCCACGAAGTCTATGAAACCTTAAGGCAAAATGAAGGGGAAGTTGATGAGATTAAAGAAGAGAAGAAAAAGGTTGTTAAGGTTGTTGCTGATCCGATTGCTCTAGTAGTCAAAAAGAAGTCTGTAAGTTTGAAGAAGAAGAAAAAGATCATAGTTTCTGAATTAGAAGAGGCTGAAAGTGAGGATAATTCTGACTCTGACGACTGTGAGAACCTGAAGCAGGCTATGCTTATGTTGACCAAGGCTTTTCAAAAGAAGTTTTACAAAAAGCCTAGCTCGAACAGTCAGAGATATTCATCTGGTTCAAGGAATTATGAGCACAAAGAAAGAATAGAAGAAAAGAAGCCTGAGGAAAGGAAGTACAGAGCTGAAGAAAAGAAGCAGCCAGAACCGACAAAATGCTACAACTGTGGCAAAATCGGACATTTTGCAAAAGATTGCCGAAAGTCGAAAGTCAAAAACTCCGAGTATTACAAGAACAAAATGCTCTTGGCAAAGCAACAAGAGGCAGGCAAGGCATTAATGGCGGAGGACGAGTTCTGGCTTTACCATTTAGATGAAGGAGTTGAGAAAGAAGAGACATCTCATATTTGCCTCATGGGAAAGACAGTGGATGAATGTGAAGATGAAGCTGAGTCAGATGATGAAGACAACGAAGAGGTATGTGATATGTCTCAATCTGATTTTCTTAATGCCATGCAAGCCATGATGGTTGAACTCCAAGAAGTAAAGTCTAAACATGAACGCTAGAAAAGTATCATGAAAGAAAACAAACAGTCAATACTGAAACTTAGCAAGGATTTTGCTGAGAAGAACGTATTGATTGAAGCTTTACATAAAAATATTGATACTAGCGCAAAAGAAAAGACTATACTTCATAATGAGTTATCTGAAACTGTTTCAAAATATAAACTATGTGAGTTTGAATCAAAAGAGATCACTAAAATGTATTCTTCGCTTTCAGAAGAAAACAAAACTTTACTTGAAAAAGTGAATGTTTTGGAAGGGAAATTATATACTTTGGGTCAAACTGAACAAACCATTCATCTAAACAAACCCAAAGAGAACAAAGAGTGTTGGGGACTCGGTTATGAGAATCCACACTATCTTAAAAAGGGTATATCAGAAGTGCCTAAGCTTTATGATTTTGGATTTTTAAAACTGACACCACAATACCCTGAACTTCAAGTTGAGTGGACTAAACTATCTGAAGAGGATGAATCCAAGGAAAATGAGAAAAGAAAGAACACAACTAAAGTTCAACTTCCATTTCGATATGAGAGGTTGAATAATAGTTATAGTTCTGATAAATCAAAATTTCTTTCAAATGACTATTTTGAGAGTTATTCTTTAAAAGAAATGGATGCTAAGCCTATTGAAGGTAAGCTTTACGTCCCTCCTCTCGTTTTGGAAAATAAAATTTCTGAACTTGAGAAAACTCTAGCAGAAGAAAGAATTTTGATTGATCTTGAACAAACTGTTTTTTCTATTGTGTTCAAATATACTGATTTTTCTAAATCATCCAAGGCTTCAAAATCTGATGATATGTCTGGTTTATTTGATGATGAGTTTGATTTCTTAAACTCTGATGGTAATTTAGATGACCGTGTTGCTCAATTTAATTTTAATGCTAAACATCCTGATCATTCAAAATTTGTCATAAACTCTTTTGGATTACCAAGTGTGTATGAAAAAGGTTAAACATCAACGAAAGTTGATAAATCAGTTCCTGTGAAAACCAATGTTGCCAAAGGTAAGAAGAAGAAATCTGGGCATTCACAGAAACCGACCACCACTGTTAAGCCAAAGAAGAAGCATTCTTTTGATTCTCACATTTCTAACTTTAAACTGTCAAATGTTTCAGATATGAGGAAGAAAAAGAATGGAGTTAAATCAACTTGGCTACCAAAGAAGAAGGTTGACGAGAAGGTGAAATCATTGTCTGGGTCTTCTTGTAATAGAAATACTGATAGTACTTCTGATATAATTGAGAATGTTGCTTCTAATAAACAAAAATTTGTAACTCATTACAAGAAGTATTCAATAAAGCAATTATTCCAGTTATCTCTGTATGCTAGGAACTTTTCTAATAATCGTTGGAATGATTTTTCTTCTCGACAACATTCTAATGATTGGTTTGGCACGTATCATGTATATTCTTCTCATTCATATGGTTCAAATGTTTTACAAAAGAAAAGCGGACCCAAATTTAAATGGGTGCCAAAATCTTCTTGTGCTAACATTAAAGGACCCATTTTTAAATGGGTACCTAAAGTTGTTGTTCCCTGATTTCTCTTATGCAGACCCGTCATGTATGGTACTTAGATAACGGGTGTTCCAAGCATATGACTGGGCAGAAAGTTTTATTGTCTAATTATACAGAGAAATACTGCGGGACAGTTAGATTTGGAAATGACCAATTTTCACCAATTTTAGGATATGGTGACATTATTCAAGACAAAGTAACGATAACGAAGGTGAGTTATGTTGAAGGTTTAGGGCACAACCTGTTTAGCATTGGCCAGTTCTACGACAAAGGATTAGAGGTGAACTTTAAAGCCAAAAGTTGCTCTGTACGTACTGACGATGGAAAGGAACTTTTGGTAGGAACTAGAAAATCCAACTTCTACACAATCAATCTTTCAATGGTCCAGACTGACAGTGAGATTTGCTTACTGACAAAAGCCTCAATGCATCAAAGTTGGTTTTGGCACCGAAGGCTGTCACACCTGAATTTTCGTTACATTAACAAATTGGTCACTGGAAAGTTAGTCAAAGAACTTCCTGAGCTCAAATATGTGAAAGAACACTTGTGTTCAGCATGTGAAAAGGGTAAGATGAAGAGAGCTCCACATAAGCCGAAACCTGAACAAAGTACTGGTTCTCCACTCGAGTTGTTGCATATGGATCTTTGTGGTCCTATGCAAACACAAAGCATAGGCGGCAAGAAGTATGTTTTAGTTATCGTGGACGACTATTTGCGATACACATGGGTAAAATTTCTAAGATCAAAAGATGAGATGCCCGAAGTACTCTTTACCTTTATGAAGACTACCTATGTGAACCTGCAAAAACCAGTCAAGCTTCTAAGAACAGACAACGGCACAGAGTTTAAGAACAAAATCGTTGAATATTATCTCGAATCGGTCGGGATAACACATCAATTCTCTGCTGCTCATACGCCAGAACAGAATGGAGTAGTAGAAAGGTGCAACCGAACGCTAGTCGAGGCTGCTCGGACTATGCTCAGCTAATCTGATCTACCTCTGTTTTTGTGGGCAGAAGTTGTTTCGACTGCGTGTTATACTCAGAATCGTTCCATGATACATCGTCGTTTTGGAAAGACTCCTTATGCTTTGATCAACAACCGGACACCAACAATCAAATACTTTCATATCTTTGGTTGTAAGTGTTTTGTGCTTAATGACAGAGAGAGTCTGAACAAGTTCAGTGCTAAAGCAGATGAAGGAATCTTCATTGGTTATTCTCAATCATCGGCTGCATACAAGGTATATTTGAAGAAGTCAAAGATAGTAATCGAGAGCGTTAATGTCACATTCGATGAGAAGATGGCTTTTGTACAAAGAGGTTCAGAACCCGTATTTACCGGAGTGCTAGCTTATGGGCAGATCAGTCCAGAACCTGTACCGACAAAAAAGAAATCATATGAAGCATCAACTTCCAATGCTCATTTATCTGATTTAGATTTATTATTTGAATTATTTTATGATGAATTCCTTGGATCTAAAGTGACTAAATCTGTTGTGGTTGACAGGATGGATGACTCAACGAATAATTATCCAACCGCTTCAGAGTTATCTACTGAATCCAACTCCCCGGTTCAGCGAATTCCAGTTCAAATGTCTGCTCCAATAGTTGAAGATGTGAACAATAACGAAGAAACAGAAGTTGCTGAATCAGTTGGGTGTATAATAGAGACAAATCAACAGTCTGAACAAGTTGTACCAACTGAAGCTTCTGTACAAGCTAATTCAACTGAACCACTCCCTCCTACTGTACAAACTGATGAAGTTGAAAGTGGATTCCTAGATGATAATCATGATCAATCAACATCTAATCCACTTCTTTATGAACATCTCTGGACCATAGAGCACCCTATTCATCAAATCATTAGAGATCCAACAAAGCCGGTCCAAACTAGGTCAGTAACTTTAAATCAATGTCTGCATGACTCATTCCTGAGTAAGATAGAGCCAACTCGAGTATCAGAAGCTCTAGCTGACTCGGATTGGGTGTCTGCTATGCAAGAAGAATTAAACCAGTTTGAAGCTCTAAAGGTCTGGAGACTTGTGCCAAAACCGGAAGGAAAATCTATCATCGACACTAAATGGGTATTCAAGAATAAAAAGGATGAAGATGGTATTGTAAATCGAAACAAAGCAAGACTTGTTGCCAAAGGCTACCGACAATAGGAAGGCATATATTATGATGAGACTTACGCTCCAGTAACACGTATAGAAGTAGTCCGTATGTTTCTAGCGTACGCTGCTCATAAAAACTTCACTGTCTACCAGATGGACGTGAAGATTGCCTTTCTAAATGGCATTCTTAAGGAGGAAGTCTATGTCTCACAACCTGAAGGCTTTGCTAATCCAGATAAACCAGCTCATGTCTACATCTTGGATAAAGCACTTTATGGTCTCAAACAAGCGCCTTGAGCCTGGTATGAGGTACTATCAATGTTTTTGGTCAAGTCGGGCTTCACTAAAGGTAAAATCGATACCACTTTATTCATTAAGAAAGAAAAAGCCGATATCATTCTTATTCAAATATATGTGGATGATATAATATTTGGCTCTAGAAATCCTAAATACTGTAAGAACTTTTCTAATCTAATGGTGTCAAGATTTCAAATGAGTATGATGGGAGAGATGAATTTATTTCTCGGAAATTTAAAATGGAAACTTGTAAACCAATTGGTACCCCGATGGCACCAGGAACTAAGATCGGCATGGATTCTTCAGGAAAACCTGTTGATGTTAGAACCTATAGAGGCATGATTGGTTCTTTGATGTATCTTATTTCAAGTAGGCCAGATATTATGTTTTCTACATGTTTATGCGCAAGATATCAGGCTAACCCCAAAGAATCCCATTTGTCCGCAGTCAAACGGATCTTACGATATCTGAATGGAACTGCAGATCTTGGTCTGTGGTATCCTAAAGATACTGGTTTTGAACTGACGGCTTATTCAGATGCAGATCATGTTGGATGTATGTTAGACAGGAAGAGCACATCGGGTCATATTCAATTTCTTGGAGACAAGCTTGTAAGTTGGGCGTCAAAGAAACAACTTTGTGTTTCCACCTCGACTGCTGAAGCAGAGTATGTAGCTGCTGCCAGTTGCTGCTCTCAAGTCTTGTGGATGCGAACACAACTTCGAGACTATGGCTTCAAATTTGACAAAATACCGATTTACTGTGACTCGAAGAGCGCCATTGCCATATCTACAAATCATGTGCAACATACTAAGACAAAACACATCGATGTTAGATATCATTTTATCAAAGACAATGTTGAAAAAGGTACAATAGAACTTTATTTTGTAAACACTGATTATCAACTTGCAGATTTATTTACCAAGCCTTTAGACGAAAAGAGATTTAATTTTCTTATCTCTAAACTTAGTATGTTAAATCTTAAGACATAATCAGTGATTACCTATTAAAGTTTTTCTTATTGCTATTTTTCTTCATTTCTTTATTTTTAATCTGAACAATATCTGCACTTTAAGGTATGTTCATGATTTCAGGGGGAGTGAGAGAAGATAAAAGATGATCTACATCATATTGAGGGGGAGTTTATATTTTTTTTGGTTTATGCTTATCACTGATAAATTTTTCTGATGCATAACTACAGGGGGAGTAAAAGTCAAGAAAAGGAGTATGGATTATGATTTCTGATTACTTAAGATCAGAACTTGTACATTCAATGTTTTACTACTTTATGTCATTTTATCTTTCAATAAAGTTTTGTGAATAAATTTTGTACTTTGATGGATTTTTTGACTGATGCAGATAGAGAAGATGCTTACAAGATCATATTATACTGACTTTAAGCTTGCCTTGATGAGATTTAAGACTGAACGGAATGGTTTATTTCTTATCTTAATCTCATATATGGTTGAAAGAAGGACAACTTTCAATCATAAGAAAACAAGTTTTTAAATGTTCACACCACTTCCCAATTCTTAAACATATTTCATGAATTGGAAGTGCGTTTTTAAATGTTTTCATTTTATTTGTGCTTAAACGTTAACAAACCGTGTGTTTCCAAAGATTAATACTTGTGCATTATCTTTTCTATATACTTTCAAGTATTCACATACACCGGTTTAATTTTTGTTGGATATGTTATCACAATGTCTCATATTTGAACAAATTTTTCGATGGTGATACACCCCGATTGAACTTCAAAGAATTTGAGCGTGATTTCATTTCTGAACGTTCTTTCAAGAATGTCTATATTTTTGTTTCGTATAGACAATATCAATTTGTGATGACCTAAGCCTTGATTGTTATATCATTCGTATTTGATCTTTTTCATACAATGTCAGATTTTCAAACAAGTTTCTTGTATTCATTTCATTCTTTCAATATACTTGTTTGAAATATCTTCAATGATTAAAAATGCTCAAATCTTCATGATTACATCTCTGAGCATATAGATATCTGACTTGTATATTTTGTGCTTTAATTGATCTAGTTAAACCATTTTGAGCAATATGTTCCTTATAGGAATACATGGGTTCATTTTGTGACAGCTTACATGAAACTTCTATGGATTCACGTTCACCAGTGTTTCCTACCCAAGAAGTTTATCCTTGAGTGATCGATTGTGTGAGAAGTCAAATATTGAGTGTGGGTTGTGTGACGAGGTAAAATGAAATGAGAGTTTGGTTAGATGTGAGCTCAATGATTAAAAGAAAGAGGGCGTGAGAACAGAGTAAAAGAATATCAAACTCTACACCTACTACTTTCTGAGTCGGGCAGCCACATTACTAATGTTTCACACTTCTTCGTGAACATTATTGAGACAGGGAACTAACCCATGCCAACTCTTGCTAAAAACCCCACCAGCCACTCATTTTCTTCTTGAAAAGAAAATGTTTCAATATTTCAAGGGGACGCAACACATAATCTATCTGGTTTTCATTTGGAAAATCTGGATATTGAAAAAGAAGGAAGTCTGCCCCACCTTCGCCCTTCGATCATGCACATTGAGTCTATGTATAATTACTGTTGTCTCGGTGGTTTACACAATGTTAAGCCTTATAAAAAGCAATTATCATGTGATTAATTCTTTCGAACACTTGCACGAACACGCAAGGAAATTTGTTTTTCTTGTCATAACGTTCATAGAAATTGCCTTTGTGGTGTTTCGATGATTGAATGGAAGCCCTGGGGGAGTGAACATCAAAAAGCTCCTTTCCAATGTGTATCCGTTACACACAGTAACTTTGTGTTACTGACAGGCATATTAACTGATTCATTTGTTGATTCAGGTGTTACATTCCTAATTTGTCTAGATTTGAAAAGATCTGGATGAATACCTTATTTTGGATCGATGGTGAATCAGAGGCTCAGTTCAAAAGATCAGTGGTCAGAATTGTTAATGACATTTTTTAGAGAAAATTTTGATGATTTCATGCTTCTTTCATCAGAAAGGGGGAGATGGTCATCAAGAAATGTTACTCATGGGAGAGATATTCAGTTAATGAAGTTTTGATAGAGAAAGTTTGGAGTTTAAAGAAGAGTGAGAGTCCAAGATCACTGATTCTTTAGAGAGAGAAAGTAGAGAGAGAGAGTAGAGAAGCGCAAAGTAAACTGATGTATTAAAATGTGAGTGCCAAGGTTACAAAACAAAGGCTCTAAGGGGACTTAAATACCCCTAGCCTTTACAATACATAAATGAACAATAAGCACTGTAAAAGCTAGAAAATAAATACAATGATTACTATAAAAACAGATCTAACAATCTCCCCCTTAGTAATCATTGGCGTCGTGGTCTTCAAAAACAATCTTCAAAAACAGCATAGACCAACCAGATGACTTTGAAGAATCACTGACGCTCTTCTCTTTGACGAAGTCGATTCAGACCAACTAAAACTTCCAGTCGTCTTAGATTTGAGCAGAGATTCAATCTTTCTTGAATTGAATCTAAAGTCTTCTGGATAAGACGGATTTCATCATTATCAACCAGGAATGCATTTTCTCTTGATTCCATAAATCTTCTTTTGGCCTCCTTCAGACGTTGTTCTAACTGTATCTTGATCACTTTTAAGGTTCCATCGGAGTAGTGAGCAATTTCTTCAATTCTGAGAAAGAATTTTTCATTAGAGCCATTCTTGTACACAACTCCATATGGGTCTTCAACAATAGTAAGAAAAGGATAAGACTCTAAGTTAGGTAAGCTTCGATTAGGCCTGAGAAGATTCATAACTGGTTGGAAGCTTTCAACAGCCATCTGGAAATCAAAAACCCGGAAGAATCTGATTTGACGTCGAATGAATCTTTTAATGACGAACAAAGCTTGTGAAATATCCTGAGATCTATGATACAGATTCCTGAAGTGATCATATAAGAATTCAACATCATCTATAGAAAGATCAACGAAGTCTGCCTCTGAAAATTTATACCGCTTGCAGTCTCTTCTTTCAACTTCAAAATCGGGATACCAGATATTCACAAACTTGTTGATTGTGACACTGATGACTCGAACAATCAAGTGTTGAGAAGAAACGGTATTATTCCTTTTGCGCTGACACTTGATGAACATCAAGTACTCATATTGATAGGCATCTGACTCTTTCTCTACTCCAAGGATTGCATAGATGTTAATCACCCTTCTTCTAGAGACAAAGATGTTTCTCTGAGTGTCTTCTAGAAAGGCTGATCTTTGCCTTGATGCCAAATATCTACGATGCAAATTCCTTTGTCTTTGACGTCTAGATAAAGCTGGTCCTTCTTCTAAAATAGATGGTGGAATAACAAGATCAAAATATGGAACATCAGCTTCTGCTCTTGACGATTGACCAACTTCAAATGATCTTGAAGGAATAGTGGTAGTCGGAGCTGAACTAGCAACATGAGTAGATGTGACATTAGCTGATTCGGGAATCTCATCGTGAGCAGGAAGATCACTGTATAACAAATCTGCTTCTTCTTCGTCTTTAGCATCCATGAACACTGAGTCATCTTCTGTATCTGATATGATAATGATGTTATCACAGTCTTCTTCATTGACTTGACAAATCTTTTCAAACCTGACATCTTCATCATCATCAGAATTAATCTCTATGAAGTTAGCAAAGAATGACCTCATGTCATTTGCAGCTTCAGATTCTTCAACTTCATGAATACTTGCAGAAACATCTGGATCCATGTAAACAACAATTTGCATATTATTGTTAATATTACTCTCAGAAATGTTTAGTTCATTATGCAAAGAAGACAGATCAACATTCTCAATCATCACATTCACTAAATTTTGAATGTTGCAGTCTTCAACAGATTCACCACCCTTTCCTTTATCACCAGCCGCTTCTTCTTGAATATCTTCTCTAGCTTCAGAAGATCCTTCAACTCTTGGTCTCTTTGCCATCTCCCCCTCATGGCCTTGATGATCAGGATCATCTTGGTCATGTCGGCGCTTAAGAGACGGGTCGGCCTCAGTTCTGCAACTTTGTTCATGAGAATCAAGCCTTGAAGATAAATCAGAGAAGGCTTGAGACATAAACGATTTGAGATCAGCAAAACTTGATCGAACTTCTGATCTGAATGCATGAAACTCATCAAATAAAGCAGTGATCCTATCAGATTCAGACGAAGGAACTGGAGGCGGCGTAGGTTGGAAGTTTTGTAAAAGAGAGATAAGATCTTGATCTTGATGTTCAGGCGGCGACATAGAGAGAAGTCGAGCATAGAGCAAATCTGTCAACTCTGAAATTGGAAGATCATGTAGAGAAGACCTTGAAGATGTACCAGAAGGAGCAATCATAGGAATTCCCGCAGATAAAGAAACCATCGAAGGAAACAGAAGAAAAATAACCGGAGAAGTAGATGTAGTCACAGCAGAAGAAGGTTCACGTAGAACTACTCCAGTTGGTCGTCTGAATGGAATCTCTGGAGGAATCACTGAAGTATCAATCTCAGGCATCTTTCCTTTGAAGAAAGTCTCAAAACTTCAGAATTTGAGCTTCCTTTTCTTCATCCATTTTCTCAGATAACTGACGAATAACATCATTCAACGTAGAGAATTTGTCAGTAGAAACCCGAGCTTGATCAGAAGTAAGCTCTACTGCTGGAACTTGAATAGCCGCAAGTGAAGATGCTGGAGCTTAACTTTGTACCGGAGCTGAAGCTTGATCAAAAGTTGTATCCAATTCATCTACTTGAAGATGTGCAACTGAAAGATTAACAGGAACAGATTCATCTTCAGAGAGAACTTCTGTTGAGACAACCACTTCCGGTGTCCTAACCTTCCTTTCATAAACCTTGAGACTTGGTTTATCACTATCATCATCATCATCATAATCAGAATCTTCACCATCTTTATCACCAGAAAGATCAGTATGAGAAGCAGAATCATCTTCATCTTCAACATCAAAAGCAGTAGCTTCAGTACCAATATCAGCAATAACAGATCCAATTTGTTGAGATGCAACAGTTTCCTCAACTTCTTGTGTGGCAGATACTTCAACCTCCTGATTAACAGCTATATTAACTTCAGCTTCAGCAATTATTTCAATTTCTTGATCAGCAGCTGCTTCAACTTCAACTTCATGTTCAGCAACAACTTAAATGTTATGAGAAGGCTCATCTTGTACAGCTTCCACAAACTCATTCTCCATACAATATTCTATGACATCCTCATTTGTAACATCAGCGTAGTTGGCAATAAGAGCATATGGAATAGTCATAGAATAGTTGAAAGACTTCTTCTGCTTCTGAATATAAGTCATTTCCGAGTCTGGAACCTGAGGCCAAGATAACCTGCGAGGAATAGCTGGATTGCTACGGAGCATGCTTCGAACAATAAGCTTCAGAAATCTGACAAACGGAATGAACTTCCGTTTCTTGTTGGTGAACTTGTCATGTACCACCTCTGAGAGTTCGGTCCAAAAAATAAACGTGTAGTCGACATGCAAGTCATAGACGACTGCATGGAACAATCGGAGATACAGTAAACTTGCACTGTCTGTGCCAGAATGCTTCGATGTCAGGCACCTGATGAGAACTGAGAACAGTGCATACCAAACTGAGGTAGATTAGACTTGTCAAAGTCTGTAGGTTTGTTCAAAGTACCAACATATCCAAGATTCCTTATTCCTTCAAATACTTCCTCTTCTGATGGAAAGCTGTCATATGTAGTTCGGCCTGGTCTGGAGTTCGGCTCAGGAAGCTCCAGTATCAATCTCAGTCGCTTGTATGAGAGGAATGATTCAAATTGATCGATTTGAAGATCAAAGTGATGCGGACGAGCCATTTCATTCTTTGTTATTGTATGCCAAGCCTGCTGTAGATATACTTCAGGAACATCTGCGCAGTAAGAAAGAGCAGGGGCAAGTGGATGACCTTTGAGAATTGCTCATATCACTGGATGTATCTTGATTCGGTCAAAGTCCACGTGATAGTTGTTCGGCTTGTATGGCATATACATGATGGTTGGGAACACATCATTTGGTGTACGTCGAGAAGCAGAAAGATCGGCTCCAACAGAAGGATGTGACGGCATGGGAGTATCATGAGATGCTCGATCAGACGGATCATCGAGAATGGCATTCTCGTCTTGAATCATTGGATCAATATTGGTTTTGGAAGACATAATAGACCTGGAAATCAAAATGAAAAAGAATTAGACAAAAATAAAAAAAAAATATTCTAAGTATGGTTTGCGTGCCAAGTTAGAAGCGCAAACCAAGGTTTGCGTTTCAGACATGAGACGCAAAGAAAAGTTTGCGTGTCTAACATGGTCCGAAAACTATATTTAGAAAAAAAAAAAAAAAAAAACACACAAAAAAAACACAAAGGAAGGTTTGCGTATCAAGTTAGAAGCGCAAAGTCTACTTTGCGTTTCTAGTTAGAGGCGCAAAGTTCACTTTGCGTTTCTATTTAGACGCGCAAAGTTCACTTTGCGTTTCTAACTAGACGCGCAAAGTTCACTTTGCGTTTCTAGTTAGACGCGCAAAGTTCACTTTGCGTTTCTAACTAGACGCGCAAAGTAGACTTTGCGGCACAATCATACTTGATATCAAAACCTTAACTAAACATGAAGTAAAAACAAAAAAGAAAGTTTGCGTGTCAAAGAGGAGACGCAAAGTACACTTTGCGTGTCCTAGTTGATACGTAAACAACACTTGAAAAAACACAAGGTTTATTTAACAAGTTAGAAGCGCAAAGTAGACTTTGCGTTTCTAGTTAGACGCGCAAAGTTCACTTTGCGTTTCTAGTTAGACACGCAAAGTACACTTTGTGTTTCTAACTAGACGCGCAAAGTAGACTTTGCGGGTCTATCAAACTTGTACTTCAAACCTACTTTTCGCGAGACACGAACCGAAAACCACAAGAATCAAAAAATTAAAGCAAGAAAACATGAAATTAGAGTAAACGAAAACATACCTGAAGATCGATTAGCAGTTCTAAACAAAACCCAAGACTCAATTTGAACAAAGAAACTCGAATCTGAATATCGAAGACAATGAACAGTACAAAGAACGTAAATGGCACAGTACACGAACAAAACATCAAAATCAAACACACCAGAAAAACAATGCTAATCAAAACAACAAATCAAAAGAAAAGAAGAACACATACCTGATTAGAGTGAACAACAATCGAAAATCAATGGAAAAAGTGAAGGTCGGCGCACACAGAGAATAGGAGGGAAGAAGATGAACAGTTCCAAAGTTCAAAAGATAAAGGAAGCAATAAAAGAGAATATTCATATACTAACCTCTATTTATACTAAACATAAAAAAAATAACACTAAAAAAAATACACTTAAAAAAAATAAAATTTCTAAAAAAAATATTCCTAAAAAAATACAGCTTAAAAGAAAAATTTTACCTGACAGGTTCCTTTACTCTCCCTACACAAATGCATAAAAAATTTAACTGTTAGAATAGCAAATGTGTAGAAAAAACTGAGAAATATACCTGTTAAACTTCTGATCAGCACAGATAATGTTCTTCCTTACTCCCCCTCAACCACAGAAAAAATTCAGAAAACTTTTTCAGATAAGCTCTCCCCCTTGAAAATTGCACAGACCATATACAAAAAAATACAGATACTCAAACATAAAGACATCAGTATGAAAGATGATCATATTGAATATAAATTTTATAACAACTGAATATATAAACTTTTAAACACTAAACAAATTAAATTCTATTCAGTTAAATTTCACAGATTTATCAATCAGTTGAAATCAAGCATATATTGTTGGATGCAAGAACAAGTATAATTGCATATCAAGTTAAGACATGTTCAGTTTCAAAAACTTCCATTTATATATTCAGTATGCTCGCATGTGAACTTCAATTAGCTTCAAGAAAAATGCAATTCTAAAATTAATATAGAAAACTTTGCATGTACTGACACTAAGTTATCAAAAATTAAGACTTTCACAAATTTACAGGTTTATCACAACTCAAACATATCACCAAGTATCATGAGATGTGTGCTCATTGGCATCTTTTTAGCAGTGTGCACATTGGCATCTTAACATGAGTGTGCTCTTTTGCATCTTTTAAGCGCGTGCACTTTGGCATCTTTTAATCAGAGAGTTCATTAAGTAAAGAACATGTAGTAAACGTAACTTTCTATCTGACCCTATTGCAGGATTTGGGTCAGCCACTCCCAGACCAGCTGGCCTTAGGGGGCTAGGTGTCAAGCACCCCTTGGAACTTACTTTTCCGGATCAGAAAGGCTACATCGACATATTCTAAACCCATTCATACCAGTAAAACATGATTTTCGATCTGATTCTATAGAAGGATTTCTGTTCGATCACTCCCAGACCAAATGACCTTAGGAGACCAGATGACAAGCATCCCGAGGAACTTACTTTCCCAAACCAGAAAGGTCACAGGTACAAACTTTTAAACTCAGAGATTTCTGTATTTTAAGAATTTATAATTCATCTCAATCACTCAGATCAACGTCTAAATGCTTAGCCCATATTTTCATTCTGATCTATAATTCTGATCATTTAGGTAGTCTAAGCAAAGTAAACTATAAAAATTCAGACTCACATATCTTTAAAGCAGTATTAAAAGCTAGAAACATGTTGCTGACTTTTCGACTTTTGTAAGATTTGAAAGTTAAACATATAAAACTTTAATATAAACAAATAACTTGTAAAAGATCCTAGACATACGTTTTATTCAAAAGACAGAAAATCTGTAAAATTTTATTTTATAGAATAAAATTTGTAAAGATTTAAACTTTTAAATTCAACATGCCTAATTTTGAAAGCAAAAAATTGAAACGTTTTTCATCTAAGGCTTTTGTAAAAATATCAGCAAGTTGATATTCAGTTGGTACAAAATATAATTCAATAGTACCTTCTTTCACGTGATGCTTTATAAAATGGTATCTCATATCTATGTGCTTGGTCTTGGTGTGCTGGACTGGATTGACCGATATCGCAATTGCGGACTTGCTGTCACAATAAATTGGCACTGTCTTGTACAACATCCCGTAATCACGAAGTTGCGTTTTCATCCAGAGTACTTGAGCACAGCAACTAGCTGCAGCAACGTATTCAGCTTCGGCTGTTGATATTGAAACGCAGTTTTGCTTTTTCGACACCCAGCTTATCAGTCTGTCACCTAAAAACTGAAGATGACCAGAAGTACTCTTCCTGTCCAATTGATTACCACCAAAATTTGCATCTGAATAAGCAATCAGATTATAGTCAGAACTTTTAGGATACCATAATCCTAAATAAGGAGTTCCTTTAATATATCTAAAAATGCGTTTGACTGCTAAAAGATGAGATTCTTTTGGTTTAGCTTGGAATCGGGCACACAAGCACGTGGAGAACATTATGTCCCGGCGACTGGCAGTTATATACATCAGTGATCCGATCATCCCTCTATATGTCTTTTGATCCACAACTTTTCCATCTGGATCGAGTCCGAGTTTGGCACCGTGAGCCATCGGCGTTCCGATTGAAGTAGATTTGTCCATCTTGAATTTCTTCAAGATGTCGAATATATACTTTGACTGGTTGATGAAGATACCATCAGGAAGCTGTTTCACTTGTAAGCCGAGGAAGAAATTGATTTCTCCCATCATGCTCATCTGAAATCTAGAGGTCATAAGATCAGAAAACCATGTACACAAAGATTTGTTTGTCGCACCGAAAATAATATCATCTACGTATATTTGTACTAAGCAGATATCAAGATTAGTTCTATAAATGAAAAGAGTAGTATCGATAGACCCTTTGGTGAAGCCAGATTTGACCAAGAAAGCTGACAACTCGTCATACCATGCCCGTGGAGCTTGTTTCAAACCATACAATGATTTATCGAGAAAATATACATAATCTGGACGATCTTTGTCAACAAATCCCTCTGGATGAGATACATATACTTCTTCTTTCAGCTTGCCATTGAGAAATGCCGTCTTGACGTCCATTTGATATACTGTGAAGTTTCGATAAGCAGCGAAGGCAAGAAACATTCGGATAGCTTCCAATCTGGCAACGGGTGCAAATGTTTCATCGTAGTCAATACCTTCTTCTTGTCGATATCCTTTGGCTACCAACCTTGCTTTGTTCCGCACGATGATATTATCTTTATCCATTTTGTTCTTGAATATCCACTTTGTACCAATTATGCTTTTTCCTTTCGGCCTTGGTACAAGTCTCCACACTTTGAGCGCATCAAATTGATTGATCTCCTCTTGCATAGCAATGATCCAATTCGGGTCTTCCAATGCTTCAGAAACTTTTGTAGGTTCAATCTTGCTTAGAAAGCAAGTGAAGAGACATTCGTTGGAAGTAGCCGATTTGGAGCGTGTAGAAACACTGGCTTGAGGATCTCCAATAATTTGATGAATTGGATGAGATCTTGTCCATTTTGTTGTATGAGGGAGAGGATCAATGATATCTTGAACCACTTCTAATTGAAGAGAGGGAGGTTCAGAAACTTCTACATCAGATGAAGAGATAGAATCAGTTTCCACTTGAGGAGGAGGTATCTCAACAATATCTGAATCAGATTCGGGAACAGTTTGTTGAATAACATCATTCTGTACTTCTTCCTGAATTGATTCCTCTTGAACAGGTTGATCTTGAATAGATTCTTCTTGAGTATGTTCTTCATTAATAGGCTCAGTTTCTGATTGAACATTGTCTGATTGAACAAAAACTTGTTGTGCCGGTTCTTGTTGAACAGGAGAGACTGGAGCAACATCATTGTCAGAGATAGATGCAGCGGAATTTGGAAAAGATGAGCTCTCAGTTTCCTGATTCAAAACATTAGAAACATTTTCAGAGTTAGATCTAGGCACATCATCATAAAAAATTTCAAACAGAAAATCAAGATCAGAAAGATTAGGAGAGGGAGTAGAAGAATCCTGGTTATCCGGTGAAAGAGCAGGTTCTGAACTGATTTGCTCAGAAACTGAATTTCCAGTAAAAACGGGTTCTGAGCCTGAGTGACTAGAAACCAAATTAGCAGCTTCGTCAAATTTTACATTGACACTCTCTATGACCTTTCTTGCAGAGATCAGAAAAACTCTATAAGCAGCAGAGTTTGAAGAATAACCCACGAATACACCCTCATCTGCCTTTGGACTAAACTTGTTGAGATTCTCCCTGTCATTCAGAACGTAGCATTTACACCCGAATGACTTGAAATACTTGATGTTCGGTTTGATCCCATTCATAAGTTCATACGGTGTTTTGTTGAAACGACAATGCAGAATTGATCTGTTTTGTGTATGACAGGCAGTTGATACTGCTTCATCCCAGTAAGACAAAGATAGACCAAAATAAGCAAGCATTGATCTGGCGGACTCAACAAGCGTTCTGTTTCTTCTTTCAACAACGCCGTTCTATTGCAGAGTACGTGCAGCAGAAAATTGTTGTTGTATTCCTTGAGATTCATAGAATGCCTGAAGAGTACTGTTTTTGAATTCAGTGTCATTGTCAGATCTTACCACTTTCACTTGCTTCTGCTTATTTGTCTGAGTTGTCTTTATGAGATTGATAAGTACTTCAGGAGTCTCGTCTTTTGACTTCAGAAATTTTACCCAAGTATATCTGGAGTAGTTATCAACAACCACCAAAACATATTTCTTATGTCCTAAACTCTTCGTCTTCATCGGACCACACAAATCAACATGCAAAAGATCAAGAATAGCCGAAGTGCAGTGTTCAGGCTTAGGCTTGTGAGGAGCTTTCTTCATTTTTCCTTTCTCACAATCCTGGCATAGATGGTCTTTCTGGAAACGGAGAACTGGAAGACCTCTCACTGAATCATTCTTGACCAGGCGATCCATATACTTGAAGTTGAGATGAGCTAATCGTCTGTGCCAAATCCAACTTTCTTGAATTGAAGCTTTAGAAAGCAAGCAGATATTTGAAGGAATTTTGATCTTGGAAAGATCAATGGTATACAAATTTGATTGCCTTTTTCCTACCAGAAGATCCTTGCCATTATCATTCTTCACTGCAACTCTTTTGGATTTGAAGCTGACTTCAAGGTCTTTATCGCAGAACTGTCCTATGCTGAAAAGGTTGGGACTTAGACCCTCGACACTCTTTTGACAGTTATGTTACCCTGAACTAGATCACCATAACCAAGAATCGGAGCTGTCTCACAGTTACCAAATTTCACACGACCGCAACATTTATCTTTAAAATTAGATAGAAGTGATTTGTTGCCAGTCATATGTTTTGAACATCCCGAGTCCAGATACCATAATTGACTAAGCTCAGAACCATCAGATGATGTATCCTCTTCCTCATCATCAGATTTGTCATCTCCTATAAAGCACATGGCCGCAGTTTCCTCATTTTCAGCCTCGTTGTCCGAATGATCCAGCCAGTATTCTTCTTCGGCCAACAGGATGGTTCCACTTTCTTTCTTTTCAGCAAGAGTCAACTTCTTTCGGTAAAAAGAAGCATCCTTTACCACTTTGACTCTACAGTCCTTAACCATATGTCCAGGCTTCCCACAGTTAAAACAGTTAACCACCTTTTTCTCATCCTTCTTCTGTTCAACCACCTTAGTTGGTTCATACTTTGGAGTGTATGTCTTTGAAGGAGCACCAGGTTCTATCTTTTTAGAACCAGAAGTAAACTGTAAGTTGTTTGAACCAGATTTGTGCTTGAATCTCTTCTGATAGTGCTGAGTCAAAAGTATCATGGCCTTCTCTAGAGCTTCGCCATCATCATCCGTTGATCCATCATAAGTTGTTTCAGTCAAAGCTTGCTCAGCCAGTTGGCTAGATAAAAGAGCAATAGGATCTACTGACAGAGGCTTGTTCTTCTTATCCAGTTTCTCCTTCTTCTCCATTACCATAGATTCATCTGTCATCAAGATTTCGTATAACTCCTGAATTGGCATGGTTGAGATTCTGACATCGTTTCTCATTCTGTGGCATGACTTGTTCCAGTCAGGTTGTAAAGCGTTCAGAAAATTCAAGTTAGCCTCCAACTCAGTCTTGGTAACTTTAATCGTGTAGAGATCATTGATAACAGCCCAGAATCGATCAAAAACATTTTTCAAACTTTCCCCATCCTTGGCCTTGAACTTTTCAAAGTTTTTCATGTACCTGGTCTGTCGTAACTGAGTAGACATTGCAGTACCAAGCATAATATTCTCAAGTTGTGTCCACATCATCATTAGGTTATGTTTGAAGCAATCGATTCTGTTATAGATGGAGTTGGGAAGATCAAGGATCAGATTTGATTTGGCCTGGCTATCAGCTTGATGTCGTAACATCTCATCAGCATCATATTCCCTTAAATATTTCTCAACAGAGGTAGCAACAGAAGTTGCTGTAGCTGGAATAACTTTCCTTGGTATTTCCATAGGACCCTGAGTCAGTGATTTCATCATGTTCTCCCCATTCGGTTGCCTTTCAATAAAGTTGATGAACCGATCCTGCCATTGTTCGAATTCATTCTCATTGATGAGAACTGGTGGACGAGTATCAGACCCCAAAGACATCATGAGGTCATTCTTGTAGATTTGTGCTTGCAAAGACATCTTGAGAAAAATCAGAAAATTTAGAAAATTTTCTAAGTATGAGAGACCCGCAAACTAGAGGTTTGTGTTTGTAATGAGGAGCACAAAGAAGGTCTTGCGTTTGCAGAGGGGAACGCAAACTGAGTTTTGCGTTTGCTGAGGGGAACGCAAACTGAGCTTTGCGTTTGCTTCGTGAAACGCAAAGTGTTACTTTGCGGGTTGAGACTTTGCGGGTGATGCACTAAGACTTTTCGCTTGAAGAGAGAAACGCGAAATCTCTTTGCGTTTACAGAGTGAAACGCAAACTTGACACTTGAAACTTTGCGGGTCCAAAGTGAACCGCAAACCTGAAAAATTCACTAAAACACGTGTTAGACACGCAAAATATATGAATGAAGGAATGAGGCGCAAAGCATATGAATCATACGCAAACTCATATGTATGAAACGCAAACTCACATGAATGAGACGCAAACTTCATAAACTCAATCAATTCACGCAAGATCAACTACAACTTTGAAAATTAACCTAGAAAAGCATACACTGAACTTCGAAAACTTCTTTTTAACAAATTTTAATCAATAAACTCGATTAAAATCAACAAAATCACAAAATTTGACAAAGAACAGAACGAAAACGGCGTTTTTCCAGAAAAATACAAGATCTGCAAATTGATTATCTAAACAAGATTTTTATGCGAAACACAAAGAAGCAATTATGATCGATTAGTAAAAACGAATCAATTAAGTCCAATTTCAACACAAATTGTTCAAAAACTTGTCCAAATTTGATGAAGAAGCAAAAAACGAGATTTTCTTGAAAAATCAAGAAAATCGATCGAGTTTTCTGCTTCAATTCACAAATCCAGAAACTAAATCACTAATCTCTCAATCCTCTCAAGATTCAGTATGCTCTGATACCAATTGAGAGTCCAAGATCACTGATTCTTTAGAGAGAGAAAGTAGAGAGAGAGTAGAGAAGCGCAAAGTAAACTGATGTATTAAAATGTGAGTGCCAAGTTTACAAAACAAAGGCTCTAAGGGGACCTAAATACCCCTAGCCTTTACAATACAGAAATGAACAATAAGCACAGTAAAAGCTAGAAAATAAATACAATGATTACTATAAAAACAGATCTAACAAAGAGTTTATGATAATTTCAACAAAGCTGAAGAAAGATTGTTGAAAGTTGAGAGCAAAGTGCAAAGTTTTCTGAAGATGTGCTGAATTTACTGAAATTTCTTTGGAGATTATTTGCTAAAGCAGCCTGAGCAAAGTCTGAAGATAATTTCTTTCAAGTGTCTGAAAGAGGTTTCTACCATTTTTGGGAAAGATTGTTATTATTTGTTGAAGACAGATTTTGGAAAGAATTCAATTTCTTTGAAGATAATCTGAGTTAACTGAATTTGACAAAGGGAGAGATTGCACAGTTTGATTCAAAGAGAGAAGATTGAATTGCTAAATCTTTTGAAAATGATCTTGATCCAAAGGGGGAGATTGTTAGAGCATAAATATGTTGGATACAAGATCATAGAAGACTAAAGGTCAAAGCTAAAGTCAACTCTCAGTATCAAAGTCAAAGTCTAGTGTAATAAAGTCAAAGTCAAACATTGTATTTTTTGTTTTAATGATTATTTGCGCGTTTTAGTGTTTAGCGTGAACAGTGTCTTGCGCGTTTCTTAGTTTGTTTAAATAACTTGTTGTGAGTGTTAGACATGTAATTAGAGTTCAGAGAGCATTGTGAGAGTATCCATTGTTAGAGTGAGAAAGCTTTGTGAGTGTAATTTGTAATCAAGATTTGTGATTGAAATGAAAGTGAGATTGGAAATTAATTGACATCTTGATCATAACATTGTTATCTGGGAATAACAACAACACGTGATTATCATCGGTTCTAAACTCCGAACTAACATTCTCTTGTGCCTGCTGGGAGTTTGCCCATAATTCACTATCGTCTTGCTGGGATTGTTTGATCCGAGATATTAGAGTTGATTCTACCGTTAGATTCGACAAAACTTCTGTGAACTTGATAGAATTTCAGTCCAAACCATTCAATCTCCAAAGCCAAGACTATATGAACAATTAAAGAAGAAACATATTCCATAACTTTATGGCTTAAAGTGTCAACGACTACATTAGCCTTGCCTAAATGATACTGTATCCGGATATCGTAATCCTTCAGAAGTTTGAGCCATATTCTTAGACGCTTATTTAACTCTTTTTGAGTAAAGATGTATTTGAGGATCTTGTGGTTGGTGAAAACATCGCATGTCTCACCGTACAAATAATTACGCCAAATCTTGAGTACGAAGATGACCACAGCCAATTCGAGGCCGTGAGTCGAATAATTGACCTCATAAGGAATTAATTGACGAGAAGCATACGTGATCAATCTTCCGTGTTGCATAAGAACGCAAGCGAGACCTTTCTTTGAAGCATCACTATAAATTTGTAACCTACCGGTACCATACGACAATACAAGAATAGGCACGGTAACCAATCGATGCTTCAGTTCCTCGAAACTAGATTTTAGTTTTGAACCCCAATTGAATTTGACTAATTTTCAGAGTAATCGGGTCAACGAAAAAGATATTTTAGAGAAACCTTCAATGAATCGTCTGTAATAACCATTCAAACCCAGAAAACCATGAACTTCAAATACGTTCGTAGGTCGTGGCAATTTAGTAAAGGTTTCAATTTTCGCAAGATCGACTTTGACACCTTAGGCGAAGATTACGTGTCCAAGAAAAGACACTTGTTCGAGTCAGAACTCGCATTTGGAATGGTTTGCGTATAAAATTTGCGTTCAAAGAGTTTCCAAAGCGATCTGAAGATGTTGATCATGTTGCTCTCTTGACTTCTAGTATATCAAGATGTCATCAATAAACATGATAACAAAGTCTTCGAGATAATCCTTGAAAACCTGATTCATAAGGTCCATAAAGACAACTGGAGCATTAGTTAGCCTGAAAGGCATTACCATGAACTCGTAGTGCATGTATCGAGTTCTAAATGCAGTATTTGGAATATCACAATCTCGGATACGAAGTTGATGGTACCCCGACCGAAGATCAATCTTGGAAAAGTACCATGCCCTTTGTGATTGGCCGAACAGATCGTTGAATCTCGGCAACGGATACTTGTCACAAATCGTTACTTTATTAAGCTCTCGATAATCGATACAAGGACGCATCATACCATCTTTCTTTTTTACGTAGAAAACCAGAGCTTAGGGTGAGACATTGGGTCGAATGAAACATTTTTCAATAGATCATCGAGTTGAGTTTTAAGCTCCTTCATTTTAGTTAGAGCCATTCGGTAGGAAGTCTTGGATATAGGAGAAGCTCCCAAGACTAGGTTGATGGTGAATTCAACTTACCGAACTACTGGTATACCTGGTATATCATAGGGAAACACATTAAGATATCTGGAAATAATAGATATAGATGTAGAAGCAGGGAATACCTATTCGGGGTCTTGTAAAACAGCCATAAAACCTTCATTGCTTTACCAAGTATACTGCTTCACGGTAATAAAGGCTAAAGCACTACCATCTTCTTTTGGAGTACCTGCTTGGAAGATTGCCTCCGGTTTGTAAATATCCTCAAACAATATTTGTTTGCCGTTACAGTCTATAGTTTTCCGATGGATGACAATTGATACCCAATATTAAATCAAAGTGGGATATATATATTGGAAGTAGAATGACCAACCGTATGCAGTCCCCAATAAGCAACGGACAGTTGGAAAATCGAGTTACCACATAGATTGCACCACCCATAGGGGTAGATATCACCACTTGAAATTCGGTGTTCTGCTCATAAGGTTCTAACTCGGACTCTAATTGTTCATTTTAGGACCATAAATGTCCTATTTAATATAAAGTTATATAAAGAATTATATAGATTTATTTTATTATTTGTAAAAGCCTTTATTATTATTTGGGCTTAGTTTGGTTAATAGGCTTGGGCTTTACTTGTAATAGGGCTTGGTATTTATAGTTTGTTTAGAACTTTGTTATTAGGGTTAATAGATGAGATCAATTGATTGTGTGCCAAATAGAGAGCTTAGATAGTTTGCTTTTCATTCATACATGTAACTCTCTTTCAATCATTCAATACAATTAATCGTTCATTACCTTAGGTAAAATAACAAGGGTGCAATTGGAAAATATTGAAAAGCTCCTGAAGTTTATTGAAACATTACTCCAAAATAATAAGCTAATATTAGCTTAGAAGTTTTTTTAAGGGTGTCTCAGGTTATGTCCAGACTAATCTTTGCAAACTGTAAGATATCAGTCCTAATAAACTCAGTGGCCACAATTGTTATGGTAGCCTGGAATCGAACCCAGTACAGATGGGATATTCCACCACATCTCCCTAGGCCTCAACTACTACTCCACAACCCTTGTGGTTAGCTTATAAGTTATCTTATAAGCTAGTTTTGACGCATTCAAAAGAAGCTTTTGCAATAAGCTAGCTTATGGTCGTCAAATTCTTGGTTGTAAATTCGCTTCGTAGATGACAGTGTTAGATGATTGTGTTACTATATATTGGTTTTTTTTATCCATAAAAGTTATGAAGTGTTACGTGTTAGATGACTGTGAGTTTTTGTACTAGTGAAATAAGGCCTAAAAACCTTGATTACAAGACTTCAATTATATCGTTGATGATTTTTGTTGAAATCCCACACTGATTAGACTTGGATAATTTTGCCTAAATATACGCTGGAATCTCAATTTTCTTTTGGAAACCAATTTAATGGGGTTCTATAGATTCTAATTACATAGTTTCAAAATCAAAGTTTATACTACTAGAGTGACTAGACACTTTGAGACTGTGCCATCTAGCCTTCGTTGGAGGAGACGGCGATGACACTATTTAACATAAAAATAAAAACGATAATTTTTTTTTCACAAAATCATCATAGATATTTTGATTGGTTATTTGCCTATTATTAAAAACTTAAGGGTCGTTTATCAAACGCTTATCCGGATAAGGGTTTAACGGTGAAATTCAACACTATCACTTATTTACTGGGTAAAATTTTATTCCATCTAAACGGTATCGTATGCAACAATTTTCCTAGTAAGCGTTAACCGTGTAAGAGTTTTCACCCTCACTTACCGGGTAATGCTCTCAATCATTGTCTTAGCTCTTACCGGGTAAAATTCTAGATCTTTGTTATATTCATCCGATAAAATAATATAACTTTGTAAACACTTACCCAAGTAAACATTTGATAAACGGCCCTTTAAAATACGTCTCATATTCGATTCTTGTCACAATCCCTTCCATTTCTTTTTCAAAAAAAAAAAAAAAAAGAAAGCCCAAAATTCAAATTCAAAAATAAAAAATTTGACGGAAACAACCGAGAAGACTCAACCCTTGTCTTTTTTAAATTCAAACTTTAATGCAACGATCAAAATCATTTCATACACAACAAACTTCTATCATATGTTTACTTTTATGAAATATAAGTACATTGAACGAAATGTTATGATTACACCTAGTGGTGAATCCATTGTTTTTTTTTTTGTGATGGGTCGGAATTATCATAGTCCTCGTCGTGTAGTTGGCAAGATAATTTAAGTATTTGTTTATATCATATGTTATAACCTTTTTTTTTTTCTTTCAGACGAATTCCTAGAGAGATCATTCAGATGAACTTTTTTAGACATTAAATGAGTAGAGCTAGCTAGTTGAATGATATTAAAAGAATTATAACCACCAATATCTATTCAGAATACTGGTATTTAAGAAAAATCATTTTCGTAAATGAAATAATAAAACAATTAACAAATATATAATAATTAGGCATCAACTAATAGACCTAACCCTAACAATTAACAAAAAAAAAACAATTAGGCAACAACTAATAATAACCTCTAACCCTAATAGTTAATAATAAACTCTAATCCTTATAATTAACAATCAATTAATAATTAGGCATACACTAATAATAAACTCTAACCTTAACAATCAACAAAAAAAAAATTAAATTAGTCATCAACTAATAATAAACTCTAACCTTAACAATCAACAAAAAAAAAATTAAAATTAGTCATCAACTAATAATATAAACTCTAATCATAATAATTAACAAAATATTAACAATTAGGCATTAACTAGTAAATTTTAACCCTAACAATTAACACTTATACATTAACTAAGAAACTATAACCTTAACAATTAATATAAAAAATAAATTATATAAAAAAAATCGAAAATGAAACTAGGTTAAGCTTTTTATAGGGACAAACTTTATTTTTGTTGGGGGTCGAAACAATATATGTAGTTATAAAAATTAAAATTTATTATATAAAAACCAAATTTTTTGAAAGTTTATTGCGGTTAATTGACCCCCTTAACCATAGTATATATCCGCCAGTAATGACACCTTTAAAAACGTAATCTTTATATCACAACAGAGTCCTGATACGATGGCACATGCCACCTTATGCCTTCATGTAGATATGTTTAATCATTTTTTTTGAAGACATATGTTTAATCATTTATTTTCTATTAGATTTGAATAATTTATCCTCAATATAAACCGAAACTATAAGGGGTTGTTTGTTATTTTTTAAAAATCTATTAATGACTGTTAAGTCTGAATCGTTCAAACCTTTTTACACACCACCTGTTATTAATCATAACTAAAATAAGACTTCAGACTTTAGACCTTTTAAAAAACAAACGGCACCTAAGTATTTTGTCCTCCAAAAATCTTCAAAAGAACTAATATTAGAGTTTATATATTTTCACCATTTCTACTCGAATAACCACAAAAGAATAATTTATTTATTCGAAATTTTAACTTACACTTATTTCGTCTTCAAATAAATGTCCAAAATGAAAAGGAATATGTAATTACCACATTTTTTAAATAATTTAATGACGTTTTTATTCTTAATAATAAAAACCGAAACTTTCTCTACTTTATAATTAAGAATATGATGGAAAAGTGAATACTTATTTAAGACAACCTAACATAAAAATACAAATATGTATATGAGTGATTGAGATTCTACAAGATAAGATAAAGATCAATAATTGGTGATGTGTTGGTGTGAGCGGAGGAGACATATTTCACAATCGCATGCAATTCTTGTATGCCATTTTGGGCGCATCCATCATCACTCTACATTGCGGCTTGCGTCCAATGTTTTATATATTCTATTTTATCAAGGTCAATAGTAAAATGGCAAGTTATATTGTATTTTATTAAGTTATATTATAGTTTTGATAATGTAATTTTTTTACATCAAGATTAGTGATGGCCATCTTGGCCCGGCCCGATCGGGGTTAATCGAGTCCGATCCATCTGAAAGCCCGGCCCGGTCCGGCCCGATACCAAACCGGTTTGAGGTCCGAAATCATGGACCGGTTTGGGTTTTTGGCGTTTTTGGCGGCCCGGCCCGGCTCGGCCCGAGCCCGGTTCACGGTCCGGTTTTTGGCCCGGCCCGGCCCGATTCGTACTTTTTTTTTTTAAAAAGACGTTATGTTACCGTTTATATACGTTTTTTTGACATTTTTTTGTATTTTTTACCCCCCAAACCCCTATAAATACTTGTATTGTAAGTTTGTAACTTAAAATTATATATAAAATGTATTTTTAAAGGGTATTTTAGTGATTTATTATAAATAAAACGTATTTTTAAAGTGTATTTTAGTGTTCCATTATATAAATAAATTATTTTTAAAAAAAATACGAAAAAATCATCGGCCCGATCACGGCCTGGTTTGGGCCCGGCCCGGCCCAGTTTTGGTTAAACCGGTTTACCCCAAGCCTAATCGGGCCACGCCTTTTCAGGTGAAACCCGGCCCGGCCCGAAGCCCGTTTTGGCCCGGTTTTTGCTTTCACTGTAGAGGCCCGAAGCCCGTTTTGGCCCGGCCCGGCTCGGCCCGAGCCCGATTTTTGTCCATCACTAATCAAGATCAAGCGATATTACATATAGTTTAATAGGTAAAATAGTATAAAATAGAAAAAGTTCAATTTCGTTATACTAATTGAGAGAGAGAAATTAATCGTTACATTAAATAGGAACTAAATTTGACATATCTTGATACATTTTGTCCTATAAACAACCATCACTACATGCCCTTCAATCATATTGACTATCAATCTATCATGTTCTCTTATTAAAAATTCGGCATCCCTAATGGCACAATTAAACTCAAGCGATTTCATATTTAACATGCACGCCCCATCTAATGTAACAATCCAATTTTGCATTGGTTTACATGATCTAAATGTTAAAGGAGCCTTAACTACCGTTTCTATTCACAGTGTCTAAACCTAAGTTTCGACCTCTTTTTTCACAGTTTCTAAATTTTACCTGTATACACAATTTAAAACATATATCTAATGACCTGACGTATGCCAAATGTGTCTAATAAATGCTATTATCAACATGTAAAATAAATCCAAATATACACAATTATCAACCACTAAAAACGTTTCTCGTATCAAAAACCACCAATAAAGGCGTGAAATAATTGCTAAAAGCGACTTTAGCACATCGATCACTTTGGAGATGGAAGTTTGCATTTTTCTCTCTCCATATCCTTATTCCTATTCTCTTGTGGGACTTGACCGATTTGACATAAAAGAGTTAAAATGAGGTGATTCACACTTCAGAGTGCAAATGCATTATCAAAGGGTAATGCTAATGACACCCTTATTAATATCAAAATCAGGTCAATTCATGCATTAAGAATGTAAAAAACAAGTTTTGATGTTGATGTGTGTGAAGAGAAAACCATTTATAAGATTGTTATTAACAAAGTATAAGATGCCATTAGCCTCCCCCGTTATCAAACGGTAGTTGTGTATCCAAAAAATATAGATTGATATATAATTTTATACAATTTTATTGTAAACCAAGAATTAAAAATTAATGTAATTTTTCATTTAAAAAAAATCCAAAACCTATAGAATATTAACACTTATCTTTTATTTAATTATGTTAATCAGTTCATTATATGATATCAATATAAAACTTAACGTCTTAAAAAACTATGAATTGGAAAACAATAATATATGTTTTATATATCATTTTTATTAAATGTTTTATAATATAACATATATATAGAGGTTTAATCATTTGTTAACAAAATATCTAGTGTTAACTTTGCAAACCAACAATAGCCAATCAAATGTCAAATTAAATCAGTGTTTCCTCACATACGTCACCTAATCAGCAAGGGTACTTTTATACTTTTTATTTTTTTTTCTTTTAGAGTAAACTCTAATTTTGGTCCCTAAGGTTTATTTAAATTTTTGAAAGTGGGATCTAAACTTTGATAAGTCTAGAAATTGTCCTTGTGTTTCTTATTTTGCTTTGAAAATGGTCACCCGTCACTAACTCCGTTAAAATCTCTGTTGGAGTGAGGAACAATTTTGTCTTTTTACCTATTTTCCTATTTTTTTATATCAATATAATATCACATGTGTGTGTGTGTGTGTGTGTATATATATATATATAACATAAGGTTCCATTTTGGTCCCCTTCTCCTGTTTGAAAACCCTTGCGTCGGTCCGTTCCTTCCCCCGGCCGGTCACCAGAGCCATTCACCATCGGGTCACAACACATACCTTACCCTCATTTGGGCACCATTGTCATCCTTCCCCTGTTTCCTTCCCCTCATTGTGACGGACCCCCACTTCCCCTCACCATTATCGATCTCGACCATTGTCGTGAACATGGACCATGGAGTTAACGAGCGACTTTCTCCACCACCGTTTTTAACGGAAACCACAGGCGTGAATGGTTTTCTTTTGCAAGCTATTTGATTTTTCTATACGATTTGTTCATCAATTGGGATGTTTTGTCTCTATGATTTGGTTTTGCAAGCTCTTTGATTTGTCATGTGGTTTGATTCTGTAAGATTTTTTATTTGTCCATGTAGTTCCTTCCAAAAAATAAAAACCACACTCTAAATGGTTAAGACGGACAAAAACCACAGTTGCAGGTCGAGCGTGTGAGAGGAGGGGGTAGGATTCGGGTTGCAGGTCGAGTTGTGAGGGGGATGAAAATCACAGTTGCACGTCGAAAAGATGTTAGGGGGGACCACATATTACAGGTCTAATGTTGGAGGAAGAAGACGCCATCCTCGTCGGAGTTGAGGAAGAAACACCTTCCCTGTGTAAGCGTCTATATATACATATTATATATAGAGGCCTAATCAAATGAGAACTGGGTAGTTTATAGTAACCGTGAGATCCAATATGAGCTACTCATTTAATATAGAGTAAATTAGAGTCGATCGTAAACATAGTTTGGTTGATATCAAATATAAGTCCAGACTAAGAACCGACGACCCATTCGTTCTAGCGTCACAGGCAGAAGAAGTATATTATACTTCATATCCTTCGATGACAAGGGATTTGAAAGATTGGTGGGCGGTTGTCAAGACGAAGCCTTGTGGCCTATATGAAGTAGCAAAATCTGTTAGCAATGTCGAGGTTGATGGAAATGTGGATGGAGAACAATTCATTCAAATCAACGAAAGGGTAACTCATACAATGTCTGCAGGATTAAATGATGACATCGATCTCGTCCCTCTTGTCACATGGGAGGTAAATGTAGTCGATGCTCATGACGGCGACGATGGACCTGTTAATGAAGATAGTGAAGAAGAAGCAGAATTTGAAGACACAGATGATGATTCAGATAACGAAAATGAACTTAGTTTATCTGATAATTCTTCTGATGAGTAGCTTATCTTCTGTATGTTTAGTTCACAGTTATATAATTGACATGTGACATTCTCCCATTTTGTTTTATAAAATAGAAGTTGCATTTTTTTTCCAGGTGATGGCACGTCGTCCACAGGGAGGTAGAGGTAGAGGTAGAGGCAGCAGTAGCTCTGGCGGGCGTAGGGACCCACGTGCTGATGATTGTGATGAGTTTCTTGGTGACGCCCAACCCACCCTTGGACTCGGTGATGAGGACGAGCCGGTGGATATCATTGGGGGATCGAGTGCTTCGGGGTCGACGAGAGGACCCAATCGTTCGTTGCCGACGCCACGACACCCAGTCAGCGACCGCGACTAGGGATTACTGACGAAGGGTAAGTAGATGTGGTATAAGGCCTTATATTACGTAATCAACTTATATAAATGGTTTTATGCTGTATAATTTTTAATTGTGTAGGTTTCTTGATATACATGTTGTTCGAGAGATGACCACAATTTTTATAGGTTTGTTTCGTGGACCTTGGCATAGTTGGAGACTCGTCCCTCAGGCTGATCGTGATCGTATGTACCAGGGCTTTTCAGGTCGGTAAATGAATCTATTTTAATTGTACATATCATATTATTGTTTTTACCTTGATACAAATCTTGTGCATGTAGGGAAAGTTCCAGTGGGATGATGATCAGGAGGCAGCTGTGCACGCTATATGGGAGCGTACCATGAGCAATAGGTACAAGGACTGGATGAAGGCCGCACGCGATTGGGCCGCAGTACAGGCCAACCGGATTGATGGTGTGACTTGGGACAAAGAAGATTTATCGGACATTAGACCATACCACCCTCCCTGGATCCCAGAGCCCTATTGGCACCAGATGATAGAACAGGTTTTTATCTATAGTTTCTTATTTGTGCATTATCTTTGTTTTATATCCACTTATGTGTTATGATTTTTACAGGAGTGGGATACTGAGCGTTGGAAAGCAAAGTCTAGGACTGGTAAGGCCAATCGGTTGACCGAGTTTGAGGGGGTGTGCTCACGGCATGTTGGGGGATCGATTAGTACTGGACAACACCGATACAAGATGGTAAGTCTTCAATTTTTTGAATACGTACCCGATATTAGTTTCTATGTTTATTAACAACTTATCTTAATTTTCTATCGTAGGCACAGACATGGGGTCGCGATCCCACCTCTAGTGAGGTGTATGAGCGGCTCCACTGCGTGAACCGGATGGGCCCTCCGGGTTCCGACCCGCCTACTGATCCTCCGGTGTACGTTTACCCCAAAGCGGCTATAATCCATGTAAGTTTTCAAAAACCATTACACTTAATGGATATATATATATATATGTGTGTGTGTGTGTGTGTGTGTGTATGTATGTGTGTGTTGTATACATGTAGTTTGGGTTGCCACTATTGGGCAGACGTTAGGCTATGTTAGTAGATAAGTTGGATATGTTTGATTTAGAGTCGTTATGCTGCTAAAATTTCGCTTTTTATATGCATGTGTAAACAAATATGTTCAACGTATGTTTTGTTTGGTAACCGCAATGGATATATATATATATATATATATATATATATATATATATGTGTGTGTGTGTGTGTGTGTGTGTGTGTGTGTGTGTGTGTGTGTGTGTGTTGTATACATGTAGTTTGGGTTGCCACTGTTGGGCAGACGTTAGGCTATGTTAGTAGATAAGTTGGATATGTTTGATTTAGAGCCGTTATGCTGCTAAAATTTCTTCTTACCCGTTTTTGTTTTGGTAACCATAGAGACGCTTTCGAGAGCTTAAGGATGAGGTGGAGGCTAGCCAGACTCCCGATTCCCCCTCCGATTGACGAGACAGCTATTTGGGAGCAGAGTGCCGGAGGGCGGAAGAAGGGCCGTATTTTTGGTTGGACGACCCAGGATCCCCGTTATGCTATGACCGGTGAGTGTAGTAGCAGCAGCGGTGGGAGATCATCTGGGACTGCATCGGCAGAGGAGGTATGTTGGTTATATTAGTTATGTATCATATTGTTACTTTTCATTGCTAATAAATACTAATTTTTGTCAGTTACTGTATTTACAGTTAGCGACGTTGAGAGAGTAGATGGCAAAGATGGAAGAGGATGCGAGGTTGCGGGAGGAGCGCTATTTGGCTCAGTTGGAGATCGAAAGGAA
The DNA here is from genome assembly GCA_954870635.1 of Arctium minus. Lineage (NCBI taxonomy): Eukaryota > Viridiplantae > Streptophyta > Magnoliopsida > Asterales > Asteraceae > Arctium > Arctium minus. The sequence continues at coordinate 146,924,846 of OX941081.1, forward strand.
GCGCAACGATGAGTTGCAGGCGGAACAAGTCAGACATGCTACCCAGCTAGCTGAGCAGCTCACATTATCGCAGCAGTTTGCTGCCTTTATGCAGCAGCAGGGATACGGTTTCCCCCCTCCCCGCCCCCCCTAGTTAGATTGCTACATTGTTTTGTATGAATTCAGAATCGTATGAATTTGGATTTTTAGATTGCTACATTGTTTTGTATGAATTCAGAATCGTATGAATTTAGATTTTTATTTTATTGGGATGATTCGTAATTTAATGGACATGTTATTTTTGTCAACTTAATGGGCAGATTATTTGTAAAAAAATACAGGAAATGCTGATTTCTGATTTTTTTTTTTAATTTTTTAATATTAGCGACGGAATTTGTGACGGAAATCCGTCGCTAAAATATTCCGTCGCTAAAATAAACCGTCGCTAAATCCGTCACTAAATTGAGGTCGTCGCTAAATCCGTCGCTAAATTGAGGCCGTCCCTAAATCCGTCGCTAACTATTTCCGTCGCTGATCCGTCGCTAAATTGCGGCCGTCGCTAAATCCGTCGCTAATAATTCCTCGCTAGTATCCGTCGCTGATAAGCATTACCTACCACGTATTAAGCGATAGACTTTCAGTGACGGATTAGCGACGGAATTGACTTTTAGCGACGGATTAGCGACAAAAATTTCCGTCGCTGATAGGCTTCTTTTTTGTAGTGTGTTCATAGGTGAATATTAGTTACACATTAAGTACAGTGTTTTCTGGGAACAGATGAATTGTATGAAATTCACATAACCTTCCATATTGATTTCGAGAGATATCATGATTTTCTAACTGTTTCCTAATCAAGCCTATAAATACCAATTTACCTAAACACCCTTGTTCACTTATTAACCTGGTGAAGGTCGCACATTTCATTTATCTACATTCCATAATTGACACTAAGGGGACGCTTACCCGGTAAGCGCTTTTTGGTAAAAATCGACACTCTAACTTACTTTATGGGGTAAGATTGTAGTCCATCAAAAAACTATCGCATGCAACAATTTACCCGGCAAGTGCTTACCGGGTAAGACTCTCCATCCTCATATCACTCTTAGTGGATAAGATTCTCGGCTCTTGTGATGTTCATCCGGTAAGATAAAATGAGTCAGTAAGCACTTACCGGGGTAAGCGTTTAGTAAATGTACCCTAAGTCAATCAAAATCGTTGATGAAAATTTTTAATGAACAAAATTGGTTAACAAAGTTAACACGATTAACGAAAAAAGGGCCTCCAGATATGTCCCTCATATACAAACCTTGTCTAATTATATATTTGTATTATACTATATGCATTTTGTCTGGGCCAAAAAAGGTGCATGGCCCATTGGGTCAGATTGGAAAGATGGTTTGGGAAATTTTGTTGGCCCATGGATGGCATTTGGCAATAAGCAGGTGTGGGCTGGGAAGACAACAGCACCATGAGGAAGTAGGACAACACTGCCGGTTCAATCTATATGCTCTTAAACAGCAAGATGACGAAGTTTGACCACGTGTTTAGTTGGCATGAATTAGATTAAAATCTCCTTGAAAATTAGAATCTACAAATCTTATTGACTAACATGGTTTCAGAATTTGAATGAAATTATTATATACAAAATACCCATTTATGAAATAATAAAATTAATGGTATATAATATTGTATTAATTGATGATAGTGGTGGTGGCGACGACGACAGTTTGTTAGATGTTGCAACAGAAGTGGAGTAGCGATGGTGCCAATGGTGGTGCCACGATTGTGGTGTTGATCATTTATACGGTAGATTCGGATTTTTTTTGAGAGAATTTTGTTTTTTGAGAAAATGGGTAGAAATGAAATTTAGTTTCTATCATATATGTGCAAACTATATAATTGAATGAAATTAATCATTCCAATTCTTTCATAGACTGTAGCAAACCAAATAACTGAATGAAATCCAATTCCTTCATAGACAGTATAGTAATAATCCTCAGGGCCTTAGATGGATGTTGACTGTAATATTACGGGTTGTTTATTTTTAAAAAAAAACCCTTTTAATGGCTCTTAAGTCTGAATCGTTCAGACTTTTTTACACATCAACCTCTTATTAATCATAACTAAAATAAGACTTCAGACTTAATTTAGAACTCTTAAAAAACAAACCGCACCTTAATCTCAAAGTTAGATGGATTTATGTGTTTGGTGGGGCGAATATCCATCACATATAGTGTTGTGCTCTCAATATGCCACCCATTTAATCAAATAGCCAGCCATCATTGCCACTTGATTACAATCATGCCATATTGCCATTGCCACTTCATTTCAGATTTAATTAGAACCTTGTAATCCATGCATATGTAATTTACAGATATATATATATATATATATATATATATATATATATATATATATATATATATATATATATATATATGTGTGTGTTAATACAACGACAAATTACAATAATATCATTCAAGAATTACCCCAATCGTTGCACCACCATCAATGGCACATCAAAACGTTAAGCGAAAACGACCTCCGTCACAAAGCAATACTTGCTCCCGACCGTCAAAATGATTTAAAACCACGATTCAACCAGTCCAACAATTGGAAGAATGTCGACTTCATGTTTGACCATCTATCTAACTAGCGATCGTCTCTCCATCTTTACAACTTCTAACCCGTACTTCCATACTATTATACTTCCACCCCCTGATCTCACAGCATTGTCTCCTTGCTCCCTGCACAACAAATCACATTTCATAAACCATCCTTTTCTGTTTCCATGTCATAAATTTTAGAACAAACCATGTAAACGTTTACCTCTATCCAATAATTAGGGTTCATCTTCGACGCCAACACTACAACCGTGTCTATCGTGTGAGGATAATCTCCCTTTTTGCATTTCTTGGCGGATTCATCCCTTGCATACGTGGTCACCGTGTCGTTTCCAGCATCTCGAACATGGTTAATGTAGTAAATTGCGGGGAGTTCACACGGGTTGGTGGACAAACGTCGGGTGTTGAACGTGAACGGCCCGTCCTTAAAACTCCGCCACGTGAGGAACGTCTGCAACGGCATCTCTAGCTCGTGAGCGGTCAATATCGACGGATATATCTGAACCGTGTAGCCCCATGAGACAGATATGGACCATCGGTGCCACCACGTGTTGTAGTAGCAAAACGACTGTTGCATGGCTCGAGGTGGGTCGAGCCGGTAGGTCTGGATGAGGGTGTTCAATGACTCGTACTTGGTGTGCTTCGGTAGCAGTGGTTTCACGTAGTCAAGGTGGTGGAGTGACACTAACGGGGTCATTGGGTGCGCTGCTAGTAGACCATAAGCATCTCCCCTAACATCCAACTGTGCACAAGGGTATAATCGTCATTTCCGAGGGAAAACCATTTACCTAGAGACACCAAGCGTAACAAATACAATAAAATAAAAAAGAAGGTGGGAAAAGCTTGTGGGCGTATGAGGACACGTGTAGACAAGAATGTATGATTAAGAGGACCTAGGACAAAGCAGTTGAGATCCACGTTTCATTTCAAAATTACCCAACACCAAATGTACACTATTTTCATGTTAATATATAATATATACTTAATATTGAAGATGTGGGTTTAAACGAAAACGGTAATTATTTAAGAATATATGAGAACGACCGTTAACATACAAAATCATACATGGTGGGATTGGGATCCCCCCGCCGGGGACCGGGGACGGGGATTGTGAAACCCGCCCCAAACCCGTCCCGTTACCATCCCTATTCATGCGACTTTGCCCCATGAGTCGCAGCCATCTGCGTCATTTTTTGCCGTTAATATAAAATTTATATATGATTTTGTATATAATTTGTTGTCCTCTTGTTTTTTTTAAATCGTCACTATTTTCTGAACCTACCTCTATATATAGAGATATATCTATTCAATGTTAAAAATGATGTAATTGGTTGAATGATTTAATGGTTACTAACGGTAAAAACTGGTCAAGGTTTTTTAATATCAACATATAAATTAAAAATAATATACGTAACAAATTTCTAAAAAAAAATAATTAAAAAAAATTCATGGACTTTTTCATTTGTTGGTTTTATCTAATACTTCACCTATTTTCATTAAATTAAAAAAAAAAAGTGCAAACCATTAAAAATAGTCAGAGGAAAAAAAAAAACACAATTTCTTTTTAACGAGGGTGTCGGAAACAGGTAAAATAACCACGTAAAAACTGAAAGTTACAACGTCTTTTATTCAAATAAAAATTCCTTCATAGGTAAGGTAAGTTCCGACAACCACGACACGTGTATGCTTTCATTACCTTACGGGACACCTCATTTTTTATATTTCTCGTCTTTTTGACCTCACCCACAAAGTAAAACAAACATATATTAATATTTTTATTATAAAATGTGACATCTTTTAATATCTATATATATATATATATATATGATATGCAGGTAAGAAAATTACCAAAATAACCTCAAGTTTACCTGATGGAACCCACGTTCTTTAGTGAGGGAAACGCCAATTTCGCTCACACAAGCCCAAACCCTCTGATCAGACCCATAAAAGTAACGGTACCGATCAAGACACCCGTCAAAAATCCGAGCCAGCTCCTCCGCCAACGGGTAACTCACGGCGAATCCACCACCACCAAATGCCATGCCGTACGAGTGCATCACATCCTGCTCCACACTCTCTGAACTCCCCCCAACATAGTACATCTGCCGGTGGTCGTACTTGGATAACACCGATACCAAATTATCCGCGAAAAACACCGTATCATCGTCCCCCATCACGAACCATCTAACATCCGGTAACCCGAGCTTGAATGACTCCATCACAATCCGTGCTATCCGAACCGCCGGGCTTGACCCAACGTTCTTCAACCGGGTCAAGTCTTCCGAGACCTTGTATGGAGCAGAGTTCTCAGTGGAGAACAGTTCCGGGTCGGGTTCTTCGTCTAACCAGACGTACCCGCGTGTTCTGTTGGGTTGCCACCAAAGCTCCGAGTAGTGTCGGCGGTCTCTCCACGTGCGAACCGACCCACCGATACCAAAAAGTACGTGCGAGATTCCGGTTGGCGGTTCTGATGGTCCAGGAGAAGAATCCGGTGCTTGGATGATGGTTTCGGGGTATTGAGGATGGAGGAGACAACCGGACCACCGCGACGGTGAGCGGCGGAAGGCGGCGAAGGAAACAAAGGAAATCGAAGCAGCCACGAAAACCAGAAGTGTGATCTTTAACGATGTGTTTACGGCTTCACTATTCTTGTAATGGAAGAAGACATTTGTGATTTGTCGAACATGGGTCATAATCTCGTCCGATACTACTACTCCTCGTATGATCGAAAGAAACAACAATTGGTTTAGGGTTTGTTAAGATTTTGCTATTTCGTTAGTAAACGAGAAGGGGGATTGAAGAAGAGGGGATTTATGAAGCGAAATGAAGCCTAGAAATCGTCTGAAAGAACAGGAAAATCTTAAATGGGGAAGCGGATTGTGATGGTGGACGCGTGTCTTTGCCTGAATGATTTGGAGTAGGTTTTCGGACGGCAACCACTCTTTCAAACGTCGAATTCTTTTAAAATAATTGACATTTCTTCAACAAATTGTCTATAACATGTTCACCTAAATTTAGGCATTGTTGGATAAATACATGCTGCTTTTGTTAACGAACTTATTTTTTGAGTTTTTATTTGTACAATAAAAATTAGTTTAGAGCATTTCTAATAACACTTCTATAAAATGAGAAACCAAAATCAAAATCTTATATTCCATAGATTTTTAATTTTGGAGGATCCAACATTTAATTATAATATTAAAATATTCTAGAGTAAACTACGGTTTTAGTTCTTGTGGTTTGATGTTTATAACGATTTTCGTCCCTGGTATTTCAAAACTGTTTTTTTAGTCCTTCTGGTTTTATTTGCTTCTATTTTCATCTCTCCCTCAAATTTTATTAATATTAAATGTTAATTTATTTAAAAATTAAATAAACAAATTACATATTTGGTCCTTGTGGTATATAAACTTTTACATTTTTATCTTAATTTATATTTTTTTACTTTTTCTTTATTTATTGTATTTTATCAAGATATTTATTTTTCTATTAATTATATTGTATATTTTCATAATTATTATAACTTTAATTATAAAAATAATCAAATAATTTCATTAAAAATATTGATAAATATATGATATTTTTCAAAGTTTTAGATTTAAATCTTCTAAAATTAATATTTTTTTATCTATTGATTTATTAAAGCTATTTCTTATTTTAAATTATCATTGAAAAAAGTTCAATAAAATTCGAGAAAAAAATAGTATTATTTTATTACAACCGGTTGTTTTTTGTTAAATGCAATTTACTACACTATTTTAAATTTTCATTTAATCTTTATTTTTTATTAATTAATCAAATTTGTTTAATATTTAAATAAGACATACACACATAAACACACACACCATTTTAAATTAGGCTATATATTAAAAACAGAAAATAAGAAAATAAAAGGATAAGAAGATTTCAATATGTTGTTATAAAAATCATGCAATGGGTCATGGCGTGCCTCAAAATTAACGTGACGTCAAACACAAGCATTATTTAAAACATTGATATATATATATATATATATATATATATATATATAGAGAGAGAGAGAGAGGGGGGGGGGGAGGATCAAACGAGAACGGTACCTATTTAAAATGAACACGACAACGGCAAATCACATACAAAATATAAGTGATTTTACATGTGATTCCCGCGACCTTAAAGTCGCGGCAAAAGTTGTCCGCATATTGTGATTTTGTACGACTTCCCCGCTAAAATCACTTATGATTTTGTATATGTGATTTGTCGTTCTCGTGTTATTTTAAATAGGTATCGTTCTCGTTTGAACCTCATTCTCTCTCTCTATGTGTGTGTGTGTGTGTGTGTGTGTTTATTTTAAATATTAACAAATTTGATTAATTAATAAAAATAAAGTTTAAATGAAAATATAAAATAATTGGAGTAAAGTGAATTTACTAATAAACAACCGGTTGTTAAAATAAGATTTTTTTTTCTCGAATTTTATTAAACTTTTTTCAATGGTAATTTAAAATAAATAAAAAGCTTTAATAAATCAACAAAAAATATATTAATTTTAAGAGATCTAAACCTAAAGCTTTAAAAAAAATTCATGTATTTATTAGTATTTTTAATAAAATTATTTGATTATTTTTTTAATTAAAGTAATAATAAATATGAAAATATACAATATAATTAATAGAAAAATAAATGTCATGATGAAATACAATAAATAAAGAAAAAGTAAAAAAATGTATTTTAAGATAAAAATGTAAAACTTATACTAAAAGGACCAAATATGTAATTTGTTTATTTAATTTTTAAATGAATTAACATTTAATTTTAATAAAATTGGAGGGAGGGATGAAAATAGAAGTAAATAGAAACCACAAGGACTAAAATAGCAGTTTTGAAAGACTAGGGACGAAAATCGTTATAAACATCAAACCACAGGGACTAAAATCGTAGTTTACTCAATATTCTATTAATTTATTAAAATATTATTTCTCCCTCTACGTATTTATTTTTAAAGTTCCCTATTGGTCATCTAATCCTCTTACTTGATAATCATTTTTAGGGTAATATCCATATTTGGAGAAAAAACCTTCTCTCTACTATTTTCTCTATTTTGAAGATAGTTTTGGGAAAGTTTTTGAAGAACAATTTAGACAAAAAAAATCATCGTTTTCTCAAATTTCTCCAAAATAAAGAAGCTGTTGGAGATGCTCTTATTAAAATGTGAGTTAGAGTAACATTTTTAGATTTTTTTGACATTTTTTAATTATTAGTTAAGTACTTGTAGATGATGCTATGTGGATGATTTTTTTAAGTCGAGAACTCAAAATAACATTAATGTTTCGTTCTATTTACTGTCATCTTGATTGTTAATCATAAATCTCAATCAATCAAGCTAATTACTCAAGATATGAACATTAAGATCAAGAACTAGAGAGAGAAAGTAGATCTTGAATTACATCAACTCTAGAATTACAATATGCTTAGACTAGTTCGTTATTACATGATTAGAAAACAAACCCTATTTATACCATCTATCTATTTAACAAAGACTTAACTATTAAGGAAAGTAAATTTGCTTTGACTAACTATTACAAGGTCAATGTTGACTTTTACACATTTGACTTTCCTATTAAATCTTGGATACAGTATTTAGACCTAACATTGATGCTAACTTATGAAGAACACACAATTTCTCATATAAATGATTTGTTAGGATTAATAAATTTGATAATTTATTAGAAAATGGGCCAAGAACCTAATTTTGACATTAGATTATATGTTGCAATCAATTTTTTAGGCCACCATGAAAGAGAATTTGTTCATGATAAATAGGGGTTAGAGGCAACTTAACAACTTTAAAGTTTGGCTTTTTCTTTGATGAACCATAGCTTTAAACTCTGGCTTTTCTTTGTTGAACCAAAAGCATATCATTGCATCACTGATTCTCCACAAGATATTTATTGAACCATATATTTATATAATTGTGTACACGTGCATATTGCATGATGTAATATATCCTTGTAAACCGGGAATATAAAGTCAACGATCATAAAAAAAATTCAAGGTTTGTATTGGAAAAAAATAAATTTACAATACTCCCTTTGGTCCATTTGAACAGATTATACGAGACTAAGAGGCCATTTACTAAACATTATCTGGTAAGTGCTTACCGGGTCACTTTAGCTTATCGGATGAACATGACAACAATTCTCAATCTTACCCGGTAAGAGCAATGACAAGGACCGAGAGTCTTAGGGCTCGTTTACTAAATGTTTACTGGTAAGTGCTTAACGGCAAAAGAAATCACCCCCGCTTACCTTACCGTGTAACATTTTGGGCCATCAAAATGGATTGTTGGCAAGCGTCTTAAACCCGTAAGCGCTTAATGGGTAAGAATTTTATCCCTCACTTATCGGGTAAGACTCTCGGTCCTTGTTATGCCTCTTACTGGGTAAGGTTCTCGGTCTTTCAATGCTCAATCACTAAGGTAATTTATATTGACAAGTGATTACCTGATAAGTGTTTAATAAACGACCCATTCCTTGTAAGTGAGAGTGGTGACTCTTACCGGATAACCGTTTACCGGATAAATTGTTGCATACAAATGACATTTTAATTGACTAAAATCTTACGCGGTAAGTGAAAGTATTGACTCTTATCAATAAGCGCTTACCGGGTAAATGTTGGGTAAATGCCCCTAACAGTAGTCATCTTGGTTTTCCAGACGCACCTCTGGCAGTACTAACAATAACCATCTTGGTTTCCATGCGTATCTCCTAATAATTTTCAGGAACAAAAGTATACAAACTTACACACAAACATAGAAAGCTACATGAACTAGAAAACCAAAAGTAGAAAAAATAGGCGATCTAGATGATATATATAAATTACACAATACTAGAATCCAACCTAACTATAAACAGTATTATCGAAAAACTTGCATCCAAGTTAAGTTCAGCAGTACTACAACACTATGTCAATAAAGTACTACAAGTACTTATACAATGTTTGGTTGTAATTAAGAGTTTGTTATAAATGAGACCTGAATGATTTATATATAGTAAAAATAAAACCTAAAATCCTTCAATTTAAAAGGGTACGAGGGATGTGAAAGTCTTCAACTAGATTAACTGCTCATTTCTAGTATCAATGAATTCTTGAATGTTCAAATAGTGCTCCTTATTGAGCTTGAAAGAGATTACATAGTATTTGGAGATAAAAATAATTGTAAGGGAGATAAACATTAGCTAAATTCAATACCAAATGTGACCTCCTTGGATCAAGGCATCTGTTGCATTCTCCGTTGCAAATCGTCATTTTATCACATCTTAATCAGTACCCGATTAGATTTACATTTGATGAACTGAATATAAATAAATAATTGGAAAAGAACTGTAGAAGTACCAGTACTTTCTACCACTTCCTTCTACTAATTGAAAATAAAACTAGATTTTTGATCAAAAACGTAAGCATGAAAACCAGCATTAGCATTAGATTGCTCTAGTGTTCTTGGTTGAGTGATTAGAAAAAAGACAGTTACGTACCTTTCCAACATAAAGATCAATTTTTCAGGAGACCCACCAACATATCCACAATCCACATCGGCCATCTCCCTTGGTCCTTTAACTGTGTAACCCATAATTGCAATATGCCATATGTGGAGTACAAGAAATAAGTAACATCTATTTGCTAAAGAGAACAAAGGTCCTATTCAATGTCATTCAATCAACATGTTAAAAGGGATTACCAAAACACCAAGCAAATGTGTTAGTTTTTTCTCAAATTTTGGCACTTATCATTTACCTCCTCTAATGACAATATTTATGAGACCAACACCATCAATTATACTTATATCTCTCTCCCACAACATAACATATATACGTTATCTAAAGGACTCAAAGATAAAATACACAACAAATATTATTAAACAAAAAAGATATCAGTATGCATAAAAAAACAATACATCTTCAACAACCTTTTTCTAGGCATTGAGTGCATGAGCACTTTGTTGTCTAGAACCAAAAGTTAAGGAAAACTTAGTATGGGAATTGCTTGCAAGATCTTCATCATTGACCTGATGCTACCGATATCCTGACCAAAAGAGAAGAACTTACCAAACAACCAAGGTTACTTTATATGGATGTGCAAATTATGTAGTTGCATTTTTTCATTATAAGAAACAATGATTGAGAAGTTAAGATATTTACCTTGGTATAAACACGAACATTTTCATCTGAAAATTAGTGTTATTTCGACATTTGATGGATTTGCAATCAACTCCCACAGGAACAATTTCCTAGATTCAATAAGTTTAGAGAATATTTATAAAAGAGTTAAAGCAAACTTACAAAGCTAATTGAATCCATAGATGAATAATGCATACACTTAAGGAAGTTTAGAAATGGGATTCCATCAACACCCACAGATAGCACCAGCACCAAAAGATACAGACTAAAAATAAGCAAAACACCAAAAAAAAGTAGAAATTACAATATACAACATAAAACTTTCTATAAGTATGTGTAACACCCCAAAAATAGGATAAACAAAAATTTCCAGAATTAAAAATGTGGTATATAAAATTATGTGTTAGAGCATAAATATGTTGGATACAAGATCACAAAAGTCTGAAGACTGAAGGTCAAAGCTAAAGTCAACTCTCAGCATCAAAGTCAAAGTCTAGTGTAATAAAAGTCAAAGTCAACATTGTATTTTCTGTTTTTAGTGTTTGCGCGTTTTAATCTTGTAGCTGTTTTGCGCGTTTCAGTTCTGTAGTATAAATAGTCTTTAGCGTGTTTTAGACTAGTAGTAATTCAGTGTGAATGTTGTGAGTGTTCTTGAGAGAGAAAGAGAGAAAAATTTGTGAGAAGTTTGTAATTGATTTTCAGAGATTAATAAAAGTGAGATTAATTGATAATTCACTGTAATAATCTTGATCTATATTGATTGTGGGACACACAATTGGTATCAGAGCAGAGAAATTCAGAGAAACTTGGATCGATTTTGTGATTTTTGGATTGTATTTTTCACAAACTCAATATGAACTGTGACATTTGAATTTGTTCGTTTTTCTGGTGTTTTGAATGTAAATTTGGTTGTAATAGACTCGAATTGATGTATAGAACAAGTTTGATTCAGGTCATTTAGGCTAATTCACATAGATTGAGGGTGAATTTTGAATTTTTGTTCAAATTTTTAAAATCGAGTCTGTAAGCACTGTGGTAGGATTAAAATGTATCAATTTGTGTTTGTAATTGTAATTCTTGTATTGTAACCTGTTCGAATATTGATTTCGAAGATCCCTGCAAAGTTTCAAGTCAATTGATAAGGATTTCGATCGGTTTCAGTGGAAAAATCAAGTTTCGGGTTTGACAAGGGAAGAACTCGCTAGATCTATAGAACTCGCAGACGAAGAACTCGCAAGCTTCTAGAACTTGCAGAAGACTGTTTTGAAATTGAAGAGAAGAACTCGCAAGTAGGGTCGTGCGAGAAACTAAAACTCGCACATAACTAGATCAAGTGTGTTTTCTGAATTTTGACGATCACAGTAAGCAGTGTAGATCAAGATGACTTCAAAAGACGCTCTCTCTATCGGAACGGATGTAAAACCTCCTGTTCTATTCAAAGGTGAATATGAACAGTGGAAGGATCGATTTCTCGACTTTGTCGACCGACATGCGAATGGGGAAAACATTTTACCTTCAATTACTGAAGGTCCCATGATAGCTCCTACTGTCCAAATACCTGATGATGAATCCTCAGACAGTGAGGACGGAGACGAGGACAGAGTGCAAAAGATGAGAATTGTTCCGATGGATTTTGCACAATATTCTGAGGACCAGAAAAGCCGTTTTAAAGCAGACAAGCAAGCAAGATCTCTTCTACTCCAGAGTATTCCGAATGAGATCTATATCAAGATAGATAGCTACAAGGCAAATACAAAGAAGATGTGGGATCAGTTACAAAAGATGATGATGGGTTCCAAAGTAGGCAATCAGATGAAGGTGGCTAATTGTATCAACAGTTACGAAGAATTTAAAGCAAAATAAGGTGAGAGCTTGGAAGAAACCTATGAAAGATTTGTGCTTCTGTTGAATGAACTTTCCAAGAATAAAGTCAAGAAGAAGCAGATTGAGAACAATGTGAAGTTTCTCATTATCTTACAATCGGAATGGAAGAAACATACTCGCCGGATGAAGCAGATGAAAGATTTAAGCGATATACCTCTCCACGAAGTTTACGAAACGTTGAGACAGAATGAGGAGGAAGTAGAAGAGAAAAGATCTGAGAAAAAGAAAGCTGAGAAAGTATCTGACCCCATCGCTTTAGTAGCTGGTGAGCAGGAGAAAGAAAAGAAAGAGAAGAAAAAGAAAAAGAAAGTTGTAATTCCCAGTTCTGATTCAGATTCAGATTCAGATAGTGATGATGGAGAAAACCTGAAGCAAGATATGCTTCTACTGACCCGAGCATTCCAGAAGAAATTCTACAAGAAACCGGGTTCAAACACACAGAGGTATTCTTCGTCAAGTTCAAAGAATCATGAACATCGGGAAAGGGTTGAAGGAAAAAGATATGAGGAGAACCGATATGTGGATAGGAAGCCGGATGAGAAGAAGAAGTTTCTGAATGACTATGCTGGTACTGAGAAGAAGACTGACGACCTTGTCAAATGCTACAATTGTGGAAAGGTCGGTCACTACGCTAAATATTGTCGGAAGCCAAAGGTCAGAAACTCAGAATATTACGAGAACAAAATGCTCTTGGCTAAGCAACAAGAAGCTGGCAAGGCATTAATGGCTGAAGACGAGTATTGGCTAGATCATTCAGATGATGAGGAGAAAGAAGAATCAACTCACATGTGTTTGATGAGTGACACAGTAAAGTATGATGATTCAGATGAAGAAACAGCTGATGAGGTACTTAATTTGTCCAAATCTGATTTTATGATTAAAATGGAAGCTATGATGGTCGAACTTCAAGATCTTCAAAAGAAACTGAAAAAGGAAAAGAACAAAGTTGAAAAGAAAAATCAAAAGATCTTTGATCTTAACAAACAAGTTGTTGGGAACAAAGATTTGATTGATTCTCTTCGCAAATCTGTTTCTGATTTTACACAGGAAAAAGATTGTTTTGAAAATAAGATTTCTGATTTTGAATCTAAATTGTCTAAGTCTGTTTCTGAAAAGCAAGAATATGTTTTAAATGCTCATAAATTGCAGGTTGAAAACAAGAGCTTAGCAAAGAAGGTAAATGGTTTGGAAGCCAAACTTTATACACGAGGTCAAACAGATCAAACTATTTTTTTTAACACCCCGAATGAGGAAGCTGATGTTAGAGAGAAGTGGGGTCTCAGTTACGAAAACCCACACTATCTAAAGAAAGCTATCAGAAAACAACCAGCTTTGTATAATTTTGATTATCTTTTTGTGGTTGGAAAATATCCTCATTTGAATCCCAAATTTATTACCAAATCATCTGAAGAGGTAGAGGCTAAAGAGGATGAGAAAAGAAAGAACTTAAAGAAAATTCAACTACCATTCTGCTATCAAAAGCTGAATGATAGTTATATTTCAGATCAGCCAAAATGTCTTTCTAATGATTATTTTGAAAGTTATTCGACAAAAGAGTTAGAGGCAAAACCTGTTGAAGCTAAAATTTATGTTCCTCCACTCATTTTAGAAAGCAAAATAATCGAGCTTGAAAATATTTTATCTGATGAAAGAATATTGCCTGACATTGAAAAGGTTGTATTTTCAACTGTTATCAAGAACACAGTTTTCAAAGTTGAATCTAAATAGTGTTCTATATCTTTTAAAACACCTCATACTTATGGATCTGATTTTGATGACTTATTTGCGTCTGCCAATGATTTTTTAAATTCTGATGAAGGGTGTATAGATGAGATTGATATGTTTGATTTCAATGCTAAACTTTCAGATCATTCTACTTTTGTCATTAATGGTCAAGCTTTACCAAGTGTGAATGAAGTTGGTGAATCATCAACCAAGGTTGGTGACACAGTTTCTGTGAATCCTGATTACTATGCTAAAGGTAAGAAGCAAAAAGAAAAGGCAATCACAGAAACAAACTAACACTGGTAAGCTAAAGAAAAGACAATCTAAGAAATTTGATTTTCCTAACAGATCTAAATCTTATATTTCAGTGAAAAGTAAAAGATCCGAAGAACGAAAGGAATGGCGACCAAAAAGAAAGATTGATGAGAGTTCTGAATCATTTCCTGATATAGATTGTAATAGATCTGTTAGTAGTAATGCTGATGTAATTGGTACTGTTGCTTACAATAAATAAAACCTTGTAATTCCTTACAAACGATATTCAATAAAGCAATTATTCCAATTATCCCGGTTTGCTACTAATTCATCTAATTATAGACGGAATAATTTTATCTCTCACCTATATTCTGAGGATTGGTTTGGAGATTATCATGTTGGTTCTTCTAAGCTGTTTGTTTCAAACGTTTTTCAAAAGTTCAGAGGATCCATTTACAAATGGATGCCAAAATCTTGTGCTAAACTGAAAGGACCCATTTTTAAATGGGAACCTAAATCTGTTATTCCCTGATTTCTCTTATGCAAACCCGTCATATGTGGTACTTGGATAGCGGGTGTTCCAAGCATATGATTGGGCAGAAAGCTTTATTGTCTAATTATACAGAGAAATTCAGCAGAAATGTACGATTTGGCAATGACCAATTTTCACTGATTTTGGGATATGGTGACATCATTCAAGATAAAGTGACGATAACGAAGGTGAGTTATGTAGAAGGGTTAGGGCACAACCTCTTTAGCATTGGCCAGTTCTGCGACAAAGGGTTAGAGGTAAATTTCAAAGCTAAGAGTTGCTCGGTGCGTACTGAAGAAGGCAAAGAACTCTTGGTCGACAATCGAAAGTCCAACCTCTATACAATCAATCTTTCAAAGGTCCATACTGACAATCAGGTTTGCTTACTGACAAAAGCCTCGATGCAGCAAAGTTGGCTTTGGCACCGAAGGCTGTCACACCTGAATTTTCATTACATAAACAAATTGGTCAAAGGCAGATTGGTGAAAGGTCTTCCTGAGCTGAGATATGAAAAAGAACATCTATATGCAGCATGTGAAAAGGGTAAGATGAAAAGGGCAGCTCACAAGCCGAAACCCGATTCGAGTACAAGTTCTCTGCTTGAACTTTTGCATATGGATCTGTGTGGTCCTATGCGTACTCAAAGCATAGGAGGAAAGAAATATGTGTTGGTAATTGTGGATGATTATTCGCGTTACACATGGGTAAAGTTTCTAAGATCAAAAGATGAGACGCCCGAAGTACTCATCAACTTTCTGAAGACTACCCAAGTGAACTTGCAGAAGACAGTTAAGCTTCTAAGGACTGATAACGGCACAGAGTTTAAAAACAAGACTGTTGAAGATTATCTCGAATCTGTCGGGATAACGCATCAATTCTCTGCTGCTAGGACACCTGAACAAAATGGAGTTGTAGAAAGGCGCAATCGAACGCTAGTCGAGGCCGCTCGGACTATGCTCAACCAGTCAGATCTACCTCTATTTCTGTTGGCAGAAGTTGTCTCTACTGCATGTTATACGCAGAATAGATCAATTATTCACATACGATTTGGAAAAACTCCTTATGCATTGATTAATAATCGTACACCTAATATCAAATATTTTCATGTTTTTGGGTGTAGGTGTTTTGTGCTTAATGACAGAGAGAACTTGAATAAGTTAGGACCAAAGGTTGAAGAGGGAATCTTCATTGGATACTCCCAGACATCTGCTGCATATAGGATTTATATGAAGAGCTCAAAGAATGTTATCGAAAGCGTCAACGTAACATTTGATGAAGAAGTGGCTTCTGAACAAAGCAGTTCAGAACCCGTTCTAACCGGAGTGTTAGCTTCTGGACAAATCAGTCCAGAACCTGTGTCTACAGAGAATAATTCGGATAAAGCTTCTACATCTACATCGCATTTATCTGAATTAGATTTGTTGTTTGAATTTTTCTATGATGAGTTTCTAGGATCTAAACTTCCTAAATCTGTTGTGGTTGATAGGTCTGAAGATTCCACGACTAATCATCCAACCACTTCGGATATATCTACTGAACAAGTTCCCTCAGTTCAAAAAGAAACTCAGATTCAAACACATAATCCTACAGTTGAAATTGTACCTGATCATGTTGAACCAAAAGTTACTGTATCGGTTGGTTGTGCTACAATGTCTATTCCACAGCCAGAGCATGTTGTACCAACGGAAACTTCTGTACATGAGATTTCAACTATACCCCCAAATAATGTTGAACAAGAAGACGATGATAGTGGATATCTAGATGTGAACTATGATCAATCTACATCGAATCCACTCCCTCATGAACATAAATGGACAAAAGAGCACCTGATAAGCCAGATAATTGGAGATATATCAAAACCGGTGCAAACTAGGTCTGCAACAATGAATATGTGTATGCATGATTCTTTTCTGAGTAAGATAGAGCCAACTCGAGTATCAGAGGCTCTCGCCGACTCAGATTGGGTTACTGCTATGCAAGAGGAGCTAAACCAGTTTGAAGCCTTGAAAGTATGGAGACTTGTACCAAGACCTGAAGGAAAATCCATCATTGGTACAAAATGGGTATTCAAAAACAAGAAGGATGAAGATGGTATTGTAATTCGAAATAAAGCAAGACTTTTTG
Source organism: Arctium minus (assembly GCA_954870635.1). NCBI lineage: Eukaryota > Viridiplantae > Streptophyta > Magnoliopsida > Asterales > Asteraceae > Arctium > Arctium minus. The sequence continues at coordinate 146,942,122 of OX941081.1, forward strand.
CCAAAGGCTATCGGCAAGAGGAAGGCATTGATTACGACGAGACTTATGATCCAGTGGCACATATAGAAGCAATTCGCATGTTTCTAGCGTACGCTGCTCACAAAAACTTCACTGTCTATCAGATGGACGTGAAGACTGCCTTTCTGAATGGCATACTTAAGGAGGAAGTCCATGTCTCACAACCAGAAGGCTTTGTAAATCCAGATAAGCCAAATCACGTATATATCTTGTATAAAGCTCTTTATGGTCTGAAACAAGCGCCTCGAGCCTGGTATGATGTTCTATCAAAATTATTGGTCAAGTCGGGCTTTACAAATGGTAAAAACGATACCACTTTATTCATTAAAAAGGAAAAAGCCGATATCATTCTTATTCAAATATATGTTGATGATATAATGATTGTCCCTGAAATATCAGTTTCTTATCACATAAATCAAACAATCACAAACAAATATTAAGCAAACCTGATTTGATTCAGCAAAACGATTCAAATGGTTACAAGATTTGTTTCAATCAACTCTCTCTCTCTCTCTACCGCCGTCTCTCTCAATATGTGCGACTGCTGAAACTCAATGAGATACACACACCTGCCGCCTCATAAAACCTAAAAACCCAATTTAAACCATAAACCTATTTTAAGGGAAAAGGGCTAAAAACGAAAATACAAAATAAACTTTGACTATTTATTAACAAAGGACCTAGACTTTATAATTGAGAGTTGACTTTTTCAGCTTTGACTTCAGATTTCCGTCTTCAATCTTGATGATCTTGAATCCAATAAATCTGTGATATAACAATCTCCCCTTTGGATCAAGATCATTACAGAAAAAGGATTTAGCAATCCAATCTTGTCTTTAAGCTCAGAAGACGCAATCTTCCTCTTTGTCTTCAAAATATAACAATCTCCCCAAAAGATGTAGAATAAAATCTCTTGGAAAGAAATTATCTCCAGTTTCAGCTCAGAATGCTTTAGCAAATCATCTTCAAGGAAACTTTCTTCAATACAGCATATCTTCAGAAATTCTTTCAAAACTTGTGTTCTCCACATTTCTTGGTTGTTGCTTCTCCCCCTTTTTGATGAAAAGAGCAACGAGTTCATCAAAACTTTTCTTCAAGAAATGTCTTACCACTGATCTTGCATACAGAACCTCTAATGTCTTCATAAAGATGTTCATCCAGATCTTTGCAAATCCAGACAAATTAGGAATGTAACACCTGAATCAACAAATGAATCAGTTAAAATGCCTGTCAGTAACACAAAGTCACCGTGTGTAACGAATACACAATGGAAATGATCTTTTTGATGTTCACTCCCCCAGGGCTTCCATTCAATCATCGAAACACCACGAAGGAAATTTCTATGAACGTTATGACAAAGAAAAAAATTCCTTGTGTGTTCGTGCATGTGATAGAAAGAATTTAGCACTTGATGATTGCTTATAAGGATCAATATTGTGTAAACCACTGAGACAATAGTGAGTTAAACACAGACTCAATGTGCATGATTGAAGTGCGAAGGTGGGGCAGACTTCCTTCTTTTCAATATCCAGATTTCCTAAATGAAAATCAGATAGCAAATGTGTTGCTTCCCCTTTGAAAATGAAACATTTTCCTTTTAAGAAGAAAATGAGTGGCTGGTGGGGTTTTGTCAAGAGTTGGCATAGGCTAGTTGCCTGTTTCAATAATGTTCACCAAAGAGATGTGAAACATTAGAATTGTGGCTGCCCGACTCAGAAAAAGTTGGTGCAGAGTTCTGATATTCTTTTAACTCTGTGCTCACACCCTCTTTCTTTTAAGCATTCAACTCACAACTAACCAAACTCTCTTTTACATTTTCTCTCATCACTCATCCCATACTCATTTCTTTTGACTCCTCACACTCAATCACTAAGGATTTACTTCTTGGGTAGGAGACACTGGTTAACATGAATCCATAGAAGTTCATTGAAGTCCTAGCACACTGATCCCATGTTATCCTATAAAGCATATGTCGCTCAGATGATTTAACTTGATCAGTTAAAGCTCAAAGATGAAGCAGAAAACATTTAAAATCACACTTCCAATTCAAGAAATCTGTTTGAGAATCGGGAAGTGGTTTGAACATTTAAGAACATGTTTTCTTATGATTGAAAGTTGTCCTTCTTTCAACCATATATGAGATGAATATAAAGAATTATACCTTTTGCATGCAGTCTTACATCTCATGAAGTCAATCTTAAAGTCATAAAGATATGATCTTGTAAGCATCTCTCAAACTGCAAAAGTCTTAAGGTCATAGTCAAAGCAACTTTATTCACTGAAATTTAAAATGACATAAAGTAGTAAAACAATTAAAGTACAAGTTCTGATCAGAAATAATCAGAAGTTATCAGTAATCACAATGCATACATTAGATATGATCCCCCTCAAAATAACATTGACCAATTATGAGGTACTTCTCACACTCCCCCTGAGAACATGAACAAACTGTTAAAGTGCAGATATCTTTCAGAAATAATGATAAAAAATTTACAATAAGAAAACTTTAATAGGTAACCACTGATTATGTCTTAAGATTTAGCATACCAAGCCTAGAGACAAGAAAATTGAATCTCTTTTCGTCTAAGGGTTTGGTAAACAAATCTGCAAGCTGATAATCAGTTTTTACAAAGTAAAGTTCAATTGTTCCTTTTTCTACATTATCTTTTATAAAGTGATACCTGACATCTATGTGTTTGGTCTTAGTATGCTGAACAGGATTAGCTGAAACCGCGATAGCGCTCTTCGAGTAACAATACATCGGGATTCTATTGAAATGGAAATCATAGTCTCGCAGTTGTGTTCTCATCCACAAGACCTGAGAACAACAGCTAGCAGCAGCGACATATTCTGCTTCGGCCGTGGAAGTGGAGACACATAATTGCTTCTTCGATGCCCAACTGACTAGTTTATCACCGAGGAATTGTATATGACCGGAGGTGCTCTTCCTGTCTAACATGCAACCAGCATGATCTGTGTCTGAATAAGCTATTAGTTCAAAGCTTGTATCTTTAGGATACCACAGACCAAGATCTGCAGTCCCCTTCAGATACCTGAAAATCCGCTTAACTGCAGACAAATGGGATTCTTTAGGATTGGCCTGATATCTAGCACATAAGCATGTAGAAAACATTATATCCGGCCTACTGGAAGTAAGATACATTAAAGAACCTATCATCCCTCTATAAGTCCTAACATCAACAGCATTTCCCGAAGGATCGGTGCCAATCTTACTACCAGGTGCCATCGGGGTACCTATCGGTTTACAGTTTTCCATTTTGAACTTCCGAAGAATATCAAGAATGTATTTAGATTGATTGATAAAAATCCCCGTTGAAAATTGTTTGACTTGAAATCCGAGAAAGAAGTTCATCTCTCCCATCATACTCATCTGAAAACGTGATACCATGAGGTTTGCAAAATTCTTACAGTACTTGGGATTTGTAGAGCCAAAAATAATATCATCCACATATATTTGAATAAGAATGATATCACCTTTTTCCTTTTTAATGAATAAAGTGGTATCGACCGTACCTTTTGTAAAACCTGACTTGACCAAGAACTGAGATAAGATATCATACCAGACGCGAGGAGCTTGTTTCACTCCATAAAGAGCTTTATCCAAGATGTAAACGTGATTAGGCTTATCTAGATTCACAAACCCTTCTGGCTGCGAGACATAGACTTCCTCCTTGAGTACACCATTCAGAAAAGTTGTCTTCACGTCCATTTGATAGACGGTGAAGTTCTTGTAGGCTTCGTAGGCTAAGAACATCCGAATTGCCTCTATACGCGCCACTGGAGCATAAGTCTCGTCATAGTCTATCCCTTCCTCTTGCCTATATCCCTTGGCAACAAGTCGTGCTTTATTTCTGATAACGGTACCATCTTCATCTTTCTTGTTTTTGAACACCCATTTCGTACCAATGATGGTTTTACCTTCAGGTTTGGGTACGAGTCTCCAGACTTTAAGTGTTTCAAATTGATTCAGATCATCTTGCATCGCAGTTACCCAATCTGAATCGGCAAGAGCCTCAGATACGCGAGTAGGCTCGATCTTGCTTAGAAAGGAGTCATGCATACATAGATTCAAAGTAGCAGACCTTGTTTGCACCGGTTTAGACGGATCTCCAATAACTTGGCTTATCGGGTGCTCTTTGGTCCACTTGTGTTCATGAGGGAGTGGATTAGATGTAGATTGATTATGTTCAGCATCTAGGAATCCACTGTTATCTCCTTCAAATGGTTCAAAATGAATGGGGGTTTCAGTTGAAGTAGTAGATGCAGAAGTTGCAGTAGGTACAGCTTGGTCAGTCTGTTGATCAGTCCTTACAGTACATCCTACCGAGTCATCTACTTCTGTCTCTTCGGTGTTGGTCACAATTTCAACTGTTAGAGTAGGCATTTGAACTGGAACTTCTTGCCGAATCGGGGAGTTGGATTCAGTAGAGATATCTGAAGTGGTTGGATGAGTAGTCATCGAGTCTTCCATCTTGTCAACCACAACAGATTTAGGCACATTAGATCTAAGAAATTCATCGTAAAATAGTTCAAATAATAAATTCAAATCAGATAATGGAGAAGTAGACGATGAAGCGCCATCTGATTTGTTCTCTTGAGGTGCAGGTCCTGGACTGGTTGGCCCAGAAGCTAGTACTCCGGTTATCACGGGTTCTGAACTGACGTGCTCAGAAGCCATTTCTTCATCGAATGTAACGTTGACGCTCTCGATCACAGTCTTCGACTTCTTCAAGTAAACACGGTATGCAGTAGATGTAGAGGAATAGCCAATAAAGATGCCCCCATCAGCCTTAGCACTGAACTTGTTCAGATTCTCTCTGTCGTTTAGAACATAACACTTACACCCAAATATATGAAAATATTTGATTGTAGGTGTCCGGTTGTTGATTAACGCATACGGAGTCTTCTGAAATCTGTGGTGTATCATGGACCGATTCTGAGTGTGACACGCAGTTGATACAGCTTCAGCCCACAGAAATAGAGGTAAGTCAGATTGGCTGAGCATAGTTCGAGCGGCCTAGACAAGCGTACGGTTTTGCCTTTCGACGACTCCATTCTGTTGAGGCGTACGTGCAACAGATTATTGATGCGATATCCCGACCGATTCGAGATATTCTTCAACTATTTTGTTCTTGAACTCTGTGCCGTTGTCAGTTCTGAGAATCTTGACTTGTTTCTGCAGATTGACTTGGGTCGTCTTCATAAATGTAATGAGAACTTCGGGCGTCTCATCCTTAGACCGTAGAAACTTGACCCAAGTGTATCGCGAAAAGTCGTCCACGATAACTAACACGTACTTCTTTCCGCCTAAACTTTGCGTTCGCATAGGACCGCATAAATCCATATGCAACAACTCTAATGGAGAGCTGGTACTTGGTTCAGGCTTTGGTTTGTATGGATCTCTCTTCATCTTTCCCTTTTCACACGCTGCACACAAGTGTTCTTTTTCATACTTCAGCTCAGGAAGTCCTTTCACTAGCTTTCCACTGACCAGTTTATTGATGTACCGAAAGTTGAGGTGAGCGAGCCGTCGATGCCATAACCAGCTTTGTTGCATCGAGGCCTTTGATAATAGACATACCTGATTGTCAGCCTGGACCTTTGACAAGTTGATGGTGTAGAGGTTTGACTTGCGAGTGCCGACCAAGAGTTCTTTCCCGTGTTCAGTGCGTACCGAACATTTCTTGGCTTTGAATTTCACCTCTAAGTCTTTGTCATAGAACTGGCCAATACTGAATAGGTTGTGTCCTAAGCCTTCAACGTAGCTCACCTTCTTAATCGTGACATTTTCGTGTACAACATCACCATATCCCAGAATTGGTGAAAACTGATCATTTCCAAAACGAACTGTGCCGCAGTATTTGTCTGTATAATTAGACAACATACTCTTCTGCCCGGTCATATGTTTGGAACACCCGCTATCCAAGTACCACATATGACGGGTCTGCACAAAACAAATCAGGAAATAAGAGGTTTAGGTACCCATTTATAAATGGGACCTACAGTGTCAGTACATGATTTTGGCACCCATTTAAATTTGGGCCCGCTTTGTCTTTGAAAACCATATGAATGATAATAAGAATGATAACGATAAGAGGAAACATTATATGAGCCATACCAAACATCATAATATTTACGAGAAGCATAATCATATCCATCAAAATTTGAAAACTTTTTATTAGATGGAGCTAACTGGAATAATTGCTTTATGGAATATTTCTTGCGAGAATCAACAAGATTAGATTTAGAAGTAGCAACATTCACAATCAATTCATCTTTACTAGAAGTCTTTTTATTCAAATTAAAACTAGAACTAGATTTAGCAGTCTCGTCAATCTCCTGTTTTGGTCGCCATACCAACTTAACTTCATGCCTTTGCTTTCTCAAATCTGAAACATTTGAAACTTTTGGGTTAGAATTGTGAGATTCAAAAGAATGCTTCTTCTTTGGCTTACCAGTGGTGATCGGTTTCTGTGAATACTGAGATTTTCTTTTCTTACCTTTTGCATTCTTCGATTTCATAGAAACTGATTTATCAACTTTCGTTGATGTTTCACCCTTTTCAACCACACTGGGTAAACCGAAAGAATTAACAACACAAGATTAATGATCAGGAAGTTTGGTAGTAAAGTCAAATTGAGCAACACATTCATCTAAAACACCATCAGAGTTTAAGAAATTAAGCTCATTATCAAGTAATCCAGATCTATCATCAGATTTTAAAGCCTTGGAGAATTTAGAACACTCAGTATTTTTTAACACTGTAGAAAATACAGTTTGTTCTAAGTCCATCAAGATCCTTTCTTCTTTGAGAGTATTCTCGAGTTCAAAAATTTTTGTTTCCAAAATGAGAGGAGGAACGTAAATTTTACCTTCAATGGGTTTAGCCTCAATTTCTTTTGCAGAATAGCTCTCAAAGTAATCATTTGAAAGAGATTTTGATTTGTCGGAACTATAACTGTTATTCAACTTCTCATAACGAAACGGGAGTTGAATTTTAGTTGTGTTCTTTCTTTTAGCATATTCCTTGGCTTTATCCTCTTCAGACAAACTAGTCCAAAAAACTTTTGAGTTCAGGGTATTGAGGTGCCAGTTTCATTAATCCAAAATCATAAAGAGCAGGCACTTCAGATATACCCTTTTTTAGGTGGTGTGGGTTCTTGTAACCAAGTCCCCAACACTCAGGTTTCTCTTTAGGTTTGTTCAAATGAATAGTGTGTTCAGTTTGACCTAGAGTATATAATTTCTCTTCCAAAGCATTCACTTTGTCAATTAAAGAATTTTTTTTCTTTTGAAGTCGAAGAGTACATTTTAGAAAGCTCTTTAGACTTAAACTCACACTCTCTATATTTTGAAACAGTTTCAGATAACTCTTTATGAATTATAGTCTTCTCTTTCGCGCTGGTGTCAATGTTTTTATGCAAAGTTTCAATTAATACACCTCTCTCACACTTAAGTTTAGACTATAATTCTTGGAGCTTAGACATCATTGCATGCATTTGATCCAGAAAATCAGATTTAGATAAGTCACATACCTTTTCATTATCTCCTTCATCAGAATCAGCTTCAGCTTCTGACTGCTGCTTACCCATCAAGCACAGATGTGCTGTCTCATCCTTCTCTCCTTCTTCAGATTCTTGGTCCGAATGGTCGAGCCAGTATTCATCCTCAGCCATTAATGCCTTTCCAGCCTCCTGTTGCTTGGCTAGAAGTATCTTATTCTTGTAGTAGTCGGAGTTCCGGACTTTAGGTTTTCGGCAGTCCTTGGCAAAGTGACCGAGTTTGCCACAGTTGTAGTACTTTGTTGGTTCTTCCTACTTGGGCTCTTCGGCTCTATACTTCTTCTTATCTTCTGATCTCTTTTCTTCAACTTTCTCCTTGTGTTTGTAGTTATTTCGACCAGACGAGTACCTCTGACTGTTGGAGCTAGGCTTTTTATAGAACTTCTTTTGGAAGGCCTTGGTTAACATTAGCATAGCTTCCTTCAGATTTTCACAATCGTCAGAGTCAGAATTCGCCTCACTATCAGCCTCTTCTGATTCAGATGCTATCATCTTCTTCTTCTTAGACTTCTTCTTGACCACAAGTGCAACTGGATCAGCAACTGCTTTGTCAGCCTTTTTCATCTCAGCCTTGATCTCATCCACCTCTTCCTCATTTTGTCTGAGGATTTCATAGACTTCATGAAGTGGAATGTCGTTTAGATCTTTCATTTGCCTCATCTGTCTGGTGAATCTCTTCCACTCAGGCTGGAGGTTGCTGAGAAATTTCACATTCAGCTCAACTTGAGATTTGTTGATCTTGTTCTTGCTTAGCTCGTTCCAACTTTAGCTTTGAATTCTTCATAGTTATTCAGGCAGTTGGATACTTTGAGTTGGTTGTCGACTTTAGATCTGATCATCATCTTCTCCAATTGATCCCACATTTGCTTGCCGATAGCATTGTAGCTGTCAATCTTGACATAAATTTCATTTGGTATGCCTTGGAGAATGAACGATTTTGCCAATTTGTCACCCTTGTGTCTTCTCTTCTGCTCATCAGAGTATTCATCAAGCGGTAATGGATACTCTCTCTGTTCTTCTTGTCCGTTCTCTCTAGCTACAGTGAGTACTTTTGTAGGAGGTGTCATGATTCCTTCTTTTAGGGATTTTCTAATGTAATCTCCCAAATCATTTCTATCGATGAAATCCAAGAATCGGTCCTTCCATTGCTCGTACTCCCCCTTGAAGAGTACTGGTAGCTTTACATCGGTGTCGATTGCGAGAGCTTCTCTTGATGTCATCCTGATTTGTAAGATATATAATAAGAAACTTAAAATGATCGTTAGTCCAGATAAAATCAAATAAACACAGATTAATAATAAAAATTAGAAACAAAGGACAGTGGCCCAAAAGGAGTTTCGCGCTAATAGATTCTGGCGCAAAAAGAGAGTTTTGCGCTAACACCAGGTGGCGCAAACCAAAACTTTGCGTGAAGAGCAGTTGGCGCAAAAACTTGTTCGCGCTAGAAGAAGCTGCGCGAAGTGATGATCCTTTGCGCGAGTAACGAATGGCGCAAGCCGCGTTTTGCGCGAGAAGAAGGTCGCGAGAGATGGAGGTTTGCGCGAGACGTGGTTGGCGCTAGAAGGACTTTGCGCGATGAACTGATGGCGAGAAACTTGTGAAATTTTGCGCGAGGGGCCTGTGGCGCAAACTAAGTTTTGTGCGAGCTGAAGGTCACGCAAAAGAACCTTTGTGCTAGGAGGCAATGGCGCAAAACCAACTTTGCGCTATGGGGAGTTGGCGCAAACTTCAATCTGGTGAGGGCTTATGAACTGGCGCAAAACTGATGAACTGGCGCAAAACTTTTTTCTTCACCTGTACTTTGAAAAAAACCACCCTCAAAATCCTAAAAACCAATCTAGACTTCGATTTACACTACGAAGCTTTGCCAATTCGATCTCCTAATCATCTAGAACTGATTGCAAACAAGTAATTTCAAAACTTCCACAAAAAAAAGATTTGATTTATGAAACAGTGCCGACTCGTGAAAAACCAAAAACACCAAAAATCATCAAAATTCCTATCGATTGCAATGCAAAACACAAATTAATCAATACAGACTCGATCTAAATCACTTTTCGCACAAACCCAGATCTATTACAATACCAAAAACACACTAAATCCCAAAAACACGATCTGGACAGATAAAACGGTGTCGAAGCCTGTTTTTCTTTTTGATTTCAATCTGGAAATCTGCTCTGATACCAATTGATTGTCTCTGAAATATCAGTTTCTTATCACATAAATCAAACAATCACAAACAAATATTAAGCAAACCTGATTTGATTCAGCAAAACGATTCAAATGGTTACAAGGTTTGTTTCAATCAACTCTCTCTCTCTCTCTACCGCCGTCTCTCTTAATATGTGCGGCTGCTGAAACTCAATGAGATACACACAACTGCCGCCTCACAAAACCTAAAAACCCAATTTAAACCATAAACCTATTTTAAGGGAAAAGGACTAAAAACGAAAATACAAAATAAACTTTGACTATTTATTAACAAAGGACCTAGACTTTATAATTGAGAGTTGACTTTTTCAGCTTTGACTTCAGATTTCCGTCTTCAATCTTGATGATCTTGAATCCAATAAATCTGTGATCTAACATATAATATTTGTCTATACAAATCCTAAATACTGTAAGAATTTTTCAAACCTCATGGTATCAAGATTTCAAATGAGCATGATGGGAGAGATGAACTTCTTTCTCGGATTACAAGTAAAACAGTTTTCAACGGGGATTTTTATAAACCAAGCAAAGTACATTTTTGATATTCTTCGGAAGTTCAACATAGAAAATTGCAAACCAATTGGAACCCCAATGGCACCAGGTACTAAGATTAGCACTGATCCTTCGGGAAAAGCTGTTGATGTTAGGACTTATAGAGGAATGATAGGTTCTTTAATGTATCTTACTTCAAGTAGGCCAGATATTATGTTTTCTACATGTTTATGCGCAAGATATCAGGCTAATCCTAAAGATTCCCATATGTCTGCCGTAAAGCGTGTATTTAGATATCTGAAGGGGACTGCAGATCTTGGTCTGTGGTATCCTAAAGATATTGGCTTTGAACTAACGGCTTACTCAGATGCAGATCATGCTGGGTGTATGTTATACATGAAGAGCACATCGGGTCATATTCAATTCCTTGGAGACAAGCTCGTTAGCTGGGGGTCAAAGAAACAACTTTGTGTTTCCACTTCGACTGCTGAAGCAGAGTATGTAGCTGCTGCCAGTTGCTGCTCTCAGGTTTTGTGGATGAGGACACAACTTCGAGACTATGGATTCAAGTTTGATAAAATACCGATTTATTGTGACTCGAAGAGTGCTATCGCTATATCAGCTAATCCTGTGCAACATACTAAAACAAAGCACATTGATGTCAAGTATCATTTTATTAAAGATAATGTCGAAAAAGGTACAATAGAACTTTATTTTGTAAACACTGATTATCATCTTGCAGATTTATTCACCAAGCCTTTAGACGAAAAGAGATTTAATTTTCTTATCTCTAAACTTGGTATGTTCAATCTTAAGACATAATCAGTGATTACTTATTAAAGTTTTTCTTATTGATATTTTTTTCTTCATTTCTTTATTTTTTAATCTGAAAAGATATCTGCACTGAAGGGTATTTGTGTTTTCAGGGGGAGTGAGTGAAGATGACAAGATGATCTATATCTTTTTGAGGGGGAGTTACCAATTTTATGCATATGTTTAACTGACATATTTTTATAATGCATAAATACAGGGGGAGTAAGAGTACAAGCAAGGAGTAAAGAATTATGACTTCTGATTATTTTAGATCAGAACTCGTACATTCAATGTTTTACTGCTTTATGTCATTTTATTTTTCAATAAAATTTTGTGAATAAATTTTGTACTTTGATGGCATTTTTGACTGGTGCAGCTTGAGAGGATGCTTACAAGATCATATCTTTATAACTATTAGCTGATTTCATGAGATTTAAGACTAAACGAAAAAGGTTTATTTCTATTCTTAATCTCATATTTGGTTGAAAGAAGGACAACTTTCAATCATAGAAAACATGTTCTTAAATGTTCAAACCACTTCTCGATTCTCAAATAGATTTCATGAATTAGAAGTGTGATTTTAAATGTTTTCATTTTATTTGTGTTTAAATGCTTACAAACCGTGTGTCTCCAAAGATAAATACTCGCGTATTGTCTTTTCTATATATTTTCAAGTATTCACACACACCGGTTTGACTTATTGTTCAAAAAGTTCTTACCATGTCTCAAATTTGAAACATATTTTTCGATGGTAAGACACCCCGCTTGTATTTCAAAGAATTTTGAGCGTCATTTCATTTCGAAACGTTCATTTCAAGCATGTCTGTATTTTGATTCATATGGACAATATCCATTATTTTTTACCATAAGCTTTAATTGCTATATCATTTGATTCTGATCATTTTCATACAATGTCAGATTTTCAAACAAGTCTCTTGCATTCATATCTATTCATTCAATTTACTTGTTTGAAATATCTTCAATGTTTAAAATGCTCATATCTTCATGATTATATTATGAGCATACACACATCTGACTTGTATATTTGTGCTTTAACTGATACAGTTAAACCATTTTTTAGCAACATTGATTTTCATAGGAAATTATGGGTTCTTTGTGCTAGGACTTAAATGAACTTCTATGGATTCACGTTAACCGGTGTTTCCTACCCAAGAAGTTAATCCTTAGTGATTGAGTGTGAGGATTCTAAAAGAAATGAGTGTGGGATGTGTGACGAGGTAAAATGGAAATGAGAGTTTGGTTAGATGTGCGTTTAATGATTAAAAGAAAGAGGGTGTGAGATCAGAGTAAAAGAATATCAAACTCTGCACCAACTACTTTCTGAGTCGGGCAGCCACATTACTAATGTTTCACAATTCTTGGTGAACTTTATTGAAACAGGCAAATAGCCCATGCCAACTCTTGATAAAACCCCACTAGCCACTCATTTTCTTCTTAAAAAGAAAATGTTTCATATTTTCAAGGGGACGCAATACATAATCTATCTGATTTTCATTTAGAAAATCTGGATATTGAAAAAGAAGGAAGTCTGCCCCACCTTCGAACTTCAATCATGCACATTGAGTCTGTGTTTATCTACTGTTGTCTCAGTGGTTTACACAATTTTGAGCTTTATAAAAGCAATCATCAAATGCTTAATTCTTTCTACACTTGCACGAACACACAAGGAATTTGTTTTCTTGTCATAACATTCATAGAAATTTCCTTTGTGGTGTTTCGATGATTGAATGGAAGCCCTGGGGGAGTGAACATCAAAAATCTCCTTTCCAATGTGTATTCGTTACACACAGTGACTTAGTGTTACTGACATGCATATTAACTGATTCATTAGTTGATTCAGGTGTTACATTCTATTTTGTCTGGATTTGAAAAGATCTGGATGCATATCTTTTTGGATCGATGTTGAATCAGAGTCTCAGTTAAACAAATCAGTGGTCATAATTAATAATGACATTTCTTGGAGAAAGTTTTGATGATATCGTTGCTCTAATCATCAAAAAGGGGGAGAACGAATCAAGAAATGTTGGTTGTAAAAGTGAAAATAATGTTAGTTGTGGGAAGAAGATACATGTAATGAGAGAGTTGATAAAGAAAAGTTATGAGAATTGCAAAGATTGAAAGTTCAAAAGAGAAAAGTTCAAAGATTTCTGAAGATGAGCTGAGTTTACAGAAATTTTCCTTGAAGATTATTTGCTGAAGCAATTTGAGCTAAACCTGAAGATAATTTCTTTCTGAAGACTGAAAGAGGTTTGAGAAAATTTTGAGAAGATTATTAAAGAATGTTTCTACCATCTTTGGGAGAGATTGTTGGTATTTCTTGAAGATAGACTTTGGGGAGATTAAAGTTAAAGATCAACCAAAAGAGGAAAATTGTACTCAGATTGAGCTTAAAGGGGAGATTTAAAGTTCTTCAATGCAACTAAAGGGGGAGATTGATTTGCTAAATCTTTTTGTGATGATCTTGAATCCAAAGGGGGAGATTGTTAGAGCATAAATATGTTGGATACAAGATCACAAAAGTCTGAAGACTGAAGGTCAAAGCTAAAGTCAACTCTCAGCATCAAAGTCAAAGTCTAGTGTAATAAAAGACAAAGTCAACATTGTATTTTCTGTTTTTAGTGTTTGCGCGTTTTAATCTTGTAGTTGTTTTGCGCGTTTCAGTTCTGTATTATAAATACTCTTTAGCGTGTTTTAGACTAGTAGTAATTCAGTGTGAATGTTGTGAGTGTTCTTGACAGAGAAAGAGAGAAAACTTTGTGAGAAGTTTGTAATTGATTTTCAGAGATTAATAAAAGTGAGATTAATTGATAATTCATTGTAATAATCTTGATCTATATTGATTGTGGGACACACATTATGCCAAAGCACGAGCTTTCCCAAAAAGGGAACAATATACGCCTGTTTAATTACAAGTTTGTAATACAAAAGTGACGAGGGAAAACAACCCTTTAATCTAAACCCTATCTAGGAGAAATATTATCTCAAGTTGTCAACCAATTCTCCAAAATATGTCTTCTATACATGGCGTCCCGAAATGCTCCCAAGATCACCTCTAAGGTCTACTAAACCTTCTTGGAGGTCGCACCGCGAGAACCTGAGATACATATCAAGCAATCAAGTGTTAGGCCAAACGAGCCTAGTGAGTTCAACAATGATATGGCATGATCAGTTAAACCGTTAAAAACAACAAGAGCCATAAAGGAGTCAATGGGGGAGACCCATCACACCAATGAGTTTCACCTCATGTCAATGTACCTTGATGTTCACTCGCATGAGTAACATCCCGAAGGCCCGATACATCTAAAGACTACCTCCCAGGTATTACTTCAAATGGCGGAGGTCTAGGTGTATACCGTCAAGGTGGCACCCTAAGACTACACCCTCCTAGTGCTTACTCATGGTTCATCCAATATACATACATAGCATTCCAGCACTATACATATTCCACATTAAGTAAACTACATGTATATGATCTCCAATATCTTCAAACCCACTTTAGGTACAACATTATATATCAAGTAAGCACATCAACAATATTCCTCATTCACATAGTATCCCATAGCATTTCCCAACCATTGCTAACAAATACCCTCATAGTACTCATATCATGAAATATAACCAAAAACCCTAACATTTTCCAAATATGAACATGTAGGTCAAACTTATCAGGTGATTGACATAGTTTAGAGAAACAAGTAAAAGTAACAATAAACATATAAAGAAGTGTATCTCATTTAAAATAGTTAAGAAAGAACTCACTATCTAGGTTTTAGGAAAATCCCTAGAAATCCAACAAGTCTTGAAGATTGTGTTTGAAAGTGAGGAAGCTTGATCCACACAATAAATACTCCAACTCTTTAGAAGAATGGATTTAAATATCATCTTTAAATCAAAGCTCAAAGTCTTCAAAATAAATGCTAAAGGGGAAGAGATTAATGGAGAATTTAATGGGTTTTTGGTGTTGGTGTTGGATGCCGTAGGAAATAGAGGGAGAGAGAGAGAAAGAAATAAATAAATGGCAATTAAGTGGGTGGCTCTCTTCTCAAGGGGGAAAAGGATTGGTTAAAAGAAAAAGTAAATCAGATTGGAAAAGGGAGAGAAAGAGGGTTGGGTGGGTTTCATGTGGCTTCAAGCCATGCCAACCCACGGTGGGCACTGCCCCTCCCCATATGTGGGGTTTCTTTTCGCTGGACAACAACCCTTCACGCGGCTTGGTCGTGGGTTTCCCATGCTCAACCCACGTGGTAAGCCACGTGGGTCCCTTTGACCCCACCAAACCCACAAGTTACACTACTAGTCCTTGGGTTCCTAAAGAAATTAAGAGATACCCTTTTATTAACACAAAGTTGCTACTAACATACCCATGAATCACATAAACTATCAATAATTTATTTAATTAATATTATAACTTAAACCTTCATTTATTATTTAAGCTTTTTAACAAATAAAAAAAAGATTTTCAAATAGATGATTATGACACGACCACCACACAACTTGAATTTAAATTACCTAAGATTTTCGGGTGTTACAATCCTCCCCACCTTAGAGATGATTTCGTCCTTGAAATCTCGTCCTTACCTGAATAATTGGGGATATCGCCTCATCATGTCTTCTTCCGCTTCCCAAGTCACATTTGCTCCTCTATGATGTTTCCACTGGACCTTAACCATGGTTATTTCTTTATGGCGAAGCTTCTTCGTCTTCGATTCCAAGATGGATTTTGGTTCCTCCACATAACGGTTTCCATTGTCCACACGAATCTCTGACAAAGGGATGACGTTATCTTCCTCGGCTAAACACCTCCCCAAGTAGCATACGTGAAAAGTAGGATGGATTCCGTCCATTTCCGGTGGCAAGTCTAGCTTGTAAGCTTGTAGTCTGACCCGTTCTAATATAGTGAATAGTCCGAGGAAATGGGGACTAAGCTTTCTGCACTTCCCGAAACGGATGATCCATTTCCATGATGACACTTTCAACATAACCCGCTCTCCCACTTGGAACTCGACCGGTCTTCGTTTTTTGTCCGCATAGCTCTTTTGTCGATCTTGAGCCGCCTTCAAACGCTCCCGGATATTTTTCACTTTGTCCGCCGTTTCTTGCACGATCTCCGTCCCCGTAAATTGTTTCTCTCCCGCCTCGAGCCAACACACCAGTGTTCTATATTTCCGACCGTAGATTGCCTCGAATGGTGCCATCCTGATGCTCGAATGGTAGCTATTGTTATAGGCGAATTCCACTAAAGGTAAATGCAAATCCCAATTTCCCCCAAAGACGATAACACAAGACCGAAGCATGTCCTCGAGAGTTTGGATCGTCCTCTCACTTTGTCCATCGGTTTGAGGATGATAGGTCGTGCTTAACTTGACCTTCGTGCCCAAATCCTTTTGTAGCCCATCCTAAAATATGGAAGTAAACCGACTGTCTCGTTCCGAAACTATTGATAGTGGAACACCATGATGCGACACTATTTCATCTATACATAGCTTGGCCAATTTTTCCATTGGCAACGTCTCCCGCATCGCCAAAAAATGAACGCTCTTTGTGAGTCGATCCACCACCACCCAAATAGTGTCATGTCCCCGCAAGGTCATTGGTAGCTTAGTGACTAAGTCCATCGTGATATGCTCCCACTTCCATTCCGGAATGGCTAGTGGTTGCAAACTTCCGTAAGGCTTTTGATGCTCTGTTTTGACTTGAAGGCAAGTGACGCATCTTACCACGTAGTTAGCCACATCGAGCTTCATCACCGACCACCAATAATGTAGCTTCAAATCTCTATACATCTTGGTGATACCGGGATGTATGGAGTAATTTGACTTGTGAGCCTCCGCCAAGAGCAACTCACGGTTTCCCCCAATCTTCAGCACCCAAATCCTTCCTTGGAATAGCTTAAGGTCACGACTATCTTCCGTTAGTATCTCCCGTTGTTTAACCATGACTTCGGACTTGAGATTCTCTTCACGAAGTGCTTCGGCTTGAATCACCTTGATGTCCTCCACTAAGATTGATATTACATCAATTCTAGTAAGGGTTACCTTGACTTCACTCCCATAACTCTTTCGACTCAAAGCATCCGCCACCACATTGGCCTTACCGGGGTGGTAAAGCAATTCGCAATCATAATCCTTCAAAAGCTCCAACCACCTCCTTTGTCGCATGTTGAGGTCCTTTTGGTCGAATATGTACTTCAAGCTTTTGTGGTCGGTGAATAGTGTGCACTTCGTCCCATAGAGGTAGTATCGCCATAGCTTCAAAGCAAATACCACCGTTGCTAACTCCAAATCATTAGTAGGATAATTCTTCTCGTGGTCTTTGAGTTGTCGCGACGCGTACGCGATCACCTTCCCCCTTTGCATCAAAACACACCCGAGACCTAGTTTAGAGGCGTCGCTATAAACCACAAAGTCTTCGGATCCTTCGGGTAAGGATAAGATTGGTGCCTCACATAGCTTCCTTTGTAGAGTCCGAAAGGCCTTTTCTTGAGTCTCAATCCATAAAAACTTCACATTCTTCCTTGTCAACGATGTGAGCAGAGAGGCAATCTTCGAAAAGTCTTGAATAAATCGTCGGTAGTAGCCGGCTAATCCCAAGAAACTTCTTATATCTGTTGGACTCGTCGGTGGTTCCCAATTCATCATCGCTTCGATCTTTGCCGGGTCTACCTTCACTCCATCCTTGGATACCACATGGCCCAAAAATTGGACCTCTTGTAACCAAAACTCACACTTTGAGAATTTCGCGAACAACCTTTCCTTTCGAAGTATCTCCAAAACCTCCCACAAATGTTGTCGGTGCTCGACCTCGTCCCATGAATAGATCACAATATCGTCGATGAAGACTATAATCGATTTGTCTAAAAAAGGTCGACATACTCGGTTCATCAAGTCCATAAATACGGCCGGAGTGTTATTCAACCCGAATGGCATGACTAGAAACTCATAATGACCGTATTCGTCCGAAACGCCATCTTCGGAATATCGCTCTCTTTCACCCGCACTTGATGTTAAACGAACCACAAATCTATCTTGGAGAAACATCCTGCTCCTTGCAATTGATCGAAGAGGTCGTCGATTCGCGGAAGTGGATACTTATTCTTGACGGTAACCTTGTTGAGTTCAAGATAGTCGATACACATCCGCATGGATCCGTCCTTCTTCTTCACGAATAAAACTGGAGCTCCCCAAGGTGATGAGATCGGTCGTATGAATCCCTTCTCGAGAAGTTCTTGTAGTTGCGTCATCATTTCTTGCATCTCCGTCGGACTACACGATAAGGAGCACGAGCAATCGGTGTGGCACCTGGAGTGAGGTCGATATGGAAATATACTTGACGTTCCGACGGTAGCCTAGGTAGATCTTCCGGAAAGACATCCGGGTAATCGCGCACCACGTCCACATCTTCCACTTTCTTCTTCTCGAGCTTCGCATCGATCACGTAGACCAATTAGGACGTACACCCCTTGGCTAGACTCTTTCGCGCTTTGATAGCCGAGATGATCGTGTTGGTCTTTCGATTCTTCTCCCCGTAGATTATGACTTCCCTACCCTTCGGCAAGGGTACTCTGATCATCTTCTTGGAACAAAATATGTCGGCATCATGCTGGGATAGCCAATCCATCCCAATAATCACATCAAACCCCCCGATATCCGCCGGTAGCAAATCTATTACAAATGACTCCCCATCTAAATCTAAGGTGCATCGAACAAAACATTCCCGGACTAACATGTGCTCCCCATTGGCTACCTTTACCACTAGATCATCATATAACAAGCTAATAGGATTAGTGAAATTCTTGCAAAAAGAAGTAGACACGAAGGGACGGTTCGCACCAGAATCAAACAAAACGCGGGTAGGTAGATGTAACACCCTAAAAATTAAGGTAAATTTAAAACTTGAAAATTCGACAATATGACTGCTGTAAACTAAACCCTGATTTAAACATTAACCTGCCAAAACATTTCCAGAGTGTTGTCCCGAAATGGGGAATATAGCATAGCGATTACAAAACCCAAATGAATGAAGAATATAAATACGACAACCTAATAATCTAAATAGTTCTATTAGATTACGGTCGGGTGTCGCTATTCTTCCAAAATTGGTAACTATCAATCGTATATACCGGTCTCTAAATCTCCCAAAAGGATCGCTCTCGACCAAGCAATCAATCACTCATTCCCGAAGGTTCCCGCCACTAGGGTGCCCTGTCATACAAGAAAACCAAAGAAACAAGTGTCAGGCTAGAGCCTAGTGAGAACGTATAAGCATAATACAAATAACGGAGTGAAATTACAATATATGATCGTTCGCGTTTCTATAGATCATAACCGAATTACTTCACCTGCCAATAAACAGGAAATCGCAATATAAATTCATCAACACATTTACAATTTCTCCCAAGTCATCTAACTTGATAGCATCAATCTAAACTAGATCTTTAGCTATTCGGGCACTCAACCCAAACCGGGTCTTTAGCCTATACATGACATCAACTAAAACCGAGTCTTTAGCCTAATTGTCAATCAACTCAAACCGAGTCTTTAGTCTATCAGTGACCTTAACCCAAACCGAGTCTTTAGTCCGTTCATGACCTCAACCCAAACCGGGTCTTTAGTCCGTTCATGACCTCAACCCAAACCGGGTCTTTAGTCCGTTCATGACCTCAACCCAAACCGGGTCTTTAGTCTATTCACGACCTCAATCCAAACCGGGTCTTTAGTCCATTCATTAAGTTGCCAATGTGACCAACATATAACCCATTAGCTTTAAATCAACTCATAATATGTGCTAATAACAAGTGTCTCCTATAATACTCATCATTTGTAACCTCATCCCCAAATGGGTTTTTAGGTTAACTTCACATTTATCATATCAATAGGTAAGTACTTGTGAAATATAGCTAAAAGCACATAGTTAAACCTACACATGAGTAAAAGGGTCCATAATACACTCACCTTGGTGATTTCTTGAAAGAAACCAAACCCTAGAGATGGTAGTTGGAGAGTTGAAGACTTGAGATGATGACACAAGATAGGTATTACCAAAAGTTCACCCAAAATCGCTGAAGAAAAACTCCCAAATCAGTTCCCAAAACTCAAATAAATCTGAAAATCCCGAAATCTGATTTTTATACAGCAGTACCCCGTCGGCGACTATGACCGGGCGACAATGCCCTGGTCATAGTCGCGGGGCATTGTCGTCGTCGAGACTCCACGCACTGACTTTGTCCAGTGAGCATCCCCTCTTTTGTGACATTGACACGCGACTATGCCACCTGGGCATAGTCGCCCCAGATCCCCTGGGCGCGGTTTCGGCCCAAACTGACCCAATTTTTTGACGTGGAATGCTTGACCCGTTCGAAGGATTATTTCTAAGCAAAGATACATTAACGTGAGCTTATTGGATGCCCAAACTAACTCGAGGCAAGGTACGATAACTCGAATTTACGGGTGTTACAATCCTCCCCAACTTGAGAACGATTTCGTCCCTGAAATCCATACTACTTAAACAATTGAGGATATCGTCGCTTCATGTCTTCCTCCGCTTCCCAAGTCACATTCGTACCGCGATGGTGTTTCCATTGAACCTTCACCATGGTGACTTCTATATTTCGGAGTCTCTTGGTTTCTCTCTCTAGTATTGCATCGGGCTCCTCAATACAACGATTGTCCCCCACGCGAATTTCGGATAGCGGTATGACGCTATCTTCTTCCTCCAAGCATTTTCACAAGTAACACACATGGAATGTCGGGTAGATTCCATCCATCTCCGACGGTAAGTCTAACTTATAAGTTTGAAGATCAATATGCTTGAGGATAGTAATTGGCCCAAGGATACGGGGACTTAGTTTCCCCCACTTTCCAAACTGTATCAAACCCTTCCAAGGGGACACTTTCAACATCACCCGGTCTCCCACTTGGAACTCCACCGGTCGTCTCTTCTTATCGGCATAACTTTTCTGACGGTCTTGCGCCGCCTTCAGACGCTCTCGAATGGCTTTGACCTTGTCGGTCGTCTCTTGCACAATTTCTGGTCCGGTAAACTGCTTTTCGCCCGCCTCTAACCAACATACGAGGGTTCTACATTTCCTCCTGTACAAGGCTTCGAATGGAGTCATCCCAAGGCTAAGTGGTAACTGTTGTTGTAAGCGAACTCTACTAGGGGAAAATGAGTGTCCCAGTTGCCCCCAAAATGAATCACACACGACCTAAGCATGTCTTCCAAATTCTGAATTTTCCTTTCACTTTGTCCATCGGTCTGTGGGTGGTACGCCGTACTCAGGTTCACTCGAGTACCCAACTCTTGATGTAAGGCTCTCTAAAATCTTGATGTAAACCGACTATCACGATCGGAAACTATAGACAAGGGTATACCATGTCTGGAGAACACTTCATCTATATAAAGCTTTACCAACTTATCCATTGGCAAAGTTTCCCGCATTGCTAGAAAATGAGCACTCTTCGTCAATCGGTCGACGATCACCCAAATGGTGTTGTTTACCCTCAAAGTCTTCGGGAGCTTGGTCACAAAGTCCATGGTAATCTTTTCCCATTTCCATTCAGGTATTTCTAACGATTGGAGACTCCCATAACGCCATTGGTGCTCGGCTTTCACTTGCGAACAAGTTACACACCGCTCCACATAATGTGCCACGTCCAGCTTCATAACCGGCCACCAATAATGTAATTTCAAATCTCTATACATTTTTGTGCTCCCCGGGTGGATTGAATATTTGGATTTATGCACGTCCTCCAAAAGTAATTCTCGGTTTCCTCCAATCTTCGACACCCAAGCGCGCCCGTTGAAACATTTGATCCCCCGGCTATCCTCGGTCAAAAGTAACCGTTGCTTGGTCATCACTTCATCTTTGAGATTTTCCTCCAACAAGGCCTCGGTTTGCGACGCTTTAATCCTCTCCATGAGACTCGACACTAACTTGATCCTTGTAAGCTTGGCCCGAAGCTTTCCACTATATTCCTTCCGGCTTAATGCATCGGCCACCACGTTTGCTTTACCCGGGTGATATAGCAATTCGCAATCGTAATCCTTTAGTAGCTCTAACCACCTCATTTGCCTCATATTTAGATCCTTTTGATCGAAGACGTACTTCAAATTCTTGTGATCCGTGTACAGGGTACACTTCGTGCCATAGAGATAATGTCGCCATAGCTTCAATGCGAACACTACCGCCGCCAATTCCAAGTCATGGGTGGGGTAATTCTTTTCGTGCACTTTTAGTTGCCTTGACGTGTAGGCAATAACTTTTCCCCTCTGCATAAGCACGCACCCAAGACCCATCTTAGAGGCGTCGTTGTATACTACGAAATCTTCCGACCCTTCCGGCAAGGACAAGATCGGAGCTTCACAAAGCTTCTTTTGTAACGTCTGGAACGCCTTCTCTTGAGCTTCGGTCCACTTAAACTTCACATTCTTCTTGGTCAAAGCCGTCAACTACGAAGCGATCGTGGAAAAATATTGGATGAACCTTCGGTAATAGCTCTCTAGTCCCAAAAAGGCTTCTAATCTCCGATGGGTTCTTAGGAGGATCCCAATTCATCATGGCTTCTATCTTCGCCGCGTCCACTTTCACACCGTCTTTCGAAACTATGTGACCCAAAAATTGCACCTCCTTCAACCAAAATTCATACTTGGAGAATTTTGCAAAAAAATTCTCCTTCCTCAAGACTTCCAACACGTCAAGGAGATGGTGCACATGCTCGAATTCATCCTTAGAGTAGACCAAAATATCATCGATGAACACGATGACTGACTTATCAATAAACGGTCGGCACACGCGATTCATCAAATCCATGAACACCGTCGTGGCATTCATCAGACCAAAGGGCATCACCAAGAACTCGTGATGCCCGTAGCACGTCCTAAACGCGGTCTTCGGAATGTCATCCTCCTTGACTTTTACTTGATGATAGCCCGAACGGAGGTCGATCTTCGAAAAACGTCCCGCTCCTTGAAGTTGGTCGAATAAGTCGTTGATTCTAGGGTGTGGGTACTTATTCTTCACGGTTACCTTATTCAACTCCCTATAATCTATGCACATCCGCATAGTGCCATCCTTTTTCTTTACGAACAAAACCGGTGCTCCCCACGATGATGAGCTCGGTCTCACGAATCCTTTCTCTAGAAGGTCTTGAAATTACCCCATCATATCTTTCATCTCTGATGGAGCCAAACGGTACGGGGATCTAGCTATCGGGGCCACTCCTGGGGTTAGACCAATTTTGAACCTCACTTGACGATCGGGTGGTAGCCCCGGCAAGTCGTCCGGGAATACGTCGGGGAATTCCTTTACCACCTCCACATCTTCAAGCTTTTTCTTCTCTAGCTTGGCATCTATAACATACGCCAAAAATGACGAACATCCTTTCGCCAAGTACTTCCGTGTTTTCACCATGCTAATGATTGCCACCTCGCCCTTCCGTCTTTCGCCGTACACAGTTACCGGCTCGCCATTCGAAATTGGAATTCGAATTAGTTTCTTCACACAAAGGATTTCGGCATGGTTATCCGCTAACCAATCCATCCCAATAACGACATCAAATCCCCCGATGACCATTGGCATTAGGTCAACCGGAAATTCTTTTCCTTCGATCTCCAAGTTGCAACCCTTAAGAACATCCTGAATTACTATTTGGTCACCGTCCACTAGCTCTACCACTAAAGCGTCTTCTAAGCTACTAGTGGGTATGATTAACTTTTGACAGAAAGAAATTGACACGAACGAAAAGCTCGCACCAGAATCAAACAATATACGTGCAGGTACGGAGTTTAGGAGAAACGTACCCGACACTACATCCGTTGAAGCCTTTGCCTCCTCGAAGGTCATTTGAAACGCTATTCCCAATGCTCCAGGGGGATCCGTCTTCTTTGCTCCGCTTCCCCCCGTCTTCAACTTTGGACACTCACTCCGGATATGGCCCGTTTCCTTGCATTCAAAGCACGTGATCCCTTTGACCGGGCAATCACGACGATCATGACCCGACTTTCCACACTTGAAACAATTTGACTCGCCCAAGGTGCATGGCCCAAAATGCTTGCTCCGGCATTTAGAGCACCATCTAGCTTCGCGTTCTACTTCGTTCCCACGGTAATTGTTGTTGAAAGGTCTCGTTCTTCTTGAGGGTGCGGAATTCCCTTCCCACCTTCTTTTCTCAATCTGTCCACTCCTCTCTATCTTGCTCGGGCCATAAGAGTCTTCCACCAACTGAGCCTATTCGATTGCTTCACGAAGGGTAGAGAATTTAGACACTCGAACTAGGTTTTTCATCTTGCTTGACAACCCTTTTGTGTAGGCCTTGATCTTTTCCTTTTCAGTCGGAACCAGATGTCCCACCAAGCCTAGTTTATCCATGAAATGACGGTTATACTCTTTCAAAGACAAGCTCCCCTTTTTCAAATTCCGGAACTCTTCCTCTATTCGGTCCAAGGCCCGCTCGTTGCAAAACTCCTCCGTCAATTTCTTCTTGAAGGTTGACCAACTCAATTTGGCCAAAACCGTAGCTTCCATCGAAGAAATGTAAACGTTCCACCACGTTAGGGCCGCACCTCTTAACATCTGTGAACCAAACGTTTCCTTTTGGTTTTCTCCACACTCACTTGATCTGAAAGCTTGCTCCATCTCCCGAATCCAATTCATGCACACGATTGGATCATCTGTACCCTTGAACTTTGGTGGTCGACACCCAAGAAATGCCTTTAAAGAGCAAGTCTTAGACACTTGCCTCGCTTCTGGAGTTAGGGTCTCATTAGTGGGAATTACGGGTCCCGTACCCCCGGATCCCGTCACTAGAATGTTTTCCGCAACCGTCTCATGTCGGCGGTTAGCGGCATCTCTGTCTTCCAGTAACTTCAGAAACATCTCTTGTTGTTGAGCCATAGCTGCGTTCATGGCTTGCATCATTCTTGTCTCCGGAGTTACTTCTTCCATTATCGGATGAGTCGAGGCTATATTATGACGAGGTACTTGTTCGGGTCCTCCACCCAAAACATTTTTTGGTCGTGGGGTAAGTCTGTCGATGTACCTCTAGGGTGGTCGGCCGTAGATGTCGATGCCTCATGACCCTCTGGCCGATTTCGTGTGTTTACCATTGTCTGCCACACACACGCGAGAACATAGGTGAGGTAAAGATTATACGAGATCATAAACAGGGAAACGTACTACTACATTCATTAATCGTCATAAGAATGGAAAACAAGCATAATCACGTAAAACATCCTCATAATAACGTTAGCTAAGCGAAATTATGAACATGCGATACATAAGAATTTTCATCACCATTACCATAACTCTCAACTTGTGTAGTTTCCATCGACTCTAAGACCATCCTATCTTATGAGTTCTACCCAATCTCACTCGATCATAACTTCATAACACAGCTTAAGTCTAGGTATTCTACATTCATACCTAGTTCACTTAAACTACTGCTCTGATATCAACTTGTAACACCCTAAAAATTAAGGTAAATTTAAAACTTGAAAATTCGGCAATATGACTACTGTAAATTGAGTAAACCCTGATTTAAACATTAACCTGCCAAAACATTTCCAGAGTGTCGTCCCGAAACGGGGAATATAGCATAGCGATTACAAAACCCAAATGAATGAAGAATATGAATACGACAACCTAATAATCTAAATAGTTCTTTTAGATTACGGTCGGGTGTCGCCATTCTTCCAAAATTGGTAACTATCAATCGTATATATTGGTCTCTAAATCTCCCAAAAGGATCGCTCTCGACCAAGAAATCAATCACTCATTCCCGAAGGTTCCCGCCACTAGGGTGCCCTGTCATACAAGACAACCAAAGAAACAAGTGTTAGGCTAGAGTCTAGTGAGAACGTATAAGCATAATACAAATAACGGAGTGAAATTACAATATATGAACGTTCGCGTTTCTATAGATCATAATCGAATTACTTCACCTGCCAATAAACAGGAAATCGCAATATAAATTCATCAACACATTTACAATTTCTCCCAAGTCATCTAACTTGATAGCATCAATCTAAACTAGATCTTTAGCTATTTGGGCACTCAACCCAAACCGGGTCTTTAGCCTATACATGACATCAACTAAAACCGAGTCTTTAGCCTAATTGTCAATCAACTCAAACCGAGTCTTTAGTCTATCAGTGACCTCAACCCAAACCGAGTCTTTAGTCCGTTCATGACCTCAACCCAAACCGGGTCTTTAGTCCATTCATGACCTTGACCCAAACCGGGTCTTTAATCCATTCATGACCTCAACCTAAACCGGGTCTTTAGTCCATTCATTAAGTTGCCAATGTGACCAACATATAACCCATTAGCTTTAAATCAACTCATAATATGTGCTAATAACAAGTGTCTCCTATAATACTCATCATTTGTGACCTCATCCCTAAATGGGTTTTTAGGTTAACTTCACATTTATCATATCAATAGGTAAGTACTTGTGAAATATAGCTAAAAGCACATAGTTAAACCTACACATAAGTAGAAGGGTCCATAATACACTCACCTTGGTGATTTCTGGAAAGAAACCAAACCCTAGAGATGGTAGTTGGAGAGTTGAAGACTTGAGATGATGACACAAGATAGGTTTTACCAAAAGTTCACCCAAAATCGCTGAAGAAAAGCTCCCAAATCAGATTTTTAAACAGCAGTACCCCGTCTGCGACTATGACCGAGCGACAATGCCCTGGTCATAGTAGTGGGGCATTGTCGCCGCCGAGACTCCACGCACTGACTTTGTCTAGTGAGCCTCCCCTATTTCGCGAATTTGACGTGCGACTATGCCACCTGGGCATAGTCGCCCCAGATCCCCTGGGCGCGGTTTCGGCCTAAACTGACCCGATTTTTCGACGTGGAATGCTTGACCCGTTCGAAGGAATATTTCTAAGAAAAGATACATTAACGTGAGCTTATTGGATGCCCAAACTAACTCGAGGAAAGGTAAGATAACCCGAATTTACGGGTGTTACAGTAGAGAGTTCACTAGAAACGTACCCGACACCACATCCGTCGTTGCCCTTGCTTCATCCGCTGTCATTTGGAAGGTCCGACTTGGCACCTTTGGTGGGATCTCCTTCTTTGGCACAACCTTGCTGGAAGCTCCTTGATTGTCCCTTGCTAACTTGGTACAATCTCTCTTGATGTGCCCCGACTCCCGACACTCATAGCAAACTCCCCGAGAGGGGAAATCTCTACTCATGTGATCCTTCCGCCTACACTTAAAGCAATCCATCGGATTAGAGAAGGGCTTCGGATTACAAGGCCTGAAGTGCTTGCTCTTACACTTGGGTCACCACCTCGCCTCCCGTTGTGGCTCCATGATCCTCCCCCCGTTGAAGGGTTTGGATGATTGAGCGAGCCCGGTTGGCCCTTCCCATTTCCGCTTCTCTCCTTGTTGTTCTTCTCTTCTCTCTCTTGGAGGATATCGTCTTCCACCAATTGGGACTTCTCGATAACCTCTTGCAACATACCCACCCGGGCATTCCTAACACCCGTCATCATCTCCGCCGGTAGACCTCTCAAATAGGCCTTTATCTTCGACCTCTCATCAGTCGCTAAATGGTCAACCAGAAGGAGCTTCTACATGAATTGTTTTGATTAGTCGGCGATTGACAGACTACCCTTCTTCAGGTTTCGGAACTCCTCTTCTATCTTGTCGAGAGCCCTTTCATTGCAGTATTTCTCCATGATCTTCTTCTTGAAGGTTGACCAAGTGAGTTTGGCCAAAACCTCCGATGTAAGGGCCTTTCGGGTAACGTTCCACCAACTCAATGCGTCCCCTCTAAGCAGTTGGGACGCGAATTTGACCCTCTGAGAGTCGTCTCATTCACTTGACTCGAATGCCATCTCTACATCTTGTATCCAGTTCATGCACACCACTAGATTGGTTGTCCCGGAGAATTCTGGAGATCGGCTACATAAGAACGACTTGTATTAGAAACCCCCTTCTTTCTTCTTCTCCACTCTTATTGCTTGCTCTTCTGTCCCAATTGCATTATTGGTACCACCCGACCCAATCACCGCATTGTCTCCTACCGCTTCATGTCTTTGGTTGCTTGTATCACGATCCTCTAATATCTTCATGAATCGTTCGTCCCTCTTGTCCATTACAGAATTCATCATCTGCATGATACTAGCCAATAATACTGACTGGGGGCCCACTTCTTGGACTACTGGGTTATCGGTCTCTATATTCACTTGTGGAACTTGATCCACCACTCCCACCAACAAGGTGGTCCTTTGCGGAACATTCGGAACACCCATCGGATTTGCCCTTCTTGATGTCTCTGGAGCTATGACGCTCGCCTCATTACCCTCATCGGGAACCAACACTCAATTCCTTGTGTTTACCATTGTGAACTGTCACACATGATAAAGATCATACCGATTAATTCTTTGAAAGATTAGCGGTTCAATACGTACTATTACAAAGATTAATCATTATAATAACAGTTTCAAGCACACTCACGTATTTATAAATTCATAATAACACCGGCCAAGTGAAATCGTGAATGCATATTACATAAGAATTCTCGTTGTCATCATCACAATTTTCAATCATTGCAATTCCGTAATCCTAATACTCTCCCCACCTAGGAACGTTCTACCCAAATGGACAGTGATACTATAGGCACAAACAACTTAAGTCTAGGTATACTAGAGGAAACACCTAGTTCACTTAAACTAGAGTTCTAATACCAACTTGTAACACCCCAAAAATAGGATAAACATAAATTTCCGGAATTAGAAATGTGGTATATAAAATTATGCCAAAGCACGAGTTTTCCCAAAAAGGGAACAATATACGCCTGTTTAATTACAAGTTTGTAATACAAAAGCGATGAGGGAAAACAGCCCTTTAATCTAAACCCTATCTAGGAGAAAGATTATCTCAAGTTGTCAACCAATTCTCCAAAATATGTCTTCTATACATGGCGTCCCGAAATGCTCCCAAGCTTACCTCTAAGGTCTACTAAACCTTCTTGGCGGTCGCGCCGCTAGAACCTGAGATACACATCAAGCAATCAAGTGTTAGGCCAAACGATCCTAGTGAGTTCAACAATGATATGGCATGATTAGTTAAACCGTTAAAGACAACAAGAGCCATAAAGGAGTCAATGAGAGAGACCCATCACACCAATGAGTTTCACCTCAAGTCAATGTACCTTGATGTTCACTCGCCTGAGCAACATCCCGAAGGCCCGACACATCTAAAGACTACCTCCCAGGTATTATTTTAAATGGCGGAGGTCTAGGTGCATACCGTCAATGTGGCACCCTAAGACTACACCCTCTTAGTGCTTACTCATGGTTCATACAATATACATTCATAGCATTCCATCACTATACATATTCCACATTAAGTAAACTACATATGATCTCCAATATCTTCAAACCCACTTTAGGTACAACATCATATATCAAGTAAGCACATCAACAATATTCCTCATTCACATAGTATCCCATAGCATTTCCAACCATTGCTAACAAATACCCTCATAGTACTCATATCATGAAATATAACCAAAAACCCTAACATTTTCCAAATTTGAACATGTAGGTCAAACTTATCAGGTGATTGACATAGTGTAGAGAAACAAGTAAAAGTAACAATAAACATATAAAGAAGTGTATCTCATTTAAAATAGTTAAGAAAGAACTCATTATCTAGGTTTTAGGAAAAACCCTAGAAATCCAACAAGTCTTGAAGATTTGGTTGAAAGTGAGGAAGCTTGATCCACACAATAAATACTCCAACTCTTTAAAAGAATGGCTTTAAATATCTTCTTTAAATCAAAGCTCAAAGTCCTCAAAATAAATGCTAAAAGGGAGGAGATTAATGGAGAATTTAATGGGTTTTTGGTGTTGGTGTTGGATACCGTGGGAAGGAGAGAGGGAGAGAGAGAAAGAAAGAAATGAAAATTAAGTGGGTGGCTCTCTTCTCGAGGGGGAAAACGATTGGTTAAAAGAAAAAGTAAATCAAATTGGAAAAGGGAGAGAAATAGGGTCGTGTGGGTTTCATGTGTCTTCAAGCCACGCCCAACCCACAGTGGGCACTGCCCCTCCCCATACGTGGTGTTTCTTTTCGCTGGACAACAACCCTTCACGCGGCTTGGCCATGGGTTTCCCAGGCTCAATGTAACACCTTGAAATTTCAATCTTATGAAAAACCCCTCGTATCTCTCTATATTCTTATGTAGGGGGTTAAGGTTCTTTGAGAGAAATCGAGGAAGAAGAGGAAGAAAGGAAGAAATGGGTCTATGTTTCGATGGTCTGCAGGGAGCACGGCCCATGCGCCTCTCTTCAGTATTTTGGCACGGGTCATGCCTCGGCGCAGAAGCTTTGGCACGGGTCGTGCTCTTCTCTCCACAAAGTGGCACAGGTCGTGCTTAGCATCAGAAGGTGCAGCACGGGTTAAATGAGATTTTTCCCCAAATTTCTTTCATTTCTCATCTCTACCTCCCAATTCTTTTCTCTCAAAACCCTCCCTCTTCATTTACTCCATCTAGGGTTTGGTCCAACCATCTTCCTCACCATTTATTGCTAGTGCAAGTGCACCATCCAAGGATTCGGTATTTGAAGCTTCATCTCCATCTTCATCTTCTCCAAGAGTCAAAACCTAGGGTTTTGGGTTTTCTTCAAAACCCACTTGGTAAGTTCATACTTCTCTTTTACTAAACCTTATACACATCAAAATTCATCTTTTAACTTCTAAACATCTCCTTGCTTAACATTTTCATTGTTGATGAGTTTTGACCTAACTTGGTATTTTGGGTGATTTTTAGGGTTTCTTACCATTTTGTAAAATAAAGGTATAACCCATGACTTGGAACCCCTTATATGAATGTTTTCTCATTTTGTGAAGTGTATGTTAAGTACATGGCATCTTAACCAAGTTTATGTTTTAAACATATTATGGGTATTTTGGTTGAAAGTGTTATCTTGGAAAAAGGAAATAAATGGTTTGGTCTTGAGGAAATTTAGGTTACCTTTAAATGGTTTTTACACTTGTAGTGTTTACTTGGTAAGGAAATACATTTGAAAATGAGAAGATAGCCTTATGATTTATGTTTGGGCTTTGTATTTCTTATCAGCAGTTAACCACAAAAATGTGATTTGGGAACTAAAGGGTACTATGAACTATATGTTTGATTATAGTTGGTCACAAGTGTATTGTGACGAGTCTAGACTATTACTATTGGATCCATAGGTATTTAGTTGACTTATTATTTGGGGGTAATTCCCGTATGTAGCTAGTTGAGACATTGGACCCTAGAGGGCAACTTGGTACGGTTATGTGGGACCGATTACTAGCCGTGGGTTGTAAATGTAAATCCTAGCGAATTAGTATGACTAGGATCATTGGGTGTCATCCCCCCACATCTTTATTTGAGCCGACGTGCTCATGGCCTTGATCCTAGTATGGTGAGTTCAAAACTCGGAAAGTGGCTTACTTTATGTTTCGCCACAATCCTTGGAATCCAGGCTTACACCCGTCATCGCAAGATGAGGTCTGGACCGGAAGGTCACTATGTGTTTACTAAACCATTAACAAGGATGTTGATGAAAACAGTTTATTTATATTGCAACTAATTCTTTTACTGTCTTTCATATAAAATGTATGTTCTCACTAGGCTTCAAGCCTAACACTTTTTTCTCAAATGATGTGTATAACAGGTTCCCTTAGCGGTGGGCCGTCAAGGGGTTGAGAGAAGAGCGTGGTCTCTTGAGGTCATTTTTTGTGGAATGATAGAATTTTTGGAAGCTTTATCATTGGAACAATTATTCATTTTGGTATTGGGTTGACAACCAATGTAATCTAGCTAGATGTAGTTTAGATTAGTTTGTTGTCGTTTTTCCCATACATTATTGCAGGTTTTTGTAAACGCTCACGCTTGCCCGTTTTGGGTGGTTTGCCCTATTTATAACCATTATTTCCGAATTTTAAATTTCAAAATTACCCGAAATTTTAGGGTGTTACACTCAACCCACGTGGTAAGCCACGTGGGTCCCTTTGATCCCACCAAACCCACAAGTTACACTTCTAGTCCTTGGGTTCCTAAAGCAATTATGAGATACCCCTTTTATTAATACAAAGTTGCTACTAACATACCCATGAATCACATAAACTATCAATAATTTATTTGATTAATATTATAACTTAAACCTTCATTTATTATTTAAGCTTTTTAACAAATAAAAAAAAGATTTTCAAATAGATGATTATGACACGACCACCACACAACTTGAATTTAAATTACCTAAGATTTTCAGGTGTTACAGTATGGTAAGCCATGAAAAAAATTCAGGGATATAAGAACAAAGAACCAACCCACGGTTACCATACTTATAGAAAGCTTACCATAGTTCCTGGAATACGAACCTAGATCACGCAACAGATGGAATCCTTGTCAACTATGGATACCTCAAGTGCCCCTTAAATCGTGCACAACATAGCTCCACTATTTCGTACCTTCGTGAAGCAAAGGCTGAAAGAAAATTTGTTTATACAATAAGCTAATTGCAAGCAAGATGAAAATGAAACTCAATTTTGTATACAGTAGAAACTTACTGCATAAAGAAATGAAAATGCCCGCTCCGTAAACAAACAAATTAGACCTTCATTACCAAGGAACTGACCTAGAGACAATCCATGATACAGAGACACAATCCATCATAACAGTATGAATAATACTTGAAAGGTTGGGGAAACAACACCAATTGAACCAGTTTAAACAAGAATGTATACAACTCACATTAAAAGATTTATACGAAAATAGGTACTCTATAATTAAAGGCAAAGAATTATAGAACATAGTTTTGACCAAACTGTAACAAGGAAATGTTGTAATACCATTTATCTTTCTACATTAGATTCTTACAATATAATAACCTTAATCAGAATCTAATTGGTGGTTGGAGTTACTCGTAGGGAGCGATTCCCTCGCCTTTTAGGCTTTTTTTATTGTTTGTTCTATTTCATTTGTCAGGAGTGCTGCCTCCTTTCCAAAAAAAATGTTATAATACCATATTCCCACGGTCGAATAATTAGAAGAAAAAAAAAAGAAGATATGTGGGAGACCAAGTAAACACATATATCACAGTTACATCCAATTATCGTATTTAAGATGAAAAACTATGGAACTTAAAGTTGTAATATGTTAAGTGCATTTTATGCACCTAACTCTGTGTATTTTTGTTGCGTCTTTTATGTTTTTTTTAGTCTTTAGTCTAGTTCTTGCATGCGTTTTTATAGTTCCTTTGCATTTTGTTGTCTAATCACGGTTGGAATGGGTTTTGGAATAGTTTTTATGCTTTTGGTATACCTTTTGTGCAGATTATAAGCAATGTTGGAGATAATTCAGTGGAGGACTTGAAGAACGATGCGGAGAAGGAAGTTAAAGACGTGAAGGAAGCGAGGTTGGATGCACGATTTGATGAAGAGATGGAGGAAAAAGTCGAAAATTTGAAGATTGAAGATGTTGCACACTTCACGGGCGCGAATGATAGCTTCATGGACGCAAAGAAGCCCCTCTGAAGTCAAGTTGACATTCTGCCCGCGGTCACTAGCGTGAAGGAATGCTTCACGCCCGTGAGCAAATTCTGAAAAATATTTCTAAAACTTTCTGCCCAGTGTCACGCCAGTGAGTGGTTGCTTCACTAGCGCGAACTGCTGTTACTTTTTTATTTTGGGCCTTTATTTTCTGGGCTTTATTATGTAACACCCCAAAAATGGGACTAACAAAAATTTCTGGAAAATGGAAACTTGGTATGCATAAAATGCCAACGCATGAGCTCGTACAAAAAGGGAACAATAAATGTCTGTTAATTACAAGTTTGTAAAGAGAAGCAATAATAGATAACAACTTCCTAATCTAAGCCTTCCTAGACAAAGATTACGGTCGGTTGTCAACTATAATCAAAAGAGTTGTCTTCACCAAATGGCATCCCAAAATGCTCCCATGCTCACCACTAACAGTCGGCTAAGCCTCCTTGGCGCGTGCGCCACTAGAACCTGAGATACATACCAACAATCAAGTGTTAGACCAAACGGGTCTAGTGAGCTGCATAAAAACATGGCATACATATATAAAGCATGTTGTGGACAGTTATGACACTTCAATCACCAAAGTCCATACGGGGTCAATCATGGGGGAGACCCATTACACCAATGAGTTTTACCTCAAGTCAATGTACCTTGATGTTCACTCGCTTGAGCAACATCCCGAAGGCCCGACACACTTGAAGACTACCTCTCAGGCATTACTCCAAATGGCGGAGGTCTAGGCGCATACCATTATAGTGGCACCTAAGACTACATTATCCTAGCACTTACTCATGGTTCGTTCTATGTACGTACAACGTCCGTCTCTATACACAATTTCATACCCATAAGATACATGTATAAGACTTCAACAATCCCAAGCATAATTTAGGTACAAAACTCTAAAATATGCACATACCCAAATATTATCCATAACTCATCAAAACACATGTTATCAATCTTTAATACCAAGAATAATAACCTCGTCAATGTCCACAATAATAACCAAGACTATACTTTCAACAAACCCAAATGTAGCAGTTAGGTCAAACTTATCAGGTGATCAACTTTTATGTAAACATGAGATGTTAAGCATGTAAATGTACAAGATATGTATCTCATTTGAAAATATTAAGAGAAAATTAACTATCTAGGGTTTTACACAAAACCCTAGAAAACTTGGATGAGAAGATGAGAGAGTAATGGCTTGAATGAGACTTGAATGTCTTCCTTGAATGCTCTTCTAACACCCTTAAGCACCAATAAATGTCCCCAACTAATCTAGGGTTTTAATAAATGTTTGGTAGGTTTAGAGGTGGAAGAAAATCGCCCTATTTAGCTCCAAGTCGGCCCCAAAACGATTTGAGATGAGAAGTGAAGTCAAAATGGTCAAAGTTGGATTTTTATACCCTCAGACACCGCCCGCGATAGTGCCTAACGATTGTGCCCATGGCACAATCGCGACACTTCCTCAACTCTTGGTACCATTCAGGTGATAGTGCCTGGCGATTGTGCCAAGGGCACTATCGCGGTGGCACAATCGCGACCACCCCCGAACCTACGGTACAATTCCCGCGATAGTGACCAGCGACTGTGCCCAGGGCACTGTCGTGTGGCACTATCGCGCCACACCCCCTCCGCACCGAAAACCTGATTTTCTAAGGTTCGATAAGGCGAAGATAAACATACGGATGGACATGAAATTAATAGATTGATAAGACACCAATTAAGCACACAAAGGGATTCTTAATTTATCTAATAGACAAGGAACGAGGGGAATACTTACCTTAGATTTTTCGGGTGTTACATATTATTTTTGGCTATTTAAACCCTTGAGAGGGTTTGTTTTTAAAAGATACATCGATTACCACCAGATAAAGGGTTGCGTTTTTTTTTGTTCTTGGGGAGACTTCCATTGGTCGATTTCTCAAACATTGGGGAGGAAGATCGTGCTCCAAGCTTAGGCTATTGGAAACCAATTCGCGATCGGTCTTTCATACATTCTAGTATCTTCTTCCCTACTCCTTAATACATTTAGTTTTTTTTGTTTCTTGTTTGTTTGGATTCTATTATTAATCTAATCGTTCTTGAAGTTTTTCATTATTTCTATGTTCTTAGATCGTTACAAGTTTTTAAGCTTTCTTTTCTGTAGATCTCTATTGCTTATCTCTTTACCCTTCATCTCTATGTATCCTTATTCCCTATTCCCTACTCCCTTTTTTAATTTATTGCATCTCAATTTCTCCCTAAACTCTTTAATTTTCTGCACTTAATTTTTGTGAATTAGATTAGGTTTAATGTTTGTTTAGTATTTCTTCGTTCGTCTTTTAATTTTCCGTTAGCGTTAATGTTATTAGGTCGTGTCTAATGTAGTTGCTTCGATAGTTTAGATTCACTTTGTTTTTGATCTTATTATAGTTTAAATTAAATACTTGTTGCATTGGTTTCAATTTGGTAAATCGTTTTATTGGGTAATTGTCGCTTAGGATTAAGGTTTTGGTATTTGGCCAATTGTTCTTAAAACAAATGTTGGGTTTTAATCCATTTTGATTCTAACGAGAGTTGGGTCAATTTAATTGGTTTTTAACGAAACATTTAGTCGATTTAATTAGTTTTTTGACGAAACGAAAGTTTGGTCTTTTATTTGGATTAAATTGGTCAATGACAACGGTTCTAACATTTTCGAATAATTAGGAACGTTGATTGGGAAAATAACTTGTTTTAAATCTTAATGTTTCTTCCCTATGTACGTATATTGCGAGAGTAAATATATGTCTAGGTCTAGAAAAGCTTTCCCACCTCGAGAGAGGGCTAAAGTAATTTTGCAAAACAAATTCCCACCATTACTAAAACCCTAAGTAGACGTTACCCAATGCCCTTTTAGTTGTAGTTGTTCTTTACTTTCTTTAGTCTTGTTCCTTTTTGTTTCTTTTTCTCTCTCGTTCCCTTAAACTCGTTTAATTTCATGTCCAATTAGTTTAATAACCAAATCAAATATCTGATTCGCATAACTAGTTATGATTATTAAGTGTTAGTGTTTAGACCGTCACCTCCCTGTGATCGACCCGTATGCTACAAAACCCGTACGCTTGCAGTTTATAAATTTAAAACACATCATATTACAACCTTACAACCTTCTTTTTCACTCCACCGGATGAAACTCTAACCCTCATCTACAGAAAGAATAAAGAGATGAAAAATAAGACCAATGCGCAAAGGCATGATGGGAATGAGTAAGAAAACTATCCTTAATCTACGATCGAAACAAAAATTGGCTTCGATTCTTCTTGCTTCAACTTCATCTTTATATCCCTTCACTCAACCAACTTTTGTCTTCCTCTGTTGAGTTCTACTTTCGGTTGAGAGAGAAAAGAGATTGTAGGATGCGTGCTGGTTTTCTCAACATAGTGGGAGCCGATGACAGTAGGTTAAGGGAGCCGGGAAGGAATTAATAGGATGTTTTAATATCAAAACGTTAGGGGAGGGACGTGGGAGGTTAACAGGATTTGGGGTTGTGAGTATAAGAAGGTTGTACTTTTTTGTTTTCAACAATAACATATAGTTGTTAGTGTTGTACACGATGCATAAGGAGATGTAACTCTTAAAATTTAACAATAATGGTTTTATTTGCATTATAATATAGTCTAGATATATACAGTATAAAGAAGGATGTAAATGAAAAAAAAA
The DNA here is from genome assembly GCA_954870635.1 of Arctium minus. Taxonomy (NCBI): domain Eukaryota; kingdom Viridiplantae; phylum Streptophyta; class Magnoliopsida; order Asterales; family Asteraceae; genus Arctium; species Arctium minus. Next base: position 146,979,500 of record OX941081.1, read on the forward strand.
GGGATATAAAACAAGTTAAATAAATAACTATAAGATATAAAATTTAAGTATTAAAAATAATTCGTTCATATTTATGATATTTAAAAAATATGATTAAATCCAAAAATTATATAATATTGAGTTTATTTTGAAGGTATTGACGAGACGATTATAATGGTATAATTTGTAAAAAAATAAATGTAGTTTTTTAATGTATTTTAGTTAATATACGATTATGTATGTTAATAAGAGAAAAGTGTAAAATAAAATACGAAAAAATAAGAGATATAAGGTTAACTAAATAATTAATTATGAAGGAATAAAGTGTATTTAAAAATAAAAAACATTTGATTTTTAATATCATGTGGGATCATGGAAGGTTGTGCAACTTTTAAGCTTGTATGTGATGCTTATTTTTTTGTACCTCTTAACCATGGTCTTTCGAGTAGGATATGTAATACATAGGGACAACTTCACACCAGAACCCCTGCTTTAATTTCTTCAGCTGTAATACCCTAAAAATTGGGACAAACAAAAACCTTCAAAAAATGGAAAGTGTGGTATATAAAATATGCCAAAGCATGAGCCTCCCAAAAAGGGGAAAATACAAACACCTGTTAATTACAAATTTGTAATTTAAAGTATTTGGAAAAGATAACCTAATAATCTAATTCCTACATAAACAAGATTACAAGTTTGGGTGTCCTCCAAGTCTTCCAAAAGAATAAAGATCCTCAAAGGTAGGTTTCCTAAAAATACTTTCCCCAAGCTCACTCTATACCCGTCTAAGCCTTCTTAGAGTTGACACCGCTAGAACCTGAGATACACATCGACACCAACAAGTGTTAGGTCAGAAAGCCTAGTGAATTTGAACAAGATATAACCATAAATAGAACAAGATTTCCGTAATATATACATGTAGATGCCTTAACAGTTTAATGAAGGAATCAATGGGGGAGACCCAAAACACCAAACAAGTTTCACCTCAAGAGTCGATATACCTTCATGTTCACCCGTATGAGCAACACCTCAAAGTCCCGACACATTAGGACTACCTCCAAGGCATTACCCCGAATGGCAGAGATCTAGGCGCATACCTCCAAGGTGGCATGCAAGATTATATCCTCCTAGTGCCTACTTGTGGTTCATCCAATTTACAAGATATTCAATACAATATTTACTCCAAGTGTATATGTAATATTCAAATGGGCATGTGTGGTCCAACCACAATCATATTTATGCAATTACATCATGCAAACCTCAAAGCCCCCAACATTGGGGTCAAGTCCTTCTATGGACCTCTATATAATACATGTTAAATGTTGAAACATATCTTGTACACATGGCAATAGAATCCTTAAATTATCCCAAGCTAACATAAACCAAGTCTTTAGTTAGGTCAATCTCCTTATTGACACATATTGAGGAGTTAGATGCATTTGCAAGATTTACACTCCAAGCATACTATTGTTTATTGAGATGTCATGAGAATAACCAACAATACTCTAAGAAAGACATTTATAAATAAAACTCCCAAAGTTTTCCTAATAATGAGTTCAAGGGTATTTTTCATCAAGACAAGTAATACAAAGATAAAGTAGCACAAAATGATGTGTATTTAGTTTTACAAAAGTTAGAGAACTCACAATCTAGGTTTTTAGGGTAAAATCTAGAAAATAGCAAACCCTAGAGATTGATGGAAGGAGATGGAGTTGGGTGCTTGAATGTTGTTTCAACCTTCATAATAAATGGTTCCCTTTGTAACCTTGAAGCACAATAAATGATCTCTAACAACCCTAACCTCGTATTTAATGAGGATGAGAGTAGAGAAGAAGAAAATCGCCCCCAAATGGCTTCCAAATTGGGAACCAAAATTAGTTGTTGGGTAGAAATGACTTAAAATCGGCTAGGAGGGGTTTTATACCTCCACTGGTCGTGGAAAACTATGCCTTACAACTTTGCCCTAGGGCATTGTTGCTTGGCAAGGTCGCCGAGCTCCACCCCCTTTCTGTACAACCCTAGCAATAGTGACGGGGCGATTGTGCACATGTCACAGTCGTGGGTCACAATCGTGTCGGGTATATCGTGGCTCCCTAAGCCCCAACGATTATGATATGCAGCTGTGACACTTGTCATAGTGGCTTGCATTCTCGCCTCAAACTTCCCGATGCTCGATTTTTCCTACACTTCGACGGTTCACGCACTCGAGTTGCAAATGTTTGATCCTTGCTAAGGCTCGATGATCCAAATAGGGATATACATTTAAATGTAACTTACCAAAGTTTTCAAGGTGTTACACCAGCCCCAACTAAAGTATAGATAATATAAATATAGATATAACCGTTTAAGACCTTTTATGATATAGTATAAATCCATACGTACATATGATATTTTATAATATTATTAGATCCAAAAATATTCAATAATGAGCTTATTTTGAAGGTATTTATAAGAGGATTACAATGGTATAATTTGTAGCAAAAAAAAGCACAATTTTTTTAATGTATTACAGTTAATCTATAATTATGTATTTTTAATATGATAAATGTGTGAAATGAAAAACGAAAACATAAAAGATATAAAACAAATTAATTCATAGGTATTCATGATATTTAATAGTTTGATTAAATAAATAATATTCAATATTGAGTTCGTTTTGAAGGTATTGACGAGACAATTATAAATGATGTAATTTGTAAAAAAACGTATTTTTAATGCATTTTAGTTAATATATGATTATTTATGTTAATATGATAAGAGTGCAAAATGAAAATTTAAAAAGTAAGATATATAAAGTAAATTAAATAACTAATTATAACGATATAAAGTGTAATTTAGAAATAAAAAACTGATTTATTTTTAAATATGTGGAAGATCGTGGAGGATGTAAAACTTTAGTTAGCGTTTGGTACGCAGACTAGATGAGACGGGACAGGACGAGACGGGACGGGACGGGACAGAACAGGATAGGACGGGACAGGACGGGACTAACTGTCTATCCCACATTTAGTTTAGGTTTAAAATCATATGTTTGAAAGAGGGTAATATTGTAATCTTACATTTAGTCCCATGTTGTTCCACCTATTTTGGTGGAACTAAAAAACTTAAGTTTTGTTCCATGAAATCTGATTTTTATCCAATATTGTCCCATGTAATTTTTGTCCCATAACATACCAAACATGAGACTATTTTTTTTGTCCGGTTCTGTCCCACACAGCTTGCGGATTATGCTTACTTAATTATAGCGTAATACCATTTCTTTTAAATAACTCTCATTAATATTAATTGCTATTTATTATAGTACTATTAATTATAAATAAATATTGATATATATATATATATATATTAATTGTTAATAAATATTAATAATTATAATAAAAACTAGTTATTACTTAATATTAATAAATTTCGTCCTCGTTGACTCGTGGTTTGGTAAAAATTTGGTTCGGGCCCCTCAAGTGAAATAATTACATGGATGATCATTGTGGTTTCATTTTTGTTATGGATCAGGTCCCTCATATTAATGCCCGTTTAAAATCTTCATTAAAAGCATTTTCATGTTTTCGTTATATTATAATTTTTTTAATTATTTCAAGGACCTGTTTTGTCAATTTTTAAAACTCAATAATAATAATAATAATAATAATAAAGAAAAAATAAATACAAATATCAGACCTATTATACAACTTCCAAGCCACCTCCGGCCCTTCCCAATCCCTCACCTCCAGCCTTTCTCATCTTCGATTTCTGGAATAATCTTGCACCTCCACTAATGAAATAGAAAACAAGAAGCTTCATACAAAGGCATGTATCAAGTCAATCCTGATCTGATGAAGAAATCGAACCTGTTGTTTCTTTTAGTGAATCTTTCGATTGAAAAAAGCGAAGGAGGCTTTCGGAAATAGAGGAAATTTTGTTTTTTTGCATCTGCTCCATCTTTTTCTTTGTGATTTTTGGGTTTCAATTAGAGTTTTGGATTTTATGGTTTTGGCAATAGTTTTTTGATATGGTATGAATTTTAGGTTTTTTTTTATTTAGATTTAGGATTCATGATATTGTTGTGTTCTTGAAGAGTTATTAACAAATTTGATGTTGTTGATGAATTTGATATTTTTTGCGTTCTTGATTTAAATAAGATTTTTTTCTTTGGGTTGAGAAAGATGGAAAACCAATCCAGATCTACATAAATGGTTTCAAAAATAGGTTTTGTTGTTGATTTATTCTTAAAAAATAAGGTTTGTTTTTTATTTTGTTATTAAAAAATGGGTTTGCGTTGTTGATTTTATTTTCAAAAATAGGTTTGTATTGTCAATTTTGTTCCTAAGAAATGGGTTTTTGTTGTTCATTATGTTCTTCGATTATTTTTTCTGGGTTTGAATCTTTGATTTTGTGTTTGCTTTTAGATATGGTTAAGTTTTTGGGTTTGATTTAATTTAGGTATGGTCTTTGGGTTTGATTTTTGTTCATGTATGGGGAAACAGATAAAGAGAGAGATGCAAAACAGGTCTAGTTTTAGAATAGATAGGAACATGGATTTGATTCTTGAGTTTTAGAAATTGGTAAAACGGGTCCTAACAACAATTAAAAATTTCATAATACAACGAAAATATGAGAATGTTTCTAAGTTAACGGAGATCTTAAACAACTGTTAACATGAGGGACCAGATCCATAACAAAAATGAAACCACAATGACCATCCCTGTAATTATTTCATTTAAGGGACCCAAACTAAACTTTCACCAAATCACAAGGACGAAAATTTTAATTTAGTCTAAATAATAATTTTTAATAAAACTAATTTACAGTTTTTTTATTATTTTAGTCCCTTATACTTACAGATATGAATTAGTTCAGGGACGAAGATATAATAAATTGCAAACCATAGGGACAAAAATTGCAATTTTTAAACCACAAAGACGGAAATCAAAATTATTAATAAACCACAAGGACAAAATTCATAATTTACTCAAATTAATTATTAATTAATTAGCATTATTATTAAGCATATCAATATTTTTATATTATTATTTAATATATTTAGTTATCAAAAAGTAAATATAATAATTTAATTTTTTTATGTAAGTTTAATTATTAAAAAAATATTAATTAGTTAGGATATATTTGGTTGAACAATTATATAGGGTCAGGTTTAAGGAAAAATCTCAAAAAAAAACTGAGGAATACCCTGGTAGCCCTTCATCTGGACGGTATGCACTTGTGCATACAAGTAATTTTTAATATGCACACGTGCATATGCACAAATGCATAATATGCACACGTGCATAAAAACAAAAAAAAACAACTTAATTATCTGTATGCACAAGTGCATACTGTCCAGATAAGAGGCTAACAGGGTGTTATTCAGTTTTTATTTTTTTGTGGTTTTTTCTTGAACCTCCCTCTTTATTTTTATTCATATTATATGTGAATATGTGATTGTTATTTAAAATCATAGATTAAAGACAAATCAAAAAATTATATATATATATATCTTAATCAATTTGAAATTCTTTTTAATTAACATATTATATTATTTAATATTTCTTTCTTATCTTATTTGTATAATTAATATATTATATTATTAGAAATTTGTTTTGATTGTATTATATAATGTTGTAATTGACTAATTTTTCAAGATGTCATTTTTGGTCATTTTACATTTTTCATCTAGTTTTTGTCAATGTGATTTGTTCATCAGTTAACTTGTCAGTTACCAGCTGGTTTATCAGCTAGTTTTCAAACATAACCTTAGACGGAAATTGTATAATTATAAAAATATAGATATTGATGATAATTGAATAGAGAGAGTTTCAAATACTAATCCTCTAATTAATACAAACTAATTTCATCTGTATATCTAGTCTAATGAATATCTTGTTTCATCAATATATCTCGATTGTTTATATAGAATTTGTACTAATTAGATAAATTGTATTTCAAATTTCCTCTAAGTGAAAAAGTATTTATATTTTTCAAAATATAGATGTGAAATCATATTCGTTTTGTGTATCTAAATCATCCTAAACAAATAAGAATATATTCGGGTTTTTAAAAAATAAATTATATTCCAATTTTACTGATTTAAGCCATGTTATTAAATAAAAACTCTTCCATTCTATATGTATTTTTTTTTTTAAATTTTCATCCAAAAAGAGATTTAAGTTCTAAATTTACGAAAGTAATTAACGGTGATTAAATCCAAATTTTTTATTTCTTTTAAAATAAATATAAATTAATTTTTTATCCAAAAAGAGGTTTAAGTTCTAAATTTATGAAAGTAATTAATGATGATAAAATTCATTTTTTTTTTTTTTGATTTGTTTTAAAGAGGATTGTTTTAAAGAGGATTGTTTTTGAAGGAAAATAGACCTATCACGTGAAGTTTGATCAAAAGGACCTTTTTGAAGTTATTGGTTTATACCTAATATAGATAATTAAATTTATTTTTCTTTTTCTAACTTCTGATAAAAATTAAATTCCTATCGATTATAATTCCAAATAGATCCAAAATACATAATCGTAAGAAGACAAGATACATCAACTACTAATATTGTATCTACAATTTGAAACTTATTGAAAACTACATAATCGAGATTGATATTACTTGAAACCTAAGTTGAAAAACAAACTGAAAATGTAGTTGGACCTTAGATCTGGATATTTCCATTGATTTTACAGAGGGTAGAACCTCTGGCAATTGATCTTGACGGAATGCAAAGTGAAACCCTTGAGGCATTGACTATATTTTTTTTTTTTCTAGTAGACTATAAAGCAATCAATATCATAATGCACACTTGAAGGGAGAGCACCATGAAAGAGACAACGATAAGGCTCTTATAGATGATTGAATAGTCATGTAAAGCTTTTGAGACTACCCTCAAGGACAAGGTAAGTTTTGAGAATGTTGCTTTGTTTGTTATAAAGAGATGTTAGACAGATCAACTTCTTGATATTAAAGGTCATAATATGGATAAAGTAATTTAATTAATTATGAATACTTTTAATCATTATTAATCATAGTTATATATACGCTCATATAATATCACAACCTGAAAGCGGTAACAATGAGGTCATTCCATTATGGTGGTGGGGAAGTGAGAGAAGCAAACACAAAAGAATTTTTCAAAAGGGTTGGATGCTCCAAAAAAGGAGATGAGTCAGGATTCAAGTATTTTGCTAAAGTTACCATCGATAAAGATTAATAAAAGAATAAGCTATAATTATACTTTTGAGGTCGGATAGATACCATTAAGTCTTCCAATAGCAGAGCAATGTAATTTTCCGCACTCTTGTTTTGCACCTTAAGATGTATGGAATGAATTAGTCAATATACAACTCGACTTGAAAGAAGTTAGATGCCATTAAAAACCGCTAATCAAAAGCCCTCGCTTTCATAATTAAACCATACCATAATAATAAACTACAAATCTCCAAAACTACGGATAACTATTACAAAAAATTTCATGAGTAGTAGCCTAAATATCATTCTAATACATATATATTTTCATACATGAAACATATAAAATATAGATCCATTTAGGATTTTGATAACATAATCTTTCTTTGGGTTGAGTTCCGGTGAGAATGAAAGTTATGGTGATTGAAGTTAAGAAAAGATCTCCACCTTTGGATGCACATTAGGATGGGATGCACCGAGATGTACCGGGTCAATCCCTATACCAAACATGATTCATAAATGAGTTTGAGATTAAAAACAATCAAGAATCCTGATCCATTCTTACCTTCTCTGCTTAGTTTTTATTCTCACACGTTACTTAGGGGCTGTTTGGTTGGTTTTCCATTAAGTTCTGTATGGATAAAGTTGTCTGTTTGGATTAATCTGTCTGTATAGATTTAGAATGTTTTTATTTGAGAGAGTTTTTTCATAGATTGAAGGAACGTGTTTTTTTAATGAGAGGGACTGGTTTGAAAAAAAACTTGGTTTTCTGCATAAAGCTCCCCCTTGAAATCTTACTGAATAAGCCACTTTCTATATCATTAAGCCACTACCAAACAGTCATATATAGCTGACTGAATAAGTTGTGAGTCTCATTAAGCTCATTAAGTTACTAACAAACAGCCCCTTGGTCTCTTTCTTCTTTAATATATGATGATATAGGAGTTACTTTTTGTAAAGTGGGAAATATAACTAAAAGCTAGTTTTAATGGGCCTATCACATGGGTTATATACTGCATTAACATTTAATTGTCAACAATAAACCCAACATTTATTAAAAACTTAATAGAAATATTTTACGGAACGGGCCTATTAAGATTTGGGCCTTGGGAGCATTTTCAACGGATTATTTGAAAAAGAAAAGGTAAATGGGTTTTTTTTTTTTTTTTAATTTTGATCCGATAAATTTTCTATATTATTTTCTGAAATAAAAAAAAACATGAAAAATATTAAAGTTTAGAAAATTATCTTAAAACTTGATGTGAGCATAGAGAAATGTTTTTTTAATTCATTCCACCAATGATATTGAATTAATATAATTTTATATAAAGTTTTTTTTTAAAAGTGTATTAGGTTGATAAAATTTCAGAATATTTTAACAATATAATTAATGACTAGAAGAGTACTCGCGCAATGCAGCGAGATACATCATGATTTTAATGTTTCATTTTTTTTGTCGATTTATAGTACGATTTTGGATGATTGAGAAAAGTGATAATGTTTTTTTTATAAATTTGTTTAATTTAGGCTTAATAATATAATGTTTTTTATATAAAAAATTAAGTATTTTGTTATAATTCAATTATTATCTTATATATTTTAATGACATCTAGAAAAAATAACCAAACAAATTTATAGTAATATAATATATTAATTAATAGTGATACATGGAAAAGTCTGTATAAAAGGAAGGTCCTGTACATACCAAATTGGTGGGTGTTAGAAGTCTGCAGTAGTAATATGTATCTTGTGCTTTGATACTTGTAAATTAAGAGATTTTTAAAAGCTTGCATAAAATGATGGTACATTGTGCCTAATAATATGTATTTAAGAGTCTTTTATACATGCTTTATAATATAGTATAGATAAAATCTCTAAAATATAAGAATTTGTTGGAGTTGAATGTAAATTTTTTTAGAAATTTTAATTTTTGGTTTTCTGTTTTAGAATTTTTTTTTACAATTACGGGACGTAAACCTATGAATGGAGGTTGTCGGAGGAGTGAAGAAGAGGAGGGTCTTCGGGTTCAGTGCGCCACACGATCTACAACATGTGATGGCTGGTATCCAAGTTGCAGTTCCAGTATCATACAATCCTTTGAGCAAAGGACTTCTAATGAGGTATGGATTCATATATATATGTTAAGTCTAAATATTGTATCCAAGATTTAATAGGAAAGTCAAATGTGTAAAAGTCAACATTGACCTTGTAATAGTTAGTCAAAGCTTGTTTAGTTTCCTTAACCTTTAAGGCTTTGTTTTAGTTTGGTAGTATATATAGTTTGGTTTGTGTAATCATGTAAAAACGAACTAGAGTGCATTGTTTGTAATAATCTAGAGTGTATGAAATACAAGATCTACTTTCTCTCTCTAGACTTTCTCTCTCTAGTTCTTGAGCATATTAGATAAATCTTGAGTAATTAGCTTGTTGTGATTGGGATTTATGTTTAACAATTGGTATCAGAGCCGTACCAAACTTTTCAGAAAAGATTTTATCATGATTTGATTTGATTTCAGTGTATTTTTGGATCGAAATTTTAAATTTTCGAAAATATTTTCAAGAAACGAGTTTGTTACTGTTTCATCAAATTTTTTATGAAAAGTTGATTTTATTGCTTGAAATTGGAATCATTGTGCTCGATTTGTTGTAGTGATTGAGTCTTATGTTGATTCCATATCGTAATTCGATCTAAATCTTTGTCAATTTCCGATTTTTGAGTTTTTTCTTGAAATATCGTTCGGTTACTGTTCTTGAATCAAAATTGTTGATTTATGTGTTTTTAATCGAAATAGTATATTAGAATTGTGTTCGAAATGTGTTTGTGAATGAATTGTCAAACTTTCAGATCGAAATTCGAGGTCTAGATAAGTTTTTGGTGCAAATTTGTTGATTTTATAGATATGCGTTTCATTCATCAGATATGCGTGTTCTTCATCTGAGGTGTGCGTTTCATTCATCTGAGGTGTGCGTTTCATTCATCTGAGGTGTGCGTTTCATTCATCCAGGTTTGTGTGTGATCATCAGAGTGTGCGTTTCATACTACACACGCATAGCAGAGTGTGCGTTTCACACTACACACGCATAGCAGAGTGTGCGTTTCACACTACACACGCATAACAGAGTGTGCGTTTCACACTACACACGCACACCACAACTTTGCGCTTCAAGAAGGACCCGCATACCTCACTATGCGTTTCCTCAAGGACCCGCATACCTCAATATGCGTTTTCTTCTTCACCCGCATAGTTCATTGTGCGGTTCAGGCTACATACGCATAGCCTGTTGTGCGTTTCCTCTGTGACCCGAATACCTCAAGTTTGCGGGTCTCCCTGTCTTAGTTTAAAAAAAAAGTACTGTTTTTGGTCATCTTTGGAAATATTTTTTTTCTACACTGCGAAATAACAAGTATTGTTCAAATTTCAATTTTCACGAAATATTTTTTTTAAGATTTCAATTCAATCTGATTTTTGATTTTCTGATATATAGTTTGGAACGATCATTCACTGCAAGCTGATGTACTCTTTCAAGATGGGATATTTTGCTGAGCTTGAAGAGAAAATTAGAAAGCTGGAATTAGAGAAAATTAATCTGGGTCATGCTGTTGACTTTCACTCACAAAAGTCAAAAGAGCATTATGAAGAAAGCATCAGACTGAAAGAAGAACTCAGTACCTTAAAGAATATCAGTGCTGGGCAGAATGAAGAGAAGATAAAGATATTGGAATATGAGAACATTGAGCTGAGAAAGAATTTATCTGATTTGAAAAAACAGCTTGATGCAAATAAAGCTGATCTTGAAAATGAAAAGAAATTTTTTTCAAAGAAGTTATCAGATTTCTCAAAGAAGAGTTATGAAGAAAAGAAGTCAGTGGAGCTTAAATGCATTAAGCTTTCTCAACAAATCTCAGATTTTGAGAAAGTACTGATCTTGGAAAGAGAGAAGTTTGATAAAGAAAAGAAGGCCATAGAACAGAAAAATGTGGGTTTCTTCAAAGAGTTATCCGTCCAGAGAAATGAGTCAGAAAAAGGATTTGAGGAAGAAAGATCCATTTTTGAAAATGAAATTAAGAAGCTGACCTCAAAGTTGTCTGAACTGTCTGCTTCTGCGCTAAAAGAGCAAAAGACGAAATCTGAACTTTCAAAGAAGATTGACCAGCTGGTGATAGAAAGAGATAACTTTGCATCAAAAATCAAACAACTTGAAAAATTTGTTTCAAGTTCAAGTCAGAATTTTATCTCTTCACAAAGGTCAGTCAAATCCTTCAATCAGATTCGTCGCACTAACCTTTTCTACGATGAATTCTTAGATGGTTCAGATACTTATCCGAGAATAAGTTTCAAGAAAGAGAAACTGGTTTGGAAAAGGAAACCAGTCAAAGATGATAAGGAAAATGAACTGAAAAAGAAGAAATCATGTGTACCTGTACACAAAGCAAAGAAGAACAAAGCATCTAACGGTAAGAAATTTTATTGTTCTATTTGTTGTACACATGATCATTTTCACAAAACAAATGATCATTACTGGTATGGTTCTTACTCCATATCCCCCACACACACTGCAACTAACATTTCTGGACCCAAATACCAGTGGGTACCAAAGAAGAAAATTGATACTGTGTTGCAGGCACCTCAATCCAAGGGGGAGTAAGAGAACAATGGCTTTTGAACACAATAGTTCAAAACCCGGACTTCAAGGATAAAAGATTATGGTTTCTAAGCACATCAACTTAGGACCCGGTCTTCAACTGAGTATGGCTTCTAAGCACAACAGCTTAGGACCCGTACCTCATCGATCAAAAAGACCTTACTCATGTATGCTTGCATCCGATGGATATTGATGGTCTTCATCCCAAGAGAATTGATCTGATCTCTATCCTATACTTTTTCTTTGCTAGATTTTTCTGATTTTGATGGTCTAACAATTTAAAGGGAGTGTTTGATCTCTATCCTGTTTTAACTGACATATTTCAGATGCTTAATTTAAGGGGGGAGTAAAGGTGATGACTTCTGATTATTTCAGATCAGAACTCATTCTAGAAAACCGTTTTACTGCTTTCTGTCTTTTATTTTTTAAATAAATAATATGAATAAAGTGGCTTCTGATCACATGACAGATCAGGACCCGTTCATCAATGATCAAAGAAGGATATTATGCTAATATCCAGGGGGAGCTAAAAAGACGTAAATCATATTATCTTGATTTGAGGGGGAGCTGAAAAGGTAAAAATCTTCTGATCTAGATCTTAGATTGTTTGAAAGAAGGACAACTTTCGAACATGAAAAACAATTTCTGAAATGTTCAAACCACTTCTTATTCTCAAAAGTTTTATGAATTTAGAAGTGTGCTTTTAAATGTTTTTCAAAATTTCGAACTTTATTGTTTAACTGACCGTGTGTTTCCAAAGATCAATACTTGTGTATTATCTTGTCTATATACTGTCAAGTATTCACACACACCGGTTCAGTATTTTATTTGAAAATGTTATTACCATGTCTCAAATTTGAACCAATTTTTCGATGGCAATACTCCCGTTTGCGTTCAAAGTTGTTGTGCATCATTCATCTTGTTCATATTTGTGCTTTCTTTGATAAATTGTTTATATTCGTTCATATAAACAAAATTACCAATTCTTTGATATATTAACCATTTGATTTGATCTGATTGATTCATTGTCAGATTCTCAAAACAATTCTCTTGACTTCATATTCATTCATTCAATATCCTTGTTTTGAGAAATCTTCAAAGAACAAATGCTCAAATTTCATTCATATTTTTTTAATGAGCATACATACTCTGACATATGATTTATTGTGCTTTACATGTCAAGAAAAATCATTGACCAGCATGTACTTTTAGGAACATGGGATTCAGTATGAGTGCTTAATAGATCTTCCATGGATTCACGATAACCAATGTTTCCTACCCCGGAAGAAATCCTTTGAGTGATTGAGGGGAGAGGGGTTTAAAAGAATTGAGTGTGGGAGTGAACAGAGGTAAAATGGAAATGAGAGATTGGTTAGATGTGAGTATAATGATAAAAAGAAAGAGGGTGTGAGATCAGAGTTAAAAGAATATCAAAACTCTGCACCTACCACTTTCTGAGCCGGGCAGCCACATTACTGATTGGTTCACATTTCTTTGGTGACCATCATTGAAATAGGCAAATAGCCCATGTCATCTCTTTCATACAACCTCACCAGCTACTCATTCTTTTCTTAAAAAGAGAATGTTTCACATTTTCTGGGGAAGCAGCACATAATCTATCGGATCTTCACTTGGAAGATACTGATATTGAAAAAGAAGGAAAGTTGCCCCACCTTCGCACCTCTTTCATGCACATTGAGTCCGTGTATTATCTGTTGCTGTCTCAATAGTTTACACAATTTGAGCCTTAATGAAACACAATCATTGTGCTAAAATTCTTTCATACACAAGCACGAGCACACAGAAAATCTGTTTTTCTGTCAGAACATTCATAGAATTACCTTGTGTTTTTCAATGATTGAATGGAAGTCCTAGGGAGTCAACATCAAACCAACTCCTTACATTGTACATCCGTTGTACACAGTAACTTTGTGTTACTGACAGGCACTTCTAACTATTTCATTTGTTGAATCAGGGTTACACGCTTATTATGTCTGAATTTGCAAAGATTCAGATATAAACAGTTCATGATTCGGCTCTTCAGATCAAAGCACAACATTTATCAAAGGGGAGATTGTTTCAAAGGGGTTATCAAAGTCTGAGCTGAAATTGAAGAAATTTTGATGATCTGATGCTCACATCATCAAAAAGGGGGAGAACGATATAAAGATTCAATTTCAAAGTTCAAGTTCAAAGTTCAAGTTCAAAGTTCAAGCCTAAAGTTTAATTTGCTTTCGCTGTTTCAAACGCTGTTTCAAAGGCTGATTCAAAGTCAAAAGATTCTGATTCTGAAAACAAACAAGATTTTCAAGATTCAAGAATGTTTTGTTCTTCCGAAGATGATTCAGATATCAAAGTGATGAAGATATAATTTTGATTGAAGACAAAAGATTTTTCAGAGTTAAAGTTTCAAATTTCGAAGAAGTTTCAAGTTTTTCGTTTCTGTTCAAGACATGTTGACTTTCAAAGCTTCAAAGAGAAAAAAACTTTTCATGATTCTTCAAAAGCTGCAAAAGAGCAAAGTTTGTGAAAGCATCAAGAGACAAAAGATGAAGAATCAAGAGTTGAAGATCTGCATCAAATTTTTATTAAATCTTGAATACAAAGGGGGAGATTGTTAAGTCTAAATATTGTATCCAAGATTTAATAGGAAAGTCAAATGTGTAAAAGTCAACATTGACCTTGTAATAGTTAGTCAAAGCTTGTTTAGTTTCCTTAGCCTTTAAGGCTTTGTTTTAGTTTGGTAGTATATATAGTTTGGTTTGTGTAATCATGTAGAAACGAACTAGAGTGCATTGTTTGTAATAATCTAGAGTGTATGAAATACAAGATCTACTTTCTCTCTCTAGACTTTCTCTCTCTAGTTCTTGAGCATATTAGATAAATCTTGAGTAATTAGCTTGTTGTGATTGGGATTTATGATTAACAATATATATATATATATATATATATATACATTGATATATTATTCTTTTACAAACTTACATTAGGTTTAATCAATATAATTGTATATGTCGAATAATTGAAGCACTACAAGAGAAATGAGTTTTAGAGAAGGAACCTTCAGAGAAGGTTTTGGAAGTGTATCTAAAGATATGTTTTAGGGAAGGATTAGGTGACCAAAAAATTAAGTGTAACTAAAAGTAGGATGAGTTTTAAAGAAGGATTTCCAAACATATCATACGGTATTGAAAGCGTTTCTAAAAGCATTAGAGACGCTTTTAAAAAAAATTCTCTAAAAAATAAGAATGAGATTTAGTAACGCTTTTATAAGCTTCTCTAAAAGTATTTTTTTTTCTTTTTTTTCTTTTTTATATTTTTTAATGTTAAATAAATATTTAGTCACACTTTTGAGAAACGTATCTGAAAGTTTAGTAATGAGCCCTAGCTTCCCCAATCGTTCAGACTTAGCGTTCACCTCCAAATCGTGGGATTGCAAATCGTCGTTCTTCCTCATCGCAAATCTCGTTCACCTACGATCTGCTGCCGACATCCTCATCGTGGCCAACGATCAACCGCCGATCTCATCTTCCTCGCCGACGATCAGGTCTCGACTTCATCTCCAAACACCCAAACCAATCGATTTCACATTTTTTGTAAGATCTCTTCTCTCATTTTGTTCGTTCTCGATTTCTCTCAATCTCTCTCGATTTTGTAGTTTTGTTACCAGTGGTTTACAATTGTGATTCCCATTTGTTCTCCAAGAGAAATCGACCACTAGTCTTCCATCAAATCTTCAGGTGCATCTCTTATCAATTGCATCTCTCATAATTTCATCCACTAAATCTGCTTATTGTTTGCATCCTCATCGATTGCATCTGTTCACTGTTTGCATCTATCACAATTCATCCATTCAATCTGTTCATATCGATTTCTTAATCAATTCATCCATAGATTTCTTAATCAGTGCATCTGTTCATCCGAATTCTTAATCAACCAATTTTATTTCTTTGTTTGATCATCTAGCTGTTTTTATTCATGCTTATGATTTTATTAGTTAAATGTTTTAATCTCTTTAGTTCTTGAGTTTGGTATACTCGGATAAAGATTTTGATTCCTGTTTCTGATTACCACACATAAATTTTTTAGGTTATTATGCAATTTAACATTTTTTATGTAATTACTGCTTGAAATTATTAACTTTGTTACAAGGGATGAGTTTCCCAAACTCAAAACCACTAGTTCAAGATAGAACTAATGCTAAGAGGGTATCATTGATAATTAAGTCAAATATAGATATCAAATATAGATAAAGACATGATAACCACTCACAAAATTGTTTATGATATAATAGATATACGACATTAAACATTCTTAAGCAATCATAATACACTCCCCTCTCTGTGTTTTGTAAGTTTGGAAAACCCAACTCCCCTCATGAGAGGTAGAATACATTAGAAGTTCCTGCACAAATTTTAAATAGCAGTCTCCTAAATTATGCATTCAAACATGAAGAATGAATGTGAGAACCTCCCAAAGTGTATGTCTAAGCGCAATTGCTTACCAAATATTGTGCACCGACTCCTGATGTTCTGCAACCTCATCTACACACTCCCAAAGTGCATGTCTTAAAAGCAGAATTTGGTCCTGATGGTTCACAACCTCATCCATGCTCGCACACACAAGTAAAATGTTTGTGAGGCCTGATATATGTAGCATGCTTTCCTGTTCACTGAACCCCTTGGTGTAATTCATAATGCTATATGCATAATAACCATTATTTGCCTTCCTAATGGTAGTTTTGGGAGTTTCTTGCTTATCTAAAACCTCCTTTCTTTGTCATCTATATGGAAAACCATCATTTAACAGTCCAGTATTTGTAGTCTTGTTAACATCAAAGATATGGTAGTTCCTTTTTTATATTCTTCTACCTACTAGGATTATCTTCAACTTGAGGTGTACAACACATTTTCACCAGCTACTAGCTTTCTAAAGTCACTTTTGTATTGTTCTTTTAACCATCCATTGTATCTACTTACTCCTTACTGTTTCCGCCCTTGAATTCTATTTGCTTTTCTTTGATAAATCTTTAGCTTTGAAAATTTTAATCTGCCAACTGGCCAAGGATGATTTGTTTCATACTGGTACGATACTTGGGACAAATGTTCTTGATAGGAACCAATGAAATCGGACTGGAAACAAACAACAAAGAATCAAAACACATAACCACCTGGTTTGGAGAGGCAACCATCTCTCCCATGATGCCTTGTTAAACTCAGAATCTTATATAATAGATAGTCCAATGACTCCAAAAGTAGGAATTGCTTCATGAGCTATCTAAGGATTAAAATGGATGATTAAAGATGATTGATCAAACCCTTATATTATATGGCTACAACAACCTGAACCAATTAAGTTGATTTGGTTTAGATTAACCAAGCAATTAGATTACGTTTTACCATAATCAAAACATATATCCTTTGACCTAACCCGTTTGTAGCTTAAATATCCTAATTAACCAATGCAAAATCTTTTGGTTTAGTCTACTTTAGATTGTTTATATTGTTTGAGTTTATATATGTTGTGCACTTGTTATAATTCGACCAATAATTCTTGGTTGTTTTTTATTGGTTATGCAGGTCAAAAGCAATTATTTTTCGATTTTATTTTGCTTTTGACATGTTTTATGAAAATCTACTTAACACTACTACTTAACATTTTCAGAACAAACTAATTTCTCCTTGCACATGATGATCATAAAGCCCTTTTCTTCTTGCATTCATTATATTCATATATGAAGCTAACTGCTCACATGATGTTGATCCGAATAAGGCTATGATGAAAGTATATCATGCATCAAATAAAACTGTGGATTCCATCACAACAATACACAGTTTCCTCGTTCGGCCAATCACCCATAAGTATCATTATCTTCTGATTACATGTTCGGCCCTATTGAGATCTCAATTTGTGTAATCCATTGTTACGAGAACATTGAGGAAATTGTCATCCTAATATTCTTGATGCATTTCAAGTTTCAACGAGCACTCTTAGAAGCGTGTGTGTACTAAATATGGAAAAGTATATTTTGCCTGATGGATTTTTTGACAGTATGTTGCTTTTCTCTAGGACATGACACTCAAATAAGATGTACATAAAGTGTGTAAGTAATATTGTTATTATTCCATTAATGTATGTTTCAATCCTTTTAAGGTGATGTGGACATTTATTTGTATCTGTATTGGCTTTTGTATTAAGTTTTAGCCACCGTATTATAGCAGTTCTCAACATTTTCCCCAACTCGTTTTATTTTCTAGCACAAAAAAGTGACTTAGAGAAGGGCAATTCTGTGCAAAATGGCAAATTCTAGCCAGCATGTAAGAACTGTGGGGGAAAGGTGTGTCTAGTGAGTGGCCAATAGTAGCCAAATATTATTTTTTTCATAGTACAGCGTAAAAAAACACCTACCTTCTATGTTTAAAATCTGACATTGGCCTTATTTCTATTTTATGTCCTAGCATCAGATGGTTTTGCAAACTTCTTATCTAGTCCAGGAACATTATTTAGTCAATGATTTCGATTGGTTAAAATCAAATTTCTTGTTTACTTATTTTGGAATGCTTGAATCTTGATTTTGATGCTTCTTTGGGCATAATAATGGCATGTTACCCTTGTTCAAGGTTCCCGCTAAACCAAACTACAACCTAGTTCTTTACCATGCCGCAGACAGGCCTGTAAATTAAATAAGAACTCACTAATGGGGAAATTTATTGATGGGACCGATGCGTTTCGTGATTCAAGATTCAAACTGATACCGAGCATTGTACATGTATTATATTTCATCATACTTGTTTGGGGTTCATGATATGATATTGTGCTAACAAAGTGTTTGAAAGGGATATTGGATGGTTAAGCGTGCGGTCGGGACAAAAGCTTGCCTCTTGGGGAAAGTCGTAACTTGCCACTACCTAAGACAAGACAATTTTTTAGAGGTATGCACTTTTACTTTCTTCATATATGTTGTTAAATCTTTAATGTGATTTTGATCCTTACTTCATTGTTATTAGTATGTTAAGTATTTGTTGTTATGTTATAATCTTTGTCATTATCAGGTAGGTTTGGGACTAATTTTGGAGGAAACAACTCAATAAGTTTATCTTCCCCCTTTCTCTTTAACTGCTGCCTTAACAAACAGTAAGTTTAGCTTTATCATCAATTCAACTATATAGTAGAGTATTTGACATCTAGGATAAACATGAATTAATGACAAGATGGTGACAGTAATATCAACACATATTCTCAACTTGTTTGGGATAAAAGAATTTGCATAACGAAGCTAGTTATCTGCATCAATGGATATTGAACAGGAATGGATCATCAGTGGACGTATCCCCTATGAATATGAAAAGAATGTGTCGATGGGAACCCTAGGATCAATCAGGTAAAAATAAAGGACAAGGTGTCACGTGTTGACTTCTTGGGTATGGTTTAATAGGGTAGAATATAATCAACTCATAAATTGCCAAGGAATTAGTCTAGGCATAGCCTAGGACACCCTTTAAAAAAAAGGTCACTGTGCTGCAACCCAGAAGGCAACTCTTAGTCAGAGGAGTAACTTTATTGGACATCACTGGAATGTTGTGTTGTTAAGAATTTATATGAGTTCAAATTTTTAGCCATAAAAGTGGTTTGTTAGTTTTATCCTATAACCTTGTTTCTTGTCCTTTGCTTACTTGATTGGTGTTATAACTTGTATGGCTTGTTGAACCTCCTACTTTGATTTCTTCATTCTCTTAACCTTCATCTTCTAATCTGTCATTCGGCCCTGTTTTTTGCTCTCGATTTTTGGAGGAGGATCCACGATTCATTATAATCGCAAGAACACGATTACCTTTACTCTTTTACTTGTTATACTTGATTTTTAGTTTTCGTAATGGTCATCATTGTTACTGTTTATAAACTGGAGGAAGCCAACCACGTTTTTGGTGAGTTCTGGATGTTTGTGAACGCAGAATTGTAGAAACAGTGTTGTCTTTATGTGTTTTTTTTCATCACATACAAAAGTCGGTCAAATTGTCTTCTGTTTTTGGTGCCTTTGTTTGTTCGTTTTGTATTAGGTATTGGCTTGATTGTCGTAATATGGTTCATGGTAGCTTTGGATTCTTCGAAACGTCTCTATTGGGGAGATAGAGACGTTTCAGAAATTGCATTACAGAGAAAAAGATGGTTGGGTTAATGACTATGCTCGCGATTCATATGTAAGTTACATAAAACCAATTATTTTGTATGTCTTTATCTTTTTGTGAATTACTAAGATGCATATATATACTCATTTTTCTTGTTTGTAGGATAATATGGTACAGATTAAGCAACATACTGGATCAACTGAAAACCCCCCTGGCGATCTAGATATTATTCAACAAGTCCTAGGTAAACGATCGACATATATTAGGGGATGGTCTAGGGTACCGAGCACTAGGAGCGACTCTATGAATTCACGATATAGCACCGACTCTTCTGGTCGATTGAGTCACGCTGAGATGTCTGCTAGACTTGCCTCAACAGAATCCGATCTTGCTTCAACTAAATCCGAGCTTTCTTCAACTCAATCCGAGCTTGCTTCAACTCGATCCGAGCTCTCACATATGAAGGGTGAAATGGCGGAGTTGCGTCAAATGGTGAGCTCGATCGTGTCTGGTCAACCACTTCCAACTTTTGCTGCATCACAAAATGTTCAAGACCATGGTTCCGAGACTCGAGATCGGTAGACATTATAATATGATTTTGGATAGATTTGGATTTATGTAAGAATTGAGATTGAACTCTAGGTTGTTTTGGGATATTTTATCCATGTTTTTTCGAATGAATTGAGATAGAACAAATCTATGAAATTTCATTGTTTTGGGAATTTTTATAAAATTCTTGACATACTATTATTAATTATTTCATTATAATTATATATAAATATATAGGTGAAATATGGATGAAATTTATATATTTGTATATAACCCATTTAGAGAAGGAATTGATGCTTTAAAAATGTATCTAAAGGGTACCTTTAGAAAAAGAATTGATGCTTTAAAAGTGTATCTGAAGGGTACCTTTAGAGAATGAATTGATGCTTTAAAAGTGTATCTAAAGGGTACCTTTAGAGTAGGATTTGATGTTCTAAAAGTGTATCTGAAGGGTACCTTTAGAGAAGGATTTGATGCTTTAAAAGTGTATATGAATGGTACCTTTAAAGAATGATTTGATGTTTTAAAAGTGTACCTAAAGGACACCTTTAGAGAAGGTTTTGAAAAGTGTTACTAAAACCAAGAGTTTTAAAGAAGGTTTTCAATCTACCTTATCTAAAAGTATCTTTTAGTTACTTTAATAAACCGTCGCAAATAGTTGAAAGCGTCACTAAAAGATACTTTTAGAAAAACTTTTGAGGAGAAATTGGCTAACCTTTAGAGACGCTTTTAAAGCATATCTAAAGCCACAACAAAATGTATCTAAAAGTAAATAAATTGAATACGCTTCCAAATCTTTCCCTAAACCTTTAGCTACCCTTATATAGGGAAGCTTTTTGTCGGAAGTGAAAAGCTTCTCTAAAGCCTTTAGAGAAGCTTTTAGGACTTTCAAGTATAATATAAAACCTTCTCTGAAGGTCATTTTTCTTGTAGTGAAGGTACGATGCCTAAAAGGGGATATTAAACAGAGAGATGAACATTTTGCGGAGCAGTAACAAACGTTTGAGCGGACGTTGAAAATGTGGGTTTTCAATGGATTTTCGAACGGAATTTTCCGTCCAAAATGCCCATCTGTTTTGTAGTGGCTACCTCCATTGCACACAACTAAATGGAAGACTTTTACCAACAAAAGTTTCTCTGGGAAATCCGTCGCTAAAGGGGTGATTCGTCACAAAAGTTGATCGGGAAATTGTTAGAGGGAAATTCAAATCAGTGCAAGATTACCCAAGGATTTTGTGGGTGATCCGTGGACACTCGAAACCATTGGTATTTTGTGGGTGATCAGTCAGTCATTACCGACATAAATTTATCTGGGTGATTTTTGTAGGTAAAAGTTATTTGTTTTGTAGTGGCCTAAAAAACTTGAAGATCCAAACTTGTAATTTCCCAAAAGCTTAATGATCACCAACCATTTGAAGAGCCCCCAAAACATATCTTAACTCCAAAAGTTACTGAAAATGGAGGGAGCGGGAAAAGTGTGGAAAAAATGAGCAGAAATCCTAGAAAAAAGTTGGGGTTCAAGTCGCACAAAATGCGCAACGCAACGTGGTCTACGTGTCCCCAATTATGTACGTGACATTTTCCACGACCCCAAGTCGCGTGGGGAGTCGCACGACTCTTAGATTAGGTTTCCTAGTGAGCTACATGACCTCTGCCTCGACCCAGGTCGCCAGCCAGGTCGTCCGAGGCCTCTGATCGTGCTAAAACCTTGTTCTAGTTACCTTTTTGACCTAGGAACATATCAAGATGCATAACTAGGTGCATTTAGACTCTATCAAACTATGTCATTATACCCAAAGGTAGTTCGATTACTCCCTAAATGATATCTTTAAAAATTATGGATGTTATACAACTAGATACCAGTAACGCTTGTAATCGGTCTCTGTTGGTATATATGTTCCCGGTTCCTTCCCTGGGTACAAGGTCCAATTAACTCGTATGTACTAGTGCTGGTTTCTTGTGTATATTAGATGTGGCCTTGCATGTATATTCAAAGTAACAAAAAAAAAAACAATTAACAACACTATCATGCAAGTGCTAATCTATTGCAAAAGTTATTGTGGTAGTATATATATAGAAACAAAAAGGCCAACCTGATCATGATTATAGCCCACACATACACAACATGCTAGTGTTAATCCATCCCTGCATATATATCAAGCCCAAACCCAAACAACCGCACTCTACCACATTGACCAAATCATTTAATAGGTTATAGAAGTATAGGACTAAGCAAAAGGTTATATAATACTGTCAATAAATGTTTCCTCTTCTTCCCATGTGGAACTATCCACTTTATTCACCATAAAACATGCAAAAACATGTTACTTAATTATGACAGTTGCACCTTAATTTGTATAGTTGAACTTATGAAAGAACAATCTTGTTTCATTCCAAAATTTAAAACTAAAACATTTGAATTTCCAAAGTAAAAGATGAATCCTTCTTGAAGAAAAGGGACTAATTGTTTATGAAATTCATGTTTTTGAAAAGGGCTAATTAGTCATTTACTTGTTGTCGTAAGACTATTTTATTAGAGAGGGCCTACTTGGTCTTCAAACAAGTCAATGACGTGTATTAATTATCAATAGTTGTAGTAGGAAAGAAGCAATGTGTCCCTTGTGTATGTAGTTTAATCAAGCTTTTGGTATTTAGCCTCTTATGATCAAAAGGAATAATAACAATAAACCAATTCAAATACTCCAAAATTTGTTACAATTATTGTAATCGAAGAATAATTGTTATTATGTTGATTGTGTTTATATATATATATATATATATATATATGTATATAAATGAAAAATCAAAAAAATATTATATCAACCGTTAGATTAATTGATCCAATGGATATATGTGATTAAGGAGACAGTTACAACTTTACTTTTAAATTAAAAAATCCCCACCCACTATTTATTAAATCGAAAAAAATACGATATATGATCAAAATTCGAACGAAACAAATTACACAAAAAAATCGATCGATATTTTTCTCGTTAATTAACATCCATATAGATATACTTTTTCATCCATTTTTTCGTGGTTTTTTGGTTTTCCATTACTTAGCGTTTCACCCTGAACCTGATTCTCTCTCTCTCTCTCTCTCTCTATATATATATATATATATATATATACCACAAAAAAAAACGGTTGAAAAAGTATATATCAATGTAGATGTTAAACTAACGAGAAGAATATCGATCGATTTTTTTTTGTATAATTTGCTTCGTTCTAATATTGATCATATTTCATACTTTTTCAATTTAAAAAATTGGGAGTGGAAGATTTTTTAATTTAAAAATAAAGTTGTAACCTTTAGGCTATGTTCGGCAAACTAGCTGATGAAAAAGTCACGTTTGACAAAACTAGCTTATAAGATGTGAAATTACCAAAAAGGACATCTAGCAAAAATAATCAATTACAATATTTAATAATATAATTAAAATAAATTTATAGTAATGTAATATATTAATAATATAATATGTAAATTAAAAAATTTGAAATTTATTATTATATATATATAATAAATTTTGAATTTTAAACCAAATTTAAAAAAAATATAGATTAACTTATGATTTTAAAAAAACCGTTACATATAATATGGAAAAAATAATTAAATAATAATTACAAAAATAATAATAATTGATAACTAAAATGTATTGATCAATATTAAAAAAAATTGATATGGTTATCAATAATTCTAAATAATTAAAATTTTATATCAACGTATAATTAAAATTTATGTTATAATTTTCAGATAATATTAATTAATTAATTAATTAATATTTATTAATTAATTAATAATAAATTTTAATAATTAATATTTATTTATAATTAATAGTTAATATATAATAATGGATATTAATGAGGGTATAATTGGAATAATCACAAAAAACTCTTCATAAGCTATTCCAAGTAGCTTATAAAAAACTAACTTATGTCCATCCAAACATGTACTTAGAAAATAAGCTATCTTATTTTTGCCAAACGATGCCTTAATCACATCCATTTATTTTACTGTTTTAACAATTTGATAATCCTAATCAAATTTTACACAATCATCGTCTGTGAGTCCGTGATCGTTACCAGATAATCAAAACAACAAACAATAGATAATAAACCAACCTGATTCGATAACAAACGATGATTACACGGTTGAGTTCTTGAGATTGAGTTCTCTGTTTGTTTTTCTCTCTTTACACCTTTTTACTATGTGTTGTGTGTGTTAATTGTGTTGATCGATAAACAGAGAGATAGATAATATCAGTATAAGATATTATCAAAAACTAATATAAACTAATATTAAACTAAACATAATATCTAAATAATAAATATCTAGATATTAAAAACAACTTTGACTTTATTACAGAATAGACCCTAGACTATGGTTGAGAGTAACTTTCAGCTTTAACTTCAGATTGCGATCTTCGTATTTGGATGATCTTGAATCCAATGAGACTGTGTCTTAACAATCTCCCCCTTTGGATCAAGATCATTACGAAAACGATTTGGCAATACGATCTTCTCTTTCAGCACAGAAGAAGATGCAATCTCTTTCTCTAGCTCAGAATGCTTTAGCAAAGTATCTTCAAAGAAAATTTATCTGAAATCAGCATGTCTTCAGAATACTTTGATCTCGCAGTTCTTGGTCTTGTAATGTAATGGACTGAACATTTCTTCAAGCTTTAGATTCTCCCCCTTTTTGATGGAAAGTGTAACGACTTCATCAAAACTTTGAGTAAGAAATGTTTAGTCCATTTGTAGTCTCTGATCCGTCAATTCAATAGTTATTCATCCTGATCTTTGCAAATCTAGACAAAATAATCATGTAACACCTGAATCAACTAATGAATCAGTTAGAATGCCTGTCAGTAACACTAAGTCACTGTGTGTAACGAATACACATTGGAAAGGAGCTGTTTGATGTTGACTCCCCCAGGGCTTCCATTTAATCATCGAAACACCACAAAGGTAATTTCTATAAACGTTATGACAAAGAAACAAATTCCTTGTGTGTTCGTGCTTGTGTTTGAAAGAATTAAGCACTGATGATTGCTTATTTGGCTCAAAATTTGTGTAAACCACTGAGACAACAGTAAGTTAAACACAGACTCAATGTGCATGAGTGAAGTGCGAAGGTGGGGCAGACTTCCTTCTTTTCAATATCCAGATTTTCCAAATGAAAATCAGATAGCATATGTGCTGCATCCCCTTTGAAAATGTGAAACACTTTCTTGTTGAGAAGAAAATGAGTAGATAGTGAGGTTTGATCAAGAGTTGGCATGGGTTAGTTGCCTGTTTCAATAATGTTCACCAAAGATTTGTGAAACACTAGTAATGTGGCTACTCGGCTCAGAAAAAGTTGGTGCAGAGTTGTGATATTCTTTTAACTCTGTTCTCACACGCTCTTTCTTTTAAACGTTTTGCTTACTCTAATCACACTCATTTCTTTTCGCTTCTCACACTCAATCACTAAGGATTAACTTCGTGGGTAGAAATCACTGGTTAAGGTGTTTTCATTGAAGTTGTGTTAATTCCTAGCACAATGATTCTTGTTTTCCTATGATGCATGTGATGCTCAGATTGGTTTAACTATTTCAGTTAAAGCACAATATTGATCATGAAAACATTTAAAATACACTCCCAAAATATAAAATCTGATGAAAAATCAGGAAGTGGTTTGAACATTAAAAAGAATGTTTAAGATATGATCTTACATCTCATGATGCTAAGCTTAAAGTCATAAAGATATGATCTTTTAAGCTTCTCTCAAACTTCTGCAAAAGTCTTAAGTCAAAGTCAAAGCAAATTTATTCACTTAAATTGAAAAGACAAAAAGCAGTAAAACTTTTTAAAGTACGAGTTCTGATCAGAAATAATCAGAAGTCATATCCGAACTCCTTGACTTGAAGATCTCCCCCTAAATTCTTGCATTACAAAGAAAAATTTGGCATTATAAGGTACATGCAAAATTTTATGAGCTCCCCCTCGAAGTAATATTGACCAGATGTCAATTTCTTCTCATTCTCCCCCTTGGATCATGAACATTTGATAGAAGTGCAGATATCAATCAGAGTTAAGAATGAAGAAATGATGAAAAAGTATACAATTTAGATCACTTTTATAGGTAACTACTGATTATATTTTAAGATTTAACATACCAAGCTTAGAGATAAGAAAGTTGAACCTCTTTTCGTCTAAGGGTTTGGTGAACAAATCGGCAAGTTGATAATCAGTTTTTACAAAGAAAAGTTCAATTGTTCCCTTTTCAACATGATCTTTAATAAAGTGATACCTGACGTCTATGTGCTTAGTCTTGGTGTGTTGAACAGGATTCGCTGATATTGCGATGGCGCTCTTGGAGTCAATGTATATCGGGATTTTGTTGAAGTGGAAACCGTAGTCGCACAATTGAGTTCTCATCCATAAGACCTGAGAACAGCAGCTAGCAGCAGCTACATATTCTGCTTCGGCCGTGGAAGTTGAAACACAAAGTTGCTTCTTCGATGCCCAACTTACTAGTTTGTCACCGAGGAACTGTACGTGTCCTGACGTGCTCTTCCTGTCTAACATACAACCTGCATGATCTGCATCTGTGTAGGCTGTTAGTTCAAAACTAGTATCTTTAGGATACCACAGACCAAGATCTGCAGTGCCCTTCAGATATCTAAAAATGCGCTTCACAGCAGACATATGGATTTCTTTAGGATTGGCCTGATATCGTGCACATAAGCATGTTGAAAACATTATATCTGGCCTACTAGAAGTAAGATACATTAAAGAACCTATCATCCCTCGATAAGTCCTAACATCAACAGCCTTTCCCGAAGGATCGCTGCCAATCTTAGTACCTGGTGCCATTGGGGTACCAATCGGTTTTGAATTTTCCATTTTGAACTTCCGAAGAATATCCATAATGTATTTTGATTGATTGATAAAAATACCCGATGAAAATTGTTTTACTTGTAAACCGAGGAAGAAATTCATCTCTCCCATCAAGTTCATCTGAAATCTAGACACCATAAGGTTTGAAAAATTCTTACAGTACTTAGTATTTGTAGAACCAAAGATAATATCATCTACATAGATTTGAATTAAAATGATATCGGCTTTTTCTTTTTTAATAAACAAAGTGGTATCCACCGTACCTTTTGAAAACCCAGACTTGACTAGAAAAGTGGAAAGGACATCATACTAGGCTCGAGGTGCTTGTTTCAGACCGTAGAGTGCTTTGTCGAGAATGTAAACGTGATTTGGCTTCTCTTTATTGACAAAACCTTCTGGCTGAGAGACGTAGACTTCCTCCTTCAGAATTCCATTGAGGAATGCTGTCTTCACGTCCATTTGAAAGACCGTGAAGTTCTTGTGGGCTGCGTAGGCTAAAAACATTCTGATTGCCTCTAATCGCGCCACAGGAGCATATGTTTCGTCAAAGTCTATTCCTTCCTCTTGTCTGTATTCTTTGGCTACTAGTCTTGCCTTGTTTCGGATAACGGTACCATTTTCGTCTTTCTTTATCTTGAAAACCCATTTCGTACCTATTATGGTTTTACCTTGAGGTTTCGGTACGAGTCTCCAGACTTTAAGTGCATTGAACTGATTCAGCTCTTCTTGCATTGAGATCACCCATTCTGGATCCGCAAGTGCCTCTGATACGCGAGTTGGCTTGAACTTGCTCAGAAAGGAGTCATGCATGCACATGTTCATTGATGCTGACCTAGTTTGCACCGGTTTTGATGGATTGCCAATGACTTGGCTTATCGGATGCTCTTTGGTCCATTTATGTTCATGAGGCAGTGGATTATATGAATGTATGTCAATTGAATTATCTATAAATCCACTTGTACCTTCTTCGGTTTGTTCTGGAGGAATTGTGGTTTTAGTTGAAGTAATTGGTGGAAGTGTATTATATGATGAGAGATCAATATAAAAAGGAATGGGGGGTTCAGTTGAAGTAGATGGTGCAGAAGTCTCAGTAGGTACAGCTTGTTCCGGCTGTAAATTAGTCTGTATAGAACAACCTACTGTTTCAGCTACTTCTGTCTCTTTATCATTTGTCACTTCTTCAACTATTGGAGTCGGCATTTGAATTGTAATTTCTTGTTGAATCGGGGCGTTTGATTCAATAGAGTCATCTGAACTGGTTGGATGAGTAGTCGTTAAGTCTTCCATCCTGTCAACCACAACAGATTTCTTTACATTAGATCCAAGAAATTCATCATAAAACAATTCAAATAATAAATCTAAATCAGATAAATGGTTAGTTGAAGTTGAAGCTTCGTCTGATTTATTCTGTTGAGACGCAGGTTCTGGACTGAGTTGCCCAGAAGCTAGTACTCCGGTTATAACGGGTTCTGAACGTTGTTGTTCGGAAGCCATTTCTTCATCAAAGGTGACGTTGATGTTTTCAATCACCGTCTTTGACTTCTTCAGATAAACTCGGAATGCAGTTGATGTCGAGGAATATCCAATGAAGATCCCTTCATCCGCCTTAGCACTGAACTTATTAAGATTCTCCCTGTCATTTAGAACGAAACACTTACACCCAAATATATGGAAATATTTGATTGTCGGTGTTCGGTTGTTGATTAATGCATAAGGAGTCTTCTTGAATCTTCGATGTACCATGGATCGATTCTGTGTGTAGCATGCGGTCGAAACAGCTTCTGCCCACAAAAATAGAGGTAAGTCTGATTGATTTAGCATAGTACGAGCAGCCTCGACTAGCGTTCGATTTCTTCTTTCAACTACTCCATTTTGTTGAGGCGTTCGAGCAGCAGAGTATTGATGTGAAATCCCGACAGATTCGAGATATTCTTCAACTTTGTTGTTCTTGAACTCTGTGCCGTTGTCTGTTCTTAGAATCTTGACCGGTTTCTGCAGATTCACTTGGGTCGTCTTCAGGAATGTAATGAGAACATCTGGTGTCTCATCCTTTGAACGTAGAAACTTGACCCATGTGTATCGCGAGTAATCGTCCACGATCACGAGTATGTACTTCTTTCCGCCTAAGATTTGAGTGCGCATTGGACCGCATAGATCCATATGCAATAACTCTAAAGGAGCTTTTGTACTTGGTTCAGGCTTCGGTTTATGAGGTGCCCTCTTCATCTTGCCCTTCTCACAAGCTGCACAAAGATATTCTCTTTCATATCTCAGCTCTGGAAGTCCTTTGACGAGCTTTCCACTGACCAGGTTGTTGATGTACCGAAAGTTGAGGTGAGAAAGACGTCGATGCCATAACCAACTTTGTTGCATCGAAACTTTCGATAGTAGACAAACTTGTTTGTCAGTCTGGACATCAGATAAGTTGATTGTGTAGAGGTCTGATTCTCGTGTACCGACCAAGAGTTCTTCGCCTTCTTCATTGCGAACTGAACATCTCTTGGCTTTGAAGTTGAACTCTAAGTCTTTGTCACAGAACTGGCCTATACTGAACAAGTTGTGTCCTAAGCCTTCTACATAACTCACCTTCTTGATAGTGACATTGTCATGTTGTACATCACCATATCCCATGATTGGAGAAAACTGGTCGTTGCCAAATCTTACTGTTCCGCAATATTTTTCTTTAAAATTGGACAGTATCTCTTTTTGCCCTGTCATGTGCTTGGAACATCCGCTGTCCAAGAACCACGTATGACTAGTCTGCATAAGAGAAAATACAAATTTAGATGTTTATACGACAACATTGGAATATTCACTTTGATTATCGAAGTGCGGGTCTTGAACTGATTTGTTCAAAAGCCTATTTTGACATTGAAGAACGAGTTCTGATCTGTACATAATCAGAAGTTGTATTCTCTTTAAGCTTTGTGTGCCTGCAACACAGATTTAGCCTTAGGTACCCATTGGAATTTGGGTCCTGCTGTGTTAGCACAAGATTTTGGTAACCATTTCAAATTGGTTTCTCTTTTCTTTTGAAATGCATGAGAAGAATTAATATGAGATGTATGCACATGGTAATTTCCAAACCAATCACCAGAATCTTGACAAGTAATAGAAACATGTTTATTATAGATAGAGGACTTTCCAGCAAATAAAGATAACTGAAATAATTGCTTCATTGTATATTGTTTACGAGAAACAACAAGTTTTGGATGCAAAATAGCAATATCAGCAATCACAACATCTTTAGTAAGCGAAGTCTTATTACAATTAACACTACTAAACGATAAAATGGCCTTGTCAAGCTTCCTTTTTGGTTGCCATTGAGAATTGGCTTCAGGCCTTGGCTTGCTCATATCTGAAACATGTAAAACTAGTGAGTTAGACCTTTGAGCAACAACTGAGTGCTTCTTCTCATAATTACCAGTAGTGGTCGGTTTCTGTGAATGCTGAGATATTTTCTTACCTTTAGCATTGTTAGCTTTCACAGAGACTGAGTAATCAACTTTCGTTAATTTTGCACTGTTCACAGACATACTGGTTTTTCTTGAAGTTTTCTTAACAAAAGATGCATGGTTAGGAAGTTTCACATTAAAATCAACTTGTTCAAAACAACCATCTAAACCACCGTCAGAATTAAGAAAATTAAACTCTTCGTTTGATGAACCAAACATGTCATCAGAAGTAGAAGCCTTTAAAAGAACAACATTTTTCATAACAGTTGAAAAAACCTTTTGTTGAATCTCAATCATAAGTCTTTCATCTGATAAAGAGTTCTCGAGTTCAGAAATTTTACTTTCTAACACGAGAGAAGGGACATAAATTTTACCTATGACAGGCTTCGCCTCCATCTCTTTTTCAGAATAACTTTGAAAGTAGTCAGTTGAAAGAGATTTCTTTTCATCATTGGGATAGTCATAACTATTATTCAACTTCTCATAATAAAATGGAGCGTGAACTTTAGTTGACTTCATCCGTTTTTCAAATTCATTAGCTTCATCCTCTTCTGATAGTTTAGTATTAAAAACTTTAAGCGAGGAGATTCGGTGAGAAACTAGCATAGAGGTATAGTCATAGAGTGCAGGCACTTCTTTTATACCCTTTTGAAGACGTTGAGGTTTCACATAACCGATTCCCCAATTTTCTTTGTTCTTTTTCGGTTTGTTAAGATGAATGGTTTGCTCACTTTGACCTAATGAGTATAGCTTCTTTTCCAAAGCATCTAATTTAGCAATTAAGGTCTTGTTTTCTTTAGTACATAAAGAATGCATATCAGTAAGCTTATAAAAATCAATCTCACTTTTTGTCAATTTAGACTTGAGCTCAGTATTCTCTTTTAGAATTATAGTCTGTTCTTTTGCGTTGGTGTCACCGTTTGTATGTAAAACCTCAACTAATACTTTCTTCTCAGCAATTTCATCGCTAAGTTTCTGTATCAATTGGTTTTTGTTAATTATAACACCATTTTCTCGCTTAAGATTAGATTCTAACTCTTCTTGTTTTAAAACCATAGCATGCATTTTATTCATTAAATCTTTATACGATAAAACACATACCTCCTCTTCTTCATTTTCTGAATCAGCTTCAGCATCTGATTCGATTTTGCCCATCAAGCACATATTGACGGCTTCATCCTTTTCTTCATCTTCTTCTTCTTCATCTGAGTGATCCAACCAATATTCATCTTCAGCCATCAGTGCCTTGCCTGCCTCCTGTTGCTTTGCAAGAAGCATCTTGTTCTTGTAGTAATCGGAGTTTCTGACTTTTGATCTGCGGTAATCCTTGGCAAAGTGACCTGTTTTGCCACAGTTGTAGCACATCGGTGGTCCTGGCTGACTTGATCCCTCAGCTTTAAATTTCCTTTCTTCAGGATTCCTCTCCACTAACCTTTTTCCTTCAGTCTGATATCTTCTCTCTTCAGGTTTCTTCTTCTCTGTTCTCTTTCCCTCAAATCTCTTCCCTTCATACTTATTTCCTTCATATCTGCTTCCTTCAATTCTTTCCTTGTGAGCATAGTTGTTTGGTCCAGAAGAGTACCTCTG
The DNA here is from genome assembly GCA_954870635.1 of Arctium minus. NCBI lineage: Eukaryota > Viridiplantae > Streptophyta > Magnoliopsida > Asterales > Asteraceae > Arctium > Arctium minus. The sequence continues at coordinate 147,011,899 of OX941081.1, forward strand.
ACTATTAGACGTTGGATTCCTGTAGAACTTTTTCTGAAATGCATTTGTCAGAAACTGCAATGCTTGCTGCATTTGTTCATTTTCATCCGAGTCAGAGACGGTCTCAGCTTCAGCTTCTTCTGATTCATACACAATCGTCTTGTTCTTTTTCTTCTTTACAACAAGAGCGACTGTGTCTTCAACTGTCTTTCCTTTTCTCTTTTCTGCTAGAATTTCATCCACCTCATCTTCATTTTGTCGGAGGGTTTCATACACCTCGTGAAGTGGAATCTCATCCAGGTCTTTTATCTGCCTCATCTGCCTGGCAAAACTTTTCCATTCTGGTTGTAGAATACTCAGGAATTTGATATTCAACTCGATTTGAGATTTGTTGACCTTATTCTTGCTTAATTCGTTTAGCAAAGTCACAAACCTATCATATGTTCCCTCTAGAGTTTCTCCAGTTCTGCCTTTGAATTCTTCAAAACTGTGCAGGCAGTTAGAGATTTTCAGTTGGTTCCCAATCTTTGAACCCAACATCATTTTCTCTAGTTGATCCCACATTTGTTTTCCGGAGGCCTTGTAGCTGTCAATCTTTACATAGATTTCATTCGTAATCCTTTGTAGAATGTATGACTTGGCTAACATGTCGCCTTTTGCTCTTAGCTTATCATCACCTGTTAGATCTCCATAAGAAAGTGCATGCCGTACTTCTTGAGTACCTGCTGCTGGTTCCCTATATTTTGTTTCCATTAGGCCTTCTTCTAAGGATTGTTTGATGAAATCACCCAATTCCTGTCTTTCGATGAAGTTCAGGAACCGATCCTTCCACTGTTCGTATTCTCCTCTAAAGAGAACTAGTGGCTTGGTGTCAGTTCCGATTGCAAGGGCTTCTCTGGATGTCATTTTGAATAAAATTCGAAGTCCGGAAAAACTTTGCGTTTTGAGAAGGTTTGCGCGAGAGGTTGATTGCGCAAAGTTAAATTCGACCGATAAGACGTAAGAACCGGTAAAATTTTCGACCGTTAAAATTCTTGGACCGATAAAAAGATTGAACAGGTAATTGGTGGAATTGATGTGAGTGGACCAAAATGAAATTTTATATGAGAGTTTATTTGAAAAGAAATTGGTGTGTGATACGTGGACCAAAATGAAATTGGTGTGAGATACACTTATAAATTTCTTTGCATGTGAATATTTGAGTGGAGAGTTGTGATTGGACCAACTTGGAGTAAATTAAAACTTGGAAACCTCAAAATCTTCACGCCCCCTTATTTTACGAACCCTCTATCTCTCCTCTCCCTCCCACACTTTTAGATCGATCGATCTCTCTCCAAAAAGCTTCTCTCTCAGGGATCCTCATCAGAAAGAGGATGGGGCTTACATTCACCAAACTCTTCAGTCGGCTCTTTGCCAAGAAAGAGATGCGCATATTGATGGTGGGTCTCGATGCAGCTGGTAAGACAACCATTTTGTACAAGCTCAAGCTCGGCGAGATCGTGACTACAATTCCTACCATTGGTTTTAATGTGGAGACTGTTGAGTACAAAAACATAAGCTTCACAGTGTGGGATGTGGGGGGTCAGGACAAGATTCGTCCACTATGGAGGCACTACTTCCAGAACACCCAGGGTCTTATCTTCGTGGTTGATAGCAATGACAGGGACAGAGTCGTTGAGGCAAGAGATGAGTTGCACAGGATGTTGAATGAGGATGAACTAAGAGACGCAGTTCTCCTTGTATTTGCCAACAAACAAGATCTGCCTAATGCTATGAATGCTGCTGAAATCACTGATAAGCTCGGCCTCCACTCCCTCCGACAGCGCCACTGGTACATCCAGAGCACCTGTGCCACCTCTGAGGAAGAGTTAATTTCCTTTGACCGGGGAAGTGAGGTGGAAAAGTTTTATTCGACCGGTGAAATGTAGTGGAAAAGTGGGGTTCGACCGGAATTGAGGTTTACTTTGACCGGATAAAAAAAATACTCGACCGGATAAAAAAAAATATTCGACCGGTACAAAGTGGGATTTGACCGGAGAGTGTTTGACCGATACCAAAAGTTTGTGAGATTCGACCGATAAAAAATGATCTTCGACCGGTGGAATGTAAAAACTAAGGTTCGACCGGTACGCTTAAGACCGATACGTCGTCTTCTCCGATTAAACAACCTGCAACTCTAAAATTAACCCAACTAGAGATCGATTTACCACACCAAACTTTGACAGAATTGTTGGGAACTGAAGAATTTATCAAGTATGGTTAATGCTGCTGGTTCAAAGTTACTACTGCTAGAAGATTTAAAAGTTAATACTGCTGAGTGTTACTACTGCTAGTACTATTAATACTGCTAGTCAAAGTTAGTGCTGCTTGAACAAAGTTAGTACTGCTTAGCTAGTTAGTACTGCTAGTGGTTAGTGCTGCTTAGTAGTTAATGCTGCTAGAAGGAATTTAATGCTGCTGAAGATTAATACTGCTTAAGAGATTCGGATGGAAAGAATGACAGCTGGATAATCTGAAGTTTATGGAAACTTAGAGATATACATGGAAGATATACTGAAGATTTGTTTAATTATTGTAATTATCTTTTGACTAGTATATGTATAGAATAGATTAATTCATTCATTCTAAGTTTTTTTTATTCTTTGTGAGAGAAAATCAACCTCAAGGCATAGATCCTAATTCTAGAGAAGTAGAATTCGTATTGGTGAGCTTGTTCATCAATATTGAGGTTGAGTGTGTAATCTTGTAACTTCAAAGCATTCAAATACAAGTTTACAGTTTGTTCTTCATATCTACTGTGTTGATTTACTGTTTTGATTAAATATCAAAGTGTTATTCCGCAAACTTCTTTGATATTGTTTCTGAGAATTAATTCTTGTTGAGAATTCGATCCTGACAAGTGGTATCAGAGCTAGACTCTCTCAGAATCAGTTATTCATCATGGAAAATCTTACAGAATCAAGCAGTACTTTGGTTTCTAAGGTTCCAATGCTCAAACCAAGTGAGTTTGACATGTGGAAGATCAGAATCAGACAATATATTCTTCTCACTGACTACTCAATGTGGGATATCATTGAGAATGGTCCTTCTGAAGCTGGAAGGATAGGACCAGATGGGAAAAGACCTCCACCAAAGACAGATGGTGAGAGGAAGATCAGACAGACAGAGATGAAGGCCTTGAGCACTCTGATCTTGGCTATTCCCAATGAATATCAGCATCAATTTTGCAACTGCACTGATGCTCAGATTCTCTGGAATGCTCTAGAGAAAAGATTTGCTGGAACTAAGAGCATCAAAAGAAATCAAAGAGATGTTCTAAAGCAGCAGTATGAGAACTTCACTTCCACAAAGAATGAGTCTATGACTCAAACTTTTGATAGGTTCAATAAACTCATAGGTGAACTAGCTACTGTAGGGGTGAAGATGGAACAAGATGATATCAACAGAAAGTTCCTTAGATCTCTTGGGGATGAATGGACTATGTACACTGTCTCATATAGACAGAGTGACAATCTGGAAGAGAAAGAACTTGATGATCTATACAATGATCTAAGAGTTTTTGAAACTGAGGTAGAAACCAAGAAGAAACCCTCTGGTTATATTCACAATGCTGCACTTCTTTCAGCATCCACTGATACTACTGCCAACCCTGAAGCAGTTAGTACTGCCAGTGGAGTAAGTTCAGAAAAAGGCACTGAAACTATCTTTGAAGCCTTTTTGTCCAGCCATAGCAGCAATTCTCTGATTAATGATGATCTTGATCAAATTCACCCTGATGATCTGGAAGAGATGGATATTAAATGGCAGATGGCCATGCTATCCATGAGGGTGAAAAAGTTCATTAAAAGAACTGGAAGAAATAACTTCTCTCAAAGAAGAGAAGATGGAGCTGGTTTTGACAAAACCAAGGTGGAATGTTATAAGTGTCACAAGAAAGGACATTTTGCTAGAGAATGCAGGAGTGCTGTTCCAAATAACAACCATCAACAAGCTCAGAATGGAGGATACAATCTGAACAAGAATCCTGCTCAATCCCTTGTTTCTCAACAAGGAATGGGATTTGACTGGAGTGATCAAGCTGAGGAAGCCATTCAGAACCAAGCTCTTATGGCAGAAGTGTCTGATCTCCCCACTGAGGTAAGTTCTAATCTTTGCACTAAATCTTGCATTGACACTGTTACAAGATACAGGGATCACAATCAAAGTATGTGTGATGACCTCAAAAGATTAGAAAAGGACAGAAGAGATTATGTGTTGATAGTAGAGAGATTTGAAGAGCAAATCAAAGGCTTTCAAGCTAATGAACTTCAACACTCTTATGACACAAACTATTGGAAGTGGGAAAAGAATGAGTTAGAAACCAAACTGTCTAAGTCATTAGAAGAGAATGATAGGCTGAAAGAGGAACTGTCAAAAGTTAAGCTTGACATAGAAAAGTTTTCTTATGCTTCAAAAGCAATGGATTCTCTTCTAAAGGCTCAGATACATGATAAGATGAAGCCTGGTATTGGATACAACAATACACCTCCTCCTTACAATAACAACTATATTTCTCCTACATCAGACTTGTTAGAAACTAAGGAGAAAAAGGACTTGTCTGAAGAAGCTTTAAAGATAGATCCTTTGGATGAGGTAGTAGTTAAGGATTTAACTGAGAAAGAAGCCAGTGAGAACAGGGATAATACTGTGAGTAAAAAGATACCATTAGAAAACAATATTATCACCAATGAGGGATGTGGGAAAATCTGGGTCAAGTCCAAGGAGATAGAGAAGACTAAAGGAAAGGATAACAAGGTCCATTACAAACAAACCACAGTTGTGAATCCTGGATCTTGTAAACAGTGTGATTGCAATAAAGCCAAGAGCCTAAATTCTGGTTTAAAAAGAGGAAATCAAAGAAACTGGAATAATCAATGGGCTCAGAAACAAGGAGTTGATCTGAATAAAATCAATAGACCAAAACCTTGTTTTATATGTGGCAAGTTGAATCATTTGGCTAAGTATTGTTACTTTAACCCTATTTACCAACAGATGAACTTTCAAAGATTTGTGCAAAAACCTGTTGGTTATAGGAAGGCTGGAAAGAAACATGTGATAAAGAAATCTGTTGAAAGTAAAGGCACTTTAAAGAAAAAGATTTTAAAAGAAAGTGTCAAAATGTGGGTACCTAGAAGTACTAACAGTGTTAGTACTGCTAACAATATTAGTACTGCTAACACAGTTACTACTGCTAACAGTGTTAGTACTGCTGAAAATATTAATGCTGCTAATACTGTTAATACCTCTTCAAAGGTTAATACTGCCAACACAGTTACTGCTGCTAACACAGTTACTACTGCTAACAAGGCTAGTACTGCTAAGCATACAAGTGCTGCCAAGGCAGTTAGTACTTCTAAAACCAGTACTGATTCTAGCAAAAATATTTCCAAGCCTATTATTGTAACAAAGTACTCCAAGAATGAGGAGTTAAAGTTCAAAAATCTTGTCAAGAAAGAATGCAAGTATTTTGATGAGAAAGGGGTACCCAAGACCACTTTGGCTTGGGTTCCTAATTCATACTAATTGATTTATCTAATGTGCAGGGCAACCAACAGCTCAAGGGAAAGAGCATTTGGCATGTTGATAGTGGTTGCTCTAGGCACATGACAGGCAACATGTCATGCCTTCAGGATTTCAAACATATCAATGGAGGACATGTTGCATTTGGAGATAATCTTACTGGTGGTAAGATAAGTGGAAAAGGTAATGTCACCAAAGGTAAGATGACATTTGAGGATGTCTACTATGTTGATCAATTAAAGTACAACCTGTTAAGTGTATCACAGGTTTGTGACAAACAACATAGTATATTATTTACTAATAATGAGTGTATGATCCTTGCTCCAGGGTTCAAGGTAGTTGATGAAAGCATGATGCTACTTAGAACTTCAAGAAAGGACAATGTTTACTGTCTGGATATGGACAATATTGATAGTGATTCATCTTTAAATTGTCTTGTTTCAAAAGCTTCTGTAGATGAATCCTCTCTGTGGCACAGAAGGATGTGTCACATGAATTTCAAGACTATGAACAATCTTGTTAAAAACAACCTTGTAAGAGGTTTACCTTCAAAAGTCTTTTCATGTGATGATCATTGTGTTGCTTGTCTTAAAGGCAAACAACACAAAACTTCTCATAAGACCAAAGAGTTAAATTCTGTTTCTTCTTGTCTCCAGTTACTGCATATGGATCTGTTTGGTCCTACAAATGTTATGAGTATAGGCAAGAAATCTTACTGCTTGGTTATTGTTGATGATTACTCCAGATTTACTTGGGTATATTTTCTAAGGACTAAGGATGAGACAAGTGGACTTATCAAATCCTTTATTCTAAGAATTGAAAACCAAACTAATCAAAGAGTAAAAGTCATTAGATCAGATAATGGAACTGAGTTTAAAAATCATGATCTAAACACCTTTTGTGAAGAAAAAGGTATTGAGAGGCAATATAGTGCTCCTAGGACTCCTCAACAGAATGGTGTTGCTGAAAGGAGAAATAGAACACTAATAGAGGCTGCTAGATCTCTATTGGCTGATTCAAAATTACCAATTACCTTCTGGGCTGAAGCAGTTAATACTGCCTGTTATGTCCAAAACAGAGGTCTAGTGGTCAAGCAAAAGAACAAGACCCCATATGAGCTTTTAAATAAAAGAAAACCTTTCATTGGTTTCTTCAAACCTTTTGGGTGTCCTTGTACAATTCTAAATACCAAATCTCACTTAGGTAAGTTTGATAGCAAAGCAGATGATGGATTTCTTGTTGGATATTCATCTCAGAGTAAGGCCTACAGAGTTTTTAACTCATCTTCTAGAATAATTGAAGAAAGTGACAATGTCAAATGCAATGAGAACACACCAAATCCTGTTGGGTCTGGACCTCAGTGGCTATTTGACATTGATTCACTAACTAACTCTTTTGGTTTCAGTAATGAGAATGCAGGTTCATGAAGTGGAGGATCAGGAATCACACAAGTTCAAGAAAGTATATCTAAATCTGTGATTTTTCCCATACCCACAGTAAATTCTGTTGAAGACTGTGAAAAGAAATCATTTACTGGACCAAGTCAGAGTGAAGAAGAAACTAGAGATGCGGAGACTCAAGAGAATAATGAAGTGGCCTTTGAAAACACTTCAGTTGAGTTGCATGAATCTAATCTTGAGGCTGGACTGAATGAAGAACCTAGTCATAACACCAGAGTTCAAAAGAATCATCCTCCACAGCTGGTAATAGGAGATATCTCTTCTCCTATGATGACTAGACATCAAAGCAGGCTTCAGGAAATGCAAGATCAACAGCATACAGTGCTTTCTTGTTTTCTATCACAGCTTGAGCCTAAAAAGGCACATAATGCTATGAAAGAATCTAGCTGGATAGAAGCAATGCAAGAGGAACTGTTACAGTTCAAGCTACAAGATGTATGGGATCTAGTAGACCTTTTTAAAGGTCACAGAGCTATTGGCACAAAGTGGATTTTCAGAAACAAGAGAGATGAAAGAGGTATTGTCATAAGGAACAAAGCAAGGCTGGTGGCTCAGGGATATACTCAAGAAGAGGGTATAGATTATGAAGAAGTGTTTGCACCTGTGGCTAGAATAGAAGCAATCAGACTATTTCTAGCCTATGCTTCTTACATGAACTTCAAAGTCTATCAAATGGATGTAAAAAGTGCCTTTCTCTATGGGTCAATTGAAGAAGAAGTATATGTCTGTCAACCACCAGGGTTTGAAAACCCAAGCTATCCAGACAGGGTATACAAATTAAAGAAAGCACTTTATGGACTACATCAAGCTCCAAGAGCATGGTATGACACTCTGTCCTCCTATCTCTTGGAAAATGACTTTGAAAGAGGAGTCATTGATAAGACTCTATTTATCAAGAGAAAGAAGAAGGATATCTTGCTGGTCCAAATCTATGTTGATGACATTATCTTTGGATCTACAAGAAACAACATGTGCAAGGAGTTTGAGGATTTAATGCATCAAAGGTTCAAAATGAGTTCCATGGGGGAACTTACTTTCTTCCTTGGACTCCAAGTTCAACAGAAGTCAGATGGCATTTTCATATGCCAATCCAAGTATGTGCAGGACATTCTAACCAAGTTTGGTTTCTCAGAGTCAAAACCTGCCAGCACACCTATGGAAACACACAAGCAAATAACAGCAGATCTTGAGGGGGAGGATATAGATGTGCATCATTACAGATCCATGATTGGCTCTCTCATGTATCTCACAGCATCAAGGCCAGATATAATGTTTCCAGTCTGTGTATGTGCAAGATTCCAAGTTAGGCCAAAGCAATCTCACTTTCAAGCTGTTAAGAGGATATTCAGATATCTCAAAGGACAACCCAGATTGGGACTTTGGTATCCTCATGACTCACCCTTTGACCTAATAGCATACTCAGACAGTGATCTAGGTGGGGCAAACTTGGATAGAAAATCTACTTCTGGAGGATGTCAGTTTTTGGGTGCTAGACTAGTCTCATGGCAGTGCAAGAAACAAACCACAGTATCCACATCTACAACAGAGGCAGAGTACATAGCAGCTGCAAGTTGCTGTTCTCAAGTCTTATGGATTCAGAATCAAATGTTGGATTATGGGGTAACCTTTCTACACACTCCAATTTTTATTGACAACAACAGTGCTATTAGCATTGTGAATAATCCAGTCAAGCACTCAAAGACAAAGCACATTGAGATCAGGTATCACTTTATAAGAGATTGTAATGAAAAGAAACTTGTTCAAGTTGTCAAAGTTCACACTGATAATCAGTTTGCTGATCTATTCACTAAAGCCTTTGATGTGGGTAGATTCACTTTCTTGGTAACAAGTGTGGGAATGGTCAACTCTGAATAATCCCCTTCTCAAAAAGTGGTTTTATACCTGTATATTCTTTATTCTTGGAGTTACTAATCTTCTTTTTCAGGATATGCATAGCAGTACTCAGTGTTTAGCAAGTTTAAAGGAGTAAGGTAGTTAATACTGCTAGTGGTTAATACTGCTTTCAGTTAATACTGCTAGTAGTTAATACTGCTTTCAGTTAATACTGCTAGTAGTTAATACTGCTAGTGGTTAATACTGCTTTCAGTTAATACTTCTAGTAGTTAATACTGCTTTCAGTTAATACTGCTAGTAGTTAATACTGCTAGTGGTTAATACTGCTTTCAGTTAATACTGCTAGTAGTTAATACTGCTTTCAGTTAATACTGCTAGCAGTTAATACTGCTAGTGGTTAATACTGCTTTCAGTTAATACTGCTAGTGGTTAATACTGCTTTCAGTTAATACTGCTAGTGGTTAATACTGCTTTCAGTTAATACTGCTAGTAGTTAATACTGCTAGTAGTTAATATTGCTAGTTAGTTAATACTGTCAGTAGTTAATACTGCTCTAGGTTAATACTGCTTATGTTCCGAATACTATAAATACTCTTTGCCCGCCTAAAAGTTCATAACGACTCTTTGCATCCTGTTCTCTTGCGCTCTAAACCTTTTCTCTCTTAAGTTCGAAGTTTTCAGGCAAGCTTTTCACTAAGATCAATGGCATTCATGACATTCATCGACGAGCACAATGAGATTGCAATGCTACAAAAACCAAAGCAAGCTGCAGGATTTCATCAGATTGTGGATTTCCTCAAGTCAAGCCACATTGCTCATGCTCTTATTGTATCCCCTACAATCTATATCGAGCATCAAAGGCAGTTCTGGGCTAATGCAACCATTGTTGTTGAGAATGGTGTGCAGATGATCAAGACAAGAATCTGTGATCACTCACTCACGGTTACTGAAGAGGTTATTCGCATCAGTCTACGTCTAGACGATGCCTCTGGTATAACCTCTATCCCAAATGATGAACTGTTTTCAAATCTTACAAGAATGGGGTATGGAGGCCCATTGGGAGTTTTCAAATTCTCTAAAGCAAAATTTTCACCCCAATGGCGTTTCTTTGTCCATACTCTTATGCATTGTATCTCCAAAAAGACTACTGGATGGAGTGAGTTCAGCAGCACCATTGCTTATGCTTTGGTGTGCTTGGCCACTGGCAGAAAGTATAATTTTTCCAAAATGATTTTCAGTGATCTTGTCTCAAACATGGGAAACAAAAAGAGCTTCTTTATGTATCCCAGGTTTGTTCAAGAAGTCATTACTCATGAATTGACGGATATACCTCAACCTGTTGGGGTATATGTACCTAAACCCCCCAAAGGCAAGGTTTTCTCAAATATGAGAAGATCTGCTGGGGACTCTGAAGGAGTTGACACCCCATTGTTCTCTACAATGATGGTGGTGTCCCAAACCAATGAAGGTATGGCAGCAGGGTCAAGGCCCCCATTAGACCAACCCACTGCTAGTCAAGCCCAACATTCCCTCTCAAAATCAATTCCCCAGTCCCTTCTTGAAAAACCAACCTCTCCTATCACCCAAACTTACAAGAGAAAACAGGTAAAGAAGGCTCCTTCCCTTCTTGTACCATTACCCTCTCAGCCTTTAAGCCCTCTAAGGGAGAATTCTCCCCTAGGGAATATCCAAAGGGAAACCACAAGGGTGTCTCCCAACCCAAAGGAGGTGCTCTCTGAGGAGGAGGTAGAGCATATGGGTGATGAGGCTGCCACTACTCCTGCTAGCACAGAGGAGGAAAGTGGTAACATCAATAAGACCTCCCCCATGGCAACTTTAAATGAGCAATCATTTGAAGGTCCCTGGTGCCAAGAAACCACAGGGGTGGATAGTGCTTCTGCAAGGCAGAAGACTTCCACTACTAAAAGATCCAATGATCCTTCAAAGGAGGGTAACACTTCTGGAGAGGGTGAGGACAGATATACGTACTATGAATTGATGGACACAATGGGGAACATCAATCAAGATGTTCTCAAACAAGGCAAAGAAATTGAAGAAATGAAGCTAGTCATTCTGTCACAACAAGTACAGATTGCTAAGCTGAAGAAGATGGTGATTAGTATGGTACAAAGGAAGAAGAGAAAGCAATTCCAACTAAGGAGAAGGGAATTTGAGAATGATGCTCCCAAAAAGGGGGAGATCAACATGGAAGAAGCCACAAGAGAGGGGAAGCTTAATGTTGAGGGGGAGCAGGAAGCAGAAACAAAAAGAGATTCAGTGCCAAAAGAAACAAAAGAAGCAGCAGAAACAGTTACTACTGCTGACATTAATAAAGCAGCAGAAACTGTGAAAGAAGTTTTAACAGATCTTGAGATTGCAGAAACCTTACTAAAAGCCAAGAATGATACTCCCAAGGTCACTTCAAAGACCAAAGGAGTAATCATCAAAGAACAAGGTGAAGTGATCAAGAAAGATAATAGCAGGAAGGCAATAAACAAAGACAAAGGAAAAGCAATAATGGTGGAATCTGATCAACCAATCAAAAAGCAAAGGTTGGTTGAATCAGATGAAGCCCTAGCTAGAAAGATGCAAGATGACATTGAAAAGGAAGAAAGAGTTCAGATGGAAAAGGACAGGGAAATGGCAAAAGCTCTAGCTGCTGAACTGAATGAAGCTTATCAACTGAGTATGGCAACTGAAATTGCACAGAAGAAAGCTGCAAGTATGAAGAAATCAGTGGTGAAAACAGCTGCAAAGAAGAGAAAACCCTCAAAGACATTCCTAGGTACCCAAGAGAGGAACAAGATGATTATATTTCTCAAAGGTGTTGTAGGAGTCAAAAAGGAGATGTTCTCCCAAATGTCTTTTGAGAAGATCAAAGAGCTGTATGAATCAGAGATGTTGAAGCTTCAGGGAAATGAAACTGCTAGGGTGGAGATGGAGAAGAGGATAAAAGAAAGTAATGACTTTGATTGTCAAAAGCCATTTCCAGATGAGCAAGAAACACCTCCTAAGAAAGAGTCCACTCTGGGAGAAAGTCTAAGGACTTTAAAGAGAACAAAGATGATGGCAAGAAGAAAGCCAATCAAGAAGCCTAGAGTATCTGAAGAAGAGGCTGAGAAGGTTGCTGAAGAAGAAGGGGCACCTGAGTCATCTAAACAGAAAGAGCCATCAAACATTGATGATGTAAATTTGTATATGGTAGTGATGGACAAAGTGCCTGAACCAATTTCAGCAGAACCTGTAGGAGTTAAGCCCCCTGAGGTCATTCACTGGGATACAGTGACAGTGGATGGAAAGGAATATATAAGGCTGAAAAGAAAGGATGAAAAGTATGAAGTGTTCAACACATGGGCAAAAATTGTCAGAACATGCTCCAGATCAGATATTGAAGAGATGTTTGAGATAGGAATGAAGTTGTATGCAGATATTCTAAAGGCTCCAGGGATTTCAATTACAAAACTGGTAATGGAGTATCTGTGTATGATGTTCAAACCTGAAGAAGTAGAGCACTTGATCAAGGATGTCTTCAAATCAATAAACAGTTGGACTCTATATGAAATTAGTGGAGTATATACAGTGATTTTGGATTTAAATCACACTGAATACTTCCTAGTGGATAGAGTGTATAATCATAGCAGATTGAAGCTACATGCCATGCTGAAGAAAAAGTTAAGATGTGCTCCAGATTCAGAAATGGCTAAATACTTGATTCAAAGAACCATCAATCAGAGTTTGGGATTGGATGCAAACACTGGGATTTAGGCCATGATAGAGTTTTGGGAGCATCTTGAAGATTAATTCTGAAGAACTTGACTTCTTTTCCTAAAAGTCAAGTTAGGGGGAGATTGTTGGGAACTGAAGAATTTATCAAGTATGGTTAATGCTGCTGGTTCAAAGTTACTACTGCTAGAAGATTTAAAAGTTAATACTGCTGAGTGTTACTACTGCTAGTACTATTAATACTGCTAGTCAAAGTTAGTGCTGCTTGAACAAAGTTAGTACTGCTTAGCTAGTTAGTACTGCTAGTGGTTAGTGCTGCTTAGTAGTTAATGCTGCTAGAAGGAATTTAATGCTGCTGAAGATTAATACTGCTTAAGAGATTCGGATGGAAAGAATGACAGCTGGATAATCTGAAGTTTATGGAAACTTAGAGATATACATGGAAGATATACTGAAGATTTGTTTAATTATTGTAATTATCTTTTGACTAGTATATGTATAGAATAGATTAATTCATTCATTCTAAGTTTTTTTTATTCTTTGTGAGAGAAAATCAACCTGAAGGCATAGATCCTAATTCTAGAGAAGTAGAATTCGTATTGGTGAGTCTGTTCATCAATATTGAGGTTGAGTGTGTAATCTTGTAACTTCAAAGCATTCAAATACAAGTTTACAGTTTGTTCTTCATATCTACTGTGTTGATTTACTGTTTTGATTAAATATCAAAGTGTTATTCCGCAAACTTCTTTGATATTGTTTCTGAGAATTAATTCTTGTTGAGAATTCGATCCTGACAAGAATGTTCTCCTTACCAACAACAACAATACACAACCTTTTGATTTCGAAAATAACCGCAAAATCAAGATTTTGATGATTGATCAGTGTTCTTCAAAAAATGAAGAACACAGAGAGTTGAAAATTTTGATTTGATCTGGATCAGCTCTGATACCAATTGTGAGTCCGTGATCGTTACCAGATAATCAAAACAACAAACAATAGATAATAAACCAACCTGATTCGATAACAAACGATGATTACACGGTTGAGTTCTTGAGATTGAGTTCTCTGTTTGTTTTTCTCTCTTTACACCTTTTTACTATGTGTTGTGTGTGTTAATTGTGTTGATCGATAAACAGAGAGATAGATAATATCAGTATAAGATATTATCAAAAACTAATATAAACTAATATTAAACTAAACATAATATCTAAATAATAAATATCTAGATATTAAAAACAACTTTGACTTTATTACAGAATAGACCCTAGACTATGGTTGAGAGTAACTTTCAGCTTTAACTTCAGATTGCGATCTTCGTATTTGGATGATCTTGAATCCAATGAGACTGTGTCTTAACATCGTCGTTTGTGCAAATTTAGATAGAGGTGTTTGGCCTATAGTACTAGTGACAATGTAAATATGTCAATTCGATTATATGACCTAAACTTACAATTTTAATTCAAAAATGGGATTTTGATAGTTAAAACTATGATAAAACAACACAATTATGACACATTTTTGGAAGTACAATAATGGTAATGAATAATGATGTTATGAAGGAGAAAAATAAATCAACTTTTATCATGAACATAAAAAAATGAACTAAAATACTAAATATAATGGAGGGACGACTCAAATGTGAATGAGAAATCATATAATACAATAGTAGTTGCAAAAAATAATTCTTTTCAATATAAATTAATTTAATATAAAGGATGGAAAAATTGAACCTAATTCGAGCCAAAAGTGATCTATAACTTTGTATATACAACTTCGGAAGAATAGAGTTTATTTGGTTGATTCGGTTATTGACAATTAACGATTATTATGCCTTATTAAATAGTCTATTTGCATTTTTCTTTTTCTCAAAATGTATTGTTTTCTTATGCTATGTACTTTTTAAGAATTTAAATAAGTTATAATAAATGTATTTTCCTTTCTTATAGAACCTCCCCCCCCCCCTCCTCTATATATATATAGATATAGATATAGATATAGGGAGGGGTAGTTTAATTTACAACTCATGATAAACTTACAACCCATGCAACTCACATCTTAACCGTTGGATTAATGATCTACGGTTACAATACATGTGGGTCCAATATTTTCAATTAAATACAACCTATGAAAATCTTACAACCCATGTAACTCACATCTTAACCGTTGAATTAATGATCGACGGTTACAATACATATGGGTCCAATATTTTCAATTAAAAAAATCAAAGCAAAATAACTGTTTATCATGAATCCAACGGTTAAGATGTGAGTTGCATGGATTGTAAGATTTACATGGGTTGTAAATTATCCTTGCCTATATATATATATATAGAGAGAGAGAGAGACTTAAGTTCGCGTGAGACCAAACAGTTTCCGTGAGACCGGTGAGACCAAACTTTAAAGTATGAAACTTCACACCAACAAACTGTGAATGTAAAAAAAATCGAACTTTTCATAGGGAAAACACCGTAAATGTTACGTTCACGGTGTTTTTCGCTGTGAATGTTCGTTTTTTTTACCTTCACAGCGTCTTCACTGTGAAGGTTTGGATATACCTTCACAGTCTTTTAGCTGTGAATGTTTGATTTTTTTTAACTTGATTTAGGTTTTTTTTACCTTCATAGTGTGATTACATTATGAAGGTTCAAATGTTTTTTACCTTCACAGTGTTTCGGTGTGAAGTTTCATGTTTTAAGGCTTGGTCTCACGCGGTCTCACGGACACAGCTTGGTCTCACGTGAACCTGACCATATATATATATATATAGGTGAACGTTTAAACAAGAACACCTTCAGTTTACGAGAAATGTAAATACACCCTTATCACATGTATTCGGTTGTTGGATTGAGAAAGTTGATAGATAGCAATTTCCTTGATCAAGTTCAACCCAGGACCGTTTGGATAAAGGCAGCCCCAAGGAAAGTAAATCTTATGTTTTGTCATGCACGGTTGGGTAAATTCCCTACCCGGAGCAAGTTGTCCGGTAGGGGTGTCGGAGTCTCTTACACCCTCTCTGTCCAGTTTGCAACGTTACCAACGAGACGGAAAGACACCTTATGTTTAATTCTCTTGGGTCGTTTGGAGGAGTAGGAACGATATTGTCTTTCACAGTAAGATGCAGTCCACTCAAGAGGTAGTAAATAGCTTCTAGTCTATTCTTTTCTTTGGGTTAAAAACAAAGTCAAGCTGGGGAGGGGAATCAGGTGGGATACGTGGTGTTGCAATCTTTTTTTATGCTTCTCGAATACTTTGTAAGCTAGTGCCATGCTAGTTTCTGGTTTTAATATATTTGCTTCTTGATGTTAAAAAAAAAAACAAGTACGTGATAATACATGTGTGAGGACCTGGTGGTGTGCGGACGACTTGGCGTGCGACCTATGTCGCACCAAAGGTCGTCTACGTCTCTGATTTAATATCTCATGCGATGTTTTCTAGTATCACATCGAGAACTCTCTTATCATAAGTGATAACACACATGAGAGGGACTAGTGGTGTGCATATATATATATATATATATATATATATATAATCAGCAAGTAGTTGGAGCTACATATAGAGTATAAAAAAATGTCATCCACCATCACATTCTAGAGGGTGGAATTGATGATAAAATATTGGTCATATAATGCTAATGTTGACTTAAAAAATTGGTTATCTTGAATGTTTGCCACCAAACGAAACACATATCAGTTATTTCAACTAATGATCCAATTCGAAATACATTTTAAAATCTGTAGTATGCATACGTACATGACAACATTCAATGCAAGACATCTATTTTCTCTATAATAATTAAAAATTTAATTCTATTACTTTTATTAATATAATATGTTTAATTTAATGTTTATTCATGTCCTTTTCTATCTGGCAATCTTCTATACAGAATTTTGTTCATTGACCTTATCATGAAATTGTGACCCTTGGATTAATAAATAATGAATTTTCAAAATTTCTTATAAATTTTATTATAACTGGCTAGATACATCAAAGTAATTTTCACCTATATATATATATATATATAGCATATCATATTGTAATTGTACCCCTCTATATAAGCCAGAAATATACAAATTAATTTCTATAATATATAGACATTGAGGTTCTTTTCTTTAAATAAATAGTAACGTGAAACAATATCAAACGTATTGTAATTTGGTCACGTTCAAAATATGTTGGTGTAGAGGAACATATGGTGATATATCTTTAGAAGCATTGAACGGTTTTAGTTGAACATATATCAATGGTTTTATTTAAAAAAACGTTCATAATTACATTTGTAGGTTATATCATTAATCTCTCCTAGTAGTAAATGTTATGAGTGATGTTTGATTGGATAGTGGTTTTATTTAATGTTTTCAAGTAAGTTTTTGTGATCAGATATTCTTGTGTAGGCTCAATTTAATAAATTTTTACATTTCAAAGAAAAATACCTTCAGATACCAATTGTGTGTACGATACTTCATATTATCCTGCATGAGCATGAAATACATGAAGGTTCCATATGGTACTCTAGGTTGAAGAGATAAAGGCTTCCGTTAAAGAAATAATGACATGTAAGTAGACAAATGACTGTTTAAGAACCATCACCTACAATAACATCGAGTACGCTACGCTTAAACAGCCAAATGAGAGCAACTACAAATCTCTTTTAATTTCTTTTCTAAAAATACCCTTTTTCTCTCTCTAGATTCTCTCTCATCAGAGCTATGTGTATATGTATGACTATCCCTTTAAACACAAAGTAAAATTGACCACTGTCTTTATATTTCTCTCAACATCAAACAAGTTTGAAAATCTGAAAAGTTATAAGATATCAATGGAGCAATACTCACAGTATTTGATGTGGGTGAAGAGCAAGAACAGTATCCTCAACAACTCATTCAGTCACTCATGGGAAGAAGAAGCTTTCGCTGAGGATGGTCGAGGTCCCCTTGGTGGATTCGTATGGCCACCCAGATCTTATTCTTGTAGCTTCTGTAGAAGAGAGTTCAGGTCAGCTCAAGCCCTAGGTGGTCATATGAATGTTCACAGGAGGGAGAGAGCTAAACTTAAGCAATCTCTCAATGGTACACAACAAAACCCTAATAGCCAGCAGGGTTTATTGGAGTCTTCGAACCCTAGTTTCTTCCCTTCACCTGACTCGTCTTCTATGGTTTCTTCGATACCAATATTAGGTCAAGAAAGTACCACTGTTGGTAGCCCTTCAGATGCAAAGAGTTGTGTTTGTGATGAAGTTTTGGTACTTGGACCTGTTGAAACAAATTTGTATCTAGGGTTTGATGGCTGTGACGATGAAGAAGTTATGAACTGCAAGAGGCAGAAGACGGTGGTTTTGCCGATGGTTATGGGTTCCATGGAAGATCAGGTGGATCTTGAGCTGAGGTTAGCTAGGTGAATTCACCAACACGGAAAGTAATACGATTAATCCATGCATACTTTCTTTGCCGACGAGTTAATTAATGACGCAGAAATTTGACAATCTTGAATCTTTTTATGTTTCTTATGTTAACCATTTGATGATCTCTTTCTTGTCAATTACTTTGATTATTAGAATGACACCGTTAATGAAACACTTGTATTCCTTAATTAACCATCATCTTAATTTCCCTCTAATTCTTTCTGAATGGTCGAAGTATACACCTACTTTTGATCCCACAATCATTGCAACAAATTAAACATTACCAAATCAAATTAAAACTACTTCATCGATTTTTCTCTATTAATTGTCTTTGATTATTTGTTTGCGTGATCAGTTCTTTGAACTCATCTCCTGATATCTTTGACTCTTGTGATCAAGGAATGTACGTTATATATATATATATATATATATATATATATATATATATATATATATATATTTATATATATTGGGGAATGATTGTCTTACATGTGCAGTTGCAATACCATTGATAATATTCTTCTCATGTGACTTAGGGGTGTTTAGTGTCTTAATGAACTTAATGACAAAAATGGTTTATTCGTACAGACGTTTGGGGTGTTTACTTATGGCTTAATGGCTTATTCGTACAGAAAAAAATGACTTATTCGCTAAGTAGGTAAGGGGTGTGTTGTTCCCATTAAGACAAAAAATTTACCATTCTACCCTTAAGGAAAAAAAACAAAAAAACAAATTAGTCATAAACCCTAGCCCCCACCCATTGCTTTCCACTTCTCCCTCTCCCAACGTGTGATTGCTTTCTCCAGCGTCTGCTCCGGTCTGTTCTTCTTCTTCGGCGCCTGTCTCCGGCGCCATTCTCCTGACAGTTTGTTCTTCACGTTAACCTCTCTCGCGGGAACCAAATGACTGACGACACCTCAGGTCACCGTCTCTCTTCCCGGCGAGCTTGCCCCCCGGTCACCCTTTCTTCTCCGTTCATCTATCCCCAATGACGCCCCTGCATCACCGAGACTTTGATGCCCTTCGACAAACCTTCGACACCCTTGCATCACTAAGAACAAAATCCATCTCTATGGACACTCTCGACTCATCTTCTCCCCTCATCTCTCTCGACTTCGACGCCCCTGCATCACCGAGAACAAAACCCAAATCGAATCCATCAACATCTTTGACCGAGAACAACACCCTAATCTCCATATATCTGTTGATGGATCAATGGAGCATATTTCTTCACTGGAAGATGTTTACTAATCTATGGATGATGGATTAATGGGGATGTTGAAGATTAAAGGAGAAATGTTGATGGATCAAAGTCAGAAAGGTAAAGTTTGGCAAGAAATGTTGATGGATAAAGCTTGATCAATGGCAATCGTGAATTGTTGTAAATAAAAACAGGGAACAAATCAATTATGGTTATTTAGTTTTAAGATCTTGATTGAATCGGTGTAAATTAAAATTGGTTCAAGCAATAACAAAATTGGTTGCTATATGGAGATAAAATTATTGTGTTGAAGTTTATCTTTTGGATTATGAGAGATGTACATTATTTGTATTCATGGGTAAGACAGTCATTTCCATCATTCAGACTGTTAGAAGATGGATATGAATGAAGAACACGATGAATATGTTGAAGGTTTGAAACCTCGATGTATTGATTGAGAGAAAACTTACAATACGAAAAGTAAAATTATGAGAGAGTACTTAACCTAGCCTACAATATACAAAGAATTTATACATGGACTAAATGGGCTTGGGCCTTATATTGACACAGGCCTGGGCCCTCTATACATATACATTAACATCCCCCCTCAAACACAATCGGGAGAAGAATGAGCCAGATGGAGTTTGGAAACTAGATCACGAAACCGTCCTGGTAGATGAGCTTTAGTGAAAATGTCGGCCGGTTGATCAAGAGTTGAAATAGGAAGAAACTGGATAGTCTTACGAGTCACATGTTGACGAACAAAGTGACAGTCAATTTCAATATGTTTCGTTCGCTCGTGAAAGACATCATTATGAGCAATCTGAATTGCACTGTTGTTGTCACACCACAACGGAGTTGGAGACTGTTGAAGAGCCCCCATGTCAGATAGTAGCCAGCGTAACCACACGAGTTCTTGAGCTGTGTCAGCTAGTGCTCGATACTCAACTTCAGTACTGGATCGAGCTATGAGAGATTGTTTCTTGCTCCGCCAAGAGATAAGGGAGTCTCCAAGAAAGAAACAGTAGCCGGTAGTGGAGCGACGATCAGTCATGTCACTGTCCCAATCAGCATCAGAAAAACCACGCAAAGTCAATGATGATGTGGATTTAAAAGGAAGACCATGAAACATGGTCCCTTTTAAATATCGAAGAATGCGCAGGACAACAGCATAATGATCAGAACATAATGATCAGAACAGGGTGCAGACATGAACTGACTGACAGTATGAACAACATAGGCAATGTCAGGTCGAGTCACTGTTAGATAGACAAGTGACCCCACTAGCTGGCGATATAAAGTAGGATCACGCAGAGGAGGCCCAGCATTCGGAGCCAAATGGAGGTTATGCTCAAGCGGAGTGGATGCAGTTTTGTTGTCAGTAATCCCAGCTTTTGACAAAAGATCTGAGGTGTATTTAGCTTGACAAAGATAAATTCTCGATGGATCTGAGAGCACCTCAAGGCCAAGAAAATAGTGTAAAGAACCAAGATCCTTCATTTCAAAACAGGAGCTGAGAGATGTCTTGAGGTTTGTGATGCCTGTAGAGTCACTGCCAGTAATAATCATATCATCCACATACAGGAGAAGTAAGATTGTGCCAGCCTCAGTGGTTCGAGTAAACAGTCCTGAATCATAGTTACTGGGTGAGAAGCCCAGAGAGGTGACTGTAGAACTAAATTTCTCAAACCAAGCTCGCGGAGCTTGCTTGAGTCCATAAAGGGCCTTCCGAAGACGACAAACATGACCTTATGGAAGTCGAACGCCTGGAGGAGGTGTCATGTAGACTTCCTCAGATAAATCACCGTTCAAGAAGGCGTTCTTAACATCCATCTGAAAAAGAGACCATTGCTTGGTAGCTGCGATGGCTAGAAGACTGCGAACAGAGGTGACACGAGCAACAGGTGCAAATGTTTCCTCATAATCAATGTCGTACTCTTGATTGAAGCCCTTTTCTACAAGACGAGCTTTGTACCGATCAATAGAGCCATCAGATTTGGTCTTGATTTTGAACACCCATTTGGAACCAATGGGTGACTTGCCCTGTGGAAGAGGGACAGATTCCCATGTCTGAGCTTTGTCAAGAGCCTGAAGTTCCTCATCCATAGCTTTCTGCCAATCAGGATTAGAGGAGGCTTCCTTGTAGGAAGTAGGTTCGTGATTGGACAATAAAGTAGCATAAACATGATAATCACGAAGATGAGAAGGAACCTGTCTTACCCGATCTGATCGTCTAACATTCTGAGATTGAGACATTCCAGGAGCCAAAGACTCAACAGGCAGCTCAGATGTTGGCGATGCGGAAGGAACAGATGATTGAGGTGGATCAGGAACACTCGAAGAGGTAGGATGTGTAGAGGCAGGAGACTCTGAAGTAGATGCGAATTCAGAAGGTGTTGGAACAATAGGCGGAGACGAAGTGATGTCAGATTGGAGTGAATCCAATGAGACAGAGGCATCTGTAAAGAACGGAGCGGTGAAGGTAGGGGACTCACGAAACTTGGATATGGAAGAAAAAGGAACATATTGCCAAAAGGTAACATGAGGAGATATACGAAGACGCTGGGAGATAGGATCCCAGCAGCGATAACCTTTGTGTTCAATACCATATCCAAGGAAGCAGCAAAGTCTGGAGCGAGGTTCAAGTTTTGTATGTTCATGAGGTTGTAACTGAACAAAACAAGCACTACCCCAAACTTTTATTAGTTCATAGGCAGGAGAAATCTCATAAAGAGCCTCGTAAGGAGACTTATTCTTAAGAATAGGAGTAGGATGACAATTGATAGTATAAACTGCAGTGAAGGCAGCTTCCCCCCAAAACCGTTCTGGACATTGAGCAGAAATGAGAAGGGTGCGAACGGTATCAAGGATATGACGGTGTTTGCGTTCTGCACGACCATTTTGAGAAGATGTGCCAGGACAGGAGTACTGAGAGAGTGTCCCCTGGGATTGAAGAAATGAGAGAAGAGATGACTCTTTGTATTCCATAGCATTATCAGCTCTGAGAATCTTTATGGATTTCGAGAATTGAGTGTTAATCATCTGAGCAAACATCATATAAATTTTGGGTAACTCAGAACGATGTTTCATGAGATATATCCATGTGAAACGAGTATGATCATCAATAAAAATAACAAAATAACGAGCACCATCCATAGATGAATGTGGTGTTGGTCTCCATACATCAGAATGAATAAGATCAAAAGGAGAATTAGAGTTAAAATCATTTGATTCAAACGATAAAGCATGATGTTTTCCCAGTTTGCAAGATAAACAAGAAATACTATCAGACGACACACATTTTCCTAGCATCCCTAAACTAGCTAACGATTTTATTCTGGCTAGAGACAGATGGCCCAGCCGGGCATGCCACAAATCAAAGGAGGAAGTGCTGGAAACTGAGGCAACAAGACTTGAAGAGGGTAATGGAAGACGGAGGTAGACCACTTCAATCATCCGTCCAACTTTACGATCGAGTCCAAGGATCTGCTTGGTCTTTGGATCCTGTACAACACAACCAGAAGAATGAAATAAGATAATCAAGTTAGATTCAAGAAGCTGTGCAATCTACACTAAGCTCAGAGATAGTTTTGGAACATTTAGAACATCCGGTAATTGAATATCATGGGTGGAGACATTTCCACTAAAAGATACCGGTAGACCAGTGTTGTCAGCAGTTCGTACGGACGTAAAATGCTGAGGTGGTTTCTTAGAAACGAAACCATCAGTGTAGGGTGTCATATGATTGCAACACCCAGAATCAAAAAGCCATACGTTACCTGATGCAGTTGAGTGTGAAGAATTCATACCCATAGCACCAGACATGATCTGCTCCATGAGTTCCTGATTGCGACGCATCAATTCCATTAGATCAGGTGAGGAGACTGAAGAGGGAGCCTCGTTATCAGTGATGGTAGACCCAGCACCAGTGTGCGTCCGGTTCTGAGAGCCAGTGTGCTTTGAGTTCTTAGGGCAGTCAGACTCATAATGGCGCGAATGAGTGATGCCACACCTACGACATTTGCGATCAGGACAACCAAGGAGAAGATGAGCAGTAGAGTGGCAAAAGGCACATTCGGATGGATTTTTCTTTCCCACAGACTTAGACTGGTTGTTGTTGGTCCATTTACCCTTGGACTTGGGATGAGACGTGTAAAGGACGCTATCAGTAGCAGGCATCGGTGAACGCATGTGAAGACGAGTTTCTTCACTTAGCAATTCTGAGATGGCTTCTTCAAGAGTGGGTAGGGGTTGCCTATGAAGAAGCGAAGCACGAACATTTTCAAATTTGTCTGTAAGGCCTATCAAAATGGTGATCAAATGTAGCTGGTTGAAGTAAGCTGTGAACTGTTGAGCTGTTTCATCAAAGATCTGTGGTGCTCCAAGACTGATATGATCTCTGAGAGACTGCATTTCAGAGATATAAGAGTTTATGGATTGATCAGGAAGTTGGCGTTTGTTCTGAAAAGTGGTCCATAGTTGATACTGATGAGACAGACCCGATGATGTGTACCGCTTGGCGAGGAAATCCCAGAGACTCTTGG
Organism: Arctium minus; assembly: GCA_954870635.1. Lineage (NCBI taxonomy): Eukaryota > Viridiplantae > Streptophyta > Magnoliopsida > Asterales > Asteraceae > Arctium > Arctium minus. The sequence continues at coordinate 147,035,616 of OX941081.1, forward strand.
CGGTGACATAGCCAAGAAACTGTTGGTTGATTTCAGGAGTAGTGGAGGCATTAATAAAACCCAGAATATGAGCATTATTAATGTCCCACTCATTCATGCGTTTAGCAAAATCAACACCATTCTCAGCTACTTCCTGAACTGGAAATTTGGATGCACCAGTAACATAGGTGTAAAGACCATGAGATTTTAGCAGAATTGTCATATGATGATGCCAGAGAATATAGTTGCTACCATTGAAAACAACCGAGATGGGATTTGAGTGACTGAGATTGGCAGCCATGGGAAATAGTTCAGATATGAACCAGGATAAAGTGCTTCGACCGGTAAAATGGTTCGACCGGTAAAGGATTCGACCGGTAGAGTGCTTTCAACCGGTAGAATATTTCGACCGGTAAAGAGATACGACCGGTAAAGGGATCGATCGATCTGTTTGAAACCCTAGCCGCAACATTTTTACCGGTTAAACAAAAAAAATTCAAAAGGCGACGAGAGAGAGAGAGGCGATGGCAAGAACAGCGGCGGCGATGGCAAGAACTGCGGCGTCGGCGAGTTGACTCTGACGATGAACAGTAAAATCGCGATGAACAGTAAAATCGCGATGAACAAACCTACAGCTCTGATACAATGTTAGAAGATGGATATGAATGAAGAATACGATGAATATGCTGAAGGTTTGAAACCTCGATGTATTGATTGAGAGAAAACTTACAATACGAAAAGTAAAATTATGAGAGAGTACTTAACCTAGCCTACAATATACAAAGAATTTATACATGGACTAAATGGGCTTGGGCCTTATATTGACACAGGCCTGGGCCCTCTATACATATACATTAACACAGACGGTAGTTAAGGAAAAAAGTAAACAATAACACATTTTTATCCGGACAGACAAATTTATCCATACAGACAAATTTATCTATACAAGACTTAATTAAAATTTGGTAAAAAACCCTTAATTTATTAACCATACATACCTATATAGTCTAAACAAGATTCAAAAGAGTCACATGATATCAACAATATATCATTCATTGCATAAAATTTTGTCTGTAATTATTTAAATCTTTTTATCACCATTGTATCATGTTACAAACATAGATATATGGTAAGACAAGAACATTTCAGTAAAATTACAATCCAAATTTATTTATTTATCAATTAGCAAACATTACAAGATATTTATGATATTCATTTTGGTATAAAAATTTTACTATTAAACATCTTACTTAGTATTTGGTATATTGTTAAAGAATCTTACTTGAAATTACATGTATTTTTTTTGGAAACTGCAATTCATTAAAATGGGAAAGCTAGCCTGAGGCTAGAAACAAGAAGAGATTACATAAACCCGGGACAAGAATAAGGAGATGAACTCCACTCGACAAAGTTATTCCGACCCCCTTTACTCCTGTGAATCACCCATCTAAACGAATTAACAACTATAAAGTTGAACATGTCACTCAGTCTAGGCACAAATTTATCGAATAGGTATTTGTTGCGAAAACGCCATAAGGAAAAGCAGGAGATCATAAGTATTGCCTTGACGCACTTTTGAAGGTCCTTTGAAACTCAGGAAGATTCGATACCATCCAGAGCTGCTTCCGTAGAAGTGAACGAGGAGAAAGGATAGTTCCACCACCTTTGAATCTTGTTCCATAACTCCGTCACCTGACAGCATCGGGAAAAAGTATGTTGCACCATTTCGATCTCACATTTGCAAAAAGGGCAAAAAGTGTTGTCAAGGTACTCCCAGCACACCTAGAGTGTCTTTAGAGCATCTCCAATGGAGGTTCTTATAAGAACCTCCTTTTTGTACTTTTTAATGCCACATCATTTTCACCTCATTAAATTAAAAATTCACATAAAAACCCACAATGGTAGTTCTTATAAGAACCTCTTTTTGTGGGTCCCATACATTTTTTACAACTTCAATAATAATAATTATTTATAAATGAATATTTGATTTCAATATTTTATTTGATTTCAATAAATTATTATTTATAAATGAATATATAATTTACATAATAATTTATTAAATGTTAAATTATAATATCAAAATAATTATATAATAATTTATTAAATATCAAAAACTTGTAGAGAATAAAACAATGAGATGTGTAACTCCACACATACACATACACATATATATAGACTAATAATTATATAATTTAAATATATACAATATATATATATATATGTGTGTGTTAATAATTACATATATCATTTATATATATATGTATATATATAATATTAACAATTAGATATATCCATTCACGTAATATATATATGATATTATATATACGATATTAATATATATATATTCATGTAATATATATATATATATATGGTATTATATATACGATATTATATATATATGTATATATATAATAAATAAATAAATATATTGTAATATTTATATAAATAATATATATAATATTAATAATTATTATAAAGTCAAGAAAAAAAAATAAAAAAATAAACATGATGTCAAATCTCACACATTTCATGGTAAGAACCAAGGTTCTTGTTTAAGCACCTAGAAGACTTTAGGTTCTTATAAGAACTCTCCACAATGCTAGTTTTTATAAGCTATTGCACTTTTTGCTTATAAGAACCTTGTATTGGAGATGCTCTTAGTGGATACAGTTAAGAAGCAATCTCCAAAAGAAAATATTAATCTTTGATGGGACGAGGCTATTCCAACGGGTTTTATAAGGTCCGATTCCAAGTTATAATCTCTCAATTTATGCTCTCAGGGACTGAACCCAAAAGACCCCGTCCGTGGTGAGGGACCACCTCCATTTGTCTTCCGAGTCTGTAATAACGACTGAATCCATTATCTCCAACATCTGCCCCACTTCTGTAGTTTCACGACCCCCTCTCACCACCCTTCTCGAGTCCCAGGTGTACCGTATGTGCCCAATCTGTCAGCTACCATGGCTTTAGGATTTCTTTCCAAGTCATAAGCTCTCGGGAACTTGTCATTAAAATCCCAACTCCGGTCCAATTTTCCATCCATAATCTGGTAGTTTGCCCATTTCCAACCTGTTTAAGACAACTATCGTCGAAGCACATACCGATTTTAAGAAGATTGTTTATAGCATCCCCCACATTTTGCCATGGTCCGTGACCTCCCACTTTAACACCATGCTGCCCCATATCAAGACCCCGGTTAGGACCATGAATGGGTTTGATCACTTTGACCCATGTCGCGGCCGGATCGTTTATGAACTTCCACACCCATTTAGCTAGCAAAGCAATGTTGGCTATATAAAACCTTAAATAGGTTAAGGTAAGGCAGCCAATACAAGAATAAATAGGAGAAATATTTACAAACTAATCCCTCAATTATAATATATTGCAACACTATGGTTTAACATGCCCCCGCAAGCTAAGGGCAGGACACGACCTGAAGCTTGGTGAAGACATCGACTACCTGATCATTGGTGGAAATAAATTGAACCCGCAGCTCACCTCTGGAGATTTTTTCCCGAACAAAGTGAAAGTCAATCTCAATGTGTTTTGTGCGAGCATGAAACACCGGATTAGCAGACAGGTAGGTTGCACCAAGATTGTCACACCATAATGTTGGTGAGGCATACGTACGAACACCCAGTTCATAGAAAAGAGCTTGAAGCTAGGTAAGTTCATCCGCGGTGTCTGCAATGGCTTTATATGCGGACTCGGTAGAGGAGCGGGAGAAGGTCCGTTGCTTTCTTGAACACCAAGAAATGAGGTATGAGCCAAGGAAGATAGCAAAGCCACCTGTAGATCTTCGATCATCAAGACATCCGACCCAATCAGCGTCAGAGAAGGCATTGATTGTAGAGTCAGAAAAGGCATGGAGTGCCAATTTGGAGTTGCACCGAATGAGAAATCCAAGGGAACTTGTGCCTCGAAGGTATCGAAGAATGCTTTTGACTGTCGACCGGTGATGGTCCGTCGGTGCGTGCATAAACTGACACACTTTGTTAACGACATAAGCAATATCTGGGCGAGAGAGAGTAACATATTGCAAGGCACCAACAACTTGATGGTACTTCGTTGGATCACCAAAAAGTGTACCAGACTCCCGGTTCAGGTGCACCGCCGACGACATAGGGGAAGGAGCCGGTTTGGTATCAGAGAGGCCCGCCCGATGCAATAGATCGAGAACATATTGTTGTTGGGACAAGATAATGTCCGAACCGCTAGAGATAACTTCAATCCCAAGGAAGTGATGTAAGGTGCCCAAGTCTTTTAAAGCAAATTCAGATCCAAGAGTGGACACTAGCCTATCAATATGGGGGGTATTGTTCCCCGTCACGATAATGTCATCAACGTAGACAAGGACGTAGAGAACAATAGATCCCTTGGAATAGATAAACAATGAAGAGTCGTTCTTGGAGCCGATAAAGCCAAGATTAACCAGAGCACGTGAGAGCCGATGGAACCAAGCACAGGGAGCCTGTTTCAGGCCATAGAGTGAGCGCTTGAGCCGACAAACATGATGTGGATGTGTAGGATTAACAAACCCCGGGGGTTGAGACATGTATATAGTCTCATTAAGGTGTCCATGGAGAAAGTCATTTTGAACATCGAGCTGACGTAAAGACCATCCTTGAGAGACGTCAAGAGAGAGGACTACCCGAATCGTGGTAAACTTGACAACGGGACTAAAAGTTTCTTCAAAGTCGATACCTGGTTGTTGATGGAACCCTTTGGCAACAAGACGCACTTTAAAGTTTCTTCAAAGTCGATATCTGGTTGTTGATGGAACCCTTTGGCAACAAGACGCGCTTTGTGGCGCTCGATGGTGCCGTCAGCCTTCCGCTTAAGTTTGTACATCCATTTGCACCTAACAATGTTATAAGCATCAGAATATAGGACAAGACTTCATGTATCATTCCGAACCAATGTCGAGTACTCCTCAATCATAGTCCTGCGCCACTCAACAGATTTATTAGCAACAATAAAGGACGTAGGCTCGGTGTCTGTCGAGACGGACCGGGTGACATGGGATAAACAAGGATCGAAAGGGACACGGGGTTTGGGATATGGTCGAAGTGACATGGGATGAGTGCGTATAACAAGAGGCGAAGACGGAGAAGAGGGTGATGACGCGGAGGCAGTTTCAGGTACGGGATTAGGAGTAGTCGTTTCAGAAGAGGGAATAGGAGTTGGTGATGGAGGAGGTATGGACTCACTGAGGGAAACGGGAGAGGGAGAAAAGGTGTCATCTACTTGATAAGTGATCGTGGTTGGGGTAGATGGGTGAGACGGAACTTGGGATACCGGTATATCAGTGTGAAAGTCGGGAGAGGAAGTGTGACTAATTGGTTGGGTTGTGGATGGGGGAGGATCGGGCTTAAGGTAGGATGGTTTGATCATGGAAGCAGGTATAAAAGGGAAAACAGTTTCATCAAATCGGACATGACGGGCGACATAAATGCAGTTGGTTTGGAGGTCAAGACACCTATAGCCATGATGGGTCGAACTATAACCTAAGAAGACACACGGAGTGGAGCGAAAGTCTAGTTTATGAGCATTGTAAGGACGAAGGTAAGGAAAACATTGACATCCAAAAACCTTAAGGAATAAGTAGGAGGGTTGTTTATGAAAAATATGCGCATATGGGTAAATGGATTGGGAGACACGAGATGGCATTCGATTTATCAAAAAGGTGGCGGTGTCAAAAGGATAGTGCCAAAAACGATGGGGAACGTTTCCTTGTGCTAAGAGGGTGAGTCCGGACTCAACAATATGTCGATTTCGACGTTCGACAAAGCGATTTTGTTCGTGAGTATGAGGACACAATACACGATGGACAATGCCTATAGTAGAGAAAAAGGTGTTGAGATTTCGATATTCACCCCCCAATTAGTTTGAACAGTTTTAAGTTTAGAATTGAATTGAAGTTCAACCATGGTAACAAATTGTTTAAACAATTCAAAGACATCAGATTTACGAGCCATGGGATAAAGCCACATATAACAAGAAAAATCATCGACAAACAAAACAAAGTAGCGATGACCACCGGATGATTAACATGGGGCAGGCCCCCATACATTACTATAAATCAAATCCAAAATTCTTGTACTTTTAAAGTGTAACGCCCGTAAATCTTGCTTACACATTGTGGATATATGTATATTCGATGTATCCTTATTCTCTCCCAGCTTTATATGTTGTTCTCTCTTGTTTGAAATTGCCAAGTTTAAGTGTTTGAGGTCTAGAGTTTGAAGGCAAACTCAGTGACTTACGCGGGCTACCGCGCGGTTTGGAAACCGCGATCAAAGCCGCGGAACTCACTGGAGTCTTCGGGCCAAGGACACGCGCTGCCTACGGCGCGACTCCATAGCTGCGGCCAAAACCGCGGGAAGGCATCTGCAGGACAAATATGGGATTTTCCCCTTTTTCCCATTGTTTTGCATTTTGGAGCTCTTGAGGTGCGATTTTGGAAGAGCCAAGAGGTAGGTTTCCTCTCCCTTCATTCATTGCTGCTAAATGCAAGATTCTTATGCATTTATTGGGTTGGTTTAGGTTGGTGGTGCTGTTTAAGAGCTTTGTGATTGAAGTGTCAAGCTTCCTCCTAAACTCTACCCTCAAGTGTCATTATCTAGGGTTTCTTATAACCTTACAAGGTGAATTTCTTAACCTTTGCTCTACATATTTACTTAAGTTATGTGTTATAACTTTCACCTACATCTCTTAATCATATATTGGATTTGTTTGTATCAACCTAAACATGGATATTGGGAATAATAATGTTTTATGACCTAAATTTGAGTGTTTGAGAAATGTGGAGTAGACTAAGATAATGGTCTTCTACATACTTTTACTTACTTGGTAAACCACCCTTGTTCCATGGGATTTTGGTAAACCCAAAGCGGAATTAGGGTTTGGTGAGTTTTATGGGTTGGATTAATTATTGGAAAACTTGACTAATGGAACGTGATTTACGGTAATATTTTTGATAAAGCAATGTTTACAAAGTCCCCTAAATGATGGGAGTTGTGACCCTATGTTGGTAACCATAATTGTATATATATATATATGTATATATATATATGTTTTGACTTTCAAGACTTACATACATGATGAATAAGGATTATGTGTACATGTTTTGATATTTGGTCTTAGTGCAATAGATCCATAGGCACAATGTCATCAATATCTCGTTTTGGATGTTGAGGTCACCACTTAGCACGGAATAGGCATCGGGTCACCATGATAAGTAAGGTGTGGACCTATACGGTCAGGCAACGTCTCATGGGCAGTAAGGTGTAATTCCCTTGTGCTAGAGTTCCCGTTTTGGAACCCTCAAGAATAGACCTAGAGGGGTTGACTTGATGTTTTCGAACAATAGACTTAGAAGAGTTGAGCTCATTATGTGATTGGTGTTATTTGTACCATATTTGATAACTAAGGGTTTATTTGATTTATGATTTTGCTCATGGCTATATCCTCCGCGTGACTTTAAATGGGTTTAGTTCTTCTAATTCAATTGAATTATTCTCACTAGGCTTTAGCCTAACACTTGTTTCTTTGGTTGTCATTTTCGACAGATAATCTTAGCGGTGGGACTCATCGGGATTGAGTGGACGACCTTGGGGGTCGAGAGCGGTCTTTTTGGATGACATAGTGACCATTATACATTTATTTTGAAGATATACCTTTTGGAAGGATAGCGACACCCGACTTTAATCTCGTTAGCAAATATCTAGATTACTAGGTTGTCGTTTTATTCTTCATTATATTTGGGTTGTAAATGTCATACTTTACTCCCGGCTTTGGGATGACACCCTTGGGTTTGCTTGTTTTATCACTGCAATTTAGGTTTAATTTATCCTCGATTTTAGGGTGACATGTTTATCTATTTTTAGACATTATATTGCCGAAATCTCGAATTTTATTTCTCTCTAAAATTTAGGATGTTACATAAAGGAAGAAAGCGGTAAAGATAACTTAGAAGACTTGCCCAAGTGGCAAACCGAACACAAATTATGTAAGGTTTTATTAGAGACAGGAAGCGAAAAAAGGTTCAACATAGACTGTAGTAATCGTGGGTGTGGATGACCCAAACGTTGATGCCAAATGTCAGATAAGGAACGTTCAACAGAGAAGACGGTATGTTTGATGGACTAGAGTTGTGGGATGGTAAGAGAGTAGAGACCATTACTTCTCGGGCTTGTGAGAAGAACAATGCGAGTATTCCGATCCTTCACAACAAAGAAACTTGAGTGAAATTCAAAGAATACATCATTATCAGTGCAAAATTACAGAGAGAAGGTTTTTAGAGATAGAAGGGACGTGTAAAATATCTGAGAGGCGAAAGGTTTTGTAAGGTGTGTGAATATCAGACGAGCAGACATGTAAGATGGGAAGACCTTTACCGTTACCAACATGAAGAGCGTCGAGACCATGATATGCTTCGGAGAAATCCAGACTAGAGAGATCGGGAGTCACATGACTGTTTGCCCCCGTATCCGGATACCAATTTGGTGGCATGGATGAAGATGCTTGCGATCGGTTGGTGCTAAAGTGAGCAGTCGGCTGGGTATTAGTATTCCCCTTATGGTTAGTACACTATGCTGGAATGTGTTGAATCCCACATTCCTGACAATGCCTATATACGGTGTTCTGAGTTGATGCCCAACTGAAATCAGGGCCACGTGGTCGGCCTCCACGGGTGTTGTGATTGTTGTTCCTACCACGATTTCCTACACGATACCCATTGTTTGAAAATTGCCGATTGCCAAAGAAGACTTGTGGTGGTGCACTTGTTGGAATGAGAATTAAGCCGAGGGCTTGGGCTTGAGTTGCAAGTTGCATATAGTTTGGAGAGTTGACCACGTTTTGGCCGGGAGTGTGGCTAGGTACCGGAGATTGACCGACTTGCACATTATATGCCTGGGAAATATTTGGTGTTCCTGATCTGGATCGGCCATGGACAAACTCATGATCCGCAAGGAGGGCTTGGAGATCATCAACGTGTATATCCGTTCCACGGGCCGTGAGAATTATGACGAGGCTGTTGAACTCGTTGTGACCGGACAAACCTGCAAGAATTGTCAGAACTAAATCTTTTGGACGAACGGGCTCGCCAATTGAGGCTAGTGTATATCCCTTTGCACGTTGAAGGTATGCAGTGACAGATTCATCATTGCCGATCTCTAGTTTAAAGATATTGGTTTTGAGGGTAAGTTCTCGGGAAATAAATGTTGGCTCAAATGCACGTTGCAATGCCTCCCAGATCTCATGGGATGTTTGTTTTCCATAGAAAACACCATATTCTTGTTCAAATATTGAGGAGAGTAGTACCATTTTTACATTATCATCGCTTGTTTTCCAAGTCGCATGTGTCGGTTTTCCACCGTCTTGTTGTCTGTTACGGTATGCGAGGGAGATAACGAGATCGATCCATTAAGGTATCCAGTTAGTTGGTTTGCCGAGAAGAAGGGTTCCACCATGGTTTTCCAGAATTGATAATTCTCTCGGTTGAGGAGAAAGGCCCATCGGTGGGAAGATTAGGCAGATTTTTCCGCCACGATGAAGGCTGTGGGTGATGGCGTCATGATGTTGAGAGGAAGAGAATGAGACTGACCTGATTGTAGGCTGCCGGAGGATGTTTGATTGCCAGGAACTTAGAGCCGGCGACAAGTTTTTAGGGTTAGGGCCAACTACACTTGACTCTGATACCATATAAAACCTTAATTAGGTTAAGGTAATTTCATTGATTTGAAAGGCAACCAATACAAGATATAGGAGAAATATTTACAAACTAATCCCTCAATTATAATATATTGCAACACTATGGTTTAACAGGCTGCAACGATGCTACCAATGCCCAAGCCTCCGTTTTCTTTACTTCTAATAGTTGATCCCCACTTTACACAAGTGGTTTTCTTTGTTCCGTCCTCGAATCCCTAGAAAAAATCCTTGCGCATTTTTCAAGCTTGGCGACCACGATTTTCAGGGTTTCGAAAATAGACATAAAAAAGGTCGGTAAACTGCCTAGAAGTGCTTGAGAAAGGACTTTTCTCCCACCAAAAGGACAAAGCATTTACTTTCCAATTTGAGAGGCTTTTCTGGAATTTATCGAATATGGGTTTCCAAGCATTAATTCTTGACGTCTTCTCCCGAGAGGCACTCTAAGATATTTGCAGGGAAGTTTTTCGGCTTTACAACATAAATATGATGCAACTCTGTTAACCCTTTCCGACTCTACTTCAATGCCAAAAGGAGCACTTTTTGACAGATTCAGTTTGAGCTTTAAAGCCAGAAAAAAAACAAAGAAGAATCGGGATTAAATTCTTTCCATCTTCTATCGACCGTCTGTTGATGAAGAGAGCATCATCTACATAAAACAATTTTATTTGATTTATAGTTAAAGAAGTTATTTTAAAATACATGTAAAATCACGGAATGAATAGAAAAAATAAATGAAATGCCCTATATATGTAACCCGTGTAATCATCCACTCTACCTCCATTGTTAAAATCTTGTTATGTTCCATGAGACGGAATACACAAAAAGCTAGAATATGATATTGATTGATGGTATCGGTTATGATAAGATAACTAACAGAGTTAATTGAAAAAATATTGTTTAGTTAAGCTAGCCATAAACTAGCTTATAAGTTTATTTATTGAAAAACTAATTCAGATAGGTTTTCAATAAACTATAGGGTTTTTATCCACTTCACTAAAACAAATGACTTTCATTCCGTCGGTGAAAGTCAGATCCATTAGTAATCTGTCGGAATAAACATCGTTGGCGATGGTATCACCGACGGATCCGTCGGTAATATCCGGATCTGTCGGTAATCCGTTGGTAATTACCGACGGATTTCGATCGTCAGTAATATTTCTGGGATTTGCTCATTTTTCTAGTAGTGCTTATTACCAATAATATGTCTTATATTTTAGAATTGAGTAATTTTTCCACATGTCTTTGTAACTCATTTTACATTCTAATTTATCATCTAGTGTGTCAAACATATTTTAATTTAAAACCAGAGATTTCTTTTTAATTTGAAACATATTTAGTCAATTTGAATTCAACTTGGCCAACTATCAGCATATTAGCATGTTAGAGCCATTATCAATAGGGGACACAACCTATTTTGCCGAGTCCAGTTAAAACTTCTTTAGCCAAAAAGAGGGTTTCACGCCTTCCCTATTGGGAGATGTCAAATATGGTTACGTTAACGGTCTCGCCAATGAAGCTAGCATTGACATTTCTCATATCATCAATCATCACTACATACTTTTTCCAATTTTCATTTACTCTTGCGATCATTACAACCTATTTTCAGAAGTTATGGTAAAAAATCGAGTTTTCAATACTTTTTAAGCATTACACCCTCTCCAAAATCTCACATGCATAAAGGTTTCGAATTTCATGGTTACAAATTATCATGTTGAAAATGGATCAAAAGGGCATCGTTATTAAAGGTCGTTCTCTTAAGGTTAAGCTTAATTGCAGGATCAAGAAAGCCGAACAAGCATGATATAACACTATAAAACAAAGAGGCTTCACCGACGGATTAATCCGCCAGAAAAAACCATCACCAACGCGGATTACCGGTGGATGATCTCATCGCCGGAGAAAGGGTGGATGGTGATTGTGATTACCGGTGGATTTTCAATCATCAACGGAAAAATCCTTCTACAAATCGTCAGTGATGGTCAATACGCCGGTGATCTACAGGGCCGTTCCTGATATTTTGGAGGCCCTGTACAAAAAACTAAATGTGCTTTTAATTTTTTTTTCATATTCTTTATTAAATTACTTTTTATTATACTTGTCTTATAATAAATCTATTGATAACTTACTTTTGAATTTGATTAATTAAATTGTCCATCTTTTTTCTCTTTTGACACTAAATTTTACTTGTAAAGTTATTATGTTAGTGTGGATTCAAAATTTGTAATTAATTCTTTAACTTTTAATCAATGTTAGTGTTTTAACTTTCATAACTCATCCAATAAAGGGTCTATAAGAAGAAAAGAGATGTGAAATACCATGGTATGGAGGAGATATGGATAACAATTGTCTTTCTATAAAATTGATCAACCATTATCGGTAATTACAAAATCCATATCAACAAGAACGTATCATCATTAAAAATCAATATATTAAAAATTAAAAATGTGCCAAAAAACATACGGAAAAAACAAGGTTCTAAATAGCGTGAGACGTGACGTGGCGGCGAGGTCAAGCCTCAAGTCTTAGAAGCCACGACGAGGTCACGGCGTTTCTCAAGGCGTGACTTATGACGGCAAATTTGTATATCATATATAAAATTATATTCATAAACATATGTTTTCTACTATAACTCAATAAATCAATGATACTAAGCAATTTAAATTAAGTTATATATTAAAAACTAACAAATAAGACATTAAAAAGATAAGTAAAATCAAATATCGTGTTACAAAAACCGCGCATTACGCCATGGCGGGCCTCAGGCATAACGTGGCGTGAGACACAAGCCTTGAGCCACGGCGCGCCATGACGACTGTTACGGCGAGCTTTTTCGAACATTGGGAAAAAATCGACAAAAACTAAAAAATCTAAATCTATTAAATATTGAAAGAAAAATATAATGAAATATCATTAAAAAAAAAAACTAAACAACGAACGTTATTCAGAGTATCTCTATCAACTATTTTATAATTTTTTCTAAAATATACAATCTAAATTTAATATCTCTAATAAAATTATATCCAATTCCGATAACTATTTTATTTTTACAATTTCAACATTATTTATATTATTAAAATATTTTATAAGTTTATTATCTCAAAACATTTTAGAAAAACATTATAGAAAATTAAAAGCTAAGATATAAATTAAGAACTTTAAATTTGAATTTTGGAGGATAAATCGTATAGAAAACATCTTAATAACAATCATATTATTAATTTAATTATCATAGTAAAAAGAATAATAAAAAATAATATATTTAATTCATCTTCAAAAAAGAAAAAATTAAAGTAAAGAAATAACTAAACGGTTATACCAGAAAATCTATAATAAATTAATAAAACAAAGCTATTTTTTTTAAATAAAAAAAGATTAATTGAAAAAATTTTAATGTGAAGGGGATTCGAACCCTGGCAGGTACTATGCATACACGCCTCGGCCACTACACACCCTTGCCGCTACGCTGGAGTTGCTTTTGTTTAAGAATTTGCATTAGATTTTTATATAGTGATTTTTATTATAAGTAAAAAAAATTCCGAGGCCCCCGACGATCGGAGGCCCTGTGCGGTAGGACCACTCCGCACACCCTAAAGAACGACCCTGGTGATCCATCAAAAATCCGTAGATGATGTCAATATGCATGTGATCCACCACAAATCCGTCGGTAATTAATGACGGAAAAATTTATTGATGAAACCCAATTACTTTGTTATGTATAAAACATAAATGAAGTTGTAAATATTAGTACACTTGTTAAGTATATGAAATATTCCATTATGCTAGAGGTCTGGCCAGTATTTTAATTACTATTTTTATATTAATTAAGAATGTTTGTATTTTCTCGATTAGTATTTAAAAATTTCCAACTCTCAAGAATACATCCAAAAACATCATTCACCTTGCACCAACTCTGGATAATCGATCCATAATAGTATGATTAACGTATAGATCTCAAATACTTTTTCAAATAATTAATATAGTATTTTATGAATCAATAAATAAAATATTCACAAACGTTTCACGTCATTTTCATTAGTTACGCGTCTTTGATTAAAGCGTTGATTAATTGCTATAATCCCAAAAAAAATACAATAATTAATTCGACATAGAAAATAAAAAATATATTTTTAACACACACACCCATATATATATATATATATCAAAATAAATAAAATAAAATGTTATTGTATAACTTGATTTTTTAAATTTTTACAAAAATTAATTATATTAAATATGATTTAATTTTATTATTTTATTGTAATGGTGGAAAAAAAAATATGGTTTTATTGTTTTAATGTAATTAAAATTTTAATTTAAACAAACTAGATCATAAAATTATATCTTATTTTATTTATAACGAATAAAATAAGATATGTTTTTATGATTTGATTTATTAAATTAAAACTTTAATTATGTTAAAGTCGATATAATTTTATTGTTCTTTTATTATCATTACAACAAACAAGCTTATTATCGATATTTTGACACTAAAATCATTGAAAACCTGATAAATGAACTCTAATTTTATCAACTTAAAATTATAGGTTCCAATTTTCATATTGTTCTTCAGTCAAAAATTAAAAATCAACTGTTTAGATTTTAACGAAATAAAATATTTAAGTTACGAATATTTTAACTCACAATAAAATTAACAAGTGTAATAAACTAACAATTACACATTTTCTAAAACCGTGTGCCTTTTTTATTATGAACATTTATTTTGGGACGGAAGGAGTACTGAATAATGATAAGACCATGTCGTATCTTTCTATTGATGGATGTTGTAATCGATCTTCGCTATTTTCTAAATGCTAACATGTTTTCATGTTGGTGTTATCTGTCATATGATGCTCTATGTTTTGCCTTGTGGCTGTGAGTTAAAATATTCGTAACTTAAATATTTTATTTCGTTAAAATCTAAACGGTTTGTTTTGAGTTTTTTTTATTGAAAAACAATATGAAAATTGGAACCTCTAATTTTAAGATGATAAAATTAGAGTTCATTTCTCAATGGTTTTCAATGATTTTGGTGTCAAAATATCGATAATAAGCTTGTTTGTTGTGATGATAGTAAAAAACAATAAAATTGTATCGCCTTTAACATAATTAAAGTTTTAATTTAATAAATCAAATAATAAAACATATCTTATTTTATTCATTCTAAATAAAATCAGATATAATTTTATGATATAGTTTGTTTAAATTAAAATTTAATTACATTAAAACAATAAAACCATAACTTTTTCCACCATTACATAAAATAATAAAATTAAATCATATTTAATATAATTAATTTTTTTAAAAATTTAAAGAATCAAGTCATACAATAGCATCATATTTTATTTATTTTGAAATCAATATATATATATATATATATGTGTGTGTGTGTTAAAAATATATTTTTAATTTTTCTTATCATAAAAATACACAAATTAGGCAAAATGACTAAAATGGTCCTTGATTTAATGGAGTTAACGGATGCGTTAGTCAGATGGCCCATGACCAAGATAAATTGAATACCACAGGGACCAACCACAATAAACATACTATAAGGACCGTAGTCGAAGAAAGCAACAAAGCACGGGGATCAAATCCACAATTCACTCTTAAAATAATGTATGGATCGAATTCCTTGTAATTAACCATTATCAAGTAATTGCATCTATAATTTACTTGTATTAAGAATTTGTAATGTTTTTGTTCCTTGTTTGTTAGCTTCTAGCTAGCTATAAGAAAATTCTGGTTTATGTTTCAAAAAAATCAGTAATTATTAATTATTAATGTGTTACAATTAATTCTTGAATTAAAACGGTTAAAGTTTAGCATTTTGTGGCACAACACAAGAAAGAAAAATTATAGATGCAAAAAGTAATTACTCTCCGTCCCAAAATAAATGTCCACAATGAAAATGGCACACAGTTTTAGGAATGTGCAATTATTACACTTTTTAAATAACCAAAATACTCTTTTACCCTTGAAAATAGAGAGATAAACTTTCTCCACCTTATAATTAAGGGTAAAATTGGAAATTGAAAACTTACTTTTGAAAGTGGACATTTATTTTGGGACAAACTAAAATAGTAATGTGGACACTTAATTTGGGACGGAGGGAGTATATCTTTACTTTTATGAGAAATAACCAAGGTCGAATTTGTTTATGAGAAATAAACATTTGTTTGAACAAACTCTTTTGTTACTTTTTTTATATGTTACTTTCATATGTTTTAGGAGGGTTAAATGTACATTTTTTTTTTGCTAAATACATCAAAATAATTGCAAAAATGATTATGTTTTTTGCTATTTGCACCAAAAAGGTGCAAATAGTGACTCATAGTTTTCCGATCCAATCTTTAATACAAATTATTATTATTTTTATTATTATTATTATTATTGTTATTATCTTTATCTTTATATATATATATGTGTGTGTGTGTGTGCATGTTTTGATTTTATTTTATTTTATTCTATAAATTTGTAACTTTTGATTTTATTTTATTTTATAAATTTGTAACTTTTGATTTTTTTTTATTTTATAAATTTGTAACTTTTAATTTTTTTACCTTCATAGCGTTGTTTATGCCAAAAATCTCCCAAGGAAAATTTAAGGTAAACGTGAAGCTTAATCCAACCAAAGAAAGTAGTTTTAATAATCGTCAAACTGTTTATGCCAAAAATCTTCCAAGGAAAATTTAAGGTAAACGTGAAGCTTAATCCAACCAAAGAAAGTAGCTTTAATAATCGTACGACAATAATAAAAATAAGGAAAATGAGACGAGAGAATTGGTGACGCGGAAAACCCCAAAACGGGTAAAAACCACGGACGAATGTGAGTCGTCGTGCACTATGAACGTCAATCAGGGACGTCGTCCTTTAGAACAAGTGTTACAAATGAAATGTAATGTAAAATAGTACAATAAAGTAAAGTCGGTCGTGCGTCGTGTGTAATTAGTCTTTGGTCGTGCGTCGTACGACAAACGACAATGGATCTTATGAACTTCCAGAGAGATTGAGCAAGCTTGAGAGTATAATCTGTAATCTTCTAAGGTATGAGAATCAGATGCCCAAATGTGAAGTTCTAGCTTCATATTTATACTCCATCTTTTCGTTTTCCAAGTATTGAATACGTAAGACCGTTTCTGGTATTGATGACAGCGTCTGTTACGCTTGTTGTTATTAATGACGATTTCCGTTACATCTTTTGGCCATGAATGCCTTTGAATTCTGCATGTAAATATAATATAACGTATGTTGTGATCAAGAAACAAAAATTAAGTCGTGCGACAGTATTTGCTGGACAGATATTTTAGTCGAGGTCACCCAAAGGAAGGGCGTCGGCTATCGCCAATCGTACGACTAGGGCCTGGTGGACTTTTCTACCCAAACAGTTTGCCCCCAAATTTAAAATTCAAGCGTCAACTTTTTGAAATTTAAATTTAAAACATGACATGTGCTGTAAGGGGAACGCGAATAACTTGAATATAACCAAATAAGTTCGTTTCCAACTATATAATGACGTCATCTCCTGCAAAAATAACTATTTAGACAGCTAATTGGGGACATGTGTCATGCATTCGAAGAACGTACTCAAGTGCTTTGCCTGACAAGGGTGACACGTTTCAATTGATGATTGGCGATCTGATTTTTCCCGGCGATTCGGTTTCCAAATTACAGTATAAATAAGGATTTCCCTTAATCTTTTCCTTTTTCTACGCTTACCTTTTCAAAGAATACATATCTCCGGCGAGATTCAGTTTCCGAGCGACCATAATCCTTTCCATTCTAGATTCGAGGTTTAGAACACTATTTAAGGTACGACTTCTAGTTCTTTTTTCCTGTATCGATTTATGCATAAGAAATCCTTAGCTAAGAAGCCTAGAAAAGCTTGGGATTGTCTTAATTATTGGCGAGCGACTGTGAGTGTCCCTGACTTCAAGATGTCAAGTGAACCTGCGAGTGTTTATGAGGAAGAAGAACATCTAGACTATTTTAAAAAATTAGCTAGGATTCCGGAGGGTGTCAATCTAGTGACGCAGGAGGATTTACAGCCAGACGAAGTTCCGAAGGGATATGGTGTTTTATACGAGTATCCATTCAAAATAGGCTTTTATTGGCCATTTAGTCCCTTGGTCAGGGATTTTTTAGAGGCATTTGACTTATCGCCTGGACAGTTGATGCCTCAATTCTGGCGGATTGTCCAGGTGATCGATCGTCTTACGGCCGACTGGGGGGTTCCGTTCAATTTGAACGACCTTCTAACTGCTTATAGCGTTCGAGCGGATAACTATCATAGATATAGTTTATTCCCTCGAACAAAGGGAGATACCATACTGGTGCATAATACTGCGGTAAACGACCGTGGTTGGAAACGCCACTATGTTTTCCTCCAAGTGGCATCCTTGAACGATGAGGATAGCCAATGGTTTTCATCCGGATGGAACGAGTCGGGTAGGTTTTCATATTTTGTCGGGCGTTTTTAGTTCAGCCGTTAATATCTTTTTCTAATGCTTTTCTTTGTTTGCTTTATCAGTTATCGACTTTACCAAAATTAAACCAAGAAGGGACTCTCTTGACAAAATTCAAAGAATTTTGGATAAGAGTATTGTCGATCGTTCTTTTTCCGTTCGGTCGAACGACGAGGAAGACGAAGTCGTCTTTGTTGCGGAAGTTCCGCTCGCTGAGGGTTCTCATCAAGGAGAGGAGAGAGAAGAAGAAGAAAGAGAAGAAAAGAGAGAAGAAGAGATGACTGGTACGTCGTTCGACGATATTTTCATAAATTGCGTTACATGTCTTTTCTAACTCTTTTACTTTGTCCTGAAGATTCATCTGTGAAGTCGGCTGCTCAGAGACGGGCTGAACAACTGGAGCTTGCCCGTCAGGGAAGGGAGAAATCAAGGAAGAGATCTGCTCCTCCAGCGGGGGTGGATCCAAAGCGTCTCCGAGGCAAACCCCGGTCCTCACCAAAGAAGACGGGTGAGGCTTCTTTGTCGTCCCTTTCAGGGGCGATACCGGCGAAAGTAACCATTGCTGGTGTCGATCTCGGAAGCTCGACTAAGGCGACGAAGGATATTCCCTTGTCGGGAGTGTCGGGCGTTGAGAAGCCTTCTTCCTCCTCTAAAGGTGAGGGGAAGAATAAGGAAAAAGTGGGAGAGATGACTTTCAAAGCCACTCTCCCAGCTGATTTCATGGCGAATGACGTTCTCGAAAGAGACGTTATTTTTCCCCACTTGGCAAAATTCCTTCTCCCGACCTTTTACGATCGTTACAAGGAGTCTAGGGTGGAAGACACGGGAGCCCATGCCGTTGGTCTCTCCTTCATGGTAATTATATTTTACCTTTATTTCCTTCGTTTACTTGTTATGTTTTTAATCCTTTTGCTACTGTTGTAGGCTTTTCAAGCTTGTTTGAGCTTTTATGCTCAAACAGAAGGTCTGAGGGCGTCTTTTCCTGAAGTCAAGAAGAGGGCTGATGAGGCTCTTGAAAAGGAGAAGGTCGCCCTAAAGGCGGTCGAGGTTGAGAAGATAAAGGTCGAGAGCCTCAAGGTTAAACTCGTTGAAGCCCAAAATGAGAAGGTCGAGTATAGGGATCGCGTCCTTGAACTTGAGGCGTTAACGACCAAACTGGAGGTCGAGAAAATAAAAGCCACCACTGATGCTGCTGCTTATGCTGATGAAGTTGCGTCTCTCCAGAAGAAAGTCGAAGGTTTGGAGGGTGACGTCAAAGATTTGGAGGAGGAAAATCAGCAGCTTGAAGCCTTCTCTCGTCTCACAGCCAGGGCTGCTTTGATGAAACGTCATCTGAGTGGAAAAAATCCTATGGCGTCGGCCGCTGAAGAGCTCAAGACTTATCTTGAGAAGGTGGGGACTGAAAGGGACCTCGACGAGGATGACGATCTGGACGGGAGTGATGGCGGAGAAGAGGAGATGGCAGCAGGGACGGACAACGTGCAAGAACAGTCTAGCGTTCCTTCTCCTCAGCTTTAAGGTCAAAGATCAATCGCTGCTGATCCGGTGGAATATCTTCCATGTCTTGGATCTTGTTATTGTCAATGATGTCACTACTCTCGACCTCTTGAAATAGTTTTGCCTTTTGAATCTTCTAAGGGTCGATCGTCTGTGATCGTCCCTTAACACTTGTAACTTCCTCTTTTAAACGATAAGGTTTCTTTTTGTCTATCAATGTTTATATTATGTTTTTATACTTGATCGTACGTTGAATAAAAGATGGACTATAACAAACATTCACTTAGACCATCACTTACTATAATGAAATTAGCTGAGATTTTTAATTGATCTTAAGGCAATATAATATTGACCATCAAATGTAGAAATTAACCTTCGTTGACTGATCATATACATGCGATCAATTAACACAAAATTCTTAAACGAGTCGTGCGTACCTGCGAAAAACAACATTAGTGGGGTGGTCGTTGGTTTGACCAACGACCCTCCGATGCTTAAGTCAGTAATCTTTCCCAAGAAATAATCGAAGAAATTAATTTCAAAGAATTAAAAGTAATACCTCTTTAGATGAACTACATTCCAGCTTCGTGGGATATCTCGACCATCGAGGGTTTGGATCTTATAAGCTCCTTTACCCACGACACTAGAGATTTGATAAGGACCTTCCCACTTTGTGGAAAGTTTACCTGCATTAGGTTCTTGAGTGTTTTGAAACACTCGACGTAAGACGTAGTCGCCTTCTTGAAAAACTTTGACCTGGACATTTTTATTAAAATGTCGCTCGACCGCTTGTTTTTGTGACGCCATGCGTATGTGAGCAGCTTCTCGAAGTTCCTCTAGGGCGTCAAGGTCATAACTTAGGTCGACCAAGTTATGCTCAACGGACGTATGCCTTGAAGTCGGTAGTCGTACTTCAATAGGTAACACAGCTTCACATCCATAGACTAAGGAAAAGGGAGTTTGTCCTGTGGACGTACGAGGTGTCGTACGATTAGCCCATAGGACGGAAGGCAATTCTTCCACCCACTTCCCTTTGGCAACTTTAAGTCTTTTCTTGATGGAATTGATAATGGTTTTATTACTTGACTCAGCGAGACCATTCGACTGTGGATATCGAGGCGTCGATGTTACCAACTTGATGTTCCTTTCTTCACAAAATCTTCGCGTTCGATCACTGATGAATTGTGTCCCGTTGTCGCATGTTATTTCAGATGGAACTCCAAACCTACAAATGATGTTAGTTTGGATAAAAGAAACGACTTCTTTGTCCCGAATCTGGGAGAAAGCCGCTGCTTCGACCCATTTAGAGAAATAATCTGTTAAAACTAAAAGGAATACCTTGTGCCCAGGAGCAAGTGGTAATTTCCCAACTATGTCCATTCCCCATTTCATAAAGGGCCATGGGATCAAAGTTGAGTGTAATGGTTCAGAGGGTTTATGAGACATACCTGCGTGTCTTTGACATGCGTCGCACGACTGTACATACCTGATAGCATCTTGCCTTAATGTCGGCCAATAGTAACCTTGTCGTGATACCCTGTTGGCTAAACTGCGACTTCCTGAGTGATTTCCACATTCTCCGTCGTGCATATCTTGTAGAATTTTCTGGACTTGCGTCTTGTTGGTGATACATCGTAGATTCAGACCAGTTGAAGATCTTCGATATAATTGTCCTCTGATAATAACGTACCTTGATGCTTTAAATCTAACCTTTCTTGCTTCCATTCTATCATTAGGCAGTTGATCGTTTTCCAGATAATTTTTAATGTCGACCGACCAAGAGTTTTCTTCTTCAATCGGTGCGACCAAAATATTACCATCGTCTTTGATGGATGGTATTGTAAGATGGACTATTGGAATATTGTTGAATGTCGTTCGACTAAGTGTTGATCCCAAGTTGGCTAATGCGTCAGCTTGAGTGTTCTGATCTCTTGGTACCTGTTCGACTATGAAGCGACTGAACTTCTTTTCCTCTTCCTTTACTATTTTATGATAAGCAATCATCCTTGAATCTTTTGCTGCAAATTCTCCATTAACTTGGTTAACAACTAGGGATGAGTCGCTCCGGACATGTAGACATGTTGCCCCCAAGTCATAAGCAATTTTCATTCCTGCAATCAGTGCTTCATATTCTGCCTCATTATTTGTTGCCTTGAAGTCGCACTGTATGGAATACACTATTTTGCCCCCTTGTGGAGACTGTAGGACGACACCCAGGCCTGTTCCGCGTATGTTCGACGAACCATCAACGTCGAGTGTCCAATTGGTGTCGTGTAAAGTCACCACAATTAACTCATCGGACGGCATTGTACTTTCCAGTTCTGGACTGAAATCTGAGACAAAATCTGCTAAGACCTGCGATTTGATCGCCGTCTTGGGATTGAAATCCAGATCAAAATTGCTGAGGTAAATGCTCCACTTAGCTAGTCGTCCTGTTAATTCAGGTTTTCTTAACACAGACTTTAATGGAAAGTTAGTTACCACAATTATAGGATGTGATTCAAAATAATGTCGTAGCTTCTTAGCGGCCATCACTAACGAAAGTAAAAGTTTTTCTATAGACGAATACCTGGTTTCTTCGTTTAGTAGAGTTTTACTTACATAATAGATTGGCAATTGTCGTCCGTCGGTTTCTCGTATAAGAACTGCACTTACCGAATTAGTGCTGACGGCTAGGTAGAGTTGAAGAGCTTCACCTTTCTCAGGTTTAGAGAGGAAAGGAGGCGACATCATGTATTTCTTGAGTTGTTGCAACGCCTATTCGTGCCTATCAGTCCACTCGAACCCTTTATTTTTTCGCAGGACATTGTAGAATAAGTGACATCTGTCGGACGACCGAGAGATGAACCGGTTCAATGCTGCTACACGTCCTATTAGACGTTGGACTTCTTTAAAATTTCTGGGCGATTTTAGCTCGACAATTGCTTTGATTTGATCTGGTTTAGCTTCGATTCCTCGTCGTATGACCATATAACCGAGAAATTTGCCAGCTCTAACTCCAAAAGAACATTTTGTCGGATTCAACTTCATCTTGTATTTTCGCAAAATGTCAAACGACTGCTTCAAATGTCCTATATGATCGTCCATATGCTTTGATTTGACAAGCATGTCGTCAATGTATACCTCCATAGTGTCGCCCAAATGCTCTTTGAACATCATATTCACCAATTGTTGATACGTCGAACCTGCATTCTTAAGACCAAAAGGCATTACCTTGTAACAATAAATACCTTTATCCGTCATGAAAGCCGTTTTTTCTTGATCATCAGAATGCATCAATATCTGGTTATACCCAGAATACGCGTCCATGAACGTGAGTAATTCATGTCCTGCTGTAGCATCAACCATAGAGTCGATATGTGGCAACGGAAATGGATCTTTCGGGCAGGCTTTATTAAGATCGGTGAAATCAATGCATACTCTCCATTTACCATTTTTCTTTTGGATGACAACAACGTTGGCTAGCCAATCTGGATACTTGACTTCTCGTATTTTTCCTGTTTTAAGCAAATTATCAACTTCATCATTAATAACTTTATTTCTCTCAGGAGCAAATTTCCGTCTTTTCTGTTGAACAGGTTTGAATAACGGATCGATGTTGAGTTTATGAGAAATAATACTCGGATCGATGCCCACCATGTCTTCGTGCGTCCAGGCGAAGCAATCATAGTGATCCTGCAAAAAAGAAATTAGTTGCTTTTTGAAGGAAGGGTCGAGCGTCGAACCTACATAAACCATCTGATCAGGCTTATCCTGGTTTAGGACGACAGCTTCCAAGCGATAGTCGTCGTCAGTCCCAGGAACGTCCTGGTTCTGTAATTGCTATACTGTTTGCTTTGGAGGCTTCAAAGAAACTTTGTAACATTCCCTAGCAACCTTTCTTTCGCCTTTGATCTCCTGTACTCCCCATTGCGTGGGAAATTTCAAAGTTTGGTGGTACGTCGAAGGTACAGCTTTCATGTCATGAATCCAAGGTCGCCCAAGGATAACATTATAAGCTGATGAGCAATCGACGACATTGAACTTCGTCTGTCTGTTGATTCCTTTAGCATATACTGGGAGTGTGATTTCCCCCATGGTGTTTGTCGCTCCACCATTAAATCCAACGAGTGTGGTCGAACGCCGTGTAATCTCGGATTTGTCGATGCCCATCGCTTTTACTGCATCAAAAAAGATAATGTTAGCTGAACTACCTCCGTCGACGAGTATCCTTTTTGTTAGACAATTTCCAATACTTAATTGGATAATCAGTCCGTCGTGATGTTTCTGATGTACGTCATCGAGATCCGCCTGGTCGATTGTCAAGGGCATAGCCTCCAGTTCTGCGTCCTCTTTGAGTCCTGTCTCCTTTGGAATTGGTCGGTCATCGGGACCGCGACTGGCATGTCTTTTAGCATCTGAATATGTGGTCCCACAGATATCAGAACCTCCGGTGATACAATTAATCACTTTAGCATGCTCTGGGGATGTGGGACGTGCGTCTTTCTTTTCCGTCAATTCTTGCAAATACCCTTTCGAATTGAGCCAAGACAGCTCTTTTTTTAAGGCGATGCAATCATCCGTTATATGACCAAAATCATTATGGAAATCGCACCATTTAGTTTTATCCTTCTTGTCACTATCCTTGTCACTTTTCTTTGGCCATCGTACGTTTTGCTGGAGTTGCTTCAAGGACACGACGACGTTTTTAGCTGATCCAGGGAAACCATAAGATGACACCTTAGGATACTGGACAGATTTAGAAGTTGCCGGTCCTTTCTTTTCGAATTTAACGTTTGAAATCTGTCTAGTAAGCTCTGATCGATTGGTAGATTTTGGTTTGAAGTCTAGCTTTTTAACACCTAGGCTTTTTCGGTCGCCCGAGTGTTTATTTCTGAAAGCGAGGTCATCCTCGACCCTCATATGGGCAAGCGTCCGTGCTCGTACGTCTTCAAAAGTTTCTGGAGGATACTTCGTAAGGTCGAGATACAACCCGGAACTATCGTCCAGACCCCGTTTGTACGCTTCGATTGCTGTTTTTACGTCGCAGTTACGGATACTAATCATTTCTGCATTAAATCGATTAAAGTAGTCTCGGATGGATTCTCCAGTCTTCTGTATGACATAGTAAAGGTCGCTCGTCTGCTTTTCCATTTTTCGGCTGCTAGCAAATTGTTGAGTGAATTGATTTACCAACTCTGCAAAAGATCCAATAGTTTTAGGTTTAAGATTAATCAACCATTGTAAAGCTGCTCCGGTCAAGGTCGCTCCAAAACTTTTGCACATACAGACTTCTTGAAATTGGTACGGTATCGAGACAGTCCACATAAGTTGTTTGTATTGGGCGACATGTTCTGTTGGATCAGTGACGCCTGAATATTTTGGAGTGAAGGTCGGGATGCTGTACTTCTTTGGGACGTCTACCAAAGCGATTTCATCAACGAACGGCGACGCCTGAAATCCTGTACGTGGCTCAACATCAACTGGAACTGCTGCCCCCGGTAATTTAGCCAACATTGTCAAGACACGTTCATTCTGCTCTTCCAAGAGCTTTAGTCTTTGTGCAACGGGATCTAACGGAACACCATTTGGAGCACCCAATGAAACATAACCTGATCCATTGATGCTAGTCTGCTGTAAGGCATCAGAGGCGTATCCATTAAATGGAATAGAAGCCATAGGCATAGTTGGTATTATGAAAGTCGCAGGATTAATTGATGGTGGACGAGGATAATTAGGTAACGGAGGGGGTATATTCCAGGCACCAACATAAGCATTTGTAATCCCTGTCACATTATTTCCATTCTGGTTTCTTAGATGCTCGATGGTTTCAGCTGCTTGTCGAGCCTAAGTTGTTAGGGCGTCGATACGAGCACGGACAGCGGTCAGCTCCATGTTCATTTGAGCCACGATATGATCTTGAGTTCCTTGGAATGCCATTATCCTGAATAACTGAAAAAAGAGAACACTAGAAGGAAAACATTAGTCCGTCGTAAGATTATCGAAGATTTTCTTTGGATGGGACCCCACGGTGGGCGCCAAACTGTTTATGCCAAAAATCTCCCAAGGAAAATTTAAGGTAAACGTGAAGCTTAATCCAACCAAAGAAAGTAGCTTTAATAATCGTCAAACTGTTTATGCCAAAAATCTCCCAAGGAAAATTTAAGGTAAACGTGATGCTTAATCCAACCAAAGAAAGTAGCTTTAATAATCGTACGACAATAATAAAAATAAAGAAAATGAGACGAGAAAATTGGTGATGCGGAAAACCCCAAAATGGGTAAAAACCGCGGACGAATGTGAGTCGTCGTGCACTATGAACGTCAATCAGGGACGTCGTCCTTTAGAACAAGTGTTACAAATGAAATGTAATGTAAAATAGTACAATAAAGTAAAGTCGGTCGTGCGTCGTGTGTAATTAGTCTTTGGTCGTGCATCGTACGACAAACGACAATGGATCTTATGAACTTCCAGAGAGATTGAGCAAGCTTGAGAGTATAATCTGTAATCTTCTAAGGTATGAGAATCAGATGCCCAAATGTGAAGTTCTAGCTTCATATTTATACTCCATCTTTTCGTTTTCCAAGTATTGAATACGTAAGACCGTTTCTGGTATTGATGACGGCGTCTGTTACGCTTGTTGTTATTAATGACGATTTCCGTTACATCTTTTGGCCATGAATGCCTTTGAATTTTGCATGTAAATATAATATAACGTATGTTGTGATCAAGAAACAAAA
This sequence comes from Arctium minus, assembly GCA_954870635.1. NCBI lineage: Eukaryota > Viridiplantae > Streptophyta > Magnoliopsida > Asterales > Asteraceae > Arctium > Arctium minus. The sequence goes on from OX941081.1 coordinate 147,061,990, forward strand.
ATTAAGTCGTGCAACAGTATTTGCTGGACAGATATTTTAGTCGAGGTCACCCAAAGGAAGGGCGTCGGCTATCGCCAATCGTACGACTAGGGCCTGGTGGACTTTTCTACCCAAACAAGCGTCTTCACTGTGAAGGTTCGGATATACCTTAACAGTCTTTTATCTGTGAAGGTTTGATTTTTTAAACTTGGTTTAGGTTTTTTTTACCTTCATAGTGTTTTTTAACTTGGCAGTGGGACGTATTTGCCGCTTAGGTCCACTCCTCATTATTATTATTATTATTATTATTATCTTTATCTATATATATATATATATATATGTGTGTGTGTGTGTGTTGATTTTTTAAATTTATAAAATTTGTAACTTTTGATTTTATTTTATTATATAAATTTGTAACTTTTGATTTTATTCTATAAATTTGTAACAATGAAGAGGGATTCACTGGTCAACCAAGACTCACCGGAGATGAGTAAGAAATTAAATTCGTGGCACTGTAAATTTTTGTGGGGAAGAAGACGTAGGGGAGTAGGTAGGTGATAATAATTTTAAACATATATTTACATTTTATACCCCTATAATTATTTAGTTAGTTTACTTTATACCTTTTACTTTTCTATTTTTCATTTTTCATTTTTATCATATTAACACATAAAATTGTATATTAACTAAATACGTTAAAAAAATACGTTTTAATTTTAATAAGTTACACCATCATAATCGTCTCTTCGAAACCTTCGAAATGAGCCAAATATTTAATATTTTTGGATTTAATTATTTAATTATATATCATATGTACTACATAAAACATATGAAACGTATGAATATGTTATTTTTTTTACCATGAAACATAAAACGTATCATATATCATATATACTACATATTGTGGACAAGTTATTCATAATTTATGTTACTCTCCAGTGTGGTATGAACATGTTGTTTTTACAATCGGGTACGTTAATGGTAACCATTATGTCAAATTAGATATGAAAGAAGGATATCCGTTTCCGCAAATTGTATCACTTTTTTCCATCACAGTTATCGATGTGTTGTTGGATGGGCTACCCCGTATTCAGAGCGGATAAAGAAGTACATGAAGCTTTTAATTACGTGTTAATTGTACTACGGATAATGTTATTTTAGAATAATTGAATGTAATATAGATTATTTTATGTTCTATTTATATGTTAAATCGCAATATTTATGTTTTATTTTTATAATTATTAAATCGCAATATTTATATTTTATTTTTATAATTGTATAATTAAAAAAATTAGTAATATTTATATTTATAAATATTTATTTATTTTTAAATCAAAACAAAAATATATAATAAAAATATATAAACAAAAATATATAATAAAAAAAAGACAATAAAAGACGAAAAAACAAAAAAAACAAAAAAAACAAAATTATTTTTGCAATCATTTGGTGTATTTAGCAAAAAAAAAGTGTAATTAGCCTCCCGGAGGGGTAAATGCACATTTTTTTTTGCTAAATACACCAAAATGATTGCAAAAATAATTATGTTTTTTTTTGTTTTTTCGTCTTTTTGTTGTCTTTTTTCCTTTTTTTTATTTTTATTATATATTTTTGTTTATATATTTTTATTATATATTTTTGTTTTGATTTAAAAATAAATAAATATTTATAAATATAAATATTACTAATTTTTTTAATTATATAATTATAAAAATAAAACATAAATATTGCGATTTAACATATAAATAGAATATAAAATAATCTATATTACATTCGATTATTCTAAAATAACATTATCCGTAGTATAATTAACACGTAAAAGCTTCATGTAGTTCTTTATTCACCCTGAATACGGGGTAGCCCATCCAGCAGCACACCGATAACTGTGATGGAAAAAAAGTGATACAATTTGCAGAAACGGATATCCTTCTGCCATATCTAATTTCACATAATGGTTACCATTAATGTACCCGATTGTAAAAACAACATGTTCATACCACATTGGAGGAGTGGACCTAAGCGGCAAGTACGTCCCACTACCAAGTTAAAAAACACTATGAAGGTAAAAAAACCTAAACCAAGTTAAAAAAAAAATCAAACCTTCACAGATAAAAGACTGTGAAGGTATATCTGAACCTTCACAGTGAAGACGCTGTGAAAGTAAAAAAAAACGAACATTCATAGCGAAAAACACCGTGAACGTAACATTTACGGTGTTTTCCCTATGAAAAGTTCCATTTTTTTTACATTCACAGTTTTTTGGTGTGAAGTTTCATACTTTAAAGTTTGGTCTCACCGGTCTCACGGAAAATGTTTGGTCTCACGCGAACTTAAGTCATGTGTAATATATATATATATATATATATATATATATATATATAAAGAGTTTAGGTTAATGACAGTTTTAACCCTTAACTATCTTTAGTTGTCATTTTTATTTACGTTTCAATTCGGGTAAGAATAATTATATGTTTTTAAAAAAAAACTTGAGTCTTACAGAGTAAATTACAGATTTTGTCCCTAACGTTTGACATTTGTTACGAAATTGGTCCCTAAAAGAAAAATACATTTTACAAAGTTATGATAAAATGTAATTGTTACAAAAAGAAAAATACATTTTACAAAGTTATAATAAAATCAAAAGTTACAAATTTATAGAATAGAATAAAATCAAAAGTTACAAATTTTATAAATTTATAAAATCAAAACACACACATATATATATATATATATAAAAAGATAAAAAGATAAAGATAATAATAATAATAATAATAATAATAATAATAATAATAATAATAATGATGATGATTTGATTATTTGTACCTTTAATGATTGGATCGTAAAACATAGTGACTATCTTATCATCGAATTCAACTCTAATTGAGATTTGTTGGGTTCATTTGATATTTATATGATTCTATAATTAGCTCATAAAGAAAAATGAATCAACTTTTATTTTTGCCTTATCATATAATATTTATCTATTTTAATAGACACTACTGGAAAATTGCTTATTTTCGACCAAGATTTCTGACGGATAATATTCGTCGGTAATTACCGACGGAACGCCGTCGGAAATGAAAACTTTGCGACGGATAGACTATCCGTCGGTAAATATATATTTACCGACGGATATTAAATTATTTTATTTTATTTTCAAATCCGTCGGAAATCCGTCGGTAATTTATATAATTTAATTAATATTTATTTTTTTCTGACGTCCGTCGGTGATCCGTCGGTAATTACAGACGGATTACCGACGGCATTTAAGACTCCGTCGGTAAATTTAATAATTTAATAAATATTAATTTTTTCTGTGATCATGTATATATCTATACTATCTTATAATGCATTTACAACTAAACTCTTAAGTACAACTCACAATGCATAGAGTACTACCATTTTATGCATATAATTCTAAAAACTATGAATTACAAGCTAACAAACATAATGTACACCTTGTTGATGCACTACCTCCTAAACCACCAAAACTGAAACTATGAAGCTTACTTTCTTAGTTCCAACTTTTTCTCCCACGCTATTTCCAACTTTCTTCCCCTTTCTTCCTATTATTTTCAGCTTTTTTCCTCTCACCTGCAATACCCCAACCGAGTCATATAAAACAGCAGACTAAAACCAACAATACTTTCAAACTATCTTTATTGAATAAAAGAGTCAAAGTACAAAAACCATCTTGTTTGGTGAATGTTTTTACCTTATGCTTTTACCCAAGAGTCTTCGACTTTGTGAAGGATACTTTCAGGCTTTTACCCAAGAGTCAGTTGCAGATATAAAAAGATATCAAACGTAAAAACATAAAAGATCCATCTTGCTCTCATAAGTTGCAAGCTCCCAACAAAACACTCACCATAGAAGCTCCATTTTGCTCTCATCAGTTGCAAGCTCCCAACAAAAACCTCACCATTGAAGCACTCCATTTTGCTCTCATCAGGTACGAAACCCCTGCATCAAAATCTACAGTTGAACATTATGTTTGTTACAAAGTGTCCAATTGCTTACAAAATGTCCAATTGTTGCTCTTGTAGGTACCAAATACCTCACCATCGTTGTTGTAGCAACAAATTAGTTGAAGCTCTACTCTTTACTCTGCTCCAGGTATGAAACCACATCCTGCTCCAATTTACACATACTGGAAAATGAAGGAAAAAAAAGTAAAAGAGTTACTACCATCGTTGTGAAAAATATGTGAACTTTAAATTGTTGAGACCATATTGCAAAAGCTGCATGATCCCAATGTTGAGGTTAAATAGCGAACACAAAGATTTCTCAATCATAATAATAGAAAACTGAAAACTGATGAGGTTAAAGGTGAACCCAATAGAAATGACAGAAAACTAAAAGTAATACTGCAAAGAACAATTTTAATGTTTCTTTAACAATCAAATACCCTCTTGCAAGACGGAAAAATAAAAAGAATACACATACAAAACCTCAAATACCAAGAATTGGTTTCTTTACTCAAAAAAGAAATGGAGTTTTCAAGAATTTGAGTTGTTTTAGTCAAGAAAAATTTAAAATACCCATTTAAACAAAGATTAGAAATTTTCTTTGTTCAACTGTAGATTTTTAAATAATGTGAGAGGAAGAAAGAAATAACCCCACAAAGGAAATGTAAAGAAAAATGGGTATGTTTGCAGAAGCCCTAAAAACATTTTATTCCTATACATTGAAAACTCCAGATATGTTAACAAAATAGTTGTTAACACGTTGTTTTTTTACAATCAGTTGTCAGTTACATCATCGTGGAGTAAAATAACATGTTTTGATGGCACTATCATAAAAAGAAGTTTTTATCCCAGAAAAACATACATTATAAAATCACAGTTAACTATTAGCATTCACATATGAATCTAGTGTAATTGAGGGGTTTAGTAGTAAAACACTAACAACAATTGAGAATGTGGCAAAAATATAACATGGACATATGTCAACCAAGCAAGGAAAAGAAACGGGAAGAAATATAAACTACATGCACCTGTCACAAAGCTGATGGCGACGACCTCCAGATAAGCAGTCATTGATTGTGTTTTTGTTCTGATCACAGAATCCACAGGCCATTCAAATTTTACAATATCCTCATCAGCATCTTGGGTTTTGTTTGCATTATGTATAACTGATTTCCCAAGGACCAGAAGTTGAGAGACAGCAAGTAACATAACAGTAAGAAAATTAGCAAGAAAATTAGCAAGAAAATACCTTAAAACCTGTGTATAGATCTGCAAGAAAATACCTCATATTTGAAATTTTTTTACATTTGAGTAACCCCCACCCCATACCCTTTTGCTGAATCAAAAAATATGGTGTTTTTTAAAACAAAACTGTATAAATCGAGGAGTGACAAACAGCCGAGGAGTGACTCAAATATGAAATCGAGTGAGACTCTAATCTGTATAAATCGCAAGTAACAAACCTTACTGTATAAATCGACAACTATAACCTATAAATTGAAAATTACATCCATAAATCATAACATACCGGTGGTTGTGAGGCTGTGAGTGTTAGGGAAGAAAGAAGAAAATAAAATCGTATGTATACGAACCGCAGTAGGAACAAACAGCCGATGAGTGACTCAAATCTGAAATCGAGTGAGACTCTAATCTGAAATCGATTGAAATCGAGTCTGCGTCTGTGTGAAATCGAGTGTGACGTCTGTGTGAAATCGAGTCTGCGTCTGTGTGAAATCGACTGCGTGAAATCGAGTGGAGAGGCGAGAGGGTCGACTGCGTGCGAGAGGCGATTGGATTTTGAAATCTGATGTTAATCGATTAGGGTCTTATTAGAACATATATTTGGGATTTGGGTTTGAAATTGGGCTGCTATATGGGCTTCTAAAATATTAAAATGGCTAGCGTATTAGATTTAAGTATTAAACCATATAATTGATACCTATATAATTAATTCATCATTTTACAAATATCATAACTAATCTATTATATTTACATAGACGTTTTTTTTAGCAGCAGAAAAAGAACTTTTATATTAAAAAAAACAGTTCAGGAAAACACTTTGTTAGGATTCACCTAAATTGAAACTACCCTTAGTATATGGGCTTAAGAAGATGAAAATATTTCTTTTAGGGTTTAAGGTTTAGGAAAATATTTTGTTTTTCATATATTTATGTAAATTAATGTAGTTTTATGTTTTATAAATACAATTAGTTAATTATAAATTTATAGTTTATAGGAAAAATACATTTTGTTTTTTATATTTTCATGTACATTAATGTAGTTTTTATGGTGTTAACAATATTATTAATGTTTATAAACTTGTAGTAAATGGATTCTCCGTATAATGTTGAAGTTTTTTCATCTCTACGATACGAATTTTTGAGACGGTAGAACTTGAGAACTGTCCGTGTGGAGCTTGTTTTGGAAGATGTCAAAAAGGAATGCCTATATATTATTTTAATTGATCAAAATGTAAGTTAAAAATATGCATACTTTAAATGCATGGTAAAAGTTATCATTTTTAAATCTATTTAACAAATATTTCATTCTATTTTAAAGAGAAAAAATGGTAGCAATTGTTTGAGGCTATTTGATGCAATTATACAAACAAAGAAATTTGGTCGGAGGGTTTTTTTCTTTGGATCGTTTTCAAGTTGAAAATACTTATGATGATACCCCAAGGTATGAAGGCTATAGGTTGGTCTACAATGAAATGGTAATCCTAATAAGTAAAGACACAAAGTTACAACCATTAACAGCTGATGTCGAAAATGGATTTGCGTTCTATCCATTGGTGCCTTCGATAAGAACCCTTGCTGAAGATCGAACCACGAAAAAAATGATGATCGGTACATTTAAGTTATTCATTACATTTGTATTTTTTATATACTATTAAATATATATTTGACAATATAAATCTAATTTTAAAAATATAAATATCCTTGTTTTAGATGTTGTTGGAAAAATAATCATGGGAGGACGAAGAACGTATTTCAGAAATGAAAACGGATTCCAACTTGGTTATTGTGAACTGTTTCTGCAAGACATAATGTAAGTGTGTGTATTATTATAATTATTAACAAAATGTTATAATCAATAACATTCGTATTATGAATAGGGGAAGCATAATACAAATGCGATTGTATGATGTTCGACCAATGTTTCCAATGAGGATAGTTCGTGCTATAGCAAATCAATCCATAATATATGCATCCCACGTGAAACTTATCCATTTACCTACAAGTACGTTATAAGTTATTTCAAGAATCAACATTCTATTTTAGTATTACATATACATATTATTATATTATTGAAAATGTATATTTATTATTTTCAGTTAATGTTTTAAGTTCTACGAACTTAACAAATATCAAGTTCGAACCACAGATGCCGGAAGCCGACAACATTAGAATCTTGATGAGATAAAAATATGTAGTTGATCAAGCTTATTAGTGTTACCATGGGTTCTTGTAATTTTATGATGACATTGGAGCATTTATGAGTCAATTATTGTTATTATGTTCTTTTTTTGTGTATTTTGGTGATGACATTGGAAACATATATATATATATCTTTTATATTTATAAAGTTTAAATTTTGCTATTTTGTTGTGTAATAATACTTTTGTTTCAATTGTCAATTGTATTTGTTTGCTAAATTATTAGTTCCACAAATAAAGAATGAGTGATGTGTTTGATCCAATAAAAAAAATACAATGACTATGTCCAAAACGACCAAGGTAAAAAAAATCAAAGTTAACAAGTTAAGTTTTGTTCAATCTTGAAATCGTTACATTGATTATTTCATTCCAACCCGATGCAATGGATGCAATCTTACAGTGTGCAATGAGGATTGGTGATGAGAAAATTGCAAACAGTGATGTATCCCCCATCGATGTAGATATAGCAAAAGGTATGTGGAATATATGAATTCATACTTTTTGTATATTAGTTTATGATATACTTACTATGTATATATAATGAAATAAAATTAATATTGTCGCAGAAAAACAAAATGAATATTGTAGAAGATATTACGCACGACAAAAGGAGAAGAACAAAATGAGAAAAATAGCTATTGGTGAAGGAAGTAGTCAATCTACGACACGTATGGAGACAACGCAAGTGGATATCAATGAAACAACCCCTTCCAGTGCTTTAAATATTGCTGAAAAGAGAAAAATTTATAACAGAAATTATTATCTTCGAAATAAAGAAAATAACATGATTAAAACAAGTGTTAACACACAAGGAACAAGTGCTACAGGTAAAGAAAGAACGGATACAATATGTTCGGGGTTGACACATGAAAACTTCAACGGTAAAAACAATGCAATTATTATTATATTTGAATTTTACTAATGTCATAAATTAAGGTCTCAACATTATGTTGTTTTCTATTATAGGTGTTCGAAGTAACCGTCGCATACTCTTACCTCTCTTTCATGAAGTCGTTAATCAAGTACCGAGAGGTTAGTGTTTCATTTTGAATTTTATATTATTGTCAAGTAAATTCAATCAACTTTTTTTTTCATTCTCTTAATCCAATAATTATGATATAAAATGTTAAGAAACATTTTCTTCAAGCAACGAAGAAAGTTTCATTTTGAATGTGTGTTATATGTAGGAGGTTGTACTAGAGTCAATGTCAATTCATCAACCCAAGATAACATCCTCGAGGTGGATCCGTACGATTTTGTTTATGATGGTATCCCTAGACAACATCGTGTCTTGAAGGAACAGAATGCATGTGTACATTGTGGAGCAAAACGGTTAAAATTTGAATTTGCTACCTTTTGTTGTATGAGTGGGAAGACAAAGTTGGCATACTCACCCATTCCTGAAGAATTACACCATCTCTTCACATCACAATCCGAATTAGGTGAAATGTTTAGGCACAACATACGTGCATACAACACAAACTTTTCCTTCACGTCGGTGTAAATTTAGATAGTACCACAAGCAATATGACATCCGGAGTATATACATTTCGTGCACACGGAGGAATATATCATAAAATCGATCAGTTAGTTCCTAGGTATGGACAACCTAGATACTTATAGTTGTATTTTTATGATTCTGAATCTGAGTTCTCACACAGACTCCAATGGCCAAATCTTGATAGAAACATCGTTGAAATTTTGACTCATGTTCTTGCTACGAACCCATACGTGAGAACATTCCGAAGCCTTGCTGAGCTAGGGCCACTCGATAATTATAGAGTCACTTTGAATGCTTCGGTGGACCTCGACCAGCGGGTGTACAACCGACCGACCACATCTGAGGTATACATGTTATTTAAAATAAAAGATATCATATACATATTTTATACACTAACTAATTCTATAATTATGGCAGGTTGCTGGTATTTGGGTTGAAGGCAATGACAACATATCTGCATACAAGAGAAGTATCGTTGTGTATGGGAGGTCTGACTACAGTCAATATATTAAATCATACTTCAGTTGTTATGACCCATTGTCTTATCCTTTATTCTTCCCCAACGGTGAGCCTGGATGGCATTCTAATATACAAAGACATGGAGCTTGCATCAATCAAATTGTTAATGATGAAGAAAACATCGAGGAAGATTTAGAAGGTACCTCCACCATCACAATTTTTTACATTTTTAAACATAAATGTCATCAATTTATAATTGTTGTCTCGCAACATATACATTACACAGAAACTAACGTAAGAAGGGGGAGGAATGTTTCTATGCGAGAGTACTATTGTTACAAATTCTAGATTCGTTCGAATGACAATGTGATTCTATTGGGGGGAAGATTGTTACAATAGTTCGTGGTAGATGTCTACATAAAGATTGAGACTTCACGTTTGGAATTTTGTGAAAAAAACCAAGCCAAGATAAGAGCGGATTTATACCAAGGTGTTGTGGATTGTGTGAATGCCGGTGAGGTTCAACCAAGTAGAGTTGGACAACGAGTTGTATTGCCTGCAAGCTTCATTGGAGGCCCGCGTGACATGCGACGACGATTTATGGATGCCATGACTTTGGTTCAAGATGACGGTAAGCCTGATATATTCCTTACAATGACGTGCAATCCAAAATGGCCTGAAATCCTTAGAGAGCTATTGTCGGGCCAGACTGCACAAGATCGACCAGACCTTGTTACAAGAGTTTTTCGTGCCAAATTAGAAGATATTAAAAATCAACTCTTCCAGAAGCACATTCTCGGTGTTGTCGGGGCCTATGTTTATGTCATCGAGTTTCAGAAGCGTGGTTTGCCACATGCACATTTCCTTCTCATAATGAAACCTGGGCACAAGATGACCAATCCAGATCATTATGACAAGATCGTGTGTGCTGAAATTCCAGACCTCACAAAGTATCCCCAAATGCACCAGTTGGTCGTCCAACACATGATGCACGGTCCTTGCGGTCATTTACGACCATCCAGTCCTTGTATGCAAGGTGAACCGAAAAAATGTCGTTTCAGATATCCTAGGAAATTCAATGACCAGACGGCACATGCTGAAGACTCATATCCATTGTATCGACGAAGAAATAATGGAATAAATGTAAACGTGCGAGGTCATACCCTTGATAATAGATGGGTGGTCCCGTATAACCCAATGTTGCTGATGATGTTCAACTGTCATATCAATGTTGAGGCTTGTTCGAGTATAACATCTGTGAAATATGTGTTCAAATATGTTTATAAGGGTCATGACAAACAAGTTGTTCATGTTGATCCAGGGGAAACAAAGTTGGTTGTTAACGAGATTAAGAAGTTTCAAGATGCGCGTTATGTCTCTCCTCCTGAGGCAATATGGCTTATTTTTAGCTTCGCTCTTTCTCAAATCCACCCTTATGTGATGGCTTTGCAACTCCATCTCCCCAATAAACAGATGGTCAGGTTCAGAGATGATGATATAATGACAGATATTGTTGATAGAGAGAGAGATAAGCGAACGATGTTGATCGCCTTTTTTGAGAGAAATAAAGTAGACAGGAGTGCGAGACAATATTTGTACAAAGATTTTCCAAAAAACTACATGTAGAACCCAAGCTCGCGTCGTTGGAATCCTCGAAGACAAGGATCAATGAGAGGAAGATTGGTTTATGCTAATCCAGCTGAAGGAGAGCGGTACTACCTACGTGTAATTTTATCACATATCAGTGGGCCTACTTGTTTTCAAGATCTATACACCGTCAATGGCTTATTACACCCGGCATTTCGTAAAGAAGCTCTTGAGAGAGGGTTAATAGAGACTGACGATAACTTATCTCAATGTCTTGCTGAGGCCTCCTTATTTCAATTTCCTGGTGCTCTTAGAAGGCTGTTTGCAACGATATTAATTTATTGTGATCCTGGAGATGTTCGTAAGTTATGGGATGACCACTATGACTCTTTTCCTGAAGATTATAGGCGACAATGCGAAAGTGTTGACCAAGTCCGAAATATGGTCCTAACTGACATCATGATCTTTCTACAATCTATGGGTAAAACTCTTGTCGATTTCGATCTTCCAAAGATAAATGCAGATGCAAACTTACAATTTGGAGGCTTTCGTGAGGTACAAGAGGAGTACTCTGTAGTTGTGGAGGAAGAACACCTACGTGCCTGAGACTCTCTCAATTCTGACCAGAAATACACATATAATGAAATCATGAGGCACGTGGATGATGATTGTCCTGGCGTGTTCTTCATAGATGGTCCCGGTGGAACTGGAAAGACATTTTTGTATAAAGCTTTGCTTGACAACGTGCGTTCCCGTGGTTTTATTACTCTCGCTACCGCTTCGTCAGGTGTTGCTGCCAATAATATGCCCGGAGGGAGAACAACTCATTCTCGATTCAAGATTCCCCTCAATCTTGATAACAACTCAATGTGCAACATAAAGAAACAAAGTGGGGCTGCTCAATTGCTTCGCAATGCAAAAATTATCATTTGGGATGAAGCATCAATGGCTAAAAGGCAGGCGGTGGAGGCGCTTGATCGAACAATGCATGATATCATAGGTGTGGCACTCCCATTTGGTGGAAAGATAATTGTTATGGGAGGTGATTTTAGACAAGTCTTACCAGTTGTGAGACGTGGAACCCGAGCACAGATTGTAGATTCTAGCTTACGGATGTCACCACTATGGTCAACGATTAACAAGATACGGTTAACTCTCAACATGAGAGCACTAACTGATCCATGGTTTTCAGGATTTCTATTACGAGTCGGTGATGGAAATGAAGAAGCGTTGGACGAAAAGTTTATTCGCATATCTGATGACATGACCATTCCTTATACCGATAATGTTGATCCAAAAGATGCTCTTATTGATGCAATCTTTCCATCTCTGCAAATCAACAGAGCTAATTCGGATTATATCATTTCCAGGGCGATATTATCAACTAAAAATGAGAACGTTGATGAGATAAACGATAAGTTGATCAACAAATTTTGCGGAGATGAAAAGGTATATTATAGTTTCGATGAAGTAGAAGATGATCGGAATAACTTTTATCCGGTGGAGTTCTTAAACTCACTAACTGTTAGTGGTTTGCCCCCTCATTACCTTCGGCTCAAAATTGGATGCCCAATTATTCTATTACGAAATATCGATCCTACAAATGGCTTATGCAACGGCACCAAATTGATATGCAGAGGTTTTCAGCAAAACGTCATCGATGCAGAAATAGCCATTGGTCAGCATGCTGGCAAGAGGGTATTTTGCCGAGAATTCCTTTATGTCCATCTGAGGATAACATGTTCCCATTCAAATTGAAGCGAAAACAGTTTCCAGTTCGACTTAGCTTTTCTATGACAATCAATAAAGCTCAAGGGCAGACAATACCGAACGTAGGTGTTTATCTACCGGAATCTGTATTCTCGCATGGACAACTTTACGTGGCGTTGTCTAGAGGGATATCACGGGGAACTACAAAGGTATTAGTGAATCCTATGAAAAAATTCAATCGTGCTGGAGTCTACACATCTAACGTTGTGTATAAAGAAGTTTTACGTAATGAATAAGGTACAATCAACTAATTACTATTACACATTTGTACAATATGCTTAGATTTAAAATAATTATGTTTTTTCTTGCAGAACATGCTTACGGATTGATGCTTCACATGTCCTATCATATCATGAATCTACGGATGTGCATTTTCACATATGATTGTCATGTCACTTTTGATTAGTCATTATTTTCAAATTTTTAACGAGTTGTGAATATATGGATTTTGAAACTCGACACTTTTGCGATTATTTTCATATATATCTTGTAAATAAACATATTTTATGGTAGTAACCGTTTCGCAAATAAATCATACTAACCTATAAAAAAAATTGAGAGAAAACGAGAATAATATGAACAAAAACCATCGGTGACAGAAAAGTTATTTGCTTTAGAAATTGTGATTCACCCGCGCTGCATCGCGCGGGTAGACAGCTAGTATATATATATGTATGTATGTATATATGTGATCATGTATGTAATATGTATGTATATATGTACATGTACATATGTGATCATGTATAGTATGTATGTGATCATGTATGTATATACACATGTACGTATGTGATCATGAATGTATGTACACCATGTATAGTATGTATGTGATCATGTATGTAATATGTATGTATATACATGTACGTATGTGATCATGTATAGTATATATGTGATCATGTATGTATGTACATGTACATATGTGATCATGTATGTATATACACATGTATGTATGTGATCATGAATGTATGTACACCATGTATAGTATGTATGTGATCATGTATGTATGTACATGTACATATGTGATCATGTATGTATGTACATCATATACTGATCCATTAAAGTCAACCGGGTCTATTAAAAGTCCAACTGGGTACGTTAAAGCCTAACTGGATCTATTAAAAACCCAACTGAGAACGTTAAAACCCCACTGAATCCATTAACTGGATATATTAAAGCCAACCGGGTCCATTAAAGCCCAACTACATCCATTAAAGCCCAGCTGTGTACGTTAAAGCCCAATTGGATACGTGAAAGCCCAACTAGGAACGTTAAAGCGCAACTAAATCCATTAAAGACTAACCAGATCCATTAAAGCCCAGCCGTATTCGTTTAAAGCCCAACCATATTCGTTTAAAGCCTAACTGGATACGTTAAAGCCTAACTGATCACATATGGTCCCTGATCTAACCGGAATTAACGGGAAAAGATAACGGTCATTAATTGTTTCCATTAAGTCCAGTTAATTCAGGGGTATTTTAGTCAATTTAAATATAATTTGATAAATTAATAAATAATTTTAAATATAATTTGATAAATTAATTAATAATTTATTTATTAATTTTAATATTAAATAATATATTAAATAATATATTAAATAATAATTTATTTAATAATTATAATTTTAAATATACTTTTAATTTAAAAGTAATTTATTTAATAAAAAACAATTATCCGTCGGTAATCACCGACGGATATAATCCGTCGATAAATACTGACGGAATTCCGTCGGAAATCCGTCAGTGAATTTCCGAAAATTCTTAAAAAAAATAGCGGCCTTAAAACTCTAATCTCTCGATTTCCCTCAATCTCTCGATCTCCCTCTCAGTCTCTCGTCTCTCGTCTCTCCCTCTCCTCTCCCTCTCCCTCTCCCTCTCCCTCTCCCTCTCTCCACCCTCTCTAGCTGACAGCTAGCAACCACCAGCGACCACCGGCGACTCCCTCTCGATCTTTCCATCTCTCCCTCTCGATCTCTCAGACTCCCTCCATCTCTCCCTCTCAATCTCTCGATCTCTCCATCTCACCCTCTCCAACCGACAGCCAGCGACAACCGCCGACCACCGCCGACCACCACCTCCACCTCCACAGGTATGTATACACTTTTATGCTATTGGAAGTACTTGTTGAATTTTTTAAGAATACAGTATGTGTTATACACTTTTATGCTATTGGGAGTACTTGTTGAATTTTTTAAGAATACAATATGTGTTATACACTTTTATGCAATTGGGAGTTGTTAAGTCTAAATATTGTATCCAAGATTTAATAGGAAAGTCAAATGTGTAAAAGCCAACATTGACCTTGTAATAGTTAGTCAAAGCATGTTTAGTTTCCTTAGCCATTAAGGCTTTGTTTTAGTTTGGTAGTATATATAGGTTTGTCTTGGTAATCTTGTTGTAACGAACTAGTGGCTAATGCATATTGTAATATTCTAGAGTGTGTGTAATACAAGATCTACTTTCTCTCTCTAGTTCTTGAGCTTATTTGACATATTTTGAGTAATTAGCTTGTTGTGATTGGGATTTATGTTTAACAATTGGTATCAGAGCGACACGCAAGATATTTTACTTGTTGAATAAAGTATGTGTTCTTTTAAAATGGACACTTGTTTTCTTGTGTGGAGTGAAACTAGAAAATTGAGTGTTTTGATAGATACGTTGAATACAGAAGTGGCTTGGTATTAGAAAATTGAGTGTTTTATTGGGAGTACTTGTTAAATCTTATATTTGTATTTATAGTTTTTTGGATATCGCTTGCTACATTTATATAAGTAGTTTTTAATGTTGCAAATTACCAAGATGAGCTTGTGGTTTGGTATGCAGATCCTCTCATTCGCATACATGTATTTTTAATAGATTTTTGTGCTTAAATATCATAGATTTGTCTCTTGTTTGTGTTTCTAATTAACATGATTTTATCGTGTTTGAATATGCGTGTGTTTATGAATTAGTTTTAGTTGATTTTATGCTATTGAATATGTGTTTATGAATTAGTTAAATTTGAATTTGTGTGTTTAGTTGATTTTATGCTATTGGATTTGATTATCCTTGATTTTATTTATTTATTTTAGTTGGGTTGCCAATTGTTGGGCAAACATTAGGTTGATATATGGAAATATTCATTTTATAGTCGTTATGCCGCCGATATTTTAAAAAACATATGTTTGACTTTCCAATAATCAAACCATTACATTCAGAGTTTTAGAGTCATCCAAAACTCCTCTAAACCTATGGTTTGACTTTCAAGAAGGCAAACCATTACATGTAGTGTTCAATAGATTTCTAACTTCGTTGACACCTACGGTTTGATTTTTAAATAGTCAAACCATTACACGTAGGGTTTTAAACTTTCCAAAACACCTTTCTTTGATTGTAACCTACGATTTTGATTTTCCAATAGTCAAACCATTACACTTAGAGTTTTAGAGTCATCCAAAACACCTCTAAACCTATGGTTTGACTTTCAAGAAGGCAAACCATTACATGTAGTATTCAATAGACTTCCACCTTTGTTGACACCTACAGTTTGACTTTTAAATAGTCAAATCATTACACGTAGGGTTTTAAACTTTCCAAAACACCTTTCTTTGATTGTAACCTACGGTTTTGACTTTCCAATAGTCAAACCATTACACTTAGAGTTTTAGAGTCAACCAAAACACCTCTAAACCTATGGTTTGACTTTCAAGAAGGCAAACCATTACATGTAGTGTTCAATAGACTTCTACCTTCGTTGACACCTACGGTTTGACTGTTAAATAGTCAAACCATTACACGTAGGGTTTTAAAGTCATCCAAAGCTCATCTAAACCTACGGTGTGACTTTTCAATAGTCAAAACATTACACCACCTCTATCTTGATTATGTCGATTAACTACTTATTTCTTTGTTGTAGTGGTTGAATATGTCGACAGATAGAGGATGGATGTATAGAAAGAACGACAGTCGGGGGTTTCTTAGCATCGACTATATTGTTGCAATGGACAGTTTTTTGGACTATGCCTATGCTGATGAAAGGACTGTTGAAAGGAAACCTACACGTGATGGGATAGTGCTTCGTACTAGATGCCCTTGTAAGAAGTGTCAAAACTTACGCTATAAAGAAAGGACTGACGTGAGGCTGCATTTGATAAAGCACGGTTTCATGCTTGATTATACCACATGGTGGGCACATGGTGAAACTTATTACCATAATGAAGGGCATCAAGACGTGGGTCAATCTTCTACTCCGGCAGTAGATCATAATGAAGGTTATGTTGAAATGGTGAACGATCACATGATACATGATGGCATGACATGGGAAGAAGAAACCCCTAATCTTTCTGCCCAAGGATTTTATGACATGTTACAAGCTGCTGACGAGCCACTATGGGACGGGTGTCCAAATTACTCGAAATTAGGAGCTGCAATGAGATTGTTGAATTGGAAGGCAGAATGTAATGTACCCGACACGACTTATAACCGCAATGTTGCTATAATTAAAGAGATGTTACCCGAGGGTGATAAACTACCCGGTAACTTCAATGAGACGAAAAAGAGTTTGAAAAAGCTTGCTCTGCCAAAATAAAAGATCGACGCTTGCAAAAACCATTGCATGTTATTTTATAAGGATGATTCTGAGTTGACCCACTGCCGAGTGTGCAATGAATATCGTTTCAAGACAAGTGGTCGAAGCAAGGTCCCTAACTTAGGATGACGTACTTGCCGATTGTTCCTAGACTTCAAAGATTGTATATGTTAAAGAAGACGTCTAAAGAGATGACTTGGCACAAGGATCATCAGACAGAACCGGGTGTGATGGTACATCCAAGTGATGGTGCGACTTGGAAGCATTTTGACATGGTACATCCTGACTTCGCTTCTGAGGTCCGGAATGTGCGTCTTGGCTTATGCACCGACGGTTTCAACTCGAATAATTCAAATTCGAATCCGTATTCACTTTGGCCAGTGTTTCTTACCATATACAATTTACCTCCTTGGTTGAGTTTGAAAGATTCATACGTGAAACTTGCATTGGTCATTCCAGGTAGAAAGAACCCCGGTCAGAATTTGGATGTCTTTCTTAGGCCGGTAATAGATGATCTCAAGATGTTGTATACAGTGGGCGCTCTTACGTATGATGCTTATCGTAAGAATAATTTTGAGATGAGGGCTATACTTCTATGGTCCGTCAACGACTTCCCTGCCTACGCAATGTTGTCGGGTTGGAGCACGCACGGTAAGCTAGCCTGTCCGTACTGCATGGGTACAGTCAATTCGTTTCAGTTAAGAAATGGAGGTAAATCTTGTTGGATTGACTGTCATCGAAGATTGTTACCTGGTGCACACCCCTTCCGACGTGATCGAATAGGGTTTCTAGATGGATCTAGGGTGTTAGCCGGTCCACCACCCGAATTAACCGGTGAAGAAATATGGGAACAGGTCCGTCATCTTCCAACTGTTTACGATGGCTCCCCGTTTCGACCGACCAATAGAAAAATTACCGGTTTCGGAATCACTCATAATTGGGTGAAGAGAAGCATATTTTGGGAGCTGCCATATTGGAAGACGTTGTTAATCCGACACAACCTGGATGTCATGCACATTGAGAAGAACGTCTTTGAGAATCTCTTTAACACTGTCATGGATACATCAAAAACGAAAGACAATATAAAAGCAAGGAGGGATGTAGAGATTTATTGCAACCGACTGCAGTTGCACATTACCACGTCAGGCAATAAAGTAGTGAAGCCGAAGTCGTCGTACACTTTGATGAAACAACAAGTAAAACAAGTATGTGAATGGTTGAAGAGACTGAAGTTTCCGGACGGGTATGCTTCGAATATTGGGGGCTGTGTAAACATGGCAGATTACAACTTTTATAGCTTCAAAAGTCATGATTGTCATGTGTTTATGCAATGATTGCTTCCTATTGCGTTACGAGGGATGATACCGACTCCCATATGGGATGCGATAACGGAGTTATGCGCATTCTTTCGTGTAATCTGCTCAAGGGTGTTACACTTAGAAGACTTGATTCCATTGCAAACAAGTATCGTTCAAACAATTTGTAAGTTGGAAAAAGTCTTCCCGCCCGGATTCTTTGATTCTATGGAACACTTAGTGATACATTTGACACGAGAAGCCATAAATGGTGGGCCGATCCAATATAGGTGGATGTATCTTTATGAGAGGTAAATGAACTTTGCCATTAAAATAGTTTTCATTCAAATACTTACCCATTTATTTTCTAACACATATTTCAATCGTTGTTTAGGAAACTTGGGTCGTTGAAGAGGACTGTTAGAAACAAAGGAAGGGTGGAGGGGTCTATCGTTGAGTCTTATCTAGTAAATGAACTATCCACCTATTTCTCCCTGTATTTTGATCCACAGATAGAAACTCGACATAATCGTGAGTCAAGAAACTTTGCCCCAAATATTCCTAGTTCTTCGGGAATAGACGATCGCTTGAGCATATTCAAGGTTCCATCTCGTAGATTATTCGAGAAGGGGTGGAAAAAGACCATCTTGACTCAAGCCAAGATTCACAAGATCCACACATATGTGTTGTTGAATTGTGAAGAAGTTCGACCTTTTCAATGGACCTTTGATGAGTGGATACGACAAAGAGAACCTCATCTTGATGCAGTTGGACGGGATAAAGCTCGGGATGAAAGGTTTTCTACTTGGTTCGAACAACACGTGAGTACAAACATATGAAATTTATGTATGTAATGTTACACATATGTAATTTATTTCTTATTTGTGGTTTTATAGGTCATGCTCGGATCAGGCGATTTCTCCGACCATTTGAAATCCCTAGCACGTGGACCAGGCCGATATGCTTGTCACTGGGGAGCTCAACGTAGTCGCCACAAATGACGAAGTTAGCGAGGAAGATGCATCATATCACGAAGCTAGCGACGAGGAAGAAGAATTTGAAGATATGGATGATGATGAGGATAACGAAGACAAACTTATGTTATCTGATCACTCATCTGATAACTAGTGTGTCTTTCTTATGTAGACATTTTCGTGTTAAACATTCTCTATTTTACCGTTCTTATGTAGACATTTTTCGTGTTAAACATTCTCTATTTTGCTGTTCTTATGTTGACATTTTCGGGTCTTATGATTTATGTACACTTATATCATTTTGTGTTAACCATTCTCTATTTTTAGATGTCTGGACGCCCTTCTAGGGGTAGTAGGAGTTATAGGGGTAGGGGCAGTAGCAGCTCCGCTGGGTGTGGTAACCCCCAAGACGATGAGTTCACCGGCGACGCACTAGATCAGATCCAGTCCGATGACGGAGCAGCGGGCTCGAGGGTTAGAGGCCCGAATGTGGCATCACAGACGCCCCAGTCGAGTCAGCGACCGCCACTTTTGTTGTCTGAAGCGGGCGGGTAAGTAGATGTGATATATTATTTATTCTAGTACATAATAAACCAATCCTAATATTTTTTATGTTGTATATTTTGCAATTGTGAAGGTTTAGGATAAGTCGGCACTCCGGAGGGCCATTGTCGTCTTTAAGTCCATGTTCGATGGTCCTTGATCTCATTTTAGGGATGTCCCTAATGAGCACTATCCACTGTTGCTGGATCAATTTCGGGTAGGTATTTTACTCTATTTAACTTATTGAGTGGATTTATTTTTACTTAATCCAAACAATGTGTTTGCAGTTGTATTATAGTTGGCCTCCTGAGATGGACGCCGAAGTACTAGCTGTATTTCGGCGCCACCTAAATAATAGGTACGCCGACATGATGAGAGATGCACGTCGCTTCGCCGAGGAAAGGGCTTTAGCCATTGATGGTGTCGAGTTCGACGGACGTGACTACACGATTCTTGCACCACACCCTCCAGAGTGGATCCGGAGTGAGTTTTGGGTCCAGATGATTGAGCAGGTTTGTTTTGTTTTGAATACTTGTATCTGGTTGTACTAGGATTTATATTGATTTATGTCTTCTTTTTAACAGGTATGGAATACCGACGCGTTCCGGCGTGTATGTGCGGCCAATACGGCCAATCGGGCCACCGAGTATGAGGGGATGACATCCAGACACTGTACTGGATCTATTAGTACCGCTATGCATCGGGACCGCTTGGTAATTTATCACACACTAGACTAAATGTATATAATTGATGAATATATGTACTATATACATGATTTTATTACCTACTAACAATTTAAGTTGTGTATTATAGAGAGATGCATGGGGCCGTGAGCCTACCAGCGACGAGGTTTAGGAGGCTACACATTGCACCAACAGAAAGCTTGATCCGGGTGCGACTGGTCCATCCACGGATCCTCCGATCTACGTTTACCCAAAGGCGGCTCATACGATTGTAAGTTCAATTATGCATGACTAGATCTTTGTTTGTTTTATAAGATAGATAGAAATTATAGCAAACTTAGTTTGGGCTGCCATTGTTGGGCAGATGATAGGATTGTTTTGATAAAAGCAGGTAATGTATATATGTTCAAATCACAGTTGAAATGCTGCCGAATTTTCTATAGGTTAGTATTATTCTCTAGATTCTAGTTTCTAATCACAATCATTCAAACAATCAAACAAATAAGATTGAATTACTACCTGTTTGATTCAACTTTAATCCAAACGATTACAAATAGTGTTCTTGACTTTCTCTCTCTAGATATCTCTCTCTCTCTACAATTCTCTCTCTCTGAATTCAATTATGTTCCTCACTTCTTACAAAAACAACTAAACAAAACTATTTATACCGTACAAGTAAAATACAAGGAAACTAAAATACAAATATTGACTTTGACTTTTATTACAAATAGACTTTGACTTTAATGAGAATTGACTTTTCCAGCTTTGACTTCTTGAACTTTGACTTTTAACTTCTTGATCTTGTATCCAACAGATTTATGCTCTAACAATCTCCCTTCTTGATCTTGTATCCAATAGATCTTTGCAAATCCAGATAAAATAAGAACATGTAACTCCTGAATCAACAAATGAATCAGTTAGAATGCCTGTCAGTAACACGAAGTCACTGTGTGTAACGAATACACAATATAAAGGAGCTTTTTGATGTTCACTCCCCAGGGCTTCCATCCAATCATCGAAACACCACAAAGGCAATTTCTATGAATGTTATGACAAAGAAACGAATTCTTTGTGTTTTCGTGCACGTGTAGAAAGAATTAAGCACGAATAATTGCTTTTTAAAAAGGCTCAATATTGTGTAAACCACTGAGACAACAGTAGATAAACACAGACTCAATGTGCATGATTGAAGTGCGGAGGTGGGGCAAACTTCCTTCTTTTTCAATATCCAGATTTTCCAAAAGAAAATCAGATAGATTATGTGCTGCGTCCCCTTGAAAATGTGAAACATTTTCTTTTTGAGAAGAAAATGAGTAGCTTGTGGGGTTTAGTCAAGAATTGGCATGGGCTAGTTGCCTGTTTCAATAACGTTCACCAAATAATTGTGAAACGCTAGTAATGTGGCTACCCGGCTCAGAAAGTAGTTGGTGCAGAGTTTGATATTCTTTTACTCTGATCTCACACCCTCTTTCTTTTAATCATTAAGCTCACTACTAACCAAACTCTCTTTTCCATTTTACCTCATCACACCCACACTCATTTCTTTTAGACTCCTCACACTCAATCTCTATGGATTAACTTCTTGGGTAGAAATCACTGGTTAACGTGATTTCATAGAAGTTCATGTAAGTCCTAGCACAAAGAACCCATATAATCCTAATAAGCATGTGTTGCTCAAGATGATTTAACTTTATCAGTTAAAGCTCAAAATACAAGTCAGATGTATATATGCTCAGAATATAATCATGAAGATATGAGCATTTTAAAACATTGAAGTATTTTCAAACAAGTATATTGAATGAATGAATATGAATGCAAAAGACTTGTTTGAAAATCTGACATTGTATGAAAAATGATCAGAAATGAAATGATATAGCAATTAAGGCTTATGGTAAAAAATAACGGATATTGTCTATACGAAAAAAAAATATAGACATTCTCGAAATGACGTTTCGAAATGAAATATCGCTCAAAATTCTTTAAAGTACAAGCGAGGTGTGTTACCATCGAAAATATGTTTCAATATGAGACATGGTAAGAACAATTTGATCAAAAATTAAACCGATGTGTGTGAATACTTGAAAGTATGTAGAAAAGACATTACGCAAGTATTTATCTTTTGAAACACACGGTTTATTTATCATTTAAGCACAAAAATAAAATGAAAACATTTAAAATCACACTTCCAAATTATAAAATCTGTTTAAAAATCAGGAAGTGGTTTGAACATTTCAGAACATGTTTTCTATATCTGAAAGTTGTCCTTCTTTCAGATATATTTGAGATTAAGATAAGAAATTTACCTTTTTCGCTCAATCTTAATTCTCATAAAGTCAGCTTAAGTCAAAATGATATGATCTTTTAAGCTTCTCTCATCCTGCACAAGTCTCAAAGTCTAGTCAAAGACAAATTTATTCACAAAAATTAAAAGACATAAAGCAGTAAAACGATTAAAGTACGAGTTCTGATCAGAAGTAATCAGAAATCATAATTCTTTTACTCCCCCTGAAATTATGCATCTAAAATATGTCAGTTATAAAGCACATGATAGAGATCTACAACTCCTTTTGGAATGTAGTTCGTCATATCTATCGGATGCAAAAATTTCAGAAAAATATGTACTCCCCCTTGAAGGTTGATATCGTCGTTGGAGTATCGGAATACAATCTCTTATATCAGCCTGGGAGTATTTTTCTTTAAGCATTGAAGTACGAGTCCTAAACTGTTATGTTTAGAAGTCAAACTCCGTTGAAGTACGGGTTCTAAGCTGTTGTACTTAGAAGCCTTGGTTCTTGATATTGAAGTGCGGGTCTTGAACTGTATTATTCAAGAGCCATTGTTCTCTTACTCCCCCTTGACTTGTGATGCCTGCAACATAGAATCAATCTTCGGTTTTGGTACCCACTGGTATTTGGGTCCATGTGTGTTAGTTGCAGTTCGTATGGGAGTAACTGAATAAGAACCATACCAGTAATGATCACTTGCTTTATGTACAAAATCATATGTATGACAGTAAGAACAATACCTCTTTTTAGATAATCTGATCATTTGATCTCTCGAGTAAGCAAGATCAGGTTTTCCTGTTAGCACTTTGTTCTTCTTAGTTGTTGATGCATGTACAAATGATTTGTTACTTTTCTTCTCTTCCTTCTTTCCTTTCTTTTCTTCCTTCTTCTCATCATTCTTCTCATCTTCAACTGGTTTTACCTTCCAAACCAGCTTCTCTTTTTCATATCTTTTTCTTCTCCTTCTATGTGTACCTGAACCATCTATTTTCCAATCATAGAAAATGTTAGTTGTACGAATCTGATCAGACAATTTAACTGACTTGTTTGTAGAAACAATTTGCTGATGTGAGCTTGATGCTGGCTTGTTAGAACCAACTGAATTATTTCTTGGTGAGTGGATTTTTTACTCTGGAGTCGTTTGCTCAGTCACCACCACCTTTGAATCAATCTTTTCAAGCTCTTTTACCTTTGAAAATAGACTGTTCTTTTCTTTGATGTGCAGATCAATCTCTTTCTTGAATTCAGACTTCGTTTTTTGATCTTTCAATGCAGTTGTAGATAGTTCAGATAGTTTTGCATTCAGCTTCTTGATCTCAGCTTCAAACAAGCTTCTTTCTTCCTCAAAACCCATTTAAGCATTTGTCCTCTCACCAGATATTTCTTTGAATATCCCAACATTCTTTTGCTCAATGATTTTCTTATCTTTGTCAAACTTATCTCTTTCCAGGATGATTACTTTCTCAAAGTCAGAGATTTGTTGAGAAAGCTTAATACATTTAAGCTCAACCGTTTTCTTCTCGTCAGCACATTTTCTGGAAAACTCGGAGAATTTCTTAGCAAACTCTTTCTTTTCTTTCTCAAAAACTGATCTTTCTTCAATAATTTGCAGCTCTAATTCAAAGATCTTCTTTTCATTATCACACCTAGTTAATTCAGAAATCTTAACAATGTGATCTTCTAATTCAGAAATCTTGTTCTTTAGCTTAGTGTTTTCAGCTTCCAAAAACAAGACATTTTCTTCATTAAGCCCGGAAGTCTGTTTCAGAAGATCTTCATTAATAGTCTTTAAAGCACTGACTTCTTCTCTCAGTAGTTTCCTTTCATCAGAATATCTCTTTGACCTCTTTGTGTAGTAATCAACTGAGGAAGCAAGATTTGTGTTCTCTAATTTGAGCTTGGCAATCTTCTTTTCATCATCATCAGAAAAATATCCCATCTTGAATATCTGTTAACAAAAAAAAAACTTGACAAAAATGATCGTTAATCCAAAATATGAAATCTCAAGAAATACAGAAAAACTTGAAATAAAAATTCAGAAATTTTGATCACAATCAGAACTATGTCCCCCTCCGCAGACTTAGCACGGGGGTCCATATTACTATTTTGAAAATTTTGTCTAAGTATAGAAAAGTTTGCGCGACGAGAAGCTGGCTCAAACCAAACTTTGCGTGACTAGAGGCTAACGCAAACCAAGCTTTGCGCGACACAAGACTGACGCAAACCACACTTTGCGTGACACAAGGCTCACGCAAACCACACTTTGCGTGTTGTGAATAAGGCGCAAACGATGAACTTCGCGTTACAAGATACTCGCGCAAGATACACTTTGCGTTACACGAAGCTAACACAAGACGAAATTTTCGTTAACCACTGATAACGCAAACACCAACTTTGCGTTAAAAATGTATGGCGCAAAGTTCACTTTTCGTTTCTCGTTGAATACGCAAACATCACTTTGCGTTTCTCATTGAAGACGCAAACCTTTGAACAAATATTTGGTAATT
Source organism: Arctium minus (assembly GCA_954870635.1). NCBI lineage: Eukaryota > Viridiplantae > Streptophyta > Magnoliopsida > Asterales > Asteraceae > Arctium > Arctium minus. The sequence goes on from OX941081.1 coordinate 147,087,540, forward strand.
CTCTCGATGAACTGGCGCAAACCACTGATGAACTCGCGCAAACTTTGACGAACTCGCGCAAACCTCTAAAATCGAACAAATTCGCACCAAAAACACATATAGACCTCGAATTCTAACTCGAAACTTTGACAATTTGCTAGTCTAAACATCTAGAACTCAAATCTAACAAAGAATTTCGATCAAAAACACAAATCAATACAAAATTGATTAGAACACAATGTCTAGAACTCGTGAACTTGAACTTAACAAAAATCAGAAATTCATACTCGATTACAGTGCAATTAACAAATCTTTCCAGACATACTCGATCGATTATACTATACGAACAAAACCTAATCGATTTCAACTCCTAATTCGCACAAAAACTCAGAAATCGATTTGATCTTCGATGAACAGTAACGATGAACAGTGTCAACGAACTTTTCTTGAATTCTTGATCTGATTTAGATTTGGATCTGCTCTGATACCAATTATTATTCCCTAGATTCTAGTTTCTAATCACAATCATTCAAACAATCAAACAAATAAGATTGAATTACTACCTGTTTGATTCAACTTTAATCCAAACGATTACAAACAGTGTTCTTGACTTTCTCCCTCTAGATATCTCTCTCTCTACAATTCTCTCTCTCTCTGAATTCAATTATGTTCCTCACTTCTTACAAAAACAACTAAACAAAACTATTTATACCCTACAAGTAAAATACAAGGAAACTAAAATACAAATATTGACTTTGACTTTTATTACAAATAGACTTTGACTTTAATGAGAATTGACTTTTCCAGCTTTGACTTCTTGAACTTTGACTTTTAACTTCTTGATCTTGTATCCAACAGATTTATGCTCTAACAGTTAGTTGACTTGACAATGTCTAATTTGGTAAACTGTACGATGCCTACCATCGAATTAGGGAGGAGGAGTACCCAGACTTACCTCCCGGCACTTTACCTCCCAATGACGCCGAGTTGTGGGAGCGTAGTGTCGGAGGACGGCGTAAGGGCCGTATTTTTGGATAGGGGACCAGTCAGGATCCCTATTATGCTATGACCGGTGATTTAGGTGCCAGTTCGAGCGGGAGCATGCGCGACCGTCGCGATGAGGAGGTATGCTTGTCAAATGCTGTTTAACATTGTTAATCATATGTTTGTTAAATGTTGTCTGACATTGTTCTATATATGTTTGTCAAATGTTGAATTTCAGTTGGAGGAGCTGAGGCAGAGGTTAGAGAGAAAGGAAATAGAGAGGATCCAGTTGCAGGAGCGACTACAGAGAGAGGAAGCAAAGAGGATCCGGATGCAGGAGCGAATGGATAGAGATGAAGCAGAGAAGAGACAAATGTAGGAACGAATGACACAGTTTGACGCGTTCATGATCAAGTTTAACAATCAACACCCCTTTCCCCCTCCGTATGATTACGTTTATGTATTTATAGATATTTTGAACAGTTTAAGACTTAGTAATATTTAAAAATTGGCAGGTTTTGTACAGGATAAAAACTGGAAAATTTTAATTTTTAATTATTTAAAAAAAAATTAAATTACCTACGGATTATCCGTCGGAATATATTTTTTAATTTAACTTTTATTTAATAAAAATCCATCGGAAATCCGTCGCTAAATCCGTCGGTTAATAGCCGTCGGTAATTCGTCGCTAAAAGTCGACCGTCGGTGATCCGTCGGAAATAACCCACGCCGTCGGTAACCGTCGGAGATCCGTCGGTAATATCCGTCGGTGACCCGTTGGTGATCTGAACACTGACCACCTTTTTACCGACGGACATTTACCGACGGATCAGCGATGAATTTCGATTTTATCGACGGATCACCAACGGATTCATCCGTCGGTGATAAGCCTCTGATTTGTAGTGAGAGTTCTTCTTGAGAGTTACCTCTCTGTCCATCAACAATTATCCTAATATCATCAATTACAATGAAAGTGTTAACACCAATTTCTTATTTGCTAAATAACTTTAGATCAATTGTTTTACAATGATTATAAAATAATTTTTTAAGTGTCACATCAGTATAAAAAATTATAGTTTAATCAAACTTATTCATATCAATTAAAAAAATATAAATATGACGTTTGCAATCCATTAAATTTACCATAATAATTATTTGCAATTATTAGACTTAATAAACCCATAATTTCTTAAATAAATTTGTGTCAGTCTAAAACTTTTTAATGCATGTCACTTAAATAATCGATTTGATATTACCGTAGTGGATGGTCTAACATTGTTGTGATATTACTTTCAATCAAAAAGCTTTTTAATGAATTTATTTTATTCATCGACATCTAGTGTTTTTGAAATATATGTACCTGAAAAGATAATTAGAAAGTATTATCAACATATATTATATCTCAGACAAAACATAAACGAATATTTGAATGCATGCATATTAAATTTCAATATTATTGATTCAGAAATTGATATGTTGTGTAATAACCGTGTAAATTTTTTTTAATAAGAATTGGGTGTTTTGTGCCCAAAACTTTATTTATGGAGGGGCTAGTTGTAAAAAGGGGAAAGTTAGGGTTATATCCTTTTCACCATAGCCGCCATTTGCCATTTTGGGGAGAATATCAAAGAAATCAGGAGAGTCTTGTGTGTGTGTGTTCTTGGTGTGGAGAAGAGCTAGAGTGTTGGAAGAATTTTCTCATCATCATCATCGTTAAGGTATGTTCCTAGTATTTCTCTTAATGTTGTTTAAGTTAGTAGGATATTTTGCTAGTTGATGAGGATTATTATTATTGAGAAATCCTTGAATCTCTATTTAGAAATGTTAGAAATGTTAAGTTTTAGGGGTTTTGTTGGTATCGGTCGATTTTGAGGAACCCTCATAACCTAACTATTGGTTGAATAAATCGACCTAAGGGAGGGGGTGGACTAGAATTTCTATTGTTGTTATTGTTGGGATTTAATCCCTGTTCGACTTGGGTTTAATCAGTCTTGAGAATCACAGCCGGCCACGACTTCTTTGGCCTTCGGCGCTGGACAGTAGCAGACACCGGGGGGGGGGGGGACCCGGGCTTGTTCCAGCCGGCGACCCCGGGAAGGGAGGCCTCGGGCGACCCCGGGCACCCGGGCAGTGGGAACCTGGGCGATCCCGGTCGTGTACGACTTGGGGTGACACGATCATAGGAGACTCGGGTAGCTTTCATTCGGGTTTCAGGATCGAGGGTTAATCCGATTGATAATCCGACCTTTCTCCTAGTAGCGTATGTTATGAGATTTCTTTGGTTTTGGGAATAATTGTGTGATTTACCGAACGATCCTACTTTGTGCCTTAGGAATCTATGATCTGGGCAATTTCAAGTTTGGGGATTTTATCACAGGACGACAAATCAGTTTTTCTAAACTAAAACCTCATTTGATTATGATGTTATTTATGCATGCGCGTTTTCTAACCAGAGACTTCCTCTTGTTTATGCTATTGTACGCATGTGAAGTTTATTTAAATTACCGTTGGTATTCCTGGTACTTTTATGCATGCGAGATTTAATTAAATGGGAGTCTTTGTAACTGAAAGTGTGGTAACTTGTGTTTTAATATTAAAATCATGAAATGTTATGAGACCGTATACTTATCTGATTTATGAACCACATGTTTTGCTATGTGTAAAAGTTGAATTGTTGTATGCATACATTTCGGTGTGGGTGTGTAACGGCTAAGTCGGAGGGTGTGTTCCGCCAATGCTCACGTCGGGGTGTGTGTCCTGTTTATGCCCTGGAGGGTGTGTTCCGCCAGTGCGCACGTCGGGGGGGGGGGGGGTGTTCCGTTTATGCCATGGAGGGTGTGTTCCAGTTAAGGTAGCATGAGACTGACACGGTGTGTTCCAGTTAAGGCAGCGTGAGACTGACACGTGGTCACGAGTGGCGTGACTTCAGTGTGCCGATTACATATATGGTTTGCGAGTAAAAGTTTAAATGTTTTAAAGTGGAGAATTGTTTTTAAACGCCATCAAACTGTTTTAAACATTGTTGTTGATGCGAAATTGCGAATGTTGTTACTAGAGGGAACTCACTAGACCTCATGGTCTAACCCTCGCTCTTTCAAAACTAAAAACCTTTTCAGGTAGACGCGAAATAGGAGGATCCGGTAAAGGCAAAGAGAAGGTGCGAGCGGTACCCGATTCTAGAAGACTTCCTCATAGTTAGTTGTTTTAAATTCTCAGTTGTGTAATAGATTGTCTTCTGCAAACCTCGAAATCTTATTGTAGACTTGGGGCCGTTTTGGGCATGAATTCATATTAATCAATTATGTTAATTGTTGGAAGTTTTGGGTTGTTACATGTTGTTTGGATTAAAATATTTCAAAAAGGAAGTCTATAACAAATGAATATATCTTAAAACAATGATTTATACTTAGACTTCTTTTGACAAACTAGTTGACAAGTTAGTTGAAAAATGTAAAATGATAAAAAAAGACATGTTAAGAAGGTAGTACATTTTAATATTTTCATAATATATTTAAAACAAATCAGTAATAATATAATATTTAATTAATATGAACCAGATGATAATAACATTAAATAATGGAATATGCTAATTAATAGAATTTCAATTGGATTTATTATATATAATATTATAAATTTTGGACTTGTATAACTAAGGATGAATTTTATAGAATATCTACATTAAAATGATGATTTTAAATAACCATTACATATAATATAAATAAAAACGAAGTTGATCAACTTTAAATATCTTAATAATTAGATTAAATATTCTATTAAAATATTCATCAAAGTTTTATTATTTATGAAACAAAAAGAAAATAATTTTAACTTTTATATAACTTATAAAATATTATTAAAATTGTTATATTTTTTTTTGAAACTAAATATATTAAATAATAATAATATAAAAATAATTTATAAGATTAATAATAATTCTAAATGATGAATAATGAAGAATTTAAAATTAAAATTAATTAATAGTTTGGAATTAATATTAATTTATAATTGATATTTATTAGTAATTAATAATAATACATAACAAATAATTTTAAAAAAATATAATAATAATAAATATCAATTAATATTAATCAAAGATATAATTGCAAAAATAAATGGTAAATTTTATTAAAGGTAACTTATAAGCTATTTTTTTATCAATACAAACAAAACTATTAAAATAAGCTCAAAATAAGTTAACGTTTTTTAGAAATAGCCTTTATTCCGAATAAAAAAAAGTGAGCAAGTTTTACCTAACTCGTACAAATTTACTTTAAGTGGTTAAATTTTATATACAAGAGCCAAATACTCAAGTCTATTTAGGACATTTTATTACGGGTGAGCATGGGTCAGGTCGGGTTGGATCGGATCGGGTGGGAAAACGAAAAACCTGATTGGGTTTCGGGTAGGCTATTTACGCCCTGAATATTGCAATTGGTGGAATTGGGTTTTCGGTGTGTCGGACCTAGTCGGGTTTCGGATCGGATTGGGTCGGATTTCGGGTAAATCCAGTTTATTTTTTACTTTTCCTTCAAATTTTTAGAATTCACGTCTTGTGTTACTGTGTAGCACAAAAAGAAAAAAAAAACTAAACGTTAAAACATATACAAGTTACAGTCTTTTAAATTAACAAAACTTGAAAAAAATGACTAACATATCTTACTATTAATAATTATATGTTTATAAAATTATAATGACTCAAAGTCTCAAATAAAACTCTTTGTGCAGCGTGCTTCATGCTTGAAGCCTTGAACATTAAAAATTAAAGCAGATGAGAGGATTGAGGAACCGACGGTGAGACTTGAGAGACCGAGAGACAACAGAAGTAGATACGATTAGGATTAGGAAAAGTAATAATAAAATATTTATTTAGTAAATAGTTTTCGGGTTTCGGGTCGGATCGGATCGGGTGACATATATTAAGACCCTACCCGAACCAATATATCCGACCTAAAATTGGGATTTCGGACTTCGGGTATGATCGGGTGTCTAGGGTCGGATTGTTCGGGTTTTTTTCGGGTCGGGTTTTCGGGGTTTTCGGGTGCAGTCGGGTTTTGCACATGACGGTCCTTTATGATTGAACACGATCTTAACCAGATGATACAAACACAAATATGATAGATTACCAACCTGTTTTGATTACAAACAACATATTACAATGGTTGATATGATTTCTCTTTTAGTTCTCTCTCTGTTTTCTCTCTGATGAATGGTGATCGATCTTGATGAGCTGTGTTGAGTAAGATATGAGATGTGATCATATCTCAATATCTACCTAATATTAAATATAACTTAATATAATATCTAAAAACTAATAATATCCTAAAATATCTAATAAATAGATATTTAGGAATAATACAAAATACAATAATTAACTTTGACATTTATTACAAACTTAACATTAGACTAATATCGAGAGTGGCTTTACAGCTTTAGCTTCAGATTCCAGTCTTCAGATTGGATGATCTTGAATCCAATAAATCTGTGATCTAACAATCTCCCCCTTTGGATCAAGATCATTATTAAACGGATTTAGCAATTCAGTCTTCTCTTTTAGCTCAGAAGATGCAATCTCCCTCATAGTCTTCAACAAGTAGCAATCTCCCCAAAAGACGTAGATAAACTCTCTTTCAGATGATGGGAAGAAATTATCTTCAGATTTAGCTCAGAATGTTGTAGCAAAGTATCTTCAAAGGAAATTTCTCTCAAATCAACATGTTTTCAGAATACTTGCTCTAAACTTGTGTTGTTCCCCATTTCTTGTGTAGCTCTTCTCCCCCTTTTTGATGAAAATAGCAACGAGTTCATCAAAACTTTTATGTCAAGAAATGTCTTTCTTACAGAGCCTTTGATACGTCAATTCAAAAGATATTCATCCAGATCTTTGCAAATCCAGACAAAATAGTCGTGTAACACCTGAATCAACAAATGAACCAGTTAATATGCCTGTCAGTAACACTAAGTCACTGTGTGTAACGAATACACATAATAAAGGAGCTTTGTGATGTTCACTCCCCAAGGTTTTCTATTCAATCATCGAAACACCACAAAGGCAATTTCTATGAACGTTATGACAAAGAAACAAATTCCTTGTGTGTTCGTGCATGTGATAGAAAGAATTAAGCACTTGATGATTGCTTATAAGGCTCAATATTGTGTAAACCACTGAGACAACAGTAAGTTAAACACAGACTCAATGTGCATGATTGAAGTGCGAAGGTGGGGCAGACTTCCTTCATTTCAATATCCAGATTTTCCAAATGAAAATCAGATAGTAAATGTGCTGCTTCTCCTTTGAAAAACGAAACATTTTCCTGTTAAGAAGAAAATGTGTAGCTGGTGGGGTTAATCAAGAGTTGGCATGGGCTAGTTGCATGTTTCAATAATGTTCACCAAAGAAATGTGAAACACTAGAAATGTGGCTGCCCGACTCATAAAGTAGTTGGTGCAGAGTTCTGATATTCTTTTAACTCTATTCTCACACCCTTTTTCTTTTAAACATTCAGTTTACTTCTAACCGAACTCTCTTTTGCATTATATCTCATCACACAACTCACACTTATTTCTTTTTGATTTCTCACACTCAAACACTATGGATTAACCTCTTGGGTAGGAAACACTAGTTAACGTGTATTTATAGAAGTTGTGTTAAGTCCTAGCACACTGATCCCATGGTTTTTCTAGAATGCATATGATGCTAAAAATGCTTTAACTATATCAGTTAAAGCACAAAGTAGTTCTTGAAAACATTTAAACGCACACTTCCAATTCATGAAATCGGTTTGAGATTCGGGAAGTGGTTTGAACTTTTAAGAACAATGTTTTCTATGATTGAAAGTTGTCCTTCTTTCAACCATATATGAGATGAAGATAAGGAATTATACCTTTTGAGTGCTATCTTACATCTCAAGAAGTTAAGCTTAAAGTCATAAATATATGATCTTGTAAGCGTCTCTCAAACTGCAAAAGTCTTAAAGTAAAGTCAAAGCAAATTTATTCACTTAAATTAAAAAGACAAAAAAGCAGTAAAACAATGAAAGTACGAGTTCTGATCAGAAATAATCAGAAGTCATAGTTCTTTTACTCCCCCTGAAATTATGCATCAGTAAAATTATCAGTGTAAAAGATATGCATTAAAATTTCAGACAAATATGTACTCCCCCTTGATGGTTGATTTCCTCATTGGAGTATTGGAGTACAATCTCTTATCAGCACAGGAGTAAGGTCTTTTGATCACTAAAGTACGAGTTCTAAACTGTTGTGTTTAGAAGTCAAACTTCGTTGAAGTACGAGTCCTAAGCTGATTTACTTAGAAACCTCCGTCTTGACATTTAAGTCTGGGTCTTGAACTGTTGTATTCAAGAGCCATATTCTTCTTCCTACTCCCCTTTGACAGTAGGTGCCTGCAACACAGATTCATCCTTTTTCTTTGGTACCCACTGGTATTTAGTTAGTTGCAGTTCTTATGGGAGTAATTGAGTAAGAACCATACCAGTAATGGTCACTCGTTTTATGAACATGATCATGTGTACGACAATAAGAACAATAGAATTTCTTACCTGACAAACTGATTAATTGATCTCTCGTGTAGACAAAATCAGGTTTACCTTTACGCGCATTGTTCTTCTTGGCATTCTGCGTATATACACATGACTTCTTACTTTTCAGCTCATATTTCTTCTTTTCTTCAACTGGTTTCCTGTTCCAGACCAGTTCTTCTTCTTTGTAGCTTCTTCTCCTTCTTTGATGTGTACCTGAACCATCTTCCTTCTTTGATGTGTACCTGAACCATTTGTATTTCTATCAAAGAAAAGGTTAGTATTACGAATTTGATCAGAAGATTTAACTGACCTTTTTGAAGAAACAGATTTGGATGTTGAACTTGCAGCTGACTTAAAAGAGCATTTCGAATCAGCTGAATCATCTCTAGGTGAGTGGACAATTGACTCTGGATTCTTGTGCTCAGTCACCACCACCATTGAAATAATCTTTTCAAGTTTTTTAATCTTTGAAGAATAACTGTTTCTTTCATTGACAAGAAGGTCAATCTTCGTCTCAAGCTCATACTTATTTTTCTTCTCTTTCTGTGCACACTTAGAGAGTTCAGATAGCTTTGCATTAAGCTTTCTAATTGCAGCTTCAAAGATACTTCTCTCTTCTTCAAATCCCTTCTTAGCACCCTTTCTTCCATCTGATATCTCTTTTAAGAATCCAACGTTCTTCTGTTCAATTGCCTTCTTCTCTTTGGCAAACTGATCTCTTTCCAAAATGATTACTTTCTCAAAGTTACTAACTTGTTGAGAAAGCTTTATACTTTTAAGCTCAATCACCTTCTTCTCCTCAATACTCTTCTTGGAAAGATCTGAGAAATTCTGTGCAAACATTGAACTTTCCTGTTCAAACACAGATTTGTCTTTGACAAACCCTTGATTCAAGTCTGATATTTTATTTTGAAGATTAGCATTTGCACTCTCCAAGTTCTTGAATTTCTTTTCATTCATCTCAACAGACTCTTGCTTCTGTATTTGAGCATCCAAATCAGAAATCTGTCCTTTTAATCCAGAGTTCTCAGCTTCCAAAACCTTAACTTTTTCTATTGGAGACAATATTGATTTACCTTCAAGCTGATCCCATAACTGTTTTGCTGTAGCCCATTTTCTATTTATTTGAATAGAAATCTCTTCTGAAATTCCTTTCAATATAAGAATTTTGGCAAATTTATCAGCTTTATGTCTCCTTCTCTGCTCATCTGTGTATTCATTAAGGTATATTGGAACCTCTTTACTTTCCAAAAATCCATAAGCTCCTCGAAAAGAATTGAACATTGTTGGAATTTTCATCATCCTTCCTGCAAAGATAATCTGATATAAGTGTTCAATTCATGTTTTCAATAAAGTCTAAGAAATGGATTTTCCACTGCTCATATTTTCCTCTTTCTAAAACAGTAGATTTCATATCAGTTGCAGATGATAAAAATTCTTTTGAAATAGACATCTGATCTAGTTTGTATTGTTCTTGAAGATCTGAAATTTTCTGAGACAGATTTTTCTCTCTAGGTGGAGCAAAGAATTCATCATCCATGATTCTTGTAACAAAAGAACTTGACAGATATGATCGTTAATCCAAATAAAATCAAATAAAATTCAGAAATAAAATTTCCAAATTTAACCAAGTATAGAACTGGCGCAAAAGCACAAATTGCGCTACTTGAAGGTGGCGCAAAAGTAAACTTTGCGTTAGAAGAAGCTGGCACAAAAATGGACTTTGCGCGAGTCGTTGGTGCAAAACAAACTTTGCGTGATAAGAAGGTCGCGCGAAATGAAGTTTGCGCGAGCAGTTGATGGCGCAAACCGGAGGTTTGCGTGAGTAGTTGATGGCGCGAAATGTTGTGACCGGTATGTTGCTCGACCGAGGCCTTGACCGGTATGATGTTCGACCAGTGTGATTCTCGACCGGACCTGCGATCGGAGAGATGTTGGACCGGGGTTTTGACCGACCGGGGTTATGCATTGACCCAAGTTTACCTTCGACCGGGGTGATCGACCGGTATGGTGTTTTTCGACCAGATTGGAGATGAGACCGGGGTAGAGACTTCGACCGATGTTGAGACCGGTGTGTTCGGACCGGAGTGCGTGTAACCGGTGTCGACCGGTATGTGTTCTTGTTCGATTAATCTGCTCTGTAAATCCCAAATACACCAAACTAGAAAACGTTTTACACCTCTAAACTTTGACAAGATGATCGACTTATCAACTACAACAACTTACAACATTTTGATTTAAAAAACAAACACTGTTTGAAAGTTTTGATCGATGGTACAGTGTTGAATATGAAGAACACAGAGAGTTCTTTAAAACTTGATTTGAATCTGGTTTTATGCTCTGATACCAATTGACGGTCCTTTATGATTGAACACGATCTTAACCAGATGATACAAACACAAATATGATAGATTACCAACCTGTTTTGATTACAAACAACGAATTACAATGGTTGATATGATTTCTCTTTTAGCTCTCTCTCTGTTTTCTCTCTGATGAATAGTGATCGATCTTGATGAGTTGTGTTGAGTAAGATATGAGATGTGATCATATCTCAATATCTACCTAATATCAAATATAACTTAATATAATATCTAATAATATCTAAAACTAATAATATCCTAAAATATCTAATAAATAGATATTTAGGAATAATAATAAAATACAATAATTAATTTTGACATTTATTACAAACTTAACATTAGACTAATATCGAGAGTGGCTTTTCAGCTTTAACTTCAGATTCCAGTATTCAGATTGGATGATCTTGAATCCAATAAATCTGTGATCTAACAGCACACCCCTACATTTTATAGACGTTGGATGAGAAGTTAAAAGTGGCATTCGATTAGTACAAAAAAAATTCTTCAATATATCATTTTTATTATAAGAAATAACATTAAATTCAAGAAATACTAATAATTCATATTAAACCGTTTTTCTGAGTATTTCTAGACATAAAGTCAATCAATAATTATTTTTAAATTTATATTATCTATCATATCTTTTTTACATAGCATTGTTAGTTTGTACCACCGCCAAAAACATTCTTATGATATATATTTAATATATATATATGTATATATATATATATATATATATTGACATCATTTGAGGTCACAATATTGACTATTCAGAGTAACACTCTATGTAAATTAATATTAATCAGTTGGGTTTTCATCTCATATTAAGTTAATGTTTTTTTACCACCGTTTTAAACTTTTAGGGTTAAAACAAACTTATTCGGAATCAACAACCTTAGATTAATCAAAAGTCTATGTTAGTTATAGCTTGAGATTTTATTATTGTTTTAGAGATATGAGAGTATATTTAAGATTAATGCACTCAATATTAGGTAATTAATAGTCAATAATGTTTGAAAAAACTAAGGATATAGATATAAGTTGGACCATCTCATATGGTTGATAAATTTTTTTCAAAATGTAGGAGTTTTATTAGTTAATAACAAAAAATATACTATATTCTGATATAAATATAGAATTCATGTGGATGGAATAATCAAAAGAGTCGGTGAGAGATGAATGATGGATAATATATCAAGGTTTTTTGTAGATCAATAATTTTAGAATTTAGTACTAGATAAAAAAAACCTTAGAGAAACAATAATCAATATTGTAAAATGAACGGTCAATTAACTTTTTACATATTTTATTTTTTAATGTAATTAATTAATGTTTGGGCCTTTAATATAATACGAAATTCTTTGGACCCTATTAGATACGAGAATAATTTGTATCTTTATTTACTAATTTTTTTTACTACTACAATAAACTAAAAAAATTGGGCCTTTATTTCTCGTGAGCCCTGAACATACGTCCGGTGCAAATACTTTAAATATGAAAATTACATTGATAATTCTTCATTAATGTATTTTCAAGTATGCATATATAATTTCTTTAAAAATGCATGCACACCGCATAAATAATTTAATAAAAGCGCACACTTTTTTCTGTTAGATCTCTGCATTTTTTTAGTTGAAAATCTTTTTTGGTGTACGTGATAAGGAAACGCTATGAAACACGATGGTTCCATCCAGAGTCAACATCTTCATATGGAGAATTATGCTAGACAGACTCCCAACTCGCGACAACCTAATCAAGCTAAAGGGCAGGTCGAATGTAGCATCTGATGTTCCAGTGCCATATTGTCCAATGTTTGGAGCGGATAATGAAATAATATAGCATCTGATGTTCGAGTGCCATATTGTCTATGAGTTTTGGTGATTTTTAGAAAGATGGTGGTCCTTTTCTGTTCCCGGGAGCAGGTCGTTGGAGTTGATGTTATTTGGTATCAAATATGCCTTCAATAATAGTATTGTGAGGAACGCTTTAGAAGAAGTGTTCTACATCAGTTGTCATACCTTGTGGTACTTTTGAAGTAGGTGTGTTTTGGACAACCCACCTCTTGTAAGGACTCTATTCCTAATCTTATTGTGTGGAGAAGTCATTTAAATCGGTTTTGTCTAGGTGTAAGGCGAGTGATAAAAACCCAATTGTGTGGAAATGTTATACTTTTGACTGTATCAACACTAACCTTGTAATGACGGTGTTCTTTTACTAGCGGGTTGCTAGCGTTTTATGAAATCTTTGGGTATCGTTTAAAAAATAATTAATAAATGCACACACTTGGTTACTCTTTAAGGAGTCTAGAAAATAAAACGTTGTTACTTTAATTATTTATATAATACTGTATTTGTTTTTAAAAAAATACAACCTTATTTTATAGGTTTTTATTAAAACTGAAATATCTTTGCTTATTAGTAATCGCATTGATATTGATGATTTTATTTTAGTTGTAGTTTTTAAATTTATATTATTTTAGTTTATTAAGTAATATTTTATATACTTGATCAATAACTAGATTTTCATTAAGTTATGGTAAAATCATGCATCTTTGTCTTAGGGTATGTTTGTTAGCAACTTAATGATATTCACAACTTATTCAGTCAATTATATATGACTATTTGGTAGTGGCGTAATGATATAAAAAATGGCTTACTCAGTAAGATTTCAAGGGGGAGCTTTATGCAGAAAACCAAGTTTTTTCCAAACCAGCCCCTCCCATTAAAAAACACGTTCATTCCATTTATGAAAAAACTCTCTAAAAAAAAAATAATTCTAAATCTATACAGACAGATTAATCCACACAGACAACTTTATCCATACAGAACTTAATGGAAAACAACCCCTTAGAATTAATTGAAAAATGCTATTTAATTTATTTAAAATATTTAGTGAAACTTTTTACAATTCTTATTAAAAAAATAAAATAAAAAGATTCGAAAGCTATAAAACCTAAAATGTCCAAAGAGATATATTAAAAACCCTAATATTACCGAAGGTTCTTGCAGATTACACGGCGGTGTTGCCGATAAATCATTGCTTCTTATCCTACTTTAATTTGTCCCATTTATAGTAATTATTGTCTATATTTTTTTGAATTTATCATCAAAATTCCTTTTTATAAAATGTCAAAATTATTCAAAACAAGGTTTAACAAATTTCAGAATCTCGTCCATAGAAAATGATGAATACTCCCATAGTTATTCATCTCAGTTTTCTTCTTCATATAAATCGATGTAACCTACAGGTTGTTTAGTTATTAGATGTGGATAATGGGTATTGCAGAGAATATGTCCAATTTTGGGCATCAAAATTATTCCATTCAAGGGTTTGTTCATTATTCAAGATTCACCATTTTCTACATGGGTTCTTAAAAAGAGATAGAGAATGAAGAGGGTCCTTATCTTATTTGTAATGTTATAATGTATGATACTAAAAACTATTGATAGTTACCGTATTAAAAATAAAATGAGCAACACACTTGAAGTAAGCATATTTTAGATTTTTTTTTGTAACCGTGGGTTTCTGGCCAGCTGATGCGCACCGATTAACTTCTGAGCGACCACAAATAGCCTGAAGTAATCACATGTGAATCTCCTTGGCCACAAGGGCTTTGGCAGCACCTGTATTTGAATCCTGGGTAGATGAGTTTTTCCACCACATCCCCGAAAGGTTTTACCACTGCGTCACAAACTCAAGTTGTTCACATTTTAGATTTTTAAGTCAATAGACACACCAACTACTATAAAAAGAAGTATTATATAGAACTGGCAACGGGTAGGGAATGGTTAGGGTAAGGGTTATTTCATTATCCAATTCATTTAAAATAGCGGGTTACGTAACGGGTAATTATCCATCTCATAAAACTCTTATCCATATCCTACCCTACCCATTAAAAGTAGTGGGTAATGAAACAGGTAATGGATAACAGGTAAAATAAAATTTAATTTTGAAGTACAAATGATATTGTTAAACCTCAAACATATAATTAAAACATGAGTTTATAAATATAGTTATTATTTTATATCTAATTTGTTCTAGTACCATTATATAACTCTAAATGTAATCATAGTAGAATATTTTAAAAATAATATAAAAATTGTAAGACAACACTTTTCGTTCAATTTATTTTCCTAACCCTTTTTTTAAGTATATAATATTTATATACGTCAAATACAACAAATAAACTCACACACCCTCTACACCTTGGTGAGGTTTGAACCGCTAATCTCTTAGGAAACCAAAGGCTTCGATACCGCTAGGCCAAAAGCCATTTGGTTTCTTGAGCCCATCTTGTTTCTCATTTAATTATCATGAACTCTTTTACTCGATAAATATGAAAAATAAACTAAAGTACACATTAATAAACGATAACATTATAAAAATTTTAATAGACCATGGCCCATATATATATAGGGGTTGTTTTATTTGCAACCCTTAAAAAGGTTGCAAACCTTGCAACTCACATCTTAACCGTCGGATTCATGATCGACGGTTACAATAGATATGGGGCCCAATATTTTTAATTAAAAACACAGAAAAATAAAAATAAAATAACCGTCGATCATGAATCCAACGGTTAAGATGTGGGTTGCAAGAGTTGCAATCTTTTTCATGGTTGCAAAATATCCTTCCACTATATATATATATATATATATATATATATAGAGGCTCCTTCAAATAGAAACTTTTTATTAGTACAAACTATGCAACCCAAGGGTATTTTTGTCTATTTACAAATTTCGTATTTTTAGGAAATAACCAACTTCCTTAATTATCTCTCCCCCTCTCTCTCTCTCTCTCTCTCACACACACACACACACGCTCCCTTATCACCATCCACTTCCAGGCTCCGGCGACATCCGCCACTGGCGGCGACATCCGCCACTGGCGGCGACCTCCTCCCACTCTGGCGACCTCCACCATTTTCGGCGAGTTTCATATGAGAAAGAATATAAGAAACTTCAAAATTTTCACGATTTATACAAGAAAAAACATATGAAATTCGAAAATATATGATTATTTCGAAAAAAAAATCAGAATATTCATATAAGAGAAATATATGAAACTTAAAAATCCGATTATTTATACGAGAGAAGAATATATGAAACCATTTTATGAAATTTTTTTGAAATCGTTAATGAAAATATATGAAGTTATATAAAAATATATGATTATTATGAAATTTTCACGTTTCATATGAGAAAAACATATGAATCCATTAATGAAAATGCAAAAACCCACCGGAGTTTAGAAGGATTCGTCGGAGTTTGGTATCCATTTCGATTTCACTTTCTTGTTCATCATGGTGGCCGAAACTTTTGAGAGAGAGAGAGAGACATGTTCACTTTCTTGTTAATCATTGTGGTCGGATTCTTGTTCAGCATGGCGGCCGGATTTTTGAGAGACAGAGAAAGACGACGACCGGAATTTTGAGAGAGAAAGAAGGAGATGGCGGCTGAATTTTTTAGAGGAGAGAGAGAGATTAGGTAAAAATGAGAAAATTAAGGAGATAATAACTATAATTAGATTAATTTAAATTTTAAAAATTATTCCAAAAATGCCCTTTCCCTATTTTTTTAATAAATCTAAATCCTAAAAATTCTCAACCGTTGATTAAAAATTCGGATGGTCTGGATGGGTTTGTAAGTTTGCATTGTTTAAAAAGTTTGCAAATGATTGCCCCTCTCTCTCTCTCTCTATATATATATATATATATATATATATATATATATATATATATATATATATAAAATCGTAACGGGTATTGTTATACTTATACCCTACCCACGGCAATTTCGGGTAAATGGATAATGGATAAGTGGATAAATCGATAGCATTTTCTTTATCGATATCCTTATCCAACGGACCGAAACATAACGGGTCACGGATTAGCCCTTACCCATTGTCCGTCATAGTATTACACTCCCACATTTAACCACTAGAACAAGAGTACCATATAGATGGGCAACAAATGGTACCCGGTTGGTTACAAGGAACTGAGTCTCATTTGGATATACTTTTGCTCAATTAACCATATAGTACCTAGTTTTGTGGGAGGTAGTTTGACCCGTTCCCAATGGATACCTTGTCATGGACAGGGATTCTCAACATAACCGGGTCTTGAGGTTCAGAGATGAGGATACACCATCTCTACCCCTCATGGATGGGGACGTGGAAGATATCCTCCCCCCCTCCCTCCCTCCACACACACACACACACACATATATATATATATATATATATATATATATATATATATATCACTACATCAAATTTTGTCTTAGTCAACAAATATTAATTACCTATATTGCTTAAGATAAGTTTAGGCAACAAAGGCTAATATATGTTGTCTAAGTTTCCTCTTAGGCAAAGTGTAATTATTTGTTGCCTAAGTGAGATCTTATGCAACATATAAATGATTGTATGTTTCCTCAAACTATCTTTAGCAACACATTCCCTTACGTTGCCTTAGTTGTATGTGGACCACTCATGCTTTTTTGAAAATCAGGGAAAGTCATCTTACGCAATATATAATCTATTTCCTTAGGTGCATAAGATCTTTCATAGGCAACATGCAACATACTTTTCTTGTTTGTATGTTGCCTAAGATAAAAAAATATAAATAATTATAGGTAGTTGAAAATTAAAGGTTGAACACTGAAACCCTATTAAAATTGGTCAAAATTAAGTTAGGCAACATATAATGTATTCCATTTGTGGCCTAAGTTTTGTCTTAAACAAAAGTAATAACTCAGATAGTTGAGGGTTTTAAGGTTGACAATTAAAATGACAATTGTCATTATAACTTTTACTTAGGCAACTTATAATCTATTGTGTTTGTTGCCTAGGATCTGTCTTAGGCAACATATTTTCTTGTTTCTTTGTTGCCTAAGATCAAAATCACTAATAAATACTGATAGTTTCCCCCATTTCCCCCATTTCCTCTTCATTTCCAACACTTCTTCTCAATTTCAAACATTTTCGTTTATGAGGATTTGGGATGCGATTTCAAGCGATTTTGGCTTACAACAAACATTGCTTTCATCTTGAAAATTCATTTATAGATTCTTTGGTAATTATTATCTTATTTTGTCTAATTTATAGTTATGTCATGTATATATCATGTAAATTTGGAATGTGATTTGGAGCGATTTTGACGATTTTTGGTTTCCAACAAACGTTTTTAGAGATTCTTAAGTAATTACTATCCTATTTTATCTAATTTTGTTGTTATTTCATGTTTATCTAATGTAAATTTGGATTACTACATGTATAAAAATATGTTTAGCTCTTACTTTATTTATGTATTTCTTTTTCACATACAGACATGACAAAAAATTTGGACAAAAGTTGGATGAATTTAAGAAGATTCGAGGAAAAATGCATTTTGGGAATATATACATTTTTGGAATTTGCTAAAAAGAATTCAGTGAGTTGAAATGGTTATTACAATGCCCCTGCATAGACTGTGGCAACATGTTATTTCAAAATGAGGCAGATATAATATTTCATTTGAAAAATGTTGGTATAATGAAAAATCATACTATATGGGATCAACACAGTGAGGTTACAGATATACCTATGGCATCGCAACGAAGGTTGAATATGATACGCGATCGAGCGTCTTCGAGTCACAATGTCAATCCTATTGTACATTTTGTGGAAGATGCATTTCTATTCCATGAGCGGTATAATGATAATGAATCAATCGCCCAGGAGGGTAATGATAATGATAATGATGTGGACACTGTTGCTTTCATAGTGATTGATGCCTATTCGCGACAGCTAGCGGAAACGAATACTCCATTATACGAGGGTTGTACAGAGATTTCCTTCGGTGCCCTTCTAAAATCAATTTCCCATAACTAAGAAACTGGAATTTCTATCCAGGCATTTGATAAGCATTTAGGGTTTAAAAAATCTTTAATGCCCACTCCAAACAAGCTTCCTAAATCATATGCAGAGGCGAAAAAAATCCTCAAAGGCGTAGGGATGGGGTATGAGCTTCACCATGCATGTTTAAATGGTTGTTTCTTATACTACAAATAGGGTGACATGTATGACTCATGCCCCGTGTCAGGATTGACAAGATATGAAGATGTTAGTAACAAAGAACCAATAAAGCACTACTACAGAAATGACTTTTATACGCGCCTAATTATACACGGTTTTTGTTGTTTTTACAAAAATCGCATATAAATGACGAATCTGGAACATTTTTACACGGTTTAATTTGAATCGTTGCTAAAAATATGGTTTTATACACGGTTCTAGATTAAAAACCGTATAAAAAGGGTACTCGACAATTACAAACGGTTGCATCGATAAAATCGCGTATAAAGGTTACGTTTTATACGCGGTTATTTATTAAAAACCGCGTACGAAAGGGTCACTTTTGTACGCGGTTATTGCTAACAAACCCGTGCATAAAAGCTAGATTTACACGTGGTTTTTAGCAATAAACCGCGTATAAAAGTAACACTTTTGTACGCGGTTTTTAATAAATAACCGCGTATAAAAGGTAACTTTTATACGTGGTTTTTAATACACAACCGCGTATAAAAGTACAAATAACTGCGTCTAAAAGTACAAACAACCGTGTAAAAATGTAAACCTTTTATACGCGGAGGTTGTTTATTACAAACCGCGTATAAAAGTAAAAAAACCGCGTATAAAAGTACAAACAATTGTGTAGAAATGTCATACCCTTTTATACGCGGTTGTTTATTTAAAACCGCGTATAAAAGTACAAACAACCGCCTATAAAACATGCACTAAAACACACACTAAAACACACACGGAGAGAAGTGTGGAGTGTAATCTTCTACTGAATATTCAAGTAAGAGAGAGAGAGAGAGAGAGTTAAATATTGTTTGGACAAAAGGAGGCTGGCTGATGAAGTGACTCAAGCACATCTGTTGTGATTGCCATTACGTTTCTTATTGGATTGCTATTTAAAAATAAAATATAAAAAGTCACAATTATATGGGGATTAGATTCAAATAAGTGGAATTTGATGAAGGACCATGAGAAACCAAGATCTCTAAATCTTTAGAGAGAGAAAGTAGAGAGAGAGCAAGGAAGCGCAAAGTATTCAGACGACTTAAAATGTGAGTGCAAAAGTTACAAAACAAAGGCTCTAAGGGGACTTAAATACCCCTAGCCTTTACAAAACAAATATGAACAAAAAACACAGTCAGACTAGAAAATAAATACAATGATTACTACAAAATTAGACTTAACAATCCCCCCTTAGTAATCATTGACGCCGTGGTCTTCAAAAACAATCTTCAAAAACAGCATAGACCAACCAGGCGACTTTGGAGAATCACTGACGCTCTTCTCTTTGACGAAGTCTATTCAAACCAACTAAAACTTCCAGTCGTCTTAGAGTTGAGCGGAGATTCAATCTCTATTGAATTGAATCTAAAGTCTTCTGGATAAGTCGAATCTCGTCATTATCAACATGAAATGCATTTGCTCTTGTTTCCAAAAATTTTCTTTTAGCTTCCTTCAGATGTTGCTCTAACTGAAGCTTAATCACCTTTAAAGTTCCATCAGAGTAATGTGCAATTTCTTCAAATCTGAGAAAGCATTTTTTCATTTGACCCATTCTTGTACACCACTCCATATGGATCTTCAACTATGGTGAGAAGAGGATAAGACTCTAAGTTTGGTAAGCTTTGGTTAGGCCTCAGAATATTTACAACTGGTTGGAAGCTTTCAACGACCATCTGGAAATCAAAAACCCTGAAGAATCGGATTTGCCGTCGAATGAATCTTTTGATGACGAACAAAGCTTGTGAAACATCCTGTGTTCTATGATATAGATTCCTGAAATGGTCATATAAGAATTCAATGTCATCTATAGAAAGGTCAGTGAAGTCTGCCTCTGAAAATTTATACCGCTTGCAGTCTCTTCTTTCAACTTCAAAATCAGGATACCAGATATTCACAAACTTGTTGATTGTGACACTGATGACTCGAACAATCAAGTGTTGAGAATACACGGTATTATTCCTTTTGCGCTGGCACTTAATGAACATTAAGTATTCATATTGATAGGCATCTGACTCTTTCTCTACTTTAAGGATTGCATAGATGTTAATCGACCTTCTTCTAGAGACAAAGATGTTTCTCTGAGTGTCTTCTAGAAAGGCTGATCTTTGCCTTGATGCCAAATATCTACGATGCAAATTTCTTTGTCTTTGATGTCTAGATAAAGCTGGTACTTCTTCTAGAATAGATGGTGGAATTACAGGATCAGAAGGTGGAATATCAGCTTCTGCTCTTGACGACTGACCGACTTCAAATGAACTTGAAGGAATAGTGGTAGTCGGAGCTGAACTAGCAACAGGAGTAGATGTGGCTTTAGCTGATTCAGGAACCTCATCATGAGTAGGAAGATCACTGTATAACAAATCTGCTTCTTCTTCATCTTTTGCATCCATGAACACTGAGTCATCTTCTGTATCTGATATGATAACGATATCATCACAGTCTTCTTCATTGACTTGACATATCTTTTCAAATCTGACATCTTCATCATCATCATAATTAATCTCTATGAAATTAGCAAAGAATGTCCTCATGTCATTTGCAGCTTCAGATTCTTCAACTTCATGAATATTTGCAGAAACATCTAGATCCATATAAACAACAATTTGCATATTATTGTTAATATTACTCTCAGAAATATTCAGTTCATTACGCAAGGAAGACAGATGAGCATTTTCAATCATAACATTCACTAAATCCTGAATGTTGCAGTCTTGAACAGTTTCACCACTCTTTTCTATATCACCAGCCACTTCTTCTTGAATATCTTCTCTAGCTTCAGAAGATCCTTCAACTCTCGGTCTCTTTGCCATCTCCCCCTCATGGCCTTGATGATCAGGATCATCTTGGTCATGTCGGCGCTTAAGAGACGGGCCGACCTCAGTTCTGCAACTTTGTTCATGAAAATCAAGCCTGGAAGATAAATCAGAGAAGGCTTGAGACATAAAAGATTTGAGATCAGAAAAACTTGATCGAACTTCTGATCTGAATGCATGAAACTCATCAGATAAAGCAGTAATCCGGTCATATTCAGAAGAAGGAACTGGAGATGGCGTAGGTTGGAAGTTCCGTAGCAAAGAAAGAAGATCTTGATCCTGATGTTGTGGCGGTGACATAGACAGTAGACGCGCATATAGTAGATCAGTCAACTCAGAAATAGGAAGGTCATGAAGAGAAGACCTTGAAGATGTACCAGAAGGAGAAGACATAGAAAGTCCCGCAGACATAGAAACCACCAAAGGAAACGGAAGAGAAACAATCGGAGAAGTAGTTGAAGTCACAGCAGAAGAACGTTCACGAAGAACTAAACCAGTTGGTCGTCTGAAAAGAATCTCTGGAGGAATCACTGAAGTATCAATTTCAGGCATTTTGCCTTTGAAGAAAGTCTTCAACTTCAGAATTTGAGCTTCCTTTTCTGCATCCATTCTCTTTGATAACTGACGAATGACATCATTCAAAGTAGAGAATTTGTCGGTAGAAACCCGAGCTTGATCAGAAGTAAGATCTACAGCTGAAACTGTTGTAGACTGAATGGTCGCAAGCGAAGTTGCTGGAGCTTGACTTTGTATCGAAGCTGAGGCTTGATCAAATGCTGTATCTAATTCATCTACTTGAAGACAAGCAACAGAAGGATTAACAGGAACAAAATCATCTTCAGAAACAACTTCTGTTGAAACAACCACTTCCGGTGACCTAACCTTCCTTTCATAAACCTTAAGACTTGGTTTATCACTATCATCATCATCATCATTATCAAATGCATCTTCACCATCTTTATCACCAGAAAGAGCAGTATTAGCAGCAAAATTATCTTCATCTTCAAAATCAAAAGCAGTAGCATCAGTAGCTTCAGTACCAATATCAACAATAACAGATCCAATTGGTTGAGATGCAACAGCTTCCTCAACTTCTTGTGCAGCAGATACTTCAACCTCCTGATTAACAACTATATCAACTTCAGTTTCAGCAATTGTTTCAATTTCTTTATCAGCAG
This sequence comes from Arctium minus, assembly GCA_954870635.1. NCBI lineage: Eukaryota > Viridiplantae > Streptophyta > Magnoliopsida > Asterales > Asteraceae > Arctium > Arctium minus. Next base: position 147,110,459 of record OX941081.1, read on the forward strand.
CTGCTTCAACTTCAACTTCATGTTCAGCAACAACTTGAGTGTCATGAGAAGGCTCATCCTGTGCAGCTTCCATAAACTCATTCTCCATGCAATATTCTATGACATTCTCATCTATAACATCAGCGTAGTTGGCAATAAGAGCATACAGAATGTTCATAGAATAGTTGAAAGACCTCTTCTGCTTCTGAATATAAGTCATTTCGGTGTCTGGAACCTGAGGCCAAGATAACCTGCGAGGAATGGCTGGATTGCTGCGGAGCATGCTTCGAACAATAAGTTTCAGAAATCTAATGAACGGAATGAACTTCCGTTTCTTGTTGGTGAACTTGTCATGTACCACCTCCGAGAGTTCGGTCTAAAAAATAAAAGTGTAGTCGACATGCAAGTCATAGACGACTGCATGGAACAATCGGAGATACATTAGACTTGCACTATCTGTGCCAGAATGCTTCGAGGTCAGGCACCTGATGATAACTGAAAATAGTGCATACCATACTGGAGGCAGATTAGACTTGTCAAAGTCTGTAACTTTGTTCAGTTGACCAACATATCCGAGCTGTTTGATTCCCTCAAATACTTCCTCTTCTGATGGAAAACTGTCATAGGTAGTACGACCTGGTCTGGAGTTCGGCTCAGGAAGCTCCAGTATCAATCTCAGTCGCTTGTAGGAAAGGAAAGATTCAAATTGATCGATTTGAAGATCAAAGTGATGCGGACGAGCCATTTCATTCTTTGTTATAGAATGCCAAGCCTATTGAATGTAGACCTCCGGAACTTCAGCAACAGAAGACAGAGCTTGAGCAATTGGATGTCCTCGAAGAATAGATCGAATAACCGGATGTATCTTTATTCTATCAAAGTCAACAAAATAGTTGTTTGGATTGTAAGGCATATACATGATGGTTGGAAACACATCATTTGGTGTACGACGAGAAGCAGAAAGATCGGCCCCAACAGAAAGGTGAGACGGCATGGGAGTCTCATGGGAATCTCGATCAGACGGATCATCGATAATGTCATTCTCGTCTTGAATCATTGGGTCTGTATTGGTTTTAGAAGACATAATAGAACTGGAAAACAAAATGAAAAAGAATTAGACAAAAATGAAAAAATTTTCTAAGTATGGTTTGCGCATCAAGTTAGAAGCGCAAACCAAGGTTTGCGTGTTGAACGTGAAACGCAAAGTAAAATTTATAAAATCTATAGAAAGGAAAGATTGCGTTTCAGTCATGAGACGCAAAGGTAAGTTTGCTGTCGGTCCAACAATACTATATCAAGTTCTTAGATTAACAACACAATAATATTACCAACCTGTATTGATTATAACAAATGGTTACAAGGTTGATCTGATTCAAGCTATAGATGTGTGTTCTCTGTTTTCTCTCTATTACACCTTTTTGTGTGTGTTTTTGTGTGTTTATAATATCTGATCTTTTTTAGAGAGATTGAGAGATACAATCTAATCTACCTAATAACTAAATATCTAGATATTATCCTAAATAATATCTATTACAAAGATATTAAATAACAAACTATAATAAACTAACTAAGACAATACTATAACTTAGATATTTAAATCTAAGTAAACAAAAACAATTACATTGACATTTATTACAAACGACATAGACTTTAATATTGAGAGTCGACGTTTCGGCTTTAGCTTCAGATTGCGATCTTCAGTTTGGATGATCTTGAATCCAATGAGACTGTGGTCTAACATTTGCGTGTCTAACATGATCCGAAAACTATACTTGGAAAATAACAAGACAAACAAAAACACAAAAGGAGTTTTGCGTATCAAGTGTGATGCGCAAAGTTCACTTTGCGTGTCCAACGGGAGACGCAAACTAGACTTTGCGTGTCCTATTGGTTGCGCAAAGTACATTTTGCGGGACAATCATACTTGATATATAAACCCAAAACCAAAACAAGAAACACAAACACAAAGAGAGTTTGCGTGTCAAAGAGGATACGCAAGGTAGACTTTGCGTGTCCTTGTTGATACGAAAACTACACTTGAAAGAACAAGGAAAACAAAAACAATAAGTTTGCGTAACAAGTTAGAAGTGCAAAGTAGACATTGCGTTTCTAGCTAGACGCGCAAAGTTCACTTTGCGTTTCTAGTTAGACTCGCAATGTTTACTTTGCGTTTCTAGTTAGACGCGCAAAGTTCACTTTGCGTTTCTAGATAGACGCGCAAAGTTCACTTTGCGGGTCTATCATACTTGTACAGAAACCTAGTTTTCACGAGAAACAAACCGAAAACCACAAAAAAACAAAATTAAAGCAAGAATACAAGAAATTAAAGATAAAAGAGGCAAACCTGATGATCGATTATCAGTTCTAAGCAAAACCCAATACTTGATTTAAGTAAAAATTCACGAAATCACAATTTGAGATTTTGGAAGATGAACAGTTCGAGAAAAGCAAACATCAGGTTCATGAACACTTGAATCAACAATAAGCATAACGAAACATTACTTAAGATCGATAAACGAATGCGAAGAAATCGAAAACACATACCTGATTGAAAATGAACAACAATCTAAAATCAATGGAGTTCGGCGCACAGAGAGTAGGAGGGAAGAAGATGAACAGTACTTCAAAATTAAAAATGATAAAAGAAGCAATAAAAGTGAATATTCATATACTAACCTCTATTTATACTAAACTTAAAAAAAATAATACTAAAAAAAATATACTTAAAAAAAATATTCCTAAAAAAATATTCTTAAAAAAAAAATAAAGCTAAAAGAAAATTTTACCGGTTCCTTTACTCCCCCTACACAAATGCATAAAAAATTAACATATCAGTATAACAAATGTGTAGGAATATCAGAAAACTTACCTGATAAATTTCTGATTAGAACGAGAAATTTTTTTATCAGTTATGAGCACTCCCCCTAAAAAACAGAATGTTGTCATATTTTGAACATCCCGAGTCCAGATACCATAATTGACTTAGCTGCACACACAGAAACTACACCTTTTTAGGTACCCATATGCTTATGGGTCTCTTGTTAGATTTATGTCTTTTATTTTTCACATATTTATTTTTCATGCAAGAATGAAAGCAATTATCAATAGAAGATAAAACACAATTATCAGAATCAGAACTAGAAGAAGCATATGAGATATTCTTTGATATATCAAACATTTGCTGAAAAGAATATTTTGGGTTTTTATTACATGTAGCAAATGTATCAGTATCACAAAGATTGTCTACACAGTTAACTCCTAACAGTTCAGATTCTAAAATTTTCTGTTTCGTCCTCCAAATCTGCCTTGGTGACTTCCTCACAGTCCGATCTGAAGAAGAAAAATCAGAAACATTAGAATTTTCAGATAAGACAGTATCATGTTTCTTTGACTTCTTTGATCTTCTTCTTTTACGCTTCTTTTTATAAAATTGAGCATTTAGCAGTAAAGAATCATCAATAATTGAATCAGAAGAAGAAACTTTATCAAATAAATCAGTCTTAGCATTTGACATTGAAGAACTAGCCTCGGAGTGAAAATTTTCAAAATTGCGCAAGTCTGGAGGAGGTTTGCGCTTCCCATTGGAGGCGCAAACTGAGCTTTGCGCGTCCAACTGTAGTTTGCGTTTCCAACGTGGAACGCAAATGGCCATTATTTTGTAAAACTTTAGCATTTTCCTTGGAATCTTTTGACAATCCAGAAGAAATTTTATTTTCAAAACTTGTTTTCATTATAAAAAGAAATAAATTGTTTTCTAAACAAGTTTGAAGATTTTGTTCTTCCAATCTATCTTCAAGATCAACAATCTTACCTTCTAACACTAATGGGGGAATGTATTTCTTAGTATCATAAGACACCGGAGATACATTTTCCTTATCAGTGTTAGTAAAAATATCAACAAAATCTGTTGAAAATGAAGATTTATTGGAAGATTTGACATCTAAAATATTTTTAGATTTTCTAGATTTCTTAGATTTATCAGGAAAATACTTTGTATTTTCAGAGGTGTAAACAAATGGAATTTCCATCCTCTTGTTTTTCATTCTTTTCACATTTTCTTCTTCCAAAATTTGTTTCTCAGTTGTCCAAAAGAATTTAAACTGAGGAGCATATCTTGCAAGAGTAAAATGATCATATTCGTATAAAGTAGGAACTTCATTTTTAGCATGGTTTAAAAAATGCGGGTTTTCAAAACCAAGTCCCCACTTTTCTTTTATGGCTTCTTCACTCCTTGGTTTATTCATGTAAATGGTTTGCTCAGATTGTTCTCTTTTATATAATTTCCTTTCTAAAACAATTATTTTCTCAGAAAGATTTTGATTTGAAGAAGTCAGTTCAGTCAACGAATCATGATAAGTCTGATTTGAATTTTCTAAATCAACTAACTGCTTTTGAAATTTCTCTTTTGTATCAATTAAAATTGACTTTTCATCTTTTAGAGAAATTTGCAGTTTATCGATTAAATCAGACTTTTCTTGATTTTTAAACTTTTCAGAAACGAACTTTGAGCGCAAATCATGCAAAGCAGTGATAAAAACATTCATTTGAGATAAGAAGAAATTAGAATTAAACGCAGATATTACCTCAGAACCATCGGATGAGGTATCCTCTTCCTCATCATCACTTTTATCGTCACCAATAAAGCACATAGCCGCAGTCTCCTCATTTTCAGTCTCGTTGTCCGAATGATCCAACCAGTATTCTTCTTTGGCCAACAGGATGGTTCCACTTTCCTTCTTTTCAGCTAGAGCCAACTTCTTTCGGTAAAAAGCAGCATCCTTTACCACTTTGACTCTGCAATCCTTAACCATATGTCCAGGCTTCCCACAGTTAAAACAATTCATCACCTTTTTGTCATCTTTCTTTTGGTCAACTACCTTAGCTGGTTCATACTTTGGAGTGTATGTCTTTGAAGGAGCACCAAGTTCTATCTTCTTAGAACCAGAAGTAAACCACAGGTTGTTCGACCCAGATCTGTGCTTGAATTTTTTCTGATAATGCTGAGTTAGAAGAATGATGGCCTTTTCAAGAGCTTCGCCATAATCATCTGTAGATCCATCATAAGTCGATTCGGTCAAAGCTTGCTCAGCCAGTTGGCTAGGTATAAGAGCAATGGGATCTACTGACAGAGGCTTGTTCTTCTTATCCATTTTCGCCTTCTTCTCCATTACCATAGATTCATCTGTCATCAAGATTTCGTATAACTCCTGAATTGGCATGGTTGAGATTCTTACATCGTTTCTCATTCTGTGGCATGACTTGTTCCACTCTGGTTGTAACGCGTTCAGGAATTTCAAGTTAGCCTCCAACTCAGTCTTAATGACTTTAATCTTGTAAAGATCGTTAATGACAGCCCAAAATCGATCAAACACACTCTTCAAACTTTCCCCATCCTTAGCCTTGAACTTTTCAAAGTTGTTCATGTACCTAGTCTGTCGCAACTGAGTAGACATTGCAGTACCAAGCATAATCTTCTCAAGTTGAGTCCACATCAGCATTGGATTATGTTTGAAGCAATCGATTCTGTTATAAATGGAATTGGGAAGAGCAAGGATCATATTTGACTTAGCTTGACTGTCAGCTTGATAACGAAGGAGTTCATCAGCATCATATTCTATTAATGCTTTTTCTACTGTTGAAGCTTCAGAGGTTGCAGTAGCAGGAATAACCTTCATTGGCCTTTCCATTGGACCTTTAGTCAAAGACTTCATCATATTGTCCCCATTCGGTTGCCTTTCAATAAAATTGATAAACCGATCCTGCCACTGTTCGAATTCGTTCTCATTGATGAGTACAGGTGGACGAGTATCAGACCCCAAAGACATCATGAGGTCATTCTTGTAGAGTTGTGCTTGTAAAGACATCTTGTGAAAAAATCAGAAATTTCAGAAAAATTGTCTAAGTCAAGAAGACGCGCAAAGTGAACTTTGCATTGCAAGAGAAGCGAAAACTTGATGCACGAAGAAGATCTTTTCTCTTGAAGAGAGAATCGCGAAGTATACTTTGCGTATACAGAGTGATTCGCAAACTGGTGGTTTGCGTATTAAACTAGAGCCGAGAAACTAGAAGCTTTGCGTTTCCAACGTGAACCGCAAACCTGAAAATTCACTAACACACGAGTTAGACCACAAAGAACTTTAAGCAAAATATATGAATGAATCACAAACTATTATGAATGAGGCGCAAACTTGTATGAATGAAGCGAAAACTTTAAAAAAACTCACAAATTTTCGCAAGATCAATTCAAACCAAGAAATTTATGCATGAAAAACACACACTGAATATCGAAAACACCTTTCTAACAACTTTTGATTATCAAACTCGATTAAAAACCACTAAATCTAAAAATCTAGAATGTAACAGTACGTTTAACGAGTTTTTCAGAAAAATCACAAAAACATATATGAATATATGAATCAAATCAAATCAAAAATCTAAAAATCGAGAATCAAATCATGGTTTTTATGCACAAATAAATGAATCAAGTATGATCAACTACTAAAAACGAATCTAAACCAAGCAAATTTGCACAAATTCAACCAGAAACCTATCCAAATTTGATGAATCAAGCAAAAAATGAGATTTTCTTGAAAAATCAAGAAAATCAATCAATTTTTTTGCTTAATCTACAAATTCAGTAACTAAAAACGATTTCTCTCAATCCTCTCAAGATCTAGTATGCTCTGATACCAATTGAGAAACCAAGATCTCTAAATCTTTGGAGAGAGAAAGTAGAGAGAGAGAGAGCAAGGAAGCGCAAAGTATTCAGATGACTTAAAATGTGAGTGCAAAAGTTACAAAACAAAGGCTCTAAGGGGACTTAAATACCCCTAGCCTTTACAAAATAGATATGAACAAAAAGCACAGTCAGACTAGAAAATAAATACAATGATTACTATAAAATTAGACTTAACAGACCTGATTTAAGTAGTCATCAAGTTTTCTTTGAAAAACTTGGATGGTTTTGAGAAATAAGTAAACATTACTGTATTTAATTATTTGATTTAGAAAGGGAATCACAAGTTACTGAATGAGTTATAACTAAATAGTAGTAGTAGTCGTCTTAGGCCAGAGCTGCATAAAGAGACAACACTTGTTATTACATCTAATAAGAAACCGGTATTGAACCGGTTGACCTGGTAACAAATGGGTAGAGGAGTTAGTTTCTTTGAACTTGAATGGGAGTCATATGGAGGCCGTTCTGGAGGTTTGGAGGATTGCATGGGTTTTTATCCTTTTGGTGTGTAGGGGCCCTTCCTTAATTCTGTTGGTTGTGGTGAATAGGGGGATGGGTCATTTTTCTTTCTTGTTTTTTCCAAGCCTGTAATTGAACACTTTCTTGGTTCATTATGGAATTTGGATTCTTTTCTGGGACTTTGGGATCAGTTTTGGTATACTAAATGGAGTAGGGGATACTGGTTTTTGATGGCTACCCCTTTTTGGATTTTTTGGTGTATTCTTGATGAGTATATTGGGGATTGGGGGATTGTGAGTATAATTTTTGCCCCATTCTCTTGTTCCCATTTTGGTGAATGGATTACTGTGTTATCTGTTACTGGAAACAATAAGGAGATTTGGTTTTTTGTTAGTTGGTGCAGCCTTTTTTATGATCGGATCATCTATCTGAATTATGTGAATATTAGTGGGAGCCATAAGATGTGGAGTTGGTGGCTTTTTTATGCTTGTTACCATTCTTGGATGTGGGTGTATATCTGCTATTTCTTTTGGCTTTCTTATACCCTTTCTGTCCCTATCATCTTTGGTGTCTATCTGTTGAATGCCAAAATGGTTTTTCAGCCTTTGCTTCCTATCTATTTTATTGGTCTATTTTGCCTGATACTTTTGGCTTCTAGCCATTTCTTATGTGTGTTGATTGCCATAATGGTCTTTCAACCTTTGTTCACTCTCCCCTTCTTTGGTCTCTTCATTTTTTATGTAATTTGGCCTTTGGCCATTACTGTGGTTAAATTGGATATCTCTCACAGGTGGATTAAAGTGGTTGTTGTGAAAAAAGAAGAAAGGGGGAATAGAAAGACGATTGGGGAATTTGGGGAAAAAGATAAAGTCATGGATAAGGGAGGTTAGAATGGAAGTTGGGTGGAGGTTAAATTTTTTTTATTGGATTGGAATACTTCACCTATACAGTCTGAGCATTGGTGTATCAAAATCGAGGGGTTGAAGGTTTCAAATACTCATTTTACTAGTTTGAGAATGATGTTTTAATCATCACGTGGTGCTACTGTTGGAATTTGAGATATTTTTCCAGGAATAAGGTTGGTGATGGATGCTTTTATATTTCAATTTTATTAAGAAAGTGGGTTTTTTGTAGAAGTGGACATAATGATAAATCGGGCTATCAATTGGACTGCAATTGTTTGGATAATGGAGTTTGTTATTGGGGCCATCAATCTATTAATCAATGGGGTGGCTTTATTTTAATGTGGGCTGAAGATGGTATTGTGTATTTTATTCAAATTGAGGGCTTCTTAATAGGCTATAGTGAGTCTTAGTGGTCTTAATAAGCACCATCTCCTTCCTCCAGCAACACCACCACCGTTGCCTTCCTCCGGCCACACCACCGTTACAGACTCATCTCTCTGCCTCTCAATAGATTTATCGGGATTTAAAGGGTTCTATTTGGGCTTTAAAATGTTTCATTACCTTAATGGATCTATTGGGCTTTAATTAGTTCTACTAGACTTTAATCGGTCATGTTGGCCTTTAAAGGGTTTCATTGGGTCTTAATGGATATATCAAACTTTAAAGGGTTCTATTGGGCTTTAAAGGGTTTCATTGGGCCTTAATGAAGCTATCGGGATTTAAAGGGTTTCATTGGGTCTTAATATGTCTGTCAGGGTTTAATTAATTCTATCGGACTTTAATCGGTTCTATTGGCCATTAAAGGTTTTCATTGGGCCGTAATGGATCTATCAGACTTTAAAGGGTTTCATTGGGCCTTAATGGATCTATCGGGATTTAAAGGGTTTCATTGGGTCTTAATATATCTATTAGGGTTTAATTAATTCTACCGGGCTTTAATCGGTTCTATTGGCATTTAAAGGTTTTCATTGAGCCTTAACGGATCTATCGGATTTTAAATGGTTTCATTGGGGCTTAATAGATCTACCGGACATTAAAGGGTTCTATTGGGTTTTAAAGGGTTTCAGTAGACCTTAATGGATCTATCGGGATTTAGAGGGTTTCATTGCGTCTTAATTGATCTATTGGGGTTTAATTAATTCTACTGGACTTTAATCAGTTTTATTGGCCTCTAAAGGTTTTCATTAGGCCTTAACGGATCTATCAGGTTTTAAAGAGTTTTAGTGGGCCTTAATGGATATACTGACCTTTAATCGGTTTTATTGAGGCGAAGAATCGTATGAGAAATTGAGTTAACGGTGAGAAACATAAGAAGTGGATCTGAACCATTGATCTAGTGCATCTCGGTGCGTCTTATTTCAGTGCATCTCATCCTAATGTGCGTCAATTTCTCATCCTACGGTTGATAATCACTTCTCACGTTTCTCACTGTTAACTCAACTTCTCACTGTTAACTCAACTTCTCACCGAAACCCAACTCTATATATTGAATACTATATTTATTATTATTTTTTTAACAAAATAACATTTATTATCTAAAGTTATTTATTTTAGATCAAAAAATAAATCAAACTTTTAATTAATTCTCATATATATATAAATCACATCCATAGATCACATTAGGTTTAAAAAAAAAAAGAACAAACACCATCCCCGCCACTAGCCGAATTTACCAAAAAAAAAGAAAATCAAAATTACCAAATCCAAAATTTACCAAAGAAAAAACTCAAATCTACCAAATCCAAAAAAACTCAAATTTACCGCCTCCCCTCCCCCTTTTTTCAAATTCACGCCTTCTTTCCCTCCCCCTAAAATTAGGTTAAAAAAGAAAATTCACCCAAATCCAACAATTACCAGCCTAGGTCTCCACCACCAGCCGCCACCACCAGCCAACTACGCCATCGACAAGCCAACAACCGTCGTCACAACCAACGACCACCTCCCTCGTGGTGGCTACTATTTTGGATTCAATTTTAGATGGGTTAATTTGGTTTTTAATTTGGTTGTTGTTGTTCTCATTCTTCTTCTGAATTTTATTATTGATGGGTTATTATTATCATGAAGAGGGACTCTATGAAGAGGACTAGAATGATGGGCTATTTTGTTCTACTTATATCTTGTTGTGTAAGTGTGTCTTCTAATAGGAACCGCAAAATGGAAAAAAAGAGATGGATGTTAAGTTTTAACACAATTCTTTCAAGTTCAACTGTTCATGCCTTCTGTATCTTCTCTATTTGTCTCTTGAAACAGTAAAATCAACTTTCTGTTTGGCACAATAGGGACACCAACTAATCTGTTGTGATGTATATCTTGTTGCAAAATATCATTTACAATCTCTTTGATGGTTAATTTTGCAGATCGATATGCCTCCAAAAAGAAGTCAAGCGTACAATTTAGCAAAGGTGTCGGTATGGGTAGCTTGGCGGTTCGAGCTCCGAGGATGAGAGGTCCGACGAAGGAACCTCTATGTCGGTGTCTACGGTTAACGAGAATGATTTGCGGTGGCAACTTGCCGAGTGCGATGAAGAGATTTGGTTACTAAAAGAGGGATAAGACGAGGCAAAAAAGGAAGCCGCTAAACATAGAAAAATGATAGAATCGTTGATGCGTATGTGCGGTGGTGCTAGTGATGCAAACTCTAACTCAACAACCGGGCCGAACAACCGGGCCGAACAATGCTTTAGGTTATTTTTTTATTTTTATGTTTTCGAACTAGTTGCCTACTTTTGTACTTATTTAGGAAAAACAGTATATTTTAATCATTGAATTTATTAGTTTTGTTTGATTATTGGAGTTGTTTGCCGATTCACACGAGTTTGTTTGTTTATGAGAGTTTATAGAAAACATGCAAGTATATAAAATTGGGGTGATTTAAGAAAATGACCTTAAATGAGTTTTTAATTAAATGCATGACCTCCTGGCCTATTCAAGAAAAAATGGGTTTATACTCATGAGAAGATTATGGATTTAATTAAAATCTCATTTAAGGTTATATACCTAAAAATCTCTATAAATAAAATTGTATCATGGCTCACAAAATGAGCAGTAATATATTTTTTTTAATATATAAAACATCTTAGGCAATATATCTATAAGTGTTGCCTAAGTGACATTTGGTGTAGTGAACATTTATGTTGACGATTTTTAAATTTTAATGGTTAATGGTTACTTCGAGATGCTATTTTTATGCGTCTAGCTGATTTTTGTATTTGGAATTGTGTTTGACATGTTCCAGTATTCGAATATGAATCGTATTTGGAAATTTAGCATATCGATATAATGCAGCTTCACAACATTTGGAATAATGGATGGTAACAAAATCGAGAAAATATTAAAAATATAAATATAACTCATTATACGCGGTTTTAGTAAAAGAACCGTGTACAAATGTGTGCAATTTTTTTATTAATGGTTATATTTATACGCGGTTTTGTTATGAAAACCGTGAAAAATTAATACAATTGTAAACGGGTTTAACAAAAAACCGTGTAAGATATAGACTTTTATAAACGGTTAGTATGACTTTTTTAAACGGTTTCATCTAAAAACCATGTAAGATTAATAGTTTTATAAACGGTTAGTAGAGATTTTTTAAACGGTTTCATCTGAAAACCGTGTAAGATGGTCACTTTTATACGCGGCTAATAGAACTTTTCTAAACGGTTTTGAAACCGTGTATAAAAGTTGAGTTTATACGCGGTTTTGGAACCGCGTATAAAAGCCGATACTTTTACAAACACCCGCGATATACGCGGTTCCAAAACCGCGTATAAAGCCCAAAAACAACCGTTTACAAAAGCATAGTTTGTAGTAGTGAAGATTGTTCATTATTTTCCTCTGACACCAATGTTGCAGCGTTTGTACATGTCAAAATATACTGCATATCATATGCGACAACATGATCAAAGGGAAATGTCCCCATATGATGATGTATTTAGACACCCAGCGGATGCTGAAGCATCGAAAGATTTTGATAGGTAAATGCTTTTAATATACTCGTTAACTTGTAAATGCTTTTAATATAGTTATATTTTTTTTGACAAGTAAATGCTTGTAATATATTTATATTATTTGACACATAATAAGTGTAACACCCTCAAATTTAGAAAGAGCAACTAAACAAAAACTTCAATAAATAACCAAATAAAGGATAAAAAAATCCTTTCTATAAATCCATCCTTAAAAATACTTCTACTTTAAAAACATAAAATTAACACCAACATTCAATAACTTAAGTCACATACTAAAACTAAATAAGGTCGGGTATTACTTAACCCAAATAAAAGTTGCTATTCCCAAGATAAATGCAAAAGACTTCGCCAAGCTACTCTCTCTCGTGCATATAACTAGCACTCATCACTTCACAGTGTCGCTAGTACCATTCCCCAACTAGGACCTGATGCACATGCCGACAAATAAAAAGGTTAGGCTAACGCCTAGTGAGTTCAAGAGTTTTAAACACGAATAAATATACTGATAAAAGGAAAGTATGCAATTCAAATAAAAATATTTCAAAATGATTTACTTTAAATATAGAAACAACTCATTTTCCAATAACATGCATTTTTAAAGATGAACGCCCCAATACAAAACATTCTTCATAAAGTGATGCAACCCAAAGTTACTCATAACGTGAATAGAAATCAAACTCCCAATTTCTAAATCGCGGATAAAACTCTATATCCCGTAACACCTAAAACACGGGTGGGGCATAATACTCAACCCATAAATCATGGATAAAAATCCATACACCTAAAACGTCACCTAAAACATGGATACAAAAACTCAATAGCCAAAGACAACACCTTTCGATGATGGGGAAGATCCGATTCCATCGAATGTGACGGGCATACAAAGTTAAGCCACTTATCAACGTTCTCGAGTTTCACCTCGAGTCATGGATCCCCGTATACAGATCCTCTGAGCAACGACCGTAAGATACTCAAATGACCCTAGTTTCTACTCGACCTCTAGATGAGTGTCACCATAAAAGCCACAAGTCCCGTTATCTGGCTCACCATCGGCACCACCATAAGACTTGGCTCCGTATACGGATCTATAAAGCACCACCACAAGCTTACATAAAAAAATTACTTGGGGACCACTTACTAGACTTAAACATGGACATCAAAACTCCATGTTCAATAAACATACTAGATTACACGACCATCGAGTTCTACCACCCACGATCTATACCTCGAATCCTTCGCTAAATGTTACACGGTCATCGAATTCAACCACCCACGATCTATACCTTGAGTCCCCGCTAACCATAAATATTTCCAGTTCTAACACAGGGATAAAGTTCCCAATTAAACCAACTGACTGACTCATATGCCTATGGATCCAATGCATTACAGTCTAAAATATTACATGACTCAAATGAATGACAACAAACTCAAAACATGTAATTTCCATCAAAACGCAATTAAATGCATTGTAAAATCAAAATTCCTCATTGAACCAATAAAACTGGGCAAATACCCCAAGGTTTATTTGAGTCACAACCGATCCAAATAGGCATGGAAATGGACCCCGACCCGTCGGGGAACCCGGTCCACCCACCCCGATCGGGGATGGGGATTCCCCGCTAAACCGGGGATGGGGATGGGGACGGGGATCCCCGTTTGTCTCAAAGCGGGGATGGGGACGGGGACGGGTATCGCACTCCACGCCCCGCCCCGTCCCTGTTATATATTTTAATTAATATTTAATATATATTATTTATTTAAACTAAATCGGTAATTCATAATTTCCTATTTCCTAATTAGGTTTATAATATAAAATTGTTATTTTTTGGATGTTAGTATGTATTTTAGATGTCAATCAAAATACAATTACTCGATATTGTTGGGAACTGAAGATTTGTTTAAGTATGATTAATGCTGTAAGTACAACATGGTTAATACTGCTGAGCCAAATTAATACTGCTTGAAGAAATTAATACTGCTAAGCATAGTTAGTACTGCTGAAGATTAATACTGTTCAGAGTGTTAATGCTGCTATGACTTAATACTGCTTATGTGATAATCAAGATAAGCGCAGATCAAGGTTTGAAGATAATCAAGGAAGGTTGAAGATAATTATGGAAGAATATACTGAAGATCTTTTATGTTTTGTAATTATCTTTTATTTTCAGTATATGTATAGATTTATTTAGAATAGTTTGAAAGATATACAAGTATTCTGAGTTTTTGTTTTAGAGAGAGAATTAACCTCAAGGTTTACATCCCTAGTTCTAGAGAAGTAGAATTCGTCTTGGTGAGCCTGTTCATCAAGATTGAGGTTTTGTGTGAAAGCTTGTAACTTTAATCATTCAATAAAGTTTACAAGTTGTGATTTATACTTTACTGTTACATTGATCTTTGAATATTAAAGTGTTTTTCCGCAACTTCTTTAATATTGTTTATGAGTTTCATTATTCTTGTTAAGAATTAGATCCTGACAAGTGGTATTAGAGCCTAGTATTCTCAGAAACCTTCATTCATCATGGACAACACAGTTGAATCAAACAGCACTCTTGTATCAAAGGTTCCCAAGCTCAAACCTAATGAGTTTGACATGTGGAAAATTAGGACCAAGCAGTACATCCTCCTTACAGACTTTTCTATGTGGGACATTGTTGAGAATGGTCGCTCTGCTGAAGGTAAAATTGAACAAGATGGAAGAAGACCACCTCCAAAAACTGATGCTGAGAAGAAAGTGAGACAATTGGAGATGAAAGCCTTAAGCACCCTGCTTTTGGCCATTCCTAGTGAGTATCAACATCAGTTTCACCACTGCACTGATGCTCAGATTCTATGGAATGCTTTAGAAAAGAGATTTGTTGGCACCAAGAGCACTAAGAGGAATCAAAGGGATATTCTCAAGCAGCAATATGAGAATTTTACATCTTCAAAGAATGAGTCTATGACTCAAACTTTTGATAGATTCAATAAGTTAATTGGTGAGTTGGCTACTGTTGGAGTCCAGATGGAACAAGATGATGTCAACCGAACGTTCCTCAGATCTCTTGGAGATGAATGGACCATGTACACTGTTTCATTAAGACAGAATGACCAATTGGAAGAAAAGGAACTGGATGATCTGTACAATGATCTGAGAGTGATTGAATCTGAAGTTGAAGCAAAGAAGAAGCCTACTGGATATGTTCATAATTCTGCACTCCTATCAGCATCAACTCTGATTCTACTGCTAACCCTGAATCAGTTAATGCTGCCAGTGGAGTAAATCAAGAAAAAGGCAATGAATCCGTTTTTGAAGCCTTTCTTTCCAGCCATGGTAACTCTTCTTTAATCAATGATGACTTGGAACAGCTTCATCCTGATGATCTTGAAGAGATGGATATTAAATGGCAGATGGCCATGCTTTCTATGAGGGTGAAGAAGTTCATCAAGAGGACTGGGAGGAACAACTTCTCCCAAAGAAGCGAAGATGGAGCAGGTTTTGATAAGTCAAAGGTGGAGTGCTACAAGTGTCACATGAAGGGACGCTTTGCCAGGGAATGCAGAAGTGGAGTGTCTCATAACAACCACTAACAAGCTCAGACTGGAAGCTTCAACCTGAACAGAAACTCTGCTCAAGCTCTTGTTTCTCAACAAGGAATGGGGTTTGACTGGAGTGATCAAGCAGAAGAGGCCATCCAAAATCAAGCTCTCATGGCAGAGATATCAGATCTCCCAACTGAGGTACTTTCTAATCTCTGTTCTCAAACTTGTAAAGACAATGTTCAAAGGTACAGGGATCACAACCAGAGTATGAGTGATGACCTTAAGAGGTTAGAAAAGGATATAAAAGACTATGTGAAAATTGTTGAGAGGTTTGAGGAACAAATTAAAGGGTTCCAAGCCAATGAACTTCAACACACATATGATACAAATTACTGGAAGTGGGAGAAAAATGAGTTAGAAATCCAACTGACAAAGTCTAGATAGGAGAATGAAAAGTTGAGAGGAGAGCTAGCCAAGGTTAAGCTAGATGTGGAAAAGTTTTCATATGCTTCTAAAGCCATGGATACAATTTTAAAGGTCCAAATCCATGATAAGCTTAAACCAGGAATTGGGTATAATACCACACCACAACCATACAACAACAACTACATCCCTCCTAAATCAGACTTGCTAGAGACCAAGGATAGGAAGGACTTGTATGAGGGAGCCACTAAGATAGATCCTTTAGATGAAGTAGTTTTTAAGGACAAGACTGAGAAAGAAGCTGGTAAGAGTAAGGATAATACTGTAAGTGGAGAGATTCCCTTAGAAAATAACATTCTTACCAATGAGGGTGGTGGAAGGGATTGGGTCAAATCTGATGATGTAGAGAAGACTGAGGGAAAGTCTAAAAAGGTCCATTACAAGCAGACTACAGTTGTGAATCCTGTTCTTTGCAAACAGTGTGCAGGTAATCAGTTTGAGCCTCTAAAACATGATAAAAGGAGGGGAAATCAAAGAAATTGGAATAATCAGTGGGCTCAGAAACAAGGAGTTGATCTGAGTAGAATCATCAGACCAAAACATTGTTTCATATGTGGCAAAATGATCCATCTTGCCAAGCACTGTTATTTTAATCCTATTAACCAAAGGATAAATTTTCAAAGATCTGTGCAAAAACCCTTGGGTTATAGGAAGGATGAAAGGAACCATGTGGCTAAGAAACCTGTTAAAACTAAAAGCCACATGAAGAAAAAGACTGTAAAAGAGAGTGTCAAGATGTGGGTTCCCAAAAGCACTAAAACTGTTAGTACTGCTACCACAAATAGTGCTGTCGACAAAGATAGTGCTACCAGAAGCAATACTGCTGCTATCAATGTTATTGCTGCTGAGAGTATTAGTACTTCTAAAACTAACATTGTTAGTACTTCATCAGATGTTAATACTGCTAACTCTGTTAGTGCTTCTAACAAGATTAGTACTGCTAAACCTGTTAGTGCTGCTAACTCTGTTAGTACTTCTAAAATTAGTACTGCTTCTAGTGTTTGTGCTTCTAGACCAATCGTCTTGACAAAGTACTCAGTAAAGAGTATTCTATATTTAAAAATCTCATCAAAAAGGAGTGTAAGTACTTTGGTGAGAAAAGGAGGCCCAAGACCACTTTGGCTTGGGTTCCCAGTCAATACTAATTGATTTATCTTATGTGCAGGGCAACCAATAGCTCAAGGGAAAGAGCATTTGGCATGTTGATAGTGGTTGCTCTAGGCACATGACAGGGAACATGGCTTGCCTCAAGAATTTCAAGAAAATTGATGGAGGGCATGTTGCCTTTGGTAATACTCCAGATGGAGGTAAGATTAGTGGTAAGGGAGATGTAACAAAAGGTAAGATGACCTTTGAAGATGTTTACTATGTTGAGCAGTTAAGGTACAACCTGTTAAGTGTATCACAGGTTTGTGACAAAAAGCATAGTATATTATTCACTGATTCAGAATGCATTATCCTTGCTCCTGGATTCAAGGTAGTTGATGAAAAGATGATACTACTAAGAACTCCTAGAAAGGATAATGTCTATTGTTTGGATATGGAAAATGTTTCAAATGATTCATCCCTAAACTGTCTTGTTTCAAAAGCCTCGTTGGATGAATCATCACTTTGGCATAGAAGGATGTGTCACATGAACTTTAAAACAATAAATAAACTTGTTAAAAACAACCTTGTAAGAGGTCTGCCTTCAAAAGTCTTTTCATGTGATGATCATTGTATTGCTTGTCTCAAAGGTAAATAACACAAAACTTCTCATAATTCCAAAGAGTTGAATACAATTTCTTCTTCTCTTCAGTTGTTGCATATGGATCTGTTTGGTCCTACAAATGTCATGAGTATAGGTAAGAAATCATACTTCTTAGTTATTGTTGATGATTACTCTAGATTTACTTGGGTATATTTTCTAAGGACTAAGGATGAGACAAGTGGACTGATCAAATCCTTTATTCTAAGAATTGAAAACCAAACAAATCAAAAGGTAAAAGTCATTAGGTCCGATAATGGTACTAAATTTAAAAATGTTGACCTAAACACCTCTTGTGAGGAAAATAGAATTGAGAGGCAATACAGTGCTCCTAGGACTCCACAACAAAATGGTGTTGCTGAGAGAAGGAATAGGACACTGATTGAGGTTGCTAGATCTCTGTTAGCTGATTCAAAACTTCCAATTACTTTCTGGGCTGAAGCAGTTAATACTGCTTGCTATGTCCAAAACAGAGTTCTAGTAGTCAAGCCTAAAAACAAGACACCATATGAGCTGTTAAATAAAAGAAAACCATTTATTGGTTTTTTTCAAACCTTTTAGGTGTCCTTGTACCATTCTCAATGCCAAAACTCACTTAGGAAAGTTTGATAGCAAAGCAGATGATGGTTTTCTTGTTGGTTACTCATCTCAGAGTAAGGCCTACAGAGTATTTAATTCTTCTTCTAGAATAATTGAGGAAAGTGACAATGTCAAATGCAATGAGAACACACCAAATCCTATTGGTTCAGGTCCTCAGTGGTTATTTGACAATGATTCACTAACTAACTCTTTGGGTTTCAGTAGTGATGATCATGCAGGATCAGGAAGTAGAGGATCAGGGGATGGACAAGTACAAGATATTATTCCTCAGTCTGTGATCTTTACCATACCAACAATGCAACCTGTTAAATTCTGTGAAAAAGGAAACTGTTACTGAACCAATTTAGAGTGAAGAAGAAAGAAGAGATGAGGAGAATTCAGAGCATGAAGAGCCAGAAGTAGCTGATGAGATCCCCTCAGTTGACTTAAATGACTCCAATCTAGATGTGGGAATTAATGCAGAACCTAGTCATCAGACAAGAACTCAGAAGAATCATCCTCCTGAGCTGGTAATAGGAGACATCACTTCTCCTATGATAACTAGGAATCAAAGCAGACTTCAAGATTTGCAGGATCAGCAGCATACAATACTCTCTTGCTTTCTATCTCAGATTGAGCCTAAGAAGGCTTATGATGCAATCAAAGATTCAAGTTGGATAGAAGCCATGCAAGAAGAGTTGCTACAGTTTAAATTGCAAGATGTTTGGGACTTGGTGGACCTTCCAAAAGGTCATAGAGCAATTGGCACCAAGTAGATTTTCAGAAATAAAAAGGATGAGAGAGGAATAGTAATCAGGAACAAAGCAAGGCTAGTGGCACAAGGGTACACTCAGGAAGAAGGCATAGACTATGAGGAAGTTTTTGCTCCAGTTGCATGGGTAGAGGCAATTAGGCTGTTTCTAGCCTATGCCTCATATATGAAGTTCAAGGTATATCAGATGGATGTGAAGAGTGCCTTTCTATATGGAACAATTGATGAAGAAGTATATGTCTGTCAGCCCCTTGGATTTGAGAATCCATCATATCCTGACAGAGTATATAAACTTAAGAAAGCACTCTATGGTCTACATCAAGCCCCAAGAGCATGGTATGATACTCTGTCTACCTATCTCTTGGAAAATGGGTTTGAAAGGGGAATCATTGACAAGACCCTTTTCATTAAAAGAAGTAAGAAGGACACCCTACTTGTTTAGATCTATGTGGATGACATCATATTTGGATCCACAAAAGATCAGATGTGTAGAGACTTTGAAGAGTTGATGCACAAGATGTTCAAAATGAGTTCAATGGGTAAACTCACTTTCTTCCTTGGGCTTCAAGTGAAACAGCAGAAAGATGGGATTTTCATAAGTGAATCAAAGTATGTGAAAGACATCCTAGATAAGTATGGTTTATCAGACTCAAAGCCAACAAGCACACCAATGGAAACACACACTGCTGATCTCGAGGGGGAGGATGTTGATGTCCATCTTTATAGATCAATGATTGGATCTCTCATGTATCTCACAGCCTCACAGCCTCAAGACCAGATATCATGTTTACAGTGTGTGTGTGTGCCAGATTCCAAGTCAAGCCAAAGCAGTCACATCTTCAAGTTGTTAAGAGGATTTTCAGATACTTAAGAGGGCAACCTAGATTAGGTCTTTGGTATCCTTATGAATCTACTTTTGACTTGATTGCATATTCAGACAGTGACTTGGGTGGTGCTAATATGGATAGAAAGTCTACTTCAGGAGGATGTCAGCTTTTGGGTGCAAGACTAGTATCTTGGCAGTGTAAGAAGCAAACCACAATGTCCTTATCCACAACAGAAGCTGAGTACATTGCTGCTGCAAGTTGCTGCTCTCAGGTTCTATGGATTCAGAATCAAATGCTGGACTATGGGGTAACCTTTCTTCACATTCCAATCTTCATTGACAATAGCAGTGCTATTAGCATTGTTAACAATCAAGTCAAGCACTCCAAAACAAAGCACATTGAAATCAGGTGTCACTTTATTAGAGACTGCAATGAAAATATGTTTATTCAAGTTGCTAAAGTTCATACTGATAACCAGTTTGCTGATCTGTTCACTAAAACTTTTGATGTGGGTAGATTCACTTTCTTGGTCACACGTGTGGGCATGATCAACTCTGAATGAGCTCATGTTTAAAAAGTGTTTGTATACCTGTTATTTGTTTATTTTTTTTGGTGCTACTAATCATCTTTCTCAGGAAGTTTATTGCCTTGCTTAGACTAACACAAGCTTCAACAGTGTAAGTATTGTTAATCCTGCCAGTGCAAAGTTACTACTGCAGGTTCATTATACTTCAGGTATGTTTGTAATAATGCTAGTTAGTTAATACTGCTAGTTGGTTAATACTGCTCTCAGTTAATACTGCGAGTGGGTTAGTACTGCTTTAACTGAAATTAGGGTTAATACTGCTTCTTTCCTGAATTATATAAATACTCTCTTTGCCCGCCTAAAAGCTCACAACGACTCTTTGAATATTTTTCATCTTCTCTTTAACTCTTTTCTCTCAAGCAACCAGTGTGTTTCAGTCAAGTATCCTCAAGCCCGATGGCATCCATGGAGTTTATTGATGAACACAATGAGATCGCAATGCTTCAAAAGCCTAAGCAGGATGATGGATTCCATCAAATAGTTGATTTTCTCAAGACCAGTCATATAGCTTATGCTCTTACAGTGTCACCACCAATTTACATCGAGCACCAGAAGCAATTTTGAGCCAATGCCACCGCTGTTACTGAAAAAGGTCTGCAGTTTATCAAGACAAGGGTGTGTGACAAACCCTTGATAGTCTCTGAAGAGGTCATTCGCATCAGTCTACGACTAGACGATGCCTCAGGTATTACCTCTATCTCTAATGAGGATTTGTTTTCTAATCTCACAAGAATAGGGTATGAAGGCCAAATGGGTGTTTTCAAATTTTACAAAGCTAAATTTTCTTCCCAATGGCGTTTCTTTGTTCATACTCTCATGCACTGTATTTCTAGAAAAACTACTGGATGGAGTCAGTTCAGTAGTACCATTGCTTTTGCTTTGGTCTGCTTGTCCACTGCCAGAAAGTATAATTTCTCTCAAATGATTTTAAAAGACCTTGTGTCAAACTTGGATAATAAAAAGAGTTTCTATATGTATCCAAGATTTGTCCAGGCAGTTATCACCACTGAATTGACGGATATACCTCAGTTTAATGAGGTATATGTACCTAAAATCCCTAACGGCAAGGTCTTTTCAAATATAAAAAGATCTGCCAAGGACTCGGAAGGAGTTGGCATCCCATTGTTCTCTACAATGATGGTGGTGTCCCACAACCAAGAAGGTATGGCATCAGGGTCAAGGTCCTCACTAGACCATCCCACTGATAGCCAAACCCAACCTTCAACCTCTATATCACTCCCTCAGTCACTTGTTCTTAAGCCAACCCCAGTTATATCCAAAACGTATACTAAGAGAAAGGTACACAAGGATCCTTCCCTTGTTGTACCTCGTACAAACCCATAACCTCAAAGCCCTCTAATGGAGCATTCTCCATTAGAGAATATCCATAGGGAAACCACTGGGGTGTCTCCCAACCCCAAGGAGGTGCTCACTAAGGAGATGCATGAGCATGTGGGTGAGAAGGCTGCCACTACTCCTGCTAGCACAGAGGAGGCCAGTGGTAACATCACTAAGACCTTCCCCATGGCAACTTTAAATGAGCAATCATTCAAAGGTCCCGGGTGCCCAGAAACCAAGGGAATAGGTGGTGCTTCAGCTTGGCTGGAGATCCCTATTAAACATTCCAATGATCCCTCAAAAGGGGGTAACACTCCTGGAGAAGGTGAGGATAGATATGACTACTAGGAATTGATTTATGCCATGTCCAAAATGGAAACTGAACTGGATTCTCAAAAGAAGGTTGTAAATGAACTCAAGAAGGTCATCATCAACCAACAAGAATAAATCAGCACCTTAAAGCAGTTGATTAAGAAGGTGATTCAAAAGAAGAAGAAGCAAAGATTTGTGCTCAGAAGAAGGAACCCAGTGGATGATGCTCCCAAAAAGGGGGAGTCAGAAGCTGAGGTCAACATGGAGAATGAAAAGAATAAGGGGGAGAAACATGGAGATGGTGGGGAGTTTGCTGGTGGTAGTGGGGATAAGGCACAAGCAGTAGAAACAGAAACAGTTAATGCTGCTAAAGCAAGCAAAGCAGCAGAAACAGTTAATGCTGCTGAAATAAATGAAGCAGCAGAAATTGTTCAAGAGATATTAACAGACCTCCTTAACAGCAATTTGGAAGAAATTGAGGTAGCTGAAGCATTAATCAAGGCTAAACATGACACTCCTAAGGTCACTTCAAAGACCAAAGGAGTTGTTATCAAAGACAATGCTGAGGTTATCAAGAAAGCTTGTGCTGATAAGGTAGCAAGCAAGGACAAAGGCAAAACCAAGATAGTGGAATCTGACCAACCTCTTAAAAAGCAAAAGTTGATTGAGTCAGATGAAGCTTTAGCTAAGAAAATTCAGGCAGAACTTGAGCAAGAAGAAAAAGTTCAAGTGGAGAAAGATAGGGAGATGGCAAGAGCTCTAGCTGCAGAGCTTAATGAAGTATATCAAAAGAGTTTGGCAACAGAGATAGCACAGAAGAAATCTGCAACTCTAAAGAAGCCTGTGATGATCAAAATGGGTGCAAAGAAGAGGCAACCTTCACAGACCTACCTTGGCACTCAAGAGAGAAAGAAGATGATCACTTTCCTCAAAGGTGCTGTGGGAGTCAAAAAGGAAATGTTCACTAAAATGTCATTTGAACTAATTAAAGGTTTGTATGAGGTAGAGATGACTAAGTTACAAGGAAATGATCAAGCCAGAGTTGAAGTGGAAAAGAAGATGAAAGAGAGGCATGACCTTCAAATTCAAAAACCCTTTCCTGATGATCAATAATCACCAAGGAAGGAAGCTACTCTAGGTGAAAGTTTGAGAACTTTGAAAAGAACAAAAATGATGGCAAGAAGAGAACCAACTAAGAAACCTAGAGTGGATGAGGAAGAAACTGAGAAAGAACAGAAGGTAGCTGAAGAAGAAGGGGCACCTAAGTCTGATGGACAAGAAGCTCAATCTCAGGAAGAACCATCCTGTACTTATGATGTGAATATGTACATGGTGGTGATGGAAAAAGTGCCTGAGCCAATAACAGCTGAACCAGTTGGTGTCAAGCCTCCTGAGATTATTCACTGGGATACAATGGAAGTAGATGGAAAGGAGTATATCAGGATTAAGAGGAAAGATGACAAGTTTGAAGTGTATCCTACTTGGGCCAAGATTGTAAGAGTATGCTCCAGATCTGATTTAGAGGAAATGTTTAAGGTGGGGATGAAATTATATGCTGATAAGCTGAAAACACCAGGGATACCAGTTACAAAACTTGTGATGGAATATCTATGCATGTTATTCAAGCCAGAAGAAGTTCAACATGTTATCAGAAATGTTTTCAAAACCATTAACAACTTGTTGGGAACTGAAGAAAAACTCAAGTATGGTTAATGCTGCTGGTTCAGAGTTAATACTGCTAGAAGACTTTAAGGTTAATACTGCTGAGTATTACTACTGCTAGTACTATTAATACTGCTAGTCAAAGTTAGTGTTGCTTGAACAAAGTTAGTACTGCTTAGCTAGTTAGTACTGCTAGTAGTTAGTGCTGCTTAGTAGTTAATGCTGCTAGAAGAAGTTAATGCTGCTGATCATGGTTAGTGCTGCTTAAGAGATTCGGATGGAAAGAATGACAGCTGGATAATCTGAAGATTATGGAAGCTTTGAGATATACATGGAAGATATACTGAAGATTTGTTTAATTATTGTAATTATCTTTTGACTAGTATATGTATAGAATGTATAGAATAGATAGAAAAGAAAACTTTTGTTTTTCATTCTTTTAGAGAGAAAATCAACCTCAAGCCATAGATCCTAATTCTAGAGAAGTAGAATTCGTATTGGTGAGTCTGTTCATCAATATTGAGGTTGAGTGTGTAATCTTGTAACTTCAAAGCATTCAATACAAGTTTACAGTTTGTTCTTCATATTTACTGTGTTGATTTACTGTTTCATTGAATATCAAAGTGTTATTCCGCAAACTTCTTTGATATTATTTCTGAGAATTAGTTCTTGTTAAGAATTCGATCCTGACAAGTGGTATCAGAGCCTAACTCTCTCAGAAACAGTTATTCATCATGGAAAATCTTACATAATCAAGCAGTACTTTGGTTTCTAAGGTTCCAATGCTCAAACCAAGTGAGTTTGACATGTGAAAGATCAGAATCAGACAATATATGCTTCTCACTGACTACTCAATGTGGGATATCATTGAGAATGGTCCTTCTGAAGCTGGAAGGATAGGACCAGATGGGAAAAGACCTCCACCAAAGACAAATGGTGAGAGGAAGATCAGACAGACAGAGATGAAGGCCTTGAGCACTCTGCTCTTGGCCATTCCCAATGAATATCAGCATCAATTTTGCAACTGCACTGATGCTCAGATTCTCTGGAATGCTCTAGAGAAAAGATTTGCTGGAACTAAGAGCATCAAAAGAAATCAAAGAGATGTTCTAAAGCAGCAGTATGAGAACTTCACTTTCACAAAGAATGAGTCTATGACTCAAACTTTTGATAGGTTCAATAAACTCATAGGTGAACTGGCTACTGTAGGGGTGAAGATGGAACAAGATGATATCAACAGAAAGTTCCTCAGATCTCTTGGGGATGAATGAACTATGTACACTGTCTCATATAGACAGAGTGACAATCTGGAAGAGAAAGAACTTGATGATCTATACAATGATCTAAGAGTTTTTGAAACTGAGGTAGAAACCAAGAAGAAGCCCTCTGGTTATATTCACAATGCTGCACTTCTTTCAGCATCCACTGATACTACTGCCAACCCTGAAGCAGTTAGTACTGCCAGTGGAGTAAGTTCAGAAAAAGGCACTGAAACTATCTTTGAAGCCTTTTTGTCCAGTCATAGCAGCAATTCTCTGATTAATGATGATCTTGATCAAATTCACCCTGATGATCTGGAGGAGATGGATATTAAATGGCAGATGGCCATGTTATCCATGAGGGTGAAAAAGTTCATTAAAAGAACTGGAAGAAATAACTTCTCTCAAAGAAGAGAAGATGGAGCTGGTTTTGACAAAACCAAGGTGGAATGTTATAAGTGTCACAAGAAAGGACACTTTGCTAGAGAATGCAGGAGTGCTGTTCCAAACAACAACCATCAACAAGCTCAAAATGGAGGATACAATCTGAACAAGAATCCTGCTCAAGCCCTTGTTTCTCAACAAGGAATGGGATTTGACTGGAGTGATCAAGCTGAGGAAGCCATTCAGAACCAAGCTCTTATGGCAGAAGTGTCTGATCTCCCCACTGAGGTAAGTTCTAATCTTTGCACTAAATCTTGCATTGACACTGTTACAAGATACAGGGATCACAATCAAAGTATGTGTGATGACCTCAGAAGATTAGAAAAGGACAGAAGAGATTATGTGTTGATAGTAGAGAGATTTGAAGAGCAAATCAAAGGCTTTCAAGCTAATGAACTTCAACACTCTTATGACACAAACTATTGGAAGTGGGAAAAGAATGAATTAGAAACCAAACTGTCTAAGTCCTTAGAAGAGAATGATAGACTGAAAGAGGAACTGTCAAAAGTTAAGCTTGACATAGACAAGTTTTCTTATGCTTCAAAAGCAATGGACTCTCTTCTAAAGGCTCAGATACATGATAAGATGAAGCCTGGTATTGGATACAACAATACACCCCCTCCTTACAATAACAACTATATTTCTCCTACATCAGACTTGTTAGAAACTAAGGAGAAAAAGGACTTGTCTGAAGAAGCTTTTAAGATAGATCCTTTGGATGAGGTAGTAGTTAAGGATTTGACTGAGAAAGAAGCCAGTGAGAACAGGGATAATAATGTGAGTAAAAAGATACCATCAGAAAACAATATTATCACCAATGAGGGATGTGAAAAAATCTGGGTCAAGTCCAAGGAGATAGAGAAGACTAAAGGAAAGGATAACAAGGTCCATTACAAACAAACCACAGTTGTAAATCCTGGATCTTGTAAACAGTGTGATTGCAATAAAGCCAAGAGCCTAAATTCTGGTTTAAAAAGAGGAAATCAAAGAAACTGGAATAATCAATGGGCTCAGAAACAAGGAGTTGATCTGAATAAAATCAATAGACCAAAACCTTGTTTTATATGTGGCAAGTTGAATCATTTGGCTAAGTATTGTTACTTTAACCCTATTAACCAACAGATGAACTTTCAAAGATTTGTGCAAAAATCTGTTGGTTATAGGAAGGCTGGAAAGAAACATGTGATAAAGAAATCTATTGAAAGTAAAGGCACTTTAAAGAAAAAGATTTTAAAAGAAAGTGTCAAAATGTGGGTACCTAGAAGTACTAACAGTGTTAGTACTGCTAACAATATTAGTACTGCTAACACAGTTACTACTGCTAACTGTGTTAGTACTGCTGAAAATATTAATGTTGCTAATACTGTTAATACCTCTTCAAAGGTTAATACTGCCAACACAGTTACTGCTGCTAACACAATTACTACTGCTAACAAGGTTAGTACTGCTAAGCATGCAAGTGCTGCCAAGGCAGTTAGTACTTCTAAAACCAGTACTGATACTAGCAAAAATATTTCCAAGCCTATTATTGTAACAAAGTACTCCAAGAATGAGGAGTTACAGTTCAAAAATCTTGTCAAGAAAGAATGCAAGTATTTTGATGAGAAAGGGGTACCCAAGACCACTTTGGCTTGGGTTCCTAATTCATACTAATTGATTTATTTAATGTGCAGGGCAACCAAAAGCTCAAGGGAAAGAGCATTTGGCATGTTGATAGTGGTTGCTCTAGGCACATGACAGGCAACATGTCATGCCTTCAGGATTTCAAGCATATCAATGGAGGACATGTTGCATTTGGAGATAATCTTACTGGTGGTAAGATAAGTGGAAAAGGTAATGTCACCAAAGGTAAGATGACATTTGAGGATGTCTACTATGTTGATCAATTAAAGTACAACCTGTTAAGTGTATCACAGGTTTGTGACAAACAACATAGTATATTATTTACTAATACTGAGTGTATGATTCTTGCTCCAGGGTTCAAGGTAGTTGATGAAAGCATGATACTACTTAGAACTCCAAGAAAGGACAATGTTTACTGTCTTGATATGGACAATGTTGATAGTGATTCATCTCTGAATTGTCTTGTTTCAAAAGCTTCTGTAGATGAATCCTCTTTATGGCACATAAGGATGTGTCACATGAATTTCAAGACTATGAACAATCTTGTTAAAAACAACCTTGTAAGAGGTTTACCTTCAAAAGTCTTTTCATGTGATGATCATTGTGTTGCTTGTCTTAAAGGCAAACAGCACAAAACTTCTCATAAGACCAAAGAGTTAAATTCTGTTTCTTCTTGTCTCCAGTTACTGCATATGGATCTGTTTGGTCCTACAAGTGTTATGAGTATAGGCAAGAAATCTTACTGCTTGGTTATTGTTGATGAGTACTCCAGATTTACTTGGGTATATTTTCTAAGGACTAAGGATGAAACAAGTGGTATTATCAAATCCTTTATTCTAAGAATTGAAAACCAAACTAATCAAAGAGTAAAAGTCATTAGATCAGATAATGGAACTGAGTTTAAAAATCATGATCTAAACACCTTTTGTGAAGAAAAAGGTATTGAGAGGCAATATAGTGCTCCTAGGACTCCTCAACAGAATGGTGTTGCTGAAAGGAGAAATAGAACACTAATAGAGGCTGCTAGATCTCTGTTGGCTGATTCAAAATTGCCAATTACCTTCTGGGCTGAAGCAGTTAATACTGCTTGTTATGTCCAAAACAGAGTTCTAGTGGTCAAGCAAAAGAACAAGACCCCATATGAGCTTTTAAATAAAAGAAAACCTTTCATTGGTTTCTTCAAACCTTTTGGGTGTCCTTGTACAATTCTAAATACCAAATCTCACTTAGGTAAGTTTGATAGCAAAGCAGATGATGGATTTCTTGTTGGATATTCATCTCAGAGTAAGGCCTACAGAGTATTTAACTCATCTTCTAGAGTAATTGAAGAAAGTGACAATGTCAAATGCAATGAGAACACACCAAATCCTGTTGGGTCTGGACCTCAGTGGCTATTTGACATTGATTCACTAACTAACTCTTTTGGTTTCATTAATGAGAATGCAGGTTCAGGAAGTGGAGGATCAGGGATTACACAAGTTCAAGAAAGTATATCTAAATCTGTGATTTTTCCCATACCCACAGTCAATTCTGTTGAAGACTGTGAAAAGGAATCATTTACTGGACCAAGTCAGAGTGAAGAAGAAACTAGAGATGAGGAGACTCAAGAAAATAATGAAGTGGCATCTGAAAACACTTCAGTTGAGTTGCATGACTCTAATCTAGAGGCTGGACTGAATGAAGAACCTAGTCATAACACCAGAGTTCAAAAGAATCATCTACCACAGCTGGTAATAGGAGATATCTCTTCTCCTATAATGACTAGACATCAAAGCAGGCTTCAGGAAATGCAAGATCAACAGCATACAGTGCTTTCTTGTTTTCTATCTCAGCTTGAGCCTAAAAAGGCACATGATGCTATGAAAGAATCTAGCTGGATAGAAGCAATGCAAGAGGAACTGTTACAGTTCAAGCTACAAGATGTATGGGATCTAGTAGACCTTCCTAAAGGTCACAGAGCAATTGGCACAAAGTGGATTTTCAGAAACAAGAGAGATGAAAGAGGTATTGTCATAAGGAACAAAGCAAGGCTGGTGGCTCAAGGATATACTCAAGAAGAGGGTATAGATTATGAAGAAGTTTTTGCACCTGTGGCTAGGATAGAAGCAATCAGACTATTCCTAGCCTATGCTTCTTACATGAACTTCAAAGTCTATCAAATGGATGTAAAAAGTGCTTTTCTCTATGGCTCAATTGAAGAAGAAGTATATGTCTGTCAACCACCAGGGTTTGAAAACCCAAACTATCCAGACAGGGTATACAAATTAAAGAAAGCACTTTATGGACTACATCAAGCTCCAAGAGCATGGTATGACACTCTGTCATCCTATCTCTTGGAAAATGACTTTGAAAGAGGAGTCATTGATAAGACTCTATTTATCAAGAGAAAGAAGAAGGATATCTTGCTGGTCCAAATCTATGTTGATGACATTATCTTTGGATCTACAAGAAACAACATGTGCAAGGAGTTTGAGGATTTAATGCATCAAAGGTTCAAAATGAGTTCCATGGGGGAAGTTACTTTCTTCTTTGGACTCCAAGTTCAACAGAAGTCAGATGGCATTTTCATCTGTCAATCCAAGTATGTGCAGGATATTGTAACCAAGTTTGGTTTCTCAGAATCAAAACCTGCCAGCACACCTATGGAAACACACAAGCAGATCACAGCAGATCTTGAGGGGGAGGATATGGATGTGCATCATTATAGATCCATGATTGGCTCTCTCATGTATCTCACAGCATCAAGGCCAGATATAATGTTTCCAGTCTGTGTATGTGCAAGATTCCAAGTTAGGCCAAAGCAATCTCACTTTCAAGCTGTTAAGAGGATATTCAGATATCTCAAAGGGCAACCCAGATTGGGACTTTGGTATCCTCATGACTCACCTTTTGACCTAATAGCATACTCAGACAGTGATCTAGGTGGGGCAAACTTGGACAGAAAATCTACTTCTGGAGGATGTCAGTTTTTGGGTGCTAGACTAGTCTCATGGCAGTGCAAGAAACAAACCACAGTATCCACATCTACAACAGAGGCAGAGTACATAGCAGCTGCAAGTTGCTGTTCTCAAGTCTTATGGATTCAGAATCAAATGTTGGATTATGGGGTAACCTTTCTACACACTCCAATCTTTATTGACAACAGCAGTGCTATTAGCATTGTGAATAATCCAGTCAAGCACTAAAAAACAAAGCACATTGAGATCAGGTATCACTTTATAAGAGATTGTAATGAAAAGAAACTTATTCAAGTTGTCAAAGTTCACACTGATAATCAGTTTGCTGATCTATTCACTAAAGCTTTTGATGTGGGTAGATTCACTTTCTTGGTAACAAGTGTGGGAATGATCAACTCTGAATAATCCCCTTCTCAAAAAGTGGTTTTATACCTGTATATTATTCTTGGAGTTACTAATCTTCTTTTTCAGGATATGCATAGCAGTACTCAGTGTTTAGCAAGTTTAAAAGGAGCAAGTCAGTTAATACTGCTAGTAGTTACTACTGCTTTCAGTTAATACTGCTAGTGGTTAATACTGCTTTCAGTGGTTAATACTGCTAGTGGTTAATACTGCTTTCAGTTAATACTGCTAGTAGTTAATACTGCTTTCAGTTAATACTGCTAGTAGTTAATACTGCTTTCAGTTAATACTGCTAGTAGTTAATACTGCTAGTAGTTAATACTGCTTTCAGTTAATACTGCTAGTTAGTTAATACTGCTCGTAGTTAATACTGCTAGTTAGTTAATACTGCTAGTAGTTAATACTGCTCTAGGTTAATACTGCTTATGTTCCGAATACTATAAATACTCTTTGCCCGCCTAAAAGTTCATAACGACTCTTTGCATACTGTTCTCTTGTGCTCTAAACCTTTTCTCTCTCAAGTTCGATGTCTTCAGGCAAGCTTTTCAGTAAGATCAATGGCATCAATGACTTTCATTGACGAGCACAATGAGATTGCGATGCTACAAAAACCAAAGCAAGCTGCAGGATTTCATCAGATTGTGGATTTCCTCAAGTCAAGACACATTGCTCATGCTATTATTGTATCCCCTACAATCTATATCGAGCATCAAAGGCAGTTCTGGGCTAATGCAACCATTGTTGTTGAGAATGGTGTGCAGATGATCAAGACAAGAATTTGTGATCAATCACTAACGGTTACTGAAGAGGTTATTCGCATCAGTCTACGTCTAGACGATGCCTCTGGTATAACCTCTATCCCAAACGATGAACTGTTTTCAAATCTTACAAGAATGGGGTATGGAGGCCCATTGGGAGTTTTCAAATTCTCTAAAGCAAAATTTTCACCCTAATGGCGTTTCTTTGTCCATACTCTTATGCATTGTATCTCCAAAAAGACTACTGGATGGAGTGAGTTCAGCAGCACTATTGCTTATGCTTTGGTGTGCTTGGCCACTGCCAGAAAGTATAATTTTTCTAAAATGATTTTTAGTGATCTTGTCTCAAACATGGGAAACAAAAAGAGCTTCTTTATGTATCCCAGGTTTGTTCAAGAAGTTATTACTCATGAATTGACGGATATACCTCAACCTGTTGGGGTATATGTACCTAAACCCCCCAAAGGCAAGGTTTTGTCAAATATGAGAAGATCTGCTGGGGACTCTGAAGGAGTTGACACCCCATTGTTCTCTACAATGATGGTGGTGTCCCAAACCAATGAAGGTATGGCAGCAGGGTCAAGGCCCCCATTAGACCAACCCACTGCTAGCCAAGCCCAACCTTCCCTCTCAAAATCAATTCCCCAGTCCCTTCTTGAAAAACCAACCTCTCCTATCACCCAAACTTACAAGAGGAAACAGGTAAAGAAGGCTCCTTCCCTTCTTGTACCATTACCCACTCAGCCTTTAAGCCCTCTAAGGGAGAATTCTCCCCTAGAGAATATCCAAAGGGAAACCACAAGGGTGTCTCCCAACCCAAAGGAGGTGCTCTCTGAGGAGGAGGTAGAGCATATGGGTGATGAGGCTGCCACTACTCCTGCTAGTACAGAGGAGGAAAGTGGTAACATCAATAAGACCTCCCCCATGGCAACTTTAAATGAGCAATCATTTGAAGGTCCCTGGTGCCAAGAAACCACAGGGGTGGATAGTGCTTCTGCTAGGCAGAAGACTTCCACTACTAAAAGATCCAATGATCCTTCAAAGGAGGGTAACACTTCTAGAGAAGGTGAGGACAGATATAGTTACCAGGAATTGATGGAAACCATGGGAAACATCAACCTAGATGTTATGAAACAAGGAAAACAAATAGAGGAGATGAAGCTGGTGATCCTGTCACAACAAGTCCAGATTGCAAAACTAAAGAAGATGGTGACAAGGCTGATTCAAAAGAAGAAAAGGAAACAATTTGTGCTAAAGAGAAGGGAACCAGTGTCTGATGCTCCCAAAAAGGGGGAGTCAGAGGCTGAAGTAAACCTGAATGAGGAAAAAGAAAAAGTTGAGGGGGAGCATGATGGGGAAAAGAACAGTATTGAGGGGGAGTTAGAAGCAGAAACTGTTAGTGCTGCTGAAACTTCACAAGCAGTAGTAACAAAGTTATCTCCAACAGAAATTGAAGTAGCTGAAATGCTCATCAAAGCAAAGAATGACACTCTCAAAACAAAGGGAGTGGTCATAAATGAAGGGGGAGAAAAAGGAGAAGTGAGCAAGAAAGATAACAGTAAGAAGCCAATGAACAAAGACAAAGGAAAAGCAAAGATGGTGGAATCTGATCAACCAGTCAAGAAGCAAAGGTTGGTTGAATCAGATGAAGCTCTAGCCCGGAAGATGCAGGAGGATATTGAAAAAGAAGAAAGAGTTCAGGTTGAAAAAGACAGGGAGATGGCAAAGGCTCTAGCTGCTGAATTAAATGAAGCTTATCAGAAAGGGCTTGAAACAGAGAAAGCTAAGCAAAGGGCAATAAGCTTGAGAAAGGCTATGATAGTCAAATCAAGTGCAAAGAAAAGAAGACCTTCACAAACTTACCTTGGCACTCAGGAAAGAAACAAAATGATAACTATCTTGAGGAGTGCAATTTTGGGTAAAGAAAGAAATGTTTGTGAAGATGACTTTTGATCAAATCAGGGATCTTTATGAGAAAGAAATGGGGAAGCTGAAAAATAATGAAAAGGATAGAGTGGAGTTTGAAAAGAAGGCAAAGAAGAGACATGATGTGAATATGCATCAACCATTCCCTGAAAGTGAAGAGGGAACTCCTATCAAAGAAAAGGCAGAGAACAAGGAAGAAAAGAAGAAGGAAGCTACTTTAGTGCAGGTTCAAAAGACTCTGAAAAGAACCAAAATGATGGCTAAAAGAAAGAAAAGTGTAAAGAAGCCTAGAGTAGAAGAAGAGCAAAAGGTTACTGAAGAAGAAGAGGCACCTCAGAATGAAGCTAAAACTCAGGAAGAAATACCACAGAGTTCAGATGTAAACATGTACATGGTGGTAATGGATAAAATTCCAAAGCCTATTTCAGTTGAACCTGTTGGATTTAAACCTCCTGAAGTTATCCATTGGGATATTATGGAGGTGGATGGCAAAGAATACATCAGATTGAAAAGAAATGATGAGAAGTATGAAGTATACAACACCTGTAACAAAATTGTCAGAGAGTGTTCAAGATCTGATTTGGAAGAAATGTTTGAAGTAGGGATGAAAATTTATGCAGATCAGTTGAAAGCTCCAGGGTTACCTATAGTGAAGCTGGTCATGGAATACTTGTGTATGTTATTCAATCCAGAAGTAGTGAAGCACTTAATCAGAGATGTGTTCAAAACTGTTAGAGGATGGACTCTCTATAAAAGGAGTGGAGTCTATGAACTAGCATTGGATACTTTCCACATGGAGTACTACTTGGTGGATAGGGTCTACAAGCATACAAATCTTAAGCTTCATGCCATGTTGAATAAGAAGTTGGGTTGTGCACCAAATTCAGAAATGGCCAAGTATCTAATTCAGAGGACTATTAATCAGAGTATGGGACTGGATCCTAATATTGGAGTAGATCAATGAAGATTTTGGGAGCATCTGAAGAACTTGACTTCTCTTCCTAAAAGTCAAGTTAGGGGGAGATTGTTGGGAACTGAAGAAAAACTCAAGTATGGTTAATGCTGCTGGTTCAGAGTTAATACTGCTAGAAGACTTTAAGGTTAATACTGCTGAGTATTACTACTGCTAGTACTATTAATACTGCTAGTCAAAGTTAGTGTTGCTTGAACAAAGTTAGTACTGCTTAGCTAGTTAGTACTGCTAGTAGTTAGTGCTGCTTAGTAGTTAATGCTTCTAGAAGAAGTTAATGCTGCTGATCATGGTTAGTGCTGCTTAAGAGATTCGGATGGAAAGAATGACAGCTGGATAATCTGAAGATTATGGAAGCTTTGAGATATACATGGAAGATATACTGAAGATTTGTTTAATTATTGTAATTATCTTTTGACTAGTATATGTATAGAATGTATAGAATAGATAGAAAAGAAAACTTTTGTTTTTCATTCTTTTAGAGAGAAAATCAACCTCAAGGCATAGATCCTAATTCTAGAGAAGTAGAATTCGTATTGGTGAGTCTGTTCATCAATATTGAGGTTGAGTGTGTAATCTTGTAACTTCAAAGCATTCAATACAAGTTTACAGTTTGTTCTTCATATTTACTGTGTTGATTTACTGTTTCATTGAATATCAAAGTGTTATTCCGCAAACTTCTTTGATATTGTTTCTGAGAATTAGTTCTTGTTAAGAATTCGATCCTGACACAACTGGACTCTGTATGAAAGAAGTGGAGTATATGTACTGGCTATGGATACAAGTCACATTGAATACTTCTTAGTGGATAGAGTTTACAACCATAGCAGGCTAAATTTGCATGCTATGTTGAAGAAAAATCTTGGTTGTGCACCAGATTCTGCAATGGCAAGATACTTGATCCAGAGAACTATTAATCAAAGTTTGAGGCTAAATCCTGATATAGGATTATGAGCAATGGAGTTTTGGGAGCATCTGAAGAACTTGACTTCTCTTCTCTAAAAGTCAAGTTAGGGGGAGATTGTTGGGAACTGAAGATTTGTTTAAGTATGATTAATGCTGCAAGTACAACATGGTTAATACTGCTAAGACAAGTTACTACTGCTGAGCCAAATTAATACTGCTTGAAGAAATTAATACTGCTAAGCATAGTTAGTACTGCTGAAGATTAATACTGCTTAGAGTGTTAATGCTTCTATGACTTAATACTGCTTATGTGATAATCAAGATACGTGCAGATCAAGGTTTGAATATAATCAAGGAAGGTTGAAGATAATTATGGAAGAATATACTGAAGATCTTTTATGTTTTGTAATTATCTTTTATTTTCAGTATATGTATAGATTTATTTAGAATAGTTTGAAAGATATACAAGTGTTCTGAGTTTTTGTTTTAGAGAGAGAATTAACCTCAAGGTTTACATCCCTAGTTCTAGAGAAGTAGAATTCGTCTTGGTGAGCCTGTTCATCAAGATTGAGGTTTTGTGTGAAAGCTTGTAACTTTAATCATTCAATAAAGTTTACAAGTTGTGATTTATACTTTACTGTTACATTGATCTTTGAATATTAAAGTGTTTTTCCACAACTTCTTTAATATTGTTTCTGAGATTCATTATTCTTGTTAAGAATCAGATCCTGACAGATATGGTTTTGAATATTACTCGATATCTTTTGGTACGTGTGAAGTTAAGTTTTTTTTCCGAATTCGGTTAAATTTCTTTTGGTTTGAAGTTATTAATTATTATATGATGTTGTGATTTTTTATACTAAATTAAATTTCTTTCGATTTTAGGTTTATTGGAAATATGTGATATTTAAACATGTGCGTGTCTCATATATTTGATCTAAATAGCTTACATAAACGGAAAAGAAAATCCCGGTTTCCCCGATGGGGATCCCCGTTCCCCGTTGGGGATGGGGATGTGATCATATTCCCCGGCAGAGACGGGGATGGGGACGGGGATGAAGATGAGGGATTGGGGACGGGGATGGGGATTGAGGTCCCCGCCCCATCCCTGCCCCATTTCCATGCCTAGATCCAAAGCTCCACAAATCAATTGACCATTTATCAAAACTCATAAAATGAAATAAAACGCATGTTGGTCCCAAAATGTAAAGGCAGAAGTAAACAAGTATTATAGAAGAAGGGGGGGTTGAATACAATACTAAAAAATTTCACTTAATTTTAATTCTTTATTGATATAACTATCAAGAATTACACATAGAAAACTTCTAAGATTGTTGCAGAAAAGAACAGATAAATCTATTCTAACAATCTTCCACTTAGAAACTAGAAAAACTTGAACACAACTTGAATACACAAAGATTAAAAGTTATGAAGTTTCTAGAGAGAACAAGGTTGCCAACTTTCTTGAGTGCACATAGATCTCTTTCAAAAGCGTAACTTGTATGGAGAAGTTCTTCACCTTTAAATACCACATCGTGCATTAAATGCTGAGGACACTTGTCATATTGGTATTGGATGCCAGAGATTTTCTTACAACATGAATAAAGTATTTGATGTGACCCATCATGAACCAAAGTAGACCTTTGTACCTTGATAAGACAGCATTTTAATAAAATATATTTGGTAAGGATCCTTTTTCGGATCTTTTGGAGAAGGTCTCCATCATTTCAGAATTTGGGTGAAAAACTTCTATGCAATAGAATGTTCCTATCCTTTTTGTTAGAATGATGTTGGCAAAGATGGAACTAGCCAAATTATGATGATAATTCGGCTAGTAAGGTATCCTACCGAATATGAACTGTTGATTTGGTAGGTAGGATACCTGCCGATTAGGGAGAGGTAATTCGGCAGTTAGGTAGCTTAGTAAGGTTGAAAGTTTTTCTTGATCTGCATCTGAAGACTTACTTCTTGCTGACTTCGGTTGGTCTTCGACTTCATCGACCTTTTGAGGCACGACTAAGCTATTACAAAGAACCTTGAAATAATTGAAGTATGTTAGAGCACAGTCTTATTGGATTCAAGATCATCCAATCCGAAGATCGCAATCCGAAGCTAAAAGCTGACAAGTCACTCTCAACAATAGTCTAAGGGTCAATTTGTAATAAATGTCAAAGTTGTTTTTAGTATTTTATTATTATCCTAAATATCTAGATTTTATAATTAGATATTTAGTTAGTTATTATATTAGTTTAAGTTTTAGATATTATATTTAGTTTAGATATTATGTTTGAGATATATAAGGTTATGAGATATTTATTATCTCATAACTTCTAATATCTCAGATCATAACATATCGATCCATCAAGAACACACAGAGAGAAAACTGTTGGATCATTAATTGTATTCAAGATTAAAGTTAAATTAGAGGGTCTAAGCTGTATTTGTTTGATAGTTAAAGTTAGAGGGTTTAAACTGTAATATGTTAATAGTTATTTGTAAATGGGCCTAAAGCCTATTAGAAAACCCATTAAGATTAAAGCCCATATGGCCTAAGTATTTAAAGTTTTAATTATTTAGTTTTAGGGTTAAGATACCTCATAATAATTGTTTTAAGAGATTATAGTATCCGTACGTTTTAAGAACACACAAGGTTTAACTGTTTATTCAAGGGATTGGTATGTTATTTTAATTTATATATCTCTTGATTATTATTGTGTTGCTTGATTACTTAATTGATTATTTATCAAGTTCCTTTATCTTTGAAGACAAACT
The DNA here is from genome assembly GCA_954870635.1 of Arctium minus. NCBI lineage: Eukaryota > Viridiplantae > Streptophyta > Magnoliopsida > Asterales > Asteraceae > Arctium > Arctium minus. Next base: position 147,148,351 of record OX941081.1, read on the forward strand.
GTTTCTTTCCTTTTCAATCAGATCAAACTTCTTATGCAACTCAGATTTTGCATTCTTCTCCTTCTTGATGTTTGTTGACAATTCAGATAGCTTTCCTGTCAGCTTGGCTATCTCGGTCTCAAATATCTTCTTTTCTTTAGAAAAGTCTATATTTGCTTTCTTCAGCTCAGCTTGCTTCTTCTCATTCTCAGCCTTCTCTCTCTCAAGAATGATGACCTTCTCAAAGTCTGAAACTTGTTGAGAAAGTTTAACACATCGAAGCTCTAAAGATTTTTTCTCTTCAAAGGCTTTTCTGGAGAAGTCAGAGAATTTCTTGGCAAAGTCTTTTCTTTCTTTCTCTATCTTCAACATCTCATCTTGAGCTGTTGCATTGTCTCTGTCTTGGGTTACCTTTTCTTTCAGCTTATTAATCTCAACCTCAAGACTGAGAACTTTATCTTTAAACTTATCTCTGTCCGCACAGAGTTGAGAATTTATCTGTCTTAGTCCTGTACTAGTATCCTTTGCAACACTTGTACTCCTTCTAAGCTCCTCAAGCTCTCTTTGCATTGCATCTTTCTTAGACCATGTAGAGCTTGACTCAGATCTTTTCAACTTTGCTTGAATATCGAAGATCTCTTTTTCTTTAGACTCAATTATTCCTACAAAGTCAATTAAAGAATCAGAATCTTTTGAATTTTCTTTTAAAGCATTGATCTGAATAAGAAGAGATGAGTTCTGAATCAGAATCTTTTTGAATTTTCTTTTAAATCTTGATTCTAACGATCTCATCTAGTTGGTTGTCTTGATACAGATAAGTTTAATTACTAACAAGTGGTACAGCTAAGATGTCGAATCAGCTAATGATGTCTGAAGGTTACAACCTTGATTTTAACAACATGACTCTTTCTGAAGTAAGAGCAAAGGCTAAACAACTTGCTGGACGGTTATCAACATCATCTCGCATGATTGATGAGTATGACAAAGAGGACAAAATACTCAAAGCTGAGAACAAGGACTTCTGGACATAACAGTTCAGAACTCGTACTTAAGGACAAATCTTCTATTCAATCCCGAATAGAACCAGCTACCAAAGGATCCACTTCTACACACTCTAACTCTACTTCATCTGAGTTAGATTTATTGTTTATTGATGCCTTTGATGATATATGTGCAGATTTTGAAAAAGGCATATCCACATCAATAACAAGTGGTACAAGCTCGGAGGTCCCTACCTTTTCTGAAGACATGTCTGGACCTTCCGAAGACGTCACTGAAACTTCATCTCCATCAGGTACAACTACACCGTTAGTTTCTGACTCTACTAATGTTGAATCTGTCTCTATAGATAGTTCTTCTGGAAACAAAGTCCCGAGAACTTCAAATGCTAGTCCGGAAGCTTCAGTATCAGAAACACCAGTACAAGATGTCCCGAGTACATCTATGGAGAAACCTTCCGTGCAAGATGACAATGATGCGTCAAATACGCAACAAACAGTTGAAGCATTACCATGCACACATCGTTGGACTAAGGATCATCCCCTGGAAAACGTGATAGGTGACATACAATCTGGTGTCACAACAAGATCTGCAACAGCCAACTTCTGCATGTTTTCAAGCTTCCTTAGTTCTCTAGAATCGAAGAAAGCGTCTGAAGCTCTACGTGACCCCTTCTGGATTTCTGCTATGCAAGATGAGCTTCTACAATTCGAAAGGAACAAGGTATGGTGCTTGATCCCACTACCTAAAGGTAAATCCGTTATTGGAACAAAGTGGGTGTTCAGAAATAAGAAAGACGAAGCTGGAGTAGTCGTGAGAAACAAAGCTCGATTGGTCGCAAAAGGTTATTGTCAACAAGAGGGCATTGACTATCATGAAACATTCGCCCCGGTTGCAAGGATCGAAGCCATCGGAATCTTCCTAGCCTATGCAGCGCACAAAAAACTTTACAGTCTATCAAATGGATGTAAAGTCGGCTTTCCTGAACGGCGTTCTGCATGAGGAGGTCTACGTGGCTCAACCTGAAGGTTTCGTTGATCCTCATCAGCCTGATCATGTCTATGTTTTAGACAAAGCGCTTTATGGTCTTAAACAAGCACCGCGAGCCTGGTATGAAACTCTCACTAAATTCCTCTTAGCTTCTGGTTTCAAGAAAGGTACAGTTGATACTACCTTATTTCATTAAGGATCATGTAGAAAAAGGTAATATTGAAATGCACTTTGTTCAAACTGACTTCCAGTTAGCTGATCTTTTCACCAAGCCATTGGATGAAAAGCGATTTCAATTTCTCATCAGCAAACTTGGTATGTTGAACATGTCTTAGAACTTACTCATGATTCTAGGGGGAGTATTCTATGTTTTTATCTTGTGTGTTATTTTTAAACTGTTGCTAACGAGAGAGGAATCATTTTCATAAATGATTACCCTTATTTCTTTTATTTATGCAGGTTTGTTCAAGTGACAATGGTTTCTAATCACATCAGATTAGAACCCGCACTTCAGTGCTTTATTTATTTTTTTCTGCCTTATCTTAAAAAAAAAAAAAAAAACTATTTACATTAAGTTAAGGGGGAGAATATCTGTGATATTAACAGATTTTTGGATACTTAAATGCTTATCTGACCCTGTGTTCTTAAAGATAAATACTTGCGTTTTATCTTGTCAATATACTTTGTCAAGTATTCATACACATAACGGTTCATAACATTCTATTTGACTTTGTTATTACCGTGTATCAAAAGGTAAATCTTTCTATGGTAATACTCACATTATTTGTATTCACTGTTGATTGAATCAAACGTCATTTCATGTGCTTTCATTGAAAATATGTTTATATATTGTTCATATAAACAACATTCGTTTTTGATTCTCCAAAATCTTATTCTTCATGATAAAATGATATGAGCTTAATTGTCAAACTCTTTTAGTTTGAGGGGGAGAATTGCATAGTCAAACATAACTGTTTTGACATCTCCGAAAGTCTTATTTTTCATGTAACAAGTGGTATTTGTGCTTACATGTACAAAAGACTGTTGAACATCATGTTCTATTAGGAAAGTACATGGGATTCAGTGTGAGTACTTAACAGAACTTCCATGGATTCACGATAACCAGTGGTTCCTACCCAGGAAGTATACCCTGAGTGATTGAGGGGAGAGAGGTAAAAAGAATTGAGTGATGGTGTGTGAAGAGGTAAAATGGAAAAGAGAGATTGGTTAGAAGCGAGCATTAAAAGAAAGAGGGTGAGTGAACAGAGTAAAAGAATATTAGACTCTGCACCAAACTTCTTTCTGAGCCGGGCAGCCACATAATCTGATTGGTTCACATTCTTTGGTGACCATCATTGAAATAGGCAACTAGCCCATGCCATCTCTTGCATACAACCCCACCAGCTACTCATTCTTTTCTCAGAAAGAGAATGTTTCACATTTTCTGGGGAAGCAGCACATACACTATTGGTTCTTCATTTGGAAGATACTAATATTGAAAAAGAAGGAAAGTTGCCCCACCTTCAAACCCTTTCTCATGCACATTGAGTCTTTGTACAATTTGTTGCTGTCTCAACAAGTTTACATAATTTGAGCCTATATGAAAAACAATCATCTATGCTTAATTTTTTCATACACATGCACTAGCACACAAAAATTTGTTTTCTGTCAGAACGTTCATAGATAACCATGTGTTATTCGATGATTGAATGGAAGACCTGGGGAGCTAACATCAAAACCAGCTCCTTATATAGTAACTTTGTGTTACTCAGTAACTTTGTGTTACTGACAGGCATTCTAACTGAGTCATTTGTTGATTCAGGGTTACAACTCTTAAACTGTTTGAATTTGCAAAAAATTAAATGGTTACAATTGACTATTTTTATCTGAAAAGATTGAAATAATCACTCTTTCCATCTGGGAAGACTGCTCTTATTTTCATACAGGGCTCGTTACATGAAGACTGTGCTTACGTGATCATAGACAATGGGGGAGATTGTCTTGAAAAGGGGGAGATTGTTTTGCCAAGTTTTGATGATGATGATTCTCACTACTCATCAAAAAGGGGGAGAAGATACAAAAAGGGAGAATATAATCTGAAGACCTGAAGATTTTAAGTTTTGAAACTATCAACGACATATTTGAAGACCAGTGAAGACCTGAAGACTATTGCCAATTTTTTTTTAATCTTGAATCTAAAGGGGGAGATTGTTGGATCATTAATTGTATTCATGATTAAAGTTAAATTAGAGGGTCTAAACTGTATTTGTTTGATAGTTAAAGTTAGAGGGTTTAAACTGTAATATGTTAATAGTTATTTGTAAATGGGCCTAAAGCCTATTAGAAACCCCATTAAGATTAAAGCCCACATGGCCTAAGTATTTAAACTTTTAATTATTTAGTTCTAGGGTTAAGATACCTCATAATAATTGTTTTAAGAGATTATAGTAGCCGTACGTTTTCTCTGTATTCAAGGGTATCAAGAAGACACAAGGTTTAACTGTTTATTCAAGGGATTGGTATGTTATTCTGATTTATATATCTCTTGATTATTATTGTGTTGCTTGATTACTTAATTGATTATTTACCAACTAGATTAAACTGGGATAACAAAAACAAACAGAGAGCTTAAAGAACCTAACCTAGTAATCATCGTTTGTTATCGAATCAGGTTGGTTTATCATCTATATGTTTGTTGTTTGATTATCTGGTAACGATCACGGACTCATAATTGGTATCAGAGCCTCTACCAGATCAAAATCAAAAATTTTCAAGTCTCTGTGTTCTTCATTTTTCATAAACACTGTGTCATCAATCAAAAACTCTATTTTGTGGTTGTTTTTGAAATCAAAGTGTTGGAACCTGTTGTAGTTGGTAAATCGATTGTTCAGTCAATGTTTAGGGTTGTAAAACGATTTCTAGGCAGGTCAATTTAGGAGTTGCAGGTTCGATTTATCGAAGAAGAAACATTCCGGTCGATTAAAATCTATATCGGTCGACTTACATTTCACTTTATCGGTCCAATCATACTAATATCGGTCGACCACTACTACATTTCACTTTACCTATCGGTCTGCATCCTATCGGTCGACCGACTTCTTGCAACTATCGGTCGATCTTACACACACTATCGGTCGATCGATCTCAATTTATTACAACTACTCTCTCTATATAATCAGGTCGAAATCCATTGTCCACTACATCTTATCGGTCCTCTCTCTCATAACTTACCGGTCCAAACATCATCTCTACTCTCAAAGAATTTACCGGTCGAAGGAACTACAAGGTACCGGTCCAAAATTGTTTTTATCGGTCGACTTACTCATATCGGTCGAAGAAATCAAATAAACTACCGGTCGGTCGATATTACATTGTACCGGTCGAAGATATTGCTTTGTCCACTATAATCTCAATACCGGTCTAAGCAAGGATCCGATCCACATTTCATAAGTCACCATACTGTTCATACCGGTCGAACTTTCATCCGGTCCTACACTTTCCCGGTCACACTCACAGTCTTCTTATAGGTCGAATTATATAAACAATTTAACGGTCGAACATTTTACCGGCTTTACATCTTACCGGTCAACTCTTAATTTGCGCGACTAACGTCTCGCGCAAACCTCAACATCGCACGACCAATAGCTCTCGCAAACCTTTACTTCGCGCGATCTTCACCTCGCACAGATATCAGTTCGCGCCACTTAAGTCTCGCGCAAACCTCCAGTTCGCGCGACCCGCTTCTCACGCAAAACTCCAATTTTGCGCCTGTACCTGACTGTCATTTCTGAATTATCTTAATCTGAATTCATTTTATCTGTTCTAACAATTCGAATCAGGTTTTTATTTCACATTATCGAATCAGAATGACTTCCAGAGAAGCACTCGCTATCGGAACCGACTCAAAACACCAGTACTCTTCAGGGGAGAGAATGAACAGTGGAAGGATCAGTTCATGGACTTTATTGAAAGACATGAGTTGGGTGAATTCATCAGGAAATCGATAGAAGATGGGGTTATGAAACCAGTTATGACGACTCGTATGGTTGGAACTGTGCCAACACAGTATGAACTTAAGTATCATGAGCTCGATGATGATAACCTAAAGAGAGCAAAAGGTGATAGATTAGCAAAATCATACATTCTACAAGGAATTCCAAACGAAATCTATGTAAAGATTGACAGTTATAAAGCTTCGGGCAAAGAGATGTGGGATCAGCTAGAGAAGATGATCCTAGGTTCAAAGGTTGGGAACCAGCTCAAGATATCCAACTGCCTAAACAATTATGAAGAATTCAAAGGCAGAGTTGGAGAGTCACTAGATGGAACATACGACAGGTTTGTGACCTTGCTAAATGAGTTGAGCAAGAACAAGGTCAACAAATCACAAATCGAGCTGAATGTCAAATTCCTCAACATCCTACAGCCTGAATGGAAGAGGTTTACCAGGCAAATGAAGCAGATCAAGGATCTAAACAAGATTCCACTTCACGAGGTGTATGAAATGCTCAAACAAAATGAAGAAGAGGTGGATGAAATACTGGATGAAAAGAGGCAGTCTGGGAAGACAATTGATGACTCAGTTGCTCTTGTTGTGAGAAAGAAAAAGAAGAAGATGCTTATGTCTGAACTAGAAGAGATTGAAGATGAAGCGAACTCTGACTCAGATGACTGTGAACAACTGAAGCAGGCAATGCTTATGTTGACAAAGGCTTTTCAGAAGAAGTTCTACACAAAGCCGAGCTCAAACATTCAGAGATATTCTTCTGGACCAAGCAACTATGTTCATAAGGAGAGGGTTGAAGGAAATAGATTTGAAGGGAAGAGAATAGAGGAGAGGAAGCCTGAAGAAAGAAAGTTTAAAGCTGAAGGATCTAGTCAGTCAGAACCTCCAAAGTGCTACAACTGTGGTAGGCTTGGACATTTTGCAAGAGACTGCCGAAAACCGAAAGTCAGAAACTCAGACTACTACAAAAACAAAATGCTTCTAGCCAAGCAAATAGAGGCTGGAGAGGCATTAATGGCAGAAGATGAGTACTGGCTTGATCATTCTGACGAAGAAGAGGAGGATGAAGAGAAGGATGAGAAAGCACATCTATGCTTCATGGGCAAGATGGAAACAGATACTGAAGCTGATTCAGATGATGAGGAAAATGAGGTATGTGATTTAACTCATTCAGATTTCCTAAATCAAATGAATACCATGTTAACTAAACTCGAAGAGTTAGAGTCAAAGCTTAAGCGAGAAAAGGGTGTCATTCTTGAACAAAACCAATTAATACAGAAACTTAGCAATGCTGTTGCTGAGAAGAAACTATTGGTTGAGACCTTACACAAAAACATTGACACCAGCGCCAAAGAACAGACTATAATTCTTCATGAAGTTACTGAAACAAAGGCTAAATTGAGAAAGAGTCAGTTTGATTTCATCGAGCTTACGAAATTGCATTCTTCAACTTCCAAAGAAAACATTTCTTTACATGCTAAATTAAAAAGTTTGGAAGAGAAGTTGTACAAATTGGGTCAAAGTGAACAAACTATTCATCTGAACAAACCCAAAGAGGAAATAGAGAAATGGGGACTCGGGTATGAGAATCCTCATTATCTTAAAAACAGTATATCTGAATTGTCTGCACTTTATGATTTTACGTTCTTAAGACTCTCTCGACGATGCCCTGAACTTAAAGTTTTCTGGGATGGACTGTCTAAAGAGGATGAAGCCAAAGAAACGGAAAAATGAAAGAAATCATCTAAAGTTCACCTTCCATTTTATTATGCGAAGTTGAATAATAGTTATAATGATGATCCTAAATATCAAAAGAAATCTCTTTCAAATGATTTTTTTCAAAGTTATTATGTCAAAGAAATGGAGGCGAAGCCTATTAAAGGTAAACTATATGTACCTCCTCTCGTTTTGGAAAGTAAAATCTCTGAACTCGAGAACTCTTTAACAGATGAAAGACTTTTGATTGAGCTTGAACAAAAGGTTTTTTTAACTGTGCTTAAAAATGTTGTTATTTCTGAGGCTTTAAAATCTAAAGATAGTTTTGGTCTAACAAATGAAGGGTTTGATTTCCTAAACTCTGACGGTGGTTTGGATGATTGTTTGGATCAATTTGACTTTAATGCGAAACTTCCTAACCATTCATCTTTTATTGTGAAATATTTGGGAAAAACCAGTATGTCTATAAAAAGTGCAAAATCAACGAAAGTTGATAAATCAGTTTCTGTGAACTCTAAGAATGCTAAAGGCAAGAATAAATCTCAGCATTCACATAAACCGATCAGTACTGGTATTCCAAAGAAGATGCATTCAGTTGTTTCTGGGAGATCTAACTCACAAGTTACAAATGTTTCAGATCTGAGCAAGCAAAAGCCAAAAGTTAAATCTCAATGGCAACCAAAAGGGAAGAATGACAAGACCGATAAATCTTTTTGTACTGTTTATTGTAATAAGACTTCGCCTAGTAAAGATGTTTTAATTGTTGATGTTGGTATTTGGAAACCAAAACTAGTTGTTTCTCGCAAACAATATTCTATGAAGCAATTATATTAGTTATCTTTATTTGCTAGAAAGTCTTCTATTTATGATAAACATGTGTCTACTTCTTGTCAAGATTCTGAGGTTTGGTTTGGAAATTATCATGTGCACTCATATAATTCTAATGCTTCAAATGAAAAGCGGACCCAAATTTAAATGGGTACCAAAATCTTGTGCTAACACAGTTGGACCCAAATACTAGTGGGTACCAAAAGCTAAATCTGTGTTGTGGGCGTCAAACGTTTAAGAGGGAGCATAGAAAATAGGCTTTTGAACAAATAAGTTCAAGACCCGCGCTTCAATGTTCAAAAGTGTTTATTCCAATTTTTGTTTTATGGGTATCTAAATCTTGGTTTTCGTAATTTCTCCTATGCAGGAACGTCATATGTGGTACTTGGACAGCGGGTGTTCCAAGCATATGACAGGGCAGAAAGAGATGCTGTCCAATTATACAGATAAATATTGCAGGACAGTTAGATTTGGGAACGACCAGTTTTCACCAATACTTGGATATGGTGATATGGTACATGACAATGTCACGATCAAGAAGGTGAGCTATGTTGAAGGCTTAAGACACAACCTGTTCATTATCGGCCAGTTCTGTGACAAAGGCTTAGAGGTCAATTTCAAAGCCAAGAGGTGTTCTGTTCGCACTGAAGAAGGCGATGAACTCTTGGTCGGCACTCGAAAGACCGACCTCTACACAATCAATTTATCAAAAGTCCAGACTGACAAGGAAGTGTGTCTACTATCTAAAGCATCGATGCAACAAAGCTGGTTATGGCATCAACGACTCTCTCACCTCAACTTTCGATACATTAACAAACTGGTCAGTGGGAAGTTAGTGAAAGGACTTCTAGAGCTCAAATATGAAAAAGAACACTTATGTGTAGCGTGTGAAAAAGGAAAGATGAAGAGAGCTACACATACACCAAAGTCTGAACCGAGTACAAGCGCTCCGTTAGAGTTGTTGCATATGGATCTCTGTGGTCCGATGCGAACGCAAAGTATAGGCGAGAAAGAAGTACATACTAGTTATCGTGGATGATTATTCGCGATACACTTGGGTCAAATTTCTACGTTCAAAAGATGAGACACCAGATGTTCTCATTACATTCCTGAAGACGACCCAGGTGAATCTGCAGAAACCGGTCAAGTTTCTAAGAACAGACAACGGCACAGAGTTCAAGAACAAAAAGGTTGAAGAATATCTCGAATCTGTCGGGATTTCACATCAATACTATGCTGCACGTACGCCTCAACAGAATGGAGTGGTCGAAAGAAGAAATCGTACGCTAGTCGAGGCTGCTCGTACTATGCTAAGTCGATTAGACTTACCTCTATTTATGTGGGCTGAAGTTGTATCGACTGCGTGTTACACTCAGAATCGATCCATGATACACCGCAGATTCAAGAAGACTCCTTATGCGTTAATCAACAACCGAACACTGACAATCAAATATTTCCATATATTTGGGTGTAAGTGTTTCGTGCTAAACGATAGAGAGAGTCTGAACAAGTTCAGCGCCAAGGCGGACGAAGGCATCTTCATTGGTTATTCCTCTACATCAACTGCATACCGTGTATATCTGAAGAAGTCAAAGACGGTTATTGAAAGCGTCAACGTTTCGTTTGATGAAGAGATGGCTTCCAAACAACAAAATTCAGAACCCGTGATAACCGGTGTACTAGCTTCTGGGCAACACAGTCCAGAACCTGCGTCTCAAAAGAATAAATCAGATGAAGCATCAACATCTTCTAACCATTTATCTGATTTAGATTTATTATTTGAACTGTTCTATGATGAATTTCTTGGATCTAATGTAAAGAAATCTGTTGGGAAATTAAGAAATGCACAAGTACAGTTAGTACTGCTAGCACAACTTGGTTACTACTTCTGAAGTTAATGCTGCTGATACAGGTTAATGCTGCTAGTCAAGATTAATACTGCTAGATGAAGTTACTAATGGTAAGCAATTTTAGTACTGCTGAACTTAATGCTGTTCAAAGTATTAATGCTGCTGAAGACTTAATGCTGCTTAAGAGATAATCAAGATTCGTGGAGATCAAGACTGAAGATAATCATGGAAGGCTTGGAGATAAATATGGAAGATTATTCTGAAGATCTTGTAGTATTTGTAATTATCTTTTATCTTTTGTATAAGTATAAAATTAGTCAGAATTGTTTAGAAGATATCAATTTTAGAGAGAATCAACCTCAAGGCATATAGTCCTAGTTCTAGAGAAGTAGAATTCGTATTGGTGAGCCTGTTCATCAATATTGAGGTTGAGTGTTGAATCTTGTAGCTTTACAATCATTCAATAAAGTTTATAAGTTGTTATTCTGATTCACTGTTTCATTGAATATTAAAGTGTTAATCCGTAAACTTCTTTAATATTGTTTCTGAGTGTTTATTCTTGTCAAGAATTGAGATCCTGACAAGTGGTATTAGAGCTAGTATTCTCAGAAATTTTATTCATCATGGAAAACACAGTTGAATTAAACAGTACTCTGGTCTCAAAGGTTCCAATGCTCAGATCCAATGAATTTGACATGTGGAAGATTAGAATCAAGCAATACATTCTCCTCACAGATTACTCCATGTAGAACATCATTGAGAATGGCCCATCTGATGCAGGAATGATTGGTGAAGATGGGAAAAGAACCCCACTAAAGACGGATGCAGAAAGAAAGACAAGGCAGACAGAGATGAAAGCCTTGAGCACACTGCTCTTGGCCATTCCCAATGAGTATCAACACCAATTCTGCAATTGCACTGATGCACATATGCTCTGGAATGCTCTAGAGAAGAGATTCTCTGGTACTAAAAGTACCAAGAGAAATCAAAAGGCAATCTTGAAACAACAGTATGAAAACTTTATGTCAACTAAGAATGAGTCCATGACTCAAACTTTTGACAGGTTTAACAAGCTGATTGGTGAACTAGCTACTATGGGAGTACAGATTGATCAAGATGATGTAAACAGAAAGTTCTTAAGGTCCCTTGGAGATGAATGGACCATGTACACTGTTTCATTCAGACAGAATGAACAATTGGAAGAGAAAGAACTTGATGATCTGTACAATGACCATAGAGTATTTGAAGCTGAGATGGAGGCAAAGAAGAAACCTTCTGGATATATTCATAATGCTGCACTCCTATCAGCATCAATTGATTCTACTGCTAACCCTGAATCAGTTAATGCTGCTAATGGATCAAATCAAGAGAAAGGCACTGAATCTGTGTTTGAAGCCTTTCTTTCCAGCCTTGGAAATTCCTCTTTAATTAATGATGACTTGGAACAACTTCATCCCGATGACCTTGAAGAGATGGATATTAAATGGCAGATGGCCATGCTCACCATGAGGGTGAAGAAGTTCATAAAGAGGACTGGGAGGAACAACTTCTCCCAAAGAAGAGAAGATGAAGCTGGATTTGATAAATCAAAGGTGGAATGCTATAAATGTCATCTGAAGAGACACTTTGCCAGGGAATGCAGAAGTGGAGTGTCTCACACCAACAACCACCAACAAGTACAGTCTGGAAACCTCAACCATAGCAGAAACTCTGCTCAAGCCCTTGTTTCTCAACAAGTGTCAGGATCGAATTCTCAACAAGAATTAATTCTCGGAAACAATATCAAAGAAGTTTGCGGAATAACACTTTGATATTCAATGAAACAGTAAATCAATACAGAAAATATGAAGAACAAACTATAAACTTGTATTGAATGCTTTGAAGTTACAAGATTACACACTCAACCTCAATATTGATGAACAGGCTCACCAATACGAATTCTACCTCTCTAGAATTAGGAGCTATGCCTTGAGGTTGATTTTCTCTCTAGTACAAACACTTAGAATTAATCTCTACCAAAACTATTCTGTATCTTCTATACATATATTAAACAAAAAGATAATTACAAAAAAATAAACATATCTTCAGTATATCTTCCATGTATATCTCTAAGCTTCCATGTATATCCTTTCATGCGAATCTTTATCATATAAGCAGTATTAATCTTCAGCAGCATTAAATTTCTTCTAGCAGCATTAACTACTAAGCAGCACTAACCACTAGCAGTACTAACTAGCTAAGCAGTACTAACTTTGTTCAAGCAGCACTAACTTTGACTAGCAGCATTAACTACTAGCAGTAGTAACACTCAACAGTATTAACCTTTAAGTCTTCTAGCAGTAGTAACTTTGAACTAGCAGCATTAACCATACTTGATGAATTCTTCAGTTCCCAACAATCTCCCCTAACTTGACTTTTAGGACAAGAAGTCAAGTTCTTCAGAGTTAATCTTCAAGATGCTTTCAACACCTCTGGTTCAATTTCCCAAATTTGGATCTAGGCCCAAGCTTTGATTTACAGTTCTTCTCACTACAATCTTTGCCATCTCTGAATCCTTTGTACATACCAGTGTAGCTTTAAGCATCCCTTCTAACTTCTCCTTGCTATGCTCATAGATTTTGTCCACCAGGTAGTATTCATGATAACAATTGTCAATAGTAATCATGTATACTCCACAGTTTTCAAACAGTATCCATTTGTCAATCTTCTTGAATATGAACTCATGCATATGATCTTTAATCCTATGGTGCACTCTTTCAGGCTCAAACATCATGCACAAGTATTCCAATGTCACTTTGAGAAGATTCTCTTCAGTACCTTTCAACACAGGTTCATAAAGTTTTATCCCAACTTTATATAGTTCTTCCATATCAGCTCTTGAACAACTTCTGATGACTTTCCCCCATGTTGAATAAGCTTCAAATGAACCATCAGCTCTCTTGATTCTGAAGAAATTCTTTCCATTGTCTCTCAGAATATCCCAGAAGATGATCTCTGGAGCTTGCATAGAGATTGGAACAGCTTTCAAAGGTTCCACTATTGTCATGTAAGGATCCATACTCTCATCTGTTTGCTTAGTGACCTGCTCTGGACTCTGTACTGGCTCTGTTGGAGATGTGACTGAAGGTTCTGCTTCCTTTTCAGTTTCTTCCACCCTAGGCCTTTTCAACTGCCTTTTTGAAGCAATTGATTTCACTCTTTTTCCAGACTTGGCTTCTATACCAACACTTCCAGGTTCTTCCTTCTTCTCTTCTGCTTCTTCTTTGGAGGGTGTGGTTTCCTCATGGAATGGTTGTTGGATGTTGAGATCATGTCTCTCTTTCATCCTTCTCTCAGCCTCCTCCCTTTGTGCTGAATTCCCTTGGAGCTTGGCCATTTCCTTGTTATACAACTCTTCAACATGAGAGTATGCCATGTGGATAAACATCTCTCCCTTAACACCAATTGCACCTTTCAGGAAGTTTATCATTTTTCTTCTTTCCTGATTGGCCAAAAATGTCTTGGAGGGTTGTCTTTTCTGCTTTTGCTTCTGAATAGGCATCTTCTTAATTTGAAGTTTCTTGACCTAAGCTGCTGTCTGAGCTGCTTCTTTCAAACTCTTTTGGTATTCTGCATTTAACTTCTTGGCCATAATCTTTGCCAGTTCTCTATCATTTTCTGTTTGCAACTGCTCCTCTTTCTCCATTTGGTCTTGCAACTGCTTTGCTATTGCCTCATCCATTTCAATCTGAGACTTCTGTCTTGGAGGCATTTCAGCTTCAACCATCTTCTCTTTTCCTTTTCCCTTTAATTCTTTCAAAACTTCCTTCTCTTTCTCTGAGATCCCTCCTTCTTTGATAACTACTCCCTTGGCCTTTTGAGTAGCCTTAGGAGTATCATTCTTTGCTTTGACTAAGGTTTCTGCTATCTCCATTTCTTCCACAGGGAGCCCTATTTCTGCTGCTTTAGTTTCTGCTGCTACTTTTACTTCAGCAACAGTATCTGTTTCTTTTTCCATCTCTTCCTCTGTCTCCCCCTCAACTTCAGCTTTCTTTTCAACAGTTTCCCCTTCATGCTTCTCCCCCTTGTTGAAAGAATCTTGAACTTGGTCCCTCTTTTTGAGTACAAACTGTTTCCTTCTTTTCTTTTGAACCAGCCTGGTCACCATCTTCTTCAATTTTGCAATCTGAACTTGTTGGGACAGGATAACCAGCTTCATCTCCTCTATTTCTTTTCCTTGTTTCATAACATCTAGGTTGATGTTTCCCATGGTTTCCATCAATTCCTGGTAACTATATCTGTCCTCACCTTCTCTAGAAGTGTTACCCTCCTTTGAAGGATCATTGGATCTTTTAGTAGTGGAAGTCTTCTGCCTAGCAGAAGCACTATCCACCCCCGTGGTTTCTTGGCACCAGGGACCTTCGAATGATTGCTCATTCAAAGTTGCCATGGGGGAGGTCTTATTTATGTTACCACTTTCCTCCTCTGTGCTAGCAGGAGTAGTGGCAGCCTCATCACCCATATGCTCTTCCTCCTCCTCAGAGAGCACCTCCTTGGGGTTGGGAGACACCCCTTTGGTTTCCCTATGGATATTCCCTAAAGGAGAATTCTCTCTTAGAGGGCTTAAAGGCTTGGAGGATGATGGTACAAGAAGGGAAGGAGCCTTCTTTACCTGTTTCCTCTTGTAAGTTTGGGTGATAGGAGAGGTTGGTTTTTCAAGAAGGGACTGGGGAATAGATTTTGAGAGGGAAGGTTGGGATTGGCTAGCAGTGGTTTGGTCAATTGGGGGCCTTGACCCTGCTACCATACCTTCATTGGTTTGGGACACCACCATCATTGTAGAGAACAATGGGGTGTCAACTCCTTCCGAGTCCCCAGCAGATCTTCTCATATTTGAGAAAACTTTGCCTTTGGGGGGTTTAGGTACATATACCCCAACAGGTTGAGGTATATCCGTTAATTCATGTGTAATGACTTCTTGAACAAACCTGGGGTACATAAAGAAGCTCTTTTTGTTTCCCATGTTTGAGACAAGATCACTGAAAATCATTTTAGAGAAGTTATACTTTCTGGCAGTGGCCAAGCACACCAAAGCATAAGCAATGGTGCTGCTGAACTCACTCCATCCAGTAGTCTTTTTGGAGATACAGTGCATGAGAGTATGGACAAAGAAACGCCATTGGGGTGAAAATTTGGCTTTAGAGAATTTGAAAACACCCAATGGGCCTCCATACCCCATTCTTGTAAGATTGGAAAATAGTTCATCGTTTGGGATAGAAGTTATACCAGAGGCATCGTCTAGACGTAGACTGATGCGAATAACCTCCTCAGTAACTGTTAGTGGCTTTTCACAGATCCTTGTCTTGATCATTTGCGCACCATTTTCAGCAACAATGGTGGCATTAGCCCAGAACTGCCTTTGATGCTCAATATAGATTGTAGGTGATATAGTAAGAGCATGAGCAATATGGCTTGACGTGAGGAAATCCACAATCTGATGAAATCCTGCAGCTTGCTTTGGCTTTTGTAGCATCGCGATCTCATTGTGCTCGTCGATGAATGTCATGGATGCCATTGATCGTAGTGGACAATGTGCCTGAAAGCTTCGAACTTGAGAGAGAAAAGGTTTAGAGCGCAAGAGAACAGTATGCAAAGAGTCGTTATGAACTTTTAGGCGGGCAAAGAGTATTTATAGTATTCGGAACATAAGCAGTAGTAACCTAGAGCAGTATTAACTACTAGCAGCATTAACTACTAGCAGCATTAACTACTAGCAGTATTAACTACTAGCAGTATTAACTGAAAGCAGTATTCACGACTAGCAGTATTAACTAACTAGCAGTATTAACTGAGAGCAGTATTAACTACTAGCAGTATGAACTAACTAGCAGTATTAACTGAGAGCAGTATTAACTAACTAGCAGTATTAACTGAGAGCAGTATTAACTACTAGCAGTATGAACTAACTAGCAGTATTAACTGAGAGCAGTATTAACTACTAGCAGTATTAACTAACTAGCAGTATTAACTGAGAGCAGTATTAACTACTAGCAGTATTAACTACTAGCAGTATTAACTAACTTACTCCTTTAAACTTGCGAAACACTGAGTACTGCTATACATATCCTGAAAAAGAAGATTAGTAATACCAAGAAGAAATAATATACAGGTATAGAACCACTTTTTGAGAAGGGGCTTATTCAGAGTTGATCATTCCCACACTAGTTACCAAGAAAGTGAATCTACCCACATCAAAGGCTTTAGTGAATAGATCAGCAAACTGATTATCAGTGTGAACTTTTACAACTTGAATAAGTTTCTTTTCATTACAGTCTCTTATGAAGTGATACCTGATTTCAATGTGCTTTGTCTTTGAGTGCTTGACTGGATTATTAACAATGCTAATAGCACTGCTGTTGTCAATAAAAATTGGAGTGTGTAGAAAGGTTACCCCATAATCCAACATTTGATTCTGAATCCATAAGACTTGAGAACAGCAACTTGCAGCTGCTATGTACTCTGCCTCTGTTGTAGATGTGGATACTGTGGTTTGTTTCTTGCACTGCCATGAGACTAGTCTTGCACCCAAAAACTGACATCCTCCAGAAGTAGATTTTCTGTCCAAGTTTGCTCCACCTAGATCACTATCTGAGTATGCAAGTAGGTCAAAGGATGAGTCATGAGGATACCAAAGTCCCAATCTGGGTTGCCCTTTGAGATATCTGAATATCCTCTTAACAGCTTGATAGTGAGATTGCTTTGGCCTAACTTGGAATCTTGCACACACACAGACTGGAAACATTATATCTGGCCTTGATGCTGTGAGATACATGAGAGAGCCAATCATGGATCTATAATGATGCACATCCATATCCTCCCCCTCAAGATCTGCTGTTATTTGCTTGTGTGTTTCCATAGGTGTGCTGGCAGGTTTTGACTCTGAGAAACCAAACTTGGTTAGAATGTCCTGCACATACTTGGATTGACAGATGAAGATGCCATCTGACTTCTGTTGAACTTGGAGTCCAAGGAAGAAAGTAAGTTCCCCCATGGAACTCATTTTGAACCTTTGATGCATTAGATCCTCAAACTCCTTGCACATGTTGTCTCTTGTAGATCCAAAGATAATGTCATCAACATAGATTTGGACCAGCAAGATATCCTTCTTCTTTCTCTTGATGAATAGAGTCTTATCAATGACTCCTCTTTCAAAGCCATTTTCCAAGAGATAGGATGACAGAGTGTCATACCATGCTCTTGGAGCTTGATGTAGCCCATAAAGTGCTTTCTTCAACTTGTATACCCTGTCTGGATAGCTTGGGTTTTCAAACCCTGGTGGTTGACAGACATATACCTCTTCTTCAATTGAGCCATAGAGAAAAGCACTTTTTACATCCATTTGATAGACTTTGTAGTTCATGTAAGAAGCATAGGCTAGGAATAGTCTGATTGCTTTTATCCTAGCCACAGGTGCAAAAACTTCTTCATAATCTATACCCTCTTCTTGAGTATATCCTTGTGCCACTAGCCTTGCTTTGTTCCTTATGACAATACCTCTTTCATCTCTCTTGTTTCTGAAAATCCACTTTGTGCCAATTGCTCTGTGACCTTTAGGAAGGTCTACTAGATCCCATACATCTTGTAGTTTGAACTGTAACAGTTCTTCTTGCATTGCTTCTATCCAGCTGGATTCTTTCATAGCATCATGTGCCTTTTTAGGCTCAAGCTGGGATAGAAAACAAGTAAGCACTGTATGCTGTTGATCTTGCATTTCTTGAAGCCTGCTTTGATGTCTAGTCATCATAGGAGAAGAGATATCTCCTATTACCAGCTGTGGAGGATGATTCTTTTGAACTCTGGTGTTATGACTAGGTTCTTCATTCAGTCCAACCTCTAGATTAGATTCATGCAACTCAACTGAAGTGTTTTCAGATGCCACTTCTGATTCTTTATTTTCTTGAGTCTCCTCATCTCTAGTTTCTTCTTCACTCTGACTTGGTCCAGTAAGTGATTCCTTTTCACAGTCTTCAACAGAATTTAGTGTGGGTATGGGAAATATCACAGATTTAGATATACTTTCTTGAACTTGTGTGATCCCTGAACCTCCACTTCCTGAACCTGCATACTCATTACTGAAACCAAAAGAGTTAGTTAGTGAATCAATGTCAAATAGCCACTGAGGTCCAGACCCAACAGGATTTGGTGTGTTCTCATTGCATTTGACATTGTCACTTTCTTCAATTATTCTAGAAGATGAGTTAAAAACTCTGTAGGCCTTACTCTGAGATGAATATCCAACAAGAAATTCATCATCTGCTTTGCTATCAAACTTACATAAGTGAGATTTGGTATTGAGAATTGTACAAGGACACCCAAAAGGTTTGAAGAAACCAATGAAAGGTTTTCTTTTATTTAAAAGCTCATATGGGGTCTTGTTCTTTTGCTTGACCACTAGAACTCTATTTTGGACATAACAAGCAGTATTAACTGCTTCAGCCCAGAAGGTAATTGGCAATTTTGAATCAGCCAACAGAGATCTAGCAGCCTCTATTAGTGTCCTATTTCTCCTTTCAGCAATACCATTCTGTTGAGGAGTCCTAGGAGCACTATATTGCCTCTCAATACCTTTCTCTTCACAAAAGGTGTTTAGATCATGATTTTTAAACTCAATTCCATTATCTGATCTAATGACTTTTACTCTTTGATTAGTTTGGTTTTCAATTCTTAGAATAAAGGATTTGATAATTCCACTTGTCTCATCCTTAGTCCTTAGAAAATATACCCAAGTAAATCTGGAGTAATCATCAACAATAACTAAGCAGTAAGATTTCTTGCCTATACTCATAACATTTGTAGGACCAAACAGATCCATATGCAATAACTGGAGACAAGAAGAAACAGAATTTAACTCTTTGGTCTTATGAGAAGTTTTGTGTTGTTTGCCTTTAAGACAAGCAACACAATGATCATCACATGAAAAGACTTTTGAAGGTAACCCTCTTACAAGGTTGTTTTTAACAAGTTTGTTCATAGTCTTGAAATTCATATGACACATCCTTCTGTGCCAAAGAGAGGATTCATCCACAGAAGCTTTTGAAACAAGACAGTTCAGGGATGAATCACTAATAACATTGTCCATATCTAGACAATAAACATTGTCCTTCCTTGGAGTTCTAAGTAGTATCATGCTTTCATCAACTACCTTGAACCCTGGAGCAAGGATCATACACTCAGTATTTGTAAATAATATACTATGTTGTTTGTCACAAACCTGTGATACACTTAACAGGTTGTACTTTAATTGATCAACATAGTAGACATCCTCAAATGTCATCTTACCTTTGGTGACATTACCTTTTCCACTTATTTTACCACCAGTAAGATTATCTCCAAATGCAACAAGTCCTCCATTGATATGCTTGAAATCCTGAAGGCATGACATGTTGCCTGTCATGTGCCTAGAGCAACCACTATCAACATGCCATATGCTCTTTCCCTTGAGCTGTTGGTTGCCCTGCACATAAGATAGATCAGTTAGTATGAATTAGGAACCCAAGCCAAAGTGGTCTTGGGTACCCCTTTTTCATCAAAATACTTGCATTCTTTCTTGACAAGATTTTTGAACTTTGATTCCTCATGCTTGGAGTATTTTGTCACAATAATAGGCTTAGAAATATTTTTGCTAGAAGCAATACTGGTTTTAGAAGTACTAACTGCCTTAGCAGCACTTGCATGCTTAGCAGTACTAACCTTGTTAGCAGTAGTAACTGTGCTAGCAGCAGTAACTGTGTTGGCAGTATTAACCTTTGAAGAGGTACTAACAGTATTAGCAGCATTGATATTTTTAGCAGTACTAACACAGGTAGCAGTAGTAACCATGTTAGCAGTACTAACATTTTTAGTGCTTCTAACCCTGTCATCAGTACTAACAGTTTATTGCTTCTAGGCACCCATATTTTGACACTTTCTTTTAAAATCTTTTTCTTCAAGGGACCTTTCCTTTCACCATGTTTCTTTACAGCCTTCCTATAACCAACAGGTTTTTGCACAAATCTTTGAAAGTTCATCTGTTGGTTAATAGGGTTAAAGTAACAATACTTAGCCAAATGATTTAACTTGCCACATATGAAACAAGGTTTTGGTCTATTGATTTTATTCAGATCAACTCCTTGTTTCTGAGCCCATTGATTATTCCAGTTTCTTTGATTTCCTCTTTTTAAACCAGAATTTGGGCTCTTGGCTTTATTGCAAGCACACTGTTTACAAGATCCAGGATTCACAACTGTGGTTTGTTTGTAATGGACCTTGTTATCCTTTCCTTTTGTCTTCTCTATCTCCTTGGACTTGACCCAGATTTTCCCACATCCCTCATTGGTGATAATATTGTTTTCTAATGGTATCTTTTTACTCACAGTATTATCCCTGTTCTCACTTTCTTCTTTCTCAGTCAAATCCTTAACTATCACCTCATCCAAAGGATCTATCTTAAAAGCTTCTTCAGACAAGTCCTTTTTCTCCTTAGTTTCTAACAAGTCTGATGTAGGAGAGATATAGTTGTTATTGTAAGGAGGGGGTGTATTGTTGTATCCAATACCAGGCTTCATCTTATCATGAATCTGAGCCTTTAGAAGAGAATCCATTGCTTTTGAAGCATATGAAAACTTTTCTATGTCAAGTTTAACTTTTGACAGTTCCTCTTTCAGCCTATCATTCTCTTCTAAGGACTTAGATAGTTTGGTTTCTAACTCATTCTTTTCCCACTTCCAATAGTTTGTGTCATATGAGTGTTGAAGTTCATTAGCTTGAAAGCCTTTGATTTGCTCTTCAAATCTCTCTACTATCAACACATAATCTCTTCTGTCCTTTTCTAATCTTTTGAGGTCATCACACATACTTTGATTGTGATCCCTGTATCTTGTAACAGTGTCAATACAAGATTTAGTACAAAGATTAGAACTTACCTCAGAGGGGAGATCAGACACTTCTGCCATAAGAGCTTGATTCTGAATGGCTTCCTCAGCTTGATCACTCCATTCAAATCCCATTCCTTGTTAAGAAACAAGGGCTTGAGCAGGATTCTTGTTTTGATTGTAGCCTCCATTCTGAGCTTGTTGATGATTGTTGTTTGGAACAGCACTCCTGCATTCTCTAGCAAAGTGTCCTTTCATGTGACACTTATAACATTCCACCTTGGTCTTGTCAAAACCAGCTCCATCTTCTCTTCTTTGAGAGAAGTTATTCCTTCCTGTTCTTTTAATGAACTTCTTCACCCTCATTGATAACATGGCCATCTGCCATTTAATATCCATCTCCTCCAGGTCATCAGGGTGAATTTGATCCAGATCATCATTAATCAATGAATTGCTGCTATGACTGGACAAAAAGGCTTCAAAGATAGTTTCAGTGCCTTTTTCTGAACTTACTCCACTGGCAGTACTAACTGCTTCAGGGTTAGCAGTAGTATCAGTGGATGCTGAGGGAAGTGCAGCATTGTGGATATAACCAGAGGGCTTCTTCTTGGTTTCTACCTCAGTTTCAAAAACTCTTAGATCATTGTATAGATCATCAAGTTCTTTCTCTTCCAGATTGTCACTCTGTCTATATGAGACAGTGTACATAGTCCATTCATCCCCAAGAGATCTGAGGAACTTTCTGTTGATATCATCTTGTTCCATCTTCACCCTTACAGTAGCCAGTTCACCTATGAGTTTGTTGAACCTATCAAAAGTTTGAGTCATAGACTCATTCTTTGAGGAAGTGAAGTTCTCATACTGCTGCTTTAGAACATCTCTTTGATTTCTTTTGATGCTTTTAGTTCCAGCAAATCTTTTCTCTAGAGCATTCCAGAGAATCTGAGCATCAGTGCAGTTGCAAAATTGATGCTGATATTCATTGGGGATGGCCATGAGCAGAGTGCTCAAGGCCTTCATCTCTGTCTGTCTGATCTTTCTCTCACCATCTGTCTTTGGTGGAGGTCTTTTCCCATCTGCTCCTATCCTTCCAACTTCAGAAGGACCATTCTCAATGATATCCCACATTGAGAAGTCAGTGGGAAGAATATATTGTCTAATTCTGATCTTCCACATGTCAAACTCACTGGGTTTGAGCATTGGAACCTTAGAGACCAAAGTACTGCTTGATTCTGTAAGATTTTCCATGATGAATAGATGCTTCTGAGAGAGTTTGGCTCTGATACCACTTGTAGGATCGAATTCTCAACAAGAATTAATTCTCAGAAACAATATCAAAGAAGTTTGCGGAATAACACTTTGATATTCAATGAAACAGTAAATCAATACAGAAAATATGAAGAACAAACTGTAAACTTGTATTGAATGCTTTGAAGTTACAAGATTACACACTCAACCTCAATATTGATGAACAGGCTCACCAATACGAATTCTACTTCTCTAGAATTAGGAGCTATGCCTTGAGGTTGATTTTCTCTCTAGTACAAACACTTAGAATTAATCTCTACCAAAACTATTCTGTATCTTCTATACATATATTAAACAAAAAGATAATTACAAAAAAATAAACATATCTTCAGTATATCTTCCATGTATATCTCTAAGCTTCCATGTATATCCTTTCATGCGAATCTTTATCATATAAGCAGTATTAATCTTCAGCAGCATTAAATTTCTTCTAGCAGCATTAACTACTAAGCAGCACTAACCACTAGCAGTACTAACTTTGTTCAAGCAGCACTAACTTTGACTAGCAATATTAATTCTACTAGCAGTAGTAACACTCAGCAGTATTAACCTTTAAGTCTTCTAGCAGTAGTAACTTTAAACTAGCAGCATTAACCATACTTGATGAATTCTTCAGTTCCCAACAACAAGGAATGGGGTTTGATTGGAGTGATCAAGCAGAAGAGGATATCCAAAATCAAGCTCTTATGGCTGAAGTATCTGATCTCCCAACTGAGGTAAGTTCTAATCTCTGTTCTAAATCTTGCATAGACACTGTTAAAAGGTACAGGGATCACAACCAGAAGATGAGTGATGACCTTAAGAGGTTAGAAAAGGATATAAAAGATTATGTGAGAATTGTTGAGAGGTTTGAGGAACATATTAAAGGTTTTCAAGCCAATGAACTCCAACACTCATATGATACCAATTACTGGAAGTGGGAGAAAAAGGATCTAGAACTCAAATTGACCAAATCTAAAGAGGAGAGTGAAAAGTTGAGAGAGGAGCTAACCAAGGTTAAGCTTGATGTGGAAAAGTTTTCCAATGCTTCTAAAGCAATGGACTCTCTACTACAAACTCAGATTCATGACAAATTGAGAAGATGAATTGGCTATAATGCCACACCACCACCATACAACAACAACTACATTCCTCCTACTTCAGACTTGTTAGAAACCAAAGATAGGAAGGACTTGCCTAAGGGAGCCACTGAGATAGACCCTTTAGATGAGGTAGTTGTTGAGGATAAGACTAAGAAAGAGGTTGGTAAAAGTAAGCAGAACAATGTGTGTGGTGAGATTCCTCTAGAGAATAACATTATCACCAATGAGGACTGTGGAAGGGATTGGATCAAATCAAAGGACATAGAGAAGACAGAGGGAAAGTCTGGTAAGGTCCATTACAAACAGTGTGCATGCAAGAAATCTGAGCCCCTAAAGCATGATAAAAAGAGGGGAAATCAAAGAAACTGGAATAATCAGTGGGCACAAAAACAAGGGGTTGACTTGAGTAAAATCAATAGACCAAAACCTTGTTTCATCTGTGGCAAATTGAATCATCTTGCCAAATACTGTTACTTCAATCCTATGAACCAAAGGATGAATTTTCAAAGATCTATGCAAAAACCCTTTGGTTATAGGAAGATTGAAAGGAACCATGTGGCTAATAAATCTGTTAAACCTAAAAGCCACATGAAGAAAAAGATTGTTAAAGAAAGTGTCAATATGTGGGTTCCTAAATGCACTAAAACTATTAGTACTGCTACCCCAAATAGTATTGCTGACAATGATAGTGCTGCTAGAAGCAATACTACTGCTATCAATGTTAGTGCTGCTAACATTGTTAGTACTTCTTCAAATGTTAATACTGCTAAACCTGTTAGTGCTGCTAACTCTGTTAGTACTTCTCAGGTTAGTACTGCTCCTAGTGTTTGTGCTGCTAGACCAATCATATTGACAAAGTACTCCAATAAAGAGTGCTCTGATTTTAAAAATCTCATCAAAAAGGAATGTAAGTACTTTGATGAGAAAGGGAGACCCAAGACCACTTTGGCTTGGGTTCCCAATCAATACTAATTGTTTAATCTTATGTGCAGTGCAACCAGCAGCTCTAGGGGAAGAGCATCTGGCATGTTGATAGTGGTTGCTCTAGGCACATGACAGGGAACATGTCATGCCTCAAGAATTTCAAGAAAATTGATGGTGGGCATGTTGCCTTTGGTAATACTCCAGATGGAGGTAAGATAAGTGGTAAGGGGGATGTAACCAAAGGTAAAATGACATTTGAAGATGTATTCTATGTGGAGTAGGTTTGTATCCTGTTAAGTGTATCACAGGTTTGTGACAAACAACATAGTATATTATTTACTGATTCTGAATGCATTACCCTTGCTCCTGGATTCAGGGTAGTTGATGAAAAGATGATACTACTAAGAACTCGCAGAAAGGATAACGTATACTGTTTAGATATGGAAAGTGATTCAACTGATTCATCCCTAAACTGTATTGTTTCAAAAGCTTCTTTGGATGAATCATCACTTTGGCACAGAAGGATGTGTCACATGAACTTTAAAACCATGAATAAACTTGTTAAAAACAACCTTGTAAGAGGTTTACCTTCCAAAGTCTTTTCATGTGATGATCATTGTGTTGCCTGTCTTAAAGGCAAACAACACAAAACTTCTCATAAGTCCAAAGAGTTGAACACAATCTCTAATTCTCTTCAGTTGTTGCATATGGATCTGTTTGGTCCTACAAATGTTATGAGTATAGGTAAGAAATCATACTGCCTAGTTATTGTTGATGATTACTCTAGATTCAAGTGGGTATATTTTCTAAGGACTAAGGATGAGACAAATGGACTGATCAAATCCTTTATTCTAAGAATTGAAAACCAAACAAATAAAAAGGTAAAAGTCATTAGGTCAGACAATGGTACTGAATTTAAAAATCATGACCTAAACACCTTTTGTGAGGAAAAAGAAATTGAGAGGCAATACAGTGCTCCTAGGACTCCACAACAAAATGGTGTTGCTGAGAGAAGGAATAGGACACTGATTGAGGCTGCTAGATCTCTGTTGGCTGATTCAAAACTACCAATTACTTTCTGGGCTGAAGCAGTTAATACTGCTTGTTATGTCCAAAACAGGGTTCTAGTAGTCAAACATAAAAAGAAGACACCATATGAGCTTTTAAATAACAGAAAACCATTTATTGGATTTTTCAAACCTTTTGGGTGTCCTTGTACCATTCTCAATACCAAAACTCACTTAGGAAAGTTTGATAACAAGGCAGATGATGGTTTTCTTGTTGGTTACTCATCTCAGAGTAAGGGTTACAGAGTTTTTAATACTTATTCTAGAATAATTGAGGAAAGTGACAATGTCAAATGCAATGAGAACACACCAAATCCTATTGGGTCTGGTCCTCAGTGGTTATTTGACATTGATTCACTAACTAACTCTTTGGGTTTTAGTAGTGATTATCATGCAGGTTCAGAAACTGGAGGATCAAGGGATGACCAAGTACAAGTACAAGACATTATTCCTTAGTTTGTGATCTTTCCCATACCTACAATAGATCCTGTTAAGGTCTGTGAAAAGGAAACTATGATTGAACCAATTCAGAGTGAAGAAGAAGGAAGAGATGAGAAGAATCAAGTGCGTGAAGAGCCAGAAGCAGCTGATGAGATCCCCTCAGCTGACTTAAATGATTCAAGTCTAGATATGGGACTCAATGAAGAGCCTAGTCATCAGACTAGAACTCAAAAGAACCATCCTCCAGAGCTGGTCATAGGGGACATATCTTCTCCCATGATAACAAGGAATCAAAGCAGACTTCAAGAGCTGCAGGATCAGCAACACACAGTACTCTCTTGCTTTCTATCTCAGATTGAGCCTAAGAAGGTTAATGATGCAATGAAAGATTCCAGTTGGATAAAATCTATGCAAGAAGAGTTATTGCAGTTCAAATTGCAAGAAGTTTGGGACTTGGTGGACCTTTTAAAAGGACATAGAGCTATTGGCACCAGGTGGATTTTCAGGAATAAAAAGGATGAGAGAGGAATTGTGATCAGGAACAAAGCAAGGCTTGTGGCACAAGGGTACACTCAAGAAGAAGGCATAGACTATGAAGAAGTGTTTGCTCCAGTGGCAAGGGTAGAGGCAATTAGGCTATTTCTAGCCTATGCCTCATACATGAAGTTCAAGGTATACCAAATGGATGTGAAGAGTGCCTTTCTTTATGGTACAATTGATGAAGAAGTATATGTCTGTCAGCCTCCTGGTTTTGAAAATCCATCATATCCAGACAGAGCATACAAACTGAAGAAAGCACTTTATGGTCTTCATCAAGCCCCAAGAGCATGGTATGATACACTGTCTACCTATCTGTTGGAGAATGGGTTTGAAAGAGGAATAGTTGACAAGACCCTCTTCATTAAAAGAAGTAAGAAGGACATCCTACTTGTTCAGATTTATGTGGATGATATCATCTTTGGATCTACAAAAGATCAGATGTGTAGAGAATTTGAAAAGTTGATGCACAAGAGCTTTAAAATGAGTTCAATGGGTGAACTTACCTTCTTCCTTGGGCTTCAAGTGAAACAGAAGAAAGATGGGATCTTCATAAGCCAATCAAAATATGTGAAAGACATCCTGGATAAATATGGTTTAACAGACTCAAAGCCAGCAAGCACACCTATAGAGACTCATAAAAAGATCACTGCTGATCTTGAGGAGGAGGATGTTGATGTCCATCTATATAGATCAATGATTGGATATCTCATGTATCTCACAGCCTTAAGACCAGACATCATGTTTCCAGTGTGTTTGTGTGCCAGATTCCAAGTCAAGCCAAAGCAATCACATCTTCAAGCTGTTAAAAGGATTTTCAGATACTTAAGAGGGCAACCTAGATTAGGTCTTTGGTATCCTTATGAATCCAACTTTGACTTGATTGTTTATTCAGATAGTGACTTGGGAGGTGCTAACATGGACAGAAAATCTACTTCAGGTGGATGTCAACTTTTGGGTGCAAGACTAGTATCTTGGCAGTGTAAGAAACAAATCACAGTGTCCTTATCAACAACAGAAGCTGAGTATATTGCTGCTGCAAGCTGCTGCTCTCAGGTTCTATGGATTCAGAATCAGATGCTGGACTATGGGGTAACCTTTCTTCACACTCCAATCTTCATTGACAATAGCAGTACTATAAGCATTGTTAACAATCCAGTCAAGCACTCCAAAACAAAGCACATTGAGATCAGGTATCACTTTATTAGAGATTGTAATGAAAAGAAGCTAATTCAAGTTGCTAAAGTTCATACTGACAACCAGTTTGCTGATCTATTCACTAAAGCCTTTGATGTGGGTAGATTCACTTTCTTGGTCACAAGTGTGGGCATGATCAACTCTGAATGAGCTCATGTTTTAAAAAGTGTTTTCATACCTGTTATTGGTTTATTCTTTGGTGCTACTAACATCTTTCTCAAGAAGTTATTACCTTGCTCAGAGTACCTCAAGCTTCAAAAAGTGTAAGTATAGTTAATGCTGCCAGTGCAGTTTTCATACTGCAAGTGGACAGTTAATACTGCTAGTGGTTAATACTACTCTCAGTTAATACTGCTAGTGGTTAATACTGCTCTAAGTTAATACTGCTCTCAGTTAATACTGCTAGTGGTTAATACTGCTCTCAATTAATACTGCTAGTTAGTTAACACTGCAAGTGGTTAATACTGCTCTCAATTAATACTGATAGTTAGTTAATACTGCTAGTGGTTAATACTGCTCTCAGTTAATACTGCTAGTCAGTCAATACTGCTAGTTAGTTAATATTGCTTATGTCCCGAATCGTATAAATACCCTTTTTGCCCGCCTAAAAGTACATAACGACTCTTTGATTTCTATTCATCAGCTCTCTAACCCTTTTTCTCTCAAGTACCAAGTGTTTCAGTATAGAATACTCAAGCTCGATGGCAGCTATGGCGTTCATTGATGAACATAATGAGATTACAATGCTACAGAAGCCGAAACAAGCTGCAAGATTCCATCAGATTGTGGACTTTCTCAAGTCCAGCCACATTGCCCATGCTCTTACAGTATCGCCAACAATCTACATAGAGCATCAAGTACAATTCTAGGTGAATGCCACCATAGTCACAAAGAATGGTGTGTAGATAATCAGGACAAGGGTGTGTGACAAACCCTTGTCAGTTTCTGAAGAAGTGATTCGCATCTGTCTACGTCTAGACGATGCTGCAGGTATTACTTCTATTCCTAATGAGGACTTGTTCTCAAACCTTTCAAGAATGGGGTATGGAGGCCAATTGGGTGGTTTCAAATTCTCAAAAGCTAAATTTTATACCCAATGGCGTTTTCTTGTTCATACCCTGATGCACTGCATTTCTAAAAAGACTACTGGCTGGAGTGAGTTCAGCAGTACCATTGCTTATGCTTTGGTCTGCTTGGCCACTGCCAGAAAGTACAAACTTTCAAGAATGATTTTCAGTGACCTGGTATCAAACTTGGGAAACAAAAAGAGTTTTTATATGTACCCAAGGTTTGTACAGGTAGTTATAACCCATGAATTGACGGATATGCCTCACTTTGATGAGGTATATGTACCCAAAATCCCCAAAGGTAAGGTCTTTTCAAATATGAAGAGATCTCTATTGGACTCGGAAGGAGTTGACACCCCATTGTTCTCTACAATGATGGTGGTGTCCCACAATGAAGAAGGTATGGCTTCAGGGTCAAGGCCCTCATTAGACCAATCCACTGAAAGCCAATCCCAACCTTCCATCACCATATCAATCCCTCAGTCCCTTGTTCAAAAACCAACTTCACCAATAACCAATACATACATCAGGAAAAAGGTAAAGAAGGCTCCTTCCCTTCTTGTACCTTCACCCACAGAGCCTTTAAGCCCTCTAATGGAGAATTCTCCATTAGAGAATATCTACAGGGAAACCACAGGGGCGTCTCCCAACCCCAAGGAGGTGCTCAATGAGGAGATGAATGAGCATATGTGTGCAAAGGCTGCCACTACTCCTGCTAGCATAGAGGAGGTCAGTGGTAACATAAATAAGACCTTCCCCATGGCAACTTTGGGTGAGCAATCATCCAAAGGTCCCAGGTGCCAAGAAACCATGGGGGTATCAGGTGCTTCTGCTAGGCAGAAGACCTCTACTACAAAAAGATCCCATGATCCTTCAAAAGGGGGTAACACTCCTGGAGAAGGTGAGGGCAGATATGACTATTATGAATTGATGGAAACAATGGGAAACATCAACATGGATGTAATCAAGCAGGGAAAAGACATAGAATAGATGAAACTGATCATTCTGTCTCAACAAGTACATATCACCAACCTGAAGAAAATGGTGAAGAGATTGATCCAGAAAAAGAAGAAGAAACAGTTTGTGCTAAGAAGAAGGGAACAACTGACTGATGCTCCCAAAAAGGGGGAGTCAGAAGCTGATGCCAACATGGAAGATGCCAAAGATAAGGGGGAGCAAGAGCAAGTTGATTTTGAGGGGGAGCAAGAAAAAGAATCAGACTTTGTACAAGCAGCAGACACATCAAGCGTAGCAGCAGAAAAAGAGCAAGCAGCAGTAACAGTTAATGATGCTGAAACAAGCAAAGCAGCATAAATTGTTAATACTGCTGAATTGAAAGAAGCAGCAGAAATAGTGCAAGAAGTATTAACTGATCTTGAGATTGCAGAAACTTTGATTAAGGCTAAGCATGATACTCCCAAGGTCACCTCAAAGGCCAAAGGAGTTGTCATCAAAGAAAGAGGTGAGGCTATCAAGACAGCAAGGGTTGAGAAGGTGGTAAGCAAAGATAAAGGCAAAGCAAAGTTAGTGGAATCTGATCAACCAATTAAAAAGAAAAAGTTGGTTGAGTCAGATGATGCTTTGGCCAGAAAGATTCAGGCTGATCTTGAGCAAGAAGAAAGGGTTCAAGTTGAAAAATACAGGGAGATGGCCAAGGCTCTGGCTGCAGAGTTAAATGAAGCTTATCAACAAAGTCTGGCAACTGAAATGGCTTTGAAGAAAGCTGTAACCCTGAAGAAGTCTGTGTTGTTCAAAGTGGCTGCAAAGAAGAGACAACCCTCAAAGAATTACCTTGGTACTCAAGAGAGAAAGAAAATGATTACTTTTCTCAAAGGTGCTGTAGGAGTCTGAAAGGAGATGTTCTCAAAGATGTATTTTGAACAGATTAAAGAATTATATGATTCTGAGATGACAAAGCTCCATGGGAATGAAACTGCTAGAGTTGAAATGGAGAAGAGGATGAAAGAAAGCAATGACTTTCTGATAGAAAAGCCTTTCCCTGATGAGCAAGAAACACCAAAGAAAGAAGCAACTCTTGGTGAAAGTCTGAGGACTTTAAAAAGAACCAAAATGATATCCAGAAGAAAATCAGCCAAGAAGCCTAGAGTAGCTGAAGAATAAGCTGAGAAGGTTGCTGAAGAAGAAGGGGCACCTAAGCCAATTGAACAGAAAGAACCATAAAGCACTGATGATGTGAATTTGTACATGGTAGTAATGGACAAAGTGCCTGAACCTATTACAGCTGAACCTGTTGGTGTTAAGCCTCCTGAGGTCATTTTCTGGGATACAATGAAGGTTGATGGAAAAGAATATATCAGGCTCAAAAGAAAATATGAAAAGCATGAAGTGTATAATACTTGGGCAAAGATTATCAGAACATGTTCCAGGTCAGATCTAGAAGAGATGTATGAAATAGGAATGAAGTTGTATGCAGATCAATTGAAAGCTCTAGAGATTTCAATCACAAAACTTGTGATGGAGTATCTGTGTATGATGTTCAAGCCTGAAGAAGTGGAGCATTTAATCAGAAATGTGTTTCAAAAGGTCACAAACTGGACTCTATATGAAACTAGTGGAGTATACGCTTTGACTATGGATTCAAATCACACAGAATACTTCCTAGTAGATAGAGTGTACAACCACAATAGATTGAAGTTGCATGCAATGTTGAAAAAGAAGCTTAGATGTGTTCCAAATTCAGAAATGGCAAAGTATTTGATTCAACGGACAATCAATCAGAGTTTGGGGTTGAATCCAAATACAGGTGTATGAGCTATGAAGTTTTGGGAGAATCTTAAAGACCATCTGAGGAACTTGACTTCTCTTCTTAAAAGTCAAGTTAGGGGAAGATTGTTGGGAAATTCAGAAATGCACAAGTACAATTAGTGCTGCTAGCACAACTTGGTTACTACTTCTGAAGTTAATGCTGCTGATACAGGTTAATGCTGCTAGTCAAGATTAATACTGCTAGATGATAAGCAATTTTAGTACTGCTAGTAGTTAGTACTGCTGAACTTAATGCTTTTCAAAGTATTAATGCTGCTGAAGACTTAATGTTGCTTAAGAGATAATCAAGATTCGTGGAGATCAAGACTGAAGATAATCATGGAAGGCTTGGAGATAAATATGGAAGATTATTCTGAAGATCTTGTAGTATTTGTAATTATCTTTTATCTTTTGTATAAGTATAGAATTAGTTAGAATTGTTTAGAAGATATCAATTTTAGAGAGAATCAACCTCAAGGCATATAGTCCTAGTTCTAGAGAAGTAGAATTCGTATTGGTGAGCCTGTTCATCAATATTGAGGTTGAGTGTTGAATCTTGTAGCTTTACAATCATTCAATAAAGTTTACAAGTTGTTATTCTGATTCACTGTTTCATTGAATATTAAAGTGTTATTCCGCAAACTTCTTTAATATTGTTTCTGAGTGTTTATTCTTGTTAAGAATTGAGATCCTGACAAAATCTGTTGTGGTAAAAAACATGGATGGAAGACTTAACGACTACTCATCCAACCAGTTCAGATATCCCTATTGAATCTAACTCTCAGATTCAACAAGAAATTCCAGTTCAAATGCCGACTCCGACAGTTGAAGTTGTGATCAATAACGAAGCTACAGAAGTTGCTGAATCAGTAGGTTGTTCTATACGGACTGATCTACAGCCTCTCCAAGTTGTACCTACTAGGCCTTCTGTACCATCTACTTCAACTAAACCCCCTATTCCTTTTTATATTGATATATCTACATATAATCCACTCCCTCATGAACAAAAATGGACCAAAGAGCACCCAAGAAGCCAAGTAATTGGTGATCCATCAAAACCAGTGCAAACTAGGTCAGCTTCCATGAATATGTGTATGCATGAATCCTTTCTGAGCAAGATCGAGGCTCTAGCCGATTCAGACTGGGTGACTGCAATGCAAGAAGAGCTGAATCAGTTCGAAGCACTTCAAGTATGGATACTCGTACCCAAATCTCAAGGTAAAACCATCATTGGTACGAAATGGGTTTTCAAGATCAAGAAAGATGAAGATGGTACTGTTATCAGAAATAAAGAACGACTTGTTGCCAAATGATATAGGCAAGTGGAAGGAATAGATTACGACGAGACATATGCTCTTGTGGCACGTTTAGAGGCAATTCGAATGTTTCTAGCCTACGCAGGTCACAAGAACTTCACGGTCTTTCAAATGGACGTGAATACAGCATTTCTGTATGGCGTTCTCAAAGAAGAAGTCTACGTCTTGCAGCCTGAAGGTTTTGTCAACCAAGAGAAACCAAATCATGTGTACGTTCTCGACAAAGCTCTTTATGGTCTGAAACAAGCTCCTCGCGCCTGGTATGAGGTATTATCTAAATTTTTGGTCAAGTAAGGTTTTACAAAAGGTACAGTCGATACCACTTTATTCCTGAAAAAGGACAAAGCCGATATCATTCTAATTAAAATATATGTAGATGATATTATTTTTGGCTCTACTAATCCTAAATACTGTAAGAATTTTTCAAACCTTATGGTGTCAAGATTTCAGATGAATATGATGGGAGAGATGAATTTCTTTCTCGGATTACAAGTCAAACAATTTTCAACTGGGATTTTTATCAATCAATCAAAATACATTATGGATATTCTTCGGAAGTTCAAAATGGAAAATTCTAAACCGATTGGTACCCCAATGGCACCAGGTACTAAAATTAGCACCGATCCTTTGGGAAAGGCTATTGATGCTAGGACTTATAGAGGGATGATAGGTTCTTTAATGTATCTCACTTCAAGTAGGCCAGATATAATGTTTTCAAGATGTTTATGTGCAAGATATTAGGCTAATCCTAAAGAATCCCATGTGTCTGCCGTTAAGCGCATTTTTAGGTATCTAAAGGGGACTGCAGATCTTGGTCTGTGGTATCCTAAAGATACTAGTTTTGAACTAACAGCATATACAGATGCAGATCATGCTGGTTGTATGTTAGACAGGAAGAGCACGTTTGGTCATGTACAGTTCATCGGAGATAAACTCGTCAGTTGGGCTTCGAAGAAACAATTATGTGTCTCAACTTCAATGACCGAAGCAGAATATGTAGCTGCTGCTAGCTGCTGTTCTCAGGTCTTGTGGATGAAAACTCAACTGCGAGACTATGGTTTTCACTTCAACCATATCCCGATATACAGTGACTCGAAGAGCGCCATCGCGATAACTGCTAATCCTGTTCAACATACAAAGACCAACCACATCGATGTCAGGTATCACTTCATAAAAGATCAAGTAGAAAAAGGAACAATTGACCTTTACTTTGTAAAAACTGACTATCAGCTTGCAGATTTGTTTACCAAACCTTTAGACGAAAAGAGATTCAATTTTCTTGTCTCTAAGCTTGGTATGCTAAATCTTATGACCTAATCGGTGGTTACCTATTAAAGTTTCTTATTGTAAATTTTTCATCATTTTCTTCATTTTTCGCACGATATCTGCACATTAATAATCTGTTCCTGAACAAAGGGGGAGTATGAGAAGAGATTGACAAATGGTCAATACTATTTTGAGGGGGAGCTCATAAATTCTGCATTTACCTTTTATATCAATTTTTTTTGTAATGCATGATTTTAGGGGGAGCACGTCAAGTCAAAGGAGTATGGATATGAGTTCTGATTATTTCTGATTAGAACTCGTACTTTCATAGTTTTACTGCTTTTTGTCTTTTCAATTTAAGTGAATACATTTTTCTTTGACTTTGACATAAGACTTTTGCAGTTTTTGAGAGATGCTTACAAGATCATATCTTTATGACTTTAAGCTTCGCTTGATGAGATGTAAGATCACACGTAAAGGTATAATCCTTTATCTTAATCTCAAATATGGTTGAAAAGTGGAAAACTTTCAATCATAGAAAACATTGTTCTTAAATGTTCAAACCACTTCCCGAATCTTAAACCGATTTCATGAATTGGATGTGTGACTTTAAATGTTTTCAAGATCTACATTGTGCTTTAACTGAAATAGTTAAACCATTCTAAGCATCATATGCATCATAGGAAAACATGATTTCATTGTGCTAGGACTTAATTGAACTTCTATGGAATCACGTTAACTAGTGATTTCTACCCAAGAAGTTAATCAATAGTGATTGAGTGTGAGAAGTCGAAAATAAATGTGTGATTAGAGTGAACTTAATGTTTAAAAGAAAGAGGGTGTGAGAACAGAGTTAAAAGAATATCAGAACTTTGCACCAACTTTTTCTAAGCCGGGCAGCCACAATTCTAATGTTTCACAATTTCTTTGGTGAACATTATTGAAACAGGTAAGTAGCCCATGCCAACTCTTGATCAAACCTCACCAACTACTCATTTTCTTCTTAACAAGAAACTGTTTTCACATTTTCAAAGGGGAAGCAGCACATTTGCTATCTGATTTTCATTTGGAAAATCTGGATATTGAAAAGAAGGAAGTCTGCCCCTCCTTCGCATTTCAATCATGCACATATGAGTCTGTGTTTAACTTACTGTTGTCTCAGTGTTTTACACAATTTTTGAGTCTATAAGTAATCATCAAGTGCTTAATTCTTTCTATCACAAGCACGAACACACAAGGAATTTGTTTCTTTGTTATAACGTTTATAGAATTTGCCTTTGTCGTGTTTTCGATGATTAAATGGAAGCCCTGGGGGAGTCAACATCGAAAACCTCCTTTCCAATGTGTATTCGTTACACACAGTGACTTAGTGTTACTGACAGGCATTTTAACTGATTCATTTGTTGATTCAGGTGTTACATGATTATTTTGTCTGGATTTGCAAAGATCTGGATGAATATCTTTTGAATTGACGGATCAGGGGCTCCAACTGAAAGACATTTCTTACTCCGAGTTTTGATGTAGTCGTTGCACTTTCATCAAAAAGGGGGATAATTTAAAGCTTGAAGAAATTCGAGAGATCAAAGTATTCTGATGACATGCTGATTTTAGAGAAATTTTCTTTTAAGATACTTTGCTCAAGCATTCTGAAGCTAAATCTGAAAAGAAAGAAAGAGATTTCATCTTCTGAGCTGAAAGAGAAGATTAAATTGCTAAATCATTTTAATAATGATCTTGATCCAAAGGGGGAGATTGTTAGAGCACAGTCTTTATGGATTCAAGATCATCCAATCCGAAGATCGCAATCCGAAGCTAAAAGCTGACAAGTCACTCTCAACAATAGTCTAAGGGTCAATTTGTAATAAATGTCAAAGTTGTTTTTAGTATTTTATTATTATCCTAAATATCTAGATTTTATAATTAGATATTTAGTTAGTTATTATATTAGTTTAAGTTTTAGATATTATATTTACTTTAGATATTATGTTTGAGATATATAAGGTTATGAGATATTTATTATCTCATAACTTCTAATATCTCAGATCATAACATATCGATCCATCAAGAACACACAGAGAGAAAACAAACAGAGAGCTTAAAGAACTCAACCTTGTAATCATCGTTTGTTATCGAATCAGGTTGGTTTATCATCTATATGTTTGTTGTTTGATTATCTGATAACGATCACGGACTCATAAAAGTATAAGGATGAACAATGTTAGGACACAGTCTCATTGGATTCAAGATCATCCAATACGAAGATCACAATCTGAAGTTAAAGCTGACAAGTCGACTCTGAACAATAGTCTAGGGTCTATTTTGTAATAAGCGTCAAAGTTATAATATCTTGTTTTAGATATTATGTTTAGATATTATATTAGTTTATTTAATATCTAGATATTATTAGTTAGTATATATAGTTTTAGATATTCTTAGAAATATCTAAGGATCATAAAACAAGAACATCAAGAACAGAGAGAGAAAGCTTAAACTGTAACCAATATCAACCTCTGTAATCCGCGTTTATAATCTAAACAGGTTGGTAATCTTTATATGTTTGTTGTTTGATTTATCTGGTAACGATCTCGGACTCACAATTGGTATTAGAGCCTCAACCGGACTCAAAATCAAACTTTTAAAAGTCTCTGTGTTCTTCATATTGACGCACACTGTTTAATCGATCAAAAACTTCATTTTGTGGTTGTTTTTGAAATTAAAGTGTTGTATACTGTTGTTGTTGGTAAGACGATCGTTGTGTCAAATTTTGGAGTGGTAAATCGAATTCTAGTTAGGTCGATTTGGGGTTTAGAGGGCCGTTTTATCAGAGAAGGAAAGATACCGGTCGAAGGTTCCATACCGGTCGACCGATATCAATACCCAGTTCCGTTTGAAATCATCACCTACCGGTCGACACACTATCAAGTAATCTACCGATCGACTGACATCTCTAATACCGGTCAATACCCACAGCCCCGGTCAAACTATATCGGTCCTTATAACGTCGGTCAAACAACATCTTACCGGTCAAGAGTGTAAATTACCTCCGGTCGACCCACCTACAAGATACCGATCCTTGGATTTTTTCCCGGTCGAACCCCATTGATCCGACCAAACTGTTTCCATATATCGGTCTTTCTCAAATCAAGTCTGGTCGAACCCCATTATACTGTACCGGTCATTTCCATTGCCATCTCACGGTCATCACAAGAAAATCTATGTTCCGGTCGATCTCTTATCTATACCGGTCATAAAGCTACACATATATATCGGTCCACTACTTTTTGTCCACTTTTGTATATCGGTTCACTAATTTTGAGGCATATTGTCCACTACACTACTTTTTGACCAACCCACTACACTACTAATTGTTGAATTCCAAAGAAACCTCACGTGACCAAATACCAAAGAAACATTGAGTTGTTGAATTCCAAATACCAAAGAACCCTCACGTGACCACCTTTTCCATCCACTACACTCTCACACTTTAACATCTTACCGGTCAAGACTTTTTCTACAATTATATCGGTCCAAATTTATTAGTATCGGTCCAAATTTCCATTATTTATTATTACCGGTCCATCAAATATTTTTACAACATACCAGTCGATCTCATATTTTACAAGTTACCAGTTAAACTATTCATCATCCGGTCGACCCATCTCATATCGGTCTCACTACTTTTTACCGGTCGAACATTTTACCGGTCTTTACATCTTACCGGTCGACGCAACAGTCTGGTCGAACATTTATCCGGTCGAGCAACTCTCCGGTCGGAACATCTTACCGGACAACTTCTACTTTGCGCGACTAACGTCTCGCACAAACCTCAACTTTGCGCTACCTTCATCTCAAGAAAACCCTGCTTTGCGCCACTCAAGTGAAAC
Organism: Arctium minus; assembly: GCA_954870635.1. Taxonomy (NCBI): domain Eukaryota; kingdom Viridiplantae; phylum Streptophyta; class Magnoliopsida; order Asterales; family Asteraceae; genus Arctium; species Arctium minus. The sequence continues at coordinate 147,186,463 of OX941081.1, forward strand.
ACAAACCTCCAGTTTGCGCCACCCACTACTCAAGAAAATCTCATCTTGCACGACCAACTACAAACGCAAACCTCCAATTTCGCACCATTTCCAGACTTAGTCAAATTTTTTCAGTATTTATCTGATTTTTTTTCTCTGGACTAACAAACAATACAAGTTCTTATTGCTCATCAATCAAACAGAATGAATTCCAGCGATGCTAATTCAATCAGTATGGATAAGAATACACCTGTACTTTACAAAGGAAGGATTTATGCCTTGGAAACAGAAGGAGAGAAGAAAGAGACAACACTCTTGTTCTTGATAAGTCAGATGAAGATAAAAACCGAAGCTGATTCTAATGACGAGGTATGTGATCAAATGCATGCCATGAATTTAAAACAACAAGAGTTAGAGTCGAAGCTTAAGCGAGAAAATAGTGTCATTAATGACAAAAACCAATCAATACAGAAACATAGCGATGAAATTGCTGAGAAGAAAGTATTGGTTGAGGTTTTACATAGAAATAATGACACCAGCGCAAAGGAACAGACAATAATTCTAAAAGAGAATTTTGAAGTCAAGTCTAAACTGAGAAAAAGTGAGCTTGATTTATATGAGCTTACGAAAATGCATTCTTCGTGTACTGAAGAAAACAAAACTTTAATTGGAAAATTAGAAGCTTTGGAAAAGAAGTTATACTCATTAGGTCAAAGTGAGCAAACCATTCATCTTAATAAACCGAAAGAGAATAAAGACAATTGGGGAATCGGTTATGAGAATCCTCACTGTCTTCAAAAAGGTATATCTGAAGTGCCTGCACTTTATGATCTTATTTCTTTGAAACTAGCTCGAAGAATCCCTGAGCTTGAAGTTTTCTGGACTCGACTGTCTGAAGAGGATGAAGCCAAGGAAGCTAAAAAACGATTGAAATCATCTAAAGTTCACCTTCCATTTTATTATGCGAAGCTGAACAATAGTTATGATAAAAAATCTGAAAAGAAATCTCTTTCAAATGACCTCTTTCAAAGTTATTCTGTAAAAGAGATGGAGGCAAAGCCTATTAAAGGTAAAATTTACGTCCCTCCTCTTGTTTTGGAAAGTCAAGTTTCTGAACTCAAGAACTCTTTAACAGATGAAATACTTTTGATTGAGATTCAACAAAAAGTTTTTTCAATCGTGCTGAAAAATGTTGTTATTTCAAAGGCTTCTAAATCTGATGACATGTTTTGTTTATCAAACGGAGAGTTTGATTTTCTTAACTCTGACGGTGGTTTGGATGGTTGTTTTGAACAAATTGATTTTAATGCGAAACTTCCTAACCATTCATCCTTTGTTGTGAAATCTTTGGAAAAAACCAGTACGTCTGTTAACAGTGCAAAATCAACGAAAGTTGATAAATCAGTCTCTGTGAAAGCTAAAATTGCTAAAGGTAAGATTATATCTAAGCATTCACAGAAACCGAACACTACTGGTAATCAGAAGAAGAAGCATTCGTTTGTTGCTCAAAAGTCTAACCCACAAGTTTCAAAATTTTCAGCAATGAGGAAGAAAAGACTTGAAGTTAAATCTTAATGGCAACCAAAATAGGAGTTTGACGAGACTGCTATATCATGTTCTAGTGTTGACTGTGATAAGATTACTACTAGTAAATATGATATAATTGTGGATATTTCTTTTTCTAAGCAAAACTTGTTGATTCTCGCAAGAAATTTTCAAAACAGCAATTATTCCAGTTATCTTTGTCTGCTAGAAAGTTTTCAAATTATGATAAACATGATCTTGCTTCTCGTATAGATTCTGATGTTTGGTTTGGAACATATCATGTTCCCTCTTATCATTCAAATTCTTTATCTGATTCTAAAAAGCAAAGCGGACCCAAATTTCACTGGGTGCCAAAATCGTTTGCTAACACAGTTGGATCCAATTGGAAATGGATACCAAAGAAAAGGGATGATTCTGTGTTGCAGATATCTACTGTCTAGGGGGAGTAAGAGAGAAAAGGCTCTTGAATAATGCAGTTCAAGACCCGGACTTCAACGAAGTTTGACTTCTAAACACAACAGTTTAGGATTCGTACTTCAATGATAAAAAGACCTTACTCCAGTGCTGATAAGAGATTGTACTCCGATACTCGAATGAGGAAATCAATCTTCAAGGGGGAGTACATATTTGTCTGAAATTTTATGCATATCTTTAACACTGATAATGTTCTGATGCATAATTTCAGGGGGAGTAAAGGTGATGACTTCTGATCAGAACTCGTATTTTAAAAGTTTTACTGTTTTTTGTCTTTTCAATTTAAGTGAATAAATTTTACTTTGACTTGACATAAGACTTTTGCAGAATTTTTGAGAGATGCTTACCAGATCATATGTTTATGACTTTAAGCTTAGTTTCATGAGATGTCAGATCGCACATTAAGGTATAATCCTTTATCTTAATCTCATATATGGTTGATAAGTGGACCACTTTCAATCATAGAAAACATTGTTCTTAAATGTTCAAACCACTTCCCGATTCTCAAAACGAATTCATGAATTGGAAGTGTGACTTTAAATGTTTTGAAGTTCTACATTGTGCTCTAACTGAAATAGTTAAACATATCTGAGCATCATATGCATAATAGGAAAACAAGGATTTCATTGTGCTAGGACTTAATTGAACTTTTATGGAATCACGTTAACCAGTGATTTCTACCCACGAAGTTAATCCATTGTGATTGAGTGTGAGAAGTCAAAAGAAATGAGTGTGTCAACAAAGAACTTAGTTTGATTAGAGTGAGCTAAATGTTTAAAAGAAAGAGCGTGTGAGATCAGAGTTCAAGGAATATCACAACTCTGCACCAACTTTTTCTGAACCGGGCAGCCACATTTCTATTGTTTCACAACTCTTTTGTGATCATTAATGAAACAGGCAACTAGCCCATGCCAACTCTTGATCAAACCTCACCGGCCACTCATTTTCTACTCAAATAGAAAGTGTTTCACATTTTCAAAAGGGAAGCAACACATTTGCTATCTGATTTTCTTTTGGAAAATCTGGATATTGAAAAGAAGGAAGTCTGCCCCACCTTCGCACTTCACTCATGCTCATTGAGTCTGTGTTTAACTTACTGTTGTCTCAGTGGTTTACATAATTTCGAGCCTATAAGCAATCATCAAGTGCTTAATTCTTTCTATCACAAGCACGAACACACAAGGAATTTGTTTCTTTGTCATAACGTTTATAGAAATAACCTTTGTGGTGTTTCGATGATTAAATGGAAGCCCTGGGGGAGTCAACATCAAACAGCTCCTCTCTATTGTGTATTCGTTACACACAATGACTTAGTGTTACTGACAGGCATTTCTAACTGATTTGTTTATTGCTACAGGTGTTACATGACTATTTTGTCTAGATTTGCAAAGATCTGGATAAATATCTATGGCATTGACGAATCAGAGGCTCCTTGTTGGATCCCAGATTTAATCTCACAACAATGATATAAACAATAAGAGTAATAACAGCAGAAGCAGTATAGTTTAATATCAAAGGAGATTCAAATATCACAGTTCATAAAGCAAAACAGATAAACAAGATATTCTTTGAATAAAATATTCAACTTATATTATCAGTTATAAGACTTCTTAAGCACACTTTGAACAATAAGGTGATGGTCCTATTTATAGGACCATAAAGCAAATAGTGTACTTATCTGACAAATTGAAGCATGGCTTGAACAGTATCTTACCTAAGAGGTAAGATCAAGATATTGAACAGTGTCTTATCTAAGAGGTAAGATCAAGACATGCTTGAACAGTGACCTACTCTAGAAAGTAAATCTTATCACAAGGTGACGTGTCATCTGTTCTTCTTTGTCATCAATTCAGAGTGAACATCTTCAGAGCTCTGAAGTAGGATCTCTGATGAGGGGCTCTCTGATGTCTTTATGAGAATGTCTCTGAACTGACTTCAGAGACAGACATACTTTCTTCAGATTGACTCTGAACTGACTTCAGAGACAGACTTGCTTTCTTCAGACTGACTCTGAACTGACTTCAGAGACATACTTGTTGATGTCCCTTGAAAGTCTTTAGATGAAGACTTAGTTATTTTCAATACTTTCATTGGTTCAGATTTGGGGCTAACAATCCCCCCCTAAGTACTGAAAATAAATAAAGAACACATAGAACATTTAACTAGAAAGTGAAGAGGAGAAATTCATCCTCTTTAAATATTATTTCTCATAAGAATTTGGAATTACAAGAGAATAATATTCAAAAAAAGTAATCAGAACCTATCACTAGAACATATCCTATGAAACTTCATGATTAGCTCTCTGAAGTTAATCATTGAGCCAATTTCCAAGTCTAGTTTCGCCAGTAGGTCTGCTCTGTGCCGTTCTTGCTTTACATGGATCATCTTTTGTACGCCTTTCAAGGTTTCATCAGAATATTTCGCTACTTGCGAAGCTAGAAAGATTTTCTTCTCTTCATTCACTCTGTATATAAAACCAAGAGGTTCTTCAATGATTGATCCAGTCTTCTGTTTGTCCAGGTTTTCGATGGTTTTCTCTGGTTCAGTCACTTGGAGCTTTTCTTCACCCAAGTTCAGAGCTATCTGAAAGTCTCGTTTGGCTCTGTGTTTGATGTAAGCTTCCATTGCCCGTCCTACTTCAACCATGCCCATTCTTATCTCCCTTCTTCCTGAATCGTATCTCGCAGAGCAATAGGCATAGAGATGAGTGAGATCATACGGATTTAGATTTACGAGATCATTATCATTGAACTCGTAAATCTTCTGATCAGATCGAGTCACCACATAATGCCTATATATGATTTTGTTGAAGGCGAATGTCTTTTCAGTGATTTTCTCAACTTTTATTATTGGAGCATCGTTGAGAACCGCCTTTCTTGGTGATGTCTTTTCCTGTATGAATCTTCGTTCATAGTCTGGCATATCCTCTCTGATTCTTAGATTCAGAGGGATTACTTGTGTGTCTCCCATATTGAACTCGAAGTAGATATGCCGAAAGTGATCTTCTATTGATGCTTCAGGAGTGGATTCTAAGAATGTGGGAGATTGAGTGAAGACCTTGGCTGGTAAACCGATCCTTGTTTTCTGAACAAAATTCTCTTGAGGAGCCTATTCATCAACAACCATGGTTTCTTTGTCCTTGAGCTGTGACTGAGTTATCTCTGAAGGCTGTTCAGAGATATATCCATCTATCTCTGGAGATTCTGTTAATTCTGAAGCTGTTGAGATATGATGAGGTTGAGCGTTTTTGAAAACATACTCTTCGACATCAATTACTTCGATCTCTTCTCCAGCAGGTTCTTCCTCTCTGTCAGAATCTTTATGTTCTTTCTCAGACTCTGAGTCAAAGGCATCTCTCATCACCATTGGTTGTCTTTCGGGTGATGAGAATGCATCTTCAGAGGACGTAGAGAAGTCTACAAGTTGTTCTTCTTCCTCTTCCAGAGCTCCAATTTTCTCTGGAGTTGCATCGGTAACTGGAGTGATTGGAACACCTGGTGTTGATGAGGCAAAAAGTATTACCGGTGCTGTGAATGATTGCAAAGTTCGGTTTTCATCAGAAGAGGTGGTGTTCCTCTCTGGTTCCTTCTCTTGAACTGGTGCAGAGGGAGAAATTTTAAAGGTGTGCGCGGTTGTATCTCTGATCTCCCTATCTTGTGATTCAGAGTTCTCATCATCATCTGAATCCTCAGAATCATCAAATCTGGCTTTCTTCACTTCATCACTACAAGTTCCACCAGAAAACTTGCGTTTGTATTTGGGAGAGTTAGGTTCAGCGATTCCTTTTCCTTTGGGATCCAGAAGTGTCTTCTGAATGGATTCTATTGCCTCTGAAGCCGCAGTTCTGATTTCAGCAATCTGGTCCTCTGATTTATAGTTGTGAAGTTCCAGAGTAGCTTTGACCTGCTTCTGAGCAATTGTAGAGATCTTGGAAGAACAAGTCAGCATTCTGCTCATTATTGCTGATTTGAAAGAGGCTAGATCACTTTTAGTGATGAGGTCTTCAGAAGTTCGGGGTGGCGGCTGTTGTGTTGTTGATGGTGCGGTGACTTCTGGTACAGAGGCTTGAATTGTACTTTTGATGAGGTCAGAGATAGAGGCCATTTGATCTGTTGAGAGTGAAGATGATGTGGTGGCTACTACCTCATCCCTCAGTTCTTGTAGAGCCTTCTGGACATCGATGGTTGTAGATGATTGACTTTGAAGAGACGCATTCTGAGCTTTAAGATTTGCTATCTCCAGAGATGATTTAGCCTTCTGTCTGAACAGTTCTTGTTCCAACTCTTGGATTCTGTTAGAGGAGTCCAATAGTTGGGTCTTCAGAGTGGAAACCTCTGCTCTGAGGTTTGTGTTTTCAGAGCGAAGAGTAGAGGTCTCTGAACCGTCAATTCTCTGAAAGTTATGCTCATTCATGGAGCCTCTGACTTCCTCACAGAATCTCTGAAACTCAGATTTTGTGAGAAGTTCAGAGAGGGGTACATTGGTTACAACACATGTAGCCAATTTTTCCTCGAGTTCAGAGGATCCTTCGTTCAGAGATGTTTTGATGTTGTCTCTGGAAGGACTTCCACTCATTCCTTGATGTTCCGGAGAATCATCTCTGAGTGTTCTGTTCTCAACCAAGTCCTCCTCCTCATATTCAGAGGACTGGAAGTGAATGTGGGAGTTGAGCTTGCGATCCAGGCAAGTCAATCCTTGTGCTTGTAGGGCAAGCCATTGTCCCTGAGTTGGACAACTACTTCTGGATATCCTAAAGAGTGAGAGATGAGCCACAGAGGCATCATTATGTGTAGGGTTTCCGGATGTACTCTGAGGCAACTGAGTACTTGAGGTATTTGCTTATCCAGAATTTGAGTTTCCTCGGTTATGTGAACTTCAGAGGTGGAAAAAGGTACCTTTGAATTGGCTGGCTGGTTTGGGTTCGAGGTGTGCACCTCTGATTCAATAACCATTACCTCTGGATCAGGTAGGTTAGATTGTGTGGTTGCACTGGGAGATGGGGTTGGTGTCCTAAAATATATGTGCCTTGAGGCATCTTTTTGTATGGAAGGGGAAGAACTCTCAGGTTTCTCCAATTCCTTAGAAGACTTGCTCTCTTCCCTCTGAGAGTCTTCAGAGCTAGTCTCTGAAGATTCATCCTCACTTTCCTCAGAGCTAGTTGAGCTATCCTCTACACTACCAGATGAGGTTTCTTCCTTAACTTCCTCATTGACAGCCCTTTCAAGTGCTCTGTCATCTCTCTCAACTTCGGTTTCTCTAGCAAGAGTACCCTCTGGTTCACTCTTATGAGAGCTTTGTACTTCAGGGTCCTCAGATCCCTCTGAAGCCGAGATGCTCTGACTCTCCATTCCAGGTTCAGGACCTAAGTGTGTTAGGGTTCCCAGAACTGGTTATAGTCCTTGGGCAACACTGAGATAAGAAGCTAAGGCTACAGATTGAGGATTTACCTGATTGAGCATGTGGTGAGGGATCCTCCTTGCTTCTGGATAGCCTTCAGATAAAATCATTGGTTTGAAGCTGTTCATTATGTAGAAAGGAGTTTTGGGTTGTTCAGTAGCTATCAAAATATGAAGCTTCTCGATCGCAGCATGGATGATTAGAGACAAAAATCTTGGGAATGTTATTGAAGGAACTTTGGATGATTGGGTCGTTTGTTCAGGGTCCTTTGCCAAGCATTTGTTCTTCTTCTATATTGATGTCAGAATCATATCATAGATTATGCCGGCCATGTCCAAGTTGCGATTGAAGAATAGGGCATACATGATTGACAGAACTTCTGGTGTTGCTTGATCCATGCTCCCCAGTTTGCAGGTGAGAGTTCTGTTTAGGACACAGATCATGAAGTTCCAGATTGGTGGTAGGTGTTGTCGTCGGAAGTTGCTCAATCTGGTGATTTCAGTGTTGTAACCTAGCATTCGAATAAACTGTAGTAGGGTTTCAGAAGTTGGGCGTTTTTCAAAACGCGTGATTTGAAGTTCCTCAGTTGTTAGGAGTGGGAGAACTTCTCTTAGAATAGTAGGATTGATGAGTATTCGACATTTTACAACTTGAGATATGTCGAACTCGCCTATTATTCCGTTATGTGCATCGCTGTAGTGACTTGAAGAATACCATTCTTGAACAAACGAGAGTGGACATTCATTGGTAAAAGCAGTTAGGGCTTGAGTCAGTTCACAGTTGGAGAAGAACTGGCAGATTATTCCGTATTGTTCTTCAAATTTGGGAGAATCAAGCTGAATCATGTGATTGTTGTCTTTGATTGGAAAACGATACAGTCTTGAAGGTTCGCCAGATTTGGGAAAAAGATTGCACCATTCATTTGAAGACGCCATTGTTGAGTTGTAGTGAAGAAGATGAAGTTCAAATTATTTTTGGAGAGAGAGAGAGTAAGTGCTCGAGAGTAATTTGTAAAAATGAATAACCGGATGTTAAATTGTTTTTGTATCCAAATTTAGAAAAAGATGCACTTGAGTGCATAAGGTGAAACGGCAGTGATTTGACCCTTTGGATAAAGCCGTTGGGCCTTTCACTCATCCCTTTTTGTGACACGTGGCCTTGAAAATTGTTGTACCTACGAATGTAGGTTCCAAGAAAATAGGAAAGGGGCGCCATTTTTCAATAAAAAATTGAATAACTTCTTTGTGCTGACTAGACAAACCTTTCGCCTTAAGAAGTAATTTAAGATATCACTTGTAATATTAAGGTTCAGTTAAACTGAAATTTTAATTTCAAATGATATCAAAAATTGTTTATTAATTAACAAGTTCTTGTTTGAGGAATGACTTGGTCTGAAAGTTGTTGACTCCCCCTTGACAGATGATTTGGAAAAAAAATCCTCAATCTCAGAGACTCTGAGATTAATTTCAGAGACTCTGAGAAGACTACAGAGACCATTTTCAGAAACTCTGAGATAAATTTAATTTGATTCAGAGACAAAATTCAGAGTTTCTGAGTTGACATTTGTAAAATTCTTTTTCTCAATTTCAGAGAATCTGAGATGAAATTCAGAGACTCTGAGATGTCTTCTGAAAAGTTCTTTTTTTCTCCATTTCAGAGACTCTGAGATGAGATTCAGAGACTCTGATATGTCTTCAGAAAAGTTCTTTTTCTCCCCCTTGACAAAAGAACAACTTTTTATTTTTCTCCCCTTGTCATTTGTTTGGAGAACATTCATAGATTGATATTGACATATGCTACTTGGTTCAGAGGCTCTGATAATTTGATCAGAGACTCTGAGTTTCTTTTTTGTTAGGTAGACATATTCAACATTCCTAACTTGCTAATTAAAAAATTGAACCTTCGTTCATCTAAAGCTTTTGTGAAAATATCAGCAAGTTGGAGATCAGTAGAAAGACATATTTAACATTCATTTGATAAACTTTGAATCCTTTGTGTGCAGCATAGGCTAAGAAGATTCTGATTGCTTCTAGCCTAGCTACAGGTGCAAAGGTTTCATCATAATCAATACCTTCTTCTTGGCAATATCCTTTAGCAAACAACCTGGCTTTGTTCCTGATTATTATTCCATCCTCATCCTTTTTGTTTCTGAAAACCCATTTTGTTCCAATTGCAAATTTTCCTTTGGGAAGGGGAACTAGGGTCCAGACTTTGTTTCTTACAAACTCTTGAAGTTCATCCTGTGTTAGCCCCAAATCTGAACCAATGAAAGTATTGAAAATAACTAAGTCTTCATCTAAAGACTTTCAAGGGATCACATCAAGTCTATCTCTGAAGTCAATTCAGAGTCAGTCTGAAGAAAGCAAGTCCGTCTCTGAAGTCAATTCAGAGTCAGTCTGAAGAAAGCAAGTCTGTCTCTGAAGTCAGTTCAGAGTCAGCCTCAGAGAAAGTTGTCTGTCTCTGAAGTCAGTTCAGAGACAGTCTCACGGAAATACCTCAGAGAGCTCCTCATCAGAGATCCTAGTTTAAATCTCTGAAGATGATCACTCTGCATCTCTTGACAAAGAAGAACAGATGACACGTAACCTTGTGATAAGATTTACTTTCTAGAGTAGGTCACTGTTCAAGTATGTCTTGATCTTACCTCTTAGGTAAGATACTGTTCAAGCATGTAGGATGAACTTCAAGAGTTTGTAAGAAACAAAGTCTGGACCCTTGTTCCCCTTCCCAAAGGAAAATTTGCAATTGGAACAAAATGGGTTTTCAGAAACAAAAAGGATGAGGATGGAGTAATAATCAGAAACAAAGCCAGGTTGGTTGGTAAAGGATATTGCCAAGAAGAAGGTATTGATTATGATGAAACCTTTGCACCCGTAGCTAGGCTAGAAGCAATCAGAATCTTCTTAGCCTATGCTGCCCACAAAGGATTCAAAGTTTATCAAATGGATGTCAAATCTGTCTTTCTACATGGTAAATTAAATGAAGAAGTTTATGTCTAGCAACCACCTGGATTTGAAAGTACAGAGTTTCCTAATCATGTTTATTATTTGGATAAGGCTCTGTATGGACTTAAACATGCTCCAAGAGCTTGGTATGCAATACTGTCCACTTTTCTGATTAAAAATGGATTTGACAAAGGCACAATTGATACAACATTATTCATCAAAAGGTACAAAAATGAGATGCTATTAGTACAAATTTATGTTGATGACATTATATTTGGCTCTACAAATCAAAAGTATTGTGACAAATTTTCAGAGTTCATGAAGAGTGAATTTGAGATGAGCCTCATGGGAGAATTAACCTTCTTTCTGGGCTTACAAGTAAAACAAACTTCAGAAGGCACTTTAATAAGTCAAACTAAATATGTCTCTGAAATTTTACAAAAATTCAAACTCAATGATTCAACTTCTATGAAAACGCCTCTTGCCACCGGAGTCAAACTTGACTCTGATCCTTTAGGACAATTTGTGGATATAAAAACCTACAGAGGCATGATAGGTTCACTATTATACTTAACTGCAAGTAGGCCTGACATAATGTTTGCAACATGTCTTTGTGCTAGATATCAAACAAATCCAAAAGAATCTCATTTATCTGCTGTAAAAAAGAATTTTCAGATACCTAAGAGGGTCACCATCATTAGGCCTCTGGTATCCAAAACTTTCAAGTTTTTATCTAACAGCTTACACTGATGCAGATCATGAAGGATGTAAGCTTGACAGAAAAAGTACCTTTGGGTGCTGTCAGTTACTGGGCAATAAGCTGGTAAGTTGGTCATCCAAGAAACCAAACTGTGTTTCAACTTCAACTGTAGAGGCAGAATATGTTGCTGCTGCTAGTTGTTGCTCTCAAGTAATATGGATGAAAACTCAGCTCAGAGATTCTGGCCAACAATATGAAAGAATACCCATTCCGTGTGATTCAAAAAGTGCCATAGCCATCTCTACCAACCAAGTACAGCATTCAAAGACAAAGCACATTGATGTAAGGTATCATTTCTTAAAAGATCATGTTGAAAGGGGAACAATAGAAATGTATTTTGTACCAACTGATCTCCAACTTGCTGATATTTTCACAAAAGCTTTAGATGAACGAAGGTTCAATTTTTTAATCAGCAAGTTAGGAATGTTGAATATGTCTACCTAACAAGGAAGAAACTCAGAGTCTCTGATCAAAATATCAGAGCCTCTGAACCAAGTAGCATATGTCAATATCAGTTTGTGAATGTTCTCCAAACACATGACAAGGGGAGAAAAATAAAAAGTTGTTCTTTTGTCAAGGGGGAGAAAAAGAACTTTTCAGAAGACATCTCAGAGTCTCTGAATTTCATCTCAGAGTCTCTGAAATTGAGAAAAAGAAATTTTCAAATGTCAAATCAGAATCTCTGAATTTTATCTCAGAATCAATTAAATTTATCTCAGAGTTTCTGAATATTGTCTCTGTAGTCTTCTCAGAGTCTCTGAAATTAATCTCAGAGTCTCTGAAATTGAAGATTTTTCTTCAAAATCATCTGTCAAGGGGGAGTCAACAACTAAAAGACCAAGTCATTCCTATAACAAGAACTTTATAATTAATAAGCAATTTTTGATATCATTTGAAATTAAAATTTCAGTTTAACTGAACCTTTTTACTACAAGTGATATCTTAAATTACTTCTTAAGGCGAAAGGTTTGTCTAGTCAGCACAAAGAAGATATTTAATTTTTTATTGAAAAATGGCGCCCCTTTCATATTTTCTTGGAACCTACATTCGTAGGTACAACAATTTTCAAGGCCACGTGTCACAAAAAGGGATGAGTGAAAGGCCAAACGGCTTTATCCAAAGGGTCAAATCACTGTCGTTTCACCTTATGTACTCGAGTGTATCTTTTTCTAAATTTTGATACAAAACTAGTTTAACATCCGGATATTCATTTTTACAAATGACTCTCGAGCTATCTCTCTCTCTCCAAAAGAATTTGAACTTCATCTTCTTCACTTCAACCTCAACAATGGCGTCTTCAAATGAATGGTGCAAACTTTTTCCCAAATCTGGCGAACCTTCAAGATTGTATCGTTTTCCAATCAAGGAAAATAATCACATGATTCAGCTTGATTCTCCCAAATTTGAGGAAAAATACGGAGTAATCTGCGAGTTCTTCTCCAACTGTGAACTGACTCAAGCCCTAAGTGCTTTTACAAATTAATGTCCACTTTCGTTTGTTCAAGAATGGTATTCATCAAGTCACTACAGCGATGCACATAACGGAGTAATCGGCGAGTTCGACCTATCTCAAGTTGTAATATGTTAGATACTCATAAATCCTACTGTTCTAAGAGAAGTTCTCCCACTCCTAACATCTGAGGAACTTCAAATCACGCGTTTTGAAAAACGCCCAACTTCTGAAACCCTACTCCAGTTCATTCGAATGCTAGGTTACAACACTGAAATGACTAGATTGAGCAACTTCCGACGACAACACCTACCACCAATCTGGAATTTCATGTTCTCTGTCCTAAATCGCACTCTAACCTGCAAACTGGGGAGCATGGATCAACCAACACCAGAAATACTGTCAATCATGTTTGCCCTATTCTTCAATCGCAACTTGGACATGGCCGGCATAATCTATGATATGATTCTGACATCAATAGAGAAGAAGAACAAATGCTTGGCAAAGGACCCTGAACAAACGACCCAATCATCCAAAGTTCCTTCAATAACATTCCCAAGATTTATGTCTCTAATCATCCATGCTGCGATCGAGAAGCTTCATATTTTGATTGCACCTGAACAACCCAAAACTCCATTCTACATAATGAATAGCTTCAAACCGACGATTCTATCTGAAGGCTATCCAAAAGCAAGGAAGATCCCTCACCACATGCTGAATCAGGTAAATCCTCAATCTGTAGCCTTAGCTTCTTATCTCAGTGTTGCCCAAGGACTAGAACCAGTTCTGGGAACCCCAACACACTTAGGTCCTGAACCTGGAATGGAGAGTCAGAGCATCTCGGCTTCAGAGGGATCTGAGGACCCTGAAGTACAGAGCTCTCACAAGAGTGAACCAGAGGGTACTCTTGCTAGAGAAACCGAAGTTGAGAGAGATGACAGAGCACCGGAAGGGGCTGTCAATGAGGAAGTAATGGAAGAAACCTCATTTGCTAGTGTAGAGGATAGCTCGACTAGCTCTGAGGAAAGTGAGGATGAATCTTCAGAGACTAGCTCTGAAGATTCTCAGAGGGAAGAGAGCAAGTCTTCTGACTTAGAGAAACCTGAGAGTTCTTCCCCTTCCACACAAAAAGATACCCCAAGACACATATATTTTAGGAGACCAACCCCATCTCCCAGTGCAACCACACAATCTAACCTACCTGATCCAGAGGTAATGGTTATTGAATCAGAGGTGCACACCTCGAACCCAATCCACCCAGGCAGTTCAGAGGTACCTATTTCAACCTCTGAAGTTCACATAACTGAGGAAACTCAATTTCTGGATAAGCCCTCTTCACAGGACTTAGCCAATACTTTAAGTACTCAGTTGCCTTAGAGTACATCAGAAAATCCTACACATGATGCTGCCTCTGTGGCTCATCTCTCACCCTTTAGGATATCCAAAAGTAGCTGTCCAACTCAGGGACAATGGCTTGACCTACAAAACCAAGGATTGACTTGCCTGGATCGCAAGATCAACTCCCACATTCACTTCCAGTCCTCTGAATCTGAGGAGGAGGACTTGGATGAGAACAGAAAACTCAGAGATGATTCTCCGGAACATCAAGGATTGAGTGGAAGTCCTTCCAGAGACAACATCAAAACAGCTCTGAACGAAGGCTCCTCTGAACTCGCGGAAAAATTGGCTACATGTGTTGTAACCAATGTACCCCTCTCTGAACTTCTCACTAAATCTGAGTTCCAGAGATTCTGTGAGGAAGTCAGAGGCTCCATGAATGAGCATAACTTTCAGAGAATTGACGGTTCAGAGACCTCTGCTCTCTTCGCTCTGAAAACACAAACCTCAGAGCAGAGGTTTCCACTATGAAGACCCAACTTTTGGACACCTCAAACAGAATCCAAGAGTTAGAACAAGAACTGTTCAGACAGAAGGCTGAATCATCCCTGGGGGTAGCCGCTCTTAAAGTTTAGAATGCTGCTCTTCAAAATCAAGCATCTACAACCATCGATGTTCAGAAAGCTCTACAAGAACTAAGGGACGAGGTAGTAGCCACCAGATCACATCACTCTCAATAGATCAAATGGCCTCTATCTCTGACCTCATCAAAGCAACAATTCAAGCTTCTGTACCAACTGTCAGCGCACCATCAGCAACACCACAGCCACCACCCCGGACTTCTGAAGACCTCATCACCAAAAGTGATCTAGCCTCTTTCAAATCAGCAACAATGAGCAGAATGCTGACTTGTTCTTCCAAGATCTATACTATTGCTCAGAAGCAGGTCAAAGCAACTTTGGAACTTCATAACTATAAATCAGAGGACCAGATTACTGAAATCAGAACGGCTGCTTCAGAGGCAATCGAAACCATTCAGAAGACACTTTAGGATTCCAAAGGAAAAGGAATCGCTCTCCCAAATACAAACGCAAGTTTTCTGGTGGGACTTGTAGCGATGCAGTGAAGAAATCCAGATTTGATGATTCAGAGGATTCAGATGATGATGAGCACTCTGACTCACAAAATAGGGAAATCAGAGATAAAACCGCGCACACCTTTAAAGCTCCTCCCTCTGCATAAGTTCAAGAGAAGGAACCAGAGAGGAACATCACCTCTTCTGATGAAAACCGTACTTTACAATCATTCACAGCACCAGTCATACTTTACGCCTCATCAACACCAGGTGTTCCAATCACTCCAGTTACCGATGCAACTCCAGAGAAAATTGGAGCTCTGGAAGAGGAAGAAGAACAACTTGTAGACTTCTCAACGTCCTCTGAAGATGCATTCTCATCACCCGAAAGACAACCAATGGTGATGAGAGATGCCTTTGACTCAGAGTCTGAGAAAGAACAGAAAGATTCTGACAGAGAGGAAGAAGCTGCTGGAGATCAGATCGAAGTAATTGATGTCGAAGAGTATGTTTTCAAAAACGCTCAACCTCATCATACCTCAACAACTTCAGAATTAAGAAAATCTCTAGAAATAGATGGATATATCTCTGAACAACCTTCATAGATAACTCATTCACAGCCCAAGGACAGAGAAACCGTGGTTGTTGATGAACAGGATCCTCAAGAGAATCTTGTTCAGAAGACAAGCATCGGTTTACCAGCCAAGGTATTCACTCATCCTCCCACATTCTTAGAATCCACTCCTGAAGCATCAATAGAAGATCACTTTCGGCATATCTACTGCGAGTTCAATATGGGAGACACACAAGTAATCCCTCTGAATCCAATAATCAGAGAGGATATGCCAGACTACGAACGAAGGTTCATACAGGGAAAGACATCACCGAGACTGGCAGTTCTCAATGATGCTTCAATAATAAAAGTTGAGAAAATCACTGAAAAGACATTCGCCTTCAAAAAAACCATATATAGGCATTATGTGGTGACTCGATCTGATAAGAAGATTTACGAGTTCAATGATAATGATCTCGTAAATCTAAATCCATATGATCTCACTCATCTATATGCCTATTGCTCTGTGAGATACGATTCAAGGAGAAAGGAGATAAGAATGAGCATGGTTGAAGTAAGAAGGGCAATGGAAGCTTATATCAAACACAAAGCCAAACGTGACTTTCAGATTGCTCTTAACTTGGGTGAAGAAAAGCTTGGAGTGACTGAACCAGTGGAAACCATCGAAAACCTGGACAAACAGAAGATTGGACCAATCATTGAAGAACCTCTTGGTTTCATCTACAGAGTGAACCAAGAGAAGAAAATCTTTCTAGCTTCGCAAGTAGAAAAGTATTCTGATGAAACCTTGAAAGGCATACAAAAGTTGACTCATGTAAAGAAAGAACAACACAGAGCAGACCTACTGGCGAAACTAGACTTGGAAATTGTCTCAATGATTAACTTCAGAGAGCTAATCATGAAGTTTCATAGGATATGTTCTAGTGATAGGTTCTGATTAATTTTTCAATATTATTCTCTTTTGTAATTCCAAATTCTTATGAGAAGTAATATTTATAGAGGATGACTTTCTCCTCTTAGCTTTCTAGTTTAAAATGTTCTATGTGTTCTTGGTTTATTTTCAGTACTTAGGGGGAGATTGTTAGCCCCAAATCTGAACCAATGAAGTATTGAAAATAACCAAGTCTTCATCTAAAGACTTTCAAGGGATCACAGCAAGTCTATCTCTGAAGTCAATTCAGAGTCAGTCTGAAGAAAGCAAGTCCGTCTCTGATGTCAATTCAGAGTCAGTATGAAGAAAGCAAGTCTGTCTCTGAAGTCAGTTCAGAGTCAGCCTCAGAGAAAGTTGTATGTCTCTGAAGTCAGTTCAGAGACAGTCTCACGGAAAGACATCAGAGAGCTCCTCATCAGAGATCCTAGTTTAGAGCTCTGAAGATGATCACTCTGAATCTCTTGACAAAGAAGAACAGATGACACGTCACCTTGTGATAAGATTTACTTTCTAGAATAGGTCACTGTTCAAGCATGTCTTGATCTTACCTCTTAGGTAATATACTGTTCAAGCATGCTTCTATTTGTCAGATAAGTACACTATTTACTTTATGGTCCTACAAAAAGGACCATCACCTTATTGTTCAATGTGTGCTTAAGAAGTCTTAAAAACTGATAATATAAGTTGAATATTTTATTGAAGAATATCTTGTTTATCTATTATTTGCTTTATGAACTGTGATATTTGAATCTCCTTTGATATTAAACTGCTTTCGCTGTTATTAATCTTATTGTTTATATCATTGTTGTGAGATTAAATCTAGGATCCAATATCTTGCATTGAAAAAATCCAATGAGGATCTTCAAGAGCTTCTTTTACCTTGTTTAGTTCAATAATTCTCAAAAAGTTTACGTAAAAGCATTCATTGATTGTTGCAGATCTTGTTTTAACTCCTTCTGATGAGGATCCAATGATTTGATCAATTGGATGATCTTTTGTGCATCTTGAGATTGGAGCAAAGACTTGGGGTGGAGTTTGAGCTTCAGAGATGACAGTTGGTGACATCTCTATTGTGCTGTTCAGAGGCTCTGAAGTTGTTTCATGAGATGATGAAGCAGATTATTGAATTTCTTAACTATTTGTTTCTGGAGTTACTTCAGACACTCCTTGATCATCCTCTTTTTGATCTTCAGCTTCTTCTGATTCATTTTGCTGATCTGAATTTGGTGAAACAGAAGGTGTTAATTCAGAGGGTCCAGAAAGGGTTGTACCTGTTTCTTGGGGTCCTTCTGAATTTTCTCTTGGTCTATCTCTGAAGATTACTTCTGGGTTATCTTCATCAAAGAAATCTTCAAATATTCTGTTTAATTCAGATTCTCTTCATGATTCAGAGATAGGTGTTGAGAGACTTTCTTGTTGTTCAGAGCTTTTATTGTCATCAAAAGTGATATTGATGCTCTCTTGGATGGTCCTTGTTCTAATATTGAACACTTTGAAAGCTTTTGAGGCTAAAGAATATCCAATGAATTTACGCTCATCAGTTTTCTTGTCAAACTTTCCAAGAGATTCTTTATTGTTCAGAATGTAACACCTGCATCCAAAAACGTGAAAATATTTAACATTAGGTTTCCTATTGTTAATGAGTTCATAGGATGTTTTCTGAAATATCTTGACAATTATAGCTCTATTCTGAGTAAAGCAGGCTGATGCTACTGCTTCTGCCCAAAAATTTGTTGAAAGATCAGATCCAGCTAGCATTGTCCTTGCAGCTTCAACAAGTGTTCTATTCTTCCTTTCAACTACTCCATTTTGCTGAGGGGTTCTTACTGCAGAAAAGTTAGGAGTAATGCCTTCTTCTGATAGATATGAATTGATTTTGGCATTTTTGAACTCTGTTCCATTATCACTTCTTAGTTTCTGAACTTTGCTGCTGAATAGAACCTGTAATATTTTCAACAATCTTATCAAAATATCAGGTACATCAGATTTGGCTCTGATGAATTTTACCCATTTGAATCTGGAAAATTCATCAATTAGAACCAGAATGTATTTCTTACCTGCTAGACTCTGTACAGAGATAGGACCACAGAGATCCACATGTAGCATGTGCAGAGGTCTAGGACAGTTGTTTTCACTTTTGGTTTTATGGGAAGATCTTTTCATTTTTCCCATCTCATAAGCAGAACAAAGATGATCTTTGTTAAACTTCAGAGATGGTAATCCCTTAACCAAATTAAGTTTAACTAATTTATCAAGTGAGGAAAAGTTTAGATGTGAAAACTTTTTATGCCAGAGCCAGACTTCCCCACTATTCAGAGATACAAGACAAAGTTTCTCTGAATCAGTTTCGTTGATTTTGGTAAAATTCATTCTGTAGAGGTTACCTTTTCTGTCTGCTCTGAGTAATTCTTGACCTAATTCTGAGTGGAGAAGTGAACAACATTTTCTTTGAAATTTCACATCAAAACCATGATCACAAAGTTGATTTATGCTGATCAGATTGTGTTTAATCTTTCCACATAAGCAACCTTTGAAACTAAAACAATTCCTCTTGACAACTCACCATATCCTTTAATCTGTCCTTGCACATTGTCTCCAAAAGTAACCGCTCCTCCAGATTTTGCTTTGAATGAGGATAACAGTTCCTTATTTCAAGTCATATGCCTTGAACATCCAGAATCTAGGTACCAGATTGGCATTGACTGATTCTGCAAGACAAATTATTGTTTCTTAGGTACCCATCTCATTATGGGTCCTTTTATGTTAGATTTTGGTGGATTTGTATGACTTTTTGGCATCTCATCTTTTGATGTCTTGCCTTTACTTGTCTTCTGTTGAAATTTTGTCTCTGAGATATTTTTCAGAGATTGATTCAGAAGACAATGTGATCCTCTAAAATGATTTTTTAGTTTGATCAAGAGATGAATGCAGTTGCAATTAATAGAACAAGAAGAAGTAGGAGCAAAGTTTTTCTTTTTATTAAAAGAATTTGTTACATTTTGACTTCTTTTGAAACTAGCATTAGGAATATTACATGTATCCCTAACTACTTCTTTCCTTTTTGCTTGAAAGATAGTCTTCTTTTCAAGTTGCTTTTTCTTGATCAAAAACATCTTCTTTTCTTTGCTGCTTACTGCACAAACAGGATCAATATGGTTAATTTTTGTCCATTTGCCTTTTTGTTCAGGAGAGAATTTTATTGTTTTATAGGTGTAAGAATTAGAAGTGTTTGTTTTATTCCTTGCCTTTTCTTGTAATTATTTTTCAAGTTCCAGAGACGTTTTTGCTTGTAAACACATATTTGCAAAATCAGGACTTATTGGAATTCTGGTTTTGGTTTTCATAATTGAAATTGGAACATTCAAAATACCAGACCCAACAGTTTCTATCTTTTTGTGAATTACATTCTCTGGTTTACAAAAAATCTGTTCATCAATCTCTTGATCAGATTCTGAATCAGAATCAAGAAAGTCTCTCTTAGTTTTAATAGAGACAACTATCTCTATTGGTTTTTCAATTTCTTTTGTTCTAGAGACTTTAATGATCCGTTTCATGCTTTTTTTTTTTTTCAAGTCCTCAATGACATTTTCTTTCAATATCTTTTTAACATCATCTTCAAATGTAGTTTTGATGTTTTCATCTGACTTTGGTGAATACAGAGGGGCATACGGATTAAGTGAACTCTGAGATTCATTTTCAGAAGTACTTGTATCAGAGGTACTTGGTTCGGATGTCTCTGATTCATTTGAGATGAAAGCATCAAATCTGAAAATTTCTTTGGGATCATAGCTCTGAGGTTTTGTGAAGTGTACCTCTGAAGTTTCTTCTTTTATCTGTAACACAGATTCTTGAAAGTTTTTTACTTCAGAGTATGTAGTATTTCTGAAATTTAGAGCTCTTGCTTTTGATCCCTCTCATGTTTTCATTCTTTTGAAATTATTCAGAGATGGACCTTCAAAGCTTTGGACCTTTCCCATATGGAAAGTGGAAGAAAGTGAAGTTTTCTCCAATCCAGTGAATGAATTCAACTCATTGAATCCCAGCCCTTGAGAGTCCATTTGAGTTTTTATTTTGTCGAAAACACCTTGTGCATTGACATAGCTTTTGATTCGAAGATTTTTCTATCTAGAGATTGATGTAGGATTTCTCTTTCCTTTTGAAAAACTTTGGTTAAGGCAATAGAATTGAGCCTTTCATACTCAGATTTCTCTACTTCTTCTTCTTTTCCTTTTAAAACTTTCTCAAATTTCCTTATTTCTTCTGAATATGATTTTTCTTTTTGATTGTGAGTTTCTTCAAGTTTGGTTTTTTCAAGAAAAAATTCTTTCTTTTCTGATTCCAGAAGATTCTTTTCTCTTTTGAAAAAAATGAGTTCTTCTGTCACTTTCTCTCTTTTCTTTTTCTCATCAAGAAACTTTTGCTCTAGATCCTGAAGTTCATTAATTAGTTTAATAGCATCTATTTCAGGATCACTGTCAGAAGTGTAAAGAGAGTTTACCTTTTCAGAGTTGTCTTCTGATGCTCCATCAGTTTGATTTCCATCTGAAAAAGCCATACCACAGAGATTGGTAGGTTCTTCCTCGCCGTCGCTTGTTGAGTCTGATAGCCAGTCTTCCATTTCTGCTACAAGAAATCTTTCTTTTACGTTGTACTTGTATTTGTTCTTGTAGTAATCTTGATCTTTGACAAGTTTTCCTCTGCAGTTTGCAGAGAAATGGCCTATTTTTCCACATCTGAAGCATCTTCCATCATTTTGATTTGTTGGAAGAGTGGCAGTACTTGTCTCTGGCTTCTGTCCTTGAGGTTTGAAATATCTATGTGGTTGTGGATACCTTGGTTGAAATGATTGTTGAGGCCTTGATTGTTGAGTTGCATCATTGTTGTTGAAGTTTGTACCCTTTTGATCACTATATGGAGTGAATCTGGGTTCTTGTTGAAATCTGACACCATCTTGTTGAAATCTTCTTTCAGGATTTCTTCTTTCTTCATTCTCTCTCCTTCCTTCAAATACTTTCTTGCCAAATTTCTTGTTAAATTGATGAGTGATTAATGCAAGAGATTTGGCGAAGGCATTGATATCATCTTCTGAGTCTGAATCTGAATGATTTTCTTCTGCCATTAGGACCTTTTTGGATCTTCTTTTTGTTTCCAAACTTTTTTGTGACTCTTCACAGTTGTTTTTTTTGAAATTTGTTTTGAAACAAGTGCAAGGGGTCCACCTAAAGACAGTTTTGATTTTTGCTTCATAACTTCCTTTTCATGTGCAACAAGAGTGCCATAAATGTCAGTTAATGACCATGACTCAAAATCTTGATTGGCTTGTATAGACATGGACAGTTGTGACCATTCTTCATTTAAGCTTTTCAAGAAAAGAACGTTGTTTTCCTCTTTTGTTCTTATCACTCCAAACTTTCTGCATTTGTTGATAAGAATGTTGAATCTTGAGTAAGTTTGGTGTAACATTTCTTCTGGTAGAGCATGAAAATCATGATATTCATTGATGCATAGATTTCTTCTATTTTTCTGGGTTTGTAGGCCTCCTTCAAGTTGATTTAACAACTGATCCCATATCTCTTTTGCAGTTTTACAAGAATCAAGTTCTTGAAAGATATCATTGGGAATGGCAATTATCAGTAATCTAACAGCTTTTGAGTCATTATCCATCATATTAATTTCTTCATCAGTGAAGTTTGTGGTTTTCTTTTCATAATATGCAGGGATCTCAGCAGTATCTGCTGTTGCAGGAACTCTTGGAACCAACACCATTGGAATGTGAGGTCCAACGTTTACTGATCTAAAAAGATCCTTGTCCATACCTTCTAAGAAACTTACCATCCTTATCATCCATTAAGGATATTCATCCCTTAAAAGTGTAGGAGGTTTTGTTAAAGACCCAGCTGTATAAATGGCACTTATGCTTGAGTTTGCCATTTTTGAAGAAAAAGATGAAGATTTGAAGAACATATGCTTTTTGTATTGAACTGTGATTTACTATCAAATCTTGAGCATATGGTGTTCTTTAATAAACCAGGTTTATTTGAATATACACAGATATTGAAAGTTAGAATCAATGAGATGTAAATCTATCCGAGTATGCAGATGCGATCTTACTTTGTTTAGAAAACAAAGAAGGCTCTGATACCAATTGTTGGATCCCAGATTTAATCTCACAACAATGATATAAACAATAAGAGTAATAACAACGGAAGCAGTATAGTTTAATATCAAAGGAGATTCAAATATCACAGTTCATAAAGCAAAACAGATAAACAAGATATTCTTTGAATAAAATATTCAACTTATATTATCAGTTATAAGACTTCTTAAGCACACTTTGAACAATAAGGTGATGGTCCTATTTATAGGACCATAAAGCAAATAGTGTACTTATCTGACAAATTGAAGCATGGCTTGAACAGTATCTTACCTAAGAGGTAAGATCAAGATATTGAACAGTGTCTTATCTAAGAGGTAAGATCAAGACATGCTTGAACTATGACCTACTCTAGAAAGTAAATCTTATCACAAGGTGACGTGTCATCTGTTCTTCTTTGTCATCAATTCAGAGTGAACATCTTCAGAGCTCTGAAGTAGGATCTCTGATGAGGGGCTCTCTGATGTCTTTCTGAGACTGTCTCTAAACTGACTTCAGAGGCAGACATAATTTCTTCAGACTGACTCTGAACTGACTTCAGAGACAGACTTGCTTTCTTCAGACTGACTCTGAACTGACTTCAGAGAGAGACTTGTTGATGTCCCTTGAAAGTCTTTAGATGAAGACTTAGTTATTTTCAATACTTTCATTGGTTCAGATTTGGAGCTAACACTCCTTATGAACAACATATCTTGTCATCAAGTTTTGATGAAATCGTTACACTTCTCATCAAAAAGGGGGTGAAGATCTACCCAAGAAATGGAGAAGAGCTAACCAAGAAATCACATGTTTCAAGAATCACGACCAAGATTGAATTCTTCAAAGAGCAAGTATTCTGAAGATATGCTGTTTCGAGAGAAATTTTCTTTGAAGATACTTTGCTGAAGAATTTCGAGCTGACAAGAGATAATTTCTTCCCATGAACTGAAAGAGAAAAACTACATCTTTTGGGGAGTTTACTATATATTGAAGACTAAGAGAGAGATTGCATCTTCTATGCTAAAAGAGAAGATCGTAATGCTAAATCATTTTCGTAATGATCTTGATCCAAATGGGGAGATTGTTAGGACACAGTCTCATTGGATTCAAGATCATCCAATACGAAGATCGCAATCTGAAGTTAAAGCTGACAAGTCGACTCTCAACAATAGTCTAGGGTCTATTTTGTAATAAGCGTTAAAGTTATAATATTTTGTTATTAGATATTATGTTTAGATATTATACTAGTTTATTTAATATCTAGATATTATTAGTTAGTATATATAGTTTTAGATATTCTTAGAAATATCTAAGGATCATAAAACAAGAACATCAAGAACAGAGAGAGAGAAAGCTTAAACTGTAACCAATATCAACCTCTGTAATCCGCGTTTATAATCTAAACAGGTTGTAATCTTTATATGTTTGTTGTTTGATTTATCTGGTAACGATCTCGGACTCACAAACAACATATTGCAAGTATGAATTAATAAGTCGAATGAGAGATCTTCAAATCCTTGATCACCCAACATTCTCCCCCTATTTGATGATGACATCCCATATTTAAAATAAAAGAGTAAGAAAATGAATAATGCATTTTGAACTTATTTTACTCTTTTTGGTTTCTTTTTCACATAGACCATTCTTTTTGTTTCTTTTTGGAATTTTTAAAGCATCCGACATTTACAAGTATAAAATGAATGAAAGAATAAACTATAAACACTATTCTTTGAATGCATTCCCTTTTCTTCAGTTCATCAGTCACAACATTGAAGAGTAAAATTGCATGAGGTCCTATGGGAATGACTTGAAGAATCCCAGCGAGGAAGAGGTTGTCGGTAATACAGATTTGTTCGGCTCTGAAGTAGCAAATTTGTCGAAGCCATCATTGAAGAAAAATCCATATGTCTGTTGGAGGATAACAGTAGTTGAGGGTTGAGGCACAAGAGTAGACATAGAAAGATGAAGGTTGGAGGTCTTTAGGACTTTTCCGTCCTTGGCCATTTCTTGAAAGACGCCTTCCTTCTTCACTGATCGAGACATGGGATTGGAGGAGGAAGAGGATTGATGATCAACTTTGAGTTTCTGAATGAACTTATTTTCTTCGGCAATATGCAAAATTCTGTAGCGGTTTCGGTAGGTCTCATCTTATTCTAAAGAGAGTTGATGTGGTCCAAGACTTTGTCTCTGAAAGCACTCCTACTCTTATTCAAAATTTTGATGATTTTGAACAATTCACGAAGGTCATAAGCTTTAAGCCATTCTAGCTTATCCGTTCGGCTCGTCCCATACTCTCGTGATATAATAAGCCAGATTGGATCCTTTAAAGATTTTGGCCCTGAAATTTTAACACCCGAGATTGGGGAGCTTTCGTATCGGTTGGTTAGTGACTTCTTGTATCACTGCATGCACTTTGCCTTTTGTTCCTCATATTCCTTTGCCGATTTTTTCAAGCTTCCGAGCTACAACTTTTGGGCCTCTGTTGGGAATTTAAGATTTGTTCAAATATGGTTAATGTTGCTAGTATATCATGATTACTACTGCTAGTAGATTTAATACTGCTTGAAAAGTTAGTGCTGCTACTTCAATAGTTAGTACTGCTTGGAGTGTTAGTACTGCTAGTAGTTAGTACTGCTAAGGGATTACTACTGCCAACATGATTAATACTGCTGAGGAGTTTAATGCTGCTGAAAATGGTTAATACTTTTGAAGAAGGTTAGTGCTGCTTATGAGATGAAGACTCAGTATGGAATGAAGACAGCTGTATAGAAGTCTTGCTAAAGTAAATGAGATAATTATGGAATGAAGATCAATTGTATTTTGATAATTATCTTGTAATATGTCTTGTATAAATAGTATAGAAGTCTTTGATAGAATTAACTTTTGATTGATAAGTTTTTAGAGAGAGAATTAACCTCAAGGTTTATAATCCTACTTCTAGAGAAGTAGAATTCGTCTTGGTGAGCCTGTTCAACAAGATTGAGGTTTTGTGTGAATGCTTGTAACTTTAATCATTCAATAAAGTTTACAAGTTGTGATTTCTATTTTACTGTTCCATTGATAGTTGAATATGAAAGAGTTTTTCCGCAACTTCTTTAATATTGTTTCTGAGTGTTATTATTCTTGTTAAGAAATAGATCCTGACAAGTGGTATCAGAGCCAAGTACTCTCAGAAACCTTCATTCATCATGGACAACACAGGTGAATCAAACAATACTTTTGTCTCAAAGGTTCCCATGCTCAAACCTAATGAGTTTGACATGTGGAAAATTCGGATCAAGCGGTACATCCTCCTTACAGACTGTTCTATGTGGGACATTGTTGAGAATGGTCCCTCTGTTGAAGGTAAAATTGGACAAGATGGCAGAAGACTACCTCCAAAAACTGATGGTGAGAAGAAAGTCAGACAGTTGGAGATGAAAGCCTTAAGCACCCTGCTTTTGGCCATTCCTAATGAGTATCAACATCAGTTTCAACACTGCACAGATGCTCAGATTCTATGGAATGCTTTAGAGAAGAGATTTGTTGGCACCAAGAGCACTAAGAGGAATCAAAGGGATATTCTCAAGCAGCAATATGAGAACTTTAGACCTTCAAAAAATGAGTCTATGACTCAAAGTTTTGACAGATTCAATAAGTTAATTGGTGAGTTGGCTACTGTTGGAGTACAGATGGAACAAGATGATGTTAATCGAAAGTTCCTCAGATCTCTTGGAGATGAATGGACCATGTACACTGTTTCATTAAGGCATAATGATGAATTAGAAGAAAAGGAACTGGACGATCTGTACAATGATCTAAGAGTGTTTGAATCTGAGGTGGAAACAAAGAATAAGCCTACTGGATATGTTCATAATGCTGCACTCCTATCAGCATCAATTGATTCTACTGCTAACCCTGAATCAGTTAATGCTGCATGTGGAGTAAATCAATAAACAGGCAATGAATCTGTTTTTGAAGCCTTTCTTTCCAGCCATGGTAACTCTTCTTTAATCAATGATGACTTGGAGAAGCTTCATCCTGATGATCTTGAAGAGATGGATATCAAATGGCAGATGGCCATGCTTTCTATGAGGGTGAAGAAATTCATCAAGAGGACTGGGAGGAACAACTTCTCTCAAAGAAGAGAAGATGGAGCAGGCTTTGATAAGTCCAAGGTGGAATGCTACAAGTGTCATATGAAGGGACACTTTGCCAGGGAATGCAGAAGTGGAGTGTCTCACAACCACAACAAACAAGCACAGACTAGAAACTTCAACCAGAACAGAAACACTGCTCAAGCTCTTGTTTCTCAACAAGGAATGGGGTTTGACTGGAGTGATCAAGCAGAAGAGGCCATTCAAAATCAAGCTCTCATGGCAGAGGTATCTGATCTCCCAACTGAGGTACTTTCTAATCTCTGTTCTCAAACTTGCATAGACACTGTTAAAAGGTACAGGGATCACAACCAGAATATGAGTGATGACCTTAAGAGTTTAGAAAAGGATAGAAAAGACTATGTGAGAATTGTTGAGAGGTTTGAGGAACAAATCAAAGGTTTCCAAGCCAATGAACTTCAACACACATATGATACAAATTACTGGAAGTGGGAGAAGAATGATCTAGAAATCCAACTGACAAAGTCCAAGGAGGAGAATGAAAAGTTGAGAGGAGAACTAGACAAGGTTAAGCTAGATGTGGAAAAGTTTTCTTATGCCTCTAAAGCCATGGATTCAATTCTAAAGGTCCAAATCCATCATAAGCTTAAACCAGGAATTGGGTACAATACCACACCACCACCATACAACAACAACTACATCCCTCCTAAATCAGACTTGCTAGAGACCAAGGATAGAAAGGACTTGCATGTGGGAGCCACTAAGATAGATCCTTTAGATGAAGTAGTTGTTAAGGACAAGACTGAGAAAGAAGCTGGAAAGGGTAAGGATAATAATGTGAATGTTGAGATTCCCTTAGAAAATAACATTCTTACCAATGAGGGTGGTGGAAGGGATTTGGTCAAATCTGATGATGTAGAGAAGACTGAGGGAAAGTCCAAAAAGGTTCATTACAAGCAGACTACAGTTGTGAATCCTGTTCCTTGCAAACAGTGTGCATGTAATAAATCTGAGCCCCTAAAACAGGATAAAAGGAGGGGAAATCAAAGAAATTGGAATAATCAGTGGGCTCAGAAACAAGGAGTTGATCTGAGTAGAATCATCAGACCAAAACCTTGTTTCATATGTGGCAAATTGAATCATCTTGCTAAGCACTGCTATTTTAATCCTATGAACCAAAGGATAAATTTTCAAAGATCTGTGCAAAAACCCTTTGGTTATAGGAAGAATGAAAAGAACCATGTGGCTAAGAAAACTGTTAAATCTAAAAGCCACATGAAGAAAAAGACTGTAAGAGATAATGTCAAGATGTGGATTCCCAAAAGCACTAAAACTGTTAGTACTACTACCACAAATAGTGATGCTGACAAAGATAGTGCTGCCAGAAGCAATACTACTGCTATCAATGTTAGTGCTGCTGAGAGTATTAGTACTTCTAAAACTAACATTGTTAGTACCTCTTCAAATGTTAATACTGCTAACTTTGTTAGTACTTCTAAAATTAGTATTGCTTCTAGTGTTTGTGCTGCTAGACTAATCATCTTGACAATGTACTCTAGTAAAGAGTGATCTGATTTTAAAAATCTCATCGAAAAGGAATGTAAATACTTTGATGAGAAAAGGAGGCCCAAGACCACTTTGGCTTGGGTTCCCAGTCAATACTAATTGATTTATCTAATGTGCAGGGTAACCAGCAGCTCAAGGGAAAGAGCATTTGGCATGTTGATAGTGGTTGCTCTAGGCACATGACAGGGAACATGGATTGCCTCAAGAATTTCAAGAAAACTGATGGAGGGCATGTTGCCTTTGGTAATACTCCAGATGGAGGTAAGATTATTGGTAAAGGTGATGTAACAAAATGTTAGATGACCTTTGAGGACGTTTTCTATGTTGAGCAGTTAAGGTACAACCTGTTAAGTGTATCACAGGTTTGTGACAAAAAGCATAGTATATTATTCACTGATTCTGAATGCATTATCCTTGCTTCTGGATTCAAGGTAGTTGATGAAAAGATGATACTACTAAGAACTCCCAGAAAGGATAATGTCTATTGTTTGGATATGGAAAATGTTTCAACTGATTCATCCCTAAACTGTCTTCTTTCAAAAGCATCTTTGGATGAATCATCACTTTGGCACAAAAGGATGTGTCACATGAACTTTAAAAGAATGAATAAACTTGTTAAAAACAACCTTGTAAGAGGTTTGCCTTCAAAAGTCTTTTCATGTGATGATCATTGTGTTGCTTGTCTCAAAGGCAAACAACACAAACTTCTCATAAGTCCAAAGAGTTGAACACAATTTCTTCTACTCTTCAGTTGTTGCATATGGATCTGTTTGGTCCTACAAATGTTATGAGTGTAGGTAAGAAATCATACTACTTAGTGATAGTTGATGATTACTCTAGATTTACTTGGGTATATTTTCTAAGGACTAAGGATGAGACAAGTGGACTGATCAAATCCTTTATTCTAAGAATTGAAAACCAAACAAATCAAAAGGTAAAAGTCATTAGGTAAGACAATGGTACTGAATTTAAAAATCTTGACCTAAACACCATTTGTGAGGAAAAAGGAATTGAGAGGCAATACAGTGCTCCTAGGACTCCACAACAAAATGGTGTTGCTGAGATAAGGAATAAGACACTGATTGAAGCTGCTAGATCTCTGTTAGCTGATTCAAAACTTCCAATTACTTTATGGGCTGAAGAAGTTAATACTGCTTGCTATGTCTAGAACAGAGTTCTAGTAGTCAAGCCTAAAAACAAGACACCATATGATCTTTTAAACAAAAGAAAACCGTTTATTGGATTTTTCAAACCTTTTGGGTGTCCTTGTACCATTCTCAATACCAAAACTCACTTAGGAAAGTTTGATAGCAAAGCAGATGATCGATTTCTTGTTGGTTACTCATATCAGAGTAAGGCCTACAGAGTATTTAATTCTTCTTCTAGAATAATTGAGGAAAGTGACAATGTCAAATGCAATGAGAACAAACCAAATCCTATTGGTTCAGGTCCTCAGTGGTTATTTGACATTGATTCACTAACTAACTCTTTGGGTTTCAGTAGTGATGATCATGCAGGACCAGGAAGTAGAGAATCAGGGAAAGAACAAGTACAACATATTATTCCTCAGTCTGTGATCTTTCCATTACCTACAATGGACCCTGTTGAAATCTGTGAAAAGGAGACTGTTGGTGAACAAATTCAGAGTGAAGAAGAAAGAAGAGATGAGGAGAATTCAGAGCATGAAGAGCCAGAAGCAACTGATGTGATTCCCTCAGCTGACTTAAATGATTCCAATTTAGATGTGGGAATTAATGAAGAACCTAGTCTTCAGACAAGAACTCTGAAGAATCATCCTCCTGAGCTGGTAATAGGAGACATCTCCTCTCCTATGATGACTAGGAATCAAAGCAGACTTCAAGATTTGCAGGATCAGGAGCATACAGTACTCTCTTGCTTTCTATCCCAGATTGAGCCTAAGAAGGCTTATGAAGCAATGAAAGATTCATGTTGGATAGAAGCCATGCAAGAAGAGTTGCTACAGTTCAAATTGCAAGATGTTTGGGACTTGGTGGACCTTCCTAAAGGTCACAGAGCAATTGGCACCAAGTGGATTTTCAGAAATAAAAAGGATGAGAGAGGAATAGTAATCAATAACAAAGCAAGGCTAGTGGCACAAGGGTACACTCAGGAAGAAGGCATAGACTATGAGGAAGTATTTGCTCCAGTTGCAAGGGTAGAGGCAATTAGGCTGTTTCTAGCCTATGCTTCATACATGAAGTTCAAGGTATATCAGATGGATGTGAAGGGTGACTTTCTATATGGAACAATTGATGAAGAAGTATATGTCTGTCAGCCCCCTGGATTTGAGAATCCATCATATCCTGACAGAGTATACAAACTGAAGAAAGCTCTCAATGGTCTACATCAAGCCCCAAGAGCATGGTATGATACTCTGTCTGCCTATCTCTTGGAAAATGGGTTTGAAAGAGGAATAATTGACAAAACCCTTTTCATTAGAAGAAGTAAGAAGGACATCCTACTTGTTCGGATCCATGTGGATGACATCATCTTTGGATCCACAAAAGATTAGATGTGTAGAGACTTTGACGAGTTGATGCACAAGAGCTTCAAAATGAGTTCAATGGGTGAACTTACTTTCTTCCTTGGGCTTCAAGTGAAACAGCAGAAAGATGGAATTTTCATAAGCCAATCAAAGTATGTGAAAGACATCCTTGATAAGTATGGTTTATCAGACTCAAAGCCAGCCAGCACACCTATGGAAACACTCAAACAAATCACTGCTGATCTTGAGGGGGAGGATGTTGATGTCCATCTTTATAGATCAATGATTGGATCTCTCATGTATCGCACAGCCTCAAGACCAGATATCATGTTTCCAGTGTGTGTGCGTGCCAGATTCCAAGTCAAGCCAAAGCAGTCACATCTTCAAGCTGTTAAGAGGATTTTCAGATACTTAAGAGGGCAACCTAGATTAGGTCTTTGGTATCCCTATGAATCTACTTTTGACTTGATTGCATATTCAGACAGTGACTTGGGTGGTGCTAATATGCATAGAAAGTCTACTTCAGGGGGATGTCAGCTATTGGGTGTAAGACTAGTATCTTGGCAGTGTAAGAAACAAACCACAGTGTCCCTATCCAGAACAGAAGCTGAGTACATTGCTGCTGCAAGTTGCTGCTCTTAGGTTCTATGGATTCAGAATCAAATGCTGGACTATGGGGTAACCTTTCTGCACACTCCAATCTTCATTGACAATAGCAGTGCTATTAGCATTGTTAACAATCCAGTCAAGCACTCCAAAACAAAGCACATTGAAATCAGGTATAACTTTATTAGAGACTGCAATGAAAAGAAGCTTATTCAAGTTTCTAAAGTACATAATGATAACCAGTTTGCTGATCTATTCACTAAAGCTTTTGATGTGGGTAGATTCACTTTCTTGGTCACAAGTGTGGGTATGATCAACTCTGAATGAGCTCATGATTAAAAAGTGATTGTATACCTGTTATTTGTTTATTTTTTGGGGCTACTAATCATCTTTCTCAGGAAGTGTATTGCCTTGCTCAGACCAACACAAGCTTCAATAGTGTAAGTATATTTAATGCTGCCAGTGCAAAGTTACTACTTCAGGTATCAGATAATACTACTAGTGGTTAAAACTGCTCTCAGTTAATACTGCTAGTTCGTTAATACTACTATTTAGTTAATACTGCTAGTGGTTAATACTGCTCTCAGTTAATACTGCTAGTGGTTAATACTTCTAGTTAGTTAATACTTCTAGTTAGTTAATACTGCTAGATGGTTAATATTGCTTCTTTCTCGAATCATATAAATACCGTCTTTGCCCGCCTAAAAGCTCATAACGACTCTTTGAATACTGTTCATCTTCTCTCTAACCTTTTTCTCTCAAGCAACCAGTGTGTTTTAGTCAAGACTCCTCAAGCTCGATGGCATCAATGGCGTTTATTGATGAACACAACGAGATCGCAATGCTTCAAAAGCCTAAGCAGGCTGCTGGATTTCATCAAATAGTCGATTTTCTCAAGTCCAGTCATATAGCTCATGCTCTTACAGTGTCACCATCAATCTTCATAGAGCACCAGAAGCAATTTTGGGCCAATGCCACCGCTTTTACTGAAAATGGTGTGTGACAAACCCTTCACAGTTTCTGAAGAGGTCATTCGCATCAGTCTACGACTAGACGATGCCTCAGGTATTACATCTATCTCTAATGATGATCTGTTTTCCAGTCTTACAAGAATGGGGTATGGAGGCCCATTGGGTGTTTTCAAGTTCTCCAAAGCCAAATTTTCTCCCCAATGGCGTTTTCTTGTTCATACCCTTATGCACTGTATTTCTAGAAAAACTACTGGATGGAGTGAGTTCAGTAGTACCATTGCTTATGCTTTGATCTTCTTGTCCACTGCCATAAAGTATAATTTCTCGATCAACTCGGTGAAGGCAAGAACGATTATCGCTGCCAAAAACAACATCATCAAGGTCAATATCCCACTCCTCTGACCAAGACTTGGCAACAAAGCCAGGAAGAGTATCAACCTTTTGATGAAGGCGGTTGAGAGAGTCCAGAATCTGAGAATTCACCAAGTCTTGGGAGGGGACTTTGGCCTTCAAGAACTCAAGCTTCTTATCCTTGGAATTCGATGAGGCCTTGAGTGCAACAAGAGACAAGGTGAGATTGAGGTTGGAAGAAATATGGCGCTCCAACCGAGTATTGACCGCTCCAACCGAAGACAGAAGGGGCTCGACCAACCCCGAGATATCCTAAACCATCCCATCCATACACCGAAAGAAATAGGTCTGAATGCTCTAAACTTCAGTGTTTTGCTCGTTAATGATTCTAAGGAGGTCATCAAAAGAGGTGTTGTTGAAGGCCTGATCCTGGGAGATTTGATCATCTCGAAGTTCATTTTGTTCGAGAACGGTCACCCGATGACTGGTAGCAGCCTTGAACCTGTCAAATTTGCCTTGAAGAGAGGCAAACTGGGCACCCAAAAGACGATGTTGCCAATTTGTGTCTAGAATGTCAACAAGTACATATATGGGAATAGAGATTAGGTTCTAGGAGAAAGGGATTGATGGGGTAGCCGAAGAAGTAGAGGGGTGAAAGGAAGTTGGGGTTGGTGGGTGATGAGGCAAGGTTCGGGTAGGGACAATGGTTGGGCGGATGATGAAATCAGGGGAGGAGTGTGAAGAGGAGGATTCGGCTGGTGATGTTTAGGGGGTGGGCTTGGGTGAAGGTTTTAGTGGGAAATTCTTCGGTAGGGATGTTTTAGTCAGGGAGGTTATTGGTGGGGAGGTTTTCGATGGAGATTTGGGAGATGGGGATTGTTAGGGGGGAGGGGAGAGTAGTGGGAGGGGTGGTTTTTAGGGTGTTGGGGAGAATAACCTCTTCGATATGAGCCGGGGAGGGATCCCGTTCTTCCAAAAATTTTAGGTTAAGCCTAGAGGCAAACCGAGAGGTAGTATCTCCAAGCAAGAAGGCCATAAAATTTTCTAGATCCTCAGAATCGGCCTTTGGAAAGACCGATCCTTCCTTGGATCGTGCTAAGTCACCGGGACTATCAGTCTTGGGTGAAAGGCTGTGTGGTGGAGAAAGGGACCTTGGACTCGGGAGATCTCCATCGTCAAAGGAATAAAAAGATGAAGATTTGGTGGGGGTACCTATTTGTACAATCACACCTTGTTGAGAGGTATGAAGGAGGCGGTTGATGGTTGAGCAGATTTCCCTAGCCCACCGATTTTTGAGAATTGGTTAGTGGAATAAGAGGCTTAGCCAAGAAGGGTTTCCTAAGTCTCTTAGAACGAGACTTAGGGGGGGGGTTAGAGCTCCTCCGCTTGTAAGAAGAAAAATGGCTTTGACTTGGGTAGCCGCCGAATGTTGTTTCGATGGCAAGGTCATAAGAGCAAGTGTGGAGGAACCAATGCCCTTTGATTTTTTCTTTTTAGGCGCCACCGATTTTGCTCGAGAGGAGGGAATAGGGGCCACCGAAGAAGGAACAACCAAAGCCTCCTTCCGCTGTTCAGTTGAAGAAACCGAAAGTGTCCTTCACTCCGGATTGGGAGTAGAGATAAAAAAGAGCATACCTGGAGTTAGCGGTCGGTCGGTAGATGAGGGGTCTTTCTTCAGAATCTGCTTCCCAACTTTGGGAGCA
Source organism: Arctium minus (assembly GCA_954870635.1). NCBI lineage: Eukaryota > Viridiplantae > Streptophyta > Magnoliopsida > Asterales > Asteraceae > Arctium > Arctium minus. Next base: position 147,220,864 of record OX941081.1, read on the forward strand.
GAAAAGTCATAGATAATCTTCGGCTCTGGGAGTTTGGAATCAGCCTCAAGAGCAGCCTCCAGTTTGTAGTTTATGATCATGGAGATAAAACGAGAAAGAGCCACTTGGGGGTTTCGGGGTGGAGAGATCACAGTGAAGATTCCGTTAAGAAGAATCGAGCAAAGTCTATCCGTCATTGGAACATATGAGCGTGTGCCAATTGTGTGATGTAGGAAGGAAATTGATTCCAACCATTTGTCTTTCGGGAGACACAATGGATAAGATGGGAGAAAAAGAAGTTCCAAACTCGCCCCATATTCTTGCGAAGGAGAGTTCCGGAACCCCGATCTCTGCCCTCCGAGAGGTAGTTGAGGGCAAGAACAACTTCTTCGTGTTCGTTCCCGGTGGAAAACGCATCGTATGGAGAGAAAATTAGAAGATTTAAAGCGACTCTCACATCTTCACAACCAAAAGTAAGATCAGGATCCTCTTCGTCCGTCAAAATAGAAGCAAGTCATTGGTAGGATCATACACACAGGTGAGCCAAAAGTTCCCAAGAAGCAATTTGCTCATCTTGGGAGTGGCAGTGAAAGTATGTTGTAGGGGTGATCTTTGAAGAAACAATGATACCTGGTTGAACTCAGGATGGGCCGGATTGAGCTCAAAGCGAGCGACGTGGTTGCATGTAGGAAATGACAACGAGTCTCGGGTGAGAGGTTCACCTTTGTTTGATGTATAAGTCTTGGATGAAGTAGTTGAGGAAGTCATTGATGAAGGCTAGAGAAAGTCACAGGTTGCAGAGGAAGTAGATGCTTGAAGAAGACGATGGATGGTAAAATAAATTAAAGTGGGGTGAATGAAGTCTAAATAAGGCAGGGGAGGTGAGGGGGTTGTATTGGATAAACAAAAAGTCATAATTAGGGTATAGGGTAATGAATGAGGTATTGGAAAAGACCTTAGGGTCGCTGACCGTTTTGGAGATCATGGGGAAATGGGATGGTCACATCCCTGACACATGACGTGGGCCACATCATGATGTAACCGTTTGAGGATAAGGATATGAAATATATAGACCGTTGCCGAAGATTAATTGCCGAAGGGTTAGGTTGCTGAAGAATCAACCGAAGAGAAATTGCGGAATCGTTTCCGAAGATAGGCTTGCCTAAGGTTGGCTTGCCAAATGTATGCTTGTTGAAGGTAGGCTTGCCGTAGGTAGAAGAAGCCGAAGACAAATCAAAGATGAAAACCACCGAAGAGAAGATTGCCGAAGATTGGGTTCGGTAGTTGAGTAGGAGCTGAAGATAAGAATTGTTGAGGACCTGCCGAAGATTGGATTCGGTAGGTAAGTAGTAGCCGAAGATAAGAATTTCCGAGGACTTTTCGAGTGATGGTTAGCCGAAGGTGGCGTAGCCGAAGTTGGTTAACCGAAGAATGGGCTTGCCGAAAAAGAGGGGTTGCCGAAAGAAGGCCTAACCGAAGGTGGCTAGCCGAAGAAAGTGTTTACATTAGGTGGGGAACCTACCGAATGATGTTTCGGTAGGTAGAGGAAACCGATTTTTTTACTTTTTTTAAACATAAAGATTTAACATACATAGTGCTCATATCAGAAAGTTGAACCGAGCTTCATCTAGAGGTTTTGAGAAAAGATCAGCTAACTTAAGATCATTTAGGATGAAGTAAAATTCAATATCACATTTTGAGATGTGGTCTCTGATAAAGTGATATCTGATGTCAATATGCTTGGATCTTGAATGAAGCACATGATTGTTGGCAATAGCTATTGCACTTGAGTTGTCACATAGTATTGGGGCTTTGGAGTAGAATTGGTTGTAATCTTGAAGTTGATTTTTCATCCACAAGATTTGAGCACAACAACTTCCAGCTGCAACATATTGAGCTTCAGCAGTAGAAGTGGAGACTGAATGTTGTTTCTTGTTGGACCAGCTCACCAAATTTCGACCAAGTAATTGGCAGCCTCCTATTGTGCTCTTTCTATCTACCTTAGATCCTGCAAAGTCAGAATCTGAATACCATGTTAGATCAAAATCTGAGTCCTTGGGATACCAAAGACCCAGATTCATGGTACCTTTGACATACCGAAAAATGCGTTTTACAACAGCCAAGTGAGATTCCTTAGGATTGACTTGATAACGCGCACATAGACAAGTAGCAAACATGATATCAGGTCTACTAGCAGTAAGATAGAGAAGGGAGCCTATCATCCCTATAAAATTCGTGACATCAACCGATTTTCCATCGGTATCAACATGGATTTTCAGAGGTGGTGCCATTGGAGTTTTCATGGGAGAACAATTTTTAAAATTAAATTTCTTGAGGAGATCATGTATAAATTTGCTTTGATTTATAAAGATCCCTTCAGAAGTTTGTTTAATTTGAAGGCCTAAGAAAAATGTAAGTTCTCCCATCATGTTTATCACATATTTACTTTGCATGAATTAAGCAAACTCTTGACAAAGAGATTCATCGATGGCACCAAAGATGATATCATCTACATAGATTTGAACAATAATTATGTTACCTTTAGTCTTCTTGAGAAAGAGGGTATTATCAATTTTACCTCTTGAGTACTTGTTGGCAAGAAGGAAGTCTGACAAGGTATCATACCAGGGACGAGCAACCTGTTTGAGGCCATAGAGAGCTTTGTCAAGCTTGTACACATAGTCTAGATGAGTATAATCTTTAAAGCCAGGGGGTTGTTTCACATAGACTTCTTCAGCAAGTTCTCCATTGAGAAAGGAACTCTTGACATCCATTTGAAAAAGTTTGAAATTTTTATGAGCAACATGAGCAAGAAAAATCCTTATTGCTTTAAGTCTAGAAACAGGAGCAAAGGTTTCATCATAGTCAATCCCTTCCTCTTATCGATATACTTGAGCAACAAGTCTAGCCTTGTTATGTATCACAGTGCCTTCTTCATCCATCTTGTTTATGAAGACCCATTGTTCCAATGATTGTTTTTCTAGAAGAGCGAGGAACAAGTCTCCAAACCTTGTTTCCTTCAAATTGAGAGAGTTCTTCTTGCATAGCAGTTATCCAACATGGATCAACCAAGGTTTCATCAATTTTTTTAGGTTCAATGATGGAGAGGAAATTAACATAGATAAAAATATTCCATAATCCTCTTCTAGTTTGGACACCAACTTGTTGATCACCAATAATTTGTTCAATGGGGTGATCTTTTGTCTACTTGGTAGCTGGTGGAAGAGGTGCAATAAGCATTTTAGGAGGTTGAGGAGTAGAAGGTTCGACAGATGAGATGGAAGTAGGCTCAGAAGATGTAGTGTCATGAAAAGGAAGGATATGATTGATGGGTTCGGTTGGATCTTCAGATATTATGATATGAAGATTTGGGTTTGAAGGTGAGGAATTAGATGGGTCATTTAAGTGAGAAGATCATTCAGAGATGAAAAGGATAAAAGAGTGTGGTTCAGATGTTTGACAGTGAGAGTCTTCACCCATACATGAGGTTATCCATTGATTTAATTCATCATCATTACATGAAAAAGAGGATGATTTGTGGTCATCAAATTTCACATGAATAGACTCATCAATGCATTTCCTCCTAATGTTATAAACTCGGTAGGATTTTGAGGTAAGAGAATATCCCATGAAGGTTCCTCCATCAGCCTTGGGATCAAACTTCCCAAGGTTTTCTCAGTCATTAAGAATGAAGCATACACAACCGAAAACGTGAAAGAAACCAATGTTGGGTTTTCGTCCATAGAAAACTTCATAGGCAGTTTTCTTATGCCGTTTCACAATTACGTACCGATTTTGAGTGAAACAAGCAGTGTTGATTGCTTCAGTCCAAAAGTAGGTAGGTAGGTTGGATTCACTTTGTATAGAGCGAGATGCCTCACATAGAGTCCTATTCTTTCTTTCCACTACACCATTTTGTTGTGGGGTTCTGACAGCCGAAAAGTTTTTAGAGATTCCCTTGTCATTGAAGAATGCTTCCAAGGTAGTGTTTCTGAATTCAGCGTCGATGTCACTTCTCACAGATCTCACCAGTCGCCCATTTAGCACCTCATATTTCTTGATGAAGTGGATGATTTCTCCAGAAGTGTCACTTTTGTACCTGACAAAAGATACCCAAGTGTAACGTGTGAATTCATCAACAGTTACAAGAATATACCTTTTTCCTCCAAGACTTGGAGTGCTGACTGGTCCACATTGATCCTTGTGAAGCATTTGAAGAGGAATGGATATAGAAAAACATTGCTTTGTTTTGAAGGAGGATTTTGTCAGCTTTCCCTTCTCACAAGTTGCACATAGTTTCTCTTTCACAAAAGATAGCTTTGGCATTCCAACAACAAGATCTTTGTTGGAAAGAGTGTTCAAGGTCTTGAAGTTGAGATTTGATAGGCGTTTGCGCCAGAGCCAGTTCTTTTTGATGGAGTCTTCTAAAATGAAGCAGATGTTTCCTTTAATTGATTTTTGGCTCATGTTGATGATGTACACATTGTCCTTTCTAGCACCGGATAAAACAATGTGATTACTTTTATCTGAGATGGTTCAATCACTAAGCCTGAAAGTAACAATGTATCCTAAGTCGCATAGCTGACTGATGCTTAAGAGATTAGGCATCAATCCTTCAACATAAGATACTTTATTAAAGGTGATAGAACCATTAGAAAGGGTTTCATAACCTTTGGTGGAACCTCTAGAGTTATCTCCGAAGGTTACTGTAGATCTTTTCTCAGTCACATAGTCAATAAGAAGAGATTTGTTGTCGGTCATATATCTTGAATATCCACAGTCCAGATACCAGGTTTGTTGATGTTCAAACACCTGCAGTCACAAAGAAATAAGTCATTTGGTACCCATTTTAAGGTGATTTCTTTAGGGTTAGAGGAGGAAGAAGAAGAGTCATCAAGATTCTTTCTTTCAATTTGTTCTTTGGGACAATCATTTGCTAAGTGAAAGGTGTCCCCCCACAGTTATAGCATTTTCTATAGATAATTTTTTTTTTAATTTATGACTTAGATCTTTGTCCTTGCCCTTAACATTGACTTTAAAAGATTTAGAGCAGGAAGGTGAAGGGCTAGGCATTAGTCCAAGAATCCTTTTTTTCAGAGAAAGGGAGAGGATATTTAGAGATACCTTTGGACTTGTGTTTCTTCAAGTTCACAGATCTGGGAATGAACTTGGTAGGAAGAGCATGTGATTTAACTTTGGAGGTAGAAGACATCTTTCTTTTTAAAGGCATGTCAGAAACTATCGACTTTCGTTTGTCAACGTTTGAAAACGTTCTTGAGGAAGGTTGAGGATTCTTCTTTGAAAATTTTGAAGGTTAGAAGAAGAAGAGGTAGCCTCATCAAGATTTAACGAGTTTAAAAGATCATTAATGGGTTTAACAAGATCATTTGAACCTTGATCTTCCTCAAGATGACACAAAGGAATAGATTCTTTGGCCTTAACAAACATTCCAAATTTTAAAGAATCACGAAGATCAAAAGAATGTACAGAATGAGAGTCACCAGAATCTGAATCGGTGAGCTCATGAGAAGAGGATAGAAGTTTTGAAAAAGACGAAGGATCTTGAGTGTAAGAGAAATCAACTTCCATTTTCCGAAAACCTAGACCAAACTCGTCATCACAAGACATCTGATCTTGAAAAATATTTTCTAGATTTTTAGAAGAACTTGTCCATTTGTTTACAATTTCTTGCTCCTTTTTAAGACGTTTAAACATTTTATTTTTCTCTTTTGCAAGAATATAGTTGATGGTTTTCAAGTCTTCAAGCTTAGCCTTGATTTTGTCAAAATGCATAAGCTGAGAAAGGCAAGTCTAAAGTTGAGAGTAGAGAGATTTTACTTGGGCATTAACCTTTCTTTTCGCATCCATTTAATTATAGAAAGAGTAGATTTAGATTTTCCTGAAAATTTGTTCCTACACTTAGAGGCAAAATGACCTTTCTTGCCACAATTGAAGCATTCCTCATTTGACTTGTTAGAGGATTTTCTAAAAAAAGAGATAGAGGTTTCCGGTCAGACTTGAGTCGGCTCAGAGGAGCTTGAGATTTGAACTTTGAAAAACCAGCAAGCATAGCCATCTCATTAGTCATTTGATTGACGGAAGTTTCTTCACCTTCCTCATCGACATCACTATGATATGCCTCCAAATGGTGATATAAGTCCTCTTGACTTTCTTGGTCAAATTCCTCGGATGGGGATGCACACAGATTTCTTGGAAGAGTTACTAATAAGAGCCATATAGGAGCTCTTTATTTCTTTTATGACGGTCTTCCGTTGGATCCTTGTTTGTTCATAGTTGAAGAGGGATCCATAAAGAACCGTAAGAGGCATATGATCAAGATCCTTGGTTGTCTTGATGCAATTACATATGTTTTCCCAAAAGTCAGGGAGACCATCCAAAAATTTGCATAAGACTTCCTCATTGTCATACACTCTTCCGAAGAGCTTAAGCTCATTAAGAGGGCTATTAAAGCGGTTGTTGTAATCAGAAAGAGACTCTCCAGTTTCATGAGAAAAAGCTCATACTTTCTGACAAAAGCAATTTTTTTGCTCTTTTTAACCTCATTTGTTCCCTCATAAAGAATGCATAAAGTAGACCACATTTCCTTGGTAGTAGAAAGATTTACCAATGAGTGATACACCTCATCAGGGAGGGAGAGAGAAATGATGGCTATGACTCTAGTGTCAAGAGCAATAAGACGCTTTTCATCATCAATGTATTTCCTGGGATTTTTTATGTTAAGACACAGTCTCATTGGATTCAAGATCATCCAATCTGAAGCTTAAGCCGAAACGTCGACTCTCGATATTAAAGTCTATGTCGTTTGTAATAAATGTCAATGTAATTGTTTGTTTATTATATTAGTTAACTTAGTTTAAATATCTATTTCTAATAGATATTAGATCTAGTTTATCATAGTTAGATAAAGTTAACTTAGTTAGTTATTATCTAAGTTAGTTAGTTAGATAGAATATCTAAATGTTAGATATTAAGTTAGTTTTATTGTTTTATAATGCATCTTGTTGTTGCAAGTTGTAGGAAGTGTGTTAGACAAACTAAGATTAGATATTTTGTGTATCTCTCAATCTCTCTAACAATCAGATATTATCAGACACACAAAACACACACTTAAGGGTGTATTAGAGAGAATAACAGAGAACACAAATCCAAGCTTGAATCTGATTAACCTTGTAACCATTTGTTATAATCAATACAGGTTGGTAATCTTATTGTGTTGTTAATCTAAGAACTTGATATTAGTATTGTTGGACCGACAATTGGTATCAGAGCCTGATTAAGATCAAATCAAGTTTTTCAGAAAAACGTCTCTGTGTTCTTATTGAAAATCGATTTAGTGATTTAAACTGTTTTAGGTGTTAAAATCGATCAGGTTGTGATCGATTAGCATGCTAGATCGATTTGTGTGTGTTTAATTTCAGTATAGAGCTTTAATTGTCATAGGGGGACAAAATAGGGACGATTTAAACTGTTTTAGGTGTTAAACTGATTTTAGACGATTTTTCGAAGTACAGGACGAACAAGCGCAAAGCAGAAGACGATCACACGCAAAGTTCAAACTTTGCGCGTCCAACAACAAACGCAAAGTCCAAATTTGCGCTCCTCAAGTGAAACGCAAACTTCACTTTGCGCTCCTCAAGAGAAACGCAAAGCTCACTTTGCGCCTCTCAAGTCAAACGCAAAGCTAACTTTGCGCCTCTCAAGCCAAACGCAAAGTCCACTTCTCGGTTCCAAAAACCTCAGAACGCAATTCAACTCTTCAAAAGATCAAGTCAACTTTGCGCTTCCCACTTGAAACGCAAACGTCACTTTGCGCTTCCAACTAGACCCGCAAACGTCACTTTGCGCTTCCAACTAGACCCGCAAACCTCACTTTGCGCTTCCAACTAGACCCGCAAACCTCACTTTGCGCTTCCAACTAGACCCGCAAACCTCATATTTGCGCACTGTGCTAGACACGCAAACCTCTCTACTCCAATCCAGACTTAGAATATTTTTCTGATAATTTTTCGAAACTGTAGTAGGGTCTTTAATTGTCATAGGGGGACAAAATAGGGACCCCCGTGCTAAGTCTGCCTAGGGGGACAAAATTTCTTGTGTGATCAAATTTTATCTGGACTAACGGTCAATACAGTTCTTATTGCATATTTAATCAATACAGGATTACCTCAAGAGAAGCCCATGCAATAGGAACTGACACCAAGCCACCAGTTCTCTTCAAAGGAGAATACGAACAGTGGAAGGATCGGTTTCTAAACTTCATTGACAGACATGAGCTGGGTGAGTTCATCAGGACATCTATTGAAGAAGGGGTTATGAAACCAGTCATAACAACTCGTGTAGTTGGAAATGTGCCAACTGAAGTTGAACTTAAGTTTCATGAGCTACAAGATGATAACCTTAGAAGAGCCAAAGGCGACAGATTAGCTAAGTCATACATTTTACAAGGAATTCCAAATGAAATATACGTAAAGATTGACAGCTACAAGGCCTCCGGCAAAGAAATGTGGGATCAGCTTGAAAAGATGATGCTGGGTTCAATAGTTGGAAATCAGCTGAAAATCTCCAACTGCCTAAATAACTATGAAGAATTTAGAGGCAGAGTGGGAGAAACTTTAGAAGAAACCTATGACAGGTTTGTGACTTTGCTGAACGAACTTAGCAAGAACAAAGTCCACAAATCTCAAATTGAGCTGAACGTCAAGTTCCTGAGCATTCTTCAACCAGAATGGAAAAGATTTGCAAGATAGATGAAGCAGATCAAAGACTTGAATGAGATTCCACTTCACGAGGTGTATGAAACCCTCCGTCAGAATGAAGAAGAGGTGGATGAAATTCTAGCTGAGAATAGACAGAGAGGAAAGACAGTTGATGACACAGTCGCTCTTGTTGTTAGGAAGAAGAAGAATAAGACGATTGTGTACGAATCAGATGAAGATGAAGCTTATGCAAACTCTGACACAGATGAAAATGATCAGCTGAAGCAAGCAATGGTGATGCTGACAAATGCTTTTCAGAAAATATTCTACAAAAAGCCAACATCAAACAGTCAGAGGTACTCATCTGGTCCGAACAACTACATCCACAAAGAAAGGGTTGAAGGAAGCAGATATGAAGGAAAGAGATTTGAAGGGAAGAGAACAGAGGAAAGGAAGCCTGATGAGAGAAGGTATCAGCCTGAAGGGAAGATATTAGAGGAGAGAAATCCAGAAGAGAGAAAGTTCAAAGCTGAAGGATCCAGTCAGACAGAGCCACCAACGTGCTACAACTGTGGCAAAACAGGTCATTATGCCAGAGACTGTCGAAGGCCAAAAGTTAGAAACTCCGACTACTACACGAACAAGATGCTTCTTGCAAAGCAACAGGAGGCTGGCAAGGCACTGATGGATGAGGATGAATACTGGCTCGATCACTCAGATGATGAAAAAGAGGATGAAGAAAAAGATGAAGCCGTCAACATGTGCTTGATGGGCCAAATAGAATCAGATGTTGAAGCTGATTCAGACAATGAAGAAGAAGAGGTATGTAATCTATCATATTTAGATTTCATGAATAAAATGCAGGGATTGAGTTTAAAACAAAAAGAGTTAGAATCTAATCTTGAGCAAGAAAATGGTGTCATAACTGACAAAAACCAATTGATACAGTAACTTAGCAATGAAATTGCTGAGAAGAAAGTATTAATTGAGGTTTTACATAAAGATAATGACACCAACGCTAAGGAAAAGACAATAATTCTTAAAGAGAATTCTGATCTTAAGTCTAAACTGCTAAAAGGTGAAATAGATTTATATGAGCTTACAAATTTGCATGCTTCTTGTACCAAAGAAAACTTTTCTTTACTTGGAAAATTAAAAAGTTTGGAAGAGAAGTTATATAAAATGGGTCAAACTGAACAGACTATTTTTCTGAACAAACCCAAAGAGGAAATAGAGAGATGGGGAATCGGTTATAAGAATCCTCACTATCTACAAAAGGGGATGTCTGAAGTGCCAGGACTTTATGATCATCTTTCAATGCAATTAGCTCGCAGAATCCCTGAATTTAAAACTTTCTGGACTAAACTGTCAAAAGAGGATAAAGCCAATGAAACGGAAAAACGGTTGAAATCAGCTGAAGTTCATCTTTCATTTAATTATGCGAAGACGAATAATAGTTATAATGAAAGTCCAATATATCAAAAGGAGAAAACTCTTTCGAGTGATTTCTTTCCAAGTTATTCTGAAAAATAAATGGAGGCGAAGCCTATTCAAGGTAAACTATATGTCCCTTCTCTCGTTTTAGAAAGTAAAATTTCTGAACTCGAGAATTCTTTGTCAGATGAAAGACTTTTGATGAATATTGAGCAAAAAGTTTTTTCAACTGTGTTTTCAAATTCTGTTACTTCTAAGGCTTCAAACTCTAAAGATATGTTTGGTTCATCAAATAAAGGATTTGATTTTCTGAACTCTAACGGTGGTTTAGATAATTGTTCTGAACAATTTGACTTTAATGCAAAACTTCCTAACCATTCATCTTTTGTTAAGAAAACTTTGAGAAAAACCAGTATCCCTGTTAATAGTGCAAAATCAACGAAAGTTTTCGTTGATAAATCAGTCTCTGTGAAAGATAAGAGTGCTAAAGGTAAGAATATATCTCAGCATTCACAGAAACCGAACATTACTGGTAATTCTAAGAAAGAGCAATCACTTGTTTCTCCAAGGTCTAACTCACCAGGTTCACATGTTTCAGATCTGAGCAAGCAAAGGCCAGAAGTAAATTCTCAATGGCAACCGAAACGGAAGCTTGACAAGACCGTTTTATCGTTTAGTAGTGTTAATTGTAGTAAGACTTCGCTTAGTAAAGATGTCTTAATTGTTGATGTTGCTCTTTTGAACTCAAAACTTGTTGTTTCTCGTAAACAATATACAAAGAAGCAATTATTTCAGTTATCTTTATCTGCTAGAAAGTCTTCTGTTTATGATAAACATGTTTCTATCTCTTGTCAAGATTCTGGAGATTGGTTTGAAAATTACCATGTGCATTCATCTCATACTAATCCTTCTCATACATTTCAAAAGAAAAGAGGACCCAATTTGATATGGGTACCAAAATCTTGTGCTAACACAGCAGGACCCAAATTCCAGTGGGTACCTAAGGCTAAATCTGTGTTGCAGGCACACAAAGCTTAGAGAGAAAGCGACTTCTGATTATGTACAAATCAGGACTCGTTCTTCAATGACAAAATAGGTTTTTGGATAATGCAGTTCAAAACCCGAACATCAAAGTCAAAATAGGCTTTTGAACAAATCAGTTCAAGACCCGCACTTCGATAATCAAAGTGATTATTCCAATGTTGTCGTATAAATATCTAAATTTGTAATTTCTCTTATGCAGACTAGTCATACATGGTTCTTGGACAGCGGATGTTCCAAGCACATGATAGGACAAAAAGAGATACTGTCCAATTTTAAAGACAAATATTGCGGAACAGTCAGATTCGGCAACGACCAATTTTCATCAATCATGGGATATGGTGATGTACAACATGACAATGTCACGATCAAGAAGGTGAGCTATGTAGAAGGCTTACGACACAACTTGTTCAGTATAGGCTAGTTCTGTGACAAAGACTTAGAGGTCAACTTCAAAGCCAAGAGATGTTCAGTTCACAATGAAGAAGGCGAAGAACTCTTGGTCGGTACTCGAGAATCCGACCTCTACAATCAATTTATCAAATGTCCAGACTGACAAGCAAGTTTGTCTATTGACGAAAGCATCGATGCAACAAAGTTGGTTATGGCATCGAAGGCTCTCTCACCTCAACTTCCGGTACATCAACAATCTGGTCAGTGGAAAGCTCGTCAAAGGACTTCCAGAACTCAAGTATGAAAGAGAACATCTTTGTTCAGCTTGTGAAAAGGGCAAGATGAAGAGGGCACCTCATAAACCAAATCCTGAACCAAGTACAAGCGCTCCGTTAGTGTTATTGCATATGGATCTATGCGGTCCGATGCGAACTCAGAGTCTAGGCGGAAAGAAGTACATACTCGTGATCGTGGACGATTACTCGCGATACACATGGGTCAAGTTTCTACGTTCAAAGTATGAGACACCAGATGTACTCATCACTTTCCTAAAGACGACCCAGGTGAATCTGCAGAAACCTGTCAAGTTTCTACGAACAGACAACGGTACAGAGTTCAAAAACAACAAAGAAGAAATCGGACGCTAGTCGAGGCTGCTCGTACTATGCTAAGTCAATCAGACTTACCTCTATTTTTGTGGGCAGAAGCTGTATCGACCGCGTGCTACACACAGAATCGCTCCATGGTATATCGAAGATTCAAGAAGACTCCTTATGCGTTAATCAACAACCGAACACCGACAATCAAATATTTCCATATATTTGGGTGTAAGTGTTTCGTTCTAAACGATAGGGAGAGTCTAAATAAGTTCAGTGCTAAAGCGGATGAAGGAATCTTCATTGGCTATTCCTCAACATCAACTGCATTCCGTGTTTATCTAAAGAAGTCAAAGACGGTGATTGATAGCATCAACGTCTCGTTTGATGAAAAAATGGCTTCCGAACAACAACGTTCAGAACCCGTTATAACAGGAATACTAGCTTCTGGGCAAATCATTTCAGGACCTATGTCTCAACAGAATGAATCAGACGAAGCTTCAACTTCTACTAACCATTTATCTGATTCAGATTTATTATTTGAATTATTTTATGATGAGTTTCTTGGATCTAATGTAAAGAAATCTGTTGTGGTTGAAAAGATGGAAGACTTAACGACTACTCATCCAACCAGTTCAAATGACTCTATTGAATCCAATGCCCCGATTCAACAAGAGATTCCAATTCAAATGTCGACTCCAACATTTGAAGAAGTGACAAATGATAAAGAGACAGAAGTAGCTGAAACAGTAGGAGATACTTTAAAGATCAATCTACAGCCAGATCAAGTTGTACCTGCTGAGCCTTCTGAACCTTCCACTTCAACTGAAACCATCAATCCTCCTGAACAAACCGAAGAAGGTGCAAGTGGATTTGTAGATGATACAACTGACATACAGTCATCTAATCCACTGCCTCATAAAAATAAATGGACCAAAGAGCATCCGCTAAGCCAGATCATTGGCGATCCATCAAAACCGGTGCAAACTAGGTCAGCATCAATGAACATGTGCATGCATGACTCCTTTCTGAGCAAGTTTGAGCCAACACGTGTATCAGAGGCACTTGCTGATCCAGAATGGGTGATCTCAATGCAAGAAGAGCTAAATCAGTTCGATGCACTTCAAGTCTGGAGACTCGTACCAAAGCCTAAAGGTAAAACCATTATAGGTACGAAATGGGTTTTCAAGATAAAGAAAGACGAAGATGGTACCGTTATCCGAAACAAGGCAAGACTAGTAGCCAAAGGATTCAGACAAGAGGAAGGAATAGACTATGACGAAACATATGCTCCTGTGGCGCGATTAGAGTCAATCAGAATGTTTCTAGCCTACGCAGCCCACAAGAACTTCACGGTCTTTCAAATGGACGTGAAGACAGCATTCCTAAATGGAATTCTGAAGGAGGAAGTCTATGTCTCTCAGCCAGAAGGTTTTGTCAATCAAGAGAAGCCGAATCATGTTTACATTCTCGACAAAGCGCTCTACGGTCTAAAACAAGCACCTCGAGCCTGGTATGATGTCCTTTCCACTTTTCTAGTCAAGTCTGGGTTTTCAAAAGGAACGGTAGATACCACTTTGTTTATCAAAAAGGAAAAAGGCGATATCATTTTAATTCAAATCTATGTAGATGATATTATCTTTGGTTCTACAAATACTAAGTACTGTAAGAATTTTGCAAACCTTACGGTGTCTAGATTTCAGATGAATTTGATGGGAGAGATTAATTTCTTTCTTGGTTTTCAAGTAAAACAATTTTCATCGGGTATTTTTATCAATCAATCAAAATACATTAGGGATATTCTTCGGGAAAGGCTGTTGATGTTAGGAATTATCGAGGGATGATAGGTTCTTTAATGTATCTTACGTCGAGTAGGCCAGATATAATGTTTTCAACATGCTTATGTGCAAGATATCAGGCCAATCCTAAAGAAATCCATATGTCTGCTGTGAAGCGCATATTTAGGTATCTAAAGGGCACTACAGATCTTGGTCTGTGGTATCCTAAAGATACTAGTTTTGAACTAACAGCCTACACAGATGCAGATCATGCAGGTTGTATGTTAGACAGGAAGAGCATGTCGGGACATGTACAGTTCCTCGGTGACAAACTAGTAAGTTGGGCATCGAAGAAGCAACTTTGTGTTTCAACCTCCACGGACGAAGCAGAATATGTAGCTGCTGCTAGCTGCTGTTCTCAGGTCTTATGGATGAGAACTCAATTGCGCGACTACGGTTTCCACTTCAATAAAATCTCGATATACTGTGACTCCAAGAGCGCCATCACAATATCAGCGAATCCTGTTCAACACACCAAGACTAAGCACATAGACGTCAGGTATCACTTTATTAAAGATCATGTTGAAAAGGGAACAATTGAACTTTTCTCTGTAAAAACTGATTATCAACTTGCCAATTTGTTCACCAAACCCTTAGACGAAAAGAGGTTCAACTTTCTTATCTCTAAGCTTGGTATGCTAAATCTTAAAATCTAATCAGTAGTTACCTATAAAAGTTTTCTAAATTCTTAACTCTGATTGATATCTGCACTTCTATATAATGTTCATAATCCAAGTGGGAGAATGAGAAGAAATTGACAAGTGGTCAATATTACTTCGAGGGGGAGCTCATAAAATTTTGCATGTACCTTTTAATGCCAAATTTATTTTGTATTTCAAGAATTTAGGGGGAGCTCTTCAAGACAAAGGGGAGTACGGATATGACTTCTGATTATTTCTGATCAGAACTCGTGTTTTTAAAAGTTTTACTGCTTTTTGTCTTTTCAATTGAAGTAAATAAATTTTACTTTGACTTGACATAAGACTTTTGCAGAATTTTTGAGAGAAGCTTAAAAGATCATATCTTTATGACTTAAAGCTTAGCTTCATGAGATGGAAGATCGTACGTTAAGGTATAATTCTATATCTTCATCTCATATATGGTTGAAAGAAGGACAACTTTCAATCATTTGGAAACATTGTTTTTAATGTTCAAACCACTTCCCGATTTTTCAACCGATTTTATATTTTGGGAGTGTATTTTAAATGTTTTTATGATCTAAATTGTGCTTTAACTGCAATAGTTAAACCAATCTGAGCATTACGTTCATCATAGGAAAACAAGAATCATTGTGCTAGGAATTAACACAACTTCTATGGAATCACCTTAACCAGTGATTTCTACCCAAGAAGTTAATCCTTAGTGATTGAGTGTGCAAAGAGAAAAGAAATGAGTGTGATTAGAGAAAGCAAAACGTTTAAAAGAAAGAGCATGTGAGAACAGAGTTAAAAAGAATATCACAACTCTGCACCAACTTTTTCTAAGCCGGGTAGACACATTACTAGTGTTTCATAATTCTGTGGTGAACATTATTGAAACAGGCAACTAACCCATGCCAACTCTTGATCAAACCTCACTATCTACTCATTTTCTTCTCAACAAGAAAGTGTTTCACATTTTCAAAGGGGACGCAACACATATGCTATCTGATTTTCATTTGGAAAATCTGGATATTGAAAAGAAGGAAGTCTGCCCCACCTTCGCACTTCAATCATGCACATTGAGTCTATGTTTAACTTACTGTTGTCTCAGTGGTTTACACAATTTTGAGCCTATAAGCAATCATCAAGTGCTTAATTCTTTCTATCATAAGCACGAACACACAAGGAATTTGTTTCTTCGTCATAACGTTTATAGAAATAACCTTTGTGGTGTTTCGATGATTAAATGGAAGCCCTGGGGAGTCAACATCAAACAACTCCTTTCCAATGTGTATTCGTTACACACAGTAACTTAATGTTACTAACAGGCATGTTAACTGATTCATTAGTTGATTCAGGTGTTACATGACTACTTTGTCTAGATTTTCAAAGATCTGGATGAATATCTTTTGAATTGACGGATCAGTGGCTCAAAGTGTTTGACATTTCTTACAAAAAGTTTTGATGAAGTCGTTACACTTATCATCAAAAAGGGGGAGAATGACTACACAAGAAATGGCAAAGATCACATGTTTCAAGAATCACGTCCAAGATTGAAATCTTCAAAATCAAGTATTCTGAAGACATGCTGATTTAAGAGCTAGAGAAAGAGATTGCATCTTCTGAGCTGAACAAGAAGACTGAATTGCAAAAATCTTTTTTAGTAACGATCTTGATCCAAAGGGGGAGATTGTGAAGACACAGTCTAATTGGATTCAAGATCATCCAATCTGAAGATCGCAATCTGAAGCTAAAGCCGAAACGTCGACTCTCGATATTAAAGTCTATGTCGTTTGTAATAAATGTCAATGTAATTGTTTGTTTATTATATTAGTTAACTTAGTTTAAATATCTATTTCTAATAGATATTAGATCTAGTTTATCATAGTTAGATAAAGTTAACTTAGTTAGTTATTATCTAAGTTAGTTAGTTAGATAGAATATCTAAATGTTAGATATTAAGTTAGTTTTATTGTTTTATAATGCAACTTGTTGTTGCAAGTTGTAGGAAGTGTGTTAGACACACTAAGATTAGATATTTTGTGTATCTCTCAATCTCTCTAACAATCAGATATTATCAGATACACAAAACACACACTTAAGGGTGTATTAGAGAGAAAAACAGAGAACACAAATCCAAGCTTGAATCTGATCAACCTTGTAACCATTTGTTATAATCAATACAGGTTGGTAATCTTATTGTGTTGTTAATCTAAGAACTTGATATTAGTATTGTTGGACCGACATTTGAGAATGTACCTCCCAGTAGCAGAAGTTCGTTCTTCATCCGAAGAATCATCAGAATCACCAAAAATAACATCTGTATCTTTTAAGTCAGAACGAGAATTTTTGGTCTCAAAGCGAGCCCAAACTCTAGGCACAATAGGTCCTCACGAAAAACAGTGATAAATCTACTATCAACTCCTTCCAATAAGAGTATCATACGACTTTTCCATAGAGCAAAGTTATTAGGATTAAACTTTGGTGGTGTGGTTATAGAGCCATTGTCAAATGAAGGAGCAAATAAGTTGTGAGAAGAAGAACCAACTTTTGATGAAGAAGGTGATGCCATTTCAGATCAAGTTTATTAGATTAAATTGACCTGCTCTGATACCACTTATTGGTCCCAAAATGTAAAGGCAGAAGTAAACAAGTATTGTAGAAGGGGGGGGGGGGGTGTTAATACAATACTAAAAAAATTCACTTAATTTTAATTCTATCGTGACATAACTATCAAAAATTACACATAGAAAACTTTTAAGATTGTTGCGGAAAAGAAAAGATAAATCTATTCTAATAATCTTTCACTTAGAAACTAGAAAAACTTGAACACAACTTGAATACACAGATTAAAAGCTATGAAGTTTTTAGAGAGAACAAAGTTGCCAACTTTCTTGAGTACACAGGGATCTCTTTCAAAAGCATAGCTTGCATGGAGAAGTTCTTCACCTTTAAATACCACCTTGTGCATTAAATGCTGAGGACACTTGTCATCTTGGTATTGGATGCCAAAGATTTTCTTACAATAGGAATAAAGTATTTGATGTGACCCATCATGAAGCAAAGTAGACCTTTGTACCTTGATATGACAACACTTTAATAAAATATATCTGGCAAGGATCCTTTTTCTGATCTTTTGGAGAAAGTCTCCATCATTTCAGAATTTGGGTGAAAATTTCTATGCAATAGAATGTTCCCATCCTTTTTGTCAGAATAATGTTGGCAAAAGGGGAACTAGCCAAATTATGATGATAATTTGGCTAGTAAGGTATCCTGCCGAATATGAAGTGTTGATTCGGTAGGTAGGATACCTGCAGATTAGGGAGAGGTAAATCGGCAGGTAGGTAGCTTAGTAAGGTTGGAAGTTTATCTTGATCCACATCTGAAGACTTACTTCTTGTTGACTTCGGTTAGTCTTCGGCTTCACCGACCTTTTGAGGCACGACTAAGATATTACAAAGAACTGTTAGCGCACAGATCTATTGGATTCAAGATCATCCAATCTGAAGATCCAATCTGAAGCTAATGCCGGAAAGTCAACTCTTAATATTAGTCTAATGTTATTTGTAATAAAATGTCAAAGTTTAGTTTTTAGTATTTTATTATTATTTCTAAATATCTAAGTTATTAGATATTAGTTAGATATTATTTATATATTATCTTAGTTTAGATATTATGTAATGTGTAGTGTGTCTAGGAAGTTAACAACTAAAAGAAAACTGTTAATACTGATTTTGTAGTAATCATTGTAATTATTTTCCTAGTCTATATTGTACTTAGAGTGCTTATCTGTGAGGTTAAGGCTAGGGGTATTTAAGTCCCCTTAGGCCTTTGTTTTTGTAATTTTGGAACATATATTTTGAATATCAGATTACTTTGGCCCTCCTACTTTCTCTCTCTAGAGATTTAGTGATTCTTGGACTTTCAATTGGTATCAGAGCATTCTGAATCTTGAGAGGACTGAGAGATTTGTTTTAGATTCTGAATTTGTGGATTGAAGCAAAAAAATTTGATTGATTTTCTTGATTTTTTCAATAAAATCTCGTTTTTTGCTTTTTCATCAAATTTGGATAGGTTTCTGGTCGAATTTGTGTGTAATTTGTTTCATTAGATTCGTATTTGTTAATCGATCATATTTGCTTCACACAATTTTGCATGAAAACCAAGTTTTGATCATTGTTTTTGAGTTTTAAAAAGTTTCTGAAAAAAAACTCGTTCTCGTACTGTTTCATCATCAAATTTGTGTTATAGTAGTTTTTAATCGAAATTTGTCAGGATCGAATTCTTAACAAGAATTAATTCTCAGAAACAATATCAAAGAAGTTTGCGGAATAACACTTTTATATTCAATGAAACAGTAAATCAACACAGTAAATATGAAGAACAAACTGTAAACTTGTATTGAATGCTTTGAAGTTACAAGATTACACACTCAACCTCAATATTGATGAACAGGCTCACCGATACGAATTCTACTTCTCTAGAATTAGGATCTATGCCTTGAGCTTGATTTTTTTCTCTAATAGAATGAAAACCAAAAGTTAACTCTCTATTCTAAACTATACAATATATATACTGAATACAAAGATAATTACAATAAATAAAATATCTTTAGTATATCTTCCATGTATATCTCTAAGCTTCCATGTATATCCTTTCATATGAATCTTCATCATATAAGCAGTATTAATCTTCAGCAGCATTAAATTCCTTCTAGCAGCATTAACTACTAAGCAACACTAACCACTAGCAGTACTAACTAGCTAAGCAGTACTAACTTTGTTCAAGCAGCACTAACAATAACTAGCAGTATTAATAGTACTAGCAGTAGTAACACTCAGCAGTACTAACCTTTAAGTCTTCTAGCAGTAGTAACTTTGAACCAGCAGCATTAGCCATACTTGATGAATTCTTCAGTTCCCAACAATCTCCCCCTAACTTGACTTTTAGGAAGAGAAGTCAAGTTCTTCAGAATTAATCTTCAAGATGCTTTCAACACCTCTGATTCAATTTCCCAAATTTGGATCTAGGCCCAAGCTTTGATTTACAGTTCTTCTCACCACAATCTTGGCCATCTCTGAATCCTTTGTACAAACCAGTGTAGCTTTAAGCATCCCTTCTAACTTCTCCTTGCTATGCTCATAGATTTTGTCCACCAGGTAGTATTCATGATAACAATTGTCAATAGTAATCATGTATACTCCACAGTTTTCAAAAAGTATCCATTTGTCAATCTTCTTGAATATGAACTCATGCATATGATCTTTAATCCTATGGTGCACTCTTTCAGGCTCAAACATCATGCACAAGTATTCCAATGTCACTTTGAGAAGATTCTCTTCAGTACCTTTCAACACAGGTTCATAAAGTTTCATCCCAACTTTATATAGTTCTTCCATATCAGCTCTTGAACAACTTCTGATGACTTTCCCCCATGTTGAATAAGCTTCAAATGAACCATCAACTCTCTTGATTCTGAAGAAATTCTTTCCATTGTCTCTCAGAATATCCCAGAAGATGATCTCTGGAGCTTGCATAGAGATTGGAACAGCTTTCAAAGGTTCCACTATTGTCATGTACGGATCCATACTTTCATCTGTTTGCTTAGTGACCTGCTCTAGACTCTGTACTGGCTCTGTTGGGGATGTGACTAAAGGTTCTGCTTCCTTTTCAGTTTCTTCCACCCTAGGCCTTTTCAACTGCCTTTTTGGAGCAATTGATTTGACTCTTTTTCCAGACTTGGCTTCTATACCAACATTTCCAGGTTCTTCCTTCTTCTCTTCTGCTTCTTCTTTGGAAGGTGTGGTTTCCTCAGGGAATGGTTGTTGGATGTTGAGATCATGTCTCTCTTTCATCCTTCTCTCTGCCTCCTCCCTTTGTGCTGAATCCCCTTGAAGCTTGGCCATTTCCTTGTTATACAACTCTTCAATCTGAGAGAATGCCATGTGAGTAAACATCTCCCCCTTAACACCAATTGCACCTTTCAGGAAGTTTATCATTTTTCTTCTTTCCTGATTGGCCAAAAATGTCTTGGAGGGTTGTCTTTTCTGCTTTTGTTTCTGAATTGGCATCTTCTTAACTTGGAGTTTCTTAACCTGAGTTGCTGTCTGAGCTGCTTCTTTCAAACTCTTTTGGTATTCTGCATTTAACTTCTTGGCCATTATCCTTGCAAGCTCTCTATCAGTTTCTGTTTGAAATTGCTCCTCTTTTTCCATTTGCTCTTGAAGCTGCTTTGCCATCTCCTCATCCATTTCAATCTGACTCCTCTTCTTTGAAGGTTGTTCAGGTTCAATCATCTTTCCTTTTCCTTTTATATCCTCCTTCATTTTCTTCTTTTGAGGTTCTCCTTCATTGATGACCACTCCTTTGGCCTTTTGAGTAGCCTTAGGAGTGTCATTCTTTGCTTTTACTAAAGTCTCTGCTATCTCCATTTCTTCCACAGAGAGCCCTATTTCTGCTGCTTCAGTTTCTGCTGCTACTTTTACTTCAGCAGCAGTAACTGTTTCTGTTTCCATCTCTTCCTCTGTCTCCCCCTCAACTTCAGCTTTCTTTTTAACAGTTTCCCCTTCATGCTTCTCCCCCTTGTTGAAAGAATCTTGAGCTTTGTCCCTCTTTTTGAGTACAAACTGTTTCCTTCTTTTCTTTTGAAGCCTGGTCACCATCTTCTTTAATTTTTCAATCTGGACTTGTTGTGACAGGATCACCAGCTTCATCTCCTCTATTTCTTTTCCTTGTTTCAGAACATCTAGGTTGATGTTACCCATTGCCTCCATCAATTCATCATAGTTATATATGTCCTCACCTTCTCTAGGAGTGTTACCCCCTATTGAAGGATCATGGGATCTTTTATTAGTGGAAGTCTTCTGCCTAGCAGAAGTACTGTCCACCCCCGTGGTTTCTTGGCACCAGGGACCTTCAAATGATGACTCATTCAAAGTTGCCATGGGGGAGGTCTTATTGATGTTACCACTTTCCTCCTCTGTGCTAGCAGGAGTAGTGGCAGCCTCATCACCCATATGCTCTACCTCCTCCTCAGAGAGCACCTCTTTTGGGTTGGGAGACACCCTTGTGGATTCCCTTTGAATATTCTCTACTGGAGAATGCTCCAATAGAGGGCTTAAAGGCTTGGGGGATGATGGTACAAGAAGGGAAGGAGCCTTCTTTACCTGTTTCCTCTTGTAAGTTTGGGTGATAGGAGAGGTTGGTTTTTCAAGAAGGGACTGGGGAATGGATATTGAGAGGGAAGGTTGGGCTTGGCTAGCAGTGGGTTGGTCTAATGGGGGCCTTGACCCTGCTACCATACCTTCATTGGGTTGGGACACCACCATCATTGTAGAGAACAATGGGGTGTCAACTCCTTCAGAGTCCCCAGCAGATCTTCTCATATTTGAGAAAACCTTGCCTTTGGGGGGTTTGGGTACATATACCCCAACAGGTTGAGGTATATCCGTCAATTCATGAGTAATAACTTCTTGAACAAACCTGGGATACATAAAGAAGCTCTTTTTGTTTCCCATGTTTGAGACAAGATCACTGAAAATCATTTTAGAAAAATTATACTTTCTGGCAGTGGCCAAGCACACCAAAGCATAAGCAATAGTGCTGCTGAAATCACTCCATCCAGTAGTCTTTTTGGAAATACAATGCATAAGAGTATAGACAAAGAAACGCCATTGGGGTGAAAATTTGGCTTTTGAGAATTTGAAAACACCCAATGGGCCTCCATAACCCATTCTTGTAAGATTTGAAAACAGTTCATCGTTTGGGATAGAGGTTATACCAGAGGCATCGTCTAGACGTAGACTGATGCGAATAACCTCTTCAGTAACCGTTAGTGATTGATCACAGATTCTTGTCTTGATCATTTGCACACCATTCTCAACAACAATGGTTGCATTAGCCCAGAACTGCCTTTGATGCTCGATATAGATTGTAGGGGATACAATAAGAGCATGAGCAATGTGGCTTGACTTGAGGAAATCCACAATCTGATGAAATCCTGCATCTTGCTTTGGTTTTTGTAGCATCGCAATCTCATTGTGCTCGTCGATGAAAGTCATTGATGCCATTGATCTTAGTGAAAAGCTTGCCTGAAGACTTCGAACTTGAGAGAGAAAAGGTTTAGAGCACAAGAGAACAGTATGCAAAGAGTCGTTATGAACTTTTAGGCGGGCAAAGAGTATTTATAGTATTCGGAACATAAGCAGTATTAACCTAGAGCAGTATTAACTAATAGCAGTATTAACTAATAGCAGTATTAACTACTAGCAGTATTAACTGAAAGCAATATTAACTACTAGCAGTATTAACTGAAAGCAGTATTAACTAATAGCAGTATTAACTACTAGCAGTATTAACTACTAGCAGTATTAACTACTAGCAGTATTAACTGAAAGCAGTATTAACAACTAGCAGTATTAACTGAGAGCAGTATTAACCACTAGCAGTATTAACTGAAAGCAGTATTAACCACTAGCAGTATTAACTGAAAACAGTATTAACCACTAGCAGTATTAACTGAGAGTAGTATTAACCACTAGCAGTATTAACTGAAAGCAGTATTAACCACTAGCAGTATTAACTGACTTACTCCTTTAAACTTGCTAACCACTGAGTACTGCTATGCATATCCTGAAAAAGAAGATTAGTAACTCCAAGAATAATATACAGGTATAAAACCACTTTTTGAGAAGGGGATTATTCAGAGTTGATCATTCCCATACTTGTTACCAAGAAAGTGAATCTACCCACATCAAAATCTTTAGTGAATAGATCAGCAAACTGATTATCAGTGTGAACTTTGACAACTTGAATAAGTTTCTTTTCATTACAATCTCTTATAAAGTGATACCTGATCTCAATGTGCTTTGTTTTTGAGTGCTTGACTGGATTATTCACAATGCTAATAGCACTGCTGTTGTCAATAAAGATTGGAGTGTGTAGAAAGGTTACCCCATAATCCAACATTTGATTCTGAATCCATAAGACTTGAGAACAGTAACTTGCAGCTGCTATGTACTCTGCCTCTGTTGTAGATGTGGATATTGTGGTTTGTTTCTTGCACTGCCATGAGACTAGTCTAGCACCCAAAAACTGACATCCTCCAGTAGTAGATTTTCTGTCCAAGTTTGCCCCACCTAGATCACTGTCTGAGTATGCTATTAGGTTAAAGGGTGAGTCATGAGGATACCAAAGTCCCAATCTGGGTTGCCCTTTGAGATATCTGAATATCCTCTTAATAGCTTGAAAGTGAGATTGCTTTGGCCTAACTTGGAATCTTGCACATACACATACTGGAAACATTATATCTGGCCTTGATGCTGTGAGATACATGAGAGAGCCAATCATGGATCTGTAATGATGCACATCTATATCCTCCCCCTCAGGATCTGCTGATATTTGCTTGTGTGTTTCCATAGGTGTTCTGGCAGGTTTTGACTCTGAGAAACCAAACTTGGTTAGAATGTCCTGCACATACTTGGATTGACAGATGAAGATTCCATCTGACTTCTGTTGAACTTGGAGTCCAAGGAAGAAAGTAAGTTCCCCCATGGAACTCATTTTGAACCTTTGATGCATTAAATCCTCAAACTCCTTGCACATGTTGTTTCTTGTAGATCCAAAGATAATGTCATCAACATAGATTTGGACCAGCAAGATATCCTTCTTCTTTCTCTTGATAAATAGAGTCTTATCAATGACTCCTCTTTCAAAGTCATTTTCCAAGAGATAGGATGACAGAGTATCATACCATGCTCTTGGAGCTTGATGTAGTCCATAAAGTGCTTTCTTTAATTTGTATACCCTGTCTGGATAGCTTGGGTTTTCAAACCCTGGTGGTTGACAGACATATACTTCTTCTTCAATTGAGCCATAGAGAAAAGCACTTTTTACATCCATTTGATAGACTTTGAAATTCATGTAAGAAGCATAGGCTAGGAAAAGTCTGATTGCTTCTATCCTAGCCACAGGTGCAAAAACTTCTTCATAATCTATACCCTCTTCTTGAGTATATCCTTGAGCCACCAGCCTTGCTTTGTTCCTTATGACAATACCTCTTTCATCTCTCTTGTTTCTGAAAATCCATTTTGTGCCAATTGCTCTGTGACCTTTAGGAAGGTCTACTAGATCCCATACATCTTGGAGCTTGAATTGTAACAGTTCTTCTTGCATTGCTTCTATCCAGCTAGATTCTTTCATAGCATCATGTGCCTTTTTAGGCTCAAGCTGTGATAGAAAACAAGAAAGCACTGTATGCTGTTGATCTTGCATTTCCTGAAGCCTGCTTTGATGTCTAGTCATCATAGGAGAAGAGATATCTCCTATTACCAGCTGTGGAGGATGATTCTTTTGAACTCTGGTGTTATGACTAGGTTCTCCATTCAGTCCAGCCTCAAGATTAGATTCATGCAACTCAACTGAAGTGTTTTCAGATGCCACTTCATTATTTTCTTGAGTCTCCTCATCTCTAGTTTCTTCTTCACTCTGACTTGGTCCAGTAAATGATTCCTTTTCACAGTCTTCAACAGAATTTACTGTGGGTATGGGAAAAATCACAGATTTAGATATACTTTCTTGAACTTGTGTGATCCCTGATCCTCCACTTCCTGTTCCTGTATACTCATTACTGAAACCAAAAAAGTTAGTTAGTGAATCAATGTCAAATAGCCACTGAGGTCCAGACCCAACAGGATTTGGTGTGTTCTCATTGCATTTGACATTGTCACTTTCTTCAATTATTCTAGAAGAAGAGTTAAAAACTCTGTAAGCCTTACTCTGAGATGAATATCCAACAAGAAATCCATCATCTGCTTTGCTATCAAACTTACCTAAGTGAGATTTGGTATTGAGAATTATACAAGGACACCCAAAAGGTTTGAAGAAACCAATGAAGGGTTTTCTTTGATTTAAAAGCTCATATGGGGTCTTGTTCTTTTGCTTGACCACTAGAACTCTGTTTTGGACATAACAAGGAGTATTAACTGCTTCAGCCCAGAAGGTAATTGGCAATTTTGAATCAGCCAACAGAGATCTAGCAGCCTCTATTAGTGTTCTATTTCTCCTTTCAGCAACACCATTCTGTTGAGGAGTCCTAGGAGCACTATATTGCCTCTCAATACCTTTTTCTTCACAAAAGGTGTTTAGATCATGATTTTTAAACTCAGTTCCATTATCTGATCTAATGACTTTTACTCTTTGATTAGTTTGGTTTTCAATTCTTAGAATAAAGGATTTGATAAGACCACTTGTTTCATCCTTAGTCCTTAGAAAATATACCCAAGTAAATCTGGAGTAATCATCAACAATAACCAAGCAGTAAGATTTCTTGCCTATACTCATAACATTTGTAGGACCAAACAGATCCATATGCAGTAACTGGAGACAAGAAGAAACAGAATTTAACTCTTTGGTCTTATGAGAAGTTTTGTGCTGTTTGCCTTTAAGACAAGCAACAAAATGATCATCACATGAAAAGACTTTTGAAGGTAAACCTCTTACAAGGTTGTTTTTAACAAGATTGTTCATAGTCTTGAAATTCATGTGACACATCCTTCTGTGCCATAGAGAGGATTCATCTACAGAAGCTTTTGAAACAAGACAATTTAGAGATGAATCACTATCAACATTGTCAATATCCAGACAGTAAACATTGTCCTTTCTTGGAGTTCTAAGTAGTATCATGCTTTCATCAACTACCTTGAACCCTGGAGCAAGGATCAAACACTCATTATTAGTAAATAATATACTATGTTGTTTGTCACAAACCTGTGATACACTTAACAGGTTGTACTTTAATTGATCAACATAGTAGACATCCTCAAAAGTCATCTTACCTTTGGTGACATTACCTTTTCCACTTATCTTACCACCAGTAAGATTATCTCCAAATGCAACATGTCCTCCATTGATATGCTTGAAATCCTGAAGGCATGACATGTTGCCTGTCATGTGCCTAGAGCAACCACTATCAACATGCCAAATGCTCTTTCCCTTGAGCTGTTGGTTGCCCTGCACATTAGATAAATCAATTACTATGAATTAGGAACCCAAGCCAAAGTGGTCTTGGGTACCCCTTTCTCATCAAAATACTTGCATTCTTTCTTGACAAGATTTTTGAACTTTAACTCCTCATTCTTGGAGTACTTTGTTACAATAATAGGCTTGGAAATATTTTTGCTAGAATCAGTACTGGTTTTAGAAGTACTAACTGCCTTGGCAGCACTTGCATGCTTAGCAGTACTAACCTTGTTAGCAGTAGTAACTGTGTTAGCAGCAGTAACTGTGTTGGCAGTATTAACCTTTGAAGAGGTATTAACAGTATTAGCAGCATTAATATTTTCAGCAGTACTAACACTGTTAGCAGTAGTAACTGTGTTAGCAGTACTAATATTGTTAGCAGTACTAACACTGTTAGTACTTCTAGGTACCCACATTTTGACACTTTCTTTTAAAATCTTTTTCTTTAAAGTGCCTTTACTTTCAACAGATTTCTTTATCACATGTTTCTTTCCAGCCTTCCTATAACCAACAGGTTTTTGCACAAATCTTTGAAAGTTCATCTGTTGGTTAATAGGGTTAAAGTAACAATACTTAGCCAAATGATTCAACTTCCACATATAAAACAAGGTTTTGGTCTATTGATTTTATTCAGATCAACTTCTTGTTTCTGAGCCCATTGATTATTCCAGTTTCTTTGATTTCCTCTTTTTAAACCAGAATTTAGGCTCTTGGCTTTATTGCAATCACACTGTTTACAAGATCCAGGATTCACAACTGTGGTTTGTTTGTAATGGACCTTGTTATTCTTTCCTTTAGTCTTCTCTATCTCCTTGGACTTGACCCAGATTTTATCACATCCCTCATTGGTGATAATATTGTTTTCTAATGGTATCTTTTTACTCACAGTATTATCCCTGTTCTCACTGGCTTCTTTCTCAGTCAAATCCTTAACTACTACCTCATCCAAAGGATCTATCTTAAAAGCTTCTTCAGACAAGTCCTTTTTCTCCTTAGTTTCTAACAAGTCTGATGTAGGAGAAATATAGTTGTTATTGTAAGGAGGAGGTGTATTGTTGTATCCAATACCAGGCTTCATCTTATCATGTATCTGAGCCTTTAGAAGAGAATCCATTGCTTTTGAAGCATAAGAAAACTTTTCTATGTCAAGCTTAACTTTTGACATTTCCTCTTTCAGCCTATCATTCTCTTCTAATGACTTAGACAGTTTGGTTTCTAAGTCATTCTTTTCCCACTTCCAATAGTTTGTGTCATAAGAGTGTTGAAGTTCATTAGCTTGAAAGCCTTTGATTTGCTCTTCAAATCTCTCTACTATCAACACATAATCTCTTCTGTCCTTTTCTAATCTTTTGAGGTCATCACACATACTTTGATTGTGATCCCTGTATCTTGTAACAGTGTCAATGCAAGATTTAGTGCAAAGATTAGAACTTACCTTAGTGGGGAGATCAGACACTTCTGCCATAAGAGCTTGGTTCTGAATGGCTTCCTCAGCTTGATCACTCCAGTCAAATCCCATTCCTTGTTGAGAAACAAGGGCTTGAGCAGGATTCTTGTTCTGATTGTATCCTCCATTCTGAGCTTGTTGGTGGTTGTTGTTTGGAACATCACTCCTGCATTCTCTAGCAAAGTGTCCTTTCTTGTGGCACTTATAACATTCCACCTTGGTCTTGTCAAAACCAGCTCCATCTTCTCTTCTTTGAGAGAAGTTATTCCTTCCAGTTCTTTTAATGAACTTCTTCACCCTCATGGATAACATGGCCATCTGCCATTTAATATCCATCTCCTCCAGATCATCAGGGTGAATTTGATCAAGATCATCATTAATCAGAGAATTGCTGCTATGACTGGACAAAAAGGCTTCAAAGATAGTTTCAGTGCCTTTTTCTGAACTTACTCCACTGGCAGTACTAACTGCTTCAGGGTTGGCAGTAGTATCAGTGGATGCTGAAAGAAGTGCAGCATTGTGAATATAACCAGAGGGCTTCTTCTTGATTTCTACCTCAGTTTCAAAAACTCTTAGATCATTGTATAGATCATCAAGTTCTTTCTCTTCCAGATTGTCACTCTGTCTATATGAGACAGTGTACATAGTCCATTCATCCCCAAGAGATCTGAGGAATTTTCTGTTGATATCATCTTGTTCCATCTTCACCCCTACAGTAGCCAGTTCACCTATGAGTTTGTTGAACCTATCAAAAGTTTGAGTCATAGACTCATTCTTTGTGGAAGTGAAGTTCTCATACTGCTGCTTTAGAACGTCTCTTTGATTTCTTTTGATGCTCTTAGTTCCAGCAAATCTTTTCTCTAGAGCATTCCAGAAAATCTGAGCATCAGTGCAGTTGCAAAATTGATGCTGGTATTCATTGGGAATGGCCAAGAGCAGAGTGCTCAAGGCCTTCATCTCTGTTTGTCTGATCTTCCTCTCACCATCTGTCTTTGGTGGAGGTCTTTTCCCATCTGGTCCTATCCTTCCAGCTTCAGAAGAACCATTCTCAATGATATCCCACATTGAGTAGTCAGTGAGAAGAATATATTGTCTGATTTTTATCTTCCACATGTCAAACTCACTTGGTTTGAGCATTAGAACCTTAGAAACCAAAGTATTGCTTGATTATGTAAGATTTTCCATGATGAATAACTGTTTCTGAGAGAGTTTGGCTCTGATACCACTTGTCAGGATCGAATTCTTAACAAGAATTAATTCTCAGAAACAATATCAAAGAAGTTTGCGGAATAACACTTTGATATTCAATGAAACAGTAAATCAACACAGTAAATATGAAGAACAAACTGTAAACTTGTATTGAATTCTTTGAAGTTACAAGATTACACACTCAACCTCAATATTGATGAACAGACTCACCAATACGAATTCTACTTCTCTAGAATTAGGATCTATGCCTTGAGGTTGATTTTTTTCTCTAATAGAATGAAAACCAAAAGTTAACTCTCTATTCTAAACTATACAATATATATACTGAATACAAAGATAATTACAATAAATAAAATATCTTCAGTATATCTTCCATGTATATCTCTAAGCTTCCATGTATATCCTTTCATATGAATCTTCATCATATAAGCAGTATTAATCTTCAGCAGCATTAAATTCCTTCTAGCAGCATTAACTACTAAGCAGCACTAACCACTAGCAGTACTAACTAGCTAAGCAGTACTAACTTTGTTCAAGCAGCACTAACAATAACTAGCAGTATTAATAGTACTAGCAGTAGTAACACTCAGCAGTACTAACCTTTAAGTCTTCTAGCAGTAGTAACTTTGAACCAGCAGCATTAACCATACTTGATGAATTCTTCAGTTCCCAACAAAATTGGTGCTTGAAAGTTGTTAAAAGAATGTTTTCGATCATCAGTGTGTAATTTTCTTGCTTTAATTTCATAGATATAATCGTTCTTGCGAAATTTTCTTGTTGTTCTTCGGTTTGCGCAAGTTCTTATTGGTTTGCGCAAGTTCATAATACTTTGCACAAGTTTATTGTGTTCAAATTTATGTGTTAGTGTTTCAGGTTTTCGCATCGAGTTATATATGCAAAGTTCGTGTTGCGTATCAAGTGAATTACGAGAAGTAAAGTTCTCGTATCATCAAGCTTCCAAAAAGCTTAGTTTTCGTTTCATCCATCTCACGCAAAGCTTGTTTGCATATTCCAAAGTTGGGGTTCAGTTTGCGGTTCAAGCTTATTACGCAAAGCTCAGTTTGCGTACTCTGTTACTTACGCAAAGCTTAGTTTGCGTATCCTTCTACTTACGCAAAGCCTAATTTGCGCAACCTTCTTGTTCCGAAAAGCTCGGTTCTCGCATCACTAAGCGTACGCAAAGTTTAGTTTGCGGATCTCACTTCTTACGCAAACCATCTGTTTGCGTGTGTTCCAGACTTAGATTTTTTTTATCTTCTGATTTTCTCAAGATGTCTTTGCAAGCTCAAGTTTACAAGAATGACCTAATGATGTCATTGGGTTCTGACACTCGGCCTCCCGTACTGATCAACGAAAATGAATTTGAAAGTGGTAGAACCGATTCATTAACTTTATAGAAAGACAACCAAATGGGGATAACATGATGAAATCTCTAACTGAGGGTCCTATGGAAAGGCCAATGAAAGTTATACCAGCTACTGGAACTACTCTGGCTTCAACTGTAGAGAAGTCTCTGAGGGAGTATGATGCTGATGAATTGTTGATATATCAAGCTGACAGTCAGGCAAAGTCCAATCTGATTCTTGCACTACCAAATTCGATCTACAACAGAATTGATTGCTTCAAACAGAATCCTATGCTTATGTGGACTCAATTGGAAAAGATTATGCTTGGTACAACTGTGTCAACTCAACTGCGTCAGACCAGATACATGAATAATTTTGAGGAGTTCAAAGCTAAGGATGGAGAAAGTCTGAAAAGCGTATTTGATAGATTTTGGGCAGTCATCAATGATCTGTATAAGATCAAGGTGACAAAGATTGAGTTAGAAGCCAACCTGAAGTTTCTGAATTCCCTCCAACCTGAATGGAGCAAGTCTTGTCATAGGATGATAAATGATGTTAGGATTTCTACTATGCCCATTCAAGAACTATATGAAATTCTGATGACCGATGAGACCATGGTGTTGGAAAAGAAGGCTAAGCTTGACAAGAAGAATAAGCCTAAGTCAGTGGATCCAATTGCTCTTCTGGCTAGCCAACTGGCTGAGCAAGCTTTATCTGAATCTGCTTATGATGGTTCAATAGATGATGATGGTGAGGCTCTGGAAAAATATATGATTCTACTCACTCAACATTATCAGAAATGGTTCCAACACAGATCAGGATCGAACAACCTGCGCTTTACATCCCCAAAGCCATATATTCCAAAATATGAGCCTACTAAAGCGGTTGAACCAAAGAAGGATGAAAAGAAGGTTATGAATTGTTAAGTCTAATTTTGTAGTAATCATTGTATTTATTTCCCTTGTCTAAACAGTGTTTAGTGGTGTTATCTGTTGTGTTAAGACTAGGGGTATTTAAGTCCCTTTTTGGTCTTTGTTTTGTAACTTTGAGAACACACTTTTGAATATCAGTTTACTTTGGAGCGTATACTTTCTCTCTCTAAGGATTTAAAGATTCTTGGACTCTCAGTTTACGGTGCCAAAATCAGACTTGATCCAGATGGAAAAGCTGTGGATCAAAAGACATATAGAGGGATGATCGGATCGCTGATGTATCTAACTGCAAGTCGCCCAGACATAATGTTCTCTACATGCCTGTGCGCCAGATTCCAAGCAAAGCCTAAAGAATCTCATCTTTTAGCAGTCAAACGCATTTTTAGATATATTAAAGGAACTCCTTATTTAGGTTTATGGTATCCTAAGAGTTATGACTATAAGTTGATTGCTTATTTTGATGCAGATTTTGGCGGTAATCAATTGGACCGGAAAAGTACTTCAGGTCACCTTCAATTTTTGGGTGACAGACTGATAAGTTGGGCGTCGAAAAAGCAAAATTGTGTGTCTATATCAACCGCCAAAGCTGAATACGTTGCTGCAGCTAGTTGTTGTGCTCAAGTTCTTTGGATGAAAACGCAACTTCGCGATTACGGGATGCTATACAAGACAGTGCCAATCTATTGTGACAGCAAGTCCGCAATTGCCATCTTAGTCAATCCGGTCCAGCACACCAAGACCAAGCACATAGATATGCGGTACCATTTCATAAAGCATCATGTGGAAGAAGGTACTATTGAATTATATTTTGTACCAACTGAATATCAACTTGCTGATATCTTTACAAAAGCCTTAGATGAAAAACGTTTTAACTTTCTGCTTTCAAAACTTGGCATGTTGAATTTAAAAGTTTAAATCTTTACAAATTTTATTCTATAAAGTAGAATTTTACAGATTTTCTTTCTTTTGAATAAAATGTGTGTCTAGGATATTTTACAAGTTCTTTGTTTATATTAAGGTTTTATATGTTCAACTTTCATGTCTTACAAAATTCGAAAAGTCAGCAACATGTTTGTAGCTTTTGATTCTACTGTAAAGATATGTGAGTCGGAATAATTATAGTTTACTTTGCTTAGACTACCTAAATGATCAGAATTATAGATCGGAATGAAAATATGGGCTAAGCATTTAGACGTTGATCTGAGTGATTGAGATGAATAATAATTTTTTTAAAATACAGAAATCTCTGAGTTTAAAAGTTTGTACCTGTGACCTTTCTGGTTTGGGAAAGTAAGTTCCGAGGGATGCTCGTCATCTGGTCCCCTATGGTCATATGATCTGGGAGTGATCGAACCCAAATCCTTCTATAGAACCAGATCGAAAGTCATGTTCTACTGGTATGAATGGGTTTAGGATATGTCGATGTAGCCTCTCTGATCTGGGAAAGTAAGTTCCAAGGGGTGCTTGACACCTAGTCCCCTAAGGCCAACTGGTCTGGGAGCGACTGGCCCAAATCCTGCAATAGGGTCAGATAGAAAGTTACGTTTACGGCATGTTCTTTACTTACCAAACTTTTTGATTAAAATATGCCAAAGTGCACAACGCTTAAAAGATGCGAAAGAGCACATTCTTGTGAAGATGCCAATGTGCACACTGCTAAAAAGATGCCAATGAGCACACATCTCATGATACTTGGTGATATGTTTGAGTTGCGATAAACTGTAAATTTGTGAAAGTCTTAATTTTTGATGACTTAGTGTCAGTACATGCAAAGTTCTCTATAATATTTTTAGAATTGCATTTTTCTTGAAGCTAATCGAAGTTCACATGCGAGCACACTGAATAGATAGCTGGAAGTTTTTTGAAATTGAACATGTCTTAACTTGATATGCAATGAAACATGTTCTTGTATCCAACAACATACGTTTGATTTCAACTAATTGATAAATCTGGGTAATTTTACTGAGTAGACTTTAATTTGTTTAGTGTTTAGAATTTTATATGTTCACTTGTTTCAAAATTTATATTCAGTATTATTTTTCTTTTTACACTGATGTTTATATGGTTGTGTATCCATATTTTTGTTAAATGGTCTGTGCATATTTCGAGGGGGAGAGCCAATCTGCAAAGAATATTTGAACAACAGTCTGTTTTTGAGGGGGAGTGAAAATAGCTAATAAAATACTTCACGTGCTGATCATATTTCATCAGGTAAGTATTTTTGATATTCCTATACAATTGCTATACTGATATCTAAATTTTGTGCATTTGTGTAGGGGGAGTAAAAGATTTTCAGGTAAATATTTTTTTTAGAGTATTTTTTTTTCTAGGCTTTACTTTATTTTTTTTATTTTTGTTTAGTTTATTTTTAGTGTAAGTAAACTTGGTTTAAATAGCTTTTTCTATTCATTTTTTTTCTCTTTCCCGCTTACTTTGTGTACTCTATGATCAACGGACTTCCTCTCTCTGTTGAACTCTCCTTCTCTCGAACTCTAATCTGATTCATTTCAGATTTTGATTCTTGATAATCAGGTTTGTATTTCTTTATAGTTTTGTTGATTGTTTTGTAGTTAATGTTTAGGTTAGCAATGTTTGTTGTTGTTTTCAATCCCATTGTCTATTTCTTACTGTGTGTTTTTCGATGTTTTTACTGTTCATCATCTTCAACAAACAGATTCGTGTTGTTTTCTATCAAATTGGGTTTTGGGTTTTGCTTAGATTTCAATTTTGAACTCCAGGTATGTCTTTTTACCTTTTATTTTTGAAGGTTTATAGCTTTAATTTTGTGTTTTTGGGTTTTTCGTTTCGAACTCCCGAAAACCTAGGGTTTTCGTTTCAAGTGGTTGTATGCAAAGTGTACTTTGCGCAACCAACAGGACACGCAAAGTCCCGTTTGTGTATCCCGTTGGACACGCAAAGTGTACTTTGCGTATCTTACTTGATACGCAAACCTTGTTGTTTTTGAGATTGTTCGTTTAGTTAAGTTTGCGTAACTCTTAGGATACGCAAAGTCTACTTTGCGTAGCCTGTTGGACACGCAAAATGTACTTTGCGTAACCTTCTACTTCCGCAAACCTTGTTGTTTTATTTTGATTGCTTTATGTTTAGTTTACGTAACACTTAGGATACGCAAAGTCTTCTTTGCGAAACCTGTTGGTCACGCAAAGTATACTTTGCGTAACCTTCATGTCCCACAAACCTTGTGTTGTGTTGAAAAAAATTTCAAGTCTAGTTTTCGTAACATGTTTAACACGCAAACCTTAGTTTGCATAATGAAATAATACGCAAACTTCAGTTTGCGTATCATGTCTGATCCGCAAACCGTCCTTTGCGTATCACGCTCATTGCGCATACCTCACTTTGCGCGTCTAACTTGATGCGCAAACCAGACTTAGAAAATTTTTCAATTTTCAGTTTTTTCTTATTTTGTCTAATTCTTTTTCGCTTTTATTTTTCAGATCTTCAAATGTCTTCTCATACTCATACTGATCCAATGATACAAGAAGAGAATGTCATTCTCGAGGATTCGTCTGATCAAGCTTCACATGAGACGCCGATGCCGTCTATTCCTTCAGTAGGGGCTAATCTATCTGCATCTCGTCGAACGCCGAACGATGTCTTTCCGAGTATGCTATTCATTCTGTCATACAAGCCAAACAACTATTTTGTGGATTTTGACAGGATCAAGATACATCCGGTGATTCGAGCGATTCTCAGAGGTCATCCATTTGCACAGGCTCTTTCTTCATGTGTTGAAGTTCCGGAGGTATATATTCAGCAGGCCTGGCATACTATTACAAAGAATGAGCTGGTTCGTCCGCACCGATTTGATCTACAAATTGACCAGTATGATTCATTTCTATCATACAAGCGTCTACGACTGATACTGGAGCTTCCTGAGCCCAACTCCAGACCGGGCCGAACTTCATATGACAACTTTCCGTCTGAAGAGGAAGTTTTTGAAGGCATAAGAAATCTTGGCTATGTTGCTACATTGAACAGAGTTCGTGATTTTGATAAGTCTAATCTCGTCCAGTTTGGTATGCTCTCTTCTCTGTTATTATCAGGTGCCTTGTATCAAAACATTCTGGCACAGACAGTGCAAGTCTACTTTATCTTCGATTGTTCCATGCAGTCGTCTATGACTTGCATGTCGACTTCACATATATTTTCTGGACCGAACTCTCGGAGGTGGTGCCTGACAAGCTTACCAACAAGAAGCGCAAGTTTATTCCATTCATCAGATTCCTGAAGCTGATTATTCGAAGTATGCTGAGAAGCAATTCAGCTATTCCTCGCAGATTATCTTGGCCGCAGGGTCCAGACACATAAATGCTCTATATTTAGAAACAGAAGTAGTCATTCAGTTACTCCATGACTATTCCATACACTCTACTAGCCAACTACGTTGATATTACTGATGAGAATGTCATAGAGTATTGCATGGAGAATTACTTTGTGGAAGCTACACACGATGAACCATCTCATGATACAAATGCTGCTGCTCAAGATATCGAAAAACCTGCTGATCAAGAGGTTGAAGTCAACACAACTGTTGAACAAGAAGTTGAAGTAGAAGTTGCCGATTAAGAGGTTCAAGCAGCTGTTGCTACTCAACATATTGATGATGTACTTTCTTCTATTCATTCTGAACCTGCTGCTTCTGTCCATGATATTTCTGAAACTTCTGATGCTGCTGTTGATGCTTCTGCTGGTGATGGTGATAGAGATGTTGATATTGGTGATGATTTTGTTAGAGATAAAGATGTGAATGATGATGATTCTGATGGTGATGATGGTGATGATGGTAATGATGCTGATCAACCAAGTCTTCGAGTATATTCAAGGCAATTTAAGGAACTTGAAGTGCATGTATCAGAAGAGGTTGTATCTGAAGATGAATCTGTATCTATCAATCCTTCAGCTGCTCGTCTTCAAATGGATGAATTAGATCTAACATTTGATCAAGCCTCAGCTCAGTTACAGAGTCAAGCTCCAGCAACTTCTCTTGCAGCTATTCAGTCTACAACATTTTCAGCTGTAGAGCTTTCTTTTGTTCAAGCTCAGGTTTCTTCTACTAAATTCTCTACTTTGAATGACTTGATCCAAAAGATGAGTGATCATTTTGAAGAGCACAAGCAAGTGGAAATTCAGAAATTGCGTGCTTTCTTCAAGGGAAAAATGCCGGAAATTGATACATCTTCTGTCGGTCCAACAATACTTATATCAAGTTCTTAGAAACAACACATTAATCGATTACCAACCTGTATTGATATATAACAACGGTTACAAGGTTGATCAGATTCAAAGTTTGAATGTGTTCTCTGTATTATCTCTTTTACACCTTTTTGTGTGTGATCTTGTTCTAGATAATATCTGATCTGATCTTGGTTGATAGAGATACTAGAGATATCACATAATATCTAATCTAGTGTGTTGAACACACTTCCTAATCAACTGGCAACATATAATACTAATATAACTACATAATATCTAACAAATAGATATTATGTCTAACTAAGTTAATATATAACTAATAACTAACTTTAACAAACTAACTAAGTTAACTAGTATAATAAACAAACAATTATATTGAATTACATTGACATTTATTACAAATAGACATAGACTTTAATATCGAGAGTCGACGATCCGGCTTTAGCTTCAGATTGCGATCTTCAGTTTGGATGATCTTGAATCCAATGAGACTGTGTCTTAACAATCTCCCCCTTTGGATCAAGATCATTACGAAAATGATTTTAGCAATTCAATCTTCTTGTTCAGCTCGGAAAATGCAATCTCTTTCTCTAGCTCTTAAATCAGCATGTCTTTTTCTAACAATCTCCCCCTTTGAAGAGTGGACGTGATTCTTGAAACATGTGATCTTTTCCATTTCTTTTGTAGTCATTCTCCTCCTTTTTGATGTTAAGTGCAACGACTTCATCAAAATTAATTGTAAGAAATGTCTATCTTGCGGTTAGAGCCCCTGATCTGTCAATTCAAAAGATATTCATCCAGATCTTTTCAAATCCAGATAAAAATAGTCGTGTAACACCTGAATCAACTAATGAATCAGTTAACATGCCTGTCAGTAACACTAAGTCACTGTGTGTAACGAATACACATTGGAAAGGAGCTGTTTGATGTTGACTCCCCCAGGGCTTCCATTTA
Organism: Arctium minus; assembly: GCA_954870635.1. Classification (NCBI taxonomy): domain Eukaryota; kingdom Viridiplantae; phylum Streptophyta; class Magnoliopsida; order Asterales; family Asteraceae; genus Arctium; species Arctium minus. The sequence continues at coordinate 147,258,626 of OX941081.1, forward strand.
ATCATCGAAACACCATAAAGGTTATTTCTATAAACGTTATGACAAAGAAACTAATTCCTTGTGCGTTCGTGCTTGTGATAGAAAGAATTAAGCACTTGATGATTGCTTATAGGATCAAAATTATGTAAACCTCTGAGACAACAGTAAGTTAAACACAGACTCAATGTGCATGATTGAAGTGCGAAGGTGGGGAAGGCTTCCTTCTTTTCAATATCTAGATTTTCCGAATGAAAATCAGATAGCATATGTGTTGCATCCCCTTTGAAAATCTGAAACACTTTCTTGTTGAGAAGAAAATGAGTAGATAGTGAGGTTTTATCAAGAGTTGGCATGGGTTAGTTGCCTGTTTCAATAATGTTCACCAAAGAATTGTGAAACACTAGTAATGTGGCTACCCGGCTCAGAAAAAGTTGGTGCAGAGTTGTGATATTCTTTTTAACTCTGTTCTCACACGCTCTTTCTTTTAAACGTTTTGCTTACTCTAATCACACTCATTTCTTTTCGCTTCTCACACTTAATCACTAAGGATTAACTTCTTGGGTAGAAATCACTGGTTAAGGTGATTCCATAGAAGTTGTGTTAATTCCTAGCACAATGATTCTTGTTTTCCTATGATGCATGTGATGCTCAGATTGGTTTAACTATTTCAGTTAAAGCACAATTTAGATCATGAAAACATTTAAAATTACACTCCCAAAATATAAAATCTGTTGAAAAATCGGGAAGTGGTTTGAACATTAAAAACAATGTTTTCAAATGATTGAAAGTTGTCCTTCTTTCAACCATATATGAGATGAAGATATAGAATTATACCTTTACGTACGATCTTCTATCTCATGAAGCTAAGCTTTAAGTCATAAACATATGAACTTGTAAGCTTCTCTAAAAAATTCTGCAAAAGTCTTATGTCAAGTCAAAGTAAAATTTATTCACTTAAATTGAAAAGACAAAAAGCAGTAAAACTTTTAAAATACGAGTTCTGATCAGAAATAATCAGAAGTCATATCCGTACTTCCCTTTTGTCTTGAAGAGCTCCCCCTAAATTCTTGCATTACAAAAAAAAATTTTAGCATTAAAAGGTACATGCAAAATTTTATGAGCTCCACCTCGAAGTAATATTGACCACTTGTCAATGTCTTCTCATTCTCCCCCTTGGATTATGAACATTATATAGAAGTGCAGATATCAATCAGAGTTTAGAATTTAGAAAACTTTTATAGGTAACTACTGATTAGATTTTAAGATTTAGCATACCAAGCTTAGAGATAAGAAAGTTGAACCTCTTTTCGTCTAAGGGGTTGGTGAACAAATCGGCAAGTTGATAATCAGTTTTTACAAAGAAAAGTTCAATTGTTCCCTTTTCAACATGATCTTTAATAAAGTGATACCTGACGTCTATGTGCTTAGTCTTGGTGTGTTGAACAGGATTCACTGATATTGCGATGGCGCTCTTGGAGTCACAGTATATCGGGATTTTGTTGAAGTGGAAACCGTAGTCGCGCAATTGAGTTCTCATCCATAAGACCTGAGAACAGCAGCTAGCAGCAGCTACATATTCTGCTTCGGCCGTGGAGGTTGAAACACAAAGTTGCTTCTTCGATGCCCAACTTACTAGTTTGTCACCGAGGAACTGTACATGTCCCGACGTCCTCTTCCTGTCTAACATACAACCTGCATGATCTGCCTCTGTGTAGGCTGTTAGTTCAAAACTAGTATCTTTAGGATACCACAGACCAAGATCTGCAGTGCCCTTTAGATACCTAAATATGCGCTTCACAGCAGACATATGGATTTCTTTAGGATTGGCCTGATATCGTGCACATAAGCATGTTGAAAACATTATATCTGGTCTACTAGAAGTAAGATACATTAAAGAACCTATCATTCCTCGATAAGTCCTAATATCAACATCCTTTCCCGAAGGATCGGTGCCAATTTTAGTACCTGGTGCCATTGGGGTACCAATCGGTTTTGAATTTTCCATTTAGAACTTCCGAAGAATATCCCTAATGTATTTTTATTGATTGATAAAAATACCCGATGAAAATTGTTTTACTTGTAAACCGAGGAAGAAATTCATCTCTCCCATCAAGTTCATCTGAAATCTAGACACCATAAGGTTTGCAAAATTCTTACAGTACTTAGTATTTGTAGAACTAAAGATAATATCATCTACATAAATTTGAATTAAAATGATATCGCCTTTTTCCTTTTTGATAAACAAATTGGTATCAACCGTTTCTTTTGAAAACCCAGACTTGACTAGAAAAGTGGAAAGGACATCATACCAGGCTCGAGATGCTTGTTTCAGACCGTAGAGTGCTTTGTCGAGAATGTAAACATGATTCGGCTTCTCTTGATTGACAAAACCTTCTGGCTGAGAGACGTAGACTTCCTCCTTCAGAATTCCATTCAGGAATGTTGTCTTCACGTCTATTTGAAAGACCGTGAAGTTCTTGTGGGTTGCGTAGGCAAGAAACATTCTGATTGCCTCTAATCGCGCCACAGGAGCATATGTTTCGTCATAGTCTATTCCTTCCTCTTGTATGTATCCTTTGGCTACTAGTCTTGCCTTGTTTCGGATAACGGTACCATCTTCGTCTTTCTTTATCTTGAAAACCCATTTCGTACCTATAATGGTTTTACCTTTAGGCTTTGCTACGAGTCTCCAGACTTGAAGTGCATCGAACTGATTTAGCTCTTCTTGCATTGATACCACCCATTCTGGATCAGCAAGTGCCTCTCATACACGTGTTGGCTCGAACTTGCTTAGAAAGGAGTCATACATGCACATGTTCATTGATGCTGACCTAGTTTGCATCGGTTTTGATGGATCACCAATAATCTGGCTTAGCGGATGCTCTTTGGTCCATTTATGTTCATGAGGTAGTGGATTAGATGATTGTATGTCGGTTGTATCATCTACAAATCCACTTGTACCTTCTTCTGATTGTTCAGGAGGATTGATGGTTTCAGTTGAAGTGGCAGGTTCAGAAGGCTCAGCAGGTACAACTTGTTCTGGTTGTAGATTGATGTGTATAGTATCTCCTACTGTTTCAACTACTTCTGTCTCTTTATCAGTTGTCACTTCTTCAACTTTTGGAGTCGGCATTTGAATTGTAATCTCTTGTTGAATCGGGGCATTTGATTCAATAGGAATATCTGAACTGGTTGGATAAGTAGTCGTTAAGTCTTCCATCCTGTCAACCACAACATATTTCTTTACATTAGATCCAAGAAATTCATCATAAAACAATTCAAATAATAAATCTAAATCAGATAAATGGTTAGTAGAAGTTGATGCTTCATCTGATTTATTCTGTTGAGACGTAGGTCCTGAACTGAGTTGCCCAGAAGCTAGTATTCCTGTTATAACGGGTTCTGAACGTTGTTGTTCGAAAGCCATTTCTTTATCAAACGAGACGTTGATGCTTTCAATCACCGTCTTTGACTTCTTTAGATAAACACGGAATGCAGTTGATGTCGAGGAATAGCCAATGAAGATTCCTTCATCCGCTTTAGCACTGAACTTATTTAGACACTCCCTATCGTTTAGAACGAAACACTTACACCCAAATATATGGAAATATTTGATTGTCGGTGTTCGGTTGTTGATTAACGCATAAGGAGTCTTCTTGAATCTTCGATGTACCATGGAGCGATTTTGTGTGTAGCACGCGGTCGATACAGCTTCTGCCCACAAAAATAGAGGTAAGTCTGATTGACTTAGCATAGTACGAGCAGCCTCGACTAGCGTCCGATTTCTTCTTTCAACCACTCCATTTTGTTGAGGCGTTCGAGCAGCAGAGTATTGATGTGAAATCCCGACAGATTCGAGATATTCTTCAACTTTGTTGTTCTTGAACTCTGTGCCATTGTCTGTTCGTAGAAACTTGACCGGTTTCTGCAGATTCACCTGGGTCGTCTTTAGGAAAGTGATATGTACATCTGGTGTCTCATCATTTGAACGTAGAAACTTGACCCATGTGTATCGCGAGTAATCGTCCACGATCACGAGTATGTACTTCTTGCCGCCTAGACTTTGAGTTCGCATCGGACCGCATAGATCCATATGCAATAACTCTAACGGAGCGCTTGTACTTGGTTCAAGCTTTGGTGTATGAGGTGCCCTCTTCATCTTGCCCTTTTCACAAGCTGCACAAAGATGTTCTCTTTCATACTTGAGTTCTAGAAGTCCTTTGACGAGCTTTCCACTGACCAGATTGTTGATGTACCGGAAGTTCAGGTGAGAGAACCTTCGATTCCATAACCAACTTTGTTGCATCGATGTTTTCGTCAGTAGACAAACTTGCTTGTCAGTCTGGACATTTGATAAATTGATTTTGTAGAGGTCGGATTCTCGAGTACCGACCAAGAGTTCTTCGCCTTCTTCATTGCGAACTGAACATCTCTTGGCTTTGAAGTTGACCTCTAAGTCTTTGTCACAGAACTAGCCTATACTGAACAAGTTGTGTCGTAAGCCTTCTACATAGCTCACCTTCTTGATCGTGACATTGTCATGTTGTACATCACCATATCCCATGATTGATGAAAACTGGTCGTTGCCGAATCTGACTGTTCCGCAATATTTGTCTTTAAAATTGGACAATATCTCTTTTTGTCCTGTCATGTGCTTGGAACATCCGCTGTCCAAGAACCATGTATGACTAGTCTGCATAAGAGAAATTATAAATTTAGAGATTTATACGACAACATTGGAATAATCACTTTGATTATCGAAGTGCGGGTCTTGAACTGATTTGTTCAAAAGCCTATTTTGACTTTGATGTTCGGGTTTTGAACTGCATTATCCAAAAACCTATTTTGTCATTGAAGAACGAGTCCTGATATGTACATAATCAGAAGTCGATTTCTCTATAAGCTTTGTGTGCCTGCAACACAGATTTAGCCTTTGGTACCCACTGGAATTTGGGTCCTTCTGTGTTAGCACAAGATTTTGGTACCCATTTCAAATTGGGTCCTCTTTTCTTTTGAAATGTATGAGAAGGATTAGTATGATATGAATGCACATGGTAATTTCCAAACCAATCTCCAGAATCTTGACAAGAGATAGAAACATGTTTATCACAAAATAGAAGACTTTCTAGCAGATAAAGATAACTGAAATAATTGCTTCATTGTATATTGTTTACGAGAAACAACAAGTTTAAAGTTTAAAAGAGCAACATCAGCAATTAAGACATCTTTACTAAGCGAAGTCTTACTATAATTAACACTACTAAACGATAAAACGGTCTTGTCAAGCTTCCGTTTCGGTTGCCATTGAGAATTTACTTCTGGCCTTTGCTTGCTCAGATCTGAAACATGTGAAACTGGTGAGTTAGACCTTGGAGCAACAAGCGATTGCTCTTTCTTAGAATTACCAGTAATGTTCGGTTTCTGTGATTGCTGAAATATATTCTTACCTTTAGCACTCTTAGCTTTCACAGAGACTGATTTATCAACGAAAACTTTCGTTGATTTTGCACTATTAACACGCATACTGGTTTTTCTCAAAGTTTTCTTAACAAAAGATGAATGGTTAGGAAGTTTTGCATTAAAGTCAAATTGTTCAGAACAATTATCTAAACCACCGTTAGAGTTCAGAAAATCAAATCCTTTATTTGATGAACCAAACATATCTTTAGAGTTTGAAGCCTTAGAAATAACAGAATTTGAAAACACAGTTGAAAACACTTTTTGCTCAATATTCATCAAAAGTCTTTCATCTGACAAAGAATTCTCGAGTTCAGAAATTTTACTTTCTAAAACGAGAGGAGGGACATATAGTTTACCTTGAATAGGCTTCGCCTCCATTTCTTTATCAGAATAACTTGGAAAGAAATCACTCGAAAGAGTTTTCTTGTTTTGATATATTGGACTTTCATTATAACTATTATTCGTCTTCGCATAATTAAATGGAAGATGAACTTTAGCTGATTTCAACCGTTTTTCTGTTTCATTGGCTTCATCCTCTTTTGACAGTTTAGTCCAGAAAGTTTTAAATTCAGGGATTCTGCGAGCTAATTGCGTTGAAAGATGATCATAAAGTCCTGGCACTTCAGACATCCCCTTTTGTAGATAGTGAGGATTCTTATAACCGATTCCCCATCTCTCTATTTCCTCTTTGGGTTTGTTCAGAAAAATAGTCTGTTCAGTTTGACCCATTTTATATAACTTCTCTTCCAAACTTTTTAATTTTTCAAGTAAAGAAAAGTTTTCTTTGGTACAAGAAGCATGCAAATTTGTAAGCTCGTATAAATCTATTTCACCTTTTAGCAGTTTAGACTTAAGATCATAATTCTCTTTAAGAATTATTGTCTTTTCCTTAGCGTTGGTGTCATTATCTTTATGTAAAACCTCAATTAATACTTTCTTCTCAGCAATTTCATTGCTAAGTTTCTGTATCAATTGGTTTTTGTCAGTTATGACACCATTTTCTTGCTCAAGATTAGATTCTAACTCTTTTTGTTTTAAACTCATGGCATGCATTTTATTCATGAAATCTAAATCTGATAGATTACATACCTCTTCTTCTTCATTGTCTGAATCAGCTTCAACATCTGATTCTATTTGGCCCATCAAGCACATGTTGACGTCTTCATCTTTTTCTTCATCCTCTTCTTCATCATCTGAGTCATCGAGCCAGTATTCATCCTCAGTCATCAGTGCCTTTCCAGCCTCCTGTTGCTTTGCAAGAAGCATCTTGTTCTTGTAGTAGTCGGAGTTTCTGACTTTTGGCCTTCGGCAGTCTCTGACAAAATGACCTGTTTTGCCATAGTTGTAGCACGTTGGTGGCTCTGTCTGACTGGATCCTTCATGTTTGAACTTTCTCTCTTCCGGATTTCTCTCCTCTAATCTCTTCCCTTCAGGCTGATACCTTCTCTCTTTAGGCTTCCTTTCCTCTGTTCTCTTCCCTTCAAATCTCTTTCCTTCATATTTGCTTCCTTCAACCCTTTCCTTGTGGATGTAGTTGTTCGGACCAGATGAGTACCTCTGACTGTTTGATGTTGGCTTTTTGTAGAATCTTTTCTGAAAAGCATTTGTCAGCATCATCATTGCTTGCTTAAGCTGATCATTTTCATCTGTGTCAGAGTTTGCATAAGCTTCATCTTCATCTAATTCGTACACAATCGTCTTATTCTTCTTCTTCCTAACAACAAGAGCGACTGTGTCATCAACTGTCTTTCCTCTATGTCTATTCTCAGCTAGAATTTCATCCCCCTCTTCTTCATTCTGACGGAGGGTTTCATACACCTCGTGAAGTGGAATCTCATTCAAGTCTTTGATCTGCTTCATCTGTCTTGCAAATCTTTTCCATTCGGGTTGAAGAATGCTCAAGTTCGTTCAGCAAAGTCACAAACCTGTCATAGGTTTCTTCTAAAGTTTCTCCCACTCTGCCTCTAAATTCTTCATAGTTATTTTGGCAGTTGGAGATTTTCAGCTGATTTCCAACTTTTGAACCCAGCATCATCTTTTCAAGCTGATCCCACATTTCTTTGTCGGAGGCCTTGTAGCTGTCAATCTTTACGTATATTTCATTTGGAATTCCTTGTAAAATGTATGACTTAGCTAATCTGTCGCCTTTGGCTCTTCTAAGGTTATCATCTTGTAGCTCATGAAACTTAAGTTCAACTTCAGTCGACACATTTCCAACTACACGAGTCGTTATGACTGGTTTCATAACCCCTTCTTCTATAGATGTCCTGATGAACTCACCCAGCTCATGTCTGTCAATGAAGTTCAGAAACCGATCCTTCCACTGTTCGTATTCTTCTTTGAAGAGAACTGGTGGCTTGGTGTCAATTCCTATTGCGAGGGAAAAAATTATCCTTTGAAGAGACGTATTCTCCTTTGAAGATACCGTATTTCAGTTTCGAAAAAATTCTCAGAAAAAAATATTCTAAGTATGGAATAGAAGCTTTGCGTTTCAAATGAGGAGCGCAAATGGAAGTTTGCGGGTCTAGTGAGAAGCGCAAACTGAGGTTTGCGGGTCTAGTGGGAAGCGCAAACTGAGGTTTGCGGGTCTAGTGGGAAGCGCAAACTGAGGTTTGCGGGTCTAGTTGGAAGCGCAAAGTTGAGGTTTGTGGGTCACTTGAGGAGCGCAAAGTTAGACTTTGCGTTTCACTTGAGACGCGCAAAGTGGGACTTTGCGTTTCACTTGGGACGTGCAAAGTGGGACTTTGCGTTTGATGTGAGACGCGCAAAGTTGGACTTTGCGTGTGTTCCTCTTCTGCTTTGCGTATGTTCGTCCTTAAACTTAAAATCGACTAGAACTTGAGCCTGAAACGATTAGCAGTACCAAAACACTACCCTTATGTCTAGAAACACTTCTAGAACTGATTGTAAGCACTCGATCTCAATAACACACACTTTTTCGAAATTAATTTGATAGCACAGTGACTTAAAGCTTTCGACTGTTTCTTCACTAAAATCACAAAATGGAACTCGATAGATGATTTAAAATGAAATCAAACAACAACAACTCTATCTAGCATGCTAATCGATCACAACCTGATCGATTTTAACACCTAAAACACTTAAACACTCAAAATCGATTTCCAAACAAGAACACAGGGTCGTTTTTCAGAAAAACTTGATTTGATCTTAATCAGGCTCTTATACCAATTGTCGGTCCAACAATACTTATATCAAGTTCTTAGAAACAACACATTAATCGATTACCAACCTGTATTGATATATAACAACGGTTACAAGGTTGATCAGATTCAAAGTTTGAATGTGTTCTCTGTATTGTCTCTTTTACACCTTTTTGTGTGTGTTTTTGTGTGTGATCTTGTTCTTGATAATATCTGATCTGATCTTGGTTGATACAGATACTAGAGATATCACATAATATCTAATCTAGTGTGTTGAACACACTTCCTAATCAACTTGCAACATATAATACTAATATAACTACATAATATCTAACAAATAGATATTATGTCTAACTAAGTTAATATATAACTAATAACTAACTTTAACAAACTAACTAAGTTAACTAGTATAATAAACAAACAATTATATTGAATTACATTGACATTTATTACAAATAGACATAGAGTTTAATATCGAGAGTCGACGTTCCGGCATTAGCTTCAGATTGCGATCTTCAGTTTGGATGATCTTGAATCCAATGAGACTGTGTCTTAACATCTTCTATCCCTGAAGTGATTCCATTCAGACGCCCTTCTGGGGTTATTATTAGAGAACAGTCTTCTGCACATGTATCATCTTCTGCTCCACCAATCGTATTTCTTCCGATTCCTCCATTATTTACTATGTCTGCGGGTATTTCTACCACAGTTCCTACTGGTACATCTTCACGATCTTCTCTTCATGATCTTCTGGTTACAGAGTTGACAGATCTCCTCTACGCTCGCCTTCTTTCGATGTCACCGCCAGAACATCAAGACCAGGATTTGATCTCTCTTCTAAGGAATTTTCAGTCTACACCTCCTCCAGTTTCTTGGTCTGATTCTAAGAGAATTACTTCTTTATCTGACGAGTTTCATGCTTTCAGATCTGAAGTTCGAACAAGTTTTGATGATCTTAAGTCTTTCATGTCTCAAGCTTTCTCTAAACTATCTAACAGGTTTGATGTTCGTGAACAGAGTTACAGAACTGAGGCCGGTCCGTCTCTTAAACGAAGACAGGACCAAGATGATCCAGATCATCAAGGCCATGAGGGGGAGATGGTAAAAAGACCGAGAGTGGAAGGATCTTCTTCAGCTAGAGAAGATCAATCTCCAGAAGAGGTGGCTGGTGGTACAGAAAAGAATGGTGACAACGTTCAAGACTGTAGCATTAAAGATCTCGTGAACGTCATGATTGAAAATGCTGACTTGTCTTCTTTGACTAATGAACTGAATATTTTTTAGCGTAATATTGTCAATAATATGCAAATTGTGGTGTATGTGGATCCAGATGTTTCTACAAGTGCTCATGAAATTGAAGACTCAGAAGCGGCAAATTGAAGACTCAGACTGTAGCATTCAAGATCTCGTGAACATCATGATTGAAAATGCTGACTTGTCTTCTTTGCCTAATGAACTGAATATTTCTGAGCGTAATATTTTCAATAATATGCAAATTGTGGTGTATGTGGATCCAGATGTTTCTACAAGTGCTCATGAAATTGAAGACTCAGAAGCGGCAACTGACATGAGATCATTCTTTGCGAATTTCATAGAGATTAATTCAGACGATGATGAAGATGTCAGATTTGAGAAAATAAGCCAAGTCAAAGAAGAAGATTGTGATGACATCATTATCATCTCTGATATAGAAGATGGCTCAGTGTTTATGGAAGCAAAAGATGAAGAAGGGGAATAATTGTTATACAGTGATCTTCCTGCTCATGGTGAGGTTCCTGAAACTGCTAAAGCTACATCTACTCCTGCTACTAGTTCAGCTCCGACTACCACTATTCCTTCAAGATCATTTGAAGCTGGTTAGTCGTCTAGAGCTCAAGCTGATGCTACTCCTTCTGAACCTGTCATTCCTCCATTTATCTTAGAAGAGGGTCCAACTTTGTCTAGGAAGCAGAGACAAAGAAGTTTGCAACAAAGATATATGGCTTCAAGGCAAATATCAGCTTTTCTAGAAGACACTCAGAGAAATATTTTCGTTTTTAGAAGAAGGCCGATCAACATTTATGCTATCCTTGGTGTTGAAAAGGAGGCAGAGGCATATCAATATGATTACTTGATGCTCATCAAGTGCCAGCGCCGTAGAGACAGTAGAGTTTCTTCTCCACATCTGATTGTCCGAGTTATCAGTGTCACAATAAACAAGTTAGTTAATCTCTGGTATCCGGATTTCGTAGTGGAAAGAAGAGATTGCAACCGATATACCTTCTCAGAGGTAGATTTTTCTGATCTTTCTATGGATGATATTGAGTTTCTATTTGATCATTTCAGGAATCTTTATCATAGAACTCAGGATGTTTCTCAATCAATTTTTGTCATCAAAAGATTCATTCGACTGCAAATCAGATTCTTCAGAGTGTTTGATTTTCAGATGGTCGTTAAAAGCTTTCAACCAGTTGTAAATCTTCTGAGGCCTAATCGAAGCTTGCAAGACTTATATTCTTATCCTTTATTCACCATAATTCAAGATCCATATGGAGTTTCCTACAAGAATGGCTCAAGTCAAAAATGCTTTTTCAGATTTGAAGAAATTGCTCATTACTCAGATGGAACTTTGAAGGTGATCAAGCTTCAGTTGGAACAACGTGTAAAAGAAGCTCAAAGAAGATTTTTGGAAACAATAAGTAAAGCTTTTCTGGTTGATAATGATGAGATTCGACTTCTCAAGAGGACTTTGAATACAATTCATGAGAGATTGAACCTCCGCTCAACTCTAAGACGACTGGAAGTTTTAGTTGGATTGAATAGATTTCGTCAAAGTGAAGAGCGTCAATGATCCTCCAAAGTCGCTTTGTCGGTCAATGCTGATTCAGAAGATTTTTTTTGAAGACCACTGCGCCAATGATTACTAAGGGGTAGATTGTTAAGTCTAATTTTGTAGTAATCATTGTATTTATTTCCCTTGTCTAAACTGTGTTTAGTGGTGTTATATGTTGTGTTAAGACTAGGGGTATTAAGTCCCTTTCTAGTCTTTGTTTTGTAACTTTGAGAACACACTTTTGAATATCAGTTTACTTTGGAGCGTATACTTTCTCTCTCTAAAGATTTAGAGATTCTTGGACTTTCATGAACTGCTATAACTGTGGAAAACCGGGCATATTGCAAAGGAATGTAGAGTGAAGGTTGTCAAGGACTCTGCTTTTTACAGAAAGAAGATGGAACTGGCAGAGAAAAGAGAAAATGGAACAAATTTGCTTGCTGAAGAGGAGTACTGGTTGGATCATTCAGATAACGAGGCTGAGAATGAAGAGACTACAACCATGTGCTTCATAGGGGATGACAAGAGTGATGATGAAGAAGATGATACCTCCACTGATGATTCTGAGGTAATTTCTGAGTTTGATGTTAACTCTGCTTCTTCTCAATTGAACGTTATTGTGAATGCTTTACATGATTTTCGTTCCAAGTTCATATCTGAAAAGCTTGATAATCAAGAAAAGTCCTTTTTGATTGAAAAGTTGAAAATCTCTTTGAAAGATGAAAAGACTATTTTAACTGAAACAAAAGAGAAATTTCAAAAACAGTTGGATGATTTAGAAAATTCAAATCAGACTTATCATGATTCTTTGACTGAACTGACCTCTTCAAATCAAAATCTTTCTGATAAAATAGTTGTTTTAGAAAGGAAATTATATAAGAGAGAAAAATCTGAGCAGACTATATATATGAATAAGCCTAGGAGTGACGAGGCTATAAAAGAAAGGTGGGGACTTGGTTTTGAAAATCCTCATTGTCTAAACAATGTTATTTCAAAAACCCCAACCTTATATAATTTTGATTATCTAACTCTTGCGAATTATGCTCCTCAATTTAAAATTGACTGGTTGAATGAAAAGCAAGTTTTAGAAATTGAAAATCAAAAGAGGATGCATAACAAGAAAATGGAAATGCCATTTGTTTATATGTCTTAAAATGCAAAGTATTTTCCTTAGAAAACGAAGAAGTCCAGAAATTCCAAAAATGTTTTAAATATCAAATCTTCCAATAAATCTTCATTACCAACTGAATTTGTTGATATATATGTTAATACTAATAAGAAAAATGCATCTCCGGTGTCGTATGATTCTAGGAGATACATTCCCCCATTAGTGTTAGAAGGCAAAATAGTTGATCTTGAAGATAAATTGGAAGAACAAAGTCTTCAAACTGATTTAGAAAACGATTTATTTCTTTTTATAATGAAAACAAGTTTTGAACACAAAATTTCTTCTGGTTTTTCTAAAGATTCTAAGGAAAATACTCAAGTTCTTAAAAACAATGTGCATTTGCGCAACCAGTTGGTTACACAAACCGACACTTTGCGCAAGCCTTTGATCGCACAAAGTTCAGTTTGCGCAACCAATGCATTGCGCAAACCTCCTCCTGACTTGTTCATTTTTCAAAACTATCACTCCAAGGCTAGTTCTTCAATGTCGAATGCTCAGGCTGATTTCTTAGATAAAGTTTCTTCTTCTGATTCAATTATTGATGATTTTTTAACGCTAAATGTTCAATATTATAAAAAGAAGCGTAAAAGAAGAAGATCAAAGAAGTCAAGGAAACATGATAGTGTCTTGTCTGAAAATTCTAATTCTTCTGATTTTTCTGTTTCAGATTGGACTGTGAAGAAATCTTCAAAGCTGATATGGAGGGTTAAACTGCAAACACCAGAATCTGACCTGTTAGGAGATAAGTGTGTAGAAAATCTTTGTGATATTGATACATTTGCTTATTGTAATAAAACCTCAAAATATTCAATTCAGCAAATGATTCACATAGCAAAGAATGTCTCATATGCTTCTTCTAGTTCTGATTCTGATGATTGTGTTTCTTTTTCTATTAATGATTGTTTTCATGTTTGTCTGAAAAATAAATCTGTAAAAAATAAAAGACACAAATTTAACAAGAAGGGACCCATAAGCATATGGGTACCTAAATCTGTGTAGTTTATGTTTGTGCAGCTACGTCATTTATGGTATCTGGATTCGGGGTGCTCCAAACACATGACTGACAACAAATCATTACTTTCTAATTTTAAAGAAAAATGTTGTGGTCGTGTTAAGTTTGGAAATTGTGAGACTGCTCCAATTCTTGGTTATAGTGATCTTGTTCAAGGTAATATAAATGTCAAGAGAGTCAGCTACGTCGAAGGTCTAAGTCACAACTTATTCAGCATCGGACAGTTTTGTGACAAAGATCTTGAAGTCAGCTTCAAATCCAAAAGAGTTGCTGTAAAGAATGATAGTGGCAGAGATTTACTAGTGGGAAAAAGAAGATCTAACTTATATACCATTGATCTTTCCAAGATCACAATCCCTTCAGATATCTGCTTGCTTTCTAAAGCTTCTGTTCATAAAAGTTGGATTTGGCATCGTCGACTAGCTCATCTCAACTTTAAATATATGGATCGCCTGGTCAAGAATGATTCAGTGAGAGGTCTTCCAGTACTTCATTTTCAGAAAGACCACCTCTGTCAGGATTGTGAGAAAGGAAAGATGAAGAAAGCTCCTCACAAGCCAAAGCCTGAACCCTGCACTTCAGACATACTTGATTTACTGCATGTTAATTTATACGGACCAATGAAGACAAAGAGTATTGGTAAGAAAAGGTATGTTTTGGTGGTTGTTCATGATTATTCAAGATATACATGGGTTAAGTTTCTCAAATCCAAAGATGAAACCCCAGACATTCTCATCAACCTCATCAAAACAATTCAAACCAACAAGCAAAAGAAAGTCAAGGTTGTCAGATCAGACAATGGCACTGAATTCAAGAACATTACTCTTCAAACTTTTTACGAGGATCAAGGAATTCAACAACAGTTTTCTGCTGCCCGAACACCGTAACAGAATGGAGTTGTTGAACGAAGAAACAGAACGCTTGTTGAGGCTGCCAGATCTATGCTTGCTTATTCTGGTCTTCCTTTGTCTCATTGGGCTGAAGCTGTTTCAACTGCATGTCATACTCAGAACCAATCGATTTTACATCGCCGATTCAACAAAACACCATATGAGTTGATGAACGGTATCAAACCGAATGTGAAATATTTCAAGTCTTTTGGGTGTAAGTGTTACGTTCTGAATGACAGGGATAATCTGGACAAGTTTAGTCCGAAGACAGATGAGGGTATTTTTCTGGGTTATTCTTCTAACTCTGCAGCTTACAGAGTCTTTCTGATCTCAACATGAAAAGTAATAGAGAGCGTAAATGTAAAATTTGACGAAGCTGCTGATTTGGTTTCTGGTCAACCAGGCTTAGAACCCGTACTTACTGGGAATTCAGCTTATGAACAAATCAGTTCAGAACCTCCACTTCAATAGACAAATCAGGATCCTTCTTCTTCCTTACTTAATCTTTCTGATCTTGATTTTCTATTTGAGAATTTTAATGATGATCTTCCCAAATCTAATTCTGATAGTGTTTCAAATGTTTTGAATCAGGATACTGCGAGCACATCAACATCTAATTCCGCTGCAACTATCCCTGACACTGATGCTGTTACAGTCCCTCCTGTCATTCAAACAAGTATTTCTGCTTCTGATCAAGTACAATCAGAAAATGAGCAATCAGAACCGGAACAAGTGAACACTGAACATATTCAAGAAGAATCTGCTCAAGATCAATCTGTTCCGGAAGAACAAGTTCAGGATGAATAATAAACTGTTAATGTACAATCAACACTTCCAGATTCTGATTCTGAAGTTGTTGAACTTCCCCCTCCTCCTTTCGAGACAGTATCCATATCTTCATCTGAAATAGAAGCATCTGATCCTCCCTCTCAACAATTATAAGTGGTTCAAGATGTAATTGATCCTCTCCCTCATATCACAAAATGGACAAGATCTCATCCAATTCATCAAATTATTGGAGATCCCTAAGCCAGTGTGTCTACACGTTTCCAGGACGGCTACTTCCAATGAATGTCTCTTCACTTGCTTCCTAAGCAAGATTGAACCAACAAAAGTCTCTGAAGCATTGGAGGATCCAAATTGGATTATATCTATCCAAGAGGAGCTCAATCAATTTGACGTGCTGAAAGTTTGGAGACTTGTTCCACGGTCGGAAGGAAAAAAGCATAATTGAAACAAAGTGGATATTCAAGAATAAGAAAGACAGAGATGGTATCGTTATTCGGAACAAATCAAGATTGGTAGCTAAGGGTTATCGACAAGAAGAAGGAATTGACTACAATAAAACGTTCGCACCGGTTGCCAGATTAGAAGCTATTCGGATGTTTCTTGCATTCGCTGCTTATCGTAATTTCACTGTCTATCGGATGGATGTCAAGACAGCATTCCTCAATGGCAAACTGAAAGAAGAAGTCTGTATTTCTCAGCCAGAGGGGTTTGTTGACAAAGATCGTCCTGATCATGTCTATTTTCTCGATAAAGCGTTGTATGGCCTGAAACAAGCACCGCGCGCATGGTATGATGAGCTGTCAGCCTTCTTGATCAAATATGGCTTCACCAAAGGATCCATTGATACCACTCTTTTCATTTATAGATCAAACTTGGATATTTGCTTAGTTCAAATATATGTAGATTATATTATTTTTGGTGCGACTAAAAAATCTTTATGTACTTGATTTTCTGATCTAATGACTTCTAGGATTCAAATGAGCATGATGGGAGAAATCAATTTCTTCCTCGGCTTACAAGTGAAGCAGCTTCCAGATGGAATCTTCGTCAACCAGTCAAAGTATGTATTTGACATCTTGAAGAAATTCAAGATGGACAAATCTACTTCAATCGGCACGCCGATGGCTCACGGTGCCAAAATCGGACTAGATCCAGATGGAAATTTGTTGACCAAAAGACATATCGAGGAATGATCGGATCGCTGGTGTATCTCACGGCAAGTCGCCCGGACATAATGTTCTCTACTTGTCTTTGTGCCAGATTCCAATCCAGGCCTAAAGAATCTCATCTGCTAGGAGTCAAGCGCATTTTTAGATATATTAAAGGAACTCCTTATTTAGGTTTATGGTATCCTAAAACTTCTGACTATAAATTGATTGCTTATTCCGATGCAGATTTTGGCGGTAATCAGTTGGACCGGAAGAGTACTTCAGGTCATCTTCAATTCTTGGGAGACAGACTGATAAGTTGGGCGTCGAAGAAACAGAACTGTGTTTCTATATCAACTGCAGAGGCAGAGTACGTCGCCGCAGCTAGTTGTTGCGCTCAAGTGCTTTGGATGAAGACACAATTACGGGATTACGGGATGCTGTACAAAACCGTACCTATCTATTTTGACAGCAAGTCCGCAATTACCATATCAGTCAATCCGGTCCGGCACACAAAGACCAAGCACATAGATATGCGGTACCATTTCATAAAGCATCATGTGGAAGAAGGTACTATTGAATTATATTTTGTACCAACTGAATATCAACTTGCTGATATCTTTACAAAAGCCTTAGATGAAAAACGTTTTAACTTTCTGCTTTCAAAACTTGGCATGTTGAATTTAAAAGTTTAAATCTTTACAAATTTTATTCTATAAAGTAAAGTATTTCAGATTTTCTTTCTTTTGAATAAAATGTGTGTCTAGGATTTTTTACAAGTTCTTTGTTTATATTATAGTTTTATATGTTCAACTTTCAATTCTTACAATAGTCGAAAAGTCAGCAACATGTTTGTAGCTTTTGATACTGCTTTAAAGATATGTGAGTCAGAATATTTATAGTTTACTTTGATTAGACTACCTAAATAATCAGAATTATAGATCGGAATGAAAATATGGGCTAAGCACTTAGATGTTGACCTGAGTGATTGAGATGAATTATATTAACTTCATAAAATACAGAAATCTCTGAGTTGAAAAGTTTGTACCTGTGGCCTTTCTGGTTTGGGAAAGTAAGTTCCGTGGGATGCTTGTCATCTGATCCCCTAAGGTCATTTGGTCTGGGAGTGATCAAACCCAAATCCTTCTATAGAACCAGATCGAAAGTCATGTTCTACTGGTATGAATGGGTTTAGGATGTGTCGATGTAGCCTTTCTGATCCGGGAAAGTAAGTTCCAAGGGGTGCTTGACACCTAGTCCCCTATGGCCATCTGGTCTGGGAGCGGCTGACCCAAATCCTGCAATAGGGTCAGATAGAAAGTTACGTTTACGGCATGTTCTTTACTTACCAAACTTTTTGATTAAAAGATGCCAAAGTGCACACGCTTAAAAGATGCCAAAGAGCACATTCTTGTGAAGATGCCAATGTGCACACTGCTAAAAGATGCCAATGAGCACAACATCTCATAAAACTTGGTGAAATGTTTGAGTTGCGATAAACCTGTAAATTTGTGAATATCTTAATTTTTGATGACTTAGTGTTAGTACATGCAAAGATCTATAATATTTTTTAGAATTGCATTTTTCTTGAAGCTAATCGAAGTTCACATGCGAGAACACTGAATAGATAAGATGGAAGTTTTTGAAACTGAACATGTCCTAACTTGATATGCAATGAAACTTGTTCCTGTATCCAACAACATATGCTTGATTTCAACTGATTGATAATTCTGTGAAATTTTACTGAGTAGACTCTAATTTGTTTAGTGTTTAAAATTTTATATGTTCAGTTGTTTCAAAATTTATATTCAGTATTATTTTTCTTTTTACACTAATGATTATATGGTTGTGTATCCATATTTTTGTTAAATGGTCTGTGCATATTTCGAGGGGGAGAGCCAATCTGAAAAGAATATCTGAATTATTCTGTTTTTGAGGGGGAGTGAAGATAGCTGATAAAATACTTCACGTGCTGATCAGAATTTCATCAGGTAAGTATTTTCTGAAATTTCTATACAAATGTTTTACTGATTTGTTAAATTTTGTGCATTTGTGTAGGGGGAGTAAAAAGAGCTTGACATGTAAGTTTACTGTTTTTTTTAAGGATGTTATTTTTTTTTTTAGTGTTATTTTTTTTTAAAGTAATTTTTTTTTAGTATTAAGTGTTTTTTTTAGTATAAATAGCATTAGTCCTGTTCATTTTTCACTTTTCTCGCTCTCTTTCACATTTGAATTTCACGAACTGTTCATCTTCTCCTTCTCACCTCTGCGCCGTTTCACTTGTTTCCTTTCAGTATTGTGAATCGATCTCGATCAGGTTTGTATTTCATTCCTATGTGTGTATTTGTTTTGTCGTTTGATTTCTATATTGGTGTTCTTCTTTTGATTTTCATTTTTTCTTCCTATACTTACTATGTGTTTTTTTGACCTTGTTACTGTTCATCATTGTGTTCATCAGATTCGAAGTGCTTTTGTTTAAATCGAGTTTTGGGTTTTGTTTTGTTCGTAATTTCGAACATCAGGTATGTCTTTTTACCCTTTATTTTTGAGTTTAATAGCTTTAATTTGATGTTTTTGAATTTTTCGGTAAAGAACTCTCGAAAACTCTAGTTTTCGTATCAAGGTCGTGTTTACGCAAAGTTAACTTTGCACAACCATCAGGACACGCAAAGTCTACTTTGCGTATTTCGTTGGAAACGTAAAGTGTACTTTGCGCAACCAACATGACATGCAAAGTTCAGTTTGCGTATCCCGTTGGTCACGCAAAGTGTACTTTACGTAACATACTTGACACGCAAACCTTGTCTTGTGCTTGTTTGTTGTTTTGTATCAGTTTGCGTAACCTGTTGGTCACGCAAAGTCAGCTTTGCGTAACCTTCGTGTCCCGCAAACTTTGTGATTTGTGTTGAATGTTTTTCAGGTCTTGTTTACGCAACAAGTTCATCACGCAAACCTTAGTTTGCGTAATGAACTGAATACGCAAACCTCAGTTTGCGTATCATGCCTATTCCGCAAACTGTCCTTTGCGTATCACGCTCATTGTGCAAACCAGACTTAGAAAAATTTTCATTTTTTTTTCAGTTTTTCCTTCTTTGTCTAATTTTTCGTCGTTTGTTTTTGTTTTTCAGGTCTTTAAATGTCTTCTCATACCCAAACTGATCCAATGATACAAGATGAAAATGTGGTTCTCAATGATCCGTCTGATCAAGCTTCACACGAGACGGCGATGCCGTCTGTTCCTTCAGTAGGGGCCAATCTTTATGCATCTTGCCGAACGCCGAACGATGTCTTTCCAATCATGCTGTACATTTTGCCATACAAGCCGAACAATTACTTTGTGGATTTTGATAAAATCAAGATACATCCGGTGATTCGAGCGATTCTCAGAGGTCATCCACTTGCACAGGCTCTTACTTCACGTGTTGACGTTCCTGAAGTCTATATTCAACAGGAATGGAACACGATATCAAAGAATGAGCTCGTTCGACCTCATCGTTTTGATCTTCAGATTGATCAGTTCGATTCATTTCTTTCATACAAGCGTCTACGTCTCATTCTGGAGCTTCCTGAGCCCAACTCCAGACCAGGCAGAACTTCTTATGACAGTTTTCCTTCTTAAGAGGATGTTCTTGACGGAATTCGAAATCTTGGATATACTGGCACATTGAACAGAGTTAGTGATTTTGACAAGTCACATCTTCCTCCAGTTTGGTATGCTCTCTTCTCGGTTCTCATCAGGTTCCTTACAGGAAAACATTCTGGAATAGACAGTGCTAGTCTTCGGTATCTCCGATTGTTCCATGCAGTCATCTATGACTTGCATGTCGACTACACATATATATTCTGGACTGAACTCTCGGAGAGGGTACAAGACAAGCTAACAAACAAGAAGCGCAAATTCATTCCATTTATCAGATTCTTGAAGCTGATCATTCGAAGTTTGCTCAGAAGCAATTCATCTATTCCACGCAAATTATCCTGGCCTCGGGTTTCAGATACAGAGATGACGTACATTCAGAAGCCGAAGCGGTCTTTCAACTATTCCTTGCCTATTCCTTCCAATCTTATTACGACATATGCGGATCCATCTGATCTAAGTATCATTGAATATTGTCTGGACAATGATATCTTTCTGGAAGTTGATCAAGCTGATCTGTTACATGTTGAACAAGAAGTTGAAGTTGTCGAACAAGAAGCAGAAATATCTGCAGAACAAGAAGCAGTTGCAACTCAACAAGTTGATGAAGTTCTAGCTGATCTTGATCCTAAAGTTAGTACTACTGCTGCTATTGACTTTGAGGATGAAGATGATGAAAATGTTGATACTTCTATTGATGCTGATGTTATTGCTGATGAAGATGAAAATAGAGATGCTTTCATGATGATATTTCTGGCAGTGAAGATGATGATAATGATGATCATGATGGTGATGATGCTGATCAACCGAGTCTTCGGGTCTATGCAAGACAATTCAGGGAACCAGAAGTGGTTGTTCAAGAAGAGGTTGAGTCTGAAGAAGAGTATGTTCCGATTAACGCTGCAGTTGCCAATATACATGTTGATGAACTTGACTTAGCATTTGTCGATGCTTCAACTTCTCATCAGGTTCAAGATACATCAGTTTCTGTTACTTCTAGAGTCGAGACTTCTTCAGTCGGGGTACGAGATACAACGGCTAAATTTTCTACTTTGAATGAGTTAATTCAAAAGATGAGTGAGCAGTTTGAAGATCACAAGCAAGCGGAAATTCAGAAATTGCGTGCTTTCATCAAGGGAAAAATTCCGGAAATTGATACATCCTCTATCCCTGAAGTGATTTCGTTCAGACGCCCATCTGGGGTTGTGATTAGAGAACCATATTCTGCAGTTCAATCATCTTCTCCTGCTATTATGTCTATTCCTCTACCTCCGGCGTTTATGCAGTCTCCGGGTATTTCTACATCAGCTCCTACGGGTACATCTTCACGATCTTCTCTTCATGATCTTCCGATTTCTAAGTTAACCGATCTACACTACGCGCGTTTATTGTCTATGTCATCGCCACAACATCAAGATCAAGATCTGATTTCTCTTCTAAGGAATTTTCAGCCTACGCCGCCTCCAGTTCCTTCATCTGATTCTGACTGGATTACTATTTTGTCTGAAGAATTAAAGTCTTTCCGATCAGAAGTCCAATCCAGTTTTGTTGATCTTAGGTCTTTTATGACTCAAGCTTTTTCAGAACTTTCTAACAAGGTTGATCATATTGAAAAGAGCTGTAGAACTGAGGCTGGCCCGTCTCTTAAACGCCGGCATGACCATGATGATCCCGATACTCAAGGTCATGAGGGGGAGATGAATAAGAGACAGCGAGTAGAGAGTTCGTCTGCTAGAGAGGATCAGACACAAGAAGATGCGACTGACAAATCAAAGAGTTCTAAAGATGTTCAAGACTGCAATGTTGAATACATTGTAAATGTGATGTTAGAGAATGTAGACATGTCTGAAATATCTAATGTCTTGAATATTTCTGAACAGGATATTCAGAATGATATGCAGATAGTTGTTTACGAGGATCCAGACACTGCTGTAAGATCTCATGAGATAGATGATTCGTAGATTGCTAATGATATGAGAAACTTCTTTGCAAACTTCATTGAGATAAACTCAGATGACGACGATGATGTCAGATTCGAGAAGCTTTATAAGGTGAAAGAAGAGGAATGTGATGACATCATCATCTTATCCGACACTGAAGATGATTCTGTGTTTATGGATGCTAAGGATGAAGAGATTACATATATGGTGTACAGAGATCTTCCTTCTCATGAAGAGGTTCCTGAAGATACTACTGTTCCGGAAGCTACTCCTGATATTTCTACTCTTGTTGCTACTACTGCTCCGACTACCTCTGCTCCTTCAGGTACATTTGAAGAAGGTCAGTCGTCTAGAGAACAAGTTGATGTTCCTCCTGCTGATCCTGTGATTTCACCAAGCATTCAAGAAGAAGGACCAGCTTTTACGAGGCAGGAGAGACAAAGAAATCTTCATCAAAGATATATGGCTTCAAGGCAAAGATCAGCTTTTCTAGAAGACATTCAGAGAAATATTTTTGTTTCTAGAAGAAGGTCGATCAACATTTATGCTATCCTTGGTGTTGAAAAGGAGGCAGAGGCATATCAATATGAATACTTGATGCACATCAAGTTCCAGCGCCGTAGAAACAATAGTGTTTCTTCTCCACATCTGATTGTCCGAGTTATCAGCGTCACAATAAACAAGTTAGTTAATATTTGGTATCCGGAATTTGTAGTAGAAAGAAGAGATTGCAACCGATATACCTTCTCAGAGGCAGATGTTTCTGATCTTTCTATGGATGATATTGAGTTTCTATATGATCATTTCAGGAATCTTTATCATAGAACTCAGGATATTTCTCAGGCACTGTTTGTTATCAAGAGATTCATTCGTTGGCAAATCAGATTCTTCAGAGTGTTTGATTTTCAGATGGCCGTTGAAAGCTTTCAGCCAGTTGTAAATCTTCTAAGGCCCAATCAAAGCTTGCCAGACTTAGATTCTTATCCTTTATTCACCATTATTCAAGATCCATATGGAGTTGTCTACAAGAATAGTTCAAGTAAACAATGCTTTCTCATATTTGAAGAAATTGCTCATTACTCAGATGGAACTTTGAAGGTGATCAAGCTTCAGTTGGAACAACGTCTGAAAGAAGCTCAAAGAAGATTTTTGGAAACAAGAAGTAAAGCTTTTCTGGTTGATAATGACGAGATTCGACTTCTCAAGAGGACACTGAATACAATTCATGAGAGATTGAACCTCCGCTCAACTCTAAGACGACTGGAAGTTTTAGTTGGGTTGAATAGACTTTGTCAAAAAGAAGAGTGTCAATGATTCTCCAAAGTCGCTTAGTCGGTCAATGTTGATTCAGAAGATTATTTTTTAAAGACCACTGCGCCAATGATTACTAAGGGGGAGATTGTTAATATTGATTTTGTAGTAATCATTGTAATTATTTTCCTAGTCTATACTGTGCTTAGAGTGCTTATCTGTGAGGTTAAGGCTAGGGGTATTTAAGTTCTCTTAGGCCTTTGTTTTTGTAATTTTGGAACATATATTTTGAATATCAGATTACTTTGGCGCTCCTACTTTCTCTCTCTACTTTCTCTCTCTAGAGATTTAGTGATTCTTGGACTTTCAAAAACACATACACACACACATACTAATGGTGTAAAATCAGAGAGAACATCGAGAGCTTTAAACCGAAATCATCAACCTTGTAATCCATTGATTATTAATCAAACAGGTTGGTAATCATATATGTTGTTGTTTTGATAAGAACTTGATATATTGTGGACCGACAATTGGTATCAAAGCTCTGAATAACAGATTCAAATCAAGTTTTTAAAACTCGACTCTATGTTCTTCATTTCAAAATCATTATTGAGTTATAGTGTGTTTTAGGTGTTGAAATTGATCAGGTTGTGATCGATTTGTGGTCTAGATCGAGTTGTTGTTGATTAATTTCAATATAGCACTTCAATCGATTCAAATTTTGGGATTTTTTTGCAAAATAGTTCACGTCTTTGTCTCACTGTTCCATCGATCAAATTCTCAAAAAGTGCTTGTTTTCGAAATCAAAGGTTTATAATCTGTTTTAGAAGTATTAGTGGTTGTTTTGCCAAAGTTGGCACTGCTAAATCGAAGTCTAGATAGGTTTATTGTGTTTTTAGTCGATTTTTCGAAGCACAAGGACGAACTCGCGAGAGTTGCAATATTTCGCCAGTTCATAGAGGGTTTTGCGCCACGTTCAGTTCGCGCAAACTCTTCTTTTGCACCACACGCTACTCGCGCAAAACTTCATTTGCGCTAGCTTCGACTCGCGCAAACCTTCATAGTACCACACACCGGACGAGAATATTATCTCCACTTTGCGCCAACATCTTTTAGCGCAAAGTTCTCTTTTGCGCCATCAACATCTCGCGCAAAAGTTCTTTCGCGCAACCTTCGACTCGCGCAAACCTCAGTTTGCGCCACGTATATCTCACGCAAAGTTGATCTCAAGTTCACTTTTGCGCTAACACCTCATAACGCGAAGTTACTTTTGCGCCAGACTCCCATCGCGCAAGTTTGATTTTTGCGCCACCTTCTCAAAGCACAAATTTTGCCTTTTGCGCCAGTACCAGACTTAGTCTTTTTCAGAATGACTTCAAGAGAAGCTCTAGCGATCGGAACTGATTCAAAGCCACCAATACTCTTCAGGGGAGAGTATGAACAGTGGAAAGATCAGTTCATGGACTTCATTGAAAGACATGATTTGGGAGTATTCATCAGAAAATCAATAGAAGAGGGAGTTATGGCACCAGTTTATGAGACTCGTACGGAAGGAACTGTGGCAACAGAGTTTCAACTGAAGTATGAGGAACTAGAAGGTGATAACCTAAGAAGAGCAAAAGGTGATAGGTTAGCAAAGTCTTATATTCTTCAAGGCATTCCAAATGAAATATACGTGAAGATAGACAGCTATAAGGCCTCAGGCAAACAGATGTGGGATTAACTAGCGAAGATGATGCTAGGTTCAATGGTTGGGAACCAGCTCAAGATATCCAACTGCCTAAACAACTATGAAGAATTCAAAGGCAGAGTTAGAGAGTCTCTAAAAGTAACATACGACAGGTTTGTGACCTTGCTGAATGAATTAAGCAAGAACAAGGTCACTAAATCACAGATAGAGCTTAATGTCAAATTCCTCAGCATTCTCCAGCCTGAATGGAAGAGGTTTGCCAGACAAATGAAGAAAATCAAGGATCTAAACGAGATTCCACTTCATGAGGTGAATGAAACCCTCAAAAAAATTGAAGAAGAGGTGGATGAAATCTTGGATGAAAAGAAACAGGGTGGGAAGACAGTTGCTGACTCAGCTGCTCTTGTTGTGAGAAAGAAGAAGAAGAAGATGCTTATGTCTGAATCAGATGAGGTTGAAAATGAAGCGAACTCTGACTCGGACGACTATGAACAACTGAAGCAGGCTATGCTTATGCTGACAAAGGCTTTTCAGAAGAAGTTCTACAAGAAGCCAAGTTCAAACACTCAGAGGTATTCTTCTGGTCCAAGCAATTATGTTCACAATGAGAGGGTTGAAGGAAAGAGATTTGAAGGAAAGAGAGTAGAGGAAAGGAAGCCAGAAGAAAGAAAGTATCAAGATGAAGGATCCAGTCAGTCAGAACCTCCAATGTGCTACAACTGTGGCGAAATAGATCACTTTGCCAGAGACTGCCGAACACCGAAAGTCAGAAACTCAGACTACTACAAGAATAAAATGATTCTAGCCAAGCAACAGGAGGCTGGAAAGGCATTGATGGCAGAAGATGAGTACTGGCTTGATCAATCAGAAGATGAGAATGAAGAGAAGGATGAAACAGCTCACATGTGCTTAATGGGCAAACAGGAATCAGAAGCTGAAGCTGATCCGATGACGATGACAATGACGAGGTATGTGATTTAACTCAATCTGACTTCTTAAATCAAATGCATGCCATGTTGACTAAACTCGAAGAGTTAGAGTCAAAGCTTAAGCGAGAAAAAGGTGTTATCAATGACAAAAACCAATCAATACAGAAACTTAGCGAGGATATTGCTGAGAAGAAAGTATTGATTGACACAATGCATAAAAACTTTGATAACTGCGCTAAAGAAAAGACAATAATTCTCAAAGAAATAACTGAAAGAAATTCTAAATTGAGAAAGAGTGAGTTTGATTTCAAAGAGCTTACGAAAATGTTTTCTATGTGTACCAAAGAAAACGAATCTTTACTTGCAAAACAAAAGCCTTGGAAGAGAAGTTATACAAAATGGGTCAAACTGAACAAACCATTCATCTAAACAAACCCAAAGAGGAAATAGAGAGTTGGGGACTCGGTTACGAGAATCCTCATTACCTTAAAAATGCTAAATCTAAAGTGCCTGCACTTTATGATTTTACTTTTATGAAACTAGCTCGACGAATCCCTGAGCTTAAAGTTTTCTGGACTAGACTGTCAAAAAAGGATGAAGCCAAGGAAACAGAAAAACGAAAGAACACATCTATTGTTCAACTTGAATTTCGTTATGCGAAGATGAATAATAGTTATAATGATGATCCAAT
Source organism: Arctium minus (assembly GCA_954870635.1). Taxonomy (NCBI): domain Eukaryota; kingdom Viridiplantae; phylum Streptophyta; class Magnoliopsida; order Asterales; family Asteraceae; genus Arctium; species Arctium minus. The sequence goes on from OX941081.1 coordinate 147,285,186, forward strand.
ATATCAAAAGAAATCTCTTTCAAATGACTTCTTTCAGAGTTATTCTCTCAAAGAAATGGAGGCGAAGCCTATTAAAGGTAAACTATATGTCCTTCCCCTCGTTTTGGAATGTAAAATATCTGAACTTGAGACTTCTTTAACAGATGAAAGACTTTTGATTGATATTGAACAAAAAGTTTTTTCAACTGTGCTTAAAAGTTCTGTTCTTTCTAAATCATCAAAGGCATCAAAATCTGATGACTTGTTTGGTTCAACTAATGAAGGGTTTGATTTTCTAAACTCCGATGGTGTTTTAGATGAGTGTATTGATCAATTTGATTTTCATGCCAAACGTCCTAACCATTCATCTTTTGTTGTGAAATCCTTGGGATCAACCAGTATGTCTGAAAAAGGTAGATCATCAACGAAAGTTGATAAATCAGCTTCTGTGAAAGCTAAGAATGCGAAAGGTAAGAAGAAATCTAAGCATTCCCAGAAACCAATCACTACTGGTAATCCAAAGAAGATACATTCCGTTGTTGCTCAAAAGTCTAACTCACAAGTTTCAAATGTTTCAGATCTGAACAAGAATAGGATAGGAGTTAAATCTCAATGGGAACCAAAACAGGAGATTGACATGACTGATAAATCTTTTTGTAGTGTTGATTGTAATAAGACTATGCCTAGTAAAGATGTTTTGAATGCGAATGTTGCTACTATTTTGAAACCAAAACTTGTCGTTTATCGCAAGAAATAGTCTATGAAGCAATTATTCGAGTTATCTTTATCGGCTAGAAAGTCTTCATATTATAATCAACATGTTTATGCTTCTTGTCAAGATTCTGATGTTTGGTATGGCACTTATAATGTTCACTCTTGTCATACTAATTCTTCATTTGATTCTCAAAAGAAAAGAGGACCTAATTTCAAATAGGTACCAAAATCATGTGCTAACACAATTGGACCCAAATACCAGTGGGTACCAAAAGCTAAATCTGTGTTGCAGGCACTCAAAGTTTAAGAGGGAACATAGAATTTAGGCTTTTGAACAAATCAGTTCAAGACCCGGACATAAATGTCAAGACGATGGCTTCTAAGTAAATCAGCTTAGGACCCGTACTTCAACGAAGTTTGACTTCTAAACACAACAGTTTAGGACTCGTACTTCAGTGATCAAAAGACTTTACTCCTGTGCTGATATGAGAAGTGTACTCCAATACTCGAATGAGGAAATCAACCTTCAAGGGGGAGTACATATTTGTCTAAAAATTTAATGCATATCTTTTTAACTGACATATTTTTGGATGCATAATTTCAGGGGGAGTAAAAGAGCTATGACTTCTGATTATTTCTGATCAGAACTCGTACTTTCATTGTTTTACTGCTTTTTGTCATTTTCATTTTCAGTGAATAAATTCGCTTTAACTATGACATAAGACTTTTGCAGATTTTTTTGAGAGATGCTTACAACATCATATCTTTATGACTTTAATCTTAGCTTCATGAGATGTAAGATCGCACGTAAAGGTATAATCCTTTATCTTAATCTCATATAAGGTTGAAAGAAGGAAAACTTTCAATCATAGAAAACATTGTTCTTAAATGTTGAAACCACTGCCTGAATCTCAAACCGATTTCATGAATTGGAAGTGTGATTTTGAATGTTTTCAAGATCTATTTGGGTTTTAACTGAAATAGTTAAACCAAATTGAGCATCATATGCATCATAGGAAAACATGATTTCATTGTGCTAGGACTTAACACAACTTCTATGGAATCACCTTAACCAGTGATTTCTACCCAAGAAGTTAATCCATAGTGATTGAGTGTAAGGAGTCGAAAAGAAATGAGTGTGATTAGAGTGAGCTTAATGTTTAAAAGAAAGAGGGTGTGAGAACAGAGTTAAAAAAATATCAGAACTCTGCACCAAACTTTTTCTGAGTCGGGCAGCCACAATTCTAATGTTTCACAACTCATTGGTGATCATTATTGAAACAGGCAACTAGCCTATGCTAACTCTTAATCAAACCTCACCAACTTCTCATTTTCTTCTTAAAAGAAAAATGTTTCACATTTTCAAAGGGGAAGCAACACATTTGCTATCTGATTTTCATTAGGAAAATCTGGATATTGAAAAGAAGGAAGTCTGCCCCACCTTCGCACTTCAATCATGCACATTGAGTCTGTGTTTAACTTACTGTTGTCTCAGTGGTTTACACAATATTGAGCCTTAAAAGCAATCATCAAAGTGCTTAATTCTTTCTATCACAAGCACGAACACACAAGGAATTTGTTTCTTTGTCATAACGTTCATAGAAATTGCCTTTGTGGTGTTTCGATGATTGAATGGAAGCCCTGGGGGAGTGAACATCAAAAAGCTCCTTTCCAATGTGTATTTGTTACACACAGTAACTTTGTGTTACTGACAGGCATTTTAACTGATTCATTTGTTGATTCAGGTGTTACACGATTATTTTGTCTGGATTTGCAAAGATCTGGATGAATATCTTTTGAATTGACGGATCAGAGGCTCCAAATGAAGGACATTTCTTACTCAGAGTTTTGATGTAATCGTTTCTCTATTCGTCAAAAAGGGGGAGAACCTAAAGCTTGAAGAAATGTTCATTACATTACAAGTTGTCTTTCAAAAAAGACAATGGGAAAGAGAAGAATTAACCAAGAAATGGGAGAGTTCAAAGTATTCTGAAGACATGCTGATTTTAGAGAAATTTTCTTTAAAGATACTTTGCTAAAGCATTCTGAGCTAAAACCTGGAGATTATTACATATGGAAGACAGAGAAGGAGATTGCATCTTCTGAGCTGAAAAAGAAGACTGAATTGCTAAAATCTTTTTAGTAATGATCTTGATCAAAAGGGGGAGATTGTTAGCGCACAGATCTATTAGATTCAAGATCATCCAATCTGAAGATCCAATCTGAAGCTAATGCCGGAAAGTCAACTCTTAATATTAGTCTAATGTCATTTGTAATAAAATGTCAAAGTTTAGTTTTTAGTATTTTATTATTATTTCTAAATATCTAAGTTATTAGATATTAGTTAGATATTATCTTAGTTTAGACATTATGTAATGTGTAGTGTGTCTAGGAAGTTAACAACTTGTTGGGAACTGAAGAATTCATCAAGTATGGTTAATGCTGCTGGTTCAAAGTTACTACTGCTAGAAGACTTAAAAGTTAATACTGCTGAGTGTTACTACTGCTAGTACTATTAATACTGCTAGTTAAAGTTAGTGCTGCTTAAACAAAGTTAGTACTGCTTAGCTAGTTAGTACTGCTAGTAGTTAGTACTGCTTAGTAGTTAATGCTGCTAGAAGAGATTAATGCTGCTGAGCATGGTTAGTACTGCTAGAGTTAATACTGCTCAAAGTATTAATGCTGCTTATGGTTAATACTGCTTATAAGATGGAGATCTGTATGGAAAGGATGACAGTTGGATAAACTGAAGATTATGGAAAGCTTGGAGATAATGATGGAAGATATTATGAAGATATTTTATTAATTGTAATTAGCTTTTATCTTCAGTATATATATATAGTATTGTTTAGAATAGTTAGATAATTTTTGGTTTTCATTCTTTTAGAGAGAAAATTAACCTCAAGGTATAGATCCTAATTCTAGAGAAGTAGAATTCGTATTGGTGAGCCTGTTCATCAATATTGAGGTTGAGTGTGTAATCTTGTAACTTCAAAGCATTCAATTACAAGTTTACAGTTTGTTCTTCATATCTACTGTGTTGATTTACTGTTTTAATTAAATATCAAAGTGTTATTCCGCAAACTTCTTTGATATTGTTTCTGAGAATTAATTCTTGTTGAGAATTCGATCCTGACAAGTGGTATCAGAGCCAAACTCTCTCAGAAACAGTTATTTATCATGGAAAATCTTACAGAATCAAGCAGTACTTTGGTTTCTAAAGTTCCAATGCTCAAACCAAGTGAGTTTGACATGTGGAAGATCAGAATCAGACAATATATTCTTCTCACTGACTACTCAATGTGGGATATCATTGAGAATGGTCCTTCTGAAGCTGGAAGGATAGGACCAGATGGGAAAAGACCTCCACCAAAGACAGATGGTGAGAGGAAGATCAGACAGACAGAGATGAAGGCCTTGAGCACTCTGCTCTTGGCCATTCCCAATGAATATCAGCATCAATTTTGCAACTGCACTGATGCTGAGATTCTCTGGAATGCTCTAGAGAAAAGATTTGCTGGAACTAAGAGCATCAAAAGAAATCAAAGAGATGTTCTAAAGCAGCAGTATGAGAACTTCACTTCCACAAAGAATGAGTCTATGACTCAAACTTTTGATAGGTTCAATAAACTCATAGGTGAACTGGCTACTGTAGGGGTGAAGATGGAACAAGATGATATCAACAGAAAGTTTCTCAGATCTCTTGGGGATGAATGGACTATGTACACTGTCTCATATAGACAGAGTGACAATCTGGAAGAGAAAGAACTTGATGATCTATACAATGATCTAAGAGTTTTTGAAACTGAGGTAGAAACCAAGAAGAAGCCCTCTGGTTATATTCACAATGCTGCTCTTCTTTCAGCATCCACTGATACTACTGCCAACCCTGAAGCAGTTAGTACTGCCAGTGGAGTAAGTTCAGAAAAAGGCACTGAAACTATATTTGAAGCCTTTTTGTCCAGTCATAGCAGCAATTCTCTGATTAATGATGATCTTGATCAAATTCACCCTGATGATCTGGAGGAGATGGATATTAAATGGCAGATGGCCATGTTATCCATGAGGGTGAAAAAGTTCATTAAAAGAACTGGAAGAAATAACTTCTCTCAAAGAAGAGAAGATGGAGCTGGTTTTGACAAGACCAAGGTGGAATGTTATAAGTGTCACATGAAAGGACACTTTGCTAGAGAATGCAGGAGTGCTATTCCAAACAACAACCACCAACAAACTCAGAATGGAGGCTACAATCAAAACAAGAATCCTGCTCAAGCCCTTGTTTCTCAACAAGGAATGGGATTTGACTAGAGTGATCAAGCTGAGGAAGCCATTCAGAATCAAGCTCTTATGGTAGAAGTGTCTGATCTTCCCTCTGAGGTAATTTCTAATCTTTGTACTAAATCTTGCATTGACACTGTCACAAGATACAGAGATCACAATCAAAGTATGTGTGATGACCTCAAAAGATTAGAAAAGGACAGAAGAGAGTATGTGTTGATAGTAGAGAGATTTGAAGAGCAAATCAAAGGCTTTCAAGCTAATGAACTTCAACACTCTTATGACAAAAACTATTGGAAGTGGGAAAAGAATGAGTTAGAGACCAAACTGTCTAAATCCTTAGAAGAGAGTGATAGGCTGAAAGAGGAACTGTCTAAAGTTAAACTTGACATAGAAAAGTTTTCATATGCTTCAAAAGCAATGGATTCTTTTCTAAAGGCTCAGATTCATGACAAGATGAAGCCTGGTATTGGATACAACAATACACCTCCTCCTTACAATAACAATTATATCCCTCCTTCATCAGACTTGTTAGAAACTAAAGAGAAAAAGGACTTGTCTGAAGAAGCTTTTAAGATAGATCCTTTGGATGAGGTAGTAGTTAAGGATTTGACTGAGAAAAGAGCCAGTGAGAACAGGGATAATAATGTGAGTAAAAAGATACCATTAGAAAACAATATTATCACAAATGAGGGATGTGGGAAAATCTGGGTCAAGTCCAAGGAGATAGAGAAGACTAAAGGAAATGATAACAAGGTCCATTACAAACAAACCACAGTTGTGAATCCTGGATCTTGTAAACAGTGTGATTGCAATAAAGCCAAGAGCCTAAATTCTGGTTTAAAAAGAGGAAATCAAAGAAACTGGAATAATCAATGGGCTCAGAAACAAGGAATTGATCTGAATAAAATCAATAGACCAAAACCTTGTTTTATATGTGGCAAGTTGAATCATTTGGCTAAGTATTGTTACTTTAACCCTATTAACCAACAGATGAACTTTCAAAGATTTGTGCAAAAATCTGTGGGTTATATGAAGGCTGGAAAGAAACATGTGATAAAGAAATATGTTGAAAGTAAAGGCACTTTAAAGAAAAAGATTTTAAAAGAAAGTGTCAAAATGTGGGTGCCTAGAAGTACTAACAGTGTTAGTACTGCTAACAATATTAGTACTGCTAACACAGTTACTACTGCTAACAGTGTTAGTACTGCTAAAAATACTAATGCTGCTAATACTGTTAATACCTCTTCAAAGGTTAGTACTGCTAAGCATGCAAGTGCTGCCAAGGCAGTTAGTACTTCTAAAACAAGTACTGAATCTAGCAAAAACATTTCCAAGCCTATTATTGTAACAAAGTACTCCAAGAATGAGGAATTAAAGTTTAAAAATCTTGTCAAGAAAGAATGCAAGTATTTTGATGAGAAAGGGGTACCCAAGACCACTTTGGCTTGGGTTCCTGATTCATACTAATTGATTTATCTAATGTGCAGGGCAACCAACAGCTCAAGGGAAAGAGCATTTGGCATGTTGATAGTGGTTGCTCTAGGCACATGACAGGCAACATGTCATGCCTTCAGGATTTCAAGCATATCAATGGAGGACATGTTGCATTTGGAGACAATCTTACTGGTGGTAAGATAAGTGGAAAAGGTAATGTCACCAAAGGTAAGATGACATTTGAGGATGTCTACTATGTTGATCAATTAAAGTACAACCTGTTAAATGTATCACAGGTTTGTGACAAACAACATAGTATATTATTTACTAATACTGAGTGTATGATTCTTGCTCCAGGGTTCAAGGTAGTTGATGAAAGCATGATACTACTTAGAACTCCAAGAAAGGACAATGTTTACTGTCTTGATTTGGACAATGTTGATAGTGATTCATCTCTAAATTGTCTTGTTTCAAAAGCTTCTGTAGATGAATCCTCTCTATGGCACAGAAGGATGTGTCACATGAATTTTAAGACTATGAACAATCTTGTTAAAAATAACCTTGTAAGAGGGTTACCTTCAAAAGTCTTTTCATGTGATGATCATTGTGTTGCTTGTCTTAAAGGCAAACAACACAAAACTTCTCATAAGACCAAAGAGTTAATTTCTGTTTCTTCTTGTCTCCAATTACTGCATATGGATCTGTTTGGTCCTACAAATGTTATGAGTATAGGCAAGAAATCTTACTGCTTGGTTATTGTTGATGATTACTCCAGATTTACTTGGGTATATTTTCTAAGGACTAAGGATGAAACAAGTGGTCCTATCAAATCCTTTATTCTAAGAATTGAAAACCAAACTAATCAAAGAGTAAAAGTCATTAGATCAGATAATGGAACTGAGTTTAAAAATCATGATCTAAACACCTTTTGTGAAGAAAAAGGTATTGAGAGGCAATATAGTGCTCCTAGAACTCCTCAACAGAATGGTGTTGCTGAAAGGAGGAATAGAACACTAATAGAGGCTGCTAGATCTCTGTTGGCTGATTCCAAATTGCCAATTACCTTCTGGGCTGAAGCAGTTAATACTGCTTGTTATGTCCAAAACAGAGTTCTAGTGGTCAAGCAAAAGAACAAGACCCCATATGAGCTTTTAAATAAAAGAAAACCTTTTATTGGTTTCTTCAAACCTTTTGGGTGTCCTTGTACAATTCTAAATACCAAATCTCACTTAGGTAAGTTTGATAACAAAGCAGATGATGGATTTCTTGTTGGATATTCATCTCAGAGTAAGGCTTACAGAGTTTTTAACTCTTCTTTTAGAATAATTGAAGAAAGTGACAATGTCAAATGCAATGAGAACACACCTAATCCTGTTGGATCTGGACCTCAGTGGCTATTTGACATTGATTCACTAACTAACTCCTTTGGTTTCAGTAATGAGTATACAGGAACAGGAAGTGGAGGATCAGGGATCACACAAGTTCAAGAAAGTCTATCTAAATCTGTGATTTTTCCCATATACACAGTAAATTCTGTTGAAGACTGTGAAAAGGAATCTTTTACTGGACCAAGCCAGAGTGAAGAAGACACTAGAGATAAGGAGACTCAAGAAAATAATGAAGTGGCATCTGAAAACACTTCAGTTGAGTTACATGAATCTAATCTTGAGGCTGGACTGAATCAAGAACCTAGTCATAACACCAGAGTTCAAAAGAATCATCCTCCACAGCTGGTAATAGGAGATATCTCTTCTCCTATCATGACTAGACATCAAAGCAGGCTTCAGGAAATGCAAGATCAACAGCATACAGTGCTTTCTTGTTTTCTATCACAGCTTGAGCCTAAAAAGGCACATGATGCTATGAAAGAATCCAGCTGGATAGAAGCAATGCAAGAGGAACTGTTACAGTTCAAGCTACAAGATGTATGGGATTTAGTAGACCTTCCTAAAGGTCACAGAGCAATAGGCACAAAGTGGATTTTCAGAAACAAGAGAGATGAAAGAGGTATTGTCATAAGGAACAAAGCAAGGCTAGTGGCTCAAGGATATACTCAAGAAGAGGGTATAGATTATGAAGAAGTTTTTGCACCTGTGGCTAGGATAGAAGCAATCAGATTATTCCTAGCCTATGCTTCTTACATGAACTTCAAAGTCTATCAAATGGATGTAAAAAGTGATTTTCTCTATGGCTCAATTGAAGAAGAGGTATATGTCTGTCAACCACCAGGGTTTGAAAACCCAAGCTATCCAGACAGGGTATACAAATTAAAGAAAGCACTTTATGGGCTACATCAAGCTCCAAAAGCATGGTATGACACACTGTCATCCTATCTCTTGGAAAATGACTTTGAAAGAGGAGTCATTGATAAGACTCTATTTATCAAAAGAAAGAAGAAGGATATTTTGCTGGTCCAAATCTATGTTGATGACATTATCTTTGGATCTACAAGAAACAACATGTGCAAGGAGTTTGAGGATTTAATGCATCAAAGGTTCAAAATGAGTTCCATGGGGGAACTTACTTTCTTCCTTGGACTCCAAGTTCAACAGAAGTCAGATGGCATTTTCATCTGTCAATCCAAGTATGTGCAGGATATTCTAACCAAGTTTGGTTTCTCAGAATCAAAACCTGCCAGCACACCTATGGAAACACACAAGCAGATCACAGCAGATCTTGAGGGGGAGGATATGGATGTGCATCATTATAGATCCATGATTGGCTCTCTCATGTATCTCACAGCATCAAGGCCAGATATAATGTTTCCAGTCTGTGTATGTGCAAGATTTCAAGTTAGGCCAAAGCAATCTCACTTTCAGGCTGTTAAGAGGATATTCAGATATCTCAAAGGGCAACCCAGATTGGGACTTTGGTATCCTCATAACTCACCTTTTGACCTAATAGCATACTCAGACAGTGATCTAGGTGGGGAAAACTTGGACAGAAAATCTACTTCTGGAGGATGTCAGTTTTTGGGTGATAGACTAGTCTCATGGCAGTGCAAGAAACAAACCACAGTATCCACATCTACAACAGAGGCAGAGTACATAGCAGCTGCAAGTTGCTGTTCTCAAGTCTTATGGATTCAGAATCAAATGTTGGATTATGGGGTAACCTTTCTACACACTCCAATCTTTATTGACAACAGCAGTGCTATTAGCATTGTGAATAATCCAGTCAAGCACTCAAAAACAAAGCATATTGAGATCAGGTATCACTTTATAAGAGATTGTAATGAAAAGAAACTTATTCAAGTTGTCAAAGTTCACACTGATAATCAGTTTGCTGATCTATTCACTAAAGCTTTTGATGTGGGTAGATTCACTTTCTTGGTAACAAGTGTGGGAATGATAAACTCTGAATAATCCCCTTCTCAAAAAGTGGTTTTATACCTGTATATTTTTATTCTTGGTGTTACTAATCTTCTTTTCCAGGATATGCATAGCAGTACTCAGTGTTTCACAAGCTTAAAGGAGTAAGTTAGTAGTTAATACTGCTAGTTAGTTAATACTGCTAGTTAGTAGTTAATACTGCTTTCAGTTAATACTGCTAGTTAGTTAATACTGCTAGTGGTTAATACTGCTAGTAGTTAATACTGCTTTCAGTTAATACTGCTAGTTAGTTAATACTGCTTTCAGTTAATATTGCTAGTAGTTAATACTGCTTTCAGTTAATACTGCTAGGTAGTTAATACTGCTTTCAGTTAATACTGCTAGTTAGTTAATACTGCTTTCAGTTAATACTACTATTAGTTAATGCTGCTCTAGGTTAATACTGCTTATGTTCCGAATACTATAAATACTCTTTGCCCGCCTAAAAGTTCATAACGACTCTTTGCATACTGTTCTCTTGCGCTCAAAACCTTTTCTCTCTCAAGTTCGAAGTATTCAGGCAAGCTTTTCACTAAGATCAATGGCATCCATGACTTTTATCGACGAGCACAACGAGATTGCAATGCTACAAAAGCCAAAGCAAGCTGAAGGATTTCATCAGATCGTGGATTTTCTCAAGTCAAGACACATTGCTCATGCTCTTATTGTATCCCCTACAATCTATATAGAGCATCAAAGGCAGTTCTGGGCTAATGCAACCATTGTTGTTGAGAATGGTGTGCAGATGATCAAGACAAGAATCTGTGATCAATCATTAACGGTTACTGAAGAGGTTATTCGCATCAGTCTACGTCTAGACGATGCCTCTGGTATAACCTCTATCCCAAATGATGAATTGTTTTCAAATCCTTCAAGAATGGGGTATGGAGGCCCATTGGGAGTTTTCAAATTCTCTAAAGCAAAATTTTCACCCCAATGGCCTTTCTTAGTCCATACTCTTATGCATTGTATATCCAAAAAGACTACTGGATAGAGTGAGTTCAGCAGCACTATTGCTTATGCTTTGGTGTGCTTTGCCACTGCCAGAAAGTATAATTTTTCTAAAATGATTTTCAGTGATCTTGTCTCAAACATGGGAAACAAAAAGAGCTTCGTTATGTATCCCAGGTTTGTTCAAGAAGTCATTACTCATGAATTGACGGATATACCTCACCCTGTTGGGGTATATGTACCTAAACCCCCAAAAGGCAAGGTTTTCTCAAATATGAGAAGATCTGCTGGGGACTCTGAAGGAGTTGACACCCCATTATTCTCTACAATGATGGTGGTGTCCCAAACCAATGAAGGTATGGCAGCAGGGTCAAGGCCCCCATTAGACCAACCCACTGCTAGCCAAGCCCAACCTTCCCTCTCAAAATCAATTCCCCAGTCCCTTCTTGAAAAACCAACCTCTCCTATCACCCAAACTTACAAGAGAAAACAGGTAAAGAAGGCTCCTTCCCTTCTTGTACCATTACCCACTAAGCCTATAAGCCCTCTAAGGGAGAATTCTCCCCTAGAGAATATCCAAAGGGACAACACAAGGGTGTCTCCCAACCCAAAGGAGGTGCTCTCTGAGGAGGAGGTAGAGCATATGGGTGATGAGGCTGCCACTACTCCTGCTAGCACAGAGGAGGAAAGTGGTAACATAAATAAGACCTCCCCCATGGCAACTTTGAATGAGCAATCATTTGAAGGTCCCTGGTGCCAAGAAACCACAGGGGTGGATAGTGCCTCTGCAAGGCAGAAGACTTCCACAAATAAAAGATCCAATGATCCTTCAAAGGAGGGTAACACTTCTGGAGAGGGTGAGGACAGATATACGTACGATGAATTGATGGAAACAATAGGGAACATCAATCAAGATGTTCTCAAACAAGGCAAAGAAATTGAAGAAATGAAGCTAGTAATTCTGTCACAACAACAACAGATTGCTAAGCTGAAGAGGATGGTGGTTAGTCTGGTACAAAGGAAGAAGAGAAAGCAATTCCAATTAAGGAGAAGGCCAACTGAGGATGATGCTCCCAAAAAGGGGGAGATCAACATGGAAGAAGCCACAAGAAAGGGGGAGCTTGATGGAGAGAAAGTTGATGTTCAGGGGGAGCAGCAAGAAGAAACAGTTACCACTGCTGACATTAATAAAGCAGCAGAAACTGTGAAAGAAGTGTTAACAGATCTTGAGATTGCAGAAACCTTACTAAAAGCCAAGAATGATACTCCCAAGGTCACTTCAAAGACCAAAGGTGTAATCATAAAAGAACAAGGTGAAGTGATCAAGAAAGATAACAGTAAGAAGGCAATGAGCAAAGACAAAGGAAAAGCAAAGATGGTGGAATCTGATCAACCAATCAAAAAGCAAAGGTTGGTTGAATCAGATGAAGCCCTAGCTAAAAAGATGCAGGAGGATATTGAAAAAGAAGAAAGAATTCGGATGGAAAAGGACAGGGAAATGGCAAAAGCTCTAGCTGCTGAACTGAATGAAGCTTATCAACAGAGTATGGCAACTGAAATTGCACAGAAGAAAGCTGCAAGTATGAAGAAATCTGTGGTGAAAACAGTTGCAAAGAAGAGAAGACCCTCAAAGACATTCCTAGGTATCCAAGAGAGAAACAAGATGATCATATTTCTCAAAGGTGCTGTAGGAGTCAAAAAGGAGATGTTCTCCAAAATGTCTTTTGAGAAGATCAAAGAGCTCTATGATTCAGAAATGTTAAAGCTTCAGGGAAGTGAAACTGCTAGGGTAGAGATGGAGAAGAGGATGAAAGAAAGTAATGACTTTGATTGTCAAAAGCCATTTCCAGATGAGCAAGAAACACCCCCTAAGAAAGAGACCACTCTGGGAGAAAGTCTAAAGACTTTAAAGAGAACAAAAATGATGGCAAGGAGAAAGTCAATCAAAAAGCCTAGAGTATCTGAAGAAGAGACTGATAAAGTTGCTGAAGAAGAAGGGGCACCTGAGTCATCTAAACAGACAGAGCTATATAACACTGATGATGTAAATTTGTATATGGTAGTGATGGACAAAGTACCTGAACCAATTTCAGCAGAACCTGTAGGAGTTAAGCCTCCTGAGGTCATTCTCTGGGATACATTGACAGTGGATGGAAAGGAGTACATAAGGCTGAAAAGAAAGGATGAAAAATATGAAGTGTTCAACACATGGGCAAAAATTGTCAGAACATGCTCTAGATCAGATCTTGAAGAGATGTTTGAGATAGGAATGAAGTTGTATGCAGATATTCTAAAGGCTCCAGGAATTTCAATTACAAAACTGGTAATGGAGTATCTGTGTATGATGTTCAAACCTGAAGAAGTAGAGCACTTGATCAAGGATGTCTTCAAATCAGTAAACAGTTGGACTCTATATGAAATTAGTGGAGTATATACAGTGACTTTGGATTTAAATCACACTGAATACTTCCTAGTGGATAGAGTGTATAATCATAGCAGATTGAAGCTACATGCCATGCTGAAGAAAAAGTTAAGGTGTGTTCCAAATTCAGAAATGGCTAAATACTTGATTCAAAGAACCATCAATCAGAGTTTGGGATTGGATGCAAACACTGGAATTTAGGCCATGATAGAGTTTTGGGAGCATCTTGAAGATTAATTCTGAAGAACTTGACTTCTCTTCTTAAAAGTCAAGTTAGGGGGAGATTGTTGGGAACTGAAGAATTCATCAAGTATGGTTAATGCTGTTGGTTCAAAGTTACTACTGCTAGAAGACTTAAAAGTTAATACTGCTGAGTGTTACTACTGCTAGTACTATTAATACTGCTAGTTAAAGTTAGTGCTGCTTAAACAAAGTTAGTACTGCTTAGCTAGTTAGTACTGCTAGTAGTTAGTACTGCTTAGTAGTTAATGCTGCTAGAAGAGATTAATGCTGCTGAGCATGGTTAGTACTGCTAGAGTTAATACTGCTCAAAGTATTAATGCTGCTTATGGTTAATACTGCTTATAAGATGGAGATCTGTATGGAAAGGATGACAGCTGGATAAACTGAAGATTATGGAAAGCTTGGAGATAATGATGGAAGATATTCTGAAGATATTTTATTAATTGTAATTAGCTTTTATCTTCAGTATATATATATAGTATTGTTTAGAATAGTTAGATAATTTTTGGTTTTCATTCTTTTAGAGAGAAAATTAACCTCAAGGTATAGATCCTAATTCTAGAGAAGTAGAATTCGTATTGGTGAGCCTGTTCATCAATATTGAGGTTGAGTGTGTAATCTTGTAACTTCAAAGCATTCAATTACAAGTTTACAGTTTGTTCTTCATATCTACTGTGTTGATTTACTGTTTTGATTAAATATCAAAGTGTTATTCCGCAAACTTCTTTGATATTGTTTCTGAGAATTAATTCTCAACAAGAATTAATTCTCAGAAACAATATCAAAGAAGTTTGCGGAATAACACTTTGATATTTAATCAAAACAGTAAATCAACACAGTAGATATGAAGAACAAACTGTAAACTTGTAATTGAATGCTTTGAAGTTACAAGATTACACACTCAACCTCAATATTGATGAACAGGCTCACCAATACGAATTATACTTCTCTAGAATTAGGATCTATACCTTGAGGTTAATTTTCTCTCTAAAAGAATGAAAACCAAAAATTATCTAACTATTCTAAACAATACTATATATATATACTGAAGATAAAAGCTAATTACAATTAATAAAATATCTTCATAATATCTTCCATCATTATCTCCAAGCTTTCCATAATCTTCAGTTTATCCAGCTGTCATCCTTTCCATACAGATCTCCATCTTATAAGCAGTATTAACCATAAGCAGCATTAATACTTTGAGCAGTATTAACTCTAGCAGTACTAACCATGCTCAGCAACATTAATCTCTTCTAGCAGCATTAACTACTAAGCAGTACTAACTACTAGCAGTACTAACTAGCTAAGCAGTACTAACTTTGTTTAAGCAGCACTAACTTTAACTAGCAGTATTAATAGTACTAGCAGTAGTAACACTCAGCAGTATTAACTTTTAAGTCTTCTAGCAGTAGTAACTTTGAACCAGCAGCATTAACCATACTTGATGAATTCTTCAGTTCCCAACACAACTAAAAGAAACACATACACACACACACACTAACGTTGTAAAATCAGAGAGAACATCAAGACCTTTAAACCGAAATCATCAACCTTGTAATCCATTTATTATTAATCAAACAGGTTGGTAATCGTATATGTTGTTGTTTTGATAAGAATTGATATATTGTGGACCGACAAGAACCTTGAAATAATCTAAGTATAAGGATGGTAACATATTGCAAGTATGAATTAATAAGACGAAGGGGAGGTCATCTTCAAATCCTTGATAACCCAACAACGCAATCGACCCACGTTTATGCAAACACACGCTTCTGTTAATGCACATATTTATTGGATTCAAGATCATAATTATCTTAAGATGGAAATCTGAAGTTAAAGTTGATAAAGTCGTCTCAACAAATAGTCTAGGGTCCTTTTGTAATAAATAGTCAAAGTTTGTTTACGTATTTTATTTATTAGTTAGTTTTATTTTTAATTAACTTAGTTTGTTGTTGGGCCAAGCATTGTAAAGCCCATTACCAAGCCTTCCAAGCCCATTAGGCTAATCAAGCCTAAGTATAAATTAAGTTAATTTAGTTGTAATTAGGGTTAGATAGATTAGAGGGAATTTAATAGAAAATCAATTATTGAAAGACCGTGGTGGTGGTGGTGCGCCGTACGTAGACAGAGAGAAAGAGATTTCATCAAGAACTTGTAACCTGTTGAATCGTTTGATTAATCAATATCAGGTTTGATTTATCGTATTGTTTATGTGATTACTTGATTGAATGATTGCATATTGGGACACACAATTGGTATCAGAGCATGTACAGATTGGATTGAATAAGTTTTTGTTCGGTTCTAATTTTCTGTAAAAGATTCATAATTTTTATTGTGTGATTGTTCATTCAAGTTATTATTGATTGGTTTGTGTTTGTTTTATCTATTATAGTGATTGAGTATTGTTTGATTTGATAATTGCATTGTTTTTTATTATCAATTTGTTGAATTTGGTTTTCTGGGTTCGGTTTGGAAACGGCACTGTGTGTTCATTCGATTCCTTCATAAAGTGGTTTTTACTGAAATTAATTGGTAGCAATCTGTTCTAATCGTTTAATCGATCGTGTTTGCAAAGTTTGGGTGTTCAATTTTGAGTTTTGATTAGTTTCTGGGCTGATTCTGTGTTTCTGGGTCGATAATTTCGAAGAACATATCGGTCTTTGCTCTTCCGGTCGAAGTCTTTTCTATCGGTCTATTGCATTTGACCGATACACTCACAATTCAGTCTATTCCGGTCTAAGACTCACTTCCGGTCGAAGACAAATACCGGTCGAAGCTTTTGTTTCTATCGGTCTTAGCAACTCCGGTCTTAACAACCATCCGATCTTACCAATATCCGGTCTTACCAAACATCCGGTCTTACCAATATCCGGTCTTACCAACATCCGGTCTTACCAACATCCGGTCTTACCAACATCCGGTCTTACCAATATCCGGTCTTACCAACCTTCCGGTCTTACCATTCTATCGGTCAAATCCTCGACCGGACTTTACAAGTTCCCGGTCGAAGGCAATATCGGTCTTTGTACTTCCCCGGTCGAACTCTCGACCGGTCTTTACAAGTCTCCGGTCGAAGCACATCCCTGGTCATTTTTTACAAGACTTAGCGGGACCCCCGTGCTAAGTCTGCGAAGGGGGACAAAGTTCTGTTCGTGATCTGATTTTTTCTGAATTTCATTCTAAGTGTTTCAGTATTGTGTGATTTTATCTTGACTTCTAACGATCTCATTCAGTTGATTGTCTCAATATCAGATAAGTTTGATTTCTAATCATATAAGTAAAGATGTCTCGGGAAGCTCTTGCTATTGGAACAGATGTGAAGCCACCAGTACTCTTCAAGGGGGAGTACGAGCAATGGAAGGACAGATTTTTGGACTTCATTGATCGACATGATTTGGGAGATGAAATCAGAAAATCTCTGAAAGACGGGATCATGACACCTCCGACCAAGGTTCTCACTGTAGCTGGAGAAAATGGTCAAGAAGAAGAGACAGAGTACAAATTACCGATTGGTGAATATTCGGAAGATCAGCTGAAGAGACACAAGGGTGACAAGCTGGCAAGATCATTTATTCTCCAAGGCATACCGAATGAAATATATGTCAAGATTGACAACTATAATGCTACCGGTAAGCAAATGTGGGATCAATTGGAGAAGATGATGATCGGATCCAAAGTCGGTAATCAGCTCAAAGTATCTACATGCCTGAATAATTATGAAGAGTTCAAAGCCAAAGCTAGAGAGTCTCTCGAAGCTACTTATGACAGATTTGTCACATTGCTGAACGAGCTCAGCAAGAACAAGATCAGCAAATCTCATGTGGAGCTGAATGTGAAATTCCTCAGCAATCTTCAGCCTGAGTGGAAGAGGTTCACCCGTCAGATGAGGCAGTTGAAGGATCTGCATGACATTCCTCTTCATGAAGTCTATGAAATCCTCAGACAGAATGAGGAAGAAGTAGAAGAGATCAAGGTTGAGATGAAAAAGGCTGACAAAGTTGGTGCTGATCCAGTTGCTCTTGTGGTTAAGAAGTCAAAGAAAAAGAAGGTGATAGATTCTGATTCGGAAGAAGCTGATTGTGAGGAAAAGTCTGAAACTGACGATTGTGAAAAACTGATGGAAACCATGCTCATGTTAACCAAGGCTTTTCAAAAGAAGTTCTATAAAAAGCCAAACTCCAATAGTCAGCGATACTCGTCTGGTCCGAACAACTACAAGCATAAAGAGAAAGTTGAAGACAGGAGATCAGAAGAAATGAAGAAGGATGGAGCTGAAGAGACCAAGAAAGAAGAACCGATTAAGTGCTACAACTGTGGTAGACTCGGTCATTTTGCCAAGGACTGCCGCAAATCAAAAGTCCGAAACTCAGACTATTACAAGAATAAAATGCTTCTAGCCAAGCAACAAGAGGCTGGAAAAGCATTAATGGCCGAGGATAAATACTGGCTCGACCACTCGGATGAAGAATCCGAAGAAGGAGAGAAGGATGAGACAGCACATCTGTGCTTGCTGGGGAAGAACCAGTCAGAAGCTGAAGCTGATTCGGATGATGGAGATACTGATGAGGTATGTAACTTTACTGAATTTGATTTATTGAACCACATGAATGCCATGATGTCTAAACTCCAAGAATTAGAGTCAAAACTGAAGCGTGAAAGAGGTGTCATAAATGAGAAAAATCAATCTATACATAAACTTAGTAATGATATTGCTGAGAAATATGTATTAATTGAAACTTTGCACAAAAATATAGACACCAGCGCTAAAGAAAAGACTATAATTCATAAAGAGTTATCTGAAACTGATTCAAAGTTTAAAGAATGTGAGTTTAAATCTAGAGAGATTGCTAAAAGGTACTTTTCTACTTCAAAAGAGAATAAATCTTTAATAGAAAAAGGTGAATGCTTTGGAAGAAAAATTACACTCTTTGGGTCAAACTGAACACACTATTCATTTGAACAAACCTAAAGAGAAACCTGATACTTGGGGACTTGGTTACAAGAACCCACATCATCTCAAAAAGGGCATATCTGAAGTGCCTGCACTTTATGACTTTGGGTTTATGTTGTTGGCTCCTCAACATCAAGAACTCAAACCCTTTTGGACTAGTCTGTCGGAAAAAGATAAAGCCAAGGAATATGATAAAAGGAAGAACACAACTAAAGTTCAACTTCCATTTCGCTATGAGAAGTTGAATAACAGTTATCGTTCTAATAAATCAAAATTTCTTTCAAATGATTATTTTGAAAGTTATTCTGTTAAAGAGTTGGAGGCTAAACCCATTGAAGGTAAGCTTTACGTCCCTCCCCTAGTTTTGGAAAGTAAAATTTCTGAACTTGAGAATACTCTTACAGATGAAACAATTTTGATGGACTTAGAACAAACTGTATTTTCAACAGTGTTCAAAAATTCTAATTTTCCTAAACTCTCCAAAGCTTTAAATTCGGATGACAGATCTAGTTCACTTGATAATGATCTTAATTTCTTAAACTCTGAAGGTGTTTTAAATAAGTGTGTTTCTCAGTTTGATTTTTCTTCTAAACTTCCTCATCATTCATCTTGTGTTGTAAATTCCTTTGGATTACCCAGTGTACATGAAAAAGGTGAAACATCAACGAAAGTTGATAAATCAATTTCTGTGAAATCAAAGAAAGCAAAAGGTAAGCAACAAAAAAACTCAGCTTTCACAGAAACCGATCCACACTGGTAAGCCAAAGAAGATGCATTTTCTTAATTCTCATCATTCTAACTCTAAAGTTTCAAATGTTTCAGATTTGAGAAAGCAAAGGGTTGGAGTTAAGACTGCATGGATACCGAAACAGAAGATAGACGAGAAAGCTAAATCTAGTTCTAGTTTTATTTTGAATAAAAAGACTTCTAGTAAAGATGATTTGAGTGTGAATGTTGCTACTTTTAAAAATAATCTTGTTGATTCTCGCAAGAAATATTCTATAAAGCAATTATTTCAGTTAGCTCCATCTAGTACTAAAAAGTTTTTAAATTATGGTGAATGTGATTATGCTTCTCGTAGATATTCTGATGTTTGGTATGGTTCATATAATGTTTCATCTTATCATTATCATACGTCTTATCATGCTTCTGGTTTTCAAAGAAAAAGTGGGCCCAATTTTAAATGGGTGCCAAAATCAAGTACTAACAGTGGAGGTCCCATTTTTAAATGGGTTCCTAAACCTCTTCTTTCTTGATTTGTTTTGTGTAGACCCGTCATATGTGGTATTTGGATAGTGGGTGTTCCAAACATATGACCGGGCAGAAGAGTATGTTGTCTAATTATAAGGACAAATACTGCGGCACAGTTCGTTTTGGGAATGATCAGTTTTCACCTATTCTGGGATATGGTGATGTTGTACATGAAAATCTTACGATCAAGAAGGTGAGTTACGTTGAAGGCTTAGGACACAACCTATTCAGCATTGGCCAGTTCTGCGACAAAGATTTAGAGGTTAATTTCAAGGCCAAGACATGTTCAATTCGCACTGAAGAAGGAAAAGAACTCCTGGTCGGATCTCGCAAGTCAAACCTCTACACCATCAATTTGTCAAAGGTCCAGGCTGACAATCAGGTCTGCCTACTATCAAAGGCCTCGATGCAACAAAGCTGGTTATGGCATCGACGGCTTTCTCACCTCAACTTTCGGTACATCAACAAGCTGGTCAGTGGTAAGCTAGTGAAAGGTCTTCCAGAGCTGAAGTATGAGAAAGAACATCTATGTGCAGCGTGTGAAAAGGGAAAGATGAAGAGAGCCCCACACAAACCAAAGCCTGAACCGAGTACAAGCTCTCCATTAGAGTTGTTGCATATGGATCTATGCGGTCCTATGCGAACGCAAAGCTTAGGAGGAAACAAGTATGTGTTGGTTATCGTGGATGACTATACGCGATACACTTGGGTTAAGTTTCTACGTTCTAAAGATGAGACTCCCGATGTTCTCATTACGTTTCTGAAGACGACCCAAGTCAATCTGCAAAAACAGGTCAAGATTCTCAGGACTGACAACGGCACAGAGTTCAAGAACAAGACAGTTGAAAACTATCTCGAATCGGTCGGGATATCACATCAATACTCTGCTGCTCGCACACCTCAACAGAACGGAGTCGTCGAAAGGCGAAATCGTACACTTGTCGAGGCTGCTCGGACGATGCTCAGTCAATCTGAATTACCTTTATTTTTATGGGTTGAAGCTGTATCGACTGCGTGTCACACTCAGAATCGCTCCATGATACACCGCCGATTTCAGAAGACTCCGTATGCGTTGATCAACAACCGCACACCAACCATTAAATATTTTCATGTTTTTGGTTGTACGTGTTATGTTCTAAACGACCGAGAGAATCTGAACAAGTTCAGTGCTAAGGCGGATGAAGGCATCTTTGTTGGTTATTCCTCTACATCGTCTGCATATCGTGTTTATTTTGTAACCTGTTGAATCGTTTGATTAATCAATATCAGGTTTGATTTATCGTATTGTTTATGTGATTACTTGATTGAATGATTGCATATTGGGACACACAGCTTCACAATACACGAATAAACTCTAACACAATTTAGATTGGGATAAATTATTTCCAAATGAGTTTATACCATTTATTCTTTCAAAAACATCCCATAACAAAAAATTCATTTATACTCAAAAGATCTACTTCCATAAAATAAATCATTAAAATACTAATACTTATGATTTATATATTAAAATGCCTAAAATCCCAACTGTGGGTGTTTTACAAAGTTTATAAAGTTAAACACTCGGAATAATAAACACTCACCAAATAACTCAACAATTGATAGTTTCATGTAAAAACATATAAGCATTTTAAAATGGACATTTTGGCATGTACACCGTTTTCACAAATCAACTTGAACTCACCTTGCTAGATTTAGGCTAAATCTAGATTTTTCCCCAACTTGAGCTTCTTTGAAGAGACTTGAATTCTGAAGCCAAAACTTCCAAAAACCTAGATCCACAAGTTTCCA
Organism: Arctium minus; assembly: GCA_954870635.1. Taxonomy (NCBI): domain Eukaryota; kingdom Viridiplantae; phylum Streptophyta; class Magnoliopsida; order Asterales; family Asteraceae; genus Arctium; species Arctium minus. The sequence goes on from OX941081.1 coordinate 147,306,577, forward strand.
ACCATAAATACACATATCCAAGTGCTTAGAATCATTCCCCAAACATATTATATTAAAATCTCCATTTTGGCCAAAAAAACCCTAATTTGACCTAACTTTTCTCAAAATCTTCCAACCCAAAATTGGAGAAACAAAACATTAGGGAGTCATCAATAGAACATTTATAACTCATAAGGAAGTTTGAAAATGGAGGGGATGAACTTACCACTTAGGTTTTGATGAAAACCTAGAAAACTCTAAAATCCCTTGAAGATGAGAGTGAGATGGAGAACCCTTAGTCTTTGCCTTCATTTCCTTGTTTAATGATGATGGAATGCTTCAAAATAAAAGTAAATGGCTATAAGAATGGCTAGGGTTCGAACTAATAAGACGGGAATCGGTTGGAGATAAAGGGTGGGATATGAGAAATTAGGTAAAGGTTGAAAATCGCGATTTAAACAGATCTGCCACTCGCCGGCGAATATGCCCCATCGATTGTGCCCTAGCACTCTCGCCGGGCACGATCGCACGAAATGTACCGAGCCTTGTGTTCTGGCCGCGACAATGACTCGCGACAGTGACCCTGGCACTGTCGTCGGGCACTATCGTCGAAGGTGTACCATGAGGGGTGGAGTCGGCGTGACTATGCCCTGCGATAATGCCCTTTGGCACAGTCGCCGGGCACTGTCGCCCCACTCCCCCGAACTCCGAAAATTCAAACTTTTTCTTGAAACAAACCGACGATTACATGAAATAATTCAAGGAAGTGAATTTAGATTATAGAATTTATTTCTTACCAAAATTTCCGGGTGTTACAATCCTTCCAACCTTAGAATGATTTCGTCCTCGAAATCTATTTCTCACACAAGGAATTTCATTATCACTCTCAGCACTTATTAGGTTTCCCCGGTCTCCAAAGGTAACAAACCAATCATATACTTCAACGATGTCATTCTCCCAAAACAACCGTCTCCCTTCTCAAGGGGTTGTCTCTAACCCTTTTCTTATTTGAGCTAAAAGTAGTTAACCTCCTGACGGAACATCCATACTAATTTTCGTGAAGACTCTCACATCCAATATCCTTTTGATACGTTACATTCATACTAGAGTGATCATCGAACCTTACTGGAGAAATTTCTAACCATGCGATCTCGGTCGCATCCCAACCTTAGGTGGCACGTACTACCTCAAGGATAGCTTGTGACCTCAACTTCTCAATGACCAATTCGTATCAGTTCAACATGGTTCTGAATCCGAAAAGCAATGATCAACACCAAACCCAAAGAATTCCCAAAGATCCTTAATAGTTCACCCTCGTTATTGGCAGAGTCTTCCTTCCAAGGATGTGCTAGTACACTCTCCAGAGAGTCGGTTTATTCAAATTAGACTATTGCGCAACTCCAAACTATACTCAAACATCAAACATTCAGGGGATACGACCCGTACCAAAACAAGAAAACCTTACTCATCGATACTTAGTTTCCAACATCTAGTCCCCATTAATATTCTACCACTGTGAGGCTAACATTTCTTATGATCCAACGAGAGTACTTCCAAACATTCCATAGAGCATTAACCTCAAAAGAACAAGTCGATGCCTAAGTCAAAATGACCATCTTGTAAATATGGGTATGCTAAAAGTTATTGCATTCTTGGTTGCACTGAGTCGATCCCTAATAATGACTTAAAGTTACACCCGGTATGGAAATAAAACCCCAAATATTATTGCTTTAACAATTGATTCACAACATCTCCTTTATTCATGAAGACTCACTAAGATGGCGCACCACCAGCACCAAAATATGTTGTCTCCAATCCAACCATATGCAAGCAGCCACACAAGGCTTTAACCCGAAGATTTGCTGAAATGAGAAGATCACGACTTAAATAACTTGGAAAATACATTAATCTAATACCTCAATTATTCATACGTGAACCTACTCGTAAGGTTGAAATCCACAATTCAAAACTAGCCACAAATCGGATCATCTGAAGCTTCAATTGCCAAGGACTCCTCTAGTCCCTACTTACAATTCCTTTAACGATATGGGTCTAAATCTATAACCTTAATGAGTTCAAGTTTTTTCAAACTAATATGCCGATTTGAAATTTTATAAGACTTTCAAACGCAAAAGCTTTATAACAATTAATCGTACGTGTAAAAATCCACCATTGTTTACTCGGTAGTTATGCAAAATGGTCACAAACGCCACACTTATAAAACCATTTCGAAAAGCATTCGATCATTACCCATGCTAATAATGACAATAACAAAGAGGCACAACAACCTTTTAAATGGATCACTATGGTCCTGACATGCATCAATTTATGTCATGTATGCAAAATAATTTAAATCAACTTCAAGCTTTAAACCAAACCACCAATGTGTACCATGTTTTGAAATAGTGGCCATTATACCATGCACACCAAGAAATCAATATAATGCATTTGTGTGGATCAATGAAAATGGTAACAACAACCGAAATACGCAAAAGAAAACATTAATGTTAATCACCATAGACTTTTCATACGCTTACTCGCGCCATGAGTATAACCGAATTCGTGCAATAAATAGTGTGCTACGAAATATACTAGCACAAAACCTAAAAATAAAATTACACGATATTAAAACCCCAAAACGACTTTCTTGGTTGCGAAAAGACATGTGATACATCCCTCAACAAACTCCCATGAAACAAAAATGCTAAATAAAAACTCAGAAGTTGTCAGGATCGAATTCTCAACAAGAATTAATTCTCAGAAACAATATCAAAGAAGTTTGCGGAATAACACTTTGATATTCAATGAAACAGTAAATCAATACAGAAAATATGAAGAACAAACTGTAGACTTGTATTTAATGCTTTGAAATTACAAGATTACTCACTCAACCTCAATATTGATGAACAGGCTCACCAATACGAATTCTACTTCTCTAGAATTAGGATCTATACCTTGAGGTTGATTTTCTCTCTAAAAGAATGAAAAACAAAAGTTATCTAACTATTCTAAACAATACAATATATATACTGAATACAAAGATAATTACAATAAATAAAATATCTTCAGTATATCTTCTATGTATATCTCTAAGCTTCCATGTATATCCTTTCATACGAATCTTCATCAGATAAGCAGCATTAACTTCCTTCTAGCAGCATTAACTACTAAGCAGTACTAACTAGCTAAGCAGTACTAACTTTGTTCAAGCAGCACTAACTTTGACTAGCAGTATTAACTACTAGCAGTAGTAACACTCAGCAGTATTAACCTTTAAGTCTTCTAGCAGTATTAACTCTGAACCAGCAGCATTAACCATACTTGAGTTTTTCTTCAGTTCCCAACAATCTCCCCCTAACTTGACTTTTAGAAAGAGAAGTCAAGTTCTTCAGATGCTCCCAAAATCTTCATTGATCTACTCCAATATTAGGATCCAGTCCCATACTCTGATTGATAGTCCTCTGAATTAGATACTTGGCCATTTCTGAATTTGGTGCACAACCCAACTTCTTATTCAACATGGCATGAAGCTTAAGATTTGTATGCTTGTAGACCCTATCCACCAAGTAGTACTCCATGTGGAAAGTATCCAATGCTAGTTCATAGACTCCACTCCTTTCATAGAGAGTCCATCCTCTAACAGTTTTGAACACATCTCTGATTAAGTGCTTCACTACTTCTGGATTGAATAACATACACAAGTATTCCATGACCAGCTTCACTATAGGTAACCCTGGAGCTTTCAACTGATCTGCATAAATTTTCATCCCCACTTCAAACACTTCTTCCAAGTCAGATCTTGAACACTCTCTGACAATTTTGTTCCAGGTGTTGTATACTTCATACCTCTCATCATTTCTTTTCAATCTGATGTATTCTTTGCCATCCACCTCCATAATATCCCAATAGATAACTTCAGGAGGTTTAAATCCAACAGGTTCAACTGAAATAGGCTTTGGAATTTTATCCATTACCACCATGTACATGTTTACATCTGAACTCTGTGGTATTTCTTCCTGAGTTTTAGCTTCATTCTGAGGTGCCTCTTCTTCTTCAGTAACCTTTTGCTCTTCTTCTACTCTAGGCTTCTTTACACTTTTCTTTCTTTTAGCCATCATTTTGGTTCTTTTCAGAGTCTTTTGAACCTGCACTAAAGTAGCTTCCTTCTTCTTTTCTTCCTTGTTCTCTGCCCTTTCTTTGATATGAGTTCCCTCTTCACTTTCAGGGAATGGTTGATGTATATTCACATCATGTCTCTCCTTTGCCTTCTTTTCAAACTCCACTCTATCCTTTTCATTATTTTTCAGCTTCCCCATTTCTTTCTCATAAAGATCCCTGATTTGATCAAAAGTCATCTTCACAAACATTTCTTTCTTTACCCCAATTGCACTCCTCAAGAAAGTTATCATTTTGTTTCTTTCCTGAGTGGCAAGGTAAGTTTGTGAAGGTCTTCTTTTCTTTGCACTTGATTTGACTAACATGGCCTTTCTCAAGCTTATTGCCCTTTGCTTAGCTTTCTCTGTTTCAAGCCCTTTCTGATAAGCTTCATTTAATTCAGCAGCTAGAGCCTTTGCCATCTCCCTGTCTTTTTCAACCTGAACTCTTTCTTCTTTTTCAATATCCTCCTGCATCTTCCGGGCTAGAGCTTCATCTGATTCAACCAACCTTTGCTTCTTGACTGGTTGATCAGATTCCACCATCTTTGCTTTTCCTTTGTCTTTGTTCATTGGCTTCTTACTGTTATCTTTCTTGCTCACTTCTCCTTTTTCTCCCCCTTCATTTATGACCACTCCCTTTGTTTTGGGAGTGTCATTCTTTGCTTTGATGAGCATTTCAGCTACTTCAATTTCTGTTGGAGATAACTCTGTTACTACTGCTTGTGAAGTTTCAGCAGTATTAACAGTTTCTGCTTCTAACCCCCCCTCAATACTGTTCTTCTCCCCATCATGCTCCCCCTCAACTTGTTCTTTCTCCTCATTCAGGTTTACTTCAGCCTCTGACTCCCCCTTTTTGGGAGCATCAGACACTGGTTCCCTTCTCTTTAGCACAAATTGTTTCCTTTTCTTCTTTTGAATCAGCCTTGTCACCATCTTCTTTAGTTTTGCAATATGGACTTGTTGTGACAGGATCACCAGCTTCATCTCCTCTATTTCTTTTCCTTGTTTCAGAACATCTATGTTGATGTTACCCATTGTCTCCATCAATTCATCATAGTTATATCTGTCCTCACCTTCTCCAGGAGTGTTACCCCCTATTGAAGGATCATGGGATCTTTTATTAGTGGAAGTCTTCTGCCTAGCAGAAGCACTGTCCACCCCTGTGGTTTCTTGGCACCAGGGACCTTCAAATGATTGTTCATTCAAAGTTGCCATGGGGGAGGTCTTATTGATGTTACCACTTTCCTCCTCTGTGCTAGCAGGAGTAGTGGCAGCCTCATCACCCATATGCTCTACCTCCTCCTCAGAGAGCACCTCCTTTGGGTTGGGAGACACCCTTGTGGTTTCCCTTTGGATATTCTCTAGGGGAGAATTCTCCCTTAGAGGGCTTAAAGGCTGAGTGGGTAATGATACAAGAAGGGAAGGAGCCTTCTTTACCTGTTTCCTCTTGTAAGTTTGGGTGATAGGAGAGGTGGTTTTTCAAGAAGGGACTGGGGAATTGATTTTGAGAGGGAAGGTTGGGCTTGGCTAGCAGTGGGTTGGTCTAATGGGGGCCTTGACCCTGCTGCCATACCTTCATTGGTTTGGGACACCACCATCATTGTAGAGAACAATGGGGTGTCAACTCCTTCAGAGTCCCCAGCAGATCTTCTCATATTTGAGAAAACCTTGCCTTTGGGGGGTTTAGGTACATATACCCCAACAGGTTGAGGTATATCCGTTAATTCATGAGTAATAACTTCTTGAACAAACCTGGGATACATAAAAAAGCTCTTTTTGTTTCCCATGTTTGAGACAAGATCATTGAAAATCATTTTAGAAAAATTATACTTTCTGGCAGTGGCCAAGCACACCAAAGCATAAGCAATAGTGCTGCTGAACTCACTCCATCCAGTAGTCTTTTTGGAGATACAATGCATAAGAGTATGAACAAAGAAACGCCATTGGGGTGAGAATTTTGCTTTAGAAAATTTGAAAACTCCCAATGGGCCTCCATACCCCATTCTTGTAAGATTTGAAAACAGTTCATCGTTTGGGATAGAAGTTATACCAGAGGCATCGTCTAGACGTAGACTGATGCGAATAACCTCTTCAGTAACTGTTAGTGATTGATCACAGATTCTGGTCTTGATCATTTGCACACCATTTTCCACAACAATGGTTGCATTAGCCCAGAACTGCCTTTGATGCTCAATGTAGAATGTAGGGGATACAATAAGAGCATGAGCAATGTGGCTTGTCTTGAGGAAATCCACAATCTGATGAAATCCTGAAGCTTGCCTTGGCTTTTGTAGCATCGCAATCTCGTTGTGCTCGTCGATGAAAGTCATGGATGCCATTGATCTTAGTGAAAAACTTGCCTGAAAACTTCGAACTTGAGAGAGAAAAAGGTTTTGAGCGCAAGAGAACAGTATGCAAAGAGTCGTTATGAACTTTTAGGCGGGCAAAGAGTATTTATAGTATTCGGAACATAAGCAGTATTAACCTAGAGCAGTATTAACTACATAGCAGTATTAACTGAAAGCAGTATTAACTACTAGCTGTATTAACTGAAAGCAGTATTAACTACTAGCAGTATTAACTAACTAGCAGTATTAACTACTAGCAGTATTAACCACTAGCAGTATTAACTACTAGCAGTATTAACCACTAGCAGTATTAACCACTAGCAGTATTAACTACTAGCAGTATTAACCACTAGCAGTATTAACTACTAGCAGTATTAACTAACTAGCAGTATTAACTACTAGTAGTATTAACCACTAGCAGTATTAACTACTAGCAGTATTAACCACTAGCAGTATTAACTACTAGCAGTATTAACCACTAGCAGTATTAACTACTAACTTACTTCTTTAAGCTTGTGAAACACTGAGTACTGCTATGCATATCCTGGAAAAGAAGATTAGTAACACCACGAATAAAAAAAATATATATATACAGGTATAAAACCACTTTTTGAGAAGGGGCTTATTCAGAGTTGATCATTCCCACACTAGTTACCAAGAAAGTGAATCTACCCACATCAAAAGCTTTAGTGAATAGATCAGCAAACTGATTATCAGTGTGTACTTTGACAACTTGAATAAGTTTCTTTTCATTACAATCTCTTATAAAGTGATACCTGATCTCAATATGCTTTGTTTTTTAGTGCTTGACTGGATTATTCACAATGCTAATAGCACTGCTGTTGTCAATAAAGATTGGAGTGTGTAGAAAGGTTACCCCATAATCCAACATTTGATTCTGAATCCATAAGACTTGAGAACAGCAACTTGCAGCTGCTATGTACTCTGCCTCTGTTGTAGATGTGGATACTGTGGTTTGTTTCTTGCACTGCCATGAGACTAGTCTATCACCCAAAAACTGACATCCTCCAGAAGTAGATTTTCTGTCCAAGTTTGCCCCACCTAGATCACTGTCTGAGTATGCTATTAGGTCAAAAGGTGAGTTATGAGGATACCAAAGTCCCAATCTGGGTTGCCCTTTGATATATCTGAATATCCTCTTAACAGCTTGAAAGTGAGATTGCTTTGGCCTAACTTGAAATCTTGCACATACACAGACTGGAAACATTATATCTGGCCTTGATGCTGTGAGATACATGAGAGAGCCAATCATGGATCTATAATGATGCACATCCATATCCTCCCCCTCAAGATCTGCTGTGATCTGCTTGTGTGTTTCCATAGGTGTGCTAGCAAGTTTTGATTCTGAGAAACCAAACTTGGTTAGAATATCCTGCACATACTTGGATTGACAGATGAAAATGCCATCTGACTTCTGTTGAACTTGGAGTCCAAGGAAGAAAGTAAGTTCCCCCATGGAACTCATTTTAAACCTTTGATGCATTAGATCCTCAAACTCCTTGCACATGTTGTCTCTTGTAGATCCAAAGATAATGTCATCAACATAGATTTGGACCAGCAAGATATCCTTCTTCTTTCTCTTGATAAATAGAGTCTTATCAATGACTCCTCTTTCAAAGTCATTTTCCAAAAGATAGGATGACAAAGTGTCATACCATGCTCTTGGAGCTTGATGTAGCCCATAAAGTGCTTTCTTTAATTTGTATACTCTGTCTGGATAGTTTGGGTTTTCAAACCCTGGTGGTTGACAGACATATACCTCTTCTTCAATTGATCCATAGAGAAAAGCACTTTTTACATCCATTTGATAGACTTTGAAGTTCATGTAAGAAGCATAGGCTAGGAATAGTCTGATTGCTTCTATTCTAGCCACAGGTGCAAACACTTCTTCATAATCTATACCCTCTTCTTGAGTATATCCCTGAGCTACCAGCCTTGCTTTGTTCCTTATGACAATACCTCTTTCATCTCTCTTGTTTCTGAAAATCCACTTTGTGCCAATTGCTCTGTGACCTTTAGGAAGGTCTACTAGATCCCATACATCTTGTAGCTTGAACTGTAACAGTTCCTCTTGCATTGCTTCTATCCAGCTAGATTCTTTCATAGCATCATGTGCCTTTTTAGGCTCAAGCTGTGATAGAAAACAAGAAAGCACTGTATGCTGTTGATCTTGCATTTCCTGAAGCCTGCTTTGGTGTCTAGTCATCATAGGAGAAGAGATATCTCCTATTACCAGCTGTGGAGGATGATTCTTTTGAACTCTGGTGTTATGACTAGGTTCTTCATTCAGTCCAGCCTCAAGATTAGATTCATGCAGCTCAACTGAAGTGTTTTCAGATGCCACTTCATTATTTTCTTGAGTCTCCTCATCTCTAGTGTCTTCTTCACTCTGACTTGATTCAGTAATTGATTCCTTTTCACAGTTTTCACCAGAATTTACTGTGGGTATGGGAAAAATCACAGATTTAGATATACTTTCTTGAACTTGTGTGATCCCTGATCCTCCACTTCCTGTTCCTGTATACTCATTACTGAAACTAAAAGAGTTAGTTAGTGAATCAATGTCAAATAGCCACTGAGGTCCAGACCCAACAGGATTTGGTGTGCTCTCATTGCATTTGACATTGTCACTTTCTTCAATTATTCTAGAAGAAGAGTTAAATATTCTGTAGGCCTTACTCTGAGATGAATATCCAACAAGAAATCCATCATCTGCTTTGCTATCAAACTTACCTAAGTGAGATTTGGTATTTAGAATTGTACAAGGACACCCAAAAGGTTTGAAGAAACCAATAAAAGGTTTTCTTTTATTTAAAAGCTCATATGGGGTCTTGTTCTTTTGCTTGACCACTAGAACTCTGTTTTGGACATAACAAGCAGTATTAACTGCTTCAGCCCAGAAGGTAATTGGCAATTTTGAATCAGCCAACAGAGATCTAGCAGCCTCTATTAGTGTTCTATTCCTCCTTTCAGCAATACCATTCTGTTGAGGAGTCCTAGGAGCACTATATTGCCTCTCAATACCTTTTTCTTCACAAAAGGTGTTTAGATCATGATTTTTAAATTCAGTTCCATTATCTGATCTAATGACTTTTACTCTTTGATTAGTTTGGTTTTCAATTCTTAGAATAAAGGATTTGATAAGACCACTTGTTTCATCCTTAGTCCTTAGAAAATATACCCAAGTAAATCTGGAGTAATCATCAACAATAACCAAGCAGTAAGATTTCTTGCCTATACTCATAACATTTGTAGGACCAAACAGATCCATATGCAATAACTGGAGACAAGTAGAAACAGAATTTAACTCTTTGGTCTTATGAGAAGTTTTGTGTTGTTTGCCTTTAAGACAAGCAACACAATGATCATCACATGAAAAGACTTTTGAAGGTAACCCTCTTACAAGGTTATTTTTAACAAGATTGTTCATAGTCTTGAAATTCATGTGACACATCCTTCTGTGCCAAAGAGAGGATTCATCTACAGAAGCTTTTGAAACAAGACAATTTAGAGATGAATCACTATCAACATTGTCCATATCAAGACAGTAAACATTGTCCTTCCTTGGAGTTCTAAGTAGTATCATGCTTTCATCAACTACCTTGAACCCTGGAGCAAGGATCATACACTCAGTATTTGTAAATAATATACTATGTTGTTTGTCACAAACCTGTGATACACTTAACAGGTTGTACTTTAATTGATCAACATAGTAGACATCCTCAAATGTCATCTTACCTTTGGTGACATTACCTTTTCCACTTATTTTACCACCAGTAAGATTGTCTCCAAATGCAACATGTCCTCCATTGATATGCTTGAAATCCTGAAGGCATGACATGTTGCCTGTCATGTGCCTAGAGCAACCACTATCAACATGCCAAATGCTCTTTCCCTTGAGCTGTTGGTTGCCCTGCACATTAGATAAATCAATTAGTATGAAGTAGGAACCCAAGCCAAAGTGGTCTTGGGTACCCCTTTCTCATCAAAATATTTGCATTCTTTCTTGACAAGATTTTTGAACTTTAACTCCTCATTCTTGGAGTACTTTGTTACAATAATAGGCTTGGAAATGTTTTTGCTAGATTCAGTACTTGTTTTAGAAGTACTAACTGCCTTGGCAGCACTTGCATGCTTAGCAGTACTAACCTTTGAAGAGGTATTAACAGTATTAGCAGCATTAATATTTTTAGCAGTACTAACACTGTTAGCAGTAGTAACTGTGTTAGCAGTACTAATATTGTTAGCAGTACTAACATTGTTAGCAGTAGTAACTGTGTTAGCAGTACTAATATTGTTAGCAGTACTAACACTGTTAGTACTTCTAGGCACCCACATTTTGACACTTTCTTTTAAAATCTTTTTCTTTAAAGTGCCTTTACTTTCAACAGATTTCTTTATCACATGTTTCTTTCCAGCCTTCCTATAACCCACAGATTTTTGCACAAATCTTTGAAAGTTCATCTGTTGGTTAATAGGGTTAAAGTAACAATACTTAGCCAAATGATTCAACTTGCCACATATAAAACAAGGTTTTGGTCTATTGATTTTATTCAGATCAACTCCTTGTTTCTGAGCCCATTGATTATTCCAGTTTCTTTGATTTCCTCTTTTTAAACCAGAATTTAGGCTATTGGCTTTACTGCAATCACACTGTTTACAAGATCCAAAATTCACAACTGTGGTTTGTTTGTAATGGACCTTGTTATCATTTCCGTTAGTCTTCTCTATCTCCTTGGACTTGACCCAGATTTTCCCACATCCCTCATTGGTGATAATATTGTTTTCTAATGGTATCTTTTTACTCACATTATTATCCCTGTTCTCACTGGCTCCTTTTTCAGTCAAATCCTTAACTACTACTTCATCCAAAGGATCTATCTTAAAGGCTTTCTCAGATAAGTCCTTTTTCTCCTTGGTTTCTAACAAGTCTGAAGTAGGAGGGATATAATTGTTATTGTAAGGAGGAGGTGTATTGTTGTATCCAATACCAGGCTTCATCTTGTCATGAATCTGAGCCTTTAGAAGAGAATCCATTGCTTTTGAAGCATATGAAAACTTTTCTATGTCAAGCTTAACTTTAGACAGTTCCTCTTTCAGCCTATCATTCTCTTCTAAGGACTTAGACAGTTTGGTTTCTAACTCATTCTTTTCCCATTTCCAATAGTTTGTGTCATAAGAGTGTTGAAGTTCATTAGCTTGAAAGCCTTTGATTTGCTCTTCAAATCTCTCTACTATCAACACATACTCTCTTCTGTCCTTTTCTAATCTTTTGAGGTCATCACACATACTTTGATTGTGATCTCTGTATCTTGTGACAGTGTCAATGCAAGATTTAGTGCAAAGATTAGAACTTACCTCAGTGGGGATATCAGACACTTCTGCCATAAGAGCTTGGTTCTGAATGGCTTCCTCAGCTTGATCACTCCAGTCAAATCCCATTCCTTGTTGAGAAACAAGGGCTTGAGCAGGATTCTTGTTCAGATTGTATCCTCCATTCTGGGCTTGTTGGTGGTTGTTGTTTGGAATAGCACTCCTGCATTCTCTAGCAAAGTGTCCTTTCATGTGACACTTATAACATTCCACCTTGGTCTTGTCAAAACCAGCTCCATCTTCTCTTCTTTGAGAGAAGTTATTTCTTCCAGTTCTTTTAATGAACTTTTTCACCCTCATGGATAACATGGCCATCTGCCATTTAATATCCATCTCCTCCAGATCATCAGGGTGAATTTGATCCAGATCATCATTAATCAAAGAATTGCTGCTATGACTGGACAAAAAGGCTTCAAAGATAGTTTCAGTGCCTTTTTCTGAACTTACTCCACTGGCAGTACTAACTGCTTCAGGGTTGGCAGTAGTATCAGTGGATGCTGAAAGAAGAGCAGCATTGTGAATATAACCAGAGGGCTTCTTCTTGGTTTCTACCTCAGTTTCAAAAACTCTTAGATCATTGTATAGATCATCAAGTTCTTTCTCTTCCAGATTGTCACTCTGTCTATATGAGACAGTGTACATAGTCCATTCATCCCCAAGAGATCTGAGGAACTTTCTGTTGATATCATCTTGTTCCATCTTCACCCCTACAGTAGCCAGTTCACCTATGAGCTTATTGAACCTATCAAAAGTTTGAGTCATAGACTCATTCTTTGTGGAAGTGAAGTTCTCATACTGCTGCTTTAGAACATCTCTTTGATTTCTTTTGATGCTCTTAGTTCCAGCAAATCTTTTCTCTAGAGCATTCCAGAGAATCTGAGCATCAGTGCAGTTGCAAAATTGATGCTGATATTCATTGGGAATGGCCAAGAGCAGAGTGCTCAAAGCCTTCATCTCTGTCTGTCTGATCTTCCTCTCACCATCTGTTTTTGATGGAGGTCTTTTCCCATCTGGTCCTATCCTTCCAGCTTCAGAAGGACCATTCTCAATGATATCCCACATTGAGTAGTCAGTGAGAAGAATATATTGTCTGATTCTGATCTTCCACATGTCAAACTCACTTGGTTTGAGCATTGGAACTTTAGAAACCAAAGTACTGCTTGATTCTGTAAGATTTTCCATGATGAATAACTGTTTCTGAGAGAGTTAGGCTCTGATACCACTTGTCAGGATCGAATTCTCAACAAGAATTAATTCTCAGAAACAATATCAAAGAAGTTTGCGGAATAACACTTTGATATTCAATGAAACAGTAAATCAATACAGAAAATATGAAGAACAAACTGTAGACTTGTATTTAATGCTTTGAAATTACAAGATTACTCACTCAACCTCAATATTGATGAACAGGCTCACCAATACGAATTCTACTTCTCTAGAATTAGGATCTATACCTTGAGGTTGATTTTCTCTCTAAAAGAATGAAAAACAAAAGTTATCTAACTATTCTAAACAATACAATATATATACTGAATACAAAGATAATTACAATAAATAAAATATCTTCAGTATATCTTCTATGTATATCTCTAAGCTTCCATGTATATCCTTTCATACGAATCTTCATCATATAAGCAGCATTAACTTCCTTCTAGCAGCATTAACTACTAAGCAGTACTAACCACTAGCAGTACTAACTAGCTAAGCAGTACTAACTTTGTTCAAGCAGCACTAACTTTGACTAGCAGTATTAACTACTAGCAGTAGTAACACTCAACAGTATTAACCTTTAAGTCTTCTAGCAGTATTAACTCTGAACCAGCAGCATTAACCATACTTGAGTTTTTCTTCAGTTCCCAACAGAAGTTAACGCACACAATAGTTCAAGTATACGCGTTTCAATGTTCATCTACGCGACGCAAAATGTCGTAAAATAAAACTCCATAGGACTCAACAAAACTTCCACAAAACACAATGAACTAAATGACACCCAAATAATAAAATGGTTCCAAAATTTTATTCCCAATAATCAAATAGTATAAGACAAAGTTATGACTAAAATGTCATAATTCCAAAATTTCCCTTTTATTGCAATATGACATAAAGTGACACTTTTCAACAAAACTCGAACGGAATAAAATTCCCAATAAAACTCAAACACCAAAACATGGAAATAACTTTTTCCTTTAAAACCTTAACATATGTGAATGAGATCCAATGTCATGGTCATAATTCGCAATTACTTGCCCGAGACCCTAAACAATGTTAAAGCGTTGATGCTATAATATCCGAAAATAGCATTCGACAACAATAGGGATAACGAAAATCTCAACAAAGTTTTCAACCATGTGCAATAAAACAGTTTTATGCATGTTCAAACTCATGGTTTAAAATCTCGTGCGTGTTAAACGTCTTTCCAAGAATTCAAAATATGACCCGCATGATGATTTGGGGAAGTATGAAAAACTTTATGTAAATTATTTTAAAAGCAAGTTTTGTGCATAAATTTTGGTCAAGACCCAAAATCTTAGGACCGAACTCACCAAGTCCAATGATCACACTACTGGTATTCAGATGCTCAACATCTTAAGGTAACGATAGGCAACTAAATCGATTAACCTTACAATTCCTTCTCGAAATAAAGTTGATCCAATAGGCCTATAGTTCTAATTCATCCAATAGCCCCGACCCAAAATGGGCAAAATAATGTATTCATCATGCTTAACCGTCACTCCAAGTGACAATGCTATAAACATCCACTTCTTCTAACTACTACTCCTCAGAAATTCATCAACTACCCCATCGATCATCACATAAGGGAGATTCAAGCACGCACATGGAAAATGTAAGTTCACCATGACACTAGCCAGGTGCAATTATGAACGTATCGTACTTGATTATCCTTGCTACCCTCGTCATGATTCCCGATTCTAGTGACTCCATCAACCTCAAAGTATCCTATCTTAAAGTGCCTATTGATGCAATTCTCTCTCTTCTTCACATAAAAGAATGCTAGTTTGAGTCTAGGTATCCGAAATCAACACCTAAATCTCTCAAAATTAAGCTCTAATACCAACTTGTAACACCCTTAAATTTGGAAAGAACAACTAAACAAAAACTTCAATAAATAACCAAATATAGGATAAAAAAATCATTTCTACAAATCCATCCTTAGAAATACTTCTGCTTTAAAAACATAAAATTAACACAAACATTCAAAAACTTAAGTCACATTCTAAGACTAAATAAGATCGGGTGTTACTTAACCTAAATACAAATTTCTATTCCCAAGATAAATGCGGAAGATTTTGCCAAGATACTCTCTCTTGTGCATATAACTAGCACTCATCACTTCACAGTGTCGCTAGTACCATTCCCCAACCGGGACCTGATGCACATGCCAAGAAATAAAAAGGTTAGGCTAACGTCTAGTGAGTTCAAGAGTTTTCAACACGAATAAATATAATGTTAAAAGGAAAAAAATGCAATTCAAATCATAATCTTTCAAAATGATTTACTTTAAATATGGAAACGACACGTTTTCCAATAACATCCATTTTTAACGATGAACGCCCCAATACAAAACATTCTTCATAAAGTGATGCAATCCTAACTCACTCATAACGTGAATAGAAATCGAACTACCAATTTATAAAACACGGATAAAACTCTTTATCCCGAAACACCCAAAACACGGGTGGGGCATAATACTCAACCCATAAATCATGGATAAAATCCATATACATAAAACGTCACCGAAAACATGGATACTAAAACTCAATACCCAAAGACAACACCTTTCGGTGACGGGGGAGACCCGATTCCATCGAATGTGGTGGGCACACAAAGTTAAGCCACTTATCAACGTTCTCGAATTTCACCTCATGTCATGGATCCCCGTATACGGCTCCTTTAAGCAACGACCGCAAGATACCCAAATGACCCTAGTGTCTACTCGACCTCTAGATGAGTGTCACCACAAAAGGCACAAATCCTCATATTCGGCTCACCATGGGCACCACCGCAAGACTTAGCTCCATATATGGGTTTGCAGAGCACCACCACAAGCTTACATAAAAAATGACTTGGGGACCACTCACTAGACTCAAACATGTACATCAAAATTTCATGATGAATAAACAGATTGGATTACACGGGCATCGAGTTCAACCACCCACGATCTATACCTCGAGCCCTTCGCTAAACGAGTTCAACCACCCACGATCTATACCTCGAGTCCCCGCTAACCATAAATATTTCCAGTTCTAAAACAGGGATAAAGTTCCTAATTAAACCAACTGAGTGACTAATATGCCTATGGATTCAATGCATTATAGTCTAAAACATTACATGACTAAAATGAATGACAACACACTCAAACATGTAATTTTCATCAAAAAGCAATTAAAAGTCATAAAATGCATCGTAAAATGCATCGTAAAATCAAAGTTCCTCATTGAGCCAATAAAACTAGGCAAATGCCCCAAGAATTTTTTGAATCACCACCAAGCCAAAATTCCATAAATCAATTGACTATTTATCAAAAGTCATAAAATGCAATAAAACGCAATCGACCCATATTTATGTAAACACACACTTCACAATACATGAATAAACTCCAACACTATTTAGATTAGGACAAGTTATTTCAAAATGAGTTTATATGATTTATTCTTTTAAAAACGTCCCATAACACAAAATCAAGCATTTTTCCAAAACACACACTAAAAATGCATTTATACTCAAATAATCTACTTCCATTAAAGCAAATCATTAAAAAACAGATACTTATGATTTATTTATTAAAATGCCCAAAATCCCAATTGTGGGTGTTTTACAAAGTTTATAAAGTTAAACACTCTGAATAATCAACACTCATCAAATAACTCAACAATTGATAGTTTCATGTAAAACATATAAGCATTTTAAAATGGATATTTTGACATGTACACCGTTTTCACAAATCAACTAGAAATCACCTTGCTAGATTTAGGTCAAATCTAGATTTTCCCCAACTTGAGCTCTTTTGAAGAGACTTGAATCCTCAATCCAAAACTTCCAAAAACCTAGATCCAAAAGTTTCCAATCATAAATACACATATCCAAGTGCTTAGAATCATTCCCTAAACATCTTATATTAAAATCTCCATTTTGGCAAAAAAACCCTAATTTGACCTAACATTTCTCAAAATCTTCCAACCCAAAATTGGAGAAACAAAACACTAGGGATTCATCAATGGAATATTTATAACTCATAAGGAAGTTTGGAAATGGAGGGGATGAACTTACCACTTAGGTTTTGGTGAAAATCTAGAAAACTCTAAAATCCCTTGAAGATGAGAGTGAGATGGAGAGATCTTATTCTTTGCCTTCATTTTCTTGCTTAATGATGATGGAATGCTTTAAAATCAAACTAAATGGCCATAAGAATGGCTAGGGTTCGAACTAATAAGATGGGAATCTGTTTGGGAGAGAAAGGTTGGGATATGAGAAGTGAGTAATGAGGTAAAAGCTTAAAATCGCGACTTATACACCTCTGCCACTCACCGACGACTATGCCCCAGCGACTGTGCTCTAGAACTCTCGCCGGGCGCAATTGCCCGAAATGTATCGATCCTTGTGCTCTGGCTGCAAATGTGACACGCGACAGTGACCCTGGAGTTATCGCCGAAGGTGTACCGCGAGGGGTGGAGTCCCCACGACTATGCCATGAAATAGTGCCCTTTGGCACAGTCGCCAGGCACTGTCGTTCTACTCCCCCCGAACTCCGAAAATTCAAAAAAATTCTTGCATCGAACCGAAGATTACATGAAATAATTTAAGGAAGTGAATTTAGATTATAGGATTTATTTCTTACCAAAATTTCCAGATATTACAAACAATAGGTCATACCCTTAATTTGCGAGTAACCTTAGAAACATTCACATCGATTTATCGACTGACGGGTTTAGTCCTTTCGGGGCTTCTACTACTCCCTATAGCCTTTGGCTAATTGTTGTGATTCCATACAACTTACCTCCCAAACGATGTTGATATTCGGACCAAAATCCCCAGCGAAATGTCTCAATGTGTTTATGAGACCACTGATTGATATGGGATCGATACATCGAAGATTACTTTATGATGAAAGGTGAGGTGATGTAGACCATTAGTGATTTTCTGAGGTTGAGAATGTTAGGTGGTTTAGACGAAAGGGTACAAGGCATGTCTCATATGTTTGGTTGACACTGACACTAAGTTCTCTCATGGTAGGATATCGTATATGGGGGCACATAGATGGCTATAGATGAATCACGGATTTCAAGTTCAAGGTAGAGATTTTAACGGAAATGACGAGTTTGTTTGGTTATTAGAGTTGCTTGTTGTTTCACATGTGATTGCTTGTTTATGGGAGTTTGTAGAAAACATGTTTGTTTGCTTATGAGATTTGTTTGTAGAAATCATATAAGTAAAAAACTACAGCATGGTGCACAAAATGAGCAGTAATATTTTTTTTTTATAGAAACTTCTTAGGCAACTTATAAACAATATAAGTTCAAATGTAACATATGTAAATAGAGTATGTTGTCTAAGTTGATACCTTAGGCAACACATGCATAAATCTAATGTTGCCTTTGTGTTTGTTTGGTGCAACATATGTTTTTTACATAGACAACTTAACCTTTTACGTGTTGCTTAAGGAGTCAGCTTAGGCAACATATGATGTTTGCCTTTGTTGCCTATGTTCTTAGGCAACATTGAGAAGACAACACTACTTAGGCAACACATAAAGCCCTCTTACGCAACAATTTTCATTTGTTGCATAAGTGACATATATAATATAGTGTGTGTATATATATATATACACACACTATATTATAAAACATTTGTGACAAAGTCTTAAAAAACCATTTTTTATGCATTAAATATTGTTTATTGGTGCATATCACTTAAAATTCAATATTACAAGTAAATGGTAATTAGTAAAACATCTTAAAGTTGGATGTTTAAATTATATAACTATCTGATAAACACAATAAAAAACAAGATAAATATCACATTTTAAATATAAAGAATCTAAAATATAATTAGGACAATTATTGAGTTATAACAGAATATTTAATTTTTATCTTTATGAAAACATTACATTATTAAACCTAAAATAAGTTACATATTAAATCTAAATTAAAAGAAAAAAATTCAATAAACTAAGAATACCAAAAAAAAACGAGAACTTTTAAATTATTAATTTGATAATAATATCAATATACTATTTTAAAGTTTTTTAGAGTCTTTAAATTTATATTCTATTTAAATATAAAAACATTATCGCTTCCTCAAATCACACAAAATCGTATTATAAAATAGACAAAAAAAAAACATTAACATCGAGATGTAGCACGCAGAATTGCAGGAGTATTACTTAATTCTAGTATTATATCTTATACATATATATATAACTATTTGTATCTATGGCGTGTAGCTCAGATGGCAATGGGGTGGGAGACTTGCCTAATATACATAACTATTTGTCATTAATCATTTTATTTTTCCTAATTTCCATTCCACCTTATCAACAACCATGGCATATCACATTGTTTTAATTAGTTAGGCACCAACTTCATTATTGATCTTTCACTATTCACTTATTCTTTATACAAATTTTGAATGATATGCAAAATCCATTATTCTATAATTGGGAAATTAGATATGCAATTTGTGGAATACTAAATTAAAACTCACTCAACTACTTAAATATTTTATTCAACATCTTAGTTGTTCTTTCAAAATTTATTAATCAGAATATCGCGTACTAGCTATATCGTATGACCTTATTTGAATTTCTTCTTACACTGAACACTGTGAGGGACGTGTTTAAACGAAGTATATGATAATAAACGTAATGAAACGTTTTTTCTATCGGGGAAGGGTTGGGATGGGGGAGGATGAACCCATATTCCAAAGGAGAGGGATTTGATTTCCCATCAATCTTCAGTTGGGAAGGGGACGAAGACCTGATAGGAGAATCAGGGTTGGGAACGGGGAGGTAACCCCCTCCCCCCACCCTCCTGTCACCTTTCCTAACCCGATTCCTATCAAGTAACACCCTGTATGTGATGAAAATATTTTATACGGTTACATGCTACAACAAAGTGACTGGTTTTATTGTAACAATTGAGTAATTATGATCCCCTAAAAATATTATGTAGGGTGTGCCACTTTGTTTATTGATTCCTCTATTAACGACATCTTCCTAAAAACCTTGTTGAAAACCCATTAAAATGCGTGAAATTCACTTTTTTTGGGAAAAGTGTTTCCATAGTTTACCGTAGCTTTTCGATGGAATATTCCATCAAAAATATAATGAATTCCTTTGGAAAATATTTCTCGAATAAGAAGTTCCGACCATAAAAATTCCGACGGAGTGTGTTCGTAAAAGAGGTGTCAAATTTTGATGGAAATTGAAGTTTTTGCAACATAGATTGTGTTTGTTAAGTCTATTATTTAGTTACTTTTATTAATTTATTCTATTTTCTTAATCAATATTAACTAGACATCATATGTGTAGCAAGAAGTATTTGGTTGGCCCATTGCTAACGAGATCTTTGAGAGAATCCACTTGAACAGAGAGGCATGTTTGCATTTGGAGAGTCATCGGGCAGTGGGCCTCGAGAGTTCATTACCACGTAGCGTAGGCTGGAAAGCCACAATATAGTTTCAAATCTATTGGATCTTAATTAGATGTTATAGGGTTTATTATAATACATTAGTTAGTTTTACTTAGTGTGGTTGTTACTGTAAGGCAGAGGTTAGAGGTTAGGGTATATGGTTGACATCGTGACTGTCTTTGTAGTTTGATAACTATATTTTTTAAAAATAAGTTATGGAAATGTTTGATTTACAGTCATTATGTTGCGGAAATTTAAAAAAATTACTGATTGGTTTTCTTTTTTTATAAACTGTAGGAGGCATATGAGAATGTCATGCTAGAGATTTATGGCACATACTTTATCACTCATCCTCCACATGATCCAATCTCGTAGAAGCAGAGTGTTGGAGGTCGGAAAAATGGCCGCCTCTTCGGTTGTGACACGACATAAGATGTGGAGTTTGCTATATCAGGTTCGTCTGTTGTTGGTTCGTCACTTGAGGTATGTTTGTTAAATACCCGCCAACATATTACAAATAGAACATTTGTTGGTCATGTAATTGGAAATCCTTCGGGAATTTTTTTGTCAATGATCTGATGAAAGGCGTCAGAAGTCAATATTCCGTAACCAAGGTTGTCAAAACTCCATCTATACATTGTGTCGGTAGAATCATCGGTCGGAAATTCATTGATAACATGGGCAGTTGGAAACTTGTCGATCCGTTTTTGGAATCCGTCAGTAACTTGAGATGTAGGGGATCCGTAGGTGATAGCCGCCGGTAGAAAGTTGGTAAGAGCTTTTGTAACGACCCCATTTCCAAATTTAACCATAATAACATGAAACTATATAAATATGATTCGAAAAGAATCGACTAATACAATCTTCCCATAATCATCTTAAATATAATTACGAAAATAATATTTCTAATCGCAATAATAAATAAAATATTTACTAATCGATCCAACGAAGATCTTTTGACATAAAAATCCAAAATCTCAACTAATCCGCGAGAACGGAAGCCGCTAAATAAATTCTAACTCGATATTAAGATTGTTAGCGATATATAATCACCCGAACGTTTAACGGAATCAAAATAACCCGACAAGGCTAACGAAGCGGTATTGAAGACAACCTTTACCATAATAATTACTACTTACCCTTTTTCCCAAGCTAGCAATCCCAATATAAATTCACCTGATATGCATATTTTTTAAAACAAAATAAGGGTTAGACTACACAGTCTTGTGAGTAAATCTATGTCAGTTCAATAATTCCGTAAAGCCAGATAATATAAAACCTTCAAATCAGTTATCATAAAGTAGGTGTTAGGTCTGATTTTATAGTAATAATTGTATTTATAGGGTTTGATCAAATACTGTGTTTAGAGTCATACTGTGTTGTATCTGACCAAGGGTATTTAAGTTCCTTTGGTCTTTGTGTCTTGTAAGAAACTCACGCACACTTTAATACAATTTACACTTTGTGCTTCCAAAGCTCTCTCTCTACTTTCTCTCTCTAGGATTCATTGATCTTGGACTCTCAATTGGTATCAGAGCCAACTGAATCTTGAGAGGATTGAGAGATTGTTTTTCTATATCTGAATTTGTGATTGAAATCGAAAATTTGATCGATTTTCTTGAATTCTTTCAAGAAAATCTCGTTTTCTTGATTTCTCATAAAATTTGGATCTGTTTGTGATCGAATTGTGTTGTTTTTGATTTCATTAGTTTCGTTTTTGATAATCGATCACATTTGTTTCAGGTTGTTTTTCAAGAAAAACTGATTTAGATCATCGATTTTGTGAAATTGAAATTTTCTGGAAAAACGAGTTCACGTACTGTTTCATCGAAGATTTTGAGTTTTAGTGTTTTTTAATCGAAATTGTTGTTTGAATTGTGTTAAAAAGGTGTTTTCAATAATCAGTGTGTGTTTTTCATGCATAAATTTCTTGTTTTCATTCGATTTTACATGTTATATTTGAGTTTCTGTGGTTTGCGCATCATTCATATGGTTTGCGCATCATTCATATGGTTTGAACATCATTCATATTGATTTGCGAAAGTTCACTATTCGACTAATCTGGGTGTTAGTGAATTTTCAGGTTTTCAGTTCACGTTGGAAACGCAAAGCTACTTTTGCGTATCACTCAGTATACGAGAAGCTGTACTTCGCGCTTCAAGTTCAACCCACAAAGTCTACTTTGCGCACCCCTCTACATACGCAAAGTCTACTTTGCACTTCCTTCTTCATACGCAAAGTTGTGTTTGCGCATCTGCCTTAATACGCAAAGCTCTTGTTTGCGTTCCCTTCCTGACACGCAAAGATCTACTTTGCGCAAGCTCCAGACTTAGATTTAAAAAAAAAATTGTGACATCTATGGATTCTGCAAAATTTGGCTTTCAAGCTAAGTTCTACACGAGTGACCTCATGATGTCATTGGGTACAGAAACTCGTCTTCTGGTCCTAGTCGACGAAAACGAATTCAATCAATGGCAAGATAGGTTCCTGAACTTCATCGAGCGTCAAGCCAATGGAGAAAACATGATGAAGTCTTTATCTGAAGGACCTTTCATAAATCCTAATAAAGAAACTCCTCCAACACCTGAAGAGGCTTCACGAATGAAAGCTGATCGAGAGCTGAAAGCTAATCTGATGCTTGCCTTACCAAAATCTGTCTACAACCGGGTTGATCATTGCAAGGATTATCCAAATCTGTTGTGGACACAATTGGAAAAGATAATGCTTGGTTCTTCGGTCGCAACTCAGCTCCGACATACTCGATTCATGAACAACTTCGAGAAGTTTAAGGCCAAAGACAACGAGTCTATAAAGAGTGTTTTCGACAGATTCTGCACAGTGCTGAATGATCTCCGAAAGATAAATGTGATCAAGACAGAGCTTGAGACGAATCTGAAATTCCTTAATGCTCTTCAGCCTGAGTGGAATAAAACTTGTCATAGACTAAGGAACGATGTTCGGATTTTCACAATGCAGAATCAGGAACTTTACGAGATTCTGATGACTGATGAGAGCTTGGTGTTAGAGAAAAAGGCCAAGATGGATAAAAAGAACAAGAAGACAGTTGATCCGGTTGCTCTCCTCATGAAGCAACTGGCTAAACAAGCATTGTCTGAAAATGCTTACACCGGATCAAGTAAAGATGATGGCGAGGCTTTACAGAAAGCTATCATCCTTCTCTCTCAACACTTTCAGAAAAAGTTCCAACCCCGATCGAGTTCCAACTCTTCTCGCTTCACTTCCGGCTCTACAGTCAAAGTGCCCGAGCCTAAGACTGCATCTTGTTATAACTGTGGAAAGTCGGGCCACTACTCAAAGGAGTGTCGAGCTAAGAAGGTTAGGGACTCCGCTTACTATAGGAAGAAAATGGAACTAGCAGAAAAGAGAGAGAACGGAACTGCTTTGTTGGCTGAGGAAGAATTATGGCTGGATTATTCCGATGATGAAGCTTCAAACGTCGAGATCGCTCAGATGTGCTTGATCGGAGATGACCAGTCAGACGACTCTGAAACATATGAAGATGAGGTATATTCTAAATTTGACTATAATTTCATTACCTCTCAGATGAATATCATAATTTCTGCTTTGTCTGATTTGCGTTCTAAGTTATTATCTGAAAAGAATCTAAATTCTGAAAAGTCAGATTTGATTGACAAACAGAAAGTTTCTTTGAAAGATGAAAAATCTATTTTAGAAAATACAAAAGACATCTTTCAAAAGAAATTGGATGATTTGGAAAATTCAAATAAGATTTATCTTTAGTCTTTGACTAACATGAACATATTAAAAGATGAATTTTCAGATAAAATAAATAAGTTAGAAGAAAAGCTTTATCGAATAAACCAATCTGAACAAACAATTTTTATGAACAAGCCAAGGAGTGAAGAAGCTTTAAAACAAAGGTGGGGACTTGGTTTTGAAAATCCTCATTGTTTAAACAATGCAATTGAAAAATCCCCAACTTTATATAAATACGATTATCTGACTCTTGCTCATTATGCTCCTCAATTTAAAATTGATTGGATGAATGAGAAGCAAGTGTTAGAAATCGAACATGAGAAAAGGACAAATAACAAGAAAAATGAAATTCCTTTTGTTTATACAAGTGAAAATGCAAAATATTTTCCTGAAAAATCAAGAAGAGGAAGAAGAGTTTTAAATGATATATCTCCTATCAAATCTTCAATGTCTGGTGATTTTATTGCTCCTTATGCACCTGATTCTGATAAAGGAAATATTTCTCCAATCATTTATGATTCGAAGAAATATACTCTTCCATTAGTATTAGAAGGAAAAATCATAGGTCTTGAAGATCAGATAGAAGATCAAAATATTTTGAAGAAAATTGAATCTGATATTATTCTTTATTTCATGACGTCTAGTCTTGAAGAAAATTTATTTTTTCAAAAATCAGATTATATTTCTAGTCTATCTTCTGTTTCTAAGGAAAATAAAAAGGAAGTTTCAAATTTTAAAATTTTTTCTCAAAATTATTCAGACTCTGAGGCAAATTCAGATTTATTAGTTGATCAGATTGGTTGCTTGGATAAATTTATTTTTCTTCTTATTTAAATATTAAGTATAAAATTCTTGATGATTATTTTATGCTCAATGATCAATATTATAAACCTAAGCGTAAAAGAAGACGATCAAAGAAGTCGAAGAAACATGATACAGTTCTTTCTGAAAATTCTAATTCTTCAGATTCCATTCTTTCAGATAGGACTTTGAACCGGTCAAATAAGCAAATCTGGAGAGCAAGTGTCAGGATCGAATTCTCAACAAGAATTATGAATACTCAGAAACAATATCAAAGAAGTTGCGGAATAACACTTTGATATTCAATGTAACAGTAAACAAACAGTGAGTATGATTAACAACTTGTAAACTTGTATTGAATGATTAAAATCACAAGATTACACACTCAACCTCAATCTTGAAGAACAGACTCTTTCAAGAGGAATTCTACTTCTCTAGAATTAGGAACTATGCCTTGAGGTTGATTCTCTCTCTAAAACAAAAACTTAGAATAAACTCCTTCTCAAACTATTCTGTACATTCTATACATATACTGAGTAAAAGATAATTACAATAAATAAAATATCTTCAGAATATCTTCCATGAATATCTTCAGTCTATCAAGCTGTCATTCTTGTAATTCGGATCTTCATCTCATAAGCAGCACTAATCATCTTGGAAGTATTAACTGAAACTTGGCAGCATTAACTCCTAAGCAGTACTAACCTCTAGCAGTACTAACTAGCTAAGCAGTACTAACTTTGTTCAAGCAGCACTAACTTTGACTAGCAGTATTAATTCTACTAGAAGTAGTAATACCTAGCAGCATTATCTTTGATATGCTCTGGCAGTACTAATTCTGAACTAGCAGCATTAAAGACTTGTTCACATCTTCAGTTCCCAACAATCTCCCCCTAACTTGACTTTTGAAAGAGAAGTCAAGTTCTTCAAATCTGATCTTTAAGATGCTCCCAAAACTTTGTCATGGCTTATATTCCAGTGTTTGCATCCAACCCGAAACTCTGATTAATTGTTCTTTGGATCAAATACTTAGCCATCTCTGAATTTTCAACACATCCAAGCTTCTTCTTCAACATTAAATGAAGTTTCAATCTGCTATGGTTGTATACTTTATCCACTAGGAAGTCTTGAATGTGATTTCTATCCAAAGTCACAGAATATACTCCACTAGTTTCATACAAAGTCCAATTGGTAACTAATTGAAAAACACTCCTTATGATCTCCTCCACTTCATCAGGTTTGAACATCATACACATATATTCCATCACCAGTTTTGTAATTGAAATCCCTGGAGCTTTCAACTTATCTGTGTACAACTTCATCCCTATATCAAACATTTCTTCAATATCTGATCTTGAGCATGTTCTGACAATTTTAGCCCAGGTACTGTAGACTTCATACTTTTCATCTTTTCTCTTCAGTCTAATATACTCCTTGCCATCTACTTCCAAAACATCCCAGTGAATGACTTCAGGAGGTTTAACTCCTACAGGTTCTGCTGCAATTGGTTCAGGCACTTTGTCCATCACAACCATGTACATCTTGACATCCTCAGTACTTGCAGGTTCTTTCATTGTAGATGACTCAGGTGCCTCTTCTTCTTCAGCAACCTTTTCAGCCTCTTCTTCCACTAATCTAGGCTTCTTTGTAGGCTTTCTCCTGGCAATCATCTTTGTTCTTTTTAAAGTCCTTAGACTTTCACCAATTGTTGCTTCCTTCTCTGGAGTTTCTTGCTCATCAGGGAATGGTTTTTGTAAGAAATCATTGCTTTCTTTCATTCTTTTCTCCATTTCAACCCTTACAAGATCATCCCCTTGAAGCTTTATCATCTCAGCATCATACATCTTCTTGAGCTTCTCAAAAGACATCTTTGAAAACATCTCTACCTTGACACCTACTGCACCCTTGAGAAAAGTAATCATTTTCTTTCTCTCTTGAGCACCCAGGTATGTCTTTGAAGGTTGTCTTTTCCTAGCAGCCATTTTAATCTTAGTAGGCTTCCTCAAAGATGTAGCTTTCTGCTTGGCTTGTTCTGTTGCTAAGCTTTGTTGATAGGCTTTGTTTAACTCTGCAGCCATTGCTTTAGCTATCTCTCTATCCTTTTGCACTTGCATGGTTTCTGCTTCTTCAAGCTCAGCCTGTATCTTCCTAGCTAGAGCTTCATCTGATTCAATCAACTTCTGCTTTTTCATTGGTTTATCAGATTCAACTAGCTTTGCCTTACCTTTCTCTTTACCCATCTCTTTCTCAATGCTAGAGTTCTTTGCTTTTTCACCTCTTTCTTTTATGATAACTCCTTTGGCCTTTGAGGTGACCTTGGGAGTATCATGTTTGGCTTTGATGAGTATTTCTGCAATCTCAAGCTCTGTAAGGACCTCTTTTACTGTTTCTGCTGCTTCTTTCAGCTCAGCAGTATTAACCATTTCTGCTGCTTTACTTGAACTGGCAGTATTAATGGTTTCTGCTGCTGGCTCTGTTTCTGGTGCTTGCTCATTCTCCCCCTCAACATCATGTTTTTCCTCTTGCTCCCCCTCAAACTTTGCATTCTCTTTCTCCCCCTTAGTTTTTGCATCTTCCATATTTTCATCAGCTTCTGACTCCCCCTTTTTGGGAGCATCAGTCACTGGTTTCCTCCTTCTGAGTACAAATTGCTTCTTCTTCTTTTGGAGAAGCAATTTCCTTACCATTTGCTTCAAGTTGAGGATCTGTTCTTTTTGTGACAGAACAATGAGTTTAAGCTCTTCAATCTCTTGACCTTGTTTGATCACATCCATATTGATGTTTCCCATGGTTTCCATCAATTCGTCATAGTTATATCTGTCCTCACCTTCTCCAGGAGTGTTACCCCCTTTTGAATGATCATTGGATCTTTTAGTAGTGGAAGCCTTCTGCCTAGCAGAAGCACTATCCACCCCCTTGGGTTCTTGGCACCTGGGACCTTTGGATGATTGCTCACCCAAAGTTGCCATGGGAAAGGTCTTAGAGATGTTACCACTGTCCTTCTCTGTGCTAGCAGAAGTAGTGGCAGCCTTCTCACCCATATGCTCTTCCATCTCCTTAGAGAGCACCTCCTGAGGGTTGGGAGACACCCTATTAGATTCCCTGTTGATATTCTCTATTGGAGAATGCTCCAATAGAGGGCTTAAAGGCTCAGTGGGTGATGGTACAAGAAGGGAAGGAGCCTTCTTTACCTGTTTTCTTTGATAAGTTTGGGTGATTGGAGAAGTTGGCTTATGAAGGAGAGACTGGGGGATTGATATAGAGTGGGAAGGTTGGGATTGGCTAGCAGTGGGATGGTCTAATGGGGGCCTTGACCCTGCTGCCATACCTTGTTGTGGTTGAGACACCACCATCATTGTTGACAACAATGGGGTGTCAACTCCTTCCGAGTCCCTAGGAGATCTTCTCATATTTGAGAAAACATTGCCTTTAGGGGGTTTAGGTACATATACCCCATCAAAGTGAGGTATGTCCGACAATTCGGTAGTGATAACTGTCTGAACAAATCTGGGATACATGAAGAAACTCTTCTTGTTGTCCAGATTTGAGACAAGATCATTGAAGATCATTTGAGAAAAATTATATTTTCTAGCAGTGGATAAACACACCAAAGCATATGCAATGGGACTGCTAAATTGGCTCCAACCAGTTGTTTTCTTTGAAATACAGTGCATCAAGGTATGAACAAAGAACCTCCGTTGGGGTGAAAATTTAGCTTTGAAAAACTTAAAAATCCCCATTTGGCCTTCATACCCCATTCTTGAAAGATTTGAGAAAAGTTCCTCATTAGGAATAGAGGTTATACCTGCAGCATCATCTAGACGTAGACAGATGCGTAGTACCTCTTCAGTAACGGTTAGGGGTTTTTCACACACCCTTGTCTTGATCATTTGCACACCATTTTCAGTAACAATGGTGGCATTAGCCCAAAATTGCCTTTGATGCTCTATGTAGATAGTTGGTGATACAGTGAGAGCATGGGCAATGTGGCTGGACTTCAGAAAGTCGACTATCTGGTGAAAACCTTCAGCTTGTTTCGGCTTTTGGAGCATCGCGATTTCATTGTGCTCGTCAATGAAAGCCATGGATGCCATTGAACTTGAGTGTTTTTGCCTGAAAACTTGGTACTTGAGAGAAAAGGGTTAGAGCGCAAGTGAACAGTATGCAAAGAGTCGTTATGAACTTTTTAGGCGGGGAAAGGGTATTTATAGCTTGTGGATTATAAGCAGTATTAACCCTAAAAATTTAGTGAAAGCAGTATTAACAGTGAATAGTATTAACTGAAGGCAGTATTAACTGTGAGCAGTATTAACTGAGAGCAGTATTAACTGAGAGCAGTATTAACTGAGAGCAGTATTAACTGAGAGCAGTATTAACTGAGAGCAGTATTAACTGAACACTGGCAGTAGTAAAATTGTACTGGCAGTACTAAAACTGTACTGGCAGTATTAATCATACTTATACTTTAAAGCTTTGTGAAGGACTGAGTACTGCTATACTTTTCCTGAAAAAGAAGATTAGGACCACCAAGAATAAACAATATACAGGTATTGAACCACTTTTTAAGTAGGAGCTTATTCAGAGTTGATCATTCCCACACTTGTTACCAAGAAAGTGAATCTACCCACATCAAATGCTTTGGTGAATAGATCAGCAAACTGGTTATCAGTATGAACTTTTACAACTTGAATAAGTTTCTTTTCATTGCAATCTCTTATGAAGTGATACCTGATCTCAATGTGCTTTGTCTTTGAGTGCTTGACAGGATTATTAACAATGCTGATAGCACTGCTGTTATCAATAAAGATTGGAGTGTGTAGAAAGGTTACCCCATAGTCCAGCATTTGATTCTGAATCCATAAGACTTGAGAACAGCAACTTGCAGCTGCTATGTACTCTGCCTCTGTTGTAGATGTGGACACTGTGGTTTGTTTCTTGCACTGCCATGATACTAGTCTTGCACCTAAAAACTGGCATCCTCCAGAAGTAGATTTTCTGTCCAAGTTTGCTCCACCTAGATCACTGTCTGAGTATGCAAGTAGGTCAAATGATGAGTCATGAGGATACCAAAGTCCCAATCTGGGTTGCCCTTTGAGATATCTGAATATCCTCTTAACAACTTGATAGTGTGATTGCTTTGGCCTAACTTGGAATCTTGCACATACACAGACTGGAAACATTATGTCTGGCCTAGAGGCTGTAAGATACATGAGAGAGCCAATCATGGATCTATAATGATGAACATCCATATCCTCCCCCTCAAGATCTGCTGTTATCTGCTTGTGTGTCTCCATAGGTGTGCTGGCAGGTTTTGAATCTGAGAAACCAAACTTGGTTAGAATGTCCTGCACATACTTGGACTGACAGATAAAGATTCCATCTGACTTCTGTTGAACTTGGAGTCCAAGGAAGAAAGTAAGTTCCCCCATGGAACTCATTTTGAACCTTTGATGCATTAGTTCCTCAAACTCCTTGAACATGATGTTTCTTGTGGATCCAAAGATAATATCATCCACATAGATTTGGACCAGCAAGATATCCTTCCTCTTTCTCTTGATGAACAGATTCTTGTCAATGACTCCTCTTTCAAAGCCATTTTCCAAGAGATAGGATGACAGAGTGTCATACCATGCTCTTGGTGCTTGATGCAGTCCATAAAGTGCTTTCTTTAATTTGTAGACTCTGTCTGGATAGCTTGGGTTTTCAAACCCTGGTGGTTGACAGACATAATCATCGAAAAAAAAAATTGTTAACTCAAGATCTAAAGATTCTAGAGAGAGAAAGCTAGAGAGAGAGAGTTAATCATGAAAGCTCTTGTCATATATCTCACTAATCTGATTTACAATTTAGTTCCTACCTAAAGAATACAAAGCAAACTCTATTTATACCTAAAGCTTAAACTAAAACTTAACTACAAAGGAAACAAAACTTTGACATTGTTGACTTCCAACTTTGACTTCCTAATTAAATCTTGGATACAATATTTGGACTTAACAATCTCCCCCTTTGTATTCAAGATTTAATAAAAATTTGATGCAGATCTTCAACTCTTGATTCTTCATCTTTTGTCTCTTGAAGCTTTCAAAAACTTTGCTCTTTTGCAGCTTTTGAAGAAACTTGGAAAGACTTTTTAAACTTTGAAGCTTTGGAAAGTCAACATGCCTTGAACATGAAACATTGAAAACTTAAAACATCTTTGAAACATGAATATTCATTTCTGAAAAATATTTCGTTTTCAATCAAAATTGTATCTTCATCACTTTGATCACTGAATCGACTTCGGAAGAAACAAACTTTCACGAATCATCTTGATTTGACTTTGAACATTCTTTATCAGACTTGAACTTTGAAAACAACAGCGGAAGCAAATTGAAATTCTGACATGAACTTTGAACTTGAACTCTTGAAATTGATCTTTGAATAATTCTCCCCCTTTTTGATGATGTGAGCATCAATATCATCAAAATTACATCAATTTCGGCATAAGCTTTGATTTCCCCCTTTGTGATCAACAAACAATCTCCCTTTTGATAATTGGCGAACTTTGATCTGAAGAGCGGAATCATGAACAATATATATCCGAATCTTTGCAAATTCAGACATAATGAGCGTGTAACCCTGATTCAACAAATGAAACAGTTAGAAGTGCCTGTCAGTAACACAAAGTTACTGTGTACAACGAATGTACAATTTAAGGAGTTGGTTTGATGTTGACTCCCCAGGACTTCGATTCAATCATCGAAAAACACAAGGTTTATCTATGAATGTTCTGACAGAAAAACAGATTTTCTGTGTGCTCGTGCTTGTGTATGAAAGAATTTAGCACAATGATTGTGTTTCATAAAGGCTCAAAGTATGTAAATCACTGAGACAGCAATGATTGTACATGGACTTAATGTGCATGAGAAAGGGTCGAAGGTGGGGCAACTTTCCTTCTTTTTCAATATCAGTATTCTTCCAAGAGAAGATCCGATAGATTATGTGCTGCTTCCCCAGAAAATGTGAAACATTCTCTTTTTAAGAAAAGAATGAGTAGCTGATGGGGTTGTATACAAGAGATGGCATGGGCTATTTGCCTATTTCAATGATGGTCACCAAAGAAATGTGAACCAATCATTAATGTGGCTGCCCGGCTCAGAAAGATGTTTGGTGCAGAGTTCTGATATTCTTTTAACTCTGTTCTCACACCCTCTTTCTTTTAAACATATAAGCTCACATCTAACCAGTCTCTCATTTTCATTTTACCTCTGCTCATTCCCACACTCAATTCTTTTTAGACCCCTCTCCCCTCAATCACTCAAAGGATTTCTTCCGGGGTAGTAAACACTGGTTATCGTGAATCCATGGAAGATCTATTAAGCACTCACACTGAATCCCATGTTCCTAAAAGTACATGCTGGTCAATGATTTTCTTGACATGTAAAGCACAAGAAATCATATGTCAGAGTATGTATGCTCATTGAAAAATATGAATGAAATTTGAGCATTTGTTCTTTGAAGATTTCTCAAAACAAGGATATTGAATGAATGAATATGAAGTCAAGAGAATTGTTTTGAGAATCTGACAATGAATCAATCAGATCAAATCAAATGGTTAGGGTATCAAAGAATTGGATATTTTGTTTATATGAACAAATATAAACAATTTATCAATGAAAGCACAAATATGAAAAAAATGAATGATGCTCATCAACTTTGAATTTCAAACATCGAAAAATATGAAAAAATATAAACGGGGGTATTACCATCGAAAAATTGTTTGAATTTGAGACATGGTAATAACAATTTCAAATAAAATACTGAACCGTTGTGTGTGAATACTTGACAGTATATGGACAAGATAATACACAAGTATTGATCTTTGGAAACACACGGTCAGTTAAACAATAAAGCGCAAAAATTGAAAAACATTTAAAAATCACACTTCTAAATTCATGAAATCGTTTTGAGAATAAGAAGTGGTTTGAACATTTCAGAAATTGTTTTTCATGTTTGAAAGTTGTCCTTCTTTCAAACAATCAGAGATTTAGGATCAGAAGATTTTTACCTTTTCGGTTCCCCCTCAAATCATGATAATATGATTTATGTCTTTTTTTTTTTTTAGCTCCCCCTGGATATTAGCATAATATCCTTCTTTGATCATTGATGAACGGGTCCTAATCTGTCATGTGATCAGAAGCCACTTTATTCATATTATTTATTCAAAAATAAAAGGACAAAAAGCAGTAAAACGATTATAGAATGAGTTCTGATCTGAAGTAATCAGAAGTCATCACCTTTACTCCCCCTTAAATTAAGCATCTGAAATATGTCAGTTAACACAGGATAGAGATCAAACACTCCCTTAGAATTGTTAGACCATCAATATCAGAAAAATTTAGCAAAGAAAAAATTTAGGATAGAGATCAGATCAATTCACTTGGGACGGAGACCATCAATATCCATCGGATGCAAGCATACAGGAGTAAGGTCTTTTTGATCGTTGAAATACGGGTCCTAAGCTGTTGTGCTTAGAAGCCATTATGAAATTGAAGTCCGGGTCTTGAGCTGATTTACTCAAGAACCATTTTCTTTCTTACTCCCCCTTGGATTGAGGTGCCTGCAACACAGATTCAAGTTTCGGTTTTGGTACCCACTGATATTTGGGTCCAGAAATGTTAGTTGTAGTGCGTGTGGGGGACACAGAGTAAGAACCATACCAGAAATGGTCATTTGTTTTATGAAAATGATCATGTGTACAACAAATAGAACAATAATATTTCTTACCATTGGGTGTTTTGTTCTTCTTTGCTTTGTGTACATGTACACATGAATTCTTCTCTTTCAGCTCATCAGTCTTGTCATCTTTGACTGATTTCTTCATCCAGACCAGTTTCTCGTTCTTAAAACTTTTTCTCCTTGGATAATAATTTGAACCATCTAAATATTCATCAAAGAACAAGTTAGTGCGACGAATCTGATTGAATGAATTGATTGACCTTTTTGAAGAGACATATTTATGATTTGAACTTGAAACAGATTTTTCAAGCTCTTTGATCTTTGACGCAAAGATGTCTCTTTCTTTCTCAAGCAGATCAATCTTTGTCTTGAATTCAGAATTCGTCTTTTGCTCTTTCAGCCCTGTAGCAGACAGTTCAGACAATTTTGAAGTCAGTTTCTTAATTTCATTCTCAAAGATTAAACGCTCTTCTTCAAGCTCTTTTTCTGAATCTGTTCTCTGGCCAGATAATTCTTTAAAAAATCCTACATTCTTTTGTTCTATGGCCTTTTTCTCTTTTTCAAACTTCTCTCTTTCTAAAATCAGTACTTTCTCAAAATCAGAGATTTGTTGAGAAAGTTTTATGCATTTAAGCTCAAACGACTTCTTCTCTTCATAGCATTTCTTGGAAAAATGTGAGAACTTTTTGGAAAATATTTTCTTTTCACTTTCAAACTCAGCTTTGTTTGCAACAAGCTGTTTTTCCAAATCAGATAAATTCCTTTTAAGCTCAAAGTTCTCAGATTCCAATTTCTTAACTTTCTGGTCATTGCTCTCAACAGAGACTGTCTGCTGAATTATAGTTTTCTTAACCACTGAGCCAAGCATGATTTTCTCCAAATGAGTCCACATGAGCATTAGATTGTTCTTGTAACAATCTACACGATTGTATATGTGATTTGGCAATGCAAGAATGAGATTAGACTTAGCAATTCTTTCTCCGTTGTACTTTAAAGATTCTTCTTCATTGTACTCATCAACTGGCTTTAGTATTGTGGATTGTTCAGTATTAGCAGTGGCTGGAATGATCTTGACAGGTCTCTCAAAAGGAGGATTGGTTAAAGCTCGAACCATGTAATCCCCATTTTGTTGTCTCTCAAGAAAATTAATAAATCGATCTCTCCATTGAGAATACTCATTCTCATTGATAAGCACTGGGGGACGTGTATCTGTCCCGAGAGACATCATCAACTCATTCTTATAAACTTGTGATTGAAGAGACATGCTGAATAGAAGCAGAGTGCTTTTCGTCTGAAGAAAAATAAGGACCGAAAACCACCTTTTTCGGTTGTTGAAGAAACCGAATACCACACCTTTCGGTTATAGAGATGACCGAAAACCTAGCTTCTCGGTTGATGAATAAACCGAAAAACTAAGTGTGATACTTAGAAGATCGAAAACCCTTAACCGAAAACCTTAGCCGAAAAGAACAAACCAAAAACTTCCCGAAATACCCAAAAACCAGATGAATGAACCGAAAATCCTGAAGAATGAACCGAAAACCTTGATGAATAATCCGAAAACTCTTATGAAAGAACCGAAAAACGATTCTGCCAAGTCAAAAATTTCTCAAAACACTCTTACGGAATTCACTTAGAAACAGGTTCATTATCCAAAACTAATCTAAATATAGATCAAACACCAAAAATCAGCAAGAATTCGCGAAGAACAAAAAAACTCGAGAACTTTTCTGGAAATTACAAAATTGACAAATTCGATTACAAAATGATCGAATCTTTGCACAAAACAAGAACAAAACTTGTTCTAAACTGTATTCCGAAGCAATTGAATCCAAATTCACTGAAAATCGTTCAGAAAATCAACATAGATCTAGAGAAATGACGAGAAAACCGATTTTCAAAAAAAAAATTCTAACGAATTTGAAATTCGATTGATCTGATAACACGAAATTAGAACTCTACTCTCAAATCTCTCAAAATCTAACCAGCTCTGATACCAATTGTTAACTCAAGATCTAAAGATTCTAGAGAGAGAAAGCTAGAGAGAGAGAGTTAATCATGAAAGCTCTTGTCATATATCTCACTAATCTGATTTACAATTTAGTTCCTACCTAAAGAATACAAAGCAAACTCTATTTATACCTAAAGCTTAAACTAAAACTTAACTACAAAGGAAACAAAACTTTGACATTGTTGACTTCCAA
The DNA here is from genome assembly GCA_954870635.1 of Arctium minus. NCBI lineage: Eukaryota > Viridiplantae > Streptophyta > Magnoliopsida > Asterales > Asteraceae > Arctium > Arctium minus. The sequence continues at coordinate 147,342,564 of OX941081.1, forward strand.
CTTTGACTTCCTAATTAAATCTTGGATACAATATTTGGACTTAACAAAAAGAGTTAGTCAGTGAATCAATGTCAAACAGCCACTAAGGACCAGACCCAATAGGATTTGGTGTGTTCTCATTGCATTTGACATTGTCACTTTCTTCAATTATTCTAGAAGAAGAGTTAAAAACTCTGTAAGCCTTACTCTGAGATGAGTAACCAACAAGAAATCCATCATCTGCTTTGGTATTGAGAATTGTACAAGGACACCCAAAAGGTTTGAAAATCCAATAAAGGGTTTTCTTTTATTTAAAAGCTCATATGGGGTCTTGTTCTTTGGCTTGACCACTAGAACTCTGTTTTGGACATAACAGGCAGTATTAACTGCTTCAGCCCAGAAGGTAATTGGCAGTTTTGAATCAGCCAACAGAGATCTAGCAGCCTCTATTAGTGTCCTATTTCTTCTCTCAGCAACTCCATTCTGTTGAGGAGTCCTAGGGGCACTATATTGTCTCTCAATTCCTTTTTCTTCACAAAAGGTGTTTAGATCAAGATTTTTAAATTCAGTCCCGTTGTCTGATCTAATGACTTTTACTTTTTGATTAGTTTGGTTTTCAATTCTTAGGATAAATGATTTGATCAGTCCACTTGTCTCATCCTTAGTCCTTAGAAAATATATACAGGTAAATCTAGAGTAATCATCAACAATAACCAAGCAGTAAGATTTCTTGCCTATACTCATAACATTTGTAGGACCAAACAGATCCATATGCAATAACTGGAAACAAGAAGAAATTGTATTTAACTCTTTGGTCTTATGAGAAGTTTTGTGCTGTTTGCCTTTAAGACAAGCAACACAATGATCATCACATGAAAATACTTTTGATGGTAAACCTCTTACAAGGTTGTTTTTAACAAGTTTGTTCATAGTCTTGAAGTTCATGTGACACATCCTTCTGTGCCATAGAGAGGATTCATCTACAGAAGCTTTTGAAACAAGACAGTTCAGGGATGAATCACTTGAAACATTTTCCATGTCTAGACAATAAACATTGTCCTTTCTTGGAGTTCTAAGTAGTATCATGCTTTCATCAACTACCTTGAACCCTGGAGCAAGGATCATACATTATGTATTAGTAAATAATATGCTATGTTGTTTGTCACAAACCTGTGATACACTTAACAGGTTGTACTTTAGCTGATCAACATAGTAGACATCCTCAAATGTCATCTTACCTTTTGTAACATTACCTTTTCCACTTATTTTACCACCTGTAAGATTATCTCCAAATGCAACATGTCCTCCATTGATATGCTTGAAATCCTGAAGGCATGACATATTACCTGTCATGTGCCTAGAGCAACCACTATCAACATGCCATATGTTCTTCCCCTTGAGCTGTTGGTTGCCCTGCACATAAGATAAATCAGTTAGTATGAATTAGGAACCCAAGCCAAAGTGGTCTTGGGTACCCCTTTCTCATCAAAATATTTACATTCTTTCTTGACAAGATTTTTAAACTTTGACTCCTCATTTCTGCAGTACTTTGTCACAATGATCGGTTTGGAAACACATTTGCTAGAAACAGTACTGATTTTAGAAGTACTAACTGCATTAGCAGCACTTGCATGCTTAGCAGTACTAACCTTGTTAGAAGTAGTAACTGTGTTAGCAGCAGTAACTGTGTTAGCAGTATTAACCTTTGAAGAGGTACTAACAGTATTAGCAGCATTAATATTTTCAGTAGTACTAACACTGGTAGCAGCAGTAATGCTTCTAGCAACACTATCCCTATCAGCAGTACTAACAGTTTTAGTGCTTCTTGGCACCCACATTTTAATACTTTCTTTTAAAACCTTTTTCTTCATGGTGCCTTTGGTTTCAACAGATTTCTTAAACACATGTTTCTTTCCAGCCTTCCTATAACCAACAGGTTTTTGCATAAATCCTTGAAAGTTCTTCTGTTGGTTAATAGGGTTAAAGAAGCAGTGCTTAGCCAAATGGTTTAACTTACCACATATGAAACAAGGTTTTGGTCTGATTATTTTATTCAGATCAACTCCTTGTTTCTGAGCCCATTGATTATTCCAGTTTCTTTGGTTACCCCTTTTTATACCAGAATTTAGGCTCTCAGATTTGTTGCAAGCACACTGTTTACAAGGTCCAGGATTCACAACAGTGGTTTTTTTGTAATGGACCTTGTTATCCTTTCCTTTGGTCTTCTCTATCTTCTTAGACTTGACCCAGATCCTTCCACCTCCCTCATTGGTAACATTGTTGTTTTCTAAGGGTATCTCTTTATTCACAGCATTGTTCCTATTTTTACTGGCTTCTTTCTCAGTCATATCCTTAACAACTACCTCATCCAAAGGATCTATCTTAAAGGCTTCCTCAGACAAGTCCTTTTTCTCCTTGGTCTCTAACAAGTCTGAAGTAGGAGAGATATAGTTGTTGTTGTAAGGAGGGGGTGTGTTGTTGTATCCAATACCAGGCTTCATCTTATCATGAATCTGAGTCTTTAGAAGAGAATCCATTGCTTTTGAAGCATATGAAAACTTTTCTATGTCAAGCACAACCTTAGATAGTTCTTCTTTCAGCCTATCATTCTCTTCTATGGACTTAGACAGTTTGGCCTCTAACTCATTCTTTTCCCACTTCCAATAGTTTGTGTCATAAGAATGTTGAAGCTCATTGGCTTGAAAGCCTTTGATTTGTTCTTCAAACCTCTCAACTATCAACACATAATCTCTTCTGTCCTTTTCTAATCTTTTGAGGTCATCACACATGTTTTGGTTGTGATCCCTGTACTTTTTGACAGTATCTATGCAAGATTGAGTACAAAGATTAGAAATTACCTCAGAGGGGAGATCAGACACCTCTGCCATAAGAGCTTGATTCTTAATGGCTTCCTCAACTTGGTCACTCCAGTCAAACCCCATTCCTTGTTGAGAAACAAGGGCTTGAGCAGGGTTCTTGTTTTGATTGTAGCCTCCATTCTGAGCTTGTTGGTGGTTGTTATTTGGCACACCACTTCTGCACTCTCTAGCAAAGTGTCCCTTCATGTGGCACTTATAACATTCCACTTTTGTCTTGTCAAACCCAGCTCCATCTTCTCTTCTTTGAGAGAAGTTGTTCCTCCCTGTTCTTTTAATAAACTTCTTCACCCTCATAGATAACATGGCCATCTGCCATTTAATGTCCATCTCCTCCAGGTCATCAGGGTGAAGTTGTTCCAGATCATCATTAATCAATGAATTGTTGCTGTGACTGGACAAAAAGGCTTCAAAGACAGTTTCAGTGCCTTTTTCTGAATTCACTCCACTGGCAGCACTAACTGCTTCAGGGTTGGCAGTAGTATCCGTAGATGCTGATAGAAGTGCAGCATTGTGGATATACCCAGTGGGCTTCTTCTTGGTTTCTACCTCAGTTTCAAAACCTCTTAGATCATTGTATAGATCATCAAGTTCCTTCTCTTCCAGATTGTCACTCTGTCTATATGAGACAGTGTACATAGTCCATTCATCCCCAAGAGATCTGAGGAACTTCCTGTTGATATCATCTTGCTCCATCTTCACCCCTACAGTAGCCAGTTCACCAATGAGCTTGTTGAACCTATCAAAAGTTTGAGTCATAGACTCATTCTTTGAAGAAGTGAAGTTCTCATACTGCTGTTTTAGAACATCTCTTTGATTTCTTTTGATGCTTTTAGTGCCAGCAAATCTTTTCTCTAGAGCATTCCAGAGAATCTGAGCATCAGTGCAGTTGCAAAATTGATGCTGATATTCATTGGGGATGGCCAAGAGCAGAGTGCTCAAGGCCTTCATCTCTGTCTGTCTGATCTTCCTCTCACCATCTGTCTTTGGTGGAGGACTTTTCCCATCTGGTCCAATCCTTCCTGCTTCAGAAGGACCATTCTCAATGATATCCCACATTGAGTAGTCAGTGAGAAGAATGTATTGTCTGATTCTGATCTTCCACATGTCAAACTCACTGGGTTTGAGCATTGGGACCTTAGAGACCAGAGTACTGTTTCATTCTGCAAAGTTTTCCATAATGAAAGAATAGTTGTTTCTGAGAGAGAAGGCTCTGATACCACTTGTCAGGATCGAATTCTCAACAAAAATTATGAATACTCAGAAACAATATCAAAGAAGTTGCGGAATAACACTTTGATATTCAATGTAACAGTAAACAAACAGTGAGTATGATTAACAACTTGTAAACTTGTATTGAATGATTAAAATCACAAGATTACACACTCAACCTCAATCTTGAAGAACAGACTCTTTCAAGACGAATTCTACTTCTCTAGAATTAGGAACTATGCCTTGAGGTTGATTCTCTCTCTAAAACAAAAACTTAGAATAAACTCCTTCTCAAACTATTCTGTACATTCTATACATATACTGAGTAAAAGATAATTACAATAAATAAAATATCTTCAGAATATCTTCCATGAATATCTTCAGTCTATCCGGCTGTCATTCTTGTAATTCGGATCTTCATCTCATAAGCAGCACTAATCATCTTGGAAGTATTAACTGAAACTTGGCAGCATTAACTCCTAAGCAGTACTAACCTCTAGCAGTACTAACTAGCTAAGCAGTACTAACTTTGTTCTAGCAGCACTAACTTTGACTAGCAGTATTAATTCTACTAGAAGTAGTAATACCTAGCAGCATTATCTTTGATATGCTCTGGCAGTACTAATTCTGAACTAGCAGCATTAAAGACTTGTTCACATCTTCAGTTCCCAACAGCAAGGCGGGCATCAAATGTTCCTATGACTGAGGAAGATAGATATGTAGACAATTGTTATAAAAGTGATTCATTTGCTTATTGTAATAAAATTTCAAAATACTCTATAAAGCAAAGGTTTCAAATTTCCAAAAATGTCTCATATTCATCTTCTAATTCTAGTTCAGATGATTATGCTTTATCTTCTGATAATTGTGCTTATTATTCTGATGATATTTTTCATGTTTCTCGTTTCAAATCTGCTCATTATTTCCCCACAAGAACTGCAACTAACAAACACGTGCCCAAATTTAAGTGGGTACCCAAATCTCAATTTGATTTAAAGTTGCAGGCATCACATGTTAAGGGGGAGTAAAATAAAGTTGACTTCTGAGTACTTCAACTCAGGACCCGTACTTCATAGACTAGAACTTCTAAACAAACCAGTTTAGAACTCGTTCTTCAAAGATTTAAGCTTCTGACTAAATGAGATACTGTGAGTACATCAATTTTATTTCCGCTGCATATATCTCTGTATATGATGTTATTCCAGTTTTTCTCAATGTTTTAAGAATATGAGCTTGTTTCTCTATCTCGTGAATTTGTATAACCCAATTTTTTTTTAATATGAGACACAAATTATTTTTATAATGTGAAAGATGAAATAACTGAATTTTATTTTGTTCCAACTAAATATCAATTTGCCGAATTCTTTACATTTTGTCGTTAATGAAAATTTTTAATATCGGCATATTGAGTTTAAAAGTTTAAATCTTTACAAATTTTATTCTATAAAGTAAAGTTTTACATTTTTTTCTTTCTTTTGAATAAAATATGTGTCTAGGATAAATTTTCATGTTCTTTTGTTTATATTAAAGTTTTTATATGATCAAATTTCAATTCTTACAAAAGTCGAAAAGTCAGCAACATGTTTGAAACTTTTATTATTGCTTTAAAGTTGTGTGATTCGGGATATATATAGTTTACAATGCTTGGAAATTCTAAACAGTCAGAATTATAGATCAGAATGAAAATATGGGCTAAGCATTTAGACGTTGATATGAGTGATTGAGATGAATAATAAATTCTTAAAATACAGAAATCTCTGAGTTTAAAAGTTTGTACATGTGACCTTTCTGGTTTGGGAAAGTAAGTTCTTTGGGATGCTCGACATCTGGTCCCCAAAGGTCATTTGGTCTGGGAGTGATCGAACAGAAATCCTTCTATAGAATCAGATCGAAAGTCATGTGCTACTGGTATGAATGGGTTTAGGATATGTCGATGTAGCCTTTCTGATCTGGGAAAGTAAGTTCCAAGGGGTGCTTGACCCCTAGTCCCCTAAGGCCATCTGGTCTGGGAGCGGCTGACCCAAATCCTACAATAGGGTCAGATAGAAAGTTATGTTTACGGCATGTTCTTTACTTAATAAAGTTTTTGATCAAAAGATGCCAAAGTGCACGCGCTTAAAAGATGCCAAAGAGCACACTCATGTCAAGATGCCAATGTGCACAATGCTAAAAGATGCCAATGAGCACACATCTCATGATACTTAGTGATATGTTTGAGTTGCGATAAATCTGTAAATTTATGAATATCTTAATTCTTGATGGCTTAGTGTGAAGTACACGCAAAGTTCTCTATAATATTTTTAGAATTGCATTTTCTTGAAGCTAATCGAAGATTCGCATGTGAGCACACTGAATAGATTGCTTGAAGTTTTTGAAACTGAACATGTCTTAACTTGATATGCAATGAAACTTGTTCTTGTATCCTACAACATATGTTTGATTTCAAATGATTGATAAATTTGTAATATTTTACTCTGTAAAATTTAATTTGTTTAGTGTTTAAAATTTTATATGTTTAGTTGTTTCAAAATTTACATTAAGTATATTTCTCTTTCTACATTAATATTTGATCATTGTGTTCTCATAAATATATTTTAATGGGTTTATGCATTATTCAAGGGGGAGTGAACAAAGAGAATATTTTTCAAAGAATATATCTGTTTTTGAGGGGGAGTATCTGATTCTTTATATGAATGCTAACTTGAATTGTCAAATTTAGTGCATTTTTGTAGGGGGAGTCAAATAGCTAATCAGGTAAAAATTTTCAGACTCCAAGTCAGATTTACGCAATCAGTTGGTCACGCAAACCGTGCTTTGCGCATCCAGCTTGACACGCAAACCTTGCTTTGCGCATCCAGCTTGACACGCAAACCTTGCTTTGCGCATCCTGCGTGGTACGCAAACCCCAGTTTGCGCATCCTTCATGAAACGCAAACCTTGGTTTGCGCAACCAACGTGATACGCAAACCTTCCCTGTTTTCTCTGTTTCTTTGATTTTACAGATCTTATGCTGTCTTGTCTCCAATATTTGCATGACCTAGTTGAACCAGTTCATCAAGGTCATGAGGGGGAGAAATCAGAGAAGTCAAGGAGATTTTAAAGAGACAAAGAGCTCAAAAGTTTATCTGCTGATCAAGATTCGCTCAAAGATTCTATTCTCCCAGCTTAAATTTTTTCTTTTGTTGTTCTTGCTCCGACCAAGATTCGCTCAAAGATTCTATTCTCCCAGCTTAAATTCGCTCAAAGGTCTTTCAAAAGAGGTGTATAGTCTAGAGGTCAAGGCAGCAAAGACAACTTAATCTGAAAGATAATGAGAAGAATTTTTTTTTAAAAGTCAGAATGCTTTACAAAGTCGCTTTGTTGGTCCGTGCTATTTTAGAAGATGATTTTTGAAGACCAAAGCGCCAATGATTACTAAGGGGGAGATTGTTAGGTCTGATTTTATATTAATCATTGTATTTATAGGGTTGGGTCAAATACTGTGTTTAGAGTCATACTGTGTTGTATCTGACCAAGGGTATTTAATTTCCTTTGGTCTTTGTGTCTTGTAAGAAACTCACGCATACTTTAATACAATTTACACTTTGTGTTTCCAAAACTCTCTCTCTCTCCTTTCTCTTTCTAGGATTCATTGATCTTGGACTCTCAGTAGGCTTTCAAGCACTAGAAATCAGTTATAAAGTTGGCACCTAGGCACAACCCAATTAGTTATATAGTTGGCACCCAGGCACATCATCCCTCCTAGGAAACTAGCCACAACCGTCGCCTTTCAAAAAAAAAAAAACACCCGATAAGACCGCAATCAATATCGGAAATGGCCCACCACATGAAACAAATTTGTGGACTAAATATATATGCCCCCTGCACTGACCATCAAAGTCACAACGCACATGGGCTTCTGTTGTATAAGTCCATTTAACCCAAATAAAATCATCAAACCTCATGTGTTAATTTTTAACATGAATTCAAACACTGTATCACAGTTAATGGTAAAAGTCCAAACATACCAATCCAATATGACAATGAAGTAATTACCATTTGATAATATATGCATTTTAGTTCCAAAATGTTACAAGAAAAACTCACCTTGGGTCCAACTATTTCACCCCGAGTACTAACGGTTAACTAATCCCAACCCGAACACCTGAATTATCCGAATTAGGAAAGGTTTTATACTACTATAAATATATCAAAATTCACCTTTTATAATCCTTAATGTTATTGCATGAGTTTAGATCATTTGTTATTTGACTTTTCTGTTTGACTTTATTCCTTGTAAGCTTGTTTTGAGCTCAAGGAATCTTTGACCCTTTATAAGCATTTGTCTTTTGTTTATGATAGAAGTGGTTTTATGAGAGTTGTGTGAGAAACATTGTATGAGAGTTTCCTTGTAAGACGCATGACTAATAGATATATGACATTCTCTCTCTAGATTCTCTCTCTACAATCTTGTACAAATTTGAGTGATTTGATTGTGTTGTGCTTGAATCTTGGACTTACATTTGGTATCAAAGCAAACCAATTTGTTCAGAAAGGATTAAAACACAATTGATTTGATCGACTCTTTCAAATCTTGGAAGAACACGCAGGACGTATCTGGAAAATCACTGTGGTTTCGATTTTTTCTTGTTAATGCGATTTTGTTGCAAGAAAATGGGTTCTTAGTATTCGATTTATGTTTTAGGATCTTTTTTGTTTAGATTTGATCACGAAATTCGCACAAATTCACATGTAATTTTGAATTTTTGTGTATTTTTTGGTTGAAAGTGTTAGAGCATATTTTTTGGATACAAGATCATGGAAACTGAAACTAAAAGTCAACCAAGTCAAAGCTCAATGTCAACTCTCAAAGTGAAAGTGAAAGTCAACATTGTAATAAAAGTCAATGTCAAAGGTCTATGTATTTTTGTTTTTAGTTGTTGTTTAGAGCGCGTGTCTTTGTAATAGATATATGACTAGTTGTACCAGTTGTAGAACAAGGTGTAACAAGTTAGAGTTGTTGCAAGTTAGAGAGAGAGGCTACGAGGACATAGTGATTTTGAGAGAGAAATATTTGAAGAGATATATTGTACGAATTCTTTGTGAATTGAAATTGAAAACAAAGTTTGATTTGAATTGTTTCGTGTCATTTTGTTTGTGATTGTTAGTAATAAGAACTTGATAAACTGGGAATTAACAGAAAGTCATTCAAACACTTATTGATCAAATTCATTGTAATTTTGTTGTTTTTAGTAAAAGCCTTTTATTAGAAAAATATTCTAATTCATTGTGCGACCATTTCTGTGCAATTTCAAGCTCCAATTGCAGGTTTTATAGATTTTGGTCGAAAATTCTTGTGTGTTACTGAAGAACGTGCAAGATCTGGAATATGCGCAAGACTCATCCTGAAGAACACGTACGCCAAAGAACACACAAGCAGTGAAGAACGCGCAGGATGAAATTTCTTTGTGTTTGTATGTTTTCTGCGAGTTCCTGATCAGAACGCGCAAGGCTCAGTCTGTGAGAAGTAGGAACGCGCATAGGCTTGTTTGCGAGTTTTGTTTTTTGTCTCGTTGATCTGCGAGTTCTTGTTCTACGTGAAGTGTTTTGCGAGTTGTTATTTTGCAAAAAATATTCTAAGTATAGAAACGAGAAGAGTAATTGCAAGAAGTAACTCTTCAGAACGCGCACGCCTTGTTCTACGTGAATCAAGAACGAGCATACCCTTGTCTGCGCGAAGTGTATCTACAGTGTTCTGTGAGTTTTGTGACTTAGAATTTTTTTCAAGTGTTGACCAAGTTTGACTCATCAAGTCAAGTGTGTTTCTGAATATTTTGGACGATCATTTCAAGCAAGCATTCCTTTCAGTATTTCTTCTCATTCTGCAAAGATGTCTAGAGATTTTCTAAGCATGTGTTCTAAGTCTAAGCCGTCGGTGCTTCAGGCTGACGAGTATCCTCAATGGAGGAAGAGAATGATAAACTTCTTGAACAACCAGGACAAGAAGCTTATGAACTCTATAACTTATGGATCTGATTTTCCTCGTGTAACTGTAGCTAGAATCCCTGCAACTGATACAAACCCATAAATTCCAGAAAGAATTGTTGCAAGAGACCCGATACAGTACAGTGAGCTTGATAAAGAACTGGTTGAAAGAGATGCTCAGGCTTTGACATTTAAGATTATGGCAATTCCGAATGACATTTTCAACAGAGTTGACAGTAGAGACTCTGCAAAGGATATTTGGGATGAACTTGAGAAACAGTTTCAAGGATCTACCAAATCTATCAAGACCAAGAGAAATCAGAGCATCAATGCATAGGAGGGTTTCAAAGCAAAGGAAGGGGAATCATTGAGGGAAGCTTATGACAGGTATAACATCATTCTTAATGATATAAGAAGGAATGGAGTCCAGAAATCCGAATACGAGATCAACTTCAAGTTTATAAAGAATCTCCAACCGGAATGGGATGTCTATACCATTCAGATGCAGATAACTAAAGATATGGACGAGGAGAAATTGAATGATCTGTTTTGTGCACTGAATCTACATGAGGATAAAGTTAAGGAACAAGAAACTATGAACAAGGAGTTACTTCAGCTCAAGGATAAACAGAATAAAGTTGAAGATTCCTTAGCTCTTCTGGCACAAGGGAAAGGAAAGTTGATCAAGGGGAGTTCAGTATCTTCTAAAGCTACCAAAAAGAAAGCTTTTGTCTCAAGTCTGGTTGAGTCGTCTGATAGCTCTGAGGAGGAAGTAGAAGTGAAATCTGAGGATGAACTGACTGAATTTGCTGAAAAACTTGCCCTAATGACTTCAAACATTCATAAGGAGTTTGGAAGGAAGAAGTATTATAACAAGTCGAAATCTGATTCTTATCGTTCTAGCAAATACATAGGGAAGTTTGATAAGGACAAAGAAAGGATAAATGAGAAGAAAGAGGAGGGGAGAGATGAGAAGAAAGAGGAGAAGAGAGATGAGAAAGATAAATAGAAATCTGACAAGTGTTTTAACTGCAGGAAATCAAGTCATTTTGTCAGAGAATGTCCTGAGAAGAGAGTGAAGAACTACGAGTACTATGCTAAGAAGGTACAGTTTGAGAAAGCATTCGAAAAGGGAAAATCTCTAAAAGCTGAAGAGGAAATTTGGTTTGAATACCCTGATGATGAGGATGAAGAAGTGAAAGTCAATCTGACTCAGGTTCACTATAATCTGATGGCTCATCTGAATGAGGAGTCTGACTCCGAGGTACACTCTCTCTCTCTCTCTGACAATTCTGAATCTTTCTCTGAAAACGAAGAAGTTCTGAACTTGATTTCCCAATTAACTTTAATGAACTCTGAATTTTAAAAGTTGAAAGAAAATTTTAAACCAAAATATGAGAGAAGAAGAGAAAAATATTAGCAACGTATACTAAAATTAAGGAGTTGGAGGATTTGAATTTCAAACAAGGTCAGATAGAACAGACATTAAAGCTTTTTGTGTGTCACTGTGATTCACGATTCAATCAAGTAAACGGATAAACACTACGATAATTCAAACCTGGTATTGATTAATCAAACGATTACAAGGTTATTGATGAAGAAATCAATCTTTCTCTGCTTCTATCTCTCTCACGCCTCTGCCCTCTCTTTCTCTATGTTTCTCTTGTTCACGGCGCACACACACAACCTTACAATTATTTCTCTATTTTTCCCAACTAAACCTAATTAACACTAAACCAATTAATTTCAACAAAGGCTTATAGCCAAATGGGCTTGGGCCCAACTACCAAAACAAATTTAAATAAAGGAATCGACTAAAAACGAAAATACGGAAACACACTTTGACTATTTATTACGAAAGACCCTAGACTATTTATTGAGAGCGACTTTATCAGCTTTGACTTCAGATTTCCATCTTCAGATAAATATGATCTTGAATCTAATAAAACTGTGCTTTAACAATCTCCCCCTTTGGATCAAGATCATTACTAAAAAGATTTAGCAATTCAATCCTTCTCTTTAATCTCAGAAAATGCAATCTTCCTCTTTGTCTTCAGAACGTAGCAATATCTCCAAACAATGAGAATATCTCCTGGAAAGAAATTAAGAAATTATCTCCAGTTTCAGCTCGGAATGCTTCAGCAAATCATCTTTAGAGAAAATATCTTCAATTCTTCAATTCAACATATCTTCAAAAAATCTTTTAAAAAACTTGTATTCTCCCCATTTCTTGGTTGATGCTTCTCCCCCTTTTTGATGACAAGAGCAAGGAGTTCATCAAAACTTTTCTTCAAGAAATGTCTTCCACCACTGATCTTGCAAACAGAACCACTGATTATTCGTCAATTCATAAAGATGAGTATCCAGATCTTTGCAAATCCAGAAAAAATAGAAAGGTAACACCTGAATCAACAAATGAACCAGTTAAAAATGCCTGTCAGTAACACGAAGTCACTGTGTGTAATGAATACACATTATAAAGGAGCTTTTATGATGTTCACTCCCCCAGGGCTTCCATTTAATCATCGAGAAACCACAAAGACAATTTCTATGAACCTTATGACAAAGAAACAAATTATTTGTGTGTTCGTGCAAGTGATAGAATAAATTAAGCATATGAGGATTGATTATAAGGCTCAAAATGTGTAAACCGATGAGACAACAGGTAGTTAAACACAGACTCAATGTGCATGAGTGAAATGCGAAGGTGGGGCAGACTTCCTTCTTTTCAATATCCAGATTTTCCAAATGAAAATCAGATAGTATATGTGCTGCGTCCCCAGAAAACTGTGAAACAGTCTCTTTTTGAGAAGAAAATGAGTGGTTGGTGGGGTAATAACAAGAGTTGGCATGAGCTAGTTATCTGGTTCAATAATATTCACCAAAGAAATGTGAAACATTAGAAATGTGGTTGCCCGACTCAGAAAGTAGTTGGTGCAGAGTTTGATATTCTTTTACTCTGATCTCTCACCCTCTTTCTTTTAATCTTTATGCTCACAGCTAACCAAACTCACTTTTACATTTTCTCTCATCACATATCCCACACTCATTTCTTTTGACTCCTCACATGCAATCACTAAGGATTTACTTCTTGTGTAGGAGACACTGGTTAACGTGAATCCGTAGAAGTTCTGTTAAGTCCTAGCATACTGATCCCATGTTATCCTATAAAGCATATGATGCTCAGATGGTTTAACTTTATCAGTTAAAGTGCATAGATGAAGCAGAAAACATTTAAAATCACACTTCCAATTCAAGAAATCTGGTTGAGAATCGGGAGGTGGTTTGAACATTTAAGAACACGTTTTCTTATGATTGAAAGTTGTCCTTCTTTCAACCATTGATGAGATGAAGATAAGGAATTATACCTTTTGAGTGCAGTATTACATCTCACGAAGTCAAGCTAAAAGTCATAAAGATATGATCTTGTAAGAATCTCTCAACTCTTTAAAAGTCTAAAAGTCTAGTCAAAGAAACTTTATTCACTGAAATTTAAATGACAAAAAGCAGTAAAACAAGTAAATTACGAGTTCTGATCTGAAATAATCAGAAGTCATTGCCATACTCTTTATGTGTATGCTCCCCCTAAAATCATGCATCACTAACAAGTTATCAGTAAGTACAATGCATTCATTAGATATGCTCCCCCTCAAAAATAACATTGACCATCTATGAGGTACTTCTCACACTCCCCTTAAGATCATGAACAAACTATTAAATAGCAGATATCTTGCGGAAATAATGGTATAGAAATTATGAAAAGATACAATAGGAAACTTTAATAGGTAACCACCGATTAGGTCTTAAGATTTAGCATACCAAGTCTAGAGACAAGAAAATTGAATCTCTTTTCGTCTAAAGGTTTGGTGAACAAATCTGCAAGCTGAAAGTCGGTTTTTACAAAGTAAAGTTCAATTGTTCCCTTTTCCACATTATCTTTTATAAAGTGATACCTTACATCTATGTGTTTAGTCTTAGTATGTTGAACAGGGTTAGCAGTAATCACAATAGCGCTCTTCGAGTCACAATAGATCGGGATTATATTGAAATGAAACCCATAGTCTCGTAGTTGTGTTCTCATCCATAAGACCTGAGAACAACAGCTAGCAGCAGCCAAGGTTCTAAATGGCATGAGGCGTGGCGTGGCGGCGAGGCCAAGCCTCAAGCCTTAGGAGCCACGGCGAAGCCATGGCGTTTTCAAGACGTGACTTATGGCGTCATTTTTCTAATTCATATATAATATTATATATAAAAAGATGCGTTTTGTAGTGTTACTCAATTAGTCAATAGTAATAAGCAAGTTAAATTATGGTATATATTAAAAACTTGCATATAAGACATGGAAAACGTAAAGAAAAACCAAATATTGCATTACGAAATTGTGCATTAGGCCATGGTGTGCCACGGGCTTAACGTGGCGTGAGACATAAGCCTTGGTGTCATGGCGTGCCATGGCGGCTGTGCGGCGAGTTTTTAGAACAGTGGCAGCAGCTACATATTCTGCTTCGGCCGTTGATGTGGAGACACATAATTGCTTTTTCGATGCCCAACTGACGAGTTTATCTCCGAGGAATTGTATATGACCCGAGGTGCTCTTCCTGTCTAACATGCAACCAGCATGATCTGCGTCTGAATAAGCTGTTAGTTCAAAGCTAGTATCTTTAGGATACCACAAACCAAGATCTGCAGTCCCCTTCAGATAACTAAAAATCCGCTTAACAACATACATATGGGATTCTTTAGGATTGGCCTGATATATAGCACATAAGCATGTATAAAACATTATAACCGGCCTACTGGAAGTAAGATACATTAAAGAACCTATCATCCCTCTATAAGTCCTAACATCAACAGCCTTTCCCGAAAGATCGGTGCCAATCTTAGTACCAGGTGACATCGGGGTACCAATCGGTTTACAATTTTCCATTTTGAACTTCTGAAGAATATCAAGAATGTATTTAGATTGATTGATAAAAATCCCCTTTGAAAATTGTTTGACTTGCAATCCGAGAAAGAAATTCATCTCTCCCATCATGCTCATCTGAAAACGTGACACCATGAGGTTCGAAAAATTCTTACAGTACTTAGGATTTGTAGAACCAAAAATAATATCATCCACATATATTTGAATATGAATGATATCTCCTTTATCCTTTTTAATGAAAAGAGTGGTATCAACTGTACCTTTTGTAAAACCTGACTTGACCAAGAACTGAGATAGGATATCATACCAGGCGCAAGGAGCTTGTTTTAGTCCATAGAGAGCTTTATCCAAGATGTAAACATGATTAGGCTTATCTGGATTTACAAACCCTTCTGGCTACAAGACGTAGACTTCCTCCTTGAGTACTCCATT
The DNA here is from genome assembly GCA_954870635.1 of Arctium minus. Classification (NCBI taxonomy): domain Eukaryota; kingdom Viridiplantae; phylum Streptophyta; class Magnoliopsida; order Asterales; family Asteraceae; genus Arctium; species Arctium minus. Next base: position 147,357,951 of record OX941081.1, read on the forward strand.
CATAAAAGTTGTCTTCACGTCCATTTGGTAAACGGTGAAGTTCTTGTGGGCTGCGTAGGCTAAGAAAATTCGAATTGCCTCTATATACGCTACTGGAGCATAAGTCTCGTCATAGTCTATCCCTTCCTCTTGCCTATACCCATTGGCAACAAGTCGTGCATTGTTACGGATAACAGTACCATCTTCATCTTTCTTATTTTTGAACACCCATTTCGTACCAATGATGGTTTTACCTTGAGGTTTGGGTACTAATCTCCAGACGTTTACTGCTTCAAACTGATTCAGCTCATCTTGCATCGCAATTATCGAATCTGAATCGGCAAGAGCCTCAGATACGCGAGTAGGCTCGATCTTGCTCAGAAAGGATTCATACATACATAGATTTGATGTTGCAGACCTAGTTTGCACTGGTTTACAAGGATCTCCAATAACTTCATGTATCGGGTGCTCTTTGGTCCACTTATGTTCATGAGGGAGTGGATTAGATGTAGATTGATCATGTTCATCATCTAGAAATCCACTATTATCTCCTTCAGATGGTTCAGAATGAATGGGGGTTTCAGTTGAAGTAGTAGTTACAGAAGTTGCAGTAGGTACAGCTTGGTCAATCTGTTGATCAGTCCTTGCAGTACATCCTACTAAGTCAAGTGCTTCTGTCTTGGCGGTGTTGGTCACAACTTCAACTGTCGGAGTAGGCATTTGAACTGGAACTTCTTGCCGAATCGGGGAGTTGGATTAAGTAGAGATATCGGAAGTGGTTGGTTGAGTAGTCATCGAGTCTTCCATCTTGTCAACCACAACAGATTTAGGCATACGAGATCCAAGAAATTCATCATAGAACAGTTCAAATAATAAATCCAGATAAGATAATTTAGAAGTAGATGATGAAGTTCCATCTGATTTGTTCTCTTGAGGTGTAGGTCCTGGACTGGTTGGCCCATAAGCTAGTACTCCGGTAATTACGGGTTCTGAACTGACGTGCTCAGAAGCCATTTCCTCATCGAATGTAATATTAGCGCTCTCGATCACAGTCTTCGACTTCTTCAAATAAACCCGATATGCAGTAGATGTAGAGGAATAACCAATAAAGATGCCCTCATCCGCCTTAGCACTGAACTTGTTCAGATTCTCTCTGTCATTTAGAACATAACACTTACAACCAAAAACATGAAAATATTTAATGGTTGGTGTTCGGTTGTTGATCAATGCATACGGAGTCTTCTGAAATCTGCGGTGTATCATGAAGTGATTCTGAGTGTGACACGCAGTCGATACAGCTTCAGCCCATAAAAATAGAGGTAATTCAGATTGGCTGAGCATTGTTCGAGCGACCTCGACAAGTGTACGATTTTGCCTTTCGACGACTGCATTCTGTTGAGGCGTGTGAGCAACAGAGTATTGATGTGATATCCCGACCGATTCGAGATATTCTTCAACTATTTTGTTCTTGAACTCTGTGCCGTTGTCAGTTCTTAGAATCTTGACTTGTTTCTACAGATTGACTTGAGTTGTCTTTAGAAATGTAATGAGAACTTCGGGAGTCTCATCTTTAGACCGTAGAAACTTGACCCAAGTGTATCGCGTATAGTCGTCCACGATAACTAGCACATACTTCTTTCCGCCTAAGCTTTCTGTTCTCATAGGACCGCATAAATCCATATGCAACAACTCTAATGGAGAGCTGGTACTCGGTTCAGGCTTTGGTTTGTGTGGGGCTCTCTTCATCTTTCCCTTTTCACACGCTTCACACAAGTGTTCTCTTTCATACTTCAGCTCTGGAAGTCCTTTCACTAGCTTTCCACTGACCAGCTTGTTGATGTTCCGAAAGTTGAGGTGAGAAAGCCGTCGATGCCATAACCAGATTTGTTGCATCGAGGCCTTTGATAATAGACATACCTGGATGTTAGCTTAGACTTTTGACAAGTTGATGGTGTAGAGGTTTGACTTGCGAGTACCGACCAAGAGTTCTTTCCCTTCTTCAGTGCGTACTGAACATGTCTTGGCTTTGAAATTAACTTCTAAGTCTTTGTCGCAGAACTGGCCAATGCTGAAAAGGTTGTGCCCTAAGCCTTCAACATAGCTCACCTTCTTAATCGTAAGATTTTCGTGTACAACATCACCATATCCCAGAATTGGTGAAAACTGATCATTTCCAAAATGAACTGTGCCGCAGTATTTGTTTGTATAGTTAGACAACATACTATTCTGCCCGGTCATATGCTTGGAACACCCTCTATCCAAGTACCACATATGACGGGTCTACACAAAATAAATCAGGAAATAAGAGGTTTAGGTACCCATTTATAAATGGGTCCTACATTGTCAGTACATGATTTTGGCACCCATTTAAATTTGGGCCCGCTTTTTCTTTGAAAACCATAAGCATGATGAGAAGAATGATGATGATAAGATGAAACATTATATGAACCAAACCAAATATCAGAATATTTACGAGAAGCATAATCCAATCCACCAAAATTTGAAAACTTTTTATTAGAAGGAACTAACTAGAATAATTGCTTTATAGAATATTTCTTGCAAGAATCAACAAGATTAGATTTAAAAGAAGCAACATTCACAATCAATTCATCTTTACTAGAAGTCTTTTTATTCAAATTAAAACTAGAACTAGATTTAGCTTTCTCGTCTATCTTCTGTTTTGGTATCCATGCTGACTTAACCCCAAGCCTTTGCTTTCTCACATCTGAAACATTTGAAACTTTAGAGTTAGAATTATTGAGAATCAAAAGAGTTCTTCTTCTTTGGATTACCCGTGGTGATCGGTTTCTGTGAATGCTGAGATTTTGTTTTCTTACCTTTTGTATTCTTAGATTTCACAGAAACTGATTTGTCAACTTTCGTTGATGTTTCACCTTTTTCAATCACAATAGGTAATCCGAAAGAATTAACAACACCAGATGAATGATCAGGAAGAAATTATTTAGAACACCATCAGAGTTTAAGAAATTAAGCTCATTTTCAAGAGAACCAGATCTATCATCAGATTTTAAAGCCTTGGAAAGTTTCGAAAACTCAGTATTTTTGAACACTGTTGAAAATACAATTTGTTCTAAGTCCATCAAAATTCTTTCTTCTGTAAGAGTATTCTCGAGTTCAGAAATTTTACTTTCCAAAACTAGAGGAGGGACGTAAAGCATTCCTTCTATGGGCTTAGACTCCATTTCTTTTACAGAATAAATGTCAAAATAGTCATTTGAAAGAAATTTTGATTTATCAGAACTATAACTATTATTCAACCTCTCATAACGAAACGGAAGTTGGACTTTAGTTGTGTTCTTTCTTTTAGGATATTCCTTGGTTTTATCTTCTTCAGACAGTTTAGTCCAGAAAACTTGAAGGTCAGGGTATTCAGGTGCCAGTGTCATAAATCCAAAATCATAATGAGCAGGCACTTCAGATATACCCTTTTTGAGACATTGTGGGTTCTCGTAACCGAGTCCCCACTTCTCTTTATCCTCTTTGGGTGTGATTAGATTAATAGTTTGTTCAGACTGACCCATAGAATATAATTTCTCTTCCAAAGCATTCACCTTTTCAATTAAAGATTTCTTGTCTTTTGAAGTCGAAAAGTACTTTTTAGAAAGCTCTTTAGACTTAAACTCACATTCTCTATACTTTGAAACAGTTTCAGATAACTCTTTATGAATTATAGAATTTCCTTTAGCGCACGCGTCTATATTTTTGTGCAATGTTTGAATTAATACATTTTTCTCAGCAATATCATTACTAAGTTTATGTATATATTGATTTTTCTCATTAATGACACCTTTATCACACTTCAGTTTAGACTCTAATTCTTGGAGTTTAGACATCATGGCATGCATTTGATTCAGAAAATCAGATTCAGTTAAGTCACATACCTCTTCATTATCTCCATCATCAGAATCAGCTTCAGCTTCTGACTGCTGCTTACCCATCAAGCACAGGTGTGCTGTCTCGTCCTTCTCTCCTTCGTCATATTCTTGATCCGAATGGTCGAGCCAGTATTCATCCTCGGCCATTAATGCTTTTCCAGCCTCTTGTTGCTTGGCTAGAAGCATCTTATTCTTGTAATAGTCGGAGTTTCGGACTTTTGGTTTTCGACAGTCCTTGGCAAAGTGACCGAGTCTGCCACAGTTGTAGCACTTTATCGGTTCTTCCTTCTTGGGCTCTTCGGCTCCATCCTTCTTCTTTTCTTCTGGTCTCTTTTCTTCAACTTTTTTCTTGTGTTTGTAGTTATTCGGACCAGACGAGTACCTCTGACTGTTGGAGTTAGGGTTTTTATAAAACTTTCTTTGGAAAGCCTTGGTTAACATTAGCATGGCTTCCTTCAGTTGTTCACAATCGTCAGAGTCGGACTTTGCCTCACTATCGGCCTCTTCTGATTCAGATGCTATTACCTTCTTCTTCTTAGACCTTTTCTTGACCACAAGTGCAACTGGATCAACAACTGCTTTGTCAGCTTTTTCATCTCAGCCTTGATCTCTTCCACCTCTTCCTCATTCTGTCCGAGGATTTCATAAACTTCATGAATTGGAATGTCGTTCAGATCTTTCAACTGCCTCATTTGTCTGGTGAATCTCTTCCACTCAGGCTGAAGGTTGCTGAGAAATTTCACATTCAACTCAACTTGAGATTTGTTGATTTTGTTTTTGCTTAGCTCGTTCAGCAATGTGACAAATCTGTCATAAGTGGCTTCTTGTGATTCTCCAGCTTTGGCTTTGAATTCTTCATAATTATTCAAGCAGTTGGAAACTTTGAGTTGGTTGCCGACTTTAGATCCGATCATCATCTTCTCCAACTGATACCACATTTGCTTGCCAGTAGCGTTGTAGCTATCAATCTTGACATATATTTCATTCGGTATGCCTTGGAGAATAAATGATCTTGCCAGCTTGTCACCCTTGGGTCTCTTCTTCTGTTCTTCCGAGTATTCACCAATCGGTAATTTATACTCTGTCTCTTCTTCTTCATCATTTTCTCCACCTACAGTGAGAACCTTGGTTGGAGGTGTAATGATTCCTTCTTTTATAGATTTTCTGATGTAATCTCCCAGTTCATTTCGATCGATGAAATCCAAGAATCTGTCCTTCCATTGCTCGTACTCCCCCTTGAAGAGTACTGGTGGCTTCACATCTGTTCCGATAGCAAGAGATTCCCGAGATGATATGCTTACTGATATGATTAGTAATCAAACTTATCTGGTATGAAAACAATCAACTGGATGAGATCGTTAGAATCAACAGTTGGATGAAACTATACTTGAAGTTTTTCAGAAAAATAAATTTCCAAAAAATAATTTAATTGCAGTACTAACACAGAATAATTCACAGATAAAATAATCAGAGTAGCTGTCACAAAAAGTGAACTAAGACAGTGGCGCAAAAAGACAGTTCGCGTGACAGATAGGTCGCGCAAAGAGGAGTTTTTCGCGAGTGACAGTTGGCGTAAAGTAAGGTTTGCACTTGATATGGGTCGCGCAAAGAAGAGGTTTGCGTGAATCGAAGGTGGAGCAAAGTGTCAGTTTGCGCGAGAAGCAGGTCACGCAAAGTGAGGTTTGCGCGAGCCTTGGGTGGGGCAAAGTGAGATTCTCACGAGCAGTGGGTGGCGCAAACAGAGGTTTGTGCGACAAAGCACTGGCGCAAAGTAGGGAATGACCGGTAACTTGCTCGACCGGACTATTGCACGACCGGATGTCTTAAAGGAGAAATCGACCGGTAAACTGTATAGACCGGTACACTCGACCGGGACCGAAATCGGTATGGATCGACCGATAAAGTGATTTGACTGGTAATGGTATTGTGAGAGGACCGGTAAGGTGTGGACCGATATTGGATATTATGCGGTCGACCGATATGGACTGTGTGTTTGCCGGGCGACCGGTATGTTCTTGATGTGTTCGACCCAAATAAACACAAATCAACCCAGAAAACAATTGATAACAAGAATTACACTACCAAACTTTGCCAATACGATCGATTAAACAACTAGAACAGATTGCAAACAAGTAATTTCGAAAACAAACACTTTAAGTGAGATATGATTGAAGAAACAGTGACGACTCGTGAACGAACCAGAAGCAATCAAATACTGACATAAATCAATGCCAAATCAATAGAATATGCAAAACGGTTACAACCCAATTAATAACAGCTTGAAAGAACAATCACACAATAATAAATTTTGAATCTTTGACAGAAAAACAGAACCGAAAAAAAATTCAATTCAATCTGTCCTGCTCTGATACCAATTGTGTGTCCCTGTGATTCACGATTCAATCAAGTAAACGGATAAACACTACGATAATGCAAACCTGGTATTGATTAATCAAACGATTACAAGGTTATTGATGAAGAAATCAATCTCTCACTGCTTCTATCTCTCTCACGCATCTTCTCTCTCTTTCTCTCTGTTTCTCTTGTTCACGGCGCACGCACACAACCTTACAATTATTTCTCTATTTTTCCCAACTAAACCTAATTAACACTAAACCAATTAATTTAAACAAAAGCTTATAGCCAAATGGGCTTGGGCCCAACTAGTAAAACAAATTTAAATAAAGGAATGGACAAAAAACGAAAATACGGAAACACACTTTGACTATTTATTACAAAAGACCCTAAACTATTTATTGAGAGCGACTTTATCAGCTTTGACTTCAGATTTCCATCTTCAGATAAATATGATCTTGAATCCAATAAAACTGTGCTTTAACACTTTTAACGAATAATCAAAAGGATACTAGTTTTACAAGGCTAAACCTGGCTTAGGTCTTTCGAATGTTGATGTTTAAAAGAAAGCACCCGAAAATATTTATAATTTCAAAAAATCGGGTGATGCTCCTGTCGTTTTAATACCACACATCCTTGAGACTTTTGTCAAAACTGAGACTTCTTCACCTGAAACTCTTAAGATGAGGACGGAAGAACTTGTGGAAGTTAATTCATAAATTCAAACTGATTCAAATACTCATCGCTTCAAATCTGTTAGTTTTAAATATGACGAATTAAATTCTTATTATGATTATAAAAAGAAAACATTCGTTGAATTTGAAAATCTTTTCACAAAACAACTGAAACTATTATATCTTGTTCAATCAAAGGGGACAAAGATGAGGAATCTCATTCTCAAAATATGTTTGTTTCTGAAAATATTTCAAAAGTTACTGACCTTGAATATCAAACAACTTTAAAAACAATTTCAGATTTAGAAAGGCAGATTTCAGCTCTCAACACTCTTATTGTTGAACTGGAAGATGCAAATGAGAGTTTTGGGACGGAATTAGACTCAAGTCTGATTCAAAATGAAGCTTTACAAAAGGAAATCAGAAATTTAGAATCCCAAATTTTCAAACTTTCAAAAGGTAAAGAGGCTTGTGTTGATAAAGATTCTCCATCATCAGAAAATCCAAGTGTTGATGTTCAGTCTAATTCTACATCAATAGAAACTTCAACCCCTAACATGAAAACAGCCTTAAAGATTTTAAAATCATCAGAAAAGGAGTTAAGTGTAAATGAAGTAGGAGAGTGTTCGGGAACTAAATCCAATTTGGTTTCTATCATTTCTTCTAATTCCTTTTTTGAAAAATCTACCTTCAATGTCTCTAATACTGATTGTTCTTCAGATAGCAAAGTAAAGAAGGAAGGTTTCAAGAATGGAAGGAAGCTGAAATTGGATAAGGAAATGAAAGTTTCTGATAGTTTGAAATGTAATAGAGTAGTTAAAGCTTGTACTAATGGTTGTCAACGTTGTTTGAATAAAACACAAACTCTTTCTCGAAATGAGTTGTTGACGCAAGCTACTAAAAAGTTGCAATGTTCTTACTGTCATGAAAGTTCATTTTCTTTGAAACCAAAGTCTTCCAAGATAAGAAAATCTGTTCAGTTTAAAAACAAGAAAACTTCTGCTCATTACACTGTTAATCAAAAAATTGAAGTTTATTCTCTACATAAGAATAGCAGAGATTTTAAAATGAGTAAACTAGCTGACGTAAAATTTGTGTGGAAATGGATTCCTAAATCTGAAATTAAAGCACAAATTTTATCGAAAGGACCCAAATTTGAGTGGAGAATCAAATGGTCGTCAGTTGATTTAGAGAAATTTAAATATACTAACAAGAAAGGACCCATATTCATATGGGTACCTAAAATTAAGTGACTGTTGCTTGCAGGCTTGTCATTTGTGGATTATATATTCCGATGCATCGAGGCACATGATAGCACACAAGAACCTGCTATTCGATTACATTGAACATTATGCAGGATCAGTCAACTTAATTTGGTAATGAGATGAATGGTTATGTCAGGGGATATGGTGTAATAAAAAATAGCATGATATAAATTTCAAAAGTTCTGTATGTGGAGGGTTTAGCTTATAACCTTTTCTCTATCAGTCAATTCACCGAAAAGAAATGCAAGGTTGAATTTGATGAAGATTACTGTTACATCAAAGATCAGAGTGGAGGAGAATTAATCAAAGCTGGGAGAATGGGATTAATATACAGTGTTCATTTTTCGACTCTCAAAGCTTTAAAGCCAGTTTGTCTTATCTCTAAGACTTCAACCGAAGAAAGTTGGTTATGGCATCGACGGTTATGTCATCAGCATTTCAGAGACTTAAATAAGTTGAGAACCCAGAATCTTGTCACTAGCCTACCAGAACTGAAAATAGAACAAGACACACTTTGTTCTGCTTGTGAAAAAGGCAAGATATGAAAAGAAGTTCTCACAAGCTGAAGATGTTGTCAAGTTGCACAAAATGTCTTGAGCTTATTCACATGGATCTCTGTGGCCCTATGAGAACACAATCCATAAACGGTAAAAAGTATATCCTGGTCATGGTTGATGAATATTCCATATATACTTGGTTAGAGGTCTTAAGGTAGAAATCGGAAGCTCCAGATCTGATAATCAAATTCATCAAGAAGATTCAAGTTCTTCTAAAAGCAAAGTTCAACAACTGTGGAGTGACAACGGAACTGAGTTCAAGAATGCAACGCTTCAAAATTATCTTGACTCTGTTGGCATCTCTCATAATTTCTCGGTTGCAATGACACCACAACATAACGGTGTTTTTGAAAGGAAGAACAGAACTTTGGTAGTGGCAGCAAGGATAATGCTTGCATATTCTGATCTACCACCGTTTCTTTGGGCTGAAGCAGTAGCAACTACATGTTTTACACAAAACAAGAGCATTATCAATAAACGCTTAAATAAAACTTCTTATGAAATTATTAATGGTCGTAAACCAACTGTTAAATTTTTCCATGTGTTTGGTTGTAGATGTTATGTGCTCAATGCTAGTGAAAACCTGTCAAAGTTTCAACCCAAAGCTGATGAAGGAGTATTAATTGGATATTCACCTCAATCCAAGGCATACAGAGTATATAATACAAGAACAAAGTTTGTTATTGAGAGCATTAATGTCACCTTTGACGAATCAAAGGCAAGGACTTATGAACACAATAGTTCAGAACTCGTACCTAAAGACAAAGCTTCTACATCAAGCAGTGTTGAACCTGAGCGACAAAAGACTAAGATTTCTCAAACCCTACCTAAATATGATCTTGATTTGTTATTTTTCGATGCTTTTAATGACATAATTGATGAAGATAACAAACAAGGAAATTTAATAAACACTGACACACCTACCACTGGTGCAGATATATAAGGACCATCTAAAGTAAATGTTGAAGCTTCAACAAGTCAAACTCAAGAAGTTTCTGAAAATGCTACACCAGACAGCAAATGTGATCTACTTTCACCTTTGGTTAATGCAGCTTCTACATCTGTTGTGTCTGGAGAAATTCTATCAAAAAATCCATCTGAGGAAGCTAATCCATCACCATGTACACAATGTCCAACTACAATAGAATCTGATCTGCCAACTGTTCAAGATGAATTTGATGAATCAAATAATCAGGCTCAGATTGATGCGTTGCCAAGTGCTCATAGATGATCCGAATGCGAAGGTGTCAACTCGATCTACCAGTGCATCTACTTCTGCAAACTACTGCATGTTTGTGAACTTTCTCAGTAGCATGGAACCAAAGAAGCCATCTGAAGCTCTAAAGGATCCATATTGGATTAACGCTATGAAAGATGAGCTCAATGAGTTTAAAAGAAATGAAGTGTGGAGATTAGTACCGAGACCAAAAGACAAGTCAATAGTTGGTACAAAATGGGTATTTCGAAACAAAAAGGACGAAGCTGCGATTATTGTTAGAAATAAAGCTCGGTTAGTTGCGAAAGGTTATAATTAACAAGAGGGAATTGATAACGATGAAACCTACACACTCGTAGAAAGGATAGATACAATCAGGATCTTATCGCATATCCTGCACAAAAAACATCAAAGTTTATCAAATGGATGTGAAGTCTGCATTTCTGAACAACATTCTTCATGAAGAAGTTTATGTGAGTCAGCCTGAAGGCTTTGTTGATCCAAAGTTTCCATACCATGTTTACGTGCTCGAGAAGGCTCTCTACGGTTTAAAACAAACACCACGAGCATGATATGAGACTCTAACAGTATATCTTACTAAGTCTGGCTTCAGAAAAGGTTCAATCGACACAACTTTATTTTTAAAGAAAAAAGGTAAGGATTTAATACTGGTACAAATATATGTAGATGACATTATTTTTGGATCTACGAATCCTGCACTTTGTGATGAGTTTCAAGACATCATGAAGAGTAGGTTTCAGATGTCGATGATGAGTGAGCTAAATTTTTTCTTAGGCTTGCAAGTCAAACAAACCCCGGAAGGGATTTTTATTAAACAAGCTAAATATATTAAAGACATGTTAAAGAAATTTGAAATGAATTCTTCAACACCCATGAAGACTCCTATGCAATCTGGAAGTTTGTTAGATGCTGATATCTCTGGAAAGGCAGTTCACCATAGGACTTACAGAAGCATGATTGGATCTCTTCTATATCTAACATCAAGTAGACCGGATATAATGTTCGCTACTTGTTTTTGTGCACAGTATCAGGCCAATCCTAAGGAATCTCACCTAGTTGCCGTGAAAAGAATCTTCAGATACCTTAAAGGTACACCAAATCTGGGCCTTGGTATCCAAAGGATTCTAAGTTTTAGCTGATAGCCTATACTGGAATTGTAATTTCCCAATCAAACAAGCAACTCAAATAAGATTTAACAATATCAAGATCTAGAGAGAGAGCAGAGAGAGAAAGACTCTGTCATATATCTCACAGATTGAATATTACAATGAGAGTTACTTCTCTTACAACACAATGTACTAAGTATATATACTACCTACTTCTCTCATAACACTAAACACTTCTCTCAAAGAACTTCTCTCACATGCTTAAACTCTCAAGACACTAAACTCTCATGACACTAAACTCTCATAACAAAGCTTCTCTCAAGACACTAAGATTAACTTTGTTGTCTTACATAGACTTAGACTTTTCTCATTAAATCTTGGATACAATTAATACACTAACAATCTCCCCCTTTGTATTCAAGATTTAATAAAAAATTGACACTACTCTTCAGCTCTTGATTCTTCAACTTTTATCTCTGACAGTCTTGGACAATGAAGCTCTGGCAATCTTCAGTGTTTCAGTCTTTGAAGAATCTTGAAAGGACTTTTGCACTTTGCATCTTTGAAAGTCAACAATTCTTGAACAAAACTTTGAAATCTTTAAAACTCCGAGTAATCTTTGAATAACTTGTATCTTTATCTTTTGTGATCTCTGGATCGTCTTTGGAAAAAACAAACTTTCACGAATCTTCTTCAGAAACTTTTATATATTTTAACAAAACTTTCATCTGGCTTGGACTTTCAGAATTATCTTCAGAATTCTATTCACCATTTTCATCAGAAAGCCTCTTCATTTTTTATTTGTCAGATCAAGTTTTGTCTTTGAAATTGAAACATATTAAATTTCTCCCCCTTTTTGATGATTGTGAGCATCATGATCATCAAAACATCTTCAATTTCAGCACTTTCTTTGATTTATCCCTTTGTAATGACTAACAATCTCCCCTTTATGATAAATTGACATTCTCCGCCCTTTGATCTGAGTATCCGTCAACTCATGAAATTTATATATCTAAATCTTTTCAAATTCAGATATAATAGAAATTGTAAACCTGAATCAACAAATGATACAGTTCGTATGCCTGTAAGTAGCACAGAGCCACTTTGTACAACGGATGTACATTGGAAATAATCTTTTGTGATATTCACTCGCCCAGGGCTTCCATTCAATCATCGAAAAACCACAAAGGAATTTTCTATGAATGTTATGACAAGAAAACTTATTCCTTGTATGTACATGAAAGTGTAGAAATGATTGAAGCTACTTAAGCTTTTTCAGGCTCAAGTTATGTAAACTGTTGAGACAACAACAAGTATTACATGAATTCAATGTGCATGAAAGAGGTACGAAGGTGGGGCAAATTTCCTTCTTTTTCAATATCTAAATCTTTCGAGTGAAGATCAGATAGCATGTGTGTTGTGTCCCCAATGGAAATGAAACATTTCTTTTTCGGGAAAGAAATGAGAGGCTGGTGGGGTAATTGCAAGAGTTGGCATGGGCTCACTGCCTGTTTCAATGATGGTCACCAAAGAATGTGAACCAATCAGAAGATGTGGTTGCTCAGCTCAGAAAGTGTTTGGTGCAGAGTTTTGATATTCTTTTAACTCTGATCTCACACCCTCTTTCTTTTTAACATTAAAGCTCACTTCTAACCAAACTCTCTTTTCTATTTTACCGCTCCACACAATCAGAAAAACTCAACCGGATGAGTTATCTCCCCCACTCTTTGATTTATGACCCTTCACCCCTCAATCACTCTATGATTACTTCCTGGGTAGGAAACACTGGCTAACGTGAATCCATGAAAGTTCTGTTTAAGCTTTCACACTGATCCCATGTAAGTCCTATAAAGAATGGTTTCTCAACAGTTTAACTTGAACAATGAAGCACAAATATGATAACATTGTCAAAATGTATACTCATATAAAAATATGAATGAGATTTGAGCATTTGAACAATGAAGATCTCTCAAAACAAGGATATTGAATGAATGAAATCAAATCAAAAGAATTGTTTTGAGAATCTGACAATGTATCAATCAGATCAAATATCATGAGTATAAACATGAAATGTTTGAGTTATCAAAGAACTTGATAGTTTGTTTATATGAAGAAATATAAACAATTTAGCAATAAAAGCACAAATTTGGTAATGATAATTGATGGTCAACAATATTTGAAAGCAAACGGGAGTATTACCATCGAAAAAGTGGTTCGTTATGAGACATGGTAATAACAAATTCAAATGAAGTACTGAACCGGTGTGTATGAATACTTGACAGTATATAGACAAGATAATACACAAGTATTGATCTTTGGAAACACACGGTCAGTTAAACTTTAACGCTCAATGATGAAAAACATTTAAAATCACACTTCTTAATTCATGAAATCTTTTGAGAATAGAGAAGTGGTTTGAACATTTAAGAAAATGTTTTTCATGCTTGAAAGTTGTTCTTCTTTCAAACAATCAGAGATCTAGATTAGAAGATACTTACATTTAAGCTCCCCCTCAAATCATGATAAAATGATTTAGGTCAGATAAGCTCTCCCTAGATATTTGCATAATATCCTCATTTTAAACATTTAAGAACGGGTCCTGATCTGTTGTAATCAGAAACAACAATCTTGACATTGACGTGCGGGTTTTGGACTGTTGTGTTCAAAAGCCATAATTCTTTGAGATACGAGACCTAAACTGATTTTTCTAGAAGTCAATCATCATGCTCCCCCTTAAACTTTGGTTGCCTGCAACACAGTTTTAGCTTTTGGTACCCACTGGTATTTGGGTCCTGATGTGTTAGTTGCAGTTCGTGTGAGGGTTACATAATAAGAACCATACCAGTAATTAACAAAATTCTTACTTACAAAGTCATGTGTTCCACAGTAAGAACAACAAATCTTCTTTTGAGCAACCCTGATCAAATGATTAGTAGAATAAAACATATCAGAATTACCAAAAGATTTACCTTTATGCGATCTGTTCTTTTTGGCATTGGTTGTGGATGCAAATGCTTTGTCATTCTTCTTCTCATCTGAAGAATCTTTAACCCTCCAGACCATCTGCTCTTTCTTAGATTCTTTTCCAAGAGATTTTACATAAAAGCTCGTTGTACCATCAACAGATTTGTCATAAAATAAATTAGATGGTCGAATCTGATTTGATTTGAAAATTTGTGGTTTGACACTTTTCTTTTTGAAAACATTTTTCTCATGGATAGAACTTGAAGCAGTTTTAAAAGAGCAAACTGATTCGGTTGAATTGTCAACTGGTGATTGATCAATCACATCAGCTGTAATCTTTTCTGACAGTTCACTGTTTGTAGCTTCCAAGTTCTTTATCTTTTCAAATAAAATGTTTCTTTCATAAGTCAATGTGTCAAAATTTATTTTCAAATCAGATTTGACCTTCTGTTTTTTTTGGATATCTAATGATAGAGCAGTTATTTTGGATTTGAGCTTAGATATTTCAGATTCAAAATTTAAAAGTTCAAGCTCAAAATCTTTTTCCAAGTTCTTGGTTTTATCAGAAATCTCATTGAAGATACCAACATTTCTCTTTTCATATTTCTTCTTTTCAATCTCAAAAGACTTTTTCTTTTCTTGAAAAACTTGTCTTTCTTTCTCAAGTAAGTCTTGTAAAGTAGAGATCTGTTTGGGAAATTCAGAAGTTTTTTCTTCAAGAACTTTTCTTTCTTTGGCAAAAGTGTCTCTTTCAGTAATCAAAATCTTTTCAAAATCAGACACTTGCTTTGAGAGTTTAAGACATCTAAGCTCAAGATTCTTCTTCTCTTGGTCAGCTTTCTTTGAAATATCAGACAGTTTTTGAGCAGCAGATTTCTCTAAATCAGATTTAACTTTATCTGCTTGGAGGCTTTTCTTCAGTTCAACATTCTGTATCTCCAAGGCAGATATCTTGTCTTCAAAAGCCTTAAACTTCTGTTGAAGCTTAACTGATTCATCTTGATGTTCTGATGATTTCTGTTCAGTTTTCTTCAGTTGGCTTTGAAGATTCACAAGAGTTTTAACTCCTTCTCACATGTTAGAATAGCATTTTCTTTTAAAGCAACAATTTTCTCTTTCTCTTTAATCTCTTTCTCTCTTGTACTGATAATACCTGCAAAATCAGATTTAACAGTATTAGTACACTTTATACAGTCAGGAGTTTTATCAGAGTTTGACAAATTAAATTTCAACTCCTGAATTTGTTTAAGTAAAGTTGAATTCTGATTCTACAGTTTGTCTCTTTCAGCTTCTATGACAAGTATCTCAGGCATGTACAAGACAGCCATGTCTCTGGATGAAAGTACAGTATTTCCTCTTTCATCTGTAGTTGGCATCTTGAATTAGAAATCAACTTGATAAGAATGATCGTTCCCAAACAATTCAGAAATTTTGATTGAAAGTCAAAAACATATCACCACTTGAAAATAATTCTAGAAAAAAAAAATTAACTCTGGAACTCGCAAAGCACTGTAACTCTCAGACAATGGAATATGAAACTCTCATATCAAAGTGAACTGGAACTCGCAGAGCATATGGATCAAATGAATTAGAACTCTTAGACCAAGTAACTTTGAAACTCGCAGATAGAGACTTGAGAGTTTATGAAACTTGCAGATAGTAATTTGAGAGTTTACAGAACTCACAAATCACTTGATTTAAAATCCGCAGATCACTTGGAAAAAAATCACATATCACATGAACTTTGAAAAATTACAGATTTCATGAACTGGAATTCGCAGACGTCATGAACTAAAACTCGCAAGTCATATAGACTAAAACTCTCAAGTCATATAGACTAAAACTCGCAAGTCAAGTGATTAAAACTCGCAAGTCAAGTGATTAAAACTCGCAGATCATATGAATAGGCACCACTTAGAACTCGCAAACTGAATGATTTAGCAAGACTAGAACTCGTAGACTGAGTGGATGAAAATCGTAGATCACTAGAACTTGAACTTGCAGATTAAATTGATCACAAACTCGCAGACTTAATGATCACAAACTTGCAGATTTAATGAACACAAACTCGCAGATTGCATGGATTAGAACTTGTATATTGCATGGATTAGAACTCGTAGATGCTTGAAATTTTAAAACTCGCAGAACATGTGAATAGAACTCGCAGATGCCTGAACTTTTATAACTCGCAGGCTGTAGTTTGAGAGTTTTCAGAACTCGAGGATCGAAGTGACTATGAAACACGCAGATCAAATGAATCTGAACTCGCAGATTTAGTGAATTAAAATCCGCAGATCAAGTGATTTTAAAACTCGCATATCACTTGAAAATGAATTCGCAGATGCTTGAAATTAAAACTCGCAGGTCACTTGGATTTTCAAAGACTGGAGAGTTTTATGAAACTCGCAGATGCTTGAAATTTTCAAATGAATTTGAGAGTTTTCTGAAACACGCAGATCATACATTGATATTTAAACCAGTGGTTTGCGTGTTCTGTATAACTCGCAGATCAAATAGTCAGGTGACCATGAACTCGCAAATCAAGTGAGCTTGATGTGCATGCTCTTCATGAACTTTTTAGCGTGTTCTTCCAAGTTCACAGATTTGATTCAAATCACTTCAAACCTGCAAATTGATTCTCAAAATCGTACCAATACAATCGAAAACCAATACTAAACACATTTCTAAGTAACAAATCTATCTAAAAATGGAAAACTACAGTGCGATCTACAATTACAGTGATCGACATTTTTAGTCAACAAAATCCAAGAATTCGAAAATTGAATCTGATTTTGTGGATGGTTTGTGAAATTGTGTGAATACAATGTGTTTCTAAACTGAAATCGATCACAACTTGATCATTTATACATTCAATCAACACTTATCAAATGCGAATTTGTTTCAACAGTGAATAACCAAAAAGTCGACTGCGTTCTTGAAAATTTCCAGAATTCGATCCAATCAAGTTCAACCTGTAATTCAATTGATTAGTTCATGAAAAGATATGAATAAGATCAAATCTATCACACAATATGAATCTAATGAAACAAATTTCACGATCAAAGAACAATGATTCAATGAGAATTTGTGAAAATAATCAAACTTCAGTGTTCTTGATATTTTCAACAAAATTCAACTGTGTGATCCAAAATTCCAGAAATCGATCTATATGTTTTGTGAAAAAATTTCTGAAAAATTGTTTGGTATAGCTCTGATACCAATTGAAATTGTAATTTCCCAATCAAACAAGCAACTCAAACAAGATTTAATAATATCAAGATCTAGAGAGAGAGTAGAGAGAGAAAGACTTTGTCATATATCTCACAGATTGAATATTACAATGAGAGTTACATCTCTTAAAACACAATGTACTAAGTATATATACTACCTACTTCTCTCATAACACTAAACACTTCTCTCAAAGAACTTCTCTCACATGCTTAAACTCTCAAGACCCTAAACTCTCATAACAAAGCTTCTCTCAAGACACTAATATTAACTTTGTTGTCTTACATAGACTTAGACTTTTCTCATTAAATCTTGGATACAATTAATACACTAATAATCTCCCCCTTTGTATTCAAGATTTAATAAAAAATTGACACTAGTCTTCAGCTCTTGATTCTTCAACTTTTATCTCTGACAGTCTTGGACAATGAAGCTCTGGCAATCTTCAGTTGTTGTTCACAAGTTCTATGGATGAAGACTCAGCTAAAAGATTATGGATATACACTCAACAAGGTTCCCATTTACTGTGACTCAAAGAGTGCAATAGCTATAACATCAAATCCGGTACAGCATTCGAAGACCAAACACATAGACATCAGGTATCATTTTATTAAAGACCATGTTGAGAAAAGGAATATTAGAAATGCATTTTGTGTCAACTGATTTTGAGGTTGATGACTTATTCACTAAACCTCTTGATGAAAAGAGATTTAATTTTTTGGTCAGTAAACTTGGAATGTTGAATATCAATACATAGTTATATACTTCTATCTGATGTTGAGGGGGAGTTTGTTCTGAGTTTATTGGTATAAGAGTTTTGGTTCATGCATATTTTCTTACGTCTGATACTTCTAACAAATATGGACTCATGTTCTGAGAGGACCAATAATTCATTTGTGTTATAGGTTTATCAAGAATTAGTTTCATGGATCAGCCATTGATGGTGATCCCGACCTTGCACTGATCAACCCTTTAGAATACTTGTTGTTGTCTCCTAACAACCACCATGTGGACTTTGACACTCTTAATGTCAATCCCTTAGTTCTGGAAATCCTGAGAGGCCATCCAATCAATGAAGCACTGATTGCTACAACAAATGTTCCTCTCATTTATCTGCAACAAGCATGGAAATGTATTGACTATGTGGTGGAGAACAAGAACAACAAATACTTTAGCATCCGGATAGACAACTTCACTTCCATTCTGACCTACCGAAGGCTCAAACTTATTCTAGATCTTCCGGAAGTTAATTCAAGAGAAGGGAGAACAAGCTTTGACTCATATCCTGTTGATTCTGTTGTATTTGAAGGCATCCGAGCCTTAGGATATGTGGGTCAACTTACAAAGATTAGTGACTTCAAAAAGACTGATCTTCCACCATTCTACTATCAGCTATTTTCCATCATCAATTGGTGTTTGACTTCACGACATTCTGGCTTAGACAACACCAACATGCATACACTCATACTCTTTCATGCCATTGTGTACGATCTGCACGTGGACTATTGTGTAGAATTTTGGACTGAGTTGTATGACAAGGTCATCATCAAAAGAACTTCCAAGAAGCCTCTCTATGTGCCCTATCAAAGGTTTCTTCAACTAATAATCTGAAGTATGCTCAGATCATATCGCGACATTCCTAAGAGAACTAATCATGAAGTAGGACCTGAGTTTGAGATGAGGTACCTATGGAAGCAAAAGTAGTCATTTAACTACTCAATGCCAATTCCCGATGCCTTACATACTTATGTTAATCCGAACTCGAAGAGTGTTAGGGAGTATAGAAAGTCCATGGGATTACCAGAACCAATTATCCCTACCCAGGACTCAACCCTTAGGAGAGAGGAGTCGGTGAGGGTTCAATCTACTGAGGTGGTAATTGAACGGGAAGAGTTGAGGGAAATTTCGAGAGGGGAATTGTCAGGGGACAGTCTTCTAGACCAGAGGGTGTGGAAACTCAGGATGATAATGCCACACGTCAAGTAGTTTCCACATCTCAACCTGATCAGGCTATCGTACATCAATCGGGTCCTCAAGAATAGAATCCTGATGATGGTCGGGATTCTGAAACTGAGTCGGATTTAGCAGCAAGTTCTTCATGTGCTACAGTTCCATCTGCCACTTCTGGTCCACCTGAAGGAAATGATGATGATGATGATGATATGGGTCACAGTTTTGGATTCTTAGATGATATTTCCTTACATCATGATGCTATGGACATTGACACAGCTGATACAATTGTACAAAATGTGATTGGTGATATAAGGCGAAATGAGGGAGATTTAGTTGAAAATCAAGATAATGTGAGGCTGAGAGTGATTGAAGAAAAAAAATATGGGGAGCGTATGTGTAACCGAACCTAAATTTCTAGAAGGGCATCCACATCTGCCACCTCGCCGCATGTGTTGCGAGCAGGTGTTGAAAAAGATGTTAGTCGCCCACTAACGCAATCGCACACCAAGCCACACATTATGTTGCCCCACAATTGGCAATAGTCTCATATATGCACGGGGATTCAGCACAAACGTTATCTAACTTTCACTCGGAAAGTATAGATATTGAAACTAGAGTTCATCAGCCCCATAACTCAATTTCTTTCTGTGCACAATCGAGTCTAGCGCCACTTGAATTTCCACTTTTTATTCCTAGGACACTCATACAAACAACTACCATCGAAAGTCTGTGTGCTCCGATCGGAACATCCATAGTAGCACCACAATCTGGTCTACGAGGATTGGATGGAAGTCCTGTCACAGTTAACACCATGCCTGCTGTGATCACAGGCCACACTGTTGAATCTTCAACTGTTGTGAGAACAGAGAGCTTGAGTAGCCCCGGTGTTATATTACTCGACTTCGTGTCAAAGGAATTCCTCGACGGCGCCTTAAAGGCTGTTGAAAACCGTTTGTCAAAGAATTTTGAGGAGGAACTGGGGAAAGTAAAGAGTTTGATAAAGGGGAAAGGTCAGGTAGTAGAGAAACCTGTTCAGCCACCTCCATTTGTTTAATCTGTAGATCTTTCTGGGGAGGAGCTGAAATCACAGTTATATGCTAAGTTGTTATCTCAAGCACCTGATGATTAGACTGAAGCTGACTTAGTTGGGTTATTGAGGTCTCAACAAACTCCAGTTCCAGTTATCCCTATAGTTCAACCAGATCTTGTCACTTCTACTGAATTTCAGGCCTTCAAAGTTGAGGTGTTAAAGAGTATTCAAGAGTTAACAAAGGCAGTTCAATCTTCATGTAAAGCTCAAGCAGTTTCTAAAAGAAGACATTATCCTAATTCCGATCAAGATCATGAGGAGTAGATGAGCAAGAGACAGAAAACTGTTGGAGACTCTGCTGTTGATAAAGTTATGAATGTGGAAGAGCAAGAAACTGAGGTAGTTGATGATAGACATGATGAGCAAGTGGATGTTGGTAAAGGAAGAGAGCTTATTCTATATGTGAATGAAGAAGTAGAACCAAGGGTTGCAAAGCCTAAGGGGGCGTTTGGTTCGCGGAATGTTTTTGGATTAAATGGAATCTGTCAAAGGAAATTGACTTTGAAGGAATTGGAATGGAATGTTGTCAGGTTTGACCACCTGTTTGGTTGACAAAATTGGAATGGAATCTATTAAATGAATTTGGAATTTTTCTATTTGGTTCACAGATTGTAGCTTTAGAATTGGAATGGAATTTTGGTAAATGACCAAAATACCCTTTTTGATTATTTTAAAATTTTTCAATAAAAAATATTTTAATGAAATAGTCATTAAATAGTTTAATTATTAACTAAAATTGCTTTGATTATTTTAGCACAAGAATGATGACGAGAGAGAGAGAGGAGAGAGGGAGGAGAAAGGAAAGAGAGAGGAGATGAGAGGGTGCAAAGAGAGAGAGAGGGGGAGAGAGAGAGAGAGAAGAGGATAGGAGAGAGGGGAGAGAGAGATAGGAGAGAGGAGATGAGAGGATAGAGGGGAGAGAGAGATAGGAGAGAGGAGATGAGAGGAGAGATGAGATGAGAGAGGAGAGGGAGGGAGAGAAGAGAGAGAGGGAAGAGAAAGAGAGAGGGAGGAGAAAGAGGGAAAGAGAGAGAGAAGAGGATAGAAGAGAGAGGAGAGGATATAGGGGGGAGGAGAGAGAGAGTGGGGAGATGATAGAAGAGAGTAGAGAGAGGAGAGAAGATAGAGGGAGAGAGAGAGGAGAGAGAGAGAGAGAGAGAGAAGAAGAGTGAGAGAGGAGAGAGAGAAAGGAGAGAGAGAGAGTTGGTGTCTGCTGATAATCAATATCAGTAGGGTTTAGTTTGGGGTAAGGGTAATTTTGGAATTAAGAAAATAACAAATTCCATTCCATTGAAATACTTGGGTTTGATGATGGAATGTTAAAATCCTTTATGTATGGAATTTAATGGAATTGGAAGATTCCATTCCATTGAAAACATTGAACGAAACAAGGGAATGGAATCTGGTGAAAGAAATTCAACATTCCAATTCCACCAGATTCCATCAGATTCTGCGAACCAAACTCCCCCTAAGGTTGCTACTAGGGAGGAAATATTGTTTTTGACTGGAATGGATGCAGTAAACTTTATTGATTTATCATCTGATGAAGAAGAGACTGCAAATGAAAAGTATGAGAACTTTTGTAAGCTGAAAGAGGTATAAAGAGAAAATTTGATGAGCTCAGATGATGAAGGAAATGAATACATTTTGGATATTTTGGTAGAAAATCCAGAGGACATTCAATTGAGTCCGATGCAGAATGACTTCCTTGAACCTTCAAGTTTTGTACCTGAAATTCCTACCTTTAAAGAATTCAACCTTTCTGAACCAGCAGAGATACCCCCAAAGCATTCCAAGTCCTATGAACCAACCCAGTCCTGTCAGATCACCTAGCCCAAATAGAGTTCCTAGTCCACTTCAAAATGACCACCCCAGAAATGATGACCAACCCGACCTTAAAGTTGAACCAGAATTGCATTTTCCATCTAACTCTGTTGAAGCTCAAGCAGGTCCTTCAAATGAACCAGAAGTTCCTCTTGTACCCACTGAAGCTCAGTTAGGACAAATGAGAAATGTTTTAAGAGCACCTTTCCTTGAAGAGGAAATGAAGAAAGTATTTGTTCACAAGCTCAGAAAGATTGATATCTACAAAGTTTTGGGAGTTACTAATTAGCCAATGGACTATCATATTGAATATGCAAGGTTCATGAGTTGGGGAAGGAAAGTAGAAAAGTATGTCAAGAACAAATCTGGGATTGTGACTATGAAAGAAGTGAGACTCAGGAAATTTCAAAGAATTTGGTATCCATTCTTCACTGTTCAGGAATGTGAATTCACAAAAGCAGATTTCAAGTTCTTGAATGTTGATGATATTAAGTATTTGTACCATCTGTTCAGGAATATGACCATAAGACCTGAAAACATCATTTTTGCTTTGGAAACAGTGAAGAGATTCATGAGAAGACAGGTGAATTATACTTACTGTTATGAATTTCAACTGGGAATTGAAACAAACCAAAAGAAAGTCAACATGATAAAGCCTAACCTAGATCTGGAAGACATTGATAATTATGATTTGTTCACTATTCTTGAAGTTCCAAAACTTGGTGTGATATATAAGAATGGAGAAAACAAGAAGAGGTTTTTCAGAGTGTTAGAGATAGTTTAATTCTCTGATGGAACTTTAAAAGTGATCAGACTTCAACTTAATCAAAGATACAAGAAGAATAAAGAAAAGATAAAACGAGGAGAAAAGCCCATCTCAAAGTTTGATAGATTAGCTTTGGAGAGAGTTTTGGATGGCCTGGATGACAGAATTAATTTAATAAGAGGGATCAAAAACTTTGAAATGCTTCTAGGAATCAGACAATACAGAGTTACCCGGTGGAGCAGAGCAATAGTGAACAATTGATCTAAAAGGTGGAGATTGTTATTGCATGAATTTAGATCATTTGTTATTTGACTTTTATGTTTGACATTATTCCTTGTAAGCTTGTTTTGAGGTCAAGGAATGTTTGACCCTTTATAAGCATTTGTCTTTTGTTTATGAAAGAAGTGGTTTTGTGAGAGTTGTGTGAGAAACATTGTATGAGATTTTCCTTGTAAGACGCATGACTAATAGATATATGACATTCTCTCTCTAGATTCTCTCTCTATAATCTTGTACAAATTTGAGTGATTTAATTATGTTGTGCTTGAATCTTGGACTTACACTTAGCCAATCCTCAAAAATATGACTTAAATCCTACACCGAAACGAGAAACAGAACAAACAGGACCACACCCAAACGGTGGGTTACGTGACTTGTGCCGCGACCAAAGTTGTACGCCAAGTCACGCAAGTCCCTGTTTGCATAGGTTTTTCTCCAAAACTGATCAGTTCCGATTTCTGTCCCAAAATCCAATCCAACCACGATTTTAAAATATAATAACACCAAATACTAGGAATCTAAAATATAAATAATCTAACTCCATTTATTCCATATTAACCATGGATTAATCCATCCAAAATCACCCAAATGCTATGAATTTAAACCTTTGAATTTAAAACCCTTATTCCCCAAAAACTCAAGGTTTAACATTGTAACAACGTCAAATCTGGAAAGAGTACCTAATTTAAAATTTACAATAATACATCAAATAAAGGATAAATCTCTTTCTACAAATCAATACTTGAATCAACTCAAATAGAAAAATCCAGATTTATCATCAACAATTAATAAACCAAGCATTATATAAGGACTACGTTAAGGTCGGGTGTTACTAAAACCCAATGATAATTGCTATCTCCAAATGCAGAAGACGTCACCAAATATCTAGATCATTCTCGAGTCTCTATCTAGCACTCAATTCACCACAGTGTCACTAGTGTCAATCCCCAACAAGGACCTGGTTCACATGTGATAGCTAGAAATAGTGTAATCCACGTAGTGGACACAATGTTCCCAATGCGAGCACAAGTATATACCGACACTGGGATCGTTGTATGTAATATAATGGTAGTAAAACCGAGTATCATGTCCACAAGGACTAAATATACTGAGAATCAAAGAGTTCCATGAACTTCTTGCACAAGTTTCGGTTAAGAGAAAAACTATATTTTTGTTGGTGAAATAACTCTAAAATAGGAAATGTACTGTTTAATTAAAGAATGGGTATGGGTGTAAGTTTTCCTTGAGATGACGTAGTAACAAAATGGTCAGACACTTTGGAGCACGAGGTATCTATAAAAATCCCGATCTCTCGAAAGTGGATTTTTATAGACCGGTCCCCAAAAATATCCATAAAGTGTCCATTGTTACTGACTCCTAAGGCAATACCAATTTAACTAGGTTGATAACAGA
This sequence comes from Arctium minus, assembly GCA_954870635.1. Lineage (NCBI taxonomy): Eukaryota > Viridiplantae > Streptophyta > Magnoliopsida > Asterales > Asteraceae > Arctium > Arctium minus. The sequence continues at coordinate 147,382,537 of OX941081.1, forward strand.
ATAAAGTTCTACCAGTATAGAGATTTATATCCAAATATCTTTGTGATATAAATCTCGACTGACGTTTGAACCTTATTAAATCATACAAAACCCGTTTTTCTACGTGGTTATCAAAGACTCTCTCAAATCTTTATGCATCACTTAAACCGTATTTCGAATCTGCCCATCTCTTGATCAAGATCTAATATTAACACTTCAAAGTGGTCGGCTTATCTGCGTTGAGTTTAAGTCCCGACTTAAGTGACCAAGCTTAAGAGCTAGTAACGATGGTCACACCCAAGTTTTGCCTACTATTATCAAGTTCAACTCACACCACATCCAAAGAGGTGCTTAGCTCATAATAATATTAAAAAACATAATGCTAGAAAACAAATATTTGTTAACTACTTGCATTAAAATAAAGTTACAAACGATGCCCATAGTGGAAAGTTGTGGGCAAAAACTAAAATACGAGAAGAAAAATGCAGAAATTAAATGCTACTCTAACTCTTAAGCTCTCAATACTTGCCTGAAGGTAAAACTCATACTTCCTTATGATTGGATGATAATGATCTCAAGCTCTTCCAAGCCCTTCACTTATAGTGAAGAGAAGATCCAAAACTCATTGGATAAAACTCTTATAATCCAAAGTGTCAAGATCAAAAATTCTAAACAAGAATTTAATACAAACTCAGAAACAATGTTAAAGAAGTTGTGGAATAACAATTTAACAATTAATCAGAACACAGAATATGAACTCAAATCATAAGTTTATATTGCATAAAACTTAATGATTACAAACACAACCTCAATCTGTTGAACAGACTCAACAGACGTGTTATTCCCAGATTCTAGTTTCTAAACAAAACAAATCAACAAAACAAGATTTATCAATCAATTACCTGTTTGATTTCACTTTCAAATTCCACAATTACAACTTTCTCTCTCTACAGAACTCTCTCAAACAAACTCTCTCTCTGAATATCAACTTGACAACTGAATACAACTTGTTACGTCTAACATACAAAGAATACAAGGTATTTATACCTACATCTATTACAAGGAAAAACAAAATACAAATACAATAACTTTGACTTTTATTACAAAGACTTTGACTTTAATGAGAGTTGACTTTTTCAGCTTTGACTTCTTGAACTTTGACCTTCAGTCTTCTTGATCTTGTATCCAACAGATTTATGCTCTAACAATCTCCCCCTTTGGATTCAATATCACTGTTGAAAGATCTAGCAATTCAGTCTTCACTTTTAAGCTCTGTCAGTACAATCTCCTCTTTTCTTTGACGGTATTCTTTCCAAAACTTTCACAAGATACTTTCAGACTTTGGAAAAAGATTATCTTCAGAATCATCTCGGATTGCTTTAGCAAATAATCTTCAAAGAAAATTTCCTCAAATCTTCAAAAATTCTTTAATCTTCTTCAAATCTTTACTTTGAACTTCTCTGACTTGTACATTTCTGAAAATCATCTCTCAAAACTTTATCATTTCTTGATACCATCTCCCCCTTTTTGATGATTTGAGCATCTATATCATCAAAACTTTTCTTCCAAGAAATGTCTTTGACCATTCTGATTTGTCAAACTGAGCCTCTGATTCTGTGATCCATAACCAAGTATTCATCTAGATCTTTGCAAATCCAGACAAAATAAGAACATGTAACTCCTGAATCAACAAATGAATCAGTTAGAATGCCTGTCAGTAACACGAAGTCACTGTGTGTAACGGATACACAATATAAAGGAGCTTTTTGATGTTCACTCCCCCAGGGCTTCCATCCAATCATCGAAATATCACAAAGGCAATTTCTATGAATGTTATGACAAAGAAAACGAATTCCTTGTGTGTTCGTGCATGTTTAGAAAGAATTAAGCACTAATGAATGCTTTTAATAAGGCTCAACATTGTGTATACCACTGAGACAACAGTAGATAAACATAGACTCAATGTGCATGATTGAAATGCGAAGGTGGGGCAGACTTCCTTCTTTTTCAATATCCAGATTTTCCAAATGAAAACCAGATAGATTATATGCTGCGTCCCCTTTGAAAATGTGAAACATTTTCTTTTTGAGAAGAAAATGAGTAGTTGGTGGGGTTTAGTCAAGAGTTGGCATGGGCTAGTTGCCTGTTTCAATAACGTTCACCAAAGAGTTTTGAAACACTAGTAATGTGGCTGCCCAGCTCAGAAAGTAGTTGGTGCAGAGTTTGATATTCTTTTACTCTGATCTCACACCCTCTTTCTTTTAATCATTAAGCTCACTACTAACCAAACTCTCTTTTCCATTTTACCTCATCACACCCACACTCATTTCTTTTAGACTCCTCACACTCAATCACTATTGGATTAACTTCTTGGGTAGGAAACACTGGTTAACGTGAATCCATAGAAGTTCATTTAAGTCCTAGCACAAAGAACCCATGAAATCCTAATAAGCATGTGTTTCTCAAGATGGTTTAACTTTATCAGTTAAAGCTCATATACAAATGTCAGACAAATGTATGCTCATAAAATATAATCATGAAGATTTGAGCATTTTTAGACATTGAAGTATTTTCAAACAAGTATACTGAATGAATGAACATGAATGCAAAAGACTTGTTTGAAAATCTGACATTGTATGAAAATGATCAGAAATGAAATGATATTAGCAATTAAGGCTTATGGTCAAAAATAACGGATATTATCTATACGAAACAAAAATATAGACATTCTCGAAATGACGTTTCGAAATGAAATATCGCTCAAAATTCTTTAAAGTATAAGAGGGATGTCTTACCATCGAAAAAATGTTTTAATTTAGAGACATGGTAAGAACAATTTGATCAAAAATTAAACCGATATGTGTGAATACTTGAAAGTATGTAGAAAACACAATACGCAAGTATTTATCTTTGGAAACACACGGTTTATTTATCAATTAATCACAAAAATAAAATGAAAACATTTAAAATCACACTTCCAAATTATAAAATCTGTTTAAAAATCAGGAAGTGGTTAGAACATTTCAGAAAATGTTTTCAATATCTGAAAGTTGTCCTTCTTTCAGATATATTTGAGATTAAGATAAGAAATTTACCTTTTCGCTTAATCTTAATTCTCAGAAAGTCAGCTGAAAAATCATAAAGATATGATCTTGATAGCTTCCTCTCATCCTGCACAAGTCTCAAAGTCTAGTCAAAGCAACTTTATACACAAAAAAAATTATTCAAATGTAAATGACATAAAGCAATAAAACGATTAAAGTACGAGTTCTGATCTTAAGTAATCAAAAATCATAGTCTTACTCCTTTTGGTATGACATAAAAGCTCCCCCTAAAAGCATGCATTACAAAAAATTTGTCATTTAAGTAAAATGCAGAAATTAGTTATGCTCCCCCTCAAAATAATGTAGATCATCTAAAATCTTCTCTTACTCCCCTTGAGATCATGAGCAAACAAATAAAGTGCAGATATCCTTCATACATAAAATTAAAGAAAATGATGAAAAATAACAATACTTACCTTTATTAGGTAACAACTGATTATGTCTTAAGATTTAACATACCAATCTTAGAGACAAGAAAATTAAATCTCTTTTCATCTAAGGGTTTGGTAAATAAATTTGCAAGTTGATAATCTGTTGTTACAAAATAAAGTTTAATTGTTCCTTTTTCGACATTATCTTTAATAAAATGATATATGACGTCAATGTGTTTGGTTTTCGTATGCTGGACAGGATTAGCAGATATCGCGATTGCACTCTTCGAGTCACAATAAATTGGAATTTTATCAAACTTGAATCCATAGTCTTGCAGCTGTGTTCGCATCCACAGTACTTGAGAGCAGCAACTGGCAGCAGCTACGTACTCTGGTTCAGCAGTCGATGTGGAAACGCATAATTGTTTCTTTGATGCCCAACTAACTAGTTTGTCTCCAAGGAATTGAATGTGATCTGAAGTACTCTTTCTGTCCAATATGCAACCTGCATGATCTGCATCTGAATAGGCAGTCAGTTGAAACCCAGTATCCTTAGGATACCACAGACCAAGATCTGCAGTCCCCTTAAGATACCTAAAAATCCTTTTAACAGCAGCCAAATGGGATTCTTTAGGAGCAGCCTGATATCTAGAACATAAGCATGTTGAAAACATAATATCTGGCCTACTTGAAGTAAGATACATTAACAATCCTATCATACCTCTATAAGTCCTAACATCAACACTTTTACCCGAAGGATCAGTGCTAATTTTAGTACTTGGTGCCATCGGGGTTCCAATTGGTTTACAATTTTCCATATTGAACTTCCGAAGAATATCTAAAATGTACTTAGATTGGTTAATGAAAATCCCCGTTGAAAACTGTTTAACTTGTAATCCGAGAAAGAAATTCATCTCTCCCATCATACTCATTTGAAAACGTGACACCATGAGGTTAGAAAAGTTTTTGCAATATTTAGGATTTGTAGAGCCAAATATTGTATCATCAACATATATTTGAATAAGGATGATATCGGCTTTTTCCTTTTTGAAGAACAAAGTGGTATCAACTTTACCGTTGGAAAAACCTGACTAGACCAAGAATTTTGATAGAACATCATACCATGCTTGAGGGGCTTGTTTTAAGCCATAAAAGACTTTGTCCAAGATGTAGACATGATCTGGCTTATCTAGATTGACGAACCCTTCTGGTTGAGACACGTATACTTCCTCCTTAAGAATACCATTCAGAAAGGTTGTTTTCACATCAATCTGAAAGACTGTGAAATTCTTATGAGCTGCGTAGGCTAGAAACATGCGGATTGCCTCTATACGCACTACTGGAGCATACGTCTCATCGTAGTCTATGCCTTTCTCTTGCCGGTAACCTTTGGCAACAAGTCTATCTTTGTTTCTTATGACAATACCATATTCATCCTTCTTGTTTTTAAATACCCATTTAGTGCCTATGACGGTTTTACCTTCTGGTTTTGGAACTAATCTCCAGTCCTTCAGGGCTTCAAACTGATTGATCTCTTCTTGCATGGCAGATACCCAGTTCGAATCAGCCAGAGCCTCTGATACTCGCGTGGGCTCAATCTTACTAAGGAATGAGTCATGCATACATTGATTAAGAGTCGCTGACCTCGTTTGAACTGGCTTGTTGAGATCTCCAATTACTTGATGTAAAGGATGCTCTTTGGTCCAGCGATGCTCATGAGGGAGTGGAGTAGATACTGATTGAACATGATCATCATCTAGAAATCCACTATCAGGCTCTTCAGTTTGAATAATAGGAGGGAGGTTTGCAATTGAAGTTTCAGGTGCAGAAGCATCAGTTGGAACAGCAGACTCTGGCTGTTGAGTAGACATTGTATCACACCCAACTGATATAGATACTTTTGGCTCAGCAATTACTTGTATATCTTCAACTATAGGAGTAGTTGATGGAATGTGAGTTTCTGACTAAACGGGGGATACAAGTTCAGTTAAAACTTCTGAAGTGACTGGATGATTGCAGCTTGTGTCTTTAGACCTGTTAGTCACAGCAGATTTAGGTATATTAGAACCTAGAAACTCGTCATAAAAGAATTCAAATAACAAATCTAAATCAGACAAATGTGAAACTGAAGTAGAAGCGTTATCCGAATTTTTCTCTGTAGAAACAGGTTCTTGACTGATCTGCCCAGAAGCTAATACTCCAGTGATAACGAGTTCTGAACTGAGTTGTTCAGAAGCCATATCTTCATCAAATGTTACATTAACGCTCTTGACGGTGTATTATGGACCGATTTTGAGTATGACATGCAGTTGACACAGCTTCTGCCCACAAGAATAGAGGTAGATCGGATTGGCTGAGCATAGTACGAGCGGCCTCGACTAGCGTCCGATTTCGCCTTTTGACTACTCCATTTTGTTCAGGAGTACGAGCAGCAGAGTACTGATGTGATATCCCGACCGATTCGAGATATTCTTCAATTATCTTGTTTTTGAACTCTGTGTCGTTGTCCGTTCGAAGAAACTTGACTTGTCTTTGCATATTCACTTGGGTCGTCTTTAAGAAAGTAATGAGAACTTCGGGCGTCTCATCTTTTGATCGAAGAAATTTGACCCATGTGTATCTTGAGTAATCGTCCACAATGACCAACACATATTTCTTTCCACCCAAACTCTGAGTTCTCATTGGACCACATAAATCCATATGTAACAATTCTAACGGAGAACTAGTTCTTGGTTCAGGCTTCGGTTTATGCGGAGCTCTCTTCATCTTACCCTTCTCACATGCAGCACATAAGTGTTCTTTCTCGTATTTCAGCTCAGGAAGACCTTTTACCAATTTCCCACTAACCAGCTTATTGATATAACGAAAGTTCAGGTGTGACAAACGTCTGTGTCAGAGCCAACTTTGTTGCATTGAAGCTTTTGTCATTAAGCAAACTTGATTGTCAATCTGAACTTTGGACAGGTTCATGGTATAGAGGTTTGTCTTGCGATGTCCACCTAAGAGTTTTGTTCCGTCTTCAGTACGAACCGAGCAACTCTTAGATTTGAAGTTGACCTCTAACCCTTTATCGCAGAATTGACCAATGCTAAACAGGTTGTGTCCTAAGCCTTCGACATAACTCACCTTTGTCGCAGAATTGACCAATGCTCTGATACCAATTCTTATTCCCATATTCTAGTTTCTAAACAAAACAAATCGACAAAACAAGATTTATCAATCAATTACCTGTTTGATTTCACTTTCAAATTCCACAATTACAACTTTCTCTCTCTAGAACTCTTTCTCTCTCTACAGATCTCTCTCAAACAAACTCTCTCTCTGAATATCAACTTGATAACTGAATACAACTTGTTACGTCTAACATACAAAGAATACAAGGTATTTATACCTACATCTATTACAAGGAAAAACAAAATACAAATACAACAACTTTAACTTTGATTACAAAGACTTTGACTTTAATGAGAGTTGACTTTTTCAGCTTTGACTTCTTGAAATTTGACCTGCAGTCTTCTTGATCTTGTATCCAACAGATTTATGCTCTAACAAGACGTTCTACACTTCTCTATAGAAAGGATCAATACTAATCTTGAGGTTAATTCTCTAAACAAAAACAACTCTATCAACGTATAATTTTCTATCAAGAACTTCTAGACTATATACATAATTAATTACAAGATAATTATCAAAACAAATTTGATCTTCACAATCCATTCCATAATTATCTTCATCTTTATCTCCAGCTCGTATTCTTTCTCTTCAAGTCATTATCTTCATAAGCAGTATTAACTTCACCCTTATCCAGCAGCATTAATCATTCAGCAGTATTATCATCCTCAGTAGTACTAACCATGCTTGCAGTATTAATCTCTTATGGAAGTAGTAATTTCCAAGCAGTATTAACTACTAGCAGCATTAATACTCAGCAGTAGTAATCTTGATGGCCTAGCAGTAGTAATCACTTAGCAGCATGAATCATGAAGACTGAGCAGCATAAATCATACTTAGCACATTCAGGCCTAACAATCTCCCCCTAACTTAACTTTTGAAAACCAGAAGTTAAGTTCTTCAAGATGTGGTTTTCATGATGCTTTCAAAACTTCAGCTTAGATTCCCAAATCAGGATTCAGACCTAGACTTTGATTGATGGTTCTCTTGACTACTACCCTTGCCATTTCTGAGTTCTTTGGACATACCAACTTTGCTTTCAACATTGCTTGAAGTTTAGCCTTGCTGTGGTCATAGATCTTATCCACCAGATAGTATTCATGATAACTCTAGTCAATAGTTATCATATACACTCCACAGTTTTCATACAACATTCAGTAATCAATCCTTTTAAACCCATACCCATGATGCAAGTCTTTTATCCTTTGATATTCTTCATTTATCTTTTTAGCCATATCCAATGCAAGCTCTCTGTCTTTGGCAGATTGAATTTCTTCCTCCTTTTCCAACTCTTCTTGAAGCTTTTTGGCAACTTCTTCATCCAACTCAATCTGTTTCTTCTTCTTCAATGGTTGCTCAGACTCAACCATCTTCTCCTTTCCCTTCTTCTTTGCATCCTCCACACTGACCTCTTTTATTTTTTTCTCTAATCCTCCTTCTTTGATCATCACTCCCTTAGCCTTTTGAGTGGCTTTGGGAGTGTCATTCTTAGCTTTCACAAGGGTTTCTGCAATTTCAATTTCCTCTCTGGACAATTCTGTTTCTGCTTCAGGTTCATTTATTACTGCTGCAGCCTCAGTTACTACTGCTTTTGCAATATCTGCTACATTCTCAAAAGTTTCTGCTTCTGAACCAACTTTCTCTTTTTTATCAGCACCAATCTCCCCCTCAAACTGGAATTCCATCTCATTTGTACTCTCCTTTTCATCCTGTTTTTCCTGACTCTCGCCCTTTTTGAAAGCAACATGGACACTTCTCCTTTTCTTTAGAATGAATTGTTTCCTTATCTTTTGGTGCACAAGTTTCAACACCATTTTCTTGAGCTTTACTATCTGAGTTTGTTGAGATATAATAACCTTCTTCATCTCCTCTATTTCTGAGCCCTGCTTGATGACATTCTGTCCTCACCTCCTTTAGGTGTTTTTACCACCTTTGAAGTATCCTTGGATCTTTTAGTAGAGGTCTTCTGCCTAGCAGAAGCACCTGCTACCCCCATGGTTTCTTGGCACCTGGGACCTTTAGATGATTGCTCATCTAAAGTTGTCGTGGGGAAGGTCTTAGGTATGTTCACACTGTCCTGTCCTACACCTTGTGCAGAAACAGTAGTGTGAGCCTCACTGCCCACATGCTCATCCTTCTCCTTATAGAGCACCTTCTTGGGGTTGGGAGACACCCCTGTGGTTTCCTTTTGGATATTCTCTAATGGAGAATGCTCCATTAGAGGGCTTTCAGGTTGTTGGGGTGAAGATACAGACAGGGAAGGAACCTTCTGTACCTTTTTCCTTTGATATGTTTTGGTGACGGGGGAAGTTGGTTTGACAATAGGGATCGGAGGAGTATCAATTGAACTGAATGGTGTGGGTAGGTCATCAGTTGGGTGGTCAGATGTGGGCTGTGACCCTGATGCCTCACCATGGGAATGACACAAACCCATCATTGTAGATAACAATGGAGTGTCTTGTCCAGAAAAGTCCTTGGAAGGCCTTTTCATGTTTGAGAACACCATCCCTTTAGGAGGTTTTGGTACATACACCTCTTCAAGAGAGGGTAGATCCGTCAATTCCTTTAGTAGAATCTCTTGTACAAACCTAGGATACATATAAAATCTCTTTGTTTTGGTTTTGATATCCAGGTTTGACAGTAAATCATTTAAAAATCATTTGAGAGAAATTAAACTTTCTAGAGGTCGCTAAGCAGACCAAAGCATAGGCTATGGTGCTGCTGAACTCACTCCAGCCAGTTGTTTTTCTTGAAATGCAGTGTTGTAGAGAATGAACAAAAAATCTCCACTGGGGTGAAAATCTGTTCTTGAAAAACTTATAGGCATTTGTGGGACCTTCATACCCCATTTGACTAAGAGCATGGAAGAGATCTTCCTTAGTAAGAGAGGTAATACCTGAGGCATCATCTAAGCATAGATGGATGCGAATACACTCTTCTGAGATGGTCAGGGGTTTATCACACACCCTTGTTTTGATGATTTGAGTGCCATCTTCAGTGTAGATGGTAGCATTTGCCCAAAATTGTCGTAGATGTTCCACACAGATTTTGGGATTGACAGTGAGGGCATAAGCAATGTGATACGATTTGAGGAAATCCACAATCTGATGAAAACCTTCAGCCTGTTTGGGTTTTTGCAGCATAGCAACCTCATTGTGTTCATCAAAGAATTCTAGTCCTGCCATCGTTCTGATTGATTCTAGGGTTCGAATCGCAACTAGGGTGTATACTGGTGAGCAAGAAATCGAGAGAGAGAGAGAGAGAGAGAGAGAGAGAAGCAATGGAAGTTCAAAGAGTCGTTTGTATTTTGGCGGTCACAAAGGATATTTATAGGTGGAGGGTTTCAGTTAGAATCAGTACTAAGTACCCTAGCAGTATTAACCAACTCGCAGTATTAACTCATATTACCAGTAGTAACACATACTGGCAGTACTAACACAGACTAGCAGTATTAACACATACTAGCAGTATTAGCACATACTGACAGTAGTAACACTAATTAGCAGTAGAAATAAGGCAAGTTGTAGTAACTTTGCACTGGCAGTATAAACCACCTAGAAGTAGTAACCATACTTAACCATATGGGAACTGACATCATGAATAATATACAGAGCAGTATTAACTGAACTAGAAGTACGAAGTATTCAGTTGAAGCAATCTGAAACACTTAAACACACAAGGTTAGTAGCACCATGCACAAAACAATATGAGAAAGTAGACAGAAAGGAATTTATGCAGAAATGGTACATAAAGCAGATCAAAGGAGGCTTATTCAGTGTTTATCATGCCCACACTTGTGACCAAGAATGTGAATCTACCTACATCAAAAGCTTTGGTGAATAGATCAACAAATTGGTTACTTGTATGGACTTTCACAACCTGAATTAGCTTCTTTTCATTACAGTCTCTGATAAAATGGTACCTGATTTCAATATGCTTTGTTTTGGAGTGCTTGATTGGATTATTAACAATGCTAATAGCACTGTTATTGTCTATGAATATTGGAGTGTGAAGAAAAGACATACCATAGTCCATCATTTGATTCTAAATCCATAGTACTTGTGAACAGCAGCTTGCAGCAGCTATATACTCTGCTTCTGTTATAGAGGTGGACACTATGGTTTGTTTCTTGCACTGCCATGACACTAGTCTTGCACCAAAAAACTGACATCCCCCTGAAGTTGACTTTCTATCCAAATTTGCACCACCCAAGTCACTATCTGAATAAGCAAGTAGGTCAAATGGTGAGTCATAAGGATACCAAATACCTAATCTAGGTTGGCCTTTAAGATATCTGAATATCCTCTTGACTGCTTGAAAGTGTGACTGCTTAGGCCTTACTTGAAATCTTGCACACACACAAACAGGAAACATGATATCTGGTCTTGAAGTAGTGAGATACATGAGGGAGCCAATCATGGATCTATAGTGATGAACATCCACATCCTCCCCCTCAAGATCTGCAGTGATCTGTTTGTGTGTCTCCATGGGTGTGCTTGCAGGCTTTGAATCTGAGAATCCAAACTTAGTAAGAATGTCCTGCACATACTTGGATTGGCTTATGAATATCCCATCTTTCTTCTGCTTAACTTGTAGCCCAAGGAAGAAGGTAAGTTCACCCATAGAACTCATATTGAATCTCTTGTGCATCAAATCTTCAAAATCTCTGCACATTTGATCTTTTGTGGATCCAAAGATAATATCATCCACATAGATTTGCACTATTAGGACGTCCTTCTTCTTCCTCTAAATGAACAGAGTCTTGTCTATGATTCCTCTTTGAAAACCATTTTCCAAGAGATAGGTAGACAAAGTGTCATACCATGCCATTGGTGCTTGATGTAGCCCATAGAGTGACTTCTTCAATTTGTATACTCTATCAAGATAATTTGGATTCTCAAACCCTGGAGGCTGACAGACATACACTTCTTCTTCAATTTTCCCATACAGGAAAGCACTCTTTACATCCATTTGGTAGACCCTGAACTTCATGAAAGAAGAATAGGCTAAGAATAGCCTGATTGCCTCAATCCTGGCCACTGGTGCAAATACCTTTTCATAATCAATTCCCTCTTCTTGAGTATACCCTTGTGCCACTAATCTGGCCTTGTTCTTTATTACTATTCCTCTCTCATCTTTCTTGTTCCTGAAGATCCATTTAGTGCCTATAGCTCTGTGTCCTTTAGGAAGGTCAACCAAATCCCATACATCCTGCAGCACAAACTGCAGTAGCTCCTCTTGCATTGCTTCTATCCAGCTTGGATCCTTCATTGCATCATATGCCTTTTTGGGTTCAACCTGAGATAGAAAGCAAGAAAGTAAACCTGATTGTATATCTTTCAATCCTCCCAGCTTACTTTGATTCCTTGTGATTATAGGTGAATTGATGTCACCAATCACCAATTGAGGAGGATGATTTTTCTGAACTCTTGGTTGATGAACAACCTCTTCATTAATATCTGCTTCCAGATTAGAGTCATTCTTTTCAGGAGTGCTGCCACCAAAAACTGAAAAGTTATCATCATCTGTGTCATCTTCTTCCAAACATGGCATCTCAGGACCTTTGATTCCTGAATCTGAGGGTTGATCTTCCTTTTCACCTCTGTCCTCTTCATTCTGAGTTGGTTCAGTGTCCTTTGAATCTGAAGTATCTTTCTTATCTTGGTCACAGAATTCAACAGGATCAGCAGTAGGTGTTGGGAATAGCACAAACTCTTGTCTTTGTACTTGTACCTTTTCTGTCCCTGTTCCTGCATTATGCTCATTACTGAAACCTAAAGAATTAGTCAGTGAATCAATGTCAAATAGCCAATCAGGACCTGAACCAAGTTGATTTGGTGTGTTCTCATTGCATTTGACATTGTCACTTTCCTCATTAATCCTAGAAGAGGTGTTGAAAACTCTGTAGGCCTTACTTTGAGATGAATATCCAACAACAAACCCATCCTCAGCTTTGCTATCAAACTTGCCCAGGTGAGTTTTGGTATTGAGAATTGTGCAAGGACACCTAAATGGTTTGAAAAATCCAATAAAAGGTTTCTTCCTTTTAAAAAGATCATAAGGTGTCTTGTCTTGGGATTTCACTACTAGAACTCTGTTTTGAACATAGCAGGCAATATTAACTGCTTCTGCCCAGAAAGTAATTGGAAGTTTTGAATCTGCCAACAGAGATCTAGCATCTTCTATCAGAGTCCTATTTCTTCTTTCAGCAACACCATTCTGTTGAGGAGTCCTAGGAGCACTGTATTGTCTCTCAATGCCTTTTTCCTCACATAAGCTGTTTAGGTCATTGTTTTTTAATTCAGTTCCATTATCAGACCTGATGACTTTAACTCTTAGATTTGTTTGGTTTTCAACTCTAAGAACAAAGGATTTGATCAGTCCACTTGTCTCATCCTTAGTCCTCAGAAAATAGACCCAAGTGAATCTAGAGAAATCATCAACAATAACCAAGCAATAAGATTTCTTGCCAATACTCGTCCCATTTGTAGGACCAAACAGATCCATATGCAGTAAATTAAGAGGTGAAGAGATTGTATTTATCTCTTTAGACTTATGAGAAGTTTTGTGCTGTTTGCCTTTAAGACATGCTACACAATGATCATCACATGAAAATACCTTTTGTGGCACACCTCTTACAAGGTTGTTTTTCACAAGTTTGTTCATCGTTTTAAAGTTCATGTGACAAATCCTTCTGTGCCAAAGAGATGATTCATCCAATGAAGCTTTTGAAAAAAAACAATTTAGAGATGAATCAGAAACTACACTCTCCAAGTCTAAGCAATAAACATTGTCCTTTCTATGAGTTCTAAGTAGTATCATGCTATCATCAACTACCTTGAACCTTGGAGCAAGAATAATACATTCAGTATCATTGAATAATATGCTATGTTTCTTGTCACAGACCTGTGATACACTTAACAGGTTGTATCTCAATTGCTCAACATAGTATACATCCTCAAAGGTCATCTTACCTTTTGACACATTACCTTTTCCACTTATCTTACCACCTACTGGATTATCACCAAAAGCAACATGTCCTCCATCAATTCTTTTGAAGTTTTGAAGACAGGCCATGTTACCAGTCATGTGCTTGGAACAACCACTATCAACATGCCAAATGCTCCTTCCCTTGAGCGGTTGGTTGCCCTGCACATATAATAAAGCAGTTAGTTTTTAAAAGGAACCCAAGCCAAAGTGGTCTTGGGTTTCCCATTCTCATCAACATATTCATATTCAGACTTGATGAGATTATCAAACTGAGGAATCTTATTGCTTGAATACTTTGTCAGAATAATGGGGTTGTCACTGGAAGCAGTACTAACTTGATTGGCAGTACTAACTTTGTTAGCAGTACTAATATTATTAGCAGTACTAATTGGGTTAGCAGTAGTATTTCTTGCAGCAACATTATTTCTGTCAGCAGTACTAACAGATTTCTTTACTTTTGGAACCCAAACCTGGACAAAGTTGTTTGCTTTCTTTTTCTTTAAGTTACTCCTTGGCTTATTTGGAGTATTTTTCTTTGAATTAGCAAACTTATTCTGAGCATGAGATTTTATAGGTGCCCTATCGTCAGCCATATGATTCCTTATTTGCTTCCTATAACCAACAGGATTTTGCATATTTCTTTGAAAAGTGGTCCTTTGGTTAATAGGATTGAAATAACAGTGTTTGTCTAGATGATTTAACTTGCCACAGATAAAACAAGGCTTTGGTCTGTTAATTTTTCTCAGATCAATTCCTTGTTTTAAAGCCCACTGATTATTTCTATTTCTTTGATTTCCCCTTGTTTTATCATGTTATTGGGGCTTATTCTGTTTACAAGTACAGGGATTAACAATAGTAGTTTGCATGTAATGGACTCCCTGTACCTTTCCCTTCCCTCTCTTAGAGGTCTCAGCTTTTTCATTCTTAACAGTCTCTTCCCCACACTTCACTTTATCACTCTTGATAAAAGGTTTACCCCCCCCCCCTTTCATTTGTCAGTATGTGGTTTTCTAAGGGAATATCTTTGTGGTCTTCCTCATTCTTACTCTCAGAGTCCTCTTCTTCAGAATCTGCCTCAACCACTACTTTGTCTAAAGGATCTACTTCAGTGGCTCCTTTAGTTAATTCCTTCTTGACCTGTCTTTCTAAGAGATCTGAGGTGGGAGGGATATAGTTATTGTTGTATGGTGGAGGGGTGGTGTTATAGCCTATACCTCTTCTCAGCTTGTCATGAACTTGAGTTTTTAGAAGTGAGTCCATTGCATTAGAGGCATTGGAATATTTCTCAATATCTAGTTTAGCTTTCTCAAACTCACTCTTAATTTTCTCACATTCTGTTTTGGCCTTCTCTAGTTCAGTCTCTAACTGATTCTTCTCCCACTTCCAGTAGTTGGTATCATAAGAGTGTTGAAGTTCATTAGCCTGGTATGATTTAATTTGTTCTTCCAACCTCTCAACAATCAAAACATACTCTCTTCTATCTTTCTCTAACCTTTTAAGGTCATCACACATGCTCTGATTGTGATCCCTGTACTTTTTAACAGTTTCAATACAGGTTTTAGAGCAAAGGTTAGATGTTACCTCTGTGGGAATATCAGTGTTTGCTTACTCTGAAACTTTAGTCATTAAAGCTTGATTCTGGACTGCTTCTTCTGCTTGGTCACTCGAATCAAATCCCATTCCTTCTTGGGAAACAAGAGCATGAGAAGAGTTCCTGTTGTTGAAGCTAGTGGACTGTGATGGTTGATGGTTGCTAGTATGTTGTTGAGGCATTCCACTTCTGCATTCTCTTGCAAAGTGCCCCAGCTTGTGACACTTGAAACATTCAACCTTGGATTTATCAAATCCAACCCCATCTTTTCTTTTCTGAGCAAAGTTATTCCTTCCAGTCCTTTTGATGAATCTTTTTACTCTCATTGTGAGCATAGCCATCTGCCACTTGATATCCATCTCTTCCAGATCATTAGCATTTATCTGTTCTAAGTCATCATTAATTAGAGTGGAATTTGCATGACTGGCTAGAAAAGCTTCTAAAACTGAGTCATTAGATCCATCTTGCTTTGATCCATGGGCAGCACCAACTGATTTTGTATTAGCAGCAGAATCAGTAGAAGATGATAAAAGAGCAGCATTGTATGAGTATCCAGAGGGCCTCTTCTTTGCTTCCACCTCTGCTTCAAACACCCTAAGGTCATTATAGAGGTCATCCAGTTCCTTGTCCTCCAGTTGGTCATTCTGTCTGAAGGAGACAGTGTACATAGTCCATTCATCACCAAGAGATCTCAAAAAATTTCTGTTGACATCATCTTGATCTATCTGGACACCAACAGTAGCCAATTCACCAATTAACTTATTAAATCTATCAAAAGTTTGAGTTATGGACTCATTCTTTGTAGACATGAAGTTTTCATATTGCTGCTTCAGGATGGCCTTCTGATTTCTCTTGGTACTTTTGGTACCAAAAAATCTTTTCTCCAGTGCATTCCATAGAATTTGTGCATCAAAACAATTGCAGAATTGATGTTGATACTCATTAGGAATAGCCAAAAGCAGAGTGCTCAAGGCTTTCATCTCTGTCTGCCTCATCTTCCTCTCTCCATCAGTCTTTGGTGGAGGTCTCTTGCCATCTGCATCCATCTTTCCTCCATTAGATGGACCATTCTCAATGATGTCCCACATTGAGAAGTCTGTGAGAAGAATGTACTGCTTGATTCTGATCTTCCACATGTCAAACTCATTGGGTTTGAGCATGGGAACCTTTGATACCAAAACGTTGTCGCTTGAACTGTCCATGATTAAAGGTTTCTGAATTTTCTGGCTCTGATACCACTTGTCAAGATCGAAAATTCTAAACAAGAATTTAATACAAACTCAGAAACAAGGTTAAAGAAGTTGCGGAATAACACTTTAACAATTAATCAGAACACAGAATATGAACTCAAATCATAAGTTTATATTGCATAAAACTTAATGAATACAAACACAACCTCAATCTGTTGAACAGACTCAACAGACGTTCTACACTTCTCTATAGAAAGGATCAATACTAATCTTGAGGTTAATTCTCTAAACAAAAACAACTCTATCAACGTATATTTTTCTATCAAGAACTTCTAGACTATATATATACAGAATTAATTACAAGATAATTATCAAAACAAATTTGATCTTCACAATCCATTCCATAATTATCTTCATCTTTATCTCCAGCTCCTATTCTTTCTCTTCAAGTCATTATCTTCATAAGCAGTATTAACTTCACCCTTATCCAGCAGCATTAATCATTCAGCAGTATTATCATCCTCAGCAGTACTAAGCATGCTTGCAGTATTAATCTCTTATGGCAGTAGTAATTTCCAAGCAGTATTAACTACTAGCATCATTAATACTCAGCAGTAGTAATCTTGATGGCCTAGCAGTAGTAATCACTTAGCAGCATGAATCATGAAGACTGAGCAGCATAAACCATACTTAACACATTCAGACCCAACACAAAGGTTAATGAGGGCCATGATTACTCAAGATTTTTAAGAGATTTTTAATCATAATCCAGCCCTTATACAACTCACATTAATTGGATAATAATACAATACATGTTTATCCAAAGGGTCTCGGGTGCCCACAGTGGGCAGACTGTGCCTACTGCCGAACAGTAGGCTTTATTTTTAACAAAATTGAATCTTTTGGTATTTTTATCACATATTGCGAACATTATTGACCAAATGAAAAAAGATAGAAGCAAAGTGGGTATAAAATGGAATAAAATGATAGAAAATAGTAACAAAAAACTCTTAAAATTAGAGTTATCAACATGCCAACAACTAAAAAGGGTTGGGCTTAACACCTAGTGAGTTCAAAAGTTTTCATCTTTAATGTAAAATGGTAAAACTGCAAGAATGCTATTTAAATCAAAATTTCTAAAATGAAATGTATTAAATATAAAAGAAATCCCTTTCCCAAAACCCCCCCGTTTTTGTGATGCAATCTAGGTGATCGAAGCACCCATTAAAACACGAAATCAAACTCAATACTCACACGATACATAAATGACGCTTTGATATTAAAAAATAGAAAAACAAGGATAAAACTTAATACCCAAAGTAACAATATATGGATAATAAACGACATCCAAAACCTATAATTGTGAATACATACCGTACCTAACAACAACACCGAAAGAATGAAAAAACATAATATTTAAAATGCACCTTTCGATCACTGGGAGACCCGATTACATTTGATGTCACCAAAATACAAAAATAAGCCACAACTCTATGTTAATGAGCCCCACTACGGATTATTGGTCATCCAATTTAACCTTGCAAGGTTTATAGCATAAGACCCCTAATGACCCTAGATTTCACTCGTTCACGAGAAATTACAATTATTGGTCAATGGCCAATGTCCTACTCAAAGAACCCACATCTTATTATCAATGAAGACCCCATTCCTATTTCATCATACATTACGGAAATTACAATTATTGGTCAATGGTCGATACCCAACTCAAAGAGCCCACATCTTATTGCCCATAGTGACCCATGCCTATTTCATGTTACATTACGGGAATGTTCATCCCACTCAAACTAACTCCTATGCCTATGGATCCACTGCATTACATCTAAAATACATGATCCGAAATGAATGATCAGCGCACTCGAATTATGTAATCTCTCAATATGCCAAAAACTGCATTTAACTCCAAAAGCTCGACCTAGAGCAAATTAAACCGGAAAATGTCTCACAAGACTTATCTGAGTCAAAACTGAGCCAAAAGTTCACAAGTTAATTAACTAATCAATGAAAACCAATATAACAATAAAATGTAAATGTCCAATAAATAAGTATACTCGTGTTCCAAAAGTATGACCAACTCAAAAACTCACCATTAGTTGAGACAAACGTTTTCCAATTGATATTTCTAAATTTTCTACAATGCAATAATATGTATTTTCCAAACTCAAATTCACCAAGGATGCATTGTCAAATAAATTTCCATTTGTAGAAAACATCAACAAAAGAACAAACTATTTTTATTTATTCATCAAAATATGCAAAAACTCAAATATAGGCATTTTACAAGATTTATTAACCCAAATTTACCGAATGCAAAGTTCGTCAATTAATCAACACATTTGCTAAATATCAAGTAAAACACATTAGTACTTCAAAATACACATTTTGGCATGTACATAGTTTTCACAAAACAACTTGAACTCATTTTGCTAGATTTAGGCTAAATCTAGGTTTTATCCCAATCTTGAGTTTCATTTGGTGAAGGTTTTTGATCTACAAACATCCATCACAAGAAACTTTATGTAGGTCACAAACAAACCTAAAATACACCAAGAGTAACTCCCTGAATCAGATCCATACAAATCTTTGTCTAATCCTCAAATTACCCAAAATACCCAAAATTGGTCAAAACTTCAAAACATGGAAGATACATCAAAAGAGATGCTCTAGCAGGTTAAAATGGAAGGTTTTAACAAAAACAAAAGTTTAGAAATGGTTAGAGTGACTTAAAAATGGGTTTTAAGAAACCCCTAAAATATGGTCAACAATGGTAAGGAGATGATGAAGATGAAGATGAAGATGAAGATGTTGACTTCTGTTAGTGCATATATTTGTTGGATACAAGATCATGAAGACCGAAGAATGAAAGTCAAGCAAGTCAAAGCCAAAGTCAACTCTCAAAGCATAGTCAAAGTTTCTTATAATAAAGTCAAAGTCAAAAGTAATAGTGTTTACAAGTGTTTTTGTGTGTGTGTGTTTAAATAGGTATATGACTCTAGTTAGGTAGGTTGGTCGTTGTAAGCATTATGTATTCTAGAGAGAGAAATATCACAGAGACATTGTATACGAATTCTTCAGTTGAATTGAAATAGGTTCATTGTTAGTTTGGTTATTCTGTTTGTGATCATAATTGAATTGCAATTAGAACTTGAATCTAGGGATTAATAATTGGTATGAGAGCAGAGTTTGAGTTGAAATCAATCGAAAATATGGATGTTCGCACTGTGTATCGAGTCATGATCGAGTTTCGAGTTTTTTTGTGAATTTGTGGTTATAATTGAGTCTATTGACTTCGTATAGTGTAATAGAATAATCTTGTATAGGTTTGTTAGTGTTTTGCACTGTAATTGAGATGAATTTGTGAGATTTTACAATTTTAAAGTCACGAGTTCGATAGCACTGTAACATAATCAATTTGGGTATTTGATTGAATTTCTTTGAAATTCATTGATTGTAATAGGTTCGAATAGTGATAGTGGTCAAATTGTCGAAGTTACAGATCGAAAATCGAAGGTTTGATGAGTTTTCAGTCGATCAAAGTGATTTTTAGTCGAAGATCTGAAGAACTCGCATAAGAATCAAGAACTCGTACCAAGAACTCGCAGATCTATAGTTTTCGCATATTGTGTTTTTGTGTGAAAATTTCATAACTATAGATTTCGCACGTGTGTGCTATGAGAATTCCATAGAATTCGCATGTGTGTGTGTTAAGATTTCCTCAGAATTCGTATAGCCTTGTATGCGAATTGTTGAAGAGTATAGTACAGAAAGACGTAAAGAGAAAAGTCAGGAACATAAAATTTCAGAACTTGAAGAACAACATAAAGTAGATCAGCGGGTCATTGAAAGGTTCAGAGCAGATATTGATAGACTTTATTAAAGTCTAATTAGTGTTGGAAATAAAAAGAAAGAGAATGAAAGAAAATTGAGGAATGAGTTCAGATTGGTTGAAGAGAAGGAAAGAGAATTGGAGACTGAAAATAGTGTTCTGAAGAAGAAAATTTCTCTGATAGAAAGTGAAAATATTGAGCTGGAAAGAAAGATTTCAGATCTGGAAACTCAATTTATCACAATCCAGAAACAAGCTTCTGTTGGTGATAATGAGATGATGGTTAAGAGTTTAGAATGTGCTAATGATGAGTTGATAAAGAAAATTTCTGAGTTAGAACTGCAAATTGCTAAAGAGAGATCAGAATTTGATAAAGAAAAGAGAGTATTTGCTCAGAGTTTTCAAGGAAATGTTTTGAAGAGAAAAAAGTTGTGAACTTAAATGTACAAAACTTTCTCAACAAGTATCAGACTTTGAGAAAGTGATCATAATGGAAAGAGACAAATTTGCAAAAAGAAAAGAAGACCATTGAATAGAAAAATGTTGGAATCTTCAAAGAAATATCTGGTCAGAGAAACAATGTCGAGAAGGACTTTGAAGAAGAAAGAATCATTTTTGAGGCATAAATAAGAAAGTTTACTGAGAAGCTATCTGAATTGTCTACAAGTGCTTTGAAAGATCAGAAAACGAAGTCTGAATTCCAGAAAGAGATTGACCTGCTCATCAAAGAAAGAGACAGTTTATCTTCAAAAATAAAAGAGCTTGAGGATGTTGTTTCTAAGGTGGTGGTGACTGAGCAGAAGACTCCATAGTCAATTATCCACACATCTAGAGATGATTCAGCTGACTCTAAAAAGACAGCAGCAACTTCACATCATAAGAATGTTTCTACAAAAAGGTCAGTTAATTCATATGATTAGATTCGTACTACTAACATTTTCTATGATAGAAATGTAGATGGTTCAGATACATACAAAAGAAGAAGAGGAAAAGGAAATGATCAGCTGGTATAGAAAGTAAAACCAGTGACTGATGAGAAGAAACGTAAGAAGTCATGTGTACCTACATCACAAGCCAAGAAGAACAATGTGCGAAAAGGTAAACTTGATCATGTTTATTCTAGAAATCAATTACTCAGGTTAGCTCATAAGAAGATGTTAGGACTGAAAGTCCTGTGTGTTGAAAGTAGAATAAAGTATTTATAAGGGTTTATATTGTAATTCTTTAATAGTTAATTAATTAGATGGGCCCAAGCCCATAAGCCCATTAGGCCTTGTAAGCCTGGTATATAAAGGCATTTTTAGTTCATAGTTAGGGTTAGAGACGTGTTCATTAGTCAGACACTGAGGTCTCATTATTTACAAACAACTAGTTTATAGGTTTACTCTCTCTGATCAGAAATCCTTTCTGTAAACCTGTAACCCTTTGATCTCATATCAATCATATGACTAGTTGCTGTGATTCATATCCTGTTCATCTTTGATAATATTTGCTGCTGACTGCACTGTACTGGGATCTACAATTGGTATCAGAGCCAAGAGACGAAAGGTTTGATCCAGAAAAAGGTTTTTCTAAAACCCTATAATCAATTTTGTGTTAATCGTTTTTTATCTGCTTTAATCGATTTCTGTTCATGTGGTTTATCGATCTATTTGATTTTTGACAATCTGGGTTGATTTGTTTTATCGGTCGATTGATTTCTGAAAAGGTTATTATCGGTCTAATATCTTGTTTAAATTGAGTTTATCGGTTCTTCTGGGTTTAATTTTTATCGATCGAAGTTGTTCTGGGAAAGTAATTAAGTTTTTATCGATCGAAAGTTACTGTTGATTTTGTGGTTTATCGGTCTGTTCGACTTCAATTTTCTGGGTATTGATTTCGGTCGAATTCCAGAAAATTCTTCGTGTTCTTCGGTGGTATTCTTCGAGTTTATCGGGTTTGTTTACCGGTGCTTGTATTTATCGGTCATTGTGTTTGACCGATACATTGTGTTTTCCGGTCTTTGCTTCGACCGAAACTTAGCCACTATCGGTCATTTATTCGACCGACACATTGTATTTGGACCGATATCCTTCGACCGGGACATTGTTGTTACCGATCCTATTGTTCGACCGAGACATTGTCCTTACCGGTCTTTTGTTCGACCGGTACATTGCCATTATCGGTCTTTTGTTCGACCGGTACTTCGACATCACCGGTCCTTTGGTTCGACCGGTATAATGCTTCCCTGTTTACCGGTCCTTGGATTTGACCGATACTTTGTCCTTACCAGTCTTATGATTCGACCGGTACATTGTCTATACCGGTCCTTTGATTGACCGGTACCCTGCTCGACCGGGTTGTGATTTAAAAAAAAAACGAGTAAAAAAGGTCAAATTTTTTGTATCACGATCATTTTGCAGTGCAGTTCTCTTAGCCCCCGTATTTCAAGGTTTCAGTAGTTTGTCATTAGTGACCCTAAACTTTCAAGTTTCACACTTTGTCACCTTTGGTCCCTGCACTTTCAAATTCCATCTCTTGTCAAGTTCAATCCCTGTATATCAAAAGGAATGCCTTCAAGAGAAGCTCTTTCAATCAGTACGAATGAGAATCCACCAGTACTTTTCAGAGGAGAGTACGAGAAATGGAAGGACAGATTTTTGGACTTCATCGACAGAAATGACTTGGCTGATTATATCAGATTATCTCTGAGGGAAGGAAGAATGAAAACTCCGACAGATATTTGTTATTATACGGTAGAAAATGGAAGAACGGAACACGAAGTGTACACACTACCATTTAAGGATTACACAGATGAGCAAAGAAAGAGATTTGAAGCTGATAAATTATCTAAAGCTTTTATCGTGCAAGGAATTTCCGAGGAGATTTCAAAAGAGATTTCTGTAAGTTTAGACAGTAAAAAGGCTACAGTAAAACAACTGTGGGAACATCTTGAGAAGATAATGATAGGACCA
Source organism: Arctium minus (assembly GCA_954870635.1). Taxonomy (NCBI): domain Eukaryota; kingdom Viridiplantae; phylum Streptophyta; class Magnoliopsida; order Asterales; family Asteraceae; genus Arctium; species Arctium minus. The sequence goes on from OX941081.1 coordinate 147,405,731, forward strand.
AAGATGTCTTCAAGAGTAAAGTTTTTGGAAACTGAGAACTCTGAACTAAAAAGACGGATTTCTGATATGGAAGTTCAAATTGTCCAAATCCAACAAGCAGCATCTGTTGAAAGTTCTGAGGAGCAGATTGAGCATCTGAAATATACAAATGCTGAGCTTCAAAAGCAAATATCTGATTTGGAGCAAAAGCATGCTCAAGATAAATCCGAGTTTGAGAAATCGTTTGCAAAGAAGTTCTCAGATTTTTCGAGAAAATGTGCTGATGAGAAGAAAGAAGTTGAGCTGAAATGCATAAAACTTTCTCAGCAAGTTTCTGATTTTCAGAAAGTAATCATTCTTGAAAGAGAGAAGTTTGCCAAAGAGAAGAAGACCATTGAACAAAAGAATGTTGGTGGCTTCAAAGAAATATCTGGCCAAAGAAACAATGCTGAGAAGGGATTTGAAGAAGAAAGAAGCTTGTTTGAGACTGAGATAAAAAAGCTTACTGCCAAGTTATCTGAACTATCTGAGAAAGCACTAGAAGAGCAGAAAACGAAGTCTGAGTTCACGAAGAAGATTGACCTGCTTGTTCAAGAAAGAGACAACTTCGCTTCAACGATTAAAGTGCTTGAAAAGTTTGTATCAAGTTCAAATCAGAAACCTGTCTCGTTACAAAGGTCAGCTAAATCTTTTGATCAGATTCGTAAGACTAACCTTTTCTATGATAGAAATATAGATGGTTCAGGTACACGTCCTAGAAGAAGGAGATACAAAGATGAGGAACTGGTCTGGAAGAAGAAACCAGTTGAAGATGAGCTGAAAGAAAGAGAATCATGTGTACATGCGTCTAATGCCAAGAAGAACAAAGCGAGTAAAGGTAAACCTGATCATATCTACTCGAGAGATCAATTACTCAGGTTGTCAGGTAAGAAATACCATTGTTCTTATTGTCGTACACATGATCATATTCACAAAACCAGTGATCATTTCTGGTATAGTTCTTATTCTATATCCCCCACAAGAACTGCAACTAACATTCGAGGACCCAAATACCAGTCGGTACCAAAGCCGAAAACTGATTCTTTGTTGCAGGCACCTACTGTCAAGGGGGAGTAGAAGATCAATGGCTTCTAAGTAAATCAACTTAGAACCCGGACTTCAACGAAGTTTGGCTTCTGATCACATGATAGATCAGGACCCGTTCTTCAACGTTCAGACTTGTATATTCTGCAAATATCCAGGGGGAGCTTATCTGATATATATTTGTTTATCATAATTTGAAGGGGAGATTAAAGGTAAATATTTTCTGATCTAGATCTCTGATTGTTTGAAAGAAGAACAACTTTCGAACATGAAAAACGTGTTCTGAAATATTCAAACCACTTCTGGTTCTCAAAAGATTTTATGAATTCAGAAGTGTGAGTTTAAATGTTTTTCAGTTTTTGAGCTTTAATGTTTAACTAACTGTGTGTTTCTAAAGATCAATACTTGCGTATTATCTTGTCTTTATACTGTAACGTATTCACACACACAGGTTTAGTACTTTGTTTGAATTTGTTATTACCATGTCTCATAATGAACCAATTTTTCGATGGTAATACCCCCGTTTGAAATTCAATGTTGTTGAGCATCAATCATAATTTCTAATGTTGTGCTTTCATTGCTAAATTGTTTATAGTTGTTCATATAAACAAAACATCCAATTCTTTGATACCCTAACCAGTTTAGTTGATCTGATTGATACATTGTCAGTTTGTCAAAGATCAATTGCTCAAATCTCCTGAGCATACTTTTTGACAGTGTTATCTTATTTGAGCTTAAATATTCAATTTAAACTGTTGAGCTACTATTCTTTTTAGGACTTACATGGGTTTTGTGTGAGAACTTAAACAGAACTTCCATGGATTCACGTAAACCAGTGTTTCCTACCCCGAAAGTTATCCTAGAGTGATTGAGGGGTGAGGGGTCATAAATCAAAGAGTGGGGGAGATAACTCATCTGGTTGAGTTTTTCTCATTGTGTGGAGCGAAAAAAAAAATGAAAAAGAGAGTTTGGTTAGAAGTGAGCTTTAATGTTAAAAAGAAAGAGGGTGTAAGAACAGAGTTAAAAGAATATCAGAACTCTGCACCAACCACTTTCTGAGCCGGGCAGCCACATATTCTGATTGGTTCACATTTTTTCGTGACCATCATTGAAACAGGCAGTGAGCCCATGCCAACTCTTGCTATAACCCCACCAGCCACTCGTTTCTTTCTTAACAAAGAAATGTTTCATTTTTTTTTGGGGACGCAGCATATCTGCTATCTAGTCTTCAATCGGAAGATGTAGTTATTGAAAAAGACAGAAAATTTCCCCACCTTCGCACCTCTTTCATGCACATTGAGTCCGTGTAATATCTGTTGCTGTCTCAACAGTTTACACAATTTGAGCCTGATCAAGCTAAGTAGCTTCAATCATTTGTACACTTGCACGAGCACACAAGGAATGAGTTTTCTTGTCATAACATTCATAGAAAATTCCTTTGTGATTTTTCAATGATTGAATAGAAGCCCTGGGGGAGTGATCATCACAAAAACTCCTTTCCAATGTACATTTGTTGTACAAAGTGGCTCCGTGCTACTTACAGGCATACTAACTGTATCATTTGTTGATTCAGGTTTACCATTTCTAATATATCTGAATTTGAAAAGATTCGGATATATACATTTCATGAATTGACGGATACTCAGATCACAGGTGGGAGAGTGTTAATTTATCATAAATGGGAGATCAAAGAAAGTGTTGAAATTGAAGAAGTTTTGATGATCATGATGCTTACAATCATCAAAAAGGGGAGAAAAAGTTCAATTTCAAAGTTTTAAAGAATGAAAGAAAGTTATTTCTGAAGACAGTCTAGAGATCAAAGAGATGAATATTATGTTTCATGTGGTATTGATTCTTTCCGTATCATGTGGTGTTTGCTACAAGTTTGTTTATCATTCCTCCTATGCACTGATTGCAACAAGTTCTTAAGCTGAAAGCATATTGAACTCGCGATTCAAAGACAGATTCTTGGTTTTAAACTGAAGTTGCATCGTGGAAAGTCACGAAAGTCACGTAACTCTCACATTATCTTTCTTGTGAGCTGATCCGATGTGATTGAGTTTTTACAGTTGAAAGTTGCATGATAGTGCATTCAGTCGAGGCTAATGTACATTGAATCTGGTTACAAAGTTGATACTATGCAGACCAAGAGCTTTATTCAAGGGGGCGCGTTGAAAGACATGAATTCTAGCAACACCAACGTTCTTCAAAGAATCAAGAGGGAAAGAAGATCAAGGCCTGAAGTTTTTCAAGTTGTTAAATGCTTTATTCAACTTTAGGGGGAGATTGTTAGGACTTTAATAGTTTTTTCAAGTATTTATAAGGGTTTATATTGTAATTCTTTAATAGTTAATTAATTAGATGGGCCCAAGCCCATTAGGCCTTGTAAGCCTGGTATATAAAGGTATTTTTAGTTCATAGTTAGGGTTAGAGACGTTTTCATTAGTCAGACACTGAGGTCTCATTATTTACAAACAACTAGTTTATAGGTTTACTCTCTCTGATCAGAAATCCTTTTTGTAAACCTGTAACCCTTTGATCTCATATCAATCATATGACTAGTTGTTGTGATTCATATCCTGTTCATCTTTGATAATATTTGCTGCTAACTGCACTGTACTGGGATCTATAGAAGAGTTATTGTTCTTACTGTCGTGTAAATGACTTTGTTCATAAAGTTTCTGATCATTACTGGTATGGTTCTTATTCTATTACTACTAATCGAACTGCAACTAACAAACATGGACCCAAATACCAGTGGGTACCAAAGCCAAAAGATGAAAATATGTTGCAGGCATCTCAAGTCAAAGGGGAGTAAGAGAACCAAGGCTTCTGAATACTACAGTTCAGGACCCATTCCTCAAAGATCAAGTTTGACTTCTAAACAAAACAATTTAGGACTCGTACTTCAAAGATCAAAAGAGATTATACTCCAGTGCATATATGAGATTGTACTCCGATGCATAAATGATATTATAAAACTTCCAGGGGGAGTACATATTTTTTTCCTGATTGCTAAATATTGTGAATGCAATATTTCAGGCGGAGTAGATGATTTCTGATTATATTTTATCAGAACTCGTTCTTAACATGTTTTATTGCTTTATGTATTTACTTCTCAATAAAGTTTTGTGAATAAAGTTTTGTACTTTGACATACTTTGTGACTGTTTGCAGATTTGAGAGAGAGCATACATGATCATATCAAATATGACTATGAACTAAATTCATGAGATTTAAGTTGAGCATAAGGTTCATTCTAAACTTAATCTCATACATGTCTGAAAGAAGGACAACTTTCATATATGAAAACATGTTCTTAAATGTTCAAACCACTTCTTATTCTCAAAACGATTTCATGAATTTAGAAGTGTGATTTTAAATGTTTTTCATTTTTCACGTGCTTAAATGTTAATAAACCGTGTGTTTCCAAAGATAAATACTTGTGTATTTATTGGATCCCAGATTTAATCTTACGATAATGATATAAACAATAAGAATAAGAACAGTGGAAGCAATATAGTTTAATATCAAAGCAGATTCAAATATTACAGTTCATAAACAAATATGTAGAAAGTACAAGATCTTCTTTGAAATACTTTCAATATATTTAAAAGATTTATCAGATACAAGATATATCAAAAAGCACAATTTTGTCAATGGAGTGATGGTCCTATTTATATGACCATAAAGTGTACAGTGTACTATCTTGACAGTTGAAGCATGCTTGAACAGTGTCTTACCTAAAAGGTAAGCTCAAGACATGCTTGAACAGTGACCTACTCTATAAAGCAAATCTTATTACTAAGTGACGTGTCATCTGTTCTTTTGTTAACACTTGTATAAATCTTCTGTCTTGATCTTCATATAGAACACCTTCAGAGCTCTGAACTAGAGCTCTAATGAAGATATCTTTGACGTCTTCCCGTCTGAAGATCCTGTCTCTAAACTAATTTCAGAGTTGGACTTGGCTTTCTCTGTTGATGTCTCTGAATGTCTTCAGAGGAAGACTTGAGCTATTTTCAATATTTTTACAATTCAGAATTGGGGCTAACAATCTCCTCCTAAGTATTGAAAATAAAAAATTTACAAGAATAACAGAGAATTTTCATCTAGAAAGTGAAGAGGAGAAAGTTATCCTCTTTAAATATTACTTCTGAAAACATTTGGAATTTCAAAATAGAGAAAGTAACAACCAAAAATAAGGAAACGAACTAACACCTATCACTAGAACAAATTCCATGGAACTTCATAACAAGCTCTCTGAAGTTAATCATTGAGCCAAACTCTAAGTCCAGTTTCGCCAAAAGATCTGCTCTGTGCCGTTCTTCGTTCACATGAATCATCTTCTGCAAACCTCTTAAGGTTTCATCAGAGTACTTCGATACTTCTGAAGCTAGACAGATTTTCTTGATTTGGTTAACTCTGTAGACAAAACCCATATGCTCTGCAAATATGGATCCGTTCTTCTGCTTGTCAAGATTCTTGATCGTCTCCACTGGTTCAGTCACTCCCAATTTTTCTTCGCCCAGGTTCAGAGCAATCTGAAAGTCAAGTCTTGCTCTGAGTTTGACATAAGCTTCCATTGCACGTCTGACTTCATAAAGGCCCATTCTGAATTGCCTTCCTTGATCGTATTTTGCAGAGAAGTAAGCATACAGATGAGGTAGATCATATGGGTTTAGATTTACGAGATCATTATCATTGAACTCATAAACCTTCTGATCATATTTCAATTACCTCATACTGCCTGTAGATGATCTTTTTGTAGGCAAATGTCCTTACAGAGACTTTGTTTACTTTTGTTATCAGATGATCTGAGAGAACCTTTACTCTTGGAGTTGTTTTATCTCTGATGAATCTATACTCGTAGTCTTGCATATTCTCTCTGATTACTGGATTCAGAGGAATGACTTGAGGATCTTCCAGATTGAACTCGCAGTAAATGTATCAGAAGTGATCTTCTATGGAAGCCTCTGACTTTGAGGCAACAAAAATGGGAGGTTGAGTTAAGACTTTAGCTGGTAAACCAATGCTTGCCTTCTGAACAAGATCCTTTGGAGGAGCCTATTCATCAACAACCATGGTTGTTTCTTCAGCAGACAATTATTTTGTCTCTGGTTCCTTCGCCTGTGAATATTGAGGGATTTCTTGAGTGTCTTCATAAATGTAGTCATCAATCTCTGGAGATTCTCTTAACTCGGTTTCTGTTGAAGTATGATGTGGTTGGGAATTCTTGTAAACATGTTCTTCCACATCAATAACCTCAATTTGTTCTTCAGCAACTTCTTCTTCTTTTTTAGAATATGATTTTTCTTCTTTTTCAGATTCTTATTTTTCTTCTTGTTCAGATTCTGATCCAAAAGCATCTCTCATCACAATTTGTGGTCTGTCGGGTGATGAGAATGCATCTTCGGATGTTGAGAAGTCCACTAATTGCTCATCTTCATCTTCATCCAGAGCCCCAATCGTCTCTGGTATAGCATTTACAATTGGAATGGTTGGAGCCTCTGAAGTTGATGATGCTAAGAGTATTATAGGTACAGGAGATGTTTGGATTGTCTGGTTGTCTTCAGCAGAGGTGGTGTGCCTCTCTGGTTCCTTATCTTGAACTCCCCTATTGGTTGATGTTGGTGGAGCAGAGCCACTTGTATTTGCAGGTTCAGAGGGTGCAGCTTCAGAGGGATGTCCTGTTGTTTCTCTGATCTCCCCCTTTTGAGATTCAGAGGCTCCATCCCTGTCAGATCCCTCTGAATTATTAAACCTGAATCTTTTAGTTGCACCGCTGCAAGTGTCACCTTCGAATTTTCGTTCGTATTTTGGAGATTCTTGTTCATCCAATCCTTTTCCCTTAGGGTCGAGTGCAGCTTGCCGAATTGATGAGATTGCCTCTGATGCTGAGCTAAGGAGTTCAGCTACCTGATCCTCTGTATTGAATATGTGAACCTCCAGAGTAGCTTTAACCTATTTTTGGGAAATATAAGAGATTTTTGAGGATCATGTCAACATTCTGCTCATTATTCCATCTTTGAAGGAGGCCATATCACTCTTGGTGATAAGGTCTTCAGTAGTTCTGACAGGTGGAATGGGGATCTCTGAAGGTGCGGCTGTTGTAGGAAGAGAAGCTTGAATGGTTGACTTGATGAGGTCAGAGATAGAGGCCAATTGTTCGGATGAGAGTGAAGTTGATCTGGTAACCACTACCTCTTCCCTCAGTTCTTTTAACTCCTGTACTTCTGATACTGTGGAAGATTGATTCTGAATGTTGGTAATCTGAGCTTTAAGAGCTGCAATCTCTAGAGAAGAAACTGCATTTTGCTCAAAAAGTTCTCGTTCCAACCCCTGAATCCTGTTAGTGGAATCCATAAGTTGGGTCTTCAGAGTAGAGACCTCGGCTATGAGATTGTCATTTTCAGAGCGTAGAGTAGAGGCCTCTGAACCGTCAATTCGTTGAAGGTTATGCTCATTTACAGAGCCTCTGGCTTCCTCACAAAATCTTTGGAACTCTGATTTTGTGAGAAGGTCAGAGATGGGTACATTGGCAATAACACATGTTGCCAATTTCTCCTCGAGTCAAGAGGAGCCTTCTTTCATAGATGTTTGGACGTTGTCTTTGGAAGGACTTCCGCTCGGTCCTTGATGATCCGAAGAATCATCTCTGAGCGTTATGTTCTCATCTAAGTCGTCCTCCTCAGATTAAGAGGACTGGAAGTGAATGTGGGAGTTGAGCTTGCGATCCAGGCAAGTCAATCCTTGTGCTTGAAGGTTAAGCCAATGTCCCTAAGTTGGACAGCTTCTACGGGAGAATTTAAGGGTAAGAGATGACTCATAGAGGCATCATCGTGTGTAGGTATATCTGTCGTACTCTGAGCCAACTGAGTACTTATCACATTGGCTAAGTCCTGTTGAGAGGACTTATCCAGAAATTGGGTTTCCTCAGGTTTGTGAACTTCAGAGGTAGAAAAAGGCACCTCTGAAGTGGCTGGCCGGGTTAGGTTCGAGGTGTGCACCTCTGTTTCAATAGCCATTGCCTATGGATCAGGTTGGTTAGATAGTGTGGTTGCACTAGGAGAAGGGGAAGGAGTCTTAAAATATTTGTGTCTTTTGGCATCTTTTTTTTAGGAAGGGTGAGAACTCTCTGGTTTCTCTAAGTCCTTAGGGGACTCACTCGTCTCACTTTGAGAATCTTCAGAGCTAGTCTCTGAAGATTCATCCTCACTAGCCTCAGAGCTAGTAGAGCTACTCTCTTCACTAGCATCTGAGGGGTCTTCCCTTGCTTCCTCGTTGACAGCCCCTTCGAGTGCGTTGTCATCTCTCTGTACTTCGGTGTCTCTGATAGGAGTAACCTATAGTTCACTCCTTAGAGAACTTTGAACTTCAGGGTCCTCTGATCCCTCTAAAGTAGAGTTGCTCTGACTCTCCATTTCGGGCATAGGACCAAAGTGTGTTGGGGTTCCCAGGACTGGTTATAGTCCTTAGGCAACACATAGATATGAAGCTAGGGCTACATATTGAGAGTTTACCTGATCAAGCATGTGGTGAGGTATCCTTCTATCACTTGGGTATCCTTCAGAAATAATGGTTGGTTTGAAGTTGTTCATAACGTAGAAGGGAGTCTTTCTTTGATCAGAGTAGGTCAGAATGTGAAGTTTATTGATTGCAGCATGGATGATCAAAGCAAGAAATCTTGGAAAGGTGATTGAAGGAACTTTGGAGGAAGGTGTGGTTTGATCGAGGTCCTTGATCAAACACTTGTTCTTCTTGTCAATTGAAGTCAGAATGAGTTCATAGATGATTCCGGCCATATCAATGTTGCGATTAAAGAATAACGCATACATGATAGACAGAATCTCGGGTGTGGCTTGGTCCATGCTTTCTAGTTTGTAGGTTAGGGTTCGGTTTAGTACAGAGAACATAAAGTTCCATAATGGGGTAGGTTTTGTCGTCTGAAATTGCTCAGCCTGGTGATTTCAATATTTTAACCAAGCAGTAGAATGAACTAGAGTGGGGTTTCAGATGATGGGCGTTTTTCAAATCGAGTGATTTAAAGTTCTTCAGTGGCGAGTAATGGAATGACTTCACGTAGAACAACAGGGTTGATGACAACTCTACATTTCATAGTTTAAGAGATGTCAAACTCTTCAATGATTTCGTGGTGGTCTTCGCTGTAGTGACTAGAGGAGTACCATTCTTGAACAAAAGTGAGAGGGCAATCAGTGGTGGATGCGATTAGGGATTGAGTTAGTTCACAGTTTGAGAAGAACGCGCATATGATTCTGTGTTCTTCGATTTTGGGAGAATCAAGCTGTATCATATGATTGTTGTCTTTGATCGGAAAACGATACACTCTCGAAGGTTCACCAGTTTTGGGAAAAAGCTTGCACCATTCCATTGAAGGTTCCATTTGAGAGTTGGAGCAAAGAAGATGAAGTTCAAGTTCTATTTGAGAGAGAAAGAGTGCTCGAAAGTAATTTGTAAAAATAGATATCCGAATTTAAACTTGCTTTTATATCCAAATTTAGAAAAGTTACACTCGAGTGCATAAGGTGAAACGGAAGTGATTAGACCCTTTGGTTGAGGCCGTTTGACCTTTCACTCATCCCAGTGGTGACACGTGTTTTTGGTAACTGTTGCACTTATGTGTGTAGTTTCCAAGAAAATAGGAAGGGGTGCCAATTATCAATATTTAAATGGCATAGTTATTTTTGTTGACTAGACAAACCTTTCACCTTGTTGTCTGAAAGAATAATTTGATTGTGAAGTAATCTAAGATATCATTAGTGTGAAAAAGGATTCAGAGAATCTGAATTTTCAATTTCAAATGATATTAAAGATTGTTGAACAAGTAAAAAGATTCAGAATCCTCCCCCTTGACTGAAGAATGTCTAGTCTGAACTTTATCTACTCCCCCTTGAATAAGGCATTGATTATTTGAGAAAGCAATGGTAAATATCAGAGAAAAGATCAGAGACTCTAATATGAGTTATCAGAGAAAAAATCAGAGACTCTGATGTTTCCATAGTTCTGAAGCTCCCTCTGAACAAATGAAAAGCATTTTTCTTTTGCTCCCCCTAGACCAAAGAATGTCTTCTTCTTATCTTCTCCCCCTTGACAGATGCTTAGAGACACAAAAGGATGATTTTGACCCTTGATTAAAAGTCCAGAGTCTCTGAAATTAGTCTCAGAGGCTCTGGTTTTAAACATGTTACTTTTGTCAAAGGCTCTGATAAGTTGATCAGAGACTCTAATGTGCTCCTTTGTGCTATTTATACATGTTCAACATTCCCAACTTGCTAATTAAAAAATTGAACCTTCGTTCATCTAAAGATTTTGTGAAAATATCAGTAAGTTGGAGATTAGTTGGTACAAAATACATCTCAATTGTTCCCTTTTTCAACATGATCTTTCAGAAAATGATACCTGACATCAATGTGCTTTGTCTTACAATGTTGTACTGGATTTGCAGAGATGGTTATGGCACTTTTGGAATCACACAGAATAGGAATTATGTCATATTGTAAATCATAGTCTCTGAGCTGAGTTTTCATCCAAATGACTTTAGAGCAAAACTAGCCGCAGCAACATATTCTGCCTTTGTAGTAGAAGTTGAAACACAGTTCTGCTTCTTGGATGACCAACTCACTAGCATGTTACCCAATAATTGACAGCTTCCAGAGGTACTCTTTCTGTCTAGTTTTTACCCTGCATGATCTACATCAATGTATGTTGTTAAATCAAAACTAGAGAGTTTTGGATATCATAGACCCAAAGAAGGTGTCCTTCTGAGGTATCTAAAAATTCTCTTTACTGCAGATAAATGAGATTCTTTTGGATTTGTTTGATATCTAGCATAGAGACATGTTGTAAACATTATATCAGGCATACTGGCAGTTAAGTATAGAAGTGATCCTATCATGCCTCTGTAAGTCTTGACATCTATAGATTTTTTTGAAGGATCAGAGTGAAGTTTGACTCCTGTGGCAATAGGTGTTTTCATAGAGGTTGAATCATTGAGCTTGTACTTTTTCAAAATGTCAGAGTCATACTTAGATTGACTTAAAAAAGTACCCTCTAAATTTTGTTTTACTTGTAAGCCCAGAAAGAATGTTAATTCTCCCATGAGACTCATCTCAAATTCACTCTTCATCAACTCTGAAAAACTGTCACAATACTTTTGATTTGTAGAGCCAAAGATAATGTCATCAACATATATCTGTACTAAAATCATCTCATTTTTGTACCTCTTGATGAACAAAGTAGTATCAATTGTACCTTTTTCAAATCCATTACTAATCATAAATGTGGACAGAGTAGCATACCAGACTCTTAGGGCTTGTTTAAGTCCATACAGAGATTTATCAAGATAATAAACATGGTTAAGAAACTCTGTACTTTCAAATCCAGGTGGTTGCTGGACATAAATTTCTTCATTTAATTTACCATTTAGAAAGGCAAATTTCACATCCATCTGATATGCTTTGAACCCTTTGTGTGGAGCATAGGCTAAGAAGATTATAATTTCTTCTATCCTAGCCACAGGTGCAAAGGTTTCATCATAATCAATACCCTCTTCTTGGCAATATCCCTTAGCAACCAACCTAGCTTTGTTTCTGATTATAATGCCATCCTCATCCTTTTTGTTTCTGAAAACACATTTAGTTCCAATTACAAATTTTCCTTTAGGAAAGGGAACTAGGGTCCAGACTTTGTTTCTTTCAAACTCTTGAAGCTCATCCTGCATGGCAGAGATCCAATGAGGATCTTCAAGAGCTTCATTTACCTTCTTTGGTTCAATGATGCTCAAAAGGTTAACAAAATAGCATTCATTGATTGTGGTAGATCTAGTTTTGACTCCATCTGAAGGTGCTCCAATGATCAGATCATGGGGATGATCCTTTGTCCATCTTGTGATTGGAGCATGAATATGAGGTAGAGTTTGAGCTTCAGAGATGGTTGTTGGTGACATCTCTGTTGTGTTGTTCAGAGGCTCTGAAGTTAGTTCCAGAGACGGTGAAGCAGGCTCTAAAGTCTCTTCAAGAGATGTCTCTAGAAATTATTCAGATGTTTCTTGTTCATCTTCTTCTTCTGAAGAGGTTTGTCCTTCAGTTTGTCTTGACTCATTTCTTGGACCTGTATTCAAGGAAGCAGAAGTTGTGACTTCAGAGGGACCAGAGAGAGTTGTACCTATATTTTGAGGTTACTCTGAAGTTGCTCTGTGAATATCTCTGAAAAAGAACTCTGAGTTCTCATCATCAAAGAAATCTTCGAATATTTTGTTCAGTTCAGATTCTCTCAACTTTGATGATTCAGAGATACTTTTGGCAGTTGAGTTGATATCTTTGTCAGCAAGGCTTTTGTCATCATCAAAAGACACATTTATACTCTCTTGGATTGTTCTTGTTCTTAGATTGAACACTTTGAAGGCTTTTGAGGCTAGTGAATAACCAATGAATTTGTCATCATCAAAAGACACATCTGCTTTCTTGTCAAACTTTCCAAGAGACTCTCTATCATTCAAAATGTAACATCTGCATCCAAAAACATGAAAATATTTAACATTTGGTTTCCTATTGTTAATGAGTTCATAAGATGTTTTCTTGAATCTTTTGACAATGGTAGCTCTGTTTTGAGTAAAACAGGTTGTAGCTACTGCTTCTGCCCAAAAGTTTGTTGGAAGATCAGATCCTGCAAGCATTGTTCTTGCAGATTCAACAAGTGTTCTATTTTTCCTCTCAACAACACCATTTTGTTGAGGGGTTCTTGCTGCAGAGAAGTTGGGAGTTATGCCTTCTTCTAAAAGATATGAGTTGATTTTGGCATTTCTGAACTATGTTTCATTATCACGTCTCAGCTTCTGAACTTTGCTGTTGAACAGAACCTGCAATCTTTTTAACCTTATTAAAATATCAGGTACATCAGACTTGGCTCTGATGAATTCTATCCAAGTATATATAGAGTATTCATCAATCAGAACTAGAATATACTTTTTACTTGATAGACTTTGCACAGAGATAGGACCACAGAGGTCCACATGAAGCATATGCAGAGGTTTTGGACAGTTATTATCACTTTTGGTCTTGTGGGAAGATCTTTTCATTTTTCCCATTTCACAAGTAGAACGAAGATGATCTTTGTTGAACTTTAGAGATGGCAATCCCTTAACCAGATTTAGTTTGACTAATTTATCAAATGAAGAAAAATTCAGATGAGATAACTTTTTTTTCCAGAGCCAGACATCTTCACTGTTCAGAGATACTAGACAAAGTTTCTCTAAGTCAGTTTTTATGTGTTTGGTAAAATTCATTATATATAAATTACCCTTTCTGTCTGCTCTTAGCATTTCTTGACCTGTTTTTGAGTGAAGAAGAGAACAATGTTTTTATTGAAACTTCACATCAAAACCATAGTCACAAAGTTGAATTATGCTTATTAAGTTGTGTTTTAACCCATCAACATAAGCAACCTTTGATACAGAAAAATTACCTCTCGTTAGCTCACAATAACCCTTAATCTGACCTTGCATATTGTCTCCAAAAGTTACTGCTCCTCCTGATTTAGCTTTGTAAGAGGATAACAACTTCTTATTTCCAGTCATATGCCTTGAACATACAGAATCTAAGTACCATCCAGTCATATGCAATACAGATTAGAGTTTCTTAGGTACCCATCTCATTATGGGTCCTGTCTTGTTAGATTTCTGAGGATTTCTTTGAACATTTGCCTTTTCATCTTTTGATGTTTTGGCAGAGTTGTTTTTTTCTTTTGAGGCTTTGTCTCTGAATTTTTATTCAGAGACTGATTCAGAAAGCAATGAGAACCTTTGAAATGATTTTTCAATTTCATCAAGAGTTGGATGCAAATGCAATTTACAGAACAAGAAGAAGTAGGAGCAAAGTTTTTCATTTCATTAAATGCATTTGATACATTTTGATTCTTTTTCAAATTAGTACTAGGAATATTACAAGTATTCCTAACTACTTCCTTCCTTTTGGATTGAAAGACGACCTTCTTTTCAAGTTGTCTTTTCTTGTTCAAAAACATCTTCTTCTCTTTATTGCTCACTGCAGAAACAGGATCAGAATGGCTAATTTCTTGCCATTTTCCTTTTTGTTTAGGAGTGAACTTGATTGGTTTATAAGTGTAGAGTTGAGAAGTGTTAGTTTTATTCTTGGCCTTTTCTTTTAACTATTTCTCATAATCCAGAGAAGTTTTTGCCTGTAGACACATGTCTGGAAAATCAGGACATATTGGTATTCTGGGTTTATTTTTCAAAATAGGAACAGGAACGTTCAAAATTCCAGAACCAACAGTCTTTGTGCTTTTATGAATTACTTCCTCTGGTCTATAGAATATCTGCTCATCTACCTCTAGATCAGATTCAGAATCAGAGTCAAGAAAGTCTCTTTTAGCCATGTCAGAAATAACTACCTCTGTAGTTTTCTTAATTTCCTTAGGTCTCGAGACTTTAATGATTCTTTTCATGCTTTCTTTCTTTTTCAAATCAGCTATAACATTTTCTTCATTAATTCTTTTAATTTCATCCTCAAATGTAGTTCTGATGCATTCATCTGAAATTGGTGAATAGAGAGGTGCATCTGGATTAAGTGAACTCTGAGGTTCATCTTCAAAAGTACTTGTTTCAGATGTCTCTGATTCTTTTGTGATAAAAGCATCAAACATGAAAATTTCTCTGGATTAGTGCTCTGAGGTTTTGTGAAGAGTACCTCTGAAGTCTCTTTTTCTATCTTTAAGATAGGCTTTGGAAAGGTTTTGAATTCAGAGTATGAGATATTTTTAAAATTCAGAGCTCTTGTTGTTGTTCTTTCTGAGGTTTTTGTTCTTTTGAAAATATTCATAGATGGGCAGTCAGAGCTCTGGACCTTTCCTATGCAGAAAGTGGAAGATAGTGAAGTTTTCTTCAATCCAGTGAATGGATCCAATTCATTGAATCCCATCCCTTGAGTGTCCATTTGAGAATTTATCTTTATATGTACATCTTGAGCATCTAGATAGCTTTTGATTTGAAGTTCTTTCCTTTCAAGAGATTGATGTAGAATTTCTCTTTCCTTTTGAAAAAAGTTAGATAAGGCAACAGAATTGAGCCTTTCATACTCAGATCTTCTTACTTCTTCTTCTTCAACTTTTAAAACTTTCTCAAGTTCTTTGAATTTTTCTGAAAAATATTTTTCCTTTTGCTTCTGAGATTTTTCAAGTTCAGATTTTTCAACAAAAATGTCTCTCTTTTATGACTCAAGAAGATCTTTTTCCCTTTTGTAAAAACTTAGATCTTTTGTCAGTTGCTTTCTTTTTTCTTTTTCCTCAAAAAGTTTTTGCTTTAAACTCTGAAACTCATTTGTTAGCTTAAGACCATCCATTTCAAGTTCATTTTCAGAGGTGGAAGGAGAATTTACCTTTTCAGAGCAGTCCTCTGATGATTCATCAGTCTGATAATCTGCAAAGGCCATACCACAGAGATTGGTAGGTTCTTCCTCTCCATCACTTGTAGAGTCTGACATCCAATATTCCATCTCTGCAACAAGTACTCTTTCTTTGACATTGTACATGTATTTGTACTTGTAGTAGTCTTGATCTTTGACAAGCCTACCTTTGCAATTTGCAGAGAAATGGCCTGGCTTTCCACATCTGAAACATCTTCCATCATTTTGGTTTGGTGGAAGAGCAACAACAATTTATATTTTCTGATCTTGAGGTTGCGGCTGAAAGTATCTCTAAGGTTGAGGATACTTGGGTTGGAATGGTTGATGAGTTCTTGATTGTTGTGCAGCATCATGATTATTGAAATTTGTACCCATTTGATCACTATGTGGAGTGAATTTGGGTTCTTGTTGAAATCTTCTTTCTGGATTTCTTCTTTCTTCATTATCTCTCCTTCCTTCAAAGACTTTCTTGCCAAATTTCTTGTTAAATCGATGGGTAATTAATTCAAGAGATTTGGCAAAGGTATTGATGTCATCATCTAAATCCGAGTCTGAATCTTCATCTTCTTCAGCCATTAAAACCTTTTTAGATTTTCTTTTTGATTCCTTTTTCAAACATTTCTTTGTTTCTGCACTACTACCTTCTTTTGATACACCTTTTTTGTTTTGAAATGAGGGCAAGTGGTCCACCTAAAGAGGTTTTTGTCTTTTCTTTAACAACTTCTTTTTCCTGTGCAATAAGAGTGCCATAAATGTCAATCAAGAACCATGATTCAAGATTTTGATTGGCCTGTATTGACATGGACAGTTGTGACCATTCTTCATTTAAACTTTTCAGAAAAAGAACATTGTTTTCTTCTTTTGTCCTCATAACTCCAAATTTTCTGCATTTATTGATGAGAATGTTGAATCTTGAGTATGTTTGGTGTAAGGTTTCTTCAGGTAGTGCATGAAAGTCATGATACTCATTAATACAAAGATTTCTTCTGTTTTTATGAGTTTTTAGGCCACCTTTAAGTTGGTTTAAGAACTGATCCCATATCTCTTTTGCAGTTACACAAGAATCAAGTTCTTGAAAGATATCATTGGGAATGGCCATTATAAGTAATCTAACAACTTTTGAATCATTTTCCATCATTCTAGTTTCTTCTTCAGTGAAGTTTGAAGTTTTCTTTTCATAGTATGCAGGTATTTCAGCAGTATCTGTTGTTGCTGGAACTCTTGGTACCAACACCATTGGTTGGTGAGGTCCATCGTTCACTGATCTTAAATGATCCCTGTCCATACCTTCCAAGAAGTTTACCATCCTTGTTGTTATTCCCAGATTCTAGTTCCAAATCACAAACAATTAATCAAAACAAGATTTATGAATCAATTACTTGTTTGATTAATCTTTCAAATTCAATCCAAACGATTACAATCTTTCTCTCTCTAGAACTCTCTTTCTCTCTCTACAGATTTCTCTCTCTTAAAACGTATTCTCTGATTCTCAACTAGACCACCTCTACAAAACAGAAAATACAAGGTATTTATACCTACAAGTTACAAGGGAACAAAAACAAAATACAAGTACAACACACTTTGACTTTTATTACAAAAGACTTTGACTTTGATGAGAGTTGACTTTCTCAGCTTTGACTTTCTTGACCTTTGACCTTCAGTCTTCTTGATCTTGTATCCAACAAATTTATGCCCTAAAAATCTCCCCCTTTGGATTCAAGATCACTATTGAAAAATCTAGCAATTCAGTCTTCTCTTTTAAGTTCTGTCAGTACAATCTCTCCTTTTCCTTTGATTGTATTCTTTCCAAAATTGTCTTCAAACGATTAACAATCTCCCCAAAACTTTAACAAGATACTTTCAGACTTTGGAAAGAAATTATCTTCAGAATTAGCTCGGATTTCTTTAGCAAATAATCTTCAAAGAAAATTTCCTCAAAAATCAGCATATCTTCAAAAATTCTGACTTGGACATTTCTTTAAAATCATCTCTCAAAACTTTATCATTTCTTGATACCATCTCCCCCTTTTTGATGATTTGAGCATTGATATCATCAAAACTTTTCTCCAAGAAATGTATTTGACCATTCTGATCTGTCAAAAAGCCTCTGATTCTGTGATCCATAACCAAGTATTCATCTAGATCTTTGCAAATCCAGACAAAATAAGAACATGTAACTCCTGAATCAACAAATGAATCAGTTAAAATGCTTGTCAGTAACACGAAGTCACTGTGTGTAACGAATACACAATATAAAGGAGCTTTTTGATGTTCACCCCCCCAGGGCTTCCATCCAATCATCGAAACACCACAAAGGCAATTTCTATGAATGTTATGACAAGAAAACAAATTCCTTGTGTGTTCGTGCAAGTGTAGAAATAATTAAACACAAATGATTGCTTTTTAAGGCTCAACATTGTGTAAACCACTGAGACAACAGTAGATAAACACAGACTCTAAGTGCATGATTGAAGTGCGAAGGTGGGGCAGACTTCCTTCTTATTCAATATCCAGATTTTTCAAATGAAAACCAGATAGCATATGTGTTGCGTCCCCTTGAAAATGTGAAACATTTTCTTTTTTAGAAGAAAATGAGTGGCTGGTGGGGTTTTAGCAAGAGTTGGCATGGGCTAGTTGCCTATTTCAATAACGTTCACCAAAGAATTGTGAAACACTAGTAATGTGGCTGCCCGGCTCAGTAAGTAGTTGGTGCAGAGTTTAATATTCTTTTACTCTGATCTCACATCCTCTTTCTTTTTAATCATTAAGCTCACATCTAACCAAACTCTCTTTTCCATTTTACCTCATCACACCCACACTCATTTATTTTCGACTCCTCACACTCAATCACTAAAGGATTAACTTCTTGGGTAGAAATCATTGGTTAACGTGATTTCATAGAAGTTCAGTTAATTCCTAGCACAAAGAACCCATATTGTCCTAGAAAGCATAAGTTGCTCAAATGTTTTAACTTTATCAGTTAAAGCGCATATACAAATGTCAGACAAATGTATGCTCATAAAATATAATCATGAAGATTTGAGCATTTGAAAACGTTAAAGTATTTTCAAACAAGTATATTGAATGAATGAACATGAATGCAAAAGACTTGTTTGAAAATCTGACATTGTATGAAAAATGATCAGAAATGAAATGATATATCAATTTAGGCTTATGGTCAAGAATAACGGATATTGTCTATATGAACCAAAATATAGACATTCTTGAAATGAACGTTTCGAAATGAAATTACGCTCAAATTTCTTTGAATACAAGCGGAGTGGCTTACCATCGAAATTATGTTACAATATGAGACATGGTAAGAACAATTTGAACAAGAAATCAAACCGGTGTGTGAGAATACTTGAAAGTATATGAAAAGATAATACGCAAGCATATATCTTTGGAAACACACGGTTTGTTAAACATTGAAGCTCAAAAATAAAATTCAAAACATTTAAAATCACACTTCCAATTCATGAAATCTGTTTAAGAATCGGGAAGTGGTTTGAACATTTAAGAACATGTTTTCCATATCTGAAAATTGTCCTTCTTTCAGATACATATGAGATTAAGATAAGAAATTTAACCTTCCTATGCAGTCTTAAATCTCATGAAGTCACACTGTATGTCATAAAGATATGATCTTGATATCTTCTCTCATTCTGCACAAGTCTCAAAGTCTAGTCAAAGCAACTTTATTAACAAATTTTATTCAAAATTAAAAGACATAAAGCAGTAAAACAATTAAAATACGAGTTCTGATCTGAAGTAATCAGAAATCATAGTCTTACTCCTTTTAAAATGACTTATAAGCTTCCCCTAAAATCATGCATCACAAAAATTTGTCAGTTAAGCAAAATACAGAAATTAGTTATGCTCCCCCTCAAAAGAATGTATATCATCGTAAAATGCATCTCATTCTTCCTCTGAGATCATGAGCAAACTATTAAAGTGCAGATATCTTTCAGAAATAATGATAAAGAAAATGATGAAAAATTACAATACCTAACTTTATTAGGTAACAACCGATTATGTCTTAAGATTTAACATACCAAGCTTAGAGACAAGAAAATTAAATATCTTTTCATCTAAGGGTTTGGTGAATAAATCTGCAAGCTGATAATCTGTTTTTACAAAATAAAGTTCAATTGTTCCTTTTTCTACATTGTCTTTAATAAAATGATACCTGACGTCAATATGTTTGGTTTTCGTATGCTGGACAGGATTAGCAGATATCGCGATTGCACTCTTCGAGTCACAGTAGATCTGTATTTTCTCAAATTTGAATCCATAGTCTCGTAGCTGTGTTCGCATCCACAGGACTTGAGAGCAGCAACTGGCAGCAGCTACATACTCTACTTCAGCAGTCGATGTGGAAACGCATAATTGTTTCTTTGATGCCCAACTAACGAGCTTGTCTCCAAGAAATTGAATGTGACCTGAAGTGCTCTTTCTGTCCAACATACAACCTGCATGATCTGCATCTGAATAGGCAGTCAGTTGAAAACCAGTATCCTTAGGATACCACAGACCAAGATCTGCAGTCCCCTTAAGATACCTAAAAATCCTTTTGACAGCAGCCAAATGGGATTCTTTAGGAGCAGCCTGATATCTAGAACATAAGCATGTTGAAAACATAATATCTGGTCTACTAGATGTAAGATACATTAACGATCCTATCATACCTCTATAAGTTCTAACATCAACACTTTTACCCGAAGAATCAGTGCTAATTTTAGTACCTGGTGCCATCGGGGTTCCAATTGGTTTACAATTTTTCATTTTGTACTTCCGAAGAATATCCAAAATGTACTTTTATTGGTTAATGAAAATCCCCGTTGAAAACTGTTTAACTTCTAATTCGAGAAAGAAATTCATCTCTCCCATCATACTCATTTGAAAACGTAACACCATGAGGTTAGAAAAGTTTTTGCAGAATTTAGGATTTGTAGAGCAAAATATTATATCATCAACATATATTTGAATAAGGATGATATCGGCTTTTTCCTTTTTGATGAACAAAGTGGTATCAACTTTACCTTTGGAAAACCTGGACTTGACCAAGAATTTTGATAGAACATCATACCATGCTCGAGGGGCTTGTTTTAAACCATACAGGGCTTTGTCCAAGATGTAGACATGATTTGGCTTATCTGGATTGACGAACCCTTCTGGTTGAGACACGTATACTTCCTTCTTAAGAATGCCATTCAGAAAAGTTGTTTTCACATCCATCTGATAGACTGTGAAATTCTTATGAGCTGCGTAGGCTAGAAACCTGTGGATTGCCTCTATACGCGCTACTGGAGCATATGTCTCATCGTAGTCTATGCCTTCCTCTTGCCGGTAACCTTTGGCAACAAGTCTACCTTTGTTCCTAATAACGATACCATCTTCATCCTTTTTATTCTTGAATACCCATTTAGTGCCAATTACGGATTTTCCTTCCAGTTGTGGAACTAATCTCCAGACCTTCAGAGCTTCAAACTGATTTAATTCTTCTTGCATGGCAGATACCCAATCCGAATCATCTAAAGCCTCTGATACTCGTGTGGGCTCTATCTTGTTGAGGAATGAGTCATGCATACATTGATTAATAGTTGCTGACCTAGTTTGTACATGCTTGTTAAGATCTCCAATTACTTGATGTAAAGGATGCTCTTTGGTCCAGCGATGCTCATGAGGGAGTGGAATAGATGAAGTTTGAACATGATCATCATCTAAAAATCCACTATCAATTGAAGTTTCAGGTGCAGAAGCATCAGTTGGAACAACAGAATCTGGCTGTTGAGTAGACATTGTATCACACCCAACTGATATAGATACTTCTGGCTCAGCAATTACTTGTATATCTTCAACTGTAGGAGTAGATGTTGGAATGTGAGTTTCTGACTGAACGGGGGATACAAGTTCAGTTAAAACTTTTGAAGTGACTGGATGATTGCAACTTGTGTCTTCAGACCTGTCAGTCACAGCAGATTTAGGCAAATTAGATCCTAGAAACTCATCATAAAAGAATTCAAATAACAAATCTAAATCAGATAAATGTGAAAGTGAAGTAGAAGCGTTATCCGAATTTTTCTCTGTAGAAACAGGTTCTGGACTGATCTGTCCAGAAGCTAATACTCCAGTAATAACATGTTCTGAACTGAGTTGTTCAGAAGCCATCTCTTCATCAAATGTTACATTGACGCTCTCGACGACTGTTTTTGACTCCTTCAGATAAACACGGTATGCTGCAGATATGGAAGAGTAGCCAATGAAGATGCCTTCATCCGCTTTAGCACTGAATTTGTTCAGATTCTCTCTGTCGTTAAGCACGAAACACTTACACCCAAATATATGAAAATACTTGATTGTCGGTGTTCTGTTGTTGATCATCTCATATGGAGTCTTTTGGAAACGGAGGTTTATCATGGATCGATTTTGAGTATGACATGCAGTTGCACAGCTTCTGCCCACAGAAATAGAGGTAAGTCCGATTGGCTAAGCATAGTACGAGCGGCCTCGACTAGCGTCTGATTTCGCCTTTCGACTACTCCATTCTATTCAGGTGTACGTGCAGCAGAGTATTGATGTGATATCCCGACCGATTCAAGATATTCTTCAACTGTTTTGTTTTTGAACTCTGTGTCGTTATCAGTTCAAAGAAGCTTGACTTGTCTTTGCATATTCACCTGGTTCGTCTTTAAGAAGGTAATGAGAACTTCGGGCGTCTCATCTTTTGATCGAAGAAATTTGACCCACGTGTATCTTGAATAATCGTCCACAATAACCAACACGTATTTATTTCCTCCTAAGCTTTGTGTTCTCATTGGACCGCATAAATCCATATGCAACAACTCTAATGGAGAACTGGTGCTTGGTTCAGGCTTCGGTTTATGTGCGGCTCTCTTCATCTTACCCTTTTCACATGATGCACACAAGTGTTCTTTCTCATATCTCAGTTCAGGAAGTCCTTTTACCAACTTATCTATTACTAACTTGTTGATATAACGAAAATTCAGATGTGATAGTCGTCGGTGCCAAAGCCAACTTTGTTGCATCGAAGCTTTTGATAATAAGAAAACATGACTGTCATTCTGAACCTTTGAAAGATTGATGGTGTGGAGATTTGTCTTTCTCTTGACAACTAAGAGTTATGTGCCGTCTTCAGAACGAACCAAACATTTCTTAGCTTTGAAGTTGACCTCTAACCCTTTGTCGCAGAATTTACCGATGCTAAACAAGTTGTGCCCTAAACCTTCGGCATAACAAACCTTCCTAATCATTATGTTGTCTTGAATGATATCACCATATCCTAAGATTGGTGAAACTTGGTCGTTCTCAAATCTGACATTTCCGCTGAATTTCTCTGTATAATTAGACAATAAAGCTTTCTGCCTGGTCATATGCTTGGAACGGCCGCTATCCAAGTACCACATATGTCGGGTCTGCAAGAGAAATCAGGAAACAATAGATTTAGGTACCCATTTAAAAACAGGTCCTAACAGATTAGCACATGATTTTGGTATCCATTTAAATATGGACCCTCCTTTTCGTTGAAAACTTTTAAAAACATTTGATCTTGAAGAATAAACATGATAAGATCCAAACCAATCAGTAGAATTATGATGATAAGCAAAATCATTTTTCCGATAATGATAAGATTTAGTAGTAGTAGTAGATAATTGAATCAATTGCTTTATTGAATAACACTTGTAAGAAGTTACAAGGTTTTGTTTATGAGAAGCAAGTTGACCAACTACATCAGTATCACTACTATCAGATCTATTACAAGAGTTAACAGAAATTGATTCAGCTGTCTCATCATTCTTCCTTTTTGGTCGCCATACAGATCTTGCTTTCGACCTTTTCTTCCTTAAATCTGAAATATAAGATTTAGAATTATTAGGAAAATCAGATTTCTGAGATTGAGTTTTCTTTTGTGTACCAGTGTATTTCTGTTTCTGTAATCGCTGTTTCTTATGTTTCTTACCTTGAGCATAGTAATAAGCAGTTACAAAAACTGATTCACCAACCTTAGCTGATGATTCACCAATATTAAAATCACTTGGTGACACTTTTTCAGTTATAAGACAAGTAGAATGATCAGGAAGAGAAGCATTGAAGTCAAACATATCAATTTCTTCTATGCACCCATCATCAGAATTAAGAAAATCATTTGCAGACTCAAATAAGTCATCAAAATTATCAGACGAAGTTTGAGGTGCCTTTGAAACTGTAGAACACTTTGTAGATTTAGATTGAAAAACAGTGTTCTTTAAAACTGTAGAAAACACACTTTGTTCAATATCTACCAAAAGTCTTTCATCAGAAACAACATTTTCAAGCTCAACTATTTTGCTTTCAAGAATGAGTGGAGGAACATAAACCTTTGCAGTTTCAGGTTTTGCCTTCATCTCAGAAATAGAATAACTAGGAAAATAGTCATTTGAAAGAACTTTTGGTGTCTCAGAAAGATAACTATCATTTAACTTTGCATAGTTAAATGGTAGTTGCATTTTATTTATATTCTTTCTATTTTCAGTTTCTTTGGCCTCAACTTCTTCTGGTAATTTGGTAACAAATTTGGGTTTTAAATGAGTATGTTTACCAGGACAAGCAAGAAAATCAAAATTATATAATGCTGGTTGTTTTCTGATGGCTTTCTTTAAGTAATGGGGGTTTTGAAAACCAAGTCCCCATTTTTCCTTAACATCAGCCTCTTCGTTAGGTGCATTCAGAAAAATGGTTTGATCTGTTTGGCCTCTTGCATAGAGTTTGGCTTCCAGACCATTTACCTTCTTATTCAAAAGCTTGTTCTCAACCTGCAGTTTATGAACAGTTAGTGCAGATTCTTTCTTCTCAAACTCATACTTAGAAATTTTAACTTCAAAATCAGAAATCTTCTTTTCAAAACAATCTACTTGAAGTTTAAAATCAGAAGCAGACTTGCGTAAAGAATCAATTAGATCTTTGTTCCCAATAATAGACTTATTAAGCTCAAAGATCTTGTTGTTTCTATTAGCAACTCTGTCTTTTCTTTCTTCGGTTTTACTTGAAGATCTTTAAGCTCAACCATCATGACTTCCATTTTGGTTATGAAATCTTTTTCAGTTCAATTCATTACCTCATCAGCCACTTCATCATCTGACTCATCATATTTCACCGCTTTGCCCATAAAGCATATATGAGCAGCTTTTTCTTTCTCTTCTTCTTCACCATCTGAATGATCCAACCAAAATTCGTCTTCATCCATTAATGCTATGCCTGCTTCTTGTTGTTTGGCCAATAGCAGTTTGTTCTGATAGTACTGGGAATTGCGAACCTTTGGCTTTCGACATTCTTTAGCAAAATGTCAAATCTTGCCACAGTTGTAGCATTTGATTGGATCATTTGCTGGCTTTCAGTAACGGTATAATCATTCACAAACTTCTTTCTTTCTTCGGGTTTCTTCTCAACAAATTTGTTTCCTTCTACCCGTTCCATGTGCTCATGATTCTTGGAGCTAGATGAAGAGTACCTCTGAGAATTGGATCCCGGCTTTTTGTAAAACTTCTTTTGAAATGCACGGGTCAATAGCAGCATAGCCTGTTTGAGGATTTCTCCATCATCTCCATCTGATTCTGACTCTGATTCTGAAGTAATAACAACTTTCTTCTTCTTCTTCTCTTTCTTTTCTTTCTCCTTCTCTCCAGCCACTAGAGCAATAGGGTCTGGAACTTTCTCAACCTTCTTTTTCTCAGCTCTTTTCTCTTCCACTTATTCTTCGTTCTGCCTTAGTGTCTCATACACCTCATGGAGTGGGATATCGCTCAAATCTTTCATTTGCTTCATCCGGCGGGTATGCTTTTTCCATTCAGGTTGTAAGACACTGAGAAACTTGACATTGTTTTCAATCTGCTTCTTCTACACTTTGTTCTTTGACAACTCATTCAGAAGCAAGACAAAACGTTCATAAGTATCTTCCAAGCTTTCATTGTCTTTGGCTTTAAATTCTTCATAACTATTAATGTAGTTAGCCACTTTCATTTGATTCCCGACCTTGGAACCCATCATCATCTTTTGCAACTGATCCCACATCTTTTTAGCATTTGCCTTGTAGCTGTCTATTTTGACGTAGATGTCATTCGGGATACTTTGAAGAAGAAGGGATCTTGCTTGCTTGTCTGCCTTGAAACGACTCTTTTGCTCTTCAAAATACTGAGCATATTCAACTGGAACTGTTTTCATTTTCTGATCTCTTTCCTCAGTACCATCTTCACTATCAAATGAGTCATCATCAGGTATTTGAACTGTGATTGGTACCATAGGACCCTCCATGATGGACAGAAGAATACTTTCTCCATTTGTGTGCCGATCCACGAAATCAAGGAATCGATCCTTCCACTGTTCGTACTCTCCTTTAAAAAGAACTGGAGGCTTGACATCCGTGCCAATAGAAAGAGCGTCTTTGGAAGTCATCTTGAATGTACCTGTTTGAAAATATATGCAATAAGAAACTAGAAACTGATCGTTAGTCCAATTATGAAATCACAAGAATATACAAACAACACTGAAAATAAAATTCAGAAATTTTGATCACAATCAGAATTATGTCCCCATCAGCAGACTTAGCACGGGGGTCCCCCTACCCGGTTAGCGGGTGGGGTCAAGGGGAAACGCCCTTGCGGGGTCGAGGGGAAGCGCCCCTAGAGAAAAAAAATTTACTATTAAAGGCCATATTACAATTTTGAAAAATTTGACTAAGTACAGAAACTCGCAAATCCCTATTAAAGCTTAAAACTCGCAGGCGCTGAAACTCGCAAACCACTATTCAAAGTGAAACTCGCAGGCTTAAGCGTACGTGTTTATGAAACTCGCAGAACCCTAGTTGCTCGTTTGAACAAACTCGTAGATCAATCTAACTCTTAAACTCGCTAATGGTAGCGTGCGCGTTTTCTGAAACTCGCAGATGCCTAAACACGCAAGAAACTATTCACGTTGAAACACGCTAATAGAGACGTGCGCATTCCCAAAACTCGCTAGACACTACTTGCACGTTTCAACACGTAGACAATTTTTCTGAGTTTTTCAAACTCGCACGATTTATGAACTCGCAGAACCCTGTTCCTGATGAAACTCGCACACTTAGACTAGCGCGTTTGTAGAACTCGCTAATCACTACGTGCGTGTTTTGGTACTTAGAAAATTTTCCCAACTTTCAAAACTCACAGACTTCAACCAGCGAGTTTCTAGAACTCGCTAATAATGCCTTGCGCGTTTTGGCCAAAAATGAAATTCTTCAGCTTGCGCGTTCTATCGAAGAACTTGCGCGTTTCATAGATCTAGCGCGTTATTCATATTTCCTTGCGTGTTCTTCATAAAGTCGACCAAAACTTCACTTTTTCATCGAATTTCGACTCAAAACTTCTTCAATTGCTTCAAAACTTTGCAGAACTCCTCAAATTTAACACAAGAATAGATTACAATGCAAGAATTTCAATAACAAACACAAAATTATACACTTTGACTCGATTTACAGTGCATATTAACTCGTGAACTCAAAAACACATAAAATCATCACATTGATGATCAATTACAGTGCAATTGACTAATTGTCCTATACAAACTCCATCGATAAAACTTTTCTAACAAATCCTAATCAAATTCAACTCGAATTACACCCTGAATCTCATAATTAGATTCAAACTTGAAGAACACAGTGTCGACTCACTTTCTTGAATTGATTTCAACTTTGGATCTGCTCTGATACCAATTGTTATTCCCAGATTCTAGTTCCAAATCACAAACAATTAATCAAAACAAGATTTATGAATCAATTACCTGTTTGATTAATCTTTCAAATTCAATCCAAACGATTATAATCTTTATCTCTCTAGAACTCTCTTTCTCTCTCTACAGATTTCTCTCTCTTAAAACGTATTCTCTGATTCTCAACTAGACCACCTCTACAAAACATAAAATACAAGGTATTTATACCTACAAGTTACAAGGGAACAAAAACAAAATATAAATACAAAACACTTTGACTTTTATTACAAAAGACTTTGACTTTGATGAGAGTTGACTTTCTTAGCTTTGACTTTCTTGACCTTTGACCTTCAGTCTTCTTGATCTTGTATCCAACAAATTTATGCTCTAACACTTATCTTCCATTGGGGATATTCATCCCTTAAGAGTGTAGGAGGTTTGGTTAATGATCCAGTTGTATAAATGGCACTTATACTTGAGTTTGCCATTTGCGAAGAAAAGATGAAGATTTGAAGAACTGATGCTTTTCTATGAAGATCTTTTACCAAAGAAAGAAATTGTGATTTACTTTCAAGTCTAGAGCATATGAATTTTTTTTTAATAAACCCTGGTTTATATGTACATGCACAGATATTGAAAGCTTGAATCAGTAAGATATAAATCTATCCGAGTATGTAGATATGATCTTTCTTTGTTTAGAAAACAAAGGAGGCTCTGATACCAATTGTTGGATCCCATATTTAATCTTATGATAATGATATAAACAATAAGAATAAGAACAGTGAAAGCAATACAGTTTAATATCAAAGCAGATTCAAATATCACAGTTCATAAACAAATATTTAGAAAGTACAAGATCTTCTTTGAAATACTTTCAAAATATTTAAAAGATTTATCAGATACAAGATATATCAAAAGGCACACTTTTGTCAATGGAATGATGGTCCTATTTATAGGACCATAAATTGTACAGTGCACAATCTTGACAGTTGAAGCATGCTTGAACAGTGTCTTACCTAAAAGGTAAGCTCAAGACATGCTTGAATAGTGACCTACTCTATAAAGCAAATCTTATCACTAAGTGACGTGTCATATGTTCTTCGGTTAACACTTGTATAAATCTTCTTTCTTGATCTTCAGAGAGAACACCTTCAGAGCTCTGAACTAGAGCTCTGATGAAGATATCTCTGATGTCTTCCCGTCTGAAGAGTCTGTCTCTGAACTAACTTCAGAGCTGGACTTGGCTTTCTCTGTTGATGTCTCTGAATGTCTTCAGAGGAAGACTTGAGCTATTTTCAATACTTTTACAATTCAGAATTGGGGCTAACAGTATTATCTTTTCCGTATACTGTCAAGTATTCACACACACCGGTTAACTTTTTGTTGAATATGTTATCACCATGTCTCAAATTGAACAAAATTTTCGATGGTGATACACCCCGCTTGATATTCAAAGTTTGAGCGTGATTTCTTTCGAAATGTTTCTTTCAAGACTTGTCTATATTTTGATTCATATAAACAAATTCCTATTTTTCTTGACCTAAGCTTTTCATGATCAATCATTCAAATTTAATCTTTCATACAGTGTCAAATTTTCAAACAAGTTTCTTGTATTCATTTCATTCATTCAATATACTTGTTTCGAAATATCTTCAATGTTTAAATATGCTCAAATCTTCATGATTACATTAAAGAGCATACATATATCTGACTTGTATTTCACATTGTGTTTTAACTGAAAAGTTAAACCGTTTGAGCAACTTTATGCTTTCACGACAACATAGGATCATTGTGTGAGAACTTAACAGAACTTCTATGGATTCACGTTAACCAATGTTTCCTACCCAAAAAGTTAATCCTTGAGTGATTGACAGTGTGAGGAGTCATTATATGAAAAGGAGAGTTTGGTTAGAAGCAATCTTAATGATAAAAAGAAAGAGGGTGAGAGAACAGAGTAAAAGAATATCAAACTCTGACTAACTTTTTCTGAGTCGGGCAGCCACATTGCTGGTGTTTTACAATTCTTCGTGAACATCATTGAAACAGGCAACTAGCCCATGCCAACTCTTGATTTAAAACCCCACCAACTACTCATCTTCTTTTCAACAAGAAGATGTTTCAATTTTAAAAGGGGATGCAGCATATAATCTATCTGGTTTTCATTTGGAAAATCTGGATATTGAAACAGAAGGAAGTCTTCCCCGCCTTCGCACTTCGATCATGCACAATTGAGTCTGTGTATAATTGTTGTTGTCTCAATGGTTTACACAATTTTGAGCCAATGAAAAACAATCATCAAACTTAATTCTTTCATAGACAAGCACGTACACACAGGAAATTCGTTTTTTTGTCTAAACGTTCATAGAATAAACTTGTGTTATTCGATGCTTGAATGGAAGACCTGGGGGAGTGAACATCAAATAGCTTCTTTCCAATATGTATTCATTACACACAGTGACTTCGTGTTACTGACAGGCATTTCTAACTGATTCATTTGTTGATTCAGGTATTACAATCTATTTTGTCTGAATTTGAAAAGATTCAGATGAATATCTTTTTGGATCGATAGATGGTCTGAGGCTCTTGTGAAAGATCAATGGTCAGAGAAAAGATTACGGACATTTCTTGTGAAAGTTTTGATGATCTCATGCCTATATCATCAAAAAGGGGGAGAGAAAATCAAGAAATGTTTGAAGTGAAGAATATAGATGATCAAGAAATGTTATATATGGGAGAAATTGTCAAGAAATGGTTGTGAAAGAAAGCTGTTAAAGAAAGGATTGCAAGTATTGCTAAATCTAAATTCAAGTTTGAAAGAGTAAATTCAAAGATTTCAGAATGCGAGCAGATTTTACTGAAATTTTCTTTGAAGACAATTTACTGAAGCAAACCGAGCTGAATCTGAAGATAATTTCTTTTTGAAGCCTGAAAGAGGTTCTTATTACTTTTGGGGAGAATGTTAAAGTCGATTGCAAAAGTTGTTGTTCAAAGACATTTGAAAAAAATACTAAATTGTTTTTGAAGATAAGGGGATATTGTGTTTCAATGCTGATCTGCTGGAAGAAAATGTCAAAGGGAGAGATTGAATTGCAAAATCTTTTTGAAGATGATCTTGATCCAAAGGGGAAGAATGTTAGTGCATATATTTGTTGGATACAAGATCATAAAGACTGAAGACTGAAAGTCAAGCAAGTCAAAGCCAAAGTTAACTCTCAAAGCAATGTCAAAGTTTCTTATAATAAAGTCAAAGTCAAAAGTAATAGTGTTTGTAAGTGTTTTTGTGTGTGTGTGTTTAAATAGTTATATGACTCTAGTTAGGTAGGATGGTCGTTGTAAGCATTATGTATTCTAGAGAGAGAAATGTCACAGAGACATTGTATACGAATTCTTTAGTTGAATTGAAATAGGTTGATTGTTAATTTGGTTATTCTGTTTGTGATCATTATTGAATTGCAATTAGAACTTGAATCTAGGGATTAATAACTTCCACCCACAAGGCATGAATATCTAGCTCCCAATCTTCTAAATGCACTTAAAGATTTCGATTTGGTGAAATAGAAGGGTTTGGACCGATTTGTAAGAGAGGAGAGAAGGGTTGCTGAAGAAACCAAATGAATTTATAAGCAGAAAATTGAGTTTTATGTGTATCAGGCCCATACCCGACTGGGTTCATTCTGTCCTGACTGAGTCGTTCTTTCCATAGATCGACATATGGCTGTCTTGCTCGACTAGAGCCATTCCTTGTAGACTGGGTAGTGGTTGAGAAGGACAAAAAAATGCTATATTGATCATTTTTCTTGACCATTTTCATAACCAATCACATCTATTCCATTAAATACTTAATAAGACTATAATAATGATAAAAACACACATATAACTTGGAATTTACTTGCCTAGAATTTTCCGGGTGTTACAAACATTAAAATCTCAAAATTCCACCAATAAACCTTTACCATAAATTTAATCAAGATACCTCCAAAACTGACCATAAAAAATCTTTCATCCAAGACTTTTAAAATACACTTACCCAAAACATAATATCTACAAGAACCCTAAAAATTATCACAAAAAACCTTAAATTAAATAAGTAAGGAGAAATATTCATATCAAGAAAAAACCAAGCTACCAACTTAAAAGAGGTTTGCTACTCCTTTCTTTACCAACAATTCTCCAAACAAATAACTTTCCCAAGAAGCTTTGTCTATGATACACACTTAAAAGGTGAAAAAGAAACAAAAAAAAGAGAGAGAGTGAAAGGAGAAGAATTGAAGTTAGTAGGAAAGAAATCGAAGATAAATCCTCTTTTATAATTCCTAATTTACAAAATGGTCCTCTCTAAACTTTCACTTTTGCCAAATGTAATAATTTGGGTTATTACAGCTTCTTCGACCAATATTTCACCGGTCGGACTTTCTTTAGAATAACGACGGATTTGGCTGCCGATGAAGGTCTTATTTTTTAATAATACTTTATGCATTGATTTCTTTCTATCTTCCTACACATATACACATATGCATGTCTACCAAGTTACGTATAAACCCGCATAGTTCTACCAATCATGCGTAAACCCGTTGTTCTACTAATTTACGTATCACTCTGATTCATAAAATTCAAAGTACGACAAAACAATCTTCAAAATTTCAATATCAAGTATATTTATATGCGAATGTACTCATACAATATTTATATTACATAAACAACATTTAAAATTTAATAATACGTAAAAAATTTATAGAATTAACTCATAATCAACTGATAAACATGTTCAAAACATAAGAATTGAACCCTTCTAATACTGCACACTATTCCATGAAATAGATAACTAACGGAAAACTTTCTATCTTTCAAAACTACACAAATTCATAAAATAAAATCAAGACAGACGAAATAAAGATGTATTACGTTGCATTTTATAAGTAGACTTCTAATAATTACTAATTGATAAATATGAATCCAATTCTTAGGGAAAAAAAAAAGAAAAACAATGTATTTTCTAAAACAAATATAATAAAAGTAGATTCAATTTAATGTTGATGGGTAAAAATTGGTTCTAACCGGTCCATAATTAATAGATCCCGTTCAAAAAACTTTTTAACAAAATATATATTGTGATAAAATTATAACATTTTAAAATTTTCATGAGAAAAAGCCAAATTTTAAGAAAGTGTCCCTATAAATTCAATAACCTTAAACCATCAATAACTAGTGTTATACCCGTCTATTGGTCGGGTACACGATATGACTTTAATCTAGATTTCTAATTTCTAAATTGTATAACAAAATTGCATGCAGGTAGAAGGCAGAAACCAAACTGTCAAAATAATGAAGCTCCTGCTTCCAAGAATGTGATCACGGCTAAAAAAAAGCCATCCAAATATGAATACCAATTTCTACATTGAGACCAATGGTTAACACCAATCTGGAACAAACCATAGAACACAACACACCCAAAATGGAAGAAGTCTGATCATGATGACCCAAAACCTCACCTTCATCACCTTTTAGCTGCCTATGAACCTTCTCAATCTTCCCTCAAAAGAAAACCATACTACTGAAGACATCAGCCAAAAAATATTAGCAATTAACATACAAGTAGAACAAACCTGGACACAGACTCGAAGTGCAAAAATCATCTAAAATAAACATATCACACAATGGCAAATATCAACACATTACATTAGCGAGTATTTCGTGTACACATATGTAACTACTATTTGGTACATGTTAACAGGCTATGGAGGAAAATAAGCAATTAATAATAGACTATCATGATATATACATACCATTTCTTGATCGAATAAATGCACTTGATGGGCTTAAATCATACCCAACTCGTACCATATTTTACTTGAATCCATCTGGCACACTTAAGCCAATTGCAATCGATCTTAGCTTACGACAGGCTCTACCTAGTTCACAATAGAAGCATGTGGTCACACTGCCAGTAGATTCCACCAGCAACTGAGTTGGCAACTGGCTAAAGCCCATGTATGCTCTAACGACGCTAGTGTGCACCAACTTTCGAACCACTGGTTATAGTCACATGCAGCCATGGAACCGTTTATATTGTCTGCACACAGGCAATTAAGCACTATGCACCCGATATATAAGTTACTGGACCCACATATGAGATATATGTTAGAGATCAACGCCGTTGTCACATGCAGCCATGGAACCGTTTATATTGTCTGGACACAGGCAATTAAGCACTATGCACCCGATATATAAGTTTCTGGACCCACATATGAGATATACGTTAGAGATCAACACCGTTGCCCATCAGAACCTCATTAATGCCGATGGTGTCACTGAGAATTGCTTCACCCCTGGCAGCTACTGCATGGAAATAAGTGTGTATGCGTATAAACATTGGTCAACAAAAGCAAAGAAGTAAAGTAGATTACATTAATATGTTACTAAATGCTAAAATTCTTATATAATTAACTTTGAACAAAAGAACGACTGCCACGTAGTTAAAAACCATGATCGTATGGTATCAAATAAGTCAAGTTTGTAGTTTCAATTATATAAGATAAAGGCGGCAAAATAACAACGTTTATGTAATCTAACCGAAATCGAGGATGAAAACGAAATCAAATTTATATAATCACTGATGAGAAATCGAGAACTGAGGAGAAATCTTACCTGAAATCAAGGATGAAAACGAACCAGAAGAGAGAAAACGAAGGATGAAATCGAACCAGAAGAATGAAAATGAAACTGAAAATCGAACCTGTTAAAGAGAAACATGGGAGAACAGAGCATATAAACTCCATTTTTGAAGCCTGCAGAAGATAGCAAAATCAGAAAGAAATGGAGAACAACAATTTGGTTCTTCATTTCACTCATGGCCATAACTTGTAAGTTCTTTTCTTGTTCTTTTTTCGATTTAAATTGATTTTCCACGACATGTCGAATTCTGAAATGGGTCGATTGTAATTAATCAAATTAATTAAGTTTGATTTAAGAAATCCCACCGTGATCATTCGATTTTTTATGGTATTGATTGTGGAATCGAACTCGAATTTAAAGAAAGTGTGTTTGGGTGAAAAATTTGTACTATTTTTCGGTCGTTGATCATGACGTTTATGATAGAGCGAATCGAATGAAAAATTGAAAATTCATCCGATTCTGATAATAAGAACGTGATTATTGGAGGATGCAAAAATGACTGCTTGTTCAATGGATTTTATTTTTCCGATAATCTTTCATGAGATTCCTTTTCTTTAATAAATTTTATTTTTCAAATTGAATGTAGTAGGAGCAACGTAGCAGGCCTTACGCTTGCATTCGTCTAATTGTTTACCAACTTCTTTCTTACTGAACTGGATGAGACATTCTATCTGTTCCACAAATGATATTGATCTTGAAATCTCATCTGCAAGTAAAAATGTTGTTTGAATAAAAGTTTTGGAACTTTTGCTTCAATCAATTCAATCACAAGTATAATTAGACATGTTTATGTCATATGTACTTTTAATTTCATCAAATCAGGCAAGTATAAACAACAATTTATCTCAATTGGAGATAGGGAGTTGATTGAAGTAAGTTTGATCGGAAATCTCGTAACTATTTCAAGAGGAAAAAAGAGTTAGGGTTGAAGTTCTATTGTAAACTGGAATTCAAAGCAATAAACTCTTAAACCATTGGAAATAGAGAGCACATAAGCTATCTGGGCCAACAATAGGATACAAAATCACTGCAAGTTAGTAAATGCAAAACATGTTATTTTAACAGTGTTAGAATCCAGATACAAATCATTCGGTTGAAGTAGAATTTAGCAGAGGATATGATCTTCGAAGAACATTCTTTAAAACAAAGGAAAAACATCATTCTTAGCAACACATTTGAGTTATTCATTGAGGACTTTCACAAACACATGGTAAGCAAAGCAAATAACAAAAAAATGAACTTCAAAACTAAGAACTTGGAAATAAAATCGAAACTATAAAAACTAAATCATTCTCTAACAACAATAATCAGAACTTCAAAAAAGAACATGATGAATATAATACATTAAAAAGAAATATAAGTATGAAATCGATGTTACCAGAAAAGAGGTCGAAAGTTGATAAACAACTACCTTTTAGAGCTCCGATATCCATGATTACACAAAGACAACATGGTTACACATGGAAATTTGTTCAATGAAACAATTTGAACACATCAGAAGCAAATAAAAGATGGAGAACATCTTATTAAACCACAATCTAGAGTTGGAAACAAAGTTATTGAAACACTAAATTTTGAAAATTGAAGAAGGATAAATCGGAAAGAGAATTAGTGGTTAGCAGCAAAACCTTAACCTTTACTCTATCACCCGCATTTTCAATTATGTTCTTCCTTTTCTTCGTTTTTGTCCAATCAGGAGACTCGGGGAAAATTGCATCACCAGCTTGTTCGAGTCGCTTCCTTTCAATCTCTTCTTCAACCTATCGACATTCTTCGTATACTTGGTTCTTTGATTAATTGAACTTCTTGGTGTGGTCACAGGTAAATCCTTTTGATGTGATGCAGGTAGTGAAGAAATGAGGCGAGATAAGGAGGGATCGAGGTGATCCTGGAGGAACATCAAAAGAGCATGGATGGTGGTGATGGGTTATACCTCAGAGCCGAAGTCGTATTATTAGTGAGGGGACGTGGGCAGAAATTAAGGGGGCGTTTGGTTCGCAGAATGTTTTTGGATATAATGGAATTTGTCTAAAGAATTTGACTTTGAAGGAATTGGAATGTAATGTCATCAGGTTTGACCACCTGTTTGGTTGACAGACATTGAAATGGAATTTGTTAAAGGAATTGGAATATGTATGCTTGGTTCACAAAATTGGAAAGAAATATTAATAAATGACTAAAATACCCTTTTTGAAAATTTTGAAACCAAAATCCAACTATTGTGGTTCAGGTCAATGGTTCAGATCGGTGGTGGTTTAAAATAGTGGTTCAAATCGGTGGTGGTCGGCGGTGGTTCAGAACGGTGGTCCGCGGTGGTCCCAGTTGGTGGTGGTCGGTAGTGGTTCTGATCGGTAGTGGTCGAGGTGGTTCATAAGGGTGGTCAGTGGTGGTTCCGATCGTTGGTGGCCGACGGTGGTTCAGAACGGTGGTCGGTGGTGGTTCTGATCGATGGTGGTCGAGGTGGTTCAGAAGGGTGGTTAGTGGTGGTTCCAATCGTTGGTGGCCGACGGTGGTTCAGAACGGTGGTCGGCGGTGGTTCCGATTGCTAGTGGTTTAGAACGGTGGTCGGCGGTGGTTCAGATCAGTGGTGGTCCATAACGGTGGTTTAGAACGGTGGTCGGTGGTGGTTCCGATCGGTGGTGGTTCAGAACGGTGGTCAGTGATGGTTCCGATTGGTGGTGGTGGGCGGTGGTTTAGAACGGTGGTCGGCGGTGGTTCCGATCAGTGGTGATCAACAGTGGTTCCGATCGGTGGTGGTCGGTGGTGGTTCAGAATGGTGGTCGATGGTGGTTCAGAACGGTGGTCAGTGGTGGTTTTGATCGATGGCTGTCGGCGGTGGTTAAGAACGGTGATCGGTGGTGGTCAGCAGTGGTTCAGAATGGTGGTTGTCGGTGGTTCGAATCGGTAGTGGTCGGCGGAGGTTCATATGGGTTTAGGTAAATCAAGTAGGGAAGATGGGGATAGTTTTGTCTTTTTAAATAAATGAGATGGAATGGAATCGAATTCCTTCTCAACTGTGATGGAATGACCAAATCCATGAATGGTGGAATGTGTGGAATTCAATTCCATTCCATGGGAAACCAAACGCCTAAAAGGAATTTGGTCAACCGGATTGATCATTCCAATTCCTTCAGATTCCGTCGGAATCTTGCAAACCAAAAGCCCCCTAAGTAGCGTGGGGGAGAAAGTAAGGGCGTGTGGGATATAACTGACAATATTGCAGGATTTAGTATTGGAGTTCGTTTATCATTTTCCTATTAGAAATAGCTATATGTACAATTATACCAACTAAGCTAGACATCGAAAAAAAAATGCATAACTATCATGCTACTATCTACCATATTCGTAAAAAATTGTCTTCTTTAAGTGCCTTGGTATCTTCTTCTACCTGATCAGGGTATTTAAACGTTTTATCGACCGTTGAGACTTGCAAATTGTGCAAACATGGCAGTTCCAGAATGTTCCTCAATGACCTGAAGTTCAGCAGGATTATTCTGGCTGCCCTGAGCTTGCGTTGTAACGGGTCTATTATCAACAGTGGAAGCAAGTGGAGCTAATGCAGACCCACTACCCCCATTGTCTGTTTTCCCTTGGTCTTGTAGTTGCAATGCATACTCCAAATTCCACAAAACATCTCCCATGGTAGGTCTGTCAACCCCGTATTCTGACAAGCATTTCTCGGCCGCTTCGACGAACTTGTTCAATGACTCAGGGTTGATTTGATCCACCAAGGCAGGGTCTATTATTTTATCCAATAGACCCTTTCTCTTCCATTGAAGGGCCCATTCGGCCAAATTCACTTGTTCTCTGGGTAGGGCCGGGTTGATGGCCGCCCTAGCGCATAACACTTCAAGCAACACCACCCCAAAAGAGTACACATCAGACTTATCCGTCAATTGTTGTTTACGAAAGTATTCAGGGTCTAAGTATCCGAAGCTTCCTTTAACAGCGGTGCTCACATGGGCTTCTCCCATCCCTACGTCTTTCGAAAGCCCAAAATCCGCCATCTTTGCAATGAAGTTCTCGTCCAACAAAATGTTGGTGGTCTTCACGTCACGATGGATGATGGCAGTAGCCGCCCCGGTGTGAAGGTAGTGTAGCCCACGGGCAGCCCCGATGCAAATCTCTAATCTTTTCTTCCACGAGAGCGTAGGCAAGTCTTTTCCGTACAAGTGGTCTCTAAGTGGCCCGTGTTCCATGTACTCGTACACCAGGATCATCTCAGCATTCTCATCACAATACCCTATCAATGACACCAAATGACGATGGCGTAGCTTTGACAACATTTGCAGCTCAGTTTGGAACTCGTTTATGCCTTGTTCGGATTGTGGATTCCCGCGTTTGACGGCGACTTTTGTACCATCATCGAGTACTCCAAGGTACACATTGCCGAAACCTCCGACACCAACCACGGAATTAGAATCCCAATTCTTTGTAGCATCTTGTAACTCGGAAAATGAAAGGTACCGACCCAACCCCATGGTCGATGAATGGAAAGCACTCTTTTTCGAACCCAAGGAGGTCTTGCTCGATTGCATATAACTCGCATCGCCGGCATGAAGCGGTAGCAACCATGAAGAGAAACTATTCTTCTTCTGCCAATCTTGAGGCCTCTTTTGCCATTTCACAGCCATTGCACCCAATCCGGCAAAAGCCCCAAACATCATCGCGAACCCAACGGCTGCCACCGTGCCCCTGCTCGGACCAAATGGCGACTTCCTGTCAACTCCAAACTCCCCATCTAAGCTATTCACCGAGTTGTTTATTCTCAAGATCTCGAGACCATTTAGGATCGCGTTTTTGGTTCCCATGGGTTCGTTCAATGGGCCAACTTGAACCAAAAATGGCTTTGAAACCATATTCGCGTTCACAAACACATCTTTGTAGTAAGCTACGGCTAAGCCACTTGTCACCGTCGACAAATCGAGGGCCGAAATGGCGATTTTTCCGCCAACGTACACATTGAAATACAATTCGTTTAGCGATTTGCTCACAATGTCACAAAAATGTAACCGAACAAGATACGGGTAGGCTTGATCAAGATCAAATTGCCAAGTGATGTTAAAATTCGGGGAAATCGTATCCGAAGACTCCATTTCCATTAGGGACGCGTACACCGTCGGCGGTGCAATCAAGGGTGAACCCCCCTCAAGATAAGTAACAACACTCGGTGCGATCGACATATTTTTAGCCATTGTGGCCTGCTTGAGGAATTTCTCATCGGAATTCCATGTTCGTCCGAGGGTATCGTTTCCAGGACCGATCGTTGGCCCGCCAACGTTGAGCCGATACATCTTCTGGAATGAGTATTTCGTCATTCCATCAACCTTCTGGCCAACGGGGAAGAGCGCATCGCTGCTATCCGTAATCAGCATATCGGGAGCAGAAACCACCTCGATCGCGTTAATGAACGCCGAAGAATCCTTGTTGGCGGAGAACCTCAGATTCAGACGCTCTGATGTTACATTCATTAGGTACTCCTGCATTTCCATTTCTTTAGGAGCATATTCATGGAGGAGGACCAAACTATCGGCAGCGATCACCGTAAACTTGGTTTGCCGCAATTTGAACTCGTTATTCCTGATCGGAAAGAAATGTAACCTCACCCAATGCCAACCGGTCTTGGTGATATGAAAGGAATACGTGGCTTCGGCGTCGAAAACCTTGGCGGATTTGTAAATCGGAAGAGGCACATCGGCGGATTGATCAGCAATCGCGATTTCACGGCCACCGTATTTCAGATACTGTGAAGAGGTTGAATCGGAGGAGAAGATACGTCTGTCGGGGAGGGTGGTTTGGGAGGAGGAACCACAATCTAGGAGGTAGTTATCGGGTGGCGTAAAAGAATCGGATTTTGCAGGGGTGGTTGTTGGGATGGCGGAGACGGTGGTGGTTAAGAAGAGAACAAGAAAGATCGCCATGGATGTGGAGGATCATCGATCCCATTTGCCTCCAAGGGGAAGGCAGAATGGGAGGTGAGATTTTGCAGGAGAAAACACAAAGTTTTCCCCCTTTGCATGTATCCTGATTGAATTTTTTATATATAATTTATAATTCTGTAAATTTTACATTTTCAAACAAAATTTTTATTACTAATATATTTATACTTTTGGTTAATTATGTTGTTCACTGTATTTCTCAACTTTTTATTGTATAAAAGATAGAAGAGAAAAAAACATCCAAAGTAAATGAAACGATGTAAATTGGTTTGGTAATATGTATTAGAGTAAACTCTAACTTTGGTCCTTGAGGTTTAGTAAAAAGTCTGAAAGTAGGACTTGAACTTTGATAAGTTTAGAAAACATCCTTGAGGTTCTCATTTTACTCTGAAAATGGTCCCTAGTCATTAACTTTGTTAATAATCTCCATTAGATTGAAAGGTATATAGTCTTTTTCCTCCATTTTTTTTATTTTTCTTTTAAAATTTAAACAAAACAAAATGAAATATTATATATTCTTAATTATATATCTCTCACTCATAACTCTCTGTTTGCCTACCCACCGAGGACCAAGACCAGTGTGTGGCATTGCTACACACAGGGACTTCACCATCCCCATCCAAACCCAAAACTTAGAAACGAGGCTAAACCCAAACCTAGAAACTACCATCCCACCCTTCTAAATTCCCCAAAACCAGAAAGGAAGAGAGAGTTTTATCCCTGTACTCAAATCGGAGATACCAGAAACGAAATCGAAGAGAGACAACCAGAGAGGAGTTCAAATTTCGTCCCTGTGTTCGAACTCGAAGAAACCCAAAAGAAGAAAAGTCAACTTTTGTTTGTCGAAGCATATAAATTCGCCCCTTAGCACAACTTGAAGTTTCATATAACCCTGCATTTAGTTTTTGGATGATGGGATCTTTATTTGATTGCAAAAAATTTGTACTTCAAGTATGATGATGGTGACTGAGATGGAGAGTTTCTCCAACCCATCCTACTGAGTAACAGGGGCACAAACGAAGCAAGGTTGGAGGCTTCAGTAATAGAGAAGG
The DNA here is from genome assembly GCA_954870635.1 of Arctium minus. Taxonomy (NCBI): domain Eukaryota; kingdom Viridiplantae; phylum Streptophyta; class Magnoliopsida; order Asterales; family Asteraceae; genus Arctium; species Arctium minus. Next base: position 147,446,632 of record OX941081.1, read on the forward strand.
AACAAAGAAGGAGGAGGGTGATGGTGGTGGCCTCTGGTGGGTGTGGGATTTCGCCGGCGTAAAGATTTGGGTGAGGGGTGTTCTGCACGAAAATGTTTGTTATATATATATTCGCACACTAAAGTTTAAAGGAAAATTAGCAAATGATTAAAAAGACAAAATCCCTTTTATTTAACGGACAGTTTTAACAGAGTTAGTGACTAGGGATCGTTTTCAAAGCAAAATGAGAACTATAAGGATGCTTTTTAGACTTATCAAAGTTCAGGTCCTATTTTCAGACTTTTTTACTAAACCTCAAGGACCAAAATTGGAGTTTACTCTATGTATTATTAAATTTGAAGACAATGAAATAAAAAACTAGAACCGGAACCAAATATGTTGGTTTTGAGTTGCATGAGTTATTTTTCATACGCTGGTGATTTAGTTTGTTTTAGTTGATCATAATTTATACAATAAATTGTTTAGTATGTACATGCAAGATGGTACACGAAAACTGATTTGTAATTTTGTATTATTTATTGGATTTGTAAATGATTATACATATAGGCGAAGGATCGTGTGAGAAGCGTTAGAAGTGGATCTAAACCGATCACTTTTAATTTCATGCTCTCCCATGAATTGTGCCTTAGAAGAGAATTGATCTGGTGCATCTCGTTGCATCTTATCTCGGTGCATCTCATTCTAATATGCGTTCATTTCTCATCGAATAGTTGATAACCACTTCTCACGCTTCACATGTTAACCTCAACTTCTCACCGGAACCCAACCCTATATATGTATGTATAATGTGTAGAGGTGGGTTCATACGAGAACATTATCTATTTAAGAAAACGCGAGAACGTCCGAGTACATAAAAAATCATATATGATTCAGGCGACTTTTCTGAGACTTAAGTCGCGGGCAAATGTCGTCCACATCCATTTTTTTGGCCGTTAATGTCGCATGATATATGATTTTGCACATAATTTGTTGTTTTCTTATTTTCTTAAATAATTAGCGTTTTCGTTTGAACCTTCCTCATGATATGTAACTCTCTCTCTATCTATTACTACATTAATAACCATTTACATCAAATGTCTTAAAAACAAGTCTATAAGCATGATGTGCACCAATTTTATGCATAAAATTTGAAGAACTCTTAATTACAAGTAAGAGTGCACAATGTACAAGTCAACAAAGCTTACACCCTTCCCTGTTTCAAAGTAGCTTCCGCTTCTCTCCCACGAATTTGTTTAAAAATCCCGCTTCTCTCTCCATCTGTCTTTTTCTGTGCAGGCTCCATCATTTTTAACATTCAAATATGAAATATCATCTCCTACGGTCATTCTTCCTCTCGATCAAAATCGAAGTTTCCTCACGTATGAATTCCAATCTGATCTGTTCTTCAATGCTTATTGGTTTATAATCTTGCATAAATAATTTATATTAAGGTTTTCTTACACCTGTTGGGATTTTTTTTTTGGTGCAGGTACCTAAGAGCATGAGCGATTGTTCTTCTCGATACTTGAACGGGTTTGTACTCCCATTTTGGTTCACTACCTCAATTCATTTATCTCGATCTTAACCTATCGATCTGTTATGTTTATTCTGCACAGTTGCATGACCTGTTATACAAATTTCACCTGCACAATTGGTGGGTTTCTTCTTTAGGTGGGTTTCTTAACCTATCGATCTGTTATATTTATCTCGATTCATGTTTTTGATGATGATTTGTGTGTTTAGATTGCAATAATCAAGTTTTTGATCTATTTGTTGTTTTAGATTTTGAATGATTCATGTTTTTGATGATGATTTGTGTGTTTAGAATTGCAAAAATCAGGTTTTTGACTTTGATTTATTTGTTGTTTTAGATTTTGAGTGATTCATGTTTAATATATTTGATTTAATTCCAATGTGAATATGTATGTTATGATTTGATTTAATTCTCGATCAAAATCGAAGTTTCCTCAGGTATGAATTCCAATCCGATCTGTTCTTCAATGCTTATTGGTTTATAATCATGCATAAATAATTTATATTAAGGTTTTCTTTCACCTGTTGGGATTTTTTATGGGTGCAGGTACCTAAGAGCATGAGCGGTTGTTCTTCTCGATACTTGAACGGGTTTGTACTCCCATTTTGGTTCACTACCTCAATCCATTTATCTCGATCTTAACTTATCGATCTGTTATGTTTATTCTGCACAGTGCATGACTTGTTATACAAATTTCATCTGCACAAATGGTGGGTTTCTTAACCTATCGATATGTTATATTTATCTCGATTCATGTTTTTGATGATGATTTGTGTGTTTAGATTGCAATAATCAGGTTTTTGATCTATTTGTTGTTTTAGATTTTGAATGATTCATGTTTTTTATGATGATTTGTGTGTTTAGATTGCAATAATCAGGTTTTTGACTTTGATTTGTTTGTTGTTTTAGATTTTGAGTGATTCATGTTTAATATATTTGATTTAATTCCAATGTGAATATGTATGTTATGTGATTTATTTTCGATGGATGTAGGATATTCTTGTTGGATTACTGTGGCAAGATCGTTACTTGCCCAGAAGTCGTTGGAAAATGCTCCATTGTTTGTGAACTTCATGTTTACATGTCGTTTACCCCGATTTAATTTTTCTTTAGATCAATCTCTAAGTAACAAATTTTGGGTTTTTAAAAGCAGATTAGAGATTTTGTTAAATATCTGTGACCATGCTTAGGGTTTTTGACTTTTGAATTTAATCAATTTGCATATATCCAGCTGTTGCATAGCTTCTTCCTTAAAAGAGTATTTTCAATTTGGTTAAGTGGAATTTTTGTTTTTCAATTTGTTACTGTGACTTCAAGGCTTTGAGAGTGGGAATTGATCATTAGAAGAATGGTAACAGTTCACCCTGACGGTTATTTTGTTTGTATACGATATGATCACTATGGTGATGGATTATGACCTGCTTTTTATCTCTCAGAATTACATTTTAGGTGCTTTCAATCCATCTTGTAATATTTCAATCACATTCGCTGATGGCAAAACTTGCAAACAGGTATGCATTTCTTTACCTCCTCATATACTCATATTTTGTAGATAGATTATTAGTGTTCTTTATATAGTAGATACAGGTACTGTAATGATTCTTATGACTGGATTTTTGTATCTCAGACAAGCACTGGATTTTATGTGTTTGGGTTGATTCTTTGTGAATTTGTTTTATGAATGAACAGATGTTTTGAGTTCATATGAAGATTGGCCTTATTTCATGTACTAAATATGGTTATTGCCATCACATTTCTGATATTTATAGCAATACAGAGTTGCAAAGCCATGTCCCTTAATTGTTACTCACACAACTTGCTCCTGTTGAGATGTCATACTGTAGGAACACAACTGGTTTGCTTCTTCACGCAAAGTTAATATAGATTATTACTGCAACATCAAATCCAGTACTAGCAAGGATGTTAGGATAAACTGCCCTATACTGATGAATGCCTCCCTCTTCTTCTTTTTTGCATTTCACAAAGAGGCTGTTTTTTATTTATAAAGGCCTATGATCTTTGACCATGATAACACCAATTTATGGTGTTATTTTTATATCATTAACCGTGTAAAAGTGCTTAATTCCAAGTGAAATTAGCGGAGTTTTATAATTTAAATCAAGTGTTTCAGGATTATGCATCATGTTATGAGATAGCCAAGAATGAAGGTGAAAAGTACTTTTCCGAACGATAATCGCGCATAACGTTCATCAAGTTCCAAGCCCGAAAAATGGCCAGTGAAAAAGTGAATTTAAGAAGAAAAATCAATTTCAAAAGTGGGCCAAAATCAGTGGCTGAAGTACCTTTTGATGTGGGTTGCTGAAGCTGAACCCACGGAGCAAGCTACCAGAATGAAAATTAGGGTACCTTTCTTCGTGAGTTGCTGAAGCTAACCTACGGATCAACCCACGAGAAGGTGCTGGACATTTTTAATGAATATCTCTTAGGGTTTTGGGGGACTTATCATTCAATTCTCAATTGGGCGACAAGAGGAAGCAAGGATACATACTTGGGGCGATTTTTGCAAGAGGAGAACACAAGATTGAAGCTTGGAAACATCTTTGGTCACGATTCTTACACGAATTCTTCCAATTCTTCGTCGGCATTACACATTCAAAAGGGAGTTTTTCAATCTTTGATGTTTGAGAGAACTTTTCTTAGATCTATGAATTCTTCTAGTATTTTCTTGTTTAATACCCCCAACATGAACTAATCTTTAGATGTTGGGGGTTGGTTTGATTATGGTTTAAGCTTGTGAACATGTGATTGGGAGTTTTTATCAGTTTTTCCTAACTAATGAAGCATATGATTTGGGTTTTAATGCTTTTGTGAGTCTGATCAACTTTCATCTGATTTGTTCGATATAAATTAAGTTCGAGAGAATTAATTGTTAACAAGAACTAGAATTATATGCCTAAGGTGAGAAATTGGATAGAGATATACCAACTAAACCTTAGTATCATAATAATCTGGAACTAAATGTGTTTTGAATCCATGTGTTAAGATCGAGAGATGAGACTTGTGCTTTCAAAATAAAATCCATTATTGCTTGAAAAAGAACAAGGGTGATTTCACAGATTAGATTTTCATTAAAGGGTTTAACTGATATTTGCCTTCAAGAATATTGTTCATTAGTGAAAACCATAGGATTTCCATCCCTCAACTATTTGTCTTCATAAAAGTTTCCAAAGTCGTTACATTTGAATAGTGTGTTATTTTAATTTATTGTTATCAGTACTCAGTTAATCATTCATAAAAATTCAACCTTTTTGACCGTTCAGTTAATAGTGAATATAGTCATTGTGATACTCAGTTCCTAGTTCCCTTGGTTCGATACTCGTACTTCCAAGTACATATTACTTGATTCGACCCGTACACTTGCGGTTAGATTAGGGGGGGTGTAAACCCGCCTATCAAGTTTTGGGCGCCGTTGCCGGGGAACTAGTTTGCACTGATAGCACTACCAGCTATAAGCGCTATTACATTGGACATTTTTTTTATTCTATTTTCCGCACATTCCGTGATCCCTCTTTTCCCTGTTTCAGATAAAAAAAATCATATAATGGGAGAGGAAGCACCAGCAAGAGTGCCGATGAGATTGTTTGCCAATCCTAACATGGCAGCTATTAACAAAGGTATTCAAGCCCCTGCAGTAGAAGCAAACAACTTTGAGATAAGGTATGGCACGATCCAGATGTTACAACAAAATCAGTTTGGTGGAGCACCAACAGAAGACCCCCATGCACATCTCCGTTCATTCGAAAAGATCTGTAACATATTTAAGATCAACGGAGTGTCAGACGATCCTGTTAAACTGAGGTTGTTCAACTTCTCACTGAAGGGGAGGGCACAAATTTGGGAAGAGAGCCTACCCAATGGTCAGATTACCACTTGGGCCGACATGACTGCCACATTCTTACAAAAATTCTTTCCACCGAGTAGAACAGCTCAGTTAATGGCTGAAATAACCCACTTTGCTCAATGGGACCAGGAGACACTCTACGAGGCATGGGAAAGATATAAGGACATGCTCAAAAAGTTTCCACATCATGGGTTACACGGATGGGTTATAATCCAGACTTTCTTTGGTGGACTTCACCCGCAGTATAAGAATGATATTACTGCAGCAGCGGGTGGTGCCTTAATGAACAAAACATATGAAGAGGCAGTTGAATTGATAGAGAATTTAGCTGAACATAGCTATGCCACTCCACGATCCGATACCAGACGTGTAGCTAATGTTCAGGAATCTGATGAGCTAAAGGCGATAAAAGCTCAACTGGCCGCCATCACAAATCAGCTGAACGGAGCTTCCATCCAACCTGCTCATCACTATGAGGGAGACATTTCCAATTTGTTCCCTGCTTCTCATGAGCCTGAACAGGTTCAATTCTTACAAAATCGGAACAATCGCCCTCGGAATGATCTATTCTCTAATACCTACAATGAAGGGTGATTTCACAGATTAGATTTTCATTATAGGGTTTAACTGATAATTTCCTTCAAGAATATTGTTCATTAGTGAAAACCATAGGATTTCCAACCCTCAACTATTTGTCTCCATAAAAGTTTCCAAAGTCGTTTCTTTTGAATAGTGTGTTATTTTAATTTATTGTTATCAGTACTCAGTTAATCATTCATAAAAATTCAACCTTTTGGATCGTTCAGTTAATAGTGAATATAGTCATTGTGATACTCAGTTCCTAGTTCCCTTGGTTCGATACTCGTACTTCCAAGTACATATTACTTGATTCGACCCGTACACTTGCGGTTAGATTAAGGGGTGTAAACCTGCCTATCAAGTTTTTAGCGCCGTCCCCCAGGTTATAATCAGAGAAGGCTTGATGAAGGATAATCTGGAGAGAAGAAGTCGGGATTAGAAGATGTTTTGATGAAGTTCATTTCAAAGATGGACAATACTGTCGAGGAGATTACTTCATCTGTAAGCACTTTGACAACCACCGTAGGCACAGTAAAGGCGGCAACTGAGCAGAATACAGCTTCCATCCAAATCTTAGAGAGACAGATCGGACATATAGATGAAGCTCTACAATCCCGCACTCAGGGTCAATTCCCTAGTTAGACTGAAAGAAAACCGAGAGAGCATTGCAATGCCATTCATATTATGATTGACAAGGAATTGATAAAGGATCCTACTCGAGAGCATGTGGTGACTGAAGAAGTAGAGGCTGAAGATGTTGGGAAGAAATGTGAGATGACTACTGATATTACTGATCCAAATAAGCCAAAGGAAAAAGGTGTGACACCTCCATCAAAGTCGATAGTCAACCCGTATATGCCACCGCTACCTTTTCCGAATTGGTTGAAGGCACACGAGGATAAGGAACAATTCAAGAAATTTCTTGACATTTTCAAGAAGCTACACATCAATATTCCATTTGCAGAGGCACTTGCACAAATGCCAACATATCTCAAGTTCTTGAAAGACATCTTATCCAAGAAGAGGAAGATTGAAGATCATGCGACAATTGCACTTACCGAGGAGTGTAGTGCAATCATTCAAAATAAGCTTCCTCCGAAGCTTCAAGATCCAGGGAGTTTCTCTATACCTATGCAAATTGGAGTTTTTCATTTTGATAAAGTGTTATGTGACTTAGGATCAAGTATTAACTTGTTACCTTTATCCATTTTCAGGAAACTTGGTTTGGGGGAAGTAAAGCCAACAAACATGACACTCCAACTTGCAGATAGATCAGTGAAGTATCCATACGGAATCGTGGAAGACGTGTTGATAAAGGTCGGAAAGTTTTACTTTCCAGTTGATTTCGTAGTTCTAGATGTGGAAGAAGATGTTGATGTGCCATTAATTTTGGGAAGACCGTTCTTAGCCACAAGCAAAGCGTTGATAGACATGGAAGAAGGTGTGATGACTTTCATAGTTGCTAATGAAAAAGTAACCTTCCACGTCCTCAAAAGCGTAGAAGATAGAGCTAAACTGGAAAGGCGATCGATTGGATCAGAAACGGGTGATGATGAGAAAACGGATGTGAGGAAAATCAGGAAAAGTCGTATGTGTGGGCATTTTAGTTCCGCAAGCGATACCGAGCCAAACTGAGAGCCACAAAAGGTCGTGCCACGACCCTAACTAAGGCGCTAGGTGGGAGGCAACCCACTATGTGTGTCGTTTTAATTTTTCGTTGTTTTTATTTTTATTTTTTTTAGTGGTTTTAATTAACTGGTGTTCGTAGGAGTTGTGTTTTGTTTCGTTGTAGGTCTCTCGTGATTCGGAGAAGTTCCCGCGCTACAAGGTAAGTATTTTGGTTTTGGGTTAAAGTTGGAGAGAAAAGACGGAAATTGAGAGGAGCAAACGATTGAGATTAAATGCATTCGGTACCATGTGTTTGAAGTCGAGAAAAGGGATTGAGAGATAATAATGAGGAGGTTCATATTGGGTTTATAACGGTGTTTAAAAAGAGATTTAAAATGGTATTTAAAGAGGTTTAAAATAGTGATTAAGATGGTGATTTTCCACCAAACAAACAGCCTCTACCGTTGGTTCCTTCGTGAGTTACCACCCCATCCCACGGGCTAACCCACGTTAACCTCTACCATCTCACTGATTGATCAAAACAAAAACAGCCCCTAACGTGGGTTTAGCCGTGAGTTACCCATACTCAATCCACACCATAAACCATGCGAACTCCCCCATCCTTTCTCCCTTGTTCGACTAAAAACCAACAGCCCCTCACGTGGTTTTATTCGTGAGTTACCCATTCCATCCCACGACCCAACCCCCGCTACCCTCTGCCCTCTCTCTCGATTTCCAGCGCCTAAAACCCAACAGCCCTCCCCGTCCCTTTTGCCGTGAGTTACCATCACCAACCCACATCACAACCCACCCTAATTAGTTTGGGCCTAAAACCCTTGAGCCGATTAAAATTCTTTTTCCTCCCAAAAATTTTCCAATCGTCACCTCTCTCACTCTCCTTCTCTAATCGACTTCAAGGCACAAGGCTAGGGTTCTCTCATTCTTTTGTTTCACTCTCCATCTCAACTACAATCATCCTTCAATCCAAGGTATTTCTCTCAACTTCTTCTTCTTCTTCTTCTTCTTCTTTATGCTTTCCCTTTACTATTTTTAATGGTGAAATTAGGTTTTACTCAAACCCTTGATGTTTTCTTCTTTGAACTTCCTCTTTATGAAAAACTTCAAGTTTCAAGGTGTTTGAGCAAATACCTCACTCCATAGATTTTTACTTTGGGATTGCTCCAATTTTTGGGAGTTTTGTTGCGATTTTGTGAGTTTTTCTCATGGTTTTATTCTTGGTTACTAATGAGGATTAATTGAATGTGTGATATTAATTCATGTCTTCTATATTTCTCATATTGGTTGATTTATCCATGGGTGCTATCATAGTTTTTGTTAGTTGTGAGCTTTTCTCAAAAACTAGGGTTTGGTTTTTAAAGCTAATCATGTGGGATTATTCAAGATGTTGAAATTGGGGGATTATTCTAGATGTTGATATTCTGGGAAATTATGTGTGTTCTTACCACCATGGAACTCATGCTTATGCTTGTCTTTTCAATTTGACTTCATGCCATAAGTGTTCTATGTGGATGGGGGCAGGTGTTTAACCAAGTCATTATATGCGCATAATTGTGATTTGATTTTGAGCCTTGTCCTTCCGTGATAAATTTATCCATTCACTAGGCTTGTGTGGTGTTTATGTGCTAACTGTCTTCGAACAATCCTACCATCACCTCGTTTTGGTGGGATGTCAATTACACCTCACACTTCATGTAACAATTAAGTCACAATTTGGGGGTTATGAGTAATGTCATGTTTTATTTTTTTTCCCCCATCATCTTCTTGCTCTAACTTTTACATGTATGCATTTTGGTTGTGAGCATGAGCTTCCCTTTACACAAAACAAACCTATATCCCAACATAGGTTTAGGGTTCCTCGCATTCCTCCCAATCACACACACATTTGGTCACCCAACTCATTTACTCTTTCAAAGTCGATGGTTGTACATCATTCAAACCTATGTCCCAACATAGATTTGGGGTCGTCAATCTTTGACCCACTTTCCGTCTTTACCAAGAGTAAACCTAGACCACGGTCTAGGTTTGGGGTGACCATCTATTCTCACTATGTACTAATACTTCCATTGAATTTCAGGATATGGCGAGAACTCGACTCCATATCACACCACGCCACCATATTTCTTCAGGTTGGCAGTAAAGCTAGACCACATCATCGCGGAAATAGTAGAAGTTTGAACTACCACCGGCCGTATCGCCGTCCTACTTGATGCCCATTCTTGACTTCATTATTTTTGTGAATTTGGTACTTGTATCGTCTATTATTTTGAATTCGGATAACTGTAATCATGTAGACATACTATTCACATCATATCGCACGAACACGAGTAAGGCTTCTACTATCTATTATATAGTGCATAAATTTTCTGTCATCTTAAACTCAAACCAAACTTGCACATTGGGGACAATGTGCCGGTAAGGTTTGGGGTTGTAGACCGGGTATACTATCGGGTATTCTATGGTATTGCATGTTAATTGCGTAATTATCACAAGTTGTCAAGCATATCATAAATCTTATTTTCGTAGGATAGTGAACACCGGAACTCATGAAGCACCTAGGCATTTAGATAACTTTACATTGTTTTGAGAATCTAGGAGCGGAGATATAGTCCTAAAAATAATCAGGAAATTGCACGAATAGGGGACATTAGTGGAGACCACCCGAGAGAAATTTGAACCCAATAACGTACTATTTATTGCGAGAGAATTATACACTATTATCTTATACACCTTTCAGATTCTCTGTCGTGATTATAGTTAGATCTCACTATAATATTGCATTGGGTAACAAAGACGGCCATAAGGATATTAAGTGCCAACTTCTGTCGTATCTGAATTACGAACCTTAAGAGGTGATTCCAGGCATTGCGTGTTAATTAAATTTGTAATTCTTTTATCTTGCTTACCTTTCTATTGTGTGCACCTAAGCCCTTTTGCAGCCATACAGCAATTAAATTCATTCGTAACCCATTTATCTAACCCCAGCCTGATTGTCAGCCTACCCGCATCCGAACGTGTGTCATGAATGAACAACTGGTAGGGAACAACGGAAAGGGGTAGGAAAAAGCAAAAGTTATACTGAAAGCCAGTTCTAGAAAGAGCGAAAAGACCAAAATGGGTCTAACAACTGCAAAAAAAAAATCAGCAGCTGCAATAATAAAGGCTATGAAAAAAAAAAGAAAGAAAGGAAAAGAAAAAGAGAAAATGATGTGAAAAGAAACACCAATGTAAAGGCACAAAGTGGGAATCAAAGTGAAAAGAAGGAAACTGGCCGGGAAGAATGGGTTGAAACTAGTTGTTCATTCAATGCCACATTGAGGATTTTGATCCGTTTACCTTCGTTTCCTGGCCATAAGCCTAGCCCCATTACAACCTTTACAAAGACCTGGATGATCTTTTGGAAAATGTAGGAGGATAGACGGAATAGCACTAATAGTCCTAGTCTTGTTACTTGATTCCTTCTGAGATCACTTCTTTGGACATTTGTGCGTTTTTCTTGTTTAGTTGTTCATGCTAATATCTTGTGAATTTTTGTACATAAACTCCAAATTCATGAACAACATGTGTCTGAACCTAGGGTTTGAGCGTAAAGAGAGTATCTGTGAGGTAGGGTCAAGGCGAAATCCTCCCCGAAAGTGTGAGGACTTGGTTGTGATTAGGTATGGTGTCACTGTTCTTAGTTCGATTTTCAATGTTCATGATTCTAATACCTTTGTTGAATAATGAATACCGGTTGTTTCATCCACTTAAATTTTTATTGCTTGACACCCATGATTGCTAACCGATAGATATACCCGTGGTCCGGTTCATTTATAATTGCATGTTTGGTTTAAGTTTGTGTTTTTATTGACGCTAATTTGCTTGGGGACAAGCAACGCTCGGTTTGGGGTTGTTGATAACACCAATTTATGGTGTTATTTTTATATCATTAACCGGGTAAAAGTGCTTAATTCCAAGTGAAATTAGCGGAGTTTTATAATTTAAATCAAGTGTTTCAGGATTATGCATCATGTTATGAGATAGCCAAGAATGAAGGTGAAAAGTACTTTTCCGAACGATAATCGCGCATAACGTTCATCAAGTTCAAAGACCGAAAAATGGCCGGTGAAAAAGTGAAGTTAAGAAGAAAAATCAATTTCAAAAGTGGGCCAAAATCAGTGGCTGAAGTATCTTTTGATGTGGGTTGCTGAAGCTGAACCCACGGAGCAAGCTACCAGAATGAAAATTAGGGTACCTTTCTTCGTGAGTTGCTGAAGCTAACCTACGGATCAACCCACGAGAAGGTGCTGGATGTTTTTAATGAATATATCTTAGGGTTTTGGGGGACTTATCATTCTATTCTCAATTGGGCGACAAGAGGAAGCAAGGAGACATACTTGGGGCAATTTTTGCAAGAGGAGAACACAAGATTGAAGCTTGGAAACATCTTTGGCCACGATTCTTACATGAATTCTTCCAATTCTTCGTCGGTATTACACATTCAAAAGGGAGTTTTTCAATCTTTGATGTTTGAGAGAACTTTTCTTAGATCTATGAATTCTTCTAGTATTTTCTTGTTTAATACCCCCAACATGAACTAATCTTTAGATGTTGGGGGTTGGTTTGATTATGGTTTAAGCTTGTGAACATGTGATTGGGAGTTTTTATCAGTTTTTCCTAACTAATGAAGCATATGATTTGGGTTTTAATGCTTTTGTGAGTCTGATCAACTTTCATCTGATTTGTTCGTTATAAATTAAGTTCGAGAGAATTAATTGTTAACAAGAACTAGAATTATATGCCTAAGGTGAGAAATTGGATCGAGATATACCAACTAAACCTTAGTATCATAATAATCTGGAACTTAATGTGTTTTGAATCCATGTGTTAAGATCGAGAGATGAGACTTGTGCTTTCAAAATAAAATCCGTTGTTTCTTGAGAAAGAACAAGGGTGATTTCATAGATTAGATTTTCATTAAAGGGTTTAACTGATAATTGCCTTCAAGAATATTGTTCATTAGTGAAAACCATAGGATTTCCATCCCTCAACTATTTGTCTTCATAAAAGTTTCCAAAGTCGTTACATTTGAATAGTGTGTTATTTTAATTTATTGTTATCAGTACTCAGTTAATCATTCATAAAAATTCAACCTTTTTGACCGTTCAGTTAATAGTGAATATAGTCATTGTGATACTCAGTTCCTAGTTCCCTTGGTTCGATACTCGTACTTCCAAGTACATATTACTTTATTCGACCCGTACACTTGCGGTTAGATTAGGGGGGGTGTAAACCCGCCTATCAGACCATAATGAGCAACACTCACCAGAATAGGTTCAATGATGCATCAAGGGCAGGGACATGTTCAGAGGGTTCTCTAAATGATGTATGCAGTTGGTGAAGTGAATGATGAGAATGTACCTGTTTATACCAAGGTTAGTATTTTAACTTTTTAAATCAAAGATGCAAAAGAAATGTACATGACTTGCATACAATGGAACTAATATGCCGACACAATCTCTCACACAATAAGAGATTTCGAGTATTTTAACTTTTTATTGTAGTCATTGCTTTGATTTTGTATTCACCTTAAAGGATTGTGTAGATAAAGAAAGACGTATTTATATATATATATATATATATATATATATATATATATATATATTAATTATTCATATGGAGATTTGAAAGAAGTATCTTTTACAAACAGTCCATATATTGGCTATAATCCAGTTTGTTTCCAGGTTATGAATTTCAAAATCACTTTTTTTCAACCATTGGGGACTGTTGTGATTTTGGAGGGATCAATTCTCTTTTTTTTTTTGGCATTGGATTTCTGAGACTAAAGATGATTCACAGAACCACATTGTGGGATTTAGATATGGTGTGGATTTGATGAGAAATAACTAAGAAGTATAATGCAAAAATTATAGCAGTAAAAAAACATTTTGTGTAATGAGCAATAAATATAACTATATTTTAATTGTTAGAAACATGTTTTAGTTACAAATAGTAGAGCACACACATCCTTAGAGTTAGTTTACTGCTTCTATTACTGGCCAAATGTTATACATGTGAGGTTTTTGCATCAGTGATGCACGAATGAAGTGAATGTGTGCAGCTGGTTCTTCTTGCAGTTCGTCTATAGAATGGACATGGCTCTTCTTCCTTTTCTTTGTGGCATATTTTCAGGTTCTTTTTGATATATTTTGCTGTTTTAACTCTAAATCACACCCAACAACGAAGATGTTATTTATAACATAAATCTACAGTGTTTTTTTCTGGGCAGCTGCATCTTTCGCTTATCAAGACCATCCCAACCAGTTTGTTTACTCTTCTATTTGATCTCATATTTGTTAACTAATTTATTTTTAGGAGAACATTGAGGATGTGGAAAGAAATATCTAATGGGCCGTTTACCAAATACTTACTCGGGTAAGCGCTTACCAAGTCACATTACTTTAGCGGATGAATATGACAAGGACTAAGAATCTTACCTGGTAAAAGCTAAGACAAAGACCAAGATTCTTACCCGGTAAGTAATTAAGGGAGAAGACTATTACCAAGGTCGGTGCTTACCGGGAAATTTCTTCCATACGATACCATTTTGCTGGACTAAAATCTTATATGGTAAGTAAATGTTGGATTTTACCGATAAATGTTTTTCCGGGTAAGGGTTTGGTAAACGGCCCCTAAACTTTTAGAAGATTAATGTGTGAAGATGGTATCGACCAGTGATGAACCCATAAACTTTTTCATACGGTGGCACCATATAATACAAACAAAAAATAATTACAAAAAGCACAGTTTTTATTAACGTGTCTTCATTTTTTTACCGACATTTAATATTGCCCGATGTGTTTTTAGCCTGATTCCACAATTTCGAGGGATTTTTAAAGTTGTTTGCTTGATTTCGAGGGATTTTAAGTTTTTTTTTTCGAATTCGAAGGATTTTTTCGGTTGATTTCAATAGTTTCTTTTGGTTTTTTGGTTGATAATGAGATACAGTTGCACCTTTTTGAAGTTTCCAAAATAATATGGTCAGTTGCACCTTTCACGAACCTAATTTTTTTTACCCTTTGTCGGAGAAATAATACGGTGACACGTGCCACCGTATTCACCACACCAGGTCCGTCCATGGTTTGGACTTTGGTCATTTGCCGTTTTTGTATGAAGATGTGATGATGTCTGGGGCAGGGGGATTTTTGTTTAGCTGATCTTTGTTCTATTGTTGGTGTATGTTCTATCAAACAGGGTATATCTTGCTTTACATATATGAGAAATGTGGTGAGCTCAGTAATGATTTGAATTTGTTAAAACTTTGTGATGCTGAAAGTTGTTAAAACTTTATGACGTGAATTATTTTTGCTAAAAATATGATAATAGAGTAGGACTTTGCAATTGTTTAGAGTATAAAATTTCTTTTTCTTCAAGTTGCAATTGGTTGGCTATAACTTTAGTTAATGAATGAGTGTGTGTATGGAGTGGGCTCGCATTGAAGCTACATCTTTTTCTTTGTTTTTGTTGAGATGTAGAGTGCAAGTATACATAACTATGTTAGAAATGCATAGTGTAGCTCGGTTTCTCCATTGTGACTTGTGATTACACAGTGATGTTTGTATGCAAGTAAATCCATTTCATGGTTGTAGCTCTTATGCAGTTGTGCTTACATAGTTATGTGTGTGCAAGTAAATCCATTTCGTTGCAATAGATTGGTTTCCCCTTGGCATAAATTGTTGCATACGTTACCGTTTTGATGAACTACAATCTTACTCGATAAAGTAAACGACCCCTTGGTTGCATATAACATTGTATTGGAATGGTTCTTATAATAGATGCAGATGTTTTTACCATGCATGCAGTGTCGTGTTTGGATAGTTTTTGGATTGTAATTACTAAATATTTGTTTCCACTTTCATTTACAATAATTTGGAACAATGCATTCATTTTCTATTTTGATCTAACTTTCATATAAGTTGTACTTGATTGCATCCCGTTACATCGCACGGGTACACTACTAGTATATATATATATATATGCATAAAATTGATGTATATAAATTTTATTGCAAGGCCCATGAAGTCTACAACCTTAAATTGGGCTGTTAATGTGAGCCCAATAATATCACGGTATATGCTAAGAATGAGGGTTTTTTTTTCTTTTGCAAGTAACTATTTTATATATGTATAAATTATTCAAAAAGTTTGTCTCAATTTGAAGTACACGTTTTCATACTTAATGTACGACTTGTTATACCTTCAGAAAACCGCATCATTGAGGGAGTTTATGATATTCAACTTGACACCAATATTAACACATTTTTTAGGTTTTTTAACGAGTTTTTAAATTAACAAGACATGTATTGTTTATCATCACTTGTAATTTTTGTTTTATTCAAAAATAAATTACAGACTTCTTTAAATGAGACATAAAATAATTTTTCGTTCTCAATTTACGATAAAAACTTGCATCTCAAATACAATGCAGTTGTACCCAACTAGTTATATATACATAGGACTGTATATTTGCTAATGCAAAAGTTTCCTTTGACAAGAAGCGAATAAATGGATCAACTCACAGCTCCACTGACAACGATTTTCCAATGACGAGGAAGGGAGAAGATGCATTTCACTACAAAACATACAGTTTTTTCCGACAGAAAAATCCGCCGGAAATCCGTTGGAAAATAGTGTTTTCGGCGGATTTGGCCGGATGAAAATCAAGGCGCCGCAAACGCAAATTTCCGACGGACTTTTCGGCGGATCAAAAATTTTCGATGGATTTTTCCGCCGGAAATCCGTCGGAAATTTTTGTCAATAATTAACCCGAAATAATTTAGTCCAGCAAATTTTCTGTGGATTTCCGGCGGAAAAATCCGCCGAAAAGTTTATTTAAATTATTAAATAAAAATATTTATATGATAAAAAAGAATAAAACTTTCAGCGAATTTTCCGATATTTTTTTAATTATTTATTTATTTATTTTCCGACAGATTTTTCCGCCGGAAATCCGTCGGAAATTTTGGTAATTAAAAAAAATCAAATTAAATGCTTTTGTGTATTAGTTTTACCAACAAAAATTTTGTTAGCTTTTTAAAAATTGGTTTTCCTAAAAAATAATCAAAAAATATATAACCAACTTTTTTTATATACATAATCAAATTTTATATTGAAGCACACATATCTCTACTAATAATAAATATTATCATTTTTACAATTTATATTCAATTAAATATAATATACATCACTTTAAAGTTCGATTATTAAGCAATCAAATACTAGTACACTCATGCAAAGTTATGCCAAATTTCTCAATAGATATGATCTACAACAAAATTATTAGATGAAAATCAATAATAAAAAATGTAAAAATTACTCAATAATATTTTAATACAAACATATATGACTTTTTATAAATAGATCCCAATTTATTTTAAAACAATTTTGGAAAACATATACTAATTTTTTAAACAACTCAAGATTTATTTTAAGATATGGAATATTTAAAAAAAAATCAAATAACTCTTTTATGAAAAAGAGATCTTAAGTTTTTTTTAAAACAAATTTGGATATTTTCTAAATACAAATCTACAAAAAAAATAGACAGGGAAAATTTTATAAAAACCAAATATGTCATTTTTATAAAATCAAATCTAGATATTTATTTAAAAAAAACATATCTAAAATAATTTTATAAAGACAAATCTATAGTATTTTTTAAAATGGGTAAAAAAAATTTAATAAAAACAGATCTGAACTATGTATTTTTTTAAAACAGATGAGAATTTTTTTTTAAAACCAGATCTGGATATTTATTAAAAACAAATATGAACCTTTTTTAGTCTAGATTTTCTTTAAAAAACAGGACTACATATTTTTTATAAAAAAAAATATGTGATAATTTTTTTTATAAAAAACACATAAACAATCTAAAATAAGAACATCAACAGATCTGGGGAAATTTTATAAAAACCAAATATTTCATTTTTATAAAATCAAATCTGGATATTTATTTAAAAAAATAACAAATCTAGAAGTGTGTGTGTGTGTGTTTAAATGTGTTTTTTGTGTGTGAGAGATACAAAAATTGAAACTCAAAACCAGTTAAGGTTTTCTAAACCTCGGCCATGAAGAGAGTAAAACAGGGACGAAGACCACGAAATCAAAACAGGGATGAAAACCGACAGGAAGGAACGGCGACGGTGGTGGTGTGGCTTGAGAACGGCGACGGTGGTGGTGTGGCTTGAGAACGGCGACGGTACAGGTCTGGATGGAGAGAAATCGATCTGAGAATCGAATAGAGAGGGAAGAAATTGGAATTGAGGTTGATGAAAGGGGGGTGTCTAATTTTTTAGGGGATAAATGGGGTGTGACGGCGGGGGAGAGAGAGAGACTAGATATTAGGGTTTCAGGGGGGGGGATTTGGGAAGGGGCGGGAGACAAAAATAAAAGGGAAAATTGCGTCAAAATGGAACCAACTTTGAGTTGATTCCTATTTTAGGGAACCAACTTTTAAAATCCTTATTTTGGGGTTTAAATCAAACTTTACATATATTTTAGGGTCTCCATTACCTAATAACCTGTAAACTATGACGTGGCTTCGGTAAAATCTGACGTAGCATTTTTATTTTCTTTAATACAAATTAAAATTCCACATCATGACTATAAATAAAAATTTAAATACATGATGTTCTTACTGCAGTCCTGCCCTCTTCTCGTAGATCTCTCCGCCTCCTTTGCCTTCCCTACCGCCGATTACTCTCACCATCCTCCACCTCTATTTCTTTGAAGAGTGTTGAAGGTTATCTTGCACCTCCCCCATTAACGAGGATGACGGTGACCCTCCGCTACCGCCCCTATTTGTGTGTTAGGGCTTAAACAAGTGAACAACCCTTCTCCATGTATTCCGCTTTTATCGTTAACTACGTCAAATCCCAATCGTAATCCATTATGTCCATCGTAAAACATGGAGGATAATGTTTTAGCTTTCTTTTGTAGATGAAGTTTAAGGTTCACATCTTGGGCTAGGGTTTTCAATTTCTTTTATGCAGTCGATTTGGGGTTGATGGGTGACGTGGATTGCGACAATGAATGGTTAGGGGTTGTTTAGTAATGGGAATCAACTACGTTGTAGACTCATTTAGTTCGATCCTTTTTCTGTTTAAAGAGCTGATTCATGATGTTGTTGTGTTCATACTTTTGTCCTCGATGTAGAATTTCGTTTTTCCTGAAAATAAATGTTGAAGGCTGGATTTCTATCTGAGATAGCTTGGTAGGTGCTCTTGAACATCTCCGAAAAAAATTTCGGTTCCACTTAGTTTTAGCTTTGGCCTAAATAGGATAAAAATGAAGATTTAGATCCAGAACTCATAAGCGATTTCTTCATATTGTTTTTACCAAACGATTTCCATCAAATAAATTAAACAAAATCCTAAAATCAAAATTGATTGGTGATGAACTTATTAAGTGTTCTATTAAGAGGAAGACTACAGAATGCTACCTGTGAATCCGACGAGAAGAGTAGTGACAAGGATGGCTAGGAGAAGGGGCAACAATTGATGAGTGCTAGGATGAAGGAATCCAGTGGTAGATTTATGTTTATATTAGGTACACAGGTAATTTTTTGGGTCTTTTAGTTTACCAAAGTTAAGTAATTTTAGTAAAGGTGTCAATGAGATGATGACATGGATAAATTATTTTCCATGTAAGCATTTTGAAAATAATAAATTTGACAAATCATTAAAAAGTTACCGGTTACCTGCTAAATAGGTAATCAAGGCCCTAAAATATATGCAAAGTTTAATTTAAACCCCAAAATGAGGATTTTAAAAGTTGGTTCCCTAAAATATGAATCAACTCAAAGTTGGTTCCATTTTAATGCAAATTTCCCAAACTAAAAGGGGGAAGTTTTTAGAATAAAAAATATATTATTATAAATAATAAAAAATTAATTAACGTTTTAAATTAATGAGTTCTAATTTAATACTAGAAACGTACCCGTACAATACAACACGATACATATCGATCTTAATGTTTCGTTCTATTTTTTGTCTTTATCAATTTTATAATATGTTTTTGTGTATTTTGAAAAGGCCATAATGTTTTTTATAAAAAAGAAATTTTTAATTTTTAATAATAATTTAGTTTAAGTTTAATAATAATGTAATTTATTTTAGATTTAATAATATATATTTTTTTATAAAATAAACATTAAATATTTTGTTAGATTTCAATGATTATCTTAATTTTATTTTAGATTTATTATATTTAAAATATTGATTTTTATCCTGTATTTAATTATGTGGGGAGTGATTTTAGGGAGTTGAAATGGTTAGAGATAAAAACTGAAAATTAATAAATAACATTAGAAAGTAGTACATAAAGCTGTAATGGTTGTTTTTAAGAAATTTTAAGTCATTCGCATTAAATAGTGGTACATTAAGCTTTTACCAATTGTTTTTTAAAAGTTTTTTTTTAATGCTCTATAATATAGTATAGATATGTATGGATGTTTTTATTGATAAATCATATAAAAAAATATTTAAAAATCAGTTCTCACTGCACTGTAACATTTTTTGGTCTTCATGAAATCTAAATGGGTACGTTAAAGCCCAAATAGATTCGTTAAAGCCCAACTTGATCCGTTAAACCCAACTGGATCCATTAAACCCAACTAGGTACGTTAAAACCCAAATAGATCCGTTAAAGCCAAACTGGATCCATTAAACCCAACTGGATCCGTTAAAGCCCAACTGGATCCGTTAAAGCCCAACTGGGTACCTTAAAGCCCAACTGGATCCATTAAACCCAACTGTAGATCCCAGAACAGTGCGATTTATCAACAATAATAATCAATCATAAACAATAATTAAACCACAACTGCTAGTCATATGATTAGATGTAACAGTGAATGGTTTAGGTTTACAGAGAGAATTTCTGATCAGCTAAAGTAAACCTTAAAGACTAACTTCTAACAATAATCTCTTCTAACCTAATTCTCAATAAAACAAAACTTTAAATATGGTCGTATAAGCCTAATGGGCTTGAGGCCCATTTACACACAACCTATCAAATAATTACAATTCGACCCCTGAACTTCTATTTAACAAACAAATTGTCCTAACAATCTCCCCCTTTAAATTGAAGTTCATAGTCACGCCAGTTAAGAACATGAATCTTCCGAAATCCGAAACTGATCTCGAAATGTTGCATTGAAGTTCTATACTCCATTCGTTCTTTGATCAGGCCCAGTGCTTTGAGAACAAGACATTTGTAGTTCGGATCCAAAGGTTGAATCCCTTTGACATCTTGATCAATGGAGCGCTTCAGCTTGTCTCTAAGCAGCAAATGTGTACCATCACAGAACCGTGCAATATGACTGAATCTGATGAACCGCATGTCACCTTTACCATTCACATAAATCATGCCAAGTTCTGGAAATTTTACCACAGGGAAAGCAGATACATTCTGGGCGTCTGATGGAAGACTTAAATCAGGTTTAAGCAGATTTATCTTTGCTTGATTGCTTTCCAACCCAATCTGAAAATCTTCAATTGAGGCAAGTTTCATAGCACACTTCATATATCTCTTGACAGTTCCTAGTGCGTCTGTAACTTCCCCAGGTCGAACGGTTCTAGTCTTTAGGTCTTGGAGCAGGAAAAGAAGATCTTGTAACTCGAGGCTTGCAAACTTAGCTTCAGAAAAATACCACTGCCTACCATCTTCTCTTGTCACCACAAAGAAAGAATACTTTATGCTCATGAAGTTGCAAGAGTAAATCCGATCGACATATCTGATTCTGAGCTTTGTCTTGTTGAAGCCTTTTCTGAGATTTTTATGCATGAATACAAGCTTGCGTTGCTTCTTCCTGTCTGTCATTGACTGAAGACCATGTACTACGACCTCATCATACGGGCGGATCCAATGAGCAAACAGTTGTTTCTGACTTTCTTCGAGAAACGGAACATTTATTCTAACTCTTTCCCATTTTAGTAGATGAATTGGCTGAGTACGATCTGTTCCTGAAACTGGTGATGCTGGAGGAGATCGTCTGGGGATATCTGACTGAGAAATCTCGGGATGAACAGAAGTGTAAGTCAAAAGAGGCACCGCGACAGAAGATTGTTCTGATGGATGGTGATCTTGAGCCACAATTTCATAATTCAATAGCTCATCTATCTCGGCTTGGAAGATTATCAATGCTCTTTCTGTATTAACTGGTTCTTCTATCAGATCTATATCAGAATATGGATCAACAATGATAGCCCAATTATCAGGATTGAGCGATGAACCTCCATCATGTTCCTCGGGATTTTCAACCGTTGGAATAACGTCATATAGCACTAAATCCATGACCTGTTCCTGTGCCTGTCCCTGCCCTTCAGTTTGAGTACCAGAACCCAACTCTGTTTGTTCCTGTACCATACCCATCTCTGTCTGTTCCTGCACTGATTCTGGCTCGGATGTGCGTTGGTGCTTCTCCCCCTCATGATGATCAGGATCATCCTGGTCATCATGCTTGCGCTTGAGCCCTTCTTCTTGGTTTCAGCAGGTTTCCTCCAAAGATGATACTCGTTTAGTCAATGCAGATATAGTTTGCTGCATAGACTGAATAAGTACAGATTGGTGTTGGAAGGCTGCAAGAGATATAGTGGGTGGGGTGGGGGTGTAGGAGTAGATGATTGGGATCGTAGGAGTGACAGTGGGTCAGGATATTGAGACGGTTTTGTTTGGTATTGGGCTAGGAGTTTGGCTAGAGCATGGATTTGAGGTCATCGATGGATAGATCGGTAGGTGCATGGGAGGGTGGTTGTAACACCCTGAATTCTGGAAATAGCAACTTATTTAAAATTTTCTAAACACATCATTAATTGAATCATCTACAACCACGAATTTAGATTCAAACTACAATACACATATACCATCTTATACATACGGACTATAAATGACCGGTGCTACTCATACCCATGCATAGTCAGTATCTCCATAACGCGGAAGACTTCACCGAATACTTACTTTCGGATCTAGCTAAGGCTCTACTCTTCTTAGGGTTGCTAGAACCAACTCCCAACCTTGAAACCTGATGCACATGCCAACAAATAAAAAGGTTAGACTTAACGCCTAATGAGCTCAAGAGTTTTCCTTAGAGATATATAAACCAAAAACTTTAAGAACATTATTTAAAAATCATGATTTCCAAAATGCAATACATTTTATTTGAAAGCAACCAAAATGAAATACCTTAAATCTTAAAAACAATCTCCTTCCCATCATTCACCCTTTTCGTGATTAAGATCATAAAACATACGCCTCTTTAAATAAAACCAAAACCAAAGCGCATGTAAAACATAATTGACCTCATAATGATCAAACACCGAAACCGTAGATAACTCCAACTTCCAAAACATCCCAATAACTCAAATGAGTTTCAATAACCCAAACCATAAAACATAGGTAAATACCCATACTCAAGCTTCTCCGAAAACATGGATTATAAAACTCCATAACCAAAACCACACCTATTGGTGACGGGGAAGACCCGATTATATTGTACGTGACGGAACACAAGGTAAGTCACACAATTATGTAGTAAATCAAAACATGTGGGTTACACATAAAACACCCACCGAGCTCAACTACTCCAAGTCTATCGCCCGAAAACATCAAGTCAACCACTCCAGGTCTATTCTTGAGAGTCCTCAAAACCGGGCAACTCGGGCACAATGGAATTACACCTTACTGTCCATGGGACGCTGCCCGACCGTATAGGCCCACACCCTACTTACCATGAAGCCCGATGCCTATTCCGTGCCAAATGGTGAACCAACTTCCCAAACGGGGACAGAGGAACACCGGGCCTATGGATCCATTGCACTAACTAAACCATTACATGACTCAAAACGAATGAACTATTGCATTCAAACATGCAATTCTCAACTAAGATGCAGTAAATGAAAATCTTAACCAAACGCTCAACATTGAGCAATTAAAACGGGCAAGTGTCCTCAAAACCCAACAAAATCCAAACCGAGCCATAAGCTTAACAAATCCAAAGACCCAACGTCGAAATTCATAAAATGAAATCAAATATAATTAACCCGTACTTATATAAACCCATACTCCAAAACATATAATTAACTCCAACGTAGTTTAGATTGGGACAATTCATTTTCCAAGTGAGTTTACAACATTTACCCTTTCAAAACGTCCCATAACACAAAACCATGCATTTCTCCAAAGCACAAATTGAAACACATTTATGCTCAAAATCTACTTCCATAAAATAAATCATTAAAATATCAAAATACATGATTTATTTATCACAATGCCCAAAATCCCAAAGATGTGTGCTAAATGAGTTTATAAAGTTAAACACCTTTAAAAATAACCAACTTATCAACAGTTACCAGTTTCGTATAAGGCACAAAACACTTTAAAACAAACATTATGGCATGTACACCGTTTTCACAAATCAACTTGAACTTACCTTGCTAGATTTAGGCTAAATCTAGATTTCACCCAACGAGCTCTTTTGAAGGACGCTTGAATCCTCAAGCCGAAAACTTCCAAAACCTAGATCCATACAAATCCAAACCATAAATACCCATACATAAACATATAGAAACATTTCCCCAACCTTTATATACTAAAATCCTCAACAAGATCAAAACCCTAGTTTCCCAAAAACCATCAAATCCGAGATTTGAGATACCAAACACTAATAAATCACCAATGGAGCATTTATAACATTATTTCAAGAAAGCTTACCATTAAAGATGACGAGACTTTCCGAGAACACCTAATCCAACTCTTCAACCCGAGCTCCCAACCGATGAACTTAATGAGGAAGATGAAAATTGAGGTTTTGTGGTTCAAGATTCCTACTAGCTAGATGGTGAGTAGTCATGTGGTTTGGGGAGGAAAAACCCCCCAAAATGGGTTAGGGTTCGGTTTTGGGGCTTGGGAGAGAAAATGGGAGAAGATAGAAATGAGAAATGAGGGAAATGGGTGAAAATCGCACATTTAACCCACTGGTACACGCAGGCTATAGTGCCAGGCGATTATGCCAGTGGCACAATCGCTGGCACAATCGCCAAGCATGTACCGTGAGCTCCTCAGCTTCGGCGATAGTGCTAGGCTATTGTGCCCTCTGGCACAATCGCTGGCATGGTCGCCCTAGTGTCCCCGAACTCCAAAAATCCGACTTTTCAATGCCCAAACTCCCGATACTCCGAGGGACTTTAAACAATACATTTCCCAAGAAAACCCCACTGTTTACAAGTCACAGAAATGTCCGGGTGACATTTACTTACCGAAAATTACGGGCGTTACAATCCTCCCAACCTTAGAATGATTTCGTCCTCGAAATCTAGATTCCCATGAAACCTTGCCTGCAAAAGGATTTCCCTGAACCCTTCTTCCGGCACCACTAACATGACCCTTATACCGATACTCGCCAATTGTCCCTCATGGGAAAGTTACACCCATAGCCAAGCGAACACTCAATTCGCCAAAGTAACCTTTACCCACAAGGTTACGGTCGTCTCCCAACCTTGGATGACAATTACTACCTCCAAGTAATTTTGTGATCCCAACTTTACACTGACCAAATCCCTTCGGATCTATACGGATCCTATCTCAATCGTAACCAAACTTCCAAAATCCTCAGATTTCAACTGATCCATTCCTAATATATATAAAGATATTCTTCCAAGGCGCACATATGCGTCCTTCAAGTGACGGGTTAGCCCCGATTCGGTTAGCACTCAACTCCGCTCCCATACCAACCTCACAACATTCCTATAATAGGGTCTTTATCACCACGGAGATGCTTAAACACACCGATACTCAATCCTCAACACCCACACTCCTTTCAGATTCTATCACCGAAAGGTCAAAATTTTCCATGATCCGATCGGGATACTTCTAAACATTGCAAGATCCGATAACCTCAAGAAAACAAGTCGACACCTAGGGCTAAACGGTGACCTCGAAATCATGGACATCCCGTCCCAAAATCCCATTCCAGACGAATAGCCGTAGTAAGGTTGACGCTTAACTGAGTGCTAAAACTTCAACTCAAGCATTTCTAACAGGCGGACCACAAGAATTTCCTTAGATCGCGAAGCCCACTAATATGGTACACCATCAACATAAATCACGATGCCACCCAGACGAGCAATTCATCAAAACGAACCCGATCTAATCGCCGATAATCACCTAAGACCTTATCTCGCAGATTTACCGAAGCATAGAGGTCATCTCTTAATCAACTGGGGAACAAAATCTAATACCTCCACTATTCAAGCGTGACCCGATTCAAAATTTGAAACCCAATTTCAAGATCGACCACAAGTCGGATCATCCGACGCTTCAAATTCCAAGGACTCCTCTAGTCCCTTTATTATTGCTCCTTTCACGACAGGGGTTTAAATCTATAGGCCTAATGAGTTCAAGGTTTTCAACTAATGTGCCAATTTAAACTCTTATAAACTTTTAAATACACAAGTTTTATAACAATTAACCGTACAGCGAAAATACACTATCGTTCATCCGATAGGTTTCAAAACTGGTTACCAATACTATGCATATAAAACCATTTCAAAAATCCTTCAGCCCTTACTTACGCTAATCATAACCGTAATAAGGATATACAACAAGTTTTTCAAATGGGCCACTATGGTCCCAGTTCGCATCAACATACCCCATTCGTGGGAAAATAATTTTGTGTGCCAAAACAGTATATAGCGAGGCGGTTGAACAAAACTCCTAAGAGACAAGTGATGTAATCGAGTTCTCAAAATTTCTCGTTCGACTATATAAAGATATGGAATAAAATTCCCATCAAGACCCACATGCTGAGTTCGTTTCTCAAAACTTAGCAACACAAAATATGCATGCGATTGGTCAACATACAATAAATTTAAATCAATTTTCAAACTTTAGGTCGTACAATGAAATGATTTTGTCCGAAAATAGTGGCTACAATGACATGTACACCGATAACTCACTTAACGCGTTGCGGAATTCATAACAGTAAAATCAACAACTGAAATACGTTCAAAGAGAAAGTTCAATACAAAACGACATAAACTTTTCATATGCTTACTCACACCCACAATTTAAAACAACTCAAAAACCATGTAGCATACAACGAACAACACTTGTATAAAAACCAAAAAGAGAAATCACATAATATTGAAACTTTCCGAAATAACATATGGGATAATATCTATTAATAAAACTCTCAAAACGTCTCTTACGGTTGCGAAAATACCGATGCAAAACTCGCATGAGACAAAATATTAAACGAAAATTTATAAGTTAACGCACACAATAATGCAAGTATACACCTCTCAAATTCAACAGCACGACACAAAATTTCGTAAAATAGAATTCCGTAAGACCCAGCAAAACCTTCCATAAAATCCAATGAAACCCAACGATGGTCAACCTCATATGGTGCCAAAACCGTCGTTCTCAGAATCAAATAGCATGAAACAAGGTCATGACTAAAATGTCAAAATTCCAAAATTTTATCTTTTATCGCATATGATAAATGTAAACGACACTTTTCACCAAAACCCGCATGAGACTCTTGTAAACTTACACGCAAATAAAATTAAACTCACACAATTCAAAATACACTTGTGCGTAGCAAAGCGTCAAAAAAATATTTCATAAATTCAACATGACTCGTACAGACTAAAATTCCCAAAAACATTTCGACTCAAGAACATGAGGACAACTCTTCCTTTAAAACCTTAACATACGTGGAGGAGATCCAATGTCAAAGTCAAAATTTCCACAGTTATTTGCCCAATAACCCAAATAACATTAAAACACGGATATTACAATATCCGGAAAACATAGTGTTAGACACGAAACAGGGATAAAGAGATTTTCAATAAAAATTGCAACCACGTGCAACAAAAAAGTTTCATGTATGTTTAAGTTCACGGTTTAAAATCTGATGAGTGCTAAATGTTTTACCAAGGCTTCGTAGTATAACACACTTTATGCTTCGAATACATGAGGAACAATTGATGCAAACTTATTTTAGAAATAAATTTCGTGCATGACTTTGGGTCGGCACTCAACATCCCGAAATCCCACTCCTTCATTTTCCCGTCGCACTATTGTCATCCGAGTGATCAAACATCTTAAGGAAATTAACGAAGACTTCATCAGTCCATCTTACAAATTCTCCTCGAATAATGTCGCTTCCAAAAGTCTACGACTCAAACCTCTCCGACCATTACGACCCGAAACGGTCCACTTAATGCTATCCCCATGCTTACTGTCATTCCAAGCGTCAAATACTCAAATCTTCGACTCTTTCTAATGATTACCTATTCAGAAACTTCTTCACTACCCCAACAGTCATCGTACCAAGGCAGTTCAAGCATACCAATGTAACTCGTAAGCTCACCATAACACTGGCCAGGTGCTATTATGAACATACTGTACATGATCATCCTTGCCATTTTCGGCGTGATTCCCGTTCCTAATGAATCCACTCACCTCGAATCATCAACTCTTAAAGTGCCTAATGGTGTGATCTCACACTCAAACGCTTAAATTACGCTAGTTTGAGTCTAGGCATTCTAAAATCAATACCTAAATCTCTCAAACTTAAGCTCTGATACCAACTTGTAACACCCTGAATTCTGGAAATAGCAACTTTTTTAAAATTTTCTAAACACATCATTAATTGAATCATCTACAACCACGAATTTAGATTCAAACTACAATACACATATACCATCTTATACATACGGACTATAAATGACCGGTGCTACTCATACCCATGCATAGTCACTATCTCCATAACGCGAAAGACTTCACCGAATACTTACTTTAGGATCTAGCTAAGGCTCTACTCTTCTTAGGGTTGCTAGAACCAACTCCCAACCTTGAAACCTGATGCACATGCCGACAAATAAAAAGGTTAGGCTTAACGCCTAGTGAGCTCAAGAGTTTTCCTTAGAGATATATAAAGCAAAAACTTTAAGAACATTATTTAAAAATCATGATTTCCAAAATGCAATACATTTGTTTTGAAAGCAACCAAAATGAAATACATTAAATCTTAAAAACAATCTCCTCCCTATCATTAACCCTTTTCGTGATTAAGATCAAAAAACATACGCCTCTTTAAATAAAACCAAAACCAAAGCGCACGTAAAACATAATTGACCTCATAATGATCAAACACCGAAACCGTAGATAACTCCAACATCCAAAACATTCCAATAACTCAAATGAGTTTCAATAACCAAAACCTTAAAAAATAGATAAATACCCATACTCAAGCTTCTCCGAAAACATGGATTATAAAACTCCATAACCAAAACCACACCTATTGGTGACGGGGAAGCCCCAATTACATTGTACGTGACGGAACACAAGGTAAGTCACACAATTATGTAGTAAATCAAAACATGTGGGTTACACATAAAACACCCACCGAGCTCAACTACTCCAAGTCTATCGCCCGAAAACATCAAGTCAACCACTCCAGGTCTATTCTTGAGAGTCCTCAAAACCAGGCAACTCGGGCACAATGGAATTACACCTTACTGTCCATGAGACGCTGCCCGACCGTATAGGCCCACACCCTACTTACCATGAAGCCCGATGCCTATTCCGTGCCAAATGGTGAACCAACTTCCCAAACGGGGACAGAGGAACACCGGGCCTATGGATCCATTGCACTAACTAAACCATTACATGACTCAAAACGAATGAACTATTTCATTCAAACATGCAATTCTCAACTAAGATGCAGTAAATGAAAATCTTAACCAAACGCTCAACATTGAGCAATTAAAACGGACAAGTGTCCTCAAAACCCAACAAAATCCAAACCGAGCCATAAGCTTAACAAATCCAAAGACCCAACGTCGAAATTCATAAAATGAAATCAAATATAATTAACCCGTACTTATATAAACCCATACTCCAAAACATATAATTAACTCCAACGTAGTTTAGATTGGGACAATTCATTTTCCAAGTGAGTTTACAACATTTACCCTTTCAAAACGTCCCATAACACAAAACCATGCATTTCTCCAAAACACAAATTGAAACACATTTATGCTCAAAATCTACTTCCATAAAATAAATCATTAAAATATCAAAATACATGATTTATTTATCACAATGCCCAAAATCCCAAAGATGTGTGTTAAATGAGTTTATAAAGTTAAACACCTATAAAAATAACCAACTTATCAGCAGTTAACAAAACTTATCAACAGTTAACAGTTTCGTATAAGGCACAAAACACTTTAAAACAAACATTATGGCATGTACACCGTTTTCACAAATCAACTTGAACTCACCTTGCTAGATTTAGGCTAAATCTAGATTTCACCCAACGAGCTCTTTTGAAGGCCGCTTGAATCCTCAAACTGAAAACTTCCAAAACCTAGATCCATACAAATCCAAACCATAAATACCCATACATAAACATATAGAAACATTTCCCCAACCTTTATATACTAAAATCCTCAACAAGATCAAAACCCTAGTTTCCCAAAAACCATCAAATCCGAGATTTGAGATACCAAACACTAATAAATCACCAATGGAGCATTTATCACATTATTTCAAGAAAGCTTACCATTAAAGATGACGAGACTTTCCGAGAACACCCAATCCAACTCTTCAACCCGAGCTCCCAAACGATGAACTTGATGAGGAAGATGAAAATGGAGGTTTTGTGGTTCAAGATTCCTACTAGCTAGATGGTGAGTAGTCATGTGGTTTGGGGAGGAAAAACCCCCCAAAATGGGTTAGGGTTCGGTTTTGGGGTTTAGGAGAGAAAAGGGGAGAAGATAGAAATGAGAAATGAGGGAAATGGGTGAAAAATCGCACATTTAACCCACTGGTACACGCAGGTTATAGTGGTAGGCGATTATGACAGTGGCACAATCGCTGGCACAATCGTTGGCACAATCGCCAAGCATTTACCGTAAGCTCCTCAGCTTCGGCGATAGTGCCAGGCTATTGTGCCCTCTGGCACAATCGCTGGCATGTTCGCCCGGGTGTCCCCGAACTCCAAAAATCCGACTTTTCAACGTCCAAACTCCCGATACTCCGAGGGACTTTAAACAATACATTTCCCAACAAAACCCCACTGTTTACATGTCACAGAAATGTCCGGGTGACATTTACTTACCGAAAATTACGGGCGTTACAGTGGTGGTGTGGGAGGTAGTGGTTCAGGCTTGGCCATCGATGCTTTGCCTTTGATCATGCGCTTTAGGGCATCTACCTCCTCCCTCATTTCGGAGTGCATAATGGAATGGACAACCTTTAGGGCGCCGTCCAGAAATTCCCGTGAGACGAACTTAGGGTGACTAACACCTAGGTCACTTAGACTTCCAGTTGTAGTGACGACTGTAGAAGTCGCACCGCCTACGGTCACAACTGGCGTGATGATGGTTATGGTAGGACTTCCACCCAATCCTCGTAATCCAATAGAAGTTGGAGTTACTATGGGTGTTCCGGTTGGGCCACTAAGGCCTCCAGCAGTAGTCGAAGAAATGACCCGTGTCCTAGTCAAAGAAATGATATCATCGATTGGCTCTAGATGCGGTGCACTGAAGGAAAGCGAGGACGGGGCAGTTGTCTTCTAGCTTCAATACTAGTACTCTCCAAGTGAGAGATTGGTAGCGTATGAGCTGAATCCCTGTGAGAAAGTGAAACCAACATCTGTTGAGAGATGTCGTAGTGGCTAGGTGGGGTGTGCAACTGCGTCACTAGATCCACGATGTCTTCTTCAATACCCTGTCCCAACACATGAGACTGGGTAGCAGATGTGGCTACCTGACTAATTTTGGTTAGGGGGAGGTCAACCGGAGTTGGTTGCCGCATCACTCGTGTACGCTCAAAATTGTGTTTACTTTTCCTTTCCTTCTCTCTCCTCACTTCTTCATTTTCTACTTGAACTCCCTCCGCTCTCCTTATCTCTCCGGGTGAGGGCTAATGGGCTTGAGGCCCATTTACACACCAAATATCAAATAATTACAATTCGACCCCTGAACTTCTATTTAACAAACAAATTGCCCTAACACCAACCGGATCCATTAAAGCCCAACTAGGAACGTTAAAGCCAACCGGATCCATTAAACCCAACTGGATCCATTAAAGCCCAACTAGGTACGTTAAAACCCAAATAGATTTGCTAAATCCAAACTAGATCCATTAAACCCAACTTGATCCATTAAAGCCCAACTGGATCCGTTAAAGCCTAATTGGATCCGTTAAAGCCCAACTAGATCCATTAAAGCCAACCGGATCCATTAAAGCCCAATTGGTACGTTAAAGCCCAACTGGACCTGTTAAAGCCCAACTGGATCCATTAAACCCAACCGGATCCATTAAAGCCCAACTAGGTACGTTAAAGCCCAACTGGATCCATTAAACACAACCGGATCTATTAAACACAACCGGATCCATTAAAGCCCAACCGGATCCATTAAAGCCCAACTGGATCCATTAAAGCCCAATTGGATCCATTAAAGCCAACCAGATCCATTAAAGCCCAACTGGTACGTTAAAGCCCAAATGGATCCGTTAAAGCCCAACTAGTACGTTAAAGCCCAACTGGATCCGTTAAAGTCCAACTAGGTACCTTAAAGCCCAACTGGATCCATTAAACCCCACCGGATCCATTAAAGCCCAACTTGGTACGTTAAAGCCCAATGGGATTCATTAAACCCAACTAGATCCATTAAAGCCAACTATATCCATTAAAGCCCAACGGGATTCGTTAAAGCCTAACTGGATCCATTAAACTCAACTGGATCCATTAAAGCACAACCGGATCCATTAAAGCCCAACTAGATCCATTAAAACCCAACTACATCCATTAAACCCAACTGCATCCATTAAAGCCCAACTACATCCATTAAAGCCCAATTGGATCAGTTAAAACCCAACTGGATTCATTAAAGCCCAACCGAATCCATTAAAGCCCAACCGGATCCATTAAAGCCCAACCTGATCCATTAAAGCCCAACTAGATTCGTTAATGCCCAACTAGATCCATTAAAGCCAACCGGATCTATTAAAGCCCAACTGGGTACGTTAAAGCCCAACTAGATCCCATAAAGCCCAAATGGGTACGTTAAAACCCAACTGGATCCGTTAAAGCCCAACTGGTACCTTAAAGCCCAACTGGATCCATTAAACCCAACCGGATCCATTAAAGCGCAAATGTGTACGTTAAATCCCAACTGGATCCGAGAAAGCCCAACCGGGTACGTTAAAGCCCAACTGTGTACGTTAAAGCCCAACATGATCCATTAAAGCCCAACATGATCCATTAAAGCCCAACTACATTAAAGCCCAACTGGGTACGTTAAAGCCCAACTTGATTCATTAAAGCCCAACTTGATCCATTAAAGCCCAAATGGGATCGTTAAAGCCATACTAGATCCATTAAAGCCCAACCGGATCCATTAAAGCTCAACTGTGTACGTTAAAGCCCAACTATGTACGTTAAAGCCCAACTGTGTACATTAAAGCCCAACCGGGTACGTTAAAGCCCCATCTGGGTACATTAAAACCCAAGTGCATCCATTAAGCGAACTGGATCCATTAAAGCCTAACAGGATCCATTAAAGCCCAACTGGATCTATTAAAACCCAACTGGATCAGTTAAAACCCAACTGCATCCATTAAAACCAACCGGATCCATTAAAGCCCAACTGTATATGTTAAAGCCATACTTGATTCGTTAAAGCCATACTGGATCCGTTAAAACCCAACTGGATATGTTAAAGCCATACTTGATTCGTTAAAGCCATACTGGATCCGTTAAAGCCCAACGACATCCATTAAAGCCAACCGGATCCATTAAAGCCCAACTAGGTACGTTAAAGCCATCCGGATCCATTAAAGCCTAACTAGATACGTTAAAGGCAACCAGATCCATTTTTTTTCAATTTTTTTAATTCGTTTCATAATAATATTTGTTTTTAATTATTTATTTTTTTTAATTTTTTTTAAAATCCCTTTAAGAAAAATAAATATTTATATATTTTTTGTATTTTCGACGGATTTTTGGCAGCCATTAAATTTTTTTTTTATTTTAAATCCCTTGAAGTTTCGGCGGATTTTCGGTAACCATGTTTTTTTTTTATTTTTTTTTTAAATTCTTTTAAGAAAAATAAATATTTAATTATTTTTTGTGTTTTCGGCGGATTTTCGGTGGCCTTTTAATTTTTTTATTTTTATTTTTATTTTAAATTTCATTGAAGTTTCGGCGGATTTTCGGTGGCCATTTATTTTTTTTAATTTTTTTAAATTCTTTTAAGAAAACTATATATTTAATTATTTTTTGTGTTTTCGGCGGATTTTCGGCGGCCTTTTAGTTTTTTTTTTTATTTTTTTTTAAATTCCTTGAAGTTTCGGCGGATTTTCGGCGGTGATTTATTTTTATTTTTTAAATTTTTTCAAAAAAATAAATATTTAATTGTTTTTTATGTTTTCGGCGGATTTTCGGCGGCCTTTTAATTTTTTTAAAACTCTTTTAAAAAAATAATTAATTAATAATTTTCGACGGATTTTCGGTGGAAATTAATTAATTAATTAATTTCCGCCAGAAATTATTAATTAATTATAACTAATATGAAAAAATTAAAAAAAAAGAAAACACCGTCGGAAATCCGCCAAAAAGTTTTGTTTTTTTTTTAAATAAAAATAAAAAATATTTCGGCGGATTTCCGGCGAAAGTCAACGGGTTTAACCAAATTGACTTTCGCCAGAAATCCGCCAGAATATTTCCGACGGAAAATTCTGCCGAAAATGACCATCGAAAAAAGTTGTTTGTTTAATAGTGTTTTGTTGCCATGGTGGGTTGATGGAGTACATGATGAAGATGCTTTAGAATAAGAACTCGATTCTCAAGTTTGAGGAGGTCAAATTCCCCATAAATTGAAAAACTTGTTGATAACCTAAGTTTTAGCTAATAAGTTAGTTGTTGGTTGGAAAGTTAGTGATGAATTAATTACATTTGACAAAAGCTAGCTCATAAGAGCATCAACAATGAAGTTTCTTGTTGAGGTTTTTATACAAACCTCCATTCTGAGACAGAGATTATTGTCTAGTCACAGGTTCTAATAAGAGCATCCACAATGGTGGTTCTTGTTGAGGTTTTTATAAGAACCTCCACTATGGGACAAATGTTTTTGTTCGGTTACAGATTCTAATAAGAAGTCAGTTGCTTGAACAAGAACTTTAGTTCTTGTCTAGCTTATTTCATTATTTTTTGTTGTTTCTTAACCATTTTATTTTGTTTTTAATAAATCTTGTAGACATATAAATTAAAAATTGATAAAAGAAATATAAATTAACTATTATATATATTTATAAATTTTGTTTTGATTTCCCTATTGTTGAAATTGTTATACAAGTATTTGTATTTTGTTTTAATAACTTTAATTTTTAATTATCTCATTATATTATGATCAGATTATTTTTCGAATACTTATATATATATATATAAATTAAAATTAATTTATAAACCGTAAATTAATAATTATAAAATATCTTTTTTATTTTTAAAAGTATATCAAATTGTCTATATATACAAGTTTTTGTATTTTATTTTAATAACTTTAATTTTTAATTATCTCGTTATACTATTATGTTTAGGTTATTTTTTGAATATTTATATATATAAATTAAAAGTTAGTTTATAAATCGTAAATTAATGATTGGAAAATATCTTTTCTTTTTAAAGAATATATCAAATTGTGTGTGTATATATATATATGTGGTCCCCTTCATTTGTTAACCGTGACATTGGTGTTAACCGTGCTAACCAATCTCAACCGTTAATTACGATGATCAACGACTCATATTTAATTGAATTTTCATTTAATTAATTATTATAGATAGGGATTGATTAAAAATAATGCACAGGTGCACAGGGTTAATTTGGTAAAATAACAACCCAATGTTATTTACGGTAACACGTTTAAATCATATAATCCCTAACATTTAGGGATTTCTTCCTTAGAATATTTAGGTTATTTACGGTAACATGTTTTTAAATCATATAATCCCTAACATTTAGGGATTTCTTCCTTAGAATATTTAGGTAACCATCAAAACTCAATCCTTCAAGAAATCAACAACAAGATTACCATTGTGGCGTCGAATCCGGAGAAAACAAAGGGAAATCGTAAACTACATCCACATTCATCGGAAAAAAAACGGATTAACCATCTAAATTGTGGGTATCATAATGCGTTCAAGTTTTTCACTGATGCATTTATGCACATTAAGGGGTTGTTTGTTTTTTAAAAAAAACCTTTTTAATAGCTCTTAAGTCTGAATCGTTCAGACCTTTTTACATACCGTCTCTTATTAATCATAACTAAAATAAGACTTCAGACTTTAGACCTCTTAAAAAACAAATGGCACCTAAGTGTGAAATCCATATGCACACAATGCATCTTTTTTTAGCATGAAGTCAATATACACACATTGCATCTGTTTTTATAAGGCATTAAATTTTGTTTGTGGAAAAAGAAAATACATGTGCACAATTTATATATGCATATGTGCACATTTTGGAATATACATACATAACCTGTAATAACATATGCATATGTGCATATTTGTCATATATGGAAATGGAATACTGAACCTGAAGTACATGTGTCCATAGTGACATATAGACATGCATATGTGCACCCTACCAGAAAATGCATATGAGCAGATAATCCGGTATTCAACGATTGAACTGGCTCATTATGACGGGTGCACGTGTGAGCGTCTTGACTTTCAAAAATAGATTCCAAAAATCTATCGTTATCAACAACGGAGGTGATTCGATTGTCGCTCATTATGATTTTCACTAGAAACGAAAATTTTTCTTCAACAGAGATTTCAAACAAAAAAAAACATTCTATGATAAACAATGTTGGATCCGTTAGAAAGCTTAGAAAGATATAAACTTGTTTAAATAATTTTAAAAGATAACTTCCAAAATTAGTTTAAAGTAAATCGAAATTTGATTTCTTATTAATATATTTAAACTCAAGATAAATACCATAATAACAAACACCTTAAAATATGGAAACCTATTATTAAATGGGTCGAAATTTTGAAAATTCCCATATTACCCTTTAATATTTAAAAGCATTTATCTCATTACCTAAACTCTATAAAGCTTTTGATTGGTCTAAATTCGGTTAGCACGGTTAGCACTAATATCACGGTTAGCAAATGAATGTGTGTCTCTCTCTCTCTCTATATATATATATAGAGAGAGAGAGAGAGACGAAGGTTCAGGGGAAAACCTAAAAAAAATGGAAAACTGAAGAACACTCTGGTAGTCTTTTATTTGGACAGCATGCACTTGTGCCTACAGGTAAATTATGTTGTTTTTTTGGGTTTTAAATGCACGTGTGCATGTTACAATTTACTTGTATCCACAAGTGCATACTAGGGGTGCTCACGGGTTGTGTTGATCGGGTTGAAGGCGTTTCAACAACCCAACCCAATGTTGGCGGTTTGAAAATTTTCAACCCAACCCAACCCAAACAAAAGTGCAACCCAACCCAACCCGTCCAGGTTGATCGGATTGTGTTTAAACAAAGTAAAAACAATATTGAAAACATAAAATAAAAAAAATCTTTGAAATATGATCCATCATTCAAAAGAATATACGAGTTCGTCAAATATTTAGGTATTACCTATAACTTTCCAATAATGTCCTCTTATGAGTTCCATTTCTCGTTATTGACGAGTTGTTTTTGTTAACTTATACATATTAAAGAGAAATATAAATAATTTTAGATAAGTCGATAAAACGTTTATCGGGTTATTGGGTTGGTCGAGTTACTTTGAGCCTAACCAAATATCAATCCAATAGCTTTGGGTTGTCCTAATTTTGTATCGATTATATGTCGGGTTACCTCGGGTTGATTTTTTCCCGGGTTGGTCAGGTTGGGTTGATCGGGTTGGTCGGTTTTTTTAGCACCCCTGCATACCGTCCAGATGAAGGGCTACTAGGGTGTTCTTCAGTTTTCCCCTTTTTTGAAGTTTTCTCTGAACCTAATATATATATATATATATATATATATATATATATATATATATATAGGGGCCTAATCAAATGAGAACTGTGTAATTTGTGATAACTGTGAGATCCAATGTGAGCCACACATTTAAACTAATTAATATAAATTGAAAATAAATATAAAAGGGTATTTTAGTACATTTGTTTTTACATCTAATTAAATAAATAAATCCTAAAATATCTCATTTCCTTATCTTATACGTCTCTCCTCTCTCTCTACACTATATACCTAATTCCCAAATTCTCTCCTTTCTTTCTCCAGATAAAGACGTCGCCGATATCATCTTCTTCAACATATCATCTTCTTCAACTTATTATCTTCTTCACCGATCGCTGGAAACAACATGACCACCCATGTCTCCGTCCCGTTTTTTGTTGTTGATAGTGGCTCCTCGTTCACCCACGCCTCTAAGATCAGATTTTCTACAACCACGACCACCACCACTCCCACAATCACCACCAACGACATTTCCAGCACAACGCACAGGTGCTTCATTTAGACAAGTAACATCAACAACATTGTCAGATCAGTTCTCAGTCAACCCTGATTGAAGACCGGTGAACAAGGTTGCAGAAGCCATCACCACCAAGGCACCGACGACATCTCCACCACGAGTGTGAGTCCGTGATCGTTACCAGATAAATCAAACAACAAACAATATAAAGATTACCAACCTATTTGGATTACAAACGCGGATTACAGAGGTTGATTTCTTGATATGGTTTTTCTCTGTTTGTTTTTCTCTCTTTACACCTTTTGCTATGTGTGTTGTGTGTGTGAATTGTGTTGAACTGATCGATTGTAAAGAGAGAGAGAGAGATAATATCTTAAACAGATATTATCAAAACATAAACAAATATTAAACTAAAACATAATATCTAAATAATATCTAGATATTATAACTTTGACACTTATTACAATTTGACCCCTAGACTATGGTTGAGAGTAACTTTCAGCATTAACTTCAGATTGCGATCTTCGTATTGGATGATCTTGAATCCAATGAGACTGTGTCCTAACAACGAGGACTCCCTTGCACAGATCCGTTCTCAATCAACATGGTTGCGGAGGCCATCAACCCTAATTGAAGACTGGAAAACAAAGAAGTGTTTACGGATCGGAACTGATCAGAATCGAAGGGTATCATAGTGTATCACTGAGGTGTTTGTGGATTAGAACTAATCAGAATCAGAGGGTATCACAGTGCATCACTGAGGGTATTGATGCTGATTTATGGGTGATGTCTCCTCCCTTATCATCTCCTTCTTTTTCAAGCGATGAAGAATTTCAATTCGATATCATAGTGTATCACTAAGGGTATCACAGTGCATCACTGAGGTGTTTGTGGATTAGGTATCACATTGGGTCTTATATGTATGACATTGCATTTTGTATCATAGTGGGTATCACAATGTATTTTGTACCACATTTGTATCACAGTGGATATCATAGTCTACTTTGTATCAAAAAGGTATCACAATGTATTTCACCGGAATTAATTTCACCAGAGAGAGGAGAGACAGGAGAGAGAAGATTTTTAAAAATACCTAAAATGTCCTTTAATTATAACTTTAAATCAAAATTACCAAGTTTATTTATTTCCTAAATTATTTTTTGATTTGTGGTTGAGATTGGATCTCACGGTTATCACAAAATAACCAGTTCTCCCATGAAAGGCCCCATATATATATATCTATACTACCTTATAATACATTTACAACAAACTCTTAAAGACAAGTTACCAAGCATAGAGTACCACCATTTTATGCAGCAAATTCAAAAAACTATGAATTACAACTTCTAAAGCATAGTATACAAGCTATTGATGCATTCACTCTTATTAGTACCATCGCTTCAGTACCGTTGCTTAGGAAGTTAGGGGAAAACTTCAGAGTCCCTTTCTTGATAAAAAAAAGTGATTGTACAGAAAACTTTCTTTCTTTATGAATGTATCTTCCCTATGCTCTTTTGCCTCAGCTACCCAGTCCACCACCACCACCCCTGAATTGGGTATTTACAGTTCTCTTTGTACGATGCAAACTTCATTCTGCTTATTCAGGCTCTGGGTTATTTCATAGCTTTAGGTTACGAATTTCAAATTCAAAATTTTCAAAATCAGGTTTATCTTCTTCAACCATGCTCTCCCGCTCTTGCCTCATTCATGCCCTCGAATCCTATACAGTCTTCTCCTCTCCCTCTCCTTTGCAAATCAAGTAAGTATTGTTTTTTATGTTGGTTTTCTACTTTTTCCCCTTCCTTTATGTGTTCTGCTTTTCTGATGTGTTCTGCATTTTTTAATGTGAAGCAAACATCTTATTTGTTGTATTTTAATCATCCTATTTCTGAGATTTTTGTTGGATTATATTGGTTTTGAAAGTGTGAGATTATGTTGCTTTCTGTTTTTTCTATGATTTAGGTTCAAAACCCTATTTTATGTCTTCTATACTACCTTATAATACATTTACAACAAACTCTTAAAGACAAGTTACCAAGCATAGAGTACCACCATTTTATGCAGCAAATTCAAAAAACTATGAATTACATCTTCTAAAGCATAGTATACAAGCTATTGATGCATTCACTCTTATTAGTACCATCGCTTCAGTACCGTTGCTTAGGAAGTTAGGGGAAAACTTCAGAGTCCCTTTCTTGATAAAAAAAAGTGATTGTACAGAAAACTTTCTTTCTTTATGAATGTATCTTCCCTATGCTCTTTTGCCTCAGCTACCCAGTCCACCACCACCACCCCTGAATTGGGTATTTACAGTTCTCTTTCTACGATGCAAACTTCATTCTGCTTATTCAGGCTCTGGGTTATTTCATAGCTTTAGGTTACGAATTTCAAATTCAAAATTTTCAAAATCAGGTTTATCTTCTTCAACCATGCTCTCCCGCTCTTGCCTCATTCATGCCCTCGAATCCTATACAGTCTTCTCCTCTCCCTCTCCTTTGCAAATCAAGTAAGTATTGTTTTTTATGTTGGTTTTCTACTTTTTCCCCTTCCTTTATGTGTTCTGCTTTTCTGATGTGTTCTGCATTTTTTAATGTGAAGCAAACATCTTATTTGTTGTATTTTAATCATCCTATTTCTGAGATTTTTGTTGGATTATATTGGTTTTGAAAGTGTGAGATTATGTTGCTTTCTGTTTTTTCTATGATTTAGGTTCAAAACCCTATTTTATGTCTGTGTGTTTGAATTGTTAATGATTTATGATTTTAATAAGCCCTTGTTTTCATTGTTGGTGAGTGATTTTTTCAGGAATTGCCAAGAAGAAACAATAAAACTTGGAATAGTAGAGTAAAGAAATAAGGAAAGTTATTTTCTCTTTGTGCCATGCAAAGGATAATTGATTTGCAGGTTGGTACTTTGTATAAACATGAATATGCTAGATCAAGAGGGTTGGATATCAGTTTGCCAGTTGAACTTGATGTTATTGTTGATTGAACAGTAGGTTGTTGGTAATAATTTGCAGTTAGTTACATGTCAATTAGTTTTTCATTTGTAGTTTTGCTATTAGAAGGTTGGCCTTTTGTGATAGATTGATTTCTTTCTTATCCATACAGGGTCTGGGCTATTAAGCTCTGCAGCACTTGTGTCTTCTTCTGCGATTGCTGTAATGGTTGTCCATAATGTCAATCTTTAAAAGGTATTTTGATCATCTCCGACCGTTTTTTGTTCATTGGTATAGTTAATGGCATGTTCTATTTTCTTTCCTACTATCGTAATAGTTTCTAATTATTGATCATCATAATCACCCGGTCTTATTTGTTTTCACCAGGTCAGCCATTACTTCATATTAATAAGATAACCTTATTTGTTTTCACCAAATGAAGCAACATGTGCATATCAATTTGGAACTCCAACAATTTTTAGTTGCAGGAAAGCAACTTACAATTGTTGTATTCATACCTTTTCGGTAAAAAGGTAAAAAATGGGTGATTATTACGTACTTTCTTCAACTTCATTTGGTACTTTTGTCAATATCATTTATTAGCGTTCGTCTTGCGCACATCTTCATTTCTCTCCTCTAACCCAATCAATATGCCATTTGCAATTATAGAATGAGTCTAGACAATTTTGTTAGTGTCAAGAAGCATTCTTAGTAGTTAGCAATGGTTCTATTTCTTAGACTGTTTCTTCCATCGATCTTTTTAGAACTGTTTCTTCCATCAGAATAAAGCCGATATAAGCAAACTGTGGGTTAGAGGTTCTCAAATATTATGTTTTATGCAACTTAATAGAGCCCTGTAGTTTTTCTTGAATTTACGTTTATCCATTCTTTCTCCTTTTTGTTGCTTTCATTTCCAGAATTGTCCCTGTTTACTATGTCAATGGACAACTTTAAAGTAGTTTTGGCAATCCCTTCCCAAAGGTAGCTATTCAAAACAGAGTTACTGTTAGGTACAATTGATGTTTTGAGCTCAACAACTCTTATGAACATCAGGAGTCATTTTTGGTGAAGCTTGCTAATCATTGATACATGTTTCACACAAGCGTTTTAAGTTTTTATGTAATCCATGCCTGAAACTTGTTGGTAGTGAAATATGTTTCTCATTGGTTCTTCTATAATATTTGCAGCTGTCATAAACCATGGTTGAAGTGGGCATGAAGAAGACTACTAGAAACCATTACAGAAGGTTTTTTTTAAAGATTTTTGAGAAGGTTGATGATAATGTTTAGATTTAGTTGGCAAAACGTGTTTATTAGCTTTAAAGAGATGATATGTGATTATCTTTTTTCTGAAAGAGGGTGGGTTCAGATATTTGAGTTTTTCTGAAAGAGGGAGAGAAATTGTTTGTTATTTGATACTTTTATCATGAATATATTAAACAGTCACGTACATACATTACCCCGTGTTGGTATTTGAGTGGTTTTTTTTTTTGATAGTTTTGATATGTTTATCTATGATTTTGGGAAGATGGTAAAGAACAGTACCAAGAGTTTCAATTTGTGTAATTGTTAGCATTGCATTTGATACGGAAGAGTATAACGTGTGTCGTTTACCGAACGCTTGCCCGGTAAGCGCTTACCGGTAATAAATACTTCCAACTAATTTATCGGGTAAGATTTGTGTATTAAACCGACATTGTATGCAACATTTATATCCAGTAAGTGCTTACCGGGCAAGACTCAGTCCTTGTCATCCCTCTTAAAGGGTAAGATTCTCAAGTCTTGTTATGTTCATCCGATAAAGTAAAGTGAGTTGGTAAGCACTTACCGAGTAAATGTTTAGTAAACATTGTCAAGAAAAGTAGGCATGGTATCAACATTGTCAATAAAAGTAGGTTGGTTTGTTTGAGATCTACTTATTTTTGTTTCTTATCCTATACAGAGAAATAAGAGTGAAGAAGCTTTACAACTAGCTCGATTTTCGAAGGAGAACCCTCATTTTTTCCATTGTTTAGAGTGGCTTATTTTTACTGTTTTTGAAGTTGAAATTTCCAAGTAATTCTAATACCAGAGATTACATGTTCCCAATTCCTCATATGTACTTATTTGGTTGCTTCTGCAAGCTTGATACAAAACGGAAACAATTATTCCTTCATCAATCCAATAGTCAGTCTTTGTGGCTTGATGGAGCATCATTATGGGTGACCATAAATATAAATTAATTTACCTAAACTTGAATTTCGATGGAGCTTTAGTTATATCAACCACATTAACACGTAGCATTTTCAAATTGGGATTAATGTTTAAGTTTCTTGGCAAACCACTCTCAACTTTTTTAAATATATATACATGTTGTCTAATAATTTTCTTTTAATTAGTATAAACGAAATGGGGATAAAGAGATTTTCAATAAAAATTTGCAACCACGTGCAACAAAACTATTTCATGCATGCTAAAGCTCACGGTTTAAAATCTGACGAGTGTTAAATGTTTTACCAAGACTTCATAGTATAACACACTTTATGCTTCGAAAACATGAGAAACAATTGATGCAACTTATTTTAGAAATAAATTTTGTGCATGGATTTGGTCGACACTCAACACTTTAGGACTACGCTTCTCAAATTCTCGTCATCCTATAGTCATCCGGATGCATCAAACATCTTAGAGCAACTATCACCCTGACATGGTTAACTTACGATTTCTCCTTGAAATAGAGTCAATCTAACAAACTGGTAGTTCTAATCCAACCAATAACCTTGACTCAAGATGGTCAATTTAGTGCATTTATATCACTTAACTACCACTCCAAAGTGACATTGTTATAAACACCAACCCTTCCATAGATCCCTCGCTTAGAAACTTTCTCACTACCCTAACGGTAATCATACCAAGGTAGTTCAAGTATACACATGTAGCATGTAGGTTCATCATAACACTGGCCAGGTGCCATTATGAACGTACCGTACATGCTCATCCTTGCGACCCTCGACAAGTTTCCCGTTTCTAGCGACTCGATCAACTACAAAATATCTTATCTTAAGGTACCTAATGTGCAATTTCATTTTCAATCACTTATTAGAACTCTAGTTTGAGTCTAGGCATCCAAAAGTCAATACCTAATTCTCTCAAACTTAAGTTCTGATACCAACATGTAACACCCTCAATTCTTGAAATTGCAACAAATTTAAAATTTTCTAAATACGTCGATAATTGATTCATCTGTAATCACAAAATAAAGTTTTAACCTCAACACATAAGATTTATTCTCTACATACAGTTTATAACAAGGACGGGTGCTACTAAAACCCCAATAATAGTCGCTATCTCCAAACCGCGGAAGACATCAACAACTACTTACA
Organism: Arctium minus; assembly: GCA_954870635.1. Lineage (NCBI taxonomy): Eukaryota > Viridiplantae > Streptophyta > Magnoliopsida > Asterales > Asteraceae > Arctium > Arctium minus. The sequence goes on from OX941081.1 coordinate 147,491,053, forward strand.
CTTGCACAAAGCTAAGGCTCAACTCTTCATAGCTGCTAGTACCAAACCCCAACGGGAACCTGATGCACATGCCGGCAAATAAAAAGGTTAGGCTTAACGCCGAGTGAGCTCAAGAGTTTTCAACATATATAAATTAATCGTTTAAAAAGAGAAAATGCAAGTAAAATCATAATCTTTCAAAATGATATACTTCACTTATGAAAAGGACTCGTTTACCAATAAATATGTATTTTAAACGAAAGAGATATCGAGTTAATCGTTAACCAAACCAAACTGTTTTAAAAGCGAAGATCCCAATATAAAACGTTCCTTCGTAAATTCAAGTTCAACTCAAAACTTACTCAAAATGAGAATAGGAAGAGGACTCCCAATTCTATAAAATGCGGGTAAAATGTTATATCTCGAAATACCCAACACGGGTGGAACATGACCCACAACTCATAAAACCAAAGATAAAAACCCATATAATTAAATATCGCCGTGAACACGGTCATTAGACCCAAAACTCACGCAACCATAAAATGGAAAGAAATCAAATACTGAAACGTAGAAATGACGCATTCCATTCAAACCTTAATATACGTGGGGAAAACCCAATATTAAGGCAATCATTTATCGTCGACCACCCAAAACCAAAGTTGGTAAACATACTACATCAACATTTAAAATACCACGGATCTACGACGGAGAGACCCGTATACATTGAGAATAGAGGAACACGCAAGTAGGCCGCCCATACAACTTCCTCGCGTGTCATCTAAACGTTTCCATCTTGGGTGGCGAGAACACGTGAATGGGGCTACCCTTGATGTTATTGGATTTCACCACGTATCCCGGACATAGTTCCCATGCCATACCAAACATCACAACCTCAGACCGTTTACTGCCTCTAGCCATACCCCGTCGAGTTCCACCCCAAGGACTTACGGACAAGGGTGCCTATCCAATCTAGACGAGTTTCAACTCGGAGGCTCGTGCCACCTATTGCCTACTCGCTAGCGAACCCAATCGGTCAACGGTCATAACCAACCTTACCCGCTTTCCCAAAACAGACAGACTTACGTGCCTATGGATCCATTACAACACTGTCTAACGTTACATGACTCCAAATGAAAGACTAAGGCTCCCAAAACATGTAACTCTTAAATGCCATGAAAATGCGCCATCATACTCAAAACCCCACAACGGTTATTAATCCGGACATATGTCCTCAATACTCAATTTAGTCAAAACCGAACCAAAGGCCCAACAATTTACATAAACTCCAAATGAAAGCCAGTAGTAAACATTGAAACACGTTTGACCAACTATCATGCTAACACAACGACCAAAAGTATGATTAACTCAAATCTCACATTGGTTGAGGCAACCCATTTTCCAAATGAACTCATACCCTTATATTTCCAAAATAACTCATAACGCAATAATATGCATTTTCCGAAAAGGTTTATAAGATCAAATACACAAAATGACACTTACGTCAAATGAACTCCAATTATATATGTAAAATCATCAAAGAACATATCAACATCATTTATTTACCAAAATTCTCAAAGATCCTAGAATGTATGTTTCACCATGTTTATAAAACTAAACATTTCAAAATAACCAAACTTATCAGGTGATCAGCAGTTAATAATTTCATGTAAAACACAAAACACTTTAAAATGAACATTTTGGCATGTATACCGTTTTCACAAATCAACTTGAACTCACCTTGCTAGATTTAGGCTAAATCTAGATTTACCCCACTTTGAGCTTCCTTGACGAAATTTGAATCCTCCAAGCCAAAACCTTTAAAACCTAGAACCAAACATTTTCAACCGTAAATAACCATATTCAATCATATAGAAACATTCCCCAAACATTTTACATCAAAACCTCAACTTATACCAAAAACCCCAATTTTGACCTAACTCCTCCAAAATCTTCCAAACCGAAAATGGAGAAACATAATACTTAGTAAATCATCAATGGATCATTTATAACTTATTTTAAGGTTTAGAAATGAAAGGGATACACTTACCACTTAGGTTTGACGAAAACCTAGAAAACCCAACAATGAGTTTGAGGTTGAAGAAGAAGACGGAGATGGTGAATCCTTGACCAAAGCTTTCCATTTTACCATTTGATGGAGTATCATCTTCATAAAATACAAGGGTTTGAGCCAAATATGAGTTCGGGTTTGAAGGGAGAAGAAGGAAAACGATTTTGGGAGAGAATAGAAGAAGTTTGGATGGAAGCGAATGAGAAAAGGCTGAATTTCGCGACTTAATAGCAGCCTGGGCCCTTTGTGCGACAATGACCAGCGACATTGCCCAATGTCGCCTAGAAATGTCGCCAGGTGCCCCCAGACTTCTGTTCCTTCTCTGCGACTGTGACAGTGCGACCATGACACTGTCACAGTAGTCGGGCATTGTAGCGGGACCTTTCCGGAGCCCCGAAACTCGACTTTTTCACTGACAAAACTCCCGATACTCCGAGGGACTTTAAACAATACATTTCGCAACAAAACCCCACTGTTTACAAGTCACAGAAACGTTCAGATGACATTAACTTACCGAAAATTATGGGTGTTACACATGCCGACAAATAAAAAGGTTAGGCTAACGCCTACTGAGTTCAAGAACTTTCAACATGAATAAATATATCTTTAAAGGAAAGAATGCAATTTAAATCATGATCTTTCAAATCCATTTACTTTAAATATGAAAACAACTCGTTTTCCAATAACATGCATTTTAGGGATGAACACCCCAATACAAAACATTTTTTATAAAGTGATGCAACTCAAAACTCACTCAAAACGTGAATAGAAATCAGACTCCCAATTTATAAAAACGCGGATAAAACTTTATATCCCGAAACACCCAAAACACAGGTGGGGCTTAATACTCAACTCATAAATCATGGAAAATAATCCATATGAATATAAAATGCCACCGAAAACATGGAACTAGAATTCGATACTCATGCAACCATAAAATTGAATGAAATCCAAATGTTAAAGTCTGGACAATTAAATATCCAAAATATTGTTGGCCGACAACAGGGGAGACCAGTATCCATTGAGAGTGGAGTAACACAAAAGTATGCCACTCATACAACGTTGATCATATGACACTTTACGACATAAAAACCCAAGTGTCCTTACGACTCCTTTCAAGCTACACCCCGAATAGACAATTGACCTTGTTGAATATTACCATGAATACCACCCCAATGGCTCGATACACTTAAGGACTACCTCCAAGGCATTACCTCCAAGCGGCGGAGGCCCAAACGCCCTTCAACACAGTGGCACAACCGGAATCAACCCTCCTAGTGTACTCTTGAAAGGTTCAGGTCATAAAACATGGGTCTCGGAGTCTAACCCCGAAATACCCAATTGACCATCAAATGAAGACGGACCTACATGCCTATGGATCCAATGCAACATAGTCTAAAATTACACGACTACACATGAATGACCAACGCACTCGAGCATGTAATTATCAATAATATACTACAAGATGCATTCGGATGCAAATCACAAATGGGGCTCTACATTGAGCCATAAAAACCGGACAAATATCCTCAAGACTCTTTTATGTAAAAATCGAGCTAAAATGTTCAAAATCCATTTGGCCAACAAATAACAGTCCCCAAATACTAAAACGTATTTAAATGGCGTTTACACCGATACATACCTCAAAGATGTGATTAACCCAAAACTCATCACGAATTGGGACAAACGATTTTCCAAATTGGTTCATACCCTTACGTTTCCAAAATGTTCCATAACACAGAGACAAGCATTTTCCAAAGGGTTTATAAAATTAACTACACAAAAAACGCATAAATCATAAAATAGATTTCATTTGCACAAAATCACCAAAAATGCATAAATCGTGCTATTTACTTATCAAAATGTCCAAATCCCAAACATGAGCATTTTATGAGATCAAATTAACCCAAGTTTACCAAATATGAAAAATTATCAAAATATTCAACACATTGACAATTACCAAGTAAAACATATTTTTACTTCAAAATACACATTTTGGCATGTACATAGTTTTCACAAAGCAACTTGAACTCACCTTGATAGATTTAGGTTAAATCTGGATTTTACCCCAACTTGAGATTCCTTGAAGGAACTTGAATACACAAGCAAATCCATCCATAAACCTAGATCTACAAGATTCCAACCATAAATATTCATATCCAATCATATAGAATTGTTCCCCAAACATTTTACATGAAGATCTCATCTTATCCCAAAACCCTAATTTCCATAGTTGAAGAGAAGAGAAGATTACCTTTTACCATAGTTTGAATCCATCAACAATACCCTTCTAGGTCACTAATGTGAACCTCAACCCCAAATCTTTAAGAGGATGGAAAAGGTCTTGAAGAGAGTTTGATAAAACCCTAGAAAGTTTGTGATGAAGATGATAAAGTGAAGAGACTTGAGCTTAAGCTTCCAAAACCTTGTTGGATGGTGAAGTATCACTTGAAATCCCGAGTTCTTGAGTCTTAAATGCTCAAAATGAACAATGGAGGTGAGGGGATTCGATTTAGAGAGAAAATGAGAGAGTATGGTGAATAGGGTAGCAACAAAAGAGTAGACAAAAATCGGGTTTAAAGTCTACTGTCCTCGACCGCGACTATGACTGGCGACTATGCCTTTCGCGTAGTCGCTTGGCATTATCGGCGATTCCAACCATGTTCGGTACAAATTTTGCGATTATGCGACACGACAGTGACCTTAGCATTGTCGTCAGGTACTATCGCCTCGAACGTACCGAGGTTCGTCCTTCCCCCGCGACCTTGCCCTGGCGATAGTGACACATGTCACATTAGCCGGGCACTGTTGCCCAGGCTGTGCAGGGCTCCGAAGTTCTGCGCACCCGAAAGTTCCCGATACGCTTTAGGGATAAAACAACTATCCACAATACTGGTTTACACCCTAAATGGGTAGGTTTCACCGCAGAGCATAGAATCTACAATTTTCTATATCTTACCGAAAATTCCGGGTGTTAAAATCCTCCCAACCTTAGAATGATTTCGTCCTCGAAATCCAGTTCTTACACAAATCATTTCATTACCACCCTCAGCACTTATTGGGTTTCCTCGGTCCCCAAAGGGCAACAAACTAATTATATACTTCAACGATATCATTCCCCCAAAACGACCGTCTCCCTTCCCAAGGGGTTGTCTCTAACCTATTTATCTTTGAGCTAAAATTCGCTAACCTCCTGACGGAACTGCCATACTGATTTCCGTTAAGACCTTCACATCCCTTAACCACCTTGACATGTTACACTCATACTAGAGTGAAAATCGAACTTTACTAGAGCGATTTCCACCTATACGATCTCGGTTATCTCCCAACCTTAGGGGACACACACTACCTCAAAGGAAGCTTGTAACCTCAACTTCTCGTTGACTAATTCATTCCAGCTCAACAGGATTCTGAATCCGTATTCCAATGACCAACACCAACCCAAAGAATTCCCAAAAGCCCTTAATAATTCACCCTCGTTATGGGCAGCGTCTTCCTTCTAGGGATGCGCCAATACGATCTCCAGGGAGTCGGTTTATCCAAATTCGACGATTGTGCAAGTCCAAACCATACTCAAACATCAATCATCCAGTCGATATAAACCTTTACCATATAAAGAAAATCTTAATCATCGATATTTAATTGCTAACGTCTAATACCCTTAAAGCTGCCACATAAATTGCGAGCACACAAGATTCATCGGAAGTGCACTGAAGCACCCCAACGGTCAATGTCCTCAAATTCGAGTGTCGACACCTATCCTCAAAAAGACTATACCGCAAACGTGGTTGTACCGTCAATTATTTCTTTCCGGATTTGCATTGTCGAATTAAAGTGGACACCTAACATGACACTAAAATTCCATTCTTACATCTCTAACAACGAACCACAATATTTTCTTTTATCCGCGAAGGTTCTTTAAGATGGTACACCACCAACACATAACATGCCATCGAACGAATATCCCATTAAATCAAATCCTACCATACGCAAGCAGCCACACCAGGCTTTAACCCGAATATTCACCGAAACAGAGAGATCACCACTTAATTAACTCGGAGAAAGCATAAATATAATACCTCAATTATTCGTGCATGCACTGATTCATAAATTGAAACCCATAATTCAAAACTGACCACAAGTTAGACTATCTGGCGCTTCAATTCCCAAGGACTCCTTTAGTCCCTAATCACAACTCCTTTCACAACAAGGGTTTAAATCTATAGCTCTAACGAGTTTAAGGTTTTTCAACTATAGGACTCAACAGATGTGCCAATTGAAATTTTATAAGACTTGCAAACACAAAATCTTTATAACAATTAATCATACGTGTAAAAATTCACTACACTTGCTCGGTAGTTGTGCAAAGTGGTACTCGCAACGCCACACATATAAAACCATTTGATTATTACTCGACCTAATAATGACAACAACGAAGGTTGTGCAACACACTTTTCAAATGGACCACTATGGTCCTAACATGCATCAATTTAGGCCATGTACGTAAAATAATTTTCTGCACTAAAGCACTGTGCAACAAATTTGTGTATAAACTCCAAAAGAGGAACTTCATAATTTCAAGCTCCAAAATTCTCTCCTTAAACCATAAAATGACATGGAATAAAATTTCCAATAAGACCTATATACACCAGTTTATTTCCCAAACTTAGTAAAATGATAGGTGTATGCGATTTGGTTAAACGTAAAATAATTTAAATCTATTTCAAACTTTAGGACACACGAATAAAATGCTCTTGTACAAAAAGAGTGGCTACAAAGTTATGCATACCAGCAAATCAATATAATACATTGCATGAAACAATAACGATAAAATCAACAACTGAAAAATGCTCAAGTAACAGTTCAACACAAACTATCATAGGTTAAATCAAAGAATGCTCATAAGCTTAGTCACAGCAAAAGTTAAATCAACTCAAATACCAAGTAGCATAGAACGAAATATACTTGTATAAAACTCAAAAGTACAATTATGCGTTATTAAGACACTCAAGACGCCCCTTACGGTTGCGAAAAGACATGTGCACAACTCACATGAGCCAAAATATTAAGCAAAAACTCATGAGTTAATATAAAACTCAATGAAACCTAATGACACCCAAAAATCAAAAGGTGCCAAAATTTTCGTTCCCAATAATCAAATAGCATATGACAAAGTTATGACCAAAATGTCAAAATTCCAAAAATTTCCCTTTTATCACATTGTGATATAAAGTGACATTTTTCAACAAAACTCGCATGGAATAAAAATCCTTACAAAAATCAAACACCAACATAGTGGGAATAAATTTTCCCTTTAAGACCTTAACATATGTGGAGGAGATCCAATGTCAAGGTCATAAATCGCAGTTACTTGCCCGAGACCCTAAACAATTTTAAAGCGTGGATACTGCATATTATTCCCTAGATTCAAGTTCTAATTGCAATTAATCAATAATAACAAGATATCAAATCAACAATCTATTAACCTGTTTCAATTCCAATTCAAGATTCATATACAAGCACTCTGTGGAACTTTCTCTCTCTAGAATAGTATGCCTACAAATCAACTTCCAACTATATGCTTGTTACACACATAACCACTAACTTCTAACTAGTCATATATCTATTAAAAACACACGCGCACAACACACTTAAAAACAAAATACATTTGACTTTGACTTTGACTATTTATTACAAAGACTTTGACTTTGCTTTGAGAGTTGACTTGAGTTTTGACTTGGCTGACTTCAGTCTTCATGATCTTGTATCCAACATATTTATGTATTAACAATCTCCCCCTTTGGATTCAAGATCATCTCTAAAAAAAATATTGCAATTCATTCTCCCCTTTTGACTTAGGTTACAAAATAATCTCCTCCTTGTAGATTTCTTTCAATGAGAATTATCTTCAGACAAATAAACATTTGAGCAATCTCCCTCTTTGTTAGATAAATCTGTCTTCAAAACCTTTTTATACTCTCCCCAAAGTCTGTCTTCAAGATCAGTAACAATCTCTCCCAAGGTTGTAAAAACCTTTTTCAGACATCGGAAAGAAATTATCTTCAAATTCAGCTCAGTTTGCTTCAACAAATTGTCTTCAAAGAAAATTTCAGTAAAATTTGCTTGCTTTCATAAATCTTTGAACTTTCTCTTTCAACTTTCAACAAACTTTCTTCAAATTAACTGTCTTGACATAAATTTCTTCTTTAAGTTCTAACCTTTCTAAATCAGCTCCAAAACTATTTCAAACTCTTCTTCAGTCAACATTTCTTGTCCAATAACTTCTCCCATATTCATTTCTGAATCAAACATTTCTTGATCACTTCTCCCCCTTTTTGATGATAAAGTACTGAAATCATCAAAACTTTCACAAGAAATGTCATTGATCTGATCTGACCACTGATCTGTCACACGAGCCTCTGACCATCTATTGATCCAAAAAGATATTCATCCAAATCTTTTCAAATTCAGAAAATTATGAATGCAAAACCTGAATCAACAAATGAATCAGTTAGAAGTGCCTGTCAGTAACACGAAGTCACTGTGTGTAACGAATACACATTGTAAAGGAGCTTTTTGATGTTCACTCCCCCAGGTCTTCCATTCAATCATCGAATAACAATAGTTTATTCTATGAACGTTTAGACAGAAAAACGAATTTCTTGTGTGTTCGTGCTTGTGTTTGAAAGAATTAAGCACAAATGATTGCTTTTTATAGGCTCAAAATTGTGTAAACCATTAAGACAACAACGATATAACACAGACTCGATTGTGCATGATCGAAGTGCGAAGGTGGGGCAGACTTCCTTCTTTTTCAATATCCAGATTTTCCAAATGAAAACTAGATAGATTATATGCTGCGTCCCCAAGAAAATGTGAAGCATCTTCTTTTTGAGAAGAAAATGAGTAGTTGGTGGGGTTTTAAATCAAGAGTTGGCATGGGCTAGTTGCCTGTTTCAATGATGTTCACGAAGAATTGTGAAACACCAGCAATGTGGCTGCCCGACTCAGAAAAAGTTGGTGTACAGTTTGATATTATTTTACTCTGTTCTCTCACCCTCTTTCTTTTTAATCATTGAGATCGCTTCTAACCAAACTCTCTTTTTCATTTTACCTCATCACACAACCCACACTCATATATTTTTGACTCCTCACACTCTTCGATCACTCAAGGATTAACTTCTTGGGTAGGAAACACTGGTTAACGTGAATCCATAGAAGTTGTGTTAAGCTCACACAATGAACCCATGTAATCCTATAAGCATAAAGTTACTCAAACGATTTAACTTTGCAATGAAAGTACAATGTGAAATACATGTCAGATGTCTGTATGATCATTAAGATAACCATGAAGATTTGAGCATTTTTAAACATTGAAGATATTTCAAAACAAGTATATTAAATGAATGAAATGAATACAAGAAACTTGTTTGAAAATTTGACATTGTATGAAAAATATCAAAATCTGAATGATTTATCAATAAAAGCTTAGGTCAGCAAAAATTGAATATTGTCTATACAAATCAAAATATAGACATTTTTGAAAGAAACGTTTCGAATGAAATCACGCTCAAACTTTGAATTTCAATTGCGGTGTCTTTCCATCAAAAATTAGTTTCAATATGAGACATGGTAAGAACATTTCCAACAAAAAATGTAAACCAGTGTGTGTAAATACATGAAAGTATATAGAAAATATAATACGCAAGTATTAATCTTTGGAACACACGGTTTGTTAAACATTGAAACACATATAACATGAAAACATTTAAAATCACACTTCTATATTCATGAAATATTTTTAAGAATCAGAAGTGGTTTGAACATTTAAGAACATGTTTTCATATCTGAAAGTTGTCCTTCTTTCAGACATGTATGAGATTAAGATTAGGAATAAACCTTTTGCTCAGTCTTAAATCTCATCAAGTCAGCTCTAAGTCTTATATGATTTGATCATGTAAGCTCTCTCTCAATTCTGCAAAAATCATAAAGTCTGTCAAAGTACAAAGCTTTATTCACAAAATTTATTGAAAATAAAATGACATAAAGCAATAAAACTTTGAAAGTACGAGTTCTGATCATAACCCTTACTCCTTAACTCTTACTCCCCCTAAAATTATGCATCAGAAAAATTTATCAGTAGAAACATATGCAAAATTTATGAACTCCCCCTCAAATGTAGATTCTCTTATCATCTTCTCACACTCCCCCTGAGATCATGAACAACCTTAAGTGCAGATATCTTTCAGAATAAAAATAAAGAAATGAAGAAAAATGACAAAGCTAAACTTTAATAGATAATCACAGATTAAGTCTTGAGATTTAGCATACCAAGTTTTAAACGAGAAAATTAAATCTCTTTTCATCAATAGGCTTTGTAAATAAATCAGCAAGTTGGTAATCTGTGTTTACAAAAATAAAGTTCGATTGTACCTTTTTCTACATTATCTTTGATAAAGTGATATCTCACATCAATGTGTTTGGTCTTGGTATGTTGAACCGGATTCGCAGATATTGCAATTGCACTCTTCGAATCGCAGTAGATCGGGATCTTGTTGTATTTGAAGCCATAATCTCGGAGTTGTGTTCTCATCCACAACACTTGAGAACAGCAGCTCTCCGTAACGACATACTCTGCCTCAGCTGTTGATGTAGATACACATAGTTGTTTCTTTGAAGCCCAACTCACGAGTTTATCGGCCAGAAATTGTATGTGACCCGACGTACTTTTCCTGTCAAGCATACAACCTGCATGGTCTGCATCTGAATATGCTTTTAGTTCAAAACCTGTATCCTTAGGATACCACAGACCAAGATCTGCAGTGCTCTTCAGATATCTAAAAATATGTTTAACTGCAGACAAATGGGATTATTTAGGAGAAGCCTGATATCGTGCACATAGACATGTAGAAAACATTATATCTGGCCTACTAGATGTTAAGTACATTAAAGAACCAATCATACCTCGGTAGGTTCTAACATCGACAGCTTTACCCGAAGGTTCTGCGCCGATCTTAGTTCCTGGTGCCATCGGGGTTCCAACAGGAGTACAATTTTCCATTTTGAATTTTCTAAGAATATAAAAAATGTACTTAGCTTGATTAATATAGATCCCCGTGGAAAACTGTTTGACTTGTAATCCGAGAAAGAAATTAATCTCTCCCATCATACTCATCTGAAATCTGGACACCATGAGGTTAGAAAAATTCTTACAGTATTTTCCATTAGTTGAGCCAAATATAATATCATCCACATATATCTGAATTAAAATGATATCGGCTTTTTCCTTTTTGATAAAAAGAGTAGTATCGATTTTACCTTTCGAGAAGCCAGACGTGACTAGGAATTTAGATAACACTTCATACCAGGCTCGAGGGGCTTGCTTCAGACCATAAAGAGATTTGTCCATAATGTAAATGTGATTCGGTTTCTCTGAATTGACAAAGCCTTTAGGCTGAGAGACGTAGACTTCCTCCTTTAAGATGCCGTTGAGAAAGGCAGTCTTCACGTCCATTTGGTAGACGGTGAAGCTCTTGTGTGCGGCATAAGCGAGAAACATCCTTATAGCTTCTATGCACGCCACTGGAGAATAAGTCTCATCATAGTCAATACCTTCCTCTTGCCTATATCCTTTAGCCACTAGTCTTGCTTTGTTTCTGATCACGATACCATCTTCGTCTTTATTCTTGAATACTCATTTTGTGCCAATAATGGTTTTACCTTAAGGCTTAGGCACTAGTCTCTAGACTTTTAATGATTCAAACTGATTCAACTCTTCTTGCATTGCAGTTACCCAATCTGAGTCGGCTAGAGCTTCAGATACGCGTGTTGGCTCTACCTTGCTCAGGAATGAATCATACATACACATATTTAATGTAGCAGACCCAGTTTGCACCGGTTTAGATGGATCTCCTATGATCTGATGTATCAGATGCTCTTTGGTCCACTTGTATTCATGAGGGAGTGGATTAGATGTAGATTGATCATGATTTTCCTCTAAGTATCCACTTTCAGTTTCTTCTTGTTTAGGGAGTGGTTCAGTTGAATTATTATGTGCAAAAGTTTCAGTTGGTACATCATTATCTGGATGTTGATTATTCGTTACAGTGCAATCAACTACGTCAGCAACTTCTGTCTCGGCAGTTTCATGTATAGCTTCAACCGAAGGAGTAGGTGTTTGAATCAGAGTTTCTTGCTGAATCGGGGGAACAAATTCAGTAGACATATCTGAAGTGATTGGATGTTGACTGCTTGACTCTTCAGGTCTGTCAATCACAACAGATTTAGGTAATTTAGAACCACAAAACTCATCATAAACGAATTCAAACAATAAATCTAATTCTGATAAATGAGATGTAGAAGTTGAAGGTTTATCAAAATTAGTCGCATTAACCACAGGTTCTGGACTGATTTGTCCAGAAGCTAGTACTCCAGTAAGTACGGGTTCTGTACTGTGTTGTTCAGAAGCCAACTCCTCACCAAATGTGACGTTGACGCTTTCTATTACTATCTTTAACTTCTTTAGATATACTTTGTAAGTAGCAGACGTTTGAGAGTAGCCGATGAAAATGCCTTCGTCAGCCTTTGGACTAAACTTGTTCAAGTTCTCTTTGTTGTTCAGTACGAAGCACCTGCATCCAAAAATATGGAAATATTTAATGCTAGGTGTACGATTATTTATTAAAGCATATGGTGTTTTACCAAACCGGCGGTGGATTATGGAGCGATTATGTGTGTAGCAAGCAGTCGATACAGCTTCAGCCCATAGAAACAGAGGTATATCCGATTGGCTCAGCATAGTTCGAGCGGCCTTGACTAGCGTTCTGTTACGTCTTTGTACGACTCCGTTCTGTTCAGGTGTTCTGGCAACAGAAAATTGATGTGTTATCCCGACCGATTCGAGATAATCTTCTACAATGTTGTTCTTGAATTTTGTGTCGTTGTCTGTTCGTAGAAGCTTGACTGTCTTTTGCAGATTCACTTGAGTAGTCTTTAAGAATGTGATGATGACTTTGGGTGTCTCATATTTTGTTCTCAGAAAGTTGACTCAAGTGTACCGCGAGTAATCGTCCACAATGACTAGAACGTATTTCTTGTCGTTTATGCTTTGAGTACGTATTGGACCCCAGAGACCCATATGCAACAATTCAAGTGGAGAACTTGTACTAGGCTCAGGCTTTGGCTTATGATCAACTCTATTCATCTTGCCCTTCTCACACTCTGCACACAGATGTTCTTTCATGTACTTAAGCTCTGGAAGTCCTTTGACTAGATGTCTAGTGACCAGTTTGTTGATGTAACGAAAATTCAGGTGAGAAAGCCTTCGATGCCATAACCATCTTTGTTTCAGCGAGGCTTTTGAAGGTAGACACACCTCATTTTCAGTCTTGACTGTTGACAGATTAATCGTGAAGAGGTTTGACTTTCTAGTCCTGACCAAGAGGTCCTTACCGTCTTCAGTACACACAGAACGTCTCTTGGCCTTGAAATTAACCTCTAGATCTTTGTGACATAACTGTCCAATGCTAAAGAGATTATGTCCTAAACCTTCAACGTAGTTCACCTTCGTAATCGTTACGTTGTCATGAATCACATCACCATAGCCCAAAATTGGTGAAAACTGGTCGTTCCCGAAGCGCACGTTCCCGCAATATTTCTCTATATAATTAGATAAGATATCTTTCTGCCCGGTCATATGCTTGGAGCAACCATAATCCAAGTACCTCATATGACGGGTCTGCACAGGAGAAATCAGGGAACAACAACTTTAGGTACCCATTTGTATATTAGTCTTTTCAGATTAGCGTAAGATTTTGGCACCCATATAAATTTGGGTCCTCTTTTGTTTTGAAGATAAACATGATAAGAACCGAACCGATCATTAGAATATTGGCAAGAAACAAAATCATTCCATCTATATTTAGATGACTTAGTAGCAAACCGAGATAATTGGAGTAATTGCTTTATTGAATATTTCTTTTAAGGAATTACAAGTTTTTGTTTATCAGAAGCAACAGTACCAGCTACATCAGAAATACTACCAGTCAGTCTATTACAAACACTATCAGGACATGATTCTCCATTCTCATCAATCTTCTGTTTTGGTCGCCACTCTGTTCGTATTCCCCTTTGAACAATACCGGAGGCTTTACGTCTGTACTGATTGAAAGTGCGTCTTTGGAAGTCATCCTGTTTCAAAAATGTACAATAAGAACTTGAAAATGATCTTTAGTCCAAGTGAGATCAGCAATACAGAAAAACTTAGAAAGAAATTTAAAAAAATTAAATTTCCAAAAAATCTACCAAGTACGGAATTCGTACACTACAGTGAGTCACAAAGAATTCGCATACAGAACCTTTCAGAATTCGCATACAAGAGAAATTGCCAAGAATTCACATACACACAAACTATCTTCAGAATTCGCACGTAGTTATATGCGAGTTCTAGGAATTCGCATACAACACTTATGCGAAATCTTGACTTCGAAAATTTGAAAATTTAGTTTTTCGCATACAACTTTTCTCATAACAGACTCACACGAATTCTATACTTAGAATTTTTTTTTGAAACTTTTATGCGAAAAACAGAGGAATTCGTATAACACACTTAGGCGAATTCTGAGGAATTCGTATCTCACTCTTATGCGAATTCTAGGAATTCGTATAAAGCGATATGCGAGTTCTTCACTTTTCGCATAGAAGCCTTATGCGAATTCTTTCCTTAGAAAGATTTTCACAAAAACTTTTCGTATAAACAGGATTATGCGAATTCTGACAATTCGCATACAAGGCTGTACGAATTCTTAGGAATTCTCAACACACACACACATGCGAATTCTATGCATTTCGCACAACACACATTTGCGAATTCTATACTTTATAAAAAATTTCAAGCAAAATATCTATGTGAAATCTATAGATCTGCGAGTTCTTGAAATTATGCGAGTTCTTGAGATCTCGTCGAAAATTCACTCTGATCACTTCAAAAACCCATCAAATCTTCGACTTTTGATCTGAAACTTTGACAATATGTTCCCTAACACATCTAGAGTCTATTACAATAAATGAATTTCAAAGAAATTCAGTTAAATGTACAAATTGATTCGATACAGTGCGTCTTGAACTCGTGAACTTTCGTATGAACACAATTCCAGAATTTATGAAAATTACAATGCAATAATTCAAATAGCCTATTCAAGATTTGTCTACAACACTATACAAACTCAATCTAATCAATTCGACTCCAAAAACTTAGAAAATTGGAAATTCGATCCAAACTCGATATACAGTGCGAAACTCCATATTTCGTATGATTTGAACTTGAATTCTGCTCTAATACCAATTATTATTCCCTAGATTCAAGTTCTAATTGCAATTAATCAATAACAACAAGATATCAAATCAACAATCTATTAACATGTTTCAATTCCAATTCAAGATTCGTATACAAGCTCTCTGTGGAACTTTCTCTCTCTAGAACAGTATGCGTACAAATCAACTTCCAACTATATGCTTGTTACACACACAACCACTAACTTCTAACTAGTCATATATCTATTAAAAACACACGCGCACAACACACTTAAAAACAAAATACATTTGATTTTGACTATTTATTACAAAGGCTTTGACTTTGCTTTGAGAGTTGACTTCAATCTTCATGATCTCATGATCTTGTATCCAACATATTTATGTAATAACACTACAATATCCGAAAACAACGTTTGACAAAAACAGGGATAAAGAAAATCTCAATAAAGTTTGCAACCTTATGCAATAAAACAATTTTATGCATGTTTAAACTCATGGTTTAAAATCTTGTGTGTGCTAAACATTTTCCCAAGATTTCGTAATATCACCCACATGATGATTTGGAAACATGAGAAACTATTGATGCAATTTATCTTAGAAATAAATTTAGTGCATGAGTTTGGTCGGCACTCAACGTCTCAGAACCACGCTCCTCAATTTCTCAGTCACACTATCGTTATCTGAAAGCTCAAACTTCTTAATTAAGGCAATAAAATGAAACTGCATCAATTAACCTTACAGATTCTCCTCGAATTAAGGTCTATTCAATAATCCTATGGTTCTACTTCAACCAATTGTCCCGACCCAAAATGGTCAACTTGATGAATTCATCATTCTTAACCGTCACTCCAAGTGACAATGCTATAAATGTCAACTTCTTCTAGCTACTAATCCTGAGGAACTCATCGACTACCCCATCGTTCCTCACATAAAGGTGGTTCAAGGACACATGTAATGTGTAAGTTCACCATGAAACTGGCCAGGTGCAATTATGAACATACCGTACATGATGATCCTTGTTACCCTTATCATGATTCCTGATTCTAGTGAGTCTGTAGACCTTGGAGTATCCTATCTTAAGGTGCCTAATTGTACAATCTCACTTCCATCACTTAGAAGAATGCTAGTTTGAGTCTAGGTATCCGAAATTAATACCTAAACCTCTCAAACCTAAGCTCTGATACCAACTTGTAACACCCTCAAAATTGGAAATAACAACTAATCTAAAATTTTCAATAATGCCTCAAATATGGATGAATTCTCTCACGGCAAGTCCATACTTGAATTATGATTCTAGATTTAACCGTCAACAAAATAAATAAACTCTTACAATAGGAGTAATTAAAGGCCAGGTGTTACTAAACCCATCAAACATTATCATCTCCAAATATGCGGAAGACTTCACCCAAGTTATTCACTCTTGTGCATGACCTAGCACTCATCTCTTCACAGTGTTGCTAATACCGAACCCCAACCGGAACCTAATGCAAATGCCGACAAATAAAAAGGTTAGGCTAACGCCTAGTGAGTTCAAGAGTTTTCAACATGAATAAATATATCTTTAAAGGAAAGAATGCAATTTAAATCATGATCTTTCAAATCGAATTATTTTAAATATGAAAACGATTCGTTTTCCAATAACATGCATTTTTAGGGACAAACACCCCAATACAAAACATTCTTTATAAAGTGATGCAACCCAAAACTCACTCAAAACGTGAATAGAAATCGGACTCCCAATTTATAAAAATGCGGATAAAACTTAATATCCCGAAACACACAAAACACGGTGGGGCTTAATACTCAACTCATAAATCATGGAAAAAATCCATATGAATATAATATGCCACCGAAAACATGGAACTAGAATTCAATACTCATGCGACCATAAAATGGAATGAAATCCAAATGTTAAAGCATAGACAATTAAATATCCAAAATATTGTTGGCCGACAACGGGGGAGACCCATATCCATTGAGAGTGGAGTAACACAAAAGTATGCCACCCATACAACGTTGATCGTATGACACTTCACGACATAAAAGCCCAAGTGTCCTTATGACTCCTTTCAAGCTACACCCCGAAGAGATAACTGACCTTGGTGAATATTACCATGAATACCACCCCAAAGGCCCGGGACACTTAAGGACTACCTCCAAGCGGCGGAGGCCCAAACACCCTTCAACACAATGGCACAACCGGACTTAGCCCTCCTAATTTACTCTTGAAAGGTTCATGTCATAAAACATGGGTCTCGGAGTCTAACTCCGAAATACCAAATTGAGCATCAAATGAAGACGGACCTACATGCCTATAGATCCAATACAACATAGTCTAAAATTAGACGACTACACAGGAATGACCAACGCACTCAGATGTAATTATCAATAATATACTATAAGATGCATTCAGATGCAAATCACAAATAGGGCTCTACATTGAGCTCTAAAAAACCGGAAAAATGTCCTCAAGACTCTTTTATGTCAAAATCGAGCTAAAATGCTCAAAATCGAGCTAAAATGCTCAAAATCCATTTGGCCAACAAATAACTGTCCCCAAATACTAAAACGTATTTAAACAGCGTTTACACCGACACATACCTCAAAGATGTGATTAACCCAAAACTCATCACGAATTGGGACAAACGATTTTCCAAATTGGCACATACCCTTATATTTCCAAAATGTCCCATAACACAGAGACAAGCATTTTCTAAAGGGTTTTTGAAATTAACTACACAAAAAACGCATAAATCATAAAATAGATTTCATTTGCACAAAATCACCAAAAATGCATAAATCAAGCTATTTACTTATCAAAATGTCCAAATCCCAAATATGAGCATTTTATGAGATCAAATTAATCCAAGTTTACCAAATATGAAAGCTTATTAAAATACTCAACACATTGACAATTACCAAGTAAAACATATTTTTACTTCAAAATACACATTTTGGCATGTACATAGTTTTCACTAAGCAACTTGAACTCACCTTGATAGATTTAGGTTAAATCTAGATTTGACCCCAACTTGAGTTTCCTTGAAGGAACTTGAATCCACAAGCAAATCCATCCAAAAACCTAGATCCACAAGATTCCAACCATAAATATTCATATCCAATCATATAGAATCATTCCCCAAACATTTTACATGAAGACCTCATCTTATCCCAAAACCGTAATTTCCATAGTTGAAGATAAGAGAAGATTACCTTTTACCAAAGTTTGAATCCATCAACAATACCCTTCTAGGTCACCAATGTGAACCTCAACCCCAAATCTTTAAGAGGATGGAATTGAAGAGGGTTTGATAAAACCCTAGAAAGTTGGTGATGAAGATGATAAAAGCTTGTTGGATGGTGAAGTATCACTTGAAGTCCCGAGTTCTTGAGTCTCAAATGTTCAAATCAACAATTAAGGTGAGGGGATTTGGTTTAGAGAGAAAATAAGAGAGTATAGGTGAAAAGAGTTGCAACAAAAAAGATGAGATGGACAAAAATCGGGTTTGACGGCTACTGCCCCCGACCGCGACTATGACCTTGGCATAGTCGCATGGCATTGTCGCTCGCTTCCAACCACGTGCCGTATAAAGTCCGTGCGTATGCCACACGATAGTGACCCTGGAATTATCGTCGGGTACTATCGCCCCGAACGTACCGAGGGTCTTCCTTCCCCCGCGACTTTGCCCTGGCGATACTAACACATGTCACAGTCGCCGGGCACTGTCGCCCAGGCTATGTAGGGCTCCAAAATTCTTCTGTTTTCGTGCTCGAAAGTTCCCGTTACGCTTAAGGTCTAAAGCAACTATCCATAAGACTGATTTACACTATAGTTTCCCAGATTTAGTCTATCAATGATTAACCAAAACAACTACATAATAGATATGTATGCGGAAGCGATTTGTATGTAGATGAATGGTTTGATTTGGTAGTAAACACACGAACAAGTAACAAAGATAACAATGAACAAGTAGGAATTAGTCACAGAAAGATTATCTTCATTCACTTGCGAAATTACACCAAGAACACATACTTGTGTGTGTATAAAGTGCTCTCAACAGATTTGAAAATGCTAGACAAAGCGTGGGTGAATTTGTGTGCGCTAGTATGTTACAATTCAGGAGGTTCTCCCTATATATACAGAAAATGGAGAACATAAACATACAAGACAAGGGCTGACATTCCACAAACGGAATGCCACCTGGAAAGTAAAGCCATCGTGTGTGTACTATTGATCATAAGGATCTTCGTACATCAAGGAGGCACGTGATCTGGGTGTGAACTTGTCTTCTCGAAGAATTGTATAATTCTTCAAGTCTTCCATCCTCTAGAGCTTATCCACCGCAGAGGCTCTGTGAAGGGTCATAGAGGCTCTGTGGTCAGAGCATCATCTTCAGGTTAAGTTCTTCTCCGGTAGATGGTCGACAGAGCTTTTGAGCTTTGCACTTCTGTGGTAGTCTTGGTGTATTGGCAGATGTCTTATGAGAATTCTATACTTAGCCTATTTTTCAATACTTCTATACAGTGAATGGAGCTAACAATCTCCCCCTAAGTATTGAAAAATAAAAATATGAATAGTGAAGTGTTAGGCTAAGTAGGAAATATAAGAGGTGAAAGGAACTCATCCTCTGAAGACAAATTTTCATTCAAACATAAAGGACGCCATAAGGCACTTACGGAAGTTGAAAGTACAAGACATGAATGAAAAATACAAGTGCAAATTATATTGGAAAATCATTGATGGGTTGAGTGAAGCTTTCGGCTAAGGTCTTGCACATGCTGAGTATTAGATCTCTGAACTTGAGTTGTACATTGATTGCAGAGATCATATCTTCTGCCGGTCCCTTCTGTACTCTCTTAGTGCCCATCCTATGCAAAATTGTACTCCTTATCTTCAGAAGGGTGTCATTGAAGTATTTGTTGCTCTGATGAAGTTTGAAGATCCTTTTTGAACCATCATCGTTTTTGTAGACAAACCCAAATTCTGGTTCCATGATCAAGGAGTTGCAAGGGATGTCTTCTATGCCAGGGATGAGGTCATCTGACCTGCTGAAGTATTTGACATGTTCACGCATGACTTCCTTGATACATAAGTTGGAAATAGTAAACTCTTTCCTTTTTTTTGAGCCTCTGTTCAGTGTAGGTGTGCAGTTGTGGCAGATCATAATGGCACAGATTTGCAAGGTCAACGTCTAAAAACACATGCTTTGTTCCATCCTTTCTCTCTACGTGGTACTTGACGAACATTACGGCCTTGTTCGCAAAGGAATGTATGGTGAGTACGAAAACTTGTTTGATATAATAGGTTGAGAAGACCGCATATTTCTCTTGATCAGTTTGCCAGAACCTTCTTCTGGCCTCTTCTTTCATGAGTGGGTGAATGTTCGGTTGAATAAACACTCTTTCATCTTCTTTGCTGTAAAGGAAATTGTAGATGTTCTCGTGAAAGGTTGGCTCTTTCGGTGGTGGCTTGGGGACTGGGATCCTCATGGCGTCTATGGATTGAACAATCTCTTTCACTCGATCATCTGTTGGTACTTTAGTTTTGGCAGCAGCAGAGGACTTCTGTTTTTAGGCTCAAAAGAACTGGAGGGCTTGATCTTCTGCGATGCTTCTTCTGTGGGTACCCTCTGGTCAATCCCTTCATTTTCATTAACGGACTTTAGGGCTACGTACTGTACTCGAGGTGTAGAAGTAATCGACATGAGTTCAGGACTTGAGGGTTACACAAACTTCTTAAGTCCTTCTGCTAACATTTTTGTGCCCACATTGACTTTGGCTTTTGTGCAAGGCTCTTCAGAGATTGTAGTGCCAGTGACAGTTGCTTTCGATTCTTTGACCTCAATGGAACATGAGTTTGTGTTATGAGTTGTGCCCTTTAAGGTTGCCTTTCTCTGTGGCACAACACTTAGGGGAGTAGCTGCAATTGGTTTTTTGCAGAAATGGTAGGCAGGGCTTTCTCCCCCTCATGAGGACTAGAAGGACTGGCGCCGCCCGACCCTTGGTCATCATGCCTCATCTTCTTTTGATCTGCATCTTCCTGGCGTGAAGAGGGTTCCTTCTTGGACTTGCTTTTCCTGCAGAGGTTGGTCCTTGCATGATGGTCAATTACTGCAAGAACATCGTGTGCGGCCATTGTGGCTTTGTTGACCTCGTAGTCCGCGTGAAATTTCATAAGGGTGATAGTTCGTTTAAGTTCTTTGGAAACACTTTTGCCCTTAGAAATCACACCTTCTCCATTTTTGTGGACTTCTTGCATAAGCATTTCCCCCTTCTTGTGCAATTCAACTTTGGTGGCCAGAGTTGAGGGATAGCTAACCTCTGCAGTTGGTTGCAGTTGAGAAGTGAAGGGTGGTAGAGGGACCATGGTACTACTAACCATGTTCTTTATCTCGTCTCTCAGAGCCGCCATATTTATTTCTTCAGAGGTTGAGGCCTGGGATGTATCTTGAGGTCCATCCATAACAATTTCGCCCAGGTACCTCAGAGCCTCTATGGTTGACTCCATTGCCTTCGCCAGGTTTTTGATGTCTTCTTTTGTGGCTGTTGTGGCAGAGGCTTTTGCGAGCTTCTGAATGGCCAATGAGTTATGAGTTGTGGCCTTCTTCAGATCCTCAATTTCCTCAGAGTGCTTGGCTTTGTCGGTAGTGCCAGTGACTAAGATTTTCAACTCGCTCAAGGCAGTGAACACCACATCAGCAAAGGCCTTGAATTCAGCCTTAGTGACGAGTGCAAAGAGGTTATCCTCGAGACCAACACATGGTCCGAGTTGTGCCAGGTCACCCTTGGCACCTAGAGATCTTATGTTTGCGTTGGGCTCTGTAGGTGATTCTACGAGTGTTCTATCCTCGATCTTTTCAAATGATGATTCAGAGTCAATCACTTGTGTGTCAATGGGTGGACTCTGTAGGTGGTCTAGACCCACATAATCTGTGCTTTTCCTCACTAGCAGCTCTGGACTGCTTGGGATGTCTCAAGTATGTGCATCAGAGGCAACAAATGTCCTTGCAGAGGTGTGTGGCGTGTTCTAGGGTGATGGAACACTTGTATCTTCACCAACATCCTTTTTGGAGGATGTGGTTGCTTGGTTATCCCCGGTTAAGATTGGCACAGAGGAAGAAAAAGGCTTCTCTGCTCGGCTGGTCAAGGTATGGTTCGAAGTGTGCACTTTTTCTTCAACATTTTGCCGCACTAGACCTGCAGAGATGGATGGGTGGTTAGCACTAGAGGGGGGGGGGGGGGTTGGATGGTGTGCCATTGGCATCTTTTTCACCCACATTCTCCCCTTTCTCTTTTTCACTATCCTTTCCTACTTGTTCTACTACAGCCTCCTCTTCTTTAGAGTTTTCTCTGCCAGTTACATCCTCCACCAGAACCTCTTCATTAAGTTGTACTCTTGTGGGTTAAGGTTCTAGAGTTAGAGTATCCTCAAACATATAGGCTAAGCTGGACAGATCCTCTGGCAGTGTCTCCTCTGCTGCATCATCCTTGGGTGTGGAACTTAAGCTTTCCACCACTTCTTGTGCTATTTCCACAACAACTGCCAGAGGGCTTGGTGGTCTTGCCACTTCTTCGCGTATCTCTGCCTCGGTGTTCTGGGCTTCATTGATGACCACTCTTCGTCTCCTTCTCCTCTGCAGAGGTGCATCATCAACCTCTATAGGTCCATTGGTGGTCTCCCTTGCTTGTGCCACTTCAGAAGGTACAGAGGTAATTTCAGCATTGGCTCTATCAGCCAGCTTTACCAACTTCCTCTTCTTCTTTCTTTTGGAAGGCTCTTATGTAGCATGTACCTTTGGAGATGGTACAGAGGCTGTGTCAGCATTTTGTTCTTCTGAGACAACCTTCTTAGGAGATTTCTCCTTCTCCTTCTTTTTCTTCTAAGGTGTTTGGGCCTCTGTTATCTAAACTTCTGTGGGGATTGGGACCTTTACGTCTTTGGTCCTCTTCTGGGTTTTCTTTTTCTTTTTCTTCTGTGGTCGCTCACCCCCAACCCCACTCTCTTGGTTTTGCCTCTCTTCTACTCTCAGCTCACTTTTTTCACCCCCTTGTGCTCCCTCGTCTGTACTAGGCCTAAGATAGATCACTATCACACCCACTTGGAAACCTATGCGCGGAGGGGTTGCAGGACTCGGTTCTGGAGTCCTGTTTCCACGAATATATCGCAACCTAGCATCTTCACTACCCATATAGGTAAGGATTTTGGTTGGCAAAGGTCGTGTAGAGGGGTATTCAGAGACAAGGACTGTAGGCTTGTGCGACTTCATCTCGTAGAGCCTCACAGTCTTGCCCTCTGCAGGTAGCTTCTGGGGGCCGATCATCTCACTGCCTAATAGAACAACAATGAACCTATGTACACAAGAGCTTTGAGAGCCTTGTCTTTGTTCTGCTCCTCTTGTTTGGTGATCACAAAATTGATCATCTCTCTGAGTAATAGTTTTATGTAGTCGAGGGGTAGGTCATAGTAAACTCCGTACATTATAGCCTAGATATTGTGGCTTGATTGGTCCGGACTACCCATTTTCCCAGTTAAGGCCCTGTTCAGGATGGAGAAGAGGACATTCCACAGAGGTGGAAGGTTTTGTCGGAGAAAGTTCGTCCTCTTGGTGATTGGTTTTGCGTAGCCTATGAATTAAACCTGAGGAAATCAACTATCTCCTCGTCAGAGGGTTCATCCGAGAACTTGTTGAGGTTCAGTTGGTCCTTGGTGGGAAGTTCAAAGATGTTCGATACTATTCATTTGTTGATTCCTAACTCCATAACTTCATCCACAAATGGTGCAATGGCATAACTATGATACAGTAGCCAAACTTCTCATGTTTTTCATAGCGGCAAGACTACCAAAATTGTTGAGGTACATCTGTTCTAGTCATAGTTAGGGCTTTTGTTAAAAAGTGGTTTTGGAGAAGAAGGATAAGGGGTTAGCTTCCTTGGGAAATCCTTTGGGGTCAAGAACCAGATAGTCGTTGTTTGGCTTCAAGGGAAGATCATTCAGATGGTAGTTGTGTTGAGTGAAGGAGATCATTCGACTAGTGAGTTCTTGTTGTTGATCAACAGAAGCAGAGTTGTTCATGCTTTGGGCCATTGAGTGTTGAGAGTTTTCTTCAGATGCAGAGTGAGAAGCCATGGAATCGAAGTGTAGAAGAAGAAAGTTGCAGGTTCTTTGCTATGAATTCTTTAGAGAGAGAGATATTGCAGGTAAAAAGTGAAAGAGGTGAAAGGGTTTGAGTATTTATGGTGTGAGAGGGGTGAAAAATTAGGTGGTAAAAGATAAATGTTTGAAATCCGTAATAAGTTCCTAGCCGTCTAAAGAGCCATTTAAAAAACGACGGTACAGTTCACGGTCCAATCGAGTACGTGCGCTTCCCACTATTCTCACGCGCGTGGCATTTGCTATACCCAAATGCCTATCATTCTAAAAAATAACCCGCACCTCAGAATGCATTCGAAAAATATTACAAGTGTTGAGCATTACATAAACTCTATGGGAATAAGAGCTTCTGTGGTCTGGGGGTAGGCATGTGTTTGCACATGAACACACTTTTCTCTTTAACAACATATAAAGTCGATGATGTGATCGAGTTGGTCTTTACATAAGGAAGTCAGAAGTCAAGACGTGTCTTTGTTGGACATAGAGGCTCTTTGACAAAAAAAATTCTAATAAAGGAAAGACATTTAAGATTTTTGATCACCCAACGTTTGGACTTGTTTTTGTAGGGAATTTTGGACATATTTAAAAAATGGTGTCCGAGAAAAGTGTTTTTGTCCTTGTGTGTGTGCGAGTCTCTTACCTTACACTGCAAATTTCTCGATAGGAATGTCTTCTCAGGCTCCCCCTTGAATGATCAACCGTTGTTGACCAGATTTGAGATCTCATTCTGCTCCCCCTTGAACTATGTTTGGATCAAATATGATAAGTTTTGCACAAGACAGATATCAAAGAACCACATTATTTTGAATAAAAAGATTAATTTAAATAACAAAACTATACATTCAAAAATAATAATTGTACAAATAGAACTGACGACTGTACATGCTAATAAGGGAATATGTATAGCAGAAGCTCTGTGCCAGGGCTCAGAAGTTTTGTGGTTCAACTCTGGTTAAGCATGCCCAACTTGCCAACAAGGAATGAGAATCTCTTCTCATCTAAAGCTTTTGTGAATAGATCTGCAAGTTGATAGTCTGTAGACACAAAATACATTTCAATCGTGCCTTCCTCTACATGATGCATGATAAAGTGGTACATGATATCGATGTGTTTAGTTTTAGAGTGCTGAACAAGATTGGCAGAGATCGCAATGGCGCTTTTGGAATCACAGAGGATGGGGATCTTCTCGATGTCTAGATCATAGTATCTTAGTTGAGTTCTCATCCACAGAACCTGTGAGCAACAACTAGCGGTAGCCACATATTTAGCTTCTGCCGTAGAAGTGGACACACTGTTTTGTTTCTTAGAAGTCCAACTTACTAATTTTCCTCCTAGGAATTGGCAACTCCCAGAGGTACTCTTTCGAGTCAAGCTTACATCCTCCATAATTTAAATCTGTATAAGCCACAAGATCAAAGCCAGAGTTCTTTGGATGCCAAAGGCCAAGATTCTTGGTGCCTTTTAGATATCTAAAGATCCTCTTAACAACAAGAAGATGAGATTCCTTTGGGTTAGCTTGGAATCTTGCACAAAGACATGTGGCAAACATTATATCTGGTTTACTAGCGGTTAAGTACAGAAGAGACCCAATCATTCCTCTATAGATCTTACACTCCACAGATTTACCCTCTGGATCAACATAGAGCTTTGATCCAGTGGCCGGCCATGAGGGTCTTCATTGATGAAGAGTCAGAGAGTTTGTATTCTGTAAGTATGTCAGAGACATATTTTGGTTGATTGATAAAAATACCCTCTGTGGTTTGTTTGACTTGAAGCTCGAGGAAGAATGTTAGTTCTCCCATCATGCTCATTTCAAACTCACTCTTCATCAACTTTTCAAACTTTTGGCAGTAAGATTCATTTGTAGAACCAAAAATAATGTCATCCACATATATTTGTATAAGTAGAATTTCACCTTTTTCTCTTCTTAAAGAATAGAGTTGTATCAGTTGTACCTCTTTCGAAACCATTTTCAAGCAAGAAGTTAGAAAGTCTTTCATACCATGATTTAGGGGCCTGCTTGAGTCCATACAGAGCCTTGTCTAGGAAGTAGACATGGGTTGGGTACTTTGAGTTTTCAAACCCTGGTGGTTGCTAGACGTATACTTCTTCTTGTATTTGACCATTTAGAAAGGCTGACTTGACATCCATCTGATAGACTTTAAAACCTCAGTGGGCAGCGAAGGCTAGGAAGATCTTAATTGCTTCGAGCCTTGCCACAGGGGCAAAAGTTTCTTCGTAGTCAATCCCTTCTTCTTGGCAATATCTTTTTGCCACCAATCTTGCTTTGTTCCGAATGACCACCCCATTTTCGTCCTTCTTGTTTCTGAAGACCCATTTGGTCCCTATTGTGGTTTTGCCTTTCGGCAGAGGCACTAGGGTCCATACCTTGTTACACTTAAACTGCAGAAGCTCCTCTTGCATAGCCTCTACCCAGTTTGGATCATCAAGGGCCTCAGAGACCTTCTTAGGCTCGATGATATTAACAAAATTTGTAAAGAAACAAAAATTTGCAGTAGTAGAGCGAGTCTTTACATTGTTAGATGGGTCACCAATGATTTGGCTCTATGGGTGACTCTTGGTCCATTTGGTCATTCTAGGAATATGGTCACTGGATGCATCATATTGAACTTCTGTAGAGGTAATTTCAGGCTCTTGAACAACTTTTGTGATAGAAGGTTGATCATTCGTGCTTTCCATATGAGTATATTGTTCTCCTTGAGTTGAAGTGGAAACCTCTGTTGAGCCTTGGTTTGAGTTCTGTGATTGCTTTGGTGTTGATTCCTCTGATATAATGGGAAGATGGTTTGCGACTTGGTTGAGCGTGGGGCCTTGAGTGTCATTAACCTCTGCTTGCTCCCCCTCGACATTTGGCTCTACAAAAGTAGTTGAAGAGGGTGAAGTAACATTAGGACCGGTTAGGGATGTACCTGTTTGGTCCATAGAGGCCTCGGCTTCAGAGGCTCTGTGATCATCTCAGAGGGATGGTCATCATTGAACATTTCTTCAAACATGTGATGTAACTCATTTGCTCGAGTAGATGTTTCACCAGAGTCTTGCAATTGAAGATTGAGTCCTGAGCTGATTTTCTTAGAAGTCACCTGAAAAGAGTCATCAAAGGAAACATTAATACTTTCAAGTATCAGTTTTGATTTCAGCACATAGACTCTGTATGCCTTAGAGGTCGCTGAGTAGCAAATGAACTTGGCCTCATCAGCTTTACTGACAAACCTCCCAATATGCTCTCTATCATTGAGAACAAAACATCTGCAGCCAAAAACATGAAAGTACTTAATGTTTGGCTTCCTCTGGTTGATAAGATGGTATGGGGTCTTTGAGTGCCTCTTCACAATCAGAGATCTATTCTGAGTGAAACATGCAGTAGATATTGCTTCTGCCTAAAAAGAAGTTGATAACCCTGAATCATTGAACATAGTCCTGGAAACCTCCACTAGTGTTATGTTCTTTCGTTCAAGAACACCATTTTGCTGTGGAGTCCTTGCGGCAGAGAAGTTCTGTGATATTCCTTCTTCGGAAAGGTAGGCCTCTATAGTAGTGTTTTTAAACTCTGTTCCATTATCACTTCTTAGCTTCTGGATCTTGCTGTCATAAAGAACTTGTATTCTCTTCATAAGATTGATTAGTATAACAGGAACATTAGACTTCTTTCGGACAAACTCAACCCAATTATATCGAGAGAACTCATCTATGAGCACAAGTATGTACTTCTTGCTACCTAGGCTCTTTACTGATATTAGACCGCAGAGGTCTACATGAAGCATATACAGAGGTCTAGTACAAGATACATCTGACTTGGTTTTGTGGGCAGCTCTTTTGAGTTTACTCATTTCACAAGCAGAGCATAGATGATCTCTGTCAAACTTTATGTTCGGTAGACCACTTACCAAGTTTAATTTAACAAGCTTGTCAAGAGTGTGAAAATTTAGATGACAGAACCTGTTATGCCAGAGCCAAGCCTCTTCATTCATACTTGATACCAAACAAAGCTTTTATTCTCTGTTGGTAGCTTTGAAGTTCACGAGGTATAGATCACCTTTTCTGTTGGCATGCAGAATCTCTGTACCAGTTCCCGAACTTAGTAGAGAGCAATATTATTGTTTGAACATAACATCAAAGCCATTATCACAGAGTTGGCTAACATTGAGCAGGTTGTGTTTAAGGCCATCCACATATGCAACTCTGCAAACATCTATGTCCTATTTGGCAATGACTCCATAGCCTTTGATTTGCCCCTTTTTGTTATTTCCAAAGGTCACAGAACCTCCTCCATATTTTTCTTGGTACGAGGAGAGCAACCTTCTGTCGCCAGTCATATGCCTAGAGCACCTGGAGTCTAAGTACCATATGGGCACATGATGCTTCTTCTGCGAGAAAGTCAAGGAGATTTAGGTACCCATCTCCAAATGGGTCCATTTTTGTTAGCAGTCTTCAAGGTTGCCTTAGCATCCTTAGGTTTGTCTTTAACTTGTTTGACAAAAGAATCATTTTGCTTCTTCTCACCCTTGAATTTGGCATTATTGAATTTGGGTTGAGAGAGAAAGCAGTGAGGGCTTGAGAAATGTTGATTCAAAGCATGCATAAGAGTAAAGAATTTACAATAAGGGACATCAGAAGCAAGTTGTTTAACATTTTCATTAAACTCAACAAAAGTGGTTACAGAGCACTTATTTTTACAATCTTTCCTAGCATTGGGCTTCTTTTTACAGAAAGACCTATCTAGGCTAGACTGATTTTTCTCAAACGTCCTCTTCGGATGGCTCTTTGATTGTACCCTCCCTCTTTGTCATTTTTAATCCATTTCAGCTTTTGTTGCCAAGTGAATTTTCCTTGAAAAGGTTTTGAAGGTCTTAGATCTTTGGGCTTCTAAGGTGACAATCTCTTTTGTTTTTCTAACTTTTCAAGCTCAAGATAGGTCTTAGCTTGCAAACACATGTCAAGAAAATCAGGGCAAATAGGGATTTTTACAGAGCTCCTTTTGGGAGAGACCATTCTGTTAGGAATGCCAGAGGGTAATTTAGATACCTCTAGAGTGCAAGTAATTACTTCCATCTCGGCAGAGCTAGTCTCTATATCGGTAGAGGATGATTCAGTTTGAGACTCAGAGTCAGAATTAAGGAAGTCTCTGTGACTAGAGGCCTGATCTTCTGGACATGTACTACACTTTCCATCATCATTGTCCACAACGATATTGAGATTTTTAACAAGGCATGGGACAACTTCATAAGCTTTTAAACTATCCATCAAATCTTGCTCAAAGATTTCAACTATGACAGAGGTCATATCAAGATTATTGAAAAAGTGATTTTCATAAGTTTTTCTTAACTCATTTTCAAGGAAACGTTTCCACAACTTTTCTTCCACAGAGGTTGGAACAAACTCTGGTGCCTCAGGGGACAACTCATTATCAGGAGTTATCATGCACACAAAGGCCATTTGAGTTTGTGTTTCTGGATGACCAAACTTGAAGAGTCTTATCTGCTTTTGAGACAAATATTTCTTTAGGATAGATTTCCTCTTTGCAGAGGTTGATGATGACAAGTTACTGTTTTCATACCAAACATTTGTCATGATCAAGGGATTCCTCTCGTGTGGTTCTCCAGAGGTTCTATGCCTCTTAAATGTAGATGTCAAGTTGGGAAATCCTGTTTTTTGAACTTTGCCAAGGCAGAAGATGTTTGATAAATTCTGATTTCTTTTACTTCCAGTATAGGGATTAATGTTAGTGAACCCTATACCTCTTCTGCCGACTTGGGTGTTGACCTTTTCGTGCACCTTCTGTACATCCTGATATTTATTGATTAGCAAGTCTCTGTCGAGAAAGTCTTGATGAAGGACTTCTCTTTCCTTTTGAAAAAAGTTCTTTAGGGCAACATCATTCAATCTGTCATTTTCATTGTCCTTCATCTCTTTAATCTTTATTTTTAATGCTTTATCAAAAGAAATGACCTTTTCTTTTAACGATTTCTTTTCTTTGATATGCTCAGCCTCAAGAGATGTCTTTTCAAGGAATAACTTGTCCTTCTCCTGAGTAAGAAGTCTAGCCTCTCGCTTATAGAAGGCAAGTTTCTTTTTCAGGCTCTAAGCATGTATTTTTAAAGGCAAGGAATACTTCTATTAGTTTAATCAATTTGCATTCTGAGTCATTATTGTCAGAGTTAGAAGTGGATACCTCACTATCAGCTTCAGAGAAGTTGAGTTCCGCCATTCCACGGAACAAATAATTTATGTCCTTTTCATCAGAGGACTCGTTAGTGATGAGCTTGTCCTGTTCAGCCATCAAGGACTTCTGTTTGTAGTACTCTACCTTCTTTTTGTAGAAAGCGGCATCTTTGACGAGTGGTCCTCTGTGGACATTACTTCGATACTTTGCTGCAAAGTGTCCTGACTTTCCACACTTAAAGCATCCAGTGTTCTGCGGAGCATTAGTCGTTGTCTTCTCTCCTCCTCTGCCATCATCATTCTAAGCACCCCTCTGTGGGTACTCGATGTCTTTCTTTTTATCCATCATCCTCCTTTCATCTCCTCTCTGATCATGCATCCTTTCACCAAACTCCTCTCTTCCGTAGCTTTTGTGCTCATACCCTTGTGGTGGTCCATATCCCCTCTGATCATGGATCCGACCACTTCTCTCATCTCCTCTGTCATCTTGTCTTCAGCCGAACATGGGCTTCATTTTGAGTCCTCTGTTGAACTCTTTTGTCATTAATGCCAAGGTTTTGTCAAGAGAATCCATGTGTACTTCATCATCATCATCATCAGAATCATCATCCTCTTCACTTTCAGCAACCAAAACTTTCTTTTGCTTCTTCTTCTTTCTACCCTCTTCCACAGTCTTTCCCTTCTGAGGCTTGTCATGAACCTCTGTGGATTTACCGACCAGTGCTAGAGGCCCACCCACTTGGGTTTTGGTCTGGACAATACATTTTTCTTGGCCAGCAAGAGTGCCAAAGAGGTCTGATAGGGTCCAAGTATCCAGATCTTGTGTTGTTTGGAGAGACATAGATAGTTGTAGCCACTCATCATTCAGACTCTTTAGAAAGATGACATTGTTTTCTTCAGAGGTTATGTGGATCCCATACCTTCTGCATTTGTTTATCAGAGAATTAAACCTGTCATATGTGCTCTGAAGGGGTTCGCTTGGTAGAGCCATAAATGCATAGTACTCATTTATGCATAAAGTTATGTTGTTCTTTTGGGTCTTAGCTCCCCACTTAAGCTGTTTCTCTAACTCTAACCATAGGTCCTTAGAAGTTTCACAAGAGTCTAGAGACCGAAAAATATCAATAGGAATGGCCATGATGAGTAGTCTTTTGGTTTTCTTGGCTAACTCATGTATGTTAGTGCACATATTTGTTGGATACAAGATCATGAAGACTGAAGACTAAAAGTCAAAGCAAGTCAAAGCTCAAGTCAACTCTTATAGTAAGTCAAAGTCTTTTGTAATAAAAGTCAAAGTCAAAGTATGTTGTAATGTGTTTTTAGTGTTTTGCGTCCTTGTTTAAATAGGGATATGGCTAGAGTTTGTGTGGTAAGTAAGTGTGTGATAAGTAAAGGTGTCTTGTAAGTGTGGTACGCAGACAGGTTCTAGAGAGAGAAACCCTGTATACGAATTCTTGATTTAAATTGAAAACAGGTTAATTGTTTGTTTAATTCTCATATCATCTTTGCATTAAAACTGTGATTAGAACTTAAATATTGGGAATAATAATTGGTATCAGAGCATAGTTCAAATTGGAATCAATCAAGAAAATGGAGTTTTGCACTGTGTGTTGAGTTTTTGATCGATTTTCGAATTTTGTGTGAAATAATGTGATTCATTTTGTCAATTGTGTTCGTATATTGTTTTAGAACGATCTTGTATTGGTTTGTTGAAATCTTGCACTGCAATTTTGTTCAATTCTTGGATTTTTACGAGTTTTAGAGTCACGAGTTCTAACGCACTGTAATAGAATCAATTTGTATATTTGAGTGATCTTTATTGAAATTCAGTGATTGTAATAGATTTTAGATGTATTAGTGATCGAATTGTCAAAGTTTCAGATCAAAAGTTGAAGATTTGATGGGGTTTTGAGAAGATAAGAGTGTGTTTAAGTCGAGATTTGAAGAACTCGCATAAGCCTCAAGAACTCGCATCAAGAACTCGTACCAAGAACTCGCAGATCAAGAGATTTCGCATATTTTGTATCTGAAAATTTTCACAAGTATAGAATTCACATGATAGTGATATGCGAAATGTGTTGAATTCGCATGTGTGTGTTATAAGAAATCCTCAAAATTCGTACAAGCTTCTATGCGAAAAGTCAGAATCCGCATAAGTCTTTTATACGAAAAGTTTTGTGAAAAATTTTCCAAGGAAAGAATTCGCATAATGCTTATGTGCGAGAAGTGACGAACTCGCATATAGTTGCATACGCATTCCTAGAATTTGCATTGTGCTTTATGCGAATTGTTCAGATTTCGCATAAGGGTGATATACGAATTCCTCAGAATTCGCATAAGAAGTGTTTGAAAAATTTTCATGTACAAAATTTGAATGATTCTGTTATGCGAAAAGTTAGTTTTTCAAATATTTTCTAAGTCTAGTTTTCACATAGTTTTGTATGCGAATTCCTAGAACTCGCATATAACTACGTGCGAATTCTGTAGTGTGCGAATTCTGGATTGTTTTTGTATGTGAATTCTGAAGTTAGTGTGTGTGCTAATTGTTGTCTGCGAATTCTATCTGTGTGCGAATTGTTTTTGTCCAAGTGTGGTGTGCGAATTCCATACTTAGGAGATTTTTGGAAATTTTATTTTCTGAAAATTCTTTCTAAGTTTTTCTATATTTTGATTTCAATTGAACTAACGATCAATTTAAGTTCTTACTGTACAGTTTTATTGACAGGATGACTTCAAGGGAAGCATTAGCTATTGGAACTGATGTGAAGCCACCGATGCTATTCAAAGGAGAATACGAATAGTGGAAGGACCGCTTCCTGGACTTTATTGATCGCAATGATTTAGGTGACTATATAAGGTTGTCTCTGAAGGAAGGAGTGATGAAACCTCCCACCAAGATCTTGTCTACTGAAGGGGAAAATGGCGAGGAAGAAGTAAACAAGGAGTATCCATTGCCATTGTAGGAATATTCTGATGAACAAAGGAAAAGGGTCAAAGCTGATAGACTGGCTAGATCATTCATCTTACAAGGGATTCCTAACGAAATCTATGTGAATATTGACAGCTACAATGCCATGGGTAAGGAAATGTGGGATTAGCTCGAAAAGATGATGCTAGGATCCAAGATTGGTAACCAACTTAAAGTCTCAAACTGCCTGAATAACTATGAAGAGTTCAAGGCCAAGGAGGGCGAGTCTCTTGAAGCAACATATGATAGATTCGTGATTCTTCTGAACGAGCTAAGTAAGAACAAAGTCAGGAAATCACATATTGAGTTCAATGTTAAATTCATGAGCATTCTGCAACCAGAATGGAAGAGATTCACAAGGCAGATGAAACAGATGAATGACTTGAACGAGATACCACTCCACGAAGTGTATGAGACTTTAAGGCAAAATGAAGAAGAGGTGGAGGAAATTAAGGTTGAGAAGAGGACTAAACTGACACCACAATACCCTGAACTCAAAGTTAAGTGGACTAAACTTTCAGAAGAGGATGAAGCTAAGGAAAGGGAGAAAAGAAAGAATAAAACTAAAATTCAACTTCCATTTAGATATGAGAAGTTGAATTATAGTTACAGTTCTGATAAGTCAAAATTTCTTTCAAATGACTATTTCCAAAGTTATTCTACATAGGAGTTGGAGGCTAAACCAGCTGAAGGTAAAATTTATGTACCTCCTCTCGTGTTAGAAAGTAAAATTTCTGAACTCGAGAACACTCTTTTAGAAGAAAGGATTTTTACTAATCTAGAACAAATTGTGTTTTCAACTGTGCTTATAAATACTGATTTTTTAAAGACTTCCAAAGCTTCAAAATCTGATGATGTTCAAAGTCTATTTGATGAAGAGTTTGATTTCTTAAATTCTGATGGTGATTTAGATGATTGTGTTGCTTAATTTGACTTCAATGAAAAACTTCCTGATCACTCACAGTTTATAATCAATTCTTTTGGATTACCAAGTGTGTTCGAGAAAGGTGAAACATCAACGAAAGTTGATGAACCAGTTTATGTGAATACCAAGAATGCCAAAGGTAAAAAGAAAAGAACTCGGCATTCACAGAAACGGACAAACACTGGTAAGCCAAAGAACAAGCAATCCTTCAAATCTCACAGTTCTAACTTTAAAAGTTCAAATGTTTCAGATGTGGGAAAGAAAAAGAATGGAGTAAGATCAGAATGACGACCAAATAAGAAGATTGATGAGACGGAAAAATCATCTTCTGATATTTCTTGTAATAGAAAAACTGATAGTAAACATGATGTAATTGAGAATGTTGCTTTTAATAACAAAACCTTGTAACTTCTTACAAGAAATATTCAATAAAGCAATTATTCCAAGTATCTCCGTCTGCTAGAAAGTCTTCTACTTATCATAGAAATGATTTTTCTTCTCGGCAATATTCTGATGTTTGGTTTGGATCATATCATGTTTATTCATATCCTTCTCATGCTTCAAGTGATTTTCAAAAGAAAAGAGGACCCAAATTTAAATAGGTGCCAAAATCTTGTGTTAACATTGTAGGACCCATCTATAAATGGGTACCTAAACCAATTGTTTCATGATTTCTCATGTGTAGACCCATCATATATGGTACTTGGATTCTGGTTGTTCCAAGCATATGACTGGGCAGAAAGATTTATTATCTAATTATACAGATAAATATTGCGGAACAGTTCGATGCGAAAATGACCAGTTTTCACCTATTCTGGGATATGGTGATGTGATTCAAGAGAACGTAACGATTAAAAAGGTGAGCTATGTTGAAGGTCTAGGACATAACCTATTCAGCATTGGACAGTTCTGTTACAAAGATTTAGAGGTAAATTTCAAGGCCAAGAGGTGTTCTGTGCGTACTGATGATGGTAAGGAACTCTTGGTCGGGACGAGAAAGTCAAACCTCTACATAATCAATCTTTCAAAAGTCAAGACTGATGATGAGGTGTGTCTACTATCAAAAGCCTCTTTGAAACAGAGTTGGTTATGGCATCGAAGGCTTTCTCACCTGAATTTTCGATATATCAACAAGCTAGTCACGGGTAATTTGGTGAAAGGACTTCCAGAGCTCAAATACGTCAAAGAACATCTCTGTGCAGCGTGTGAGAAAGGCAAGATGAAAAGAGCCGCTCATAAGCCAAAGCCTGAACCAAGTACAAGTTCTACCTTGGAGTTACTGCATATGGATCTCTGTGGTCCGATGCGTACTCGAAGCATAAACGGCAAAAAGTATGTATTAGTGATTATGGACGATTACTCGAGATACACTTGGGTCAAATTTCTGAGATCAAAAGATGAGACGCCCGAAGTCATCATCACATTTCTAAAGACCACTCAAGTGAATTTGCAGAAGGCAGTCAAGTTTCTTAGAATGGATAATGGCACAGAATTCAAGAACAAAATTGTTGAAGATTATCTCTAATCAGTCGGGATAAAACATCCGTTTTCTGCTGCCAGAACGCCTGAACATAATGGAGTTGTAGAAAGACGAAATAGAACTCTAGTCGAGGCCGCTCGAACTATGATGAGTCAATCAGATCTACCTCTATTTCTATGGGTTGAAGCTGTATCGACTGCTTGCTATACTCATAATCGCTCCATTATCCACCGCTAGTTCGGTAAAACACCGTATGCTTTAATTAATAATCGAATACCTAGCATTAAACACTTTCATATCTTTGGATGCAGGTGCTTTGTAGTGAATGACAAGGAGAACCTAAACAAGTTCAGTCTAAAAGCTGACGAAGGCATTTTTATTGTCTATTCTCAAACGTCTGCAGCTTACAGAGTATACCTGAAGAAGTCGAAGATTGTTATTGAGAGCGTCAACATCACATTCAATGAGGATATGGATTTTATTCAAGAAAGTTCAGAACCCGTTATTACTGGTGTATTAGCTTCTGGGCAGATTAGTCCAGAACTTGTAATTAGTGACAATAAATCGAATAAAGCGTCATCGTCTACTTCACACTTATCTAATTTAGATTTATTGTTTGAATTATTTTATGATGAATTTCTTGGTACTAAAGTGACTGAACCTATTGTGGTTGACAGATTGGAAGATTCAAGAAGACATCATCCAACCACTTCAGATATATCAACTGAATCAAATTCCCCGGTTTAGCAAGAAATTCCAATTCAAACGCCTACTCCATCAGTTGAAGTTGTACAAATTAATGAAGAGCCAGAAGTTGCAGAAACAGTTGGATGCACGGTAACGAATAATCAACAGACATAAAATGTCCAACCAACTGAAGCTTTTGCAGATAATACTTCAACTAAACCCCTACCTAATCCTGAACAAAATGAAGAAGCTGAAAGTGGGTTTTTAGATGAGCACTATGATCAATCTACATATAATCCACTCCCTCATGAACACAAGTGGACCAAAGAGCACCCAATACATCAAATCATTGGACATCCATCCAAACCGATGCAAACTAGGTCTGCTACACTCAACCAGTGCATGCATGATTCATTCCTGAGCAAGATAGAGCCAACACGAGTATCTGAAGCTCTAGCTGACTCAGACTGGTAACTGCGATGGAAGAATAGTTGAATCAATTTGAAGCGCTTAAGGTTTGGAGACTAGTGCCTAAACCAGAAGGAAAGACTATAATTGGCACGAAATGGGTTTTCAAGAACAAGACTTGTGGCTAAAAGATATAGGCAAGAGGAAGGTATTTGAAAATGTAAGATCCCAGTTTTCAAGCACAATTCAATCAAGATTAAGATTTGACAATATAAGATCTTTGAGAGAGAGTATGTAGAGAGAGAAAGTCACAAGTCGAATATATCTCAATATCTGACAATTACAAGTCTTACCAAGAACTCTCTAGACATACAAGCTTACTTATACTATTTATATGAACTACAAACACTTACAAGCCTATCATGCTACTAGCTCTCACACAAAAGAAACTCTTATAACACTAAGGTTGACTTTTCTAGACTTTGACCATGTATGATTTGACTCTACAAGACCTTGACTTTTCACATTAAATCTTCGATACAATTTATATACTAACATTCTCCCCCTTTGTATTCAAGATTTAACAAAAATTTGACAATCGTCTTCAACTCTTGATTCTTTAAACTTTTACTTTGACAAATTTACACGTTGAAGCTCTAACAATCTTTAAACTGTGATGCTTTGAAGTCTTAATCAATAAATTTGAAACCTTGAAACTTATTTGATCTTTGAAATTCGGGAATCTTTGAATTTTGAGGAATCTTTCAAAACTTGTATCTTCATCTTTGAAATCTCTGTACTGTCTTCGGAAAACAAACTTTCTTGAATCATCTTGATTAGTCTTTGAATCATCTCTGAATAATTTCTTTTCATCAGACTTGACTGAATTGAACTTTCTGAATTTATCCCCAAGTCTTTTTCACTATAACATCTCTTTATGGCTTTGAAATTGAACTTTTAGAATTTCTACCCCGTTTTGATGATTGTGAGAATCAAAATCATCAAAAGTTATTTCAAAGTCATCTCGGTCAAAAAACTTCTCCCCCAATTAATTAATGTAGAACAGTCTTCATGATCTCTTCTGGTAAAGTATGAGCATTCTCCCCCAACAGATTTGATAATGAGCCGTCAAT
Source organism: Arctium minus (assembly GCA_954870635.1). Taxonomy (NCBI): domain Eukaryota; kingdom Viridiplantae; phylum Streptophyta; class Magnoliopsida; order Asterales; family Asteraceae; genus Arctium; species Arctium minus. The sequence goes on from OX941081.1 coordinate 147,529,343, forward strand.
TCATGAATGTATTTATCTGAATCTTTTCAAATTCAGAAAAATTATGATTTTTAACCTTGAATCAACAGATGAAACAATTAGGAATGCCTGTCAGTAACACAAAGTTACTGTGTACAACGAATGTACAATTTACGGAGCTTGAGATGACGTTCACTCCCCAGGACTTCCATTCAATCATTGAAAAACACAAGGTATTTTATATGAATGTTCTGACATAAAAACAGATTTTCTGTGTGCTCGTGCTTGTGTGATGAAAGAATTAGCACAATGATTGTTGTTTAGGCTCAAAATCATGTAAACCAATGAGACAACATAAGTTATCCATAGACTTAATGTGCATGAAAAAGGGTCGAAGGTGGGGCAACTTTCTATCTATTTCAATATCTAAATCTTCCGAGTGAAGACCAGATAGAAGATGTGTTGCGTCCCCAAGAGAATTGAAACATTTCTTTGTCGGGAAAGAAACGAGTGGTTGGTGGGGTTAATACAAGAGTTGGCATGGGCTCACTGCCTTTTTGAATGATGGTCACCAAAGAATGTGAACCAATTAGATGATGTGGTTGCCCGGCTCAGAAAGTAGTTGTGTAGAGTTTCCTTATTCTTTTAACTCTGTTCTCACGCCCTATTTATTTTTATCATTAAAGCTCACTTCTAACCAAACTTTCATTTACATTTTACCGCTCAACATAATGAGAAAAACTCAACCAGATGAGTTATCTCCCCCCACTCTTTGATTTAAAACCCCTCACCCCACAATCACTCTAGGATTACTTCCGGGGTAGGAAACACTGGTTTACATGAATCCATGGAAGTCATTTAATCTCACACATTGAATCCCATGTGCTGCTCAATGATTTTCTTGACATTTAAGCGCAAGAAATCATTTGTCAGTATATGTATGCTCATCAAAAATCAGAATGAAATTTGAGCATATTAAGCATTTAAGATTTCTTAAAACTTTGTATGAATGAATAATCATGAAATAATAGAAATGTTTTGAGAATCTGACAATGATTAAGATCAGATCAAAATTCATGAAGAATAATATTTTGGGAAATCAAAGACGTAAGATGTTTATATGAACAAAATATAAACAAATATCAATGAAAATACATGTAATGATGAAATGATGTCTGATTCAAACAAAAATGAATAACAAATGAGAGTATTACCATAGAAAGATTAAATTTTTGATACATGATAATAACAAAATCAATATGAAGTACTGAACCGATGTGTATGAATACTTGGCAGTATATAGATAAGATAATACACAAGTATTGATCTTTGGAAACACACGATCAGTTCAACATTAAAGATCAATAATGAAAAACATTTAAAATCACACTTCTAAATTCCAGAAAACTTTTGAGAATAAGAAGTGGTTTAAACATTTCAGAAAATATTTTTCATGTTCGAAAGTTGTTATTCTTTCAAACAATCAGAGATCTAGATCAGAAGATACTTACAAACATTTAGGATCCCCCTCAAATCATGATATAATGATTTAGATCAGATAAACTCCCTCCGGATATTTTCAAAATATCCTTATCTTTAAACATTAAAGACCGAGTCCTAGACTGTTTTATCTAGAAGTCATAGTCCTTTAACATTAATGTCCAAGTTCTAAGCTTTAGTACTTAGAAGTCATTATCTTTGACATTAAAGTCCGAGTTCTGATCTGTTGTAATCAGAAGTCTTTGTTCTTTCTCCCCCTTAAACCTTGGGTGCCTGCAACACAGATTTAGCTTTTGGTACCCACTGGTATTTGGGTCCTGATGTGTTAGTTGCAGTTCTTTTGGGGGTAACATAATAAGAACCATACCAGTAATCAACAAAATTATTACTTACAAAGTCATTTGCTCTACAGTAAGAATAACAAATCTTCTTTTGAGCAATCCTGATCAAATGATTAGTAGAGTAAATTGTATCAGGTTTACCAAAAGATTTACCTTTGTATGCACTGTTCTTTTTGGCACTTGATGTTGATGCAGATGCTTTGTCATTCTTCTTCTCATCAGGAGAAACCTTCACTCTCCAGACCATTTGTCCTTTCTTTGAATGCTTTCCAAGAGATTTGACATAGAAGCTCGTTGGACTATCAACATACTTATCATAGAACATATTAGATGGACGAATCTGATTTGATTTGACAATGTTTGGTTTGACACTGTTCTTTTTTAAAACATTTTCATGAATGGAACTTGAAGTTGTTTTAAAAGAACAAACTGATTCGGTTGAATTGTCATAAGGTGATTGAGTAATCACATCAACAGAAATCTTTTGAGAAAATTCAACATTTGCTTCTTCCATGTCCTTTGTCTTTTTGGATAGAATGTTTCTTTCATCAGAAAGTGTGTCAAACTTCTTCTTCAAATCAGTTCTAGCTATCTATTCTTTCTGAATGTCTGAGGATAGAACAGATATCTTGGGTATGAGCTTAGATATTTCATTTTCAAAATTTTGACGTTCTAGCTCAAAATCTTTTTCCAAGTTCTTGGTTTTCTGAGAAACTTCTTTAAAAATCCCAACATTTCTCTTTTCAGTACTTTTCTTTTCAGCATCATAAGACTTTTTCTTTTCATGAAATGATTTTCTTTCTTTTTCAAGTAAGTCTTGCAGAACTGAAGTTTGTTTGGGAAGTTCAATCGTTTTGTTTTCAAGAACTTGTCTCTCTTTAGCAAACGGGTATCTTTCTGTAATTAGGATTTTTCAAACTCTGAAACTTGCTTCGAGAGTTTAATACATCTTAGCTCCAGATCCTTTTTCTCTTGGATAGCTTTCTTAGAATGATCAGATAACTTTTGACTAGAAGCTTTCTCCAGATTTGCTTTATCTTTATCTGCTTGAAGTCTTTTCATTAGATCAACATTCTTTGTTTCCAGAGCAGATATCTTATCTTTAAAAGCCTTAAACTTTTGTTGAAGATCAACTGATTCATCATGCAGTTCCGATGATTTTTGTTCAGTTGTCTTCAGTTGGCTTTGAAGATTCATTATCTTTCTCTCTTTCAACTTTATTTCTTTCTCACATGTCTCAATAATATTCTCTTTTATTGCAATATTTTTCTCCTTCTCTTTAATTTCTTTCTCTCTTGCCTTGATGATACATGCAAAATCAGATTTGGAATTATTAGCACATTTTATACAATCAGGAGTTTTATCAGAATTTGACAATTTGGATGTAAGCTCCTTGATCTGTTTTAGAAGAGCTAAATTTTGATCCTTCAATTTATCACGTTCAGCTTCTATCACAAGTATCTCTGGCATATACATGATAGCAACATCTGTTGCTAACAATACAGTATTCCCTCTCTCATCTGTAGTAGGCATCTTGAATGGGAAATTAGCTTGAAATGAATGATCGTTCCCAAACAAGTCAGAAAAGTTGACTGAAAGTCAAACTCAGATCACCACTTGAATTTGATAAAAAAAATCTAACTCTAGAATTCGCAAACCACAAGAACTCGTAGACCAATAGAATTCGCAAAGCACTGTTCACTGAGCTTCTCGCTAAATGCTTTGTGCGCGTTTGAAGAACTCGCACACTATTACTTGCGCGTTTTGAAGAACTCGCAGGCCTTGATGTGCGTGAAGTAGCTTCTCGCAAACAACTGTATGCGTGTTTCTCAAAACTCGCAAATAATGATGTACGCGTTTTAGCTTCTTGCACACTACTTCATGCGCGTTTTGGACTTAGAAAATATTGATCTAGTAGACTTCTCGCAACAGAATCCAAACTCGCAGATCAATAGGAACTCACACAAGTCTTAGCGCGTTTCATACCTAGAAATTTTTCACGAAACAAGAACTCGCTAAATGCAAACTCGCAAAGCTAGTAAACTCGTAGATCACTACTCATATCACTCCTCGCAAGATGGCTTATGCGTGTTTTCCACTTCTCGCAATATACTCTATGTGCAAACTATGCCAAAACTCGTAGAAATCATAAAGATCAACATCGTGCGTGTTCTTCAGTCTAGCGTGTTCTTCATTAGCGCGAAGTGTAGATCTTGCGCGTTAGTTCCTTTGTCTAACAAATTCGATCCAAAATCAAAGTAAACCTGCAAATTGATTTACAAACGGAACTAGTATGATCGAAATGATGTTCTAAACACTTTTCTAATCAACAATTATGTCTACAAACTCAACATTACAGTGCATTTTGAAAAATTACAGTGATCGATATGGTTTTTCAAGAAAATTAAAAAAAAATTCAGAAATTCAATCTAAATTTGTGAGAAATTCGTGAAACAAATTGAATACAAACTATTCTATTACAACATACGAATCCTATTGAACCATCTTTACAATCTAAAAACAACAATCAAATGTGAATTTGATCAAACAGTGTTCTTAAGAACCGTTCTGCGTGTTCTTGATAATTTCAAGAAATTGATCCAAATCTGGTGATGTATCCCTTCTGAATTTGATTTTGGTTTTCTCTGATACCAAATGTGAATTCCAATTCAAGCCATTAACAATCAATACAATGTAAATCAAATCACAGAATCTAGAGAGAGAGAGTATAGAGAGAGAAACAGTCATATGTATTGCTTTAAGTCACAAGATTACAATGTACGCACAACTCTCTGTTACAAGGTTCTCACAAAGCATTAGACTATTTATACAAGACACTTCTCTCAAGACAAAGAAACACTCACAACAAAGGTTCTCTCAAAGACTTAGACAAAATCAAATACAAACATTAACATTCTCCCCCTTTTAGATCAAGCATTAATGATAGGCCTGCCCAACAAGAATGACTCCCTTGTCTGATACCGAGCAATGATTCAAAGATTCTAATTCTCCTTCTGAAGTGCAGTTTGTCATCCAAAGCATCCAATACTCGAGTCAAAGCAAGTCTATCAAACTTTCCAAGACCTTTCTCTCCTTTGTTGACTTTTTCTTTATCCTCTTTGAACTTTCTGTTGATCTGGAGTCTGACCACCTTGATAGTTCCATCTGAAAACTTTGACAACTCAGATATCCACATGAACCTTTGCTTATTCTCTCCATTCTTGTAAACAACTCCAAGCTCCGGTTGATCAATAACTTTGAATAGATCAAGATTATCTAAGTCTTCATAATCCAGATTAGGCTTAGTCATGTTAACCCTCTTCTGATTAGTATCCAAAGCAAGTTGGAAATCATAACAGTAAGTATAGTTGACATGTCTTCTCATGAATCTTTTAACTTCTTCCAAGGCAAAAACAATGTTCTCCGGACGTACTGTCATGTTCCTGAATATATGGTAAAGATATTCACTGTTGTCTACATCCAAATGAGAGAAATAAGCTTCGGAAAATTAACAGTGTGTAAGATCTCTTCTTTGAACATAAAACACTGGATACCAAACTTTTCTGTGAAACTTTCTCAACTCGACATTTTTAACAGTGACGATCCCGGGTTTGTTCTTTACGTACTTTTCTGCCTTTCTCTCCCAGGTGATCAGTCTTGCATATTCTTCCTGAACATCCCATGGTAAATGAGAAACACCCAAAGACCTTATGAATATCTAACTCCCAGACCTTGTGCACAAACAATTTCTTCTTATCCTCCTCCAGAAAAGGAACTCTCAGAGCATTCTTCATGTGTTTGATTTCAGCATCAATAGGTACAAGTGATGCTTGAGGTACATCTAAGGGTCCTGCTTGGGTTTCAACAGTGTTGGAAGGGAAAAAGGTTTCAGGTTCGGCTTCAGGGTTGGTTTCAAGGTTGGTTTCAGGTATTGGACATGGGAATCTGTTTGGGTTTGGAAGGTTTATAGGGCTAGGTGGGATATTTTGGCTTGGTAGGTTTTCTGGGCTAGGTGGAGGTTGGTTTACTGGGCTAGGTATGTTTTCTGGTTGGTTGGAAGGTTCAGCTAGGTTAATTTCCTTAAAGGTAGGTATTTCAGGTGGGGTTCGGACGGTATCTGGAATATCATGGTGCACAAGACACAGTTGTAAGTCATCTGGTGTGCCAGTCAAGATGTCAAGGATGTGCTCATTACCCTCTTCATCAGAATCCATCATACCTTCTCTTTTTCTTTCTCTTTCTCTTTCTCCTTTTCCTTTTCATACTTGCCTCTGAACTTGCTAGACTTGTAAGAGTCATACTTCGGCTTGTTGTAGAACTTTTTCCTCCCAAATCTCTTATGAAAGCTCGAAGTCAACACTTCAAGTTCTTCTGCAAACTCTGGCAACTCATCATCCTCTGACTCTTCTGGTGTATCCACATCTGAGCTGTCTAAAGACTCTATCAAGCTGGTCACTAAAGCTTTCTTCTTTGAACTCTTTGAAGAACCAGAACTTATCTTGATCAGCTTTCCCTTACCCTGAGCCAGAAGTGCCAAGGAATCCTCAACCTTTTTCTGCTTATCCTTGAGTTGATATAATTCCTTATTCACGGCATCTTGTTCTTTCACTTTATCCTCATGCTGGTTAAGGGCACAGAAAAGATCATTAAGTTCCTGCTCGTCCATATCCTTGTTTATTTGCATTTGGATAGTGTAGACGTCACACTCTGGTTGGAGATTCTTAATAAATTTGTAGTTAATCTCAGACTCAGACTTCTGTACTCCGTTCCTTCTCAAATTGTTCAGAATGATGTTGTATCGGTCGTAAGCTTCCCTCAGAGATTCCCTTCCTTTGCTTTAAAGCCCTCATAAGCATTGATGATTTGATTTCTCTTTGTCTTTATGGACTTAGCTGAACCCAAAAACTGCTTTTCCAACTCATCCCACATATCCTTTGTTGATTCTCTACTGTCAACCCGGTTGATGATATCATTCGGAATGGCCATGATAAGGAAGGTCAAGGCAGTAGAATCTCTTTCGACTAACTATTTGTCCACTTCATTGTACTCGATGGGATCTCTTGCTACTATTCGCTCAGGAATTTCAGGATTTGTATCTGTGGCTGGAATCCTGGCGACAGTAACATGAGGAAAGTGAGGACCGTCTATGATAGAATTCATCAATTTCTTGTCCTGGTTGTTCAAGAAATTGATCATTCTTTTCCGCCACTGAGGGTACTCATCGGCTTATAGAACTGGAGGCTTAGATTTCGAACCCATGCTCAGAAGATCACGAGACATGATTGCAGAATAGAGAAAGATATCTGATAATAGGCTTGATACAAAAGATCTCCCAAACAAATCAGAAAAAGTTGACTTGAAAAGTCAAACTCAGATTACCACTGGAAATTGATCTCAGAAAAATACTAAGTCCAGAACTCGTAGACTACTGAAACTCGCAAATGTATGATCCCAGTTTTCAAGCACAATTCAATCAAGATTAAGATTTGACAATATAAGATCTTAGAAAGAGAGTATGTAGAGATAGAAAGTCACAAGTCGAATATATCTCAATATCTGACAATTACAAGTCTTACCAAGAATTCTCTAGACATACAAGCTTACTTATACTATTTATATGTACTACAAACACTTACAAGCCTATCATGCTACAAGCTCTCACACAAAAGAAACTCTTATAACACTAAGGTTGACTTTTCTAGACTTTGACCATACATACTTTGACTCTACAAGACCTTGACTTTTCACATTAAATCTTGGATACAATTTATACACTAACAGTATTGATTATGATGAGACTTATGCTCCAGTTGCGTGCATCAAGGCAATTCGTACGTTTCTAGCATATGCCGCACACAAGAACTTCACTGTCTATCAAATGGACGTGAAGACTGCCTTTCTGAACGCCATCTTAAAGGAGGCAGTCTACGTCTCTCAGCCTGAAGGTTTTGTCAATCCAGAGAAACCTAATCACGTATACATTCTGGACAAAGTTCTTTATGGTCTAAAACAAGCTCCTCGCGCCTGGTATGAAGTCTTATCAAAAATTTTAGTCAAGTCGGGCTTCTCAAAAGGTAAAATTGATACTACTCTCTTTATTAAAAAGGAAAAAGCCGATATCATTTTAATCCAGGTATATGTGGATGATATCATATTTGGCTCAACTAATGCTAAGTACTGTAAGAATTTTTCTAACCTTATGGTGTCAAGATTTCAGATGAGTATGATGGGAGAGATGAATTTCTTTCTCAGACTACAAGTCAAACAATTTTCCACGGGGATTTTTATTAATCAAGCAAAGTACACTTTTGATATTCTTAGAAAATTTAAAATGGAAAATTGTACTCCTATTGGAACCCCGATGGCACCGGGTACTAAGATTGGAGCTGATCCTTCTGGAAAAGCTTTCGATGTTAGAACCTACAGAGGTATGATTGGTTCTTTAATGTACTTAACATCTAGTTGGCCAGATATAATGTTCTCTACATGCTTATGTGCACGATATCAGGCTAGTCCTAAAGAATCCCATTTGTCTGCAGTCAAGCGTATCTTTAGATATATGAAGGGCACTGCAGATCTTGGTCTGTGGTATCATAAGGATACAGGTTTCGAGCTCACATCATATTCAGATGCAGATCATGCAGGTTGTATGCTTGACAGGAAGAGTACGTCGGGACATATACAATTTCTTGGAGATAAACTCGTGAGTTGGGCTTCAAAGAAACAACTCTGTGTATCTACTTCAAAAACCGAGGCAGAGTATGTCGTTGCGGCTAGCTGCTATTCTCAAGTGTTGTGGATGCGAACGCAATTCCGAGATTATGGCTTCAAATATGATAAGATCCTGATTTACTGCGATTCTAAGAGCGCAATTTCCATATCAGCAAATCCTGTTCAACATACTAAGACTAAGCACATCGACGTGAGATATCATTTTATAAAAGATAATGTTGAAAAAGGTACAATCGAACTTTACTTTGTAAACACGGATTATCAACTTGTTGATTTATTTACCAAGCCACTTGATGAAAAGAGATTTAATTTTCTCATTTCAAAACTTGGTATGTTAAATCTTAAGACTTAATCTGTAGTTACCTATTAAAGTTTAGTTTTGTTATTTTTCTTCATTTCTTTATTCTTTATTCTGAAAGATATATGCACTTAAGTTTGTTCATGATCTCAGGGGGAGTGTGAGATGATGATACGATAATCTACATTTGCGGGGGAATCGATATAATTTGCATATATTCTATAACTGACAAATTTTTTGATGCATAATTTCAGGGGGAGTTAAGGAGTTAGGAATATGACTTCTGATTACATCTGATCAGAACTCGTTCTTAACACGTTTTATTGCTTTATGTCTTTTATTTTCAATAAATTTTGTGAATAAAGCTTTGTACTTTGACAAATTTTTTATTGTTGCAGATTTGAGAGGGAGCTTAAACGATCATATTCAATATGACTTTAGAGCTGACTTAATGAGATTTAAGCTGAGCGTAAGGAAATATTCTACTCTTAATCTCATATATGGTTGAAAGAAGGACGACTTTCAATCATAGAAAACATGTTCTTAAATGTTCAAACCACTTCTTATTCTTAAGACGATTTCATGAATTTAGAAGTGTGATTTTAAATGTTTTCATTTTTTATGAGCTTAAATGTCAAATAAACCATGTGTTTCCAAAGATAAATACTTGTGTATTATCTTTTCCATATACTGTCAACTATTCACACACACCGGTTTAATATTTTGTTGGATATGTTCTTACCATGTCTCATATTGAAACGAATTTTCGATGGTAAGACACCCCGTTTGAAATTCAAAGTTTGAGCGTGATTTCATTCGAAACGTTTCTTTCAAGACTTGTCTATATTTTGATTCGTATAGACAAATTCCAATTTTTCTTGACCTAAGCTTTAATTGTTAAATCATTCATCTTTGATCTTTTTCATACAATGTCAGATTTTCAAACAAGTTTCTTGTATTCATTTCATTCATTCAATATACTTGTTTTGAAATATCTTCAATGTTTAAAAATGCTCAAATCTTCATGATTATCTTTATGAGCATACAGACATCTGACATGTATTTTTTGTGCTTTAACTAAAAAGTTAAATTGTTTGAGCAACATATGCTTTTAGGAAAACATGGGTTCATTGTGTGATCTTAACAGAACTTCTATGGATTCATGTTAACCAGTGTTTCCTACCCACGAACTTAATCTTTGAGTGATCGAGTGTGAGGAGTCAATATATGAGTGTGGGTGTGATGAGATAAAATGAAAAAGAGAGTTTGGTTAGAAGCGAGCTTAATGATAAAAATAAAGAGGGTGAGAGAACAGAGTAAAAAAAATATCAAACTCTGCACCAACTTTTTCTGAGTCGGGTAGCCACATTTCTGATTGTTTCACAATTCTTTGGTGAACATCATTGAATCAGGCAACTAGCCCATGCCAACTCTTGCTTTAAACCCCACCAGCTACTCATCTTTTTCTCAACAAGAAGATGTTTCACTTTCTCAAGGGGACACAACATATAATCTATCTGGTTTTCATTTGGAAAATCTGGATATTGAAAAAGAAGGAAGTCTGCCCCACCTTCGCACTTCGATCATGCACAATCGAGTCTGTGTTATATTGTTGTTGTATCAATGATTTAAACAATTTTGAGCCTATCAAAAACAATCATCATTGCTTAATTCTTTCAAGCACAAGCACATACACACAGATAATTCGTTTTTCTGTCTAAACGTTCATAGTTTAACCTTGTGTTATTCGATGATTGAATGGAAGACCTGGGGGAGTGAACATCAAAAAGATCCTTTCGAATGTGTATTCGTTACACACAGTGACTTCGTCTTACTGACAGGCATTTCTAACTGATTCGTTTGTTGATTCAGGTTTTACACTCATAATTTGTCTAAAGTTGAAAAGATTTGGATAAATACTTTATGAATTGACGGGTAGTCAGAGGCTCTTGTGAAAGATCAATGGTCAGATTGGTACATGACATTTCTTGTGAAAGTTTTGATGATTTCCGTCTCACAATCATCAAAAAGAGGGAGAGAGATTCAAGAAATGGAGAAGTTATTTTCAAGAAATGAATTTGGGCGAAGCTAAGTTCAGGAAATGCAAAGTTTGAAGAAAGTTCATCATAAGTTTGTGTCAAAGAAATGCAATTTTGTGAGAAGGTTGTACAAGTTTAAAAGAGCAAATTCAAAGAATTCTGATAGCGAGCAGAAATTTACTGAAATTTTCTTTGAAGATAATTTGTTGAAGCAAACCGAGCTGAATCTGAAGATAATTTCTTTCTGAAGTCTGAAAGAGGTTTCTACAACTTTTAGGGAGATTGATAAAGTTTTTTTTGCATGTGTTGTTCAAAGAGTTTGGGGAGAATACAGAACTGTTTTTGAAGATAAGAAGAGAATGAATTTGATTATATTCTGACAAAGGGGAGATTGCTTAAGTGGTTGCGTTTATGAAATTAATTCTATTTGACATAAATTGAACAAGGAGGAGATTGTATTGCAAGATATTTTTGGAGATGATCTTGATCCAAAGGGGGAGATTGTTAGTGCACATATTTATTGTATACAAGATCATGAAGACTGGAGACTGAAAGTCTAAGCAAGTCAAAGCTCAAGTCAACTCTTATAGCAAGTCAAAGTCTTTTGTAATAAAAGTCAAAGTCAAAGTATGTTGTAATGTGTTTTTAGTGTTTTGTGTCCTTGTTTAAATAGGGATATGGCTAGAGTTTGTGTGGTAAGTAAGTGTGTGATAAGTAAAGGTGTCTTGTAAGTGTGGTACGCAAACAGGTTCTAGAGAGAGAAACCCTGTATACGAATTATTGATTTGAATTGAAAACAGGTTAATTGTTTGTTTAATTCTCATATCATCTTTGCATTAAAACTGTGATTAGAACTTGAATATTGGGAATAATAATGTATCTCCCAGTCTTGTTCTCCCCATTCCTTGATTGGTTTGGGTTTAAGATACTTAGGGACTTTAGGGGTGGTTGCAGTTGCAGGGACCCTGGGAACTGTGACCATGGGTATGTATGGAAGATTGTGAAGATATTCGACAAGTCTTTTGTCGACCCCCTCAAGGAAATGAACCATACGGATTTTCCAGTGAGGATATTCATCCCTCAGTACAGTGGGGGGTTTAGATTGTGATCTTGAAGTGAAGAAGTTTGTTGCGTTAGCCATTTTCATAGAGATGAATTTTTTTTACAGAAAACAGAGTATAAACTGAGTAAGTGAACTTTGGAAGAAATAGATTGAGAGTCGATTCAAAAATGAAAGACACGAGTACTGGAACACTTCTATCAAGCTTTTGAACGATTTAGAGTAGGAAACTTTCCTATTACTGACTTTAAATCAAACCAGTTGAAGAAAACACAGAAAACATGGATTGTTCCCTTTTGGAAGTGAAAATGGAGCTAAAATCGATTCAAAATTCTACCAAACAGATTTGAATCATTATAGAACAGGATCCTTTGATATTAAACGTTAAAGTTTGCTCTGATACCAATTGTAGGTTCCCAATTTCAGTCTATCAATGATTAACCAAAACAACTACAAAATAGATATGTATGCGGAAACGATTTGTATGTAGATGAATGGTTTGATTTGGTAGTAAACACACGAACAAGTAACAAAGATAACAATGAACAAGTAGGAATTAGTCACAGAAAGATTATCTTCATTCACTTTCCAAATTACACCAAGAACACACACTTATGTGTATAAAGTGCTCTCAACAGATTTGAAAATCTTAGACAAAGCGTGGGTGAATTTTTGTGCGCTTGTATGTTACAATTCAGGAGGTGCTCCCTACATATACAGAAAATGGAGCACACAAACGTACAAGACAAGGGCTGACATTCCACAAATAGAATGCCACATGGAAAGTAAAGCCATCATGTGTGTACTATTGATCTTGAGGATCTTCGTACAGCAGGGAGGCACGTGATCTGCGTGTGACCTTGTCTTCTCCAAGAATTGTATAAGTATTAAAGTCTTCCATCCTCCAGAGCTTAGCCACCACGGAGGCTTTTTGAAGGGTCACAGAGGCTCTGTGGTCAGAGCATCATCTTCACGTTAAGTTCTTCTCGGGTAGATGGTCGACAAAGCTTTTGAGCTGTGCACTTTTGTGGTAGTCTTGGTGTATTGGCATATGTCTTCTGAGAATCCTATACTTAGCCTATTTTTCAATACTTCTATACAGTGAATGGAGCTAACATACACCCTATATGGCTAGGTTTCAACGCAAAGCATAGAATCTACAATTTGCTATATCTTACCGAAAATTTCGGGTGTTACAATATATATATATATATATATATATATATATATATACCATTTATATCTAAAAGAAATACATTTTTGCTATCAATATACACCCTATTTGATGTGTCTAAAAGATATCATTCTACCATTTTGTGTGTTGAAATACATAGCACAATACCTTTAAGAGACTACAATTTTGAGGTACCATGTTACCAAACCAACCAACATTGACATGTCATTACTTTTGTTTTATTTATATTTTGGGACCACATTTTCGAAAATCACAAATAACCCACTACACTTTGATTTTCTTAAAATTTTTGCACAAACTAGGACTAGCAACATGTCAAATTAGGAATGATACATTATTGGATTTACTTATTCCTTTAAATCCTCAATTTACCTTGGAAATCAATAGATTTGATTGAAATGTTAATCATTCATGTTTTTAGTTTAACTCCAATACAATTTAAGGGGTGTTTGGTTTGAAATATTCCTATGAAACAAGAGGGAGTTGAAATTATTAATCATGTTAACCTAATTTCATTTAGCCATTTGGTTTGGACATTTAAGGAATTGATATTTATAGATTCAACCGCTCATGGATTTCATCATTCTATCACATATATGACAAAATTCAATTATATTTTGTTTGAGTTTAGAAAACATTTGTAACCGCAAGTGTACGGTGTCGTAACATACAGGTCGAACATGGGAAGACAAGGGAATAAGCACATATTTACTCATGATATTAGCTAGTTGTGTGTAATCAATTTTCAAAGATTTGATTAACACTAGACATAAAATAACGGTTAGTGCATAAATATGTTGGATACAAGATCATGAAGACTAAAGACAGAAAGTCAAAGTCAAAGCCCTTCAAGCTAAAAGTCAAAGTCTTTGTAATAAAGTCAAAGTCAAGTCAAGTGTTGTAAGTGTTTAGTGCTGTGAGTGTTTAGAGTATAAATAGTTTTCGTTTGTAGAATCATTAGACGGATTGTAAGAGATCATATTGTACGCGCATATCATTTTAGAGAAAGAAATAGTGAGAGCCTGTCTAATTGATTCCTGAGTTTGAAATAAAATGGAAATTGATTGAATTTATTCATCTTGATTGGATTTACACTGATTATGGGACACACAATATTATCATTAAATACTTAAGCTACACGAAACATAATGAAACTAAGAATCAAGTAAGGCTAAGCAAACATACGAACCTAGCAAACAAATAGAACTAGATTAACAACTAAAACAAGAATCAAATAACAAACTAATTATTACTAGGAACTAAATTTGAAAGACATTAAATTCTATGCTAAGCGATCTAAATTGGTGAATACCGGTATAGACTGTTCAAAGTGGGATTTTTCCAATTCAAACGTTACTTTTATCCCTCTTCCAAGGTGACAAAAACCTTTCTTAATTGAAAACCGATTATTTCCATATCGATTAATTCTTAAAAGAAGCTTTAAGCAAGACAAACTATTCCCAACTAATCAAATCATCTATTTTCATGATGTGATAAAAACCGCCAATTGGTTAACCCAAGTCAAAACCAAATTTCCATTTAGATCTGAACTGTTAAATTCAACAATTACCGATTAGTGATTATTTAAAAAAAAACTAACTTCCGTTAATCGGTTAATCAGACAACCATTTTATCGGGATATCATTTACTTAAAATAACCAATCGATACAAATCAAGTCCTTAACAAAATTCACCTTAAACTATGAATTAACCAAACATAAATCCAAGAAACATGTAATTACTAAAAATCAAATGAACAAAAATTAAGATAACAAGATATTAACCTAATAACATGATTAAACAAGAACTAATTTATGTAGAAAGCAATTTAGAAATGATAAAACACAAAAACCCTAGATCTAGATTATTAAGAACACTAAACAATGATAAAATCTAATCTAGCAAACATGAACAATAACCCAAGATTGAAGAAGACAAGATAGTAAAGCTTTATTATCAATTTCATAGACTAAACAAATCCAAAATCAAGGAAAAAGGTAAAACCATGAAATTACTTGAAGAATATAGATCTATGAACCAAATATGTGCAGAAAATTGAAAACAACAATCAAAACTCAAATATCTAAGCAATAGACATAAATCAAGAAATAAAAGAAAGTAAAAGGGGAGAAGGAGATACAATTATTCTCTAATTCATAGATTCATGCTCAAAATCGAGGTCAATCCATGGTCATAGCTGCAAATCTAGAGTTTGTAATCTCCCTCCCCAATAGAGGCTAAAAATCTACTCTAATATGTAAAGGAAACCCAAAAGTTGGTAAAAAGTATAATGAGGCTTCATACCTAAAATATAGAACCAAAAACCTTAAATATCCAGGCCTAAATGACCGAAATACCCCTATCTAAAAATAGAAAAACGGGACCAGTAATGCCGTTCGTAGGCGCACTCTTTAATGCTCGCGACCGCGAGCAGTGCAAATTTGACAGCATCGAGATTTCCTCTTGCTCGCGGCTACGCAGCTAATCCCTCGTGGGCGTGAGCAGTTTCCAACTTCTTTTCTTCATCTTTTCCGTTTTCTATGCCGCTTGCACTTACTTCATTTTTCACTTTCTTGAGTCTACACACACCTACACACTGAAAACACTCGCAAAAACGTGAATATACTCGCGACAAAGTAATAGGCATCGAAAAGAGAAAAACAAAACAAAAAGGTAAGAAAAATGCATGAGACACGCTAGAACTGGACACAAAGTGATGCAATCTAAGCTATAAAATAAGAATAAAATGTGCGAAACAAAATAGCCACAAGCTAAACCTTTATTGTCCCAAAGGAAGAATCAAGACTAATTTATTAAACGGAACAGGAGAAAAGGGAGAAGGAAAGGGGAAAAAGAGAAAAAAAAAAAAGACGACATCCACGATCGCCAAAACAAGTTAATACATGACCTCACAAAACATAACTAGATGATTCGGTTTCCCCATGTAAAAATGCGACTCATTAGCATGCGCTTGGATTAACAATAATAGAAGAAACACATATTTACCAAAGTGTCAAACCGACAAAACACCAAGACAAGCATATTACAAAAAAACTTACCAAATAAGATTTTGCTTAGATTACCGCAACCGCTAAGGGAGGGGGGGAGTGATCTACAAGAATGGAAGCTCACAGTTTCGCTCAATACACTCAAGTGTGTTTTTAGGATGTGTATACACTTAATGTCTTCCCAATCGAGAAATAGAAAATGCACTTTTGACGCATTTTAAAGAATTCTCAAGTCTAAATATTTTTTATAAAATTACATAAATCGAGGACTTTTGGGTAAGGCTAAGGGCTATAGAGGAGTTATTAATGCTTACCGGGTTATAAGGATTTATTTTGGATTTTAGGGGTTTGCTTTTTGTGCACATTTAGGCTCTTCACTAATGTTTTCGATGGATTAATGACTTAGTTTACATTTTTAAGCAAAGACTAAATGCAATTTTTTTTCTTTTTCTCTTTTTTTTTTCTTTTTTGCCTAAGGTATTTTGAACCCACAAGCTATGCTTGTTTTAGGGATTCAACAAACCACCCACAAGCTATGCTTGTGTTTATTTTTGAGTAAACTTTAATTTTGGTCCTTGAGGTTTAATAAAAAATCTGAAAGTGGGACTTGAACTTTGATAAGTCTAGAAATAGTCCTTGACATTTGCATTTTGCTCTGAAAATGATCTCTGCTCACTAACTCAGTTAAATAATCCGTTAGAGGGAACGACACTTATGTCTTTTTCTTTTTTCCTTTATCTTTTTCTATTTTCTAAATAATTCTGTTTTTTAATTTTTCGTAATGATTACGTTATATTTACATCAGGGACCAAGATGACACTTGGTTTCTTACTTTCTTCCCCATTTCTCCTTCTTCACCATTGATCTGCCACCTTTGTTACCACCATGACCCATTCACCTGCAACTTTCACTACCACCATCATGGTGACCCATCTTCGTTACATATATAAAAGAGGAAAAAGGGCAATGCCTGGAACACGACTCGACCTTGAAACAAATCAAACCCAACCCCATTTCCCCCCTCCCACATCTCACTTGGTTTTGTTAAAGAATATTCTGACATCTCTCACAATTTAGTACCATTAGAATCATCCGAATTATAAATAAATAATAATACCATGTTCGTGTTCGTTGGAACCGACTTCAATATCGGCTTTTAGCGAAGACATTCGTGAAGCTTCCTTCGCTTTGATCGGCGACAAATTCGTCGACGTTGACGTCCAACAACTGAACAATCCCGCGGGAAAGTTCGCAAACCCTACCTTCGTCGATTGGGATTTAACGAAGTCAAACCCCAGCGAAGAAGAATCGAAAATCAATGAACAATTTCCTACCAGAATCGTCGTTACGAATTAGAGAACGAAACTAGTTGAGAACATGAAATTCGAATCTGGAGAGATTTTGTGAAGGAAATAAACAAACATCAAATTGTATATTGACAACATAGATTTGAATGGGAAGAAAGGTGTTGTACTTGTTTGAATCAAAGATGGGGATGCATGATTAATGAATGAAATTAAATGAATACAAAATCTGTGAGTTTAGATTTGTGGAGAATGAAGAAGAATTTGAGGTTTAAAAGAAGGTGAAGATCTCCATTGTTTTCCGATCTTCCATCACTTTGTTAACAAAGCAGATCGAAAGTGGGTGGGAAAGAAGGTGGCGTTTCAGGTTTCAGCCAAAGGTGTTGGCATGGCAGTCGGCGACGAGAGAAGGGTTGTTGGAGCGTATCGCTGGATAATGGGTTTTCTTATGAACACATATATGGTGGGTGTGTCGTCTGAGATCTCACCGGCGTAAAGGGGTTGTTCAACACAAAATGGTGTAAATATATTATATACACATTGAAGTTGTTTAACTTTATTTAATGTTTTAAAATAAAAATTGGTAATAAAGTTAAAAAAAGACAAAAATACCCTTTATTTAACGGACAATGTTTAACAAAGTTAGTGATGAGGGACCACTTTTAAAGCAAAATAAAAACCACAAGGATGATTTCTAGACTTATCAAAGTTCAAGTCCCACTTTCAAATTTTTTATTAAACCTTAGGGACCAAAATTAGAGTTTACTCTTTATTTTTTGACTAAATGCCTAAATCCATGTCAATTTGGGAGGTTTTAACCTTAGTGTGCATTTTTTTGGTTGTTTTATGGGTATTGAAATGAAAGGCTAGTGTTTAGGCTCAAAGTGGTTGCAAAGGGAAAATATTTTGTGTGTGTGTATGTGTTTTTTTAAACATTGGGAATTTATTAGGAAATGATCGCCTCTATGCAATTTCACAATCATCCTAGATGAGAACTTTGTCAAACACCTAAAGATACATCTCAATGGGAGGTAACACACAAGAAGAAAGAATATGGGATTGATTATGAATGTGTCAATCCAATACGGCCTAAATTCTCACAAGGTGTAATCCATTCAAGTAGTCACGAGTGTAATGTAGGGGGACTATGATAAGAAAGCTAATCCTAGAAGTAATGAGTAGTAATATACAAGGTGGTGCGTGCAAGTGACCAACCAAAGCAAAACAATGTTTCTTAAAAAAATTACAACATGGTTATATGTCGCAAAATACACTAATACACCTACCAGTTGGATCATGCTAAGTGAGAGGTGGTTACTACGAGCTTTAATGCTGTGGAGATACGTCAAAAATATTTTTGGAATTTTTTATGGGGGGAGAGAATATACAAACACCAAACAAAAACTAGACTAAGCAAAAAGAACTAAAGGGAAGAAGGAAAATATGCCCACCCACAAGCAAAAAGGAGCATTGTCCTCATTGCTCGGGATAGAATGCATGCATGAAATGCAACTAACTAAATGTGTCCTATATGTAAAAAGAAAACTACAAAAAGAAGTAAGGGAAAAGAAAACACCCACCCTGTAAGGCCAAGGGGAAAGAAAGAAAGGCAATGCCTAGAACTCGCGATGCGGGAAATGACCGACGTCAGCGAAGTATTTGTGAATGTCCCCAACCAAAAGCCATGTTTGATTAGAGTCAGTGGATACTACCTCTAATCGTGAGCTAATTTTATATCTCAGGTTGATCGCGATCGCGCTCTATAATGCTCGCGCCCGCGAGAATACTCTCTAAAAATGAATACTCTAATAACAGGGAAAAAAATTTGCTCGTGTCTGCGCTTTATATATTGCTCGTGTCCGCGAGGAAGACTTAAAATATGGACATAATGTTTGCTCCCGGCCACGTGGCTTAAATGTCACGCCCGCGACTAAGGCAAAATTTCAGAGTTGGTTTTTTTTTTCCTTTTTAAAACCCCGAATGTTAGTTTATTCAAAGCAAAGCCACAAAAGGTAGAAAAGCTAGGGAAACACATCCTAGTATACCATAAGCCATATTCTATGTTACTCCAATTGCCTCCCCGGTAGCGGGGCCAAAACCTTGTTTGAGTTTTAAAATCATTTGTACCAGCAAGCGTACGGTGTCGTAGCATACGGGTCGAACGGGGAGACAAGGGAATAAACACATATTTACTCACGATATTAGCTAGTTTCGCGCAATCAATTTTCAAATATTTTATTAACACTAGAAATAAAATAACATCATTAAACACTTAAGCTACACTAAACATGACGAAACTGAGAATCAAGTAATACGAATGTAATTTGCCTCCCAAAAAGAGGCTAAATATCTACTCTAATATGTAAAGGAAACCCTAAATTTGGCAAAAAAAAGTATAATGGGGGCTTCATACCTAAAACATAGAACCAAAAACCTTAAATATCAAGGCCCAAATGATCGAAATACCCCTATCAAAAAATAGAAAAACGGGTCCAACAGCACTGTTCGCGGGCGCGCTCTTTAATGCTTGCGACCGCAAGCAGTGTAAATTTGACAACATCCAGATTTCCTCTTGCTCGCGGCCACTCAGCTAAACCCTCGCGGGCATGAGCAGTTTCCAACTTATTTTCTTCATCTTTTCCGCTTTCTACACCGCTTGCACTTCCTTCTTCTCTTTCTCGAGTCCACACACACCTACACACTGAAAACACTCGCAAACACGTTAATATACTTGCGACAAAGTGATAGGCATCAAAAAGAGAAAAACTAAACAAAAAGGTAAGAAAAATGCATGAGAAACGCTAGAACCGGACACAAAAGCGATGCAATCTATGCTATAAAATAAGAATAAAACATGCGAAACACATTCCTACCCAATTTTTTCAAAAAGATAAAAAGACCTAAAATTGCCTAGCGTACTAAATACATGACCAACACCAACACTACCCCGATTGTCGCCCCACCCCACTGCCACCATTGTCGCTGCCACCATCGTCGTTGTCGCTACCACCACCAACTCCACAATCGCCATCGCCACTACCACTACCAACTCCACCTCCACCACCACCACTACCGCCACCTTGAACTACCGTCGTAGTCGCCACCACCACTTCCCTAATTCATTTTTATCATTATATTGTATGTAAAGGGGTATTTTTATCATTGATTATTTGTTCATTCTAATTTCAAAATTACATTCTGCCAACCAAACATGTAGATTCTGATTCCATTTCGAGATTCCATTCCAATTCTTGTCAACAAACGTGTGATTAAACTTCACTGAATTTTATTCAATTCCAATCATTTGATGGAATCCAGATTCCATTATGAGAACCAAACGCCCATATTCCTAAATCATTGATAGTTAGATAAAATGACATAAAATATTAAAATTAATATAACTGCATTTTGTAAAGGTTAGATAGGATTCACTGGTAATTAATCTTACGATCTCTAAAAAGGTAAGGCCATTGATCTACAGAATTGCTATGTTCGAACCATTATAACCCAATGTGCTAATTGGAATGGTAACTTACCATCTAAGTTGTGATTTTTCAACGTGAATGAAAATGATACTAAAAATTGTTACAGATTTAAGTTTTAACCGAATGAAATTCACAAACATTAAGAGTTTTATCGATAAAGATGCTCGATCTGAAATTCTGAACTAAACCAATCTCTCACATCACAAAAACGCTTAATGTAGTTTAACATAGTAATTTAGCCTTAAACTTTTGATTGTTACAGTTATTGTTTATAGAAAAGTGATACAACAAATGGAGATTGATATTAATCTAGTTTGTTGTGATCCGAATTTTAAATAAAATTAAAATGTTCAACTTTTTTCTTAAATAAATTCAAGTGAATTTTTATGCCTAATGTCTTTAAATGTTAAACTTGATATCACGTTTGTAGGATACGGTTGCAGTTCTTATATCGAAAATAATCAAGTATGGTCCCAAAAGTTATCAAGAAATAACAATGCAAATTGACCCAATACAACAAAGGCAGATAATTGATATCTAGATATTGTACATTGCAGTAGTCTAATCAAGAATACAAATCCACAAGCGTATATAAAACAATAACAAATAGATATACGATCAAATAACAAACAACACGTATTGAGATTTGACGTGTTCCACTATCGAGGTGATAGTGTACGTCCATATGGAGGGAGAGAGAGAGAGAGAGAGATTTATTGCTAACCAGGAGGATACAACGTGTTTAGAAAGATTCTTGAATCCAAAATCAGCTCACAATCAATAAAACCTTAAAACTTTACTATATTCGGACAAAGGAACATGGTTGATGTACGAATATATGAGTCTTCGTGTGACTCTAGCGTGACTTAAGTCGTCGTGTTTGTTTGTGAGAGGGTTGCAACACGCGGTCACGTGACCTCATGATGTCACATCAAGATTGCGGCTAATGCCCTGCGAGTTCCAACTCGTCTTCACTGCCTAGACTTACGACTCGACATAAGGTCGTGGCTAATCGTGATATCTTCCATGCTTCACTGACTTGTACATTGGCTGTGGTGACTTGTACAACCTCCATATTTAATCAAATTCAACAATGTGAACTTATTTGTTTACATTAATAATCTACATGATCATCAATATATCATTCCACCTAAAACCTCATTTACATGTCGTCTTTCTAATTAGTATGAAGAGATCGGTTAACCGATCATAAAAACTCAAGAGAGTGTAAAACATAAACTCGAATACAATCAAATCCAACATTTACACCAACAAATTCCAATCTCCCTACTAACCTTATATTAACATTTTCCTTACGCAAATTCTTAGAAATTTTGAGTTCAACACTAGACCCATCTTTTTAAAACCTAGTAATTTGCAACGACAACTAATTGTGAACTTCTCGTTTTGTCAAATTGTTAAAGTCTCGGGTCATGAGGACACAATCCAACACACTCATAATAAACACACACACACAGAGACATATATATATATACATATATATATATATATATATATATATATATATATATATAAACACTACAAGAGAAATGACCTTCATGGAAGGTTTTGTTTTGTACTTAAAAATCTTAAAAACTTATATAAAAACCTTTATAGAAGTTTTTCATTTCCATCAAAGAGTTTCCCTATATAAGGGTACGTAAAGGTTTTAGGGAGGGTTTTGAAAGGGAGCACTTTTTGGTAGCCTTTAGAGACGCTTCGGTGGGGTTTTAGTTACACTTGCAAAGCTTCTCTAAAAGGTTAGTAAACTTTTTTCAAAAAGCTTCTCTAAAGGTAACTATTAACGACACTTTTCGAGTATTTGTAACGGTTTGTAAGAGTTATTAAAAAGACACCTTTATAGAAGGTAATGAAAAAGCTTCTCTAAAGATATTGGCTTTAGTAACACTTTTTAAAAAGTTTCTCTAAAAGCCCCTTTAGTAACGCTTGCAAAACATTTTTTAAATATGACATTTTGATGCATAAATTCAAAATCTTCTCTAAAAGTTATTTTTAGTTACGTTTTTAAAAAATCAATCTTTCTCTAAAGTGTATATTTTATATTTATTTTGCATCCATATTTCGGCTATATATATATATATATAATTACATATACTATAATAAAACGAATAAATAAATAATATTAAATTAATTAAGAACAAATTCTTGAAAATCCAAAACGGTAAATTTTAATATAAAAGACAAAACATTTAAAAGAAACCTAACGTTCAATCAATTCATGCATCCATCCAAATTTATTAAAAAAAAATCCGAAATCATATGAATACTAGCTTTTAAGACTATGTAAAGGTGTTTCAACATTAAAAAAACAACGTTGCAACAAGTTTTCCAAAATACTAGATTTTTAAATGAAGTGTCATATGAACTTTTATATATGACATTATTTGAATATAATTCTTATAAAGTGGTTTATTAGAACGTTTGGAAATTTTTGATGTCATATAAACCTATTTTTATAGTAGTACTAGAAGTGTATTAATTTTACGTATTTGCATTAATAATTTATTCCTTATGCTTATATCACAACCTTTTTTAAAGGTTCACACCAAATGTGTTGTAAATTCAAATTACAACTAAAAACATTGTGTATAAATTGGAAATTTCAAAATCTACAATAGTTTGAATCGGTTCACACAAAAATTTGCGTCTATTTAAAAAAAACATCTTTAAAAATGTAAAAATATGTCAAATATAACTTTTAAATTCTCTCATATTTGATCAACTAACAATAAATCCAAACATCTTGTATTGATTTCTTGAGAGAGAGTTTACATGAGAGTAATACACAATTTCTCTCACTAAACTCTAACCATATGAATGTGACAATGAAAAGCTTACTAACAAGACAAGGTATTTATACCTACATTTTTACAAAGCACTTAAAACACATAAACTCTTCAACTTTGACTTTCTTTGACTTTTGATGATATGTTGACTTTTCATCTTTGACCAATCTTCATCTTTTCATTCTTCAAGCTTTGTGATATCGGGTAAAACATATTTGGCTTAGCAATCTCTCCCTTTGTATTTGAGATCACAACTTGTTATAGTGAAGCCCTTTATCTTTTCTTCAAAACATCTTTAACTTCAATAAACTCCCCTTATGAAGATGATCATACTTTGTCAACCTTTAAATGAAACACACATGAAGATAATCAATCTCCCTTTTAGAAATTACCATCTTCAGAATAAAATCTTCACAATCTTCAGAAGCTTTCTCGTTTGAACTCCAACAAACAATAGATCTTAAGAATAAACCTTTTCTACTCCACAATTAAGCTTAGATCTTCAGGCTTAGAGCTTTGATACTACGTATACTAAGCTCATGACCTTTACATCTATAAAGAAATCATTCCACTTCAACAAAAAGCTTACCAAACAACTTTGATTTGTAAATCCTAAGAATATTTCACAGAATATATGAACCCAGAATTCAAACAATTCAACACCAATATTTTCACCACAACTATAATCTTTTGAATCCAACAACTTTTCAACCTCAAATTCAATATATTTAGATATTGTCCTTCTCTTGCACAAACATATTCAATCATAATACCAATTACTCCCCCTCAACATGTGCTTCAAATATCAACATTTGCTTCAAAAATCTGAATATCATTACTCCCCCTCAATATGATCTTCTACGTCTTAGAATCTTGATATTTTATATCATTTTATCATTTCTCACCCATGAATTGGTTATTCCTAAACGAGTCATGAAGGGTATAACGAATATTGCATGAATTGCTAAGGATCCAATAAGTCCAACATCCTGAGCATCGTGTATCTTCAAAAACTAGATGGATGATCAGCAAAATATCATATAAAACTTTGACTTGTCTGTGTTTCATTCCTTTATGAAAACCATACATCTCTTCCAATTTTGTCTCGAACATGATTGAGTAACCAACATGATTGAGTAACCAAGCTCGGTAATCAGCTAACATAAAAACACGTTTATTAATTTCTATCACAACAAATGAAACAATTGTGTGGCCTTTTTTCAGAGATGGTGTCGGTGTATCTCTGATAGGATTTTCACTTATTACGGAAGTAAAATTCTAAAACTTACTTCTCAAACTGTTCCGATATTATCACAAAGATATGCAATTGGAATCACAAAGATTCGTGAATCTGTGAAAGAAATAAAATCATATAGTTTTGGCTTAAATATTGATTCAACCTGGGACGTAGGTTAAGAAATCAATAGACATAGTGATTTGAATATGAAGTTAGGAGACCGAAGGTGATGTCTTCCTTTTTCAATATCTAAAATCTTCGAATAAGGAATAGATAGATTATATATTTATTCTTCGTGAATATATGAATCAGGCATCTTTTGTGAGATACTTGAGTAGCTATGAGGGGTGACACGAGTTATCGACACTAGGTCCATGTCTGTTTCAATATTCATCTCCCAAGAACGAGAATGAATAGATTGTGTGGTAATCCAGATAAGTGACTTGGTTTGGTAAGGACCCACTTTTTCTTTAAGTCCTGTCATACTCTCACCAAATGTTAATCCCATATTTGTTCAATTAACAATGAATCCAAACAACATCTTGTATTGATTTGTTGATAGAGAAAGTTTACATGAGAGTGTTACACAATTTCTCTCTATAAACATTAACTATATGAATGTGACAATGAAAAGCTTACTAACAAAACTAACAAGACAAGGTATTTATACCTACATTTTTACAAAGCACTTAAAACACATAAACTCTTCAACTTTAACTTTCTTTAACTTTCTTTAACTTTTGATGATATGTTGACTTTTAATCTTTGACCAATCTTCATCTTTTCATTCTTCAAGCTTTGTGATCTCGGATACAACATATTAGACCTAAAATTCATATATTAGTATTTAAAAACAAATTAAAACAAAAACTAAATAGTTATATGTAATACCCTAGTTGTATAAAGGTTGGAAGTGTAAGGGTGATTAGTGGAATGTTAGCATATTTGAGGGTTTAGTATGAAACTATGGATATATATATATATAGGGAGAGGTTCATTTGAGAAATGGTAAATGTATGAGAAATAGAGAAGTAATCTTAGTCATTCATCTGGTCAGCATTTGCGGCTTTGACCGCGAATCATCGGATAATTCCTTGCATGGTCTATAGAAGGTAGAGGGGTAGTTTTGAAAAATACGCGGGATGAATTCATATATGAACCTATATGATTCACATATGAACTATACGTTCATATGTGAATCAGTTAATTAGTTCATATGAGAATCAATTAATTAGTTCATATATGAATCTGTTAATTAGTTTAACTGATTCATATATGAACTTACAGTTAATTTGTTCATATGTGAATGAGTTAATTAATTCATATATGAATCACAAAGGTTCATATATGAATCAGTTAAAAGAGTTCAGATGTGAATTACACTGATTCACATATGAACATATAGTTCATATGTGAATTATATAGGTTCATACATGAACACAACCCGTGTATTTTGTAAAAATTACAAAAGAGTCCTTCTATTTTAGGAATAGCCGCAACTTTTGACCAGTCAAATCCGATCTTGACCGTAAGAATGGCTAGGATTACTTCTATATTTACCATTTCTCAAATGAACCTAAGAATATATATATATATATATATATATATATATATATATATATATATATATATATATATATATATATATATATATATATAAACCCCACCTCCTTAAAAGAAAGGTTGTCATCCAAAAAGTTTTTCTGCAAATTTTAGTGTGTGTTTGGTGTGTGAGCCGAGAGAAAAAAAAAAGAAAAAGGGTTTCAAGGAGTAAGTGTTATGAAATTCTAACTCAAGTGGAAATTTTGATTCTCATTCAGATATAATTTATCTTCCTTTCTATTTATTGAATAGGAGTTGGGATTATCATTTCAAGTTCTAGGTTTGGGGGGTTTTCAAGGTTTTAGCCATGATTATGGTTTAAATTCAAGAGTTCTGTTTGTTAAGAGTTTATAGTAAGTGTTTGAATGTTTCATGGTTTTATCTGGTTGTTTGGTAAGTTTGTGTTGCTCAAAACGTGAATCAAAGTGTGAGAAATTGAGTTTGATGAAATTCTGGAAGCAGTAGAGTTGGTCGACATCCAGTGGATGCCACGACCTAGACCGCGACCAAATCTCGCGACTAGTCGCACAACTCATTGTGGTAAGTATTTTACGATTTTCTTCCGTGTTGTTTCAGGGTCGTTTGGG
This sequence comes from Arctium minus, assembly GCA_954870635.1. Taxonomy (NCBI): domain Eukaryota; kingdom Viridiplantae; phylum Streptophyta; class Magnoliopsida; order Asterales; family Asteraceae; genus Arctium; species Arctium minus. The sequence goes on from OX941081.1 coordinate 147,556,496, forward strand.
GTATCGTTTAGGTTTTATATGTCATGTTAAGAGTTATGGAATAAATTTAATCTATTAGTTCGTAATCGTAATTCCATTACTTAGATATCGTACATTTGTGAAGTTCAATTTTGGTTTTGAGCGGTTGCATCGTTTAAACTTATATTCTCGTTTACCATATTAAGGTGAGTTTTCTTTAACCATTTTTTATATGAAATACATTTATTATAAAATGGTTAACTCTATGATATGAAATATTATCTTTATGTGAGATTTTGTTATCAATGGATATGTTACAGGATTATGTAATTATCACACTGTTATAGAATGTCAACTATATTATGATCATGATGTGCTAGAATGCTAGCTATTCTATATTCGCGATGTGCAAGAATGCCAGCTATACGATGACAGGGTTGTGATAAAATGACAACGATTTGTTTACCATGTGGTGCTAGAATGCCAACTATACAATTAATTGAGTTGTGCTCGAGTGTCAATAAAAGTGTTATTGATAATTGTTTTATATATATGAACTACTTTGGCATATTGTTGAAATGACAGGGAATATCTCACTAGAACTTTTGGTCTAACCCTCGTTTTATTTTCAAAATATGTATTTCAGGGCAGGTGTGTATAGTCGATAAGGGAACAGGGAAGATGTGATCTTACTTGACAGAATGCTTATATGTGAAGTTACTTGAAGTTTATTTGCAAATTGTTTTTTTGATCGTTCTAAATATATTTTATGTATGATGTTATTTTATTGAAAAATTTGTAGTGACTTCATGAGATTGTATAATTTTAGATTATGGTTCCAATATGTAACTCAAATTAGTTTGCTTATGTATAAAATACTTTTTATATGTTATTTGGACAGTCGGGCTGTTACAGTTGGTATCAGATCCTAAGTTTAAGGGATTTTGTTAGGACTGAAAGTCTTGTGCGTTGAAAGTTGTATAAAGCATTTATAAGGGGTAAATTGTATTTATTTAATAGTTATTTGTTATTGGGCCTAAAGCCCATTAGGCCTAGTGCGTGCCATATATAAGGCATGTTTTGGTTCATTATTCAGTTTAGAGAAGTTAGTCTCATTCATTATCATTCTAGTCAATAGGTTTACATTTGCTTATCAGATATTCTCTCTGTAAACCTAAACCCTTCATTGATTATCAATCATATGACTAGAAGTTGTGGCACATTCATTGTTCATCATTGATTACTATTATTTGTTCGTGATTGCACTGTAACTGGGATCTACAATTGGTATCAGAGCAAAGAGACAGAAGTTTTGATCCAAAAAGGTTTGTCTACAACCCTTTAATCGCTTATTTGTTTTAATCGTGTTTATTTGATTATCTGCAAAATTTATTGATTTCTGCAAAACCAATTGATCGATTTTTTTCTGTGTCGATATATGTCTATATCTGCATGATCGATTTTCAAAAATCTAAATTGATTGATTTGTGTTCTGCTTCTGGGTAGATTTCTACATATTTGGTTCACACTGTTACTTGTTGATTGAAATTGTTTTTCTTTGGTCGATTTCTGCCATATGATTCTGTCGATTTCTGGTATTATTCGGTCTGCATATCTGCTCATTTGATTATGGGTTAAGATTATTCATATATGTGTTATCGAACTGTTTAAGAATCATATCTGCAAATCGATTTTTTTCTGTGGTGATAAGTCTACATATTTTTTTCTTTTCTTATTGAAATCGATTAATTCTGGGTTAAAGTTCGGTCGATTAAGTCAAGTTTCTGATTTCTTATTGATTATCTAAAATCTAGGCCGATCTGAATTGATTGTCTGCAAAATCATATCTGATTTCTTATTGAGTATTATACGATTCTGCTTATTTGATTCTGATCTCTTATTGATTTTCTGGGTTGTCTCCTGTGGATAATTGATCTAAAATATGGGCTAAGATTGTTCACATCTGGGTTCTTGGTAGATTCAATCCTGATCAAATCTCGATTTCTGGGTTCAATTAATTTTTTGGTCGTTTAATTTTTTGGGTTTAAGTGTGATTTCGATAGATTTTCAGATTCAAAGAGTTTATCGGTAGATTTTCAGTTATCAATTTGTTTTGTTTAATCTGTTAATCGTAATTATCTGGTATATGTTATCTGGATTATCGTTTATCTTCGACCGGACCCACGACTGGACCCTTGTGGACCGGTGCTTTGTCTTGACCGGTACCTTGCGACCAGTAATCTTGACCGGTACCTTGCTGACCGGTGCCTTGCGCCCGGTGTCCTGTTGACCGGACTTGTGTCTCGACCGGACTTTGTTGTCGACCGGACCTTTGCTTCGACCGGGTTCGACCGGGTTCGACCGGGTTCGACCGGGTCCTTGTTCGACCGGGTCCTTGTTCGACCAGGTCATTGTTCGACCGGGTCCTTGTTCTATTCGACCGGGTCCGACTGGGTCCGTGTTCGACCGGGTCCGACCGCGTCCTTGTTCGACCGGTCTTTGTTATTTATTGGATTGGATCATTTTGTTTGTCTCACGATCTCTACAGTGCAGTTAAGATTAAAGTTTAAACCCGTTCAAGTTTAATCTCTTGTCAAGTTCAGTCCCTGGATATCAAGCTTTTCAAATCCGGATTGAATTAATTCTATTCGATACGATCAACAAGGAGAATCAGGGAGAGACATAAACCAAGTGCAGAATCCATAGAAGACAAGTCCTCTCGATGTTCTTTTTGTATCAGATAATTCAATATGGGATATTTTTCTGAACTTCAAGCGAAGATTGAAAAGCTCGAATTAGAGAACATAAATCTTGCTTTATCTGTTGATTTCTACTCGAAGAAGTCAAAACAATATAATGATGAAAGCAACATACTGAAAGAAGAAGTTAGCGCATTAAAGACAATTAATGAAGATCTTCTGAAAAAGACTTCCGGGCAGAATGATGAGAAAATACTGAGTTTGGAAGCTGAGAACACAGAGCTGACAAGAAAATCTTTAACTTGGAAGATCAGATTATCCAAATCCAGAAAGCATCTGTTGAAAGTTATGAGGAGAAGATTAAAAGTCTGAAGGATGCTAATACTGAGTTTCGAAAGAAAATATATGATTTGGAGCAAAAGCTTGCTAAAGATAAATCCAAATTTGAGATTAAAAAGAAATCATTTGCAAAGAAGTTCTCAGATTTTTCAAGAAAATGTGTTGATGAGAAGAAAGAAGTTGAGCTGAAATATATAAAGCTTTCTCAACAAGTATCTGACTTTGAGAAAGTAATCATGCTTGAAAGAGAAAAGTTTGCAAAAGAAAAGAAGGCCATTGAACAAAAGAACGTTGGATTCTTTAAGGAAATATCCGCCCAAAGAAAGGATGCTGAGAAGGGATTTGAAGAAGAAAGAAGCATATTTGAGGCTGAGATCAAAAAGCTTACTGAGAAGCTATCTGAACTACCTGAAAGTGTGCTGAAAGAGAAGAAAACGAAGTCTGAATGCGAGATAAAGATTGACCTTCTCATCAAAGAAAGAGACAACTTTGCTTCAAAGATTAAAGAGCTTGAAAAGACAGCCTCAAGTTTAATTCAGAAAATTGTTTCTTCAAAAAGGTCAGTTAAATCTTCTGATCAAATTCATAGTACTAACATTTTCTATGATAGAAATATAGATGGTTCAGGTACACGTCTAAGAAGAAGGAGAAACAAAGAAGAAGGATTGGTCTGGAGAAAGAAACCAGTTGAAGATGAGAAGAAAGATGGGAAGAAAGATGAGCTGAAAGGAAAGAAATCATGTGTACATACACACAAAGCCAAAGAGAACAATGCGCGTAAAGGTAAACCTGATCATATCTACTTGAGAGATCAAATAATCAGGTTGTCAGGTAAGAAATACTATTGTTCTTATTGCCGTACACATGATCCTATTCACAAGACTAGTGATCATTACTGGTATGGTTCTTATTCCATTACTCCCATTCGAACTGCAACTAACATTCATGGACCCAAATACCAGTGGGTACCAAATCCTAAATTTGATTATGTGTTGCATGCACCTACTGTCAAGGGGGAGTAGAAGAACTAAGGCTTATAAGTAAATCAGCTTAGAACCCGTACTTCAACGTAGTTCGACTTCTGAACACTTCAGTTCAGGACTCGTTCTTAAATGCTTATCTGACCTAAATCATTTTATCATGATTTGAGGGGGAGCTTAAAGGTAAATATCTTCTGCTCTAATTCTCTGATTGTTTGAAAGAAGAACAACTTTCGAACTGAAAAACGTTTTTTTGAAATGTTCAAACCACTTATGGTTCTCAAAATATTTTATGAATTTAGAAGTGTGATTTTAAATGTTTTTCAATTTTTGAGCATTAATGTTTAACTGACCGTGTGTTTCCAAAGATAAATACTTGTGTATTATCTTTTCAATATACTGTCAAGTATTCATACACACCGGTTCAGTACTTCATTTGAAATTGTTATTACCATGTCTGATAACGAACCAATCTTTCGATGGTAATACTCCCATTTGCTTTCAAATATTGTTGAGCATCAATCATCATTTCCAAATTTGTGCTTTCATTGCTAAATTGTTTATATTTGTTCATATAAACAAAATATCCAGTTATTTGATACCCTAACCATTTTATTTGATCCGATTGATACATTGTCAGATTCTCAAAACAATTCTCTTGATTTCATTTCATTCATACAATATCTTTGTTTTGAGAAATCTTCAAAGTTCAATTGCTCAAATCTCATGAGCATACATTTTGACAATGTTATCATACATTTTGTACTTAACTGTTCAGTTAAACTGTTGAGCAACTATTTTTGTTAGGACTTACATGGGATTTGTGTGAGAACTTAAACAGAACTTCCATGGATTCACGTTAACCAGTGTTTCCTACCCCAGAAGTTATCCTTGAGTGATTGAGGGGTGAGGGGTCTTAAATCAAAGAGTGGGGAAGATAACTCATACGGTTAAGTTTTTCTCGTTGTGCTGAGCGGTAAAATGTAAATGATAGTTTGGTTAGAAGTGACTTTAATGACAAAAAGAAAGAGGGTGTGAGAACAGAGTTAAAAGAATATGAAAACTCTGCACCAAACACTTTCTAAGCCAGGCAGCCACATCTACTGATTGGTTCACATTCTTTGGTGAACATCATTGAAACAGGCAATGAGCCCATGCCAACTCTTGTTTTTACCCCACCAGCCACTCGTTTCTTTCTTAAAAAAGAAATGTTTCATTTTCTTTGGGGACGCAACATATATTCTATCTAGTCTTCACTCGGAAGATTTAGATATTGAAAAAGAAGGAAAGTTGCCCCACCTTCGCACCTCTTTCATGCACATTGAGTCTGTGTAATATTTTTTGATGTCTTAACAGTTTACACATTTTTTAGCCTGAGAAAGCTAAGTAGCTTTAATCATTCTACACTTACACGTACACACAAGGAATGAGTTTTCTTGTCATAACATTCATAGAAAATTTCTTTGTGGTTTTTCGATGATTGAATGGAATCCCTGGGGGCGTGAATATCACAAAAGCTCCTTTCCAAAGTACATCCGTTGTACAAAGTGGCTCCGTGCTACTTACAGGCATACTAATTGTATCATTTGTTGATTCAGGTTTACAATTCCTATTATATCTGAATTTGAAAAGATTCGGATATATACATTTCATGAATTGACGGATACTCAGATCAAAGTGCGGAGAATGTCAAATTATCATAAAGGGGAGACTGTTAGTTCATCACAAAGCAGGAGATCAAAGAATGTGTTGAAATTGAAGAGTTTTGATGATCATGATGTTCACAATCATCAAAAAGGGGGAGAGATTTACAAAGTTCAATTTCAAAGTCAAATCTTAAATCTGAGGGTGAAAAGCCTTTCGATTCAAAGATTGCAGCAGGAAATATTTTATTGGTTCTTCTATCCCGTATCATGTGGTGTCTTCTACAAGTTTGTACGTAACTCGCACATTATCTTTCTTGTGTGCTGATTCGATGTGTTGAGTTTCTACAGTTGAAAGCTGCTTGATAGTGCGTTCAGTCGAGGCTACTGTACATTGAATCTGATTACAAAGTGGAAATTATGAAGACCAAGAGCTTTATTCAAGGGGGAGCTTGGAAAGACATGAAGACATGCAACACCAAAGTTCTTCAAAGATTCAAGAGGGAAAGAAGATCAAGGCATGAAGATTTCAAGAAGATAAATGCCTTATTCAACTTTAGGGGGAGATTGTTAGGACTGAAAGTCCTATGCGTTGAAAGTTGTATAAAGCATTTATAAGGGGGTAAATTGTATTTATTTAATAGTTATTTGTTATTGGGCCTAAAGCCCATTAGGCCTAGTGCATGCCATATATAAGGCATGTTTTAGTTCATTATTCAGTTTAGAGAAGTTAGTCTCATTCATTATCATTCTAGTCAATAGGTTTACATTTGCTTATCAGATATTCTCTCTGTAAACCTAAACCCTTCATTGATTATCAATCATATGACTAGAAGTTGTGGCACATTCATTATTCATCATTGATTACTATTATTTGTTCGTGATTGCACTGTAACTGGGATCTACAGATTTAGGTATTCAGATCAATACCTACATTTAAAATGTATGAATTTATGTGAAATTAAGATGTCTCTGTTACAATTAGAACCATGGAATGTTAAATATAATGGGTGGAAGTAGGGGTGAGCATCGGAACCGGGTACCCGCTTTGGAACCGGAACTGCTCGTTCCGGAACAGAACCGGTATGATTGGTTTTGGTTCCTAAAATATGGAACCGATCGGGACTGATTATGGTTCTGGTTCTCATTTTTATGGACCGTTAACCGATGGGTACCCTTGGGACCGGTTCCATGACCGGATACTCGGTCCCGCTGGGTATCTAGAACCGTAACCGACGGGTACAACTATTTTTTTAATAAAAAATATTTTAAATGTTTATTATATTTAATAAACTCAAATAAAAATTATTAACGTATGTTTTAGTGTTACAAACTTACAGTTACGACCGCTTCCTTCACTCGACTTCTCCAATTTCATGTAATTATTAGTTATTAGTTTTTATCGGATTAGTTTTCACCGTTTGTATTATTTATTTATTTATGTTGGGATTTTGTAATAGACTAATAATTACTTTTTTATAGTATGAAATGATAAATTTAAAAAAAATTAGACACCGGGTGTCGGAACTGGAAACGACGGTTGGGACCCGTTCCCAAATATGAAGAACCAGTGTAACCAGTTCTGGTTCCGTCATTCCAAAAGCCATCGGTTCCGGTTCCGGACCGGTTCCATGAATTTTGGCTAGGTACCCACCTTTGCTCACCCCTAGGTAGAATGAACGACATGTAAGGTAAATTTAAATTACATTTGTCCAATATAATATGAGTTTATAGGTGCATGGTTGAATTGGAATATCTTATTATATTTGGTTATGTGATTTAATGTATGTAAATATATATATATATATATATATATATATATATATATATATATATATATATATATATATATATATATATCTTATGAATTGACATGATGGCAAGTAATTCCATCCGAATAGTAAGGATCATCTCGGTAAATCCGAAAGAGGCAAATCCTAAGATTGAAAATGTAAATGACAAACCTCCAACTAATCAAGAAAGAGGTGCAGCTCGTGGAATAGGAATCATTGAAGTGGATTCGAGACACTGTATCTGCTAGAGGCCAAGGCCGGGGTAGAGTTCGAGCTCGGGGAAGAGGAATAAGTAGAGGAACACCGTTAAATCAAGAAACATCAGTTCAGAAAAGTTCAACCAGTGAAAGAGATAGAGGCCTAGCTAGAGGTCGGGGTCGAGCCCAAAATTCGAAATTTGTCACACGGGCAGATTTGGCTGCACAATTTGTTAACTTTCAAACTGATCTTCAATCTAATCTTCAAACTTTATTGGGACAACATCATTTTGCAGAACCTAAACATATTCACAATCCTGAACCTAATGAGAAACTGGGGTAAACACAACATCTTTTACTATTCCAAAAATATGTGATTATAAGATGTTTTTGGCTTGCAAACCTCCAACATATTATGGGGAACGTGATCCAGTTAAAGTTATGCACTAGTTAAAAGAAGTAGAATCAATTTTTAAAACCAGTAAACGTGCAAATGAAGATATAGTACTGTTTATTGTTGTTGGGTTAAAATCTAATGCTTTATATTAGTGGGAAGCCCTGACATCTTCTGAAGGGCAAAATGTTTTTAAACTATGACGTGGGCAGATTTTACTAAAGAATTCAAAAGTCAATTTTGACCACAATCAGGGGTGAAAGTGTTAGATGAAGAATTATGAAATTAGAACAAGGTAACATGATTGTTCAAGATTATACTCCAAAGTGATGTTCCCATATTCTAACTCACAATTATCACACAAACATATATGAAATGATATTTTATTGATTGATCAATGAATTCAACATCTCCATAGAGCCATATCCCTGTTTCTTGGATAATCTCTCTCTAAGCTCTTTGTATGTGTTCTCTATGTGTACATTCCTCTCTCTGTTATGTGCGTGTATGTTGTGTTCTCTCTATAACTCTTTGACCTACTATTTATATGGTCAACATGACCTATTTGATTTTACAAAGACAATTACAAACTAAACACCCAAACTTTACAAACTTTTACACTTTAGACCCTCTTTTAATCTTGAATACAATTTAACTCTAACAATCTCCCCTTTAGATTCAAGATTAAAAAAAATTGATAATAATCTTCAGGTCTTCTTTCTCTTGAAAAATCTTCAACTTGAAATCTTTATCATCTTCAAATCTTGAACAACTTTGACATTATCCTCAAAACTTTGTGTTAAAGCACAGTTTTATTGGATTCAAGATCATATTTATCTGAAGATGGAAATCTGAAGTCAAAGCTGATAAAGTCGTCTCAACAAATAGTCTAGGGTCTTTTGTAATAAATAGTCAAAGTGTGTTTTCGTATTTTCGTTATTAGTCGTTTTCCTTAATTGTTTTTAGCTATTGGGCCCAAGCCAAGCCCATTAGGCTTATATGCCTAAGTATAAATTTGTTTTGTTAGTGTTAATTAGGTTTAGTTGGAAAATTAAGAGATTAGAGAGGAAGCTGCTTGTTTGCGCCGTACACAGAGAGAAAGAGAGAGCAGAGGCGTGAGAGAGATAGAAGCAGAGAAAGATTGACTTCATCAAGAACACTTGTAATCGTTTGATTAATCAATACCGGGTTTGCATTATCGTAGTGTTTATTCGTTTACTTGATTGAATCATGAATCACAGGGACACACAATTGGTATCAGAGCCTAATGAATCAAGTTTATTGGATTATACTGTGTTTATCAAATTTTCACTGTGCGATTATCAAAATCTTGAATTAATGTACTTTTATGCTTGAAATCGATCTGATTAGATGTGTTTTATGCTTTTGAATATCATCTGATAGTTTAATTGCACTTTAAAGCATTAATTGATTGATTTTTTTGTTGATTTTGTGGTTACTGGGTTCGACTTTTTCATATATATGTCGACTACTGTTTCTTTCAAATTGGATGAGTAAAAGTTAATTTTAAGTGTTGTTTTTTATTGGGATTTGGTCGATATGTGATTGTGGACTCAAAAGCTTGGATTTTGCATTCAATTTTTGTGTTCATTGTGTTTTTCTGGGCTATTTATCATCGTTCTGGGTCACTTTAATAACATACCGGTCGATACCTTCAAGAACATATCGGTCGACCACAAATTTACCGGTCCCGGTCTAAACATCGGTCGACCAGGTTTGCGTCACACACTTTCCCAGTCAATTAAATCATACTGGTAGACCGCTCTATATCGGTCGAAGGACTTTACCGGTCGTTTACACCCCGCACCATACCGGTCGCCCGGAGATCTCACAAGTTGTACCGGTCGTAGCAACATATCGGTAGAGTTAATCCCGATCAGCTTTCAATACCGGTAGTCACTATATTGGTCGTCTTTTTACCGGTCCAAGCAAGGTACCGGTCGTTGCAATATCCCGGTCGAATCAAGGTACCGGTCTCTCTCTCAGCTTTGCGCCACTGCCTTGTCACGCAAACTCTTCTTTGCGCGACCCTCATATCGCGCAAATCCTTCTTTGCGCTACCCACGTGTCACGCAAACATCATCTTGCGCGAACTGTTTCTCGCGCAAACTGAACTTTGTGCCAGCTCCTCTTAGCGCGAATTAGCTCTTTTGCTCCACTTAGACAAATGTTTGCAAACTGTAATATGGCCTCTAAATGTCAAAATTCTGCGGAGGGGGACAAAGTTCTGTTCGTGATCAAAATTTTCTGAATTTCATTCTAAGATTTTCAGTATTGTTTGATTTTATCTGGACTAACGGTCATTTTTCAAGTTCTTATCTTATATCTATCAGAATGAATTCTAGTGAAACTCCTTCAATCAGTACTGATGAGAAGCCATCGGTACTTTTCAAAGGAGAGTATGATGCATGGAAAAATCAGTTCATAGATTTCATTGATAAACATGCATTAAGGGATCTTATTAGAATATCTCTGAGGGAAGGACGTATGACAGCTCCAAGGAAAGTTTTTAATCTTATAAAGGATAATGGAGAAAGAGAAGAAAAAGAGCTTCCATTACCACTTGATATGTACTTAGACGAGCAAAGAAAAAGATATGAAGCTGACAGATTAGCTCGATCTTTCCTAATGAAAGGAATGTCAGAAGAGATTTCAAAAGAGATCTTTTTTACATTAGACAGTAAAAAGGCTAAAGGAAAACTGTTATGGGAACATATTGAGAAGATTGAGACAGGACCAAAGTTGTCTTCAAGAGTAAAGTTTCTGGAATTTGAGAACTCTGAACTAAAAGAAAAGATTTCTGCCTTGGAAGCTCAAATCCAGAAACTAGATTCTGTTGAGAATAATGAGAAAGTTAATGATTTGGAGAGTGCAAATGTTGATCTTCAAAAGAAGATATCTGATCTGGAGAAAAAGATGGCTAAAGAAAGATCTGATTTTGAGTTTGATAAGAAAGCATTTGTAAAGAAATTCTCAGATTTTTCGAGAAAATGTGCAGAAGATAAGAAAGCAGTTGAGCTGAAATGTTTAAAGCTTTCTCAACAGACTTCGGAGTTTGAGAAAGTAATTATTCTGGAAAGAGAAAAGTTTGCCAGAGATAAGAAGGCCATTGAACAGAAGAACACTGGATTCTATAAAGAAATATCCGGCTAGAGAAATGATGCTGAGAAGGGATTTGAAGAAGAGAAAATTTTCTTTGAAAATGAGATTAGAAAGTTGACTGTCAAGCTATCTGAATTATCTAAAAGTGCCTTGAAAGATCAAAAAGCGAAGTCTGAATTCAAGAAAGAGATTGACCAACTTGTTAAAGAAAGAGACAGATTTGCTTCAAAGAATAAAGAGCTGGAAAAGATTGTTTCAAAGGTGGTGGTGACTGAGCAAACGACTCCAGAGTCACAATTCCACACACCTAGGAATAATTCAGCTGACTTCAAAAAGACAGCCTCAAGCTCACATTTGAAATTTGTTTCTTCAAGAAGGTTCGTCAATTCATTTGATCAGATTCGTACTACTAACATTTTCTTTGATGACAATGTAGATTGTTCAGATACATATAGAAGAAGAAGAAGAAGAAGAAGAAGAAGAAGAAGAAGAAGAAGAAGAAGAAGAAGAAGAAGAAGAAGAAGAAGAAGAAGAAGAAGAAGAAGAAGTTACGAAGAAGAAGAACTGGTCTGGAAAAAGAAACCAGTTGAAAATGAGAACAAAGACGAGAAAGGAAAGAAGTCATGTGTACATAACCATAATGCCGAGAAGAACAATGCGCATAAAGGTAAACCTGAACATATCTACACGAGAGATCAATTAATCAGGTTGTCAGGTAAGTAATTCTATTGTTCTTACTGTCGTACACATGATCTTGTTCATAAAACAAGTGATCATTTCTGGTATGGTTCTTACTCTGTTATTCCCATAAGAACTGCAACTAACAAACATGGACCCAAATACCAGTGGGTACCAAAGAAAAAGGATGAATCTGTGTTGCAGGCACTTACTGTCAAAGGGGAATAAGAGAGCGAAGGCTTCTAAGTACATCAGCTTAGAACCCGTACTTCAACGAAGTTTGACTTCTAAACACAACAGTTTAGGACTCGTACTTCAGTGATCAAAAGACCTTACTCCTGTGCTGATAAGAGATTGTACTTCAATACTCCAATGAGGAAATTAACCTTCAAGGGGGAGTACATATTTGTCTGAAATTTTATGCATCCAACAAATATGATGATCAGCATTTGAGGGGGAGTTAATGCTTATATTTTACTCTGATAATTTTTCTGCTGCATAATTTCAGGGGGAGTAAAGGTGATGACTTCTGATTGTCTCTGATCAGAACTCGTACATTAATTGTTTTACTGCTTTATGTCATTTCAATTTCAGTGAATAAAGTTACTTTGACTAGACTTTTAGACTTTTGCAGGTTGAGAGATGCTTACAAGATCATATCTTTATGACTTTAAGCTTGACTTCGTGAGATGTAAGACTGCACTCAAAAGGTATAATTCCTTATCTTCATCTCATCTATGGTTGAAAGAATGACAACTTTCAATCATAAGAAAACATGTTCTTAAATGTTCAAACCACTTCCCAATTCTCAAACAGAATTCTTGAATTGGAAGTGTGATTTTAAATGTTTTCTGCTTCATCTTTGAGCTTTAACTAGTCAAGTAAAATCATCTGATTAACATATGCTTCATAGGAAAACATGGGATCAGTGTGCTAGGACTTAAAAGAAACTTCTATGGAATCACATTAACCAGTGATTTCTACCCAAGAAGTAAACCCATAGTTATGAAGTGTGAGGAGTCAAAAGAAATGAGTGTGGGATGTGTGATGAGAGAAATTGTAAAAGAGACTTTGGTTAGCTGTGAGCTTAATGATAAAAAGAAGGAGGGTGAGAGATCAGAGTAAAAGAATACTAAACTCTGCACTAACTACTTTCTGAGTCGGGCAGCCACATTTCTAATGCTTCACATTTATTTGGTGAACATTATTGAAACAGGCAACTAACCCATGCCAACTCTTGCAATTACCCCACCTACAACTCATTTTCTTCTCAACAAGAAAATGTTTCATTTTCAAAGGGGACGCAACACATATGCTATCTGATTTTCATTTGGAAAATCTTGATATTGAAAAGAAGGAAGTCTGCCCCACCTTCACAATTCGCTAATGCACATTGAGTTTGTGTTTAACTACATGTTGTCTCAGCGGTTTACACATTTTGAGCCTTATAAGCAATCATCATATGCTTAATTTAGTTCATCACTTGCACGAAGACACAAAGAATTTGTTTCTTTGTCATATCGTTCATAGAAATTACCTTTGTGGTGTTTCAATGATTGAATGGAAGTCCTGGGGGAGTGAACATCATAAAAGCTCCTTTATAATGTGTATTCGTTACACAGTGACTTTGTGGTACTGACAGACATTTTTTTAACTGGTTCATTTGTTGATTCAGGTGTTACCTTTCTATTTTGTCTGGATTTGCAATGATCTGGATACTCATCTTTATGAATTGATGGATAATCAGTGGTTCTGTTTGCAAGATCAGTGGTGGAAGACATTTCTTGAAGACAAGTTTTGATGAACTCCTTGCTCTTGTCATCAAAAACGGGGAGAAGCATCAACCAAGAAATGGGGAGAATACAAGTTTTTAAAAGATTTTCTAAAGATATGTTGAATTGAAGATATTTTCTCTAAAGATGATTTGATGAAGCATTCCGAGCTGAAACTGGAGATAATTTCTTAATTTCTTTCCAGGAGATAAAGTTTTGGAGAGAATTGCTACATTCTGAAGACAAAGAGGAAGATTGCATTTTCTGAGCTTAAAGAGAAGGATTGAATTGCTAAATCTTTTTAGTAATGATCTTGATCCAAAGGGGGAGATTGTTAAAGCACAGTTTTATTGGATTCAAGATCATATTTATCTGAAGATGGAAATCTGAAGTCAAAGCTGATAAAGTCGTCTCAACAAATAGTCTAGGGTCTTTTGTAATAAATAGTCAAAGTGTGTTTCCGTATTTTCGTTATTAGTCGTTTTCCTTAATTGTTTTTAGCTATTGGGCCCAAGCCAAGCCCATTAGGCTTATATGCCTAAGTATAAATTTGTTTTGTTAGTGTTAATTAGGTTTAGTTGGAAAATTAAGAGATTAGAGAGGAAGCTGCTTGTTTACGCCGTACACAGAGAGAAAGAGAGAGCAGAGGCGTAAGAGAGATAGAAGCAGAGAGAGATTGATTTCTTCATCAAGAACACTTGTAATCGTTTGATTAATCAATACTAGGTTTGCATTATCGTAGTGTTTATCCGTTTACTTGATTGAATCGTGAATCACAGGGACACACACTTTGAAATCTTCAAATCTTTAACACTTTCTTCAATCTCCTCCTTTGATTTCAGACATGCATCATACTTTCACAAAATCTCTTCAACATCGCAATCTTCAGAATTTGCTTTGACTTGAAATTTGAATTTCATCAGCTTTACAACTTTCTCTTGATTTTGTTCTCAAAAACTCTCCCCCTTCTAACTAATTAATCATCTGACTTTATTTTCTCCAACTATCTTCCCCTTTATCACTCTTACTTGACTTTGCTTTCTCTTTGAAATTGATCATTAAAAACTCTCCCCTTTTTGATGAATTTTGAGAATCAGAATCATCAAAACATTATCAATTTCAGGTCTGTCTTTGAAATATCTCCCCCCAAATAGCAATACAAGCATAGTCTTCATGAAAAATAGGATATTCTCCCCCTTTGGAAACATATGAACAATCTCCCCTAACGACAATAGAATCTTCTAATCTGATATTCTACCATCAATTCATGAAATGTATTCATCAGAATCTTGTCAAATTCAGACAAATTATGAGTAGTAACCCTAAATCAACATATGAAATAGTTAATCTGCTTGTCAGTATCACGGAGCCATTGTGTGTAACGGATACACATTGGAAAGGAGCTTTTTGATGTTCACTCCCCCAGGGCTTCCATTCAATCATTGAAAAACCACAAAGGAATTTTCTATGAATGTTAAGACAAGAAAACTTATTCCTTGTGTGCTCGTGAAAGTGTAGAATGATTGAAGCATTTAAAGCTTTAACAGGCTCAAAATATGTAAACTGTTGAGACAGCAACATATATTACATAGACTCAATGTACATGAGAAATGGTCGAAGGTGGGGAACTTTCCTTTTTTTTCAATATCCGAATCATCCGAATGAAGATCAGATAGATTATGTCCTGCTTCCCCAGAAAATATGAAACATTCTTTTTCTGAGAAAAGAATGAGTAGCTGGTGGGGTTATATGCAAGAGTTCGTATGGGCTAGTTGCTTTTTTCATTGATGTTCACGAAGAATTGTGAAACAACAGATAATGTGGCTTCCCGGCTCAGAAAAAGATTTGGTGCAGAGTTTGATATTCTTTTACTTTGATCTCTCACCCACTCTATTTTTAACTATTGAGCTCACTTCTAACCAAACTCACTTTTACATTTTACCTTAGCACACACCCACTCTCAATATTTTGACCCCTCTCCCTTCAATCACTCAAGGATTACTTCCGGGGTAGGAAACACTTGTTAACATGAATCCATGGAAGTATTTGAAGCACTCACACTGAATCCCATGTAATTTGTCCTAAAATCAATGTGTTGCTCAACAGTTTATATTGACAGTTAAGCACTAGATATCATTATCAGAAAATGTATGCTCAGTAAAGATAAGAATGAAATTTGAGAAATTAAAACATTTAAGATCTCTCAAAATAATGAAATTGAATGAATAAAACGAATTCAAGCGAAGTGTTATGAGAATCTGACAATGATTCGATCAAATCAAATATCAAGAAAAAAAATATATTAGGATATCAAAGAACGAAAATTTGTTTATATAACTAAGATATAAACAATTTAGCAATGAAAGCACAATTATTAAGAAATGATGTCTGATACTCACTCAACATTGAATTTCAAACGGGGGTATTACCATCGAAAGATTTATCTTTTTGAGACATGGTAATAACAAAGTCAGTAAAGATACTGAACCGATTTGTGTAATAATACTAGACAGTATATGGACAAGATAATACACAAGTATTAATCTTTCAGAAACACACGGTCAGATAAACGTGAAAGCACTTGATATGAAAAACATTTAAAATCACTCTTCGAAATTCATAAAACATTTGAGAACACGAAGTGGTTTGAACGTTTAAGAAATCATTTTTCACACTTGAAAGTTGTTCTTCTTTCAAAGTATGGTAGAGTTTGAGATGTAAAAAGATATACTTGTAGTATATAAATCTCAACTTCCCCTAAAATGAATATTAACATTTAAGTATCCTTGACAAAAATCTCAGATACTCCCCCTATGTATCTGTAAAAAATTCAAGTTATTAGTAGAGAACAAGATGAATATAACAATTAAACTTATTTCTCTTTTCTATTATCTCCATCTTAAAAAAATGACAGTGAAAACTTAAGCAAACTCCCCCTTAAATAAACAGTAAAAACTCCTTAAAAAGATGTATCTTATCAGCATCCTTAAGAAGATAATCCTTAAAGTTTGGGTTCTGAACAGAATTATCGAGAAGCCATCGTCACGTATTCTCCGTTGAGAATAGTAACTCCCCTTAAAAGTAATAATGAATTTATCATTTAATCTCCTCCTAAAAAATCAGAAAATGTATCAGTAAAAATATAAAACATGTAAGCTCCCCCTTAACATATGCATAATCCTTATTCATGAAACTGAGTTCTGAATTACTAGGATTGAAGTAAATTCAGAAGTCAAACTACCCATCTTTATGATTGAAGATAGGGTCTTGAACTGCTTTGTATAAAATCCAATGTTCTTAAACATTGAAGACCGGGTTCTGATCTGGTGTAATCAGAAACCAATAGTCGTTGAAGTACGAGTTCTGAACTGTTGTATTTAGAAGTCCACTTTGATCTTTTAGATACGGGTTCTAAACTATAGTGTTTAGAATCCATTTTCATTTAACATTGAGGATTGAGTCCTAAGCTGCTTTACTTAGAAATCATTCATCTTTCTTCCCTTAGTCTTTAGGTGCCTGCAACACATATTTAGCTTTTGGTACCCACTGGTATTTGGTTCCTGGTTTGTTAGTTGCAGTTTTATTAGGAGAGATGTAGTAAGAATCATACCAGTAATTCACATTATTTTTGCTAACAAAATCATTTGTACCACAGTAAGAACAATTAATTTTCTTCTATGCTAATGTGATCAATTGATTAATTGTATAAACAATATCTGGTTTGCCAAAAGTTTTACCTTTAGGAGCATTGTTCCTTTTAGCATTGGATGCATGCACAAATGATTTATGTTCCTTCTTCTCATCCGAGGATCCTTTCACTCTCCAAATCCACTTTTCTTTGTCATTTGTCCTTTTATATTTACCTGAACCATCAACAAGTTTATCATAGAAAAGCTTAGAAGGACGAATCTGATCTTTATGTTTAGAAGTATGATTATCATCTGAATCAAACAAAGGATTATTAAAAACATTCACAAAATGTGAACTTGAAGCTGTTTTGAATGAGCATTCTGAATCAGCTAGATCATTTCTCGGAGATTGAACAATTGATTCTGGCGTCTTTTGCTCAGTCAATTTCACCTTCAACATAATCTCTTCAAGTTCTTTGATCTATGAAGATAAACTGTTTCTTTCCTTTGAAAGTAGATCAAACTTTTTATGCAATTCAGACGTTGCATTCTTCTCCTTCATAACAATTGATGATAGTTCAGATAGTTTCTTGGTAAGTTTATTTATCTCAGTCTCAAAAATTTTTCTTTCTTCTTCAAAATACTTCTCTACATTCTTTCTCTGTTCAGAAATCTCCTTAAACACACCAACATTCTTTTGTTCAATTTTCTTCTTCTCTTTCTCAAATTTGTTTCTTTCCATCATGATCACTTTCTCAAAGTCTGACAATTGTTGAGAAAGTTTTGTACATTTAAGTTCAACTATCTTCTTGTCTTCAACAGATTTCCTTGAAAAGTCAGAAAACATTTGTACAAAAAGCTTTTCTTGCATTCTCACATTCAGTCTTTTCCATCTCAATTTCTTTCTTGTCTTTGGCAATTTGAGCTTCCAATTCATAAATTTTCTTCTTCAACTCAACATTTTATTTGTCTAAACCATTTCTTTTCCTCTCAACCTTGTTCATCTCCTCTTGATTTCTTGAGTTTTCTTTCTCTTGGGTTGCTTTCTCTTTCAATATGTTTATCTCGACCTCAAGACTAAACACTTTATCTCTTAACTAGTTTCGTTCAGAAAAGATTTAAGAGTTTATCTTTTTCAGTCCATCACATGTTTCTCTATAAATATTTGCTCTTCTTTTGAGATATCAAGCTCTTTTTGCATTAATTCTTTCTTTGACCAAGTATTGTTTGCATTAAGACCTTCAAACTTCTTCAGCTTGGTTTGAAGATTTGAAATCTCCTTTTATTTTGACTCAATGATTTCTACAAAACTAATTTTAGAATTAGAAATGCAATCTGAGTAAATAAAAATTTTCTCTAAAATTGTAGAATTTTCTTTCAGTTTATTAATCTGATCAAGAAGAGATGAATTCTGAATTTTCAGTTTCAAGGGCTGGAATCTCTGCATATAAGTGATAGCACAATCTCTTTTTGTCAAAACAGTATTTCCTTTCTCGTCAATGAAAGGCATCTTGATATATGTTTAAAATGAGCTAGAAATGATCGTTAGTCAGAAAATCAGAAAAATCAATTTTGAAAAATTACAGAAAAATCACTCAAAAATACTCTAAGTATAAAATTCGCACAACACTCTAAAAACAATTCGCACACACAAGAATTCGTATGTCAAAGGATAATAAATCTTCACTTTTCGCATGTGACTATATGCGAATTCTTCACTTTTCGCATAAGGAAGAATGTGAATTCTTCACTTTTCGCACAAATCTTTCACTCTGATGTGAATTCCTTCCTTCACAATTTTTTCAGGCTTGAACAATTCGTATCGATGTGAATTCTTGAGCTTTTTGTATGAGGCTTTATGCGAAATCTGAACTTTTCGTATGAGCATGTATACGAATTCTGACCTTAGAAACTTTCAATCACAGTTTCATGTGAATTCCTCATCATGCGAGTTCTTCATTTCTATGCGAATTCTTTGGATCTTGAATGTTTTCTTCGAATTTTCCATTGATTTTCACCCAAATCTTGGAATTTGATCACCAAAATTTGACAATTTGCTCACTATATGATCGAGAACAACTCTTGGGCATTGATTACATCAAAAACAAACACAATCAAATGAATTTGATCATGAACAGTGCAAAAATAGTAACATTCTAAAAATTAAAAGTTTGAACATATTGACTTTGAAACATTGTGATTTTGTGATTACAATGTGAATAGATTGTGTTCTATGTTACTAGGCAATTACAGTGCAATGAAATTTACATTCAAAACATTACAAAATCAATATTTGATCAATGGAACAGTAGCATCGTGAACAGTAAACTTTCTCAATATGGAAACTGATTTTTCTACAAAATTGATGTTGTTGATTCTTCCAATTCAATCTGATTAGGCTCTGATACCAATTGATGTTCCCAGATTCAAACTCACAATTATCACACAAACATATATGAAATGATCTTTTCTTGATTAATCAATGAATACAACATCTCCATAGAGCCATATCCCTATTTCTTGTATAATCTCTCTGTATGTGTTATCTATTCCTCTCTCTGTTATGTGTGTGTATGTTGTGTTCTCTCTATAACTCTTTGACCTGCTATTTATATGGTCAACATGACCTATTTGACTTTACAAAGACAATTACAAACTAAACACCAAACTTTACAAACTTTTACACTTTAGACCCTCTTTTAATCTTGAATACAATTTAACTTTAACACAAAGTTTTTAGAAACATCCCGTTTTGCTGAATATTATGTATCTTCTGAACTTCATAAAGTGGAAAGGTATATTTAGGGATTAAAATCTTCTATTAGAGGATTTGTGATAACTATGCGTCCAGAGACTTTTACCTCTGTAGTTGATGTTGTGGAAACCACAAAAAGAGATAAAAGTTGGGAAATGGGTGAGAAATGTGGAGAGAAAAGAAAATGAGAGGGACCACCATCTGAATATAAAAATCCGAGGTATTTGATAATCGTCAGACTCCAAGATTCAATGAAAGACCATGTCAGAAATGTCATAAAATACATAAGGGTGATTGTAATTTGGATTCGTGAACATGTTACAAATGTGCAAATTTGGACATATTTCAAGAGATTGTCGGATCACTCGGTTTTGTTATTATTGCAATTATCTGGATCATCTTCAATATGATTGTCCATAAATGAAGGCTCAGGGAATAAATTTTTTTGTTGGGAACAATTATGAGAACATGGGAGATACAAGAAAGCTCGGTCAGTCTAAAGCAAAGGGACGTGCATTTCAAATGTTTACAGTTGAGGCTAAGGAAACTCCTGATGTGGTAATAGGTACATTTTTGGTAAACTCGGTATGTGCAAAAGTGCGATTTGACTCTGGTGCTAATATGTGAAATCTAAATCTTTAGACTATGTGTTAGTAGTAGAGACTGCTAATGATAATCAGATTTCAATTAGTGAAGTGTTTGATGATTGTAGTATAGATTGAGACGAGTGTGGTACCATTTCAAATGTTGCCAATGTCTTTAAATGAATTTGATGTGATAGTGGGGATGGATTGATTGGTAGAAAATCATGCCAGTATTATTTGTAACAAGAAAATTATCCATATTGATACCGTAGAGACCGACATACCAGTTTGATTTCTATGTTAAAAGCTCGTAAATGTGTTAAGAAATGTTGTCAGAGTTTCTTAGCTTATGCGATCGATGCAAAGAAAGAAAATGGTAAAATTGAAAGCATATCAGTAGTCGATGAATTCCCATAAGTCTTTCCAGATGATTTGACTAGTCTTTCTCCAGACCAATCAATTGAATTTAGAATCGATTTAATACCTGGGGCCGCACCGGTTTTCCCGTGCACCATACCGATTGGATCCATTTGAAATCAAAGAAATGATGTCATAGTTACAGGAACTTCTTGATAAGGGGTTCATCACACCTAGTACTTCTACGTGGGTACACGGGTTTGTTTATAAAGAAGAAAGATGGGTCGATGAGAATGTGTATCGATGATCATGAACTAAATAACTATAAAGAATAAATATCCGCTTTCGAGAATCGATGACCTTTTTGACCAGTTAGATGGGGATAGTTACTTCTTGAAGATTGATTTACGATCAGGTTATCATTAGTTGAAAGTCTAGGAAGAAGATGTATTGAAAACTGCTTTTCATACCAAATACGGCCATTACGAGTTACTAGTGATGTCGTTCGGTTTGACTAACGCACCAAAAACTTTTATGGATATGATGAATCAATTATATAATCCTTATCTTGATAAATTTATGATCGTTTTTATCGAGGATATTCTAATCTATTCCTGACCGGAAATGGAACATGTTAATCATCTTCGTTTGATATTGAAATTGTTGAAAATAGAAAAAAAATTCTGCTAAATTGTCTAAATACAAATTCTAGTTACGAGAAGTTCAACTTTTGGGGCACATTGTTTCTGAAAATGGTATCAAAGTGGATCCAGTAAATATTGAAGCAATTGAAAAGTGGGAACCACCAAGAACACCGACCAAAGTCAGAAGTTTTCTAGGTTTGGCATGTTACAATTGAAAGTTTATACATGATTTCTCTCGTATCTCGACGACTCTAACTATGTTATCGAAAAAGAACATAAAGTTTGAATGGAAAGAAGCTCAAACCAAGGCCTCCCGAATATTGAAAGAAAGATTATGTAGTGCGTTGATTCTATCCAAACTTGATGGTTCAGAAGATTTCGTAATTATAGTGACGCTTCAAAATTGGGTTTGGGTTGTATATTGATTCAACGTAGAAATATTATTGCTTATGTTTCTCGTCTGTTGAAAGACCATGAAAGGCAGTATCCCACTCACAATATGGAACTTGGCGCTGTTGTATTTACTTTGAAAATTTGGAGACACTATTTGTACGGTACCAAATGTCAGCTCTTCATCGATCATAAGAGTCTTCAACATCTAGTCAATCAACGGGAGCTGAATATGTGGCAACGACGATGGTTAGAATTGGTAAACAATTACAATTGTGAAATTATGTATCACTCTGGAAAAGCTAATGTGGTGGCTGATGCTTTAAGCTGTAAAGAAAAGAGTGGAACAATCAAAGACATGGCCTTACGAGCTGAGTTATTACCGACATATTTGAAGAGCTAAAGAAGTGTCAGATTGAAGCTCTTAAAGAAGAGAATCAAAAATGGGAACAAATCCCAGGTATGTCATCTTTATTAATAAAAGACGAACGTGATTTAATGTGTTTCAAAGATAGAATTTGGATACGTCATTTGGGTGATACGTGAAAGAGTTTTGAATGAAGCTCACCGTTCTCGTTTTTCTGTTCATCCGGGTACTAATAAAATGTACCAGATTTACGACAACTCTATTGGTGGCAGGGGCTGAAGAAAAGATATTGTTCGAGATGTGGAACATTGTTTAACTTGTTTGTAGGTTAAAGTGGAACATCAACGACCTTGCGGTAAGTTGCAATCTTTGAAAATTCCGGTTTTGAAATGGGATCATATTACGATAGATTTCGTACAAAGTTGCTGAGAAATCTGATTGATGCTATCTAGGTTATTATTGATCGACTGTCAAAGTCGGCTCATTTCTTACTAATTAAAGAATCTTATCCGTTAGAAATATTAACAAAACCGTATATCAACGAACTGGTAAATCGACACGGCATAATGTTATCGATTATATCTGATCGAGGTAGTCGGTTTATTTCAATGTTTTGGAAGATTTTTTAGAGAGAGATGGGATCCCAGATAAACGTAAAGTACTACTTATCATCCACAGACAGACGACAGAGTGAACGAACGATTCAAAGACTCAAAGACATGTTACGAGCGTATATAGTTGACTTTGGTGGTTCATGGGAAGGGCACTTATCTCTGATTGAAACTTCTTACAACAACAGTTATCATTCGAGTATTCAAGTGGCGCCTTTTAAGGTATTGTACGGCAGAAAATGTAGAACACGTTATGTTGGAACGAGGTGGGAGAAAAACCATTAGCGGGACCGAAAATAGTTCAGTTAACTTCCGATAAGATTGGTCATATTCGTGAACGTTTGAAAATGGCTTAGGATCGAAAAAAAAGTTATGTCGTTAAACGTTGTAAACCGATTGAGTTTCAGGTTTGGGATAGTGTGATGTTGAAAGTGTCGCCTTGGAAAGAATTGTTCGATTCGGGAAACAGGGTAAATTGAGTCTAAGGTATATCGTTCTGTTCTTATCACTGTTCAAATTGGTGAGGTAGCTTATTGGTTATAACTCCAGTCAGAATTGAGTGGTATTCACAACACTTTTCATGTGTCTAATCTGAGAAAGTGTTTAGCCGATCCTGAACAGGCGATACCATAAATTCAAATTGATGAGAAACTATGTTTTGTTGAAGTACCGAAATCAATAATCAATTACAAAGTAAGGAAGTTGAGAAACAAAGAGATGGCGTTAGTAGAAGTTTAGTAGCGTTATCATAAGGGACATGATGCTACTTAGGAGTTAGAGTATGAAATAAGATCGAAATACCCTCATTTGTTTAACTAATAGAATTCTGGGACAAAATTCCTTTAAGGGGGAGATATTGTAATACCCTAGTTGTATAAAGGTTGGAAGTGTAAGGGTGATTAGTGGAATGTTAGCATATTTGAGGGCTTAGTATGAAACTATATATATATATATAAACCCCAACTTCTCAAAAGAAAGGTTGTCATCCAAAAAGTTTTTCTGCAAATTTCAGTGTGTGTTTGGTGTGTGAGCCGAGAGAAAAAGAAAAAGGGATTCAAGGAGTAAGTGTTAATAAATTCTAACTCAAGTGGAAATTTTGATTCTCATTTAGGTATAATTTCTCTTCCTTTCTGTTTATTGAATAGGAGTTGGGATTATCTTTTCAAGTTTTAGGTTGGTGGGTTTTCAAGGTCTTAGCCCTTGTTATGGTTGTAATTCAAGAGTTTTGTTTGTTAAGAGTTTATAGAAAGTGTTTGAATGCTTCATGGTTTTATCTGGTTGTTTGGTAAGTTTGTGTTGCTCAAAATTTGGATCAAAGTGTGAGAAATCGAGTTTGATGAAGTTCTAGAAGTGTAGGGGAGTTGGTCGACATCCGGTGGATGCCGCGACCTAGCCCGCAACCTAAAGTCGTGCGGCTAGTCACGTAACTCATTGTGGTGAGTATTTTACGATTTTCTTCCGTGTTGTTTCAAATTCGTTTGGGGTATCGTTTGTGGTATATAGGTCATGTTAAGAGTTATGGAATAAATTTAATCTATTTATTCATAACCGTAACTCCGTTACTCATAATTGATCGTTCGGTTGTGAAGTTCTATTTTGGTTTCGAGTGGTTGCATCGTTTAAGCTTATATTCTCGTTTACCATATTAAGGTGAGTTTTCTTTAACCATTTTTTTAACTGAAATGCATTTATTATAAAATGGTTAACTCTATGATATGAAATTTATCGTTATGTGAGATCTTATTATCAATGTATATTTTACAGAATTATGTTATTATCGTGTTGTGCTAGAATGCCAGTTATATTATGATTGTGATGTGCTAGAATGTCAGCTATTCTATATTCGTGTTGTGCTAGAATGCCAGCTATACGATGACTGAGTTCTGTTAGAATGCCAACGATTTGTTTAATATGTTGTGCTAGAATGTCAACAATATAATTAATTGAGTTGTGCTCGAGTGTCAATGAAAGTGTTATTGATAATTGTTTTATATATATGAATTGTTTTTGTATATTGTTGAAATGACAGAGAATATCTCACAAGAACTTTCGGTCTGACCCTCATTTTGTTTTCAAAATATGTATTTCAGTGCATGTGCATATAGTTGATAATGGAAAAGGAAAGATGTGATCTCACTTGACATAATGCTTATATGTGAAGTTACATGAAGTGTATCTCCAAATTATTTTTTTAATCGTTGTAAATAGATCTCATGTATGGTGTTATTTTATTAAAAAATTTATAGTGACTTCATGAGATTGTATAGTTTTAGATTATGGACCCAATATATAACTCAAGTTAGTTTTGTTTATGTATAAAATACTTGTTATATGTTATATGAATAGTTTTGTTACATTATCTACAAATATTGTAATGCTAAAACATATTTTTACAAACAAATTTGATTTAATTGTGAATTAAAAAATGCATACACAAAAAAAGAATAAATCAATTCATCAACTTGTATTAAGACATATAATAAACGAATTTGCATTAAAAATTGTTAAAATGTCATATTATTATACAATTACAATTATTGTCATTATTATATAATAATATAAAATAAAATAAAATAAAATAAAATAAAATAAAATAAAATGGAGGAAAGAGAAGAGCAATATTATTATAGCTTTCTAATAAAAATTGAGGAAATTACATCAACTGTCCACGTGGTTTATGCAACTCTGTCGATTGTCATTTTAATTAGTTTCAAAATTACACCAAAGCCCTCATGTTTTCATTTGGTTACACCAATACATCCTTTGAGGTGAGGGTGTTTTTGGTTTTCTTTTTCGTCATCTTCATCATCCTAAGAACCCTCAAACCAAGAAAACATTCAAACCCAAAAATAAGTACAAGCATATAACACATAGTTAAAGCATTTGAGATATGTAAAAGAAAAAACAAGTATGGTGGTTGGCATTCAACCCAGTAATAAAGAAACAAAATCCAGAATATAATTTTTTCTTTTACTTTGTTACAAAGCTATAAATCAAAACCTAAATTGAAGAACATAATCAAGAGCATCAACACCATCAAGATTATCAAAACTCTATTATATCAAAACCTTCATCAAGAACATAAAAACTAAGCTTTTGCATCTAGGTTTTTTTGTTCTAGCACAAATAGGTGTCAAAGAATTCGTTGTTGGGAATTCAAGCATTGAGAAACCTGTGGTGGTTATCTGTGGTGGTGGCTGACAATGACGGATAAAAATTTATTAATTATTTTATTTTTAACCGTTTATTTATTAAAAAATATATAAAGAAACATTTTTAAAAAAGAAAAAGAAATTTCCGACGGAAAATCAGTCGGTAATTCCGCCGGAAATCCGTCGGAAATTTGTTTTTGTTTTTAAAATTGTTTTTTTAAATTATTATTTAAAATATTTATTTAAATTATCCACCGGAAATCCGTCGGAAATTTGTTTTTTTTTAAATTGTTTTTTAAAATTATTATTTTGAATCTATTTCTTTAATTTCACCGACGGATAATCTGTCGGAAATCCGTCGGAAATTAACTGGATATTTTTAAAAAAAATAATTAAAAAAAACGATTTTAAAATTTTAAAATCCTGTAAATGCAAAAAAACTATAAATAAAATATTAAAATAAATTAATGTCGTCATCGATTATAAAGGACGCTAAAAATACAAATTGTCACAATTGTTCACTAAAGCAAGTTCATGTACATTAATTTAAATACAAAATAGGCCATAATACTCAACCATCAAGACTCTAGGGGTGGGGGAGGCGGAAATTACGATTGAGTAAACTGACTTTGGGTTAACCTGGTCACCATCTCCATCATTTCCTAATGCTCCTTGGTGTTCCCAAAGCCGTATGTTCAACCTTTCTTGCTTCCCCCGACTGCCTGTTGCCACAATTTTTCATCTATTATGGGATGGAAAGTGGCATCCTCGCCGTATCCTTGGGTGAGATTGGAACTATAGTTACCCTGTGGTTTAAGACACACAAGTCAATTTCAACAGCATAACGGCTGTAATTGGGACATTTCCAAATAAAACAATCCTAACGTTTGCCCAACAAATGGCAACCCAGACTAAAATGGAGATATATATACCAACACTTAAACTAAAACAATATTAATTTCCGTATGAAACCAAAGAGTTCTTTTTGACTAGCATGGCAAGAATACCTACTTTTCTTATTCTTTTTGTTTGTCACTATCATGTCAACCACTAGAGTTCCACTGTTCCTTTGATAAATATTACTCTAATTATGTGTATGTTTATTATTCCTGATTAATGCTACCATGTCACTTCCCACAAAGATCCTAAGAGAGCAATTACGTAATGTACTAAAACATACAGGATTGTTTGATACTTACTCCCAGGGAACATCTCCAACAAGCATCCAGTCACCATCCTTATCTTCGTACGTAAGGACATAATCTGAACTGTGTAAAAGATCCCTCAACTTGCTCTCACTAAGGCTTTCCTTTCCTGGAGCCCCCTGTGATCCGCACTTACCTAAAATGCAAAAAAAAAAATCGTTTGCAATTAAACTAAAAGCAAGGGTTTTGATTTGATATAAAATAAACATTAATGTCTCAAATACATTAATACATAAATATCTAATCATCGTATGAGTCGGTCATCGTGTCTCGTCCTCATTTGGTGGTGTTGTGGTTGATATCCCGCCATAGCTCACGCTTGATGAATAATGTTTGTTTATAGTGAGTGGCGGGCGGAACTGACAGCCATGTTGAGTACTAAATGCGCTAATGCATTTGATGCACATACCAGTGAATAGAATTAAATGCATCGGTGAAGTTCTTCATGTCATCATTCATGGGTTGCTGGGGTGGTGGCGGTTCAAAAAAGGAAAAAATGCAGAACACTTCAACTTTCATTCGGTCCCTCAGTTGCGACAACTTCAACCCCTAACCCAATCACTCCTAACCCAATCACTCCTGCAGGAAAAGATTAACCATCTATAAATCTTCCTGGAGTATATACATGCACATATTATATAAATGATCGCAAAGAAGTGCTAAACTAGCAACTTTAAGAAATTAAATATAGGTTCTAGTCATATATAAAAACATAGACATCAATATAAACGAGTAATCTATTAATTCCTTCATCCCATGCGTCTGTACAATACAAGCCTACATGTTTATAATTGCCTTATGCACATTATCAGATATCATATTGTGTATATATACACACACATATAATATATACTAGTGGTGTACCCGCGCTGAAGACTTTCAGGCAGAACTTGGGCTAGACTTTGGTTGGGCAATGGTAAGCTGATTCGTTTCTGGGATGATGTTTGGCCGGTGATCCGCCTGCCACTATGCTATTCGGGTTCGGGTAAGGATTGCCTGGTGAGATGCATACCGGCTGGGGCCATATTGCCTTTGTTGAATCACAATTCTGAAACAATAACTTAGCCCTTAACCGTGGTTGTCCGTCCATCTTGATTTCATTCATTCGTTTACATTTTTTATATTTGCAAGTCAACTAATAAATAAAACTGAAGCTTAACATCATGAAGGGAAGAAAGATGATCGAAATCACAGCAATGGGTCAGAAATCTATTAAAGAGCCCAAGGATTTGTGAAATGTATTTAACACAAACATACCGCCTTTCAAACAAACACTGGTCACAGTAAGATTCGAGAATATATTTATTACATGTGAATGGCAACATCATGTCGAAGGAATGAACTGCCAGGCCCAGATACAGGGTATAGTGCATAAACAAGTTTCCATCGAATTTAAGTGGGGTTAATACAACTGTTGACCTGGCTGAATTCACTCACCAGCTTGCCATGTTTGGGCACTCTTGGTTTAAATGGTTCATGAGTAACAGAAGGCTTGATCCTATACAGCCAACTGTTGCAAACACAAAAAACATATAAACATCTAAATAATCGAAAAATGAAATACTTAAGCTGTTACTCAAATCACAAACCAAAAATTTATGGTACTAAAACCAGAATGAAGCCGCAAAATACAATGAGATGTAAAAATTAGCCGCAATTGATGTGTATATGAATCTGATGCAAAATGAGAGTCAATCAATTTGTAAAAGGTATACCCCCTAACGCAACATGATACAACTTAATTTGAAACAGAATTCAAACAAATAGCATTTGATAAGTCTGTTCAAACATAATTAATCAACCAACTACAGTCATTAAACCTAATGATCAAGTTATTCTATCCACTAACATCTTCATCCTCTCTCCAGATTAGAGTTCCTTAGCAACAAATCAATCACTGAACAAAGAGTTTCCACACTCTAATTTGCATATGCAATACCTAAACATTGCAAACAATCAAATGAAAACTTCATCTTCACCAATTAACCACCATCAGTATCTATAATTGTTAACATTAACTTCAAAAGAAGAGAGTCAGTCAATCAATCATTGTGTATATGGAAAACATTACCTATGTACTAATTCATCAAAATCTTTAACCCGTAAATATGTTTTAAGAAAATAAAATTAGGCACTGCCAATATTGAACTTGGCTAATGTACACAAGTCAGTTTGGAACTCGTAAGAAAATTAAGAATGCTAATACAAAGCATTTGTGATTTTAAGCTCAACAAAAGAATCAATAAAGTTCAAAAGGCAAATACAAAAACAGTAGGCTACCTGTGTGGGAGGTCGCCAGTGGGAGTTTGTCGAGGAGACGACAGGGGAGAGGTGAGGGAGCCGCGTCGGAGGTTGCCAGTGGGAGGTCGTCGAGGAGACGACAGGGGATAGGGGAGGTCGCCGCCTTGATTTCGGTGGGATTTCGGTTGGGAAAGGGGAGAGAGGAGAGAGCGTCGGAGATGAGAGGGGAGAGAGCGCCGAGGGGAGAGAGTGTCATGAGGGAGAAAGTGCTGAGGGGGGAGAGTGTCGTGAGGGAGAGAGTGCCATGAGGGAGAGACCGCCGTGAGGGAGAGAGCGCCGAGGGGAGAGACCGTCGTGAGGGAGAGACCGTCGTGAGGGAGAGACCGCCGAGGGGAGAGAGCGCCGAGGGGAGAGAGTGCGGTGAGGGAGAGAGTGCCGTGAGGGAGGTTTTGTGCCATCCTTAGGGTTTTTTTGGGGAAGAAGGAGAAGAAATGAGCGGGCTCTATCCTGCCTTAGGCAAACTTTTCCAAAAGGCTTCGTTTTTGAAATTTTTAATAACTTCAAATTTTGAAAAATAACTCTTATTTAAAGGTTTTCATTAATTTCCAAAAAAAAATGTTTTCAAATAAGATTTTTTTTGAAATTATTATTATCGTTAGTTTTTTAATTAATCGATTCACACGCAATATATAACCCATCAAAGAGCAATACAAACGATTTAAGCCCAATTGAACCGGTTTAAGCTTAACTGAACCCATCAAAGCCACTTGTGATTGTTGGTGACTTATTAAGTCCAATATATCCAATTGAACCGATTTAAGCCCAATAGAACCATCAAAGCCAAATAAAGCCCATCAAAGCCCATTACAAGCATTGTTAACTTGTTAAGGCGCAATATAACCTATTAAAACCCAATTGAATCGATTTAACCCCAATTGAACCATCAAATCTCATTACAAGCATTGTTGACTTATTAAGGCCCAATATAACCGATTAAACCCCAATTGAATCGATTTAAGCCCAATAGAACCATCAAAGCTCAATAAAGCCCATTACGAGCATTGTTGACTTATTAAGGCCCAATATAACCTATTAAACCTAATTGAACCGATTTAAGCCTAGTTGAATCAGTTTAAGCCCAATTGAACCGACTTAAGATCAATATAACCCATCAATCCCAATAGAACCCATAAAAACTCATTATGATTGTCATTGACTTATTAAAAGCCCAACTAAACCGATTTAAGCCCAATAGAACCGATTTAAGTCCAATTGAATCGATTTAAGCCCAATATAACCTAATAAAACTCAGTTGAATCGATTTAAGCCCAATAGAGTCATCAAAGCCCAATAGAACCATCAAATCCCAATAAAAGTCCATCAAAGCCCATTGTGAGCATTGTTGACTTATTATGGCCCAATATAACCTAAAAACCCAACTGAATCGATTTAAACGTAATTGAACTGATTTGAGTCCAACAGAACCGATATAAGATCAATATAACCCATCAAATCCTAATTGAACCCATCAAAGTCTGTTATGATCGTTGTATCGATTATTAATGCCCAAACACACAAGTAAAGACTTATTATGTGCTTCTTTACACGTATCGACTTCATAGATGCATGTGTCGTGTATTTGTGTCAACTAGACAACTAAAAACCATTATACACTGATATAAGTCACTCAACCACCATTATTGCCAAATATGACATTTTATGACTTATTAAGCCCAATAACACCAATGGTGACTTATTATGTGTTTGTGTGCACGTATCCACTCATAGATGTATATGTTGTATATTAAGGTCGAAAAAAGAACTAAGAACCATTATATCACAATACAAACCACTAAATCACCATTATATCCTAATATGATGCTTCATAACTTATTAAGGTACGCCTTAACACCATATGTGACTCATTACGTGTTTGTGTACAAATATTTACCACATATATGTGTGTGGTGTGCACTTGATTAGATAAGAAAACTAAACCACCCTAGCCCCACACGGAAATCCGTCGAAAATAAATTCGATTTTATAAAAAATTTATAACTTAACAAATTGATTTTTTTAAATTAATTTTTTAATTAATTTCCGACGGAAAATTAATTTAATTAAAATTAAATTAATTTCCGTCGGAAATAAATTCGATTTTATAAAAAATTTATAACTTAACAATTTGATTTTTTTTAAATTAATTTTTTTAATTAATTTTCGACGGATTTCCGATGGAAAATTAATTTAATAATTAAATTAATTTTCTTCGATTTTTTTAAAAAAAATTAAAAATTAATAAATTAATTTAAGAAAATGTTTTAAAATTAAAAAAAAATTAAAAATCGAATTAATTTCCGACGGATTTCCGACGGAAATTAATTTAATTTTAATTAAATTAATTTTTCGTCGGAAATCCGTCGGAAATTAATTCGATTTTTAATTTTAAAACATTTTCTTAAATTAATTTATTAAGTTTTATTTTTTAAAATAATATTTACCAGTACTGTTCATGAGTACTGGTAAGTAACTTACAGATTTGGTCCTTCAGGTTTTTAGTAAATTACAGATTTGGTCCTTGAGGTTTTATCTCTCTGTTAGATTTAGTCCTATGTTTGTAGAGTTACAGATTTGGTCTCTATAGTTTTATTTTCCTCTTGGATTTAGTCCCCATAATTTGTTGATTCCAAAATAGACTTTCGATTTTGCATTTGCGTAACGTTTTGGTCCTCGAAACTAAAAGTTGTTAGTTGTTGACCGTTAGGTAAATGACATTTCGATCATTTATAACTTTTTCATTTTCTAATTTAAATAAATAAAAGTTATATTATAAAAATTATTTTTATTATATAAGCATAAAATAAAAATCCCTTAACATGCATCGCATCTCAATGACTGTGTCTTCTCCAACCCAAAACCTTCCGCCTTCCCCATCAATCCAAGCACATAGTCGTAGGTGATTCACACACCAATTTTTATTTATTAATAAATTAATTTATCATAATTTATTTTATGTTTAATAATGATGTAAAATTTGTTTAATTCATATTTTTATTATAATTTAATTTAGGTTTAATAACAATGTAATTTTTTTTAGGTTTAATGATGTAATGTACCATTTGCCAATTTATTTTCGCTTCCTATCATACACACACATCATCCTCATAGGGCATTTTGTAAATTATAGTCATGCTGCTAACAGACACAAAATGTTTTGTTTTCTTAAATTAATTTATTAATTTTTAATTTTTTTTTAAAAATCGAATTAATTTCCGACGGATTTCCGACGGAAATTAATTTAATTAAATTAAATTAATTTCCGTCGGAAATCCGTCGGATATTAATTTGATTTTTAAAAAAAATAAAACTTAATAAATTAATTTAAGAAAATGTTTTAAAATTAAAAAAAATTAAAAATCGAATTAATTTCCGACGGATTTCCGACGGAAAATTAATTTAATTAAATTAATTTCCGTCGGAAATCCGTCGGAAATTAATTCGATTTTTTTAAATTTTATAACTTAACAATTAGATTTTTTTTTAAATTATTTTTTTTAATTAATTTCCGTCGGAAATTAATTCGATTTTTTTAAAAAAATTAATAAATTAATTTAAGAGAATGTTTTAAAATTAAAAAAAAATTAAAAATCGAATTAATTTCCGACGGATTTCTGACGGAAAATTAATTTAATTTAAATTAAATTAATTTCCGTCGGAAATCTGTCGGAAATTAATTCGATTTCCGTTAACATCCATTAATGACCAAGTATGTGGTCACTGACATTAATGGTGGTTAGTGACAAAAAGAGGTGGTCACTAAATAAGAAATATATTTAAAAAAAATTAAAAATTGTCACTAATTCTTATGATAATTGTTATTGAAATATAATTAAAAGCTACTAATTCCATTGGCATAACATAAAATTCTTTAACCATAAAAACAAATTCGTTGTGTTCTAAATTCCTTTCATGGATCTGTACTTATATAGAAGCTAATTAATGTGTCAGTTTTGTGTGAATTTGTTCAGTTTGGGCATTCTTAGATGGATCAGTATGACTCTGACTAACTGGTGCTTCCATGAATCCTTTAAATGGCTACAAAAGTAGAGAAAATAAAGTGATATTATATGATTAAAGTGAGAATAAGCAATCCTTGGATGAATGTAAACAATTTGACTTTATCGTTACCAAGAAGAACGTGGTCCTTGCCACAAGCTCTGAGCCTCTAAGATCAAACATAGTTGAGATTTTGGTCAAAATAAAGTTCTATCAATTGTACAACTAGTAAGATGCCATCTACCCCGATAAGCATTTACTGATTAAGTTCAATGCTATCACTTACCTTATCGGGTAAGATTTTAGTCCATTAAAACGGTATCGCGGGCAAAAAATTACCCGATAAGCGCTAACCGGCTAAGAGTCATCGCCCTCACTTACCGGGTAAGACTCTAGACCATTGTTTTTGCTCTTACCGGGTAAGATTATTGGCCATTGTCATATTCACAGGTAATACAACTTCATAAGTTTGGTAAGAGCTTACCCAGGTAAGTGTTTGATAAACTGTCCCTAAAGCATCAAAACATGTTCATACAATCATAAAGATAAATTCAAGGCATTTTCCATATAGTGATCCATTGCATATCCAAAACATGTGTAATGTTTTTTCGGAAACAATAGATTATTCAAGTCATGAACAACCAACAAAATAAGAAATTAAGGATTATGTTACAAATTTGAAATACAGTCATCTGGTTGCAGAACAATTACAGAACCTCAACACTGTAATCAATTTTTCCATAAGGGCTTTACAAACTTGGAATTTGACAATTAGCCCTGTTGAAAACAAACTCAAAAGGGGTGTATGTGTATCTATTCAATCTAATAGAATAATAAATTCAACCTGATTTCCATATTCACTGAAACAAAAAAGGAAAATTGAACTTCCATATGCTCATGAAAAAATGGCGATAGGAATCGAGTACTTACCTCATGTAATCAATGAAGTGATTCATCCATGACGTGAAAGAACTCTGCAAGTATCATACTTGAAATCCAAAAAAATAAGAATCTAACTCATATCACAAAATCAAATCACTCATTCATGCAAAATCAATGGAGTTTGTTAGTCCCAAATAAACTAAACAGGGTTTTGTAGAAGGGGGGGGGGGGGGGGTGAATGCAAAACACAAAAATTACTTAATTTTAATTCTTTATTGATAAGAGTATCAAAGAATTACACTTAGAAAACAAAGATTGTTGCGGAAGAGAACAACTAAAAACTATTCAAACAATCTAACACTAAGAAGACTTTTTAACACAAAGACAAAAAATCTTAGAGAGAGAATACTTGCTAACACCTTGCTGAAATTTTGCACTTCAAAAAATCTTGAGCTGAAAGCGTAGTTTGCATGGAGAGACCTTCACCCTTTATATATTACCCCATGCATTAAATGTAAAGGACACTGTCATTTGTTGGATGGGTAGTTGAGATATTTTCAATAAATTATAGGATATTTGAAGTGACTTATCAAAATACAAAAGGTAACTTTTGTACTATGATAAGACAATATCCTAATAAAATATTCCTGGTACAAATCTTTTTGAGATCTTTTAAGAAGAAAGTCTCAATTAGATCAGAACTCAAGTGAATATCCTCTGAGCAATAGAAGTTTCCATTCATTTTGTCAAAAGAACATTGGAAATGATGAAGTATGGTTAAATCATGAGGATTTGCCATAAAAGGAGTATTGCCGAATGGAAAACAATCGGCAATAAGAGCCTCTGCCGAAGGATCGGCAGAGGGATGCCGATGGAAGAGGATCGGCAGGGAAGTTCTCTGCCTAAGAAGAGAAGGATCGGCAGAAGAAGGTCTGCCGAAGATGTTGCTTATCTTCGGCAGTGGTAGCTCAGTTCTTTTGAAGTTCATCTTGATCCCTATCAATAGACTTGCTTCATGTTGAATTCCGTTTATCTTCGATTCACCGATTTGTTAGAGCATAACTAAGCTATTACAAAGAACCATGATATTTCTAAGATGTACAATCATTTACAGAAGAACAAACACAAACTAAAGGAGAGGTCATCTTTAAATCTTAAATGACCCAACATAGTTGTATTCCTGAAAAGGAGAAATGCAATAGGTAGAAAGGTTAGAATGGATGAAGCAAAGAAGATTATGTTACAAATTATAAGAAAAACGAATGGACAGTGGATAAAATTTAATTTATATGTTCGGGTCCTTGTGGAGGAAATCACAAGCTCCCCATCTTTGTTGATTCGATTCTTTTCCTGATTAAAGAAGATATATGGATGGTAACATGACATGCTCACAAACCACAAGGCTTGTGGTGTAGCGGTAATCACCTGGGGAGTTCATAGCGCTCAACCCGGGTTCGATTCCCTGTATTCGCAACTTTGTGGCCACTGGGTTTAACCTCAGTGCTGCATGCTTTCGCAGTCGGTTTCTTTACCAAGGGATTAGTCTGGGCCAAATATACCCTTTCCCAAAAAAAACATGACATGATCACAATTGTATGGGCAACAGAAAATCAGGCACATGATGAACTTGAAATATGAAGTAGTAATGATTAATTAACTAACCATTTGTAGGATTTTCTATCTCACCCTCTTACTTAACCAATCTGCGGGGGTTAACATTAAACCTCTTATCAACATTGGTGTTTACTGCAAACAACATGATTAAAATGGAAGAGAAATCTTGGCATAAGAACAAGAAAAGTTCAACATTGAAGCCAAATGTGATTTAATTGAATAAGACGTTAAAAGATATCGAAATCTTTGTTGACATTTTGACCTCCAGGTCCACCACTCCTAGCAAAGCTCACAATAACATGATCTAAATCACAAAATGTAATTTTGTGAAGAAATAGTTGCATCTAAAACAGAAAGAAAGAAACTACCAACTCCTAGCCCCATATTTGACAGAAAGAGAACATTTGCAGATTAAAGGTCAATAAAACAGTGAATCTGTCAGCCTAATGCGAACAAAATAATTATTATATTTCAAGAAGGAGATCATTATCTGGAAAATAACAAAAAAAATCCAGAATAGTCCCCTTGG
Organism: Arctium minus; assembly: GCA_954870635.1. NCBI lineage: Eukaryota > Viridiplantae > Streptophyta > Magnoliopsida > Asterales > Asteraceae > Arctium > Arctium minus. The sequence continues at coordinate 147,593,088 of OX941081.1, forward strand.
GACAAATAACTGCTATAACAATGCAACTGATATTCTACAAGTCTCTACTAGAATGCCAAAAGTGGAATTATCTCAAAGAGTTAGATCAATAATATGAAGAAGAGCACTGAATTAGAAATCTATGTTCAGATATATATAATAGCAACCAGAAAGTGCATACATTTTTGTACATCAAAGAACTGCAGAGCGGTCTTGAGAGCATCGTCGAACTTCTTCGTAACCGTACCAGGAGGACCGGAACCGGAGCAGCACCGATGCCGTGATGAAATTTCTTCCGCAAAGTAATATAATGAACACGTAAACCACCCTAAACAACATCCAAATTTCTTTTCCTTACCCATTTTCCTCAAGTTCTGAAAGTAACTTCCAAATAATCCCTCAGATCTAAACGAAAATCAAATTACAATGAATGTAACTACATGAATTGAGCAATTGATGCTTGAGATTTTAAAAAAAAATTGAAAAGTTCAGTGGACATTGAATTGAATCATGGTGGATCGTTTTGATCAAAATGAAGAGATTTGACAAACTTGGAGGATTTGGTGGATGATAATGTATGGATCTAGAGGCGATTCTGAGAGGAAAATATAGGTTTCTGGTGACTGGGAGGGCAGTCTCATTCATCGAAGGTTGATGGTGCTCCAAGAGCGTTCGTCAAGGGTTTGTATCGGGTTTAGAGCAAAGTAGATGTGATATGATTGAGAAAACAGGGCAGGTCTTGGTTTATATAGTCGGGTTATTAAGTTGGGTCAAAATCCATATGAGATCCATGTGTGTTTTGTGTGTAAAGTTACAAACATGGAAATCCTAGACCCTACACTTTTTATTTATTTTATGTTTCGACCCCTAATAGTAAATTTATTCCAAACAATCTCTTAGTGACCACTACTTTTTTCTCACTAACACTTTTAGTTTAGTGACCACCAATTTTTGGTTACTAACTCTTCTAACTTTACAACTAATGAGTACCATTTAGTGACCACTTTTTTTTTTGTCACAAACACTTTTAATTTAGTGACAACCATTTTTGTCACTAACCTTTCCAACTCTACGGCTAATGAATACTACTTAGTGACTACTATTTTTTTGTCACTAATGCTTTCAATTTAATGACCACCATTTTCTGTCACTAACTCTTCAACTCTACAACTAATGAATATCACCAAGTGACAACTATTTTTTGTCACTAACACTTTAATTTAGTGACAACCACTTTTTTGGTCACTAAGCCTTCCAACTTTAATTTATTCTTTGAACAAGTTTGAAAAAAACTCATTGTTTATGTTCATGAAATTTTATGTATTCTTGATTTTCATGATGGATGTTCCTAAAGTTCTTAGTTTATAGTTGATATTGTTGTCTTCTAGTTAGTGCTTTGGGTTGGGAAAGAAATAAAAGGTGGGGAGAAAGAAATATAAGAAGACATTTTTGTTCTCAAGTGCATGTGATGATGACACTAAACATTGATATTTTTAATGGAGTTAGGGGTCGTTTACCCAAATGCTTACCCGATAAGTGTTTATCGGTAAAAATTAACACATTCACTTGCCTTCTCGCGTAAGATTCTAGTTCATTTAAATGGTATCGTATGCAACAATATACCTTGTAAGTGCCTACCCGGTAAGACTTGTCGCCTACACTTACCGGGTAAGACTTTCGGCCCTTACCATCGTTCTTACCGGGTAAGATTCTCGGTACTTGTAATATTCATCCGGTAAGGTAAGTGACTTCGTAAGAGCTTACCAGGTAAGTGTTTGTTAAACGACCCCTAAGTCAGAGGAACCTAATATATAACGAAGTACAAACCATGGTGACCACCGGTATAATCATAAATGATTTATGAAGAGCCAGATGTAATTTCACTAAAACACAAGGACCAAATATGTAACTTGCTTATATTTATATATAGGAGCAATGGCTAGAGTATGGTTTACGCCCCACTATTTCAAAGTAAAAGAACAACCCAATTCAGAGCATGACAACCATGGCTCCGCTCAACTTTGCAGGTATGACGGGAAATTCTCGATGGTCTCTAGCCGGAATGACTGCTCTCGTGAGTGGTGGTACACGTGGAATCGGCTACGCGGTGGTGGAGGAATTAGCGGCGTTAGGGGCGGTGGTGCACACTTGCTCTCGCAATGAGGCTGAACTTAACCAACGCTTACAAGAGTGGTCCGCAAAGGGTTTCAACGTTACTGGATCCGTCTGTGACGTATCTTCTCGTCCCCAACGTGAACAACTTATGGAAAAAGTCTTGTCGCTTTTTAGTGGCAAACTCAATATTCTAGTAAGTTTTATTTGTGACCCGAAACTTCTTTTCTTTTTTCATAGGCGCTAGATCTTGTTATATATAAGACTCAAGCGCGATTGCTTTACCAGTTGAAAATTGTTGCTAATTGGTTTCATTTGTGTGAGCAAAGTTGATAGTTTTAATCAAAATCTCCATTTGTAGAGAACACGTTGGAGATGATCTTAATTAGATCAATTTTCACATTATTTTAGGTAAGAAATAGTGTAAAAATGATAATTCTTTTCCGGCTTATAAGTAATTACACCAAAACATGTAATCTATTCTTTTTTCGTTTTGGTTATATATTTTAGTAATATTTTTATATTTGTTAACTTTATACATATTTTTTTATTTTGATAATAACATAATAAATCATATTATTATACTATTTTAGCCAAATTAAATTGTTTAATTATAACTAATTACAAATTAAATTATCTTATTATTAAAAAAAAAATTAATTAAATAAAAAGAGTTATATTATAATATACATCTAAAAAAGTACATTAGTGAGTATAGTCAGAGGTTGGCATTTTTTCAAACTTATAAACAATTAAGTTTCTCATGGAGGACTACACAGAAAAATCTGATAGTGAGTTTGTTGATAACTCTCAAGGGGCGGCGGTGTTGAGAATAAATCGAAACCAGCATTAAATTGTCGCCGGTGGGTGGTGGGTGGAAGGAAGATGGGCGAGGGTGGGGAATTATCAATTTAATGTATTTTTTTATATTTTAAATACTTTATAAATATATATATATATATATATAATTTGTTGGTGATTTTAGTGTCACCGGTCATTTAAGTGTAATTGGATTTAACACGAGTGCTAATGGGTTTCAAACTGTGATTTAATACAAGTTAGGTGGTGCGGAGTGCACGCTTGTTATAAAACGAGTTTGATCCCGGACACGACGAAATGACGGGGGTCAATGGGGCCGCGCCCCTTGTGGGGTCCAAGGGGCAGAGCCCCTGGCATTGGTACCGCTGATCGATCAGCGGGCGGGGTCGAGGGGCGGCGCCCCCGTGGGGTTTGGGGCAGCACCCCAAAAGCTCTTCAGAATTTTGGACTTGGAATGTAGTGGAAAACTTGATTAGAGGCTCTGATGCCTATTTATGCAGAGCTTCTGGTGGCTTTCTTCAGAGGCTCTGGTGGCTCACGACAAAGCCTCTGGTGGCTTTCGACAGAGTCTATGGTGGCATTCTGCAGAGCCTAGTGGCCTTCGACGGAGACTCTGGTGGTCGTCTGTAGAGGCTCTGGTGGCCTTCTGCAGAGCCTCTGGTGGGCGTCTTTGTACCAGAGGCTCTGGTGCCTATCTCTGGATTTGGCTATCTCTGGACCTGCAGTTACTGATCATTTAATGCTCGGTTATTTCCGGTCCATGATTTTAGCTAAATTGGTTGTAACCGACCATAATAGCTAACAATTTGTCATCATTGTCATTTCAGTTATTTTCCTATTTTACGAATGTGACTGATATATATACCATATATACTTATGTTTAGACTCACAATTTTAAACAATCTATTCTCCAACAAATTTGTTCTCGTTTTTGTGTCTAAAAACGATTTTGTTTTGAGTCTTATCCCATATTGGATTTTGTCCAACCCAAGCATAGAGTCGAAATACCAATTTGGAAAGTGACATACACGATTCTCAAAAAATCCGATCCTTGATCGATTGCTTTGCCCTATATCTCTCTAACATAATCTGAAGTGTTTTATAAAAAAAAGGGTTAAAAATGACTAAAGTATCCTCATATGTGAACATGAGGTCACTTGACGGGACTGTTAGTCATAGAGATGAAATTTATTGCAAACCATAAGAAAGATTTTGTAATTTTTAAATTATAGCGACTAAACCCATATAAATTGCAAAATACAAAGACAAAATTAGTTATTTACTATTATTTATTTTATATATGTTGTTAATCGTGTTACTATATCGTTGTTATCGCGATTCGTGGTCATGCGACAAATAGTAGTTCCACAATTAACAGCACTATTGATCACTAAAGGGTTGTTTGTTTTTTTAAAAACCTCTTAATGCCTTTTAAGTTTGAATCATTCAGACTTTTTTACACACCACCTCTTATTAATCATAACTAAAATAAGACTTCAGACTTTAGACCTCTTAAAAAACAAACGACACCTAAATAACCGTATTTTAAATGCAAAAACCGGCCACATTTTAAATGCAAGAAACCGGTCACCACTATGTATATATTAGATAGGTTGTATTAGTTCTATTTTGAATTTACATTGCATTGGGCCGTTTACGTAACGCTTACCCGGTAATTATTAACACTTTCATTTAACTCACCGGGTAAGATTTCAGTCCAATAAAATGAAATCATATGCAACATTTTTATCTGGTAAACGCTTACCGGGTAAGAGTTGTCACTCTCACTTACCGGGTAAGACTCTTGGTCCTTTCTATTGCTCTTACCGGGTAAGATTCTCGATCATTGTCATGTTCATCCGATTAGCTAAATGAGCCGATAAGCACTTTCCGGGTAAGCGATTAAGTAAACGGCTCCTTAGTCAACAATATTAAGGTCTCGTTGTTATCATATTTTTTTGAATTGGACATCATTATTGTTATTTTCTTAGATTCGGAGCCATCACTTTGACCTTTGACTTTGAATAAAAATATTCACATTGTTCAATTATTTCTATTTAGACCTTGATATCATTATTTTTATATATTTTTTATTGAATACATATAATATGTTAAGTTATGTATATATAGGGTGTGTTTATATATGTATAATTATTATATGAATCGTTGTTTTTGGATCACTATATCATCGTTTTACCATCGCGATAACTATTACTTTCAAATCACAGTCTTGACTCCGATTTCATATATATATATAGAGAGAGAGAGAGAGATAGAGATAGAGAGAGAGAGAGAGAGAGAGGGAAAACCTCAAAAAAACGAAAAACTAAGGAACACCCTGATAGCCTTTAATCTGGACGGTATGCATTGGTGCATACAAGTGATTAATTTGTTTTTTATGCACAAGTGCATATTATGAACTTGTGCATATGCATGTGTATACAGAGACATGTTCAAACGAGAAACTAAACATTTTGTGAGAAGACGAGAAGTGTTTAATCATATATGATACACAAGCTTAATCATATATGATTAAACACATTATATTGGCAACACATACACGTTTAATCATATATATTTTAAGCACACTCACAGGCCGTGTAATCACATATGATATCACACTTCTCGCCTTCTCGCAAAATGTTTAACTTCTCACATAATCCTTCTTCTTCTCTCTCTCTGTATATATATATATATATAGGGTCAGCTTCAGGGAAAAACCTAAAAAATGGAAAACTGAGGAAAACCTAAAAAATGGGTTTCGGTGAGAAGGAACGTTATGGTGAGAAGTGTAAGAAGGGATCTCCACCCTTGGATGCATATTAAGATGAGATGCATCGAGATGCACCGGATCAATCCCCGTATCAAGCGCTATTCATGGGTAGTTTGATATTAAAAGTGATCAAGTGTCCAGTTCCCTTATATATATGTATGTATGTATAGAAAAGTTTAGTCGCAAACCTGATTTCATTGTGTGAACCGAAGGACAAAGGAGAGCATGATATATGTCCCATTTATCTCATTTATCATAAATAATGAATATGAAATTTTCTACAACATTAATGACAGGTTAGGGGAAAACCTCAAATAAACAAAAAACTGAGGACCATCTTAGTAACCCTTCATTCGGACGATATACACTTGTGCATACAAGTAATTTGCAACATGCATATGTGCATATGCACAAGTGCATAACATCCATATCAACTTAATTTACTTGTATGCACAAGTGCATACCATCTATATCAAGGCTAGTTCCTCAGTTTTTCTATTTTTTAGGTTTTCTCTTGAATCTCCCTCTAATGATGAATGTTACACCATTAATAATGAATATCCCATGAATGTCAGGTTATACGTATCACACTCTTGTTTTTCCCCAGTTTATTACGGAAGTGAGGTTTGCAACTGAACATGCCCCTATAATATATATACATATACATATATATATACAGACGAAATATCCTATGAGGAAAAAAGTTAAGGTGATAATAATAAGAAGATATCTAGGCCCTTAATCACTTTTAATCTCATACTCACCCATGAATTGCGTTTCTCATGGGAATTAATCAGGTGCATCTAAATGCATCTCATTACTGTTGATCTTCAATATAGTAGGATTGATCTAAGGATCCAGATCCCTTCTTACACTTATCATCGTAACTTTTCTTCTCATTGGAGCCCAACACTATATATATATATATATATATACTATATATGCATATGTATTTTAATTAAATATGTTATTTCGGTTTAAATCAATAGAAATAATCATAAGTTTATATAAAGTGGATACATAAAAATTAAAATTTTTCAAAATACTACAATGAATATATTTCTGATTTATAATACAGTATATTGAACAAGTAAAATAAAAAGTCATATACAATAAAAAAATAAAATAAAAAATACATTTTATAACTTTTGAAACTTTAATATCAAATATAATATATAAATAATAATGCCACATTAAATTAGGTGTTATTACATTATTTAATATAAGTTATAATATATGACGACAAAGATAATATAAAAATAGACTTGTTGTGACAATTAATGCTATGAAAGATGCTTTGCATATTGCATATTGCAGATGCAAATTGCATTTATATTTGAGAGACACGCGCAAGTCTTCCCTTTCTAAACTAGAAAATCAACACGATAAGTCAATGAAATAATAATCATACACATTACGCAATTCCTTCAGGTCTATCGTCCATTCTAGACCGTTGTGTATTTGTAGTTGATGTGTCTTTTTTAGATTGTATCCATAAACATGGAACCTGTATTTAATTAGGCCTTTTTTGTTGTGCCATTTTTTTTTATCATGGTTCCTATGGGTACAAATCAGTTTCGTTTCTCTTTCTCATTGTGTATTATACCCTTAAGTAGTTTTTGGTATGCAGACAAAACTAGACTACACAAGTTGGCTTTATGCTTTTTGTGCTATTAGGACTATATAATAACTTGTATGTATAGTAGTTTCTTGTAAGTTGTACATGACTAGACAAAATTGTTACAATGACCAGATTACCCTTAGGGCGCGTTTGGTTTGCGGGATTGGAATGGAATGGATTGGATTTCAAAGAGGGATTTGGATTTGAAGGGATTTGAAATATTTTCATGTGTTTGGTTTGTAGGATTTGGAATGGATTTCAAATCCATTCCTTTACAAGTCTTGTTTGGTTTGTAGGATTTGGATTTGGATTGAGTTTTTTTTTTATTATTTGTTTATTTTATAAATAATTTATTTTTATTGGTAAACGTCGGATTTAGATCGATACAATTTGAAGTCTGGATCAATGTTTTAAAAACCGGGTTGACCCGGACGGTTGAACCGGGAACCGGTGAAGAGACCGGGTCAATTGTGACCGGGTTTATGCCATTTTATGACCCGGATTGAACCGGTCGGTTCTATTAAAAAACCGGTTGAACCGGTCATAACGAACCGGTATCGAACCGGTTGACCCGGTAACAAAAGTTAAAAACGAATAGTCCAATAGGCAATATGTATTAGCGTTAAAAACCAACACTCCAATGTCTCAAGATCAATGATTAGGTTTGACCATTATGTTTCGTTTTGATGTATTTGGATTGATGAAAAACTTATGTGTGTTTATTTAATGTTTTTGGATTGATGTAAAACTTGTTGTTATTTGTTTTTCCAATGTTTTAACTTGTGGACATCAATATTTTGGTTATAGTATATATATATATATATATGTATGCATGAAAATGAAAAATACATAGAAATTCTTGAAACTGGGTTGAACCGTGATCCGGTTACCACACCGGGTCAATCAAAAAACCGGGTTTTAAAACATTGGTTTGGATCACGCTTTAGAATCCATCGGATTTGGATTTCAAATCCATGCCCAAAGCCAAGGATTTCCAAATCTATCATATGAGGGATTTTAAAATGGTCAACGGATTTGAAATCCGGTCAACGAAATCCTTTCCTGCAAACCAAACGCAGGATTGGAATGGATTTGAAATCCAAATTCATTTCAATCCCGCAAACCAAACACGCCCTTAAATGATAGCTTGATATTTCTAGCTCTAGTCAAGCCATTTTCTTCTATAGTTTTGTTGGCTTACTAATTGGGTTCTTACAATGATTTAACGATGTTTCACTTTTTTACAAGATTAAATTCCACCAAGTTCTTTGTGTAGATAAACAATGTTGGAACGTACTTCACGAAACCGACCATAGAGTATACTGCAGAAGACTTTTCAATGCACATGACTACCAATTTGGAATCTTGTTTCCATATGTCTCAACTTGCACATCCTCTTTTAAAGGCTTCTGGAGTTGGAAGCATTGTGTTTATTTCCTCGGTTGCAGGTTTGGTTCATATTATTTCTGGATCAATTTACAGTGCTACCAAAGGTATGGTTGCATAATCCTATTTAGCACTACATAGAACTAAATAATGGCTCTAGAAAAGGGGTTGTAATGTATGTTTTACTTTTGTAGGTGCAATAAATCAACTTACAAAGAATTTGGCATGTGAATGGGCAAAAGACAACATTCGCACCAACTCTGTGGCGCCATGGGCAACTAAAACTCCGCTTATCCAAGATGTATGATACCTTCATTTTGCTCCTTTTTTTCCATTGGTAACGTTGAAGTTTCCTTGTTATGATACAATCGAGTTTGAAGGGAAATATTTATATTTGTGCAGTTACTTGCTAATAAAGAGATCATGGATCGTTTGGAATCTAGAACTCCTCTGAAACGTCCTGGAGAAGCGAATGAAGTTTCATCTCTGGTAGCCTTCCTTTGCCTTCCTGCCGCTTCTTACATTACTGGCCAAACAATTGCCGTTGATGGAGGATTTACAGTCAACGGGTTTTAGTAAGTGCAACTTGTCATTTTCCTTGAGCAGTTCCCTTTGTCTGTGTTGAATTAAGATGAAATCTTTACAGAAATGAAACGATAATAATAACAAATATAAATAAATAAGTCATTACTATTTCCATACCATGCTTTGTTATATGTGAATTCTTATATATATATATATATATATTGATAGATATAGGGTCTCCTTCTTTTGTTAACCAACCCATTAGTCTTAACCATGTTAACCAATCACAACCGTAGATGCATCAAATCAATGGCTAAGATTAAAACTGATTTTCATATCCTACCTTAATTAGTCTCACGCACCTAAGACTTTGTGCATATGCACAAAGGGGTAATTTGGTCAAAACACCGAAATAATAAACATGGTAAGTGATTTTATTCACGGTAACTAATCCGTATTTGAAACAACCCTATCTATGGTAACTTCTTCCTATTTTTGGTCAAACTTATAAAAAAAACTTGGACTCTCAATTAGTTCAAGTTTTTAATTAATAAAATCTTGTTTTGTTACATATCTACACATATGCACTTATACACATATCAATATGCATTTATGCACGTATGCACATATGGACTTATGCACATACACACTTATGCACATAATTTACGCATATGCACATAATGTACATACTGTACACATATGTGCACTTATGCACTGAAACTGTTTAAACACTATGAATGTCATGTTGTTTAAATATGCAATTATGCACTAAAACTGTGCATATGTGTAGATATACACAAATCATATATGTAATGTGCATATATGTACAAATCATATTATTATGATACGTAATCATCAAGCAACTTTTCAAACAAATAATACAGTCAAGATTGCTTAGATAATTACCTTGATTAAATATTTAATTATAATCAAAAGACTAGAAGGGTACTCGCGCAATGCAGCGAGATAGATCACGATTTTAATGTTTCATTTTATTTTTTTATCGATTTACAGTACGATTGTGGATGATTTTGAGAAAGTGATAATGTTTTTTTTATAAATTTGTTTAATTTAGGCTTAATAATATAATGTTTTTTATATAAAAAAATTAAGTATTTTGTTAGAATTCAATGATTATCTTATATATTTTAATGACATCTAGAAAAAATAATCAATTACATATTTAATAATATAATTAAAACAAAATTATAGTAATATAATATATTAATTAATAGTGATACATGGAAATGTATGCAAAAAAGGAAGACCCTGCACATACCAAATTGGTGGGTGTTAGAAGTCTGCACTAGTAATATGTATATTGTGCTTTGATACTTGTAAATTAAGAAAATTTTAAAATCTTGCATAAAATGATGGTACCTTGTACCTAATAATTTGTATTTAAGAGTTTTTTATCTGTGTTTTATAATATAGTATAGATAAACACATATAATAAAAATAAAACAACTACCAAATTTAAAAGAAGAAATATATGGAAACAATACATGAAAAAAGAATCGTGAATTAAAATACCAAATATACCCCTATTTCATAAGTCAGATGTGGAAAGCAACATAAATGAAAAATGGATTGTGATTGGTTGGAATTTGGTTAACATGGTTAAAACTAATAGAATGGATAACAAATGAATGAGACTCTGTACATATATACCCCGTTTATGGATAAAAGAAATACATATTTTGCTACCAATATACCTTCAAGAATCTAATAGAAGGTACCATTTTGTCTTTTGATGTGTCTGGAAGATGTCATTGTACCATTTTGTGTCTTGAGAGACATAGAGCAACACCTCTAAAACACTACAATTTTGAGATACCGTGTTCCCAAACCAACCAACATTGACATGTTATAACTTTTGTTTTGTTCAACCACATTTTTAAACAATCACAAATAACGCACTACACTTTGTTTTCTTAAATATATTGCACAAGCTAGAATTAGCAACATGTCAAATTAGGAATGAGACAATTGGTTTCTACTTATTCCTTAAAATCGAAATCAAGAGATTTGAGTGAAATATTAATCACCCACGTTTTTAGTTTAACTCCAGTACAACTTAAGGGGCGTTGGTTTGCAGTATTCCTATATAATCTAAAGGAATTGAAATTGTCAACTTGTTAACCAAATTCTACTCAGCTTCTTGGTTTGCACATATAATGGAATTGATATTTATAGATTCAACCATTCATGGACTTCATCATTCAAGCACATATATGATGGAATTCAATTTCATTCATACCTGGTAGCGGAAAACCGTATAGGTCATAGTAACGGCGCAAGTATACACCGAAACTATGATCGCTACAAGTAATAAAGTGGTAAATATACCGAGATCGTATCCACAGGGATTGGACTTCAAAGTTTCGAGTCCTAAGTCGAGAATACACTGATTTCATTTAGAGAAGAAGAAAATATTTTTGAGAGAATTTTGGGCTTTATAACAACAAAAACTAAATAAGAAACTAAAATTGGTATGGGTGTAAGTTTTCCTTGATATTTATGTAGTAACAAAATGGTTAGTCATTTTGTAGCACGATGTGTCTATAAAAAGCTCGATCTCTCGAAAGTGGAATTTTATAGACCGGTCCTACAAAATGCTCATAAAGTGTCCATTGTTACCGATTCTTAATCTTGCCGATTTAACTAAGTTGATAAAAGAATCAAGTTCTACCAGTATGGAGATTTATACCCAAATATCTTTGTGATATAAATCTCGACCGACGTTTGAACCTTAGTAAATCATACAAAACCCGTATCTCTATGTGGTTATCAAAGACTCTCTCAAATCTTTGTGCATCACTTAAGCCGTATTTCGAATCCGCCTCTCTCGAGGTCAAAATCTAATATTAGCACTTCAAAGTGATCGGCTTATCCGCGTTGAGTTTAAGTCCCGACTCAAGTGACCAAACTTAAGAGCTAGCAATAATGGCATCACCCAAGTGTCGCCTACTAGTCTCAAGTTCGACTCACACCCACACCCAAAAGGGTGCTTAGCTCATAATAAAAATAAAAGACAAAATGTAAAGAAAGAAATACTCGTTAACTATTTGCATTAATAAAGATAAACTACAAGCGTAACTAGAAAGTAAAGTTCGGAATTTAAATGTATTAAAGTAAATACGAGAAATAAAAGACGGAAAATAAAAGACGAAAATTAAATGCGAAAATTAAATTCTAAACTAATACTTCATCTCTTCAACCATGAAAGTAAATGTTTGAAGATGAAAAACATATTATTCTTGCTTTCTTGATGATGGAAGATGAGATGAGATGAGGGGTCCTCCAATGCTCTTCCAAAACCTTGTATTTATACTTGAAATCTTGATAATCCAAGGGTGAGGATTGCCCCAAAAATTGTGTGGACACCATTAACTTAAATTTCAGCCACATGATTCAGCAAATTCCAGCAATTTACAGCTAGCAAAAGCTGGACAACAGCTGTACCCAATGGTCCCACTGGTGCCCACAGTGGGCAGACTGTGCCCACTGCGGAACAGTGACGCTTTTAACCCAAAAATGGTGCGTTTAACCATAAAAACATTCTCAACAATCCAAATGAAAATAAAATAATAAAAGGAAGAAAGACAAAAAAAAAATGAAACCCAACTAAAATGAAGGAAAAACTCACACAAATGACCTGTAAATAACGCTCAAAATGAGAGTTATCACACCCTCAAACTTAACTTGTTACTTGTCCCCAAGTAACTAAAAGATCAAAATAAAAACAATTGAAGATACAAAATACACAACAAGACTAAGTATCATAAATAGGATCTTCAACTTATTTTTTATTTTTATTTTATTTTTATTTTATTTTATTCTTGCATCTTAAATCCCTTTGATTAAAAATATCCATAGTTTTTCCTAATCTATCCACTATGTTCTTTTATTGCAATTTGATTTCCATAAGCTAAGATATAATTCACCCATTTTATGAAAATTGACTTTGCAAACTTAGATCCATAGGACTTTGAATGGTTGGTGTTTAAGGCTTCTCATTTTCCTTGCTTTTTTTTCATCTTCCCCCAAACTTGTCTTTTTGGGTTACACAAGAAAAGAATATTTCTATTATGTATTTGATGTGTTTTACCCAACTTTTTTTCCTCAAAGTGTCAACTTCAGCTATTTGTATATCTATTATTTTTTTTAATCCTTCCAATTTTTTGAAAGATTTAGCTCTTTTTTTTTCAACACTTGAGTTTTCTCCCCCAAACTTAAAATACTCATTGTTCTCATTGTGGAAGGAATGGCAAGACTCAGGCTCAGGTAAGGCAACAAAGGAAAAGTGTATCGGTTAAGTGTTTAAAAAAAGCCTATGTCATTTCTAAAATTTCAAAGTTTAATCAATATGGATACCGGGGAATTGGTTGCTTAGTTCTAGAAATCTGCTAGTAGTGGATAAATTATTCAAACTATAAAACACAAAAAAATCTAAGGATATAAGATGCATGAGACTTTTTTTTATCCCAAATATTCTTCATACTAGTCGAAAAAGAACAGACTCAAACCACACATAAAAATGTAAAATAAAAGACAAGAAAAATGCGAGTTTGCATCAAGGTTATGTAGGATGCGATTCACCACCCCACGAGTGCATCTTCGAAAAGTGGAGTGGTTTCAAGATAATAGGCACTTCCACAATACCAAAGCTTCTTTAAAACTGTAGAAAACACACTTTGTTTAATATCTACTAAAAGTCTTTCATCAGAAACAATATTTTCAAGGTCAACTATTTTGCTTTCAAGAATGAGTGGAGGAACATAAACCTTTGCAGTTGCAGGTTTTGCCTTCATCTCAGAAACAGAATAACTAGCAAAATAATCATTTGAAAGAACTTTTGATGTCTCAAAAAGATAACTATCATTTAACTTTGCATAGTTAAATGGTAGTTGCATTTTATTTATATTCTTTCTATTTTCAGTTTCTTTGGCCTCAACTTCTTCTGGTAATTTGGTAACAAATTTGGGTTTTAAATGAGTATCTTTACCAGCACAAGCAAGAAAATCAAAATTATAAAGTGCCGGTTGTTTTCTGATGGCTTTCTTTAAGTAATGAGGGTTTTGAAAACCAAGACCCCATTTTTCCTTAACATCAGCCTCTTCGTTAGGTGCATTAAGAAAAATAGTTTGATCTGTTTGGCCTCTTGCATATAGTTTGGCTTCCAGACCATTTACCTTCTTATTCACAAGCTTATTCTCAACATGCAATTTATAAACAGTTAGTGCAGATTCTTTCTTCTCAAACTCATATTTAGAAACTTTAACATCAAAATTAGAAATCTTCTTTTCAAAACAATTTACTTGAGATTTAGAATCAGAAGCAGACTTGCGTAGAGAATCAATCAGATCTTTGTTCCCAATAACCGACTTATTGAGTTCAAATATCTTATTGTTTCTTTTAGCAACTCTTTCTTTTTCCTTTTTCAATTTATTTTGTAAGTCTTGAAGCTCAACCATCATAGCTTCCATTTTGTTAATGAAATCTTTTTGAGTTAAGTTTAATACCTCATCAGCTGTCTCGTCATCTGATTCATCATACTTGACCTCTTTTCCCATAAGACAGAGATGAGGAGTTTCTTCCTTTTCTTCCTCTTCACCTTCTGAATGATCCAACCAAAATTCGTCCTCAGCCGTTAAAGCTATGCCTGCTTCTTGCTGTTTGTCCAGTAGCAGTTTGTTTTGATAGTACTGAGAATTACGAACTTTTGGCTTTCTACAATCTTTTGCAAAATGTCCAATATTGTCACAGTGGTAGCATTTGACTGAATCACTTGCTGGCTTTTCGTCAACAGTGTAATCTTTCACAAACTTCTTCCTTTCATCGGGTTTCTTCTCAACATATCTGTTCTCTTCATGTCGCTTTTCTTCAACTCTTTCTCGGTGTTCATGATTCTTGGAGCTTGATGAAGAATATCTTTGAGAATTTGATCCCGAATTCTTGTAAAATTTCTTTTGGAATGCACGGGTCAGTAACATCATAACTTGTTTGAGACTTTCTCCATCATCACCCTCTGATTCAGATTCAAATTCAGAACTTGTAATCACTTTCTTCTTTTTCTTCTTTTCTGTCTTTTCTTTCTTTTCTTTCTTCTTCTCTCCAGCTACCAATGCAATAGGATCTGGAACTTTTTCTGCCTTCTTCTTCTCAGCTCTTTTCTCTTCAACTTCTTCTTCATTCTGTCGTAAAGTCTCATAGACTTCGTGAAGAGGTATGTCATTCAAGTCTTTCATCTGCTTCATCCTACGTGTATGTTTCTTCCATTCAGGTCGTAGGATACTCAGGAATTTGACATTGTTTTCCAGCTGCTTCTTTGTCACTTTGTTCTTCGTCAGTTCATTCAGAAGCAAAGTAAATCGTTCATAAGTATCTTCCAAACTCTCATTCTCTTTGGCTTTGAATTCCTCGTAGCTATTAATGCAGTTAGCCACTTTCATCTGATTCCCGACCTTGGATCCCATCATCATCTTTTGCAATTGATCCCACATCTTCTTAGCATCATCCTTGTAGCTATCAATCTTGATGTAAATCTCATTAGGAATGCTTTGAAGTAGAAGAGATCTTGCTTGCTTGTCTGCTTTATATCGACTTTTCTGTTCTTCAGAGTACTGAGATAAATCCACATTAACTGGTTTTGTCTTTTGTTCTCTTTCTTCATCACCATGTCCACTATCAAATGAATCATCATCAACAGGTACTTGAACTATGATTGGTGCCATAGGACCTTCTGTAATTGACAAAAGAATATTCTCTCCATTTGTGTGCCGGTCCACGAAATCAAGGAATCTGTCCTTCCATTGTTCATACTCTCCTTCAAACAGTACAGGAGGCTTGACATCAGTGTCAATGGAAAGTGCATCTTTAGAAGTCATCTTGATAAAACCTGTTTGAAAAAATATTTGCAATAAGAAACTAGAACTGTTTGATTCAACTTTAATCCAAACGATTACAAACAGTGATCTTGACTTTCTCTCTCTAGATATCTCTCTCTCTACAACTCTCTCTCTCTGAATTCAATTCTGTTCAAGAGTTCTAACAAAAACAACTAACCAAAACTATTTATACCCTACAAGAAAAATACAAGTAAACTAAAATACAAATACAATACATTGACTTTTATTACAAAGACTTTGACTTTGATGAGTGTTGACTTTCTCAGCTTTGACTTCTTACACATTGACCTTCAGTCTTCTTGATCTTGTATCCAACATATTTATGCTCTAACAATCTCCCCCTTTGGATTCAAGATCACTATTTAAAGATCTAGCAATTCAGTCTTCACTTTAAGCTCTGTCAGTACAATCTCCCCTTTTTCATTGACAGTATTCTTTCCAAAACTGTCTTCAAATGTTTAAAAACCTTCTCAAAACTTTCACAAAATACTTTCAGACTTTGGAAAAAAATTATCTTCAGAATCAGCCCGAATTGCTTTAGCAGATAATTTTCAAAGAAAATTTCCTCAAATCTTCAGAAATTCTTTGATCTTCTTCAAATCTTTACTTTGAATCTTCTGATTTGGACATTTCTGAAAATCATCTCTCAAAACTTTATCATTTCTTGAGGGTGTTAATTGAGTACCGTGCACTGTTGGTGTCAGATGCTCGGCTAATAACGTGCACATGGTGATTATGTTGAATTTAGCCTAACGGATAAGTGGCTAACTGGGTAGTGCTTCTTCACTGATCCGGTTTTGTTGTGGATCTCTCCCACGTGGTGCGATGTTTATTAACTCATTATGAAAATAATAACCACATCTTTATATATTTTCAGTTAAAAGTAATGTGTTGACTTATATATCACTAGTATTTATAAATCATGCGTCGTTTGAATTTATGAATCAGATTAATTTTTTTTGAACGTTTTATGAGACAAACTTTTGAACTCACCAGACGTTTAGTCTAATTTGTTTTTGTTTGTCGACGTGTATCCCAGGACCAGAACCGGGTGCATGTGGTAGTGTTACGTGTGGAAGCGCTAGTGGTAAGGAAAGCTAGTACATGATATTAGTGGATGATACGCCGTGCGTTTAAGATGATGATTAGTTGCAAATAACATTTTGGTGGAAATTGTATTATGATCGTCTTTCTAGTTAGTCATTTAAACTTAGATTTGCCCATATATGTGGCTTTTGTATACATAATATTTTGGGAAATCGTTATCAGGGGCGGATCCAGAAATTTTTATGGTTGGGAGCACACCTAACAGTATCTAAAAAAATTCAAAACTGAATAATTCATCTAGCCCAAAACGGTATCGGGTTTCCGTTTTCGGCTTAAAGGGTTCGATTACCGAATAAAGATAACTCATTTGGTTTGGTTTTGAGTTGATTTTTTACCGCATAAAGATAACTTAAGGAGTGGTAGGTTTTTCGAGCTCCGCTCGAAAAAAATTATACTAAAATTGAGATCGAATAACTTTTTCATGTAGGACTCAAGTTTGAATATTTTTTGATTTACCAAGCTCAAGTTCGTTGTTCATTTATGGGCTCGCACGATCGATCAACTCTTTTATTGACTCGAAATTTATAATTTTTACATTCATTATTACGAACGAGCCGAAAAGAGCATCGATTTTATGAAGTTCGACTCGTTATATTAAACGAGTTTTATTACGTGTTCGAGATCAACTCAAGCTAGATAATTAATAAGACCAAGCTCGAGATAAATGAGTTCGAACTTGAGTAGTTGGTTAGAAACTTGACTCGTATACGCTCCTATATATATGTACTTGAAATTTCCCGATTAAAATTTAGGATCAAGATATCAGGTTTGGAACCCTTGTTTTCTTCTTATTGGGGCAGCAAGAAAATTTAGTAAAAAAACTTTGGTACTTGTACTTTTTTATGGCTTTTTTGTAGAAAAATGGTGGATTTTGTTGGGGTCCTAGGACCCCTACCACCAACATGTACATCCGCCATTGATCGTTATATACAAATGCATACAAGTTATAAAAATGGCAGAACATGATTTTGCAAATGGGTCATGCCAAATTTTCACTAGAAATTTTAGCCTAAAGACTAGGGTGTTATAAGTTGGTATTAGAGTAGTCATTTAAGAGACTTGCGTTGGGTCTGAAATATGCTAAGGATGGATACTACTGCTGAACTTGAAGATATTAATACTGCTATTTGAAGATTACTACTGCTAGTAGTATTACTACTGCTTGGAGAGTTAGTACTGCTAGTAGTTAGTACTGCTTGAAGATTAATGCTGCTGGATGATTAATACTGCAAGCATGGTTTGTACTGCTGAGGAAGTTAATACTGCTATGGAGATTAGTGCTGCTCGTGAAGATAAAGATGGATTGATACGAAAGATTAGGAGCTGAAGATAATGATGAAGATAATTATGGAATGGATGCTAAAGATCAATATTTCTTTTGTAATTATCTTGTAATCAATTCTGTATATATAGTCTAGAAGTTTTTGATAGTTAGATATAGTTTTTGATAGTCTTGTTCATACATAATACATTTAGAGAGAATTAACCTCAAGGTTCTTTGTAGTCCTGTCAATAGAGAAGTATTGAACGTCTGTTGAGCTTGTTCAACAGATTGAGGTTATGTTTGTAATCATTAAGTTAAATCAATATAACTTGTGATTTGAGTTCATACACTGTTTGATTGATTTACTGTTAAAGTGTTTCTCCGCGACTTCTTTAACATAGTTTCTGAGTGTTTATTAAATTCTTGTTTTGAATTTCGATCCTGACAAGTGGTATCAGAGCCTTCAACTCAGAAATCAAAAATCATCATGGACGGATCTCATGACAGTATTCTTGTTTCAAAGGTTCCCATGCTCAAACCCAATGAGTTTGACATGTGGAAAATCAGAATCAAGCAGTATATTCTTCTTACAGATTACTCAATATGGGATATCATTGAGAATGGTCCCTCCAATGAAGGAAAGATGGGAGCAGATGGCAAGAGAACTCCACCAAAGACTGATGGAGAAAGAAAGATGAGGCAGACTGAGATGAAAGCCTTGAGCACTCTGCTCTTGGCAATTCCTAATGAATACCAACATCAGTTCTGCAACTGTTCTGATGCTTAAATCATGTGGAATGCATTAGAGAAGAGATTTTCAGGCACTAAGAGCACAAAGAGGAATCAAAAAGAAATTCTCAAGCAACAATATGAGAATTTCATGTCTACAAAGAATGAGTCTATGACTCAAACCTTTGATAGATTCAACAAGTTGATTGGAGAGTTGGCCACTGTTGGTGTCAAGATGGACCAGGATGATGTCAACTGAAAATTTCTAAGATCTCTTGGTGAAGAATGGGTGATGTACACTGTATCCTTTAGACAGAATGATAATCTGGAGGATAAGGAGCTTGATGATCTCTACAATGATCTAAGGGTGTTTGAAGCAGAAGTTGAATCTAAGAAAAGGCCATCTGGATACTCTCATAATGCTGCTCTCTTATCATCTACTATTGATTCTACTGCTAATACAGAATCAGTTAGTGCTACATATGGCTCAAAACAGGATGGACCTAATGATTCTGTTTTGGAAGCATTCCTTGCTAGTCATGCTAAATCTGCTCTTATCAATGATGATCTGGAGCAGATCAATATTGATGACCTTGAAGAGATGGATATCAAATGGCAAATGGCAATGCTCACCATGAGAGTCAAAAGATTCATCAAAAGAACAGGTAGAAACAATTTTGCCATGAGAAGAAAAGATGGTGCTGGATTTGATAAATCCAAAGTGGAATGCTACAAATGCCATAATCTGGGACACTTTGCAAGAGAGTGCAGAGGAGGTATTGCTCAACAACATGGAAGAAATAATCAACAACCAAAGTCCACTAACTATAACAGGAATTCATCTCAAGCTCTTGTCTCACAAGAAGGAATGGGCTTTGATTGGAGTGATCAATCAGAGGAGGCAATTCAGAACCAAGCATTGATGGCTGAGGTTTCAGACTCATCAAGCACTGCAATCCCCACTGAGGTAAAATCTAACCTTTGCTCTAAAACCTGTCTTGAAACTTTTAAAAAGTACATGGATCACAATCAGAGCATGTGTGATGACCTTAAATGGTTAGAGAAAGATAGAAGATAGTATGTTGTGATCGTTGAGAAGTTTGAAAAAAAAATAAAGGCATATCAAGCCAATGAACTTCAACATTCATATGATCTCAACTATTGGAAGTGGGAGAAGAATCAGTTAGAGATTAAGCTAGAGAAGGCCAAAGAGGAGTGTGAAAAAGTTAAGAGTGAATTTGAGAAGGCCAAACTAGACATTGAGAAATATTCCAATGCTTCTAAAGCAATGGACTCTTTACTTAAAACTCAAATTCATGACAAATTAAAGAGAGGTATAGGCTACAAGAACACCCCTCCACCTTACAATAATAACTATATTCCTCCCACCTCAGACCTCCTAGAAAGACAGGATAAGAATGACTTACCTGCAGGAGCCACAGAAGTAGATCCATTAAACAAAGTAGTGGTTGAGGCAGATTCTGAAGAAGAGAACTCTGAGGGTAAGAATAAGAAAGACTATAAATATATTCCATTAGAAAACCACATTCTTACAAATGAGAGAGGGGGTAAATCATTTATCAAGAGTGATAAAGTGGAGATGTCCAAGATAGAGAAAGAGACTGTTAAGAGTGAGAAAGCTGAGACCTCCAAGAAAGGAAAAGAAAAGGTACAGGGAGTTCACTACATGCAAACCTCTATTGTAAATCCCTGTACTTGTCAAAAGAACAAGCCCCATAAACATAATAAAATAAGGAGACATCAGAGAAACATAAATAATCAGTGGGCTCAAAAACAGGGAATTGATCTAAGCAAAGTCAATAGACCAAAGCCTTGTTTTATTTGTGGCAAGTTAAATCATCTAGCCAAACACTGTTATTTCAATCCTATTAACCAAAGATTTTCTTTTCAAAGACAAACACAAAATTCAGTTGGTTATAGGAAGCAATCAAGAAATCACATGGCTGCTAATATGAGAACAGTACCAATGAAAACTGGGACTGCAAAATCTCATATTCAGAATAAGTTTGCTAAATCAAAAGAAAATACTCCAAGCAAGTCAAGGAGTAACTCACAGAACAAGAAAGCAAACAATTTTGTCAAGATTTGGGTTCCAAAAGTCAAGAAACTTGTTAGTACTGCTACCTCAAATAGTACTGCTAACAGAAATAGTGCTGCTGATAGCAATAGTACTGCTAACCAAGTTAGTACTGCTAACCAATTTAGTAATGCTAACCAAGTTAGTACTGCTAACAAGGATAGTGCTGCTACTAGTGTTAATACTGCCAAGCCCATAATTTTGAGAAAGTATTCCAGCCATGAGATTCCTAAATCTGATCATCTCATCCAGACTAAAATAATTGATTATAAATATGTTGATGAGAAAGGGCAACCCAAGACCACTTTGGCTTAGGTTCCCCCTAAAAACTAATTGTTTTATCTTATGTGCAGGGCAACCAACAACTCAAGAAGAAGAGCATTTGGCATGTAGATAGTGGTTGCTCTAGGCACATGACAGGTAACATGGTCTGCCTTCAAAACTTCAAAAAGTTTGATGGAGGACATGTTGCTTTTGGTGACAATCCAGTAGGTGGTAAGATCAGTGGAAAAGGTATGGTTTCAAAAGGTAAGATGTCCTTTGAAGATGTTTACTATGTTGAGCAATTGAGATACAACCTGTTAAGTGTATCACAGGTTTGTGACAACAAACATAGTATATTATTTACTGAGACTGAATGCATTATCCTTGCTTCTGGATTCAAGGTAGTTGATGAAAATAAGATACTACTTAGAACTCCTAGAAAGGATAATGTTTATTGTTTGGACTTAGAGAATGTATCCTCTGATTCATCATTAAACTTTCTATTTTCAAAAGCTTCTTTAGATGAATCATCTCTTTGGCACAGAAGGATGTATCACATGAACTTTAAAACCATGAACATTCTTGTGAAAAACAACCTTGTAAGAGGTTTACCTCAAAAAGTTTTTTCATGTGATGATCATTGTGTTGCTTGTCTTAAAGGCAACCAGCACAAAACTTCTCATAAGTCCGAAGAAATAAATACAATTTCTTCACCTCTTCAATTATTGCATATGGATCTCTTTGGTCCTACTAATGTGATGAGTATTGGAATGAAGTCCTATTGCTTAGTCATTGTTGATGATTTCTCTAGATTTACTTGGGTATATTTTCTGAGGACTAAGGATGAGACAAGTGGACTGATCAAATCCTTTGTTCTTAGGATTGAAAACCAAACTAATCTAAGAGTTAAAGTCATCAGATCTGATAATGGTACAGAATTTAAAAACAATGACTTAAACAACTTTTGTGAGACTAAAGGTATTGAGAGACAATACAGTGCTCCTAGAACTCCTCAAAAGAATGGTGTTGCTGAGAGGATAAATAGGACACTAATTGAGGCTGCTAGATCTCTGTTGGCAGATTCAAAGCTACCCATCACTTTTTGGGCAGAAGCAGTTAATACTGCTTGTTATGTCCAAAACAGGGTTCTAGTAGTCAAATCTCAAGGCAAGTCACCATATGAACTTTTTAACAAGAAGAAACCTTTTAATGGCTTTTTCAAACCTTTTGGGTGTCCTTGCACTATTCTCAACACCAAATCTCACTTAGGTAAGTTTGAAAGCAAAGCTGAAGATGGATTTCTTGTTGGATACTCCTCTCAGAGTAAGGCATATAGAGTATTTAATAGTTCTTCAAGGATTATAGAGGAAAATGACAATATCAAATGCAATGAGAACACACCAAATAAAATTGGTACAGGTCCTGATTGGTTGTTTGACATTGATTCACTAACTAATGCATTGGGTTTTAGTAATGTGCAAAATGCAGGAACAAGCTCAGAAAAGGTACAAGCATAGAGTTCAGAGTTTGTGCTGTTTCCAATACCTAAAGTAGATCCTGTTGAATTTTTCCAGCAAGAAAAGAATGATGCTTCAGAATCAGAAGATTCTGATCCAGACCAGGATGAAGATGCTAAAGCAGATGAAGAGGACAAAGATGATGAAGAGAATAAGAGTCATAAAGAGGATGCTCATAATTCAGGAAACACAGGACCTGAGATGCCCATACTGTCAGAAGATGACACTGATGATGACAATTCTTCGGTGTATGGTGGAAGCACTCCAGAAAAGAATGACTCCAATCTTGAAGCAAATCTTAATGAGGAGACTGTCAATCATATAAGAACACAGAAGAATCATCCTCCTCAATTGGTGATTGGTGACTTCAATTCCCTAATGATCACAAGGCAACAAAGCAAGTTAGGGGGATTGAAAGACCTACAATCAGGCTTGCTATCTTGTTTTCTATCCCAGATTGAACCCAAAAAGGCTTATGATGCAATGAAAGACCCAATCAGGATAGAAGCAATGCAAGAGGAGCTGTTGCAGTTTGTGCTACAAGATGTATGGGATCTGGTTGAACTTCCACAAGGACAAAGGGCAATTTGTACAAAAGGGGTTTTCAGAAATAAGAAAGATGAGAGAGGAATTGTGATAAAGAATAAGTCCAGGCTTGTGGCACAAGGGTACACACAAGAAGAAGGAATAGACTATGGAGAAGTATTTGCTCCAGTAGCCAGAATTGAGGCAATTAGGATGTTTCTAGCCTATGCTTCTTTCATGAAGTTCAGAGTTTATCAGATGGATGTCAAGAGTGCATTCCTATATGGGACAATTGATGAAGAAGTATATGTTTGTTAGCGTCCAGGATTTGAAAATCCTAACTTTCCTGACAGAGTATACAAATTAAAGAAGGCACTCTATGGGCTACATCAAGCACCAAGAGCATGGTATGACACTCTGTCTACCTATCTCTTGGAAAATGGTTTTGAAAGGGGAATAATTGACAAGACTCTGTTCATCAAGAGGAAGAAGAAGGACATCCTGCTTGTGCAAATCTATGTGGAAGACATCATCTTTGGATCCACAAAAGATTATATGTGCAAGGAGTTTGAGGAGCTGATGCACAAAAGATTCAAGATGAGCTCTATGGGTGAACTTACATTCGTCCTTGGGCTACAGGTTAAACAGAAGAATGATGGTATCTTCATCAGCCAATCCAAGTATGTGCAGGATATACTTACAAAGTTTGGATTTTCAGATTTAAAGCCTGCAAGCACACCTATGGAAACACATAAACAGATTACTGCAGATCTTGAGGGGGAGGATGTAGATGTTCATCATTATAGATCTATAATAGGCTCCCTCATGTATCTAACAGCTTCAAGGCCAGATATTATGTTTGATGTATGTGTGTGTGCCAGATTTCAAGTAAGACCTAAGCAATCTCATTTTCAAGCAGTCAAGAGGATCTTCAGATATCTCAAAGGACAACCTAGGTTGGGTCTTTGGTATCCTCATGACTCACCATTTAATCTACTTGCATATTATGATAGTGATTTGGGTGGTGCAAACTTGGATAGAAAGTCTACATCAGGAGGATGTCAGTTTTTGGGTGCAAGACTAGTTTCATGGCAGTGTATAAAGCAAACCACAGTGTCCACCTCTACAACAGAACGAGAGTACATAGCTGCTGCTCACAAGTGCTATGGATTCAGAATCAGATGTTGGACTATGGTGTTACTTTTATGCACACTCCAATCTTCATTGATAACAACTGTGTCATAAGCATTATTAATAACCTAGTGAAGCACTCAAAAACCAAGCATATAGAAATAAGGTACCATTTTATTAGAGACTACAATGAAAAGAACCTAATTCAGGTTTTGAAAGTACACACAAGTAACCAATTTGCTGATCTATTCACCAAAGCTTTTGATGTGGGTAGATTCACATTCTTAGTCACAAGTGTGGGCATGATAAACACTAAATAAGCCTCTTCTGATTGTATTTATGTACCATTTCTGTATAGATTCCTTCCTGCTTACTTTCCCATATTGTATTGTGCATGGTGTTGATAACCATGTGTGTTTAAGTGTTTTAGATTACCTTGCTGATTAGAAACTTGGTACTTCTAGTTAAGTTTAATACTGCTCTCATTATTAATCCTACTGCCAGTTCAAATATGGTTAAGTGTGGTTAATACTGCCAGTGCACAGTTACTACTGCTTACCTTATTTCTACTGCCAGACAGTGTTAATACTGCTAGTTTGTGTTAATGCTGCTAGTTTGTGTTAATGCTGCTGATATGTGTTACTACTGCTAGCCTGTGTTAATGATGCTGGTATGTGTTACTACTGCTTATATGGGTTAGTACTGCGGGTTTGTTAATACTGCTAGGGTACTTAGTACTACTTCTAACTGAAACCCTCCACCTATAAATACCCTCTTTGACCGCCAAAATCCAAACGGCTCTTTGAATTTCCTACGAGTGTTCATCTTCTCTCTCTCTCTCTCTCGAATTCTTTCTTCCCAGTTCATAAACCCTAGTAGTGATTCAATCCAAGAACGATGACAGGACTGGTGTTTGTTGATGATCACAATGAGTTGGCAATATTACAGAAACCCAAGCAAGCAGAGGGTTTTCATCAGATTGTGGATTTCCTAAAATCCTCCCACATCGCCTACGCTTTAACTGTCAATCCCACAATCTATGTGGAGCACATACGTCAGTTCTAGGCCAATGCCTCTATACAGACCATTGATGGCAATCAGGTCATCAAATCAAGGGTTTGTGATAAACCTCTAACCATAACAGAAGGCTGTATTCGCATTCATCTACGACAAGATGATGCCTCAGGTATTACTTCTCTGTCCAAGGAAGATCTCTTCCAATCAATTAGTCAAATGGGGTATGAAGGTCGCACTGAGGTTTACAAGTTCTTCAAGAGCAAATTTTCACCTTAGTGGAGATTCTTTGTTCATAACCTTCAGCATTGTATTTCTAGAAAAACAACTGGATGGAGTGAGTTCAGCAGTACCTTAGCTTATGCTCTAGTCTTCTTAGCTACCTCCAGAAAGTTTAATTTCTCTCAAATGATTTTCAATGATTTAATGTCAAACCTAGATACCAAAACCAAAAGCTTTTATATGTATCCCAGGTTTGTACAAGAAGTACTTAATCAAGAATTGACGGATTTACCCTCTTTTCAAGAGGTGTATGTACCAAAACCTCCCAAAGGGAAGGTATTCTCAAACATGAAAAGACTAAGTAAGGACTTTTCTGGACAAGAGACATCATTATTCTCTACAATGATGGTTATGTCTCATTCCCATGGTGAGGCATCAGTGTCAAAGCCCACATCTGACCACCCAACTAATGACCTACCCACACCATTCATTTCAATTGATACTCCTCAGATCCCTATTGTCAAGCCAAAATCCCCCGTCACCAAAACATATATAAGGAAAAAGGTACAGAAGGTTCCTTCCCTTCTTGTATCTTCACCCCCAAAGCCTACAAGCCCTCTGATGGAACATTCTCCATCAGAGAATATCGAAAGGGAAACCATAGGGGTGTCTCCCAACCCCAAGAAGGTGCTCTCTAAGGAGAAGGAAGATCATGTGGGCAGTAAGGCTCACACTACTGATACTGACAAGGTGTAGGTCAGGACAATGTGAACATCTCTAAGACCTTCCCCATGGCAACTTTAGATGAGCAATCATCTAAGGGTCCCAGGTGCCAAGAAACCACGGGGGTAGCAGGTGCTTCTGCTAGGCAGAAGGCCTCTACTAGAAGATCCAAGGATCCTTCAAGGGTGGTAAAAACACCTAAAGGAGGTGAGGACAGATATACTTATGATGAATTGATGGACACACTTGGTACAATTAGTCTGGAAGTTCACAATTAAGATCTGGAAATAAAAGAGATGAAGAAGGTGATTATCTCTCAACAAGAACAGATAGTCAAATTGAAGAAAATGGTTCTAAGGTTGGTGCACAAAAAGAAGAAAAAGCAATATGTATTGAAGAAAAGGGGAGATGTAAATGATGCTTTCAAAAAGGGGAGAGTCAAGCTGAAGTTGAAAAGCAAAGCCCTGTTGGCATGGAATCTCATTTTGAGGGGGAGTTAAATAGTGAAGCAGAAAAGAAACAAGCAGCAGAAACAGCAAAATCAGTAAAACTGAAAAAGAAGTAGAAACTACATCAGCAGCAGAAACTTTTGTGAAAGCAGCAGAAATAGGTAAAGCAGCAGTAACTGAGTCTGCAGCAGAAACTGAACAAGAAGTAGTAACTACAGCAGCAAAAACAGAATTATCCAGGGAAGAGATTGGAATTGCTGAAACTCTAGTAAAGACAAAGAATGACACTCCCAAAGTTACTCCAAAGGCTAAGGGAGTGGTAATCAAAGAAGGTGAAACAAAGAAGAAAAGAAAAGAATTCAGTGTAGCTGAAGCCAAAAAGAAAGGGAAGGAGAAGATGATTGAGCCTGAGAAGCCATCAAAGAAGCAAACTTAAATAGAACTTGATGAAGAAATGGCCAAAAAGTTGCAAGAAGAGTTGGAAAAGGAGGAAGAGATTCAATCTGCAAAAGACAGAGAGCTTGCATTGGAAATGGCTAAAACAATTAATGAAGAATATCAAAGGAGGTTGAAGACTGTTGCTGCTGCTAAGAAAGTGACATTGAGAGCAACTAGACAAAGACAAAGAAAGCCTTCAAAGACCTTCCTAGCCAACCAAGAAATAAGGAAAATGAAAAACTTTCTGAAAGGAGCTATTGGTGTTCCTGAAGGAATGTTTACCAGCATGTCTTTTGGAAGAATAGAAGAGCTATACAAGAAGGAGATGGCCAAGCTGAAAGGGGATTTCACTCAAAGGGTTGAGGTTGAAAGAAAGTTGAAAGAAAGACATGATCTCAACATACAACAGCCTTTCCCTGACAGTGAAGAAGGCACTCCTATCAAAGAAAAGGCAGAAGTGAAGCAAGAAGAGACTTTAGCTCAACAGATTGGAGCCATTAAAAGAAATAAGTCCATTGCCACAAAACCAAAGGCAAAAAGGACTAGGACTGAAGAAGGAAAGAAATAGCTGGGAAGTGAACAAATGGAAGCTGAACCTTCTGTAGAGCAGCAGGAACAAACAGAAGCAGAGGTTCAATCTCAAGAGCAAAGATCAGAGTAAACAAGCCAACAATATTCAGATCAGCCTAGACAATTAGATGAGCATGTGAATTTGTACATGACTATGACTGATGAAGAACCTATGCAAGATGACCCTATCTCTATGGAAGCTCTAGAGATTATCCATTGGGATACTCTAGTGGATAAAAGAATAGAGTATTTCAGAATAAAGAGAATGGGTGATCACTATGAAGTATATGCTACATGGGGTAAAATAATTAGAAGCTGTACTAGAGTAGATTTGGAAGAAATGTTCAAGGTTGGTTTGAATCTGTATGGTGATTTACTGAAAGGTTCAGGGATGAACATCAAAAGATTGGCTATGGAGTACTTGTGCATGATGTTTGATCCTGAAAGAGTGCAGTATGTTATCAAAGACTTGCATCTTAAGAATCGATTTAAAAGAATAGATAATTGGATGTTGTTTGAGAATTGTGGAGTCTTTGTGCTAACTATTGATAAGAGCTATCATGAATACTACTTGGTGGACAAGGTGTATGACCATAGCAAAGCAAAGCTGCAAGGAATGTTGAGAGCAAAGCTGGTATGTGCTAAAGGTTCTGAAATGGCAAGGATTGTGGTAAGAAAAACCATTAATCAAAGTCTGGGACTGGATCCAAATCTGGGAACTTAAGATGGAGTTTTGAAAGTATCATGAAGACCCTATGCTGAAGAACTTAACTTCTCAATTTGAAAAGTTAAGTTAGGGGGAGATTGTTGGGTCTGAAATGTGCTAAGGATGGATACTACCGCTGAACTTGTTGATATTAATACTGCTATTTGAAGATTACTACTGCTAGTAGTATTACTACTGCTTGGAGAGTTAGTACTGCTTGAAGATTAATGTTGCTGGATGATTAATACTGCAAGCATGGTTTGTACTGCTGAGGAAGTTAATACTGCTATGGAGATTAATGTTGCTCGTGAACATAAAGATGGATTGATACGAAAGACTAGGAGCTGAAGATAATGATGAAGATAATGATGAAGATAATTATGGAATGGATGCTAAAGATCAATATTTCTTTTGTAATTATCTTGTAATCAATTCTGTATATATAGTCTAGAAGTTTTTGTTAGTTAGATATAGTTTTTGATAGTCTTGTTCATATAGAATACGTTTAGAGAGAATTAACCTCAAGGTTCTTTGTTGTCCTTTCAATAGAGAAGTATTGAACGTGTGTTGAGCTTGTTCAACAGATTGAGGTTGTGTTTGTAATCATTAAGTTAAATCAATATAACTTGTGATTTGAGTTCATACACTGTTTGATTGATTTACTGTTAAAGTATTTTTCCGCGACTTCTTTAACATAGTTTCTGAGTGTTTATTAAATTCTTGTTTTGAATTTCGATCCTGACAACTTGGGTGTTAATTTAGAATACCTAAGCTTAAACCTTTAGTTGTGTAAGTTATTATCGACTAAGATATTAATTATTCTCAAGTATGGAAATTAATGATGTGAACATAGTTACATTATGAGGAGACAATTATGGGTACAACCAAGTCCAAGTTATAGTTTCTCGTTATCTATTAAGATAGAGAGATATGTTAAGCTTCAGACTATTGGAGCAAGTGATTTAGGACTGCGTACGAAAACTTTGTCAGGATATATAAGAAAATAAGTCACAAATAAATGACTAGAGATAAAACAAAGAGGTAATATGAAACTGATGATAATGTCTAGTATGATCGAGGAACAAAAGTACAGAAAACTTGTAAAAATGTTATAAAGAAAATGGGTAGCATTTGAAGTGATAACTATTGTAAGATATTCAATCTAGTATGTAAGTTGATACAAGATAAATATTATGCATTTATGCTACAAGAAGCAATAGAAGCCTATAGGATTGATACCAATTTACAATCAAAATTATATGGATTCTAGACGGCTTGAAATATTAAGTATCATGTAAAAGAAAGCATTCAAGAAAAATAAGGATCGCCAATGGGAAAGTCTTTGTGACCGAAATGGAGATGATAAATTTCCTATAATGTGTAGATAGAAGACGAGTAAGAGATTTCAAATTGAGGCAAATAAAAGTGAAGGAAGAGTAAAAGATTATTCATGTTAGAAGATGAATATGGTTGAAGGAGACGATGAATATGCTGAAGGTTTGAAACCTCGATATATTGATTGAGAGAAAACGTACAATGCGAAAAGTAAAATAATAAGTAACCTAACCTAGACTACAAGATACAACATATGTATACGTAGACTAAATGGGCTTGGGCCCTATACTGATATGGGCCTGGGCCCTCTATATACATTAACATCCCCCCTCAAACTCAATCAGAAGAAGAATGAGCCAGATGGAGTTTGGAAACTAGATCACGAAACCGTCCTGGTAAATGAGCTTTAGTGAAAATATCAGCCGGTTGATCAAGAGTCGAAATAAGAAGAAGCTGAATAGTCTTACGAGTCACATGTTGACGAATAAAGTGACAGTCAATTTCAATATGCTTCGTTCGCTCGTGGAAGACATCATTATGAGCAATCTGAATGGCACTGTTATTGTCACACCACAATGGAGTTGGAGACTGTTGAGGAACCCCCATGTCAGAGAGTAGCCAGCGTAACCACACAATTTCTTGAGTCGTGTCAGCTAGTGCTCGATACTCAGCTTCAGTACTGGAACGAGCTGTGAGAGATTGTTTCTTGCTTCGCCAAGATATAAGAGAGTCGACAAGAAAGAAACAGTAGCCAGTAGTGGAGCGACGATCAGCCATGTCACTGTCCCAATCAGCATCAGAAAAAACTCGCAAAGTCAACGATGAGGTAGATGGAAAATGAAGACCATGAAACATGGTCCCTTTTAAATATCGAAGAATGCGCAGGACAACAGCGTAGTGATCAGAACAGGGTGCATACATGAATTGACTGATAGTATAAACAGCGTAGGCAATATCAGGTCGAGTCATTGTCAGATTGACAAGTTACCCTACTAACTGGCGATATAAAGTAGGATCACGCAGAGGAGGTCCAGAATTTGGAGCCAAATGAAGGTTGTGCTCACGAGGAGTGGATGATGTTTTGTTGTCAGTAATCCCAACTTTTGACAAAAGATCTAAGGTGTATTTGGCTTGACACAGATAAATTCCCGATGGATCGGAGAGCACCTCAAGACCAAGAAAATAGTGTAAAGAACCAAGATCCTTCATCTCAAAACAGGAGCTGAGAGATGACTTCAGATTGGCTATGCCTATAGAGTCACTTCCGGTAATAATCATATCATCTACATACAGGAGAAGTAAGATTGTGCCAGCCTCAGTGGTCTGAGTAAATAGTCCTGAATCATAGTTGTTGGGTGAGAAGCCCAGAGAGGTGACTGTCGAACTGAATTTCTCAAACCTAGCTCGCGGAGCTTGATTGAGGCCATAAAGAGCCTTCCGAAGATGACAAACATGACTTTGGGGAAGTCGAACTCCTGGAGGAGGTGTCATGTAGACCTCCTCAGATAAGTCACCGTTCAAAAAGGCATTCTTAACATCCATCTGAAAGAGAGGCCATTGTTTGGTAGCTGCGATGGCAAGAAGACTGCGAAAAGAAGTGACTCGAGCAACAGGTGCAAAAGTTTCCTCATAATCGATACCGTACTCTTGATTGAAGCCCTTGGCCACAAGACAAGCTTTGTACCGATCAATAGAGCCATCAAATTTGGTTTTGATTTTGAACAACCATTTGGAACCAATGGGTGACTTGCCTGGTGGAAGAGGGACAGATTCCCATGTCTGAGCTTTGTCAAGTGCCTGAAGTTCCTCATCCATAGCTTTCTGCCAATCAGGGTTAGAGGAGGCTTCCTTGTAGGAAGTAGGTTCGTGATTTGACAGCAGAGTAGCATAAACATGATAATCACGAAGATGAGAAGGAACTTGTCTTACCCGTTCTGATCGTCTGGCATTTTGAGATTGAGAAGTTCCAGGAGCAAAAGACTCAGCAGGCACCTCAGATGTTGGTTGTGTGGATGGAGTAGATGATTGATATTAATCAGGAAAATTAGGAGAGGTAGGTTGTGTGAGGGCAGGAGACTCTGAAGGAGAGGCAGACTCATAAGAAGTTGGAACAACAGGTGGAGGTGATATGATGTCAGATTGGAGTGAGTCCAATGAGATGGAAACATTAGTGAAAAACGGAGCGGTGAGGTTAGGAGACTCACGAAACTTGGATATAGAAGAGAAAGGAACATGTTCCCAGAAGGTAACATGACGAGATATACGAAGACGCTGGGAGATAGGATCCCAGCAGCGATAACCCTTGTGCTCAATACCATATCCAAGGAAGCAGCACAGTCTGGAGCGAGGTTCAAGTTTGGTATGTTCATGAGATTGTAGTTGAACAAAACAAGCACTACCCCAAACTTTTAGAAGTTCATAGGCAGGAGTGACCTCATAAAGAGCCTCATAAGGAGACTTATTATTAAGGATGGGAGTAGGGTGACGATTGATAGTATAAACTGCAGTGAAAGCAGCTTCACCCCAAAAACGTTCTGGACATTTAGCGGAGATGAGAAGAGTGAGAACCGTATCAAGAATACGACGGTGTTTGCGTTCGGCACGACCATTTTGAGGAGATGTGCCGGGACAGGAGTACTGAGAGAGAGAGTCCCCTGAGATTGAAGAAAGGAGATAAGAGATGACTCTTTGTATTCTATAGCATCGTCAGCTCGAACAATCTTTATAGATTTTGAGAACTGGGTGTGAATCATCCGGGCAAACATAATATAGATTTGGGGTAATTCCGAACGATGTTTCATGAGATATATACATATGAAACGTGTATGATCATCAATAAAAATAACAAAATATCGAGCACCCCCCATGGATGGATGTGGTGCTGGTCCCCATACATCAGAATGAATAAGATCAAAAGAAGAAGTAGAATTAAACTCATTCATTTCAAAAGGTAAAGCATGATGTTTGCCAAGTTTGCAAGATAAACAAGAAATATTGTCAGTTGATACACAATTTCCTAACACCCCGAAATGAGCTAATGATTTTATTCTGGCTAGAGATAAGGGACCCAGCCAGGCATGCCACAACTCAAAAGAAGAAGTGCTGGAAACTGAGGCAACAAGACTTGAAGAGGGTAATGGAAGACGCAGGTAGACCACTTCAATCATCCGTCCAACTTTACGGCCGAGTCCAATGATCTGCTTGGTCTTTGGATGTTGTACAACACAACTAGAAGAATGAAATAAAATGATCAAATTAGATTCAAGAAGTTGTGCAATCGAAACTAAGCTCAGAGATAGCTTCAGAACATTTAGAACATCTGGTAATTGTATATGAGGAGTGGAAACATTTCCACTAAAGGATACCGGTAGACCAGTGTTATCAGCAGTTCTTACTGACGAAAATTGCTGAGGTGGTTTCTTAGAGACGAAACCATCAAGGCAACGTGTCATATGATTGCAACACCCAGAGTCAAAAAGCCATACGTTACCTGATGTAGCTGAGTGTGGAAAATTCATACCCATAGCACCAGACATGATCTGCTCCATGAGTTTCTGATTGGGACGCATCAGTTCCATTAGGTCAAGTGAGGAGGCTGTAGAAACCTCAGTATCAGCAATGGTAGGCCCAGCAACAGCGTGAGTCCGATTCTGAGAACCGGTGTGCTTTGAGTTCTTTGGACAATCAGACTCATAATGACGTGGATGAGTGATGCCACACCTACAACACTTACGGATAGAACAATCAAGAAGAAGATGAGCAGGAGAATGGCAAAAGGCACACTCGGATGTGTTCGTCTTTCCCACAGATTTAGAATGATTGATGTTGGCTCATTTGCCTTTTGACTTAGGATGAGACGTGTAGAGAACGCTATCAGTAGCGGGCATCGGTGATCGCATGTGAAGACGGGTTTCTTCACTTATCAATTCTGATATTGCTTCTTCAAGAGTAGGTAAAGGCTTCCTATGAAGAAGAGAAGCACGAACATTCTCAAATTTGTCAGTAAGACCCATCAGAATAGTAATCAAATATAGCTGGTTGAAGTAGGCAGTGAATTGTTGAGCTGTGTCATAAAAAATCTGTGGTGCTCCAAGACTTATATGATCTCTGAGAGACTGCATTTCAGAGATATAAGAGTTTATGGATTGATCAGGAAGCTGACGTTTGCTCTGAAAAGTGGTCCACAGTTGATACTGATGAGATAGGCCAGATGACGTGTACCGCTTGGCGAGAAAATCCTAGAGACTTTTGGCGATAAGGTAACCAAGAAACTGTTGGTTGATCTCAAGAGTAGTGGAGGCATTAATGAAGCCCATAATACGAGCATTATTGTTGTCCCACTCATTCATGCATTTTGCGAAGTCAACAACATTCTCAGTTGGTTCCTGAACTGGAACTTTGGATGCACCAGTAACATAGTAACATAGGTGTAAAGGCCATGGGATTTTAGCAGAATTGTCATATGATGATGCCAAATAATGTAGTTGTTATCATTGAAAACAACTGAGATGGGATTTGAGTGACTGAAGTTGGTAGCCATGAATTGAGAAATAAATACTGAGAAACAGTATTAATGCCCGGTATTAAAGACCGGTACAGTTCGACCGATAGATTTCGACCGGTAGGTGTTCGACCGGTAGGGTTCAACCGATAGGGTGATGTTCGACCGATAGGATTCGACCGGTAGAATGCTTTGACCGATAAACACACAGCGGCGGCGGCAATTCAAACCACACAGATCGATCGATTTCAGATCGATCGATGTCGACAAAACAATTCAAAAGGGCGATGGCAAGCGATCGATTCAAAAACAGAATCGGTTCAAAGGCGATGGCAAGCGATCGATTCAAAACAAAATCGATTCGGATGAACAGTGATGAACACTAAAATCGATTCGGATGAACAGTAAAATCGATTCGGATGAACAGTGATGGTGAACAATAAAATCGAAGAGTAAACCTACAGCTCTGATACCATGTTAGAAGATGAATATGGTTGAAGGAGACGATGAATATGCTGAAGGTTTGAATCCTCGATATATTCATTGAGAGAAAACGTACAAAGCGAAAAGTAAAATAATAAGTAACCTAACCTAGACTACAAGATACA
This sequence comes from Arctium minus, assembly GCA_954870635.1. Taxonomy (NCBI): domain Eukaryota; kingdom Viridiplantae; phylum Streptophyta; class Magnoliopsida; order Asterales; family Asteraceae; genus Arctium; species Arctium minus. The sequence continues at coordinate 147,628,415 of OX941081.1, forward strand.
ACATATATATACATAGACTAAATGGGCTTGGGCCCTATACTGATATGGGCCGGGGCCCTCTATACATTAACAATTCATAGTAATATAAGTGTCTTGTACCATTGAGTAGTATGCAATCAAGAGACATCAAAAGTAAAGCACTATTGTTAAATATGTGCTAAAAAAAGTTTGAAGGTATAATTTGATTATAGTGATCATAGTATCAAAATGAAAGAAAGAGGTAACTAAGTTGTTGACGAAATGACCATATATATTTGTTCACTCAGGAGCATTCATGTGAAATGAAGTTATGACATAAGAAATATAGTTAGAACTACTTATGAGCCCAATATAAATGAGTTACATTGTCATACATGACTCTCAAGTGGAGAATCTTTAACAAAGAGAAATAATTAAAAAAAATAGGTTTTATATAGTATGTGGGGGTGCTTACAAGACATGTACATATTTATAAGAAATTAAAATAATATATGAGTTGAGTATGTGTATGAGTATGGGTATGATATGATACCTATAGAACGTATTAATGATATTTGGAAGAGAGTATTATTAGATATATATTGTAAAGTAATATGATATCAAGAATCACGTATCATGTATTCGATCGAGATGGTATCAAAATGTGAGGTATCATATATGATACATTATCAAAATAGGATATCATGCAAATGATTTAAAAGTTATATTCAGTTGTAGGATATCAAGTATGCATATAAGGTATCCTAACTATGTAAACATGTAATACATTCAACAATGGAAGTAGTGTGTGTGTGTTTCTTCTTTTAAAATCTTCGATAAGTTATAGCCATGAACTCTAGAATTAATAAAAAGAAAAAAAGGAACCGTGAAAACAGTAAAAGGATGTGTAGGTAGGTGCTTGTGTTAATGATGAGCTAAATTAAAGTTTCCAAGGTTGTAGTCTTGTATTGTAACAACAAGTAATAGATTTAAGGCTTGTTAATTGACTTCAAATAAGGAACTAGCATATATTGATCGTTATGACAAATGAAAAGTGGTAAGACCGGTAATTTTGTTCAATGCGAGTGTGTAGTTAGATGATTTATGGTGTTGTATCGATGAACATGTGTTGTGTGTTGCTGATATGATGATGTGATAGGTTAGAGGTGCAGGGTGCATGGCTTGGTTTTCCATTAATAATCGAGTAAGTAAGCTTCTCTCGGTAAATAAAAAAATTCAAGGTTGGTTGTGGTAACACACTAGCACGTGCAACTTGAAATGGAGGATTAACACTTGAAATTAGATGCTCAATTGAAGTAGGTAGTGGATATATGGTTAATTGCTAGATGCTATAAAGTAAAAAAAAAAAAAAAAAATCTTAGTGATGTCATGTTGGTGAATCAACCATGGCGAAGGAATAATTGGATGACTGTATAGAAGTGGTGAGTATAGGCTAAAGTAGATTTGTAAGAAAACTATGCAATAGTGGATTATTATCTCATCTGGGTGACAATATTGATGAGATGTAAGTTATGATTCAATACAAGTTAAAGATGTGGTACTCCTTATGAGTATTCCATGTTGTTAGTGTATCTGAACTAAGATATATAGATTAAATATTAGACAACTATATGTTGACTTTTGACGGGAGATCTAGTCAATGGCATATTGGAGGTACTCGGTCACATCAAGTTGAACAAAAAATTTGTGATGAGATAAAAGAGTGGCATGTGAAAGTCAAAGGAGACAAAATTATGACTGATGATGGTTTTAATACTACAAATGGTACCAGTTAAGAATTAAAACTTTCAACATATGTAGTTGAAGCTTACATTTGGTGAATGTTTTGAGCTCTTAGAGCATAACAATGGTATATTATAAAACTTTGATAGAAATGTCATCCTAAAAGTAGGGTGTTAGGAGAATAAATAGGAGGGTACGTACGTAAGCACATAAGATCATCAGTCTACAACGAGATTGAGGAGTCATGGTGGACTTTATAATGAGGATGATGGAAAAGTATGGATATATGCATAAGAAGTGATGAACCTAGTTGTAATAGGAAACTTACAATAATAAAGTTTGAACTAACATAAAGAAAAGTTTGAACTAACATAAAGAAAAGAGAAAAAGAAATTTGGCTTGATATTTGAATTTTATAGAAAAGTTATCATGGATCAGAGTTGCACACAAGATCTAATATGATATAAAAGTGTAATATTTAAAGTTTTGTTTAACCTTGTTAAAAAAAGTTTAAGCATGAAGGTCAGAGTGTACATCATAAAGAGTGTATTATTCTAACAAGTAAAAATTGGGTTTGTAAATTAATGGAGCATTGCTACTCTTGTATCATTGATTGTAGGAGAGTGCATGTAAATTTGTGGTGCCAATAATTTGGTATAGAAGAATGAGTGTGACTTAATTTTCATAGGTTGTAGTTGGATATGTGCATTTTTTTTATCATTTGAATACATGTGGAGATTAATTTGATAGTTCTTAGGTGTAATATTCATAAATATGAATGGTGTGCAAAGGAATATTTGGTAATCCATGAAAATGTGGACATGATTGGAGATTACTAGTTATAGTAATCGGGGAGATTTGGAATTTTATTTGAACAAAGTAAATAAACGGGTTGTGCGAGTTTTACCATTAAGTCCCATAATTAGTGTTACATGGTGATCGGTATTAGTAACAATTTGGAGCATATGGATTAGTAAGGGGAATTATTCTTAGTGGTAAAGCATAATCTTACGGTGATGTGTTATATTGGTGCATGGGTTTAGTAATATAAAGTTTTAATCTTTCAAACTAGATTGTCGATGTCAGGTTATTAAAAGTTAGCACGAGAACAGTTAAGATAAGTGTAATATTTCTTCTTTAAGGAAGTATTATAAGAGAATCAAATATCTCTCACTACATATATACACACGTATTAGGTATGTATGTATGGACCCCGTGGGGATATTGGAGTGGATTTTTTTTTGGGCTATTAAGAAGTCCAGTCGGTTAACGCAAATGGAAGAATCATCAGGTTGCTAATATCATATGGAAAATTGAAAGCAAAAATAGAAAACCTTACTTTCAATTGTTTGTCTATGTTGTGATTTCGGGGACGAAATCTCCTATTAGAGGGGGAGAATGGTAACATCCTATGTTTTACGATTTTATTATCTCATTCTGTTTGTAACCAAAATAAAACAAAATGTAAAATCAAGGGAGTTATATGTAATTTTCTTTTTAGAAACTAGATCATACCTAGAGTTAGTAAAACAAATTCCAAACTTTAGGGACGTGGTTTATAAAATAGAAATAAATAAATAAATACCAATATGATGCATGCATTGGGTTTAGGCAAAGGAACCGATGGATAACTGCAAACCTCAATCATGTTCAAGTTTTGATTTGAGGTATGAAATTCTGACCGTTCTTTGGAATTTTATAAAATTTTGATCGGTTTTCGATTTAATAAGATGATGGTTGTAATTAATTAAGTTAGAAAATTCATTTCGAAAATTAAGTTTGAGTTGTTGTTTATTAATGGTGGAAAACTCGAGCTATAAATGAATGAAATTGGAACTCGATTCTTAACCGTTTTTAAGGATTTTGATGTCATAATGTTGAGAATGTTGTTGTCTCTGTGATTGTATTAAAAACCCCTTCAAAATAGCTCAAAAGAATGACTAGAAGTGGTGAAAAATCAGATATGCAGTGCAATGCGCCATTCAGGATTAAAGAGACGGTTGTCTTTGGGTAAATCTTGGCCCGGTCTGATTTCACTAATATGGATCACTATGCGGGGATGTTCGTGTTAAAAAGAGTTAAACGGAAGTTGATTAAAATACTTTTGGGCTGAAGAAAAAAGATATCAACAAAATTGCTACCGTTTTTATTATTTATAGGACAATGATCATGATTATTATTATTTGGTGGATAATAAGTTGGACTAGGAAAATGTAATGACAAATGATTTAGTTATTTAAATTAAAATCAGTAAATAAAATAAATAAAGTGTTTATTTATTTTAATGCAATATGTCAATTTAATGCAAACATGAAGCGGATAGCCAATTGGCAAACCGTAATAGACAAAATGGCAAATCGTCTCTCCGCGTGGAAATCTAAAAATCTCTCTTTCGGTGGAAGATTGACCTTACTGAAATCGGTTCTCGGTAGTTTGCCTCTTTACTACCTTTCTCTATATAAAGCTCCTAAAAGTATTATTCATTCTCTTGAGAAAATTAGGAAAGATTTTTTCTGGGGAGGATCTGGTTCTAACAATAAAAGAATTGCGTGGGTAAAATGACAATCTACTCTATCACCTAGAGACTTGGGTGGTCTTGGAGTCGGTTCTTTAAAAAGTATGAATTTGGCTTTGCTTGGGAAGTGGTGGTGGAGATTCAAGACCGAAAGACTTTCGCTTTGGGTGGAAATTATTTCGAGCATTCACGGTAATGAAGGTTGTCTTTACGAGGAAGTGGATAATCGTATTGGCGGCATCTGGGGCGCCATCTGTCAGGTGGGAAAAACCATCGATTCTTATGGAATCAACTTCAGTAACTCTTTTCACAAAAAATTGGGCGACGGGGATTCGGTGTCATTTTGGAAGGATCACTGGGTCGGCTATTCAAGGTTAGTCGATGCATTCCCACGATTATATAGACTTGCTACAAATATTGCTATAAATGTGAGAAATAGTGGTTTGTGGGTTGGTGAAAATTGGTCGTGGAAAATAGATTGGTCATCTCCGCCGAGGGGTCGAGCGCTCGATGAATTGGCCTCATTACTCTCCACACTTGAAACAATTAAACCCACGATGGACAAAAAAGACTATTGGTGGTGGGATTTACACGCGAATGGGAAATTTTCGGTAAGGGCTCTGAAGATTTTGATCGAAGACAAAACTAATCGAACTGCTGATAGTACTACGGCCTCTCAGTGGGTTGACTTGGTGCCACAAAAAGTAAATGTTTTCGTTTGGAGGGCATCCAAAGGTCGCATCCCTGTTCGTAAAACTCTGGACGATCGGGGCATTGACCTGAACTCACTTCTCTGTCCGGTGTGTAACGACTCTATCGAGACGGTAGACCAATGCCTCCTATTTTGCGATTCTTTGAAAAAGCTATGGCGATTGTTCTTGGATTGGTGGGGTTTGAGTTCGGAGTTGAACTCGCCAAGTGTTTCACATCTTCTTCATTCATACCAACCCGCAACATTCTCAGATGGAATTGGTAAGCTATGGAAAGCCTCTTTATGGACTGCATTTTATATAATCTGGAAGAGACGAAACGAGATTATTTTTAGACAAAAATCACCGAATGATGACATAATTTTTCAAGAAGTTCGAGCTCGTTCATACGCGTGGATTATTGGTCGGATTCGCAAGGTTGTCATTCCTTGGGATGTATGGGTTAGCTCTCCCCAAAGTTGCCTGACCTCGACATAGCCTTCGGTGTTCCTTTTGGTTGTTTATTTCCCTTCTTTCGGCTATATTTTTGTTGTGTAACCTCCCTTTGTTTGTTCTTTTCGTTACTGCATCTCGCAGTCTTGTATTGCCTTTCGGCTTTGTCGGGTTAATAATATGCTGCCTTTCAAAAAAAAAAAATATGTTAATTTAATGTGAGAAGCATTTTAGTGTAAAACTGTTATGAATGGAAATTACAAAGTAATTATTCGAGTACTTATTTAAAAAAACCGCTTTTAGCCAATATGGATAAATTATTGAGATTTCTGCAATTGTTCACAATAAAATTTACGAGAATAAACATATGGAATGTATGATGTATTAATAATTAATACAATATTAAAAATGTAAGTTATCATGAATTAGACAATAGTTAAATAATGCTAACCAAATGTCATTATAAGGACTATTGAGATAAAGATATGATATATCAACTTTGAAGAATGACATATGAACTTGGGTAAATGGAGACTTAAATCATTAAGAGAAGTTGTAAATTATATATAGAATTATATGAAGCATACATTGTTTAATAGGGATTATTGGCTATTGTAGGATAATCATGGCAGTTAGCAGTGCTTTAAGCAACAACTGTGGCCAAGGTGAGCGGTTCTTTGGATTGCTGCTTATTCTCTTTGGAAACTAAAGAATGCTTTTATTTTCAAGTGTTGTTTTTCTCCTGGTGATCTTTTTGGTGACATCGAGCTTAAATCCTTCAATTGCATTGCTCCTATGTTCAAAGATCGGTCTATCTCTAAAACGGCTTGTCTTATGTCCCGGTATTCTGCCATTTCATGAGTTTTCGTTGTTGGTTTTTTTCTAGTTTTTTTTTGGTGGTCGTTTGTTTCTTGCGGGGTTTGGTTTGTTCCCCTCTTTGTTATTTGTGTCTTGCAAATCTCTTTGTAGGGTTTTCGTCGTTGGCTTTTCATAAAATTTTTCCTTTCTAAAAAAATTAATTTCATTATTGATGACCACAAATTATATATTGTTTTTTTATTGTTTTAATTTCTTAGTCATAATAAATAATTAGGGTAAAACATTGACCAATATTTTCGTGTTTTGGCCGGACCCTTTCTGGCTTTAAACAGGCTTTGGTCGGTCCTTACCTGGACTCGTTTTCGGTTACCAAGGACCAATTTTCGGCTTTTACTCATGATTTTTTTAACCGGTTAAGAACCGGTCCCATGTTCGAAATTTCAAATGTAGAACCAAAACACGTTTTCACCTATAAGCTATAACAGGTCCTTTCTAACCGATCTTTTTTTGGACGGTCATCAATCTTTACCCGTCTAAAATCAATTAATTAGTCATGTATGCATATCTATTAAGCTATTAAAGAGCATTTATTTCTCACCCATTAATTTCACGAAGTTGTTGAAAGAGCGGACATAAGACAAATTGTGTGAATCGGTAATTATGTCATTGTATAAATCTTTTTTCCTAAACCTTTTACATTTTCGCCTTATTTTCATTGTTGGTTCCGAATTCAAACCAAAAAAAATCTTACCAAATAACAATAAAATATTTATAGTGTTGTAGGATAAATATGTCATCGTGGATATGACGATAGAGATGGAGATAGGGATACAAATAGAGATAAATATATAAGAGTTAGATTAGAACTAAAATATCTACTAATTGTCTACTTGTAACTCATCCATATATAAAAAGACTTATGATTAATGAGAATTTACAGATTTTCTATTTTTTGTATATTGGTTGTTCTACAAGTTATGAACATGTTAGCTCTGTTGAGAGACAATTCAATGTTCCAGACCCTACATCCACCCCACCTATAAGAAAAAGAAAAAAACATCATCACCATGTATTTCATGATTTCAAGTTTTCCCATTTTTTGTTCATCATTCTAAATGAGATTTTTTTTTCTTTTGCTTAGTAATGTACGGGCAGAAAAGAGATTAGAAATTTTGTTCTTTACCAGCAACTTTTATAAAAGTCACTAGTGTTAACTATCCTAATGCGCCAATGCAACATTATTTGTTACCAATTACCATTGTTCTATAATAATATCACTCTTGATTCTTGAATCATCACCACGATAATGCATATAAGTGTTCCAATTTTCTTTTTTCTTTGCTCTTCCCACGTTTGTCGCGACTGGAGTTAGGCAATAGTAAGTGTTGGTCCTGGACCACAATGACTCACAAAAAAGGTGTTTGTAGGAGGGGGGTGAATACAAACACAATAAATTTGCTATTTTTAATTCTGGTTTATTTCAAACATGAAATTATAGATATGTTGCGGAAGGTAGAAGGCAAAACCTTTATCCTAAACTGTCTGAGGGGACAATTTTACACACTGATAGAGTGAAGAAGAAAGTTCTCTTTCAGATATGAGAGACTAAGATAGGTCTCAGATATTGATGCCAAATTCTCTTTGAAGCTATCACAAAGATATGTTCTTTAAAAATGAGTGATTTGCAAGTTAACAGAATGAAGTCATTTTATAGCCTTCAGCGCATTAAATGTTCTCCTTCAACTTTAACACGTGTCTTCATCGGATTTGTTGATCCATGCATGCTTGTATTTTTCATTTCAGCCTTTTGAGTTGATGTAGACACTAGTTAACCCTTCCCATCCTTTTATATGCAGAGGGAACAGTAAAGTATGACAAGTATTAAAATAATAATACTTTAGAACATACTTAAACTAACATGCCTTTGCATGTTCCCATACTTTAAGATGAGAGTTAGGAAGTGCTGGTGAACCACACTTGCTGGCCAAGTTTGCACTTCAAATTCAACCTGGATGTAGTAGTATTTGTCAGAATGCACACTGATTGTATCTTGTATTGACCCTCTTTTGGCTAGATGACCAACCAATCCTCTTTTGTGACAATCTGACTACTTTTCAACTAATCTTCGATTTTGTTGTAGGCTTCTTTACTCATGGAATAATACAGATAGTAATAAGACTTTTACAAGTAAAAAAAAAAAATCCTATTTGTCTATTCTAAAGTATAAGTGTACAACAGTTACTAGTTATAGACATTTGTGAAAGATAGATGTGTCGGATATTAAATGCTTGTAATAATTCAAAGAAGTATGAGAATCCGTTGAGAGTATTAATCTGATGGTTGGTTAAGAGTATTCATCGGATTGAGACTTTTATTCAAGTACATTAAATTTGATGGTTATAAATCCGATGACTCATAGGTTTTGATTCCTTCATCAGATTTAAATCTTATTGAGTATGTAATCCGATGGTTGAAGTATACATCGGATTGAACCTGTTTTTGTTGACAAAGAAGAGAATTTATTTCTAGGTGTTTAACCCTTGAATGTCTATATGTATTATGTAAAAATCCGGTTGTTGAGACTTATCAATCTCCCCCTATTTGTATATAATACAAATGGATATTCATAGAGAAAGTGAAAAACTTAGAAATAAAAAAATGGTACTGAATCTCATAAAGAGGATATGAAATCCGAACTTATAAATTTCCTTTTGATCCATTTTATGATTCTTTTTGCCATTTTATGTTTTTGGCTTTTTCTATTTTTTTTTGTTTTCTTCTTTCTTTCTTCTATCTTTCTTTCTTTTTCTTTTTCTTTTTCTTTTCATATCTTTTTTTTCTTTTCATATCTTTTTTTCTTTTTCTTTTCCTTTTCATTAGATTACAGAGAAAAGCCAAAAATATGCACAGAGGTAGATAAGTATTTAAATAATGCATTTAACATAGACTTATAAACATTCAAATAAATTGAGAATCACAAAGTGTGCCATAGTTAAAGTTTACATATTATTCAAACTCTTCCTCAAAGATGAGATATTCATACTTGATGTCCTTATTGAAGTTTTGTCCTTCCATGTTTTGAAGCATAACTTTGATTTTGTCGGAGAAGGCACTTTCAAACTCAGTCTTAGGTGTAATTTTCAGTAGTGCCAACAGATGAGTAGTGTTGGCAATGTCAAGTTCAGTAGACCGTTGGAACCTCAGAGTTCTAAAGGGATCATAGTAGTACATACCAGGAGCAGAGGCAAAGAGGATAGTTCCTTGAGGCATCGAATTGCCAGGGGAAGAGAGAGGTGAAGATAGGCAACGAATGGGATACTATTTGGTAAAGCTAATTCTCGAATTACCTTTTCATCAACAGGGATTTGAAGAGGCACTTGAGTAGATGGTTGAGGAAGTTGAGAGGGATCCAAAAAAGTTTTCTCAAAGGTTTGGAAAGATATCTCATGAATTGAAGGCGTGTGTAGATTGAATCCGAGTTTAAGATCAAGTACCTCTTTGATAATTAACTAAATCTGATCAATGACATCCTTAGAAAATTTACTTTTGCTATTTTTGATGGTACCAATGATCTCAAGCCATTCGGAGTACCCATAGATGCATAACGAGAGAATGCCTTCATCATTTCCGGTAGAATCATCTCTTGAAATCCTTGCTTTGATGATGGGCCTTTTGAAACCAGGTAGCATACATCTAATAGCAGTAGCGGCTGTGATTGTGGCTCTGTATCTCCGTATTGAGAACACTTGATTAAAATTTTCAGTGGCCTCCTGTTTTTCCTTTTGATCAACTTCTTCTTTCTCCCTTTGAATAGCATCTCGTTCTTCTTGAAGTTGTATTGCTCTGGCTAATTGTTCATCAGTAAGATTCAGATCATTAATCCTAGCTCTAGGGGGGGAGGAGGCATCCGAAGGATTTCAGTTGGTTTGGATCTTCTAAGCATTTCTTCCTTCTTCTTCTATTTAGCATCTCAGACCTCATAGGAGCTTTTCCTTTATCTGGAATGGAAGAAGAGATATTCATCTCTAGAATGTGAGAGAGAATGTCTGTTGGATCATAAATTGTATTCAAGATTAAAGTTAAAGTTAAGGGTTTAAACTGTAATTATATTAAAACTAAATTAGAGGGTCTATTTAGTATTTTGTTAATAGTTATTTGTAATTGGGCCCAAGCCTATTAGGCTTAGGTATTTAATGTTTTGTTTATTTGGTTTTTAGGGTTAATCCTCATTATTATTCATAATCATATTTTAGAGAGGTAGTCGTAATTCTCTGTAATCCTACATTCAAGGTATCAAGAACATACAAGGTTTTCATTGATTATTCAAGGGATTGGTATGTTATTCTAATCTTTATATCTGTTGATCTATATTGTGTTTGTGTGTTAATTATCAACTAGATTAAACTGGGATAACAAGTGGTATCAGAGCTAAAGACTCAAGTTTTTGGATTAAAAACACTATTCTTTGATTTTACTATTCATCGACATATTGTTCATCGATTTACTGATTTTACTGTTCATCGACATCTTAATGTGCGATAATCGATTCCTCGAATCCATGTGTTTTTGTGCTTAACATCGAATTGAGTAGATGTGTTTTATGCTATTGAACGTTATCTGATTGGTTAATTGCATTGTGAATCATCTATCTTGATTGTTAAGTGATGAATTTGGTTGTTTGAAATTTTTTGGATCTGGGTTTTTATATCTATCGTTCACTGTGTTTATCAAATTGGGTAATCAAAAGTTGTTTTTAATCATTATTGTTAATTGGGTTGAGATCGATGAATGTTTATAGATACAAAAAGTCTGATTTTTGCAATCAATTTCTGGGTTTGAAGTGTGTTCTGGGTTTATAGTGTTATTGTTTTCTAGGTCGACCTGCAAGTTCGTACCGAACGATATTCAAAGACGACAGATTATCGGTCTCCCGGACAACTCACAGACCATTACCGGTCGACCGCATCATATCGGTCCTTATAATATTCGGTCGACACTATACCGTTCAATACAATTGTCCGGTCGCCCGATCAATTCACCGGCCCATACCGATCGGGACATACCGGCCAGCTCTTTCACAGACCACCCCAGTTAGCATTATACCGGTCATCACCTTGGTCCCGGTCGCATCATATCGGTCGAACAAGTCACCTGTCCAAGCAGGACACCGGTCGAAGTGTTATCGGTCAGCTTACCGATCACCTTACCTTAGATTATATCGGTCCGATCGAATACCGGTAAACATCTTTTTACCGGTCGATACCCTATACCGGTCGTGAGAATATACTGGTCAACACTTTATCGATCGAGCAAGGTACCGGTCCAAGCAAGTACCCGGTCTCTCACTTTGCGCCACTCGAAGCTCGCGAAAACTTCACTTTGCGCGACCTACATCTCACGCAAACCTCTGTTTGCGCCACCCGCGGCTCACACGAATTCCTTCTTTACGCCACCCGTGTCTAGCGCAAATCTCACTTTGCGCGACCTGCTTCTCGCGCAAACCGTCCTTTGCGCCACTGTCCTTGCCATATATCCGATTTTTGCACCAGATTTAACTGTGTTTAATCTATTTGTTCTTTATACTGTGTGCGAGGACTGCATTTAATTATTTTTGGAAATTTATTTTTCTGAAAATTTTTTAATGTAGTTTTTATCTTACTCTTGATTCTAACGATCTCATATAGTTGGTTGTCTTCATACAGATAAGTTTGCTTACTAACCATACAACTAAGATGTCGAATCAGCTTCTCTCAATGGGCTCTCAGTCCAAACCTCATGTCCTCATGGCTGGTGAATATCAACAATGGAAGAAGAGAATGATCCAGTTTCCGAATCACAAAAACAGAGACTATATGGAATCAATCATCAATGGTCCAGTAATCCAATGATCAGAGTACAAGGTCAAGCTGAAACTGAAACATCTCCAGAAATTTCTGATAGATTCGTCCCTAAACCTTATCAGTACTTTACTGAAAAGCAGAAAGAACAGTACAAGACAGATGAAGAGGCTCTTATTTATCTGACAATGGCAATTTCGAATGACATCTACAACCGAGTAGACAGTCGAAACTCTGCAAAAGAAGTCTGGGATGAACTATCAAGACAATTTGAAGGAAGTGAAACCTCCATCCAAGCTAAGCAGAATCTATGCATAAATGCATACGAGGGATTTCATGCAAAAGAAGGAGAGACGTTGCTAGAGACCTACAACAGATACAACATCATTCTCAATGACTTGCGGAGGAACAATATCTCTAAATCAGCTTCAGAGATAAATTACAAGTTTATCAAGAACCTGAATCCTGAATGGAAGAACTTTGCCATCAACCTTCAGATGTCAAAGAACATGGCTCAGGAAAACGTCATTGATATCTTCTCTACTCTTTCTCAGCATGAGGATGAGGTGAGAACGATTAATAATGAGTCCAATAATCTGAAGGAGTCTGTGGCTCTCATTGTTAGAAAAGGAAAGAGTTCAGTTCCGATATCCTCTGCAAGGTTAAAGAAAAATATGTCTAAAGCTCTGGTTACTGAGGTTACTGAGTCCGAATCAGATTCAAGTGATGAATAACTTGAGGTTGATTCTGTTCCAGATATTCAGAAGTTTTCTGAGGACTTAGCTCTAATTACTCGACGATTCAAGAAGAGCTTTGGCAAGAAGAAATTCTACTCAAAGCCAAAGTATGACGGATACAAGAAAGAGAAATCTGAGATGCGATACAAGTCAAGGCATGGAAGGAGAGAAGAAGGCCGAGAAGACAGGAAGGAAGATAGAAGAGAAGGAAAGAGAGAGGAAAAGCGTGAAGAAAGAAAGGATGAAACAGGAAGATGCTACAACTGTGGCAAATTTGGGTATTTCTCAAGAGACTGCAAGTTCAAGAAGGTAAAGAACTCAGAGTATTATGCAAGGAAGTCACTCATTGCCAAGAAAGCTGAAGAAGGAAAAGTAGTGATGGCTGAAGAGGAAAACTATTAAAGCACATATTTATTGGATTCAAGATCATAATTATCTGAAGATGGAAATCTGAAGTTAAAGCTGATAAAGTCGTCTCAACAAATAGTCTAGGGTCCTTTTGTAATAATTAGTCAAAGTCTGTTTTCGTATCTTATTTATTAGCCTTTTATTTTATTTAAATAAGTTTAGTTTGTTGTTGGGCCCAAGCAAGCCAAGCCCATTAGGCTTAGTTAGCCTAAGTATAAATTAGTTTAGGTTAGAGTTTATTAGGTTAGAGATCTTAATTAGTAAAATTATTATTGTGAGGAAGCGTGTGGTGGTGGTGTGGCGCCGTGAACAAGACAGAGAGGAGGGAGAATTCGATTTCAAGTCTGTAACTCATTGAATCGGTTGCTTAATCAATATCAGGTTTGATTTATTGTATTGTTTATGTGATTGCTTGTTTGAATGATTGCATATCGAAGAAATCGTCAATCAAGAAATGGAAGATATTCTGAAGATATTTTGAAGATATGCTGAAATGAAGAATTTTTCTTGAAGATGCTTTACTGGAGATAATTTCTTTCCAAGAGATACTCTCATTGATTGGGGAGATTGCTTCATTCTGAAGACAAAGAGGAAGATTACATTTTCTGAGCTTAAAGAATGATCTTGATCCAAAGGGGGAGATTATTAAAGCACATATTTATTGGATTCAAGATCCTAATTATCTGAAGATGGAAATCTGAAGTTAAAGCTGATAAAGTCGTCTCAACAAATAGTCTAGGGTCCTTTTGTAATAATTAGTCAAAGTCTGTTTTCGTATCTTATTTATTAGCCTTTTATTTTATTTAAATAAGTTTAGTTTGTTGTTGGGCCCAAGCAAGCCAAGCCCATTAGGCTTAGTTAGCCTAAGTATAAATTAGTTTAGGTTAGAGTTTATTAGGTTAGAGATCTTAATTAGTAAAATTATTATTGTGAGGAAGCGTGTGGTGGTGGTGTGGCGCCGTGAACAAGACAGAGAGGAGAGAGAATTCGATTTCAAGTCTGTAACTCATTGAATGATTGCATATCGGGACACATAAAAACTGGTTGTTCCAAAGTTCCGATGACGAGGAGCAAGCACACTTCACCCAAGTATCTTATATGGCAAAGCTGGATGGTGACGATGAAGATTCTGAGGCACAATCCGAAGATGCAAATTCTGAGGTAAGTGATAATTCTGAACTTATTGAATCTTTAATGGCCCAAATACATAGTATGAAAGATGAATTTGCTTTACTGAAAGGTAAACTTAGCTCTGCACAACAATCTGTCTTAAGTTTTCGTGATGAAAATGCTTTGTTAAAAGTTGTTGTGGAAGAAAAAGAAAAAGAAAAGGATGGTTTAAAAGTTGAAAAAGATTCTTTAAAAAGAAAAATATCCGGTTTAGAAACGGATCTTGTGAATCTTAATGCTGAAAAGGGTGAGTTTAAAATCAAATTTGAAGTTTGTTATAAAGAAAGAAATGAAGCTTTCACCAAAATCAAGCAATTGGAGGATATTAATATGAAACGAGGTCAGACTGAGCAGACATTAAATCTGTTGACCAATAAACTCAAAGACGAAAGGTTTTATAAACATAAACCAGGTTTGGGTGTGCCAACTAATGAAATTTTGAAAAAGGCACCGGAGCACTTATATAATTTTGATAAATTCGGCTCCGCAATCAGACCCATTCCTAACATTCGTGCATCCTTTGTTGAAGCAAGTACTCTTAAACCTTCTACAGAGACCAAAGATCAAGAAGAAATAGGGAAGGACAAATCTTGTGAAACTGATTCTCAAAATAGTTTTAAAACAGTTGGTTTTAAATACAATGATTTGAACAAAAACTATGAAACTCGAAAGATCGAATTAACTGAGTTTGAATAACTGTTTACCACACCCTCCAAAGAATCAGTCAGCACAAACACAGTTCCACCTGAGACTGCATGCAAATATGATGAGTATGAATCGGATGTTGATCCATCTACTATACCATCAGTCTCAAATCCCATTGCTTCTAAACCTTTACTTGTTGAGAAGGTTGAAGAAGAAAATATAATCACGAATGAATCTTGTTTGAAAAATGATAAAACGGAGTTTATTGAGTCCATGACTGAGAAGATATTTTCTGAAATGATGAATGCTTCAGACTCTGATCCCCTTTCTGATTTAAAGGAGTCAAATTCTGTGAATGATCATACATCTGAATTGATGAAGCAAATTGATATGTTGCAACAGTCTCTTGATGAGGTTGAAGATGAAAACTTTGATCTTAAGTTTAAACTTGAAAATTATTTGAAAGAAAATCAAGAGCTTTGCACAGAGATCAGTGATTTGAAAATTACTTTGTTTAAAAATGCTTCAAATGATAAACAGATGTTCAATGATCTAAGTTGAAAGTAAGAACTAATCCAGAATTTGATGCTCCTGCAAAACCTTCAGTTGTTTACTCTGATTGTCCTGAATATCCACCGAGTATTTTTGAGAAGGGTGAGACTTCAAGTAGCTCTAGAAAAGAACCACGCTCTAAGTTAGAGACTAACAAGGTTTATGTTTCTGTTTCAAATATAAAAGGAAATGGAGTTGGGAGGAGTAAGAAGAATAAAGATAATAGTTTAAATAAGAATGATAGGTTATCTAGTGAAACTGTTACTTCAAATAGTTGTACTTCAGACATTGTTATTTTGAAAAGTAATTCTTTTGATGAACACGAATGTAAGATTTGTTCCGATAAATCTAAGTTTATGAATTTTGCTAGAAAAAATCTATATTGCAAACACTGCTGGGATAACTCATTCAAATACTACTCCCCTCCAAAGTCCAAACAGAGTAAGAGAAAAGCTAAACTGAACCTTAATTCCAATTCTAATTGTAATTCTTCCACACAACCCAAAGTGTTTCGAGCTAAGGTTGTCAATCCTAAATCTAAGAAGCATTTTCAGGAATTAAATGTTAAGATGGTTTGGAAATGGGTTCCAAAACCCCGTTATGAATGGCGTGTGAAAGTTAAACCAGCTGATATTCTTGAATTGCGTGAAGCTAACCGCGAAGGACCCATCTTGATATGGGTTCCTAAGCAAAACTAATTGTCTCTTTTGCAGGCTTGTCGGCTGTGGGTGATATATTTCGGATGCTCACGCCACATGACAGGATTCAAGCATCTCTTGCATAACTATGTGGAGGAGCCTGCCGGAGCAGTTAGATTTGCCAATTCTGAAGCAGAAGTACATGTCAGAGGATATGGAATGCTCGATAATGGTGTTGTGAAGATTCAAAGAGTGTTATATGTTGAAGGACTTGATCACAATCTGTTTAGTACCAGTCACTTCTGTGACATGAAATATCAAGTCCGCTTCACAACCACTCATTGCTATCTAGAGGATCCCGATGGTTACGAAGTTTTCAAAGCTGAGAGCCATGGAAATCTATACTATGTAGATTTTCCTACACTGTTTGCCACACGTCCAGTATGTCTACTAGCCAAAGCTTCTAAAGCACAATCGTGGACGTGGCATCGCCGCTTGTCTCATCAGAATTTCCGATCTATAGCGAAGCTACAAAGACAAGGTCTGGTCAAAGGTCTACCAGAAATGAGGTTTGAGAAAGACTCAATGTGTTCTGCATGTGAGTTGGGCAAAATGAAGCGAAGCTCCTTCAAGTCCAAAGCTGAATCATCGACCTCATCTGCACTGGAACTTCTTCATATGGACCTTTGTGGCCCAATGCGAACATCATCTATCAACGACAAGAAGTATGTTTTAGTAATGATAGATGACTATTCAAGGTATACATGGCTCGAGTTTCTTCGCAACAAGTCAGATGCGCTAGCGTTGATTATCGCTTTTATTAAGTGTATTCAAGTACGTCTTCAATTGCCGGTCCGAAAAATTCACAGTGACAACGACACGGAGTTCAAGAATGCCACCTTGCAGAGATATCTTATCTCTGTAGGAATTTCACATAACTTCTCCGCAGCCTACACTCCACAGCAAAACGACATTGTTGAACGGAAGAACCACACTCTTGTTGAAGCAGCTCGTACTATGCTTGCTTATTCAGATCTACCTATGTACCTCTGGGCCGAGGCAGTCGCGACAGCATGCTTTACACAGAATCGTACCATTGTGGTCAAGCGTCTTAATAAAACAACATATGAGTTAATTAACAATCGTATACCTAACATCAAATTCCTTCGTGTTTTTGGTTGCAGGTGTTACATTCTGCGCGAGCGTCAAGGTCTATCAAAATTGGATAAGAAAGCGGATGAAGGATATCTCGTTGGATACTCTCTGACATCCAAAGCTTATCGAATTTACATTATTCGAACGAATACGGTTGTTGAAAGCATGAATGTCTCCTTTGATGAGAATTCTACTAGGACTTCTGGACACAACAGTTTAGAACTCGGAATTAAAGACAAAACTTCTATTCAATCCAGAATAGAACCAGCTTCTAAAAGATCCACTTCTTCTAACTCTAATTCTACTTCATCTGAGTTAGATTTATTGTTTATTGATGCCTTCGATGATATTTGTGCAGATTTTGATAAAGGCATATCTACATCAATAACAAGCTCGGAGGTCCCTACTATTTCTGAAGACATGTCTGGACCGTCCGAAGAAGTCACTGAAACTTCATCTCCATTAGGTACAACTAAACCATTAGTTTCTGACTCTACTAATGTTGAATCTGTTTCTGCAGATAGTTCTTCTAGAAATGAAGTCACGAGCACTTCAACTGCTAGACCAGAAGCTTCAGTATCAGAAACGCCAGTACAAGATGTCCCGAGTACATCTGTGGATCTACCTGTCGTGCATGATGAAAACGATGCATCAAATACGCAACAAACAGTTGAATCCTTACCAAGCACACATCGTTGGACTAAGGATCATCCCCTGCATAAAGTGATAGGTGACGTACAATCTGGTGTCACAACAAGATCTGCATCAGCGAACTTCTGCATGTTTTCAAGCTTCCTTAGTTCCTTAAAGCCAAAGAAAGCGTCTGAAGCTCTACATGATCCCTTATGGATTTCTGCTATGCAAGACGAGCTACTACAATTCGAAAGGAACAAGGTATGGCGCTTGATCCCACTACCTAAAGGTAAATATGTTATTGGAACAAAGTGGGTTTTCAGAAACAAGAAAGACGAAGCTGGAGTAGTTGTGAGAAACAAAGCTCGCTTAGTCGCAAAAAGGGTACTGTCAAAAAGAGGGCATTGACTATGACGAAACATTTGCCCCGGTTGCAAGGATCGAAGCCATCAGAATCTTCCTAGCCTATGCAGCGCACAAAAACTTTACAGTCTATCAAATGGATGTAAATTCAGCTTTCCTGAATGGCGTTCTGCATGAGGAGGTCTACGTGAAACAACCAGAAGGTTTCATTGATCCTCATCACCCTGATCATGTCTATGTTTTAGACAAAGTGCTTTATGGTCTTAAACAAGCACCACGAGCCTGGTATGACACTCTCACAAAATTTCTCTTAGCTTCTGGTTTCAAGAAAGGATGTAAGCTAGACCGGAAGAGCACCTCTGGATCATGTCAATTTATAGGTGACAAACTTGTGAGTTGGACCTCAAAGAAACGAAACCGTGTTTCAACATCCACTGCCAAGGATGAATATGTAGCTGCTACTAGCTGCTGTACTCAAGTCCTCTGGATGAAGACACAGTTAAGGGACTTTGGATACAACTACAAGCGTGTTCCTATTTATTGTGATTCCAAGAGCGCAATCGCCATAACTGCTAACCCGGTACAACATTCGAAGACCAATCATATAGATGTACGCTATCACTTCATCAAGGATCATGTAGAAAAAGGTGATATTGAAATACACTTTGTTCAGACCGACTTCCAGTTATCTGATCTTTTCACCAAGTCGTTGGATGAAAAGAGGTTCCAATTTCTAATCAGCAAACTCTGTATGTTGAACATGTCTTCTTAGACCTTACTCATGATTCTAGGGGGAGTATTCTACGTTTTAATTTTGTGTTCATTTTTCCAACTGTTGCTAACGATAGCGGAATCATTTTAACAAATGATTACCATTATTTATTTTATATGCAGGTTTGTTCAAGTGACTATGGCTTCTAATCACATCGGATTAGAACCCGCACTTCAGTGCTTTATTTTACTGCTTTCTGTTTACTTTATGTTCCAAAAAAAAAAATCTTCAGTTGAGGGGGAGCTTAATTGTCAAACTCCTTTTAGTTTGAGGGGGAGAATTGCATCGTCAAACACAACTGTTTTGACTTCTCCAAAAATTTTTATTTTTCATGTAACTCTGTGCTTATTTGTGCTTTCATGTACAATAGCCTGTTGAACAACAAGTTCTTTTTAGGAAATTACATGGGATTCAGTGTGTGAGCTTAACAGAACTTCCATGGATTCACGATAACCAGTGTTTTCTACCCAGGAAGTATTCCCTGAGTGATTGAGGAGAGAGGGGTCAACACATTTGAGTGATGGTGTGTGAATAGGTAAAATGGAAAAGAGAGATTGGTTAGAAGTGAGCATTAAAAGAAAGAGGGTGAGAGAACAGTGTAAAAGAATATTAGACTCTGCACCAAACTTCTTTCTGAGTCGGGCAACCACATAATCTGATTGGTTCACATTCTTTGGTGACCATCATTGAAAAAGGCACATAGCCCATGCCATCTCTTGCATAAAACCCCACCAGCTACTCATTCTTTTCTCAAAAAGAGAATGTTTCACATTTTCTGGGGAAGCAACACATACGCTATTGGTTCTTCATTTGGAAGATACTAATATTGAAAAATAAGGAAAGTTGCCCCACCTTCGAACCATTTCTCATGCACATTGAGTCTTTGTATAATTTGTTGCTGTCTCAACAAGTTTACATACTTTGAGCCTATATTGAAAAGCAATCATCTATGCTTAATTCTTTCATACACATGCACGAACACACAGAAATTTGTTTTCTGTCAAAACGTTCATAGATAACCATGTGTTATTCGATGATTAAATGGAAGACCTGGGAGCCAACATCAAAACCAACTCTTTATATAGTAACTTCGTGTTACTAAGTAACTTTGTGTTACTGACAGGCATATTAACTGAGTTATTTGTTGATTCAGGGTTACCATTTTTAATTATTTGAATATGAAAAGATTGAAATAATCACTTTCTCCATTCGGAGAAACTACTCTTATTTCACACATGGCTCGTTACATGAAGATAGTGCTAAATTGATGACCATATTCAAAGGGGGAGATTGTTTTGCAAAGTTTTGATGATGATGATTCTCACCACTCATCAAAAAGGGGGAGAATATACAAAAAGGGAGAATAATCAAAGAAGGAGAATAAAAAGAAGATTTCAAGAATTTTGAAATAAAGGTTGTTGAAGACTTCAAAGTTTCAAAGATAAAGATGAAGACTGTATCTGAAGTTTTCAAGAAAAAAGTGAAGACAAGTGAAGACCCGAAGACAGTTGCAATTTTTTTTTAATCTTGAATCCAAAGGGGGAGATTGTTGGATCATAAATTGTATTCAAGATTAAAGTTAAAGTTGTTATATCTGTTTTTATAGTAATCATTGTATTTATTTTCTAGCCTAGACTGTTCTTAATAGTGTATTTTGTTTTGTTAAGGCTAGGGGTATTTAAGTCCCCTTAGACCTTTGTTTGTGTAACTTTGGAATTCATTTTGAATATCAGATTACATTTTGAAGCATATTGACTTTCTCTCTCTACTTTCTCTCTCTAAAGATTTAGAGATTCTTGGACTTACAATTGGTATCAGAGCAATCTGAATCTTGAGAGATCAGAGAGAATTCGTTTTTGATACTGAATTTGTGGATTAAAGCAAGAAATTTGATCGATTTTCTTGAATTTTTCAAGAAAATCTCATTTTTTGCTTTTTCATCAAATTCGGATTGGTTTGTGGTTCAATTTGCTTGAATTTTGTTTTGTTGAATTCGTTTTTGATTGTAGATCATTTGTTATTCACAACAAATTTCAAAATAATCATGTTGTGAAGTCTGATTTTGTGAAATTGTAATTTTCTGAAAAACGTTTTTTCACGATCTGTTGTTTTTTAAAAATCTCAATTTTGTGGTGTTTAATCGATTTTGTTATCTGGAAAGTGTTAGAAAAGTGTTTTCGATCAATCTTGTGTGTATTTGTTGTATTAAATTCATGGATATAATCGTTTTTGTGGAATTTTTCTTGATTTTTTGAACTTTGCGCGAGATATAAACTTTGCGCTAGTTCATCACAGGTTTGCGCTAGACTCATCTGCTTTGCGTCATACTCATCCAAAGAATTCTTCAAAGTTCGCAACAAGTTCAGTTTTGTTCACTTTGCGTCTCCAGTATATAGCGAAAAGTACCCTTTGCGCTTCATATTGTTCACGAGAAGTATACCTTGCGTTTTACTCTAGTCACACAAAGTTTACTTCGCGTTACACCTTGGTAACGAGAACTTGAGTTTGCGCTTCAAACACATCACGCAAAGTCAGTTTGCGTATTCAGCGTGTAACGCAAAGTCAGTTTGCGTATTCAGCGTGTAACGCAAAGTCAGTTTGCGTCTTCAGCGTGTAACGCAAAGATCATCTTGCGTTTCCTTCAGCTCGTGCAAAGTCCACTTTGCGTCACCTTCGTATCACACAAACCTCAAGTTTGCTCCAATTTGTATCTTTAAGTGTTGGAACTGTTCAGATCGAGTTTGTGTTCAAAATGTCTCTGCAAGCACAAATTTACAAGAATGACCTAATGATGTCATTGGGATCTGACACACGCCCTCTAGTACTGATTAATGAGAATGAGTTTGAATAGTGGCAAGACCGATTTATTAACTTCATTGAAAGACAACCAAATGGGGAGAATATGATGAAATCATTGACTAGGGTCCTATGGAGAGGCCAATGAAAGTTATTCCAGCTACTGCAACCACTACTGCTACAACTGTTGAGAAAGCATTAAGAGAATATGATGTTGATGAGTTGTTACGATATCAAGCTGACAGTCAGGCACAGTCAAATCTGATTCTTGCACTGCCAAACTCCATTTACAACAGAATTGACTGTTTCAAGCAAAATCCTATGCTTATATGGACTCAACTGGAAAAAATTATGCTTGGTACAGCTATGTCAACTCAGTTGCGCCAAACAAGGTATATGAATAATTTTGAAGAGTCAAGGCTAAGGATGGGGAAAGCTTAAAGAGTGTATTTGACCGATTTTGGGCTGTCATCAATAATCTGTACAAGATCAAAGTTAAAAAGACTGAATTTGAGGCTAACTTGAAGTTTCTGAATGCATTACAACCAGAATGGAACAAGCCATGCCATAGAATGAGAAATGGTGTTCGAATATCTACTATGCCAATTCAGGAATTGTACGAAATTCTGATGACAGATGAGTCAATGGTGATGGAAAAGAAGGCTAAGCTCGATAAGAAGAATAAGCCTAAAATTGTTGATCCAATTGCACTCCTTGCAAGTCAACTGGCCGAGCAAGCATTTGACAGATGAGGCTTATGATGGTTCTACTGAAGATGATGGTGAAGCCTTAGAGAAAGCCATGATTCTACTTTCTCAACACTACCAGAAAAAGTTTCAACGAAGAACAGGATCCAACAATCTCCGTTTCACTTCTGGCTTCAAGAAGATTGAACCTGGTGCTTCATCAAAGCCTTACGTTCCAAAGTTTGAGCTTGCAAAAGTAGTAGAACCGAAAAAGGATGACAAGAAGGTTATGAACTGCTACAACTGTGGGAAACCTGGTCATATAGCCAAAGATTGTCAGGTAAAGGTGGTTAAGGATTCAGCTTTTTATTGGAAGAAGTTGGAACTGGCTGAGAAGAGAGAAAATGGAACTATTCTGTTGGCTAAGGAGGAGTATTGGTTAGATCATTCTGACAATGAAGCTGAAAATGAGGAGACAGCTGCTATGTGCTTCATCGGGGATGACAAAAGTGATGATGAAGAAGATGATACTTCCACTGATGATTCCGAGGTAATTTCCGTGTTCAATGTCAATTTTATTTTTTCTCAATTGAACGTTATTGTCAATGCTTTACATGATTTTCGTTCAAAGTTCTCTTCTGAAAAATTTGAAAATCAAGAAAAGTCTGTTTTAATTGATAAACTGCGAATTTCTCTGAAAGATGAAAAGACCATTTTAATTAACACAAAAGGGAAATTTCAAAAGCAGTTGGATGAGTTGGAAAATTCAAATCAGACTCATCGTGATTCGTTGACCGAACTGACTTCTTCAAATCAAAATCTTTCTGATAAAATAATTGTTCTAGAAAGGAAATTATATAAGCAAGAACAATCTGAGCAAACCATTTACATGAATAAACCAAGGAGTGAAGAATCTATAAAGGAAAAAGTGGGGCTTGGTTTTAAAAATCCGCATTTTTTAAATCATGCTAAAATAGAAGTTCCTACTTTATATGAGTATGATCATCCTGGTCTTGCACGATATGCTCCTCAGTTTAAATTATTTTGGACAACTGAAAAGCAAAATTTAGAAGATGAAAATGAGAAAAGAATGAAAAACAAGAGGATGGAAATGTCATTTGTTTACACTTCTGAAAATGCCAAGTATTTTCCTGACAAATCAAGGAAATCCAGAAAATCTCAAAATGTTTTAAATGTAAAATCTTCCAATAAATCTTCATTACCAACTGAATTTGTTGATATATTTGCTAACTCTAATAAGGAAAATGCATCTCCGGTGTCCTATTATACTAAGAGATACATTCCCTCATTAGTGTTAGAAGGTAAGATAGTTGATCTTGAAGATAAATTGGAAGAACAAAGTCTTCAAACTGATTTAGAAAACGATTTATTTCTTTTTATAATGAAAACAAGTTTTGAAGACAAAATTTTATCTGGATTTTCCATCAATTCTAAGGAAAATATTCAAGTTAGTAAAAACAATGTGCATTTGCGTCACCCGTTGGTAACGCAAACCGACACTTTGCGCCAAACGTTGGTCGCGCAAAGCTCAGTTTGCGCCACCAAAGGGTCGCGCAAACCTCCTCCTGACTTATGTTTTTTCTGAAATTTCTCACTCCAAGGCTAGTTCCTCAATGTCAAATGCTCAGTCTGATTTCTTGAATAAAGTTTTTTCTTCTACTTCAATTGTTGATGATTCTTTAACGCTAAACGATCAATATTATAAAACAAAAACAAAGCGTAAAAGAAGAAGGTCAAAGAAGTCAAGGAAACATGATAGTGTCTTGTCTGAAAATTCTAATTCTTCTGATTCTTCTGTTTCAGATCGGACTGTGAATAGATCACAAAAGCTGATATGGAGGATAAAGTAGAAATCTATAGAATCTGAGTTTTTAGAAGATACTTGTGTAGTGAATCTTTGTGACAATGATACATTTGCTTTTTATAATAAAAATACAAAATATTCAATACCGCAAATGATTCACATTGCAAAGCATGTTTCATCTTCTTCTAGTTCTGATTCTGATGATTATGTTTATTCCTCTATTGATGATTGCTTTCATGAGAATTATAAAAATAAATTTTCAAAAGGTAAAAGACACAAATCTAACAAGAAGGGACCCATAAGCATATGGGTACCTAAATCTGTGTAGTTTCTGTATATGCAACCTAGTCATTTATGGTATCTGGATTCGGGGTGCTTCAAACACATGACTGGCAACAAATCATTACTTTCCAATTTTAAAGAAAAATGTTGTGGTCGTGTTAAGTTTGGAAACTGTGAGACAGCTCCAATTCTTGGTTATGGTGATCTTGTTCAAGGTAATATAACTGTCAAAAGAGTAAGCTACGTCGAAGGCCTAAGTCACAACTTATTTAGCATCGGGCAATTCTGTGACAAAGAGCTTGAAGTCAGCTTCAAATCCAAAAGAGTTGCAGTGAAGAACGATAGTGGTAAGGATCTTCTGGTGGGAAAAAGACGCTCAAATTTGTATACCATGGATCTTTCTAAGATCAAAATCCCTTCAGACATATGCTTGTTTTCTAAAGCTTCTTTTCAAGAAAGTTGGATTTGGCACAAATGTTTAGCTCACCTCAACTTTAAGCATATGGGTCGCCTTGTCAAGCATGATTCAGTGAGAGGTCTTCCAGTTCTTTGTTTCCAGAAAGATCATCTCAGTCAGGATTGTGAGAAAGGAAAGATGAAGAAAGCATCTCATAAGCCAAAGCCTGAACCCTGCACTTCGGCTATTCTTGACATACTGAATGTTGATTTATGCGGTCCGATGAAGACAAATAGTATAGGTAAGAAGAGATATGTTTTGGTGATTGTTGATGACTACTCAAGGTATACATGGGTAAAATTTCTCAAGTCAAAAAACGAGACTCCTAAATTTCTCATCACTCTCATCAAGACAATCCAGACAAATAAGCAAAAGCAAGTCAAAGTGGTAAGATCAGATAATGGCACTGAATTCAAGAGCAATACTCTCCAGGCTTTCTACAATTCTCAAGCTATACAACAACAATTTTCTGTTGATCGTACTCCGCAACAGAATGGGGTTGTTGAAAGAAGAAACAAAACGCTTGTTGAGGATGCCAGATCAATGCTTGCTTATTCAGGGCTTCCTTTGTCTCATTGGGCTGAAGCCGTATCAACTGCTTGTCATACTCAGAACCGATCAATTCTGCATCGTCGATTCAACAAAACACCGTATGAACTTATGAAAGGTATCAAACCGAACGTCAAGTATTTCAAGTCATTCGGGTGTAAATGCTATATTCTGAATGACAGAGATAATCTCAACAAGTTTAGTCCAAAGGCAGATGAGGGTGTATTTCTGGGCTATTCTTTTAATTCTGCAGTTTTAGAGTCTTTATGATATCAGCAAGAAAGGTGATAGAGAGTATAAATGTAAAAATTGACGAAGCTGCTGATTTGGTTTCTAGTCACTCAGGCTCAGAACCCGCTTTTACTGACAATTCAGTTTCTAAACAAATCAGTTCAGAACCTATTCTTTCACCGATTAATCAAGATTCTTCTACTCCCTCACTTATTTTTTCTGATCTTGATTATCTGTTTGAAAATTTTTATAATGATGTGCCTAGATCTAACTCTGAAAATGTCTCAAATGTTTTGAATCAGGAAACTGAGAGCACATCTACTCCCAATTCCGCTGCATCTATCTCTGAACCTGATGCTGTTCCAGTTCCTCCTGTTGATCAGACACAATCAGAAACTGAGCCTATTCATGAAGAGCCTATTCAAGAAGAATCTGTACATGAACAATCTGTTCAAGAGGAATCAGTTCAGGAAGAAGTACAGAATGATGTTATTCAACAAACTCTTCCAGAATCTGATACAGAAGTTGTTGAGCTACCTCCTCCTCCAGTTGAAACTGTGTCTATCTCTTCAACTGACTTCGAAGCTTTTGAACCTCCCTCTCAACAATTAGAAGTGGTTCAAGACATTATTGATCCTCTCCCTCATACCACAAAATGGACAAGATCTCATCTAATTCATCAAATTATTGGAGATCCTCAAGCCAGTGTGCTTATACGTTCCAGGACGGCTACTTCCAACGAATGTCTCTTCACTTGCTTCTTAAGCAAGATTGAACCAACAAAAGTTTCAGAAGCGTTTGAGGATCTGGATTGGATTATAGCAATGCAAGAGGAGCTCAATCAATTTGACGCACTCAAAGTTTGGAGACTTGTACCACGGTCGAAAGGAAAGAGCATAATTAGAACAAAGTGGATATTCAAGAACAAGAAAGACAAAGATGGTATCGTTATTCAGAACAAAGCAAGATTGGTAGCCAAAGGATATCGACAAGAAGAAGGTAGTGACTACGATGAAACATTTGCACTCGTCGCCAGATTGGAAGCTATTCGGATGTTTCTTGCCTTCGCTGCTTATCGCAACTTTACCGTATATCAAATGGATGTCAAGACAACATTTCTCAATGGCAAATTGAAAGAAGAAGTATATGTATCTCAGCCAGAGAGATTTGTTGACAAAGATCGTCCTGATTACGTATATTTTCTCGATAAAGCTTTGTATGGTTTGAAACAAGCTCCACGGGCGTGGTATGACTAGTTGTCAGCCTTCTTAATCAAATATGGCTTCACCAAAGGATCCATAGATACCACTCTTTTCATTTATAGATCAAACTTGAATATTTGCTTAGTTCAAATATATGTAGATGATATTATCTTTGGTGTGACTAACAAATCTGTATGTAATTGGTTTTCTGATCTAATGACTTCTAGGTTTCAGATGAGCATGATGGGAGAAATCAAATTCTTCCTCGGCTTACAAGTGAAACAGCTTCCAGATGGAATCTTCATCAACCAGTCAAAGTATGTATTTGACATCTTGAAGAAATTCAAGATGGACAAATCTACTTCAATCGGCACGCCGATAGCTCATGGTGCTAAAATCGGACTTGATCCAGATGGAAAAATTGTGGATCAAAAGACATATAGAGGGATGATCGGATCACTGATGTATCTTACAGCAAGTCGCCCGAATATAATGTTTTCTACGTGCCTATGTGCCAGATTCCAAGCCAAACCGAAAGAATCTCATCTATTAGCAGTCAAGCGTATTTTTTGATATATTAAAGAAACTCCTTATTTAGGTTTATGGTATCCTAAAAGTTCTGACTATAAGTTGATTGCTTATTCAGATGCAAATTTTGGTGGTAATCAATTGGACCGGAAGAGTACCTCAGGACATCTTCAATTCTTGGGAGACAGACTGATAAGTTGGGCGTCAAAGAAGCAGAATTGTGTTTCTATATCAACTGCATAGGCAGAGTACGTCGCCGTAGCTAGTTGTTGCGCTCAAGTCCTATGGATGAAGACACAACTTCGGGATTACGGGATGTTGTACAAAACAGTGCCAATATATTGTGACACCAAGTCCGCAATTGCCATATCAGTCAATCCGGTCCAGCACACCAAGACCAAGCACATAGATATGCGGTACCATTTCATAAAGCATCATGTGGAAGAAGGTACTATTGAATTATATTTTGTACCAACTGAATATCAACTTGCTAATATCTTTACAAAAGCCTTAGATGAAAAACGTTTCAATTTTTTGCTTTCAAAATTAGGCATGTTGAATTTAAAAGTTTAAATCTTTACAAATTTTATTCTATAAAGTAAAATTTTACAGATTTTCTTTCTTTTGAATAAAATGTATGTATAGGATCTTTTACAAGTTCTTTGTTTATATTAAAGTTTTATATGTTCAACTTTCAAGTCTAACAAAAGTCGAAAAGTCAGCAACATGTTTGTAGCTTTTGATACTGCTTTATAGATATGTGAGTCGAAATTTTTATAGTTTACTTTGCTTAGACTATCTAAATGATCAGAATTATAGATCGGAATGAAAATATAGGCTAAGCATTTAGACGTTGATCTGAGTGATTGAGATGAATAATAAATTCTTAAAATTGTGAAATCTCTAAGTTTAAAAAGTTTGTACCTGTGACCTTTCTGCTTTGGGAAAGTAAGTTCCGTGGGATGCTCGTCATCTGATCCCCTAAGGTCAATTGATCTGGGAGTGATCGAACCCAAATCCTTCTATAGAATTAGATCGAAAGTCATGTTCTACTGGTATGAATGGGTTTAGGATATGTCGATGTAGCCTTTCTGATCCGGGAAAGTAAGTTCCAAAGGGTGCTTGACACCTAGTCCCCTAAGGCCAACTGGTCTGGGAGCGGCTGACCCAAATCCTGCAATAGGGTCAGATAGAAAGTTATGTTTATGACATGTTCTTTACTTAATGAACTCTTTGATTAAAAGATGCCAAAGTGCACAACGCTCAAAAGATGCCAAAGAGCACACTCATGTGAAGATGCCAATGTGCACACTGCTAAAAAGATGCCAATGAGCACACATCTCATGATACTTGGTGATATGTTTGAGTTGCGATAAACTTGTAAATTTGTGAAAGTCTTAATTTTTTATGACTTAGTGTCAGTACATGCAAAGTTCTCTATAAGTTTTTTTGAATTGCATTTTTCTTGAAGCTAATCGAAGTTCACATGCGAGCACACTGAATTTACAGATGGAAGTTTTTGAAACTGAACATGTCTTAACTTGATATGCAATTATACTTGTTTATGCATCCAACAACATATGCTTGATTTCAACTGATTGATAAATCTGTGAAATTTTAATGAGTAGACTTTAATTTGTTTAGTGTTTAAAATTTTACATGTTCAGTTGTTTCAAAATTTACATTCAGTATTATTTTTCTTTTTACACTGATGTTTATTTGGTTATGTATCCATATCTTTGTTAAATGGTCTGTGCATATTTCGAGGGGGAGTGCCAATCTAAAAAGATTTTATGAACCAGTCTGTTTTTGAGGGGGAGTGAACCAAGCTGATAAAATTACTTCACGAACTGATCAGATTCTATTGAGGTAAGTATTTCTGATATTTTTGTGCAATTGTTGATCTGATTTGATAAATTTTGTGCATTTGTGTAGGGGGAGTAAAAGAGCTTGACAGATAAGTTTACTGTTATTTTTTATATGAATTATTTTTTTTTGTTTTAGAAGTATTTTTTTTAGTGTTATTTTTTTATAAATACTCAAGTACTGTTCCCCTTTCCTTTTTCTCGCTCTCTTTTTCATTTGAAATACATTCGACTATTCACATTCTCTCTCTCTCTCTCTCTCTGTGATTTCAAATTGTTGTTTTCAGAGTTGTTCTTCGAATCAGGTATGTGTTCTACCTTTATTTTGATTTGTAGTTATGATTAGTGTTTAT
Organism: Arctium minus; assembly: GCA_954870635.1. Classification (NCBI taxonomy): domain Eukaryota; kingdom Viridiplantae; phylum Streptophyta; class Magnoliopsida; order Asterales; family Asteraceae; genus Arctium; species Arctium minus. The sequence continues at coordinate 147,658,276 of OX941081.1, forward strand.
GTTTTAGTATAACAGTTTTTCATATTTGATTTTGGTTTCATTTCGTTTTTTTTTCTTATTGTGCCTTTTCTTTCTCTGTTCATCGTCTTCTACATCAGATCGAGCCGTTTAGCTCAAATCGTGTGTTGGGTTTGTCTTAGTTGCATATTTCGACAATCTGGTATGTGTTTTCTTACTTTAATTTGTTGTTTTGTTATTTTGATTTTGTGTTTTGAGTTGTTCGTGACTGTTCATCTTTGGGTTTTTCAAATTTTCATAAATTTGAGTTGAATACTGATTTAATCAGTCTTTAAGTAGTATAAATATGCTTTTAGTCTTTCGTTATGGAATTTTGAACTCTTCTCTTGATTTTTAATCGATTTATTTGAAGTTTTGGAAAAATCAGAGATGAACTCACGCAAACCGTTGTTTTCTAGGGTTTTGCGTTTTTCTGAGTATACAAGTCTTCTTTGCGTTTTTCATAGGTCACGCAAACCTATGTTTGCGTTACCTGTTGGTCACGCAAACCTAAGTTTGCGTTACCTGTTGGTCACGCAAACCTAAGTTTGCGTTACCTGTTGGTCACGCAAACCTAAGTTTGCACAACCTATTGATCACGCAAACCTAAGTTTGTGTGACATGGTTGTCATGAAAACTTATGTTTGTTTTGTGTTTCTCACGCAAACCTGACTTTTCGTTATCTTTTAGAGACACAAACCTCGTGTGTGTGTGTGTTTGTTTTTTTGTTTGAAGTATAGTTTGCGTAACACGTAGGTCACGCAAAGCTTACTTTGCGTTACCTGTTGGTCACGCAAAGTTTACTTTGTGTCACCTATGTGTCACACAAACCTGTGTTGTTTTGTTTGTTGATGAATTTTTTTTCCAAGTATAGTTTTCTTCACAAGGTACTCACGCAAAGTCTACTTTGCGTTATGCACTGGTTACGCAAACCTCAGTTTGTGTTTCAAGCTTGTCACGCAAACTTCTCTTTTCGTTTCTAGTTCATTGCGCAAACCTTCTTTGCGTTTCCTTCTTGTCACGCAAACTATACTTAGAAAAAATTTCATCTTTGTGTTTTTCTTCATTTGTCTCATTTTTCTTCGTTTCTATTTTCCAGATTATTCAATGGCTTCTCAAACCAACACTGATCCAGTAATTCAGGATGAGAATGTTATTCTCGATGATCCTTCTGATCGGGTTTCTCATGAGACGCCTATGCCGTCTGTTCCTTCTGTTGGAGCGAATTTGTCCGCTTCTAGACGTTCACCAAATGATGTTTTTCCAACGATCATGTATATGCCGTACAAACCGAACAACTACCACGTGGATTTTGATCGAATCAAGATTGATCCGGTGATACGCTCAATCCTCAAAGGTCATCCACTTGCCCCTGCTCTCTCTTACTGCGCAGATGTTCCTGAGTTTTATCTATAGCAGGCGTGGCATACCATTACAAAGAATGAGCTAGCTCGACCTCATCGATTCGATTTTCAGATTGATCAATTTGATTCGTTATTATCATACAAGCGTCTGTGGCTTATATTAGAACTTCCAAGACCAAATTCTCGACCAGGGCGCACTTCTTACGATCAGTTTCCTTCTGAAGAGGATGTTCATGCAGGAATCAGAAATCTGGGTTATCTGGGCAATCTGAATCGGGTCAGTGACTTTGATAAGTCAAATCTTCCTCCAGTCTGGTACGCATTGTTCTCAGTTCTCAACAGGTGCCTAACTTCTAAGCATTATGGCACTAACAATGCGAGTCTACACTATCTGAGGTTATTCCATGCAATTGTCTATGACCTGCATGTCGACTATACCTATATTTTCTGGACTGAATTGTCTGAGAGGGTTCAAGACAAGAAGACGAATAAGAAGAGAAAGTTTATTCCCTTTGTCAGATACGTGAAGTTGATCGTTCGTAGCATGCTCAGAAGCAATTCAGCTATTCCACGCAGATTTTCTTGGCCTCAGGTTTCAGATACTGAGACGATGTACATTCAGAAGTTAAAGCGCTCTTTCAACTATTCTATGCCTATTCCTGCTGATCTCATTGTGAAGTATGCGGATCCATCTGATGCGAGAAGTTGATAAACCTGAACCGTCTAATGATGAACGAAATGTCTCTTTGCATGTTGAACAAGAAGTTGAAGTAGTTATTGCTGATAAAGAGGTTGACACAGCTGTTGAACAAGAAGTCGAAGTAGAAGTTGCCGATCAAGAGGTTCAAACAGTTGTTGCTACTCAAGATATTGATGATGTACTTGCTTCTATTCATTCCGAACCTACTGCTTCTGTCCATGATATTTCTGATACTTCTGATCCTGCTGTTGATGTTTCTGCTGGTGATGGTGATAAAGATGTCGATATTGGTGATGATTTTGTAAGAGATGAAGATGTGAATAATGATGATTCTGATAGTGATGGTGATGATGGTAATACTGCTGATCAACAGAGTCTTCGAGTTTATGAAAGGAAGACCAGGACACCGGAAGTGATTGTTCAAGAGGATATTATTTCTGAAGCCGAATCCGTTTCTATCAATCCGAGAGTTGCTGATATACATCTCGATGAACTTGATTTAACATTTGCTAATGTTTCAACTCATCATCGGGTTCTAGATACTGCTGTTTCTCCGTCTTCTCTCGAGCCTTCTTCCAGTGTCAAGACTTCTTCAGTCGAGGTACGGGATTCAACAACGAAATTTACTACTCTGAATGATGTGATTCTACAGATGAATGAGTAGTTTGAAGAGCACAAGAATTCGTAAATCCATAAATTACGTGCTTTCTTCAAAGGCAAGATGCCTGAGATTGATCCATCTCTCATTCCTCCAGAAATTCCCTTCAGAAAACCTACTGGCGTTATTATCAGAGATTCTTTGTCTGTCCCAGTTTCTACAGCTTCACCAAATAGTTTCTCTACCGACTCCTCCCGTATTCACTGTGTCTGCTGGACTCTTCACATCAATTCCTTATGCTACAGCTTCCAGGTCTTCTTTGCATGATCTGCCTATTTCTGAATTAACTGATTTGTTGTATGCACGTCTTCTTTCCTTGTCTCCGCCGGAACATCAAGATCAGGATCTGCTTTCTCTTCTGAGAAATTTCCAACCTTCACCGCCTCAAGCGCCTTCATCTGATTCTGACAGGATTACAGCGCTATCTGATGAATTCCATTCTTTCAGATCAGAAGTTCGAACTAGTTTTGTAGATTTAAGGTCTTTCATGACTCAATCTTTTTCTGATCTTGCTAACCGGTTTGATAATCTTCAACAAAGCTGCAGAACAGAGGTCGGTTCGTCTCTTAAGCGCCGACATGACCAAGATGATCCCGATCATCAAGGCCATTAGGGGGAGTTGGCTAAGAGACCAAGAATGGAAGGAACTTCTTCAGAGAGAGATAATCAAACTCAAGAAGAAGCGGTTGGTGGATCTGAACAGAATGCTGAAAATGTTGAAGATTGCAACGTTAATGACTTGGTGAATTTGTTGATTGATAGGGTTGATTCTTCTTCAATGTCTGATTTTATCAAAGTTTTTGAGCAGAACAAAGAGAAAAACTGGCAGATTGTGTTTTATGAAGATACAAACATTGTTTCTAATCCAGTTGTAGTTGCTAATGCTGAAATTGTATCTGATATGAAGTCTTTCTTTTCGAACATTATTGAAATTAATTCAGATGATGATGATGATTCTAAGTATGAAAAAGTCTGTAAAGTGAAGATAGAAGATTGTGATGACATCATTATCATTTCTGATACAGAAGATGATTCAGTGTTCATGGATGCAAAAGATGAAGAAGAGGCAGAATTGTTATACAGTGATCTTCCTGCTCATGGTGAGGTTCCTAAAACTGCTAAAGCCACATCTACTCCTGCTACTAGTTCAGCTCTGACGACCACTATTCCTTCAAGTTCATTTGAAGTTGGTCAGTCGTCAAGAGCACAAGCTGATGTTCCACCTTCTGATCCTGTGATTCCACTGTCTATTCTAGAAGAAGGAGTTTGCAACAGAGATACATGGCTTCAAGACTAAGATCAGCTTTTCTAGAAGACACTCAGAGTAACATCTTTGTTTCTAGAAGAAGGTCAATTAACATCTATGCAATTCTTGGAGTAGAGAAAGAGTTAGATGCCTATCAATTTGAATACTTAATGTTCATTAAGTGCCAGCGCAAAAGAAATAATACTGTTTCTTCTCCACACTTGATTATTCGAGTCATTAGTGTCACAATGAACAAGTTTGTGAATATTTGTTATCCTGACTTTGAAGTTGAAAGAAGAGACTGCAGGCGGTATAAATTCTCAGAGGCAGACTTCACTGACCTTTCTATAGATGACATTGAGTTTTTATATGACCATTTCAGGAATCTCTATCATAGATCACAGGATGTTTCACAAGCTTTGTTCGTCATCAAAAGATTCATTCGACGGCAAATCCGATTCTTCCGAGTTTTTGATTTCTAGATGGCCATTGAAAGTTTTCAGCCGGTTGTTAATCTTCATAGGCCCAACCGAAGTTTGCCAAACTTAGAGTCTTATCCCCTTCTCACCATAGTTGAAGATCCATATGGAGTTGTGTACAAGAATGACTCAAATGAAAAATGCTTTCTCAGATTTGAAGAAATTGCTCATTACTCTGATGGAACTTTAAAGGTGATTAAGCTTCAGTTGGAGCAACATCTAAAGGAGGCTTAAAGAAGATTTTTGGAAACAAGAGATAATGCATTTCTATTTGATAATGATGAAATCCGACTTCTCCAGAAGACTTTAAATACAATTCAAGAGAGATTGAATTTCCGCTCCACTCTGCGACGTTTGGAAGTGTTAATCGGGCTGAATAGACTTCGTCAAAGAGAAGAGCATAAGTGATTCTCCAAATTCGTCTGATTGGTCTATGCTGTTTTAGAAGATTGTTTTTGAAGACCACGACGCCAATGACTACTAAGGGGGAGATTGTTAGATCTGTTTTTATAGTAATCATTGTATTTATTTTCTAGCCTAGACTGTTCTTAATAGTGTATTCTGTTTTGTTAAGGCTAGGGGTATTTAAGTCCCCTTAGACCTTTGTTTGTGTAACTTTGGAACTCATTTTGAATATCAGATTACATTTTGAAGCATATTGACTTTCTCTCTCTACTTTCTCTCTCTAAAGATTTAGAGATTCTTGGACTTACAAAAGTTAAGGGTTTAAACTGCAATTATATTAAAATTAAATTAGAGGGTCTATTTAGTATTTTGTTAATAGTTATTTTGTAATTGGGCCCAAGCCCATTAAGCCTATTAGGCTTAGGTATTTAATGTTTTGTTTATTAGGTTTTTAGGGTTAATCTTCATTATTATTCATTATCACATTTTAGAGAGGTAGTCGTAATTCTCTGTAATCCTACGTTCAAGGTATCAAGAACACACAAGGTTTTCATTGATTATTCAAGGGATTGGTATGTTATTCTAATCTTTATATCTCTTGATCTATATTGTGTTTGTGTGTTAATTATCAACTAGATTAAACTGGGATAATAATGTCAAATTTAGGAATGGGAATGGAAAGTTGAACAGAGACACTTGGAAGATCATCAAAATCTAAACCGAAGGAGTCTGAATTCGACACAAACTGCATTGTGTCTTTATTTAATTGGGCTTTTCCCCCTCAATCTGATCATCTCTTTCAACAGAGAGTCTTCTCCTCGGATTTCCTCCCCTTAAATCTGAGGAGTCTCTTGATGATCATCTTCAGCTCGGATTTCCTCCCCCTGAATCCGAGCAGTTTCTTGATGATCTTCTTCATAAACCGCTTATTGGGTTTCCTCTTCTTGGATGTGATCCTGAGTAGATGTAATGATATTTCCGACTGCTACATCATTTGCAGGATTGATTGGCTCTAACTCTACTTCTTCACTAATGGGAGAGTCAAAAGATGGTTGATATTGTGATCTAGTGTTGGTGGAATCTAAGGAATCCGAGCTTTTCTCCCCTTACTAGCACCTGAATGGAATAACACATGATCCAAAGTAGCAGTTAGATTATGTATATATTCACTGATGATGTCAGTGCATCCCTCAGTGAGGTAGATTAGCTCTCTGTTGGATTCAGGAATGATGTTCAGAGGAATATTCGGTAGAGAACGAGAGGTATTAGGAGTAGTAGATCGAATTTTCTTAAGGATTTTACAAGAAGTCCTTCTTGAGTGTCAAGCTTTGAGTGGAGAGACTTGAGAGATTCTTTAATCATATCAAAATCTGATTGTCTTGATAAGTTCCCCATCTCAATGGTTACACCTTTGACTAAGTTCTCCAATTTTTGAGCAATAGAGAGGACTTTGGAGTGAATTTCATCATCCTTGATCCGATGAGTATTGAGTGTAGAAAAAATGTTTCTTAAGGACTAATTGTTGTCCTTAAGCCCATCATGAAGAGATCTGTTGGCCTACTCCCTTGAATTGTCAAAGCCCTCAAATTTCTTAAGGATCTTAGATAAAGATCATTGATGATTTTCACTTTGTTTCTGTAAAGCTTCATCTGAGTTTTTGCATTGTTCTTCCAATTTGTTGGTTTTGGGTAATTAGATCCTTTGCAGTGGAAGAAAGTGTCGAGAGTGTATGTTCATGTTTTTTGTCGGAGGCACATAATTGATCTACAACCTGAGAAGGTAGAGCATAGATGAGCTGGACTTGTTGAGGATGATCACATCATGGGGCATCTGATGGTTGAGGTCGATCAAGAAATTGGATTTGAGTGATCATATCTGAAGTAGTAAAAATAGGTGATGATCCCACTGTGGATGAATGTGGTAGAGATAATCCGATCATGGCTTGAGTTCCTGCAAGTGTGGTGGTGGAAGGAGATCCAGAGTTGCTCCGATCCTCTTTCTCTAAAGATGAAGATAAAAGTATCTGTAAAGGAACCCCTGATGTTTGATCCTTTGCACCAATATTAACTTTGAACTCAGGACCATGCATTACGTCTAAGAGTGCATTGAGATAAGAGTTACCAACATCTGATGGGGTAAACTTGTCGGATAGATTGGAGGTTTATGTTTGAGGCTTAGAAGGTATAACATGTCATTGGATTTGCGATGAATCCATTAAGGTAGCTTCAGTTTTTAGAGGAACTGAGATTGAGGTCTCATGCTGACCCGTTTGTACAACAATATCATGTTGGGAATATAATGAGGAACTAGGTGGGATAACAAATGCCATAGACCTTGAGTGGCCTATTTCTATATCCGAGGATTTTTTTAGAATCCTTGGATAGTTTCTTTAGCTTGGTCTTTTGGATTAAAGGGATCTTTCTTGACGTTCCCAGTTTGGCTAGAGATAGTAACTTCCATTTTTGGTAGATGGATTAGAGACCTGGGTAGATTATGAAGGTTCTTTTAGATTTGTAGTCTTTGCAGTAGAATGTATAGAATTAGCTACCAAGAGAGGTCTAGAGATATTCGATCTTATTTTAGGAAAAGGCTAGAATTTATTGTATTTATTGGATGGTCGTGAAGAAAGAGATTGAGAAGAGGCTAATGTGGATCTTTTCTCTTTCAGAGGTGGCCAGTAGGTATTTTCTGGTTGCCTCTCTGTCTGTTAAAGCACAGTTTTATTGGATTCAAGATCATCATTATCTGAAGATGTAAATTTGAATTCAAAGTTCGAAAAGTCGTCTCAACAAATAGTCTAGGGTCTTTTGTAATAAATAGTCAAAGTGTGTTTCCGTATTTTTCGTTTTTAGTCCTTTTTCCTTAAAATAGGTTTTAGGTATAAATAAGTTTATTAGTGTTAATTAGGTATTAGAGTTGTAAGTGTAGTGGTGGTGCGCCGTACAAGAGAAAAAGAGAGAGAGAGCAGAGGCGTGAGATAGAGAGAAAACAGAGAGAATGATCGAGTTCATCATCAAGAAATCTTGTAACCATTTGAATCATTCGATTAATCGTATCAGGTTTGCTTTATATTGTTGTTTAAATCGTTTTGCTTGATTGAATCGTTAATCACAGGGACACACAATTGGTATCAGAGCCATACAGATTGAATTGAATTTTTTTTTCGGTTCTGCTTATCTGTAAAGATTCAAAAATTATTATTGTGTGATTGTTCATTCAAGTTGTTATTGTTTGGATTGTGTTTGATTAGTATATTATCTTGACTGGGTATTGATTGTTTTGAGTGTCGCATCGATTTCGATTATCAATTTGATGATTTTTGCTGTTCTGGGTTCGTTCACGAGTTGCACTGGTTCATAAATCAAATCTCTCTCAGAGTGGTTTTTATTGAAATTAATTGATAGCAATCAGTTCTAATTGTTTAATCGATTGTTTTGGCAAAGTTTGGTAGTGTAATTCGTGTTATCAATTGTTTTCTGGGTTGAATTTTGGTTTCTGGGTCGATAAGCATCAAGAACATACCGGTCGCCCGACAAACATTGTTCATATCGGTCTTTGCTTAATATCAGTCGAATACTTTGTACCGGTCATCCCACTCACAAGCAATTATCGGTCGTATAATTTTTATCGGCCGTAAGGAATATCGGTCACATACTCTATATCGGTCTAGACACCTAACCGGTCGACAAGATATCGGTCATAGCAATTTACCGGTCGAACTCTACCGGTCCCAGCCAATACCGGTCAAAGAATCATACAGGTCAAAACATATTATCGGTCGATTTCATACCGGTCCAACATCTTACCGGTCGACATTTTTTTTTACCGGTCGAAGCAACACCCCGGTCGAAGCAAGGTACCGGTCTCTCAGCTTTGCGCCACTGCCTTGTCACGCGAAGTCCTCTTTGCGCGACCCACATATCGCGCAAATCCTTCTTTGCGCCAGTTTCCTCTCACGCAAACTGAAACTTTGCGCCACCCAAGGCTTGCGCAAATCCTACTTTGCGCGACCCACATCTCACGCAAATCTCTGTTTGCGCCACCCGCGGCTCACGCGAATTCTCTCTTTGCGCCACACACTGCTTGTGAAAATTTCTACTTTGCGTCACCCGTGTCTAGCGCAAACCTCACTTTGCGCGACCTATCTCTCGCGCGAACTGTCTTTTTGCGCCACTGTCTTAAAGCTTCTCTGATTTTTTTATCTGTGATCTCTACTGTGCTAGTACTGCAATTAAATTATCTTTCGGAAATATTTTTTCTGGAAAACTTTTAGTGCAGTTTTATCCAACTCTTGATTCTAACAATCTCATCCAGTTGATTGTCTTCCATACCAGATAAGTTTGATTACTAATAATATCAGTAAGGATGTCATCTCGGGAAGCTCTTGCGATTGGAACTGATGTGAAGCCACCAGTACTCTTCAAGGGGGAGTACTTGGATTTCATCGATCGAAATGAACTGGGAGATTACATCAGAAAATCTCTAAAAGAAGGAATCATGACACCTCCAACCAAGGTTCACACTGTAGCTGGAGAAAATGGTGAAGAAGAAGAGACAGAGTATAAATTACCGATTGGTGAATACTCGGAAGAACAGAAGAAGAGACACAAGGGTGACAAGCTGGCAAGATCATTTATTCTCCAAGGCATACCGAATGATATATATGTCAAGATTGATAGCTACAACGCTACCGGCAAGCAAATGTGGGATCAGTTGGAGAAGATGATGATCGGATCTAAAGTCGGCAACCAACTCAAAGTTTCCAAGTGCTTGAATAATTATGAAGAATTCAAAGCCAAAGCTGGAGAATCACTAGAAGCCATTTATGACAGATTTGTCACATTGCTAAACGAGCTAAGCAAAAACAAGATCAACAAATCTAAAGTTGAGCTAAATGTGAAATTTCTCAGCAACCTTCATCCTGGGTAGAAGAGATTCACCAGACAAATGAGGCAGTTGAAAGATCTGAACGAAATTCCACTTCATGAAGTTTATGAAATCCTCAGACAGAAGGAGGAAGAGGTGGAAGAGATCAAGGCTGAGATAAAAAAGGCAGACAAAGCAGTTGCTGATCCAGTTGCACTTGTGGTCAAGAAAAAGTCTAAGAAGAAGAAGGTGATAGCATCTGAATCAGAAGAGGCTGATAGTGAGGCAAAGTCTGACTCTGACGATTGTGAACAACTGAAGGAAGCCAAGCTAATGTTAACCAAGGCTTTCCAAAAGAATTTTTATAGAAAGCCTAACTCCAACAGTCAGAGGTACTCGTCTGGTCCAAATAACTACAAGCATAATGAGAAAGTTGAAGAAAAGAGATCAGAAGAAAAGAAGAAGGATGGAGCTGAAGAGACCAAGAAGGAAGAACCGATAAAGTGCTACAACTGTGGCAGACTCGGTCACTTTGCCAAGGACTGCCGCAAACCAAAAGTCCGAAACTCCGACTATTACAAGAATAAGATGCTTCTAGCCAAGCAACAAGAGGCTGGAAAAGCATTAATGGCCGAGGATGAATACTGGCTCGACCATTCGGACCAAGAATCTGAAGAAGGACAGAAGGACGAGACAACACACCTGTGCTTGATGGGAAAGAATCTGTCAGAAGCTGAAGTTGATTCTGATGATGAAGATGATGAAGAGGTATGTGACCTAACTGAATCTGATTTTCTGAACCAAATGCATGCCATGATGTCTAAACTCCAAGAATTAGAGTCTAAACTGAAGCGTGAGAAAGGTGTCATTAATGAGAAAAATCAATCTATACATAAACTTAGTAATGATATTGCTGAGAAAAATGAATTAATTGAAACTTTGCACAAAAATATAGACACCAGCGCTAAAGAAGAGACTATAATTCATAAAGAGTTATCTGAAACTATTTCTAAGTATAGAGAATGTGAGTTTAAGTCTAAAGAGCTTTCTAAAAAGTACTTTTCGACTTCAAAAGACAAGAAACCTTTAATTGAAAAGGTGAATGCTTTGGAAGAGAAATTATATTTTATGGGTCAGTCTGAACAAACTATTCATCTAATCACATCCGAAGAGGATAAAGAGAAGTGAGGACTCAGTTACGAGAACCCACAATGTCTCAAAAAGGCTATATCTGAAGTGTCTGCTCTTTATGAATTTGGATTTATGACACTGGCACCTGAATACCCTGAACTTCAAGTTTTCTGGACTAAACTGTCTGAAAAAGATAAAGCCAAGGAATATGCTAAAAGAAAGAACACAACTAAAGTCCAACTTCCGTTTCGTTATGAGAGGTTGAATATTACTTATAGTTCTGATAAATCAAAATTTCTTTCAAATGCCTATTTTGACATTTATTCTGTAAAAGAAATGGAGGCTAAGCCCATAGAAGGAAAGCTTTACGTCCCTCCTCTAGTTTTGGAAAGTAAAATTTCTGAACTCGAGAATACTCTTACAGAAGAAAGAATTTTGATGGACTTAGAACAAATTATATTTTCAATAGTGTTCAAAAATACTGAGTTTTCGAAACTTTCCAAGGCTTTAAAATCTGATGATAGATCTGGTTCTCTTGAAATTGAGCTTAATTTCTTAAACTCTGATGGTGTTGTAAATGATTGTGTTGTTCAGTTTGACTTTACTTCCAAACTTCCTGATCATTCATCTTGTGTTGTTAATTCTTTCGGATTACCTAGTGTGTTTGAAAAAGGTGAAACATCAACGAAAGTTGACAAATCAGTTTCAGTGAAATCTAAGAATGCAAAAGGTAAGAAAACAAAATCTCAGCATTCACAGAAACCGATCACCACGGGTAAGCCAAAGAAGAAGAACTCTTTTGATTCTCATCATTCTAACTCTAAAGTTTCAAATGTTTCAGATGTGAGAAAACAAAGGCTTGGGGTTAAGTCAGCATGGATACCGAAAAAGAAGATAGACGAGAAAGCTAAATCTAGTTCTAGTTTTAATTTGAATAAAAAGACTTCTAGTAAAGATGAATTGATTGTGAATGTTGCTTCTTTTAAATCTAATCTTGTTGATTCTCGCAAGAAATATTCTATAAAGCAATTATTCCAATTAGCTCCTTCTAATAAAAAGTTTTCAAATTATGGTGGATTGAATTATGCTTCTCATAAATATTATGATATTTGGTTTGGTTCATATAATGTTTCATCTTATCATCATCATTCTTCTCATCATGCTTATGGTTTTCAAAGAAAAAGCGGGCCCAAATTTAAATGGGTGCCAAAATCTTGTACTGACAATGTAGGACCCATTTATAAATGGGTACCTAACCTCTTCTTTTCTGATTTGTTTTATGCAGACCCGTCATATGTGGTACTTGGATAGCGGGTGTTCCAAGCATATGACCGGGCAGAAGAGTATGTTGTCTAACTATACAGACAAATACTGTGGCACAGTTCGGTTTGGAAATGATCAGTTTTCACCAATTCTGGGATATGGTGATGTTGTACACAAAAATCACACGATTAAGAAGGTGAGCTACGTTGACGGCTTAGAGCATAACCTTTTCAGCATTGGCTAGTTCTGCGAGAAAGACTTAGAGGTTAATTTCAAGGCCAAGACATGTTCAGTACGCACTAAAGAAGGGAAAGAACTCTTGGTCGGCACTCGCAAGTCAAACCTCTATACCATCAACTTGTCAAAGGTCCAGGCTGACAACCAGGTATGTCTATTATCAAAGGCCTCGATGCAACAAAGCTGGTTATGGCATCAACGGCTTTCTCACCTCAACTTTCGGTACATCAACAAGCTGGTTAGTGGAAAGCTAGTGAAAGGACTTCCAGAACTGAAGTATGAAAGAGAACACTTGTGTGCAGCGTGTGAAAAGGGAAAGATGAAGATAGCTCCACACAAACCAAAATCTGAACCGAGTACCAGCTCTCCATTAGAGTTGTTACATATGGATTTATGTGGTCCTATGAGAACGCAAAGCTTAGTCGGAAAGAAGTATGTGTTAGTTATCGTGGACGACTTTACGCGATACACTTGGGTCAAGTTTCTACGATCTAAAGATGAGACGCCCGAAGTTCTCATTGTGGGTCCAATAATACTATATAAAGTTCTTAGATTAACAACACAATAAGATTACCAACCTGTATTGATTATAACAAATGGTTACAAGGTTGATCAGATTCAAGCTATTTGTGTTCTCTGTGTACTCTCTCTTTTACACCTTTTTGTGTGTGTTTGTGTGATCTGATCTTTTCTGATATGTTAGAGAGATTGAGAGATATCACAAAATCTAATCTAGTGTGTCTTACACACTTCCTAACAACTTGCAACATATTAAACTAATAAACCTACATAATATCTAACAAATAGATATTATTTCTAACTAAGTTAATATAACTAACTAAACTAAAACCTAACTAAGTTAAACTAATATCTAACAAACTAGATATTAATTTAACTAGTACAATAATAAACAATTACATTGACATTTATTACAAACGACATAGACTTTAATATTGAGAGTCGACATTTCGGCTTTAGCTTCAGATTGCGATCTTCAGTTTGGATGATCTTGAATCCAATGAGACTGTGTCTTAACAATCTCTCCCTTTTGATCAAGATCATTACGAAAATGATTTTAGCAATTCAGTATTCTTGTTCAGCTCAGAAGATGCAATCTCTTTCTCTAGCTCTGAAATCAGCATGTCTTCAGAATACTTGCTTTTGAAGAATTTAATCTTGGACGTGATTCTTGAAACATGTGATCTTTGCCATTTTTTGTGTAGTCATTCTCCCCCTTTTTGATGTTCAGTGCAACGACTTCATCAAAACTTTTTGTAAGAAATGTCCTTCAGTTAGAGCCTTTGATCCATCAATTCAATAGATATTCACCCAGATCTTTGCAAATCCAGACAAAATAGTCGTGTAACACCTGAATCAACTAATGAATCAGTTAACATGCCTGTCAATAACACTAAGTCATTGTGTGTAACAAATACACATTGGAAAGGAGCTGTTTGATGTTGAATCCCCCAGGGCTTCTATTTAATCATCGAAACACCACAAAGGTTATTTCTATAAACGTTATGACAAAGAAACAAATTCCTTGTGTGTTCGTTCTTGTGTTTGAAAGAATTAAGCATTTGATGATTGCTTATTGGCTCAAAATTGTGTAAACCACTGAGACAACAGTAAGTTAAACACAGACTCAATTGTGCATGATTGAAGTGCGAAGGTGGGGCAGACTTCCTTCTTTTCAATATCCAGATTTTCAAAATGAAAATCAGATAGCATATGTGTTGCGTCCCCTTTGAAAATGTGAAACACTTTCTATTTGAGAAGAAAATGAGTAGATGGTGAGGTTTGATCAAGAGTTGGCATGGGTTAGTTGCCTGTTTCAATAATGATCACCAAAGAATTGTGAAACACTAGAAATGTGGCTACCCGACTCATAAAAAGTTGGTGCAGAGTTGTGATATTCTTTTAACTCTGTTCTCACACGCTCTTTCTTTTAAACTTTATGCTAAGTCTAAGCACACTCATTTCTTTTCGCTTTGCACACTCAACCACTAAGGATTTAACTTCTTGGGTAGAAATCACTGGTTAAGGTGATTTCATAGAAGTTGTGTTAATTCCTAACACAATGATTCTTGTTTTCCTATGATTTACGTGGAGCTCAGATTGATTTAACTATTTCTGTTAAAGCACCAAATTGATCTTGAAAACATTTAAAATACACTCCCAAACTATAAAATCTGTTGAAAAATCGGGAAGTGGTTTGAACATTTAAGAACAATGTTTTCTATGATTTAAAGTTGTCCTTCTTTCAACTATATATGAGATGAAGATATAGAAATATACCTCTACGTATGATCTTCCATCTCATGAAGCTAAACTTTAAGTCATAAACATATGAACTTGTAAGCTTCTCTCAAAAATTCTGCAAAAATCTTATGTCAAGTCAAGGTAAAATTTATTCACTTAAATTGAAAAGACAAAAAGCAGTAAAACTTTTTAAAGTACGAGTTCTGATCAGAGATAATCAGAAGTCATATCCGTACTCCTTTTTTATCTTGAAGAGCTCCCCCTAAATTCTTGCATTACAAAAAAAAATTGGCATTAAAAGGTACATGCAAAATTTTATGAGCTCCCCCTCGAAGTAATATTGACCACTTTGTCAATTTCTTCTCATACTCCCCCTTGGATTATGAACAAAATATAGAAGTGCAGATATCAATCAGAGTTAAGAATGAAGAAATGATGAAAAAGTACACAATTTAGAAAACTTTTATAGGTAACTACTTATTAGAGTTTAAGATTTAGCATACCAAGCTTAGAGATAAGAAAGTTGAACCTCTTTTCATCTAAGGGTTTGGTGAACAAATCGGCAAGTTGATAATCAGTTTTTACAAGGAAAAGTTCAATTGTTCCTTTTTCAACATGATCTATAATAAAATGATACCTGACGTCTATGTGCTTTGTCTTGGTGTGTTGAACAGGATTCGCTGATATTGCGATGGCGCTTTTGGAGTCACAGTATATCGGGATCTTGTTGAAGTGGAAACCGTAGTCGCGCAATTGAGTTCTCATCCATAGGACTTGAGAACAGCAGCTAGCAGCAGCTACATATTCTGCTTCGGTCGTGAAGGTTGAAACACAAAGTTGCTTCTTCGATGCCCAACTTACTAGTTTGTCACCGAGGAACTGTACATGTCCTGACGTGCTCTTCCTGTCTAACATACAACCTGCATGATCTGCATCTGTGTAGGCTGTTAGTTCAAAACTAGTATCTTTAGGATACCACAGACCAAGATCTGCAGTGCCCTTTAGATACCTAAATATGCGCTTCACAACAGACATATGGATTTCTTTAGGATTGGCCTGATATCTTGCACATAAGCATGTTGAAAACATTATATCTGGCCTAATAGAAATAAGATACATCATACCAGGCTCGAGGTGCTTGTTTCAGACTGTAGAGTGCTTTGTCGAGAATGTAAACATGATTCGGCTTCTCTTGATTGACAAAACCTTCTGGCTGAGAGACGTAGACTTCCTCCTTCAGAATTCCCTTCAGAAATGCTGTCTTCACGTCCATTTGAAAGACCGTGAAGTTCTTGTGGGATGCGTAGGCTAGAAACATCTTGATTGCCTCTAATCGCGCCACAGGAGCATATGTCTCGTCATAGTCGATTCCTTCCTCTTGTCTGTATCCTTTGGCTACTAGTCTTGACTTGTTTCGGATAACGGTACCATCTTCGTCTTTCTTTATCTTGAAAACCCATTTCGTACCTATAATGGTTTTACCTTGAGGTTTGGGTACGAGTATCCAGACTTTAAGTGCATCGAATTGATTCAGCTCTTCTTGCATTGAGATCACCCATTCTGGATCAGCAAGTGCCTCTGATACACATGTTGGCTCGAACTTGCTCAGAAAGGAGTCATGCATGCACATGTTCATTGATGCTGACCTAGTTTGCACCGTTTTTGATGGATCGTCAATGATCTGGCTTAGTGGGTGCTCTTTGGTCCATTTATGTTCATGAGACAATGGATTATATGATTGTATGTCGGTTGTATCATGTACAAATCCACTTGTACCTTCTTCTGTTTGTTCAGTAGGAATTATGATTTCAGTTGAAGTGATAGGTTCAGAAGGCTCAGCAGGAACAACTTGTTCTGGCTGTAGATTGATCTGAATAGTATCTCCTACTGTGTCAGCTACTTCTATCTCTTTATCATTTGTCACTTCTTCAACTGTTGGAGTCGGCATTTGAATTGTAATCTGTTGTTGAATCGGGGCGTTTGATTCAATAGGAACATCTGAACTGGTTGGATGAGTAGTCGTGAAGTCTTCCATCCTGTCAACCACAACAGATTTCTTTTAATTAGATCCAAGAAATTCATCATAAAACAATTCAAATAATAAATCTAAATCAGATAAATGGTTAGTAGAAGTTGATGCTTCATCTGATTTATTCTGTTGAGACGTAGGTCCTGGACTGATTTGCCCAGAAGTTAGTACTCCGGTTATAACGGGTTCTGAACTGTGTTGTTCGGAAGCCATCTCTTCATCAAATGAGACATTGATACTTTCAATCACCGTCTTTGACTTCTTTAGATAAATACAGAATGCAGTTGATGTCGAGGAATAGCCAATGAAGATTCATTCATCCGCTTTTGCACTGAACTTATTTAGACTCTCCTTATCGTTTAGAACGAAACACTTACACCCAAATATATGGAAGTATTTGATTGTCGGTGTTCGGTTGTTGATTAACGCATAAGGAGTCTTCTTGAATCTTCGATGTACCATGGAGCGATTCTGTGTGTAGCACGCGGTCGATACAGCTTCTGCCCACAAAAATAGAGGTAAGTCTGATGGATTTAGCATAGTACGAGGAGCCTCGACTAGCGTTCGATTTCTTCTTTCGACCACTCCATTTTTTTGAGGCATTCGAGCAGCAGAGTATTGACGTGAAATCCCGACAGATTTGAGATATTCTTCAACTTTGTTGTTCTTGAATTTTGTGCTGTTATTTGTTCGTAGAAACTTGACCGGTTTTTGCAGATTCACCTGGGTCGTCTTTAGGAATGTGATGAGAATATCAGGTGTCTCATCCTTTGAACGTAGAAACTTGACCCATGCTTATCGCGAGTAATCGTCCACGATCACGAGTATGTACTTCTTTCCGCCAAGACTCTGAGTTCGCATCGGACCGCATAGATCCATATGCAGTAACTCTAACGGAGCGCTTGTACTAGGTTCAGGCTTTGGTTTATGAGGTGCTCTCTTCATCTTGCCCTTTTCACAAGCTGCACAAAGATGTTCTCTTTCATATATGAGCTCTGGAACGTCCTTTGACGATCTTTCCACTGACCAGATTGTTGATGTACCTGAAGTTGAGGTGAGAGAGCTTTCGATGCCATAACCAACTTTTTTGCATCGAGGCTTTCGTCAGTAGACAAACCTGCTTGTCAGTCTGGACATTTGATAAATTGATTGTGTAGAGGTCTGATTCTCGAGTACCGACCAAGAGTTCTTCGCCTTCTTCATTGTGAACTGAACACCTCTTGGCTTTGAAGTTGACCTCTAAGTCTTTGTCACAGAACTGGCCTATACTGAACAAGTTGTGTCGTAAGCCTTCTACATAACTCACCTTCTTGATCGTGACATTGTCATGTTGTACATCATCATATCCCATGATTGGAGAAAACTGGTCGTTGCCGAATCTGACTGTTCCGCAATATTTTTCTATAAAATTGGACAACATCTCTTTCTGCCCTGTCATGTGCTTGGAACATCCGCTGTCCAAGAACCATGTATGACTAGTCTGCATAAGAGAAATTACAAATTTAGATATTTATACGACAACATTGGAATATTCACTTTGATTATCGAAGTGCGGGTCTTGAACTGATTTGTTCAAAAGCCTATTTTTGACTTTGATGTTCGGGTTTTGAACTGCATTATCCGAAAACCTATTTTGACATTGAAGAACGAGTCCTGATTTGTACATAATCAGAAGTCGATTTCTCTTTAAGCTTTGTGTGCCTGCAACACAGATTTAGCCTTAGGTACCCACTAGAATTTGGGTCCTTCTGTCTTAGCACAAGATTTTGGTACCCATTTCAAATTGGGTCCTCTTTTCTTTTGAAATGTATGTGAAGAATTAGTATGAGATGAATGCACATGGTAATTGCCAAACCAATCTTCAAAATCTTGACAAGAGATAGAAACATGTTTATCATAAATAGAAGACTTTCTAGCAGATAAAGATAACTGAAATAATTGCTTCATTGTATATTGTTTACGAGAAACAACAAGTTTTGAGTTCAAAACAGCAATATCAGCAATTAGGACATCTTTACTAATCGAAGTCTTATTACAATTAACACTACTAAACGATAAAACGGTCTTGTCAAGCCTCCGTTTGGGTATCCATTGAGAATTTACTTCTGGCCTTTGCTTGCTCAGATCTGAAACATGTGAAGCTGTTGAGTTAGACTTTTGAGCAACAAACGAATGCTTCTTCTTAGGATCACCAGTAGTGTTCGGTTTCTGTGAATGCTGAGATATTTTCTTACCTTTAGCATGTTTAGCTTTCACAGAGACTGAGTTATCAACTTTCGTTGATTTTGCACTGTTTACAGGCATACTGGTTTTTCTCAAAGATTTCTTAACAAAAGATGAATGGTTATGAAGTTTTGCATTAAAATCAAATTGTTCAGAACAATCATCTAAACCACCGTCAGAGTTCAAAAAATCAAATCCTTTATTTGATGAACCAAACATATCCTCAGAGTTTGAAGCCTTAGAAATTATAACATTTTGGAACACTGTTGAAAAAACCTTTTGTTCAATATTCATCAAAAGTCTTTCATCTGATAAATAATTCTCGAGTTCAGAAATTTTACTTTCTAAAACGAGAGGAGGGACATATAGTTTACCTTGAATAGGCTTCGCCTCCATTTCCTTTTCAGAATAACTTTGAAAGAAATCAGTTGAAAGAGATTTCTTCTTTTGATATATTGGATTTTCATTATAACTATTATTCATCTTCGCATAATAAAATGGAAGATGAACTTTAGATGATTTCAAACGTTTTTCAGTTTCGTTGGCTTCATCCTCTTCCGACAGTTTAGTCCAAAAAGTTTTAAACTCAGGGATTCTTCGAGCTAATTTCATAGAAAGATGATCATAAAGTCCTGGCACTTCAGACATCCCTTTTTGTAGACAGTGAGGATTCTTATAACCGATTCCCCATCTCTCTCTTTCCTCTTTTGGTTTGTTCAGATGAATAGTCTGTTCAGTTTGACCCATTTTATATAACTTCTCTTCCAAACTTTTTAGTTTTCCAAGTAAAGAAAAGTTTCTTTGATACATGAAGAATGCAATTCTTTAAGCTCATATTTATCAATCTCACTTTTAGCAGTTTAGACTTGAGATCCGAATTCTCTTTAAAAATTATTGTCTTTTCCTTTGCGTTGGTGTCATTATCCTTATGTAAAACCTCAACTAATACTTTCTTCTCAGCAATTTTATTGCTAAGTTTCTGTATCAATTGGTTTTTGTCAGTTATGACACCATTTTCTTGCTCAAGATTAGATTCTAACTCTTTTTGTTTAAAACTCATGGCATGCATTTTATTCATGAAATATGAATCTGATAAATTACATACCTCCTCTTCTTCATTATCTGAATCAACTTCAGCATCTGATTCTATCTGTCCCATCAAGCACATGTTGACGGCTTCATCTTTCTCTTCATCCTCTTCTTCATCATCTGAGTGATCAAGCCAGTATTCATCCTCAGCCATCAGTGCTTTAACAGCCTCCTGTTGCTTTGCAAGAAGCATCTTGTTCTTGTAATAATCGGAGTTTCTGACTTTTGTCCTTCGGCAGTCTCTAGCATAGTGACCTGTTTTGCCACAGTTGTAGCACGTTGGTGGTTCTGGCTGGCTGGATCCTTCAGCTTTAAACTTTCTCTCTTCTGGTTTTCTTTCCTCTGTTCTTTCCCTTCATATCTCTTTCCTTCAACCCTTTCCTTGCGGATGTAGTTGTTCGGACTAGAAGAATATCTCTGACTGTTTGAACTTGGCTTCGTGTAGAACTTTTTCTGAAAAGCATTTGACAGCAGAATCGTTGCTTGTTTCAGTTGTTCATTTTCCTCCATGTCAGAGTTTGCATAACCTTCATCTTCTTCTGATTCATACACAATTGTCTTGTTCTTCTTCTTCCTGACAACAAGAGCAACTGTGTCTTCAACTGTGTTTCCTTTGTGCCTCTTTTCATCTAGAATTTCATCCACCTCTTCTTCATTTTGTCTGAGGGTTTCATACACCTCATGAAGTGGAATCTCATTTAGATCTTTGATCTGCTTCATCTGCCTAGCAAATCTTTTCCATTCCGGTTGAAGAATACTCAGGAATTTGACGTTCAGCTCAATTTGAGATTTGTGGACTTTGTTCTTGCTAAGTTCGTTTAGCAAAGTCACAAACCTGTCATAGGTTTCTTCTAAAGTTTCTCCCACCCTGCCTCTAAATTCTTCATAATTATTTTGGCAGTTGGAGATTTTCAGTTGATTCCCAACCTTTGAACCCAACATCATCTTTTCAAGTTGATCCCACATTTCTTTGCCGGAGGCTTTGTAGCTGTCAATCTTTACATATATTTCATTTAGAATTCCTAGAAGAATGTATGACTTATCTAATCTATCACCTTTAGCTCTTCTGAGATTATCATCTTCTATCTCATTAAACTTAAGATCAACCTCAGTCGGTACATTTCCAACCAAGCGAGTCGTCTTAACTAGTTTCATAATACCTTCTTCTATAGATTTCCTGATGAAATCACCCAGCTCATGTCTGTCAACAAAGTTCAGGAACCTATCTTTCCACTGTTCGTATTCTCCTTTAAAGACAATTGGTGGCTTGGTGTCAGTTCCTATTGCAAGGGCTTCTCTGGATGTCATTTTGAAGAAAAATCTAAGTCTGGATTGGAGCAGAGAGGTTTGCGTATCAAGGTTTGCGTGAGCTTTGCGTTTCAAGTGGGAAGCGCAAAGTTGAGTTTGCGTTTCAAAAGGGATGCACAAAGTTGATCTTTGCGTTTCAAGTGGGAGCCGCAAAGTTGAGTTTGCGTTTCACGAGGGAGGCGCAAAGTTGAGCTTTGCGTTTCAAGTGAAGAGATGAACACGTTTTTCTGAGGTTTGCGTTTCCTAATTGTTGCGAGAAGTGAGGTCGAGGTTTGCGTATGCTTGAGATCCGAGAAGTAATCTTTGCGTATGGCTTGAGATGCGCAAAGTTTGAGCTTTGCGTTTCACTTGGGGAGCGCAAAGTGAACTTTGCGTATGATGTTGGAAGCGCAAAGTTGGACTTTGCGTTTGTTCGTCTTCTGCTTTGAAAATTGTCTTAAAAACTGTTCCGGAAACGATTAGCAATACCAAACTCTACCCTTATGTCTAGAAACACTTCTAGAACTGAATGTGAGCACTCGATCTCAATAAAACACACTTTTTGAAGAAAAAATTTGATCGCACAGTACGTTTTTCCACTCTACTGTTTTCTCACTTAAATCACAAAATGCAACTCGATTAAAGCTTAAAAGTGAAATCAAACAACAACAACTCGATCTAGCATGCTAATCGATCACAACCTGATCGATTTTAACACCTAAAACACCTTAAATCTTGAAAACGATTTTTCTTGAAGAACACAGAGTCGTTTTCTGAAGAAAAAAAAACTTGATTTTGATCTTAATCAGGCTCTGATACCAATTGTGGGTCCAACAATACTATATCAAGTTCTTAGATTAACAACACAATAAGATTACCTATTTGTATTGATTATAACAAATGGTTATAAGGTTGATCAGATTCAAGCTATTTGTGTTCTCTGTGTACTCTCTCTTTTACACCTTTTTGTGTGTGTTTGTGTGATCTGATCTTTTCTGATATGTTAGAGAGATTGAGAGATATCACAAAATCTAATCTAGTGTCTCTTACACACTTCCTAACAACTTGCAACATATTAAACTAATAAACCTACATAATATCTAACAAATAGATATTATTTCTAACTAAGTTAATATAACTAACTAAACTAAAAACTAACTAAGTTAAACTAATATCTAACAAACTAGATATTAATTTAACTAGTACAATAATAAACAATTACAATGACATTTATTACAAACGACATAGACTTTAATATTGAGAGTCGACGTTTCGGCTTTAGCTTCAGATTGCGATCTTCAGTTTGGATGATCTTGAATCCAATGAGACTGTGTCTTAACACTTATTACATTTCTGAAGACGACCCAAGTCAATCTGCAAAAACAGGTCAAGGTTCTCAGAACTGACAACGGCACAGAGTTCAAGAACAAGATAGTTGAAGAATATCTCGAATCAGTCGGGATATCACATCAATACTCTGTTGCATGTACGCCTCAACAGAATGGAGTCGTCGAAAGGAGAAATCGTACACTTGTCGAGGCCGCTCGGACAATGCTCAGCCAATCTGAATTACCTTTATTTTTGTGGGCTGAAGTTGTATCGACTGCGTGTCACACTCAGAATCGCTCCATGATACACCGCAGATTTTGGAAGACTCCGTGTGCGTTGATCAACAACCGAACACCAACCATTAAATATTTTCATGTTTTTGGTTGCAAGTGTTATGTTCTAAATGACAGAGAGAATCTGAACAAGTTCAATGCTAAGGCGGATGAGGGCATCTTCGTTGGTTATTCCTCTACATCTACTGCATATCGGATTTATTTGAAGAAGTCGAAGACTGTGATCGAGAGCATCAATGTTACATTCGATGAGGATATGGCTTCTGAGCACGTCAGTTCAGAACCCGTAATAACTAGAGTATTAGCTTCTGGGCCAACCAGTCCAGGACCTGCACCTAAAGAGAACAAATTAGATGGCGCTTCATCGTCTACTTCTAAAATTATCTGATTTGGATTTATTATTTGAACTGTTTTATGATGAATTTCTTGGATCTCGTATGCCTAAATCTGTTGTGGTTGACAGGATGGAAGTCTCGATGACTACTCATCCAACCACTTCCGATATCTCTACTGAATCCAATACCCCGATTCGGCAAGAAGTTCCAGTTCAAATGCCTACTCCGACAGTTGAAGTTGTGACCAACACCGTCGAGACAGAAGTAGCTGACTCGGTAGGATGTACTGCAAGGACTGATCAACAGATTGACCAAGCTGTACCTACTGCAACTTCTACTTCAACTGAAACCCCCATTCATTCTGAACCATCTGAAGGAGATAACAGTGGATTTCTAGATGTTGAACATGATCAATCTATATCTAATCCACTCCCTCATGAACATAAGTGGACCAAAGAGCACCCGGTACATCAAATCATTGGAGATCCTTCTAAACCGGTGCAAACTAGGTCTGCAACATCAAATCTATGTATGTATGAGTCGTTTCTGAGCAAGATCGAGCCTACTCGCGTATCTGAGGCCCTTGCTGATTCAGATTGGGTAACTGCAATGCAAGATAAGCTGAATCAGTTTGAAGCACTCAAAGTCTGGAGACGCGTACCCAAACCTCAAGGTAAAACCATCATTGGTACGAAATGGGTGTTCAAAAACAAGAAAGATGAAGATGGTACCGTTATCCGTAACAAAGCACGGCTTGTTGCCAAAGGGTATAGGCAAGAGGAAGGGATAGACTACGATGAGACTTATGCTCCTGTGGCGCGTATACAGGCAATTCGGATGTTCTTAGCCTACGCAGCCCACAAGAACTTCTGTAACATCCCGCCTGCCTCGACAACAATATTGTCCGCTTTGCCCCTGGATTTAACCAACGTGTAGCGCACGGATTTGTTTCTGGCGACCTGGTGAGAAACTTCCCAGGGGGTCACCCATCCTGGGACTACTCCCACCCAAGCACGCTTAACCTCAGAGTTACCAGAACCTGACGTGCTTGTGGCCCCAAAACGCGTTGTTGTTAGGAAGGCCAAGATATTACTTATAACACCCAGCATCACTCCTGTCCACGGCCGATATGGGATATGCCTAAGATGTTACATATGGTATCAGAGCCACTCTTGTGCCGTTCGGGATATGGGGAAAACCTCATCGAGGACGATGAGTCCCAAGGGGGGGTGTTTGTAACACCTTAGGCATATCCCATATCGGCCGTGGACAGGAGTGATGCTGGGTGCTATAAGTAATATCTTGGCCTTCCTAACAACAACGCGTTTTGGGGCCACAAGCACGTCAGGTTCTGGTAACTCTGAGGTTAAGCGTGCTTGGGTGGGAGTAGTCCCAGGATGGGTGACCCCCTGGGAAGTTTCTCACCAGGTCGCCAGAAACAAATCCGTGCGCTACACGTTGGTTAAATCCAGGGGCAAAGCGGACAATATTGTTGTCGAGGCAGGCGAGATGTTACAACTTCACAGTTTATCAAATGGACGTGAAGTCAGCTTAATAGAATGGAGTACTCAAGGAGAAAGTCTACGTCTCGCAGCCCGAAGGGTTTGTAAATCCAGATAAGCCTAATCATGTTTACATCTTGGATAAAGCTCTTTATGGACTGAAACAAGCTCCTCACGCCTGGTATGATATCCTATCTCAATTCTTGGTCAAGTCAGGTTTTACAAAAGGTACGGTTGATACCACTCTTTTCATTAAAAAGGATAAAGGCGATATCATTCTTATTCAAATATATGTGGATGATATTATTTTTGGTTCTACAAATCCTAAATACTGTAAGAATTTTGCAAACGTCATGGTGTCACGTTTTCAGATGAGCATGATGGGAGAGATGAATTTCTTTCTTGGATTGCAAGTCAAACAATTTTCAACGGGGATTTTTATCAATCAATCTAAATACATTCTTGATATTCTTCGGAAGTTCAAAATGCAAAATTGTAAACCGATTGGTACCCCGATGGCACTTGGTACTAAGATTGACACCGATCTTTCGGGAAAGGCTGTTGATGTTAGGACTTATAGAGGGATGATAGGTTCTTTAATGTATCTTACTTCTAGTAGGCCGGATATAATGTTTTCTACATGCTTATGTGCTAGATATCAGGCCAATCCTAAAGAATCCCATTTGTCTGTTGTAAAGCGAATTTTCAGGTATCTGAAGGGGATTGCAGATCTTGGTCTGTGGTATCCTAAGGATACAAGCTTTGATCTAACAGCTTATTCAGACGCAGATCATGCTGGTTTCATGTTAGACAGGAAGAGCACCTCGGGTCATATACAATTCCTCGGAGATAAACTCGTCAGTTGGGCATCGAAAAAGCAATTATGTGTCTCCACATCAACGGCCGAAGCAGAATATGTAGCTGCTGCTAGCTGTTGTTCTCAGGTCTTGTGGATGAGAACACAACTGCGAGACTATGGGTTTCATTTCAATAGAATCTTGATCTATTGTGACTCGAAGAGCGCTATTGCGATTACCGCTAACCCTGTTCAGCATACTAAGACTAAACACATAGATGTCAGGTATCACTTTATAAAAGATAATGTGGAAAAAGGAACAATTGAACTTTACTTTGTAAAAACCGACTTTCAGCTTGCAGATTTGTTCACCAAACCTTTAGACGAAAAGAGATTCGATTTTCTTGTCTTTAGGCTTGGTATGCTAAATCTTAAGACCTAATCGGTGGTTACCTATTAAAGTTTCCTATTGTATCTTTTCATCATTTCTTTATAATTATTTCCGCAAGATATCTGATATTTAATAGTTTGTTCATGACCTCAGGGGGAGTGTGAGAAGTACCTCATAGATGGTCAATGTTATTTTTAAGGGGGGCATATCTAATGAATGCATTATACTTACTGATAAATTGTTAGTGATGCATGATTTTAGGGGGAGCGTACAAGTGAAGAGTATGGCAATGACTTTTGATTATTTCTGATCATAACTCGTAATTAGATTGTTTTACTGCTTTCTGTCATTTCAATTACAGTGAATAAAGTTACTTTGACTAGACTGTTAGACTTTTGCAGATTGAGAGATGCTTACAAGATCATATATTTATGACTTTAAGCTTGACTTCGTGAGATGTAAGACTGTACTCAAAAGGTATAATTCCTTATCTTCATCTCATCGATGGTTGAAAGAAGGACAACTTTCAATCATAAGAAAACATGTTCTTAAATGTTCAAACCACTTCCCGATTCTCAAACAGATTTATTGAATTGGAAGTGTGCTTTTAAATGTTTTCTGATTCATCATTGAGCTTTAATTGATCAAGTTAAATCACCTGAGCATCATATGCTTCATAGGAAAACATGGGATCAATGTGCTAGAACTTAACTGAACTTCTACGGATTCACGTTAACTAGTGTCTCCTACCCAAGAAGTTAATCCTTAGTAATTAAGTGTAAGAAGTCAAACGAAATAAGTGTGGGATGTGTGATGAGAGATATTGTAAAAGAGAGTTTGGTTAGTTGTGAGCTTAATGATAAAAAGAAAGAGGGTGAGAGAATAGAGTAAAAGAATATTCAACTCTGCACCAACTACTTTCTAAGTCGGGCAACCACATTTCTAATGCTTCACATTTATTTGGTGAACATTATTGAAATAGACAACTAGCCCATGCCAACTCTTGACATTACCCCACCAGCCACTCATTTTCTTCTCAACAAGAAAATGTTTCATTTTCAAAGGGGACGCAGCACATATGTTGTCTGATTTTCATTTGGAAAATCTGGATATTGAAAAGAAGGAAGTCTGCCCCACCTTCACACTTCATTCATGCACATTGAGTCTGTGTTGAACTAACTGTTGTCTCAGTGGTTTACACTTTTTGAGCCTTATAAGCAAACATCATATGCTAATTTTGTTCTATCACTTACACGAACACACAAAGAATTTGTTTCTTTGTCATAACGTTCATAGAAATTGCCTTTGTGGTGTTTTGATGATTGAATGGAAGCTCTGGGGGAGTGAACATCATAAAAGCTCCTTTATATTGTGTATTTGTTCCACATAGTGACTTCGTGTTACTGACAGGCAATTTTAACTGATTCATTTGTTGATTCAGGTGTTACCTTTCTATTTTGTCTAGATTTGCAAAGATCTGGATACTCATCTTTATGAATTGACGGATAATCAGTGGTTTTGTTTGCAAGATCAGTGGTGGAAGACATTTCTTGAAGAAAAGTTTTGATGTACTCTTTGCTCTTTTCATCAAAAAGGGGGAGAAGGGTCAACCAAGAAATGGAGAGAACACAAGTTTTTAAAATAATTTCTGAAGATATGCTGAATTGAAGAAATTTTCTTTGAAGATGATTTGCTGAAGCATTCTGAGATGAAACTGGAGATAATTTCTTTCCAAGAGATTTTATTCTCATCGATTGGGGAGATTGCTACATTCTGAAGACAAATAGGAAGATTGCATTTTCTTAGCTTAAAGAGAAGGATTAAATTGCTAAATCTTTTTAGTAATGATCTTGATCCAAAGGGGAGATTGTTAAAGCACGGTTTTATTGGATTCAAGATCATCATTATCTGAAGATGGAAATCTGAAGTCAAAGCTGGAAAAGTCGTCTCAACGAATAGTCTAGGGTCTTTTGTAATAAATAGTCAAAGTGTGTTTCCGTATTTTTCGTTTTTAGTCCTTTTTCCTTAAAATAGGTTTTAGGTATAAATAAGTTTATTAGTGATAATTAGGTATTAGAGTTGTAAGTGTGGTGGTGGTGCGCCGTACAAGTGAAAAAGAGGGAGACCAAAGGCGTGAGATAGAGAGAAAACAGAGAGATTGATCGAGTTCATCATCAAGAAATCTTGTAACCATTTGAATCATTCGATTAATCGTATCAGGTTTGCTTTATATTGTTGTTTAAATCGTTTTGCTTGATTGAATCGTTAATCACAGGGATACACACTGTCAGAGGGTGAGTTCCATGATGGTCTGATAGCTTTAGCGAAGAAAACCATACCTGGGGGCATTGTTGGTTTTGATGGTCTGGACTTTTTCTTGAGGACAAAATTAGACATTATGTTGATAGCAGGATTTTTCTTCTCGCTAGAAGCATGCAGTCTTTGGCATTAGTTGGAATGTTGATATTCTCTCCAAGTTTGTCAACAATAAGAAGAGCAAGAAAGCGGACACAAGGAACCTGATTTTTGTTTTCAGATTTTATGGTTATCTCTCTGACATGTTCATCAAAGAAATATTTTCCAATGTTTATATTTCTATGGAATATAGGAGCATGTGCCAGTTTGGTGAAAGTTTCTAGGAGATTGGTCAAAATTTCAAGTTTTGGTGCTCAGACATTGAACCAGATGAGTGAAAACATAATGCCATACCCTAGACATATGCTTCATGAGAAGAGTCCCAACAGCTTTTGCATCCTCTCTGTCCTTCGATAAACGGTATTCCTGAATGTGTAGAACATTCTCAAGTTTTTCATCTTTGTAGAGTTCTTCATATTCATTGGATGAAGAAGGTAGATACAGGACCTTCACAACGTCATCGACGGTAATGACAATATATTTACTCTCAAAACAAGTGCGACAATGGTATTATCAGTCTTTGAGTGCACACATTAACACCAGAAATTTCGAATGTAGTCATCTGTGCGGATGGAGAAGAAACAGTAAGAGCATCGCTTACAGGGTTTTTTTTACCAGAAAGTCTATCATGTTGTGATAGTCTTGATTTTCGTCACGTTTGTCAAGCAAGCCAACGTAGTTTCAAGTAGTAAACTAGACAGAGTTGAGAGTTGTTCCTTCGCAATTTACAGCCATTGAAGATGAAAAGTCCTGAGAGAAGATTGAAGGTTTTGGAGGTTTGAAAATTTTTTAAAAGAGAGGATGGGAGTTGCGAAAGAGGGTTTAGGGTTTTGGTAAGATATATAGGAGGATGGCAAGAAAGGGGGAGGGAATAATGATGATTCCTACACGATTTGATTGATCATGATGGTTGAGGAGACAATTTTTAAAAACTATCAACCCGCTATCGATGTGACAGTTTTAAGAGGATATGACACCTTTTCTTTTTTCTTTTTTTTATTCTTATTTTTTATTGATATCGGATTTGGCAGACAATAAGATATTAGGAGAATTCGATAGAAAGAAATCTGAAAGAGAAAGAGGATAAATCCGATGATTGATAGAATATCATATTATTCAAACAGAAATCCATTTAGTATATCTGAAGAAATATCTTAGAGAGAATCCGGGATAACCAAAGCTAATCGGATTCAGATTCTGAGAATCAGACAACATCAGATGAGGTCAGATTAGGGCATTTTAGAAAAATACAAAAATAGAAAAAAGAAAGTGACACAAAGTCAAGGTGATGACTTCTTGTTAATAGATAGAACTTCTAAGAAACAACAACTGGTATAGTCTAAAGACTTTTAGTTCTTATGTACCTATCTTCTAATGGCTTCCTTATAGCAGTAGATCTTGTCAAAAAATCTGATCATCTTGTCATGAGGACAGTCTTTACCATAGTGAAGATTCCCCACAGTTAAAACATTTTCTGGAAGAAAAAAATCTTTGGAACCTAGGATGGTTCTTTCGAAGAATTTCTTTTGAATGAAAGGAGGGATGTGTGACAGAAGGTTTTGATCCAAGAATACCTTTATCATTTTTTCTTTTGGGAACATAAGAGTTCTTGGAGACTTTATTAACTTTGTTCTGCATCAGATAAGGAATAAATCAAGAACAGACAGATTCTTCTTCAGATTTGTAATCACCCCATTTTTCCTTTTTCTTTTTGTTTTGAAAAGAAGAAAAGGGTTTATAGATTTCTAATCTTGATCAGACAGAAGCTCTTCCAGAGTAGGTGAAATTTGAGAAGACAGACTTAATAGATTCTTCAGAAGAGGAAAGATATCCAAGACCACGACCCGGTTGGTGATATGATATTCTATGATTTTTCGTTTATTTGAAGAGGATTGATTCCAACTTTTTAAAAACGGCCTTTTCTTTAGCTAGGCTTTTGGCTAAAGCATGTCTTTAGTTGTTGAGATATTTGCCAAAAATCCTCATATTTGCTAACTCGTTCTCAAGTTTGTTGAGTTTTTTAGAATTTTCAGATAGTTCGACAGTTAGTTTTTCTGGTGCTTTCAGCCTTTTTCTTTTCTTCAAGATCATTACACATCTTAACATAAATATTGTCATAAGAGAGAATAGAAGAACATACTTGGTTGAGATGAGAGAGGATAATTTTCCTTCTAAAGAAGATACTCTTAGTTTGATTTTTTCAGTCTCCTGCATCTCAGATAAATGAGCCACGAAGCATAAGAGAGAAAGAATCTTTTAGATCCTTTTTTTAAATTGTTTTGTCTAGCAACTTTGTTAAGTTGGAGGCAACAAGAGAGAAAGAATCACTTAAGTCTTGCATGGAAACAGTTTCCATCTCATCATCAGATTCATCGTTTGAATCAATAGAAAAAATTTCAGAGAGATTTTCAAAATTATTGGATTCATTTTTGTGAATGGATTTTGTTGAGAGACCCATTCTTTTGTGATTCGATGAAACAAATGCAATGTTGTTGCTTTTAGTTTCTTGAACAAGGTTTTTCTTCAAGGTTTTTGTTTGCTTAAAGTTGTACAGTGTTCCATATAATGCTGTGAGAGGCATACTATGCAAATCTTTGGAAGTTTTGATACTTACTATTATATTTTCCCAAGAATCTGGAAGACAATCCATAAATTTGCACAATACTTCTGCATTATCGAAAATCTTGTTGTGTACTTTGAGGTCATTTGAGAGAGAATTAAACTTGTTGTAAGATTCGGTGAGACTCTCGTCTTTGTTAGAAACAAATAGCTCATACTGTCGGATAAGTCTAATCCGACGACCATGCTTTACCTCGGATGTTCCTTCATACAATACTGTAACAGTGTTCCATATCTCCATGGATGTGGAAAGATTCATGATAGAGTGGTAGACATCATTAGGAAGAGACGTTACGATGATTGTTCTGTCCTTGGAATCTAGTGCTATCTGTTGCTTGTCATCATCTGTCCAATCACGTTCTTCCTTTATAATTAATCTGCTTGGTTCAATTATATTATAATTAGCATCTCGAACACCGGGAAAAAAGGTACTAGGAATATGAGGTCCATTTATAAGAACATATGGGATTTGAATGTCAACTCCTTCCTAGAAGAGAAACATACGATTTTCCAAAGAGAAAAGTTGTCTTTCTGAAACCAAGGGGGTTTGGTTAAAGAACCATTATCATAAGTTGTGGAAGTAATTTCTGATCTTGTTTATGAAATTAAACAAACCATTCTGAGACCACTTGTTGGTCCTAGATCATGATGAATCACACAGAAAATGTTTTTAGAAGGGACAGTTGAATACAAACACAGTAAATTTTCTCTTTTTTATTTTAGTTTTTTTATTTCAAACATAAAATTACAAATATGTTGTGGAATCTAAAAGGCAAGACCTTTATCCTAAACTATCCGAGGGGACAAGTTTACACACTGAAAGACATAAGAAGAAGATTCTCTTTCAAATATGAGAGACTAAGATACTCTCAGATATTGAAGCCAAAATTACTTTGAAGCTATCACAAAGATATGATCTTCAACTAATATTCGACTTTGCTAAAGGCTTCTTTACTCTTGGAAAAATACAAATAGTAATAAGACTTTAACAAGTAAAAACCCTATTTGTCTATTCTGAAGTATAAGCTATACAGCTGTTACTAGTTATAGACATTTGTGAATGATAGATGTGTTGGATATTAAATGCATGGATAATTCAAAGGAGTATGTGAATCCATTGAGCGTATTAATCCGACGGTTTCTTAAGAGCATTCCTCAGATCTAGACTTTTATTCAAGTACATTAAATCTGATGGTTATAAATCCGATGATTCATAGGTTTTGATTCCTTTATCGGATTTAAATCTTATTGAATGTCTAATTCGATGGTTGAAGTATACATCGGATTAGACTTGTTTTTGTTGACAAATAATAGAATGTATTTCTAAGTGTTTAACCCTTGAATGTCTATATATATTATGTACAAATCTGATGGTTGAGACTTATCAGTAATGGATTACAAAAAGGTAACCGTACAGTGGAATGAAATCCGCTTACTAGATTACAAAAGGGTAAATGATTTCAACAAAGAAATGTTGCGTCTCAAAGCACGTTTAAATTATTTTGGCAAAGAACTCACGGAAAACGACATGATTCAGAAAACACTTTCATTTTCCCTACATCAGTAATCATACTAATGAATCAATATCGATTGGAGTATGATAGTAAAAGAATCACAACCTTTAACAAACTTATCAACCTACTACAAGTGGCTGAAAGACACAATGAGGTTCTTTTGAATAACAACGCTAGACTTGTCGGGACAAAGAAAATTCCTGAATCCAATCATGCAAGCGTTAGAGGTGGAGAGAACTCCAAAGGACAAGGAGCTAAACATATTGAATCACACACACGTGGCAACTATTCATCACATGGATGGGGTTGTGAACAGGGTCATATACAGGTCCATGGACGGGCCGTGGACAGGGGCACGACAATAGTTGTGGTGGATTTTCCAATTCATGGCACAACGATGAAACTGCTGGACCAAGTAATCGAGGACAATCCAAAGGAATAGAACTGAGGAACGATCCTGCCAAAATAGTAAGAGATACAGGTGTGGCATCATTGGGCATTGGTATAAGAATTGTCGCGCAAACAAAAATGTAGCAACCACCTACAAGAGATATAGGGAATCCAAAGAAAAGGAATCTCATAACCTTGAAGAAAAAAGTAATGACCCAGAAGTCAACGTAACTGTTGAATATTTCAACAATAACAAAAGCAATAATCCATCACCAGAGTTCCCGAATTTTGACTAATCTTCCCACCTTTATTACATTCATTGTTATTAAGACAATATATAGTAGTTTTTTTAGCGAACTTAATTTTTTGCTTGGATTGATGATTACATAAACTTTATTTTGTATCTATCTAAACCATTGATGTAAAGAAACACGTTAAAACAACTAAATATTCTTCATTCCTTATAAGAATGTATTGAGGAGAACTTGAGTTCCTAGTGGGACGACTCACACAATACTAAGAAACAGACTATTGTTTACTGAAACAATTGATTATAAATCCTCAATGACCACAATGATTGGATCATCCAACTTAATACTTGGTCGAGGAACTGTCATTTTTTTGTTGCCTAATGGCACTAAAATGACAATCACAGAAGCACTCTACACCCCTAAAGCTAAACGTACCTTGTTATGTTTTAAAGATATACGCTCCAACGGCTATCATATTGAAACACACTATGAGAATGGAAATGAATATATGTACATCACCTCTAATGAATACGGAAGGAAACATATATTAGAGAAATTAATATGTCAAAATAGTGGGTTATATCTTACACAATTCGGGTTATTGAATTCATATTATGTCATCAATAATGGAATTTGGAATAGTGACATATACAAGCTTTGGCATGATCACTTGGGGCACCGTGGTAATGATGATGATACGTGTACTAAAAAATACACATGAACACCCTTTCTTTTGAATGAAAGGTAAGATGAAGCAATTATCTGAATCTACCAAATTGCTACAGTCGACTTCTGAAGCAAAAGAAGCAACACCATCATCACAATATGCCTCCTTCAATACCCCGAACTTTTGCAAAGCCTGCTCCTTAGCTAAAACAGGATTGAGACAATTCTATGCTAAAGACACAAAGAAAAACATTCCACTTTCACAACGTATACAAGGTGATATTTGTAGACCTATAAATATAGAATGCAGGTCATTCAAGTATTTTATGGTTCTGGTTGACGCTTCGACACGATGGACACATGTCACACTATTATCTACACGAAATGTTGCATTTGCAATACTCCTAGCATAAATTATACGTTTAAGGGCTCACCACCCCGATTACACTATCAAGTCTATACAACTTGATAATGTTGTAGAATTTACATCACAAGCATTTGATGACTATTGAATGTCTATTAGGATTGAGGTAGAGCATCATGTACCTCATGTGCATACACAAATGATCTCGCATAAGCTACAACCACAAGGATTCAGATGATAGCGAGGGTATTGGTTATGCGCACCAATTTACCCACTTTTTCCTGGGGTTATGCAACATTACATGCATATTTACTTATTCGTTTTAGACCTAATACTAACCAACCATTTTCTGCGTACCAGTTGGTAACGGGATATGAACCTGGTATTTCGCATTTACGCATATTTTGTTGTGCAGTATATGTTTAAATTGCTCCCCCACGACACACCAAAATGGGTCCTCAATGACGATTAAGTTTATATGTTGGATATGAATCTCCAACAATTATCCGCTATTTAGAACCCTTGACAAGTGATCTATTTACCACAAGATTTGTGGATTGTCACTTTGATGAGACAGTCTTCCCGTTGTTAGGGGAGATAGGAAAAAGGATTTTCCAACGGAACGACAGGAAATTATCATGGAGTTTTCCCACGCTATATCATTTTGATCCTCGCACTTCGCAATGTAAAAGTGAATTGAAACGAATACTTGATTATCAAAACATAGCAGACTCGGTACCTTATACGTTCATTGATATTGCAAAAGTGACAAGATCATATATACCGACTATAAATGTACCCGCAAGGTTAGAAGTCCCCAAACAAAAGCACAACACAATTGGAAAGAGTGTTGCAACCACACATAGTGGAAGTGTGGTTGAGGCTATGGCTCTCAAAAGGAAAAGGGGGAGGCCACTTGGTTCGATAGATACTCATCCAAGAAAGAAAAGGGAGAGTATGGCATAATGTGAGCCACTTATCATCAATACTAAAAACCCTTCCCATGAGATTGTCTCTAATTACAGTTTAGTCCATGACTCATTACGGGGTGACGCTCTCAATATTGGTTCTAGAGGAACAAAGAAATCTCAATGAGTTATAAGAATGCACATGAGTTGATGGAAAGATCATCCATACTCATTGATGATAGTTTTGCATATACTGTTGCTCATGAGATCATAGAGGACGAAGACATCAAACCACGCTCAGTTGAAGAATGGTAACAAAGAGCATATTGGTCTAAATGAAAAGAAGCAATCCAGGCAGAATTGGATTCTTTGGCAAAGAGACAGGTATTTGGTCTGGTAGTGCTAACCCCACCAAGTGTAAATCCTGTAGGACATAAATGGATCTTTGTTAGAAAGTGTAATGAGAATAATGAAGTCATAATATACAAGGCTCGCCATGTGGCGCAAGATTTCTCACAACGCCCTGAGATTGACTATGAGGAGACATACTCCCCAGTCCCCAGTAATGGACGTGATAACGTTCCGTTATCTAATTAGCCTAGTAGTTTCACAAGGACTGGAAATGCAGCTTACGGATGTGGTTACTGCATATCTCTATGGAAGTGCATATTAACCTTCTACTTCCCGATTCAAGAAAACCACGAAGTGCGTTTGCAATTAAACTAAAGCATTTGCTCTACGGATTAAAACAATCCGAACGAATGTGGTATACCCGTCTGAATGAATACTTGATTGGGAAGGGATTTAAGAATGATAAACTGTTCCCTTGCGTTTTTATAAAGAAGACAAGTTCTAGATTTTCAATCATAGTTGTGTATGTTATCCCAGTTTAATCTAGTTGGTAAATAATCAATCAAGTAATCAAGCAACACAATAATAATCAAGAGATATATAAATCAGAGTAACATACCAATCCCTTGAATAAACAATGAAACCCTTGAGTGTTCTTGATACCCTTTGAATACAAAGAATAATATGGCTACCTTTCTCTCTAAACAATGATTATGAAATTATGAAAGGTTAACCCTAAAAACTAATTAACTAAAACTATTTATACTTAGGCTTTTAAGGCCTAATGGGCTTGGGCCCAATAGCTTAATAACTATTAATCTATTACAATTTAAACCCTGAACTGTAACTACCAAGTAAATACAGTTTAGACTCTCTAATTTAACTTTAATCTTGAATACAATTAATGATCCAACAATCTCCCCCTTTGGATTCAAGATTAAAAAAATTTGGTAATTGTCTTCAGGTCTTCACTTGTCTTCACTTTTCTTGAAAAACTTCAGATATGACATTGATAGCTTCAAAACTTGATATCTTCAAAATAGTCTTCAAATCTTCAAATCTTTCAGCAATCTTCAGATTATATTCTCCTTCTTTGATAATTCTCCCTTTTCATATCTTCTCCCCCTTTTTGATGAGTGGTGAGAATCATCATCATCAAAACTTGGCAAAACAATCTCCCTTTTTTCAAAACAATCTCCCCTTTTTCAAAACAATCTCCCCCTTTATGTATGATCATCACATAAGCACAGTCTTCATCATGTAACAAGCCCTGTATGGAAATAAGAGCAAGTCTCTCCAAATGGAGAAAGTGATTATTTCAATCTTTTCAGAAAAAAAATAGTCAATTGTAACCATTTAAATCTTTGCAAATTCAAACAGTTTAAGAGTTGTAACCCTGAATCAACAAATGACTCTGTTAGAATGTCTGTCAGTAACACAAAGTTACTATATAAGGAGCTGGTTTTGATGTTGACTCCCCAGGTCTTCCATTCAATCATCGAATAACACATGGTTATCTATGAACGTTCTGACGGAAAAAAAAATTGTGTGCTCGTGCATGTGTATGAAAGAATTAAGCATATATGATTGCTTTTCATATAGGCTCAAATTATGTAAACTTTTTGAGACAACAACAAATTATACAAAGACTCAATGTGCATGAGAAAGGGTTCGAAGGTGGGGCAACTTTCCTTCTTTTTCAATATTAGTATCATCCAAATGAAGAACCAATAGTGTATGTGTTGCGTCCCCAGAAAATGTGAAACATTCTCTTTTTAAGAAAAGAATGAGTAGCTGGTGGGGTTGTATGCAAGAGATGGCATGGGCTACTTGCCTTTTTCAATGATGGTCACCAAAGAATGTGATCCAATCAGATTATGTGACTGCCCGACTCAGAAAGAAGTTTGGTGCAGAGTTTAATATTTTTTTACTCTGATCTCTCACCCTCTTTCTTTTTAATGCTCACTGCTAACCAATCTCTCTTTTCCATTTTACCTCTTCACACACCATCACTCAATTGTTTTGACCCCTCTCCCCTTAATCACTCAGGGAATACTTCCGGGGTAGGAAACACTGGTTATCGTGAATCCATGGAAGTTCTGATAACTTCTTACACTGAATCCCATGTATTTTCCTAAAAGAACATGTTGTTCAATATTCTTTTGAACAAGTAAGCACAAATACCACTTGTTACATGAAGAATAAAAATTTCGGAGATGTAAAAGCAGTTGTGTTTGACGATGCAATTCTCCCCCTCAAACTAAAAGAGTTTGACAATTTCAGCTCTTAAGGAGTTTTTCAATTAAGCTTATAGACGATTTGTCATGAAGAATAATATTTTGGAGAATCAAAAAACGAATGTTGTTTATATGAACAATATATAAACATATTTTCAATGAAAGCACATGAAATGACGTTTGATTCAATCAACAGTGAATACAAAGAACGTGAGTATTACCATAGAAAGATTTAACTTTTGATACATGGTAATAACAAAGTCAAATAGAATGTTCTGAACCATTATGTGTATGAATACTTGACAAAGTATATTGACAAGATAAAATGCAAGTATTTATCTTTAAGAACACACGGTCAGATAAGCATTTAAGTATCAAAAAAATCTGTTAAAATCACAGATATTCTCCCTCTTAACTTAATGTAAATAATTTTTTTTCTTTAATAAAACACATAAAGCACTGAAGTGCGGGTTATAATCTGATTTAATTAGAAGCCATACTCCGTTGAGGTACGGGTTCTAAGTTGATTTACTTAGAAGCCTTCCTTTTTGATGATGAAGTCTGGGTTTTGAACTGTTTTGTTCAAAAGCCATAGTTCTTCCTCCCCCTTAAACATTGGGTGCCTGCAACACAGATTTAGCTTTTGGTACCCACTGATATTTGGGTCCTAATGGGTTAGTTGCAGTTCTAGTGGGAGATATGAAGTAAGAACCATACCAGTTATTCACATAATCTTTTCTTACAAAATCATTTGAGCCACAGTAGGAACAACTAATCTTCTTTTGTGCTAACCTGATCAATTGATTGATTGTGTAAACCAGATCAGGTTTGCCAAAAATTTTACCTTTTGTAGCATAGTTACATTTAGCATTTGATGTATGCACAAATGATTCTTCTTTCTTCTTCTCCTCCGAGGATCCGTTAACTCTCCAGATCCAGTTTCCTTTTTCTTTCTCATCAGGCCTTATCCAGAAACTTTTCTTTTGAGACTTAGTCTTCTTGAAGTTACCTGAACCATCAACATTTTTGTCATAGAAAAGGTTAGAAGGACGAATCTGATCAGTAGATTTAGAAGTAAGACAATCATCTAAATCATAGAAAGGATTATAGAAAACATTTGAAAAATGTGAACTTGAAGCTGTTTTTAATGAACTATTTGAATCAGCTAGATCATCTCTTGGTGATTGAGCTATTGACTCTGGCGTCTTGTGCTCAGTCAGCTTCACCTTGAATACGATCTCTTCAAGTTCCTTTATCTTTGAAGACAAACTGTTTCTTTCCTTTTCAATCAGATCAAACTTCTTATGCAACTCAGATTTTGCATTCTTCTCCTTCATGATGTTTGTTGACAATTCAGATAGCTTTCTTGTCAGTTTGGCTATCTAGGTCTCAAATATCTTCTTTTCTTCAGAAAAGTCTGTATTTGTATCCTTCAGCTCGGCTTTCTTCTTCTCATTCTCAGCCTTTTCTCTTTCAAGAATGATAACCTTCTCAAAGTCTGAAACTTGTTGAGAAAGTTTAACACATCTAAGCTCTAAAGATTTCTTCTCTTCAAAGGCTTTTCTGGAGAAATCAGAGAATTTCTTAGCAAATTCTTTTCTTTCTTTTTCAATCTTCAACATCTCATCTTGAGCTTTTGTATTGTCTCTGTCTTGGGTTGCCTTTTCTTTTAGCGTTTCAATCTCAACCTCAAGACTGAGAACTTTATCTTTAAACTTATCTCTGTCCGCACAGAGTTGAGAATTTATCTTTCTTAGTCCTTCACTAGTATCTCTTGCAACACTTGTACTTCTTCTAAGATCCTCAAGTTCTCTTTGCATTGCATCCTTTTTAGACCATGTAGAGCTTGATTCAGACCTTTTTAACTTTTCTTAAAGATCGAAGATCTCTTTTTCTTTAGACTCAATTATTCCTGCAAAGTCAATTAAAGAATCAGAATCTTTTGAATTTTCTTTTAAAGCATTGATCTGAATAAGAAAAGATGAGTTCTGAATCTGTAAAGCCTTGTTCTCAGCTTTGAGCATTTTGTCCTCTTTGTCATACTCATCAATCATGCGAGATGATGTTGATAACCGTCCAGCAAGTTGTTTAGCCTTTGCTTTTACTTCAGAATGTGTCATTTTTTCAAAATCAAGGCTGTAACCTTCAGACATCATTAGCTGATTCGACATCCTAGCTGTATGGTTAGTAATTAAACTTATTTGTACCAAGACAACCAACTAGATGAGATCGTTAGAATAAAAAATAAAGATAAAAACTACACTCAAAAATTTTAAAAAAAAAAATTTGACCGGGGGGTACTGTTCACCGGTACTGTAGCGACCGGTACTATTCACCCGGTACTGTTCACGGGTACTATTCGACCGAAAAAAAAATTACCGGTAAAGTTATTCGACCGGTAAAGTGCTTTGACCGGTAAAGTTATTCGACCGGTAAAGTGCTCGACCGGCAAGATGTTGGACCGGTATAATGCTTTGACCGGTAAATTTGCTTCGACCGATACAAAGTATTTGACCGATAGACTTCCTTAGACCGGTAATGGGTATGGACCGATAAAATATATTCGACCGGTAAGGTGCTATGACCGGTAAAGTGTTCGACCAATATGTTCTTAATTTTAGCCCAGATTGCCGATGTTCAACCCAGAAAATCAACCCAGAAACACGCAAAAACACAGAAATTGAATGCAAAAATTATATCTTTGTGCTTAGATATGTATATCAAACACAGATCAAGCAAAAACAAAGATCAATTTCAACTTTCATGCATCAATTTTAAAGAACACAGTGAACGATAGTTCTTGAAGAAGTCGAACCTAGAAAAATCAAAAATTCACAAAATCAATCACTTGATGCTTTATAATGCAATTAATCAATCTGATAGTGTTCAATAACGCAAAACACACCTAATCAGATCAATCTTAAACATAGATTCATGAAATCAGATGAACAGAAAAAAAATTCGATGAACAGTAAATCGCATGAATAGTAATATAAATTTTTTTTTTTATTCTTTTGGCTCTGATACCAATTGTTATCCAAGTTTAATCTAGTTGGTAAATAATCAATCAAGTAATCAAGCAACACAATAATAATCAAGAGATATATAAATCAGAGTAACATACCAATCCCTTGAATAAACAATGAAACCCTTGAGTGTTCTTGATACCCTTTGAATACAGAGAATAATATGGCTACCTTTCTCTCTAAACAATGATTATGAAATTATGAAAGGTTAACCCTAAAAACTAATTAACTAAAACTATTTATACTTAGGCTTTTAAGGCCTAATGGGCTTGGGCCCAATAGCTTAATAACTATTAATCTATTACAATTTAAACCCTGAACTGTAACTACCAAGTAAATACAGTTTAGGCCCTCTAATTTAACTTTAATCTTGAATACAATGATCCAACAGTGTATGTTGATGATATGAACATAATAGGTACTCTTGATGAAATAAGAGTTACAACAAGCTATTTGAAATCTGAATTTGAGATTAAAGATCTTGGCAAAACTCAGGTTTGTCTAGGTATAGAACTAGAAAACCGAGCTTGTAGAATCCTTTTCTACCAATCCGCTTATACCCAAAACATGCTCAGGCGATTTAATATGGATAAAGCGTGTCCGGCTAGCATTCCCATGATCGGCCGAAACTTGGATACAAGAAAAGATCCAATTTGTCCAAAGGATGATGACAAATAGGTGTTGGGAGCTGAAATTCCCTATATAAGTGCAATAGGCACATTACTCGACCCGATATTGCATTCTCAGTGAACTTGTTAGCGAGATTTAGCTCAACGCCAACGCAACATCATTGGAATGGTATCAAGATTATCTTTCGATACCTAAAAGGAACCATCGACATAGGCATATTCTTTCCCTACAAAGAGAAAATTGG
Organism: Arctium minus; assembly: GCA_954870635.1. Lineage (NCBI taxonomy): Eukaryota > Viridiplantae > Streptophyta > Magnoliopsida > Asterales > Asteraceae > Arctium > Arctium minus. The sequence continues at coordinate 147,699,773 of OX941081.1, forward strand.
GGTTACAATCCTGTTAGAGGTATTAACAAAGAAAGATATATCCCCTACTCTGAAACCCCAAATGATATATTAGTAGGCTTTGCTGATGCTGGCATTTCTCAAACCTATACAAAGGTCGTTCGAAAACAACATATGTTTTACAATTGGGAACACAACGATTTCTTAGAAATCTACCAAGCAAACCCTTGTAGCTACCTCATCGAACCATTCAGAGATTATTACTTTGCATGAGGTAGTTCGAGAATGTATATGCCTAAGGTCTATCATTACACATATTAGAGAGGCTAGTGGTTTAAGTTCAACTATTAAAAATCCTACATACATATATGAAGATAATGAAGCTTGTTGAACAAATGAAAGTAGGATATATCAATGGTGATAATACAAAACATATTTCGCCAAAGTTTTTCTATAATCAGCAACAACAGATTATCCTTAAGATTTAAGTGAATCAAGTAAGGTCTGAGGAAAATGTGGCTGATTTGTTTACCAAATCACTGTCTAAGGCTACATTTGAAAAACATGTGGAAAGCATTGGAATGCGGAGACATTCCAAACTTCCTTGATAAACATACGTATCAGGATGGGAATAGTAGACAAAAGGCAGAGTCTACTATACCTGTGATATTAGTATGTTGTGTTCTTTCCTTCACCTAAAGGTTTTATTTTTCCCAATGGGTTTTGTTCCTTGGTGTAAGGTTTTAGTGAGGCAACGATAGTGCACCACAACTCCTTTGACTTGGCACAAGAAGGAGTGTTGTAAGATAAGTGTGTCATCGTCTAAAGGATATGATGATAGAGATAGAGATGGAGATAGGGATACAATTAGAGATAAATATATTAGAGTTAGATTAGAACTAGAATATCAAGTAGTTATCTACTTGTAACTCATCCGTATGTAAAAGGTTTATGATTAATAAGAATTTACAGTTTTTCTATTCTCTATATATTTGTTGTTCTACAACATTTTTTAGATTTCCTTTTTCACTGATTTTGACTTATATTAGAATATATATTTTTTAATTATAGCATTCCATTATAATTTTCAAAAATATTATATAAAATAATAATAAATCAATCTCATTGGTAATGAAGAATAAAAAGTACCATTAATCTATCTTCATATTAAATTTTCTAGAATTTTATATACTTGAAATTTTATATATTCTAAATAATAATAAAAAAAATGTGTTTAAATAAAGTAAAGAAAGAATCTCAATTTTTTTTAGAAGTTAAAGCGAAAGAAATAGTCAACCATTGCATAATGCTTTCGTTAGTTAGTTGACAAATTTTAGAGGATGCTACAATATTTTTGTGCTCATCTTTTGCTATCATTTTGTAGTATAATATATGATGTAGGTTTGATTTTGGTTTATTTTATATTATTAATTATGTTTAGATAGCCTTTTTTCATTGTGAGATACCACCACAAAAAGATTAAAATGGAGGTTCTGTTTGTTCCAATCTATTAATAAAACATTAAAACTACTTGCTTAAATTGAATTAGAATTGTATATGTAGAGGCTTACTATTCACGACCTTTATAAAAAATGTAAAGTAAACTATGATTTTCATATATGTGTTATGATGTATATAACGATTTTCGCCCTGATATTTAAACTGTTTTTTTCCATCCTTGTGGTTTCCATTCTGCTATCATTTTCGTCTGTCCATCCAACTTCATTAAAATGAGGGGTTAATTCATCCAAGAAGTGATTGAGTAAATTACGTATTTGGTCCTTGTGTTATACTAATTTTTACATTTTTATCATTAAATTACCTAGTTTAAACTTTTTACTTTATATTTTTTCTTTCTTTATTACATTTTATCAAGAAACTTTTTTTTATTAATTATACTGTATATTTTCAAAATTATTATATCTTTAATTACAAAAATAATCAAATGATTTTATCAAAATTAATGATATGTATCTGATATTTTTTCCCCATAGTTTTAGGTTGAAATATCTTAACTCCCATAATTGATGTACAAATCTGAGAGAATACTAGAATAAATGAATAGTCTATAAACGGGTAAGTTGTACTCTTTTGTTCGTCCTTTTTCCCCACTGGGTTTTTATATTTACGTAAGGTTTAAATGAGGCAACGATAGTGCACCACAACTCCTTTGACTCGGCACAATGGGGAGTGTTGTAGGATAAGTGTGTCATGGTTTAAAGAAAAAATATTATGATAGAGATAGAGATACAAATACAGATTGAGATAAATATATCATAGTTAGATTAGAGCTAGAATATCTAGTAATTATCTATAACTTCTAAGACATCCATTTGTAAAAGTCTTATAATTAATGAGAATTTACAGTTTTTCTATTCTCTCTATATTGGTTGTTCTACAATATGTAGATATATTTTAGAGAGTTTTCTATATTTTCTTTTTCTCTGATTTTAACTTATATTAGAATATATATTCTTTAATTTTAGCATTCGATTGTAATTTTTAAAAAAGTTATATAAATAAAAATAAATCAATTTTATTGGTAAGGAAGAATAAAAAGTACCATTAATTTATCTTCATATTAAATTCTATAGAATTTTCTATACTTGAAATTTTTTATATTCTAATTAAAAATATAAAAAAATTATTTTAAATAAAGTAAAGAAAAAATCTCAATTTTTTTTATTTTAGAAGTTAAAGCGAATGAAATAGTCAACAACTCCTAATGCTTCCGTTAGTTAGTTGACAAATTTTATAGGATGCTATAGTATTTATGTGCTCATTTTTTTGCTACATGCTGGTGGTAGGGGTCCTAGGACCCCAACAAAATCCACCATCTTTTTACAAAAAAAGCCATAAAAAAATACAAGTATCAAAGTTTTTTTACTATTTTTTATTACTGGGCCTCCAATAAGAAGAGAACATGGGTTCCACACCTGATATCTTGATCCTAAATTTTAATCGGTCAATTTCGAGTACATATATATAGGAGCGTATACGAGTCAAGTTTTTAACCAACTACTCAAGTTCGAACTCGTTTATCTCGAGCTTGGTCTTATTAATTATCTAGGTTGAGTCGATCTCGAACACATAATAAAACTCGTTTAACATAATGAGTCGAACTTCATAAAATCGATGCTCATTTCGGCTCGTTCGTAATATGAAATGTAAAAATTATAAATTTCGAGTCAATAAAAAAGTTGATAGATCGTGTGAGCCCATAAATGAACAGCGAACTTGAGCTTGGTAAATCAAAAAATATTCAAACTTGAGTCCTACATGAAAAAGCTATTCGATCTCAACTTTAGTATAATTTTTTTCGAGCGGAGCTCGAAAAACCTACTACTGCTTAAGTTATCTTTATGCGGTAAAAAATCAACTCAAAACGAAACCAAATGAGTTATCTTTATTCGGTAATCCAACCCTTTAAGCCAAAAACGGAAACCCGATACCGTTTTGGGCTAGATTAATTATTCAGTTTTGAAATTTTTTCGACACCATTAGGTGTGCCCCCAACCATAAAAATTTATGGATCCGCCACTGATATATGATGTGGGTTTGATTTTGGTTTATTTTATATTATACTTATGTTTAGATAGCGTTTTTTCATTGAGAGAGACCACCACAAAAAGATTAAAATGGAGGTTATGTTTGTTCCAATCTACTAATAAAACATTAAAACTACTTGCGTAAATTGAATTAGACTTGTATATCTAGAGGCCTATTATTCACGACCTTTAAAAAAATGTAGAGTAAACTACGATTTTCGTCTCTGTGGTTTGATGTTTAATATGATATTCGTCCCCAATCTTTAAAAATTGTTTTTTCATCCTTGTGGTTTCCATTATGCTATCATTTTCGTCCGTCCATCCAATTTGTTAAAATGAGGCGTTAAGTCATCCAAGAAGTGATTGACTAAATTACATATTTGGTCCTTGTGTTATACCAATTTTTACATATTTATCCTTAAATTACCTAGTTTAAATTTTTACTTTTTTATTTTTTCTTTCTTTCTTATATTTTATCAAGACATTTAATTTTCTATTAATTATATTATATATTTTCAAAATTATTGTAATTGTAATTATAAAAATTGATAAGTATATGATATTTTTCCCCATAGTTTTAGGTTGAAATCTCTTAAGATTTATATTTTTTATTTATTAATTTATTGCGCGAGTATCATTTCTAGTATTAATAATACGCACACAAAAACACAAATATATATTGGGGTTAAATTATGTGAGAATCAAAAATATGTTGAGAACCGTGAAAACCGATCTAAGTCGTAATTTGATTTAGATTCTATGGTTTTAACTAAATATGGTTTTTTAATTAAAAATTGTTTCAACAAATGAAAAGGGTATAATCGTCATTTTGGTAACTAGATTCGCCACATGAAACGTACAGATTCACCAGATAAAACACCCAGATTCGCCATATGAAAGAGACAGATTCACCATATGAAACAAACAAATTCACCATATAAAACACATTAATTTACCGTATGAAACACATTAATTTACCATATGATACACATACTAACCTTATATCAGCACATGAAATCAAACACAAATTTTATCTATAATCTATTTTCACCTAATGAAATCAAATACAATTTATATGTACAATCACCGACTCGTATCTGATTTCATAATCAACGGTGGATATGGACTCCCTGGCCACTGACGAAACGATCTTGGCACCGTCAACGTCTTCATAGCAGTTGTTGTATACGTCGTCTTCATACCGGAAAGAACGATCTTGGCACCGTCTTTGAAAGGAGATCGATAATAAGAAAACACAATCAAATTTAAACCTAAGACTCAAATCTGAGACCAAATTAAAACCCAACCTTACAGATCAATAATGCAATCAATAAAATTTCACATTTTCCCAAAATTAAACTCTAACTTTTTTCTTTTCTCAATCCAAATTTACAGATCCATAATGGAATTTATTTCTTTAGGGATTCCTTGAGATCGACCAGAATTGAACCGGATAGGTCTGGTTTACAACCCGTTAATTGGATAATAGGGGTGAGTTTGTACTTGTTTTTTATGACAAAAGCGACCCTCTACGGTACAGACTGAGGATCGAAGAAATTCATTTTGTAGAAAGATATATGTTACTTGAATTTTGCTTCTCGGTTTTGAAATTTGATATTCGTTCAAAACCACCACCATCGCCCCTGGTTTGATTTTTGATCAATGGATTTCATATTGCCAAAGATCGATAGGTGGAGTGATCGTTGGGAGAAAAGGGAGAAAATAGAGTCGAGAGGCGGTGGAACGATTGATCCATGGGGTTGAGAGGACACAGAACAATGGATGTTTTTGGGTGTTGGAGATGATGAAGAAGGGTGGACCGTGAACACTGTTGATTGGATTACTAAAACCAGAAATGCCCTTCAAATTTTAATTTAGTCCATAAATAAACCGTGAACTTCCAAATTATTTCAAAAATGTCATTGTGTTTTATGTCCATAGATTAAAAACATTAAATGGCTTAGATTGGTTTTCACGATTCACAACCTTTTAATGGTTCTAATTTGATTAGAGAGAGAGAGAGGTGAGTTCAAACGAGAATGCTAACTATTTAAGAAAACACGAGAACGACCGTTAGTGTACAAAATCATAAACGATTCACGTACAAAATCATATACAATTCACGCGTCTTTGCCCCATGACTTAAGTCGCGACCAAAGTTGCCCACGTCCATTTTTTGCCGGTTAATATAAAATCACATATGATTTCATACATTATTTGTTGTTTTCTAGTTTTCTTAAATAGTTAGCGTTCTCATTTGAACCTTCCTCTCTCTCTCTCTCTCTCTGTTTCTATATATATATATATATATATATATATATATATGTGTGTGTGTGTGTGTGTGTGTGTGTGTGAGAGAGAGAGAGAGAGAGCAAATTGAGAAAATTAATTGAATGTGGTATACTTAACAGTGAAGAAGTAGGAATAAGTTGTACCAAATGGTTGATGATGAAAAAAAATTATGAGTAGGCTAGAGAAAACAAGTTAGGAGAATATTTTGATTTACCAAAGTATCAACCGGACCATCCCGTATGGGTTGGGTTGGGTTGCAATTTGGTTTCGTTTGGGTTGAGATTTTTCAGACCGCAAGCATTGGGTTGAGTTCAAATATTTTCAACTCGTGAACACCCCTACTTTCCAATATTAAGTAGAAAAAGCGAATTTTATCAGTGCCTTTAATAATAGCTAAAGCATCAAATGTAGTAAGCAAACTTAATCATAACACGAAAGGGTCACAAGTCGTTAGTAGTGACAAAATTGGATTTTTGTAAGACATAAATAAAGAGTAAACGCCAATTTTGGTCCATGTTGTTTTTGGATTTCTTTAAAAGTGGGACCTATATTTTTATAATTCAAGTTTTCATCCTCTAGATATTGATTATGCTTTCAAAGTGGACTTAACCACTAACTCTGTTAAAAAGCTCCATTAGAGTCAGGAGCAAAATCGCAGAACCATGTTTTTGTCCCTTATATGCACTTTTTCTTTGACTTTTCTTGCTTTTGTAAAAACCATAACAGTTTAGGGACCTGTTACGTAAATAACTAATATATATATATATATATATATATATATATATATATATATATATAGGGGGTCTTTCATGGAGACCCTAGTATTTCGTGGTAACCATGAGATCCAATCTTTCATGGGAGACCCTAGTATTTCGTGGTAACCATGAGATCCAATCTCATCCATCCATTTAATTAATCAACGGTCTAAAATAACTAAAATAACTAATATTTTAAAAAATGATTTTATGCCACTAAATAAGGAAAAAAGGGTAAAATTGTCAAAAAACATTACCATTTATCTTTATCTGATTTAGACGCCACCCTATAATTTAGGCAGGGAATCAGTTGTGATAACCTCCAAAAATTGAAACATATCCATGGATATCCAATCAGTTGTGTATGTAACACAATGTTACATGGTACATATGGAACTGAAACAAATATTTCACAGTGTAACACATATATCAGTAATAAACGCTGATGTTAGAATGTCATAATTTAGCACAATAAGAGACCATACAAATGGGAAATCAAAGTTTGTTTTGGGTTAACGGAATGTAACACATACAACACAATGTATGTAACACAATGTTACATGGTACATATGGCACTGAAACAAAAATTTCACAGTGTAACACATACATCATAATCATATCCAAGCCAGACGAGATATTTATCATTTTCAAGAATACAATTGTTCACATTATCAAAATGTAACACAATACACCCAAAATTTGTTGATGTTCCTTTCACCAAACGAAATTTGACACACGCAGTACACCCGACCCTCTTCACATTCGAGTTACGAAACTCCTTTTGACGTTTACGACGGTTCAATGAATCAAATGACTTCTTCGTTGGTAACCCATACTTACTACATACAAAATACTTATTCTGTATTGATCCATCGTTATTAGTCTTCTAATGTGAATCATATTTGCAACACAACTACAGTATCCCATAAGTTTCACAATGTATCACAATGTGTGACTCTGTGAGACATCTATTGAATGACATAGAACCAAATGAATAAAGTAGGAATAGAATTGCAGGCTACTGTTATAAGAACACAATGTCAACGGTGGAAGGGATGAATGCAGGCGATACAATGTTTAAAATTTCATTAGACCAAATCAAATTATCAAAAACAAAATATCTCATAATTAGTTGGTTGAGATATTGAAGAAAACAAAATATTTAATTTATAATTTTGTTTTTAATATTAAGTAATTTATTAAATGACTAAAATATCCTTCCTTATTAATTAAAAAAAATTAGATGGATGGCTGAGATTGGATCTCACAGTTACCACGAAATACTAGGGTCTCATTTGATTAGGCCCATATATATATATATATATATATATATATATATATATATATATATATATATATATATATATATATATATATATATGTTTGTTTGCAAAACACAAGGATGATATCCATGACCATCGCCAAGACCACACCACTGCCAACACCTTCTCCGGTGACGATATCACCGTAATGGACTTCACCAAAAATGGACTTCATCGTCCTCCTCTCTCAACTGTGTGTATAAGTAAAACACAAGAAACATCATCGTCCCCATGCGACCATGACGATATAGACACATGGACGATATTTATTTTTCATTGTGCACGTGAGGACAAATCTTAGCCATTGATCAACACTTAGAAAACTAATCAATGGTTTAAACATAATAACATTAATTGAGAAGTGATTAGGGACAAAATTGGAAATTTGAAAAAGCGTCTACCTTATTTGACTTTTTATTTTATTTTTTAATTAAAAAACTTTTACCTTCTTAAAGTTTAAAATAAATTATCTTAAAAATTACTAATATTTTAATCAAACAAAATACATAAAAAAAAGGAGAATTTCGTGCTCTTCGATATGACATCCATCTCGATTTAATTTTGTTTTTTCATTTTAATCGTTTTTTACGTGAAAATGTTATATATGTGTTATATTCATTATGAATATGTATGAACATACCCGAGTGTCAACATTCAGTATGAATAACGAAGGTGAACGTTCATTTATTATTAATGATGAATAATACAGTATTCATACAGTATTCATGATGAATAATACAATATTCATGATGAATAATACAACATTCATGATGAATAATACAACATTCATGATGAATAATACAACATTCAGGATGAATAATACACGAATTCATGATTAATGTATTATTCATTATGAATCGTGTATTATTCATCCTGAATGATATATTATTCATGATAAATAATATATGAATGACCCGTGAAGGTGTGGACACATGGCGCATTCTCTTTTGTTTCCCGATTCACAACCGAAATTTCGTTTAATTCACTATGAATATGTATGTGCATCCCGGGGTGTCTCATATTCAGTATGAATAACAAATGTGAGCGTTCATTCATTATTCATGATGATTAATACAGTATTCAGGATAAATTATACAACAATTAAGATGAATAATACACGAATTCATGAATCGTGTATTATTCACACTGAATGTTGTATTATGTATCATGAATGATACATTATTCATGATGAATAATGCATGAATAACCCGTGAAGGTGTGGAGACATGATGCGCTCTCTTATGTTCCCCGGTTCACAACCGAAACTCGATAAGTTATCGATTCGTCTCGATGGGTGTTGGGTTACAGTGATGAAGAAACGTGATGCCTTACGATGTTGAAGAAGGTGATGTCGAGTTACGGACTTACGGTGTCGAGGTGTTGTACACACTTGAACGTACATACATATTCATAATGAATACAACACATATATAACATTTCACCTTAAAAAAATGGTAAAACAACAAAAAAAAAATATATCAAAAGAGCACAAAATTCTCTTTTTTTTGATTTAATTTGTTTAATTAAAATATTAGTAATTTAAAAAAAATTAAACTTTAAGTGGGTAAAAGTTATTAATTAAAAATAAAAATAAAATGTCAAATATGGTAGGCGTGAGTTTAAGTTATTTTCCATTTTTACTCATAATCTAATTTTAATTAAAAACTCTATTTAATATGAGTTGTTGGATCAATAGAGAGGAGAGACCAAGATTTGTCCTCACGTGCACAATGAAAATTGAGTTTTCATTTGAACTTTCATATATATATATATATATATATATATACACACACACAGGGAACACAAGGACGATATCTCCGGGAACACATGGACGATATATATATATATATATACATATATATATATATATAAATATATATATAGAGAGAGAGAGGGAACACATGGACGATATCTCCGGTACCACCCCTCCCACTACTGTGATTTTGGTCCCTCAATCTCATCCCACCACCGGAATAGACAGAGAAACCACAAAGACGATATCGCGATATCCCCAAGAACATAGGGACGATATAGACACCACAGAGACGATATGGCCATCTATGATGAATGCAAATTATGCAATGAAAAGTTGTACAGTACAGATGAATGAAGCACCTCTTTGGTCCTTTCTTGGATGTCAATAACTAGATGAGTCCAGTTAGAGAGGTGGGATCAATTTTTGGGAGGATTTGGTCTTTGATGATGGTTTGGGCTAACAAGTGATAGTAATGCACCTCTCATGTGATTTGATCACACTTCTATACCTGTATTAAGAACCAATATGAGGTTTTGAAGAAAATAAAATATAGGTGCCACTTTAAAAAAAATCCAGAAACATTAAGGACCAAAATTAGTATTTACTCTAAAAGAAGTTAATTCTTTTGATACGTTATCTTATTTTATTGTTTTCCATATAAAAATAAAAATATGATAAATCTTTTTCTGATTTTTGTCGTTAATAAACGTGTTTAAAATTTTTTATTATAAAATTAAAAATTAAAACTTTGTAGTCCAAAAAATAGATACGTAGTTTTCCATCCTTTTTTTTTACGGCAATTAAAACTTAGTGGTCCAAAAAATAGATACGTAATTTTCCATCCTTTTTTTTTTACGGCAATTAAAACTTTGTGGTCCAAAAAATAGATACGTAATTTTCCATCCTTTTTTTATACGGAAACTTGGGCTACGTCCACACACACGCTATTTTTTTATTTTGGCTATTGCTATCATGAGAAAATATTGTTTACATTAAATGTACATGAGTTTATGTTATATATAGGAGCAATGTTGTAGAATGGTTACGCACCGGTGATCTCTAAATAAAAAAGACCACCTGATTTAGAGCATGGCGACTTCGGCTCCGCTTAACTTTGTTGGTTTGACTGGAAATTCCAGATGGTCTCTAGCCGGAATGACTGCTCTTGTCACCGGTGGTACACGTGGAATCGGTTACGCCGTGGTGGAGGAACTGGCGGAGTTAGGGGCGGCGGTGCACACATGCTCCCGTAACGAGGCTGAACTTAACCAACGTTTACAAGAATGGTCTAGCAAGGGTTTTAGCGTCACTGGGTCCGTCTGTGACATATCATCTCGTCCTCAACGTGAACAACTTATGGAAAAAGTCTTGTTGATTTTCAGTGGCAAGCTTAACATCCTAGTAAGTTCTATTTGTTGCTTGAAAGTTCTTTTTCTTTTTCTATGTGTTGGATCTTGTTAAGACTCCAACATGATTGTTTATGGGTGGAAAACTGATGCTAATTGGTTCAATTTTTTTTGAGTAAAGTCAGTAGTTAAAGGATTAGATGATGTTTAAGATACCAATTATGGATGACAAATTAAGGTAATCACACTACGACAAGACCGGGATAATAGGACATCAAAAATCTTTAAGTGTCTTAATAGCCCAATTTAAATGTTTATAGGACCAAATAATTGTACGTCTTATGTAAAAACATTAATTGTGATCAATTTTATAGGACGCTTTTGAACGTCTTAATAAGTTTTCTTAAGACATTTTTGAAATAAATCATCCTACTACATTTTTATATGACATTATCTGGAAAAAAATTTCTTACAAAGACAACTGTTTTATAGGACATTTCTCAAAACTCTAATGTAAAAAAGCTAATGTGACACTGTATTTTAAATGGTCTTGAAAAACTTGTTAAGACACCCAAAAGCTTGCTATAAACTTATTGCAATTCCTTTGTACACATATGACAAAATTGTTTTGTTCTATAAACCTGACTGCTATAAAGGTATATGAATTATTACACTTAACGTTTTTGACATCCAGTAAATCCTATTTTATTGTAGTGGGATTGGATAACCTTTCCATCCATAGTTGGTAACTTAGAATATATCATCTAATTCTTTAACTAAATGGTGGTGTTACCTTTTTGTTGGGCTTCAACAAAGGTTTTAGACAAATCGGGATGGGTTTATTTTGGATGTCTCATGTGTTAAATGCTATGAATATTGGGTCTAATATCCACTTTGATATCATAAACCAAAGTTTTAAATGGTGTGAGGCATGACGTGGTGGCGAGACCAAGCCTTAGGATCTACGGCGATGCTATGACGTTTTCAAGAAGTGACTTATGGTGTCAAATTTCTAATTCATATATATAATATATATATATATATATATATATATATAAATATGATTTGTATTGTTACTCAATATGTAAATAGTAATAAACAAATTATATTAAGTTATATATTAAAAACTATCAAATAAGACATTTAAAACGTAAAGAAAAATCAAATATCGTTTTATGAAAATTGCGCATTAGGCCATGGCTTGCCACGAGCTTAACGTAGCGTGAGACACAAGCCTTGTGCCACGGCGCACCATGGCGGTGATGCGACGAGTTTTTTAAAACAATGATCATAACTATATCAAGTGCGATTGGGGCCACAAGAAGAGAGTTCATACCATAAACACAAAAAACTTTTATAGGTGGTGAATGGTGATTTTGTTTTTGTTGCTAAAATTGTAACGGTTACAGTGATAGGACGCTTATGCCTGGTTTTCTAAGCACTTATCGGGAAGACATTTTTGCCTCAAAATGGGTATTGCCCATTTAGTTTTCTTGTACTTTTCAGTTCTTTGAAATAATTTTTTTTTCATGGTGTTCCGTTCCTTTTACCATACAAACCTGATTTTCTTGTAGTGTCGGTTCAATTTTAGCTAGATATAGATGAAATCTTTTGTGGTTTACTTTAATACTTGCTAAGGGAGATTCAAATAGTTATAACTTATAATTGATGTAAGGTTAGATTGATGAAGAAAATGGTATTGGCGAAGCTTGGCTGTTGTCATATACTATTGAATAAAATGAGAATCAAATTACTTGGAGAAGGAAATAAGAAAACTATATTTACCTATTCATATTACATAAATAAAATAAATAGTCCCAAGACTACACATATGTTAACACAAACTCTTTCGTTAATATATATGGGAAGACAAACTTTGCATTTTTCAAGATTTATAAATACCTAAGTGTATGTTTGTTAGCAGCTTAATAAGCTTAATAAGATTCACAATTTATTCGGTCAATTATACATGAGTGTTTGGTAGCGGCTTATTGATATAGAAACTGGCTTATTCAGTAAGCTTCAAGGGGAGAGCTTATGCAGAAAACCAAGTTTTTCCTTTAAACGTGTGTCTCCCTTTTAAAAAACACGCTACTTTCATCCATGTAAAGAACCCTGCTAAACAAAAACCTTCCCAAACTGTACAAAGAGATTAATTCACATAGAGAGTTTTATCCATACATGACTTAATGTAAAACTAACCACACAACCTCCAAGTGTGGCTTCTATAGGTCTCTTAGGTTATCGATTGGATATTTACAAAGATTTTATGAACTTTCACATTTTTAGAAGCACTAATTTTGCGGAATTATTTTATGTAGATAAACAATGTTGGGACATACATTTTGAAACCTACTACAGAGTATACTACAGACGATTATTCCTTTCTCATGGCTACCAATTTGGAATCTTGTTTTCATATGTCTCAACTTGCACATCCTCTTCTAAAGACTTCTGGAGTTGGAAGCATTGTGTTCATTTCCTCTGTTGCAAGTCTAATTCATGTCTATGTTGGGTCTATTTACAGTGTCGCCAAAGGTATAGTTGCATAATCCTATTTAGCGCCACATACAACTATATAATGGCTCTCGAAAAGGGGTTGTAACGTTCGTTTTACATTGTAGGTGCAATAAATCAACTTACAAAGAATTTAGCATGTGAATGGGCAAAAGACAACATTCGAACCAACTGTGTAGCACCTTCGGCCACGAAAACCTCACTTGTCGAAGATGTACTATACCTCCATTTTGATCCTTTTTCTATTGATAATGGTGATGTTTCCTTGTTCTAATATATTTGCACGAGCTTGATGGGAAATGTGTATTTTGTGCAGTTATTAGCTAATAAGGAGTTTTTGGATGGTGTGGTATCTAGAACTCCATTGAAACGCACTGCAGAAGCAAATGAAATTTCATCTCTGGTAGCCTTTCTTTGCCTACCGGCTGCTTCCTACATTACTGGCCAAACCATTGCTGTTGATGGAGGATTTACAGTTAACGGATTTTAGTAAGAGTAACTTGTCTTGTTGCTTGAGGAGTTAGCGAGTACCATTTCACTGCCATATTTTGTTATCGAGTAACTCATAAATATATTCCTCAACCAACTTTGTTAATTCTATATGCTACTTTGCATTACAAAATAAAAATGTCTTGTCTAACAATATATAAAATTTAAGTTATACATTATTTATGTCTAAAAGGAACACCTAGTTTGCCTTCAACATATCTTCAAGAAGGAAAAAAATGTGTGATTTGATGTGTCTCAAAGATATATCATTCTATCATTTTGTGTCTCGAACAGTTTTGTGTCTCGAACAGTTTTGTGTCCACAAAATGATATCGTTGCCATGTTATGTCTCTAAAAAATCACAACTCTTCCAATTATATATATATATATATATATATATATATTATTTTAGAAGGGTGTCCTATGCTATGCCTAGACTAATCATTTGACAAATTATGATTGTAAAACATCAGATTAAACCTCAGTGACCACAATTGTTATGTACGTCTGGATTCCAATTATATTTTGTGTTAACTAGTGAACGTACTTTACCCGTTCTTTTATTGAAGATCATACTTTCAAAATCCCAAGTAGATGAAGATACTTTATTTCCATTTCTACTTGAGGTACCATTTTACCAAACCAGCCAATAATAACATGTTATAAATTATTTGTTTATATTTTGGGATCACATTATCAAAAAATCAAAAATAATAAACCTAGTAACGTATCAAATTACTAACAAGACATAATTGGTTTCTTACTTATTTCTTAAAATCCTCAATCCATCTTCAAAATCAAGAGATTTGGTTACACATTTTTACTTTTAAATTCAAGACAATGATATAACATTAAAACAATTGACTACAAAACAAAGTCGGATGGATTTGTGGTGGATCAACGATGGATTAGCGATGGATTTCCCCATTGGTGGTTGCAAATCCGCCGGTAATCACAATCATTGGTCACATTTTTCCTTACGATGAGATTTGCCGATGATGGCTTTTACTAAAAATTGTTGCAAATTCAAATTATAACTGAATTCACTTCAAAAAATATGAAGACTTTACCGTTGAAGTTTTTCAATCTGAAATTGCTAACTAAAACCAAACAAATCTCATATGCAAGAACTCCAACCTCCCTACCTCATAAAAAGTCAAAAACTTAGAAATGTTCAAAATATTTTAATTTAACATGGTAATTTAACCATAAACTTCTGATTGTTACAATTATTTTTTTCATAAAAATGTTAGAACTAATGGAGATATTAATCAAGTTTGTTGTGATTATGACTTTAAATAAATTAAAGATTTAGGGTTTAGGGTTTAGAGCATGACGCATAAACGTTGGTTAAATACATTTTATTGCTTATGTTGACTTTTATTGAGTAGTCAAACAAGTAAGTAGTATATTGGGTTTGATTTTGGCTCAATTGCGTTTTGAGGACATTTGTCCGGTTTAAATTGCTCAATGTTGAGCTTTTGATGTGACTAGCATTTACTGCATAATTATTGGGATTACTTGTTTTGAGTGCGTTGGCCATTCAATTGTAGTCATGTAGTTTAGATTGTAACACATTGGATCGACTGGCATATAAGTCTTATGATGTCATTCTTGGTCTTGCGAAGATAAATTCATGTATAGTCAGACTCCGGGACCTATGAGTTGTCGTTGTGATTTGGTATTTTGGAGGTGAACTTGCATAGAGTCAGATTCCAAGACCAATGGGTCGATGTTTGTTGTTTAAGTGAGAGCTTTTGATGTTCTCACTGTAATTTCTAGTGAGTGTTCACCAAGTCAATGATTAGGAAAGCTTGGATGGTACTCGTATTAGTCGTATATGAGGCAAGAGTTTTGCGGTGGTACACGTTGTACTCACTTACGGAGACCGTTGACTTTTATGGATGAGACTCATCTAGAGGATGAGTAGGAATCATGGTCATCTTAAAGCTAGTGGTGGTACTTGTTGGAGTCGTATACGAAGCTTGGGTCTTGGTGTGGTAGTCGGTAGAGTCGTAGTAGGAGCCCATTTACCTTAATGTTGATCTACAACGTACTTTGTGTTTGCCACATTTAATGAATACGAGTCTCCCTCGTCACCGATAACTATTGTTTTTGGATATGTAGTTTGTCCATGTTTCCGATGTCGCTTTGGGTACGGTGTGTTATCCATAATCGTGGTTTTGGTATATTGAACCTTATCCATGATTTAATTTTTATATAACAGAGTTTATCCATGTTTTCAGTATTTGAATATTAAACTTAATTCATGTTTTGGGTGACTATTAGGCTTCGGTTTATGTTAAATGGGTGCTTTGGTCACTGAGATTTCATCAAGAAAATGGTGACTTTTGGGAAAGATGTTGCTTCTATGTTAAATACATTTAATTTTGAAAATTGTGATTTAAATAACATTCATTCAATTTTACCATTTTATATTAAAGATGAAAACTAGTTGAACTTACTAGGCGTTTCTTATTAGCATGTGTATCGGGTGCTTATTGGTGAAGGGCTTTAGCGACACTTTGATGAGTTGAATGTTAGCAAGAGGCACGAGAAGGATTTATCTATTCGGGGACATTTCCCATATTTGGGAATAACGAATTTATTGGGTTTCAGTAACACCTTTACCTAACTTAGCCTTTGTGTATGGTCTGTATATTTACGTAAGGTTTTAACGAGGCAATGATAGTGCACCACAACTCCTTTGACTCGGCACAATGGGGAGTGTTGTAGGATAAGTGTGTCATGGTTTAAAGGATATTACGATAGGGATAGAGATACAAATACAAATTGAGATAAATATATCATAGTTAGATTAAAACTAGAATATTTAGTAGTTATCTACTTCAAAGACATCCCTATGTAAAAGTCTTATGATTAATGAGAATTTACAACTTTTCTATTCTCTATATATTAGTTGTTCTACAATATGTAGATATATATTAGAGAGTTTTCTATATTTTCTTTTTCTCTAATTTTAACTTATATTAGAATACACATTCTTTAATTTTAGGATTCGATTATAATTTTTTAAAAAAAGTTATATAAATAAAAATAAATCAATCTTATTGGTAAGGAAGAATAAAAAGTACCATTAATATATCTTCATATTAAATTCTATAGAATTTTCTATACTTGAAATTTTTTTATATTCTAATTAATAATATAAAAAAGTTATTTTAAATAAAAGAATCTCAATTTTTTTATTTTAGAAGTTAAAGCGAATGAATTAGTCAACAACTGCTAATGCTTCCGTTAGTTACTTAGGGGTTGTTTTTTTTTTTTTTTTTTAAACTACTTAATAGCTCTCAAGTCTAAATCGTTCAGACCTTTTTAAACACCACCCCTTATTATTTATAACTAAAATAAGACTTCCGACTTTAGACTTTTTAAAAAACAAACGACACCTTAGTTATTTGACAATTTTTAGAGGATGTTATAGTATTTATGTGCTCATTTTCTTGCAATCATTTTGTAGTATAATATATGATGTAGGTTTGATTTTGGTTAATTTTATACTATACTTATGTTTAGATAGCGTTTTTTCATTGAGAGAGACCACCACATAAAGATTAAAATGGAGGTTCCAATCTACTAATAAAACATATAAAACTACTTGCGTAAATTGAATACACTTGTATATCTAGAGGCCTATTATTCACGACCTTTAAAAAAAGTGTAGAGTAAACTAAGATTTTCGTCTATGTGGTTTGATGTTTAATACGATTTTCGTCCCGATCTTTAAAAAAAAAGATTGAGATTCTTTTATTTAAAAAAAGTTTTTTTTTTTTTTTGGGGGGGGGGGGGGGGGGGGGGCGGGAGGGTTTTCAATTTGACAACAAGGCATATGAGTTGGCAGGAACCACAGTGATTTTGATAAAGAATCGTTCCAAACCATTTGTGAATCTAGTCGATTTTATATTTAGCCACACTCGACATCTGTTTCCAAACCATATTCTGCTAACTTCATATATATGGTACCAATTTGTTCTGGGGTGTGGGTGTGGGTGGGTGTGTCTAAAATCTGCCCTTTCTCATGGAAATCAGGCTGCATGTTATTTTGTCAGCTACCCAATAGTCTTAATATGATACTTGAACCTTAACAAGTTTCAGAACTCGAACCTTCATTTTTTGTTGCTTTGAGCTCATCCTGATTGAATTCAAAGAAAAAATGGGTAGCAAATTAACAAGATTGCCAATTTGTTGAAGTTGGTTATTCATGACTTGATTGTATCATATATATATGTATGTTGTTCTCATCAGTTGCAGCAGGTTGCTTTAATCCCTTTCCACAAGTTAATTAATCAAGACTATGCAGTCACAAACATATTGAAGCAGTCCAGTTCTAGCATCACAATATCCAAACTATCTATCTGGAGCTTTCATTTATGTACAAATTAAGAATGCTATATATATATTGCTAGCTACTGATTATGGCCCAGTTAAGAAACGATATTCTTTCAAGCAAGCTTTGTTTTCCTTATTTTGTACATATTTGATATATTAAGTTTTCATCTCCTTTAATTTCTACTCCTCTCTCTCTATATATCCACAGAATAGCTTTTTGTTAGTTTGATTTTAGGTCCAGTTTGGTTTTGTCCAAAATTTATTCTCCCTCCCTTGGTGCTTTTCTCATACATAGCATGTTGTTCGATTTCATTATATAATCCTACCAAACACCACAAAATGCCCATGGTTACCCAAAAAAGAAAAACTTTCATCTACACTAGATATTAGTTTCAACATAGCAGGTTACTGTCCATAAGGACCATAAGTCCATAACTCCATATTAGTTTCAACATAGCATGTGAACTAATTACTAATCAACTAGCATATAAGCATATTAGTTTCAACATAACTATATAAAGACACTTAGAAGGTTATTGTCCAAATTTAGCAGGTTACTTACTGTCCAAATTTAGCATAGCACGTTACTATCTAAATTTAGTTTCAACTTTCAACATAACAGGTTATTGTCCAAATTTAGCATATTAGTTTCAACATAGCATTGTGAACTAATTACTAATGAAGTCCAAGATAACAATGAATTTCAGTACCAAATGAAGTCCAACATAAGTACATAACAGTAACTAAGTAAATTACCAAATTTCGATTTCCACCAAAATAAAAATCAAAACTAGAAAACTAGAACTGAGAGAGAAGAGTGTAGAAAACTAAGAAAAAAAGTAGCAAAGTAGATATGTCGATTACCAAATGCCGGTGGGAGCAGGGCGATGGTCGACCAATCGACTGTCGATTGATTTGAGAGATAGAGAGTATTAATTCCATTAACATAAAAACATACAGTGTGGGAATGAATAAATTAGAGGATTTAGAAGTAAATGAATGAACTTGTCAAACATTTATTGTGAACACCAACTGGTTGTTAATGCAAGACTGAACTTCAAAACCTTTTTGTATGAAAACAGGTGTGGGAATGAAGAAATTAGAGGATTTAGAAGAGATTTCTGATATGGGTTTTGATTTATTACCAATTTCTTCAGTGGATCATGATCAATCAACCACAGTGGATTCATCTTGCAGTGTTAATTCTTTTGCTTACTATAGAACTAACTCAGAGACTTCAGCTTTTTCTGAGCTATTAACAGATGATTCTAATAGCTGCTCATCGGAGACACAACCTCCGGTATGCTGGCCGGCCACAGGAAGCTCACCTTTCCGGCCAGCCCTTTCGAGGTTTGGAGGAATCAGGTGTAACCATAAGCTAGAGAAGGACGATAAGCTTGATGATCAGAAACCCACTGACTTGGGTGAGTTTTTATTGCAATTCAATTAGTATATTTACAACATTTATATAAATTCTTCATGAAATAATGTTGTTTAATTTATAGTATTAATCCAGGACGAAATTTTGGGGCAGGCCTAAGACCGATTATGACCAACTTAGACGAAATATGACTCATTAGAGCTCCCTGATAGAATAGGAAATGATGAGCTACGTGGTCATCATCATCATCATCATCTTGATCTTCTTTTTGAAACAATGCAGAGAAGCAAACCATACAGATCATACAGAAGAAGAATTCTCCAAGTCGATTTTTGTTAAATTTTGTTTTGTTTTTTGCGAATTGGAGCAGATAAATCATGTTTATTTGATCACTAGGAAATTTTGTTTCGTGTGTATGTCTGTTGTTTAGTTTCATTTTCTAAAGACTGGAAATTGTTGATAAGACCACGACTAACTACAGATTTTACGTCATCCAGGACACTGTGAATGTTAATTTTATAAATTATAATTGCAGAAAATAAAATGGTTCTGTGTAGTTATTCTAGTTGACAGTTTTCATGACAGTTGGTTGCTGTCTATTAACTGTCAAAATATAGTTATATATGTCATGTATATATAGATGTAACTGGTCTTTGTAATGGTGTATTATTTTCCCTCCAAAACAGTGCATAAACGTAATAAAGTGTTTAATATTCTGCAGTATTCTTCTTTCCTTAATTCTGTCCAGAAACTTACTTTCTGTTGATAAAGTATTAGAAGTTTTTCCAATATCTATCAAAGTGGTATCAGAGCCTGGTTCTTTGGACATAAAATGACCACCACGAACATCAACAATTTACAGCCCCAACTTCCACGTTTCAACGGAAAAAATTATCACCAGTGGAGCACAATGATGAAGGTGTTGTATGAGTCCCAAGATCTATGGAATATAATCGAGAATGGAGTTGAAAGCCCTGCAAATGTTGGTGCACTAACGGCACAGCAAACAAACGATTTAAAGGAATTAAAAAAGAAAGACAAGAAGGCACTATTATTTATCTACCAATCTGTTGACGACTTCGTGTTTGAACATATATCAACAGTAGGTTCAGCAAAAGAAGCATGGGACACTCTTTTCGTGTCCTATAGAGGTGAAGAACGTGTAAAGATTGTAAAATTGCAAACCCTTCGATGTGAATTCGATTTGCTAAGGATGAAAGACACCGAATCGGTTGAAGAGTTCTTCAATCGGGTGGTCGCATTGGTGAATCAAATGCGATTAAATGGTGAAACCGTGGAGACCCAAAGAGTTGTGGAGAAAATACTCCGAAGTCTACCTCGAAAATTCGAATATATCGTAGTTGCAATTGAAGAATCAAAGGACTTGTCTACGCTGTCCCTTGAAAGTTTGTTGGGATCATTAAAATCTCATGAGTTTCGCATGAGACAATTTGATACAACAACTACCGAGCAAGCCTTTCGGTCTCAAGTTTCAATCAATAAAAACTCGTGGAAGGATAAAGGAAAGACTTTGAATCGTGGAAAAGATGGGTATACGTTTCGTAAGCAAGAAAATATTATTGCGAGGGAAAAAGGAGAATCATCTACTAGATGGAGAGGGAACAATGGTGGTAGAGGAAGGTCTCTATCACAAGTTCAATGTAATTATTGTCAAAAGTATGGACACACTATTGGGAGGTGCCGTAAGAGACTAGCAGAAGAAAATAAGGAGTCTACATTTATGCATGAGAAGCCTTTAAAGGATGAAGACACCATGTTTCTTACATGTGAAACAAAGTCAGATTTGACCGATGAAGTTTGGTACATCGATAGTGGTTGTAGTAACCACATGACAGGAAACAAAGATTTATTTGTAACTTTGGACGATTCTCTCCAGAAGGATGTACGGACCGGTGATGATAAGAGGCTTCTGATTCAAGGAAGGGGTGACATATTGGTGAACACAAAGAAGGGAGTAAAACAAATTCCCGATGTGTATTATGTACCGGGACTCAAGCACAATTTGCTTAGTGTTGGACAACTTCTCCTTAAAGGACATAACGTAACTTTCAAAGATGAAGTATGTGAGATCAAGGACAAGGATGACACTCTCCTTGGAAAGGTACACATGACTCGAAATAAGATGTTTCCGTTCAAATTTTTATGTGACACCATACCATGTTTTATGTTTTACTAGTATTGTCAAAGACAAGTCATGGTTATGGCATCTTAGATACGGGCATTTGAATTTTCAATCTTTAACACGTATGTGCAAGAAAAATATGGTACGTGGTTTACCATTTATCAATCAACAAGATAGAATTTGTGAAGGATGTGCTCTTGGGAAACATATTAGAAAATCTTTTCCAAGTGGAAAAGCATGGAGGGCTTCAAATATCTTGGAGCTAGTACATACAGACATATGTGGACCGATGGGAACAACGTCTATCGGAGGAAGTCGATATGCTCTAACATTTATTGATGATTATTCTAGAAAGACGTGGGTGTACTTCTTGAAAGAAAAATCAGAAATGTTTTGCTACTTCGAGGAGTTTAGAGCATTAGTCGAAAAGCAAAGTGGCTTCCCTTTAAAGTCATTACATTCCACTCGTGGAGGGGAGTACAACTCTCATGAAATTCAGAAATTCTTAAAGGAGAATGGTATTCGACATCAACTTACTACACGTTATACTCCGCAACAAAACGGTGTTGCGGAAAGGAAGAATAGAACTATTATGGAGTTAGCAAGGAGTATGTTGAAGGCTAAAGACTTGCCTGATATGTTTTGGGCAGAAGGAGTTGCTTGTGCGGTTTATCTTTTAAACCGAGCTTCATCTAATAGTGTTCAAGGGATGACCCCTCAAGAAGCTTGGAATGGTATAAAACCATGTGTTTCACATCTTCGTGTATTTGGATGTATTGCTTTCTCACATGTGCCGGATGAGAGAAGAGGAAAGTTGGATGCCAAGTCCGAGAAATGTATATTTGTAGGTTACAGTGAGTATTCGAAGGCCTACAAATTATACAATCCAGTTACGAAAAAGACTATAAGTCGGGATGTTTTATTTGATGAAAAAGGATCATGGGATTGGTCCTCTAAGGATAAAGAAGTATCCATACCGGTTGATGAAAAGGAGATGCCGACAAACGAAAATGGAAATGGCGAAGACATTACACCTCCTAATTCTCCCGGGTCCTCATCTTCAAGTTCATCATCGTCACACGAAACCACCGAGTCACCACCAAGGAAGATGCGGGATTTACGAGATGTGTACGAAAATTCACAAAGAATTTTGCATGATGAATTTATTGATTTTGCGTTGTATGCGGATGCAGACCCAATCGACTATGAGGAAGCTATCCAGGATAGTAAGTGGAAAGAAGCAATGGATCAAGAGATGCATTCAATTATGAAAAATCAAACGTGGGAACTTGTGGAAATTCCAAATGGACACCGACCAATAGGTGTTAAATGGGTTTATAAGACAAAGTTGAATGAAAATGGAGATGTCGATAAACATAAAGCTCGTTTAGTCGTCAAAGGCTATAAGAAAAAACATGGACTTGACTACAATGAAGTGTTTGCTCCGGTTATTCGTCTTGAAACAATACGACTTGTTTTGGCCTTGGCGGCTCAAAATGGATGGAAAGTACATCAAATGGACGTAAAATCAGCGTTCTTAAACGGTGTACTAAAGGAAGAAGTGTATATTGATCAACCTCCCGGCTATATAAAAAAGGGTGATGAAAATAAAGTATGTCGTTTGAAGAAGGCGTTATACGGTTTAAAACAAGCACCCCGGGCTTGGTATAGTCGGATTGATACTTATTTTTTGAAGGATGGTTTCAAGAGATGCCCATATGAGCATACTCTCTACATCAAAGAAAGCAAAGGTAAATTTCTATTCGTATGTCTTTATGTTGATGATCTGATATTTACTGGGAATTGCATAAGCATGGGTTTAGAGTTTAAAAATGCCATGAAAGAAGAATTTGAGATGACCGATATGGGTTTACTTCATTATTTTCTTGGCATTGAAGTAAAACAAGAAAATAATGAGATAGTCATCTCTCGAAAGAAATATGGAAACGAAGTAATAAAGAGGTTTCGGATGGACGATGCTTCACCTACATGCACTCCGATGGAGTTTGGATTGAAGTTATCTAAAGATACAGATGAAAATAAAGTTGATCCTTCTATTTATCGAAGCATGGTAGGAAGTCTCATGTATTTGACAGCTACACGTCCAGATATCATGTTTCCGGTAAGCTTGATTAGTCGATTTATGGAATGTCCAAAGAAGAGTCATTGGGAAGCCGGTAAAAGAATACTTCGTTACATCAAAGGTACTATTGATCATGGAATTCACTACAAACGGGTGAACAACTCAAGCTTAATCCGATACACCGATAGTGATTGGGGTGGAAATATTGATGATAGCAAAAGTACCTCCGGGTTCATGTTTAGTATGGGCTCCGGCGTAATATCTTGGCAATCAAAGAACCAAAAGGTTGTGGCTCTCTCTACGGCGGAAGCCGAATACATTTCGTTATCTTTTGCAGGCTGTCAAGCTATTTGGTTACGAAGAATTTTAGAAGAACTAAATCAACCTCAACATTCTGCCACAAAGCTTTTTTGCGACAAAAAATCGGCTATAGCCCTCACCAAGAATCCCGTATTTCATGGCAAAAGCAAGCATATACGAATGAAGTATCATTTCATCCGTGACCTCGTTAACGATAAGGAAATTGAAGTTGAATATTGTAAAACAACCGATCAAGTAGCCGATATCTTCACAAAGGCACTCAAAGCTGGAGACTTCAATAGGCTTAAAGAAAGGCTTTGAGTATATACAATTATAACTTAAGGGGGGATGTTAATTTTATAAATTATAATTGCAGAAAATAAAATGGTTTTGTGTAGTTATTCTAGTTGACAGTTTTCATGACAGTTGGTTGCTGTCTATTAACTGTCAAAATATAGTTATATATGTCATGTATATATAGATGTAACTGGTCTTTGTAATGGTGTATTATTTTCCCTCCAAAACAGTGCATAAACGTAATAAAGTGTTTAATATTCTGCAGTATTCTTCTTTCCTTAATTCTGTCCAGAAACTTACTTTCTGTTGATAAAGTATTAGAACTTTTTCCAATATCTATCAGTGAAGACTTTCAATCCATTTGCTGATGAAGGCAGAGGTGAAGGTACCGAGTATGTATTCAAAACGACTATACCTAGGACAGGATGAAACAAGTAGAAGAAACCAGAAAATGCATTTATATGATATATTCCTAGTCCTGGTCTGGCATTAATTAGCGATGTCTTAACAGGTGGGCGTTTAAACCTTTGACAAGAGAATGCATGTTGGATGTAAGTTGCCTCGAACTCCAAACAGTATGCCAGATGTCTTATATTACTTACAACCTACTATGACACTTAAAACCTAACTCTTCAGACAATTTCAAGAGTCAAAAGAGGATTCATTTACGATTATAAGGATGAGTTATCAAAAATAACTTCCATCAAACTTAAGACTTTGAAATGGTGGATCTTGTAGGCACTAAGGGTTGCTATAGAGACTTACAGGAAACACAAGCCTTCTTGGAGAGGGTTGATGAAGAGAGGAATGGAAAGGAATTCCTCGTGGGATAATGCTACAGTGCAGTATGAGGAAGTTTTCAAATGGGCTTTCATTGATCCTCCTTATGTCAGCTGATTAAAATGAAATATGCAAGAGAGGAAATAGAGATCTGTTCATTGTGGTGGTTGGTCAAATACTATGATGCTGAGTTCCAGACTTAATTGTATAAGAAACTGCATGAATTGTATAAGAGATTTCCTCTTGTGACCTAACAGATCAACTGTTGGGTCATCATTGAACTGTTTGCAGGTAGAGTTTCTTGCATATCAACCCATTGCTGAAGGGTGCACAGGGTTATTTGTAACACCCTAAACATTAGAGTAACTTAAAATTCGGAAATTAGACAATATGACGTTTGTATTTGGTATAAACCTCCCAAAAAGGGAAAAGTACTAAGTCTTTACAAAACCTGTGAACGTATATTGAAATCAACAACAAACTAATCTAAACATAACTATCTAGATTACATCGCTTGTCTACCCAAAATCACCAAAAGATGGGACTTAAGCAATTGTCCAACATCAAATACTAGTCATCTCAAAAATGCCTCAAGACCATGTTCGTCACTCAAGCCCTTTGCAACCCACCGCTAAGAGAACCTGTTATACATATAATTTGAGAAAAAATGTTAGGCTTAAAGCCTAGTGAGAACATACAGTTTATAATTTCAAGAGATATAAACAATTATAACAAAAGGAATTTTTTTCAAGAAAGATTAGTTTACAATTGAAATCTTTGCCACATAAGAACCGTTCGGTCCGAAAAGTCATCTTGCGGTGACGGGGGATACCCGATTTAACCAAGGATTGCGGCGGAACACAAAAGTAGGCCACAATCCGAGTTGTGAGCTAAATACTTGGAATCCATGACAACGAACAACGTCGGTCCGTACTAATATGTGAGGGAGGGCCCCCGAGGAAACCAAGTCATACTTGTTCACTAGGACTACATTATGACCCATGGCTAGTAACCAATCTCACATAACCGTACCAAAGGCCCCCGAGGGTCAAATGCATCCATAGCTACAAAAAGAGGAAAATACATCCCAATAATATAAGTCGACTCAATACCTAGGGATCCACTAGTAATAGTCTAGACTTGTCACAATTTCATTTGTGACCAAACATAGTTAGTCATATGGTTTCAATGTCATTTTATATCCAAAAATGCATTTTCAAGTTTAACTGCCGATAAGAATGAAAAATCATAAAATGAGATTATATACATTCTTTCAAGTAACTCACATAAATGTGCAAATAAACTCCATTTTACTTCAATAAGATGAAACCCGTTATTTTTCTTGAAAATGATTAGGAACCCTAAAATCTCCCAAACTCAAGTTAGGTCAAAATGTGATAAACTTAAATCCAAATCCAAGGAGATATGTAGGAGTTCAAAATGTAAGCTTTGACATGTATAAAGTTTAGAAAATGATAGTAGGAACTCACTAAGTAGGTTTTAGAAGAAAACCCAAAAACGTAGATTTCGACCTCTTGGAGAAGATGAAGATGGAGATGGGGGTGAAGCTTTCCAAAACTCGAATCCTAGGTGAAACTCATGATTCTAGCAATAAATGGTATGGATGGTGGTGAAGAACCCTAATAATGGAGTAAATGAAGAGGGAGAAACTTGGGAGAGAAGACTTGGAAGAAAGAAATGAGAAATGAGAGAAATGGTAGCTGAAATCTCATTTAAGGCGTTCAGGACCTCCGCACGGGTAGTGGCGCGGGCAGAGCCGCGCGATGACTCGCACCGAGCACCGGATGCGCAAACAAACAGACCCCCGCGCGGGTCATGGTGCGGGCCAAGCCGCGCGGCCACTCGTGCGTGCCATTACTTCCAAAAATCTTCAACTCGGGTCAAACCAAAATTCGGGGTGTTACAATCCTCCCCAACTTGGAGATGATTTCGTCCCCGAAATCCCAACTACTCGAAAAGGTGAGGATATCTTCGCTTCATATCCTCTTCAGCTTCCCATGTCACATTACCTCCCCGGTGATTAGTGATGGCCAAAAATCGGGCTCGGGCCGAGCCAAAACGGGCTTCGGGCCCAAACAGTTATTTTAAAAACCGGGTCGGGTCGGGCCGGGCTTCACCCAAAAATGTTTGGCCCGTTAAAGGTGGGAATAAACCGGTTATATAAAAACCGGGTCGGGCCGGGCCCAAACCGGGCCATGATCGGGCCGATGATTTTCTCGTATTTTTTTAAAATAATTTCTTTATATATTAGATCACTAAAATACACTTTAAAAATACGTTTTATTTATAATAAATCACTAAAATACACTTTAAAAATACGTTTTATATATAATAAATCACTAAAATACACTTTAAAAATACGTTTTATATATAATTTTAAGTTACAAACTTACAATACAACTATTTATAGGGGTTTGGGGGGGTAAAAAATACAAAAAAACGTATATAAACGGTAACATAGCGTCTTTTTTTTTAAGTATGAATCGGGCCGGGCCGAGCCAAAAACCGGGCCATGAACCGGGCTCGGGGCGGGCCGGGCCGGCAAATCCTCCAAAAACATGAACCGGTCCGGCTTTTCGGGCTTCAAACCGGTTTACTACCAGGTCGGGCTTCAGGCGTTTCGGGCTCCGGTTAACCGATCGGGCCGGGCCAAGATGGCCATCACTGCCGGTGATGCTTCCACTGCACCTTGACCATAGTAACCTCCTTGTGACGCAATTTCTTAAACTTCTTTTCCAAGATAGCGTCGGGTTCTTCTACACAACGGTTACCTTCACCACTCTTAACTCCGAGAGGGGAATGATGCTTTCTTCATCCGCCAAACATTTTCAAAGGTAACAAATATGGAACGTGTTGTGGATTCTGCTCAACTCTGGCGGCAGTTCCAATTGGTAGGCTTGCAAACCAACCCGCTTAAGCACTTTGAAAGGTCCAAGGAAACGGGGACTCAGATTCCCACGTTTTCCGAACCTGATAATGCCCTTCCATGGTGACACCTTAAGCATCACTCGGTCACCCACTTAAAACTCCATCGGCCGCCACTTCTTATCGGCATAGCTCTTCTACCGATCCTGAGCCGCTTTTAATCTTTCCCAAATGCCTTTGACCTTATCGGCTGTTTCTTGCACGATTTCAGGTCCGGTGAATTGTTTCTCTCCCGCTTCAAGCCAACACACGGGAGTTCGACACTTCCGCCCTTACAATGCCTCGAATGGTGCCATTCCGATACTCGAGTGGTAGCTATTGTTGTAAGCAAACTCCACCAAAGGTATGTGAGAGTCCCAACTACCCCCGAAATCGATGACACAATACCTCAACATGTCTTCCAGCGTTTGGATCGTTCTCTCGTTTTGACCGTCGGTTTGTGGATGGTAAGCCGTACTCAACTTCACTCGCGTACCAAGCTCTTTCTGAAAACCATCCCAAAAATTTGAGGTGAACCGACTATCGCGATCCGACACGATCGACAAAGGAATTCCATGCCTCGAGACCACTTCATCGATGTAAAGTTTTGCTAACTTGTCCATAGGTAAGGTCTCGCGCATAGCCAAAAAGTGAGAGCTCTTAGTCAATCTATCGATTATTACCCAAATGGTATCATGACCTCGAAGAGTTTTAGGCAACTTCGTCACGAAGTCCATGTTAATATGTTCCCACTTCCACTCGGGAATCTCTAAGGACTGAAGACTCCCATACGGTCGTTGGTGTTCAGCCTTCACTTTCAAGCACGTCACACAACGCTCTACATAACGCGCCACATCAAGTTTCATTACTGGCCACCAATAATGTAACTTCAAGTTCCGGTACATCTTTGTACTTCCCGGATGAATGGAATACATGGACTTGTGGGCATCCTCAAGAAGTAATTCACGGTTACCCCTAACTTTGGGCACCCATACACGACCATTGAACAATTTTACCCTACGACTATCTTCCGTTAAAAGTAAACGCTGCTTTGTCATGACTTCCTCCTTGAGATTTTCTTGCAACAATGCTTCTACCTGCGATGTCTTGATCTTCTCAACAAGACTAGACATTAACTCGATTCTCGAATGGATAGCCCGAATACTTCCGCTATAGTCCTTCCGACTTAACGCATCGGCCACCACGTTCGCTTTGCCAGGATGGTAAAGCAACTCACAGTCATAATCCTTGAGTAACTCGAGCCACCGCCTTTGCCTCATGTTTAACTCTTTTTGATCAAAGACATACTTCAGGCTCTTATGATCCGTGTAGAGGGTACATTTCGTGCCATAGAGATAATGCCGCCAAAGCTTCAAGGCGAACACCACCGCCGCTAACTCCAAATCGTGGGTAGGATAGTTCTTCTCGTGAATTTTAAGTTGCCTCGAGGAGTAAGCAATCACCTTGCCTCTTTGCATCAACACGCATCCTAATCCCATTTTAGAAGCGTCACTATAGACCACGAAGTCTTCCGACCCTTCGGTTAGCGACAAGATTGGAGCTTCACACAACTTCTTTTGTAGAATTTGGAATGCCTTCTCTTGCGTTTCGGTCCAATCGAACTTCACATTCTTCCGAGTTAAAGCCGTCAAGGAAGAAGCGATCTTTGAAAAGTCTTGAATAGATCTCCGGTAATATCCCGCCAATCCCAAAAAACTTCGGATTTCGGACGGACTCTTGGGAGGCTCCCAATTCATCATGGCTTCAATCTTGGAGGGGTCCACTTTCACTCCGTCTCGAGTGACAACGTGACCCAAGAATTGCACCTCTTCAAGCCAAAAGTCGCATTTGGAAAACTTGGAGTACAATATTTCTTTCCTCAACACTTCGAGAACTTCGCGTAGGTGTTGCTCGTGTTCTGACTCGCTCTTGGAGTACACGAGTATGTCATCAATGAATACAATGACCGACTTGTCGAGGAATGGTCGACACACTCTATTCATCAAGTCCATAAACATTGTTGGTGCATTAGTTAGACCAAATGGCATCACGAGAAATTCGTAATGGCCATAACGGGTTCTAAAAACTGTCTTCGGAACGTCTTCTTCTCTCACCTTCACCTGCTGGTAACCCGAACGTAAGTCGATCTTGGAAAAACACCCCGCTCCTTGGAGTTGATCGAACAAGTCGTCTATCCTTGGAAGCGGGTACTTGTTCTTCACCGTTGCTTTATTCAACTCATGGTAGTCGATGCACATTCTCATTGTGACATCCTTCTTCTTGACAAACAAGACCGGAGCTCCCCAAGGCGACGAGCTCGGTCTTATGAAACTCTTCTCCAAAAGCTCTTGGAGTTGTGCCATCATCTCTTGCATCTCCGATGGCGCCAGCCGGTAAGGAGCTCTAGCAACAGGAGCCGCTCCCGGTACGAGATCAATCCGAAACTCTACTTGACGATCGGGTGGTAACCCGAGCAAGTCTTCCGGAAAGACATCGGGAAACTCATGCACAATCTTCACATATTCAAGTTTTGACTTCTCTAGTTTGGCGTCGATCACGTAGGCTAGGAAAGACGAGCATCCTTTCACCAAGCATTTGTGCGCCTTTGCCATGGTGATTATCGCCACTTCCCCTTTCATCTTCTCACCATAGATCACAACCACTTCACCATTGGGATTGGGAAGTCGAATTAATTTCTTGGAACACACGATCTCGGCATGATTGTTCGCTAACCAATCCATCCCGACCACCACATCAAAACCCCCGATTAACATCGGCATCAAATCGATTGGGAATTCTCTCCCTTCGATTCCAAGAGTACACTTGTTTAGAACATCGCGGATCAGAACTTGACTACCATTCGCTATCTCTACCACTAACGCATTCTCTAGACTAATAGTGGGCATAACAAGCTTTTGACGAAACAACTCATAAATAAAAGAGAAACTGGCACCCGAATCGAACAACACACGAGCAGGTACAGAGTTTAGAAGAAACGTACCCGATACCACATTAGTGGATGCCTTGGCCTCATCGGCTGTCATCTGAAAAGCTCGCCCCGGAACCCTAGATGGGTTCTCTTTCCTCTCTGGCACACTACCCGGCTTGAGCTTTGGGCAATCTCTCTTCATATGCCCCGGAGTCTTGCACTCATAGCAGACAAGCCCTCTGATCGAACAGTCGCGGGTGATGTGATCAGATTTACCACACTTGTAGCAAGATTGAGGAGTGGTGCTACAGTTACCATGGTGCTTGGTTCGGCATTTCTAGCACCACCTAGCTTCCTGATAACCGCTGAAGCTTCGGTTTGCAACAAAAGGTCGGGTTCTCTTGGGAGGAACGGAATTGATGTCCCACTTTCTCTTGTCCACAACCACCACAACTTTCTCCGGTTTACTCTTCGCGTAAACCTGTTCCATGAACCGCGCCTCCTCAATAGTCTTACGAATGTTGGAAGCCTTCGAATTTCGGATCATGGTCATCATGTCCGATGACAGGCCCTTTAGATAGGCCTTAATCTTCTCCTTCTCTGTTGAGGCCACATACCCCACTAACCCCAACTTTTCCATGAACTGACGGGTGTACTCCCTCACCATCAGGTTTCCTTTCTCAAGCGACCGAAACTCTGCCTCAATCCGATCCATGGCCCTCTCGTTGCAATATTCTTCCAATAACTTTACCTTGAATTCGCCCCAAGTCAGTTGGGCCAAAACAGTAGGAGAGAGGGTGAACTGGATAACGTTCCACCATGTCAGTGTCGTATCCCTGAGCAGTTGAGTACCGAACCACACCCTTTAGTCATCTCCACAATCAGATGAACCAAAGGCTTTTTCGACCGCTCGGATCCACTTTACACATGCAACTGGGTCTTTGGAACCAGAGAACTCTGGTGGTCCACAACCCAAAAAAGATTTGTAGGAGCAACTCTTCCCACTTCTCAGAGCACCAACAACCCTGTGCTCTTCAGTCTTGATTTTGTTCCTAGTGCCTTCCGAACCAACCAACACATTCTCCTCCACTGCCTCGTGCCTTCTGAGACTCGCGTCACGGTCTTCCAAAATCTTTAGAAACACCTCTTGCTGCTTCTCCATAGCCGACGTCATCATTTGCATGACGCTGGCCATCATATCAGCTTGAGGGTTTTCCTCTTGAACAACTGGGTTGGTGGATGCCAACTCCACTCGAGGCACTTGCTCCACTTCCCCAGTAAATATCGGCGGCATACCGGGAGGAACGACTGCCGACACTCTAACCATCGGGTTTTGCTCGGGCGAACTAACATCGTGAAGGTCTCCGTCGCCTAACGGACGACTATGTGTGTTCACCATAACGAAGTAATGGCTGCCACACAAACACGAGAAGGAATAAGAGAGAGATCAACAAAATAAGCACAAAAGAACGTACTACTACATTACCACTTGTCATAGTAACGGCACTTCAAGCACAATCATGTACAATATCCTCATAACAACATTAGCTAAGTGAGATTATGAACATATAATACATAATGGTTCTCGTCACCATTGCCACAACGCTGGATAAATATAATTTCCGTCAACTCTAAAACTAACCTGTCTTAGCAATTCTACCCAATCTCACAATCAATACTTAACGTACTCGGTCTAAGTCTAGACATCTTACATTCATGCCTAGATCACTTAAACTAGAGCTCTGATACCAACTTGTAACACCCGAATAATTATATTAACTTAAAATTTGGAAATTAGGCAAAATGACGTTTGTATTTGGTATAAACCTCCCAAAAAGGGAAAAGTACTAAGTCTTTACAAAACCTGTGAACGGATATGGAAATCAACAACAAACTAATATAAACATAACTATCTAGATTACATCGGTTGTCCACCCAAAATCACCAAAAGATGGGACTTAAACAATTGCCCAACATCAAATAATAGTCATCTCAAAAATGCCTCAAGACCATGTTCGTCACTCAAGCCCTTTGCAACCCACCGCTAAGAGAACCTGTTATACATATCATTTGAGAAAAAATGTTAGGCTTAAAGCCTAGTGAGAACATACAGTTTATAATTTCAAGAGATATAAACAATTATAACAAAAGGAATTTTTTTCAAGAAAGATTAGTTTACAATTGAAATCTTTGCCACATAAGGACCGTTCGGTCCAAAAACTCATCTTGCGGTGACACAAGATACCCGATTTATCCAAGGATTGCTGCGGAACACATAAGTAAGCCACAATCCGAGTTGTGAGCTAAATACTTGGAATCCATGGCCACAAACAACGTCGGTCCGTACTAAGATGTGAGGGAGGGCCCCCGAGGAAACCAAGTCATACTCTTTCACTATGACTACATTATGACCCATGTCTAGTAACTGATCTCACATAACCGTACCAAAGGCCCCCGAGGGTCAAATGCATCCATAGCTACAAAAAGGGGAAATGATATCCCAATAATATAAGTCGACTCAATACCTAGGGATCCACTAGTAATAGTCTAGACTTGTCACAATTTCATTTGTGACCAACCATAGTTAGTCATATGGTTTCAATGTCATTTTATATCCAAAAATGCATTTTCAGGTTTAACTGCTGATAAGAATGAAAAATCATAAAATGAGATTATATACATTCTTTCAAGTAACTCACATAAATGTGCAAGTAAAACTCCATTTTACTTCAATAAGATGAAACCCGTTATTTTTCTTGAAAATGATTGGGAACCCTAAAATCTCCCAAACTCAAGTTAGGTCAAAATGTGATAAACTTAAATCCAAATCCAAGGAGATATGTAGGAGTTCAAAATGTAAGCTTTGACATGTATAAAGTTTAGAAAATGATAGTAGGAACTCACCAAGTAGGTTTTAGAATAAAACCCAAAAACCTAGATTTCGACCTCTTGGAGTAGATGAAGATGGAGATAGGGGTGAAGCTTTCCAAAACCCGAATCCTTAGGTGAAACTCATGATTCTAGCAATAAATGGTATGGATGGTGGTGAAGAACCCTAATAATGGAGTAAATGAAGAGGGATAAACTTGGGAGAGAAGACTTGGAAGAAAGAAATGAGAAATAAGAGAAATGGTAGCTGAAATCTCATTTAAGGCGTTCAGGGCCTCCGCGCGGGTAGTGGCGCAGGCAGAGCCGCGCGGTGACTTGCGCCGAGCACTAGATGCGCGAACAAACAGACCCCCGCGCGGGTCATGGCGCGGGCCAAGCCGCGCGGCCACTCACGCGGGCCACTACTTCCAAAAATCTTCAACTCAGGTCAAACCAAAATTCGATGTGTTATATTATTACCCATGCGGGACAAGTAAAATCACACCAGGTTCTTTTTATTGAGGATCAATAGATCCTCTTAGTATTTAGAGAATAAATTGTTTCATAGAAATAGGAAAAACAAGAAAGCTCTATTTGTTGTGCAACTGCTGAAGCTACATTTATTGGCATTGCAATTAATAAATGCGTTATATAAATTCAAAATTGGGGCAAACAACTCATATGTTATCCAATCCTCATTTGGAGGATATGGATATTGAAAGAGAGGCATATCCCCCCCCCCCCCCCCAAACACACACACTCTTCATTTGATCCCTTTTCAAGATACTAGCACTGATCTCTCCTAACCATAACGAAGATATTTTGGATATAACAAGATGCAGATAATGTGTATAATATGTGTGCAGTCTTGTCAACTATAAGTAATAGTGTGGCACTTTTTCTTCATTTTTTTGATTCATTGATAAATGAGGTAAAAAAATAGGTAAAATATATGGTTACCGTCAATGTTACAACTAGCGATTGAAAGTTTGAAACAAATACAGTTTTAGACGAGCAAGAGAAAAAATAATAATAAGCGCAGATGAACGAAGTCAACCATATGCACAAAAGGAACAGTAACAGAGATCGAGTAAGATGCAGTACGACGAACTACCATATAATCATCGAACGAAAACAAAATTTCCACTCACATAACAGACAATTACGGCTTACCGAGCCTGCCTCCTTTCATAGATCATCAATCTGTGCATCAATTTGAGAATTACACGAACAATCACGTAAATAACTGCATAAACTACCGATTAAATCATCAGCAACACAATTTCAGAAACCTACAACTTATTGACTATGATGATGTTAATTGAAAATATAGCCATACCAGGGTTTTAGAGGATGGAAGACGAAATTGACATTGTGATTTGAAACCCTAGATTTTCTGTGTTGAGAGTGAGGAGACTGGGGACAGTGAGTCGGAGCTAATTACAGTGTTTTATTAAGGAAAATATCGACCACCCTTAAAAAATGTGCTTCTAATTTTGGCCTGACACTTTTAAGTTAAAATTTGCACCAACCTCCCTTAAAAAATAGTATTTGCATATTGGTCCCTTTTCAATCTGTAAATTGTTTTTAAAATGAGAATGGAAGGTTACCAATTTTAGCCCCTGAACTTCATATTTTTGTATTTATACCATGATCTTATTTTTTAATATAATTAGTAACCATCCTTTTTTTAGTTACTAAGTGTCTAAGCCTTTGAAATTAGTTATCACTAATCTATTCAATTAACATAAACTAGTAAATATTATGTAGTGACAACTATTTTTGGTCACTACCACTTTTATTTTAGTTACAACTATTTTTTTGTTACTAAATTTTTTATTTTAGTGACCACTATTTTTTTGTCACTAATCTATTCAACTAAACTACTAAATTCTATGTAGTGACAACTAGTTTTGGTCACTAACTCTTTGAAATTAGTGACAACTGTTTTTGGTCACTAGCTACCACTTTCATTTTAATGACACCTATTTTTTTGTTACTAACATTTTTATTTTAGTGACCACTATTTTATTGTCATTAATCTATTCAACTAACATGAACTCCTAAATACTATGTAGTGACAACTATTTTTTGTCACTAACTATTTGAAATTAGTGACGAAAAACATAATCGTCACAAATTTTGTCATTAAATTAAATATATGAATAATCTTTTTTTAGCCATAAGAATTAGTGATCATTCTAGTGACCAAATTTTAGTTTTTGTCACTATATTCATATTAGCGACCAAATTTTAGTGACAACCTTTTTTACTGTCACTAACGTTGAATTAGTGACCGAAAAATAAGTTGTCACTAAAATTCTGGTCACTAATTACCATTTTTCTTGTAGTGTTAGTTAGTTGACAAATTTTAGAGGAAGCTACAATATTTTCGTGCTCATCTTTTGCTATCATTTTGTAGTATATATAATATATGATGTAGGTTTGATTTTGGTTTATTTTGTTTTATTATTTATGTTTAGATAGTGTTTTTTCATTGAGAGAGACCACTACAAAAAGATTAAAATAGAGGTTTTGTTTGTTCCAATCTACTAATAAAACATTAAAATTACTTGCATAAATTGAATTAGAATTGTATATGTAGAGGCCTACTCTTCACGACCTTTATAAAAATGTAGAGTAAACTATGATTTTCATCTCTGTGTTGTGATATATATAACGATTTTCGCTTTGATATTTAAACTGTTTTTTCCATCCTTGTAGTTTCCATTCTGCTATCATTTTCATATGTCCATCCAATTTCTTTAAAATGAGGTGTTGAGTCATCCAAGAAGTGATTGAGTAAATTACCTATTTGGTCCTTGTGTGATACTAATTTTTACATTTTTAACATTAAATTACCTAGTTTAAATTTTTTACTTTTTATTTTTTCTTTCTTTATTACATTCTATCAAGAAACTTTTTTTTTTTATTAATTGTACTGTATATTTTGAAAATTATTGTATCTTTAATTACAAAAATAATCAAATGATTTTATCAAAATTAATGATAAGTAATTTTTTTCCCATAGTTTTAGGTTGAAATATCTTAACTCCAATAATTGATGTAGAAATATGAGAGAATACTAGACGAAATGAATAGCCTATAAACGGGTAAGTTGTACTCTTTTGTTCGACCTTTTTTCCCCACTGGGTTTTTATATTTACGTAAGGCTTTAACGTGGCAACGATAGTGCACCACAACTCCTTTTACTCGGCACAATGGGGAGTGTTGTAGGATAAGTGTGTCATAGTCTACAGGATATTATGATAGAGATAGAGATACAAATATAGATTGAGATAAATATATCATAGTTAGATTAGAACTAAAATATCTAGTAGTTATCTACTTCTAAGACATCCCTATGTAAAAGTTTTATAATTAATGAGAATTTACAGCTTTTCTATTCTTTATATTGGCTGTTCTACAATAAGTATATATATTTTAGAGAGTTTTCTATATTTTCTTTTTCTCTGATTTTAACTTATATTAGAATATATATTCTTTAATTTTAGCATTCGATTATAATTTTTAAAAAAGTTATATAAATAAAAATAAATCAATCTTTTTTTTGGAAAAGGTATCCTGTGCCTAAGGCCCAGACTAATCCCTGGCAATTAGGGCCTTTGGCCCAGCTGCTAAAGCATGCAACCCTGAGTTTATCCTCAGTGGCCACAAGTGCTGCTAGTGGGGCTCGAACCCGGGTTGAGCACTATGAACTCTCCAAGCCTTTACCACCACACCACAACCCTTGTGGTTAAAATAAATCAATCTTATTGGTAAGGAAGAATAAAAAGTACCATTAATTTATCTTCATATTAAATTATATAGAATTTTCTATACTTGAAATTTTTTATATTCTAATTAGTAATATAAAAAATTATTTTAAATAAAGTAAAGAATAAATCACAAATTTTTTTATTTTGAAACTACTTGCGTAAATTGAATTAGACTTGTATATCTAGAGGCCTATTATTCACGACCTTAATTGAATGTGGTATACTTAAGAGTTAAGAAGTAGGAATAAGTTGTAACAAATGGTTGATGATGAAAAAAAAGTATGAGTAGAGTAGAGAAAACAAGTTAGAAAAATATTTTGACTTACCAAAGTATCAACCGGACCAACCCGTATGGTTTGGGTTAGGTTGGGTTGCAATTTGGTTTCGTTTGGGTTGAGATTTTTCAAACCGCAAGCATTGGGTTGATTTTTCAAACCGCAAACTTTATTAAGTAGAAAAGTCGAATTTTATCAGTGACTTTAATAATAGCTAAAGCATCAAATGTAGTAAGCAAACTTAATCATAACACGAAAGGGTCACAAGTCGTTAGTAGTGACAAAATTGGATTTTTGTAAGACATAAATAAAGAGTAAACACCAATTTTGGTCCTTGTTGTTTCTGGATTTCTTTAAAAGTGGGACCTATATTTTTATTTATAATTCAAGTTTTCGTCCTCTAGGTATTGATTGTGCTTTCAAAGTGGACCTAACCACTAACTCTGCTAAAAAGCTCCGTTAGAGTCGGGAGCAAAATCGCTGAACCATGTTTTTGTCCCTTTGTAAAAACCATAACAGTTTAGGGACGTGTTACGTAAATAACTATTATATATATATATATATATATATATATATATATATATAAAGAGACACAATACTAGAAAAATGTGAAATACCGACGGCAAAAAACAGTCGGTATTTACCGACGGCAAACCGACGGCCTACCAACGGTATATTTTTAATTTTATTTTTTATTTATTTTTAATAAGTCGTCGGAAAACCGTCGGAAAAATTAGTGAAATACCGACGGCTTACCGACGGTTGTTTTTTTCATTTTATTTTATATTTATTTTTAATAAGTAAATACCGTCGGAAAACCGTCGGTAACTGGAACCGTCGGTAAGCTGTCGGTAGTTGTCGTCGGAAAACCGTCGCAAAATATTACCGACCAGCTTTTTACCAACGATCATTCCCGTCACAAAACCGTCGCTAAAGCCTTTTTCCGACGGTTTACCGACTGTTTCAGCCGTCGGTAATACGATTTATTTTAGTAGTGAGAGAGAGGTAGGTTATTATGCAACCCCTCTACATGGTGCAACCATGCAACCCTTTTATCCACCACACATTTTACTTTTAGTTTTTTTCCTTTTTTTTAATTACATAAATTGTGTGGTGGATAGAGGGGTTGCAAAGGTTACACCATGTAAATGGGTTGCAAATGCTGCATCATGTAAATGAGTTGCATTTGAATACCCCTCTCTCTCTCTCTCTCTATATATATATATATATATATATATATATATATATGCAAAACACAGGGATGATATCCATGACCATCGCCAAGACCACACCACTGCCAACACCTTCTCCGGTGACGATATCACCGTAATGGACTTCGTCGTCCTCCTCTCTCAACTATGTGTATAAGTAAAACACAAGAAACATCATCGTCCCCATGCGGCCATGATGATATAGACACATGGACGATATTTATTTTTTATTGTGCACGTGAGGACAATTCTTAGCCATTGATCAAAACTTAGAAAACTAATCAATGGTTTAAACATAATAACATTAATTGAGAAGTGATTAAGGACAAAATTGGAAATGTGAAAAAGCGCCTACTTTATTTGACCTTTTATTTTCTATTTCAATTATAAAGCTTTTACCTTCTTAAAGTTTAAAATAAATTATCTTAAAAATTACAAATATTTTAATCAAACAAAATACATAAAAAAACGAGAATTTTGTGCTTTTCGATAGGACATCCATCTCGATATAGCTTTGTTTTTTTCATTTTAACCGTTTTTTACGTGAAAATGTTATATATGTGTTATATTCATTATGAATATGTATGAACGTCCTCGGGTGTCCATATTCAGTATGAATAACAAAGGTAAACGTTCATTCACTATTCATAATGAATAATACAATATTCATGATGAATAATACAGTATTCAGGATGAATAATACAACATTCATGATTCATGTATTATTCATCATGAATCGTGTATTATTCATCCTGAATGATACATCATTCATGATGAATAATATATGAATGACTGTGAAGGTGTGGAAACATGACACATTATCTTTTGTTTCCCGATTCACAACCGAAATTTCATTTAATTCATTATGAATATGTATGCGCATCCCAGGATGTCCCACATTCAGTATGAATAACAAATGTGAGTGTTCATTCATTATTCATGATGAATAATATAGTATTCAGGATGAATTATACAACAATTAAGATGAATAATACACGAAATCATGAATCGTGTATTATTCACCCTGAATGTTGTATTATTCATCATGAATGATACATTATTCATGATGAATAATGCATTAATGACCCGTGAAGGTGTGGAGACATGACGCGCTTTCTTATGTTCCCCGGTTCACAACCGAAACTCGATAAGTTCTCGATTCGTCTCGATGGGTGTTGGGTTACAGTGATGAAGAAACGCGATGCCTTACGATGTTCAAGAAGGTGATGTCGAGTTACAAACTTACGGTGTCGAGGTGTTGTACACACTTGAACGTACATACATATTCATATTGAATACATCACATATATAGTATTTCACGTAAAAAATGGTTAAAACAACAAGAAAATATCGAAAGAGCACGAAATTCTTGTTTTTTTATGTAATTTGCTTGATTAAAATATTAGTAATTAAAAAAAAATATTTTAAACTTTAAGTGGGTAAAAGTTATTAATTAAAAAAGAAAATAAAAAATCAAATATGGTAGGTGTGAGTTTAAGTTATTTTTCATTTTTACCCATAATCTAATTTTAATTAAAAACTCTATTTAATATGAGTTGTTGGATCAATAGAGAAGAGGGACCAAGATTTGTCCTCACGTGCATAATGAAAATTGAGTTTTCATTTGAACTTTCCTATATATATATATAGGGAGAGGTTCATTTGAGAAATGGTAAATATATGAGAAATAGAGAAGTAATCTTAGTCATTCATCTGGTCAACATTTGCGGCTTTGACCGCGAAGTACCGGATAATTCCTTGTGTGGTCTATAGAAGGTAGAGGGTATATTCGTAAAATACACGGGATGAGTTCATATATGAATCTGTATGAATCACAAAGATTCATATATGAATCTGTTAATTAGTTCAACTGATTCATATATGAATCTTTGTGATTCACAAAGGTTCATATATGAATCACAAAGGTTCACATATGAATCTGTTAGTTAGTTCAACTGATTCATATATGAATCACAAAGGTTCACATATGAATCAGTTAAAAGAGTTCAGTTGTGTATTGTACTGGTTCATATATGAACATATAATTCATATGTGAATTATACATGTTCATATATGAACACAGCCCATGTGTTTTGTAAAATTTACGAAATTGTCCTTCTATTTTTGGGATAGCCGCAACTTTGACCGGTCTAAGCCGCAACTTTTGACCGGTCAAAGCCGCAATATTTGACAAGTCAAATCCGATCTTGACCATGTGAATGGCTAGGATTACTTCTCTATTTCTCATATATTTACCATTTCTCAAATGAACCAAACACTATATATATATATATATATATATATATATATATATATATATAGGGTGCGTTTCTTTTGCAAACCAAACAATTTGTACAAACTATGCAAACCATTATATTAGGAAACAATAGATATATTTATGGATAATGGTTATATTCATTAATAATGATTGTGATATATATGGAAAATGTTAGGTTTATTCATTATAATCATGATTTTAAATTAGGAAATGTTAAGTTTATTCATTATAATCATATATTCATTAGACTTGATGAACGCCTAAGATTGGTTTACATAGTTTGTACAAATTGTTTGGTTTGCAAAAGAAACGCACCCTATATATATATATATATATATATATATATATATATAGTCTTAGGTTCATTTGAGAAATGCTAAATATATGAGAAATAGAGAATTAATCCTAGCCATTCACACGGTCAAGATCGAATTTGACTGGTCAAAAGTTACGACTCTTCCAAAAATAGAAGGACACTTTCGTAATTTTTACAAAATACACGGGTTGTGTTCATATATGAACCAGTGCAATTCACATCTGAACTCTTTTAACTGATTCATATATGAACCTTTGTGATTCATATATGAATCAGTTGAACTAACTAACAAATTCATATATGAACCTTTGTGATTGATATATGAACCAATTAACTGATTCATATATGAACCAATTAACTGATTCATATATGAACCAATTAACTGATTCATATATGAATCTGTATGAATCACAAAGATTCATATATGAATAAGTTGAACTAATTAACAGATTCATATATGAACTCATCTCGTGTATTTTATGAAATTACCCCACTACCTTCTATAGACCACACAAGAAATTATCCGGTGCTTCGCGGTCAAAGTCGCAAATGTTGACCAGATGAATGACTAAGATTATTTCTCTATTTCTTATATATTTACCATTTCTCA
The DNA here is from genome assembly GCA_954870635.1 of Arctium minus. NCBI lineage: Eukaryota > Viridiplantae > Streptophyta > Magnoliopsida > Asterales > Asteraceae > Arctium > Arctium minus. The sequence continues at coordinate 147,742,281 of OX941081.1, forward strand.
AATGAACCTCTCCCTATATATATATAGGGGAGCGATCATGGGAAAACCACTATTATATTACAAACTTAATTTGCACACCATTTTCAACCAATGAGAGAAATTCTTTTGATTTTAAATTTATTTAAATTATAAGGGCAAGTAGGTCTTTTTCTATTTAATCCGTATATATATGGTAGTTTTATTGAACGGTTATTTTTGGATAGCTTTAAATGTGAATCAATTAATTACGGTAGTTTTTTCAAAGTATCCAATATTAATGTGTTTTTAACTAAAATTTTTTTTTTTAAAAATATCCGATATATATATATAATGTGTTTTTTTTATTTTTTTGAAAATTAATTTTTTTTCCTATATTAAATGCCGAATAGATTGTTTATTATGATTTTTTTAATTTTTTTTAATTTTGGATATATAAATCAAATTGTGACGTTTTGACATGGAAGATTAAGTTTTGATTTTTTTTTCAAAAGTAAACAACTATTTCATTATTTTTTGTTTTATTTTCTAATTATAGTTTCACTATGGTTTCGAAAAAGTTTCATTATATTTTATCATGGTTTCAATACGGTTTCATTACAATTCACTATGGTTGCAATAAGGTTTCATCTAGATGATGAAATACGTTTTAGAGCTTTCATTGGAAGTGAAACTGTTTCATTATGTTTCAATATGGTTTTAATATGGTTTCACTATGTTTCACAATGGTTTCAATCAATGTTCTAAAAAACTCGCCGCACAGCCGCCATGGCGCGCCATGGCACCAAGGCTTGTGTGTCACGCCACGTTAAGCCCATGGCACGCCATGGCCTAATGCGTGATTATTGTAATGAGATATTTGATTTTCTTTACGTTTTTAATGTCTTATTTGCAAGTTTTTATATATACAACCTAATTTAACTTCCCTATTACTATTGACTCACTGAGTAACATTACAAAACATACGTTTTTATATTTAATATTATATATGAAATAGAAATTTGACGCCATAAGTCACGCCTTGAAAACGCCATGGCTTCGCCGTGGCTCATAAGGCTTGAGGCTTGGCCTCGCCGCCACGCCACGCCTCACGCCATTTAGAACCTTGGTTTCAATAAAGTTTCACTATGGCTTCTCTACTGTTTCATTATGTCAACGATGAATTTAAGATTTTATTATGTTAAACTATTTTTTTCAATAATATATTGATAATTTTATAATATAATAAAAAAGAATTTATAATAAAATAAATTGGTTTCCTTTTTTAAAAAAAGGAATCATCCGATTTCCTTATTTTAATTTGGAATTGGAATGTACCATTATGCCCTTTCGTCCTATTTTTATTAATTTATTATATTAAATTAATTAATTTATTAACATAAATAACTCAAATTAATCTCAACCCTTGATTGATAATATCAATGATATTTACAAGGGTTGCAAAGTTTGTATCATAAGAGGGGTTTGCAAATGAAACCACCTCTCTCTCTCTCTCTCTCTCTCTCTCTCTCTATATATATATATATATATATATATATATATTTATACTACCTTAATATTGGTTTACACCAAAAGTCTTAATTACAACCCTTAAAGCACAAGATACTACACTTTTATACATAAAATTCAAAAAACTCTTAACTACACAATTTAATGCACATTGTACAACTTGAAACACTTTTAGGTTTTTCATATGCAAAAGTCGACCCAAACCTATAGTACAACCATTCCCTTCTTCTTCTACCTCTTCCTCCTCACGTCTTCTCCATACCGACAGTACAGCCATACCATTTTTCTTTGACCTATTCACGTTTTACACCATACCTTCAGTACTTGCACACACAAATGGAAGATTTCTTCGCATATAAATCAAGCTGGCTCCACCGAACACTCGCTCTGCCTATGTTGCCTGAGAGTACTGCTGGTCCCACTGCCTGCTCGTCGTCCCCTGCTGGTCACCGTTTCCTGAGAGTATTGTTGGTCTCTGTTTCTCTAAACGGGTGATTTTATTGCTTTACTTTTAATTCTGTTGATCACTTTATCCTTGAATTTTGTTATGGTTAAATCTAGGCATGTTTTCCCAAAATTCTTTGTCAGATATTTGTTCATCCCACTTTGATTTTTCGGTTTTAAATAGTTAGTAACTTCTATGCAGGTATGCTTATTTTATTCTTTGTCATTTTTGCAATCTTCACATTAGTCACTTAACGATATTGAATGGTATTATTTTGCTTGATAAACGGTATCTTTCTCTTAACCGAAGTTCGAATTTTGAAGTTTGCAGGTTTGTTGTTCGAGAAAGATCCACTAAACAGAAAGCATAAAGGTTATTTCCTGGTATCTTGATATTGTTCTACTCCTTTTATTTTTCTCTTGGTATCTCATGTTTTTATCTGTTGCTCATTTTTTCTTTGATTGATGTTTTTTCTTGATGATGAACGTGTCTATCAATGGATTTCTACTCTTCTTTGGTTATAATCATGGGATTTTGAGCTTTACTTTTCTATGATATTCAATCATAGATTCCTTTGGCAATTAAAATTTTTGGTTGTATGATTGTAGCAACTCCTTGGTGGTATTTGATTTCTTTTCAATCCTATAAACATTATTGATTTCCAAGAAACACCATCCATCCTCACCCTGAAACACGATGTTGTCGTGAACCAAGTTCTCCCTCATTCACTGTCGATCTCACACTGGTTCATCTCCTCTGATGGTTCGATCTCTCCCTTGTTTGGGTTACCTGTGTTCATTCATCTATTCATGGGTTCAATTCAACTATTACCTGTTTCGTTCTGTTTTCAACAGTTGCTGCCCTGGACCAGCTACTGTTTTGAAGTTGTTTTTGGTCTTAATCCTATTAAAATGTTCCACTTAAGCTATAATGAATCGAACTTAAGGGGCTATTGTTTTCTGGTTTAAATCTCAACAGAAGCTAGTTTACTATGCACCATTAGGTTGTCACTACCTTACTAATTAATCTTGATCATATATGAAGTCTTGTTTAGTTGGTTTTTATCTTCTCTTTAATGCTATGCAACTTGAAGTCTTTCTTATTGCATCTGTTAATAGTCATTGGTTACAAAATAAAGGTTGCCCATTTGAATCTTAAAGATGCTAAAGATTTAATCTTTTCCTGGAGCAGATAATCACTTCTGACCCGGGTTGCTTAAATAGAAAAGAGAACTCGCCTTGCAAGAGGATAATTGGTTTTCAGGTTGGTACTTTGTATAAACATGAACTTTAAGTCTTTTTCTCATAACTATTGTTCTAATTTTGGTTTTCTTTATTTTATTTGTAGTCCTGTCCACAAGATCCAAGCAAAGTAATGGTAACTTGCGTGGTTTCCCATGTCAGAATTCTTCATGGGATCAATGAACAAATTCAATGGCATATATACAATCATTAATTTTTCTTCCAATCTAATTGTCATTCCGCTAAAATTCATTCCGTTTTGAATCTTAATGGGGTTAAGCCATCAAAAAATTTACAAACATAATATGAACATTGCAATAGTTTGTTTCTGCTGCTGCTTTGGTTTCTTTTTTGGATAGCTTCTTTGCTTCTAGCATGATGAGTTTATAACTTTATATTGCAATTTGAACTTGGGTTGTGGGTTTACTGTTTTTGTTTGCTGCTGTCACTTGTTGACTGCTTGTATGAGGTTTAATATTTAATGGATGTCGCCCCTTTTGGCTTAGATTGTATGTCCTGATTGTGATAAATTGGGGATGGTGTCCCTTTTGGTTCACATTTTTGGATGGTTGACGGTGGACCTCTTTTATTTTCGCTTAAGTGAAATGGTGATTTATTTCAAGCCAAGTTATATAGGATGGAAAGGCTTCAAAAATTTTGGTTGCTTATGATGACTTATGTCCATGTCGAATTAAGTTTGTTGTTTTTGGTTGGTAACCAGTTGATTGGGTCGTGTTAGTTATCTAAAGGTTTTGTTGACTTTTAGATTATTCATACTAAGACGGTGATCGAGTCAAAGTAAATTTGAGGAACAACTAAAAGAAGGCGAATGGAAAAGGCAAAAGAAGAACTCCAAGCATTTCCATTGTTGTTTCTTATGCTCTAATTCTCACAACCACGTGCATGTTTCTACTAATTGCTTGCTTTTGAAAGGCATGATGGTTATCAATTTTTAGTTTTTTTTTTATTTTGTAGTTTTTTCAAGTCTCTTTATATGTGATGATGAGGTTTTGTGGCAATGTGGCAATGCAAAGAGATGGAGAAAAATATACTTGCAAGATATTAACGAACTAACTTTTTTTTTCCTCTCTTTTTGTACATTTTAGTTTTAGATATTAATGAGATAAAGAATTTAGCATTGGTTCGATTAATTAGGATTTTTATTTCTATTTTGCTTTGTACAAGTTAGATAATTTACTCATTCGGTCCTCTCTTGATCAAAATGGTTAAACCTGTCAAGTCCCGTCACTGTTTGATTAGATTCTTTCCAAAAACATAAATTTGTGCTTAGAACCATCAACATGAGTTTATTTTAATAATTATCAAAATGAACCAAATGATTCAAATGATCATTGATGGTGGGATAAGGTGCAATATCTTTAGAAATCGGATGATTGAAGGTGGATTTAAGGTTGTCGATGCAATAGCTAATGGCCATTTTGAGTCTTTTTTGTTGTTGCTATTTAGAATTCAGGCTTTTAATTTCACTCAAAACTTGTTGTAACAGTTATGGATTTGCTGGTCAATATACACATGTTAAAAATCGGTCCTATGGTCTACTGGTTCATGAAGAATGGAATATGTAGATTGATTACAGAGATGATGATTTTGGCAAACCCTTTGTTCTTTACTGACAAAGATTTTCAGATCGCTTGATGCATCTTTAAGACGTGGCTTTGGTCTCGGTTTAAACCGTCGGACATACTGTTCATACCCAACGGTTCCTTCCGACAACTTTTGTTGCTATGTTTCTCGCTGGAGTTTCTGTTTCTTCAAGATTTGGTCTCATAGGTCCTGTTTGGTTTGCGAGATTTGTAATTGAATTACATTTCCATCCCATGTTTGGTTGGAAGGATTTCATGGATTTGCAATATTGGGATTTCATTAAAATCCCCCAAACATAAGATTTTGATTATGACGATGAACAATGTCATGCTTGAACAATGTTTTCACTTCTTTTACAAGTCATGCAATTACATAACGTTCATTTAAATATTGTCCCAAGCATTTTATCATTAAAAATAATTTGTTTTATATATTGTTTCTTTAATCATGTAGTTTAGGTGGTATTCAACTTCTAAAAAACTTGCCAAAAAACAACCATAACTCTTAGCTCTTCAAAAAAGAGTTGAGTTGTAGAATTGGGGAAGTAAACCTTATCCTTATAATGTCTTGAAATCTCTTCTTACAAAAACCATAAAAACATTTAAATCCATTGCGTCTCGCCACATTGTGGCGGGTACACAACTAATATATATATATATATATATATATATATATATAGAGAGAGAGAGAGAGAGAGAGAGAGGGTGTTCAAATGCAAACTTTTTAATGGTGCAAACCCATGCAACCCACTTATCTACCACATATTTTATTTTCCCATTTTTTTTATTAAAAAGGTAAAAACAAAATACGTGGTAGATAAGCGGGTTGCATGGTTTGCACCATTAAAAAGTTTGTATTTGAAGGTGCCTCATATATATATATATAGAGGGAGGTTCAAAGGAAACCTTAAAAAAACGGAAAACTGAAGAAAACTCTGGTAGCCCTTCATTTGGACGGTATGTACTTGTGCATAAAGGTAAATCATGTTGTTTTTTTGGTTTTATGCACAAGTGCATTATGCACTTGTGCATATACACATGTGCATTTTACAAATTACTTGTATACACAAGTGCATACCGTTTGAATGAAGGGTTACCAGAGTGTTCTTTTGTTTTCTGTTTTTTGAGGTTTTTCCCTGAACCTGACCCTATATATATATATATATATATATATATATATATATATATATATATATATATTTGGTCCTTTCTTGGATGTCAATAACTAGATGAGTCCAGTTAGAGAGGTGGGATCAATTTTTTGGAGGATTTGGTCTTTTTCTGATTTTTGTCGTTAATAAACGTGTTTAAAGTTTTTAATATAAAATTAAAAATTAAAACTTTGTGGTCCAAAAAATAGATACGTAATTTTCCATCTTTTTTTTATGGAAATTAAAACTTTGTGGTCCAAAAAATAGATACGTAATTTTCCATCCTTTTTTTTTACGGAAACTTGAGCCCCCACACACACTATTTTTTATTTTGGCTATTGCTATAATGAGAAAATACTGTTTACATTAAATGTACATGAGTTTATGTTATATATAGGAGCAATGCTGTAGAATGGTTACGCACCGGTGATATCTAAATAAAAAAGACCACCTGATTTAGATCATGGCGACTTCGGCTCCGCTTAACTTTGCTGGTTTGAGTGGAAATGCCAGATGGTCTCTAGCCGGAATGACTGCTCTTGTCACTGGTGGTACACGTGGAATCGGTTACGCCGTGGTGGAGGAACTGGCGGAGTTAGGGGCGGCGGTGCACACATGCTCCCGTAACGAGGCTGAACTTAACCAACGTTTACAAGAATGGTCTAGCAAGGGCTTTAGCGTCACTGCGTCCGTCTGTGACTTAGCATCTCGTCCTCAACGTGAACAACTTATGGAAAAAGTCTCGTTGATTTTCAGTGGCAAGCTTAACATCCTAGTAAGTTCTATTTGTTGCTTGAAAGTTCTTTTTCTTTTTCTATGTGCCGGATCTTGTTAAGACTCCAACATGATTGTTTATGGGTGGAAAACTGATGCTAATTGGTTCAAATTTTTTGAGTAAAGTCAGTAGTTAAAGGATTAGACGATGTTTAAGATACCAATTCTGGATGGCAAATTAAGGTAATCACACAAGACCGGGATAATAGGGTCAAAAATCTTTAAGTGTCTTAATAGCCCAATTTAAATGTTTATAGGACCAAATAATTGTACGTCTTATGTAAAAGCATTAATTGTAATCAATTTTATAGGACGCTTTTGAATGTCTTAATAAGTTTTCTTAAGACATTTTTGAAATAAATCATCCTACAACATTTTTATATGACATTATTTGAAGAAAAAAAAATCTTACAAAGACAACTGTTTTATATAGGACATTTCTCAAAACTCTAATGTAAAAAAGCTAATGTGACATTGTATTTTAAATGGGTCTTGAAAAACTTGTTAAGACACCCAAAAGCTTGCTATAAACTTATTGCAATGCCCTTGTACACATATGACATATTTTGTGGTTTACTTTTTTGCTAGATATAGATGACATATTTTATGGTTTACTTTAATACTTGCTAAGGGAGATTCAAATAGTTATAACTTATAATTGATGTAAGGTTAGATTGATGAAGAAAATGGTATTGCCGAAGCTTGGCTGTTGTCATATACTATTGAATAAAATGAGAATCAAATTACTTGGAGAAGGAAATAAGAAAACTATATTTACCTATTCATATTACATAAATAAAATAAATAGTACCAAGACTACACATATGTTAACACAAACTCTTTTGTTAATATATATGGGAAGACAAACTTTGCATTTTTCAAGATTTATAAATACCTAAGGGTATGTTTGTTAGCATCTTAATAAGCTTAATGAGCTTAATAAGATTCATAATTTATTCGGTCAATTATACATGAGTGTTTGGTAGTGGCTTATTGATATAGAAACTGGCTTATTCAGTAAGCTTATAGGGGAGAACTTATGCAGAAAACCAAGTTTTTCCTTTAAACGTGTCTCTCCCTATTAAAAAAACATGCTACTTTCATCCATGAAAAGAACCCTGCTAAACAAAAACCTTCCCAAACTGTACAAAGAGATTAATTCACATAGAGAGTTTTATCCATACATGACTTATGAATTCACATAGAGAGTTTAAACAACCTCCAAAGTGTGTCTCTAGACATGCAGTTTTCTTCTATAGGTCTCTTAGGTTATCGATTGGATATTTACAAAGATTTTATGAACTTTCACATTTTTAGAAGCATTAATTTTGCAGAGTTATTTCATGTAGATAAACAATGTTGGGACATACATTTTGAAACCTACTACAGAGTATACTACAGACGATTATTCCTTTCTCATGGCTACCAATTTGGAATCTTGTTTTCATATGTCTCAACTTGCATATCCTCTTCTAAGGACTTCTGGAGTTGGAAACATTGTGTTCATTTCCTCTGTTGCAAGTCTAATTCATGTCTATGTTGGGTCTATTTACAGTGCCGCCAAAGGTAAAGTTGCATGATCCTATTTAGCGCCACATACAACTATATAATGGCTCTCGAAAATGGGTTGTAACATTCGTTTTACATTTGTAGGTGCAATAAATCAACTAACAAAGAATTTAGCATGTGAATGGGCAAAAGACAACATTCGAACCAACTGTGTAGCACCTTGGGTCACGAAAACCTCACTTGCCGAAGATGTACTATACCTCCATTTTGATCCTTTTCTATTGATAATGGTGATGTTTCCTTGTTGTAATATAATTGCACGAGCTTGATGGGAAATGTATATTTTGTGCAGTTATTAGCTAATAAGAAGTTTTTGGATGGTGTGGTATCTAGAACTCCTTTGAAACGCATTGCAGAAGCAAATGAAATTTCATCTCTGGTAGCCTTTCTTTGCCTACCAGCTGCTTCTTACATTACTGGCCAAACCATTGCCGTTGATGGAGGATTTACAGTTAACGGATTTTAGTAAGAGTAACTTGCCGTGTTGCTTGAGGAGTTAGTGAGTACCATTTGACTGCCATATTTTGTTATCGAAGAACTCATAAATATATTTCTCAACCAACTTTGTTAATTCTATATGCTATTTTGCATTACAAAATAAAAATGTCTTGTGTAACAATATATAAATTTGAAGTTATACATTATTTATGTCTAAAAGGAACACCTAGTTTGCCTTCAACATATCTTCAAGAAGGAAAAAAATGTGTGATTTGATGTGTCTCAAAGATATATCATTCTATCATTTTGTGTCTCGAACAGTTTTGTGTCCACAAAATGTTAACGTTGCCATGTTATATGTCTCTAAAAAATCACAACTCTTCCAATTATATATATATATATATATATATACTAGTTGTGTACCCGCTGCAATGCAGCGGCATGGAAAGGATTTTAAAGCTTTCGTGGTTTTGTTGTTGGAGATATTAAGAAAAAGTTCAAAAATACCCAATTAACTTACCTTGTTTGATCGATTAAGTCGTTAAACTATTTTTTTGAATGAATAAATCAGCAAACTTTCTCATTTTAAATGACTTAGTCCCAAAGTATTTGTTTAATAAACAATCGACCTTTTAGAAATTGGTTACATACATTCTTTTAACAAAAAAAATAACTAATAGTAATCGGCTAGAAGTTTGAAAGTAGAAAAAACCCAAGCTAGATTTACCGTTTTCCAAATCCTATGTAATAACTCATAAATACCCTCGTATCCAACGTCATCGCTCCCCTTGTCGTCGCGTCGTCATCAGATCTCTTACACCGTCGTTGATCCCCTGTCAATCTACCTTTTTTTTCCTGATATGTCTATACAAGCTCAATTAAAATGTTTCAAAAGAGAGAATCGAAAAACAAAAAAACAGACAAAAGACGAAGATTGATGATAAGAATAAATATCGGGTTGTGGGGATGAAATGAAAATGGAACTAAAATAGAGTTCTGAAGAAACCAACTGAAAGAAACTCGATGCAGATCTTTCCCATCAGAAATGGGAAATAACCTTTAGGTAAAACCATCAGAAAAAAAGACCTTTCCCCTAAAATGATATTGAAACAGAAAAAAAAATGCGAAGATAGATTGAGCAGAAACCATAAAAACCATCTCAGACCATGAAGGCTACTGTTTCTGATCCATAACCACCTCCATAGCAACAAAAAAGACGATTAGAGTTCATGTCATTCTTGTCAAAAATTTGAGTAAAGAGCATTCAACGTACTTGTTATTCTCTCAATTAGCCCACCGCCCAAAGACACAAGATCCCAGCATGATGCAGATCTACATCCTTGACAACAAACATGGAACAACAAGTATGAAGTGGATGAACTTCTAGCTAAAAGTTGTAGAATTAGAACATAAAGAAAATGCATCAAAGCCATATCCCAGCTCTGTCATCACGTTTGGTATCAATGGGTTAACTAAATAAGAGGAGAAAAAAGATTATAAACCTCTCTAGAAACCGAGCACTTGAATTTTGACTACCAGTTCATGAATCTGCAACACAAGAAAACATCTGACAAGCGTTATTTCAAAAATATTTTAATTTTGAAAATTATAACAATTTTGAAGACGGTGAAGAAGTGAGGAAGACCGATATGTAAACAAACATCTTCTATGAATCGGTACACAGAGAGAGAGAGAGAGAGAGAGAGGATCTATAGAAAGAAGATAACAGATAGATGATGGATAACACTAACCGGGAGAGCATCGAAAGCATTGAACAAAACCCTAACCGCCGTCGGGGGGACATGAATGATCATTTTGGAAACAAGAGCATCTTCATAGGTTTGGGGGGAATGAATCGGTCATAGGGATGGGTTTGGGATACATAAATTTAAATTTTCAAATTGGTTTAAATTCAATATTCAAATTGATTGGGGGAAGAGAGTTGGAGATAGAAGAAGAATGGCCGGTACAACCCCTTTTAGGAGCAGGTAACCATAACGTGAAAAAGTCAGGTAAATGCAATCGAAGACAAAAAAAACTTTTTGGGAATTCAAATGATGCATTAGATACTTGTACATTATGCTTTAAATCTTGTCTTTAAGAGATTTTTGAATTTCATGCTTAAATTGGTTGTACATTGTGCTTTAAGAGTTGTGTTTAAGACATTTGGTGTAAATGCATATTAAGGTAGTATAGATATATATTTTAGAAGGGTGTCCTAGGCTATGCTTTCAAAATCCCATTTTTGTATTGAAGCTCGTACTTTCAAAAATTTTACCCATTTTTGTATTGAAGCTCATACTTTCAAAATCCCAAGTAGATGAAGATACTTTATTTCCATTTCTACTTGAGGTACCATTTTACCAAACCAGACAATAATAACATGTTATAAATTATTTGTTTATATTTTGGGATCACATTATCAAAAAATCACAAATAATAAACCTAGCAACGTATCAAATTAGGAACAAGAGATAATTGTGTTAGGAAAGAAAATGTCCAAGTTTGGACATAATTGTGTTATCTTATTTTATTGTTAGGACTGAAAGTTCTAGTGCGTGGAAAATTATATAAAGTATTTTATTTATTTGTTTATTAAAAGCGATGTAAAATCTTTTATGTTAATATTGGGTTTGTTTGTTAATTAGGCCGTTGTTTGGTTTGTTGGGCCTTGGGCCTATAGGGTTTTAGACCTGAGTATTTAATGTTTGTTTTATAATCATTAGGGTTAGAAGTTGAGAGAAAGCATTAGACTGTGTGCTTATCAGGTTTAGAGAGAGAGTTTGCTTTTCAATCATATGTTTGTAATTCTCTCAATCATTCAATACAATTAATCTTTCATTTATTCATTGTTACTTGAGCAATCTGGGATTCACATGTGGTATCTGAGCCGGATCAAAGAATTTTTTCTTTGATTCGATCGTTTTTCATTAGTTCGTGATCTACAGCCCAAGGTTTTTGAAAATCGATTGATTTGATTTAATTTGTATGTTTTCCCGGGACTTGAACATATCGGCGGCTGTGGTTTATAATATTGCATGGCATCCATGAGTTTTAATCTCCATTGTGATTAATTGTAATTGGATGCAACTTCAATATCGTGGGTCGGTGGTTTAAAATTAGTGATAGGTGGTTGTTAATGGTGGACGGTGGTTTTTGTAACACCCTCAAACTTGGTAAGAGCAACTAAATTAAAATTTCGATATAAAGTGAACATAAAGAACAAAAGTTTCTCCTACATTTCGAAATCCAAAATACCTCAAGTTAAAAATTCTATAACTAACCTCAACAAATATAAACTCCAATAATACACAAGTACAAAACCAAATTCGGGTGTTACTTAACCCTAAACACGAGTTGCTCTTCCCAAAACAAAGGTGGAAGACTTCAACAAACTAATCACTCCCCGAGCACGCAACTAGCACTCCTCTATTCACGGTGTCACTAGAACTATTCCCAACGAATCCTGTTGCACATGCCGACAAATAAAAAAGTTAGGCTAACGCCTAGTGAGTTCAAGAGTTTTCAGCATAATAAATATATCGTTAAAAAGGAAGAATTCAATTTAAATCATAATCTTTCAAAGTGATATGCTTCAATCATGAAAATGACTCGTTTTCCAATAATATGCAATTTAGGCGAAAGAAACTCCAATATGAACGTTTTCCAATCCAAACTATTTTAAGGGCGAAGATCCCAAATTTAAAACGTTCTTTCGTAAATGAAGTTCAACCCAAAACTCACTCCAAATGAGAATATAAATCAAACTCCCAAGTTATGAAAAACGGATAAAGCTTTACATCCCGAAACACCCAAACACGGGTGGGGCGTAGTACTCAACCCATAAATCATATATATAATCCGCAAATGTAAAACATCACCAAAAACATGGATACTAAACACAATACCCAAAACAACACTTTTCAGTGACGGGGGAGACCCGATTCCATAAAATGTGACGGTACACAAAGTAAGCCCTATTTTATGTTATTAAGACTAGTCATATAAACAAACACACGCAAGGGATGTCAGGCTCGATGGCTTTAAACTTTCACCCACGGAATGTCAACTTCAACCGCGAAAGGTCCTTACGTTGAGTTCCTCATCCAATATCGTGTACTAGCACGTAGGACTTACAACCCAATCCGATGCCTAAACGTGCCTCAATGTGATAAACTAGCGTTCCATCATTGGACATAATGATTCCAAGCGCAAGGGATGTCAGGCTCGGTGGCTTTAAACGTACACCCATGGGATATCAACTTCAACCATAAATGGTCCTTACGTTGAGTTCCTCATCCAATATCGCAACCAAAGCTCTAAGTCGAGCAATCAAAACTGGACAAATGGCCTAAAACCCAATCAAAATAAAATTCCTGGCCACAGGCTCACATAATCAAATGACTCATTGACAAAGAAAATAAAATGCAATAAAACACACTCGACCACCATTTATGAAAACACGTGCTCCAAAGTACACGACCAACTCCAACACAACTTAGAATAAGATAGATCATTTCCTAAATAAGGTTATACCATAGACACGTGCTCAATTGCTCGGAATTTAGTCTTTGGAATACTTAAAATGCATTTTTTCCCCAAAACAAAGTTTTGAAGTTTTCCAAAATGTTCACAAGGTCGGAAATGACAAAAACCCAAGGACTCATCCGGTGATGTTTTCAAACCTCCAATAACACAAATTAGCATATTTTCAATCAACACAAAAATGCATTTTAACAAATAATCTTCATGCATGCAATAAGTTAATAGCACACTTCCGTTTATGACTTATTTATCAAAATGCCCAAAAGTCCCAAATGTGGGTGTTTTATGAGTTTATAAAGTTAAACACTTCCAAATAACCAAAACTTATCAAGTGATCAACATTTAACAATCTTATGTAAAACACAAAACACTTTAAAATGAACATTTTGGCATTTACATTGTTTTCACAAATCAACTTGAACTTACCTTGCTAGATTTAGGCTAAATCTAAATTTTTCTCAAACTTGAGCTCCTCTGAAGAAATTTGAATCCTCAAGCCAAATCCTCCATAAACCTAGATCCATAAGTTTCCAACCATCAATACACATATACCAGCACTTAAAATCATTCCCCAAACATCTTATATCAAAATCTCCATTTGGCCAAAAACCCTAATTTGACCTAACTTTTTTCAAAATCTTCCAAACCGAAATTTGAGAAACATAAACACTAGGAAGTCATCAATAGATAATTTATGACTCATAATAAAGTTTACAAACTAGGAGGATCAACTCACCACTTAGGTTTTGCTGAAAACCTAGAAAACCCCAAATTTCTTGAAGATGGCGGTGATGATGATGAGGTCTTGACCTTTGTTTCCAATATACCACCAAATATTCTTGGATAAACTAACAATATAACCTTGAATATCTCTCAAAAACGAAACCGTGGCAACTTGAATCGCCAAAACCGGAGTTGAAATGAGAGAGTTATGAAGAAATGAAGAATGGGGCTGAAAATCCGACTTTTAACAAGTCTGGTACCAGTGTGCTATAGTGACATGCGAATTTGTCATGTCATTGTCGCATGTCATAGTCACTCAAATGGTCCAGAAGGCTTCCACTTGGTTGCTACTTTGCAATTGTCATAGTCGTTGGTCATTGTAGTCGGACCCGTACCAAGCCCCGAAACTCGACTTTTCCATGCCGACACTCACTACTAGAAAACTGTGAAATACCGATGGCAATTACCGACGGTAAGAGCAGTCGGTATTTACCGACGGCAAACCGACGGTCCACCGACGTCATAATTTTAATTTTAATTTTTATTTATTTTTAATAAGTAGTCGGAAAACCGTCGGAAAAATTAGTAATATACCGACGATTTACCGACGGTATGCTTTTTCATTTTATTTTTTAATTATTTTTAATAAGTCGTCGGAAAACCGTCGGAAAAATTTGTGATTTGCCGACGACTTACCGACGGTGGGTTTTTTTAATTTAATTTTATATTTATTTTTAATAAGTCGTCGGAAAACCATCGGAAAAACTAGTGATATACCGACAGCTTACCGACGGTGGGTTTTTTCATTTCATTTTTTATTTAATTTAAATGGGTCGTCGGAAAACCGTCGGAAAATTTATTAATATACCGACGGTTTACCGACTGTAGGTTCCTTTTATTTTATTTTTTATTTAATTTAAATGCGTCGTTGGAAAACCGTCGGAAAAATTAGTGATTTACCGACGGCTTACCGACGGTAGGTTTTTTATTTTATTTTTTATTTAATTTAAATGGGTCGTCGGAAAACCGTTGGAAAATTTTAATAAGCAACGGTACATTTTTTATTTTATTTTATTTTTTAATTTGATTTGAATAGGTTGTCGGAAAACCGTTGGAAAATTTTAATAAGCAATCCCAAACACCCCTTAAAATGAGTCATTTTGTTGAATTCTTTTAAATATTATAGATAACTAGAAATTTATCTCTTAACGATGCAGAGGGTTTCTTAAATCTAGAACTCGAACACTCGATCATTATTCATACTTTTTTGATTTTATTTTACGATTTTTAGAAACCTAGATTTAAAACAAAAATATATTTTAGTTTAATTTAATTATGGTTTTTTATAAAAAATAATAATAAAGTATTTTGTTACGGGTCAAAAAATGTTTAATTTAAATGATAACTATATTTAAGATATTTTATATTTAAAATTAAAAAGATAACATACTTTAATAAAAAATAAAAATAAGGTGTTTTATCTCGAATTTTCTTATATTTATCGGTTAGTTATATCAATAATTAAAAAATTTAGATATTTTAGAAAATATATTTGTGTTTAAAATGTTGTAATTAAGAGTTTTTTATATCTCTTTTATAATATAGTATAGATAGATTAATATGTAAAAACGATCAAAAAAAATATATATTATTAAAATAGTAATATATTTTTTTAAATAAAAGATTTATATAAGTTATTATCATCTAAATACAATTTAGAAAACCATTGATCTTTTTTAACTAGTATTCCCTTTTCATTTAAAAAAATTATAAAAAAAACAACTCCCTCCTCGCCTAAACCCAAATTTTTAGAATCCACCGCCTAAACCCAAATCCCTATCCCTGTGAGCGCCTAACCCTAACCTCCTCTCGCCGCCGACCTCCTCCTCGCCGACCTCCTCCTCGCCGACGGTCTTCTCTTCCTCGCCGTCGATCAGGTATTCTCTTGATTTAGATGACATTTCTTTCGTAAATGCCGTGATTCCCGGTGTGTTTTTGTTCATCTGAAGTTGTGTTGAAAACCAATGGATTTTTGTTCATCTGAAGTTGTTAAGTGTTGAAAACCAAAAGTTGAATTGAAGTCAGTCGCATCGGAGAAACAAATTGCTCTTACGAGGTTGTGGTTCGACTGTGCTTGGTTTGATTTGGTTTGGTTGCATCTTCAACCCAACCTACACTTCCCGGACTACGGCTCTGTTTTTTTTTTTTTTTTTTTTAACTTTTCAGCTTTTTTTTTTCAATCTACAACAATCTCCTTGGCTTCAGATGACTCGGCTTGCCTCGGCTCTCCTTTTGAGCCTCCAATGTAAGTTAATATTTAAATACTATGTAGCACTACTTGGAGAACTTTGGACTCCATGTTTGAGCCTTGCAGAAAGGCGTCATTGACTCACCATAATCTTGTAATTCATTTGCATGATGAGTAGGAATGTCCCATAGCTATGAAATTACTTATTCTCGAGTATTTTGAGCCATGAGCACTTTTCCATGTGAAACTGATCGCTTGAACTGTCCCCACCAATGAAGCCATTAAAGTTTAGTGTTTTAGATTCTGATTTTTCTGGAAGAATTATGGGTCATGTAATTGTTATACTTACTTTATGTGCTCTGAGTTACATGCCCAACAATGGTTAAGCAGCTTGTTTCCTTTCAACTTTATTTTAAGTCAACCCGGCAATTATATTAAGACTTTTTTAGTAATATATGAAATCTTTGTCCAATTACAAAATATGTCATCTACTAGTAATATTCTATATGTATTCTGTTGTTAATCAAGTAAAATATATATTTCTTTGAAGATGGCTCATATCACTTAACCTTTATACCATTGTCTTGCAGATTGGAGTCATTGGACACGAGAAGAGCTATGAGATTCTTTGTAAAACATTTGACCATGAAGCTAAAGCTGTATTAGAGGTAATTTTCTTCTTATATCTCTTTTAATAGTCCAGCTTAAATGTGGGGCTAACTGAAGTGATGCTTGTTGAAGCATTGTGATAATTAGAGCATCTCCAATGTATTGACTTATAAAAACCTCCTTTTTTGCACTTCTGTTTTTGCTTATTTTCTACTGTTATATATAGATACAATGCAGTGATCGAGATAAGCTTCTTCACATTCTTGCACTTTTGAAGTTGGATCTCGTACAAAAGAAAGTCTTGATATTTACAAATACGATCGACACTGGTTTTAGACTGAAACTGTTTCTCGAGCATGTAATTTAACTAATTTCTCTTGCATCTTAAAATCATTACCTCTAATATATATATAGTTTTCCTTCTAAATATCTATGAGCTTCATGAATCTTGAATTATCACAAATCTGAGTAACCAAAATATATATCCTTATCTCAAGTACACACCTCTCTCTTTAGTATTCTTCATTTTTTTATTTTTTCTCTACACGGATAAAACTTGGACCAGGGAGCATTGAAGACAGTTTTATAGCTTTTACAGAGCCTGCACTTGTGCTTTTTTAGTATGAGTGTCAACTGGTCAGGTTTAGAATTTAGCCGTTTTCTTTCTGGTTTGCATGCTTTCTTGGGTGTTCATGATTTGTTGGCTGTTGACAAGATACACTTTGGACTTGTGCAACTTCTTGCCACCGCTTACATGCAAAAGGCAGAAGTCACATGTAGTCTTTAACCTGCATTTTTTTTTCATATGGTTTAAGATTGAAGTCTGGTTATAGATCTCAACCTCCCTTCCTTGTGGGTACTGTATGTGCTTGTGTTGTTAGGGTATTTATATCATGTACAACAAGTAACCCTAAGCTGAAATGACCAAGAGTCCAATTTTGACTGTGACAGTACATATCTACAAGCAATATTATTATCAGCTCTGTTAATTATATAAATTTGGTAAATCAGGCCATAGATTGATAAAGTTGATAGGATACACAATAAAGGAGAAGACATAATTACACTCTACTGAAATAGGGAACACACACATACACACAAACTCTCATGTCTACGTTAATTATATAAAATAAATTAACTTACTAATTAATTATATAAAATAAATTAACTTACTAATTAATTAAAAAAAGTAAGCTAGCTAGCTAGCTTTAAAAGAATTAATGAGAGAGAGAAGGGATTGAAGATATTACTGGATTGGTTTAATTTGTTTGTCTTAATTGCTGCTAGTTAAAAACCAGACTTACTGTAACACGAATTTCTTCTCAATTTACATTTGAATTTGTGTATTGTTGTATCTTGTTTTTATGTTTTGAGAAATAATTCATTATTGTATTTGAAATTGAGTCTTAGACAAGTAAATTGAGCCTTTGTTTATTTTTGGTTTTATTGAAGCATGTCGAGTCGTCCGGATAGAGGATGGATGTATAAAAGGAATGATAGTCAGGGTTATCTTAGTGAAGAATATTGCCACAACCTCGATAGTTTTTTGGACTTCGCCTTTTCTAGCGTAGTGGGTGGATGTGTTGAAAGGAAGATTGTGGGTCGTGAAATAGTACTTCGTATCAAATGCAAAAATATTCACTACACAGCAAGAGATGATGTTAAGTTGCACTTGATGAGACACGGGTTCATGCGGGATTATACAACTTGGTGGGCACATGGTGAAACAAACGTCCCATCTCAACACGTGGGACAATGTTCTAATGCTATGGAAGATGATATTGTTGATGGTTGCACTCAGATGGTAATGGATAACTTCTCTCCAACGCGTTTTGCCAATCCAACAATGCCTATGCGTTTAAATTGGGAAGAACAAGACCCAAATCCATCTGCACAAGGATTTTATGATATGTTACAAGCTGCTGACGAGCCCTTGTGGGATGGGTGTCAGAAATATTCCAAATTACAAGCTGCGACAAAGTTGTTGACTTGGAAGTCAGATTGTAACGTACCCGAGTCAACCTTCAATCGACTACTTCCCATCATTAAAGATATGCTACCTGACGGACATCAGCTAGTTCCAAACTTCTATGAGACGAAGAAGATGTTGAAGAAACTTGGTTTCCCACAAGAAAAGATTGATGCATGCAAAAATCATTGCATATTATTCTACAAGGGTGATTCTGACTTGACCAACTGTCGAGTATGCGGAGAATATCGCTACAAAAACTGTGGAGGAAACAAAGTCCCTAATTTGGTCTTGACATACATGCCGATTGCTCCTAGACTTCAAAGGTTGTTTATGTCAAGAAAGACGGCCAAGGAGATGACATGGCACTATGATCATAAAAAAGAATCAGGGTTGATGGTACATCCAAGTGATGGCGAGGCTTGGAAGCATTTCGACTTGAAAGACCCTAGATTTGCAGAAGAGATCCGTAATGTTCGTCTTGGGCTTTGTACCGATGGTTTCAGTCCAAAAAACTCCAACTCTAGTCCGTATTCTTTGTGGCCTGTTTTTCTTACCATCTATAATTTACCTCCTTGGATGTGTTTGAAAGAGTCATACGTTAAACTTGCCTTGGTCATTCCGGGAAGAAAGAGCCCTGGTCAGAATCTAGATGTATTTCTTAGGCCATTAATAGACGAGCTTAAGATGTTGTATGAGGAGGGAGTTGTTACCTATGATGCTTATCGTAGGAATAATTTCACCATGAGAGCCATACTACTATGGACAGTCAGTGACTTTCCTGCGTATGCAATGTTGTCAGGTTGGAGCACACATGGCAAGTTAGCTTGCCCATATTGCAGGGATAAGGCAGGTTCATTTCAGTTGCAAAATGGAGGGAAATCATGTTGGTTTGACTGTCATCGAAGGCATTTACCTAGTTCACATCCCTTCCGCCGTGATAAAAAGGGCTTTCGAATTAGAACTGCTGTTTTCTCGGGACCACCAACGAATTTAGATGGCGATGAAATATGGGATCAAGTTCGTCACTTTCCGACTATTTATGATGGCGCTCCGTACAGATCGAAGAACAAAAAGATTAATGGTTTTGGGGTAACCCATAATTGGGTAAAGAGAAGCATCTTTTGGGAGCTACCATATTGGCGCACTCTGTTAATCCGACACAACCTAGATGTCATGCATATTGAGAAAAATGTTTTCGAGAATCTCTTTAACACTGTCATGGACACGACAAAGACGAAAGACAATATCAAGGCGAGATTGGATGTGGCACTTTATTGCGATCGACGAGAGTTGCATATTAACAGGGTAGGAAACAAGGTTATGAAACCAAAAGCATCATATACCTTAACCAAAACGCAAGTGCGGAAAGTGTGTGAATGGTTGAAGAGATTAAAGTTTCCCGATGGTTATGCTGCAAACATAGGGGGTTGTGTCAACCTTGAAGACAGTAGCTTTTATAGCTTCAAAAGTCATGATTGTCATGTGTTTATGCAACGATTGCTCCCTATTGCCTTAAGAGGGATGATACCAAATCCAATATGGGATGCGATTACAGAGTTGTGCACATTCTTTCGTGCCATATGTTCAACGGTGCTTCACATCGATGACTTGATCCCACTGCAAACACGTATTGTTGAAACCATTTGCAGGTTGGAAAAGGTGTTCCCACCGGGCTTCTTTGATTCAATGGAACACCTTTTAATTCATTTGACACATGAAGCCATTCTTGGTGGTCCGGTTCAGTACAGATGGATGTATCTATACGAGAGAAAACTTGGCTCATTAAAAAGAACGGTTAGAAACAAAGCAAGGGTTGAAGGGTCTATTGTCGAGGCCCATCTTGTAAATGAACTTTCTACTTATTGCTCCCTATATTTTGAGCCAACAATAGAAACACGCCTAAATCGTGAGCCTCGTAATTTTGCCCCAGATATTCCAAGTTCTTCGAAGGTTGACTCTCGATTAAGCATCTTCAAAGTTCCATCTCGAAGATTATTTGAAAAGGGTGGAAAACGAAGAGCCTTTACCGATGAGGAAATGCACAAGGCCCATACCTATATTTTGCTTAATTGTGTGGAAGTTTGCCCTTTTGTAAAGTTGTTTGATGAGTGGATCAGACATGAAGAACCCCATATTGAAGATGGAGAACTTGATAGGCGTAGGGAGTTGTTCTTTGCTAAGTGGTTTGAAACACATATGCTAGGGTCAGGCGATAGTAATGCACACTTGAAGGTTTTAGCACGAGGACCAATACGTTATGTTTGGTCTCATAAGGGATATTTTGTTAACGGTTACAAGTTTCATACAACAAAACACGGTGATGGGCGGGTTACACATAACAGTGGAGTATGTGTGAAAGGGTCGTGTTATAACGAGTATGAGTCCGACTATTATGGGTTATTGGATGACATTCTAGAGGTCGAATATCCTGGAGAAGGGCGATGCGTTGTTGTGTTATTCAATTGTACTTGGTTTGATACTGTCAATGGTGTTAGAGTTTCCGCTAAACATAACCTGGTAGATATCAAATACAAGTCTAGATTAAGAACAGACGACCCATTTGTTTTAGCATCACAAGCAATACAAGTTTATTATTCACCGTATCCTTCGAACACCAAAGACTTGAAAGATTGGTGGGCTGTTGTGAAGACGAAGGCAAGGGGGATATATGATGTGGGAGAACGTGTTACAAAAGTAGGTAATGATGAAAATCTAGACGGGGAACATTTCTTTCAAGAGAACAAAAGGTTTAACTGTACTGCATCTACAAGTATAGATGTATATGTGGAACCCGTTAGTCTTGTCACACCAGGATCAGTAATCGAACTTGATGCCGATATGACTATTCATGATGATGAAAATCATGATGAGGATGATGATGCATATGACGAGGAACAAGAGTTTGAAGATACAGATGATTCAGATGAAGATGATGAAGAACTTATTTTATCTGACCACTCTTATGACGATTAGTTTGTTCAAATTGGTGTATGTTTATTTGATGTATGTTTATATATGTGTTATTTTAAAAGTATGTTTGTAGTTAATTCATCATTATTTTGTAACAGACAATTTTATATGGGTCGTAGTTTAATGTCTACCGGTGGTCGAGGTAGTGGTTGTAGTGGAGGCCGAGATACTGCTTCTAGTCGAGGCAGGGGTAGAGGTACTTACGTTTCTTCATCTGTTGGCGGTGCGGGTACCAACAGTTCTACCGAGTACGTTGACACCCTAGAGACCCACGAGGATGTTGTTGCAGAGTCATCTCACATCCATCAGGGACCCAATGCCGACACACGAGTACCCGATAGACCTTCACAGAAGCCGAGGATTGTGATGTCGGGACTTGAGTACGTATATTAGTTAAGTTTGTCAATATCACATATCAAACTTTTTTGACTAATACTAATGTTAAATGTAATAGTTTTGCTGAAGATCAAGTTGGCCGTAAAATCATCAAAATATTGAAGGAAATGTTTATGGGGCCTTGGACATCCTGGAGAGATGTTGACAGCGAGTCACGCGCTCTTTTGTTCCAACGTTTTAAGGTTTGTACTTATGATATTTAAATTCATAAACTATTCACCGATATCTTAAATTAATTGATCATGTGATGTATGTATAGAGCAATTACATATGGGATGACGATATTGATGGACTCGTTCGCACAGCATGGGCTCACGTGTTGGATAGGCGTTGGAGTGATATGTTGCATGATGTCAGGGAAGAGGCCATTAAGAAGGCCCATGATGCACATGTAGTATTTAACGGGTCTAATTATGAGGCTTTGATCCCATTTGGCCCGTCATGGATTAACCAGGACTATTGGCGTGTCATGATCACACAGGTATGTAATATTTATGAGTTGCATTATGTATACACACTTCTATTGGGTTCTTATAATTAATTTGTTTTATATAGAAATGGAACACAGACAAATGGAAGAAGTCGTCACATGTTGCAAAAAAGAATAGGAAGTCACAACATGATTCAGTGATGTCCAAGTCTACCGGGGGTTCCATTTCTATGTCACGACGTAGATGGCGTTTTGTAAGTCAACATAATTTTGATCATGTTTTATAACTTATTTTGTTTTATTAGTGACTAAATTAATAAATCTATCGAACTTTGTAGGTGCAAAAGGAGGGCCGTGAACCAACAGCTTTGGAGATGTTTCAAATGACCCATAAGACCAAAAGGAGGGAGTCGTCAGAGTCGAGCACCGGACAATCTGTTATCTCAAGGGATGAAAAATTTGTGGTTAGTAATTGCTCTTTCATTAGTTTGCAAGATGAATAAGTCATTTTGAATACTTGTATAGTTTTAGGTTAGCACGTCTTATATGAGATTCAAATTAGTTTATGGGATGGAGTTATCAAGTTCATTTATTATATGTTAAATGTTTAAAACAGGTTGTGCATGGATGGAAATGTTTAATTTACAGTTGTTATGCTGCCGAAATTTAAAAAAAAATGCTAAACGATTTTTAATTTGTAATTATGTATCGTAGGATGACTATCAACATGAAATGATTAAGAAGTACGGACCTGACACGAGCACCCATCCACTTGGAGATATTGAAATTTGGGAGCGTTGTGCCGGAGGAAGGAAAAGAGGTCGGATGTTTGGCGTTGGCACGAGTATGGACCCAAGCTACGTGGTAACTGGTTTGTCAAGTGGGTTGAGTACCGGTAGATCATATGCTGGTTCCAGTTCAAGCGAGGTTAAGTTTTTGTTCATTTTTTTTTTGTTTAATTCAAACATGTCAATTTACTCATTGTGCTTTTTATTTCCGTAGGTGCAAGAACTGAAAGAGAAACTTCAGAAAATAGAAGAGGAGCGAATAGTTGAGAGAGAGGAGAATGCTCGACGTGAGGAGGAGAATATACGAATGGCAAACAGACTAAAAGTTATCGAGGCAATGTTAGCTCGACAATATCCACCACCGCCTTCCGATGTACCCACTTCTCGTGATCCCCCCTTTTCCGGTAGGATTTGAGGACGATATGGATTTGATATATGTATCACTTGTGATTCCCTCTTTTCCCGATAGTATAGACGATGACTAGATTTGATATATGTAGGATTTTTATGGATATATTGTATGGATTTTTATGTGAATTTTTGGAATATGTATGGATTTTGACAATTTGTATGCAATATTATAATATTATATATATTATAATATATATTAAAATGCAATATTAAAATGCAGCAAATATATATTTACTAAATGTAATAAAAATTCAAAATACCGACGGCTTACTGACGGGAAAACCGTCGGTAATATTTTTTCAGTTTTTTCAAAACAGTCGGTAAGCAGTCGGTAATATTAGCCGTCGGAAATTGAACCGTCGGAATGCCGTCGCTAATGTCCACCGTCGGAAAACCGTCGGTAACCATGACAGTCGGAAAGCCGTCGCTAATGCCAACCGTCGTAAAACCGTCGGTAAGGTTAACCGTCGGTAAATCGTCGATAGTTTTCGTCGGAAAACCGTCGGTAAATATTACCGACCAAGTTTTTTCCAACAGCCATTTCCCGTCGGAAAACCGTCGCTAAAACCCTTTTCCGACGGTTTACCGACGGTTTTAGGCGTCGGTAATACAATTTATTTTAGTAGTGACTCTTGAAACTCTTAGGGACTTAAAGTAATGTTTTCCCAACATAAATCCCACCATCTATAAGTTGCAAAAACGTTCGGGTGACCTTTTCTTACCGATAATTACGGGTGTTACAGTTTCAATTGTTAGATTGGAGTTCCATTGTATTTTTTTTTATACAAGATAATGGGTTTTCATTTAAAGAATGGTAGCAGCGAGTATGAGAGTTATGATATTAATTGTGATTGGTTAGAACATGTTAGTGGGCCGATGCAATCATAATTGAGAATGGCGGTTGTTGTTTATTATTTTGATTGCTTGGTTGCTACAAAGCATAGTGGAGTCGATTGTTATGTTAATGGATCGTCGGTGGAACAATTCGATATTCTGACTTGCGACTGTTGTTTTTGTTTTTCTAAATTGCTTATGGTTCGGGCTTTGTGATGATGCAACGCACCATCCATGTTCTATTGAGATTACATTCGGGTTCCTAATCTTACTATTCGGGACTTGCACAACAACCCTCAACCCGGGAGTTTGATCACATGGTTATGCATTTATGGGCCGTGTATTGGGTTTAAGTGACAAAATGCCAACCGGATTAATTAATTTGGAGACCAAACTTTTTGTTGGACCGTTTGTCAACCAAATTTTTGGGCTTAAATGACCAATTTTTTTGACAAGTGATTCTGTCGTCCGAATTTTTTGAAGATTGTTACCGGATTTTATAAAGTCTCGAGAACCGACTATTGATCCGTTTATATTTCGGATTTTATTTTTGCGCGTTAACCGTGTGATCCATGGAACAGAAATTTCAAGGAATATTTTTTATTTATTTCGAAATTTTCTCGTTTGGGTTTTCTCAACAGTTGTTGATTGGTTCTTCTAACCCTTGCCGAGTAGTGTTTGCTACAAGTTGATTCCTGCTACGAGCATATTGGTTCCATAAGTTCTTAAGCTGAAATTCAATTCAACTTGTGGTTCAGAGACATATTCTTTGTTTTTAAACTGAAGATGCACTATGGAATGTCATGTAACTTGCACATTATATTTCTTGTGTGTTGATCCGATCCGATGTGTTGAGTTTCTACAGTTGAAAGTTGTTTAATTGTGCATTAAGTCTAGACTATGGTATATTGAATCTGGTTACAAAGTTGAATCTATGAAGACTAAGAGATTTGTTCAAGGGGGAGCTTGGAATGACATGAAGACAAGCAACACTAAAGTTTTTCAAAGATTCAAGAGGAAGAGAAGATCAAGTCCTGAAGATTTCAAAGAGATAAATCCTTTATACTACTTTAGGGGGAGATTGTTAGGACTGAAAGTCCTAGTGCGTGGAAAGTTATATAAAGTATTTTATTTATTTGTTTATTAAAAGCGATGTAAAAGCCTTTATGTTAATATTGGGCTTTGTTTGTTAATTAGGCCTTTGTTTGGTTTGTTAGGCCTTGGGCCTATAGGGTTTTAGACCTGAGTATTTAATGTTTGTTTTCTAATCATTAAGGTTAGAAGTTGAGAGAAAGCATTAGACTGTGTGCTTATCAGGTTTAGAGAGATAGTTTGCTTTTCAATCCTATGTTTGTAACTCTCTAAATCATTCGATACAATTAATCTTTCATTTATTCATTGTTACTTGAGCAATCTGGGATTCACAAATTGGTTTCTTACTTATTTCTTAAAATCCTCAATTCATCTTCAAGTTCAAGAGATTTGGTTACACATTTTTACTTTTAACTTCAAGACAATGATATAACATTAAAACAACTGACTACAAAACAAAGTCGGATGGATTTTTCTGGTGGATTTGTGGTGGATCACCGATCAATTAGCGTTGGATTTCCCCGTTGGTGGTTGCAAATCCGCCGGTAATCACAATCATTGGTCACATTTTTCCTTACGATGAGATTTGTCGATGATGGCTTTTACTAAAAAAATGTTGCAAATTCAAGTTATAACTGAATTCACTTCAAAAAATATGAAGACTTTACCTTTTTCAATCTGAATTTGCTAACCAAAACCAAACAAATCTTATATGCAAGAACTCCAACCTCCCTACCTCATAAAAAGTCAAAAACTTAGAAATGTTCAAAATATTTTAATTTAACATGGTAATTTAACCATAAACTTTTGATTGTTACAATTATTTTTTTCATAAAAATGTTAGAACTAATGGAGATATTAATCAAGTTTGTTGTGATCATGACTTTAAATAAATTAAAGCTTTAGGGTTTAGGTTCTGGAGCATGTCGCATAAACGTTGGGTAAATACAATTTATTGCTTATGTTGACTTTTATTGAGTGGTCAAATAAGTATGTAGTATATTGGGTTTGATTTTTGGCTCAATTGTGTTTTGAGGACATTTGTCCTGTTTAAATTGCTCAATGTTGAGCTTTTGATGTGACTAGCATTTACTACATAATTATTGGGATTACTTGTTTTGAGTACGTTGGTCATTCAATTGTAGTAATGTAATTTAGATTGTAACACATTGGATCCACAGGCGTATAAGTCCTATGATGTCATTCTCGGTATTGCAAAGATAAACTCATGTATAGTCAGACTCCGGGACCTATGAGTTGTCGTTGTGATTTGGTATTTTGGAGGTGAACTTGCATAGAGTCAGATTCCAAGACCAATGGGTCGATGTTTGTTGTTTAAGTGAGAGCTTTTGATGTTCTCACTATAATTTCTAGTGAGTGTTCACCAAGTCAATCATTGGGAAAACTTGGGTGGTACTCGTATTAGTCGTATATGGGCCAAGGGTTTTGCGGTGGTACTCGTTGTACTCACTTACGGAGACCGTTGACTTTTATGGATGAGACTATTAATCCCAAGATTTCAAGTTCTAATCGTAGTACAATTACAATGACAAACAGAAACAATCAATCTACCTGTTTTCAATTCAAACAAGCAATTCGTACAATGAGTATTCTCTCTGACTTTCTCTCTCTAGAAACAGTCTGCATACAATTCTGACAATCTATTCTAAAACTCTTACAACACCTCTAGTCATATCCCTATTTATACACACACACAACATAACTAAAACACTATACAAGACTTTGACTTTTTACATTTATTACAAAAGACTTTGACTTATATGCTTGAGAGTTGACTTGAGCTTTGACATGCTTGACTTTCAGTCTACAGTCTTCATGATCTTGTATCCAACAAATATTTGCACTAACAATCTCCCCCTTTGGATCAAGATCATCTCCAAAAAATATTTTGTAATACAATCTCTCTCTTGTTTAATTTATATCAAATAGGATTAATTTCAGAAATATAACCACTTAAGCAATCTCCCCCTTTGTCAGAAAATAATCAAATTTAATATCTTCTTATCTTCAAAACAATTATGTATTCTCCCCAAAGTCTTTGAACAACATTTGCAATAAGCTTTAACAATCTCCCCCAAAGGTTGTAAAAACCTCTTTCAGACTTCAGAAAGAAATTATCTTCAGATTCAGCTCGATTTGCTTCAGCAAATTATCTTCAAAGAAAATTTCAGTGAATTTCTACTCTCTTTCAGAATTCTTTGAACTTGCTCTTTCACACTTGTACAATCTTCACACAAACTGCACTTCTTTGACACAAATCTTTTCTTCAAATTGACTTTCTTGACACACATTTCTCCTTTAAGCTCTAACATTTCTTTATCATTTCCCACATTTCTTGATCATCTCCCCCTTTTTGATGATTGTGACATAGAGATCATCAAAACTTTCACAAGAAATGTCCGTAACAATCTGATCTGACCACTATCTTTCACAAGAGCCTCTGACTATTTATCGATCCAATAGATATTCATTCGAATCTTTGCAAATTCAGACAAATTATGAGTGTAACACCTGAATCAACACCTGAATTAGTTAATAATGCCTGTCAGTAACACGGAGTCACTGTGTGTAACGAATACACATTGGAAAGATGCTTTTTAATGTTCACCCCCAGGTCTTCCATTCAATCATCGAATAACACAAGTTTATTCTATGAACGTTTAGACAGAAAAACAAATTTCCTGTGTGACCGTGCTTGTGCTTGAAAGAATTAAGCACTGATGATTGCTTTTGTTAGACTCAAAATTGTGTAATCCATTGAGACAACAACAGTAATACACAGACTCAATTGTACATGATCGAAGTGCGAAGGTGGGGCAGACTTCCTCCTGTTTCAATATCCAGATTTTCAAAATGAAAACCAGATAGCATATGTGCTGCATCCCCATAAAATATGAAACATCTTCTTTTTAAGAAAAAAGATGAGTGGCTGGTGGGGTTTAAACAAGAGTTAGCATGGGCTAGTTGCCTTTTTCAATGACGTTCACCAAAGAATTTTGAAAACAATCAGAAATGTGGCTGTCTGGCTCAGAAAAAATTGGTGCAAAGTTTGATTTTCTTTTACTCTGATCTCACACCCTCTTTCTTTTTAACATTAAGCTCGATTCTAACCAAACTCTCTTGTACATTTTACCTCATCACACCCACACTCATATATTGACTCCTCACACTCGATCACTCAAGGATTAACTTCTTGGGTAGGAAACACTAGTTAACGTGAATCCATATAAGTTTTATTAAGTTCTCACACAATGAACCCATGTAATCCTATAAGCATAAGTTGCTCAAAATGGTTTAACTTTCCAGTTAAAGTACATAATGTGAAATACATGTCAGATGTATGTATGCTCATTAAGATAATCATGAAGATTTGATCATTTTATCATGAAGATATTTCAAAACAAGTATATTAAATGAATGAAATGAATACAAGAAACTTGTTTGAAAATCTGACATTGTATGAAAAGATCAAATATGAATGATTTAACAATTAAAGCTTAGGTCAAGAAAAATTGGAATTTGTCTATACGAATCAAATATAGACAAGTCGTGAAAAAATGTTTTGAAATGAAATCACGATCAAACTTTGAATATCAAGCGGGGTGTCTTACCATCGAAAACTTGTTTCATTATGAGACATGGTAAGAACATTTCCAACATAATATTAAACCGCTGTGTGTGAATACTTGACAGTTGTTGGATCAAATAATTGTATTCAAGATTAAAGTTAAAGTTAAGGGGTTAAACTGCAATTGTGTTAAAGTTAGAGGGTTTATTATGTAATAAGTAAATAGTTATTAGCTATTGGGCCCAAGCCTATTAAGCATTAGAAAGCCCATTATGATTAAAGCCCATATGGCCTGGGTATTTAAAGTTATGTTTAGTTTAGGTTTAGGTTAACCTTTGATAATTATTGTTTAGAGATTATAGTGAGGTAAAGTATTTTCTCTGTAATCCTACATTAAAGGGTATCAAGAACACTCAAGGGTTTCATTGTTTATTCAAGGGATTGGTATGTTACTCTGATTTATATATATATATATCTTGATTATTATTTTGTTGCTTGATTACTTGATTGATTGTTAACCAACTAGATTAAACTGGGATAACAAGTGGTATCAGAGCCAAAAGGATCAAATTTTTTTTTTCACTATTCACGAAAGTTACTGTTAATCGAATTTTTTTTCATCTGATTTCGTGAATTTATGTGCTTTTATGCTTAAAGTTGATATGATTAGTTGAGATTTATGCTTCTAAATGCTATCTGATTGATTAATTGCATTGAGAATTAACAAAGTGAGTGAATTTGTGATTTTAAGTTTTCTGGGTTCGACAAAAGCTAACTATCGGTTGTTACTGTGCTTATCATATCGAATGCCTAAAAGTTGAAATTGATCTCTGAGTTTGATTGTATTGTGATTGGTTTATGTTTCTGAGTACAAAGGACTGATTTTTGAATCTGATTTTGAGTTCGTAATTGATTTCTGGGTCGATTATTGCATCTATTCATCGACTTCTGGGCTGGTTAAGAACATACCGGTCAAACACCATCCAGGTCGAATAGTTTTATCGGTCTTAACACCATTCAGGTCGAATAATATACCGATCATAACACCTTATCGGTTGAACATAGACCATCGGTCCATCTTTTATATCGGTCAAAGGGTTCCCGGTCTATCACACTCTATCGGTCTTAGCATTATCGGTCTTATCTCTTCACCGATCATAACATCTTACCGGTCGAACATAGAGTATCGGTCGAAAAATCACTATACCGGTCGAACAGTATATCGGTCCTTAGAATTCTATCGGTCTAAGCACTTTACCGGTCTAAGCAACCTCCCGGTCGAACAAGTTACCGGTCGAAGCATCTTTCCGGTCAAACACGGTTTGCGCATCCCACTAGACCCGCGAACTCTAATTTGCGCACCGGTCTTGAAGCGCAAACCCTCACTTTGCGCATCCCAAGTGAAGCGCAAACCCTCACTTTGCGCATCCCAAGTGAAGCGCAAACCTTCACTTTGCACAACGTTCGTGAAGCGCAAACCTCACTTTGCGCATCCCGTGCTAAGTCTGCGGAGGGGGACAAAGTTCTATTCGAGATCAACATTTTCTTTCTGTTCAGTATTATTTGAAGCTTTATACTGATTAAAAGGACTGCACTTAATTATTTTTGGAAATTATTTTTTATGAAAATTTTGAGTGTGGTTTTTGTTTTGATTCTAACGATCTCATCTAGTTGGTTGTCTTGATATAGAAAAGTCTGTTTACTAACCGTACAGCTAAGATGTCGAATCAGCTTCTCTCAATGGGTTCTCAAGTCAAACCTCCTGTTCTCATGGCTAACGAGTATCAGCAATGGAAGATCAGAATGATCCAGTTTCTGAATCACAAGAACAGAGACTTCATGAAAGCAATCATTGAAGGTCAACAAACTCCAATGATCACAGTAAAGGGTCAACCTGCTACAGATTCCTCTCCAGAAATCCCTGACAGAGAGATTTCTAAACCTTATCAGTTCTTCAATGAAAAGAAGAGAGAACAGTATAAGACAGAAGAAGAGGCTCTAATCTATCTGACAATGGCAATTCCAAACGACATCTAAAATCGTGTCGACAGTCAGAGCACTGCTAAAGGCATCTGGGATGAACTAGCCAGGCAGTTTGAAGGAAGTGAAGCCTCCATACAAGCTAAGCAGAATCTATGCATAAATGCATACGAGGGATTTCATGCAAAAGAAGGAGAGTTGCTATTAGATACCTACAACAGATACAACATCATCCTCAATGACTTGCTGAGGAACAATATCTCTAAATATGCTTCTGAGATAAATTACAAGTTCATCAAGAATCTGAATCCAGAATGGAAGAACTTTGCTATCAACCTCCAGATGCCCAAGAATATGGCTCGAGAAAATGTCACTGATATCTTATCTACTCTTGCTCAACATGAGGATGAGGTGAGATCAATCAATAATGAGTCTAATCATCTGAAGGATTCTGTGGCTCTCATAGCCGGAAAAGGTTCTGTATCCTCTGCAAGGTCGAAGAAAAAGGTGTCTAAAGCTCTAGTTACCGAAGTTACTGACTCTGACTCTGATTCGAGTGATGAAGAACTGGAAGTTGATTCAGATCCGAATATTCAAAAGTTCTCTGAAGACTTGGCTCTCATTACACGACGATTCAAGAAGAGCTTTGGCAAGAAAAGATTCTACTCAAAGCCAAAGTATGATGGATACAAGAAAGAGAAGTCTGAGATGCAATACAAGCCGAGGAATAGAAAGAAAGAGGAAGGACGAGAAGACAGAAAGGAAGATAGACGAGAAGAAAAGAGAGAGGAGAAGCGAGAAGAACGAAAGGATGAACCAGGAAGATGCTACAACTGTGGCAAATTTGGGCATTTCTCGAGGGACTGCAAGTTCAAGAAGGTAAAGAACTCAGAGTACTACGCAAGAAAGTCACTTATTACGAAGAAAGTTGAAGAAGGAAAAGTGCTAATGGCTGAAGAAGAGAACTGGCTGTATCTAAGTTCCGATGACGAGGAGCAAGCCCACTTCACCCAAGTATCTTATATGGCAAAGCTGGAAGGTGACGATGAAGACTCTGAGACACAATCCGAAGATGCAAAGTCTGAGGTAAGTGACAATTCTGAACTTATTGAATCTTTAATGGCCCAAATACATGGTATGAAAGATGAATTTGCTTTACTGAAAGACAAACTTAGCTCTGCACATCAATCTGCATTAAGCTTTCGTGTTGAAAATGCCATTTTAAAAGTTGTTGTGGAAGAAAAATAAAAGGAAAAAGACGATTTAAAAGCTGAAAAAGCGTCTTTAAAATAAAAAATATCTGTTTAGAAACAGATCTTGTGATCTTAATGCTGAAAAGGGTGAGTATCAAATAAAATTTGAAGTTTGTTATAAAGAAAGAAATGAAGCTTACACCAAAATCAAGCAACTGGAGGACATTAATACGAAACGAGGTCAGACTGAGCAAACATTAAATCTGTTGACCAATAAACTCCAAGACGAAAGGTTTTATAAACTAAAACCAGATTTGGGTGTGCCAATTAACGAAATTTTGAAAAAGGCACCGGAGCACTTATATAACTTTGATAAATTTGGCTCCGCAATAAAACCCATTCCTGACATTCGTGCTACTTTTGTTGAAGCAAGTACTCCTACACCTTTATCTGAGACCAAAGGTCAAGAAGAAATGGGAAAGAGCAAGTCTGATGACACTGATTCTCAAAATCCTTTTAAATCAGTTGATTTTCAATATGGTGATTTAAACAAAAACTATGCGACTCGAAAGATCGTATTTACTGAGTATGAATCACTATTTACCACACCTTCCAACGAATCAGTTAGCACCAACACAGTCCTACCTGAGACTGCATGCAAATATGATGAGTATGAATCGGATGTTGATCCATCTACTATGCCATCAGTCTTAAATCCCATTGCTTCTAAACCTTTACTTGTTGAAGAGGTTGAAGAAGAACATGCTATCACGAATGGCTCTTGTTCTCAAAATGAAAAACTGGAGTTTATTGAGTCTATGACTAAAGAGATATTCTCTAAAATGATGAATGCTTCAGACTCTGATCATGTTTCTGATTTAAAGGGGTCAAATTCTGTGAATGATAATACATCTGAATTGATGAAGCAAATTGATATGTTGCAACAGTCTCTTGATGAGGTTGAAGATGAAAACTTTGATCTCAAACATAAACTTGAAAAGTCTTTAAAAGTAAATCAAGAGCTTTGCACTGAGATCAATGATTTGAAAACTACTCTGTTTAAAAATGCTTCAAATGATAAACAGATGTTCAATGATCCAAGCTGGAAGGTAAGAACCAATCCAGAATTTGATGCTCCTACAAAACCTTCAGTTGTTTACTCTAATTGTCCTGAATATCCGCCGAGTATTTTTGAAAAGGGTGAGACTTCAAACAGCACAAGAAAAGAACCACTTTCTAAGTTAGAGACTAACAAGGTTCCTGTTTCTGTTTCAGATATAAAAGAAAATGGAGTTGGGAGGAGTAAGAAGAATAAAGAATGTGAATAAGAATGATAGGCTATCTAGTGAACCTTTCATTCCGAATAGTTGTACTTCTGACAGTGTTATTTTAATAAGTAATTCTTTCGATAAACATGGACGTACGGTTTGTTCTGATAAATCTATGTTTATGAATTTTGCTCGAAAGAATCTATATTGCAAACACTGTTTGGATAACTCATTCACATACTACTCCCCTCCAAAGTCCAAACAGAATAAGAGAAAAGCTAAACTGAACTTTAAGTCTAATTCTAATTCTTATTCTTCCGCACAACCCAAAGTGTATCGAGCTAAGGTTGCCAATCCTACTTCCAAAAAGCACTTTCAAGAATTATATGTAAAGATGGTTTGGAAATGGGTTCCAAAACCGCGTTATGAATGGTGAGTGAAAGTCAAACCAGATGATATTCCTAAGTTGCTTAATGCTAACCGCGAAGGACCCATCCTGATATGGGTGCCTAAGCAAAACTAATTGTCTCTTTTGCAGGCCTGTCGATTGTGGGTAATAGATTCCGGCTGTTCACGCCACATGACAGGATTCAAGCACCTCTTGCATAACTATGTGGAGGAGCCTGCCGGAGCAGTTAGATTTGCCAATTCTGAAGCCAAAGGCCACGTCAGAGGATATGGAATGCTCGATAACGGTGTTGTGAAGATTCAAAAAGTGTAATATGTTGAAGGACATGATCACAATCTCTTCAGTACCAGTCACTTCTGTGACATGCAATATCAAGTCCGCTTCACAACCACTCTGTTGGGAACTGAAGATGTGAACAAGTCTTTAATGCTGCTAGTTCAGAGTTTGTACTGCTAGAGGACTTCAAAGATTAATACTGTTAGGTATTACTACTTCTAGTAGAATTAATACTGCTAGTCAAAGTTAGTGCTGCTTGAACAAAGTTAGTACTGCTTAGCTAGTTAGTACTGCTAGAGGTTAGTGCTGCTTAGTAGTTAATGCTGCCAAGACTCAGTTAATGCTTCTAAGTGATTAATGCTGCTTCTAAGATAATGTGAAGATAATGCTGAAGAGATCGTGGTTAAAGATAAACATGGAAAGATGAAGATAATAGTGAAGATTATTCTGAAGATCTTTTTATGTTTAGAAATTATCTTTTATTCAGTATATGTATAGAATCGATAGAAGAGTTTAATAAAAAATTCTAAGTTTTTTTAGAGAGAATCAACCTCAAGGCATAGTTCCTAATTCTAGAGAAGTAGAATTCGTCTTGAAAGAGCTTGTTCTTCAAGATTGAGGTTGTTTGTGTAATCTTGTAATCTCAATCATTCAATACAAGGTTGGAAGTTGTTCATCAAATTTATACTGTTTGTTTACTGTTACATTGAATATCAAAGTGTTATTCCGCAAACTTCTTTGATATTGTTTCTGAGTATTTATAATTCTTGTTGAGAATTCGATCCTAACAAGTGGTATCAGAGCCTGTTCTCTCAGAAACATCTATTCATTCATCATGGAAAACTTTGCAGAATCAAACAGTACTCTGGTCTCTAAGGTTCTAATGCTCAAACCCAGTGAGTTTGACATGTGGAAGATCAGAATCAGGCAATACATTCTTCTCACTGACTACTCAATGTGGGATATCATTGAGAATGGTCCTTCTGAAGCAGGAAAGATTGGACCAAATGGGAAGAGACCTCCACCAAAGACAGATGGTGAGAGGAAGATCAGACAGACAGAGATGAAGGCCTTGAGCACTCTGCTCTTGGCCATCCCCAATGAATATCAGCATCAATTTTGCAACTGCACTGATGCTCAGATTCTCTGGAATGCTCTAGAGAAAAGATTTGCTGGAACTAAAAGCATCAAAAGAAATCAAAGAGATGTTCTAAAGCAACAATATGAGAACTTCACTTCTTCAAAGAATGAGTCTATGACTCAAACTTTTGATAGGTTCAACAAGCTCATTGGTGAACTGGATACTGTAGGAGTGAAGATGGAGCAAGATGATATCAACAGGAAGTTCCTCAGATCTCTTGGGGATGAATGGACTATGTACACTGTCTCATATAGACAGAGTGACAATCTGGAAGAGAAGGAACTTGATGATCTATATAATGATCTAAGAGTTTTTGAAAATGAGGTAGAAACCAAGAAGAAACCCACTGGGTATATTCACAATGCTGCTCTTCTATCAGCAACTACTGATACTACTGCCAACCCTGAAGCAGTTAGTGCTGCCAGTGGAGTGAATTCAGAAAAAGGCACTGAAACTGTCTTTGAAGCCTTTTTGTCCAGTCACAGCAAAAATTCATTGATTAATGATGATCTGGAACAATTTTACCCTGATGACCTGGAGGAGATGGACATTAAATGGCAGATGGCCATGTTATATATGAGGGTGAAGAAGTTTATTAAAAGAACAGGGAGGAACAACTTCTCTCAAAGAAGAGAAGATGGAGCTGGTTTTGACAAGACAAAGGTGGAATGCTATAAGTGCCACATGAAGGGACACTTTGCTAAAGAGTGCAGAAGTGGTGTTCCTAACAACAATTACCAACAAGCTCAGAATGGAGGCTACAATCAAAACAAGAACCCTGCTCAAACCCTTGTTTCCCAACAAGGAATGGGGTTTGACTAGAGTGACCAAGCTGAGGAAGCCATTCAGAATCAAGCTCTTATGGCAGAAGTGTCTGATCTCCCCTCTAAGGTAATTTCTAATCTTTGTACTCAATCTTGCATAGACACTGTCAAAAGGTACAGGGATCACAACCAAAACATGTGTGATGACCTCAAAAGATTAGAAAAGGATAGAAGAGATTATGTGTTGATAGTTGAGAGGTTTGAAGAACAAATCAAAGGCTTTCAAGCAAACGAGCTTCAACATTCTTATGACACAAACTATTGGAAGTGGGAAAAGAATGAGTTAGAGGCCAAACTGTCTAAGTCCATAGAAGAGAATGATAGGTTGAAAGAAGAACTATCTAAAGTTAAGCTTGGCATAGAAAAGTTTTCATATGCTTCAAAAGCAATGGATTCTCTTCTAAAGGCTCAGATTCATGATAAGATGAAGCCTGGTATTGGATACAACAACACACCCCCTCCTTACAACAACAACTATATCTCTCCTACTTCAGACTTGTTAGAGACCAAGGAGAAAAAGAACTTGTCTGAGGAAGCCTTTAAGATAGATCCTTTGGATGAGGTAGTTGTTAAGGATATGACTGAGAAAGAAGCCAGTGAGAATAGGAACAATGCTGTGAGTAAAGTGATACCCTTAGAAAACAATATTGTTACCAATGAAGGAGGTGGAAGGATTTGGGTCAAGTCTAAGGAGATAGAGAAGACCAAAGGAAAGGATAACAAGGTCCATTACAAACAAACCACTGTTGTGAATCCTGGACCTTGTAAACAGTGTGCTTGCATCAAATCTGAGAGCCTAAATTCTGGTATAAAAAGAGGTAACCAAAGAAACTGGAATAATCAATGGGCTCAGAAACAAGGAGTTGATCTGAATAAAATAATCAGACCAAAACCTTGTTTCATATGTGGTAAGTTAAACCATTTGGCTAAGCACTATTTCTTTAACCATATTAATCAACAGATGAACTTTCAAAGATTTGTGCAAAGACCCGATGGTTATAGGAAGGATGGAAAGAAACATGTGGTTAAGAAGTCTGTTGAAACCAAAGGACCCATGAAGAAAAAGGTTTTAAAAGAAAGTATTAAAATGTGGGTGCCTAGAAGCACTAAAACTGTTAGTACTGCTGACAGGGATAGTGCTGCTAGAAGCATTACTGCTGCTACCAGTGTTAGTACTGCTGAAAATATTAATGCTGCTAATACTGTTAGTACCCCTTCAAAGGTTAATACTGCTAACGCAGTTACTGCTGCTAACACAGTTACTACTTCTAACAAGGTTAGTACTGCTAAGCATGCAAGTGCTGCTAATGCAGTTAGTACTTCTAAAACAGTACTGCTTCTAGCAAATGTGTTTCCAAACCCATCATTGTGACAAAGTACTCCAGAAATGAGGAGGCAAAGTTTAAAAATCTTGTCAAGAAAGAATGTAAATATTTTGATGAGAAAGGGGTACCCAAGACCACTTTGGCTTGGGTTCCTAATTCATACTAACTGATTTATCTTATGTGCAGGGCAACCAACAGCTCAAGGGGAAGAGCATATGGCATGTTGATAGTGGTTGCTCTAGGCACATGACAGGTAACATGTCATGCATTCAGGAGTTCAAGCATATCAATGGAGGACATGTTGCATTTGGAGACAATCTTACAGGTGGTAAAATAAGTGGAAAAGGTAATGTTACAAAAGGTAAGATGACATTTGAGGATGTGTACTATGTTGATCAGCTAAAGTACAACATGTTAAGTGTATCACAGGTTTGTGACAAACAACACAGTATATTATTTACCAATACAGAATG
Source organism: Arctium minus (assembly GCA_954870635.1). Taxonomy (NCBI): domain Eukaryota; kingdom Viridiplantae; phylum Streptophyta; class Magnoliopsida; order Asterales; family Asteraceae; genus Arctium; species Arctium minus. The sequence goes on from OX941081.1 coordinate 147,780,484, forward strand.
TATGATCCTTGCTCCAGAGTTCAAGGTAGTTGATGAAAGCATGATACTACTTAGAAATCCAAGAAAGGACAATGTTTATTATCTAGATATGGACAATGTCTCAAGTGATTCATCCCTGAACTGTCTTGTTTCAAAAGCTTCTGTGGATGAATCCTCTCTTTGGCACAAAAGGATGTGTCACATGAACTTCAAGACTATGAACAAACTTGTTGAAAACAACCTTGTAAGAGGTTTACCATCAAAAGTATTTTCATGTGATGATCATTGTGTTGTTTGTCTTAAAGGCAAACAGCACAAAACTTCTCATAAGTCTAAAGAATTAAATACAATTTCTTCTTGTCTCCAGTTATTGCATATGGATCTGTTTGGTCCTACAAATGTTATGAGTATAGGCAAGAAATCTTACTGCTTGGTTATTGTTGATGATTACTCTAGATTTACCTGGGTATATTTTCTAAGGACTATGGATGAGACAAGTGGACTGATTAAATCCTTCATCCTAAGAATTGAAAACCAAACTAATCAAAAAGTAAAAGTCATTAGATCAGACAATGGAACTGAATTTAAAAATATTGATCTAAACACCTTCTGTGAAGAACAAGGAATTGAGAGACAATATAGTACCCCTAGGACTGCTCAACAGAATGGAGTTGCTGAGAGGAGAAATAGGACACTAATAGAGGCTGCCAAATCTCTGTTGGCTGATTCAAAACTGCCAATTACCTTCTGGGCTGAAGCAGTTAATACTGCTTGTTATGTCCAAAACAGAGTTCTAGTAGTCAATCCAAAGAACAAGACCCCATATGAGCTTTTAAATAAAAGAAAACCCTTTATTGGATTTTTCAAACCTTTTGGGTGTCCTAGTACAATTCTCAATACCAAGTATCACTTAGGTAAGTTTGATAGCAAGGCAGATGATGGATTTCTTGTTGGTTATTCATCTCAGAGTAAGGCCTACAGAGTTTTTAACTCTTCTTCTAGAATAATTGAAGAAAGTGACAATGTCAAATGCAATGAGAACACACCAAATCCTATTGAGTCTGGTCCTCAGTGGCTATTTGACATTGATTCACTAACTAACTCTTTTGGTTTCAGTAGTGATAATTATGCAGGTTCAGGAAGTGGAGGATGGGGGACTACACAAGTTCAAGACAGTATATCTCAATCTGTGATCTTTCCCATACCTACTGTGGATCCTGTTGAAGACTGTGAAAAGGAGCCAACTACTGAACCAAATCAGAGTGAAGAAGAAAGAAGAGATGAGGAGAGTGAAGAAAATATAGAATCTGAAGTAGCTGCTGAAATCACCTCAGTTGAGATGAATGACTCAAATCTAGAGGTTGGACTAAATGAAGAGTCTAGTCATCACACCAGAACTTAAAAGAATCATCCTCCTCAGTTGGTAATAGGAGATATCTCTTCTCCTATGATGACTAGAAATCAAAGCAGGCTGCAAGAGATGCAAGACCAATAGCATACAGTGCTTTCTTGCTTTTTATCCCAGCTTGAGCCTAAGAAGGATCATGATGCTATGAAAGAGTCCAGTTGGATAGAATCCATGCAGGAAGAGCTACTGCAATTCAAGCTGCAAGATGTTTGGGATCTGGTAGACCTTCCTAAAGGCCAAAGAGCAATAGGCACAAAATGGGTCTTCAGGAATAAGAGAGATGAAAGAGGAATAGTAATAAGGAATAAAGCAAGGTTGGTGGCTCAAGGGTATACACAAGAAGAGGGAATAGATTATGAAGAAGTATTTGCACCTGTGGCTAGGATAGAAGCAATTAGATTATTCCTGGCTTATGCTTCTTATATGAAATTCAAAGTCTATCAAATGGATGTAAAAAGTGCATTTCTATATGGCTCAATTGAAGAAGAAGTATATGTCTGTCAACCACCAGGGTTTGAAAGCCCAAGCTATCCAGATAGGGTATACAAATTTAAGAAAGCACTTTATGGACTGCATCAAGCTCCAAGAGCATGGTATGACAGTCTGTCATCATATCTCTTGGAAAATGGCTTTGAAAGAGGAGTCATTGATAAGACTCTGTTCATCAAGAGAAAGAAGAAGGATATCTTGCTGGTCCAAATCTATGTGGATGATATTATCTTTGGATCCACAAGAGACAACATGTGCAAGGAGTTTGAGGAACTAATGCATCAAAGGTTCAAAATGAGTTCCATGGGGGAACTTACTTTCTTCCTTGGACTCCAAGTTCAACAGAAGTCAGATGGAATCTTTATCTGTCAGTCCAAGTATGTGCAGGACATTCTAACCAAGTTTGGTTTCTCAGATTCAAAACCTGCCAGCACACCTGTGGAGACACACAAGCAGATAACAGCAGATCTTGAGGGGGGGATATGGATGTTCATCATTATAGATCCATGATTGGCTCTCTCATGTATCTTACAGCCTCTAGGCCAGATATAATGTTTCCAGTCTGTGTATGTGCAAGATTCCAAGTTAGGCCAAATCAATCTCACTATCAAGCTGTTAAGAGGATATTCAGATATCTCAAAGGGCAACCCAGATTGGGACTTTTGGTATCCTCAGGACTCATCATTTGACCTACTTGCATACTCAGACAGTGATCTAGGTGGAGCAAACTTGGACAGAAAATCTACTTCTGGAGGATGTCAGTTTTTGGGTGCAAGACTAGTTTCATGGCAGTGCAAGAAACAAACCACAATGTCCACATCTACAACAGAAGCAGAGTACATAGCAGCTGCAAGTTGCTGTTCTCAAGTGTTATGGATTCAGAATCAAATGCTGGACTATGGGGTAACCTTTCTACACACTCCAATCTTTATTGATAATAGCAGTGCTATTAGCATTGTTAATAATCCTGTCAAGCACTCAAAGACAAAGCACATTGAGATAAGTTATCACTTTATAAGAGACTGCAATGAAAAGAAACTCATTCAAGTTGTAAAAGTTCATACTGATAACCAGTTTGCTGATCTATTCACCAAAGCCTTTGATGTGGGTAGATTCACTTTCTTGGTAACAAGTGTGGGAATGATCAACTCTGAATAAGTCCTTTCTCAAAAAGTGGTTAAATACCTGTATATTGTTTATTCTTGGTGTTACTAATCTTCTTTTTCAGGAAATGTATGGCAGTACTCAGTTCATCACAAGCTTAAAAAGTGTAAGTATGGTTAATACTGCCAGTACAGTTTTAGTACTGCCAGTACAATTTTACTACTGCCAGTGTTCAGTTAATACTGCTAGTTAGTTAATACTGCTAGTGGTTAATACTGCTCGCAGTTAATACTGCTAGTTAGTTAATACTGCTAGTTAGTTAATACTGCTAGTGGTTAATATTGCTCTAATTTAATACTGCTAGTTAGTTAATACTGCTAGTTGTTAATACTACTCTCAGTTAATACTGCTAGTTAGTTAATACTACTCTCAGTTAATACTGCTAGTTAGTTAATACTGCTTACTGTTAATACTGCTTATATTCCACAACCTATAAATACCCTTTCCCCGCCTAAAGAGTTCATAACGACTCTTTGCATACTGTTCACTTGCGCTCTAAACCCTTTCTCTCTCAAGTACCAAGTTTTCAGGCAAGAACTTTCAAGTTCAATGGCATCCATGGCATTCATCGACGAGCACAATGAGATAGCTATGCTCCAAAAGCCAACACAAGCTGAAGGATTTCACCAGATAGTCGACTTTCTGAGGACAAGTCACATCGCTCATGCGCTCACTGTGTCTCCTACCATCTTCATAGAGCATCAGAGGCAGTTCTGGGCTAATGCCACCATTGTTAGTAAGAATGGTGTGCGAATGATAAAGACAAGAGTGTGTGAAAAACCCCTAACCGTTACTGAAGAGGTACTACGCATCTGTCTACGTCTAGATGATGCTGCAGGTATAACCTCTATTCCTAATGAGGAACTTTTCTCAACTCTTTCAAGAATGGGGTATGAAGGCCAAATGGGGATTTTTAAGTTTTTCAAAGCAAAATTTTCACCCCAATGAAGGTTCTTTGTTCATACCTTGATGCACTGTATTTCAAAGAAAACAACTGGCTGGAGCCAATTTAGCAGTCCCATTGCATATGCTTTGGTGTGTTTATCCACTACTAGAAAATATAATTTTTCTCAAATGATCTTCAATGATCTTGTCTCAAATCTGGACAACAAGAAGAGTTTCTTTATGTATCCCAGATTTGTTCATACAGTTATCACTACTGAATTTTCGGACATACCTCACTTTGATGGGGTATATGTACCTAAACCCCCTAAAGGCAAGGTTTTCTCAAATATGAGAAGATCTGCTAGGGACTCGGAAGGAGTTGACACCCCATTGTTCTCAACAATGATGGTGGTGTCCCAACCACAAGAAGGTATGGCAGCAGGGTCAAGGCCCCTATTAGACCATCCCACTGCTAGCCAATCCCAACCTTCCCACTCTATATCAATCCCCCAGTCTCTACTTCATAAGCCAACTTCACCAATCACCCAAACTTATCAAAGAAAACTGGTAAAAAAGGCTCCTTCCCTTCTTGTACCTTCACCCTCTAAGCCTTTAAGCCCTCTAAGGGAGGATTCTCCTTTAGAGAATATCTACAGGGAAACCACAGGGGTGTCTCCCAACCCCAAGGAGGTGCTCTCTGAGGTGGAGGAAGAGCATATGGGTGAGAAGGCTGCCACTACTTCTGCTAGCACAGAGAAGGACAGTGGTAACATCTCTAAGACCTTCCCCATGGCAACTTTGGGTGAGAAATCAACCAAAGGACCCTGGTGACAAGAAACCAAGTGGGTAGCTGGTGCTTCTGCTAGGCAGAAGGCCACTACTAAAAGATCCAAGGATCCCTTAAGGATGGGTAAAACATCCAAAAAGGGTGAGGACAGAACTGAAACTGATGAATTGATGGCAAAACATTCCAAGGATCCTTCAAGGGTGGGTAAAACACCTAAAGAAGGTGAGGATAGATATACATACTGGGAATTGATTGAAGCATTAGCCAAAATTAATGTTGATGTGGTTAATCAAGGAAAGAAAATCAAAGAATTGCAGCAAGTAGTCATCTCCCAACAACAACAGATTTCCAAACTCAAACAACTGGTGGGAAAGCTCATGGCAAAGAAAAGAAGAGGTCAGTTTGTTCTAAGAAGGAGAAAGGGGGCAACCAACAAGGAAAATGTGTATGCTTTCAAAAAGGGGGAAAATTCAAGCTCAGAACAGATAAATCAACAGATTTAGGGGGAGTTTGTGGAAGAAAAGAAGGCAGCAGAAACAACACCAGCAGCAGTTACAACCCCAGAAGCAGAAATTGTTACTACTGCTGAGCCAAAACAAGCAGCAGAAACTGTTAGTGCTGCTGAAATGTCACAAGCAGTAGTAACAGAGTTAACACCAGCAGAGATTGAAGTAGCAGAAATGCTTGTCAAAGCAAAGAATGACACTCCCAAAGCAAAGGGAGTGGTCATAAATGAAGGGGGAGCAAAGAAAATAGAGAAGAAAGAAATGGCTGCAGATGCAAAGAAAAAGGGAAAAGAAAAGATGATAGAATCTGATCAAACATCCAAAAAGCAAAAGATGATTGAGTCAGATGAAGTATTAGCCAAGAAAATGCAAGAAGAGTTAGATCAAGCAGAAAAAGAGCAAGTTGAAAAAGACAGAGAAATAGCCAGAGCACTTGCAAATGAGTTAAATGAAGCATTCCAGAAAGGGTTGGAAACAGAGAAGGCAAAGCAAAGAGCAATGAGCTTGAGAAAGGCTATGATGGCCAGAACAAGTGCTAAGAAGAGAAGACCTTCACAAACTTACCTTGCTACTCAGGAAAGAAACAAAATGATAACTTTCTTGAGGAGTGCAATTGGTGTAAAGAAAGAAATGTTTGTGAAGATGACTTTTGATCAAATCAAGGACCTCTTTGAGAAAGAAATGGGAAAGCTAAAGAGTAATGAAAAGGATAGAGTGGAGTTTGAAAAGAAAGCCAAGGAGAGGCATGATGTGAATATTAATCAACCCTTCCCTAAAAGTGAAGAGGGAACTCCAACCAAAGAAAAGGCATAGAAAAAGGAAGAAAAGAAGAAGGAAGCTACTATAGGGCAAGGACAAAGGACTCTGAAGAGAACTAAGATGATGGCCAAAAGAAAGAAGATTGTAAAGAAGCCTAGAGTAGAAGAAGAGAAAAAGGTTGTTGAACAAGAAGAGGCACCTAAGAATGAGGAAAAGAAAGCTGAATCTCAGGAAGTACCACAGAGTTCAGATGTAAACATGTACATGGTGGTAATGGATAAAATTCCAAAGCCTATCTCAGTTGAACCTTTTGGATTCAAACCTCCTGAAGTCATTCACTGGGATGTCTTGGAGGTAGATGGAAAGGAATATATCAGATTGAAGAGAAAGGATGAGAAGTATGAAGTGTACAGCACTTGGAACAAGATTGTCAGAACCTGCTCAAGATCTGATATTGAAGAAATGTTTGAGATAGGGATGAAGTTATATGCAGATCAACTGAAAGCTCCAGTGATTTCAATTTTCAATTACAAAGCTGATAATGGAGTATCTGTGCATGATGTTCAAACCTGATAAAGTGGAGGAGAAAATAAGGAATGTCTTTCAAACAGTGATTAATTGGACTTTATATGAAACTAGTGGAGTATATGCAGTGACTTTGGATTTGAATCACACTGAGTACTTCCTAGTGGATAGAGTATACAATCATAGCAGATTGAAGCTTCATGCCATGCTAAATAAGAAGCTGGGTTGTGCACCAAATTCAGAAATGGCAGAGTACCTAATTCAGAGAACCATCAATCAGAGTATGGGACTGGATCCTAACATTGGAGTAGATCAATGAAGGTTTTGGAAGCATTTGAAGAACTTGACTTTTCTTTCTAAAAGTCAAGTTAGAGGGAGATTGTTGGGAACTGAAGATGTGAACAAGTCTTTAATGCTGCTAGTTCAGAGTTTGTACTGCCAGAGGACTTCAAAGATTAATACTGCTAGGTATTACTACTTCTAGTAGAATTAATACTGCTAGTCAAAGTTAGTGCTGCTTGAACAAAGTTAGTACTGCTTAGCTAGTTAGTACTGCTAGAGGTTAGTGCTTCTTAGTAGTTAATGCTGTCAAGACTCAGTTAATGCTTCCAAGTGATTAATGCTGCTTCTAAGATAATGTGAAGATAATGCTGAAGAGATCATGGTTAAAGATAAACATGGAAAGATGAAGATAATAGTGAAGATTATTCTGAAGATCTTTTTATGTTTAGAAATGATCTTTTATTCAGTATATGTATAGAATCGATAGAAGAGTTTAATAAAAAATTCTAAGTTTTTTTAGAGAGAATCAACCTCAAGGCATAGTTCCTAATTCTAGAGAAGTAGAATTCGTCTTGAAAGAGCTTGTTCTTCAAGATTGAGGTTGTGTGTGTAATCTTGTAATCTCATTCATTCAATACAAGGTTGCAAGTTGTTCATCAAATTTATACTGTTTGTTTACTGTTACATTGAATATCAAAGTGTTATTCCGCAAACTTCTTTGATATTGTTTATGAGTATTTATAATTCTTGTTGAGAATTCGATCCTAACACACTCATTGCTATCTAGAAGATCACGATGGTTAAGAAGTCTTCAAAGCTGAGCGCCATGGAAATCTATACTATGTAGATTTTCCTACACTGTCTGCCACACGTCCAGTATGTCTACTAGCCAAAGCTTCTAAAGCACAATCATGGACGTGGCATCGACGCTTGTCTCATCAGAATTTCTGATCTATAGCGAAGCTACAAAGACAAGGTCTGGTCAAAGGTCTACCAGAAATGAGGTTCGAAAAAGACTCACTCTGTTCCGCATGTGAGTTGCGGAAAATGAAGCGTAACTCATTCAAGTCCAAATCTGAATCATCGACCTCATCTGCACTGGAACTTCTTCATATGGATCTTTGTGGTTCAATGCGCACAACATCTATCAACGTAAAGAAATATGTGTTGGTAATAATAGATGACTACTCATGGTATACATGGCTCGAGTTTCTTCGCAACAAGTCAGATGCCCCAGAGTTGATTATCGCTTTCATCAAGCGCATTCAAGTAAGTCTTCAACTGCCAGTCAGAACCATTCACAGTGATAATGGCACGGAGTTCAAGAATGACATCCTGAAGAGTTATCTTACTTCCGTGGGTATTTCACATAATTTCTCCGCCGCCTACACTCCGCAACAAAACGATATTGTTGAACGGAAGAGCCGCACTCTGGTTGAAGCAGCTCAGACTATGCTTGCTTACTCAGATCTACCCATGTACCTTTGGGTTGAGGCAGTCGCTACAACATGTTTTACACAGAAATGTACCGTTGTGGTCAAGCGCTTTAATAAGACATCATATGAGTTAATCAACAATCGTACACCTAACATCAAGTTCCTTCGTGTTTTTGGTTGCAGGTGTTACATTCTAAAAGAGCGTCAAGGATTATCAAAGTTTGATAAGAAAGCGGATGAAGGATATCTCGTTGGATACTCTCTGACATCCAAAGCTTATCGAATTTACATTATTCGAACCAAGACGGTTGTTGAGAGCATGAATGTCTCCTTTGATGAGAATTCTACAAGGACTTCTGGACACAACAGTTTAGAACTCGGTCATACTGACAAAGCTTCTATTCAATCTTGAATAGAACCAGCTTCTCAAGGATCCACTTCTTCTAACTCTAACTCTACTTCATCTGAGTTAGATTTATTGTTTATTGATGCCTTTGATGATATATGTGCAGATTTTGAAAAAGGCATATCAACATCGATAACAAGTGGTACAGGCTCGTAGGTCCTTACTATATCTGAAGACATGTATGGACCTTTCGAAGAAGTCACTGAAACTTCATCTCCATCAGGTACAACTACAAAGTTAGTTTCTGACTCTACTAATGCTGAATCTGTCTCTACAGATAGTTCTTCTAGAAACGAAGTCCCGAGCACTTCAACTGCTAGCCCAGAAGCTTCAGTATAAGAAACACCAGTACAAGATGTCCCGAGTACATCTATGGAGCAACCTGCCGTGCATGATGAAAACGATGCGTCGAATACGCAACAAACAGTTGAAGCTCTACCAAGCACACATCGTTGGACTAAGGATCATTCCCTGGAAAATGTGATAGGTGACGTACAATCTGGTGTCACAACAAGATCTGCAACAACTAACTTCTGCATGTTTTCAAGCTTCCTCAGTTCCTTAGAGCCAAAGAAAGCGGCTGAAGCTCTACGTGATCCATTCTGGATTTATGCCATGCAAGACGAGCTTCTACAATTCGAAAGGAACAAGGTATGGCGCTTGATCCCACTACTTAAAGGTAAATCTGTTATAGGAACAAAGTGGGTTTTCAGAAATAAGAAAGACGAAGCTGGAGTAGTTGTGAGAAACAAAGCTCGTTTGGTCGCAAAAGGGTATTGTCAACAAGAGGGCATCGACTATGACGAAACATTCGCCCCAGTTGCAAGGATCGAAGCCATCAGAATCTTCCTAGCCTATGCAGCGCACAAAAACTTTACAGTTTATCAAATGGATGTAAAATCGGATTTCCTGAACGACGTTCTGCATGAGGAGGTCTACGTGGCTCAACCTGAAGGTTTCGTTGATCCTCATCACCCTGATCATGTCTATGTTTTAGATAAAGCGCTTTATGGTCTTAAACAAGCACCTCGAGCCTGGTATGAAACTCTCACTAAATTTCTACTTGCTTCTGGTTTCAAGAAAGGTACTGTTGATACAACCTTATTTCTTAAAAGGCAAGGTGAGGACTTAATTCTTATTCAGATTTATGTTGACAACATAATATTTGGGTCGACAAATCCGAAATTTTGCAAGAACTTTTCAAAGATAATGGAAACAAAGTTTGAAATGTCGATGATGGGTGAATTGAATTTCTTTCTTGGTCTACAAGTAAAGCAATTACCCGAAGGCATATTTATTAATCAAGCTAAATATATAAACGATATTTTGAAAAAGTTCAATATGTCAGTTAGTTCAGTCATGAAAACACCAATGGCTACTGGTACACTCTTAGACGCGGATCCCTCCGGGAAACCTGTTGATCAAAAGGTGTATCGTAGCATGATTGGTTCTTTACTTTATCTGACTGCCAGTCGCCCGGATATAATGTTTGCCACATGTTTTTGTGCGAGATATCAGTCTAATCCTAAAGAGTCACACTTATCTGCTGTTAAGCGAATCCTTAGATATCTCAAAGGCTCGCCTAATCTAGGCCTTTGGTATCCAAAGGATTCTCGTTTTGAACTAACTGCCTTTACAGATGCTGATCATGTAGGATGTAAGCTAGACCGGAAGGGCACCTCTGGGTCATGTCAATTTATAGGTGACAAACTTGTAAGTTGGACTTCAAAGAAACAAAACTGTGTTTCAACATCCACTGTCGAGGCTGAGTATGTAGCCGCTGCTAGCTGCTGTTCTCAAGTCCTCTGGATGACGACACAATTAAGGGACTTTGGATACAACCACAAGCGTGTTCCTATTTATTGTGATTCCAAGAGCGCAATATCTATAACTGCTAACCCGGTACAACATTCGAAGACCAAGCATATATATGTACGCTATCATTTCATCAAGGATCATGTAGAAAAAGGTAATATTGAAATGCACTTTTTTCAAACTGACTTCCAGTTAGCTGACCTTTTCACCAAGCCATTGGATGAAAAGCGTTTTCATTTTCTAATCAGCAAACTTGGTATGTTGAACATGTCTTAGACCTTACTCATGATTCAAGGGGGAGTATGCTCTGTCTTGATTTTGTGTTCATTTTTATTCTTCAACTTTTGCTAACAAAAGAGGAATCATTTTCACAAATGATTACCATTATTTCTTTCATTTATGCAGGTTTGTTCAAGTGACTATGGCTTCTAATCACATAAGATTAGAACCCGCACTTCAGTGCTTTATTTTTCTGCTTTATGTTAAAAAAAAATATATTTACATTAAGTTAAGGGGGAGAATATCTGTGATATTAACAGATGTTTGGATAGTTAAATGCTTATCTGACCGTGTATTCTTAAAAGATAAATACTTGTATTTTATCTTGTCATTATACTTTGTCAAGTATTCATACACATAACGGTTCAGATCATTGTATTTTGACTTTGTTATTACCATGTATCAAAAGTTAAATCTTTCTATGGTAATACTCACATTATTTGTATTTACTTTTGATTGAATCAAACGTCATTTCATGTGCTTTCATTGAAAATATGTTTATATATTGTTCATATAAACAACATTCGTTTTTGATTCTCCAAAATATTATTCTTCATGATAAAATGATATGAGCTTAATTGTCAAACTCTTTTAGTTTGAGAGGGAGAATTGCATCGTCAAACATCTTCTGTTTTGACATCTCCGAATATTATATTCTTCATGTAACAAGTGGTATTTGTGCTTACATGTACAATAACCTGTTGAACAACACGTTCTTTTAGGAAAATACATGGGATTCAGTGTGAGAACTTAACAGAAGTTCCATGGATTCACGATAACCAGTGTTTCCTACCCAGGAAGTATTCCCTGAGTTATTGAGGGGAGAGGGGTCAAAAGATTTGAGTGATGGTGTGTGAAGAGTTAAAAAGGAAAAGAGAGATTGGTTAGAAGTGAGCATTAAAAGAAAGAGGGTGAGAGAACAGAGTAAAAGAATATTAAACTCTGCACCAAACTTCTTTCTGAGCCGGGCAACCACATAATCTGATTGGTTCACATTCTTTGGTGACCATCATTGAAATAGGCACCTAGCCCATCCCATCTCTTGCATATAACCCCACCAGTTACTCATTCTTTTCTCAAAAAGAGAATGTTTCACATTTTTTGGGGACGTAGCACATATGCTATTGGTTCTTCATTTTGAAGATACTAATATTGAAAAAGAAGGAAAGTTGTCCCACCTTCGAACCCTTTCTCATGCACATTGAGTCTTTGTATAATTTGTTGCTGTCTCAACAAGTTTACATAATTTGAGCCTATATTGAAAAGCAATCATCTATGCTTAATTCATTCATACACATGCACGAGTACACGGAAATTTGTTTTGTTTCAAAACATTCATAGATAACCATGTGTTATTCGATGATTGAATGGAAGACCTGGGGAGTCTACATCAAACCAGCTCCTTATATAGTAACTTTGTGTTACTCAGTGACTTTGTGTCATTGACAGGCATTCTAACTGAGTCATTTGTTGATTCAGGGTTGCACCTATTAAACTGTTTGAGTTTGAAAAGATTTGAATGGTTATTAATTTTTATTTTAATCTGAAAAGATTGAAATAATCACTCTTTCCATCAGGGAAGACTGCTCTTATTCCATACAGGGCTCGTTACATGATGAAGACTGTGCTTAAGTGATGATTATACAATGGGGGAGATTGTTTTGATAAGGGGGAGATTGTTTTGCAAAGTTTTGATGATGATGATTCTCACCACTCATCAAAAAGGGGGAGAAGATACAAAAAGGGAGAATATAATCTGAAGACCTGAAGATTTTAAAGAATTTAAATATTTTAAAGCTACAAGTTTTGAAGCTATCAACGACATATCTGAAGAAAAGTGAAGACCTGAAGACAATTGCAAATTTTTTTAATCTTGAATCCAAAGGGGGAGATTGTTGGATCAAATAATTGTATTCAAGATTAAAGTTAAAGTTAAGGGGTTAAGCTGTAATTGTGTTAAAGTTAGAGGGTCTATTATGTAATAAGTAAATAGTTATTAACTATTGGGCCCAAGCCCATTAAGCATTAGAAAGCCCATTATGATTAAAGTCCATATGGCCTGGGTATTTAAAGTTATGTTTAGTTTAGTTTAGGTTTAGGTTAACCTTTGATAATTATTGTTTAGAGATTATAGTGAGGTAAAGTATTTTCTCTGTAATCCTACATTCAAAGGTATCAAGAACACTCAAGGGTTTCATTGTTTATTCAATGGATTGGTATGTTACTCTGATTTATATATATCTCTTGATTATTATTGTGTTGCTTGATTACTTGATTGATTATTTACCAACTAGATTAAACTGGGATAACAACAGTATATAGAAAATATAATACACAAGTATTTATCTTTGGAAACACACGGTTTGTTTAAACAATTAAGCTCATGAATAATGAAAACATTTAAAATCACACTTCTAAATTCATGAAATCGTTTTGAGAATAAGAAGTGGTGTGAACATTTAAGAACATGTTTTCTATGATTGAAAGTCGTCCTTCTTTCAACCATATATGAGATTAAGAGTAGAATATTCCTTACGCTTATCTTAAATCTCACGAAGTCAGCTCGAAGTCATATTAGATATGATCGTGTAAGTTCCCTCTCAAATCTGCAACAGTCACAAAGTCTGTCGAAGCTCAAAGCTTTATTCCTAAAAATTTATTGAAAAGTAAAGACATAAAACAATAAAACATGTTAAGAACGAGTTCTGATAAGATGTAATCAGAAGTCATAGTCCTAACTCCTTAACTCCCCCTGAAATTATGCATTCGAAAATTTGTCAGTTATAGAATATATGCAAATTATATCAACTCCCCCTCAAATGTAGATTATCTTATCATCTTCTCACACCCCCCTGGAAACATGAACAAACTTAAGTGCAGATATCTTTCAGAATAATGAATAAATAAATGAAGAAAAATAACAAAACTAAACTTTATTAGGTAACAACAGATTAAGTCTTGAGATTTAGCATACCCAACTTTGAAATGAGAAAATTAAATCTCTTTTCGTCAATCGGTTTGGTAAATAAATCAGCAAGCTGATAATCTGTGTTTACAAAGTAAAGTTTGATTGTACCTTTTTCGACATAGTCTTTAATAAAGTGATATCTCACGTCTATACGTTTGGTCTTAGTATTTGCATAGGGTTTGCTAATATGGCAATTGCGCTCCTAGAATCGCAGTAGATCGAGATCTTGTCATATTTGAAGCCATAATCTCGAAGTTGTGTCCGCATCCACAACACTTGAGAACAGCAGCTAGCCGCAACTACGTACTTTGCCTCGGCTGTTGAAGTAGATACACAGAGTTGTTTCTTTGAAGCCCAACTCACGAGTTTATCCCCAAGAAATTGTATGTGTCCCGACGTACTCTTCCTGTCAAGCATATAACCTGCATGATATGCATCTGAATATGCTTTGAGCTCGAAACCTGTATCCTTAGGATACCACAGACCAAGATCTGTAGTACCCTTCAAATATGTAAATATACGCTTGACTGCAGATAAATGTGATTCTTTAGGACTAGCCTGATATCGTGCACATAAGCATGTAAAGAACATTATATCTGGCCTTTAGAAATGTCAGATTCAGAAATTGTAAAGTCAAAGATGTTTGAAGATGTGCTGATTTTACTGAAATTTTCTTTGAAGATTATTTGCTGAAGCAATTTGAGCTAAATCTGAAGATGATTTCTTTCTGAAGTCTGAAAGAGTATTGTGATAGTTTTGAAGAGATTATTGAAGAGCAGATTTATCATATTTGGGGAGATTGTTATATCTTTTGAGGACAGACTTTGGAAGAACACAAACAGTTTATTAAGATAAAGTTGTTATAAAGAAAAAGAGGAGATTGTACTAACAGAGCTTAAAGAGAAGACTGAAATGCAAATTCTTTTAAAGTTGATCTTGAATCCAAAGAGGGAAATTGTTAGAGCATAAATATGTTGGATACAAGATCAAGACTACTGAACGCCAAAGGTTCAAGAAGTCAAAGCTGGAAAGTCAAGTCTCATTAAAAGTCAAAGTCTTTGTGTAATAAATTGTCAAAGTCAATGTATTTGAATTGTATTTGTTTTGTTTTCCTTGTTCTAGATGATAGGTATAAATAGAGTTGTTTTCTTTAAAAGATAGATGACTAGTTATTGAGTTTACATTTTAGAGAGATCGTAAAGAGAGAAAGATACGTTTAGAGAGAGAAAGTTGCAATCTGTGCTTGTAATCTTTGGTTTGTGAAATTGAAATCAAAACAGGTAGTTGTTAAATATTGTTTTGTTTGTTTGATTGTGATAAGAATCTTGAATCAGGGACACACAATTGGTATCAGAGATGATCCAGATTGAAATCAAGAAAAGTTGAAGTCGACACCGTTACATTGGGTTACAAATTCGTTTTTGAGTTTTTGTATAAATTTCAGGTTGTAATCGAGTTCTTTAGAGTCGTATATTGAATTAGAAAGAGTTTGTATAGTTTGATTCACAATTTGCACTGTAATTGATCATCAATTTTAATGAATTTGTTGTTGTCGAGTTTACAAGTTCACGAGCACTGTATTGGACCGATTTGTACATCTTGTTGTTTGTTTTTGAAATTTGTTGGTTGTAATATGTTTTAGACGTTTAGGTGATCGAATTCTCAAAGTTTCAGTTTGTAATTCGATGTCTAGATAGATTTTTGTGAATCTCAGATTGCCTTTTCATTCGAAAGGTCAAGAACACGCAAGTTATTCAAGAACACACAAGATCTACAAAACGCGCAAACTGAAAGATTTTTATTTTGGCTAGAAACGCGCCAAGTGCTATTTGCGAGTTCTAGAAACGCGTAAATCGAAGTTTGCGTGTTTGATTCTTCAGTCTGCGAGTTTGATCATTGTTGAGTTTTACGAGTTTAGCTTGCGAGTTTGATAAAACACGCAAGTAGGCATCTGCGAGTTATTCAAACGTGCACGACTCATCTTGCGAGTTTCTCAGTGAATAGTGATCCGCGAGTTTATCTGTCTGCGAGTTTCAAGTTTTTTTAGAGATCTGCGAGTTTCTCAGTAAACAGTGATCTGCAAGTTTATGTGTTTGCGAGTTTCAAGTTTTCTTAGTGATCTGCGAGTTTCTCATCATAAACTCCTATTTCAAAATTCCTGAATTCCTATTTCAAGATTTTTGTATCTTTGTGATTTCATTTGGACTAACGGTCAATTTCAAGTTTCTTATTGCATATTTTTTCAAAACAGGATGACATCACGAGAAGCTCTTGCTATTGGAACAGACACAAAACCACAGTACTCTTCAAGGGAGAGTATGAGGAATAGAAAGATCGATTTTTGGATTTTATTGACAGAAATGATTTGAGAGATTATATTAGAAAGTCTTTGACATAAGGTGTTATGGACACTCCAATGAAGACTCATACAGTTGGAAATGAACAGAGAGAATACCCACTTCCACTTGAAGAATACACAGAAGAATAGACAAAAAGATCAAAAGCTGATAGGCTGGCAAAATCTTTCATTCTTCAAGGCATCCCAAATGAGATATATGTGAAAATTGACAGCTATAAGGCTACAACTAAGGAAATGTGGGATCAACTGGAGAAGATGATGCTTAGATCTAAGGTTGGGAATCAGCTTAAAATATCTAACGGCCTCAATAACTACGAAGAGTTCAAGGCTAAGGAGGGTGAATCATTGGAGGCTACTTATGACCGATTTGTGACTTTGTTGAACGAGCATAGCAAAAACAAAGTGAAGAAGTCACAAATTGAGCTAAATGTCAAGTTCCTTAGTATCTTGCAGCCTGAGTGGAAAAGATTTACAAGGCAAATGAAGGACTTGAATGAGATACCGCTTCATGAAGTCTATGAAACTCTGAGACAAAATAAAGAAGAGGTAGATGAGATCAAAGAGGAGAAGAAAAAGACTGATAAAGCAGTTGTTAATCCTATTGCTCTTATGGTGAAAAAGAAGTATGTGAGTCTCAAGAAGAAGAAAAAGGTGATAGTTTCTGAATCAGAAGAAGCTGAAAGTGAGGATAACTCTGACTCTGACGACTGTGAGAATCTGAAGCAGGCTATGCTTATGTTAACCAAAGCTTTTCAAAAGAAATTCTACAAAAAGCCTAGCTTGAACAGTTAGAGGTATTCATCTGGTTCAAGGAACTATGAGCATAAAGAGAGGGTAGCAGGAAAGAGATTGGAAGAGAAGAAGCCAGAGGAAAGAAAGTATAGAGCTGAAGAGACAAAGCAGCCATAACCAACTAAATGCTACAACTGTGGCAAACTGGGTCATTTTGCTAAGGATTGCAGAAAGCCAATGGTTCGAAACTCTGAGTATTACAAGAATAAAATGCTTTTGGCCAAGCAACAAGATCCTGGCAAAGCATTGATGGCAGAGAATGAATTTTGGCTTGATCACTCAGACGAAGAGGTTGAGAAAGATGAGTCAACTCATATATCTCTAATGGGAAAAATAGTGGATGAAGCTGAAGATGAAGCATAATCTGATGAAGAGGACAATGAACAGGTATGTGATATGTCTAAATCTGATTTCATGAATGATATGCAAGCTATGATGATTAAACTCTAGGAAGTAAAGTCTAAACATGAACACGAAAAAGGTGTTATGAAAGAAAATAATCAGTTAATACAGAAACTTCGCAATAATCTTGCCGAGAAGAATGTATTAATTGAAGCTTTGCATAAAAAGATTGATAGCAGCGGGAAAGAAAAGACGATACTTCACAATGAATTGTCTGAAACTGTTTCAAAATACAGACTGTGTGAGTTTGAATCAAAAGAGCTTAACAAAATGTATTCTTCACTTTCAGAAGAAAACAAATCTTTAATTGAGAAAGTGAATGTTTTGGAAGGGAAATTATATACTTTGGGTCAAACTGAACAAACCATTCATCTAAACAAATCCAAAGAGAACAAAGAATGTTGGGGACTCGGTTATGAGAATCCACACTATCTTAAAAAGGGTATATCAGAAGTCCCTGCGCTTTATGATTTTGGATTTTTTAAATTGGCACCACAATATCCTGAACTTTATGTTGAGTGGACTAGATTATCTGAAGAGGATGAAGCCAAGGAAACAGAGAAAAAACGGAATAGAACTAAAGTTCAACTTCCATTTCGATATGAGAGGTTGAATAATAGTTATAGTTCTGATAAATCAAAATTTCTTTCAAATGATTATTTTGAGAGTTATTCTTCAAAGGAAATGGAGGCTAAGCCTATCGAAGGTAAGCTTTATGTTCCTCCTCTCATTTTGGAAAGTAAAATTTCTGAACTTGAGAAAACTCTAGCAGAAGAAAGAATTTTGATGGATTTAGAACGAAATGTATTTTTCACTTTTTTAAAAATTATGAGTTTTCTAAATCATCCATGGCTTCAAAGTCTGATGATCTGTCTGGTCTATTTGATAATGAGTTTGATTTCTTAAATTCTGATGGTGATTTAGATGAATGTGTTTCTCAATTTGATTTCAATGCTAAACTTCCTGATCATTCAAAATTTGTCATAAACTCTATTGGATTACCAAGTGTGTATGAAAAAGGTGAAACATCAACGAAAGTTGATAAATCAGTTTCTGTGAAAACCAAAGTTGCCAAAGGCAAAAAGAAGAAATCTAAGTATTCACAGAAACAGACTACAACTGGTAAGCCAAAGAAGAAGCATTTTGTTGATTCTCACAAGTCTAACTCTAAAATTTCAAATGTTTCAGATCTGAGAAAGAAAGAGCTTGGAATTAAATCAACATGGCGACCAAAGCAGAAAGTTGATGAGAAGGCAAAATCAGTTTCTGAATCGTCATGTAATAGGAATACTAATAGTACTTCAGATGTAATTGTGGATATTGCTTTTAATAAACAAAAACTTATAACTCATTACAAGAAATATTCTATACAACAATTATTTCAATTATCTCCGTATACTAGAAGGTCTTCTAATTATCATCGGAATGATTTTGCTTCTCGACCAAATTCTGTTGATTGGTTTGGCACATATCATGTTTATTCTTCTGGTTCTAACTCTTCATATGGTTTTCAAAAGAAAAGTGGGCCGAAATTTAAATGTGTGCCAAAATCTTGCACTAACACTGAAGGTCCCATTTATAAATAGGTACCTAAACCTCTTGTTTCATGATTTTCTCATGTGTAGACCCGTCATATGTGGTACTTGGATAGCGGTTGTTCCAAGCATATGACTGGGTAAAAAGATATGTTATCTAATTATGCAGAGAAGTATTGCGGCACAGTTAGGTTTGGAAATGACCAGTTCTGGCCAATTCTGGGGTATGGCGATGTAATTCATGACAAAGTGACGATTAATAAGGTGAGTTACGTAGAAGGACTAGGACACAACCTTTTCAGGATTGTCCAGTTCTGTGACAAAGACTTAGAGGTGAATTTCAAGGCCAAGAGGTGTTCTGTGCGAACCGAAGACGACAAGGAACTCTTAGTTGGCACTCGTAAGTCAAATATTTACACAATCAATTTGTCAAAGGTCTAGACTGACAATCAGGTGTCCCTACTTTCAAAAGCCTCGATGCAACAAAGCTGGCTATGGCATTGAAGGTTATCTCATCTGAATTTTCGCTACATAAACAAGCTGGTCAGTGGAAAGTTAGTGAATGGACTTCCTGAGTTAAAGTACATGAAAGAACACTTCTGTGCAACATGTGAAAAAGAGAAGATGAAGAGAACTCTACATAAACCAAAGCCTGAACCTAGTACCAGTTCTTCATTAGAGTTGTTGCATATGGATCTTTGTGGTCCGATGCGAACGCAAAGCTTAGGCGGAAAGAAATATGTTCTTGTTATCGTGG
The DNA here is from genome assembly GCA_954870635.1 of Arctium minus. Lineage (NCBI taxonomy): Eukaryota > Viridiplantae > Streptophyta > Magnoliopsida > Asterales > Asteraceae > Arctium > Arctium minus. The sequence goes on from OX941081.1 coordinate 147,800,017, forward strand.
ACGACTATTCGCGATACACATGGGTCAAATTTCTACGTTCAAAAGATGAGACGTCCGAAGTACTCATCACATTTCTGAAAACGACTCGGGTGAATCTGCAGAAACTAGTCAAGCTTCTCAGAACGAATAACGACACATAGTTTAAAAACAGAACTATTGAAGAATATCACGAATCGGTCGGGATATCAAATCAATACTCTGCTGCTCGTAGGCCAGAACAGAATGGAGTATTTGAAAGGCGAAATCGAACGCTAGTCGAGGCCGATCGCACTATGCTAAACCAATCTGACTTACCTCTATTTTTATGGACATAAGCTATTTCGACTGCATGCTATACTCAAAACCGTTCAATGATACACCGCATATTTCAAAAGATTCCGTATGCGTTGATCAACAACTGAACACCAACCATTAAATATTTTCATGTTTTTGGTTGCAAGTGTTTTGTGCTAAACGACATAGATGGTCTGAATAAGTTCAGTGCTAAGGCACATGAGGGCATCTTTATTGGATATTCTTCTACATTTGCTGCATATCTAGTGTATTTGAAGAAGTCGAAGAATGTAATTGAGAGCGTAAATGTGACCTTTGATGAGGAGATGGCTTCTGAACAAGACAGTTCAGAACCCGTGATAAACGGAGTGCTAGCTTCTGGACAAATTAGTTCAGAACCTGTACCTGAAAAGAACAAATCAGATGAAGCATCAACGTCTACTAATCATTTATCTAATTTAGATCTTTTATTTGAACTATTTTATGATGAATTTCTTGGATCTAAATTGACTAAACCTGTTGTGGTAGACATGATTGAAGATTCAACGGTTACTCATTCAACAACCTCAGGTGTTTCTACTGAATCAAATTCCCCGATTCAACAAGAAATTCCAGTTCAAATACCTACTCTGATAGTTGAAGCTGTAACTATTAATGAAGAGCCAGAAGTTGCTGAATCAGTAGATTGTACTGTAAGGACTGATCAACAGACTGAACAAGCTGTACCTACTGAAACTTCTGCACCAATTACTTCAACTGAACTACTCCCTCCTAATGTACAAACTAAAGAAGTTGAAAGTCGATTTTTAGATGACCATCATGATCAATCTTTATCTAATCCACTCCCTCATGAACATCGCTGGACCAAAGAGAACCCTTTACACCAAGTCATTGGAGATCTCAACAAACCGGTGCAAACTAGGTCAGCAACCTTAAATCAATGTATGCATGAATCATTCCTATGTAAGATTGAGCCTACTCAAGTATTAGAAGCTCTAGCTGATTCGGATTGGGTGTCTGCTATGCAAGAAGAGTTAAATCAGTTCGAAGCCTTGAAAGTTTGGAGACTAGTGCCAAAACCGGAAGGAAAATCCTTTATAGGTACTAAATGGGTTTTCAAAAACAAGAAGGATGAAGATGGTATTGTTATTAGAAACAAAGCAAGACTTGTTGCCAAGGGATATAGGCAAGAGGAAAGCATAGATTACGACGAGACTTATGCTCCAGTAGCGCATATAGAGGAAATCCGTATGTTTTTAGCCTACGCTGCTCATAAAAACTTCACTGTCTATCAAATGGATGTGAAGACTACCTTTCTGAACGACATTCTTAAGGAGGAAGTCTACGTGTCTCAGCCAGAAGGGTTTATAAATCCAGATAAGCCACATCACGTATACATCTTGTATAAATCTCTTTATGGTTTGAAACAAGCCCCTCGTGCCTGGTTTGATGTTTTATCTTAATTATTGGTCAAGTCAGATTTTTCAAAAGGTAAAGTAGATACCACTTTATTCATTAAAAAGAAAAAAGTCGATATCATCCTTATTCAGATATATGTGGATGATATTATATTTGGCTCTACAAATCCTAAATACTGTAAGAATTTTTCAAACCTCATGGTGTCTAGATTTCAAATGAGTATGATGGGAGAGATGAATTTTTTTCTTGGATTACAAGTAAAACAATTTTCAATGGGGATTTTCATTAACCAATCTAAGTACATTTTTGATATTCTTCGAAAGTTGAAAATGGAAAATTGCAAACCAATTGGAACCCCAATGGCACCAGGTACTAAGATTAGCACTAATCCTTCGGGAAAAAGTGTTGATGTTAGGACTTATAGAGGAATGATAGGTTCTTTAATGTATCTTACTTGAAGTAGGCCAGATATAATGTTTTCAACATGCTTACGTGCACGATATCAGGCTGATCCTAAAGAATCCCATTTGGCTGCTGTCAAATGGATTTTTAGATATCTGAAGGGAACTGCAGATCTTGGTCTGTGGTATCCTAAAGATACAGGATTTGAACTGACTGCTTATTCAGATGCATATCATGCTGGATGTATGTTAGACAGGAAGAGCACGTCGGGTCATGTTCAATTTCTTGGAGACAAGCTTGTAAGTTGGGTGTCAAAGAAACAACTTTGCGTATCCACATCGACTATTGAATCAGAGTATGTAGCTGCTGCCAGTTGCTGCTCTCAAGTATTGTGGATGAGGACACAGTAGCGAGACTATGGATTCAAGTTTGACAAAATACCGATTTATTGTGACTCGAAGAGTGCTATCGTGATATCAGCTAATCCTGTGCAACATACAAAGACAAAGCACATTCATGCCAGGTATAATTTTATTAAAGATAATGTAGAAAAAGGTACAATAGAACTTTACTTTGTAAAAACTGATTATCAGCTTACAGATTTGTTTACCAAACCTTTAGATGAAAAAAGATTTAATTTTATTGTATCTAAGCTTGATATGCTAAATCTCAAGACCTAATCAGTGATTACCTATTAAAGTTTATGTTGGTCCCGAAGGTGCTAAACAAGTTTGTAGAAGGGGGGGGGGGGTTGAATACAAATACATAATTTAAAGTTTAATAAATTGTTTATTGATAAGTCAAAATACAATTTACAAGTTTGTTGCGAAATAAGATTAAGACAGACTCAATCTAAACAAACTTAAGAAACACTAAGATAATTGCACAAGAAATTCAGAGAGAGGAAGATTAAGAGAAATAGAAAACAAGGGTTTCTATATGGAGTTCAAGGATTGAGCACATTCTTAGATGAAGGGGTGAACTTCCTATTTATACCCTATGCATTAAATGCATGGCAGGGTACTTTACACGTGGCGTTCACAGATTGGCTTTGATAGACTGACTTTTGGGAGACATGCTTTCGGCCGGGTCATGAACAGTGTAGTTGACAGAGTTGTTGTACGAATGGTTGCAGAGACTTGTCCGTTCTGACACATCGTACTAGGTTGTGCAAGGATAGACAAAAGAAAACTTGAGGCATAAGCTTTGTGATCGATTGATCGCTGAGTATCTCTAAGTTCAGAGATAAAGAGGTTCAGCTATCGCTGAAGCTTTTTCTCATGTTCCTTCGCGTATAAGTAGAGTTGTCTTTGCTTCACTGATATCCGCATCTGGTCACTAGTAGACTTCTCTTTGTTCAGCAGCTTCGTCTTCGATTCAGCTATGAACATTTGTTGACGCGAGACTTGTCTTCAGGGATTACGTTTGGATGTTTATTTCTGAAACTATCAGTGATAACTGAACATACTCAGTCTGATCACTGATAGTGAAACACTAATACATAGAAATGTTTATAAGACTATCATCGATAACTGAACAGACTCAGTCTGATCGTTGATGGTGAAACACTAATACATATTAAAACGTAATTTTCACTAAGCTAGGGTCGTTATCAAATCACTGAGAGAGTTTGGATCAACAATCTCCCCCTATTTGATAATGACAAAGTAACTGAAGAAAATTACTTTATAATTCAAAATGATGGAATAATTAGGACTCGTAACATACCTGTCCCAATTACTATTTTGAGGGATCTTTTACAGCACTGATGAAGTTAAGTACTTTACTGAAATTTCATTAATTCAAGAAGAGAATTACAAGGAATGAAAATTACAAGTAAATAACTAACTACTGTAAGTACAGCTAATAGATTACAGAAAAGAAAACTAATCTATCAGCTATAAGAAGACTTGGGAGGATTTATCATATACTCAGGTATTTCTTCTCCTTTCTGTCTTCGTTCCAAGGATTCTTGGCTGTTAATTTCTTTAATTTTCTCAGCAGCAGGGAAGAAGTCACACCATAAGCATAGGAGATCCTTGAGATGATTCAGAGGACAGATAGGAATCTCAGAGACTCTTTGAAATCTGAGTTCCTCATCATCATCTCTGAAGAATATTCCATAAGGATTGTCAATTACTTGACCAGCTTGGAAAGGACCACCAGGAGGCAGAGATAAATCCAGAACTGAAAGATCGGGAGAAGGACCAAACAGTGCATCTCTTGAAAATTTGATAGAAGTTTCATTCCTGATGATGGCGACGTCTTCAGAGGAGGAGGATCCAATTTTTCTCTTGAGTTTCTTGGGATTGGGAGGGATAGGAGATGGCAGATTCAGTACAGAAGTGACTCTGTTGATGCGAGCTTTAAGAAGTCCTTCAACGTAGCCTCTGTATGTAGATTTCGATTTCTTCAGCGCATCCCAGAATTCTATCCACTCTGTAAACCCGAAGCCTTCAAGTTTGGAAACGTACATAGCTTTCTGAGTTCCATCCTCTCTGGTAATCTCCATGGTCACTGAGAGTTGATCATTCTTCTTGCGACCAGAGATAGTCACGGCTGTTATTGGAAGAAGATCAGAGTGATAATCCATCTTCTGTTTACACCATTCGATAGACTTATCGTTGATCTCTTGTTCTTTGGAGCGCTCCTCTTCAATTTCTTTCAGCAGTGCAGCTTGAACTTCCACAGGTTTGCTTTTCAGCTTTTTGTCCCTGACTTGAGAAGATTGAATCTTTAAAGCGAGTTGGGCGTCTCGTCTGCATTCAGCGATCAGTTTCTCAGCTTTGGCAGATTCTTCTCGTTCAGCTTCAGTGAGGAAGTCGAGCTCTGAGAAGGATGTTTGAAGTGGGATTTTCAGTCGTTGACTTTCTAGTTGAGCGATCATTTCAACTCTTTTCTTTACCACTTCCTCTGACCAACGAGATGGTCGAGAGGGCCTTCCTGGATGAACCAGGGAATCTTCTTCTTCTTCATCAATCTCAGCGATAGAGATTGGGATTATTTCTTCAGCGATAGAAGCTGGAATTATTTGTAGTTCAGAACCCTTAAGCAGGGGTGAGAACTGTCTGGATAGAAAATGAAGGAAAGAAGGGATAAGTGTATATTTTTAGAAAAAGAGAGAGAAAGGCTAGAAGGAAATAGGGGTTTGGAAAGAGTAGAAGAGTGGTACAATTGAAAGACATACCTGAGAAGGATGCTCACCCTCAGATTGTGATCCAGTCCTCAAGCATTCTTCAGCGATTGGTTGCTTGTCTTTGCTTTGCGAAGGAGCGCTTGAAGATGTATCACCTCTCACCCCTGCTTTGACAACCTCTTGCGAAGTTGTCCCTGATGCTACGTTCGGCTTGGAGAACCACATAGATTGGTCTTCTTCATCGTCGTCGTCATCATTGGAGGGTTGATCCTTTTCTTGATCAACAAGATCTAGATCATCTTCCTCTTCATCGTCTTCTTCCTCATCATCTTCAAAGAGAAGAGAATGAATAGATGAGGGTTCTTTTGCCTTCTCCCCCTCTTTGTCATTATCGACAGGGGGTTGCTCAGCTGCTGGAGTAGCTGTTGAAGCTTTTAGCCCTTGAACGTCAGCCTCCAAACGCTTTACCCGTTCTTCAACTGCAGGGATGTCACATGTGGCATCATGGATGAATTCCACAACGATGTTGAGATTTGTCCGATCATCTTCAGTGAAGGATGGGGGCAGCGCTGGAGCTGGTGCAGTCACCTATTGGAGAAGTTGCTGAAGAAGGGACGTGCAGAGATCAACCTTTGAAGAGATACCTCGAACTTCAGTGGTAAGAGAGTCAAATCGCCCTTGAAAGAGTTGAGAGGACTCTCTGAGTTGGAAGACTTGTTCTTCTACAGCTGAAAGTTGGGAGTTCTCAGCTTTGGATGAGCAGGTAGCTGTCAACCTCTTCAGTTCCTCACCAGCCTGATTGACGGCGCTGGTGGTGTTATTGATGGTGTTGGTGAGAGCGTCCACCTTTTCTCTCAGACTGTTGACATGCGTGTCAACAGACGCCAAACTAGGACCTGAAAATGATATTAGTTCAGATACGGGCTTATTTGGAGAGGTGGGTAAAGAAGTGTTTAGGATAATAGGTTTACCTGACGTATCAAACATTTTGTAGAATTGCAAAGATTCCTCAAACGTTTGATGTTCAGATCCTATAGGGAAAGAGGAGGTAGCGGGTTCAGAGACCAAAGGAGGAGAGGGAAGAATTATGGGGATAGAAGTAGGGTTGGGGTTAATCTCAGCGGATGAGATAGTAGGTGGGGTTACTGATGGTGTGACAGCGATTGAAATCGCTGACACGGCAGGTTGAGTGACTGCTGGAGTTGTGGAGGAAAGACCCACAAATGCATCTAAGGTAGCTTGTTGAGAAGCTCCCTCAGGTATAGTACTAGAGGGTGTACTTTCCTTAGTCTTTTTGGCCTTCTTAGAAGGACCAATCGGACTAGCTGATGGTCGTTTGGAAGTAGTGGTAGCGACAGGGATAGCAGACGAAGGAACCGTCTGTGTGGTCGCTGAAAAAGAAGAAGAATGGAGAGATAGACGAGAGCGAAGGAGAGAGATACTTACCTCGTTGGCGAGCGGTTTTACCTCCAGTGATCGTTGACCTATCCTGGCAAAAGTGCCATCATCTTTGGTGGGATAGGTGTTGGGATAGAGAAACTTGATGTACGTACATATGAAACGTACGTATGAGATCTTGGGATCTCGTTCAGGCTTCTCTAATCTCGACCTCAGGTCTTCAAAGATGGCAGTGGCGTAGTCAAAGTTTTGACCAGCGATAACGGAGTAGGCCATTTGCAGTTGTGTTTTGCTGGCTTGATCCAGCGAACCACTCTTCCCGCTCATGCACTGAATTATGTGCGAGAAGATGAAGTTCAGTTGTGAAGGCATCTGAGCTTTGAGAATCTTGGTGAGCTTTTTGTTGGGAATAGATGATCTCGGTTTGTTTTCCCAACAATAGCCCATTGCATCCAGAAAGGATATCAGCTCAACATCAGTGGGGAGTGCGTCGAACCCACTTTTTGGTTTGTCAGGGAATCTCAAAGATTTCCTGAGGCTAAGAGCGGTCATGCTCCCTGGGCCCAAATCCGTGCTGAAGGAGATAGCAGGGACTCGTTCACCTTTTTTTGTTGGTGAGTTCAGTTGCATCAGCAGTGAACCAGAACTGCTGGAGTAGAGTCTTTGAAGGCTTAGGATCCACAGTGATCACGTAAGCTATGCATGATTGTTTGAGAAATTCAGCAGCTTCCAACAGATGTGGGTATTTGTCATCTTTAAAGTCGAGTCTTAGCAAGTGATTACATTTAGTAATCTCAACTTCAGTGATAGCGAATCGTACATGCTTGGAAGCAACGATTAAAGATTGTGCCATTTCTGTTATGGAAAGAAGCATAATAGAAGAAATGATTATGATTAAAAATAATATGATTACCAGTTTCCATAGAAGAAGGGAAACTGGAAAAATATCAAGTTATTTTTAGGAATAGAAAAATAGTGTTCTTGGTAGAAAGAATGAAGAACACTTTAAAAACCAACAGGTTTTTATTTTTAATTTTTTTTTTAAAAAAACATAAAATCAGAAAGAATGATTTTTAGTTTTAAAAAAAAACGTTTTATAAAATCCATGAAGAACAAGAACGAGTAGGATTTTAAAAAGAATAGAAAGCATACGAACAATGCAAATAAACATGAAATAAACCTGTTTATTCTGAAGAAGAAGAGTTGCAGATTCAATATTCTGGGTTTACTTGCTTGAGTGTTCTTGAGAAAGAGTGTTTTTTGCTATGAAAGTTTTGAAAGCGTAAACCGTATAAAGGAGAGAAGAATTCCTTTTATACAAAGAGATAGAGGAGAGAGAAGGAATGAAGCGGGAAGAAAAATCATCATGACATTGACACGTTCCACAAAGTTGATTGGATAGAAGAGCAACGGACGAACGTGTCAGAAAAGGCGTGTCGTGGATTATCCGCTTAAATGACGTCATAGGAGAGAGAGACGTTTCATTTTTCCGTTTTGAAATTATCACTGAAGAAAAGTCAGCAATAGTTTAAAGGATCACTGACCAGAAATATCAGTGATTAATGTATTTTTCAAAAGCTTTTAATCATTTGAAGAAAGTTCAGTGATTAAAGTTTATATTTTGAAGAAAAACATCTTAACTGAGTTAAGATTCAGTTGAGAGACCATACCTGAGAGTCAGAATGTTTATCAGAGAGAATGATGAAAGGGGAACTTTGATTACTGACGCAATACATGAACGCTGAAGAATTATTCTTCAAGATTCAGCATTCCAAGCTCACTGATGAGAAAGTTGAACCTTGTCTCATCAAGAGGTTTGGTGAATATATCAACAAGCTGAAAGTCAGTAGGGATAAAGTGAAGTTCAATATCACCATTCATCACATGATCTCTGATAAAGTGATATCTGATTTCTATGTGTTTTGTCTTTGAATGTAGCACTGGATTATTTGCTATAGCGATAGCACTAGTGCTGTCGCAATAGATGGGAATTTTTGACAGCTGAAGGTCATAATCTAATAGTTGATTTCTCACCCATAAGATTTGAGAACAACAGCTTCCAGCGGCTATGTATTCAGCTTCAGCTGTGGAAGTGGACAGATAATTTTGCTTCTTGCTTGTCCAGCTTACCAGCTTTCCTCCCAGTAGTTGACATCCACCAGTGGTACTCTTTCTGTCAAGTTTACAGCCTGCAAAATCACTATCAGAATAACCAGTTAGATCGAACCTTGAGTCTTTGGGATACCAAAGACCTAGGTTAGGAGTTCCTTTCAGATATCTGAAAATTCGCTTTACAGCGATAAGATGGGATTCCTTGGGTTCAGATTGATAGCGTGCACATAAACAAGTAGAGTACATAATGTCAGGTCGGCTTGCTGTTAGATACAGCAGGGAGCCTATCATTCCTCTATAGGCAGTGACATTAACAGGTTTTCCAGAAGGATCTTTGTTAAGTGTCAAGGGTGGTGCCATAGGAGTTTTCATCGCTGAAGCTTGAGTAAGATCAAACTTCTTCAGCATATCTTTAACATACTTACCTTGGCTGATAAAAGTGCCTTTGTCAGATTGTTTAATCTGAAGACCAAGAAAGTATGTCAGCTCACCCATCATACTCATTTTATATTCTTTCTTCATTCTTTCAGCGAAGCGAGTACACAGAGATGGGTTAGTAGAATCAAATATTATGTCGTCGACATATATTTGTACAAGAATTATATGACCTTTTATCTTTCTGAAAAATAACGTATTATCAATTTTGCCACGTTCAAAATTTTCAGAGATAAGAAAAGATGTGAGAGTGTCATACCAAGCATGAGGGGCTTGTTTTAGACCATAGAGAGCCTTATCCAATTTATAAACATAATTTGGATGCTTAGGGTCATAGAACCCTGGTGGTTGTTCTACATAGACTTCTTCATTCGGCTTTCCATTTAGGAACGCTGATTTTACGTCCATTTGATACACAATGAAATCTTTATAGACTGCATAAGCTAAGAATAGTCGAATTGCTTCGAGTCTAGCCACAGGGGCAAAGGTTTCATCATAGTCTATGCCTTCCTCTTGTCTGTATCCCTGAGCAACAAGTCGAGCCTTGTTGCGGGTTACAGTTCCATGTTCATCTAACTTATTTCTAAACACCCATTTGGTGCCTATTACAGTTTTATCAGATGGTCTAGCGCTGACCCAGTTTGGATAGCGCTGACCCAGTTTGGATAGCGCTGACCCAGTTTGTTTCGAGAAAATTCAGTCAGCTCTTCTTGGATAGCGCTGACCCAGTTTGGATCTCTGACGGCATCATCAGTCTTCTTTGGTTCTATTAAAGAGAGAAAGTTTACAAAGAGACAGATATTACTTGAGCTTCGTCGTGTCTGAATACCTGCATCTGGATCACCAAGAATTTGATCTATTGGGTGATCTTTGGTCCATCGCTGAGCAGGAGTATTATTGCTTAACTCAGAGGTTGGATCAACAATTTGAATGTTTACTGATGAGGATGATTGAGGTTCATCAGCGATTAACTGTTGAGTAGATTCACTAGAAAGGTTTTCAGACGAAGGCAGATTTGATGGTAGAAGTGTGTTTAGAGGTTCAGCTGAAACCCATGAGGTGGATTCAGCGGTAGGATGTATAATGTTTGGATCATCATCAACGGCTGTAGGATCTGAATGCTGATGGTTTGGAAAGGAAGGTTCAGTTTCTCTATAGTGAGAAAGCATCCAAGCATTTAACTCTTCATTGTCAGCGATTGGTTTGGAGTTCGCTGAGCGAGTTTCATCAAAAGTGACGTGAATTGTTTCTTCTACGGTTTGTCTTCTCTTGTTGAAGACTCTGTAGGCTTTGGAGATGGAGGAATATCCTAGAAATATTCCATCATCAGCTTTTGGGTCGAACTTTCCAAGTTGATCTCTGTTGTTTAAAATAAAGCACTGACAACCAAAGATATGAAGAAAGCTGATAGAAGGCTTCCTTCTAACAAAAAAGTTCATAAGCTGTCTTCCCAAATCGCTTTATTATCAGCGATCTGTTTTGAGTAAAACATGCAGTGTTTACAGCTTCAGCCCAAAATTGAGTAGGGAGATTAGAATCACTGAGCATTGATCTAGCAGCTTCTATGATCGTTCTGTTTCTTCTTTCAGCGACTCCGTTTTGCTGAGGTGTTCTTACTGGAGAAGTTGTGAGAAATTCCCTTATTTTCAAAGAAATTGTTCAGGGAACTATTCTTGAATTCAGTTCCATGATCACTTCTTATTGAACGAACAGTAAGATTGTTCAACACTTCCATCTTTTTCACAAAAGATATTAGTTCTTCTGGAGTATCACTCTTACAGCGAAGAAAGATAACCCAGGTGTAGCGAGAATATTCATCTACAATGACAAGTGTATATTTCTTTCCAGCTATTGATTGGATGTTGACAGGGCCAAATAGATCCATATGTAAGAGCTGAAGAGGACTTGTCACTGAGGAAACTTGTTTCGACTTGAAACTTGCTTTTGTTTGTTTTCCTTTTTCACATGTTGAGCAGAGAGATTCTTTGGCATATGAGTGCTGAGGAAGACCGGAAACTAGTTCCTTAGATGAGAGAGAATTCAGGGTTTTGAAATTTAGATGAGAGAGCCTTTTATGCCATAGCCAGTTGACATCAGAAGAGGCTTTAGAGAGAAAACATAAGTTATCAGTGATAGTAGAGTCCATATCTATTACATAGACATTTTTTCTGCGATGACCACTGAGAGCAAGTTTTCCTTTCTCATTTAACACTGAACATGCTTTCCTAGTAAAGCGTACTTCATAGTCTTTATCACATAGCTGACTGATGCTTAGAAGGTTGTGCTTCAGTCCATCTACATAAGCGACTCTTCTAAAGGTAGTTGTCCCATTGCTGAGAACACCAAACCCTCGGGTATATCATTTTCCATTTCCACCAAAAGTCACAGAGGGACCTTTCTCTTCCTTGTATTCAGTGAGCAGGTTTCTTTGTCCAGTCATGTGACGAGAACATCCACTATCAAGATACCAGATGCCCTTTGATCCCTGCACACATAAGGAAGATTAAACGTTGTTTGGTACCCACTTTTCAATGGGCCTTCAGAGTTAGTGGATAAAAAAGGGTCAGCTGTCTTCTTAGCAGATAAAGATTCAGCTTCAGTGGTAATCTTCACTTTGGTTAATTTCTTAACCTTAGTGGTATTTTTCACCTTGGTTGATTTTTCAGCCTTGGTGACCTTCTTAGCTTTAGAAACATTTTTCTTCACTTTAGCTATTTTATCAACTTTAGTGGCAGTTGGACATTTACTTGCAATATGATCAGTAAAACCACAGTGATAACATTTTCTATATCTGAAAATGGTTTTAGGATCAGAAGTAGAAGGTTTTGTAAGTTTAAGATGAGCAGGGCCAGGTCCAAGAAGACTTTTCTCTTGAGATCTGGGAGGAATTTTCATTTCTTCAGATCTCGAGGTTTTAAGGTCAATCTTCAGCTTTGGAGGACAGAGATCAAAGATTTCTATCACAGAGCTAGAGGATTGCTTAGCTGAAGGTTTAGAGGGAACTTTCAGCTTTGCTTTCCTGGTTGCCTTCTGAGGAAGGAGAATGGACTTTCCTTTATCCGTAGACTTAGTGTCTTTGGATTTTTCTTCAGGGATGGAATTTGAAGAAGAACAGGGATAGAATTGATTATAAGAGGTATCAAAGAAAGAGGTGACAAAAGTTCCAAACTTAAGCGAGGAACTCTCTTTCTTAGGATCGTCCTGAGGTGTCCAAAAACCAAGACCAGTTTTATCACTATCAGAAGTTTGAGCATTTATTATCTCAGAGATCTTTGTTGATGATTTGCACCATTTTTCAACATGAGCCTTTTGTGTTTTTAGAGCAGCGATGGCTTGTTCGCGTTCAATACTGATGATTTCATTTATAATGACTTGATCTTTCAACTTTTCTTCTAAAAGATTTATTTCTTTGATCTTTTTCATGACATTTCTCTAGCTCTTAAGTTAAATGAACATTTTTATTCTCAGCTTGAGTTTTGTCGTTTAGGGCATTATAAAGGTCAATCGTCAGCATATCAACAACGCGACTTCTCTCAGCTTCAGGCAGAGAGGGATTTGTAGAGATAGATACCTGAGATGATATGTAGCTCATAGAAGGTTCAGATGGTTCTTCCACTTCTTCTTTAATCTCAGCCATGAGGCAAAGATTAGCGACTTCTTCTTCATCAGAAGATGATTCTTCTGATTCAGCCCAGTCGTGTTCTTCAGCGATGAGACCTTTACCTTTTCGCTGATAGTTTTCCAGCTTTTGATATTTGTTCTTCAGCTTATGGTATTTTTCATCACTGGATCTTCTTGAGGTAGAAGGTTTGAAGACCTTTTTCAACCTGCACTCACTAGCAAAATGTCCAATCTTTTCACAGTTATAGCAAATGGCAGTAGCCTTATCAACCGGAGTTTATTTTGGCTTTTCAGTGAGAGAGAGAGATTTACTTCTTCGGAAGTTACTCTTTCTTGCAAATCTCTTAAAAGAGTTTGTCAAGAGTGCTAAGGACTCATCGAACTCTGAAAGATCAGGGTCTGATAGATCCTCAGATTCAGAATCTAACTCAGTGATGGTGAGAGTAGATCGCTGAGATGGAATTATCTCTGAAGAGACTAAAGCAACAGGAGTACTTTTGGAGTCTTTAGAATCTTTTACAAGATTATTCTTCAGAAGATTTGATTGCTCATAGTTGAGCAATATTCCATACAGAGTGCTTAAAGAGAGAGTATGTAAGTCTTTTGTCAGCTTAAGACATATTGAATAACTGTCCCAGCTTTCAGGAAGACATTCCAAGAATTTTGTTAGGACCTCAGAATTAGAATAGGTCCTACCAACAGTTCTTAGGTCAATTATTAGGCAGTTAAATCGCTGATGAACGTCAGAAAGAGATTCATTCTTACCAGCGATGAAACTTTCATACTGTCTTACCAAGTTAATCTTTCGAGTCTCTTGGATTTCAGTGGTGCCCTCATATTTAACACATATGGTTTCCCACATTTCTTTAGAAGTTTTCAGATGCATGATGGAATGGAAAACTTCATCAGGCAGAGCCATTGAGATAATGGTCTTTGCTCTTGCATCAATGCCTACCTTCTTTTTATCTTCATCACTCCACTGTCTTATTTCCTTAACGACATATCGTTCAGGGACAGCTTCAGTGGTGGCAGTAGCAGGAACTGCAGCTATAATTCTAACAGGTTCATAGGGTCCGTTTTCTATATATTCAGGTATAGTAGGATCCGCACCTTCAAGAAATAGCATCATTCGATTTTTCCATAGAGAAAAGTTATCTCTGCTAAATCGAGGAGGTTTAGAAAGTGAACCATTATCATAGTAGTTTGTGTTTGTGTTTAGTGCCATTTTAGAATAGCAAGGAAGAGTATACAACAAGATCTTGTTTATTAGATTAAACAAACTGCTCTGATACCACTTGTTGGTCCCGAAGGTGCTAAACAAGTTTGTAGAAGGGGGGGGGGTTGAATACAAATACAAAATTTAAAGTTTAATAAATTGTTTATTGATAAGTCAAAATACAATTTACAAGTTTGTTGCGGAATAAGATTAAGACAGACTCAATCTAAACAAACTTAAGAAACACTAAGATAATTGCACAAGAAATTCAGAGAGAGGAAGATTAAGAGAAATAGAAAACAAGGGTTTCTATATGGAGTTCAAGGATTGAGCACACTCTTAGATGAAGGGGTGAACTTCCTATTTATACCCTATGCATTAAATGCATGGCAGGGTACTTTACACGTGGCGTTCACAGATTGGCTTTGATAGACTGACTTTTGGGAGACATGCTTTCGGCCGGGTCATGAACAGTGTAGTTGACAGAGTTGTTGTACGAATGGCTGCAGAGACTTGTCCGTTCTGACACATCGTACTAGGTTGTGCAAGGATAGACAAAAGGAAACTTGAGGCATAAGCTTTGTGATCGATTGATCGCTGAGTATCTCTAAGTTCAAAGATAAAGAGGTTCAGCTATCGCTGAAGCTTTTTCTCATGTTCCTTCGCGTATAAGTAGAGTTGTCTTTGCTTCACTGATATCCGCATCAGGTCACTAGTAGACTTCTCTTTGTTCAGCAGCTTCGTCTTCGATTCAACTATGAACATTTGTTGACGCGAGACTTGTCTTCAGGGATTACGTTTGGATGTTTATTTCTGAAACTATCAGTGATAACTGAACAGACTCAGTCTGATCACTGATAGTGAAACACTAATACATAGAAATGTTTATAAGACTATCATCGATAACTGAACAGACTCAGTCTGATCGCTGATGGTGAAACACTAATACATATTAAAACGTAATTTTCACTAAGCTAGGGTAGTTATCAAATCACTGAGAGAGTTTGGATCAACAGTTTATTTTATTGTAGTTTTTCATCATTTCTTTATCATTATTTCTGAAAGGATATCTGCACTTTAACATTTTTGTTCATGATCTCAGGGGGAGTGAGACAAGATTTAAAGTTGATCATCATTCTTTTGAGGGGGGGTTTATAAAATTTTTGCATTTAATTACCTGACTAATTTTTGTGATGCATGAATTTAGGGGGAGTTTATGACTAAAACAAAAGGAGTAAGGATATGACTTCTGATTATTTCAGATCAGAACTCGTACTTTAATTGTTTTAATGCTTTATGTCTTTTATTTTTCAATAAATTTGTGAATAAAGTTGATTTGACATGACTTTGAGACTTGTGCAGAATGAGAGAAGCTTTCAAGATCATATCTTTATGACTTCAGCTGAATTCATGAGATTTAAGACTACACGAAAAGGTTAACTTCTTATCTTAATCTCATATATGGTTGAAAGAAGGACAACTTTCATTCATAGAAAACATGTTTTCTAAATGTTCAAACCACTTCTGATTCTTAAACGATTTCATGAATATAGAAGTGTGATTTTAAATGTTTTCATTATTATTTGTGCTTCAATGATCAACAAACCGTGTGTTTCCGAAGATTAATACTTGTGTATTATCTTGTCTATATACTTTCAAGTATTCATACACACCGGTTTAATTTTTGTTGGATATGTTATCACCATGTCTCATATTTGAACAAATTTTCCGATGGTGATACACCCCGTTTGTTATTCAAAGCTTGAGCGTGATTTCAATTCTAAACGTTCTTTCAAGAATGTCTATATTTTTGTTTTGTATAGACAATATCAATTTTTGATGACCTAAGCCTTGATTGCTATATCATTCGTATTTGATCTTTTGATACAATGTCAGATTTTCAAACAAGTTTCTTGTCTTCATTTCATTCTTTCAATATACTTGTTTGAAATATCTTCAATGTTTAAAATGCTCAAATTTTCATGATTACATCTATGAGCATACATATATCTGACTTATATATTTGTGCTTTAACTGATAATGTTAAACCATATTGAGCAACATTAATTTTCATAGGAAATTATGGGTTCTTTGTGCTAGGACTTAAATGAACTTCTATGGATTCACGATAACCAGTGTCTCCTTCCCAAGAAGTTACTCCATAGTGATTGAGTGTGAGGGGTCGAAAAGAAATAAGTGTGGGTTGTGCGTTGAGGTAAAATGGAAAAGAGAGTTTGGTTAGATGTGAGATTAATGATTAAAAGAAAGAGGGTGTGAGATCAGAGTAAAAGAATATCAAACTCTCCACCAACTACTTTTTGAGCCGGGCAACCACATTACTAATGTTTCACAATTATTCGTGAACATTATTGAAATAGGCAAATAGCCCATGCCAACTCTTGTTATTAACCCCACCAGCCACTCATTTTCTTCTTAAAAAGAAAATGTTTCATATTTTTCTGGGGACGCAACATATAATCTATCTAGTTTACATTTGGAAAATCTAGATATTGAAACAGAAGGAAGTCTGCCCCACCTTCGCACTTCAATCATCACATTGAATATGTGTTTATCTACTGTTGTCTCAGTGGCTTACACAATGTTGAGTCTTTATAAAAGCATTCATCAAGTGCTTAATTCTTTCTACACTTGCACGAACACACAAGGAATTTGTTTTCTTGTCATAACATTCATAGAAATTTCCTTTGTGGTGTTTCGATGATTGGATGGAAGCCCTGGGGGAGTGAACATAACAAAAGCTCCTTTCCTATGTGTATCAGTTACACATATTAACTTTGTGTTACTGACAGGCACCTTAACTGATTCATTTATTGATTCAGGTGTTACAATCCTATTTTGTCTAGATTTGCAAGGATCTAGATGAATACATTATTTGAATTGGCAACGAATCAGAGGCTCTTGGACAGATCAGAATGGTCAATGACATTTCTTGATAAAAGTTTTGATGTTATAGATGCTCAAATTATCAAAAAGGAGGAGATGAATTTCAGAACTGTCAGATTCAGAAATTGTAAAGTCAAAGATGTTTGAAGATGTGCTGATTTTACTGAAATTTTCTCTGTAGATTATTTGCTGAAGCAATTTGAGCTAAATCTGAAGATAATTTCTTTCTGAAGTCTGAAAAAGTATTGTGATAGTTTTGAAGAGATTATTGAAGAGCAGATTTATCATATTTGGGGAGATTGTTATATCTTTTGAAGACAGACTTTGGAAGAACACAAACAATTTTTGAAGATAAAGTTGTTATAAAGAAAAAGAGGAGATTGTACTGACAGATCTTAAAGAGAAGACTGAAATGCAAATTCTTTTAAAGTTGATCTTGAATCTAAAAGGGGATATTGTTAGAGCATAAATTTGTTGGATACAAGATCAAGACTACTGAAGGTCAAAGGTTCAAGAAGTCAAAGCTGGAAAGTCAACTCTCATTAAAAGTCAAGTCTTTGTGTAATAAATTGTCAAAGTCAATGTTTTTGAATTGTATTTTGTTTGTTTTCCTTGTTCTAGATGATAGGTATAAATACAGTTGTTTTTCTTTAATAGATAGATGACTAGTTATTGAGTTTACATTTTAGAGAGATTGTAGAGAGAGAAAGATACGTTTAGAGAGAGAAAGTTGCAATATGTGCTTGTAATATTTGGTTTGTGAAATTGAAATCAAAACAGATAGTTATTAAATATTGTTTTGTTTGTTTGATTGTGATAAGAATCTTGAATCAGGGACACACATAAGTACATTAAAGAACCAATCATACCTCGGTAGGTTCTAACATCAACAGCTTTTCCAGAAGGATCAGAGCCAATCTTAGTTCCAGGTGCCATCGGGGTACCAATAGGAGTACAATTTTCCATTTTAAATTTTCTAAGAATATTGAAAATGTACTTTGATTGATTAATAAAGATCCTCGTGGAAAATTGTTTGACTTGTAATCCGAGAAAGAAATTCATCTCTCCCATCATACTCATCTGAAATCTTGACACCATAAGGTTAGAAAAGTTTTTACAGTACATAGCATTAGTTGAGCCAAATATGATATCATCCACATATATCTGAATTAAAATTATATCAGCTTTTTCCTTTTTAATGAAAAGAGTAGTATCGATTTTATTTTTTGAGAAGCCCGACTTGACTAAAAATTTGGATAAGACTTCATACCAGGCACGAGGGGCTTGTTTCAGACCATAAAGAGCTTTGTCCAAAATGTAAACATGATTGGTTTCTCTGGATTGACAAAACTTTTAGGCTGAGAGACGTAGACTTCCTCCTTTAAGATGCCATTCAAAAAGGCAGTCATGACGTCCATCTTTTAGACAGTGAAGTTCTTGTGTGCGGCATGAGCTAGAAACATACGGATTGATTCTATGCACGCAACTAGAGCATAGGTCTCATCGTAGTCAATACCTTCCTCTTGCCTATATCCTTTATCCACAATTCTTACTTTGTTTCTGATTACACTACCATCTTCATCTTTTTTGTTCTTGAAAACCCATTTAATGCCAATTATTGTTTTTCCTTCAGGTTTAGGCACTAGTATCCATACTTTAAGCGCTTCAAATTGATTAAGCTCTTCTTGCATCGCAGTTACCCTGTTTGAGTTAACTAGAGCTTCAGATACTCGACTTGGTTCTATCTTGCTCAGGAATGAATCATGCATGCACTGGTTGAGTGTAGCAGAACTAGTTTGCACCGGTTTAGATGGATATCCAATGATCTGATGTATCGGGTGCTCTCTTTTGGTCCACTTGTGTTCATAAGGGAGTGGATTATATGTAAATTGATCATGATTCTCATCTAAATATCCACTTTCAGCTTCTTCATTTTGTTCAGGATTAGGTAGGGGTTCAGTTAAAGTATTATGTGCAGAAGCTTCAGTTGGTTGGACATTTTCTGTCTGTTGATTATTCGTTACCGTGCATCCAACTGATTCAACAACTTATGGCTCTTCATTAATTTGTACAACTTCAACTGATGGAGTAGGCGTTTGAATTGGAACTTCTTGTTGAACCGGGGAATTGGATTCAGTTGATATATCTGAAGTGGTTGAATGATGTCTTCTTGAATCTTCCGATCTGTCAACCACAACAGGTTTAGTCAGTCTAGTACCAAGAATTTTATCGTAAAACAATTCAAACAATAAATCTAAATCAGATAAGTGTGAAGTAGACGACGATGCTTTATCTGATTTATTGTCACTAGTTACAGGTTCTAGACTGATCTGTCCAGAAGCTAATACACCAGTAATAACGGGTTCTGAACTGTCTTGAACAGAAGCCATTTCCTCATCGAATGTAACGTTGACGCTCTCAACAATGATCTTCGACTTCTTCAAGTATACTCTGTAAGTTGCAGACGTTTGAGAATAGCCGATAAAAATGCCTTCTTCAGCTTTTGGACTGAACTTATTCAAGTTGTCTTTGTCGTTTAGTACAAAGCACCTGCATCCAAAGATATGAAAGTGTTTGATACTAGGTATTCGATATTTATTAAAGCATACGGTGTTTTACCGAACCAACGATGTATTATGGAGCGATTATGTGTGTAGCAGGCAGTCGACACAGCTTCAGCCCATAGAAATAGGGGTAGATCTGATTGACTCAGCATAGTTCGAGCGTTATGTTTCGTCTTTCTACAACTCCATTCTGTTCAGGCGTTCTGGCAGCAGAAAACTGATGTGTTATCCCGACTGATTCGAGATAATCGTCAACAATTCTGTTCTTGAATTTTGTGCCATTGTCTGTTCTAAGAAGCTTGACTGTCTTCCACAGATTCACTTGAGTGGTCTTTAGAAATGTGATGATGACTTCGGGCGTCTCATCCTTTGATCTCAGAAATTTAACCCAAGTGTATCTCGAGTAATCGTCCACAATCACTAACACGTATTTCTTGCCGTTTTTGCTTTGAGTACGCACCGGACCACAGAGATCCATATGAAGTAACTCCAAGGTAGAACTTGTACTTGGCTCATGATTTGGCTTATGAGCGGCTCTTTTCATCTTGCCCTTCTCACACGCTGCACAGAGATGTTCTTTGACATACTTAAGCTCTGGAAGTCCTTTCACTAAACTACCCGTGACCAACTTGTTGATATACCGAAAGTTCAAGTGAGAAAGCCTTCGATGCCATAACCAACTCTTTTGCAATAAAGATTTTGATAGTAGACATACCTCATTGTCAGTCTTGACTTTTGACAAGTTGATTGTGTAGAGGTTTGACTTTCTTGTTCCAACCAAGAGTTCCTTACCATTTTCAGTACGCACAGAACACCTATAGATTTCTTGTAGAGGTTTGACTTTCTTGTCACATAATTTTCCAATGCCGAATAGGTTATGTCCTAGACCTTTGACATAGCTCACCTTTTTAATCGTTACGTTCTCTTGAATCACATCATCATATCGCATAATAGATGAAAACTGGTCATTCCCAAATCGAACTGTTCCGCAATATTTCTCTGTATAATTTGACAATAAATCTTTCTTCCCGTTCATATGCTTGGAGGAACCATAATCCAAGTACCACATATGACGGGTCTGCACAGGAGAAATCACGAATCAATTGGTTTAGGTACCCATTTATAGATGGGTCCTACAGTGTTATCACAAGATTTTGGCACCCATTTAAATTTGGGTTCCCTTTTCTTTTGAAAATCACTTGAAGCATGAGAATGATAAGAATAGACATGATATGTTCCAAACAAAACTTCAGAATATTGCCGAGAAGCAAAATCATTTCTATGATAAGTAGAAGACTTTCTAGCAGACAGAGATAATTGGAATAATTGGTTTATTGAATATTTCTTGTAAGAAGTTACAAGTTTTTATTTATTAAAAGCAACATTCTCAATTACATCATGTTTACTATCAGTTTTTCTATTACAAGCAATATCAGAATATGATTTCGCAGTCTCGTCAATCTTCTTCTGTCAGGATCGATTTCTTAACAAGAATAAAGTCTCAGAAACAATATCAAAGAAGTTGCGGAATAACACTTTGATATTCAATGTAACAGTAAACAAAACAGTATATGATCAACAACTTGTAAACTTGTATTGAATGCTTGAAGTTACAAGATTAAACACACAACCGCAATATTGATGAACAGGCTCACCAATATGAATTCTACTTCTCTAGAATTAGGATCTATGCCTTGAGGTTGATTTTCTCTAAAACTTAGAATGAATGATTAATTCTGTATAAACTATTCTATACAATCTATATATAAACTGAACAAAAGATAATTACAATAAATAAAAAATCTTCAGTATATCTTCCATCATTATCTCTATAAGCTTCCATGAATATCTTCAGTTTATCCAGCTGTCATCCTTTTCATACAGATCTCCATCTCATAAGCAGTACTAATCATAAGCAGCATTAATATTCTGAGCAGTAGTAAGTTCAGTAGCACTAACCATACTCAGCAGTATTAATCTCTTAGCAGTAGTAACTCCAGCAGTATTAATAATGAAGAGCAACATTAACTTTGTTCCAGCAGCATTAACTTCTACTAGCAGCATTAACCACAGAAGTAGTAACCATGATGAACTAGCAACATTAACCATACTTGGTAAATTCTTCAGTTCCCAACAATCTCCCCCTAACTTGAGTTTTAGGAAGAAAAGTCAAGTTCTTCAGATCTGATCTTCAAGATGCTTTCAACACCTCAGATTCAATTTCCCAAATTTGGATCTAGGCCCAAACTTTGATTTACAGTTCTTCTTACCATAATCTTGGCTATTTCTGAATCCTTTGTGCATACTAGCTTGGCGTTTAGCATTCCTACTAACTTCTCCTTGCTATGCTCATAGATTTTGTCCACCAGGTAGTATTCATGATAACAATTGTCAATAGTAATCATGTATACTCCACAGTTTTCAAACAATATCCATTTATCAATCTTCTTGAACACAAACTCATGATTATGTTCTTTAATCCTATAAGCCACTCTCTCTGGATCAAACATCATGCACAAGTATTCCATTGCTATCTTGAGAAGATTCTCTTCAGTACCTTTCAACACAGGCTCATAGAGTTTTATCCCCACTTTGTATAATTCTTCTATATCAGCTCTTGAACAGCTTCTGATAACTTTCCCCCATGTTGAATATGCTTCAAATGAACCATCAACTCTCTTGATTCTGAAGAAATCCTTTCCATTATCTCTTAGAATGTCCCAAAAGGTAATCTCAGGAGCTTTCATGGAGATTGGAACAGCCTTCATAGGTTCTACTATTGTCATGTACAGATCCATACTCTTATCAGTTTGCTTATTAGACTGCTCTGAACTTTGCACTGATTCTGCTTCAATTTCGGCTGCAGTTTCAGCCTTTTCTTCCACTCTTGCTCTTTTAGACTGCCTCTTGGAAGTAATTGACTTCACCCTCTTTCCAGATTTGGCTTCTTCACCAACACCCTCATGTTCTTCCTTCATCTCTTCTACTTTTTCTTTTGAGGGTGTGGTCTCCTCAAGAAATGGTCTTTGAATGTTCAGGTCATGCCTTTCCTTCATTCTTCTCTCAGCCTCTTCCCTTTGGGCTGAATCTCCTTGAAGCTTGGCCATCTCTTTCTGATACAACTCCTCAACCTGAGTGTATGCCATGTTGGTGAACATCTCCCCCTTGACTCCAATTGCACCTTTCAGAAAATTTATCATTTTTCTTCTTTCCTGATTGGCCAAAAAGGTCTTGGAGGGTTGTCTCTTCTGCTTTTTGAGTGGCATTCTTTTGACTTGTACTTTCTTGGTCTGAGCTGCTGTTTTCATGCTCTTCTGATACTCTTCATTTAGTTTTCTGGCCATATTCAGTGCAAGCTCTCTATCCTTCTCAGATCGTAGCAGTTCCTCTTTTTCCATCTCAACTTGAAGTTGTTTTGCTACTTCTTCATCTAACTCCACCTAGTTCTTCTTCTTTGAGGGTTGTTCAGATTCAACCATCTTAGCTTTACCCTTTGCATCCTTCAAACCTGCCTCACTTCTTTCTTTTGTCTTCTTTTCAAGGCCTTCTTCATTGATGACCACTCCCTTGGCCTTTTGAGTAGCCTTAGGAGTGTCATTCTTTGCTTTTACTAAAGTTTCTGCTATTTCCAATTCTTCAACAGATAGCCCTGTTACTGTTGCTACCTGTTCTGTTATTGCTGCTGCTTGAACCTTATCTGTTTCTACTGCTTGTGCTTCTGTTTCTGCAGCTTTCTCCCCCTTAACAACAAATCCCATCTAAGAAATACTTTCCTTTTCTGCTTCAGCCTCTGAATTCTCCCCCTTGTTGAAAGCATCATTAGCATTTTTCCTCTTCTTCAAAACAAATTGCCTTCTCCTCTTCTTTTGCACCAATCTTGTTACCATTTTCTTCAATTTGGTAATCTGTACTTGTTGAGACAGAATCACCATTTTCATCTCTTCTATGTCTTTGCCTTGTTTGATGACATCCATATTAATGTTGCCCATTGTTTCCATCAATTCATTGTAGTCATATCTGTCCTCTCCTTCTCCAGGAGTGTTACCCCCTTTTGAAGGATCATGGGATCTTTTAGTAGTGGAAGTCTTCTGCCTAGCAGAAGCACTATCCACCCCCTTGGTTTCTTGGCACCGGGGACCTTTGAATGATTGCTCATTCAAAGTTTCCATGGGGAAGGTCTTAGAGATGTTACCACTATCCTTCTCTGTGCTAGTAGAAGTAGTGGCAACCTTCTTACCCATATGCTCTTCCATCTCTATAGAGAGCACCTCCTGAGGGTTGGGAGACACCCTGTTGGTTTCCCTTTGGATATTCTCTAAAGAAGAATTCTCCCTTAGAGGGCGTAAAGGCTGAGTGGGTGAAGGTACAAGAAGGGAAGGAGCCTTCTTTACCTGTTTTCTTTGATAAGTTTGGGTGATTGGTGAAGTTGGTTTATCAAGAAGAGACTGGGGAATTGATTTAGAGTGGGAAGGTTGGGATTGGCTAGCAGTGGGATGGTCTAATAGGGGCCTTGACCATGCTGCCATTCCTTCATCAGTGTGGGACACCACCATCATTGTAGAGAACAATGGGGTGTCAACTTCTTACGAGTCCCCAGCAAATCTTCTCATATTTGAGAAAACCTTGGTACATATATCCCATCAAAATGAGGCATATCCATCAATTCGTGGGTGATAACTTCTTGGACAAACCTGGGGTACATATAAAAACTCTTTTTACTTCCCAGATTTGAGACAAGATCATTAAAAATCATTTGAGAAAAATTATACTTTCTGGCAGTGGCTAAGCATACCAAAGCATAAGCAATGGTGCTACTGAACTCACTCCATCCAGTAGTCTTTTTAGAGATGCAGTGCATAAGGGTATGAACAAAGAAACGCCATTGAGGTGAAAATTTTGCTTTTGAGAACTTGAACACCCCCAATGGGCCTCCATACCCCATTCTTGTAAGAGTAGAAAACAGTTCATCATTATAGATCCATGATTGGTTCTCTCATGTATCTTACAGCCTCTAGGCCAGATATAATGTTTCCAGTCTGTGTATGTGCAAGATTCCAAGTTAGGCCAAAGCAATCTCACTATCAAGCTGTTAAAAGGATATTCAAATATCTCAAAGGGCAATCCAGATTGGGACTTTGGTATCCTCATGACTCATCCTTTGACCTGCTTGCATACTCAGATAGTGATCTAGGTGGAGCAAACTTGGACAGAAAATCTACTTCTGGAGGATGTCAGTTTTTGGGTGCAAGACTAGTTTAATGGCAGTGCAAGAAACAAACCACAATATCCACATCTACAACAGAGGCAGAGTACATAGCAGCTGGAAGTTGCTGTTCTCAAATCTTATGGATTCAGAATCAAATGCTGGATTATGGGGTAACCTTTCTACACACTCCAATTTTTATTCATAATAGCAGTGCTATTAGCATCGTGAATAATTCTGTCAAGCACACAAAGACAAAGCACATTGAGATCAGGTATCACTTCATAAGAGACTTTATTCTTGTTAAGAAATCGATCCTGACAAGTGGTATCACAGCATTAGTTCCTCAAACTCCTTGCACATGTTGTCTCTTGTTGATCCAAAGATAATATCATCAACATAGATTTGGACCAGCAAGATATCCTTCTTCTTTCTCTTAATGAATAGAGTCTTATCAATGACTCCTCTTTCAAAGCCATTTTCCAAGAGATAGGATGACAGAGTGTCATACCATGCTCTTGGAGCTTGATGTAGTCCATAAAGTGCTTTCTTCAATTTGCATACCCTGTCTGGATAGCTTGGGTTTTCAAACCCTGGTGGTTGACATACATATACTTCTTATTCAATTGAGCCATAAACAAATGCACTTTTGACATCCATTTGATAGACTTTGAATTTCATATAAGAAGCATAAGCTAGGAATAATCTAATTGCTTCTATCCTAGCCACAGGTGCAAATACTTCTTCATAGTCTATTCCTTCTTCTTGTGTATATCCTTGAGCCACCAACCTTTCTTTGTTTCTTATGACTATTCCTCTTTCATCTCTCTTATTCCTGAAGACCCATTTTGTTCCTATTGCTCTTTGGCCTTTAGAAAGGTCTACCAGATCCCAAACTTCTTGCAGCTTGAACTGCAGTAGCTCTTCTTGCATGGCTTCTATCCAACTGGATTCTTTCATAGCATCATGTGCCTTTTTAGGCTCAAGCTGGGATAAAAAGCAAGAAAGCACTGTATGTTGTTGATCTTGCATTTGTTGAAGCCTACTTTGATTTCTAGTCATCATAGGAGAAGATATATCCCCTATTACCAGCTGTGGAGGATGATTCTTTTGAATTCTGCTGTGATGACTAGGTTCTTCATTAAGTTCCACCTCTAGATTAGAGTCATTCAACTCAACTGAAGTGTTTTCAGTAGCTACTTCTGGTTCTTTATTTTCTTGAGTCTCCTCATCTCTACTTTCTTCTTCACTTTGACTTGGTTCAGTAGATGGTTCCTTTTCACAGTCTTCAATAGGATCCACTGTGGGTATGGGAAAGATCACAGATTGAGATATACTTTCTTGAACTTGTGTAGTCCCTAATCCTCCACTCGTTGAACCTGCATAATCATCACTACTGAAACCAAAAGAGTTAGTTAGTGAGTCAATGTCAAATAGCCACTGAGGACCAGACCTAATTGCATTTGGTGTGTTCTCATTGCATTTGACATTGTCACTTTCTTCAATTATTCTAGAAGAAGAGTTAAAGACTCTGTATGCCTTACTCTGAGATGAGTAACCAACAAGAAATCCATCATCTGCTTTGCTATCAAACTTACCTAAGTGAGATTTGGTATTGAGAATTGTACAAGGACACCCAAAAGGTTTGAAAAATCCAATGAAAGGTTTTCTTTTATTTAAAAGCTCATAAGGGGTCTTGTTCCTTGGCTTGACCACTAGAACTCTGTTTTGGACATAACAAGCAGTATTAACTGCTTCAGCCCAGAAGGTAATTGGCAGTTTTGAATCAGCCAACAGAGATCTAGCAGCCTCTATTATTGTCCTATTTCTCCTCTCAGCAACTCCATTCTGTTGAGGAGTCCTAGGAGCACTATATTGTCTCTCAATGCCTTTTTCTTCACAAAAGGTGTTTAGATCAAGATTTTTAAATTCAGACCCATTATCTGATCTAATGACTTTTACTTTTTGATAAGTTTGGTTTTCAATTCTTAGGATAAAGGATTTGATCAGTCCACTTGTCTCATCCTTAGTCCTTAGAAAATATACCCAGGTAAATCTAGAGTAATCATCAACAATAACCAAGCAGTAAGATTTCTTGCCTATACTCATAACATTTGTAGGACCAAACAGATCCATATGCAATAACTGGAGACAAGAAGAAATTGTGTTTAACTCTTTGGTCTTATGAGAAGTTTTGTGTTGTTTGCCTTTAAGACAAGCAAGACAATGATCATCACATGAAAAGACTTTTGATGGTAAACCTCTAACAAGGTTGTTTTTAACAAGTTTGTTCATAGTCTTGAAGTTCATGTGACACATTCTTCTGTGCCAAAGAGAGGATTCATCCACAGAAGCTTTTGAAACAAGACAGTTCAGGGATGAATCACTTGAGACATTGTCCATATCTAGACAATAAACATTGTCCTTTCTTGGAGTTCTAAGTAGTATCATGCTTTCATCAACTACCTTGAACTCTGGAGCAAGGATCATACATTCTGTATTGGTAAATAATATACAATGTTGTTTGTCACAAACCTGTGATACACTTAACAGGTTGTACATTAACTGATCAACATAGTAGACATCCTCAAATGTCATCTTACCTTTTGTAACATTACCTTTTCCACTTATTTTAGCACCTGTATGTCAGGATCGAATTCTTAACAAGAATTAATTCTCAGAAACTAATATCAAAGAAGTTTGCGGAATAACACTTTGATATTTAATAAAACAGTAAATTAACACAGAAAATATGAAGAACAAACTGTAAACTTGTATTGAATGCTTGAAGTTACAAGATTACACACTCAACCTCAATATTGATGAACAGACTCACCAATACGAATTCTACTTCTCTAGAATTAGGATCTATGCCTTGAGGTTGATTTTCTCTCTATCAAAAATTATCAAAAGTTAATTCTATCTATTCTATACATTCTATACATATACTGATCAAAAGATAATTACAAAGAATAAACAAATCTTCAGTATATCTTCCATGTATATCTTCTAAGCTTCCATATATATCTACAGAATATCCAGTTGTCATTTGTTCCATCCGGATCTCTTAAGCAGCACTAATTATGCTCAGCAGCAGTAACTTCTTCTAGCAGCATTAACTACTAAGCAGTACTAACTACTAGCAGTACTAACTAGCTAAGCAGTACTAACTTTGTTCAAGCAGCACTATCTTTGACTAGAAGTAGTAATTCTACTAGCAGTAGTAATACTCAGCAGTATTATCCTTCAAAGTACTCTGGCAGTACTAACTCTGAACTAGCAGTAGTAACCAGCAGTAGAAATTCTGTACTAGCAGCATTAACCACACTTGGTAGAATCTTCAGTTCCCAACAATCTCCCCCTAACTTGACTTTTAGGAAGAGAAGTCAAGTTCTTCAGATACTCTTTCAGAAGATCTCCAAGATGCTCCCAAAACTTCATAGTGGCCTATATTCCAGTATTTGCATCCAATCCCAAACTCTGATTGATGGTTCTTTGGATCAAGTATTTAGCCATTTCTGAATCTGGAATACACCCTAGCTTTTTCTTCAGCATGGCATGAAGCTTCAATCTGCTGTGATTGTATACTCTATCCACTAGGAAGTATTCTATGTGATTTCTATCCAAAGTCACTGCATATACTCCACTAGTTTCATATAGAGTCCAATTTGTAACTGCTTGAAACACATTTCTTATGACCTGGTCCACCTCTTCAGGTTTGAACATCATACACAAATACTCCATCACCAGTTTTGTAAGTGAAATCCCTGGAGCTTTTAACTGATCTGCATACAACTTCATTCCTATGTCAAACATCTCTTCTAAATCAGACCTAGAACATGTTCTGACAATCTTGACCCAAGTGTTGAATACCTCATACTGATCATCCTTCCTCTTGAGTCTTATATACTCCTTTCCATCCACTGTCAGTGTATCCCAGTGAATTACCTCAGGAGGCTTAACTCCTACAGGTTCTGCAGAAATTGGTTCAGGCACTTTGTCCATCACTACCATATACAAACTTACATCATCTTTGGTTGATGGCTCTTGCTGTTTAGATGACTCAGGTGCCACTTCTTCTTCAGCAACCTTCTCAGCTTCTCCTTCAGATACTCTAGGCCTCTTAGTTGACTTTCTCCTAGCCATCATCTTTGTTCTTTTCAAAGATCTTACACTTTCACCAAGTGTAGTTTCCTTTTCTGGGGTTTCTTGCTCATCAGGGAATGGTTTTTGTAAGAAATCATTGCTCTCTTTCATTATTTTCTCCATTTCAACCCTTGCAGTATCATCCCCTTGGAGCTTTGTCATCTCAGCATCATACATCTTCTTAAGGTTCTCAAAAGACATTTTAGAGAACATCTCCACCTTGACACCTACTGCACCCTTGAGGAAAGTAATCATTTTCTTTCTCTCTTGAGCACCAAGGTATGTCTTTGAAGGTTGTCTTTTTCTTGCAGCCATTTTGATCTTGGTAGGCTTATTCAAACATGTGGCTTTCTGTTTGGCTTGCTCAGTTGCTAAACTCTGTTGGTAGGCTTTCTTTAACTCTGCAACCATTGCTTTAGCTATTTCTCTATCCTTTGATACTTGCTCAAATTCTGCTTCTTCAAGTTCAAGCTGAATCTTCCTGGATAGAGCTTCATCTGAGTCAATCAACTTCTGCCTTTTCATTGGTTGATCTGATTCAACTAGCTTTGCCTTACCTTTCTCTTTACCCATCACTTTCTCAGTGCTGGAGTTCTTTGCTGCATCACCTCTTTCTTTTATGACAACTCCTTTGGCCTTTGAGATGACCTTGGGAGTATCATGCTTGGCTTTGATGAGTGTTTCTGCAATCTCAAGCTCTGTAAGGACCTCTTTTACTGTTTCTGCTGCTTCTTTCAGAGCAGCAGTATTAACCATTTTTGTTGCTTTACTTGAACTGGCAGTATTAATGGTTTCTGCTGCTGGCTCTGTTTCTGCTGCTTGCTCATTCTCCCCCTCAACATCATGTTTTTCCTCTTGCTCCCCCTTAGCTTTGGCCTCAGCTTCTGACTCCCCCTTTTTGGGAGCATCAGTCACTGGTTTCCTCCTTCTGAGCACAAATTGTTTCTTCTTCCTTTGCATAATCAGTTTCCTTACCATTTGCTTCAGGTTGATGATTTGTTCTTGTTGTGACAGAACTATGAGTTTAAGTTCTTCTATATCCTTACCCTGTTTGATTACATCCATGTTGATGTTTCCCATGGTTTCCATCAATTCATAATAGTTATAACTGTCCTCACCTTCTCTGGAAGTGTTACCCTCCTTTGAAGGATCATTGGATCTTTTAGTAGTGGAAGTCTTCTGCCTAGCAGAAGCACTATCCACCCCCTTGGTTTCTTGGCACCAGGGACCTTCAAATGATTGCTCATTTGAAGTTGCCATGGGGAAGGTCTTATTGATGTTACCACTTTCCTCCTCTGTGCTAGCAGGAGTAGTGGCAGCCTCATCACCCATATACTCTTCCTCCTCCTCAGAGAGCACCTCCTTGGGGCTGGGAGACACCCCTGTGGTTTCCCTATGGATATTCTCTAAAGGAGAATTCTCCTTTAGAGGGCTTAAAGGCTTGGGGGTGATGGTACAAGAAGGGAAGGAGCCTTCTTTACCTGTTTCCTCTTGTAAGTTTGTGTAATTGAAGAGGTTGGTTTTGCAAGAAGGGACTGGGGAATTGTTTTTGAGTGGGAAGGTTGGGCTTGGCTAGCAGTGGGATGGTCTAATGGGGGCCTTGACCCTGCTGCCATACCTTCAGTGGTTTGGGACACCACCATCATTGTAGAGAACAATGGGGTGTCAACTCCTTTCGAGTCCCCAGCAGATCTTCTCATATTTGAGAAAACCTTGCCTTTGGGGGGTTTAGGTACATATACCCCAACAGGTTGTGGTATGTCCGTCAATTCATTAGTAATAACTTCTTGGACAAACCTGGGATACATAAAGAAACTCTTTTTGTTTCCCATGTTTGATACAAGATCACTGAATATCATTTTTGAAAAATTATACCTTCTGGCTGTAGCCAAACAGACCAAAGCATAGGCAATGGGACTGCTGAACTCACTCCATCCAGTAGTCTTTTTGGAGATGCAATGCATCAAGGTATGAACAAGAAAACGCCATTGGGGTGAAAATTTTGCTTTTGAGAATTTGAAAACACCCAATGGGCCTCCATACCCCATTCTTGTAAGGGAAGAGAACAGTTCATCATTGGGAATAGAAGTTATACTAGAAGCATCGTCTAGACGTAGACTGATGCGAATAACTTCTTCAGAAACAGTTAAGGGTTGGTCACACACCCTGGTCTTGATCATCTGCACACCATTCTCAGTAACAATGGTGGCATTAGCCCAGAACTGCCTTTGATGCTCAATGTAGATTGTAGGTGCAACTGTAAGAGCATGAGCAATATGGCTCGACTTGAGGAAATCCACAATTTGATGAAATCCTGCAGCTTGCTTTGGCTTTTGTAGCATTGCGATCTCATTGTGCTCGTCGATAAACGCCATGGATGCCATTGAACTGGGTTGTTCTTGCCTGGAAGACTAGGTACTTGAGAGAAAAAGATTTAGCGCACAAGTGAACAGTATGCAAAGAGTCGTTATAAACGCTTAGGCGGGCAAAGGGTATTTATAGTATTTGTAACAGAAGAAGTATTAACCTAGAGCAGTATTAACTACCTAGCAGTATTAACTGCGAGCAGTATTAACCGCGAGCAGTATTAACTAACTAGCAGTATTAACTGCGAGCAGTATTAACCGCGAGCAGTATTAACCAACTAGCAGTATTAATCAACTAGCAGTATTAACCAACTAGCAGTATTAACCAACTAGCAGTATTAACCAACTAGCAGTATTAACCAACTAGCAGTATTAACCAACTAGCAGTATTAACTATACTTACTCATTGAAGCTTAGGCTGAATTGAATACTGCTATGTATGCCTTGCAAAGATAGATTAGTAACACCAAGGATCTATAATATTCAGATATTTATCCACTTTTTGAGATAATGCTTATTCAGAGTTGATCATTCCCACACTTGTTACCAAGAAAGTGAATCTACCCACATCAAAGGCTTTGGTGAATAGATCAGCAAACTGGTTGTCAGTATGAACTTTTACAACTTGAACAAGTTTCTTTTCATTACAGTCTCTTATAAAGTGATACCTGATCTCAATGTGCTTTGTCTTAGAGTGCTTGACTGGATTATTTACAATGTTGATAGCACTGCTATTATCAATAAAGATGGGAGTGTGTAGAAAGGTTACCCCATAGTCCATCATTTGATTCTGAATCCATAAGACTTGAGAACAGCAACTTGCAGCTGCTATGTACTCTGCCTCTGTTGTAGATGTGGACACTGTGGTTTGTTTCTTGCACTGCCATGAAACTAGTCTAGCACCCAAGAACTGACATCCTCCAGAAGTAGACTTTCTGTCCAAGTTTGCCCCACCTAGATCACTGTCTGAGTATGCTATTAGGTCAAAGGGTGAGTCATGAGGATACCAAAGTCCCAATCTGGGTTGTCCTTTGAGATATCTGAATATCCTCTTAACAGCTTGAAAGTGAGATTGCTTTGGCCTAACTTGGAATCTTGCACAAACACAGACTGGAAACATTATATCTGGCCTTGATGCTGTGAGATACATGAGAGAACCAATCATGGATCTGTAATGATGCACATCCATATCCTCCCCCTCAAGATCTGCTGTTATCTGTTTGTGAGTCTCCATAGGTGTACTAGCAGGTTTTGAATCTGAGAAACCAAACTTGGTTAGAATGTCCTGCACATACTTGGATTGACATATGAAGATACCATCTGACTTCTGTTGAACTTGGAGTCCAAGGAAGAAAGTAAGTTCCCCCATGGAACTCATTTTAAACCTTTGATGCATTAGATCCTCAAACTCCTTGCACATGTTATCTCTTGTAGATCCAAAGATAATGTCATCAACATAAATTTGGACCAACAAGATATCCTTCTTCTTTCTTTTGATAAATAGAGTCTTATCAATGACTCCTCTTTCAAAGCCATTTTCCAAGAGATAGGATGACAGAGTGTCATACCATGCTCTTGGAGCTTGATGCAGTCCATAAAGAACTTTCTTCAATTTGTATACTCTGTTTGGATAGTTTGGGTTTTCAAACCCTGGTGGTTGACAGACATATACCTCTTCTTCAATTGAACCATAGAGAAAAGCACTCTTTACATCCATTTGATAGACTTTGAAGTTCATGTAAGAAGCATAGGCTAGGAATAATCTGATTGCTTCTATCCTAGCCACAGGTGCAAAAACTTCTTCATAATCTATACCTTCTTCTTGAGTATACCCTTGAGCCACTAGCCTTGCTTTGTTCCTTATGACAATTCCTCTTTCATCTCTCTTGTTCCTGAAGATCCACTTTGTGCCAATTGCTCTGTGACCTTTAGGAAGGTCTACCAGATCCCATACATCTTGTAGTTTGAACTGCAACAATTCTTCTTGCATTGCTTCTATCCAGCTGGATTCTTTCATTGCATCATGTGCCTTTTTAGGCTCAAGCTGGAATAGAAAGCAAGAAAGCACTGTATGCTGTTGATCTTGCATTTCTTGAAGTCTGCTCTGATGTCTAGTCATCATAGGAGATGATATATCTCCTATTACCAGCTGTGGAGGATGATTCTTTTGAACTCTGGTGTTATGACTAGGTTCTTCATTAACTTCAGCCTCTAGATTAGAGTCATTCAACTCAACTGAAGTGTTTTCAGCAGCTACTTCTGATTCTTTATCTTCTTGATTCTCTTCATCTCTACTCTGACTTGGTCCAGTAGATGGTTCCTTTTCACAGTCTTCAAAAGAATTCACTGTGGGTGTGGGAAAGATCACTGATTTAGATATACTTTCTTGAACTTGTGTAGTCCCTGATCCTTCACATCCTGAACCTGCATGATCATCACTACTGAAACCAAAGGAGTTAGTTAGTGAATCAATGTCAAATAGCCATTGAGGACCAGTTCCAATAGGATTTGGTGTGTTCTCATTGCATTTGACATTGTCAATTTCTTCAATTATTCTTGAAGATGAATTGAACACTCTGTAGGCCTTACTTTGAGATGAATAACCAACAAGAAATCCATCATCTGCTTTGCTATCAAACTTACCTAAGTGAGTTTTGGTATTGAGAATGGTACAAGGACACCCAAAAGGTTTGAAAAATCCAATAAAGGGTTTTCTTTTATTTAAAAGCTCATATGGTGTCTTGTTCTTTGGCTTAACTACTAGAACTCTGTTTTGGACATAACAGGCAGTATTAACTGCTTCAGCCCAGAAGGTAATTGGCAGTTTTGAATCAGCCAACAGAGATCTAGCAGCCTCTATTAATGTCCTATTTCTCCTTTCAGCAACACCATTCTGTTGAGGAGTCCTAGGAGCACTATACTGTCTCTCAATCCCTTTCTCTTCACAAAAGGTGTTTAGATCAAAATTTTTGAATTCAGTCCCATTATCTGATCTAATGACTTTTACTTTTTGATTAGTTTGGTTTTCAATTCTCAGGATAAAGGACTTGATCAGTCCACTTGTCTCATCCTTAGTCCTTAGAAAATATACCCAGGTGAATCTAGAGTAATCATCAACAATAACCAAGCAGTAAGATTTCTTGCCTATACTCATAACATTTGTAGGACCAAACAGATCCATGTGCAATAACTGGAGACAAGAAGAAATACAATTTATCTCTTTGGTCTTATGAGAAGTTTTATGCTGTTTGCCTTTGAGGCAAGCAACACAATGATCATCACATGAAAAGACTTTAGAAGGTAAACCTCTTACAAGGTTGTTTTTAACAAGTTTGTTCATAGTCTTAAAATTCATGTGACACATCCTTCTGTGCCAAAGAGAGGATTCATCTACAGAAGCTTTTGAAACAAGACAATTTAGAGATGAATCACTTTTAACATTTTCCATATCTAGACAGTAAACATTGTCCTTTCTTGGAGTTCTTAGTAGTATCATGCTTTCATCAACTACTTTGAACCCTGGAGCAAGGATCATACACTCAGTATTTGTAAATAATATACTATGTTGTTTGTCACAAACCTGTGATACACTTAACAGGTTGTATTTTAATTGATCAACATAGTAGACATCCTCAAATGTCATCTTACCTTTGGTGACATTACCTTTTCCACTTATCTTACCACCAGTAAGATTGTCTCCAAAAGCAACATGTCCTCCATTGATATGCTTGAAATCCTGAAGGCATGACATGTTGCCTGTCATGTGCCTTGAGCAACCACTATCAACATGCCATATGCTCCTTCCCTTGAGCTGTTGGTTGCCCTGCACATAAGATAGATCAGTTAGTGTGAATTAGGAACCCAAGCCAAAGTGGTCTTGGGTACCCCTTTCTCATCAAAATACTTGCATTCCTTCTTGACAAGATTTTTGAATTTTAGCTCCTCATGCTTGGAGTACTTTGTCACAATAATAGGCTTGGAAACATGTGTGCTAGAAACAGTACTGGTTTTAGATGTACTAACTGCCTTAGCAGCACTTGCAAGCTTAGCAGTATTAACCTTGTTAGCAGTAGTAACTGTGTTAGCAGCAGTAACTGTGTTGGCAGTGTTAACCTTTGAAGAGGTACTAACTGTATTAGCAACATTAATATTTTTAGCAGTACTAACACAGGTAGCAGCAGTAATACTTCCAGCAGCACTAACCCTGTCAGCAGCACTAACAGTTTTAGTGCTTTTGGGCACCCACATTTTAATGCTTTCTTTTAACATCCTTTTCTTCATAGGGCCTTTCTTTTCACCATGTTTCTTTCCAGCCTTCCTATAATCAACAGATTTTTGCTTACATCTTTGAAAGGTCATTTGTTGATTAATAGGATTGAAGAAGCAATATTTAGCCAGATGATTTAACTTGCCACATATGAAGCAAGGTTTTGGTCTATTGATTTTACTCAGATCAACTCCTTGCTTCTGAGCCCATTGATTATTCCAGTTTCTTTGATTTCCTCTTTTTAAACCAGAATTTAGGCTCTTGGCTTTACTGCAATCACACTGTTTACAAGATGCAGGATTCACAACTGTGGTCTGTTTGTAATGGACCTTGTTGTCTTTTCCTTTGGTCTTTTCTATCTCCTTGGACTTTATCCAGTTTTTCCTACATCCCTCATTGGTGATTATATTGTTTTCTACATGGATTTCTTTACTTATATCATTATCTCTCTTCTTACTGGCTTCTTTCTCAGTTATATCCTTAATTACTACTTCATCCAAAGGGTCTATCTTAAAGGCTTTTTCAGATAAGTCCTTTTTCTCCTTGGTTTCTAACAAGTCTGAAGTAGGAGAGATATAATTGTTGTTATAAGGAGGAGGTGTACTGTTGTATCCAATACCAGGCTTCATCTTATCATGTATCTGAGCCTTTAGAAGAGAATCCATTGCTTTTGAAGCATATGAAAACTTCTCTATGTCAAGTTTAACTTTAGACAATTCCTCCTTTAGCTTATCACTCTCTTCTAAGGATTTAGACAGTTTGGTCTCTAACTCATTCTTTTCCCACTTCCAGTAGTTAGTGTCATAAGAGTGTTGAAGTTCATTAGCTTGAAAGCTTTGATTTGTTCTTCAAATCTCTCAACTATTAGCACATAATCTCTTCTATCCTTTTCTAACCTTTTGAGGTCATCACACATACTTTGATTGTGATCCCTGTATCTTTTGACAGTGTCAATGCAAGTTTTAGTGCAAAGGTTAGAAATTACCTCAGAAGGGAGATCAGACACTTCTGCCATAAGAGCTTGATTCTGAATGGCTTTCTCAGCTTGATCACTCCAGTCAAATCCCATTCCTTGTTGAGAAACAAGGGCTTGAGCAGGATTCTTGTTCTGAGTGTAGCCTCCATTCTGAGCTTGTTGGTGGTTGTTGTTAGGAACAGCACTCCTGCATTCTCTAGCAAAGTGTCCTTTCATGTGACACTTACAACATTCCACTTTGGTCTTGTCGAAACCAGCTCCATCTTCTCTTCTTTGAGAGAAGTTATTCCTTCCTGTTCTTTTAATGAATTTCTTCACCCTCATGGATAGCATGGCCATCTGCCATTTGATATCCATCTCCTCCAGGTCATCATTGATTAATGAATTGTTACTATGACTGGACAAGAAGGCTTCAAAGATTGTTTCAGATCCTTTTTCTGAACTTGCTCCACCAGCAGTACTAACTGCTTCAGGGATGGCAGTAGTATCAGTGGCTGCTGAAAGAAGTGCAGAATTGTGGACATAACCAGTAGGCTTCTTCTTGATCTCTACCTCAGTTTCAAAAACTCTTAGATCATTGTATAGATCATCAAGTTCTTTCTCTTCCAGATTGTCACTCTGCCTATAGGAGACAGTGTACATAGTCCATTCATCCCCAAGAGATCTGAGGAACTTCCTGTTGATGTCATCTTGATCCATCTTCACTCCAACAGTAGCCAGTTCACCAATGAGTTTGTTGAACCTATCAAAAGTTTGAGTCATAGACTCATTCTTTGAGGAAGTAAAATTCTCATATTGCTGCTTTAGAACATCTCTTTGATTTCTTTTGATACTCTTAGTTCCAGCTAATCTTTTCTCTAGAGCATTCCAGAGAATTTGAGCATCAGTGCAATTGCAAAATTGATGCTGATATTCATTGGGGATTGCCAAGAGCAGAGTGCTCAAGGCCTTCATCTCTGTCTGTCTGATCTTTCTTTCACCATCTGTCTTTGGTGGAGGTCTTTTTCCATCTGGTCCTATCCTTCCAGCTTCAGAAGGACCATTCTAAATGATATCCCACATTGAGTAGTCAGTGAGAAGAATATATTGTCTGATTCTTATCTTCCACATGTCAAACTCACTAGGTTTGAGCATTGGAACCTTGGAGACCAAAGTACTGCTTGATTCTGTAAGATTTTCCATGATAGATAGATGTTTCTGAGAGAACAGGCTCTGATACCACTTGTCAGGATCGAATTCTTAACAAGAATTAATTCTCAGAAACTAATATCAAAGAAGTTTGCGGAATAACACTTTGATATTTAATAAAACAGTAAATTAACACAGAAAATATGAAGAACAAACTGTAAACTTGTATTGAATGCTTGAAGTTACAAGATTACACACTCAACCTCAATATTGATGAACAGACTCACCAATACGAATTCTACTTCTCTAGAATTAGGATCTATGCCTTGAGGTTGATTTTCTCTCTATCAAAAATTATCAAAAGTTAATTCTATCTATTCTATACATTCTATACATATACTGATCAAAAGATAATTACAAAGAATAAACAAATCTTCAGTATATCTTCCATGTATATCTTCTAAGCTTCCATATATATCTACAGAATATCCAGCTGTCATTTGTTCCATCCGGATCTCTTAAGCAGCACTAATTATGTTCAGCAGCAGTAACTTCTTCTAGCAGCATTAACTACTAAGCAGTACTAACTACTAGCAGTATTAACTAGCTAAGCAGTACTAACTTTGTTCAAGCAGCACTATCTTTGACTAGCAGTAGTAATACTCAGCAGTATTATCCTTCAAAGTACTCTGGCAGTACTAACTCTGAACTAGCAGTAGTAACCAGCAGTAGAAATTCTGTACTAGCAGCATTAACCACACTTGGTAGAATCTTCAGTTCCCAACACTGTAAGATTGTCTCCAAATGCAACATGTCCTCCATTGATATGCTTGAAATCCTGAAGGCATGACATGTTACCTGTCATGTGCCTAGAGCAACCACTATCAACATGCCATATGCTCTTTCCTTTGAGCTGTTGGTTGCCCTGCACATAATATAAATCAGTTAGTATGATATAGGAACCCAAGACAAAGTGGTCTTGGGTACCCCTTTCTCATCAAAATACTTGCATTCTTTCTTGACAAGATTTTTAAACTTTGACTCCTTATTTTTGGAGTACTTTGTCACAATGATAAACTTGGAAACATATTTTCCAGAAGCAGTACTGGTTTTAGAAGTACTAACAGCATGAGCAGTACTAACCTTGTTAGCAGTAGTAACTGTGTTAGGAGCATTAATATTTTCAGCAGTACTAACACTGTTAGCAGTAGTAACTGTGTTAGCAGCATTAATATTTTCAGCAGTACTAACACTGTTAGTGCTTCTAGGCACCCATATTAAAACACTTTCTTTTAAAACCTTATTTTTCATAGGGCCTTTGGTTTCAACAGATTTCTTTGGTTTCCTATAACCAACAGGTTTTTGCATAAATCTTTGAAAGTTCATCTGTTGGTTAATAGGGTTGAAGAAACAATACTTAGCCAAATGATTCAGCTTGCCACATATGAAACAAGGTTTTGGTCTATTGATATTATTCAGATCAACTCCTTGTTTCTGAGCCCATTGATTATTCCAGTTTCTTTGGTTACCTCTTTTTATACCAGAATTTAGGCTCTTAGCTTTATTGCAAGCACACTGTTTACAAGGTCCAGGATTCACAACCGTGGTTTGTGTGTAATGGACCTTGTTATCCTTTCCTTTGGTCTTCTCTATCTCCTTAGACTTGACCCAGATTTTCCCACATCCCTCATTGGTGATAATGTTGTTTTCTAATGGTATATCTTTACTCACATCATTATCCCTATTCTCACTGCTTCTTTCTCAGTCAAATCCTTAACTACTACCTCATCCAAAGGATCAATCTTAAAAGCTTCCTCAGACAAGTCCTTTTTCTCCTTGGTCTCTAACAAGTCTGAAGTAGGAGAGATATCGTTGTTGTTGTAAGGAGGGGGTGTATTGTTGTATCCAATACCAGGCTTCATTTAATCATGAATCTGAGCCTTTAGAAGATAATCCATTGCTTTTGAAGCATATGAAAACTTTTCTATGTCAAGCTTAACTTTAGATAGTTCCTCTTTCAGCCTATCATTCTCTTCTAAGGATTTAGACAGTTTGGTCTCTAATTCATTCTTTTCCCACTTCCAATAGTTTGTGTCATAAGAGTGTTGAAGTTCATTAGCTTGAAAGCCTTTGATTTGCTCTTCAAATCTCTCTACTATTAACACATAGTCTCTTCTGTCCTTTTCTAATCTTTTGAGGTCATCACACATGCTTTGGTTGTGATCCCTGGACCTTTTGACAATGTCTGTGCAAGATTGAGTGCAAAGATTAGAAATTACCTCAGAGGGGAGATCAGACACTTCTGCCATAAGAGCTTGATTCTGAATGGCTTCCTCAGCTTGATCACTCCAGTCAAACCCCATTCCTTGTTGAGAAACAAGGGCTTGAGCAGGATTCTTGTTTTGATTGTAGCCTCCATTCTGAGCTTGTTGGTGGTTGTGGTTTGGAACACCACTTCTGCATTCTCTAGCAAAGTGTCCTTTCATGTGGCACTTATAGCATTCCACCTTTGTCTTGTCAAAACCAGCTCCATCTTCTCTTCTTTGAGAGAAGTTGTTACTTCCTGTTCTTTTGATAAACTTCTTCACCCTCATAGATAACATGGCCATCTGCCATTTAATGTCCATCTCCTCCAGGTCATCAGGGTGAAGTTGATCCAGATCATCATTAATCAATGAATTGTTGCTGTGACTGGACAAAAAGGCTTCAAAGATAGTTTCAGTGCCTTTTTCTGAATTCACTCCACTGGCAGTACTAATTGCTTCAGGGTTGGCAGTAGTATCAGTAGATGCTGATAGAAGTGCAGCATTGTGGATATAACCAGTGGGCTTCTTCTTGATTTCTACCTCAGTTTCAAAAACTCTTAGATCATTATATAGATCATCAAGTTCCTTCTCTTCCAGATTTTCACTCTGCCTATATGAGACAGTGTACATAGTCCATTCATCCCCAAGAGATCTGAGAAACTTTCTGTTGATATCATCTTGCTCCATCTTCACTCCTACAGTAGCCAGTTCACCAATGAGCTTGTTGAACCTATCAAAAGTTTGAGTCATAGACTCATTCTTTGAAGAAGTGAAGTTCTCATACTGCTGCTTTAGAACATCTCTTTGATTTCTTTTGATGCTTTTAGTTCCAGCAAATCTTTTCTCTAGAGCATTCCAGAGAATCTGAGCATCAGTGCAGTTGCAAAATTGATGCTGATATTCATTGGGGATAGCCAAGAGCAGAGTGCTGAAGGCCTTCATCTCTGTCTGTCTGATCTTCCTCTCACCATCTGTCTTTGGTGGAGGTCTTTTCCCATCTGGTCCAATCTTTCCTGCTTCAGAAGGACCATTTTCAATGATATCCCACATTGAGTAGTTAGTGAAAAGAATGTATTGTCTAATTCTGATCTTCCACATGTCAAACTCATTGGGTTTGAGCATAGGAACTTTAGAGATCAGAGTACTATTTGATTCTGCAAGGTTTTCCATGATGAATAAATAGATGTTTCTGAGAGAGTTAGGCTCTGATACCACTTGTCAGGATCGATTTCTTAACAAGAATAAAGTCTCAGAAATAATATCAAAGAAGTTGCGGAATAACACTTTGATATTCAATGTAACAGTAAACAAAACAGTATATGATCAACAACTTGTAAACTTGTATTGAATGCTTGAAGTTATAAGATTAAACACACAACCTCAATATTGACGAACAGGCTCACCAATACGAATTCTACTTCTCTAGAATTAGGATCTATGCCTTGAGGTTGATTTTCTCTAAAACTTAGAATGAATGATTAATTCTGTATAAACTATTCTATACAATCTATATATAAACTGAACAAAAGATAATTACAATAAATATAAAATCTTCAGTATATCTTCCATCATTATCTCTATAAGCTTCCTTGAATATCTTCAGTTTATCCAGCTGTCATCCTTTTCATACGGATCTCCATCTCATAAGGAGTACTAATCATAAGCAGCATTAATATTCTGAGCAGTAGTAAGTTCAGCAGCACTAACCATACTCAGCAGTATTAATCTCTTAGCAGTAGTAACTCCAGCAGTATTAATAATGAAGAGCAGCATTAACTTTGTTCCAGCAGCATTAACTTCTACTAGCAGCATTAACCACATAAGTAGTAACCATGATGAACTAGCAGCATTAACCATACTTGGTAAATTCTTCAGTTCCCAACATCTTCTTTGGTAGCCATTCTGATCTCACTACAGTCTTTCTCTTATGTATATCTGAAACATTTGAACTTTTAAAGTTAGAACTGTGAGATATGAAATATTGCTTGTTCTTTGGCTTACCAGTGGTTGTCCGTTTTTGTGAATACAGAGTTCTTTTCTTCCTTTGGCATTCTTGGTATTCACAGAAACTGGGTCATCAACTTTCGTTGATGT
This sequence comes from Arctium minus, assembly GCA_954870635.1. NCBI lineage: Eukaryota > Viridiplantae > Streptophyta > Magnoliopsida > Asterales > Asteraceae > Arctium > Arctium minus. The sequence goes on from OX941081.1 coordinate 147,841,983, forward strand.
TTCACCTTTCTCGAACACACATCGTAATCCAAAAGAATTAATAATAAATTGTGAATGATCAGGAAGTTTTGCATTGAAATCAAATTGAGCAACACAATCATCTTGTTATCCCAGTTTTATCTAGTTGGTTAACAATCAATCAAGTAATCAAGCAACACAATAATAATCAAGAGATATAAAGATTAATAATAACGTACCAATCCCTTGAATAAACAATGAAACCCTTGAGTGTTCTTGATACCCTTTGAATACAGAGAAAACTTCACCTTACTCTATTATGATTATTGTAAATATGAGGATTCTTACCTAAAATCTAATAAACCAAAACATTAAATACCCAGGCTTTAGGCCTAACGGGCTTAGCTAAAAGCTTAACGGGCTTGAGGCCCAATAGTTAACAACTATTAGATTATTACATAATAAACCCTCTAATTAACTTTATCACAATTGCAGTTTAAACCCTTAACTTTAACATTAATCTTGAATACAATTATTTGATCCAACAATCTCCCCCTTTGGATTCAAGATTAAAAAAAATTTGCAATTGTCTTCGGGTCTTCACTGGTCTTTTCTTTTCTTCAGATATGTCGTTGATCGCTTCAAAACTTGATATCTTTAAAATCTTTAAAATCTTTGAAACTTTGATATCTTTGAATTTGAAACTTTGATATCTTTGAAAATCTTCAGCAGTCTTTAGATTATATTCTCCTTCTTTGATAATTCTCCCTTTTCGTATCTTCTCCCCCTTTTTTATATCTTCTCCCCCTTTTTGATGAGTGGTGAGAATCAACATCATCAAAACTTGGCAAAACAATCTCCCCATTTTCAAGACAATCTCCCCCTTTGTGTATGATCATCATGTAAGCATAGTCTTCATCATGTAACGAGCCCTGTATGAAATAAGAGCAGTCTTCCCAGATGGAAAGAGTGATTATCTCAATCTTTTCAGATTCAAATAAAAAGTAGTAACCATTCAAATCTTTTCAAATTCAAACAGTTAATAAGTGTAACCCTGAATCAACAAATGACTCAGTTAGAATGCCTGTCAATGACACAAAGTCACTGAGTAACACAAAGTTACTATATAAGGAGCTGGTTTGATGTAGACTCCCCAGGTCTTCCATTCAATCATCGAATAACACATGGTTATCTATGAACGTTCTGACAGAAAACATATTTCTGTGTGCTTGTGCATGTGTATGAAAGAATTAAGCACAGATGTTTTCTATTCATTTTAGGCTCAAAGTATGTAAACTTGTTGAGACAACAACAAATTATACAAAGACTCAATGTGCATGAGAAAGGGTTCGAAGGTGGGGCAACTTTCCTTCTTTTTCAATATTAGTATCTTCCAAATGAAGAACCAATAGCGTATGTGCTGCGTCCCCAGAAAATGTGAAACATTCTCTTTTTGAGAAAAGAATGAGTAGCTGGTGGGGTTGTATGCAAGAGATAGCATGGGCTAGGTGCCTATTTCAATGATGGTCACCAAAGAATGTGAACCAATCAGATTATATGGCTGCCCGGCTCAGAAAGAAGTTTGGTGCAGAGTTTAATATTCTTTTACTCTGTTCTCTCACCCTCTTTCTTTTAATTCTCACTTCTAACCAATCTCTCTTTTTCATTTTACCTCTTCACAAACCATCACTCAATTCTTTTTACCCTTCTCCCCTCAATCACTCAGGGAATACTTCCTGGGTAGGAAACACTGGTTATCGTGAATCCATGGAAGTTCTGATAAGTTCTCACACTGAATCCCATGTATTTTCCTAAAAAGAACATGCTGTTCAACAGGCTATTGTACATGTAAGCACAAATACCACTTGTTACATGAAGAATAAAATATTCGGAGATGTCAAAACAGAAGATGTTTGACGATGCAATACTCCCCCTCAAACTAAAAGAGTTTGACGATTTAAGCTGTTAAGAAGTTTCAATTAAGCTCATAGGAGTTTTGTCATGAAGAACAATATGTTGAAGAATCTAAAACGAATGTTGTTTATATGAACAATATATAAACATATTTTCAATGAAAGCACATGAAATGACGTTTGATTCAATCAACAGTGAATACAAAGAACGTGAGTATTACCATAGAAAGATTTAACTTTTGATACATGGTAATAACAAAGTCAAAATAGAATGTTCTGAACCGTTATGTGTATGAATACTTGACAAAGTATATTGACAAGATAAAACGCAAGTATTTATCTTTAAGAACACACGATCAGATTAAGATTAAGAAAAGAAGAAAAAAAAAACAGAAAAATAAGGCACTGAAGTGCGGGTTCTAATCCGATGTGATTAGAAGCCATTGTCACTTGACCAAACCTGCATAAAAGAAATAAGGGTAATCATTTATGAAAATGATTCCTCTCTCGTTAGCAACAGTTTAAAAATAACACACAAGATAAAAACATAGAATACTCCCCCTAGAATCATGAGTAAGGTCTAAGACATGTTCAACATACCAAGTTTGCTGATGAGAAATTGAAATCGCTTTTCATCCAATGGCTTGGTGAAAAGATCAGCTAACTGGAAGTCAGTTTGAACAAAGTGCATTTCAATATTACCTTTTTCTACATGATCCTTGATGAAATGATAGCGTACATCTATATGCTTGGTCTTCGAGTGCTGTATCGGATTAGCAGTTATAGATATTGCACTCTTGGAATCACAATAAATCGGAACGCGCTTGTAGTTGTATCCAAAGTCCCTTAACTGTGTCTTCATCCAGAGGACTTGAGAACAGCAGCTAGCAGCAGCTACATACTCAGCCTCGGCAGTGGATGTTGAAACACAATTTTGTTTCTTTGAAGTCCAACTCACAAGTTTGTCACCTATGAATTGACATGATCCAGAGGTGCTTTTCCGGTCTAGCTTACAACCTGCATGATCAGCATCTGTAAAGGCAGTTAGTTCAAAACGAGAATCCTTTGGATACCAAAGGCCTAGATTAGGAGAACCTTTGAGATATTTAAGGATTCGCTTAACAGCAGTTAAGTGCGACTCTTTAGGATTAGACTGATATCTCGCACAAAAACATGTGGCAAACATTATATCCGGGCGACTGGCAGTCAGATAAAGTAAAGATCCAATCATGCTACGATACACCTTTTGATCAACAGACTTCCCGGAGGGATCCGCGTCTAAGAGTGTACCAGTAGCCATTGGTGTTTTCATGACTGAACTATCTGACATATTGAACTTTTTCAAAATATCTTTTATATATTTAGCTTGATTAATAAATATGCCTTCGGGTAATTGCTTTACTTGTAAACCAAGAAAGAAATTTAATTCACCCATCATCGACATCTCAAACTTTGTTTCCATTATCTTTGAAAAGTTCTTACAAAATTTTGGATTTGTCGACCCAAATATTATGTCGTCAACATAGATCTGAATAAGAATCAAGTCATCACCTTGCCTTTTAAGAAATAAGGTTGTATCTACTGTACATTTCTTGAAACCAGAAGCAAGTAGAAATTTAGTGAGAGTTTCATACCAGGCTCGCGGTGCTTGTTTAAGACCATAAAGCGCTTTGTCTAAAACATAGACATGATCAGGGTGATGAGGATCAACGAAACCTTCAGGTTGAGCCACGTAGACCTCCTCATGCAGAACGCCGTTCAGGAAAGCCGACTTTACATCCATCTGATAGACTGTAAAGTTTTTGTGCGCTGCATAGGCTAGAAAGATTCTGATGGCTTCAATCCTTGCAACCGGGGCGAATGTTTCGTCATAGTCGATGCCCTCTTGTTGACAATACCCTTTTGCGACCAAACGAGCTTTGTTTCTCACGACTACTCCAACTTCGTCTTTCTTATTTCTGAACACCCACTTTGTTCCAATAACGGATTTACCTTTAGGTAGTGGGAGCAAGCGCCATACCTTGTTCCTTTCGAATTGTAGAAGCTCGTCTTGCATAGCAGAAATCCAGAATGGATCACGTAGAGCTTCAGCCGCTTTCTTTGGCTCTAAGGAACTGAGGAAGCTTGAAAACATACAGAAGTTAGTTGTTGCAGATCTTGTTGTGACACCAGATTGTACGTCACCTATCACGTTGTCCAGGGGATGATCCTTAGTCCAACGATGTGTGCTTGGTAGTGCATCAACTGTTTGTTGCGTATTGGTCGCATCGTTGTCGTCTTGCACGACAGGTTGCTCCACAGATGTACTCGGGACATCTTGTACTGGTGTTTCTGACACTGAAGCTTCTGGACTAGCGGTTGAAGTGCTCGGGACTTCGTTTCCAGATGAACTATCTGTAGAGACAGATTCAGTATTAGTAGAGTCAGAAACTAACGGTGTAGTTGTACCTGATGGAGTTGAAGTGTCAGTGACTTCGTCGGAAGGTCCAGGCATGTCTTCAGAGATAGTAGGGACCTCCGAGTTTGTACCACTTGTTATTGATGTTGATATGCCTTTTTCAAAATCTGCACATATATCATCAAAGGCATCAATAAACAATAAATCTAACTCAGATGAAGTAGAGTTAGAGTTTGAAGAAGATGATCCTGTTATAGCTGGTTCTATTCTTGCTTGAATAGAAGCTTTGCCGTTAAGTCCGAGTTCTGAACTGTTGTGTCCAGAAGTCCTTGTAGAATTCTCATCAAAGGAGACATTCATGCTCTCAACAACCGTCTTAGTTCGGATAATGTAAATTCGATAAGCTTTGGATGTCAGAGAGTATCCAACGAGATATCCTTCATCCGCTTTCTTATCAAATTTTGATAATCCTTGACGCTCTTTAAGAATATAGCACCTGCAACCAAAGACACGAAGAAATTTGATATTAGGTGTACGATTGTTGATTAACTCATATGCTGTTTTATTAACTCGCTTGACCATAATGGTACGGTTCTGTGTAAAACATGCTGTAGCGACTGCCTCGGCCCAAAGGTACATGGGTAGATCTGAGTAAGCAAGCATAGTACGAGCTGCTTCAACCAGAGTGCGATTCTTCCGTTCAACAATGCCGTTTTGCTGTGGAGTGTAGGCTGCGGAGAAGTTATGTGAAATACCCACGGAAGTAAGATAACTCTTCAGGGTGTCATTCTTGAACTCCGTGCCATTATCACTGTGAATGGTTCTTACTGGCAGTTGAAGACGTACTTGAATACGCTTGATGAAAGCGATAATCAACTCTGGCGCATCTGATTTGTTGCGAAGAAACTCGAGCCATGTATACCTTGAGTAGTCATCTATCATTACCAACACATACTTCTTTCCGTTGATAGATGTTGTGCGCATTGGGCCACAAAGGTCCATATGAAGAAGTTCCAGTGCTGATGAGGTCGATGATTCAACTTTGGACTTGAAGGAGCTACGCTTCATTTTGCCCAACTCACATGCGGAACAGAGTGAGTCTTTTTCGAACCTCATTGCTGGTAGACCTTTGACCAGACCTTGTCTTTGTAGCTTCGCTATAGATCGGAAATTCTGATGAGACAAGCGTCGATGCCACGTCCATGATTGTGCTTTAGAAGCTTTGGCTAGTAGACATACTGGACGTGTGGCAGACAGTGTAGGGAAATCTACATAGTATAGATTTCCATGGCGCTCAGCTTTGAAGACTTCGTAACCATCGTGATCTTCTAGATAGCAATGAGTGGTTGTGAAGTGGACTTGATATTGCATGTCACAGAAGTGACTGGTACTGAACAGATTGTGATCAAGTCCTTCAACATATAGCACTTTTTGAATCTTCACAACACCGTTATCGAGCATTCCATATCCTCTGACGTGGCCTTCGGCTTCAGAATTGGCAAATCTAACTGCTCCGGCAGGCTCCTCCACATAGTTATGCAAGAGGTGCTTGAATCCTGTCATGTGGCGTGAACATCCGGAATCTATTACCCACAATCGACAGGCCTGCAAAAGAGACAATTAGTTTTGCTTAGGCACCCATATCAAGATGGGTCCTTCGCGGTTAGCATCAAGCAATTCAGGAATATCCTCAGGTTTGACTTTTACTCTCCATTCATAACGCGGTTTTGGAACCCATTTCCAAACCATCTTAACATTCAATTCCTGAAAGTGCTTTTTAGAAGTAGGATTGGCAACCTTAGCACGATACACTTTTGGTTGTGTAGAAGAATCAGAATTAGAATTAGACTTAGAGTTCAACTTAGCTTTGCTTTTACTCTTTTTGGACTTAGGAGGGGAGTAGTATTTGAATGAATTATCCCAACAGTGTTTGCAGTAAAGATTCTTTCGAGCAAAATTCATAAACTTAGATTTATCGGAACAAATCTTACATTCATGTTTATCAAAAGAAGTACTATTCAAAATAACACTGTCTGTAGGACAACTACTAGAATTCAAACTATTCTTTTTATTCAAACTAAGATCTTTATTCTTCTTACTCTTCCCAACTCCATTTCCTCTTATATCTGAAACAGAAACAGGAACCTTGTTAGTCTCTAACTTAGAAGGTGGTTCTTTTCTAGTGCTCTTTGAAGTCTCACCCTTTTCAAAAATACTTGGAGGATATTCAGGACAATCAGAGTAAGCAACTGTAGGTTTTGCAGGAGCATCAAATTCTGGATTGGTTCTTACCTTCCAGCTTGGATCATTTAACATCTGTTTTTCATTTGAAGCATTTTTAAACAAAGTAATTTTCAAATCATTGATCTCAGTGCAAAGCTCTTGATTTATTTTTAAAGACTTTTCAAGTTTATGTTTGAGATCAAAGTTTTCATCTTCAACCTCATCAAGAGATTGTTGCAACATATCAATTTGCTTCATCAATTCAGATGTATTACCATCCACAGAATTTGATCCCTTTAAATCAGAAACAGGATCAGAGTCTGATGCATTCATCATATCAGAGAATATCTCTTCAGTCATGGACTCAATAAACTCCGTTTTATCATTTTGAACACAAGATTCATCCGCGGTAGCAGCAACTTCTTCAACCTCTTCAGGAAGTAAAGGTTTAGAAGCAATGGGAGTTGAGACTGATGGTATAGTAGATGGATCAACATCCGATTCATACTCATCAATTTTGCATGCAGTCTCAGGTAGAACTGTGTTGGTGCTTACTGATTCTTTAGAAGGTGTGGTAAATAGTGATTCAAACTCAGTAAATTCGATCTTTCGAGTTGCATAGCTTTCGTTCAAATCACCATATGTAAAACCAACAGATTTAAAAAGATTTTGAGAATCAGTGTCACCAGACTTGTTCTTTCTTCTTTCTTCTTGACCTTTGGTCTCTTCAGAAGGTTTAGGAGAACTTGCTTCAACAAAAGTAGCGCGAATGTCAGGAATGGGTTTTATTGCGGAGCCAAATTTATCAAAATTATATAGGTGCTCCGGTGCCTTTTTCAAAATTTCATTAATTGGCACACCCAAACCTGGTTTAAGTTTGTAAAACCTTTCGTCTTGGAGTTTATTGGTCAACAGATTTAATGTTTGTTCAGTCTGACCTCGTTTCATGTTAATGTCCTCCAGTTGTTTTATTTTGGTGTAAGCTTCATTTCTTTCTTTATAACAAACTTCAAATTTGATTTGAAACTCACCCTTTTCAGCATTAAGATTCACAAGATCTGTTTCTAAACCAGATATTTTTTCTTTTAAAGACTCTTTTTCAGCTTTTAAATCATCTTTTTCCTTTTCCTTTTCTTCCACAACAACTTTTAAAATAGCATTTTCATCACGAAAGCTTAAAACAGATTGATGTGCAGAGCTAAGTTTGCCTTTCAGTAAAGCAAATTCATCTTTCATGCCATGTATTTGGGCCATTAAAGATTCAATAAGTTCAGAATTTTCACTTACCTCAGAGTTTGCTTCTTCGGATTGTGTCTCAGAGTCTTCATCGTCACCTTCCAGCTTTGCCATGTAAGAAACTTGGGTGAAATGTGCTTGCTCCTCGTCATCAGAACTTTGGAACAACCAGTTCTCTTCTTCAGCCATTAGTACTTTTCCTTCTTCAGCTTTCTTGGCAATTAGTGACTTTCTTGAGTAGTACTCTGAGTTCTTCACTTTCTTGAATTTGCAGTCCCTTGAGAAGTGCCCAAATTTGCCACAGTTGTAGCATCTTCCTGGTTCATCCTTTCGCTCTTCTCGCTTCTCATCTCTCTTTCCTTCTCTTCTATCTTCCTTCCGATCTTCTCGTCCTTTCTCTCTCTTTCCATGCCTCGGCTTGTATCGCATCTCAGACTTCTCTTTCTTGTATTCATCATACTTTGGCTTTGAGTAAAATCTTTTCTTGCCAAAGCTCTTCTTGAATCGTCTCGTAATGAGAGCCAAGTCTTCAGAGAACTTTTGAATATCAGGATCTAAATCAACTTCCAATTCTTCATCACTTGAAACAGAGTCAGAGTCAGTAACTTCAGTAACTAAAGCTTTGGACGCCTTTTTCTTCGACCTTGCAGAGGATACAGAACCTTTGCCGGCTATGAGAGCCACAGAATCCTTCAGATGATTAGACTCATTATTCATAGATCTCACCTCATCCTCATGTTGAGCAAGAGTAGAGAAGATATCGGTGACATTTTCTCGAGCCATATTCTTCGACATCTGGAGGTTGATAGCAAAGTTCTTCCATTCTGGATTCAGATTCTTGATGAACTTGTAGTTTATCTCAGAAGCAGATTTGGCGATTTTGTTCCTCCGCAAGTCATTGAGAATAATGTTGTACCTATTATAGGTATCTAAAAGCAGCTCTCCTTGATTGATACACCCTGATTGATATTCAAAAGGGTTAATTTCTAATCTTAATCTCATATGTATCTGAAAGAAGGACAACTTTCAGATATGAAAACATGTTCTTAAATGTTCAAACCACTTCTGATTCTTAAAAGATTTCATGAATATAGAAGTGTGATTTTAAATGTTTTCATGTTACTTGTGCTTTAATTGCTATACAAACCGTGTGTTTCCAAAGATAAATACTTGTGTATTATCTTTTACATATACTTTCAAGTATTCACATACAATGGTTTAACTTTTGTTGAATATGTTATCACCATGTCTCAAATTGAACAAATTTTTTCGATGGTGATACACCCCGATTGATATTCAAAGTTTGAGCGTGACTTCATTTCGAAATATTTCTTTCAAGAGTGTCTATATCTTGATTCGTACAGACAATATCCAATTTTTGCTGACCTAAGCCTTAATTGCTAAATCATTCATTTTGATCTTTTTCTTACAATGTTAGATTTTCAAACAATTTTCTTGTATTCATTTCATTTATTCAATATACTTGTTTTGAAATATCTTCAATGTTTAAAATGCTCAAATCTTCATGATTATATCTATGAGCATACAGATATATGACTTTCATTTCATATTTTGTGTTTTAACTGCATAGTTAAACCATTTTGAGCAACATGTGCTTATAGGATTACATGGGTTCATTGTGTGAACTTTAACTGAACTTCTATGGATTCACGTTAACTAGTGTTTCCTACCCAAGAAGTAAATCCTTGAGTGATCGAAGAGTGATGAGTCAAAATAACTGAGTGTGGGTTGAGTGATGAGTTAAAATGGAAATGAGAGTTTGGATAGAAGTGAGCTCAATGATTAGAAGAAAGAGGGTGAAAGATCAGAGTAAAAGAATATCAAACTCTGCACCAACTTTTTCTGAGTCGGGCACCCACATTGGTGGTGTTTCACAATTCTTCGTGAACATTATTGAAACAGGCAACTAGCCCATGCCAACTCTTGATAAAAACTCCACCAGCTACTCATTTTTTTCTCAACAAGAAAATGTTTCAATTTTTAAAGGGGACGCAACACCAATCTTTCAGATACTTTGAATATCAATCAGGGTGTATCAATCAAGGAGAGCTGCTTTTAGATACCTATAATAGGTACAACATTATTCTCAATGACTTGCGGAGGAACAAAATCGCCAAATCTGCTTCTGAGATAAACTACAAGTTCATCAAGAATCTGAATCCAGAATGGAAGAACTTTTCTATCAACCTCCAGATGTCGAAGAATATGGCTCGAGAAAATGTCACCGATATCTTCTCTACTCTTGCTCAACATGAGGATGAGGTGAGATCTATGAATAATGAGTCTAATCATCTGAAGGATTCTGTGGCTCTCATAGCCGGGAAAGGTTCTGTATCCTCTGCAAGGTCGAAGAAAAAGGCGTCCAAAGCTTTAGTTACTGAAGTTACTGACTCTGACTCTGTTTCAAGTGATGAAGAATTGGAAGTTGATTTAGATCCTGATATTCAAAAGTTCTCTGAAGACTTGGCTCTCATTACGAGACGATTCAAGAAGAGCTTTGGCAAGAAAAGATTTTACTCAAAGCCAAAGTATGATGAATACAAGAAAGAGAAGTCTGAGATGCGATACAAGCCGAGGCATGGAAAGAGAGAGAAAGGACGAGAAGATCGGAAGGAAGATAGAAGAGAAGGAAAGAGAGATGAGAAGCGAGAAGAGCGAAAGGATGAACCAGGAAGATGCTACAACTGTGGCAAATTTGGGCACTTCTCAAGGGACTGCAAATTCAAGAAAGTGAAGAACTCAGAGTACTACTCAAGAAAGTCACTAATTGCCAAGAAAGCTGAAGAAGGAAAAGTACTAATGGCTGAAGAAGAGAACTGGCTGTTCCAAAGTTCTGATGACGAGGAGCAAGCACATTTCACCCAAGTTTCTTACATGGCAAAGCTGGAAGGTGACGATGAAGACTCTGAGACACAATCCGAAGAAGCAAACTCTGAGGTAAGTGAAAATTCTGAACTTATTGAATCTTTAATGGCCCAAATACATGGCATGAAAGATGAATTTGCTTTACTGAAAGGCAAACTTAGCTCTGCACATCAATCTGTTTTAAGCTTTCGTGATGAAAATGCTATTTTAAAAGTTGTTGTGGAAGAAAAGGAAAAGGAAAAAGATGATTTAAAAGCTGAAAAGAGTCTTTAAAAGAAAAAATATCTGGTTTAGAAACAGATCTTGTGAATCTTAATGCTGAAAAGGGTGAGTTTCAAATCAAATTTGAAGTTTGTTATAAAGAAAGAAATGAAGCTTACACCAAAATAAAACAACTGGAGGACATTAACATGAAACGAGGTCAGACTGAACAAACATTAAATCTGTTGACCAATAAACTCCAAGACGAAAGGTTTTACAAACTTAAACCAGGTTTGGGTGTGCCAATTAATGAAATTTTGAAAAAGGCACCGGAGCACCTATATAATTTTGATAAATTTGGCTCCGCAATAAAACCCATTCCTGACATTCGCGCTACTTTTGTTGAAGCAAGTTCTCCTAAACCTTCTGAAGAGACCAAAGGTCAAGAAGAAAGAAGAAAGAACAAGTCTGGTGACACTGATTCTCAAAATCTTTTTAAATCTGTTGGTTTTACATATGGTGATTTGAACGAAAGCTATGCAACTCGAAAGATCGAATTTACTGAGTTTGAATCACTATTTACCACACCTTCTAAAGAATCAGTAAGCACCAACACAGTTCTACCTGAGACTGCATGCAAAATTGATGAGTATGAATCGGATGTTGATCCATCTACTATACCATCAGTCTCAACTCCCATTGCTTCTAAACCTTTACTTCCTGAAGAGGTTGAAGAAGTTGCTGCTACCGCGGATGAATCTTGTGTTCAAAATGATAAAACGGAGTTTATTGAGTCCATGACTGAAGAGATATTCTCTGATATGATGAATGCATCAGACTCTGATCCTGTTTCTGATTTAAAGGGATCAAATTCTGTGGATGGTAATACATCTGAATTGATGAAGCAAATTGATATGTTGCAACAATCTCTTGATGAGGTTGAAGATGAAAACTTTGATCTCAAACATAAACTTGAAAAGTCTTTAAAAATAAATCAAGAGCTTTGCACTGAGATCAATGATTTGAAAATTACTTTGTTTAAAAATGCTTCAAATGAAAAACAGATGTTAAATGATCCAAGCTGGAAGGTAAGAACCAATCCAGAATTTGATGCTCCTGCAAAACCTACAGTTGCTTACTCTGATTGTCCTGAATATCCTCCAAGTATTTTTGAAAAGGGTGAGACTTCAAAGAGCACTAGAAAAGAACCACCTTCTAAGTTAGAGACTAACAAGGTTCCTGTTTCTGTTTCAGATATAAGAGGAAATGGAGTTGGGAAGAGTAAGAAGAATAAAGATCTTAGTTTGAATAAAAAGAATAGTTTGAATTCTAGTAGTTGTCCTACAGACAGTGTTATTTTGAATAGTACTTCTTTTGATAAACATGAATGTAAGATTTGTTCCGATAAATCTAAGTTTATGAATTTTGCTCGAAAGAATCTTTACTGCAAACACTGTTGGGATAATTCATTCAAATACTACTCCCCTCCTAAGTCCAAAAAGAGTAAAAGCAAAGCTAAGTTGAACTCTAAGTCTAATTCTAATTCTGATTCTTCTACACAACCAAAAGTGTATCGTGCTAAGGTTGCCAATCCTACTTCTAAAAAGCACTTTCAGGAATTGAATGTTAAGATGGTTTGGAAATGGGTTCCAAAACCGCGTTATGAATGGAGAGTAAAAGTCAAACCTGAGGATATTCCTGAATTGCTTGATGCTAACCGCGAAGGACCCATCTTGATATGGGTGCCTAAGCAAAACTAATTGTCTCTTTTGCAGGCCTGTCGATTGTGGGTAATAGATTCCGGATGTTCACGCCACATGACAGGATTCAAGCACCTCTTGCATAACTATGTGGAGGAGCCTGCCGGAGCAGTTAGATTTGCCAATTCTGAAGCCGAAGGCCACGTCAGAGGATATGGAATGCTCGATAACGGTGTTGTGAAGATTCAAAAAGTGCTATATGTTGAAGGACTTGATCACAATCTGTTCAGTACCAGTCACTTCTGTGACATGCAATATCAAGTCCGCTTCACAACCACTCATTGCTATCTAGAAGATCACGATGGTTACGAAGTCTTCAAAGCTGAGCGCCATGGAAATCTATACTATGTAGATTTCCCTACACTGTCTGCCACACGTCCAGTATGTCTACTAGCCAAAGCTTCTAAAGCACAATCATGGACGTGGCATCGACGCTTGTCTCATCAGAATTTCCGATCTATAGCGAAGCTACAAAGACAAGGTCTGGTCAAAGGTCTACCAGCAATGAGGTTCGAAAAAGACTCACTCTGTTCCGCATGTGAGTTGGGAAAAATGAAGCGTAGCTCCTTCAAGTCCAAAGTTGAATCATCGACCTCATCAGCACTGGAACTTCTTCATATGGACCTTTGTGGCCCAATGCGCACAACATCTATCAACGGAAAGAAGTATGTGTTGGTAATGATAGATGACTACTCAAGGTATACATGGCTCCAGTTTCTTCGCAACAAATCAGATGCGCCAGAGTTGATTATCGCTTTCATCAAGCGTATTCAAGTACGTCTTCAACTGCCAGTAAGAACCATTCACAGTGATAATGGCACGGAGTTCAAGAATGACACCCTGAAGAGTTATCTTACTTCCGTGGGTATTTCACATAACTTCTCCGCAGCCTACACTCCACAGCAAAACGGCATTGTTGAACGGAAGAATCGCACTCTGGTTGAAGCAGCTCGTACTATGCTTGCTTACTCAGATCTACCCATGTACCTTTGGGCCGAGGCAGTCGCTACAGCATGTTTTACACAGAACCGTACCATTGTGGTCAAGCGAGTTAATAAAACAGCATATGAGTTAATCAACAATCGTACACCTAATATCAAATTTCTTCGTGTCTTTGGTTGCAGGTGCTATATTCTTAAAGAGCGTCAAGGATTATCAAAATTTGATAAGAAAGCGGATGAAGGATATCTCGTTGGATACTCTCTGCCATCCAAAGCTTATCGAATTTACATTATCCAAACTAAGACGGTTGTTGAGAGCATGAATGTCTCCTTTGATGAGAATTCTACGAGGACTTCTGGACACAACAGTTCAGAACTCGGACTTAACGGTAAAGCTTCTATTCAAGCAAGAATAGAACCAGCTATAACAGGATCATCTTCTTCAAACTCTAACTCTACTTCATCTGAGTTAGATTTATTGTTTATTGATGCCTTTGATGATATATGTGCAGATTTTGAAAAAGGCATATCAACATCAATAACAAGTGGTACAAACTCGGAGGTCCCTACTATCTCTGAAGACATGCCTGGACCTTCCGACGAAGTCACTGACACTTCAACTCCATCAGGTACAACTACACCGTTAGTTTCTGACTCTACTAATACTGAATCTGTCTCTACAGATAGTTCATCTGGAAACGAAGTCCCGAGCACTTCAACCGCTAGTCCAGAAGCTTCAGTGTCAGAAACACCAGTACAAGATGTCCCGAGTACATCTGTGGAGCAACCTGTCGTGCAAGACGACAACGATGCGACCAATACGCAACAAACAGTTGATGCACTACCAAGCACACATCGTTGGACTAAGGATCATCCCCTGGACAACGTGATAGGTGACGTACAATCTGGTGTCACAACAAGATCTGCAACAGCTAACTTCTGTATGTTTTCAAGCTTCCTCAGTTCCTTAGAGCCAAAGAAAGCGGCTGAAGCTCTACGTGATCCATTCTGGATTTCTGCTATGCAAGACGAGCTTCTACAATTCGAAAGGAACAAGGTATGGCGCTTGCTCCCACTACCTAAAGGTAAATCCGTTATTGGAACAAAGTGGGTGTTCAGAAATAAGAAAGACGAAGCTGGAGTAGTCGTGAGAAACAAAGCTCGTTTGGTCGCAAAAGGGTATTGTCAACAAGAGGGCATCGACTATGACGAAACATTCGCCCCGGTTGCAAGGATTGAAGCCATCAGAATCTTTCTAGCCTATGCAGCGCACAAAAACTTTACAGTCTATCAGATGGATGTAAAGTCGGCTTTCCTGAACGGCGTTCTGCATGAGGAGGTCTACGTGGCTCAACCTGAAGGTTTCGTTGATCCTCATCACCCTGATCATGTCTATGTTTTAGACAAAGCGCTTTATGGTCTTAAACAAGCACCGCGAGCCTGGTATGAAACTCTCACTAAATTTCTACTTGCTTCTGGTTTCAAGAAAGGTACAGTAGATACAACCTTATTTCTTAAAAGGCAAGGTGATGACTTGATTCTTATTCAGATCTATGTTGACGACATAATATTTGGGTCAACAAATCCAAAATTTTGTAAGAACTTTTCAAAGATAATGGAAACAAAGTTTGAGATGTCGATGATGGGTGAATTAAATTTCTTTCTTGGTTTACAAGTAAAGCAATTACCCGAAGGCATATTTATTAATCAAGCTAAATATATAAAAGATATTTTGAAAAAGTTCAATATGTCAGATAGTTCAGTCATGAAAACACCAATGGCTACTGGTACACTCTTAGACGCGGATCCCTCCGGGAAGTCTGTTGATCAAAAGGTGTATCGTAGCATGATTGGATCTTTACTTTATCTGACTGCCAGTCGCCCGGATATAATGTTTGCCACATGTTTTTGTGCGAGATATCAGTCTAATCCTAAAGAGTCGCACTTAACTGCTGTTAAGCGAATCCTTAAATATCTCAAAGGTTCTCCTAATCTAGGCCTTTGGTATCCAAAGGATTCTCGTTTTGAACTAACTGCCTTTACAGATGCTGATCATGCAGGTTGTAAGCTAGACCGGAAAAGCACCTCTGGATCATGTCAATTCATAGGTGACAAACTTGTGAGTTGGACTTCAAAGAAACAAAATTGTGTTTCAACATCCACTGCCGAGGCTGAGTATGTAGCTGCTGCTAGCTGCTGTTCTCAAGTCCTCTGGATGAAGACACAGTTAAGGGACTTTGGATACAACTACAAGCGCGTTCCGATTTATTGTGATTCCAAGAGTGCAATATCTATAACTGCTAATCCGGTACAGCACTCGAAGACCAAGCATATAGATGTACGCTATCATTTCATCAAGGATCATGTAGAAAAAGGTAATATTGAAATGCACTTTGTTCAAACTGACTTCCAGTTAGCTGATCTTTTCACCAAGCCATTGGATGAAAAGCGATTTCAATTTCTCATCAGCAAACTTGGTATGTTGAACATGTCTTAGACCTTACTCATGATTCTAGGGGGAGTATTCTATGTTTTTATCTTGTGTGTTATTTTTAAACTGTTGCTAACGAGAGAGGAATCATTTTCATAAATGATTACCCTTATTTCTTTTATGCAGGTTTGGTCAAGTGACAATGGCTTCTAATCACATCGGATTAGAACCCGCACTTCAGTGCCTTATTTTTCTGTTTTTTTTTTCTTCTTTTCTTAATCTTAATCTGATCGTGTGTTCTTAAAGATAAATACTTGCGTTTTATCTTGTCAATATACTTTGTCAAGTATTCATACACATAACGGTTCAGAACATTCTATTTTGACTTTGTTATTACCATGTATCAAAAGTTAAATCTTTCTATGGTAATACTCACGTTCTTTGTATTCACTGTTGATTGAATCAAACGTCATTTCATGTGCTTTCATTGAAAATATGTTTATATATTGTTCATATAAACAACATTCGTTTTAGATTCTTCAACATATTGTTCTTCATGACAAAACTCCTATGAGCTTAATTGAAACTTCTTAAGAGCTTAAATCGTCAAACTCTTTTAGTTTGAGGGGGAGTATTGCATCGTCAAACATCTTCTGTTTTGACATCTCCGAATATTTTATTCTTCATGTAACAAGTGGTATTTGTGCTTACATGTACAATAGCCTGTTGAACAGCATGTTCTTTTTAGGAAAATACATGGGATTGAGTGTGAGAACTTATCAGAACTTCCATGGATTCACGATAACCAGTGTTTCCTACCCAGGAAGTATTCCCTGAGTGATTGAGGGGAGAAGGGTAAAAAGAATTGAGTGATGGTTTGTGAAGAGGTAAAATGAAAAAGAGAGATTGGTTAGAAGTGAGAATTAAAAGAAAGAGGGTGAGAGAACAGAGTAAAAGAATATTAAACTCTGCACCAAACTTCTGTCTGAGCCGGGCAGCCATATAATCTGATTGGTTCACATTCTTTGGTGACCATCATTGAAATAGGCACCTAGCCCATGCTATCTCTTGCATACAACCCCACCAGCTACTCATTCTTTTCTCAAAAAGAGAATGTTTCACATTTTCTGGGGACGCAGCACATACGCTATTGGTTCTTCATTTGGAAGATACTAATATTGAAAAAGAAGGAAAGTTGCCCCACCTTCGAACCCTTTCTCATGCACATTGAGTCTTTGTATAATTTGTTGTTGTCTCAACAAGTTTACATACTTTGAGCCTAAAATGAATAGCAAACATCTGTGCTTAATTCTTTCATACACATGCACAAGCACACAGAAATATGTTTTCTGTCAGAACGTTCATAGATAACCATGTGTTATTCGATGATTGAATGGAAGACCTGGGGAGTCTACATCAAACCAGCTCCTTATATAGTAACTTTGTGTTACTCAGTGACTTTGTGTCATTGACAGGCATTCTAACTGAGTCATTTGTTGATTCAGGGTTACACTTATTAACTGTTTGAATTTGAAAAGATTTGAATGGTTACTACTTTTTATTTGAATCTGAAAAGATTGAGATAATCACTCTTTCCATCTGGGAAGACTGCTCTTATTTCATACAGGGCTCGTTACATGATGAAGACTATGCTTACATGATGATCATACACAAAGGGGGAGATTGTCTTGAAAATGGGGAGATTGTTTTGCCAAGTTTTGATGATGTTGATTCTCACCACTCATCAAAAAGGGGGAGAAGATATAAAAAAGGGGGAGAAGATACGAAAAGGGAGAATTATCAAAGAAGGAGAATATAATCTAAAGACTGCTGAAGATTTTCAAAGATA
Organism: Arctium minus; assembly: GCA_954870635.1. Lineage (NCBI taxonomy): Eukaryota > Viridiplantae > Streptophyta > Magnoliopsida > Asterales > Asteraceae > Arctium > Arctium minus. Next base: position 147,859,779 of record OX941081.1, read on the forward strand.
TCAAAGTTTCAAATTCAAAGATATCAAAGTTTCAAAGATTTTAAAGATTTTAAAGATATCAAGTTTTGAAGCGATCAACGACATATCTGAAGAAAAGAAAAGACCAGTGAAGACCCGAAGACAATTGCAAATTTTTTTTAATCTTGAATCCAAAGGGGGAGATTGTTGGATCAAATAATTGTATTCAAGATTAATGTTAAAGTTAAGGGTTTAAACTGCAATTGTGATAAAGTTAATTAGAGGGTTTATTATGTAATAATCTAATAGTTGTTAACTATTGGGCCTCAAGCCCGTTAAGCTTTTAGCTAAGCCCGTTAGGCCTAAAGCCTGGGTATTTAATGTTTTGGTTTATTAGATTTTAGGTAAGAATCCTCATATTTACAATAATCATAATAGAGTAAGGTGAAGTTTTCTCTGTATTCAAAGGGTATCAAGAACACTCAAGGGTTTCATTGTTTATTCAAGGGATTGGTACGTTATTATTAATCTTTATATCTCTTGATTATTATTGTGTTGCTTGATTACTTGATTGATTGTTAACCAACTAGATAAAACTGGGATAACAGTAACTTCTTCAACCTCTTCAGGAAGTAAAGGTTTAGAAGCAATGGGAGTTGAGACTGATGGTATAGTAGATGGATCAACATCCGATTCATACTCATCAATTTTGCATGCAGTCTCAGGTAGAACTGTGTTGGTGCTTACTGATTCTTTAGAAGGTGTGGTAAATAGTGATTCAAACTCAGTAAATTCGATCTTTCGAGTTGCATAGCTTTCGTTCAAATCACCATATGTAAAACCAACAGATTTAAAAAGATTTTGAGAATCAGTGTCACCAGACTTGTTCTTTCTTCTTTCTTCTTGACCTTTGGTCTCTTCAGAAGGTTTAGGAGAACTTGCTTCAACAAAAGTAGCGCGAATGTCAGGAATGGGTTTTATTGCGGAGCCAAATTTATCAAAATTATATAGGTGCTCCGGTGCCTTTTTCAAAATTTCATTAATTGGCACACCCAAACCTGGTTTAAGTTTGTAAAACCTTTCGTCTTGGAGTTTATTGGTCAACAGATTTAATGTTTGTTCAGTCTGACCTCGTTTCATGTTAATGTCCTCCAGTTGTTTTATTTTGGTGTAAGCTTCATTTCTTTCTTTATAACAAACTTCAAATTTGATTTGAAACTCACCCTTTTCAGCATTAAGATTCACAAGATCTGTTTCTAAACCAGATATTTTTTCTTTTAAAGACTCTTTTTCAGCTTTTAAATCATCTTTTTCCTTTTCCTTTTCTTCCACAACAACTTTTAAAATAGCATTTTCATCACGAAAGCTTAAAACAGATTGATGTGCAGAGCTAAGTTTGCCTTTCAGTAAAGCAAATTCATCTTTCATGCCATGTATTTGGGCCATTAAAGATTCAATAAGTTCAGAATTTTCACTTACCTCAGAGTTTGCTTCTTCGGATTGTGTCTCAGAGTCTTCATCGTCACCTTCCAGCTTTGCCATGTAAGAAACTTGGGTGAAATGTGCTTGCTCCTCGTCATCAGAACTTTGGAACAGCCAGTTCTCTTCTTCAGCCATTAGTACTTTTCCTTCTTCAGCTTTCTTGGCAATTAGTGACTTTCTTGAGTAGTACTCTGAGTTCTTCACTTTCTTGAATTTGCAGTCCCTTGAGAAGTGCCCAAATTTGCCACAGTTGTAGCATCTTCCTGGTTCATCCTTTCGCTCTTCTCGCTTCTCATCTCTCTTTCCTTCTCTTCTATCTTCCTTCCGATCTTCTCGTCCTTTCTCTCTCTTTCCATGCCTCGGCTTGTATCGCATCTCAGACTTCTCTTTCTTGTATTCATCATACTTTGGCTTTGAGTAAAATCTTTTCTTGCCAAAGCTCTTCTTGAATCGTCTCGTAATGAGAGCCAAGTCTTCAGAGAACTTTTGAATATCAGGATCTGAATCAACTTCCAATTCTTCATCACTTGAAACAGAGTCAGAGTCAGTAACTTCAGTAACTAAAGCTTTGGACGCCTTTTTCTTCGACCTTGCAGAGGATACAGAACCTTTGCCGGCTATGAGAGCCACAGAATCCTTCAGATGATTAGACTCATTATTCATAGATCTCACCTCATCCTCATGTTGAGCAAGAGTAGAGAAGATATCGGTGACATTTTCTCGAGCCATATTCTTCGACATCTGGAGGTTGATAGCAAAGTTCTTCCATTCTGGATTCAGATTCTTGATGAACTTGTAGTTTATCTCAGAAGCAGATTTGGCGATTTTGTTCCTCCGCAAGTCATTGAGAATAATGTTGTACCTATTATAGGTATCTAAAAGCAGCTCTCCTTCTTTGGCATGAAATCCCTCGTAAGCATTTATGCACAGATTCTGCTTAGCTTGAATAGAAGCTTCACTTTCTTCAAACTGCCTTGCTAGTTCATCCCAGATTCCTTTAGCAGTACTCTGACTGTCGACACGATTGTAGATGTCGTTTGGAATTGCCATCGTCAGATAGATTAGAGCTTCTTCTTCTAACTTGAGTTGGTCTTTCTGCTTTTCAGTGAAGAACTGAACAGGTTTAGGAATATCTCTGTCAGGGATTTCAGGAGAGGAATCTGTAGCAGGTTGACCCTTTACTGTGATCATTGGAGTTTTGGGACCTTCAATGATTATTGTCATGAACTCTCTGTTCTTGTGATTCAGAAACTGAATCATTCTTGTCTTCCACTGCTGATACTCATTTGCCACGAGGACAGGAGGTTTGACTTGAGAACCCATCGAGAGAAGCTGATTCGACATCTTAGCTGTACGGTTAGTAAATAGACTTTTCTGTACCAAGACAACCAACTAGATGAGATCGTTAGAATCAAAAGTAAAGACTACACTCAAATTTTTTCAGAAAAAATGAATTTCCAAAAATAATCAAATGCAGTCCTCGCACACAGTATAAAGCACTAATATCTATGAATAAAATACTGAAAAATTAAGAAGATTTTGATCAAGAGCAAATCTTTGTCCCCCTTCGCAGACTTAGCACGGGGGTCCCGCTACCCGGTTAGCGGGTGGGGTCAAGGGGCAAGACCGGATTAACAAGTATCCGATCGAAGGTGCAAGACCGGATTAACAAGTATCCGGTCGAAGGATGAAGACCGAAGTAACAAAGTATCGGTCGAATAACAATCAATCAATTAATCAATCAATCAACTGTAAATCCCAATTTATTTTAAATCACCATCAGAATTTAAGAAATTGTTAATTCCCAATTTATCAAGTTATATTCACAATTACAATTAACAACTACAAGATGACAATTTGTACAAATTGTTAATTCCCAATTTATCATGTTAATTCTTTTAAGCTCAATTTGTACAATCTCCCACTTTCGTCAGAATATCATCAGATTAAATCTCCCCTTTGTAGCAAAAAAATTACAATCTCCTCCTTTGCTTAGCAATCTTCAAACATTTTGTCTTCAAAAATTTTTGTAATCTCTCCAAAGTCTGTCTTCAAGAATAGTAACAATATACTCCAAGGTTGTAAAACCTCTTTCAGACACTGGAAAGAAATTATTTTCAGGTTCAACTCAATTTGCTTCAGTAAATTATCTTCAAAAAAAATTTCAGTAAATTCAACTCGTATTCTGAAATTTTTGACCTCTCACTTTCAGCTTTCAACAATTTTTCTTCAAAATCAACTGTCTTGACATAACGTTCTTGACACTTCACAAATATTTCATGATCACCTTTCCCATATTCATCTCTGACACAAACATTTTTTGATAACCTCTCCCCTTTTTTGATGATTGGAGCACGGAAATCATCAAAACTTTACAATAAATGTCCATAATCTGTTCTGACCACTAATCTTTTAAAACTGAGCCTCTGATTATTCATCGATCCAAAAAGATATTCATCCGAATCTTTGCAAATTCAGACAAATTGTGAGTGTAACACCTGAATCGACAAATGAATCAGTTAAAATGCCTGTCAGTAACACGAAGTCACTGTGTCTAACGAATACACATTGGAAAGGAGCTTTTGTGATGTTCACACCCCCATGTCTTCCATTCAATCATCGAATAACGCAAGTTTATTCTATGAACGTTTTGACAAAAAAACGAATTTCCTGTGTGCTCGTGCTTAAAAGAATTAAGCACAGATGATTGCTTTTATAAGGCTCAAAATTGTGTAAACCATTGACACAACAACAGTTAAACACAAACTCAATTGTGCATGATCGAAGTGCGAAGGTGAGGCATATTTCCTTCTATTTCAATATCCAGATTTTCCGAATGAAAATCAGCTAGATTATGTGTTGCGTCCCCTTTAAAAATTGAAACATTTTCTTGTTGAGAAAAAAATGAGTAGCTGGTGGAGTTTTTATCAAGAGTTGGCATGGGCTAGTTGCCTGTTTCAATAATGTTCACGAAGAATTGTGAAACACCACCAATGTGGGTGCCCGACTCAGAAAAAGTTGGTGCAGAGTTTGATATTCTTTTACTCTGATCTTTCACCCTCTTTCTTTTAATCATTGAGCTCACTTCTATCCAAACTCTCATTTCCATTTTAACTCATCACTCAACCCACACTCAGTTATTTTGACTCATCACTCTTCGATCACTCAAGGATTTACTTCTTGGGTAGGAAACACTGGTTAACGTGAATCCATAGAAGTTCAGTTAAAGTTCACACAATGAACCCATGTAATCCTATAAGCACATGTTGCTCAAAATGGTTTAACTATGCAGTTAAAACAGAAAATATGAAATGAAAGTCATATATCTGTATGCTCATAGATATAATCATGAAGATTTGAGCATTTTAAACATTGAAGATATTTCAAAACAAGTATATTGAATAAATGAAATGAATACAAGAAAATTGTTTGAAAATCTAACATTGTAAGAAAAAGATCAAAATGAATGATTTAGCAATTAAGGTTTAGGTCAGCAAAAATTGGATATTGTCTGTACGAATCAAGATATAGACACTCTTGAAAGAAATATTTCGAAATGAAGTCACGCTCAAACTTTGAATATCAATCAGGGTGTATCACCATCGAAAAAATTTGTTCAATTTGAGACATGGTGATAACATATTCAACAAAAGTTAAACCAATGTGTGTGAATACTTGAAAGTATATGGAAAAAATAATACACAAGTATTTATATTTGGAAACACACGGTTTGTATAGCAATTAAAGCACAAGTAACATGAAAACATTTAAAATCACACTTCTATATTCATGAAATCTTTTAATAATCAGAAGTGGTTTGAACATTTAAGAACATGTTTTCATATCTGAAAGTTGTCCTTCTTTCAGATACATATGAGATTAAGATTAGAAATAAACCTTTTTGCTCAAACTTAAATCTCATCAAGTCAGCTCTAAGTCATATATGATATGATCGTTTAAGCACTCTCTCAATTCTGCAAAAGTCACAAAGTCATTAAAGTACAAAGCTTTATTCACAAAATTTATTGAAAAGTAAATGACAGAAAGCAATAAAACTTTGAATGTACGAGTTCTAATCAGATATAATCAGAAATCATATAACATACTCCTTATCTTTTACTCTCCCTGCAATTATGCATCAGAAAATTTATCAGTGAAAAACATATGCAAAAATATGAACTCCCACTCAATCGTATGTAGATCAATTTACCCTCAATCGTATGTAGATCAATTTAATTTCTTCTCACACTCCCCCGAGATCGTGAACAAACTTTAAGTGCAGATATCTTTCAGAATAAAAATAAAGAAATGAAGAAAAATAACAATAACAAACACTTTAGTAGGTAACCACAGATTAAGTCTTGAGATTTAACATACCAATTTTTGAAACGAGAAAATTAAATCTCTTTTCATCCAGAGGCTTGGTAAATAAATCAGCAAGTTGGTAATCGGTGTTTACAAAATATAGTTTTATTTTACCTTTTTCCACATTATCTTTAATAAAGTGATATCGTACGTCGATGTGTTTGGTCTTTGTATGTTGAACAGGATTCGCAGATATAGCACTGGCGCTCTTCGAATCACAGTATATCGGGATCTTGTTGTATCTAAAGCCATAATCTCGGAGTTGTATTCTCATCCACAACACTTGAGAACAGCAACTCGCCGCAACGATGTACTCTGCCTCAGCTGTTGATGTAGATACACAGAGTTGTTTCTTTGAAGCCCAACTCACAATTTTATCGCCCAGATATTGTATATGCCCCGACGTACTTTTCCTGTCAAGCATACAACCTGCATGGTCTGCATCTGAATATGCTGTCAGTTCAAAACATGTATCCTTAGGATACCACAGACTAAGATCTGCAGTGCCCTTCAGATATCTAAAAATTCTTTTGACTGCAGACAAATGGGATTCTTTTGGAGAATCCTGATATCGAGCACATAGACATGTAGAGAACATTATATCTGGCCTACTAGAAGTTAAATACATCAAAGAACAAATCATCCCTCGGTAGGTTCTAACATAGACAACTTTTCCCGAAGGATCAGTGCCAATCTTAGTTCCTGGTGCCATCGGGGTTCCAATGGGTTTACAATTTTCCATTTTAAAATTTCTAAGAATATTGAAAATGTACTTTGATTGATTAATAAAAATCACCGTTGAAAATTGTTTGACTTGTAATCCGAAAAAAAAATTCATCTTTCCCATCATACTCATCTGAAATCTTGACACCATGAGGTTAGAAAAATTCTTACAGTATTTTGGATTTGTTAAGCCAAATATGATGTCATCCACATATATCTGAATTAAAATGATATCGGCTTTTTCCTTTTTAATAAAAAAAGTACTATCGATCTTACCTTTAGAGAAGCCAAACTTGACTAGGAATTTAGATATTACTTCGTACCAGGCTCATGGGGCTTGCTTCAGTCCGTAAAGAGCTTTGTCCAAAATGTACACATAATTCGGATTTTCTGGATTGACAAAGCCTTTAGGCTGATAAACGTAGACTTCCTCCTTGAGAATGTCGTTGAGAAAGATAGTCTTCACGTCCATTTGGTAGACGGTGAAGTTCTTGTAGGCGACATATGCTAGAAACATGTGGATAGCCTCGATGCGGGCCACTGGAGCATAAGTCTCGTCATAGTCAATACCTTCCTCTTGCCTATATCCCTTAGCCACTAGTCGTGCTTTATTTCTGATCACGATACCATCTTCGTCCTTTTTGTTCTTGAATACCCATTTCGTGCCGATTATAGTTTTACCTTCAGGTTTAGGCACAAGTCTACAGACTTTTAATACTTTGAACTGATTAAGCTCTTCTTGCATCGCAGTTACCCAATCTGAGTCGGCTAGAGCTTCAGATACACCTATTGGCTCTATCTTACTCAAGAATGAGTCATGCATACACATGTTTAATGTAGCAGAACTAGTTTGCACCGATTTAGAGGGATCTCCTATGATTTGATGTATCGGGTGCTCTTTGGTCCACCTATGTTCATGAGAGTGTGGATTTGATGTAGATTGATCATGATTTTCATCTAGAAATCTACTATTTTCTTCTTGTTCAAGGAGTGGTTCAGTTGAAGTATTTTGTGCAGAAGTTTCAGTTGGGACAACATTTTCTGACTGTTGATTAGTCTTTACAGTGCAGCCAACTGACTCAACAACTTCTGGCTCTTAATGAATGTTCACAGCTTCAACTGTTGGAGTAGGCGTTTGAATTAGAATCTCTTGCTGAATCAGGGAATTTGATTCAGTAGATATATCTGAAGTAGTTGGTTGATCTCTTCGTGAATCTTCTGATCTGTCAACCACAATCTTCTGATTTGTCAACCACAACAGGTTTAGACGGTTAGACCACAGTCTCATTGGATTCAAGATCATCCAATCTGAAGATCCAATCTGAAGCTAAAGCCGGAAAGTCGACTCTCGATACAAAGTCTAATGTCATTTGTAATAAATGTCGAAGTAAATTATTGTCTATTGTAATTTTAGTATTTAGTTTATCTTAGTTTAAATATCTAATATTGTTAGATTAATATGTAAGTTATATATTATATTAGTTGTTAGATAATATCTAGATAATATCTAGATATTAGTTTGGTAGTGTGTTAGAGCAAAAAGGTTCGTTCATCATATCAAATCACAAAAACACACACACAAAAAGGTGTAAAAACAGAGAACACATCAAAAGCTTGAATAGATCAATCCTGTAATCGTTTGAATATTAATCAAAACAGGTTGGTAATCATATTGTGTTGTTTTTTAAGAACTTGATATAAACATTGTGGACCGACAATTGGTATCAGAGCCTGATAATAGATCAAAATCAAGTTTTTCAAAAAGTCGACTCTGTGTTCATAATTTCAAAATCATTTTTGATATTTTGAGTGTTTTTGGTGTGGAAATCGATCAGGTTGTGATCGATTAGGCATGCTAGATTGAGTTGTTGTTGTTTGATTTCAGTTTAAAGCTTAAATCGAGTTCCATTTTGGTGATTTTGTGTCTGAGTTCGAGTTTGAAAAAGTTACTGTGCCATCAATTTTATCTTCGAAAAAGTGATTTTTATCGAGATCAAGTGGTCACAATCAGTACTAGAGGTGTTTTTAGTCATATTGGTAGAGTTTGGTACTGCTAATCGACGTCGAAACATGGTTTTAGTCGAATTTTTGAAGTACAGGACGAACTCACGCAAACATAGGGAAGAACTCACGCAAAGCCCACTTTGCGTGACCCCCTTTTGTACAACAGACGCTTCACGCAAAGTCCAACTCTCGCCACACGCTACTCACACAAACCCTGTCTTGCGCCACCTTCAGCTCAAGGAAACCTCAGTTTGTGCAACCCTCTCATCACGAAAACCTTAACTCTCGCTACCAACTCATCATGCAAACCTCAGTTCACGTGATCAACTCCTCACGAAAAGCACAACTTCACTTTGCGCCAACTCCTTGAAACGCAAAGCTCTACTTCGCGCTACGTACAACTCACGCAAACTTCAAATTCACGCGATCAACTTGAAACGCAAAGCTTCAGTTTGCGCGACCCACTCTTCACGCAAACCTATTTTGCACCAGACTCTCATCGCGCAAAGCTCAATTCGCGCGACCATCTTGTAACGTAAACCTCATCTTTGCGCCAACCACCACTAGCGCAAACCTCATTTGCTCCACCTTCTAAAAACGCAAAGTTTTCTAGACTTAGATCCTTTTTTACAGGATCACATCCAGAGAAGCCCTTGCAAAATGGAATTGACACCAAGCCACCAGTTCTCTTTAAAGGAGAATACGAACAGTGGAAAGATCGGTTCCTGAACTTTATTGACAGACATTAGTTGGGTGAATTCATCAGGAAATCGATAGAAGAAGGGATTATGAAACCAGTTATGATGACTCGTATGGTTGGAACTGTGCCGACACTGTATGAACTTAAGTATTATGAGCTCGATGATGATAACCTAAAATAAGCAAAAGGTGATAGATTATCGAAGTCATACATTCTACAAGGGATTCCAAATGAAATCTATGTAAAGATTGACAACTATAAAGCCTCGGGCAAAGAGATGTGGGATCAGCTAGAGAAGATGATGCTGGGTTCAAAGGTTGGGAACCAGCTTAAACTTTCCAACTGCCTAAACAGTTATGAAGAATTTAAAGGCAAAAGTGGAGAGTCTCTAAAAGGAACGTATGACAGATTTGTGACCTTGCTAAACGAACTAAGCAAGAACAAGGTCACCAAATCTCAAATCGAGCTGAACGTCAAATTCCTAAGATCAAGGATCTGAATGAGATTCCACTTCATGAGGTGTATGAAACCCTCAAACAAAATGAAGAAGAGGTGGATAAAATTCTATATGAAAAGAGGCAGAAAGCAAAGACAGTTGAAGACACAGTTGCTCTTGTTGTCAAGAAGAAGAAGAAGAAGAAGACGATTGTGTATGAATCAGAAGAAAATGAAGCTTATGCAAACTTTGACTCAGATGAATGTGAACAACTGAAGCAGGCTATGCTCATGCTGACTAAGGCCTTTCAGAAGAAGTTCTACACGAAGCCAAGTCCAAACAGTCAGAGGTATTCTTCTGGTCCTAACAATTATGCTCATAAGGAAAGGCTTGAAGGAAGTAGATATGAAGAAAAGAAGTTTGAAGGGAAGAGAATAGAGGAGAAGAAGCCGGAAGAGAGAAGGTATCATGCTGAAGGAAAGAGAATAGAGGAGAGAAAATCGGAGGAGCGAAAATTTCAAGCTGAATGATCCAGTCAGTCAGAACCACCAACGTGCTACAACTGTGGCAAAATAGGTCACTTTGCCAGAGACTGCCGAAGGCCAAAAGTCAGAAACTCTGAATATTACAAGAACAAAATGCTTCTTGCAAAGCAACAGGAGGCTGGTAAGGCACTGATGGCAGAGGATGAGTACTGGCTTGATCATTCAGATGAGGAAGAAGAGGATAAAGAGAAGGATGAACTAGTCAACATGTGCTTTATGGAAAGCAGGAATCAGACGCTGAAGCAGATTCAGAAGAGGATGAGAAAGATGAGGTATGTGATTTATCTTATTCAGATTTCATAAATAAAATGCATGCCATGAATTTAAAACAACAAGAGTTAGATTCGAAGCTTAAGCGAGAAAATGGTGTTATAACTGACAAAAACCAATCGATACAGAAACATAGCAATGAAATTGCTGAGAGAAGTATTGATTGAGGTTTTACATAGAAACAATGACACCAACGCCAAAGAAAAGACAATTCTGAAATCAAGTCTAAACTGCGAAAGAGTGAGTCTGATTTCAGTGAGCTTACTAAAATGTATTCTTCATGTACTGAAGAAAACAAAACTTTAATTGCTAAATTAGATGCTTTGGAAAAGAAGTTATACTCATTAGGTCAAAGTAAGAAAACCATTCATCTAAACAAACCGAAAAAGAATAAAAAAATTGGGGAATCAGTTATGAGAATCCTCGTTATCTTAAAAACGGTACAACTGAAGTGCCTGCACTTTATGATTTTACGTTCTTAAGACTCTCTCATTGATGCCCTTAACTTAAAGTTTTCTGGACTGGATTATCAAAAGAGAATGAAGCCATAGAAATGGAACAACGGAGGAAATCATCTATAGTTCACCTTCCATTTTATTATGCGAAGCTGAATAATAGTTATGATCAAAAAGATGAAAATAAATCTCTTTCAAATGACTTCTTTCAAAGTTATTTTGTCAAAGAAATGGAGGCAAAGCCTGTTTAAAGTAAACTTTATATCCCTCCTCTTGTTTTGGAAAGTAAGATTTCCGAACTCAATGACTCTTTAACAGATGAAAGACTTTTGATTGAGATTGAACAAAAAGTTTTTTCTTCCGTGCTGAAAAATGTTATTATTTCAAAGGCTTCTAAATCTGATGACATGTTTGGTTCATCAAACGGAGGGTTTGATTTTCTTAACTCTGACAGTGGTTCGGATGGTTGTTTTGAACAATTTGATTTTAATGCGAAACTTCCTAACCATTCATCTTTTGTTGTGAAATCTTTGGGAAAAAACAATATGCCTGTTAACAGTGCAAAATCAACGAAAGTTGATAACTCAGTCTCTGTGAATGCTAAAAATGCTAAAAGAAAGATTAAATCTAAATATTCACAGAAACCGAACACTACTGGTAATCCGAAGAAGAAGCATTTGTTTGTTGATCAGAAGTCTAACTCACGAGTTTCAAATGTTTTAGATCTGAGCGAGCGAAAGCCACAAGTTAAATCTCAGTGGCAACCGAAACAGAAGCTTGACAAGGCCGTTAAATCTTTTTGTACTGTTAATTGTAATAAGACTTTACCTAGTAAAGATGTTTTGAAATCGAATGTTGCTTCTATTTTGAAATACTCATTTACGCAACTATTCCAATTATCTAAATCTGCTAGGAAGTCTTCCTTTTAGGATAAACATGTTTCTAGTTCTTGTCAAGATTCTGAGATTTGGTTTGGCAATAATCATGTGCACTCATATCACTCATATCATTATAATGCTTCAAATGAATTTCAAATGAAAAGAGGACCCAATTTCAAATGGGTACCAAAATTTTGTGCTAACACAGTAGGACCCAAATTCCAGTGGGTACCTAAGGCTAAATCAAGACCCGCACGTCAAAGATAAAACAATGGTTTCTGAACACGTCTGTTCAGAACCCGTGCTTAAGAAGAGAATATGGCATTTGAACAAACCAGTTCAAGACCCAAACTTTAATGCTCAAAAAGTCTTAACTCAATCTTTGTTTTAAGACTATCTAAATCAATTGTTTCGTTATTTCTCTTGTGCAGATCCGTCATATGTGGTACTTGGATAGCGGATGTTCCAAGCATATGACTGGACAAAAGGAGATGTTGTCCAACTTTAAAGAGAAGTATTGCGGAACAGTTAGATTCAGCAATGACCAGTTTTCACCAATAATGGGATATGGTGATGTACAACATGACAATGTCACGATCAAGAAGGTGAACTATGTTGAAGGCTTAAGGCACAACCTGTTCAGTATAGGTCAGTTCTGTGACAAAGACTTAGAGGTGAACTTCATAGCCAAGAGGTGTTCAGTTCGCACTGAAGAAGGCGAGGAACTCTTGGTCGATACTCGAGAATCAGACCACTACACAATCAATTATTCAAATGTCCAGACTGACAAGCTAGTTTGTCTACAATCGAAAGCTTCGATGCAACAAAGTTGGTTATGGCATCGACGGATTTCTCACCTCAACTTTCGGTACATCAACAATATGGTCAGTAGAAATTTCGTCAAAGGACTTCCAGAGCTCAAGTATGAAAGAGAACATCTTTGTGCAGCATGTGAAAAGGGCAAAATGAAGAGGGCTCCACATAAACCAAAGCCTGAACCGAGTACAAGCGCTCCGTTAGAGTTATTGCATATGGACATATGTAGTCCGATGCGAACTCAGAGTCTAGGCGAAAAGAAGTACATACTCGTTATCGTGGACGATTACTCGCGATACACATGGGTCAAGTTTCTACGTTCAAAAGATGAGACATCAGATGTTCTCATTACATTCCTGAAGACGACCCAGGTGAATCTGCAAAAACCGGTCAAGCTTCTAAGAACAGACAATGGCACAGAGTTCAAGAACAAAAAGGTTGAAGAATATCTCGAATCTGTCGGTATTTCACATCAATACTCTACTGATCGTACGCCTCAACAAAATGGAGTGTTCGAAAGAAGAAATCGTACGCTATTCGAGGCTGCTCGTACTATGCTAAGTTAATCAGACTTACCTCTTATTCTGTGGGCTGAAGCTGTATCGACTGCGTGCCACACACAGAATCGATCCATGATACAACGAAGATTCAAGAAGACTCCTTATGCATTGATCAACAACCGAACACCGACAATCAAATATTTCCATATATTTGGGTGTAAGTGTTTCGTTCTAAACGATAGGGAGAGTCTAAACAAGTTCAGCGCCAAGGCGGACGAAGGCATCTTCATTGGTTATTCCTCAACATCAACTGCATACCGTATCTATCTGAAGAAGTCAAAGACGGTTATAGAAAGCATCAACGTCACGTTTGATGAAGAGATAGCTTCCGAACAACACAGTTCAGAACCCGTGATAACTGGAGTACTAGCTTATGGGCAACTCAGTCCAGAACCTGCGTCTCAACAGAACAAATCAGATGAAGCATCAACGTCAACTAATCATATATCTGATTTAGACTTATTATTTGGATTGTTTTATGATGAATTTCTTGGATCAAATGTAAAGAAATTTGTTGTGGTTGACAGGATGGAAGACTTAACGACTACTCATCCAACCAGTTAAGATATTCCTATTGAATCCAACACCCCGATTCAACAAGATGTTCCAATTCAAATGCCGACTCCAACAGTTGAAGAAGTGACATGTAATGAAGAGACAGAAGTAGCTGAAACAGTAGGATGCTCTGTACAAATCCATCTACAGCCGGACCAAGCTGTACCTGCTGAGCCTTTTGAACCTACCACTTCAACTGCAATCATCATTCCTCCTGAACAAAATGAAGAAGGTACGTGTCAGGATCTGAATTCTTAACAAGAATAAACACTCAGAAACAATATTAAAGGAGTTTGCGGAATAACACTTTAATATTCAAAGATCAATGAAACAGTGAATCAGAATCTAAACTTGTAAACTTTATTGAATGATTCAAAGCTACAAGATTTTTCACACAATCTCAATATTGATGAACAGGCTCACCAATACGAATTCTACTTCTCTAGAACTAGGGTTCTAAACCTTTAGGTTGATTCTCTATGTTAGGATCGAATTCTCAACAAGAATTATAAATACTCATAAACAATATCAAAGAAGTTTGCGGAATAACACTTTGATATTCAATGTAACAGTAAACAAACAGTATAAATTTGATGAACAACTTGCAACCTTGTATTGAATGATTGATATTACAAGATTACACACACAACCTCAATCTTGAAGAACAAGCTCTTTCAAGACGAATTCTACTTCTCTAGAATTAGGAACTATGCCTTGAGGTTGATTCTCTCTAAAAAAACTTAGAATTTTTTTATTAAACTCTTCTATCGATTTTATACATATGCTGAGTAAAAGATAATTTCTAAACATAAAAAGATCTTCAGAATAATCTTCACTATTATCTTCATCTTTCCATGTTTATCTTTAACCACGATCTCTTCATCATTATCTTCACATTATCTTAGAAGCAGCATTAATCACTTGGAAGCATTAACTGAGTCTTGGCAGCATTAACTACTAAGCAGCACTAACCTCTAGCAGTACTAACTAGCTAAGAAGTACTAACTTTGTTCAAGCAGCACTAACTTTTACTAGCAATATTAATTCTACTAGAAGTAGTAATACCTAGCAATATTAATCTTTGAAGTCCTCTGGCAGTACAAACTCTGAACTAGCAGCATTAAAGACTTGTTCACATCTTCAGTTCCCAACAATCTCCCCCTAACTTGACTTTTAGAAAGAGAAGTCAAGTTCTTCAAATGCTTCCAAAACCTTCATTGATCTACTCCAATGTTAGGATCCAGTCCCATACTCTGATTGATGGTTCTCTGAATTAGGTACTTTGCCATTTCTGAATTTGGTGCACAACCCAGCTTCTTATTTAGCATGGCATGAAGCTTCAATCTGCTATGATTTTATACTCTATCCACTAGGAAGTACTAAGTGTGATTCAAATCCAAAGTCACTGCATATACTCCACTAGTTTCATATAAAGTCCAATTATTCACTGTTTGAAAGACATTTCTTATTTTCTCCTCCACTTTATCAGGTTTGAACATCATGCACAGATACTCCATTATCAGCTTTGTAATTGAAATCACTGGAGCTTTCAGTTGATCTGCATATAACTTCATCCCTATCTCAAACATTTCTTCAATATCAGATCTTTAGCAGGTTCTGACAATCTTGTTCCAAGTGTTGTACACTTCATACTTCTCATCCTTTCTCTTCAATCTGATATATTCCTTTCCATCTACCTCCAAGACATCCCAGTGAATGACTTCAGGAGGTTTGAATCCAACAGGTTCAGCTGAGATAGGCTTTGGAATTTTATCCATTACCACCATGTACATGTTTACATCAGAACTCTGTGGTACTTCCTTTGATTCAGCTTTCTTTTCCTCATTCTTAGGTGACTCTTCTTGTTCAGCAACCTTTTTCTCTTCTTCTACTCTAGGCTTCTTTACAATCTTCTTTCTTTTGGCCATCATCTTAGTTCTCTTCAGAGTCCTTTGTCCTTGCCCTATAGTAGCTTCCTTCTTCTTTTCTTCCTTTTTCTCTGCCTTTTCTTTGGTTGGAGTTCCCTCTTCACTTTCAGGGAAGGGTTGATTAATATTCACATCATGCCTCTCCTTGGCTTTCTTTTCAAACTCCACTCTATCCTTTTCATTACTCTTTAGCTTTCCCATTTCTTTCTTTTAGAGGTCCTTGATTTGATCAAAAGTCATCTTCACAAACATTTCTTTCTTTACACCAATTGCACTCCTCAAGAAAGTTATCATTTTGTTTCTTTCCTGAGTAGCAAGGTAAGTTTGTGAAGGTCTTCTCTTCTTAGCACTTGTTCTGGCCATCATAGCCTTTCTTAAGCTCATTGCTCTTTGCTTTGCCTTCTTTGTTTCCAACCCTTTATGGAATGCTTCATTTAACTCATTTGCAAGTGCTCTGCTATTTCTCTGTCTTTTTCAGCTTGCTCTTTTTCTGCTTGATCTAAGTCTTCTTGCATTTTCTTGGCTAATACTTCATCTGACTCAATCATCTTTTGCTTTTTGGATGGTTGATCAGATTCTATCATCTTTTCTTTTCCCTTTTTCTTTGCATCTGCAGCCATTTCTTTCTTCTCTATTTTCTTTGTTCCCCCTTCAATTATGACCACTCCCTTTGCTTTGGGAGTGTCATTCTTTGCTTTGACAAGCATTTCTGCTACTTCAATCTCTGCTGGTGTGTTGGGAACTGAAGATTCTACTAAGTGTAGTTACTACTGCTAGTACAAGTGTAGTTACTACTGCCAGAACAAGTTGAAGATTAATACTGCTAAGTGTTACTACTGCTAGTAGAATTACTACTGCTAGTTAAAGTTAGTACTGCTTGAACAAAGTTAGTACTGCTTAGCTAGTTAGTACTGCTAGTAGTTAGTACTGCTTGAAGTTAATGCTGCTAGTTGAAGTTAATGCTGCTAGTTGAAGTTAATGCTGCTGAGCATTATTAGTGCTGCTAAAGAGATCCAGATGGAATGTACTACAGCTGGATATACTGAAGATATACTTAGAAGATATACATGGAAGATATACTGAAGATTTGTTTATTCTTTGTAAATTATCTTTTTATCAGTATATGTATAGAATGTTTAGAATAGATAGAAATAACTTTTGATAATCGTTTTTCATAAGAAAAAATCAACCTCAAGGCATAGATCCTAATTCTAGAGAAGTAGAATTCGTATTGGTGAGCCTGTTGATCAATATTGAGGTTGAGTGTGTAATCTTGTAGTTTTGAGCATTCAATACAAGTTTACTGTTTGATAATTATATACTGTTTTTGATTACTGTTTGATCAAATATCAAAGTGTTTTTCCGCAACTTCTTTGATATTAGTTTCTGAGTATTAATTCTTGTTAAGAATTCGATCCTGACAAGTGGTATCAGAGCAAATTCTCTCAGAAACAGTTATTCATCATGGAAAATCTTACAGAATCAAGCAGTACTTTGGTCTCAAAAGTTCCAATGCTCAGATCCAATGAATTTGACATGTGGAAAATCAGAATCAAGCAATATATTCTCCTCACAGATTACTCTATGTGGGACATCATTGAGAATGGCCCATCTGATGGAGGTAAGATTGGTGAAGATGGCAAAAGAACTCCTCCAAAGACAGATACAGACAGGAAATCAAGACAGACAGAGATGAAAGCCTTGAGCACACTGCTCTTGGCCATTCCAAATGAGTATCAACACCAATTCTGCAATTGTACTGATGCACAGATGCTCTGGAATGCTCTAGAGAAGAGATTCTCAGGTACTAAAAGTACCAAGAGAAATCAAAAGGCAATCTTAAAACAACAGTATGAAAACTTCATCTCAACTAAGAATGAGTCTATGACTCAAACTTTTGACAGGTTTAATAAACTAATTGGTGAACTAGCTACTATGGGAGTACAGATTGATCAAGATGATGTGAACAGAAAGTTCTTAAGGTCCCTTGGAGATGAATGGACCATGTACACTGTGTCATTCAGACAGAATGATCAGTTGGAAGACAAAGAACTTGATGATCTGTACAATGATCTTAGAGTATTTGAAGCTGAGGTGGATGCAAAGAAGAAGCCTTCTGGATATGTTCATAATGCTGCACTCTTATCAGCATCAATTGATTCTACTGCTAATCCTGAATCAGTTAATGCTACTAATGGATCAAATTTAGATAAAGGCACTGATTATGTATTTGAAGCTCTTCTTTCTAATCATGGAAATTCTTCTTTGATCAATGATGACTTAGAACAACTTCATCCTGATGATCTGGAAGAGATGGATATTAAATGGCAGATGGCCATGCTCTCCATGAGGGTTAAAAAGTTTATAAAGAGGACTGGAAGAAACAACTTCTCACAAAGAAGAGAAGATGGAGCAGGGTTTGATAAATCAAAGGTAGAATGCTACAAATGCCATCTGAAGGGACATTTTGCTAGAGAATGCAGAAGTGGAATGTCTCACAACAACAACCATCAACAAGCTCAATCTGGAAGCTTCAATAACAACAGAAACTCTGCTCAAGCCCTTGTTTCTCAACAAGGAATGGGGTTTGATTGGAGTGATCAAGCAGAAGAAGCTATTCAGAATCAAGCTCTTATGGCTAAAGTATCTGATCTCCCATCTGAGGTAAGTTCTAATCTCTGCTCTAAAACTTGCATAGACACTGTTAAAAGGTACAGGGATCACAATCAGAAGATGAGTGATGACCTGAAGAGACTAGAAAAGGATATAAAAGACTATGTGAGGATAGTAGAGAGATTTGAAGATCAAATCAAAGGTTTTCAAGCCAATGAACTACAACACTCATATGACACTAATTACTGGAAGTGGGAGAAAAAGGATTTAGAACTTAAACTGACCAAATCTAAAGAGGAGAGTGAAAAACTGAAAGAGGAGTTAACCAAGGTTAAGCTTGATGTAGAAAAGTTTTCCAATGCTTCTAAAGCAATGGACTCCTTACTGCAAAATCAGATTCATGATAAGTTGAGAAGAGGAATTGGGTACAATGCCACACCTCCACCATATAACAACAATTATATTCCTCCTACTTCAGACCTGTTAGACACCAAAGATAGGAAGGACTTGCCTGAGGGAGCCACTGAAATAGATCCCTTAGATGAGGTAATTGTTGAGGATAAGACTGAGAAAGAGGTTGGCAAGAGTAAGGAGAACAAGGTGAGTGGTGAGATTTCTATAGAAAACAACATTATCACCAATGAGGATTGTGGAAGGGCTTGGATCAAATCCAAGAACATAGAGAAGACAGAGGAAAAGTCTGGTAAGGTCCATTATAAACAGACCACAGTTGTGAATCCAGGTCCTTGCAAACAGTGTGCTTGTAAGAAGAATAAGCCCCAAAAACAGGACAAAAAGAGGGGAAATCAAAGAAACTGGAATAATCAATGGGCACATAAACAAGGGGTTGATCTGAGTAAAATCAATAGACCAAAACCTTGTTTTATCTGTGGCAAATTGAATCATCTTGCAAAATTCTGTTATTTCAATCCTATGAACCAAAGCATGAATTTCCAAAGATCCATGCAAGAACCCTTTGGTTATAAGAAAATTGAAAAGAACCATGTGGCTAAGAAAACTGTTAAAACTAAAAGCCACATGAAGAAAAAGTATTCTGTTAAAGAAAGTGTCAATATGTGGATTCCTAAAAGCAATAAAACTGTTAGTACTGCTATCACAAATAGTGCTGCTGACAATGATAGTGCTGCTAGAAGTAATACTACTGCTAACAATGTTAATGCTGCTAACAAGGTTAGCACTGCTAAACCTGTTAGTACTGCTACACCTGTTAGTACTGCTAACTCTGTTAGTACTTCTAAGGTTAGTACTGCTTCTAGTGTTGATTCTGCTAAGCCAATCATATTGACAAAGTACTCTAATAAAGAGTGCTCTGAGTTTAAAAACTTCATTAAAAAGGAATGTAAATACTTTGATGAGAAAGGAAGACCCAAGATCACTTTGGCTTGGGTCCCTAATCATACTAATTGATTTATCTAATGTGCAGGGCAACCAACAGCTCAAGAGAAAGAGCATTTGGCATGTTGATAGTGGTTGCTCTAGGCACATGACAGGCAACATATCATGTCTTCAGGATTTCACACATATCAATGGAGGACATGTTGCATTTGGAGACAATCTTACTGGTGGTAAGATAAGTGGAAAAGGTAATGTCACCAAAGGTAAGATGACATTTGAGGATGTCTACTATGTTGATCAATTAAAGTACAACCTGTTAAGTGTATCACAGGTGTGTGACAAACAACATAGTATATTATTTACTAATACTGAGTGTATGATCCTTGCTCCAGGGTTCAAGGTAGTTGATGAAAACATGATACTACTTAGAACTCCTAGGAAGGACAATGTTTACTGTCTTGATTTGGACAATGTTGATAGTGATTCATCTTTAAATTGTCTTGTTTCAAAAGCTTCTATAGATGAATCCTCCCTTTGGCACAGAAGGATGTGTCACATGAATTTCAAGACTATGAACAATCTTGTTAAAAATAACCTTGTAAGAGGTTTACCTTCAAAAGTCTTTTCATGTGATGATCATTGTGTTGCTTGTCTTAAAGGCAAACAACACAAAACTTCTCATAAGACCAAAGAATTAAATTCTGTTTCTTCTTGTCTCCAGTTATTGCATATGGATCTGTTTGGTCCTACAAATGTTATGAGTATAGGAAAGAAATCTTACTGCTTGGTTATTGTTGATGATTACTCCAGATTTACTTGGGTATATTTTCTAAGGACTAAGGATGAAACAAGTGGTCTTATCAAATCCTTTATTCTAAGAATTGAAAACCAAACTAATCAAAGAGTAAAAGTCATTAGATCAGATAATGGAACTGAATTTAAAAATCATGATTTAAACACTTTTTGTGAAGGAAAAGGTATTGAGAGACAATATAGTGCTCCTAGGACTCCTCAACAGAATGGTGTTGCTGAAAGGAGAAATAGGACACTAATAGAGGCTGCTAGATCTCTGTTGGCTGATTCAAAATTGCCAATTACATTCTGGGCTGAAGCAGTTAATACTGCTTGTTATGTCCAAAACAGAGTTCTAGTGGTCAAGCAAAAGAACAAGACCCCATATGAGCTTTTAAATCAAAGAAAACCTTTTATTGGTTTCTTCAAACCTTTTGGGTGTCCTTGTACAATTCTAAATACCAAATCTCACTTAGGTAAGTTTGATAGCAAGGCAGATGATGGATTTCTTGTTGGATATTCATCTCAGAGTAGGGCCTACAGAGTTTTTAACTCTTCTTCTAGAATAATTGAAGAAAGTGACAATGTCAAATGCAATGAGAACACACCAAATCCTGTTGGGTCTGGACCTCAATGGCTATTTGACATTGATTCACTAACTAACTCTTTTGGTTTCAGTAATGAGTATACAGGAACAGATGGTGGAGAATCAGAGATCACACAAGTTCAAGAAAGTATATCTAAATCTGTGATTTTTCCCATATCCACAGTAAATGAAGACTGTGAAAAGGAATCATTTACTGAACCAAGTCAGAGTGAAGAAGACACTAGAGATGAGGAGACTCAAGAATCAGAAGTGACATCTGAAGACACTTCAGTTGAGTTGCATGACTCTAATCTAGAGGCTGGACTGAATGAAGAACCTAGTCATAACACCAGAGTTCAAAAGAATCATCCTTCACAGCTAGTAATAGGAGATATCTCTTCTCCCATGATGACTAGACATCAAAGCAGGCTTCAGGAAATGCAAGATCAACAGCATACAGTGCTCTCATGTTTTCTATCCCAGCTTGAGCCTAAAAAGGCACATGATGCTATGAAAGAATCTAGCTGGATAGAAGCAATGCAAGAAGAACTGTTACAGTTCAAGCTACAAGATGTATGGGATCTAGTAGACCTTCCTAAAGGTCACAGAGCAATTGGCACAAAGTGGATTTTCAGAAACAAGAGAGATGAAAGAGGTATTGTCATAAGGAACAAAGCAAGGCTGGTGGCTCAAGGCTATACTCAAGAAGAGGGTATAGATTATGAAGAAGTTTTTGCACCTGTGGCTAGGATAGAAGCAATCAGACTATTCCTAGCCTATGCTTCTTACATGAACTTCAAAGTCTATCAAATGGATGTAAAAAGTGCTTTTCTCTATGGATCAATTGAAGAAGAAGTATATGTCTGTCAACCACCAGGGTTTGAAAACCCAAGCTATCCAGACAGGGTATACAAATTAAAGAAAGCACTTTATGGACTACATCAAGCCCCAAGAGCATGGTATGACACTCTGTCATCCTATCTCTTGGAAAATGACTTTGAAAGAGGAGTCATAGATAAGACTCTTTTTATCAAAAGAAAGAAGAAGGATATCTTGCTGGTCCAAATCTATGTTGATGACATTATCTTTGGATCTACAAGAAACAACATGTGCAAGGAATTTGAGGATTTAATGCATCAAAGGTTCAAAATGAGTTCCATGGGGGAACTTACTTTCTTCCTTGGACTCCAAGTTCAACAGAAGTCAGATGGCATTTTCATATGTCAATCCAAGTATGTGCAGGATATTCTAACCAAGTTTGGTTTCTCAGAATCAAAACCTGCCAGCACACCTATGGAAACACACAAGCAGATCACAGCAGATCTTGAGGGGGAGGACATGGATGTGCATTATTATAGATCCATGATTGGCTCTCTCATGTATCTCACAGCATCTAGGCCAGATATAATGTTTCCAGTCTGTGTCTGTGCAAGATTTCAAGTTAGGCCAAAGCAATCTCACTTTCAAGCTGTTAAGAGGATATTCAGATATCTCAAAGGGCAACCCAGATTGGGACTTTGGTATCCTCATAACTCCCCTTTTGACCTAATAGCATACTCAGACAGTGATCTAGGTGGGGCAAACTTGGACAGAAAATCTACTTCTGGAGGATGTCAGTTCTTGGGTGCTAGACTAGTCTCATGGCAGTGCAAGAAACAAACCACAGTATCCACATCTACAACAGAGGCAGAGTACATAGCAGCTGCAAGTTGCTGTTCTCAAGTCTTATGGATTCAGAATCAAATGTTGGACTATGGGGTAACCTTTCTACACACTCCAATCTTTATTGACAACAGCAGTGCTATTAGCATTGTAAATAATCCAGTCAAGCACTCAAAGACAAAGCACATTGAAATCAGGTATCACTTTATAAGAGATTGTAATGAAAAGAAACTTATTCAAGTTGTCAAAGTCCACACTGATAATCAGTTTGCTGATCTATTCACTAAAGCTTTTGATGTGGGTAGATTCACTTTCTTGGTCACAGGTGTGGGAATGATAAACTCTGAATAATCTTCTTCTCAAAAAGTGGTTTTATACCTGTATATTTTTATTCTTGGTGTTACTAATCTTCTTTTTCAGGATATACATAGCAGTACTCAGTGTTAGCAAGTTTAAAAGGAGTAAGTATAGTTAATACTGCTAGTAGTTAATACTGCTAGTGGTTAATACTGCTAGTAGTTAATACTGCTAGTAGTTAATACTGCTAGTGGTTAATACTGCTAGTAGTTAATACTGCTAGTGGTTAATACTGCTTTCAGTTAATACTGCTAGTAGTTAATACTGCTAGTGGTTAATACTGCTTTCAGTTAATACTGCTAGTAGTTAATACTGCTAGTGGTTAATACTGCTTTCAGTTAATACTGCTAGTTAGTTAATACTGCTAGCCGTTACTACTGCTAGTAGTTAATACTGCTAGTGGTTAATACTGCTTTCAGTTAATACTGCTTTCAGTTAATACTGCTAGCCGTTACTACTGCTAGTAGTTAATACTGCTCTAGGTTAATACTGCTTATATTCCGAATACTATAAATACTCTTTGCCCGCCTAAAAGTTCATAACGACTCTTTGCATACTGTTCCCTTGCGCTCTAAACCCTTTCTCTCTCAAAGTTCCAAGCTTTCAGGCAAAAATCTTCAAGGTCAATGGCATCAATGGCGTTCATTGACGAGCACAATGAAATCGCAATGCTCCAAAAGCCAAAACAAGCAGAAGGCTTTCATCAGATTGTGGATTTTCTCAAGTCAAGCCACATTGCTCATGCTCTTACTGTATCCCCTACAATCTACATTGAGCATCAAAGGCAGTTCTGGGCCAATGCAACCATTGTTGTGGAAAATGGTGTGCAAATGATCAAGACAAGAATCTGTGATCAACCACTAACAGTTACTGAAGAGGTTATACGCATCAGTCTACGTCTAGACGATGCCTCTGGTATAACGACTATCTCTAATGATGAACTGTTTTCTAATCTTACTAGAATGGGGTATGGAGGCCCATTGGGTGTTTTCAAATTCTCAAAAGCAAAGTTTTCACCCCAATGGCGTTTTCTTGTTCACACCCTGATGCATTGCATCTCCAAAAAGACCACTGGATGGAGTGAGTTCAGCAGTCCAATTGCATATGCTTTGGTATGCTTGGCTACATCCAGAAGGTACAATTTCTCAAAGATGATTTTCAGTGATCTTGTATCAAATATGGGAAACAAAAAGAGTTTCTTTATGTATCCCAGATTTGTTCAGGAAGTAATTAACCATGAATTGACGGATATACCTCAACCTGTTGGAGTATATGTACCTAAACCCCCAAAAGGCAAGGTTTTCTCAAATATGAGAAGATCTGCTGGGGACTCGGAAGGAGTTGACACCCCATTGTTCTCTACAATGATGGTGGTGTCCCAAAACACTGAAGGTATGGCAGCAGGGTCAAGGCCCTCATTAGACCATCCCACTGCTAGCCAAGCCCAACCTTCCCTCTCAAAGTCAATTCCACAGTCCCTTCTGAATAAGCCCACTTCTACAATTACCCAAACTTATCAAAGAAAACAGGTAAAGAAGGTTCCTTCCCTTCTTGTACCATCACCAACTAAGCCTTTAAGCCCTCTAAGGGAGAA
The DNA here is from genome assembly GCA_954870635.1 of Arctium minus. NCBI lineage: Eukaryota > Viridiplantae > Streptophyta > Magnoliopsida > Asterales > Asteraceae > Arctium > Arctium minus. The sequence continues at coordinate 147,884,414 of OX941081.1, forward strand.
TTCTCCCCTAGAGAATATCCAAAGGGAAACCACAAGGGTATCTCCCAACCCAAAGGAGGTGCTCTCTGAGGAGGAGGTAGAGCATATGGGTGATGAGGCTGCCACTACTCCTGCTAGCACAGAGGAGGAAAGTGGTAACATCAATAAGACCTCCCCCATGGCAACTTTGAATGAGCAATCATTTGAAGGTCCCTGGTGCCAAGAAACCACAGGGGTGGATAGTGCTTCTGCTAGGCAGAAGACTTCCACTACTAAAAGATCCAATGATCCTTCAATAGGGGGTAACACTCCTGGAGAAGGTGAGGACAGATATAACTATGATGAATTGATGGAGGCAATGGGCAACATCAACATGGATGTACTCAAACAGGGCAAAGATATAGAAGAGCTAAAACTCATAGTACTGTCACAACAAGAACAAATCATAAAGTTGAAGCAAATGGTAAGAAAACTGATTCTGCAAAAGAAGAAGAAACAATTTGTGCTCAGAAGGAGGAAACCAGTGACTGATGCTCCCAAAAAGGGGGAGATCAACATGGAAGAAGCATCAAGGGAAGGGGAGATTGATAAAGAGAGAGTTGAAGTTGAGGGGGAGAAGGAAGCAGAAACAGAAAGAGGTTCAGTACAAAAAGAAGCAGAAACTGTTAATGCTGCTGAAACCTCACAAGCAGCAGTAACAGAGTTAACACCAACAGAAATTGAAGTAGCTGAAGTGCTAATCAAAGCTAAGAATGACACTCCCAAAGCAAAGGGAGTGGTCATAAATGAAGGGAGAGACAGAAAATCAGAACAGAAAGTCAAAGCTGCAGAATCAAAGAATAAGGGAAAAGAAAAGATAGTGGAATCTGATCAACCAATCAAGAAACAAAGGTTGGTTGAATCAGATGAAGTGTTAGCAAGGAAAATGCAGAAGGAGATGGAAAAAGAAGAAAGAGCTCAAGTGGAGAAGGACAGGGAAATGGCAAAGGCTTTAGCTGCTGAGCTAAATAAAGCCTATCAAAAGGGGCTTGAAACTGAAAAGGCTAAACAAAGGGCTATAAGTCTGAGAAAGGCTATGATGGCTAATACAAGTGCAAAGAAAAGAAGACCTTCACAAACTTACCTTGCCACTCAGGAAAGAAACAAAATGGTAACTTTCTTGAGGAGTGCAATTGGGGTAAAGAAAGAAATGTTTGTGAAGATGAGTTTTGATCAAATCAGAGAGCTCTATGAAAAAGAAATGGGGAATCTGAAGAGCAATGAAAAGAAAAGAGTAGAGTTTGAAAAGAAGGCCAAGGAGAGTAATGATATAGATATGAATCAACCATTCCCTGAAAGTGAAGAGGGAACTCCTATCAAAGAAATGGCAAGGGAAAAGGAAGAAAAGAAGAAGGAAGTTACTCTAGTACAGGTTCAAAAGACTTTGAAAAGAACCAAGATGATGGCCAAAAGAAAGAAAGATAAGAAGCCTAGAGTAGAAGAAGAACAAAATGTTGCTGAAGAAGAAGTGGCACCTGAGTCATCAAGCCAGCAAGGGTCATCAATCAAAGATGATGTAAGCTTATATATGGTAGTGATGGACAAAGTGCCTGAACCAATTTCTGCAGAACCTGTTGGAGTTAAGCCACCTGAGATCATTCACTGGGATGTACTGACAATGGATGGGAAAGATTACATCAGACTCAAGAGGAAGGGTGATAAGTATGAAGTATTCAACAATTGGGTCAAGATTGTCAGAACATGCTCTAGATCTGATATAGAAGAGATGTTTGACATAGGAATTAAGCTGTATGCAGATCATCTGAATACTCCAGGAATTTCTCTTACAAAACTGGTGATGGAGTATCTATGCATGATGTTCAAACCTGAAGGAGTGGACCAGGTCATCAAGAGTGTGTTTAAAGAAGTCACAAGTTGGACTCTATATGAAACTAGTGGAGTATATGCAGTGACTTTGGATAGAAATCACACAGAATACTTCCTAGTGGATAGAGTATATAATCACACCAGACTGAAGGTTCATGCCATGCTAAAGAAGAAGTTGGGTTGTGCACCAAATTCAGAAATGGCCAAGTATCTAATTCAGAGGATAATCAATCAGAGTTTGGGACTGAATCCAGACTTAGGAGCATGATCTTGGAAGTTTTGGAAGCATCAAAAAGAGCATCTGGAAGAATATCTGAAGAACTTGACTTCTCTTCTAAAAGTCAAGTTAGGGGGAGATTGTTGGGAACTGAAGATTCTACTAAGTGTAGTTACTACTGCTAGTACAAGTGTAGTTACTACTGCCAGAACAAGTTGAAGATTAATACTGCTAAGTGTTACTACTGCTAGTAGAATTACTACTGCTAGTTAAAGTTAGTACTGCTTGAACAAAGTTAGTACTGCTTAGCTAGTTAGTACTGCTAGTAGTTAGTACTGCTTGAAGTTAATGCTGCTAGTTGAAGTTAATGCTGCTAGTTGAAGTTAATGCTGCTGAGCATTATTAGTGCTGCTAAAGAGATCCAGATGGAATGTACTACAGCTGGATATACTGAAGATATACTTAGAAGATATACATGGAAGATATACTGAAGATTTGTTTATTCTTTGTAAATTATCTTTTTATCAGTATATGTATAGAATGTTTAGAATAGATAGAAATAACTTTTGATAATCGTTTTTCATAAGAAAAAATCAACCTCAAGGCATAGATCCTAATTCTAGAGAAGTAGAATTCGTATTGGTGAGCCTGTTCATCAATATTGAGGTTGAGTGTGTAATCTTGTAGTTTTGAGCATTCAATACAAGTTTACTGTTTGATAATTATATACTGTTTTTGATTACTGTTTGATAAAATATCAAAGTGTTTTTCCGCAACTTCTTTGATATTAGTTTCTGAGTATTAATTCTTGTTAAGAATTCGATCCTGACATGGTGTTAATTCTGTTACTACTGCTTGTGAAATTTCAGCAGCACTAATAGTTTCTGCTGCTTGTTTTGGCTCAGCAGTAGTAACAATTTCTGCTTCTGGGGTTGTAACTGCTGCTGGTGATGTTTCTGCTGCTTTCTTTTCTTCAACAAACTCCCCCTCAATCTGTTGATTTATCTGTTCTGAGCTTTAATTCTCCCCCTTTTTGGAAGCATACACATTTTCCTTGTTGGTTGCCCCCTTTCTCCTTCTTAGAACAAACTGACCTCTTCTTTTCTTTGCCATGAGCTTTCCCACCAGTTGTTTGAGTTTGGAAATCTGCTGTTGTTGGGAGATGACTACTTGCTGCAATTCTTTGATTTCCTTTCCTAGATTAACCACATCAACATTAATGTTGGCTAATGCTTCAATCAATTCCCAGTAAGTATATTTATCCTCACCTTCTTTAGGTGTTTTACCCACCCTTGAAGGATCCTTGGAATGTTTTGCCATCAATTCATCAGTTTCAGTTCTGCCTCACCCTTTTTGGATGTTTTGCCCATCCTTGAGGGATCCTTGGATCTTTTAGTAGTGGCCTTCTGCCTAGTAGAAGCACCAACTACCCCCTTGGTTTCTTGGCACCAGGGTCCTTTGGTTGATTTCTCACCCAAAGTTGCCATGGGGAAGGTCTTAGAGATGTTACCACTATCCTTCTCTGTGCTAGCAGAAGTAGTGGCAGCCTTCTCACCCATATGCTCTTCCTCCACCTCAGAGAGCACCTCCTTGGGGTTAAAAGACACCCCTGTGGTTTCCCTGTAGATATTCTCTAAAGGAGAATCCTCCCTTAGAGGGCTTAAAGGCTTAGAGGGTGAAGGTACAAGAAGGGAAGGAGCCTTCTTTACCTGTTTTCTTTGATAAGTTTGGGTGATTGGTGAAGTTGGCTTATGAAGTAGAGACTGGGGGATTGATATAGAGTGGGAAGGTTGGGATTGGATAGAAGTGGGATGGTCTAATGGGGGCCTTGACCCTGCTGCCATTCCTTCTTGTGGTTGGGACACCACCATCATTGTTGAGAACAATGGGGTGTCAACTCCTTCCGAGTCCCTAGCAGATCTTCTCCTATTTGAGAAAACCTTGCCTTTAGGGGGTTTAGGTACATATACCCCATCAAAGTGAGGTATGTCCGACAATTCAGTAGTGATAACTGTCTGAACAAATCTGGGATACATAAAGAAACTCTTCTTGTTGTCCAGATTTGAGACAAGATCATTGAAGATCATTTGAGAAAAATTATATTTTCTAGCAGTGGATAAACACACCAAAGCATATGCAATGGGACTGCTAAATTGGCTCCAGCCAGTTGTTTTCTTTGAAATACAGTGCATCAAGGTATGAACAAATAACCTCCATTGGGGTGAAAATTTTGCTTTGAAAAACTTAAAAATCTCCATTTGGCCTTCATACCCCATTCTTGAAAGAGTTGAGAAAAGTTCCTCATTAGGAATAGAGGTTATACCTACAGCATCATCTAGACGTAGACAGATGCGTAGTACCTCTTCAGTAACGGTTAGGGGTTTTTCACACACTCTTGTCTTTATCATTCGCACACCATTCTCAGTAACAATGGTGGCATTAGCCCAGAACTGCCTCTGATGCTCTATGAAGATGGTAGGAGACACAGTGAGCGCATGAGTGATGTGACTTGTCCTCAGAAAGTCGACTATCTGGTGATATTCTTCGGCTTGTGTTGGCTTTTGGAGCATAGCTATCTCATTGTGCTCGTCGATGAATGCCATGGATGCCATTGAACTTGAAAGTTCTTGCCTGAAAACTTGGTACTTGAGAGAGAAAGGGTTTAGAGCGCAAGTGAACAGTATGCAAAGAGTCGTTATGAACTCTTTAGGCGGGGAAAGGGTATTTATAGGTTGTGGAATATAAGCAGTATTAACAGTGAGCAGTATTAACTAACTAGCAGTATTAACTGAGAGTAGTATTAACTAACTAGCAGTATTAACTGAGAGCAGTATTAACAACTAGCAGTATTAACTTAGAGAAATATTAACCACTAGCAGTATTAACTAACTAGCAGTATTAACTGCGAGCAGTATTAACCACTAGCAGTATTAACTAACTAGCAGTATTAACTGAACACTGGTAGTAGTAAAATTGTACTGGTAATACTAAAACTGTACTGGCAGTATTAACCATACTTACACTCTTTGAGCTTGTGATGAACTGAGTACTGCCATACATTTCCTGAAAAAGAAGATTAGTAACACCATGAATAAACAATATACATGTATTTAACCACTTTTTGAGAAGGGACTTATTCAGAGTTGATCATTCCCACACTTGTTACCAAGAAAGTGAATCTACCCACATCAAAGGCTTTGGTGAATAGATCAGCAAACTGGTTATCAGTATGAACTTTTACAACTTGAATGAGTTTCTTTTCATTGCAGTATCTTATAAAGTGATACCTGGTCTCAATGTGCTTTGTCTTTGAGTGCTTGACAGGATTATTAACAATGCTAATAGCACTGCTATTATCAATAAAGATTGGAGTGTGTAGAAAGGTTACCCCATAGTCCAGCATTTGATTCTGAATCCATAACACTTGAGAACAACAACTTGCAGCTGCTATGTACTCTGCTTCTGTTGTAGATGTGGACACTGTGGTTTGTTTCTTGCACTGCCATGAAACTAGTCTTGCATCCAAAAATTGACATCCTCCATAAGTAGATTTTTTGTCCAAGTTTGCTCCACCTAGATCACTGTCTGAGTATGCATGTAGGTCAAATGATGAGTCCTGAAGATACCAAAGTCCCAATCTGGGTTGCCCTTTGAGATATCTGAATATCCTCTTAACAGCTTGATAGTGAGATTGCTTTGGCCTAACTTGGAATCTTGCACATACACAGACTGGAAACATTATATCTGGCCTAGAGGTTGTAAGATACATGATAGAGCCAATCATGGATCTATAATGATGAACATCCATATCCTCCCCCTCAAGATCTGCTGTTATCTGCTTGTGTGTCTCCATAGGTGTGCTGGCAGGTTTTGAATCTGAGAAACCAAACTTGGTTAGAATGTCCTGCACATACTTGGACTGACAGATAAAGATTCCATCTAACTTCTGTTGAACTTGAGTCCAAAGAAGAAAGTAAGTTCCCCCATGGAACTCATTTTGAACCTTTGATGCATTAGTTCCTCAAACTCCTTGCACATGTTGTCTCTTGTGGATCCAAAGATAATATCATCCACATAGATTTGGACCAGCAAGATATCCTTCTTCTTTCTCTTGATGAACAAAGTCTTATCAATTACTCCTCTTTCAAAGCCATTTTCCAAGAGATATGATGACAGAGTGTCATACCATGCTCTTGGAACTTGATGCAGTCCATAAAGTGCTTTCTTCAATTTGTATACCCTGTCTGGATAGCTTGGGCTTTCAAAACCTGGTGGTTGACAGACATATACTTCTTCTTCAATTGAGCCATATAGAAATGCACTTTTTACATCCATTTGATAGACATTGAATTTCATATAAGAAGCATAAGCCAGGAATAATCTAATTGCTTCTATCCTAGCCACAGGTGCAAATACTTCTTCATAATCTATTCCCTCTTCTTGTGTATACCATTGAGCCACCAACCTTGCTTTATTCCTTATTACTATTCCTCTTTCATCTCTCTTATTCCTGAAGACCCATTTTGTGCCTATTGCTCTTTGGCCTTTAAGAAGGTCTACCATATCCCAAACATCTTGCAACTTGAATTGCAGTAGCTCTTCCTGCATAGCTTTTATCCAACTGGACTCTTTCATAGCATCATGAGCCTTCTTAGGCTCAAGCTGGGATAAAAAGCAAGAAAGCACTGTATGATGTTGGTCTTGCATCTCTTGCAGCCTGCTTTGATTTCTAGTCATCATAGGAGAAGAGATATCTCCTATTACCAACTGAGGAGGATGATTCTTTTGAGTTCTGGTGTGATGACTAGACTCTTCATTGAGTCCAACCTCTAGATTTGAGTCATTCATCTCAACTGAGGTGATTTGAGCAGCTACTTTAGATTCTATAATTTCTTCACTCTCCTCATCTCTTCTTTCTTCTTCACTCTGATTTGGTTCAGTAGTTTGCTCCTTTTTACAGTCTTTAACAGGATCCACAGTAGGTATGGGAAAGATCACAAATTGAGATATACTGTCTTGAACTTGTGTAGTCCTTGATCCTCCACTTCCTGAACCTGCATATTCATCACTACTGAAACCAAAAGAGTTAGTTAGTGAATCAATGTCAAATAGCCACTGAGGACCAGACCCAATAGGATTTGGTGTGTTCTCATTGCATTTGACATTGTCACTTTCTTCAATTATTCTAGAAGAAGAGTTAAAAACTCTATAGGCCTTACTCTGAGATGAATAACCAACAAGAAATCCATCATCTGCCTTGCTATCAAACTTACCTAAGTGAGACTTGGTATTGAGAATTGTACAAGGACACCCAAAAGGTTTGAAAAATCCAATAAAGGGTTTTCTTTTATTTAAAAGCTCATATGGGGTCTTGTTCTTTGGCTTGACTACTAGAACTCTGTTTTGGACATAACAAGCAGTATTAACTGCTGCAGCCCATAAGGTAATTGGCAGTTTTGAATCAGCCAACAGAGATCTGGCAACCTCTATTAGTGTCATATTTCTCCTCTCAGCAACTCCATTCTGTTGAGGAGTCCTAGGGGCACTATATTGTCTCTCAATTCCTTGTTCTTCACAAAAGGTGTTTAGATCAATATTTTTAAATTCAGTTCCATTGTCTGATCCAATGACTTTTACTTTTTGATTAGTTTGGTTTTCAATTCTTAGGATGAAGGATTTGATCAGTCCACTTGTCTCATCCTTGGTCCTTAGAAAATATACCCAGGTAAATCTAGAGTAATCATCAACAATAACCAAGCAGTAAGATTTCTTGCCTATACTCATAACATTTGTAGGACCAAACAGATCCATATGCAATAACTGGATACAAGAAGAAATTGTATTTAATTCTTTGGACTTATGAGAAGTTTTGTGCTGTTTGCCTTTAAGACAAGAAACACAATGATCATCACATGAAAAGACTTTTGATGGTAAACCTCTTACAAGGTTGTTTTTAACAAGTTTGTTCATAGTCTTGAACTTCATGTGACACATCCTTCTGTGCCAAAGAGAGGATTCATCCACAGAAGCTTTTGAAACAAGACAGTTCAGGGATGAATCACTTGAGACATTGTCCATATCTAGACAATAAACATTGTCCTTTCTTGGAGTTCTAAGTAGTATCATGCTTTCATCAACTACCTTGAACTCTGGAGCAAGGATCATACATTCTGTATTGGTAAATAATATACTATGTTGTTTGTCACAAACCTGTGATACACTTAAAGGTTGTACATTAACTGATCAACATAGTAGACATCCTCAAATGTCATCTTACCTTTTGTAACATTACCTTTTCCACTTATTTTACCACCTGTAAGATTGTCTCCAAATGCAACATGTCCTCCATTGATATGCTTGAAATCCTGAAGGCATGACATGTTACCTGTCATGTGCCTAGAGCAACCACTATCAACATGCCATATGCTTTTCCCCTTGAGTTGTTGGTTGCCCTGCACATAAGATAAATCAGTTAGTATGAATTAGGAACCCAAGCCAAAGTGGTCTTGGGTACCCCTTTCTCATCAAAATATTTACATTCTTTCTTGACAAGATTTTTAAACTTTGCCTCCTCATTTCTGGACTACTTTATCACAATGATGGGTTTGGAAACACATTTGCTAGAAGCAGTACTGGTTTTAGAAGTACTAACTGCATTAGCAGCACTTGCATGCTTAGCAGTACTAACCTTCTTAGAAGTAGTAACTGTGTTAGCAACAGTAACTGTGTTAGCAGTATTAACCTTTGAAGGGGTACTAACAGTATTAGCAACATTAATATTTTCAGCAGTACTAACACTGGTAGCAGCAGTAATGTTTCTAGCAGCACTATCCTTGTCAGCAGTACTAATAGTTTTAGTGCTTCTAGGCACCCACATTTTAATACTTTCTTTTAAAACCTTTTTCTTCATGGGTCCTTTGGTTTCAACAGACTTCTTAACCACATGTTTCTTTCCATCCTTCCTATAACCATCAGGTCTTTGCACAAATCTTTGAAAGTTCATCTGTTGATTAATATGGTTAAAGAAACAGTGCTTAGCCAAATGGTTTAACTTACCACATATGAAACAAGGTTTTGGTCTGATTATTTTATTCAGATAAACTCCTTGTTTCTGAGCCCATTGATTATTCCAGTTTCTTCGGTTACCTCTTTTTATACCAGAATTTAGGCTCTCAGATTTGTTGCAAGCACACTGTTTACAAGGTCCAGGATTCACAACAGTGGTTTGTTTGTAATGGACCTTGTTATCCTTTCCTTTGGTCTTCTCTATCTCCTTAGACTTGACCCAGATCCTTCCACCTCCTTCATTGGTAACAACGTTGTTTTCTAAGGGTGTCTCTTTACTCACAGCATTGTTCCTATTCTCACTGGCTTCTTTCTCAATCATATCCTTAACAACTACCTCATCCAAAGGATCTAACTTAAAGGTTTCCACAGACAAGTCCTTTTTCTTCTTGGTCTCTAACAAGTCTGAAGTAGGAGAGATATAGTTGTTGTTGTAAGGAGGGGTGTGTTGTTGTATCCAATACCAGGCTTTATCTTATCATGAATCTGAGCCTTTAGAAGAGAATCCATTGCTTTTGAAGCATATAGAAACTTTTCTATGTCAAGCTTAACCTTAGATAGTTCTTCTTTCAACCTATCATTCTCTTCTATGGACTTAGACAGTTTGTGTCATAATAATGTTGAAGCTCATTTGCTTGAAAGCCTTTGATTTGTTCTTCAAACCTCTCAACTATCAACACATAATCTCTTCTGTCCTTTTCTAATCTTTTGAGGTCATCACACATGTTTTGGTTGTGATCCCTGTACCTTTTGACAGTGTCTATGAAAGATTGAGTACAAAGATTAGAAATTACCTTAGAGAGGAGATCAGACACTTCTGCCATAAGAGCTTGATTCTGAATGGCTTCCTCAGCTTGGTCACTCCAGTCAAACCCCATTCCTTGTTGGGAAACAAGGGCTTGAGCAGGGTTCTTGTTTTGATTGTAGCCTCCATTCTAAGCTTGTTGGTGGTTGTTGTTAGAAACACCACTTCTGCACTCTCTAGCAAAGTGTCCCTTCATGTGGCACTTATAGCATTCCACCTTTGTCTTGTCAAAACCAGCTCCATCTTCTCTTCTTTGAGAGAAGTTGTTCCTCCCTGTTCTTTTAATAAACTTCTTCACCCTCATAGATAACATGGCCATCTGCCATTTAATGTCCATCTCCTCCAGGTCATCAGGGTGAAGTTGTTCCAAATCATCATTAATCAATGAATTGTTGCTGTGACTGGACAAAAAGGCTTCAAAGACAGTTTCAGTGCCTTTTTCTGAATTCACTCCACTGGCAGCACTAACTGCTTCAGGGTTGGCAGTAGTATCAGTAGCTGCTGATAGAAGAGCAGCATTCTGAATATACCTAGTGGGTTTCTTCTTGGTTTCTACCTCAGATTCAAAAACTCTTAGATCATTATATAGATCATCAAGTTCCTTCTCTTCCAGATTGACACTCTGTCTATATGAGACAGTGTACATAGTCCATTCATCCCCAAGAGATCTGAGGAACTTCCTGTTGATATCATCTTGCTCCATCTTCACTCCTACAGTAGCCAGTTCACCAATGAGCTTGTTGAACCTATCAAAAGTTTGAGTCATAGACTCATTCTTTGAAGAAGTGAAGTTCTCATACTGTTGCTTTAGAACATCTCTTTGATTTCTTTTGATGCTTTTAGTTCCAGCAAATCTTTTCTCTAGAGCATTCCAGAGAATCTGAGCATCAGTGCAGTTGCAAAATTGATGCTGATATTCATTGGGGATGGCCAAGAGCAGAGTGCTCAAGGCCTTCATCTCTGTCTGTCTGATCTTCCTCTCACCATCTGTCTTTGGTGGAGGTCTCTTCCTATCTGGTTTAATCTTTCCTGCTTCAGAAGGACCATTCTCAATGATATCCCACATTGAGTAGTCAGTGAGAAGAATGTATTGCCTGATTCTGATCTTCCACATGTCAAACTCACTGGGTTTGAGCATTGGAACCTTAGAGACCAGAGTACTGTTTGATTCTGCAAAGTTTTCCATGATGAATGAATAGATGTTTCTGAGAGAACAGGCTCTGATACCACTTGTTAGGATCGAATTCTCAACAAGAATTATAAATACTCAGAAACAATATCAAAGAAGTTTGCGGAATAACACTTTGATATTCAATGTAACAGTAAACAAACAGTATAAATTTGATGAACAACTTGCAACCTTGTATTGAATGATTGAGATTACAAGATTACACACACAACCTCAATCTTGAAGAACAAGCTCTTTCAAGACGAATTCTACTTCGCTAGAATTAGGAACTATGACTTGAGGTTGATTCTATACATATAGTGAATAAAAGATAATTTCTAAACATAAAAAGATCTTCAGAATAATCTTCACTATTATCTTCATCTTTCCATGTTTATCTTTAACCACGATCTCTTCAGCATTATCTTCACATTATCTTAGAAGCAACATTAATCACTTGGAAGCATTAACTGAGTATTGGCAGCATTAACTACTAAGCAGCACTAACCTCTAGCAGTACTAACTAGCTAAGTAGTACTAACTTTGTTCAAGCAACACTAACTTTGACTAGCAGTATTAATTATACTAGAAGTAGTAATACCTAGCAGTATTAATCTTTGAAGTCCTCTGGCAGTACAAACTCTGAACTAGCAGCATTAAAGACTTGTTCACATCTTCAGTTCCCAACACTCTATAAAAGCAAAACTCAGAATATTGTCTAACTTGATTTCTAAACTATTCTCAAGAAGTTTATACATATACTAAGGATAAAAGATAATTACAAAATATAAAAGATCTTCAATATAATCTTCCATAGTTATCTCCAAGCTTTCCATGAATATCTTCAATCAATACAGTTGTCTTCATTACCATCTGAAGTCTTCATCTCATAAGCAGCACTATCTTCATGAGCAATATTAATACACAACAGCATTAATACTCTGAGCAGTATTAAGTTTAGAAGTACTAACTACTAGCAGTACTAAATTTGCTTAGCAGTAGTAACTTCTTCAAGCAGTATTAATCTTGGTTAGCAGCATTAATCTGTCTCAGCAGTAGTAACTTCAGAAGTAGTAACCATGTTGTGCTAGCAGCATTAATCATACTTCTGCAATTCTGTAATTCCCAACAATCTCCTCCTAACTTGACTTTTAGGAAGAGAAGTCAAGTTCTTCAATTATTTTCTTCAAGATGCTTTCAACACTACAGATTAGTTGCCCAAATTCGGATCCAGACCCAGACTTTGATTGATTGTTCTTCTAACCACAATTCTGGCCATTTCTGATTCCTTTGCACACACTAGCTTAGCTTTCAGCATCCCATTCAGCTTCTCCTTATTGTGATCATATACTTTGTCCACCAGGTAGTATTCATGATAACAATTATCTATTGTGATCATGTATACACCACAGTTTTCAAAGAGCATCCACTTATCAATCTTCTTGAACCCATACTCATGATGTAGATCCTTGATCCTGTAAACCACCTTTTCTGGTTCAAACATCATACAAAGATATTCCATAGCTACTTTGAGTAGGCTTTCTTCATTTCCTTTCATCACATGCTCATATAGCTTGATTCCCACCTTATGCATTTCTTCTAAATCAGCCCTGGAACAACTTCTAATCACTTTGCCCCAAGTTGAGTAGACTTCAAATACATCACCAACTCTTTTGATTCTGAAGTAATCCTTTCTGTTATCTCTCAGAATGTCCCAAAAGATGATTTCTGGTGCTTTCACAGAAATGGGAACAACCTGAACTGGTTCTATTATTGTCATGTAGAGACCCACATGTTCATCAGATTGCTTGTTGGACTGCTCTGGGTTCTGCACAGATTCTGCTAAAGGTGTAACTGAAGGTTCTGCCTCTTTTTCAGCTTCTTCAACCCTTGGCTTCTTGGACTGTTTCTTGGAAGCTATGGTCTTCACCCTCTTTGCAGATTTAGCTTCTATACCAACATTCTCTGGCTCTTCCTTCTTTTCTTTTGTAGGTGTGACTTCCTCAGGGAATATTTGTTGAATGTTGAGATCATACCTCTCTTTCATTCTTCTTTCAGCCTCTTCCCTTTGTGAGGAGTCCCCTTGAAGCTTAGCCATTTCCTTTTTATAGAGCTCCTCAACTTGACTGTATGACATATTAGTAAACATCTCTCCTTTGACACCAATTGAACCTTTCAGGAAGTTGATCATTTTTCTCCTTTCCTGATTGCCCAAAAAGGTTTTGGAAGGTTGTCTTTTCTGCTTTTTAAGTGGCATTCTTTTGACTGGTAATTTCTTGGCCTCAACTGCAGTTTGCATGCTCTTTTGATATTCTTCATTTAGCTTTTTGGCCATGTCCAGTGCAAGCTCTCTATCCTTTGCAGATTGGAGTTGTTCCTCCCTTTCCATTTCTGTCTGAAGCTGTTTTGCCACTTCTTCATCCATCTCAATCTGATTCTTCTTCTTTGAAGGTTGTTCAGGTTTAACCACCTTTTCTTTTCCCTTTGTATCCTTCAAACTTGTCTCACTACTTTCTTTTCTTTTCTTTGAAAGGCCTCCTTCATTGATGACCACTCCCTTGGCCTTTTGAGCAGCCTTAGGAGTGTCATTCTTGGCTTTTACCAATGTTTCTGCTATTTCCAACTCTTCAACAGATAGCCCTGTTACGCTGCTACCTGTTCTGTTACTGCTGCTGCTTGAACCTCATCTGTTTCTACTGCTTTTGTTTCTGTTTCTGCAGCTTTCTCCCCCTCAAACTCAAATCCCATGCCAGAAGTACTTTCCTTCTCTACTTTAGCGTCTTGATTCTCCCCCTTGTTGAAAGCATCATTAGCATTTGACCTCTTCTTCAAAACAAACTGCCTTCTCCTTTTCTTCTATACCAATCTTGTTACCATTTTCTTCAGTTTGGTAATCTGTACTTGTTGAGACAAATTTACCAGTTTCATCTCTTCTATGTCTTTGCCTTGCTTGATTACATCCATATTGATGTTGCCCAAAGTTTCCATCAATTCATTATAGTCATATCTGTCCTCACCTCCTTTGGGTGTTTTTACCACCCTTGGAGGATCATTGGATCTTTTTGTAGTAGAGGTCTTCTGCCTAGCAGAAGCACCTGCTACCCCCTTGGTTTCTTGGCACCTGGGACCTTTGGATGATTTATCACCCAAAGTTGCCATGGGGAAGGTCTTATTGATGTTACCACTGGCCTCCTCTGTGCTAGCAGGAGTAGTGGCAACCTTTGCATCCATATGCTCATTCATCTCCTCAGTAAGCACCTCCTTGGGGTTGGGAGACACCCCTGTGGCTTCCCTATAGATATTCTCTAATGGAGAATTCTCCATTAGAGGGCTTGAAAGCTATGTGGGTGAAGGTACAAGAAGGGAAGGAGCCTTCTTTACCTTTTTCCTTATGTGTGTGTTGGTAATTGGTGAAGTTGGTTTTTGAAGAAGGGACTGTGGGATTGATATGGTGATTGAAGGTTGGGATTGGCTTTCAGTGGGATGGTCTAATGAGGGCCTTGACCTTGAAGCCATACCATCTGGATTGTGGTACACCACCATCATTGTAGAGAACAATGGGGTGTATCCATCAAACTTTTCCTTTCCCTTTGTATCCCTCAAACTTGTCTCACTACTTTCTTTTCTTTTCTTTGAAAGGCCTCCTTCATTGATGACCACTCCCTTGGCCTTTTGAGCAGCCTTAGGAGTGTCATTCTTGGCTTTTACCAATGTTTCTGCTATTTCCAACTCTTCAACAGATAGCCCTGTTACTGCTGCTACCTGTTCTGTTACTGCTTCTGCTTGAACCTTATTATCTGTTTCTACTGCTTTTGTTTCTGTTTCTGCAGCTTTCTCCCCCTCAAACTTAAATCCCATGCCAGAAGTACTTTCCTTCTCTGCTTCAGCGTCTTGATTCTCCCCCTTGTTGAAAGCATCATTAGCATTTGACCTCTTCTTCAAAACAAACTGCCTTCTCTTTTTCTTTTGCACCAATCTTGTTACCATTTTCTTCAGTTTGGTAATCTGTACTTGTTAAGACAGAATTACCAGTTTCATCTCTTCTATGTCTTTGCCTTGCTTTATTACATCCATATTGATGTTGCCCAAAGTTTCCATCAATTCATTATAGTCATATCTGTCCTCACCTCCTTTGGGTGTTTTTACCACCTTTGGAGGATCATTGGATCTTTTTGTTGTAGAGGTCTTCTGCCTAGAAGAAGCACCTGCTACCCCCTTGGTATCTTGGCACCTGAGACCTTTGGATGATTTCTCACCCAAAGTTGCCATGGGGAAGGTCTTATTGATGTTACCACTGGCCTCCTCTGTGCTAGCAGAAGTAGTGGCAACCTTTGCATCCATATGCTCATTCATCTCCTCAGTGAGCACCTCCTTGGGGTTGGGAGACACCCCTGTGGTTTCCCTATAGATATTCTCTAATGGAGAATTCTCCATTAGAGGGCTTGAAGGCTCTATGGGTGAAGGTACAAGAAGGGAAGGAACCTTCTTTACCTTTTTCCTTATGTATGTGTTGGTAATTGGTGAAGTTGGTTTTTGAAGAAGAGACTGCGGGATTGATATGGTGATTGAAGGTTGGGATTGGCTTTCAGTGGGATGGTCTAATGAGGTCCTTGACCTTGAAGCCATACCTTCTGGATTGTGGTACACCACCGTCATTGTAGAGAACAATGGGGTGTCAACTTCTTCCGAGTCCAATGGAGATCTCTTCATATTTGAAAAGACCTTGCCTTTAGGGATTTTAGGTACATATACCTCATCAAATTGAGGCATATCCATCAATTCATTGGTTATAACTACCTGGACAAATCTTGGGTACATATAGAAACTCTTTTTATTTCCCAAGTTTGACACAAGTTCATTGAAAATCATTCTTTAAAAATTATACTTTCTGGCAGTGGCCAAGCAGACCAAAGCATAAGCAATGGTGCTGCTGAACTCACTCCATCCAGTAGTCTTTTTAGAAATACAATGCATAAGGGTATGGACAAAGAAGCGCCATTGGGGTGAAAATTTAGCTTTTGAGAACTTGAAAACACCCAAAGGACCTCCATACCCCATTCTAGTAAGAGTATAAAACAGTTCATCATTAGAGATAGATGAGATACCTGCGGCATCGTCTAGACGTAGACTGATGCGAATTACCTCTTTAGAAACTGTCAAAAGTTTATCACACACCCTTGTCTTGATAACCTTCTCACCATTTTCAGTAACAATAGTGGCATTGGCCCAAAATTGCTTTTGGTGCTCAATGTAGATAGATTGTGACACTGTGAGAGCGTACTCGATATGGCTAGACTTGAGAAAGTCGACTATCTGATGAAATCCATCAGCCTGCTTTGGCTTATGTAGCATTGCTATCTCGTTGTGTTCGTCAATAAAAGCCATTGGTGCCATCGAGCGTGAGTGTTCTTGCCTGAAACTTACTAGGTGCTTGAGAGAAAAAGGGTTAGAGAGAAGATGAACAGAATTCAAAGAGTCGTTATGAGCTTTAGGCGGGCAAAAGGGTATTTATAGTATTCGGGACAAAAGCAGTATTAACTAACTAGCAGTATTAACTGAGAGTTGTATTAACCACTAGTAGTATTAACTAACTAGCAGTATTAACTGAGAGCAGTATTAACCACTAGCAATATTAACGAACTAGTAGTATTAACTGAGAGCAGTATTAACTAACTACCAGTATTAACTGAGAGCATTATTAACCACTAGCAATATTAACTTTGCACTGGCAGTATTAAAACTACACTGGCAGCATTAACTGCACTTACACTGTTGAAGCTTGTGATAGTCTGAGCAAGGTAATAACTTCCTGAGAAAGATGATTAGTAACACCAAAGAATAACAAATAACAGTTATGTAAACACTTTTTAAATCATGAGCTTATTCAGAGTTGATCATGCCCGAGACCCACATCAAAAGCTTTAGTGAATAGATCAGCAAACTGGTTGTCAGTATGAACTTTAGCAACTTGAATAAGCTTCTTTTCATTACAGTCTCTAATAAAGTGATACTTGATCTCAATGTGTTTTGTTTTGGAGTGCTTGACTGGATTTTTAACAATGCTTATAGCACTGCTATTGTCAATGAAGATTGGAGTGTGAAGAAAGGTTACCCCATAGTCCAGCATCTGATTCTGAATCCATAGAACCTGAGAGCAGCAACTTGCAGCAGCAATGTACTCAGCTTCTGTTGTAGATAAGGACACTGTGGTTTGCTTCTTACACTGCCAAGATACTAGTCTTGCACCCAAAAGTTGACATCCACCTGAAGTATACTTTCTATCCATATTGTCACCTCCCAAGTCACTATCTGAATATGCAATCAAGTCAAAGTTGGATTCATATGGATACCAAAGACCTAATCTAGGTTGCCCTCTTAAGTATCTGAAAATCCTCTTAACAGCTTGAAGATGTGATTGCTTTGGCTTGACTTGGAATATGGCACACAAACACACTGGAAACATGATGTCTGGTCTTGAGGCTGTGAGATACATGAGAGATCCAATCATTGATCTATATAGATGGACATCAACATCCTCCCCCTCAAGATCAGCAGTGATATGTTTATGAGTCTCCATTGGTGTGCTTGTTGGCTTTGAGTCTGTTAAACCATACTTATCCAGGATGTCTTTCACATATTTTGATTGGCTTATGAAGATTCCATCTTTCTGCTGTTTCACTTGAAGCCCAAGGAAGAAAGTAAGTTCACCCATTGAACTCATTTTAAAGCTCTTGTACATCAACTCTTCAAAGTCTCTACACATATGATCTTTTGTGGACCCAAAGATGATGTCATCCACATAGATCTGAACAAGTAGGATGTCCTTCTTTCTTCTTTTGATAAAAAGGGTTTTGTCAATTATACCTCTTTCAAACCCATTTTCCAAGAGATAGGTAGACAGAGTATCATACCATGCTCTTGGGGCTTGATACAGACCATAGAGAGCTTTCTTTAGTTTGTAAACTCTGTCAGGATATGATGGATTTTCAAATCCAGGGGGCTGACAGACATATACTTCTTCATCAATTGTTCCATATAGAAAGGCACTCTTTACATCCATCTGGTATACCTTGAACTACATAAATGAAGCATAGGCTAGAAATAGCCTAATTGCCTCTACCCTTGAAACTGGAGCAAAAACTTCATCATAGTCTATGCCTTCTTCCTGAGTGTACCCTTGTGCCACAAGCCTTGCTTTGTTTCTGATGACTATTCCTCTCTCATCCTTTTTATTCCTGAAGATCCACTTGGTGCCAATAGCTCTATTACCTTTTGCAACTTAAACTGTAGTAACTCTTCTTGCATGGCTTCTATCCAACTGGAATCTTTCATTGCATCATAAACTTTTTTAGGTTCAGTATGAGATAGAAAGCAAGAGAGTACTGTATGTTGCTGATCCTGTAGCTCTTGAAGTCTGCTTTGATTCCTAGTTACCATAGGAGAAGAGATGTCTCCTATTACCAGCTCTGGAGGATGGTTCTTTTAAGTTCTTGTCTCGTGACTAAGTTCTTCATTGATTCCCACATCTAGATTGGAATCATTTAAGTCAGCTGAGGGGATCTCATCAGCTACTTCTGGTTCTTCATTCTCTGGATTCTGCTCATCTCTTCTTTCTTCTTCACTCTGACTTGGTTCAGTAGCAGTCTCCTTTTCACAGATTTCAGGTTCCATTGTAGGTATGGGAAAGATCACAGACTAAGGAATAATGTCTTATACTTGTACATTATCTGATCCTCCATTTCCTGAACCTGCATGCTCATCACTACTGAAACCCAAAGAGTTAGTGAGTGAATCAATGTCAAACAACCACTGAGGACCAGAACCAATAAGGTTTGGTGTGTTCTCATTGCACTTGACATTGTCACTTTCCTCAATTATTCTTGAAGAAGAATTAAAAACTCTGTAAGCCTTACTCTGAGATGAGTAACCAACAAGAAAACCATCATCTGCCTTGCTATCAAACTTTCCTAAGTGAGTTTTGGTATTGAGAATGGTACAAGGACACCTAAAAGGTTTGAAAAATCCAATAAATGGTTTTCTTTTATTTAAAAGCTCATATGGTGTTTTGTTTTTAGGCTTAACTACTAGAACTCTGTTTTGGACATAGCAAGCAGTATTAACTGCTTCAGCCCAGAAAGTAATTGCCAGTTTAGAATCAGCTAACAGAGATCTAGCAGCCTCAATCAGTGTCCTATTCCTTCTCTCAGCAACACCATTTTGTTGTGGAGTCCTAGGAGCACTGTATTGCCTCTCAATTCCTTTTTCCTCGCAAAAGGTGTTTAGGTCATGATTTTTAAATTCAGTACCATTGTCTGACCTAATGACTTTTACTCTTTGATTTGTTTGGTTTTTAATTCTTAGAATAAAGGATTTGATCAGTCCACTTGTCTCATCCTTAGTCCTTAGAAAATATACCCAGGTAAATCTAGTGTAATCATCAACAATAACTAAGAAGTATGATTTCTTACCTATACTCATAACATTTATAGGCCCAAACAGAACCATATGCAACAGTTGAAGAGAATTAGAGATAGAGTTCAACTCTTTGGGCTTATGAGAAGTTTTGTGTTGTTTGCCTTTGAGACAGGCAACACAATGATCATCACATGAAAAGACTTTTGAAGGAAAACCTTTTACAAGGTTGTTTTTAACAAGTTTATTCATTGTTTTAAAGTTCATGTGACACATCCTTCTGTGCCAAAGTGATGATTCATCCAAATATGCTTTTGACACAAGACAGTTTAGGGATGAATCAGTTGAAACACTTTCCATATCTAAGCAATAAACATCATCCTTTCTGGGAGTTCTTAGTAGTATCATCTTTTCATCAACTACCTTGAATCCAGGAGCAAGGATGATGCATTCAGAATCAGTAAATAATATACTATGCTTTTTGTCACAAACCTGTGATACACTTAACAGGTTGTACCTTAATTGCTCAACATAGAATACATCTTCAAAGGTCATTTTACCTTTGGTTACATCTCCCTTACCACTGATCTTACCTCCATCTGGAGTATTACCAAAAGCAACATGCCCAACATCAATTTTCTTGAAATTCTTGAGGCAAGACATGTTCCTTGTCATGTGCCTAGAGCAACCACTATCAACATGCCAGATGCTCTTCCCCTTGAGCTGCTGGTTGCCCTGCACATAAGATAAAACAATTAGTATTGATTGGGAACCCAAGCCAAAGTGGTCTTGGGTCTCCCTTTCTCATCAAAGTATTTACATTCCTTTTTGATGAGATTTTTAAACTCATAGCACTCTTTACTGGAGTACTTTGTCAAGATGATTGGCTTAGCAGCACAAACTTTAGAAGCAATACTAACCTTAGAAGTACTAATAAAGTTAGCAGCACTATCAGGTTTAGCAGTACTAACCTTGTTAGAAGTACTAACAGAGTTAGCAGTATTACCATTAGTAGAAGTACTAACAATGTTAGTTTTAGCAGTACTAATACTCTTAACAGCACTAACATTGGTAGCAGTAGTATTACTTCTAGCAGTACTAACAGTTTTAGTGCTTTTTGGAATCCACATCTTGACACTTTCCTCAACAGTCTTTTTCTTCATGTGGCTTTTAGATTTAGCAGATTTCTTAGCCACATGGTTCCTTTCATTCTTCCTATAACCAAAGGGTTTTTGCACAGTTCTTTGAAAATTCATCCTTTGGTTCATAGGATTGAAATAACAGTATTTAGCAATATGATTGAGCTTTCCACAAATAAAACAAGGTTTTGGTCTATTGATTTTACTCAGATCAACCCCTTGTTTTTGTGCCCACTAATTATTCCAGTTTCTTTCATTACCCCTCCTATTATCATGTTTTAGGGGCTTAGATTTTGTACAATTACACTGTTTGCAAGGAACAGGATTCACAACTGTGGTCTGCTTGTAATGGACCTTACTAGACTTTCCCTCAGTCTTCTCTATATCCTTAGATTTTACCCAAATTTTTCCACAACCCTCATTGGCAATAAGTTGATTCTCTAGAGGAATCTCACCACTCACAGTGTTCTCCTTACTCTTACCAGCTTCTTTCTCAGTTTTGTCCTCAACAAGTACTTCATCTAAGGGATCTATCTCAGTGACTCCCTCAGGCAAGTCCTTCCTATCTTTGGTTTCTAGCAAGTCTGATGTAGGAGGGATGTAGTTGTTGTTGTAAGGTGGTGGTGTGGTATTGTACCCAATTCCTCTTCTTAGCTTGTCATGAATCTTAGTTTGTAGTAAAGAGTCCATTGCTTTAGAAGCATTGGAAAACTTTTCTACATCTCGCTTAACTTTGGCTAGCCCCCCTCTCAACTTTTCACTCTCCTCTTTAGACTTTGTCAGTTGGAGTTCAAGATCCTTTTTCTCCTACTTCCAGTATTTTGTGTCATATGAGTGTTGAAGTTCATTGGCTTGGAAACCTTTAATTTGTTCCTCAAACCTCTCAACAATTCTCACATAGTCTTTTATATCTTTTGTTAACCTCTTAAGGTCATCACTCATATTCTGGTTATGATCCCTATACCTTTTAACAGTGTCTATGCAAGTTTTAGAACAGAGATTAGAACTTACCTCAGTTGGGAGATCAGATACCTCTGCCATGAGAGCTTGATTTTGAATAACCTCTTCTGCTTGATCACTCCAGTCAAACCCCATTCCTTGCTGAGAAACAAGGGCTTGAGCAGAGTTTCTGTTCTGTTTGAAACTACCAGTCTGAGCTTGCTGATGGTTATTGTGAGACACTCCACTTCTGCATTCCCTGGCAAAGTGTCCCTTCATATGACATTTATAGCATTCTACCTTTGACTTGTCAAAGCCTACTCCATCTTCTCTTCTTTGGGAGAAGTTATCCTCCCAGTCCTCTTGATGAACTTCTTTACCCTCATGGAAAGCATGGCCATCTGCTATTTAATATCCATCTCTTCAAGATCATCTGGATGAAGTTGTTCCAAATCATCATTGATTAAATAAGAGTTTCCATGGCTGGACAGAAAGGCTTCAAAAACAGATTCAGTGCCTTTTTCTTGATTTGCTCCATTGGCAGCATTTACTGATTCAGGGTTAGCAGTAGAATCAATTGATGCCGATAGGAGTGCAGCATTATGAACATATCCAGAAGGCTTCTTCTTTGCCTCCACCTCAGATTCAAACACTCTAAAGTCATTGTACAGATCATCAAGTTCTTTTTCTTCTAGTTGTTCATTCTGTCTGAATGAAACAATATACATGGTCCATTCATCTCCAAAGGACCTTAAGAACTTTCTATTTACATCATCTTGATCAATCTGTACTCCCATAGTGGCTAGTTCACCAATCAGCTTGTTAAACCTGTCAAAAGTTTGAGTCATGGACTCATTCTTAGTTGACATGAAGTTTTCATACAATTACTTCAGTATTGCCTTCTGATTTCTCTTGGTACTTTTGGTACCAGAGAATCTTTTCTCAAGAGCATTCCAAAGCAGCTGTGCATCAATGCAATTGCAGAATTGGTGTTGATATTCATTGAGAATAGCCAAGAGCAGTGTACTCAAGGATTTCATCTTTGTCTGCCTTATCTTCTTTTCTGCATCAGTCTTTGGTGGAGTTCTTTTTCCATCTGCACCAATTTTTCCTTCATCAGTGGACCGTTCTCAATGATGTCCCACATAGACTAATCTGTGAGGAGAATGTATTGCTTGATTCTAATCTTCCACATGTCAAATTCATTAGATCTGAGCATTGGAACCTTTGAGACAAGAGTACTGTTTGATTCAACTATGTTTTCCATGATGACTAAAGGTTTATGAGAATACTTGCTCTGATACCACTTGTCAGGATCTGAATTCTTAACAAGAATAAACACTCAGAAACAATATTAAAGGAGTTTGCGGAATAACACTTTAATATTCAAAGATCAATGAAACAGTGAATCGGAATCTCAACTTGTAAACTTTATTGAATGATTCAAAGCTACAAGATTTTCCACACAACCTCAATATTGATGAACAGGCTCACCAATACGAATTCTACTTCTCTAGAACTAGGGTTCTAAACCTTGAGGTTGATTCTCTCTTTGAAAGCAAAAATCAGAATATTGTCTAACTTGATATTCTAAACTATTCTCAATAAGTCTATACATATACTAAAGATAAAAGATTATTACAAAATATAAAAGATCTTCAGTATAATCTTCCATAGTTATCTCCAAGCTTTCCATGAATATCTTTAATCAATACAGTTGTCTTCATTACCATCCGAAGTCTTCATCTCATAAGCAGCACTATCTTCATGAGCATTATTAATACACAGCAGCATTAATACTCTGAGCAGTATTAAGTTCAGAAGTACTAACTACTAGCAGTACTAAATTTGCTTAGCAGTAGTAACTTCTTCAAGCAGTATTAATCTTGGTTAGCAGCATTAATCTGTCTCAGCAGTAGTAACTTCAGAAGTAGTAACCATGTTGTGCTAGCAGCATTAACCATACTTGTGCAATTCTGTAATTCCCAGCAGTACAAGTGGATTTATAGATGATACAATTGATATACATTCACATAATCCACTACCTCATGAACATAAATGGACCAAAGAGCACCCGATAAGCTAGATCATTGGCGATCCATCAAAACCGGTGCAAACTAGGTCAGCATCAATAAATATGTGCATGCGTGAATCATTTCTGAGCAAGTTCGAGCCAACTCGAGTATCAGAGGCACTTGCTGATCCAGAATGGGTGATCTCAATGCAAGAAGTGCTGAATCAATTCGATGCACTTCAAGACTGGAGACTCGTACCAAAACCTCAAGGTAAAACCATTATAGGTACGGAGTGGGTTTTCAAGATCAAAAAGGACGAATGTGGTACCGTTATCCGAAACAAGGCAAGACTATTACCCAAAGGATACAGGCAAGAGGAAGGAATCGACTACGACGAGACTTATGCTCATGTGGCGTGATTAGAGGCAATTAGAATGTTTCTAGCCTACGCTGCCCACAAGAACTTCACGGTCTTTCAAATGGACGTGAAAACTGCCTTTCTGAATGGCATTCTGAAGGAGTAAGTCTACGTCTCTCAGCCAGAGGGTTTTGTCAATCAAGAGAAGCCGAATCACGTCTACATTCTCGAAAAAGCACTCTACGGACTGAAACAAGCTCCTCGAGCCTGGTATGATGTCCTTTCCACATTTCTAGTCCAGTCTGATTTTTCAAAAGGTACGGTGGATACCACTTTGTTTATCAAAAAGGAAAAAGCCGATATCATTTTAATACAAATCTATATAGATGATATTATTTTTGGCTCTACAAATCCTAAGTACTGTAAGAGTTTTTCAAACCTTATGGTGTCTAGATTTCAGATGAATATGATGGGAGAGATGAATTTCTTTCTTGGTTTACAAGTCAAACAGTTTTCATCGGGTATTTTTATCAATCAATCAAAATACATTCTGGATATTCTTCGGAAGTTCAAAATGGAAAATTCAAAACCGATTGGTACCCCAATGGCACCAGGTACTAAGATTGGCACCGATCCTTCGGGTAAGGTTGTTGATGTTAGGACTTACAGAGGAATGATAGGTTCTTTAATGTATCTTACTTCTAGTAGGCCAGATATAATGTTTTCAACATGCTTATGTGCACGATATCAGGCCAATCCAAAAGAAATCCATATGTCTGCAGTAAAGCGCATATTTAGGTATCTGAAGGGGACTGCAGATCTTAGTTTGTGGTATCCTAAAGATACAAGTTTTGAACTAATAGCGTATACAGATGCAGATCATGCAGGTTGTATGTTAGACAGGAAGAGCACGTCAGGACATGTACAGTTCCTCGGTGATAAGCTCGTAAGTTGGGCATCGAATAAGCAACTTTGTGTTTCAACTTCCACGGCTGAAGTAGAATATGTAGCTGCTGCTAGCTGCTGTTCTCAGGTCTTATGGATGAGAACTCAATTGCGAGACTACAGTTTCCACTTCAACAAAATCCCGATATACTGTGACTCCAAGAGGGCCATCGCAATAACAGTGAATCCTGTTCAACACACAAAGATCATGTCGAAAAAGGAACAATTGAACTTTTCTTTGTAAAAACTAATTATCAGCTTGCCGATTTGTTTTCCAAACCTTTAGACGAAAAGAGGTTTAACTTTCTTGTCTCTAGGCTTGGTATGCTAAATCTAAAGATTTAATCAGTAGTTACCTATCAAAGTTTTCTAATTGTATACTTTTTCATCATTTCTTCATTCTTAATTCTGATTGATATTTGCACTTCTATATTCTGTTCATGATCCAAGGGGGAGTATGAGAAGAAATTGACAAGTGGTCAATCTTATTTTGAGGGGGAGCTCATAAGATTTCTGCATTTACCTTTTATGTCAAATTTTTGTAATGCAAGATTTTAGGGGGAGCTCTTCAAGTCAAAGGAGTTTAGATATGACTTCTGATTATTTCTGATCAGAACTCGTACTTTAACAGTTTTACTTCTTTTTGTCTTTTCAATTTAAGTGAATAAATTTTACTTTGACTTGACATAAGACTTTTGCAGAATTTTTTGAGAGATACTTACAAGTTCATATGTTTATGACTTTAAGCTTAGCTTCATGAGATGGATGATCGTACGTAAAGGTATAATTCTATATCTTCATCTCATATATGGTTGATAAGCGGACAACTTTCAATCATAGAAAACATTGTTCTAAATGTTCAAACCACTTTCCGATTCTCAAACCGAATTCATGAATTGGAAATGTGACTTTTAATGTTTTCAAGTTCTACATTGTACTTTAACTGAAATAGTTAAACATATCTGAGCATCATATGCATCATAGGAAAACAAGGATTTATTTGTGCTAGGAATTAACACAACTTCTATGAAATCACCTTAACTAGTGATTTCTACCCAAGAAGTTAATCAATAGTGATTGAGTGTGAGAAGTCGAAAAGAAATGAGTCTGATTAGAGTGAGCAAAATGTTTAAAAAGGAAGAGCGTGTGAGAACAGAGTTAAAAGAATATCACAACTATGCACCAACTTTTTTTGAGTCGGGCAGCCACATTACTAGTGTTTCACAATTCTTTGGTGAACATTATGGAAACAGGCAACTAGCCCATGCCAACTCTTGATAAAACTTCACCATCTACTCATTTTCAACTCACATGGAAAATGTTTCATTTTTCAAAGGGGAAGCAACACATATGCTATCTGATTTTCATTTGGAAAATCTGGATATTGAAAAGAAGGAAGTCTGCCCCACCTTCACACTTCAATCATGCACATTGAGTCTGTGTTTAACTTACTGTTGTCTCAGTGGTTTACACAAATTTGAGCCTAATAAGCAATCATCAAAAGCTTAATTCTTTCTATCACAAGCACGAACACACAAGGAATTTGTTTCTTTGTCATAACGTTTATAAAAATTACCTTTATGGTGTTTCGATGATTAAATGGAAGCCCTGGGGGAGTCAACATCAAACAGCTCCTTTCCAATGTGTATTTGTTACACACAGTGACTTAGTGTTACTGACAGACACATTAACTGATTCATTAGTTGATTTAGGTGTTACACGACAGTTTTGTCTGGATTTGAAAAGAACTGGATGAATATCTTTTGAATTGACGGATCAGGGGCTCCAAGTGAAACACATTTCTTACTCAAAATTTTGATGAAGTCGTTGCACTTTCCATCAAAAAGGGGGAGAATCTAAAGCTTGAAGAAATGTCCAGTCCATTACATTACAAGACATTGGAGAAGAGAAAAGCTAACCAAGAACTGCGAGATCAAAGTATTCTGAAGACATGCTGATTTCAGATAAATTTTATTTGAAGATACTTTGCTAAAGCATTTTGAGCTAGAGAAAGAGATTGCATCTTCTGAGCTGAACAAGAAGACTGAATTGCTACAATCTTTTTAGTAATGATCTTGATCCAAAGAGGGAGATTGTTAGACCACAGTCTCATTGGATTCAAGATCATCCAATCTGAAGATCCAATCTGAAGCTAAAGCCGGAAAGTCGACTCTCGATACAAAGTCTAATGTCGTTTGTAATAAATGTCGAAGTAAATTATTGTCTATTGTAATTTTAGTATTTAGTTTAACTTAGTTTAAATATCTAATATTGTTAGATTAATATCTAAGTTATATATTATAATAGTTGTTAGATAATATCTAGATATTAGTTTAGTAAGTTAGATATTAGTTTGGTAGTGTGTTAGAGAAAAAAGGTTCGTTCATCATATCAGATCACAAAAACACACACACAAAAAGGTGTAAAAACAAAGAACACATCAAAAGCTTGAATAGATTAATCCTGTAATCGTTTGAATATTAAACAAAACAGGTTGGTAATCATATTGTGTTGTTTTGTAAGAACTTGATATAAACATTGTGGACCGACATAGACACTTTAGTTCCAAGAAATTCATCATAAAACAATTCAAACAATAAATCTAAATCAAATAAATGTGACGTTGACGATGACGCTTCATCTGATTTATTTGCAGTAGGCACAGGTTCTGGACTGATCTGCCCAGACGCTAGTACACCAGTGATAACGGGTTCTGAACTATCTTGAACAGAAGCCATATCATCATCAAATGTTACATTTACACTATCTACGACGATCTTTGACATATTTAGATAAACTTTGTAAGCTGCAGATGTTTGAGAGTAGCCGATAAAGATGCCTTCTTCAGCCTTAGGACTGAACTTGTTTAAGTTCTCCTTGTCATTTAGTACAAAGCACCTGCATCCAAAAATATGGAAATGTTTAATGCTAGGTGTACGGTTATTTATCAAAGCATATGAAGTTTTACCAAACTGGCGGTGGATTATGGATTAATTTTGCGTGTAGCAAGCAGACGAGACAACTTCAGCCCATAGAAACAGAGGTAGATCCGCTTGAGTTAGCATAGTTAGAGAGGCCTCGACTAGTGTTCGATTCCGTCTTTATACGACTCCGTTCTGTTCTGGCGTTCTGGCTGCAGAATACTGATGGGTTATCCCGACCGATTCGAGATAAACTTCTACAGTTTTGTTCTTGAATTCTGTGTCGGTCTATGTTCGAAGAAGCTTGACTGTCTTTTGCAGATTCACTTGGTTAGTCTTTAAGAATGTGATGATTTTGGGCGTCTCATATTTTGTTCTCAGAAATTTGACCCATGTGTACCATTAGTAATTGTCTACAATCACTAGAACATATTTGTTTCTGTATGCAGAAGTTCCAAGGATGAACTTGTACTCGGCTCAGGATTTGGCTTATGAGTGGCTCTGTTCATCTTTCCCTTCTCGCATGCTGAGCACAAATGTTCTTTTACATATTTAATCTTAGGAAGTCCTTTTACTAACTTTCATGTGACCAGTTTGTTTATGTAACGAAAATTCAGGTGAGAAAGCCTTCGGTGCCATAACCAACTTTGTTGCAGCGAGGTATTTGACAGTAGACACACCTCATAGTCAGTCTGGACTTTTGACAGATTAATAGTATAGAGGTTAGACTTTCGCGTGCCGACCAAGAGTTCTTTACCGTCTTCAGTACGCCCATAACATCTCTTGGCCTTGAAATTTACCTCTAGATCTTTATCACAGAACTGTCCAATGTTGAATAGGTTATGCCATAATCCTTCAACGTAGCTCACCTTAGTAATCGTCACGTTGTCTTGAATCACATCACCATAACCCAGAATATGTGAAAACTGATCATTTCTGAAGCGTACTGTTCCGCAATATTTCTCTGTATAATTAGATAATATATCTTTCCACCCGGTCATATGCTTGGAGCAACCAGAATCCAAGTACCACATATGACGGGTGTGCACAGGAGAAATCACGAAACAATAGATTTAGGTACCCACTTATAGATGGGTCCTACAGTGTTAGCGCAAGATTTTGGCATCCATTTGTATATGGACCCTTTGATCTTTTGAAAAATATTTGAAGCATGAGAATGATAAGAATATACATGAGATGTGCCAAACCAAACATTAGGGTATTTCCGAGAAGCATTATCATTTCTTTTATAATTAGAAGACTTTCTAGCAGACGGAGATAATTGGAACAATTGCTTTATTGAATAACGCTTGTAAGAAGTTACAAGTTTTGGTTTTTGAAAAGCAACATTCTCAATTACACCAGTTATACTATCAGTTCCTCTATTACAATCAGAATCAGAAAATGATTTAGCATTCTCGTCAATCTTTTTCCTTGGTAGTCATTCTGATTTAACTCTAGTCTTTCTTTTATTCACATCTGAAACATTTGAAAATTTAGAGTTAGAACTGTGAGATTTTAAAGATTGCCTCTTCTTTGGCTTACCAGTGGTTTTCTGTTTTTGTGAATGCCTAGATTTCTTCTTCTTACCTTTGGCATTCTTGGTATTCACAGATACTGGTTCATCAACTTTTGTTGATGTTTCACCTTTCTCGATCACACTGGGTAATCCAAAAGAATTGATTATAAATTGTGAATGATCTGGAAGTTTAGCATTAAAATCAAATTGACCAACACAATTATCTAAATCACCTTCAGAGTTAAGAAAATCAAACTCTTCATCAAGTAGATCAGAAATATCATCAGATTTTGAAGCTTTGAAAGTTTTAGAAATAACAGAATTTTTAAGCACAATGGAAAACACAATTTGTTTTAGATCAATCAAAATCCTTTCTTCTCCTAGAGTATTTTCGAGTTCAGAAATTTTACTTTCTAACACGAGAAGAGGTACATAAAGTTTACCTTCAATAGGCTTAGCCTCCAACTCTTTTGAAGAATAACATTCGAAATAGTCATTAGAAAGAAACTTTGATTTATCAGAACTGTAACTATAATTCAACTTCTCATAACGAAATGGAAGTTGCATTTTAGTTGTGTTCTTCCTTTTATCCTTTTCTTTAGCTTCATCATCTTCAGACAATTTAGTCCACTTAACTTTGAGTTCGGGGTATTGTGGTGCCAGTTTTAAAAATCCAAAGTCATAAAGCACAAACACTTTAGAAATACCCTTTTTGAGATAGTGTGGGTTCTCTTAACAAAGACCACAACACTCACAACTCTCTTTAGGTTATTCAAATGAATGGTCTGTTCAGTTTGACCTAAAGTGTAAAGTTTTTCTTCCAAAACATTCACTTTATCAGTTAAAGATTTGTTTTCTTTTGAAAGAAACAAACACTTTTTAGCAATCTCTTTGGAATCAAATTGACACAGTTTATAATTAGAAGTAGTTTCAGATAATTCATTGTGAATTATAGTCTTCTCTTTAGTGATGGTATCAATGTTTTAATGTAAGGCTTCAATCAATACATTCTTCTCAACAATGTCATTGCTAAGTTTCAGTATTGATTGGTTTTTCTCTTTATTGATACCTCTTTCACGCTTAAGTTTATACTCTAATTCTTGGAGTTTAATCATCATGACATGCATTTCATTTAGAAAGTCTGATTCAGTCATATCACATACCTCTTCAGTGTCTTCTCCATCTGAATTAGCTTCATCTTCAGTCACTGTCTTACCCATAAAACACAAATGGGCTTTCTCTTCTTTCTCTTCTTCATCTTCTGAATGGTCAAGCCAGAACTCATCCTCTGCCATAAGAGCCCTGCCAACCTCCTACTGCTTGGCCAAGAGCATCTTATTTTTGTAGTACTCGGAGTTTCGGACCTTGGGCTTTCGGCAGTCCTTCGCAAAATGTACGAGTTTGCCGCAGTTGTAGCACTTTGTCGGTTCTGGCTCTTTCTTTTCTTCAGATTTGTACCTTTTCTCATCAGGACTTTTCTCTTACATTCTCTTTCCTTCAATCCTCTCTTTATTTTCATAGTTTCTGGAACCCGAAGAATATCTCTGACTGTTCGAGCCAGGCTTCTTGTAGAATTTCATCTTAAATGTTTTTGTCAACATCAGCATAGCATGCTTCAAGTTCTCACAGTCATCAGAATCTGAGTTATCTTCACTGTCCACTTCCTCGGACTCAGAAACTACTACTTTCTTCTTCTTTTTGAGGCTCACTGACTTCTTCTTAACAACCAGGGCAATCGGACCAACAACCACCTTCTCAACCTTTTTCTTTTCCTCTTTGATCTCCTCAACTTCTTCCTCGTTTTGCCTAAGAGTCTCATACACTTCGTGAAGTGGAATCTCGTTTAGATCCTTCATCTATTTCATTTGTCTGGTTAAACCTCTTCCACTCAGGTTGGAGAATGCTGAGAAATTTGACATTAAGCTTTATCTAAGACTTTCTGACTTTGTTTTTGCTGAGCTCATTCAGCAAAGTCACAAATCTATCGTAATTTGTCTCCAAAGATTCTCCCTCCTTGGCCTTGAACTCTTCGTAGTTGTTGAGGCAGTTGGAGACTTTGAGTTGATTGCCTATCTTAGATCCGAGCATCATCTTTTCTAATTGATCCCACATGTGTTTGCCCATTGCGTTGTAACTATCAATCTTGACATAGATCTCATTAGGAATGCCTTGTAGAATGAAAGATCTAGCCAATCTATCATCTTTATGTCTTCTTCTTTGTTCATCTATATACTCCTCAAGTGGTAGAGGGTACTCTCTTTGTTCTTCTTCTCCATTTTCTCCTACAACTGTGTGAGTCTTTGTTGGAGTTTTCATGAGTCCTTCCTTTAAAGATATTCGGATGTAGTCTCCCAAGTCATTGCGATCAATGAAATCCAGAAAACGATCCTTCCACTGCTCGTATTCACCTTTAAACAGCGCTGGAGGTTTCACACCAGTTTCGATTGCGAGAGCTTCTCTATAAGTCATCCTGTTTCAAAATATTCAATAAGAACTTGACAAATGACCATTAGTCCAAGTGAAATCAAGTAATACAGAAAAACTTAGAAAGAAATTTCAGAAAAATAAAT
This sequence comes from Arctium minus, assembly GCA_954870635.1. Lineage (NCBI taxonomy): Eukaryota > Viridiplantae > Streptophyta > Magnoliopsida > Asterales > Asteraceae > Arctium > Arctium minus. The sequence goes on from OX941081.1 coordinate 147,916,332, forward strand.
TTCCAAAATTCTCTAAGTATGGAATTCGCACAATATAGTGAAGTATAAGGAATTCGCACACATAATTCGCATATAAGATAAAACAACACAGAATTCGCACACTTCTTACTCAAACTTCAGAATTCGCACACTTAAAAGAAATCAGAATTCGCATACAACCAGAATTCGCATGAAGTGTTATGCGAGTTCTAGGAATTCACATACAACTATATGCGAGTTCTAGACTTATAAAATTTAAAAATCATACTTTTCGCATTCACATTTTTCGCATAAAAACTTTTTGCACAACATGATCAAACGAATTATATACTTGAGAAAAAAAATTCAAACTAAGCAATCCGCATACACACTTATGCGAATTCAAAGAATTCGTATGTCACTCATATGCGAAATCTTTACTTTGAAATTTTTCACAAGCTTTTCGCACAAATGACTTATGTGAATTCTTTCCTTGATATTTTTCAGAAAACAAATTATGCGAATTCTGACTTTTCGCAAAAACACAACTATACGAAATCTATGCAATTCGCACAACACCCATCTGCGAATTCTACACTTGAATATTTTCAGAATCAAATATTATGCGAAAAAAATAGATCTGCGAATTCTAGATGTGAAATCTTGGAATTCTAAGCGAGTTCTTCGATATATGCGAGTTCTTGAGTATTCTGCGAATTCTTCAGGTCTTCGACAAAAATACCGTCTGTTCCACTCAAAATCCTATCAAACCTTCGATTTTCAATCCAAAACTTTGACAATAAGATCTCTAACACATCTAAAATCTTATACTATCAAAGAATTTTAACAAAATACACTCAAACTTACAAATCGATCTATTACAGTGCTTACGAACTCGTGAATACAAAGCTCGAAAAATTTCAAAATTGATGATCAATTACATTGCAAACCAACAACAAACCAATACAAGATCGATCTATGCACTTATACGAACTCAAAGAATACAATTACAACTCCAAAAAACTTGTAAAATTTTGAAATTCGATTTAAACTCAAACAGAACAGTGCGACTCCATTTTCTTTGATTGATTTCAACTCGGATTTGATCTGATACCAATTGTGAATTCCCAATTTATCAAGTTCTACTCACAATTACAATTAACAACTACAAGATGACAATTTTAAAAAACAATTACTCAACCTGTTTTCCAATTCCACAATGAATTCGTATACACATAGTTTCTCTCTCTCAAACTTTCTCTCACTACAACTCAGCGTATTACAACTCCCAACTTGCAACTTTCAACTTTGCAACTACAACTTCTAGCCATATATCTATTACAAAGAAAACAAAACACACACTTACAAACACAAAACAAAGACTTTGACTTTTGACTTTTATTACAATTGACTTTGCTTGAGAGTTGACTTTTGAGCTTTGACATGGCTTGACTTTGACCTTCAGTCTTCATGATCTTGTATCCAACAAATATATGCTCTAACAGAAATCAAACTCTTCATCAAACATACTTTTAACATCATCAGATTTTGAAGCTTTGGAAGTCTTTGAAAAATGAGAATTGATAAACACAGTTGAAAACACAAGTTGTTCTAGATTAGTCAAAATCCTTTCTTCTGCTAGAGTGTTCTCGAGTTCAGAAATTTTACTTTCTAACACGAGAGGAGGTACATAAATTTTACCTTCAACCGGTTTAGCCTCTAACTCCTCTGTAGAATAACTTTGAAAAAGTCATTTGAAATTTTTTTTTGACTTATCAGAACTGTAACTATAATTCAACTTCTCATATCTAAATGGAAGTTGCATTTTAGTTTTGTTCTTTCTCTTCTCCCTTTCCTTAGCTTCATCCTCTTCTGAAAGTTTAGTCCATTTAACTTTAAGTTCAGGGCATTATGGTGCCAGTTTTAAAAATCCGAAATCATATAAGGCAGGCACTTTAGAAATACCCTTTTTGCGATAGTGTGGGTTCTCATAACCAAGACCCCAACACTCACAACTCTCCATGGGCTTGTTTAGATGAATGGTTTGCTCAGTTTGACCTAAAGTGTAAAATTTTTCTTCCGAAACATTCACTTTTTCCGATAAAGATTTGTTTTCTTTCTTTAGTGATGAACACTTTTTCGCAATTTCTTTAGCTTCAAAATGACACAGTTTATATTTTGAAGTATTTCAGATAGTTCATTATGAATTATAGTCTTTTCTTTCGCGCTGGTATCAATGTTTTTGTGGAAAGCCTCAATCAATACGTTCTTCTCAGCAATGTCATTGCTAAGTTTCAGTATTGACTGGTTTTTCTCTTTAATGATACATTTCTCACATTTTTGTTTAGACTCTAATTCTTGGAACCATCATGGCTTGCATTTGATTAAGAAAATCTGATTCATACATATCATATACCTCGTCAGTATCTTCTTCATCAGAATCAGCTTCAGCTTCAGTCTCATCCTTTCCCATAAAACACATGTGGACTTTTTCTTCTTTTTCTTCTTCATCGTTCGAGTGATCGAGCCAGTATTCGTTGTTTGGCCAAAATCATCTTGTTCTTGTAATACTCAGAGTTTCTGACCTTAGGCTTCCGACAATCCTTTGCAAAATTACCGAGTTTTAGTTATAGCACTTCACTGGCTCGGGCTCTTTCTTCTTCTCTTCAGATCTGTACCTCTTGTCCTCAGGCCTTTTCTCTTCCATCCTTTTTCTTTCAATTATTTCTTTATGCTCGTAGTTTCTTGAACCCAAAGAATATCTTTAACTGTTAGATCCAGGATTCTTGTAAAACTTCTTTTGGAAAGCTTTAGTCAATAATAGCATTGCCTGTTTTAGATTCTCGCATTCATCTGAGTAAGAGTCTTCTTCACTATCAACTTCCTCAGATTCATAAACTATAACCTTCCTCTTCTTCTTTAGGCTCACAGACTCTTCTCTTTCTTCTTCACAACCAGGTCAACAGGATCAGTAACCACTTTTTCAGCCTTCTTCTTTTCATCCTTAATCTCCTCCACCTCTTCTTCATTTTGCCTTAAAGTCTCATACACTTCGTGTAGCGGTATCTCGTTCAAGTCCTTCATTTGTTTCATCTGCCTTGTGAATCTCTTCCGCTCTGGTTGCAGTATGCCCAAAAAATTAACATTCAATTTGATTTGAGACTTTCTGACTTTGTTCTTGCTGAGGTCGTTCAGCAAAGTCACAAACCTATCATACGTAGTCTCAAGAGATTCACCTTCCTTAGCTTTGAATTCCTCATAGTTGTTCAGGCAGTTTGAGACTTTAAGTTGATTGTCGATCTTGGATCCTACCATCATCTTTTCGAGCTGATACCACATTTCCTTGCCCGTGGCATTGTAACTGTCAATCTTCACGTAGATCTCGATAGGAATCCCTTGTAAGATGAATGATCTAGCCAGTCTGTTAGCTTTAGTCCTTTTCCTCTGTTCATCTGAGTATTCTTCTAGAGGCAGTGGGTATACCTTGTTGACTATTTCCTCACCATTTTATCCTTTAGTTTCAACCATAAGAACCTTCATAGGAGGATTCATCACTCCTTCCTTGAGAGATATCCGAATATATTCACCTAAATCATTGCGGTCTATGAAGTCTAGGAAGCAGTCCTTCCATTTTTCGTATTCGCCTTTGAATAGCACTTGAGGCTTCACGTCCGTACCAATGGCTAATGCTTCCCTTGAAGTCATCCTGTTTTGAAAAACTGTTTTCAATAAGAACTTGAAATGATCGTTAGTTCAATAGAAATCAGAATACAGAAAAACTTAGAAAGAATTTTCAGAAAATAAAATTTCCAAAAATCTCCTAAGTACGGAATTCGCACACCACACTAACACAAGCATAATTCGCAAACAGAATTCGCACATAAGCAAATTTCAGAATTCGCACACAACACTAAGCGAAATCTATACATAGAAAAATTTAGAAAAAATCAACACTTTTCGCATAAGCTTTTCGCACAACAGAATTATGTGGATTCTGTACTTAGAAAAGTTTCAAAACACTTCTTATGCGAATTCTGAGGAATTCGTATATCACTCTTATGCGAAATCTGAACAATTCGCATAAATCACAATGCGAATTCTAGGAATTCGTATGTCACAGTATGCGAGTTTTTCACTTCTCACACGCAAGCATCATGCGAATTCTTTCCTTGGAAAATTTTCTTGCAAAACTTTTCGTATAAAAGATCTATGCGAATTCTGACGTTTTGCATATAAACTAATACGAATTTTGTGGAATTCGCACAACACACACATGCAAATTCAGCACATTTCGCATATCACCAACATGCAAATTCTATACTTGTGAGATTTTCAGATACAAAAAGATTTATGCGAAATCTCTTTGATGTGAGTTCTTGGTACGAGTTCTTGAGGCTTATGCTAGTTCTTCGAATCTCGACCAAAATTAACTCTGATCTTCTCAAAACCCCATGAAATCTTCGACTTTTGATCTGGTACATTGATAATTCGATTACTTACACTTTTAGAATCGATTATAACCAATGGATTGCAAATAAATTCACTCAATCGTAGAATTTGAATCAAATACAGTGCATTCGAAATCGTGAATCTAAAACTCGTATAAATTCAAGACTTGAACAAAATTACAGTGCAACATTTCAACAAACCAATACAAGATTGTTCTAAAACAATATACGAACACATTTAACTCAATTACAATCACAATTACACTCTAAAAATCTAAACTCGGTTGAAGCTCAATGAACAGTGCAAAAACCATTTTCTTGAATGATTTCAATTTGAACTATGCTCTGATACCAATTATTAATCTAAGATTTCAAGTTCTAATCATAGTACAATTACGATGACAAACGTAAACAATCAATCTACCTGTTTTCAATTCAAACAAGGAATTTGTACAATGATTATTCTCTCTGACTTTCTATCTCTAGAAACAGTTTGCGTACAATTCTAATAATCTATTCTAAAACTCTTACAACACCTCTAGTCGTATCCCTATTTATACGCACACACACAACACAACTAAAACACTATACAAGACTTTGACTTATATGCTTGAGAGTTGACTTGAGCTTTGACATGGTTGACTTTCAGTCTACATTCTTCATGATCTTGTATCCAACAAATATGTGCATTAACAGAGACTCATCTAGAGGACGAGTAGGAATCATGGTCATCTTAAAGCTAGTGGTGGTACTTGTTGGAGCCGTATACGGAGCTTGGGTTTTACTGTGGTAGTCGGTAGAGTCTTAGTAGGAGCCCATTGACCTTAATGTTGATCTATGGCTTACTTTGTGTTTGCCACGTTTAATGAATACGAGTCTCCCTCGTCACCGATAACTATTGTTTTTGGATATGTAGTTTGTCCATGTTTTCGATGTCGCTTTGCGTACGGTGTGTTTTCCATAGTCGTGGTTTTGGTATATTGAACCTTATCCATGTTTTAATTTTTATATAATAGAGTTTATCCATGTTTTCAGTATTTGAATATTAAACTTAATTCATGTTTTGGGTGAGTATTAGGCTTCGGTTTTATGTTAAATGAGTGCTTTTGTGACTAGGATTTCATCAAGAAAATGGTGACTTTTTGGAAAGATGTTGCTTTTGTATTAAATACATTTAAATTTGGAAAATTGTGATTTAAATAACATTCTTTCAATTTTACCATTTTATATTAAAGATGAAAACTAGTTGAACTTACTAGGCATTTCTTATTAGCATGTGTATCGGGTGCTTGTTGGGGAATGGTATTAGCGACACTTTGATGAGTTGAATGCTAGCAAGAGGAACGAGAAGAATTTAGCTGTTCGGGGACATCTCCCATATTTGGGAATAACAAATTTATTGGGTTTCAGTAACACCTTTACCTAACTTAGCCTCTGTGTATGGTCTGGTATATCAATTGTTCATGTTAAATCTTAGAATGTCATTATAGGTAATCAAATGTTGACCATTAGAAAGAAATTTATTCTTTATTTGATGTGTTATAAAAATTTATAAATTAATCGCTCTTTCCATATTTTAGGGTGTTCAATTGTAACGCCCCGATTTCGAAAAGTATCGTTTCAAATTAATACAGAAATAGGTAATTTTAAGGGAAAAATAAGATATAGGATTTTCGACTTGAATCCTAGATTTTATAGTCTTTCTCGATGAATGATTCAATTATGTAGATCCCAGTACAGTGCAATCAACAGATATAATCAATGAAGAACACTATATTAGCCACAACCTCTAGTCATATGATTAATATGAAATCAAAGTGTTTAGGTTTACAGAGAGAATATCTGATCAGTAAATGTAAACCTATTGACTAGAGAATTATGAAATGCGACTGTCTAACCTAATTATGAAACAAATAATGCCTTTATATACATAGGCTTACAAAGATATTGGGCTTATGGGCTTGGGCCCATATAACAAATTAACTATTAAAGAATTACATTTCGAACCCTTATAAATACTTTATTCCACTTTCAACGCACAGGACTTTCAGTCCTAACAATCTCCCCTAAAATTGAATAAAGCATTTATCTTCTTGAAATCTTCAAACATTGATCTTCTTTAAATCTTCAGGTTTGATCTTCTTTCCCTCTTGAATCTTTGAAGAACTTTGATGTTGCTTGACTTCATGTCTTTCCACGCTCCCCCTTGAATAAAGCTCTTGGTCTTCATAGTATCAATTTTGTAATCAGATTCAATGTACAGTAGCCTCGACTGAACGCACTATCAAGCAATTGACATTCCATGGTGCATCTTCAGTTTAAAACAAAGAATCTGTCTTCGAACCGCGAGTTGAATAAGCTTTCATCTCAAGAACTTGTTTCAATCAGCGCTTAGGAGGAATGAGAAACAAACTTGTAGCAGACACCACATGATATGGGAAAGAATCAATACAAACTTTGAAATCTTCAATCTTTGAAATCTTCACTGTCTTCAGACAAACACATTTAGCATTAAAATCATATATTCATCTCCTTGATCTCTAGACTGTCTTCAGAACTGACTTTCTTTCTTTAAAACTTTGAAATTGAACATTGTAAACATTTCTCCCCCTTTTTGATGATTGTGAGCATCATGATCATCAAAACTCTTCAATTTCAACATATTCTTTGATCTCCCCTTTATGATAAGATGACATTCTACGCATTTTGATCTGAGTATCCGTCAATTCATGAAATATATATATATATATATATATATATATATATATATCCGAATCTTTTCAAATTCAGATATAATAGGAATTGAAAACCTGAATCAACAAATGATACAGTTAGTATGCCTGTAAGTAGCACGGAGCCACTTTGTACAACGGATGTACTTTGGAAAGGAGTTTTTGTGATGTTCACTCACCCAGGGCTTCCATTCAATCATCGAAAAACCACAAAGGAATTTTCTATGAATGTTATGACAAGAAAACGCATTCCTTGTGTGCTCGTGCAAGTGTAGAATGATTTAAGGTACTTAGCTTTCTCAGGCTCAAATTATGTAAACTGTTGAGACAGCAACAGATATTACACGGACTCAATGTGCATGAAAGAGTTGCGAAGGTGGGGCAACTTTCCTTCTTTTTCAATATCTAAATCTTCCAAGTGAAGAATAGATAGCAGATATGCTGCGTCCCCAAAGAAAATGAAACATTTCTTTGTTAAGAAAGAAACGAGTGGTTGGTGGGGTTAATGCAAGAGTTGGCATGGGCTAGGTGCCTTTTTCAATGATGGTCACCAAAGAATGTGAACCAATCAGAATATGTGGTTGCCCGGCTCAGAAAGTGGTTGGTACAAAGTTCTAATATTCTTTTAACTCTGTTCTCACACCCTCTTTCTTTTTGTCATTAAAGCTCACTTCTAACGAAACTCTCTTGTCAATTTTTCCACTCCATACAATGAGAAAAACTCAACCCGATGAGTTATCTCTCCCACTCTTTGATTTATGACCCCTCACCCCTCAAATCACTCTAGGATAACTTCCGGGGTAGGAAACACTGGTTTACGTGAATCCATAGAAGTTATGTTTAAGCTCTCACATGATTCCCATGTAATTCCTAAAAAAAACGATTGCTCAACAGTTTAACTTGAACAGTTAAGCACAAAATGTATGATAGCATTGTCAAAAAATATGCTCAGGAGATTTGAGCAATTGAACTTTGAAAATCTGACAATGTATCAATCAGATCAACTAAACTGGTTAGGGTATCAAAGAATTGGATATTTTGTTTATATGAACAAATATAAACAATTTAGCAATGAAAGCACAATATTAAAAATAATGATTTATGCTCAACGATATTGAATATCAAACGGGGGTATTACCATCAAAATATTGTTTCGTTATGAGACATGGTAATAACAAATACAAATGAAGTACTGAACCTGTGTGTGTGAATACGTGACAGTATAAAGACAAGATAATACGCAAGTATTGATCTTTAGAAACACACAGTCAGTTAAACATTATATCTCAAAAATGAAAAACATTTAAAATCACACTTCTAAATTCATAAAATCTTTTGAGAATCAGAAGTGGTTTGAACATTTCAGAAACCGTTTTTCATGCTTGAAAGTTGTTCTTCTTTCAAACAATCAGCGATCTAGGATTAGAAGATATTTACCTTTTAAGCTCCCCTTCAAATCATGATAGAACGATATAGATCTATTAAGCTCCCCCTGGATATTTGCAAAATATCTAGGTCTAAACGTTGAAGAATGGGTCCTGATCTGTCATGTAATCAGAAGCCATACTTCGTTGAAGTACGGGTTCTAAGTTTTTTTACTTAGAAGCCTTTGTTCTTCTACTCCCCCTTGACAGTAGGCGCCTGCAACAAAGAATCAGTTTTCGGCTTTGGTACCCACTGGTATTTGGGTCCAAGAATGTTAGTTGCAGTTCTTGTGGGGGAAATAGAATAAGATCCATACCAGAAATGATCCCTAGATTTGTGAATGTGATCATGTGTACTACAATAAGAACAGTGGTATTTCATACCTGACAATCTGAGTAATTGATCTCTCGAGTAGATATGATCAGGTTTACTTTTACTCGCTTTGTTCTTCTTGGCATTAGACACATGTACACACGATTCTCTTTCTTTCAGCTCATCTTCAACTGGTTTCTTCTTCCAGACCAGTTCCTCATCTTTGTATCTCCTTCTTCTTTGATGTGTACCTGAACCATCTATATTGCTATCATAGAAAAGGTTAGTTTTACGAATCCGATCAAAGGATTTAACTGACCTTTGTGAAGAGACAGATTTCTGATTTGTACTTGATACAGACTTTTCAAGCACTTTAATCGTCGAAGCAAAGTTGTCTCTTTCTTTAACAAGCAGGTCAATCTTCTTCGTGAATTCAGACTTCGTTTTCTTCTCTTTTAGTGCCTTCTCAGATAGTTCAGATAATTTGGCAGTCAGCTTTTTGATCTCAGTCTCAAAGATGTTTCTCTCTTCTTCAAATCCCTTCTCAGCATCATTTCTTTGGCCGGATATTTCCTTGAAGAATCCAACATTCTTCTGTTCAATGGCCTTCTTCTCTTTGGCAAACTTCTCTCTTCTTTCCCAATAAGTTCCATCACTTCTTCTTCGTCTTGGAGCAACATTTCATAGAGTTCGTGAAGGTATAGCTTCTCCAAGGTCTGAGTGTGGCGAACATGGGAGACGAACGGTTTCCACTCAGGCTGTAAGTTGTTCATAAACTTTATGTTGTTTTCCGTGTTCGTCTTTGTGATCTTATTTTTCTGAAGATCATTCAGAAGCATATTAAACCTTTCGTAGGTTTCCGTCAGCGTTTCACCCTTTCGTGCTATAAACCCATCATATCTGGTGATACAGTTGGTCACCTTTAGCTGATTATTGATGTGGCTTCCCATCATCATTTTCTCTATTTGGTCCCACATCTTTTTCGATGAGTCCTTGAAGCTATCTATACAAGCATAAATGTCATTCGGTAGACTTTGAAGAAGGTATGATTTTGCCAGTTTTTCTGCCTCGTACATTTCCTTTTCCTCCTTAGTAAAATCACCAACAGATTTCCGAATCTGACGCTCTGGCCTTCCTTCAGCTGGGTTTCCCGGTACCACTTTCATTGGCCAATCTTGTGGACCCTCAGTCAGGCATTTGTATATATCTTCATAGTTGGATTTTGCTTCTATAAAGTTCATAAATCGGTCATGCCACTGAGGGTACTCTCCCCGAAAGAGCACCGGGGGCTTTTGGTCAGAACCGATGGCTAGAGCATCCCTTGAGTTCATCTTTACTTCTTAACTTAAGAGCACTGTAATGATCGTTAGGCAAGAAGAATGATCCAAATAAAAATAGAAGAAACACAGAAACACTTGGTCTAACAGAATATCGGTCAAACGAAAGACCGGAGTATGCAAGATATCGGTCGAAGGTATGTCCGGAGGAAGCAGGTATCCGGTCGAAGGATACGGCCGGGATACACTTATCCGGTCGAATGATACGACCGGGGACACACGTATCCGGTCAAAGGTGTTTGACCGGAGGAACTCTTATGCGGTCGAAAGGACAAGACCGGAGAACTCTTATTCGGTCTAAAGGACAAGACCGGAGAACTCTTATTCGGTCGAAGGACAAGACCGGAGAACTCTTATTCGGTCTAAAGGACAACACCGGAGAACTCTTATTCGGTCGAAGGACAAGACCGGAGAACTCTTATTCGGTCGAAAGGACAAGACCGGAGCACAAGTGTCCGGTCGAATACTTAGGTCGAAAGACAAATTTAAACGATAAACACAAAAAAAATAAGAGATAAGACCGATATTGTCGATCCAGTACAATGCAATCAACAGATAAAATCAATGAAGAACACTTCAAACACAACCTAGATCAAACATATTGAAACTTCGACCGATAAGCAATTTAACCCAGAAGAACCGATAAACTCAATTAAACAAGATATTAGACCGATAAACAATCAACCCAGATCGACAAAAATCACACAGATCGATAAAAAAACATAAGCATATAATCAATTAAGGCACATATTAGCGATTAACACATAAAAATTGATTATAGGGTTTTAGACAAACCTTTTTCTGGATCAAACCTTTTGTCTCTTTGCTCTGATACCAATTGTAGATCCCAGTACAGTGCAATCAACAGATATAATCAATGAAGAACACTATATTAGCCACAACCTCTAGTCATATGATTAATATGAAATCAAAGTGTTTAGGTTTACAGAGAGAATATCTGATTAGTAAATGTAAACCTATTGACTAGAGAATTATGAAATGCGACTGTCTAACCTAATTATGAAACAAATAATGCCTTTATATACTTAGGCTTACAAAGATATTGGGCTTATGGGCTTGGGCCCATCTAACAAATTAACTATTAAATAATTACATTTCTAACCCTTATAAATACTTTATTCCACTATCAACGCACAGGACTTTCAGTCCTAACAAATTACGAGTCCAACGGTTCTTTCCGAAGCAAAATCGGAGCAATAACGAAGAAGTTACGGCCAAAACAGTGAACGAGAAGAAAACCGGGCAGACAGTTAACTACGCGACTTGTGCCGCTTTTTAGGGCCACCCGCATGACTTAGGGGAAGCGGGCGACTTATGCCGCGACTTATGGTCGCGTGGTAAGTCGCGAAACGCCCTGTTCGAGCATAAAACCTGATTTTCAGCCCAAGAACTTCATTTCTTCATAACTTTTGCATCTCAACTCCGTTTTTGGTGATTTAAGTTGCCATGGTTTCGTTTTTGAGAGATCTTCAAGGATTTAGAAAGAGATTTGAAGTCTATTGGAGAATAAAAGAGTATTTTGTGGAGGTAAGCTCCTCATATCTCTCAATGTTAAGCTAGGGTTTGATGATTTCATCCTTTCCCTTTTATCCTTCATCTTGGGTGTGATTTTGATGACTTGTGTGGTGAAGGTGATCTTGTAGACGTGTTAGATCTAAGATCTAGGGAGGTTTCTTGGTGATTCAAGCCTTCATCAATGGAGATTCAAGTTTTCGGGGTAAAACCTAGATTTAGCCTAAATCTAGCAAGGTGAGTTCAAGTTGATTTGTAAAAATGGTGTACATGCCAAAATGTTTGTTTTAAAGTGTTTTGAGTTTTACATGAAATTGTTAACTACTGATAAGTTTGGTTATTTTGGGAAGTGTTTAACTTTATAAGCTTATTTAACTTACATTTGGGATTTTTGAACATTTTTGGTAAATAAATCATGTTAAGGCCTTGGACGAAGAGTTGTCTTCCACTATTTTAGTGTTTGAGTTTCTTGGGTATTATGTTCTGTGTGAGTTATGCTAAGTTTTATGGAGTATTGTTTTATGAAGTTTTCGACGTTATAGGTGAACCTTGAAATGCACGGTCTAAGTTCTTTGCGTGCGTTGTTTTATGGGAAATTTTGGAACTTGATTTCGTAGATTTCTCCTTCCGAAGCTTATACAAACGTTTGTTGCACTCCACTTTAATGCGGGAAATCATTTTACGTACATAACACGAAGTGTTGCATATTCGGACCATAGCAGTCCATTTGAAAAGGTTGTTGCGCATATTTTAATATTGTCGTTATTAGCGTCAGTAGTGATCAAATGATTTCAAAATATTTTCTTATACGTGTGACGTTGAGACCACTTTGTACACCTACCGAGTAAACGGTAGTAGATTTTATTCGTATGATTAACCGTTATAAAGCTTTTACATTTAGAGGTTTTATAAAAGTTCAAATTGGCATAGTAGTGTGAAAAACCTTGAACTCATTAGAGCTATAGATGTAAGCTCCTCGTGTTAGAGGTCGAGATTTAAGGGCTAAAGGAGTCCTTGGAGTTTGAAGCGTTAGACCTATGCTTTCTCCCAATTAGTTAAGTGATGATCTTTATGCTTCGATAAACCTGCAGGTTAAAACTGTGTACGGTCGTTTGGGTACGATTGGTTTTGAATTTGTGGGTTATTGGTACGACGGCATACTAATTATCGGTGGTGTGCCACCTTATTAGGTATTGGTGAATAATGATGATATTATGGTTGGCTAATAAAGCGGTATGATTTGAGGTTTAATTTCCATGAGTAGGTTCAACTTTATTCGACATTGCAACTCGAGAGCGAAATATTTGGTGGTATACCCATGTTTGCAAAATGGCCATTCCGAGGATAGGTGTCGACAATCTATTTTGAGGACAATAACTGTTGGTGTGCTTCAGTTCACTTCCGTTAGATCTGATGTGTATGTAGGACAAGCGGTAACCTTAAGGAAATTAGTTGTTGATAGTTAAGAATCAATCATTGGTGTTTCGATAATTGTCAAGACTTTCGCTGATTTGGCAATCAATGCTTGAGTGCATGACGGGAGTTGTGTAACCTTGGAGTTTGGGATAAGTGACTATCTGTAGAGTGTGATGGTACGTTTATGGGGGAAACATCAGATCAATGCTTGGATGTATGGCAGTTTGGGAGCCCTTGCAGACATCATGTATGTGTCAGCTTTGAGGAACGGATTTACGGTTGTGTTGGATAAGACCAAACTAGTTGTTAGGAAATTTTGTCGAAGGACAATAACTCTTTGGTGATAATGATTATTGGAGACATTTGGTTAGAATGTTGAGGTAGACTTTAAGTACGAATCAATTATTGTGGAGACCTTGATGCGTCATATTTAGAGGTATCTAAGGGAAAGGTTTGCTTTGGGGGGTTTGCTTTGGGGTATTCTTGGTGGAAATGACTGAATAAGGTCATAAGTTACTCTTGAGGCATTATGAGCAACATAAGGTTGGGAGGCAACCGAAATTTAATGTTAAGAAAGTGAGTAATCAAGGACTCAACGTTCATCCCGACATCGGTGAGTTATATCGAACGTTGAGGTTAAGTTTGCGATGGTTCGTTATGAGAAACGCAGCGACAACCTCAACCGGGATGTAATCGGGTTCGTATATGAGGTAAGGTTTCATGAAGGCATTCATTTTGGATTGGAAATCAATCAATCTTTCCAAGTGCGAAGTTGGGTGCTTGGTTGGTGCCAGATTTCGAGGACGAAATCTCTTTTAAGGTTGGGAGGATTGTAACGCCCCGATTTCGAAAAGTATCATTTCAAATTAATATAGAAATCGGTAATTTTAAGAGAAAAATAATATATAGGATTTTGGACTTGAAACCTATATTTTATAGTCTTGGTGGATGAAGGATTTAATTACGAGTCCAACGGTTCTTTCCAGAGCAAAATCGGAGCTATAACGAAGAAGTTACGGCCAAAACAGTGAACGAGAAGAAAACCGGGCAGACAGTTAACTACGCGACTTATGCCGCTTTTAGAGCCACCCGCGTGACTTAGGGGAAGCGGGCGACTTATGCCGCGACTTATGGTCGCGTGGTAAGTCGCGAAACGCCCTGTTCGAGCATAAAACCTGATTTTCAGCCCAAGAACTTCATTTCTTCATAACTTTTGCATCTCAACTCCGTTTTTGGTTATTTAAGTTGCCATGGTTATGTTTTTGAGAGATATTAAAGGATTTAGAAAGAGATTTGAAGTCTATTGGAGAATAAAAGAGTATTTTGTGGAGGTAAGCTCCTCATATCTCTCAATGTTAAGCTAGGGTTTGATGATTTCATCCTTTCCCTTTTATCCTTCATCTTGGGTGTGATTTTGATGACTTGTGTGGTGAAGGTGATCTTGTAGACGTGTTAGATATAAGATCTAGGGAGGTTTCTTGGTGATTCAAGCCTTCATCAATGGAGATTCAAGTTTTGAGGGTAAAACCTATATTTAGCCTAAATCTAGCAAGATGAGTTCAAGTTGATTTGTGAAAATGGTGTACATGCCAAAATGTTTATTTTAAAGTGTTTTGAGTTTTACATGAAATTGTTAACTAATGATAAGTTTGGTTATTTTGGGAAGTGTTTAACTTTATAAGCTTATTGGTGCCCACACCCCCACATCATAGAACGAGTCGGCGAGCTCGTGGCTATGGGTTCCTAATATGGTGAGCTAAGTAACTTGGAATGTGGCTTACTTTTGTGTTCCGCCACTAGCCTTGGAATTCGGGAGTCCCCCGTCACCGAGATGTGTTGTTTTGGGGTATTTAGTTTTATCCTTGTTTTCGGTGACGCTTTGAGTTTGGGTTATCTCCCTTATGTTATAATTTTGGAGACTTGAGTTTACTCATATTTTGGTCGTTTGTTTTATTAAGTTTATTCAAATTTCATTATTCGAACATTACCATTATCCTCGTTTTGAGTAACTGTTGGATTGCATTATTTCATGAAAGAATGGTTTGGCGTTGAGGCGTCCATCTATAAAATGCATATTATTGGTAAATGAGTTGTCTCTTGTTTTAAAGTAAATCATTTTAAAGGATCATGATTATAAGTTACAATATTTCCATTTTATGTTTCCCTTTATAATCATGATATAAAACTCTTGAACTTACTAGGCGTTAGCCTAACCTTTTTATTTGCCGGCATGTGCATTAGGTTCCATTTCGGGATTAGTTATAGCGACACTGTGAAGAGATGAGTGCTAGTTGTGTGCTCGAAGAGGTTATTAGCTTGATGAAGTTTTCAGCACTTATATTGGAGATAGCGATTGTTATTGGGATATAGTAACACTCGACTTTAGTTAGTCTTTATGTAAGACTTTAATTATTTGGTGATGGTTCAACCTAGAAATGTATTTCAATTATGGACTGGTAGTAAGAGATTTTATTATCTTTTAAGGTATTGTTGAAAGTTTTTAATTAGTCGCTCTTTCCAAATTTGAGGGTGTTACATCAATGTTCAACCACCCAAGGTAAGCCTTTAACCATGCCACACTAGGTTACAACATCTCCAAAGATTTAGCAGTGTTGGGTTTTAATAGACTTTTGTAACCGTTAAACATAGCAGAAAAATATTTTGGTTACAAATAAATCAAAAAAAAACTTTTATTGATAAAATTAACGAATCCAATGATGCATTTAATATAAAACAAAATACCATAGTGTGTTTAGAATTGTACCTTTCACTTTAATCAAGGATTCTGACGAAGAACAAAAAAACCAACGTAGGTTTCCTCTATCGGTGATCCACACATGAACACGCTTGGGGCCTTCACCGGGTGCTAGCCCAAAACCCTAGATCTAATATGTGTATTACAGAAAAGAATTGGTTTCTTTTTTATATTTTCTCTAACAGCTTAACAACTAAAACAATGATTAACCTTTTAATGTTAGCATATTACCTTATTTATATTAATTGAATTATAGATAGACTATAACTCAAATAAGGTTATGCAATTATCTATATTATTTATATAATTATCTTTAACTTTAATGTGAGGTCCATTGAGATCAATGATTGGTTTGATTTCATGAAGATCAAGAGAATAAGGGTAGAAATAAGAGATTATTGAAAGCAAGTAAAAACTAATCTAAGAGAGCAAACACACAGTATACGGCTACATTGTGGAGGCTGAAATTGATCAATTGAAAAGGTTAACCTAAACCTATTACACATGATTTCTATTTATACCCCATAAACCCTTGTAAACACTATAAGCCCAAACCCAATACAAGGCCCATTACAATAAATGTAGATTACTTTATAAAACTTCTAATAAGAATATAAAATATGTTCTAACATTTAATATAATTATATACTTTTATAGATCACACCCCACAATTATGTTTAATTATCATAATTACTGTAACACCCTCAAAATCTGGAAAGATCAACTAATTTAAAATTTCGATAATACATCAAATAAAAGATAAATTTTCTCCTTATAATCAAGACTTGACACACCTCCAAAATAAAATTCTATATTTAACCTCATCAATTATAAACTTCATTATTATACAAGGACTAAACCAAAGTTGGGTGTTACTTAACCTAAATACAAGTTGCTAATCCCATAACAGATGCGGAAGACTTCACCAAACTATTCACTTCTCAAGCACATAACTAGCACTCATCTCTTCACAGTGTCGCTAGAACTAATCCCGAAACGGAACCTGATGCACATGCCGACAAATAAAAAGGTTAGGCTAACTCCTAGTGAATTCAAGAGTTTTCATCATGATTATAGAAATCGTTAAACGGAAATAATGCAACTTAAATCATGATCCTCCAAATTGATTTACTTTAAATATGAAAACGACTCGTTTTCCAATAACATGCACTTTTTAAAGATGGTTGTCTCAATGCAAAACATTCTTTCATAAAGTGGTGCAACCCAAAACTCAGTCCAAATGTGAATAATTGTAAATGTTCAAATATTGAAATTTGAATAAAACTTTATAAACCAAACGACCGAAATAAGAGTAAACTCAATCCCCCAAAAATATAACATATGGGGAATACCCCAAACTCAGAATGTCACCGAAAAACAAGGATAAAACTTAAATACCCAAAACAACACCTTTCGGTGACGGGGGAGACCCTAATTCCATGGCTAGTGGCGGAACACAAAAGTAGGTCACTTCCCAAGTTATTGAGCTCACCATACTAGGATCAAGGCCACGAACACGTTGGATCGTACTAAGATGTGGGGGAGGGAACCCAATGATTCTTAGTCATACTCATTCACTAGGATTACATTTACGACCCAGGGCTAGTATCCGGTACCACATAATTGTACCAAGTTGTCATCCTAGGGTTCAATGTCTCAACTAGCTACAAATGGGAAATGACTATCCCATAAAAACAGACTCAGAAATTACATCACGGGGTCAATAGCACAATGAGGCCCTCGATGACCCTATAACTAATCCTAATCCCAACATGAAATAATAGCCCCGTATTAAAAATATTAAAGACCGACTCATATGCCTATGTATCCATTACATTACAGTCTATAACAATACATGACTCCAATTGAATGACCAATACACTCAAAACATGTAATTCTCAAATGATGCGCAATAACCTCCGTCATACACAAAACTCCACGACGGGCTATTAAAACCGGACGAATGTCCCCAAGACACATTTTAGTCAAAATCGAGCCAAAGCTCTCCAATTTTATTCATCGCACCATGAAAGTCAGTGCAAACACTAGAACACATTTAACCAACGGTTATGCAAACGCAACGACCAAAAGTATGATTAACTCAAACGTTATCAATTGTTGTGACAAACCATTTTCCAAAATGAACTCATATCCTCATACCTCTAAAATGTATCATAACATATTAATATGCATTGTGCAAACGATTTATAAGATCAATTGCACGAAAAGGATATTTACGTCAGATGACCTCCATATATATATATATACATATATACATATATATAATCAAGGAAAATTTCAACATGATTTATTTATCAAAATAACCCAAAAATCTCACATATGGGGTTTTCACAAGAGTTATAGAATCACATACCCAAAATACACGAACTCCCCATATAAACCCACATTTGATATTTATCAAGTAAAACCCAAATATACTTCAAAATGACATTTTTGGCATGCACATAGTTTTCACAAATCACCTTGAACTCACTTTGCTAGATTTAGGCTAAATCTAGATTTTTCCCCAACTTGAGCTCCTTTGATGAAACTTGGATCCTCGAGCCAAAAACTTTCAAAAACCTAGATCCAAAATTTCAAACATAAATATTTATGTTCAACCATATAGAATTGATCCCCACACATTTTACATCAAAATCACCAATTTGGCCAAAACCCTAATTTTGACCTAAATTCTCCAAAATCATCAAATCCGAAATTTGAGAAACCAATCACTAGGAGATCATCAATGTGGAATTTACAACTCATAATAAGGTTTTGAAGTGGAGAGGATAAACTTACCACTTAAGTTTTGGTGAACACCTAGAAAACCCCAAATTTCTTGAAGATGGAGGTGATGTTAATGAGCTCTTCATCTTTGCTTCCACTCCAACACCAAATACTCTTGGATATCCCCAAAACTAATAATCTATCCTTCAAAATCACTCAAATACGAAACCATAGAAATTTGAATCGCCAAAAATAGAGTAGAAATGAGAAAGATATGACCAAATGAAGATAGAGACTGAATTTATGCACTGCACCCCGACCGCGAGAGTGACAAGCGAAAGTAACAGTGTCACTTTAGATGTCACTTTCTCCCAAAATGTACCGTGGGCACCTTTTTCTCTGCGAAAGTGCCCTGCTAAAGTGCCAATGTCACTTTAGCTTGGCAATTTCGCCCAAAAGGTACCGAGAGCCCTTTTCGCCCATTTTCTCGACTGTTCCTCGACCGTTTTCTCGGTCGTTCCTTGACCATTTCTCGGTCATTACTCGACCTTTCCTTGACCGTTTTCTCGGTCATTCCTCGACCATTTTCTCGGTACATTGGATTCTCTTATGCCAATTATCATGCCATTGTCGTACTTTCCTGGCACATTCGGTGGGACGACCAAACCTCGGTAACGTCGTTGCAATTGTGACATTTATCACAACTGCATGGCACTATAGTCGGGACGACCATACTCTTAGTACCATCAGTGCTATTGTGACAAATGTCACAACCACATGGCACTATAGCCATACTTCATACTTGGTTCTTCATTTACCACTTCATCCCGTTCAACACTTTTCCTCAATTAAGATAAAAATCAGGGTGTTACAATCCTCCCAAACTTAAAAAAGATATCATCCTCGAAATCTAGCTTTCCGATTAACGTTGCCCTCATGATAGCTTGTCTCTGTTTACGAGTAATTGTCTCTAATCCACTTGCCAGAACAACCACGATAAAACTCATGCTGATACTCCAATGAAATGTTCCCTTAGGCACATTACACTTATACCCGAGTGAACGCTTAACTTCCTAAAGTAGCTTCTAACAACAAAACTATGATTGTATCCCAACCTTGGGTGACACGTACTACTCCAAGGGTTGCTTCTGACCTCAACCTCTCTCTCACAAATCCGTACCAATTCAACACGATTTTGGATCCATATCCCGATGATCAATACTTGACCCAAATAATCCCTAAAATCCCTTAATCATTCGCCTTTGTTATTGGTAGAGCCATCCTTCAAAGGACGTGTCAAAACGTTCTCCATAAGGTCAGTTTATTCAAATTCGGCGATTTTACAACTCCCATACTGTACATAAACATCAATCATCTAGTCGATATAAACCTTTACCATTTCAAGGAAATCTTAATCATTGATACTTAATTACTAACATATAACATCCTTAAAGTTACCCCTTAAATTGCAAACACACAGGATTCATCGGGAATGTTCTGAAGCACTCCAACGGTCATTGTCCTCAAAATCGAATGTCGATACCTATCCTCAAAACGATTTGTTAGCTCCAACTTACATGTTTAGATGTATTGAAAAATAGGCTAAGCATAGGAACTACAGAAGTTTGCTTAGAACATCCAAGCTCACCACAAAACCCATAATCTCAGAAGATTATGTCGAAGCTCTGCCAGAGGACTCGTAACCTGACAATGATCTTCAGATCACAGAGCCTCTGTGATCAGTCATAGAGCCTCTGTGATGGCTAACCTCTGGAGAATGTTCGAAGATGTTCGTAAACTCAGTTCAAGACAAGGTCACGTGCAGAACACGTGAAGCCAGTCGTTCTAAGATTTCCAGATCATTTCTTGTCAGTCTTTGTCTTGTACCAAGGGGTGCATCCTCATTCTATAAATAGGAGCACCTCCTTTAAGTTTATGAATCGAAGAAAGCACACACAAGTCTATCTTTTAGAGATTGTATTTCCCTGAAAATATTTGCACACACAAGTGTATGTTCTTGGTGTTCTTAAAGCTAAATCAATGAAACAGTGTCTTGAATAAAATCCTTCTTATATCTTACGATTCTGTTTGTTGATTATTTGTGTGTCTACTACCTTGAATGTTCTACTTTTGTACATATTAGAAATGCTTTCGCACTCTTACTTATTAATCTGTGTGTAGTAAAAGTCCTTCAAGTAAAGAACATCATTATTGGGATCAATAATTGGTTACAGAGCAGACTTTGATTTTTAATATCAAAGGATCCTGTTCTATACTTGATTCCCATATTCCAGGTAGTAGTTTGAGTTTGTTTCTTTGACTTGATCCCCACTCATAAACATACTCTGTTTTCTGGAGCTACTTCAACATGTTTGACGTAGATTCAAAAGCAAGTGTGTTTGAACCGCTGGAGAATAGATTCAAAGCTCAGATATTGTTTATCATCTTTCTCATACTGAATACTCATCCCTGTTGAGTAAACTCGTGGTCTTTTCTAAAAAAAACTCTTCATACTCTGTTTTTTTCTCTACCTTAGAATGGCGAACCAAGTTAACTACAACAGTGCAGGATCTCAATCTAAACCCCCTACTCTACTGAGGGATGAATATCCTCAGTGGAAAATCAGGATGATGCACTTTCTCGAAGGTGTGGATCCTGGTTTGGTTGAGTTTCTTCACAACCCTCCTTACATTCCAATGTCTACAGTTCCTCGTGTTCCTGCCACTGCAGACACCCCTGAAGTTCCTGAATATCAGCATCCCAAGCCCTTAAATTAATGGACTGAACAAGAGAGTGCTTTGCATGAACTAGCGAAGAAATCCAAAAGGCTACTCATCATGGATATCCCAAATGACATCTTTCAGTCTCTTGATTCCTGTGAAACATCAAAGGACCTAAGGTTGGAGCTAGAGAAACAACTTGAAGGTGGTGCTAAAACCCTTAAGAGCAACATATCCCTATGCATTAATGAGTATTTTGCATTCAAGGCTCTGCCGAATGAATCCATCCAGAGCACATACAACAGGTATAATTCCTTGTTAAAAAAGTGCAAGAGATATGGCATCCAAAGAACCTCTAAGGAAAACAATGTCAGATTTCTTCAGAGCCTGAATGACGAATGGCTTCATCTAACCATGTCCATGCAAGCTACACTAGATCTGGATGTCTGGTCCATCTCTGACCTTTTTGGTACATTGATAACTCAAGATAACAGGATATCAAAGTTGATGACCCCTGCCGGTGGTCCTCTGGCGTTGGTTGGAAATACCACTGAAGGTTAGGACAATGGGAAGGAGAAGGTGACTGAGGATGCTCAGAAGAAGAAAAAGAAGAAAAAGGCTCTTATGGCAGAGAGTGAAAGTGAGGAAGGATCTGAGGAGGAAATCGATATGGCTGCTCTGGCCAAATCCCTTGCACTTATGACCCGACAATTCAATATGGTTCTTAAGAAAAAGCCAGAGTACAGAGGACGAGAGGAAAGAGACGACAGAAGCAAAAGATATGGCGAAGAAAGAAAGTATGGGAGAGAAGAATTCAATGGTCAGAGGCAAGAAGAAAGAAGGAGTGTACAGAGGTCAGACGGAAGAAGTGGTGATAAAGTTTCCAAACAAAATGAAGGTTGCTTCAAATGTGGGATGTCGGGCCACTTCGCCGCAGAGTGCAGGTCCTCTGCCATTAACGAAAAACCCACAAGAGACGATGCTTTCTTCAAAAAGAAAGCAGAATACTACACTCAGAAATCCCTAATGTCAGATCAACAGAACCTAGAAACTGATGAATCCTCTGATGAAGGGGACAAAAATGCACTCTTCTGTGGAATGGCAGAAGTCCACTCTTCTTACGACAAGAATGAGGTATCTACTTCTGACTCTTATATTTCTGACTCTGAAAACAAACTCCAATTAAAAAATGAATTTCTTGCTTATAAAACGATGTGCTCAGAGCTTGAGAAGAAGTTGGCCTTCTTTGAAAGAGAAACCAGGCTTCTTACCCAAGAAAAAGACAAGCTATATCTTGAAAGAAAATCACTTATTTCTGAGCACATTTTTGATAAAAATAGTCTAAAAGAAAAGGTTTTAAAAATCCATTAAGCTTTAAAAGAAAAGCTCAAAGAGCTAAAGAATAGTGAGAGTGATCGATTAAACAACATCTCTTTGAAAAAAAAATTCCAAAAAGAAAGAGAAGTTCTTCTTCAGGATCTGTTCGACAAAGATCTTCAAATTAAGAGATATCAGGATGCTCAAAAGGTCCATGAAAAGGTCAATACCCAGATTGGCAGAAGAGGTATAGGGTTCGATGATATAGACCCCTACACTAGAAATAAAAGGAACAAATCTTTAGCAAATATCTTCTGCCCTAGACAATTTCTAAAGCCAAGTCTTCCAAACCTATTATCCACATTTAAAAGGTGCAGAACCTCTGAAGGACCACATCTGAGGAAACCTCTGCAGATGGCAAATGTATGGTATGAAAATAATGATTTGCCATCTGCACTCTCATCAAAGATAAAATCTATTCGAAAGAAATATATGTCTCAAAAACATAAAGGAATCTTCAGATTTGGTCATCCAGAAACACAAACTCAAATGGCTTTTATGTGCATGATGATTCCTGAAAAGGAACTGTCCTCTGATGCACCAGAGTTTGTTCCGGCCTCTGTGGAAGAAAACCTCTTTAAAAGGTTCTTGAAAAGTGACTAAAGAAAGACCTATGAAAATCACTTTTTTAACCATCCTGGTCTAATCTCTAAAGTAGAAGAAATCTTTGAGCAAGATCTTCTAAATTTTCTTAGTGCTCCTATGGTTATTCCATGTATTTCAAAAGATCTAAACTCATCTAAGGACACTACAAATAGACAATGCAACACACTTCCAGAAGGTCATGCTCTCATTCAGAAGGACTTTCTCGACTCAGATTCTGAATCAGAGTCTGAGTCCTCCTCTATCAGTGATAAGACAAGTTCTGTAGAACTTGAGATGGTCACCTGTGGTCCAGAGGAAAACAGGCTACCCTCTGGTATTCCTAACAGAATGGTTGCTCCCAAAAAGAGAACTACAGGAATACCCATCTGCCCTGATTTTCTAGATATGTGCCTTCAAGAAAAAACTTCTCTTGAGCTTGAAAATTTGAAAAATGAAAATATCAAGATCACTCAAACTTCCAAAGCTCCAAAATCTGTCAAACTAACAAAGCCTTTTCAAGAAAAGCTCACCTAGCAACAGAAGGCAAAATGGCCCAAAATTGACTAAACTAATGCTTCTGTGGTAGTGAGTGCTCGAAAGGAAGGTCGTCAGGGGAGAGTACACTTAGAGAGTCATCAAAGAGGAGTTTTTGACAAAAGACAACCTAGATTAGACAAAGTTTTCTGCAAAAATAAACCCAAATCTAAAATGGGTTGTTGTAAAAGTTGCTCTATACCTTCCTTTGACATTTTTAGTGAAATATTTAAGAAGTTTGCTTCTGAAATTCCCCATTGCAAATGTTTTAATCTTGTGCATGCTTTAAATCAACACTTCTCAAGGCTCTCCTGTCTTATATCTCACCCGAAGTCCAAGAATGCCAAATTCATGGGTGAGAAAGGACAAAATGGTATCTCTATCAAGGAGGATAAATCCAAAACCAAAGGTGTTAAGGCACCTTTAAAGACTTCTAACAAGCCTGGACCCATTTGGAAATGGGTACCTAAATCTTCTTAATCTGTCCGCAGAAGAAACAACATGTGCCCATTTGGTACCTAGACTCCGGGTGTTCAAGGCACATGACTGGCGACAGAGGGTTGCTCTCCGCTTATAAAGAAAAACATGGAGGTGGTTTTGTAACCTTCGGAGACAACAAAAAGGGGCAAATTAAAGGCTATGGAGTCATTGCCAACGGAGACATCGATGTCAACAGAGTTGCATATGTGGATGGCCTTAAGCACAACCTGCTAAGTGTTAGCCAACTCTGTGATAATGGACTCGATGTAGTGTTCAAGAAGCAATACTGCTCTCTAATCAGAGAAGACACAACTACAGAGCTTCTGTGTGCCAAGAGACAAGGTGATCTATACCTCATGTACTTCAAGTCGATCAACAAAGACGAAAAGCTTTGCTTGATCTCAAGTAAGAACGAGGAAGCTTGGCTCTGGCATGACAGGTTCTGTCACTTAAACTTTCACACTCTTGACAAACTTGTTAAAGTAGAACTGGTAAAGGGGCTACCAAGTATTAAATTCGACAGATATCATCTATGCTGTGCATGTGAAATGGGCAAACTCAAAAGAGCTGCCTATAAGACCAAAACAGACATATCTTGCACCAGACCTTTGCAGATGCTTCACGTAGACCTATGCGGTCCTATATCCGTGCAAAGTCTGGGTGGTAAGAAGTACATGCTTGTACTCATAGATGAATTCTCTAGATACACTTGGGTATAGTTTATACGAAAGAAATCAGATGTTCCTGAGGTACTAATAAATCTTCTTAAGAGGATACAAGTTCTTCATGATTGCAGGGTTCAGAGAGTTCGAAGCGACAACGGGACAGAGTTCAAAAACTCAAGAATAGAAGCCTATCTTACAACAGAAGGCATTTCACAGAACTTCTCTGCTACAAGGACTCCACAACAAAACGGTGTTGTTGAACGCAAAAACCGAACACTAGTGGAAGCCGCAAGAACAATGCTCACTGCCTTAGGACTTCCAATTTCCTTTTGGGCAAAAGCCATCTCCACAACATGTTTCACCCAAAATCGATCTTTGGTAGTAAAAAGACATGCAAAGACCCCTTACCACCAGCTCAGTTAAAGAAATCCAAATATCAAGTACTTCCATGTCTTCGGATGCATATGCTTTGTGTTGAACGATAGAGAGCAAATTGGGAAATTCAGTCCCAAAGCTGATGAGGCCAAATTTACTGGATACTCATGAAACTCCAAGGCATACCGAGTCTACGTACTGAAATCAAAACATATACTTGAAAGTATTAATGTTTCTTTTGATGACTCATTTTAAGTGACTTATGAGCAAATTAGCTCCAGAATCAAACTCCAAGATAAAGAATCTGGTGACTCATCTAGAGCAAATAAACTTCATCATCTATTTGAAGAGATGTTCAATGATGATGGACCCTCAGAGGATGACCACAGAGCCTCTGGAGTTGAAGCCTCTGTAGACCAATCAGGTACGACTCTATCAGGTCCTAGCAATACTTCACCCTCTTCCACTAGTTTTGCAGGTGCAAATGTCGAGGGGGAGCACTCAGAGGTTAACACTGAATAAGGCTCCGAGCTTAATCAAGATCATGGTCATCTTCAAGATATCTCTGAAGGTTCAACACCACAACAATCAGAGAACTCTGAGCAAGGAACCACAGAGCTCATAACATCAACTCAGAGTGAACAAAGTCCCATGACAAGTACAAATGATCTCCCTTCCACACAGGGTGATCAACATCAAGAGAAAGAAAATGCTCCGAAAGTGATTTCAGAAGGTTCCAATGATCACCTACCACAAATGACAAAGTGGACCAGAAGTCACCCACAGAGCCAAATTATAGGTGACCCCTCTAACAGAGTCCAAACTCGATCCAGTACTGCAAATTTTTGTTACTATACAAATTTTGTGAGTATTATCGAACCCAAAAAGATCTTTGAAGCTCTTGAAGACCTAAACTGGGTAGAAGCTATGCAAGAAGAGCTTCTGCAGTTTGAAAGAAACGAAGTATGGACCCCTAGTGCCTCTGCTGAAAGGCAAAGTTGCAATAGGGACCAAATGGGTCTTCAGGAACAAAATGGACGAGGATGGTGTGGTGATCAAGAACAAAGCAAGACTGGTGGCCAAGGGATACTGCCAAGAAGAAGGAATTGACTATGATGAAACTTTTGCCCCTGTGGCAAGGCTCGAGGCGATAAGAATATTTCTTGCCTTTGCAGCCCACAAAGGTTTTAAAATATTTCAAATGGATGTCAAGTAAGCCTTTCTGAATGGGCAAATCCAAGAATAAGTATACGTCCAGCAACCACCAGGGTTTGAAAGCTCCAAGTACCCTAATCACGTGTATTTCTTGGACAAGGCTCTGTACGGACTCAAACAAGCCCCCAGAGCCTGGTACGACAGACTTTCAAACTTTCTTCTTGCCAATGGTTTCGAAAGAGGTACAACTGATACAACCTTATTTTATAAAAAGAGAAAAGGTGAGATTTTGCTTGTGCATATTTATGTTGACGACATTATTTTTGGGTCCACAAATGAATCTTATTGTAAAAACTTTGAGTCATTGATGAAGAGTGAGTTTGAGATGAGCATGATGGGAGAACTTACCTTCTTCCTAGGATTGCAAGTCAAACAAACCAAAGAGGTCATTTTCATAAACCAATCTAAATATGTCTCTGACATACTTAAAAAATACAAGCTCTCTGACTCTTCACCAATGAAAACCCCTATGGCCACTGGATCTAAGCTTCATGCAGACCCAGAGGGAAAATCTGTGGAGTGTAAAATCTACAAAGGTATGATAGGGTCTCTTTTGTACTTAACCGCAAGTCAACCTGATATAATGTTCGCCACATGCCTCTGTGCAAGATTTCAAGCTAACCCCAAAGAATCTCATCTTCATGCTGTCAAGAGAATCTTCAGATACCTAAAAGGGATCAAAAATCTTGGCCTCTAGTATCTAGAGAACTCTAGCTTTGATCTTGTGGCTTATACAGATTCAGATTACAAAGGATGCAAGCTAGACATAAAAATTACCTCAGGGAGTTGTCAATTCCTTGGAGGGAAACTAGTGAGTTGGACTTCTAAAAAGCAGAATTGTGTCTCGACCTCTACGACTGAAGCAGAATATGTCGCTGCCGCTAGTTGTTGCTCACAGGTTCTGTGGATGAGAACCCAACTCAGAGACTATGGATTTGACATCGTGAAAATCCCCATCCTCTGTGACTCCAAAAGCGCCATTGAGATCTCTGCCAATCCTGTTATGCACTCTAAGACAAAGCACATCAATATCAGGTACCACTTTCTGAAACATCACGTGGAGCATGGGACAATTGAAATGTACTTTGTCCCCATAGATTACCAGCTTGCCGACCTTTTCACAAAGGCATTAGATGAGAAAAGATTTATTTTTCTCATTGGCAAAATTGGCATGCTTAACATGAGTTGATTCACAGAGCCTCTGTACCCTCACACAGATCCTCTGCAGTACATACTATGTTACCGTGTATTTTTTTCTATTGTTTGTACAGTCTTCTTTCTCAAAACCTTTTTGATAAAATGGCTCTCTTGCTCTGTGTCTTGTTCAACGTCTATTTTTTTTAAAAAAAATCCAAGCACAGACCAGGGGGGAGCTAAAATAGGACCTTGACAATTCAAGGGGGAGCTTGACATCTTTTCTGTCACTCTGCCCCTCAAAATGCTTTCACAACCTTTGAGTGATTACCACCCAAAGTATTCCCTAAATTAGAAAATTTGGATCTCAGAGCCTCTGAGGACCTCCACAGAGACCTCTACAGAGCCTCTGTGACCTATCACAGAGCCTCAGTACCTCACAAAATGGGTCTCTTGTCCATTAATCATATGGTTGGGTCTGTGTTCGATCATCTCATAAGTTCTTTCGAATGTCTAGGTCCTCTCTGTACTTTTGAACCCTCCAAATGACCTCAGAAGCTCTTGACCCACAGAGTTTCTATACATTTAACTTGAAAATTTTTACCATTTGGTCATTAAATGCGAGTATTTTCTAAAAATCACTGACATGTGGGAATAGTAAATGCCATGCGCGTGAGAATAGAGGGAGGCGCACATACTCGATCGTGCACCGCCCATCCTGACGTGGCACATTCCTATTGGTTCGTATCTGTACCGTCGTTTTTTTTAAACTGCTTCTTATCCGTTTACACTCATTACGGATTTCAAATTTTTATTTTTACCGCCCAAATTTTTTACACCCCTCAAAGTATATAAACCCTTCTCTGTCTCTCTTCATTCTTTTACCTGAAATCATTTTTCTCTCAAGAATTCATTTGCAAGAAACATTTGCTGCTTCTACAATGGCTTCTCAATCAAGCTCATCCAAAAACTCCCATGGCTCTAAGAACTCCAATTCCTCCTAACACTCAGTGACAAAACAGGCTGACACGCACTCTGTTAGTCAAGAACAAGTTCTCACAAACAGAATGCTATCCTTTACAAGGCATGACTATCACTTGACCCAGATGAACAACTAACCCAACAACCACTTTTTCACCTTAAATCCCTCTTGATTCACTACTGAAGCTGAACCCCTCATCAATATCCTCCAAAACCACTTTCTTGTCAAGGCCCTAACAATGAAGAGGAATAATATCCTTGAGTCATACATCCAACAATTCTGGCTAAGCGCTCGACATGCCAAAATGGATGGTTATGGACACTGTATCATCGGATATGCAACTCATCCCTCGACTACAAGGATACTGGACTTGGGCATTAATCGAAGGGAATTGTTAGATGTGTTTGAGCTCCCCACCAAGGAAGATCTCAACCTTCGCAAATTCTCAGAGGAGCCCAAAGAGCAAGAACTCTTAGAGTTTCTACGGTTCATTGGATACGTTGTACCAATCTCCAAGAGAACCAACTTCAGAAGACAAAATATGCCCCCTCTGTGGAATGTGCTCTTCTCCATTTTGAACAGATGTTTAACTTCAAAGGTTGGAAGCCCAGATCAGTCGAGCCATAGAATTTTGGCTATCATGTATGAGATCTACTATGATCTACCTCTTGATTACGCGAGACTCATCTTCAAAGAAATTTGCAATGCTGTAATAACCAAGCAACAAGACCAAGACAGGAGCACAAAGCCCAAGAACATTATATTTGGAAGATTCCTTGGCCTGCTTCTGGGAGACGATTTGATTGGGGAAGGCAAATTACCAGTAGAGGGTAAGACTATTAAACTACATGAGATGAAGTCACACAAACCAACTACCCTCAAAACTGGTTATCTGAACGTAAGACCTCTGTCAACAAGCCTGTTGACATATCTGGGTAGTGAAGAGGGTATTAGGAATTACATACGAGGGCACAGGACTCCAGCACCGAGTCCTGCAACCCCCCCCCCTCATATAGGTTTCCAGGTAGAAGATGTAGTGGTGTACTTGAGAGATGAGGGTTCAAAGGAGACTGAAGTTGTGGCCACAGAGGCACAAAAAGTGAGTAAGAGTAAGGGAGAGTTAGCAAAAAGGGAGGCCAGTGCAAAGAAGGAGAAAAAGAAACAAAGCAAAAAAAGAACCGCGGAGGAAGAGGTTCCAAAACCCAAGAAAAAGAAGGAAAAGGCTGCAGAAGAAGCCACAGAGGTTATCAAATCCTCTAAAAAGAAGAAGAAGAAGAAGAAGAAGAAGAAGAAGAAGAAGAAGAAGAAGAAGAAGAAGAAGAAGAAGAAGAAGAAGAAGAAGAAGAAGAAGAAGAAGAAGAAGAGGAAATTGCGTAAGCTTGCAGATAGGGAAAGGTCTGCTGAAGACATGGTTGAGGCGCTTGGTGCTAGAACTGAAGCTGCAGAGGGTAGTGAAAAACCTCTGCAGAAGACAAGAAGGAGAGCACTTATTTTTGAAGAAACCCCTGAGGATACACCTAAGAGTCCTCTGAAACTGGCCACTGAAATAGCTAAAGAGGTCATCCTCAGGTACTCAGGGAACTTGGGCGAAAATGTACAAATGGAGATAGAGGATGTGACTGGCAAGTCACAGAGCAGTGAAGAAGGGGAAGGAGATAAAAAATCGAAGGAGGAGAGTCTTGAAAAAGATGCCTTAGGCACACTGTTAAAGCATAAATCTGTTGGATACAAGATCAAGAAGACTGAAAGTCAAAGATCAAGAAAGTCAAAGCTGAGGAAAGTCAAATCTCATTAAAAGTCAAAGTCTTTTGTAATAAAAGTCAAATGTATTTGTATTTTGTATTTTAGTTTCCTTGTATTACGAGTTGGTATAAATAGATTTTTATTTTTCAGTATTGCAGAGTTAGTTAACAGAATACGTTTTGAGAGAAAATTTTGTAGAGGGAGAGAGAGAGAGTTCTAGAGAGAGAAAGTGTATTTTGAATTGAAAGAGAAATCAAAAACAGGTAATTGATTGAAATCTTGTTTTTGTTTTGATTAATCATGTTTAGAAACTAGATTCTAGGACACTCAATTGGTATCAGAGCATATCCAAAATCGAAATCAGATCAAGAAATCAAGATACTGTTCATCGTCACTGTGTTCTTCAAAGTTCATATTTGTTTTTGAGTTTTTAGTGTGATTTTTTAGTTGTAATTGGTTTTTTAGTGATCGATGAATGTAATAGATTGAGTTTGTATAGATAATTTCACAAAATGCACTATAATTTTCATGAATTTTTTGCTTTTATTGAGTTTTAGTTCACGAGTTTTAGAGCACTGTTACATAGATCAATCTTGTATTTTTGTTGTTTTGGTTTGTAATCTTTGCATTGTAATCGGTTCGAAACATGATTTAGAAGAAATCTGCAAAGTTTCAGATCACTTGATGGAGAGTTGAATCGAATTTGAAGTGAAAATCAAGTTTTTGTTCGAAAAACTTCAAGAACGCGCTAGATCTTCAGAACGCGCAAGTTCATCGAACAAACACGCAAGACTCATCTGCAAGAACGCGCAAGTCGAAGTATTGATTTTGGTCTCAAACGCGCAAGGCGTTATCTGCGAGTTCTAGAAACTCGCAGATCGATGTCTGCGAGTTTGGAAAAGTTGGGAAATTTTTCTAAGGATTAGAATGCGCACGTAGTGGTTAGCGAGTTCTACAAACGCGCTAATCGAAGTGTGCGAGTTTAAGCAGGAACAGTGATCTGCGAGTTCTTTCGATCTGCGAGTTTGTTCAAAACGCACAAGTAGGCACTTGCGAGTTCAGAAAACGCGCACGCTGCTATCTGCGAGTTTCAGCGAGTTCATTTGATCTGCGAGTTTGTTCAAATCTGCAACTAGGCTTCTGCGAGTTTCATAAACACGCACGCTTAAATCTGCGAGTTTTTCTTTGAATAGTGGTCTGCGAGTTTTAGGCATCTGCGAGTTTCATATTTTAATAGTGACTTGTGAGTTTCTATACTTAGAATATTTTCTGAGAAATTTTCAAAACTATAATGTGGGCTTCAATAGTGAAAAAAATTTCTCTAGGGGCGCTGCCCCTCTACCCTGCAAGGGCGTTGCCCTTTGACCCCACCCGCTAACCGGGTAGCGGGACCCCCGTGCTAAGTCTACGGAGGGGGATATAGTTCTGATTGTGATCAAAATTTCTGAATTTTTATTTCAAGTTTTTCTGTATTTCTTGAGATTTCATATTTTGGATTAACGATCATTTTTGTCAAGTTCTTTTTGTTTACAGGTATTCAAGATGGGATATCTTTCTGATGATGATGACAAGAAGATTAAAGAGCTCAAAATAGAGAACCAAATTCTTACTTCCTCAGTTGACTATTACTCAAGGAGATCAAAGAGATACAAGGATGAAAGGAAGATACTGAGAGAAGAAGTCAATCCGTTAAGGAAAATAAATGAAGATCTACTGAAACAGACTTCTGGGCTTAGTGAAGATAAGGTAATAAGTTTGGAAACTGAGAACACTGAGCTGAAAAATAAAATATTTGACTTGGAATATCAGATTATCCAAATCTAGCAGCAAGCATCTGTTGAAAGTTATGAGGAGACAATTAAGAGTCTGGAAGATGCTAATGTTGACCTTCGAAATAAAATATCTGATTTGGAACAAAGGATGGTCAAAGATAAAGATGTTTTTGACAGTGACAAGAAAAAATTTGCAAAGAAATTCTCAGAGTTTTCCAGAAAATGTGCTGACGAGAAGAAGACAGTTGAGCTGTAATGTTTAAAGCTTTCTCAACAGATTTCTGAGTTTGAGAAAGTAATTATTCTGGAAAGAGAAAAGTTTGCAAAGGAAAGAAAGACCATAGAATAGAAGAATGTTGGATTCTTTAAAGAGATATCTGATGGACAAAAGAATGCTGAAAAAGACTTTGAAGAAGAAAGAATTATATTTGAGAAAGAGATAAAGAAGTTGACTGCAAAGCTATATGAGCTATCTGAAAGTGCATTGAAAGATCAGAAAGCGAAGTCTGAGTTTAAGAGAGAGATTGAACTACTTGTCAAAGAAAGAGATAGTTATTCGTCAAAGGTTAAAGAGCTTGAAAAGATTGTTTCCAAGGTGGTGGTGACTGAGCAAACGACTCCAGAGTCACAAATCCACACACCTATAAATAATTCAGCTAACTTCAAAAAGACAGCTTCAAGCTCACATCTGAAAACTGTTACTTCAAGAAGGTTAGTCAATTCATTTGATCAGATTCGTAAAACTAACATTTTCTATGATCGGAAAATAGATGGTTCAGGTACACATAGAAGGAGAAGAAAAAGATATGAAAAAGAGAAGTTGGTTTGGAAGGTAAAATCAGTTGAAGATGAGAAGAAGGAAGAAAAGAAAGGAAAGAAGAAAGAGAAGACAGGTAACAAATCATTTGTATCTTCCTCAAATGCAAAGAAAAACAAAGTGCTGAAAGGTAAACCTGATCTTACTTATTCGAGAGATCAATTGATCAGGTTATCTAAAAAGAGGTATTGTTCTTATTGTCATACATATGATTTTGTTCATAAAGCTAGTGATCATTACTAGTATGGTTCTTACTCAGTTACTCCCATACGAACTGCAACTAACACACATGGACCCAAATACCAGTGGGTACCAAAACCGAAAATTGATTCTATGTTGCAGGCACCACAAGTCAAGGGGGAGTAATAGAACTATGGCTCTTGAATAACACAGTTCAAGACCCACACCTCAATGATAAAGAGTTTGACTTCTAAACACAACAGTTTAGGACTCGTACTTCAATGATGAAAAAGAAATGCTACTCCCGGACTGAGATAAGAGATTGTACTCAGATACTCCAATGAGGAAATCAACCTTCAAGGGGGAGTACATATTTTTCTGAAATTTTTGCATCCGATAGATGTGACGAACTACATTCCAAAAGGAGTTGTAGATCTCTATCATGTACTTTATAACTGACATATTTTAGATGCATAATTTCATAGGGAGTAAAGAACTATGATTTCTAATTACTTTTGATCAGAACTCGTTCTTTAATCGTTTTACTGTTTTATGTCTTTTATTTTCGAATAAATTTTGTAAATAAATTTTGACTAGACTTTGAGACTTATGCAGGATGAGAGAAGCTGACACGATCATATCTTAATGACTTCAGCTGACTTCATGAGATTTAAGAATGCATAGAAAGGTTTAATTTCTTATCTTAATCTCATATATGGTTGAAAGAAAGACAACTTTCAATCATAGAAAACATATTCTTAAATGTTCAAACCACTTCTCGATTCTTAAAACAGATTTCATGAATTGGAAGTGTGATTTTAAATGTTTTCATTTTTCATTTTGAGCTTTAATGTTTATAAACCGTGTGTTTCCAAAGATAAATACTTGTGTATTGTCTTTTCTACATACTTTCAAGTATTCACACACATCGGTTTAATTTTTGATCAAATTGTTCTTACCATGTCTCATATTGAAACATATTTTCGATGGTAAGACACCCCGCTTGTATTTCAAAGGATTTTGAGCGATATTTCATTTCGAAACGGTCATTTCAAGAATGTCTATATTTTTGTTTCGTATAGACAATATCCATTTTTTTCTTGACCTTAAGCTTTGATTGATTTATCATTCATTTATGATCATTTTCATACAATGTCAGATTTTCAAACAAGTTTCTTGCATTCATATTCAATCTTTCAATATACTTGTTTGAAACATCTTCAATGATTAAAATGCTCAAATATTCATGATTATATTTTTATGAGCATACATTCGTCTGACATTTGTATATGAGCTTTAACTGATAAAGTTAAACCATATTGAGCAACTTTATGCTTTCATAGGAAATATGGGTTCTTTGTGCTAGGACTTCAATGAACTTCTATGATATCACGTTAACCAGTGATTTCTACCCAAGAAGTTATTCCATAGAGATTGAGTGTGAATAGTCGAAAAGAAATGAGTATGGGTGTGATGAGGTAAAATGGAAAAGAGAGTTTGATTAGTAGTGAGCTTAATGATTAAAAGAAAAAGGGTGTAAGATCAGAGTAAAAGAATATCAAACTCTGCACTAACTAATTTCTGAGCCGGGCAGCCACATTACTAGCGTTTCACAATTCTTTGGTGAACGTTATTGAAACAGGCAACTAGCCCATGCCAACTCTTGACAATACCCCACCAGCCACTCATTTTCTTCTCAAAAAGAAAATGTTTCACATTTTCAAGGGGACGCAGCATATTATCTATCTGTTTTTCATTTGGAAAATCTGGATATTGAAAAAGAAGGAAGTCTGCCCCACCTTCGCACTTCAATCATGCACATTGAGTCTGTGTTTATCTACTGTTGTCTCAGTGGTTTACACAAATTTTGATCCTTAAAAAGCAATCATTCGTGCTTAATTCTTTCTACACATGCACGAACACACAATGAATTTGTTTCTTTGTCATAACATTCATAGAAAATGCCTTTGTGGTGCTTCGATGATTGGATGGAAGCCTTGGGGGAGTGAACATCAAAAAGCTCCTTTATATTTTGTATTCGTTACACATAGTGACTTAGTGTTACTGACAGGCATTTTAACTGATTCATTTGTTGATTCAGGAGTTACATGTTCTTATTTTGTCTAGATTTGAAAAGATCTGGATGAATACTTGGTTATGGATCACAGAATCAGAGGCTCTTGGAAAGATCAGAATGGTCAAAGACATTTCTTGGGAGAAAAGTTTTGATGATATAAATGCTCAAATCATCAAAAATGGGGAGATGATATCAAGAAATGTTAAAATTTTGAAGTTTGGGGGAGATGATATCAAGAAATGATAAAGATTTGAGAGATGATTTTCTGAAATGTTCAAGTCAGAAGGTTCAAAATAAAGTTTTGAAGAAGATCAAAGAATTTCTGAAGATTTGAGGAAATTTTCTTTGAAGATTATTTGCTAAAGCAATCCGAGCTGATTCTGAAGATAATTTCTTTCCAAAGACTGAAAGTATCTTGTGAAAGTTTTGGGGAGATTGTTCATTGTTTGAAGATATTTTTGGAAAGAATACAGTCAAAGAAAAAGGGGAGATTGTATTGACATAGCTTAAAAGTGATCTTGAATCCAAAGGGGGAGATTGTTAGAGCATAAATCTGTTGGATACAAGATCAAGAAGACTGAAGGTCAAAGATCAAGAAAGTCAAAGCTGAGGAAAGTCAAATCTCATTAAAGGTTGTTAAGTCTAAATATTGTATCCAAGATTTAATAGGAAAGTCAAATGTATAAAAGTTAACATTGACCTTGTAATAGTTAGTTTTAGCATGTTTAGTTTCCTTAGCCTTTAAGGCTTTGTATTTGTTGTATGGTATAAATAGGTTTGTCTAGTAATCATGTAATAACGATTTAGAGGATTGGTGTATTGTAATTTCTAGAGTGTGTGATATTCAAGATCTACTTTCTCTCTCTAGACTTTCTCTCTCTAGTTCTTGAGTTTTATTGTCATATATTGTGCAATTAGCTTGATGTGATTGGGATTTATGATTAACAATTGGTATCAGAGTTGAACCAAACTTTTCAGAAAAGATTTTATCATGATTTGAATTGAAATTTGGTGTTTTTGGATCGAAAATTTGAAAATTTTCAAAAGTTTTTCAAGAAAACGAGTTTGTTACTGTTCATTCGAATTTTTGTGGAAAATCGTTTTTATTTGCAAGATAATGGTTTCTTTGGATGCGAATTGTGTTTTGGATTGATTCTTGTTTTGATTCCATATCAAAATTCATTCTAATTCGATGTCAATTTTTGATTTTTTGAGTTTTTCTTGAAAACGAGTTTGACCTCTGTTCTTGATCGAATTCCTTTGTTTTGTTGTTTTAATTGAAAATTGAATGTATTTGTATGTTTAGAACTGTTTTTCGATGATGCTGACAAATTTTTGAGATCAATTTTGCAGGTTTCGATTGATTTAAGTTTGAATCTGTCAAAAACATGAAATGCGGGTCATTCATCTGAAATGCGGGTCATTCATCTGAAATGCGGGTCATTCATCCTATTATGCGTTGTTGATTTTCTTTTGGACACTCATTTCTACAAGTGCGGGTCACTCTGAACACGCATTTCTTCAAGTGCGGGTCATTCTAGACACGCATTTTTCTGAACACACATTCCTTATTATGTGTTTCCTTCTTGACACGCATTCCTCATAATACGTTTCCTTCTTGACACGCATTCCTCATAATGCGTTTCCTTCTTGACACGCATTCCTCATAATGCGTTTCATTCGTGATCCGAATTCCTTTGTGACCCGAATTCCTCAGACCTTCTGGAAATATTTTTTGGTCATCTTTGGAAATATTTTTTTCTACACTACGAAATAACAAATATTGTTCAAATTTCAATTTTCACGAAATATTTTTTTTAAGATTTCAATTTGATCTGATTTTTGTTTTTCTGATATACAGTTTGGGAACGATCATTCTCATCAAGCTATTTCTAAGAGAGAGATGAATTCACCAATTTTGATCAGAGGAAGATACGAACAGTGGAAAGATGATTTTCTCAAATTTGTAGATACAAATGAGCTGAGTTGCTATATCAGATTGTCATTGACTGAAGGAGAGATGACACCTCATACTCCAACAGAAGATTGTCTGAGGATCGAGAGAAAAGAAAGAATGCTGATATTATGGCTCGAACTTTTCTGTTGAATAGTATTCGTCATGAGATTAAATGTCACATAGATACATATCAGTTGACAGGAAAAGATTTGTACAAATCAACAGGAAAGGAGATATGGGACTATCTTGAATGGACGATGATAGGGCCAACGGTTGTGTCTGAGCTAAAAAGAAAGATTTATGAGTTGGAAGCTAAAGTTCAGCAAACAGTCTCTGTTGAGAGCAATGAGCAGAAAGTAAAGAAATTGGAATCTGAGAATGTTGAGCTTAAAAAGACTATATCTGATTTGAAGCAAAAGCTTACTGAAGATAAAGCTAATTTTGAGAGCGAAAAGAAAAGTTTTTCCAAGAAGTTCTCAGATTTCTCTAAAAAGTGTTTTGAAGAGAATAAGTCAGTGGAGCTTAAATGCTTAAAACTTTCTCAACAAATCTCCGATTTCGAGAAAGTACTAATTTTAGAAAGAGAGAAATTTGCTCATGAGAAGAAGGCCATAGAACAGAAGAATGTAGGGTTCTTTAAAGAATTATCTAGTCAGAGAAATGAATCAGAAAAAGGATTTGAGGAAGAAAGATCCATTTTTGAATCTGAAATCAAGAAGCTAACTTCAAAATTGTCTGAACTGTCTGCAGCTGCGCTGAATGAACAAAAGACGAAGTCTGAATTCAAGACAAAGATTGACCAGCTTGTGAAAGAAAGAGACAACTTCGCCTCAAAGATCAAAGAACTTGAGAAATCTGTTTCAAGTTCAAATCAGAAATTCATCTCTTCAAACAGGTCAGTCAAATCCTTTAATCAGATTCATCGTACTAATCTTTTCTATGATTATTTTTTAGATGGTTCAGATACCTTTCTAAGGAGAACAAGTTTCAAGAAAGAGAAACTGGTCTGGATAAAGAAATCAGTCAAAGATGACAAGACTGATGAGCTGAAAGAGAAGAATTCATGTGTACATGTACACAAAGCAAAGAAGAACAAAGCACCTAACGGTAGGAAATTTTATTGTTCTATTTGTTGTACACATGATCTTTTTCACAAAACAAATGATCATTTCTGGTATGGTTCTTACTCTGTTTCCCCCACACGCACTGCAACTAACATTTCTGGACCCAAATACCAGTGGGTACCAAAGAAGAAAATTGATATTGTGTTGAAGGCACCTCAATCCAAGGGGGAGTGAGAGATCAATGGTTCTTGAGTAAATCAGCTCAAGACTCGGACTTCAATGTCAAAATGGTTTTTGAACACAACAGTTCAAAACCCGCATCTCAATGTCAAGATTATGGCTTCTAAGCACAACAGCTTAGGACCCGTACCTCAGAGATCAAAAAGACCTTACTCTTGTATGCTTGCATCCGATTGATATTGATGGTCCTCATCCCAAGAGAATTGATCTGATCTCTATCCTATACTTTTTCCTTGCTAGATTTTTCTGATATTGATGGTCTAACAATTCAAAGGGAGTGTTTGATCTCTATCCTATTTTAACTGACATATTTCAGATGCTTAATTTAAGGGGGATTAAAGGTGATGACTTCTGATTATTTCAGATCAGAACTCATTCTATAACTGTTTTACTGTTTTCTGTCCTTTTATTTTTGAATAAATAATATGAATAAAGTGGCTTCTGATCACATGACAGATCAGGACCCGTTCATCAATGATCAAAGAAGGATATTATGCTAATATCCAGGGGGAGCTAAAAGGACATAAATCATATTATCATGATTTGAGGGGGAGCCGAAAAGGTAAAAAATCTTCTGATCTATATCTCAGATTGTTTGAAAGAAGGACAACTTTCGAACATGAAAAACAATTTCAGAAATGTTCAAACCACTTCTTATTCTCAAAAGATTTCATGAATTCAGAAGTGTGACTTTTAAATGTTTTTTAATTTTTTGTGCCTTATTGTTTAACTGACCGTGTGTTTCCAAAGATCAATACTTGTGTATTATCTTGTCTATATATACTGTCAAGTATTCATACACACCGGTTCAGTATTTTATTTGAAAATGTTATTACCATGTCTCAAATTCGAACCAATTTTTCGATGGTAATACCCCCGTTTGAAGTTCAAAATTGTTGAGTATCATTCATCTTTTTCATATTTGTGCTTTCTTTGATAAATTGTTTATATTCGTTCATATAGACAAAATTACCAATTTTTTGATACCCTAACCTTTTGATTTGATCTAATTGATTCATTGTCAGATTCTCAAAAACAATTCTCTTGAATTCATATTCATTCATTCAATATCCTTGTTTTGAGAAATCTTCAAAGATCTAATGCTCAAATTTCATTCATATTTTTCAATGAGCATACATACACTGACATATGATTTCTTGTGCTTTACATGTCAAGAAAATCATTGATAAGCATGTACTTTTAGGAACATGGGATTCAGTGTGAGTGCTTATTAGATCTTTCATGGATTCACACTAACCAGTGTTTCCTACCCCGGAAGAAATCCTTTGAGTGATTGAGGGGAGAGGGGTCTAAAAGAATTGAGTGTGGGAGTGAGCTGAGATAAAATGGAAATGAGAGATTGGTTAGATGTGAGCTTATATGTTTAAAAGAAAGAGGGTGTGAGAACAGAGTTAAAAGAATATCAGAACTCTGCACCAAACATCTTTCTGAGCCGGGCAGCCACATTACTGATTGGTTCACATTTCTTTGGTGATCATCATTGAAATAGGCAAATAGCCCATGCCATCTCTTGCAAACAACCCCACTACCTACTCATTCTTTTCTTAAAAAGAGAATGTTTCACATTTTCTGGGGAAGCAGCACATAATCTATCGGATCTTCACTTGGAAGATACTGATATTGAAAAAGAAGGAAAGTTGCCCCACCTTCGATCCTTTCTCATGCACATTGAGTCCATGTACAATCATTGTTGTCTCAGTGATTTACATATTTTGAGCCTTTATGAAACACAATCATTGTGCTAATTCTTTCAAAATACAAGCACGAGCACACAGAGAATATGTTTTTCTGTCAGAACATTCATAGAATTACCTTGTGTTTTTCAATGATTGAATGGAAGTCCTGGGGAGTCAACATTAAACCAGCTCCTTACATTGTACATTCGTTGTACACAGTAACTTCGTGTTACTGACAGGAATTTCTAACTGTTTCATTTGTTGATTCAGGGTTACACGCTCACTATGTCTGAA
The DNA here is from genome assembly GCA_954870635.1 of Arctium minus. Taxonomy (NCBI): domain Eukaryota; kingdom Viridiplantae; phylum Streptophyta; class Magnoliopsida; order Asterales; family Asteraceae; genus Arctium; species Arctium minus. Next base: position 147,956,886 of record OX941081.1, read on the forward strand.
TTTGCAAAGATTCGGATATAAACAGTTCATGATTCGGATCTTCAGATGAAAGTACAGCTTCTATCAAAGGGGAGATTGTTTAAAAGGGGTTATCAAAGTCTGAGATTGAAATTGAAGAAATTTTGATGATCTGATGCTCACATCATCAAAAAGGGGGAGAATTATACAAAGATCAATTTCAAGAGTCCAAGTTTAAATTTCTTGACAGAATTTCAAAATGCTTCCGCTGATACAAAGTTTAAAAGACTCTGAAGATAGATGATTCGAGAAAGTTTGTTTGTCTGAAGACTGTCAAGAGATCAAAGTGATGAAGATACAAGTTTGTTCAAAGTCGAAAGAATTTTCAGAGATAATTCAGATATAAAGTTTTCAAAGCTGTTTACAAGGTTTCTCAAAGTTGTTTCAAAGTTTAAAGTCAAAGCTTCATTTTTTTGTTTCGTGATCAAGAAAGCTTCAAAAATTAAAAAAACTTTTCAAGATTCTTCAAAGGCCAAAAGAGTAAAGATTGTGAAAGCTTCTATGAGACAAAAGATGAAGAATCAAGAGCTGAAGATCTGCATCAAATTTTTATTAAATCTTGAATACAAAGGGGGAGATTGTTAAGTCTAAATATTGTATCCAAGATTTAATAGGAAAGTCAAATGTATAAAAGTTAACATTGACCTTGTAATAGTTAGTTTTAGCATGTTTAGTTTCCTTAGCCTTTAAGGCTTTGTATTTGTTGTATGGTATAAATAGGTTTGTCTAGTAATCATGTAATAACGATTTAGAGGATTGGTGTATTGTAATTTATAGAGTGTGTGATATTCAAGATCTACTTTCTCTCTCTAGACTTTCTCTCTCTAGTTCTTGAGTTTTATTGTCATATATTGTGCAATTAGCTTGATGTGATTGGGATTTATGATTAACAAAGGTCAAAGTCTTTTGTAATAAAAGTCAAATGTATTTGTATTTTGTATTTTATCTTCCTTGTATTAGGAGTTGGTATAAATAGATTTTTATTTTTCAGTATTGCAGAGTTAGTTAACAGAATACGTTTTGAGAGAAAATTCTGTAGAGAGAGAGAGAGAGAGTTCTAGAGAGAGAAAGTGTATTTTGAATTGAAAGAGAAATCAAAAACAGGTAATTGATTGAAATCTTGTTTGTGTTTTGATTAATCATGTTTAGAAACTAGATTCTAGGACACTTACACACAACTGGAACCAACTCCCAGTGCAACCCACACATCTACCTCTGCAGTTAAAGTGCATAAAGGTATTGAAGAAGGACGGCACGGTCCAAACCTAACCCAAGCCAACCGGACAGAGGATATTCCTTCATCCTCTGTACCACAAATATCCGGGGAAGCCAAATCCACTCCACCCTCTCAACAGGGTGAAGGTGTTGCTATAAGTGTCCATTTGCCCCAGGACACGGCACCCCCTCACACAGAGGCATTTGTTGCCTCTATCACATACATGAGTGACCACCCAACTGCTTCAGAGTTGGTAGTGAGAGAACACATTAGCTCTGTGGTTCTAGAACAACCACAGAACTTAATCACTAGGAATCTTGGGGAAGCCTCTGAACCCTCCCCCAAGAGACCTACTGACAGAACTTCCATAGATGATTCCTTTGTGGAACATCAAGGATTGGAAGGAAATCCTCCAAAGCTCAACATCATCACAGGCTCTGAAGGTGCCAAACACTCGTTGGCTCAATCTGGAACATGTGTTGTTCCAGAGGTCACCTCAGACACCTTCGTCACAAAAGGCGAGTTTAAAGCCTTTGCTGACATGGTGTTCTAAAAATTTGAAGAGTTGAAAAGCTCTGTCTCATCCTCATCCCATCCAAACTCCAACGTCCTTGCAGAGGCTCTGAAAGCCCTCACCCAAACTTCAATACAACATTCGGCAGAGATCAGGAAGCTGACAGAAGCCTCTGTGACAAGAAGAGACCTTCAGAATCATGGTCAATCGATCAACATTCAGACAGATGCAATCAAAACCCTTGGGGACATATGCATGGAAGAGATGAGTAAGTTTGCAACCGAAGTGACTAAGTCAGGAGTGGATGATCTGACTAAATTTCGAGACGAAATCAAGGACCTAACTCGCAGTGTTATGGTTCCTTTTCAACCTCAGGTGTCCACATCTGCTCCTCCACCAACCTCCACCTATACCACTGCCATCTCTAGACTAGCTGCAAAAGAAGAATTGGAGACAATGGGGAGAATGGTTTTGAGAAATCTCTACCTTATTGGATATGATATCTCACAACAAGGCAAGAAAGTGGTAGAGGATTTGAAGAAGACTGTAGCCATGATCAAGTTTAAGTCTGATCTTGAAGTCAACAGACTATCGTTGGCTACAGAGGATGTACTGAAGAAAATCACCTAGCACGCTGAAGATCACCTCTACAAGAGGCGAAAAAGGAAGGAACCTGCGACCTGCCAAGTCGAGACAACGCAGAAGAGGGCACGGCATGAGGACCAGGATCCTGATGCCTCTGGTCCTCATGAGGGGGAGACTCTGTAAATGAAGACTCAAAGCCTATTAACTCAAGAAGAACCCCTGAACTAACAAGTCCCTTCAAGCTAAGAGCCTAGACCTCAGAAGTCAAATCAACAACAGGTCTCTGCAGCTTTACCTTCCACTCCCTCAGTCCAAATTCCTACAGTCCAAATCATCAAACCTCCAACTGCAAAATACAAGGGCAAGGTTATTGCCACTGAGCCTCTGAAGAAGAAGTCACCTCCTCCAAGCACCGAGAAGCTTCTGAAAAGCTCCTTCGATGCCCACAAAAGTGATGCTCTGAGAGGTACCAAACCCGAAGAGGAAGACTAGGTGTTTGATCTGCAACCCTTCTCTAAACTCCCTGTCCTAGACCCAATGGAAAAACCTTACGAGGACAGAGTTGCAGAAGTGATCCAAGGCTTCGAGAGCTTGAGAAGACCCTTCCCTGTTCCTCCAAAGAAAAACATAGAAGAAGATGTCTACAAGTACCTCTGTAGCCAAGGAGTCTACGATCAACCCTCTGTCAAACTCTCAGAGTAAATCATTTCAGAGGAAAGGATAAGATTTTACCAAGACAAAGCCAAACCAAAACTAAGTGCCTTCTCCATGGCCAAAATCTCAGAGGTTCTGTCAATCAAGCTTGGCCACACAAAATGCAAAAACTTCTGGTTCAATGAGTATGCGGTGAAGAGAGATGATGGGGAAATATGGACGTTCACTGATGCAGATCTGACAAATCTTCATCCCCATGATCTCTCAGAGCTATTGAAGTGGACAGAAGACAAGTTTGGTTGCAAGAAAGAGTATCAAGAAGCCCACCTAACCATCAAGAGAACTATGAGGGAAAAGTTCCTCTTCTATAGTATTGTCGACTTCCAAGTGGCACTTGATCGGGGGGTCAAGAAAGTAAACTTTCCTCCACCAGAGGATAATCTACCACCCTTTGCCATAATACTTCCAAACTTAATCATCAACTCACCTTCCTTTGGCTTCGTGTACATCAATCCCAAAGGCAAAAAGAAAATCTTTATGGGGATAGAGAGACACAAGTACTCAACTCAGTCTTTGATGTTCATTCAAGATCTCATCATCAAACACAGAGGCACACCACTTGTACCCACAAAAGCTGCAAATGTCCTTCTAGAGAACATCGCATAAACTTCAGAAACTTGTGCGTGTTTTACTACAGAGAGCTAGGAAAGGAAGGTGGTTTTGGTAGAAAAGTCGATGATTTCCCAGACGCCAAGATATAGGCTCTGATGTAATGTAATTTTCTTTGCTTTCATTTCTTGTACTAAAATGTAATTGCCAATCTGGCATTTTTTTTTTATGAATGAAAGTCAAACATTCAGAGGTTGAATTCCTTTCACCTCTTTTAGTTTCTAAACTTAGCTAAACTCTAAAATTCCAAACTCATATTTTTTTCAATACTTCGGGGGAGATTGTTAGCTCCAACTTACATGTTTAGAATTATTGAAAAATAGGCTAAGTATAGGAACTGCAGAAGTTTGCTTAGAACATCCAAGCTCACCACAAAACCCACAATCTTAGAAGATTTTGTCGAAGCTCTGCCAGAGGACTCGTAACCTGACAATGATCTTCAGATCACAGAGCCTCTGTGATCACTCACAGAGCCTCTGTGATGGCTAACCTCTGGAGAATGTTCGAAGATGTTGGCAAACTCAGTTCAAGACAAGGTCACGTGCAGAACACGTGAAGCCAGCCGTTCTAAGATTTCCAGATCATTTCTTGTCAGTCTTTGTCTTGTACCAAGGGGTGCATTCTCATTCTATAAATAGGAGCACCTCCTTTAAGTTTATGAATCGAAGCAAGCACACACAAGTCTATCTTTTAGAGATTGTATTTCCCTGAGAATATTTGCACACACAAGTGCATGTTCTTGGTGTTCTTAAAGCTAAATCAATGAAACAGTGTCTTGAGTAAAATCCTTGTTATATCTTACGATTCTGTTTGTTGATTATTTGTGTGTCTACTACCTTGAATGTTCTACTTTTCTACATATTAGAAATGCTTCTGCACTCTTACTTATTAATCTGTGTGTAGTAAAAGTCCTTCAAGTAAAGAACATCATTATTGGGATCAACACGATTATACCGCAAACATGGGTGCACTATCAAATATTTCATTCTAGATTCGCATTGTCGAATTTAAAGTTGACACCTAACATGGCACTAACATTCCACTCTGACATCTCTAACAGCGAACCACAATATTTTCTTTTATTCACAAATGCTCATTAAGGTGATACACCACTAACACATAACATGATGTCACCAAAAGGGTGTTAGTCTAGTGGTAAGGCATGTGGACTAGCTAGTAGCGGTCTCATGTTCGAACCCTGGGGGACGCATCCTGGAGGTACGGGGGCTTCGACCCCGGGCTGCATGCTTTAGCAGTCGGGCTTCGGCCCATATTGCCAGGGATTAGTCTGGGCCCAATGTGGTCTGGGATACCCTCTCCAAAAAAAACACATAACATGATGTCTACCGAACAAGTAAACCATCAAATCAAATCCAACCATACGCAAATAATTACACAAGGCTTCAACCTGAAAACTTACCGAAAGGAAAGATCACCACTTGCATGACTGGTATAATAATATAAATCTACTACCTTTAACAATCATACCTGATCAGACTTCATGAGGTTGAATTTTCACAATTCAAATCTGCCAACCATTCGGATCATTCGTATTTTCAATTCCCAAGGGCGTCTCTAGTCCCTCATCGCAACTTCTTTCTCAAGAGGGTTTAAATCTATAATTATGATGAGTTCAAGGCTTTTCAACTATAGGACTCAACAAATATTCCAATTGAAATTTTATAAGACTTTCAAACGTAAAATCTTTATAACAATTAATCGTACGCGTAAAAGTTCACTACCACTTACTCGGTAGTTGTATAAAGCGGTTTCAAACGTCACACACATAAAAATATTTTGAAAACCATTTGGTCATTACTTAAGCTAATAATGACAATAAACAAAGATACACAACAAACTTTTCAAATGGACCTCTATGGTCCTAACGTGCATCAATTTACGCCATGAATGAGAAATAATTTTACATACTAAATTAGTGTATAACAAGGCGTTTGTACAAGACTCCAGAAGGGAAAATTCACGTAATCAAATTCCAAAAATTTCTCATTTAATCATATAATGACATGAAATAAATTTCCAACAAGACCCACATACGTCAATTTATTTCTCAAACTTAGTAAAACGATAGGTACATGCGGTTTATCAAACGTTGATAACTTTTAAATAGTCTTCAAACTTTAGGCCGCGTAAAAAAAATGCTCTCGACCAATGATAGTGGCTATGAAGCCATGCATACTAGCAACTCAATAGAACGTATTTGCATGAACCTTTAAAAGTGGTGCCAACAACCGCAATGCACCAAACAACCTCTAATATGAGATATCACAGACTCCTCATACACTTACTCATGCCATGGTGTAAATTTATTTGTGCACTAAACAACATACGACAAAATACTTGCAAAACTCGAAACACAATTTTCATGATATCAAACTCCCAAAGTTTTCTTTCTTTTGTCACAACACGGCGCAAAATAAGATTCCACAACAAAACTTGCATGAGATGGTTTATTTCACAAAACTAGTAAAGTGATATGTGTATGTGCTCTGGTTAAAAACATGAAATAATCTATGTCGGTTTCAAGTTCAAAGTCAAATAATGACATGCTCTCACCGTTCTAAAACGTTGGTTAAAACACTATGACGGAAGTTCCAAATAGACATGTAGGCATATATGCAACCAACAACCCACACAAAGCTCCAGGAAAAACAATACCACCCGAGGCCATTAAAATCTCTCCATTAAATCCACAAAATCGCATGGAATAAAGTTCTCAATAAAACTCAAACATCAAAATAATGAAAGTTAACTCTACCTCCAAAACCTTAACATATGTGGGGGAGATCCAATGTTAAAGTCATAAATTCCAATTACTTGTCCAAGACCCCAAACAACATTAAAACAGGAATATTTCATTATCTGAAAGCATTGTTGTACATCAACGAGGATAAAGAGAGTCTCAACAAAGTTTGTAACCCTATGCAATAAAACAATTTATTCATGTTTGAACTTATGGTTTAAAATCTCATGCGTGTAAAACGTCTTTCCAGACATTCTAAATATGACCTGCATGATGGTTTTTGTTAGTGCACAAATATGTTGGATACAAGATCATGAAGATAAAAGATGAAAGTCAAGTCAAAAGCTCAAGTCAACTCTCAAGCTAAAGTCAAAGTCTATGTAATAAAGGTCAATTTCAAAGCTTTTGTATTTTAGTGTTTGGGTTTTCCTTTGTAAGTATTAGAGTATAAATTGTTTTATTTGCGTTAGTATACTCATATGACTAGAAGGCTAGAAGAGTTTAGCGCGTATCCAGAGAGAGAAATATTGAGAGCCTTGTAATCAAATTGTATTGAATTGAAATTGTTTGTTCAATTGATTGTTTGTGTCATCTTGAATTGGATTGCACGTATTGTGGGACACACAATTGGTATCAGAGCGAAACAATTTAAAATCATAGTTTTAATCTGATTTTTGTTCGACAGTTCCAAGAACTCGCAAAAGCCTCTGTCAAAGTTTGATTTCTGAGAATATTTGATGTTTTTTTATCTGAATTTGGTGTATTTGTATTCGTCTTTGTATCTAGAACATTTTATGTTTGTACTGTTTTGTCTAATTCACATCTGGTTAGTGTGAATTTTGAATTTTGTTGGATTTTTGTTCGAGTTTGATATTCGAACTGACTTTAGATCAAAGTTGTATTTTTGGTGTTTTAGACTGAAATCATTCTATTGTAACCTGTTTGTGATATGGAATAGAAGAAATCTGCAAAGTTTCAGGTTGATATTTCTTGGTTTGAATCGAAAAGAAGAAGAAGAACGCACAAGATCTAGAAAACGCGCAAAGTGCTTGCTGAAGAACACGCACATCGAAGAATCTTGAAAAAGGTTGAAGAACACGCAAGATAAAGCTTGCGAGAAGTTGGAACGCGCACATATCTGTGTGCAAGTTTGTGTTCTTTGCTTCCTTAGTTCTACGAGAAGTGGGTGTCTGTGAGAAGTATTTTGTTTTGCGCGAACTAAAAGTGTGAAAAATATTCTAAGTGTCAAAACGCGCAGACGCATTACGCGAAGTGTTTCCTCAAGAACTCACATAACTCTTTCTGTGCGAAATAGAAACGCGTACGGTTCAGTGTGCGTGAAGCAAGAACTCGCTAACTTCTTTGTGTGTGAACTTAAAACGCGCATAGTACTTCGTGTGTGAACCTTAAACGCGCATAGAATTGTTTACGCGTAGTTGGTTTCCTTTGATCTACGAGCTTCTATACTTAGAGAATTTTCTGATTTTTTCAGCTTTGACCAAGTTTGACTTTCTAAGTCAAATTTGTTTCTGAATTTTTGACGATCATTTCAAATCTGTGCAAAGTTCAAGATGACTTCCAAGGATGCACTTGCTATTGGTACAGATGTCAAACCACCGGTTCTTTTCAAATGCGAATATGAGCAGTGGAAAGACAGATTCTTATATTTTATTGATAGACATGCCAATGGAGACAACATCAAGTCATCTATCGAAGAAGGTCCACTGATAGCTTTAACTGTGGAAATTCATGATGATGAATCATCATAAAGTGAAGATGGAAATCAGGAAAGAGAACAGAAGACAAAGAGGGTTCCATTGGATATTTCTCAGTATTCTGAAGAGCAGAAAAACAGATACTAGGCTGACAAGCAAGCTAGATCTATACTCCTTCAAAGCATACCAAATGAGATCTATATCAAAATAGACAGCTACAAGGCAACAGCTAAAAAGATGTGGGATCAATTACAAAAGATGATGATGGGATCCAAAGTTGTCAATCAAATGAAAGTGGCCAACTGCATCAACAACTATGAGGAATTTAAAGCCAAGGAGAATGAGAGCCTGGAGGAAACTTATGAGAGATTTGTCTTGTTGTTGAATGAACTGGCTAAGAAAAAAGTGAAGAAGAAGCAGATTGAAAACAACATCAAGTTCTTAATCATCCTTCAGCCAGAATGGAAGAAACATACTCGAAGGATGAAACAGATGAAGGATCTTTGTGACATTCCCTTACATGAAGTATACGAGACACTGAGACAAAATGAGGAGGAAGCTGAAGAGAAAAGAGGAGAAAAGAAAAAGAATGAAAAGCTGTTAGTTGACCCTGTTGCTCTTGTAGTAGATAAGAAGAAAGAAAAAGAAAAGAAGGATAAGAAGAAAAAGAAGAAGAAGAAAGTTGTGATTTCTGAGTCTGCTGATTCTGATAGTGGTGATTCTGATTCTGACGATGCTGAAAACTTAAAGCAAGCCATGCTACTGTTCACTCGAGCATTCCAGAAGAAGTTCTACAAGAAGTCGGGATCTAATAGCCAAAGGTACTCGTCAGTATCGAGAAATTATGATCACAAAGAAAAGATGGAAGGAAGAAGATTTGATAAGAAGAGATATGAAGGGAAGAAGACGGAAAAGAAGAAAAGGTATTTGAATGATTATGGAGAGAAGAAGTCTGAAGAGCCAGTCAAATGCTATAATTGCGGCAAGATTGGTCACTTTGCCAAGGATTTTCGGAAACCAATTGTGAGGAACTCAGATTACTACAAGAAAAAGATGCTTCTAACAAAGCAAAAAGAGGCTGGAAAGGCATTAATGGCTGAGGATGAATATTGGTTGGATCATTCAGAGGATGAATAAAGAGATGAAACCGCTCACATGTGCCTTATGGGAAAGGAAGTGAAATACGATGAATCTGATGAGGAGACTTCCGATGAGGTACAAAATTTTTCTGAATCTGTTTTCGTAAAGAAAATGGAAGCCATATTGGTTGAGCTTCAAGACTTACAAGCTAAACCTAAAAAGGAGAAAAGTAGAGTTACTAAGAAGCGTCAAACAATTTTTGATCTTAACAAGGAAATTGTTGGGAACAAAAACTTGCTTGATTCTTTAAACAAATCTACTGTTGTTTTTGAAAAACAATAAGCTTGTCTTGAAACTCAAATTTCTGAAACTGTTTCAAAATTGAATTCATCTGAATGTGAGAAACAAGAGTTTGTTCTAAAGGTTCATTTATTGCAGGTTGATAATAAAAATTTGCTGAAAAAGATTAATGGTTTGGAAGCAAAACTTTACACTCGAGGTCAAACGGATCAAACCATCTTTCTAAACACACCAAATGAAGATTATGATTTTAAAGAAAAGTGGGGTCTTGGTTACGATAACCCACACTATTTGAAGAAAGCAATTAGAAAACAATCAGCTTTATACAATTTTGATTTTCTACAAGTGGCTAACAAACACCCTCATTTGCAACAAATTTGTTACCAAATCTTCTGATGAAGTTGAGGCCAAGGAAGACGAGAATAGAAAGAACACAATCAAAATGCAACTACCATTCTGCTATAAAAAGTTGAATGATAGTTATCTTTCTAAACAACCAAATCTTTTGTCAAATGATTATTTTGAAAGTTATTCTACTAAGGAGTTGGAGGCAAAACCTGTTAAAGCTAAAATTTATGTTCCTCCACTAGTTTTAGAAAGAAAAATTGTTGAGCTTCAAAACATTTTAGATGATGAAAGAACTTTGGTTGATCTTGAAAAGATTGTCTTTTCTACAATTATTAAGAACACTGATTTTAAGTTTGAACCTAAAATGTGTTCAAATTCTTCCAAGGCACCTCACGTTTCTGATGATAATTTTGATGACTTATTTGCGGATGCAAATGATTTTTTTAACTTCTGATGGTTGTGTTGATGAAAGTGTTGATATGTTTGATTTCAATGCAAAACTTCCATATCATTCTGATTTTATTATCAATTCTGATGCTTTACCTAGTGTGTTTGAAAAAGGTTAATCATCAACTAAGGTTGATGAATCGGTTATGTGAGTACCTATTATTCTAAAGGTAAAAAGCAAAAGAAATGGCGCTCATAGAAACAGACTAACACAGGTAGGCAAAAGAAAAGACAAATTCAGAAACTCATGTTCCTAACAAAGCTAAATCTTTTGTTTCAGAATTGAGATGGAAAAGTCTGAAGTAAAACTGGAGTGGCGACCTAAGAACAAAGTTGAAGAGGCTACAAAATTATTTATTGATTCTAAATGTCATTGGATTTCTGATATTTTTACTGATGTAGTTGGTGATATTGCTTCTTCTAAAACAAATCCTTTAACTTCTTACAAGACTTACTCAATAAAGCAACTGTTCCAATTATCTCCGTTTACTACTCAGTTGTCTACACATGGTCGAAATGATTTTGTGACTCGACAATATTCTGATGATTGGTTTGGTTCATATCATGTATATAATTCATTTATCTCAAAAAAATTCAAAAGATCAAAGGGTCCAAATTCAAATGGATGCCAAAATCTTGTGCTAACACGATAGGACCCATCTATAAATGGGTACCTAAAGCTGTTGTTCCTTGATTTCTCTTGTGTAGGCCCGTCATATGTGGTACTTGGATTCTGCTTGCTCCAAGCATATGACCAGGCAGAAAGATATTTTGTCTACTTATACAGAGAAATTATGCGGGAACGTTAGATTTGGAAATGCCCAGTTTTCACCAATCTTAGGATATGGAGATGTTATCCAAGACAATGTAACGATTAAGAAGGTGAGCTACGTTGAAGGATTAGGGCACAACCTATTCAGCATTTGTCAGTTCTGTGACAAAGACTTAGAGGTGAATTTTAAGGCCAAGAGGTGTTGTGTTAGAACCGAAGACGGAAAATAACTCTTGGTCGGGACGCGAAAGTCAAACCTCTACAAAATCAATTTGTCAAAAGTCAAGACTGATAGTGTTGTGTGTCTACTCACTAAAGCCTCTATGCAACAAAGTTGGTTATGGCATAGACAGCTATCTCATCTCAATTTTAGATACATCAACAAACTGGTGACTGGTAACTTCGTGAAAGGACTTCCAGAGCTAAAATATGAAAAAGAACATCTGTGTGCGACGTGTGAGAAAGGTAAGATGAAACGAACTTCTCATAAGCCTTATCCTGAAGCGAGTACAAGTACACCTTTGGAACTGCAACATATGGATCTCTGTGGTCCAATATGAACTCAAAGCATCAACGGCAAGAAATATGTTCTAGTGATTGTGGACGATTATTCAAGATACACTTGGGTCAAATTTCTAATATCGAAAGATGAGACGCCTGATGTCATCATCTCATTCTTAAAGACCACTCAAGTGAACTTGTAGAATACAGTAAAGCTTCTTAGAACTGATAATGGCACAGAATTCAAGAACAAAATTGTTGACGATTATCTCGAATCGGTCGGGATAACACATCAATTTTCTGTTGCCAAAACATCATAACAGAATGGAGTTGTAGAAAGGCGAAACAGAACTCTAGTAGAGGTTGCTCACACTATTCTGAGTCAATCTAGTCTACCTCTATTTCTGTGGTCGAAGTTTTGTCAACTGCATGCTATACACAGAATCGTTCCATAATCCATCGCCAGTTTGGTAAAACACCATATGCTTTGATTAATAATAGAATACCTAGCATTAAACATTTTCACATCTTTGGATGCAGGTGTTTCGGCTAAACAAGGAGAACTTATTCAAGTTCAGTCCTAAGGCTGATGAAGGCATTTTCATCGAATATTCTCAGACGTTTGCTGCATATAGAGTTTACATGAAGAAATCGAAGATCGTGGTGGAGAGCGTAAATGTAACATTTGATGAAGAAATGGCTTATGATCAATACAGTTCAGAACCCGTGATAAATGGAGTATTAGCTTCTGGGAAATTCAGTCCAGAACCTGCGGTTACTGTTTCTAATTCTGATAAACCATCAAGGTCTACATCTCACCTAACAGAATTAGATTTATTGTTTGAATTTTTCTAAGATGAGTTTCTTTTTCCTAAACTTGTTGTGATTGACAGATCTGAAGATTCAAGCAATCATCATTCGATCACTTCAGATGTCTCAACTGAATCTATTCCCCCGATTCAGGAATAAACTCAAGTTCAAACACCTACTCACTCAGTTGAAGTTGCTAATGAAATTGTTGAGCCAGAAGGTACTCAATCAGTTAGATGTACGACAACGTCTACTCAACAGACATCAAGTGTCCAACCAACTGAATCTTCTACACCGATTGCTTCAACTGAACCCCTTTCTGAACAACAAGATGAAAGTGGATATCTAGATGCTCAACATGATCAATCTGGATCTAATCCACTTCCTCATGTTTACAAGTGGACCAAAGAGCACCCGGTTCATCAAATCATTGGAGATCCATCTAAGTCGGTGCAAACTAGGTATGCAACTGCAAATGAATGCCTATTTGACTCTTTTCTGAGAAAAACAGAACAAACAAAAGTTTCAGAAGCTCTTAGTGATCCAGATTGGGTTACATCCATGCAAGAAGAGCTAAACCAAATCGAAGCGCTAAAAGTATGGCGATTGGTGCCCCGAACTGAAGGGAAGACTATTATTGGCACCAAGTAGGTATTCAAAAACAAGAAAGATGAAGATGGTGTTGTAATTCGAACAAAGCACGACTTTTTGCAAAAGGATACAGACAAGAGGAATGCATTGATTATGACGAGACGTATGCACCAGTTGTGCGTATTAAGGCAATTAGGATGTTCCTAGCCTACGCTGTACACAAAAACTTTACGGTCTATCAGATGGATGTCAAGACAGCCTTTCTGAATGTATTGCTAAAAGAAGAGGTGTACGTTTCTCAACCAGAAGGATTCGTAAGTGTAGACAAACCTGATCACATCTATATTCTAGACAAAGCACTCTATGGAATCAAACAAGCCCTCAAGCCTGGTATGATGTTTTATCCAAAATCTTGGTCAAGTCTGGCTTCTCAAAAGGTAAAATCGACACCACTTTATTCATTAAAAGGGAGAAAGTTGATATCATTTTAATTCAAATATATGTGGAAGATATCATATTTGGTTCAACTAATCCAAAGTACTGTAAGAATTTTTATAACCTCATGGTGTCACATTTTCAGATGAGTATGATGGGTGACATGAACTTCTTTCTTGGATTACAAGTCAAACAATTTTCTACGGGGATTTTTATAAATCAAGCGAAGTAAATTGCTGAAATTTTAAAGAAATTTAATATGTCAAATTGTACTTCAATTTGTAACCCGATGACACCAGGAACAAAAATTGGTGTTGATCTTTCGGGAAAAGCTATTGATGTTAGAACCTATAGAGGGATGATTGGTTCTTTAATGTACTTGACATCTAGTCGTCCAGATATAATGTTTTCTACATGCTTATGTGCTAGATATCAAGCTTCACCCAAAGAATCCCATATGTCTGCTGTAAAATGCATATTTAGATATCTGAAGGGAACTGCAGATCTTGGTTTGTGGTATCCTAAAGATACAGGTATTGAGCTAACATCGTATTAAGATGCAAATCTTGCAGACTGTATGCTAGACAGGAAGAGCACTTCGGGTCACATACAATTTCTTAGAGACAAGCTCGTAAGTTGGGCATCAAAGAAACAACTTTGTGTTTCCATATCGACTATTGAAGAAGAGTACGTAGCTGCTTCCAGTTGTTGCTCTCAAGTGTTATGGATGAGAACACAACTTTGAGACTATGGTTTCCAGTTCAACAAAATTCCGATATACTGTGATTCGAAGAGCGTTATTGCAATATCATCTAATCCTGTTCAGCACACTAAAACAAAACATATTGATGTGAGATATCATTTTATTAAAGATAATGTTGAAAAAGGTACAATCGAACTTTACTTTGTAAATACAGATTATCAACTTGCATATTTGTTTACCAAGCCGCTTGACGAAAAGAGATTTAATTTTCTCATTTCGAAACTTAGCATGCTAAACCTCAAGACTTAATCTGTTGTTACCTAATATAGTTTAGTTTTGTTATTTTTCAGCATTTCTTTATTTTTAATCTAAAATATATCTGCACTGAAAGGTTTTTGTTCATGTTTTCAGGGGGAGTTAGATAAAGCTTACTTGTTCTACATTCTAGGGAGAGTTCTAGATTTTTACATATAATTTTCACTGACATATCAAGTGATGCATATTTTCAGGGGGAGTAAGGACAATGATTTCTGATTACATCTGATCAGAACTCGTTCTTAAACAAGCTTTATTGCTTTCATGTCTTTAATTTTTTCAATAAAGTTTGTGAATAAGACTTTGTACTTTGACGGACTTTTTGACTGAATACAGATTTTGAGGGGGAGCTTACATGATCATATCTATCATGACTTGGAGCTGACTTTATGAGATTTAAGTTGAGCGTAAGAATTATTCTATTCTTAATCTCATCCGTGTTTGAAAGAAGGATGACTTTCAGACATGAAAACATGTTCTTAAATGTTCAAACCACTTCTTATTCTCAAAATGATTTCATGAATTTAGAAGTGTGATTTTAAATGTTTTCATTTTCATGAGCTTAAATGTTTAACAAACCGTGTGTTTCTAAAGATAAATACTTCTGTATTATCTTTTTCATATACTTTCAAGTATTCACACACACCGGTTTAGTATTTTGTTGTTTATGTTATCACCATGTCTCAAATTAACCAATTTTTTCGATGGTGATACACCCCGTTTGAACTTCATTGATATTTGAGCGCGATTTTGTTCAAAACGTTTCTTTCAAAAATGTCTATAATTGTTCTTATAGACAATATCCAATTTTCATGACCTAAGCTTTAATTGTTAAATCATTCATATTTGATCTTTTCATACAAAGTCAGATTCTCAAACAAGTCTTTTGTATTCATTTCATTCCTTCAATATACTTGTTTTTTAGAAAATATTTCATGATAAAAATGCTCAAATCTTCATGATTATCTTACTAGCATACATGTATCTGACATGTATTTCACTATACGCTTTAACTGTTCAAGTTAAACCAATTGAGCAACATTTTGCTTATATGACAATATACATGGGAATTGTGTGAGCTTAATTGAACTTCTATGGATGCACGATAACCAGTGTTTCCTACCCAAGAAGTTATTCATGAGTGATCGAGAGGCGAGGTGTCAATATCTGAGTGTGGGTGTGTGATGAGATAAAATGAAAAGAGAGTTTGGTTAGAAGTGAGCTTAAATGATTAAAAGAAAGAGGGTGAGAGATCAGAGTAAAAGAATATCAAACTCTGCACCAACTTTTTTCTGAGTCGGGCAGCCAAATTACTGTTGTTTCACAATTCTTCGTGAACATCATTGAAACAGGTAACTAGCCCATGCCAACTCTTGATTTAAACCCCACCATCTACTCATCTTTTTCTCAACAAAGAGATGTTTCAATTTTTCTAGGGATGCAGCACATAATCTATCTGATTTTCATTTGGAAAATCTGGATATTGAAAAAGAAGGAAGTCTGCCTCACCTTCGTTGTTCGATCATGCACAAATGAGTCCGTGTATTACTGTTGTCTCAATGGTTTACACATTTTTTAGCCTATTAGCAATCATCATGATTAATTCTTTCATACACAAGCACGAACACACAGAAAATTTGTTTTTCTGTCGGAACGTTCATAGAATAAACTTGTGTTATTTGATGATTGAATGGAAGACCTAGGGAGTAAACATCAATAAAACTCCATGTACAGTACATTTGTTGTACTAAGTGACTTTGTGTTACTTACAGGCACTCTAACTGTTCATTTGTTGATTCAGGGTTACACTCTTATTTGTCTGAATTTGAAAAGATTCAGATGAATACATTATGAATTGAAGGATGTTCAGTGGCTCAGTGGAAAAGATCAATGGTCAGAAAATCTTAATGACATTTCTTAGTGAAGTTTTGATGATTTCTCTGCTCTACATTATCAAAAAGGGGGAGAAATTAATTTCAAGAAATGTTGGTTGAAGAAGAGTTTGTAACAGTTATTGGAGATGGTCAAGAAATGTTTGGAATGGAAAGGAAATTAAGGGAGAAAGAACTTCAAGAAGTATGATTTGAAGAAAATTCGAATGTTGTGAGAAGATTGTACAGAATTGAAAGAGAAAGCTCAAAGAATTCAGAATGTTCGTTGAAATTTGCTGAAATTTTCTTTGAAGTTGATTTGCTGAAGTAAAAAGAGCTAAATCTGAAGTTAATTTCATTCTGAAGTCTGAAAGAGGTTTCTATAACCTTTGGGGGAGATTGTTGAAGATTCTTGAAGAACATTATCCACAGACTTTGAAGAGATTACAAAAAGTTCTGAACAAAGTTCAAAGAAAAGAAAGATTGATTCTGAGCAAAAGGGGAGATTGTTCTGTGATGCTGAAATTTCTGAAATTTAATTTCAATCCAAAGGGGGAGTTTCAATGCATATCTTTGTGGATATGATATTGAATCCAAAGGGGGAGAATGTTAGTCCACAAACATGTTGGATACAAGATCATGAAGATAAAAGATGAAAGTCAAGTCAAAAGCTCAAGCTAAAGTCAAAGTCTTTATAATAAAGGTCAAAGTCTTTATAATAAAGGTCAAAGTCAAAGCTTTTGTATTTTAGTGTTTGTGTTTTCCTTTGTAAGTGTTAAAGTATAAATTGTTTTATTTTCATTTGTAGACTCATATGACTAGAAGGCTAGAAGAGTTGAGCACGTATCCAGAGAGAAATATTGAGAGCCTTGTAATCAAATTGTATTGAATTGAAATCGTTTGTACAATTGATTGTTTGTGTCATCTTGAAATTAATTTCACGTATTATGGGACACACAGTTTTGAAAAGTATGAAATACTTTGTGCAAATTATTTTAAAAATACATGTCGTGCATGAATTTTGGTCAAGACCCAAAATCTTAGGACCGAGCTCACCAAGTCCAGCGATCAAACTATCGACATCTGGATGTTCAACACCTTAAGGTAACAATAGACAACTAAGTCGGTTAACCTTACAATTTCTTCTTGAAATAAAGTCGATTCAATAGGCCTACGGTTCAAATTCCCCCAATTGCTCCGACCTCAAAATGGTCAACTTGATGCAATCATTATTCTTAACCGTCACACCAAGTGACAATGCTACAAACATCAACTTCTTCAAGCTACTACTCCTTAGAAACTCGTCCATTACCCCCATCGGTCCTCACATCAAGACGATTCAAGCATACCCATGTAACATGTAAGTTCACAATGAAACTGGCCAGATGCCATTATAAACGTACCGTACATGATTACTCTTGCTACTCCTTACATGATTCCCGATATAAATGACTCTATCAACCTCAAAGTATTATATTATCAAGGTGCATAATTGTTCAATATCAATTTCATCACTTAAAAGGACACTAGTTTGAGTCTAGGTATCCGAAATCAACACCAAAATCTCTCAAACTTGTAACACCCTCAAAATCTGGAAAGAGCAACTAATTTAAAATTTCGATAATATATCAAATAAAAGATAAATCTTCTCCCTATAATCAAAACTTGATACACCTCTAAAATAAAATTCTATATTTAACCTCATCAATTATAAACTTTAGCCTTATACAAGGACTAAACCAAAGTCGGGTGTTACTTTACCCAAATACAAGTTGTTAATCCCATAACCGATGCGGAAGACTTCACCAAGCTATTCACATCTCGAACACACAACTAGCACTCATCTCTTCACAGTGTCGAAACAGAACCTGGAGCACATGCCGACAAATAAAAAGTTTTGGCTAATGCCGAGTGAGTTCAAGAGTTTTCATCATGATTATAGAAATCGTTAAACGGAAATAATGCAACTTAAATCATGATCCTCCAAATTGATTTACTTTAAATATAAAAATGACCCATTTTCCAATAACACGCATTTTTAAGATGGATGTCTCATGCAAAACATTCTTTCATGAAGTGGTGCAACCCAAAACTCAGTCCAAATGTGAATAATGGTAAATGCTCAAATATTGAAATTTAAATAAAACTTTATAAACCAAACGACCGAAATCAGAGTAAACTCAAGCCACCAAAAATATAACATATAGGGAATAACCCAAACTCAGAACGTCACCGAAAAACAAGGATAAAACTTAAATACCCAAAACAACACCTTTCGGTGACGAGGGAGACTTGAATTCCCTGGCTAGTGGTGGAACACAAAAGTAGGCCGCTTCCCAAGTTATTGAGCTCACCATACTAGGATCAAGGCCACGAACATGTCGGCTCGTACTAAGATGTGGGGGAGAGCACCCAAATGATTCTTAGTCATACTCATTCACTGGGATTACATTTACGACCCAGGGCTAGTATTCAGTCCCACATAATCATACCAAGTCGCAATCCTAGGGTCCAATGTCTCAACAAGATACAAATGGGAAATGAATATGCCATAAAAACAGACTCAGAAATTACATCACGGGGTCAATAACACAATGAGGCCCTCGATGACCCTATAACTAATCCTGGTCCAACATGAAATAATAGCCCCTGTTTCAAAATATTATAGAACGACTCATATATCTTTTGATCCATTACATTACAGTCTATAACAATACATGACTCCAATTGAATGACCAACACACTCAAAACATGTAATTCTTAAATGATGCGCAATAACCGCCATTATACTCAAAACTCCACAATGAGCTATTAAAACCGGACAAATGTCCCCAAGACACATTATAGTCAAAACCGAGCCAATGCTCTCCAATTTACTTCATCGTACCATAAAAGTCAGTATAAACACTAGAACACATTTAACCAACGGTTATGCAAACGCAACGACCAAAAGTATGATCAACTCAAACATTATCATTGGTTCAGACAAACCATTTTCCAAAATGAACTCTTATCCTTATACCTCCAAAGTGTCTCATAACATATTAATATGCATTTTCCAAATAGTTTATAAGATCAATTACACGAAAAAGGATATTTACGTTAGATGACCTCCATATATATAAAAAATCATCAAGGAAACTTTCACCATGATTTATTTATCGAAATAACCCAAAAATCTCACATATGGGGTTTTCACAAGAGTTATAGAATCACATACCCAAAATAGACGAACTTGCCATATAAACCCACATTTGATATTTATCAAGTAAAACCCAAAGATACTTCAAAATGACTTTTTGGGAATGCACATAGTTTTCACAAATCACCTTGAACCTATTTGCTAAATTTAGGCTAAATCTAGATTTTTCCCCCAACTTGAGCTCCTTTGAAGAAACTTGGAACCTTGAGCCAAAAACTTTCAAAAACCTAGATCCATAAATTTCAAACATAAATATTTATATTCAACCATATAGAATCGATCCCCACACATTTTACATCAAAATCCCCAATTTGGCCAAAACCCTAATTTTGACCTAAATTCTACAAAATCATCAAATCCGAAATTTGAGAAACAAATCACTAGGAGAGATCATCAATGAGGAATTTACAACTCATAATAAGGTTTAGAAATGGAGAGGATAAACTTACCACTTAGGTTTTGGTGAAAACCTAGTAAACCCCAAATTTCTTGAAGAATGAAGATGGAGGTGATGATGATGAGCTCTTGATCTTTGCTTCCACTCCACCACCAAATACTCTTGGATCTCCCCAAAACTAACAATCTATCCTTAAAAATCACTCAAATACGAAACCATAGCAATTTGAATCACCAAAAAACGGAGTAGAAATAAGAAAGATATGACCAAATGAAGATAGAGGTTGAATTTATGCACTACACCCCGACCGTGAGAGTGACAAGCGAAAGTGACAGTGTCACCTTAGTTGTCACTTTCTCCCAAAATGTACCGTGGGAACCTTTTTCTCTGCGAAAGTGCCCGGCTAAAGTGTCAGTGTCACTTTAGCTTAGCCCTTTCGCCCAAAAGGTACCGAGAGCCTTTTTCGCCCGTTTTCTCAACCATTTTCTCGGTCGTTCCTCAAACTTTCCTTGACCGTTTTCTCGGTCGTTCCTCGACCATTTTATCGGTACATTGGATGCTCTTATGCCAATTATCGTGTCATTGTCCTACCTTCCTGGCACATTCGTTAGGACGACCAAACCTCGGTAACGTCGTTGCAATTGTGACATTTATCACAACTGGATGGCACTATAGTCGGGACGACCATACTTTTAGTACCATTGATACTATTGTGACAAATGTCACAACCACATGGCATTATAGCCATACTCCATACTTGGTTCTTCCTTTACCACTTCATCATGTTCAACACTTTTCCTCAATTAAGAGAAAAACCAGGGTGTTACAATTACAATTTAACATATATTTTTTCATAATTATCCTTCAAGAATAATTATTTCCATAATCAACTAGATTTAATTCGGGTTTCTATAAATGAAAGCAAACATATTCTTTGTGTACGACCCTATAGGTTTACATACTCCTCAATACTATTCATGTGTAACACGTGTTGTGGGTATAAAAACTAACATTCTCTCACTTGCGCACGATACACTGTAACACAAACGATGGTAAACGTCTAGCAACACGTCACCTCCCCCAAGACAATGTGAATGTGTTTTTCATTTAGATAGATGTTATTAGTTCAAATAATCCGCTTGTTCATGGTCATGTAAATCAAATTATGTCATGGAGGGGACCAATAAATATCTCTCTCATCTTGAGTGGAGATAATCCCATGTTGCATGTTCACGAATAATACACAATTTATGTTATACCCAACATGGCCCTTACGATTACCCGGTTAGGGGTAATGTTAGAATATATCAAAGCATAACACCCCTTATGCATTAGATTCCAATGCACATCTCAGGTTTCAGGATAAGTGTGTTCACCATTTTAGGACTCACCTTATGACGCCGATCAATGAGGTGATCCTAACTATGGATCTTGTCCAACGCTTGTACACCGGCAAGTGCATGCGACTCTGGTTGCACCCAGTGCACTTCCAACTTGGACTATGACCAGACTTCACAATGATCTTGATTAATTACCTATCCTCTAGTAATAACTAATCTAAGAAAAATTTAAATACTATGATCATCATATTTATTTAAGGATTCTTAAACATGTTAATAAAGAACACATAAATGTTTAATATATATACTCATATCTAATATTCCATAACAGGTAAATGCGTAACTGTTTAATGTTCCAAATAAATTTAAAGTTTACTAAAATTACAGATCAATCAATGTTTTACAAAAACCTTAAGCCTATTGCACCCGAGTGAGCATCATTCTTGCTCTGACTTATAGGCTTTAAGAGATGATCTGCCAATTTTGTAGTCAACTCTGCTATTGTGCCCATAGCTCTTCTAGCTCACAACATCATCGTTTAACACAAATACGTTTCCTGACTGCGATTTAAAGTCATTTTGGTCGGTTTAGAAACTAGCATCTCTATACCCTTGGATACACAGTTCTCTTACCTGATCGTCGTGCAGTTAGAACATATCCTTAGGCTTCCTCAGATACTTTAGGATATTGTTCACTGCTACCTAGTGAGCATCACCTGGGATTAGTAGATATTTGTTCGTCATGCTTAGGGCTTACGTGACTTCTAATCTAAGTACATAACAAGGCATACATGATTGAAACGATGGATGAAGCATAGGGAACACCTTTCACACGATTCATGTTCTCTTTAGTACTAGGACAACGAGTCTTGCTAAATTGTATGCCATCTTTTAGGACTTCATAATTCTTTAGAAAATTAATTTAACAATAAAAGCATATATAAAGACAACCACCAACTCTCTAGCCATGGAACCAAGTACAACAAAAACCATGCAACAAAAGAAACTAGAGAAGTTAGAAATTCATACCATAAACAACTTGGATGAACTTAGAATCCAAAGGAGAATTCCTCTATTGTTAGTACACACCAAGTGACAATCCCTCTCCTTGAGTGCTAGCCCACAAAATGCATTCAAAAATTGAAGCTAAAGCAAGAACTCGTTTTGTCTTCACACCAAAAATTCGGCCACCCTAAAGGATAGGGTGAGAGAGTTGAAACTTAGAGAGAAAAAAACCAAAAAAGAATTGTGTGTGTAGTATTTTCGTGCAATACCAAGAATGGAGGAAGAGAGGAGTTTTTCAAAATCACATTTTGGTGATTAATCTTCTACATTAATCAATATGTTGGTTAAATGAATATATATTAATCATCATAACCATAAGTTATTAATATTTATAACCTCCACTTCCAAATGACAACTCTACTCCCCAACTTTCACTAGTTTACACCTAAGCCATCACACAAGTGATCAAGTATAAAACTAGTCCCTCATAAAAGTGTTCTTGCCATTTAAAACTTGGATGTACTTCGTGTGTGACCCAATAGGCCCTTGCATCATTAGCAGTGTTAATAACTTGTTGTGTCAGTGGGCATATTCATTTGCACATGGCACAACAACTATATAGTAACACTGACAATGGTTTGTATTTAGAAATACACCACTTCCCCCAACTCATCATAGGGTATGTCATCGATGACAAATATTGAACTCAAGAACCTGAATGTATCAAATAGTCATATAGGTAAGTGATCAGATATCCCTTTGTTCTTGATATCCATATAAACGCAAGACATGGATTGTTGTCAATCTCCAGATTGTTCAATATTATGTTTCTCGATAAACATTCGTGGTGACTACAAAACCAAACTGCACAACTAATCCAATATCAATTTAGTCTGAGCACGAGCATGCATTTTAGTGTCAGCACCAAATGATCAAGGGGCCTACAGATATCTCTCTTACCCTAAGGCAAAAGGAACAAAGAACTTTGACTACATAGATCTCACTTACTCATCATGTCGTACTTGATCATTCTCTGTATAGCTGTCGGTTACGGACAACGTTGGAGAATGCCAAAGCACAACAGACTGCGATTCGAAAATCCTATGCATCTCTGTTATAAGAACAAAAGATATTACCATCTTAGAATTACTTGTGACATAATAAATGAAGTAATCTCTAAGTACGGGTCATTCCAATACTTGATTTCCATTAAGTATATGTGAGTATAATCGCATCTCTATGCTATATCCATCTCTATGGGTAATCAACTAACCCCTCACATCGGTCTTAATTCACTACTTCCTTCCCATGAAGAACAAATGGATGTGGAGATTCTGAATCAGTTGGTACTCCAGAAAGTAAATAAATATGCAAATGGAACACAATAATGTACTAATGATCATAATTTCTCCAAGAATTTATTAAGATCTCCACATAATAATCATCATATCATATAAAGTGCGTATTATATAAGTTCCTAAATATCAAAACAACTAAAACATATGCAATCAAGCCGAGTCGTTGGCAAATCTAATGCTTATAAACCTATTGTGAAAATCATGCTTGGTCTGCGACAATGGCTTGGTGAACGGATCGGCAAGGTTCCCGTATGATGCAACTCTACTAACAATGATATCTCCATTTGCGACAACATCGTGAATATAATGATATTTCTTGAGTATATGCCTTCTACGCTTTATATTACCTGGGCTACTTCGCTAAAATAATTGCTCCCTCGTTGTCACAATAGGTATCTATGGTGTTATTAATGTTACAAACCACAAAGCATCATTAGCTACAATATACTCAGACTCCATCGTCGAATGATCCACGGTTCCATGCTTGGAACTCTTCCAAGTC
This sequence comes from Arctium minus, assembly GCA_954870635.1. Taxonomy (NCBI): domain Eukaryota; kingdom Viridiplantae; phylum Streptophyta; class Magnoliopsida; order Asterales; family Asteraceae; genus Arctium; species Arctium minus. The sequence continues at coordinate 147,980,994 of OX941081.1, forward strand.
ACCGCTTCTCCGTTTAATAAGAAAACGAATCCCGACTGTGAACGGGAATCGTCTCTGTCAGTTTGAAAACTAGCATTAGTGTAACCCTTTACACTGACCTTTTCCTACTTGAGAATGTCCTTGACCGTCATCCAATGAGCCTCTCTAGGATTAGCCTGATATCAACTTGTCATGCTTAAGGCATACGATACATCAAGCCTCGTACATAACATGGCATACATGATCGATCCCACAGTTGAAGCTTATGGGACTCGACTCATCTTATCTAGCTCCACAGTGGAACTAGGACATTGAGCCCTGCTCAATGTCAAACTAGGTTGCATAGTTATGAACCCCTTCTTGGAGTCCTGCTTATTGAATCTCTTTAAGACCTAGCCTATGTATGTACGCTGGTTTAATTCAATGAGTTGTCTAGATCTATCTCTATAGATCTTGATACCCGGTATGTATGCTGCCTCTCCTATGTCTTTCATAAAAAAGTGATTCCCTAGCCAAGTTTCGACACTTTGTAGAGTCGGGACATCGTTTCCTATGAGAAGTATGTCATCAAAATACAAAATAAGGATGACTATAACACTCCCACTAGTCCTGACATATATACATGGTTCATCTTCACTTCTGACAAAACCAAACTCATTGATTTTATCATCAAAGCAAAGATTACAGCTACGAAATGCATGTTTAAGTCCATAAATGGCCCTCTGAGTTTACACACTCTATTAGGATGCTTGGGATACAAAACCCTCATGTTGTGTCATAAACATATCCTTAGTCAACTTTCCTTTCAAGAAAGCAGATTTGACATCTATTTGCCATATTTCATAATCATGAAATGCTTTTATGGCAATCAATATCCTGATAGATTTTAACATAACCACAGGTGAAAAAGTATCCTCATAGTCTACACCATGAGATTGAGTAAAACTCTTTGCCACCAGTCGAGCTTTGTACGTGTGTATCTTGCCATCCATGTTAGTCTTTTTCTTGAAGAACCACTTGCACCTAACTGTCCTACAGTTAGGTGATTGATCAACCAAGTCCCATACTTCATTATCATACATGGATTGCATCTCACTTTCCATAGCCTCCATCCACCTATCATACAAAGGGTCTCCCAAGGTTTCTTGAGAGTTGGTAGGTTCATCATGATCTACCAATAACTCATCACTATCAGATATGAGAAGCTTGTATCTCTCTGGTGCATGACATACTCTATTAGACCTGCGAACAAGTGGTGGATCAATGTCAGGTTCCTTGTTAACTCCTTGCTAAGGCTCAACAACATCAAGTTCTACAACCTCTTCTTGAGTACTAGTGCCAACATCAGGTTCCCCATTGGTTGACTTTTGAATTTCTTCAGCATCAGCCTAGATCCCATTGGCCTCCTTGGATATCAACTCCCTTTCAAGGAAGATTACCCTTCGAGCAACAAATACTTTGTTCTCAAAAGGTTTGTAAAAGTAATATCAGCAAGATCCAGTAGAATATCCTATAAAATAACACCTCTCTGATCTAGGTTCTAACTTATCTTAAGATTCATGTCGAACGTAAGCCTCGCAACCCCAGACCATCAGATATGCTAGTGATGGATCTTTTCCACACGATATTTCAGAGGGTATTTTTGAAACCTTCTTTGTTGGTACAAGGTGTAGGACTCTTATAGCAGTCTCCAAGGCATAACCCCAGAAACTGATTGGAAGCGTTGTGCGACTCATCATGTAACGAACCATATCAATTAATGTTATATTTCTCCTCTCGACTACACTGTTATGCTGCGATGTCCATGGAGGAGTCAATTGGTAGACAATCCCACAATTCCTTAGATGATCAAAAACTCTAGACTAAGATACTCACCACCCCTATTGGATCTGAGAATCTTAATCCTTTTATTTAGTTGATTCTCTACTTCATTTTGGTATGTCTTAAACACCTCAAAGATTTCAGATTTATGTTTAATCAGATAAACATAACCAAACATACTGAAATCTTTAGTAAAGTTAATGAAGTATCTTTGACCGTGTCTCATGGCTGATCTGAACGGATCGTACACATCGTGTATAAGATCCAACAAATCCTTGCCTTGTTCATCCACCCTGTGAATGGTATAGTTGTCATCATTCCTAATAAACAATACTCACATTCATCATAAGACCCATGGTCAAATGATTCCAAAATCCCATCCGATTGGAGTTTGGTGAAACATTTCTTGCTTATGTGGCCAAGTCGAATCAACATTAAAGATTGAATTATTATTGGCATTCATGCATATACTTGTTTCAAATATACCATGACAAGGGTAAGATTTAAAATAAAGCACATCATTTTTATAAACTAAAATGGGTCCATTATCAAAACCAAAGTCATAGCCATCCTTATATAATGCATGAAAAGAAATAATGTTTCCCGCCATAGAAAGCGAATAGCAACAAGTTGTTTAAACCAAAGACAATCTAGAAGGGAAAACAAGTTCATAGCTCCCAATCCTCTCAACAGCAGTAGTTGGCTTTTTGCCCATAATCAGGTCCATCTCTTCATCCCTCAACCTCCTACTGCTCTTTATGTCCATGTACATTAGTACAATGTGTGTACCGTATCATGTGTTCAATACCTAGGTGTTAGAAGTAGAAGTGCTAGGGAGTTCAATCATATACATACCTTAAGTGCCAGATCCCTTGGCTTTGAGCTTCTTCAGATCCTCCAGATACATTGGGCAGTTGCGCTTCCAATGCCCTCGTCCTTGCAGCTAGAGAAAGAGTTTCTGAGTCTGGAGCAGAAGGATATGACGGTTCGAGAGTATACTACAAAGTTCATTGAGAAATCCCGATTTTCAGAAGTTTACGTGCCTAATGAGGAAAGGCAAGTGGAGCGATTCATCTTTGGACTGAGAAGAAATATTCGGCAATTCGTTTCGAACAAAGAACCAGCTACGTTCCAAACGGCGGTGAACGCAACCAAGATGAGGGAGAAGGAGAAGAATCGTCAGGCTACCGAGAGAAGCGGAGACAAAAGGAAGTGGGAGGGGACTGTCCGTGACTCCAAGACGTTTAAATCTGCAAAATCCAATCAGCGGGTTATTCCAAAGCTTGAGAACAGGTCGTGCAACAAGTGTAACAGAATGCATAAGGGAGAGTGTCTGTTGGAACGAGAAGGTTGCTTCAAGTGTGGAAAGGCTGGGCATATGGCTCGGGACTGCCGTGGGCCAAGGTCGTGCTACCAATGTGGGTTGGGTCCCCTGATCATATCAAGACTGATTGCCCAAAGTTGAAGAAGGGAGCGGTCGGAGGATATGGAGATAAAAGAGGTGCGAAGAAGGTGGAACCAGCTCGAGCGAGGGCTAGGGCTTTTAATATGACGACGGAGGAGGCAGTGGAGACACCAGATGTGGTGACAGGTACTTTTCCTATAGACTCGACTTTTGCTAAGGTGTTGTTTGATTCAGGAACAAATCATTCGTTTGTGTCTCCGAATTTCGTGCATAAATTGCATGTGAAGCCCAAGAAGCTTAGACATGGGTTTGAGATAGAAGTAGCCGATGATAGTCGAGTCTTAGTGGGAGAAGTATATGACGGGTGTAGTATAGACATTGACGGTCATTCCTTTCCATTGCGGTTATACCCGATGGGCATGGGAGAATTTGACGTCATTGTGGGAATGGATTGGTTGGCGTCTAACGATGCCAACATTGTCTGTAACAAGAAGCTAATTCGTATAGATTTGCCGGATCAGAAATAAATTGTAGTGAATGGGGATCGTCAGGATAAGAAGTCGTGTTTGATCTCCATGATCAAGGCTAGGCGGTGCTTAGTGAAAGGGTGTGTGTGGTTCTTAGCGTATGTAGTAGACGCTATGAAAGAGAAGAAGGGGCTGGAGTCAGTTCCGGTAGTAAGTGAATACCCGAAAGTGTTTCCGGAAGACTTGACCACATTGCCTCCTGATCGGCAAATGGAGTTCCGAATAGATTTGGTGTCGAGGGCGGCACCAATTGCAAGAGCACCCTATCGTTTGGTGCTGGCCGAAAAGAAGGAGATGATGACTCAGCTGCAAGAACTGCTGAACAAGAGGTTTATTCATCCCAGCACGTCACCGTGGGGGGCACCGGTGTTATTCGTCAAGAAGAAGGACGGGTCTATGAGAATGTGTATAGACTACCGGGAGCTCAATAAGGTAAAAGTCAAGAATAAGTACCCACTCCCCAGGATTGATTATCTTTTCGATCAACTACAAGGACCGAGTTACTTCTCGAAGATAGATCTACATTCGGGATATCATCAGCTGAAAGTGAGGGAGGAGGATGTACCCAAGACTGCTTTCTGCTCAAGATACAGTCACTTCGAATTCTTAGTCATGCCTTTTGGTTTGACTAATGCACCGGCAGCATTCATTAACCTAATGAATAGAGTGTGCAGTCCATTTTTGGACAAGTGTGTCATTGTCTTCATCGATGACATACTAATTTATTCACAGTTCATGAGCGACCATGAATCGCACCTGCGATCCGTGTTGGAGTTGCTCAAGCAAGAGAAGTTGTACACCAAATTCTCGAAATGCGAGTTTTGGCTAAGGGAAGTACAATTCTTAAGACATGTGGTGTCGGAAGACAGGATCAAGGTGGATCCAGCGAAGGTCAAGGCGATCAAGGAGTGGGAAGTGCCGAAATCACCGTCAGAAGTACGGAGTTTCCTTGGCTTGGCGGGTTACTATCGAAGGTTCATTCAGAACTTCTCGAGGATAGCCACGCCATTAACGGCTCTAACGAGAAAAAAATATCAAGTTTGTATAGAAGGAGGCTCAGAAAGATGCGTTCAGTAAGTTGAAGGAAAGATTGAGCAGTGCACCTATCCTATCCTAACCCAACGGTTCAGAAGGGTTCGTGATCTATAGCAATGCCTCTAAGTTTGGACTGGGGTGCGTGCTGATGAAAGATGGAAAGGTGATCGCTTACGCGTCTCGTCAATTGAAGGATCATGAGAAAAACTATCTGACGCATGACCTAGAATTGGCAACAGTGGTATTCGCGTTGAAAATTTGGATGCATTACCTGTACGGAGTTAAGTGTCAAATATATACCGATCATAAGAGCCTTTAGCACCTATTCAATCAGAAAGAGTTGAATATGAGGCAGCGAAGATGGATGGAATTGCTAAGTGACTATGATTGCGAGATTCTTTACCACCCGGGTAAAGCCAATGTAGTGGCCGACGTTTTGAGTCGGAAAGAGCACAGTGATGCAACTAAGGTGGTGGTGTTTCGGGTTGAGGCAACTTCTAAATTCTTAGAAGAAGTCAGGAAGTATCAAGAGGAAGCAGTGTTGGAAGAAAACTTGAAGAACAAGAGGATCGTCAGAATTGTTGGCTCGTTGATTGCTGACAGTCGCGGAGTGAGATTCTTCGAGAGTAGAGTGTGGATTCCAAAGTTGGGAGACCTTCGAAAGAGGGTGTTGGAAAAATCCCATAAGTCATGTTACTCAGTACATCCAGGAACCAACAAGATGTATCGAGACCTGAAACAAAGTTTCTGGTGGCCGGGTTTAAAGAAAGATATAGCTTACTTCGTGGAAAGATGTCTAACATGTTTGAAGGTAAAAGCGGAGCATCAAAGAGTGTATGGGGAACTGCAACTGTTGGAAATACCGGTGTGGAAGTGGGATGAGATCGTGATGGACTTTGTTACTAGATTGTCGCGATTACCTAAGGGGCATGACGCCATTTGGGTGATAGTGGATCGACTCACGAAATCTGCTCACTTTCTATCGATCAAGGAGACGTACCCGATGGAGAAATTGGCTAAATTATATATAGATGAAATATTATCTAGGCATGGGGTGCCCACATCGATAGTCTTAGATCGAGATGCTCGTTTCACGTCATCATTTTAGAGAAGTCTACAAAGGGAGTTTGGCTCACGACTCAAGTTGAGTACAGCGTACCACCCGCAGACGGATGGCCAAAGTGAGAGGACCATCCAAACATTGAAAGATATGCTTCGAGCGTATGTTATCGATTTCAAAGGTTCATGGGAAACTCATCTGCCTTTGATAGAATTTTCTTATAACAATAGTTACCATGCTAGTATTCGAGCCGCTCCGTTCGAAGCGTTGTACGGACGTAAGTGTAGAACACCTTTATGTTGGAATGAGGTGGGTGAAAGACAGCTAGCCGGACCGGAAATTGTGCAAGTGACGGCCGATAAAGTCAACCAGATTTGAGAAAGGTTAAAGGTAGCTTAAGATCGTCAGAAGATGTACGCGAATAAGTGAAGGAAGCCGATAGAGTTCCAAGTGGAGGACAAGGTGATGTTAAAAGTCTCGCCTTGGAAGGGAGCAGTTCGTTTCGAAAAGAAAGGCAAGTTGAGACCGAGGTTTGTTGGACCGTTTGCTATCGTGGAGGGCGTTGGGGAGGTAGCATACAAATTGGAATTACCTGTGGACCTACTAGGAATTCACCCCACTTTTCATGTGTCTAATCTGAAAAAGTGTCTGGCGGAAACGGATATGGTGGTGCATTTGGACGATATTCGAGTGGATAAGAAACTGAGTTATGTTGAGGAACCGGTGACCATTCACTACAACAAAAAGGGTTTTATAGGACACTTTTTTGGGACACTTTTTGAGATCCGTCCTATAAAAAAGACTAATACAACACATTAAACTATGAGTCCTATTTGATTTAATCTAATACGACTATTTGTTTTGAGTCCTATCATGTAAATCTAATACGACACTTTTCAATGTCATATTTTTTAGAGTCTAATAGGACACTTTTAAGTGTCATATTATATTAGAGATTAATAGCATAATTTAAAATTATTATTGTTTTAAAACCTAATAGGACACTTTAAAGTGTCATCTTCTCTTAAAAACTAATAAGAAACTTTTAGGATTATAAAAAATATATTTATTTAAAGTGTTATTACAAAAAAATATAATGAACTATTTTTCTTAATTAATTAAATTTTAAAAAAAGGCCAACATTCAATGTAATGAATAAGCCTTTAGATGTTTTATATAAGTTATACATATTAAGAAAGCCCAATTGAAAATAAGCCTATCCAACGAGCCTGATTGAAAAAACCCTAAACAAAAAAAAGCCTTTTTGATATTGAAAGTCCATACACAGATAATCAGCTCATCTGTTCTGCCCGTTCTGCTCTGCTCGTTCATCTGTTCATCTGTCGAGAACGAATTAGGAATCTCATTGAGTTCATCTGTTCTGCTCGTTCTGCTCTTTATCTGATTCAGGTAATATTTTCAGTTTTACTAATTGCTTTTTTGTTTGATTTATTTTGTATAATTGATTTAAGTTTAGGATATTGTTTGTTTGTGGTGTTATGAGGATGATGATGATGCTGATTTTAGTAAATAAAGCTTGTGGTGCTCAAGCTGCAAACTCAGTTTAGAGCAAAACATCGTGATCAGGTGGATTTGTGCCAGGTAAATTTGTGTAAAACCATAGTTTGATTTCGTAAGTTATTGATGCCTATCAAAATTGATGTGATAATGCTCATTCGTATTGTTTTCTTAGGTTTATTCTAATGTTCATTCAATGTGAATCTAATGATTGTATGTGGTTAAATTGTATCATGATGTGAAATACTCTTGCTAGATTTGAGCTACAGCTTGTGATTTGTTTTACAGCAATAATAATTTTTTCAATTACTCAAAGACATACTACTTTCATTATGCTTTTATGTCATTATCTCTTATCTTTTTGTTAATACTAATGTTATCACTAATCACTTCAGGCTACACTAAGTGTGCCTTAGCCATTTGAATTAATATTCCTTCGAACATATCTCCCATTGGGACATCTCCTGTATTGTGGTTTGAATCCGTTATGAGCTTACCCACTTCTACATCTCCACCTGCGTAGGTTTAGTTGGTGTGTTGGATCAATTAATATTCGTAACCTCTAGACCCATTTCAGCGCATGAAATGCAATTTTTTAAACTAGGGCTTGTTGGATGTCAGAACCATTTCAGATTGGAGGTGTAGGGGATACAGTTGATGGGTCCCTGTTTGTTTTTTTCATGGGATGTGAGCATGTGACTGTGTGTCCGTAATGCTTGATGATTTGCTCAGCAAGACGATTGTTATTTTTGTTATTTTTGCAAGACATCTGTGTTTTGTACAGGTCCATAGATTTTCTTCAATTACTATTTTAATGTGTTAAGATTGATGTGGATTATGTAACTTTGAAGAAAATTCAGCAACTGCATAAAGCTTTTCTGATAATAATAGTAATAATAATACACATAGAACGTTATTAGTGGTATTTTGGTAGCGACGTCCACATAAGTTTGCATCTAAGAACCAGGTATGCTGAATTGAATTGATTATCTTCCAGATTTATCATTAAACAAAATATATAAAGGGGTTTCATTTGTAAACCTTTTGGAAGGGAATCAATTTGATTCAACATATTTGGTTTTTTGTTGTTCTTGTATTGGTTGCTATTTGGTTTTTGTATGTAAAAGATGTGCAAATTCGCATATCCATAGACGTCCGTCTATAACATATTTCTGACATATAATGCTAGTAAGCAACTGAAATTTCCCAAATACAATTTCGTGAAAAACGACGAATGATTTATATTGCATAACCGAGGTCTAATAAAAGTATAATTACATGTTTGTATCTTTGAAATCCTATTTGCTTGAATCTGATGGAATAAAGTTTATAAATAATTCTTTTGTTGCAATCTGCGTTTGGTTTGGTGTTTAAATTGTGTCATATATAGCTTGTTCTTAGAACCTTGTTTTTCAATCACGTTTTTGTAGGTTGGGGATGTTGTTCATCTTACGAGTATTATAAATTCCATAGAGATTGTGGCAAGAGGACGAGTCAGGAGCTTAGATCCAGATGAATTGGTTGGTGGCGAGGAGATTGGTTCAAATTGGTGTGAGGTACATGTTGTAGTTGCTATTAAAAAGCGGGAACGTTTGGTCAGGCCATATGGATTGTTTATTACAGTTGAAGATGCTATTGGAGCAACAATCGCATGGCCCTGTCCTTTCACTTTGGTATGTAAATCTTTTAAAACTTGTGAGATTTAATATTTATAGATTTTTTAATCATACAACTTTAAGCTCATATATGTGTTATTTAATTGTAGGTGGTTCATGACGAAGATTGATATCTCTCGTTCATAGGAGACAATAAGATTTTTTGTATTTCAATAATTGTTGATTGGTACTTAGTTTTGTAATGATACAACTTTGTGGTGCGATACGTAGCTTAATTGGTAGTAGGTACTCATATAAGTACTTGTACAACATTAAATTTTGTCCTATTGAATCAATTCGTAAAACTTTCATATATGTTTTTAAATGCAATATTATAGAAAGATTTTATAATTGCATCAAGCATCCCATATTATAGTCTTTTAGGATGTTTTTAGTGTTGCTTATTATAGTCTATTAGGACACTTTTTAGTGTTATTTAATTCATTTATTAGGACATGTATTTTGGTACTATATAAATGTTTTGGCGACATCGAATTTCGTCCTATAAAACCAATTTTTGGGACACTCATATTTGTTCTTAAATCTAAATATTTTGTGACAACATAAAGCGTCCTATATTATAGTCTATTAGGACATTTTTTAGTGTTACTTAATCCATTTTATAGGACTACAGAATTTTTATTATAATCGTAAAACTTATTAGGACGCTCAAATTCGTCCTACTAACCTAATACAACGCCTTTAGAGGGGACACATATGTTTTTTGTCCTATAAACTTAAAAGTCCTATTAAGTACCCTATTAGGACACTAATGAGGGTCCTATAAACCCCTTTTTGTTGTAGTGATTTTAGACCACAAGGTGAAGAAGCTGAGGAATAAGGAAATCCAACTTGTGAAAGTGCAGTGGCGATTTCACAAAGGACAAAAAGCGACTTGGGAATTAGAGTCGGATATGAGGGCCCAGTATCCCAGTTTGTTCAACGAAGGAATTTTGGGGACATAATTCTTTTGAAGGGGGGGGGGATATTGTAATAACCGGGTTAGAAGTAAAGGTTTAAGAATTTTGGGTGAAAGTTAAATAAGCCAAAGTTTGGGGGGTCTTAAGTAAAAGTTAGAAAAGAAGGGGTTTTAACCCTAAAGGCTCATTAGTAGGGTATTTGGGCGGCTAATCTTTGGTAAAGGGAGACTAGGGCGATTTTTGGAACGAGGCAAGGAAGAGGACGACTCATTTGAGATTTCAAGTTTTCATTGATTCCTCTTTAAGGTAAGTTTCCTTCTAATCAATATCTTCATTACTAGATGTTTTAGTAGCAGTTTTAGTCTTTAGGTTTGGGATTGTTGGAATAAGCTGATGTTGGCTTGTTTTGGGGGATTTGGGGTTTTATTTTTAAACTGTGTGGTATGGATCGATGGGGTTGAAGTTTTAATTTATTAGTGTTGTAATCGATCTATAGAGAGGGTTTTGGATTTCAAGTATCGTAAAGGGGCGAGTCTGTGGGTTTTCGATGGTTGATTGTCGCAAAGACCGGTTGGACAACCCCGGGTTTGGGGGATCGGGTGACCCCGAGCACCAAGTGTCGGGTGATCCCGGGAGTAGGGATCACGGTCGACACCGGGAGTGGGATCCCGATCGACACCGGGAGTAGTGATCCCGGTCGACGCCGGGGGTTGTGATTCCCGTCGATATCGGGCACCGGTCGACCCCGGCTCCGGGTGGTCCCGGTCGGTTGGGTGATCCAGTTTTCTCTTGTGGGTCTGGGAGTTTCCAATTTAAACCCAACTTTTCTCCAGTAGCCTTGATTTATAGGATTCCCTAGTTTCGGGATATAACTGTGAGATTACCGATGTTTCCTTTATGCATTAGGAATCTGTAATTCGGACCAGTTCTAGAGGAAACTTTGATCAGGACCTCATGTTAGTTTTCTGAACTAAATGTTTTATTAACGAAAGTTTATGAAGGTTTAATTTAAAACTTTGATTTATTACGTTGGCATGTTCATGATAAATTTATTTAAGCGTGTTTATAACTTGTTGATATTTAAATGTATGCATACATTATTTTTCGGAAGTTGTGACCTAGGTCGAGGAGTGTGGCCCGCCTGCTCGTACCGGGGAGTGTGGCCCGTTTATGCCATTGGGGGTGTGTCCCAAAATTAAGGCAGTGCGAGTTAGATACACCGTCTTCAACGGTAGTGTGGTCAGTAGTGTGAATTACCCATGTGATGGCTATAAATTTGTTTGATTTAAAGTTTGAAAATTTGTATTGTTGCATAATCATTAGAGGGGACTCACTAGACTTTCGGTCTAACCCTCGCTCTTTCAAATTTTTTAAAAACCTTTTCAGGTAGGCGTGAGCTAGGAAGAGCCGATAAGGGTAAAGAGAAGGTGTAGTTAGAGTGGATAGAAGACCGTCACCTTAGTTTATCTTTCTTTAAAATCTCATTTGTATAATAGGTTGCCGTTGCAAACCTTGAATTAAAATGTAAGCTTGAGGCCGTTTTGGCATGGAATATTATTGCAATTATATGAATATTAATTGTCTCGTTTTGGGTTGTTATAAGTAGGTTGAAGGTCAAAATATGTAAAAAAAAATAGGAAAAGTTGAAAGTTTGCTACATTAATTGAGAGAGAAAAAAAAGTTTAATTGTTACGCTAAATAGGAATTGGACCAAAATTTGTTACATTTTCATGCATTTTGCCCTATTAGAAATATAGTAAAGAAAGAAAAGGTAAAAAAAATAGTAATATATATATATATATATATATATTATAAAAACCACATAAAAACTCTTAATTACAACATTTTAAGCACAAGTTACAACTAATTAAAGTCAATTACTTAATTTACAATTTCTTAATGCTTTGGTACAACCTTTCCAAACACAGTATCTCACATAATCATCTATTTGTGGAATGGATACTCATTTATTAATATAACTATTTGTTTTTTTTTTGTGGAGGATTTTATAAAATAGATTTTATATTAGCATAATCTATTTTAAATGTAGATTTTACATTTAAATTTAAATCTATATTAATGAGATGTAATATAAAATCTTTTTTCTTCCGTATTTTTTTATATTACATCTCATAATGATTTTTCCATATTTTATTTTATAAAATCTTTTTCCATATTTTATTTTATAAAATCTTTTTACATAATGAGATATAATATAAACTCTTTTTTCTTCCGTATTTTTTTTGCTAATATAAAATCTATTTTATTTTATAAAATCTATTTTATTTTATAAAATCTACACGTATTTTTTTGATAATATAAAATCTACATGTATTTTTTTTCACGAGCATTAAAAGAAGAAAAAAAGAAGGTTGATATGAGTTAAATCTATATCTATACTATATTATAAAAACGACATAAAAAACTCTTAATTACAACATTTTAAGCACAAGTTACAACTAATTAAAGTCAATTACTTAATTTTCAATTTCTTAATGCTTTGGTACAACCTTTTCAAGCACAGTATCTCACATAATCATCTATTTGTGGAATGGATACTCATTTATTAATATAACTATTTGTTTTTTTGGCGGAGGATTTTATAAAATAGATTTTATATTAGCATAATATATTTTAAATGTAGATTTAACATTTAAATCTATATTAATGAGATATAATATAAAATCTTTTTTTCTTCTGTATTTTTTTATATTACATCTCATAATGATTTTTCCATATTTTATTTTATAAAATCTTTTTCCATATTTTATTTTATTAAATCTTTTTACATAATGAGATGTAATATAAACTATTTTTTCTTCCGTATTTTTTTTTTTGCTAATATAAAATCTATTTTATTTTATAAAATCTATCTACACGTATTTTATATTAGCATAATATAAAATCTACACGTATTTTTTTTGATAATATAAAATCTACACGTATTTTTTTCACGAGTATTAAAAGAAAAAAAAGAAGATTGATATGAGTTAAAAATAAAAAATAACGAGATACACTAATAAATTATCGTATTCTTTAAAATAAAAATATTCCGCAATACTTTCCAAATTAACCAAGTGTAAAGAAAATAAAATAGAAACGATGTAGATATAAAAATATTCTTCCATATTTTTAATATATTTACATTTAAATGTAAAATCGAAAATAAAAATAAAATATTTTAAAATATTTTCTACATTCACTATAAATATATATAGCTTCTCTATGTATCATCCGAGTACAAGAAGAAGACGAACAGTCGGGTGTCAATGGCGGAACCTGCAACTGAACAAAAAGTATTCCACTATATTTTTGTTTCTTTGAAAAACTACTTTTTTATATTTTATTTTATTTACTGAGGATTTGTTTATATTTTTCAAAACCCACAATCATATTTTTCGAAGTAGGGGAATAAGATATATATACATATCTTTATTTTTATCGACTAATACTATGAGGTCTTGAAGTCAATAGCCAGATAAATATGTTGTGAGACATGTCGTTTGAGTTTTAAATAATATAATACAAAACTATTACCAATATTATTGCACAAAGTCATAACAACAAACGATTAAGAATATATGCAAGTTAACCACTTATGAAAATACATTTGTTTTTCACATTGTATTTCATTAACTGTTAACAGAGAAATTACGTTTCATTTTAACTCGGTTCAATATTCCGACAAAAAATTTATCCTCCCGTGCAATGCACAGGCCCAACACTAGTATATATAAAGATGAGATCAAATGGAAACCACTCTAATTTTGCAAACCGTCGATTTCGTTGGTTAAGTTAATGAAATTGGTTCATGAAATTGTTTAATTTGATGAAATTGTTTCATATAATTCTTTTATTGATGAAATTGTTTCATATATTTGTGTTTTTTAAGTAAAAATGAAATTGTTTCATGTATTTTCTTCTTTTAATGAAATTGTTTCATATATTTTCTCATTCTGATCACTTTTTCGTTTTTACATAAAAAAAAACACAAATATATGAAACAATTTCATAAAAAAAATAATTATATGAAACAATTTCATTAACTTTAATCAATTAAATTTACGGTTTACATGGTTTGCAAAATTAATGTGGTTTCTAAATGAAACTAATATATATAAGTGTTATTCTCGACAAACCATGGCAATCAAATTTATAGTTTACTAATGTAATAAATGAAATTTAAGTATAAATCTATAATATGACCAAATATGTAATTTACTAACTGAAATTCTTAATGACGTTAGTGCAGGGACGAAAATAAAACCTAAATGGAAACCATGAGGATATAAAAAAGCTGTTTTTTTAAAATCAAGGATGAAAAATCGTTATAAACATTAATTTGACTAATTCAACTAAAAATCGTTCTCTAAATCAAAAGTTTGACTAATTCAAGTCTAATTTTGTGTGCCAACGACTTTTGGACCATTTCGAGGGTGGATATTATCGGATTTCACTGTTAAAATTGATTTATTTAATGTCACATTTAAGCGACATGTAAAGAAAATTCACCACGTTATCGATCATATAGTTTTTAAGTGCGTTCTACAAGTTATATATATATATATATATATATATATATATATATATATATAGTTAGAGAGGTGGTTTCAATTGGAAACCAAATTTCATTGAAAACTTTGGAAACCAAATTTCAACCATTGATTTTTTTAATCAATGATTAAAATTTATTTGAATTATATATGGTAATAAATTAATTAATTTATTAATAAAAGATAATAATAATATGTCAAAAGGGTAAATGTGTCTTTTTCTTTTGTGTTTCAAATTTGACAACAAAGATAAAATATGGTAATAAATTAATTAATTTATTAATAAAAGATAATAATTATATATGCATGGTAATAAGTTAATTATCTATAGTATATTATAAAACACGGATAAAAAACTTTTAAATACAAATTATTAGACACAAGGTACCATCATTTTATACAAGATTTTAAAAATATCTTAATTTACAAGTATCAAAGCACAAGATACATATTACTACTGCAGTCTTCTAACACCCACCAATTTGGTATGTACAGAACATTCCTTTTATACAGACCTTTCCATGTATCACTATTAATTAATATATTATATTACTATAAATTTCTTTTAATTATCTATACTATATTATAAAGCACGGATAAAAAACTCTTAAATACAAATTATTAGGCATAAGGTACCATCGTTTTATGCAAGATTTTAAAAATCTCTTAATTTACAAGTATCAAAGCACAAGATACATATTACTACTGCAGACTTCTAACACTCATCAATTTGGTATGTGCATGACCTTCCTTTTATGCAGACCTTTCCATGTATCACTATTAATTAATATATTATATTACTATAAATTTGTTTTAATTATATTATTAAATATGTAATTGGTTATTTTTTCTAGATGTCATTAAAATATATAAGATAATCATTGAATTCTAACAAAATACTTAATTTTTTTATATAAAAAAACATTATATTATTAAGCCTAAACTAAACAAATTTATAAAAAAAAACATTATCATTTTCTCAAAACCATCTAAAATCGTACTGTAAATCGACAAAAAAATAAAATGAAACATTAAAATCGTGATGTATCTCGCTGCATTGCGCGAGTACGCTTCTAGTTTATTAATAAAAGATAATAACAATATATCAAGACTACCTTTTTATTACCTGTTCATCAATATGCAGTATGTAAAAACTCAATTAAGTTTCATTACCATTATTGTTTCATTACATTTCTATTATGTTTCACTATATCAAATATGTTTCACTAGGTTTACTACATTAATATTTTGTTTCACTATATCGGGTTTCACTATATTAATATTTTGTTTCATTACCTTTCCATTATGTTTCACTATATCAAATCTGTTTCATCAGGTTTCACTTTATTAACATTTTATGTTTCATCAGTTTCATTATATTAATATTTTGTTTCACTATATCAAATCCATTATGTTTCACTATATTAATATTTTGTGCCTGAAGGTAATTTCATATGAATACTTGAAAAGTTAAATATTTTAATTTTATATTAATATTTTTATCAATCAATGATTCATTAGAATCAAAAATAGAGGATCCGTATGATTAAAATTTGTTTTCCTAAATTAAATATCTCATTTTTACATTAATAAATAACTAACATTACCATATATAAAATAAATTAAAAATAAATAATTATTAATATAATAATAATAATAATAACAATTACCGTATATATTATGAAATTATGTAAAATACTAAAATAACCTTATCAATTAAAAATAAAATTAAAAAAAATTCAATGATTGGTTGATTTCAGTTTCCAAAGTTTCCAATTGATCTCTCCCCTATATATATATATATATATATATATATATATATATATATATATATATATATATATATATATAGTGTTTGGTTCATTTGAGAAATGGTAAATATATGAGAAATAGAGAAGTAATCATAGCCATTCATATGGTCAAGATCGGATTTGACTAGTCAAATATTGCGGCTTTGACCGGTCATTATATTAATATTTTGTTTCACTATATCAAATCCATTATGTTTCACTATATTAATATTTTGTGCCTAGAGGTAATTTCATATGAATACTTGAAAAATTAAATATTTTAATTTTATATTAATATTTTTATCAATCAATGATTCATTAGAATCAAAAATAGAGGATCCGTATGATTAAAATTTGTTTTCCTAAATTAAATATCTCATTTTTACATTAATAAATAACTAACATTACCATATATAAAATAAATTAAAAATAAATAATTATTAATATAATAATAATAACAATTACCGTATATATTATGAAATTATGTAAAATACTAAAATAACCTTATCAATTAAAAATAAAATTAAAAAAAATTCAATGATTGGTTGATTTCAGTTTCCAAAGTTTTCAATGTAATACTGGTTTCCAATTGATCTCTCCCCTATATATATATATATATATATATATATATATATATATATATATATATATATATATATATATATATATATATATGTATATAGTGTTTGGTTCATTTGAGAAATGGTAAATATATGAGAAATAGAGAAGTAATCATAGTCATTCATATGGTCAAGATCGGATTTGACTAGTCAAATATTGCGGCTTTGACCGGTCAAAAGTTGCGGCTTTGACTGGTCAAAAGTTGCGGCTATCCCAAAAATAGAAGGACAATTTTGTAAATTTTACAAAACACACGGGATGTGTTCATATATGAACATTATAATTCACATATGAACTATATGTTTATATATGAACCAGTGCAATTCACAACTGAACTCTTTTAACTGATTCATATATGAACCTTTGTGATTCATATATGAATCAGTTGAACTAACTAACAGATTCATATATGAACTTTTGTGAATCACAAAGATTCATATATGAATCTGTATGAATCACAAAGATTTATATATGAACCAGTTGAACTAATTAACAGATTCATATATGAATCTTTGTGATTCATACAGATTCATATATGAACTCATCCCGTGTATTTTACGAAATTACTTCTCTACCTTCTATAGGCCAAACAAGGAATTATCCGATGCTTCGCGGTCAAAGCCGCAAATGTTGACCAGATGAATGCCTAAGATTACTTCTCTATTTCTCATATATTTCTCATTTCTCAAATGAACCTCTCCCTATATATATATATATATATATATATATATATATATATATATATATATATATAGGGGTGAGTTCAAATTAAAACTCATTTTTCATTGTGCACATGAAGACAAATCTTAACCATTGATCAAAACTTAGAAAACTAATCAATGGTTAATATATAATAAGGTTAATTGGGAAGTGATTAAGGACAAAATTGTAATTTGAATAAACGTCTACCTTCTTGGACTTTTTATTTTTATTTTTAATTAAAAAAAATTTACCCCCTTAAACTTTAAAATAATTTATCTTAAAAATTACTAATATTTTAATCAAACAAATTATATCAAAAAAACGAGAATTTCGTGCTCTTCGAAATGACATCCTTCTCGATATAGTTTTTTTTTTTTCGTTTTAACCATTTTTTACGTGAAATTCTATATACGTGTTATATTCATTATGAATATGCATGCACGTCTTCGGGTGTCCACATTCAATATGAATAACAAAGGTGAACGTTCATTCACTATTTATGATGAATAATACCATATGTAGGATGAATAATACAATATTCAGAATTTTTTCGTTTTAACCGTTTTTTACGTGAAATTCTATATATGTGTTATATTCATTATGAATATGCATGCGCATCCTCGGGTGCCCACATTCAGTATGAATAACAAAGGTGAGCGTTCATTCACTATTCATGATGAATAATACAGTATTCAGGATGAATAATACAGTATTCAGGATGAATAATACACGAATCCATGATTCATGTATTATTTATCATGAATCGTGTATTATTCACCCTGAATATTCTATTATTAATCCTGAATGATACATTATTAATGATGAATAATATATGAATGACCCGTGAAGGTGTAGACACATGGCGCACTCTCTTTTATTTCCCAATTCATAACCGAAATTTGGTTTAATTCATTATGAATATGTATGCGCATCCCCGGATGTCCCACATTCAGTATGAATAACAAATGTGAACATTCATTCATTATTCATGATGAATAATATAATATTCAGGATGAATTACACAACATTCATGACGAATAATACACGAATTCATGAATCGTGAATTATTCACTTTGAATGTTGTATTATTCATCCTGAATGATACATTATTCATGATGAATAACACATGAATGACCTGTGAATATATGGAGACGTGACGCACTCTCTTTTGTTCCCCGATTCACAACAGAATTACTCGATAGGTTCTCGATTCATCTTGATGGGTGTTAGGTTACGGTGTTGAAGAAACGTGATGCCTTACGACGTTGAAGAAAGTGGTGAATAAGGTGATGTCGAGTTACATATTTACGGTGTCGAGACGTTGTACAAACTTGAACGTACATAAATATTCATAATGAATATAACACATATATAGCATTTCACGTAAAAAACGGTTAAAACGACAAAAAAAACTATATCGAGATGGATGTCATATCGAAGAGTACGAAATTCTCGTTTTTTTGATGTAATTTATTTGATTAAAATATTAGTAATTTTTAAGATAATTTATTTTAAACTTTAATTGGGTAAAAAGTTTTTAATTAAAAATGAAAATAAAAAGTCAATTATGGTACGCGTGTATTTAAATTTTCTTCCAATTTTACCCCTAATCATTTTAAAATTAAAAACTCTATTTAATATGAGTTGTTGGATCAAAAGAGATCGAGTGGCTGAGAATTGTCCTCACGTGCACAATGAAAAATGAGTTTTCATTTGAACTTTCCTCTCTCTCTCTCTCTCTCTATATATATATATATATATATAGGGGGTCATTAAAGGGAGAATTTGGTTGTTTTGTGATAACCGTGAGATCCAATCTCAACCACAAATCAATGAATAAATTAGGAAATTATTAATTTTGGTAATTTTAACTTATGATTTTAATTAAAGGACAACTTAAGTATTTTAAAAATAGACTCTCTCCTCCTTCCTCTCTCTTCTCTCCGGCGAACTTTATTCCGGCAAAAACATGATGCACACTGTGATACCCTTAATAAAATAACGAAAAGATATATTGTGATACACTTAGCAAAGCAAAACACTACCTGATACTATGTGATACACTTCGTAAAACAAGAAAAATACATTGTGATACCCAATAACTTTTAACTATAAGGCATTACAATAACTATGATACATACTGTGATACCAAAATAACTTTGAACAGTAAGACATTTAAATGACTATGATACATGTGATACACAAGAACTTATAACAGTAACACATTAAATGACTATGATACATAATGTGATACCCAATAACTTGTAGCAGCAAGACATTATATGACTATGATACACAGTGTGATACCTAATAGATTTTGGTCGGCAGTTAGCTTTAAATTAATAAATTACGGTAAATTGAAATCATTTAAATTTGGAATTAGTCAAATAAGGAATTAATTTTTTTTATTAAAAGAAATTCAAATTACCAAATTATCGTTTCACATTATTTTAAAAACAAAATTAATTATATTAAATGAGTGGCTCACATTAGATCTCACGGTTACCACAAACTTCCTAGTTTTCATTTGATTATGCCCCTCTCTCTCTCTCTCTCTCTATATATATATAGTGGAAAGATATTTTGCAACTCTTGAAAAGGTTGCAACATTTGCAACCCACATCTTAACCGTCGGATTCATGATCGACGGTTATTTTCTTTTTCTTTTTCTTTTTTTTTTATTAAAAATATTGGGCCCCATATCTGTTGTAACCGTCGATCATGAATCCGACGGTTAAGATATGGGTTGCAAGGGTTGCAACATTTTCAAGGGTTACAAAATATCCTATATAAATATATTTTTTAAATTATTAAACTTATGGATTTCTAAAATATAATGTAATAAAAATATACATTATAAATATAATAATGAAAAGTAAAAAATGTTAAACATCACGAAAACTATTTGTTAAAAAATTATAAAGTTTATTAGTAATTTAATATATAAATCTTACTTCCAAAACAACAAAAGACAAATTAATTTATTTTATAATTAATTTACATAAGTTATTAAGTGTATTAGTAGTTTAATATATAAATCTTATTTCCAAAACAACAAAAAACAAATTAATTTATTTTATAATTAATTTACATATTAGAAACTAACATCATTTTAATTTCAAAAATACTTAACCCCCCTTCACAAAACATTTATCGGTAAGATTTATTTTTCTCACTCTACCGAGTAAGATACTCAACTATCAAATAATAGACAACTAATTTTACTTGATAAAATGTGTTTTGCACGTTCTGTTTTCATTTTATAACATAAATTTCATTGTTTTTTGCCAGGTTTCAGCATGTCTCATACATTTTTCTTGCACTTTTGTTTAGTTTTTCTCTTTTCAACGTCTATTACTTTGTGGCGGGCATATTCACATTTTTACGAGTTTTTTCAATGTGCATGTGTGTTTGTAGACTCGAGAAAGAGAACAAAGAAGGAAGTGCAAGTGGTGTAGAAAGCGGAAAAGATGAAGAAAAGGAGTTGGAAGTGCATATGATTTAGTTGCATGGCTGTGAGCAAGAGGAAATCTGGATTCTGTCAATTTTGCACTACTCGCAGTCGTGAGCATTTTAGTCATGCGTCTATGGACGAGACGCTGCAGCCCCGAAAATCTGTTTTCAGCTAGGGTTATTTCGATCATTTGGGCATGGATATTTAACCTTTTGGTGTTGTGTTTTAGGTATTAAGTCTCTATCGGACTTTTTTTATACAAATTTTAGGTTTTCCTTTATGCATTAGAGAATATTTTTTTAGCTTAATTTAGATCGATTTGAAGCTATGGCCATTGATTGAACTTGATTTTGAGAATGAATCTATGAATTAGAGAGTAATTGCATCTTCTTCTCCCTTTTATGCTTTGTTTTATCTCTTGTTTTATATTTCTAGCTTAAATCTTTGAGGTGGCGTTTGGTTCGCAGAATGTTTTTGGATGTAATGGAATCTGTCAAATGACTTTGAAGGAATTCGAATTGAATGTTGTCAGGTTCGACCACATGTTTGGTTGGTAGACATTGAAATAAAATTTGTTAAAAAATTGGAATATATCTGTTTGGTTCTCATAATGTAGCTTTGAAATTGGAATGAAATATTGGTAAATAACCAAAATGTTCTTTTTTGAAAAATTTTAAATTTGTTTAAAACTAAAAATACTTTAATAAAAATAATCCTTTAATGTGTAAAACAATATAAAATACACAACCAAATATAACCAAACCAAACGACGTTACTAAATCAATATTAAAATTGTTTCATAATAGCTAATTTTTTATCATGTAAAATAAATAAATAATCGACATAATTCGGTGTTTATTATATTAAGAGTAAACTATAAGTTTGGTCCATTTGGTTTCTTGAAAGTAACACTTTACGTCCCTACAGTTTTGAAATTACAGTTTGACCATCGTGGTTTTCAAAAACGACTGATTTGGTCCCTGCCTCTAACGGTCGTTAACACTTAACCGTTAATTTGAGGGCATTTTATTCCTTTTTTGGTTTTTTTCTATTTTTTAATAAAACTAAAAAAAATATCTTTTTTAAACTAATCCACTAGTTTCATGCCACCTTTTTTGACCTTTTCCTAAAACCCATGAATCCTTTTCCCGTCGGTAAACCCTTCGGTCATCATCTCCGATGAATATCCAGTAATCTTCTCCGGCGAACCTCTGGTCATCTCTTAAAACCAAAATCTAAACCTTAAACCAAAACCAAAATCTAAACCTCAAATCCAAACCAAAAACTAAAACAAAAACCCAAATTCACAATTCATAATTCATAACAGATTGTCCTTCATGTTGTAGCCCTGTGGTAAGGTAACATCCTGGGGGGTCAGTGGATGGTATCCCTGACTACCCAGGTTCGAACCCCGTGGTGAGCATCCTGTGACATCCATGATAATGGGTCTACCACATAGTGGTACCCTTAATTGGGCTGGGTCGTGATCGACGGGGATTAGTCGGGTGGCACCCTTAAGTGGGAGCCCGGATACCCCGGGAACGTATACGTGTGTTAACTTGTCGTTCAAAAACAAAAAAAAATAAGTCAGAACAGATTGAAGATGAATACAAAATGATTCAGCCGAATTTAACAAAAACCAGACAACAAATTCCTCATTTGTGAGGAACGCGAAGCAGAAAAGAAATTGGGATCTGTAGAGAGTCAAAAAGCTGAGATTTTTTTTGTTCATTCATGGATTATTGCTCTATTTACTAAGGACAATGAACATTTCCAACAATATTCTTCAGAATATCATCAAACCTTTCAAATCTTGATTACATAGTGGAAACAAACCTTAATCGATGAAACCCCACTTAATCGATGAACGCCCTTGATGGGTGATGTAGTTTTGAATCAAAAAGCCCAAACGACGAGTCTTGTTTGAAGCCCAGAGGAGAAGGGGATGGCGAACAGCGGTGGGGGGACTAAGAAACATCAAATCATGCTTACTGGTTTTGATGTAGATCATTACTGATACAGAGAGACTAAGAAAGAACGAGGAAATCCTAATCTTGATGAGGTCAACGAAGTTGCAGGTCTGGAGGGAGGCAGGTGTTAGCAGAGTTATAGGTGGTGGCGATGTGGATATGGTGCTTCGATGATGGAGAGGTAGGGAGGCAGGTCCTGTGGTTTGATGTTTATAACGATTTTCGTCTCCGATCTTTCAAAACTGTTTTTTTCGTCCATGTGGTTTCTATTTTGATTCCATTTTCGTCCCTCCATCCAACTTTGTTAAAATTAAAGTTAATTCTTCTAAAAAGTGATTGATTAAATTATAATTTGGCCTTTGTGGTATAACAAATTTTTACATTTTTATTCTTAAATTACATAGTTTATATTTTTTTTACTTTTTACTTTTTCCTTATTTATTGTATTTCATCATGAGTTCAAGACATTTATTTTTCTATTAATTATATTGTATATTTTTAATATTGTTATAACTTTAATTATAAAAATAATCAAATAATTTTATTAAAAATATTGATAAATACATTATATATTTTTCAAAGTTTTATATTTAAATCTCCTAACATTAATAGTTTTAATCTATTGATTTAGTAAATCTTTTTATTTATTTTAAATTACCATTGAAAAAAGTTTAATAAAATTTGAGAAAATATAGTCTTATTTTATAACAATTGGTTGCTGTTTTTATTAAATGCGCTTTACTCCCACTATTCCATATTTTCATTTAAACTCTATTTTTTTTATTGATTAATCAAATTTGTTTAATATTTAAATTAAACACACACACATATAAAACTTTGTTTTCTACAAAAAATAGTCTTATTATATATACAAAGGTTTATATGTGTGTGTGTATGTTTAATTTATATATTAAAAAAATTTGATTAATTAATAAAAAAAAGTTTAAATGAAAATATGGAATAGTGAAAATAAAGTGCATTTAACAAAAACAACAACCAATTGTTATTAAATAAAACTATTTTTTCCTCGAATTTTATTAAACTTTTTCCAGTGGTAATTTAAATAAATAAAAAGCTTTAATACATCAATAGATAAAAAAATATTAATTTTAGGAGATTTAAACCTAAAGCTTTGAAAAAAATACCATGTATTTATCAATATTTTTAATGAAATTATTTGATTATTTTTATAATTAAAGTTATAATAATATTGAAAATATACAATATAATTAATAGAAAAATAAATGTCTTCATGAAATACAATAAATAAAGAAAAAGTAAAAAATGTAAACTATGTAATTTAAGGATAAAATGTAAACCTGGTCCATAAGCGGAGCTCCAACAGGTAAAGCAGCTCGTACACCCGCCATGTTCAGTTCAAACTCCTCCACCGTATATGCTTTACACGTCCTCCAAAATAACTTCTTCTTGTATTTGACCCTGCTGTCCCTGATTTTTACGTTCATCAATAGATGGCGACAACAAAGTGCATGATGGGCGCCTGGGTACACTGTATTAATTGTTTGGTGAATTGAAGCAGCCCTGTCGGATACAAAAACCAACCCCTCGGGTTCCCCGATACAACGCTTCAGCATGGTTAAGAACCAAGTCCACACATCCCCACTCTCAGACCTACCAACTCTGAAAGTGATGGGCAAGATCTGGTTATTTGCGTCTATAGCAACGGTTAAGAACATTGTGCCCAAGTAAGTACCCTTCAAATGAGCAGCATCGATGATAATGATCGGACACAGTTGTGTCGTAAACGACCGAATATGGATATTTAAGGCATTTTCATATTAACATTATTCAATATAGCAATTCAATAAACCATATAGTGACGCGGAATTTATTAAAATAACAATGTACCGCGCAACCGAGGGCAGCGAAACACATCTCAAAACGTTCTCTACTGTTTGTCCTTATTAAGGTAACGGTACCAGGATTCCGGAGCTCCAGATTATAGAGAAAGCAGGGGAGTCAGGTAAACGATTCTTCAGGGGTACCACACACCATCGTCAATGCATAAGCTTTTGCACGTCAGACTTGCCAGTAAGAAATATCTATTTTCAAATTCGATCTTACGTCGTTGACAATGTCGGATCCACGATATGTCCTGCTGGTATCCTGCACTTTAGGGTAAATATAATTACCCAATACTCTACTGTTTGCTTGATGGTGGTTGGGATGCAGTTGCGTCCTCGAGAAAGTGTGTACGTCATCCAATATACGAACATGAAACATATTGGTATTTTCGACATTTGTCGAATAGATACGCCAAGAACAGCCGGCTTGCCTATATCTGGCTTCGTATCTGGTTTTATTTGACCGGTGAACTCCAAACTCAAAACCCTCTTCAAGAAACTTCAAACCGAGAGCGAGTGTAAGATCATTTTTCGTCGGGAATACTTGACCCAAACTTACTCTTTCACTACGATTATAACGTGGGGGTAGGTTGGGTGTGATGACTGGGGCCGCTGATGGAAGTGGAGGGGTCATATCAAATAAATCATTTATCCCACCGTATGATTTGATAGGACTACTTTCTGGTTCGCCGTCGTCTTCATCAGTATCAACATCAGATAAACCCAAGTGGTAAACATGAGACTCCTTATCATGTCTATAAACTTCGTCGTCGTCATCTTCTTCCTGTTGTTCTTCTTCTCCTTCTGTTTGTTGTGTTTCAGGAACAACATCTAGGGTATCATCAGATTCATCCACACCGCCTCCGGTGATCGAAGTACCACCGAGATCGCTTCCACCGGACATCGATGAATCGACAAACGCACAGAGTGTTGGCGGATTATTTTCACCGTCAAATAATTGAATGAAAGACAAAACATCGTCAGAGTTGTATAACTCATAGTTATACGATATTCTAATCCTACCAAGAGCAGGATCAATAAGAAATTTTCTGTGATTACAACTAACCAACCTCGGATGCGTAATGTTTGATGCCACCTTGACGTGGGTTATCGGTTGATCGGTAACATACTCCCACCCGTTATCATTCTGTTGCCATGAACCACCGCTTAGGAGATGTAACTTCACTTTATCCTCTTCGGAACTCATATTTAAAAAAAAACACAGAAAAGGAAGATACACAAGCAAATCAATTATATGAAATTATGGATGAAAATTGTGATTTACAACTTCAATGGTTGCTGGTCTTATAGCAATAATTTAGGGAATCAATTTGTACAAACACAGGGAAATAACTCATCTGCTAAAGTTGATTTGATATCATAACTTGTTGAAAAATACAGTAAACATAAACCTTAAAAAACAGCTTAAAACGTGAAAAAATAGCAAACCAACAAAAATCTAAGGAGAAACCCTAATTAGGAATAATCTGGGATTGACATGTGCCCTAGGACGCCATTCTGGGCTCCATGGCGTCCTTTGGGACATTTGAGTAAAACGGGGAAAGGGATGGCTAAGAGGCCAATCCATCCCCGTGTTTGGCCCATTTGGGTCAATTTCCCAAAAAAAAATACTATTGTTTCCATAAAGTTATATCGTGCACACTTCCCATGAAATTCACATCAATTATTTTGGAGAAAATCACATATATCGTCCCTAGGTTATTTGAAAATTCTGGATTGGTCTTCCAAACAAAATAACAAGTACGGTTATTGCGATTTCATTTTTATGGATTAGGTCCCTTGTCATAACTCTGTTAATTTTAACACCGTTAAAATAAGAGTATTTTAGTCATTTTATAGTTTTCTTTCGTTCATTTTAAGAAAAGAATTACAAAAAAAAAACATGTTACCCTCCACCCTCACCCCACTCCACCCCTCCCTTCCCTTTTCTTCTTCCCTCGCCAACTCTGATCACATCTCTGGCCAATCCACATAAATGAAAACAAAAACGCAAATGAATCCGTAAACCAATCCTACTGTTGAAAAAATCTTAGACTATGCACATGCTTATTGAAAAATTTAAAAATAAAATATGTTAATGAATTTGTAAACTGCATCTGTAAAACCTTTAAAACAACTATTCAAAAAAAATCTTGATAAATTGTTACACAAATCTGTAATCTAAATTAAAAACCAAATTTGTAATGTACATTAAAAACCTAATTTAAACTTTGCGCATGAAATCGAACAGGAAACTCAAAAACCAAATCTGATTCAATAAAAAACCAAATATGGAATTGAATGAAAAACTTAGGGGGCGTTTGGTTCGCAGAATGGAATTTGATGGAATTGTAATCCATCGAAAGAATTTGACTTTGAAGGAATTGGAATGGAATTTGACCACGCGTGTGGTTGGTAGGAATTGGATGGAATTCAATTCTTTCACTTTAGCTAAGGAATGATGAATTCCTTGATTTATGACTCAACTTTGCACATGACTTGAAAAACCAGAGAAAGAAACTCAATTTGCAAAAGGTTCGATCCTAAAACCCAGTTTCTCCTACTTGGGGTTTTGGGGTCCTGTTTGACGGAATCTAGAGACGTAGGAAGGTTCATCGACGGGGGAAGAGGGTTCTTCGCCAAAAATATGGAGATGGAGATAAGGAAGGTTCATGGATGTGGGTGGTTTCTTAGCTTGGAAGAGTCGCCAGTACGGATTTGTGAAAAGGGAAGAAGAAGCTGGGGTAGGTTGGGTTTTTGAGGGTGGGACATGTGCACCATATATAAAACTCCAAAATATATTAATAGTAATATATAATATATTAGTTTTTAACAAAAAAAATTGCATAAAAAGCTTAGGGGTTGTTTGGTAAATACTGAATATTTTAGTGTAGAATGATTAAGTGGTCAGAATGATTAAGAAGCTTATACGATAGTGCAAAATGAAATATGATTGTTTGCTAATTTTTAAAAATGAAATCAGGGCGTTGAATGGTTAAGGAAGGGTCAAGATATAAAATCACAGAGGGTTTTGGAACCATTAAGAGACAAACATTTTTTTTAGGAAACAAAATTTACCTCTTAATGATTCAGAGTTGCCTCTTAATGGAACCATTAAGAGGTAAACAAACAGCCACGAAATTGCCCATGAGTTGATGAAACAAAAGTTAACTATGTTCGGACAAGGGACTTAATCCATAACAAAAGTGAAACTATGATGATCATACATGTAATTAATTTGATTTGAGGGACCAAACCAACCAAGTTTTCATATAACCAAGGGGATGAAGTTTGTTTAGTCTTTTGTTGATTATATATATATATATATATATATATATATATATATATATATATATATATATATATATATATATATATATATAATCAACCAAAGACTAAACAAACTTATATATATATATATATGGTGGAGCAGTGGTTCAGGTACCAATGATATCTAAAGAGAAACAATAAACAAACTTGGAGGGAGCATGACAACCACTGCACCACTACACTTTGCTGGAAATTCCAGATGGTCCCTGGCCGGAAAGACTGCTCTGGTGACCGGCGGTACACGTGGAATCGGGTGCGCAGTGGTGGAGGAACTGGCAGGGTTAGGGGCTGTGGTGCACACCTGCTCACGTAATGAGGCTGAACTTAACCAACAGTTACAAGAATGGTCTTCCAAAGGCTTCACAGTCACTGGATCCGTCTGCGACATGTCTTCTCGTCCCCAACGAGAACAACTTATGGAAAACGTTTCGTCGCTTTTCAGTGGCAATCTCAACATCCTTGTAAGTTAATTATTCCATTTGCAATTACTTCAGATTTTAGTTTATTAATTGCTGAATCTCCAAAAACAAACTCCTTCAAATTGTTATATAAAGCAACTCCAATCGGCAGGTTCAACAAAAGTAACTAATATCTTGTGAGTTGTAGAAAATCCCCAAAAATGATCAATAGAAGGTTGATTTAATCCCTGAAATGATGGATCCCCATATGTTTTGCTCAAAAGATCGAGATATCATTTAGAAAAAAAATGTATTTATTTGCGTAACCTTGATATGCATAACGTTAATGGGTCGGGTTCTGGTGAGAAGTTGAGTTAATGATTAGAAGCGTGAGAAGTGGTTATCGACTGTTGGATGAGAAACGGACGTACATTAGGATGAGATGCACCAGATCAATTCTCTTTTAAGCCGCAATTCATTAGAAGACTTGAGATTAAAAGAGATCAGCGGTTCAGATCCACTTCTCATCGTTAACTCAACTTCTCAAAGATTGTTAACATTTTGATTTAAATTTAGGTGAATTCTATCCATACCTCCTCCTATAGGAGAGTATATGAGTGAGGTAGGAGGTAGGATTAGCAATGCCCTAAATTTATAGGAAGCCATTGACTTTTCTTTAATTTTGCAGGATTTAAACATTGCTATATATATAGGTCCACGATGATTAGCTTTTAACAAAGATTTGATTCTATCAGCCAGCCAATGTGTTCATCATATTATATATATTGGCTCTAATCATTCCATTCTCTTCTATAATTCTTTTTATAGTTTACTAATTGGATTTTTACAATTAATTAATTAATGAGTTTACGAACTTCCGCACTTAGGTGAACAATGTTGGGACAACTTATCCAAAACCTACCACAGAGTATACCCCTGAAGACTATTCGATGATCATGTCTACCAATTTGGAATCTTCTTATCATATGTGTCAACTTGCACATCCTCTTTTGAAGGCTTCTGGATATGGGAGCATTGTATTCATTTCTTCTGTTGCGGGCCTGGTTCATACTTCAATTGGGTCTATTTATAGTGCCACCAAAGGTATTTAATTTTTGCTTTGCATGATCGCGTTTAAGATGTATAGAATGGCTCAAGAAAGAAGGGTTGTAATATCGTTTGCTTTGCGTCGTCAACAGGTGCAATGAATCAACTTACGAAGAATTTAGCATGTGAATGGGCTGTAGACAATATTCGGAGTAATTCTGTAGCACCATGGGTCATTAAAACCTCTCTAATTGAAAAGGTAATATTATATATAGATGCCTTCATCTTTCCGCTTTTTTGCTACGGATAATGTCATGTTCCCTTGATCTAATTCATGCTCGATGGGAAATTTAATTTCAGCTTAAGCAGATCATTGATGGAGATAAGTTTACAAGTGATGTGGAATCTAGAACTCCTTTGAAACGCCTTGGAGAAGCAAATGAAGTTTCATCTCTGGTGGCCTTTCTTTGCATGCCTGCTGCTTCTTACATTACTGGCCAAACGATTACTGTTGATGGAGGATTTTCGGTCAACGGTTTCTAATGAGTGCACTTGCCATCTTGTATAATGCTTGAGGACTTCATTTTACGCAATTGAATAAATGCAAAGCTACATTATCGTTATATTGTTTTTTGTATCTTCTTATTAATGTTTAATTAAATATTTCTACCATTGTTTCCATATTAAACTTTATACTTGATCAACATATACTTTTAGCTTGCTTTCTTCTCATAATTGCTAGGGATGATCGTCATTGTTAGATTAATCTCGATTTATATGTAATTAGTATATATATATATATATATATATATATATTTATAGGTAGTTATTTTAGTGAAAGGGTGTGACCATTCATGAAGAGGTGTGATGCTTCATGAAACAACACCACCTTTACCGAACCATTGCGATGGTTCGATGGCACCTTTTCGGTGTCTATAAATATGTATCAATTGTGTACATTCCAAAGCATGAATTCTGAAGATCAATAACAATACTTTGGTTATTTATCGTATTTTCGATCCAACATTTGGTATCAGAGCATTGGTTATCATCATACCAAGTTCTCATCATCTACCCATAAATCAAATCAGAGAAAGTCACCAAGAAAAGTCGGATCGAGATCATCCACCATCATCATCGATCATTTGGGGCTAATCAGATTCCACAATCGGATACCCAGGGCGGCCAAATTTCAGAAGAAATTTTACCACCATCTGGCACCCACCAAAACAGAGGCAAACATACCTGTCTCAGAAATTGGAGAAGGAATTTCTCAATCGCAACCATACGGGTTGGCAAAAATCGAAGGCAAGCATACGGCTTGGCAAACCAGTCACCGGAGAAGGGGATACCAACACCGGTAAACCGCCGCTCGAAAGGAAGATCGGCAACCGCCGCTCGAAGAAGGAGATCGGCAAAATCGCACCGTTCAGAAGGAAGATCGGCAAAATCGAACGAGGAAGAAGAAGGGAATCGCGACCCTGTCTTTGTTCCCGCATCACGCACACAGAAGGTGTACGTCTCAGTTTTTTCTTTTTTTTCCATCTTGACCTAATTTCTATTTGGGTTAAAAAAGGGAGAAAGATAAAAGGAATTAACCTTTGTATAATTTTATTTCTCTTTTTTCTAAACACAAGATTTTTATTTGTTTATCCAAAAGGAAAACAAATAATATTTTTTTCGAATTTTATAACCGGCCAATTATAAAATTTTGAGAAAAATTAAACAAAAGAGAACAGATAAAAATATGACGGGGGGAAAAGACAAGGAACCTGAAGATAGTTCCAAGATTAGGGAAATCGGGTCAAATACCCATTTCCAATGTCCTATGTTGAAAAGTTCAAACTACAACATTTGGGCAATCCGAATACAAGTAATACGGGAAGCAAATGATCTTTGGGAAATGATTGAACCACAACCAACAACAAAAGCGGATATAAAGAAGGATAAAACCGTTATCGCATACCTTTACCAATCACTACCAGAAGATCAACTGCTTCACATTTCAAAATACAAGACCGCAAAGGCAGTCTGGGATGCATTAAAGATTAGACACGTCGGAGTAGATCGTGTCCAGCAAGCAAGGCAACAGACACTCAAATCAGAATTTGAGATGTTACAGATGAAAGATAATGAATCATTAGATTCGTTCATTACAAAGATAATGAGTATTATCAACAAGGCAACAAGTATTGGATTGACATATGAAGACCCTGTTCTCGTACGAGAACTACTAAATGCCGTACCAGACAAATTCCTTCAAATAGTCGCATCCATTGAACAATACTCAGATCTAGACACTATGTCGTTAGATAAAGCAATCAGGAGATTGAAGACATTTGAAGAAAGACTAAAATTTAAGAAAGAAAGATCGGTGGACAGTCAGGAGGGACTGATGTTCACACAACATGTCGGACGAGGCCAATCTTTTAGAGGATGTGGTCATGGAAGATTTAACCAATCACGAGGCCGAGGGAAAAACAGATTTAGATCTGATAGAAGAAACTGGGAACCCTCACAGAATAGTTTCAAGAAAGAGACCGATAGCAACTCAAAAAAGTTCACTCCTGATAAGAGTAAGATAATATGCTACAACTGCAAAAGGAATGGACATTTTGCTAGACAATGTCCATAGAAGACTCAAGAAAGAGAGCAAGCAAATCTCATTGAAGAGGATTTAGAACCGACACTCCTAATGGCAACTATTGAAGAGCACCACAAACTTTGCTTAAACGAGGAAAATCTCGAACAAGCAAGACAACTATAGATGATGAAAGTTTAAGGTATCTAGACAACGGTGCAAGTAATCACATGACGGGAGTCAAGGATCATTTCAACGAGATTGACGAAAGGACTACCGAAAACGTACGATTCGGAGATGGATCATACGTGGAGATCAAAGGGAAAGGATATATTCTTTTGGAATGCAAAAATGAAGAACAACGGGTCATTTCACAGGTATATTACATTCTAAGACTAAAGAGTAATATACTAAGCCTAGGCCAATTGACAGAAAATGGCTGTAAGGTAGTTATGGAAGACGAATTACTACTACTATATGACTCAAACAACAAAATCCTACTAAGAGTCGGGCGATCGAAGAACCGTCTATACAAGGCAAATTTTAAGATAGGCAAACCTGTCTGTTTATTAGCCAATCTTCAAGACAAAACATGGTTATGGCATGCAAGGTTTGGTCATCTGATATTTGACTCAATGAAGAAAATGGTTTCAAAGAAATTGGTTCATGGAATACCTCCCACCAAGAATACGTCAAATATTTGTGACATATGCTTAATAGGAAAACACAGCAGAGCTCCATTTCCACAACAAGCAAAATCAAGGTCAAAAGCTCCACTAAATTTAGTATTTGGAGATCTCTATGGTCCAATATCACCACCTACACCAACCGGCAAAAGGTACATATTTCTACTAATAGATGATTACTCTAGATATATGTGGGAATACTTTTTAGAATCAAAAGATCAGTCTTTTGAGATCTTTAAAGAATTTAAGCAAAGGGTGGAAAACGAACTTGGAATCAAGTTAAAGATGTTCAGAACAGACAGAGGAGGGGAATTCACATCAAATGATTTCCTTCAGTACTGTAAAGACAATGGCATCTTAAGGCAATTAATTGCACCATATTCGCCGCAACAAAACGGAGTTGTTGAACGGAAAAATAGAACAATTCTTTCAGCAACAAGATGCATGATGAAGGCAACGAACCTGCCACAAAATTTTTGGGCAGAAGCAGTTAGACATGCCATACTTATATTGAATTGCACACCAACAAAGTCACTTAAGGACATTACACCATACGAAGCACTGAAGGGGAGAAAACCAAACCTACATCATCTTAGGATTTTTGGATGCATCGCATATGCAAAGGTACCTTCTCAACAGTTGACAAAATTAGATGATAGAAGTATACAAATGGTATATTTAGGCAGTGAGCCAGGATCAAAAGCATACCGCTTGTTTGATCTAATAAAGAATAGAAATTGTGTCAGTTGGGACGTAAAATTCAAGGAAGAAGAGACATGGAATTGGAAGGAATTCACCAAAGATTTCGATCTAGATAGACCAGAATGGACTGATTTCATTATAGGGAATAATGAAACGACTGGTACTCAGTATATCTCGGATGAAAGTGAAGACTTCGAGAATAATGTTACACATGGTAACAATGATTCAAATGATGAAGTACCTACTACACCCAATTCACAGATGTCTACTCATAGCCCACAACAATCCACCATCAATCCTCTAGATTCAGAAGTTGATACACCTTCTACAGCAGATTCAAGAATTGATCATACGCCTGTAAGAGGTTATAGGACCTTGAGTGATATATACGCCAACACAGAAGAATTATTACTATTAGAAGACAAACCAAGGAACTTCAAAGAAGCAGCTAAAGATGACAAGTGGATTGAAGCTATGAAAGTGGAGATTGATTCTATCAACAAGAACAATACCTGAAGGCTAACCACTTTGCCAAAGGGTCACAAAGCAATTGGTTTAAAATGGGTATTTAAGATAAAAAGGGATGCTGAAGGAAGGATATTGAAGCACAAGGCACGACTAGTAGCCAAAGGATATATTCAGGAACATGGCATAGACTTTGATGAAGTCTTTGCACCAGTAGCACGAATTGAGACAATACAGCTAATATTGGCTCTAGCTGCATTTAATAGATGGGAAGTACATCATCTAGATGTAAAGTCAGCATTTCTGCAAGGCGAATTGAAGGAAGAAGTTTATGTCTCACAGCCTGAAGGTTTTATAAAGGAAGGAGACAAAGGAAAAGTTTACAGACTCATGAAAGCACTTTATGGGCTAAGACAAGCTCCACGAGCGTGGTACACCAAGTTGGATAACACATTAAAGATACTCGGTTTCAAGAAATGTGCATTAGAGCAAGCAGTCTACACAAGAACAAATAAGGCGTCAACACTACTAATCGGAGTATACGTTGATGACCTAATAGTTACTGGATTATCAAAGAGAGATATTGAAGCTTTCAAGGATCAAATGAAAGAAAAGTTTGACATGAGTGATCTAGGATTACTTGCTTATTATCTTGGTATTGAGGTCACACAGAAAGGGGGTGAAATCTCAATAAAACAAACTGGCTACACGAATAAGATACTCAGTGATACAGGGTTGTTAGATTGCAATGAAGCAAAAATACCTATTGAACCAGGTCTCAAACTTACACAAGCAACCAAAGAAAGATCTGTAGACGCCACCGAATATCGAAGCCTAATTGGATGTTTACGATACTTACTACACACAAGACCTGACCTAAGTTTTCCAGTTGGATTACTTAGCCGTTTCATGCAAGACCCACAAGAACAACATATGAAAGCAATCAAGCAAGTGTTGTGTTATGTCAAAGGAACAAAAGACTATGGTATAACCTATGGGCATGAAGGTGGAAACAAGATACAAGGCTATAATGACAGCAGTTATGGTGTTAACACACAAGAAGGAAAAGGTACAACTGGAATAGTTTTCTATTTTGGAAACTCGCCTATTAGCTGGAACACTAAAAAACAAGGAACGGTAGCTTTATCATCATGTGAATCGGAGTTCATTGCTGCAACAGCAGCAGCAACACAGGCACTATGGTTAAAAAGGCTTCTCAGTAATATTTCTAATACAAAGGAAGAGAAGATTGTGATCTATGTTGACAACAAATCAGCAATAACTCTTATGAAGAATCCTGTATTTCATGGAAGAAGCAAGCACATTGATACTAAGTATCACTTCATACGAGAATGCATCGAGAATGAAGATTTAATGGTCGAACACATCAGCGGAGAGCAACAAAGAGTCGACATACTTACGAAACCACTACCAAGGATAAGATTTGTCACTATGAGACAACTACTTGGAGTTAAAGATCTTCTTCAACATAATTGAGATTAAGGGGGTGAATGTTAGAATAATCTCGATTTATATGTAATTAGTATATATATATTTATAGGTAGTTATTTTAGTGAAAGGGTGTGACCATTCATGAAGAGGTGTGATGCTTCATGAAACAACACCACCTTTACCGAACCATTGCGATGGTTCGATGGCACCTTTTCGGTGTCTATAAATATGTATCAATTATGTACATTCCAAAGCGTGAATTCTCAAGATCAATAACAATACTTTGGTTATTTATCGTATTTTCGATCCAACAGTCATTTAGGTGTTCCCTTGTTATTGTTCGCTTTTTCTAATCGAGTTTGAAATTGACAAGTCGATTTGTTACTTTTCGTTTGATGTGAATTAGGAGACAAACTTATCAAAACATAGTTGTTGACACATGCATTAGATTTCATTCCACTTGTTGAGGTAACTGTTGGAGTTATTGTGTAGAAATTAGGTTATTTAGACGGCGAATAATATTATTAATGAATGCACTACAAAAAATGACCTTCAAGGAATGCTTCATGAAACAACACCACCTTTACCGAACCACTGCGATGGTTCGATGGCACCTTATCGGTGTCTATAAATACGTATCAATTGTGTACATTCCAAAGCGTGAATTCTCAAGATCAATAACAATACTTTGGTTATTTATCGTATTTTCGATCCAACAGTCATTTAGGTGTTCCCTTGTTATTGTTCGCTTTATCCAATCGAGTTTGAAATTGACAAGTCGATTTGTTACTTTTCGCTTGATGTGAATTAGGAGACAAACTGATCAAAACATAGTTGTTGACACATGCATTAGATTTCATTCCACTTGTTGACGTAATTGTTGGAGTTATTGTGTAGAAATTAGGTTATTTAGACGGCGAATAATATTATTAATGAATGCACTACAAAAAATGACCTTCAAAGAATGTTTTCTTTTGTATTTTAAAGTCTGAAAAGCTTCTCTAAACACTACCTCCAAATGTCACTTAGGCAACAAATGAAAAATGTTGTCTAAGAGGGGTTTATGTGTTGTCTAAGGCTTAGGCAACATATATTGCCTTCTCAATGTTGCATAAGAACCTAGGCAACATAGGCAAACATCGTATGTTGCCTAAGCGAACTTCTTAAGCAACACACAACAAGTTATGTTGCCTATAAAAAAAACATATGTTGCACCAAACAAACACTAAGGCAACATTAGATTTATGGATATGTTGCCTAAGATATCAACTTAGACAACATACTCTATTTGCGTATCACTACAAAACAACCACTTTTTCCGGCGGGCAAATTTCCGTCGGATTTGGCCGTCGGATAAACGACCATCGGAGAAAAAGATTCCGGAGACTTTCCAGCGGATCTGTGGTTTTCGGCGAATTTCCGAGCCCATTTTCCGCCGGATTTTTTTTGAAAAAGTTGATTTTCTTAAATTAATAAGTAGATAAAAAAAAGTAATTAAAAACTACTATTAATTTTATTCAAATTTTCCAATACAAATACATATTTATATATACAAATACAAATACAAATTTATACACATTTATATATTGACAAGCAATAAACTGTTGATGGAAGCTTCAAATCCTCCGTTTCTTCACTTCCTTTCCTTTCTTGCAATTCGGATTGATGGCAGTCAATAACCAAGGCAAATGTTCAAGCATAGCAACTTCAAGAGGTTTTGTACATAACAAGACCATGGTAGTGGCAACCATAAGCTGCACCCAGTAAGCACAAATAATTAAATGAATATACAATTGTTAGAAAACTTCAATGATATCCTATCGTTGATAACCCAAAGGTTCATCTAAAATGCATCAAAGGAGATCAATTAATTTTGAAATGAAAGTTTTCTTTATATTCTTTTTAATGTTTAAACATATGAATGCATACCGATTTTAGAGAAGGAGGTCGATGGTCGATTGGAGAAGTAGAGAGGAGATCGATGGCCAATTTTGAGAGCTAGAGAGATAAGTCGTCACGATGGTGTGGCTAGAGAACGGCGACGGTGGTGGTGTGGTTGTAGAACGACAACGGTGGTGGTGTGGCCGGAGAACGGCATCGGTGCTTGTGTGGATGGAGAGAAACCGAGTCTGACAAATCAAATGGGTGTGACGACGTGATCTAAGATTTTAGGGTAGGTTTCATATAAGGTGGATCTAAAATTTTAGGGTTACGTATGGAGGGAGTTTCAAAAATTTTAGGGATAAATGGGGGGAAAGGTGGGTGTAACACCCTAAAAATCCGGGTAATTTTGAAAATTGAAAATTCGGCAATATAACATTTGCATTTGGGACAAACCACCCAAAAAGGGTA
This sequence comes from Arctium minus, assembly GCA_954870635.1. Taxonomy (NCBI): domain Eukaryota; kingdom Viridiplantae; phylum Streptophyta; class Magnoliopsida; order Asterales; family Asteraceae; genus Arctium; species Arctium minus. Next base: position 148,018,882 of record OX941081.1, read on the forward strand.
AAAGTGTATGCGTTTACAAAACCTGTATAAGTTGCATGGGAAATCGACAACAAACTAATCTAAACCATTTCTATCCATATTACATAGGTTGTCAACCCATTTCCAAAAATATGAATAAATTGTTTTAAAGGCCATGACCCCAAGATATCTATCATCCAAAAATACCCACAAGAGACCACACTCTTCACTCAACCCCTTGACGTCCCGCCGCTAAGGGAACCTGTTTTACACATCATTTGTAAAAAAATGTCAAGCTTAAAGCCTAGTGAGAACATACAGTTTATATGGCAATTCGATAAGAAAGTTAAATTCAACATAAGTAAATCTATTTTTCCCAAAACCTTTGTAAATAATTGATAAACGCATTTTGACCTTGCGGTCTAAAATACATCTTGCGATGATGGGAAGACCCGATTTTCCAAGGATTGTGGCGAAACACAAAGTAAGCCATTTTTCGAGTTATTGAGCTCACCATACTAGGATCAAGGCCACGGACACGTCGACTCGTACTAAGATGTCGGGGAAGGAACCCAATGATCCCTAGTCATGCTCATTCTCTAGGATTTACATTTACGACCCACGACTAGTATCCGGTCCCACATAACCGTACCAAGTTGCCACCCTAGGGCCCGATGTCTCAACTAGTTACAAATGAGAGTTATCCCCAATAATAAGTCGACTCTATACTTATGGATCCACTAGTAATAGTCTAGATTTGTCACAATTTTATTTGTGACCAACTATAATCAAACATATAGTTCATAACACCATTTATTTCCCAAATCATATTTAAATGGTTAACTGCTGATAAGAAGTACAAAACTCAATCATGAATCATAAGACTATCTTCATTTCCAAATATGTTTCATGACAAGTAAATCTTTCAAATGTAAAAACCATTATAATGTAACATGGATTTCTTCAAGATTAAACCATTTGTTTCCTTTTCTCAAAATAACACTTCCAACCAAAATACCTATAATGTGCTTAAAACATAAACTTGGCTAAAGTGCCATAAATTGAACATTTGCTTATCAAAATGTGAAGTCATCCATATTTGTTGTTCCAAGACATTGATTGTTTCATTATCTTACAAAAAGGTGAGAAACCCTAAAAATCTCCAAAATACCAAGTTAGGTCAAAATCCCATCAATAATGAAGATGTAAACAAGGAGATACTTAGAAGTCAAAATATGCATTTTGATGTGTATAAAGTTTAAGAAAAGGAAGATGAACTCACAATGGGTTTATTCTAAACCCTAGCAAAATCTATAAGAAGAAGTCTTGAACTTGAGAACTTGTGAGCTTCACACCAACACTTGATAACCTAGAATGAGCAATAAAGGATCTTAGGCTTCCATTAACTAGTAATGAATGAAGAGAGAGGATTGAACTCACCTAGGGATCAAGAAAATCGCCCACCACAAAGTTGGAAAGAAATAAATGAAGTTTGGGTCGTCTGAGGTCTGATTTAAACCCAAAAGCCCGCTCGCGATCTTGCCATGTGATAGTGACAATGTCACTATCGCAAGACACTCTCGCGCAGAATGTACCACGGGTTCAGTGCTTCTCGTCGATTGTGCCAAGCGATAGTGACACATGTCACTATCGCGAGTCACTCTCGCGGTACTCGTACCGAGCCCCAAAATTGCACAACTTTTAAGATTCTCGCATGGATCGATTCAAGGTTCGTAACTACGACATAAAACACCCAAAAAGATAAACGAAAGACTAAGAAAAGACTAACGAAGAGCGAAACTTACTTATAAAATTCCGGGTGTTACAATCCTCCCCAACTTGGAAATGATTTCGTCCCCGAAATCCCAACTACTCGAACAGGTGAGGATATCTTCTCTTCATATCCTCCTCAGCCTCCCACGTCACATTGGCACCGCGATGATGCTTCCATTGCACTTTGACCATAGTGACTTCCTTGTGGCGAAGTTTCTTTGACTTTTTCTCTAAGATAGCGTCAGGTTCTTCAACACAACGAATACACTCGTCCACTCTAATCTCGAAAAGAGGAATGACACTTTCCTCATTCGCCAAACACTTCCGAAGATAACAGATGTGAAACGTGTTGTGAATCTCATTCATTTCTGGAGGAAGCTCCAATTTGTAAGCTTGTAAGCCAACACGCTTGAGCACTTTATATGGTCCAAGGAAACGGGGACTCAACTTCCCGCGCTTTCCGAACTGGATAATGCCCTTCTATGGAGACACCTTTAACATTACACGGTCGCCCACTTGGAATTCCATCGGCCGCCTCTTCTTATCGGCATAGCTATTTTGCCGATCTTGAGCCGCTTTCAATCTTTCTCGAATGCCTTTAACCTTATCGACCGTCTCTTGCACGATTTCGGGCCCGACGAATTGCTTCTCTCCTGCTTCAAGCCAACATACGGGGGTTCTACACTTCCGCCCATATAAGGCCTCAAACGGAGCCATTCCGATACTCGAGTGGTAGATATTATTGTAAGCAAACTCCACCAAAGGTAGGTGAGAGTCCCAACTACCCCCGAAGTCGATAACGCAAGACCTTAGCATGTCTTCAAGCGTTTGGATCGTTCTCTCGTTTTGACCGTCGGTTTGAGGATGGTAAGCCGTACTCAACTTCATGCGCGTACCAAGCTTCCTCTGGAAGCCATCCCAAAAGTTTGAAGTGAACTGACTGTCACGATCCGACACAATAGACAAAGGTACTCCATGCCTCGAAACCACCTCATCGATGTAGAGTTTTGATAACTTTTCCATCGGTAGTGTCTCACGCATGGCCAAGAAATGAGCGTTTGTTGGGTTAGTGACCAACATCTTCCTAAATCGAAACGTGGCGCTGGCTGCTACGCTATATGGAAATAAAGTTGCGCCTTCTCCATCAGTAATTGCTTTTGGCGTAGTGGTAAGCGCTTGATCCTAACATGTGGTATCAGAGCAGGTCACGGGTTCGAATCCCATGGAGTGCATTTAAATGCCAAAGGCATGTTGTGCAGCCATTGACTTCTAGCGAAGATTTTGTTAGTGTTGGCAGATGTTGGGGGGGGGGGTTGTTGGGTCAGTGACTAACATCTTCCTAAATCGTAACGTGGCGTTGGCCGCTACGCTATATGGAAATAAAGTTGTGCCTTCTTCATCAGCAATTGCTTTTGGCGTAGTGGTAAGCGCTTGATCCTAACAGCGCTCTTGGTCAACCGGTCAACTATCACCCATATGGTATCATGACCTCGAAGAGTCTTGAGCAACTTAGTCACGAAGTCCATGGTAATGTGTTCCCATTTCCACTCGGGGATCTCCAAGGATTGGAGACTCCCGTACGGTCGTTGATGCTTGGCCTTCACTTGCAAACACGTCACACAACGCTCTACGTAACGTGCCATGTCGAGCTTCATCACCGGCCACCAATAGTGCAGTTTCAAATCTCGGTACATCTTTGTACTCCCCGAAAGAATGGAATATTTGGACTTATGGGCATCTTAGAGAAGAAGCTCCCGACTGCCCCCAATCTTGGGTACCCATATTCGACCGTTGAACAATTTTACCCCACGGCTATCCTCCGTCAAGAGTAAACGTTGCTTTGACATGACCTCCTCCTTGAGATTTTCCTCCAATAAAGCTTCCACTTGAGACGACTTAATCTTCTCAATGAGACTCGACACGAGCTCGATTCTTGAGAGAGTAGCCTGAATGCTCCTGCTATAGTCCTTCCGACTCAAAGCATCGACCACTACATTTGCCTTACCGGGATGGTAAAGCAACTCATAATCGTAGTCTTTGAGTAACTCGAGCCACCGCCTTTGCCTCATGTTCAACTCCTTTTGATCAAAGACGTATTTCAAACTCTTATGATCCGTGTAGATAGTACATTTTGTGCCATAGAGGTAGTGTCGCCAAAGTTCCAAAGCGAACACCACCGCCGCCAGTTCCATATCATGGGTAGGATAGTTCTTTTCGTGAATCTTGAGTTGTCTCGATGTGTAAGCGATTACCTTGCCTCTTTGCATCAACACACGACCCAACCCCATCTTCGAAGCGTCGCTATAAACCACGAAGTCTTCCGATCCTTCGGGCAACGATAAAATCGTGGCTTCACACAACTTCTTCTATAGGGTTCAGAACGCCTTCTCTTGCGTTTTGGTCTAAATGAACTTCACATTCTTCCTAGTCAAAGCCGTCAAGGAAGAAACGATCTTGGAGAAGTCTTGGATGAATCTCCGATAGTATCCCGCCAAACCTAAGAAGCTTCGGATTTCGGACGGACTCTTGGGAGTTCCTAATTCATCATCGCTTCGATCTTGGAGGGGTCCACCTTCACCCCGTCTCGAGTGACAACATGACCCAAGAATTGAACCTCTTCAAGCCAAAAGTCGCACTTGGAAAATTTGACATACAACCTCTCTTTTCTCAACACTTCTAGAACTTCGCGTAGGTGTTGCTCATGTTCTGACTCGCTCTTGGAATACACGAGTATGTCATCAATGAATACAATGACTGACTTGTCGAGGAATGGCCGACACACTCTATTCATCAAGTCCATAAACACCGCCGGTGCGTTAGTTAGACCAAATGGCATCACGAGAAATTCATAATGGCCGTAACGCGTTCTAAAAGTTGTCTTCGGAACGTCTTCTTCTCTCACCTTCACTTGGTGGTATCCCAAGCGCAAATCGATCTTCGAGAAACAACCCGCTCCTTGGAGCTGATCGAATAAGTCGTCGATTCTTGGGAGTGGATACTTATTCTTCACCGTAGCCTTATTCAGTTTACGATAATCGATGCACATTCTCATTGTGCCATCCTTCTTCTTAACAAACAAGACCGGAGCTCCCCAAGGTGACGAGCTCGGTCTTATAAATCCCTTCTCTAAGAGTTCTTGGAGTTGAGCCATCATCTCTTGCATCTCAGATGGCGCCAACCGGTAAGGGGCTCTAGCAATAGAAGCCGCTCCCGGTACAAGATCTATTTGAAATTCTACTTGACGATCGAGTGGTAAACCGGGCAAGTCATCCGGAAAAACATCTGGAAACTCGCACACCACCTTTACATCTTCAAGTTTCTTCTTCTCCAGCTTGGCGTCAACTACGTATGCTAGGAAGGACGAACATCCCTTCACTAAGCACTTTCGTGGCTTAGCCATGGTGATAACCGCTACATCACCCTTCCTCCTTTCGCCATAAACTACCACCATGTCACCATCCGATGTAGGGAGTCGGATTAGTTTCTTGGAGCATAGGATTTCGGCATGATTGTCTGCCAACCAATCCATACCGACTACCACATCGAAGCCACCGATAACCATGGGCATCAGATTAATTGAGAATTTCTTCCCCTCGATGTCAATCGAGCAATCCTTCAAAACATCACGGATCACAACTTGACTACCATTTGCTATTTCTACCACTAAAGCATCAACTAAGCTACTAGTGGACATGACATGCTTTTGGCAAAAATAATCTGACACGAAAGAGAAACTAGCGCCGGAATCAAATAACACACGAGAAGGTACAGAGTTTAGAAGAAACGTACCCGATACCACGTCGGTGGATGCCTTGGCCTCATCAGCCGTCATCTGGAAAGCTCGGCCAGGAACTCTGGGAGGGTTCTCTTTCTTCTCCGAGGCGCTCCCCATCTTTCACTTCGGACAATCCTTTCGAAAATGTCCCGGCATCTTGCACTCAAAACAGACAATCCCCTTGATCGGACAATCTTTGGTAAGATGATTGGTCTTACCACACTTGGCACAAGAGGTGAAATTGGGATTACAGTTGCCATGGTGCTTGCTTCGACACCTATGGCACCACCGTGCCTCTTGACGGTTTTTGAAATTCCGATTCCTAACGAATGGTTGATTCTTCTTAGGAGGTCTAGAATTGCCTTCCCACTTCCTCTTGTCTGCTACTACCACGACTTTCTCTGGCTTGCCTCTTGCATAGACCTCTTCCATAAATTGAGCTTCCTCAATTGTCTCCTGGAGGTTAGAAGCTTTAGAGTTGCGGACCATTGACATCATGTCCGCCGGTAGGCTTTTGAGGTAAGCCTTAACCTTCTCTTTTTCTGTTGAGGCCACATGCCCCACCAAACCCAACTTTTCCATGAATTAACGGGTGTACTCCCTCACCGTCAAGTTTCCCTTTTCAAGAGACCGGAACTCAGCTTCAATACGGTCCATGGCTCTCTCACTGCAGTACTCTTCCAATATTTTCACTTTCAATTCGCCTCAAGTTAGTTGGGCTAAAACGGTAGGAGAGAGGGTGGACTGAATGACATTCCACCATGTGAGCGCCGTATCTCTGAGCAGTTGAGTTCCGAACCTCACCCTTTGGTCATCTCCGCACTCAGATGAACCGAAGGTTTGTTCGACCGCTTGGATCCACTTTACACAAGCAGCCGGGTCTTCGAAACCAGAGAACTCCGGTGGTCCACAACCTAGGAAAGACTTATAAGAACAGCTCTTCCCACTTTTTTGAGCACTAGCAGTCCTGTGCTCTTCATTTCTGATCCTGTTCCCGGTGCCACCAGAACGAACTAACACATTCTCTTCCACTGCCTCGTGCCTTCAGAGGCTCGCATCACGGTCCTCCAACATCTTCAGAAACGCGTCTTGCTGTTTCTCCATAGCCGACATCATCATTTGCATGACGCTGACCATCATGTCAGCTTGAAGGTTTGCCTCTTGAATAACCGGTTTCGTGGATGCCAATTCCACTCTGGGCACTTGTTCCACCTCCCCAGTGAATAAGACGACATACCAGGAGGAACGACAGTCGGTGCCCTAACCACCGGGTTTCGTTCGGGCGTACTATTATCACGAAGGTCTCCGTCACCAAACTGCCGACTACGAGTGTTCACCATGATGGAGTAATGGCTGCCACACAAGCACGAGTAAGAGTTAAGAGATAAACAAAATTAAGCACGAAAGGAACGTACTACTACATTCACCAATAATCATACTAACCGTAAAACAAGCACACTCACGTAAAACATCCTCATAATAACGTTAGCTAAGTGATATTATGAATATATGATACGTAAGAGTTCCCGTTACCGTCACTACAATTCTTGACTAACATAATTTCCGTAGACTCTGAGACCAACCCATCTTAGAGATTCTACCCAAACTCACAAATCATTACTTATTAATCTCAGTCTAAGTCTAGACATCTTACATTCATGCCTAGTTCACTTAAACTAGAGCTCTGATACCAACTTGTAACACCCTAAAAATCCGGGAAGTTTTGAAAATTGAAAATTCGGCAATATAACATTTGCATTTGGGACAAACCACCTAAAAAGGGTAAAAATGTATGCGTTTACAAAACCTGTATAAGTTGCATGGGAAATCGACAACAAACTAATCTAAACCATTTCTATCTAGATTACATAGGTTGTCAACCCATTTCCAAAAATATGAATAAATTGTTTTAAACGCCATGACCCCAAGATATCTATCATCCAAAAATGCCCTCAAGAGACCACACTCTTCACTCAACCCCTTGACGTCCCGCTGCTAAGGGAACCTGTTTTACACATCATTTGAGAAAAAGTGTTAGGCTTAAAGCCTAGTGAGAACATACAGTTTATATGGCAATTCGATAAGAAAGTTAAATTCAACATAAGTAAATCTATTTTCCCCAAAACCTTTGTAAATAATTGATAAATGCATTTTGACCTTGCGGTCTAAAATACATCTTGCGATGATGGGAAGACCCGATTTTCCAAGGATTGTGGCGAAACACAAAGTAAGCCATTTTTCGAGTTATTGAGCTCACCATACTAGGATCAAGGCCACGAACACGCTGGCTCGTACTAAGATGTGGGGGAGGGCACGCAATGATCCTTAGTCATGCTCATTCGCTAGGATTTACATTTACGACCCACGGCTAGTATCCGATCCCACATAACCGTACCAAGTTGCCACCCTAGGGTCCAATGTCTCAACTAGCTACAAACGGGAGTTATCCCCAATAATAAGTCGACTCTATACTTATGGATCCACTAGGAATAGTCTAGACTTGTCACAATTTCATTTGTGACCAACTATAATCAAACATATAGTTCATAACACCATTTATTTCCCAAATCATATTTAAATGGTTAACTGCTGATAAGAAGTACAAAACTCAATCATGAATCATAAGACTATCTTCATTTCCAAATATGTTTCATGACAAGTAAATATTTCAAATGTAAAAACCATTATAATGTAACATGGATTTCTTCAAGATTAAACCATTTGTTTCCTTTTCTCAAAATAACACTTCCAACCAAAATACCCATAATGTGCTTAAAACATAAACTTGGCTAAAGTGCCATAAATTGAACATTTGCTTATCAAAATGTGAAGTCATCCATATTTGTTGTTCCAAGACATTGATTGTTTCATTATCTTACAAAAAGGTGAGAAACCCTAAAAATCTCCAAAATACCAAGTTAGGTCAAAATCCCATCAATAATGAAAATGTAAACAAGGAGATACTTAGAAGTCAAAATATACATTTTGATGTGTATAAAGTTTAAGAAAAGGAAGATGAACTCACAATGGGTTTATTCTAAACCCTAGCAAAATCTATAAGAAGAAGTCTTGAACTTGAGAACTTGTGAGCTTCACACCAACACTTGATAACCTAGAATGAGCAATAAAGGATCTTAGGCTTCCATTAACTAGTAATGAATGAAGAGAGAGGATGGAACTCACCTAGGAATCAAGAAAATCGCCCAACACAAAGCTGGAAAGAAATAAATGAAGTTTGGGTCGTCTGAAGTATGATTTAAACCCAAAAGCCCGCTCGCGATCTTGCCATGCGATAGTGACAGTGTCACTATCGCGAGGCACTCTCGCGTAGAATGTATCGCGGGTTTAGTGCTTATCGGCGATAGTGACATGATAGTGACACATGTCACTATCGTGAGTCACTCTCGCGGTACTCGTACCGAGCCCCAAAATTGCACAACTTTCGAGATTCTCGCATGGATCGATTCAAGGTTCGTAAGTACGACATAAAACACCCAAAAAGATAAACGAAAGACTAAGAAAAGACTAACGAAGAAAGGAACTTACTTATAAAGTTTCGGGTGTTACGGTGGACGGGCTGGTGGAATAAATTAAAAGGGGGGAGGGATTTAGGGAATGAAAAATATATTATTTCATTAATAAAAATTTAATTAAAGTTTTAATTTATTATATGTATTGATGTTTTTATTGATAAATCAAATAAAAAATATTTATAAATCAATTTTCATTGCGCTGTAATATATTTTTATCTTTATGAAATCTAAAAAATATAAATCAAATACAAAATATTTATAAATCAGTTTTCATTGCACTGTAATAGTTTTTTATCTTTATGAAATCTAAAAAATATACCTCATGTGGTGTGTATTAGACTATTAGCTAATAATAAAAAATATACCTCATGTGGTGTGTATTAGATTATTAGCTAATAATTTAACTTTTAATTCATAGAATAATATATTGATTCCGTTTGTGCTCTTTATTTTGTTTATATTTATTAATTTTCTTAATAAATATCGAATTTAAAAAAAATAAGTTGGCGGAGGTGGCGTGGCGATCGACGCCGAATCGGCCGATTGGATCCATTAAAACCCCAAATGGATCCATTAAAACCCAAGTGGTTTTATTAAAGCCTAATCGATGCATTAAAGCCCGATTGGTTCCATTAAGGCCTAACCAATCCATAAACGCCCCTGTAGGTCCATTAAACCCCAAATGATCCATTAAAGCTCAACCGATCCATTAAAGCTCAAATTGATCCATTGAAGCCCAATTTCTTCCATTAAAGCCCAATTTGATCCATTAAACCCCCAAGTGGATCCATTAAAACCCAATACATCCATTAAAGCCCGATTGGTTCCATTAAAGCCCAACCGATCCATAAACGCCCATGCGGGTCCATTAAAACCCAACCGAGTCATTAAAGAATGGATCCATTAAAGCCCAACTGATCCATTAACGCATTAAAGCCCAAATATATCCATTAAAGCCCAACCGATCCATAAACCCCCATGTGAATTGTAACACCCTAGAAATTTGCGGAAATAAAATTTTCGAAAAGGAAATCAGCAAAAGACTAACTTGCGGAATAGGGTGTAACAATTTCAAAATACATATTAATCCAACGGGGTACAGAGTAGACATTAATGTGGTATATAAATGAAGCATAAAACGATAACTTATTAATCTACAATTATATCTAGATTAGGGACGGGTGTCGCTATACTTCCAAAATAAATCTTCAAAAGAATCTCTCACGACACCAAGGTCGCTCCCTCAGCCCCGACGAGCCCCACCGCTAAGATAACCTGCCAACATGACAACCAAGAGCAAGCGTTAGGCTAAAGCCTAGTGAGAACAAGCCAAATAAAAGAGAGTACTAAACCCAATTGGTGCCACGCGGTAGTATAGCCATGAGCTAAGTCAAGAAATCCAATAAATCATTAGTGATTAAACATGGTATAAGTAATACCCAAAATCACATAACGAGCTCAACCCCTCTAGATCTGTTGCTCAAAACATTCAAGTCGACCCCTCTGGATCTATCCTTGAGAGTTACCAAAACAGGGGGAACCCAAGCACATAATGGGATTACACCTTACTGCACCATGAGAAGCTGCCCGACCGTATAGGCCCACACCTTACTTATCATGGCAACCCGATGCCTATCCCGTGCTAAAACGTGAACCAATTGCCCAAAACAGGGGACATAGGAACACAGTGCCTATGGATCCATTGCACTAAGACTCAAAGCCAAAGCATGTCATTTCAGAGCATACTCATATTAAATCAGATATACAGGCAATTCATATGAACAACGGTTCAATTCTATAAATCTTGATTCTTGAAAATATGGGATTTTTAGAAGGTATTTCCCAACGACAATCAGTCACTATGAAACCATGTTTTCCACATTTAAATAATACATTTATCACATAGCATTCGAAGTACAGACCGATTTAGCTTAAAAGGACTCACCTCAGATTTCTTCTTGCTTAAAGACTGCTCCTTACGAATGCTACCTATGACAACACCGATACATCGGTAAGCCAATTATAAAGACAACTCACTGACCTACAACTCTGGAATACGAATACCACACTGCCAAAACACTGATCCGGTCGAGTACCAAATCCGGTCGAACCCAACACCGGTCGAACACAGTACCGGTCGAACGGCAACACCGGTCGAACAACGGTCCGGTCGAACAACGGTCCGGTCGAACAACGGTCCGATCGAACAACGGTCCGATCAAACAACGGTCCGGTCGAATGACCATCCGGTCGAACAACAGTCCGATCGAACAACGGTCCGGTCGAACGACCATCCGGTCGAACAACAGTCCGATCGAACAACGGTCCGGTCGAAGGACCATCGGTCGAACACGACCCCGGTCTAAGGACCATCGTCTTGTTCATCAAGAACAGATCGAATACAGAACCCATATCCAAAATGAGAAAATACTCAGATCTCACAATGGAACGGTTTAAAACCTTCACAACGAGATTCTACGCGGCTAAAAGCATTCAGATCAAAGCATTAAGCTAGATTCGTACCTGGATTTGGAGAAAACCGAACGACCTCTTTCTCCTGCTTCTCTTCTCTCTCTCTCTGATTCTCAAAAACTGATATTTGTGATATTTTCAAAATATCTAAAATCTGATTTCTATTTATATAACCCAAGTTACATTTTACCCCCTTGAACTTCGGGTAAAAGTCAACTTTTCACCCAACCCTAAAATAGCGGGTGTTACATGAATCGATTAAAATCCATACGATCTATTAAACCCAAAGTGGGTCCATTAAAGCCTAATTTGTTCCATTAAAGCCTAAATGGATCTATTAAAGCTCAACCGTTCCATTAAAGTCTAAATTGATCCATTAAAACCAAACCGTTCCATTAAAGCCAAATGGATCCATTAAAGCCAAATGAATCCATTAAAGCCTAACTGATCCATTAAAGCCCAATTGGATCCATTAAAGGTCAACTGTTCCATTAAAGTCTAAATGGATCAATTAAAACCCAATCCATCCATTAAAGTCCAACCGATCCATAAACTCCCATGCGGGTCCATTAAAGCCCAAATGGATCTATTAAAGCCCAATCGATCCATTAAACCATTAAAGCCCAACCGATCCATAAACTCCCATGTGGATCTATTAAAACCCAATCGATCCATTAAAACCTAAGTAGATCCATTAAAACCCAAACGATCCATTAAAGCCCAAGTGGATACATTAAAGCCCAATTTATACCATTAATGCCCAAATGGATCCATTAAAGTCCAACCGTTCCATGAAAGTCCAAATGGATCCATTAAAGCCCACCCGTTCCATTAAATCCAAATGGATCGATTGAAGCTTAACTGGATTCATTAAAGCCTAACCGTTCCATGAAAGTTCAAATGGATCCATTAAAGCCCAATTGGATCCATTAAAGCCCAAACGTGTCCATTAAAGCCCAATTTGATCAATTAATGCCTAAGTGGATCCCTTAAAGATCAACCGATCCATAAACGCCCATGTGGATCCTCTAAAGCCCAACCGATCTATTAAAGCCCAATTGGATCTATTAAAACCCAACCATTCCATTAAAATCCAAATGGATCCATTAAAATCCAAATGGATCCATTAAAACCCAACCGATCCATTAAATCCAAACGGGTCCATAAAACCCAATTCGATCTATTAATGCCCAAAGTCGTCAAAAAACGCATTTGTTGGAGGCCAAAAGTCGTCAAATCGCGTCCCAATTATTTAGAAACGAATTTTTTTGAAATAGAGAAGAAATGTTGGAATGAAGATGAAATGTTGGAAATGGGGGAACCAACATTATATAAGTATATATTAATGACTGTGATATTAGGCAACTTATAAACAAGAAAATATGTTGTCTAAGCTAGATCTTACGCAACAAACACAATAGATTATATGTTGACTAAGTAAAAGTAGGTGTCAACCTTAATTCATCCATTTCACGCTGTTTTACATAAAAGATACGTCAAATATGAAACAACAACCTATGTTCTATTCTGTCGTCATATCATATCCAATGTACAAAATATACCCTTAATGGCCATCCATAGAAAAAAAAGTTTTTTTTTCTCTTTAAAGTATATAAAGAAAAAATAAAAACTTATAGGTCCAATAAATTACAAGTTATAATCATTTTATAAATGACATCTCAACAAAATTTCCCAATCTGAGGACAAGAATAAATCATGCTATTCTTATACTCTAACACGTTTCATGCTAAAACGATTGAAAGGCGATTAAGTTATACATCCGTTTTTATCTTTTTATATTCGTTTATAATTTTTGTGGCCATAATATTCATTTTTCTAATATATTTAAAATAATACAATAAATGTTTTATTGTTTTAACTTATTGACCTATAATATAGAAAGGTCAAAGTTATTTATATGTTTTTTTTGTATGACAACTTGGGCTAAGCCCACACACACACGCATCCACGGTATCCGGGCATCTAATTGGGCAGCACTGACTAATCCGCGGCGACCCGACCCAGCCCAAATCGACTAGACCCGCCCAGGTACGACTAAGTCTGGTCAAGACCGAACCCGCATACCCATAGACTGGTATGCCCGTAAACCTGGATCCGAACCGACCCGAAGGCCGACCCAAAGTCTGGGTATCGCCGAAGTGCATCCCCCAGGATTCGAACTCTGGTAGATAGGCATACCATGCACTATCCTCCCAGGGCCTTACCACTAGGCTAGTATGTAATTTATCCGTTATTACATTTCCAACTACCTATATTTATTTATATTTTTTATCTTAGGCAATATAGAAACAAGAAAATATGTTGTCTAAGATAACTTTCATTGATTTAAAAAAAAACATTATACCACTTAGGCAACATAAGGGAAGATGTTGCTTAAGATAGCTGAGGCAACATATAATTATTCATACGTTGTATAAGTTCTCACTTAGGCAACATAGAACTACACCTTGCCTAAGAGGAAACTTAGGCAACATATATTAGCCCTTGTTGCCTAAGCTTATCTTAAGCAACATAGGCAATTAACATTTGGTGTAGTGAAAGGTTTAGAGAAGCTTTTCACCTCGTACGAAGGTTTTCAAATGGTACATTTATGTTAACCTTTAGAGAAGGTTTTTTTTGGGTTCGGATACGCTTTAAAAGTTTCTCTAAAGGTTGACTACTTTTATCCAAAAAGCTTCTCTAAAAGTAAGTATTGGTGACGTATTTCGAGCATCAGTGACATTTTTCAATTGTCACTAAAAGGTACCTTCAGAGAAGGTTTTTGGAAAAGCTTCTTTGAAGGTATAGACGCTTTCTGTAAACCTTCTTTAAAGATATCCTTCAATTACATTTTGGTAAACCTTCTCTGAAAGTTATCTTTATATACATACTAGTTGTGTGCCCGCACAATGCTGCGGGATTCATAGCTTTATTATAAATAGAGAAAACACATTTGTACATAATGATTTAGGGGATGTTTGGTAGACATTGAATAATTTAGTTCAGAGTTACTTGGTACAAAATAAAAATGGTTGTTTAATTGGTAATATTTTGAATGTATAGTCTAATTGATAAAAAAGGAACTTAGGGCCATTTACCAAAATGGTTATCCGGTAAGTGCTTATCGGGTTTATTTACTTTATTAGATGAGGGTGATAAAGACAGAGAATCTTACGTGGTAAAAACGATGACAAGGATCTAAAGTCTTACCCAGTAAGCGAAAGTGATGACTCTTACCCGGTTAGCGCTTATCAGGTAAATTGTTGTATGCAATGTCATCTAGTTGTGTGTTCGCGCTATACGGCGTGATGTCAAATTTTAATGTGAAGCAAAAAATATAATCAAACATCTCGGGTATATCTCACGCAAAATCAACTTCTACTAAAAATTAAGTCTAAGTGGATAAGATGTACATATGCATTCAGTGATAAAAACGCTACACCACCTTATGTGATACTTAACTTTATTGTTGTCATAATCAAACTTAACCGAGGAGGAAAAATTTGGGCATAAAATTCAATTGTTTTACTATACCTTTGTTATATTCAACCTTTCCTATCTTAAACCAACGAAGGGCGAGGTGAAGGATATCAAATGAAACTGCACTTTGAAATGTCAAAAGATGATCGGTATGCATCATATCAAAGAAACAAAAGATGAAATATTGAACATGATTCACACTTTTCAAACTGAAAAAGAACATGTGATAGTAAATATTATGTACCCTACATGAGAATGATGAAACCCACTGTTATAAAAAAATTGCCGCACAACCGCCATCGCACAAGGCTTGTGTCTCCTGTCACGTTAAGCCCGTGGCAAAACTATGGTCTAATACGCAATTTTCGTAATGCGATATTTGTTTTATCTTTACGTTTTTAATGTCTTATTTGTTAGTTTTTAATATATAACCTAATTTAACTTGCTTATTACTATTGACTCATTGAGTAACAGTACAAAACATATGTTTATATATATATATATGAATTAGAAATTTGACGCCATAAATCACGCCTTGAAAGACGTCATGGCTTCGTCGTGCCTCCTAAGGCTTGAGACTTAGCCTCACTGTCACGACACGCCTCACGCCATTTAGAACTTTGATGAAACCACATGTTGGCAAGTAAATTAAAACCCCCAAAAAAACTTTTTTGTAATATATTATAAAGGGGCAAGCAAAAATCTAATGGGAACCCCTTGATCCTCTATACTGATAGACCTCCAACCTAACTTTATATTGCCTTCGAGTGATTGACGAGAAGGTCGTTCTCTCTGTGTAGGCAAACTTGCTTGATGCAATGAAAACTACTTAAGTAATCTAAACCTCTCATTCTTCAAGAAGTTGAACCACCTGTTGGATAATACGAACACGATACAGGTAAATTGAAGAGATATATCTTGATCTGTGTGGTCAGTTCCACTACCAAATAGTGTAATTTTAGTTAGGTGAAACCAAAAAATTGCTATAGGCAGAGATTAGTTGACATAAAAATGAACATATAGAATAATTTTAGTAATCAAAGAACAAACAAATAAACCTCTTGTGCCTCTTGTGAAACCTTCAAACATTTAAGAGACACCTGCTTGAAGTGTAATACACAATGTAAATGAACTTCAATACATGGGAATAAGGAAAGGTAGTCAGGTAGAGTAACAAAGATAGATAGACAATTAAAAATGGGATGCCGAATACCTATTTCAATATGGTTAAACCATCAAAAAAGATGCTCCTTTTCTCAAAGAAATCAATAACCATCTAAACTGATGCTCCCTCATCTTCTCAATGTAACCATCTAAATCAGTAACCATCTCAAAGAAATCAATAAAATGTTGTATCGAGCTCTACATAAACCGGTAACCAAAAGAAACAATATAGCAAATGAAAACTAAAATGAAGATTTCATGAAACAATAGGCATCTCAAAGAAATATACACAAAAACCCAATATGAAAATGCATAAAACAGATTATGATCAACTAATTTTATAACTAATAAAAATAATTATAAAAATTGACTAAAGTAAGAAACATCCACATTGTTAACATAATCTATACTATATTATAAAGATGACATAAAAAACTCTTAAAAACAAGTCTTAAAGCTTAATG
Source organism: Arctium minus (assembly GCA_954870635.1). Classification (NCBI taxonomy): domain Eukaryota; kingdom Viridiplantae; phylum Streptophyta; class Magnoliopsida; order Asterales; family Asteraceae; genus Arctium; species Arctium minus. The sequence continues at coordinate 148,035,501 of OX941081.1, forward strand.
TACCGTTATTTAATGCTAATTACTTAAAAAACAATCATTAAAAAGCTGTATGTACTATATTTAATGCTATTCATTAATTTTCAATCATTATCTCTAACCATTTTAACTCCCCTAAAATCATTTCCCACTTTAACTCCCCTAAAATAACTCTCAACATATTTTAGATATAAAAAATCTAAAATATAATTAAAAAATCTTACAGAATATTTTATAAAAAAAATTAATTATTAAACCAAAATAAATTAAATTATATTATTAAGTCTAAATTAAACAAATTTATATAAAAAAATCATTATCACTCTCTCACAACCATCCAAAATCGTAATGTAAATCGCCAAAAAACAGAAAATAAAATGAAACATTAAAATCGTGATGTATCTAACTGCATTGCGCGAGTACACTTCTAGTATTCTATTAATAACAAAAAAAAAATTGGACCGTTGCTCAATATAAGATTAATCAACCAAATAAAATTAGAATAAGTTAAATTTTTGATAACCTTATCTTATAATTAATTCATTTAGGAAAACAAAAAAATTAAAAATAATTTAATTTTCTGTTTCAATTAATGTTTACGGATACACGACACACTTCTAATTTTTTTAATAATAACTAGTTGAGTACCCGTGCAATACGGTGGGATGTAAAAAAAATACATTTGTCTACAAAGATAGAGATTATCTACCTTTTTACCAAAAAAATCAATCCAATGTCAATATTTTTCGTAGAGCCTAGAATTAACTTTCTTAACCCACCATCTTATCATATCACACATCATATATACTTCAAAATAATAGACCAACCACATTACAATATGCAACATATTGTGTTATTTAGATTGATATGTTTTGAATCCAACAAACACATTGGTTTGATTTAGATATGATCATATGAACAAACAACCGCCTATCCGATTCTTTTGATGCATGATACTTGTAGTTCCTTAACTCATAATATTTAAAACGGCCATAAATCAAATGCACTCATTATATTTAAAACAAAACCCATGGTATACAACCGCTGAAGCGAACAACAAAACTAATGGAGCATGATTGAATGACTTATGAGTGACTTAATTTGTTGATTCTATGTAATACCAAAATAAAACGAGACCTCAAAATTTAATTAACTAAACATAAATGAATCCATAAATGTAGGGGATAGTTACCCAACTCTTACCCGACAAGTGCTAAGATTCAACACTTTCACTGGTAAGATTTTATTCTATTATAACTGTTAGGTCATCTTAAGATTTGAAGATGACCTCCCGATCTTCTATTTTATATCATCATACTTAGAATATTTTGAGGTTCTTTTAGCAGCTTGGTTTCTATACAAATGTTCGGTGAAGTCGAAGATCAGCCGAATAAAACAAAGAAGGAGAATATCTCTCAAAGCGGATTGAAGATAGACTCCTCAGCCTAAAGCCAAGTATGCTTACTTGACAACACCATTGGCCAGGATGGTGCCGATCTCAAGTCTTCAGGAGCCGAAGACCTCTTAGTCTTCAGGAGTCGAAGACCTCTTAGTCTTCAGCAGCCGAAGACCTCTCAATCTTCAAAGCCCGAAGATTTCTCACAAACACATTGTACTTTTCTGACAAAATATATTTGTGATATCTTGCATTGACGTGGACCTCATCTGAAGATCAGATAAAGTAAGCTTTGTCTCCTACACCATTTTAAGGAAAGGTCTCCACCATCCTCTGCAGGTCAACACTTCAAGCCAAAACACCTCAAGACAAAAGGTACATCATGTACCTTGCTGAAGACCTGTGTCCATCCTTTGCTCAACAGGTGTCTCATGCATTTAATGCATGAGGCACTATAAATATGAAGGATGGTTCAACATGCAAGATAACCATTTCTACAACCTTCAAGTTCTCTACCCCCTCCCTTCCCTTCCTTCATCCCCCCCTCTCATCCCTCCCCTTCCTTTCGGCTCTCTCTCTCTCTCTCTCACTCACCGTATCCCCCCTCCCCTTCCCTCCCTCTCCCCCTCCCCATCATTCCCCTTCCCTCCCTCTCCCCTTCCTTCGACTCCCCCCTCCCCTCCCTTCCCTTCCCTTCCCTTCCTTCGGCTTCCCTCCTCCCCTCCCCTCCTTTCAGCTCCCCCCTCCCCTCCCTTCCCTTCGGCTCCTTTTTCAAGTCGAAGACGAAATTAAAAAAAAATCGTTTTTTTTCTTTCTCTTATTTTTTTCTTTCTTCGGCTCTCACATCTCTTCGCCCTCCTTTCCCCACCGAAGACAACCACCCCCTGCTCCCCTTCTTACTCCCTTCGGCCCCTTCCATCTTCGGCCTCCCTCCCTTACGCCAAACTCCCCATTTTTTTTCGGCCTCTATACCAAGCCGAAACCCACCAACACCAACCCAAATTTTTTTTGGGCACCATTCCCCCCCCCCCCCAATTTTTTTGTTCTTTTCTTAGCCACTTCCCACCCTACTCCTTTTTCAATTTTTTTTTTCAAAATTTTTTCCCTTCTCAAGACTTACCATCTAAATCCCATCACCACCTCTTACCTTTTCACATCCTACCACTCTTTCACCCTCATTTTTACCTACTTCCAAATCTTCAACACCTCTCACCCTTCCCTCTCTCTACACTCCTCCCTCCCATTTTTTACTTCCCTCCCATTACCCTACCTCTTATATTTTCCCCATTCTCCCTTTTTTTTACTCTCTTCCATTTGTTCAACACATCTTTGTCCTTTCTAAAAAAAAACTTTGGAAAAGTGCCCCCCACCAAAAAAAGGGTGGGGGGGACACTGAATTTATGAGTTCTTCTTGTCTTGTAATTTTCAGAGTGTCCGTACCATTTTTTTCTATGTGTTGGTGTCATCATTAAATAGGGGGAGAAAAATTGTTGTGTCAACAATTGATTTGCTGATGACTCTCCTACCAACACTTAGAAACTCAAGAAGACATCTATCAACAAGGGCTCTCTATCCACCAATCGAGCTCTCAGCCCAGGTATGATTTCCTTCATAAATTCTCCCGATCTACAATGGAGTAATGCTCGCGACACTCCGGTGTCAAAGGCTCCCTCATCTGTAGTGGCCCCATCTGTCCCATCCCAAGTGAAGCCGACTAGCAAAAAAAAAAATCCTAAATAGCTTCCGGCCCCTCCACACTTGCTTCGATGACCATACGATCGAAAGAACCTTCGGTTGTTACCCTGGTCACGTATCTCTCTTCAAAGCAGAGGCACTCACCTTCTTCTCCTCCCTCTCCTCTCAAGAGGCCGAGGAAGGTTTCAAGGACCAAGCCACCTACTCCACCCACCGATTCTCCACAATCGGCGGGTGTTGAATTTTTCCCATCTGGGCCCGGGGACTTTGCTAAATCCAAAACCACCTCCTTTGTATCCTCGCAAAATGATACAATTGTAAAATTGGGGAGCCCTATTATTCCCTCATCAACCTTTTCCTTGGTTGATAAGGATGACTTGGATACCTCCCCAATCTAAGGTGCTTCTTCTCCACCTCACAACCTATCACCCGGGATTCTTAGTCCCGATGATTCTGCACGATCCAAGGATGAATCTGCCTTTCCAGAAGCAGGTTCGGAGGATCTCGAAAACTTTCTGACTTCTTACTTTCCGACATCGTGAATTAGTTAAGGGGGAATATGAGTTGAAGAGGAGCAACTTACCACTCATTCTTAAACTCTGCTGAAACCTATTTTGCAATGGACTGTGTGATCAAACCCATCAAACATTAGTTGAGGGGGAGTATGTATTGAGGGGGAGCAATCAACCGCTCAAGTTCAAACAAGCTCGACTACTGTCTTCTGTATCTTTGAATATATTTTTCTTTCTCATTCTTTATTCTTTGTATTTATTTATTCGTTTGTATAGCTATACTCATTATTTTATTCTTTTGTAAATGTCAGATATACTTTATAAAAAAAAGGACTATGTGAAAAGAACCCAAAAAGAGTAAATATGGGTCAAAGTGGATTATTCAGTATACTCTTAGTTTTATTCTTTAGTATGGATGTCATCCTCAAATACGGGGAGATTGTTAGGTCATCTGAAGATTTGAAGATGACCTCCCGATCTTCCATTTTATATCATCATACTTAGAATATTTTGAGGTTCTTTTAGCAGCTTGGTTTCTATACAAATGTTCGGTGAAGTCGAAGATCAGCCGAAGAAAACAAAGAAAAAGAATATCTCTCAAAGCGAATTGAAGATAGACTCCTCAGCCTAAAGCCAAGTATGCCTACTTGATCAACACCATTGGCCAGGATGGTGCCGATCTCAAGTCTTCAGGAGCCGAAGACCTCTCAGTCTTCAGGAGCTGAAGACCTCTCAGTCTTCAAGAGTCGAAGACCTCTCATTCTTAAGGAGCCGAAGACCTCTCAATCTTCAAAGCCCGAAGATTTCTCACAAACACATTGTACTTTTCTGACAAAGTATATTTGTGATATCTTGCATTGACGTGGACCTCATCTGAAGATCAGATAAAGTAAGCTTTGTCTCCTACACCATTTTAAGGAAAGGTCTCCACCATCCTCTGCAGGTCAACACTTTAAGCCAAAACACCTCAAGACAAAAGGTACATCATGTACCTTGCTGAAGACCTGTGTCCATCCTTTGCTCAACAGGTGTCTCATGCATTTAATGCATGAGGCACTATAAATATGGAGGATGGTTCAACATGCAAGATAACCATTTCTACAACCTTCAAGTTCTCTACCCCCTCCCCTCCCTTCCTTCAGCCCCCCTCTCCTCCCTCACCTTTCTTTCAGCTCTCTCTCTCTCTCTTACCCACCGAATCCCCCCTCCCCTTCCTCCCGTTCCCTCCCTCTCCCCCTCCCCATCATTCCCATTCCCTCCCACTCCCCTTCCTTCGGCTACCTCCTCCCCTCCCTTCCCTTCCTTTCCTTCGGCTTCCCCCCTCCCCTCCCCTCCTTTTGGCTCCCCCTCCACTCCCTTTCCTTCGGCTCCTTTTTCAAGTCGAAGACGAAATTAAAAAAAAAATCGTTTTTTTTCTTCTTTCTCTTATTTTTTCTTTTCTTCGGCTCTCACATCTCTTCGCCCTCCTTTCCCCATTGAAGCCAACCACCTCTTCTTACTCCCTTCGACCCCTTCCATCTTCGACCTCCCTCCCTTATGCCAAACTCCCCATTTTTTTTTTCGGCCTCTATACCAAGCCGAAACCCACCACCACCAACCCAAATTTTTTTTGGGCGCCATTCCCACCAATTTTTTTCTCCTTTTCTTAGCGACTTCCCACCCTACTCCTTTTTCAATTTTTTTTCAAATTTTTTTTCCCTTCTCAAGACTTACCATCTAAATCCCATCACCACCTCTTACCTTTTCACATCCTACCACTCTTTCACCCTCATTTTTACCTACTTCCAAATCTTCAACACTTCTCACCCTTCGCTCTCTCTACACTCCTCCCTCCCATTTTTTACTTCCATCCCATTACCCTACCTCTTATATTTTCCCCATTCTCCCTTTTTTTTTACTCTCTTCCATTTGTTCAACACATCTTTTTCCTTTCTAAAAAAAACTTTGGAAAAGAGCCCCCCACCAAAAAAAAGGGGGAGGGGGACACTGAATTTATGAGTTCTTCTTGTCTTGTAATTTTCTGAGTGTCCGTACCATTTTTTCTATGTGTTGGTGTCATCATCAAATAGAGGGAGAAAAAGTGTTGTGTCACCAATTGATTTGGTGATGACTCTCCTAACAACACTTAGAAACTCAAGAAGACCTCTATCAACAAGGGCTCTCTATCCACCAATCGAGCTCTCAGCCCAGGTATGATTTCCTTCATAAATTCTCCCGATCTACAATAGGGTAATGCTCGCGACACTCTGGTGTCAAAGGCTCCTTCATCTGTAGTGGCCCCATCTGTCCCATCCCAAGTGAAGCCGACTAGCAAAATAAATCCTTAAAAGCTTCTGGCCCCTCCGCACTTACTCCGATGACCATACGACCGAAAGAACCTTTGGTTGTTACCCTGGTCACGTATCTCTCTTCAAAGCATAGGCACTCACCTTCTTCCCCTCCCTCTCCTCTCAAGAGGCTAAGGAAGGTTTCAAGGGCCAAGCCACCTACTCCACCCACCGATTCTCCACAATCGGCGGGTGTTGAATTTTTCCCATCTAGGCCCGGGGACTCTACTAAATCCAAAACCACCTCCTTTGTATCCTCACAAAAATATACAGTTGTAAAATCGGGGACCCCTATTATTCCCACATCAACCTTTTCCTTGGTTGATAAGGATGACTTGGATACCTCCCCAATCCAAGGTGCTTCTTCTCCACCTCACAACCTATCACCCGGGATTCTTAGTCCCGATGATTCTGCACGATCCAAGGATGAATCTGTCTTTCCAGAAGCAGGTTCGGAGGATCCCGAAAACTTTCTGACTTCTTACTTTCCGACACCGTGAATTAGTTGAGGGGGAGTATGAGTTAAGGGGGAGCAACTTACCACTTATTCTTAAACTCTGCTGAAACCTATTTTGCGATGGACTGTGTGATCAAACCCATCAGACATTAGTTGAGGGGGAGTATGAATTTAGGGGGAGCAATCAACCGCTCAAGTTCAAACAAACCCGACTACTGTCTTCTGTATCTTTGTATATATTTTTCTTTCTCATTCTTTATTTTTTGTATTTAGTTATTCGTTTGTATAGCTATACTCATTATTTTATTCTTTTGTAAATGTCAGATATACTTTATAAAAAAAAGGACTATGTGAAAAGAACCCAAAAAGAGTAAATATGAGTCAAAATGGATTATTCAGTATACTCTTAGTTTTATTCTTTAGTATGGATGTCATCCTCAAATACGGGGAGATTGTTAGGTCATCTGAAGATTTGAAGATGACCTCCCGATCTTCCATTTTATATCATCATACTTAGAATATTTTGAGGTTCTTTTAGCAGCTTGGTTTCTATACAAATGTTCGGTGAAGTCGAAGATCAGCCGAAGAAAACAAAGAAAAAGAATATCTCTCAAAGCGAATTGAAGATAGACTCCTCAGCCTAAAGCCAAGTATGCCTACTTGATCAACACCATTGGCCAGGATGGTGCCGATCTCAAGTCTTCAGGAGCCGAAGACCTCTCAGTCTTCAGGAGCCGAAGACCTCTCATTTTTCAGGAGCCAAAAACCTCTCAATCTTCAAAGTCCAAAGATTTCTCACAAACACATTGTACTTTTCTGACAAAGTATATTTGTGATATCTTGCATTGACGTGGACCTCATTTGAAGATCAGATAAAGTAAGCTTTGTCTCCTACACCATTTTAAGGAAAGGTCTCCACCATCCTCTGCTGGTCAACACTTCAAGCCAAAACACCTCAAGACAAAAGGTACATCATGTACCTTGCTGAAGACATGTGTCCATCCTTTGCTCAACAGGTGTCCCATGCATTTAATGCATGAGGCACTATAAATATGGAAGATGGTTCAACATGCAAGATAACCAGTTCTACAACCCTCAAGTTCTCTAAGTGCCTGTCAATTTTCTTTCTACGAAGTTCTTATTGTTTTCTAAGTGTTTTACAATTGTTCTTCATTTCTCTTAGTGTTAGATTGTTTGAGCAGATCCATCTGTTTTCTTCCGCAACAATCAAAAGTTTCTATGTGTAATTCTTGATTTCAAATCAATAAGAATTAAATTAAGTGAAAAATTGTGTGTATTGTATTCAACCCCTCTTCTACAATACTTTTCTTATTTACTTTCTGCTATTTGAGACCAACAATAACGATATCGAATACAACATTCAACACTTGAATGTATTTAGTACATTTAACTTTACAAGATTCATCTTTCTGTTTTATTTTGTTCTTTGTCTCTCAAAAAGGTCCAACACCAACAAACAATTGCAATATCCAATAGGTGGATGTTGTATGCTTCTTTCAGGACAATAAGTACTTGAGCAATAGTAGGTCTCTATGATGCATCACTACAGACCTGGCAACAAATGAAGTTGCGTTTCTAATGCTCTCCTCGTCATATGTTTCCGTCCACTATCTCAAATAAACCAACCTGTAGATTCTTTATTCGCCTGCCAATAGTCCCAATTATTTTGTCAATATTAGCCTAACATACGTAAGCATAATAGAAACTAAAAGGAGAAATTTTTTGGGTACCAATAAAACCAGGTTGAAGGAATCCATTAATCTAGTTCATCTTAATGATTCTCTACCGCAAACGAGCTCTCATAAAACAAATCTAAAACTATAGACGTTCTCTCTTCTCAGCCAATTGTTGAGTGGCATAGTATTTACATAGATTGCCACATTCTTGTTATGATACCCACTTGATAGAGAGGACATTCAAGAAAATATGAACTTATTCAGGATCAAGACAGCCAACAGTACCTTCACCATAGTGGTCACATGAATCACGTCTGCGTTAGTTACTTGCTTCGCTAGGCCAAACTCTCAAACCTTAGCATTCAAGTCCTCCATCCAAAAGTATATTTGGCTGGACTTCACACCACGGTGGATCATATGTGGTTCACTCATATTGTGCACGTAGTCCAAACCTTTTGATTAGAGTCGATACATTGGGCTTTGCAAGTGAATTTTCCTTGAGCTTATAGAGTTCACAATAGACCAGGTTGATGAGTTTGCAACATCAATGGCAATCTTGAGTCTACAAACCAGCTTAATGTGTTTCTTTTGTTGCAACTTAACAACAACATAAAAGCTATAAAAACAGAGCATTAACAACAAAATAACCAATAAAAACAACCAAATACTCATTTGAGATACAGGCAAATATAATCTGATTAGTTAATAGGAAATGGCTTGTTTGATGTTTTCGTAAACACAACAAGATGTTGATGTAAAAAGTAGTTTGTCATATAAGGGGCCGATCACCAAACTCTTACCCTTGGTTCAAGCTGGAAACAAAGTTCACAATTGAAGAGAATGAGTTTCCAGTAGATTATAACTTCAATATGACATATTTATACCTTAGTAAATAAAAATGAACAAAATTACATGCAATAACTCATATATTCAATAAGAATACATTTGAAAGTATTCACGTCATTCAAGAAACGGGAGGGTCATGTCATGAATAAAGAACCCACTTACATTTTGTAGGGCATGAGACTTACTACAACCGGAATAATTGTTTCATCAATAAAGAAAGAACCTGCTACCTTCACAGAAAACTAACACAAAAAACACTTAACAATTTCATATAAATATAAAGAACCTATATCAGTTGGGAATTTAAACATTGGTTTATGGACTAAAAAACTCAAAACTAAAATTCCAACACCAATAGTCTATAGACTTGCACCTTAGGCTGACTTGTACCTTAGGCTGATAAAGACAGTTTTTTCTTTACAAAAAACACAACAAATTCAAATTAAAGCAATCAGATAGGTGAATATAAAGATAAAACGCAGTTTAGGGAAATTAAAGACAGAAATGAGATAAGAACATCAAAATATACTATTTCATAGAAAGAAAATAAATTTGGAGAGTTGAGTTAAGTTTACAGTGGGGAAAGTGTTGTCGGTATAAGAAATGAGCATACAAGTGTTTCCAACAGCTCCATCGCCGACTTTGACACACTTTATGAACCGAGAAACGCTCATTCTTCTTTCTTTGTATTTGTCCGGCCACCGGACTTGGAATTTGATCTCCGACGACCAAATCCAGATTGGTTTCTTTCTCTTTCCTCAACTCAAAAGGGCTTAAATCCCCCCCCCCCCCAACAAATGAAAACACCAACTGTTTCAATTGAAGTTAACTTAGAGTTGGCAAGTTGGCTATTGCCGCATAACCTTTGATCATAATAATAATTTCATTTATACCATGTGAAGTTTTGCATATATGTGTTGTTTAATACTGGACAGAGATGGTCAACCAGTAAACAAGTAACATAGACCACATTGAATATTTCCCGTTCTTAAAGTTTCAATCTGTGCCTACCAATTAGGTTTAGGTCAGACCTTAAGGTATTGAATAACACATATAGGCAATAAAACTTTTAGAGATTTTTGGCGTGGTGTGTTTTCTAAAGAAAACTTTGAAACCCTATATAGGCTCTCAATAAGAACCAAATTGTCAATAGTTAGAGACTTAAATCTCTAACTGCTCTCTAATTGAATTGTTTTATTCATAGAAGGTTAAATCTACCAGCGGGTTAGCATATCAATAACATCAATGAGTTTCATTTTGGTTAAATTTGAATTTACATTGTGTTGAATACTCCACAGTCCAAAAAGAACCAAGCCAACAGGTGCCAGCAAGTCCGAGAGATCAAATGATTTTGTATCAGAAAACTTTCCTCGATAGAATGGGCAGCTCACCTCCTACATAACCATAAAAAAGGTCAACTTGATTTATACTGAAAGATCTAAAAACCAAAGTGAACCAAAATAACACAATAAATCCCATGTCTAGGGGAAGGATGTATGCACACCTCTATGGCGACTCTCTACCCGAAGGGGTAGAGCGGTTATTTTCTTGAAAACACCTCAACATGCAAATTTAAAGATCTAATAGAAAAACAATATAAGAAGAACCCTTTTAACTCACTTCATCACTGTACCTGTGTAGTAAATTCCTGCTCTGCTTGAACTTGTAGAGATATCCCTTGGAATGGAAGAAATTAAAGTAGGGAAAAAGTGAGATATTTTTTAAATACCATGAAACCACACCAGTTCTTTGAACTCACAACCAAAAGTTAAATACCAACCACTTGAGCAAACCTCACCAACTAATAAAAAGATATGTAATATTAACACAATACAAACACGCTTACCTACTTTTTCTCTCAACCATAAGCACACTGCATTAGTTTTGCTTCAATGTTTAGCTCCAGTTTCTAGCCTCATATTAGTGGTTTCCATCTATCCAATTTTTTTGTAAACCACCAACATTGCAGAACACATATTGAGGTAGTACATCTATTGCCTCTGTTATTCCCAGATCTTATCAAGTTCTAATTGTAAAAACAACAATCAAGATGAGAATCTCGTAATCACAAGTCTTTGATTAAATCTCAACAATTACAAACTCAACTTCCTCTCACTAGAATGATGTACAATGATGCACTTCTCTAATCTGCTCACTTCACTAAATCTTACTTGTTACCAACTGATTACAAAGACTGAAAGTATTTATACCCTCACACAATTTCAAAGGAAATAAACAAAATACAACAACAAAACAACATTGACTTTGACTTTATTAACAAAATGACTTTGACTTTCACTGAGAGTTGACTTTCACAATTTGACTTCTTTGAACTTTGGCCTCTAGTCTTCATGATCTTGTATCCAACATATTTCTGCTCTAACAATCTCCCCCTTTGGATTCAAGATTATCTTTGAAAGATTTAGCAAATCAATCTCCCCCTTTGGTTCAATCTGGACAATCTCTTCCTTTTGTTTAACTTTATTCTTCCCAAGTCTGTATTTGAACAAAATTAACAATCTCCCCCAAATATGATAGAAACGATCTTCAATAATCTCCCAAAACTATCACAAAACTCTTTCAGACTTCAGAAAGAAATTATCTTCAGAATTAACTCGACTTGCCTTAGCAAAATAATCTTCAAAGAAAATTTCAGAAAATCAGCACATCTTCAAACATCTTTGACTTTGCTTGAACAATCTTTCAAACTTTGAACTTTGTCTTTTTCAAATCTTTAACTTTAAAATTTCTGAATCTGACATTTCTTTAAATCATCTCCCCTTTTTGATGAATAGAGCATCTATAACATCAAAACTTTTTCAAGAAATGTCTTGAATTGTTCTGGCCACTGATCTATCGTAATGAGCCTCTGATTTGTTGCCAATTTGAATAATGTATTCATCCAGATCTTTGCAAATCTAGACAAAATATTCGTGTAACACCTGAATCAACAAGTGAATTAGTTAATATGTCTGTCAGTAACACGAAGTCACTGTGTGTAACAGATACACGATATAAAGGAGCATTGGTTATGTTCACTCTCCTAGGGCTTCCATACAATCATCGAAACATCACAAAGAAAATTTCTATGAATGTTATGACAAGAAAAAAAATTCCTTGTGTGTTCGTGCAGGTGTAGAAAGAATTAAGCATATGATGATTGGTTTTATAAAGGCTCAACATTGTGTAACCACTGAGACAAACAGTAGATAAACACAGACTCAATGTGCATGATTGAAGTGCAAAGGTGTGGCAGACTTCCTTCTTTTTCAATATCCAGATTTTCCAAATGAAAACCAGATAGATAATATGTTGCGCCCCCTTAAAATATGAAACACTTTCTTTTTAAGAAGAAAATGAGTGGCTGGTGGGGTTAATAACAAGAGTTGGCATGGGCTAGTTGCATGTTTCAATAATGTTCACCAAGAATTGTGAAACATTAGTAATGTGGCTGTCCGGCTCAGAAAGTAGTTGGTGCAGAGTTTGATATTCTTTTACTCTTATCTCACACCCTCTTTCTTTTAATCATTAATCTCACATCTAACCAAACTCTCTTTTCCATTTTACCTCAATACACAACCCACACTCATTTCTTTTCGACTCCTCACACTCAATCACTATGGAGTAACTTCTTGGGTAGGAGACACTGGTAATCGTGAATCCATAGAAGTTCATTTTAAGTCCTAGCACAAAGAACCCATATTCATATGAAGCAAATGTTACCCAAAAAAATGGTTTAACTTTAACAGTTAAAGCTCAAATATACAAATGTCAGATGTATATATGCTCAGAAGATAATCATGAAGATATGAGCATTTTTAAACATTGAAGTATTTTCAAAAAAGTATATTGAAAAAAATAAACATGAAGATAAGTGAGTTGTTTGAAAATCTTACATTGTATGAAAAATGATCAGATAAGAAATGATATATCAGTTAAGGCTTATGGTCAAGAATAATGAATATTTTCTATACGAACCAAGATATAGACAAGTCATAAAAGAACGTTTCAAAATGAAATAACGCTCAAAATTCATTGAAGTGCAAGCGGGGTGTCTTACCATCGAAAAATATGTTTCAAATTTGAGACATGGTAAGAACATATTGAATAAAAATTCAAACCGGTGTGTGTGAATACTTGAAAGTATATAGAAAAGACAATACACAAGTATTTATCTTTGGAATCACACGGTTTGTAATCATGTATGCACAAATAAATCTTGAAAAACATTTAAAAGTCACACTTCCAATTCATGAAATCCGTTTAAAAATCGGAAAGTGGTTTGAACATTTAAGAATATGTTTTCTATGATTGAAAGTTGTCCTTCTTTCAACCATATATGAGTTTAAGATAAGAAATTAACCTTTCTATGCAGTCTTAAATCTCATGAAGTTAGCTGAAGTCATAAAGATATGATCTTGTAAGCAACTCTCAAACTGCAAAAATCTCAAAGTCATGTCAAAGCAACTTTATTCACAAATTTATTGAAAAATAAAAGACATAAAGCAGTAAAACATTGAATGTACGAGTTCTGATCTAAAGTAATCAGAAATCATCACCTTTACTCCCTTTGTTATACTCATAGACTCCCCCTAAAAATATGCATCACAAAAATTTAGCAGTTAAGAAATGCATAAAATTCTAGAAACTCCCCCTCAAAATAATGTTGATCATCTTATAAGCTTTTCTCACTCCCCCTGAGATCATGAACAACATGTTAAAGTGCAGATATCCTTTTTCAGAAATGATTATAAAGAAATGATGAAAAATTTCAATAAAAGAAACTTTAATAGGTAATTACTAATTAGATTTTGAGATTTAGCATACCAAGTTTAGACACAAGAAAATTAAATCTCTTTTCATCTAAAGCTTTGGTAAACAAATCTGTAAGTTGATAATCAGTTTTTACAAAGTAAAGTTCTATTGTACCTTTTTCTACATTATCTTTAATAAAATGATACCTGACATCAATATGCTTTGTTTTATTATGTTGCACAGGATTAACTGATATTGCAATAGCGCTCTTTGAGTCACAATAGATCGGTATTTTGTCAAACTTGAATCCATAGTCTCGCAGCTGTGTCCCCATCCACAAAACTTGAGAGCAGCAACTAGCAGCAACTACATACTCTGTTTCAGCAGTCGAAGTAGCTAACGAGCTTATCTCCAAGGAATTGAACATGACCCGACGTGCTCTTCCTGTCTAACATACACCAGCATCATCTGCGTCTGAATAAGCAGTCAGTTCAAACCCAGTATCTTTAGGATACCACAGACCAAGATCTGCAGTCCCTTTCAAATATCTAAAGATCCGTTTGACAGCAGCCAAATGGGATTCTTTAGGATCAGCCTGATATCTTGCACATAAACATGTTGAGAACATAATATATGGCCTACTAGAAGTAAGATACATTAAAGAACCTATCATTCCTCTATAAGTCCTAACATCAACACTTTTACCCGAAGGATCAGTGCCAATCTTAGTACATGGTGCCATTGGGGTTCCAATTGGTTTGCAATTGTCCATTTTGAACTTCCGAAGAATATCAAAAATATACTTTGCTTGATTTATAAAAATCCCCGTTGAATTTTTTTTACTTGTAATCCGAGAAAGAAATTCATCTCTCCCATCATACTCATTTGAAAATGTGACACCATTAGATTTGAAAAGTTCTTACAATATTTAGGATTTGTAGAGCCAAATATTATATCGTCAACATATATTTGAATAAGAATGATATCGGATTTTTCCTTTTTAATGAATAAAGTGGTATCGACTTTACCTTTTGAAAAACCTGACTTGACCAAGAATTTTGATAATACCTCATACCAGGCTCGAGGTGCTTGTTTTAACCCATAAAGTGCTTTATCCAAGATGTAGACATGATCTGGTTTATCTGGATTCACAAAGCCTTCTGGTTGCGATACATAGACTTCCTCCTTAAGAATGCCATTTAGAAAGGCAGTCTTCACGTCCATTTGATAGACTGTGAAGTTCTTGTGAGTTGTGTAGGCGAGAAACATGCGGATTGCCTCTATACGCGCTACTGGAGCATAAGTCTCGTCGTAATCTATGCCTTCCTCTTGCCGGTAACCTTTGGCAACAAGTCTTGCTTTGTTTCGAATAACTATACTATCTTCATCCTTCTTGTTTTTGAATACCCACTTAGTGCCTATCACGGTCTTTTCTTGTGGTTTTGGCACTAATCTTCAAACTTTAAGGGCTTCGAACTGATTTAATTCTTCTTGCATAGCAGACACCCAATCCGAATCAGCTAGAGCTTCTGATACTCGAGTAGGCTCTATCTTGCTGAGGAATGAGTCATGCAGACACTGGTTTAAAGTTGTTGACCTAGTTTGCACCGGTTTGTTGAGATCTCCAATGACTTGGTGTAAAGGGTGCTCTTTGGTCTAGCGATGTTCACGAGGAAGGGGATTAGATGAATATTGATCATGATTATCATCTAAGAATCCACTATCAACTTCTTCATTTTGTACATCATGAGGGAGGGATTCAGTTGAAATAATTGGTGCAGAAACTTCAGTAGATACAACTTGTTCAGTCTGTTGATCTGTCCTTACAGCACATCCTACTGACTCAACAACTTCTGGCTCATCATTAGTAGATACAACTTCAACTATAGGAGTAGGCATTTGAACTGGAATATCTTGCTGAATCGGGGAATTTGATTCAGTAGAAACAACTGAAGTGGTTGGATGAGTAGCCGTTGAATCTTCCATCCTGTCAACCACAACAAGTTTATGCACATTAGACCTAAGATATTCATCATAAAACAGTTCAAATAAAAGATCTAAAACAGATAAATGATTAGTAGACGTTGATGCTTCATCTGATTTGTTCTTTTCAGATACAGGTTCTGAACTGAGTTGTCCAGAAGCTAATACTCCAGTTAACACGGGTTCTGAACTGACTTGTTCAGAAGCCATTTCCTCATCAAATGTGACGTTTACACTTTCGATAACAGTCTTAGACTTCTTCAAATAAACTCGATATGCAGCAGATGTAGAAGAATATCCAATGAAGATGCCCTCATCTGCCTTAGCACTGAACTTGTTCAGACTCTCTCTGTCGTTGAGCACAAAACACTTACACCCAAATATATGATCAATGCATACGGAGTCTTTCGAAATCTGCGGTGTATCATGGAACGGTTTTGAGTGTAGCACGCAGTCGAAATAGCTTCTGCCCATAGAAATAGAGGTAAGTCTGATTGGCTAAGCATAGTGCGAGCGGCCTCGACTAGCGTTCGATTTCTCCTTTCGACTACTCCATTTTGTTCGGGCGTACGAGCAACAGAGTATTGATGTGATATCCCGACCAATTCGAGATATTCTTCAATAGTTCTGTTTTTGAACTCTGTGCCGTTATCAGTTATGAGAAACTTGACTGGTTTCTGCAAATTCACCTGGGTCGTCTTCAGAAATGTAATGAGTACTTCGGACGTCTCATCTTTTGATCGTAGAAATTTGACCCACGTGTATCGCGAATAGTCGTCCACGATAACCAGAACATATTTCTTTCCGCCTAAGCTTTGCGTACGCATCGGACCACAAAGATCCATATGCAATAACTCTAATGGAGAACTGGTACTAGGTTCACGCTTCGGTTTATGTAGAGATCTCTTCATCTTCCCTTTTTCACACGCTGCACACAAGTTTTCTTTCTCGTATCTCAGTTCAGGAAGTCCATTCACCAATCTGCCTTTAACCAATTTGTTGATATAACGAAAATTCAGGTGTGACAGTCGTCGGTGCCATAGTCAACTTTGTTGCATCGAAGCTTTTGTCAATAAACAAACCTGATTGTTAGTCTGGATCTTTGCAAGATTGATGGTGTAGAGGTTTGACTTGCGAGTACCAACTAAGAATTCTTTGCCGTCTTCAGTACACACTGAGCAACTCTTAGCCTTGAAATTGACCTGTAATCCTTTGTCGCGGAACTGACCAATACTAAACAGGTTGTGCCCTAAGCCTTCGACATAGCTCACCTTCGTAATCGTTATGTTGTCTTGAATGATGTCACCAAATCCTAAGATCGGTGAAAACTGGTTGTTCCCAAATCGTACATTGCCACTGAATTTCTCTGTATAATTAGACAATAAAGCTTTCTGCCCGGTTATATGCTTGGAACAGCCGCTATCCAAGTACCACATATGCCGGGTCTGCAAGAGAAATCAGGAAACAACAGATTTAGGTACCCATTTAAAAACGGGTCCTAACAGATTAGCACAAGATTTTGGCATCCATTCGAATATGGATCCTCTTTTCTTTTGAAAACCGTTGAAAACATTTTGTTTAGAAGAATAAACATGATAAGATCCAAACCAATCATTAGAATTATGATGATAAGCAAAATCATTCCACTGATAAGAATAAGATTTAGTAGTAGTAGGAGATAATCGGAACAATTGCTTTATAGAATATCTCTTGTAAGAATTTACAAGGTTTTTATTAGTAGAAGCAACAGAACCAACTACATCATTCAAACTACTATTTGATCTATCAGTAACTATATCAGGAAGTGATTCTGCCTTTTCATCATTCTTCTTTTTAGGTCGCCATTCAGTTCTCTCTTCAGACCTTTTCTTTCTTATATCTGAAACAAAAAATTTAGATTTATTAGGAAAATCAGATTTCCAAGATTGATTTTTCTTGTGTTTACCAGTGTTAATTAGTGATGGCCATCTTGGCCCGGCCCGGCCCGATCGGTTAACCGAGCCCGACCCGACTGAAAGCCCGGCCCGGCCCGATGCCAAACCGGTTTGAAGCCCGAAATCATGGACCGGTTTGGGTTTTTGGCGTTTTTGGCGGCCCGGCCCGGTTCGCGGCCCGGTTTTTGGCCCGGCCCGGCCCGATTCGTACATTTTAAAAAAAATACGTTATAAATGCTTGTATGTTACCGTTTATATACGTTTTTTTGACCTTTTTTTTGTATTTTTTACCCCCCAAACCCCTATAAATACTTGTATTGTAAGTTTGTAACTTAAAATTATATATAAAATGTATTTTTAAAGTGTATTTTAGTGATTTATTATAAATAAAACGTATTTTTAAAGTGTATTTTAGTGATTTATTATAAATAAAACGTATTTTTAAAGTGTATTTTAGTGATCCATTATATAAATAAATTATTTTTAAAAAAAATACGAAAAATCATCGGCCCGATCACGGCCCAGTTTGGGCCCGGCCCGGACCGGTTTTGGTTAAACCGGTTTACCCCAAGCCTAACCGGGCCACGCCTTTTCGGGTGAAACCCGGCCCGAAGCCCGTTTGGGCCCGGTTTTTGCTTTCACTGTAGAGGCCCGAAGCCCGTTTTGGCCCAGCCCGAGCCCGATTTTTGGCCATCACTAGTGTTAATCAGTTTTTTTGAGCGTTGTTTCTTATGTTTCTTACCCTTAGCATAGTAATCAGCATTCACAGAAACTGATTCACCAACCTTAGTTGATGATTCGCCTTTTTCATAAACACTTGGTAAAGCTTCTCCATTAATCACAAAAGTTGAATGATCTAGAAGTGAAGCATTGAAGTCAAACATATCAATTTCCTCTATACGCCCTCCATCAGAATTTAGGAAATCATTTGCAGACTCAAATAAATCATCAAAATCAGTCTCAGAAGTTTGAAATATTTTAGAAGATGTAGAACACTTTTTAGATTTAAAATGAAAATCTGTGTTCTTTAACACTGTAGAAAATACATCTTGTGTTAGTTTATTCAAAATTCTTTCATCAGATAAAATATTTTCGAGCTCAATTATTTTGCTTTCTAATACGAGTGGATGTACATAAATTTTAGCTTGAACAGGTTTTGCCTCCATCTCAATAGAAGAATAACTAGCAAAATAATCATTTGAAAGAAATTTTGGTTTCTCAGAAAGATAACTATCATTCAGTCTTTCATAACAGAATGGTAGTTGCATTTTCTTTAAATTCATTCTTTTTTCATCTTCTTCTGCCTCAACTTCCTTTGATGATTTGGTGACAAATTTAGGTTTCAAATGAGGATAAGTAGCAGCCGCATACATAAAATTTGCATTATATAAATCTGGCTGTTTTCTGATAGCTTTTTCTAGGTAATGAGGATTATCATAACCTAGTCCCCATTTTTCTTTAAAATCAGCTTCTTCATTAGGTGTATTCAAGAAAATAGTTTGATCTGTTTGGCCTCGAACATATAGTTTTGCTTCCAAACCATTTAGCTTTTGCTCTAAAGTCTTGTTCTCAACCTGCAGTTTAAATGCTTTTAGAACACATTCTTGCTTTTCAGAATCAGACTTAGACAATTTTGTTTCAAACTCAGAAATCTTATTTTCAAAATGAATCTTTTCATTTTTAAAATCAAAAGCAGATTTGCGTAGAGAATCAATTAAATCTTTGTTCCCAATAACTGATTTATTAAGCTCAAAGATCTGTTGATTTCTTTTAGCAACTCTGTCTTTTTCCTTTTTCAGTTTGGATTGAAGGTCTTGAAGTTCGACCATCATGACATCCGTTTTGGTCATGAAATCATTTTCAGTTAAGTTCATTACCTCGTCAGCAGTCTCATCATCGGAATCATCATCTTTCACCTCTTTTCCCATCAAACATAAGTGAGCGGACTCTTCTTGTTCTTCTTCCACATCAGAATGATCCAACCAGAATTTGTCTTCTGCCATTAATGCCTTGTTTGCCTCTTGTTGCTTGGCCAAGAGCATTTTGTTTTTGTAGTACTCCGAGTTGCGAACCTTTGGCTTCCGACAATCTTTTGTGTAATGTCCGACCTTGCCACAGTTGTAGCACTTGATCAGATCATCACCTTTCTTTTCAGTACTGGTATAGTCATTCACATACTTTTTCTTTTCTTTCGGCTTCTTCTCAACAAATCTACTTCCTCCCACTCTTTCTCTGTGCTCGTGGTTCTTTGAGCTTGATGAAGAGTATCTCTGAGAATTGGATCCCGGTTTCTTGTAGAATTTCTTTTGAAAAGCACGGGTCAGTAAAAGCATTGCTTGCTTAAGATTCTCTCCATCGTCTCCATCAGATTCAGAACTGGTCATCACTATCTTCTTCTTTTTCTTCTTCTCTTTCTTTTCCTTCTCCTTCTCTCCAGCCACCAATGCTATGGGATCAACAGCCTTCTCAACTTTCTTTTTCTTAGATCTTTTCTCCTCAACCTCTTCCTCATTCTGTCGTAGAGTCTCATAGACTTCATGTAGTGGAATCTCACTCAAATCTTTCATCTTCTTCATTCGACAAGTGTGCTTTTTCCACTCAGGTTGCAATATGCTAAGAAACTTCACGTTGTTCTCAATCTGTTGCTTCTTAACCTTGTTCTTGCAATATGCTCTGATACCAATTGTTATTCCCAGATCTTATCAAGTTCTAATTGTAAAAACAACAATCAAGATGAGAATCTCGTAATCACAAGTCTTTGATTAAATCTCAACAATTACAAACTCAACTTCCTCTCACTAGAATGATGTACAATGATGCTCTTCTCTAATCTGCTCACTTCACTCAATCTTACTTGTTACCAACTGATTACAAAGACTGAAGGTATTTATACCCTCACACAATTTCAAAGGAAATAACCAAAATACAACAACAAAACAACATTGACTTTGACTTTATTAACAAAATGACTTTGACTTTCACTGAGAGTTGACTTTCAGCATTTGACTTCTTTGAACTTTGATCTCTTGTCTTCATGATCTTGTATCGAACATATTTCTGCTCTAACAGGCTCAATGATGCACATGTAGATTGTTAGATCATTTTTAGTTGTAACCTTTGTATTTATTTTACTTTGAGGGTATATAAACCCTTGTGTTAGTTGTTTTTGTGAGATAACAGATTACATTTTCATATCATATATTTTTGGCTCCACATTCTCTCTCTCTCTCTATCTTTCTCTCTCTAGAATCTTAAGATCTTGAGTTCACAATTGGTATCAGAGCAGGTTAGATTTTGAGAGATTTGAGAGTAGAGTACTAAATTGCGTGTTAATCAGATCAATCGATTTTCTAATTCGTTAGAATTTTTTTTAAGAAAATCGTTTTCTGGACATTTCTCTAGATCTATGTTGACTTTCTGAGTTCAGTGAATTTGAATTCTATTGCTTCGGAATTCAGTTTAGAACATGTTTTGTTCTTGATTCGTGCAAAGATTTGATCATTTTGTAATCGAATTTGTCAATTTTGTATTTTTCCAGAAAAGTTCTCGAGTTCTCTGTTCTTCACGAATTCTTGCTGAATTTGGATATTTGATCTATATTTGGATTAGTTTTGGTTTTTGAACTTGTTTCTAAGTGAATTCCGTGAGTGTGTTTTGAGAAATTTTGGTCTTGTGTGATTTTCTTCGTTCGTAAACTGGACAGAATCGATTTTCGGTTCATTCATAAGATTTTTCGGGTTATTCATCAGGGTTGTCGGTTCATTCTTCAAGGTTTTCGGTTCATTCATCTGGTTTTTGTTCTTTTCGGCTAAGGGTTTTCGATCTTTTCAGTATTAATCTTAGTATTTCGGTTTCCTCTTCAACCGAGAAGCTAAGTTTTCGGGTTCTTTTACAACCGAAAAGTTTGGTTTTCGGTTTCATCATCAACCTAAAAGCGTGGTTTTCGGTTCTTATTTTCTTTAGCCGAAAAGTTCTCTGCTACTACTCAGCATGTCTCTTCAATCTCAAGTCTATAAGAATGAGTTGATGATGTCTCTCGGGACAGATACACGTCCACCTGTGCTCATTAATGAGAATGAGTATTCTCAATGGAGAGACCGATTTATTAATTTTCTTGAGAGACAACAAA
Source organism: Arctium minus (assembly GCA_954870635.1). Lineage (NCBI taxonomy): Eukaryota > Viridiplantae > Streptophyta > Magnoliopsida > Asterales > Asteraceae > Arctium > Arctium minus. Next base: position 148,057,208 of record OX941081.1, read on the forward strand.
ATGGGGATTACATGGTTCATGCTTTAACCAATCCTCCTTTTGAGAGACCTGTCAAGATCATTCCAGCCACTGCTAATACTGAACAATCCACAATACTAAAGCCAGTTGATGAGTACAATGAAGAAGAATCTTTAAAGTACAACGGAGAAAGAATTGCTAAGTCTAATCTCATTCTTGCCTTGCCAAATCACATATACAATCGTGTAGATTGTTACAAGAACAATCTAAAGCTCATGTGGACTCATTTGGAGAAAATCATGCTTGGCTCAGTGGTGGCTACTCAACTTCGAAAAACGAGATACATGAACAGTTTTGAGGAGTTCAAAGCAAAGAGTGGGGAGGATTTGAAGACTGTCTTTGATAGATTCTGTGCTGTGATAAATGATTTATACAAGATAAGTGTGGAAAAATCCCCGTTGGAAACAAACTTAAAGTTTCTGAACGCTCTTCAACCTGAATGGACAAAGGCATGTCACAGACTTCGTATCGATCCAAAGATTTCAATCATGCCAATTCAAGAAATGTTTGAAATTCTCCTGAATGAAGAAAATCTGATTGTGGCAAAGAAAGAAAAGCAAGAAAAGAAGAAGAAAGGAAAAGATGTAGATCCTATTGCTCTAATGACTGAAAAATTTACTGAGCAAGCCTTTGAGAATACTTATGATGGGAATATTGATGATGAAGGAGAAGCTCTTCAAAAAGCAATAATCTTACTTTCTCAGCAATTTGCACGAAAGTTTCCTAATCGGGCCAGCTCCAACAACAATCTTCGACTTTCATCTGGGTCAAGGAAGGTGGATTTTTCTGGGTCAAAGACTATCTATCCAAAACCTGATCATCCAAAGATTGTGGAAGAAAAGAGGGATGAGAAGAAACTTCCCACATGCTACAACTGTGGTAAAGTAGGTCATTACTCTAAAGAATGTCGAACAAAGGTGGTTCGAGATTCTACCTACTATCAAAAGAAGGCTGATATGATGAAAAAGAAGGAAAGTGGAGCTGTTCTCTTAGCTGAGGAAGAATCATTTATTGATTTCTCTGATAATGAAGAAGAAAAAGAGGAAACTGCAGCAATGTGCTTTATTGGTGATGATCAATCTGATGATGAAGATGATAATTCAACTGATGAGTCTGAGGTATATTCTGACTTAAATATTAAATTCATTAACTCTCAGTTTGATATTATCATTTCTGCCTTGCAAAATTTGCGAAAAATGCTTAAATCTGAAAAGGAAGTGAGTCAAGAAAAGTCTTATAAAATTGAAAAATTACAAATTTCTTTGGAAGATCAAAAATTGATACTAAACGATACCAAAGAAAATTTGCAAAATAAAATAAATGAGCTGGAAAGTTCAAACAAGACTTATCTTGATTCATTGACTAGCTTGACTACTTCTAAAAATGAGCTTTCAAATAACATTGTTGATTTAGAAGAAAAATTATATATGAGAGCTCAAACTGAACAAACAATTAATATGAATAAACCTCGTAGTTATGAGTCCATTAAAGAAAAGTGGGGGCTTGGATATGAAAATCCTAAATATTTAAATTTAGCCATTAACAAATCCCCCACTATATATCACTTTGAATATTTGAGACTTGCTCGTTATGCTCCCCAATTTATAATAGATTGGATGAATGAACAGCAAATCTTAGATATTGAGGCTAAGAGAAGAAAGGAAAACACTAGAATGGAACTCCCATTTGTTTATTCGCGTGAAAACGCAAAATATTTTCCTGATCCTCAAAAGAAAAAGAAATCTGGGATATTTTTAAATACAAACTCATCTAACAAAACAACTTTACCAAACGACTATTTTGATTCTTATATTGTAAACAAAAATGAGGATAGTGTTTCTAAAACATCTTATGATACTAAGAAATACGTTCCTCCTTTGATTTTAGAATCTAAAATTGTTGAGTTGGAAGATAAGATAGATGATGATTTTATTCAAAACAGTTTGGAAAAATATATCATTTTTACTGTTTTTAAATCTAGTTTTAAAGAGAATGTTATTTCTGAAAAACAAATTTTTGGATTTTCTGAAGTTTCAGAAGAAAATAAAATGGGATTTTCATCAAGTGTTGGTTCTCGGTCCAAGCTAGAAACGAAAACTGGAATTTCTCGGTCTCAGTTGGAAACGAAAACTGGAATTTCTCGGTCTCAGTTGGAAACGAAAATTGGAATTTCTCGGTCTCAGTTAGAAACGAAAACATCAGTTTTCGGTTCATCCTTGGAACGAAAACCAGATTCTTACTCTTATCACTGTGATAATTTTACGACTTATGCTACTGAAGGGGAATCATATAAGTTGTCTGATTAAATGGATGATTCTTTGACTTTCAATGATTTTTATTTTTCAAAGAAAAGAAAAAGAAGACGGTCAAGAAAGTCTAAGAAGAAAGATAAGGATGAGTCTGATAAATCTGATAAATCTGATTCTGATTATTCCTTTTCAGATCGGCCTTTGAGAAAGGAAATCAAGATGGAATGGCGGGTGAAGAATAGAAAAATAGATGATATACATGTATTAGATAAACGTGATGATACTTGTAATAAAAACACATTTGCTAGTTTGAATAATGTTCAAAAATATTCTCGTGAGCAAATGTTGATTCTTCAACATGATATCTCATGTTTGTCTTCTCCATGTGATCTATCTTCTATTTCTTTACACATTTCATCTAAATGTACTAACTCTTCTTTGTTTCACCATGCAAAATATTTTGTGAAAAGTACAATTTTCTTTAACAAACTCATGGAATGTTCTAATAAAAAGGAACCCATTATGAAGTGGGTTCCTAAATCTTTGTGAGTTTTTCTACATGAATGCAGCCTAGTCATCTCTGGTATATGGACTCTGGATGTTCAAAACATATGACTGGCAATAAATCTTTATTGTCAAATTTTAAAGAACAGTCTGGAGGTCGTGTAAGGTTCGGAAACAAAGATACTTCTCCTATTCTTGGCTATGGCGATCTTGTACAAGGCAACATAACGATTAAAAGAGTTAGCTATGTTGAAGGCCTCGACTTCGATCTCTTTAGTATTGGGCAATTCTGTGATAAGAATTTGGGAGTCAATTTTAAATCAAAAAGAGTTACAGTCAAAGATGACAGTGGTAAGGAACTTCTCATTGGTAGAAGACGGTCAAATCTTTACACTATTGACTTCTCAACAGCCAAGTTTCCTTCCAAGACTTGTCTTCTTTCAAAGGCTTCAGTTCAAGAAAGCTGGTTGTGGCATAGACGGCTAGCTCATCTCAATTTCAAGTACATTGATCGTCTTGCTAAAAACGACTCAGTTCGTGGTCTTCCGACTCTTCGATTTCAATCAGACAAACTTTGTCGAGATTGTGAGAAAGGCAAAATGAAGAAAGTTGCACACAAGCCAAAGCCTAATTTTTGCACAAAGGATATTCTAGAAATCCTTCATGTAGACTTGTGTGGCCCAATGAAGACAAAGAGCATTGGTAAGAAACGATATGTATTGGTCGTTGTTGATGATTATTCAAGATACACTTGGGTTCGTTTTCTGAAATCCAAAGACGAAACCCCGGAGATACTTATCACTCTCATCAAGACTACTCAGACTAACAAGCAAAAGCTAGTTAAGATTGTCAGATCAGACAATGGTACAGAATTCAAGAACAACATTTTAAAAGCTTTTTATAATGATCATGGCATCCAACAACAGTTTTCTGCCACACGTACACCACAACAGAACGGAGTTGTTGAACGCCGCAATCGTACGCTTGTAGAAGCTGCTCGTTCCATGCTTGCTTACTCTGGACTTCCTATCTATCTTTGGGCCGAGGCTATCTCTACTGCTTGTTATACTCAGAATCGTTACGAAAATAAAGCAGAAACTGCTCCAAGTGAAACATGCTCTGCTGATAAAGAAAAGCCTAAAGAAGCAGAAACAGAAATGCAGTCTATGTTTGAAGACATGTTGAGCAAAGTAAATCTTCCAGAGACTGATATTTCTACAGAAAACAATTTACAATTGGTACTTTATGTTGATCCAGATTCTGAGCCAGTTTCTTCTGTTATACCAAAATCTGTGAATATGTCTGAGGCTGAAGCGTTTGAGAATTTCAGAGCATCTTATGAAAATATTATTGATGTGGATTCTGAAAATGAAATTGATGCCAAGTTTGAAAGTTTTTGGAAAGTCAAAGAAGAAGAAGAAGATGATGATGATGATAGTGATACTGATGTATTGTATGCAGATCTTTCATCTCAAGAAGTTAGATTTCCTTTTCAAGATGAACAGAATTCTCCACAAGATGATTCTTCTCAGATTCAGTCTGAAGCAGTTTCAAATCCTCTGATTGTCTCTACAACTCTTATATCTTCTACATCAGTTGTCTCTGAGCTTCCAGCGAGTGTTTCTAATGTGTCTATTCCAGTTATGATTCCACCTACCAAGATTCCTCGTGCTCCAACAAGTAAATCTGGTAAGTCAGTGGATCCTAATTTTATGGCTCCTGATTTTATTCCAGAAAATCTTAGATCTTCAGGAATTCCTATTTCAAGGGAGCATAGACGACAAAGGTTTGAGGCTAGAGATATGAGACAGGTGTTTCGAAATGTATACCTTGAAGATACTCACAGAAGTATTTTTGTGAAACACAAGACTGCTTTGAGTTTTGAGTTTTTCTTGGGCATTGAAAAAGAGTTTGATCTTGTTAAACAGAACTATTTGATGGCCATGAGGTATTTGAGACAAGGGAAAGAAAAAGTATATTCTGAGAAGGGGATTGTACAAGTTAAATGTGTTTCAATGTTCAACATATTCAACATCTGGGTTTCTAATTTCACTGTTCAACGAAGAGACTGCAAAGACTATACCTTCACAGAAGCAGATTTTAATGAAGTTCATGTGGATGATATTGAGTTTCTATTCAATTTCTTCAGCTCTCTCAATGAACGATCAGATGATATGAATAGAGCCTTCAACACTGTAAGAAGACATATTATCAGAACTATTCGCTTTTATAGCTTATTTGACTTTCAGTTGGGTGTTGAAAATCATCAACCTACGATCAACTTGCACAAGCCAAAACAAAAGCTCGACAATATTGAAAGTTTCTTATTATTTACTGTTGTTGATGAACCGTATGGAGTGGTGTACAGAAACTTGAAGGGTCGTCATTGTTTTATGAGATTTGAAGAAGTCTGCAAGTATTCTGATGGAACTTTGAAGCTTATCAAGATGCATCTAATTCAGAAGTTGAATTATGAAAAGCAGAATGTGGCAAACAGACAGAGATTCAATTTTTATCCACAAAATGAAGGAAACAAAGAGTTACTGAGATTGGAGAAGGCAATAGATGTAATTCAAGACAGAATCAACTTTCGAAATGCTTTACGTCGCCTTGAAGCTCAAGTGGATATCAGAAGATTTTCTTGATTTTAGAGCTCGGTGCCAAAGGTTACAAAGGGGGAGATTGTTAGATCATTTTTAGTTGTAACCTTTGTATTTATTTTACTTTGAGGGTATATAAACCCTTGTGTTAGTTGTTTTTGTGAGATAACAGATTACATTTTCATATCATATATTTTTGGCTCCACATTCTCTCTCTCTCTATCTTTCTCTCTCTAGAATCTTAAGATCTTGAGTTCACATAGAAAACTTGAGATGACAGACTTAGAAGGCATTTTGCTGCCAAAACTTGAACCCATAGTTCTTCACTATCGAACGTAAAAACATTGTCAAGAAACAAAACTTTAAGGATCAGTTTTATAATGGATTTTCATTGAACAAATGATGACTCAACAGTCAACAGCAAAAAAAAAACTCAACAGTAACATTACATGAAACCGCAGCAGCACAAAAAATAGGTAAAAGTTACCAAAAGTGAAAAAAAAAATATATTACCTTCTTCCGTAACATTACATGAAACATAAAAAATAGGTAGACTTATTACCCTTGGATTTGGACCCATTCATGCTTGCTCCACATAAAATATAAAAAAGAAGGTAATCATTAACACATCTACAAAAAATGAAACCAAAGAACAAAGTTCAATACCTTACAATCAACGCCATCTGGTTTCGCTGTAAATTACAAACCCTAAATAGTTTCATGGAGAAAAACGGAAATCGATTACAAACACTTACAAACTCAATTCACAATGGAGAATTACAAAAGAAATCGATCCACATGAAATTTACGATAAATGGAAATAGATTACTCAGGAATTACGCATTAAAAATTACACAGGACATCGATTATAAGAAAACTTGAGAAGAGATGGAGAGAGATGGAGAAAGAATCGAAAAACCTAAGCAGAGATGGAGAGCAATGGAGGAAACCTGGTGAGAATCGATCGATGGAGATAATATCTACAACAGAGACCGATTTCAATATAATAACCAAGCACAAATCAAAATCAAATGAGAGAAAACATAAATCAATCTTGTTTGGGAACAAACAAAATCGATTGAGAGCTTAACCCTAAATGGTGTACCTGATGTGTGTTTGGCGAAAGTAGCGAGAGGATAGCCTGAATCGTCGTCTGCATATTTGAGCTCACATGAATCGTTCCGAAGCACCATCTTGGAAGAAGAGAAAGTCTGAAACGTTTCCTTGGATGAAGCGCCTAGAGTTGTACTGATGGGGTTAGCTCTGTGAGAGATTTTATGTATAGCAGACTTGTACCTTACGCTAATAAAGTTGTAATTAAGAGATTTTAAGAGATTGTGCATTAAAAAATAGTACATTATTCAATAAAAGTTGTTTTTAAGAGATTTTCAAATCTGGTTTATAAGATAGTATAGATATGTGTAAGTCCAGTTTTGTGGGCGGCTTTCATATCGATATTAAAATTTTCAATCATTTTCTCTTTTACTATTTCTAATAAAGAAAACTAAGCGCATCTTCAATGCAAGGTTCTTATAAGCAAAAATGTAGTGGCTATTAAGAACTAGCATTGTGGAGAGTTCTTATAAGAACGTAAATCCCTCTAGGTTCTTAAAGAATGAGAGGTTGTGATTACTAAAGTAGCTGTCATTGCATCAACCAAGTTCGCTTGCATAGAGAGAACTATCTTTTGGTCAATCACTTGAAATATGTGAGATGTGACATTATCCTTATTTTTTTACTTTTTTTTCTTGACTTTATAATAATTATTTATATTATTTATATATATATATATATATATATATATATATATATATATTTAATTATATAAGTATGAGACCCACAAAAATAGGTTCTTATAAGAACTACCATTGTGGACTTTTATATGAATTTTTTATTTGATGAGGTGGAAATGAGGTGACATCAAAAGGTACAAAAAATATGTTCTTATAAGAACTTGCATTAGAGATGCTCTAATCGTGACACTAACGTTTAATAATCTATACTACTATATAAAAATTCTAAAACGGTTATTGTACAATAACATTTACCACCCTTACAATGTTACATTTACCACCTTACAATTACTTATTTAATTTATTTTATACTCCTTACTTTTTCATTTTTTTATTTTACACCATTATCATATCAACACAAATTATCGTATATGAACAAAAATGCAATGAAAAAATACGTTTATTTTTCTACAAATTATACCATTATAATCATCTCGTCAATACCTTCAAAACGAGCCCAATATTAAATATTTTTTAATTTAACCGTACTATTAAATATCATGAATATCTACAAATTAAATTGTTTTATATCCATACGTTTTATTTTTTTTCACCGTTAGCACATTAAAAATATATAATCGTAAAATATATTAAAAATACATTTCATTCTTATTATAAATTACATCACTATAATCTCCACTATATTATAAAAAATTTAATACAATTTTTTTACAAACCTTTGAAAGCCAAAATTTTCTCCCTCATGTTTCACTTCCTAATTCAATTAAATGTTACGTTTATCACTCTTACAATTAGTTATTTAATTTATTTATATCTCTTGTTTTCTTATTTTCCATTTTATACCCTTATCATGTTAACATAAATAATCGTATACGAACAAGCCCAATATTGAATATTTTTTTTATTTAACCGTACTATTAAATATCATGAATATCTACAAATAAGATTGTTTTATATCCTTATACTTTATTTTATTTTCACCTTTAGCATATTAAAAATACGTAAACCAACTAAAATATAACAAAAACACGTTTCATCAATTCATTTTATTTTGAAAAAGTTACATTGTAACACACATAATAAATTATTGAAATAGTTCACATAAATCACCAACTAGCGAATTCCGTATAGCGAACTGATATTTGTTATCCTTGATTTGATTATACTATAAACATAAAATTATTGGAATTTACGCCTATTTTAGACTGTCCTTTTTGCTCTTTATTTAACTTTTTAAATAAATTTAGAAGATAAAAATAATTTTTACACCCGCCGCATTGCGTAGGCATATAACTATATATATATATATATTTGTAAAAGTTGATAAATTTTTTTATATAATTTTTTTTGATAAAATTGTTTCCTATATTTGTGTTTTTTATATGAAAATGAAAAATTTTATCAAATTGAGAAAATGCATGAAACAATTTATCAAAATGAGAAAAATACATGAAACAATTTCATTTTTACATAAAAAACACAAATATATGAAACAATTTCATAAACAAAAGAATTATATAACACAATTTCATCAAATTAAACAATTTCATTAACTTAACCAATAAAATCGATGATTTACACGGTTTGCAAAATTAGGCCTGCAACGGAAGAAATGAACACAATGTTTCCTATTCCGGAAGCCTTCAAAAGAGGATGTGCAAGTTGACACAAATGGAAACAAGATTCCAAATTGGTAGACATGATGGTCGAATAGTCTTCGGTTGTATACTCTATGGTAGGTTTCACATTGTTTGTCCCAGCATTGTTTACCTACAAAAAATTAACACCGAACTCTGTTGAAGTAAATCCGAAGTGCATGCGGAAATCCGTAGAGACCATTTTAAGGGCACAACTACCTAGAAGAACTTACTAGGATGTTAAGCTTGCCACTGAAAAGTGACGAGACTTTTTCCATAAGTTGTTCTCGTTGGAGATGAGAGGCCACGTCGCAGATTGATCCAGTGACTTTGAAGCCTTTGGCGGACCATTCTTGTAACCGTTGATTAAGTTCGGACTCGGTGCGTGAGCATGTGTGCACCGCCGCCCCTAAATCCGCCAGTTCCTCTACCACTGTGTAGCCGATTCCTTGTGTACCACCCGTGACGACAGCAGTCATTCCGGTTAGAGACCATCTCGGCTTTTCAGTTGGACTCAGACCAACAAAGTTTTCGGGAGCGGCGGTCGTCATGCTTGGAGTCTGCTTCTTCTTTTTCTTTAGATATCAGTGTTGCCTAATTAAACCATGAACCATTGCTACTCTATATATATATATATACACACACTTAGTGATGTTTTGAAAACCAGTGTTATAATGCAAATTTTGCACACCATTTTCAACGGACTTGAGTATTTCTTTTGATTTATGGATTATTTTAATTATAATTAAGGATTAGTAGGTCTTTTTCTATTTAATCCGGTACATATAATAGTTTTATTGAGCGGTTATTTTTGGATAGTTTTAAATGTGAATCGGATAATTATGGTATTTTTTTAAAGTATCCGATATTAATGTGTTTTTAATTAAAATTATTCTTTTTACTATAGATATCGTCGGTTTGTGTTTTACGGGGTTCTTCTTCGTCGGTGGAGTAATGACATTCGCATGATAAAGTAGTTCCATTTAATGAAACAAATGTTCGGGATATATTCAAAAGCGAATGAAACGTTTTTATTTCATTTGTTCGTCCCGTCCATTTCACCAAGATTGTTCCTTCAGGCAATATTGACGATGAAGTTTCTGCGAACGAGGGTTTGGAGGATTTAGATGGGGGCCTGTCTGAATGTAGATGCCAACCATGGCGTTGTTTATTTTATTCGCTTATGTTTACCGTGATTGATCGTTTTTGTTGATGTGAACCTATGTGATTTACATATGAACTATATGTTCATATTTGAACCCGTGTAATTCATAGATGAACTATTTTAACTGATTCACATATAAACTAATTAATTAACTTATTTTGATAAAACTGATTCATATATGAACATATAGTTCACATATGAACTAATCAATGAATTCACGTATGAGCATATAGTTCATATGTGAATCACACGAGTTCACATATGAAATTGTTTGGCGTCTATTTGTAAAAGTTATAAAAATACCTCTCTATCTTTTGCAAACTATGCAAGAAATTATTCGTTGCTTCACAGTAAAAGTCACAAATGTTGACCAGATGAAGCGCTATGATCATTTCTCTACTTCTCATACATTTAACACTTCTAATTTGAATCTCTTCCTATATATATATATATATATATATATATATACATATATATAGAGAGAGAGAGAGGGGGGGGGAGAAGTTCAAATAAAAACTCAATTTTCATTGTGAACGTGGGGACAAATCTCGACCACTCCAACTCTATTGATCCAACAACTCATATTAAATAGAGTTTTTAATTTTAAGATGCTTAGGGATAAAAATGGAAGATAATTTAAACTCACATCTACCATATTTGACCTTTTATTTTCTTTTTTAATTAAAAAACTTTTACCCAATTACAGTTTAAAATAAATTATCTTAAAAATTACTAATATTTTAATCAAACAAATTACATAAAAAAACGATAATTTCGTGCTCTTTGATATGACATCCATCTCGATATAGTTTTTTGTTGTTGTTTTTAACCGTTTTTTACGTGAAATGCTATATATGTGTTATATTCATTATGAATATTATGTACGTTCAGGTCTCTACAACACCTCGACATTGTAAGTATGTAACTCGATATCACCTTCTTCAACACTTTTTTCAACGTCGTAAGGCATCACGTTTCTTTAACACCGTAACCCAATACCCATCAAGACGAATCGAAAACTTATCGAGTAATTATGTTGTGAACCGGGAAATAAAAGAAAGAGTGTCACGTCTCCACATCTTCACCGGTCATTCATGTATTATTCATCATGAATAACGTATCATTCAGAATGAATAATACAACATTCAAGGTGAATAATTCATGATTTATGAATTCGTGTATTAAAAACTAGTATTGTGGAGAGTTCTTATAAGAACCTAAATTCCTCTAGGTTCTTAAAGAATGAGAGGTTGTGATTACTAAAGTAGCTGTCATTGCATCAACCAAGTTCGCCTGCACAGAGAGAATTATCTTTTGGTCAATCACTCGAAATATGTGAGACAACAATATATATATATATATATAATTATATAAGTATGAGACCCACAAAAAGATGTTCTTTTAATAACTACCATTGTGGACTTTTATATGAATTTTTAATTTGATGAGGTGGAAATGAGGTGACACCAAAAAATACAAAAAAGAGGTTCTTATAAGAACTTGCATTGGAGATGCTCTAATCGTGACACTAACGTTTAATAATCTATACTACTATATAAAAATTCTAAAACGGTTATTGTACAATAACATTTACCACCTTACAATTACTTATTTAATTTACTTTATACTCTTTACTTTTTCATTTTTTTATTTTACACCATTATCATATTAACACAAATAATCGTATATGAACAGAAATGCAATGAAAAAATATGTTCATTTTTCTACAAGTTATACACTACAACAAAAAGGGGTTTATAGGACCCTCATTAGTGTCCTAATAGGGTACTTAATAGGACTTTTAAGTTTATAGGACAAAAAGCATGTGTGTCCCCTCTAAAGGCGTTGTATTAGGTTAGTAGGATGAATTTGAGCGTCCTAATAAGTTTTACGATTATAATACAAATCCCGTAGTCCTATAAAATGGATTAAGTAACACAAAAAAGTGTCCTAATAGACTATAATATATGACGCTTAATGTTGTCACAAAATGTTTAGATTTAAGAACAAATATGAGTGTCCCAAAAATTGGTTTTATAGGACAAAATTCGATGTCGCCAAAACATTTTTATAGTACCAAAATACGTGTCCTAATAAATAAACTAAATAACACTAAAAAGTGTCATAATAGCCTATAATAAGCAACACTAAAACATCCTAAAAGACTATAATATGGGATGCCTGATGCAATTATGAAATCATTCTGTAATATTGCATTTAAAAACAGATATGAAAGTTTTATGAATTGATTCGATAGGACAAAATTCAATTTTGCACAAGTACTTATATGAGTACCTATTACCAAGCTATGAATCCCACCACAAGGTCGTATCATGACAAAACTAAGTAACAATCAAGAATTACCAAAATACAAAAAAAAATCTTATTGTCCCCTATGAATGAGAGACTTCATCATGAACCACCTACAATTAAAGAACACATATGAGCTTGAAGTTATATGATAAAAAGTTCTATAAATACTAAAGTGTCGTTTGTTTTTTAAGAGGCCTAAAGTCTGAAGTCTTATTTTAGTTATGATTCATAAGAGGTGGTGTGTAAAAAGGTCTGAACGATTCAGACTTAAGAGTTATTAAGAGGGGTTTTTAAAAAAACAAACAATCCCTAAATCTCACAAGTTTTAAAAGATTAACATACCAAAGTGAAAGGACAGGGCCATGCGATCGTTGCTCCAATAGCATCTTCAACTATAATAAACAATCAATATGGTCTGACCAAACGTTCCCGCTTTTTAATAGCAACTAGAACATGTACCTCATACCAATTTGGACCAATCTCCTCGCCATCAACCAATTCATCTGAATCTAAACTCTTGACTCGTCCTCTTGTCACAATCTCCATGGAATTTATAATATTCGTAAGATAAACAACATCCCCAACCTACAAAAACGTGATTGAAAAACAAGGTCTTAAGAACAAGTTATGTATGACACAATCTAAACACCAAACCAAATACAAATTGCAACAAGAGACCCATTAAAAATGACATGTTTTTATCTAAATTTTCATGGATCTCTTGTTTGACCCTTGATTAAGCAAAGGTCACCACATTGTAACTACTGTTTCATTTTCATGTGAATGTAGAAACAAAACAAGATGAAGTACCCACCCCATAGATGATATACCTAATGTCTACAAAACAAGCCCAATATTAAATATTTTTTAATTTAACCGTACTATTAAATATCATGAATATCTACAAATTAAATTGTTTTATATTCATACGTTATATTTTTTTTCACCGTTAGCACATTAAAAATATATAATCGTAAAATATATTAAAAATACATTTCATTCTTATTATAAATTACATCACTATAATCTCTACTATATTATAAAAAATTTAATACAACTTTTTTACAAACCTTTGAAAGCCAAAATTTTCTCCTTCATATTCCACTTCCTGATTCAATTAAATGTTAAGTTTATCACCCTTACAATTAGTTATTTAATTTATTTTATATCCCTTGTTTTCTTATTTTCCATTTTATACCCTTATCATGTTAACATAAATAATCGTATACGAACAAGCCCAATATTGAATATTTTTTTATTTAACCGTACTATTAAATATCATTAATATCTACAAATAAGATTGTTTTATATCCTTACACTTTATTTTATTTTCACCTTTAGCATATTAAAAATACGTAAACCAACTAAAATATATTAAAAACATTTTTCATCAATTCATTTTATTTTGAAAAAGTTACATAGTAACACACATAATAAATTATTGAAATAGTTCACATAAATCACCAACTAGCGAATTCCGTATAGCGAAGTGATATTTGTTATCCTTGATTTGATTATACTATAAACATGAAATTATTGGAATTTACGCATCTTCAACTGCCTCTTTTCCCCTTTATTTAACTTTTTAAATAAATTTGGAAGATAAAAACAATTTTTACACTCGCCGCATTGCACAGGCATATAACTATATATATATATATTTGTAAAACTTGATAAATTGTTTTATATAATTTTTTTTTGATAAAATTGTTTCCTATATTTGTGTTTTTTATATGAAAATGAAAAATTTTATCAGATTGAGAAAATGCATCAAAATGAGAAAAATACATGAAACAATTTCATTTTTACATAAAAAACACAAAAAAATTATATAACACAATTTCATCAAATTAAACAATTTCATGAACCAATTTCATTAACTTAACCAATGAAATCGATGGTTTACATGGTTTGCAAAATTAGAGTGGTTTTCATTTGATCTCGACAAACCATGGCAACCAAATTTATAGTTTACTAATGTAATAAATGAAATTTAAGTATAAATCTATAATATGACCAAATATGTAATTTACTAACTGAAATTCTTAATGACGTTAGTGCAGGGACGAAAATAAAACCTAAATGGAAACCATGAGGATATAAAAAAGCTGTTTTTTAAAAATCAAGGATGAAAAATCGTTATAAACATTAATTTGACTAATTCAACTAAAAATCGTTCTCTAAATCAAAAGTTTGACTAATTCAAGTCTAATTTTGTGTGCCAACGACTTTTGGACCATTTCGAGGGTGGGCCATGGATATTATCGGATTTCACTGTTAAAATTGATTTATTTAATGTCACATTTAAGCGACATGTAAAGAAAATTCACTCGATCATATAGTTTTTAAATGGGTTATACAAGTTATATATATATATATATATATATATATATATAGGGAAAGGTTCATTTGAGAAACACTAAATATATGAGAAATAGAGAAGTGATCTTAAACCATTAATTCGGTCAAGATCGGCGGCTTTGACCGAGAATTAGGGGATAATTGCTCACATGGTCCACTCCCGTGTTCCTCACATTTTTTATTATTCGAAGGGTATTTTTGTAAATTATCCAAACGCATTCATATATGAACGCATGCGTTCAGATATGAATATCACTTTTTTTTTCCTTTTTTTTAGCCGTGTGTGTTCATATATGAATGCATGCAAAAAACAGAAATTCATATATGAATGTTAGTAGAATGTCACTATTTTTTTTGTACGTATTCATATATGAACGCATGCATTCATATATGAAGGCATGCAAAAAACAGGCGTTCATATATGAATGTCACTCTTTTTTTTTGCATGTATTCATATATGAACGCATGCATTCATATATGAAGGCATGCAGTCAGTGTTTATGTAAAAATTATGAACATTCATATATGAACGCATACATTCATATATGAAGGCATGCAAAAAACAGACGTTCATATATGAATGTCACTCTTTTTTTTTTGCATGCATTCATATATGAAGGCATGCAGTCGGTGTTTATTTAAAATTACGAACATTCATATATGAACACATGCATTCATGTATGACTGCATGTCTTCATATATATGAACACGCGCGTGTTTTTGTCAAAGTTACGTAAATACCCTTATATTTTTGGAAGAGCCGTAATTTTTGACCACCAGTCAAAGCCGTAACTTTTGACAAATTAAATCCAATCTTGACCATATGAATGGCTAAGATCACTTCTCTATTTCTCATATTTATACCATTTCTCAAATGAACCAAACACTACATATATATATAGACTTAAGTTCGCATGAGAATAAACAGTTTTCGTGAGACCGGTGAGACCAATCTTTAAAGTATGAAACTTTACACCAAAAAACTGTGAATGTAAAAAAAATCGAACTTTTCATATGGAAAACACCGTAAATGTTACGTTCACGGTGTTTTTCGCTGTGAATGTTCGTTTTTTTTACCTTCACAACGTCTTCACTGTGAAGGTTCGGATATACTTTCACAGTCTTTTATATATGAAGGTTTGATTTTTTTAAACTTGGTTTAGGTTTTTTTACCTTCATAGTGTGATTACATTATGAAGGTTCGAATGTTTTTTACCTTCACAGTGTTTCGGTGTGAAGTTCCATGTTTTAAGGCTTGATCTCATGTGGTCTCACGGAAACAGCTTGGTCTCACGTGAACCTGACTCTCTCTCTCTCTCTCTCTATATATATATATATATATATATATTTTTTTTTTTTGAAAAATTATTAAACTTATGGATTTCTAAAATATAATGTAATAAAAATATACATTATAATCAGGGGCGGAACACAATCTTTCCAACCGTAGGGGCCGGACCGAGGGACAAACCTAAAGAAGAGTCACCAGTGGCACGTGTCACCGTATTATCTCTCTGTCGAAATGTTAAAATTTTTTGTTTATGAAAGGTGCAACTGCATCATTTTAAAATGTGTCACGTATGATATTCAAAAGTTGAAGAAGGTACGGTGCACCTGTAATCAACCAAAAAACCAAAAAAAAACTCTAGGAATCAACACAAAAAACCGAAAAAGTCCCTCGAAATCAATTAAAAAAAACTTAAAAACCTCTCGAAATCAAGCAAAAAGCTATAAAAATCTCTCGAAACGGTGAAATTAAGCTAAACACACGTCGAGTGATGAATTGAATGCCATTCTATTAAAAACCATAAACTCATTTGACCGCTTTTATAAAAGTGGATTTTTTTTACAACCTAAACCCCAACCCCATTTCTAAGTTATCTAATCTTTTGAATCCACTAATGTTTATATATATATATATATATATATATATATATATATATATATATAGAGAGAGAGAGAGAGAGAGAGAGAGAGAGAGAGAGAGAGAGGAAAGTTCAAATTAAACTCATTTTTCATTGTACACGTGAGGACAAATCTCAGTCACTCGATCTCTTTTGATCCAACAACTCATATTAAATAGAGTTTTTAAATTTAAAATGTTTAGGGGTAAAAATGGAAGAAAATTTAAACACACGCCTACCATATTTGACCTTTTATTTTCTTTTTTAATTAAAAACTTTTTACCCAATTAAAGTTTAAAATAAAGTATCTTAAAAATTATTAATATTTTAATCAAACAAATTACATCAAAAAAACGAGAATTTCATACTCTTCGATATGACATCCATCTTGATATAGTTTTTTTTTTGTCGTTTTAACCGTTTTTTACATGAAATGCTATATATGTGTTATATTCATCATGAATATTTATGTACGTTCAAGTTTGTACAATACATCGACACCGTAAGTATGTAACTCGGCATCACCTTCTTCAACACTTTTTAAACGTCGTAAGACATCACGTTTCTTCAGCAACATAACCCAACACCCATCAAGACGAATCGAGAACCTATTGAATAATTCTGTTGTGAATCGGGGAACAAAAGAGAGCGCGTCACGTCTCCACATCTTCACAGGTTGTAACACCCCTAAAATTCGAAAATAATAGACAATTAAAACTTCCAAAAACTCTTAAATACATAGCACTGGAATAACGAATAACTAAAGTTACAAGGAAGAATCACTACAACAACGTATCAGAGTTATAACGGAACTATCTAGTCCCACAAACGGGGACAAGATTAGTCGGGTGTTACTAAAACCAGCAAAGCTGCTATCTTCACTAACCCGGATGACGTCACTAAAGCCCTCCTACCGAAACTTCTTCGAAGCTCCACTCAGATCCATCTAAGACCTGATATACATGTTGAAAGAAAAAGTGTTAGGCTTAACGTCTAGTGAGTTAAAGCGGTTTTCATCATATAAACCATAAAACATTTAAAACGAACATTTTACTCTGAATAAGGCCATTCTAGAAATACTGATTAATAAGAGGCTTTATGCGCAAATCAAGTTGCTTCTAATTTCCAAACACCTATTTTAAATGATTAATCGACGTCCAACTTTTCCCAAAACGCACCCACACGGTATTTCACCAAAAGACTCTTTGTGTAACTAAAATGGTACGTTTCAACACCGAAGGCATGGGTAAGGGAATACCAAAAAATAACACCTTTCGGTGATGGGGGATACCCGATTCCATCGAATGTGGCGGACACACAAAGTTAAGTCACTTATCAACGTTCTCGAGTTTCGCATAGACCATGGATCCCCGTATTCGGCTCCTCTGAGCTACCACCGCAAGATACCCAAATGAGCCTAGTGACTACTCGACCTCTAGATGAGTCTCACCACAAAGTCATAAGTCCCTGTATCCATCTCACCATGGGCACCACCGCAAGACTTAGCTTCGTATATGGCTCTCCAAGAGCACCACCGCAAGCTTATATAAAAACATGACTTGGGGACCACTCACTAGACTCAAACATGGACATTAAAACTCCATGATGAACATAACGACTCATATGCCTATGGATCCATTGCATTACAGTCTAAACATTACACGACTCCATATGAATGAACTAGTGCATCCAAAACATGTAATAACCAACATTTGTATAATAGTTGCTTTTCCATAAAACACTCCATAATGAGCCATTTAAACCGGACAACGTCCTAAAACCCGTTAGTGTACAATTCAAGCCGAAAGGCATCGTAAAACATTTGATACTCAGATAGAGCCAATATGGCTACATAAGCCGATGTACAACTTTACCAAAAATTCTCAGATTAAAAAGGTATTCGTTCTAACCACCCACACTTTTAAAGTCAAAGGAGTTAAAGTTTTCAAATATAAAACTCGTAGGTTGAGTAAAGCCCCAAATGACCATATTTCAGTAACCGATCTTTAAAATACCCAATTCACACTATAATCCCATTTAAAACCATTTGTACTTCAAATCTTCTCATATTAGTGACTCAAGTAATACAATACCCCAAACTCTTCAAATGTTCAAGAAACATTTACGGAGGATCAAAATCTCCTTTTTGGTGACTCAAACACCTCATAAAATATTGTAACCCATTTTCAAAGATTTATATACCAAATATGTATACTATACAAATGTTCACAAAATCTTATTAAAATGAAGTAAACTCATGGATATACTTTTAAAACCCAAAATATGTGCATTTTGACATGTATATAGTTTTTCAAAGCAACTAGAACTCACCTTGTTAGATTTAGAGTAAATCTAGGTTTTACCCACAAACTTGAGTTCCTTTGAAGCGGAGATCTTGGATCCTTCCACTAGATCCAAGGTTTCTACATATCCCTTACCACAAACATTCCTAAACTTATACCAAACCCTAAGGATAGAAAACAAGATGAAGAACACCAAACCCTAACTTTTTAGATGGAAAGATGGGTAGATTACCTTGATCACAAACCCTTGAATCCACACAATATCTTCAATCCACTTCTTTCTATACTTGAAAAGCTCCAAAAGACGAGACTCTAGGTTCAAGAATCACTCAAATCGGGTTTGGGAGGAAGAAGTTATGAGAAAATGAAGTTAGATCCCTAAAATCGAGTTTAAAACTCTTAGATAGAATCCCGTGGCCTTGCCCGCGAGTTGCAAGTCGCGGGGCAAGTCGCCCACATCCCAAAACATGGATTCCAGTGTGTTGCGCGGCCTGGGCCGCGGCTCAGGGTCGTGCATCAACCCGCGACCCTTCAACAGCCCTGATTTCTCGCGTGTTTCGCGCCTGATTCGATTCCGATGGTTCCATCGTGAAGTTTACCTGATTTCCCAATACCTTTACTTCCTAAGAGTCAAACAACTCCTGTATTACCATCGAGGATAAATTCCAAAATTACGGGTGTTACAATCCTCCCCACCTTGAAAATGATTTCGTCCTCGAAATCTGAATTTGATCACGTCAACCACCATGCATACTTATAGGTCTAACCATGCCTTTATGCATTTCTAACAAATCTCTAGCCTTCAACCTTCGACCACACTAAATCCTAGATCGCAACCAACATAGAATGAACTTCCCTTCACCGACGTCCTTGCTGTGTGATTCACATATGAACTATATGCTCATACGTGAATTCATTGATTAGTTCACATGGGAACTATTAGTTCACATGTGAACTATATGTTCATATGTGAATCAGTTTTATTAGAATCAGTTAATTAATTAGTTTATATGTGAATCAGTTAAAATAGTTCATCTATGAATTACACGGGTTTAAATATGAACATATAGTTCATATGTAAATCACATAGGTTCACATCAACAAAAACGATCAATAACGGTAAACATAAGCGAATAAAATAAACGTCATGGTTGGCATCTACATTCAGACAGACCCCATCTAAATCCTCCAAACCCTCGTTCGCAGAAACTTCATCGTCAATATTGCCTGAAGGAACAATCTTGGTGAAATGGACGGGACGAACAAATGAAATAAAAGTGTTTCATTCGCTTTCGAATATATCCCGAACATTTGTTTCATTAAATGGAACTGCTTTATCATGCGAATGTCATTACTCCACCGACGAAATCTATAGTAAAAAGAATAATTTTAATTAAAAACACATTAATATCGGATACTTTAAAAAAAATACCATAATTATCCGATTCACATTTAAAACTATACAAAAATAATCGCTCAATAAAACTATTATATGTATCCCGATTAAATAGAAAAAGACCTACTAATCCTTATAATTAAAATAATCCAAAAATCAAAAGAAATACTCAAGTCCGTTGAAAATGGTGTGAAAAATTTGCATTATAACACTGGTTTTCAAAACATCACTAAGTGTGTATATATATATAGAGAGAGAGACTTAAGTTTGCGTGAGACCAAACAGTTTCCGTGAGACCGGTGAGACCAATCTTTAAAGTATGAAACTTCACACCAAAAAACTGTGAATGTAAAAAAAATCGAACTTTTCATAGGGAAAACACCGTAAATGTTACGTTCACGGTGTTTTTCGCTGTGAATGTTCTTTTTTTTACCTTCACAGCGTCTTCACTGTGAAGGTTCGGATATACCTTAACTGTCTTTTAGCTGTGAAAGTTTGATTTTTTTTAACTTGGTTTAGGTTTTTTTACCTTCATAGTGTGATTACATTACGAAGGTTCGAATGTTTTTTATCTTCACCGTGTTTCGGTGTGAAGTTTCATGTTTTAAGGCTTGGTCTCACACGGTCTCACGGAAACAGCTTGGTCTTGCGTTAACCTGACCCTATATATATATATATATATATATATATATATATATATATATATATATATATATATATAGTAGCAATGGTTCATGGTTTAATTAGGAAACACTGATATCTAAAGAAAAAGAAGAAGCAGACTCCAAGCATGACGACCGCCGCTCCCGAAAGCTTTGTTGGTCTGAGTCCAACTGAAAAGCCCAGATGGTCTCTAACCGGAATGACTGCTGTCGTCACGGGTGGTACACAAGGAATCGGCTACGCAGTGGTAGAGGAACTGGCGGATTTAGGGGCGGCGGTGCACACATGCTCACGCACCGAGTCTGAACTTAATCAACGGTTACAAGAATGGTCCGCCAAAGGCTTCAAAGTCACTGGATCAATCTGCGACGTGGCCTCTCATCTCCAACGAGAACAACTTATGGAAAAAGTCTCGTCACTTTTCAGTGGCAAGCTTAACATCCTAGTAAGTTCTTCTAGCTAGTTGTGCCCTTAAAATGGTCTCTACGGATTTCCGTATGCACTTCGGACTTACTTCTACAGAGTTCGGTGTTAATTTTTTGTAGGTAAACAATGCTGGGACAAACAATGTGAAACCTACCATAGAGTATACAGCCGAAGACTATTCGACCATCATGTCTACCAATTTGGAATCTTGTTTCCATTTGTGTCAACTTGCACATCCTCTTTTGAAGGCTTCCGGGGTAGGAAACATTGTGTTCATTTCTTCCGTTGCAGGCCTGGTTCACGCTAATGTTGGGTCGCCTTACAGTGCCACCAAAGGTATATATGGTTGCATGAACGTGTTTAAGATGATAGAATGGCTTAGGGAAAAGGGTTCTAAAGTTTGTTTTGCTTCATATCCACAGGTGCATTAAATCAATTTACAAAGAATTTAGCATGTGAATGGGCTGGAGACAACATTCGGAGTAATTCTGTAGCACCATGGTTCATACCAACTCCTCTTATTGAAAATGTAATTAATATGCCTTAGTTCATCTTTTTTCTCTACTGATCATGTCAAGTTCCCTTGTTCCTAATTTGAGCTAATTGGGTTGGGAAATGTTTCAGCTTATAAAGACTATTGATGCAAACAAGTTTTTGAATGATGTGGAATCTCGAACTCCAATGAAACGCCTTGGAAAAGCAAATGAAGTTTCATCTCTGGTGGCCTTTCTATGCCTACCTGCTGCTTCTTACATTACTGGCCAAACGATTGCTATTGATGGAGGATTTACAGTCAACGGTTTCTCATGACTGCAACACGTCGCCTTGATTTCGACACTCGAGTTCACACTGGTACTTTCAGCTTTCTTTTTTTCTCGTAAGGGATGATAGTCACTTCGGTGTTTATCAAGCCTAATGTCACATGTTGGTTTGTTATTTTGGTTTCGGAAAAGGGGAAGGGGTTTAAACCTACTAATTTGAAAATACCAAACAAATCAGATACCATTAATGGTGCAAATTAATCAAGTGGTTCTAACAAGAATAAAATTTGTGATATATTAAATGATAAAGATTTATTGTTGAAACATAAAAACAGCAAACCAAATTTAATAGTACATGATAATTAGTAAAAATAAGAGAAACATGCAAGTAATGTGTGATCAATTAATCCATTCGGCACTTTTTTGGTGACAATTAATACAAGTAAATTTAGGGGTGTTTGTGGTTCGGTTTGAGCGATTTAACCCTCTAAACCACAAATGACGGTTTAGTAAATTTTCAAACCGAGTGGTTTGGTAGCAAGTGACTAAACCGGACCATAAAAAAGCGGTTTGGTCTGACTGGTTTTGATAGTTTGGGTCTCTTATGAATTTTAAACTAAAAAAAATATAAACTTTATATCCAAAATAAATTTTCTACCAATAACATTATTAATTAATAGTATATTGAATTATATAGGAAATATTTATATAGTAAATTAAAAAAAATATTGAGCAAGTTAAAAAAAAGTTAAACAAGTCCACCACTAATGGTTGAATTTTGGACAAATATTGCGAAAACGTATGACGACTTGGATTTTAGAAAACGTATGACTATTTGGATTTTAGATTCAAATTTTTAACGGGTCTCAAAACTTGGTCAAATTTAGATAAAACAATCAATAGAGAAAATGGAAACGAAAGAGATATATAATGTCTTTGACGAACTTTTTTTAATTGGGTCATAAAAGTTGATCAGCCTACAACATGAAAATTAAATATGATTAATACATACGTTTTTTTGACGGTCGGTTCGGTCCAGACCGCTCAAAAAAGGGTCGAACGACCACTGAGCGGTTTGGCTGTTTTTTAGTCTGGACCGGACCGCCAAACCACTAAAACTGCCAAAAACGATCCGGTTTAACTTAGTTCGACCGATTTGATCAGTCCAACAATTTTTAAACACCTCTACAAGTTACCACACAATCTCTAGACCAATTTGTACAAGAAGGTTTTGATTCAAACGCGTGCATGTAAATTTTTTGATAACAAGGAACAAAGCAAACTTTAATGATTCGATATCTTGTTGGCCAAATATCGTCCGTGGCTATAGTTAGGAATAGTATATATGGGGTGGTTTCATTTGAAAATCTCTATTAGAGTGGAAACTTTAGAAATCATCTGGATATCATTGATCTTATTAACCAATGATTAAGATTCATTTGACTTAAATATGTTAATAAATGAATTAATTTATTAATGAAAATTAATAATAGGCCAAAAGGACAAAATTGTCTATTGCTTTCCCTGTTTCTATTTTGGGAATCGGAAATCCCGATGAATAGGGAATCGGTATCAAATCTGTAAAGAAAACTTTTGTCTGGTTACCAAACTTCACAAGAACCTCTCCAAGTTTCATTAGCAATGATGATACGACTTGCTAGTGGTAATCTTTGAAGATTTCAGTATTTTAGATTTGAATAAGAAGAGCAAATCCTCCTATTTTTCGATTTTGATTTCATTCTCACCTTACAGTGGTTCCTTGGCTTCGATTTCATTGTGTAGGTCGGAAGAGGAGCGAAAGATTGATGAAGAAAAACACATTTTCAAACTTCACGAACACATCAGAGAATCCTCTCGATGAAGATGGTAATGAAATCAAACCGAATTCAGATGGGAACTCTAAGAACGGACCGCCAGTGGTGAAACCCAAAATCGAAGTTTATAAGCATGGCTCTCTTCAAGTAAGTTTTTATACACATACCTGGTAGTATTTCAATTTCTGAAATCGACTATTGTAGTTAGGGCTGTAAACGAACCGAACGAACACGAACGGAGACTTGTTCGTGTTCGTTCGTTTAACTTAACCGAACAAACGAACGAACACGAACGGTAAACGAACGAAAATTTTTGTGTTCATGTTCGTTTGTTAAGAAAATATGTTCGTTCGTGTTCGTTTATGTTCGTTCATTAAGAGATAAACGAACGTAAACGAACGAACATAAATGAACATAAACGAACACAAATGAATAAAAAACAACCATCGTTACTCATAATTTCGTTCGTAAAAAATAACATAACAAATAAAAAAAAAGGGATAAACTTAGGAGGTATAAAAAAGGAATTTTAAAAAACTAATTTAATTAAT
This sequence comes from Arctium minus, assembly GCA_954870635.1. NCBI lineage: Eukaryota > Viridiplantae > Streptophyta > Magnoliopsida > Asterales > Asteraceae > Arctium > Arctium minus. The sequence goes on from OX941081.1 coordinate 148,081,627, forward strand.
GTTTTGACACATTAATGTCATAATATATATAAATATATTTATATATATATAAACAAATATAAACAAAAATAAACGAACATAAATGAACGTAAACGAACGAACATAAACGAACGTAAACAAACATAAATGAACAAACATTAACGAAAATAAATGAACGAACGTTCACGAACATAAATGAACGAACGAGATCATTGTTCATGTTCGTTCATTTAACTAAACGAACAAAAAAATGTGTTCATATTCGTTCATTTATTAAATAAACGAACATAAACGAACTTCCCGCCGAACAGTTCAGGAACGGTTCGCTGAACGTTCGGTTCGTTTACAACCCTAATTGTAGTTGGTATTTTGAAGGAAGTCAGAATATTAGTGGTAACACCCTAATTTCATTTGTGTTGCACTTACAAAGTACCCCCAATGAAATTAGGCTTTATTGTTTTAAAGTTGAAAGGAAGTCGATTTTAGTTGTTCAAACTAGGGATGTTCATCTAAACCGCTAAACCGCATAAACTGTCCAAACCGCACCGTAAAGCGCGGTTTAGAACTTCCGCGGTGCGGTTTGCATTTTTACCAAACCGCACTATGCGGTGCGATTTGAGGTTTTGAGTTGTCAAACCGCGCTTCAAACCGCATCGCACCGCACATTATATATATGTATATATTTTTAATTTTATATATTACACACACACTTACATATATATATATATATAGAATAACTGCAATATTTATATAATATGTATTTAGGAATCAGACGTATCGAATATTTTTATTTTTTGGGCTACGATCACGTTATCGTTGATTTTAAAATGAATTTTAATTTTATAATTATTGAATTGTAGGTGTAAAATGCGTAAGATACAAACCACATAAACCGCGCCGCACAGCACCGCATTTTGCGGTGCGGTTTGGAAAAATGATCAAACCGCATATGCGGTGCGGTTTGCGGTTTTGCCCCAAACCGTACCAAACCGCACCGCGGACACCCCTAGTTCAAACTATAATATATTTACAATGTTGATTTTACTTACAAAGACCCACACGGAAAATTAGGTGTCAGTGCTTCTACTATGTGATGAAACATTTGTCTGCATATTTTGGAATCTATGAAATCCATGAAATAGGTTTAGAAATTACCATGAAACACTTTCTGATGTGATGAGACAGTATCATTATTTGGTTTCCTGCTGTGTAATTGTGATGAAATCAAATTAATGTATAATGAATGAAAAAAATTATAGTCGTGGAAATATAATGAACTCAATTTCACACAAAAACATTAACAAGGCATTCCTTCTGTATCTTACTTTCATTAAGGATGATGAAACAGGTCCATTAAGTATATTGGTTTAGTTTATATCAGAAGAAGAAGTTTCATTACTTGGCTTTGTTCATTGATTTTCTCTAAAACTTAAATTCAACAAGTAAAATTTGGTTTAAATTCTTATGTAATGAAACACGGTAAGTTTATGATTTGCTTCAGTTGTTATTGTGATGAAACATGTTCAAATTCTAAAGAAAACCATGGGATTCCTTCTTAATGTTAGTCAAATGAAACATTTGATTAAGTAACTTGGTTTAGTTTAGTTCGGATGAAATATGTTCATTATTCGGCTTGTTTCGATATACTTCTACATCAATCAAAACCATATGTGACTATATGGATTCCTTCTATATTTACTTATTATATGTGCTAAAACAAGTTTGTTACTATTAATGTATTAACAAATGTTGTGTGATGAAATCATATTCAACTGTGATGCTCATGTAACACCTGTAATTTTCGGTAAGTAAAGGTCACCCAGACGTTTTTGGAACTTATAACGACGGGACTTTTGTTGGGAAATCATTATCTAAAGTCCCTTGGAGTATAGGGAGTGTTGGCATTGAAAAAGTTGAGTTTCGGGGCCCCGGAAAGGTCCCACTACTGTCATAGTCGCACTGTCACAGTCACAGAGAAGGATCAGAGGCCAGGGGAGTTTGGCTGGTCAATGTCGCACCAGGGTGCAGAGGGTCTGTTAAATCGCGAATTGCAGCCTTTTTCTCATTTCTCACTTCTCAAATTCCATCCTTTCTCTCCCAAACCGATTCCCACCTTCTTGGTTCAAACCCTATCCATTCCTATGGCCATTCACTTTGATTTTGAAGCATTTCCATCACCTTCTAGGTCTTGGAAGTCTAGGATTCAAGAAGCTACCATTCCACCACCTCCATTGAAGTCTTCTTCAAGAAAATCTAGAGTTTTGAGTTCTATCAAAACCCACTATTGTAAGTTCATCCATTTTCTTTCTAACACTTTAATCAAGTTACAAATGCTCCATCTTTGACCTCCTAGTGTTTCTATTTATCAACTTTGGATTGGTTGATTTTGGGGAGATTAGGTTAAATTAGGGTTTTTGACCAAAATAGAGATTTTGATATAAGATGTTTGGAGATCGATTATATATATGGTTATAGATGCATATTTATGGATCTAGGTTTTTGAAGAATTTTGCTTGCGGACTCGGATTTCTTCAAGGAAGCTTAAAGCGGGGTAAAATCTAGATTTAGTCTAAATCTAGCAAGATGGGTTCAAGTTGATTTATGAAAACGATGTACATGCCAAAATATTTATTTTAAAGTGTATATGTTTTACATTAAATTGTTAACTGCTGATAAGTTTTGGTTATTTGGAAGTATTTAACTTTATAAGCTTACATAACCCATATCTTTGGGATTTTTGGGTATTTGATAAATAAATCATTTTGATATGTTTCTTTGATGATATAATATAGAGTGAATTGTGGATTTGGTTCCTATGGTTTTGTGATTTCTTTGACCATGGTTCTCATTATATGTTTATTGTGTATTTGGTCCTTGTGGTATTCAATTTGTCTTGCTCATGGTCTTTCTGACTAACATCTCCGTTAACTTCGTTAAATCAAGGACCATTTTCGCCATTTGCCATTTTTTTGTTCTTTTACGATAAGAAAAAAAAAACAATACTTTTATACACACACATATAACGAAATCAAAATAAATAAAATAGAATATTATTGTATGATTTGATTGTTTAACTTTTTAAAAAGATTAACTATATTAATATGATTTAATAGCATAAATATAGCATAAATAATGGAAATCGATAGCAAAAAACTTTAAAAAAAAACTCGAAATCATGGAATTAGGCTAAAAACACATCAACCAATATTGAACGTCAGTAAAAAGATGAAGACACATCGATTAAAACCATGCTTTTTGTAAAAAAAAAATCTATATTATATGGTGCTACTGTATGAAAAAAAATTCTCGGTTCGTCCCTGATGATGGGGATGATGAAAAACCCAGGTTGTTTAGGTTGGAGATCTTGTATTGGGATTCAATATGTAGCGAACTTTATCGTAATATTTGGTTGGTTGGAATCCGGTGAGATCTTAAAGATTTGGAAATTGACCAAATTACATATATGCGCTTAGTTCAATCATCGAAATTTAGTTCGGAAGTCCAATTCCGCATATAGTGGAATTTAAATTCCTTGCATTGTAGTAAGGAATTTCAATTCTTTTTCATGCCTTCTTTTGAGAAATACTATTCTTCGAAATTTAGTTCGGAAGTCCAAGTTCAAAGTTAGTTTATTTTCAATTCAATTTTCTTATTTGACAAGGACAAAAGCTACAGGTGATATTTTCTTTTTCTTTATTAGACTGAATTTTATTTTTTAAAATATAAAATTAAATCAAATGATATATTCATCATTGTACATTTTTTGTAAATATAAAATAAACCATAGTTGTCACAAATGCTAGAGAATTCTATTCATTCTATCGATCGACTGAATGTTTATAATTATTGAACCGATAACGACAACTTACACATTTTCTCACCGCCGTACATGCTATAGTCTTTTCTCTTCAATCTTTTTTATAAGGGTAATGCTATCACAAATGTTATATGCACCTTCTTCCTCCTTTTTTTAAATGTTCGAATCAAATCAAATTATATTGAAAATGTAAAAATTAAAATTTGATGTAAATGTATAATAGGAGAAAAATAATAGGTAGGCGTGTAATTGGCCTCACCCACCCCTTTTTTGAAATATAATCTTTGACAAATTTTATATTAGCCTAATATATAAAAGTCAACAAATATCCAGTAATTTTATAAATGAAAGTACTTCCATTATTTATGCTATTAAATCGTATTAATATAGTTAATCTATTAAAAAAGTTAAACAATCAAATCATACAATAATATTCTAATTTATTTATTTTGATATCGTTATATGTGTGTGTATAAAATTATTGTTTTCTTCTTATCCTAAAAGGACAAAAAATGGCAAATGGCGAAAATGGTCCTTGATTTAACGAAGTTAACGGAGATGTTAGTCAGAAGGACCATGGCCAAGACAAATTGAATACCACAAGGACCAAATCCACAATAAACATAGAATGAGGACCATGGTCAAAGAAATCACAAAACCACAAGACCAAATCCACAATTCACTCTATAATATATGAATGGAGGTTATTTTACATAATTGCCCATTTGGTGCATACGATTTTATAAACCGTTGGAAAATGCATATCTTTGTGTTAGGAGTCATTTTGGGAAACATAAAGGGGTGAGTCCTTTTGGAAAACGCTTTGTTTCGACCAATGAGGAGTTTTGGGTTAATCACACTTTTAGTCTTTGTGTTTGCATAACTATGGGTTAAAAGTGTTTTATTGTCTGCACTGACGTTTATTGTACAATAAAGGAATTTTGTTGAACTTTGGCTCGGTTTGACTAAAGTGAGTCTTGGGGACTTGTGTCCAGTTTTAATAACTTAAAGTGGAGCTTTGGGTGTGAGTTGCATTTATTGCACTTTATTTCGGGGAATACAGGTTTGAGTGCGTGTGTCACTCATTTGGAGTCATGTATTTTACACTGTAATGTATTGGATCCATAGGCATGTAAGTCAGTCGTGTTAATGGTGAGGACTCTTAGGATTCTCACTTTGGGAAAATATGCCGTGTTGGCATAGGTGTCGTCCCGGTTGTTTGGCTAAGAGGAACCTTTATGGGTTGTACTTCGGGACCATGGGTCTTGTGTTGGGTGTCTAATTCTTGTGCACGAGGTTAGACATCGAGAGTTGTAACAACCGTATGAATTATTTTAGTTAGGGGATAGTTTGTGGCAAGGTCTCTTTGAGGAGGGGGTTATCTGAAAATAAAGGTTTAGGGTTAATGCTTTTCATTTCCAAGTCGCCTACCATTTTTTGGGGAAAAAGTCTGCAAGAAAAGATGTGGGTCTGTGTGCGCGCGTGGGTTCTTGGTGCGAGAAGGAGCAAGGAGAAAAAGGATTTCCTCATCATTTTTCGAGAAGGTAAGTTCTTTGTTTGCTCCTAATGTTATCTATATCAGTGGAACAATTAGTTGATTAAAAGCTTGGGTATCAGTTATGAAAAATCCCTCGATCGACGTCTTAGTATTGGGATTTGGATTGAGTTATGATTATTTTATTAAGAATTCTTGAAGTCAGTTTGGGATTTACTCTCGTTTGGGAAGGGAAGGGATTCATTAATGCATTGTTTGTTGATCGACCTAAATAAAATTGGTATTATGAGATGGAATCTAATGTTAATCATTTTAGAGTTGGGTATGGAAATGGTACCTGCAACTATCGAAACCATTGGTTCTTGTTCCGGCGATTCAGAAGACTGAGTGACCCCGGGGGGGGGGGGGGGGGGACCGGATGGTACCGGTCGAATCTCATGCGTCGGTCGATTTCAGTCTTGCTTAGTCCGGTCGAAGCACCGGTCATGGGGGGAGACCTCGGTCTCTTGCACACCGGTCATCTGGTTTCACATCGGTCGATGGTCAAAGGGAAGCACCAGTCATCCAAACCCCGGTCGCATTCAGACCCCGGTCGAATGGATAATCCCGGTTCCCGGGCTCTGAAGGTGGGCGGAAGCCCAAGATAAGTTAAATCTCATTTAAAGATTTAGTTAGTTTAAAATTGTTTAGTGTTGGGCTTCTTTTGTGGTCTGGCCCATGTCTCTTTTGTGTATAATAGGATGTTTTAAATGTTGCCTTAGGTTAAGAATTTTAGTGTGTCGGGTTTTCTCAGTTAATAAGAGACCGTTGAGATTTTGGGTTTAGGGCCAACCTTGTTGAAATAAGAAGTATCGAAAATTCACCGGGTATTGCATTGTTTTATAGGTTTCAGTTCGAATTATAACGGTAGACATAAAGCCTTAAGCAAAGGACACCAGGTGAGTTTTCTGAACTAAACTTTTTGCGAACGAAAGCATGCAAAGTTTAATTTTTAAACTTTGAATTATTTACGATGGCAAGTTTATTATGAATTGATTTAAGTGTGTTTTCAAATGTGATGTTATATGTATGCATACATTATTTGTGGAACATGTGACCTAAGTCGGGGAGTGTGGCCGCCTACTCGTGTCGGGGAGTGTGGCCCGTTTATGTCGTTGGGGGTGTGTCCCAACATTAAGGCAGCGCGAGTTAGACGCATCGTCATTGACGGTCGTGTGGTCAGAAGCGTGTTTATCTTTATGTGCTTATAAACCTGTTGTTTTAAAATTGCTGGAAAGTTATTTTGTTACCTATTTATTTAGAGGGGACTCACTAGACCTTCGGTCTAACCCTCACTCTTTTAAACTAAAAATCTTTTCAGGCAAGCGAGTTTTAGAAAGGGAAAATAAAGGGGAAAGAGAAGGTGTAGCGGGATCAGATAGATGACCGTCATCTTAGTTACTGCTATTAGAAGTATCTTAGTTGTGAATAGGTTGTTTATGTAAACCTGGAAACTATATTGTACATTTTGGGGGCCGTTTTGGCATTTTTATTATTAGGCTTTAAAGTTGCTATCTTGTTGCTTTGGTTGGGTTGTTACAAGAGTTATCAAGTAAGGAGCTGAGGCTCCTATCTTGAATGCTAGGGAATAGGCACTAGGGGTCGAATGAGTACCCTGAGGATGAAACTCCGCTAGAGAACGAACTGGAAATAAGATCGTGTATCCTTGAGGTGTAGCTCAGCAGAGCAGGCAATAGGGGATACGGTGTTCGGGGACTTGAAATAAATTCCTACTGGAGGTGTGGCTCGACGGAGCAGGCAATACAGTCACGACTAGAGGTGTAGCTCGGTAGAGTAGGCAATACGGTCATGATCTGAGGTGTAGTTCGACAACATGGTTATGTGGCTTAACTTTGTGTTCCGCCACGTACAATGGAATCGGGTCTCCCCCGTCACCGGAAGGTGTTAGTTGGGTATTAAATTGTATTATTTTATTATCCATGTTTTCGGTGACGTTTTGCATATGCGGGTTTGTTTATTCAAGATTATGAGTTGTGTATTATGCCTTGCCCACGTTTGGAGTGTTTCGAGAAATGAAGTTTTATTTCACATTTTTATAAATTGGGAGTTTAGTTTACTGTTCACGTTTCGAGCAAATTTGGGGTTGATGTTGTTTACGAAAGAATGTTTGTGTTATGTTGCGTATTTTTAAGAGGTGTTTGTTATTGGAAAATGAGTCGTTTAATATTCAAAGCAAATCATTTTGAAAGACAATGATTTAAACTGTGTTCCTCCATTTAACAAATATATTTATTTCATGTTGAAAACTCTTGAACTCACTAGGCGTTAGCCTAACCTTTTTATTTGTCGGCGTGTACATTAGGTTCCGATTGGGGAGTGGTTCTAGCGTTGTTGCGAAGAGTTGAGTACTAGTTATATCCACGAGGGTGAGTAGCTTGGTGAAATCTTCCGCCTTTATCTTGGGAATAACAACTTGTATTTGGGTTTTAGTAACACCCGACTCTATTTAGTCTTCGTGTAAGACTCTATTTATTTGTTGATGGTCAAACCTAGATTGGTAATTCAAGTTTGGACTTGTTGTAAGAGATTTTATCTTTATTTGAGGTTTTATTGAAAATTTTAAATTAGTTGCTCTTTCCAAATTTGAGGGTGTTACAAGTTGGTATCAGAGCTTAAGTTTGAGAGAATTAGGTATTGAATTTCGGATGCCTAGACTCAAACTACCGTTCTTCTAAGTGATCGAAAGTGGAATTTCACCATTAGGTACCTTAAGATATGCTATTTTGAGGTTGACTGAGTCGCTAGAAACGGGAAACTTGTCGAGGATGGAAAGGATAATCTTGTACGGTACGTTCATAATGGCACCTGACCAGTGTTATGATTAACCTACATGTTACATAGGCATACTTGAACCGTCTTGGTATGATGACCGTTGGGGAGTGAGGAAGTTTCTAAGCGAGTAACCGATAGAAGAATTGATGTTTATAGCATTTCCATATTGGAGTGATGGGTAAGCACGACGAATGCATTGAGTTGACCATTTTGGATCGGAGTTGTTGGTGGAATTAGAATCATAGGCTTATCGAGTTGACTTTATTTCAAGAAGAAAATTGTAAGTTAACTGAATAAGTGTGATTATTGCTTTAAGATGTTGAGCATCCGGAGGACGATGTATGACTATGAGATTGAGGAGCGTGGTTCTAAGACATTGTGATGCCGACAAAAAGTCATGCACGAAATTTATTTCTGAAATAAGTTTGCACCAATTACTTCTCATATTTTTCGAATCATAAAGTGAAATAAGTTATGAGATTTTGGAGAAATGTTTGGCACGCGCCAGATTTTAATCGTGAGTTTAAACATGCATGAAATGACTTATTGCACATAGTTGCAAAATTGTATTGAAAATCTCTTCATCCCCGTTTTGTGTCTAACGTTGTTTCGAACATTGCGGTGCGCATATTTTGTTGTTGATTAAGTCTTGGGCAAGTGACTACATTTTATGACTTTAACATTGGATCTCCTCCACATATGTTAAAGTTTTGGACGAAGAGTTATCTCCCACCATTTTGGTATTTGAGTTTCATATAGAATTTTATTACGAGTGATTTTGTGGATTTAAGGTGGTGATTGTAATGGCGTCCAGTTGTGTTATTTTTCTCATGGGTTCTTGTATGAGCGGTTTGGTTGCATATAGTAGGCATGTATGTCTTAGTTGGTGTTTTTGCCATTGTGTTTTAGTCGATGTCCTAGAACGACGAGAGCATATTATTGATTTGGCGTTAAACTTGAGAACAACGTAAATTATTTTACCTTTTAATCAAAGTGCATACACATGTCACAATGCTAATTTTGTGAGATATCTGGCGCATGCAAGTCCGGTTGTGGAATGTTATTCCGTGTGAGTTTATGGAGTTTTATGATGTATTAATTTTATAATGCTTTGCTATGCGAAAGGGAACTATGAAATGCGTAGGCTTTAATTATGTTGCGTGTAAATTTATGAGTTTATTTAGCGTTTAGTCTCATGCAAGTTTTGTTGAAAAATGACACTTTATTTTGCATGGCGGTAAAAAGGGGAACTCCTAAAATTTTAACATTTTCAAACATATTTTCGTCTTATGCTTTTATGTTGGGAAGCGAAAATTTTGACACCATTTGATTTTAACGTTAGTGAGTTTATGAAAATTCAGTTAGGTTTTATGACGTCTTATTTGCGACATTTTGAGTTGCGTAGATAAAATTTTGGGACATGAATACTGACATCATTGTGTGCGTTAACTTATGAAATTTTCGTCTAATATTCTATCTCATGCGAGTTTTGCACCGGTATTTTTGCAACCGTAAGAGGCGTATTGAGAGTTTTGTTAGTATACGTTACCCCGTATGTTATTTTGGGAGTGTCAATGTCATATGACTTCTCTTTTGGGTTGTTGTTTAACACTTTGTCTCATGCGAGTTTTGCACGTGACATCTTGCAACTGTACGGGACGTCTTAATAACCTTAATGTCGCATGATTGCGTGTACACTTTTTGGTGTTGAATATGATTTACACTCGCATGGGTAAGTTTACGAAAGATTTATGTTGCCTCGTTTTGAACTTTTGCTTTGGACATGTTTCAGTTGTTGATTTTACTGTTATAAATTTTCCGTAATGCATTAAAAGAGTTATTGGTATACATGTCATTGTAAAGGCTATTTTTGAACAAGTGCATTTTATTTGCGCGGCCCAAGGTTTAAACTCGAATTAAAATTTTAATTGCGTGTGACCAAATCACGCACCCCTATCGTTTTACTAAGTTTTGAGGAATAGACTGATGTATATGGGTCTTGTTGGAAAGTTTTATTCCATGATGCTTTGTGGTTTAAAGAAAGGAATTTTGAAGTAAAATTTGTGAGGGTCCCTTTGGAGTCGTACAAACCCTTATTGCATACGTTTTCGTACAAAAAGTTATTTTCATGTTCATGGTGTAATTGATGCATGCTAGTACCATGGCAACCCATTTGAAAACTTTGTTGCGCATCTTTTGTTATTGACATTATTAATGTGAGTATTGATCAAATGAATTTTGAAATAAATTTCTATGAATGGCTTTAATGATCACTGTGTACACCTACCGGGTAAACGGTAGTAGATTTTATATGTACGACCAATTGTTATAAAACTGTTGCATTTGAAAGTTTTGTAAATTTCAAATTGGCATATTAGCTTGGAAAACCTTGAACTCATTGTTGCTATAGATTTAAACCATATCTTGAAAAGAGTTGCGATTAGGGACTAGAGGAGTCCTTGGGAATGGAAGCGTCGGATGATCCGACTTGTGGTCAGTCTTGAATTTTGGATTTCAGTTCTGGATTTGTGAGCACGCGAATAATTGAGGCATTAGGTTTATGTCTTTCCAGTTAATTAAGGGGTGATAATCTTGCTTGGGTAAACCTGCGAGATAAGGTCTTGTGTGTCACTATTTGCGCCTGTTTGGGTTCGATTATTGAGCTGCTTGTTCGCTGACATCAGGTTATAAGTTGATTGTGTGCTGTCTTGATGAGTTTCCATGAACAAAGGATTTATTGTGGCCCGTTTGTTAGAGATGTAAGATTGAGAATATTAGTCCTCTGTTAGGTGTCAACCTTATTGTGACTATACTTTTGAAATGAAATATTGGGTGGGATGTCCACGTGTTTAATATCATCATTTTGGTTTTAGGCGTCGACTTGTTTTCTTGAAGTCAAAGAATCTTGGAATGATTTGAGCTATTCCCGTTAGATCACGAGGACCTCTCGGTGGTGAAATTTAAAGGAGGATTAGATGTTAGTAATTAAGTATTGATGCGTATAGGTTTTCCCGATGTGGTAAAGATCTTATTAAGGGAAAGTTTTGGAGGTTGAGAGTAGATCGGAGTTGGGTGATGGACGAATCTGCATTGACCAGCTACCTGGAGAGCGTATTGGTACGCCCTTGGAAGGACGACCTTATCAATATCAAGAATGGATAATTGAGAATTCTGAGACTTCTTTGGGGTTTGATGTCTATCATTAATCTTGAGTTCCGAATCATGTGAATCGAAGGTAAACTGGCCAATGAGAAGATGAGATCACCAAACTTCCCTTGAGGTAGTACGTGTCACCCAAGGTTAGGAGACAACCGCAATCTCATGGTTAAAGGCTAAGATTAATAAGATAAGTATTCATTCAAAATATAAGTGTGTTATGCCCAAGGGGACAATTATCGTGAGGACCAGCATGAGGTTATGGTGGTAGCTCTGGCACGCGGAGTAGAGACAATCTATCCCGCGGGCAACGTTTCGTGGAAATTTAGATTTCGAGGACGAAATCACTTTTAAGGTTGCGAGGATTGTAACACCCGTAATTTTCGGTAAGTAAAGGTCACCCAGACGTTTTTGGAACTTATAACGACGAGACTTTTGTTGGGAAATCATTATCTAAAGTCCCTTGGAGTATCGGGAGTATTAGCATTGATAAAGTTGAGTTTCGGGGCATCGGAAAGGTCTCGCTACAATGCCCAACGACTTTGACAGTGTCATAATATCATTGTCACAGTCGCAGAGAAGGAACAGAGGCCAGGGGAGTTTGGCGACATTGCCCAGGGCGGCGACATTGCCCAGGGCAGCGACATTGCCTTTTTTCTCCCAAACCGGGGTTCAGAGGGTCTGTTAAATCGCGAATTTAAGCCTTTTTCTCATTTTCTCACTTCTCAAATTCCATCATTTCTCTCCCAAACCGATTCCCACCTTCTTGGTTCAAACCCTAGCCATTCACTTTGATTTTGAAGCATTTCCATCACCTTCTAGGTCTTGGAAGTCTAGGATTCAAGAAGCTACCATTCCACCACCTCCATTGAAGTCTTCTTCAAGAAAATCTAGGGTTTTGAGTTTTATCAAAACCCACTATTGTAAGTTCATCCATTTTCGTTCTAACACTTTAATCAAGTTACAAATGCTCTATCTTTGACCTCCTAGTGTTTCTATTTATCAACTTTGGATTGGTTGATTTTGGGGAGATTAGGTCAAATTAGGGTTTTTGACCAAAATAGAGATTTTGATATAATATGTTTGGAGATCGATTATATATATGGTTGAAGATGCATATTTATGGTTGGAAATTTATGGATCTAGGTTTTTGAAGAATTTTGCTTGCGGACTCGGATTTCTTCAAGGAAACTTAAAGCGAAGTAAAATCTAGATTTAGCCTAAATCTAACAAGATGAGTTCAAGTTGATTTATGAAAATGGTGTACATGCCAAAATATTTATTTTAAAGTGTTTATGTTTCACATTAAATTGTAACTGTTGATAAATTTTGGTTATTTGAAAGTATTTAACTTTATAAGCTTACATAACACATATCTTTGGGATTTTTGGGTATTTGATAAATAAATCATTTTGATATGTTTCTTTGATGATATAATATACGAATGGAGGTTATTTAACATAATTGCCCATTAGGTGCATACAATTTTATAAACCGTTGGAAAATCTATATCTTTGTGTTAGGAGTCATTTTTGGGAAACATAAAGGGGTGAGTCCTTTTGGAAAACGCTTTGTTTCGACCAATGAGGAGTTTTGGGTTAATCACACTTTTGGTCTTTGTGTTTGCATAACTATAGGTTAAAAGTGTTTTATTGTCATCATTGACGTTTATTGTACAATAATGGAATTTTGGTGAACTTTGGCTCGGTTTGAGTAAAGTGAGTCTTGGGTACTTGTGTCCGGTTTTAATAACTTAAAGTGGAGCTTTGGGTGTGAGTTGCATTTATTGCACTTTATTTCGGGGAATACAGGTTTGAGTGCGTGTGTCACTCATTTGGAGTCATGTATTTTACACTGTAATGTATTGGATCCATAGGCATGTAAGTCAGTCGTGTTAATGGTGAGGACTCTTAGGATTCTCACTTTGGGAAAATATGCCGTGTTGGCATAGGTGTCGTCCCGGTTGTTTGGCTAAGAGGAACCTTTATGGGTTGTACTTCGGGACGATAGGTCTTGTGTTGGGTGTCTAATTCTTGTGCACGAGGTTACACATCGAGAGTTGTAACAACCGTATCTTGAATGCTTGGGAGTAGGCACTAGGGGTCGAATGAGTACCCTAAGGATGAAACTCTGCTAGAGACCGAACAGGCAATAAGATCGTGTATCCTTGAGGTGTAGCTCGGCAGAGCAGGCAATAGGGGATACGATGTTTGGGGACTTGAAATAAAGTCCTACTGGAGGTGTAGCTCAACGGAGCAGGCAATATAGTCACGACTGAAGGTGTAGCTCGGTAGAGCAGGCAATACGGTCACGATCTGAGGTGTAGTTTAACAACATGGTTATGTGATTTAACTTTGTGTTCTGCCACGTACAATGGAATCGGGTCTCCCCCGTCACCGGAAGGTGTTAGTTGGGTATTAAATTGTATTATTTTATTATCCATGTTTTCGGTGACGTTTTGCATATGCGGGTTTGTTTATTCAAGATTATGAGTTGTGTATTATGCCTTGCCCACGTTTGGAGTGTTTCGAGAAATGAAGTTTTATTTCACATTTTTATAAATTGGGAGTTTAGTTTACTGTTCACGTTTTGAGCAAATTTGGGGTTGATGTTGTTTACGAAAGAATGTTTGTGTTATGTTGCGTATTTTTAAGAGGTGTTTGTTATTGGAAAATGAGTCGTTTAATATTCAAAGCAAATCATTTTGAAAGACAATGATTTAAACTGTGTTCCTCCATTTAACAAATATATTTATTTCATGTTGAAAACTCTTGAACTCACTAGGCGTTAGCCTAACCTTTTTATTTGTCGGCGTGTACATTAGGTTCCGGTTGGGGAGTGGTTCTAGCGTTGTTGCGAAGAGTTGATTATTAGTTATATCCACGAGGGTGAGTAGCTTGGTGAAGTCTTCCACCTTTATCTTGGGAATAACAACTTGTTTTTGGGTTTTAGTAACACCCGACTCTATTTAGTCTTCGTGTAAGACTCTATTTATTTGTTGATGGTTAAACCTAGATTGGTAATTCAAGTTTGGACTTGTTGTAAGAGATTTTATCTTTATTTGAGGTTTTATTGAAAATTTTAAATTAGTTGTTTTTTCAAAATTTAAGGGAGTTACAGCTCAAATAAATTATACTAGGGAAACTATAATGAACAATTGCACATTATTAATGGGATTAAACTATAGTAAACAGATGCACATTCCTATGAAACACATTAACAACAGTTAATGTGCATATGTTGCAAGTTTTCATGATTGGTAATGGATGCATGCAATAGTTTCCCATGTGTACATCTAGCAATTCTTCCAGGTTTGATAATGTAACTATGAAACCTATTGTTAATGTTTCCATGAAACAGTATCACCTTTGTACATGTAGCTTGTATTCCATGTTTGGTAAATGGTAAGCAGTATCACCTGTGTATATGTATGGTTGAACTTTTTTATGATTTCTTCTCAATTGAATGTATAAATAACGCTTCATTCTCAAATGTTTCTCTAATCAATTTAACTTGTTTCATCTATGTTTCATTTCTAATTTTATGATGAAGCAGATGAGGCTGATAGGAAAAATGAAAAATCTATGACCAGCAGAAGGAAGTGGCAAACCAGGTAGTTATTGAACTAAAATTTCATATGCAAAGTTACAAACTAATATACTAACGTTTTTGTAGGGAAAGATGCAAAAACTTCTAAAGTTGGAATTACAAAGGAAGCATCAAGCCAAGGTAAAAATTGTTTTAGCTATACCTAATTTAATTTAGAATGAAATAACATTCAAATTTATGCATTTAGAATGAAACCTATCTATACTACCTTAATATTGGTTTACACCAAATGTCTTAAAGACAACTTCTAAAGCACATGGTACAACCATTTTATGCAAGAATTTCAAAAAACTCTTAATTACAACTTGTTATGCATGATGTACAAGTTTTTAATGCATCCAATTTACATGATCATCTACATGGGCTTTTCACTGTTCATTGTACTGCCCCCATCTACGTCTTAGATCATACCATACCAAGAATAATGCAACCATACGTTTTCTTCTTCTACTTCTTCACGCCTCATCCCATACCGATAGTACGCTGTATCCATACGCTTTCTTCCTTGTAATGGAAGATTTCTTCACCTACCTCTTCATGTCTCAGTCCATACCAATTTGGATTCACACGTTTCCTTCTCTCTGAAATGAAAGATTTCTTCTCTATATCGCAACTACCTGCTGCTACTCAACGTTGCATATAAATCCAGCCACAAGGTTTTAATTTCTCCACATGTTATTCTTATTATTTCACTCATACTTTCTTCCCTTCCTCCATTATCGATCCTGGTTAGAATCCATTGGAAAATAAGCTAGAGCTCTCGGTTCATCACTCTCAGTGAGTTTAATTTTAGTTTCAATCAATCGATTTCTTATGTGGTTACCTAGGTTTAGATTTCATACGTGGTTACTTAGGTTTCAATCAGTCGATTTCATACTCTCTGTAACTTCTTATTTCTCTAAAAGTTCAATTTTTGTTTCAATTTTAGGCTACTCCAAATGGTATTATCCAAATGATGTGGGTTTTTACCCAGATTAGTATAGATATTATCCAAATGATTCTATGATGTGGGTTTTTATCCAGGTTGGATTATACAAATAGACACATGGAATTTGTGTTTCTTTTCCACAACCTAGGTTTGGAAATCATAGAATCATATGAATTAGAAGGATCAAACATAAATTTTTTTCACATATCTAGAAGTTCATACTTTTTCACATATTTGGTAATTTGATCCCATTGTTAGGTCAAGAAGAAAGCTAATAAGCAGCCTTCTTTTCTCTTTTGAAGGAAACATTGGTCACGAATAGGTAAGATTACTATCATTTTTGAGTTCTTGTTTAGGATTTATGTAATGATTAAAATGCAAAAAAAGACCCTGTACCTATGTATTGTTTATATGTGATTGGGTTTTTATTCATATTGGTGGGAATGTAAATGGGTTCTCTTAGTCCGGTGTTGTCGATAAAGAGAGACCCTTCGTTTAAAATTTCACCAGATATGACAAGAACAATCCGAGTTTATGGTTTCACATTTGGGAATGTTCATATTGCTTCTTGTTTTTAATTACATGTGTGTGTATAGTATATATATATATATATATATATATCATGGTGATTGGAGAACGGAGACACAACAGGTGGTCTCTCTGCTTGCTTTCATGCATTGGCTAGAATTAAAACAGGAAGCAACCTTCTAATACATACAGAGGTTGAGTGGAGGAAAATTTAGGATGTAAGTCCCAATCTGTGCTTTCTTTTGATAGTGATCTAAAAAATATTTTATAATTGTCTTAGTTAGGCACAGGAAACTCTGTTGTAACTCTTGAGTTGGTATTTTTTTTATTAATTGTGTTAATAAAATCGTCATGCTCAGGTATGGTAGGATATAGGGTTAATACAAAATACAAAAAAAAGAAGAAGAGATATTGTGCTCATCTTTTAAATTGGTAAGAGGGTTGATGCAATCGTTTTATATTTTACAAAGCATTAACATTCATGGATATTTGTACTTTCTATACTATCTTAAAAACATCTAGAAATATGGTACCCGAAGATTTCTTTTTCTTATTGCACTCATTTGTTTTCTTTCCTTAACTCTGCATCGCTTTCCCTGCTTTTGCTATTAACAAAGTCATCTCTCATATTTCAGATGTGATTTGTTGGGGTTTTCATTTTCGCAGGTTATGTTTGTTTTTTTTGCCCTGTTAGATCAATTCTTCGGTTCGAAGGCTTTGATCTCTAACCCTGACGTTAATCAACATCATTCCAAAGCCATCATGGTAAGTAAATTTCACAATTTCATTTGATTCTTAAGTTGAATGGTTTCTTGATCCAATGTCCTTGTATATGGTTAATCCAAGGATGTTTGTATCTCAATGATCAGACACTGAGATGGAAGGGGTATTATCTCCTTTTTTGCAAAATCTTTGCGCTCTCCTGATGAAATACGTATGCTGCTCACTCCAACTTCTCCCCTTCTTCATCTTCGCCTAATTTTCATCCGCCTACAGAAGGATCTGTTACAGTATTTGATTCTTATGATATTTTTCTATACATCTTATTTGAGCAGGAAAAAAGAAAATGAATCACTGTGGAATCGAACAAATCGAATCCATCTACCAAGTTTATCATTTTCTCCGAATTCGAGTCTTAATCGCTCCACTACCAGGTTTATCATTTTCTCTATCCATTCTTCTTCAAATGGTTATGGATTATGTTCTTTATGCAGTCTTCTCTGAATGGTAATGATCATTAACTGATTGGTTTTCTTTTTGTTACGTAGACCAAGTGTTTGTTGTTTTATCTGAGTGAATGATGTAGATGGCAAGAGTTTTCTTTGCAAGCAATGCAAAAGAGAGTGCTGAATTTTCTCTTGCTAAACTCTGTTGCATCGAGTTATTGCTACAGAAATGGAAATGCCCTGCAATCTGCTTAGGCTTAGCTTCATGTGTCTGTATATTTATTTCAAATTGCAGAAATACAAAAATACAAAATGCACTATATTTGCATTACTTCTGCTTCTGATTCTGCTGTGAAGATGAAGGTAATAATATTTGCATTTACTTGCAAAGTGTTTTTTATATGAATTGAGCAGCAGTAAGTAAGTATAATGGGTAAGATAGAAAGTATGATGGTGATATTTTAAAAGAGTAGAATTTGGAACCAGATGCAACCAAGGCTTAAGTTGTCCTTGCCTAGCTAGCTATTGATTTTTGTTTTTCTTCCTAAGCTATTGGTTTTTATTGCACATATGTTAAAAAGAAATGGATCTTTCCTTAAACACGAAATGTTCTTATGGATTTTCTGTTTTTTTCCCACTTGTTAAACACGATGAAAATGTTTCTAAATGCTTGGTTGATTAGACTGGAGTGGAGTTTTGATTGTCTTCTCTACGACTTCTTCAACTTTTTCCATAGATGAATTGAAGTTAAAAATCTTCCGCCAAATTTGTAGTTATATATTTTGATTATTGGATGACTACACCAAATGACTTTGGGGCCGTTTAGTAAATGTTTACCCGGTAAGCACTTACAGGGTCATTCAACTTATCGGTTGAACATGACAAGGGCCGATAATCTTACCGGTAAGAGCGATGATAAGGATGAAGAGTCTTACCCGGTAAGTGACAGTGACGACTCTTACCCGGTAAATGCTTACCAGGTAAATTGTTGCATATAACACTGTTTTGATGGACTATGATCTTATCGATAAAGTAAGTTAGTGTTGAATTTTACCGGGTAAGCGTTTGGGTACACGACCCTTTAATGTTCAAATTATAGTCAAGCAAGTCCTTTAACATAGTTATATAAGTCCTTTAACATAGTTATATCTTCCGATTCTCTACTATTGGTTAGAATTTTGGGATTTTTACATTCTTTGTCTGTCTTCTAAAGAACGCGTGTTTTATGTTTTATGGTTTGTTGTTTTTTTATTTTTCTTAATTGGATAAAATGTTATATGATCATTGTGACTTTGTGTTTCTCTACTTTTTATTCTATATGTATTGACAGGACAAGATGGTTCGAGACTGGACAAAAGGGAACTATTAGTCTGTCCTGCATTTGGTACAACTAAAACTGTTAAAATGATCGGATTACCCCTAAAATGTTGTTTACTACTTTTTAATGTCTTTTGTCTTTTAAGTTCTAATGCCAAATGTTTATTTTATCTGGATGTGTAACACCCACAAATTTATCAGATATATATCCTTAGTAATTAAATAAAATAATGACGCAATGAAGTACGCGTAAGTATGTAGTGCTAGCGTATTGAGAAATTATCGAACTAGAAATTAAACCATAGTCTAAAATGAAATGGTGTTTGTGTTTAGGATTGATAAAAGAAAATAGTATTTTAAATGCCATGAGATTAAGTTAACCAAAAAGAAAAAAAATGGAGAGTGAATAAGGGATTTGAGGTAGTGTGTATTTAAAGAAAGAAAAGAAGAAGAAAGAAAATGACAGAGTTCTCGATGATAGAAAAGAGGGAGGGTTTTTTGATTTTCGAGCAGCACTGCGCGACCTTAATCAAATGAACTGATCAACAAGCAAACGTGGTCTGATCGAGCTGAAATTTTACAGGTATCTTCCTAACTCACTAATCATTAATCTGAACGGTGGAGATTGTATTTTGAAGAGTTTAGATACGACTTTTGTACCATTTACAGTAACGTTTTTTTGGGGTTTCTAGGTATGAAAAACAGAAAGAAATTCCTTTTTAGGTTATGATTTCTTAGTATTTGGTGTTTGACTTATTCACAGAACTTGTTCATAACATTGAGGAGAACAACATACTCAAAAATCAGAAGATTTGGTGAAGTTTTAAGTGGTTAATTGCAGGTATGTCTTTGATTCAAGAAATTTAGGTTTTGAGTTCAAGAATGGAAATTTTGGGTTGTTTTGGTGAATGGTTTTCGGTTTTTAAATTTCATTTGAGACTTTAGGGTTCTAAATGTTCAAGTGCTCAAGGGTGTTGAGCCGAATGAGAGTTACATGTTACTTTGATGAATTTCATACTAGACCCAAATTTATATTAAAATCTTTACAACAAAGAAACATTATGTTTGTCAATCCAAATTCAACCCAAGACTAGATTATGTGTGTTGACTTCTTTGAAAGTATAATGTTAGAGTCATTATGTGAGATTTCAATGGCCTTTGGTCCATTTATGGAGATCAATCAAGAAACTACGATTTGAAACAAAACAGTTTGACTATTTCAAAAGTCAAACTTTGGTGATGAAGTTTGAAGTTTTGATTTCAATATGAAAATGTGAAGACACTTGATGTTATTTATTTTATAAGAACATTAAGATGATATTAGATTAATTCAAGGGATATAGTTAATATGGATTTATAAAGGTGTTACAGTGATCAAGTCAACATTTCAAATGGATCATGATGGATTTTCAAAGTTAAAGAATGTATACTTTCAATTCGCCTCAAAATGTAGAAATATATGTATTAGCTAGAGTTTAAGTGACATATGATTATATGAATACGTAAACCTTCTAAGCATAACTTTAAAATGTGTATTAACTTGCTTTGAAGAATAGAATGAAATAGTTTTAAAAAGAAATAAGAGCAAGTGACCCGGTTAAATTAAATTAGTGTCAGAAATTGTAAAAGTTGTATAAAGTTGGTCTTAAATCAATTTGGGGAGTTTCTTAATGGATTGGAAAGGTAGGGTTGGCTAAATATTTTGTTTAGAGTGATTATATTGATTTGGTGATCATATCTTGCTTGTCTAGGTAGCAATATGAATGGGCAAGTCGGGTAAAAGCTAGATTTAACTTAATCTAGCAAAGGTGAGTTCAAGTAGTCTTAAAACTGGGTGCACGTCAAAAGTATGACTGATTCATGATGTTTGTGTTTAAATGTGTGTCGTGGAAATATGCATGATTTAAACGGTGTTATGAAATGCGGTTATTTAAAGTTTTATACAAAGTAACTTTGAAGGTGAAAATGAGCATGCTAAACTATTTTGAAGAACCGTATGAAATGCATTTTTATGTATTTAAAACTTGATGTATATTTAGCATGTTGTTGATTTAAACTATTGATAAACGTACTTTGTATAATGGAGGTTTTTGAGCTATTGGTGTGCTCTATCGGTGATGTATTAGGTCCGGATCTGGCGACTTAGGGTCACCCCCTTTGTTGCGTTTGTACTGGGGTCGCTCCCTTTACAGTTAGATGGGTTGCTCCCATCGGGTGTTGTATTTGAGTATAGAGCACTATTGGTGCCAGATACTCAACTAATAGGCATAGTGTCGGAAGGACACAACGTGCACATGGTGATTATGCCGAAATTAGTCTAACGGATAAGTGGACTGCTGGGTAGTGCTCCTTCACTGATTCTGGAATTGTTGTGGGTCTCCCCCACGTGGTGCATTGTTATTGCCTCAATGTGAAAATAATAACCGCGTCTTTTATTGTTTTCGGTGAAGAGTGAATTGAGTAATGTGTTGGTTTACATATTACTAATGTTTACAAATCATGCATTGTCTTGAATATTTGGAACAGTTTGATTTTTAATGTTATGTTTTATTACAGAAACTCTTGAACTCACCAGGCGTGAAGCCTGATTTGTTTTATTTTTCGACGTGTATCCCAGGATCAAGATCATATGATATTATTGATGGTGCTAGTGGAGGTAAGCATTGTTTAGCAATAGTATTACTGATACGGTGTTTTGAGTACCGTATCGATTGGGACTGAAGATTAGTTCAAGATAATATTTAAATAGATTGTATATCAACATATTTGTAATATGTTTATGAGTATTAGTTGATATATGCGGTGTAAATACCCGCTTTTGTGTTGGGATTTGTTTAGTATATATATATATATATATATATATATATATACATATGATTCACAGGATATAAAACAGGTATATAATGACTTTTCGAAGAGGTCATGCCGAATTTTCAGTAGAAATGTTAGAAAATTTTTGGAGTGTTACAGGATGTCTAGCAATGGATTATCTCATCGTTTTCACTTTTCAATATCTATGTTTCTTCTTCCAGGATTTGTTATTGGTATGAAAAGTGTAGGATGAACATATACGAACAAGGTTGCATGTATTTTATGTTCTTGGACATTAACTTGATGTAATTATGTTGAGCCCATTTGTTATACACAAATGAGTATTCAAGTAAAAATAAGTGTATGTAATGATGTGTTCTTTGTCAATTCATGTCATTTGCAGGATAATATGTCCTTCGATTTTTTTAAAATTACGTCTCAATTTCGTAAATTTAATTGAGGAGTAGGTGATAAACATATTTGAATTTCAAATGATAGATTAACTGTGATATTTTTTCTAAGTCATTAGTCAATCAAACATACTAACCTTAAATTAATATATATTAATTGAATCATAATTGAAAACATAAGAATTGATACATAATTGAAAACACAACTTTTTAAAATTCATCTCTGAATTCCATAAAGTTAAGTAATGAAATTTCAAATACAAGATAAATTACCTTTGATTCTTATGTATACCATATAATCCTGTGATCTTTTTTCTAAGTCATTGGCCTATCCAGTATACTAGCTAACCTTAAATTCATATATGTTAATTGAATCATAATTGAAAACACAAACATTGACACACAAGGAAAAATATTTTTCTACCCATTCTCAAATGCTATGTAAGATGAAACCAACTATTGCATCCCGTCGCATTACACGGATACACTACTAGTACTAAAATATATGTTTCATTTATTGCTTGAATACAAATATGACTTGTGACTTTGGGTGATGAATCAGGTGAGACTGATAGGACAAACATACTTCATTTGTCAAACCAGGTTATGAATCATGTGAGGCTGTTAGTAATCTTGCTTTAGTCAATCGTGTGAAAATAAGTTAGGGAAATAGTTCTCCTCCAATTAATAATTAAATGAATATTGATTTTACATATTGATTAAACAATTGAAAATAATTGATTTTACATATTGATAAAACAATTGATTTTACATATAATTAAACAATTGAATTTTCTATGAAAATAGTTGTCTTCCAATTAATAAGTAACGGAAATCGGAATAAAAAAAATAGTTTACATTAATAGCATCCACTAATATCATATATATAACACATTAAAATTGAATAATGCATATTATAATAAGAATAATAATTACCATATATATTATGAAATTAGATAAAAGACTATCACTACAAAACAGAGGGCTATCACCGACGGCCAAATCCGTCGGTGAAAGTCCGATCCATCGGAAATAGGCCCTCATAAATAATGTGGGCGGCGACCACATTTCCGACGGATCACCGACGGCCACTTATTACCGACGGCCAAATATTACCGACGGATTACCAACGACCAAATATTACCGACGAATTACCGATGGGTGGAGTTTCCGACGAATCATTTCTGACAGATTTAGCGACGGATTTCCTACGGTATTTAACTAATTAAAATTAAATTTAAAAAAACATTTACCGACGGATAATCCGTTGGTAATTTTTTTTTAAATAATTAAAAAATTATAATTTACAGTCTAAAACCTGTACAAAACCTGCCCATTTCATTTAATATCCAGTTTAAAACTTGTACAACTTGTTGTACTCTTTCACTGACAAACATTTACCGACCAGATGTCCCACCAAACCCAGTTTGTCCATAAACAACTTGTTGTACTCTTTCACTGACAAATTCCATTTCTTCAAACTGCGGAATTCGTCAATGATGCGGTTCATGGCTCGCTCGTTGCAGAATTCCTCCATTATCTTTTTCTTGAACGTTTCCCAGATTGTGAGGGTCACCCCTCTCAACATTTGAGATCCGAAAACAACTTTCTGATTTTCCCCACATTCGCTTGATCGAAAGGTCTGCTCTATTTCTCGGATCCAGTTCATGCATGCCACTGGGTCGTCTGAGCCTTTGAACTCCGATGGTCGGCATCCGAGGAATGCCTCAAAAGTACAAATTTTTGACACTTGCCTTACTTCCGGGGTTGAGGTTTCATTAGAAGGAATGTCGGGTCCGGTACCCCCGGATCCTGATATTTTCCGCGACCGCTTCGTGCCTACGATTGCTAGAATCTCGGTCTTCCAGTAGCTTAAGGAACATTTATTGTCGTTGGGACATCGCCGCATTAATCGCCTGCATCATACGATCCATCATCCTTGATTTTGCGGTCACTTCTTCCACTATTGGTTCGGATGAGACCATGTTACGACGGGGCACATGTTCGGGCCCTCCGCCTAACACATTCTGCGGCCGCGGGGGCAAGTACGTCGTCGTACCTCTCGGGTGGCCGGTCGTAGATGCCGATGCCTCTTGACCCTCTAGTCGATTCCGAGTATTTACTA
This sequence comes from Arctium minus, assembly GCA_954870635.1. Classification (NCBI taxonomy): domain Eukaryota; kingdom Viridiplantae; phylum Streptophyta; class Magnoliopsida; order Asterales; family Asteraceae; genus Arctium; species Arctium minus. Next base: position 148,105,800 of record OX941081.1, read on the forward strand.
TTGACTGACATACACACGCGAGAATATAGGTGAGAAATAGGTTATACGAACTACAGACAAGGAAACGTACTATTACATTCATCAATCATCATAACAATAGAAAAACAAGCATAATCACGTAAAACATCCTCATAATAATGTTAGCTAAGTGAAATTATGAACATGTGATATGTAAAATGAAGTGGTAAACCGGTGTTTAAAGTATTTTCTCTATTGCTTCGCGAATGATGAATAGGCCACCTGGAGTAAGTATTTACTTGGCGGAATTATGGTACAACACTAGTTATCATAGTGCTATTGAAATGGCCCCTTCCAAGCGTTATACGGGTGTCAACCACCATCCATTCCACAGTACACACTCAATAGCTCTCAAGTAGCCTCTATTGATACCACATTGATGAAACATCCCCGCTTAATCTCCATGTTCAAGGAGACTGTAACACCCTAAAATTTAGAGGAAATAAAAACGAAAAAATTCGGTAATATGACGACTATAAACTGAGTAAACCTGGGTAAACCAAACATGCTATAACAATCCCAAAGTATCATCCCGAGAACGGGGAAATATAGTTGTAGCCTTTACAAGAGTCAAATGAAGAATATTACTTAACAACCTAATAATCTAACTTAGACAAGAAAGATTAAGATCGGGTGTTGCTATTCTTCCAAAATGTGTATCCACTATCACCATCGCATTGGTCAACATATCAACCCAAAAAGACCGCTCTCGACCCCTAAGCCGTCCGCTTATTCCCGACGAATCCCATCGCTAGATTGACCAGCTATACATGTCATTTTAAGAAAAAGTGTTAGCCTAAAGCCTAGTAAGATCAAATAGTTGTATTAAAAATAATCAACGATAAGCGTAAATAAAGAAAGTGAAGTTATGATAGGAATATTAGTGCTTGTTACCATAAACAGTTACCTCTTGGTTTAACAGGGGAGACCCACTTACTAACACAAGTGACGGAACACAAAAGTAGGTCACTTGACAAGTCAGTAAAGCCAAAACGCATAAAAGTACACGCAAGGAATGTTAGGCTCGATGGATTTAAACGTACACCCGCGGAAAGTCAACTTCAACCACTTAGGGCCCTTACGTTGAGATCCTCATCCAATATCGTAATACTTAGCATGTAGGACTTATAACCCAAGCTGATGCCTGAACGTGCCTCGACGAGAGAAACTAATGTCCCAACGTCGGAGTAAATGCAACAAAAATTATAGGGTCATGACTCCCAAGTGAAACCAAATATGCCACATAGAGTTAATCGACTAACCGATAATTCAACGTTAAGATATAATATCCAAGATGTTGACAAATGAAGGTTTTCGCATAATACTTGCATAATTTTACCAAGAGGTTCCAATTTGACATATGAATCACATACCCATATTCTAACCATTTGGGTCACTTTAATATTTCAAATCCTAGTTTGAGTTCCCAAATACTCAAACCAATGTTATAGAAAAACAAGTTTCCAATGTACAAACTTATCAACAGTTCAACATAAAATTTCACCAACCCATTATTAAATAATCTTTGAAGCTAGAGGATGGAAAAGCATAATGCCAAGTCTTATTCAAATATAAATCCAAGATATCCTTTTCTTTTCTTGAAATCCAATCTAAACACATAAACCCTAGAATCTCCAAAATTAGGGTTTTATGTGATAATGCACCCCAAGTTGTATAAGTGAAAATGAAGATGTCTAGTAGATTAAAAGCTTGATTTTAACATGTATAGAGTTTATGAAAAAGGATGAACTCACATTGTAAGGTTGTATTTCAAAACCCTAAAATGTCAAGACTTAAAGAGATAAGAATGAGGTCTTTGAGGAGACTTGAACTAGTGCCACAATTACCTAAGAGCTCCAAGAATGACATAAATTATCAAGAGGTTGTAGGTAGAAGCATTAATGACAAGGAAAGGGTTGGTACCTGAACTTACCAGGCTCTTGGAGAGAAAATGCGACCTAAAGCTCCCAACAAAATCAGATAAATGACTCTCAAGTTGTTGCACTCGATTTAATACCCCAAGTTGTCCGTCCACGATAGTGACATGGCGACAGTGACAATGTCACTGTTGGGGGGGGGGGGGGGTAATCGCTCGAATTCCCCCCACCCGCGGTACAGATGGCGCGGTTGTGACTCCGCGATAATGACCAAGGCACTCTCTCCTGGAACTATCGCGCAAGTTGTACCGTAGGTCCTTGACCCCCCGACGATTGTGCCTTCTTGATAGTGACACCCTGTCACTATCACGGGCACTATCGCGAGCTTCCTGCAGGGCTCGAGTTTGGAACTTTCGACCAACGATGCTTCACCAAATAAAATTTAAATACTTAATATAGAATTCCATGGTACCGAAAATCTCAACGCGAACTGAAAGCCAAATAAGTTCCTAGATTTCAGGGTGTTACAGAGACGTTGAAAAGAACTCGCCAACGAATGACCGAACAAGCTAATAAACATCATATGGAGAAGGAGTTTCATGAAGGTGACTTGGCTTATCTTCGTCTATGCATCTATCGTCAATCATTAGTTGCTAAACGGGATTTTTAAAAAATCATCAAATGGTATTTTGGTCCATTCATGATCATTGAAAAGGTTGGCAAGGTTGCCTATTGTTTGGAGCTACCATCGGGCTCTCGCATCCATCCACTTTTTCATGTCTCTTTACTTCGTCCATGTTACAACAACACTAACCTATCACAATGTCCTCTTCCAGCAAATTACATTGACGATATCCCGGTGCTCGAACCAGAAACCATCTCAGATCAGTGTATTATTCAGAAGAATCGAATTGCGGCACAACAGGTATTTGTCAAGTGGTTGGGTCGAGATATCTTCGAGTCCGCGTGGGAAAACAAATATGAAATTAGCCTTCCGGGAGATGTTCAGGACCTTGAGGACAAGGTTATTGGTTAATAAGGGGGTATTGATATGAATACAGGTCTCGTGTGTAGTAAGCCGAACCGACCCACTCAGTTGATCCGACGACCCAAACGGTTTGAAGACTGAATAATTGAAGACTAAGGGGCTGTTTACTTGCTTCTTATAGGCTCTTATTGAATAAGAAGCTCTTATCACAATAAGTGATGATGTGTTTACTAGTAGCTTATCATGGAAAGAGGCTCTGACCGACCCTCTTACCAGATTAAATTCGGTCAGCAATCCTCCCCTCTCTTACCATGGTAAGAGAATATCATTATAAGTTTTTCCTTTTTTATCCTCCATTACCCGGTATTTCCATTAGTAATTTATTATAATCAACACAATATTCTATAACTGAAAACTCACTGGAAGCTCTTCGATACTCTCTTGGTCTCGCTATCCTTCTTTCACTTTGGTTCTCATTTGCGTTGTGCCTTACGGGATTGCGTTACTCCCACGTTTTTACTAATGAAGAAAATATTGCAAGATCTGTACCTTGTGCATAGGAAATTGTACCTCCACTTCTTTTGCTTTGAATTCCTCCTCATCTTCGTCCTCCACATGGGGAGCCAGTTCAGCTGGCGGTGGCAATGGCACAATAACAGGTTGAGGATGACAACAAAGGAAGACGACTGGAGAAAGTTAAGAAAAACAGGGTTTCTGAACTTGGGGAAGAGTAAAAGTAGGTTGGCGGCGTGATGATGAGTTTTTCTATGAAAAAAAGAATTTACACTATTATAATCGAACTCATTCAAAAATTGTGCATTAATTTGCAGAGTAATATTAATATAGTAAATATTATTTTATAAAAAGGTATTTGGTAAATAATAATTTATAGTTAAAAATTACTTCAAATAAAATATATATTGTAATATAATACATATTATTTTAATATTATATTATTATATTTTAATGTTATATTAGTATATTATTATATAGTATATTGTTATTATGTAATTAAAATGTGTACACAAATTGTTGAAATTCAATTTATTTTCTTGTCTAGATATATTTCAATTATGAATTTTGCAATGTTTACCCATTCAACAATCATCCAAACATAATATTTGGTAAATAGTTGTAGTGTATTTAGCATTTCACCAAGTATAGGGTTATAATGGTCTTTTTTTGTCAGTCAGCACCAAATCCAGAATATTTGGTAAACACTCATTTCCTAGTCAGCACTTATTTTGGACAAATCCACTTATTCTAGTCAAGTCTCTTATTACAGACAGCGCTTATTAGCTATTGCTGGTAAACAGCCCCTAAGTCCACTGCTTTTTTTGTCATATGCAATTTGAAAGTTTCTAATTGGCCGTTAGAGGTAGTAGTGCATGCATGAGTTTAGGAGAAATAATAGGAGCACTAGTGGGTCCATAATCCCATGTTCTTGTGTTTGTTGAGTGTAGGTAGTCATTGCATTATTTAAGTTTAATTTGGTTTATGAATGAGATATAGAAAATTGCCCCAACGTGTTTCCTTCTTCCTCCAACTTTCTGGAGATTGACTATCTCGAATCAAGTCCTTATCAGAAACATACATCAACAATTACTTTATGATGAAAAAAGAATGGTATGAAGTTTTTTGAAAGATCATTGAAGATTATAGTAAAAAAAGGAAAAGGAAATCAAATAAAAAAATTATATATTGTAGTCGAATTTCAGTTAATACATGTCATTCATGTGTCATGAAATGTTTGGTGGTACCTTGAAAGTGTTAATGGAGGTTATAAATATAAACAATAAGTTAAAATACTCCGCAATTTAAGTAATATCGAATACCAAGAGAAATTTTGGTAGCTTACAGTAACGCCATAAAAATGTGAGCATCATATCAGGGGCGGACCTATTAAGAGTTGAACAGAGTTCCATACACCCACTCACTTATTATTACAAGAGAAAATAATGAAACATGATGAAAGTGCACCAACTTAATTATCAGGTTACTCTTAAATATTTGTAAACCAAAATTAGGAAAAGAATTTGAAGTGATGGTTGTTCTATCTATGATAAATGCGCCCATTCCAAGAGGTTGCAGGCTTGAGCTTCATTCTTAGCAAATTTTATATGTTTTATCTTTTAAATGGTTCTTGTTATAAAATTTTGGTTCTCGTTATGACATTTTTAAAAATAGAAGGGTGTTTTGAAATATTTTTAAACTAAAGGGACTAAATCAAAAGGTTTAATAAAAATTATATAAACAATGGGTTTTTGTTCCTATTTTTGTTCTTCAATAGTCACCCATGAGGAATCGTTTATCATGTCCTTTGTTTCGTATTTTCTGATCATATTATTTGTTATAGTTTAGTTATGCGTCTTAAATTGTTTTAATTTAATTATTGATTTGTCTTATTCACTCTAAGTTCTGAGTTTGTTCTAAGGAAACAAAATTGGAAACCTAGCAAAAAAAGATAAGGGACAATCAAAATGATAGAACTCAGCAAAATCCTAAAAATTAGAAAATCTTACGAAATCAACTAAAAAAATTGTTTGTACAGAGGGAATTCGGTAAAAAAAGAAACACGTCGAGCGTAAGACATAGTTTTGCATCTTACTCAAAAGGTTAACAAGGATTCATTTGGCAAAATGTATTTTGTTCCTCAAATCGACATCATTAACTTTCTACTGGGTCAAATCGCTTTGACCCCCTCCCACCCTGTGTTGTGTTGACCGTTTGCTACTATTTGATCTACCTTAAATGTGCACCTGCTGAGAAAAATTCCTAGGTCCACCACTAAGTATTGATGAAGTTTGATAAAGACTACTAGTTAGACGAAGCTTTTATGTCTTAATTATTCAACTTGGCATATAAGATACGAAAATATATAAGATATGAAAGTGTGTTGAGACTTAAGTGGCGTTTGTTTTTTAGAGGTGCTGAAATCTGAACTCAGAACTCTGATTTCACTTCTGATTTTTAACAGGTGGTGCTGAAGTCTGAATCAATAAGGTTGTTTGTTTTTGTAAACTGATAAACGTCTGAATATGTATAATTGTCTATTTTATCCCCAAAAAATTCAACTTAAATACGTCAATTGAAGTGAGCATCGATGATCGAAGGACGAAACAAAAAAAGGATGTTGGTAGATTTGCATGGTTGTGGAGTTTTAACCATATCTCACACACCAAAGCTCCGATTTAAGCGATTCATGATGTTTTGAGAAGCCAACACACAAATCTATAATCTTTGTGTTACGTTTTTGCTAATTTGGGGTGCATCTGTGCTAAAACCGACATTGAAATCGAAAGAATGGTGCTGGACGAAAATAAGAGGAAATTTAAGAGATAGAGTTACCACTTTTTTGTCCAAACCATATTAGGAAATAAGAGGTTATGAAGATAATAAAAAAAACGGTTTGAATTATAAAACGTTTGACTAAATCAGACATAAGTGGTATTTAAGAATTTAAAATGAAAAAAACAATCAAGCCTTAAAGTAAGATATTATTGATGAGAGATAAGAGTGGCAATAAGATCATATTTTGATAAATGCTTGATGTATTTACATATGAATGTTTAGATGTAAGTAACACTTTGACTATAATTGCAATCTGTCTTCCGCTAATTGACGGTGAAAAGAGAATATTAAGCATTCATAGACATGGACCATTGACGATTATAAAAACAATTAGGGGAAAATGATTTGTATATCATAGTTTAAAAGCTAGACAAATTTCAAATAATTTATGATACTTTTCCATTGCAACAATTATGAATTTTTGATAGGTATACAGCAACTAAAGTGTCATGCCTCAAAATATTGAAGTAGATATTAAGGGGTTGTTTGACAGTTGTTGAATGGTTTAGTGTAGAATGATTAAGTGGTCTGAATGATTAAGAGATTTTTATGATATAGTGCAAAATGAAATATGGTTGTTTGCTAATTGTTCATAATGAAATCAGGGCTCTTAATGGTTAAAGGAGGGTCAGGATACAAAATCATTAAGAGGATTTTGGAACCATTAAGAGGCAGTATTATTTTTTGCCAAACAAGATTTACCTCTTAGCGATTCAGATGTTGGCTCTTAATGTAACCATTAAGAGGTAAACAAACAACCCCTAAGTTTATTTTTTAATTATTAAATTCGGATAAATTTCGATCACGGGATTTTATAAAGGGTGAAGATATGTAACATTTTAGGGAAAGGTCTACAAAAACCCCATAAACTTTTGTGTTTAGAATGATTAAGTCATTAGACAATTTTTTAGAACAAATAAGTCATTGGACTTTTAAAAACTTGTTAAATAAATCATTGGACTTTCTAAAACCTGGTAGATACATCCTTATGACTTATAAAACTGGTTAATATGGTAAAATAATTGAAAAAGTCCGAAAAAAACCCGACGAACTTTTATATTTTAAACGATTAAGCCCCTAAACATTTTTTGAACGAAAAAAATACTTACATTTATAAAACGAAACGAGTATACTATTTTCATTACTCTTTCCAAAACATACAAAAGATGTATCCAAAGCATAAATAGATAGATATAAAAGTTGGTCATAATTTACCAAAGTTGATACAAAAGTACCAAAAGTTGTGCCAAATAAACCAAAAGTTGCCCCAAAAAGTACCAACAATTGTACTAAAATATACAAAAATAACGCCTAATCTATGTTAAGTCGTGGCATGAACTATTCTTCATTTGCATCAACTTTTGGTGGAGATACAACCATTTGACTTTCTTGTAACCCTTTTTGATGTCCAACAACAATATCACCTTCATCATGGTCTTCATCATTAACAACAACCTCATTTGAAATTGAAAACGGTAGGATGCCTTCAAGCCATGTTGGTTGTGGCACACCTGATGATGTCTTTAATGATGAAGATAAAGTGTAAGCAATAGTCATTAAAAAATGTTATTTGAATCTGAAAAAGAAATAATGACTTACCCCAATCATTGCTTCTCCTATGATTGGATTATAAGAAACACCTACATATGATGGTAACCTCCCACCTCTATTGCCTCTTCCACCTCTATTGTCTCTTCTTGTTGTAGTCGGTTTTGGAATGTTGACTCTTGGTCTACCTTTTGGCTTATCAGGTTTAGGTGGTGGGTCCTTCTTCTCATTCTTACAAGTCCTTGCATTATGGCCCGTTTCCAAGCAATTACTACATGTCATTGCCTTCCCAGATTGAGTCACTCTTGTACCTTGGCTCTCATATTCTGATCTTTTTCTTTTGATAGATGCTCTACCAGACATTCTTCTCTCCTTAGGTGGGTTTGGTTTGATGTAAGTTGTTGGAGTCCACATGTTGCTCTCATTCAATGGTCTTATAATATTCTCATAGGCCATTTTGAAGAGATCTTTAGTAAACCATTTACTAACATAATCCTCAAGATCCTTATTGATAAAGTGTATGGAAGTTATGGAATGCACACAAGGAATGCCTGATATGTCCCACAATCTACAACTGCATTTTCTAGCAACTAAATCCACCACCATTGCTTCATGATCAGTTCGTGTTTCAAACACATTCCCACCACTAGGGATAACATACCAATATCTACATACGAAAAAGAATGCATTAATATACAATATCATATTACCATCATAGACAAGAATACATGAACATCCAAAGAATACATTAACATATAATATCAGATTACCATCATATCTATATACGAAAAAAATACATTAACATACCTGTGATTTTGTCCCCATTTCTTTAACTTTTTCTTTATGGCTGGACAAACAACGGATTCCCATTCTTGTGCTTTGCTCCTCATTCTGTAATGTCTCTACATAACAAATATCCTTATCTCCTCTAGCATTGTGATTATGGGTTTTCTTCTTGCATCGACAATTATTGAATTAAATGACTCGCAAATTCCATTTTCTACAGCTTCACAAGCTCTACCGGGTTGAAAAAATGCCCTACACCATGTGTTAGGGTCTCTTTTAATCAAGTGATTGTATGCATCAACATTTAGGTGTCGTTTGTTTTTTAAGAGGTCTAAAGTATGAAGTCTTAAATTAGTTATGATTAATAAGAGGTGGTGTGTAAAAAGGTCTGAATGATTCAGACTTAAGAGCTATTAAGAGGTTTCTAGGAAAAAACAAACAACCACTTAGTATCTTAAATTTTTCCATGTGTGACATGAAATTTGCTTCAAAAGTGGATGTAGTTGCTGCCCAAAAAATGTTTCTATACTCAACACTATTAAACCTTTTACGAAAATTAGCATATATGTGTCTTGCACATTACCTATGCTCTACATATGGTATCAAGTATTTTACAGCTTCAATAATGCCCTGTTGCATAAAAAGAATGATAGTGTATAAAAATGTACATTGTCATAATGCATACACATGTTAATGTCAAGAAAATGCATACCTTGTGTTGATCAGACATGAAGGTAAGCCATGCTCCTTCGATAACACCAATATCTTCTATTAATAGTTCAATGAACCACTTCTAATTCTCTTTGTTCTCCACATCTACTACAACTCAAGCTACATAAGCATTCAACATTGTAAGTGGTTAAACAAATAATAAGAACACTTGACAGTAAAACAATAAGAACACTTGACAGTGTTATAACAAGCATAGTTTGGATGTGTATGCATATCATGATGCAGCGAAGTAACATGCATGATGCAGTAAGTAATGTACTTATCATCATCCATTCCAAAACATTGTTGCTGGAAAAAAAGTGTGAGACCATACCTTACTAAGTCACTTCGGAGGAGGATAGATTAATAATAGATGGAAAAAGAGGTTATGATGCATCTTGTTATATATGAGGTTATGATGCATCTTGTTATATATGATAGTTATCTTATGTACCGTATTCACAAAAACACTCATGATTAGGGTTTAAAAATTAGTGGAACTTACCTTGAATGGTGGCGGTTGTAGGTTAGGTTGAGGGCAGTTGCGACGACGACGGCGGCGACGGGTGGTGCGCCTATGAACTAATTAACTGTAGGTTCATATGTGAATCAGTTGAACTAATTAACAGATTCATATATGAACCTTATGAATCACAAAGGTTTATATATGAATCAGTTAAACGAGTTGATATGTGAATTACACTGGTTCATATATGAACATATAATTCATATGTGAATCATACATGTTCATATATGAACTCGTCCCACGTATTTTACAAAACTACCCCTCTATCTTTTACATACCACACAAGAAATTATCGGGTGTTTCACGGTCAAAGCCGCAAATGTTAACCAGATAAAGAGTTAGGATCATTTCTTTATTTCTCATATTTTTAGCATTTCTCAAATGAACCTAATCCTATATTTTAAATATCTATACTACTTTATAAAGCATTTGACCTGCTTTTCTTAAAAACAACTTCCTAAGCATAATGTACTACCATCTAATGCCAAGTTACTTAAATTTCAACTTTACAAGACATCCATGCACCATGTACAACTTGTTAATGCTTAAAAAAAATAAGATGCTCCCTAAGATGTCGATTCCTTCTCCCAAGTAATCCATGCCAGTGTACCCTTCTCCCAAAGATTCCTTCTCCCAAGTAATTCCAGCTCCCAAAGATGTTGATTCCTTCTCCCAAGGAAACAATCCCGCTCCTTTTTTTCAATTTCAAATCTTGCGACTTCAGATTATATCTGCACATTTTGATTATACGTTGCATCGACCAGTTGGAGATTCAAGGTTAGGGTTTTTGTTAGTTCGAATGCTTTTCTATCAAAAAAACCAGTTGCCTCTTTCTAGACCTGCAGATTTTGATTGGGTTTGTTTTCCTCATTCTCAATTGATTTCTTCTCTCAAGATAATCTTTCTGTTCGATTTCTGTAATCTTCTCAATCGATTTCGGTCTTCTAAACCCAAAACAAAAATCGACTTCTTCTCAATCGATTTCGGTCAGTTCGATTTCTCAATCGATTTCTGTTTTAGGTCTGGGAAATCGATTTCTTCTAGGTCTGGGAATCGATTTCTTATTAAACTTCTCAATCGATTTCTGTTTTTGGGTAATCGATTTCTTATTAAAACCAAAAACAGATTTTGGCCATTTTAAAACTTCTCAATCGATTTCTTTTTTTGGGTAATCGATTTCTTATTAAAACCAAAAACAGATTTTGGCCATTTTTTCTGTTTTTGGGTAATCGATTTCTTCTTAAACCCAAAAACAGATTTTGGCGATTTTTTCTGTTTTTGGGTAATCTATTTCTTCTTAAACCCAAAAACATATTTTTTGAGTTTATTTGTTTTTCTTCTCTATTTGCAGCTATTGTCAATTGCTTTTTGCTATTGTCGTCTTTCTTCTCAGTTTGCTATGTTTCTCCTATTTTGCTTTTACACCTTATGGAATGTAAAAGTGAGTTTTTGATTGAACTGAATTTTGTTTATATTGTCAGGTAGATTCAAATTTCTTGATTCCTTGAAGAGGTTTTTTATCAATGGGGGATTCTATTTTAATGCTAAAAAGATGACGAGAAAGGTACATAAATGTTCTTGTACAGGTTCCAACAAAGGTACATAGATTTTCTTGAACATTTCCATGTTTCTTACACTACTTTGATAGGGTCTATTTACATTCAACTTTTACTTTTTCTCCACACAAGTTGTAAAGCAAAGAATGGAGACTCATCAGTTTGTTCATTTTTCATGGACATGATTTTTAGACAACCCTCTAAGATGAATTGTGGTTTCAAAATGATGAATGTGGTAACTGAACAGTTCTGGTACTTGGTACAACCCTCTAAGATGTATGTTATGTGGATCTTTTGATGAAATACTATAGTGTTATTTTGTTGCTCTATTTTCTATTTTTTTGAAATTAGTTCTTTTCTTTTATGGGTTGCTGTTTTATGGTTTGGATTACAGCTGAATTTGCTTAGCTGCTGGATTGATCTGGCTATGAAGCTACCCATTTATATGAGTTTGCTTTGCTGGTGGATTAGATGAATTTTCATCTACGAATGTGGGATTTATTGGAGTGGGTGGTGGTTTGTTTTTTGATAATTTGATTATTGGCTTTGTTTTTATGATGGGGGATATAGGTGTACAGAGTGTTTTTTCTTTGTTATTCAAAGGCCTGGGAAATGGTTTTTCTCCATTAATGTCTTTATAGACAAACTCTTTTAGACGACATGTCAACTAGGATTTATGATTGGAAACTTTGATAATGAAGTTCTCAATTGAAACTTTGTTGCTTTGCAAGGATTATGATTTTTTAATTCATACGAGACCTACACCCAAAATCTTCATATTCTTAGTCATGCTGAAGTGGAAAGCCACAATTTTTAAAAACAAAGATCTTCTGTTCTTTTCAAGTTGAAAAGTACTTCAAACTACTAATATTTATTTTATGTCTATAGCTGCTACTTCTTGACTTCAAATGCTGCTACTTCTGCTAACAACACTTCAAATGTAGCTTTTCCTTTATTTCTAATGCGTATGGCTTGTGCGTGGTCAAAGAGTTCTCAACACTGGTTCTCCTATCACTGTAAGTTTTACCTGATCTTGAAAAGTTTAGATCATTTTAAGAAGATGATGATCCTCAAAGAGTATGCTCTTTCGATTTCAGAACTTCAATTTATGTGGCCTACGACTTGCTAAAATGCAATATCCTCCGTAGTCCTGTGTGAAAAGATACTGTCAAGTTTTTACACTGTCTATGTTTGCTAATTACTCTTGGTCTACATTGCAGATCCTTCCTATTATGCTTGATGTTGGAACTAACAATCAGAAACTACTAGAAAATCCCCTTTGTAAGTAGATAGGCGCACACAAATGTGTGGTATTCTTTTACCTTTACTTTCCTGCCTCTGAAATTGCTGTCTATATTCTGTTTAGGGGTGTCTTACATCCTGATGGATCTTAAGCTAAAACCATAGTGTTGTGATGACAGCATGTTAGATACCTTTTTTTAGATAAAGACAACATTTTAGATTTGCAACTCCTCATAACTGACTTAACGTCCACCTAATCTCTATCATGATGTATATAAGTAAGATTCATGCACTTCTTGAAATATAACAATAAAACAATACATCATATTCTCTCTCTCTCTCTCTCTCTCTCTGAAATACTTACACAAAAAGAATATGATAGAACCTGGAAGATAGATTGCAAACAATAATAGATCAAGAAAACTAGCTTACTTTGAGAGGCAAGCTTCTCTCCATGATTCCTAATCTAATCTTTAGTAAAATCTTAATCAAATTAAGCATAAAAAAGAAAATCTCTTAATCCCTATTTGTATAATTTCCTCACTATAAACCTTCCTTATTGACAACATGAACTTATCCCTATGTGTGGGCCTAACAGCCTATTAATTTTTTTCAATCTATAGTCAATACATCAATACATGCCACATGAAACTCCTGGAAACTGCCTCTTATGAGTGGTTCAAGCCTAAAGACTACACATGTTGAGACTAACCCATCTAGGCAGCATAATACTTGGCTGAAAATTATCTTATCTAAGAGGAAAATAGCCCAATATTTGGGCACCTGAACAGAATGCATGAATTCTTTCTCTGTTATCTGCATCAGACTTCATAACGATTTATTTCACCTAAATTTATTTTCGACAGATATAGGACTACGACAACCTAGGTTGGAAGGAGAAGAATATATATCCGTAGTGGATGAATTAATGGAAGCTCTTCATGCACGTTGGCCAAAAGCTATCGTCCAGGTTCATTTCTTTTCAAGTGTTTGGCTTCTTATGTAATGTTGAATTCATATGAACAATTTTATGATTGGCCATGTTAAATTAGGACTAACAACACTTCAAATGTAGCTTTTCCTTTATTTCTAATGCGCATGGATGAGCATGTTCAAGTTTTGATGCTTATATTTACATTATATATCAAAGACACAAGAAAAAAGAAAAAAAAGTAATTTGCATGAGTATGATAAAATCAAACATTACATTGAATATTGAAATGGAGGCTTATTTCATTCTTCCGTTCTGTAAGACCATCTTTTCTCAATAACCCGTTCAATCAACAAGTTCTACAACAACGTGTGGATCATATTGAATTTATTTAACACAAAACCAAACAAAGATCTCTAGACTCTAATTTGTAAAATCATCTTGAACGTAGATACATATGTAGTGGACGTTATAACATCTTGAAAGAATTTGGGATTTCAAAATTGAAAAATCTTGATTAAACTTATATGTCCCGCCGCATTGCGCGGGCACACAACTAGTTATCTATAACACACACACACACATATATATCTATATCTATACTATATAATGAAAAAACTAAAATGGTTATTGTACAAACTTTTGTACAATTACATTTACCACCCTTACAATGTTACATTTGTCACCCTTACAATTACTTATTTAATTTACTATATATCCCTTACTTTTTCATTTTTCATTTTACACCATTATCATATTAACACAAATAATTATATATTAACAAAAATGCAATGAAAAAATACGTTTATTTTTCTACAAATTATACCATTATAATCATTTCGTCAATACCTACAAAACGAGCCCAATATCGAATATTTTTTTAATTTAACCGTACTATTAAATATCATGAATATCTACGAAATAATTTGTTTTCTATCCATACGTTTTATTTTTTTTCCACCGTTAGCACGTTAAAAATACATAATCGTAAAATATGTTTCATTCTTATTATAAATTATATCATTATAATTTTTTTCGTCAATAATTGTAATATAAACTAATTATTGAATATCTTTATGGGTTTAGGTTTCATAAGTTGTGATTCTTAGGTCATGGTTGATTGTTGATGACATGTATATAAGGAAGTAACATTAATTGTTCGTTCTTTACTTACATTCCGCTGCATCGCACGAGTATATACGATTTTATAGAGTTAACAAAAACCGAAACGAATTATAAATCACATTGATAGAACAATCTATCTATCTATCTATATCTATATCTATATAAAAGGAGAACCCACCAAGATGATGTGGTACAATGTGAGAAGAGAATTTGTCCAAAGGAATTTTCTCATTGTTTTGAGTTTTTTAAATATTAAATAAGTTAATGACTATTCTACCCCTAAATGAAAAATATATATTTCATTACAAGAAGGCTTCCTTAGTAATTTCACTTCTAATATAATTAGTTTTAACTTTCAAACTACATAACTCCCTAGTCATTTTCATTATAGTCTTTTCATCTTTCCATCTACTAATTAAGGGAAAACCTACAACAAATAATTTGGCACATTGTTACAAAATGATTCATTATAGAGATAATTAAGTTAAAGACTTTATAAAATGTTAAATAAGTTAAAAAATTGTCTATTCGAATGAAAAGTGGCATCTTCTAGAGGATAGAATCTTATTTATCTTTTTTCATATTTTTGAATTAATTTTTAATAAAAATTATTAATAAATGAACAAACCTTTCATTTTATCTTTAATTTTTTTTAATATTTCTAAATATTAAATAATAATATTCTTATTCATTAGTAAAGTAATTTATTTATGCTTTTGAATACTTTTAAATATTAAATAATAAAATTCTTATTTATTAATATAATATTTTATTTATATTGGAAAAAACAAATTTCATATATATATATATATATATATATGTAAAGATAAGAAGAAAATTGAATTTAGAATCCATATCCCCATATGTAAGTTATATTTTCATTAAATTTATTGGGATTTTTGTACTTATACATACACATTGAAATTTATGTTATTTAACTATTCGATTTCCTTTCTTTAGGTTAGATAACTATTCATTTTCCCTTATTTATGTTAATTAATTTTTCATTTCTCTTATTTATTTAACCTTGTGGTCTTCATTTTTTAGTTGTCTACCTAATGGTTTGGTTTTTTGTCAAACAATTTTTCTCTCGCTATATTTGATCATCTAAGGTATGAACTTATGTATGTTGTTAAGTTATATGGTGTTATATATATTTTATATGTTTTTTTTGTAGAAAGTGCACAAACAAAAGACAAAACAAATGAGATATTGTCTAAATAAGTTGTGAAGGTTGTTGAACATATTGAAGAACATGAAGGCTTCATGGACAACATACGCATATATTATGAAATGTAAGTCATTCAGTCTATAATCTCAATTTAAAATTGGTTTTATCTATTTGTAATTTCATGATTTATTATTATCTAACTCTCATTTCTATTTTTTTATTCCAAAAGAGTCATCACATTGCTAATAGATGAGTGCTCTCTTATTCCAACTGTCCTAGAGCCTCTGATGAACATGTTGATTTTGTTTATTATGATATGACGTTGTTACTAGCAAACTACATTTTTAGTTTTGATTTTTAAGTATGGCGTCAATTCTATGTCATTTTTGTATTAATTTATTTTAATTAAATTTTGTATTATATAATAGATGTTTAAACTATGGTTGTTATTAATAATTTCATTACACATCTAATATACTTTATAATACTGTTAATTAAATAGGCTTATAACAATCTTTACATGCTAAATTGAGAACAATATTGTTCATCGACACTCAATTTCATCATTAAAGATATTGTATAATGTTTTGCAACATGATCTAAATTTATAAAAACAATAAATAAAAATAACTTATACATTTTCAACATGATTTTTGACAATCTCGCAACGCTCGATGTCGAATATTAATATTAATATATATAAAGAAAGATCAATCAAAACAATAAGAAACCTCCGTTTCTGTATATTTATTTCGTTATAATTTTGATTTATTTTTAATTAAATAAATCACATTTTTATTTTACTACGTTTTCAATTTCTTTTTTACATAACAATTATTACATACATTTTTCTACAAATAACAACATTATTTATCTTACATTTTTTAATAACAATTAATTAATATATTAGTTTTATTTTTATTTACTAATTTATTATTATTAAAACATATATTTTAATTTTTTTTTTCATTTTTTACATAAACAAAAAATTATTGGTGAGGTAAAATAGATTTAAAATATAAATTTATATTATTTAATTTATATTTTTAGATAACAATTAACAAATATATTCATTTTATTTTTTATTTACTTTATTATTATTATTATTATATTCAAACATACATTTAAATTTAAATTTTTTTCCTTTTCTTAACATAATCAAAAAATTATTGGTAAGTTAAGAATGATTATAAATTAAGAGTAGAGTTATATGAATCTAACTTTTTTTTTGTAAAAACTAATGAAATATAACTTTTACTTTTATTAACTTTGATATTATTAATTGAACATGTATTTTTATTTATTTTTATATCGATAACTTAATCATTGATTACAAATAATATTATTTGTTAAAATAAAGTAACAATAATTATAAATCAATATTTTTATTTATGCACAACACTATTATTTTTTTTATTTATCTTTTCATTAACTCCAAAACATTTCATCTTCTTTTTAATTATATATCATCAACATATAAATGAATATTTATTACGATCAATCAATATATTTGATATACAAAAATAGAATAAAAGATTAGTTGTGTAATTGTTTAACCCTCAAACTCATCATTTGCTCATTTTATTATATGCTTTTAATTCTCAATGTAACATTTAAATTTCCTACCAAATAAATAAATATTTAAATACCAAACATAGAAGAGAAATAGGTTGATCAAAGAATACGGAATCAAGTACTTCTTAAAAAAAATATTATTACCGCGCATCACGCGGGTCACACACTAGTATATCTATTAAAACAAAACCAAACAGCTCCTTACGTGGCATCCTTACGGTTAAGTATTACCAATTCTCGCCCTCCTCCTTATTTTGGGGATTTTTGCATTTCTTTTTCCCAGATTATTATACAACCTCTCTCTGCCCCTGTCCGTTACCTCTTCTCATCCGTAAACCATTACTTCTTCTTCCTACTCAACTCAAAGGCCGCATCCGTTACGTCTTCTACCTACTCGATTCACAGAAGAGTCACATCCCTTCATATACAACTCGCCCAATGTGCTCCTTCCCCTCTTCCGTTCTCGCTTCGTCCGTATCTCAAGTCCTTCCTTCTCAATTCGGTTATAGGTGTTTCACTGGTACGTCATTTTTTTTTTACTTCCTCTTATCTCTCAACCTGTTGCTCTTGACACGTCTTTTTCTAGATTTTGGTCGATTCTCTCTTGGATGCTCAAGATTTCACTCACTATTACTAGAATATCACTCTTTTTATCTTTTGATTTCAAACATTTCGTAGTCAAGCATTTTTCAGTACTATTGATCAATTGTTTTCTGATTGCTATCTAGGTCTTTACTTAAAAGTCAGTCTTGAAGTTGCAATTGATGATATATGTGACTAAGTAGAAATATGATGTGCATTTATCCATATGTAGATGAGATTATTTATCCATATGTAGATGAGATTACAAGTTCTTCAGAATTTAATAATAGGAGTCTTGGCTATGAAGTACTTGAATATGCAGATTGCAAGATCATGCTTGGAGGGATACTTCGGTTATGGAAATGGTAGATTTTTTTTTTGATTGCTATCTAGGTCTTCAATTAAAAGTCAGTTTTGAAGTTGCAATTAATGATATACATGACTAATTATAAGTATGATGTGCATTTATCCACATGTAAATGAGGTAGTTTTCCAAGACTAGGACTAGGACTTTATAGGAATGTGAGTCTTGCTATGAAATACTTGAATATGCAGGTTGTATAGATCAGCACATGGCAAAAGCCAAAAGGCCCAAAACAATTGAATTTGAAGAAATTTTTGAATGATTTCTCTTGGTCGTCCTGTTAATTGACCATAGAAGTTTTTATCAATAAGTTTGTAGATATGTGGTTTATAACCTATATATTCATGAACGAAAAAAGATTTGTGTAATTTGCAAGAGCAATTAGCTTCCGTAACCATTCAATGTCGTTGTTATATGATGATTTGCCAAAACTGTTTTCCATATTAATGTTTTCCTTTCTTTTGGTTCAAAAACATAAGCCAACAAATTTATGAGAAATGAAAGATAGACACTTATTGCTGCATGTAAGGGACATAACTTGTGATTATAGTCTGCATGTGAAACTGGATTAAAATTATATTTCCAGCTTATTACCAAATGACCTTTGGCCCAATGATATCAATCAAGTTTTATGGTCTTTAGGTTGTGACTTTTGAGTTTCTTCAGAGACTTGGGTGGGTGAATTTGTTTGCTTTTCAACATAGAAAGATGAATTTTCATATAATAAGATTATAAATTCTTCAAGTACTAACACTAATATATGAACTGCAGTTTGTTTTTTTTATGCATCACATTGCAATTTGTTTATCAATATTTCATAGTTATTAGTTGTTGAATGCAATATGCAAGTGAACTTGGCTTTTAGATTATTACATTTCACATGAAGACCATGTTCAGCTCTCACTGTTGGGATGCAAGATATTTGCTACGTTTCAAGGTTAATTTTTTGGATATAAGTTTTGAAACGAGGAGAAAATTAGTAACGAGACAAATACAAAAGATCTCATCATTTATTCAAGTGGCTACCGGTTATGTGTGAATCAATTTGTGTAGTCATTTGTGACTAATGCATTGGGTTATATTATGTATGACATGGTGAGTTGAACCAAAGGGTTGATCTACTTAATTGAGAATATTCAACTTGATGATATCAATCATTTTACCAAAATTCACTTGGACAATACTCTTTAATATTAATACAATATTTGTTTAAACTTAGACGTGTACGTTTGATCATTTTTTATTGGTTTTACCCCTTATTGGGAGGATTTTTGTACAAGCTAGCCCAAAAACAAGTAGCCATTAACAATTACATGATCGTATTAGTTATTTTAGTTGATTGAAAATAGGAGCAACAATGTAGGTAATTTATTTGGGAAAGGCTTTATTTTACGATTTGGCTGGGCTAAAAATGTGGCGGTTTAGATTGGTTTAGTACTTAAAATATTGATTGTCCTCAAAACTGATCAACTTCCTCACAGTTGCCCAACTTAATTTTCTCACCAGCGCCTCCCAATGCAATGTTTTTCTCCTCTCCGATTTCAATCTTTGTACATCGATCACAATCGCAGGTTATACCGTTCACATCGATCAAGTTTTTTAAATTTTTTGTGATTGTTACGTGAACCTAAGAAGAAATCAAACGACTCGACCACAAACAACACGATGGATCTTATAAGGTAATCTTGCTCTCCAAATTCATAAACAGATTCTTCTTGATCTCTTCTGTGTTTTGTTAAAACGTATACAAGATTTGATATCATATCAATGTAGATGTAGATAACAATTTGGTAAATTTAGGGTAATTACTGTTTGTGGTTGGTAGGAATTGGAATGGAAAATGATGGAATTCAATTCTTTCATGGATTAATTATTCCAGGCTATCCATCTTCCACCGACCCATCGTTTCATTTAACTACTGTTGCAAATACAGTGTATACAGCGCCCCAAAGTTATAAAATAGCCCATCGTTTTGTTTCATTTTGTAATTGTTGCAAAGCCAACAGTGTATAAATTCATGGGAGCGATGTGAAGAGGTGTCATCGGAACGGAGAGTTAGCAAAGACAGTGTATACAGTGCCGCAAAATTATAAAATAACCCGTCGTTTCGTTTCAAGTTGTAACTGTTGCAAAGCCAACAGTGTATAAATTCATGGGAGCGATGTGAAGAGGGGTCACCGGAACAGAGAGTTAGCAAAGGCAATGTATACAGTGCCGCAAAATTATAAAACAACCCGTCGTTTCGTTTCATTTTGTAACTGTTGCAAAGCCAACAATGTATAAATTCATGGGAGCGATGTGAAGAGGGGTCATTGAACGGAGAGTTAGCAACACCATACTAGAATTTTTACGCAAAGAAGCACACAAAAGAGAGGGGAAAACGAGGATCGTTTTTTATGCTCGAGTAGTTCGGTGGATTCCCCGTGTGAATGATTAAGAAAAAGAAACCATCGATATTAAAAAAGTGGCTCGAGTAAACCGTCAAGGCGTCAACATAGTAAAATGAAAGATAGCAATCACTAGGAGAGTGATTGATCTTAGTGTTTTTTAGCTTAGTGTTTTTTAGCTAAGCTCACAGGTAGAGATGACCACTCAAAGCCACCGTGGGTCACGAAGGGGGTGCCGATCTCAAAACCAGGTTGAATTAAAAGGAGGGTCGCCAAGGGGCAATGTAATGCTGTAGGAAACGAAAATGAAAAAGATCATATGGAGTTGTACGTGGTGCTTCAAGATGAAGAAGACTACATGCATAATATGTAGTATATATTAAATCCTGCTTCACAATATTTATATAATAGGTGAGTACATGGGAGTCCATCAAAACAACTCTATGCGTTGTGTATTTTGGTAATTTTAAAGTTAATATGTGATGTAAATTATATGAAGGATGTGGGGCATTTTGAGGAACGTCTTGAATTAAAAATCGTAAATTTAGTTATATGTGATTTTTTATAACTGATTGTATTGTTATCCAAGTATTTTCCACAAGCTTGCTATTGTTTTCATCGTGATTTTTATATTATGTTGAAAATGCATAAATACAAGATATTGTGAAATGTACATGATCAAGTAATTTGAATATTTTGTGTGAAAATGGTGTTCTAGAGTTGACTGTAAGTCGTGTCAAGAGAAGCAATCATAAGAGCAAGCAAGTAGGTTTGGTGGGTTGGAAGAATTAAATTGTATGAACATGCAAGCGGATTCTCCGGTTGATGTTGTGTAATAGTATTTACTCACAATTCACAGGACTTCATGTCAAAATGACTTTTGATTTAAGAAGTTTTGTAAAAAAGATTATTATAAAAATACATGAAAATCTTAAATTCATTGGACTCTAGGCTCACACAAACTCTTTTTAAAACTTTTGCAAACCAACGTGAGTATTTTAATGAATGGAAAAATAGGAGAAAGAGAATATATGACAATCAAACACGTAATAAATGTTATGTGTAGATTAAGACATTGATATCCGGCTCTAATGTAAATTTGATAGTTGGGAAGGTATTTATGTTATTTAGAAATATTCAAAATTTTAGAATTTCACAATTGTTTTATGGTATTATGAGCCACAATTATTTCATTTTTTTCTACTAATTAATTTATCTTAAAATACATTGTTAAATTGTATACTATAAAGTGCATATATAAGCTATGATTGTTACTTAGAGGTGGATTTAAGTTTTTTTTAATAATATCACAAAATAATCGTCGTAGTATAAATAAAAACAAGAATAAATCTTATATATATATATATAGAGAGAGAGAGAGAGAGAAATGATTGTGTGAGGAAATAAGAAATGATGTGGACCCTTAATCACTTTTAATCTCAAACTCATCCATGAATTGCACTTGATGCGGGGATTGATTCGATGCATCTCATTCTAATGTGCATCCATAGGTGGAGATATTTTCTTACCTTTCTTAACATAACTTTCACTCTCACCGGAACCTAACTATATATATATATATATATATATATATATATATATATATATATATATAAAGTAGTAGAAATCATGGGGATGACCTGGCTAATTTTGTGGAGAGGATATGTTTATAAGAAAAGATGATGCCTATTTGCAGCAATTCATAAGTTTGGCAAATTTTAGCCGGTCTCTTTTTTTGGAGAAATAAAAGATTTAAAGTAATAATAACAACAATAGTATATGGTTGGGAGATATGTCCTTTGGGTTATAAATAACATAACAACAAATTTATTATCGATTCATTTCAAACTTTTCATGATGCAAATTGTTTATTACAACAAATGATAATTAATATATGCAAATTAATCACTTTTAAGAATACATTGTTTTAGATTGTATATTATTAATTGTTAACCAATAAATTACGTTTTTTTAACTCGGTCAAGTATTCCTTAAAAAATTGTCACTGCTACGCGCAACGCGCGGGTCTTCCACTAGTAATAATAATTTCAAAACCATAAGTAAGTATGAAAGTGGCAGTCTCCAACAAACCCTAAGGACAAAAATGAGATTTTATAACACCCACCGAGCAAACAACAATCCATATATAGTTTTCGTCCAGGACATAGCATGACAACCCCGGCTCCGGTAAGGTTTGCCGGAAATTCCAGATGGTCTTTAGAAGGAATGACTGCTCTCGTCACCGGCGGTACACGTGGAATCGGCTACGCTGTGGTGGAGGAACTGGCGGCGTTAGGGGCGGTGGTGCACACCTGCTCTCGCAACGGGGCCGAACTTAACCAACGGTTACAAGAATTGTCCGACAAGGGTTTTAACGTCACTGGATCCGTCTGTGATGTAGCTTCTCGTCCCCAACGTGAACACCTTATGGAACAAGTCTCGTCAGTTTTCAGTGGAAAGCTCAACATCCTAGTAAGTTAATTCTACTCTTTGCCGGAAAAAACTTTTCATTTTCATATATTCGAATCTAGATCCTGTTCATTAAAACTTGAACGTGATTGCTTTATTCGTTGAAAATTGATACTGATTTGTTCAATTTTTTAGAGTAAAAGTTGATAGTTAGAGGATTAGATGAAGTTTAAGGTAGTACCAATTGTAGATGGCAGAGGTAATCGGTTAGATTTCATACATGTCGTTAGCACTGTGACTTTTAAGAATTCAATAATGGCTTCCTTATTAGGAAATCTCCTTGTACTTTTGGCACAACCAACCAAGTCCTCCCTTTCTAAAGGAAAAGTCAACAAGATATACATTATCACACTAAATTTTAGTTACTCACAATTATGAAACTATTTTAGTTACTCCACTAAATTTTAATTATATCACTAACTTTGCATTAAGTAAACAGTACCTGTAGATGTTATGCAGTTAGTGTTGTTCGATGATGCGATTCGATTGTGAAGCAGCGATGTCAATGATACGGTTTCTCCCACCTTGCCTAAAAACTCTAGTGTGTTTGAATTTCATTAAAAGAAGAGTACCTCTGTGATGGAAGAAAACATTTATTTATTGGTGTAGATAGGATCAGAATTCGTGTTAGGCCGGGTCTCCTAAGGGTTAATTTTGACTGTCTATGAATGTAGAGATCACTTGGGATTATCTCTTTTAAAGGAACGCGGATTTCTATAATGACCGTATTTAATTAGGAAAAATAATTTCCTTACATAGGTGTGTTGTTCATCTAACATACATACATACATAAGTGTGACATGTGTGTGTTCGTGATAACGTATATAGTCATGTTATGTGCCATTTGTTCTGTCTTAGGCATAAGAATGAGACCCACAGGCCATGAGCGAGTGAGTGTAAGCCCGAAGAAAAGGTAGTACAGAAATGTGTAAGAAATATTTGCTTGCAAAATCACCGGGGGTTTGTTACAAGCCACATGGCTTGTTGTTCCGTGGCTGATCACTTCAAGTCTTTAAGGCTGTTCGGCCATCAAGCGTATTGTCCCTGCAAGTCTGTTGTGCCCTTGTAGTTGATCTGCACCCGTATTTAAAAGCCTCTTTATTGTGCGTTTTCTCATGGTTCCTTTGGGTGCAAACCGGTTTTGTCTCTGTGTGTTTTATCCTTCTTTTTGTTCCTTAACAATCTTTACTTGACATTGATAACATTACTTTGTGGTTAAGTACACTTTATCAGCCAATGTGTTCTTGATATTTCTGGCTCCAGTCATGCCATTTTCTTCTACAGCTCTTTTAGGTTACTAATTGGATTCTTACAATGATTTTATGAACTTCTGTCTATTTTCAAAAAACTTAATTCCAGAGAGTTCTTTTGTGTAGATAAACAATGTTGGGACAAACATTCGTAAACCTACTATAGAGTATACTGCAGAGGATTATTCGTTTCTCATGGCTACCAATTTCGAATCTTGTTACCATATGTCTCAACTCGCACATCCTCTTTTAAAGGCTTCTGGAGTTGGAAGCATTGTGTTCACTTCCTCCGTTTCAGGTCTTGTTCATGTTTTTGTTGGGTCGATTTACGGTGCTGCCAAAGGTATTGTTGCAAAATTCCCCGTTTAGCGCCAATTAGTAATAATATATGATTCTGAAAAGGAGGTTGTAACGTATGTATGTTTTCCATCCGCAGGTGCAATGAATCAACTTACAAAGAATTTAGCATGTGAATGGACAAAAGACAACATTCGGACTAATTGTGTAGCACCGTGGTTCACTAAAACCTCTCTTCTTGAAGAGGTAATACACCTTCATCTCGCCCTTTTTGCGTTACTAATAACACTGAAATTACTTTATTTTAATTCGTGGGAAATGGTTTACTTGACGAAGGTTCTTGATAATAAGGAGTTTCTAGATAGTGTGGCATCTAGAACTCCTCTGAAACGCCTTGGAGAAGCCAATGAAGTTTCATCTCTAGTGGCCTTCCTTTGCTTACCTGCTGCTTCTTACATTACTGGCCAAACGATTGCCGTTGATGGAGGATTTACGGTTAACGGTTTTCCATGAGTGCAATATGTCGTTTTACTCGAGAACTTTGTTTTAAGCAAATAGGCAATCGTGTTACATTACGAATTATCATGTATAATAATTTATTTTGAAACAACCAAACGTGTTTGTATTCAAGTTTGCTTTATTTTGCTATATATCCACCCACCGTAGTAAAAATAAGTGAGCTTAGGGGGTGTTCGTTTACCTCTTAATGGTTCCATTAAGAGGCAACCTCTTAATCATTAAGAGGCAACCTCCTCTTAATCATTAAGAGGTGAATCTTGTTTGGTAAAAAAATTGTCTGCCTCTTAATGGTTACAAAACCCTCTGAATGATTTTGTATCCTGACTCTCCCTTAACCATTAAGAGCCTTGATTTTATTCCGAACAATTAGCAAACAACCGTATTTCATTTTACACTATATCATAAGAGCCTCTTAACCATTCTGATTACTTAATCAGTCTGCACCAAACCATTCAGCAACTGCCAAACAGTCCCTTATATTGCCTTGATTGTAAAATTAATCTTTATATATACCACAATTAATCTTTATTAAGTAAAATTAATTGTGGTATATATAATTCCTATTTTGGAAACTAACCGTTCAAAATCTTGTTTTGGAACAAATGAAGTATTTTGTCACTACTAAAGGATTCAAATCTACTTAAATATACTATAACTAAAAAGATGATTAGTCAATAAAAGTTTTATCTACTAGAAAAGTGAGTTTCAGCAATGTGTTTTTAGCGACGAAATGTTTCAGCAAGAAGCTATAGCATGCGACGATATGTCGTCTTTATAAACTGTTTTAGGATAAATTGACTTTATGTCGTCGCTAAAACCCTGTTTCTTGTATCACTACAAGGAAAATGAATTTATAGAAGGATTTGGAAATGTATCTGAAGATAAGCTGTAGAGAATGATTTAATCGACAGTAGTGAAAAGTATATCTAAAGGTACATAACATGATTTTCAGAGAAGCTTTTGATGGTAAATTGGACACTACCAAAAATGTCTCAAAATGTTTTAGAGACGTTTTTATGAATTAGCTTCTCTAAAAGCCACACCTAAAACTTTAGTAACGCTTTGTGAAGCTTTCCGAGAAACTAAAAAAAATACAAAACATTAAGTAGAACGTTTTAGGAACCCTTTACGAAGAGTATCTAAAAAGTTAGAATTGTTTATTTAAAAATAAAATAGAATTAAATAAAGGAAATAGGGATTGAAAATAAAAAAAGAAAGAATCTGGAGCCCTAAAATCTCTCTTCATCTCACTTCTTGCCTCTCTCTTCGTCCTTCCCGTCGCTTCACGCCCCTGTCGACTGTCGTCTCGCCGCCTTCTCTCTCCATAATGAACCGTTCTTATTATATGTATACTTAATACTCATTTTATTCGTATTATCAAGCTTTGCTTTAGATCTTAGTGTTGGTGATTTTAGTGAAATCATCGGTTCATTTTGTGTAATTGGATTCACAAGAAAATAATGGGGTTGGTAGCTAAGTTATAACATGAGTTAGGAGGTGTGGAGTGCACACTCGTGTAAGCTAACCAGAACCCGGGATTGTTGGATGGTTGTGTTTGGCGAGTTACTAAGTGGAAAAAAGTTGAGCATGACAAATGCGTTTTTCCTGTTGTAAATGGCACGACCCGTGCGTTTTTGTTCATAGAATGGGCACGGGCCGTGCGTTTGTCGACAAAAGGTTTTGCACGACCCGTGCATTTTTCCTCTTGAAATTGGCATGGGCCGTGCATTTTCATCAGTTTTGTAACTGATATAAATTCTTGTAACCGCCAACATTAATGTCCACAATCAATCTCATTTAATGAGAAATTATTATCATTATTAATATAGGGTCGGTTTTGATTCTCAAGGTGTTTAAATATGATCAATTTCTGCCTAAATCGATACCGAGAATTGAGATTATCCTCGAGTGAATTTTGTGATACCGGGACAGAATAGGGTCGAAATATCACTTAAGGAAAACAAGCTCTCACTCGATCTCACATTCTTTATCCGAGTACTGATCACTCTCTTCTTCTCCCTCGATTTTCTGCAACCGATCCCCAACAATCTTAAGTGATAATTGTTCATCGTGAGAGATATGGTAAGTGATCAATCCGTGAGAGATATGACGACGAAGTTCACAAAACTTGAGAAGTTCGAAGGCGTCAATTTTCGACGATGGCAGAAGAAGATGCACTTCTTGTTGACAACATTGAAGGTCGTGTACGTGCTAAGCACTCCGATGTCGGAGGTGATGGAGGACGAGATGTTGGAGATGACCCGACGTCGTGGCAAATGGGAAAACGACGACTACATCTGTCGTGGCCACATCTTAAACGGTATGTGTGACTCCCTCTTTGACATTTATCAAAATGTCGAGTCTGTCAAAGAGCTATGGGACTCTCTTGAGTCCATATACATGGCGGAGGATGATTCTAGTAAGAAGTTCCTCGTTAGTAATTTTAATAATTACAAAATGGTGGACTGAAGGCCTGTGATGGAGCAATATAATGAGCTCCTACGCATTCTAGGCCAATATGCTCAACATAATATGAAAATGGACGAATCCATCTCCGTATCGAGCATAATTGATAAATTGCCCCCCTCTTGGAAAGATTTCGAATACATGTTGAAACACAAGAAGGAAGAGTTGTCCCTTGTACAACTCGGTAGTCACTTGCGCATAGAGGAATCTCTTTGGGCGCAAGAGGTTGAGAAACCTAAGATAAAAGAGGTTTTTGTCCCTTCTGTGAACATGGTGGAAGAGGGAAAATCCAACAACTTCAAGGGAAAATGCAAGTTCAATGAAGCCAAGAAAAGGCCCAACAAAAAGGTTAAATTAATCTGCT
This sequence comes from Arctium minus, assembly GCA_954870635.1. NCBI lineage: Eukaryota > Viridiplantae > Streptophyta > Magnoliopsida > Asterales > Asteraceae > Arctium > Arctium minus. The sequence goes on from OX941081.1 coordinate 148,133,903, forward strand.
GGACCTGTGGTATGACTGGCCATCTCAAGCGTGATTGTCGGGTTGTTAAGAAAAAGAGTGGAGCAAGCACAGGTGGTGTGGGCAAGCATCGAATGATCAAAACCCACTGCAAGGTCAGTTTCTTGACATTGGTTTTAATTCGAATTTGAATTATGTACCACTAATATTCGAATCATTTTACGTGCAGGATGATGATGTTGCTTGGTTGATCGACTCGGGTGCTACGAGTCATGTGTGCAGCGACGGCGGCGAGGATGACAGAGACGACGATGGAAGTGGCAGAGAGGGCGTTGACAACAGCAGTGAATCCAGATGGCTATCAACAAACCCCACCCTTCCCCTATCTCGAACTCTTTCTTTTGTATCTTCTTCATCCTTCTTTTTCTCTATATTTCCTCCTTCTTTAATTCTCTTGCAAATTCTTCTCCATATTGTCTCTCTCCACGACCACGCCCTGTTTTAGGGTTAGAAACGGTTTACCAAAAGAACACCCGGTTATTGAGCAGAATTGACGAAGAATCATCCACTTCAGATCCTCCCATCGTCTAAAAGGTCTCATGTGATTCTCCCATCGAAACCATCGCAAGGCAACTCCATCAAACGGACTTGCAGAGACTTCTAGTTGTTCTTCGTTGTTCAAGCATTTCAAGGCAAAATACTTCTCTGCTTGTAAAATCCACCCATCTGGATTATTGCCATTGAAAGATGAAATCTCTTAATTACCGCTTTCAAATGCCCTGGATCTACTCGATTCAGCCCTCCCTCTCTTCTTCTCTACATCCTGAATCAGCCTATCGATCTGTATCATTATCATGTTCATCATCTCCTTCATGGATCCCATATTTGTTTCCAGATCCATAGGATTAGTCACGCTTCTAGTCCTCATCTTCCCAGAATCGAACTGCTCTGATACCATTTGATGTACACCAAGCAATTAATAGTGAGATTGAAACACAAAAATGACTTCACTACGGAATTAGAACTGAAATCAAATGATTGAACCTAGGGTTCTAACAATTCGAGAAGCTGGAGTTCTCCCAATGGCTTTCGCCAGACTCAAATTCACTAGAATAATCGATACCCCCTACCTTTCCAAAACCCTTTTATTTATACTAAGTAACCGACCCGCTACCATACTTGATCACCTACTTGTACCCAACAGTAAAGACTTGTACTATAGCCTACTACAATTGACTTATTGACTATAAGACTCGGGGTATAACATATTGTTGGCGACAAGTGTATCAAACATTGAGATAGACTTTTGATTTTGAGATAATAATTAGGGTTTAATTTTTTTGGAAAGAAAATGGTCCTGAATTGAATTATATATGGTTTTGGTTTGAATTTTGTTTTTTGTTATTCGGTACAGCTTCTTCAAAGAGATATAAGAACAATCAAATAAGCAACAAGATAATAAAAAAAAGTTTAGTAAAAATAAATAAATAAATAATATTAGGGTTTTAATATGAATAAACAATTTCCATGTTATAAGTCATATAAGTAAAAAATTGAGTTTGTAAACTTTCAAATTATGTTAGATATTGCAACCGGCTAAAAGTTTAGTAGATTAGCAAGTCCCTAAATTATTTATAAAGTTTACTTCTAAATCTCTAAATGAATGTTTTAAATTTTGGTTCTAAAACAAAAATTAACACAAAAAATTAATTCCATTTTAATATAATTATAACTTACACTAATTTAGGGTGTGTTTGGGATTGCTTATTTGAGGTGTTTTTTAGCTTATTGCAATTTGACACCGGAGAAAAACACTTTTGAGTGCTTATTTGAGGTGCTTTTTAGCTTTTTAGCTTATTGCGATTGCTATTCTCGATTCGGAGAAGTCCAAATTTGTGGGCGGCTTTCACTATCAAAATTTAATTTTTAGTTTTTAATGGAGAAAATTAACCGTGACGCTAACGGTCTTGTAAAGTACACAATTAAACTACATTGTATCTTTATATTAATAAACTTAGACACATATCATATATATGGAGCAGTGCTTCACTATTTAGCACCAGTGACATCTAAAGAAAAACAGCAAAGCGACTACGAGCATGACAACACCGTTAAGCTTTGCTGGTCTGAGTCTGGCCGGAAAGTCCAGATGGTCTCTAGCCGGTATGACTGCTGTCGTCACGGGTGGTACACGTGGAATTGGGTGCGCAGTGGTGGAGGAACTGGCAGAGTTAGGGGCTGTGGTGCACACCTGCTCACGCAATGAGGCTGAACTTAACCAACGTTTACAAGAATGGTCCGCCAAAGGCTTGAGAGTAACTGGATCCGTCTGTGACGTGGCTTCTCGTCCTCAACGGGAACAACTTATGGAAAAAGTGTCGTCGCTTTTCGGTGGCAAGCTCAACATCCTCGTAAGTTCCTCTCTTTGTGACTTTAAATGATTTTACACCAGCGACGGACTCAGAATTTTTTTTCATATTGTGGCACCATATAATACATACAAAAATAATTACAAAAAACACGGTTTTTATCAACGTGTCTTCATCTTTTTACCGACGTTCAATATTGCCCAATGTGTTTTTAGTCTAATTCCACATAGTTGGATCTTTCCTGTAGATAAACAACGTTGGGACGAACTATCAAAAACCTACCACAGAATATAATGCGGATGATTATTCATTTCTCATGGCTACCAATTTCGAATCTTGTTACCATATGTCTCAACTTGCACATCCTCTTTTAAAGGCTTCTGGATTTGGAAGCATTGTGTTCAATTCTTCTGTTGCGGGCTTGGTTCACATTAATTTAATGACTCTTTACAGTGCCGCCAAAGGTATGGTTTCATGATCCCGTAAAATGCATGGGTCGAGAAAAGGGGGTTTTATTTTAATGTTTGTTTTTGCATGCCTTCATATATATAGGTGCAATAAATCAACTTGCAAAGAATTTATCATGTGAATGGGCTGAAGACAACATTCGGACTAATTCTGTAGCACCCTGGTTTATTAAAACCCCTCTTGTTGATCAAGTAATTAATTATATGCCTTCATCTTTCCCTTTTTCGCTACTGAAAACGTCAACTTCCCTTGTTTTAATTTGAGCTCGGTCTGTGGGAAATGTTCAGCTTATGCTGGTTATGGATGATCCAAAGTAGTTTACGAGCGATGTGGAATCTAGAACTCCTATGAAACGCTTTGGAGAAGAAAATGAAGTTTCATCTGTGGTGGCATTTCTTTGCCTACCTGCTGCTTCTTACATCACTGGTCAAACGATTGCTATTGATGGAGGATTTACGATCAATGGTTTTCCATGAATGCTGTTGCGTGATGCTGGCAATTGAATAAATACAAAGCAACACTGTATAATTCTCAATTGAAGTGTGCTTTGAGTTCGAGCGTGGTTTTTTTTTATAGATTTTTGCAAGTTGGTCTTGAGAAAAATGATTATGAATAATAATAATAACACATCATTCACGTTAGAATCTCTTTTATAAGTCCTGAATCTTGTTTACTGGATGTGTGGATTTGACGAGTTTGGTTAAGTTGAAATAGTAGTATCTTTTAAATGTTACAGATAATCTCATAATCTGTAGACCGGTTTGTTCAAGAAGCTAGGTTTTGATTCACAGACGTGCATGTAAATTTTTTGACAACAAGGAACGATCGAAGCAAGCTTTAATGATTCAATATCTTGTTGCAGTAGTAAATCGATCTATTCTTACGGTTGAGAGTAGTTTCAACGTCAAACACACACTACTACTAAATTCATATGCAAACCTGTTTTTAAAAACATATGGTACCCTGTTGTGCAGTCGGGTCTTCCACGAAGGGGTATCGTACTCGGTTTTTTTTTTTGAAACAGCAACCAACTATATTAAAAAAGCTAGCAGAGAAACAGAAACATTACATGGTTTTGATAGAGATAGAAGGGTTACATCTCTACATAATCGGGTTTTTTTCCCTCGCTTTACACCTAGCCAACACCAAACAAAATGACTTCTCCACAATAAAATCAAGAATAGAGTGTTGAAATTTTCGATTAGTAAAATTCAATTATAAATAAAGCAACAAGATTTATTTATAAAACAGTAATTTAATTCCAAAAATCCAAACTTTATTATCAAAGATACTAACTTTATTATAAAGATTAATAATTAAATAAGAACAATCTGTTTTTTAATTATTATAAGATGAACCTAACAACGATACTATCCTTCTCGATAGATTCGTTAGAAGAAAAGGGTAGAAACAGAGTGTCCACACTACTGGACGAAAACAAAAGACAGAACAGAAATATAAAACTAACCTGTTTAGACGACCTTGACGAACAAGCACTCGAACTTGAAACTGCACGGTATGTAAACGTGTCCTTAAAGGTTTTGGCGGATCCCTTTAGTTGCTGTGAGATTAACACTTAGCCAAACCCCCAGGATTTGATGCAATATGCTTAACACTAACAGCAATAGTGTAAAGTTTTAATGCAATTTTGAGACAGAACTTAAGTAGAGAATGAGATAGCAAACACACAGATCGAGAGAGAAGAGAACAGATCGTTTTCAGTATGTTTCATCAATAACCTAAAGCTTCAATTTATACTGGAAAAATCAAGGAATAATCTCATAATATTCCTTGATTAATCCTCAAGAAACGGAATAGAAGTTAGAGTTGGAGACTAAGTCTCCAACTAATTACCCACGTTTTTCTTTTTGATAAATTAAATATTTATCTGATAAAATTAAATTAAAACCGAAAACCTTAACTGGAAATTAAGAAAACTGAATAATTATCTGTTCACTATTAAATTAATTATTTCTTATATCTCGATCTGTAAAAAGAAAGCTCGTAGCTCGGGGCGAGGCTCCTCAGTTCCGATGCGAGCGTGCGAAGTGCGCGACTCTTCGCGAGAACCGCGCCCGCGCCCTCGGCCACGCGCGCACGCGCGTGTGCGTTGCACTTCTTTGAGACCCCCACCATAAACCCACCATTTTACTCAAGACCCACTTGAGATGATAGGCTTATAAACCACACTATATTTTGTGTCTCTACCAATGTGGGATGGAAAAATTCCAACCTCACACTCAATTTCCAACAATCCCCCACCAGGTTGGAAAATTTTCTGACATTCAATAAAAAATGATGTCACAGTGTTGTCACTAAGATTAAACCCCGTTTAATGTGGATATGCAAGAAGAAATCAATTCAGAAGTATCCTTAGGATTTAAACTTTGAATCTTGTGATTACTTCGGCTTATTCACACACATCACCTTTTGTCTTTGCATTCTCACTGAGCGCGAATATGGCCATGCGCTAAAACCCTGTTTCATGACTTTTTAGAAGAGAAACCACAACTCTTCTTTTGAGGCGGCACCACCTCTCAGTCGTATAGGCAAAGTTCTCTAACATCTTCGTTGCTAAGATGCCTCTAAACTTTGTTAAGAGAACTAACTCATCCTTGTTCTCGGCAACGATGTACTATCTCATACCTTACATGGGTCTATCATTCGATAGTACCTTCTATCAGTTAAGTAACTTGTTATTACCCTTTAAACTTGAGAGATAGGAGCACTAAATTCAAGTTGGGTTTCCATCACTAACCAATTCTGAGTGGTTTCAGACCCATGTCTCTGGTAGTTGATCCCACTAAGTCTCTCGTCAGAGGCTTTGTCAATGGATCTGCCAAGTTTCCACGCGACTTGACATACACAATACTAATGGTACCATTTTCTATAAGTTGTCTCACATAATTATGTCGGAGACCTATATGTCGCGACTTCCCATTATACACAGCATTATATACTTTTGACAATGTGGCCTCACTGTCACAGTACATAGGAATCGAAGGTGTTGGATGTGGCCATAAATGGATATCTGTCAACAGATCTCTAATCCATTCGGCTTCTTTGCCCGCAGCAGCTAGGGCTATGAATTCGGCTTCCATAGTCGAATGAGCGATACATATTTGTTTCTTGCTTGCCCAAGAAATCGCTCCACCACCAAGTGTGTAAATCCACCCACTTGTGGATTTAGAATCACTTGAATGATCTATCCAACTAGCATCAGAATATCCTTCTAAGATTCCAGGATGCGTTGTGTATGTCAACTCTAGATCACTGGTTCTTTTCAAGTATCCCAACACTCTACTTATTGCCTTCCAGTGATCTGGTCCCCGATTGCTTGTATATTGACTTAGCCTACTCACAGCAAAAGCAATATCCGGTCTAGTGCAATGCATTGCATACATCATGCATCCTATTGCACTAGCATACTCTAGTTGAGCCACTGCTCTTCCAGGGTTCTTGTCAAGTTTCACACTTGAATCAAATGGATTATTGAACTCCTTTATATTTAAATGTTGAAACTTTGTCATGATCTTGTCTATATAGTGAGATTGACTAAGAGATATTTGAGATCCTGACCTTTTAATTTTAATTCCAAGAATTGTGTCTACTTCTCCAAGATCTTTCATCTTAAAGTTCGAGGATAAATAGTTCTTCGTCTCACGGATGCCTTCTAGATTGGTTCCAATGATCAGCATATCATCGACGTAAAGACAGATAATTACAGTGGACTCTTTAGTACATTTCGAGTAAATGCACCGATCAGCTCCATTATGCCGGAACCCGAAAGATGTGACAGTAGTATCTGTTAGGTCCCAAGGCTTGAGCTTCCCAGGAGGTCACCCATCCTAGGATTGCTCTCGCCCGAGCACGCTTAACTTGTTAGGATCAAGCGCTTACCACTACACCAAAAGCAATTGCTTATGGTGAAGGCGCTACTTTATTTCCTTATACCATGGTAGCGCAAAACCCCGTACTAAGCGACAGGCGGACATGAGGGGCTGCACCACTTTCGTGGAGCCAGCGGGTCGGGCTGTTAGTCCCGGCCAGTTACGTACTCCCGAGTCGAAGGTGAGGGCGCTGGATGCTTGCGGCATTCCCAGCAAATGTTGGGATTTGTCCTCAACAGTATCAAATCTTTCATGCCACTGTTTTGGGGCTTGCTTTAAACCGTACAGAGACTTAATAAGCCTACACACTTTGTTCTCTTGTCCGGGTACTACAAACCCTTCAAGTTGCTCCATATAAACCTCCTCATTTAAGTATACATTCAAAAAGGCTGTTTTTACATCCATTTGATGAATATACAGTCCTTTTATGGCTGAAATTGCTATGAGAGTTCGGATTGAACTAATCCTAGCAACTAGAGCGTAGGTGTCGAAATAATCGATACCCTCCTTCTGTCTATATCCTTTAGCTACCAATCTAGCTTTAAATGTTGAGATTGAACCATCTGGGTGTAGCTTTCTTTTGAATATCCACTTGGAACCTATGGGTTTTGCTCCTTTGGGTAAGTCAGCTAATTCCCAAGTTCCATTTCCCATAATAGAGTCCATTTCATCGTTTATTGCTTCTTTCCATAGTGGAGCATCTCTTGAAGACATGGTCTCTTTATAAGTCTTAGGATCATCTTCGATGTTAATCGATAAAATGACTTCTCTAGTCACTTTCTTATGTGTTCCTTCCACTAGATAGGAGAAGAAATCATCTCCTAGACTTTTCTCTTTTCTTACTCTAGTACTTCTACGTGGTTCGTCAACCTTGTTTGAGGTTTTTGAACTGTCACGAGATGTGCTAGGAAGATTCGGAGCCAATGTTCTATCTGAGTTTTCAGCATCTTCTGAAAACTTGTCTTCAAAAAATTCCACATCTCTGGATTCCACTATCACTCCTGTTTCTTTATCTAATAATCTATAAGCCTTGCTATTTCTAGTATATCCTACGAATATGCTTTTAATGGCACGAGCTCCCAGTTTAGATCGTTTTGGATCAGGTGTACGATAGTAAGCAATACAACCCCAAACTCTAAAATAGTCCAAGTTAGGCTTTCTACCTTTCCATAGCTCATATGGGCTGGTTGGAATCACACGACTAGTGATTCGATTGTGAATGTGGCAAGCAGTCAGTAATGCTTCTCCCCAAAGATTGTTTGGTAAACCCGCTTGGTTCAACATACAGTTAACCATCTCAACAAGGGTTCGGTTTTTACGTTCCGCCAAACCATTCTGTTGGGGAGTAAAAGGTGAGGTGCGTTCATGTTTGATGTCATTCTCTTCGCAGAATGTATCAAACTCTCGATTGAAGTATTCACCTCCTCTGTCTGAGCGTAGTATTTTTATTTGTTTTTCGAGTTGATTTTCTACTTCAGCTTTATAAAGTTTAAAAGCATCAAAAGCTTCGTCTTTTGAATGTAATAAATAGACGTATAAAAACCGACTGAAGTCATCACATAATGTAATGAAATACCATTTACCACCACAGGTAACTATTCCATTCAATTCACAGATATCAGAGTGAATCAACTCTAAAATAGTTGTATCCCTTTTGACTGATGGAAAAGGTTTCTTAGTAAACTTCGATTTTACACAAGTTTCACATTTTCCGAAATCTTTGTTATCAATTTTAATTAATCCTTTATTTTGCATTTTTTCAATATTTTTTACATTTGTGTGTGCTAAACGATTATGCCATAATGATATTGAACAAGCAAAATACTCAAAAGAATTAATTTCATTAAAATCGGAAGAAATTACATCAATCATGGAAACAGAATAACCTATACTATTCTCAGACAAATTCGAAACATTACTACCAACTGATTTACTAGTACTAGCATCAGAACTGTCATCACCATCCCCAAACAGACTAAGGCGATACATGCCAAGTTGACGGTATGTCTTGCCAAAGTAGTGTTGTCGCTTGTGAAACACTATCTTCCCAGCCTCCATAGCAATTCCAATCCCATTTTCATCAAGCTTGCTTAGGGATACCAGACACTTGCATACAGTAGGCACGTGTAACACGTTTCTCAAAATTAAGTTTTTTCCGGAAGAAAACCTTAGATGAACAGTCCCAATACCCGCGATAACTGCTCTACCGCGGTTTGCAGTCACAATATGCCTTCCGTCATCAATCGGATTGTACTCAGAAAATTTGGATCTGGAGTCACACACATGAATCGTGGCTCCAGAATCCAAGTACCAGCCACCTCTTCCAGCCATCACCCTGGTTGAATCTTCAGCTATCATGTCGATCTCATCCATGCTCAGATTGGCCACTAGATGTTCTAAGTCTACGACCGCATTAGCTGCGGCCGGTGGGCCAGACTTTCGCTGTCTACATTCCCTTGCATAATGCCCCGTCTCTCCGTAGACGTGACACTTCCCAGTTCTCTTTGGTACCTGACTTGTTGACTGACCAGGCATTTTGAAGTTCTTCTTTTGTGGACCAAAATTCCACTTTTTAGCGGGTCCAGAAGACTTCCCCTTTCCTTTGCCACCAGCCTACACGCTGTTGGCACTCATAATGGCCTTGCCCTTTTTGTCCCGATTTCTCACATCTTCCTCAATCCTGATGTGTTTTATCAAATCGTCCAAAGAATAGTCTTCGGACTTGTGCATCATACGTTTTTGAAAATCCTTCCATGATGGGGGCAATTTGTCAACAACAGCTCCCACAAGGAAGATCTCAGGAAGAGGAATATTGAGAACTCTCATTTTATTTTCCAATACTTGAAGTTCATGTATTTGTTCAAGTATTGGCTTATCATCTACCATTTGAAATCTTAAGTATCGAGACACAAGATATTTATTGGTTCCTTCTTCTTGTGCCTTGTACTTAAATTCCAAAGTTGTCCAAAGTTCTCTAGGACAAGTTATCGGGGCATAAAGGTCATACAGTCTATCAGATAGGGCAGTTTTTATGTACCCGCATGCCAGTGTTTCAGACTCCTTACGGAGTAGCCGCTGCTTATCCAGATCGGCTATTCCGGCGCAATCAGGTTCTCTCCCGGCTTCGGGAACAGGGTTATCGGGAATGGGTGGCAGAGTCGGGTCCAAGACAAAAAACAACTTTAAAACCATAAGCATGAATTTGACCTTTTCAGCCCAACGGGTATAGTTTGACCGGTCAAAGCTATCCAGTTTTACCAATTCTTGTTGCATCAAACGAACGTTGCCGGTATCCATTTTTTCCGAAATCAAAACCTTTAAGATTGTTGAAATTTTCGATTAGTAAAATTCAATTATAAATAAAGCAACAAGATTTATTTATAAAACAGTAATTTAATTCCAAAGATCCAAACTTTATTATCAAAGATACTAACTTTATTATAAAGATTAATAATTAAATAAGAACAATCTGTTTTTTAATTATTATAAGATGAACCTAACAACGATACTATCCTTCTCGATAGATTCGTTAGAAGAAAAGGGTAGAAACAGAGTGTCCACACTACTGGACGGAAACAAAAGACAGAACAGAAATATAAAACTAACCTGTTTAGACGACCTTGACGAACCAGCACTCGAACTTGAAACTGCACGGTATGTAAACCTGTCCTTAAAGGTTTTGGTGGATCCCTTTAGTTGCTGTGAGATTAACACTTAGCCAAACCCCCAGGATTTGATGCAGTATGCTTAACACTAACAACAATAGTGTCAAGTTTTAATGCAATTTTGAGACAGAACTTAAGTAGAGAACAAGATAGAAAACACACAGATCGAGAGAGAAGAGAACAGATCGTTTTCAGTATGTTTCATCAATAACCTAAAGCTTCAATTTATACTGGAAAAATCAAGGAATAATCTCATAATATTCCTTGATTAATCCTCAAGAAACGGAGTAGAAGTTAGAGTTGGAGACTAAGTCTCCAACTAATTACCCACGTTTTTCTTTTTGATAAATTAAATATTTATCTGATAAAATTAAATTAAAACCGAAAACCTTAAGCGACTCTTCGCGAGAACCGCGCCCTCAACCTCGGCCACGTGCGCACGCGCGTGTGCGTTGCACTTCTTTGAGACCCCCACCATAAACCCACCATTTTACTCAAGACCCACTTGAGATGATAGGCTTATAAACCACACTATATTTTGTGTCTCTACCAATGTGGGATGGAAAAATTCCAACCTCACACTCAATTTCCAACATAGAGTTCTTTCGGGGAGGGACTGTGTCAAAAACACACCTATTTCGAAAGCTCCACAAAAAATGACAAGAAATAAAAAACACGGCTTCCAGCACTTTCTTCTCGAGATTACTGTTGAAGGTTGTTGCTTTGATATCGTTTATCATCGACTCGAACGACCTGTGCCCTGGTAAGGTAATGGACCACCATTTTTCTAAAAATCCCCAAACCTCCATAGCAATAGAACACTCGAAGAGCAGATGTTGAGATGTTTCGTTAACCGTTCCACATATCGGGCAAAGAGCAGAATCGATATCAACCTTTATCCATATTAAATTATCACGAGTTGGAAGTCTATCCAACATGACCCGCCAAATGAAGATGTTAACTTTAGATGGGACCAACGGGTTTCAAATAGTTTCCTTGTCACCAGCCCCCATAAAAACTTTTTCGATAAAAGAACGCAGAGAGCTAGCAGAGAAAAGACTGTTTGTAGAATTGTACTCGGTTACTGATCTGATTTCACTAATGGCACCTGCTTGTTAAGTAAAAAACCGGGTAATATTAGATTTAAAAAAATGTTTTAACTATAAACTGGTAAATTAACAAAAACGACTGTTATGAAACCATACACTTGTTTGGGTCTATTGAGATTCTCCTCAGACGTTACCACGGGTTCGAGTCCTACAAGGCCACTGAAGATTTTCTTGCCTATTCTCCTGGGACTCATGGAATTAGTCGAGGTGTGCATAAGCTGACCCGGATGCCTATGGTTTAAAAAAACATTCACTTGTAGAAATGAAACAAAGATGGAGAATATCTAACAACAAATGAAGGCTAGAAAAGAATGCATCAGAATTTAACAAAACTTGGCAAAAAGTTTGGAGTGCATCAGCAGTGAGGAAAAAATTATTAATGCTATAAGCTGATTCACAACAAGATCATAAGGCATATTGATTGCTTCAAAAACTGAGTTGAGGAAATTCAAGGTGCAGGTTAATTAAAATCTGTCAGAACATTTAGACATCACCAGTTTATATGGTGAGGAGTTTCAAAACTTGAACAATAACAAATGTCATATGAATTATGAAAACACTATATATGAACCACCCTTAAGAAAAGTTTGTACAGTTTTGATGGCTAATCGTGTTAGACCTATATTACTTACCTCTCACATGCATGAAATAATATATTAATACTGCAAATAACTAAAAATTAAGTTAATGGAAGATTAATTAAAGGGTCATTTACAAACGCTTACTTGTAAGCGCTTACCAAGTCATATTACTTTATCGGATGAACATGATAATGAACGAGAATCTTAGTCGGTAAGAGCGATGGTAAGGACCAAAAGTCTCCCTTGTAAGTAAAAGTGACGACTTTTAACTGGTTAGCGTTTATCGGGTAAATTGTTGCATATGATGTCATTTTGATGGAGTAAAAATCTTACCTGACAAGGTAACTGATAATGTTAAATCTTATAAGTAAGTGCTTACCGAGTAAGTGTTTGGGTAAACGTTCTCTAAAGCTCAAGGTCTTTAAACTATTGACCGAAAAATAGTGATACAAATTTGTTATGTTTTTGTACCATGAACTAAGAAATAGAAAACCTTATTTTTTTATATTATTTAAAAACTATTTTTTATATATAATTGGTATTAATAATTTAATATATAGTAAATAGGAAGAAAAATGAGAAATTGAAAAATGCTACAAATGGGATTTGATATAGCGACGTCAAGGATATAGCAATTAGGACTGAGCATCGGATGGGTCGTGTCGGGGCCCAAAACTCAATCGAATATCGGGTGGTTGAAAAGAGCCCCGAAATTCGACCGAATGTACTTCGGGTAGATTGGGTTTCGGGTGGTCGGATCGCGGGTTAGTTCGGGTCGGATCTTCAGATGGTCGGGTATTAATTGGTCTTTGTTGGGCTTTTTTTCTATTGGGCCTTTTTCCAGATTTTTTTTATCAAACCCATTTCCAGATTTAATATTTCTAATTATATAATTCTATATCTATCATTCTATTAAATTAATTAATCACAACTTCACAATAAGTATAAAAATAAACATTTAAACTACACAAAACTACGAAAGTGCAAAACCAACAAAAATAAATAACAAAATAACTATTACAATTTACAAATAAACCAAAGTACCATTGTACCAATTCCAAAATTCCTAACATCAAACCAAAGTCGATACCAAATTATATACCAATTACCAAATACCAAGTGTCGCAAATCAAACCAAATTCCAACCAAACCAATTAACCAAGTAGTTAACCAAAAAGTGAACAAACTTACAAACATACTAAGTGCAATAAAATGACAAATGTTCCGACTTCCTTGTTCCATGTTTCCAACCAAACCAAGTTTAACCAACAAACAATCAAACATACCATTTAGCTTACCATCCACGTCCAACGTTCCAACTTATCTTCATTCTTCAATTCTTCATTTAATTTTGAATCCTATACCATTAAAAGTAACAAATCATGAATCAACTTCAAATCATGTAAATTAAAAGTAACAAATTAAAATTTAAAGTACCTATCTCAATAATCATGAATCAACTTCAAATTCCCCAAAATCATTTGAAGCTTGTGTACTAAACTATCTTCACCACGGGCAGAAGAAGTTCCAATTCTTAAATTATCCATTTCTACACATAATTATAATTTATAAATGATAACTCATAAACTAATGTCATAATTATAATTTATAATTGCTAACCCATAAACTAATGGCGTACTCGTACCTTTCTCAAACTTCTCAAGGTTCTCCAAATTTTCTTCCACCGCAAGTGGTTCAATAGGGGCCCTTAACCAATCTTGCGTACAGATAAGTGCTTCAATTATTTTAGGGATTAGAGAACTCCTAAAATTATCCAACATCCTACCACTTGTACTAAACGTCGATTCGGATGCAACTGTAGAAATGGATACGACGAGGACATCTTTCGCAACTTTTGAAAGAATGAGAAACCGTGCACTATTCATTTTCCACGACATCCGCAAATCAAAGTCATTGCCATTATCATCTACAATGACCTCACCTAGGTATACATCAAGCTCACTCCTTTTGCTATATAAGACCCCACTTTCAAGTTTTTGCTTCTTCAATAAACTTTTAAACTTAGATTGTGACCTTCCAAAAGGGCGGAGACCTTTTCTCGATTGGGATTGGGATTCGGATCGAGATTGAGATTGAGATTGAGATTGAGAAGGTTCAGAATATTCTTGCACATAAACTTCAAACAAGGTAGTGAGTTGGGACTTTACCTTCCTAAAACATGTTTCACCTCTTTCTTCAACAAACAACTGACCGCACTGGGATGGCATGTACTCAACTTTATCTCTTGGATCAAAATGTTGGCAAAGAAACTTACCAAGTTCATCTTCTCTGGATCACCCCAATATTTATCAAATTTCTCCTTCAACCCATCTTGGATGACGGGAAGACTGTCTCATGAAAGTGACCACCCGCAAATCTTGCGGTAAAGGGATCACTAGTCAAATATTCTAAATAGCGGATAATTTTTGGGGATTCATATCCAACATATATCAAATCGTCTTTAAGGACCCATTTCGATGCGCTGTGGGGGCGCAATTGGCACATATACTACACAACCAAACATGCGTAAATGTAAAAAATCAGGCTTATATCCAGTTACCAACTGGTACGCATGAGGCTGGTTAGCAAGCAGTGGGTCTAAAAACGAAAAAAAAAACTGCATATAATAATTGCATAACCCCAGGTAGATGTGGGTAAATTGGTACGCATTACTAATACCCTAGATATCATCATATTCTTTTGATAACAACTTCTATGAGACCATTTTATATATACATAGGGTATAAGAAACTCTACATTGATCCCAATACATATGCAATTAACATCAAATCCTTATGATGTACATTCTCCAGCATTCCAAGTCATGTAGACTTGATGAAATAATCAGGGCGGTGAGCCCTTAAATGTATAACTAGTGCTAGGAGTGCAGTATTTTATGTGGACAATAATACGACATGTGTTAATCGTGTCGAAACCAGAACCATAAAGTACTTTATGGCCCGTATTCTGGATGTTTATGTCCATAAATATCACCTTGTAATCCTTGTAACAATGGATTTTTTTTGTATTCTGTCCTTAGTTTAGGATGGTCTCATTCATGTCTTGGCTAAGGATTATGATGGCGGTGATGCTTCTTATGTTGCAGAAGTCAACAATTGCAATGTGCCTCATTTCCATTATAATTTCCATTTGATACGAATATCTTTACAAGGTTCCTATTAATCTTGTACTAACAAGAAAATGACAGTCCGCCGTCTAAATATTTTGGTTGGATGAAATATGAAATAAGTATTAGTCTACCATTTAGATTGTGTGGAATATTCTACAGAAACTCAAGTTCTCCTTGATACATTCCTACATAGAACGGAGAATATTGATAGTTTTGTTATTTATTTAGATGTATTTCTTTACATCTATAATGGTTACATATTCAATTTTACTTTAGCAAAGAAATTAATTTTGATACTTCAAATTAATTTCAAAGAAACATATGCTTAATCAATATTAAATTAATATGATATAGTTCGTTTTCAACTTGTTCCCTTTTTTATAGAAGCACTTTTTAGTGCATTTCTTATTTGATTGTCCATTATCACAAGGGGTAGTAGTTGTATCCCTACTCCAGGTGTTGAAAAATCTTTCTTGACTCTTACCAAGACCAAGACCCTGACCCTTTCTAGGGTCTCGTCTAAATGGTGCATAAATGTCACATGTGTGAAATTGTTTTTAACTCACAATCCTTTGGAGTTGCTTCCACCTCTAACGCTTTCATTATTGATATCGGGAATTTTCTTTGTCCCGACATATGTGGTGTTATTCGAAAGAACCTTGTTATGTCTCGCAACCACTTGCAGTAGGTTGATGAGTATCTCTAAAGGTTACATTCCAACTTATATGAAAGGTGGAAATAATGTTAGGAATCATGTCATCTTCTATGAGTTCCTTACCACAGACATTGAGACGCGCTTTAGATATAACATTTCTTTGTTGAAATCAATTACCTTTTTATAATCGAACAAGTGGGTTTCATTCCACTGTACAATTAGTTCGGGAAGTACATATTCATGAATACACCCGATTTTCCCTTTCGAGACATCCCACAGTTCTTTGGGGGTTTCTAGTAAATGTATTTCTATGAAAGTTAGGATTTATATGTCGTCTCAAAACATGAGGGTATTTGATTGTACCTCTTCAAGATGTTGGTTTTAGGGTCAATATGGAGTTTATGTACTTTAGGTATTTTTTTTTGTACCTTTCAAACGTAGATTTATATACTCATTTTTGGTACTCAGATTCTTTTGAGTTTTGAATTTAGAATATGTGCAATGCATCTCATATGCAAGTATTGAGCTCTAACAGATGAACACCCCCAATATACTAATTTGCTTTTCAAGAACCCAAGGACAACACTAGATGCATTGTCTACTGTGATGGTAGAAATGTTTTTTATTCCCCACTGAACCAAACATACCTCTAAAGCTATGGCTATTGCATCCCCCTTGTGTGACTGGATTGGCAATTTCCGTTGGGCATCAATATAACTGATCCGTTGCACGGATGTCCAAGTGTCGGTGGTTAAGCTAACATGTTGTGAGTGTTCCTTAAAAAACTTTTTAAGGTTATTCCGCTCTTCATAATACATAGCAAATATGTCTCTATTAATCGTCCATCTAGACGATATTTTAAACATAGGACACGCTTCTTGCACCTATTATCTGGACCCCCTATCCTCTACAAACTTGAAAGGTAGTTTATCCATGATGATCATCTTAGCGGTTGCTTTCCTAACATTCTCTTGATTAAAAACCCAATTAGTTAAAACACTTTCATTGCTTTTAAACTTCAAATCAAATGCCAACATGGATTGTCTAGTTTCTTTGGACTGTGGGTTTTTTAAGGCATGAAAGCGAGTGATTCTTTAACGAGGACGTGCCATGCTTTTCCGGGTCGGCCGCATATGTTTTCGCAAAATATATGCACTTCCCTTTGATCAAATTACCTTCCGGGCTTAATTTTTTTTCAAAATGATCCCATACATGAGATCTTGTTTCAGTAGCTTTACGCTTCTTTGGTTCAGGGGGTGCACTACTATCAGCTTGAAATTGAGACTTATGTGAAGTGTGAACTGTAATGTAATGGGTAAATTGTAATCACTAATCAATGTTTAGTGTGAACTGTGTACTAAAGAACTACTAAAGAATCCTGATTCCAACACAACAAGTATATTTCAAAACAACAAGTATATTTCAACAGAGACAGTAACTTATTGTCCATATATGCTACATAGACTTTGGGAAGTTAAACCAGCCTAGAAACCAAATTCTCATAATGTAACAAAACCTTTATGAGGGAAAACCAAATTCCAAATTTCAACTCCAAGGACCAAGAGAGTAGAGACAGTAACTTTAATAGCAATAGCAATTTTTCCACAGGCATCCAATTTTTTCCACAGACATCCAATTTTTTCAATTCCAAGGACCAAGAGACAGTAACTTATATGAGACGTCTAATTTTTTCAATTCCAAATACACAGACATGAGACATCCAATTTTTTCCACCAAAATCAAAAATACACAGACATGAGACATCCAATTTTTTCCACCAAAATCAGAAATACACAGACATGAGACATCCAATATAGCATTATAGCATACATTATCTGATTATTATAGCATTATAGAAGGAGACAAGGAGAGTGAACTTACTTACTTAGAAAAAGAACCATGGAGGGAGAGCCTGAGATGGACTACGTCGGTGGGATTGTGGGAGTGGGAGGGCTCCGTAGCCTGTGGTAGAGATGAGTCGTGCGCCGGACGCCGGTGGCTGGAGATGCACCGGTGGTTCACTGGTTTGGAGCGAGGTTGAGGTCACTGGTCAGACTTCAGAGAGAGGTCAAGGGTGAAGGGTCGAGAAGTGAAAAACTAAAAATGAGGTTTAGATATTTACCATTTATAATTATAAAACATATTTAAAAAATAATTAAGTTTGGGTTTTCAGACGGGTCAGGTGGGGGATTTGGATACCCACCCCGACCCGTTGTATCCGGAAAAGATTTCGAGTTCGGGGGTTCGGGGGTCGAGTTTTCAGGTGGGGCTTTTTCAGGTTATTCGGGTGATCTGGTTGGTCGGGTTATTCGGGTCGGTCGGGTTTTGCTCACCCCTACAACACACATATAAAAATCAAAAAATTCATAGACAAAACGATGTCAGATAAACATAAAACCACAAAAACATAAATGGAAACTTATAAAAAACAATACCATGTGGCAGTTCAGTTGATCGCTTGCTTCAAATCAACAAAAAAACTATAGATGAGAACATGTCATCTCCTGGAAAACCGAAATTCTCTTAGGTAAATTAAAGAAATTGAACTGACAATTTAATAAACAAAAATTTAAAACCCTAGCAACAAAATGAAGTTCATTTGTAAAACGAAATCAAAAATCTAAATGCCAAATGTGGTCCCATCGTCTTTCACTACAAACCAAATGACTATCACCGACGGAAAAATCCGTTGGTGAAAGTTGGATCTGTCGGTAATCGGTCAATAACCTCTATCGGATTAAACGTCGTCGGTGATGGTATCACCAACGGACCCGTCGATAATATCCGGATCTGTTGGTAATCCGTCAGTAATTACCGACGGATTTCGACCGTCTGTAACATTTCATGAGGTTTGCTCATTTTTTCTAGTAGTGTTTGCTTACCTCATCCACTACCATCACCATCGAGAACAACTTTACAAACTCCTCCACAACCACCACCACGACGATCCCCTCGATAATTTGAGCTGTAAGACATGGTTGTGATAGAGAATCAACGATTAGTGACGAAACACAATACAAAACAACATTTGAAGATCTCAGGAGTGATTTTAGGGGGCATGGGAAGAAGTGTGCAATATCATGGAGACATCGAAAGATGCAATCTCCATTCTTGGGAGCATGAATCACTTACATATTTGAGTTTGATTTGCCTATTTCAATTTCTTAAGTGAAATAATATAAAAAAATCAGTAATTAATGATTTGTTGTATGTACAATGTTTTGCTAATCTACTTGTAGATAATGGAAAAACTAAAATTTCTAGCAAACACAAAAGAGTTTTTCCCTTTCCACTCGTAATACTCTCCTTACAATTTTTTTCAATATAGATTAAGATTAAAAATTAAAGACAAATAAAATTTAATATTCAAGCCCAATGTTAAAGAAGAAAAAAAAATCCTATAACAAATCAATGAACATCGATATCTTGAAAACTATATGGAAGATTACCAACATAAAAAAAAATCAAAAATCCATGTATCTTGGTACACTCTTCTAACATCAATGCAAGAATATTCTAACATAACGTTTATCAAGTTCATGGATGAACAAACGAAAAGATAATATACACTACTAAACAAACAGCTTTTTCCGGCTGAAAAATCCGGCGGATTTCCGGCGAAATCCAATCTGGTCAAACCTCGTTGACTTTCGCCGGAAATCCGCCGGAATATTTTTTTATTTTTTATTTTAAAAATAACTATTATTTTCGGGGGATTTTCGGCGGATTTCCGACGAATTTTTATTTTTTTTAATTTTTTTCTTATTAATTATAATTAATTAACCATTTTCGGCGGATTTTAATTAATTAATTTAATTAACTATTTTCCGCCGAAAATCCGCCGAAAAATATTAAATATTATTTTTTCTTTGAAAATTTTGAAAAAAAAAATAGAAAAAAATAAAATCCGCCGAAAATCCGCCGAAAACTCAAAAATAAAAAAAATAATTCAAAAAAAAAATTCGTCGAAAATCTGCCAAAAATACTAAAATAATTAAATATTTATTTTTCTTATTATTTGAAAAAAATTAAAAATAAAATAAAATCCGCCGAAAACACAAAAATAATTAAATATTTATTTTTCTTAAAAGAATTTGAAAAAAAATTAAAAATTAAAATCCGCCGAAAACA
The DNA here is from genome assembly GCA_954870635.1 of Arctium minus. NCBI lineage: Eukaryota > Viridiplantae > Streptophyta > Magnoliopsida > Asterales > Asteraceae > Arctium > Arctium minus. Next base: position 148,153,859 of record OX941081.1, read on the forward strand.
CTAAAATAATTAAATATTTACTTTTCTTATTATAATTTAAAAAAATATAAATAAATAAAATCCGCCGAAAACACAAATGGATCCAGTTGGTATTTAACGTACCAGTTGGCCTTTAACGGATCTGGTTGGGCTTTAACGGATCCGGTTGGGCTTTAATAGATCCAGTTGGGCTTTAACGTACCAGTTGAGCTTTAATGGATCCGGTTGGGCTCTAACGGATCCTGTTGGGCTTTAACGTTCCCAGTTGGGCTTCAATGGATCCAGTTAGGATTCGATGGATCCAGTTGAGCTTTAACGTACCCAGTTGGGCTTTATAGGATCCGGCTGGCCTTAACGGATCCAGTTGGGCTTTAATGAATGTTGTTGGCTTTAACGTACCAAGTTGGGCTTTAACGTACCAAGTTGGGCTTTAACGGATCCGGTTGGGCTTTAACGTTCCCAGTTGGTCTTCAATGGATCCAGTTGGTCTTCAATGGATCCAATTGGGTTTTGATGTACCCAGTTGAGCTTTTAACGTACCCAGTTGGGCTTTAAAGGATCCGGCTGGCCTTAATGGATCCAGTTGGGCTTTAAAGGATCCGACTGACCTTAATGGATCCAGTTGGGTTTTAATTGATTCAGTTGGGCTTTAACGTACCAAGTTGGGCTTTAATGGATCCGGTTGGGCTTTAACGTTCCCAGTTGGGCTTCAATGGATCCAGTTGGGCTTTGACGTACCCAGTTGAGCTTTAACGTACCTAGTTGGGCTTTAAAAGATCCGACTGGCCTTAATGGATCCAGTTGGGCTTTAATGGATGTTGTTGGCTTTAATGGATCCAATTGCCTTTAATGGATCTAGTTGGCCTTTAACATACCCAGTCGGGCTTTAATGGATCCGGTTGGGCTTCAATGGATCCAGTTGAGCTTTAACGTACCCAGTTGGTCTTTACCGTACCTAGTTGGTCTTTAATGGATCCGGTTGGGCTTTAACATATCCAGTAGGGCTTTAATGGGTATAGTTGAGCTTTAATGGATACGGTTGGGCTTTAACGTACCCGGTTGGGCTTTAATGGATCCGGTTAGGCTTTAACATACCAAGTTGGGCTTTAATGGATCCGGTTGGGCTCTAACGGATCCGGTTGGGCTCTAACGGATCCGGTTGGGCTTCAATTGATCCAGTTGGGCTTTAACGTTCCCAGTTGGGCTTCAATTGATCCAGTTGGGCTTTAACGTACCCGGTTGGGCTTTAATGGATCCGGTTGGGCTTTAATGCACCCCGTTGGTCTTTAACGTATCCGGTTGGGCTTTAACGAATCCGGTTGGGCTTTAATGTTCTCAGTTGGGCTTTAACGGATCGTTTAGTTATGAATTCAAACATATAGCTTTAGAAATTTATACCCATGCATCATGACTTGTAATTTTGAATTTTAAGTAATTTGTATCAATAAACAGTACTTGATGCATAAAAGTTTGTTTTAAGAGTTTTTTCTTTGATAGTTTAATAATAATGTAATTTATTTTAGGTTTAATAAAATAATATTTTTTTTATAAAATAAACATTAAATATTCTGTTAGATTCTTTATTTAAGTTTTAAGTAATTAACATTCAATAGCAGTACATCAAGCTTTAATAATTATTTTTAAGTTAAGATTCTTCTAATTTTCCTTTCCCCCTAAAATGTTATTCTACCTTGTTTCCCCCCCAAATTTCCCCCCAATTATTTCATGACTCCCTCCCTCCCCACCCCTTTTGACCCTAATCGACTTCATCCTCTCATCCTCTTCATCCTCTCGTCCCCTTCATCCACTCATCGACGCTCCATCTCACCACCCCTGCCGCTGTCGACCACCAAGATTGGCAGCTCTCGTCCCCCCCCCCTCACCGTCGAGAGCCCTCCCTACCCCTGTCGCTGTCGAGAGCCCTCCCCACCACCCCTGCCGCTGTCGACTACCAGAAACCACCACCACCGGTCGGCATCGCCACCACCACCATCGATTATAGAGGTATACTGGTTCGATTTGTTCCTGATTTAGTTTGATAAACTGGTTCGATTTGTTCTTGATTCAGTTTGATAAACTGGTTCGAAGGCTTGTGTTTTTTTTCCATCTCTGATTTTTACTGTCAACGACGTCGTCCCGCTTCTCTCCGTCGCCGCTCCTCCTTCGATAGCTGTAACCTGTTCCGTCGCCATTGCTCCTCTATTAAAGCACAATCGTTCTCATCCAAGGTTTCAAAAGGTAACCCCTTAGACAGCCTTCGTTTATTGGTTTCTTTTGAAATTAGGTTCTACTTTATTAATAACCAACTTATTATTCGAGGTTGAAATTCGAATCTTCCTGTATGTATTTTGTTTTGATTTTCATATCGTTAAAATGCCTGGTTTGGGTTGATTTTATATATTAAAATGCTACTTCGGTTGCTCAAGATTCTGTGTGTATTTATCTGAATGTTTTTCAGTTGCAGAATCTTCCTGCCCTCCAGATGTTTGTGGTTATGCTTGGTTGAAACTGGTAGCAAAGCCCAAGTCACATAATCTCGCAAATAGGGTTTCTTGATTTCATGTTTTTCTTTATCATGCCATCGTTCACACCTTCAACTTGATTGCAACAAATCCATGTGAGCTTTTTTAATTTGTGGGTACATTTGCTGATTATTGCATACATTTGTTTATTATCACTGCTTTTACTTCGATCGGCCATCTTCACAACAGTAAGTTTCCAAGCGAAAGATGGATGTGAGTTTGCAATGTGAAATTGATTGTGGTTTCTATCTGAAAACCAATTGGCAACTGTGCATCACTATTAGATCATATATATACTGCACTAGAAAGTGTTTCTAAACCGATCTATAACTTTTACTTTGGATCAGCCTACCAGATGTAGGTCGTGTTTAACACTGTTGAAATATCCACAACCTTCTATGTCAAAACTCAAAATGATACACTAGCAAATCAAGATTGGGGGCTGATTAGTAAAAGGTTTATCTTAATACGTATTTTGGGGGGTGGGGGGGAGGGATCTGAACTTTTTAAGCTTAAACATTTGTTGTGTTGGTGGTTAGAACACAAATGGTTTATAGAGTATATAACAACATGGTTTCTTATGGCTCTATAATTTTGGCCAACTATTATTAGATACGATGGCATGTGAATCTGAAAACAGAAATGAATGGAGGAACTATTTGGTTTCATATGATGTCTAGGAATTTATTTAGTAACTGTGAAAATCACTAGCCAGAAGAAAATCAAGGTTAAAAAGCCATGAAATAAATTTCACTAATAGGTAAGATAGTATTACTGGGAATTACTATTTTATGGTCAATTGATGTAGATTTTGTTGCAATTATGTTGATTATTTTATATCTCCAGTCACCTAAATGGACTGATCTCAAAGTAGCCTTCAAATGCTTTATGATCTTACTGTTAAGTGATTCAGTTGTGCATTATTATAAATATTATTTTAGTATCTGGTTTTCTATTTATAAAAAAATTAGATATGTTTGTACAAAATAGTTTTGAGTAATATTTATATGCTTTTGAATATTTAATTTTCATCTTGTTATTTTTGTTGCAGATTAGGCATGTGTGTGAGAAAGCTGGATCTACAAACCTTGAAGATGTATATTATTATTTATAAAAATATGTAGATATGCAAATCTTGTTAATGTACATTATTATTGGCTTGAATGTAATTGTAAAAGAATATTTATTTTTATTCAACAAGTATTATTAATAGAAAAATGTGTATTTGTATCGAAAAAATTGATTATGTATATTTTAAAAATTGATTATGTGAATTTTTGGACAATTATTTTATGAAACCAATTTTTATTGATGATTTATTGATAAAAACCAATTATAAAAAATTCTAGAAATAATAAAACCGGTGAAATTTTCGGCGGAATTTCCGCCGAAAATCCGCCGGAACATTTCGCCGAAACAAATTTTTATTATTAAAATAAATAAATAAATTAATTAATTAATAATTTCCGGCGGAATATTCCGCCGAAAATCCGCTGGAAATTATTAAAATCATTTCCTTAATTAATCAAATTATTAAAAATTAAAAAAAATTCGGGTCGGTTTTCGGCGGAAAAATCCGCCGAAAAATTCATTTCCGCCGAAAAAACCGCCAAAAAAATTGATTTGCAGCGCCCGTGTTTCCGTCCGACCATCCGCCGAAAATCCGTCGGAAATGCAAATTTCCGGCGGATATGGCCGTCGGAAAAAGTTGAAATTTTTGTAGTGATATATTTATGTTCTACATATGCTTAAAATACGTTACCTTATTATGTTTAACATATATATGCTTTCATCAAGAATTCATATGCCACTTAATCCACACAAACAGAAAAAGATTCATATACTCGCATGATTCCAAGAAAGGAGGATACGTTGTCTAGAAAGGAATCTAAAAACGAAATACTATACTTACATTAGCAAAAACACATACCATGATTTGTCTTCTTGAATGATGCCTCAAATCAACAAAAATGCAAATCGCCTCCACAAGATTATAACCGTATAGAAAGGTGGAATTGAGAGATTAAGAGAGCGATTATTAGAGAAGTGTACCATGAGGAGAAGATGAAAAATTATAACCGAATAGAGAGGAATAATTGAGAGATTAAAATATCAATTATTAGAGAGGAGATGAAGAGGTTGGACTAACATAAAATTACCAAGAAAACCTCATTGATAATAAAACTTACATTTTTCGTATAGGGACAAAAAATTTGTTAACAAATTAAACAATTAAGAAAATCAAAAAATTGAGAAATTTTTTTATAGCAATTCCTAAGCCATGAAGATGACACATCATCACATTTGAGTTTTGCTTTTATATAGATATAGATAAACAGGGGAAGAAAAAAAGAGAAAGAGGAAGGAGAAAAAAATAGAAGTTCAATTTTTTTTTGTACGGCAACTTGGGCTATGCCCCCCCACACACGCACCCGCGGTATCCGGGCATCCAATTGGGCAGCACCGACTAATCCGCGGCGACCCGGCCCAACCCAAATCGACTGGATCCGCCCAGGTACGACTAAGCCCGGTCAAGACCAAACCCGCATACCCATAGACTGGTATGCCCGTAAACTTGGACCCAAACCGACCCGAAGACCGACCCAAGGTCTGGGTATCGCCGAAGTGCTTCCCCCAGGATTCGAACCCTGGTAGATAGGCATACCATGCACTATCCCCCAGGGCCTTACCACTAGGCTAGCACCTCTTTGATATAGAAGTTCTATTGTGATAGAAAAAACATATACAGTCGATAGTTTGTAATTTTATGAGCAAGTCAAATACGAAAAGTAACTAGTTTTTCACAATTATGATATTTACACGTTTATTATTTAAAAGATAACAAAAAATCATATCGAATTAATATTTTTTTTATTATTAAAAGGCTAAAAAATGAATTGATTAAATTTAGCAATTTTATTCCTTTAGTTTGTTTCTTATTTCGGCTTTTATAAAACATACGTAAGTAAATCATACGTAAGTAAATGTTTGGTAACACTTAAAAGAGTTAAAGTCATTACCTATTACGTTGTTGTTATACCAAAAAATTTTCTAACAAATATAAAAACATTACATAAAAAAAAAAAGTAATGCTAAATAGAAACATATGTTAAACATGAAACAATTTTTGTTTTTTTTGAAGAAACTAATGAAGCAATCTTATTCGTAATAAAATATACATTTTTCGTAAAAAGAAAAAATAAAGTCTTTAATGAACTAAAAAGACGAAAATTTGTCCAATGTTTTAAAACCCGTGTTGACCCGGCCGGTTCAACCGGTTGAACTGGGAACCGGTGAAGAGACCGGGTCAATTACAACCGCTTTTTTGGAAAATTACGACTCGGATTGAACCGCCGGTTTTTTGATAGAACCGGTTGAACCGGTCTAATTGAACCGGTAAAAACCCGGGTTGACCCGGTTAAAAAAATCAATTTCTTATATTTGTGTTTTTTTTATGTTTTTAGATTGACGTAAAACTTGTTGCTATGTTTTTTTTTAATGTTTTTGGATTGATGTAAAACTTTTTGTTATGTGTATTTTTAATGTTTTAACTTGCGGACATCAAATTCTTGGTTTTATATATATATACATACATACATATATATATACACTAGTTGTGTACCCGCGCAATGCGACGGGATACAAAACTTAAGTAAATGTTACACAAAAGCTGCAGGAGGGATACTGCAGGCTCCATCCATCATTTTACATAAAAGTTGGAAATGATTTCATTTCTCACTTAAATAAAATCTTATTTACAACGCAATCAACTTTTAGTTCTAAGAACACACACATTAAACCTTGATATCCATAATAACTCTAGAGTGAGAAAACGAACCAATTCAATCTCATAAATCGACCCATTAATCCTTTAACAATAGTATCTTCTCGAACTTTATTCCATGGAATACGACTATGATGAGAAAGAATTTGTTTCAATTTTGAATGACATGAATTTGTTGGTTTGATTGCAAATGTGGAACTTCATGCCCCAAAACAATCAGCAAAAAATCTACCCTCAAGAGCAAAATCTATCAAGGATAAATAAAATCAAAACTGATTAGAAAATCAAAATCGTATAGATGCATCAAAAACCGAGATCATTCATCAACATCCAGTAAATTCGTCGATCTCAACCAAATTGATTCAGTGAAGCGGCAAAGTGTTAGAAACCACCAAAGGGCCTTTGGCCTAGCGGTATCAGGGGTTCAAACCTCACCAAAGGTGAAGAGGGTGTGTGAGTTTATTTGTTGCATTTGTCGTATATAAATATTATATACATAAAAAAAAAGTGTTAGAAACCTAAATTTCTTACATCTTTTTCAAGAAAAAGTTTAGATACACATAAAAGGATCGAGAGTGAATCGGTAGAGAAATCAACAGATTAATCAGAACCTCTAAAATTGTATTCCACGATTACAAAATAGAAAGAATGTTTACCTTTTGAATATTAGCTTTCAAACTAAAGTAAATCTTATGAACCAACAAAAGCTTATAGACTTGACTTTGGAACAAAAGCTTACCCGATTAAAGAATGAAGTTCTTGGAGGCAGTCTTTGCTTTTGAATCCAACAATGAGTTGAGCAACTACAAAACTTAACGAAAAAATGGGCCATTAAACAGTGTAAGAGAAAATAGACAATACCATTAAATTCCTACCATACCATCATATGGTTAACACTCTTCAAAAAAAAATACAGAGGCATTTCATCAAGCAGGTGAGGTGCAATATAAATAATGTTTTAAACAAACCATATATAAACAGAAACCATGCTTCAAGAATGAGAACAAAGCAGAATAATCAAATGAAAAAAAAAATGTAAACACCTTCTGTCGAAATTGAATCCACCGGACCAAAAGAAAACATGAGCACCTCCAAATTGAAAACCAGGATGGGTTGTTGAAAACTATTTGTTAACATGACTCTGTAGGGTTTCAATTTTCTCCAATCCTTCATCTTCGTAATCATTCGTCTCGAATTCTTCTTAGCTTTCACCAAATGGGAAGTTGAGATACAATTTGGAGACTAAGAATGGAGTTCGATGGAGAAAGCATCATCATTTCAAATGGGGCGAGAGTTATGAGAGAATAGATTTGTGGATTACATTCGAAATTTGAATCGGATGTAGTGATGCTGAAAAATTACCTGGGATTTTAATTTGATGAAAGGCATGAAAATTTCGAATGATCTGAAGGTTCAAACCATGAACAATATTCTTGAAAACGTTACCTGCAACTTTGTTAAAGGAGTAGCATGAAAGTAGAAATAAAATTCTGAACAAGTAGAAAGAAAGTCACAGGCAGACCAAAGTTGGTTTAGGTTTTGAATTTTGAAAAGTAAAACCTGATTTTGAAATTGGGAATATAACTCTGAAAATCAAAATCAGATTCTAAAAAGTTAAACCTGATTCTCAAAAGTGATACATGCATTCCTCACTTGTACCTCATGCATAATAATATGTAATTAAGAGATTTTAAGAACTCATGCATAAAAAGCTTGTACTCAATGCTTAAGGACTTGTAATTAAGACTTTTTGTCTAAATGCTTATTAATGTAGTATAGATATGCAAGAAAATGAAAATTACGTAAAATTTCTTGAAACCAGGTCAACCACCCCTGGTTGACCGTGACCCGGTCACCACACCGGGTCAACCAAAAAACTGATTTTTAAAACATTGAATTTGTCTTTAATAAAACAAAATATTCCTATAATATATATTAATTTATTTCTTTTTAGTTTTATAATATAAAAACACAATAATAATGTAATAGCCAGACAAAAAAGACTACATATATTCAAAGGAAAAGTTACAAATCCATACTCCTTTGCGTTCGTGGCAGAGATATCGGCAGTAGCAAAAAGAATCCAAGAAAATGACGACGACGGCGGCGGCGGCCGAGAGCGGTTCCGGAGCTAGAAATTCCAGCTGGTCTCTAGCCGGAATGACTGCTCTCGTCACCGGTGGTACACGAGGGATCGGCTACGCTGTGGTGGAGGAATTGGCGGAGTTAGGGGCGGCGGTACACACTTGCTCTCGCAATGAGATTGAGCTTAACCAACGCTTACAGGAATGGTCTGCCAAGGGCTTTACCATCACCGGATCCGTCTGTGACGCAACCTCTCGTCCTCAACGCGAGCAGCTTCTAGAAAAAGTCTCCTCTATCTTCAATGGAAAGATCAACATCCTAGTAAGTTGTTCTGATGTTGTTTCGACTTGCTACTTCATTTTATAACTCTAACCCTACTCATCGAACTAAATACTTTGTGTTAATTATTCCATTGTTTTCTGAGATGTTGATAATTGGGGAATTTGTTGAGATGTAAGATTACAGATGCCAATTTAGGACCCTAATGCTAGCTATTGGTACTGCAGTAACTGCCATACATCGATCAGGAAATTTTATATTGCAAATTATTATGCTAAAACACCCAATTTAGTGAAACCAGTAAGTTGGTGTTTCTAAAGTGGAATTAAATAGGATAGAAGCCTTTCTCCAACAGAATCTTGGTGTATGTACATTATACAACTTTGCTTACACACAAATTATTAGTTACCAATAGCTTTGAAACCAATTCTAGGTCCAAAAGTTTTTACTAAATTGGGTGGGGGTGTGCTCTGCCTAAATCAGACCTATGACCTATATATGCCTTCAGTAGCTCATGTCCTAATTCCTATTTGCTGTCTATGCAAGTATGTACTACTCCCTCCTTCCCAAAAAACAATTGTGGAACACTTTTATTTCTAGATTATATCATTAAAAAATGCAATATTTTGCTCACAATTATGTATGTTTGCCACTTAATAATCACTACTTGGTATTGATAATGTTTTTTGTGGTTAAGTTTTCTTTATTCTCTTGATCCTTATTGAGGAAGATTTTAGATTGTTGATCGATAATCGTAACATTTTTATTAAATTATGTTTGCATTTCTCAGGATTTAAACATTGGTAGGTCAAACATGATGACTTGCTTTTTACAAATATGAACACCTAACTAATAAGATTTTTTTTTTCTGTCAAGTCAATGATTTTAGTATCACATTTTTCCAGAAGGCTTACTTCCATAGAGTTATTTCCTGTAGATAAACAATGTTGGGACAAACATTAGGAAACCTACCACTGAGTATACCGCTGAAGAGTATTCTGCGCTCATGTCTACCAATTTGGAAGCTTCTTACCATATGTGTCAACTTGCACATCCTCTTCTAAAGGCTTCTGGAGTTGGAAGCATTGTGTTCATTTCCTCTGTTGCAGGCTCTATTCACATTTCTTCTGGGTCTATCTATGGAGCCACTAAAGGTATGGTTTTCCTGATCCTATTTAGTGTTATATGAGAGTATAATATCACAGGGCAAGTGGGTTTAACTTCCATTCTCCATCCACAGGTGCAATTAATCAGCTTGCAAAGAATTTAGCATGTGAATGGGCAAAAGACAACATTCGGACTAATAGTGTAGCACCATGGTACACTAGAACTTCGCTTGTCGAACATGTAATATGCTTTCATCCTCCCCTTCTTTCTCTATGATCATGTTGAAATTTTCTTCTTGTACTTGACCAGATGCATTTTTCACTTAGCAAATGCAATATAGGTTGCTCATGCTTATTGAGACCTATATGGTTTACCCATTAGCATTCTAGAAAGACCATTGTGGTCATTAATTTATTAGCAGAAATATACACATTTAGTTTTGTTGGATTAGCATCATACTCATCCAGTTATCACTTTTAGGTTCACTGTTCAGTGTGTAGTTTATATTCATATCTAATCTATTTTATTGAAGCAAAAAAAAAAATTGCTGTTGGGTTTTTAAGGGGAAAAATCATGCTAAAGAGGGGTGGGGATTTTGCTCCCTCTTTGACATTATACACTACCTGACTAGGTTACTTTCCAAGAAAACATGATGTCCCATGGGTGAAGAGCAACTCGCATGGCTTTCTGTACTCCTCATATATGATCCAAGTAGATGTATGTTGGGGGACCTAAAGGTGTTTTAGAAATCTTCTGGCAACTCTTTCCCTTACAGATTTGGTACTGGCATATAGACCCACATGAGGACATGACCATAAAAGAGATGAACATATAGAGGGATGCACTCGAACCTGCATGCCCAAACCAAGGACCATTTGGAGAAAGCTTAAACATTACCCATAGTACCTTCACATTATACTGCAACCCTTTTCATCTTAGCCTTGTAATTTTTGAAAAATATGATTCCAGTATTATCACCTCTCCTATTTGTTTATCATAGACTTTGACATTTCTTGTAGAAAACATATTTCAGATTTTGTGTTATTTTTTGTTAGATAAACACTTGCATAAAAAAATGACCAAATTTTGGCTGAAGTAACAAAGAAACCATGTCTAAGAAGATTTTGATTGACCGGTCAGCGAGCGATGAGAGATTATATATATATATATATATATATGCTTTTTTTAGTAGTCCATAATGTGACAAGGTTTGAATTCTAGACTTAATAATTTTTTGATTGTTTTCTGTAGTTGCTAAGTAACAAGGAGTTTTTGGAGCGAGTGGTATCAAGAACTCCTATGAAACGAGTTGGAGAAGCAAACGAAGTGTCGTCCCTGGTGGCCTTCCTTTGCCTACCTGCTGCTTCTTACATCACTGGTCAAACAATTGCTGTGGACGGAGGATTTTCGGTTAACGGTTTTTGATGGAGTTGAGTCATTTTAACCTTATTATGTATTGTACTTGAAGAAGTTTATGAGAAGATGAATGATCTATTTCTTACCTTCAAGTGGAATGCAACAATGGCTTTTATAGCCAACAACTAAAAGAAGGAAACAACAACTAATAATTACAAAAGATTACAAAGGATTTAAACTAAACTAAAAGTTTCAAGAAGTCTTTCGAATTGGGTTGAAGCAATATATTTAAGGGTTTTTTGGCAGTTGCTAAATGGTTTGGTGCAGAATGATTAAGTAGTTAGAATTATTAATACTCTTATGTTATAATGCAAAATGAAATATGATTGTGTTTTATTGTTCATAATGAAATTAGGGCTCTGAATGGTTAAGGGAGGGTCAGGGTACAAAATCATTCAAAGGGTTTTGGAACCATTAAAAGGCATACCTTTTTTTTTTGCCAAACAAAATTCACCTCTTAGCGATTCAGATGTTGCCTCTTAATGGTACCATTAAGAGATAAACAAACAACCCCATAGGGAATAAATCTGCAAGTTTGTCACTGGATCTTGTATAGGTGGTCTTAATAATAATAAGCTTGGATTGAACTTGATCTCTTATAAAATGATAGTCTACTTCAATATGCTTTGTTCTATCAATAAGCTTGGTTGTCACAGTGAAGAGTGATGGGAGCATTGCTTGTGATACAAAGATCCTTTAATAAAGCCTTCAGCCAGATTAATTCACAAGCAGTTGAGGCCATGGCCATGTATTCTGCTTCGACACTTGATCTTGCAACAACAATTTGATTCTTACTTTTCCATGTAACAAGGCTTCCATCTATGAATGTGCAGTAACCTGTTATGGATTTCCTATTCAAATGTTTGCCTACCCAATTTGAATCACAATATCCTTCCAATTTGAAGTGACCTTGCTTTTTCATGATAATTTCACAACTAACAACACCCTTGAGATAATAACGAAGGAGTCTCTTCGCAATGTGAAGATGATGATTTGTTGGTGAATACATAAATTAATTGACCAAACTGACCGCAAAAGTGATATCAGGTTGAGTTATCGTGAGGTAAATGAGTTTACCTACAAGGCGCTGGTACATAGTCACATCATGGAGAGGAGAATATTCAACATCTAATCTGAGTTTACTGTGAAGAGGAAAAGAGACAAGTTTGCTAGTCATCATTCCTGCTTCATCTAGGAGATCCATAAGATATTTCTTTTGACTGAGAAATAGACTAGTTGAAGTGTGATCCATCTCATTCCCAAGAAAATACATAAGAATTCCGAAATCCTTAATAGCAAATTGTTGATGAAGAACTTCCTTTAGAGCTTGAATCTCGGTAACGTCATCACCGGTGATGATCAAGTCATCCACATACATAAGAACAATCAATTTGCTTGTCTTTCCGTTCCTAACAAACAAAGATGAATCAACACTACTGCATTTGAAACTAGATGAGACTAGAACTGAACTCAACTTTGAATACCAAGATCTTGGAGATTGCTTAAGTCCATAAATAGCTTTGTGTAGTTTGCAAACTACACCGAGTTCATTTCCTAAAGGATACCTAAATGGTAGCTTCATTTACACATCTTCCTCTAGGTCTCCATGCAAAAAAGTATTTTTGACATCTATTTGACATAATTTCCATCCACAAATCACAACAATAGACAACAACACCCTTACAGTGTTTATCATTGCGGCAGGTGCAAAAGTTTCCTGATGATCTATACCATACGTTTGAGTAAAACCTCTAGCAACCAGTCTTGCTTTATGTCTATCTACTGGACCATCTGCATGGTACATGTAAATCCATCTAGCAACAACCACCCTTTGACCTTGTGGAAGCTTCAGTATGCTCTAAGTTGATTAGCATCAAGAGCTATGTGTTCTTCCTGCATGGCTTTTCTCCAAATTGGGGATTTGTTTGCTTCATCAAATCCTTTTGGTTCAACTTCCTACAAGATCTTATTCATGAAAATACGTTATGTTGGAGAGAATTGTTTAGAACTGACCAGTTGTCCCATTGGATGTTTGGGAACATAAGTTTCAAAATCCTCTAGAATAACAGGTAATTTTCTGTTTCTACTGGGATTTCTGCGAGGGTGCATATCAGAAGAAAGTTCCTGAACATCAGATTCCTAAGTGGGTTCATGAGCAGGCTCGTGAAAATCTTCTCTAACATTAAGACTGTTTTGAGGTCCATCTTGAACTGTTGCATGGTTATCAATATTTGATGACTGAGGATCAAGATCACATTTGTTAGTAGGAATAGGTAAAGGGAACAATTCACACATAAGCTTCCTCTAACGTCTATCATGATCATTGCCTTTTAAGTAAGGTTGGTTTTCATCAAATCTTAGATATCTAGAAACAACATTTTGATGTTGGATTATAGCATCTATACTCTTGGAGTACACGAGTATGTCATCAATGAATACAATGACCGACTTGTCGAGGAATGGTCGACACACTCTATTCATCAAGTCCATAAACATTGTTGGTGCATTAGTTAGACCAAATGGCATCACGAGAAATTCGTAATGGCCATAACGGGTTCTAAAAACTGTCTTCGGAACGTCTTCTTCTCTCACCTTCACCTGCTGGTAACCCGAACGTAAGTCGATCTTGGAAAAACACCCCGCTCCTTGGAGTTGATCGAACAAGTCGTCTATCCTTGGAAGCGGGTACTTGTTCTTCACCGTTGCTTTATTCAACTCATGGTAGTCGATGCACATTCTCATTGTGACATCCTTCTTCTTGACAAACAAGACCGGAGCTCCCCAAGGCGACGAGCTCGGTCTTATGAAACTCTTCTCCAAAAGCTCTTGGAGTTGTGTCATCATCTCTTGCATCTCCGATGGCGCCAGCCGGTAAGGAGCTCTAGCAACAGGAGCCGCTCCCGGTACGAGATCAATCCGAAACTCCACTTGACGATCGGGTGGTAACCCGAGCAAGTCTTCCGGAAAGACATCGGGAAACTCATGCACAATCTTCACATATTCAAGTTTTGACTTCTCTAGTTTGGCGTCGATCACGTAGGCTAGGAAAGACGAGCATCCTTTCACCAAGCATTTGTGCGCCTTTGCCATGGTGATTATCGCCACTTCCCCTTTCATCTTCTCACCATAGATCACAACCACTTCACCATTGGGATTGGGAAGTCGAATTAATTTCTTGGAACACACGATCTCGGCATGATTGTTCGCTAACCAATCCATCCCGACCACCACATCAAAACCCCCGATTAACATCGGCATCAAATCGATTGGGAATTCTCTCCCTTCGATTCCAAGAGTACACTTGTTTAGAACATCGCGGATCAGAACTTGACTACCATTCGCTATCTCTACCACTAACGCATTCTCTAGACTAATAGTGGGCATAACAAGCTTTTGACGAAACAACTCATAAATAAAAGAGAAACTGGCACCCAAATCGAACAACACACGAGCAGGTACAGAGTTTAGAAGAAACGTACCCGATACCACATTAGTGGATGCCTTGGCCTCATCGGCTGTCATCTGAAAAGCTCGCCCCGGAACCCTAGATGGGTTCTCTTTCCTCTCTGGCACACTACCCGGCTTGAGCTTCGGGCAATCTCTCTTCATATGCCCCGGAGTCTTGCACTCATAGCAGACAAGCCCTCTGATCGGACAGTCGCGGGTGATGTGATCAGATTTACCACACTTGTAGCAAGATTGAGGAGTGGTGCTACAGTTACCATGGTGCTTGGTTCGGCATTTCTAGCACCACCTAGCTTCCTGATAACCGCTGAAGCTTCGATTTGCAACAAAAGGTCGGGTTCTCTTGGGAGGAACGGAATTGATGTCCCACTTTCTCTTGTCCACAACCACCACAACTTTCTCCGGTTTACTCTTCGCGTAAACCTCTTCCATGAACCGCGCCTCCTCAATAGTCTTACGAATGTTGGAAGCCTTCGAATTTCGGATCATGGTCATCATGTCCGATGACAGGCCCTTTAGATAGGCCTTAATCTTCTCCTTCTCTGTTGAGGCCACATACCCCACTAACCCCAACTTTTCCATGAACTGACGGGTGTACTCCCTCACCATCAGGTTTCCTTTCTCAAGCGACCGAAACTCTGCCTCAATCCGATCCATGGCCCTCTCGTTGCAATATTCTTCCAATAACTTTACCTTGAATTCGCCCCAAGTCAGTTGGGCCAAAACAGTAGGAGAGAGGGTGGACTGGATAACGTTCCACCATGTCAGTGTCGTATCCCTGAGCAGTTGAGTACCGAACCACACCCTTTAGTCATCTCCACAATCAGATGAACCAAAGGCTTTTTCGACCGCTCGGATCCACTTTACACATGCAACTGGGTCTTTGGAACCAGAGAACTCTGGTGGTCCACAACCCAAAAAAGATTTGTAGGAGCAACTCTTCCCACTTCTCGGAGCACCAACAACCCTGTGCTCTTCAGTCTTGATTTTGTTCCTAGTGCCTTCCGAACCAACCAACACATTCTCCTCCACTGCCTCGTGCCTTTTGAGACTCGCGTCACGGTCTTCCAAAATCTTTAGAAACACCTCTTGCTGCTTCTCCATAGCCGACGTCATCATTTGTGTCAGGATCGAATTCTTAACAAGAATTAATACTCAGAAACTAATATCAAAGAAGTTGCGGAAAAACACTTTGATATTTGATCAAACAGTAATCAAACACAGTATATAATTATCAAACAGTAACCTTGTATTTACTGCTTAAAACTACAAGATTACACACTCAACCTCAATATTGATGAACAGGCTCACCAATACGAATTCTACTTCTCTAGAATTAGGATCTATGCCTTGAGGTTGATTTTTTTCTTATGAAAAACGATTATCAAAAGTTATCCCTATCTATTCTAAACATTCTATACATATACTGATAAAAAGATAATTACAAGAAATAAACAAATCTTCAGTATATCTTCCATGTATATCTTCTAAGTATATCTTCAGTATATCCAGCTGTAATACATTCCATCCAGATCTATTTAGCAGCACTAATAATGCTCAGCAGCATTAACTTCAACTAGCAGCATTAACTTCAAGTAGTACTAACTACTAGCAGTACTAACTAGCTAAGCAGTACTAACTTTGTTCAAGCAGTACTAACTTTAACTAGCAGTAGTAATTCTACTAGCAGTAGTAACACTTAGCAGTATTAATCTTCAACTTGTTCTGGCAGTAGTAACTACATTTGTATTAGCAGTAGTAACTATACTTAGTAGAATCTTCAGTTCCCAACAATCTCCCCCTAACTTGACTTTTAGAAGAGAAGTCAAGTTCTTCAGATATTCTTCCAGATGCTCTTTTTGATGCTTCCAAAACTTCCAAGATCATGCTCCTAAGTCTGGATTCAGTCCCAAACTCTGATTGATTATCCTCTGAATGAGATACTTGGCCATTTCTGAATTTGGTGCACAACCCAACTTCTTCTTTAGCATGGCATGAACCTTCAGTCTGGTGTGATTATATACTCTATCCACTAGGAAGTATTCTGTGTGATTTCTATCCAAAGTCACTGCATATACTCCACTAGTTTCATATAGAGTCCAACTTGTGACTTCTTTAAACACACTCTTGATGACCTGTTCCACTTCTTCAGGTTTGAACATCATGCATAGATACTCCATCACCAGTTTTGTAAGAGAAATTCCTGGAGTATTCAGATGATCTGCATACAGCTTAATTCCTATGTCAAACATCTCTTCTATATCAGATCTAGAGCATGTTCTGACAATCTTGACCCAAGTGTTGAATACTTCATACTTATCACCCTTCCTCTTGAGTCTGATGTAGTCTTTCCCATCCATTGTCAGTACATCCCAGTGAATGATCTCAGGTGGCTTAACTCCAACAGGTTCTGCAGAAATTGGTTCAGGCACTTTGTCCATCACTACCATATATAAGCTTACATCATCTTTGATTGATGACCCTTGCTGGCTTGATGACTCAGGTGCCACCTCTTCTTCAGCAACATTTTGTTCTTCTTCTACTCTAGGCTTCTTATCTTTCTTTCTTTTGGCCATCATCTTGGTTCTTTTCAAAGTCTTTTGAACCTGTACTAGAGTAGCTTCCTTCTTCTTTTCTTCCTTTTCCCTTGCCATTTCTTTGATAGGAGTTCCCTCTTCACTTTCAGGGAATGGTTGATTCATATCTATATCATTACTCTCCTTGGCCTTCTTTTCAAACTCTACTCTTTTCTTTTCATTGCTCTTCAGATTCCCCATTTCTTTTTCATAGAGTTCTCTGATTTGATCAAAACTCATCTTCACAAACATTTCTTTCTTTACCCCAATTGCACTCCTCAAGAAAGTTACCATTTTGTTTCTTTCCTGAGTGGCAAGGTAAGTTTGTGAAGGTCTTCTTTTCTTTGCACTTGTGTTAGCCATCATAGCCTTTCTCAGACTTATAGCCCTTTGTTTAGCCTTTTCAGTTTCAAGCCCCTTTTGGTAGGCTTTATTTAGCTCAGCAGCTAAAGTCTTTGCCATTTCCCTGTCCTTCTCCACCTGATCTCTTTCTTCTTTTTCCATCTCCTTCTGCATTTTCCTTGCTAAAGCTTCATCTGATTCAACCAACCTTTGCTTCTTGATTGGTTGATCAGATTCCACTATCTTTTCTTTTCCCTTATTCTTTGATTCTGCAGTTTTGTCTTTCTGTTCTGATTTTCTGTCTCTCCCTTCATTTATGACCACTCCCTTTGCTTTGGGAGTGTCATTCTTAGCTTTGATTAACACTTCAGCTACTTCAATTTCTGTTGGTGTTAACTCTGTTACTGCTGCTTGTGAGGTTTCAGCAGCATTAACAGTTTCTGCTGCTGCTTTTTCTTCAACAAATTCAGCCCTTTCTTCAACAAACTCCCCCTCAAACTGTTGATCTATCTGTTCTGAGCTAGAATTCTCCCCCTTTTTGGAAGCATGTTTCTTATGTGACCTCTTCTTTAACACAAACTGTTTTCTCCTCTGCTTATGCACCAACCTTGTCACCATTTTCTTTAATTTTGCAATCTGGATTTGTTGTGACAGGATGACCAACTTCATCTCTTCAATTTCTTTGCCTTGTTTGAGAACATCTTGATTGATGTTCCCCATTGTTTCCATCAATTCATAGTAAGTATATCTGTCCTCACCCTCTCCAGAAGTGTTACCCTCTTTTGAAGGATCATTGGATCTTTTTGCAGTGGAAGTCTTCTGCCTAGCAGAAGCACTATCCACCCCCTTGGTTTCTTGGCACCAGGGACCTTCAAATGATTGCTCATTCAAAGTTGCCATGGGGGAGGTCTTATTGATGTTACCACTTTCCTCCTCTGTGCTAGCAGGAGTAGTGGCAGCCTCATCACCCATATGCTCTACCTCCTCCTCAGAGAGCACCTCCTTTGGGTTGGGAGACACCCTTGTGGATTCCCTTTGAATATTCTCTACTGGAGAATGCTCCAATAGAGGGCTTAAAGGCTTGGGGGATGATGGTACAAGAAGGGAAGGAGCCTTCTTGACCTGTTTCCTCTTGTAAGTTTGGGTGATAGGAGAGGTTGGTTTTTCAAGAAGGGACTGGGGAATAGATTTTGAGAGGGAAGGCTGGGCTTGGCTAGCAGTGGGTTGGTCTAATGGGGGCCTTGACCCTGCTACCATACCTTCATTGGTTTGGGACACCACCATCATTGTAGAGAACAATGGGGTGTCAACTCCTTCAGAGTCCCCAGCAGATCTTCTCATATTTGAGAAAACCTTGCCTTTAGGGGGTTTAGGTACATATACTCCAACAGGTTGAGGTATATCCGTCAATTCATGGTTAATTACTTCCTGAACAAATCTGGGATACATAAAGAAACTCTTTTTGTTTCCCATATTTGATACAAGATCACTGAAAATCATCTTTGAGAAATTGTACCTTCTGGATGTAGCCAAGCATACCAAAGCATATGCAATTGGACTGCTGAACTCACTCCATCCAGTGGTCTTTTTGGAGATGCAATGCATCAGGGTATGAACAAGAAAACGCCATTGGGGTGAAAACTTTGCTTTTGAGAATTTGAAAACACCCAATGGGCCTCCATACCCCATTCTAGTAAGATTAGAAAACAGTTCATCATTAGAGATAGTCGTTATACCAGAGGCATCGTCTAGACGTAGACTGATGCGTATACCCTCTTCAGTAACTGTTAGTGGTTGATCACAGATTCTTGTCTTGATCATTTGCACACCATTTTCCACAACAATGGTTGCATTGGCCCAGAACTGCTTTTGATGCTCAATGTAGATTGTAGGGGATACAGTAAGAGCATGAGCAATGTGGCTTGACTTGAGGAAATCCACAATCTGATGAAAGCCTTCTGCTTGTTTTGGCTTTTGGAGCATTGCGATTTCATTGTGCTCGTCAATGAACGCCATTGATGCCATTGACCTTGAAGATTTTTGCCTGAAACCTTTGATCTTTGAGAGAGAAAGGGTTTAGAGTGCAAGGGAACAGTATGCAAAGAGTCGTTATGAACTTTTAGGCGGGTAAAGAGTATTTATAGTATTCGGAATATAAGCAGTATTAACCTAGAGCAGTATTAACTACTAGCAGTATTAACTGAAAGCAGTATTAACTACTAGCAGTATTAACCACTAGCAGTATTAACCACTAGCAGTATTAACTACTAGCAGTATTAACCACTAGCAGTATTAACTACTAGCAGTATTAACCACTAGCAGTATTAACCACTAGCAGTATTAACCACTAGCAGTATTAACCACTAGCAGTATTAACCACTAGCAGTATTAACCACTAGCAGTATTAACCACTAGCAGTATTAACCACTAGCAGTATTAACTACCAGCAGTATTAACTACCAGCAGTATTAACTACTAGCAGTATTAACCACTAGCAGTATTTACTACTAGCAGTATTAACTACTAGCAGTATTAACTATACTTACTCCTTTTAAACTTGCTAACACTGAGTACTGCTATGTATATCCTGAAAAAGAAGATTAGTAACACCAAGAATAAAACTATACAGGTATACAACCAGAAGAAGATTATTCAGAGTTTATCATTCCCACACCTGTGACCAAGAAAGTGAATCTACCCACATCAAAAGCTTTAGTGAATAGATCAGCAAACTGATTATCAGTGTGGACTTTGACAACTTGAATAAGTTTCTTTTCATTACAATCTCTTATAAAGTGATACCTGATTTCAATGTGCTTTGTCTTTGAGTGCTTGACTGGATTATTTACAATGCTAATAGCACTGCTGTTGTCAATAAAGATTGGAGTGTGTAGAAAGGTTACCCCATAGTCCAACATTTGATTCTGAATCCATAAGACTTGAGAACAGCAACTTGCAGCTGCTATGTACTCTGCCTCTGTTGTAGATGTGGATACTGTGGTTTGTTTCTTGCACTGCCATGAGACTAGTCTAGCACCCAAGAACTGACATCCTCCAGAAGTAGATTTTCTGTCCAAGTTTGCCCCACCTAGATCACTGTCTGAGTATGCTATTAGGTCAAAAGGGGAGTTATGAGGATACCAAAGTCCCAATCTGGGTTGCCCTTTGAGATATCTGAATATCCTCTTAACAGCTTGAAAGTGAGATTGCTTTGGCCTAACTTGAAATCTTGCACAGACACAGACTGGAAACATTATATCTGGTCTAGATGCTGTGAGATACATGAGAGAGCCAATCATGGATCTATAATAATGCACATCCATGTCCTCCCCCTCAAGATCTGCTGTGATCTGCTTGTGTGTTTCCATAGGTGTGCTGGCAGGTTTTGATTCTGAGAAACCAAACTTGGTTAGAATATCCTGCACATACTTGGATTGACATATGAAAATGCCATCTGACTTCTGTTGAACTTGGAGTCCAAGGAAGAAAGTAAGTTCCCCCATGGAACTCATTTTGAACCTTTGATGCATTAAATCCTCAAATTCCTTGCACATGTTGTTTCTTGTAGATCCAAAGATAATGTCATCAACATAGATTTGGACCAGCAAGATATCCTTCTTCTTTCTTTTGATAAAAAGAGTCTTATCTATAACTCCTCTTTCAAAGTCATTTTCCAAGAGATAGGATGACAGAGTGTCATACCATGCTCTTGGGGCTTGATGTAGTCCATAAAGTGCTTTCTTTAATTTGTATACCCTGTCTGGATAACTTGGGTTTTCAAACCCTGGTGGTTGACAGACATATACTTCTTCTTCAATTGATCCATAGAGAAAAGCACTTTTTACATCCATTTGATAGACTTTGAAGTTCATGTAAGAAGCATAGGCTAGGAATAGTCTGATTGCTTCTATCCTAGCCACAGGTGCAAAAACTTCTTCATAATCTATACCCTCTTCTTGAGTATAGCCTTGAGCCACCAGCCTTGCTTTGTTCCTTATGACAATACCTCTTTCATCTCTCTTGTTTCTGAAAATCCACTTTGTGCCAATTGCTCTGTGACCTTTAGGAAGGTCTACTAGATCCCATACATCTTGTAGCTTGAACTGTAACAGTTCTTCTTGCATTGCTTCTATCCAGCTAGATTCTTTCATAGCATCATGTGCCTTTTTAGGCTCAAGCTGGGATAGAAAACATGAGAGCACTGTATGCTGTTGATCTTGCATTTCCTGAAGCCTGCTTTGATGTCTAGTCATCATGGGAGAAGAGATATCTCCTATTACCAGCTGTGGAGGATGATTCTTTTGAACTCTGGTGTTATGACTAGGTTCTTCATTCAGTCCAGCCTCTAGATTAGAGTCATGCAACTCAACTGAAGTGTCTTCAGATGTCACTTCTGATTCTTGAGTCTCCTCATCTCTAGTGTCTTCTTCACTCTGACTTGGTTCAGTAAATGATTCCTTTTCACAGTCTTCATTTACTGTGGATATGGGAAAAATCACAGATTTGGATATACGTTCTTGAACTTGTGTGATCTCTGATTCTCCACCATCTGTTCCTGTATACTCATTACTGAAACCAAAAGAGTTAGTTAGTGAATCAATGTCAAATAGCCATTGAGATCCAGACCCAACAGGATTTGGTGTGTTCTCATTGCATTTGACATTGTCACTTTCTTCAATTATTCTAGAAGAAGAGTTAAAAACTCTGTAGGCCCTACTCTGAGATGAATATCCAACAAGAAATCCATCATCTGCTTTGCTATCAAACTTACCTAAGTGAGATTTGGTATTTAGAATTGTACAAGGACACCCAAAAGGTTTGAAGAAACCAATAAAAGGTTTTCTTTGATTTAATAGCTCATATGGGGTCTTGTTCTTTTGCTTGACCACTAGAACTCTGTTTTGGACATAACAAGCAGTATTAACTGCTTCAGCCCAGAATGTAATTGGCAATTTTGAATCAGCCAACAGAGATCTAGCAGCCTCTATTAGTGTCCTATTTCTCCTTTCAGCAACACCATTCTGTTGAGGAGTCCTAGGAGCACTATATTGTCTCTCAATACCTTTTCCTTCACAAAAAGTGTTTAAATCATGATTTTTAAATTCAGTTCCATTATCTGATCTAATGACTTTTACTCTTTGATTAGTTTGGTTTTCAATTCTTAGAATAAAGGATTTGATAAGACCACTTGTTTCATCCTTAGTCCTTAGAAAATATACCCAAGTAAATCTGGAGTAATCATCAACAATAACCAAGCAGTAAGATTTCTTTCCTATACTCATAACATTTGTAGGACCAAACAGGTCCATATGCAATAACTGGAGACAAGAAGAAACAGAATTTAACTCTTTGGTCTTATGAGAAGTTTTGTGTTGTTTGCCTTTAAGACAAGCAACACAATGATCATCACATGAAAAGACTTTTGAAGGTAAACCTCTTACAAGGTTATTTTTAACAAGATTGTTCATAGTCTTGAAATTCATGTGACACATCCTTCTGTGCCAAAGGGAGGATTCATCTATAGAAGCTTTTGAAACAAGACAATTTAAAGATGAATCACTATCAACATTGTCCAAATCAAGACAGTAAACATTGTCCTTCCTAGGAGTTCTAAGTAGTATCATGTTTTCATCAACTACCTTGAACCCTGGAGCAAGGATCATACACTCAGTATTAGTAAATAATATACTATGTTGTTTGTCACAAACCTGTGATACACTTAACAGGTTGTACTTTAATTGATCAACATAGTAGACATCCTCAAATGTCATCTTACCTTTGGTGACATTACCTTTTCCACTTATCTTACCACCAGTAAGATTGTCTCCAAATGCAACATGTCCTCCATTGATATGTGTGAAATCCTGAAGACATGATATGTTGCCTGTCATGTGCCTAGAGCAACCACTATCAACATGCCAAATGCTCTTTCTCTTGAGCTGTTGGTTGCCCTGCACATAAGATAAATCAATTAGTATGACTAGGGACCCAAGCCAAAGTGATCTTGGGTCTTCCTTTCTCATCAAAGTATTTACATTCCTTTTTAATGAGGTTTTTAAACTCAGAGCACTCTTTATTAGAGTACTTTGTCAATATGATTGGTTTAGCAGAATCAACACTAGAAGCAGTACTAACCTTAGAAGTACTAACAGAGTTAGCAGTACTAACAGGTGTAGCAGTACTAACAGGTTTAGCAGTACTAACCTTGTTAGCAGCATTAACATTGTTAGCAGTAGTATTACTTCTAGCAGCACTATCATTGTCAGCAGCACTATTTGTGATAGCAGTACTAACAGTTTTATTGCTTTTAGGAATCCACATATTAACACTTTCTTTAACAGAATACTTTTTCTTCATGTGGCTTTTAGTTTTAACAGTTTTCTTAGCCACATAGTTCTTTTCAATTTTCTTATAACCAAAGGGTTTTTGCATGGATCTTTGGAAATTCATTCTTTGGTTCATAGGATTGAAATAACAGAATTTTGCAAGATGATTCAATTTGCCACAGATAAAACAAGGTTTTGGTCTATTGATTTTACTCAGATCAACCCCTTGTTTATGTGCCCATTGATTATTCCAGTTTCTTTGATTTCCCCTCTTTTTGTCCTGTTTTTGGGGCTTATTCTTCTTACAAGCACACTGTTTGCAAGGACCTGGATTCACAACTGTGGTCTGTTTATAATGGACCTTACCAGACTTTTCCTCTGTCTTCTCTATGTTCTTGGATTTGATCCAAGCCCTTCCACAATCCTCATTGGTGATAATGTTGTTTTCTATAGAAATCTCACCACTCACCTTGTTCTCCTTACTCTTGCCAACCTCTTTCTCAGTCTTATCCTCAACAATTACCTCATCTAAGGGATCTATTTCAGTGGCTCCCTCAGGCAAGTCCTTCCTATCTTTGGTGTCTAACAGGTCTGAAGTAGGAGGAATATAATTGTTGTTATATGGTGGAGGTGTGGCATTGTACCCAATTCCTCTTCTCAACTTATCATGAATCTGATTTTGCAGTAAGGAGTCCATTGCTTTAGAAGCATTGGAAAACTTTTCTACATCAAGCTTAACCTTGGTTAACTCCTCTTTCAGTTTTTCACTCTCCTCTTTAGATTTGGTCAGTTTAAGTTCTAACTCCTTTTTCTCCCACTTCCAGTAATTAGTGTCATATGAGTGTTGTAGTTCATTGGCTTGAAAACCTTTGATTTGATCTTCAAATCTCTCTACTATCCTCACATAGTCTTTTATATCCTTTTCTAGTCTCTTCAGGTCATCACTCATCTTCTGATTGTGATCCCTGTACCTTTTAACAGTGTCTATGCAAGTTTTAGAGCAGAGATTAGAACTTACCTCAGATGGGAGATCATCTACTTTAGCCATCAGAGCTTGATTCTGAATAGCTTCTTCTGCTTGATCACTCCAATCAAACCCCATTCCTTGTTGAGAAACAAGGGCTTGAGCAGAGTTTCTGTTGTTATTGAAGCTTCCAGATTGAGCTTGTTGATGGTTGTTGTTGTGAGACATTCCACTTCTGCATTCTCTAGCAAAATGTCCCTTCAGATGGCATTTGTAGCATTCTACCTTTGATTTATCAAACCCTGCTCCATCTTCTCTTCTTTGTGAGAAGTTGTTTCTTCCAGTCCTCTTTATAAACTTTTTAACCCTCATGGAGAGCATGGCCATCTGCCATTTAATATCCATCTCTTCCAGATCATCAGGATGAAGTTGTTCTAAGTCATCATTGATCAAAGAAGAATTTCCATGATTAGAAAGAAGAGCTTCAAATACATAATCAGTGCCTTTATCTGAATTTGATCCATTAGCAGCATTAACTGATTCAGGGTTAGCAGTAGAATCAATTGATGCTGATAGGAGTGCAGCATTATGAACATATCCAGAAGGCTTCTTCTTTGCCTCCACCTCAGCTTCAAATACTCTAAGATCATTGTACAGATCATCAAGTTCTTTGTCTTCCAACTGATCATTCTGTCTGAATGACACAGTGTACATGGTCCATTCATCTCCAAGGGACCTTAAGAACTTTCTGTTCACATCATCTTGATCAATCTGTACTCCCATAGTAGCTAGTTCACCAATTAGTTTATTAAACCTGTCAAAAGTTTGAGTCATGGACTCATTCTTAGCTGAGATGAAGTTTTCATACTGTTGTTTTAAGATTGCCTTCTGATTTCTCTTGGTACTTTTAGTACCTGAGAATCTCTTCTCTAGAGCATTCCAGAGCATCTGTGCATCAGTACAATTGCAGAATTGGTGTTGATACTCATTTGGAATGGCCAAGAGCAGTGTGCTCAAGGCTTTCATCTCTGTCTGTCTTGATTTCCTGTCTGTATCTGTCTTTGGAGGAGTTCTTTTGCCATCTTCACCAATCTTACCTCCATCAGATGGGCCATTCTCAATGATGTCCCACATAGAGTAATCTGTGAGGAGAATATATTGCTTGATTCTGATTTTCCACATGTCAAATTCATTGGATCTGAGCATTGGAACTTTTGAGACCAAAGTACTGCTTGATTCTGTAAGATTTTCCATGATGAATAACTGTTTCTGAGAGAATTTAGCTCTGATACCACTTGTCAGGATCGAATTCTTAACAAGAATTAATACTCAGAAACTAATATCAAAGAAGTTGCGGAAAAACACTTTGATATTTGATCAAACAGTAATCAAACACAGTATATAATTATCAAACAGTAACCTTGTATTTACTGCTTAAAACTACAAGATTACACACTCAACCTCAATATTGATGAACAGGCTCACCAATACGAATTCTACTTCTCTAGAATTAGGATCTATGCCTTGAGGTTGATTTTTTTCTTATGAAAAACGATTATCAAAAGTTATCCCTATCTATTCTAAACATTCTATACATATACTGATAAAAAGATAATTACAAGAAATAAACAAATCTTCAGTATATCTTCCATGTATATCTTCTAAGTATATCTTCAGTATATCCAGCTGTAATACATTCCATCCAGATCTCTTTAGCAGCACTAATAATGCTCAGCAGCATTAACTTCAACTAGCAGCATTAACTTCAAGCAGTACTAACTACTAGCAGTACTAACTAGCTAAGCAGTACTAACTTTGTTCAAGCAGTACTAACTTTAACTAGCAGTAGTAATTCTACTAGCAGTAGTAACACTTAGCAGTATTAATCTTCAACTTGTTCTGGCAGTAGTAACTACATTTGTATTAGCAGTAGTAACTATACTTAGTAGAATCTTCAGTTCCCAACAATTTGCATGACGCTGACCATCATATCAGCTTGAGGGTTTTCCTCTTGAACAACTGGGTTGGTGGATGCCAACTCCACTAGAGGCACTTGCTCCACTTCCCCAGTAAATATCGGCGGCATACCGGGAGGAACGACTGCCGACACTCTAACCATCGGGTTTTGCTCGGGCGAACTAACATCGTGAAGGTCTCCGTCGCCTAACGGACGACTATGTGTGTTCACCATAACGAAGTAATGGCTGCCACACAAACACGAGAAGGAATAAGAGAGAGATCAACAAAATAAGCACAAAAGAACGTACTACTACATTACCACTTGTCATAGTAACGGCACTTCAAGCACAATCATGTACAATATCCTCATAACAACATTAGCTAAGTGAGATTATGAACATATAATACATAATGGTTCTCGTCACCATTGCCACAACGCTGGATAAATATAATTTCCGTCAACTCTAAGACTAACCTGTCTTAGCAATTCTACCCAATCTCACAATCAATACTTAACGTACTCGGTCTAAGTCTAGACATCTTACATTCATGCCTAGATCACTTAAACTAGAGCTCTGATACCAACTTGTAACACCCGAATAATTATATTAACTTAAAATTTGGAAATTAGGCAAAATGACGTTTGTATTTGGTATAAACCTCCCAAAAAGGGAAAAGTACTAAGTCTTTACAAAACCTGTGAACGGATATGGAAATCAACAACAAACTAATATAAACATAACTATCTAGATTACATCGGTTGTCCACCCAAAATCACCAAAAGATGGGACTTAAACAATTGCCCAACATCAAATAATAGTCATCTCAAAAATGCCTCAAGACCATGTTCGTCACTCAAGCCCTTTGCAACCCACCGCTAAGAGAACCTGGTATACATATCATTTGAGAAAAAAATGTTAGGCTTAAAGCCTAGTGAGAACATACAGTTTATAATTTCAAGAGATATAAACAATTATAACAAAAGGAATTTTTTTCAAGAAAGATTAGTTTACAATTGAAATCTTTGCCACATAAGGACCGTTCGGTCCAAAAACTCATCTTGCGGTGACACAAGATACCCGATTTATCCAAGGATTGCTGCGGAACACATAAGTAAGCCACAATCCGAGTTGTGAGCTAAATACTTGGAATCCATGGCCACAAACAACGTCGGTCCGTACTAAGATGTGAGGGAGGGCCCTCGAGGAAACCAAGTCATACTCTTTCACTATGACTACATTATGACCCATGTCTAGTAACTGATCTCACATAACCGTACCAAAGGCCCCCGAGGGTCAAATGCATCCATAGCTACAAAAAGGGGAAATGATATCCCAATAATATAAGTCGACTCAATACCTAGGGATCCACTAGTAATAGTCTAGACTTGTCACAATTTCATTTGTGACCAACCATAGTTAGTCATATGGTTTCAATGTCATTTTATATCCAAAAATGCATTTTCAGGTTTAACTGCTGATAAGAATGAAAAATCATAAAATGAGATTATATACATTCTTTCAAGTAACTCACATAAATGTGCAAGTAAAACTCCATTTTACTTCAATAAGATGAAACCCGTTATTTTTCTTGAAAATGATTGGGAACCCTAAAATCTCCCAAACTCAAGTTAGGTCAAAATGTGATAAACTTAAATCCAAATCCAAGGAGATATGTAGGAGTTCAAAATGTAAGCTTTGACATGTATAAAGTTTAGAAAATGATAGTAGGAACTCACCAAGTAGGTTTTAGAATAAAACCCAAAAACCTAGATTTCGACCTCTTGGAGTAGATGAAGATGGAGATAGGGGTGAAGCTTTCCAAAACCCGAATCCTTAGGTGAAACTCATGATTCTAGCAATAAATGGTATGGATGGTGGTGAAGAACCCTAATAATGGAGTAAATGAAGAGGGATAAACTTGGGAGAGAAGACTTGGAAGAAAGAAATGAGAAATAAGAGAAATGGTAGCTGAAATCTCATTTAAGGCGTTCAGGGCCTCCGCGCGGGTAGTGGCGCAGGCAGAGCCGCGCGGTGACTTGCGCCGAGCACTAGATGCGCGAACAAACAGACCCCCGCGCGGGTCATGGCGCGGGCCAAGCCGCGCGGCCACTCACGCGGGCCACTACTTCCAAAAATCTTCAACTCAGGTCAAACCAAAATTCGAGGTGTTATATTATTACCCATGCGGGACAAGTAAAATCACACCAGGTTCTTTTTATTGAGGATCAATAGATCCTCTTAGTATTTAGAGAAGAAATTGTTTCATAGAAATAGGAAAAACAAGAAAGCTCTATTTGTTGTGCAACTGCTGAAGCTACATTTATTAGCATTGCAATTAATAAATGCGTTATATAAATTCAAAATTGGGGCAAACAACTCATATGTTATCCAATCCTCATTTGGAGGATATGGATATTGAAAGAGAGGCATATCCCCCCCCCCCCAAACACACACACACTCTTCATTTGATCCCTTTTCAAGATACTAGCACTGATCTCTCCTAACCATAACGAAGATATTTTGGATATAACAAGATGCAGATAATGTGTATAATATGTGTGCAGTCTTGTCAACTATAAGTAATAGTGTGGCACTTTTTCTTCATTTTTTTGATTCATTGATAAATGAGGTAAAAAAATAGGTAAAATATATGGTTACCGTCAATGTTACAACTAGCGATTGAAAGTTTGAAACAAATACAGTTTTAGACGAGCAAGAGAAAAAAATAATAATAAGCGCAGATGAACGAAGTCAACCATATGCACAAAAGGAACAGTAACAGAGATCGAGTAAGATGCAGTACGACGAACTACCATATAATCATCGAACGAAAACAAAATTTCCACTCACATAACAGACAATTACGGCTTACCGAGCCTGCCTCCTTTCATAGATCATCAATCTGTGCATCAATTTGAGAATTACACGAACAATCACGTAAATAACTGCATAAACTACCGATTAAATCATCAGCAACACAATTTCAGAAACCTACAATTTATTGACTATGATGATGTTAATTGAAAATATAGCCATACTAGGGTTTTAGAGGATGGAAGACGAAATTGACATTGTGATTTGAAACCCTAGATTTTCTGTGTTGAGAGTGAGGAGACTGGGGACAGTGAGTCGGAGCTAATTACAGTGTTTTATTAAGGAAAATATCGACCACCCTTAAAAAATGTGCTTCTAATTTTGGCCTGACACTTTTAAGTTAAAATTTGCACCAACCTCCCTTAAAAAAATAGTATTTGCATATTGGTCCCTTTCTAATCTGTAAAGTGTTTTTAAAATGAGAATGGAAGGTTACCAATTTTAGCCCCTGAACTTCATATTTTTGTATTTATACCATGATCTTATTTTTTAATATAATTAGTAACCATCCTTTTTTTAGTTACTAAGTGTCTAAGTCTTTAAAATTAGTTATCACTAATCTATTCAATTAACATAAACTAGTAAATATTATGTAGTGACAACTATTTTGGTCACTACCACTTTCATTTTAGTTACAACTATTTTTTTGTTACTAAATTTTTTATTTTAGTGACCACTATTTTTATATCACTAATCTATTCAACTAAACTACTAAATTCTATGTAGTGACAACTAGTTTTGGTCACTAACTCTTTGAAATTAGTGACAACTGTTTTTGGTCACTAGCTACCACTTTCATTTTAATGACACCTATTTTTTTGTTACTAACATTTTTATTTTAGTGACCACTATTTTATTGTCACTAATGTATTCAACTAACATGGACTCCTAAATACTATGTAGTGACAACTATTTTTGGTCACTAACTTTTTGAAATTAGTGACAACTATTTTTTGTTACTACGACTTTCATTTTAGTGACAACTATATTTTTGTTACAAAATTTTTTATTTAGTGACCATTATTTTTTTGTCACTAATCTATTCAACTAACATGAACTCCTAAATACTAATACTATGTAGTGACAACTATTTTTGGTCACTAACTCTTTGAAATTAGTGACAATTATTTTTTGTTACTACCACTTTCATTTTAGTGACAACTATTTTTTTGTTACTAAAATTTTTATTTTAGTGACCATTATTTTTTTGTCACTAATCTATTCAACTAACATGAACTCCTAAATACTATGTAGTGACAACTATTTTTTGTCACTAACTATTTGAAATTAGTGACGAAAAACATAATCGTCACAAATTTTGTCATTAAATTAAATATATATGAATAATCTTTTTTTAGCCATAAGAATTAGTGATCATTCTAGTGACCAAATTTTAGTTTTTGTCACTATATTCATATTAGCGACCAAATTTTAGTGACAACCTTTTTTACTGTCACTAACGTTGAATTAGTGACCGAAAAATAAGTTGTCACTAAAATTCTGGTCACTAATTACCATTTTTCTTGTAGTGTTAGTTAGTTGACAAATTTTAGAGGAAGCTACAATATTTTCGTGCTCATCTTTTGCTATCATTTTGTAGTATATATAATATATGACGTAGGTTTGATTTTGGTTTATTTTGTTTTATTATTTATGATTAGATAGTGTTTTTTCATTGAGAGAGACCACTACAAAAAGATTAAAATAAAGGTTCTGTTTGTTCCAATCTACTAATAAAACATTAAAATTACTTGCATAAATTGAATTAGAATTGTATATGTAGAGGCCTACTCTTCATGACCTTTATAAAAAATGTAGAGTAAACTATGATTTTCATCTATGTGTTGTGATATATATAACGATTTTCGCTTTGATATTTAAACTGTTTTTTCCATCCTTGTAGTTTCCATTCTGCTATCATTTTCATCTGTCCATCCAACTTCTTTAAAATGAGGTGTTAAGTCATCCAAGAAGTGATTGAGTAAATTACCTATTTGGTCCTTGTGTGATACTAATTTTTACATTTTTAACATTAAATTACCTAGTTTAAATTTTTTACTTTTTATTTTTTCTTTCTTTATTACATTCTTTGAAGAAACTTTTTTTTTTATTAATTATACTGTATATTTTGAAAATTATTGTATCTTTAATTACAAAAATAATCAAATGATTTTATCAAAATTAATGATAAGTAATTTTTTTCCCATAGTTTTAGGTTGAAATATCTTAACTCCAATAATTGATGTAGAAATATGAGAGAATACTAGACTAAATGAATAGTCTATAAACGGGTAAGTTGTACTCTTTTGTTCGACCTTTTTTCCCCACTGGGTTTTTATATTTACGTAAGGTTTTAACGTGGCAACGATAGTGCACCACAACTCCTTTTACTCGTCACAATGGGGAGTGTTGTAGGATAAGTCACTACTAAATAATAGACTTTTTTCGGCGGATTTTTCCGCCGGAAATTTTCGGCGGATTTCCGACGAAAGTCAAATGGGTCAACCAAGTTTGACTTTCGCCGAAAATCCGACGGAATTTTTTTTTATTTTATTTTATTTAAAAAATCAATTATTTTCGGCGGATTTCCGACGGATTTCCGACGGAATATAATTTTTTTATTTTTTTCTTATTAATTATAATTAATTAACTATTTTCGGCGGATTTTCGGCGGATTTTAATTAATTAATTTAATTAATTAAAATCCGCCGAAAATAGTTAATTAATTATTATTTTTAAATTAATTAAAAAAAATAAAAAATAAAAATCCGTCGGAAATCCACCGAAAATTTAAAAAAAAAATAAAAAAATAAAATCCGCCGAAAATAGTTAATTACTTATTATTTTTAAATGAATTAAAAAAAATAAAAAATAAAAATCCGTCGGAAATCCGCCGAAAAATTTAAAACATTTTCGGCGGATTTTCGGCGGATATTCTATATTTTTTAAAAAAAAATAAAAAAATAAAATCCGCCGAAAATCCGCCGAAAATATTTAATTAATTATTATATTTAAATGAATTAAAAAAAATAAAAAATAAAAATCCGTCGGAAATCCGCCGAAAAATTTAAAACATTTTCGGCGGATTTTCGGCGGATATTCTATATTTTTAAAAAAAAAATAAAAAAATAAAATCCTCCGAAAATCCGCCGAAAATTAAATATTATTTTTTATTAGAAAACTTTTAAAAAAAATTTGATTCCGCCAATGGAACCAGTTGAGCTTTAACGTACACAGTTGGTCTTTACCGTACACAGTTGGTCTTTAATTGATCCGTTTGGGCTTTAACGGTTACCGGTTGAGCTTTAATGGATATAGTTGGTCTTTAACGTATCTAGTTGGGCTTTAATGAATCCAGTTGGGCTTTGACGTACCCAGTGGGTTTTAACGGATCCAGTTGATCTTTAATGGATCCCGTTGGCCTTTAATGGATCCGATTGGGCTTTAACAGATCTGGTTGGGCTTTAACGGATCCAATTGGTCTTTAATGTACCCATTTAGGATTTGACGTACCCAATTGGGCTATAACGTATCCAGTTAGTATTTAAAGGATCCATTTGGTCTTTAATGAATTTAGTGAGGCTTTAACAGATCCAGTTGGGTTTTAACGTACCCAGTTGGGATTTAACGTACATAGTTGGGCTTTAACGTACCTATTTGGGCTTTAACAGATCCAGTTGAGCTTTAATGGATCCAGTTGGTCTTTAACATACCCACATGGGCTTTAACGTACCTAGTTGGGCTTCAATGGATCAAGTTGAGCTTTAGCGTACCCAGTGGGGCTTTAATGGGTAAGTTGAGCTTTAATAGATACTGTTGGGCTTTAACGTACCCGGTTGGGCTTTAATGGATCCAGTAGGGTTTTAACGCACCCCGTTGGGCTTTAACGTACTCAGTTGGCTTTAACGGATCCAGTTGGGCTTTAACGTACCCAGTTGGACTTTAACGTACCTAGTTGGGCTTTAACGGATCCAGTTGGGATTTAATGGATCCGGTTGGGTTTTAACGTACTCAGTTGGTCTTTAACGAATCCAATTGGGTTATAATGGATCCGTTTGTGCTTTAACATACCCAGTGGGGCTTTAATGGGTAAGTTGAGCTTTAATGGATACGATCGGGCTTTAACGTACCCGGTTGGGCTTTAATGGATCCAGTAGGGTTTTAACGCACCCCATTGGGCTTTAACGGATCCAATTGGGGTTTGATGGATCCAGTTGGGCTTTAACGGATACAATTGGGCTTTAACGTTCCCAGTTGGGCTTCAATGGAACCATTTGAGCTATAACGTACACAGTTGGTCTTTATCGTACCCAGTTGGTCTTTAATTGATCCGTTTGGGCTTTAACGTACCAGTGGGGCTTTAATGGGTATAGTTGAGCTTTAATCGATCCGGTTGGGCTCTAACGTACCTGGTTGGGCTTTAATGGATCCGGTTGAGCTTTAACGTACCCAGTTGGGCTTTAATTGATCCAGTTGGGCTTTAACGGATCCAATTGATCTTTAATGGATCCGGTTGGGCTTTAACGTACCCCGTTGGCCTTTAACGTACCCGGTTGGGCTTTAACGAATCCGGTTGGGTTTTAATTCTCAGTTGGGCTTTAACGGATCGTTTAGTTATGAATTCAAACATACAGCTTTAGAAATTTGTGCCCATGCATCATGACTTGTAATTTTGAATTTTAAGTAATTTGTATCAATAAACAGTACTTGATGCATATGAGTTTTTTCTTCGATAGTTTAATAATAATGTAATTTATTTTAGGTTTAATAAAATAATGTTTTTTTTATAAAATGAACATTAAAATAATAAAACAATGTTTTCTTTAATAATTGTTTTAAGTTAAGATTCTTGTAATTTTCTTTTCCCCTTAGAATTTTATTCCACCTAATTTCCCCCCAAAAATTTCCCCCCAATTATTTCATGACTCCCTCCCTTCCCACCCCTTTTGACCCGTTCATCCTCAAATCGACTTCATCATCTCGTCCCTTTCATCCTCAAATCGACGCTCCATCTCACCACCCATGCCGCTGTCTACCAAGATTGGCAGCTCTCGTCCCCGTCGAGAGCCCTCCCTCCCTACCCCTGACGTTGTCGTCCCCGTCGAGAGCACTACTAAATAAAAGACTATTTTCGGTGGATCTATCAGGGTTTAAAGGGTTCTCTTGGGCTTTGAAGAGTTTCATTGGGCCTTGATGGATTTATCCGACTTTAAAGGGTTTTATTGGACTTCAAATTGTTTCATTGGGCCTTAATGAATCTATCGGGATTTAAATTGTTCTATTGGGCTTTAAATGGTTTAATTGGGCCTTAATGGATCTATAAGGCTTTAAGGGATTCTATTGGGGTTTAAATTGTTTAATTGGGCCTTAATGAATCTATCGGGATTTAATGGATCAATTGTGCTTTAATGAAATTAATCGGGTTTTAATGGTATCTAGAATGTTAGACATCACATGCATATATGCAGTACATGTCTGCATAGAAACATGTAATAAGTCATAAATGGTACCTTGTTAAAAGCATGAAGTAGTAATATGTATATTGTGTTTTGATAATTGTAAATTAAGAGATTTTTAAAATCTTGCATAAAATGATGATACCTTATGCCTAATAATTTGTATTTAATAGGTTTTTTTATCTCTGCTTTAATTTGACTAGAAGCGTACTCGTACAATGCAGCGAGATACATTTCGATTTTAATGTTTCATTTTATTTTTTGTTTTTCTGTCAATTTACGGTACGATTTTAGATGGTTTTGAGAAAGTGATAATATTTTTTTTTTATAAATTTTGTTAAAATTTAATGATTGTCTTATATAATTTAATGACATCTAAAAATAACCAATTACATATAGTATAGATATAGATAATATATAATATAATATATAGAAACCGAAATAGAAACCAAAAAAGGGGCGGGATTTTCCCCCCTCCCCAAAATGTTTAACCCTAACATCTTCTCCTAACCGCCTATCTCACCTCTGCCTCCCTCATCCTCTCTCGCCTCTGCCTCCCTCATCTCGAAAAAAATCAGACCATGGCTCATGAATTGATGGCCGTTACACCACCACCTCCGCCGCCGCCGTCGCTTGCACCTGGATTCCGGTTTCACCCCACCGATGAGGAGCTCGTGATGTATTATTTGAGGCGGAAAGCCTGTGGGAAGCCGTTCAGATTTCAGGCCGTGTCGGAGATCGATGCTTACAAATCTGAACCCTGGGAACTTGCCGGTATATACATATACATATATACGCACACACACGCACATATACATATACATATACATATCTTTGTTGGAGGTTTTGTTAAATTCTGATTGGAGTTTATCGTTTGATTTTGATGTTATTGCTTTTCAATTTTGTGTTCCTGATCTTCGGGAACAAAATAGAGAGAAACCAATTTCAGATTTTGGTTACGATGTTGGTTTTCAGATCTTGTTTGGAATCGACTTCTCAGGTACGATCTTTTGTTGTTGAAACTTGTTGAAATCGACTTCTGTGAAATCGATTGTTGAAATCTGTTGTTGAAATCGACTTCTCAGGTACCATCGATTCTAAAGTAAAGTTGAATGTAGTAAGATATATAATATATTTCGTTCATCACAAAAATGATACTTTGTGGAAGTATTCTTTTAGGTGTAAGATTCGAATTTCAACTGGCATCATGAAAACAATAAATATGGTGGTATTACTGTCTATTTGTTCTTACTTAGTGCTATATTGTTATCTTGGATCGTTGATTAGCTTTGCAGGTTTGTTTTCATGTTTGCTCCTCTCAATCGATTGCTCCTCAATCGATTGTGGTTTGTTTTCATGTTTACAGGTATGTACACACACACACACACATATATATATATATATATGTATTTGCAGGTTTGTTTTCATGTTTGCTCTCCTCGATCGATTGCTCCACTCGATCGATTGTGATAATCTCGATCGATTGTGGGTTTTTTTCATGTTTACAGGTATATATATATATATATATATATATATATATATATATATATATATATATATATATGCAGGTTTGTTTTCATGTTTGCTCCTCTCGATCGACTTCTCCTCTCGATCGATTGTGATAATCTCGATCGATTGTGGTTTTTTTCATGTTTACAGGTATGTATGTATGTATATATATATATTTGCAGGTTTGTTTTCATGTTTGCTCCTCTCGATCTCAAGTTCCATTTTCATCTTTATATGGGAATAACTAGATAAAGTGCATGAAAAATGAAAAAAGACAAGTATTTCATGTTTGTCCCTAGCTATATGTTTCTGCATTAAACCATCAAAGTTGAAAAGAGAAGAAAATGAAACAAGCAAAATGATTTGAACATCAAGCAGTGCATATGATAATTCTCTAGAAAGATTCTTTTAAGTGTGAGTCAGTAGTCACTTCTGACAAGCAATTCAACACACCCTTTTGCAGGTTTACGTTCTTTTGATGACCAACTTGCAGACATGTTTAACCTTTCAATAGAAGCTTTCTTTCATCAAAGATATAGAAACGAATAGTAATCACATTCAGTTAATTTATCAAAATCTGTGCTTCTATTTTTTAGCTATCTAAGTGCTAACAAAATAAAGACTATTAACACTTAATCTTGAAAATCGATCCTATCATTTGTTTTGAATGCATGTAATAACAAAACAGAATTCCACTAGCACTTAGGTGATGACCATGGTAAGGCACTATCAAAACAAAACCTCATTGACCCCTAAGTAACTGTCTGACTGTAGACATATTTAGAACAGGTACGACTGCACTCCAACAATACTTGAGCTAGACTTCAGCTTAAATCCTCTCACTCTGCACGCATGACAAGACTCGAACCTTGCATCTTGTGCAGTGAAAAGGCGGCCTTTCAACTAGCGAATTACAACTCTATTGTTCGTCGGTTAAATTCCTCGTTTGTCGTCATCGAGGTGAGTTTTTCTTTTAACCATTTTCGAACTGAAACGCATATATTGAAACGCATATATTGATGAATACATTGAGCTACCATTTGAACTAGGCTATATGCACTTGTGCATATAGGCTATATGCACTTGTGCATATAGGTGGGTTGGTTGGTGATATCGCCCATTTTAGCGTCTCTTTCTTGACATTTTACTTCAAAGTTTGTGCAAGTGTTCGGTTTCGATCGTCGTATCGGTTAAAGTTTAAATTCCTCGTTTGTCGTCATCGAGGTGAGTTTTTTTTGTTAACCATTTTCGAACTGAAACGCATATATTGATGAATACATTGAGCTACCATTTGAACTAGGCTATATGCACTTGTGCATATAGGTGGGTTGGTTGGTGATATCGCCCATTTTAGCGTCTCTTTCTTGACATTTTACTTCAAAGTTTGTGCAAGTGTTCGGTTTCGATCGTCGTCTCGGTTAAAGTTTAAATTCCTCGTTTGTCGTCATCGAGGTGAGTTTTTTTTGTTAACCATTTTCGAACTGAAACGCATATATTGATGAATACATTGAGCTACCATTTGAACTAGGCTATATGCACTTGTGCATATAGGTGGGTTGGTTGGTGATATCGCCCATTTTAGCGTCTCTTTCTTGACATTTTACTTCAACGTTTGTGCAAGTGTTCGGTTTCGATCGTCGTCTCGGTTAAAGTTTAAATTCCTCGTTTGTTTGAATCTCGAATTAATGATTGATTGTTAATTGGAATAATTCAAGATCTTATTTGATTAACATAAATATCCTATTTTTGTGGTTGCAGATCGATTGGGCGTGCAAAGCTAAGAATGGAGCTCATAACGAAAGAGAAGACCCGAAACACCACTTACCATTACCAATGTTTTAGTTTACATACTACATTGAATTTAGTTTACAGATTTGAGATGATATTGTATTAAAGACAACAGTGTTTTGTAATGGTTTTTGCATATGAATTATCAATGTTTTTTAATAGGTTTTTATACAGATCTTGTATTTTAATTATTTTTTTTAACGTTCCGTCGGTAATCCGTCTATAAATGTCGCTGTCACGTAGTCGTCGTTAATCCGTCGCTAAAATCCGTCGGTAATACTGATCGTTGATAAATAACGTATCGTTGGTATTTCGCTGAAAATAATAAATAAATAAATAACTATTTTCGGCGGAATATTCCGCCGAAAATCCGCCGACATATTTCGCCAAAAGATTTTTTAAATAAAAATAAATAAATAAATTAAGTACAAATAAAAATAAATAAATAACTATTTTCGGCGGAATATTCCGCCGAAAATCCGCCGAAAATAGTTAAAATTAATTTTCTTAATTAATCAAATCATTTAAATTTTCAAAAAAAATCGGATCCGTTTCCGACGGCCAAATCCGCCGAAAAATCCGCCGAAAATCTCAATCCGCCGAAAATGCCGCCGAAAAAAATGATTTGCGGCGCCCCTGTTTCCGGCCGACCAAATCCGCCGAAAACGCCGATTTCCGGCGGATTTCCGGCGGATTTGGCCGTCGGAAAAGGTCGAAAATTTTGTAGTGAGTGTGTCATAGTCTAAAAGATATTATGATAGAGATAGAGATACAAATACATATTGAGATAAATATATCATAGTTAGATTAGAACTAAAATATCTAGTAGTTATCTACTTCTAAAACATCCCTATGTAAAAGTTTTATAATTAATGAGAATTTACAGCTTTTCTATTCTTTATATTGGATGTTCTACAATATGTAGATATATTTTAGAGAGTTTTCTATATTTTCTTTTTCTCTGATTTTAACTTATATTAGAATATATATTCTTTAATTTTAGGATTCGATTATAATTTTTAAAAAAGTTATATAAATAAAAATAAATCAATCTTTTTTTTGGAAAGGGTATCCTGGGCCTAAGGCCCAGACTAATCCCTGGCAATTAGGGTCTTAGGCCCAGCTGCTAAAGCATGCAGCCCTGAGTTTATCCTCAGTGGCCACAAGTGCTGCTAGTAGGGCTCGAACCCGGGTTGAGCACTATGAACTCTCCAAGCCTTTACCACCACACCACAACCCTTGTGGTTAAAATAAATCAATCTTATTGGTAAGGAAGAATAAAAAGTACCATTAATTTATCTTCATATTAAATTATATAGAATTTTCTATACTTTGAAATTTTTTATATTCTAATTAGTAATATAAAAAAATTATTTTAAATAAAGTGAAGAAAGAATCACAATTTTTTTTTATTTTAGAAAAAGAGAAATGAAATAGTCAACAATTGCTAATGCTTTCGTTAGACAGTTGACAAATTTTAGAGGATGCTATAATTTATGTGCTCATTTTTTTGCTATCATTTTGTAGTATAATATATGATGTAGGTTTGATTTTGGTATTTTTTATATTATACTTATGTTTAGATAGCGTTTTTTTATTGAGAGAGACCACCACATAAAGACTAAAATGGAGGTTTTGTTTGTTCCAATCCACTAATAAAACATTGAAACTACTACTGCGTAAATCGAATTAGACTTGTATATCTAGAGGCCTATTATTCACG
This sequence comes from Arctium minus, assembly GCA_954870635.1. Taxonomy (NCBI): domain Eukaryota; kingdom Viridiplantae; phylum Streptophyta; class Magnoliopsida; order Asterales; family Asteraceae; genus Arctium; species Arctium minus. Next base: position 148,194,015 of record OX941081.1, read on the forward strand.
ACCTTAATTGAATGTGGTATACTTAAGAGTTAAGAAGTAGGAATAAGTTGTAACAAATGGTTGATGATGAAAAAAAAGTATGAGTAGAGTAGAGAAAACAAGTTAGAAAAATATTTTGATTTACCAAAGTATCAACCGGACCAACCCGTATGGTTTGGGTTAGGTTGGGTTGCAATTTGGTTTCGTTTGGGTTGAGATTTTTTAAACCGCAAGCATTGGGTTGATTTTTCAAACCGCAAACTTTATTAAGTAGAAAAGTCGAATTTTATCAGTGACTTTAATAATAGCTAAAGCATCAAATGTAGTAAGCAAACTTAATCATAACACGAAAGGGTCACAAGTCGTTAGTAGTGACAAAATTGGATTTTTGTAAGACATAAATAAAGAGTAAACACCAATTTTGGTCCTTGTTGTTTCTGGATTTCTTTAAAAGTGGGACCTATATTTTTATTTATAATTCAAGTTTTCGTCCTCTAGGTATTGATTGTGCTTTCAAAGTGGACCTAACCACTAACTCTGCTAAAAAGCTCCGTTAGAGTCGGGAGCAAAATCGCCGAACCATGTTTTTGTCCCTTTGTAAAAACCATAACAGTTTAGGGACGTGTTACGTAAATAACTATTATATATATATATATATATATAAAGAGACACACTACTAGAAAAATGTGAAATACCGACGGCAAAAAACAGTCGGTATTTACCGACGGCAAACCGACGGCCTACCAACGGTATATTTTTAATTTTATTTTTTATTTATTTTTAATAAGTCGTCGGAAAACCGTCGGAAAAATTAGTGAAATACCGACGGCTTACCGACGGTTGTTTTTTTCATTTCATTTTATATTTATTTTTAATAAGTAAATACCGTCGGAAAACCGTCGGTAACTGGAACCGTCGGTAAGTTGTCGGTAGTTGTCGTCGGAAAACCGTCGCAAAATATTACCGACCAACTTTTTACCAACGATCATTCCCGTCACAAAACCGTCACTAAAGCCTTTTTCCGACGGTTTACCGACTGTTTCAGCCGTCGGTAATACGATTTATTTTAGTAGTGAGAGAGAGGTAGTTTATTATGCAACCCCTCTACATGGTGCAACCATGCAACCCTTTTATCCACCACACATTTTACTTTTAGTTTTTTTCCTTTTTTTTAATTACATAAAATGTGTGGTGGATAGAGGGGTTGCAAATGCTACACCATGTAAATGGGTTGCAAATGCTACATCATGTAAATGAGTTGCATTTGAACACCCCTCTCTCTCTCTCTCTATATATATATATATGCAAAACACAGGGATGATATCCATGACCATCGCCAAGACCACACCACTGCCAACACCTTCTCCGGTGACGATATCACCGTAATGGACTTCATCGTCCTCCTCTCTCAACTATGTGTATAAGTAAAACACAAGAAACATCATCGTCCCCATGCGGCCATGACGATATAGACACATGGACGGTATTTATTTTTTATTGTGCACGTGAGGACAATTCTTAGCCATTGATCAAAACTTAGAAAACTAATCAATGGTTTAAACATAATAACATTAATTGAGAAGTGATTAGGGACAAAATTGGAAATGTGAAAAAGCGCCTACTTTATTTGACTTTTTATTTTCTATTTCAATTATAAAGCTTTTACCTTCTTAAAATTTAAAATAAATTATCTTAAAAATTACAAATATTTTAATCAAACAAAATACATCAAAAAACGAGAATTTCGTGCTTTTCGATAGGACATCCATCTTGATATAGTTTTGTTTTTTCATTTTAACCGTTTTTTACGTGAAAATGTTATATATGTGTTATATTCATTATGAATATGTATGAACGTCCTCGGGTGTCCATATTTAGTATGAATAACAAAGGTGAATGTTCATTCACTATTCATAATGAATAATACAATATTCATGATAAATAATACAGTATTCAGGATGAATAATACAACATTCATGATTCATGTATTATTCATCATGAATCGTGTATTATTCATCCTGAATGATACATCATTCATGATGAATAATATATGAATGACTGTGAAGGTGTGGACACATCACACATTATCTTTTGTTTCCCGATTCACAACCGAAATTTCGTTTAATTCATTATGAATATGTATGCGCATCCCAGGGTGTCCCACATTCAGTATGAATAACAAATGTGAGTGTTCATTCATTATTCATGATGAATAATATAGTATTCAGGATGAATTATACAACAATTAAGATGAATAATACACGAATTCATGAATCGTGTATTATTCACCCTGAATGTTGTATTATTCATGATGAATAATGCATTAATGACCCGTGAAGGTGTGGAGACATGACGCGCTTTCTTATGTTCCCCGGTTCACAACCGAAACTCGATAAGTTCTCGATTCGTCTCGATGGGTGTTGGGTTACAGTGATGAAGAAACGCGATACCTTACGATGTTCAAGAAGATGATGTCGAGTTACGGACTTACGGTGTCGAGGTGTTGTACACACTTGAACGTACATACATATTCATATTGAATACATCACATATATAGTATTTCACGTAAAAAATGGTTAAAACAACAAAAAAATATCGAAAGAGCACGAAATTCTTGTTTTTTTTATGTAATTTGTTTGATTAAAATATTAGTAATTAAAAAAAATTATTTTAAACTTTAAGTGGGTAAAAGTTATTAATTAAAAAAGAAAATAAAAAATCAAATATGGTAGGTGTGAGTTTAAGTTATTTTTCATTTTTACCCATAATCTAATTTTAATTAAAAACTCTATTTAATATGAGTTGTTGGATCAATAGAGAGGAGGGACCAAGATTTGTCCTCACGTGCATAATGAAAATTGAGTTTTCATTTGAACTTTCCTATATATATATATATATATATATATATAGGGAGAGGTTCATTTGAGAAATGGTAAATATATGAGAAGTAGAGAAGTAATCTTAGTCATTCATCTGATCAACATTTGCGGCTTTGACTGCGAAGCACCGGATAATTCCTTATGTGGTCTATAGAAGGTAGAGGGGTATATTCGTAAAATACACGGGATGAGTTCATATATGAATCTGTATGAATCACAAAGATTCATATATGAATCTGTTAATTAGTTCAACTGATTCATATATGAATCTTTGTGATTCACAAAGGTTCATATATGAATCACAAAGGTTCACATATGAATCTGTTAGTTAGTTCAACTGATTCATATATGAATCACAAAGGTTCACATATGAATCAGTTAAAAGAGTTCAGTTGTGTATTGCACTGGTTCATATATGAACATATAGTTCATATGTGAATTATACATGTTCATATATGAACACAGTCCGTGTGTTTTGTAAAATTTACGAAATTGTCCTTCTATTTTTGGGATAGCCGCAACTTTTGACCGGTCAAAGCCGCAACTTTTGACCAGTCAAAGCTGCAATATTTGACAAGTCAAATCCGATCTTGACCATGTGAATGACTAGGATTACTTCTCTATTTCTCATATATTTACCATTTCTCAAATGAACCAAACACTATATATATATATATATATATATATATATATATATATATATATATATATATATATATATATAGGGTGTGTTTATTTTGCAAACCAAGCAATTTGTACAAACTATGCAAACCATTATATTAGGAAACAATAGATATATTTATGGATAATGGTTATATTCATTAATAATGATTGTGATATATATGGAAAATGTTAGGTTTATTCATTATAATCATGATTTTAAATTAGGAAATGTTAAGTTTATTCATTATAATCATATATTCATTAGACTTGATGAACGCCTAAGATTGGTTTACATAGTTTGTACAAATTGTTTTGTTTGCAAAAGAAACACACCGTATATATATATATATATATATATATATATATATATATATATATATATATATATATATATATATATAGTCTTAGGTTCATTTGAGAAATGCTAAATATATGAGAAATAGAGAATTAATTCTAGCCATTCACACGGTCAAGATCGAATTTGACTGGTCAAAAGTTACGGCTCTTCCAAAAATAGAAGGACACTTTCGTAATTTTTACAAAATACTCGGGTTGTGTTCATATATGAACCAGTGCAATTCACATCTGAACTCTTTTAACTGATTCATATATGAACCTTTGTGATTCATATATGAATCAGTTGAACTAACTAACAAATTTATATATGAACCTTTGTGATTCATATATGAACCAATTAACTGATTCATATATGAACCAATTAACTGATTCATATATGAATCTGTATGAATCACAAAGATTCATATATAAATAAGTTGAACTAATTAACAGATTCATATATGAACTCATCTCGTGTATTTTATGAAATTACCCCACTACCTTCTATAGACCACGCAAGGAATTATCCGGTGCTTCGCGGTCAAAGTCGCAAATGTCGACCAGATGAATGGCTAAGATTACTTCTCTATTTCTTATATATTTACCATTTCTCAAATGAACCTCTCCCTATATATATATATATATATATATATAGGGGAGCGATCATGGGAAAACCACTATTATATTACAAACTTAATTTGCACACCATTTTCAACCAATGAGAGAATTTCTTTTGATTTTTAATTTATTTAAATTATAAGGGCAAGTAGGTCTTTTTCTATTTAATCCGTATATATATGGTAGTTTTATTGAACGGTTATTTTTTGGATAGCTTTAAATGTGAATCAGTTAATTACGGTATTTTTTTTCAAAATATCCAATATTAATGTGTTTTTAACTAAAATTATTTTTTTAAAAAGTATCCGATATATATATAATGTGTTTTTTTTTATTTTTTTGAAAATTAATTTTTTTTCCTATATTAAATGCCGAATAGATTGTTTATTATGATTTTTTTAATTTTTTTTAATTTTGGATATATATATCAAATTGTGACGTTTTGACATGGAAGATTAAGTTTTGATTTTTTTTCAAAAGTAAACAGCTATTTCATTATTTTTTTGTTTTATTTTCTAATTATAGTTTCACTATGGTTTCGAAAAAGTTTCATTATATTTTATCATGGTTTCAATACGGTTTCATTACAATTCACTATGGTTGCAATAAGGTTTCATCTAGATGATGAAATACGTTTTAGAGCTTTCATTGGAAGTGAAACTGTTTCATTATGTTTCAATATGGTTTTAATAAGGTTTCACTATGTTTCACAATGGTTTCAATAAAGTTTCACTATGGCTTCTCTACTGTTTCACTATGTCAATGATGAATTTAAGATTTTATTATGTTAAACTATTTTTTTCAATAATATATTGATAATTTTATAATATAATAAAAAAGAATTTATAATAAAATAAATTGGTTTCCTTTTTTAAAAAAGGAATCATCCGATTTCCTTATTTTAATTTGGAATTGGAATTGGAATGTACCATTATGCCCTTTCGTCCTATTTTTATTAATTTATTATATTAAATTAATTAATTTATTAACATAAATAACTCAAATTAATCTCAACCCCTGATTGATAATATCAATGATATTTACAAGGGTTGCAAGTTTGTATCATAAGAGGGGTTTGCAAATGAAACCACCTCTCTCTCTCTCTCTCTATATATATATATATATATATATATATATATATATATATATATATTTATACTACCTTAATATTGGTTTACACCAAAAGTCTTAATTACAACCCTTAAAGCACAAGATACTACACTTTTATACATAAAATTCAAAAAACTCTTAACTACACAATTTAATGCACATTGTACAACTTGAAACACTTTTAGGTTTTTCATATGCAAAAGTCGACCCATACCTATAGTACAACCATTCCCTTCTTCTTCTACCTCTTCCTCCTCACGTCTTCTCCATACCGACAGTACAGCCATACCATTTTTCTTTGACCTATTCACGTTTTACACCATACCTTCAGTACTTGCACACACAAATGGAAGATTTCTTCGCATATAAATCAAGTTGGCTCCACCGAACACTCGCTCTGCCTATGTTGCCTGAGAGTACTGCTGGTCCCACTGCCTGCTCGTCGTCCCCTGCTGGTCACCGTTGCCTGAGAGTATTGTTGGTCTCTGTTTCTCTAAACGGGTGATTTTATTGCTTTACTTTTAATTCTGTTGATCACTTTATCCTTGAATTTTGTTATGGTTAAATCTAGGCATGTTTTCCCAAAATTCTTTGTCAGATATTTGTTCATCCCACTTTGATTTTTCGGTTTTAAATAGTTAGTAATTCTATGCAGGTATGTTTATTTTATTCTTTTGTCATTTTTGCAATCTTCACATTAGTCACTTAACGATATTGAATGGTATTATTTTGCTTGATAAACGATATCTTTCTCTTAACCGAAGTTCGAATTTTGAAGTTTGCAGGTTTGTTGTTCGAGAAAGATCCACTAAACAGAAAGCATAAAGGTTATTTCCTGGTATCTTGATATTGTTCTGCTCCTTTTATTTTTCTCTTGGTATCTCATGTTTTTATCTGTTGCTCATTTTTTCTTTGATTGATGTTTTTTCTTGATGATGAACGTGTCTATCAATGGATTTCTACTCTTCTTTGGTTATAATCATGGGATTTTGAGCTTTACTTTTCTATGATATTCAATCATAGATTCCTTTGGCAATTTAAATTTTTGGTTGTATGATTGTAGCAACTCCTTGGTGGTATTTGATTTCTTTTCAATCCTATAAACATTATTGATTTCCATGAAACACCATCCATCCTCACCCTGAAACATGATGTTGTCGTGAACCAAGTTCTCCCTCATTCACTGTCGATCTCACACTGATTCATCTCCTCTAATGGTTCGATCTCTCCCTTGTTTGGGTTACATGTGTTCATTCATCTATTCATGGGTTCAATTCAACTATTACCTGTTTCGTTCTGTTTTCAACAGTTGCTGCCCTAGACCAGCTACTGTTTTGAAGTTGTTTTTGGTCTTAATCCTATTAAAATGTTCCACTTAAGCTATAATGAATCGAACTTAAGGGGCTATTGTTTTCTGGTTTAAATCTCAACAGAAGCTAGTTTACTATGCACCATTAGGTTGTCACTACCTTACTAATTAATCTTGATCATATATGAAGTCTTGTTTAGTTGGTTTTTATCTTCTCTTTAATGCTATGCAACTTGAAGTCTTTCTTATTGCATCTGTTAATAGTCATTGGTTACAAAATAAAGGTTGCCCATTTGAATCTTAAAGATGCTAAAGATTTACTCTTTTCGTGGAGCAGATAATCACTTCTGACCCGAGTTGCTTAAATAGAAAAGAGAACTCGCCTTGCAAGATGATAATTGGTTTTCAGGTTGGTACTTTGTATAAACATGAACTTTAAGTCTTTTTCTCATAATTATTGTTCTAATTTTGGTTTTCTTTATTTTATTTGTAGTCCTGTCCACAAGATCCAAGCAAAGTAATGGTAACTTGCGTGGTTTCCCATGTCAGAATTCTTCATGGGATCAATGAACAAATTCAATGGCATATATACAAACATGGTAAAATTGCAATTTATGAAACTTTAGGGACTTAAAATGAATAATTGAAAAATATAAAACAAATTATGAAAATAAAAGAAATCATAATCAGATTTCTCTTCTCCTTCTCCACGTTTCTTATCAAAAACCCTAACCCAACTCATCCACCATGAAATTATGCCTCAAAACTTGATCAAATGAAGAAAGATTGAAGATTTGAAGCTAATTCTTGAAGGTAAACCATTAAGTAAACTTACAATCTTGAAATCTAGGGTATTTGAGGAAGATACATACTAAGTTTGTGTGTGTTCTTGTTGATTAGGGGCTGCAGTTTAGAAGGGTTTGGAGCAATCAACACCTTGAAGTGGTGTAATCATCTTTGAGGTAAGAATTTTGTAAAATCTTAGAGTTAGATACTTGATAACCTAAAACTCAAATAGGTTTTGATTTATATGGTGTTAAGGGCTGTTAAACTAAAGCTAAGTACTCTAATTTTTGTCAATAGATAGGTTTAGAATGGTTACTAAATCAATTGGTAGTGATTGGTATGTTAACCAAGTTAATATGATGCTGTTGGATAAAACAGGAATCTGCATGTTACTTTAAAAATTTGTATAAAATTAAGCATTGATCCAATTGATGTGTATGATATGTAGTTGGAAACCTTGGTGTGTCTAGAACAACTTTTATGAACAGTCCAAAAGCTAATTTTGAGCTTAAGTGTGCCAAAATACCCAATTACAGCAGCTGGACTCTGTAAACTCGCGCGGGATTTGCACACTGTTAGTGCAAAATTCATATAAAATCGATCATAGCTTCAAACAACATGAATCCAGTGCGATTGGACTCCTAAGAGGCATAGGTACAACTTTCGTTTAGACAATATCACCAAATTATGCTCCTATGTATGATTAATATGTCCAACACAGAGATGGACAGAAGCTGAAATGTGCAGGGGAACTTTCTTTTGCAATATTTTGGTTGTTTTGTTCAAGTCCTTTTGCACCATTTCATAAACACTAGACATTGAAGTATAAGCATATAAAGGTGTAAATAAATTTAACATAAGCTAATAAAAGGGTGCCAATAGATAAAGAGATCTAACAAATATACGAAATCATTTTATAATTCTAAGTGTATATATATATATATATATATTACTTGTGATAGGAAAATCCGACTAGCAAGGATTTTGGACACTTTGGCATTTGGGCATCGTATTTTGGTTATCTCGACTATATAAAGGTACGGATCTCTTATCTCCTTGGTACGGGAGTGACCTTTTGTGGAGGGTCATTCCATTCAAATATGATTTACCGAAAAGTAATCTTAAGGTTCGAAAAGATCTCGATTATGTTGTTTCTTGCATTTTCATCGTGTCGTTCCTTTGTTGAATTTCATTTGGTGTTCCATTAGTTGAGCACCACTTAGGAGTGTTCCAAAGTCTGTTGCCCCTAATAGGGACCGTTGGCCTGGTTCTTGAGTTTTACTCTAAATGCTGAGGCGCGAATGGAATATGATAAATATGATTTGTTGAATCGGTCCAATGACTGTGATATTATCAGATTGAGAATGGCACGACTAGATAGAGTCAAGCCATATTGACATTGTTCATTGATTGTTGTTATTTCTTTATGATCCGCTTAGATCACATATGTTGTGATCCTTTACCCAGACACTTTGTCGGGGCACCGACTTTGTGATGCTTCCATGGTAGCTATAATCACTATGGCGTCCTTGTGTATGCGTGGAAAGTGCGCTGGCCCTGATCCGGATATAGGGGCGAATGGATATCCTAGGAACAGAACAGAACCAGGACTGCTTTAATAGTAGTTGAGGGCTAGTAGGTGTCGTGCCCACACCGCTAGTTCTCACTTATGCCCATAGAACCGTACATTCTTTGGGAACAACGGGTTTAGTGTATTCGGGTGATTTATGTGAACTTGAATAACACGAAACACGGAACGGGTGATTACGTGAACCCTTTGTTATATCTTTGTGATATTCGATTGATTATTTTATCGTTTCATGATTATAGGGATAATTTGTACTTACCCTATATTGTTTATTGTTGATTTCATTGATCTGTTCACTGAGTTATTGCTCAGCCACGTTTGTTATTCCGTGGCAGGTTCTAGAGACAGACTTGGGGAATATCCGGGTGGAGAGACTAAGAATGGATATTTTGAAGACTAAATTACCGGACAACCTTATTTTGTGAATAGTTACTTTTGGGATTGTATATATATATGTACCTTAATGTCCGGTTGTCAATAACTAGTACTATATTGCTGTAAAGCTTACTTAGTTGCTCTGTATACGTTTAAGCGAGTATAGCTAGTATGTGATGTTACATTTATGGTATCAGAGCATAGGTTGCGACCTGTAGAATAAATCTAAGTTTGACCTGTGAGAAATGGGTAGACTTAGGATGGGATAGAAATAGTTTATTATGTCATATTACATTATGTGCTATTTAACTAATTTTCATTTAGATGAATTCACTAATCAAGATGCTTTATGTGGTGTAATCAGAATGCCACCAAGAAGGAATACACGCCGGAGGCGAATAGAGGAGGTCTACGGTGATGGTAATCCCCCTCCTAATCAGCCGAATTCTGAAATTTCTGAGGCTGTGCAACAAGCATTGAACTCAATGATGCCTGGTCTAATAACACAAGTAGTTGAAGCTGTGCGTCAGGCTGGTGGGAACGCACCTCCTAATAATGTTGGAGGTACTGGTCTTACATATTCAGGTACCACCACTGCTACAGTTGGGACTCAGCTAACCCTACACCAGTGGTTAGAGAAGTTCCATAAACAAAAGCCTCAATCTTTCTCATCGTCTACGAATCCTGTTGAGGCCGAACACTGCATTAAACATGTCAGGATCGAATTCTCAACAAGAATTAATTCTCAGAAACAATATCAAAGAAGTTTGCGGAATAACACTTTGATATTCAATGAAACAGTAATCACAATCAGTAAATATGAAGAACAAACTGTAAACTTGTATTGAATGATTGAAATCACAAGATTACACACTCAACCTCAATCTTGAAGAACAGACTCTTTCAAGACGAATTCTACTTCTCTAGAATTAGGATCTATGCCTTGAGGTTGATTTCTCTCTAGACAAAACTTAGAATTAATCTCTCATCTAAACTATTCTATACATTCTATACATATACTGAACAAAAAGATAATTACAATAAATAAAAATATCTTCAGTATATCTTCCATGAATATCTCTAAGCTTCCCATAATCTTCAGTTTATCCAGCTGTCATCCTTTCCATACGGATCTCATAAGCAGCATTAACTACTAAGCAACACTAACCACTAGCAGTACTAACTAGCTAAGCAGTACTAACTTTGTTCAAGCAGCACTAACTTTGACTAGCAGTATTAACTACTAGCAGTAGTAATACTCAGCAGTATTAACCTTGAAGTCTTCTAGCAGTAGTAACTCTGAACTAGCAGCATTAACCATACTTGTTAAATTCTTCAGTTCCCAACAATCTCCCCCTAACTTGACTTTTAGGAAAAGAAGTCAAGTTCTTCAGATGCTCTTCAAGATGCTTTCAACACCTCAGGTTAAATTTCCCAAATTTGGATCTAGGCCCAAACTTTGATTTACAGTTCTTCTCACCACAATCTTGGCCATCTCTGAATCCTTTGTACATACCAGTGTAGCTTTAAGCATCCCTTCTAACTTCTCCTTGCTATGCTCATAGATTTTGTCCACCAGGTAGTATTCATGATAACAGTTGTCTATAGTAATCATGTATACTCCACAGTTTTCAAACAATATCCATTTATCAATCTTCTTAAATATGAACTCATGCTTATGATCTTTAATCCTATAATTTACTCTTTCTGGATCAAACATCATGCACAAGTATTCCAATGTCACTTTGAGAAGATTCTCTTCAGTACCTTTCAACACAGGTTCATAAAGTTTCATCCCCACTTTGTATAATTCTTCTATATCAGCTCTTGAACAACTTCTGATAACTCTCCCCCATGTTGAATAAGCTTCAAATGAACCATCAGCTTTCTTGATTCTGAAGAAATTCTTTCCACTGTCTCTTAGAATATCCCAGAAGATGATCTCTGGAGCTTGCATAGAGATTGGAACAGCCTTCAAAGGTTCCACTATTGTCATGTACAGATCCATACTCTCATCAGTTGGCTTACTTGACTGTTCTGGAAGTTGTACTGATTCTGCTATAGGTACCTCTGAATGCTCTGCTGTAGTACCAACTGTTTCTTCCACTCTGAGCCTTTTAGACTGCTTTTTGGAAGCAATTGTCTTCACCCTTTTTCCAGCTTTGGCTTCTACACCAACACTCTAAGGTTCTTCCTTCTTCTCTTCTGCTTTATCTTTTGAGGGTGTGGTCTCCTTAGGGAATGGTTTTTGAATATTCAGGTCATGCCTTTCCTTCATTCTTCTCTCAGCCTCCTCCCTTTGTGCTGAGTCCCCTTGGAGCTTGGCCATTTCCTTTTGATACAACTCTTCAACCTGAGTGTATTCCATGTTGGTAAACATCTCCCCCTTAACACCAATTACACCTTTCAGGAAATTTATCATTTTTCTTCTTTCCTGATTGGCCAAAAATGTTTTGGAGGGTTGTCTTTTCTGTTTTGGCATCCTTTTGACTTGAATTTTCTTGGCTTGAGCTGCTTCTTTGATGCTTTTATGATATTCTGCATTCAACTTTCTAGCCATGATCTTTGCAAGTTCTCTATCCTTTTCTGTTTGCAACTGTTCCTCCTTTTCCATTTGGTCTTGAAGCTGCTTTGCTATTTCCTCATCCATTTCAATTTGGGACTTCTTCTTTGCAGGCATTTCAGCTTCAACCATCTTCTCCTTTCCTTTTCCCTTTGACTCTTTTGCCTTTTCTTTCTCCTTCTGTTGACTTCCTCCTTCATTGATGACTACTCCCTTGGACTTTTGAGTAGCCTTAGGAGTATCATTCTTTGCTTTGACCAATGTTTCAGCAATTTCCATTTCTTCAATAGAAAGCCCTGTTACTGCTGCTTCTGTTACTGCTGCTTCAGCAGTATTAACAGTTTCTGCTGCTTTAGCAGCATTAACAGTTTCTACTTCTTCAACAAATTTTGTTTCTTTTTCTTCCTCTTCCTCCCCCTCAACCTCAAATGCCCTCTCAGCTGTACTTTCTTTCTCTGTTTCTGCCTCTTTCTCCCCCTTGTTGGAAGCATCTTTATTATTTGACCTCTTCTTTAAGACAAACTGCTTTCTCCTCTTCTTTTGCACTAACCTTGTCACCATTTTCTTTAATTTGGCAATCTGTACTTGTTGGGACAAGATTACCAATTTCATTTCTTCTATCTCTTTGCCTTGTTTGATGACATCCAGGTTGATGTTACCCATTGTCTCCATCAATTCATCATAGTCATATCTGTCCTCACCTTCTCCAGGAGTGTTACCCCCTATTGAAGGATCATGGGATCTTTTATTAGTGGATGTCTTCTGCCTAGCAGAAGCACTATCCACCCCCGTGGTTTCTTGGCACATGGGACCTTTGAATGATTGCTCATTCAAAGTTGCCATGGGGGAGGTCTTATTGATGTTACCATTGTCCTCCTCTGTGCTAGCAGGAGTAGTGGCAGCCTCAGCACCCATATGCTCTTCCTCCTCCTCAGAGAGCACCTCCTTGGGGTTGGGAGACACCCCTTTGGTTTCCCTATTGATATTCCCTAAAGGAGAATTCTCCCTTAGAGGGCTTAAAGGCTTGGGGGTTGATGGTACAAGAAGGGAAGGAGCCTTCTTTACCTGTTTCCTCTTGTATGTTTGGGTGATTGGTGAGGTTGGTTTTTCAAGAAGGGACTGGGGAATAGATTTAGAGTGGGAAGGTTGGGATTGGCTAGCAGTGGGATGGTCTAATGGGGGCCTTGACCCTGCTGCCATACCTTCATCAGTGTGGGACACCACCATCATTGTAGGGAACAATGGGGTGTCAACTCCTTCCGAGTCCCTAGCAGATCTTCTCATATTTGAGAAAACCTTGCCTTTGGGGGGTTTAGGTACATATACCCCACCAGGATGAGGTATATCCGTCAATTCATGAGTAATAACTTCTTGGAAAAACCTGGGGTACATAAAGAAGCTCTTTTTGTTTCCCATGTTTGAGACAAGATCACTGAAAATCATTTTAGAGAAGTTGTACTTTCTGGCAGTGGCCAAGCACACCAAAGCATAAGCAATGGTGCTGCTGAACTCACTCCATCCAGTAGTCTTTTTGGAGATACAGTGCATAAGGGTATGGACAAAGAAACGCCATTGGGGTGAAAATTTGGCTTTTGAGAACTTGAACACACCCAATGGGCCTCCATACCCCATTCTTGTAAGAGAAGAGAACAGTTCATCATGTGGGATAGAAGTTATACCAGAGGCATCGTCTAGACGTAGACTGATGCGAATAACTTCTTCAGTAACTGTCAAGGGTTTGTCACACACCCTTGTCTTGATCATTTGCACACCATTCTCAGCAACAATGGTGGCATTAGCCCAGAACTGCCTTTGATGCTCGATATAGATTGAAGGCGATACAGTAAGAGCATGGGCAATATGGCTTGACTTGAGGAAATCCACAATCTGGTGGAACCCAGCGGCCTGTTTGGGCTTCTGTAGCATCGCGATTTCATTATGTTCATCTATGAATGCCATTGATGCCATTGATCTTTGAGAAAATCTTGCCTGAAAACTTTGAACTTGAGAGAAAAAGGGTTTAGAGCGCAAGTGAACAGTATGCAAAGAGTCGTTATGAACTTTTAGGCGGGCAAAGGGTATTTATAGTATTCGGATTATAAACAGTATTAACCTAGAGCAGTATTAACTCACAAGCAGTATTAACCACTAGCAGTATTAACTGAGAGCAGTATTAACTCACAAGCAGTATTAACCACTAGCAGTATTAACTGAGAGCAGTATTAACGACTAGAAGTATTAACCACTAGCAGTATTAACTGAGAGTAGTATTAACCACTAGCAGTATTAACTAACTAGCAGTATTAACTGAGAGCAGTATTAACCACTAGTAGTATTAACTGAGAGCAGTATTAACCACTAGCAGTATTAACTAACTAGCAGTATTAACTGTTAGCAGTATTAACCACTAGCAATATTAACTAACTAGCAGTATTAACTGAGAGCAGTATTAACCACTAGCAGTATTAACTAACTAGCAGTATTAACTGTTAGCAGTATTAACCACTAGCAGTATTAACTAACTAGCAGTATTAACTGAGAGCAGTATTAACCACTAGCAGTATTAACTAACTAGCAGTATTAACTGATAGCAGTATTAACTGATAGCAGTATTAACGCCGAGCAGTATTAACTAACGAGCAGTATTAACTAACGAGCAGTATTAACTGCGAGCAGTATTAACTAACGATCAGTATTAACTGCGAGCAGTATTAACCACACTTACTCTTTTAAGCTTGTGCTGAATTGAGTACTGCTATGTATGCCCTGAAAAGGAAGATTAGTAACACCAAGAATACATCGTATACAGGTATTTAACCACTTTTTGAGAAGATGCTTATTCAGAGTTGATCATTCCCACACTTGTTACCAAGAAAGTGAATCTACCCACATCAAAAGCTTTGGTGAATAGATCAGCAAACTGGTTGTCAGTATGAACTTTTACAACTTGAATAAGTTTCTTTTCATTACAGTCTCTTATGAAGTGATACCTGATCTCAATGTGCTTTGTCTTAGAGTGCTTGACAGGATTATTCACAATGCTAATAGCACTGCTATTGTCAATAAAAATTGGAGTGTGTAGAAAGGTTACCCCATAGTCCAACATTTGATTCTGAATCCATAAGACTTGAGAACAGCAACTTGCAGCTGCTATGTACTCTGCCTCTGTTGTAGATGTGGACACTGTGGTTTGTTTCTTGCACTGCCATGAAACTAGTCTTGCACCCAAAAACTGACATCCTCCAGAAGTAGATTTTCTGTCCAAGTTTGCCCCACCTAGATCACTGTCTGAGTATGCTAGTAGGTCAAAGGGTGAGTCATGAGGATACCAAAGTCCCAATCTGGGTTGCCCTTTGAGATATCTGAATATCCTCTTAACAACTTGAAAGTGAGATTGCTTTGGCCTAACTTGGAATCTTGCACATACACAGACTGGAAACATTATATCTGGCCTAGATGCTGTGAGATACATGAGAGAGCCAATTATGGATCTATAATGATGCACATCCATATCCTCCCCCTCAAGATCTGCTGTTATCTGCTTGTGTGTCTCCATAGGCGTGTTGGCAAGTTTTGAATCTGAGAAACCGAACTTGGTTAGAATGTCCTGCACATACTTGGACTGACAGATGAAAATTCCATCTGACTTCTGTTGAACTTGGAGTCCAAGGAAAAAAGTAAGTTCCCCCATGGAACTCATTTTGAACCTTTGATGCATTAGTTCCTCAAACTCCTTGCACATGTTGTCTCTTGTGAATCCAAAGATAATATCATCAACATAGATTTGGACCAGCAAGATTTCCTTCTTCTTTCTCTTGATAAATAGAGTCTTATCAATGACTCCTCTTTCAAAGCCATTTTCCAAGAGATAGGATGACAGAGTGTCATACCATGCTCTTGGAGCTTGATGCAGTCCATAAAGAGCTTTCTTCAATTTGTATACCCTGTCTGGATAGCTTGGGTTTTCAAACCCTGGTGGTTGACAAACATATACCTCTTCTTCAATTGAGCCATAGAGAAATGCACTTTTTACATCCATTTGATAGACTTTGAATTTCATGTAAGAAGCATAAGCTAGGAATAATCTGATTGCTTCTATCCTAGCCACAGGTGCAAAAACTTCTTCATAATCTATTCCCTCTTCTTGAGTATACCCTTGAGCCACCAGCCTTGCTTTGTTCCTTATGACAATTCCTCTTTCATCTCTCTTGTTCCTGAAAATCCACTTTGTGCCAATTGCTCTGTGACCTTTAGGAAGGTCTACTAGATCCCATACATCTTGTAGCTTGAACTGCAACAGTTCTTCTTGCATTGCTTCTATCTAACTGGATTCTTTCATAGCATCATGTGCCTTTTTAGGCTCAAGCTGAGATAGAAAACAAGAAAACACTGTATGCTGTTGATCTTGCATTTCTTGAAGCCTGCTTTGATGTCTAGTCATCATAGGAGAAGATATATCTCCTATTACCAGCTGTGGAGGATGATTCTTTTGAACTTTGGTGTTATGACTAGGTTCTTCATTAAGTCCTACCCCTAGATTAGAGTCATTCAACTCAACTGAAGTGTTTTCAGCAGCTACTTCTGATTCTTTATTTTCTTGAGTCTCCTCATCTCTACTTTCTTCTTTACTCTGACTTGGTCTAGTAGATGGTTCCTTTTCACAGTCTTCAACAGAATCCACTGTGGGTATGGGAAAGATCACAGATTTAGATATACTTTCTTGAACTTGTGTAGTCCCTGATCCTCCACATCCTGAACCTGCATAATCATCACTACTGAAACCAAAAGAGTTAGTTAGTGAATCAATGTCAAATAGCCACTGAGGACCAGACCCAATAGGATTTGGTGTGTGCTCATTGCATTTGACATTTTCACTTTCTTCAATTATTCTAGAAGATGAGTTAAAAACTCTGTAGGCCTTACTCTGAGATGAATACCCAACAAGAAATCCATCATCTGCCTTGCTATCAAACTTACTGTGTGTCCCTGATTATCGGTCTTATCTCTTCACCGATCATAACATCTTACCGGTCGAACATAGAGTATCGGTCGAAAAATCACTATACCGGTCGAACACTATATCGGTCCTTAGCATTCTATCGGTCTAAGCACTTTACCGGTCTAAGCAACCTCCCGGTCGAACAAGTTACCGGTCGAAGCATCTTTCCGGTCAAACACGGTTTGTGCATCCCACTAGACCCGCGAACTCTACTTTGCGCACCGGTCTTGAAGCGCAAACCCTCACTTTGCGCATCCCAAGTGAAGCGCAAACCCTCACTTTGCGCATCCCAAGTGAAGCGCAAACCTTCACTTTGCACAACGGTCGTGAAGCGCAAACCTCACTTTGCGCATCCCGTGCTAAGTCTGCGGAGGGGGACAAAGTTCTATTCGAGATCAACATTTTCTTTCTGTTCAGTATTATTTGAAGCTTTATACTGATTAAAAGGACTGCACTTAATTATTTTTGGAAATTATTTTTTCTGAAAATTTTGAGTGTGGTTTTTATTTTGATTCTAACGATCTCATCTAGTTGGTTGTCTTGATATAGAAAAGTCTGTTTACTAACCGTACAGCTAAGATGTCGAATCAGCTTCTCTCAATGGGTTCTCAAGTCAAACCTCCTGTTCTCATGGCTAACGAGTATCAGCAATGGAAGATCAGAATGATCCAGTTTCTGAATCACAAGAACAGAGACTTCATGAAAGCAATCATTGAAGGTCCACAAACTCCAATGATCACAGTAAAGGGTCAACCTGCTACAGATTCCTCTCCAGAAATCCCTGACAGAGAGATTCCTAAACCTTATCAGTTCTTCAATGAAAAGAAGAGAGAACAGTATAAGATAGAAGAAGAGGCTCTAATCTATCTGACAATGGCAATTCCAAACGACATCTAAAATCGTGTCGACAGTCAGAGCACTGCTAAAGGCATCTGGGATGAACTAGCCAGGCAGTTTGAAGGAAGTGAAGCCTCCATACAAGCTAAGCAGAATCTATGCATAAATGCATACGAGGGGTTTCATGCAAAAGAAGGAGAGTTGCTATTAGATACCTACAACAGATACAACATCATCCTCAATGACTTGCTGAGGAACAATATCTCTAAATCTGCTTATGAGATAAATTACAAGTTCATCAAGAATCTGAATCCAGAATGGAAGAATTTTGCTATCAACCTCCAGATGCCCAAGAATATGGCTCAAGAAAATGTCACTGATATCTTCTCTACTCTTGCTCAACATGAGGATGAGGTGAGATCAATCAATAATGAGTCTAATCATCTGAAGGATTCTGTGGCTCTCATAGCCGGAAAAGGTTCTGTATCCTCTGCAAGGTCGAAGAAAAAGGTGTCTAAAGCTCTAGTTACCGAAGTTATTGACTCTGACTCTGATTCGAGTGATGAAGAACTGGAAGTTGATTCAGATCCGGATATTCAAAAGTTCTCTGAAGACTTGGCTGTCATTACGCGACGATTCAAGAAGAGCTTTGGCAAGAAAAGATTCTACTCAAAGCCAAAGTATGATGGATACAAGAAAGAGAAGTCTGAGATGCGATACAAGACGAGGCATGGAAAGAAAGAGGAAGGACGAGAAGACAGAAAGGAAGATAGACGAGAAGGAAAGAGAGAGGAGAAGCGAGAAGAACGAAAGGATGAACCAGGAAGATGCTACAACTGTGGCAAATTTGGGCATTTCTCGAGGGACTGCAAGTTCAAGAAGGTAAAGAACTCAAAGTACTACGCAAGAAAGTCACTTATTACCAAGAAAGTTGAAGAAGGAAAAGTGCTAATGGCTGAAGAAGAGAACTGGCTGTATCTAAGTTCCGATGACGAGGAGCAAGCCCACTTCACCCAAGTATCTTATATGGCAAAGCTGGAAGGTGACGATGAAGACTCTGAGACACAATCCGAAGATGCAAAGTCTGAGGTAAGTGACAATTCTGAACTTATTGAATCTTTAATGGCCCAAATACATGGTATGAAAGATGAATTTGCTTTACTGAAAGGCAAACTTAGCTCTGCACATCAATCTGCATTAAGCTTTCGTGATGAAAATGCCATTTTAAAAGTTGTTGTGGAAGAAAAAGAAAAGGAAAAAGACGATTTAAAAGATGAAAAAGCGTCTTTAAAATAAAAAATATCTGTTTAGAAACAGATCTTGTGATCTTAATGCTGAAAAGGGTGAGTATCAAATAAAATTTGAAGTTTGTTATAAAGAAAGAAATGAAGCTTACACCAAAATCAAGCAACTGGAGGACATTAATACGAAAAGAGGTCAGACTGAGCAAACATTAAATCTATTGACCAATAAACTCCAAGACGAAAGGTTTTATAAACTAAAACCAGATTTGGGTGTGCCAATTAACGAAATTTTGAAAAAGGCACCGGAGCACTTATATAACTTTGATAAATTTGGCTCCGCAATAAAACCCATTCCTGACATTCGTGCTACTTTTGTTGAAGCAAGTACTCCTACACCTTTATCTAAGACCAAAGGTCAAGAAGAAATGGGAAAGAGCAAGTCTGGTGACACTGATTCTCAAAATCCTTTTAAAGCAGTTGGTTTTCAATATGGTGATTTAAACAAAAACTATGCGACTCGAAAGATCGTATTTACTGAGTATGAATCACTATTTACCACACCTTCCAACGAATCAGTTAGCACCAACACAGTCCTACCTGAGACTGCATGCAAATATGATGAGTATGAATCGGATGTTGATCCATCTACTATGCCATCAGTCTCAAATCCCATTGCTTCTAAACCTTTACTTGTTGAAGAGGTTGAAGAAGAACATGCTATCACGAATGGCTCTTGTTCTCAAAATGAAAAACTGGAGTTTATTGAGTCCATGACTAAAGAGATATTCTCTGAAATGATGAATGCTTCAGACTCTGATCATGTTTCTGATTTAAAGGGGTCAAATTCTGTGAATGATAATACATCTGAATTGATGAAGCAAATTGATATGTTGCAACAGTCTCTTGATGAGGTTGAAGATGAAAACTTTTATCTCAAACATAAACTTGAAAAGTCTTTAAAAGTAAATCAAGAGCTTTGCACTGAGATCAATGATTTGAAAACTACTCTGTTTAAAAATGCTTCAAATGATAAACAGATGTTCAATGATCCAAGCTGGAAGGTAAGAACCAATCTAGAATTTGATGCTCCTACAAAACCTTCAGTTGTTTACTCTAATTGTCCTGAATATCCGTCGAGTATTTTTGAAAAGGGTGAGACTTCAAACAGCACAAGAAAAGAACCACCTTCTAAGTTAGAGACTAACAAGGTTCCTGTTTCTGTTTCAGATATAAAAGAAAATGGAGTTGGGAGGAGTAAGAAGAATAAAGAATGTGAATAAGAATGATAGGCTATCTAGTGAACCTTTCATTCCGAATAGTTGTACTTCTGACAGTGTTATTTTAAAAAGTAATTCTTTTGATAAACATGGACGTACGGTTTGTTCTGATAAATCTATGTTTATGAATTTTGCTCGAAAGAATCTATATTGCAAACACTGTTTGGATAACTCATTCACATACTACTCCCCTCCAAAGTCCAAACAGAATAAGAGAAAAGCTAAACTGAACTTTAAGTCTAATTCTAATTCTAATTCTTCCGCACAACCCAAAGTGTATCGAGCTAAGGTTGCCAATCCTACTTCTAAAAAGCACTTTCAGGAATTATATGTTAAGATGGTTTGGAAATGGGTTCCAAAACCGCGTTATGAATGGCGAGTGAAAGTCAAACCAGATGATATTCCTAAGTTGCTTAATGCTAACCGCGAAGGACCCATCCTGATATGGGTGCCTAAGCAAAACTAATTGTCTCTTTTGCAGGCCTGTCGATTGTGGGTAATAGATTCCGGCTGTTCACGCCACATGACAGGATTCAAGCACCTCTTGCATAACTATGTGGAGGCCGGAGCAGTTAGATTTGCCAATTCTGAAGCCAAAGGCCACGTCAGAGGATATGGAATGCTCGATAACGGTGTTGTGAAGATTCAAAACGTGTAATATGTTGAAGGAAATGATCACAATCTGTTCAGTACCAGTCACTTCTGTGACATGCAATATCAAGTCCGCTTCACAACCACTCTGTTGGGAACTGAAGATGTGAACAAGTCTTTAATGCTGCTAGTTCAGAGTTTGTACTGCCAGAGGACTTCAAAGATTAATACTGCTAGGTATTACTACTTCTAGTAGAATTAATACTGCTAGTCAAAGTTAGTGCTGCTTGAACAAAGTTAGTACTGCTTAGCTAGTTAGTACTGCTAGAGGTTAGTGCTGCTTAGTAGTTAATGCTGCCAAGACTCAGTTAATGCTTCCAAGTGATTAATGCTGCTTCTAAGATAATGTGAAGATAATGCTGATAAGATCGTGGTTAAAGATAAACATGGAAAGATGAAGATAATAGTGAAGATTATTCTGAAGATCTTTTTATGTTTAGAAATTATCTTTTATTCAGTATATGTATAGAATCGATAGAAGAGTTTAATAAAAAATTCCAAGTTTTTTTTAGAGAGAATCAACCTCAAGGCATAGTTCCTTATTCTAGAGAAGTAGAATTCTTCTTGAAAGAGCTTGTTCTTCAAGATTGAGGTTGTGTGTGTAATCTTGTAATCTCAATCATTCAATACAAGGTTGCAAGTTGTTCATCAAATTTATACTGTTTGTTTACTGTTACATTGAATATCAAAGTGTTATTCCGCAAACTTCTTTGATATTGTTTCTGAGTATTTATAATTCTTGTTGAGAATTCGATCCTAACAAGTGGTATCAGAGCCTGTTCTCTCAGAAACATCTATTCATTCATCATGGAAAACTTTGCAGAATCAAACAGTACTCTGGTCTCTAAGGTTCCAATGCTCAAACCCAGTGAGTTTGACATGTGGAAGATCAGAATCAGGCAATACATTTTTCTCACTGACTACTCAATGTGGGATATCATTGAGAATGGTCCTTCTGAAGCAGGAAAGATTGGACCAGATGGGAAGAGACCTCCACCAAAGACAGATGGTGAGAGGAAGATCAGACAGACAGAGATGAAGGCCTTGAGCACTCTGCTCTTGGCCATCCCCAATGAATATCAGCATCAATTTTGCAACTGCACTGATGCTCAGATTCTCTGGAATGCTCTAGAGAAAAGATTTGCTGGAACTAAAAGCATCAAAAGAAATCAAAGAGATGTTCTAAAGCAACAGTATGAGAACTTCACTTCTTCAAAGAATGAGTCTATGACTCAAACTTTTGATAGGTTCAACAAGCTCATTGGTGAACTGGCTACTGTAGGAGTGAAGATGGAGCAAGATGATATCAACAGGAAGTTCCTCAGATCTCTTGGGGATGAATGGACTATGTACACTGTCTCATATAGACAGAGTGACAATCTGGAAGAGAAGGAACTTGATGATCTATATAATGATCTAAGAGTTTTTGAAACAGAGGTAGAAACCAAGAAGAAACCCACTGGGTATATTCACAATGCTGCTCTTCTATCAGCAGTTACTGATACTACTGCTACCCCTGAAGCAGTTAGTGCTGCTAGTGGAGTGAATTCAGAAAAAGGCACTGAAACTGTCTTTGAAGCCTTTTTGTCCAGTCACAGCAACAATTCATTGATTAATGATGATTTGGAACAACTTCACCCTGATGACCTGGAGGAGATGGACATTAAATGGCAGATGGCCATGTTATCTATGAGGGTGAAGAAGTTTATTAAAAGAACAGGGAGGAACAACTTCTCTCAAAGAAGAGAAGATGGAGCTGGTTTTGACAAGACAAAGGTGGAATGCTATAAGTGCCACATGAAGGGACACTTTGCTAAAGAGTGCAAAAGTGGTGTTCCTAACAACAACCACCAACAAGCTCAGAATGGAGGCTACAATCAAAACAAGATCCCTGCTCAAGCCCTTGTTTCCCAACAAGGAATGGGGTTTGACTGGAGTGACCAAAATGAGGAAGCCATTCAGAATCAAGCTCTTATGGCAGAAGTGTCTGATCTCCCCTCTAAGGTAATTTCTAATCTTTGTACTCAATCTTGCATAGACACTGTCAAAAGGTACAGGGATCACAACCAAAACATGTGTGATGACCTCAAAAGATTAGAAAAGGACAGAAGAGATTACGTGTTTATAGTTGAGAGGTTTGAAGAACAAATCAAAGGCTTTCAAGCAAATGAGCTTCAACATTCTTATGACACAAACTATTGGAAGTGGGAAAAGAATGAGTTAGAGGCCAAACTGTCTAAGTCCATAGAAGAGAATGATAGGTTGAAAGAAGAACTATCTAAGGTTAAGCTTGACATAGAAAAGTTTTCATATGCTTCAAAAGCAATGGATTCTCTTCTAAAGGCTCAGATTCATGATAAGATGAAACCTGGTATTGGATACAACAACACACCCCCTCCTTACAACAACAACTATATCTCTCCTACTTTAGACTTGTTAGAGACCAAGGAGAAAAAGGACTTGTCTGAGGAAGCCTTTAAGATAGATCCTTTGGATGAGGTAGTTGTTAAGGATATGACTGAGAAAGAAGCCAGTGAGAATAGGAACAATGCTGTGAGTAAAGAGATACCCTTAGAAAACAACATTGTTACCAATGAAGGAGGTGGAAGGATCTGGGTCAAGTCTAAGGAGATAGAGAAGACCAAAGGAAAGGATAACAAGGTCCATTACAAACAAACCACTGTTGTGAATCCTGGACCTTGTAAACAGTGTGCTTGCAACAAATCTGAGAGCCTAAATTCTGGTATAAAAAGAGGTAACCAAAGAAACTGGAATAATCAATGGGCTCAGAAACAAGGAGTTGATCTGAATAAAATAATCAGACCAAAACCTTGTTTCATATGTGGTAAGTTAAACCATTTGGCTAAGCACTATTTCTTTAACCATATTAATCAACAGATGAACTTTCAAAGATTTGTGCAAAGACCTGATGGTTATAGGAAGGATGGAAAGAAACATGTGGTTAAGAAGTCTGTTGAAACCAAAGGACCCATGAAGAAAAAGGTTTTAAAAGAAAGTATTAAAATGTGGGTGCCTAGAAGCACTAAAACTGTTAGTACTGCTGACAGGGATAGTGCTGCTAGAAGCATTACTGCTGCTACCAGTGTTAGTACTGCTGAAAATATTAATGCTGCTAATACTGTTAGTACCCCTTTAAAGGTTAATACTGCTAACACAGTTACTACTTCTAACAAGGTTAGTACTGCTAAGCATGTAAGTGCTGCTAATGCAGTTAGTACTTCTAAAACCAGTACTGCTTCTAGCAAATGTGTTTCCAAACCCATCATTGTGACAAAGTACTCCAGAAATGAGGAGGCAAAGTTTAAAAATCTTGTCAAGAAAGAATGTAAATATTTTGATGAGAAAGGGGTACCCAAGACCACTTTGGCTTGGGTTCCTAATTCATACTAACTGATTTATCTTATGTGCAGGGCAACCAACAGCTCAAGGGGAAGAGCATATGGCATGTTGATAGTGGTTGCTCTAGGCACATGACAGGTAACATGTCATGCCTTCAGGAGTTCAAGCATATCATTGGAGGACATGTTGCATTTGGAGACAATCTTACAGGTGGTAAAATAAGTGGAAAAGGTAATGTTACAAAAGGTAAGATGACATTTGAGGATGACTACTATGTTGATCAGTTAAAGTACAACCTGTTAAGTGTATCACAGGTTTGTGACAAACAACATAGTATATTATTTACCAATACAGAATGTATGATCCTTGCTCCAGAGTTCAAGGTAGTTGATGAAAGCATGATACTACTTAGAACTCCAAGAAAGGACAATGTTTATTGTCTAGATATGGACAATGTCTCAAGTGATTCATCCCTGAACTGTCTTGTTTCAAAAGCTTCTGTGGATGAATCCTCTCTTTGGCACAGAAGGATGTGTCACATGAACTTCAAGACTATGAACAAACTTGTTAAAAACAACCTTGTAAGAGGTTTACCATCAAAAGTCTTTTCATGTGATGATCATTGTGTTGCTTGTCTTAAAGGCAAACAGCACAAAACTTCTCATAAGTCCAAAGAATTAAATACAATTTCTTCTTGTCTCCAGTTATTGCATATGGATCTGTTTGGTCCTACAAATGTTATGAGTATAGGCAAGAAATCTTACTGCTTGGTTATTGTTGATGATTACTCTAGATTTACCTGGGTATATTTTCTAAGGACTAAGGATGAGACAAGTGGACTGATCAAATCCTTCATCCTAAGAATTGAAAACCAAACTAATCAAAAAGTAAAAGTCATTAGATCAGACAATGGAACTGAATTTAAAAATATTGATCTAAACACCTTCTGTGAAGAACAACGAATTGAGAGACAATATAGTGCCCCTAGGACTCCTCAACAGAATGGAGTTGCTGAGAGGAGAAATAGGACATTAATAGAGGCTGCCAGATCTCTGTTGGCTGATTCAAAACTGCCAATTACCTTCTGGGCTGAAGCAGTTAATACTGCTTGTTATGTCCAAAACAGAGTTCTAGTAGTCAAGCCAAAGAACAAGACCCCAAATGAGCTTTTAAATAAAAGAAAACCCTTTATTGGATTTTTCAAACCTTTTGGGTGTCCTTGTACAATTCTCAATACCAAGTCTCACTTAGATAAGTTTGATAGCAAGGCAGATGATGGATTTCTTGTTGGTTATTCATCTCAGAGTAAGGCCTACAGAGTTTTTAACTCTTCTTCTAGAATAATTAAAGAAAGTGACAATGTCAAATGCAATGAGAACACACCAAATCCTATTGGGTCTGGTCCTCAATGGCTATTTGACATTGATTCACTAACTAACTCTTTTGGTTTCAGTAGTGATGATTATGCAGGTTCAGGAAGTGGAGGATCAGGGACTACACAAGTTCAAGACAGTATATCTCAATCTGTGATCTTTCCCATACCTACTGTGGATCCTGTTGAAGACTGTGAAAAGGAGCCAACTACTGAACCAAATCAGAGTGAAGAAGAAAGAAGAGATGAGGAGAGTGAAGAAAATATAGAATCTGAAGTAGCTGCTGAAATCACCTTAGTTGAGATGAATGACTCAAATCTAGAGGTTGGACTCAATGAAGAGTCTAGTCATCACACCAGAACTCAAAAGAATCATCCTCCTCAGTTGGTAATAGGAGATATCTCTTCTCCTATGATGACTAGAAATCAAAGCAGGCTGCAAGAGATGCAAGACCAACAACATACAGTGCTTTCTTGCTTTTTATCCCAGCTTGAGCCTAAGAAGGCTCATGATGCTATGAAAGAGTCCAGTTGGATAGAAGCCATGCAGGAAGAGCTACTGCAATTCAAGCTGCAAGATGTTTGGGATCTGGTAGACCTTCCTAAAGGCCAAAGAGCAATAGGCACAAAATGGGTCTTCAGGAATAAGAGAGATGAAAGAGGAATAGTAATAAGGAATAAAGCAAGGTTGGTGGCTCAAGGGTATACACAAGAAGAGGGAATAGATTATGAAGAAGTATTTGCACATGTGGCTAGGATAGAAGCAATTAGATTATTCCTGGCTTATGCTTCTTATATGAAATTCAAAGTCTATCAAATGGATGTAAAAAGTGCATTTCTATATGGCTCAATTGAAGAAGAAGTATATGTCTGTCAACCACCAGGGTTTGAAAGCCCAAGCTATCCAGACAGGGTATACAAATTGAAGAAAGCACTTTATGGAATACATCAAGCTCCAAGAGAATGGTATGACACTCTGTCATCATATCTCTTGGAAAATGGCTTTGAAAGAGGAGTCATTGATAAGACTCTGTTCATCAAGAGAAAGAAGAAGGATATCTTGCTGGTCTAAATCTATGTGGATGATATTATCTTTGGATCCACAAGAGACAACATGTGCAAGGAGTTTGAGGAACTAATGCATCAAAGGTTCAAAATGAGTTCCATGGGGGAACTTACTTTCTTCCTTGGACTCCAAGTTCAACAGAAGTCAGATGGAATCTTTATCTGTCAGTCCAAGTATGTGCAGGACATTCTAACCAAGTTTGGTTTCTCATATTCAAAACCTGCCAGCACACCTGTGGAGACACACAAGCAGATAACAGCAGATCTTGAGGGGGAGGATATGGATGTTCATCATTATAGATCCATGATTGGCTCTCTCATGTATCTTACAGCCTCTAGGCCATATATAATGTTTCCAGTCTGTGTATGTGCAAGATTCCAAGTTAGGCCAAAGCAATCTCACTATCAAGCTGTTAAGAGGATATTCAGATATCTCAAAGGGCAACCCAGATTGGGACTTTGGTATCCTCAGGACTCATCATTTGACCTACTTGCATACTCAGACAGTGATCTAGGTGGAGCAAACTTGGACAAAAAATCTACTTCTGGAGGATGTCAGTTTTTGGGTGCAAGACTAGTTTCATGGCAGTGCAAGAAACAAACCATAGTGTCCACATCTACAACAGAAGCAGAGTACATAACAGCTGCAAGTTGCTGTTCTCAAGTGTTATGGATTCAGAATCAAATGCTGGACTATGGGGTAACCTTTCTACACACTCCAATCTTTATTGATAATAGCAGTGCTATTAGCATTGTTAATAATCTTGTCAAGCACTCAAAGACAAAGCACATTGAGATCAGGTATCACTTTATAAGAGACTGCAATGAAAAGAAACTCATTCAAGTTGTAAAAGTTCATACTGATAACCAGTTTGCTGATCTATTCACCAAAGCCTTTGATGTGGGTAGATTCACTTTCTTGGTAACAAGTGTGGGAATGATCAACTCTGAATAAGTCCCTTCTCAAAAAGTGGTTAAATACCTGTATATTGTTTATTCTTGGTGTTACTAATCTTCTTTTTCAGGAAATGTATGGCAGTACTCAGTTCATCACAAGCTTAAAAATTGTAAGTATGGTTAATACTGCCAGTACAGTTTTAGTACTGCCAGTACAATTTTACTACTGCCAGTGTTCAGTTAATACTGCTAGTTAGTTAATACTGCTAGTGGTTAATACTGCTCGCAGTTAATACTTCTAGTTAGTTAATACTGCTAGTTAGTTACTACTGCTAGTGGTTAATACTGCTCTCAGTTAATACTGCTAGTTAGTTAATACTGCTAGTGGTTAATACTGCTCTCAGTTAATACTGCTAGTTAGTTAATACTGCTCTCTGTTAATACTGCTAGTTAGTTAATACTGCTCACTGTTAATACTGCTTATATTCCACAACCTATAAATACCCTTTCCCCGCCTAAAGAGTTCATAACGACTCTTTGCATACTGTTCACTTGCGCTCTAAACCCTTTCTCTCTCAAGTGCCAAGTTTTTAGGCAAGAACTTTCAAGTTCAATGGCATCCATGGCATTCATCGACGAGCACAATGAGATAGCTATGCTCCAAAAGCCAACACAAGCTGAAGGATTTCACCAGATAGTCGACTTTCTGAGGACAAGTCACATCGCTCATGCGCTGACTGTGTCTCCTACCATCTTCATAAAGCATCAGAGGCAGTTCTGGGCTAATGCCACCATTGTTACTGAGAATGGTGTGCGAATGATAAAGACAAGAGTGTGTGAAAACCCCTAACTGTTACTGAAGAGGTACTACGCATCTGTCTACGTCTAGATGATGCTGCAGGTATAACCTCTATTCCTAATGAGGAACTTTTCTCAACTCTTTCAAGAATGGGGTATGAAGGCCAAATGGGGATTTTTAAGTTTTTCAAAGCAAAATTTTCACCCTAATGGAGGTTCTTTGTTCATACCTTGATGCACTGTATTTCAAAGAAAACAACTGGCTGGAGCCAATTTAGCAGTCCCATTGCATATGCTTTGGTGTGTTTATCCACTGCTAGAAAATATATTTTTTCTCAAATGATCTTCAATGATCTTGTCTCAAATCTGGACAACAAGAAGAGTTTCTTTATGTATCCCAGATTTGTTCATACAGTTATCACTACTGAATTGTCGGACATACCTCACTTTGATGGGGTATATGTACCTAAACCCCCTAAAGGCAAGGTTTTCTCAAATATGAGAAGATCTGCTAGGGACTCGGAAGGAGTTGACACCCCATTGTTCTCAACAATGATGGTGGTGTCCCAACCACAAGAAGGTATGGCAGCAGGGTCAAGGCCCCCATTAGACCATCCCACTGATAGCCAATCCCAACCTTCCCACTCTATATCAATCCCCCAGTCTCTACTTCATAAGCCAACTTCACCAATCACCCAAACTTATCAAAGAAAACAGGTAAAGAAGGCTCCTTCCCTTCTTGTACCTTCACCCTCTAAGCCTTTAAGCCCTCTAGGGGAGGATTCTCCTTTAGAGAATATCTACAGGGAAACCATAGGGGTGTCTCCCAACACCAAGGAGGTGCTCTCTGAGGTGGAGGAAGAGCATATGGGTGAGAAGGCTGCCACTACTTCTGCTAGCATAGAGAAGGACAGTGGTAACATCTCTAAGACATTCCCCATGGCAACTTTGGGTGAGAAATCAACCAAAGGACCCTGGTGCCAAGAAACCAAGGGGGTAGCTGGTGCTTCTGCTAGGCAGAAGGCCACTACTAAAAGATACAAGGATCCCTCAAGGATGGGCAAAACATCCAAAAAGGGTGAGGACAGAACTGAAACTGATGAACTGATGGCAAAACATTCCAAGGATCCTTCAAGGGTGGGTAAAACACCTAAAGAAGGTGAGGATAGATATACTTACTGGGAATTGATTGAAGCATTAGCCAACATTAATGTTGATGTGGTTAATCAAGGAAAGGAAATCAAAGAATTGCAGCAAGTAGTCATCTCCCAACAACAGCAGATTTCCAAACTCAAACAACTAGTGGGAAAGCTCAAGTCAAAGAAAACAAGAGGTCAGTTTGTTCTAAGAAGGAGAAAGGGGGCAACCAACAAGGAAAATGTGTATGCTTCCAAAAAGGGGGAGAATTCAAGCTCAGAACAGATAAATCAACAGATTGAGGGGGAGTTTGTTGAAGAAAAGAAAGCAGCAGAAACAACACCAACAGCAGTTACAACCCCAGAAGCAGAAATTGTTACTACTGCTGAGCCAAAACAAGCAGCAGAAACTGTTAGTGCTGCTGAAATTTCACAAGCAGTAGTAACAGAGTTAACACCAGCAGAGATTGAAGTAGCAGAAATGCTTGTCAAAGCAAAGAATGACACTCCCAAAGCAAAGGGAGTGGTCATAAATGAAGGGGGAGCAAAGAAAATAGAGAAGAAAGAAATGGCTGCAGATGCAAAGAAAAAGGGAAAAGAAAAGATGATATAATCTGATCAACCATCCAAAAAGCAAAAGATGATTGAGTCAGATGAAGTATTAGCCAAGAAAATGCAAGAAGAGTTAGATCAAGCAGAAAAAGAGCAAGTTGAAAAAGACAGAGAAATAGCCAGAGCACTTGCAAATGAGTTAAATGAAGCATTCCAGAAAGGGTTGGAAACAGAGAAGGCAAAGCAAAGAGCAATGAGCTTGAGAAAGGCTATGATGGCCAGAACAAGTGCTAAGAAGAGAAGACCTTCACAAACTTACCTTGCTACTCAGGAAAGAAACATAATGATAACTTTCTTGAGGAGTGGAATTGGTGTAAAGAAAGAAATGTTTGTGAAGATGACTTTTGATCAAATCAAGGACCTCTATGAGAAAGAAATGGGAAAGCTAAAGAGTAATGAAAAGGATAGAGTGGAGTTTGAAAAGAAAGCCAAGGAGAGGCATGATGTGAATATTAATCAACCCTTCCCTGAAAGTGAAGAGGGAACTCCAACCAAAGAAAAGGCAGAGAAAAAGGAAGAAAAGAAGAAGGAAGATACTATAGGGCAAGGACAAAGGACTCTGAAGAGAACTAAGATGATGGCCAAAAGAAAGAAGATTGTAAAGAAGCCTAGAGTAGAAGAAGAGAAAAAGGTTGCTGAACAAGAAGAGGCACCTAAGAATGAGGAAAAGAAAGCTGAATCTCAGGAAGTACCATAGAGTTCAGATGTAAACATGTACATGGTGGTAATGGATAAAATTCCAAAGCCTATCTCAGCTGAACCTGTTGGATTCAAACCTCCTGAAGTCATTCACTGGGATGTCTTGGAGGTAGATGGAAAGGAATATATCATATTGAAGAGAAAGGATGAGAAGTATGAAGTGTACAACACTTGGAAAAAGATTCTCAGAACCTGCTCAAGATCTGATATTGAAGAAATGTTTGAGATAGGGATGAAGTTATATGCAGATCAACTGAAAGCTCCAGTGATTTCAATTACAAAGCTGATAACGGAGTATCTGTGCATGATGTTCAAACCTGATAAAGTGGAGGAGAAAATAAGGAATGTCTTTCAAATAGTGAATAATTGAACTTTATATGAAACTAGTGGAGTATATGCAGTGACTTTGGATTTGAATCACACTGAGTACTTCCTAGTGGATAGAGTATACAATCATAGCAGATTGAAGCTTCATGCCATGCTAAATAAGAAGCTGGGTTGTGCACCAAATTCAGAAATGACAAAGTACCTAATTCAGAGAACCATCAATCAGAGTATGGGACTGAATCCTAACATTGGAGTAGATCAATGAAGGTTTTGGAAGCATTTGAAGAACTTGACTTCTCTTTCTAAAAGTCAAGTTAGGGGGAGATTGTTGGGAACTGAAGATGTGAACAAGTCTTTAATGCTGCTAGTTCAGAGTTTGTACTGCCAGAGGACTTCAAAGATTAATACTGCTAGGTATTACTACTTCTAGTAGAATTAATACTGCTAGTCAAAGTTAGTGCTGCTTGAACAAAGTTAGTACTGCTTAGCTAGTTAGTACTGCTAGAGGTTAGTGCTGCTTAGTAGTTAATGCTGCCAAGACTCAGCTAATGCCTCAAGTGATTAATGCTGCTTCTAAGATAATGTGAAGATAATGCTGAAGAGATCGTGGTTAAAGATAAACATGGAAAGATGAAGATAATAGTGAAGATTA
The DNA here is from genome assembly GCA_954870635.1 of Arctium minus. Taxonomy (NCBI): domain Eukaryota; kingdom Viridiplantae; phylum Streptophyta; class Magnoliopsida; order Asterales; family Asteraceae; genus Arctium; species Arctium minus. Next base: position 148,226,147 of record OX941081.1, read on the forward strand.
TTCTGAAGATCTTTTTATGTTTAGAAATTATCTTTTATTCAGTATATGTATAGAATCGATAGAAGAGTTTAATAAAAAATTCTAAGTTTTTTTAGAGAGAATCAACCTCAAGGCATAGTTCCTAATTCTAGAGAAGTAGAATTCTTCTTGAAAGAGCTTGTTCTTCAAGATTGAGGTTGTGTGTGTAATCTTGTAATCTCAATCATTCAATACAAGGTTGCAAGTTGTTCATCAAATTTATACTGTTTGTTTACTGTTACATTGAATTCAAAGTGTTATTCCACAAACTTCTTTGATATTGTTTCTGAGTATTTATAATTCTTGTTGAGAATTCGATCCTAACACACTCATTGCTATCTAGAAGATCACGATGGTTACGAAGTCTTCAAAGCTGAGCGCCATGGAAATCTATACTATGTAGATTTTCCTACACTGTCTGCCACACGTCCAGTATGTCTACTAGCCAAAGCTTCTAAAGCACAATCATGGACGTGGCATCGACGCTTGTCTCATCAGAATTTCCGATCTATAGCGAAGCTACAAAGACAAGGTCTGTTCAAAGGTCTACCAGAAATGAGGTTCGAAAAAGACTCACTCTGTTCCGCATGTGAGTTGCGGAAAATGAAGCGTAGCTCATTCAAGTCCAAATCTAAATCATCGACCTCATCTGCACTGGAACTTCTTCATATGGATCTTTGTGGCCCAATGCGCACAACATCTATCAACGGAAAGAAATATGTGTTGGTAATGATAGATGACTACTCAAGGTATACATGGCTCGAGTTTCTTCGCAACAAGTCAGATGCGCCAGAGTTGATTATCGCTTTCATCAAGCGCATTCAAGTAAGTCTTCAACTGCCAGTCAGAACAATTCACAGTGATAATGGCACGGAGTTCAAGAATGACACCCTGAAGAGTTATCTTACTTCCGTGGGTATTTCACATAATTTCTCCGCCGCCTACACTCCGCAGCAAAACGACATTGTTGAACGGAAGAACCGCACTCTGGTTGAAGCAGCTCGGACTATGCTTGCTTACTCAGATCTACCAATGTACCTTTGGGCTGAGGTAGTCGCTACAACATGTTTTACATAGAAACGTACCGTTGTGGTCAAGCGCTTTAATAAGACATCATATGAGTTAATCAACAATCATACAACTAACATCAAGTTCCTTCGTGTTTTTGGTTGCAGGTGTTACATTCTAAAAGAGCGTCAAGGATTATCAAAGTTTGATAAGAAAGCGGATGAAGGATATCTCGTTGGATACTCTCTGACATCCAAAGCTTATCGAATTTACATTATTCGAACCAAGACGGTTGTTGAGAGCATGAATGTCTCCTTTGATGAGAATTCTACAAGGACTTCTGGACACAACAGTTTAGAACTCGGTCATACTGACAAAGCTTCTATTCAATCCCGAATAGAACCAACTTCTCAAGGATCCACTTCTTCTAACTCTAACTCTACTTCATCTGAGTTAGATTTATTGTTTATTGATGCCTTTGATGATATATGTGCAGATTTTGAAAAAGGCATATCAACATCGATAACAAGTGGTACAGGCTCGGAGGTCCCTACTATATCTGAAGACATGTCTGGACCTTTCGAAGAAGTCACTGAAACTTCATCTCCATCAGGTACAACTACAAAGTTAGTTTCTGACTCTACTAATGCTGAATCTGTCTCTACAGATAGTTCTTCTAGAAACGAAGTCCCGAGCACTTCAACTGCTAGCCTAGAAGCTTCAGTATCAGAAACACTAGTACAAGATGTCCCGAGTACATCTATGGAGCAACCTGCCGTGCATGATGAAAACGATGCGTCGAATACGCAACAAACAGTTGAAGCTCTACCAAGCACACATCGTTGGACTAAGGATCATTCCCTGGAAAATGTGATAGGTGACGTACAATCTGGTGTCACAACAAGATCTGCAACAGCTAACTTCTGCATGTTTTCAAGCTTCCTCAGTTCCTTAGAGCCAAAGAAAGTGGCTGAAGCTCTACGTGATCCATTCTGGATTTCTTCCATGCAAGACGAGCTTCTATAATTCAAAAGGAACAAGGTATGGCGCTTGATCCCACTACCTAAAGGTAAATCTGTTATAGGAACAAAGTGGGTTTTCAGAAATAAGAAAGACGAAGCCGGAGTAATTGTGAGAAACAAAGCTCGTTTGGTCACAAAAGGGTATTGTCAACAAGAAGGCATCGACTATGATGAAACATTCGCCCCGGTTGCAAGGATCGAAGCCATCAGAATCTTCCTAGCCTATGCAGCGCACAAAAACTTTACAGTCTATCAAATGGATGTAAAATTGGATTTCCTGAACGGCGTTCTGCATGAGGAGGTCTACGTGGCTCAACCTGAAGGTTTCGTTGATTCTCATCACCCTGATCATGTCTATCTTTTAGACAAAGCGCTTTATGGTCTTAAACAAACACCGCGAGCCTGGTATGAAACTCTCACTAAATTTCTACTTGCTTCTGGTTTCAAGAAAGGTAATGTTGATACAACCTTATTTCTTAAAAGGCAAGGTGAGGACTTGATTCTTATTCAGATTTATGTTGACAACATAATATTTGGGTCGACAAATCCGAAATTTTGCAAGAACTTTTCAAAGATAATGGAAACAAAGTTTGAAATGTCGATGATGGGTGAATTGAATTTCTTTCTTGGTCTACAAGTAAAGCAATTACCCGAAGGCATATTTATTAATCAAGCTAAATATATAAACGATATTTTGAAAAAGTTCAATATGTCAGATAGTTCAGTCATGAAAACACCAATGGCTACTGGTACACTCTTAGATGCGGATCCCTCCGGGAAACCTGTTGATCAAAAGGTGTATCGTAGCATGATTGGTTCTTTACTTTATCTGACTGCCAGTCGCCCGAATATAATGTTTGCCACATGTTTTTGTGCGAGATATCAGTCTAATCCTAAAGAGTCACACTTATCTGCTGTTAAGCGAATCCTTAGATATCTCAAAGGCTCGCCTAATCTAGGCCTTTGGTATCCAAAGGATTCTCGTTTTGAACTAACTGCCTTTACAGATGCTGATCATGTAGGATGTAAGCTAGACCGGAAGGGCACCTCTGGGTAATGTCAATTTATAGGTGACAAACTTGTAAGTTGGACTTCAAAAAAACAAAACTGTGTTTCAACATCCACTGTCGAGGCTGAGTATGTAGTCGCTGCTAGCTGCTGTTCTCAAGTCCTCTGGATGAAGACACAATTAAGGGACTTTGGATACAACCACAAGCGTGTTCCTATTTATTGTGATTCCAAGAGCGCAATATCTATAACTGCTAACCCGGTACAACATTCGAAGACCAAGCATATAGATGTACGCTATCATTTCATCAAGGATCATGTAGAAAAAGGTAATATTGAAATGCACTTTTTTCAAACTGACTTCCAGTTAGCTGACCTTTTCACCAAGCCATTGGATGAAAAGCGATTTCATTTTCTAATCAGCAAACTTGGTATGTTGAACATGTCTTAGACCTTACTCATGATTCAAGGGGGAGTATGCTCTGTCTTGATTTTGTGTTCATTTTTATTCTTCAACTGTTGCTAACAAATGATTACCATTATTTCTTTCATTTATGCAGGTTTGTTCAAGTGACTATGGCTTCTAATCACATCAGATTAGAACCCGCACTTCAGTGCTTTATTTTTCTGCTTTATGTTAAAAAAAAATTATATTTACATTAAGTTAAGGGGGAGAATATCTGTGATATTAACAGATGTTTGGATACTTAAATGCTTATCTGACCGTGTGTTCTTAAAAGATAAATACTTGTATTTTATCTTGTCATTATACTTTGTCAAGTATTCATACACATAACGGTTTAGATCATTCTATTTTGACTTTGTTATTACCATGTATCAAAAGTTAAATCTTTCTATGGTAATACTCACGTTATTTGTATTTACTTTTGATTGAATCAAACGTCATTTCATGTGCTTTCATTGAAAATATGTTTATATATTGTTCATATAAACAACATTCGTTTTTGATTCTCCAAAATATTATTCTTCATGATAAAATGATATGAGCTTAATTGTCAAACTCTTTTAGTTTGAGGGGGAGAATTGCATCGTCAAACATCTTCTGTTTTGACATCTCCGAATATTATATTCTTCATGTAACAAGTGGTATTTGTGCTTACATGTACAATAACCTGTTGAACAACACGTTCTTTTAGGAAAATACATAGGATTAAGTGTGAGAACTTAACAGAACTTCCATGGATTCACGATAACCAGTGTTTCCTACCCAGGAAGTATTCCCTGAGTTATTGAGGGGAGAGGGGTCAAAAGATTTGAGTGATGGTGTGTGAAGAGGTAAAATGGAAAAGAGAGATTGGTTAGAAGTGAGCATTAAAAGAAAGAGGGTGAGAGAACAGAGTAAAAGAATATTAAACTCTGCACCAAACTTCTTTCTGAGCCGGGCAACCACATAATCCGATTGGTTCACGTTCTTTGGTGACCATCATTGAAATAGGCACCTAGCCCATGCCATCTCTTGCATATAACCCCACCAGTTACTCATTCTTTTCTCAAAAAGAGAATGTTTCACATTTTTTGGGGACGTAGCACATATGCTATTGGTTCTTCATTTTGAAGATACTAATATTGAAAAAGAAGGAAAGTTGTCCCACCTTCGAACCCTTTCTCATGCACATTGAGTCTTTGTATAATTTGTTGCTGTCTCAACAAGTTTACATACTTTGAGCCTATATTGAAAAGCAATCATCTATGCTTAATTCATTCATACACATGCACGAGCACACGGAAATTTGTTTTGTTTCAGAACATTCATAGATAACCATGTGTTATTCGATGATTGAATGGAAGACCTGGGGAGTCTACATCAAACCAGCTCCTTATATAGTAACTTTGTGTTACTCAGTGACTTTGTGTCATTGACAGGCATTCTAACTGAGTCATTTGTTGATTCAGGATTGCACCTATTAAACTGTTTGAATTTGAAAAGATTTGAATGGTTATTAATTTTTATTTTAATCTGAAAAGATTGAAATAATCACTCTTTCCATCTGGGAAGACTGCTCTTATTTCCATACAGGGCTCGTTACATGATGAAGACTGTGCTTAAGTGATGATTATACAATGGGGGAGATTGTTTTGATAAGGGGGAGATTGTTTTGCAAAGTTTTGATGATGATGATTCTCACCACTCATTAAAAAGGGGGAGAAGATACAAAAAGGGAGAATATAATCTGAAGACCTGAAGATTTTAAAGAATTTAAAGATTTTAAAGCTACAAGTTTTGAAGCTATCAACGACATATCTGAAGAAAAGTGAAGACCTGAAGACAATTGCAAATTTTTTTAATCTTGAATCCAAAGGGGGAGATTGTTGGATCAAATAATTGTATTCAAGATTAAAGTTAAAGTTAAAGTTAAGGGGTTAAACTACAATTGTGTTAAAGTTAGAGGGTTTATTATGTAATAAGTAAATAGTTATTAACTATTGGGCCCAAGCCCATTAAGCATTAGAAAGCCCATTATGATTAAAGTCCATATGGCCTGGGTATTTAAAGTTATGTTTAGTTTAGGTTTAAGTTAACCTTTGATAATTATTGTTTAGAGATTATAGTGAGGTAAAGTATTTTCTCTGTAATCCTACATTCAAAGGTATCAAGAACACTCAAGGGTTTCATTGTTTATTCAATGGATTGGTATGTTACTCTGATTTATATATATCTCTTGATTATTATTGTGTTGCTTGATTACTTGATTGATTATTTACCAACTAGATTAAACTGGGATAACAACAGTATATAGAAAATATAATACACAAGTATTTATCTTTGGAAACACACGGTTTGTTTAAACAATTAAGCTCATGAATAATGAAAACATTTAAAATCACACTTCTAAATTCATGAAATCGTTTTGAGAATAAGAAGTGGTGTGAACATTTAAGAACATGTTTTCTATGATTGAAAGTCGTCCTTCTTTCAACCATATATGAGATTATGAGTAGAATATTTCTTTACGCTTATCTTAAATCTCACGAAGTCAGCTCGAAGTCATATTAGATATGATCGTGTAAGTTCCTTCTAAAATCTGCAACAGTCACAAAGTCTGTCGAAGCTCAAAGCTTTATTCCTAAAAATTTATTGAAAAGTAAAGACATAAAACAATAAAACATGTTAAGAACGAGTTCTGATAAGATGTAATCAGAAGTCATAGTCCTAACTCCTTAACTCCCCCTGAAATTATGCATTAGAAAATTTGTCAGTTATAGAATATATGCAAATTATATCAACTCCCCCTCAAATGTAGATTATCTTATCATCTTCTCACACTCCCCCTGGAAACATGAACAAACTTAAGTGCAGATATCTTTCAGAATAATGAATAAATAAATGAAGAAAAATAACAAAACTAAACTTTATTAGGTAACAACAGATTAAGTCTTGAGATTTAGCATACCCAGCTTTGAAATGAGAAAATTAAATCTCTTTTCGTCAATCGGTTTGGTAAATAAATCAGCAAGCTGATAATCTGTGTTTACAAAGTAAAGTTCGATTGTACCTTTTTCGACATTGTCTTTAATAAAGTGATATCTCACGTCTATACGCTTGGTCTTAGTATTTGCACAGGGTTTGCTAATATGGAAATTGCGCTCCTAGAATCGCAGTAGATCGAGATCTTGTCATATTTGAAGCCATAATCTCGAAGTTGTGTCCGCATCCACAACACTTGAGAACAGCAGCTAGCCGCAACTACGTACTTTGCCTCGGCTGTTGAAGTAGATACACAGAGTTGTTTCTTTGAAGCCCAACTCACGAGTTTATCGCCAAGAAATTGTATGTGTCCCGACGTACTCTTCCTGTCAAGCATACAACCTGCATGATATGCATCTAAATATGCTTTGAGCTCGAAACCTGTATCCTTAGGATACCACAGACCAAGATCTGCAGTACCCTTCAAATATGTAAATATACGCTTGACTGCAGATAAATGTGATTCTTTAGGACTAGCCTGATATCGTGCACATAAGCATGTAAAGAACATTATATCTGGCCTTGAGAAATGTCAGATTCAGAAATTGTAAAGTCAAAGATGTTTGAAGATGTGCTGATTTTACTGAAATTTTCTTTGAAGATTATTTGCTGAAGCAATTTGAGCTAAATCTGAAGATGATTTCTTTCTAAAGTCTGAAAGAGTATTGTGATAGTTTTGAAGAGATTATTGAAGAGCAGATTTATCATATTTGGGGAGATTGTTATATCTTTTGAAGACAGACTTTGGAAGAACACAAACAGTTTATTAAGACAAAGTTGTTATAAAGAAAAAGAGGAGATTGTACTAACAGAGCTTAAAGAGAAGACTGAAATGCAAATTCTTTTAAAGGTGATCTTGAATCCAAAGAGGGAAATTGTTAGAGCATAAATATGTTGGATACAAGATCAAGACTATTGAACGCCAAAGGTTCAAGAAGTCAAAGCTGGAAAGTCAAGTCTCATTAAAAGTCAAAGTCTTTGTGTAATAAATTGTCAAAGTCAATGTATTTGAATTGTATTTGTTTTGTTTTCCTTGTTCTAGATGATAGGTATAAATAGAGTTGTTTTTCTTTAATAGATAGATGACTAGTTATTGAGTTTACATTTTAGAGAGATTGTAGAGAGAGAAAGATACGTTTAGAGAGAGAAAGTTGCAATCTGTGCTTGTAATCTTTGGTTTGTGAAATTGAAATCAAAACAGGTAGTTGTTAAATCTTGTTTTGATTGTTTGATTGTGATAAGAATCTTGAATCAGGGACACACAATTGGTATCAGAGATGATCCAGATTGAAATCAAGAAAAGTTGAAGTCGACACCGTTACATTGGGTTACAAATTCGTTTTTGAGTTTTTGTATAAATTTCAGGTTGTAATCGAGTTCTTTAGAGTCGTATATTGAATTAGAAAGAGTTTGTATAGTTTGATTCACAATTTGCACTGTAATTGATCATCAATTTTAATGAATTTGTTGTTGTCGAGTTTACAAGTTCACGAGCACTGTATTGGACCGATTTGTACATCTTGTTGTTTGTTTTTGAAATTTGTTGGTTGTAATCTGTTTTAGACGTTTAGGTGATCGAATTCTCAAAGTTTCAGTTTGTAATTCGATGTCTAGATAGATTTTTGTGAATCTCAGATTGCCTTTTCATTCGAAAGGTCAAGAACACGCAAGTTATTCAAGAACACACAAGATCTACAAAACGCGCAAACTGAAAGATTTTGATTTTGGCTAGAAATGCGCAAAGTGCTATTTGCGAGTTCTAGAAACGCGTAAATCGAAGTTTGCGTGTTTGATTCTTCAGTCTGCGAGTTTGATCATTTTTGAGTTTTACGAGTTTAGCTTGCGAGTTTGATAAAACACGCAAGTAGGCATCTGCGAGTTATTCAAACGTGCACGACTCATCTTGCGAGTTTCTCAGTGAACAGTGATCCACGAGTTTATCTGTCTGCGAGTTTCAAGTTTTTTTAGAGATCTGCGAGTTTCTCAGTAAACAGTGATCTGCGAGTTTCAAGTTTTCTTAGTGATCTGCGAGTTTCTCATCATAAACTCCTATTTCAAAATTCCTGAATTCCTATTTCAAGATTTTTGTATCTTTGTGATTTCATTTGGACTAACGGTCAATTTCAAGTTTCTTATTGCATATTTTTTCAAAACAGGATGACATCACGAGAAGCTCTTGCTATTAGAACAGACACAAAACCACAGTACTCTTCAAGGGAGAGTATGAGGAATAGAAAGATCGATTTTTGGATTTTATTGACAGAAATGATTTGAGAGATTATATTAGAAAGTCTTTGACAGAAGGTGTTATGGACACTCCAATGAAGACTCATACAGTTGGAAATGAACAGAGAGAATACCCACTTCCACTTGAAGAATACACAGAAGAACAGACAAAAAGATCAAAAGCTGATAGGCTGGCAAAATCTTTCATTCTTCAAGGCATCCCAAATGAGATATATGTGAAAATTGACAGCTATAAGGCTACAACTAAGGAAATGTGGGATCAACTGGAGAAGATGATGCTTGGATCTAAGGTTGGGAATCAACTTAAAATATCTAACGGCCTCAATAACTACGAAGAGTTCAAGGCTAAGGAGGGTGAATCATTGGAGGCTACTTATGACCGATTTGTGACTTTGTTGAACGAGCATAGCAAAAACAAAGTGAAGAAGTCACAAATTGAGCTAAATGTCAAGTTCCTTAGTATCTTGCAGCCTGAGTGGAAAAGATTTACAAGGCAAATGAAGGACTTGAATGAGATACCGCTTCATGAAGTCTATGAAACTCTGAGACAAAATAAAGAAGAGGTAGATGAGATCAAAGAGGAGAAGAAAAATACTGATAAAGCAGTTGTTGATCCTATTGCTCTTGTGGTGAAAAAGAAGTATGTGAGTCTCAAGAAGAAGAAAAAGGTGATAGTTTTTGAATCAGAAGAAGCTGAAAGTGAGGATAACTCTGACTCTGACGACTGTGAGAATCTGAAGCAGGCTATGCTTATGTTAACCAAAGCTTTTCAAAAGAAATTCTACAAAAAGCCTAGCTTGAACAGTCAGAGGTATTCATCTGGTTCAAGCAACTATGAGCATAAAGAGAGGGTAGCAGGAAAGAGATTGGAAGAGAAGAAGCCAGAGGAAAGAAAGTATAGAGCTGAAGAGACAAAGCAGCCATAACCAACTAAATGCTACAACTGTGGCAAACTGGGTCATTTTGCTAAGGATTGCAGAAAGCCAATGGTTCGAAACTCTGAGTATTACAAGAATAAAATGCTTTTGGCCAAGCAACAAGATCCTGGCAAAGCATTGATGGCAGAGAATGAATTTTGGCTTGATCACTCAGACGAAGAGGTTGAGAAAGAAGAGTCAACTCATATATCTCTAATGGGAAAAATAGTGGATGAGATAAAGCAGAATCTGATGAAGAGGACAATGAACAAGTATGTGATATGTCTAAATCTGATTTCATGAATGATATGCAAGCTATGATGATTAAACTCCAGGAAGTAAAGTCTAAACATGAACGCAAAAAAGGTATTATGAAAGAAAATATTCAGTTAATACAGAAACTTCGCAATAATCTTGCTGAGAAGAATGTATTAATTGAAGCTTTGCATAAAAAGATTGATACCAGCGGGAAAGAAAAGACGATACTTCACAATGAATTGTCTGAAACTGTTTCAAAATACAGACTGTGTGAGTTTGAATCAAAAGAGCTTAACAAAATGTATTCTTCACTTTCAGAAGAAAACAAATCTTTAATTGAGAAAGTGAATGTTTTGGAAGGGAAATTATATACTTTGGGTCAAATTGAACAAACCATTCATCTAAACAAATCCAAAGAGAACAAAGAATGTTGGGGACTCGGTTATGAGAATCCACACTATCTTAAAAAGGGTATATCAGAAGTCCCTTCGCTTTATGATTTTGGATTTTTTAAATTGGCACCACAATATCCTGAACTTTATGTTGAGTGGACTAGACTATCTGAAGAGGATGAAGCCAAGGAAACAGAGAAAAAACGGAATAGAACTAAAGTTCAACTTCCATTTCGATATGAGAGGTTGAATAATAGTTATAGTTCTGATAAATCGAAATTTCTTTCAAATGATTATTTTGAGAGTTATTCTTCAAAGGAAATGGAGGCTAAGCCTATCGAAGGTAAGCTTTATGTTCCTCCTCTCATTTTGGAAAGTAAAATTTCTGAACTTGAGAAAACTCTAGCAGAAGAAAGAATTTTGATGGATTTAGAACGAAATGTATTTTTCACTGTTTTTAAAAATTCTAATTTTTCTAAATCATCCATGGCTTCAAAATCTGATGATCTGTCTGGTCTATTTGATAATGAGTTTGATTTCTTAAATTCTGATGGTGATTTAGATGAATGTGTTGCTCAATTTGATTTCAATGCTAAACTTCCTGATCATTCAAAATTTGTCATAAACTCTATTGGATTACCAAGTGTGTATGAAAAAGGTGAAACATCAACGAAAGTTGATAAATCAGTTTATGTGAAAACCAAAGTTGCCAAAGGCAAAAAGAAGAAATCTAAGTATTCACAGAAACAGACTACAACTGGTAAGCCAAAGAAGAAGCATTTTGTTGATTCTCACAAGTCTAACTCTAAAATTTCAAATGTTTCAGATCTGAGAAAGAAAGAGTTTGGAATTAAATCAACATGGCGACCAAAGCAGAAAGTTGATGAGAAGGCAAAATCAGTTTCTGAATCGTCAGGTAATAGGAATACTAATAGTACTTCAGATGTAATTGTGGATATTGCTTTTAATAAACAAAAACTTGTAACTCATTACAAGAAATATTCTATACAACAATTATTCTAATTATCTCCGTATACTAGAAGGTCTTCTAATTATCATCGGAATGATTTTGCTTCTCGACAAAATTCTGTTGATTGGTTTGGCACATATCATGTTTATTCTTCTTGTTCTAACTCTTCATATGGTTTTCAAAAGAAAAGCGGGCCGAAATTTAAATGTGTGCCAAAATCTTGCACTAACACTGAAGGTCCCATTTATAAATAGGTACCTAAACCTCTTGTTTCGTGATTTTCTCATGTGTAGACCCGTCATATGTGGTACTTGGATAGGGGTTGGTCCAAGCATATGACTGGGTAAAAAGATATGTTATCTAATTATGCAGAGAAGTATTGCGGCACAGTTAGGTTTGGAAATGACCAGTTCTGGCCAATTCTGGGGTATGGCGATGTAATTCATGACAAAGTGACGATTAAGAAGGTGAGTTACGTAGAAGGACTAGGACACAACCTTTTCAGGATTGGCCAGTTCTGTGACAAAGACTTAGAGGTGAATTTCAAGGCCAAGAGGTGTTCTGTGCGAACTGAAGACGACAAGGAACTCTTGGTTGGCACTCGTAAGTCAAATCTTTACACAATCAATTTGTCAAAGGTCTAGACTGACAATCAGGTGTGTCTACTTTCAAAAGCCTCGATGCAACAAAGCTGGCTATGGCATTGAAGGTTATCTCATCTGAATTTTCGCTACATAAACAAGCTGGTCAGTGGAAAGTTAGTGAATGGACTTCCTGAGTTAAAGTACATGAAAGCATATGTTGTGTGCAACATGTGAAAAAGGGAAGATGAAGAGAGCTCTACATAAACCAAAGCCTGAACCTAGTACCAGTTCTCCATTAGAGTTGTTGCATATGGATCTTTGTGGTCCGATGCGAACACAAAACTTAGGCGGAAAGAAATATGTTCTTGTTATCGTGGACGACTATTCGCGATACACATGGGTCAAATTTCTACGTTCAAAAGATGAGATGTCCGAAGTACTCATCACATTTCTGAAAACGACTCGGGTGAATCTGCAGAAACCAGTCAAGCTTCTCAGAACGGATAACGACACAGAGTTTAAAAATAGAACTATTGAAGAATATCACGAATCGGTCGGGATATCACATCAATACTCTGCTGCTCGTACGCCAGAACAGAATGGAGTATTCGAAAGGCGAAATCGAACGCTAGTCGAGGACGCTCGCACTATGCTCAACCAATCTGACTTACCTCTATTTTTATGGACAGAAGCTATTTCGACTGCGTGCTATACTCAAAACCGTTCAATGATACACCGCATATTTCAAAAGATTCCGTATGCGTTGATCAACAACTGAACACCAACCATTAAATATTTTCATGTTTTTGGTTGTAAGTGTTTTGTGCTAAACGACAGAGAGAGTCTGAATAAGTTCAGTGCTAAGGCAGATGAGGGCATCTTTATTGGATATTCTTCTACATCTGCTGCATATCTAGTGTATTTGAAGAAGTCGAAGAATGTAATTGAGAGCGTAAATGTGAGCTTTGATGAGGAGATGGCTTCTAAACAAGACAGTTCAGAACCCGTGATAAACGGAGTGCTAGATTCTGGACATATTAGTTCAGAACCTGTACCTGAAAAGAACAAATCAGATGAAGCATCAACGTCTACTAATCATTTATCTAATTTAGATCTTTTATTTGAACTATTTTATGATGAATTTCTTGGATCTAAATTGACTAAACCTGTTGTGGTTGACATGATTGAAGATTCAACGATTACTCATTCAACAACCTCAGGTGTTTCTGCTGAATCAAATTCCCCGATTCAACAAGAAATTCCAGTTCAAATACCTACTCTGATAGTTGAAGCTGTAACTGTTAATGAAGAGCCAGAAGTTGCTGAATCAATAGATTGTACTGTAAGGACTGATCAACAGACTGAACAAGCTGTACCTACTGAAACTTCTGCACCAATTACTTCAACTGAACTACTCCCTCCTAATGTACAAACTAAAGAAGTTGAAAGTGGATTTTTAGATGACCATCATGATCAATCTTTATCTAATCCATTCCCTCATGAACATCGCTGGACCAAAGAGCACCCTTTACACCAAGTCATTGGAGATCTCAACAAACCGGTGCAAACTAGGTTAACAACCTTAAATCAATGTATGCATGAATCATTCCTATGTAAGATAGAGCCTACTCGAATATCAGAATCTCTAGCTGATTCGGATTGGGTGTCTGCTATGCAAGAAGAGTTAAATCAGTTCGAAGCCTTGAAAGTTTGGAGACTAGTGCCAAAACCGGAAGGAAAATCCTTTATAGGTACTAAATGGGTTTTCAAAAACAAGAAGGATGAAGATGGTATTGTTATTCGAAACAAAGCAAGACTTGTTGCCAAGGGATATAGGCAAGAGGAAGGCATAGATTACGACGAGACTTATGCTCCAGTAGCGCGTATAGAGGAAATCCGTATGTTTTTAGCCTACGCTGCTCATAAAAACTTCACTGTCTATCAAATGGATGTGAAGACTACCTTTCTGAACGACATTCTTAAGGAGGAAGTCTACGTGTCTCAGCCAGAAGGGTTTATAAATCCAGATAAGCCACATTACGTATACATCTTGTATAAATCTCTTTATGGTTTGAAACAAGCCCCTCGTGCCTGGTTTGATGTTTTATCTCAATTCTTGGTCAAGTCAGGTTTTTCAAAAGGTAAAGTAGATACCATTTTATTCATTAAAAAGAGAAAAGTCGATATCATCCTTATTCAGATATATGTGGATGATATTGTATTTGGCTCTACAAATCCTAAATACTGTAAGAATTTTTCAAACCTCATGGTGTCTAGATTTCAAATGAGTATGATGGGAGAGATGAATTTCTTTCTTGGATTACAAGTAAAACAATTTTCAATGGGGATTTTCATTAACCAATCTAAGTACATTTTTGATATTCTTCGGAAGTTGAAAATGGAAAATTGCAAACCAATTGGAACCCCAATGGCACCAGGTACTAAGATTAGCACTGATCCTTCGGGAAAAAGTGTTGATGTTAGGACTTATAGAGGAATGATAGGTTCTTTAATGTATCTTACTTCAAGTAGGCCAGATATAATATTTTCAACATGCTTACGTGCACGATATCAGGCTGATCCTAAAGAATCCCATTTGGCTGCTGTCAAATGGATTTTTAGATATCTGAAGGGAACTGCAGATCTTGGTCTGTGGTATCCTAAAGATACAGGATTTGAACTGACTGCTTATTCAGATGCAGATCATGCTGGATGTATGTTAGACAGGAAGAGCATGTCGGGTCATGTTCAATTTCTTGGAGACAAGCTCGTAAGTTGGGTGTCAAAGAAACAACTTTGCGTATCCACACCGACTGTTGAATCAGAGTATGTAGCTGCTGCCAGTTGCTGCTCTTAAGTATTGTGGATGAGGACACAGTTGCGAGACTATGGATTCAAGTTTGACAAAATACCGATTTATTGTGACTCGAAGAGTGCTATCGTGATATCAGCTAATCTTGTGCAACATACAAAGACAAAGCACATTGATGTCAGGTATCATTTTATTAAAGATAATGTAGAAAAAGGTACAATAGAACTTTACTTTGTAAAAACTGATTATCAGCTTGCAGATTTGTTTACCAAACCTTTAGATGAAAAGAGATTTAATTTTATTGTATCTAAGCTTGATATGCTAAATCTCAAGACCTAATCAGTGATTACCTATTAAAGTTTATTTTATTGTAGTTTTTCATCATTTCTTTATCATTATTTCTGAAAGGATATCTGCACTTTAACATTTTTGTTCATGATCTCAGGGGGAGTGAGACAAGATTTTAAGTTGATCATCATTCTTTTGAGGGGGGGTTTATAAAATTTTTGCATTTAATTACCTGACTAATTTTTGTGATGCATGAATTTAGGGGGAGTTTATGACTAAAACAAAAGGAGTAAGGATATGACTTCTGATTATTTCAGATCAAAACTCGTACTTTAATTGTTTTAATGCTTTATGTCTTTTATTTTTCAATAAATTTGTGAATAAATTTGCTTTGACATGACTTTGAGACTTGTGCAGAATGAGAGAAGCTTTCAAGATCATATCTTTATGACTTCAGCTGAATTCATGAGATTTAAGACTACACGAAAAGGTTAATTTCTTATCTTAATCTCATATATGGTTGAAAGAAGGACAACTTTCATTCATAAAAAACATGTTTCCTAAATGTTCAAACCACTTCTGATTCTTAAACGATTTCATGAATATAAAAGTGTGATTTTAAATGTTTTCATTATTATTTGTGCTTCAATGATCAACAAACCGTGTGTTTCCGAAGATTAATACTTGTGTATTATCTTGTCTATATACTTTCAAGTATTCACACACACCGGTTTAATTTTTGTTGGATATGTTATCACCATGTCTCATATTTGAACAAATTTTCCGATGGTGATACACCCCGTTTGTTATTCAAAGCTTGAGCGTGATTTCAATTCTAAACGTTCTTTCAAGAATGTCTATATTTTTGTTTTGTATAGACAATATCAATTTTTGATGACCTAAGCCTTGATTGCTATATCATTCGTATTTGATCTTTTGATACAATGTCAGATTTTCAAACAAGTTTCTTGTCTTCATTTCATTCTTTCAATATACTTGTTTGAAATATCTTCAATGTTTAAAATGCTCAAATTTTCATGATTACATCTATGAGCATACATATATCTGACTTATATATTTGTGCTTTAACTGATAATGTTAAACCATATTGAGCAACATTAATTTTCATAGGAAATTATGGGTTCTTTGTGCTAGGACTTAAATGAACTTCTATGGATTCACGATAACCAGTGTCTCCTTCCCAAGAAGTTGCTCCATAGTGATTGAGTGTGAGGGGTCGAAAAGAAATAAGTGTAGGTTGTGCGTTGAGGTAAAATGGAAAAGAGAGTTTGGTTAGATGTGAGATTAATGATTAAAAGAAAGAGGGTGTGAGATCAGAGTAAAAGAATATCAAACTCTCCACCAACTACTTTTTGAGTCGGGCAGCCACATTACTAATGTTTCACAATTCTTCGTGAACATTATTGAAATAGGCTAATAGCCCATGCCAACTCTTGTTATTAACCCCACCAGCCACTCATTTTCTTCTTAAAAAGAAAATGTTTCATATTTTTCTGGGGACGCAACATATAATCTATCTAGTTTACATTTGGAAAATCTAGATATTGAAACAGAAGGAAGTCTGCCCCACCTTCGCACTTCAATCATCACATTGAATCTGTGTTTATCTAATGTTGTCTCAGTGGCTTACACAATGTTGAGCCTTTATAAAAGCAATCATCAAGTGCTTAATTCTTTCTACATTTGCACGAACACACAAGGAATTTGTTTTATTGTCATAACATTCATAGAAATTTTCTTTGTGGTGTTTCGATAATTGGATGGAAGCCCTGGGGGAGTGAACATAACAAAGGCTCTTTTCCTATGTGTATCAGTTACACACAGTAACTTTGTGTTACTGACATGCACCTTAACTGATTCATTTATTGATTCAGGTGTTACATTCCTATTTTGTCTAGATTTGCAAGGATCTAGATGAATACATTGTTCGAATTGGCAACGAATCAGAGGCTCTTGGACAGATCAGAATGGTCAACGACATTTCTTGATAAAAGTTTTGATGTTATAGATGCTCAAATCATCAAAAAAGGGGAGATGAATTTCAGAACTGTCAGATTCAGAAATTGTAAAGTCAAAGATGTTTGAAGATGTGCTGATTTTACTGAAATTTTCTCTGTAGATTATTTGCTGAAGCAATTTGAGCTAAATCTGAAGATAATTTCTTTCTGAAGTCTGAAAAAGTATTGTGATAGTTTTGAAGAGCAGATTTATCATATTTGGGGAGATTGTTATATCTTTTGAAGAAAGACTTTGGAAGAACACAAACAGTTTTTGAAGATAAAGTTGTTATAAAGAAAAAGAGGAGATTGTACTGACAGATCTTAAAGAGAAGACTGAAATGCAAATTCTTTTAAAGTTGATCTTGAATCTAAAAGGGGATATTGTTAGAGCATAAATTTGTTGGATACAAGATCAAGACTACTAAAGGTCAAAGGTTCAAGAAGTCAAAGCTGGAAAGTCAACTCTCATTAAAAGTCAAGTCTTTGTGTAATAAATTGTCAAAGTCAATGTATTTGAATTGTATTTTGTTTGTTTTCCTTGTTCTAGATGATAGGTATAAATACAGTTGTTTTTCTTTAATAGATAGATGACTAGTTATTGAGTTTACATTTTAGAGAGATTGTAGAGAGAGAAAGATACGTTTAGAGAGAGAAAGTTGCAATATGTGCTTGTAATATTTGGTTTGTGAAATTGAAATCAAAACAGGTAGTTATTACATATTGTTTTGTTTGTTTGATTGTGATAAGAATCTTGAATCAGGGACACACATAAGTACATTAAAGAACCAATCATACCTCGGTAGGTTCTAACATCAACAGCTTTTCCAGAAGGATCAGCGCCAATCTTAGTTCCAGGTGCCATCGGGGTACCAATAGGAGTACAATTTTCCATTTTAAATTTTCTAAGAATATTGAAAATGTACTTTGATTGATTAATAAAGATCCTCATGGAAAATTGTTTGACTTGTAATCCGAGAAAGAAATTCATCTCTCCCATCATACTCATCTGAAATCTTGACACCATAAGGTTAGAAAAATTCTTACAGTACATAGCATTAGTTGAGCCAAATATGATATCATCCACATATATCTGAATTAAAATGATATCAGCTTTTTCCTTTTTAATGAAAAGAGTAGTAACGATTTTATTTTTTGAGAAGCCCGACTTGACTAAAAATTTTGGATAAGACTTCATACCAGGCACGAGGGGCTTGTTTCAGACCATAAAGAGCTTTGTCCAAAATGTAAAAGTGATTGGTTTCTCTGGATTGACAAAACCTTTAGGCTGAGAGACGTAGACTTCCTCCTTTAAGATGCCATTCAAAAAGGCAGTCATGACGTCCATCTTTTAGACGGTGAAGTTCTTGTGTGCGACATGAGCTAGAAACATACGGATTGATTCTATGCACGCAACTAGAGCATAGGTCTTATCGTAGTCAATAGCTTCCTCTTGCCTATATCCTTTAGCCACAATTCTTACTTTGTTTCTGATTACACTACCATCTTCATCTTTCTTGTTCTTGAAAACCCATTTAGTGCCAATTATTGTTTTTCCTTCAGGTTTAGGCACTAGTATCCATACTTTAAGCGCTTCAAATTGATTCAGCTCATCTTGCATCGCAGTTACCCTGTCTGAGTTAACTAGAGCTTCAGATACTCGACTTGGTTCTATCTTGCTCAAGAATGAATCATGCATGCACTGGTTGAGTGTAACAGAACTAGTTTGCACCGGTTTAGATGGATCTCCAATGATCTGATGTATCGGGTGCTCTCTTTGGTCCACTTGTGTTCATAAGGGAGTGGATTATATGTAAATTGATCATGATTCTCATCTAAATATCCACTTTCAGCTTCTTCATTTTGTTCAGGATTAGGTAGGGGTTCAGTTAAAGTATTATGTGCAGAAGCTTCAGTTGGTTGGACATTTTCTGTCTGTTGATTATTCGTTACCGTGCATCCAACTGATTCAACAACTTATGGCTCTTCATTAATTTGTACAACTTCAACTGATGGAGTAGGCGTTTGAATTGGAACTTCTTGTTGAACCGGGGAATTGGATTCAGTTGATATATCTGAAGTGGTTGAATGATGTCTTCTTGAATCTTCCGATCTGTCAACCACAACAGGTTTAGTCAGTCTAGTACCAAGAAATTCATCGTAAAACAATTCAAACAATAAATCTAAATCAGATAAGTGTGAAGTAGACGACGATGCTTTATCCGATTTATTGTCACTAATTACAGGTTCTAGACTGATCTGTCCAGAAGCTAATACACCAGTAATAACGGGTTCTGAACTGTCTTGAACAGAATCCATTTCCTCATCGAATGTAACGTTGACGCTATCAACAATGATCTTCAACTTCTTCAAGTATACTCTGTAAGTTGCAGACGTTTGAGAATAGCCGATAAAAATGCCTTCTTCAGCTTTTGGACCGAACTTATTCAAGTTGTCTTTGTCGTTTAGTACAAAGCACCTGCATCCAAAGATATGAAAGTGTTTGATACTAGGTATTCGATTAGTTATTAAAGCATACGGTGTTTTACCGAACCAGCGATGTATTATGGAGCGATTCTGTGTGTAGCAGGCAGTCGACACAGCTTCAACCCATAGAAATAGGGGTAGATCTGATTGACTCAGCATAGTTCGAGCGTTATGTTTTGTCTTTCTACAAATCCATTCTGTTCAGGCGTTCTGGCAGCAGAAAACTGATGTGTTATCCTGACTGATTCGAGATAATCGTCAACAATTCTGTTCTTTAATTTTGTGCCATTGTCTGTTCTAAGAAGCTTGACTGTCTTCCACAGATTCACTTGAGTGGTCTTTAGAAATGTGATGATGACTTCGGGCGTCTCATCCTTTGATCTCAGAAATTTAACCCAAGTGTATCTCGAGTAATCGTCCACAATCACTAACACGTATTTCTTGCCGTTTTTGCTTTGAGTACGCACCGGACCACAGAGATCCATATGAAGTAACTCCAAGGTAGAACTTGTACTTGGCTCATGATTTGGCTTATGAGCGGCTCTTTTCATCTTGCCCTTCTCACACGCTGCACAGAGATGTTCTTTGACATACTTAAGCTCTGGAAGTCCTTTCACTAAACTACTTGTGACCAGCTTGTTGATATACCGAAAGTTCAAATGAGAAAGCCTTCGATGCCATAACCAACTCTTTTGCAATAAAGCTTTTGATAGTAGACATACCTCATTGTCAGTCTTGACTTTTGACAAGTTGATTGTGTAGAGGTTTGACTTTCTTGTTCCAACCAAGAGTTCCTTACCATTTTCAGTACGCACAGAACACCTCTTGGCTTTAAAATTAACCTCTAAATCTTTGTCACATAATTTTCCAATGCCGAATAGGTTATGTCCTAGACCTTTGACATAGCTCACCTTTTTAATCGTTACGTTCTCTTGAATCACATCATCATATCACATAATAGATGAAAACTGGTCATTCCCAAATCGAACTGTTCCGCAATATTTCTCTGTATAATTTGACAATAAATCTTTCTTCCTGGTCATATGCTTGGAGGAACCATAATCCAAGTACCACATATGACGGGTCTGCACAGGAGAAATCACGAAACAATTGGTTTAGGTACCCATTTATAGATGGGTCCTACAGTGTTATCACAAGATTTTGGCACCCATTTAAGTTTGGGTCCTCTTTTCTTTTGAAAATCACTTGAAGCATGAGAATGATAAGAATAGACATGATATGTTCCAAACAAAACTTCAGAATATTGCCGAGAAGCAAAATCATTTCTATGATAAGTAGAAGACTTTCTAGCAGACGGAGATAATTGGAATAATTGCTTTATTGAATATTTCTTGTAAGAAGTTACAAGTTTTTATTTATTAAAAGCAACATTCTCAATTACATCATGTTTACTATCAGTTTTTCTATTACAAGCAATATCAGAATATGATTTCGCAGTCTCGTCAATCTTCTTCTTTGGTAGCCATTCTGATCTCACTACAGTCTTTCTCTTATGTATATCTGAAACATTTGAACTTTTAAAGTTAGAACTGTGAGATATGAAAGATTGCTTGTTCTTTGGCTTACCAGTGGTTGTCCGTTTTTGTGAATGTCGATTCTTTTCTTCCTTTGGCATTCTTGGTATTCACAGAAACTGGGTCATCAACTTTCGTTGATGTTTCACCTTTCTCGAACACACATCGTAATCCAAAAGAATTAATAATAAATTGTGAATGATCAGGAAGTTTTGCATTGAAATCAAATTGAGCAACACAATCATCTAAATCACCATCAGAATTTAAGAAATTGTTAATTCCCAATTTATCAAGTTATATTCACAATTACAATTAACAACTACAAGATGACAATTTGTACAAATTGTTAATTCCCAATTTATCATGTTAATTCCCTTAAGCTCAATTTGTACAATCTCCCACTTTCGTCAGAATATCATCAGATTAAATCTCCCCTTTGTAGCATAAAAATTACAATCTCCTCCTTTGCTTAGCAATCTTCAAACATTTTGTCTTCAAATATTTTTGTAATCTCTCCAAAGTCTGTCTTCAAGAATAGTAACAATCTACTCCAAGGTTGTAAAACCTCTTTCAGACACCGGAAAGAAATTATTTTCAGGTTCAACTCAGTTTGCTTCAGTTAATTATCTTCAAAATTTTTTTCAGTAAATTCAACTCGTATTCTAAAATTTTTGACCTCTCACTTTCAGCTTTCAACAATTTTTCTTCAAAATCAACTGTCTTGACATAACTTTCTTGACACTTCACATATATTTCTTGATCACCTTTCCCATATTCATCTCTGACACAAACATTTTTTGATAACCTCTCCCCTTTTTTGATGATTGGAGCATGGAAATCATCAAAACTTTACAATAAATGTCCATAATCTGTTCTGACCACTAATCTTTTAAAACCGAGCCTCTGATTATTCATCGATCCAAAAAGATATTCATCCGAATCTTTGCAAATTCAGACAAATTGTGAGTGTAACACCTGAATCGACAAATGAATCAGTTAAAATGCCTGTCAGTAACACGAAGTCACTGTGTCTAACGAATACACATTGGAAAGGAGCTTTTGTGATGTTCACTCCCCCATGTCTTCCATTCAATCATCGAATAACACAAGTTTATTCTATGAACGTTTCGACAAAAAAACGAATTTCCTGTGTGCTCGTGCTTAAAAGAATTAAGCACAGATGATTGCTTTTATAAGGCTCAAAATTGTGTAAACCATTGACACAACAACAGTTAAACACAGACTCAATTGTGCATGATCGAAGTGCGAAGGTGAGGCAGATTTCCTTCTATTTCAATATCCAGATTTTCCGAATGAAAATCAGCTAGATTATGTGTTGCGTCCCTTTAAAAATTGAAACATTTTCTTGTTGAGAAGAAAATGAGTAGCTGGTGGAGTTTTTATCAAGAGTTGGCATGGGCTAGTTGCCTGTTTCAATAATTGTTCACGAAGAATTGTGAAACACCACCAATGTGGGTGCCCGACTCAGAAAAAGTTGGTGCAGAGTTTGATATTCTTTTACTCTGATCTTTCACCCTCTTTCTTTTAATCATTGAGCTCACTTCTATCCAAACTCTCATTTCCATTTTACCTCATCACTCAACCCACACTCAGTTATTTTGACTCATCACTCTTCGATCACTCAAGGATTTACTTCTTGGGTAGGAAACACTAGTTAACGTGAATCCATAGAAGTTCAGTTAAAGTTCACACAATGAACCCATGTAATCCTATAAGCACATGTTGCTCAAAATGGTTTAACTATGCAGTTAAAACACAAAATATGAAATGAAAGTCATATATCTGTATGCTCATAGATATAATCATGAAGATTTGAGCATTTTAAACATTGAAGATATTTCAAAACAAGTATATTGAATAAATGAAATGAATACAAGAAAATTGTTTGAAAATCTAACATTGTAAGAAAAAGATCAAAATGAATGATTTAGCAATTAAGGCTTAGGTCAGCAAAAATTGGATATTGTCTGTACGAATCAAGATATAGACACTCTTGAAAGAAATATTTCGAAATGAAGTCACGCTCAAACTTTGAATATCAATCGGGGTGTATCACCATCGAAAAAATTTGTTCAATTTGAGACATGGTGATAACATATTCAACAAAAGTTAAACCATTGTATGTGAATACTTGAAAGTATATGTAAAAGATAATACACAAGTATTTATCTTTGGAAACACACGGTTTGTATAGCAATTAAAGCACAAGTAACATGAAAACATTTAAAATCACACTTCTATATTCATGAAATCTTTTAAGAATCAGAAGTGGTTTGAACATTTAAGAACATGTTTTCATATCTGAAAGTTGTCCTTCTTTCAGATACATATGAGATTAAGATTAGAAATTAACCTTTTTGCTCAAACTTAAATCTCATCAAGTCAGCTCTAAGTCATATATGATATGATCGTTTAAGCACTCTCTCAATTCTGCAAAAGTCACAAAGTCATCAAAGTACAAAGCTTTATTCACAAAATTTATTGAAAAGTAAATGACATAAAGCAATAAAACTTTGAATGTACGAGTACTGATCAGATATAATCAGAAATCATTTACCATACTCCTTATCTTTTACTCTCCCTGCAATTATGCATCAGAAAATTTATCAGTGAAAAACATATGCAAAAATATGAACTCCCACTCAATCGTATGTAGATCAATTTACCCTCAATCGTATGTAGATCATTTTAATTTCTTCTCACACTCCCCCGAGATCGTGAACAAACTTTAAGTGCAGATATCTTTCAGAATAAAAATAAAGAAATGAAGAAAAATAACAATAACGAACACTTTAGTAGGTAACCACAGATTAACTCTTGAGATTTAACATACCAATTTTTGAAACGAGAAAATTAAATCTCTTTTCATCCAGAGGCTTGGTAAATAAATCAGCAAGTTGGTAATCGGTGTTTACAAAATATAGTTTTATTTTACCTTTTTCCACATTATCTTTAATAAAGTCATATCGTACGTCGATGTGTTTGGTCTTTGTATGTTGAACAGGATTCGCAGATATAGCAATGGCGCTCTTCGAATCACAGTATATCGGGATCTTGTTGTATCTGAAGCCATAATCTCGGAGTTGTATTCTCATCCACAACACTTGAGAACAACAACTCGCCGCAACGATGTACTATGCCTCAGCTGTTGATGTAGATACACAGAGTTGTTTCTTTGAAGCCCAACTCACAAGTTTATCGCCCAGATATTGTATGTGCCCCAACGTACTTTTCTTGTCAAGCATACAACCTGCATGGTCTGCATCTGAATATGCTGTCAGTTCAAAACATGTATCCTTAGGATACCACAGACCAAGATCTGCAGTGCCCTTCAGATATCTAAAAATTCTTTTGACTGCAGACAAATGGGATTCTTTTGGAGAATCCTGATATCGAGCACATAGACATGTAGAGAACATTATATCTGGCCTACTAGAAGTTAAATACATCAAAGAACAAATCATCACTCGGTAGGTTCTAACATAGACAACTTTTCCCGAAGGATCAGTGCCAATCTTAGTTCTTGGTGCCATCGGGGTTCCAATGGGTTTACAATTTTACATTTTAAAATTTCTAAGAATATCGAAAATGTACTTTGATTGATTAATAAAAATCACCGTTGAAAATTGTTTGACTTGTAATCCGAAAAAGAAATTTATCTTTCCCATCATACTCATCTGAAATCTTGACACCATGAGGTTAGAAAAATTCTTACAGTATTTTGGATTTGTTAAGCCAAATATGATGTCATCCACATATATCTGAATTAAAATGATATCGGCTTTTTCCTTTTTAATAAACAAAGTACTATCGATCTTACCTTTAGAGAAGCCAAACTTGACTAGGAATTTATATATTACTTCGTACCAGGCTCGTGGGGCTTGCTTCAGTCCGTAAAGAGCTTTGTCCAGAATGTACACATAATTCGGATTTTCTGGATTGACAAAGCCTTCAGGCTGATAAACGTAGACTTCCTCCTTGAGAATGCCGTTGGGAAAGACAGTCTTCACGTTCATTTGGTAGACGGTGAAGTACTTGTAGGAGACATATGCTAGAAACATGTGGATAGCCTCCATGCGCCCCACTGGAGCATAAGTCTCGTCATAGTCAATACCTTCCTCTTGCCTATATCCCTTAGCCACTAGTCGTGCTTTATTTCTGATCACGATACCATCTTCGTCCTTTTTGTTCTTGAACACCCATTTCGTGCCGATTATAGTTTTACCTTAATGTTTAGGCACAAGTCTACAGACTTTTAATACTTTGAACTGATTAAGCTCTTCTTGCATCGCAGTTACCCATTCTGAGTCGGCTAGAGCTTCAGATACACCTGTTGGCTCTATCTTACTCAAGAATGAGTCATGCATACACATGTTTAATGTAGCAGACCTAGTTTGCACCGGTTTAGAGGGATCTCCTATGATTTGATGTATCGGGTGATCTTTGGTCCACCTATGTTCATGAGAGTGTGGATTTGATGTAGATTGATCATGATTTTCATCTAGAAATCTACTATTTTCTTCTTGTTCAAGGAGTGGTTCAGTTGAAGTATTTTGTGCAGAAGTTTCAGTTGGGACAACATTTTCTGACTGTTGATTAGTCTTTACAGTGCAGCCAACTGACTCAGCAACTTCTGGCTCTTCATGAATGTTCACAACTTCAACTGTTGGAGTAGGCGTTTGAATTAGAATCTCTTGCTGAATCGGGGAATTTGATTCAGTAGATATATCTGAAGTAGTTGGTTGATTTCTTCGTGAATCTTCTGATCTGTCAACCACAACAGGTTTAGACTGTTAGACCACAGTCTCATTGGATTCAAGATCATCCAATCTGAAGATCCAATCTGAAGCTAAAGCCGGAAAGTCGACTCTCGATACAAAGTCTAATGTCGTTTGTAATAAATGTCGAAGTAAATTATTGTCTATTGTAATTTTAGTATTTAGTTTATCTTAGTTTAAATATCTAATATTGTTAGATTAATATGTAAGTTATATATTATATTAGTTGTTAGATAATATCTAGATATTAGTTTAGTAAGTTAGATATTAGTTTGGTAGTGTGTTAGAGAAATTCGCGCGATCAACTTGAAACGCAAAGCTTCAGTTTGCGCGACTTACTCTTCACGCAAACCTATTTTGCACCAGACTCTCATCGTGCAAAGCTCAATTCGCGCGACCATCTTGTAACGCAAACCTCATATTTGCGCCAACCACCACTAGCGCAAACCTCATTTGCTCCACCTTCTAAAAACGCAAAGTTTTCCAGACTTAGATCCTTTTTTATAGGATCACATCCAGAGAAGCCCTTGCAATCGGAATTGACACGAAGCCACCAGTTCTCTTTAAAGGAGAATACGAACAGTGGAAAGATCGGTTCTTGAACTTTATTGACAGGCATTAGTTGGGTGAATTCATTAGGAAATCGATAGAAGAAGGGATTATGAAACCAATTATGATGACTCGTATGGTTGGAACTGTGCCGACACTGTATGAACTTAAGTATTATGAGCTCGATGATGATAACCTAAAAAGAGCAAAAGGTGATAGATTATCGAAGTCATACATTCTACAAGGGATTCCAAACGAAATCTATGTAAAGATTGACAACTATAATGCCTCGGGCAAAGAGATGTGGGATCAGCTAGAGAAGATGATGCTGGGTTCAAAGGTTGGGAACCAGCTCAAACTTTCCAACTGCCTAAACAGTTATGAAGAATTTAAAGGCAGAAGTGGAGAGTCTCTAGAAGGAACTTATGACAGATTTGTGACCTTGCTAAACGAACTAAGCAAGAACAAGGTCACCAAATCTCAAATCGAGCTGAAGGTCAAATTCCTAAGTATTCTATAGCCGGAATGGAAGAGATTTACCAGACAGATGAAGCAGATCAAGGATCTGAATGAGATTCCACTTCATGAGGTGTATGAAACCCTCAAACAAAATGAAGAAGAGGTGGATGAAATTCTATATGAAAAGAGGCAGAAAGCAAAGACAGTTGAAGACACAGTTGCTCTTGTTGTCAAGAAGAAGAAGAAGAAGACGTTTGTGTATGAATCAGAAGAAAATGAAGCTTATGCAAACTCTGACTCAGATGACTGTGAACAACTGAAGCAGGCTATGCTCATGCTGACTAAGGCCTTTCAGAAGAAGTTCTACACGAAGCCAAGTTCAAACAGTCAGAGGTATTCTTGTGGTCCTAACAATTATGCTCATAAGGAAAGGCTTGAAGGAAGTAGATATGAAGGAAAGAAGTTTGAAATGAAGAGAATAGAGGAGAAGAAGCCGGGAGAGAGAAGGTATCATGCTGAAGGAAAGAGAATAGAGGAGAGAAAACCGGAGGAGAGAAGATTTCAAGCTGAATGATCCAGTCAGTCAGAACCACCAACGTGCTACAACTGTGGCAAAATAGGTCACTTTGCCAGAGACTGCCGAAGGCCAAAAGTCAGAAACTCCGAATATTACAAGAACAAAATGTTTCTTGCAAAGCAACAGGAGGCTGGTAAGGCACTGATGGCAGAGGATGAGTACTGGCTTGATCATTCAGACGAGGAAGAAGAGGATGAAGAGAAGGATGAACTAGTCAACATGTGCTTTATGGAAAGCAGGAATCAGACGCTGAAGCAGATTCAGAAGAGGATGAAAAAGATGAGGTATGTGATTTATCTTATTCAGATTTCATAAATAAAATGCATGCCATGAATTTAAAACAACAAGAGTTAGAGTCGAAGCTTAAGCGAGAAAATGGTGTTATAACTAACAAAAACCAATCGATACATGAGAGAAGTATTGATTGAGGTTTTACATAGAAACAATGACACCAACGCCAAAGAAAAGACAATTCTGAAATCAAGTCTAAACTGCGAAAGAGTGAGTCTGATTTCAGTGAGCTTACTAAAATGCATTTTTCATGTACTGAAGAAAACAAAACTTTAATTGCTAAATTAGATGCTTTGGAAAAGAAGTTATACTCATTAGGTCAAAGTGAGAAAACCATTCATCTAAACAAAACGAAAAAGAATAAAAAAAATTGGGGAATCAGTTATGAGAATCCTCGTTATCTTAAAAATGGTATAACTGAAGTGCCTGCACTTTATGATTTTACGTTCTTAAGACTCTCTCATCGATGCCCTTAACTTAAAGTTTTCTGGACTGGATTATCAAAAGAGGATGAAGCCATAGAAACGGAACAACGGAGGAAATCATCTATAGTTCACCTTCCATTTTTTTATGCGAAGCTGAATAATAGTTATGATAAAAAAGATGAAAAGAAATCTCTTTCAAATGACTTCTTTCAAAGTTATTTTGTCAAAGAAATGGAGGCAAAGCCTGTTAAAGGTAAACTTTATATCCTCCTCTTGTTTTGGAAAGTAAGATTTTCGAACTCAATGACTCTTTAACAGATGAAAGACTTTTGATTGAGATTGAACAAAAAGTTTTTTCTTCCGTGCTGAAAAATGTTATTATTTCAAAGGCTTCTAAATCTGATGACATGTTTGGTTCATCAAACGGAGGGTTTGTTTTTCTTAACTCTGACAGTGGTTCGGATGGTTGTTTTGAACAATTTGATTTTAATGCGAAACTTCCTAACCATTCATCTTTTGTTGTGAAATCTTTGGAAAAAAACAGTATGCCTGTTAACAGTGCAAAATCAACGAAAGTTGATAACTCAGTCTCTGTGAATGCTAAAAATGCTAAAAGAAAGATTAAATCTAAGCATTCACAGAAACCGAACACTACTGGTAATCCGAAGAAGAAGCATTTGTTTGTTACTCAGAAGTCTAACTCACGAGTTTCACATGTTTCAGATCTGAGCGAGCGAAAGCCACAAGTTAAATCTCAGTGGCAACCGAAACAGAAGCTTGACAAGGCCGTTAAATCTTTTTGTACTGTTAATTGTAATAAGACTTTACCTAGTAAAGATGTTTTGAAATCGAATGTTACTTCTATTTTGAAATACTCATTTACGCAACTATTCTAATTATCTAAATCTGCTAGGAAGTCTTCCTTTTATGATAAACATGTTTCTAATTCTTGTCAAGATTCTGAGATTTCGTTTGGCAATAATCATGTGCACTCATATCACTCATATCATTATAATGCTTCAAATGAATTTCAAATGAAAAGAGGACCCAATTTCAAATGGGTACCAAAATTTTGTGCTAACACAGTAGGACCCAAATTCCAGTGGGTACCTAAGGCTAAATCAAGACCCGCACGTCAAAGATAAAACAATGGTTTCTGAACACGTCTGTTCAGAACCCGTGCTTAAGAAGAGAATATGGCATTTGAACAACCCAGTTCAAGACCCAAACTTCAATGCTCAAAAAGTCTTAACTCAATCTTTGTTTTAAGACTATCTAAATCAATTGTTTCGTTATTTCTCTTGTGCAGATCCGTCATATGTGGTACTTGGATAGCGGATGTTCCAAGAATATGACTGGACAAAAGGAAATGTTGTCCAACTTTAAAGAGAAGTATTGCGGAACAGTTAGATTCGACAATGACCAGTTTTCACCAATAATGGGATATGGTGATGTACAACATGACAATGTCACGATCAAGAAGGTGAACTATGTTGAAGGCTTAAGGCACAACCTGTTCAGTATAGGTTAGTTCTGTGACAAAGACTTAGAGGTCAACTTCAAAGCCAAGAGGTGTTCAGTTCGCACTGAAGAAGGCGAGGAACTCTTGGTCGATACTCGAGAATCAGACCTCTACACAATCAATTTTTCAAATGTCCAGACTGACAAGCAGGTTTGTCTACTATCGAAAGCTTCGATGCAACAAAGTTGGTTATGGCATCGACGGATTTCTCACCTCAACTTTCGGTACATCAACAATATGGTCAGTAGAAAGCTCGTCAAAGGACTTCCAGAGCTCAAGTATGAAAGAGAACATCTTTGTGCAGCATGTGAAAAGGGCAAAATGAAGAGGGCTCCACATAAACCAAAGCCTGAACCGAGTACAAGCGCTCCGTTAGAGTTATTGCATATGGACTTATGCAGTCCGATGCGAATTCAGAGTCTAGGCGAAAAGAAGTACATACTCGTTATCGTGGACGATTACTCGCGATACACATGGGTCAAGTTTCTACGTTCAAAAGATGAGACACCAGATGTTCTCATTACATTCCTGAAGACGACCCAGGTGAATCTGCAAAAATCGGTCAAGCTTCTAAGAACAAACAATGGCACAGAGTTCAAGAACAAAAAGGTTGAAGAATATCTCGAATCTGTCGGGATTTCACATCAATACTCTGCTGCTCGTACGCCTCAACAAAATGGAGTGGGCGAAAGAATAAATCGTACGCTAGTCGAGGCTGCTCGTACTATGCTAAGTTAATCAGACTTACCTCTATTTCTGTGGGCTGAAGCTGTATCGACTGCGTGCTACACACAGAATCGATCCATGATACAACAAAGATTCAAAAAGACTCCTTATGCATTGATCAACAACCGAACACCGACAATCAAATATTTCCATATATTTGGGTGTAAGTGTTTCGTTTTAAACGATAAGGAGAGTCTAAACAAGTTCAGCGCCAAGGCGGACGAAGGCATCTTCATTGGTTATTCCTCAACATCAAATGCATACCGTATCCATCTGAAGAAGTCAAAGACGGTTATAGAAAACATCAACGTCACGTTTGATGAAGAGATGGCTTCCGAACAACAAAGTTCAGAACCCGTGATAACCGGAGTACTAGCTTCTGGGCAACTCAGTCCAGAACCTGCGTCTCAATAGAACAAATCAGATGAAGCATCAACGTCAACTAATCATATATCTGATTTAGACTTATTATTTGAATTGTTTTATGATGAATTTCTTGGATCAAATGTAAAGAAATTTGTTGTGGTTGACAGGATGGAAGACTTAACGACTACTCATCCAACCAGTTCAGATATTCCTATTGAATCCAACACCCCGATTCAACAAGATGTTCCAATTCAAATGCCGACTCCAACAGTTGAAGAAGTGACATGTAATGAAGAGACAGAAGTAGCTGAAACAGTAGGATGTTCTGTACAGATCCATCTACAGCAAGACCAAGTTGTACCTGCTGAGCCTTTTGAACCTACCACTTCAACTGCAATCATCATTCCTCCTGAACAAAATGAGGAAGGTACATGTCAGGATCTGAATTCTTAACAAGAATAAAAACTCAGAAACAATATTAAAGGAGTTTGCGGAATAACACTTTAATATTCAAAGATCAATGAAACAGTGAATCAAAATCTCAACTTGTAAACTTTATTGAATGATTCAAAGCTACAAGATTTTCCACACAATCTCAATATTGATGAACAGGCTCACCAATACGAATTCTACTTCTCTAGAACTAGGGTTCTAA
Organism: Arctium minus; assembly: GCA_954870635.1. NCBI lineage: Eukaryota > Viridiplantae > Streptophyta > Magnoliopsida > Asterales > Asteraceae > Arctium > Arctium minus. The sequence goes on from OX941081.1 coordinate 148,257,567, forward strand.
ACCTTGAGGTTGATTCTCTCTATGTTAGGATCGAATTCTCAACAAGAATTATAAATACTCAGAAACAATATCAAAGAAGTTTGCGGAATAACACTTTGATATTCAATGTAACAGTAAACAAACAGTATAAATTTGATGAACAACTTGCAACCTTGTATTGAATGATTGAGATTACAAGATTACACACACAACCTCAATCTTGAAGAACAAGCTCTTTCAAGACTAATTCTACTTCTCTAGAATTAGGAACTATGCCTTGAGGTTGATTCTCTCTAAAAAAACTTAGAATTTTTTATTAAACTCTACTATCAATTCTATACATATACTGAATAAAAGATAATTTCTAAACATAAAAAGATCTTCAGAATAGTTTTCACTATTATCTTCATCTTTCCATGTTTATCTTTAACCACGATCTCTTCAGCATTATCTGCACATTATCTTAGAAGCAGCATTAATCACTTGGAAGCATTAACTGAGTCTTGGCAGCATTAACTACTAAGCAGCACTAACCTCTAGCAGTACTAACTAGCTAAGCAGTACTAACTTTGTTCAAGCAGCACTAACTTTTCCTAGCAGTATTAATTCTACTAGAAGTAGTAATACCTAGCAGTATTAATCTTTGAAGTCCTCTGGCAGTACAAACTCTGAACTAGCAGCATTAAAGACTTGTCCACATCTTCAGTTCCCAACAATCTCCCCCTAACTTGACTTTTAGAAAGAGAAGTCAAGTTCTTCAAAGGCTTCCAAAACCTTCATTGATCTACTCCAATGTTAGGATCCAGTCCCATACTCTGATTGATAGTTCTCTGAATTAGGTAGTTTGCCATTTTTGAATTTGGTGCACAACCCAACTTCTTATTTAGCATGGCATGAAGCTTCAATCTGCTATGATTGTATACTCTATCCACTAGGAAGTACTCAGTGTGATTCAAATCCAAAGTCACTGCATATACTCCACTAGTTTCATATAAAGTCCAATTATTCACTGTTTGAAAGACATTACTTATTTTCTCCTCCACTTTATCAGGTTTGAACATCATGCACAGATACTCCATTATCAGCTTTGTAATTGAAATCACTGGAGCTTTCAGTTGATCTGCATATAACTTCATCCCTATCTCAAACATTTCTTCAATATCAGATCTTGAGCAGGTTCTGACAATCTTGTTCCAAGTGTTGTACACTTCATACTTCTCATCCTTTCTCTTCAATCTGATATATTCCTTTCCATCTACCTCCAAGACATCCCAGTGAATGACTTCAGGAGGTTTGAATCCAACAGGTTCAGGTGAGATAGGCTTTGGAGTTTTATCCATTACCACCATGTACATGTTTACATCTGAACTCTGTGGTACTTCCTGAGATTCAGCTTTCTTTTCCTCATTCTTAGGTGCCTCTTCTTGTTCAGCAACCTTTTTCTCTTCTTCTACTTTAGGCTTCTTTACAATCTTCTTTCTTTTGGCCATCATCTTAGTTCTCTTCAGAGTCCTTTGTCCTTGCCCTATAGTAGCTTCCATCTTCTTTTCTTCCTTTTTCTCTGCCTTTTCTTTGGTTGGAGTTCCCTCTTCACTTTCAGGGAAGGGTTGATTAATATTCACATCATGCCTCTCCTTGGCTTTCTTTTCAAACTCCACTCTATCCTTTTCATTACTCTTTAGCTTTTCCATTTCTTTCTCATAGAGGTCCTTGATTTGATCAAAAGTCATCTTCACAAACATTTCTTTCTTTACACCAATTGCACTCCTCAAGAAAGTTATCATTTTGTTTCTTTCCTGAGTAGCAAGGTAAGTTTGTGAAGGTCTTCTCTTCTTATCACTTGTTCTGGCCATCATAACCTTTCTCAAGCTCATTGCGCTTTGCTTTGCCTTCTCTGTTTCCAACCCTTTCTGGAATGCTTCATTTAACTCATTTGCAAGTGCTCTGGCTATTTCTCTGTCTTTTTCAACTTGCTCTTTTTCTGCTTGATCTAACTCTTCTTGCATTTTCTTGGCTAATACTTCATCTGACTCAAACATCTTTTGCTTTTTGGATGGTTGATCAGATTCTATCATCTTTTATTTTCCCTTTTCTTTGCATCTGCAGCCATTTCTTCCTTCTCTATTTTCTTTGCTCCCCCTTCATTTATGACCACTCCCTTTGCTTTGGGAGTGTCATTCTTTGCTTTGACAAGCATTTCTGCTACTTCAATCTCTGCTGGTGTTAACTCTGTTACTACTGCTTGTGAAATTTCAGCAGGACTAACAATTTCTGCTGCTTGTTTTGGCTCAGCAGTAGTAACAATTTATGCTTCTGGGGTTGTAACTGCTGCTGGTGTTGTTTCTGCTGCTTTCTTTTCTTCAACAAACTCCCCCTCAATCTGTTGATTTATCTGTTCTGAGCTTGAATTCTCCCCCTTTTTGGAAGCATACACATTTTCCTTGTTGGTTGCCCCCTTTCTCCTTCTTAGAACAAACTGACCTCTTCTTTTCGTTGCCATGAGCTTTCCCACCAGTTGTTTGAGTTTGGAAATCTGCTGTTGTTGGGAGATGACTACTTGCTGCAATTCTTTGATTTCCTTTCCTTGATTAACCACATCAACATTAATGTTGGCTAATGCTTCAATCAATTCCCAGTAAGTATATCTATCCTCACCTTCTTTAGGTGTTTTACCCACCCTTGAAGGATCCTTGGAATGTTTTGCCATCAATTCATCAGTTTCAGTTCTGTCCTCACCCTTTTTGGATGTTTTGCCCATCCTTGAGGGATCCTTGGATCTTTTAGTAGTGGCCTTCTGCCTAGTAGAAGCACCAGCTACCCCCTTGGTTTCTTGGCACCAGGGTCCTTTGGTTGATTTCTCACCCAAAGTTGCCATGGGGAAGGTCTTAGAGATGTTACCACTGTCCTTCTCTATGCTAGCAGAAGTAGTTGCAGCCTTCTCACCCATATGCTTTTCCTCCACCTCAGAGAGCACCTCCTTGGGGTTGAGAGACACCCCTTTGGTTTCCCTGTAGATATTCTCTAAAGGAGAATCCTCCCTTAGAGGGGTTAAAGGCTTAGAGGGTGAAGGTACAAGAAGGGAATGAGCCTTCTTTACCTGTTTTCTTTGATAAGTTTGGCTGATTGGTGAAGTTGGCTTATGAAGTAGAGACTGGGGGATTGATATAGAGTGGGAAGGTTGGGATTGGCTAGCAGTGGGATGGTCTAATGGGGGCCTTGACCCTGCTGCCATATTTCTTATGGTTGGGACACCACCATCATTGTTGAGAACAATGGGGTGTCAACTCCTTCCGAGTCCCTAGCAGATCTTCTCATATTTGAGAAAACCTTGCCTTTAAGGGGTTTAGGTACATATACCCCATCAAAGTGAGGTATGTCCGACAATTCAGTAGTGATAACTATCTGAACAAATCTGGGATACATAAAGAAACTCTTCTTGTTGTCCAGATTTGAGACAAGATCATTGAAGATCATTTGAGAAAAATTATATTTTCTAGCAGTGGATAAACACACCAAAGCATATGCAATGGGACTGCTAAATTGGCTCTAGCCAGTTGTTTTCTTTGAAATACAGTGCATCAAGGTATGAACAAAGAACCTCCATTGGGGTGAAAATTTTGCTTTGAAAAACTTAAAAATCCCCATTTGGCCTTCATACCCCATTCTTGAAAGAGTTGAGAAAAGTTCCTCATTAGGAATAGAGGTTATACCTGCAGCATCATCTAGACGTAGACAGATGCATAGTACATCTTCAGTAACGGTTAGGGTTTTTTCACACACTCTTGTCTTTATCATTCACACACCATTCTCAGTAACAATGGTGGCATTAGCCTAGAACTGCCTCTGATGCTCTATGAAGATGGTAGGAGACACAGTGAGCGCATGAGCGATGTGACTTGTCCTCAGAAAGTCGACTATCTGGTGAAATCCTTCAGCTTGTGTTGGCTTTTGGAGCATAGCTATCTCATTGTGCTCGTCGATGAATGCCATGGATGCCATTGAACTTGAAAGTTCTTGCCTGAAAACTTGGTACTTGAGAGAGAAAGGGTTTAGAGCGCAAGTGAACAATATGCAAAGAGTTGTTATGAACTCTTTAGGCGGGGAAAGGGTATTTATAGGTTGTGGAATATAAGCAGTATTAACAGTGAGCAGTATTAACTAACTAGCAGTATTAACAGAGAGCAGTATTAACTAACTAGCAGTATTAACTGAGAGCAGTATTAACCACTAGTAGTATTAACTAACTAGCAGTATTAACTAACTAGCAGTATTAACTGCGAGCAGTGTTAACCACTAGCAGTATTAACTAACTAGCAGTATTAACTGAACACTGGCAGTAGTAAAATTGTACTGGCAGTACTAAAACTGTACTGGCAGTATTAACCATACTTACACTTTTTAAGCTTGTGATGAACTGAGTACTACCATACATTTCCTGAAAAAGAAGATTAGTAACACCAAGAATAAACGATATACAGGTATTTAACCACTTTTTGAGAAGGGACTTATTCAGAGTTGATCATTCCCACACTTGTTACCAAGAAAGTGAATCTACCCACATCAAAGGCTTTGGTGAATAGATCAGCAAACTGGTTATCAGTATGAACTTTTACAACTTGAATGAGTTTCTTTTCATTGCAGTCTCTTATAAAGTGATACCTGATCTCAATGTGCTTTGTCTTTGAGTGCTTGACAGGATTATTGACAATGCTAATAGCACTGCTATTATCAATAAAGATTGGAGTGTGTAGAAAGGTTACCCCATAGTCCAGCATTTGATTCTGAATCCATAACACTTGAGAACATCAACTTGCAACTGCTATGTACTCTGCTTCTGTTGTTGATGTGGACACTGTGGTTTGTTTCTTGCACTGCCATGAAACTAGTCTTGCACCCAAAAACTGACATCCTCCAGAAGTAGATTTTCTGTCCAAGTTTGCTCCACCTAGATCACTGTCTGAGTATGCAAGTAGGTCAAATGATGAGTCCTGAGGATACCAAAGTCCCAATCTGGGTTGCCCTTTGAGATATCTGAATATCCTCTTAACAGCTTGATAGTGAGATTGCTTTGGCCTAACTTGGAATCTTGCACATACACAGACTGGAAACATTATATCTGGCCTAGAGGCTGTAAGATACATGAGAGAGACAATCATGGATCTATAATGATGAACATCCATATCCTCCCCCTCAAGATCTGCTGTTATCTGCTTGTGTGTCTCAATAGGTGTGCTGCCAGGTTTTGAATCTGAGAAACCAAACTTGGTTAGAATGTCCTGCACATACTTGGACTGACAGATAAAGATTCCATCTAACTTCTGTTGAACTTGGAGTCCAAGGAAGAAAGTAAGTTCCCCCATGGTACTCATTTTGAACCTTTGATGCATTAGTTCCTCAAACTCCTTGCACATGTTGTCTCTTGTGGATCCAAAGATAATTTCATCCACATAGATTTGGACCAGCAAGATATCCTTCTTCTTTCTCTTGATGAACAGAGTCTTATCAATGACTCCTCTTTCAAAGCCATTTTCCAAGAGATATGATGACAGAGTGTCATACCATGCTCTTGGAGCTTGATGCAGTCCATAAAGTCCTTTCTTCAATTTGTATACCCTGTCTGGATAGCTTGAGCTTTCAAACCCTGGTGGTTGACAAACATATACTTCTTCTTCAATTGAGCCATATAGAAATGCACTTTTTACATCCATTTGATAGACTTTGAATTTCATATAAGAAGCATAAGCCAGGAATAATCTAATTGCTTCTATCCTAGCCACAGATGCAAATACATCTTCATAATCTATTCCCTCTTCTTGTGTATACCCTTGAGCCACCAACCTTGCTTTATTCCTTATTACTATTCCTCTTTCATCTCTCTTATTCCTGAAGACCCATTTTGTGCCTATTGCTCTTTGGCCTTTAAGAAGGTCTACCAGACCCCAAACATCTTGCAGCTTGAATTGTAGTAGCTCTTCCTGCATAGCTTCTATCCAACTGGACTCTTTCATAGCATCATGAGCCTTCTTAGGCTCAAGCTGGGATAAAAAGCAAGAAAGCACTGTATGCTGTTGGTCTTGCATCTCTTGCAGCCTGCTTTGATTTCTAGTCATCATAGGAGAAGAGATATCTCCTATTACCAACTGAGGAGGATGATTCTTTTGAGTTCTGGTGTGATGACTAGACTCTTCATTGAGTCCAACCTCTAGATTTGAGTCATTCATCTCAACTGAGGTGATTTCAGCAGCTACTTCAGATTCTATATTTTCTTCACTCTCCTCATCTCTTCTTTCTTCTTCACTCTGATTTGGTTCAGTAGTTGGCTCCTTTTTACAGTCTTCAATAGGATCCACAGTAGGTATGGGAAAGATCACAGATTGAGATATACTGTCTTAAACTTGTGTAGTCCCTGATCCTCCACTTCGTGAACCTGCATAATCATCACTACTGAAACCAAAAGAGTTAGTTAGTGAATCAATGTCAAATAGCCACTGAGGACCAGACCTAATAGGATTTGGTGTGTTCTCATTGCATTTGACATTGTCACTTTCTTCAATTATTCTAGAAGAAGAGTTAAAAACTCTGTAGGCCTTACTCTGAGATGAATAACCAACAAGAAATCCATCATCTGCCTTTCTATCAAACTTACCTAAGTGAGACTTGGTATTGAGAATTGTACAAGGACATCCAAAAGGTTTGAAAAATCCAATAAAGGGTTTTCTTTTATTTAAAAGCTCATATGGGGTCTTGTTCTTTGGCTTGACTACTAGAACTCTGTTTTGGACATAACAAGCAGTATTAACTGCTTCAGCCCAGAAGGTAATTGGCAGTTTTGAATCAGCCAACAGAGATCTGGCAGGCTCTATTAGTGTCCTATTTCTCCTCTCAGCAACTCCATTCTGTTGAGGAGTCCTAGGGGCACTATATTGTCTCTCAATTCCTTGTTCTTCACAGAAGGTGTTTAGATCAATATTTTTAAATTCAGTTCCATTGTCTGATCTAATGACTTTTACTTTTTGATTAGTTTGGTTTTCAATTCTTAGGATGAAGGATTTGATCAGTCCACTTGTCTCATCCTTAGTCCTTAGAAAATATACCCAGGTAAATCTAGAGTAATCATCAACAATAACCAAGCAGTAAGATTTCTTGCCTATACTCATAACATTTGTAGGACCAAACAGATCCATATGCAATAACTGGAGACAAGAAGAAATTGTATTTAATTCTTTGGACTTATGAGAAGTTTTGTGCTGTTTGCCTTTAAGACAAGCAACACAATGATCATCACATGAAAAGACTTTTGATGGTAAACCTCTTACAAGGTTGTTTTTAACAAGTTTGTTCATAGTCTTGAAGTTCATGTGACACATCCTTATGTGCCAAAGAGAGGATTCATCCACAGATGCTTTTGAAACAAGACAGTTCAGGGATGAAACACTTGAGACATTGTCCATATCTAGACAATAAACATTGTCCTTTCTTGGAGTTCTAAGTAGTATCATGCTTTCATCAACTACCTTGAACTCTGGAGCAAGGATCATACATTCTGTATTGGTAAATAATATACTATGTTGTTTGTCACAAACCTGTGATACACTTAACAGGTTGTACTTTAACTGATCAACATAGTAGACATCCTCAACTGTCATCTTACCTTTTGTAACATTACCTTTTCCACTTATTTTACCACCTGTAAGATTGTCTCCAAATGCAACATGTCCTCCATTGATATACTTGAAATCCTAAAGGCATGACATGTTACCTGTCATGTGCCTAGAGCAACCACTATCAACATGCCATATGCTCTTCCCCTTGAGCTGTTGGTTGCCCTGCACATAAGATAAATCATTTTGTATGAAATAGGAACCCAAGCCAAAGTGGTCTTGGGAACCCCTTTCTCATCAAAATATTTACATTCTTTCTTGAAAAGATTTTTAAACTTTGCCTCCTCATTTCTGGAGTACTTTGTCACAATGATGGGTTTGGAAACACATTTGCTAGAAGCAGTACTGGTTTTAGAAGTACTAACTGCATTAGCAGCACTTGCATGCTTAGCATTACTAACCTTGTTAGAAGTAGTAACTGTGTTAGCAGCAGTAACTGTGTTAGCAGTATTAACCTTTGAAGGGGTACTAACAGTATTAGCAGCATTAATATTTTCAGTAGTACTAACACTGGTAGCAGCAGTAATGCTTCTAGCAGCACTATCCCTGTCAGCATTACTAACAGTTTTAGTGCTTCTAGGCACCCACATTTTAATACTTTCTTTTAAAACCTTTTTCTTCATGGGTCCTTTGATTTCAACAAACTTCTTAACCACATGTTTCTTTCCATCCTTCCTATAACCAACATGTCTTTGCACAAATCTTTGAAAGTTCATCTGTTGATTAATAGGGTTAAAGAAACAGTGCTTAGCCAAATGTTTTAACTTACCACATATGAAACAAGGTTTTGGTCTGATTATTTTATTTAGATCAACTCCTTGTTTCTGAGCCCATTGATTATTCCAGTTTCTTTGGTTACCTCTTTTTATACCAGAATTTATGCTCTCAGATTTGTTGCAAGCACACTGTTTACAAGGTCCAGGATTCACAACAGTGGTTTGTTTGTAATGGACCTTGTTATCCTTTCCTTTGGTCTTCTCTATCTCCTTAGACTTGACCCAGATCCTTCCACCTCCCTCATTGGTAACAATGTTGTTTTCTAAGGGTATCTCTTTACTCACAGCATTGTTCCTATTCTCACTGGCTTCTTTCTCAGTCATATCCTTAACAACTACCTCATCCAAAGGATCTATCTTAAAGGCTTCCTCAGACAAGTCCTTTTTCTCCTTGGTCTCTAACAAGTCTGAACTAGGAGAGATATAGTTGTTGTTGTAAGGAGGGGGTGTGTTGTTGTATCCAATACCAGGCTTCATCTTATCATGAATCTGAGCCTTTAGAAGAGAATCCATTGCTTTTGAAGCATATGAAAACTTTTCTATTTCAAGCTTAACCTTAGATAGTTCTTCTTTCAACCAATCATTCTCTTCTATGGACTTAGACAGTTTGGCCTCTAACTCATTCTTTTCCCACTTCCAATAGGTTGTGTCATAAGAATGTTGAAGCTCATTTGCTTGAAAGCCTTTGATTTGTTCTTCAAACCTCTCAACTATCAACACATAATCTCTTCTGTCATTTTCTAATCTTTTGAGGTCACCACATGTTTTGGTTGTGATCCCTGTACCTTTTGACAGTCTCTATGCAAGATTAAGTACAAAGATTAGAAATTACCTTAGAGGGGAGATCAGACACTTCTGCCATAAGAGCTTGATTCTGAATGGCTTCCTCAGCTTGGTCACTCCAGTCAAACCCCATTCCTTGTTGGGAAACAAGGGCTTGAGCAGGGTTCTTGTTTTGATTGTAGCCTCCATTCTGAGCTTGTTGGTGGTTGTTGTTAGAAACACCACTTCTGCACTCTCTAGCAAAGTTTCCCTTCATGTGGCACTTATAGCATTCCACCTTTGTCTTGTCAAAACCAGCTCCATCTTCTCTTCTTTGAGAGAAGTTGTTCCTCCCTGTTCTTTTAATAAACTTCTTCACCCTCATAGATAACATGGCCATCTGCCATTTAATGTCCATCTCCTCCAGGTCATCAGGGTGAAGTTGTTCCAGATCATCATTAATCAATGAATTGTTGCTGTGACTGGACAAAAAGGCTTCAAAGACAGTTTCAGTGCCTTTTTCTGAATTCACTCCACTGGCAGCACTAACTGCTTCAGGATTGGCAGTAGTATCAGTAGCTGCTGATAGAAGAGAAACATTGTGAATATACCCAGTGGGTTTCTTCTTGGTTTCTACCTCAGTTTCAAAAACTCTTAGATCATTATATAGATCATCAAGTTCCTTCTCTTCCAGATTGTCACTCTGTCTATATGAGACAGTGTACATAGTCCATTCATCCCCAAGAGATCTGAGGAACTTCCTGTTGATATCATCTTGCTCCATCTTCACTCCTACAGTAGCCAGTTCACCAATGAGCTTGTTGAACCTATCAAAAGTTTGAGTCATAAACTCATTCTTTGAAGAAGTGAAGTTCTCATACTGTTGCTTTAGAACATCTCTTTGATTTCATTTGATGCTTTTAGTTCCAACAAATCTTTTCTCTAGAGCATTCCAGAGAATCTAAGCATCAGTGCAGTTGCAAAATTGATGCTGATATTCATTGGGGATGGCCAAGAGCAGAGTGCTCAAGGCCTTCATCTCTGTCTGTCTAATCTTCCTCTCACCATCTATCTTTGGTGGAGGTCTCTTCCCATCTGGTCCAATCTTTCCTGCTTCAGAAGGACCATTCTCAATGATATCCCACATTGAGTAGCCAGTGAGAAGAATGTATTGCCTGATTCTGATCTTCCACATGTCAAACTCACTGGGTTTGAGCATTGGAACCTTAGAGACCAGAGTACTATTTGATTCTGCAAAGTTTTCCATGATGAATGAATAGATGTTTCTGAGAGAACAGACTCTGATACCACTTGTTAGGATCGAATTCTCAACAAGAATTATAAATACTCAGAAACAATATCAAAGAAGTTTGCGGAATAACACTTTGATATTCAATGTAACAGTAAACAAACAGTATAAATTTGATGAACAACTTGCAACCTTGTATTGAATGATTGAGATTACAAGATTACACACACAACCTCAATCTTGAAGAACAAGCTCTTTCAAGACGAATTCTATTTCTCTAGAATTAGGAACTATGCCTTGAGGTTGATTCTCTCTAAAAAAACTTAGAATTTTTTATTAAACTCTTCTATCGATTCTATACATATACTGAATAAAAGATAATTTCTAAACATAAAAAGATCTTCAGAATAATCTTCACTATTATCTTCATCTTTCCACGTTTATCTTTAACCACGATCTCTTCAGCATTATCTTTACATTATCTTAGAAGCAGCATTAATCACTTGGAAGCATTAACTGAGTCTTGGCAACATTAACTACTAAGCAGCACTAACCTCTAGCAGTACTAACTAGCTAAGCAGTACTAACTTTGTTCAAGCAACACTAACTTTGACTAGCAGTATTAATTCTACTAGAAGTAGTAATACCAAGCAGTATTAATCTTTGAAGTCCTCTGGTAGTACAAACTCTGAACTAGCAACATTAAAGACTTGTTCACATCTTCAGTTCCCAACACTCTATGAAAGCAAAACTCAGAATATTGTCTAACTTGATGTTCTAAACTATTCTCAATAAGTCTATACATATACTAAAGATAAAAGATAATTACAAAATATAAAAGATCTTCAGTATAATCTTCCATAGTTATCTCCAAGCTTTCCATGAATATCTTCAATCAATACAGTTGTCCCTCATTACCATCTGAAGTCTTCATCTCATAAGCAGCACTATCTTCATGAGCAGTGTTAATACACAGCAGCATTAATACTCTGAGCAGTATTAAGTTCAGCAGTACTAAATTTGCTTAGCAGTAGTAACTTCTTCAAGCAATATTAATCTTGGTTAGCAGCATTAATCTGTCTCAGCAGTAGTAACTTCAGAAGTAGTAACCATGTTGTGCTAGCAGCATTAATCATACTTGTGCATTTCTGTAATTCCCAACAATCTCCCCCTAACTTGACTTTTAGGAAGAGAAGTCCAGTTCTTCAATTATTTTCTTCAAGATGCTTTCAACACTACAGATTAGTTGCCCAAATTCGGATCCAGACCCAGACTTTGATTGATTGTTCTTCTAACCACAATTCTGGCCATTTCTGATTCCTTTGCACACACTAGCTTAGCTTTCAGCATCCCATTCAGCTTCTCCTTGTTGTGATCATATACTTTGTCCACCAGGTAGTGTTCATGATAACAGTTATCTATTGTGATCATGTATACACCACAGTTTTCAAAGAGCATCCACTTATCAATCTTCTTGAACCCATACTCATGATGTAGATCCTTGATCCTGTAAACCACCTTTTCTGGTTCAAACATCATACAAAGGTATTCCATAGATACTTTGAGTAGGCTTTCTTCATTTCCTTTCATCACATGCTCATATAGCTTGATTCCCACCTTGTGCATTTCTTCTAGATCAGCCCTGGAACAACTTCTAATCACTTTGCCCCAAGTTGAGTAGACTTCAAACACATCACCAACTCTTTTGATTCTGAAATAATCCTTTCTGTTATCTCTCAGAATGTCCCAAAAGATGATTTCTGGTGCTTTCACAGAAATGGGAACAGCCTGAACTGGTTCTATTATTGTCATGTAGAGACCCACATGTTCATCAGATTGCTTGTTGGACTGCTCTGGGTTCTGCTCTGGGTTCTGCTGAAGGTGTAACTGAAGGTTCTGCCTCTTTTTCAGCTTCTTCAACCCTTGGCTTCTTGGACTGTTTTTGGAAGCTATGGTCTTCATCCTCTTTGCAGATTTAGCTTCTATACCAACATTCTCTGGCTCTTCCTTCTTTTCTTTTGTAGGTGTGAATTCCTCAGGGAATAGTTTTTGAATGTTGAGATCATACCTCTCTTTCATTCTTCTTTCAGGAAGAGAAGTCCAGTTCTTCAATTATTTTCTTCAAGATGCTTTCAACACTACAGATTAGTTGCCCAAATTCGGATCCAGACCCAAACTTTGATTGATTGTTCTTCTAACCACAATTCTGACCATTTCTGATTCCTTTGCACACACTAGCTTAGCTTTCAGCATCCCATTCAGCTTCTCCTTGTTGTGATCATATACTTTGTCCACCAGGTAGTGTTCATGATAACAGTTATCTATTGTGATCATGTATACACCACAGTTTTCAAAGAGCATCCACTTATCAATCTTCTTGAACCCATACTCATGATGTAGATCCTTGATCCTGTAAACCACCTTTTCTGGTTCAAACATCATACAAAGGTATTCCATAGATACTTTGAGTAGGCTTTCTTCATTTCCTTTCATCACATGCTCATATAGCTTGATTCCCACCTTGTGCATTTCTTCTAGATCAGCCCTGGAACAACTTCTAATCACTTTGCCCCAAGTTGAGTAGACTTCAAACACATCACCAACTCTTTTGATTCTGAAATAATCCTTTCTGTTATCTCTCAGAATGTCCCAAAAGATGATTTCTGGTGCTTTCACAGAAATGGGAACAGCCTGAACTGGTTCTATTATTGTCATGTAGAGACCCACATGTTCATCAGATTGCTTGTTGGACTGCTCTGGGTTCTGCTCTGGGTTCTGCTGAAGGTGTAACTGAAGGTTCTGCCTCTTTTTCAGCTTCTTCAACCCTTGGCTTCTTGGACTGTTTTTGGAAGCTATGGTCTTCACCCTCTTTGCAGATTTAGCTTCTATACCAACATTCTCTGGCTCTTCCTTCTTTTCTTTTGTAGGTGTGACTTCCTCAGGGAATAGTTGTTGAATGTTGAGATCATACCTCTCTTTCATTCTTCTTTCAGGAAGAGAAGTCCAGTTCTTCAATTATTTTCTTCAAGATGCTTTCAACACTACAGATTAGTTGCCCAAATTCGGATCCAGACCCAGACTTTGATTGATTGTTCTTCTAACCACAAATCTGGCCATTTCTGATTCCTTTGCACACACTAGCTAGCTTTCAGCATCCCATTCAGCTTCTCCTTGTTGTGATCATATACTTTGTCCACCAGGTAGTGTTCATGATAACAGTTATCTATTGTGATCATGTATACACCACAGTTTTCAAAGAGCATCCACTTATCAATCTTCTTGAACCCATACTCATGATGTAGATCCTTGATCCTGTAAACCACCTTTTCTGGTTCAAACATCATACAAAGGTATTCCATAGATACTTTGAGTAGGCTTTCTTCATTTCCTTTCATCACATGCTCATATAGCTTGATTCCCACCTTGTGCATTTCTTCTAGATCAGCCCTGGAACAACTTCTAATCACTTTGCCCCAAGTTGAATAGACTTCAAACACATCACCAACTCTTTTGATTTTGAAGTAATCCTTTCTGTTATCTCTCAGAATGTCCCAAAAGATGATTTCTGGTGCTTTCACAAAAATGGGAACAACCTGAACTGGTTCTATTATTGTCATGTAGAGACCCACATGTTCATCAGATTGCTTGTTGGACTGCTCTGGGTTCTGCACAGATTCTGCTGAAGGTGTAACTGAAGGTTCTGCCTCTTTTTCAGCTTCTTCAACCCTTGGCTTCTTGGACTGTTTTTGGAAGCTATGGTCTTAACCCTCTTTGCAGATTTAGCTTCTATACCAACATTCTCTGGCTCTTCCTTCTTTTCTTTTGTAGGTGTGACTTCCTCAGGGAATAGTTGTTGAATGTTGAGATCATACCTCTCTTTCATTCTTCTTTCAGCCTCTTCCCTTTGTGAGGAGTCCCCTTGAAGCTTAGCCATTTCCTTTTTATAGAGCTCCTCAACTTGACTGTATGACATATTAGTAAACATCTCTCCTTTGACACCAATTGAACCTTTCAGGAAGTTGATCATTTTTATCCTTTCCTGATTGCCCAAAAAGGTCTTGGAAGGTTGTCTTTTCTGCTTTTTAAGTGGCATTCTTTTGACTGGTAATTTCTTGGCCTCAACTGCAGTTTGCATGCTCTTTTGATATTCTTCATTTAGCTTTTGGGCCATGTCCAGTGCAAACTCTCTATCCTTTGCAGATTGGAGTTGTTCCTCCCTTTCCATTTCTGCCTGAAGCTATTTTGCCACTTCTTCATCCATCTCAATCTGATTCTTCTTCTTTGAAGGTTGTTCAGGTTTAATCACCTTTTCCTTTCCCTTTGTATCCTTCAAACTTGTCTCACTGCTTTCTTTTCTTTTCTTTGAAAGGCCTCCTTCATTGATGACCACTCCCTTGGCCTTTTGAGCAACCTTAGGAGTGTCATTCTTGGCTTTTACCAATGTTTCTGCTATTTCCAACTCTTCAACAGATAGCCCTGTTACTGCTGCTACCTGTTCTGTTACTGCTGTTGCTTGAACCTCATCTGTTTCTACTGCTTTTGTTTCTGTTTTTGCAGGTTTCTCCCCCTCAAACTCAAATCCCATGCCATAAGTACTTTCCTTCTCTGCTTCAGCGTCTTGATTCTCCCCCTTGTTGAAAGCATCATTAGCATTTGACCTCTTCTTCAAAACAAACTGCCTTCTCCTTTTCTTTTGTACCAATCTTGTTACCATTTTCTTCAGTTTGGTAATCTGTACTTGTTGAGACAGAATTACCAGTTTCATCTCTTCTATGTCTTTGCCTTGCTTGATTACATCCATATTGATGTTTCCTAAAGTTTCCATCAGTTCATTATAGTCATATCTGTCCTCACCTCCTTTGGGTGTTTTTACCACCTTTGGAGGATCATTGGATCTTTTTGTAGTAGAGGTCTTCTGCCTAGCAGAAGCACCTGCTACCCCCTTGGTTTCTTGGCACCTGGGACCTTTGGATGATTTCTCACCCAAGGTTGCCATGGGGAAGGTCTTATTGATGTTACCACTGGCCTCCTCTGTGCTAGCAGGAGTAGTAGCAACCTTTGCATCCATATGCTCATTCATCTCCTCAGTGAGCACCTCCTTGGGGTTGGGAGACACCCCTGTGGTTTCCCTATAGATATTCTCTAATGGAGAATTCTCCATTAGAGGGCTTGAAGGCTCTATGGGTGAAGGTACAAGAAGGGAAGGAACCTTCTTTACCTTTTTCCTTATGTATGTGTTGGTAATTGGTGAAGTTGGTTTTTGAAGAAGGGACTGTGGGATTGATATGGTGATTGAAGGTTGGGATTGGCTTTCAGTGGGATGGTCTAATGAGGTCCTTAACCTTGAAGCCATACCTTCTGGATTGTGGTACACCACCATCATTGTAGAGAACAATGGGGTGTCAACTTCTTCCGTGTCCAATGGAGATCTCTTCATCAAATTGAGGCATATCCGTCAATTCATTGGTTATAACTACCTGGACAAATCTTGGGTACATATAGAAACTCTTTTTATTTCCCAAGTTTGACACAAGTTCATTGAAAATCATTCTTGAAAAATTGTACTTTCTGGCAGTGGCCAAGCAGACCAAAGCATAAGCAATGGTGCTGCTGAACTCACTCCATCTAGTAGTCTTTTTAGAAATACAATGCATAAGGGTATGGACAAAGAAGCGCCATTGGGGTGAAAATTTAGCTTTTGAGAACTTGAAAACACCCAAAGGACCTCCATACCCCATTCTAGTAAGAGTATAAAACAGTTCATCATTAGAGATAGATGAGATACCTGCGGCATCGTCTAGACGTAGACTGATGCGAATTACCTCTTTAGAAACTGTCAAGGGTTTATCACACACCCTTGTCTTGATAACCTTCTCACCATTTTCAGTAACAATGGTGGCATTGGCCCAAAATTGCTTTTGGTGCTCAATGTAGATAGATTGTGACACTGTGAGAGCGTACTCGATATGGCTAGACTTGAGAAAGTCGACTATCTGATGAAATCCATCAGCCTGCTTTGGCTTATGTAGCTTTGCTATCTCGTTGTGTTCGTCAATAAAAGCCATTGGTGCCATCGAGCGTGAGTGTTCTTGCCTGAAACTTACTAGGTGCTTGAGAGAAAAAGGTTTAGAGAGAAGATGAACAAGATTCAAAGAGTCGTTATGAGCTTTAGGCGGGCAAAAGGGTATTTATAGTATTCGGGACAGAAGCAGTATTAACTAACTAGCAGTATTAACTGATAGTTGTATTAACCACTAGCAGTATTAACTAACTAGCAGTATTAACTGAGAGCAGTATTAACCACTAGCAGTATTAACGAACTAGCAGTATTAACTGAGAGCAGTATTAACCACTAGCAGTATTAACTTTGCACTGGCAGTATTAAAACTGCACTTACACTGTTGAAGCTTGTGATAGTCTGAGCAAGGTAATAACTTCCTGAGAAATATGATTAGTAACACCAAAGAATAACAAATAATAGTTATGTAAACACTTTTTAAATCTTGAGCTTATTCAGAGTTGATCATTCCCACACTTGTGACCAAGAAAGTGAATCTACCCACATCAAAAGCTTTAGTGAATAGATCAACAAACTGGTTGTCAGTATGAACTTTAGCAACTTAAATAAGCTTCTTTTCATTACAGTCTCTAATAAAGTGATACTTGATCTCAATGTGCTTTGTTTTGGAGTGCTTGACTAGATTTTTAACAATGCTTATAGCACTGCTATTGTCAATGAAGATTGGAGTGTGAATAAAAGGTTACCCCATAGTCCAGCATCTGATTCTGAATCCATAGAACCTGAGAGCAGCAACTTGCAGCAGCAATGTACTCAGCTTCTGTTCTAGATAAGGACACTGTGGTTTGCTTCTTACACTGCCAAGATACTAGTCTTGCACCCAAAAGTTGACATCCACCTGAAGTAGACTTTCTATCCATATTAGCACCTCCCAAGTCACTATCTGAATATGCAATCAAGTCAAAGTTGGATTCATACGGATACCAAAGACCTAATCTAGGTTGCCCTCTTTAGTATCTGAAAATCCTCTTAACAGCTTGAAGATGTGATTGCTTTGGCTTGACTTGGAATCTGGCACACAAACACACTGGAAACATGATGTCTGGTCTTGAGGCTGTGAGATACATGAGAGATCCAATCATTGATCTATATAGATGGACATCAACATCCTCCCCCTCAAGATCAGCAGTGATCTGTTTATGAGTCTCCATTGGTGTGCTTGCTGGCTTTGAGTCTGTTAAACCATACTTATCCAGGGTGTCTTTCACATATTTTGATTGGCTTATGAAGATTCCATCTTTCTGATGTTTCACTTGAAGCCAAAGGAAGAAAGTAAGTTCACCCATTGAACTCATTTTAAAGCTCTTGTACATCAACTCTTCAAAGTCTCTACACATATGATCTTTTGTGGACCCAAAGATGATGTCATCTACATAGATCTGAACAAGTAGGATGTCCTTCTTTCTTCTTTTGATAAAAAGGGTTTTGTCAATTATACCTATTTCAAACCCATTTTCCATGAGATAGGTAGACAGCGTATCATACCATGCTCTTGGGGCTTGATACAGACCATAGAGAGCTTTCTTCAGTTTGTAAACTCTGTCAGGATATGATGGATTTTCAAATCCAGGGGGCTGACAGACATATACTTCTTCATCAATTGTTCCATATAGAAAGGCACTCTTTACATCCATCTGGTATACCTTGAACTGCATAAATGAAGCATAGGCTAGAAATAGCCTAATTGCCTCTACCCTTGCAACTGGAGCAAAAAGTTCATCATAGTCTATGCCTTCTTCCTGAGTGTACCCTTGTGCCACAAGCCTTGCTTTGTTTCTGATGACTATTCCTCTCTCATCCTTTTTATTCCTGAAGATCCACTTGGTGCCAATAGCTCTATGACCTTTTGCAACTTAAACTGTAGTAACTCTTCTTGCATGGCTTCTATCCAACTGGAATCTTTCATTGCATCATAAACTTTCTTAGGTTCAATTTGAGATAGAAAGCAAGAGATTACTGTATGTTGCTGATCCTGTAGCTCTTGAAGTCTGCTTTGATTCCTAGTTACCATAGGAGAAGAGATGTCTCCTATTACCAGCTCTGGAGGATGGTTCTTTTGAGTTCTTGTCTGGTGACTAGGTTCTTCATTGATTCCCACATCTAGATTGGAATCATTTAAGTCAGCTGAGGGGATCTCATCAGCTACTTCTGGTTCTTCATTCTCTGGATTATGCTCATCTCTTCTTTCTTCTTCACTCTGACTTGGTTCAGTAGCAGTCTCCTTTTCACAGATTTCAGGTTCCATTGTAGGTATGGGAAAGATCACAGACTAAGGAATAATGTCTTATACTTGTACATTCTCTGATCCTCCATTTCCTGAACCTGCATGCTCATCACTACTGAAACCCAAAGAGTTAGTGAGTGAATCAATGTCAAACAACCACTAAGGACCAGAACCAATAGGGTTTGGTGTGTTCTCATTGCACTTGACATTGTCACTTTCCTCAATTATTCTTGAAGAAGAATTAAAAACTCTGTAAGCCTTACTCTGAGATGAGTAACCAACAAGAAAACCATCATCTGCCTTGCTATCAAACTTTCCTAAGTGAGTTTTGGTATTGAGAATGGTACAAGGACACCCAAAAGGTTTGAAAAATCCAATAAATGGTTTTCTTTTATTTAAAAGATCATATGGTGTTTTGTTTTTAGGCTTAACTACTAGAACTCTGTTTTGGACATAGCAAGCAGTATTAACTGCTTCAGCCCAGAAAGTAATTGGCAGTTTAGAACCAGCTAACAGAGATCTAGCAGCCTCAATCAGTGTCCTATTCCTTCTCTCAGCAACACCATTTTGTTGTGGAGTCCTAGGAGCACTGTATTGCCTCTCAATTCCTTTTTCCTCACAAAAGGTGTTTAGGTAATGATTTTTAAATTCAGTACCATTGTCTGACCTAATGACTTTTACTCTTTGATTTGTTTGGTTTTCAATTCTTAGAATAAAGGATTTGATCAGTCCACTTGTCTCATCCTTAGTCCTTAGAAAATATACCCAGGTAAATCTAGTGTAATCATCAACAATAACTAAGAAGTATGATTTCTTACCTATACTCATAACATTTATAGGCCCAAACAGATCCATATGCAACAGCTGAAGAGAATTAGAGATAGTGTTCAACTCTTTGGGCTTATGAGAAGTTTTGTGTTGTTTGCCTTTGAGATAGGCAACACAATGATCATCACATGAAAAGACTTTTGAAGGAAAACCTCTTACAAGGTTGTTTTTAACAAGTTTGTTCATTGTTTTAAAGTTCATGTGACACATCCTTCTGTGCCAAAGTGATGATTCATCCAAATATGCTTTTGACACAAGACAGTTTAGGGATGAATCAGTTGAAACACTTTCCATATCTAAGCAATAAACATGATCCTTTCTGGGAGTTCTTAGTAGTATCATCTTTTCATCAACTACCTTGAATCCAGGAGCAAGGATGATGCATTCAGAATCAGTAAATAATATACTATGCTTTTTGTCACAAACCTGTGATACACTTAACAGGTTGTACCTTAATTGCTCAACATAGAATACATCTTCAAAAGTCATTTTACCTTTGGTTACATCTCCCTTACCACTGATCTCCCTTACATCTCCATCTGGAGTATTACCAAAAGCAACATGCCCACCATCAATTTTCTTGAAATTCTTGAGGCAAGACATGTTCCCTGTCATGTGCCTAGAGCAACCACTATCAACATGCCAGATGCTCTTCCCCTTGAGCTGCTGGTTGCCCTGCACATAAGATAAAACAATTAGTATTGATTGGGAACCCAAGCCAAAGTGGTCTTGGGTCTCCCTTTCTCATCAAAGTATTTACATTCCTTTTTGATGAGATTTTTAAACTCAGAGCACTCTTTACTGGAGTACTTTGTCAAGATGATTGGCTTAGCAGCACAAACTTTAGAAGCAATACTAACCTTAGAAGTACTAATAGAGTTAGCAGCACTAACAGGTTTAGCAGTACTAAACTTGTTAGAAGTACTAACAGAGTTAGCAGTATTAACATTAGAAGAAGTACTAACAATGTTAGTTTTAGCAGTACTAATACTCTTAGAAGCACTAACATTGGTAGCAGTAGTATTGCTTCTAGCAGCACTATCATTGTCAGCAGTACTATTTGTGGTAGCAGTACTAACAATTTTAGTGCTTTTAGGAATCCACATCTTGACACTTTCCTCAACAGTCTTTTTCTTCATGTGGCTTTTAGATTTAGCAGATTTCTTAGCCACATGGTTCCTTTCATTCTTCCTATAACCAAAGGGTTTTTGCACAGTTCTTTGAAAATTCATCCTTTGGTTCATAGGATTGAAATAACAGTATTTAGCAATATGATTGAGCTTTCCACAAATAAAACAAGGTTTTGGTCTATTGATTTTACTCAGATCAACCCCTTGTTTTTGTGCCCACTAATTATTCCAGTTTCTTTGATTACCCCTCCTATTATCATGTTTTAGGGGCTTAGATTTTGTACAATTACACTGTTTGCAAGGAACAGGATTCACAACTGTGGTCTGCTTGTAATGGACCTTACTAGACTTTCCCTCGGTCTTCTCTATATCCTTAGATTTTACCCAAATCTTTCCACAACCCTCATTGGCAATAAGTTGATTCTCTAGAGGAATCTCACCACTCACAGTGTTCTCCTTACTCTTACCAGCTTCTTTCTCAGTTTTGTCCTCAACAACTACTTCATCTAAGGGATCTATCTCAGTGACTCCCTCAGGCAAGTCCTTCCTATCTTTGGTTTCTAGCAAGTCTGATGTAGGAGGGATGTAGTTGTTGTTGTAAGGTGGTGGTGTGGTATTGTACCCAATTCCTCTTCTTAGCTTGTCATGAATCTTAGTTTGTAGTAAAGAGTCCATTGCTTTAGAAGCATTGGAAAACTTTTCTACATCTAGCTTAACTTTGGCTAGCCCCCCTCTCAACTTTTCACTCTCCTCTTTAGACTTTGTCAGTTGGAGTTCAAGATCCTTTTTCTCCCACTTCCAATAATTTGTATCATATGAGTGTTGAAGTTCATTGGCTTGGAAACCTTTAATTTGTTCCTCAAACCTCTCAACAATTCTCACATAGTCTTTTATATCTTTTGCTAACCTCTTAAGGTCATCACTCATATTTTGGTTGTGATCCCTGTACCTTTTAACAGTGTCTATGCAAGTTTTAGAACAGAGATTAGAACTTACCTCAGTTGGGAGATCAGATACCTCTGCCATGAGAGCTTGATTTTGAATAACCTCTTCTGCTTGATCACTCCAGTCAAACCCCATTCCTTGCTGAGAAACAAGGGCTTGAGCAGAGTTTCTGTTCTGGTTGAAACTACCAGTCTGAGCTTGCTGATGGTTATTGTGAGACACTCCACTTCTGCATTCCCTGGCAAAGTGTCCCTTCATATGACATTTATAGCATTCTACCTTTGACTTGTCAAAGCCTGCTCCATCTTCTCTTCTTTGGGAGAAGTTATTCCTCCCAGTCCTCTTGATGAACTTCTTTACCCTCATGGAAAGCATGAACATCTTCTATTTATTATCCATCTCTTCAAGATCATCAGGATGAAGTTGTTCCAAATCATCATTGATTAAAGAAGAGTTTCCATGGCTGGACAGAAAGGCTTCAAAAACAGATTCAGTGCCTTTTTCTTGATTTGCTCCATTGGCAGCATTAACTGATTCAGGGTTAGCAGTAGAATCAATTGATGCTGATAGAAGTGCAGCATTATGAACATATCCAGAAGGCTTCTTCTTTGCCTCCACCTCAGATTCAAACACTCTAAAGTCATTGTACAGATCATCAAGTTCTTTTTCTTCTAGTTGTTCATTCTGTCTGAATGAAACAGTATACATGGTCCATTCATCTCCAAGGGACCTTAAGAACTTTCTATTTACATCATCTTGATCAATCTGTACTCCCATAGTGGCTAGTTCACCAATCAGCTTGTTAAACCTGTCAAAAGTTTGAGTCATGGACTCATTCTTAGTTGACATGAAGTTTTCATACAATTGCGTCAGTATTGCCTTCTGATTTCTCTTGGTACTTTTGGTACCAGAGAATCTTTTCTCAAGAGCATTCCAAAGCATCTGTGCATCAGTGCAATTGCAGAATTGGTGTTGATATTCATTGAGAATAGCCAAGAGCAGTGTACTCAAGGCTTTCATCTCTGTCTGCCTTTTCTTCTTTTCTGCATCAGTCTTTGGTGGAGTTCTTTTTCCAATCTGCACCAATTTTTCCTTCATCAGATGGACCGTTCTCAATGATGTCCGACATAGAGTAATCTGTGAGGAGAATGTATTGCTTGATTCTAATCTTCCACATGTTAAATTCATTAGATCTGAGCATTGGAACCTTTGAGACAAGAGTACTGTTTGATTCAATTGTGTTTTCCATGATGACTAAAGGTTTCTGAGAATACTTAATCTGATACCACTTGTCAGGATCTGAATTCTTAACAAGAATAAACACTCAGAAACAATATTAAAGGATTTTGCGGAATAACACTTTAATATTCAAAGATCAATGAAACAGTGAATCAGAATCTCAACTTGTAAACTTTATTGAATGATTCAAAGCTACAAGATTTTCCACACAACCTCAATATTGATGAACAGGCTCACCAATACGAATTCTACTTCTCTAGAACTAGGGTTCTAAACCTTGAGGTTGATTCTCTCTTTGAAAGCAAAACTCAGAATATTGTCTAACTTGATGTTCTAAACTATTCTCAATAAGTCTATACATATACTAAAGATAAAAGATAATTACAAAATATAAAAGATCTTCAGTATAATCTTCCATAGTTATCTCCAAGCTTTCCATGAATATCTTTAATCAATACAGCTGTCTTCATTACCATCCGAAGTCTTCATCTCATAAGCAACACTATCTTCATGAGCAGTATTAATACACAACAACATTAATACTCTGAGCAGTATTAAATTCAGAAGTACTAACTACTAGCAGTACTAAATTTGCTTAGCAGTAGTAACTTCTTCAAGCAGTATTAATCTTGGTTAGCAGCATTAATCTGTCTCAGCAGTAGTAACTTCAGAAGTAGTAACCATGTTGTGCTAGCAGCATTAACCATACTTGTGCAATTCTGTAATTCCCAACAGTACAAGTGGATTTATAGATGATACAATTGATATACATTCACATAATCCACTACCTCATGAACATAAATGGATCAAAGAGCACCCGATAAGCTAGATCATTGGCGATCCATCAAAACGGTGCAAACTAGGTCAACATCAATAAATATGTGCATGCGTGAATCATTTCTGAGCAAGTTCGAGCCAACTCGAGTATCAGAGGCACATGCTGATCCAGAATGGGTGATCTCAATGCAAGAAGAGCTGAATCAATTCGATGCACTTCAAGACTGGAGACTCGTACCAAAACCTCAAGGTAAAACCATTATAGGTACGGAGTGGGTTTTCAAGATCAAAAAGGATGTTGGGTCTGAAATATGCCAAGGATGGTTACTACTTCTAGTTCAACATGGTTACTACTTCTAGTTCAACATGGTTACTACTTCTAGTTCAACATGGTTACTACTTCTAGTTCAACATGGTTAATACTTCTGAAGTTAATATTCAACACGGTTACTACTTCTGTGGTTAATGTTGCTAGTTCTAGTTAATGCTGCTAGAAGAAAACAGTTAATACTTCTAGTTGTTAATACTTCTAGTTAGTACTTCTGATATTAATGCTTCTAGTTAATGCTGCTAGAAGAAAACAGTTAATACTTCTAGTTGTTAATACTTCTAGTTAGTACTTCTGTTATTAATGCTGCTAGTTGATGGTTAATGTTGCTCAACAAGATTAGTACTGCTAGTTCAAAGTTAGTACTGCTTGAAGAGATTAATGCTGCTGAGCATGGTTAGTACTGCTAGAGTTAATACTGCTCAGAGTATTAATGCTGCTGAAGATTAATACTGCTTATATGATGAAGATTCGTATGAAAGGATATACATGGAAGCTTAGAGATATACATAGAAGATATACTGAAGATATTTTATTCATGGTAATTATCTTTGTATTCAGTATATATATATATTGTATTGTTTAGAATAGTAAGATAACTTTTAACTTTAAGTTTTCATTCTTTTAGAGAAAAACAACCTCAAGGCATAGATCCTAATTCTAGAGAAGTAGAATTCGTATTGGTGAGTCTGTTCATCAATATTGAGGTTGAGTGAGTAATCTTGTAACTTCAAAGCATCAAATAAAAGCTTATAGTTTGTTATTCATATTTTCTGTGTTGATTGACTGTTTCATAGAATATCAAAGTGTTATTCCGCAAACTTCTTTGATATTGTTTCTGAGAATTAATTCTTGTTGAGAATTCGATCCTGACAAGTGGTATCAGAGCTAGTATTCTCAGAAACCTGCAATCATCATTCTTCCTTGAAATCAGAAATCATCAATGGCTAAAGTTTCAGATTCTTCAAGCACAGAAATCCCCACAGAGGTAATATCTAATCTTTGCTCTAAAACTTGTATGGAAACTGTTAAAAGGTACAGGGATCACAACCAGACAATGAGTGATGACCTTAAAAGATTAGAGAGAGATATAAAAGACTATATAAGAATTGTTGAGAGTTTTGAGGAACAGATCAAAGTTTTCCAAGCCAATGAACTTCAACATTCTTATGATACAAATTACTGGAAGTGGGAGAAGAATGACCTAGAACTTCAGCTGAAAAAGTCTAAAGAGGAGAATGAGAAGATAAAGAGTGAGTTTGAGAAAGCCAAGCTGGATATTGAGAAATTTTCCAATGCTTCTAAAGCAATGGACTCTTTGCTCCAAACTCAAATCCATGACAAACTTAGAAGAGGAATAGGCTATAACACCACACCACCACCATACAACAACAATTACATTCCTCCTATATCAAACTTACTAGAGACCAAGGATAGGAAGGAATTGCCTGTTGGAGCCACTAAGGTAGATCCTTTAGACAAAGTGGTGGTTGAAACAGACTCTGAAGAAGAGAACTCTAGTGAAAAGAGTAATGAGAACACTGTGAGTGGTGAGATTCCTCTAGAAAATAACATTATCACCAATGAGGGATATGGAAAGGCTTGGATCAAGTCTAAGGACATAGAAAAGACTAAGGGAAAGTCTGAGAAGGTCCATTATAAGCAAACCACAGTTGTGAATCCTGTCCCTTGTAAACAGTGTTCTTGCAATAAATCTGAGCCCCAAAAACATGATAAACCAAGGGGAAATCAGAGAAACTGGAATAATCAGTGGGCACAAAAACAAGGGGTTGATTTGAGTAAAATCAATAGACCAAAACCTTGTTTTATCTGTGGCAAATTGAATCATCTTGCCAAATACTGTTATTTCAATCCTATAAACCAAAGAGTAAATTTTCAAAGACAAACTCAAAACTCCTTTGGTTATAGGAAGCAAGGAAGGAATCAAATGGCTGAGAACAGAGCACCTAAAAAGTCTCATGTTCAAAACAAGTTTGCTAAAACTAAGAAAAATACTTCAAATAAACAAAGGAGTAACTTAAAGACAAAGAAAGCAAACAACTTTGCTCAAGTTTGGGTTCCAATTGTAAAGAAACCTGTTAGTACTGCTATCCCAGATAGTACTGCTAACAGAAATAGTGCTGCTGCAACCAATACTACTGCTAACAAGGATAGTGCTTCTACTAGTATTAATGTTGCAAAGCCTATAATCTTGACAAAGTATTCCAGCCATGAGATTCCTAAACAACTCATCCAGACCAAACTGACAGATTATATAAATGAGAAAGGACAACCCAAGACCACTTTGGCTTGGGTTCCCTCAAAGACTAACTGATTTATCAAGTGTGCAGGGCAATCAAAAGCTAAAGAGGAAGAGCATTTGGAATGAAGATAATGATTGCTCTTGGCACATAACAAGGAACATGGATTGCCTTTAAATTCTTTAAAAGATTTGATGGAGGACATGTTACTTTTGATCCAGCAGAAGGTAAGAAAAGTGAAAAAGGTATAGTTTCAAAAGATAAAGTAAATTTTGAAAATTTTATGGTATATGGTACTACTAACCTTGTGTCTGTAAGTGTTTCAGGTTGCTAATACTGAAAGGTAGTTAGTACTTCTAGCTCAATGAATACTGTCAGACTGTGTTAATGCTGCTGGTATGTGTTAATACTGCCAGTCTGTGTTAATGCTGCTGATAAGTGTTACTACTGCTAATGTAAGGTTTCTATACCTAAAAATGATCTTCAATGATTTAATGTCAAACCTGGATATCAATTAAAAAGCTTTTATCTGTATCCAAGGTTTGTACAAGAAGTACTTAATAATGAATTGACGGACATACTTCACTTTGATGAGGTATATGTACCTAAACCCCCTAAAGGCAAGGTTTTCTCAAACATGAGAAGATCTGCTAGGGACTCTGAAGGAGTTGACACCCCATTGTTCTCTACAATGATGGTGGTGTCCCACACTGAAGAAGGTATGGCAGCAGGGTCAAGGCCCTCATTAGACATTCCCACTGCTAGCCAATCCCAACCTTCCCACTCTATATCTATCCCACAGTCTCTACTTCATAAGCCAAGTTCACCAATAAAACAGATAAAGAAAACAGGTAAAGAAGGCTCCTTCCCTTCTTGTACCTTCACCCACTAAGCCTTTAAGCCCTCTAAGGGAGGATTCTCCTTTAGAGAATATCCAAAGGGAAACCATAGAGGTGTCTCCCAACCTCAAGAAGGTGCTCAATAAGGAGATGCAAGAGCATATGGGTTGTAAGGCTCACACTACTGACTTTGCACAAAGTGCAGGACAGGACAGTGTGAACATATCTAAGACCTTCCCCATGGCAACTTTAGATGAGTAATTATCTAAAGGTCCCAGGTGCCAAGAAACCAAGGGAGTAGAAGGTGCTTCTGCTAGGCAGAAGATCTCTACTAAAAGATCCAAGGATCCTTCAAAGGTGGTAAACACATCTAACGGAGGTGAGGACAGTTTAACTACAAAGAATTGATGGATACACTTGGTACAATTTGTCTGAAAGTTCACAATCAAATTATTGAGATAAACGAGATGAAAAGATCATGATTATTTCAAAAAGGGGGAGACTTAAACATCTGAACTTGAGAAGAATTGAGAAGGAGAATCAAGTTGATATGAAATCTTATTTTGAGGGGGAGATAAGTGAAGAAGCTGAAACAAAGCAGTAACTACAACAGAAACAGAAAAGAAGATAACAGCAGAAACCGAATCAAGAAGAACTAGTAATTGCAGAAAGTTTTGAAATTATCATAAAGACCCTATGCTGAAGAACTTAACTTCTCAGTTTTGAAAAGTTAAGTTAGGGGGAGATTGTTGGGTCTGAAATATGCCAAGGATGGTTACTACTTCTAGTTCAACATGGTTACTACTTCTAGTTCAACATGGTTACTACTTCTAGTTCAACATGGTTACTACTTCTAGTTCAACATGGTTAATACTTCTGAAGTTAATATTCAACACGGTTACTACTTCTGTGGTTAATGTTGCTAGTTCTAGTTAATGCTGCTAGAAGAAAACAGTTAATACTTCTAGTTGTTAATACTTCTAGTTAGTACTTCTGATATTAATGCTTCTAGTTAATGCTGCTAGAAGAAAACAGTTAATACTTCTAGTTGTTAATACTTCTAGTTAGTACTTCTGTTATTAATGCTGCTAGTTGATGGTTAATGTTGCTCAACAAGATTAGTACTGCTAGTTCAAAGTTAGTACTGCTTGAAGAGATTAATGCTGCTGAGCATGGTTAGTACTGCTAGAGTTAATACTGCTCAGAGTATTAATGCTGCTGAAGATTAATACTGCTTATATGATGAAGATTCGTATGAAAGGATATACATGGAAGCTTAGAGATATACATAGAAGATATACTGAAGATATTTTATTCATGGTAATTATCTTTGTATTCAGTATATATATATTGTATTGTTTAGAATAGTAAGATAACTTTTAACTTTAAGTTTTCATTCTTTTAGAGAAAAACAACCTCAAGGCATAGATCCTAATTCTAGAGAAGTAGAATTCGTATTGGTGAGTCTGTTCATCAATATTGAGGTTGAGTGAGTAATCTTGTAACTTCAAAGCATCAAATAAAAGCTTATAGTTTGTTATTCATATTTTCTGTGTTGATTGACTGTTTCATAGAATATCAAAGTGTTATTCCGCAAACTTCTTTGATATTGTTTCTGAGAATTAATTCTTGTTGAGAATTCGATCCTGACAAGTGGTATCAGAGCTAGTATTCTCAGAAACCTGCAATCATCATTCTTCCTTGAAATCAGAAATCATCAATGGCTAAAGTTTCAGATTCTTCAAGCACAGAAATCCCCACAGAGGTAATATCTAATCTTTGCTCTAAAACTTGTATGGAAACTGTTAAAAGGTACAGGGATCACAACCAGACAATGAGTGATGACCTTAAAAGATTAGAGAGAGATATAAAAGACTATATAAGAATTGTTGAGAGTTTTGAGGAACAGATCAAAGTTTTCCAAGCCAATGAACTTCAACATTCTTATGATACAAATTACTGGAAGTGGGAGAAGAATGACCTAGAACTTCAGCTGAAAAAGTCTAAAGAGGAGAATGAGAAGATAAAGAGTGAGTTTGAGAAAGCCAAGCTGGATATTGAGAAATTTTCCAATGCTTCTAAAGCAATGGACTCTTTGCTCCAAACTCAAATCCATGACAAACTTAGAAGAGGAATAGGCTATAACACCACACCACCACCATACAACAACAATTACATTCCTCCTATATCAAACTTACTAGAGACCAAGGATAGGAAGGAATTGCCTGTTGGAGCCACTAAGGTAGATCCTTTAGACAAAGTGGTGGTTGAAACAGACTCTGAAGAAGAGAACTCTAGTGAAAAGAGTAATGAGAACACTGTGAGTGGTGAGATTCCTCTAGAAAATAACATTATCACCAATGAGGGATATGGAAAGGCTTGGATCAAGTCTAAGGACATAGAAAAGACTAAGGGAAAGTCTGAGAAGGTCCATTATAAGCAAACCACAGTTGTGAATCCTGTCCCTTGTAAACAGTGTTCTTGCAATAAATCTGAGCCCCAAAAACATGATAAACCAAGGGGAAATCAGAGAAACTGGAATAATCAGTGGGCACAAAAACAAGGGGTTGATTTGAGTAAAATCAATAGACCAAAACCTTGTTTTATCTGTGGAAAATTGAATCATCTTGCCAAATACTGTTATTTCAATCCTATAAACCAAAGAGTAAATTTTCAAAGACAAACTCAAAACTCCTTTGGTTATAGGAAGCAAGGAAGGAATCAAATGGCTGAGAACAGAGCACCTAAAAAGTCTCATGTTCAAAACAAGTTTGCTAAAACTAAGAAAAATACTTCAAATAAACAAAGGAGTAACTTAAAGACAAAGAAAGCAAACAACTTTGCTCAAGTTTGGGTTCCAATTGTAAAGAAACCTGTTAGTACTGCTATCCCAGATAGTACTGCTAACAGAAATAGTGCTGCTGCAACCAATACTACTGCTAACAAGGATAGTGCTTCTACTAGTATTAATGTTGCAAAGCCTATAATCTTGACAAAGTATTCCAGCCATGAGATTCCTAAACAACTCATCCAGACCAAACTGACAGATTATATAAATGAGAAAGGACAACCCAAGACCACTTTGGCTTGGGTTCCCTCAAAGACTAACTGATTTATCAAGTGTGCATGGCAATCAAAAGCTAAAGAGGAAGAGCATTTGGAATGAAGATAATGATTGCTCTTGGCACATAACAAGGAACATGGATTGCCTTTAAATTCTTTAAAAGATTTGATGGAGGACATGTTACTTTTGATCCAGCAGAAGGTAAGAAAAGTGAAAAAGGTATAGTTTCAAAAGATAAAGTAACTTTTGAAAATTTTATGGTATATGGTACTACTAACCTTGTGTCTGTAAGTGTTTTAGGTTGCTAATACTGAAAGGTAGTTAGTACTTCTAGCTCAATGAATACTGTCAGACTGTGTTAATGCTGCTGGTATGTGTTAATACTGCCAGTCTGTGTTAATGCTGCTGATAAGTGTTACTACTGCTAATGTAAGGTTTCTATACCTAAAAATGATCTTCAATGATTTAATGTCAAACCTGGATATCAATTAAAAAGCTTTTATCTGTATCCAAGGTTTGTACAAGAAGTACTTAATAATGAATTGACGGACATACTTCACTTTGATGAGGTATATGTACCTAAACCCCCTAAAGGCAAGGTTTTCTCAAACATGAGAAGATCTGCTAGGGACTCTGAAGGAGTTGACACCCCATTGTTCTCTACAATGATGGTGGTGTCCCACACTGAAGAAGGTATGGCAGCAGGGTCAAGGCCCTCATTAGACATTCCCACTGCTAGCCAATCCCAACCTTCCCACTCTATATCTATCCCACAGTCTCTACTTCATAAGCCAAGTTCACCAATAAAACAGATAAAGAAAACAGGTAAAGAAGGCTCCTTCCCTTCTTGTACCTTCACCCACTAAGCCTTTAAGCCCTCTAAGGGAGGATTCTCCTTTAGAGAATATCCAAAGGGAAACCATAGAGGTGTCTCCCAACCTCAAGAAGGTGCTCAATAAGGAGATGCAAGAGCATATGGGTTGTAAGGCTCACACTACTGACTTTGCACAAAGTGCAGGACAGGACAGTGTGAACATATCTAAGACCTTCCCCATGGCAACTTTAGATGAGTAATTATCTAAAGGTCCCAGGTGCCAAGAAACCAAGGGAGTAGAAGGTGCTTCTGCTAGGCAGAAGATCTCTACTAAAAGATCCAAGGATCCTTCAAAGGTGGTAAACACATCTAACGGAGGTGAGGACAGTTTAACTACAAAGAATTGATGGATACACTTGGTACAATTTGTCTGAAAGTTCACAATCAAATTATTGAGATAAACGAGATGAAAAGATCATGATTATTTCAAAAAGGGGGAGACTTAAACATATGAACTTGAGAAGAATTGAGAAGGAGAATCAAGTTGATATGAAATCTTATTTTGAGGGGGAGATAAGTGAAGAAGCTGAAACAAAGCAGTAACTACAACAGAAACAGAAAAGAAGATAACAGCAGAAACCGAATCAAGAAGAACTAGTAATTGCAGAAAGTTTTGAAATTATCATAAAGACCCTATGCTGAAGAACTTAACTTCTCAGTTTTGAAAAGTTAAGTTAGGGGGAGATTGTTGGGTCTGAAATATGCCAAGGATGGTTACTACTTCTAGTTCAACATGGTTACTACTTCTAGTTCAACATGGTTACTACTTCTAGTTCAACATGGTTACTACTTCTAGTTCAACATGGTTAATACTTCTGAAGTTAATATTCAACACGGTTACTACTTCTGTGGTTAATGTTGCTAGTTCTAGTTAATGCTGCTAGAAGAAAACAGTTAATACTTCTAGTTGTTAATACTTCTAGTTAGTACTTCTGATATTAATGCTTCTAGTTAATGCTGCTAGAAGAAAACAGTTAATACTTCTAGTTGTTAATACTTCTAGTTAGTACTTCTGTTATTAATGCTGCTAGTTGATGGTTAATGTTGCTCAACAAGATTAGTACTGCTAGTTCAAAGTTAGTACTGCTTGAAGAGATTAATGCTGTTGAGCATGGTTAGTACTGCTAGAGTTAATACTGCTCAGAGTATTAATGCTGCTGAAGATTAATACTGCTTATATGATGAAGATTCGTATGAAAGGATATACATGGAAGCTTAGAGATATACATAGAAGATATACTGAAGATATTTTATTCATGGTAATTATCTTTGTATTCAGTATATATATATATTGTATTGTTTAGAATAGTAAGATAACTTTTAACTTTAAGTTTTCATTCTTTTAGAGAAAAACAACCTCAAGGCATAGATCCTAATTCTAGAGAAGTAGAATTCGTATTGGTGAGTCTGTTCATCAATATTGAGGTTGAGTGAGTAATCTTGTAACTTCAAAGCATCAAATAAAAGCTTATAGTTTGTTATTCATATTTTCTGTGTTGATTGACTGTTTCATAGAATATCAAAGTGTTATTCCGCAAACTTCTTTGATATTGTTTCTGAGAATTAATTCTTGTTGAGAATTCGATCCTGACAAAGGACGAATGTGGTACCGTTATCCGAAACAAGGCAAGACTAGTACCCAAAGGATACAGACAAGAGGAAGGAATCGACTACGACGAGACTTATGCTCATGTGGCGTGATTAGAGGCAATTAGAATGTTTCTAGCCTATGTTGCCCACAAGAACTTCACGGTCTTTCAAATGGACGTGAAAACTTCCTTTCTGAATGGCATTCTGAAGGAGGAAGTCTACGTCTCTCAGCCAGAGGGTTTTGTCAATCAAGAGAAGCCGAATCACGTCTACATTCTCGAAAAAACACTCTACGGACTGAAACAAGCTCCTTGAGCCTGGTATGATGTCCTTTCCACATTTCTAGTCAAGTCTGGTTTTTCAAAAGGTACGGTGGATACCACTTTGTTTATCAAAAAGGAAAAAGCCGATATCATTTTAATACAAATTTATATAGATCATATTATTTTTGGCTCTACAAATCCTAAGTACTGTAAGAGTTTTTTAAACCTTATGGTGTCTAGATTTCAGATGAATATGATGGGAGAGATGAATTTCTTTCTTGGTTTACTAGTCAAACAGTTTTCATCGGGTATTTTTATCAATCAATCAAAATACATTCTGGATATTCTTCGGAAGTTCAAAATGGAAAATTCAAAACCGATTGGTACCCCAATGGCACTAGATACTAAGATTGGCACCGATCCTTCGGGTAAGGTTGTTGATGTTAGGACTTACAGAGGAATGATAGGTTCTTTAATGTATCTTACTTCTAGTAGGCCAGATATAATGTTTTCAACATGCTTATGTGCACGATATCAGGCCAATCCAAAAAGAAATCCATATGTCTGCAGTAAAGCGCATATTTAGGTATCTGAAGGGGACTGCAGATCTTAGTTTGTGGTATCCTAAAGATACAAGTTTTGAACTAACAGCATATACAGATGCAGATCATGCAGGTTGTATGTTAGACAGGAAGAGCACGTCAGGACATGCACAGTTCCTCGGTGATAAGCTCGTAAGTTGGGCATCGAATAAGCAACTTTGTGTTTCAACTTCCACGGCCGAAGTAGAATATGTAGCTGCTGCTAGCTGCTGTTCTCAGGTCTTATGGATGAGAACTCAATTGCGAGACTACAGTTTCCACTTCAACAAAATCCCGATATACTGTGACTCCAAGAGCGCCATCGCAATAACAGTGAATCCTGTTCAACACACAAAGATCATGTCGAAAAAGGAACAATTGAACTTTTCTTTGTAAAAACTAATTATCAGCTTGCCGATTTGTTTACCAAACCTTTAGACGAAAAGAGGTTTAGCTTTCTTGTCTCTAGGCTTGGTATGCTAAATCTAAAGATTTAATCAATAGTTACCTATCAAAGTTTTCTAATTGTATACTTTTTCATCATTTCTTCATTCTTAATTCTGATTGATATCTGCACTTCTATAATCTGTTCATGATCCAATGGGGAGTATGAGAAGAAATTGACAAGTGGTCAATCTTATTTTGAGGGGGAGCTCATAAGATTTCTGCATTTACCTTTTATGTCAATTTTTTGTAATGCAAGATTTTAGGGGGAGCTCTTCAAGTCAAAGGAGTTTAGATATGACTTCTGATTATTTCTGATCAGAACTCGTACTTTAACAGTTTTACTTCTTTTTGTCTTTTCAATTTAAGTGAATAAATTTTATTTTGACTTGACATAAGACTTTTGCAGAAATTTTTGGAAGATACTTACAAGTTCATATGTTTATGACTTTAAGCTTAGCTTCATGAGATGGATGATCGTACGTAAAGGTATAATTCTATATCTTCATCTCATATATGGTTGATAAGCGGACAACTTTCAATCATAGAAAACATTGTTCTTATTGTTCAAACCACTTTCCGATTCTCAAACCGAATTCATGAATTGGAAGTGTGACTTTTAATGTTTTCAAGTTCTACATTGTGCTTTAACTGAAATAGTTAAACATATCTGAGCATCATATGCATCATAGGAAAACAAGGATTTATTTGTGCTAGGAATTAACACAACTTCTATGAAATCACCTTAACCAGTGATTTCTACCCAAGAAGTTAATCAATAGTGATTGAGTGTGAGAAGTCGAAAAGAAATGAGTCTGATTAGAGTGAGCAAAATGTTTAAAAAGGAAGAGCGTGTGAGAACAGAGTTAAAAGAATATCACAACTATACACCAACTTTTTTTGAGTCGGGCAGCCACATTACTAGTGTTTCACAATTCTTTGGTGAACATTATTGAAACAGGCAACAACCCATGCCAACTCTTGATCAAACTTCACCATCTACTCATTGTCAACTCACATGGAAAATGTTTCATTTTTCAAAGGGGAAGCAGCACATATGCTATCTGATTTTCATTTGGAAAATCTGGATATTGAAAAGAAGGAAGTCTGCCCCCACCTTCACACTTCAATCATGCACATTGAGTCTATGTTTAACTTACTGTTGTCTCAGTGGTTTACACAAATTTGAGCCTAATAAGCAATCATCAAAAGCTTAATTCTTTCTATCACAAGCACGAACACACAAGGAATTTGTTTCTTTGTCATAACGTTTATAAAAATTACCTTTATGGTGTTTCGATGATTAAATGGAAGCCTTGGGGGAGTCAACATCAAACAGCTCCTTTCCAATGTGTATTTGTTACACAGTGACTTAGTGTTACTGACAGACACATTAACTGATTCATTAGTTGATTTAGGTGTTACACGACTGTTTTGTCTGGATTTGAAAAGAACTAGATGAATATCTTTTGAATTGACGAATCAGGGGCTCCAAGTGAAAGACATTTCTTACTCACAATTTTGATGAAGTCATTGCACTTTCCATCAAAAAGGGGGAGAATCTAAAGCTTGAAGAAATGTCCAGTCCATTACATTACAAGACATTGGAGAAGAGAAAAGCTAACCAAGAACTGCGAGATCAAAGTATTCTAAAGACATGCTGATTTCAGATAAATTTTATTTGAAGATACTTTGCTAAAGCATTCTGAGCTAGAGAAAGAGATTGCATCTTCTGAGCTGAACAAGAAGACTGAATTGCTAAAATCTTTTTAGTAATGATCTTGATCCAAAGAGGGAGATTGTTAGACCAAAGTCTCATTGGATTCAAGATCATCCAATCTGAAGATCCAATCTGAAGCTAAAGCCGGAAAGTCGACTCTCGATACAAAGTCTAATGTCGTTTGTAATAAATGTCGAAGTAAATTATTGTCTATTGTAATTTTAGTATTTAGTTTAACTTAGTTTAAATATCTAATATTGTTAGATTAATATCTAAGTTATATATTATATTAGTTGTTAGATAATATCTAGATATTAGTTTAGTAAGTTAGATATTAGTTTGGTAGTGTGTTAGAGAAAAAAGGTTCGTTCATCATATCAGATCACAAAAACACACACACAAAAAGGTGTAAAAACAAAGAACACATCAAAAGCTTGAATAGATTAATCCTATAATCGTTTGAATATTAATCAAAATAGGTTGGTAATCATATTGTGTTGTTTTGTAAGAACTTGATATAAACATTGTGGACCGACATAGACACTTTAGTTCCAAGAAATTCATCATAAAACAATTCAAACAATAAATCTAAATCAGATAAATGTGACGTTGACGATGACGCTTCATCTGATTTATTTGCAATAGGCACAGGTTCTGGACTGATCTGCCCAGACGCTAGTACACCAGTCATAACGGGTTACGAACTATCTTGAACAGAAGCCATATCCTCATCAAATATGACATTTACACTATCTACGACGATCTTTGACATATTTAGATAAACTCTGTAAGCTGCAGATGTTTGAGAGTAGCCGATAAAGATGCCTTCTTCAGCCTTAGGACTGAACCTGTTTAAGTTCTCCTTGTTATTTAGTACAAAGCACCTGCATCCAAAAATATGGAAATGTTTAATGCTAGGTGTACGGTTATTTATCAAAGCATATGGAGTTTTACCAAACTGGCGGTGGATTATGGATTAATTCTGCGTGTAGCAAGCAGACGAGACAGCTTCAGCCCATAGAAATAGAGGTAGATCCACTTGAGTTAGCATAGTTAGAGCGGCCTCGACTAGTGTTCGATTCCGTATTTATACGACTCCGTTCTGTTCTGGCGTTCTGGCTGCAGAATACTGATGGGTTATCCCAACCGATTCGAGATAAACTTCTACAGTTTTGTTCTTGAATTCTGTGTCGGTCTATGTTCGAAGAAGCTTGATAAACTTCTACAGTTTTGTCTTTTGCAGATTCACTTGGGTAGTCTTTAAGAATGTGATGATTTTGGGCGTCTCATATTTTGTTCTCAGAAATTTGACCCATGTGTACCACGAGTAATCATCTACAATCACTAGAACATATTTCTTTCTGTTTATGCTTTGTGTACGCATAGGACCGCAGAGATCCATATGCAGAAGTTCCAAGGATGAACTTATACTCGGCTCAGGCTTTGGCTTATGAGTGGCTCTGTTCATCTTTCCCTTCTCGCATGTTGAGCACAAATGTTCTTTTACATATTTAAGCTTAGGAAGTCCTTTTACTAACTTTCATGTGACCAGTTTGTTTATGTAACGAAAATTCAGGTGAGAAAGCCTTTGGTGCCATAACCAACTTTGTTGCAGCGAGGTATTTGACAGTAGACACACCTCATAGTCAGTCTGGACTTTTGACAGATTAATAGTATAGAGGTTAGACTTTCGCGTGCCGACCAAGAGTTCTTTACCGTCTTCAGTACGCACATAACATCTCTTGGCCTTGAAATTTACCTCTAGATCTTTATCACAGAACTGTCCAATGTTGAATAGGTTATGCCATAATCCTTCAACGTAGCTCACCTTAGTAATCGTCACGTTGTCTTGAATCACATCACCATAACCCAGAATATGTGAAAACTGATCATTTCTGAAGCGTACTGTTCCGCAAT
The DNA here is from genome assembly GCA_954870635.1 of Arctium minus. NCBI lineage: Eukaryota > Viridiplantae > Streptophyta > Magnoliopsida > Asterales > Asteraceae > Arctium > Arctium minus. Next base: position 148,295,097 of record OX941081.1, read on the forward strand.
ATTTCTATGTATAATTAGATAATATATCTTTCCACCCGGTCATATGCTTGGAGCAACCAGAATCCAAGTACCACATATGACGGGTGTGCACAGGAGAAATCACGAAACAATAGATTTAGGTACCCACTTATAGATGGGTCCTACAGTGTTAGCGCAAGATTTTGGCATCCATTTGTATATGGACCCTTTGATCTTTTGAAAAATATTTGATGCATGAGAATGATAAGAATATACATGATATGTGCCAAACCAAACATTAGGGTATTTTCGAGAAGCATTATCATTTCTTTTATAATTAGAAGACTTTCTAGCAGAAAGAGATAATTGGAACAATTGCTTTATTGAATAACGCTTGTAAGAAGTTACAAGTTTTGGTTTTTGAAAAGCAACATTCTCAATTACACCAGTTATACTATCAGTTCCTCTATTACAATCAGAATCAGAAAATGATTTAGCATTCTCGTCAATCTTCTTCCTTGGTAGCCATTCTGATTTAACTCTAGTCTTTCTTTTACTCACATTTGAAACATTTGAAACTTTAGAGTTAGAACTGTGAGATTTTAAAGATTGGCTCTTCTTTGGCTTACCAGTTGTTTTCTGTTTTTGTGAATGCCTAGATTTCTTCTTCTTACCTTTGGCATTGTTGGTATTCACAGAAACTGGTTCATCAACTTTCGTTGATGTTTCACCTTTCTCGAACACACTGGGTAATCCAAAAGAATTGATTATAAATTGTGAATGATCTGGAAGTTTAGCATTAAAATCAAATTGACCAAAACAATTATCTAAATCACCTTCAGAGTTAAGAAAATCAAACTCTTCATCAAGTAGATCAGAAATATCATCAGATTTTGAAGCTTTGAAAGTTTTAGAAATAACAGAATTTTTAAGCACAATGGAAAACACAATTTGTTCTAGATCAATCAAAATCCTTTCTTCTGCTAGAGTATTCTCGAGTTCAGAAATTTTACTTTCTAACACGAGAGGAGGTACATAAAGTTTACCTTCAATAGGCTTAGCCTCCAACTCTTTTGAAGAATAACATTCGAAATAGTCATTAGAAAGAAACTTTGATTTATTAGAAATGTAACTATAATTCAACTTCTCATAACGAAATGGAAGTTGCATTTTAGTTGTGTTCTTCCTTTTATCCTTTTCTTTAGCTTCATCCTCTTCAGACAGTTTAGTCCACTTAACTTTGAGTTCGGGGTATTGTGGTGCCAGTTTTAAAAATCCAAAGTCATAAAGCACAGACACTTTAGAAATACCCTTTTTGAGATAGTGTGGGTTCTCTTAACAAAGACCACAACACTCACTACTCTCTTTAGGTTATTCAAATGAATGGTCTGTTCAGTTTGACCTAAAGTGTAAAGTTTTTCTTCCAAAACATTCACTTTATCAGTTAAAGATTTGTTTTCTTTTGAAAGAAACAAACACTTTTTAGCAATCTCTTTGTAATCAAATTGACACAATTTATAATTAGAAGTAGTTTCAGATAATTCATTGTGAATTATAGTCTTCTCTTTAGTGATGGTATCAATGTTTTAATGTAAGGCTTCAATCAATACATTCTTCTCAGCAATGTCATTGCTAAGTTTCAGTAATGATTGGTTTTTCTCTTTATTGATACCTCTTTCACGCTTAAGTTTAGAATCTAATTCTTGGAGTTTAATCATCATGACATGCATTTCATTTAGAAAGTCTGATTCAGTCATATCACATACCTCTTCAGTGTCTTCTCCATCTGAATTAGCTTCATCTTCAGTCACTGTCTTACCCATAAAACACAAATGGGCTTTCTCTTCTTTCTCTTCTTCATCTTCTGAATGGTCAAGCTAGAACTCATCCTCTGCCATAAGAGCCCTCCCAACCTCCTACTGCTTGGCCAAGAGCATCATATTTTTGTAGTACTCGGAGTTTCGGACCTTGGGCTTTCGGCAGTCCTTCGCAAAATGTCCGAGTTTGCCGCAGTTGTAGCACTTTGTCGGTTCTGGCTCTTTCTTCTCTTCAGATTTGTACCTTTTCTCATCAGGGCTTTTCTCTTCCATTCTCTTTCCTTCAATCCTCTCTTTATGTTCATAGTTTCTGGAACCCGAAGAATATCTCTGACTGTTCGAGCCAGGCTTCTTGTAGAATTTCATCTGAAATGTTTTTGTCAACATCAGCATAGCATGCTTCAAGTTCTCACAGTCATCAGAATCTGAGTTATCTTCACTGTCCACTTCCTTGGACTCAGAAACTACTACTTTCTTCTTCTTTTTGAGGCTCACTGACTTCTTCTTAACAACCAGGGCAATCGGACCAGCAACCACCTTCTCAACCTTTTTCTTTTCCTCTTTGATCTCCTCAACTTCTTCCTCATTTTGCCTAAGAGTCTCGTACACTTCGTAAAGTGGAATCTCGTTTAGATCCTTCATCTGTTTCATTTGTCTGGTTAAACCTCTTCCACTCAGGTTGGAGAATGCTGAGAAATTTGACATTAAGCTTTATCTGAGACTTTCTGACTTTGTTTTTGCTGAGCTTATTCAGCAAAGTCACAAATCTATCGTAAGTTGTCTCCAAAGATTCTCCCTCCTTGGCCTTGAACTCTTCGTAGTTGTTGAGGCAGTTGGAGACTTTGAGTTGATTGCCTATCTTAGATCTGAGCATCATCTTTTCTAATTGATCCCACATGTGTTTGCCCATTGCGTTGTAACTATCAATCTTGACATAGATCTCATTAGGAATGCCTTGTAGAATGAAATATCTAGCCAATCTATCATCTTTATGTCTTCTTCTTTGTTCATCTATATACTCCTCAAGTGGTAGAGGGTACTCTCTTTGTTCTTCTTCTCCATTTTCTCCTACAACTGTGTGAGTCTTTGTTGGAGTTTTCATGAGTCCTTCCTTTAGAGATATTTTGATGTAGTCTCCCAAGTCATTGCGATCAATGAAATCCAGAAAACGATCCTTCCACTGCTCGTATTCGCCTTTAAACAGTGCTGGAGGTTTCACACCAGTTTCGATTGCGAGAGCTTCTCTTGAAGTCATCCTGTTTCAAAATATTCAATAAGAACTTGACAAATGACCATTAGTCCAAGTGAAATCAAGTAATACAGAAAAACTTAGAAAGAAATTTCAGAAAAATAAATTTCCAAAATTCTCTATGTATGGAATTCGCACAATATAGTGAAGTATAAGGAATTCGCACACATAATTCGCATATAAGATAAAACAACACAGAATTCGCACACTTCTTACTCAAACTTCAGAATTTGCACACTTAAAAGAAATCAGAATTCGCATACAACCAGAATTCGCATACAACCAGAATTCGCATGAAGTGTTATGCGAGTTCTAGGAATTCACATACAACTCTATGCGAGTTCTAGACTTATAAAATTTAAAAATCATACTTTTCGCATACACATTTTTCGCATAAAAACTTTTTGCACAACATGATCAAATGAATTATATACTTGAGAAAAAAAATTCAAACTAAGCAATTCGCATACACACTTATGCGAATTCAAAGAATTCGTATGTCACTCAAATGCGAAATCTTTACTTTGAAATTTTTCACAAGCTTTTCGCACAAATGACTTATGTGAATTCTTTCCTTGATATTTTTCAGAAAACAAATTATGCGAATTCTGACTTTTCGCAAAAACACAGCTATACGAATTCTGATGATTTCTCAATACACACACATGCGAAATCTATGCAATTCGCACAACACCCATCTGCGAATTCTACACTTGAATATTTTCAGAATCAAATATTATGCGAAAACAATAGATCTGCGAATTCTATATGTGAAATCTTAGAATTCTAAGCGAGTTCTTCGAGATATGCGAGTTCTTGAGTATTCTGCGAATTCTTCAGGTCTTCGACAAAAATACCCTTTGTTCCACTCAAAATCCTATCAAACCTTCGATTTTCAATCCAAAACTTTGACAATATGATCTCTAACACATCTAAAATCTTATACTATCAAAGAATTTTAACAAAATGCACTCAAACTTACAAATCGATCTATTACAGTGCTTACGAACTCGTGAATACAAAACTCGAAAAATTTCAAAATTGATGATCAATTACATTGCAAACCAACAACAAACCAATACAAGATCGATCTATGCACTTATACGAACTCAAAGAATACTATTACAACTCCAAAAAACTTGTAAAATTTTGAAATTCGATCTAAACTCAAACAGAACAGTGCGACTCCATTTTCTTTGATTGATTTCAACTCAGATTTGATCTGATACCAATTGTGAATTCCCAATTTATCAAGTTCTACTCACAATTACAATTAACAACTACAAGATGACAATTTTAAAAAACAATTACTCAACCTGTTTTCCAATTCCACAATGAATTCGTATAAACATAGTTTCTCTCTCTCAAACTTTCTCTCACTACAACTCAGCGTATTACAACTCCCAACTTGCAACTTTCAACTTTGCAACTACAACTTCTAGCCATATATCTATTACAAAGAAAACAAAACACACACTTACAAACACAAAACAAAGACTTTGACTTTTGACTTTTATTACAATTGACTTTGTCAGGATCGAATTCTTAACAAGAATTAATTCTCAGAAACAATATCAAAGAAGTTTGCGGAATAACACTTTGATATTCAATGAAACAGTAAATCAATACAGAAAATATGAAGAACAAACTGTAAACTTGTATTGAATGCTTTGAAGTTACAAGATTACACACTCAACCTCAATAGTGATGAACAGGCTCACCAATACGAATTCTACTTCTCTAGAATTAGGATCTATGCCTTGAGGTTGATTTCTCTCTTAATCTTAGAATTAATCACTTCTAAAACTATTCTGTATCTTCTATACATATACTAAACAAAAAGATAATTACAAAAAAATAAACATATCTTCAGTATATCTTCCATGTATATCTCTAAGCTTCCATGTATATCCTTTCATGCGAATCTTCATCATATAAGCAGTATTAATCTCCAGCAGCATTAAATTTCTTCTATCAGCATTAACTACTAAGCAGCACTAACTACTAGCAGTACTAACTAGCTAAGCAGTACTAACTTTGTTCAAGCAGCACTAACTTTGACTAGCAGTATTAACCACTATCAGTAGTAATACTTAGCAGTATTAACCTTGAATATCTCTAGCAGTAGTAACTATGAACCAGCAGCATTAACCATACTTAAGCTTTTCTTCAGTTCCCAACAATCTCCCCTTAACTTGACTTTTAGGAAAAGAAGTCAAGTTCTTCAGATGCTCCCAAAATCTTCATTGATCTACTCCAATATTAGGATCCAGTCCCATACTCTGATTGATAGTCCTCTGAATTAGATACTTGGCCATTTCTGAATTTGGTGCACAACCCAACTTCTTATTCAACATGGCATGAAGCTTTAGATTTGTGTGATTGTAGACCCTATCCACCAAGTAGTACTCCATGTGAAAAGTATCCAATGCTAGTTCATAGACTCCACTCCTTTCATAGAGAGTCCATCCTCTAACAGTTTTGAACACGTCTCTGATTAAGTGTTTCACTGCTTCTGGATTGAATAACATGCACAAGTATTTTATGCCCAGCTTCACTATAGGTAACCCTGGAGCTGTCAACTGATCTGCATAAATTTTCATCCCCACTTCAAACATTTCTTCCAAATCAGATCTTGAACACTCTCTAACAATTTTGTTCCAGGTGCTGTATACTTCATACTTCTCATCATTTCTTTTCAATCTGATGTATTCTTTGCCATCCACCTCCATAGTATCCCAGTGGATAACTTCAGGGGGTTTAAATCCAACAGGTTCAACTGAAATAGGCTTTGGAATTTTATCCATTACCACCATGTACATGTTTACATTTGAACTATGTGGTACTTCCTGAGATTTAGCTTCATTCTGAGGTGCCTCTTCTTCTTCAGCAACCTTTTGCTCTTCTTCTACTCTAGGCTTCTTTACACTTTTCTTTCTTTTAGCCATCATTTTGGTTCTTTTCAGAGTCTTTTGAACCTGCACTAAAGTAGCTTCCTTCTTCTTTTCTTCCTGGTTCTCTGCCTTTTCTTTGATAGGAGTTCCCTCTTCACTTTCAGGGAATGGTTGATTCATATTCACATCATGTCTCTCCTTGGCCTTCTTTTCAAACTCCACTCTATCCTTTTCATTACTTTTCAGCTTCCCCATTTCTTTCTCATAGAGATCCCTGATTTGATCAAAAGTCATCTTCACAAACATTTCTTTCTTTACCCCAATTGCACTCCTCAAGAAAGTTATCATTTTGTTTCTTTCTTGAGTGGCAAGGTAAGTTTGTGAAGGTCTTCTTTTCTTTGCACTTGATTTGACTATCATGGCCTTTCTCAAGCTTATTGCCCTTTGCTTAGCTTTCTCTGTTTCAAGCCCTTTCTGATAAGCTTCATTTAATTCAGCAGCTAGAGCCTTTGCCATCTCCCTGTCCTTTTCAATATCCTCCTGCATCTTCCTGGTTAAGGCTTCATCTGATTCAACCAACCTTTGCTTCTTGACTGGTTGATCAGATTCCACCATCTTTGCTTTTCCTTTGTCTTTGTTCATTGCTTTCTTACTGTTATCTTCCTTGCTCACTTCTCCTTTTGATCCCCCTTCATTTATGACCACTCCCTTTGCTTTGGGAGTGTCATTCTTTGCTTTGATGAGCATTTCAGCTACTTCAATTTCTGTTGGAGATAACTCTGTTACTACTGCTTGTGAAGTTTCAGCAGCACTAACAGTTTCTGCTTCTAACTCCCCCTCAATACTGTTCTTCTCCCCATCATGCTCCCCCTCAACTTTTTCTTTTTCCTCATCCAGGTTTACTTCAGCCTCTGACTCCCCCTTTTTGGGAGCATCAGACACTGGTTCCCTTCTCTTTAGCACAAACTGTTTCCTTTTCTTCTTTTGAATCAGCCTGGTCACCATCTTCTTTAGTTTTGCAATCTGGACTTGTTGTGACAGGATCACCAGCTTCATCTCCTCTATTTCTTTTCCTTGTTTCAGAACATCTAGGTTGATGTTTCCCATTGTATCCATCAATTCCTGGTAGTTATATCTGTCCTCACCTTCTCTAGAAGTGTTACCCTCCTTTGAAGGATCATTGGATCTTTTAGTAGTGGAAGTCTTCTGCCTAGCAGAAGCACTATCCACCCCCGTGGTTTCTTGGCACCAGGGACCTTCGAATGATTGCTCATTCAAGGTTGCCATGGGGGAGGTCTTATTGATGTTACCACTTTCCTCCTCTGTGCTAGCAGGAGTAGTGGCAGCCTCATCACCCATATGCTCTTCCTCCTCCTCAGAGAGCACCTCCTTGGGGTTGGGAGACACCCCTTTGGTTTCCCTATGGATATTCCCTAAAGGAGAATTCTCCCTTAGAGGGCTTAAAGGCTTAGGGGATGATGGTACAAGAAGGGAAGGAGCCTTCTTTACCTGTTTCCTCTTGTAAGTTTGTGTGATGGGAGAGGTTGGTTTTTCAAGAAGGGACTGGGGGATTGATTTAGAGTGGGAACGTTGGGATTGGCTAGCAGTAGGCTGGTCTAATGGGGGCCTTGACCCTGCTGCCATACCTTCATTGGTTTGGGACACCACCATCATTGTAGAGAACAATGGGGTGTCAACTCCTTCCAAGTCCCAGCAGATCTTCTCATATTTGAGAACACCTTGCCTTTGGGGGGTTTAGGTACATATACCCCAACAGGTTGAGGTATATCCGTCAATTCATGAGTAATAACTGCTTGGACAAACCTGGGGTACATAAAGAAGCTCTTTTTGTTTCCCATGTTTGAGACAAGATCACTGAAAATCATTTTAGAAAAGTTATACTTTCTGGCAGTGGCTAAGCACACCAAAGCATAAGCAATGGTGCTGCTAAACTCACTCCATCCAGTAGTCTTTTTGGAGATACAGTGCATAAGAGTATGGACAAAGAAACGCCATTGGGGTGAAAATTTGGCTTTAGAGAATTTGAAAACACCCAATGGGCCTCCATACCCCATTCTTGTAAGATTGGAGAACAGTTCATCGTTCGAAATAGAAGTTATACCAGAGGCATCGTCTAGACGTAGACTGATGCGAATAACCTCTTCAGTAACTGTTAGTGGCTTGTCACAGATCCTTGTCTTGATCATTTGCACACCATTCTCAGAAACAATGGTGGCATTAGCCCAGAACTGCCTTTGATGCTCGATATAGATTGTAGGTGATACAATAAGAGCATGAGCAATATGGCTTGACTTGAGGAAATCCACAATCTGATGAAATCCTGCAGCTTGCTTTGGATTTTGTAGCATCGCGATCTCATTATGTTCATCGATAAATGCCATGGATGCCATTGATCTTAGTGAAAAGCTTGCCTGAAAACTTCGAACTTGAGAGAGAAAGGGTTTAGAGCGCAAGTGAACAGTATACAAAGAGTCGTTATGAACTTTTAGGCGGGCAAAGGGTATTTATAGTATTCGGGACATAAGAAGTATTAACCTAGAGCTGTATTAACTGCAGAGCAGTATTAACTACTAACAGTATTAACCACTAGCAGTATTAACCACTAGCAGTATTAACCACTAGCAGTATTAACTGAGAGCAGTATTAACCACTAGTAGTATTAACTAACAAGCAGTATTAACCACTAGCAGTATTAACCACTAGCAGTATTAACTAACAAGCAGTATTAACCACTAGCAGTAGTAACCACTAGCAGTATTAACTACTAGCAGTATTAACGAACAAGCAATATTAACCACTAGCAGTATTAACTAACAAGCAGTATTAACCACTAGCAGTATTTAACTAACAAGCAATATTAACCACTAGCAGTATTAACTAACAAGCAGTATTAACCACTAGCAGTATTAACTAACAAGCAGTATTAACCACACTTACTCTTTGAAGCTTAGCCGAATTGAGTACTGCTTTGTATTCCCTGCAAAGGAAGATTAGTAACACCAAGAATCTATAATATTCAGATATTTAACCACTGTTTGAGAGGATGCTTATTCAGAGTTGATCATTCCCACACTTGTTACCAAGAAAGTGAATCTACCCACATCAAAAGCTTTGGTTAATAGATCAGCAAACTGGTTGTCAGTATGAACTTTTACAACTTGAACAAGTTTCTTTTCATTACAATCTCTTATGAAGTGATACCTGATCTCAATGTGCTTTGTTTTAGAGTGCTTGACAGGATTATTCACAATGCTGATAGCACTGCTATTATCAATAAAAATGGGAGTGTGTAGAAAGGTTACCCCATAGTCCAACATTTGATTCTGAATCCATAAGACTTGAGAACAGCAACTTGCAGCTGCTATGTACTCTGCCTCTGTTGTAGATGTGGACACTGTGGTTTGTTTCTTGCACTGCCATGAAACTAGTCTAGCACCTAAAAACTGACATCCTCCAGAAGTAGATTTTCTGTCCAAGTTTGCCCCACCTAGATCACTGTCTGAGTATGCTATTAGGTCAAAGGGTGAGTCATGAGGATACCAAAGTCCCAATCTGGGTTGCCCTTTGAGAAATCTGAATATCCTCTTAACAGCTTGAAAGTGAGATTGCTTTGGCCTAACTTGGAATCTTGCACATACACAGACTGGAAACATTATATCTGGCCTTGATGCTGTGAGATACATGAGAGAGCCAATCATGGATCTATAATGATGCACATCCATATCCTCCCCCTCAAGATCTGCTGTTATCTGCTTGTTTGTCTCCATATGTGTGCTGGCAGGTTTTGAATCTGAGAAACCAAACTTGGTTAGAATGTCCTGCACATACTTGGATTGACAGATGAAGATGCCATCTGACTTCTGTTGAACTTGGAGTCCAAGAAAGAAAGTAAGTTCCCCCATTGAACTCATTTTAAATCTTTGATGCATTAGATCCTCAAACTCCTTGCACATGTTGTCTCTTGTAGATCCAAAGATAATGTCATCAACATAGATTTGGTCCAGCAAGATATCCTTCTTCTTTCTCTTGATAAATAGAGTCTTATCAATAACTCCTCTTTCAAAGCCATTTTCCAAGAGATAGGATGACAGAGTGTCATACCATGCTCTTGGAGCTTGATGCAGTCCATAAAGAGCTTTCTTCAATTTGTATACCCTGTCTGGATAGCTTGGGTTTTCAAACCCTGGTGGTTGACAGACATATACCTCTTCTTCAATTGAGCCATAGAGAAAAGCACTTTTTACATCCATTTGATAGACTTTGAAGTTCATGTAAGAAGCATAGGCTAGGAATAATCTGATTGCTTCTATTCTAGCCACAGGTGCAAAAACTTCTTCATAATCTATACCCTCTTCTTGAGTATACCCTTGAGCCACCAGTCTTGCTTTGTTCCTTATGACAATACCTCTTTCATCTCTCTTGTTCCTAAAAATCCACTTTGTGCCAATTGATCTGTGACCTTTAGGAAGGTCTACTAGATCCCATACATCTTGTAGTTTGAACTGCAACAGTTCTTCTTGCATTGCTTCTATCCAACTGGATTCTTTCATAGCTTCATGTGCCTTTTTGGGCTCAAGCTGGGATAGAAAACAAGAAAGCACTGTATGCTGTTGATCTTGCATTTCTTGAAGCCTGCTTTGGTGTCTTGTCATCATAGGAGAGGATATATCTCCTATTACCAGCTGTGGAGGATGATTCTTTTGAACTCTGGTGTTATGACTAGGTTCTTCATTAAGTCCAGCCTCTAGATTAGAGTCATTCAACTCAACTGAAGTGTTTTCAGCAGCTACTTCTGATTCTTTATCTTCTTGAGTCTCCTCATTTCTACTTACTTCTTCACTCTGACTTGGTCCAGTAGATGGTTCCTTTTCACAGTCTTCAAAGGAATTCACTGTGGGTATGGGAAAGATCACTGATTTAGATATACTTTCTTGAACCTGTATAGTCCCTGATCCTCCACATTCTGAACCTGCATAATCATCACTACTGAAACCAAAGGAGTTAGTTAGTGAATCAATGTCAAATAGCCACTGAGGACCAGACCCAATAGGATTTGGTGTGTTCTCATTGCATTTGACATTGTCACTTTCTTCAATTATTCTAGAAGATGTTTTAAAAACTCTGTAGGCCTTACTCTGAGATGAATACCCAACAAGAAATCCATCATCTGCTTTGCTATCAAACTTACCTAAGTGAGATTTTGTATTGAGAATTGTACAAGGACACCCAAAAGGTTTGAAAAATCCAATGAAAGGTTTTCTTTTATTTAAAAGCTCATATGGTGTCTTGTTCTTTGGCTTAACTACTAGAACTCTGTTTTGGACATAACAGGCAGTATTAACTGCTTCAGCCCAGAAGGTAATTGGCAGTTTTGAATCAGCCAACAGAGATCTAGCAGCCTCTATTAGTGTCCCATTTCTCCTTTCAGCAATACCATTCTGTTGAGGAGTCCTAGGAGCACTATATTGTCTCTCAATGCCTTTTTCTTCACAAAAGGTGTTTAGATCCAGATTTTTGAATTCAGTCCCATTATCTGATCTGATGACTTTTACTTTTTGATTAGTTTGGTTTTCAATTCTTAGGATAAAGGATTTGATCAGTCCACTTGTCTCATCCTTAGTCCTTAGAAAATATACCCAGGTAAATCTAGAGTAATCATCTACAATAACCAAGCAGTAAGATTTCTTGCCTATACTCATAACATTTGAAGGACCAAACAGATCCATGTGCAATAACTGGAGACAAGAAGAAATTGAATTTATCTCTTTGGTCTTATGAGAAGTTTTATGATGTTTGCCTTTAAGGCAAGCAACACAATGATCATCACATGAGAAGACTTTAGATGGTAAATCTCTTACAAGGTTGTTTTTAACAAGTTTGTTCATAGTTTTAAAATTCATGTGACACATCCTTCTGTGCCAAAGAGAGGATTCATCTACAAAAGCTTTTGAAACAAGACAATTTAGAGATGAATCACTATCAACATTGTCCATATCTAGACAGTAAACATTGTCCTTTCTTGGAGTTCTAAGTAGTATCATGCTTTCATCAACTACTGTTGGGAACTGAAGATTCTACTAAGTGTAGTTACTACTGCTAGTACAAATGTAGTTACTACTGCCAGAACAAGTTGAAGATTAATACTGCTGAGTGTTACTACTGCTAGTGTTAATTAATACTGCTAGTCAAAGTTAGTACTGCTTAGCTAGTTAGTACTGCTAGTAGTTAATACTGCTTGCAGTTAATGCTGCTAGATGAAGTTAATGCTGCTGAGCATTATTAGTGCTGCTAAAGAGATCCGGATGGAAAGAATGACAGCTGGATATACTGAAGATATACTTAGAAGATATACATGGAAGATATACTGAAGATTTGTTTATTCTTTGTAATTATCTTTCTACTAGTATATGTATAGAATATTTAGAATAGAGAAACAGAACTTTTAGACAACTGTTTTTCAAGAGAAAAATCGACCTCAAGGCATAGATCCTAATTCTAGAGAAGTAGAATTCGTATTGGTGAGCCTGTTCATCAATATTGAGGTTGAGTGTGTAACCTTGTAGCTTTAAGCATTCAATACAAGTTTACTGTTTGATCATTATATACTGTGTTTGATTACTGTTTTATTAAATATCAAAGTGTTTTTCCGCAACTTCTTTGATATTAGTTTCTGAGTATTAATTCTTGTTAAGAATTCGATCCTGACAAGTGGTATCAAAGCTTCAAATGAACCATCAAATCTTGTCTAAAGTGATATTACTTCTGATGACTTTCCCCCATGTTGAATAAGCTTCAAATGAACCATCAGCTCTCTTGATTCTGAAGAAATTCTTTTCATTGTCTCTCAGAATATCCCAGAAGATGATCTCTGGAGCTTGCATAGAGATTGGAACAGCTTTCAAAGGTTCCACTATTGTCATGTACGGATCCATACTTTCATCAGTTTGCTTAGTGACCTGCTCTGGGCTCTGTACTGGCTCTGTTGGGGATGTGATTGAAGGTTCTGCTTCCTTTTCAGTTTCTTCCACCCTAGGCCTTTTCAACTGCCTTTTTGGAGCAATTGTTTTCACTCTTTTTCCAGACTTGGCTTTTCTACCAACATTTCCAGGTTCTTCCTTCTTCTCTTCTGCTTCTTCTTTGGAAGGTGTGGTTTTCTCAGGGAATGGTTGTTGGATGTTGAGATCATGTCTCTCTTTCATCCTTCTTTCTGCTTCTTCCCTTTGAGAAGAATCCCCTTGGAGCTTTGTCATTTCCTTCCTGTATAGCTCTTCAACCTGAGAGTATGCCATATGAGTAAACATCTCCCCCTTAACACCAATTGCACCTTTCAGGAAGTTTATCATCTTTCTTCTTTCCTGATTGGCCAAAAAGGTCTTGGAGGGTTGTCTTTTCTGCCTTTTGAATGGCATTCTTTTTACTTGTACTTGCTTGGCCTGAGCTGCTGTTTTCATGCTCTTCTGATACTCTTCATTTAGTTTTCTGGCCATATTCAGTGCAAGCTCTCTATCCTTCTCAGATTGAAGTTGTTCCTCCCTTTCCATTTCTGCCTGAAGCTGCTTTGCCACTTCTTCATCCAGTTCTATCTGAATTTTCTTCTTTGCAGGTTGTTCAGGTTCAATCATCTTAGCTTTACCCTTTGTATCTTTCAACCCTGCCTCACTTCTTTCTTGTGTCTTCTTTTCAAGGTCTCCTTCATTGATGACCACTCCCTTAGCCTTTTGAGTAGCCTTAGGAGTGTCATTCTTTGCTTTTACTAAGGTTTCAGCTATTTCCAATTCTTCAACAGATAGCCCTGTTGCTGCTTGAACATTATCTGTTTCTACTTCTTGTGCTTCTGTTTCTGCAGCTTTCTCCCCCTTAACATCAAATCCCATCTCAGAAATACTTTCTTTTTCTGCTTCAGCCTCTGAATTCTCCCCCTTGTTGAAATCATCTTCAACACTTGTCCTCCTCTTTAGCACAAACTGTTTCCTTCTCCTTTTCTGTAACAATCTTGTCACCATTTTCTTCAGTTTGGTGATCTGAACTTGTTGAGATAGAATAATCAGCTTCATCTCCTCTATTTCTTTTCCTTGCTTGATGACATCCTGGTTGATGTTTCCCATGGTCTCCATCAATTCATCATAGTTATATCTGTCCTCACCTTCTCCAGGAGTGTTACCCCCTATTGAAGGATCATTGGATCTTTTATTAGTAGATGTCTTCTGCCTAGCAGAAGCACTATCCACCCCTGTGGTTTCTTGGCACCAGGGTCCTTCAAATGATTGCTCATTCAAAGTTGCCATGGGGGAGGTCTTATTGATGTTACCACTTTCCTCCTCTGTGCTAGCAGGAGTAGTGGCAGCCTCATCACCCATATGCTCTACCTCCTCCTCAGAGAGCACCTCCTTTGGGTTGGGAGACACCCTTGTGGTTTCCCTTTGGATATTCTCTAGGGGAGAATTCTCCCTTAGAGGGCTTAAAGGCTTAGTGGGTGATGGTACAAGAAGGGAAGGAGCCTTCTTTACCTGTTTTCTTTGATAAGTTTGGGTAATTGGAGAAGTGGGCTTATTTAGTAGGGACTGTGGGATAGATATAGAGTGGGAAGGTTGGGCTTGGCTAGCAGTGGATTGATCTAATGAGGGCCTTGACCCTGCTGCCATACCTTCATTGGGTTGGGACACCACCATCATTGTAGAGAACAATGGGGTGTCAACTCCTTCAGAGTCCCCAGCAGATCTTCTCATATTTGAGAAAACCTTGCCTTTTGGGGGTTTAGGTACATATACCCCAACAGATTGAGGTATATCCGTCAATTCATGGTTAATAACTGCTTGAACAAACCTGGGATACATATAAAAGCTCTTTTTGTTTCCCATGTTTGAGACAAGATCATTGAAAATCATTTGTGAAAAATTGTACCTTCTGGCAGTGGCCAAACAGACCAAAGCATAAGCAATGGTACTGCTGAACTCACTCCATCCAGTAGTCTTTTTAGAAATGCAGTGCATCAAGGTATGAACAAGAAAACGCCATTGGGGTGAAAATTTAGCTTTTGAGAACTTAAAAATACCCAATGGGCCTCCATACCCCATTCTTGTCAGAGTAGAAAACAGTTCATCATTAGGGATAGACGTTATACCAGAGGCATCGTCTAGACGTAGACTGATGCGAACTATCTCTTCAGTAACTGTCAATGGATTGCCACATACTGTCGACTTGATCATTCGCACACCATCCTCAGTAACAATGGTGGCATGTGCCCAGAATTGCCTTTGGTGCTCAATGTAGATAGTTGGAGACATAGTGAGAGCATGGGCAATGTGGCTCGACTTCAGAAAGTCGACTATCTGATGAAATCCTTCAGATTGTTTTGGCTTTTGGAGCATCGCAATTTCATTGTGCTCATCAATGAACGCCATGGATGCCATAGACCTTGAAGATTCTTGCCTGAAAACTTTGAACTTTGAGAGAGAAAGGGTTTAGAGCGCAAGAAAACAGTATGCAAAGAGTCGTTATGAACTTTTAGGCGGGTAAAAGGTATTTATAGTATTCGGAATATAAGCAGCATTAACCTAGAGCAGTATTAACCACTAGCAGTATTAACTGCAAGCAGTATTAACTACTAGCAGTATTAACTAACTAGCAGTATTAACCGCGAGCAGTATTAACCGAACTAGCAGTATTAACTGAAATAGCAGTATTAACTGAAATAGCAGTATTAACTACTAGCAGTATTAATCGCGAGCAGTATTAACCACAAGCAGTATTAACTGAACTAGCAGTATTAACTGAAATATCAGTATTAACTACTAGCAGTATTAACTGCAAGCAGTATTAACTACTAGCAGTATTAACTAACTAGCAGTATTAATCGCGAGCAGTATTAACCACAAGCAGTATTAACTGAACTAGCAGTAGTAACTGAAATATCAGTATTAACTACTAGCAGTATTAACTGCAAGCAGTATTAACTACTAGCAGTATTAACTAAACTTACTCCTTTTAAACTTGCTAAATACTGAGTACTGCTATGCATATCCTGAAAAGAAGATTAGTAACACCAAATGCAACATGTCCTCCATTAATTTGCTTGAAATCCTGAAGGCATGACATGTTGCCAGTCATGTGCCTAGAGCAACCACTATCAACATGCCATATGCTCTTTCCCTTGAGCTGTTGGTTGCCCTGCACATTAAATAAATCAATTAGTATGATTGGGGACCCAAGCCAAAGTGATCTTGGGTCTGCCATTCTCATCAAAGTATTTACATTCCTTTTTAATGAGGTTTTTAAACTCAGAGCACTCTTTATTAGAGTACTTTGTCAATATGATTGGCTTAGCAGAATCAATACTGGAAGCAGTACTAACCTTAGAAGTACTAACAGAGTTAGCAGTACTAACAGGTGTAGCAGTACTAACAGGTTTAGCAGTACTAACCTTGTTAGCAGCATTAACATTGTTAGCAGTAGTATTACTTCTAGCAGCACTATCATTGTCAGCAGCACTATTTGTGGTAGCAGTACTAACAGTTTTAGTGCTTTTAGGAATCCACATATTGACACTTTCTTTAACAGAATACTTTTTCTTCATGTGGCTTTTAGTTTTAACAATTTTCTTAGCCACATGGTTCTTTTCAATTTTCTTATAACCAAAGGGTTTTTGCATGGCTCTTTGGAAATTCATTCTTTGGTTCATAGGATTGAAATAACAGTATTTGGCAACATGATTAAGCTTTCCACAGATAAAACAAGGTTTTGGTCTATTGATTTTACTCAGATCAACCCCTTGTTTTTGTGCCCACTGATTATTCCAGTTTCTTTGATTTCCCCTCTTTTTGTCCTGTTTTTGGGGTTCATTTTTCTTACAAGTACACTGTTTGCAAGGACCTGGATTCACAACTGTGGTCTGTTTATAATGGACCTTATCAGACTTTTCCTCTGTCTTCTCTATGTTCTTGGATTTGATCCAAGCCCTTCCACAATCCTCATTGGTGATAATGTTGTTTTCTATAGAAATCTCACCACTCACCTTGTTCTTCTTACTCTTGCCAACCTCTTTCTCAGTCTTATCCTCAACAATTACCTCATCTAAGGGATCTATTTCAGTGGCTCCCTCAGGCAAGTCCTTCCTATCTTTGGTGTCTAACAGGTCTGAAGTAGGAGGAATGTAATTGTTGTTATATGGTGGAGGTGTGGCATTATACCCAATTCCTCTTCTTAATTTATCATGAATCTGATTTTGCAGTAAGGAGTCCATTGCTTTAGAAGCATTGGAAAACTTTTCTACATCAAGCTTAACCTTGGTTAACTCCTCTTTCAGTTTTTCACTCTCCTCTTTAGATTTGGTCAGTTTAAGTTCTAAATCCTTTTTCTCCCACTGCCAGTAATTTGTATCATATGAGTGTTGTAGTTCATTGGCTTGAAAACCTTTGATTTGATCTTCAAATCTCTCTACTATCCTCACATAGTCTTTTATATCCTTTTCTAGTCTCTTCAGGTCATCACTCATCTTCTGATTGTGATCCCTGTACCTTTTAACAGTGTCTATGCAAGTTTTAGAGCAGAGATTAGAACTTACCTCAGATGGGAGATCAGATACTTTAGCCATAAGAGCTTGATTCTGAATAGCTTCTTCTGCTTGATCACTCCAATCAAACCCCATTCCTTGTTGAGAAACAAGGGCTTGAGCAGAGTTTCTATTGTTATTGAAGCTTCCAGATTGAGCTTGTTGATGGTTGTTGTTGTGAGACATTCCACTTCTGCATTCTCTAGCAAAATGTCCCTTAAGATGACATTTGTAGCATTCTACCTTTGATTTATCAAACCCTGCTCCATCTTCTCTTCTTTGTGAGAAGTTGTTTCTTCCAGTCCTCTTTATAAACTTCTTAATCCTCATGGAGAGCATGGCCATCTGCCATTTTATATCCATCTCTTCCAGATCATCAGGATGAAGTTGTTCTAAGTCATCATTGATCAAAGAAGAATTTCCATGATTAGAAAGAAGAGCTTCAAATGCATAATCAGTGCCTTTATCTAGATTTGATCCATTAGTAGCATTAACTGATTCAGAGTTAGCAGTAGAATCAATTGATGCTGATAGGAGTGCAGCATTATGAACATATCCAGAAGGCTTCTTCTTTGCCTCCACCTCAGCTTCAAAAACTCTAAGATCATTGTACAGATCATCAAGTTCTTTGTCTTCCAACTGATCATTCTGTCTGAATGACACAGTGTACATGGTCCATTCATCTCCAAGGGACCTTAAGAACTTTCTGTTCACATCATCTTGATCAATCTGTACTCCCATAGTAGCTAGTTCACCAATTAGTTTATTAAACCTGTCAAAAGTTTGAGTCATGGACTCATTCTTAGTTGAGATGAAGTTTTCATACTGTTGTTTTAAGATTGCCTTTTGATTTCTCTTGGTACTTTTAGTACCTGAGAATCTCTTCTCTAGAGCATTCCAGAGCATCTGTGCATCAGTACAATTGCAGAATTGGTGTTGATACTCATTTGGAATGGCCAAGAGCAGTGTGCTCAAGGCTTTCATCTCTGTCTGTCTTGATTTCCTATCTGTATCTGTCTTTGGAGGAGTTCTTTTGCCATCTTCACCAATCTTTCCTCCATCAGATGGGCCATTCTCAATGATGTCCCACATAGAATAATCTGTGAGGAGAATATATTGCTTGATTCTGATTTTCCACATGTCAAATTCATCGGATCTGAGCATTGGAACTTTTGAGACCAAAGTACTGCTTGATTCTGTAAGATTTTCCATGATGAATAACTGTTTCTGAGAGAATTAAGCTCTGATACCACTTGTCAGGATCGAATTCTTAACAAGAATTAATACTCAGAAACTAATATCAAAGAAGTTGCGGAAAAACACTTTGATATTTAATAAAACAGTAATCAAACACAGTATATAATGATCAAACAGTAAACTTGTATTGAATGCTTAAAGCTACAAGGTTACACACTCAACCTCAATATTGATGAACAGGCTCACCAATACGAATTCTACTTCTCTAGAATTAGGATCTATGCCTTGAGGTCGATTTTTCTCTTGAAAAACAGTTGTCTAAAAGTTCTGTTTCTCTATTCTAAATATTCTATACATATACTAGTAGAAAGATAATTACAAAGAATAAACAAATCTTCAGTATATCTTCCATGTATATCTTCTAAGTATATCTTCAGTATATCCAGCTGTCATTCTTTCCATCCGGATCTCTTTAGCAGCACTAATAATGCTCAGCAGCATTAACTTCATCTAGCAGCATTAACTGCAAGCAGTATTAACTACTAGCAGTACTAACTAGCTAAGCAGTACTAACTTTGACTAGCAATATTAATTAACACTAGCAGTAGTAACACTCAGCAGTATTAATCTTCAACTTGTTCTGGCAGTAGTAACTACATTTGTACTAGCAGTAGTAACTACACTTAGTAGAATCTTCAGTTCCCAACAACTACCTTGAACCCTGGAGCAAGGATCATACACTCAGTATTTGTAAATAATATACTATGTTGTTTGTCACATACCTGTGATACACTTAACAGGTTGTACTTCAATTGATCAACATAGTAGACATCCTCAAATGTCATCTTACCTTTGGTGACATTACCTTTTCCACTTATCTTACCACCAGTAAGATTATCTCCAAATGCAACATGTCCTCCATTGATATGCTTGAAATCCTGAAGGCATGACATGTTGCCTGTCATGTGCCTAGAGCAACCACTATCAACATGCCATATGCTCTTTCCCTTGAGTTGTTGGTTGCCCTGCACATAAGATAGATCAGTTAGTATGAATTAGGAACCCAAGCCAAAGTGGTCTTGGGTACCCCTTTCTCATCAAAATACTTGCATTCTTTCTTGACAAGATTTTTGAATTTTAACTCCTCATTCTTGGAGTACTTTGTCACAATAATAGGCTTGGAAACATTTGTGCTAGAAACAGTACTGGTTTTAGAGGTACTAACTGCCTTAGCAGCACTTGCATGCTTAGCAGTACTAACCTTGTTAGCAGTAGTAATTGTGTTAGCAGCAGTAACTGTGTTGGCTGTATTAACCTTTGAAGAGGTACTAACTGTATTAGCAGCATTAATGTTTTCAGCAGTACTAACACAGGTAGCAGTAGTAATACTTCCAGCAGCACTAACCCTGCCAGCAGTACTAACAGTTTTAGTGCTTTTGGGCACCCACATTTTAATACTTTCTTTTAAAATCTTTTTCTTCATGGGGCCTTTCTTTTCACCATGTTTCTTTCCAGCCTTCCTATAACCAACAGGTTTTTGCACAAATCTTTGAAAGGTCATCTGTTGATTAATAGGGTTAAAGAAGCAATATTTAGCCAAATGATTTAACTTGCCACATATGAAGCAAGGTTTTGGTCTATTGATTTTACTCAGATCAACTCCTTGCTTCTGATCCCATTGATTATTCCAGTTTCTTTGATTTCCTCTTTTTAAACCAGAATTTAGGCTCTTGGCTTTACTGCAATCACACTGTTTACAAGATCCAGGATTCACAACCGTGGTTTGTTTGTAATGAACCTTGTTATCTTTTCCTTTGTTCTTCTCTATCTCCTTGGACTTGATCCAGATTTTCCCACATCCCTCATTGGTGATAATGTTGTTTTCTAATGGGATCTCTTTACTCACATCATTATCTCTATTCTCACTGGCTTCTTTCTCAGTTAAATCCTTAATTACTACTTCATCCAAAGGATCTATCTTAAAGGCTTTCTCAGATAAGTCCTTTTTCTCCTTGGTTTCTAACAAGTCTGAAGTAGGAGAGATATAATTGTTGTTGTAAGGAGGAGGTGTACTGTTGTATCCAATACCAGGCTTCATCTTATCATGATTCTGAGCCTTTAGAAGAGAATCCATTGCTTTTGAAGCATATGAAAACTTTTCTATGTCAAGCTTAACTTTAGACAGTTCCTCCTTCAGCCTATCACTCTCTTCTAAGGATTTAGACAGTTTGGTCTCTAACTCATTCTTTTCCCACTTCCAATAGTTAGTGTCATAAGAGTGTTGAAGTTCATTAGCTTGAAAGCCTTTGATTTGCTCTTCAAATCTCTCTACTATTAACACATAATCTCTTCTATCCTTTTCTAATCTTTTGAGGTCATCACACATACTTTGATTGTGATCCCTGTATCTTTTGACAGTGTCAATGCAAGATTTAGTGCAAAGATTAGAAATTACCTCAGAGGGGAGATCAGACACTTCTGCCATAAGAGCTTGATTTTTAATGGCTTCCTCAGCTTGATCACTCCAGTCAAATCCCATTCCTTGTTGAGAAACAAGGGCTTGAGCAAGATTCTTGTTCTGAGTGTAGCCTCCATTCTGAGCTTGTTGGTGGTTGTTGTTTGGAACAACACTCCTGCATTCTCTAGCAAAGTGTCCTTTCATGTGACACTTATAACATTCCACCTTGGTCTTGTCAAAACCAGCTCCATCTTCTCTTCTTTGAGAGAAGTTATTCCTTCCTGTTCTTTTAATGAACTTCTTCACCCTCATGGATAACATGGCCATCTGCCATTTAATATCCATCTCCTCCAGGTCATCAGGGTGAAGTTGATCTAGATCATCATTAATCAATGAATTGTTACTATGACTGGACAAAAAGGCTTCAAAGATTGTTTCAGTTCCTTTTTCTGAACTTGCTCCACTAGCAGTACTAACTGCTTCAGGGATGACAGTAGTATCAGTGGATGCTGAAAGAAGTGCAGCATTGTGGACATAACCAGTGGGCTTCTTCTTGATCTCTACCTCAGTTTCAAAAACTCTTAGATCATTGTATAGATCATCAATTTCTTTCTCTTCCAGATTGTCACTCTGTCTATATGAGACAGTGTACATAGTCCATTCATCCCCAAGAGATCTGAGGAACTTTCTATTGATGTCATCTTGATCCATCTTCACTCCTACAGTAGCCAGTTCACCAATGAGCTTGTTGAACCTATCAAAAGTTTGAGTCATAGACTCATTCTTTGAGGAAGTAAAGTTCTCATACTGCTGCTTTAGAACATCTCTTTGATTTCTTTTGATGCTCTTAGTTCCAGCAAATCTTTTCTCTAGAGCATTCCAGAGAATCTGAGCATCAGTGCAGTTACAAAATTGATGCTGATATTCATTGGGGATGGCCAAGAGCAGAGTGCTCAAGGCCTTCATCTCTGTCTGTCTGATCTTCCTTTCACCATCTGTCTTTGGTGGAGGTCTTTTCCCATCTGGTCCTATCCTTCCAGCTTCAGAAGGACCATTCTCAATGATATCCCACATTGAGTAGTCAGTGAGAGGAATATATTGTCTGATTCTGATCTTCCACATGTCAAACTCACTGGGTTTGAGCATTGGAACCTTGGATACCAAAGTACTGCTTGATTCTGTAAGATTTTCCATGATAAATAGATGTTTCTGAGAGAGTCTGGCTCTGATACCACTTGTCAGGATCGAATTCTTAACAAGAATTAATTCTCAGAAACAATATCAAAGAAGTTTGCGGAATAACACTTTGATATTCAATGAAACAGTAAATCAATACAGAAAATATGAAGAACAAACTGCAAACTTGTATTGAATGCTTTGAAGTTACAAGATTACACACTCAACCTCAATAGTGATGAACAGGCTCACCAATACGAATTCTACTTCTCTAGAATTAGGATCTATGCCTTGAGGTTGATTTCTCTCTTAATCTTAGAATTAATCACTTCTAAAACTATTTTGTATCTTCTATACATATACTAAACAAAAAGATAATTACAAAAAAATAAACATATCTTCAGTATATCTTCCATGTATATCTCTAAGCTTCCATGTATATCCTTTCATGCGAATCTTCATCATATAAGCAGTATTAATCTCCAGCAACATTAAATTTCTTCTAGCAGCATTAACTACTAAGCAGCACTAACTACTAGCAGTACTAACTTTGTTCAAGCAGCACTAACTTTGACTAGCAGTATTAACCACTATCAGTAGTAATACTTAGCAGTATTAACCTTGAATATCTCTAGCAGTAGTAACTATGAACCAGCAGCATTAACCATACTTAAGCTTTTCTTCAGTTCCCAACAGACTTTGACTTTGCTTGAGAGTTGACTTTTGAGCTTTGACTTGGCTTGACTTTCACCTTCAGTCTTCATGATCTTGTATCCAACAAATATATGCTCTAACAGAAATCAAACTCTTCATCAAACATACTTTTAACATCATCAGATTTTGAAGCTTTGGAAGTCTTTGAAAAATGAGAATTGATAAACACAGTTGAAAACACAAGTTGTTCTAGATTAGTCAAAATCCTTTCTTCTGCTAGAGTGTTCTCGAGTTCAGAAATTTTACTTTCTAACACGAGAGGAGGTACATAAATTTTACCTTCAACCGATTTAGCCTCTAACTCCTCTGTAGAATAACTTTGAAAAAGTCATTTGAAATTTTTTTTGACTTATCAGAACTGTAACTATAATTCAACTTCTCATATCTAAATAGAAGTTGCATTTTAGTTTTGTTCTTTCTCTTCTCCCTTTCCTTAGCTTCATCCTCTTCTGAAAGTTTAGTCCATTTAACTTTAAGTTCAGGGCATTATGGTGCCAGTTTTAAAAATCCGAAATCATATAAGGCAGGCACTTTAGAAATACCCTTTTTGCGACAGTGTGGGTTCTCATAACCAAGACCCCAACACTCACAACTCTCCATGGGCTTGTTTAGGTGAATGGTTTGCTCAGTTTGACCTAAAGTGTAAAATTTTTCTTCCGAAACATTCACTTTTACCGATAAAGATTTGTTTTCTTTCTTTAGTGATGAACACTTTTTCGCAATTTCTTTAGCTTCAAAATCACACAGTTTATATTTTGAAGTAGTTTCAGATAGTTCATTATGAATTATAGTCTTTTCTTTCGCGCTGGTATCAATGTTTTTGTGGAAAGCCTCAATCAATATGTTCTTCTCAGCAATGTCATTGCTAAGTTTCAGTATTGACTGGTTTTTCTCTTTAATGATACATTTCTCATATTTTTGCTTAGACTCTAATTCTTGGAACCATCATGGCTTGCATTTGATTAAGAAAATCTGATTCATACATATCATACACCTCGTCAGTATCTTCTTCATCAGAATCAGCTTCAGCTTCAGTCTCATCCTTTCCCATAAAACACATGTGGACTTTTTCTTCTTTTTCTTCTTCATCGTTCGAGTGATCGAGCCAGTATTCGTCCTCAGCCATAAGATTTTTGCCAGCCTCCTGTTGTTTGGCCAAAATCATCTTGTTCTTGTAATACTCAGAGTTTCTGACCTTAGGCTTCCGACAATCCTTTGCAAAATTACCGAGTTTTAGTTATAGCACTTCACTGGCTCGGGCTCTTTTATCTTCTCTTCAGATCTGTACCTCTTGTCCTCAGGCCTTTTCTCTTCCATCCTTTTTCTTTCAATTATTTCTTTATGCTCGTAGTTTCTTGAACCCAAAGAATATCTTTAACTGTTAGATCCAGGATTCTTGTAAAACTTCTTTTGGAAAGCTTTAGTCAATAATAGCATTGCCTGTTTTAGATTCTCGCATTCATCTGAGTAAGAGTCTTCTTCACTATCAACTTCCTCATATTCAGAAACTATAACCTTCTTCTTCTTCTTTAGGCTCACAGACCTCTTCTCTTTCTTCTTCACAACCAGGTCAACAGGATCAGTAACCACTTTTTCAGCCTTCTTCTTTTCATCCTTAATCTCCTCCATCTCTTCTTCATTTTGCCTTAAAGTCTCATACACTTCGTGTAGCGGTATCTCGTTCAAGTCCTTCATTTGTTTCATCTGCCTTGTGAAAATCTTCCGCTCTGGTTGCAGTATGCCCAAGAATTTAACATTCAATTTGATTTGAAACTTTCTAACTTTGTTCTTGTTGAGCTCGTTCAGCAAAGTCACAAACCTACCATACGTAGTCTCAAGAGATTCACCTTCCTTAGCTTTGAATTCCTCATAGTTGTTCAGGCAGTTTGAGACTTTAAGTTGATTGTCGATCTTGGATCCTACCATCATCTTTTCGAGCTGATACCACATTTCCTTGCCTGTGGCATTGTAACTGTCAATCTTCACATAGATCTCGATAGGAATCCCTTGTAAGATGAATGATCTAGCCAGTCTGTTAGCTTTAGTCCTTTTCCTCTGTTCATCTGAGTATTCTTCTAGAGGCAGTGGGTATACCTTGTTGACTATTTCCTCACCATTTTATCCTTTAGTTTCAACCATAAGAACCTTCATAGGAGGCTTCATCACTCCTTCCTTGAGAGATATCCGAATATATTCACCTAAATCATTGCGGTCTATGAAGTCCAGGAAGCAGTCCTTCCATTTTTCGTATTCGCCTTTGAATAGCACTGGAGGCTTCACGTCCGTACCAATGGCTAATGCTTCCCTTGAAGTCATCCTGTTTTGAAAAACTGTTTTCAATAAGAACTTGAAATGATCGTTAGTTCAATAGAAATCAGAATACAGAAAAACTTAGAAAGAATTTTCAGAAAATAAAATTTCCAAAAATCTCCTAAGTACGGAATTCGCACACCACACTAAGACAAGCACAATTCGCAAACAGAATTCGCACATAAGCAAATTTCAGAATTCGCACACAACACTAAGCGAAATCTATACATAGAAAAATTTAGAAAAAATCAACACTTTTCGCATAAGCTTTTCGCACAACAGAATTATGTGGATTATGTACTTAGAAAACTTTCAAAACACTTCTTATGCGAATTCTAAGGAATTCGTATATCACTCTTATGCGAAATCTGAACAATTCGCATAAATCACAATGCGAATTCTAGGAATTCGTATGTCACAGTATGCGAGTTTTTCACTTCTCGCACGCAAGCATCATGAGAATTCTTTCCTTGGAAAATTTTCTTGCAAAACTTTTCGTATAAAAGATCTATGCGAATTCTGACGTTTTGCATATAAACTAATACGAATTTTGAGGAATTCTCACAACACACACATGTAAATTCAGCACATTTCGCATATCACCAACATGCAAATTCTATACTTGTGAGATTTTCAGATACAAAAAAATTTATGCGAAATCTCTTTGATGTGAGTTCTTGGTACGAGTTCTTGAGGCTTATGCTAGTTCTTCGAATCTCGACCAAAATTAACTCTGATCTTCTCAAAACCCCATGAAATCTTCGACTTTTGATCTGGTACATTGACAATTCGATAACTTACACTTTTAGAATCGATTATAACCAATGGATTGCAAATAAATTCACTCAATCATAGAATTTGAATCAAATACAGTGCATTCGAAATCGTGAATCTAAAACTTGTATAAATCCAAGAATTGAACAAAATTACAGTGCAAGATTTCAACAAACCAATACAAGATTGTTCTAAAACAATATACGAATACATTTAACTCAATTACAATCACAATTACACTCTAAAAATCTAAACTCGATTGAAGCTCAATGAACAGTGCAAAAACCATTTTCTTGACTGATTTCAATTTGAACTATGCTCTGATACCAATTATTAATCCCAATATTTCAAGTTCTAATCATAGTACACTTACGATGACAAACATAAACAATCAATCTACCTGATTTCAATTCAAACAAGGAATTTGTACAATGATTATTCTCTCTGACTTTCTATCTCTAGAAACAGTTTGCGTACAATTCTAATAATCTATTCTAAAACTCTTACAACACCTCTAGTCATATCCCTATTTATACGCACACACACAACACAACTAAAACACTATACAAGACTTTGACTTATATGCTTGAGAGTTGACTTGAGCTTTGACATGCTTGACTTTCAGTCTACAATCTTCATGATCTTGTATCCAACAAATATGTGCACTAACAGAGACTCATCTAGAGGACAAGTAGGAATCATGGTCATCTTAAAGCTAGTGGTGGTACTTGTTGGAGCCGTATACGGAGCTTAGGTTTTGCTGTGGTAGTCGGTAGAGTCTTAGTAGGAGCCCATTGACCTTAATGTTAATCTATGGCTTACTTTGTGTTTGACACGTTTAATGAATACGAGTCTCCCTCGTCACCGATAACTATTTTTTTGGTGTGTTTTCCATAGTCGTGGTTTTGGTATATTGAACCTTATCCATGTTTTAATTTTTATATAATAGAGTTTATCCATGTTTTCAGTATTTGAATATTAAACTTAATTCATGTTTTGGGTGAGTATTAGGCTTCGGTTTTATGTTAAATGAGTGCTTTTGTGACTAGGATTTCATCAAGAAAATGGTGAATTTTTGGAAAGATGTTGCTTTTGTATTAAATACATTTAAATTTGGAAAATTGTGATTTAAATAACATTCTTTCAATTTTACCATTTTATATTAAAGATGAAAACTAGTTGAACTTACTAGGCATTTCTTATTAGCATGTGTATCGGGTGCTTATTGGGGAATGGTATTAGCGACACTTTGATGAGTTGAATGCTAGCAAGAGGAACGAGAAGAATTTAGCTGTTCGGGGACATCTCCCATATTTGGGAATAACAAATTTATTGGGTTTCAGTAACACCTTTACCTAACTTAGTCTCTGTGTATGGTCTGGTATATCAATTGTTCATGTTAAATCTTAGAATGTCATTATAGGTAATCAAGTGTTGACCATTAGAAATAAATTTATTCTTTATTTGATGTGTTATAAAAATTTATAAATTAATCGCTCTTTCCATATTTTAGGGTGTTCAATTGTAACGCCCCGATTTCGAAAAGTATCGTTTCAAATTAATACAGAAATAGGTAATTTTAAAGAAAAAATAAGATATAGGATTTTCGACTTGAATCCTAGATTTTATAGTCTTTCTCAATGAATGATTCAATTACGAGTCCAACGGTTCTTTCCGAAGCAAAATCGGAGCAATAACGGAGAAGTTACGGCCAAAAACAGTGAACGAGAAGAAAACCGGGCGGACAGTTAACTACGCGACTTGTGCCTCTTTTTAGAGCCACCCGCGTGACTTAGGGTAAGCGTGCGACTTATGCCGCAACTTATGGTCGCGTGGAAAGTCGTGAAACGCCTTGTTCGAGCATAAAACCTGATTTTCAGCCCAAGAACTTCATTTCTTCATAACTTTTGCATCTCAACTCAGTTTTTGGTGATTTAAGTTGCCATGGTTTCGTTTTTGAGAGATCTTCAAGGATTTAGAAAGAGATTTGAAGTCTATTGGAGAATAAAAGAGTATTTTGTGGAGGTAAGCTCCTCATATCTCTCAATGTTAAGCTAGGGTTTGATGATTTCATCCTTTCCCTTTTATCCTTCATCTTGGGTGTGATTTTGATGACTTGTGTGGTGAAGGTGATCTTGTAGACGTGTTAGATCTAAGATCTAGGGAGGTTTCTTGGTGATTCAAGCCTTCATCAATGGAGATTCAAGTTTTCGGGGTAAAACCTAGATTTAGCCTAAATCTAGCAAGGTGAGTTCAAGTTGATTTGTGAAAATGGTGTACATGCCAAAATGTTTGTTTTAAAGTGTTTTGAGTTTTACATGAAATTGTTAACTACTGATAAGTTTGGTTATTTTGGGAAGTGTTTAACTTTATAAGCTTATTTAACTTACATTTGGGATTTTTGAACATTTTTGGTAAATAAATCATGTTAAGGCCTTGGACGAAGAGTTGTCTTCCACTATTTTAGTGTTTGAGTTTCTTGGGTATTATGTTCTGTGTGAGTTATGTTAAGTTTTATGGAGTATTGTTTTATGACGTTTGCGACGTTATAGGTGAACCTTGAAATGCACAGTCTAAGTTCTTTGCGTGCGTTGTTTTATGGGAAATTTTGGAACTTGATTTCGTAGATTTCTCCTTCCGAAGCTTATACAAACGTTTGTTGCACTCCACTTTAATGCGGGAAATCATTTTACGTACATAACACGAAGTGTTGCATATTCGGACCATAGCGGTCCATTTGAAAAGGTTGTTGCGCATATTTTAATATTGTCGTTATTAGCGTCAGTAGTGATCAAATGATTTCAAAATATGTTCTTATTTGTGTGACGTTGAGACCACTTTGTACACCTACCGAGTAAACGGTAGTAGATTTTATTCGTATGATTAACCGTTATAAAGCTTTTACATTTAGAGGTTTTATAAAAGTTCAAATTGGCATAGTAGTGTGAAAAACCTTGAACTCATTAGAGCTATAGATGTAAGCTCCTCATGTTAGAGGTCGAGATTTAAGGGCTAAAGGAGTCCTTGGAGTTTGAGGCGTTAGACCTATGCTTTCTCCCAATTAGTTAAGTGATGATCTTTATGCTTCGATAAACCTGCAGGTTAAAACTGTGTACGGTCGTTTGGGTACGATTGGTTTTGAATTTGTGGGTTATTGGTACGACGGCATACTAATTATCGGTGGTGTGCCACCTTATTAGGTATTGGTGAATAATGATGATATTATGGTTGGCTAATAAAGCGGTATGATTTGAGGTTTAATTTCCATGAGTAGGTTCAACTTTATTCGACATTGCAACTCGAGAGCGAAATATTTGGTGGTATACCCATGTTTGCAAAATGGCCATTCCGAGGATAGGTGTCGACAATCTATTTTGAGGACAATAACTGTTGGTGTGCTTCAGTTCACTTCCGTTAGATCTGGTGTGTATGTAGGACAAGCGGTAACCTTAAGGAAATTAGATGTTGATAATTAAGAATCAATCATTGGTGTTTCGATAATTGTCAAGACTTTCGCTGATTTGGCAATCAATGCTTGAGTGCATGACGGGAGTTGTGTAACCTTGGAGTTTGGGATAAGCGACTATCTGTAGAGTGTGATGGTACGTTTCTGGGGGAAACATCAGATCAATGCTTGGATCTATGGCAGTTTGGGAGCCCTTGCAGACATCATGTCTGTGTCAGCTTTGAGGAACGGATTTACGGTTGTGTTGGATAAGACCAAACTAGTTGTTAGGAAATTTTGTCGAAGGACAATAACTCTTTGGTGATAATGATTATTGGAGACATTTGGTGAGAATGTTGAGGTAGACTTTAAGTACGAATCAATTATTGTGGAGACCTTGATGCGTCATATTTAGAGGTATCTAAGGGAAATGTTTGCTTTGGGGGGTTTGCTTTGGGGTATTCTTGGTGGAAATGACTGAATGAGGTCATAAGTTACTCTTCAGGCATTATGAGCAACATAAGGTTGGGAGGCACCCAAAATTTAATGTTAAGAAAGTGATTAATCAAGGACTCAACGTTCATCCCGACATTGGTGAGTTATATCGAACGTTGAGGTTGAGTTTGCGATGGTTCGTTATGAGAAACGCAGCGACAACCTCAACCGGGATGTAATCGGGTTTGTATATGAGGTAAGGTTTCGTGAAGGCATTCATTTTGGATTGGAAATCAATCGATCTTTCCAAGTGCGAAGTTGGGTGCTTGGTTGGTGCCAGATTTCGAGGACGAAATCTCTTTTAAGGTTGGGAGGATTGTAACGCCCCGATTTCGAAAAGTATCATTTCAAATTAATATAGAAATCGGTAATTTTAAGGGAAAGATAAGATATAGGATTTTAGACTTGAACCCTATATTTTATAGTCTTGGTGGATGAAGGATTTAATTACGAGTCCAACGGTTCTTTCCGGAGCAAAATCGGAGTTATAACGAAGAAGTTACGGCCAAAACAGTGAACTAGAAGAAAACCAGGTGGACAGTGCACTACGCTACTTGTGTCGTGACTTAGAGCCACCCGCACGACTTAGGGGAAGAGGGCGACTTATGCCGCGACTTATGGCCGCGTGGTAAGTCGCGAAACGCCCTGTTCGAGCATAAAACCCGATTTTCAGCCCAAAAACTTCATTTCTTCATAACTTTTGCATCTCAACTCCGTTTTTGGTGATTCAAGTTTACATGGTTTCGTTTTTGAGAGATATTCAAGGATTTAGCAAGAGATTTGAAGTATATTGGAGAATACAAGAGTATTTTATGGTGGTAAGCTCCTCATCTCTCTCAATGTTAAGCTAGGGTTTGATGATTTTATCCTTTTCCCTTTTATCCTTCATCTTGGGTGTGATTTTGATGACTTGTGTGGATATGGTGATCTTGTAGACGTGTTAGATATAAGATCTAGGGAGGTTTCTTGGTGATTCAAGCCTTCATCAATGGAGATTCAAGTTTTGAGGGTAAAACCTAGATTTAGCCTAAATCTAGCAAGATGAGTTCAAGTTGATTTGTGAAAATGGTGTACATGCCAAAATGTTTATTTTAAAGTGTTTTGAGTTTTACATGAAATTGTCAACTAATGATAAGTTTGGTTATTTTGGGAAGTGTTTAACTTTATAAGCTTATTTAACTCACATTTGGGATTTTTGAACATTTTGGTAAATAAATCATGTTGATATGCTTCCTAGATGATTTTATATATGTATATATATATATATATTTATATATATATATATATTTATATATATATTTATATATATATATATATGGAGTTCATTTGATGTAAATTTTATTTTGTGCAATTGATCTTATAAACCATTTGGAAAATGCATATTATTGTGTTATGAGGCATTTTGGAAATATAAGGGTATAAGTTCATTTGGAAAATGGGTTGCCTCAACCAATGATGAGTTTTGAGAAAATCTTATTTTTGGTCGTTGTGTTGCATATCCGTTGGTCAAACGTGTTTTAATGTTTACACTCGCTTTCATTGGAGATTTAAGTAAATTGGTGAGCTTTTGGCTCGGTTTTGACAAAATTGAGTCTTGAGGACATTTGTCCGGTTTAATAGCCCGTTGTGGAGTTTTGAGTATGATGGCGGTTAATGCGAATCATTTGAGAATTACATGTTTTGAGTGTGTTGGTCACTCAGTTGGAGTAATGTACTGTTTTATACTGTAATGTAATGGATCCATAGGCATATGAGTCGGTCTCTATTATTTAAAGAGGATAATGGGCTATTATTTATATGTTGGCACCAAAATTAGTTATGGAATTTCGAGGATAATATGGTGAGGGCTCGTGGAGTACAATACTCGGACCTGCATCCGTGATTTAATTTCTGAGTCTGTTTTTATGGGATAGTCACTTCCCATTTGTAGTTAGTTGAGACATTGGGTCATCGGAGGCAACTTGGTACGGTTATGTGGGATCGAATACTAATCATGGGTCGTAAATGTAATCCTAGCGATTGAGCATGATTAGGTAATCCTCGGGTGCCCACACCCCCACATCTTAGAACGAGTCAGCGAGCTCGTGGCTATGGGTTCCTAATATGGTGAGCTAAGTAACTTGGAATGTGGCCTACTTTTGTGTTCCGCCACTAGCCTTGGAATTCGGGAGTCCCCCGTCACCGAGATGTGTTGTTTTGGGGTATTTAGTTTTATCCTTGTTTTCGGTGACGCTTTGAGTTTGGGTTATCTCCCTTATGTTATAATTTTGGAGACTTGAGTTTACTCATATTTTGGTCGTTTGTTTTATTAAGTTTATTCAAATTTCATTATTCGAACATTACCATTATCCTCGTTTTGAGTAAGTATTCGATTGCATTATTTCATAAAAGAATGGTTTGGCGTTGAGGCGTCCATCTATAAAATGCATATTATTGGTAAATGAGTTGTCTCTTGTTTTAATGTAAATCATTTTAAATGATCATGATTATAAGTTACAATATTTCCATTTTATGTTTCTCTTTATAATCATGATATAAAACTCTTGAACTTACTAGGCGTTAGCCTAACCTTTTTATTTGTCGGCATGTGCATTAGGTTCCATTTCGGGATTAGTTATAGCGACACTGTGAAGAGATGAGTGCTAGTTGTGTGCTCGAAGAGGTTATTAGCTTGATGAAGTTTTCAGCACTTATATTGGAGATAGCGATTGTTATTGGGATATAGTAACACTCGACTTTAGTTAGTCTTTATGTAAGACTTTAATTATTTGTTGATGGTTCAACCTAGAAATGTATTTCAATTATGGACTGGTAGTAAGAGATTTTATTATCTTTTAAGCTATTGTTGAAAGTTTTTAATTAGTCGCTCTTTCCAAATTTGAGGGTGTTACATCAATGTTCAACCATCCAAGGTAAGCCTTTAACCATGCCACACTAGGTTACAACCTCTCCAAAGATTTAGCAGTGTCGGGTTTTAATAGACTTTTGTAACCGTTAAACATAGCAGAAAATTATTTTGGTTACAAATAAATCAAAAAAAAACTTTTATTGATAAAATTAACGAATCCAATGATGAATTTAATATAAAACAAAATACCATAGTGTGTTTAGAATTGTACCTTTCACTTTAATCAAGGATTCTGACGAAGAACAAAGAAACCAACGTAGGTTTCCTCTATCGGTGATCCACACATGAACACGCTTGGGGCCTTCACCGGGTGCTAGCCCAAAACCCTAGATCTAATATGTGTATTACAGAAAAGAATTGGTTTCTTTTTTATATTTTCTCTAACAGCTTAACAACTAAAACAATGATTAACCTTTTAATGTTAGCATATTACCTTATTTATATTAATTGAATTATAGATAGACTATAACTCAAATAAGGTTATGCAATTATCTATATTATTTATATAATTATCTTTAACTTTAATGTGAGGTCCATTGAGATCAATGATTGGTTTGATTTCATGAAGAACAAGAGAATAAGGGTAGAAATCAGAGATTATTGAAAGCAAGTAAAAACTAATCTAAGAGAGCAAACACACAGTATACGGCTACATTGTGGAGGTTGAAATTGATCAATTGAAAAGGTTAACCTAAACCTATTACACATGATTTCTATTTATACCCCATAAACCCTTGTAAACACTATAAGCCCAAACCCAATACAAGGCCCATTACAATAAATGTAGATTACTTTATAAAACTTCTAATAAGAATATAAAATATATTCTAACATTTAATATAATTATATACTTTTATAGATCACACCCCACAATTATGTTTAATTGTCAGGATCGAATTCTCAACAAGAATAAATTCTCAAAAACTAATATCAAAGAAGTTGCGGAATAACACTTTGATTTACAATGAAACAGTAAACAAAACAGTATATGATCAACAACTTGTAAACTTGTATTGAATGCTTGAAGTTACAAGATTAAACACACAACCTCAATATTGATGAACAGGCTCACCAATACGAATTCTACTTCTCTAGAATTAGGATATATGCCTTGAGGTTGATTTTCTCTAAAACTTAGAATGAATAATAATTATTTTTAAACTATTCTATCAATTCTATACATATACTGAACAAAAGGTTAATTACAATAAATACAATATCTTCAGTATATCTTCCATGAATATCTTCATCATTATCTTCACATTATCTCTGAAGCAGCATTAACTTGGTTTTAGCAGCATTAACTACTAAGCAGCACTAACCACTGGCAGTACTAACTAGCTAAGCAGTACTAACTTTGTTCAAGCAGCACTAACTTTGACTAGCAGTATTAATTCTACTAGCAGTAGTAATACTCAGCAATATTAACTTTAAAGTCTTCTAGCAGTAGTAATTCTGAACTAGCAGCATTAACCATACTTGAGCTTTTCTTCAGTTCCCAACAATCTCCCCCTATCTTGACTTTTAGGAAAAGAAGTCAAGTTCTTCAGATTTGATCTTCAAGATGCTTTCAACACTTCAGATTCAGTTTCCCAAATTTGGATCTAAGCCCAAACTTTGATTGACCGTTCTCCTCACCATAATCTTGGCCATCTCTGAATCCTTTGTGCATACTAGTGTAGCCTTAGGCATCCCTTCTAGCTTCTCTTTGCTATGCTCATAAATTCTGTCTACCAGGTAGTATTCATGATAACAATTGTCAATAGTAATCATGTATACCCCACAGTTTTCAAAAAGTATCCATTTATCAATCTTCTTGAATATAAACTCATGCTGATGATCTTTAATCCTATAAGCCACTCTTTCTGGATCAAACATCATGCACAAGTATTCCATTGCTATCTTGAGAAGATTCTCTTCAGTACCTTTCAACACAGGCTCATAGAGTTTTATCCCCATTTTGTATAATTCTTCTATATCAGCTCTTGAACAACTTCTGACAACTCTCCCCCATGTGGAATATGCTTCAAATGAACCATCAGCTCTTTTGATTCTGAAGAAATCCTTTCCATTATCTCTTAGAATGTCCCAGAAGGTAATCTCAAGAGCTTTCATGGAGATTGGAATAGCCTTCATAGGTTCTACTATGGTCATATACAAATCCATACTCTCAACAGTTTGCTTGTTGGACTGCTCTGGACTTTGCACAGGTTCTGTTGGAGATGTGACTGAGGGTTCTGCTTCCTTTTCAGTTTCTTCCACCCTTGGCCTTTTCAACTGCCTTTTTGAAGCAATTGACTTCACTCTCCTTCCAGACTTGGCTTCTATACCAACACCCTCATGTTCTTCCTTCTTCTCTTCAACTTTGTCTTTTGAGGGTGTGGTCTCCTCAGGGAATGGTTGTTGGATGTTGAGATCATGACTCTCTTTCATCTTTCTTTCTACTTCTTCCCTTTGAGAGGAATCCCCTTGGAGCTTTGCCATTTCCTTCCTGTAGAGCTCCTCAACTTGACTGTATGCCATGTTGGTAAACATCTCCCCCTTGACTCCAATTGCACCTTTCAGGAAATTTATCATCTTTCTTCTTTCCTGATTGGCCAAAAAGGTCTTGGAGGGTTGTCTTTTCTGCTTGATTACTGGCATTCTCTGCTTAGACACTTTCACAGAGCTTTTCTTGGCTTTAGTTTCTGCTTTTAAACTTTCTTGATACTCAGCATTTAGTTTTCTGGCCATTATCTTTGCAAGCTCTCTATCTGTTTCTTTTTGAATTTGTTCCTCCTTTTCCATTTGCTCTTGAAGCTTCTTTGCCATCTCCTCATCCATTTCAATCTGACTCCTCTTCTTTAAAGGCAGTTCAGTTTCAATAAGCTTTTCCTTTCCCTTTCCCTTTGTATCTTTCAAAATTTCTTTACTTGATTCTTTTCTTTTCTTTGAGCCTCCTCCTTCATTAATGATCACTCCCTTGGCTTTTTGACTAGCCTTAGGAGTGTCATTTTTGGCTTTAACCAATGTCTCTGCAATCTCCAGTTCCTCTACAGAGAGCCCTATTACTGCTGCTTCTTTTACCTCAGTAGCATTAACAGTTTCTGCTGCTTGGGCAAATTTTGTTTCTTTCTCTATTTCAGCTTCTATCTCCCCCTCAGCATCAAATCCCATCTCAGATTTGCTTTCCTTCTCTGTTTCATTCTCTTGATTCTCCCCCTTGTTGGAAGCATCTTGAGCTCTTGCCCTCTTCTTTAACACAAATTGCTTTCTTCTCCTTTTATGTACCAATCTTGTCACCAATTTCTTCAGTTTGGTGATCTGTACTTGTTGAGATAGAATAACCAGTTTCAGCTCCTCAATGTCTTTCCCCTGCTTGATGACATCCATGTTTATGTTGCCCATTGTTTCCATCAATTCATTGTAGTCATATCTGTCCTCACCTTCTCCAGGAGTGTTACCCCCTTTTGAAGGATCATGGGATCTTTTAGTAGTGGAAGCCTTATGCCTAGCAGAAGCACTGTCCACCCCCTTGGTTTCTTGGCACCGGGGACCTTTGAATGATTACTCATTCAAAGTTGCCATGGGAAGGTCTTAGAGATGTTACTACTATCCTTCTCTGTGCTAGCAGAAGTAGTGGCAGCCTTCTCACCCATATGCTCTTCCAGCTCCTTAGAGAGCACCTCCTCAGGGTTGGGAGACACCCTAGTGGATTCCCTTTGGATATTCTCTACTGGAGAGTGCTCCAATAGAGGGCTTTGAGGCTCTTGGTTAATAGTAGGTACACCAAGGGAAGGAGCCTTGTGTACCTTTCTCTTGACATAAGTCTTGGATATTCTGGGAGTGGGTTTAGCAGCAAAGGACTGAGGGAAAATTTGAGAGAGGGAAGGTTGGGATTGGCTAGCAGTGGGTTGGTCTAATGGGGTCCTTGACCCTGCTACCATACCTTCATCAGTTTGGGACGCCACCATCATTGTAGAGAACAATGGGGTGTCTACTCCTTCCGAGTCCCCAGCAGATCTTCTCATATTTGAGAAAACCTTGCCTTTAGGGGGTTTTGGTACATATATCCCATCAGAGTGAGGAATATCCGTTAATTCGTGGGTGATAACTGCTTGAACAAACCTGGGGTACATATAAAATCTCTTTTTGTTTCCCAAATTTGAGACAAGATCATTGAAAATAATTTGGGAAAAATTATACTTTCTGGCAGTGCCTAAGCATACCAGAGCATAAGCAATGGTGCTACTGAATTCACTCCATCCAGTAGTCTTTTTAGATATACAATGCATAAGGGTATGGACAAAGAAACGCCATTGAGGTGAAAATTTTGCTTTTAAGAACTTGAACACACCCAATGGGCCTCCATACCCCATTCTTGTAAGAGTAGAAAACAGTTCATCATTAGAGATAGAAGTTATACCAGAGGCATCGTCTAGACGTAGACTGATGCGAATTACCTCTTCAGTAACTGTCAATGGCTTGCCACACACTGTCGTCTTGATCATTTGCACACCATCCTCAGTAACAATAGTGGCATGTGCCCAGAATTGCCTTTGATGCTCAATATAAATTGATGGAGACACTGTCAGTGCATAGGCGATATGACTAGCTTTCAAAAAATCCACTATCTGATGAAATCCTGCAGCTTGCTTTGGCTTTTGGAGCATCGCGATTTCATTGTGCTCGTCAATGAATGTCATTGATGCCATTGATCTTTGAAAGTTCTTTCCTGAAAACTTGATACTTGAGAGAAAGAGGGTTTAGAGCGCAAGAGAATAGTATGCAAAGAGTCGTTATGAACTTTTAGGCGGGCAAAGAGTATTTATAGTATTCGGGACATAAGCAGTATTAACCTAGAGTAGTATTAACTAATAAGCAGTACTAACGGCTAGCAGTATTAACCACTAGCAGTATTAACTGAGAGCAGTATTAACCACTAGCAGTATTAACTAACTAGCAGTATTAACTAAGAGCAGTATTAACCACTAGCAGTATTAACTGAGAGCAGTATTAACCACTAGCAGTATTAACTGAGAGCAGTATTAACTACTAGCAGTATTAACTAACTAGCAGTATTAACTGAGAGCAGTAATAACCACTAGCAGTATTAACTGAGAGCAGTCTTAACTACTAGCAGTATTAACTGTGCACTGGCAGTATTAACCATACTTACTCCTTTAATCTTGTGATACACTGAGTACTGCTATATATATCCTGAAAAGAAGAGTAGTAACACCAAGAAATAACAATATACAGGTATAGAACCACTTTTTGAGAAGGGGCTTATTCGGAGTTGATCATTCCCACACTTGTTACCAAGAAAGTGAATCTACCCACATCAAAAGCTTTAGTGAATAGATCAGCAAACTGGTTATCAGTGTGAACTTTTACAACTTGAATAAGTTTCTTTTCATTACAGTCTCTTATGAAGTGATACCTGATCTCAATGTGCTTTGTCTTTGAGTGCTTGACAGGATTATTCACAATGCTAATAGCACTGCTATTATCAATAAAAATTAGAGTGTGTAGAAAGGTTACCCCATAGTCCAGCATTTGATTCTGAATCCATAAGACTTGAGAACAGCAACTTGAAGCTGCTATGTACTCTGCCTCTGTTGTAGATGTGGACACTGTGGTTTGTTTCTTGCACTGCCATGACACTAGTCTTGCACCCAAAAACTGACATCCTCCAGAAGTAGATTTTCTGTCCAAGTTTGCTCCACCTAGATCACTATCTGAGTATGCAAGCAGGTCAAAGGATGAGTCATGAGGATACCAAAGTCCCAATCTGGGTTGCCCTTTGAGATATATGAATATCCTTTTAACAGCTTGATAGTGAGATTGCTTTGGCCTAACTTGGAATCTTGCACATACATAGACTGGAAACATTATATATGGCCTAGAGGCTGTAAGATACATGAGAGAGCCAATCATGGATCTATACTGATGAACATCCATATCCTCCCCCTCAAGATCTGCTGTTATCTGCTTGTGTGTCTCCATAGGTGTGCTGGCAGGTTTTGAATCTGAGAAACCAAACTTGGTTAGAATGTCCTGCACATACTTGGACTGACAGATGAAGATTCCATCTGACTTCTGTTGAACTTGGAGTCCAAGGAAGAAAGTAAGTTCCCCCATGGAACTCATCTTGAACCTTTGATGCATTAGTTCCTCAAACTCCTTGCACATGTTGTCTCTTGTTGATCCAAAGATAATGTCATCAACATAGATTTGGACTAGCAAGATATCCTTCTTCTTTCTCTTGATGAATAGAGTCTTATCAATGACTCCTCTTTCAAAGCCATTTTCCAAGAGATAGGATGACAGAGTGTCATACCATGCTCTTGGAGCTTGATGTAGCCCATAAAGTGCTTTCTTCAATTTGTATACCCTGTCTGGATAGCTTGGGTTTTCAAACCCTGGTGGTCGACAGACATATACTTCTTCTTCAATTGAGCCATAAAGAAATGCACTTTTCACATCCATTTGATAGACTTTGAATTTCATATAGGAAGCATAAGCCATGAATAATCTAATTGCTTCTATCCTGGCCACAGGTGCAAATACTTCATCATAGTCTATTCCCTCTTCTTGTGTATACCCTTGAGCCACCAGCCTTGCTTTATTCCTTATCACTATACCTCTTTCATCTCTCTTATTCCTGAAGACCCATTTTGTTCCTATTGCTCTTTGGCCTTTAGGAAGGTCTACCAGATCCCAAACATCTTGCAGCTTGAATTGCAGTAGCTCTTCTTGCATTGCTTCTATCCAACTGGACTCTTTCATAGCATCATGTGCCTTTTTAGGCTCAAGCTGGGATAAAAAGCAAGATAACACTGTATGCTGTTGGTCTTGTATTTCTTGAAGCCTACTTTGATTTCTAGTCATCATAGGAGAAGATACATCTCCTATTACCAGTTGTGGAGGATGATTCTTTTGTATTCTGGTGTGATGACTAGGTTCTTCATTAAGTCCCACCTCTAGATTAGAGTCATTCAAGTCAACTGAGGTCTTTTCAGCAGCTACTTCTGATTCTTGATTTTCTTGATTCTTCTCATCTCTACTTTCTTCTTCACTCTGATTTGGTCCAGTAGATGGTTCCTTTTCACATAAGTCCACTGTTGGTATGGGAAAGATCACAGATTGAGATATACTTTCTGGACCTTGTGTAGTCCCTGATCCTCCACTCCCTGTACCTGCATAATTATCACTACTGAATCCAAAAGAGTTAGTTAGTGAGTCAATGTCAAATAGCCACTGAGGACCAGACCCGATAGGATTTGGTGTGTTCTCATTGCATTTGACATTGTCACTTTCTTCAATTATTCTGGAAGAAGAGTTAAAAACTCTGTAAGCCTTACTCTGAGATGAGTAACCAACAAGAAATCCATCATCTGCTTTGCTATCAAACTTACCTAAGTGAGATTTGGTATTGAGAATAGTACAAGGACACCCAAAAGGTTTGAAAAATCCAATGAAAGGTTTTCTTTTATTTAAAAGCTCATAAGGGGTCTTGTTCTTTGACTTGACCACTAGAACTATGTTCTGGACATAACAAGCAGTATTAACTGCTTCAGCCCAGAAGGTAATTGGCAGTTTTGAATCAGCCAACAGAGATCTAGCAGCCTCTATTAGTGTCATATTTCTCCTCTCAGCAACTCCATTCTGTTGAGGAGTCCTAGGAGCACTATATTGTCTCTCAATGCCTTTTTCTTCACAAAAGGTGTTTAGATCAAGATTTTTAAACTCAGTCCCATTATCTGATCTAATGACTTTTACTTTTTGATTAGTTTGGTTTTCAACTCTTAGGATAAAGGATTTGATCAGTCCACTTGTCTCATCCTTAGTCCTTAGAAAATATACCCAGGTAAATCTAGAGTAATCATCAACAATAACCAAGCAGTAAGATTTCTTGCCTATACTCATAACATTTGTAGGACCAAACAGATCCATATGCAATAACTGGAGACATGAAGAAATTGAGTTTAACTCTTTGGTCTTATGAGAAGTTTTGTGCTGTTTGCCTTTAAGACATGCAACACAATGATCATCACATGAAAATACTTTTGAAGGTAAACCTCCTACAAGGTTGTTTTTAACAAGTTTGTTCATAGTCTTGAAGTTCATGTGACACATCCTTCTGTGCCAAAGAGAGGATTCATCCACAGAAGCTTTTGAAACAAGACAATACACATTGTCCTTTCTTGGAGTTCTAAGTAGTATCAAGCTTTCATCAACTACCTTGAACCCTGGAGCAAGGATCATACACTCAGTATTTGTAAATAATATGCTATGTTGTTTGTCACAAACCTGTGATACACTTAACAGGTTGTATTTCAAATGATCAACATAGTAGACATCCTCAATTGTCATCTTACCTTTGGTAACATTACCTTTTCCACTTATTTTACCACCAATAAGATTATCTCCAAATGCAACATGTCCTCCATTGATATGCTTGAAATCCTGAAGGCATGATATGTTACCTGTCATGTGCCTAGAGCAACCACTATCAATATGCCATATGCTCTTTCCTTTGAGCTGTTAGTTGCCCTACACATAAGATAAATCAGTTAGTATGAATTAGGAACCCAAGCCAAAGTGGTCTTGGGTACCCCTTTCTCATCAAAATACTTGCATTCTTTCTTGACAAGATTTTTAAACTTTGACTCCTCATTCTTGGAGTACTGTGTCACAATGATAGGCTTGGAAACACATTTACTAGAAGCAGTACTGGTTTTAGAAGTACTAACTGCCTTAGCAGCACTTGCATGCTTAGCAGTACTAACCTTGTTAGAAGTAGTAACTGTGTTAGCAGCAGTAACTGTATTAGCAGTATTAATATTTTCAGCAGTACTAATACTGTTAGCAGTAGTAACTGTGTTAGCAGCATTAATATTTTCAGCAGTACTAACACTGTTAGTGCTTCTAGGCACCCATATTAAAACACTTTCTTTTAAAACCTTATTTTTCATAGGGCCTTTACTTTCAACAGATTTCTTCATCACATGTATCTTTCCAGCCTTCTTATAACCAACAGGTTTTTGCACAAACCTTTGAAAGTTCATCTGTTGGTTAATAGGGTTGAAGAAACAATACTTAGCCAAATGATTCAGCTTTCCACAAATAAAACAAGGCTTTGGTCTATTGATTTTACTCAGATCAATGCCTTACTTTTGTGCCCATTGATTGTTCCAGTTTCTCTGATTTCCCCTTGGTTTATCATGTTTTTGGGGCTCAGATTTATTGCATGCACACTGCTTGCAAGGGACAGAGTTCACAACAGTGGTCTGCTTATAATGAACCTTCTTGTTCTTTCCCTCAGTCTTCTCTATCTCATTGGACTTGATCCAATGCTTTCCACATCCCTCATTGGTGATTATGTGGTTTTCTATAGGAATCTCACCACTTACAGTGTTGTCTTTATCTTTGACAACTTCTTTCTCAGTATTATCCTTAACAACTACTTCATCTAAGGGATCTATCTCAGTGGCTCCCTTAGATAGGTCCTTCCTATCCTTTGTTTCTAACAAATCTGAGCTAGGAGGGATGTAGTTGTTGTTATAGGGTGGTGGTGTGGTATTGTACCCTATTCCTCTTCTCAGTTTATCATGAATCTGAGTTTGTAGCAAAGAATCCATTGCTTTGGAAGCATTGGAAAACTTTTCTACATCTAGTTTGACTTTAGCTAGCTCTCCTCTTAGCTTTTCACTCTCTTCTTCGGATCTGGTCAGTTGAAGTTCTAAGTCATTTTTCTCCCACTTCCAGTAGTTTGTGTCATAAGAGTGTTGAAGCTCATTAGCTTGAAAACCCTTAATCTGCTCTTCAAATCTCTCAACAACCCTAACATAATCTTTTATGTCCTTTTCTAATCTCTTCAGGTCATCACTCATGGTCTGATTGTGATCCCTGTACCTTTTAACAGTGTTAATGCAATTTTGAGAACAAAGATTGGAAGTTACCTATGTTGGGAGATCTGACACCTCTGCCATTAGAGCTTGGTTCTGGATGGCCTCTTCAGCTTGATCACTCCAATCAAATCCCATGCCTTGTTGAGAGACAAGGGCTTGTGCAGAGTTTCTGTTATTATTGAAGCTTCCAGATTGAGCTTGTTGGTGGTTATTGTTTTGAGGCATTCCACTTTTGCATTCTCTAGCAAAGTGTCCCTTCTGATGGCAGTTATAGCATTCCACCTTTGTCTTGTCAAAACCAGCTCCATCTTCTCTTCTTTGAGAGAAGTTGTTCCTTCCTGTTCTTTTGATAAACTTCTTCACCCTCATAGATAACATGGCCATCTGCCATTTAATGTCCATCTCCTCTAGGTCATCAGGGTGAAGTTGATACAGATCATCATTTATCAATGAATTGTTACTATGACTGGACAAAAAGGCTTCAAAGATAGTTTCAGTGCCTTTTTCTGAATTCACTCCACTGGCAGTACTAACTGTTTCAGGGTTGGCAGTAGAATCAGTTGATGCTGAAAGGAGTGCAGCATTGTGAATATACCCAGAAGGCCTCTTCTTAGCCTCTACCTCAGATTCAAAAACTCTTAGATCATTATATAGATCATCAAGTTCCTTTTCTTCCAGTTGATCATTTTGTCTGAAAGACACAGTATACATGGTCCATTCATCACTCAGAGACCTCAGAAACTTTCTGTTCAGATCATCTTGATCAATTTGTACTCCCACTGTAGCAAGTTCACCAATAAGCTTGTTGAACCTGTCAAAAGTTTGAGTCATATACTAATTCTTGGTTGGCATAAAGTTCTCATATTGTTGCTTCAGAATGGCTTTCTGATTTCTCTTGGTACTTTTGGTACCTGAGAATCTCTTCTCTAGAGCATTCCAGAGCATCTCTACATCAGTGCAGTTGCAGAACTGATGTTGATATTCATTGGGAATAGCCAAGAGCAAGGTGCTCAAGGCTTTCATCTCTGTCTGTCTAATCTTTCTTTCAGCATCAGTTTTTGGTAGAGTTCTCTTTCCATCTGCACCAATCTTTCCTGCTTCAGAAGGACCAATTTCTATGATATCCCACATAGAATAGTCAGTGAGGAGTATGTACTGTTTGATTCTGATCTTCCATATATCGAATTCATTGGGTCTGAGCATTGGAACCTTTGAGACCAGAGTACTGTTTGATTCTGCAAAGTTTTCCATGATGAGTGAATAGTTGTTTCTGAGAGAACAGGCTCTGCTACCACTTGTCAGGAT
This sequence comes from Arctium minus, assembly GCA_954870635.1. Classification (NCBI taxonomy): domain Eukaryota; kingdom Viridiplantae; phylum Streptophyta; class Magnoliopsida; order Asterales; family Asteraceae; genus Arctium; species Arctium minus. Next base: position 148,339,262 of record OX941081.1, read on the forward strand.
CGAATTCTCAACAAGAATAAATTCTCAGAAACTAATATCAAAGAAGTTGCGGAATAACACTTTGATATACAATGAAACAGTAAACAAAACAGTATATGATCAACAACTTGTAAACTTGTATTGAATGCTTGAAGTTACAAGATTAAACACACAACCTCAATATTGATGAACAGGCTCACCAATACGAATTCTACTTCTCTAGAATTAGGATCTATGCCTTGAGGTTGATTTTCTCTAAAACTTAGAATGAATAATAATTATTTTTAAACTATTCTATCAATTCTATACATATACTAAACAAAAGGATAATTACAATAAATACAATATCTTCAGTATATCTTCCATGAATATCTTCATCATTATTTTCACATTATCTCTGAAGCAGCATTAACTTGGTTTTAGCAGCATTAACTACTAAGCAGCACTAACCACTAGCAGTACTAACTAGCTAAGCAGTACTAACTTTCTTCAAGCAGCACTAACTTTGACTAGCAGTATTAATTCTACTAGCAGTAGTAATACTCAGCAGTATTAACTTTGAAGTCTTCTAGCAGTAGTAATTCTGAACTAGCAGCATTAACCATACTTGAGCTTTTCTTCAGTTCCCAACATTAATTATCATAATTACTGTAACACCCTCAAAATCTGGAAAGATCAACTAATTTAAAATTTCGATAATACATCAAATAAAAGATAAATTTTCTCCCTATAATCAAGACTTGACACACCTCCAAAATAAAATTCTATATTTAACCTCATCAATTATAAACTTCATTATTATACAAGGACTAAACCAAAGTTGGGTGTTACTTAACCTAAATACAAGTTGCTAATCTCATAACAGATGCGGAAGACTTCACCAAACTATTCACTTCTCAAGCACATAACTAGCACTCATCTCTTCACAGTGTCGCTAGAACTAATCCCGAAACCGAACCTGATGCACATGCCGACAAATAAAAAGGTTAGGCTAACGCCTAGTGAATTCAAGAGTTTTCATCATGATTATAGAAATCGTTAAATGGAAATAATGCAACTTAAATCATGATCCTCCAAATTGATTTACTTTAAATATGAAAACGACTCGTTTTCCAATAACATGCACTTTTAAAGATGGATGTCTCAATGCAAAACATTCTTTCATAAAGTGGTGCAACCCAAAACTCAGTCCAAATGTGAATAATTGTAAATGCTCAAATATTGAAATTTGAATAAAACTTTATAAACCAAACGACCGAAATAAGAGTAAACTCAATCCCCCAAAAATATAACATATGGGGAATACCCCAAACTCAGAATGTCACCGAAAAACAAGGATAAAACATAAATACCCAAAACAACACCTTTCGGTGACAGGGGAGACCCTAATTCCATGGCTAGTGGCGGAACACAAAAGTAGGTCACTTCCCAAGTTATTGAGCTCACCATACTAGGATCAAGGCCACGAACACGTTGGATCGTACTAAGATGTGGGGGAGGGAACCCAATGATTCTTAATCATACTCATTCACTAGGATTACATTTACGACCCAGGGCTAGTATCCGGTACCACATAATTGTACCAAGTTGCCATCCTAGGGTCCAATGTCTCAACTAGCTACAAATGGGAAATGACTATCCCATAAAAACCGACTAAGAAATTACATCACGGGGTCAATAGCACAATGAGTCCCTCGATGACCCTATAACTAATCCTAATCCCAACATGAAATAATAGCCCCGCATTAAAAATATTAAAGACCGACTCATATGCCTATGTATCCATTACATTACAGTCTATAACAATACATGACTCCAATTGAATGACCAACACACTCAAAACATGTAATTCTCAAATGATGCGCAATAACCTCCGTCATACACAAAACTCCACAACGGGCTATTAAAACCGGACGAATGTCCCCAAGACACATTTTAGTCAAAATCGAGCCAAAGCTCTCCAATTTAATTCATCGCACCATGAAAGTCAGTGCAAACACTAGAACAGATTTAACCAACGGTTATGCACACGCAACGACCAAAAGTATGATTAACTAAAACGTTATCAATTGTTGTGACAAACTATTTTCCAAAATGAACTCATATCCTTATACCTCTAAAATGTATCATAACATATTAATATGCATTGTGAAAACGATTTATTAGATCAATTGCACGAAAAGGATATTTACGTCAGATGACCTCCATATATATATATATATATATACATATATACATATATACATATATATAATCAAGGAAACTTTCAACATGATTTATTTATCAAAATAACCCAAAAATCTCACATATGGGGTTTTCACAAGAGTTATAGAATCACATACCCAAAATAGACGAACTCGCCATATAAACCCACATTTGATATTTATCAAGTAAAACCCAAATATACTTCAAAATGACATTTTTGGCATGCACATAGTTTTCACAAATCACCTTGAACTCACTTTGCTAGATTTAGGCTAAATCTAGATTTTTCCCCAATTTGAGCTCCTTTGATGAAACTTGGATCCTCGAGCCAAAAACTTTCAAAAACCTAGATCCAAAATTTCAAACATAAATATTTATGTTCAACCATATAGAATTGATCCCCACACATTTTACATCAAAATCCCCAATTTGGCCAAAACCCTAATTTTGACCTAAATTCTCCAAAATCATCAAATCCGAAATTTGAGAAACCAATCACTAGGAGATCATCAATTTGGAATTTACAACTCATAATAAGGTTTTGAAGTGGAGAGGATAAACTTACCACTTAAGTTTTGGTGAAAACCTAGAAAACCCTAAATTTCTTGAAGATGGAGGTGATGTTGATGAGCTCTTCATCTTTGCTTCCACTCCACCACCAAATACTCTTGGATATCTCCAAAACTAACAATCTATCCTTCAAAATCACTCAAATACGAAACCATAGAAATTTGAATCGCCAAAAATAGAGTAGAAATGAGAAAGATATGACCAAATGAAGATAGAGGCTGAATTTATGCACTGCACCCCGACCGCGAGAGTGACAAGCGAAAGTAACAGTGTCACTTTAGATGTCACTTTCGCCCAAAATATACCGTGGGCATCTTTTTCTCTGCGAAAGTGCCCTGCTAAAGTGCCAATGTCACTTTAGCTTGGCAATTTCGCCCAAAAGGTACCGAGAGCCATTTTCGCCCGTTTTCTCGACTGTTCCTCGACCGTTTTCTCGGTCGTTCCTTGACCATTTCTCGGTCGTTACTCGACCTCTCCTTGACCGTTTTCTCGGTCATTCCTCGACCATTTTCTCGGTACATTGGATGCTCTTATGCCAATTATCATGCCATTGTCGTACTTTCCTGGCACATTCGTTGGGACGACCAAACCTCGGTAACGTCGTTGCAATTGTGACATTTATCACAACTGCATGGCACTATAGTCGGGACGACCATACTCTTAGTACCATCAGTGCTATTGTGACAAATGTCACAACCACATGGCACTATATCCATACTTCATACTTGGTTCTTCATTTACCACTTCATCCCGTTCAACACTTTTCCTCAATTAAGATAAAAATCAGGGTGTTACAATCCTCCCAAACTTAAAAGAGATTTCATCCTCGAAATCTAGCTTTCCGATTAACGTTGCCCTCATGATAGCTTGTCTCTATTTACGAGTAATTGTCTCTAATCCACTTGCCAGAACAACCACGATAAAACTCATGCTGATACTCCAATGAAATTTTCCCTTAGGCACATTACACTTATACCCGAGTGAACGCTTAACTTACTAAAGTAGCTTCTAACCACAAAACTATGATTGTCTCCCAACCTTGGGTGACACGTACTACTCCAAGGGTTGCTTCTGACCTCAACCTCTCTCTCACAAATCCATACCAATTCAACACGATTTCGGATCCGTATCCCGGTGATCAATACTTGACCCAAATAATCCCTAAAATCCCTTAATCATTCGCCTTTGTTATTGGTAGAGCCATCCTTCAAGGGACGTGTCAAAACGTTCTCCATAAGGTCAGTTTATTCAAATTCGGCGATTTCGCAACTCCCATACTGTACATAAACATCAATCATCTAGTTGATATAAACCTTTACCATGTCAAGAAAATTTTAATCATTGATACTTAATTACTAACATATAACATCCTTAAAGTTACCGCTTAAATTGCAAACACACAGGATTCATCAGGAATGTTATGAAGCACTCCAACGGTCATTGTCCTCAAAATCGAATGTTGATACCTATCCTCAAAACGATTTGTTAGCTCTAACTTACATGTTTAGAAGTATTGAAAAATAGGCTAAGCATAGGAACTGCAGAAGTTTGCTTAGAACATCCAAGCTCACCACAAAACCCACAATCTCAGAAGATTATGTCGAAGCTCTACCAGAGGACTCGTAACCTGACAATGATCTTCAGATCACAGAGCCTCTGTGATCAGTCATAGAACCTCTGTGATGGCTAACCTCTGGAGAATGTTCGAAGATGTTCGTAAACTCAGTTCAAGACAAGGTCACGTGCAGAACACGTGAAGCCAGTCGTTCTAAGATTTCCAGATCATTTCTTGTCAGTCTTTGTCTTTTACCAAGGGGTGCATCCTCATTCTATAAATAGGAGCACCTCCTTTAAGTTTATGAATCGAAGAAAGCACACACAAGTCTATCTTTTAGAGATTGTATTTCCCTGAAAATATTTGCACACAAAAGTGTATGTTCTTGGTGTTCTTAAAGCTAAATCAATGAAACAGTGTCTTGAATAAAATCCTTCTTATATCTTACGATTCTGTTTGTTGATTATTTGTGTGTCTACTACCTTGAATGTTCTACTTTTGTACATATTAGAAATGCTTCCGCACTCTTACTTATTAATCTGTATGTAGTAAAAGTCCTTCAAGTAAAGAACATCATTATTGGGATCAATAATTGGTTACAGAGCAGACTTTGATTCTTAATATCAAAGGATCCTGTTCTATACTTGATTCCCACATTCCAGGTAGTAGTTTGAGTTTGTTTCTTTGACTTGATCCCCACTCATAAACATACTTTGTTTTCTGGAGCTACTTCAACATGTTTGACGTAGATTCAAAAGCAAGTGTGTTTGAACCGCTGGAGAATAGATTCAAAGCTCAAATATTGTTTATCATCTTTCTTATACTGAATACTCATCCCTGTTGAGTAAACTCGTGGTCTTTTCTAAAAAACTCTTCATACTCTATTTTTTTTCTCTACCTTAGAATGGCGAACCAAGTTAACTACAACAGTGCAAGATCTCAATCTAAACCCCCTACTCTACTGAGGGATGAATATCCTCAGTGGAAAATCAGGATGATGCACTTTCTCGAAGGTGTGGATCCTGGTTTGGTTGAGTTTCTTCACAACCCTCCTTACATTCCAATGTCTACAGTTCCTCATGTTCCTGCCACTGCGACACCTCTGAAGTTCCTGAATATCAGCATCCCAAGCCCTTAAACGAATGGACTGAACAAGAGAGTGCTTTGCATGAACTAGCAAAGAAATCCAAAAGGCTACTCATCATGGATATCCGAAATGACATCTTTCAATCTCTTGATTCCTGTGAAACATCAAAGGACCTATGGTTGGAGCTAGAGAAACAACTTGAAGGTGGTGCTAAAACCCTTAAGAGCAATAGAGCCCTATGCATTAATGAGTATTTTGCATTCAAGGCTCTGCCGAATGAATCCATCCAGAGCACATACAACAGGTATAATTCCTTGTTAAAAAAGTGCAAGAGATATGGCATCCAAAGAACCTCTGAGGAAAACAATGTCAGATTTCTTCAGAGCCTGAATGACGAATGGCTTCATCTAACCATGTCCATGCAAGCTACACTAGATCTGGAAGTCTGGTCCATCTCTGACCTTTTTGGTACATTGATAACTCAAGATAACAGGATATCAAAGTTGATGACCCCTGTCGGTGGTCCTCTGGCGTTGGTTGGAAATACCACTGAAGGTCAGGACAATGGGAAGGAGAAGGTGACTGAGGATGCTCAGGAGAAGAAAAAGAAGAAAAAGGCTCTTATGGCAGAGAGTGAAAGTGAGGAAGGATCTGAGGAGGAAATCGATATGGCTGCTCTGGCCAAATCCCTTGCACTTATGACCCGACAATTCAATATGGTTCTTAAGAAAAAGCCAGAGTACAGAGGACGAGAGGAAAGAGACGACAGAAGCGGAAGATATGGCGAAGAAAGAAAGTATGGGAGAGAAGAATTCAATAGTCAGAGGCAAGAAGAAAGAAAGAGTGTACAGAGGTCAGACGGAAGAAGTGGTGATAAAGTTTCCAAACAAAATGAAGGTTGCTTCAAATGTGGGATGTCGGGCCACTTCGCCGCAGAGTGCAGGTCCTCTGCCATTAACGAAAAACCCACAAGAGACGATGCTTTCTTCAAAAAGAAAGCAGAATACTACACTCAGAAATCCCTAATGTCAGATCAACAGAACCTTGAAACTGATGAATCCTCTGATGAAGGGGACAAAAATGCACTCTTCTGTGGAATGGCAGAAGTCCACTCTTCTGACGACAAGAATGAGGTATCTACTTCTGACTCTTATATTTCTGACTCTGAAAACAAACTTCAATTAAAAAATGAATTTCTTGCTTATAAAACCATGTGCTCAGAGCTTGAGAAGAAGTTGGCCTTCTTTGAAAGAAAAACCAGGCTTCTTACCCAAGAAAAAGACAAGCTTTATCTTGAAAGAAAATCACTTATTTCTGAGCACATTTATGATAAAAAGAGTCTAAAAGAAAAGGTTTTAAAAATCGATTAAGCTTTAAAAGAAAAGGTCAAAGAGCTAAAGAATAGTGAGAGTGATCGATTAAACGACATCTCTTTGAAAAAAAATTTCCAAAAAGAAAGAGAAGTTCTTCTTCAGGATCTGTTCGACAGAGATCTTCAAATTAAGAGATATCAGGATGCTCAAAAGGTCCATGAAAAGGTCAATACCCAGATTGGCAGAAGAGGTATAGGGTTCGATGATATTGACCCCTACACTGGAAATAAAAGGAACAAATCTTTAGCAAATATCTTCTGCCCTGGACAATTTCTAAAGCCAAGTCTTCCAAACCTATTATCCACATTTAAAAGGTGCAGAACCTCTGTAGGACCACATCTGAGGAAACCTCTGCAGATGGCAAATGTATGGTATGAAAATAATGATTTGCCATCTGCACTCTCATCAAAGATAAAATCTATTCGAAAGAAATATATGTCTCAAAAACAGAAAGGAAACTTCAGATTTGGTCATCCAGAAACACAAACTCAAATGGCTTTTATGTGCATGATGATTCCTGAAAAGGAACTGTCCTCTGATGCACCAGAGTTTGTTCCGACCTCTGTGGAAGAAAACCTCTTTAAAAGGTTCTTGAAAAGTGACTTAAGAAAGACCTATGAAAATCACTTTTTTAACCATCCTGGTCTAATCTCTAAAGTAGAAGAAATCTTTGAGCAAGATCTTCTAAATTTTCTTAGTGTTCCTATGGTTATTCCATGTATTTCAAAAGATCTAAACTCATCTAAGGACACTACAAATAGACAATGCAACACACTTCCAGAAGGTCATGCTCTCATTCACAAGGACTTTCTCGACTCAGATTCTGAATCAGAGTCTGAGTCCTCCTCTATCAGTGATAAGACAAGTTATGTGGAACTTGAGATGGTCACCTGTGGTCCAGAGGAAAACAGGCTACCCTCTGGTATTCTTAACAGAATGGTTGCTCCCAAAAAGAGAACTACAGGAATACCCATCTGCCCTGATTTTCTAGATATGTGCCTTCAAGCAAAAACTTCTCTTGAGCTTGAAAAATTGAAAAATGAAAAGATCAAGACCACTCAAACTTCCAAAGCTCCAAAATCTGTCAAACTAACAAAGCCTTTTCAAGAAAAGCTCACCTAGCAACAGAAGGCAAAATGGCCCAAAATTGACTAAACTAATGCTTCTGTGGTAGTGAGTGCTCGAAAGGAAGGTCGTCAGGGGAGAGTACACTTAGAGAGTCATCAAAGAGGAGTTTTTGACAAAAGACAACCTAGATTAGACAAAGTTTTCTGCAAAAAAGAAACCCAAATCTAAAATGGGTTGTTGTAAAAGTTGCTCTATACCTTCCTTTGACATTTTTAGTGAAATATTTTGAGAAGTTTGCTTCTGAAATTCCCCATTGCAAATGTTTTAATCTTGTGCATGCTTTAAATCAACACTTCTCAAGGCTCTCCTGTCTTATATCTCACCCGAAGTCCAAGAATGCCAAATTCATGGGTGAGAAAGGACAAAATGGTATCTCTATCAAGGAGGATAAATCCAAAACCAAAGGTGTTAAGGCACCTTTAAAGACTTCTAACAAGCCTGGACCCATTTGGAAATGGGTACCTAAATCTTCTTAATCTGTCCGCAGAAGAAACAACATGTGCCCATTTGGTACCTAGACTCCGGGTGTTCAAGGCACATGACTGGCGACAGAGGGTTGCTCTCCGCTTATAAAGAAAAACATGGAGGTGGTTTTGTAACCTTCAGAGACAACAAGAAGGGGCAAATTAAAGGCTATGGAGTCATTGCCAACGGAGACATCGATGTCAACAGAGTTGCATATGTGGATGGCCTTAAGCACAACCTGCTAAGTGTTAGCCAACTCTGTGATAATGGACTCGATGTAGTGTTCAAGAAGCAATACTGCTCTCTAATCAGAGAAGACACAACTACAGAGCTTCTGTGTGCCAAGAGACGAGGTGATGTATACCTCATGGACTTCAAGTCGATCAACAAAGACGAAAAGCTTTGCTTGGTCTCAAGTAAGAACGAGGAAGCTTGGCTCTAGCATGACAGGTTCTGTCACTTAAACTTTCACACTCTTGACAAACTTGTTAAACTAGAACTGGTAAAGGGGCTACCGAGTATTAAATTCGACAGATATCATCTATGCTCTGCATGTGAAATGGGCAAACTCAAAAGAGCTGCCTATAAGACCAAAACAGACATATCTTGCACCAGACCTTTGCAGATGCTTCACGTAGACCTATGCGGTCCTATATCCGTGCAAAGTCTGGGTGGTAAGAAGTACATGCTTGTACTCATAGATGAATTCTCTAGATACACTTGGGTATAGTTTATACGAAAGAAATCAGATGTTACTGAGGTACTAATAAATCTTCTTAAGAGGATACAAGTTCTTCATGATTGCAGGGTTCAGAGAGTTCGAAGCGACAACGGGACAGAGTTCAAAAACTCAAGAATAGAAGCCTATCTTACAACAGAAGGCATTTCACAGAACTTCTCTGCTACAAGGACTCCACAACAAAACGGTGTTGTTGAACGCAAAAACCGAACACTAGTGGAAGCCGCAAGAACAATGCTCACTGCCTCAGGACTTCCAATTTCCTTTTGGGCAAAAGCCATCTCCACAACATGTTTCACCCAAAATCGATCTTTGGTAGTAAAAAGACATGCAAAGATCTTTGGCAAAAGCCTCTGTACACCAATCAGGTACGACTCTATCAGGTCCTAGCAATACTTCACCCTCTTCCACTAGTTTTGCAGGTGCAAATGTCGAGGGGGAGCACTCAGAGGCTAACACTGAATAAGCCTCCAAGCTTAATCAAGATCATGGTCATCTTCAAGATATCTCTGAAGGTTCAACACCACAACAATCAGAGAACTCTGAGCAAGGCACCACAGAGCTCATAACATCAACTAAGAGTGAACAAAGTCCCGTGACAAGTACAAATGATCTCCCTTCCACAGAGGGTGATCAACATCAAGAGAAAGAAAATGCTCCGAAAGTGATTTCAGAAGGTTCCAATGATCACCTACCACAAATGACAAAGTGGACCAGAAGTCACCCACAGAGCCAAATTATAGGTGACCCCTCTAACAGAGTCCAGACTCGATCCAGTACTGCAAATTTTTGTTACTATACAAGTTTTGTGAGTATTATCGAACCCAAAAAGATCTCTGAAGCTCTTGAAGACCCAAACTGGGTAGAAGCTATGCAAGAAGAGCTTCTGCAGTTTGAAAGAAACGAAGTATGGACCCCTAGTGCCTCTGCTGAAAGGCAAAGTTGCAATAGGGACCAAATGGGTCTTCAGGAACAAAATGGACGAGGATGGTGTGGTGATCAAGAACAAAGCAAGACTGGTGGCCAAGGGATACTGCCAAGAAGAAGGAATTGACTATGATGAAACTTTTTCCCCTGTGGCAAGGCTCGAGGCGATAAGAATATTTCTTGCCTTCGCAGCCCACAAAGGTTTTAAAATATTTCAAATGGATGTCAAGTAAGCCTTTCTGAATGGGCAAATCCAAGAATAAGTATACGTCCAGCAACCACCAGGGTTTGAAAGCTCCAAGTACCCTAATCACGTGTATTTCTTGGACAAGGCTCTGTACAGACTCAAGCAAGCCCCCAGAGCCTGGTACGACAGACTTTCAAACTTTCTTTTTGCCAATGGTTTCGAAAGAGGTACAACTGATACAACCTTATTTTATAAAAAGAGAAAAGGTGAGATTTTGCTTGTGCAAATTTATGTTGACGACATTATTTTTGGGTCCACAAATGAATCTTATTGTAAAAATTTTGAGTCATTGATGAAGAGTGAGTTTGAGATGAGCATGATGGGAGAACTTACCTTCTTCCTAGGATTGCAAGTCAAACAAACCAAAGAGGTCATTTTCATAAACCAATCTAAATATGTCTCTAACATACTTAAAAAATACAAGCTCTCTGACTCTTCACCAATGAAAACCCCTATGGCCACTGGATCTAAGCTTCATGCAGACCCAGAGGGCAAATCTGTGGAGTGTAAAATCTACAAATGTATGATAGGGTCTCTTTTGTACTTAACCGCAAGCCGACCTGATATAATGTTCGCCACATGCCTCTGTGCAAGATTTCAATCTAACCCCAAAGAATCTCATCTTCATGTTGTCAAGAGAATCTTCAGATACCTAAAAGGGATCAAAAATCTTGGCCTCTGATATCTGGAGAACTCTGGCTTTGATCTTGTGGCTTATACAGATTCAGATTACAAAGGATGCAAGCTAGACAGAAAAATTACCTCTGGGAGTTGTCAATTCCTTGGAGGGAAACTAGTGAGTTGGACTTCTAAAAAGCAGAATTGTGTCTCGACCTCTACGGCTGAAGCAGAATACGTCGCTGCCGCTAGTTGTTGCTCACAGGTTCTATGGATGAGAACCCAACTCAGATACTATGGATTTGACATCGTGAAAATCCCCATCCTCTGTGACTCGAAAAGAGCCATTGCGATCTCTGCCATTCCTGTTATGCACTCTAAGACAAAGCACATCGATATCAGGTACCACTTTCTGAAACATCACGTGGAGCATGGGACAATTGAAATGTACTTTGTCCCCATAGATTACCAGCTTGCCGACCTTTTCACAAATGCATTAGATGAGAAAAGATTTATTTTTCTCATTGGCAAAATTGGCATGCTTAACATGAGTTGATTCACAGAGCCTCTGTACCCTCACACAGATCCTCTGCAGTACATACTATGTTACCGTGTATTTTTTTTCTATTGTTTGTACAGTCTTCTTTCTCAAAACCTTTTTGATAAAATGGCTCTCTTGCTCTGTGTCTTGTTCAACGTCTATTTTTTCAAAAAAAAATCCAAGCACAGACCAGGGGGAGCTAAAATAGGACCTTGACAATTCAAGGGGGAGCTTGACATCTTTTCTGTCACTCTGCCCCTCAAAATGCTTTCACAACCTTTGAGTGATTACCACCCAAAGTATTCCCTAAATTAGAAAATTTGGATTTCAGAGCCTCTGAGGACCTCCACAGAGACCTCTACAGAGCCTCTGTACCTCACAAAATGGGTCTCTTGTCCATTAATCATATGGTTGGGTCTGTGTTCGATCATCTCATAAGTTCTTTCAAATGTCTAGGTCCTCTCTGTACTTTTGAACCCTCCAAATGACCTCAGAAGCTCTTGACCCACAGAGCTTCTGCACATTTAACTTGAAAATTTTTACCATTTGGTCATTAAATGCGGGTATTTTCTAAAAATCACTGACATGTGGGAATAGTAAACGCCACGCGCGTGAGAATAGAGGGATGCGCACATACTCGATCGTGCACCGCCCATCCTGACATGGCACATTCCTATTGGTTCGTATCTGTACCGTCGTTTTTTTTTAAAACGGCTTCTTATCCGTTTACACTCATTACAGATTTCAAATTTATATTTTTACCGCCCAAATTTTTTACACCCCTCAAAGTATATAAACCCTTCTCTGTCTCTCTTCATTCTTTTACCTGAAATCATTTTTCTCTCAAGAATTCATTTGCAAGAAACATTTGCTGCTTCTACAATGGCTTCTCAATCAAGCTCATCCAAAAACTCCCATGGCTCTAAGAACTCCAATTTCTCCTAACACTCAGTGACAAAACAGGCTGACTCGCACTCTGTTAGTCAAGAACAAGTTCTCATAAACAGAATGCTATCCTTTACAAGGCATGACTATCACTTGACCCAGATGAACAACTAACCCAACAACCACTTTTTCACCTTAAATCCCTCTTGATTCGCTACTGAAGCTGAACCCCTCATCAATATCCTCCAAAACCACTTTCTTGTCAAGGCCCTAACAATGAAGAGGAATAATATCCCTGAGTCATACATCCAACAATTCTGGATAAGCGCTCGACATGCCAAAATGGATGGTTATGGACACTGTATCATCGGATATGCAACTCATCCCTCGACTACAAGGATACTGGACTTGGGCATCAATTGAAGGAAATTGTCAGATGTGTTTGACCTCCCCACCAAGGAAGATCTCAACCTTCGCAAATTCTCAGAGGAGCCCACAGAGCAAGAACTCTTAGAGTTTCTACGGTTCATTGGATACGTTGTACCAATCTCCAAGAGAACCAACTTCAGAAGACAAAATATGCCCCCTCTGTGGAATGTGCTCTTCTCCATTTTGAACAGATGTTTAACTTCAAAAGTTGGAAGCCCATATCAGTCGAGCCATAGAATTTTGGCTATCATGTATGAGATCTACTATGATCTACCTCTTGATTACGCGAGACTCATCTTCAAAGAAATTTGCAATGCTGTAATAACCAAGCAACAAGACCAAGACAGGGGCACAGAGCCCAAGAACATTATATTTGGAAGATTCCTTGGCCTGCTTCTGGGAGACGATTTGATTGGGGAAGGCAAATTACCAGTAGAGGGTAAGACTATTAAACTACATGAGATGAAGTCACACAAACCAACTACCCTCAAAACTGGTTATTTGAACGCAAGACCTCTGTCAACAAGCCTGTTGACATATCTGGGTAGTGAAGAGGGTATTAGGAATTACATACGAGGGCACAAGACTCCAGCACCGAGTCCTGCACCCCCCCCCCTCGTGTAGGTTTCCAGGTAGAAGATGTAGTGGTGTACTTGAGAGATGAGGGTTCAAGGGAGACTGAAGTTGTGGCCACAGAGGCACAAAAGGTGAGTAAGAGTAAGGGAGAGTTAGCAAAAGGGGAGGCCAGTGCAAAGAAGGAGAAAAAGAAACAAAGCAAAAAGAGAACCGCAGAGGAAGAGGTTCCAAAACCCAAGAAAAAGAAGGAAAAGGCTGCAGAAGAAGCCACAGAGGTTATCAAATCCTCTAAGAAGAAGAAGAAGAAGAAGAAGAAGAAGAAGAGGAGGAGGAGGAAACTGCGTAAGCTTGCAGATAGGGAAAGGTCTGCTGAAGCCAAGGTTGAGGCGCTTGGTGCTAGAACTGAAGTTGCAGAGGGTAGTGAAAAACCTCTGCAGAAGACAAGAAGGAGAGCACTTATTTTTGAAGAAACCCCTGAGGATACACCTAAGAGTCCTCTGAAACTGGCCACTGAAATAGCTTAAGAGGTCATCCTCAGGTACTCAGGGAACTTGGGCGAAATTGTACAAATGGAGATAGAGGATGTGACTGGCAAGTCACAGAGCAGTGAAGAAGGGGAAGGAGATAAAAAAATCGAAGGAGGAGAGTCGTGAAAAAGATGCCTTAGGCACACTGTTAAAGCATAAATCTGTTGGATACAAGATCAAGAAGACTGAAAGTCAAAGATCAAGAAAGTCAAAGCTGAGGAAAGTCAAATCTCATTAAAAGTCAAAGTCTTTTGTAATAAAAGTCAAATGTATTTGTATTTTGTATTTTAGTTTCCTTGTATTAGGAGTTGGTATAAATAGATTTTTATTTTTCAGTATTGCAGAGTTAGTTAACAGAATACGTTTTGAGAGAAAATTCTGTAGAGAGAGAGAGAGTGTTCTAGAGAGAGAAAGTGTATTTTGAATTGAAAGAGAAATCAAAAACAGGTAATTGATTGAAATCTTGTTTTTGTTTTGATTAATCATGTTTAGAAACTAGATTCTAGGACACTCAATTGGTATCAGAGCATATCCAAAATCGAAATCAGATCAAGAAATCAAGATACTGTTCATCGTCACTGTGTTCTTCAAAGTACATATTTGTTTTTGAGGTTTTAGTGTGATTTTTGAGTTGTAATTGGTTTTTTAGTGATCGATGACTGTAATAGATTGAGTTTGCATAGATAATTTCACGAAATGCACTGTAATTTTCATGAATTTTTTGCTTTTATTGAGTTTTAGTTCACGAGTTTTAGAGCACTGTTACATAGATCAATCTTGTATTTTTGTTGTTTTTGTTTGTAATCTTTGCATTGTAATCGGTTTGAAACATGATTTAGAAGAAATCTGTAAAGTTTCAGATCACTTGATGGAGATTTGAATCGAATTTGAAGTGAAAATCAAGTTTTTGTTCGAAAAACTTCAAGAACGCGCTAGATCTTCAGAACGCGCAAGTTCATCGAACAAACGCGCAAGACTAATCCGCAAGAACGCGCAAGTCGAAGGATTGATTTTGGTCTCAAACGCGCAAGGCGTTATCTGCGAGTTCTAGAAACTCGCTGATCGAAGTTTGCGAGTTTGGAAAAGTTAGGAAATTTTTCTAAGGATTAGAACGCGCACGTAGTGGTTAGCGAGTTCTACAAACGCGCTAATCGAAGGGTGCGAGTTTGAGCAGGAATAGTGATCTGCGAGTTCTTTCGATCTGCGAGTTTGTTCAAAACGCGCAAGTAGGCACTTGCGAGTTCAGGAAACGCGCACGCTGCTATCTGCGAGTTTCAGCGAGTTCATTTGATCTGCGAGTTTGTTCAAACGTGCAACTAGGCTTCTGCGAGTTTCATAAACACGCACGCTTAAATCTGCGAGTTTTTCTTTGAATAGTGGTCTGCGAGTTTTAGGCATCTGCGAGTTTCATATTTTAATAGTGACTTGCGAGTTTCTATACTTAGAATATTTTCTGAGAAATTTTCAAAACTATAATGTGGGCTTCAATAGTGAAAAAAATTTCTCTAGGGGCGCTGCCCCTCTACCCCGCAAGGGCGTTGCCCTTTGACCCCACCCGCTAACCGGGTAGCAGGACCCCCGTGCTAAGTCTACGGAGGGGGACATAGTTCTGATTGTGATCAAAATTTCTGAATTTTTATTTCAAGTTTTTCTGTATTTCTTGAGATTTCATATTTTGGATTAACTATCATTTTTGTCAAGTTCTTTTTGTTTACAGGTATTCAAGATGGGATATCTTTCTGATGATGATGACAAGAAGATTAAAGAGCTCAAAATAGAGAACCAAATTCTTACTTCCTCAGTTGACTATTACTCAAAGAGATCAAAGAGATACAAGGATGAAAGGAAGATACTGAGAGAAGAAGTCAGTGCGTTAAAGAAAATAAATGAAGATCTACTGAAACAGACTTCTGGGCTTAGTGAAGATAAGGTAATAAGTTTGGAAACTGAGAACACTGAGCTGAAAAATAAAATATTTGACTTGGAATATCAGATTATCCAAATTAGCAGCAAGCATCTTTTAAAAGTTATGAGGAGACAATTAAGAGTCTGGAAGATGCTAATGTTGACCTTCGAAATAAAATATCTAATTTGGAACAAAGGATGGTCAAAGATAAAGATGTTTTTGACAGTGACAAGAAAGAATTTGCAAAGAAATTCTCAGAGTTTTCCAGAAAATGTGCTGATGAGAAGAAGACAGTTGAGCTGTAATATTTAAAGCTTTCTCAACAGATTTCTGAGTTTGAGAAAGTAATTATTCTGGAAAGAGAAAAGTTTGCAAAGGAAAGAAAGACCATAGAACAGAAGAATGTTGGATTCTTTAAAGAGATATCTGATGGACAAAAGAATGCTGAAAAAGACTTTGAAGAAGAAAGAATTATATTTGAGAAAGAGATAAAGAAGTTGACTGCATAGCTATCTGAGCTATCTGAAAGTCCATTGAAAGATCAGAAAGCGAAGTTTGAGTTTAAGAGAGAGATTGAACTACTTGTCAAAGAAAGAGACAGTTATTCGTCAAAGGTTAAAGAGCTTGAAAAGATTGTTTCCAAGGTGGTGGTGACTGAGCAAACGACTCCAGAGTCACAAATCCACACACCTATAAATAATTCAGCTGACTTCAAAAAGACAGCTTCAAGCTTACATCTGAAAACTGTTTCTTCAAGAAGGTTAGTCAATTCATTTGATCAGATTCGTACAACTAACATTTTCTATGATCGGAAAATAGATGGTTCAGGTACACATAGAAGGAGAAGAAAAAGATATGAAAAAGAGAAGTTGGTTTGGAAGGTAAAATCAGTTGAAGATGAGAAGAATGATGAGAAGAAGGAAGAAAAGAAAGGAAAGAAGAAAGAGAAGACAGGTAACAAATCATTTGTATCTGCCTCAAATGCAAAGAAGAAAAAGTGCTGAAAGGTAAACCTGATCTTACTTATTCGAGAGATCAATTGATCAGGTTATCTAAAAAGAGGTATTGTTCTTATTGTCATACATATGATTTTGTTCATAAAGCTAGTGATCATTACTAGTATGGTTCTTACTCAGTTACTCCCATACGAACTGCAACTAACACACATGGACCCAAATACCAGTGGGTACCAAAACCGAAAATTGATTCTATGTTGCAGGCACCACAAGTCAAGGGGGAGTAATAGAATTATGGCTCTTGAATAACACAGTTTAAGACCCACACCTCAATGATAAGGAGTTTGACTTCTAAACACAACAGTTTAGGACTCGTACTTCAATGATGAAAAAGAAATGCTACTCCCGGACTGAGATAAGAGATTGTACTCAGATACTCCAATGAGGAAATCAACCTTCAAGGGGGAGTACATATTTTTCTGAAATTTTTGCATCCGATAGATATGACGAACTACATTCCAAAAGGAGTTGTAGATCTTTATCATGTACTTTATAACTGACATATTTTAGATGCATAATTTCAGAGGGAGTAAAGAACTATGATTTCTGATTACTTTTGATCAGAACTCGTTCTTTAATCGTTTTACTGTTTTATGTCTTTTATTTTCGAATAAATTTTGTAAATAAATTTTGACTAGACTTTGAGACTTATGCAGGATGAGAGAAGCTGACACGATCATATCTTAATGACTTCAGCTGACTTCATGAGTGTTGGGAACTGAAGATGTGAACAAGTCTTTAATGCTGCTAGTTCAGAATTACTACTGCTAGAGGACTTCAAAAGTTAATACTGCTGAGTATTACTACTTCTAGTAGAATTAATACTGCTAGTCGAAGTTAGTGCTGCTTGAACAAAGTTAGTACTTCTTAGCTAGTTAATACTGCTAGAGGTTAGTGCTTCTTAGTAGTTAATGCTGCCAGGACTAAGTTAATGCTGCTTCTGAGATAATGTGAAAATAATGCTGAAGAGATCGTGATTAAAGATAAACATTGAAAGCTGAAAATATTCATGGAAGATATACTGAAGATATTTTATTTATTGTAATTATCTTTTATTCAGTATATGTATAGAATTGATAGAATAGTTTAGAATAATCAATTCATTCTAAGTTTTTGTTTTAGAGAGAGAATCAACCTCAAGGTTAGATCCTAATTCTAGAGAAGTAGAATTCGTCTTGAAAGAGCTTGTTCTTCAAGATTGAGGTTGAGTGTGTAATCTTGTGATTTAAATCATTCAATACAAGTTTACAAATTATTCATCATATTTACTGTTTGTTTTACTGTTACATTGAATATCAAAGTGTTATTCCGCAACTTCTTTGGTATTGTTTCTGAGTATTCATAATTCTTGTTGAGAATTCGATCCTAACAAGTGGTATCAGAGCCTGTTCTCTCAGAAACATCTATTCATTCATCATGGAAAACTTTGCAGAATCAAACAGTACTCTGGTCTCAAAGGTTCCAATGCTCAGACCCAATGAATTCGATATGTGGAAGATCAGAATCAAGCAGTACATACTCCTCACTGACTATTCTATGTGGGACATCATTGAGAATGGCCCTTCTGAAGCAGAAAAGATTGGTGTAGATGGAAAGAGAACTCCACCAAAAACTGATGCTGAAAGAAAGATTAGACAGACAGAGATGAAAGCCTTGAGCACCTTGCTCTTGGCTATTCCCAATTAATATCAACATCAGTTCTGCAACTGCACTGATGCAGAGATGCTCTGGAATGCTCTAGAGAAGAGATTCTCAGGTACCAAAAGTACCAAGAGAAATCAGAAAGCTATTCTGAAGCAACAATATGAGAACTTTATGTCAACCAAGAATGAGTCTATGACTCAAACTTTTGACAGGTTCAACAAGCTTATTGGTGAACTAGCTACAGTGGGAGTACAAATTGATCAAGATGATCTGAACAGAAAGTTTCTAAGGTCCCTGAGTGATGAATGGACCATGTATATTGTGTCTTTCAGACAGAATGATCAACTGGAAGAAAGGAACTTGATGATCTATATAATGATCTAAGAGTTTTTGAATCTGAGGTAGAGGCTAAGAAGAGGCCTTCTGGATATGTTCACAATGTTGCACTCCTTTCAGCATCAATTGATTCTACTTCCAATCCTGAATCAGTTAGTGCTCCCAATGGAGCAAATCAAGAGAAAGGCACTGAAACTGTATTTGAAGCCTTTCTGGCCAGTCATGCAAACTCTTCTCTTATTAATGATGAATTGGAACAACTCCATCCAGATGATCTCTATGAGAGTTAAGAAGTTCATCAAAAGAACTGGGAGTAACAACTTCTCCCAAAGAAGAGAAGATGGAGCAGGATTTGACAAGTCAAAGGTGGAATGCTACAAATGCCATCAAAAGGGACACTTTGCTAGAGAATGCAGAAGTGGAATGTCTCAAAATAACAACCACCAACAAGCTCAATCTGGAAGCTTCAATAATAACAGAAACTCTGCACAAGCCCTTGTCTCTCAACAAGGTATGGGGTTTGATTGGAGTGATCAAGCTGAAGAGGCCATCCAAAACCAAGCTCTAATGGTAGAGGTGTCTGATCTCCCAACATAGGTAACTTACAATCTTTGTTCTCAAAACTGCATTAACACTGTTAAAAGGTATAGGGATCACAAACAGAACATGAGTGATGACCTTAAGAGATTGGAAAAGGACATAAAAGATTATGTGAGGATTGTTGAGAGATTTGAAGAGCAGATTAAGGGTTTTCAAGCCAATGAGCTTCAACACTCTTATGACACAAACTACTGGAAGTGGGAGAAGAATGACTTAGAACTTCAACTGACCAGATCCAAAGAGGAAAGTGAAAAGTTAAGAGGAGAGCTAGCTAAAGTCAAACTAGATGTAGAAAAGTTTTCAAATGCTTCCAAAGCAATGGATTCTTTGCTACAAACTCAGATTCATGATAAACTGAGAAGAGGAATAAGGTACAATACCACACTACTACCCTATAACAACAACTACATCCCTCCTAGTTCAGATTTGTTAGAAACAAAGGATAGAAAAGACCTACCCAAGGGAGCCACTGAAATTGATCCCTTAGATGAAGTAGTTGTTAAGGATAAATCTGAGAAAGAAGTTGTCAAGAATAAGAACAACACTGTGAGTGGAGAGATTCCTATAGAAAACCACATAATCACCAATGAGGGATGTGGAAAGCATTGGGTAAAGTCCAATGAGATAGAGAAGACTGAGGGAAAGAACAAGAAGGTTCACTATAAGCAGACCACTGTTGTGAATCCTATCCCTTGCAAACAGTGTGCATGCAATAAATTTGAGCCCCAAAAACATGATAAACCAAGGGGAAATCAGAGAAACTGGAACAATCAATGGGCACAAAAACAAGGTATTGATCTGAGTAAAATCAATAGACCAAAACCTTGTTTCATATGTGGAAAGTTAAACCATTTGGCCAAGCACTGTTTCTTTAATCCTATTAACCAACAGATGAACTTTCAAAGATTTGTGCAAAAACCTGTTGGTTATAGGAAGGCTGGAAAGAAACATGTGGGGAAGAAATCTGTTGAAACCAAAGGCCCCATGAAGAAAAAGGTTTTAAAAGAAAGTATCAAAATATGGGTGCCTAGAAGCACTAAAACTGTTAGTACTGCAGACAGAGATAGTGCTGCTAGAAGCATTACTGCTGCTACCAGTGTTAGTACTGCTGAAAATTTTAATACTGCTAACACAGTTACTGCTGCTAACACAGTTACTACTTCTAACAAGGTTAGTACTGCTAAGCATGCAAGTGCTGCTAATGCAGTTAGTACTTCTAAAACCAGTACTGCTTCTAGAAAATGTGTTTCTAATCCTATTATTATGACTAAGTACTCCAGTAATGAGGAGTCAAAGTTTAAAAATCTTGTCAAGAAGGAATGCAAATATTTTGATGAGAAAGGGGTACCCAAGACCACTATGGCTTGGGTTCCTAATTCATACTAACTGATTTATCTTATGTGCAGGGCAACCAACAGCTCAAGGGAAAGAGCATATGGCATGTTGATAGTGGTTGCTCTAGGCACATGACAGGCAACATGTCATGCCTTCAGGATTTCAAGCATATCAATGGAGGACATGTTGCATTTGGAGATAATCTTACTGGTGGTAAAATAAGTGGAAAAAGTAATGTTACAAAAGGTAAGATGACATTTGAGGATGTCTACTATGTTGATCAATTGAAGTACAACCTGTTAAGTGTATCACAGGTTTGTGACAAACAACATAGCATATTATTTACTAATACAGAGTGTATGATCCTTGCTCCAGGGTTCAAAGTAGTTGATGAAAGCATGATACTACTTAGAACTCCAAGAAAGGACAATGTGTATTGTCTAGATATGGACAATGTTTCTAGTGATTCATCCCTGAATTGTCTTGTTTCTAAAGCTTCTGTGGATGAATCCTCTCTATGGCACAGAAGGATGTGTCACATGAACTTCAAGACTATGAACAAGCTTGTTAAAAACAACCTTGTAAGAGGTTTACCTTCAAAAGTCTTCTCATGTGATGATCATTGTGTTGCTTGTCTTAAAGGCAAACAGCACAAAACTTCTCATAAGACCAAAGAGCTAAATACAATTTCTTCTTGTCTCCAGTTATTACATATGGATCTGTTTGGTCCTACAAATGTTATGAGTATAGGCAAGAAATCTTACTGCTTGGTTATTGTTGATGATTACTCCAGATTTACCTGGGTATATTTTCTAAGGACTAAGGATGAGATAAGTGGACTGATCAAATCCTTTATCCTAAGAATTGAAAACCAAACTAATCAAAAAGTAAAAGTCATTAGATCAGACAATGGGACTGAATTTAAAAATCTTGATCTAAACACCTTTTGTGAGAAAAAAGGAATTGAGAGACAATATAGTGCCCCTAGGACTCCTCAACAGAATAGAGTTGCTGAGAGGAGAAATAGGACACTAATAGAGGCTGCTAGATCTCTGTTGGATGATTCAAAACTGCCAATTACCTTCTAGGCTGAAGCAGTTAATACTGCCTGTTATGTCCAAAACAGAGTTATAGTGGTCAAACCAAAGAACAAGACCCCTTATGAGCTTTTAAATAAAAGAAAACCTTTCATTGGATTTTTCAAACCTTTTGGGTGCCCTTGTACAATTCTCAATACCAAATCTCACTTAGGTAAGTTTAACTCCTCTTCTAGAATAATTGAAGAAAGTGACAATGTCAAATGCAATGAGAACACACCAAATCCTATTGGGTCTGGTCCTCAGTGGCTGTTTGACATTGATTCACTAACTAACTCTTTTGGTTTCAGTAGTGATGATTATGCAGGTTCAGGGTGTGGAGGATCAGGGACTACACAAGTTCAAGATAGTATATCTCAATCTGTGATATTTCCCTTACCAACTGTGAAAAGGAACCATCTACTGGACCAAATCAGAGTGAAGAAGAAAGTAGAGATAAGGAGAGTCAGGAAGATAAAGACCCATAAGTAGCTGCTGAAAACACCTCATTTGAATTGAATGACTCTAATCTAGAGGTGGGACTTAATGAAGAACCTAGTCATCACACCAGAACTCAAAAGAATCATCCCCCACAGCTGGTAATAGGAGATATATCTTCTCCTATGATGACTAGAAATCAAAGCAGGCTTCAAGAAATGCAAGACCAACAGCATACAGTGCTTTCTTGCTTTCTATCCCAGCTTGAGCCTAAAAAGGCACATGATGCTATGAAAGAGTCCAGTTGGATAGAAGCCATGCAAGAAGAGCTACTGCAGTTCAAGCTGCAAGATGTTTGGGATCTGGTAGACCTTCCTAAAGGCCAAAGAGCAATAGGAACAAAATGGGTCTTCAGTAATAAGAGAGATGAAAGAGGCATAGTAATAAGGAATAAAGCAAGGTTGGTGGCTCAAGGGTATACACAAGAAGAAGGAATAGATTATGAAGAAGTCTTAGCACCTATATCCAGGATAGAAGCAATTAGATTATCCTGGCTTATGCTTCTTATATGAAATTCAAAGTCTATCAAATGGATGTCAAAAGTGCATTTCTATATGGCTCAATTGAAGAAGAAGTATATGTATGTCAACCACCAGGGTTTGAAAACCCAAGCTATCCAGACAGGGTATACAAATTGAAGAAAGCACTTTATGGACTGCATCAAGCTCCAAGAGCATGGTATGACACTCTGTCATCCTATCTCTTGGAAAATGGCTTTGAAAGAGGAGTCATTGATAAGACTCTATTCATCAAGAAAAAGAAGAAGGATATCTTGTTGGTCCAAATCTATGTTGATGATATTATCTTTGGATCCACAAGAGCCATCATGTTCAAGGAGTTTGAGGAACTAATGCATCAAAGGTTCAAGATGAGTTCCATGGGGGAACTTACTTTCTTTCTTGGACTCCAAGTTTAATAGAAGTCAGATGGAATCTTTATCTGTCAGTCCAAGTTTGTGCAGGACATTCTAACCAAGTTTGGTTTCTCAGATTCAAAACCTACCAGCACACCTATGGAACACACACAAGCAGATAACAGCAGATCTTGAGGGGGAGGATATGGATGTTCATCATTATAGGTCCATGATTGGCTCTCTCATGTATCTTACAGCCTCTAGGCCAGATATAATGTTTCCAGTCTGTGTATGTGCAAGATTACAAGTTAGGCCAAAGCAATCTCACTATCAAGCTGTTAAGAGGATATTCAGATATCTCAAAGGGCAACCCAGATTGGGACTTTGGTATCCTCATGACTCATCATTTGACCTACTTGCATACTCAGATAGTGATCTAGGTGGAACAAACCTGAACAGAAAATCTACTTCTGGAGGATGTCAGTTTTTGGGTGCAAGACTAGTTTCATGGCAGTGCAAGAAACAAACCATTGTGTCCACATCTACAACAGAGGCAGAGTACATAGCAGCTGCAAGTTGCTGTTCTCAAGTCTTATGGATTCAGAATCAAATGTTGGACTATGGGGTAACCTTTCTACACACTCCAATTTTTATTGATAATAGCAGTGCTATTAGCATTGTGAATAATTTTGTCAAGCACTCAAAGACAAAGCACATTGAGATCAGGTATCACTTTATAAGAGACTTCAATTAAAAGAAACTTATTCAAGTTGTAAAAGTTCATACTGATAACCAGTTTGCTGATCTATTCACCAAAGCCTTTGATGTGGGTAGATTCACTTTCTTGGTAACAAGTGTGGGAATGATCAACTCTGAATAAGCACCTTCTCAAAAAGTGGTTACATACCTGTATATTGTTTTTGTTTGGTGTTACTAATCTTCTTCTTCAGGAAATATATAGCAGTACTCAGTGTATCACAAGCTTAAAAGAGTAAGTATGGTTAATACTGCCAGTACAGTTTTAATACTGCCAGTACTGTTTTAATACTGCCAGTGCACAGTTACTACTGCTAGTGGTTAATACTGCTCTCAGTTAATACTGCTAGTTAGTTAATACTGCTAGTGGTTAATACTGCTCGCCGTTAATACTGCTAGTTAGTTAATACTGCTAGTGGTTAATACTGCTCTTCGTTAATACTGCTAGTGGTTAATATTGCTCTTAGTTAATACTGCTAGTTAGTTAATACTGCTAGGGGTTAATACTGCTTGTTAGTTAATACTGCTCTAGGTTAATACTGCTTATGTCCCGAATACTATAAATACCCTTTGCCCGCCTAAAAAGTTCATAACGACTCTTTGCATACTGTTCACTTGCGCTCTAAACCCTTTCTCTCTCAAGTTCAAAGTTTTCAGGCCAGAACTTTCAAGATCAATGGCATTCATAGACGAGCACAATAAAATCACGATGCTACAGAACCCAAACAGGCCGCTGGTTTCCACCAGATTGTGGATTTCCTCAAGACAACCCATATTGCCCATGCTCTCACTGTATCGCCATCAATCTATTTCGAGCATCAAAGGCAATTCTGGACAAATGCCACCATTGTTACTGAGAATGGTGTGCAAATGATCAAGACAAAGGTGTGTGGCAAGCCCTTGACAGTTACTGAAGAGGTAATTCGCATCAGTCTACGTCTAGACGATGCCTCTTGTATAACTTCTATCTCTAATGATGAACTGTTTTCTACTCTTACAAGAATGGGGTATGGAGGCCCATTGGGTGTGTTCAAGTTCTCAAAAGCCAAATTTTCATCCCAATGACGTTTCTTTATCCATACCCTTATGCATTGTATCTATAAAAAGACTACTGGATGGAGTGAGTTCAGTAGCACCATTGCTTATGCTTTGGTGTGCTTGGCCACTGCCAGAAAGTACAATTTTTCTAAAATGATTTTCAGTGATCTTGTCTCAAACTTGGGAAGTAAATAGAGCTTTTTTATGTACCCCAGGTTTGTCCAAGAAGTTATCACCCACGAATTGACGGATATGCCTCATTTTGATGGGGTATATGTACCTAAACCCCCTAAAGGCAAGGTTTTCTCAAATATGAGAAGATCTGCTGGGGACTCGGAAGGAGTAGACACCCCATTGTTCCCTACAATGATGGTGGTGTCCCAACCACAAGAAGGTATGGCAGCAGGGTCAAGGCCCTCATTAGACAATCCCATTGCTAGCCAATCCCAACCTTCCCACTCTATATCAATTCCCCAGTCTCTTCTTGATAAACCAACTTCACCAATCATCCAAACATACAAAAGGAACCAGGTAAAGAAGGCTCCTTCCTTTCTTGTACCTTCACCCACTAAGCCCTTAAGCCCTCTAAGGGAGGATTCTCCCTTAGAGAATATCTACAGGGAAACCAATAGGGTGTCTCCCAACCCTGAGGAGGTGCTCTCTAAGGAGATGGATGAGCATATGGGAAAGAAGGCTGCCACTACTTCTGCTAGCACATAGAAGGACAGTGGTAACATCTCTAAGACCTTCCCCATGGCAACTTTGGCTGAGAAATCAACCAAAGGACCCTGGTGCCAAGAAACCAAGGGGGTAGTTGGTGCTTCTGCTAGGCAGAAGGCTACTACTACAAGATCCAAGGATCCCTCAAGGATGGGAAAAACATCCAAAAAGGGTGAGGACAGATCTGAAAGTAATGAATTGATGGAAAAAGATTCCAATGATCCTTCAAGGGTGGGAAAAACACCTAAAGAAGGTGAGGATAGCTATACTTATTTAAAATTGATGGAAACCATAGCCAACATCAATGTTGATGTGGTCAATCAAGGAAAAGAAATCAAAGCCTTGCAGCAAGTAGTCATCTCCCAACAACAGCAGATTTCCAAACTCAAGCAATTGGTAGGAAAGCTCATGGCTAAGAGAAGAAGAGGTCAGTTTGTTCTAAGAAAGAGAAAGGGGGCAACCACCAAGGAAAATGAGAATGCTTCCAAAAAGGGGGAGAATTCAAGCTCAGAAAAGTCAGATCAACAGATTGAGCGGAGTTTGTTGAAGAAAAGAAATCTGCAGAAACAACACCAGCAGCAGTTACAACCCTAGAAGCAGAAATGGTTACTACTGCTGAGCCAAAACAAGCAGCAGAAACTGTTAGTGCTGCTGAAACTTCACAAGCAGCAGTAACAGAGTTAACACCAACAGAAATTGAAGTAGCAGAAATGCTTGTCAAAACAAAGAATGACACTCCCAAAGCAAAGGGAGTGGTCATAAATGAAGGGGGAGCAAAGAAAATAGAGAAGAAAGAAATGGCTGCAGATGCAAGGAAAAAGGGAAAAGCAAAGATGATAGAATCTGATCAACCATCCAAAAAGCAAAGGATGATTGAGTCAGATGAAGCATTAGCAAAGAAAGTGCAAGAAGAGTTATCAAGCAGAAAAGGAGCAGGTTGAAAAAGACA
Organism: Arctium minus; assembly: GCA_954870635.1. NCBI lineage: Eukaryota > Viridiplantae > Streptophyta > Magnoliopsida > Asterales > Asteraceae > Arctium > Arctium minus. Next base: position 148,365,840 of record OX941081.1, read on the forward strand.
GAGAAATGGCCAGAGCACTTGCAAATGAGTTAAATGAAGCATTCCAAAAAGGGTTGGAAACAGAGAAGGCAAAGCAAAGAGCAATGAGCTTGAGAAAGGCTATGATGGTCAGAACAAGTGCTAAGAAGAAAAGACCTTCAAAAACTTACCTTGCAACTCAGGAAAGAAGCAAAATGATAACTTTCTTGAGGAGTGCAATTGGTGTAAAGAAAGAAATGTTTGTGAAGATGACTTTTGATCAAATCAAGGATCTCTATGAGAAAGAAATGGGGAAGCTGAAGAGTAATGAAAAGGATAGAGTGGAGTTTGAAAAGAAGGCCAAGGAGAGACATGATGTGAATATTAATCAACCATTCCTTGAAAGTGAAGAGGGAACTCCTATCAAAGAAAAGGCAGAGAAAAGGGAAGAAAAGAAGAAGGAAACTACTATAGGGCAAGTTCAAAAGACTCTGAAGATAACTAAGATGATGGCCAAAAGAAAGAAGATTGTAAAGAAGCCTAGGGTAGAAGAAGAGAAAAAGGTTGCTGAAGAAGAAGAGGCACCTAAGAATGAAGCTGAATCTCAGAAAGTACCACAGAGTTCAGATGTAAATATGTACATGGTGGTAATGGATAAAATTCCAAAGCCTATCTCAGCTGAACCTGTTGGATTCAAACCTCCTGAAGTTATCCACTGGGATATTATGATGGTGGATGGCAAAGAGTATATCAGATTGAAAAGAAAGGATGACAAGTATGAAGTCTACAACACTTGGAACAAAATTGTCAGAGAGTGTTCAAGATCTGATTTGGAAGAAATGTTTGAAGTGGGTATGAAAGTACATGCAGATCAGTTGAAAGCTCCAGGGTTACCAATAGTGAAGCTGGTCATGGAATACTTGTGCATGTTGTTCAATCCAGAAGCAGTGAAGCATTTAATCAGAGATGTGTTCAAAACTGTTAGAGGATGGACTCTGTATGAAAGGAGTGGAGTTTATGAATTAGCCTTGGATACTTTTCACATGGAGTATTACCTGGTGGATAGGATATACAACCACACACATCTGAAGCTTCATGCCATGTTAAATAAGAAGTTGGGTTGTGCATCAAATTTAGAAATGGCTAAGTACCTAATTCAGAGAACTATCAATCAGAGTATGGGACTGAATCCTAACATTGGAGTAGATCAATGAAGATTTTGGAAGCATTTGAAGAACTTGACTTCTCTTTCTAAAAGTCAAGTTAGGGGGAGATTGTTGGGAACTGAAGATGTGAACAAGTCTTTAATGCTGCTAGTTCAGAATTAGTACTGCTAGAGGACTTCAAAAGTTAATACTACTGAGTATTACTACTTCTAGTAGAATTAATACTGCTAGTCAAAGTTAGTGTTGCTTGAACAAAGTTAGTACTGCTTAGCTAGTTAGTACTGCTAGAGGTTAGTGCTGCTTAGTAGTTAATGCTGCCAGGACTAAGTTAATGCTGCTTCTGAGATAATGTGAAAATAATGATGAAGAGATCGTGATTAAAGATAAACATGGAAAGCTGAAGATATTCATGGAAGATATACTGAAGATATTTTATTTATTGTAATTATCTTTTATTCAGTATATGTATAGAATTGATAGAATAGTTTAGAATAATCAATTCATTCTAAGTTTTTGTTTTAGAGAGAGAATCAACCTCAAGGTTAGATCCTAATTCTAGAAAAGTAGAATTCGTCTTGAAAGAGCTTGTTCTTCAAGATTGAGGTTGAGTGTGTAATCTTGTGATTTAAATCATTCAATACAAGTTTACAATTTATTCATCATATTTACTGTTTGTTTTACTGTTACATTTAATATCAAAGTGTTATTCCACAACTTCTTTGGTATTGTTTCTGAGTATTCATAATTCTTGTTGAGAATTCGATCCTAACAATGAGATTTAAGAATGCATAGAAAGGTTTAATTTCTTATCTTAATCTCATATATGGTTGAAAGAAAGACAACTTTCAATCATAGAAAACATATTCTTAAATGTTCAAACCACTTCTCGATTCTTAAAATAGATTTCATGAATTGGAAGTGTGATTTTAAATGTTTTCATTTTTCATTTTGAGCTTTAATGTTTATAAACCGTGTGTTTCCAAAGATAAATACTTGTGTATTGTCTTTTCTACATAATTTCAAGTATTCACACACATCGGTTTAATTTTTGATCAAATTGTTCTTACCATGTCTCATATTGAAACATATTTTCGATGGTAAGACACCTCGCTTGTATTTCAAAGGATTTTGAGCGATATTTCATTTCGAAACGGTCATTTCAAGAATGTGTATATTTTTGTTTCGTATAGACAATATCCATTTTTTTTCTTGACCTTAAGCTTTGATTGATTTATCATTCATTTATGATCATTTTCATACAATGTCAGATTTTCAAACAAGTTTCTTGCATTCATATTCAATCTTTCAATATACTTGTTTGAAACATCTTCAATGATTAAAATGCTCAAATATTCATGATTATATTTTATGAGCATACATTCGTCTGACATTTGTATATGAGCTTTAACTGATAAAGTTAAACCATATTGAGCAACTTTATGCTTTCATAGGAAATATGGGTTCTTTGTGCTAGGACTTCAATGAACTTCTATGATATCACGTTAACCAGTGATTTCTACCCAAGAAGTTATTCCATAGAGATTGAGTGTGAGGAGTCGAAAAGAAATGAGTATGGGTGTGATGAGGTAAAATGGAAAAGAGAGTTTGGTTAGTAGTGAGCTTAATGATTAAAAGAAAAAGGGTGTAAGATCAGAGTAAAAGAATATCAAACTCTGCACTAACTACTTTCTGAGTCGGGCAGCCACATTACTAGCGTTTCACAATTCTTTGGTGAACGTTATTGAAACAGGCAACTAGCCCATGCCAACTCTTGACAATACCCCACCAGCCACTCATTTTCTTCTCAAAAAGAAAATGTTTCACATTTTCAAGGGGACGCAACATATTATCTATCTGTTTTTCATTTGGAAAATCTGGATATTGAAAAAGAAGGAAGTCTGCCCCACCTTCGCACTTCAATCATGCACATTGAGTCTGTGTTTATCTACTATTGTCTCAGTGGTTTACACAAATTTTGAGCCTTAAAAAGCAATCATTCGTGCTTAATTCTTTCTACACATGCACGAACACACAATGAATTTGTTTCTTTGTCATAACATTCATAGAAATTGCCTTTGTGGTGCTTCGATGATTGGATGGAAGCCTTGGGGGAGTGAACATCAAAAAGATCCTTTATATTGTGTATTTGTTACACATAGTGACTTAGTGTTACTGACAGGCATTTTAACTGATTCATTTGTTGATTCAGGAGTTACATGTTCTTATTTTGTCTAGATTTGAAAAGATCTGGATGAATACTTGGTTATGGATCACAGAATCAGAGGCTCTTGGAAAGATCAGAATGGTCAAAGACATTTCTTGGGAGAAAAGTTTTGATGATATATATGTTCAAATCATCAAAAAGGGGGAGATGATATCAAGAAATGTTAAAATCTTGAAGTTTGGGGGAGATGATATCAAGAAATGATAAAGATTTGAGAGATGATTTTCTGAAATGTTCAAGTCAGAAGGTTCAAAATAAAGTTTTGAAGAAGATCAAAGAATTTCTGAAGATTTGAGGAAATTTTCTTTGAAGATTATTTGCTAAAGCAATCCGAGCTGATTCTGAAGATAATTTCTTTCCAAAGACTGAAAGTATCTTGTGAAAGTTTTGGGGAGATTGTTCATTGTTTGAAGATATTTTTGGAAAGAATACAGTCAAAGAAAAAGGGGAGATTGTACTGACAAAGCTTAAAAGTGAAGACTGAACGGCTAGATCTTTCAACAGTGATCTTGAATCCAAAGGGGGAGATTGTTAGAGCATAAATCTGTTGGATACAAGATCAAGAAGACTGAAGGTTAAAGATCAAGAAAGTCAAAGCTGAGGAAAGTCAAATCTCATTAAAGGTCAAAGTCTTTTGTAATAAAAGTCAAATGTATTTGTATTTTGTATTTTAGCTTCCTTGTATTAGGAGTTGGTATAAATAGATTTTTATTTTTCAGTATTGCAGAGTTAGTTAACAGAATACGTTTTGAGAGAAAGTTCTGTAGAGAGAGAGAGAGAGAGTTCTAGAGAGAGAAAGTGTATTTTGAATTGAAAGAGAAATCAAAAACAGGTAATTGATTGAAATCTTGTTTGTGTTTTGATTAATCATGTTTAGAAACTAGATTCTAGGACACTCACACACAACTGGAACCAACTCCCAGTGCAACCCACACATCTACCTCTGCAGTTAAAGTGCAGAAACGTATTGAAGAAGGACGGCACGGTCCGAACCTAACCCAAGCCAACCGGATAGAGGATATTCCTTCATCCTCTGTACCACAAATATCCGGGGAAGCCAAATCCACCCCACCCTCTCAACAGGGTGAAGGTGTTGCTATAAGTGTCCATTTGCCCCAGGACACGGCACCCCCTCACACAGAGGCATTTGTTGCCTCTGTCACACACATGAGTGATCACCCAACTGCTTCAGAGTTGGTAGTGAGAGAATACATTAGCTCTGTGGTTCTAGAACAACCACATAACTTAATCACTAGGAATCTTGGGGAAGCCTCTGAACCCTCCCCCAAGAGACCTACTGACAGAACTTCCATAGATGATTCCTTTGTGGAACATCAAGGATTCGAAGGAAATCCTCCAAAGCTCAACATCATCACAGGCTCTGAAGGTGCCAAACACTCGTTGGCTCAATCTGGAACATGTGTTGTTCCAGAGGTCACCTCAGACACCTTCGTCATAAAAGGCGAGTTTAAAGCCTTTGCTGACATGGTGTTATAAAAATTTGAAGAGTTGAAAAGCTCTGTCTCATCCGCATCCCATCCGAACTCCAACGTCCTTGCAGAGGCTCTGAAAGCCCTCACCCAAACTTCAATACAACATTCGGCAGAGATCAGGAAGCTGACAGAAGCCTCTGTGACAACAAGAGACCTTCAGAATCATGGTCAATCGATCAACATTCAGACAGATGCAATCAAAACCCTTGGGGACATATGCATGGAAGAGATGAGTAAGTTTGCAACCGAAGTGACTAAGTCAGGAGTGGATGATCTGACTAAATTTCGAGACGAAATCAACGACCTAACTCGCAGTGTTATGGTTCCTTTTCAACCTCAGGTGTCCACTTCTGCTCCTCCACCAACCTCCACCTATACCACTGACATCTCTAGCCTAGCTGCGAAAGAAGAATTGGAGACAATGGGGAGAATGGTTTTGAGAAATCTCAACCTTATTGGATATGATATCTCACAACAAGGCAAGAAAGTGGTAGAGGATTTGAAGAAGACTGTAGCCATGATCAAGTTTAAGTCTGATCTTGAAGTCAATAGACTATCGATGGCTACAGAGGATGTACTGAAGAAAATCACCAAGCACGTTGAAGATCACCTCTACAAGTGGCGAAAAAGGAAGGAACCTGCGACCTGCCAAGTCGAGGCAACGCAGAAGAGGGCACGGCATGAGGACCAGGATCCTGATGCCTCTGGTCCTAATGAGGGGGAGACTCTACAAATGAAGACTCAATGCCTATTAACTCAAGCAGAACCCCTGAACTAACAAGTCCCTTCAAGCTAAGAGCCTGGACCTCAGAAGTCAAATCAACAACAGGTCTCCCCAGCTTTACCTCCCACTCCCTCAGTCCAAATCATCAAACCTCCAACTGCAAAATACAAGGGCAAGGCTATTGCCACAGAGCCTCTGAAGAAGAAGTCACCTTCTCCAAGCACCGAGAAGCTTCTGAAAAGCTCCTTCGATGCCCACAAAAGTGATGCTCTGAGAGGTACCAAACCCGAAGAGGAAGACTAGGTGTTTGATCTGCAACCTTTCTCTAAACTCCCTGTCCTAGACCCAATGGAAAAACCTTACGAGGACAGAGTTGCAGAAGTGATCCAAGGCTTCGAGAGCTTGAGAAGACCCTTCCCTGTTCCTCCAAAGAAAAACATAGAAGAAGATGTCTACAAGTACCTCTATAGCCAAGGAGTCCACGATCAGCCCTCTGTCAAACTCTCAGAGTAAATCATTTCAGAGGAAAGGAGAAGATTTTACCAAGACAAAGCCAAACCAAAACTAAGTGCCTTCTCCATGGCCAAAATATCAGAGGTTCTGTCAATCAAGCTTGGCCACACAAAATGCAAAAACTTCTGGTTCAATGAGTATGCGGTGAAGAGAGATGATGGGGAAATATGGACGTTCACTGATGCAGATCTGACAAATCTTCATCCCCATGATCTCTCAGAGCTATTCAAGTGGACAGAAGACAAGTTTGGTTGCAAGAAAGAGTATCAAGAAGCCCACCTAACCATCAAGAGAACTATGAGGGAAAAGTTCCTCTTGTATAGTATTGTCGACTTCCAAGTGGCACTTGATCGGGGGGTCAAGAAAGTAAACGTTCCTCCACTAGAGGATAATCTACCACCCTTTGCCACAATACTTTCAAACTTAATCATCAACTCACCTTCCTTTGGCTTCGTGTACATCAATCCCAAAGGCGAAAAGAAAATCTTTATGGGGATAGAGAGCCACAAGTACTCAACTCAGTCTTTGATGTTCATTCAAGATCTCATCATCAAACACAGAGGAACACCACTTGTACCCACAAAAGCTGCAAATGTCCTTCTAGAGAACATCGCATAAACTTCAGAAACATGTGCGTGTTTTACTACAGAGAGCTAGGAAAGGAAGGTGGTTTTGGTAGAAAAGTCGATGATTTCCCAGACGCCAAGATATAGGCTCTGATGTAATGTAATTTTCTTTGCTTTTATTTCTTGTACTAAAATGTAATTGCCAATCTGGCATTTTTTTTTTATGAATGAAAGTCAAACATTCAGAGGTTGAATTCCTTTCACCTCTTTTAGTTTCTAAACTTAGCTAAACTCAAAAATTCCAAACTCATATTTTTTCAATAATTAGGGGGAGATTGTTAGCTCCAACTTACATGTTTAGAAGTATTGAAAAATAGGCTAAGTATAGAAACTGCAGAAGTTTGCTTAGAACATCCAAGCTCACCACAAAACCCACAATCTTAGAAGATTTTGTCGAAGCTCTACCAGAGGACTCGTAACCTCACAATGATCTTCAGATCACAGAGCCTCTGTGATCACTCACAGAGCCTCTGTGATGGCTAACCTCTGGAGAATGTTCGAAGATGTTGGCAAACTCAGTTCAAGACAAGGTCACGTGCAGAACACGTGAAGCCAGCCGTTCAAAGATTTCCAGATCATTTCTTGTCAGTCTTTGTCTTGTACCAAGGGGTGCATTCTCATTCTATAAATAGGAGCACCTCCTTTAAGTTTATGAATCGAAGCAAGCACACACAAGTCTATCTTTTAGAGATTGTATTTCCCTGAGAATATTTGCACACGCAAGTGCATGTTCTTGGTGTTCTTAAAGCTAAATCAATGAAACAGTGTCTTGAGTAAAATCCTTGTTATATCTTACGATTCTGTTTGTTGATTATTTGTGTGTCTACTACCTTGAATGTTCTACTTTTCTACATATTAGAAATGCTTCCGCACTCTTACTTATTAATCTGTGTGTAGTAAAAGTCCTTCAAGTAAAGAACATCATTATTGGGATCAATACGATTATACCGCAAACATGGGTGCACTATCAAATATTTCATTCTAGATTCGCATTGTCGAATTTAAAGTTGACACCTAACATGGCACTAACATTCCACTCTGACATCTCTAACAGCGAACCACAATATTTTCATTTATTCACAAATGCTCATTAAGGTGATACACCACCAACACATAACATGATGTCTACCGAACAAGTAAACCATCAAATCAAATCCAACCATACGCAAATAATTACACAAGGCTTCAACCTGAAAACTTACCGAAAGGAAAGATCACCACTTGCATGACTGGTATAATAATATAAATCCACTACCTTTAACAATCATACCTGATCAGACTTCATGAGGTTGAATTTTCATAATTCAAATCTGCCAACCATTCGGATCATTCGTATTTTTAATTCCCAAGGGCGTCTCTAGTCCCTCATCGCAACTTCTTTCTCAAGAGGGTTTAAATCTATAATTATGATGAGTTCAAGGCTTTTCAACTATAGGACTCAACAAATATTCCAATTGAAATTTTATAAGACTTTCAAACGTAAAATCTTTATAACAATTAATTGTACGCGTAAAAGTTCACTACCACTTACTCGGTAGTTGTACAAAGCGGTTTCAAACGTCACACACATAAAAATATTTTGAAAACCATTTGGTCATTACTTAAGCTAATAATGACAATAAACAAAGATACACAACAAACTTTTCAAATGGACCTCTATGGTCCTAACGTGCATCAATTTACGCCATGAATGAAAATAATTTTACATACTAAATTAGCGTATAACAGGGCGTTTGTACAAGACTCCAGAAGGGAAAATTCACGTAATCAAATTCCAAAAATTTCTCATTTAATCATATAATGACATGAAATAAATTTCCAACAAGACCCACATACGTCAATTTATTTCTCAAACTTAGTAAAACGATAGGTACATGCGGTTTATCAAACGTTGATAAGTTTTAAATCGTCTTCAAACTTTAGGCCGCGTAAAAAAAATGCTCTCGACCAATGATAGTGGCTATGAAGCCATGCATACTAGCAACTCAACAGAACGTATTTGCATGAACCTTTAAAAGTGGTGCCAACAACCGCAATGCACCAAACAACCTGTAATATGAGATATCACAGACTCCTCATACGCTTACTCACGCCATGGTGTAAATTTATTCGTGCACTAAACAACATACGACAAAATGCTTGCAAAACTCGAAACACAATTTTCATGATATCAAACTCCCAAAGTTTTCTTTCTTTTGTCACAACACGACGCAAAATAAGATTCCACAACAAAACTTGCATGAGATGGTTTATTTCACAAAACTAGTAAAGTGAAATGTGTATGTGCTCTGGTTAAAAACATGAAATAATCTATGTCGGTTTCAAGTTCAAAGTCAAATAATGACATGCTCTCACCGTTCTAAAACGTTGGTTAAAACACTATGACGGAAGTTCCAAATAGACATGTATGCATATATGCAACCAACAACCCACACAAAACTCCAGGAAAAACAATACCACCGGAGGCCATTAAAATCTCCCCATTAAATCCACAAAATCGCATGGAATAAAATTCTCAATAAAACTCAAACATCAAAATAATGAAAGTTAACTCTACCTCCAAAACCTTAACATATGTGGAGGAGATCCAATGTTAAAGTCATAAATTCCAATTACTTGTCCAAGACCCCAAACAACATTAAAACAGGAATATTTCATTATCTGAAAGCATTGTTGTACATCAACGAGGATAAAGAGAGTCTTAACAAAGTTTGTAACCCTATGCAATAAAACAATTTATTCATGTTTGAACTTATGGTTTAAAATCTCATGCGTGTAAAACGTCTTTCCAGACATTCTAAATATGACCTGCATGATGGTTTTTGTTAGTGCACAAATATGTTGGATACAAGATCATGAAGATAAAAGATGAAAGTCAAGTCAAAAGCTCAAGTCAACTCTCAAGCTAAAGTCAAAGTCTATGTAATAAAGGTCAATTTCAAAGCTTTTGTATTTTAGTGTTTGGGTTTTCCTTTGTAAGTATTAGAGTATAAATTGTTTTATTTGCGTTAGTATACTCATAAGACTAAAAGGCTAGAAGAGTTTAGCGTGTATCCAAAGAGAGAAATATTGAGAGCCTTGTAATCAAATTGTATTGAATTGAAATTGTTTGTTCAGTTGATTGTTTGTGTCATCTTGAATTGGATTGCACGTATTGTGGGACACACAATTGGTATGTTGGGAACTGAAGAATTTAACAAGTATGGTTAATGCTGCTGGTTCAGAGTTAATACTGCTAGAAGACTTCAAGATTAATACTGCTAGTATTACTACTGCTAGTAGAATTAATACTGCTAGTCAAAGTTAGTGCTGCTTGAACAAAGTTAGTACTGCTTAGCTAGTTAGTACTGCTAGTAGTTAGTACTGCTTGGTAGTTAATGCTGCTAGAAGAATTTAATGCTGCTGAGCATAGTTAGTGCTGCTTATGAGATATGAATGGAAAGAATAACAGCTGGATGGATTGAAGATATACATGGAAGCTTAGAGATATACATGGACAATATACTGAAGATTTGTTTATTTATTGTAATTATCTTTTTCTTTAGTACATGTATAGAATAGATAGAATAAACTTTGAATGAAAAATCCTAAGTTTTTAGAAAATCAACCTCAAGGCATAGATCCTAATTCTAGAGAAGTAGAATTCGTATTGGTGAGCCTGTTCATCAATATTGAGGTTGAGTGTGTAATCTTGTAAATTCAAAGCATTCAATACAAGGTTATAGTTTGTTCTTCATACATACTGTGAGTTGATTTACTGTTTCATTGAATATCAAAGTGTTATTCCGCAAACTTCTTTGATATTGTTTCTGAGAATTAATTCTTGTTAAGAATTCGATCCTGACAAGTGGTATCAGAGCCAAACTCTCTCAGAAACATCTATTCATCATGGAAAATCTTACAGAATCAAGCAGTACTTTGGTCTCAAAGGTTCCAATACTCAAACCCAGTGAGTTTGACATGTGGAAGATCAGAATCAGACAATATATTCTCCTCACTGACTACTCAATGTGGGATATCATTGAAAATGGTCATTCTGAAGCTGGAAGGATAGGACCAGATGGGAAAAGACCTCCACCAAAGACAGATGGTGAAAGGAAGATCAGACAGACAGAGATGAAGGCCTTGAGCACTTTGCTCTTGGCAATCCCCAATGAATATCATCATCAATTTTGCAACTGCACTGATGCTAAAATTCTCTGGAATGCTCTAGAGAAAAGATTTGTTGGAACTAAGAGCATCAAAAGAAATCAAAGAGAAGTTCTAAAGCAGCAATATGAGAACTTTACTTCCTCAAAGAATGAGTCTATGACTCAAACTTTTGATAGGTTCAACAAGCTCATTGGTGAACTGGCTACTGTAGGAGTGAAGATGGATCAAGATGACATCAACAGAAAGTTCCTCAGATCTCTTGGGGATGAGTGGACTATGTACACTGTCTCTTATAGGCAGAGTGACAATCTGGAAGAGAAAGAACTTGATGATCTATACAATGATCTAAGAGTTTTTGAAACTGAGGTAGAGATTAAGAAGAAGCCTACTGGTTATGTCCACAATGCTGCACTTCTCTCAGCATCCACTGATACTACTGCCATCCCTGAAGCAGTTAGTACTGCTAGTGGAGCAAGTTCAGAAAAAGGAACTGAAACAATCTTTGAAGCCTTCTTGTCCAGTCATAGTAACAATTCATTGATTAATGATGATCTGGATCAACTTCACCCTGATGACCTGGAGGATATGGATATCAAATGGCAGATGGCCATGTTATCCATGAGGGTGAAAAAGTTTATTAAAAGAACAGGAAGGAATAACTTCTCTCAAAGAAGAGAAGATGGAGCAGGTTTTGACAAGACCAAGGTGGAATGTTACAAGTGTCACATGAAAGGACACTTTGCTAGAGAATGCAGGAGTGCTGTTCCAAACAACAACAACCAACAAGCTCAGAATGGAGGCTACACTCAGAACAAGAATCCTGCTCAAGCTCTTGTTTCTCAACAAGGAATGGCATTTGACTGGAGTGATCAAGCTGAGGAAGCCATTAAGAATCAAGCTCTTATGGCAGAAGTGTTTGATCTCCCCTCTGAGGTAAGTTCTAATCTTTGCACCAAATCTTGCATTGACACTGTCAAAAGATACAGGGATCACAATCAAAGTATGTGTGATGACCTCAAAAGATTAGAAAAGGATAGAAGAGATTATGTGTTAATAGTAGAAAGATTTGAAGAACAAATCAAAGGCTTTCAAGCTAATGAACTTCAACACTCCTATGACACTAACTATTGGAAGTGGGAAAAGAATGAGTTAGAAACCAAACTGTCTAAATCCTTAGAAGAGAGAGATAGGCTGAAGGAGGAACTGTCTAAAGTTAAACTTGACATAGAAAAGTTTTCATATGCTTCAAAAGCAATGGATTCTCTTCTAAAGGCTCAGATTCATGATAAGATGAAGCCTGGTATTGGATACAACAGTACACCACCTCCTTACAACAACAATTATATCTCTCCTACTTCAGACTTGTTAGAAACCAAGGAGAAAAAGGACTTATCTGAGAAAGCCTTTAAGATAGATCCTTTGGATGAAGTAGTAATTAAGGATTTAACTGAGAAAGAAGCCAGTGAGGATAGAGATAATGATGTAAGTAAAGAGATCCCATTAGAAAACAACATTATCACCAATGAGGGATGTGGGAAAATCTGGATCAAGTCCAAGGAGATAGAGAAGACCAAAGGAAAAGATAACAAGGTTCATTACAAACAAACCACAGTTGTGAATCCTGGATCTTGTAAACAGTGTGATTGCAGTAAAGCCAAGAGCCTAAATTCAGGTTTAAAAAGAGGAAATCAAAGAAACTGGAATAATCAATGGGCTCAGAAGCAAGGAGTTGATCTGAGTAAAATCAATAGACCAAAACCTTGTTTCATATGTGGCAAGTTAAATCATTTGGCTAAATACTGCTTCTTTAAACCTATCAATCAACAGATGAATTTTCAAAAATTTGTGCAAAAACCTGTTGGAAATAGGAAGGCTGTAAAGAAACATAATGAAAAGAAAGGCCCCATGAAGAAAAAGATTTTAAAAGAAAGTATTAAAATGTGGGTGCCCAAAAGCACTAAAACTGTTAGTGCTGCTGACAGGGTTAGTGCTGCTGGAAGTATTACTGCTGCTACCTGTGTTAGTACTGCTGAAAATATTAATGCTGCTAATACAGTTAGTACCTCTTCAAAGGTTAATACTGCCAACACAGTTACTGCTGCTAACACAGTTACTACTGCTAACAAGGTTAGTACTGCTAAGCATGCAAGTGCTGCTAAGGCAGTTAGTAACTCTAAAACCAGTACTGCTTCTAGCACAAATGTTTCCAAGCCTATTATTGTGACAAAGTACTCCAAGAATGAGGAGTTAAAATTCAAAAATCTTGTCAAGAAAGAATGCAAGTATTTTGATGAGAAAGGGGTACCCAAGACCACTTTGGCTTGGGTTCCTAATTCATACTAACTGATCTATCTTATGTGCAGGGAAACCAACAGCTCAAGGGAAGAAGCATATGGCATGTGGATAGTGGTTGCTCTAGTCACATGACAGGTAACATATCAATGGAGGACATGTTGCATTTGGAGATAATCTTACTGGTGGTAAGATAAGTGGAAAAGGTAATGTCACCAAAGGTAAGATGACATTTGAGGATGTCTACTATGTTGATCAATTGAAGTACAACCTGTTAAGTGTATCACAGGTATGTGACAAACAACATAGTATATTATTTACAAATACTGAGTGTATGATCCTTGCTCTAGGGTTCAAGGTAGTTGATGAAAGCATGATACTACTTAGAACTCCAAGAAAGGACAATGTTTACTGTCTAGATATGGACAATGTTGATAGTGATTCATCTCTAAATTGTCTTGTTTCAAAGGCCTCTGTAAATGAATCCTCTCTTTGGCACAGAAGGCCTCTGTAGATGAATCCTCTCTTTGGCACAGCCTTGTAAGAGGTTTACCATCTAAAGTCTTTTCATGTGATGATCATTGTGTTGCTTGTCTTAAAGGCAAACAGCATAAAACTTCTCATAAGACCAAAGAGATAAATTCAATTTCTTCTTGTCTCCAGTTATTTCACATGGATCTGTTTGGTCCTACAAATGTTATGAGTATAGGCAAGAAATCTTACTGCTTGGTTATTGTTGATGATTACTCTAGATTTACCTGGGTATATTTTCTAAGGACTAAGGATGAGACAAGTGGACTGATCAAATCCTTTATCCTAAGAATTGAAAACCAAACTAATCAAAAAGTAAAAGTCATGAGATCAGATAATGGGACTGAATTCAAAAATCTAGATCTAAACACCTTTTGTGAAGAAAAAGGCATTGAGAGACAATATAGTGCTCCTAGGACTCCTCAACAGAATGGTGTTGCTGAAAGGAGAAATAGGACACTAATAGAGGCTGTTAGATCTCTGTTGGCTGATTCAAAACTGCCAATTACCTTCTGGGCTGAAGCAGTTAATACTGCCTGTTATGTCCAAAATAGAGTTCTAGTAGTTAAGCCAAAGAACAAGATACCTTATGAGCTTTTAAATAAAAGAAAACCTTTCATTGGATTTTTCAAACCCTTTGGGTGTCCTTGTACAATTCTCAATACCAAATCTCACTTAGGTAAGTTTGATAGCAAAGCAGATGATGGATTTCTTGTTGGGTATTCATCTCAAAGTAAGGCCTACAGAGTTTTTAATACAACTTCTAGAATAATTGAGGAAAGTGACAATGTCAAATGCAATGAGAACACACCAAATCCTATTGGAACTGGTCCTCAGTGGCTATTTGACATTGATTCCCTAACTAACTCCTTTGGTTTCAGTAGTGATGATTATGCAGGTTCAGGATGTGGAGGATCAGGGACTACACAAGTTCAAGAAAGCATATCTCAATCTGTGATCTTTCCCATACCCACAGTGAAGTCCTTGGCAGACTGTGAAAAGGAACCTTCCACTGAACCAAGTCAGAGTGAAGAAGAAAGTAGAGATGAGGAGACTCAAGAAAATAAAGAAACAGAAGTGGCTGCTGAAAACACTTCAGTTGAGTTGAATGACTCTAATCTAGAGGCTGGACTTAATGAAGAACCTAGTCATAACACCAGAATGCAAAAGAATCATCCTCCACAGCTGGTAATAGGAGATATATCCTCTCCTATGATGACTAGACATCAAAGCAGACTTCAAGAAATGCATGATCAACAGCATACAGTGCTTTCTTGCTTTCTATCCCAGCTTGAGCCTAAAAAGGCACATGATGCAATGAAAGAATCCAGCTGGATAGAAGCAATGCAAGAAGAACTGTTACAGTTCAAGCTACAAGATGTATGGGATCTAGTAGACCTGCCTAAAGGTCACAGAGCAATTGGCACAAAGTGGATCTTTAGAAATAAGAGAGATGAAAGAGGAATTGTCATAAGGAACAAAGCAAGGCTGGTAGCTCAAGGGTACACTCAAGAAGAGGGCATAGATTATGAAGAAGTTTTTGCACCTGTGGCTAGGATAGAAGCAATCAGATTATTCCTAGCCTATGCTTCTTACATGAATTTCAAAGTCTATCAAATGGATGTAAAAAGTGCTTTTCTCTATGGATCAATTGAAGAAGAGGTATATGTCTGTCAACCACCAGGGTTTGAAAACCCAAGTTATCCAAACAGGGTATACAAATTGAAGAAAGCTCTTTATGGACTGCATCAAGCTCCAAGAGCATGGTATGACACTCTGTCATCCTATCTCTTGGAAAATGGCTTTGAAAGAGGAGTCATTGATAAGACTCTATTTATCAAGAGAAAGAAGAAGGATATCTTGCTGGTCCAAATCTATGTTGATGACATTATCTTTGGATCTACAAGAGACAACATGTGCAAGGAGTTTGAGGATCTAATGCATCAAAGATTCAAAATGAGCTCCATGGGGGAACTCACTTTCTTTCTTGGACTCCAAGTTCAACAGAAGTCAGATGGCATCTTCATCTGTCAATCCAAGTATGTGCAGGACATTCTAACCAAGTTTGGTTTCTCAGATTCAAAACCTGCTAGCACACCTATGGAGACACACAAGCAGATAACAGCAGATCTTGAGGGGGAGGATATGGATGTGCATCATTATAGATCCATGATTGGCTCTCTCATGTATCTCACTGCATCAAGGCCTGATATAATGTTTCCAGTCTGTGTTTGTGCAAGATTCCAAGTTAGGCCAAAGCAATCTCACTTTCAAGCTGTTAAGAGGATATTCAGATATCTCAAAGGGCAACCCAGATTGGGACTATGGTATCCTCATGACTCACCCTTTGACCTAATAGCATACTCAGACAGTGATCTAGGTGGGGCAAACTTGGACAGAAAATCTACTTCTGGAGGATGTCAGTTTTTAGGTGCTAGACTAGTTTCATGGCAGTGCAAGAAACAAACCACAGTGTCCACATCTACAACAGAAGCAGAGTACATAGCAGCTGCAAGTTGCTGTGCTCAGGTCTTATGGATTCAGAATCAAATGTTGGACTATGGGGTAACCTTTCTACACACTCCCATCTTTATTGATAATAGCAGTGCTATCAGCATTGTAAATAATCCTGTCAAGCACTCTAAGACAAAGCACATTGAGATCAGGTATCACTTCATAAGAGACTGTAATGAAAAGAAACTTGTTCAAGTTGTAAAAGTTCATACTGACAACCAGTTTGCTGATCTATTCACCAAAGCTTTTGATGTGGGTAGATTCACTTTCTTGGTAACAAGTGTGGGAATGATCAACTCTGAATAAGCATTCTCTCAAAAAGTTGTTAAATATCTGAATATTATAGTTTCCTGGTGTTACTAATCCTCCTTTGCAGAGCATACATAGCAGTACTCAATTCAGCCTAATCTTCAAAGAGTAAGTACGGTTAATACTGCTGGTGGTTAATACTGCTAGTGGTTAATACTGCTAGTTGGTTAATACTGCTAATGGTTAATACTGCTAGTGGTTAATACTGCTAGTGGTTAATACTGCTAGTTTGTTAATACTGCTCGTAGTTAATACTGCTCGCAGTTAATACTGCTAGTTAGTTAATACTGCTCACAGTTAATACTGCTCACAGTTAATACTGCTAGTTAGTTAATACTGCTCACAGTTAATACTGCTCGCAGTTAATACTGCTAGTTAGTTAATACTGCTCACAGTTAATACTGCTCGCGGTTAATACTGCTTGTCCGTTAATACTGCTCTAGGTTAATACTGCTTATGTCCCGAATACTATAAATACCCTTTGCCCGTCCAAACGTTCATAACGACTCTTTGCATACTGTTCACTCGCGCTCTAAACCTTTTTCTCTCAAGTACCAAGTCTTTCAGGCAAGAACATCCCTGTTCAATGGCATCAATGGCATTCATCGACGAGCACAATGAGATCGCAATGCTCCAAAAGCCAAAGCAAGCTCCAGGATTTCATCACATAGTGGATTTTCTCAAGTCAAGCCATATTGCTCATGCTCTTACTGTATCGCCTACAATATATATCGAGCATCAAAGGCAGTTCTGGGCTAATGCCACCATTGTTGCTGAGAATGGTGTGCAAATGATCAAGACAAGGATCTGTGACAAGCCACTAACAGTTACTGAAGAGGTTATTCGCATCAGTCTACGTCTAGACGATGTTTCTGGTATAGCTTCTATTCCTAATGATGAACTGTTCTCTTCCCTTGCAAGAATGGGGTATGGAGGCACATTGGGTGTTTTCAAATTCTCTAAAGCCAAATTTTCACCCCAATGGCGTTTCTTTGTCCATACTCTTATGCACTGTATCTCCAAAAAGACTACTGGATGGAGTGAGTTCAGCAGTCCCATTGCTTATGCTTTGGTCTGTTTGGCCACTGCCAGAAGGTACAATTTTTCACAAATGATTTTCAGTGATCTTGTATCAAACATGGGAAACAAAAAGAGTTTCTTCATGTACCCCAGATTTGTTCAAGAAGTTATTAATCATGAATTGACGGATATACCTTAACCTGTTGGGGTATATGTACCTAAACCCCCCAAAGGCAAGGTTTTCTCAAACATGAGAAGATCTGCTGGGGACTCGGAAGGAGTTGACACCCCATTGTTCTCTACAATGATGGTGGTGTCCCAAACCAATGAAGGTATGGCAGCAGGGTCAAGGCCCCCATTAGACCAACCCACTGCTAGCCAATCCCAACCTTCCCACTCTCAATCAATCCCCCAGTCCCTTCTTGCAAAACCAACCTCTCCTATTACCCAAACATACAATAGGAAACAGGTAAAGAAGGCTCCTTCCCTTCTTGTACCATCATCCCCCAAGCCTTTGAGCCCTCTAAAGGAGAATTCTCCTTTAGAGAATATCCATAGGGAAACCAAAGGGATGTCTCCCAACCCCAAGGAGGTGCTCTCTGAGGAGGAGGAAGAGCATATGGGTGATGAGGCTGCCACTACTCCTGCTAGCACAGAGGAGGAAAGTGGTAACATCAATAAGACCTCCCCCATGGCAACTTTGAATGAGTCATCATTTGAAGGTCCCTGGTGCCAAGAAACCAAGGGGGTGGACAGTGCTTCTGCTAGGCAGAAGACTTCCACTAAGAAAAGATCCCATGATCCTTCAATAGGGGGTAACACTCCTGGAGAAGGTGAGGACAGATATAACTACCAGGAATTGATGGATACCATGGGAAACATCAACCAAGATGTCATCAAACAAGGAAAAGAAATAGAAGAAATGAAGCTGGTCATTCTGTCACAACAAATACAGATTGCTAAGCTGAAGAAGATGGTGATCAGTCTGGTACAGAGGAAGAAGAGAAAGCAATTTCAACTAAGGCAAAGGAAGTCTGAGAAAGATGCTCCCAAAAAGGGGGAGATCAACATGGAAGAAGCCACAAGAGAGGGGGAGTGCAATTGGGAAAAAGAAAAAGTTGAGGGGGAGCATGATGGAGAGAATAACAGTACTGAAAGGGAGTTAGAAGCAGAAACTGTTAGTGCTGCTGAAACTTCACAAGCAGTAGTAACAGAGGCAACTCCAACAGAAATTGAAGTAGCTGAAATGCTGATCAAAGCAAAGAATGACACTCCCAAAGCAAAGGGAGTGGTCATAAATGAAGGGGGAGCAAAGAAAAGAGAAAAGAAAGAAATGACTGCAGAAGCAAAGAATAAGGGAAAAGCAAAAATGGTGGAATCTGATCAACCAGTCAAGAAGCAAAGGTTGGTTGAATCAGATGATACCTTAGCCAGGAAGATGCAGGAGGAAATTGAAAAAGAAGAAAGAGTTCAGGTAGAAAAGGACAGGGAGATGGCAAAGGCTCTAGCTGCTGAATTAAATGAAGCTTATCAGAAAGGGCTTGAAACAGAGAAAGCAAAACAAAGAGCATCGGTTTTGAGAAAGGCCATGATAGTCAAATCAAGTGCAAAGAAAAGAAGACCTTCACAAACCTACCTTGCCACTCAGGAAAGAAACAAAATGATAACTTTCTTGAGGAGTGCAATTGGGGTAAAGAAAGAAATGTTTGTGAAGATGAATTTTGATCAAATCCAGGATCTTTATGAAAAGGAAATGGGGAAGCTGAAGGGCAATGAAAAGGATAGAGTGGAGTTTGAAAAGAAGGCTAAGGAGAGTAATGATGTGAATATCAATCAACCATTCCCTGAAAGTGAAGAGGGAACTCCTATCAAAGAAAAGGCAGAGAACAAGGAAGAAAAGAAGAAGGAAGCTATTGTAGAGCAAGGTCAAAGGATACTAAAGAGAACAAAGATGATGGCAAACAGAAAGAAAGTTGGTAAGAAGCCTAGAGTTGAAGAAGAAAAGAAAGCTGAAACTCAGGAAGAAGTACCACAGGGTTCAGATGTAAACATGTACATGGTGGTAATGGATAAAATTCCAAAGCCCATTTCAGCTGAACCTGTTGGAATTAAACCTCCTGAAGTTATTCATTGGGATACTATGGAGGTGGATGGCAAAGAGTTCATTAGACTGAAAAGAAAAGATGAAAAGTATGAAGTCTACAGCACCTGGAGTAAAATTGTCAGAGAATGTTCAAGGTCTGATTTGGAAGAAATGTTTGAAGTGGGGATGAAAATTTATGCAGATCAGTTGACAGCTCCAGGGTTACCTATAGTGAAGCTAGTCATGGAATACTTGAGCATGTTATTCAATCCAGAAGCAGTGAAGCACTTAATCAGAGATGTGTTCAAGACTGTTAGAGGATGGACTCTCTATGAAAGGAGTGGAGTCTATGAACTTTCATTGGATACTTTTCATATGGAGTACTACTTGGTGGATAGGGTCTACAATAATACAAATCTAAAGCTTCATGCCATGTTGAATAAGAAGTTGGGTTGTGCACCAAATTCAGAAATGGCCAAGTATCTAATTCAGAGGACTATAAATCAGAGTATGGGACTGGATCCTAATATTGGAGTAGGTCAATGAAGTTTTGGAAGCATCTTAAAGAGCATCTTGAAGATTAATTCTGAAGAACTTGACTTCTTTTCCTAAAAGTCAAGTTAGGGGGAGATTGTTGGGAACTGAAGAATTTAACAAGTATGGTTAATGTTGCTGGTTCAGAGTTAATACTGCTAGAAGACTTCAAGATTAATACTGCTAGTATTACTACTGCTAGTAGAATTAATACTGCTAGTCAAAGTTAGTGCTGCTTGAACAAAGTTAGTACTGCTTAGCTAGTTAGTACTGCTAGTAGTTAGTACTGCTTGGTAGTTAATGTTGCTAGAAGAATTTAATGCTGCTGAGCATAGTTAGTGTTGCTTATGAGATATGAATGGAAAGAATAACAGCTGGATGGATTGAAGATATACATGGAAGCTTAGAGATATACATGGACAATATACTGAAGATTTGTTTATTTATTGTAATTATCTTTTTCTTTAGTACATGTATAGAATAGATAGAATAAACTTTGAACGAAAAATCCTAAGTTTTTAGAAAATCAACCTCAAGGCATAGATCCTAATTCTAGAGAAGTAGAATTCGTATTGGTGAGCCTGTTCATCAATATTGAGGTTGAGTGTGTAATCTTGTAAATTCAAAGCATTCAATACAAGGTTATAGTTTGTTCTTCATACATACTGTGAGTTGATTTACTGTTTCATTGAATATCAAAGTGTTATTCCGCAAACTTCTTTGATATTGTTTCTGAGAATTAATTCTTGTTAAGAATTCGATCCTGACATGGTATCAGAGCGAAACAATTTAAAATCATAGTTTTAATCTGATTTTTGTTCGACAGTTCCAAGAACTCGCAAAAGCCTCTGTCAAAGTTTGATTTCTGAGAATATTTGATGTTTTTTATCTGAATTTGGTGTATTTGTATTCGTCTTTGTATCTAGAACATTTTATGTTTGTACTGTTTTGTCTAATTCACATCTGGTTAGTGTGAATTTTGAATTTTGTTGGATTTTTGTTCGAGTTTGATATTCGAACTGACTTTAGATCAAAGTTGTATTTTTGGTGTTTTAGACTGAAATCATTCTATTGTAACCTGTTTGTGATATGGAATAGAAGAAATCTGCAAAGTTTCAGGTTGATATTTCTAGGTTTGAATCGAATTCAGTGAAAAGTTAGAGTTTTTGATCGAAAAGAAGAAGAACGCACAAGATCTAGAAAACGCACAAAGTGCTTGCTGAAGAACACGCACATCAAAGAATCTTGAAAAAGGTTGAAGAACACGCAAGATAAAGCTTGCGAGAAGTTGGAACGCGCACATATCTGTGTGCAAGTTTGTGTTCTTTGCTTCCTTAGTTCTACGAGAAGTGGGTGTCTGTGAGAAGTATTTTGTTTTGCGCGAACTAAAAGTGTGAAAAATATTCTAAGTGTCAAAACGTGCAGACGCATTGCGCGAAGTGTTTCCTCAAGAACTCGCATAACTCTTTCTGTGCGAAATAGAAACGCGTACGGTTCAGTGTGCGCGAAGCAAGAACTCGCTAACTTCTTTGTGTGTGAACTTAAAACGCGCATAGTACTTCGTGTGTGAACCTTAAACGCGCATAGAATTGTTTGCGCGTAGTTGGTTTCCTTTGATCTACGAGCTTCTATACTTAGAGAATTTTCTGATTTTTTCAGCTTTGACCAAGTTTGACTTTCTAAGTCAAATTTGTTTCTGAATTTTTGACGATCATTTCAAATCAGTGCAAAGTTCAAGATGACTTCCAAGGATGCACTTGCTATTGGTACATATGTCAAACCACCGGTTCTTTTCAAATGCGAATATGAGCTGTGGAAAGACAGATTCTTATATTTTATTGATAGACATGCCAATGGAGACAACATCAAGTCATCTATTGAAGAAGGTCTAATGATACCTTTAACTGTGGAAATTCCTGATGATGAATCATCATACAGTGAAGATGGAAATCAGGAAAGAGAACACAAGACAAAGAGGGTTCCATTGGATATTTCTCAGTATTCTGAAGAGCAGAAAAACAGATACAAGGCTGACAAGCAAGCTAGATCTATACTCCTTCAAAGCATACCAAATGAGATCTATATCAAAATAGACAGCTACAAGGCAACAACTAAAAAGATGTGGGATCAATTACAAAAGATGATGATGGGATCCAAAGTTGTCAATCAAATGAAAGTGGCCAACTGCATCAACAACTATGAGGAATTTAAAGCCAAGGAGAATGAAAGCCTGGAGGAAACTTATGAGAGATTTGTCTTGTTGTTGAATGAACTGGCTAAGAAAAAAGTGAAGAAGAAGCAGATTGAAAACAACATCAAGTTCTTAAGCATCCTTCAGCCAGAATGGAAGAAACATACTCGAAGGATGAAACATATGAAGGATCTTTGTGACATTCCCTTACATGAAGTATACGAGACACTGAGACAAAATGAGGAGGAAGCTGAAGAGAAAAGAGGAGAAAAGAAAAAGAATGAAAAGTTGTTAGCTGACCCTGTTGCTCTTGTAGTAGATAAGAAGAAAGAAAAAGAAAAGAAGGATAAGAAGAAAAAGAAGAAGAAGAAAGTTGTGAATTCTGAGTATGCTGATTCTGATAGTGGTGATTCTGATTCTGACGATGGTGAAAACTTAAAGCAAGCCATGCTACTGTTCACTCGAGCATTCCAGAAGAAGTTCTACAAGAAGTCGGGATCTAATAGCCAAAGGTACTCGTCAGTATCGATAAATTATGATCACAAAGAAAAGATTGAAGGAAGAAGATTTGATAAGAAGAGATATGAAGGGAAGAAGACGGAAAAGAAGAAAAGGTATTTGAATGATTATGGAGAGAAGAAGTCTGAAGAGCCAGTCAAATGCTATAATTGCGGCAAGATTGGTCACTTTGCCAAGGATTGTCGGAAACCAACTGTGAGGAACTCAGATTACTACAAGAAAAAGATGCTTCTAACAAAGCAAAAAGAGGCTGGAAAGGCATTAATGGCTGAGGATGAATATTGGTTGGATCATTCAGAGGATGAATAAAGAGATGAAACCGCTCACATGTGCCTTATGGGAAAGGAAGTGAAATACGATGAATCTGATGAGGAGACTTCCGATGAGGTACAAAATTTTTCTGAATCTGTTTTCGTAAAGAAAATGGAAGCCATAATGGTTGAGCTTCAAGACTTACAAGCTAAACCTAAAAAGGAGAAAAGTAGAGTTACTAAGAAGCGTCAAACAATTTTTGATCTTAACAAGGAAATTGTTGGGAACAAAAACTTGCTTGATTCTTTAAACAAATCTACTGTTGTTTTTGAAAAACAATAAGCTTGTCTTGAAACTCAAATTTCTGAAACTGTTTCAAAATTGAATTCATCTGAATGTGAGAAACAAGAGTTTGTTCTAAAGGTTCATTTATTGCAGGTTGATAATAAAAATTTGCTGAAAAAGATTAATGGTTTGGAAGCAAAACTTTACACTCGAGGTCAAACGGATCAAACCATCTTTCTAAACACACCAAATGAAGATTATGATTTTAAAGAAAAGTGGGGTCTTGGTTACGATAACCCACACTATTTGAATAAAGCAATTAGAAAACAACCAGCTTTATACAATTTTGATTTTCTACAAGTGGCTAACAAACACCCTCATTTGCAACAAATTTTTTACCAAATCTTCTGATGAAGTTGAGGCCAAGGAAGACGAGAATAGAAAGAACACAATCAAAATGCAACTACCATTCTCCTATAAAAAGTTGAATGATAGTTATCTTTCTAAACAACCAAATCTTTTGTCAAATGATTATTTTGAAAGTTATTCTACTAAGGAGTTGGAGGCAAAACCTGTTAAAGCTAAAATTTATGTTCCTCCACTAGTTTTAGAAAGAAAAATTGTTGAGCTTCAAAACATTTTAGATGATGAAAGAACTTTAGTTGATCTTGAAAAGATTGTGTTTTCTACAATTATTAAGAACACTGATTTTAAGTTTGAACCTAAAATGTGTTCAAATTCTTCCAAGGCACCTCACGTTTCTGATGATAATTTTGATGACTTATTTGCGGATGCAAATGATTTTTTTAACTTCTGATGGTTGTGTTGATGAAAGTGTTGATATGTTTGATTTCAATGCAAAACTTCCATATCATTCTGATTTTATTATCAATTCTGATGCTTTACCTAGTGTGTTGAAAAAGGTTAATCATCAACTAAGGTTGATGAATCGGTTATGTGAGTACCTATTATTCTAAAGGTAAAAAGCAAAAGAAATGGCGCTCATAGAAACAGACTAACACAGGTAGGCAAAAGAAAAGACAAATTCAGAAACTCATGTTCCTAACAGAGCTAAATCTTTTGTTTCAGAATTGAGATGGAAAAAGTCTGAAGTAAAACTGGAGTGGCGACCTAAGAAGAAAGTTGAAGAGGCTACAAAATTATTTATTGATTCTAAATGTCATTGGATTTCTGATATTTTTACTGATGTAGTTGGTGATATTGCTTCTTCTAAAACAAATCTTTTAACTTCTTACAAGACTTACTCAATAAAGCAACTGTTCCAATTATCTCCGTTTACTACTCAGTTGTCTACACAGGTCGAAATGATTTTGTGACTCGACAATATTCTGATGATTGGTTTGGTTCATATCATGTATATAATTCATTTGTCTCAAAAAAAATTCAAAAGATCAAAGGGTCCAAATTCAAATGGATGCCAAAATCTTGTGCTAACAAGATAGGACCCATCTATAAATGGGTACCTAAAGCTGTTGTTCCTTGATTTCTCTTGTGTAGGCCCGTCATATGTGGTACTTGGATTCTGCTTGCTCCAAGCATATGATCGGGCAGAAAGATATTTTGTCTACTTATACAGAGAAATTATGCGGGAACATTAGATTTGGAAATGCCCAGTTTTCACCAATCTTAGGATATGGAGATGTTATCCAAGACAATGTAACGATTAAGAAGGTGAGCTACGTTGAAGGATTAGGGCACAACCTATTCAGCATTTGTCAGTTCTGTGACAAAGACTTAGAGGTGAATTTTAAGGCCAAGAGGTGTTGTGTTAGAACCGAAGACAGAAAATAACTCTTGGTCGGGACGCGAAAGTAAAACCTCTACAAAATCAATTTGTCAAAAGTCAAGACTGATAGTGTTGTGTGTCTACTCACTAAAGCCTCTATGCAACAAAGTTGGTTATGGCATAGACAGCTATCTCATCTCAATTTCAGATACATCAACAAACTGGTGACTGGTAACTTGGTGAAAGGACTTCTAGAGCTAAAATATGAAAAAGAACATCTGTGTGCGACGTGTGTGTTATCCCAGTTTTATCTAGTTGGTTAACAATCAATCAAGTAATCAAGCAACACAATAATAATCAAGAGATATAAAGATTAATAATAACGTACCAATCCCTTGAATAAACAATGAAACCCTTGAGTGTTCTTGATACCCTTTGAATACAGAGAAAACTTACAGCGACTATTTAGAAAATTATCAGAGTTCTTTCAAGGTTCTTAAAACTAAAGTAATCAAAACTTTAAATACCCAGGCCATATGGGCTTTAACCTTAATGGGCTTTCTAATGGGCTTGGGCCCAATAGCTAATAAACTATTGACTTATTACACTTTAAACCCTTTAACTATAACTATCAAACAATTATAGTTTAAACCCTTAACTTTAACTTTAATCTTGAATACAATTATGATCCAACAATCTCCCCCTTTGGATTCAAGATTAAAAAATTCTTTTGCAATTGTCTTCGGGTCTTCTCTTTTCTTTCAGATATGTCGTTGATAGCTTCAAAACTTCAAAACTTGATATCTTTAAATAATCTTCAAATCTTTAAAATTTTGAAAATCTTCAGATCTTCAGATTGTATTCTCCCTTTTTGTATCTTCTCCCCCTTTTTATATCTTCTCCCCCTTTTTGATGAGTGGTGAGAATCAACATCATCAAAACTTGGCAAAACAATCTCCCCCTTTTCAAGACAATCTCCCCCTTTGTGTATGATCATCATGTAAGCACAGTCTTCATCATATAACGAGCCCTGTATGAAATAAGAGCAGTCTCTCCAAATGGAAAAAGTGATTATCTCAATCTTTTCAGATTCAAATAAAAAGTAGGAACCATTCAAATTTTTTTCAAATTCAAACAGTTAATAAGTGTAACCCTGAATCAACAAATGACTCAGTTAGAATGCCTGTCAATGACACAAAGTCACTGAGTAACACAAAGTTACTATATAAGGAGCTGGTTTGATGTAGACTCCCCAGGTCTTCCATTCAATCATCGAATAACACATGGTTATCTATGAACGTTCTGACAGAAAACAAATTTCTGTGTGCTCGTGCATGTGTATGAAAGAATTAAGCATAGATGATTGCTTTTCAATATAGGCTTAAAGTATGTAAACTTGTTGAGACAACAACAAATTATACAAAGACTCAATGTGCATGAGAAAGGTTCGAAGGTGGGGCAACTTTCCTTCTTTTTCAATATTAGTATCTTCCAAATGAAGAACCAATAGCGTATGTGATGCGTCCCCAGAAAATGTGAAACATTCTCTTTTTGAGAAAAGAATGAGTAGCTGGTGAGGTTGTATGCAAGAGATGGCATGGGCTAGGTGCCTATTTCAATGATGGTCACCAAAGAATGTGAACCAATCAGATTATGTGGCTGCCCGGCTCAGAAAGAAGTTTGGTGAAGAGTTTAATATTCTTTTACTCTGTTCTCTCACCCTCTTTCTTTTAATGCTCACGTCTAACCAATCTCTCTTTTTCATTTTACCACTTTTCACACACCAACACTCAAATCTTTTGACCCTTCTCCCCTCAATCACTCAGGGAATACTTCCTGGGTAGGAAACACTGGTTATCGTGAATCCATAGAAGTTCTGTTAAGCTCACACACTGAATCCCATGTATTTTCCTAAAAGAAACATGTTGTTCAACAGGCTATTGTACATGTAAGCACAAATACCACTTGTTACATGAGAAATAAGACTTTCAGAGATGTCAAAACGGTTATGTATGATGATGCAATTCTCCCCCTCAAACTTAAAGAGTTTGACAATTAAGCTCATATCATTTTGTCATGAAGAATAAGATTTTGGAGAATCAAAAACGAATGTTGTTTATATGAACAATATATAAACATATGTTCAATGAAAGCACATAAAATGACGTTTGATTCAATCAACAGTGAATACAACTAACGTGAGTATTACCATAGAAAGATTTAACTTTTGATACATGGTAATAACAATGTTAAATAGAATGTGCTGAACCGTTATGTGTATGAATACTTGACAAAGTATATTGACAAGATAAAACACAAGTATTTATCTTTAAGAACACACGGTCAGATAAGCATTTAAGTATCCAAAAATCTGTTAATATCACAGATATTCTCCCCCTTAAATCACTATAGGGTTTTTT
This sequence comes from Arctium minus, assembly GCA_954870635.1. NCBI lineage: Eukaryota > Viridiplantae > Streptophyta > Magnoliopsida > Asterales > Asteraceae > Arctium > Arctium minus. The sequence continues at coordinate 148,393,393 of OX941081.1, forward strand.
TTTTTTTTTTTTTTTTATTTATTTATTTATAAATTAATAAGGAAATAAAGCATATATATAAAAAAAATAGATAGAGCCATGAAGTGCGGGTTCTAATCCGATGTGATTAGAAGCCATAGTCACTTGAACCAACCTGCATAAGTGAAAGAAACAATGGTAATCATTTATGAAAATGATTCCTTTCTTGTTAACAACAGTTGGAAAATAACACACTATCAAGATTTGGAATACTCCCCCTTGAATCATGAGTAAGGTTTAAGACATGTTCAACATACCAAGTTTGCTGATTAGAAATTGAAATCGCTTTTCATCCAATGGCTTGGTGAAAAGATCAGCTAACTGGAAGTCAGTTTGAACAAAGTGCATTTCAATATTACCTTTTTCTACATGATCCTTGATGAAATGATAGCGTACATCTATATGTTTGGTCTTCGAGTGCTGTACCGGATTAGCAGTTATAGATATTGCACTCTTGGAATCACAATAAATCGGAACGCGCTTGTAGTTGTATCCAAAGTCCCTTAACTGTGTCGTCATCCAGAGGACTTGAGAACAGCAGCTAGCAGCAGCTACATACTCAGCCTCGGCAGTGGATGTTGAAACACAATTTTGTTTCTTTGAAGTCCAGCTCACAAGTTTGTCACCTATGAATTGACATGATCCAGAGGTGCTTTTCCGGTCTAGCTTACAACCTGCATGATCAGCATCTGTAAAGGCAGTTAGTTCAAAACGAGAATCCTTTGGATACCAAAGGCCTAGATTAGGAGAACCTTTGAGATATCTAAGGATTCACTTAACAGCAGTTAAGTGCGACTCTTTAGGATTAGACTGATATCTCGCACAAAAACATGTGGCAAACATTATATCCGGGCGACTGGCAGTCAGATAAAGTAAAGATCCAATCATGCTACGATACACCTTTTGATTAACAGGCTTCCCGGAGGGATCCGCGTCTAAGAGTGTACCAGTAGCCATTGGTGTTTTCATGACTGAACCATCTGACATATTGAACTTTTTCAAAATATCTTTTATATATTTAGCTTGATTAATAAATATGCCTTCGGGTAATTGCTTTACTTGTAGACCAAGAAAGAAATTTAATTCACCCATCATCGACATCTCAAACTTTGTTTCCATTATCTTTGAAAAGTTCTTACAAAATTTTGGATTTGTCGACCCAAATATTATGTCGTCAACATAAATCTGAATAAGAATCAAGTCATCACCTTGCCTTTTAAGAAATAAGGTTGTATCTACTGTACCTTTCTTGAAACCATAAGCAAGTAGAAATTTAGTGAGAGTTTCATACCAGGCTCGCGGTGCTTGTTTAAGACCATAAAGCGCTTTGTCTAAAACATAGACATGATCAGGGTGATGAGAATCAACGAAACCTTCAGGTTGAGCCACATAGACCTCCTCATGCAGAACGCCGTTCAGGAAAGCCGACTTTACATCCATCTGATAGACTGTAAAGTTTTTGTGCGCTGCATAGGCTAGAAAGATTCTGATGGCTTCGATCCTTGCAACCGGGGCGAATGTTTCATCATAGTCAATGCCCTCTTGTTGACAATACCCTTTGGCGACCAATCGAGCTTTGTTTCTCACGACTACTCCAGCTTCGTCTTTCTTATTTCTGAACACCCACTTTGTTCCAATAACGGATTTACCTTTAGGTAGTGGGATCAAGCGCCATACCTTGTTCCTTTCGAATTGTAGAAGCTCGTCTTGCATAGCAGAAATCCAGAAAGGATCACGTAGAGCTTCAGCCGCTTTCTTTGGCTCTAAGGAACTGAGGAAGCTTGAAAACATGCAGAAGTTAGCTGTTGCAGATCTTGTTGTGACACCAGATTGTACGTCACCTATCACGTTTTCCAGGGGATGATCCTTAGTCCAACGATGTGTGCTTGGTAGTGCATCAACTGCTTGTTGCGTATTTGATGCATCGTTGTCATCTTGTACGGCAGGTTGCTCCACAGATGTACTCGGGACATCTTGTACTGGTGTTTCTGACACTGAAGCTTCTGGACTAGCGGTTGAAGTGCTCGGGACTTCGTTTCCAGAGACAGATTCAGTATTAGTAGAGTCAGAAACTAATGGTGTAGTTGTACCTGATGGAGTTGAAGTGTCAGTGACTTCGTCGGAAGGTCCAGGCATGTCTTCAGATATAGTAGGGACCTCCGAGTTTGTACCACTTGTTATTGATGTGGATATGCCTTTTTCAAAATCTGCACATATATCATCAAAGGCATCAATAAACAGTAAATCTAACTCAGATGAATTAGAGTTAGAGTTAGAAGAAGATGATCCTGTTATAGCTGGTTCTATTCTTGCTTGAATAGAAGCTTTGTCGTTAAGACCGAGTTCTGAACTGTTGTGTCCAGAAGTCCTTGTTGAATTCTCATCAAAGGAGACATTCATGCTCTCAACAACCGTCTTTGTTCGAATAATGTAAATTCGATAAGCTTTGGATGTCAGAGAGTATCCAACAAGATATCCTTCATCTGCTTTCTTATCAAACTTTGATAATCCTTGACGCTCTTTTAGAATGTAACACCTGCAACCAAAAACACGAAGGAACTTGATGTTAGGTGTACGATTGTTGATTAACTCATATGCTGTCTTATTAAAGCGCTTGACCACAATGGTACGGTTCTGTGTAAAACATGCTGTAGCGACTGCCTCGGCCCAAAGGTACATGGGTAGATCTGAGTAAGCAAGCATAGTACGAGTTGCTTCAACCAGAGTGCGATTCTTCCGTTCAACAATGCCGTTTTGCTGTGGAGTGTAGGCTGCGGAGAAGTTGTGCGAAATACCCACGGAAGTAAGATAACTCTTCAGGGTGTCATTCTTGAACTTCGTGCCATTATCACTGTGAATGGTTCTTACTGGCAGTTGAAGACGTACTTGAATACGCTTGATGAAAGTGATAATCAACTCTGGCGCATCTGACTTGTTGCGAAGAAACTCGAGCCATGTATACCTTGAGTAGTCATCTATCATTACCAACACATACTTCTTTCCGTTGATAGATGTTGTGCGCATTGGGCCACAAAGGTCCATATGAAAAAGTTCCAGTGCTGATGAGGTCGATGATTCAGCTTTGGACTTGAAGGAGCTACGCTTCATTTTGCCCAACTCACATGCGGAACAGAGTGAGTCTTTTTCGAACCTCATTTCTGGTAGACCTTTGACCAGACCTTGTCTTTGTAGCTTCGCTATAGATCGGAAATTTTGATGAGACAAGCGTCGATGCCACGTCCATGATTGTGCTTTAGACGCTTTGGCTAGTAGACATACTGGACGTGTGGCAGACAGTGTAGGGAAATCTACATAGTATAGATTTCCATGGCGCTCAGCTTTGAAGACTTCGTAACCATCGTGATCTTCTAGATAGCAATGAGTGGTTGTGAAGCGGACTTGATATTGCATGTCACAGAAGTGACTGGTACTGAACAGATTGTGATCAAGTCCTTCAACATATAGCACTTTTTGAATCTTCACAACACCGTTATCGAGCATTCCATATCCTCTGACGTGGCCTTCGGCTTCAGAATTGGCAAATCTAACTGCTCCGGCAGGCTCCTCCACATAGTTATGCAAGAGGTGCTTGAATCCTGTCATGTGGCGTGAACATCCGGAATCTATTACCCACAATCGACAGGCCTGCAAAAGAGACAATTAGTTTTGCTTAGGAACCCATATCAGGATGGGTCCTTCGCGGTTAGCATCAAGCAACTCAGGAATATCATCTGGTTTGACTTTCACTCTCCATTCATAACGCGGTTTTGGAACCCATTTCCAAACCATCTTAACATTCAATTCCTGAAAGTGCTTTTTAGAAGTAGGATTGGCAACCTTAGCACGATACACTTTTGGTTGTGTAGAAGAATCAGAATTAGAATTAGACTTAGAGTTCAGCTTAGCTTTGCTTTTATTCTTTTTGGACTTAGGAGGGGAGTAGTATTTGAATGAATTATCCCAACAGTGTTTGCAATAAAGATTCTTTCGAGCAAAATTCATAAACTTAGATTTATCGGAACAAATCTTACATTCATGTTTATCAAAAGAAGTACTATTCAAAATAACACTGTCTGTAGGACAACTACTAGAATTCAAACTATTCTTTTTATTCAAACTAAGATCTTTATTCTTCTTACTCTTCCCAACTCCATTTCCTCTTATATCTGAAACAGAAACAGGAACCTTGTTAGTCTCTAACTTAGAAGGTGGTTCTTTTCTATTGTTCTTTGAAGTCTCACCCTTTTCAAAAATACTTGGAGGATATTCAGGACAATCAGAGTAAGCAACTGTAGGTTTTGCAGGAGCATCAAATTCTGGATTGGTTCTTACCTTCCAGCTTGGATCATTTAACATCTGTTTTTCATTTGAAGCATTTTTAAACAAAGTAATTTTCAAATCATTGATCTCAGTGCAAAGCTCTTGATTTATTTTTAAAGACTTTTCAAGTTTATGTTTGAGATCAAAGTTTTCATCTTCAACCTCATCAAGAGATTGTTGCAACATATCAATTTGCTTCATCAATTCAGATGTATTACCATCCACAGAATTTGATCCCTTTAAATCAGAAACAGGATCAGAGTCTGATGCATTCATCATATCAGAGAATATCTCTTCAGTCATGGACTCAATAAACTCCGTTTTATCATTTTGAACACAAGATTCATCCGCGGTAGCAGCAACTTCTTCAACCTCTTCAGGAAGTAAAGGTTTAGAAGCAATGGGAGTTGAGACTGATGGTATAGTAGATGGATCAACATCCGATTCATACTCATCAATTTTGCATGCAGTCTCAGGTAGAACTGTGTTGGTGCTCACTGATTCTTTAGAAGGTGTGGTAAATAGTGATTCAAACTCAGTAAATTCGATCTTTCGAGTTGCATAGCTTTCGTTCAAATCACCATATGTAAAACCAACAGATTTAAAAAGATTTTGAGAATCAGTGTCACCAGACTTGTTCTTTCTTATTTCTTCTTGACCTTTGGTCTCTTCAGAAGGTTTAGGAGAACTTGCTTCAACAAAAGTAGCGCGAATGTCAGGAATGGGTTTTATTGCGGAGCCAAATTTATCAAAATTATATAGGTGCTCCGGTGCCTTTTTCAAAATTTCATTAATTGGCACACCCAAACCTGGTTTAAGTTTGTAAAACCTTTCGTCTTGGAGTTTATTGGTCAACAGATTTAATGTTTGTTCAGTCTGACCTCGTTTCATGTTAATGTCCTCCAGTTGCTTTATTTTGGTGTAAGCTTCATTTCTTTCTTTATAACAAACTTCAAATTTGATTTGAAACTCACCCTTTTCAGCATTAAGATTCACAAGATCTGTTTCTAAACCAGATATTTTTTCTTTTAAAGACTCTTTTTCAGCTTTTAAATCATCTTTTTCCTTTTCCTTTTCTTCCACAACAACTTTTAAAATAGCATTTTCATCACGAAAGCTTAAAACAGATTGATGTGCAGAGCTAAGTTTGCCTTTCAGTAAAGCAAATTCATCTTTCATGCCATGTATTTGGGCCATTAAAGATTCAATAAGTTCAGAATTTTCACTTACCTCAGAGTTTGCTTCTTCGGATTGTGTCTCAGAGTCTTCATCGTCACCTTCCAGCTTTGCCATGTAAGAAACTTGGGTGAAATGTGCTTGCTCCTCGTCATCAGAACTTTGGAACAGCCAGTTCTCTTCTTCAGCCATTAGTACTTTTCCTTCTTCAGCTTTCTTGGCAATTAGTGACTTTCTTGAGTAGTACTCTGAGTTCTTCACTTTCTTGAATTTGCAGTCCCTTGAGAAGTGCCCAAATTTGCCACAGTTGTAGCATCTTCCTGGTTCATCCTTTCGCTCTTCCCGCTTCTCCTCTCTCTTTCCTTCTCTTCTATCTTCCTTCCGATCTTCTCGTCCTTCCTCTCTCTTTCCATGCCTCGGCTTGTATCGCATCTCAGACTTCTCTTTCTTGTATCCATCATACTCTGGCTTTGAGTAAAATCTTTTCTTGCCAAAGCTCTTCTTGAATCGTCGTGTAATGAGAGCCAAGTCTTCAGAGAACTTTTGAATATCAGGATCTGAATCAACTTCCATTTCTTCATCACTTGAATCAGAGTCAGAGTCAGTAACTTCGGTAACTAGAGCTTTAGATGCCTTTTTCTTCGACCTTGCAGAGGATACAGAACCTTTGCCGGCTATGAGAGCCACAGAATCCTTCAGATGATTAGACTCATTATTCATAGATCTCACCTCATCCTCATGTTGAGCAAGAGTAGAGAAGATATCGGTGACATTTTCTCGAGCCATATTCTTCGACATCTGGAGGTTGATAGCAAAGTTCTTCCATTCTGGATTCAGATTCTTGATGAACTTGTAGTTTATCTCAGAAGCAGATTTGGCGATTTTGTTCCTCCGCAAGTCATTGAGGATAATGTTGTACCTATTGTAGGTATCTAAAAGCAGCTCTCCTTCTTTTGCATGAAATCCCTCGTAAGCATTTATGCACAGATTCTGCTTAGCTTGAATAGAGGCTTCACTTCCTTCAAACTGCCTTGCTAGTTCATCCCAGATTCCTTTTGCAGTGCTCTGACTGTCGACACGATTGTAGATGTCGTTTGGAATTGCCATCGTCAGATAGATTAGAGCCTCTTCTTCTAGCTTGAGTTGGTCTTTCTGCTTTTCAGTGAAGAACTGAACAGGTTTAGGAATCTCTCTGTCAGGGATTTCAGGAGAGGAATCTGTAGCAGGTTGACCCTTTACTGTGATCATTGGAGGTTTAGGACCTTCAATGATTATTTTCATGAATTCTTTGTTTTTGTGATTCAGGAACTGAATCATTCTGGTCTTCCATTGCCGATACTCATTAGCCACGAGGACAGGAGGTTTGACTTGAGAGCCCATCGAGAGAAGCTGATTCGACATCTTAGCTGTACGGTTAGTAAATAGACTTTTCTGTACCAAGACAACCAACTAGATGAGATCGTTAGAATCAAAAGTAAAGACTACACTCAAAAATTTTCAGAAAAATAAATTTCCAAAAATAATTAAGTGCAGAATTTGAGCAGTATAACACACAAAGAAATAATACTGAAATTAGGAAAATTTTGATCAAGCACAAAACTTTTGTCCCCCTTCGCAGACTTAGCACGGGGGTCCCTGTTGCAGCTTGCAAAAATTTGTCTAGGACTGGAAAATGTGCTTCGAAGAATGAACTGTACCGGTCGAAGGAAAGACCGGAGTATGCAAGGCACCGGTCGAATGGCAAGACCGGAGTAACAGGTATCCGGTCGAATGGCAAGACCGGGAATACGAGTGGGAAGACCGGAGAAACAATTATCCGGTCGAAGGTGCAAGACCGGTAAGATGTAAGACCGGAAACTCGTTCGACCGGGGAAGTGCAAAGACCGGTAAGATGCTTAGACCGATAGTGCTTAGACCGGATGGTTGTTCGACCGACACTATGCTTCGATCGATAATATGTAAGACCGGAGTGGACAGTGAGTGTACCGGTGGAATGCTATAGACCGATAAAGGTATTCGACCGGAAGTGGACTTAGACCGATAGAAACAAGGACCGATATGTTCGACCGGAATGTTCTTAATTTTCCCAGAACGATGAACAACCCAGAAAGATCAACCCAGAAATCACAAAAATCACTTAAATTGAAAGCAAAAATCAGACTTTTGTACCCAGAAGCATGTATCGAACAGTATTAAATCAAAATCAAAGATTAATTTCAACTTTCATGCATCGATTATGAAGAACACAGTGTTAACTTTTCACGAAACCAGAAAACTCAAAATCACAGATTCAATCACTTGTTAATCCACAATGCAATTAATCTATTAGATACTGTTCACTAGCATATATCGCATCTATTCATATTGATTTTAACCATAAAAGCATGTTAATTCACGAAATCAATTTTTACTCGATGAACAGTAAAAAAAAAATTCGATGAACAGTAACTTCGCATGAATAGTGATTTTCGATGAATAGTAAAAAATTTTGATTCTTTTGGCTCTGATACCAATTGTTATCCCAGTTTTATCTAGTTGGTTAACAATCAATCAAGTAATCAAGCAACACAATAATAATCAAGAGATATAAAGATTAATAATAACGTACCAATCCCTTGAATAAACAATGAAACCCTTGAGTGTTCTTGATACCCTTTGAATACAGAGAAAACTTACAGCGACTATTTAGAAAATTATCAGAGTTCTTTCAAGGTTCTTAAAACTAAACTAATCAAAACTTTAAATACCCAGGCCATATGGGCTTTAACCTTAATGGGCTTTCTAATGGGCTTGGGCCCAATAGCTAATAAACTATTGACTTATTACACTTTAAACCCTTTAACTATAACTATCAAACAATTACAGTTTAAACCCTTAACTTTAACTTTAATCTTGAATACAATTATGATCCAACAGTGTGAGAAAGGTAAGATGAAACGAGCTTCTCATAAGCATTATCCTAAAGCGAGTACAAGTACACCTTTGGAACTGCATCATATGGATTTCTGTGGTCCAATATGAACTCAAAGCATCAACGGCAAGAAATATGTTCTAGTGATTGTGGACGATTATTCAAGATATACTTGGGTCAAATTTCTAATATCGAAATATGAGACGCCTGATGTCATCATCTCATTCTTAAAGACCACTCAAGTGAACTTGTAGAATACAGTAAAGCTTCTTAGAACTGATAATGGCACAGAATTCAAGAACAAAATTGTTGACGATTATCTCGAATCGGTCGGGATAACACATCAATTTTCTGCTGCCAAAACACCATAACAGAATGGAGTTGTAGAAAGGCGAAACAGAACTCTAGTAGAGGTTGCTCGCACTATTCTGAGTCAGTCTAGTCTACCTCTATTTCTGTGGCCGAAGTTTTGTCAACTGCATGCTATACACAGAATCGTTCCATAATCCATCGTCAGTTTGGTAAAACACCATATGCTTTGATTAATAATAGAATACCTAGCATTAAACATTTTCACATCTTTGGATGCAGGTGTTTCGTGCTAAACAACCAGGAGAACTTATTCAAGTTCAGTCCTAAGGCTGATGAAGGCATTTTCATTGGATATTCTCAGACGTTTGCTGCATATAGAGTTTACATGAAGAAATCGAAGATCGTGGTGGAGAGCGTAAATGTAACATTTGATGAAGAAATGGCTTCTGATCAATACAATTCAGAACCCGTGATAAATGGAGTATTAGCTTCTAGGAAATTCCGTCCAGAACCTGCGGTTACTGTTTCTAATTCTGATAAACCATCAAGGTCTACATCTCACCTAACAGAATTAGATTTATTGTTTGAATTTTTCTAAGATGAGTTTCTTTTTCCTAAACCTGTTGTGATTGACAGATCTGAAGATTCAAGCAATCATCATTCGATCACTTCAGATGTCTCAACTGAATCTATTCCCCCGATTCAGGAATAAACTCAAGTTCAAACACCTACTCACTCAGTTGAAGTTGCTAATGAAATTGTCGAGCCAGAAGGTACTCAATCAGTTAGATGTACGACAACGTCTACTCAACAGACATCAAGTGTCCAACCAACTGAATCTTCTACACCGATTGCTTCAACTGAACCCCTTTCTGAACAACAAGATGAAAGTGGATATCTAGATGCTCAACATGATCAATCTGGATCTAATCCACTTCCTCATGTTTACAAGTGGACTAAAGAGCACCCGGTTCATCAAATCATTGGAGATCCATCTAAGTCAGTGCAAACTAGGTATGCAACTGCAAATGAATGCCTATTTGACTCTTTTCTGAGAAAAACAGAACAAACAAAAGTTTCAGAAGCTCTTAGTGATCCAGATTGGGTTACATCCATGAAAGAAGAGCTAAACCAAATCAAAGCGCTAAGAGTATGGCGATTTGTGCCCCGAACTGAAGGGAAGACTATTATTGGCACCAAGTAGGTATTCAAAAACAAGAAAGATGAAGATGGTGTTGTAATTCGAAACAAAGCACGACTTGTTGCAAAAGGATACAGACAAGAGGAATGCATTGATTATGACGAGACGTATGCACCAGTTGTGCGTATTAAGGCAATTAGGATGTTCCTAGCCTACGCTGCACACAAGAACTTTACGGTCTATCAGATGGATGTCAAGACAGCCTTTCTGAATGCATTGCTAAAAGAAGAGGTGTACGTTTCTCAACCAGAAGGATTCGTAAGTGCAGACAAACCTGATCACATCTATATTCTAGACAAAGCACTCTACGGAATCAAACAAGCCCCTCAAGCCTGGTATGATGTTTTATCCAAAATCTTGGTCAAGTCTGGCTTCTCAAAAGGTAAAATCGACACCACTTTATTCATTAAAAGGGAGAAAGTTGATATCATTTTAATTCAAATATATGTGGACGATATCATATTTGGTTCAACTAATCCAAAGTACTTTAAGAATTTTTATAACCTCATGGTGTCACGTTTTCAGATTAGAATGATGGGTGACATGAACTTCTTTCTTGGATTACAAGTCAAACAATTTTCTACGGGGATTTTTATAAATCAAGCAAAGTAAATTGCTGAAATTTTAAAGAAATTTAATATGTCAAATTGTACTTCAATTTGTAACCCGATGACACCAGGAACAAAAATTGGTGTTGATCTTTCGGGAAAAGCTATTGATGTTAGAACCTATAGAGGGATGATTGGTTCTTTAATGTACTTGACATCTAGTCGTCCAGATATAATGTTTTCTACATGCTTATGTGCTAGATATCAAGCTTCACCCAAAGAATCCCATATGTCTGTTGTAAAATGCATATTTAGATATCTGAAGGGAACTGCAGATCTTGGTTTGTGGTATCCTAAAGATACAGGTATTGAGCTAACAGCGTATTAAGATGCAAATCATGCAGACTGTATGCTAGACAGGAAGAGCACTTCGGGTCACATACAATTTCTTGGAGACAAGCTCGTAAGTTGGGCATCAAAGAAACAACTTTGTGTTTCCATATCGACTGCTGAAGAAGAGTACGTAGCTGCTGCCAGTTGTTGCTCTCAAGTGTTATGGATGAGAACACAACTTTGACACTATGGTTTCCAGTTCAACAAAATTCCGATATACTGTGATTCGAAGAGCGCTATTGCAATATCATCTAATCCTGTTCAGCACACTAAAACAAAACATATTGATGTGAGATATCATTTTATTAAAGATAACGTTGAAAAAGGTACAATCGAACTTTACTTTGTAAATACAGATTATCAACTTGCAGATTTGTTTACCAAGCCGCTTGACGAAAAGAGATTTAATTTTCTCATTTCGAAACTTAGCATGCTAAACCTCAAGACTTAATCTGTTGTTACCTAATATAGTTTAGTTTTGTTATTTTTCAGCATTTCTTTATTTTTAATCTAAAATATATCTGCACTGAAAGGTTTTTGTTCATGTTTTCAGGGGGAGTTAGATAAAGCTTACTTGTTCTACATTCTAGGGAGAGTTCTAGATTTTTACATATAATTTTCACTGACATATCTAGTGATGCATATTTTCAGGGGGAGTAAGGACAATGATTTCTGATTACATCTGATCAGAACTCGTTCTTAAACAAGCTTTATTGCTTTCATGTCTTTAATTTTTCAATAAAGTTTGTGAATAAGACTTTGTACTTTGACGGACTTTTTGACTGAATGCAGATTTTGAGGGGGAGCTTACATGATCATATCTATCATGACTTGGAGCTGACTTTATGGGATTTAAGTTGAGCGTAAGAATTATTCTATTCTTAACCTCATCCGTGTTTGAAAGAAGGATGACTTTCAGACATGAAAACATGTTCTTAAATGTTCAAACCACTTCTTATTCTCAAAATGATTTCATGAATTTAGAAGTGTGATTTTAAATGTTTTCATTTTCATGAGCTTAAATGTTTAACAAACAGTGTGTTTCTAAAGATAAATACTTCTGTATTATCTTTTTCATATACTTTCAAGTATTCACACACACCGGTTTAGTATTTTGTTGTTTATGTTATCACCATGTCTCAAATTAACCAATTTTTTCGATGGTGATACACCCCATTTGAACTTCATTGATATTTGAGCGCGATTTTGTTCAAAACGTTTCTTTCAAAAATGTATATAATTGTTCTTATAGACAATATCCAATTTTCATGACCTAAGCTTTGATTGTTAAATCATTCATATTTGATCTTTTCATACAAAGTCAGATTCTCAAACAAGTCTTTTGTATTCATTTCATTCTTTCAATATACTTGTTTTTTAGAAAATCTTTCATGATAAAAATGCTCAAATCTTCATGATTATCTTACTAGCATACATGTATCTGACATGTATTTCATTATATGCTTTAACTGTTCAAGTTAAACCAATTGAGCAACATTTTGCTTATAGGACAATATACATGGGAATTGTGTGAGCTTAATTGAACTTCTATGGATGCACGATAAACAGTGTTTCCTACCCAAGAAGTTATTCATGAGTGATCGAGAGGCGAGGTGTCAATTTCTGAGTGTGGGTGTGTGATGAGATAAAATGAAAAGAGAGTTTAGTTAGAAGTGAGCTTAAATGATTAAAAGATAGAGGGTGAGAGATCAGAGTAAAAGAATATCAAACTCTGCACCAACTTTTTTCTGAGTCGGGCAGCCAAATTACTGTTGTTTCACAATTCTTCGTGAACATCATTGAAACAGGTAACTAGCCCATGCCAACTCTTCATTTAAACCCCACCATCTACTCATCTTTTTCTCAACAAAGAGATGTTTCAATTTTTCTGGGGATGCAGTACATAATCTATCTGATTTTCATTTCCAAAATCTGGATATTGAAAAAGAAGGAAGTCTGCCTCACCTTCGCTGTTCGATCATGCACAATTGAGTCCGTGTATTACTGTTGTTGTCTCAATGGTTTACACATTTTTTAGCCTATTAGCAATCATCATGCTTAATTCTTTCATACACAAGCACGAACACACAGAAAATTTGTTTTTCTGTCGGAACGTTCATAGAATAAACTTGTGTTATTCGATGATTGAATGGAAGACCTAGGGAGTAAACATCAATAAAACTCCATGTACAGTACATTTGTTGTACTAAGTGACTTTGTGTTACTTACAGGCACTCTAACTGATTCATTTGTTGATTCAGGGTTACACTCTTATTTGTCTGAATTTGAAAAGATTCGGATGAATACATTATGAATTGACGGATGTTCAGTGGCTCAGTGGCAAAGATCAATGGTCAGAAAATCTTAATGACATTTCTTAGTGAAGTTTTGATGATTTCTCTGCTCTACATTATCAAAAAGAGGGAGAAATTAATTTCAAGAAATGTTGGTTGAAGAAGAGTTTGTAATAGTTATTGGAGATGGTCAAGAAATGTTTGGAATGGAAAGGAAATTAAGGGAGAAAGAACTTCAAGAAGTATGATTTGAAGAAAATTCGAATGTTGTGAGAAGATTGTACAGAATTGAAAGAGAAAGCTCAAAGAATTCAGAATGTTCGTTGAAATTTGCTGAAATTTTCTTTGAAGTTGATTTGCTGAAGTAAAAAGAGCTAAATCTGAAGTTAATTTCTTTCTGAAGTCTGAAAGAGGTTTCTATAACCTTTGGGGGAGATTGTTGAAGATTCTTGAAGAACATTATCCACAGACTTTGAAGAGATTACAAAAAGTTCTGAACAAAGTTCAAAGAAAAGAAAGATCGATTCTGAGCAAAAGGGGAGATTGTTCTGTGATGCTGAATTTTCTGAAATTTAATTTCAATCCAAAGGGGGAGTTTCAATGCATATCTTTGTGGATATGATATTGAATCCAAAGGGGGAGAATGTTAGTGCACAAACATGTTGGATACAAGATCATGAAGATAAAAGATGAAAGTCAAGTCAAAAGCTCAAGTCAACTCTCAAGCTAAAGTCAAAGTCTTTATAATAAAGGTCAAAGTCTTTATAATAAAGGTCAAAGTCAAAGCTTTTGTATTTTAGTGTTTGTGTTTTCCTTTGTAAGTGTTAAAGTATAAATTGTTTTATTTTCATTAGTAGACTCATATGACTAGAAGGCTAGAAGAGTTGAGCGCGTATCCAGAGAGAAATATTGAGAGCCTTGTAATCAAATTGTATTGAATTGAAATCGTTTGTACAATTGATTATTTGTGTCATCTTGAAATTAATTGCACGTATTGTGGGACACACAGTTTTGAAAAGTATGAAATACTTTGTGCAAATTATTTTAAAAATACATGTCGTGCATGAATTTTGGTCAAGACCCAAAATCTTAGGACCGAGCTCACCAAGTCCAGCGATCAAACTATCGACATCTGGATGTTCAACACCTTAAGGTAACAATAGACAACTAAGTCGGTTAACCTTACAATTTCTTCTTGAAATAAAGTCGATTCAATAGGCCTACGGTTCAAATTCCCCCAATTGCTCCGACCTCAAAATGGTCAACTTAATGCAATCATTATTCTTAACCGTCACACCAAGTGACAATGCTACAAACATCAACTTCTTCAAGCTACTACTCCTTAGAAACTCATCCATTACCCCATCGGTCCTCACATCAAGACGATTCAAGCATACCCATGTAACATGTAAGTTCACGATGAATTGGCCAGATGCCATTATAAACGTACCGTACATGATTACTCTTGCTACTCCTGACATGATTCTCGATATAAATGACTCTATCAACCTCAAAGTATTATATTCTCAAGGTGCATAATTGTTCAATCTCAATTTCATCACTTAAAAGGACACTAGTTTGAGTCTAGGTATCCGAAATCAACACCAAAATCTCTCAAACTTGTAACACCCTCAAAATCTGGAAAGAGCAACTAATTTAAAATTTCGATAATATATCAAATAAAAGATAAATCTTCTCCCTATAATCAAAACTTGATACACCTACAAAATAAAATTCTATATTTAACCTCATCAATTATAAACTTCAGCCTTATACAAGGACTAAACCAAATTCGGGTGTTACTTTACCCAAATACAAGTTGCTAATCCCATAACCGATGCGGAAGACTTCACCAAGCTATTCACATCTCGAACACACAACTAGCACTCATCTCTTCACAGTGTTGAAACAGAAGCTGGAGCGCATGCCGACAAATAAAAAGTTTTGGCTAACGCCGAGTGAGTTCAAGAGTTTTCATCATGATTATAGAAATCGTTAAACGGAAATAATGCAACTTAAATCATGATCCTCCAAATTGATTTACTTTAAATATAAAAATGACCCATTTTCCAATAACACGCATTTTTAAGATGGATGTCTCATGCAAAACATTCTTTCATGAAGTGGTGCAACCCAAAACTCAGTCCAAATGTGAATAATGGTAAATGCTCAAATATTGAAATTTAAATAAAACTTTATAAACCAAACGACCGAAATAAGAGTAAACTCAAGCCACCAAAAATATAACATATAGGGAATAACCCAAATTCAGAACGTCACCGAAAAACAAGGATAAAACTTAAATACTCAAAACAACACCTTTCGGTGACGGGGGAGACTTGAATTCCCTGGCTAGTGGTGGAACACAAAAGTAGGCCGCTTCCCAAGTTATTGAGCTCACCATACTAGGATCAAGGCCACGAACATGTCGGCTCGTACTAAGATGTGGGGGAGAGCACCCAAATGATTCCTAGTCATACTCATTCACTGGGATTACATTTACGACCCAGGGCTAGTCTTCAGTCCCACATAATCGTACCAAGTCGCAATCTTAGGGTCCAATGTCTCAACAAGATACAAATGGGAAATGAATATGCCATAAAAACAGACTCAGAAATTACATCACGGGGTCAATAACACAATGAGTCCCTCGATGACCCTATAACTAATCCTGGTCCAACATGAAATAATAGCCCCTGTTTCAAAATATTATAGAACGACTCATATATCTTTTGATCCATTACATTACAGTCTATAACAATACATGACTCCAATTGAATGACCAACACACTCAAAACATGTAATTCTTAAATGATGCGCAATAACCGCCATCATACTCAAAACTCCACAACGAGCTATTAAAACCGGACAAATGTCCCCAAGACACATTATAGTCAAAACTGAGCCAATGTTCTCCAATTTACTTCATCGTACCATAAAAGTCAGTGTAAACACTAGAACACATTTAACCAACGGTTATGCAAACGCAACGACCAAAAGTATGATCAACTCAAACATTATCATTGGTTCAGACAAACCATTTTCCAAAATGAACTCATATCCTTATACCTCCAAAGTGTCTCATAACATATTAATATGCATTTTCCAAATAGTTTATAAGATCAATTACACGAAAAAGGATATTTACGTTAGATGACCTCCATATATATATAAAATCATCAAGGAAACTTTCACCATGATTTATTTATCGAAATAACCCAAAAATCTCACATATGGGGTTTTCACAATAGTTATAGAATCACATACCCAAAATAGACGAACTTGCCATATAAACCCACATTTGATATTTATCAAGTAAAACCCAAAGATACTTCAAAATGACTTTTTGGGAATGCACATAGTTTTCACAAATCACCTTGAACCTATTTGCTAAATTTAGGCTAAATCTAGATTTTTCCCCAACTTGAGCTCCTTTGAAGAAACTTGGAACCTTGAGCCAAAAACTTTCAAAAACCTAGATCCATAAATTTCAAACATAAATATTTATATTCAACCATATAGAATCGATCCCCACACATTTTACATCAAAATCCCCAATTTGGCCAAAACCCTAATTTTGACCTAAATTCTACAAAATCATCAAATCCGAAATTTGAGAAACAAATCACTAGGAGAGATCATCAATGAGGAATTTACAACTCATAATAAGGTTTAGAAATGGAGAGGATAAACTTACCACTTAGGTTTTGGTGAAAACCTAGTAAACCCCAAATTTCTTGAAGAATGAAGATGGAGGTGATGATGATGAGCTCTTGATCTTTGCTTCCACTCCACCACCAAATACTCTTGGATCTCCCCAAAACTAACAATCTATCCTTAAAAATCACTCAAATACGAAACCATAGCAATTTGAATCACCAAAAAACGGAGTAGAAATAAGAAAGATATGACCAAATGAAGATAGAGGTTGAATTTATGCACTACACCCCGACCGCGAGAGTGACAAGCGAAAGTGACAGTGTCACCTTAGTTGTCACTTTCGCCTAAAATGTACCGTGGGAACCTTTTTCTCTGCGAAAGTGCCCGGCTAAAGTGTCAGTGTCACTTTAGCTTGGCACTTTCGCCCAAAAGGTACCGAGAGCCTTTTTCGCCCGTTTTCTCGACCATTTTCTCGGTCGTTCCTCGAACTTTCCTTGACCGTTTTCTCGGTCGTTCCTCGACCATTTTATCGGTACATTGGATGCTCTTATGCCAATTATCGTGTCATTGTCCTACCTTCCTGGCACATTCGTTAGGACGACCAAACCTCGGTAACGTTGTTGCAATTGTGACATTTATCACAACTGGATGGCACTATAGTCGGGACGACCATACTTTTAGTACCATTGATACTATTGTGACAAATGTCACAACCACATGGCATTATAGCCATACTCCATACTTGGTTCTTCCTTTACCACTTCATCATGTTCAACACTTTTCCTCAATTAAGAGAAAAACCAGGGTGTTACAATTACAATTTAACATATATTTTTTTCATAATTATCCTTCAAGAATAATTATTTCCATAATCAACTAGATTTAATTCGGATTTCTATAAATGAAAGCAAACATATTCTTTGTGTACGACCCTATAGGTTTACATACTCCTCAATACTATTCATGTGTAACACGTGTTGTGGGTATAAAAACTAACATTCTCTCACTTGCGCACGATACACTGTAACACAAACGATGGTAAACGTCTAGCAACACGTCACCTCCTCCAAGGCAATGTGAATGTGTTTTTCATTTAGATAGATGTTATTAGTTCAAATAATCCGCTTGTTCATGGTCATGTAAATCAAATTATGTCATGAAGGGGACCAATAAATATCTCTCTCATCTTGAGTGGAGATAATCCCATGTTGCATGTTCACGAATAATACACAATTTATGTTATACCCAACATGGCCCTTACGATTACCCGGTTAGGGGTAATGATAGAATATATCAAAGCATAACACCCCTTATGCATTAGATTCCAATGCACATCTCATGTTTCAGGATAAGTGTGTTCACCATTTTAGGACTCACCTTATGACGTCGATCAATGAGGTGATCCTAACTATGGATCTTGTCCAACACTTGTACACCGGCAAGTGCATGCGACTCTGGTTGCACCCAGTGCACTTCCAACTTGGACTATGACCAGACTTCACAATGATCTTGATTAATTACCTATCCTCTAGTAATAACTAATCTAAGAAAAATTTAAATAATATGATCATCATATTTATTTAAGGATTCTTAAACATGTTAATAAAGAACACATAAATGTTTAATGTATATACTCATATCTAATATTCCATAACAGGTAAATGCGTAACTGTTTAATGTTCCAAATAAATTTAAAGTTTACTAAAATTACAGATCAATCAATGTTTTACAAAAACCTTAAGCCTATTGCACCCGAGTGAGCATCATTCTTGCTCTGACTTATAGGCTTTAAGAGATGATCTGCCAATTTTGTAGTCAACTCTGCTATTATGCCCATAGCTCTTCTAGCTCACAACATCATCGTTTAACACAAATACGTTTCCTGACTGCGATTTAAAGTCATTTTGGTCGGTTTAGAAACTAGCATCTTTATACCCTTGGATACACAGTTCTCTTACCTGATCGTCGTGCAGTAAGAACATATCCTTAGGCTTCCTCAGATACTTTAGGATATTGTTCACTGCTACCTAGTGAGCATCACCTGGGATTAGTAGATATTTGTTCGTCATGCTTAGGGCTTACGTGACTTCTAATCTAAGTACATAACAAGGCATACATGATTGAAACGATGGATGAAGCATAGGGAACACCTTTCACACGGTTCATGTTCTCTTTAGTACTAGGACAACGAGTCTTGCTCAATTGTATGCCATCTTTTAGGACTTCATAATTCTTTAGAAAATTAATTTAACAACAGAAGCATATATAAAGACAACCACCAACTCTCTAGCCATGGAACCAAGTACAACAAAAACCATGCAACAAAAGAAACTAGAGAAGTTAGAAATTCATACCATAAACAACTTGGATGAACTTAGAATCCAAAGGAGAATTCCTCTATTGTTAGTACACACCAAGTGACAATCCCTCTCCTTGAGTGCTAGCCCACAAAATGCATTCAAAAATTAAAGCTAAAGCAAGAACTCGTTTTGTCTTCACACCAAAAATTCGGCCACCCTAAAGGATAGGGTGAGAGAGTTGAAACTTAGAGAGAAAAAAAACCAAAAAAGAATTGTGTGTGTAGTATTTTCGTGCAATACCAAGAATGGAGGAAGAGAGGAGTTTTTCAAAATCACATGTTGGTGATTAATCTTCTACATTAATCAATATGTTGGTTACATGAATATATATTAATCATCATAATCATAAGTTATTAATATTTATAACCTCCACTTCCAAATGACAACTCTACTCCCCAACTTTTACTAGTTTACACCTAAGCCATCACACAAGTGATCAAGTATAAAACTAGTCCCTCATAAAAGTGTTCTTGCCATTTAAAACTTGGATGTACTTCGTGTGTGACCCAATAGGCCCTTGCATCATTAGCAGTGTTAATAACTTGTTGTGTCAGTGGGCATATTCATTTGCACATGGCACAACAACTATATAGTAACACTGACAATGGTTTGTATTTAGAAATACACCACTTCCCCCAACTCATCATAGGGTATGTCATCGATGACAAATACTGAACTCAAGAACCTGAATGTATCAAATAGTCATATAGGTAAGTGATCAGATATCCCTTTGTTCTTGATATCCATATAAACGCAAGACATGGATTGTTGTCAATCTCCAGATTGTTCAATATTATGTTTCTCGATAAACATTCGTGGTGACTACAAAACCAAACTGCACAACTAATCCAATATCAATTTAGTCTGAGCACGAGCATGCATTTTAGTGTCAGCACCAAATGATCAAGGGGACCACAGATATCTCTCTTACCCTAAGGCAAAAGGAACAAAGAACTTTGACTACATAGATCTCACTTACTCATCATGTCGTACTTGATCATTCTCTGTATAGCTGCCGGTTACGGACAACGTTGGAGAATGCCAAAGCACAACAGACTGCGAGTCGAAAATCCTATGCATCTCTGTTATAAGAACAAAAGATATTACCATCTTAGAATTAATTGTGACATAATAAATGAAGTAATCTCTAAGTACGGGTCATTCCAATACTTGATTTCCATTAAGTATATGTGAGTATAATCGCATCTCTATGCTATATCCATCTCTATGGGTAATCAACTAACCCCTCACATCAGTCTTAATTCACTACTTCCTTCCCATGAAGAACAAATAGATGTGGAGATTCTGAATCAGTTGGTACTCCAGAAAGTAAGTAAATATGCAAATGGAACACAATAATGTACTAATGATCATAATTTCTCCAAGAATTTATTAAGATCTCCACATAATAATCATCATATCATATAAAGTGTGTATTATATAAGTTCCTAAATATCAAAACAACTAAAACATATGCAATCAAGCCGAGTCGTTGGCAAATCTAATGCTTATAAACCTAGTATGAAAATCATGCTTGGTCTGCGACAATGGCTTGGTGAACGGATCGGCAAGGTTCCCGTATGATGCAACTCTACTAACAATGATATCTCCATTTGCGAGAACATCGTGAATATAATGATATTTCTTGAGTATATGCCTTCTACTCTTTATATTACCTGGGCTACTTCGCTAAAATAATTGCTCCCTCGTTGTCACAATAGGTATCTATGGTGTTATTAATGTTACAAACCACAAAGCATCATTAGCTACAATATACTCAGACTCCATCGTCGAATGATCCACGGTTCCATGCTTGGAACTCTTCCAAGTCACCGCTTCTCCGTTTAATAAGAAAACGAATCCCGACTGTGAACGGGAATCGTCTCTGTCAGTTTGAAAACTAGCATTAGTGTAACCCTTTACACTGACCTTTTCCTACTTGAGAATGTCCTTGACCGTCATCCAATGAGCCTCTCTAGGATTAGCCTGATATCAACTTGTCATGCTTAAGGCATACGATACATCAAGCCTCGTACATAACATGGCATACATGATCGATCCCACAGTTGAAGCTTATGGGACTCGACTCATCTTATCTAGCTCCACAGTGGAACTAGGACATTGAGCCCTGTTCAATGTCAAACTAGGTTGCATAGTTATGAACCCCTTCTTGGAGTCCTGCTTATTGAATCTCTTCAAGACCTAGCCTATGTATGTACGTTGGTTTAATTCAATGAGTTGTCTAGATCTATCTCTATAGATCTTGATACCCGGTATGTATGCTGCCTCTCCCATGTCTTTCATAAAAAAGTGATTCCCTAGCCAAGTTTCGACACTTTGTAGAGTCGGGACATCGTTTCCTATGAGAAGTATGTCATCAAAATACAAAATAAGGAAGATTATAACACTCCCACTAGTCCTGACATATATACATGGTTCATCTTCACTTCTGACAAAACCAAACTCATTGATTTTATCATCAAAGCAAAGATTCCAGCTACGAGATGCATAGCTACGAGATGCATGTTTAAGTCCATAAATGGCCCTCTGAGTTTACACACTCTATTAGGATGCTTGGGATACAAAACCCTCAGGTTGTGTCATAAACATATCCTTAGTCAACTTTCCTTTCAAGAAAGCATATTTGACATCTATTTGCCATATTTCATAATCATGAAATGCTTTTATGGCAATCAATATCCTGATAGATTTTAACATAACCACGGGTGAAAAAGTATCCTCATAGTCTACACCATGAGATTGAGTAAAACTCTTTGCCACCAGTCGAGCTTTGTCCGTGTGTATCTTGCCATCCATGTTAGTCTTTTTCTTAAAGAACCACTTGCACCTAACTGTCCTACAGTTAGGTGATTGATCAACCAAGTCCCATACTTCATTATCATACATGGATTGTCAGGATCGATTTCTCAACAAGAATTATGAAAACTCAGAAACAATACCAAAGAAGTTGCGGAATAACACTTTGATATTCAATGTAACAGTAATCAACACAGTATATGATTAACAGCTTGCAAACTTGTATTAAAATCACAAGATTACACACACAACCTCAATCTTGAAGAACAGGCTCTTTCAAGACGAATTCTACTTCTCTAGAATTAGGATCTATGCCTTGAGGTTGATTTTCTCTAGAACAAAAACTTAGAATAAATTGAATTATGTTAAACTATTCTATCAATTCTATACATATACTGAATAAAAGATAATTACAATAAATAGAATATCTTCAGTATATCTTCCATGAATATCTTCAGCTTTCCATGTTTATCTTTAAACACGATCTCTTCATCATTATCTTCACATTATCTCAGAAGCAGCATTAACTTAGTCCTAGCAGCATTAAGTACTAAGCAGCACTAACCTCTAGCAGTACTAACTAGCTAAGCAGTACTAACTTTGTTCAAGCAGCACTAACTTTGACTAGCAGTATTAATTCTACTAGAAGTAGTAATACTCAGCAGTATTAACTATTGAAGTTCTCTGGCAGTAGTAATTCTGAACTAGCAGCATTAAAGACTTGTTCACATCTTCAGTTCTCAACAATCTCCCCCTAACTTGACTTTTAGAAATAGAAGTCAAGTTCTTCAAATGCTTCCAAAATCTTCATTGATCTACTCCAATGTTAGGATCCAGTCCCATACTCTGATTGATAGTTCTCTGAATTAGGTACTTAGCCATTTCTGAATTTGATGCACAACCCAACTTCTTATTTAACATGGCATGAAGCTTCAGACGTGTGTGGTTGTATATCCTATCCACCAAGTAATACTCCATGTGAAAAGTATCCAAGGCTAATTCATAAACTCCACTCCTTTCATACAGAGTCCATCCTCTAACAGTTTTGAACACATCTCTGATTAAATGATTCACTACTTCTGGATTGAACAACATGCATAAGTATTCCATGACCAGCTTCACTATTGGTAACCCTGGAGCTTTCAACTGATCTGCATGTACTTTCATACCCACTTCAAACATTTCTTCCAAATCAGATCTTGAACACTCTCTGACAATTTTGTTCCAAGTGTTGTAGACTTCATACTTGTCATCCTTTCTTTTCAATCTGATATACTCTTTGCCATCCACCATCATAATATCCTAGTGGATAACTTCAGGAAGTTTGAATCCAACAGGTTCAGCTGAGATAGGCTTTGGAATTTTATCCATTACCACTATGTACATATTTACATCTGAACTCTGTGGTACTTCCTGAGATTCAGCTTCATTCTTAAGTGCCTCTTCTTGTTCAACAACCTTTTTCTCTTCTTCTACTCTAGGCTTCTTTACAATCTTCTTTCTTTTGGCCATCATCTTAGTTCTCTTCAGAGTCTTCTGAACTTGCCCTATAGTAGCTTCCTTCTTCTTTTCTTCCCTTTTCTCTGCCTTTTCTTTGATAGGAGTTCCCTCTTCACTTTCAGGGAATGGTTGATTAATATTCACATCATGTCTCTCCTTGGCTTTCTTTTCAAACTCCACTCTAGTCTTTTCATTGCTCTTAAGCTTTCCCATTTCTTTCTCATATAGGTCTTTGATTTGATCAAAGGTCATCTTCACAAACATTTCTTTCTTTACACCAATTGCACTCCTCAAGAAAGTTATCATCTTGTTTCTTTCCTGAGTTGCAAGGTAAGTTTGTGAAGGTCTTTTCTTCTTAGCACTTGTTCTAGCCA
Source organism: Arctium minus (assembly GCA_954870635.1). Classification (NCBI taxonomy): domain Eukaryota; kingdom Viridiplantae; phylum Streptophyta; class Magnoliopsida; order Asterales; family Asteraceae; genus Arctium; species Arctium minus. The sequence continues at coordinate 148,417,277 of OX941081.1, forward strand.
TCATAGCCTTTCTCAAGCTCATTGCTCTTTGCTTTGCCTTCTCTGTTTCCAACCCTTTCTGGAATGCTTCATTTAACTCATTTGCAAGTGCTCTGGCCATTTCTCTGTCTTTTTCCACCTGCTTCTTTTCTGGTTGATCTAACTCTTCTTGCACTTTCTTTGTTAATGCTTCATCTGACTCAATCATCCTTTGCTTTTTGGATGGTGGATCAGATTCTATCATCTTTGCTTTTCCCTTTTTCCTTGCATCTGCAGCCATTTCTTTCTTCTCTATTTTCTTTGCTCCCCCTTCATTTATGACCACTCCCTTTGCTTTGGGAGTGTCATTCTTTGCTTTGACAAGCATTTCTGCTACTTCAATCTCTGTTGGTGTTAACTCTGTTACTGCTGCTTGTGAAGTTTCAGCAGCACTAACAGTTTCTGATGCTTGTTTTGGCTCAGCAGTAGTAACCATTTCTGCTTCTGAGGTTGTAACTGCTGCTGGTGTTGTTTCTGCAGATTTCTTATCTTCAACAAACTCCCCCTCAATCTGTTGATCTATCTGTTCTGAACTTGAATTATCCCCCTTTTTGGAAGCATCTTTAGCACTGGCCCTCTTCTTTAGCACAAAATGCTTCTTTTTCTTTTTAAGTACCAACCTCTTCACCAATTGCTTGAGTTTGGTAATTTGCACTTGTTGGGACAAAATTACCAGCTTCATTTCTTCTATTTCTTTCCCTTGTTTAATAACATCTTGGTTGATGTTGCCCATTGTTTCCATCAATTCATAGTAGTTATATCTGTCCTCACCTTCTCCAGAAGTGTTACCCTCTTTTGAAGGATCATGGGATCTTTTTGTAATGGAAGCCTTCTGCATAGCAGAAGCACTATCCACCCCCGTGGTTTCTTGGCACCTGGGACCTTTGAATGATTGCTCATTCAAAGTTGCCATGGGGGAGGTCTTAGTTATGTTACCACTGTCCTTCTCTGTGCTAGCAGAAGTAGTGGCAGCCTCAGCACCCATATACTCAACCCTTTCCTTAGTGAGCACCTTCTTGGTGTTGGGAGACACCCCTGTGGTTTCCCTGTAGATATTCTCTAAGGGAGAATCCTCCCTTAGAGGGCTTAAAGGCTTAGTGGGGGAAGGTACAGGAAGGGAAGGAGCCTTCTTTACCTGTTTCCTTTTGTATGTTTGGGTGATTGGTGAAGTTGGTTTATCAAGAAGAGACTGGGGAATTGATTTAGAGTGGGAAGGTTGGGATTGGCTAGCAGTGGGATGGTCTAATGAGGGCCTTGACCCTGCTGCCATACCTTCTTGTGGTTGGGACGCCACCATCATTGTAGAGAACAATGGGGTGTCTACTCCTTCCGAGTCCCCAGCAGATCTTCTCATATTTGAGAAAACCTTGCCTTTAGGGGGTTTAGGTACATATACCCCATCAAAATGAGGCATATCCGTCAATTCGTGGGTGATAACTTCTTGGACAAACCTGGGGTACATAAAAAAGCTCTTTTTGCTTCCCAAGTTTGAGACAAGATCACTGAAAATCATTTTAGAAAAATTGTACTTTCTGGCAGTGGCCAAGCACACCAAAGCATAAGCAATGGTGCTACTGAACTCACTCCATCCAGTAGTCTTTTTAGAGATACAGTGCATAAGGGTATGGATAAAGAAACGCCATTGGGGTGAAAATTTGGCTTTTGAGAACTTGAACACACCCAATGGGCCTCCATACCCCATTCTTATAAGAGTAGAAAACAGTTCATCATTAGAGATAGAAGTTATACCAGAGGCATCGTCTAGACGTAGACTGATGCGAATTACCTCTTCAGTAACTGTCAAGAGCTTGCCACACACCTTTGTCTTGATCATTTGCACACCATTCTCAGTAACAATGGTGGCATGTTCCTAGAATTGCCTTTGATGCTCGATATAGATTAATGGCGATACAGTGAGAGCATGGGCAATGTGGGTTGTCTTGAGGAAATCCACAATCTGGTGGAAACCAGCGGCCTGTTTGGGCTTCTGTAGCATCGCGATTTCATTGTGCTCGTCTATGAATGCCATTGATGCCATTGATCTTGGACGATCTTGCCTGAAAAACTTTGAACTTGAGAGAGAAAGGGTTTAGAGCGCAAGTGAACAGTATGCAAAGAGTCGTTATGAACTTTTTAGGCGGGCAAAGGGTATTTATAGTATTCGGGACATAAGCAGTATTAACCTAGAGCAGTATTAACTAACAAGCAGTATTAACCACTAGCAGTATTAACTAACTAGCAGTATTAACTGAGAGCAGTATTAACCACTAGCAGTATTAACTAACAAACAGTATTAACGGCGAGCAGTATTAACCACTAGCAGTATTACCTAACTAGCAGTATTAACTGAGAGCAGTATTAACCACTAGCAGTATTAACTGTGCACTGGCAGTATTAACCATACTTACTCTTTTAAGCTTGTGATACACTGAGTACTGCTATATATATCCTGAAAAAGAAGATTAGTAATACCAAACAAAAATAATATACAGGTATTTAACCACTTTTTGAGAAGGGACTTATTCAGAGTTGATCATTCCCACACTTATTACCAAGAAAGTGAACCTACTCACATCAAAGGCTTTGGTGAATAGATCAGCAAACTGGTTATCAGTATGAACTTTCACAACTTGAATAAGTTTCTTTTCATTGCAGTCTCTTATAAAGTGATACCTGATCTCAATGTGCTTTGTCTTTGAGTGCTTGACAGGATTATTCACAATGCTAATAGCACTACTATTATCAATAAAAATTGGAGTGTGTAGAAAGGTTACCCGATAGTCCAGCATTTGATTCTGAATCCATAAGACTTGAGAACAGCAGCTTGCAGCTGCTATGTACTCTGCCTCTGTTGTAGATGTGGACACTGTGGTTTGTTTCTTGCACTGCCATGAAACTAGTCTTGCACCCAAAAACTGACATCCTCCAGAAGTAGATTTTCTGTCCAAGTTTGCTCCACCTAGATCACTGTCTGAGTATGCAAGTAGGTCAAATGGTGAGTCATGAGGATACCAAAGTCCCAATCTGGGTTGCCCTTTGAGATATCTGAATATCCTCTTAACAGCTTGAAAGTGAGATAGCTTTGGCCTAACTTGGAATCTTGCACATACACATACTGGAAACATAATATCTGGCCTAGAGGCTGTAAGATACGTGAGAGAGCCAATCATGGACCTATAATGATGAACATCCATATCCTCCCCCTCAAGATCTGCTGTTATCTGCTTGTGTGTCTCCATGGGTGTGCTGGCAGGTTTTGAATCTGAGAAACCAAACTTGGTTAGAATGTCCTGCACATACTTGAACTGACAGATAAAGATTCCATCTGACTTCTGTTGAACTTGGAGTCCAAGGAAGAAAGTAAGTTCTCCCATGGAACTCATCTTGAACTTTTGATGCATTAGTTCCTCAAACTCCTTGCACATGTTGTCTCTTGTGGATCCAAAGATAATATCATCAACATAGATTTGGACCAGCAAGATATCCTTCTTCTTTCTCTTGATGAATAGAGTCTTATCAATGACTCCTCTTTCAAATCCATTTTCCAAGAGATAGGATGATAGAGTGTCATACCATGCTCTTGGAGCTTGATGCAGTCCATAAAGTGCTTTCTTCAATTTGTATACCTTGTCTGGATAGCTTGGGTTTTCAAACCCTGGTGGTTGACAGACATATACTTCTTCTTCAATTGAGCCATATAGAAATGCACTTTTGACATCCATTTGATAGACTTTGAATTTCATATAAGAAGCATAAGCCAGGAATAATCTAATTGCTTCTATCCTGGCTACAGGTGCAAAGACTTCTTCATAATCTATTCCCTCTTCTTGTGTATACCCTTGAGCCACCAACCTTGCTTTATTCCTTATTACTATGCCTCTTTCAGATCTCTTATTCCTGAAGACCCATTTTGTTCCTATTGCTCTTTGGCCTTTAGGAAGGTCTACCAGATCCCAAACATCTTGCAGCTTGAACTGCAGTAGCTCTTCTTGCATGGCTTCTATCCAACTGGACTCTTTCATAGCATCATGTGCCTTTTTAGGCTCAAGCTGGGATAGAAAGCAAGAAAGCACTGTATGCTGTTGGTCTTGCATTTCCTGAAGCCTGCTTTGATTTCTAGTCATCATAGGAGAAGATATATCTCCTATTACCAGCTGTGGAGGATGATTCTTTTGAATTCTGGTGTGATGACTAGGTTCTTCATTAAGTCCCACCTCTAGATTTGAGTCATTCAACTCAACTGAGGTGTTTTTAGCAGCTACTTCTGGGTCTTTATCTTCCTGACTCTCCTCATCTCTACTTTCTTCTTCACTCTGATTTGGTCCAGTAGATGGTTCCTTTTCACAGTCTTCAACAGAATCCACTGTTGGTATGGGAAAGATCACAGATTGAGATATACTATCTTGAACTTGTGTAGTCCCTGATCCTCCACACCCTGAACCTGCATAATCATCACTACTGAAACCAAAAGAGTTAGTTAGTGAATCAATGTCAAACAGCCACTGAGGACCAGACCCAATAGGATTTGGTGTGTTCTCATTGCATTTGACATTGTCACTTTCTTCAATTATTCTAGAAGAAGAGTTAAAAACTCTGTAAGCCTAACTCTGAGATGAGTAACCAACAAGAAATCCATCATCTGCTTTGCTATCAAACTTACCTAAGTGAGATTTGGTATTGAGAATTGTACAAGGACACCCAAAAGGTTTGAAAAATCCAATGAAAGGTTTTCTTTTATTTAAAAGCTCATAAGGGGTCTTGTTCTTTGGCTTGACCACTAGAACTCTGTTTTGGACATAACAGGCAGTATTAACTGCTTCAGCCCAGAAGATAATTGGAAGTTTTGAATCAGCCAACAGAGATCTAGCAGCCTCTATTAGTGTCCTATTCCTCCTCTCAGCAACTCCATTCTGTTGAGGAGTCCTAGGGGCACTATATTGTCTCTCAATTCCTTTTTCTTCACAAAAGGTGTTTAGATCAAGATTTTTAAATTCAGTCACATTGTCTGATCTAATGACTTTTACTCTTTGATTAGTTTGGTTTTCAATTCTTAGGATAAAGGATTTGATCAGTCCACTTGTCTCATCCTTAGTCCTTAGAAAATATACCCAAGTAAATCTCGAGTAATCATCAACAATAACCAAGCAGTAAGATTTCTTGCCTATACTCATAACATTTGTAGGACCAAACAGATCCATATGTAATAACTGGAGACAAGAAGAAATTGTATTTAGCTCTTTGGTCTTATGAGAAGTTTTGTGTTGTTTGCCTTTAAAACAAGAAACACAATGATCATCACATGAGAAGACTTTTGAAGGTAAACCTCTTACAAGGTTGTTTTTAACAAGTTTGTTCATAGTCTTAAAGTTCATGTGACACATCCTTCTGTGCCATAGAGAGGATTCATCCACAGAAGCTTTTGAAACAAGACAGTTCAGGGATGAATCACTAGAAACATTGTCCATATCTAGACAATAAACATTGTCCTTTCTTGGAGTTCTAAGTAGTATCATGCTTTCATCAACTACTTTGAACCCTGGAGCAAGGATCATACACTCTGTATTAGTAAATAATATGCTATGTTGTTTGTCACACACCTGTGATACACTTAACAGGTTGTACTTCAATTGATCAACATAGTAGACATCCTCAAATGTCATCTTATCTTTTGTAACATTACCTTTTCCACTTATTTTACCACCAGTAAGATTATCTCCAAATGCAACATGTCCTCAATTGATATGCTTGAAATCCTGAAGTCATGACATGTTGCCTGTCATGTGCCTAGAGCAACCACTATCAACATGCCATATGCTCTTTCCCTTGAGCTGTTGGTTGCCCTACACATAAGATAAATCAGTTAGTATGAATTAGGAACCCAAGCCACAGTGGTCTTGGGTACCCCTTTCTCATCAAAATACTTACATTCTTTCTTGACAAGATTTTTAAACTTTGACTCCTCATTTCTGGAGTACTTTGTCACAATGATGGGTTTAGAAACACATTTGCTAGAAGCAGTACTGGTTTAAGAAGTACTAACTGCATTAGCAGCACTTGCATGCTTAGCATTACTAACCTTGTTAGCAGCAGTAACTGTGTTAGCAGTATTAAAATTTTCAGCAGTACTAACACTGGTAGCAGCAGTAATGCTTCTAGCAGCACTATCTCTGTCAGCAGTACTAACAGTTTTAGTGCTTCTAGGCACCCATATTTTGATACTTTCTTTTAAAACCTTTTTCTTCATGGGACCTTTGGTTTCAACAGATTTCTTCCCCACATGTTTCTTTCCAGCCTTCCAATAACCAACAGGTTTTTGCACAAATCTTTGAAAGTTCATCTGTTGGTTAATAGGATTAAAGAAACAGTGCTTAGCCAAATGGTTTAACTTTCCACATATGAAACAAGGTTTTGGTCTATTGATTTTACTCAGATCAATACCTTGTTTTTGTGCCCATTGATTGTTCCAGTTTCTCTGATTTCCCCTTGGTTTATCATGTTTTTGGGGCTCAGATTTATTGCATGCACACTGCTTGCAAGGGATAGGATTCACAACAGTGGTCTGCTTATAGTGAACCTTCTTGTTCTTTCCCTCAGTCTTCTCTATCTCATTGGACTTTATCCAATTCTTTCCACATCCCTCATTGGTAATTATGTGGTTTTCTATAGGAATCTCACCACTCACAGTGTTGTTCTTATTCTTGACAACTTCTTTCTCAGATTTATCTTTAACAACTACTTCATCTAAGGGATCAATCTCAGTGGCTCCCTCAGGTAGGTCCTTCCTATCCTTTGTTTCTAACAAATCTGAACTAGGAGGAATGTAGTTATTGTTATACGGTGGTGGTGTGGTATTGTACCCTATTCCTCTTCTCGGTTTATCATGAATCTGAGATTGTAGTAAAGAATCCATTGCTTTAGAGGCATTGGAAAACTTTTCTACATCTAGCTTGACTTTAGCTAGTTCTCCTCTTAACTTTTCACTCTCCTCTTTGGATCTGGTCAGTTGAATTTCTAAGTTATTCTTCTCCCACTTCCAGTAGTTTGTGTCATAAGAGTGTTGAAGCTCATTGGCTTGAAAACCCTTAATCTGCTCTTCAAATCTCTCAACAATCCTCACATAATCTTTTATGTCCTTTTCCAATATCTTAAGGTCATTACTCATGTTCTGGTTGTGATCCCTATACCTTTTAACAGTGTTAATGCAATTTTGAGAACAAAGATTGGAGGTTACCTCTGTTGGGAGATCAGACACCTCTGCCATTAGAGCTTGGTTTTGAATGACCTCTTCAGCTTGATCACTCCAATCAAACCCCATACCTTGTTGAGAGACAAGGGCTTGTGCAGAGTTTCTGTTATTATTGAAGCTTCCAGATTGAGCTTGTTGGTGGTTGTTATTTTGAGACATTCCACTTCTGCATTCTCTAGCAAAGTGTCCCTTCTGATGGCATTTGTAGCATTCCACCTTTGACTTGTCAAATCCTGCTCCATCTTCTCTTCTTTGGGAGAAGTTGTTCCTCCCAATTCTTTTGATGAACTTCTTAACTCTCATAGAGAGCATGGCCATCTGCCATTTAATGTCCATCTCTTCAAGATCATCTGGATAAATTTGTTCCAAGTCATCATTAATAAGAGAAGAGTTTCCATGACTTGCCAGAAAGGCTTCAAATACAGTTTCAGTGCCTTTCTCTTGATTTGCTCCATTGGCAGCACTAACTGATTCAGGGTTGGAAGTAGAATCAATTGATGCTGATAGGAGTGAAGCATTGTGAACATATCCAGAAGGCCTCTTCTTAGCCTCTACCTCAGATTCAAAAACTCTTAGATCATTATATAGATCATCAAGTTCCTTTTCTTCCAGTTGATCATTCTGTCTGAAAGACACAGTATACATGGTCCATTCATCACTCAGGGACCTTAGGAACTTCCTGTTTAGATCATCTTGATCAATTTGTACTCCCACTGTAGCTAGTTCACCAATAAGTTTGTTGAACCTGTCAAAAGTTTGAGTCATGGACTCATTCTTGGTTGACATAAAGTTCTCATATTGTTGCTTCAGAATGGCTTTCTGATTTCTCTTGGTACTTTTGGTACCTGAGAATCTCTTCTCTAGAGCATTCCAGAGCATCTCTGCATCAGTGCAGTTGCAGAACTGATGTTGATATTCATTGGGAATAGCCAAGAGCAGAGTGCTCAAGGCTTTCATCTCTGTCTGTCTAATCTTTCTTTCAGCATCAGTTTTTGGTGGAGTTCTCTTTTCATCTGCACCAATCTTTCCTGCTTCAGAAGGTCCATTCTCAATGATGTCCCACATAGAATAGTCAGTGAGGAGTATGTACTGCTTGATTCTGATCTTCCACATATCGAATTCATTGGGTCTGAGCATTGGAACCTTTGAGACCAGAGTACTGTTTGATTCTGCAAAGTTTTCCATGATGAATGAATAGATGTTTCTGAGAGAACAGGCTCTGATACCACTTGTCAGGATCGAATTCTCAACAAGAATTATGAAAACTCAGAAACAATACCAAAGAAGTTGCGGAATAACACTTTGATATTCAATGTAACAGTAATCAACACAGTATATGATTAACAGCTTGCAAACTTGTATTAAAATCACAAGATTACACACACAACCTCAATCTTGAAGAACATGCTCTTTCAAGACGAATTCTACTTCTCTAGAATTAGGAACTATGCCTTGAGGTTGATTTTCTCTAAAACAAAAACTTAGAATGAATTGAATTACCTTAAACTATTCTATCAATTCTATACATATACTGAACAAAAGATAATTACAATAAATAGAATATCTTTAGCTTTCCATGTTTATCTTTAAACACGATCTCTTCATCATTATCTTCACATTATCTCAGAAGCAGCATTAACTTAGTCCTAGCAACATTAACTACTAAGCAGCACTAACCTCTAGCAGTACTAACTAGCTAAGCAGTACTAACTTTGTTCAAGCAACACTAACTTTGACTAGCAGTATTAATTCTACTAGAAGTAGTAATACTCAGCAGTATTAACTATTGAAGTCCTCTGGCAGTAGTAATTCTGAACTAGCAGCATTAAAGACTTGTTCACATCTTCAGTTCTCAACATTGGGTCTGAGCATTGGAACCTTTGAGACCAGAGTACTGTTTGATTCTGCAAAGTTTTCCATGATGAATGAATAGATGTTTCTGAAAGAACAGGCTCTGATACCACTTGTCAGGATCGATTTCTCAACAAGAATTATGAAAACTCGGAAACAATACCAAAGAAGTTGCGGAATAACACTTTGATATTCAATGTAACAGTAATCAATACAGTATATGATTAACAGCTTGCAAACTTGTATTAAAATCACAAGATTACACACACAACCTCAATCTTGAAGAACAGGTTCTTTCAAGACGAATTCTACTTATCTAGAATTAGGATCTATGCCTTGAGGTTGATTTTCTCTAGAACAAAAACTTAGAATAAATTGAATTATGTTAAACTATTCTATCAATTCTATACATATACTGAATAAAAGATAATTACAATAAATAGAATATCTTCAGTATATCTTCCATGAATATCTTCAGCTTTCCATGTTTATCTTTAAACACGATCTCTTCATCATTATCTTCACATTATCTCAGAAGCAGCATTAACTTAGTCCTAGCAGCATTAACTACTAAGCAGCACTAACCTCTAGTAGTACTAACTAGCTAAGCAGTACTAACTTTGTTCAAGCAGCACTAACTTTGACTAGCAGTATTAATTCTACTAGAAGTAGTAATACTCAGCAGTATTAACTTTTGAAGTCCTCCGGCAGTAGTAATTCTGAACTAGCAGCATTAAAGACTTGTTCACATCTTCAGTTCTCAACATGGATTTCATCTCACTTTCCATAGCCTCCTTCCACCTATCATACTAAGGGTCTCCCAAGGTTTCTTGAGAGTTGGTAGGTTCATCATGATCTACCAATAACTCATCACTATCAGATATGAGAAGCTTGTATCTCTCTGGTGCATGACATACTCTATTAGACCTGCGAACAAGTGGTGGATCAATGTCAGGTTCCTTGTTAACTCCTTGCTAAGGCTCAACAACATCAATTTCTACAACCTCTTCTTGAGTACTAGTGCCAACATCAGGTTCCCCATTGGTTGACTCTTGAATTTCTTCAGCATCAGCCTAGATCCCATTGGCCTCCTTGGATATCAACTCCCTTTCAAGGAAGATTACCCTTCGAGCAACAAATACTTTGTTCTCAAAAGGTTTGTAAAAGTAATATCAGCAAGATCCAGTAGAATATCCTATAAAATAACACCTCTCTGATCTAGGTTCTAACTTATCTTAAGATTCATGTCGAACGTAAGCCTCGCAACCCCAGACCATCAGATATGCTAGTGATGGATCTTTTCCACACGATATTTCAGAGGGTATTTTTGAAACCTTCTTTGTTGGTACAAGGTGTAGGACTCTTATAGCAGTCTCCAAGGCATAACCCTAGAAACTGATTGGAAGCGTTGTGCGACTCATCATGGAACGAACCATATCCAATAAAGTTATGTTTCTCCTCTCGACTACACTGTTATGCTGCGATGTCCATGGAGGAGTCAATTGGTAGACAATCCCACAATTCCTTAGATGATCAAAAACTCTAGACTAAGATACGCACCACCCCTATTGGATCTGAGAATCTTAATCCTTTTATTTAGTTGATTCTCTACTTCATTTTGGTATGTCTTAAACACCTCAAAGATTTCAGATTTATGTTTAATCAGATAAACATAACCAAACATACTGAAATCTTTACTAAAGTTAATGAAGTATCTTTGACCGTGTCTCATGGCTGATCTGAATGGACCGTACACATCGTGTATAAGATCCAACAAATCCTTGCCTCGTTCATCCACCCTGGGAATGGTATATTTGTCATCATTCCTAATAAACAATACTCACATTCATCATAAGACCCATGGTCAAATGATTCCAAAATCCCATCCGATTGGAGTTTGGTGAAACATTTCTTGCTTATGTGGCCAAGTCGAATCAACATTAAAGATTGAATTATTATTGGCATTCATGCATATACTTGTTTCAAATATACCATGACAAGGGTAAGATTTAAAATAAAGCACATCATTTTTATAAACTAAAATGGGTCCATTATCAAAACCAAAGTCATAGCCATCCTTATATAATGCATGAAAAGAAATAATGTTTCCCGCCATAGAAAGCGAATAGCAACAAGTTATTTAAACCAAAGACAATCTAGAAGGGAAAACAAGTTCATAGCTCCCAATCCTCTCAACAGCAGTAGTTGGCTTTTTGCCCATAATCAGGTCCATCTCTTCATCCCTCAACCTCCTACTGCTCTTTATGTCCATGTACATTAGTACAATGTACGTACCGTATCATGTGTTCAATACCTAGGTGTTAGAAGTAGAAGTGCTAGGGAGTTCAATCATATACATACCTTAAGTGCCAGATCCCTTGGCTTTGAGCTTCTTCAGATCCTCCAGACACTTTGGGCAGTTGCGCTTCCAATGCCCTCGTCCTTGCAGCTAGAGAAAGAGTTTCTGAGTCTGGAGCAGAAGGATATGACGGTTCGAGAGTATACTACAAAGTTCATTGAGAAATCCCGATTTGCAGAAGTTTACGTGCCTAATGAGGAAAGGCAAGTGGAGCGATTCATCTTTGGACTGAGAAGCAATATTCGGGAATTCGTTTCAAACAAAGAACCATCTACGTTCCAAACGGCGGTGAACGCAACCGAGATGAGGGAGAAGGAGAAGAATCGTCAGGCTACCGAGAGAAGTGGAGACAAAAGGAAGTGGGAGGGGACTGTCCGTGACTCCAAGACGTTTAAATCTGCAAAATCCAATCAGCGGGTTATTCCAAAGCTTGAGAACAGGTCGTGCAACAAGTGTAACAGAATGCATAAGGGAGAGTGTCTGTTGGAACGAGAAGGTTTCTTCAAGTGTGGAAAGGCTGGGCATATGGCTCGGGACTGCCGTGGGCCAAGGTCGTGCTACCAATGTGGGTTGGGTCCCCTGATCATATCAAGACTGATTGCCCAAAGTTGAAGAAGGGAGCGGTCGGAGGATATGGAGATAAAAGAGGTGCGAAGAAGGTGGAACCAGCTCGAGCGAGGGCTAGGGATTTTAATATGACGACGGAGGAGGCAGTGGAGACACCAGATGTGGTGACAGGTACTTTTCCTATAGACTCGACTTTTGCTAAGGTGTTGTTTGATTCAGGAACAAATCATTCGTTTGTGTCTCCGAATTTCGTGCATAAATTGCATGTGAAGCCCAAGAAGCTTAGACATGGGTTTGAGGTAGAAGTAGCCGATGATAGTCGAGTCTTAGTGGGAGAAGTATATGACGGGTGTAGTATAGACATTGACGGTCATTCCTTTCCATTGCGGTTATACCCGATGGGCATGGGAGAATTTGACGTCATTGTGGGAATGGATTGGTTGGCGTCTAACGATGCCAACATTGTCTGTAACAAGAAGCTAATTCGTATAGATTTGCCGGATCAGAAATAAATTGTAGTGTATGGGGATCGTCAGGATAAGAAGTCGTGTTTGATCTCCATGATCAAGGCTAGGCGGTGCTTAGTGAAAGGGTGTGTGTGGTTCTTAGCATATGTAGTAGACGCTATGAAAGAGAAGAAGGGGCTGGAGTCAGTTTCGGTAGTAAGTGAATACCCGGAAGTGTTTTCGGAAGACTTGACCACATTGCCTTCTGATCAGCAAATGGAGTTCCGAATAGATTTGGTGTCGAGGGCGGCACCAATTGCAAGAGCACCCTATCGTTTGGTGTTGGCCAAAAAGAAGGAGATGATGACTCAGCTGCAAGAACTGCTGAACAAGGGGTTTATTCGTCCCAGCACGTCACCGTGGGGGGTACCGGTGTTATTCGTCAAGAAGAAGGACGGGTCTATGAGAATGTGTATAGACTACCGGGAGCTCAATAAGGTAAAAGTCAAGAATAAGTACCCACTCCCCAGGATTGATGATCTTTTCGATCAACTACAAGGACCGAGTTACTTCTCGAAGATAGATCTACATTCGGGATATCATCAGCTGAAAGTGAGGGAGGAGGATGTACCCAAGACTGCTTTCCGCTCAAGATACAGTCACTTCGAATTCTTAGTCATGCCTTTTGGTTTGACTAATGCACCGGCAGCATTCATTGACCTAATGAATAGAGTGTGCAGTCCATTTTTGGACAAGTGTGTCATTGTCTTCATCGATGACATACTAATTTATTCACAGTCCATGAGCGACCATGAATCGCACCTGCGATCCGTGTTGGAGTTGCTCAAGCAAGAGAAGTTGTACACCAAATTCTCGAAATGCGAGTTTTGGCTAAGGGAAGTACAATTCTTAAGACATGTGGTGTCGGAAGACAGGATCAAGGTGGATCCAGCGAAGGTCAAGGCAATCAAGGAGTGGGAAGTGCCTAAATCACCGTCAGAAGTGCGGAGTTTCCTTGGCTTGGCGGGTTACTATCGAAGGTTCATTCAGAACTTCTCGAGGATAGCCACGCCATTAACGGCTCTAACGAGGAAAAATGTCAAGTTTGTATAGAAGGAGGCTCAGAAAGATGCGTTCAGTAAGTTGAAGGAAAGATTAAGCAGTGCACCTATCCTATCCTAACCCAACGGTTCAGAAGGGTTCGTGATCTATAGCAATGCTTCTAAGTTTGGACTGGGGTGTGTGCTGATGAAAGATGGAAAGGTGATCGCTTACGCGTCTCGTCAATTGAAGGATCATGAGAAAAACTATCTGACGCATGACCTAGAATTGGCAACAGTGGTATTCGCGTTGAAGATTTGGAGGCATTACCTGTACGGAGTTAAGTGTCAAATATATACCGATCATAAGAGCCTTCAGCACCTATTCAATCAGAAAGAGTTGAATATGAGGCAGCGAAGATGGATGGAATTGCTAAGTGACTATGATTGCGAGATTCTTTACCACCCGGGTAAAGCCAATGTAGTGGCCGACGCTTTGAGTCGGAAAGAGCACAGTGATGCAACTAAGGTGGTGGTGTTTCGGGTTGAGGCAACTTCTAAATTCTTAGAAGAAGTCAGGAAGTATCAAGAGGAAGCAGTGTTGGAAGAAAACTTGAAGAACAAGAGGATCGTCAGAATTGTTGGCTCGTTGATCGCTGACAGTCGCGGAGTGAAATTCTTCGAGAGTAGAGTGTGGATTCCAAAGTTGGGAGACCTTCGAAAGAGGGTGTTGGAAAAAGCCCATAAGTCATGTTACTCAGTACATCCAGGAACCAACAAGATGTATCGAGACCTGAAACAAAGTTTCTGGTGGCTGGGTTTAAAGAAAGATATAGCTTACTTCGTGGAAAGATGTCTAACATGTTTGAAGGTAAAAGCGGAGCATCAAAGAGCGTATGGGGAACTGCAACTGTTGGAAATACCAGTGTGGAAGTGGGATGAGATCGTGATGGACTTTGTTACTAGATTGCCGCGATTACCTAAGGGGCATGACGCCATTTGGGTGATAGTGGATCGACTCACGAAATCTGCTCACTTTCTACCGATCAAGGAGACGTACCCGATGGAGAAATTGGCTAAATTATATATAGATGAAATATTATCTAGTCATGGGGTGCCCACATCGATAGTCTCAGATCGAGATGCTCGTTTCACGTCATCATTTTAGAGAAGTCTACAAAGGGAGTTGGGCTCACAACTCAAGTTGAGTACAGCGTACCACCCGCACACGGATGGCCAAAGTGAGAGGACCATCCAAACATTGGAAGATATGCTTCGAGCGTATGTTATCGATTTCAAAGGTTCATGGGAAACTCATCTGCCTTTGATAGAATTTTCTTATAACAATAGTTACCATGCTAGTATTCGAGCCGCTCCGTTCGAAGCGTTATACGGACGTAAGTGTAGAACACCTTTATGTTGGAATGAGGTGGGTGAAAGACAGCTAGTCGGACCGGAAATTGTGCAAGTGACGGCCGATAAAGTCAACCAGATTTGAGAAAGGTTAAAGGTAGCTTAAGATCGTCAGAAGATGTACGCGAATAAGCGAAGGAAGCCGATAGAGTTCCAAGTGGGGGACAAGGTGATGTTAAAAGTCTCGCCTTGGAAGGGAGCAGTTCGTTTCGAAAAGAAAGGCAAGTTGAGACCGAGGTTTGTTGGACCGTTTGCTATCGTTGAGCGCGTTGGGGAGGTAGCATACAAATTGGAATTACCTGTGGACCTACGCGGAATTTACCCCACTTTTCATGTGTCTAATCTGAAAAAGTGTCTGGCGGAAACGGATATGGTGGTGCATTTGGACGATATTCGAGTGGATAAGAAACTGAATTATGTTGAGGAACCGGTGACCATTCACTACAACAAAAAGGGTTTTATAGGACACTTTTTTGGGACACTTTTTGAGATCCGTCCTATAAAAAAGACTAATACGACACATTAAACTATGAGTCCTATTTGATTTAATCTAATACGACTATTTGTTTTGAGTCCTATCATGTAAATCTAATACGACACTTTTCAATGTCATATTTTTTAGAGTCTAATAGGACACTTTTAAGTGTCATATTATATTAGAGATTAATAGCATAATTTAAAATTATTATTGTTTTAAAACCTAATAGGACACTTTAAAGTGTCATCTTCTCTTAAAAACTAATAAGAAACTTTTAGGATTATAAAAAATATATTTATTTAAAGTGTTATTACAAAAAAATATAATGAACTATTTTTCTTAATTAATTAAATTTTAAAAAAGGCCAACATTCAATGTAATGAATAAGCCTTTAGATGTTTTATATAAGTTATACATATTAAGAAAGCCCAATTGAAAATAAGCCTATCCAACGAGGCCTGATTGAAAAAACCCTAAACAAAAAAAAGCCTTTTTGATATTGAAAGTCCATACACAGATAATCAGCTCATCTGTTCTGCCCGTTCTGCTCTGCTCGTTCATCTGTTCATCTGTCGAGAACGAATTAGGAATCTCATTGAGTTCATATGTTCTGCTCGTTCTGCTCTTTATCTGATTCAGGTAATATTTTCAGTTTTACTAATTGCTTTTTTGTTTGATTTATTTTGTATAATTGATTTAAGTTTAGGATATTATTTGTTTGTGGTGTTATGAGGATGATGATGATGCTGATTTTAGTAAATAAAGCTTGTGGTTCTCAAGCTGCAAACTCAGTTTAGAGCAAAACATCGTGATCAGGTGGATTTGTGCCAGGTAAATTTGTGTAAAACCATAGTTTGATTTGGTAAGTTATTGATGCCTATCAAAATTGATGTGATAATGCTCATTCGTATTGTTTTCTTAGGTTTATTCTAATGTTCATTCAATGTGAATCTAATGATTGTATGTGATTAAATTGTATCATGATGTGAAATACTCTTGCTAGATTTGAGCTACAGCTTGTGATTTGTTTTACAACAATAATAATTTTTTCAATTACTCAAAGACATACTACTTTCATTATGCTTTTATGTCATTATCTCTCATCTTTTTGTTAATACTAATGTTATCACTAATCACTTCAGGCTACACTAAGTGTGCCTTAGCCATTTGAATTAATATTCCTTCGAACATATCTCCCATTGGGACATCTCCTGTATTGTGGTTTGAATCCGTTATGAGCTTACCCACTTCTACATCTCCACCTGCGTAGGTTTAGTTGGTGTGTTGGATCAATTAATATTCGTAACCTCTAGACCCATTTCAGCGCATGAAATGAAATTTTTTAAACTAGGGCTTGTTGGATGTCAGAACCATTTCAGATTGGAGGTCTAGGGGATACAGTTGATGGGTCCCTGTTCTGTTTTTTTCATGGGATGTGAGCATGTGACTGTGTGTCCGTAATGCTTGATGATTTGCTCAGCAAGACGATTGTTATTTTTGTTATTTTTGCAAGACATCTGTGTTTTGTACAGGTCCATAGATTTTCTTCAATTACTATTTTAATGTGTTAAGATTGATGTGGATTATGTAACTTTGAAGAAAATTCAGCAACTGCATAAAGCTTTTCTGATAATAATAGTAATAATAATACACATAGAACGTTATTAGTGGTATTTTGGTAGCGACGTCCATATAAGTTTGCATCTAAGAACCAGGTATGCTGAATTGAATTGCTTATCTTCTAGATTTATCATTAAACAAAATATATAAAGGGGTTTCATTTGTAAACCTTTTGGAAGGGAAGCAATTTGATTCAACATATTTGGTTTTTTGTTGTTCTTGTATTGGTTGCTATTTGGTTTTTGTATGTAAAAGATGTGCAAATTCGCATATCCATGGACGTCCGTCTATAACATATTTCTGACATATAATGCTAGTAAGCAACTGAAATTTCCCAAATACAATCTCGTGAAAAACGACGAATGATTTATATTGCATAACCGAGGTCTAATAAAAGTATAATTACATGTTTGTATCTTTGAAATCCTATTTGCTTGAATCTGATGGAATAAAGTTTATAAATAATTCTTTTGTTGCAATTTGCGTTTGGTTTGGTGTTTAAATTGTGTCATATATAGCTTGTTCTTAGAACCTTGTTTTTCAATCACGTTTTTGTAGGTTGGGGATGTTGTTCATCTTACGAGTATTATAAATTCCATGGAGATTGTGGCAAGAGGACGAGTCAGGAGCTTAGATCCAGATGAATTGGTTGGTGGCGAGGAGATTGGTCCAAATTGGTGTGAGGTACATGTTGTAGTTGCTATTAAAAAGCGGGAACGTTTGGTCAGGCCATATGGATTGTTTATTACAGTTGAAGATGCTATTGGAGCAACGATCGCATGGCCCTGTCCTTTCACTTTGGTATGTAAATCTTTTAAAACTTGTGAGATTTAATATTTATAGAATTTTTTATCATACAACTTTAAGCTCATATATGTGTTATTTAATTGTAGGTGGTTCATGACGAAGATTGACATCTCTCGTTCATAGGAGACAATAATTGTATTTCAATAATTGTTGATTGGTACTTAGTTTTGTAATGATACAACTTTGTGGTGCGATACGTAGCTTAATTGGTAGTAGGTACTCATATAAGTACTTGTACGACATTAAATTTTGTCCTATTGAATCAATTCGTAAAACTTTCATATATGTTTTTAAATGCAATATTATAGAAAGATTTTATAATTGCATCAAGCATCCCATATTATAGTCTTTTAGGATGTTTTTAGTGTAGCTTATTATAGTCTATTAGGACACTTTTTAGTGTTATTTAATTCATTTATTAGGACATGTATTTTGGTACTATATAAATGTTTTGGCGACATCGAATTTCGTCCTATAAAACCAATTTTTGGGACACTCATATTTGTTCTTAAATCTAAATATTTTGTGACAACATAAAGCGTCCTATATTATAGTCTATTAGGACACTTTTTAGTGTTACTTAATCCATTTTATAGGACTACAGAATTTTTATTATAATCGTAAAACTTATTAGGACGCTCAAATTCGTCCTACTAACCTAATACAACGCCTTTAGAGGGGACACATATGTTTTTTGTCCTATAAACTTAAAAGTCCTATTAAGTACCCTATTAGGACACTAATGAGGGTCCTATAAACCCCTTTTTGTTGTAGTGATTTTAGACCACAAGGTGAAGAAGCTGAGGAATAAGGAAATCCAACTTGTGAAAGTGCAGTGGCGATTTCACAAAGGACAAAAAGCGACTTGGGAATTAGAGTCGGATATGAGGGCCCAATATCCCAGTTTGTTCAATGAAGGAATTTTGGGGACATAATTCTTTTGAAGGGGGGGGGATATTGTAATAACCGGGTTAGAAGTAAAGGTTTAAGAATTTTGGGTGAAAGTTAAATAAGCCAAAGTTTGGGGGGGTCTTAAGTAAAAGTTAGAAAAGAAGGGGTTTTAACCCTAAAGGCTCATTAGTAGGGTATTTGGGCGGCTGATCTTTGGTAAAGGGAGACTAGGGCGATTTTTGGAACGAGGCAAGGAAGAGGACGACTCATTTGAGATTTCAAGTTTTCATTGATTCCTCTTTAAGGTAAGTTTCCTTCTAATCAATATATTCATTACTAGATGTTTTAGTAGGAGTTTTAGTCTTTGGGTTTGGGATTGTTGGAATAATCTGATGTTGGCTTGTTTTGGGGGATTTGGGGTTTTATTTTTAAACTGTGTGGTATGGATCGATGGGGTTGAAGTTTTAATTTATTAGTGTTGTAATCGATCTATAGAGAGGGTTTTGGATTTCAAGGATCGTAAAGGGGCGAGTCTGTGGGTTTTCGATGGTTGATTGTCGCAAAGACCGGTTGGACAACCCCGGGTTTGGGGGACCGGGTGACCCCGAGCACTAAGTGTCGGGCGATCCCGGGAGTAGGGATCCCGGTCGACACCGGGAGTGGGATCCCGATCGACACCGGGAGTAGTGATCCCGGTCGACGTCGGGGGTTGTGATCCCCGTCGATATCGGGCACCGGTCGACCTCGGCTCCGGGCGGTCCCGGTCAGTTGGGTGATCCAGTTTTCTCTTGTGGGTCTGGGAGTTTCCAATTTAAACCCAACTTTTCTCCAGTAGCCTTGATTTATAGGGTTCCCTAGTTTCGGGATATAACTGTGAGATTTACCGATGTTACCTTTATGCATTAGGAATCTGTAATTCGGACCAGTTCTAGAATAAACTTTGATCAGGACCTCATGTTAGTTTTCTGAACTAAATGTTTTATTAACGAAAGTTTATGAAGGTTTAATTTAAAACTTTGATTTATTACGTTGGCATGTTCATGATAAATTTATTTAAGCGTGTTTATAACTTGTTGATATTTAAATGTATGCATACATTATTTTTCGGAAGTTGTGACCTAAGTCGAGGAGTGTGGCCCGCCTGCTCGTACCGGGGAGTGTGGCCCGTTTATGCCATTGGGGGGTGTCCCAAAATTAAGGCAGTGCGAGTTAGATACACCCTCTTCAACGGTAGTGTGGTCAGTAGTGTGAATTACCCATGTGATGGCTATAAATCTGTTTGATTTAAAGTTTGAAAATTTGTATTGTTGCATAATCATTAGAGGGGACTTACTAGACTTTCGGTCTAACCCTCGCTCTTTCAAATTTTTTAAAAACCTTTTCAGGTAGGCGTGAGCTAGGAAGAGCCGATAAGGGTAAAGAGAAGGTGTAGCTAGAGTGGATAGAAGACCGTCACCTTAGTTTATCTTTCTTTAAAATCTCATTTGTGTAATAGGTTACCGTTGCAAACCTTGAATTAAATTGTAAGCTTGGGGCCGTTTTGGCATGAAATATTATTGCAATTATATGAATATTAATTGTCTCGTTTTGGGTTGTTATAAGTAGGTTGAAGGTCAAAATATGTAAAAAAAAAAAATAGGAAAAGTTGAAAGTTTGCTACATTAATTGAGAGAAAAAAAAAAAGTTTAATTGTTACGCTAAATAGGAATTGGACCAAAATTTGTTACATTTTCATGCATTTTGCCCTATTAGAAATATAGTAAAGAAAGAAAAGGTAAAAAAAATAGTAATATATATATATACATATATATATATATATATTATAAAAACGACATAAAAAACTCTTAATTATAACATTTTAAGCACAAGTTACAACTAATTAAAACCAATTACTTAATTTACAATTTCTTAATGCTTTGGTACAACCTTTCCAAGCACAGTATCTCACATAATCATCTATTTGTGGAATGGATACTCATTTATTAATATAACTATTTTTTTTTTTTGTGGAGGATTTTATAAAATAAATTTTATATTAGCATAATCTATTTTAAATGTAGATTTTACATTTAAATTTAAATCTATATTAATGAGATGTAATATAAAATCTTTTTTCTTCCGTATTTTTTTATATTACATCTCATAATAATTTTTTCATATTTTATTTTATAAAATCTTTTTCCATATTTTATTTTATAAAATCTTTTTACATAATGACATGTAATATAAACTCTTTTTTCTTCCGTATTTTTTTTTGCTAATATAAAATCTATTTTATTTTATAAAATCTACATGTATTTTATATTAGCATAATATAAAATCTACACGTATTTTTTTCACGAGCATTAAAAGAAAAAAAAAAGAATGTTGATATGAGTTAAAAATAAAAAATAACGAGATACACTAATAAAGTTTCATATTCTTTAAAATAAAAATATTCCGCAATACTTTGCAAATTAACCAAGTGTAAAGAAAATAAAATAGAAACGATGTAGATATAAAAATATTCTTCCATATTTTTAATATATTTACATTTAAATGTAAAATCGAAAATAAAAATAAAAGATTTTAAAATATTTTCTACATTCACTATAAATATATATATATCTTCTCTATGTATCATCCGAGTACAAGAAGAAGACGAACGGTCGGGTGTCAATGGCTGAACCTGCAACTGAACAAAAGGTATTCCACTATATTGTTGTTTCTTTGAAAAACTACATTTTTATATTTTATTTACTGAGTATTTGTTTATATTTTTCAAAACCCACAATCATATTTTTCGAAGTAGGGAATAAGATATATATACATATCTTTATTTTTATCGACTAATACTATGAGGTCTTGAAGTCAATAGCCAGATAAATATGTTGTGAGACATGTCATTTGAGTTTTAAATAATATAATACAAAACTATTACCAATATTATTGCACAAAGATATAACAACAAACGATTAAGAATATATGCAAGTTAACCACTTATGAAAATACATTCGTTTTTCACATTGTATTTCATTAACTGTTAACAGAGAAATTACGTTTCATTTTAACTCGGTTCAATATTCCAACAAAAAATTTATCCTCCCGTGCAATGCACGGGCCCAACACTAATATTATATAAAGGGATGTTTAAGGAAAAACTTTCAAAAAATGGAAAACTAAGGAACACTCTGGTAGCTTTTGATCTGGACATTTTACACTTGTGTAAAGAAGTAATTAAATTATTTTTTGGTTTTTATGCACGTGTGTATTATACACTTGTACATATGCACGTGTACATGTTACAAATTATTTGTATGCACAAGTGCATACCGTCCAGATAAATGGCTACGAGAGTGTTATTCAGTTTTTCGTTTTTTTTTTTTTTGAGGTTTTTCCCTGAACCTGACCATATCTATATTATATTATAAAAACGACATAAAAACTCTTAATTACAACATTTTAAGCACAAGTTACAACTAATTAAAACCAATTACTTAATTTACAATTTCTTAATGCTTTGGTACAACATTTTCAAGCACAGTATCTCACATAATCATCTATTTGTGGAATGAATACTCATTTATTAATAAGAACTATTTGTTTTTTTTGTGGAGGATTTTATAAAATAGATTTTATATTAGCATAATCTATTTTAAATGTAGATTTTACATTTAAATTTAAATCTATATTAATGAGATGTAATATAAAATCTTTTTTCTTCCGTATTTTTTTATATTACATCTCATAATGATTTTTCCATATTTTATTTTATAAAATCTTTTTCCATATTTTATTTTATAAAATCTTTTTACATAATGAGATGTAATATAAACTCTTTTTTCTTCCGTATTTTTTTTGCTAATATAAAATCTATTTTATTTTATAAAATCTACACGTATTTTATATTAGCATAATATAAAATCTACACGTATTTTTTTGATAATATAAAATCTACATGTATTTTTTTTCACGAGCATTAAAAGAATAAAAAAGAAGGTTGATATGAGTTAAATCTATATCTATACTATATTATAAAAACGAAAAAAAAAACTCTTAATTACAACATTTTAAGCACAAGTTACAACTAATTAAAGTCAATTACTTAATTTTCAATTTCTTAATGTTTTGGTACAACCTTTCCAAGCACAGTATCTCACATAATCATCTATTTGTAGAATGAATACTCATTTATTAATATAACTATTTGTTTTTTTGGCGGAGGATTTTATAAAATAGATTTTATATTAGCATAATCTATTTTAAATGTAGATTTTACATTTAAATCTATATTAATGAGATATAATATAAAATCTTTTTTTCTTCCGTATTTTTTTATATTAAATCTCATAATGATTTTTCCATATTTTATTTTATAAAATCTTTTTCCATATTTTATTTTATAAAATCTTTTTCCATATTTTATTTTATTAAATCTTTTTACATAATGAGATGTAATATAAACTATTTTTTCTTCCGTATTTTTTTTTTGCTAATATAAAATCTATTTTATTTTATAAAATCTATCTACACGTATTTTATATTAGCATAATATAAAATCTACACGTATTTTTTTGATAATATAAAATCTACACGTATTTTTTTTCACGAGTATTAAAAGAAAAAAAGAAGATTGATATGAGTTAAAAATAAAAAATAACGAGATACACTAATAAATTATCGTATTCTTTAAAATAAAAATATTCCGTAATACTTTCCAAATTAACCAAGTGTAAAGAAAATAAAATAGAAACGATGTAGATATAAAAATATTCTTCCATATTTTTAATATATTTACATTTAAATGTAAAATCGAAAATAAAAATAAAATATTTTAAAATATTTTCTACATTAACTATAAATATATATATCTTCTCTATGTATCATCCGAGTACAAGAAGAAGACGAACAGTCGGGTGTCAATGGCTGAACCTGCAACTGAACAAAAAGTATTCCACTATATTTTTGTTTCTTTGAAAAACTACTTTTTTATATTTTATTTTATTTACTGAGAATTTGTTTATATTTTTCAAAACCCGCAATCATATTTTTCGAAGTAGGGGAATAAGATATATATACATATCTTTATTTTTATCGACTAATACTATGAGGTCTTGAAGTCAATAGCCAGATAAATATGTTGTGAGACATATCGTTTGAGTTTTAAATAATATAATACAAAACTATTACCAATATTATTGCACAAAGTCATAACAACAAACGATTAAGAATATATGCAAGTTAACCACTTATGAAAATACATTCGTTTTTCACATTGTATTTCATTAACTGTTAACAGAGAAATTACGTTTCATTTTAACTCGGTTCAATATTCCAACAAAAAATTTATCCTCCCGTGCAATGCACAGGCCCAACACTAGTATATATAAAGATGAGATCAAATGGAAATCACTCTAATTTTGCAAACCGTCGATTTCGTTGGTTAAGTTAATGAAATTGGTTCATGAAATTATTTAATTTGATGAAATTGTTTCATATAATTTTTTCATTGATGAAATTGTTTCATATATTTGTGTTTTTTAAGTAAAAATGAAATTGTTTCATGTATTTTCTTCTTTTGATTAAATTGTTTCATATATTTTCTCATTCTGATCACTTTTTCGTTTTTACATAAAAAAACACAATTATATGAAACAGTTTCATAAAAAAAATAATTATATGAAACAATTTCATTAACTTTAATCAATTAAATTTACGGTTTACATGGTTTGCAAAATTAATGTGGTTTCTAAATGAAACTAATATATATAAGTGTTATTCTCGACAAACCATAGCAACCAAATTTTATAGTTTACTAATGTAATAAATGAAATTTAAGTATAAATCTATAATATGACCAAATATGTAATTTACTAACTGAAATTCTTAATGACGTTAGTGCAGGGACGAAAATAAAACCTAAATGGAAACCATGAGGATATAAAAAAGCTGTTTTTTTAAAATCAAGGATGAAAAATCGTTATAAACATTAATTTGACTAATTCAACTAAAAATCGTTCTCTAAATCAAAAGTTTGACTAATTCAAGTCTAATTTTGTGTGCCAACGACTTTTGGACCATTTCGAGGGTGGGCCATGGATATTATCGGATTTCACTGTTAAAATTGATTTATTTAATGTCACATTTAAGCGACATGTAAAGAAAATTCACCACGTTATCGATTAGGGGTGCTCAAATTTCCGACAATCCGATCAACCCGGCCAACCCAACCCGAAAAAATGCAAAAAAAACCTCAAACTGAGGTAACCCGATACATAGTCGATACAAATTTTACCCAAACCGCATCTATTGGGTTGGAAACGGGTTGAGCCCAAAGTAACCCGACCAACCCGTCAACCAAACAAAATCTTGTATGTTTTTATTTTATTTTATGGTTTTAGACTTTTAGCGGCTATTCTTTCTATCAATTTTCAAGTTTTCATATCTTAGTTGTAGTTTAGATCTGTCTACGAGACTATGTCGATTAAAATCGTACAAATCTAACCTTCAAATCTTCAAAAATCTTCAACATCGATATAATTAAAAGACAAGAGATACTCTTTTTCTAATTTTCTTTTCTCTTAGTAGCCTTAGTTTTATATTCTCATTTTGATTTTAGTTTTTTTAAACGAGATCACTTTGTTGGATTGTAAAATGATGTATTAAAGTTTCAACCCGACGAACCCAACCCAACCCGCACGATTTGGGTTGGGTTGGGTTGCACTTTTGATTGGGTTGGGTTGGGTTGAGATTTTCCAAACCGCAAACATTGGGTTGGGTTGTTCAAGTGCCTTCAACCCGGCCAACCCAACCCGTGAGCACCCCTATTATCGATTATATAGCTTTTAAATGGGTTCTACAAGTTATATATATATATATATATATATATATTTTGAAAAATTATAATCAAAGGCGGAACACAAGCTTTCCAACCGTAGGGACCGGACCGAGGGACATACCTAAAGAAGGGTCACCGGTGGCACGTGTCACCGTATTATCTCTCTGTCGAAATGTTAAAATTTTTTGTTTATGAAAGGTGCAACTGCATCATTTTAAAATGTGTCACCGTATAATATTCAAAAGTTGAAGAAGGTACGGTGCACTTTGTAATCAACCAAAAAACCAAAAAAAAACTCTAGAAATCAACACAAAAAACCGAAAAAGTCCCTCGAAATCAATAAAAAAAACTTAAAAATCTCTCGAAATCAAGCAAAAAGCTATAAAAATCCCTCGAAACGGTGAAATTAAGTTAAACACACGTCGAGTGATGAATCGAATGCCATTCTATTAAAAACCATAAACTCACTTGACCGCTTTTATAAAAGTGGATTTTTTTACAACCTAAACCCCAACCCCATTTCTAAGTTATCTAATCTCTTGAATCCACTAATGTTTATATATATATATATATATATAGAGAGAGAGAGAGAGAGAGAAAAGTTCAAATGAAAACTTATTTTTCATTGTACACGTGAGAACAAATCTCAGTCATTCGATCTCTTTTAATCCAACAACTCATATTAAATAGAGTTTTTAATTTTTAAATGCTTAGGGGTAAAAATGGAAGAAAATTTAAACACACGCCTACCATATTTGACCTTTTATTTTCTTTTTTAATTAAAATTTTTTTACCCAATTAAAGTTTAAAATAAAGTATCTTAAAAATTACTAATATTTTAATCAAACAAATTACATCAAAAAAACGAAAATTTCGTACTTTTCGATATGACATCCATCTCGATATAGTTTTTTTTTTGTCGTTTTAACCGTTTTTTACATGAAATGATATATATGTGTTATATTCATCATGAATATTTATGTACGTTCAAGTTTGTACAACACATTGACACCGTAATTATGTACCTCGATATCACCTTCTTCAACGTCGTAAGGCATCACGTTTCTTCAGCAACATAACCCAACACCCATCAAGACGAATCGAGAACCTATTGAGTAATTATGTTGTGAATCGGGGAACAAAAGAGAGCGCGTCACGTCTCCACATCTTCACAGGTTGTAACACCCCTAAAATTCGAAAATAACAGACAATTAAAACTTCCAAAAACTCTAAAATACATAGCACTGGAATAACGAATAACTAAAGTTACAAGGAAGAATCACTACAACAACGTATCAGAGTTATAACGGAACTATCTAGTCCCACAAACGGGGACAAGATTAGTCGGGTGTTAATAAAACCAGCAAAGCTGCTATCTTCACCAACCCGGATGACGTCACTAAAGCACTCCTACCGAAATTTCTACCAAGCTCCACTCAGATCCATCTAAGACCTGATATACATGTTGAAAGAAAAAGTGTTAGGCTTAACGCCTAGTGAGTTAAAACATTTTCATCATATAAACCATAAAACATTTAAAACGAACATTTTACTCTGAGTAAGGCCATTCTAGAAATACTGATTAATAAGAGGCTTTATGCGCAAATCAAGTTGCTTCTAATTTCCAAACACCTATTTTAAATGATTAATCGACGTCCAACTTTCCCCAAAACGCACCCACACGGTATTTCACCAAAAGACTCTTTGTGTAACTAAAATGGTACGTTTCAACACCGAAGGCATGGGTAAGGGAATACCAAAAAATAACACCTTTCGGTGACAGGGGAGACCCGATTCCATCGAATGTGGCGGACACACAAAGTTAAGTCACTTATCAACGTTCTCGAGTTTCGCATAGACCATGGATCCCCGTATTCGGCTCCTCTGAGCTACCACCGCAAGATACCCAAATGAGCCTAGTGACTACTCGACCTCTAGATGAGTCTCACCACAAAGTCACAAGTCCCTGTATCCATCTCACCATGGGCACCACCGCAAGACTTAGCTCCGTATACGACTCTCCAAGAGCACCACCGCAAGCTTATGTAACAACATGACTTGGGGACCACTCACTAGACTCAAACATGGACATTAAAACTCCATGATGAACATAACGACTCATATGCCTATGGATTCATTGCATTACAGTCTAAACATTACACGACTCCATATGAATGAACTAGCGCATCCAAAACATGTAATAACCAACATTTGTATAATAGTTGCTTTTCCATAAAACACTCCATAATGAGCCATTTAAACTACTGCTCTGATACCATATTTGTAACACCACGGTTACGTAACAAACACTTACTGAACCACCGATAAATTAATTTAGTTTCAAAAACCTCATATTACGGGATAACAATATACAACCCAAAATACATACTTTAAGGCTTAATAATTACATAACAAACCATAACTTAACCATCGGGGACATATCTACCCGGAAATGTTCTAACTATATACAATCCCAAAAGTTTGATGTATAAATACCTAAACCAAAAGTAAGCTTCACGCTTCAGTCCCTACCGATCAACCGACCTTGTTCTTACCCTTGTCGACTTGCCCTGAAAAGTTAATAACCACTAAAAGATAAGCTATAAAGCTTAGTGAATTCATGTGGAAATATGTGGTTACAATGTAGTATACAAGCATACATATTAGGAAACGAAGAAGGCTAAAAAAACAAGTTTATATAACAACAATGAAACAACTTACTTATACCATATGAAATCATATACATAAAACACACTTTCAACGAGGGAATCACAAAGAAAATATCAATGAATTCAACATTATTTTTAGAGATCATGTAAGTTCAATGCCAATTAACTTTTACACAAACATAAGACTTGACACCAAATCCGTCCTTCATCTCCCGGATTGTGCCAAAGTCCTATACTCACCCCCTGACTCCCACTGGGCAGTGAGTACGGCAGCCCCTCCGATTGTCTCACCGGACTCCATGGAATATCGACAATCGACGCCCAAAATACATCACAAGATCAATACGAGCAATATGACAATTCAAGAGGATATCCAGAATCTAGCATGATTCATAGATGAACAATAAGGCACATAAGCATGTATAACCACAAAGTAACGCATATGTCCACATAAACTCACGGTGTTGTTCATTGAATTCGGTTAACCAAACCGAAAGGTCGAATCCCAACTTCTGTTCAATGGTTGGAAAAACACTTCCAAGACCTTCAATTATGCTTAAATTACACCTGGAGTTCATATATAGAGTCCCATTAGCAATGCACAATAATAACACAAGCTTAACCCTTTTTAATACAAGCATTCTACTTTGTTTTTACTATGCAACACCTACTTGCAGACCTGTTTTGCCCATCTTAAACTCAAAATCATCAAATTACTTCTAAAGATGGATTGTACCTCTTTATCATACCTTTTCAGAGCCTATTTATACAGATTTTTAGGATTTTTCTACAATTTTCTATGAATTTTATAACACAGCAGCTCAAAGCTGTCAATAATCAGCTTTGCAACACAGAATACATGGCACTTTTTACCCACCTTAAAGTTGTAATTAGATTTCGATGTCTGAATACAAAACAACAAAGACAATCCTAGCTTTCTAATGCCTCTGACCTCATAATTTTCTGATTTTTCTATGATTTTATACGATTTTTCTAAATCAGTGCTGTAACATGATTTCAAACTAAAAAAAATCACACTTTTGTGCAATTAAGTATCCAATTCCATTCCAATACTAACCCAATTCAGATGTTAACTTAAACTTATCATTATCAAAGTAAAACCAACAAGAAACCAAGGTTCATTCATCCATTTCTACCAATTTCATAAAAATACAACTTTGTATGACATAGAGTTAACTTGTTCTTTGTGAAAATTCACTTTCCTTTCCATCTTCTTGCAAATCAACCAACATAAAACCTTAATCTTACAAAATTATCCACTAATCAGAAACATGCAAACCCTAATCTCCTTAATTAACACTACTTATAATGATTAAACTTAGTATTAGGAGTATACCTTCACTAATCTTCACATATACTTCAAGATTTCATCACTTTGACCTTGATTCTTCAAAGATTGGGTGTATTTGAGCTTAAATGTGTGAGGATCGCACCATAACTGTGTGTGGATGCTCTTGAACTGAAAATGATATAAAATGGGCCTAAAATTCGTTTTTTCTAAGTTAAATCCGGGTTGGGTCGGGTTTGACCCGCATGGGTACCCATTTTGACCACTCAACACTAAAAATGACATAACTTTTCGCTCGGAACTCCGTTTTCGATGAGGTTTTCGCCTACGCGTTCATAACGAGATAATGAACAACTTCCACCAAAAATATTTCAGAAAATATCTACCAATAAAAGCAGTTTTACATATTTGTGAACGTTATTCTTTCCTTTGAAATTTTGTTATTTTTGATTTTTAGCTCGGAATCTCGTAAAAGTTTCCCGACACTTCCAACAACTCCTAATAGGTCCAAAACTTAGTTCCAAAGCTTAACATCTCATCAAATACCTCTCGTTTGAGTTTTGTGCACGTAGTTTCCCAAAATAGCAACGTATTTTGTAAAACTTGCATAAAATACAATCTACGCGACCTTTTCGACTTCCGTCACTTATAGCACTTCATATTTACTTATTCAAAGGTGTTTCAACCTTCACATCACCATTTAAATCCTCCGTTCAAGTTTTGGGTAGATTTTTCCCATTTTAGCACTCTAGTGACCTACCCGATTTCCATTTAAGTAATGCACTTTGTATTTTGAACCCTCACATCATCTAATTATGTCTTTTGTGAGGTGTTATCACCAATATTACCTCTTATATCTCATTCCAAATATGGGCTCTACTTATAGCTCACTAGTGAAACATATTTAGGAGGGTGGATGTTACAAATACCTCCTCCTTTTGAAGATTCCGTCCTCGGAATCATCGCTGCTCGAACAGGGTTGGGTACTTCGCCATCATTTCTGCTTTATTCTCCCAAGTCCAATTTGGTCCACGGTGATGCTTCCACTTAACCAACACCAGTTCCACAATCTTGTTGCGCAGATTCACCGTTCGTTCATTTAAGATAGCCTCGGGTTCTTCAGCATATCTTAGTTTCTCGTCTATTTTAACTTCCGTTAATGGCACCACCTCATCGTGTTTACCGAGACATTTCCTTAGATAACCAACATGAAAAACATCATGGATACCCGTGAGTTCTTCTGGCAACTCAAGCCGATACGCTTGTTTTCCAATACGCTCCAATATCTTGAACGGTCCGATGAAACGAGGACTGAGTTTACCGTGCTTTTTAAATCGTAAAACACCTTTCCATGGGGAGACTTTTAGCATGACGAGGTCTCCGACTGAGAACTCGATGGGTCTTCGGCGGCAATCTGCATAAGATTTCTGTCGATCCTGAGCAACTTTCATTCTTTCTCGTATAACTTGAATCTTGTCGTGGGTGATTTGGACTAATTCTGGACCAGCTAGAATCTTCTCTCCCGTTTCCCGCCAACAAAGAGGCGTACGACACTTACGTTCGTACAGAGCCTCGAAAGGAGCCATTCCGATCGTCGAGTGATAGCTGTTATTGTATGAGAATTCAACTAAGGGCAAGTGAGTGTCCCAGCTTCCGCCAAACTCAAGTACACAAGCTCGTAACATATCTTCGAGTGTTTGGATCGTACGCTCTGATTGTCCATCGGTCTGTGGATGATACGCGGTACTCAATGCAACTCGCGTTCCCAATTCACGCTGTAGACCGGACCAAAAGTTAGAAGTGAAACGTGAATCACGATCTGAGATTACCTTCAAGGGTACGCCATGTCGAGCAATAATCTCGTCAATATAAAGTTGTGCCCATCGATCCATTGTATATGACTCCTGAACAGGAAGGAAATGTGCGCTCTTCGTCAATCGGTCCACGATAACCCAAATGCTATCGTGCTGTCGAGAAGTCTTTGGTAGTTTTGTTACCAAATCCATTGTCAGTTCTTCCCATTTCCATACAGGTATATCGAGTGGCTGTAGACTTCCGTATGGCTTCTGATGTTCGGCTTTTACCTGCAAACATGTGATGCACTTTTCAACGTAACGACAGATATCAACTTTCATTCCCGGCCACCAATAATCGATACGCAAGTCATGGTACATCTTCGTACTTCCTGGATGAACAGATAATCTTGACTTATGTGCCTCCTCCAAGATAGTCTCCCGTAATCCTCCGAGTCTCGGTACCCAGATTCGGGTCTTGAAGACTTTAAGTCCGCGGTTATCGTCAGTTAAAGAATCTAAATAACCCACCATACGTTCAGACTTGACATGTTCCGGCTTCAAAGCCTCAGTCTGCCATCTTTGTAAGTCATTGATAAGAGTAGACTCCACTGAGATATGAGTGATAGCGTAACACGTAGATCCGATATGCGCCTTCCTACTTAACGCATCCGCCACTACGTTAGCTTTACCCGGATGGTAGAGTATCTCACAGTCATAATCTTTAATCAATTCCATGGCCCGTTGCTGACGCATATTCAAGGTTTGTTGGTCAAAAAGATATTTCAAGCTCTTGTGATCAGTATACAATTGGCATTTCGTGCCGTACAGATAATGACGCCAAAGTTTCAAAGCAAAGACAACCGCTGCTAGCTCAAGATCATGGGTTGGGTAGTTTTTCTCATATTCTTTTAGCTGTCGCGAAGCATATGCGATTACCTTGCCCCGTTGCATCAATACACAACCCAATCCTAGTTTTGACGCGTCACTGTATACTATGAAATCATCGCTTCCTTCAGGTAAGGAAAGTACCGGTGCGTGCGTCAAACAGTCCTTCAAAGTCTGGAATGCGTTTTCCTGGTCCTCGTTCCAGACAAATTTCACATCCTTGCGGGTGAGAGAAGTGAGGGGTACGGCGATTTTCGAGAAATCCCGTATAAATCGTCGATAGTAACCCGCCAAGCCGAGAAAACTACGTAATTCGGAGGCATTCTTAGGTTGTTCCCATTTCTGTATTGCCTCAATCTTAGATGGATCCACGGAAACACCATCACAGGATATCGTATGCCCCAAGAATTGTACTTGACGGAGCCAGAATTCACATTTCGAGAACTTGGCATATAATCGTTCCTTTCTCAACAACTCCAACATTTCTCTAAGGTGCACGGCATGATCTGCCTCGGTCTTAGAATATACCAAGATATCGTCAATAAAGACAATAACAGACTTATCAAGCATCGGACGACATACTCGATTCATTAAATCCATGAATGTTGCAGGTGCATTCGTAAGTCCAAACGGCATGACAAGGAATTCATAATGTCCATACCGTGTGCGGAAAGCTGTCTTAGGAACATCCTCCTCACGTACCTTAAGTTGATGATATCCTGATCTTAAATCAATCTTGGAAAAATAACTTGCACCATGTAATTGATCAAATAGATCATCAATTCGTGGAAGAGGGTATTTATTCTTGATGGTTACCTTATTCAGATCCCGGTAATCAATACACATTCGAAAGGAACCATCTTTCTTCTTTACAAACAATACCGGAGCACCCCAGGGTGAAGTGCTTGGTCGAATAAATCCCTTGTCCAACAACTCTTGTAATTGGCTCATCATTTCTTTCATTTCCGCCGGTGCGAGACGATAGGGTGTCTTAGCGATAGGAGCGGCACCGGGTACTAAATCGATTCGAAACTCTACTTGTCTGTCCGGTGGCAACCCTGGCAAGTCATCGGGAAATAAATCTGAAAACTCACATACGATTGGCACATCCTTCACTGTCTTCTTCCCCTCTTTGGGTGAATCTAAAACATAGGCCAGAAAAGAGGAATATCCTTTCGTTAGATATCGTCGGGCCTTGAGCATAGAGATTACCTTTACATCTCCTACACGTCGTTCACCGTATACATATAGGTAATCTCCGTCGTCCTTCGGTATTCGAATCATTCGGTGAGAGCATATGATGTCGACGCGGTTTCTAGCTAACCAATCCATCCCAATAACAATATCAAAGCCATGAATATCCATCGGGATCAGATCTATTGAGAACTCATAGTCGTCAAGAATTAACACACAGTCTCTATATATTTTATAGGCAACTAGAACACCCCCGTTAGCCGTATCGACAGTGAATGGTTTATCAAGCATATAAGGCACAGAATCCAGAAATCGAGTATAATAATGTGATACGAAGGAGTTAGTTGCTCCAGAATCAAATAAAATACGCGCAGGTCGAGAATTCACAAGGAAAATACCAATAACAACGTCCGGTTCATTATGAGCTTCCTCTGCGGTAATCTGGAAAGCTCGAGCTCGTGCTTTGGGTACCTCCTCCTTTTGAACGGAAGACCCGGTTGTCGTCGGTCGCTGAACTGATGATTTACTTTCTTCTCGTTTGACTCGAGGGCAATTTCTTTGTTTGTGCCCCAATACTCCACACGAATAACATGCGTCTTGCCGTCGTGGACAACCAGTACGAATATGGCCCACGTCGCCACAACAAAAGCATCTAAGAGTTGTCGGTTCAGCGTTACATCGTCCCGAATGAAGCTTACCACACTTCTGACAATTTTGTGGCGCGTTCGGCTGGAATAAAGTTATGTTAAGTTCAACAGTTCATATTATTTAACTATAATATTTAAGATTTATACCTGGAGTGTATAAGCCTGTGAAGGAGCACGGGAAGTGGTTTGAGTCTGTGTTCGTCTCGGGGTGAAGAATCGAGGCGATTTGTGGGTCGGTAACGAGAACGTTCTTTCATTTCTTTGTCGTTTCAACTGGAAATTTGGTTCATCAAGTATTGTTAAATCATGTTCACGGCGACGAGCGTACTCCACAGCTTTATTGAAACTTGGAATGTCGCGGTTAGCAACAAACTCCCGGATTTCTCGTCTCAAACCATCGACAAAATGCTCTATTCGTTCATGTTCGGAAGATAAAAATCGTAAGGCAAAACGTGCCTTTTGGTTAAATTGAGTCTCATACTCAATTACAGACATGTTCCCTTGATTGAGTTCCAAGAATTCTTTCTCAAGCCTCCGTTGCAAATCGATCGGGCAGAATTGCTCAAAGAAATGAGTCTTGAAAGACTCCCAAGTCAAGCTTTCACGTTCCTTTTCAGTAAGGGATTCAAAAGTTGCATCCCACCATGTGAGTGCACGCTCTGTCAACATTGCACTGGCATAATTCACTTTATCTTCATTCAACACTCGGGAAATTCGGAACACCTTTTCGATGTTTTGGATCCATTGAACTGCGGTTACCGGATCAGACAGTCCGGTAAAATCTGTAGCGCCACTACTACGAAAGCTTTTAAACGAGACCCGTTCAGATTTGGGTTTTGAGGGATCACCCATCTCTTTCTCTTTACTCTTTCCTGTGTCATGCTTATATTGTTCAAAGGTTTGTTGAACAAAAGTCGTGAGTCGTTTCATTAATCGTTCACCACGAGGAGACAAGGGCGTATCATCCTCATTCACGTTAAGGTCGGGATCATTTTCTCTAACCTCGGGGTTTGGTGGAGTGTGGCTAGCAGCATCACCATCAGACATCGTCCTATAAAGTTGTACACATATGAAGAGTATCAAAACATATAGAGCATTAAGCAACATCCTATTTATGGTCCTTTACCCAATTTGAGTCTCTCCTAATGGTCCATATCCCGTATCAATCATCGCTTAGTTACTATATAACATCAACGCCTAGTTTAAGTCTAGTTACCGTTATAGATACCTAGATCACTTAAACTACTGCTCTGATACCATATTTGTAACACCACGGTTACGTAACAAACACTTACCGAACCACCGATAAATTAATTTAGTTTCAAAAACCTCATATTACGGGATAACAATATACAACCCAAAATACATACTTTAAGGCTTAATAATTACATAACAAACCATAACTTAACCATCGGGGACATATCTACCCGGAAATGTTCTAACTATATACAATCCCAAAAGTTTGATGTATAAATACCTAAACCAAAAGTAAGCTTCACGCTTCAGTCCCTACCGATCAACCGACCTTGTTCTTACCCTTGTCGACTTGCCCTGAAAAGTTAATAACCACTAAAAGATAAGCTATAAAGCTTAGTGAATTCATGTGGAAATATGTGGTTACAATGTAGTATACAAGCATACATATTAGGAAACGAAGAAGGCTAAAAAAACAAGTTTATATAACAACAATGAAACAACTTACTTATACCATATGAAATCATATACATAAAACACACTTTCAACGAGGGAATCACAAAGAAAATATCAATGAATTCAACATTATTTTTAGAGATCATGTAAGTTCAATGCCAATTAACTTTTACACAAACATAAGACTTGACACCAAATCCGTCCTTCATCTCCCGGATTGTGCCAAAGTCCTATACTCACCCCCTGACTCCCACTGGGCAGTGAGTACGGCAGCCCCTCCGATTGTCTCACCGGACTCCATGGAATATCGACAATCGACGCCCAAAATACATCACAAGATCAATACGAGCAATATGACAATTCAAGAGGATATCCAGAATCTAGCATGATTCATAGATGAACAATAAGGCACATAAGCATGTATAACCACAAAGTAACGCATATGTCCACATAAACTCACGGTGTTGTTCATTGAATTCGGTTAACCAAACCGAAAGGTCGAATCCCAACTTCTGTTCAATGGTTGGAAAAACACTTCCAAGACCTTCAATTATGCTTAAATTACACCTGGAGTTCATATATAGAGTCCCATTAGCAATGCACAATAATAACACAAGCTTAACCCTTTTTAATACAAGCATTCTACTTTGTTTTTACTATGCAACACCTACTTGCAGACCTGTTTTGCCCATCTTAAACTCAAAATCATCAAATTACTTCTAAAGATGGATTGTACCTCTTTATCATACCTTTTCAGAGCCTATTTATACAGATTTTTAGGATTTTTCTACAATTTTCTATGAATTTTATAACACAGCAGCTCAAAGCTGTCAATAATCAGCTTTGCAACACAGAATACATGGCACTTTTTACCCACCTTAAAGTTGTAATTAGATTTCGATGTCTGAATACAAAACAACAAAGACAATCCTAGCTTTCTAATGCCTCTGACCTCATAATTTTCTGATTTTTCTATGATTTTATACGATTTTTCTAAATCAGTGCTGTAACATGATTTCAAACTAAAAAAAATCACACTTTTGTGCAATTAAGTATCCAATTCCATTCCAATACTAACCCAATTCAGATGTTAACTTAAACTTATCATTATCAAAGTAAAACCAACAAGAAACCAAGGTTCATTCATCCATTTCTACCAATTTCATAAAAATACAACTTTGTATGACATAGAGTTAACTTGTTCTTTGTGAAAATTCACTTTCCTTTCCATCTTCTTGCAAATCAACCAACATAAAACCTTAATCTTACAAAATTATCCACTAATCAGAAACATGCAAACCCTAATCTCCTTAATTAACACTACTTATAATGATTAAACTTAGTATTAGGAGTATACCTTCACTAATCTTCACATATACTTCAAGATTTCATCACTTTGACCTTGATTCTTCAAAGATTGGGTGTATTTGAGCTTAAATGTGTGAGGATCGCACCATAACTGTGTGTGGATGCTCTTGAACTGAAAATGATATAAAATGGGCCTAAAATTCGTTTTTTCTAAGTTAAATCCGGGTTGGGTCGGGTTTGACCCGCATGGGTACCCATTTTGACCACTCAACACTAAAAATGACATAACTTTTC
The DNA here is from genome assembly GCA_954870635.1 of Arctium minus. Classification (NCBI taxonomy): domain Eukaryota; kingdom Viridiplantae; phylum Streptophyta; class Magnoliopsida; order Asterales; family Asteraceae; genus Arctium; species Arctium minus. The sequence continues at coordinate 148,454,582 of OX941081.1, forward strand.
GCTCGGAACTCCGTTTTCGATGAGGTTTTCGCCTACGCGTTCATAACGAGATAATGAACAACTTCCACCAAAAATATTTCAGAAAATATCTACCAATAAAAGCAGTTTTACATATTTGTGAACGTTATTCTTTCCTTTGAAATTTTGTTATTTTTGATTTTTAGCTCGGAATCTCGTAAAAGTTTCCCGACACTTCCAACAACTCCTAATAGGTCCAAAACTTAGTTCCAAAGCTTAACATCTCATCAAATACCTCTCGTTTGAGTTTTGTGCACGTAGTTTCCCAAAATAGTAACGTATTTTGTAAAACTTGCATAAAATACAATCTACGCGACCTTTTCGACTTCCGTCACTTATAGCACTTCATATTTACTTATTCAAAGGTGTTTCAACCTTCACATCACCATTTAAATCCTCCGTTCAAGTTTTGGGTAGATTTTTCCCATTTTAGCACTCTAGTGACCTACCCGATTTCCATTTAAGTAATGCACTTTGTATTTTGAACCCTCACATCATCTAATTATGTCTTTTGTGAGGTGTTATCACCAATATTACCTCTTATATCTCATTCCAAATATGGGCTCTACTTATAGCTCACTAGTGAAACATATTTAGGAGGGTGGATGTTACAGTACGCTTCTAGTTTATTAATAAAAGGTAATAACAATATATCAAGACTACCTTTTTATTACCTGTTCATCAATATGCAGTATGTAAAAACTCAATTAAGTTTCATTACCATTATTGTTTCATTACATTTCTATTATGTTTCACTATATCAAATATGTTTCACTAGGTTTACTATATTAATATTTTGTTTCACTATATCGGGTTTCATTATATTAATATTTTGTTTCATTACCTTTCCATTATGTTTCACTATATCAAATCTGTTTCATCAGGTTTCACTTTATTAACATTTTATGTTTCATCAGTTTCACTATATTAATATTTTGTTTCACTATATCAAATCCATTATGTTTCACTATATTAATATTTTGTGCCTGGAGGTAATTTCATATGAATACTTGAAAAATTAAATATTTTAATTTTATATTAATATTTTTATCAATCAATGATTCATTAGAATCAAAAATAGAGGATCCGTATGATTAAAATTTGTTTTCCTAAATTAAATATCTCATTTTTACATTAATAAATAACTAACATTACCATATATAAAATAAATTAAAAATAAATAATTATTAATATAATAATAATAACAATTACCGTATATATTATGAAATTATGTAAAATACTAAAATAACCTTATCAATTAAAAATAAAATTAAAAAAAATTCAATGATTGGTTGATTTCAGTTTCCAAAGTTTCCAATGTAATACTGGTTTCCAATTGATCTCTCCCCTATATATATATATATATGTATATAGTGTTTGGTTCATTTGAGAAATGGTAAATATATGAAAAATAGAGAAGTAATCATAGCCATTCATATGGTCAAGATCGGATTTGACTAGTCAAATATTGCGGCTTTGACCGGTCAAAAGTTGCGGCTTTGACTGGTCAAAAGTTGCGGCTATCCCAAAAATAGAAGGACAATTTCGTAAATTTTACAAAACACACGGGCTGTGTTCATATATGAACATGTATAATTCACATATGAACTATATGTTTATATATGAACCAGTGCAATTCACAACTGAACTCTTTTAACTGATTCATATATGAACCTTTGTGATTCATATATGAATCAGTTGAACTAACTAACAGATTCATATATGAACCTTTGTGAATCACAAAGATTCATATATGAATCTGTATGAATCACAAAGATTTATATATGAATCAGTTGAACTAATTAACAGATTCATATATGAATCTTTGTGATTCATACAGATTCATATATGAACTTATCCCGTGTATTTTACAAATTACTTCTCTACCTTCTATAGGCCAGACAAGGAATTATCCGGTGCTTCGCGGTCAAAGCCGCAAATGTTGACCAGATGAATGCCTAAGATTACTTCTCTATTTCTCATATATTTATCATTTCTCAAATGAACCTGTCCCTATATATATATATATATATATATATATATATATATATATATATATATATAGGGGTGAGTTCAAATGAAAACTCATTTTTCATTGTGCACATGAGGACAAATCTTAACCATTGATCAAAACTTAGAAAACTAATCAATGGTTAATATATAATAAGGTTAATTGGGAAGTAATTAAGGACAAAATTGTAATTTGAATAAACGTCTACCTTCTTTGACTTTTTATTTCTATTTTTAATTAAAAAAATTTACCCCCTTAAACTTTAAAATAATTTATCTTAAAAATTACTAATATTTTAATCAAACAAATTATATCAAAAAAACGAGAATTTCGTGCTCTTCGATATGATATCCTTCTCGATATAGTTTTTTTTTTTTCGTTTTAACCGTTTTTTTACGTGAAATTCTATATACGTGTTATATTCATTATGAATATGCATGCACATCTTCGGGTGTCCACATTCAATATGAATAACAAAGGTGAACGTTCATTCACTATTCATGATGAATAATACCATATGTAGGATGAATAATACAATATTCAGAATTTTTTCGTTTTAACCGTTTTTTACGTGAAATTCTATATATGTGTTATATTCATTATGAATATGCATGCGCATCCTCGGGTGCCCACATTCAGTATGAATAACAAAGGTGAACGTTCATTCACTATTCATGATGAATAATACAGTATTCAGGATGAATAATATAGTATTCAGGATGAATAATACACGAATCCATGATTCATGTATTATTTATCATGAATCGTGTATTATTCACCCTGAATATTCTATTATTCATCCTGAATGATACATTATTCATGATGAATAATATATGAATGACCCGTGAAGGTGTAGACACATGACGCACTATCTTTTATTTCCCAATTCATAACCGAAATTTGGTTTAATTCATTATGAATATGTATGCGCATCCCCGGATGTCCCACATTCAGTATGAATAACAAATGTGAACATTCATTCATTATTCATGATGAATAATATAATATTCAGGATGAATTACACAACATTCATGACGAATAATACACGAATTCATGAATCGTGAATTATTCACCTTGAATGTTGTATTATTCATCCTGAATGATACATTATTCATGATGAATAACACATGAATGACCTGTGAATATATGGAGACGTGACGCACTCTCTTTTGTTCCCCGATTCACAACAGAATTACTTGATAGGTTCTCGATTCATCTTGATGGGTGTTAGGTTACGGTGTTGAAGAAACGTGATGCCTTACGACGTTGAAGAAACGTGATGCCTTACGACGTTGAAGAAAGTGGTGAATAAGGTGATGTCGAGTTACATATTTACGGTGTCGAGGCGTTGTACAAACTTGAACATACATAAATATTCATAATGAATATAACACATATATAGCATTTCACGTAAAAAACGGTTAAAACGACAAAAAAAACTATATCGAGATGGATGTCATATCGAAGAGTACGAAATTCTCGTTTTTTTGATGTAATTTATTTGATTAAAATATTAGTAACTTTTAAGATAATTTATTTTAAACTTTAATTGGGTAAAAAGTTTTTAATTAAAAATGAAAATAAAAAGTCAATTATGGTACGCGTGTATTTAAATTTTCTTCCAATTTTACCCCTAATCATTTTAAAATTAAAAACTCTATTTAATATGAGTTGTTGGATCAAAAGAGATCGAGTGACTGAGAATTGTCCTCACGTGCACAATGAAAAATGAGTTTTCATTTGAACTTTCCTCTCTCTCTCTCTCTCTCTATATATATATATATATAGGGGGTCATTAAAGGGAGAATTTGGTTGTTTTGTGATAACCGTGAGATCCAATCTCAACCACAAATCAATGAATAAATTAGGAAATTATTAATTTTGGTAATTTTAACTTATGATTTTAATTAAATGACAACTTAAGTATTTTAAAAATAGACTCTCTCCTCCTTCCTCTCTCTTCTTTCCGGCGAACTTTATTCCGGCAAAAACATGATGCACACTGTGATACCCTTAATAAAATAACGAAAAGATATACTGTGATACACTTAGCAAAGCAAAACACTACCTGATACTATGTGATACACTTCGTAAAACAAGAAAAATACATTGTGATACCCAATAACTTTTAACTATAAGTCATTACAATAACTATGATACATACTGTGATACCAAAATAACTTTGAACAGTAAGACATTTAAATGACTATGATACATGTGATACACAAGAACTTATAACAGTAACACATTAAATGACTATGATACATACTGTGATACCCAATAACTTGTAGCAGCAAGACATTATATGACTATGATACACAGTGTGATACCTAATAGATTTTGGTCGGCAGTTAGCTTTAAATTAATAAATTACGGTAAATTGAAATCATTTAAATTTGGAATGAGTCAAATAAGGAATTGATTTTTTTATTAAAAGAAATTCAAATTATCAAATTACCAAATTATCGTTTTACATTATTTTAAAAACAAAATTAATTATATTAAATGAGTGGCTCACATTAGATCTCACGGTTACCACAAACTTCCTAGTTTTCATTTGATTATGCCCCTCTCTCTCTCTCTCTCTCTCTATATATATATATATATATATATATAGTGGAAGGATATTTTGCAACTTTTGAAAAGGTTGCAACCTTTGCAACTCATATCTTAACCGTCGGATTCATGATCGACGGTTATTTTATTTTTATTTTTATTTTTTTTTGATTAAAAATATTGGGCCCCATATCTGTTGTAACCGTCGATCATGAATCCGACGGTTAAGATGTGGGTTGCAAGAGTTGCAACATTTTCAAGAGTTGCAAAATATCCTATATAAATATATTTTTTAAATTATTAAACTTATGGATTTCTAAAATATAATGTAATAAAAATATACATTATAAATATAATAATGAAAAGTAAAAAATGTTAAACATCACGAAAACTATTTGTTAAAAAATTATAAAGTTTATTAGTAATTTAATATATAAATCTTACTTCCAAAACAACAAAAGACAAATTAATTTATTTTATAATTAATTTACATAAATTATTAAGTGTATTAGTAGTTTAATATATAAATCTTATTTTCAAAACAACAAAAAACAAATTAATTTATTTTATAATTAATTTACATATTAGAAACTAACATCATTTTAATTTCAAAAATACTTAACCCCCCTTCACAAAACATTTATCGGTAAGATTTCTTTTTCTCACTCTACCGAGTAAGATACTCAACTATCAAATAATAGACAACTAATTTTACTTGATAAAATGTGTTTTGCACGTTCTGTTTTCATTTTATAACATAAATTTCATCGTTTTTTGCCAGGTTTCAGCATGTCTCATACATTTTTCTTGCATTTTTGTTTAGTTTTTCTCTTTTCAACGTCTATTACTTTGTGGCGGGCATATTCATGTTTTTACGAGTTTTTTCAATGTGCATGTGTGTTTTTAGACTCGAGAAAGAGAACAAAGAAGGAAGTGCAAGTGGTGTAGAAAGCGGAAAAGATGAAGAAAAGGAGTTGGAAGTGCATATGATTTAGTTGCATGGCTGTGAGCAAGAGGAAATCTGGATTCTGTCAGTTTTGCACTACTCGCAGTCGTGAGCATTTTAGTCATGCGTCTGTGGACGAGACGCTGCAGCCCTGAAAATCTGTTTTCAGCTAGGGTTATTTCGATCATTTAGGCATGGATATTTAACCTTTTGGTGTTGTGTTTTAGGTATTAAGTCTCTATCGGACTTTTTTTATACCAATTTTAGGTTTTCCTTTATGCATTAGAGAATATTTTTTTAGCTTAATTTAGATCGATTTGAAGCTATGGCCATTGATTGAACTTGATTTTGAGAATGAATCTATGAATTAGAGAGTAATTGCATCTTCTTCTCCCTTTTATGCTTTGTTTTATCTCTTGTTTTATATTTCTAGCTTAAATCTTTGAGGTGGCGTTTGGTTCGCAGAATGTTTTTGGATGTAATGGAATCTGTCAAATGACTTTGAAGGAATTCGAATTGAATGTTGTCAGGTTCGACCACATGTTTGGTTGGTAGACATTGAAATAAAATTTGTTAAAAAATTGGAATATATCTGTTTGGTTCTCATAATGTAGCTTTGAAATTGGAATGAAATATTGGTAAATAACCAAAATGTTCTTTTTTGAAAAATTTTAAATTTGTTTAAAACTAAAAATACTTTAATAAAAATAATCCTTTAATGTGTAAAACAATATAAAATACACAACCAAATATAACCAAACCAAACCACCTTACTAAATCAATATTAAAATTGTTTCATAATAGCTAATTTTTTATCATGTAAAATAAATAAATAATCGACATAATTCGGTGTTTATTATATTAAGAGTAAACTACAAGTTTGGTCCATTTGGTTTCTTGAAAGTAACACTTTACGTCCCTGCAGTTTTGAAATTACAGTTTGACCATCGTGGTTTTCAAAAACGACTGATTTGGTCCCTGCCTCTAACGGTCGTTAACACTTAACCGTTAATTTGAGGGCATTTTATTCATTTTTTGGTTTTTGTCTATTTTTTAATAAAACTAAAAAAAATATCTTTTTTAAACTAATCCACTAGTTTCATGCCACCTTTTTTGACCTTTTCCTAAAACCCATGAATCCTTTTCCCGTCGGTAAACCCTTCGGTCATCATCTCCGATGAATATCCAGTAATCTTCTCCGGCGAACCTCTGGTCATCTCTTAAAACCTAAATCTAAACCTTAAACCAAAACCAAAATCTAAACCTCAAATCCAAACCAAAAACTAAAACAAAAACCCAAATTCACAATTCATAAGTCATAACAGATTGTCCTTCATGTTGTAGCCCTGTGGTAAGGTAACATCCTGGGGGATCAGTGGATGGTATCCCTGACTACCCAGGTTCGAACCCCGTGGTGAGCATCCTGTGACATCCATGATCATGGGCCTGCCACATAGTGGTACCCTTAATTGGACTGGGTCGTGATCGACGGGGATTAGTCGGGTGGCACCCTTAAGTGGGAGCTCGGATACCCCGGGAACGTATGCGTGTGTTAACTTGTCGTTCAAAAAAAATAAATAAGTCAGAACAGATTGAAGATGAATACAAAATGATTCGGCCGAATTTAACAAAAACCAGACAACAAATTCCTCATTTGTGAGGAACGCGAAGCAGAAAAGAAATTGGGATCTGTAGAGAATCAAAAAGCTGAGATTTTTTTTGTTCATTCATGGATTATTGCTCTATTTACTAAGCACAATGAACATTTCCAACAATATTCTTCAGAATATCATCAAACCTTTCAAATTTTGATTACATAGTGGAAACAGACCTTAATCGATGAAACCCCACTTAATCGATGAACGCCCTTGATGGGTGATGTAGTTTTGAATCAAAAAGCCCAAACGACGAGTCTTGTTTGAAGCCCAGAGGAGAAGGGGGTGGCGAACAGCGGTGGGGGGGACTAAGAAACATCAAATCATGCTTACTGGTTTTGATGTAGATCATTACTGATACAGAGAGACTAAGAAAGAATGAGGAAATCCTAATCTTGAGGAGGTCAACGAAGTTGCAGGTCTGGAAGGAGGCAGGTGTTAGCAGAGTTATAGGTGGTGGCGATGTGGATATGGTGCTTCGATGATGGAGAGGTAGGGAGGCAGGTCCTGTGGTTTGATGTTTATAACGATTTTCGTCTCCGATCTTTCAAAACTGTTTTTTTCGTCCTTGTGGTTTCTATTTTGATTCCATTTTCGTCCCTCCATCCAACTTTGTTAAAATTAAAGTTAATTCTTCTAAAAAGTGATTGATTAAATTATAATTTGGCCTTTGTGGTATAACAAATTTTTACATTTTTATTCTTAAATTACATAGTTTATATTTTTTTTACTTTTTACTTTTTCCTTATTTATTGTATTTCATCATGAGTTCAAGACATTTATTTTTCTATTAATTATATTGTATATTTTTAATATTGTTATAACTTTAATTATAAAAATAATCAAATAATTTTATTAAAAATATTGATAAATACATTATATATTTTTCAAAGTTTTATATTTAAATCTCCTAACATTAATAGTTTTAATCTATTGACTTAGTAAAACTTTTTATTTATTTTAAATTACCATTGAAAAAAGTTTAATAAAATTTGAGAAAATATAGTCTTATTTTATAACAATTGGTTGCTGTTTTTATTAAATGCGCTTTACTCCCACTATTCCATATTTTCATTTAAACTCTATTTTTTTTATTAATTAATCAAATTTGTTTAATATTTAAATTAAACACACACATATAAAACTTTGTTTTCTACAAAAAAAAATAGTCTTATTATATATACAAAGGTTTATATGTGTGTGTATGTTTAATTTATATATTAAAAATATTTGATTAATTAATAAAAAAAAGTTTAAATGAAAATATGGAATAGTGAAAATAAAGTGCATTTAACAAAAACAACAACCGGTTGTTATTAAATAAAACTATTTTTTCCTCGAATTTTATTAAACTTTTTCCAGTGGTAATTTAAATAAATAAAAAGCTTTAATACATCAATAGATAAAAAAATATTAATTTTAGGAGATTTAAACCTAAAGCTTTGAAAAAAATATCATGTATTTATCAATATTTTTAATGAAATTATTTGATTATTTTTATAATTAAAGTTATAATAATATTGAAAATATACAATATAATTAATAGAAAAATAAATGTCTTCATGAAATACAATAAATAAAGAAAAAGTAAAAAAATGTAAACTATGTAATTTAAGGATAAAATGTAAACCTGGTCCATAAGCGGAGCTCCAACAGGTAAAGCAGCTCGTACACCCGCCATGTTCAGTTCAAACTCCTCCACCGTATATGCTTTACACGTCCTCCAAAATAACTTCTTCTTGTATTTGACCCTACTGTCCCTGATTTTTACGTTCATTAATAGATGGTGACAACAAAGTGCATGATGGGCGCCTGGGTACACTGTATTAATTGTTTGGTGAATTGAAGCAGCCCTGTCGGATACAAAAACCAACCCCTCGGGTTCCCCGATACAACGCTTCAGCATGGTTAAGAACCAAGTCCACACATCCCCACTCTCAGACCTACCAACTCTGAAAGCGATGGGCAAAATCTGGTTATTTGCGTCTATAGCAACGGTTAAGAACATTGTGCCCAAGTAAGTACCCTTCAAATGAGCAGCATCGATGATAATGACCGGACAGAGTTGTGTCGTAAACGACCGAATCTGGATATTTAAGGCATTTTCATATTAACATTATTCAATATAGCAATTCAATAAACCATATAGTGACGCGAAATTTATTAAAATAACAACGTACCGCGCAACCGAGGGCAACGAAACACATCTCAAAACGTTCTCTACTGTTTGTCCTTATTAAGGTAACGGTACCAGGATTCCGGAGCTCCAGATTATAGAGAAAGCAGGGGAGTCAGGTAAACGATTCTTCAGGGGTACCACACACCATCGTCAATGCATAAGCTTTTGCACGTCAGGCTTGCCAGTAAGAAATATCTATTTTCAAATTCGATCTTACGTCGTTGACAATGTCGGATCCACGATATGTCCTGCTGGTATCCTGCACTTTAGGGTAAATATAATTACCCAATACTCTACTGTTTGCTTGATGGTGGTTGGGATGCAGTTGCGTCCTCGAGAAAGTGTGTACGTCATCCAATATACGAACATGAAACATATTGGTATTTTCGACATTTGTCGAATAGATACGCCAAGAACAGCCGACTTGCCTACATCTGGCTTCGTATCTGGTTTTATTTGACCGGTGAACTCCAAAATCAAAACCCTCTTCAAGAAACTTCAAACCGAGAGCGAGTGTAAGATCATTTTTCGTCGGGAATACTTGACCCAAACTTACTCTTTCACTACGATTATAACGTGGGGGTAGGTTGGGTGTGATGACTGGGGCCGCTGATGGAAGTGGAGAGGGCATATCAAATAAATCATTTATCCCACCGTATGATTTGATAGGACTACTTTTTGGTTCGCCGTCGTCTTCATCAATATCAACATCATATAAACCCAAGTGGTAAACATGAGACTCCTTATCATGTCTATAAACTTCGTCGTTGTCATCTTCTTCCTGTTGTTCTTCTTCTCCTTCTGTTTGTTGTGTTTCAGGAACAACATCTAGGGTATCATCAGATTCATCCACACCGCCTCCGGTGTTCGAAGTACCACCGAGATCGCTTCCACCGGACATCGATGAATCGACAAACACACAGAGTGTTGGCGGATTATTTTCACCGTCAAATAATTGAATGAAAGACAAAACATCGTCAGAGTTGCATAACTCATAGTTATACGATATTCTAATCCTACCAAGAGCAGGATCAATAAGAAATTTTCTGTGATTACAACTAACCAACCTCGGATGCGTAATGTTTGATGCCACCTTGACGTGGGTTATCGGTTGATCGGTAACATACTCCCACCCGTTATCATTCTGTTGCCATGAACCACCGCTTAGGAGATGTAACTTCACTTTATCCTCTCCGGAACTCATATTTAAAAAAACACACACAGAAAAGGAAGATACACAAGCAAATCAATTGTATGAAATTGTGGATGAAAATTGTGATTTACAACTTCAATGGTTGCTGGTCTTATAGCAATAATTTAGAGAATCAATTTGTACAAACACAGGGAAATAACTCATCTGCTAAAGTTGATTTGATATCATAACTTGTTGAAAAATACAGTAAACATCAACCTTAAAAAACAACTTAAAAACGTGAAAAAATAGCAAACCAACAAAAATCTAAGGAGAAACCCTAATTAGGAATAATCTGGGATTGACATGTGCCCTAGGACGCCATTCTGGGCTCCATGGCGTCCTTTGGGACATTTGAGTAAAACGGGGAAAGGGATGGCTAAGAGGCCAATCCATCCCCGTGTTTGGTCCATTTGGGTCAATTTCCCAAAAAAAATACTATTGTTTCCATAAAGTTATATCGTGCACACTTCCCATGAAATTCACATCAATTATTTTGGAGAAAATCACATATATCGTCCCTAGGTTATTTGAAAATTCTGGATTAGTCTTCCAAACAAAATAACAAGTACGGTTATTGCGATTTCATTTTTATAGATTAGGTCCCTTGTCATAACTCTATTAATTTTAACACCGTTAAAATAAGAGTATTTTAGTCATTTTATAGTTTCCTTTCGTTCATTTTAAGAAAAGAATTACAAAAAAAAAAACATGTTACCCTCCACCCTCACCCCACTCCACCCCTCCCTTCCCTTTTCTTCTTCCCTCGCCAACTCTGATCACATCTCTGGCCAATCCACATAAATGAAAACAAAAACGCAAATGAATCCGTAAACCAATCCTATTGTTGAAAAAATCTTAGACTATGCACATGCTTATTGAAAAATTTAAAAATAAAATATGTTAATGAATTTGTAAACTGCATCTGTAAAACCTTTAAAACAACTATTCAAAAAAAATCTTGATAAACTGTTACACAAATCTGTAATCTAAATTAAAAACCAAATTTGTAATGTACATTAAAAACCTAATTTAAACTTTGCGCATGAAATCGAACAGGAAACTCAAAAACCAAATCTGATTCAATAAAAAACCAAATATGGAATTGAATGAAAAACTTAAGGGGCGTTTGGTTCGCAGAATGGAATTTGATGGAATTGTAATCCATCGAAAGAATTTGACTTTGAAGGAATTGGAATGGAATTTGACCACGCGTGTGGTTGGTAGGAATTGGATGGAATTCAATTCTTTCACTTTAGCTAAGGAATGATGAATTCCTTGATTTATGACTCAACTTTGCACATGACTTGAAAAACCAGAGAAAGAAACTCAATTTGCAAAAGGTTCGATCCTAAAACCCAGTTTCTCCTACTTGGGGTTTTGGGGTCCTGTTTGACGGAATCTAGAGACGTAGGAAGGTTCATCGACGGGGGAAGAGGGTTCTTCGCCAAAAATATGGAGATGGAGATAAGGAAGGTTCATGGATGTGGGTGGTTTCTTAGCTTGGAAGAGTCGCCAGTACGGATTTGTGAAAAGGGAAGAAGAAGCTGGGGTAGGTTGGGTTTTTGAGGGTGGGACATGTGCACCATATATAAAACTCCAAAATATATTAATAGTAATATATAATATATTAGTTTTTAACAAAAAAAATTGCATAAAAAGCTTAGGGGTTGTTTGGTAAATACTGAATATTTTAGTGTAGAATGATTAAGTGGTCAGAATGATTAAGAAGCTTATACGATAGTGCAAAATGAAATATGATTGTTTGCTAATTTTTAAAAATGAAATCAGGGCGTTGAATGGTTAAGGAAGGGTCAAGATATAAAATCACAGAGGGTTTTGGAACCATTAAGAGACAAACATTTTTTTTAGGAAACAAAATTTACCTCTTAATGATTCAGAGTTGCCTCTTAATGGAACCATTAAGAGGTAAACAAACAACCACGAAATTGCCCATGAGTTGATGAAACAAAAGTTAACTATGTTCGGACAAGGGACTTAATCCATAACAAAAGTGAAACTATGATGATCATACATGTAATTAATTTGATTTGAGGGACCAAACCAACCAAGTTTTCATATAACCAAGGGGATGAAGTTTGTTTAGTCTTTTGTTGATTATATATATATATATATATATATATATATATATAATCAACCAAAGACTAAACAAACTTATATATATATATATGGTGGAGCAGTGGTTCAGGTACCAATGATATCTAAAGAGAAACAATAAACAAACTTGGAGGGAGCATGACAACCACTGCACCACTACACTTTGCTGGAAATTCCAGATGGTCCCTGGCCGGAAAGACTGCTCTGGTGACCGGCGGTACACGTGGAATCGGGTGCGCAGTGGTGGAGGAACTGGCAGGGTTAGGGGCTGTGGTGCACACCTGCTCACGTAATGAGGCTGAACTTAACCAACAGTTACAAGAATGGTCTTCCAAAGGCTTCACAGTCACTGGATCCGTCTGCGACATGTCTTCTCGTCCCCAACGAGAACAACTTATGGAAAACGTTTCGTCGCTTTTCAGTGGCAATCTCAACATCCTTGTAAGTTAATTATTCCATTTGCAATTACTTCAGATTTTAGTTTATTAATTGCTGAATCTCCAAAAACAAACTCCTTCAAATTGTTATATAAAGCAACTCCAATCGGCAGGTTCAACAAAAGTAACTAATATCTTGTGAGTTGTAGAAAATCCCCAAAAATGATCAATAGAAGGTTGATTTAATCCCTGAAATGATGGATCCCCATATGTTTTGCTCAAAAGATCGAGATATCATTTAGAAAAAAAATGTATTTATTTGCACGAATCGATGCAGTTGACTTTCTTCGGGTTGACCCAAGGCTTTGCCGGACTTTAGGCTATATTGTTTAACAAGCAATCGAGTAAGATTGCTGTTATAAGCAACCGGGTGCGTTGCTTTTTTATCAGATTTTTTTTTTTAAATGAGAAGGGAGTAATGACCCTCTTTATGGTAGTTTTGGTATATTCGCGTTGTTCTTCCGTAACCTTGATATGCATAACGTTAATGGGTCGGGTTCTGGTGAGAAGTTGAGTTAATGATTAGAAGCGTGAGAAGTGGTTATCGACTGTTGGATGAGAAACGGACGGACATTAGGATGAGATGCACCAGATCAATTCTTTTTTAAGCCGCAATTCATTGGAAGACTTGAGATTAAAAGAGATCAGCGGTTCAGATCCACTTCTCATCGTTAACTCAACTTCTCAAAGATTGTTAACATTTTGATTTAAATTTAGGTGAATTCTATCCATACCTCCTCCTATAGGAGAGTATATGAGTGAGGTAGGAGGGGGTATGTGAGTGAAGTAGGAGGTAGGAATAGCAATGCCCTAAATTTATAGGAAGCCATTGACTTTTCTTTAATTTTGCAGGATTTAAACATTGCTATATATATAGGTCCACGATGATTAGCTTTTAACAAGGATTTGATTCTATCAGCCAGCCAATGTGTTCATCATATTGGCTCTAATCATTCCATTGTCTTCTATAATTCTTTTTATAGTTTTACTAATTGGATTTTTACAATTAATTAATTAATTAATTAATTAATGAGTTTACGAACTTCCGCACTTAGGTGAACAATGTTGGGACAAATTATCCAAAACCTACCACAGAGTATACCCCTGAAGACTATTCGATGATCATGTCTACCAATTTGGAATCTTCTTATCATATGTGTCAACTTGCACATCCTCTTTTGAAGGCTTCTGGATATGGGAGCATTGTATTCATTTCTTCTGTTGCGGGCCTGGTTCATACTTCAATTGGGTCTATTTATAGTGCCACCAAAGGTATTTAATTTTTGCTTTGCATGATCGCGTTTAAGATGTTTAGAATGGCTCAAGAAAGAAGGGTTGTAATATCGTTTGCTTTGCGTCGTCAACAGGTGCAATAAATCAACTTACGAAGAATTTAGCATGTGAATGGGCTGTAGACAATATTCGGAGTAATTCTGTAGCACCATGGGTCATTAAAACCTCTCTAATTGAAAAGGTAATATTATATATAGATGCCTTCATCTTTCCGCTTTTTTGCTACGGATAATGTCAAGTTCCCTTGATCTAATTCATGCTCGATGGGAAATTTAATTTCAGCTTAAGCAGATCATTGATGGAGATAAGTTTACAAGTGATGTGGAATCTAGAACTCCTTTGAAACGCCTTGGAGAAGCAAATGAAGTTTCATCTCTGGTGGCCTTTCTTTGCATGCCTGCTGCTTCTTACATTACTGGCCAAACGATTACTGTTGATGGAGGATTTTCGGTCAACGGTTTCTAATGAGTGCACTTGCCATCTTGTATAATGCTTGAGGACTTCATTTTACGCAATTGAATAAATGCAAAGCTACATTATCCTTATATTGGTTTTTGTATCTTCTTATTAATGTTTAATTAAATATTTCTACCATTAATTGTGTCCATATTAAACTTTATACTTGATTAACATATACTTTTAGCTTGCTTTCTTCTCATAATTGCTAGGGATGATCGTCAATTTAGGTGTTCCCTTGTTATTGTTTGCTTTGTCCAATCGAGTTTGAAATTGACAAGTCGATTTGTTACTTTTCGTTTGATATGAATTAGGAGACGAAACTGATCAAAACATAGTTGTTGACACATGCATTAGATTTCATTCCACTTGTTGAGGTAATTGTTGGAGTTATTGTGTAGAAATTAGGTTATTTAGACGTCGAATAATATTATTAATGAATGCATTACAAAAAATGACCTTCAAATAATGTTTTCTTTTGTATTTTAAAGTCTGAAAAGCTTCTCTAAACACTACCTCAAAATGTCACTTAGGGAACAAATGAAAAATATTGTCTAAGAGGGGTTTATGTGTTGTCTAAGGCTTAGGCAACATGCCTATGTTACCTTCTCAATGTTGCATAAGAACCTAGGCAACATAGGCAAACATCGTATGTTGCCTAAGCGGACTCCTTAAGCAACACACAACAAGTTATGTTGCCTATAAAAAAACATATGTTGCACCAAACAAACACTAAGCAAACATTAGATTTATGGATATGTTGCCTAAGATATCATCTTAGACAACTTACTCTATTTGTGTATCACTACAAAACAACCAGTTTTTCCGGCGGGCGAATTTCCGACGGATTTGGCCGTCGGATAAACGACCATCGGAGAAAAAGATTCCGGCAGACTTTCGAACGGATCTGTGGTTTTCGGCGAATTTCCGAGCACATTTTCCGCCGGATTTTTTTTTGAAAAAGTTGATTTTCTTAAATTAATAAGTAGATAAAAAAATTAATTGAAAACTACTATTAATTTTATTCAAATTTTCCAATACAAATACATAATTATATATACAAATACAAATTTATACACATTTATATATTTACAAGCAATAAACTGTTAATGGAAGCTTCAAATCCTCCGTTTCTTCACTTCCTTTCCTTTCTTGCAATTCAGATTGATGACAGTCAATAACCAAGGCAAATGTTCAAGCATAGCAGCTTCAAGATGTTTTGTACATAACAAGACCATGGTAGTGGCAACCATAAGCTGCACCCAGTAAGCACAAATAATTAAATGAATATACAATTGTTATAAAACTTCAATGATATCCTATCGTTGATAACCCAAAGGTTCATCTAAAATGCATCAAAGGAGATTAATTAATTTTGAAATGAAAGTTTTCTTTATATTCTTTTTAATTTTTAAACATATGAATGCATACCGATTTTAGAGAAGGAGGTCGATGGTCGATTGGAGAAGCAGAGAGGAGATCGATGGCCAATTTTGAGAGCTAGAGAGATAAGTCATCACGATGGTGTGGCTGGAGAACGGAGACGGGGGTGGTGTGGCTGGAGAATGGCAACGGTGGTGGTGTGGCCGGAGAACGGCAACGGTGGTGGTGTGGCCGGAGAACGACATCGGTGCTTGTGTGGATGGAGAGAAATCGAGTCTGAAAAATCAAATGGGTGTGACGGCGTGATCTAAGATTTTAGGGTGGGTTTCATATAAGGTGGATCTAAAATTTTAGGGTTACGTATGGAGGGAATTTCAAAAATTTTGGGGATAAATGGAGGGAAAGGTGGGTGTAACACCCTAAAAATCCGGGTAATTTTGAAAATTGAAAATTCGGCAATATAACATTTGCATTCGGGACAACCCACCCAAAAAGGGTAAAAGTGTATGCGTTTACAAAACCTGTATAAGTTGCATGGGAAATCGACAACAAACTAATCTAAACCATTTCTATCTAGATTACATAGGTTGTCAACCCATTTCAAAAAATATGAATAAATTGTTTTAAACACCGAGACCCCAAGATATCTATCATCCAAAAATGCCCTCAAGAGACCACGCTCTTCACTCAACCCTTTGACGTCCCGCCACTAAGGGAACCTGTTTTACACATCAATTGAGAAAAAATGTTAGGCTTAAAGCCTAGTGAGAACATACAGTTTATATGACAATTCGATAAGAAAGTTAAATTCAACATAAGTAAATCTATTTTTCCCAAACGCCTTTGTAAATAATTGATAAACACATTTTGACCTTGCTGTCCAAAATACATCTTGCGATGACGGGAAGACCCGACGTCATCATTTGCATGACGCTGGCCATCATGTCAGCTTGAGGGTTTGCCTCTTGAACAACCAGGTAGGTTCGTGGATGCCAATTTTAGTTTGATGGATAAAACTACACATTGATTCGTCAATACTTAGAGTAATATTTTAGTTGCGGTCCTAAATACATCATTTGAGGGTTTACTGTTGATGGAGGATTTTCGGTCAACGGTTTCTAATGAGTGCACTTGCCATCTTGTATAATGCTTGAGGACTTCATTTTACGCAATTGAATAAATGCAAAGCTACATTATCCTTATATTGGTTTTTGTATCTTCTTATTAATGTTTAATTAAATATTTCTACCATTAATTGTGTCCATATTAAACTTTATACTTGATTAACATATACTTTTAGCTTGTTTTCTTCTCATAATTGCTAGGGATGATCGTCAATTTAGGTGTTCCCTTGTTATTGTTCGCTTTATCCAATCGAGTTTGAAATTGACAAGTCGATTTGTTACTTTTCGTTTGATGTGAATTAGGAGACAAACTGATCAAAACATAGTTGTTGACGCATGCATTAGATTTAATTCCACTTGTTGGGGTAATTGTTGGAGTTATTGTGTAGAAATTAGGTTATTTAGACGTCGATTAATATTATTAATGAATGCACTACAAAAAATGACCTTCAAAGAATGTTTTCTTTTATATTTTAAAGTCCGAAAAGCTTCTCTAAACACTACCTCAAAATGTCACTTAGGCAACAAATGAAAAATGTTGTCTAAGAGGGGTTTATGTGTTGTCTAAGGCTTAGGCAACATGCCTATGTTGCCTTCTCAATGTTGCATAAGAACCTAGGCAACATAGGCAAACATTGTATATTGCCTAAGCGGACTCCTTAAGCAACACACAACAAGTTATGTTGCCTATAAAAAAACATATGTTGCACCAAACAAACACTAAGGCAACATTAGATTTATACATATGTTGTCTAAGATATCAACTTAGACAACATACTCTATTTGCGTATCACTACAAAACAACCAATTTTTCCGGCGGGCGAATTTCCGACGGATTTGGCCGTCGGATAAACGGCCATCGGAGAAAAAGATTCCGACAGACTTTCCAACGGATCTGTGGTTTTCGGTGAATTTCCGAGCCCATTTTCCGTCGGATTTTTTTTTGAAAAAGTTGATTTTCTTAAATTAATAAGTAGATAAAAAAAATTAATTGAAAACTACTATTAATTTTATTCAAATTTTCCAATACAAATACAAATTTATACACATTTATATATTGACAAGTAATAAACTGTTGATGGAAGCTTCAAATCCTCCGTTTCTTCACTTCCTTTCCTTTCATGCAATTCCAATTTTAAAGAAGGAGGCCGATGGTCAATTGGAGAAGCAGAGAGGAGAACGATGGTCGATTTTGAGAGCTAGAGAGATAAGTCGTCACGATGGTGTGGCTGGAGAACGGCGACGGTGGTGGTGTGATGTAGGGAGAATTCGAGAGTTATCAAGGTATTTCTTCTATCTCTGGAAAAGGAGAAAACGAGATCGAAGAAGGCTTAGAACTTGGCATCAAAGAAGGATCAAACAACCCCTACCGCTAGTTACACCGAGAGTTAAGTCTCGGTAAAAGTCTCGGTGACCACTGAACCAGAAACTAGTTTCACCGAGACTTAAGTCTCGGGACAACTCTCGACAACTTATTTCCTTATTTTAATTATTAGGATAACTATTGTTAGCTTTATTTATTATTAGGATTATTATTTACCTTTCTTTTATGCTATTTAAATAGTTTCCTAGTTGGTTTATAATTAGGATAGATTCAATTTCTTTAGTTAAGCTTAGTTATAAATAGGATTAATCCTTCATTGTTTTCAATTGAATTGAATTATCAAGTTTAATAAAAGTTCTCTTAGAGAGTTTTGAAGTTTTCTCCATATTTTTTAGTCTTACGCTTGTAAACTCATAAGCCTTTTCAGGTTTAACGTTTGTCAATCCTTCCGCGTATTCCTACTACGTCAATTGGTATCAGAGCACAGACTTTCCTGTCTCTTCACCTTCGAGATGGCAGACCAACCACCACCTCTCACCCGAGCAGATCTTGATGGGGTCACAGCGGCTTTTACCGCAACCCTTAATACGCTGACAACTACCTTCGCCAATCAGATCAACGCCGACAATATTGAACGACGGAGATGAGACAGGTAAGAAGATCGAAATCGATCGTGTGGTGGTCGATAAAACCGGACCACTAGTTCAAGTTTCGACTCGGAATCCGAGGAGGAAGCCGAACCACCCCGAAAAGACCCCGATTACCGAATAAAGGCCGATATTCCCTACTTCTATGGAACCATGGGTGTAGAAGAGTTCCTAGACTGGCAAATCGAGGTCGATCGTTTTTTCGATATTATGGAACTTCCCAAAGACAAACAGGTAAAGTTGGTTGATTTCCGTCTAAATGGTGTTGCCACTATTTGGTGGGATAAACTGATCGCGCAAAGACAACGACAAAGAAAGGGACCGGTTCGATCTTGGAGGAGAATGAAGCAGCTTATGATGGAACGATTCTTACCAGAAGATTATGAACGGATCCTTAATAAGCTATATCCCAAACCTGACAACAACAACGATTCTATTATGTATCCCGTTTCTTCCCTTGTCAAACAACCACCTATTCCAAATAAGCCACCCGAAAAAGATGAAGTTTTTCCGGATAGATTTGAAGAGAAAGTCATCCCCGTCGTGACCGAGCCACAACAAGAAAACTTGACCAAAACCAAAGTGTCTGAACCAGATCTCGAACCAACGATCGAAGAAATCGAAAGCAAACCGATTAAGGACAATCTCGAGCCAACGAAACTTTTATCACAAGATGTCAATAAGGTTGAGCCCAAATATGATGTTTCCATTATTTCAACACGTAAGGTTTCGAATCAAATTGAAACAGTTCCTACTAAAAATCTTGTCGCTTTTTACCCTTTCGAGTTGGATAACGTATCGCTTATATGGAGATAACCACGAAAACATCGTTTGAGATTTGAAGATTGGTCAAGCTTTGCGAGTTTTGAAGATCGAGTTGTGAATCCAAGCATCGTGAAGAAACGAATGCTCTACGGGTCGGATGAAGATAGTTTTCAAGTGAACTCGAGGTCGAGTTCTTTTCAAGTGAGGGTGTCTGATGTAGGGAGAATTCAAGAGTTATCAAGGTATTTCTTCTATCTTTGGAAAAGGAGAAAACGAGATCGAAGAAGGCTTAGAATTTGGCATCAAAGAAGGATCAAACAGCCCCTACCGGTAGTTAAACCAAGAGTTAAGTCTCGGTGACCGCTGGACTAGAAACTACCGAGAGTTTCACCGAGACTTAAGTCTCGGGACAACTCTCGACAACTTATTTCCTTATTTTAATTATTAGGATAACTATTGTTAGCTTTATTTATTATTAGGATTATTATTTAGCTTTCTTTTATGCTTATTTAAATAGTTTCCTGGTTGATTTATAATTAGGATAAATTCAATTTATTTAGTTAAGCTTAGGGGCTGTTTACCAAATTTTCCATTAAGTCCTATATGGATAAATGTGTCTGTCCGGATAAATTTGTCTGTCTGGATAAATTGATGTTGTTGTTTACTTTTTTATCTGAATTAACAGTCTGAATAACATAAATGACCAATTTACCCCTGAATATGAATTTTAAGCTGTTTTATAAATTGTTGTTTATTTTTTAAGACATATATTCATAAATTCATTGATATAATCCAAAAATCAAACAAAAATTCATTAAGTACTTAAACTTTCAAGTTCAAACACAATGTAGCCAAGTTCAAACAAAATGTAGCAAGTATGAAACAAGTATGAAATCGACATTGTAAAAATCATGGTTACAAAAATCTACATTGCAGAAATGTCGAGCAGCTATGGAGAAGAAACAAGTATGGAACAAAATTCGACTGAAAAAACAAGTAAGGAACAACAATCGACTGAAGAAAACAAGTATGGAACAACAATCGACTTAAGAAATAAGTATGGAACAACAATCGACTGAAGAAACAAGTATAGAACAACAATCGAATATGGAGAAGAAACACGTATCGAACAATCAGTAAAATCATTACCTTTAGAGAAATCGACCAAAGGAAATTATTGTCTAGGGTTGAAATCGAACCAGCAGTGAAATGAAATAGTGTAATCAAACCGGCAATGAACTCGAAGCAGTAAAATCGAACGAGCGGGGAAGGTGAAATCGAAATCGAACAAGTAGTGAAGGTGAAATCGAGCACCTAGGGTTTTATTGCGTGATTATTGAGTAGGAAGGTAGGCATGTCTTTATTTTTTAAGGGTATAAATGTCAAAGATGTGTCTTAATGGGGACAACACATCTTTCCCCTACATAGTGATTAAGCCGGAAATGTCTGCACGAATAAGCCGATTTTGTCATTAAGCCCCAAGTAAACACTCCAAACGTCTGCACGAATAAGCCGGTTTTGTCATTAAGCTCATTAAGCCCCAAGTAAACACCCCCTTAGTTATAAATAGGATTAATCCTTCATTGTTTTCAATTGAATTGAATTATCAAGTTTAATAAAAGTTCTCTTAAAAGAGTTTTGAAGTTTTCTCCATATTTTTGAGTCTTACGCTTGTAAACTCATAAGTCTTTTGATTACAAAATAGAAAACTTTTCTAAACAATTAAAACCCAAACGGATCCAATGATGTATTTAATCAAAACTTAAAACCACACCATAGGGTGTTTAGAGATGTACCTTTTACAGATATGTTGTGGTTGAACTAGCTGAACACTTAGAAACCAATTGAGGTTTCCTCTAGCGGTATCCACACACGAACACGTGAAATTCCACCGGGTGCTAGCCCAATAACCCTAGATCTATATGTGTTTTACAGAAAAGAAAAGGGTTTCTTTTCTGTATTTTTCTGAAAGGCTTTTCTAACTCAATTGTTTTTCAAATGGTTTAGCCTAACCCCTTATTTATATCAGAAGAATTATAGTTAGACTATAATTCAATTAAAGATTAAATAAGGTTTAATAATTATCTGTAATATTTAAATTCAAATATATATATATAATTATCCTTTTAAACTTTAAAATATAATTATATAAGTATATATAATTATCCTTTTAAACTTTAAAATATAATTACAGATAATTCCCCGTAAATAACATAATTACGTTTTCACCCTGTAATTATCATAATTACAGTTTAACACATATTTTCATTAAATCCGGGTTTCTACAAATGGAAACAAACGCATTCTTTGTGTGCGACCCTATAGGTTTACATACTCCTCAGCAGTATCTCTGTATGACACGTGTCGTGGGCATATAATAACTTACATTCTCCCACTTGCACACGATACACAGTAACACAGACGATGGTAAGCGTCTAGCAACACGTCACCGCCCCCAAGGCTATGTAAATGTGCTTTTACCTTCGAGCAATTTGATTGATATAATCAATCATATAGTAGAATCATTCATTATCCTTTTCCTTCACGATATTTTTATTTTGAACTTAAGGCATAGATCTATCTCATCATTTATAGTTCAAAGATTGTGTTTCTCAATCCCAACATATTTGATTATACAAGTGTCATTAGTCCAACTAATCCACTTGTTCATGCATGTAAATCATAATATGTAATCGAGGGGCCCAGAAATATCTCTCTCATCTTGAGAGGAGTAAATCCCATATTGCATGTACACGACTAACTACACAATTCATGTTATACCTAATATAACCCTTATGATTACCCGGTTAAGGGTAACGTTAGACTATATCAATGCATAACACTCCTTGTGCATTAGATCCCAATGCACATCTCAGGTCTGAGGATAAATAGTGTTGTACTATTTCAAGACTCACCTTATGACGCCGATCTATGAGGTGATCTTGACCGTGGGTCTTGTCCAACGCCTTGTACTCCGACAAGCGCATGTGACTCTGGTTGCACCTAGTGCACTTCCAACTTGGACTATGACCATACTTCACAGTGATCTTGATTTATTACTAGTCCCCTAGTGATAAGCGATCAAGGAAAATTTTAAATAATATGATTATCATATTTATTTAAGGATACTTAAACATGCTAAAATGAACACAGAGATGTTTAATTAAATATTCATATCCAATATGCCATAAACTGTAAAACATAACTGTTTTAATGTTCACAAAGTAAAAGATTACTAAAATTTTACAAATCAGACTAAATTATTATAAAACCTCAAGCCTATTGAGCTAATGTGAGCATCATGCTTGCTTTGACTCAAAGGCTTGGTTAGAGGATCTGCTGGATTGTCTTTTGATCGAACTTTACATATCTTTATGTCACCTCTTTCGATAATCTCTCGAATTAGGTGATATCTTCTCATGATATGCTTGGAGCGCTGATGTGACCTTGGTTCCTTTGCCTGAGCAATGGCACCCTCATTGTCGCAATAGATCTCGACAGGGTCACATATGCTAGGGACTACTCCCAGATCTGTGATGAATTTCTTCATCCAAACAGCTTTCTTTGCAGCGTCCGACGCTGCAATATACTCCGATTTTGTAGTTGAATCCGCTATTGTGCTTTATTTGTAACTGTTAGACCATAGTCTCATTGGATTCAAGATCATCCAATCTGAAGATCGTAATCTGAAGCTAATGCCGGAACGTCGACTCTCAATGTTAAAGTCTATGTCTATTTGTAATAAATGTCAATGTAATTTAATGTAATATGTTTTAGTTTACTTAGATCTATATATCTAAGTTAAAGTATTGTAATAGTTAGTTAAAGGTAACTTAGTTAGTTATTTAGTTTCTAGTTTATATTGGATATAATATCTAGATTTAATATCTAGATATTAATCTAGATAGTGTGTTAGACACACTTGGTTAGATTAAGTGTATCTCAATCTCTCAAGATCAGATCACAATTCACACATACAAACACACACAAGAAGGTGAAAAAGAGAGAAAACATTGAGAACACATTCAAGCTTAATCATTCAACCTTGTAATCGTTTCTATATTCAATACAAGTTGGTAATCGTTAATGTGTTGTTGTTTCTTAGAACTTGTTAAGTAGTATTGTTGGACCGACAATTGGTATCAGAGCCTGATTAAGATAAAAAACAAGTTTATGAGAAAAACGACTCTGTGTTCTTGAACAAAATTCGATTTTGTGTTTTTGAGTGTCTTAGGTGTTAGAATCGATCAGGGTGTGATCGAAATACCTGCTAGATAGATTTGTGAGTGTTTGATTTCACTTTAAAGCTTTATTTGAGTTCCAATTTTGTGATTTGGTGAGTATTCAGTCGAGTGAATATACGTACTGTGCCATCAAATATTTTTCAAAAAAGTGAGTTTTTGAGAGATCGTGTGATAGCTTTCTGTTCTAGAAGTGATTCTAGACATATTGGTAGTGTTTGGTTGTGCTAATCGTTACAGGAACAAATTTTAGACGAATTTTTGAAGTTCAGGACGAACACCCGCATTCCAGAGGTTGAATAACCCTCATTTCTCAACTTTGCGGGTCCAACTACATACGAATTTCTCTACTTTGCGTGTCTCAAGTGACCCGCATACCTCAACTTTGCGTGTCTCAAGTGACCCGCATTCCTTACTTTGCGGTTCCCACTTGACCCGCATTCCTTACTTTGCGGTTCCCACTTGACCCGCAATCCTCAAAACTCGGGTCCTCAAGCACCCGCATTCCTCAACATCTCGGGTCCCAAAGCACCCACATTCCTCAAACTTCTCGGATCAAAGCTCAGTCACGCACATCTCGTTCCAAGTCAGACCCGCATACCTCAGACCCGCATAGCTCAGACCCGCATAGCTCAGACCCGCAAACCTCAGACCCGCATTCCTCAAAACCATTAGAATCGCAAACCTCACTTAGAATCTTTTTCTGAGAACTTTTCGAAACTGTAATAGGGTCTTTATTAGTCGTAAATTTTTTCTCTAGGGGCGCTGCCCCCGTGCTAAGTCTGCCTAGGGGGACAAAATTTCTTGTGTGACCAAATTTTATTTGGATTAACGATCATATCAAACAGTTTTCTCTTATAATCAATACAGGATGACATCCAGAGAAGCCCTTGCAATAGGAACTGACACCAATCCACCAGTTCTCTTCAAAGGAGAATATGAACAGTGGAAGGATAGGTTTCTAAACTTCATTGACAGACACGAGCTGGGTGATTATATCAGAACATCTATTGAAGAAGGGATTTTGACACCACCAATGACGACTCGTGTAATTGATAACGTGCCTACTCAGGTTGAACTGAAGTATCACGAGCTACAAGATGATAACCTCAGAAGAGCCAAAGGCGACAAATTATCAAAGTCATACATCTTACAGGGGATCCCAAATGAAATATACGTCAAGATTGACAGTTACAAGGCTTCAGGTAAAGAAATGTGGGATCAGCTCGAGAAAATGATGCTGGGTTCAAAAATTGGAAATCAGTTGAAGATCTCCAACTGCCTAAATAACTATGAAGAATTTAGAGGCAGGGTGGGAGAAACCTTAGAAGAAACCTATGACAGGTTTGTGACATTGCTGAATGAACTTAGCAAGAACAAAGTTCACAAATCTCAAAATG
Organism: Arctium minus; assembly: GCA_954870635.1. Lineage (NCBI taxonomy): Eukaryota > Viridiplantae > Streptophyta > Magnoliopsida > Asterales > Asteraceae > Arctium > Arctium minus. Next base: position 148,480,327 of record OX941081.1, read on the forward strand.
AGCTGAATATCAAATTCCTTAGTATTCTTCAACCTGAATGGAAAAGATTTGCTCGTCAGATGAAGCAGATTAAAGACTTGAATGAGATTCCACTTCACGAGGTGTATGAAACCCTCCGTTAAAATGAAGAAGAGGTGGGTGAAATTCTGGATGAGAAGAGACAAAGAGGAAAGGTAATTGAAGACACAGTCGCCCTTGTAGTCAGAAAGAAGAAGAACAAGGCGACTGTATATGAATCAGATGAAGAAGATGAAGGTTGTACAAACTCAGAATCAGATGAAAATGATCAGCTGAACCAAGCAATGATGATGCTGACTAGTGCCTTTCAGAAAAGGTTCTACACAAAGCCAACATCAAATAATCAGAGATATTCATCTGGTCCGAACAACTACATTCACAAAGAAAGGATTGAAGGTAGCAGATATGAAGGGAAGAGATTTGAGGGGAGAAGATTAGAGGAGAGGAAACCTGAAGAAAGAAGGTTTCAGTCGGAAGGAAAGAGGATAGAGGAGAGGAGACCGGAAGAAAGGAAATTCAAAGCTGAAGGATCAAGTCAGCCAGAACCGCCTACATGCTACAACTGTGGTAAACCAGGTCACTATGCCAAAGACTGCCGCAGATCTAAAGTCAGAAATTCAGACTACTACAAGAACAAGATGCTTCTTGCAAAACAACAAGAGGCAGGCAAGGCATTGATGGCTGAGGACGAATACTGGCTCGATCACTCAGATGATGAAGAAGAAGATGATGAAGATAGAGAAGAAGCCGTCAACATGTGCTTGATGGGCAAGATAGAATCAGATGCTGAAGCTGATTCTGACAATGAAGAAGAGGAGGTATGTAATCTTTCTGATTTAGAATTCATGAATAAAATGCATGCCATGAGTATGAAACAAAGAGAGTTAGAATCTAATCCTAAACAAGATAATGGTGTCATGATAGACAAAAACCAGTTGATACAGAAACTTAGCAATGAAATTGCTGAGAAGAAAGTATTAATTGAGGTTTTACATAAAGAAAATGACACCAGTGCAAAGGAAAAGACAATAATTCTAAAAGAGAATTCTGATCTTAAATCTCAACTGCTAAAAGGTGCAATAGATATTTTTAAGCTTAAAAAGTTGCATGCTTCTTGTACAAAAGAGAACTTTTCTTTGTTAGGAAAACTAAAAAGTTTGGAAGAGAAGTTGTATAAAATGGGTCAAACTGAACAGACTATTTTTCTGAACAAACCCAAAGAGGAAACAGAGAGATGGGGAATCGGTTATAAGAATCCTCACTGTCTAGAAAAGGGGATGTCTGAAGTTCCTGGACTTTATGATCATCTAAATATGCAATTAGCCCGCAGACTCCCCGCGTTTAAAACATTTTGGACTAAATTGTCAAAAGAGGATGAAGCCAATGAAACGGAAAAACGGATGAAATCAGCTAAAGTTCATCTTCCATTTTATTATGCGAAGTTGAATAATAGTTATGATGAAAACCAAATATATAAAAAGAAGGAACCACTTTCAAGTGATTTCTTTCCAAGTTATTCTGTAAAGGAAATGGAGGCGAAGCCTATCAAAGGTAAATTATATGTCCCTCCTCTCATTTTAGAACGTAAAATTTCTGAACTCGAGACTTCCTTATCAGATGTAAGACTTATGATAAATATTGAACAAAACATTTTTACAACCGTGTTTTCAAATTCTGTTCTTTCAAAAGCTTCAAACTCTAATGATTTGTCTGGTTCATCAAATAAAGGAATTGATTTTTTGAACTCTGACGGTAGTTTAGATGATGGTTCCAATCTCTTTGACTTTAATACACAACTTCCCAACCATTCATCTTTTGTGAAGAAAACTTTAAGAAAAACCAGTAAGCCTGTGAATAGTGCAAAATCAACGAAAGCTTTCGTTGATAAATCAATCTATGTGAACGCTAAGAGTGCTAAAGGTAAGAAAATATCTCAGCATTCACAGAAACCGACCACTACTGGTAATTCCAAGAAGAAGCATTCGTTTGTTGCTCCAAGGTCTAACTCACCAGCTTTACATGTTTCAGATCTGAGAAATCAAAGGCCAGAAGCAAATTCTCTGTGGCAACCCAAACGGAACCTTGACAAGACCGTCTTAACGTCTAGTAGTGTTAATTGTAATAAGACTTCGCTTACTAAAGATGTTGTAATTGCTGATATTGCTGTTTTGAACCCAAAACTTGCTGTTTCTCGTAAACAATATACAATGAAGCAATTATTTCAGTTATCTTTATCTGCTGGAAAGTCTTCTTTTTATGATAAACATATATCTATCTCTTGTCAAGATTCTGAAGATTGGTTTGGAAATTACCATGTGCATTCACCTCATACCCATTCTTCACATACTTTTCAAAAGAAAATAGGATCCAATTTGAAATGGATACCAAAATCTTGTGCTAAACACAGAAGGACCCAAATTCCAGTGGGTACCTAAGGCTAAATCTGTGTTGCAGGCACACAAAGATTAAAGAGAAAGCGACTTCTGATTATGTACAGATCAGGACTCGTTCTTCAAAGTCAAAATAGGTTTTTTGGATAATGCAGTTCAAAACCCGAACATCAAAGTCGAAATAGGCTTTTGAACAAATCAGTTCAAGACCCACACTTCGAGAATCAAAGTGTAAATTCCAATGTTGTCATACGAAAATCTAAATTATGTTATTTTCTCTTATGCAGACTTGTCATACATGGTTCTTGGACAGCGGATGTTCAAAGCACATGACAGGGCAAAAAGAGATACTGTCCAACTTTAAAGACAAATTTTGTGGAACAGTAAGATTCGAAAACGACCAGTTTTCTCCAATAATGGGATACGGTGATGTACAACATGACAATGTCACAATCAAGAAGGTGAGCTATGTAGAAGGCTTAGGACACAACTTGTTCAGTATAGGCCAGTTCTGTGACAAAGACTTGGAGGTTAACTTCAAAGCTAAGAGTTGTTCCGTTCGCAATGAAGAAGGTGAAGAACTCTTGGTCGGTACACGAGAATCAGACCTCTACACAATCAACTTATCAGATGTCCAGACTGACAAACAAGTTTGTCTACTATCGAAAGCTTCGATGTAACAAAGTTGGTTATGGCATCGACGTCTTTCTCACCTCAACTTTCGGTACATCAACAACCTGGTCAGTGGAAAGCTCGTCAAAGGACTTCCAAAGCTGAGATATGAAAGAGAACATCTTTGTGCAGCTTGTGAGAAGGGCAAGATGAAGAGGGCACCTCATAAACCGAAGCCAGAACCAAGTACCAATGCTCCTTTAGAGTTATTGCATATGGATCTATGCGGTCCAATGCGCACTCAAAGTTTAGGTGGCAAGAAGTACATACTCGTGATCGTGGACGACTATTCGTAATACACATGGGTCAAGTTTCTTCATTCAAAGGATGAGACACCTGATGTTCTCATTACATTCCTGAAAACGACCCAGGTGAATCTGCAGAAACCGGTCAAGATTCTAAGAACAGACAACGACACAGAGTTCAAGAACAACAAAGTTGAAGAATATCTCGAATTTGTCGGGATTTCACATCAATATTTTGCTGCTCGAACGCCTCAACAAAATGGAGTAGTTGAAAGAAGAAATTGAACGCTAGTCGAGGCTGCTCGTACTATGCTAAGTCATTCCAACTTACCTCTATTTTTGTGGGCAGAAGCTGTTTCGACCGCGTGCTACACACCGAATCGTTCCATGATACATCGGAGATTCAAGAAGACTCCTTACGGTTTGATCAACAACAGAACACCGACAATCAAATACTTCCATATATTTGGATGTAAGTGTTTCGTACTAAACTGTTGGGAACTGAAGAATTTAACAAGTATGGTTAATGCTGCTGGTTCAAAGTTACTACTGCTAGAAGACTTAAAGGTTAATACTGCTGAGTGTTACTACTGCTAGTAATTAATACTGCTAGTCAAAGTTAGTGCTGCTTGAACAAAGTTAGTACTGCTTAGCTAGTTAGTACTGCTAGTAGTTAGTACTGCTTGGTAGTTAATGCTGCTAGAAGTAGTTAATGCTGCTAGAAGAAGTTAATGCTGCTGAGCATAGTTAGTGTTGCTTATGAGATACAAATGGAAAGAATAACAGCTGGATGGATTGAAGATATACATGGAAGCTTAGAGATATACATGGACAATACACTGAAGATTTGTTTATTTATTGTAATTATCTTTTTCTTTAGTATAGGTATAGAATAGATAGAATTAACTTTAAAAATAATTATTCATTCTAAGTTTTTAGAGAAAATCAACCTCAAGGCATAGATCCTAATTCTAGAGAAGTAGAATTCGTATTGGTGAGCCTGTTTATCAATATTGAGGTTGAGTGTGTAATCTTGTAAATTTAAAGCATTCAATACAAGGTTATAGTTTGTTATTCATACATACTGTGAGTTGATTTACTGTTTCATTGAATATCAAAGTGTTATTCCGCAAACTTCTTTGATATTGTTTCTGAGAATTAATTCTTGTTAAGAATTCGATCCTGACAAGTGATTGTTGGGAACTGAAGAATTTAACTAGTTGGTTAATACTGCTCGTAGTTAATACTGCTCGCAGTTAATACTGCTAGTTAGTTAATACTGCTCGCAGTTAATACTGCTCGCGGTTAATACTGCTTGTCCGTTAATACTGCTCTCAGTTAATACTGCTTATGTCCCGAATACTATAAATACCCTTTGCCCGCCCAAACGTTCATAACGACTCTTTACATACTGTTCACTCGCGCTCTAAACCTTTTTCTCTCAAGTACCAAGTCTTTCAGGCAAGAACATCCCTGTTCAATGGCATCAATGGCATTCATTGACGAGCACAATGAGATCGCAATGCTCCAAAAGCCAAAGCAAGTTGCAGGATTTCATCAAATAGTGGATTTTCTCAAGTCAAGCCATATTGCTCATGCTCTTACTGTATCTCCTACAATATATATCGAGCATCAAAGGCAGTTCTGGGCTAATGCCACCATTGTTGCTGAGAATGGTGTGCAAATGATCAAGACAAGGATCTGTGACAAGCCACTAACAGTTACTGAAGAGGTTATCCGCATCAGTCTACGTCTAGACGATGCTTCTGGTATGACTTCTATTCCTAATGATGAACTGTTCTCTTCCCTTGCAAGAATGGGGTATGGAGGCCCATTGGGTGTTTTCAAATTCTCTAAAGCCAAATTTTCACCCCAATGGCGTTTCTTTGTCCATACTCTTATGCACTGTATCTCCAAAAAGACTACTAGATGGAGTAAGTTCAGCAGTCCCATTGCTTATGCTTTGGTCTGTTTGGCCACTGCCAGAAGGTACAATTTTTCACAAATGATTTTCAGTGATCTTGTCTCAAACATGGGAAACAAAAAGAGTTTCTTCATGTACCCCAGGTTTGTTCAAGAAGTTATTAATCATGAATTGACGGATATACCTCAACCTGTTGGGGTATATGTACCTAAACCCCCCAAAGGCAAGGTTTTCTCAAACATGAGAAGATCTGGTGGGGACTCGGAAGGAGTTGACACCCCATTGTTCTCTACAATGATGGTGGTGTCCCAAACCAATGAAGGTATGGCAGCAGGGTCAAGGCCCCCATTAGACCAACCCACTGCTAGCCAATCCCAACCTTCCCACTCTCAATCAATCCCCCAGTCCCTTCTTGCAAAACCAACCTCTCCTATTACCCAAACATACAAGAGGAAACAGGTAAAGAAGGCTCCTTCCCTTCTTGTACCATCATCCCCCAAGCCTTTGAGCCCTCTAAAGGAGAATTCTCCTTTAGAGAATATCCATAGGGAAACCAAAGGGGTGTCTCCCAACCCCAAGGAGGTGCTCTCTGAGGAGGAGGAAGAGCATATGGGTGATGAGGCTGCCACTACTCCTGCTAGCACAGAGGAGGAAAGTGGTAACATCCATAAGACCTCCCCCATGACAACTTTGAATGAGCAATCATTTGAAGGTCCCTGGTGCCAAGAAACCACGGGGGTGGACAGTGCTTCTGCTAGGCAGAAGACTTCCACTAATAAAAGATCCAATGATCCTTCAAAGGAGGGTAACACTTCTAGAGAAGGTGAGGACAGATATAACTACCAGGAATTGTTGGATACCATGGGAAACATCAACCAAGATGTCATCAAACAAGGAAAGGAAATAGAGGAGATGAAGCTGGTGATCCTGTCACAACAAGTCCAAATTGAAAAATTGAAGAAGATGGTGACCAGGCTGGTTCAACAGAAAAGAAGGAAACAGTTTGTACTCAAAAAGAGGGACCAAGTTCAAGATTCTTTCAACAAGGGGGAGAAGCATGAAGGGGAAACTGTTGAAAAGAAAGATGAAGTTGAGGGGGAGACAGAGGAAGAGATGGAAAAAGAAACAGTTACTGCTGCTGAAGTAAATGTAGCAGCAGAAACTGAAGCAGCAGAAATAGGGCTCTCTGTGGAAGAAATGGAGATAGCAGAAACTTTAGTCAAAGCAAAGAATGATACTCCTAAGGCTACTCAAAAGGCCAAGGGAGTAGTTATCAAAGAAGGAGGGATCTCAGAGAAGGAAAAAGAGAAAGAAGTTTTGAAAGAATCAAAGGGAAAAGGAAAAGAGAAGATGGTTGAAGCTGAAATGCCTTCAAGACAGAAGTCTCAGATTGAAATGGATGAGGCAATAGCAAAGCAGTTGCAAGACCAAATGGAGAAAGAGGAGCAGTTGCAAACATAAAAGGATAGAGAACTGGCAAAGATAATGGCCAAAAAGTTAAATGCAGAATACCAAAAGAGCTTGAAAGAAGCAGCTCAGACAGCAACTCAGGTCAAGAAACTCCAAATTAAGAAGATGCCAATTCAGAAACAAAAGCAGAAAAGACAACCCTCCAAGACATTTGTGGCCAATCAGGAAAGAAGAAAAATGATAAACTTCCTGAAAGGTGCAATTGGTGTTAAGGGGGAGATGTTTACCCACATGGCATACTCTCAGGTTGAAGAGTTGTATAACAAGGAAATGGCCAAGCTTCAAGGGGATTCAGAACAAAGGGAGGAGGCTGAGAGAAGAATGAAGGAAAGGCATGACCTAAATATTCAAATGCCATTTCCTGAGGAGTCCACACCCTCCAAAGAAGAAGCAGAAGAGAAGAAGGAAGAACCTGGAAGTGTTGGTATAGAAGCCAAGTTTGGAAAAAGAGTGAAATCAATTGCTTCAAAAAGGCAGTTGAAAAAGCCAAGGGTGGAAGAAACTGAAAAGGAAGCAGAACCTTCAGTCACATCTCAAACAGAATCAGTACAACTTCCAGAGCAGGTCACTAAGCAAACAGATGAAAGTATGGATCCGTACATGACAATAGTGGAACCTTTGAAAGCTGTTCCAATCTCTATGCAAGCTCCAGAGATCATCTTCTGGGATATTTTAAGAGACAATGGAAAGAACTTCTTCAGAATCAAGAGAGCTGATGGTTCATTTGAAGCTTATTCAACATGGGGGAAAGTTATCAGAAGCTGCTCCAGAGCTGATATGGAAGAACTATACAAAGTGGGGATGAAACTTTATGAACCTGTGTTGAAAGGTACTGAAGAGAATCTTCTCAAAGTGACATTGGAATACTTGTGCATGATGTTTGATCCAGAAAGAGTACACCATAGGATAAAAGATCATAAGCATGAGTTCATATTCAAGAAGATTGACAAATGGATACTGTTTGAAAACTGTGGAGTATACATGATTACTATTGACAACTGTTATCATGAATACTACCTGGTGGACAAAATATATGAGCATAGCAAGGAGAAGTTGGAAGGGATGCTTAAAGCTACACTGGTATGTACAAAGGATTCAGAGATGGCCAAGATAGTGGTGAGAAGAACTGTAAATCAAAGCTTGGGCCTAGATCCAAATTTGGGAAATTGAACCAGAGGTGTTGAAAGCATCTTGAAGATTAATTCTGAAGAACTTGACTTCTTTTCCTAAAAGTCAAGTTAGGGGGAGATTGTTGGGAACTGAAGAATTTAACAAGTATGGTTAATGCTGCTGGTTCAAAGTTACTACTGCTAGAAGACTTAAAGGTTAATACTGCTGAGTGTTACTACTGCTAGTAATTAATACTGCTAGTCAAAGTTAGTGCTGCTTGAACAAAGTTAGTACTGCTTAGCTAGTTAGTACTGCTAGTAGTTAGTACTGCTTGGTAGTTAATGCTGCTAGAAGTAGTTAATGCTGCTAGAAGAAGTTAATGCTGCTGAGCATAGTTAGTGATGCTTATGAGATACGAATGGAAAGAATAACAGCTGGATGGATTGAAGATATACATGGAAGCTTAGAGATATACATGGACAATATACTGAAGATTTGTTTATTTATTGTAATTATCTTTTTCTTTAGTATAGGTATAGAATAGATAGAATTAACTTTAAAAATAATTATTCATTCTAAGTTTTTAGAGAAAATCAACCTCAAGGCATAGATCCTAATTCTAGAGAAGTAGAATTCGTATTGGTGAGCCTGTTTATCAATATTGAGGTTGAGTGTGTAATCTTGTAAATTTAAAGCATTCAATACAAGGTTATAGTTTGTTATTCATACATATTGTGAGTTGATTTACTGTTTCATTGAATATCAAAGTGTTATTCCGCAAACTTCTTTGATATTGTTTCTGAGAATTAATTCTTGTTAAGAATTCGATCCTGACATAAACGATAGGGAGAATCTCAACAAGTTCAGCACTAAGGCAGATGAAGGAATCTTCATTGGATATTCCTCAACAGCGACTGCATATCGTGTCTCTCTAAAGAAGACAAAGACGGTGATTGAAAGCGTCAACGTCACCTTTGATGAAGAAATGGCTTCCGAACAACAACGTTCAGAACCCGTTATAACCGGAGTACTAGCTTCTGGGCATCTCAGTCCAGAACCTGCATCTCAAAAGAATAAATCAGATGAAGCATCAACTTCTACTAACCATTTATCTGATTTACATTTATTATTTGAATTGTTTTATGATGAATATCTCGGATCTAATGTAAAGAAATCTGTTGTGGTTGACAGGATGGAAGACTTAACGACTACTCATCCAACAAGTTCAGATATTCCAATTGAATCAAATGCCCCGATTCAACAAGAGATTACAATTCAAATGCCGACTCCAACAGTTGAAGAAGTTCCATGTGATAAAGAGATAGAAGTAGCTGCAACAGTAGGAGATTCTGTACAGATCTATCTACAGCCAGTTCAAGCTGTACCTGCTGAGCCTTCTGAACCTGCCACTTCAACTGAAACAATCAATCCTCCTGAACAAACAGAAGAAGGTACAAGTGGATTCATAGATGACACAACTGACATACAGTCATCTAATCCACTGCCTCATGAACAAAAATGGACCAAAGAGCATCCGATAAGCCAGATAATTGGTGATCCATCAAAACCGGTGGAAACTAGGTCAGCATCAATGAACCTGTGCATGCATGACTCCTTTCTGAGCAAGTTCGAGCCAACACGCGTATCAGAAGCACTTGCTGATCCAGAATGGGTGATCTCAATGCAAGAAGAGCTGAATCAGTTCGATGCACTTAAAGTCTGGAGACTCGTACCGAAGCCTAAAGGTAAAACCATTATAGGTACGAAGTGGATCTTCAAAATTAAGAAAGATGAAGCTGGTACCGTCATCCGGAACAAGGCAAGACTAGTAGCCAAAGGATACAGACAAGAGGAAGGAATAGACTATGACAAAACATATGCTCCTGTGGCGCGATTAGAGGCAATCAGAATGTTTCTAGCCTACGCAGCCCACAAAAACTTCACGGTCTTTCAAATGGACGTGAAGACAACATTCCTAAATGGAATTCTGAAGAAGGAAGTCTACGTCTCTCAGCCAGAGGGATTTGTCAATCAAGAGAAGCCTAATCACGTTTACATTCTCGACAAAGCACTCTACGGTCTGAAACAAGCACCTCGAGCCTGGTATGATGTCCTTTCTAATTTTCTAGTCAAGTCTGGGTTTTCAAAAGGTACGGTGGATACCACTTTGTTTATTAAAAAGGAAAAAAGGCGATATATTTTTAATTCAAATCTATGTAGATGATATTATCTTTGGTTCTACAAATACTAAGTACTGTAAGAATTTCACAAACCTTATGGTGTCTAGATTTCAGATGAACATGATGGGAGAGATGAATTTCTTTCTCGGATTGCAAGTCAAACAGTTTTCTACGGGTATCTTTATCAATCAATCAAAGTACATTAGGGATATTCTTCGGAAGTTCCAAATGGAAAATTCAAAACCGATTGGTACCCCAATGGCACCAGGTACTAAGATTGGCAGCGATCCTTCGGGAAAGGCTGTTGATATTAGGACTTATCGAGGGATGATAGGTTCTTTAATGTATCTTACGTCGAGTAGGCCAGATATAATGTTCTCAACATGCTTATGTGCACGATATCAGGCCAATCCTAAAGAAATCCATTTGTCTGCTGTAAAGCGCATTTTCAGGTATCTAAAGGGCACTGCAGATCTCGGTCTGTGGTATCCTAAAGATACTAGTTTTGAACTAACAGCCTACACAGATGCATATCATGCAGGTTATATGTTAGACAGGAAGAGCACGTCAGGACATGTGCAGTTCCTCGGTGACAAATTAGTAAGTTGGGGATCAAAGAAGCAACTTTGCGTTTCAACTTCCACGACAGAAGCAGAATATGTAGCTGCTGCTAGCTGCTGTTCTCAGGTCTTGTGGATGAGAACTCAATTACGCGACTACGGTTTCCACTTCAACAAGATCCCGATCTACTGTGACTCCAAGAGCGCCATCGCAATAACAGCGAATCCTGTTCAGCACACGAAGACAAAGCACATAGACGTCAGGTATCACTTTATTAAAGATCATGTTGAAAAAGGAACAATTGAACTTTTCTTTGTACAGACTGATTATCAACTTGACGATTTGTTCACCAAACCTTTAGATGAAAAGAGGTTCAACTTTCTTGTCTCTAAGCTTGGTATGCTAAATCTTAAGATATAATCGGTAATTACCTAACAAAGTTTCTATTGTATACTTTTTCATCATTTCTTCATTCTTAACTCTGATTGATATCTGTCATTCTATCAAAATGTTCATGATCCAAGGGGGAGAATGAGAAGAAATTGACACCTGGTCAATATTACTTCGAGGAGGAGCTCATAAAATGTTGCATGTACCTTTTAATGCCAATTTTTTGTAATGCAAGATTTTAGGGGGAGCTCTTCAACTCAAAAAGGGAGTACGGATATGACTTCTGATTACTTCTGATCAGAACTCATACTTTAAAAAGTTTTACTGCTTTTTGTCTTTTCAATATAAGTGAATAATTATTACTTTGACTTGACATTAGACTTTTGCAGAATTTTTGAGGGAAGCTTACAAGTTCATATTTCTATGACTTAAAGCTTAGCTTCATGAGATGGGAGATCATACGTAAATCTATAATTCTATATCTTCATCTCACATATGGTTGAAAGAAGGACAACTTTCAATCATAGAAAACATTGTTTTTAATGTTCAAACCACTTCCCGATTTTTCCACAGATTTTATATTTTGGGAGTGTATTTTTAAATGTTTTCATGATCAATATTGTGCTTTAACTGAAATAGTTAAACCAATCTGAGCATCACGTGCATCTAGGAAAACAAGGAATCATTGTGCTAGGAAATAACACAACTTCTATGGAATCACCTTAACCAGTGATTTCTACCCAAGAAGTTAATCCTTAGTGATTGAGTGTAAGAAATAGAAAAGAAATGAGTGTGATTAGAGAAAGCAAAAAGTTTAAAAGAAAGAGCGTGTGAGAACAGAGTTAAAAGAATATCAAAACTCTGCACCAACTTTTTCTGAGCCGGGTAGCCACCATTCTAGTGATTCACAATTCTTTGGTGATCATTATTGAAACAGGCAAATAACCCATGCCAAATCTTGATCAAACCTCACTATCTACTCATTTTCTTCTCAACAAGAAAGTGTTTCACATTTTCAAAAAGGGGATGCAACACATATGCCATCTGATTTTCATTCGGAAAATCTAGATATTGAAAAGAAGGAAGTCTGGCCCACCTTCGCACTTCAATCATGCACATTGAGTCTGTGTTTAACTTACTGTTGTCTCAGTGGTTTACACAATTTCGAGACAATAAGCAATCATCTGTGCTTAATTCTTTCAACACAAGCACGAACACACAAGGAATTAGTTTCTTTGTCATAACGTTTATAGAAATTACCTTTGTGGTGTTTCGATGATTAAATGGAAGCCCTGGGGGAGTCAACATCAAACAGCTCCTTTCCAAAGTGTATTCGTTACACACAGTGACTTAGTGTTACTGACAGGCATTCTAACTGATTCATTAGTTGATTCAGGTGTTACACATCTAATTTGTCTGGATTTGCAAAGATCTGGATGAATCTCTTATGAATTGACGAATCAGGGGCTCTTACCGCAAGATTGACATTTCTTACCACAAATTTTGATGAAGTTGTTGCACTTAACATCAAAAAGGGGGAGAATGACTACACAAGAAATGACAAAGATCACATGTTTCAAGAATCACGTCTACTCTTCAAAAGTGAAGATTGTTAGATTGAAGACATGCTGAATTTAGAGAAAGAGATTGCATCTTCTGAGCTGAACAAGAAGACTGAATTGGATAAATCTTTTTATTAAATGATCTTGATCCAAAGGGGGAGATTGTTAGACCACAGTCTCATTGGATTCAAGATCATCCAATCTGAAGATCGTAATCTGAAGCTAATGCCGGAAAGTCGACTCTCAATGTTAAAGTCTATGTCTATTTGTAATAAATGTCAATGTAATTTAATGTAATATGCTTTAGTTTACTTAGATCTATATATCTAAGTTAAAGTATTGTAATAGTTAGTTAAAGGTAACTTAGTTAGTTATTTAGTTTCTAGTTTATATTAGATATAATATCTAGATTTAATATCTAGATATTAATCTAGATAGTGTGTTAGACACACTTGGTTAGATTAAGTGTATCTCAATCTCTCAAGATCAGATCACAATTCACACATACAAACACACACAAGAAGGTGAAAAAGAGAGAAAACATTGAGAACACATTCAAGCTTAATCATTCAACCTTGTAATCGTTTCTATATTCAATACAGGTTGGTAATCGTTAATGTGTTGTTGTTTCTTAGAACTTGTTAAGTAGTATTGTTGGACCGACAGTAACTCTTCCAGCTCACAGCACCCCCGTTTAACACAAACACATATCCCGACTGTGATTTATAGTCATCTCGATCGGTTTGGAAACTAGCATATGTGTATCCTTGAATACACAGATCTCTTTCTTGACCGCCGTACAGTAAGAACATTTCTTTAGTTCTTCTCAGATACTTTAGAATATTCTTTACTGCTACCCAGTGAGCATCACCTGGGTTTGACTGATACCTGCTCGTCATGCTTAGGTCATACGAGACATCTGGTCTAGTACATAACATGACATAAATAATTGAACCGATGGCCGAAGCATAGGGAACACCCTTCATGCGGTTCATGTCCTCTTTAGATATAGGACTCTGAGTTTTGCTCAGATGTACGCCATGTACCATTGGCAAGTTTCCTCTTTTAGAACCCTCCATCTTGAACTGTCTTAAGATCTTGTCAATATATGTACTTTGGCTTAATCCAATTAAGTGTTTCGATCTATCACGATAGATCTTTATACCAAGGATATAAGCTGCTTCTCCTAGATCCTTCATCGCGAAACACTTCCCTAACCAGGCTTTTACACCTTTAAGGGTAGGAATGTAATTTCCGATGATCAATATATCATCGACATATAGGATCAGGAATACTACTATGCTCCCACTGACTTTCTTGTATACACAAGGTTCATCTTCGTTCTTTAAAAAAACCAAATTCTTTAATCTTTTCATCAAAACGAAGATTCAAACTACGAGATGCTTGCTTCAGTCCATAAATGGACTTTTGCAATTTACATGCCTTTTCAGGAAAATTTGGATGTTTAAAACCTTCTGGTTGTACCATGTACACGTCCTCGCTTAAAGTTCCGTTAAGGAACGCAATTTTAACATCCATTTGCCATATTTCATAGTCATGAAATGCAGCTATGGCAAGGAGTATCCTGATGGATTTTATCATGGCTATTGGAGAAAAAGTTTCATCATAATCTACTCCATGAGTTTGAGTGAAACCTTTAGCTACCAACCTAGCCTTATAGGTATGTACAATCCCATCCATGTCAGTTTTCTTTTTGAATACCCACTTGCACCCTACGACTTTGCAGCCGGTAGGTGCATCTACCAAGTTCCAAACTTGGTTATCTGACATGGATTGTATTTCAGCCTTCATGGCATCTTTCCATTTATCAGATTCTAAGCCTGATACGGCTTTCTGGAAGGTTACGGGTTCATCATGAACCGTATCGTCATTGCCAATGAGATAACCATATCTCTCAGGCTCTTGACGACTCCTACTCGATCTTCGGATTGTTTGTATCTCGTCATTACCTTCAACAACTTGTTGAGGCTCAACATCATGTTGATTGTCAGTATCAACCATTGTTTCATCTTGTGGTTCTTGAATTTCTTCAAAATCTACTGTATCCCCCGTTGTGGTTCTCGATAGAAAATCATTTTCTAGGAACTCAACGCGGCGCGCAACAAAAACTTTGTTCTCGCTGGGTTTGTAGAAGTAATATCCAACTGTTTCTTTTGGATATCCTACAAAGCTGCATTTTTCAGACCTTGAATCAAGCTTCCCAGAAGCTTCTCTCTTAACATAAGCTTCACAGCCCCATATTCTCATATATGACAGTTTTGGGATCTTCCCAGTCCATAGTTCGAAAGGGGTTTTATCGGTCTTTTTGGTTGGCGCACTATTTAGTATTCGGGCAGCTGTTTCTAGGACATAACCCCAGAAACTTTTAGGCAGATTGGTACGACTCATCATAGAGCGAACCATGTCCAACAAGGTTCTATTCCTTCTTTCGGATACACCGTTATGTTGCGGTGGTCCGGGAGGAGTTAATTGGGATACTATCCCGTTATCTGTTAGATGGTCAATAAACTCTTGGCTTAGATATTCCCGACCCCGGTCCGATCGAAGTGTCTTTATCTTTTTGCCAAGTTGATTCTCTACTTCATTCTGAAACTCTTTAAAAAACTCAAAGCTTTCAGATTTGTTTTTCATTAGGTAAACATACCCGTATCTACTGAAGTCATCAGTAAAAGTAATGAAGTAGCGATGACCATTTCTTGTGGTTGAACTAAAGGGCCCACACATATCAGTATATATAATCCCTAATAATTATGTTGCCCTTTCGGGTTTGCCTTTAAAAGGCGATTTTGTCATCTTGCCCATTAAACAAGATTCACATACATCATATGAATCATCACATGATTCCAACACTCCGTCCGCCTGGAGTTTGGCTATGCGTTTCTTGTTTATGTGTCCAAGACGACAATGCCACAAATAGGTCTGGTTTAAGCCTCACTTAATTCGTTTATTGTTTACATTATATATTGATTCATAATTACAACTATTTTGCATATCAATTTCATAAATACCATTGTGTGGTTTGGCCACAAAATACAAAACATTGTTAA
The DNA here is from genome assembly GCA_954870635.1 of Arctium minus. Classification (NCBI taxonomy): domain Eukaryota; kingdom Viridiplantae; phylum Streptophyta; class Magnoliopsida; order Asterales; family Asteraceae; genus Arctium; species Arctium minus. Next base: position 148,495,917 of record OX941081.1, read on the forward strand.
GATAAGCTGAAATTGAATCATTACTGAAAGTAAACATAAATCCAGTTTGTTGCAACCGAGAAAAAGAAACGATATTCCTAGTAATGCTAGGTACATATAAACACTTGCTAAGTGCTAAAATAAGACCATTTGGCAGCTTCATGTCATAAGTTCCCTGAGCAATAGCAGCTACCTTAGCTCCATTCCCCATTCGAAGCTCCATCTGGCCTGGTTTCATTTTCTCTTCACTTCTTAGTCCCTGAAAAGTAGTACAAATGTGAGTACCACACCCAGTATCCAATACTCAGGAATCAGAGTCAGAAGTGAATAAATCAATGGTAAACATACCTGAAGTTCCGGCTCCACTAGCCTTCTGCTTCTTCATTTCTGCCAATAGGACAGGGCAGTTTCTCTTCCAATGTCCCTTCTGGTTGCAGTTGAAGCAAACTGCTTCCTCAGGAATCTTTCCCTTGCCCTTTTCTTTGTTGGAACTTCCAACTTTTCTTTTACCCTTGGTAACCACCCTTTTCTTCTTGTTTATCCCACCTTTAGGTTTGATTATCAACACCTGTTTTGGTTTGGATAAATCCAACTTGGATTTCATATTTCTCTCAGCGGTTTTAAGCATGCCGTGAAGCTCCGTGAGAGTTTTCTCCAAACCATTCATATTGTAGTTCAAGACGAACTGGTCATATGATTTGGATAAAGAATTGAGAACCATGTCGGTTGCCAATTCTTGACCCAGTGGGTAGCCAAGACGGGTCAATCGGTCAATATACCCTTTCATTCTTAAAACGTGGGTACTGACTGATGAACCTTCAGTCATCATACAGACATGCAATGCCCTGACTGTATCAAACCTTTCTTGCCTTACTTGTAACTGAAACATGAATTTTAAAGAGGATATCATATCCCAAGCAGTCATGTCTTCATGTTCCCTCAGTAGCTCGGGAGTCATGGATGCTAGCATCAGACAGCTAACATCTAGTGAGTCATTGAGATGCTTATCATAAGCAGCCCTGACCTCAGCTGAAGCATTTCTGGCAGGAGGGTTTGGAGGTGGTTTTTCAAGAACGTACAACTTCTTTTCGTGCTTAAGGACGACCCTCAAGAAACGAAACCAGTCGACGAAGTTCGTACCGTTCAGTTTATCCTTATCAAGGATTGATCGTAATGTAAATTGGGATAAGCCGTTTGTGCAGACAGTTTGGTTAGGGGCGTTAGCAGCGATATACAAAATAAGTTCAATTTTAGTAATTCTTTTAAAATCTCAAATTAATTAATATTACCTTTCAAAAGAAAATTAATTTGAGCTAAGATCCATATATCACCTATTTTCGTAAATGGCCAAGCAACTGTTTACGAAACTAGGTTATTTAGGTAGGAATCATCCAGTTATGTTCAACATAACTCTTAGATATCGTCGGATTTCTATTAATATATCATATGTTAAAAAGCATGTTTAATCCCACTACAACGCCTTGAAAGTACTCATAGATGGCTAAGCACTGTCTATGATATTTTCAAGTAAACTAACCATACTAAGATATCATGATCCCACCTAAAGTCTTAACTTAGGGTTTATTGGGGTCAATCGTCCAAAATACGACTATTTAAGTGAATGGCCAAGCAACTGTCCACTTAAATATCGTTATCCTGGCGCCTTGTCTTACACTACAATTACCCGATATGATTGGCTAAGCACTGACCATACTGGACTCTTGTAAGTTCAACAAGTATCTTAAATGGATGGCGCATAGTTTACATTTGTGAAAGGTTTAAATTTTAGATAACTCTTTTCTTTTAAAACGTTTGAATTTATCTCTAAAATCTTGTTTTAAAAGTTTATTTTATTAAATCGGTTTTGATAAACATATCAATTTTAAAATATCATATTTTATTTACCGATTTAAAATTTGTTTTGCGTTTGATTTTTATTTTAAGCGTTTGCAATTATTATAACAATAATAAAGCAATAAATAAAATCAAACACAAAATTAAACAATCACAACAATAATAATATATGGATTTGCCCCTAATGTGGTGTTGTGAGCCAACACAACAACCACGGTCAATTCTAAGGACGTCTTCAAGCTCCCACTAGCCTCGCCATCTTGGTGAACTCCAGGGACTCCGTCTCGATCTTTTGGAACGCCGTCTTCGGATAAAAATAGAAAAATACAACATGCCTATTCTATTTACAACTCCCTATCTAGGAAATTAAATTAAAAATTACATCCCATGCAATTAATACATTTTAATTTTTCAAAACAAGATAAATCAACCATGGGTCTTTTCGGGGCAATCCATATATTACACAATATTTTAAACATGAAATAAAACAATTTGGTCTAGATAATTTAACATAAATAAAGTGACCAAATTATGTGGAACAATATTTTCATATGGCAAAATTAAAATTGGCCTAATTGAGTTGTAGGTTAATAAACCATGACCCGAAACTTTTGGGTCCAAGCCGAATCAATTTAACAACAATGGAACAAAATTGAGAAAACATATTCGGCAACAGCCGAGACTAACAATTTTACCATTGATACCCACAAATAAAAAGCACATATCACTTTTGCACAAGGATACTGACGATTTAGAACCAATCACTTAGCTTGGTGGACAGTGGCTTCGACTAGGAAAAAAACGATGAGGACAACAGTCCTCTTTTGATTTTTTTTTTCGATCGACAATGCCTTCCAGAGATAGAGAGGCGAGATGGAAGGGAAGGATGGCCGGCGGCAACAGCCGCAGGTCACCGTCGGCGGCCGACTATCGATTGAAAAGGGTGAGGGCTACTTTCTTTTGAAAAAGAATGAGATAGACTTTTAGGGTTTTAAACCCTTTAAAGTTGATCAGCTAACGTGGCTTCTTAAAAAAAATTCCTTTTCTTTTCTTTTAAAATTAATTAGGATTCAATTAAATTTTGCCATATACAATTTGTGTACCTTTTAATTAAATAACATCAAAGTGGCTCTGATACCACTGTAGGGTTTTAAAGCAATTTGTAACCGTTAAACGCAGCGGAAATTAAAAGGAATTTTGATTACAAAATAGAAAACTTTTCTAAACAATTAAAACCCAAACGGATCCAATGATGTATTTAATCAAAACTTAAAACCACACCATAGGGTGTTTAGAGATGTACCTTTTAAAGATCTGTTGTGGTTGAACTAGCTGAGCACCTAGAAACCAATCGAGGTTTCCTCTAGCGGTATCCACACACGAACACGCGAAATTCCACCGGGTGCTAGCCCAATAACCCTAGATCTATATGTGTTTTACAGAAAAGAAAAAGGTTTCTTTTCTGTATTTTTCTGAAAGGCTTTTCTAACTCAATTGTTTTTCAAATGGTTTAACCTAACCCCTTATTTATATCAGAAGAATTATAGTTAGACTATAATTCAATTAAAGATTAAATAAGGTTTAATAATTATCAGTAATATTTAAATTCAAATATATATATATATAATTATCCTTTTAAACTTTAAAATATAATTATATAAGTATATATAATTATCCTTTTAAACTTTAAAATATAATTACAGATAATTCCCCGTAATTAACATAATTACGTTTTCACCCTGTAATTATCATAATTACAGTTTAACACATATTTTCATTAAATCCGGGTTTCTACAAATGGAAACAAACGCATTCTTTGTGTGCGACCCTATAGGTTTACATACTCCTTAGCAGTATCTCTGTGTGACACGTGTCGTGGGCATATAATAACTTACAGTTTTCAATTGAATTGAATTATCAAGTTTAATAAAAGTTCTCTTAGAGAGTTTTGAAGTTTTCTCCATATTTTTGACTCTTACGCTTGTAAATTCATAAGTCTTTTATGGTTTGACGTTTGTCAATCCTTCCGCGTATTCCTACTGCGTCATGGTGTGGCTAGAGAACGACAACGGTGGTGGTGTGGGCGGAGAACGACATCGATGCTTGAGTGGATGGAGAGAAATCGAGTATGACAAATCAAATGGGGGTGACGACGTGATCTAAGATTTTAGGGTGGGTTTCATATAAGGTGGATCTAAAATTTTAGGGTTACGTATGGAGGGAGTTTCAAAAATTTTGGGGATAAATGGAGGGAAAGGTGGGCGGGCTAGTGGAATAAATTAAAGGGGGGGGGGGGGGAAGGGATTTAGGGAATGAAAAATATATTATTTCAATAATAAAAAATTAATTAAAGTTTTAATTTAATGAGTTTTAATTTAATATATGTATTGATGTTTTTATTGATAAATCAAATTAAAAATATTTATAAATATACCTCATGTGGTGTGTATTAGATTATTAGCTAATAATTTAACTTTTAATTCATAGAATAATATATTAATTCTGATTGTGCTCTTTATTTTGTTTATATTTATTAATTTTCTTAATAAATATCGAATTTTAAAAAAAAATAAGTTGGTGAAGGTGGCGTGGCGATCGACGCCGAATCACTCGATTGGATCCATTAAAACCCAAGTGGCTTTATTAAAGCCTAATCCATGCATTAAAGCCCGATTGGTTCCATTAAGGCCTAACCAATCCATAAACGCCCCTGTAGGTCCATTAAAGCTCAAATGATCCATTAAAGCTCAAATTGATCCATTGAAGCCCAATTTCTTCCATTAAAGCCCAATTTGATCCATTAAACCCCCAAGTGGATCCATTAAAACCCAATCCATCCATTAAAGCCCGATTGGTTCCATTAAAGTCCAACTGATCCATAAACGCCCATGCGGGTCCATTAAAACCCAACCGATTCATTAAAGAATGGATCCATTAAAGCCCAATGATCCATTAACATATTAAAGCCCAAATAGATCCATTAAAGCCCAACCGATCCATAAACCCCCCATGTGAATCAATTAAAACCCATACGATCTATTAAACCCAAAGTGGGTCCATTAAACTCCAATTTGTTCCATTAAAGCCTAAGAGCATCTCCAACCATACTGCAAATATGGTGATTTGCAGTATGGTTGACTCCAACCATCCTCCAACCAACAAAAAGAAATGTCGGCCAAAAAAATTTCCATGGAAAACACACCAAATTTGGTGGAGAACTATTCACACTGCAAATTTAATAGGGCCCACTTCAATGTCCTTTTTTTCTTTTCTTTAATAATATAATTGTTATTGTTTGTAATATTAATTGTAATAAATGTTATTTTAAGATACATTTTATATTCTTTTTATATAAATCATTCTATATATTAAATTAAATTAAAAAAAATAGCATTAAATAAAATTGACAAAATCTAACTATGTTTTTAGTTTATGTTATTTGAATTGATGTATTTTTTTTCCTAGTAATGTAAAATTTATTAATTAAGAAATTATCGTTTTATTTTGACCGAGACCTCATTAATTAATTATTTATTTACTAAAATAATTATTTATAAATAATAGATATTGTATTTAACAATGTTTAATAATAATGAAAAATGTTTTTTTATTTGGGTTTAGAAGATTAGGTGTTTTTTTTGAAGTATGGTTGGAGTTGGAATTTTTTTTAGTGTCAAGGGTCCCATCAGTTTTAGTGTTTTTGGTGTTATTTTTTGTGTATGGGTTAGAGATGGTCTAAATGGATCTATTAAAGCCCAACCGTTCCATTAAAGTCTAAATGGATCCATTAAAACCAAACCATTCCATTAAAGCCAAATGGATCCATGAAAGCCCAATTGGATCCATTAAAGGCCAACTGTTCCATTAAAGTCTAAATGGATCAATTAAAACCTAATCCATCCATTAAAGCCCAACCGATCCATAAACTCCCATGCGGGTCCATTAAAGCCCAATCGATCCATTAAATCATTAAAGCCCAATTTGATTCATTAAAGCCCAACCGATCCATAAACTCCAATGTGGATCTATTAAAACCCAATCGATCCATTAAAACCCAAGTGGATCCATTAAAACACAAACGATCCATTAAAGCCCAAGTGGATACATTAAAGCCCAATTTGCACCATTAATGCCCAAATGGATCCATTAAAGCCCAACCGTTCCATTAAAGTCCAAATGGATCCATTAAAGCCCACCCGTTCCATTAAATCCAAATGGATCGATTGAAGCTTAGCTGGATCCATTAAAGCCCAACCGTTCCATTAAAGTCCAAATGGATCCATTAAAACCCAACCGATCCATTAAAGCCCAATTGGATCCATTAAAGCCCAAACGGGTCCATTAAAGCCCAATTTGATCCATTAATGCCTAAGTGGATCCCTTAAAGACCAACCGATCCATAAACGCCCATGTGGATCCTCTAAAGCCCAACCGATCTATTAAAGCACAATTGGATCTATTAAAACCCAACCGTTCCATTAAAATCCAAATGGATCCATTAAAACCCAACTGATCCATTAAATCCAAATAGGTCCATAAAACCCAATTCGATCTATTAATGCCCAAAGTCGTCAAAAAACGCATTTGTTGGAGGCCAAAAGTCGTCAAATCGCGTCCAATTATTTAGAAACATTTTTTTTTGAAATAGAGAAGAAATGTTGTAATGAAGATGAAATGTTGGAAATGGGGGAACCATCATTCTATAAGTATATATTAATGACTGTGATATTAGGCAACTTATAAACAAGAAAATATGTTGTCTAAGCTAGATCTTACGCAACAAACACAATAGATTATGTGTTGACTAATTAAAAGTAGGTGTCAACCTTAATTCATCCATTTCACTCTGTTTTACTAAAACACAATAGATTATATGTTGACTAACCACTTGGGTTGTGGCGCACTGGTAAAGCCTTTGGGGGATGTAGTGGAAAATCTCATTTACCCAGGGTTCAAATCCAGGCGCTGTCAAAGCCCTTGTAGCCATGGAGGTTCACCTGCGATGACTCCAGGCCATTCGCCCGAAAACCCACGATTACCAATAAAAAAAACGACCTATGCTCTATTTTGTCGTCATATCATATCCAATGTACAAAATATACCCTTAATGGCCATCCATAGTTAAAAAAGTTTTTTTTCTCTTTAAATTATATAAAGAAAAAATAAAAACTTATTGGTCCAATAAATTACAAGTTATAATCATTTTATAAATGACATCTCAACAAAATTTCCCAATCCGAGGACAAGAATAAATCACGCTATTCTTATACTCTAACACGTTTCATGCCAAAACGATTGAAAGACGATTAAGTTATACTTCCGTTTTTATCTTTTTATATTCGTTTATAATTTTTGTGGCCATAATATTCATTTTTCCAATATATTTAAAATAATACAATAAATGTTTTATTGTTTTAACTTATTGACATATAATATAGAAAGGTCAAAGTTATTTATATATTTTGTTTGTGTAACTTATCCGTTATTACATTTCCAACTACCTATATTTATTTATATTTTTTATCTTAGGCAACATAGAAACAAGAATATATGTTGCCTAAGATAACTTTCATTGATTAAAAAAAAAAATTATACCACTAAGGCAACATAAGGGAAGATGTTGCTTAAGATAGCTGAGGCAACATATAATTATTCATACGTTGTATAAGTTCTCATTTAGGCAACATAGAACTACACCTTGTCTAAGAGGAAACTTAGGCAACATATATTAGCCCTTGTTGCCTAAGCTTATCTTAAGCAACATAGGCAATTAACATTTGGTGTAGTGAAAGGTTTAGAGAAGCTTTTCACCTCGTACGAAGGTTTTCAGATGGTACATTTATGTTAACCTTTAGAGAAGGTTTTTTTGGGTTCAGATACGCTTTAAAAGTTTCTCTAAAGGTTGAGCACTTTTATCCAAAAAGCTTCTCTAAAAGTAAGTATTGGTGACCTATTTCGAGCATCAGTGACATTTTTCAATTGTCACTAAAAGGTACCTTCATAGAAGGTTTTTGGAAAAGCTTCTTTGAAGGTATAGACGCTTTCTGTAAACCTTCTTTAAAGGTATCCTTCAATTACATTTTGGTAAACCTTCTCTGAAAGTTATCTTTAGATACATACTAGTTGTGTGCCCGCACAATGCGGCGGGATTCGTAGCTTTATTATAAATAGAGAAAACACATTTGTACATAATGATTTAGGGGATGTTTGGTAGACATTGAATAATTTAGTTCAGAGTTACTTGGTACAAAATAAAAATGGTTGTTTAATTGGTAATATTTTGAATGTGTAGTCTAATTGATAAAAAATGAACTTAGGGCCATTTACCAAATGGTTATCCGATAAGTGCTTATCGGGTTTATTTACTTTATCAGATGAGGGTGATAAAGACCGAGAATCTTACGTGGTAAAAACGATGGCAAGGACCTAAAGTCTTACCCAGTAAGCGAAAGTGATGACTCTTACCCGGTTAGCGCTTATCAGGTAAATTGTTGCATGCAATGTCATCTAGTTGTGTGTTCGCGCTATACGGCGTGATGTCAAATTTTAATGTGAAGCAAAAAATATAATCAAACGTCTCGGGTATATCTCACGCAAAATCAACATCTACTAAAAATTAAGTCTAAGTGGATAAGATGTACATATGCATTCAGTGATAAAAACGCTACACCACCTTATGTGGTACTTAACTTTATTGTTGTCATAATCAAACTTAACCGAGGAGGAAAAATTTGGGCATAAAATTCAATTGTTTTACTATACCTTTGTTATATTCAACCTTTCCTATCTTAAACCAACGAAGGGCGAGGCAAAGGATATCAAATGAAACTGCACTTTGAAATGTCAAAAGATGATCGGTATGCATCATATCAAAGAAACAAAAGATGAAATATTGAACATGATTCACACTTTTCAAACTAAAAAAGAACATGTGATAGTAAATATTATGTACCCTACATGAGAATGATGAAACCCACTGTTATAAAAAAATTGCCGCACAACCGCCATCGCACAAGGTTTGTGTCTCCTGTCACGTTAAGCCCGTGGCAAAACTATGGTCTAATACGCAATTTTCGTAATGCGATATTTGTTTTATATTTACGTTTTTAATGTCTTATTTGTTAGTTTTTAATATATAACCTAATTTAACTTGCTTATTACTATTGACTCATTGAGTAACAGTACACAACATTTGTTTATATATATATATATATATATATATATGAATTAGAAATTTGACGTCATAAATCACGCCTTGAAAGACGTCATTGTTTCGTCATGGCTCCTAAGGCTTGAGACTTAGCCTCACTGTCATGACACGCCTCACGCAATTTAGAACCTTGATGAAACCACATGTTGGCAAGTAAATTAAAACCCCCAAGAAAAACTTTTTTGTAATATATTATAAAGGGGCAAGCAAAAATCTAATGGGAACCCCTTGATCCTCTATATTGATAGACCTGCAACCTAACTTTATATTGCCTTCGAGTGATTGACGAGAAGGCCGTTCTCTCTGTGTAGGCAAACTTGCTTGATGCAAAGAAAACTACTTAAGTAATCTAAACCTCTCATTGTTCAAGAAGTTGAACCACCTGTTGGATAATACGAACACGATACAGGTAAATTGAAGAGATATATCTTGATCTGTGTGGTCAGTTCCACTACCAAATAGTGTAATTTTAGTTAAGTGAAACCAAAAAATTGCTATAGGCAGAGATTAGTTGACATAAAAATGAACATATAGAATAATTTTAGTAATCAAAGAAAAAACAAATAAACCTCTTGTGCCTGTTGTGAAACATTCAAACATTTAAGAGACACCTGCTTGAAGTGTAATACACAATGTAAATGAACTTCAATACATGGGAATAAGGAAAGGTAGTCAGGTAGAGTAACAAAGATAGATAGACAATTAAAAATGGGATGCCGAATACCTATTTCAATATGGTTAAACCATCAAAAAAGATGCTCCTTTTCTCAAAGAAATCAATAACCATCTAAACTGATGCACCCTCATCTTCTCAATGTAACCATCTAAATGAGTAATCATCTCAAAGAAATCAATAAAATGTTGTATCGAGCTCTACATAAACCGGTAACCAAAAGAAACAATATAGTAAATGAAAACTAAAATGAAGATTTCATGAAACAATAGGCATCTCAAAGAAATATACACAAAAACCCAATATGAAAATGCATAAAACAGATTATGATCAACAAATTTTATAACAAATAAAAATAATTACAAAAATTGACTAAAGTAAGAAACATCAACATTATTAACATAATATTCTATTAATAACAGAAAAAATTGGACCGTTGCTCAATATAAGATTAATCAACCAAATAAAATTAGAATAAGTTAAATTTTTGATAACCTTATCATATAATTAATTCATTTAGAAAAACAAAAAAATTAAAAATAATTTAATTTTCTGTTTCAATTAATGTTTACGGATACACGACACACTTCTATTTTTTTAATAATAACTAGTTGAGTATCCGTGCAATGCGGTGGGATGTAAAAAAAATACATTTGTCTACAAAGATAGAGATTATCTACCTTTTTCGTAAAGCCTAGAATTAACTTTCTTAACCCACCATCTTATCATATCACACATCATATATACTTCAAAATAATAGACCAACCACATTACAATATGCAACATATTGTGTTATTTAGATTGATATGTTTTGAATCCAACAAACACATTGGTTTGATTTAGATATGATCATATGAACAAACAACCGCCTATCCGATTCTTTTGATGCATGATACTTGTAGTTCCTTAACTCATGATATTTAAAACGGCCATAAATCAAGTGCACTCTTATAATTAAAATGACGTAGACAAAACAAAACCCATGGTATACAACCGCTGAAGCGAACAACAAAACTAATGGAGCATGATTGAATGACTTATGAGTGACTTAATTTGTTGATTCTATGGAATATCAAAATAAAACGAGACCTCAAAATTTAACTAACTAAACATAAATGAATCCATAAATGTAGGGGATAGTTACCCAACTCTTATCCGACAAGTGCTAAGATTCAACACTTTCACTGGTAAGATTTTATTCTATTATAACTGTTAGGTCATCTTAAGATTTGAAGATGACCTCCCGAGCTTCTATTTTATATCATCATACTTAGAATATTTTGAGGTTCTTTTAGCAGCTTGGTTTCTATACAAATGTTCGGTGAAGTCGAAGATCAGCCGAATAAAACAAAGAAGGAGAATATCTCTCAAAGCGGATTGAAGATAGACTCCTCAGCCTAAAGCCAAGTATGCCTACTTGATCAACACCATTGGCCAGGATGGTGCCGATCTCAAGTCTTCAGGAGCCGAAGACCTCTCAGTCTTCAGGAGCCGAAGACCTCTCAGTCTTCAAAGCCCGAATATTTCTCCCAAACACATTGTACTTTTCTGGCAAAGTATATTTGTGATATCTTGCATTGACGTGGACCTCATCTGAAGATCAAATAAAGTAAGTTTTGTCTCCTACACCATTTTAAGGAAAGGTCTCCACCATCCTCTGCAGGTCAACACTTCAAGCCAAAACACCTCAAGACAAAAGATACATCATGTACCTTGCTGAAGACCTGTGTCCATCCTTTGCTCAACAGGTGTCTCATGCATTTAATGCATGAGGCACTATAAATATGGATGATGGTTCAACATGCAAGATAACCATTTCTACAACCTTCAAGTTCTCTACCCCCTCCCCTCCCTTCCTTCAGCCCCGCCTCTCATCCCTCCCCTTCCTTTCGGCTCTCTCTCTCTCTCTCTCTCTCTCACTCACCGAATCCCCCCTCCCCTTCCCTCCCTCTCCCCCTCCCCATCATTCCCCTTCCCTCCCTCTCCCCTTCCTTCGACTCCCCCCTCCCTTCCCTTCCCTTCCCTTCCTTCGGCTTCCCCCCTCCCCTCCCCTCCTTTCAGCTCCCCCCTCCCCTCCCTTCCCTTCGGCTCCTTTTTCAAGTCGAAGACGAAATTAAAAAAAATCGTTTTTTTTTTCTTCTTTCTCTTATTTTTTCCTTTCTTCGGCTTTCACATCTCTTCGGCCTCCTTTCCCCACCGAAGCTAACCACCCCCTCCTCCCCTTCTTATTCCCTTCGGCCCCTTCCATCTTCGGCCTCCCTCCTTTACGCCAAAGTCCCCATTTTTTTCGGCCTCTATACCAAGCCGAAACCCAACAACACCAACCCAAAAATTTTTTGGGCGCCATTCCCCCCCAATTTTTTTGTTCTTTTCTTAGCCACTTCCCACCCTACTCCTTTTTCAATTTTTTTTTTCAAAATTTTTTCCCTTCTGAAGACTTACCATCTAAATCCCACCACCACCTCTTACCTTTTCACATCCTACCACTCTTTCACCCTCATTTTTACCTACTTCCAAATCTTCAACACCTCTCACCCTTCCCTCTCTCTACACTCCTCCCACCCATTTTTTTACTTCTCTCCCATTACCCTACCTCTTATATTTTCCCCATTCTCCCTTTTTTTTTACTCTCCTCCATTTGTTCAACACATCTTTTTCCTTTCTCAAAAAAAAAACTTTGGAAAAGTGCCCCCCACCAAAAAGGGGGGGGGGGCACTGAATTTATGAGTTCTTCTTGTCTTGTAATTTTCTGAGTGTCCGTACCATTTTTTATATGTGTTGGTGTCATCATTAAATAGGGGGAGAAAAACTGTTGTGTCACCAATTGATTTGGTGATGACTCTCCTACCAACACTTAGAAACTCAAGAAGACCTCTATCAACAAGGGCTCTCTATCCACCAATCGAGCTCTCAGACAAGGTATGATTTCCTTCGCACTTGCTTCGATGACCATACGACCGAAAGAACCTTCGGTTGTTACCCTGGTCACGTATCTTTCTTCAAAGCAGAGGCACTCACCTTCTTCCCCTCCCTCTCCTCTCAAGAGGCTGATGAAGGTTTCAAAGGCCAAGCCACCTACTCCACCCACCGATTCTCCACAATCGGCAGGTGTTGAATTTTTCACATCTGGGCCCGGGGACTGCTAAATCCAAAACCACCTCCTTTGTATCCTCACAAAATGATACAATTGTAAAATCGGGGACCCCAATTATTCCCTCATCAACCTTTTCCTTGGTTGATAAGGATGACTTGGATACCTCCCCAATCCAAGGTGCTTCTTCTCCACCTCACAACCTATCACCCGGGATTCTTAGTCCCGATGATTCTGCACGATCCAAGGATGAATCTGCCTTTCCAGAAGCAGGTTCGGAGGATCTCGAAAACTTTCTGACTTCTTACTTTCCGACATCGTGAATTAGTTGAGGGGGAGTATGAGTTGAAGGGGAGCAACATACCACTCATTCTTAAACTCTGCTGAAACCTATTTTGCGATGGACTGTGTGATCAAACCCATCAGACATTAGTTGAGGGGGAGTATGAATTTAAGGGGAGCAATCAACTGCTCAAGTTCAAACAAACCCGACTACTGTCTTCTGTATCTTTGTATATATTTTTCTTTCTCATTCTTTATTCTTTGTATTTATTTATTCGTTTGTATAGCTATACTCATTATTTTATTCTTTTGTAAATGTCAGATATACTTTATAAAAAAAGGACTATGTGAAAAGAACCCAAAAAGAATAAATATGGGTAAAAATGGATTATTCAGTATACTCTTAGTTTTATTCTTTAGTATGGATGTCATCCTCAAATAGGGGGAGATTGTTGGGTCATCTGAAGATTTGAAGATGACCTCCCGATCTTCCATTTTATATCATCATACTTAGAATATTTTGAGGTTCTTTTAGCAGCTTGGTTTCTATACAAATGTTCGGTGAAGTCGAAGATCAGCCGAAGAAAACAAAGAAAAAGAATATCTCTCAAAGCGAATTGAAGATAGACTCCTCAGCCTAAAGCCAAGTATGCCTACTTGATCAACACCATTGGCCAGGATGGTGCCGATCTCAAGTCTTCAGGAGCCGAAGACCTCTCAGTCTTCAGGAGCCGAAGACCTCTTATTCTTCAGGAGCCGAAGACCTCTCAATCTTCAAAGCTCGAAGATTTCTCACAAACACATTGTACTTTTCTGACAAAGTATATTTGTGATATCTTGCATTGACGTGGACCTCATCTGAAGATCAGATAAAGTAAGCTTTGTCTCCTACACCATTTTAAGGAAATGTCTCCACCATCCTCTGCAGGTCAACACTTCAAGCCAAAACACCTCAAGACAAAAGGTACATCATGTACCTTGCTGAAGACCTGAGTCCATCCTCTCCTCAACATGTGTCTCATGCATTTAATGCATGAGGCACTATAAATATGGAGGATGGTTCAACATGCAAGATAACCAGTTCTACAACCTTCAAGTTCTCTACCCCCTCCCCTCCCTTCCTTCAGCCCCCTCTCCTCCCTCCCCTTTCTTTCGACTCTCTCTCTTTCTTACCCACCGAATCCCCCCTCCCCTTCCTCCCGTTCCCTCCCTCACCCCCTCCCCATCATTCCCCTTCCCTCCCTCTCCCCTTCTTTCGGCTCCCCCCTCCCTCCCTTCCCTTCCCTTCCCTTCCTTCGACTTCCCCCTCCCCTCCCTCCTTTCGGCTCCCCCCCTCTACTCCCTTCCCTTCGGCTCCTTTTTCAAGTCGAAGACGAAATTAAAAAAATCGTTTTTTTCTTCTTTCTCTTATTTTTTCCTTTCTTCGGCTCTCACATCTCTTCGGCCTCCTTTCCCCACCGAAGCCAACCACCCCCTCCTCCCCTCTTACTCCCTTCGGCCCCTTCCATCTTCGGCCTCCCTCCCTTACGCCAAACTCGCCATTGTTTTTTTCGGCCTCTATACCAAGCCGAAACCCACCACCACCAACCCAAAATTTTTTTGGGCGCCATTCCCCTCAATTTTTTTTGTCCTTTTCTTAGCCACTTCCCACCCTACTCCTTTTTCAATTTTTTTTCAAAATTTTTTCCCTTCTCAAGACTTACCATCTAAATCCCATCACCACCTCTTACCTTTTCACATCCTACCACTCTTTCACCCTCATTTTTACCTACTTCCAAATCTTCAACACCTCTCACCCTTCCCTCTCTCTACACTCCTCCCTCCCATTTTTTACTTCCCTCCCATTACCCTACCTCTTATATTTTCCCCATTCTCCCTTTTTTTTACTCTCTTCCATTTGTTCAGCACATCTTTTTCCTTTCTAAAAAAAAACTTTGGAAAAGAGCCCCCCACCAAAAAAGGGGGGGGGGGACACTGAATTTATGAGTTCTTCTTGTCTTGTAATTTTCTGAGTGTCCGTACCATTTTTTTCTATGTGTTGGTGTCATCATCAAATAGGGGGAGAAAAATTGTTGTGTCACCAATTGATTTGGTGATGACTCTCCAAACAACACTTAGAAACTCAAGAAGACCTCTATCAACAAGGGCTCTCTATCCACCAATCGAGCTCTCAGCCCAGGTATGATTTCCTTCATAAATTCTCCCGATCTACAATGGGGTAATGCTCGCGACACTCCGGTGTCAAAGGCTCCCTCATCTGTAGTGGCCCCATCTGTCCCATCCCAAGTGAAGCCGACTAGCAAAAAAAAAATCCTCAAAAGCTTCTGGCCCCTCTGAACTTGCTTCGATGACCATATGACTGAAAGAACCTTCGGTTGTTACCCTGGTCACGTATCTCTCTTCAAAGCAGAGGCACTCACCTTCTTCCCCTCCCTCTCCTCTCAAGAGGCTAAGGAAGGTTTCAAGGGCCAAGCCACCTACTCCACCCACCGATTCTCCACAATAGGCAGGTGTTGAATTTTTCCCATCTGGGCCCGGGGACTCTGCTAAATCCAAAACCACCTCCTTTGTATCCTCACAAAAAGATACAATTGTAAAATCGGGGACCCCTATTATTCCCTAATCAACCTTTTCCTTGGTTGATAAGGATGACTTGGATACCTCCCCAATCCAAGGTGCTTC
This sequence comes from Arctium minus, assembly GCA_954870635.1. NCBI lineage: Eukaryota > Viridiplantae > Streptophyta > Magnoliopsida > Asterales > Asteraceae > Arctium > Arctium minus. Next base: position 148,511,688 of record OX941081.1, read on the forward strand.
TTCTCCACCTCACAACCTATCACTCGGGATTCTTAGTCCCGATGATTCTGCACGATCCAAGGATGAATCTGCCTTTCCAGAAGCAGGTTCGGAGGATCCAGAAAACTTTCTGACTTCTTACTTTCCGACACCGTGAATTAGTTGAGGGGGAGTATGAGTTGAGGGGGAGCAACATACCACTCATTCTTAAACTCTGCTGAAACCTATTTTGCGATGGACTGTGTGATCAAACCCATCAGACATTAGTTGAGGGGGAGTATGAATTTAGGGGGAACAATCAACTGCTCAAGTTCAAACAACCCGACTACTGTCTTCTGTATCTTTGTATATATTTTTCTTTCTCATTCTTTATTCTTTGTATTTATTTATTCGTTTGTATAGCTATACTCATTATTTTATTCTTTTGTAAATGTCAGATATACTTTATAAAAGAGAGGACTATGTGAAAAGAACCCAAAAAGAATAAATATGGGTCAAAATGGATTATTCAGTATACTCTTAGTTTTATTCTTTAGTATGGATGCCATCCTCAAATAGGGGGAGATTGTTGGGTCATCTGAAGATTTGAAGATGACCTCCCGATCTTCCATTTTATATCATCATACTTAGAATATTTTGAGGTTCTTTTAGCAGCTTGGTTTCTATACAAATGTTCGGTGAAGCCGAAGATCAACCGAAGAAAACAAAGAAAAAGAATATCTCTCAAAGCGAATTGAAGATAGACTCCTCAGCCTAAAGCCAAGTATGCCTACTTGATCAACACCATTGACCAGGATGATGCTGATCTCAAGTCTTCAGGAGCCGAAGACCTCTCAGTCTTCAGGAGCCGAAGACCTCTCAGTCTTCAGGAGCCGAAGACCTCTCAGTCTTCAAAGCCCGAATATTTCTCCCAAACACATTGTACTTTTCTGACAAAGTATATTTGTGATATCTTGCATTGACGTGGACCTCATCTGAAGATCAGATAAAGTAAGTTTTGTCTCCTACACCATTTTAAGGAAAGGTCTCCACCATCCTCTGCAGGTCAACACTTTAAGCCAAAACACCTCAAGACAAAAGGTACATCATGTACCTTGCTGAAGACCTGTGTCCATCCTTTGCTCAACAGGTGTCCCATGCATTTAATGCATGAGGCACTATAAATGTGGAGGATGGTTCAACATGCAAGATAACCAGTTCTACAACCCTCAAGTTCTCTAAGTGTCTGTCAATTTTCTTTCTACGAAGTTTTTATTGTTTTCTAAGTGTTTTAGAATTGTTCTTCATTTCTCTTAGTGTTAGATTGTTTGAGCAGATCCATCTGTTTTCTTCCGCAACAATCAAAAGTTTCTATGTGTAATTCTTGATTTCAAATCAATAAGAATTAAATTAAGTGAAAAATTGTGTGTATTGTATTCAACCCCTATTCTACAATAATTTTCTTATTTACTTACTGGTATTTGGGACCAACAATAATGATATCGAATACAACATTCAACACTTGAATGTATTTATTACATAAACTTTACAAGATTCATCTTTCTGTTTTAGTTTGTTCTTTGTCTCTCAAAAAGGTCCAGCACCAACAAACAATTGAAATATCCAATAGGTGGATGGTGTATGCTTCTTTAAGCACAATAAGTACTTGAGCAATAGTAGGTCTCTATGATGCATCACTACATACCTGGCAACAAATGAAGTTGCGTTTCTAATGCTCTCCTCGTCATATGTTTCCGTCCACTATCTCAAATGCACCAGCCTGTAGATTCTTTATTCGCCTGCCAATAGTCCCAATTATTTTGTCAAAATCAGCCTAACATACGTAAGCATAATAGAAACTAAAAGGAGAAATTTTTTGGGTACCAATAAAACCAGGTTGAAGGAATCCAGTAATCTAGTTCATCTTAATGATTCTCTACCGCAAACGAGCTCTCATAAAACAAATCTAAAACTATAGACGTTCTCTCTTCTCAGCCAATTGTTGAGTGGCATAGTATTTACATAGATTGCCACATTCTTGTTATGATACACACTTGATAGAGAGGACATTCAAGAAAATATGAACTTATTCAGGATCAAGACAACCAACAGTACCTTCACCATAGTGGTCACATGAATCACGTCTGCGTTAGTTACTTGCTTCGCTAGGCCAAAGTCTCAAACCTTAGCATTCAAGTCTTCCATCCAAAAGTATATTTGGCTGGACTTCACACCACGGTGGATCATATGTGGTTCACTCATATTGTGCACGTAGTCCAAACCTTTTGATGAGAGTCGATACATTGGGCTTTGCAAGTGAATTTTCCTTGAGCTTATAGAGTTCACAATAGACCAGGTTGATGAGTTTGCAACATCAATGGCAATCTTGAGTCTACAAACCAGCTTAATGTGTTTCTTTTGTTGCAACTTAACAACAACATAAAAGCTATAAAAACAGAGCATTAACAACAAAATAACCAATAAAAACAACCAAATACTCATTAGAGATACAGGCAAATATAATCTGATTAGTTAATAGGAAATGGCTTGTTTGATGTTTTTGTAAACACAACAAGATGTTGATGTAAAAAGCAGTTTGTCATATAAGGGGCCGATCACCAAACTCTTACCCTTGGTTCAAGCTGGAAACAAAGTTCACAATTGAAGAGAATGAGTTTCCAGTAGATTATAACTTTAATCTGACATATTTATAACTCAGTCAATAAAAATGAACAAAATTACATACAATAACTCCTATATTCAATAAGAATACATTTGAAAGTATTCACGTCATTCAAGAAACGGGAGGGTCATGTCATGAATAAAGAACCCACTTACATTTTGTAGGGCATGAGACTTACTACAACCGGAATAATTGTTTCATCAATAAAGAAAGAACCTGCTACCTTCACAGAATACTAACACAAAAAACACTTAACAATTTCATATAAATATAAAGAACCCATATCAGTTGGGAATTTAAACATTAGTTTATGGACTAAAAAACTCAAAACTAAAATTCCAACACCAATAGTCTATAGACTTGCAACTTAGGCTGACTTGTACCTTAGGCTGATAAAGACAGTTTTTTCTTTACAAAAAACACAACAAATTCAAATTAAAGCAATCAGATAGGTGAATATAAAGATAAAACGCAGTTTAGGGAAATTAAAGACAGAAATGAGATAAGAACATCAAAATATACTATTTCATAGAAAGAAAATAAATTTGGAGAGTTGAGTTGAGTTTACAGTGGGGAAAGTGTTGTTGGTATAAGAAATGAGCATACAAGTCTTTCCAACAGCTCCATCGCCGACTCTGACACACTTTATGAACCGAGAAACGCTCATTCTTCTTTCTTTGTATTTGTATGGCCACCGGACTTGGAATTTGATCTCCGACGACCAAATCCAAATTGGTTTCTTTCTTTTTCCTCAACTCAAAAGGGCTTCAATCCCCCCCCCCCCCCCCCAACAAATGAAAACACCAACAGTTTCAATTGAAGTTAACTTAGAGTTGGCAAGTTGGCTATTGCCGCATAACTTTTGATCATAATAATAATTTCATTTATACCATGTGAAGTTTTGCATGTATGTGTTGTTTAATACTGGACAGAGATGGTCAACCAGTAAACAAGTAACATAGACCACATTGAATATTTCCCGTTCTTAAAGTTTCAATATGTGCCTACCAATTAGGTTTAGGTCAGACCTTAAGGTATTGAATAACACATATAGGCAATAAAACTTTTAGAGCTTTTTTGGTGTGTTTTCTAAAGAAAACTTTGAAATCCTATATAGGCTCTCAATAAGAACCAAATTTTCAATAGTTAGAGACTTAAATCTCTAACTGGTCTCTAATTGAATTGTTTTATTCATAGAAGGTTAAATCAACCAGCGGGTTAGCATATCAATAACATCAATGAGTTTCATTTTGATTAAATTTGAATTTACAATGTGTTGAATACTCCACAGTCCAAAAAGAACCAAGCCAGCAGGAGCCAACAAGTCCGAGAGATCAAATGATTTTGTATCAGCAAACTTTCCTCGATAGAATGGGCAGCTCACCTCCTACATAACCATAAAAAAGGTCAACTTGATTTATACTGAAAGATCTAAAAACCAAAGTGAACCAAAATAACACAATAAATCCCATGTCTAGGGGAAGGATGTACGCACACCTCTATGGCGGCTCTCTACCCGAAGGGTAGAGCGGTTATTTTCTTGAAAACACCTCAACATGCAAATTTAAAGATCTAATAGAAAAACAATATAAGAAGAACCCTTTTAACTCACTTCATCACTGTACATGTGCAGTAAATTCCTGGTCTGCTTGAACTTGTAGAGATATCCCTTGGAATGGAAGAAATTAAAGTAGGGAAAAAGTGAGATATTTTTTAAATACCATGAAACCACACCAGTTCTTTGAACTCACAACCAAAAGTTAAATACCAACCACTTGAGCAAACCTCACCAACTAATAAAAAGATATGTAATATTAACACAATACAAACACGCTTACCTACTTTTTCTCTCAGCCATAAGCACACTGCATTAGTTTTGCTTCAATGTTTAGCTCCAGTTTCTAGCCTCATATTAGTGGTTTCCATCTATCCAATTTTTTTGTAAACCACCAACATTGCAGAACACATATTCAGGTAGTACATCTATTGGCTCTGTTATTCCCAGATCTTATCAAGTTCTAATTGTAAAAACAACAATCAAGATGAGAATCTCATAATCACAAGTCTTTGATTAAATTTCAACAATTACAAACTTAACTTCCTCTCACTAGAATGATGTACAATGATGCTATTCTCTAATCTGCTCACTTCACTCAATCTTACTTGTTACCAACTGATTACAAAGACTGAAAGTATTTATACCCTCGCACAATTTCAAAGGAAATAAACAAAATACAACAACAAAACAACATTGATTTTGACTTTATTAACAAAATGACTTTGACTTTCACTGAGAGTTGACTTTCAGCATTTGACTTCTTTGAACTTTGGCCTCTAGTCTTCATGATCTTGTATCCAACATATTTCTGCTCTAACAATCTCCCCCTTTGGATTCAAGATCATCTTTGAAAGATTTAGCAAATCAATCTCCCCATTTGGTTCAATCTGGACAATCTCTTCCTTTTATTTAACTTTATTCTTCCCAAGTCTGTCTTTGAACAAAATTAACAATCTCCCCCAAATATGATAGAAACGATCTTCAATAATCTCCCAAAACTATCACAAAACTCTTTCAGACTTCGAAAAGAAATTATCTTCAGAACTAACTCGACTTGCATTAGCAAAATAATCTTCAAAGAAAATTTCAGAAAATCAGCACATCTTCAAACATCTTTGACTTTGCTTGAACAATCTTTCAAACTTTGAACTTTGTCTTCTTCAAATCTTTAACTTTGAAATTTCTGAATCTGACATTTCTTTAAATCATCTCCCCCTTTTTGATGAATAGAGCAAGAAATGTCTTGAATTGTTCTGACCACTGATTTGTCATAATGAGCCTCTGATTTGTTGCCAATTTGAATAATGTATTCATCCAGATCTTTGCAAATCTAGACAAAATATTCGTGTAACACCTGAATCAACAAGTGAATTAGTTAATATGTATGTCAGTAACACGAAGTCACTGTGTGTAACAGATACACAATATAAAGGAGCTTTGGTTATGTTCACTCTCCCAGGGATTCCATACAATCATTGAAACATCACAAAGAAAATTTCTATGAATGTTATGACAAGAAAACAAATTCCTTGTGTGTTCGTGCAGGTGTAGAAAGAATTAAACATATGATGATTGCTTTTATAAAGGCTCAACATTGTGTAAACCACTGAGACAAACAGTAGATAAACACAGACTCAATGTGCATGATTGAAGTGCGAAGGTGGGGCAGACTTCCTTCCTTTTCAATATCCAGATTTTCCAAATGAAAACCAGATAGATAATATGTTGCGTCCCCTTAAAATATGAAACACTTTCTTTTTAAGAAGAAAATGAGTGGCTGGTGGGGTTAATAACAAGAGTTGGCATGGGCTAGTTGCCTGTTTCAATAATGTTCACCAAGAATTGTGAAACATTAGTAATGTGGCTGCCCGACTCAGAAAGTAGTTGGTGCAGAGTTTGATATTCTTTTACTCTGATCTCACACCCTCTTTCTTTTAATCATTAATCTCACATCTAACCAAACTCTCTTTTCCATTTTACCTCAATACACAACCCACACTCATTTCTTTTCGACTCCTCACACTCAATCACTATGGAGTAACTTCTTGGGTAGGAGACACTGGTAATCGTGAATCCATAGAAGTTCATTTTAAGTCCTAGCACAAAGAACCCATATTCCTATGAAGCAAATGTTGCTCAAAAAAATGGTTTAACTTTAACAGTTAAAGCTTAAATATACAAATGTCAGATGTATATATGCTCAGAAGGTAATCATGAAGATATGAGCATTTTTAAACATTGAAGTATTTTCAAAAAGGTATATTGAAAAAAATAAACATGAAGATAAGTGAGTTGTTTGAAAATCTGACATTGTATGAAAAATGATCAGATAAGAAATGATATATCAGTTAAGGCTTATGGTCAAGAATAATGAATATTGTCTATACGAACTAAGATATAGACAAGTCATAAAAGAACGTTTCAAAATGAAAGAACGCTCAAAATTCATTGAAGTGCAAGCGGGGTGTCTTACCATCGAAAAATATGTTTCAAATTTGAGACATGGTAAGAACATATTGAATAAAAATTCAAACCGGTATGTGTGAATACTTGAAAGTATATAGAAAAGACAATACACAAGTATTTATCTTTGGAATCACACGGTTTGTAATCATGTATGCACAAATAAATCTTGAAAAACATTTAAAAGTCACACTTCCAATTCATGAAATCTGTTTAAGAATCGGAAAGTGGTTTGAACATTTAAGAATATGTTTTCTATGATTGAAAGTTGTCCTTCTTTCAACCATATATGAGATTAAGATAAGAAATTAACCTTTCTATGCAGTCTTAAATCTCATGAAGTCAGCTGAAGTCATAAAGATATGATCTTGTAAGCATCTCTCAAACTGCAAAAATCTCAAAGTCATGTCAAAGCAACTTTATTCACAAATTTATTGAAAAATAAAAGACATAAAGCAGTAAAACATTGAATGTACGAGTTCTGATCTAAAGTAATCAGAAATCATCACCTTTACTCCCTTTGTTATACTCATAGACTCCCCCTAAAAATATGCATCACAAAAATTTAGCAGTTAAGAAATGCATAAAATTCTAGAAACTCCCCCTCAAAATAATGTTGATCATCTTATAAGCTTTTCTCACTCCCCCTGAGATCATGAACAACATGTTAAAGTGCAGATATCCTTTTTCAGAAATGATTATAAAGAAATGATGAAAAATTACAATAAAAAAAACTTTAATAGGTAATTACTGATTAGATTTTGAGATTTAGCATACCAAGTTTAGACACAAGAAAATTAAATCTCTTTTCATCTAAAGCTTTGGTAAACAAATCTGTAAGTTGATAATCAGTTTTTACAAAGTAAAGTTTTATTGTACCTTTTTCCACATTATCTTTAATAAAATGATACCTGACATCAATATGCTTTGTTTTAGTATGTTGCACAGGATTAACTGATATTGCGATAGCGCTCTTTGAGTCACAATAGATCGGTATTTTGTCAAACTTGAATCCATAGTCTTGCAGCTGTTTCCCCATCCATAAAACTTGAGAGAAGCAACTACATACTCTGTTTCAGCAGTCAAAGTGGAAACACAAAGTTGTTTCTTTGACGCCCAGCTAACGAGCTTGTCTCCAAGGAATTGAACATGACCCGACGTGCTCTTCCTGTCTAACATACACCCAGCATGATCTGCGTCTGAATAAGCAGCCAGTTCAAACCAAGTATCTTTAGGATACTACAGACCAAGATCTGCAGTCCCTTTCAGATATCTAAAGATCCGTTTGACAGCAGCCAAATGGGATTCTTTAGGATCATCCTGATATCTTGCACATAAACATGTTGAGAACATAATATATGGCCTACTAGAAGTAAGATACATTAAAGAACCTATCATTCCTCTATAAGTCCTAACATCAACACTTTTACCCGAAGGATCAGTGCCAATCTTAGTACATGGTGCCATTGGGGTTCCAATTGGTTTGCAATTGTCCATTTTGAACTTTCGAAGAATATCAAAAATATACTTTGCTTGATTTATAAAAATCGCCGTTGAATTTTTTTTTACTTGTAATCCGAGAAAGAAATTCATCTCTCCCATCATACTCATTTGAAAACGTGACACCATTAGATTTGAAAAGTTCTTACAATATTTAGGATTTGTAGAGCCAAATATTATATCGTCAACATATATTTGAATAAGAATGATATCGGCTTTTTCCTTTTTAATGAATAAAGTGGTATCGACTTTACCTTTTGAAAAACCTGACTTGACCAAGAATTTTGATAATACCTCATACCAGGCTCGAGGCGCTTGTTTTAACCCATAAAGTGCTTTATCCAAGATGTAGACATGATCTGGTTTATCTGGATTCACAAAGCCTTCTGGTTGCGATACATAGACTTCCTCCTTAAGAATGCCATTTAGAAAGACAGTCTTCACGTCCATTTGATAGACTGTGAAGTTCTTGTGAGCTGTGTAGGAGAGAAACATGCGGATTGCCTCTATACGCGCTACTGGAGCATAAGTCTCGTCGTAATCTATGCCTTCCTCTTGCCGGTAACCTTTGGCAACAAGTCTTGCTTTGTTTCGAATAACTATACTATCTTCATCCTTCTTGTTTTTGAATACCTACTTAGTGCCTATCACGGTCTTTCCTTGTGGTTTTGGCACTAATCTTCAAATTTTCAGGGCTTCGAACTGATTTAATTCTTCTTGCATAGCAGACACCCAATCCGAATCAGCTAGAGCTTATGATACTCGAGTAGGCTCTATCTTGCTGAGGAATGAGTCATGCAGACACTGGTTTAAAGTTGTTGACCTAGTTTGCACCGGTTTGTTGAGATCTCCAATGACTTGGTGTAAAGGGTGCTCTTTGGTCCAACGATGTTCACGAGGAAGTGGATTAGATGAAGATTGATCATGATTATCATCTAAGAATCTACTATCAACTTCTTCATTTTGTACATCATGAGGGAGGGATTCAGTTGAAATAATTGGTGCAGAAGCTTCAGTAGGTACAACTTGTTCAGTCTGTTGATCTGTCCTTACAACACATCCTACTGACTCAACAACTTCTGGCTCATCATTAGTAGATACAACTTCAACTATAGGAGTAGGCATTTGAACTGGAATATCTTGCTGAATCGGGGAATTTGATTCAGTAGAAACAACTGAAGTGGTTGGATGAGTAGCCGTTGAATCTTCCATCCTGTCAACCACAACAAGTTTATGCACATTAGACCCAAGATATTCATCATAAAACAGTTCAAATAAAAGATCTAAAACAGATAAATGATTAGTAGACGTTGATGCTTCATCTGATTTGTTCTTTTCAGATACAGGTTATGAACTGAGTTGTCCAGAAGCTAATACTCCGGTTAACACGGGTTCTGAACTGACTTGTTCAGAAACCATTTCCTCATCAAATGTGACGTTTACACTTTCGATAACAGTCTTCGACTTCTTCAAATAAACTCGATATGCAGCAGATGTAGAAGAATATCCAATGAAGATGCCCTCATCTGCCTTAGCACTGAACTTGTTCAGACTCTCTCTGTCGTTGAGCACAAAACACTTACACCCAAATATATGATCAATGCATACGGAGGCTTTTGAAATCTGCGGTGTATCATGGAACGGTTTTGAGTGTAGCACGCAGTTGAAATAGCTTCTGCCCATAGAAATAGAGGTAAGTCTGATTGGCTAAGCATAGTGCGAGCGGCCTCGACTAGCGTTCGATTTCGCCTTTCGACTACTCCATTTTGTTCGGGGGTACGAGCAGTAGAGTATTGATGTGATATCCCGACCGATTCGAGATATTCTTCAACAGTTCTGTTTTTGAACTTTGTGTCGTTATCAGTTCTGAGAAACTTGACTGGTTTTTGCAAATTCATCTGGGTCGTCTTCAGAAATGTAATGAGTACTTCGGACGTCTAATCTTTTTGATCGTAGAAATTTGACCCACGTGTATCGCGAATAGTCGTCCACGATAACTAGAACATATTTCTTTCCGCCTAAGCTTTGCGTACGCATCGGACCACAAAGATCCATATCCAACAACTCTAATGGAGAACTGGTACTAGGTTCACACTTCGGTTTATGTGGAGATCTCTTCATCTTCCCTTTTTCACATGCTGCACACAAGTGTTCTTTGCCGTCTTCAGTCTGGATCTTTGCAAGATTGATGGTGTAGAGGTTTGACTTGGGAGTACCAACTAAGAATTCTTTGCCGTCTTCAGTACACACTGAGCAACTCTTAGCCTTGAAATTGACCTCTAATCCTTTTTCGCAGAACTGACCAATACTAAACAGGTTGTGCCCTAAGCCTTCGACATAGCTCACCTTCGTAATCGTTATGTTGTCTTGAATGATGTCACCAAATCCTAAGATCAGTGAAAACTGGTTGTTCCCAAATCATACATTGCCACTGAATTTCTCTGTATAATTAGACAATAAAGCTTTCTGCCCGGTCATATGCTTGGAACAACCGCTATCCAAGTACCACATATGCCGGGTCTGCAAGAGAAATCAGGAAACAACAGATTTAGGTACCCATTTAAAAACGGGTCCTAACAGATTAGCACAAGATTTTGGTGTCCATTTGAATATGGATCCTCTTTTCTTTTGAAAACCGTTGAAAACATTTTGTTTAGAAGAATAAACATGATAAGATCCAAACCAATCATTAGAATTATGATGATAAGCAAAATCATTCCACTGATAAGAATAAGATTTAATAGTAGTAGGAGATAATCGGAACAATTGCTTTATAGAATATCTCTTGTAAGGATTTACAAGGTTTTTATTAGTAGAAGCAACAGAACCAACTACATCATTCAAACTACTATTTGATCTATCAGTAACTATATCAGGAAGTGATTCTGCCTTTTCATCATTCTTATTTTTAGGTCTCCATTCAGTTCTCTCTTCAGACCTTTTCTTTCTTATATCTGAAACAAAAAATTTAGATTTATTAGGAAAATCAGATTTCCAAGATTGATTTTTCTTGTGTTTACCAGTGTTAATCCGTTTCTGTGAGCGCTGTTTCTTATGTTTCTTACCCTTAGCATAGTAATCAGCATTCACAGAAACTGATTCACCAACCTTAGTTGATAATTCGCCTTTTTCATAAACACTTGGTAAAGCTTCTCCATTAATCACAAAAGTTGTATGATCTGGAAGTGAAGCATTGAAGTCAAACATATCAATTTCCTCTATACACCCTCCATCAGAATTTAGGAAATCATTTGCAGACTCAAATAAATCATCAAAATCAGTCTCAGAAGTTTGAAGTATTTTAGAAGATGTAGAACACTTTTTAGATTTAAAATGAAAATCTGTGTTCTTTAACACTGTAGAAAATACATCTTGTGTTAGTTCATTCAAAATTCTTTCATCAGATAAAATATTTTCGAGCTCAATTATTTTGCTTTCTAATACGAGTGGAGGTACATAAATTTTAGCTTGAACAGGTTTTGCCTCCATCTCAATAGAAGAATAACAAGCAAAATAATCATTTGAAAAAAAATTTGGTTTCTCAGAAAGATAACTATCATTCAGTCTTTCATAACAGAATGGTAGTTGCATTTTCTTTAAATTCATTCTTTTTTCATCTTCTTCTGCCTCAACTTCCTTTGATGATTTGGTGACAAATTTAGGTTTCAAATGAGGATAAGTAGCAACCGCATACATAAAATTTGCATTATATAAACCTGACTGTTTTCTAATAGCTTTTTCTAGGTAATGAGGATTATCATATCCTAGTCCCCATTTTTCTTTAAAATCAGCTTCTTCATTAGGTGTATTCAAGAAAATAGTTTGATCTGTTTGGCCTCGAACATATAGTTTTGCTTCCAAACCATTTACCTTTTGCTCTAAAGTCTTGTTCTCAACCTGTAGTTTAAATGCTTTTAGAACACATTCTTGCTTTTCAGAATCAGACTTAGACAATTTTGTTTCAAACTCAGAAATCTTATTTTCAAAATGAATCTTTTCATTTTTAAAATCAAAAGCAGATTTGCGTAGAGAATCAATTAAATCTTTGTTCCCAATAACTGATTTATTAAGCTCAAAGATCTGTTGATTTCTCCTAGCAACTCTTTCTTTTTCCTTTTTCAGTTTGGATTGAAGGTCTTGAAGTTCGACCATCATGACTTCCATTTTGGTCATGAAATCATTTTCAGTTAAGTTCATTACCTCGTCAGCAGTCTCATCATCAGAATCATCATCTTTCACCTCTTTTCCCATCAAGCATAAGTGAGCAGACTCTTCTTGTTCTTCTTCCACATCAAAATGATCCAACCAGAATTCGTCTTCTGCCATTAATGCCTTGCCTGCCTCCTGTTGCTTGGCCAAGAGCATTTTGTTTTTGTAGTACTCCGAGTTGCGAACCTTTGGCTTCCGACAATCTTTTGCGTAATGTCCGACCTTGCCACAGTTGTAGCACTTGATCAGATCATCACCTTTCTTTTCAGTACTGGTATAGTCATTCACATACTTTTTCTTTTCTTTCGGCTTCTTCTCAATAAATCTACTTCCTTCCACTATTTCTCTGTGCTCGTGGTTCTTTGAGCTTGATGAAGAGTATCTCTGAGAATTGGATCCCAGTTTCTTGTAGAATTTCTTTTGAAAAGCACGGGTCAGTAAAAGTATTGCTTGCTTAAGATTCTCTCCATCGTCTCCATCAGATTCAGACTCTGATTCAGAACTGGTCATCACTATCTTCTTCTTTTTCTTCTTCTCTTTCTTTTCCTTCTCCTTCTCTCCAGCCACCAATGCTATGGGATCAACAGCCTTCTCAACTTTCTTTTTCTCAGATCTTTTCTCCTCAACCTCTTCCTCATTCTGTCGTAGAGTCTCATAGACTTCATGTAGTGGAATCTCACTCAAATCTTTCATCTGCTTCATTCGACGAGTGTGCTTTTTCCACTCAGGTTGCAATATGCTAAGAAACTTCACGTTGTTCTCAATCTGTTGCTTCTTAACCTTGTTCTTGCAATATGCTCTGATACCAATTGTTATTCCCAGATCTTATCAAGTTCTAATTGTAAAAACAACAATCAAGATGAGAATCTCGTAATCACAAGTCTTTGATTAAATCTCAACAATTACAAACTCAACTTCCTCTCACTAGAATGATGTACAATGATGCTCTTCTCTAATCTGCTCACTTCACTCAATCTTACTTGTTACCAACTGATTACAAAGACTGAAGGTATTTATACCCTCACACAATTTCAAAGGAAATAAACAAAATACAACAACAAAACAACATTGACTTTGACTTTATTAACAAAATGACTTTGACTTTCACTGAGAGTTGACTTTCAGCATTTGACTTCTTTGAACTTTGGTCTCTAGTCTTCATGATCTTGTATCCAACATATTTCTGCTCTAACAGGCTCAATGATGCACATGTAGAAAACTTGAGATGACAGACTTAGAAGGCATTTTGCTGCCAAAACTTGAACCCATAGTTCTTCACTATCGAACGTAAAAACATTGTCAACAAACAAAACTTTAAGGATCAGATTTATATTGGATTTTCATTGAACAAATGATGACTCAACAGTCAACAGCAAAAAAAAACTCAACAGTAACATTACATGAAACCACAGCAGCACAAAAAATAGGTAAAAGTTACCAGAAGTGAAAAAAAATATATTACCTTCTTCCGTAACATTACATGAAACATAAAAAATAGGTAGACTTATTACCCTTGGATTTGGACCCATTCATGCCTGCTCCACATAATATATAAAAAAGAAGGTAATCATTAACACATCTACAAAAAATAAAACCAAAGAACAAAGTTCAATACCTTACAATCAACGCCATCTGGTTTCGCTGTAAATTACAAACCCTAAATAGTTTAATGGAGAAAAACAGAAATCGATTACAAACCCTTACAAACTCAATTCACAATGGAGAATTACAAAAGAAATCGATCCACATGAAATTTACGATAAATTGAAATAGATTACTCAGGAATTACGCATTAAAAATTACACAGGACATCGATTATAAGAAAACTTGAGAAGAGATGGGGAGAGATGGAGAAAGAATCGAAAAACCTAAGCAGAGATGGAGAGCGATGGAGGAAACCTGGTGAGAATCGATCGATGGAGATAATATCTACAACAGAGACCGATTTCAATACAATAACCAAGCACAAATCAAAATCGAATGAGAGAAAACATAAATCAATCTTGTTTGGGAACAAACAAAATCGATTGAGATCTTAACCCTAAATGGTGTACCTGATGTGTGTTTGGCGAAAGTAGCGAGAGGATAGCCTGAATCGTCGTCTGCATATTTGAACTCACTTGAATCGTTCTGAAGCGCCATCTTGGAAGAAGAGAAAGTCTGAAACGTTTCCTTGGATGAAGCGCCTGGAGTTGTACTGATGGGGTTAGCTCTGTGAGAGATTTTATGTATAGCAGACTTGTACCTTATGCTGATAAAGTTGTAATTAAGACATTTTAAGAGATTTTGCATTAAAAAATAGTACATTATTCAATAAAAGTTGTTTTTAAGAGATTTTCAAATCTGGTTTATAAGATAGTATAGATATGTGTAAGTCCAGTTTTGTGGGCGGCTTTCATATCGATATTAAAATTTTCAATCATGTTCTCTTTTACTATTTCTAATAAAGAAAACTAAGCGCATCTTCAACGCAAGGTTCTTATAAGCAAAAATGTAGTGACTATTAAGAACTAGCATTGTGGAGAGTTCTTATAAGAACCTAAATCCCTCTAGGTTCTTAAAGAATGAGAGGTTGTGATTACTAAAGTAGCTGTCATTGCATCAACCAAGTTCGCCTGCATAAAGAGAACTATCTTTTGGTCAATCACTCGATATATGTGAGATGTGACATTATCCTTATTTTTTTACTTTTTTTTCGTGACTTTATAATAATTATTAATATTATATATATATATATATATATATATATATATATATATATATATATATATATATATATATATATATATATATATATTAATTATATAAGTATGAGACCCACAAAAAGAGGTTCTTATAAGAACTACCATTGTGGACTTTTATATGAATTTTTTATTTGATGAGGTGGAAATGAGGTGACATCAAAAAGTACAAAAAATATGTTCTTATAAGAACTTGCATTGGAGATGCTCTAATTGTGACACTAACGTTTAATAATCTATACTACTATATAAAAATTCTAAAACGGTTATTGTACAATAACATTTACCACTCTTACAATGTTACATTTACCACCTTACAATTACTTATTTAATTTACTTTATACTCCTTACTTTTTCATTTTTTTATTTTACACCATTATCATATCAACACACATAATCGTATATGAACAAAAATGCAATGAAAAAATACGTTCATTTTTCTACAAATTATACCATTATAATCGTCTCGTCAATACCTTCAAAACGAGCCCAATATTAAATATTTTTTAATTTAACCGTACTATTAAATATCATGAATATCTACAAATTAAATTGTTTTATATCCATACGTTTTATTTTTTTCACCGTTAGCACATTAAAAATATATAATCGTAAAATATATTAAAAATACATTTCATTCTTATTATAAATTACATCACTATAATCTCTACTATATTATGAAAAATTTAATACAATTTTTTTACAAACCTTTGAAAGCCAAAAAAATTTCCCTCATGTTTCACTTCCTAATTCAATTAAATGTTACGTTTATCAACCTTATAATTAGTTATTTAATTTATTTATATCCCTTGTTTTCTTATTTTCCATTTTATACCCTTATCATGTTAACATAAATAATCGTATACGAACAAGCCCAATATTTAATATTTTTTTTATTTAACTGTACTATTAAATATCATGAATATCTACAAATAAGATTGTTTTATATCCTTACACTTTATTTTATTTTCACCTTTAGCATATTAAAAACACGTAAACCAACTAAAATATATTAAAAACACGTTTCATCAATTCATTTTATTTTGAAAAAGTTACATTGTAACATACATAATAAATTATTGAAATAGTTCACATAAATCACCAACTAGCGAATTCCGTATAGCGAACTGATATTTGTTATCCTTGATTTGATTATACTATAAACATGAAATTATTGGAATTTACGCCTATTTTAGACTGTCCCTTTTGCCCTTTATTTAACTTTTTAAATAAATTTGGAAGATAAAAATAATTTTTACACCCGCCGCATTGCGCGGGCATATAACTATATATATATATATATATATATATATATATTTGTAAAACTTGATAAATTATTTTATATAATTTTTTTTTTGATAAAATTGTTTCCTATATTTGTGTTTTTTATATGAAAATGAAAAAGTTTTATCAGATTGAGAAAATGCATGAAACAATTTCATCAAAATGAGAAAAATACATGAAACAATTTCATTTTTACATAAAAAACACAAATATATGTAACAATTTCATCAACAAAATAATTATATAACACAATTTCATCAAATTAAACAATTTCATTAACCAATTTCATTAACTTAACCAATGAAATCGATGGTTTACACGGTTTGCAAAATTAGACTGGTTTCCATTTGATCTCTCCCATATATATATATATATATATATATATATATAGAGAGAGAGAGAGAGAGAGAGGAAAGATCAAATGAAAACTCATTTTTCATTGTGCACGTGAGGACAAATCTCAGTCACTCGATCTCTTTTGATCCAATAACTCATATTAAATAGAGTTTTTTATTTTAAAATGTTTGGGGATAAAAATGGAAGAAAATTTAAACACACGCCTAACATATTTGAACTTTTATTTTCTTTTTTAATTAACTTTAATCAATTAAATTTACGGTTTACATGGTTTGTAAAATTAATGTGGTTTCTAAATGAAACTAATATATATAAGTGTTATTCTCGACAAACCATAGCAACCAAATTTTATAGTTTACTAATGTAATAAATGAAATTTAAGTATAAATCTATAATATGACCAAATATGTAATTTACTAACTGAAATTCTTAATGACGTTAGTGCAGGGACGAAAATAAAACCTAAATGGAAACCATGAGGATATAAAAAAGCTGTTTTTTAAAAATCAAGGATGAAAAATCGTTATAAACATTAATTTGACTAATTCAACTAAAAATCGTTCTCTAAATCAAAAGTTTGACTAATTCAAGTCTAATTTTGTGTGCCAACGACTTTTGGACCATTTCGAGGGTGGGCCATGGATATTATCGGATTTCACTGTTAAAATTGATTTATTTAATGTCACATTTAAGCGACATGTAAAGAAAATTCACCACGTTATCGATTAGGGGTGCTCAAATTTCCGACAATCCGATCAACCCGGCCAACCCAACCCGAAAAAATGCAAAAAAAACCTCAAACTGAGGTAACCCGATACATAGTCGATACAAATTTTACCCAAACCGCATCTATTGGGTTGGAAACGGGTTGAGCCCAAAGTAACCCGACCAACCCGTCAACCAAACAAAATCTTGTATGTTTTTATTTTATTTTATGGTTTTAGACTTTTAGCGGCTATTCTTTCTATCAATTTTCAAGTTTTCATATCTTAGTTGTAGTTTAGATCTGTCTACGAGACTATGTCGATTAAAATCGTACAAATCTAACCTTCAAATCTTCAAAAATCTTCAACATCGATATAATTAAAAGACAAGAGATACTCTTTTTCTAATTTTCTTTTCTCTTAGTAGCCTTAGTTTTATATTCTCATTTTGATTTTAGTTTTTTTAAACGAGATCACTTTGTTGGATTGTAAAATGATGTATTAAAGTTTCAACCCGACGAACCCAACCCAACCCGCACGATTTGGGTTGGGTTGGGTTGCACTTTTGATTGGGTTGGGTTGGGTTGAGATTTTCCAAACCGCAAACATTGGGTTGGGTTGTTCAAGTGCCTTCAACCCGGCCAACCCAACCCGTGAGCACCCCTATTATCGATTATATAGCTTTTAAATGGGTTCTACAAGTTATATATATATATATATATATATATATATATATATATATATATATTTTGAAAAATTATAATCAAAGGCGGAACACAAGCTTTCCAACCGTAGGGACCGGACCGAGGGACATACCTAAAGAAGGGTCACCGGTGGCACGTGTCACCGTATTATCTCTCTGTCGAAATGTTAAAATTTTTTGTTTATGAAAGGTGCAACTGCATCATTTTAAAATGTGTCACCGTATAATATTCAAAAGTTGAAGAAGGTACGGTGCACTTTGTAATCAACCAAAAAACCAAAAAACCAAAAAAAAACTCTAGAAATCAACACAAAAAACCGAAAAAGTCCCTCGAAATCAATAAAAAAAACTTAAAAATCTCTCGAAATCAAGCAAAAAGCTATAAAAATCCCTCGAAACGGTGAAATTAAGTTAAACACACGTCGAGTGATGAATCGAATGCCATTCTATTAAAAACCATAAACTCACTTGACCGCTTTTATAAAAGTGGATTTTTTTACAACCTAAACCCCAACCCCATTTCTAAGTTATCTAATCTCTTGAATCCACTAATGTTTATATATATATATATATAGAGAGAGAGAGAGAGAGAAAAGTTCAAATGAAAACTTATTTTTCATTGTACACGTGAGAACAAATCTCAGTCATTCGATCTCTTTTAATCCAACAACTCATATTAAATAGAGTTTTTAATTTTTAAATGCTTAGGGGTAAAAATGGAAGAAAATTTAAACACACGCCTACCATATTTGACCTTTTATTTTCTTTTTTAATTAAAATTTTTTTACCCAATTAAAGTTTAAAATAAAGTATCTTAAAAATTACTAATATTTTAATCAAACAAATTACATCAAAAAAACGAAAATTTCGTACTTTTCGATATGACATCCATCTCGATATAGTTTTTTTTTGTCGTTTTAACCGTTTTTTACATGAAATGATATATATGTGTTATATTCATCATGAATATTTATGTACGTTCAAGTTTGTACAACACATTGACACCGTAATTATGTACCTCGATATCACCTTCTTCAACGTCGTAAGGCATCACGTTTCTTCAGCAACATAACCCAACACCCATCAAGACGAATCGAGAACCTATTGAGTAATTATGTTGTGAATCGGGGAACAAAAGAGAGCGCGTCACGTCTCCACATCTTCACAGGTTGTAACACCCCTAAAATTCGAAAATAACAGACAATTAAAACTTCCAAAAACTCTAAAATACATAGCACTGGAATAACGAATAACTAAAGTTACAAGGAAGAATCACTACAACAACGTATCAGAGTTATAACGGAACTATCTAGTCCCACAAACGGGGACAAGATTAGTCGGGTGTTAATAAAACCAGCAAAGCTGCTATCTTCACCAACCCGGATGACGTCACTAAAGCACTCCTACCGAAATTTCTACCAAGCTCCACTCAGATCCATCTAAGACCTGATATACATGTTGAAAGAAAAAGTGTTGGCTTAACGCCTAGTGAGTTAAAACATTTTCATCATATAAACCATAAAACATTTAAAACGAACATTTTACTCTGAGTAAGGCCATTCTAGAAATACTGATTAATAAGAGGCTTTATGCGCAAATCAAGTTGCTTCTAATTTCCAAACACCTATTTTAAATGATTAATCGACGTCCAACTTTCCCCAAAACGCACCCACACGGTATTTCACCAAAAGACTCTTTGTGTAACTAAAATGGTACGTTTCAACACCGAAGGCATGGGTAAGGGAATACCAAAAAATAACACCTTTCGGTGACAGGGGAGACCCGATTCCATCGAATGTGGCGGACACACAAAGTTAAGTCACTTATCAACGTTCTCGAGTTTCGCATAGACCATGGATCCCCGTATTCGGCTCCTCTGAGCTACCACCGCAAGATACCCAAATGAGCCTAGTGACTACTCGACCTCTAGATGAGTCTCACCACAAAGTCACAAGTCCCTGTATCCATCTCACCATGGGCACCACCGCAAGACTTAGCTCCGTATACGACTCTCCAAGAGCACCACCGCAAGCTTATGTAACAACATGACTTGGGGACCACTCACTAGACTCAAACATGGACATTAAAACTCCATGATGAACATAACGACTCATATGCCTATGGATTCATTGCATTACAGTCTAAACATTACACGACTCCATATGAATGAACTAGCGCATCCAAAACATGTAATAACCAACATTTGTATAATAGTTGCTTTTCCATAAAACACTCCATAATGAGCCATTTAAACCAGACAACGTCCCAGAACCCGTTAGTGTACAATTCAAGCCGAAAGGCATCGTAAAACATTTGATACTCAGATAGAGCCAATATGGCTACATAAGTCGATGTACAACTTTACCAAAAATTCTCAGATTAAAAAGGTATTCGTTCTAACCACCCACACTTTTAAAGTCAAAGGAGTTAAAGTTTTCAAATATAAAACCCGTAGGTTGAGTAAATCCCCAAATGACCATATTTCAGTAACCGATCTTTAAAATCCCCAACTCACACTATAATCCCATTTAAAACCATTTGTACTTCAAATCTTCTCATATTAGTGACTCAAGTAATACAATACCCCAAACTCTTCAAATGTTCAAGAAACATTTACGGATGATCAAAATCTCCTTTTTGGTGACTCAAACACCTCATAAAATATTGTAACCCATTTTCAAAGATTTATATACCAAATATGTGTATTGTACAAATGTTCACAAAATCTTATTAAAATGAATTAAACTCATGGATATACTTTTAAAACCCAAAATATGTGCATTTTGACATGTATATAGTTTTTCAATGCAACTAAAACTCACCTTGCTAGATTTAGACTAAATCTAGGTTTTACCCACAAACTTGAGTTCCTTTGAAGCGGAGATCTTGGATCCTTCCACTAGCTCCAAGTTTTCTACATATCCCTTACCACAAACATTCCTAAACTTATACCAAACCCTAAGGATAGAAAACAAGATGAAGAACACCAAACCCTAACTTTTTAGATGGAAAGATGGGTAGATTACCTTGATCACAAACCCTTGGATCCACACAATATCTTCAATCCACTTCTTTCTATACTTGAAAAGCTCCAAAAGACGAGACTCTAGGTTCAAGAATCACTCAAATCGGGTTTGGGAGGAAGAAGTTATGAGAAAATGAAGTTATGAGAAAATGAAGTTAGATCCCGCGGCCTTGCCCGTGAGTTGCAAGTCGCGGGGCAAGTCGCCCGCATCCCAAAACATGGATTCCAGTGTGTTGCGCGGCCTGGGCCGCGGCTCAGGGTCGTGCACCAACCCGCGACCCTTCAACAACCCTGATTTCTCGCGTGTTTCGCGCCTGATTCGATTCCGAAGGTTCCATCGTGAAGTTTACCTGATTTCCCAATACCTTTACGTTCTAAGAGTCATACGACTCCCGTATTACCATCGAGGATAAATTCCAAAGTTACGGGTGTTACAATCCTCCCCACCTTGAAAATGATTTCGTCTTCGAAATTTGAATTTGATCACGTCAACCACCATGCATACTTATAGGTCTAACCATGCCTTTATGCATTTCTAACAAATCTCTAGCCTTCAACCTTCGACCACACTAAATCCTGGATCGTAACCAACATAGAATGAACTTCCCTTCACCGACGCCCTTGCTGTGTGATTCACATATGAACTATATGCTCATACGTGAATTCATTGATTAGTTTACATGTGAACTATTAGTTCACATGTGAACTATTAGTTCACATGTGAATCAGTTTTATCAAAATCAGTTAATTAGTTAGTTTATATGTGAATCAGTTAAAATAGTTCATCTATGAATTACACGGGTTCAAATATGAACATATAGTTTATATGTAAATCACATAGGTTCACATCAACAAAAACGATCAATCACGGTAAACATAAGCGAATAAAATAAACAACGCCATGGTTGGCATCTACATTCAGACAGACCCCCATCTAAATCCTCCAAACCCTCGTTCGCAGAAACTTCATCGTCAATATTGCCTGAAGGAACAATCTTGGTGAAATGGACGGGACGAACAAATGAAATAAAAACGTTTCATTCGCTTTCGAATATATCCCGAACATTTATTTCATTAAATGGAACTACTTTATCATGCGAATGTCATTACTCCACCGACGAAGAAGAACCCCGTAAAACACAAACCGACGAAATCTATAGTAAAAAGAATAATTTTAATTAAAAACACATTAATATCGGATACTTTAAAAAAATACCATAATTATCCGATTCACATTTAAAACTATCCAAAAATAACCGCTCAATAAAACTATTATATATGTATCCGGATTAAATAGAAAAAGACCTACTAATCCTTATAATTAAAATAATCCAAAAATCAAAAGAAATACTCAAGTCCGTTGAAAATGGTGTGCAAAATTTGCATTATAACACTCGTTTTCAAAACATCACTAAGTGTGTGTATATATATATATATATATAGAGAGAGAGAGAGTAGCAATGGTTCATGGTTTAATTAGGAAACACTGATATCTAAAGAAAAAGAAGAAGCAGACTCCAAGCATGACGACCGCCGCTCCCGAAAGCTTTGTTGGTCTGAGTCCAACTGAAAAGCCCAGATGGTCTCTAACCGGAATGACTGCTGTCGTCACGGGTGGTACACAAGGAATCGGCTACGCAGTGGTAGAGGAACTGGCGGATTTAGGGGCGGCGGTGCACACATGCTCACGCACCGAGTCTGAACTTAAGCAACGGTTACAAGAATGGTCCGCCAAAGGCTTCAAAGTCACTGGATCAATCTGCGACGTGGCTTCTCATCTCCAACGAGAACAACTTATGGAAAAAGTCTCGTCACTTTTCAGTGGCAAGCTTAACATCCTAGTAAGTTCTTCTAGCTAGTTGTGCCCTTAAAATGGTCTCTACGGATTTCCGTATGCACTTCGGACTTACTTCTACAGAGTTCGGTGTTAATTTTTTGTAGGTAAACAATGCTGGGACAAACAATGTGAAACCTACCATAGAGTATACAGCCGAAGACTATTCGACCATCATGTCTACCAATTTGGAATCTTGTTTCCATTTGTGTCAACTTGCACATCCTCTTTTGAAGGCTTCCGGAGTAGGAAACATTGTTTTCATTTCTTCCGTTGCAGGCCTGGTTCACGCTAATGTTGGGTCGCCTTACAGTGCCACCAAAGGTATGGTTGCATGAACGCGTTTAAGATGATAGAATGGCTTAGGGAAAAGGGTTCTAAAGTTTGTTTTGCTTCATATCCACAGGTGCATTAAATCAATTTACAAAGAATTTAGCATGTGAATGGGCTGGAGACAACATTCGGAGTAATTCTGTAGCACCATGGTTTATACCAACTCCTCTTATTGAAAATGTAATTAATATGCCTTAGTTCATCTTTTTCCTCTACTGATCATGTCAAGTTCCCTTGTTCTAATTTGAGCTAATTGGGTTGGGAAATGTTTCAGCTTATAAAGACTATTGATGCAAACAAGTTTTTGAATGATGTGGAATCTCGAACTCCAATGAAACGCCTTGGAAAAGCAAATGAAGTTTCATCTCTGGTGGCCTTTCTATGCCTACCTGCTGCTTCTTACATTACTGGCCAAACGATTGCTATTGATGGAGGATTTACAGTCAACGGTTTCTCATGACTGCAACACGTCGCCTTGATTTCGACACTCGAGTTCACACTGGTACTTTCAGCTTTCTTTTTTTCTCGTAAGGGATGATAGTCACTTCGGTGTTTATCAAGCCTAATGTCACATGTTGGTTTGTTATTTTGGTTTCGGAAAAGGGGAAGGGGTTTAAACCTACTAATTTGAAAATACCAAACAAATCAGATACCATTAATGGTGCAAATTAATCAAGTGGTTCTAACAAGAATAAAATTTGTGATATATTAAATGATAAAGATTTATTGTTGAAACATAAAAACAGCAAACCAAATTTAATAGTACATGATAATTAGTAAAAATAAGAGAAACATGCAAGTAATGTGTGATCAATTAATCCATTCGGCACTTTTTTGGTGACAATTAATACAAGTAAATTTAGGGGTGTTTGTGGTTCGGTTTGAGCGATTTAACCCTCTAAACCACAAATGACGGTTTAGTAAATTTTCAAACCGAGTGGTTTGGTAGCAAGTGACTAAACCGGACCACAAAAAAGCGGTTTGGTCTGACTGGTTTTGATAGTTTGGGTCTCTTATGAACTTTAAACTAAAAAAAATATAAACTTTATATCCAAAATAAATTTTCTACCAATAACATTATTAATTAATAGTATATCGAATTATATAGGAAATATTTATATAGTAAATTAAAAAAAAAATTGAGCAAGTTAAAAAAAAGTTAAACAAGTCCACCAATAATGGTTGAATTTTGGACAAATATTGCGAAAACGTATGACGACTTGGATTTTAGAAAACGTATGACTATTTGGATTTTAGATTCAAATTTTTAACGGGTCTCAAAACTTGGTCAAATTTAGATAAAACAATCAATAGAGAAAATGGAAACGAAAGAGATAATGTCTTTGACGAACTTTTTCTAATTGGGTCATAAAAGTTGATCAACCTACAACATGAAAATTAAATATGATTAATACATACGTTTTTTTGACGGTCGGTTCGGTCCAGACCGCTCAAAAAAGGGTCGAACGACCACTGAGCGGTTTGGCTGTTTTTTAGTCTGAACCGGACCGCTAAACCACTAAAACTGCCAAAAACGATCCGGTTTAACTTAGTTCGACCGATTTGATCAGTCCAACAATTTTTAAACACCTCTACAAGTTACCACACTTACAATCTCTAGACCAATTTGTACAAGAAGGTTTTGATTCAAACGCGTGCATGTAAATTTTTTGATAACAAGGAACAAAGCAAACTTTAATGATTCGATATCTTGTTGGCCAAATATCGTCCGTGGCTATAGTTAGGAATAGTATATATGGGGTGGTTTCATTTGAAAATCTCTATTAGAGTGGAAACTTTAGAAATCATCTGGATACCATTGATCTTATTAACCAATGATTAAGATTCATTTGACTTAAATACGTTAATAAATGAATTAATTTATTAATGAAAATTAATAATAGGCCAAAAGGACAAAATTGTCTATTGCTTTCCCTGTTTCAGTTTTGGGAATCGGAAATCCCGATGAATAGGGAATCGGGATCAAAATTGTAAAGAAAACTTTTGTCTGGTTACCAAACTTCACAAGAACCTCTCCAAGTTTCATTAGCAATGATGATACGACTTGCTAGTGGTAATCTTTGAAGATTTCAGTATTTTCGATTTGAATAAGAAGAGCAAATCCTCCTATTTTTCGATTTTGATTTCATTCTCACCTTACAGTGGTTCCTTGGCTTTGATTTCATTGTGTAGGTCGGAAGAGGAGCTAAAGATTGATGAAGAAAAACACATTTTCAAACTTCACGAACACATCAGAGAATCCTCTCGATGAAGATGGTAATGAAATCAAACCGAATTCAGATGGGAACTCTAAGAACGGACCGCCGGTGGTGAAACCCAAAATCGAAGTTTATAAGCATGGCTCTCTTCAAGTAAGTTTTTATACACATACCTGGTAGTATTTCAATTTCTGAAATCGACTATTGTAGTTGGTATTTTGAAGGAAGTTAGAATATTAGTGGTAACACCCTAATTTCATTTGTGTTGCACTTACAAGTACCCCCAATGAAATTAGGCTTTATTGTTTTAAAGTTGAAAGGAAGTCGATTTTAGTTGTTCAAACTAGGGATGTTCATCTAAACCGCTAAACCGCATAAACTGTCCAAACCGCACCGCAAAGCGCGGTTTAGAACTTCCGCGGTGCGGTTTGCATGCGGTTTGCATTTTTACCAAACCGCACTATGCGGTGCGGTTTGAGGTTTTGAGTTGTCAAACCGCGGTTCAAACCGCATCGCACCGCACATTATATATATGTATATATTTTTAATTTTATATATTACACACACTTACATATATATATATATATATATATATATATAGAATAACTGCAATATTTATATAATATGTATTTAGGAATCGGACGTATCGAATATTTTTATTTTTTGGGCTATGATCACGTTATCGTTGATTTTAAAATGAATTTTAATTTTATAATTATTGAATTGTAGGTGTAAAATGCGTAAGATACAAACCACATAAACCGCGCCGCACAGCACCGCATTTTGCGGTGCGGTTTGGAAAAATGATCAAACCGCATATGCGGTGCGGTTTGCGGTTTTGCCCCAAACCGTACCAAACCGCACCGCGGACACCCCTAGTTCAAACTATAATATATTTACAATGTTGATTTTACTTACAAAGACCCACACGGAAAATTAGGTGTCAGTGCTTCTACTATGTGATGAAACATTTGTCTGCATATTTTGGAATCTATGAAATCCATGAAATAGGTTTAGAAATTACCATGAAACACTTTCTGATGTGATGAGACAGTATCATTATTTGGTTTCCTGCTGTGTAATTGTGATGAAATCAAATTAATGTATAATGAATGAAAAAAATTATAGTCGTGGAAATATAATGAACTCAATTTCACACAAAAACATTAACAAGGCATTCCTTCTGTATCTTACTTTCATTAAGGATGATGAAACAGGTCCATTAAGTATATTGGTTTAGTTTATATCAGAAGAAGAAGTTTCATTACTTGGCTTTGTTCATTGATTTTCTCTAAAACTTAAATTCAACAAGTAAAATTTGGTTTAAATTCTTATGTAATGAAACACGGTAAGTTTATGATTTGCTTCAGTTGTTATTGTGATGAAACATGTTCAAATTCTAAAGAAAACCATGGGATTCCTTCTTAATGTTAGTCAAATGAAACATTTGATTAAGTAACTTGGTTTAGTTTAGTTCGGATGAAATATGTTCATTATTCGGCTTGTTTCGATATACTTCTGCATCAATCAAAACCATATGTGACTATATGGATTCCTTCTATATTTACTTATTATATGTGCTAAAACAAGTTTGTTACTATTAATGTATTAACAAATGTTGTGTGATGAAATCATATTCAACTGTGATGCTCATGTAACACCTGTAATTTTCGGTAAGTAAAGGTCACCCAGACGTTTTTGGAACTTATAACGACGGGACTTTTGTTGGGAAATCATTATCTAAAGTCCCTTGGAGTATAGGGAGTGTTGGCATTGAAAAAGTTGAGTTTCGGGGCCCCGGAAAGGTCCCACTACTGTCATAGTCGCACTGTCACAGTCACAGAGAAGGATCAGAGGCCAGGGGAGTTTGGCTGGTCAATGTCGCACCAGGGTGCAGAGGGTCTGTTAAATCGCGAATTGCAGCCTTTTTCTCATTTCTCACTTCTCAAATTCCATCCTTTCTCTCCCAAACCGATTCCCACCTTCTTGGTTCAAACCCTATCCATTCCTATGGCCATTCACTTTGATTTTGAAGCATTTCCATCACCTTCTAGGTCTTGGAAGTCTAGGATTCAAGAAGCTACCATTCCACCACCTCCATTGAAGTCTTCTTCAAGAAAATCTAGAGTTTTGAGTTATATCAAAACCCACTATTGTAAGTTCATCCATTTTCTTTCTAACACTTTAATCAAGTTACAAATGCTCCATCTTTGACCTCCTAGTGTTTCTATTTATCAACTTTGGATTGGTTGATTTTGAGGAGATTAGGTCAAATTAGGGTTTTTGACCAAAATAGAGATTTTGATATAAGATGTTTGGAGATCGATTATATATATGGTTGAAGATGCATATTTATGGTTGGAAATTTATGGATCTAGGTTTTTGAAGAATTTTGCTTGCGGACTCGGATTTCTTCAAGGAAGCTTAAAACGGGGTAAAATCTAGATTTAGTCTAAATCTAGCAAGGTGGGTTCAAGTTGATTTATGAAAACGATGTACATGCCAAAATATTTATTTTAAAGTGCATATGTTTTACATTAAATTGTTAACTGCTGATAAGTTTTGGTTATTTGGAAGTATTTAACTTTATAAGCTTACATAACCCATATCTTTGAGATTTTTGGGTATTTGATAAATAAATCATTTTGATATGTTTCTTTGATGATATAATATAGAGTGAATTGTGGATTTGGTCCCTATGGTTTTGTGATTTCTTTGACCATGATCCTCATTCTATGTTTATTGTGGATTTGGTCCTTGTGGTATTCAATTTGTCTTGCTCATGGTCTTTTTGACTAACATCTCTGTTAACTTCGTTAAATCAAGAACCATTTTCGCCATTTGCCATTTTTTTGTCCTTTTACGATAAGAAAAAAGCAATACTTTTATACACACACATATAACGATATCAAAATAAATAAAATAGAATATTATTGTATGATTTGATTGTTTAACTTTTTTAAAAGATTAACTATATTAATACGATTTAATAGCATAAATATAGCATAAATAATGGAAATCGATAGCATAAAACTTTAAAAATCTCTCGAAATCATCGAATTAGGCTAAAAACACCTCAACCAATATTGAACGTCGGTAAAAAGATGAAGACACATCGATTAAAACCATGCTTTTTGTAAAAAAAATTCTATATTATATGGTGCTACTGTATGAAAAAATTTCTTGGTTCGTCCCTGATGATGGGGATGATGAAAAACCCAGGTTGTTTAGGTTGGAGATCTTGTATTGGGATTCAATATGTAGCAAACTTTATCGTAATATTTGGTTGGTTGGAATCCGGTGAGATCTTAAAGATTTGGAAATTGACCAAATTACATATATGCGCTTAGTTCAATCATCGAAATTTATTTCGGAAGTCCAATTCCGCATATAGTGGAATTTAAATTCCTTGCATTGTAGTAAGGAATTTCAATTCTTTTTCATGCCTTCTTTTGAGAAATACTATTCTTCGAAATTTAGTTCGGAAGTCCAAGTTCAAAGTTAGTTTATTTTCAATTCAATTTTCCTATTTGACAAGGACAAAAACTACAGGTGATATTTTCTTTTTCTTTATTAGACTGAATTTTATTTTTTTAAATATAAAATTAAATCAAATGATATATTCATCATTGTACATTTTTTGTAAATATAAAATAAACCATAGTTGTCACAAATGCTAGAAAATTCTATTCATTCTATCGATCGATTGAATGTTTATAATTATTGAACCGATAACGACAACTTACACATTTTCTCACCGCCGTACATGCTATAGTCTTTTCTCTTCAATCTTTTTTATAAGGGTAATGCTATCACAAATGTTATATGCACCTTCTTCCTCCTTTTTTTTAAATGTTCGAATCAAATCAAATTATATTGAAAATGTAAAAATTAAAATTTGATGTAAATGTATAATAGGAGAAAAATAATAGGTAGGCGTGTAATTGGCCTCACCCACCCCTTTTTTGAAATATAATTTTTGACAAATTTTATATTAGCCTAATATATAAAAGTCAACAAATATCCAATAATTTTATAAATGAAAGTATTTCCATTATTTATGCTATTAAATCGTATTAATATAGTTAATCTTTTAAAAAAGTTAAACAATCAAATCATACAATAATATTCTAATTTATTTATTTTGATATCGTTATATGTGTGTGTATAAAAGTATTGTTTTCTTCTTATCGTAAAAGGACAAAAAATGGCAAATGGCGAAAATGGTCCTTGATTTAACGAAGTTAACGGAGATGTTAGTCAGAAGGACCATGGCCAAGACAAATTGAATACTACAAGGACCAAATCCACAATAAACATAGAATGAGGACCATGGTCAAAGAAATCACAAAACCACAGGGACCAAATCCACAATTCACTCAATAATATATGAATGGATTTCCATTATTTATGCTATTAAATCCTATTAATATAGTTAATCTTTTAAAAAAGTTAAACAATCAAATCATACAATAATATTCTAATTTATTTATTTTGATATCGTTATATGTGTGTGTATAAAAGTATTGTTTTCTTCTTATCGTAAAAGGACAAAAAATGGCAAATGGCGAAAATGGTCCTTGATTTAACGAAGTTAACGGAGATGTTAGTCAGAAGGACCATGGCCAAGACAAATTGAATACCACAAGGACCAAATCCACAATAAAAATAGAATGAGGACCATGGTCAAAGAAATCACAAAACCACAGGACCAAATCCACAATTCACTCTATAATATATGAATGGAGGTTATTTTACATAATTGCCCATTTGGTGCATACGATTTTATAAACCGTTGGAAAATGCATATCTTTGTGTTAGGAGTCATTTTGGGAAACATAAAGGGGTGAGTCCTTTTGGAAAACGCTTTGTTTCGACCAATGAGGAGTTTTGGGTTAATCACACTTTTGGTCTTTGTGTTTGCATAACTATGGGTTAAAAGTGTTTTATTGTCTGCACTGATGTTTATTGTACAATAAAGGAATTTTGTTGAACTTTGGCTCGGTTTGACTAAAGTGAGTCTTGGGGACTTGTGTCCGGTTTTAATAACTTAAAGTGGAGCTTTGGGTGTGAGTTGCATTTATTGCACTTTATTTCGGGGAATACAGGTTTGAGTGCGTGTGTCACTCATTTGGAGTCATGTATTTTAGACTGTAATGTATTGGATCCATAGGTATGTAAGTCAGTCGTGTTAATGGTGAGGACTCTTAGGATTCTCACTTTGGGAAAATATGCCGTGTTGGCATAGGTGTCGTCCCGGTTGTTTGGCTAAGAGGAACCTTTATGGGTTGTACTTCGGGACCATGGGTCTTGTGTTGAGTGTCTAATTCTTGTACACGAGGTTAGACATCGAGAGTTGTAACAACCGTATGAGTTATTTTAGTTAGGGGATAGTTTGTGGCAAGGTCTCTTTGAGGAGGGGGCTATCTGAAAATAAAGGTTTAGGGTTAATGCTTTTCATTTCCAAGCCGCCTACCATTTTTTGGGGAAAAGTCTGCAAGAAAAGATGTGGGTCTGTGTGTGCGCGTGGGTTCTTGGTGCGAGAAGGAGCAAGGAGAAAAAGGATTTCCTCATCATTTTTCGAGAAGGTAAGTTCTCTGTTTGCTCCTAATGTTATCTATATCAGTAGAACAATTAGTTGATTAAAAGCTTGGGTATCAGTTATGGAAAATCCCTCGATCGACGTCTTAGTATTGGGATTTGGATTGAGTTATGATTATTTTATTAAGAATTCTTGAAGTCAGTTTGGGATTTACTCTCGTTTGGGGAAGGGAAGGGATTCATTAATGCATTGTTTGTTGATCGACCTAAAGAAAATTGGTATTATGAGATGGAATCTAATGTTAATCATTTTAGAGTTGGGTATGGAAATGGTACCTGCAACTATCGAAACCATTGGTTCTTGATTCGGCGATGCAGAAGACTGAGTGACCCCGGGGGGGGGGGGGGGGGGGGGGACCGGATGGTACCGGTCGACTCTCATGCGTCGGTCGAAGCACCGGTCATAGGGTGAGACCCCGGTCTCGTGCACACCGGTCATCTGGTTTCACACCGGTCGATGGTCAAGGGGGAGCACCGGTCATCCAAACCCCGGTCGCATTCAGACCCCGGTTGAATGGATAATCCCGGTTCCCGGGCTGTGAAGGTGGGCCGAATCCCAAGATAAGTTAAATCTCATTTAAAGATTTAGTTAGTTTAAAATTGTTTAGTGTTGGGCTTCTTTTGTGGTCTGGCCCATGTCTCTTTTGTGTATAATAGGATGTTTTAAATGTTGCCTTAGGTTAAGAATTTTAGTGTGTCGGGTTTTCTCAGTTAATAAGAGACCGTTGAGATTTTGGGTTTAGGGCCAACCTTGTTGAAATAAGAAGTATCGAAAATTCACCGGGTATTGCATTGTTTTATAGGTTTCGGTTCGAATTATAACGGTAGACGTAAAGCCTTAAGCAAAGGACACGAGGTGAGTTTTCT
Source organism: Arctium minus (assembly GCA_954870635.1). NCBI lineage: Eukaryota > Viridiplantae > Streptophyta > Magnoliopsida > Asterales > Asteraceae > Arctium > Arctium minus. Next base: position 148,543,727 of record OX941081.1, read on the forward strand.
GAACTAAACTTTTTGTGAACGAAAGCATGCGAAGTTTAATTTTTAAACTTTGAATTATTTACGATGGCAAGTTTATTATGAATTGATTTAAGTGTGTTTTCAAATGTGATGTTATATGTATGCATACATTATTTGTGGAACATGTGACCTAAGTCGGGGAGTGTGGCCCGCCTACTCGTGCCGGGGAGTGTGGCCCGTTTATGTCATTGGGGGTGTGTCCCAACATTAAGGCAGCGTGAGTTAGACACATCGTCATTGACGGTCGTGTGGTCAGAAGCGTGTTTATCTTTATGTGCTTATAAACCTGTTGTTTTAAAATTGCTGGAAAGTTATTTTGTTACCTATTTATTTAGAGGGGACTCACTAGAACTTCAGTCTAACCCTCGCTCTTTTAAACTAAAAATCTTTTCAGGCAAGCGAGTTTTAGAAAGGGCAGATTGTAGATCCCAGTGCAGTGCAATCACACGTAAATATGAACAATGAAGAACAGATTATAGGCCACAGCAACTAGTCATATGATTGATATAACTTCAAAGGGTTAAGGTTTACAGAGAGAATTTCTGATAAGGGTATGTAAACCTAATGACTAGAAAACTGAATAATGAATTTCTAAAACTATTCTAAACTGTTCAACCTAATTATGAACTAAATAACGCCTTTATATACTTAGGCTTACAAAGATATTGGGCTTATGGGCTTTGGCCCATCTAACAAATTAACTATTAAAGAATTACATTTCGAACCCTTATAAATACTTTATTCCACTTTCAACGCACAGGACTTTCAGTCCTAACAATCTCCCCCTAAAGTTGAATAAAGCATTTAACAACTTGATAAGCTTCAGGCCTTGGTCTTCTTTCCCTCTTGAATCTTTGAAGAACTTTGGTGTTGCATGTCTTCATGACTTTCCACACTCCCCCTTGAATAAAGCTCTTGATCTTCATAGTATCAACTTTGTAACCAGATTCAATGTACAATAGCCTCGACTGAATGCACTATCAAGCAGCATTTAACTGTAGAAACTCAATCACATCGGATCAGCGCACAAGAAAAATAATGTGAGAGTTACTTGACATTCCACGGTGCTTCTTCAGTTTAAAACAAAGAATCTGTCTTTGAACCGCGAGTTGAATAGACTTTCAGCTCGTAGGAGAAATAATGAAGAAACTTGTAGCAGACACCACATGATACGGGATAGAATCAATACAAAATTTGAAAAACAAATTTAGCATTAAACTCATATCTTCATCTCTTTGATCTCTAGACTGTCTTCAGAAATAACTTTCTTTCTTTAAAACTTTGAAATTGAGCTTGTAAACATTTCTCCCCCTTTTTGATGATTGTGAGCATCATGATCATCAAAACTCTTCAATTTCAACATATTCTTTGATCTCCCCTTTATGATAAGATCACATTCTCCACATTTTGATCTGAGTATCCGTCAATTCATGAAATATATATATCCGAATCTTTTCAAATTCAGATATAATAGGAATTGAAAACCTGAATCAACAAATGATACAGTTAGTATGCCTGTAAGTAGCACGGAGCCACTTTGTACAACGGATGTACTTTGGAAAGGAGCTTTTGTGATGTTCACTCCCCCAGGGCTTCCATTCAATCATCGAAAAACCACAAAGTAATTTTCTATGAATGTTATGACAAGAAAACTCATTTCTTGTGTGCTCGTGCAAGTGTAGAAATGATTGAAGCTACTTAGCTTGATCAGGCTCAAAAATGTGTAAACTGTTGAGACAGCAACAGATATTACACGGACTCAATGTGCATGAAAGAGGTGCGAAGGTTGGGCAACTTTCCTTCTTTTTCAATATCTAAATCTTCCAAGTGAAGACTAGATAACATATATGCTGCGTCCCCAAAGAAAATGAATCATTTCTTTGTTAAGAAAGAAACGAGTGGTTGGTGGGGTTAATGCAAGAGTTGGCATGGGCTAGGTGCCTTTTTCAATGATGGTCACCAAAGAATGTGAACCAATCAGAATATGTGGCTACCCGGCTCAGAAAGTGGTTGGTGCAGAGTTTTGATATTCTTTTAACTCTGTTCTCACACCCTCTTTCTTTTTACCATTATGCTCACTTCTAACCAAACTCTCATTTTCCATTTTACCGCTCCACACAATGAGAAAAACTCAACCCGATGAGTTATCTCCCCCACTCTTTTGATTTATGACCCCTCACCCCTCAAATCACTCTAGGATAACTTCCGGGGTAGGAAACACTGGTTAACGTGAATCCATGGAAGTACTGTTTAAGTTCTCACTCAAATCCCATGTAAGTCCTAAAAAAAATAGTTACTCAACAGTTTAACTTGAACATTTAAGCACAGAATGTATGATAACACTGTCAAAAATGTATGCTCATAAGATTTGAGCAATTGAACTTTGAAGATTTCTCAAAACAAGTATATTGAATGAATGAAATGAAATCAAGAGAATTGTTTTGAGAATCTGACAGTGTATCAATCAGATCACATAAAATGGATAGGGTATCAAAGAATTGGATATTTTGTTTATATGAACGAATATAAACAATTTTGCAATGAAAGCACAAGATTAGAAATAATGATTTATGCTCAACAATATTGAATATCAAACGGGGGTATTACCATCGAAAAATTGGTTCATTATGAGACATGGTAATAACGAATACAAATGAAGTACTGAACATGTGTGTGTGAATACGTTACAGTATAAGGATAAGATAATACGCAAGTATTGATCTTTAGAAACACACAGTCAGTTACACATTAAAGCTCAAAAAAATGAAAAACATTTAAATTCACACTTCTAGATTCATAAAACCTTTTGAAAATCAGAAGTGGTTTGAACATTTCAGAAACTGTTTTTCATGCTTGAAAGTTGTTCTTCTTTCAAACAATTAGAAATCTAGGATTAGAAGATATTTACCTTTTAAGCTCCCCCTCAAATCATGATATCATGATTTAGGTCTTTTAAGCTCCCCCTGGATAGTTGCAAAATATCCAGGTCTGAACGTTGAAGAACGGGTCCTGATCTGTCATGTAATCAGAAGCCAAACTTCGTTCAAGTCCGGGTTCTAAGCTGATTTACTTAGAAGCCATTGTTCTTCTACTCCCCCTTGACAGTAGGTGCCTGCAACAAAGAATCAGTTTTTGGCTTTGGTACCCACTGGTATTTGGGTCCATGAATGTTAGTTGCAGTTCTTGTGGGGGTAATAGAATAAGAACCATACCAGAAATGATCATTGGTTTTGTGAATGTGATCATGTGTATGACAATAAGAACAATGGTATTTCTTACCTGACAACCTGAGTAATTGATCTCTCGAGTAGATATGATCAGGTTTACCTTTATGCACTTTGTTCTTTTTGACATTGGACGCATGTACACATGATTCTTTTTCTTTCAGCTCATCTTCAACTGGTTTCTTCTTCCAGACCAGTTCCTCTTCTTTGTGTCTCCTTCTTCTTTGGAATGTACCTGAACCATCTATATTGCTATCATAGAAAATGTTAGTTTTACGAATCTGATCAAAAGATTTAACTGACCTGTGTGAAGAGACATATTTCTGATTTGAGCTTGATACATTCTTTTCAAGCACTTTAATCGTTGATGCAAAGTTGTCTCTTTCTTTAACAAGAATATCAATCTTCTTCGTGAACTCAGACTTCGTCTTCTGCTCTTTTAGTGCCTTCTCAGATAGTTCAGATAGCTTGGCAGTCAACTTTTTAATCTCAGTCTCAAAGATGCCTCTTTCTTCTTCAAATCCCTGCTCAACATCATTTCTTTGGCCGGATATTTCTTTGAAGAATCCAACATTCTTCTGTTCAATGGTCTTCTTTTCGTTTGCAAACTTTTCTCTTTCAAGAATGATTACTTTCTCGAAAGCAGAAACTTGCTGAGAGAGTTTTATGCATTTCAGCTCCACTTCCTTCTTCTCATCAGCACATTTTCTCGAGAATTCTGAGAACTTCTTTGCGAAAGATTTCTCTTTAGTCTCAAAATCAGATTTGTGTTTAGCAAGCAGTTGCTCCAAATCAGATAAACGCGTTTGAAGTTCTGCATTTGCATCTTTCAGAACATAGATCTTTTCCTCATAACTTTCAGTAGAGACTGGTTGCTGAGGTTTAGCTTCCAAAATAGAAATCTTTCCTTTTAGCTCAGAGTTCTCAGCTTCCAATTCTCTCCCTTTTAAAATCAGATTTGGCCCTAACACCAACCATTCAGTACAATCCCACAATTCTTTTCCTGTCATTTTGTTATAAAATATTTGACCAGAAATTTCATTAAAAGGGTCACTAATAAATTCACACGAAATACTATGTTTCATATAATTTCGAGCATTATTATTGGCCCTCTCTCTTTGTTCCTTTTCCACAGGAGAAGTTTCTGCCGGAATTTGGGATTACTTTTCTCCTTCAGTCAAAGATAATCTGATGTAGGGACCAACCTCATGTTCGTCAACAAAATCCAAAAATCAGCTTTCCACCTTTCATATTCTCCTTTGGACCGCAGCATTGGTGGGTTCACCATTTTGTACGAATTGAATAGACTGTATTCGATCCGGCTAAGAAGAAAGATGAAACTTGAAAGTGCAGGGACCAAAAGTGACAAAATGTGAAACTTGAAAGTTTAGGGTCACAAACGACACGCTGAATCCTTGAAGTACGGGGGCTAAAATAAATGCACTGCAAAATGATCGTGAGACAAAAAATTTGACAATTTTTTTTTTGTCTTGAAACTATTGGTCGACCGGATGAATAGTGTCGATCGGATGAATAGTGACCGGATGAATAGTGTCGACCGGATGAATAGTGACCGGATGAATAGTAACCAGATGAATAGTGTGACCGGATGAATAGTGTCGACCGGATGAATAGTGACCGGATGAATAGTGTCGACCGGATGAATAGTAAACTCGGATGAATAGTGAATCAATGAATAGTAAAATCGATGAATAGTAATCGATGAACAGTAATCTGTGAATAGTAATCGATGAATAGTAAATCGATGAATAGTAAAATCGCAAAACACATATTTAATCCTAAAAACTTGATTCTTTAGGCTCTGATACCAATTGTAGATCCCAGTGCAGTGCAATCACACGTAAATATGAACAATGAAGAACAGATTATAGGCCACAGCAACTAGTCATATGATTGATATAACTTCAAAGGGTTAAGGTTTACAGAGAGAATTTCTGATAAGGGTATGTAAACCTAATGACTAGAAAACTGAATAATGAATTTCTAAAACTATTCTAAACTGTTCAACCTAATTATGAACTAAATAACGCCTTTATATACTTAGGCTTACAAAGATATTGGGCTTATGGGCTTGGGCCCATCTAACAAATTAACTATTAAAGAATTACATTTCGAACCCTTATAAATACTTTATTCCACTTTCAACGCACAGGACTTTCAGTCCTAACACAGATAAAGGGGAAAGAGAAGATGTAGCGGGATCAGATAGATGACCTTCATCTTAGTTACTGCTATTAGAAGTATCTCAGTTGTGAATAGGTTGTTTATGTAAACCTGGAAACTATATTGTACGTTTTGGGGGCCGTTTTGGCATTTTTATTATTAGGCTTTAAAGTTGCTATCTAGTTGCTTTGGTTGGGTTGTTACAAGAGTTATCAAGTAAGGAGCTGAGGCTCCTATCTTGAATGCTAGGGAATAGGCACTAGGGGTCGAATGAGTACCCTGAGGATGAAACTCCGCTAGAGACCGAACAGGCAATAAGATAGTGTATCCTTGAGGTGTAGCTCGGCAGAGAAGGCAATAGGGGATACGGTGTTTGGGGACTTGAAATAAATTCCGACTGGAGGTGTGGCTCGACGGAGCAGGCAATACAGTCACGACTAGAGGTGTAGCTCGGTAGAGCAGGCAATACGGTCATGATCTGAGGTGTAGTTCGACAACATGGTTATGTGGCTTAACTTTGTGTTCCACCACGTACAATGGAATCGGGTCTCCCCCGTCACCGGAAGGTGTTAGTTGGGTATTAAATTGTATTATTTTATTATCCATGTTTTTGGTGACGTTTTGCATATGCGGGTTTGTTTATTCAAGATTATGAGTTGTGTATTATGCCCTGCCCACGTTTGGAGTGTTTCGAGAAATGAAGTTTTATTTCACATTTTTATAAATTGGGAGTTTAGTTTACTATTCACGTTTCGAGCAAATTTGGGGTTGATGTTGTTTACGAAAGAATGTTTGTGTTATGTTGCATATTTTTAAGAGGTGTGTGTTATTGGAAAATGAGTCGTTTAATATTCAAAGCAAATCATTTTGAAAGACAATGATTTAAACTGTGTTCCTCCCTTTAACAAATATATTTATTTCATGTTGAAAACTCTTGAACTCACTAGGCGTTAGCCTAACCTTTTTATTTGTCGGCGTGTACATCAGGTTCCGGTTGGGGATTGGTTCTAGCGTTGTTGCGAAGAGTTGAGTACTAGTTATATCCACGAGGGTGAGTAGCTTGGTGAAATCTTCCGCCTTTATCTTGGGAATAACAACTTGTATTTGGGTTTTAGTAACACCCGACTCTATTTAGCCTTCGTGTAAGACTCTATTTCTTTGTTGATGGTCAAACCTAGATTGGTAATTCAAGTTTGGACTTGTTGTAAGTGATTTTATCTTTATTTGAGGTTTTATTGAAAATTTTAAATTAGTTGCTCTTTCCAAATTTGAGGGTGTTACAAGTTGGTATCAGAGCTTAAGTTTGAGAGAATTAGGTATTGAATTTCGGATGCCTAGACTCAAACTAGCGTTCTTCTAAGTGATCGAAAGTGGAATTTCACCATTAGGTACCTTAAGATATGCTATTTTGAGGTTGACTGAGTCGCTAGAAACGGGAAACTTGTCGAGGATGGCAAGGATAATCTTGTACGGTACGTTCATAATGGCACCTGACCAGTGTTATGATTAACCTACATGTTACATAGGCATACTTGAACCGTCTTGGTATGATGACCGTTGGGGAGTGAGGAAGTTTCTAAGCGAGTAACCGATAGAAGAATTGATGTTTATAGCATTTCCATATTGGAGTGATGGGTAAGCACGACGAATGCATTAAGTTGACCATTTTGGATCGGAATTGTTGGTGGAATTAGAATCATAGGCTTATCGAGTTGACTTTATTTCAAGAAGAAAATTGTAAGTTAACCAAATAAGTGTGATTATTGCTTTAAGATGTTGAGCATCCGGAGGACGATGTATGACTATGCGATTGAGGAGCGTGGTTCTAAGACATTGTGATGCCGACAAAAAGTCATGCACGAAATTTATTTTTGAAATAAGTTTGCACCAATTACTTCTCATATTTTTCGAATCATAAAGTGAAATAAATTATGAGATTTTGGAGAAATGTTTGGCACGTTCCAGATTTTAATCGTGAGTTTAAACATGCATGAAATGACTTATTGCACATAGTTGCAAAATTGTATTGAAAATCTCTTCATCCCCGTTTTGTGTCTAACGTTGTTTCGAACATTGCGGTGCACATATTTTGTTGTTGATTAAGTCTTGGGCAAGTGACTACATTTTATGACTTTAACATTGGATCTCCTCCACATATGTTAAAGTTTTGGACGAAGAGTTATCTCCCACCATTTTGGTATTTGAGTTTCATATAGAATTTTATTACGAGTGATTTTGTGGATTTAAGGTGGTGATTGTAATGGCGTCCAGTTGTGTTATTTTTCTCATGGGTTCTTGTATGAGCGGTTTGGTTGCATATAGTAGGCATGTATGTCTTAGTTGGTGTTTTTGCCATTGTGTTTTAGTCGATGTCCTAGAACGACGAGAGCATATTATTGATTTGGCGTTAAACTTGAGAACAACGTAAATTATTTTACCTTTTAATCAAAGTGCATACACATGTCACAATGCTAATTTTGTGAGATATCTGGCGCATGCAAGTCCGGTTGTGGAATGTTATTCCGTGTGAGTTTGTGGAGTTTTATGATGTATTAATTTTATAATGTTTTGCTATGCGAAAGGGAACTATGAAATGCGTAGGCTTTAATTATGTTACGTGTAAATTTATGAGTTTATTTAGCGTTTAGTCTCATGCAAGTTTTGTTGAAAAATGACACTTTATTTTGCATGGCGGTAAAAAGGGGAACTCCTAAAATTTTAACATTTTCAGACATATTTTCGTCTTATGCTTTTACGTTGGGAAGCGAAAATTTTGACACCATTTGATTTTAACGTTAGTGAGTTTATGAAAATTCAGTTGGGTTTTATGACGTCTTATTTGCGACATTTTGAGTCGCGTAGATAAAATTTTGGGACATGAATACTGGCATCATTGTGTGCGTTAACTTATGAAACTTTCGTCTAATATTCTATCTCATGCGAGTTTTGCATTGGTATTTTTGCAACCGTAAGAGGCATATTGAGAGTTTTGTTAGTATACGTTACCCCGTATGTTATTTTGGGAGTGTCAATGTCATATGACTTCTCTTTTGGGTTGTTGTTTAACACTTTGTCTCATGCGAGTTTTGCACGTGACATCTTGCAACTGTACGGGACGTCTTAATAACCTTAATGTCGCATGATTGCATCTTGAGTTTTACACAAGTATATGTGTACACTTTTTGGTGTTGAATTTGATTTACACTCGCATGGGTAAGTTTATGAAAGATTTATGTTGCCTCGTTTTGAACTTTTGCTTTGGACATGTTTCAGTTGTTGATTTTTGAAAGAGTTATTGGTATACATGTCATTGTAAATGCTATTTTTGAACAAGTGCATTTTATTTGCGCGTCCCAAGGTTTGAACTCGAATTAAAATTTTAATTGCGTGTGACCAAATCACGCACCCCTATCGTTTTACTAAGTTTTGAGGAATAGACTGATGTATATTGGTCTTGTTGGAAAATTTTATTCCATGATGCTTTGTGGTTTAAATAAAGGAATTTTGAAGTAAAATTTGTGAGGGTCCCTTTGGAGTCGTACAAACCCTTATTGCATACGTTTTCGTACAAAAAGTTATTTTCATGTTCATGGTGTAATTGATGCATGCTAGTACCATGGCAGCCCATTTGAAAACTTTGTTGCGCATCTTTTGTTATTGACGTTATTAATGTTAGTATTGATCAAATGAATTTTGAAATAAATTTCTATGAATGGCTTTAATGATCACTGTGTACACCTACCGGGTAAATGGTAGTAGATTTTATATGTACGACCAATTGTTATAAAGCTGTTGCATTTGAAAGTTTTGTAAATTTCAAATTGGCATATTAGCTTGGAAAACCTTGAACTCATTATGGCTATAGATTTAAACCATATCTTGAAAAGAGTTGCGATTAGGGACTAGAGGAGTCCTTGGGAATGGAAGCGTCGGATGATCCGACTTGTGGTCAGTCTTGAATTTTGGGTTTCAGTTCTGGATCTGTGAGCACGCGAATAATTGAGGCATTAGGTATATGTCTTTCCAGTTAATTAAGGGGTGATAATCTTGCTTGGGTAAACCTGCGAGATAAGGTCTTGTGTGTCACTATCTGCGCCTGTTTGGGTTCGATTGTTGAGTTGCTTGTTCGCTGACATCAGGTTATAAGTTGATTGTGTGTTGTCTTGATGAGTTTTCATGAACAAAGGATTTATTGTGGTCCGTTTGTTAGAGATGTAAGATTGAGAATATTAGTCCTCTGTTAGGTGTCAACCTTATTGTGACTATACTTCTGGAATGAAATATTGGGTGCGATGTCCACGTTTTTAATATCATCATTTTGGTTTTAGGTGTCGACTTGTTTTCTTGAAGTCAAAGAATCTTGGAATGATTTGAGCTATTCCCGTTAGATCACGAGGACCTCTCGGTGGTGAAATTTAAAGGAGGATTATATGTTAGTAATTAAGTATTGATGCATATAGGTTTTCCCAATGTGGTAAAGATCTTATTAAGGGAAAGTTTTGGAGGTTGAGAGTAGATCGGAGTTGGGTGATGGACGAATCTGCATTGACCAGCTACCTGGAGAGCGTATTGGTACGCCCTTGGAAGGACGACCTTATCAATATCAAGAATGGATAATTGAGAATTTTGAGACTTCTTTGGGGTTTGATGTCGATCATTAATCTTGAGTTCCGAATCATGTGAATCGAAGGTAAACTGGCCGGTGAGAAGATGAGATCACCAAACTGCCCTTGAGGTAGTACGTGTCACCCAAGGTTGGGAGACAACCGCAACCTCATGGTTAAAGGCTAAGATTAATAAGACAAGTATTCATTCAGATATAAGTGTGTTATGCCCAAGGGGACAATTATCGTGAGGACCAGCATGAGGTTATGGTGGTAGCTCTGGCAAGCGGAGTAGAGACAATCTATCCCGCGGGCAACGTTTCGTGGAAATTTAGATTTCGAGGACGAAATCACTTTTAAGGTTGCGAGAATTGTAACACCCGTAATTTTCGGTAAGTAAAGGTCACCCGGACGTTTTTGAAACTTATAACGACGAGACTTTTGTTGGGAAATCATTATCTAAAGTCCCTTGGAGTATCGGGAGTATTGGCATTGAAAAAGTTGAGTTTCGGGGCATCGGAAAGGTCCCGCTACAATGCCCGGCGACTTTGACAGTGTCATAATATCATTGTCACAGTCGCAGAGAAGGATCAAAGACCAGGGGAGTTTGGCGACATTGCCCAGGGCGGCGACATTGCCCAAGGCAGCGACATTGCCTTTTTTTCTCCCAAACCGGGGTTCAGAGGGTCTGTTAAATCGCGAATTTAAGCCTTTTTCTCATTTTCTCACTTCTCAAATTCCATCATTTCTCTCCCAAACCGATTCCCACCTTCTTGGTTCAAACCCTAGCCATTCCTATAGCCATTCACTTTGATTTTGAAGCATTTCCATCACCTTCTAGGTTTTGGAAGTCTAGGATTCAAGAAGCTACCATTCCACCACCTCCATTGAAGTCTTCTTCAAGAAAATCTAGGGTTTTGAGTTCTATCAAAACCCACTATTGTAAGTTCATCCATTTTCGTTCTAACACTTTAATCAAGTTACAAATGCTCTATCTTTGACCTCCTAGTGTTTCTATTTATCAACTTTGGATTGGTTGATTTTGGGGAGATTAGGTCAAATTAGGGTTTTTGACCAAAATAGAGATTTTGATATAAGATGTTTGGAGATCGATTATATATATGGTTGAAGATGCATATTTATGGTTGAAAATTTATGGATCTAGGTTTTTGAAGAATTTTGCTTGCGGACTCGGATTTCTTCAAGGAAACTTAAAGCGGGGTAAAATCTAGATTTAGCCTAAATCTAACAAGGTGAGTTCAAGTTGATTTATGAAAATGGTGTACATGCCAAAATATTTATTTTAAAGTGTTTATGTTTCACATTAAATTGTTAATTGTTGATAAATTTTGGTTATTTGAAAGTATTTAACTTTATAAGCTTACATAACACATATCTTTGGGATTTTTGGGTATTTGATAAATAAATCATTTTGATATGTTTCTTTGATGATATAATATACGAATGGAGGTTATTTAACATAATTGCCCATTAGGTGCATACAATTTTATAAACCGTTGGAAAATCTATATCTTTGTGTTAGGAGTCATTTTGGGAAACATAAAGGGGTGAGTCCTTTTGGAAAACGCTTTGTTTCGACCAATGAGGAGTTTTGGGTTAATCACACTTTTGGTCTTTGTGTTTGCATAACTATGGGTTAAAAGTGTTTTATTGTCATCATTGACGTTTATTGTACAATAATGGAATTTTGATGAACTTTGGCTCGGTTTGAGTAAAGTGAGTCTTGGGTACTTGTGTCCGATTTTAATAACTTAAAGTGGAGCTTTGGGTGTGAGTTGCATTTATTGCACTTTATTTCGGAGAATACAGGTTTGAGTGCGTGTGTCACTCATTTGGAGTCATGTATTTTAGACTGTAATGCATTGGATCCATAGGTATGTAAGTCAATTGTGTTAATGGTGAGGACTCTTAGGATTCTCACTTTGGGAAAATATGCCGTGTTGGCATAGGTGTCGTCCCGGTTGTTTGGCTAAGAGGAACCTTTATGGGTTGTACTTCGGGACCATGGGTCTTGTGTTGGGTGTCTAATTCTTGTGCACGAGGTTAGACATCGAGAGTTATCAAGTAAGGAGTTGAGGCTCCTATCTTGAATGATAGGGAGTAGGCACTAGGGGTCGAATGAGTACCCTGAGGATGAAACTCCGCTAGAGACCGAACAGACAATAAGATCGTGTATCCTTGAGGTGTAGCTCGGCAGAGCAGGCAATAGAGGATACGATGTTTGGGGACTTGAAATAAAGTCCGACTGGAGGTGTAGCTCAACGAAGCAGGCAATAAAGTCACGACTGAAGGTGTAGCTCGGTAGAGCAGGCAATACGGTCACGATCTGAGGTGTAGTTTGACAACATGGTTATGTGACTTAACTTTGTGTTCCGCCACGTACAATGGAATCGGGTCTCCCCCGTCACCGGAAGGTGTTAGTTGGGTATTAAATTGTATTATTTTATTATCCATGTTTTCGGTGACGTTTTGCATATGCGGGTTTGTTTATTCAAGATTATGAGTTGTGTATTATGCACTGCCCACGTTTGGAGTGTTTCGAGAAGTGAAGTTTTATTTCACATTTTTATATATTGGGAGTTTAGTTTACTATTCACGTTTCGAGCGAATTTGGGGCTGAAGTTGTTTACGAAAGAATGTTTGTGTTATGTTGCGTATTTTTAAGAGGTGTGTGTTATTGGAAAATGAGTCGTTTAATATTCAAAGCAAATCATTTTGAAAGACAATGATTTAAACTGTGTTCCTCTCTTTAACAAATATATTTATTTCATATTGAAAACTCTTGAACTCACTAGGCGTTAGCCTAACCTTTTTATTTGTCGGCATGTATATCAGGTTCCGGTTGGGGAGTGGTTCTAGCATTGTTGCGAAGAGTTGATTATTAGTTATATCCACGAGGGTGAGTAGCTTGGTGAAGTCTTCCGCCTTTATCTTGGGAATAACAACTTGTATTTGGGTTTTAGTAACACCCGACTCTATTTAGTCTTCGTGTAAGACTCTATTTATTTGTTGATGGTTAAACCTAGATTGGTAATTCTAGTTTGGACTTGTTGTAAGAGATTTTATCTTTATTTGAGGTTTTATTGAAAATTTTAAATTAGTTGCTTTTTTCCAAATTTAAGGGTGTTACAGCTCAAATAAATTATACTAGGGAAACTATAATGAACAATTGCACATTATTAATGGGATTAAACTATAGTAAACAGATGCACATTCCTATGAAACACATTAACAACAATTTAATGTGCATATGTTGCAAGTTTTCATGATTGGTAATGGGTGCATGCAATAGTTTCCCATGTGTACATCTAACAAGTCTTCCAGGTTTGATAATGTAACTATGAAACCTATTGTTAATGTATCCATGAAACATTATCACCTTTGTACATGTAGCTTGTATTCCATGTTTGGTAAATGGTAAGCAGTATCACCTGTGTATATGTATGGTTGAACTTTTTTATGATTTCTTCTCAATTGAATGTATAAATAACGCTTCATTCTCAAATGTTTCTCTAATCAATTTAACTTGTTTCATCTATGTTTCATTTCTAATTTTATGATGAAGCAGATGAGGCTGATAGGAAAAATCTATGACCAGCAGAAGGAAGTGGCAAACCAGGTAGTTATTGAACTAAAATTTCATATACAAACTTACAAACTAATATACTAACGTTTTTGTAGGGAAAGATGCAAAAACTTCTAAAGTTGGAATTACAAAGGAAGCATCAAGCCAAGGTAAAAAAAATTTTAGCTATACCTAATTTAATTTAGAATGAAATAACATTCAAATTTATGCATTTAGAATGAAACCTATTTATACTACTTTAATATTGGTTTACACCAAATGTCTTAAAGACAACTTCTAAAGCACATGGTACAACCATTTTATGCAAGAATTTCAAAAAACTATTAATTACAACTTGTTATGCATGATGTACAAGTTTTTAATGCATCCTATTTACATGATCATCTACATGGGCTTTTCACTGTTCATTGTACTGCCCCCATTTACCTCTCAGATCAGACCATACCGAGAGTAATGCAACCATACGTTTTCTTCTTCTACTTCTTCACGCCTCATCCCATACCGATAGTACGCTGTATCCATACGCTTTCTTCCTTGTAATGGAAGATTTCTTCACCTACCTCTTCATGTCTCAGTCCATACCAATTTGGATTCACACGTTTCCTTCTCTCTGAAATGAAAGATTTCTTCTCTATATCGCTACTACCTGTTGCTACTCAACGTTGCATATAAATCCAGCCACAAGGTTTTAATTTCTCCACATGTTATTCTTATTATTTCACTCATACTTTCTTCCCTTCCTCCATTATCGATCCTGGTTAGAATCCTTTGGAAAATCAGCTAGAGCTCTTGATTCATCACTCTCGGTGAGTTTAATTTTAGTTTCAATCAATCGATTTCTTATGTGGTTACCTAGGTTTGGATTTCATACGTGGTTACTTAGGTTTCAATAAGTTGATTTCATACTCTCTGTAACTTCTTATTTCTCTAAAAGTTCAATTTTTGTTTCAATTTTAGGCTACTCCAAATGGTATTATCCAAATGATGTGGGTTTTTACCCAGATTAGTATAGATATTATCCAAATGATTCTATGATGTGGGTTTTTACCCAGATTGGATTATACAAATAGACACATGGACTTTGTGTTTCTTTTCCACAACCTAGGTTTGGAAATCATAGAATCATATGAATCAGAAGGATCAAACAATTTTTTTTTTCACATATCTAGAAGTTCATACTTTTTCACATATTTGGTAATTTGATCCCATTGTTAGGTCAAGAAGAAAGCTAATAAGCAGCCTTCTTTTCTCTTTTGAAGGAAACATTGGTCATGAATAGGTAAGATTACTATCATTTTTGAGTTCTTGTTTAGGATTTATGTAATGATTAAAATGCAAAAATAGACCCTGTACCTATGTATTGTTTATATGTGATTGGGTTTTTATTCATATTTGTGGGAATGTAAATGGGTTCTCTTAGTACGGTGTTGTCGATAAAGAGAGACCCTTCGTTTAAAGTTTCACCAGATATGACAAGAATAATCCGAGTTTATGGTTTCACATTTGGGAATGTTCATATTGCTTCTTGTTTTTAATTACATGTGTGTGTATAGTATATATATATATATATATATATATATATATATCATGGTGATTGGAGAACGGAGACACAACAGGTGGTCTCTCTGCTTGCTTTCATGCATTGGCTAGAATTAAAACAGGAAGCAACCTTCTAATAAATACAGAGGTTGAGTGGAGGAAAATTTAGGATGTAAGTCCCAATCTGTGCTTTCTTTTGATAGTGATCTAAAAAATATTTTATAATTGTCTTTGTTCAGGCACAGGATACTCTGTTGTAACTCTTGAGTTGGTACTTTTTTATTAATTGTGTTAATAAAATCGTCATGCTCAGGTATGGTAGGATATAGGGTTAATACAAAATACAAAAAAAGAAGAAGAGATATTGTGCTCATCTTTTAAATTGGTAAGAGGGTTGATGCAATCGTTTTATATTTTACAAAGCATTAACATTCATGGATATTTGTACTTTCTATACTATCTTAAAAACATCCAGAAATATGGTACCTAAAGATTTCTTTTTCTTATTGCACTCATTTGTTTTCTTTCCTTAACTCTGCATCGCTTTCCCTGCTTTTGCTATTAACAAAGTCATCTCTCATATTTCAGATGTGATTTGTTGGGGTTTCCATTTTCGCAGGTTATGTTTGTTTTTTTGCCCTGTTAGATCAATTCTTCGGTTCGAAGGCTTTGATCTCTAACCCTGACGTTAATCAACATCATTCCAAAGCCATCATGGTAAGTAAATTTCACAATTTCATTTGATTCTTAAGTTGAATGGTTTCTTGATCCAATGTCCTTGTATATGGTTAATCCAAGGATGTTTGTATCTCAATGATCAGACACTGAGATGGAAGGGGTATTATCTCCTTTTTTGCAAAATCTTTGCGCTCTCCTGATGAAATACGTATGCTGCTCACTCCAACTTCTCCCCTTCTTCCCTTCTTCATCTTCGCCTAATTTTCATCCGCCTACAGAAGGATCTGTTACAGTATTTGATTCTTATGATATTTGTCTATACATCTTATTTGAGCAGGAAAAAAGAAAATGAATCACTGTGGAATCGAACAAATCGAATCCATCTACCAGGTTTATCATTTTCTCCGAATTCGAGTCTTAATCGCTCAACTACCAGGTTTATCATTTTCTCTATCCAGTCTTCTTCAAATGGTTATGGATTATGTTCTTTATGCAGTCTTCTCTGAATGGTAATGATCATTAACTGATTGGTTTTCTTTTTGTTACGTAGACCAAGTGTTTGTTGTTTTATCTGAGTGAATGATGTAGATGGCAAGAGTTTTCTTTGCAAGCAATGCAAAAGAGAGTGCTGAATTTTCTCTTGCTAAACTCTGTTGCATCGAGTTATTGCTACAGAAATGGAAATGCCCTGCAATATGCTTAGGCTTAGCTTCATGTGTCTGTATATTTATTGCAAAATGCAGAAATACAAAAATACAAAATGCACTTTATTTGCATTACTTCTGCTTCTGATTCTGCTGTGAAGATGAAGGTAATAATATTTGCATTTACTTGCAAAGTGTTTTTTTATATGAATTGAGCAACAGTAAGTATAATGGGTAAGATAGAAAGTATGATGGTGATGTTTTAAAAGAGTAGAATTTGGAACCAGATGCAACCAAGGCTTAAGTTGTCCTTGCCTAGCTAGCTATTGGTTTTTGTTTTTCTTCCTAAGCTATTGGTTTTTATTGCACATATGTTAAAAAGAAATGGATCTTTCCTCAAACACGAAATGTTCTTATGGATTTTCTGTTTTTTTTTCTACTTGTTAAACACGATGAAAATGTTTCTAAATGCTTGGTTGATTAGACTGGAGTGGAGTTTTGATTGTCTTCTCTACGACTTCTTCAACTTTTTCCATAGATGAATTGAAGTTAAAAATCTTCCGCCAACTTTGTAGTTATATATTTTGATTATTGGATGACTACATCAAATGACTTTGGGGCCGTTTAGTAAATGTTTACCCGGTAAGAACTTACGGGGTCATTCAACTTATCGGTTGAACATGACAAGGGTCGATAATCTTACCGGTAAGAGCGATGATAAGGATGAAGAGTCTTACCCGGTAAGTGACAGTGACGACTCTTACCCGGTAAATGCTTACCAGGTAAATTGTTGCATATGACACCGTTTTGATGGACTATGATCTTATCGGTAAAGTAAGTTAGTGTTGAATTTTACCGGGTAAGCGTTTGGGTACACGACCCTTTAATGTTCAAATTATAGTCAAGCAAGTCCTTTAACATAGTTATATCTTCCGATTCTCTACTATTGGTTAGAATTTTGGGATTTTTACATTCTTTGTCTATCTTCTAAAGAACGCGTGTTTTATGTTTTATGGTTTGTTGTTTTTTATTTTTCTTAATTGGATAAAATGTTATATGATCATTGTGACTTTGTGTTTCTTTACTTTTTATTCTATATGTATTGACAGGACGAGATGGTTCGAGACTGGACAAAAGGGAACTATTAGTCTGTCCTGCATTTGGTACAACTAAAACTGTTAAAATGATCGGATTACCCTTAAAATGTTGTTTACTACTTTTTAATGTCTTTTGTCTTTTAAGTTCTAATGCCAAATGTTTATTTTATCTGGATGTGTAACACCCACAAATTTATCAGATATATATCCTTAGTAATTAAATAAAATAATGATGCAATGAAGTACGTGTAAGTATGTAGTGCTAGCGTATTGAGAAATTATCGAACTAGAAATTAAACCATAGTCTAAAATGAAATGGTGTTTGTGTTTAGGATTGATAAAAGAAAATAGTATTTTAAATGCCATGAGATTAAGTTAACCAAAAAGAAAAAAAATGGAGAGTGAATAAGGGATTTGAGGTAGTGTGTATTTAAAGAAAGAAAAGAAGAAGAAAGAAAATGACAGAGTTCTCGATGATAGAAAAGAGGGAGGGTTTTTGGATTTTCGAGCAGCACTGCGCGACCTTAATCAAATGAACTGATCAACAAGCAAACGTGGTCTGATCGAGCTGAAATTTTACAGGTATCTTCCTAACTCACTAATCATTAATCTGAACGGTGGAGATTGTATTTTGAAGAGTTTAGATACGACTTTTGTACCATTTACAGTAACGTTTTTTTGGGGTTTCTAGGTATGAAAAACAGAAAGAAATTCCTTTTTAGGTTATGATTTCTTAGTATTTGGTGTTTGACTTATTCACAGAACTTGTTCATAACATTGAGGAGAACAACATACTCAAAAATCAGAAGATTTGGTGAAGTTTTAAGTGGTTAATTGTAGGTATGTCTTTGATTCAAGAAATTTAGGTTTTGAGTTCAAGAATGGAAATTTTGGGTTGTTTTGGTGAATGGTTTTCGGTTTTTAAATTTCATTTGAGACTTTAGGGTTCTAAATGTTCAAGTGCTCAAGGGTGTTGAGCCGAATGAGAGTTACATGTTAATTTGATGAATTTCATACTAGACCCAAATTTATATTAAAATCTTTACAACAAAGAAACATTATGTTTGTCAATCCAAATTCAACCCAAGACTAGATTATGTGTTGACTTCTTTGAAAGTATAATGTTAGAGTCATTATGTGAGATTTCAATGGCCTTTGGTCCATTTATGGAGATCAATCAAGAAACTACGATTTGAAACAAAACAGTTTGACTATTTCAAAAGTCAAACTTTGGTGATGAAGTTTGAAGTTTTGATTTCAATATGAAAATGTGAAGACACTTGATGTTATTTATTTTATAAGAACATTAAGATGATATTAGATTAATTCAAGGGATATAGTTAATATGGATTTATAAAGGTGTTACAGTGATCAAGTCAACATTTCAAATGGATCATGATGGATTTTCAAAGTTAAAGAATGTATACTTTCAATTCGCCTCAAAATGTAGAAATATATGTATTAGCTAGAGTTTAAGTGACATATGATTATATGAATACGTAAACCTTCTAAGCATAACTTTAAAATGTGTATTAACTTGCTTTGAAGAATAGAATGAAATAGTTTTAAAAAGAAATAAGAGCAAGTGACCCGGTTAAATTAAATTAGTGTCAAAAATTGTAAAAGTTGTATAAAGTTGGTCTTAAATCAATTTGGGGAGTTTCTTAATGGATTGGAAAGGTAGGGTTGGCTAAATATTTTGTTTAGAGTGATTATATTGATTTGGTGATCATATCTTGCTTGTCTAGGTAGCAATATGAATGGGTAAGTCGGGTAAAAGCTAGATTTAACTTAATCTAGCAAAGGTGAGTTCAAATAGTCTTAAAACTGGGTGCACGTCAAAAGTATGACTGATTCATGATGTTTGTGTTTAAATGTGTGTCGTGGAAATATGCATGATTTAAACGGTGTTATGAAATGCGGTTATTTAAAGTTTTATACAAAGTAACTTTGAAGGTGAAAATGAGCATGCTAAACTATTTTGAAGAACCGTATGAAATGCATTTTTATGTATTTAAAACTTGATGTATATTTAGCATGTTGTTGATTTAAACTATTGATAAACGTACTTTGTATAATGGAGGTTTTTGAGCTATTGGTGTGTTAAGTCCAAATATTGTATCCAAGATTTAATTAGGAAGTCAAAGTTGGAAGTCAACAATGTCAAAGTCTTGTAAAAGTCAAAGCTAGTTTTGTTTCCTTAGTAGTTAAGTTTTAGTTTAAGCTTTAGGTATAAATAGAGTTTGCTTTGTAATCTTTAGGTAAGAACTTAATTGTAAATTAGATATGTGAGATAAATGACAAGAGCTTTCAAGATTAACTCTCTCTCTCTAGCTTTCTCTCTCTAGAATCTTAAGATCTTGAGTTCACAATTGGTATCAGAGCAGGTTAGATTTTGAGAGATTTGAGAGTAGAGTACTAAATTTCGTGTTAATCAGATCAATCGATTTTCTAATTCGTAAGAAATTTTTTTTAGAAAATCATTTTCTGGACATTTCTCTAGATCTATGTTGATTTTTTGAGCGATTTTCAGTGAATTTGGATTCAATTGCTTCGGAATTCAGTGTAGAACATGTTTTGTTCTTGATTCGTGCAAAGATTTGATCATTTTGTAATCGAATTTGTCAATTTTGAATATTCCAGAAAAGTTCTCGAGTTTTCTCTGTTCTTCATGAATTCTTGCTGAATTTTGGTGTTTGATCTATTTTTGAATTAGTTTTGGTTTTTGAACCTATTTCTAAGTGAATTCCGTAAGAGTGTTTTGAGAAATTTTGGTCTTGTGTGATTTTCTTCGTTTGTAAACTGGACATAATCGATTTTCGGTTCATTCATAAGAGTTTTCGGGTTATTCATCAGGGTTTTCGGCTAAGGTTTTCGGCTAAGGGTTTTCGATCTTTTCAGTATCAATCTTAGTCTTTCGGTTTCCTCTTCAACCGAGAAGCTAAGTTTTCGGTCTCTTATACAACCGAAAAGTTTGGTTTTCGGTTCTTATTTTTCTTCAGCCGAAAAGCTCTCTGCTACTATTCAGCATGTCTCTTCAATCTCAAGTCTATAAGAATGAGTTGATGATGTCTCTCGGGACAAATACACGTCTCCCTGTGCTTATCAATGAGAATGAGTATTCTCAATGGAGAGATCGATTTATTAATTTTCTTGAGAGAAAACAAAATGGGGATTACATGGTTCGAGCGTTAACCAATCCTCCTTTTGAGAGACCTGTCAAGATCATTCCAGCCACTGCTAATACTGAACAATCCACAATACTAAAGCCAGTTGATGAGTACAATGAAGAAGAATCTTTAAAGTACAACGGAGAAAGAATTGCTAAGTCTAATCTCATTCTTGCATTGCCAAATCACATATACAACCGTGTAGATTGTTACAAGAACAATCTAATGCTCATGTGGACTCATTTGGAGAAAATCATGCTTGGCTCAGTGGTTAAGAAAACTATAATTCAGCAGACAGTCTTTGTTGAGAGCAATGAGCAGAAAGTTAAGAAATTGGAATCTGAGAACTTTGAGCTTAAAAGGAATTTATCTTATTTGGAAAAACAGCTTGTTGCAAACAAAGCTGAGTTTGAAAGTGAAAAGAAAATATTTTCCAAAAAGTTCTCAGATTTTTCCAAGAAATGCTATGAAGAGAAGAAGTCGTTTGAGCTTAAATGCATAAAACTTTCTCAACAAATTTCTGATTTTTAGAAAGTACTGATTTTAGAAAGAGAGAAGTTTGAAAAAGAGAAAAAGGCCATAGAACAAAAGAATGTAGGATTTTTTAAAGAATTATCTGGCCAGAGAACAGATTCAGAAAAAGAGTTTGAAGAAGAACGTTTAATCTTTGAGAATGAAATTAAGAAACTGACTTCAAAATTGTCTGAACTGTCTGCTACAGGGCTGAAAGAGCAAAAGACGAAGTCTAAATTCAAGACAAAGATTGATCTGCTTGAGAAAGAAAGAGACATCTTTGCGTCAAAGATCAAAGAGCTTGAAAAATCTGTTTCAAGTTCAAATCATAAATATGTCTCTTCAAAAAGGTCAATCAATTCATTCAATCAGATTCGTCGCACTAACTTGTTCTTTGATGAATATTTAGATGGTTCAGATTATTATCCAAGGAGAAAAAGTTTTAAGAACGAGAAACTGGTCTGGATGAAGAAATCTGTCAAAGATGACAAGACTGATGAGCTGAAAGAGAAGAATTCATGTGTACATGTACACAAAGCAAAGAAGAACAAAACACCCAATGGTAAGAAATATTATTGTTCTATTTGTTGTACACATGATCTTTTTCATAAAACAAATGACCATTTCTGGTATGGTTCTTACTCTGTGTTCCCCACACGCACTGCAACTAACATTTCTGGACCCAAATATTAGTGGGTACCAAAACCGAAACTTGAATCTGTGTTGCAGGCACCTCAATCCAAGGGGGAGTAAGAAAGAAAATGGCTCTTGAATACTACAGTTCAAGACCCGCATCTCAATGTCAAGAAAATGGCTTCTAAGCACAACAGCTTAGGACCCGTATTTCAACGATCAAAAAGACCTTACTCCTGTATGCTTGCATCCGATGGATATTGATGGTCTCCGTCCCAAGTGAATTGATCTGATCTCTATCCTAAATTTTTTCTTTGCTAAATTTTTCTGATATTGATGGTCTAACAATTCTAAGGGAGTGTTTGATCTCTATCCTGTGTTAACTGACATATTTCAGATGCTTAATTTAAGGGGGAGTAAAGGTGATGATTTCTGATTACTTCAGATCAGAACTCATTCTATAATCGTTTTACTGCTTTTTGTCCTTTTATTTTTGAATAAATAATATGAATAAAGTGGCTTCTGATCACATGACAGATCAGGACCCGTTCATCAATGATCAAAGAAGGATATTATGCTAATATCCAGGGGGAGCTAAAAAGACATAAATCTTTATATCATGATTTGAGGGGGAGCCCAAAAGGTAAAAATCTTCTGATCCGAGATCTATGATTGTTTGAAAGAAGGACAACTTTCAAACATGAAAAACAATTTCTGAAATGTTCAAACCACTTCTTATTCTCAATCGATTTCATGAATTTAGAAGTGTGATTTTTAAATGTTTTTCAATTTTTGCGCTTTATTGTTTAACTGACTGTGTGTTTCCAAAGATCAATACTTGTGTATTATCTTGTACATATACTGTCAAGTATTCACACACACCGGTTCAGTATTTTATTTGAAATTGTTATTACCATGTCTCAAATTCAAACAATTTTTCGATGGTAATACCCCCGTTTGAAATTCAAAGTTGATGAGCATCATTCATTTTTTTCATATTTGTGCTTTCTTTGATAAATTGTTTATATTTGTTCATATAAACAAAATTACCAATTCGTTGATACCCTAACCATTTGATTTGATCTGATTGATTCATTGTCAGATTCTCAAAACAATTCTCTTGACTTCATATTCATTCATTCAATATCCTTGTTTTGATAAATCTTCAAAGAACAAATGCTCAAATTTCATTCATATTTTTCAATGAGCATACATACTCTGACATATGATTTCATGTGCTTTACATGTCAAGAAAATCATTGACCAGCATGTACTTTTAGGAACATGGGATTCAGTGTGAGTGCTTAATAGATCTTCCATGGATTCACGATAACCAGTGTTTCCTACCCCGGAAGAAATCCTTTGAGTAATTGAGGGGAGAGGGGTCTAAAAGAATTGAGTGTGGGAATGAGCAGAGGTAAAATGGAAATGAGAGATTGGTTAGATGTGAGCTTATATGTTTAAAAGAAAGAGGATGTAAGAACAGAGTTAAAAGAATATCAGAACTCTGCACCAAACATCTTTCTGATCCGGGCAGCCACATTACTGATTGGTTTACATTTCTTTGGTGACCATCATTGAAATAGGCAAATAGCCCATGCCATCTCTTGTATACAACCCCACCAGCTACTCATTCTTTTCTTAAAAAGAGAATGTTTCACATTTTCTGGGGAAGCAGCACATAATCTATCGGATCTTCTCTTGGAAGATACTGATATTGAAAAAGAAGGAAAGTTGCCCCACCTTCGACCCTTTCTCATGCACATTGAGTCCATGTATTATCATTGTTGTCTAAGTGATTTACATACTTTGAGCCTTTATGAAACACAATCATTGTGCTAATTCTTTCATACACAAGCACGAGCACACAGAAAATCTGTTTTTCTGTCAGAACATTCATAGATAAACCTTGTGTTTTTCGATGATTGAATGGAAGTCCTGGGGAGTCTTCATCAAGCCAGCTCCTTAAAATTGTACATTCGTTGTACACAGTAACTTTGTGTTACTGACAGGCATTCCTAACTGTTTCATTTGTTGAATCAGGGTTACACGCTCATTATGTCTGAATTTGAAAAGATTCGGATATATACTGTTCATTATTCGACTCTTCAGATCAAAGCACAACATTTATCAAAGGGGAGATTGTTTCAAAGGGGTTATCAAAGTCTGAGCTGAAATTGAATAAATTTTGATGATCTGATGCTCACATCATCAAAAAAGGGGAGAACGATATAAAGATTCAAGTTCAGAGTTCAAGTTCAAAGTTCAAGCTTTAAATTCAAAATGTTTCCGCTGCTGTTTCAAAGGCTGAAAGACTGAAAACTATTGTTTTCAAAGTTCAAGTCTGATAAAGAATGTTCAAAGTCAAATCAAGATGATTCGTGAAAATTTGTTTCTTCCGAAGTCGATTCAGTGATCAAAGTGATGAAGATACAATTTTGATTGAAGACGAAAGATTTTTCAGAAATGAAGATTCATGTTTCAAAGATGTTTTAAGTTTTCAATGTTTTGTTCAAGGCATGTTGACTTTCCAAAGCTTCAAAGTTTAAAAAGACTTTCCAAGATTCTTCAAAAGCTGCAAAAGAGCAAAGTTTTTGAAAGCTTCAAGAGACAAAAGATGAAGAATCAAGAGTTGAAGATCTGCATCAAATTTTTATTAAATCTTGAATACAAAGGGAGAGATTGTTAAGTCCAAATATTGTATCCAAGATTTAATTAGGAAGTCAAAGTTGGAAGTCAACAATGTCAAAGTCTTGTAAAAGTCAAAGCTAGTTTTGTTTCCTTAGTAGTTAAGTTTTAGTTTAAGCTTTAGGTATAAATAGAGTTTGCTTTGTAATCTTTAGGTAAGAACTTAATTGTAAATTAGATATGTGAGATAAATGACAAGAGCTTTCAAGATTAACTCTCTCTCTCTAGCTTTCTCTCTCTAGAATCTTAAGATCTTGAGTTCATTGTGAACTCAAGATCTTAAGATTCTAGAGAGAGAAAGCTAGAGAGAGAGAGTTAATCTTGAAAGCTCTTGTCATATATCTCACTAATCTGATTTACAATTAAGTTCTTTCCTAAAGATTACAAAGCAAACTCTATTTATACCTAAAGCTTAAACTAAAACTTAACTACTAAGGAAACAAAACTAGCTTTGACTTTTACAAGATTTTGACATTGTTGACTTCCAACTTTGATTTCCTAATTAAATCTTGGATACAATATTTGGACTTAACATGGTGTGCTCTATCGGTGATGTATTAGGTCCGGATCTGGCGACTTAGGGTCACCCCCTTTGTTGCGTTTGTACTGGGGTCGCTCCCTTTACAGTTAGATGGGTTGCTCCCATCGGGTGTTGTATTTGAGTATAGAGCACTATTGGTGCCAGATACTCAACTAATAGGCATAGTGTCGGAAGGACACAACGTGCACATGGTGATTATGCCGAAATTAGTCTAACGGATAAGTGGACTGCTGGGTAGTGCTCCTTCACTGATTCTGGAATTGTTGTGGGTCTCCCCCACGTGGTGCATTGTTATTGCCTCAATGTGAAAATAATAACCGCGTCTTTTATTGTTTTCGGTGAAGAGTGAATTGAGTAATGTGTTGGTTTACATATTACTAATGTTTACAAATCATGCATTGTCTTGAATATTTGGAACAGTTTGATTTTTAATGTTATGTTTTATTACAGAAACTCTTGAACTCACCAGGCGTGAAGCCTGATTTGTTTTATTTTTCGACGTGTATCCCAGGATCAAGATCATATGATATTATTGATGGTGCTAGTGGAGGTAAGCATTGTTTAGCAATAGTATTACTGATACGGTGTTTTGAGTACCGTATCGATTGGGACTGAAGATTAGTTCAAGATAATATTTAAATAGATTGTATATCAACATATCTGTAATATGTTTATGAGTATTAGTTGATATATGCGGTGTAAATACCCGCTTTTGTGTTGGGATTTGTTTAGTATATATATATATATATATATATATATATATACATATGATTCACAGGATATAAAATAGGTATATAATGACTTTTCGAAGAGGTCATGCCGAATTTTCAGTAGAAATGTTAGAAATTTTTTGGAGTGTTACAGGATGTCTAGCAATGGATTATCTCATCGTTTTCACTTTTCAATATCTATGTTTCTTCTTCCAGGATTTGTTATTGGTATGAAAAGTGTAGGATGAACATATACGAACAAGGTTGCATGTATTTTATGTTCTTGGGCATTAACTTGATGTAATTATGTTGAGCCCATTTGTTATACACAAATGAGTATTCAAGTAAAAATAAGTGTATGTAATGATGTGTTCTTTGTCAATTCATGTCATTTGCAGGATAATATGTCCTTCGATTTTTTTAAAATTACGTCTCAATTTCGTAAATTTAATTGAGGAGTAGGTGATAAACATATTTGAATTTCAAATGATAGATTAACTGTGATATTTTTTCTAAGTCATTAGTCAATCAAACATACTAACCTTAAATTAATATATATTAACTGAATCATAATTGAAAACATAAGAATTGATACATAATTGAAAACACAACTTTTTAAAATTCATCTCTGAATTCCATAAAGTTAAGTAATGAAATTTCAAATACAAGATAAATTACCTTTGATTCTTATGTATACCATATAATCCTGTGATCTTTTTTCTAAGTCATTGGCCTATCCAGTATACTAGCTAACCTTAAATTCATATATGTTAATTGAATCATAATTGAAAACACAAACATTGACACACAAGGAAAAATATTTTTCGTAGCCACAATGCCATTTTTTTTTCTACCCATTCTCAAATGCTATGTAAGATGGAACCAACTATTGCATCCCGTCGCATTACACGGATACACTACTAGTACTAAAATATATGTTTCATTTATTGCTTGAATACAAATATCACTTGTGACTTTGGGTGATGAATCAGGTGAGACTGATAGGACAAACATACTTCCTTTGTCAAACCAGGTTATGAATCATGTGAGGCTGTTAGTAATCTTGCCTTAGTCAATCGTGTGAAAATAAGTTAGGGAAATAGTTCTCCTCCAATTAATAATTAAACGAATATTGATTTTACATATTGATTAAACAATTGAAAATAATTGATTTTACATATTGATAAAACAATTGATTTTACATATAATTAAACAATTGAATTTTCTATGAAAATAGTTGTCTTCCAATTAATAAGTAACGGAAATCGGAATAAAAAAAATAGTTTACATTAATAGCATCCACTAATATCATATATATAACACATTAAAATTGAATAATGCATATTATAATAGGAATGATAATTACCATATATATTATGAAATTAGATAAAAGACTATCACTACAAAACAGAGGGCTATCACCGACGGCCAAATCCGTCGGTGAAAGTCCGATCCATCGGAAATAGGCCCTCAGAAATAATGTGGTCGGCGACCACATTTCCGACGGATCACCGACGGCCACTTATTACCGACGGCCAAATATTACCGACGGATTACCAACGACCAAATATTACCGACGAATTACCGATGGGCGGAGTTTCCGACGAATCATTTCTGACAGATTTCCTACGGTATTTAACTAATTAAAATTAAATTTAAAAACATTTACCGACGGATAATCCGTTGGTAATTTTTTTTTTAAATAATTAAAAAATTATAATTTACAGTCTAAAACCTGTACAAAACCTGCCCATTTCATTTAATATCGAGTTTAAAACTTGTACAACTTGTTGTACTCTTTCACTGACAAACATTTACCGACCAGATGTCCCACCAAACCCAGTTTGTCCATAAACAACTTGTTGTACTCTTTCACTGACAAATTCCATTTCTTCAAACTGCGAAATTCGTCAATGATGCGGTTCATGGCTCGTTCGTTGCAGAATTCCTCCATTATCTTTTTCTTGAACGTTTCCCAGCTTAATTTGGCTAGTACCGTGGCTTCAACGAAAGTGGAGTATAGATTCCACCATGTGAGGGTCACCCCTCTCAACATTTGAGATCCGAAAACAACTTTCTGATTTTCCCCACATTCGCTTGATCGAAAGGCCTGCTCTATTTCTCGGATCCAGTTCATGCATGCCACTGGGTCGTCTGAGCCTTTGAACTCCGATGGTCGGCATCCGAGGAATGCCTCAAAAGTACAAATTTTTGACACTTGCCTTACTTCCGGGGTTGAGGTTTCATTAGAAGGAATGTCGGGTCCGGTACCCCCGGATCCTGATATTTTCCGCGACCGCTTCGTGCCTACGATTGCTAGAATCTCGGTCTTCCAGTAGCTTAAGGAACATTTATTGTCGTTGGGACATCGCCGCATTAATCGCCTGCATCATCCGATCCATCATCCTTGATTCTGCGGTCACTTCTTCCACTATTGGTTCGGATGAGACCATGTTGCGACGGGGCACATGTTCGGGCCCTCCGCCTAACACATTCTGCGGCCGCGGGGGCAAGTACGTCGTCGTACCTCTCGGGTGGCCGGTCGTGGATGCCGATGCCTCTTGACCCTCTAGTCGATTCCGAGTATTTACCATTGACTGACATACACACACGAGAATATAGGTGAGAAATAGGTTATACGAACTACAAACAAGGAAACGTACTATTACATTCATCAATCATCATAACAATAGAAAAACAAGCATAATCACGTAAAACATCCTCATAATAATGTTAGCTAAGTGAAATTATGAACATGTGATATGTAAAATGAAGTGGTAAACCGGTGTTTAAAGTCTTTTCTCTATTGCTTCGCGAATGATGAATAGGCCACCTGGAGTAAGTATTTACTTGGCGGAATTATGGTACAACACTATTTATCATAGTGCTATTGAAATGGCCCCTTCCAAGCGTTATACGGGTGTCAACCACCATCCATTCCACAGTACACACTCAATAGCTCTCAAGTAGCCTCTATTGATACCACATTGATGAAACATCACCGCTTAATCTCCATGTTCAAGGAGACTGTAACACCCTAAAATTTAGAGGAAATAAAAACGAAAAAATTCAGTAATATGACGACTATAAACTGAGTAAACCTGGGTAAATCAAACATGCTATAACAATCCCAAAGTATCATCCCGAGAACGGGGAAATATAGTTGTAGCCTTTACAAGAGTCAAACGAAGAATATTACTCAACAACCTAATAATCTAACTTAGACAAGAAAGATTAAGATCGGGTGTTGCTATTCTTCCAAAATGTGTATCCACTATCACCATCGCATTGGTCAACATATCAACCCAAAAAGACCGCTCTCGACCCCTAAGCCGTCCGCTTATTCCCGACGAATCCCATCGCTAGATTGACCAGCTATACATGTCATTTTAAGAAAAAGTGTTAGCCTAAAGCCTAGTAAGATCAAATAGTTGTATTAAAAATAATCAACGATAAGCGTAAATAAAGAAAGTGAAGTTATGATAGGAATAATAGTGATTGTTACCATAAACAGTTACCTCTTGGTTTAACAGGGGAGACCCACTTACTAACACAAGTGACGGAACACAAAAGTAGGTCACTTGACAAGTCAGTAAAGCCAAAACGCATAAAAGTACACGCAAGGAATGTTAGGCTCGATGGATTTAAACGTACACCCGCGGAAAGTCAACTTCAACCACTTAGGGCCCTTACGTTGAGATCCTCATCCAATATCGTAATACTTAGCATGTAGGACTTATAACCCAAGTTGATGCCTGAACGTGCCTCGACGAGAGAAACTAATGTCCCAACGTCGGACTAAATGCAACAAAAATTATAGGGTCATGACTCCCAAGTGAAACCAAATATGCCACATAGAGTTAATCAACTAACCGATAATTCAACGTTAAGATATAATATCCAAGATGTTGACAAATGAAGGTTTTCGCATAATACTTGCATAATTTTACCAAGAGGTTCCAATTTGACATATGAATCACATACCCATATTCTAACCATTTGGGTCACTTTAATATTTCAAATCATAGTTTAAGTTCCCAAATACTCAAACCAATGTTATAGAAAAACAAGTTTCCATTGTACAAACTTATCAACAGTTCAACATAAAATTTCATCAACCCATTATTAAATAATCTTTGAAGCTAGAGGATGGAAAAGCATAATGCCAAGTCTTATTCAAATATAAATCCAAGATATCCTTTTCTTTTCTTGAAATCCCATCTAAACACATAAACCCTAGAATCTCCAAAATTAGGGTTTTATGTGATAATGCACCCCAAGTTGTATAAGTGAAAATGGAGATGTCTAGTAGATTAAAAGCTTGATTTTAACATGTATAGAGTTTATGAAAAAGGATGAACTCACATTGTAAGGTTGTATTTCAAAACCCTAAAATGTCAAGACTTAAAGAGATAAGAATGAGGTCTTTGAGGAGACTTGAACTAGTGCCACAATTACCTAAGAGCTCCAAGAATGACATAAATCATCAAGAGGTTGTAGGTGGAAGCATTAATGACAAGGAAAAGGGTTTGTAGCTAAACTTACCAGGCTCTTGGAGAGAAAATGCGACCTAAAGTTCCCAACAAAATCAGATAAATGACTCTCAAGTTGCTGCACTCGATTTAATACCCCAAGTTGTCCGTCCACGATAGTGACATGGCGACAGTGACAATGTCACTGTTGGGGGGGGGGGGGGGGGTAATCGCTCGAATTCCCCCCACCCGCGGTACAGATGGCGCGGTTGTGACTCCGCGATAATGACCAAGGCACTCTCTCCTGGAACTATCGCGCAAGTTATACCGTAGGTCCTTGACCCCCCGACGATTGTGCCTTCTTGATAGTGACACCCTGTCACTATCACGGGCACTATCGCGAGCTTCCTGCAGGGCTCGAGTTTGGAACTTTCGACCAACGATGCTTCACCAAATAAAATTTAAATACTTAATATAGAATTCCATGGTACCGAAAATCTCAACGCGAACTGAAAGCCAAATAAGTTCCTAGATTTCAGGGTGTTACAGAGACGTTGAAAAGAACTCGCCAACTAATGACCGAACAAGCTAATAAACATCATATGGAGAAGGAGTTTCATGAAGGTGACTTGGCTTATCTTCGTCTATGCATCTATCGTCAATCATTAGTTGCTAAACGGGATTTTTAAAAAATCATCAAATGGTATTTTGGTCCATTCATGATCATTGAAAAGGTTGGCAAGGTTGCCTATTGTTTGGAGCTACCATCGGGCTCTCGCATCCATCCACTTTTTCATGTCTCTTTACTTTGTCCATGTTACAACAACACTAACCTATCACAATTTCCTCTTCCAGCAAATTACATTGACGATATCCCGGTGCTCGAACCAGAAACCATCTTGGATCAGTGTATTATTCAGAAGAATCGAATTGCGGCACAACAGGTATTTGTCAAGTGGTTGGGTCGAGATATCTTCGAGTCCGCGTGGGAAAACAAATATGAAATTAGCCTTCCGGGAGATGTTCAGGACCTTGAGGACAAGGTTATTGGTTAATAAGGGGGTATTGATATGAATACGGGTCTCGTGTGTAGTAAGCCGAACCGACCCACTCAGTTGATCCGACGACCCAAACGGTTTGAAGATTGAATAATTGAAGACTAAGTCCACTGCTTCTTTTGTTACATGCAATTTGAAAGTTTCTAATTGGCCGTTAGAGGTAGTAGTGCATGCATGAGTTTAGGAGAAATAATAGGAGCACTAGTGGGTCCATAATCCCATGTTCTTGTGTTTGTTGAGTGTAGGTAGTCATTGCATTATTTAAGTTTAATTTGGTTTATGAATGAGATATAGAAAATTGCCCCAACGTGTTTCCTTCTTCCTCCAACTTTCTGGAGATTGACTATCTCGAATCAAGTCCTTATCAGAAACATACATCAACAATTACTTTATGATGAAAAAAGAATGGTATGAAGTTTTTTGAAAGATCATTGAAGATTATAGTAAAAAAAGGAAAAGGAAATCAAATAAAAAAATTATATATTGTAGTCGAATTTCAGTTAATACATGTCATTCATGTGTCATGAAATGTTTGGTGGTACCTTGAAAGTGTTAATGGAGGTTATAAATATAAACAATAAGTTAAAATACTCCGCAATTTAAGTAATATCGAATACCAAGAGAAATTTTGGTAGCTTACAGTAACGCCATAAAAATGTGAGCATCATATCAGGGGCGGACCTATTAAGAGTTGAACAGAGTTCCATACACCCACTCACTTATTATTAGAAGAGAAAATAATGAAACATGATGAAAGTGCACCAACTTAATTATCAGGTTACTCTTAAATATTTGTAAACCAAAATTAGGAAAAGAATTTGAAGTGATGGTTGTTCTATCTATGATAAATGCGCCCATTCCAAGAGGTTGCAGGCTTGAGCTTCATTCTTAGCAAATTTTATATGTTTTATCTTTTAAATGGTTCTTGTTATAAAATTTTGGTTCTCGTTATGACATTTTTAAAAATAGAAGGGTGTTTTGAAATATTTTTAAACTAAAGGGACTAAATCAAAAGGTTTAATAAAAATTATATAAACAATGGGTTTTTGTTCCTATTTTTGTTCTTCAATAGTCACCCATGAGGAATCGTTTATCATGTCCTTTGTTTCGTATTTTCTGATCATATTATTTGTTATAGTTTAGTTATGCGTCTTAAATTGTTTTAATTTAATTATTGATTTGTCTTATTCACTCTAAGTTCTGAGTTTGTTCTAAGGAAACAAAATTGGAAACCTAGCAAAAAAAGATAAGGGACAATCAAAATGATAGAACTCAGCAAAATCCTAAAAATTAGAAAATCTTACGAAATCAACTAAAAAAATTGTTTGTACAGAGGGAATTCGGTAAAAAAAGAAACACGTCGAGCGTAATACATAGTTTTGCGTCTTACTCAAAAGGTTAACAAGGATTCATTTGGCAAAATGTATTTTGTTCCTCAAATCGACATCATTAACTTTCTACTGGGTCAAATCGCTTTGACCCCCTCCCACCCTGTGTTGTGTTGACCGTTTGCTACTATTTGATCTACCTTAAATGTGCACCTGCTGAGAAAAATTCCTAGGTCCACCACTAAGTATTGATGAAGTTTGATAAAGACTACTAGTTAGACGAAGCTTTTATGTCTTAATTATTCAACTTGGCATATAAGATACGAAAATATATAAGATATGAAAGTGTGTTGAGACTTAAGTGGCGTTTGTTTTTTAGAGGTGCTGAAATCTGAACTCAGAACTCTGATTTCACTTCTGATTTTTAACAGGTGGTGCTGAAGTCTGAATCAATAAGGTTGTTTGTTTTTGTAAACTGATAAACGTCTGAATATGTATAATTGTCTATTTTATCCCCAAAAAATTCAACTTAAATACGTCAATTAAAGTGAGCATCGATGATCGAAGGACGAAACAAAAGAAGGATGTTGGTAGATTTGCATGGTTGTGGAGTTTTAACCATATCTCACACACCAAAGCTCCGATTTAAGCGATTCATGATGTTTTGAGAAGCCAACACACAAATCTATAATCTTTGTGTTACGTTTTTGCTAATTTGGGGTGCATCTGTGCTAAAACCGACATTGAAATCGAAAGAATGGTGCTGGACGAAAATAAGAGGAAATTTAAGAGATAGAGTTACCACTTTTTTGTCCAAACCATATTAGGAAATAAGAGGTTATGAAGATAATAAAAAAAACGGTTTGAATTATAAAACGTTTGACTAAATCAGACATAAGTGGTATTTAAGAATTTAAAATGAAAAAAACAATCAAGCCTTAAAGTAAGATATTATTGATGAGAGATAAGAGTGGCAATAAGATCATATTTTGATAAATGCTTGATGTATTTACATATGAATGTTTAGATGTAAGTAACACTTTGACTATAATTGCAATCTTTGTCTTCCGCTAATTGACGGTGAAAAGAGAATATTAAGCATTCATAGACATGGACCATTGACGATTATAAAAACAATTAGGGGAAAATGATTTGTATATCATAGTTTAAAAGCTAGACAAATTTCAAATAATTTATGATACTTTTCCATTGCAACAATTATGAATTTTTGATAGGTATACAGCAACTAAAGTGTCATGCCTCAAAATATTGAAGTAGATATTAAGGGGTTGTTTGACAGTTGTTGAATGGTTTAGTGTAGAATGATTAAGTGGTCTGAATGATTAAGAGATTTTTATGATATAGTGCAAAATGAAATATGGTTGTTTGCTAATTGTTCATAATGAAATCAGGGCTCTTAATGGTTAAAGGAGGGTCAGGATACAAAATCATTAAGAGGATTTTGGAACCATTAAGAGGCAGTATTATTTTTTGCCAAACAAGATTTACCTCTTAGCGATTCAGATGTTGGCTCTTAATGTAACCATTAAGAGGTAAACAAACAACCCCTAAGTTTATTTTTTAATTATTAAATTCGGATAAATTTCGATCACGGGATTTTATAAAGGGTGAAGATATGTAACATTTTAGGGAAAGGTCTACAAAAACCCCATAAACTTTTGTGTTTAGAATGATTAAGTCATTAGACAATTTTTTAGAACAAATAAGTCATTGGACTTTTAAAAACTTGTTAAATAAATCATTGGACTTTCTAAAACCTGGTAGATACATCCTTATGACTTATAAAACTGGTTAATATGGTAAAATAATTGAAAAAGTCCGAAAAAAACCCGACGAACTTTTATATTTTAAACGATTAAGCCCCTAAACATTTTTTGAACGAAAAAAATACTTACATTTATAAAACGAAACGAGTATACTATTTTCATTACTCTTTCCAAAACATACAAAAGATGTATCCAAAGCATAAATAGATAGATATAAAAGTTGGTCATAATTTACCAAAGTTGATAC
This sequence comes from Arctium minus, assembly GCA_954870635.1. Classification (NCBI taxonomy): domain Eukaryota; kingdom Viridiplantae; phylum Streptophyta; class Magnoliopsida; order Asterales; family Asteraceae; genus Arctium; species Arctium minus. The sequence continues at coordinate 148,578,469 of OX941081.1, forward strand.
AAAAGTACCAAAAGTTGCGCCAAATAAACCAAAAGTTGCCCCAAAAAGTACCAACAATTGTACTAAAATATACAAAAATAACGCCTAATCTATGTTAAGTCGTGGCATGAACTATTCTTCATTTGCATCAACTTTTGGTGGAGATACAACCATTTGACTTTCTTGTAACCCTTTTTGATGTCCAACAACAATATCACCTTCATCATGGTCTTCATCATTAACAACAACCTCATTTGAAATTGAAAACGGTAGGATGCCTTCAAGCCATGCTGGTTTTGGCACACCTGATGATGTCTTTAATGATGAAGATAAAGTGTAAGCAATAGTCATTAAAAAATGTTATTTGAATCTGAAAAATAAATAATGACTTACCCCAATCATTGCTTCTCCTATGATTGGATTATAAGAAACACCTACATATGATGGTAACCTCCCACCTCTATTGCCTCTTCCACCTCTATTGTCTCTTCTTGTTGTAGTCGGTTTTGGAATGTTGACTCTTGGTCTACCTTTTGGCTTATCAGGTTTAGGTGGTGGGTCCTTCTTCTCATTCTTACAAGTCCTTGCATTATGCCCCGTTTCCAAGCAATTACTACATGTCATTGCCTTCCCAGATTGAGTCACTCTTGTACCTTGGCTCTCATATTCTGATCTTTTTCTTTTGATAGATGCTCTACCAGGCATTCTTCTCTCCTTAGGTGGGTTTGGTTTGATGTAAGTTGTTGGAGTCCACATGTTGCTCTCATTCAATGGTCTTATAATATTCTCATAGGCCATTTTGAAGAGATCTTTAGTAAACCATTTACTAACATAATACTCAAGATCCTTATTGATAAAGTGTATGGAAGCTATGGAATGCACACAAGGAATGCCTGATATGTCCCACAGTCTACAACTGCATTTTCTATACGAAAAAGAATGCATTAATATACAATATCATATTACCATCATAGACAAGAATACATGAACATCCAAAGAATACATTAACATATAATATCAGATTACCATCATATCTATATACGAAAAAAATACATTAACATACCTGTGATTTTGTCCCCATTTCTTTAACTTTTTCTTTATGGCTGGACAAACAACGGATTCCCATTCTTGTGCTTTGCTCCTCATTCTGTAATGTCTCTACATAACAAATATCCTTATCTCCTCTAGCATTGTGATTATGGGTTTTCTTCTTGCATCGACAATTATTGAATTAAATGACTCGCAAATTCCATTTTTTACAGCTTCACAAGCTCTACCGGGTTGAAAAAATGCCCTACACCATGTGTTAGGGTCTCTTTTAATCAAGTGATTGTATGCATCAACATTTAGGTGTCGTTTGTTTTTTAAGAGGTCTAAAGTATGAAGTCTTAAATTAGTTATGATTAATAAGAGGTGGTGTGTAAAAAGGTCTGAATGATTCAGACTTAAGAGCTATTAAGAGGTTTTTAGGAAAAAACAAACAACCACTTAGTATATTTTTCCATGTGTGACATGAAATTTGCTTCAAAAGTGGATGTAGTTGCTGCCCCAAAAAATGTTTCTATACTCAACACTATTAAACCTTTTACGAAAATTAACATATGTGTCTTGCACATTACCTATGCTCTACATATGGTATCAAGTCTTTTACAGCTTCAATAATGCCCTGTTGCATAAAAAGAATGATAGTGTATAAAAATGTACATTGTCATAATGCATACACATGTTAATGTCAAGAAAATGCATACCTTGTGTTGATCAGACATGAAGGTAAGCCATGCTCCTTCGATAACACCAATATCTTCTATTAATAGTTCAATGAACCACTTCTAATTCTCTTTGTTCTCCACATCTACTACAACTCAAGCTACATAAGCATTCAACATTGTAAGCAGGTTAAACAAATAATAAGAACACTTGACAGTAAAACAATAAGAACACTTGACAGTGTTATAACAAGCATAGTTTGGATGTGTATGCATATCATGATGCAGCGAAGTAACATGCATGATGCAGTAAGTAATGTACTTATCATCATTCATTCCAAAACATTGTTGCTGGAAAAAAAGTGTGAGACCATACCTTACTAAGTCACTTCGGAGGAGGATAGATTAATAATAGATGGAAAAAGATGTTATGATGCATCTTGTTATATATGAGGTTATGATGCATCTTGTTATATATGATAGTTATCTTATGTACCGTATTCACAAAAACACTCATGATTAGGGTTTAAAAATTAGTGGAACTTACCTTGAATGGTGGCGGTTGTAGGTTAGGTTGAGGGCAGTTGCGACGACGACGACGGCGACGGGTGGTGCGCCTATGAACTAATTAACTGTAGGTTCATATGTGAATCAGTTGAACTAATTAACAGATTCATATATGAACCTTATGAATCACAAAGGTTTATATATGAATCAGTTAAACGAGTTGATATGTGAATTACACTGGTTCATATATGAACATATAATTCATATGTGAATCATACATGTTCATATATGAACTCGTCCCACGTATTTTACAAAACTACCCCTCTATCTTTTACATACCACACAAGAAATTATCGGGTGTTTCACGGTCAAAGCCGCAAATGTTGACCAGATAAAGAGTTAGGATCATTTCTTTATTTCTCATATTTTTAGCATTTCTCAAATGAACCTAATCCTATATTTTAAATATCTATACTACTTTATAAAGCATTTGGCCTGCTTTTCTTAAAAACAACTTCCTAAGCATAATGTACTACCATCTAATGCCAAATTACTTAAATTTCAACTTTACAAGACATCCATGCACCATGTACAACTTGTTAATGCTTAAAAAAAATAAGATGCTCCCAAAGATGTCGATTCCTTCTCCCAAGTAATCCATGCCAGTGTACCCTTCTCCCAAGTAATTCCAGCTCCCAAAGATGTTGATTCCTTCTCCCAAGGCAACAATCCCGCTCCTTTTTTTCAATTTCAAATCTTGCGACTTCAGATTATATCTGCACATTTTGATTATACGTTGCATCGACCAGTTGGAGATTCAAGGTTAGGGTTTTTGTTAGTTCGAATGCTTTTCTATCAACAAAACCAGTTGCCTCTTTCTAGACCTGCAGATTTTGATTGGGTTTGTTTTCCTCATTCTCAATCGATTTCTTCTCTCAAGGTAATCTTTCTGTTCGATTTCTGTAATCTTCTCAATCGATTTAGAAATCTCCAAAATCTTCTCAATCGATTTCGGTCTTCTAAACCCAAAACAGAAATCGACTTCTTCTCAATCGATTTCGGTCAGTTCGATTTCTCAATCAATTTCTGTTTTAGGTCTAGGAAATCGATTTCTTCTAGGTCTGGGAATCGATTTCTTCTAGGTCTGGGAATCGATTTCTTATTAAACTTCTGTTGATCCAAACTCTCTCAGTGATTTGATAACGACCCTCTTCTATACTTAGTGAAAATTACGTTTTAATATGTATTAGTGTTTCACCATCAACGATCAGACTGAATCTGTTCAGTTATCGCTGATAGTCTTTCTTATAAACATTTCTATGTATTAGTGTTTCACTATCAGTGATCAGACTGAGTCTGTTCAGTTATCACTGATAGTTTCAGAAGTAAACAGCCAAACGTAATCCCTGAAGACAAGTCTCGCGTCAACATATGTTCATAGCTGAATCGAAGATGAAGCTGATGAACAAAGAGAAGTCTACTAGTGACCTGATGCGGATATCAGTGAAGCAAAGACAACTCTACTTATACGCGAAGGAACATGAGAAAAAGCTTCAGCGATAGTTGAACCTCTTTATCTCTGAACTTAGAGATACTCAGCGATCAATCGATCACAAAGCTTATGCCTCAAGTTTCCTTTTGTCTATCCTTGCACAACTTAGTACGATGTGTCAGAACGGATAAGTCTCTGCAACCATTCGTACAACAACTCTGTCAACTACACTGTTCATGACCCGGCCGAAAGCATGTCTCCCAAAAGTCAGTCTCCCAAAGCCAATCTATGAACGCCACGTGTAAAGTACCCTGCCATGCATTTAATGCATAGGGTATAAATAGGAAGTTCACCCCTTCATCTGAAAGTGTGCTCAATCCTTGAACTCCATATAGAAACCCTTGTTTTCTATATCTCTTAATCTCCCACTCTCTGAATTTCTTGTGCAATTATCTTAGTGTTTCTTAAGTTTGTTTAGATTGAGTCTGTCTTAATCTTATTCCGCAACAAACTTGTAAATTGTATTTTGATTTATCAATAAACAATTTATTAAACTTTAAATTCTGTGTTTGTATTCAACCCCCCCTTCTACAAACTTGTTTAGCACCTTCGGGACCAACAAGTGGTATCAGAGCAGTTTGTTTAATCTAATAAACAAGATCTTGATGTATACTCTTCCTTACTATTCTAAAATGGCACTAAACACAAACACAAACTACTATGATAATGGTTCACTTTCTAAACCTCCTCGATTTAGCAGAGATAACTTTTCTCTATGGAAAAATCGAATGATGCTATTTCTTGAAGGTGCGGATCCTACTATACCTGAATATATAGAAAACGGACCCTATGAACCTGTTAGAATTATAGATGCGGTTCCCGCTACTACCACCACTGAAGCTGTCCCTGAACGATATGTCGTTAAGGAAATAAGACAGTGGAGTGATGAAGATAAAAAGAAGGTAGGTATAGATGCAAAGGCAAAGACCATTATATCGATGGCTCTGCCTGATGAAGTTTTCCATTCCATCATGCATCTGAAAACTTCTAAAGAAATGTGGGAAACCATATGTGTTCAATATGAGGACACCACTGAAATCCAAGAGACTCGAAAGATTAACTTGGTAAGACAGTATGAAAGTTTTATCGCTGGTAAGAATGAATCTCTTTCTGACGTTCATCAGCGATTTAACTGCCTAATCATTGACCTAAGAACTGTTGGTAGGACCTATTCTAATTCTGAGGTCCTAAAAATTCTTGGAATGTCTTCCTGAAAGCTGGGACAGTTATTCAATATGTCTTAAGCTGACAAAAGACTTACATACTCTCTCTCTAAGCACTCTATATGGAATATTGCTTAACTATGAGCAATCTAATCTCATAAAGAAGAATCTTGTAAAAGATTCTAAAGACTCTAAAAGCACTCCTGTTGCTTTAGTCTCTTCAGAGATAATTCCATCTCAGCGATCTACTCTCACTATCACTGAGTTAGATTCTAAATCTGAGGATCTATCAGACCCTGATCTTTCAGAGTTTGATGAGTCCTTAGCACTCTTGACAAACTCCTTTAAGAGATTTGCAAGAAAGAGCAACTTTCGAAGAAGTAAACCTATCTCTCTTACTGAAAAGCCAAAATCAACTCCGGTTGATAAGGCTACTGCCACTTGCTATAACTGTGAAAAGATTGGACATTTTGCTAGTGAGTGCAGGTCGAAAAAGGTCTTCAAACCTTCTACCTCAAGAAGATTCAGTGATGACAAATACCAAAAGCTGAAGAACAAATATCAAAAGCTGAAAAGCTATCAGCGAAAAGGTAAAGGTCTCATCGCTGAAGAACACGACTGGGCTGAATCAGAAGAATCATCTTCTGATGAAGAAGAAGTCGCTAATCTTTGCCTCATGGCTGAGATTAAAGAAGAAGTGGAAGAACCATCTGAACCTTCTATGAGCTACATATCATCTCAGGTATCTATCTCTACAAATCCCTCTCTGCCTGAAGCTGAGAGAAGTCGCGCTGTTGATGTGCTAACGATTGACCTTTATAATGCCCTAAACGACAAAACTCAAGCTGAGAATAAAAATGTTCATTTAACTCAAGAGCTAGAGAAATGTCATGAAAAGATCAAAGAACTAAATCTTTTAGAAGAAAAGTTGAAAGATCAAGTCATTATAAATGAAATCATCAGCATTGAACGCGAACAAGCCATCGCTGCTCTAAAAACAGAAAAGGCTCATGTTGAAAAATGGTGCAAATCATCAACAAAGATATCTGAGATAATAAATGCTCAAACTCCTGATAGTGATAAAACTGGTCTTGGTTTTTGGACACCTCAGGACGATCCTAAGGAAGAAAGTTCCTCGCTTAAGTTTGGAACTTTTGTCACCTCTTTCTTTGACACTTCTTATAATCAATTCTATCCCTATTCTTCTTCAAATCCCATCCCTGAGGAAAAATCCAAAGACACTAAGTCTACGGATAAAGGAAAGTCCATTCTCCTTCCTTAGAAGGCAACCAGGAAAGCAAAGCTGAAAGTTCCTTCTAAACCTTCAGCTAAGCAATCCTCTAGCTCTGTGATAGAAATCTTTGATCTCTGTCCTCCAAAGCTGAAGATTGACCTTAAACCGTCGAGATCTGAAGAAATGAAAATTCCTCCCAGATCTCAAGATAAAAGTCTTCTTGGACCTGGCCCTGCTCATCTTAAACTTAAAAAATCTTCTACTTCTGATCCTAAAACCATTTTCAGATACAGAAAATGTTATCACTGTGGTTTTACTGATCATATTGCAAGTAAATGTCCAATTGCCACTGAAGCTGATAAAATAGCTAAAGTGAAGAAAAATGCCTCTAAAGCTAAGAAGGTCACCAAGGCTGAAAAATCAACCAAGGTGAAAAATACCACTAAGGTTAAGAAATTAACCAAAGTGAAGATTACCACTGAAGTTGAATCTTCATCTGCTAAGAAGACAGTTGACCCTTTCTTATCCACTAACTCTGAATGACCCATTGAAAAGTGGGTACCAAACAACGTTTAATCTTCCTTATGTGTGCAGGGATCAAAGGGCATCTGGTATCTTGATAGTGGATGTTCTCGTCATATGACTGGACAAAAAAACCTGCTCACTGAATACAAGGAAGAGAAAGGTCCCTCTGTGACTTTTGGTGGAAATGGAAAAGGATATACCTGAGGGTTTGGTGTTCTCAGCAATGGGACAACTACCTTTAGAAGAGTCGCTTATGTAGATGGACTGAAGCACAATCTTCTAAGCATCAGTCAGCTATGTGATAAAGACTATGAAGTACGATTTACTAAGAAAGCATGTTCAGTGGTAAATGAGAAAGGAAAACTTGCTCTCAGTGGTTATCGAAGAGAAAATGTCTATGTAATAGATATGGACTCAATCATCACTGAAAACTTATGTTTTCTTTCTAAGGCTTCTTCTGATGTCAACTGGCTATGGCATAAAAGGCTCTCTCATCTAAACTTCAAAACCCTGAATTCTCTCTCATCTAAGGAACTGGTTTCTGGTCTTCCTCAGCACTCATATGCCAAAGAATCTCTCTGCTCAGCATGTGAAAAAGGAAAACAAACAAAAGCAAGTTTCAAGTCGAAACAAGTTTCCCCAGTGACAAGTCCTCTTCAGCATCCAATCAATAGCTGGAAAGAAATATACACTTGTCATTGTAGATGAATATTCTCGCTACACCTGGGTTATCTTTCTTCGCTGTAAGAGTGATACTCCAGAAGAACTAATATCTTTTGTGAAAAAGATGGAAGTGTTGAACAATCTTACTGTTCGTTCAATAAGAAGTGATCATGGAACTGAATTCAAGAATAGTTCCCTGAACAATTTCTTTGAAAATAAGGGAATTTCTCACAACTTCTCTTCAGTAAGAACACCTCAGCAAAACGGAGTCGCTGAAAGAAGAAATAGAACGATCATAGAAGCTGCTAGATCAATGCTCAGCGATTCTCATCTCCCTACTCAATTTTGGGCTGAAGCTGTAAACACTGCATGTTTTACTCAAAACAGATCGCTGATAATAAAGCGATTTGGGAAGACAGCTTATGAACTTTTTGTTGGAAGGAAGCCTTCTATCAGCTTTCTTCATATCTTTGGTTGTCAGTGTTTTATCTTAAACAACAGAGATCAACTTGGAAAGTTCGACCCAAAAGCTGATGATGGAATATTTCTAGGATATTCCTCCATCTCCAAAGCCTACAGAGTCTTCAACAAGAGAAGACAAACCGTAGAAGAAACAATTCACGTCACTTTTGATGAAACTCGCTCAGCGAACTCCAAACCAATCGTTGACAATGAAGAGTTAAATGCTTGGATGCTTTCTCACTATAGAGAAACTGAACCTTCCTTTCCAAACCATCAGCATTCAGATCCTCCAGCCGCTGATGATGATCCAAACATTATACATCCTACCGCTGAATCCACCTCATGGGTTTCAGTTGAACCTCTAAACACACTCCTACCATCAAATCTGCCTTCGTCTGAAAACCTCTCTAGTGAATCTACTCAACAGTTAATCGTTGATGAACCTCAATCATCCTCATCAGTAAACATTCAAATTGTTGATCCAACCTCTGAGTTAAGCAATAATGCTCCTGCTCAGCGATGGACCAAAGATCACCCAATAGATCAAATTCTTGGTGATCCAGATGCAGGTATTCAGACACGACGAAGCTCAGGTAATATCTGTCTCTTTGTAAACTTTCTCTCTTTAATAGAACCAAAGAAGACTGATGATGCCCTCAGAGATCCAAACTGGGTCAGCGCTATGCAAGAAGAGCTGACTGAATTTTCTCGAAACAAAGTTTGGAATCTCGTTCCTAGACCATCTGATAAAACTGTAATAGGCACCAGATGGGTGTTTAGAAACAAGTTAGATGAACATGGAACTGTAACCCGCAACAAGGCTCGACTTGTTGCTTAGGGATACAAACAAGAGAAAGGCATAGACTATGATGAAACCTTTGCCCCTGTGGCCAGGCTCGAAGCAATTCGACTATTCTTAGCTTATGCAGTCTATAAAGACTTCATTGTGTATCAAATGGACGTAAAATCAGCGTTCCTAAATGGAAAGCTGAATGAAGAAGTCTATGTAGAACAACCACCAGGGTTCTATGACCCTAAGCATCCAAATTATGTTTATAAATTGGATAAGGCTCTCTATGGTCTAAAACAAGCCCCTCGTGCTTGGTATGACACTCTCTCATCTTTTCTTATCTCTGAAAATTTTGAACGTGGCAAAATTGACAATACGTTATTTTTCAGAAAGATAAAAGGTCATATAATTCTTGTACAAATATATGTCGACGACATAATATTTGGTTCTACTAACCCATCTCTGTGTACTCGCTTCACTGAAAGAATGAATAAAGAATATAAAATGAGTATGATGGGTGAGCTGACATATTTTCTTGGTCTTCAGATTAAACAATCTGACAAAGGTACTTTTATCAGCCAAGGTAAGTATGTTAAAGATATGCTGAAGAAGTTTGATCTTACTCAAACTTCAGCGATGAAAACTCCTATGGCACCACCCCTGACACTTAACAAAGATCCTTCTGGAAAACCTGTTAATGTCACTGCCTATAGAGGAATGATAGGCTCCCTGCTGTATCTCACAACAAGCCGACCTGACATCATGTACTCTACTTGTTTATGTGCACGCTATCAATCTGAACCCAAGGAATCCCATCTGATCGCTGTAAAGCGAATTTTCAGATATCTGAAAGGAACTCCTAACCTCGGTCTTTGGTATCCCAAAGACTCAGGGTTCGATCTAACTGGTTATTCTGATAGTGATTTTGCAGGATGTAAACTTGACAGAAAGAGTACCACTGGTGGATGTCAACTCTTGGGAGGAAAGCTGGTAAGTTGGACAAGCAAGAAGCAAAATTCTGTGTCCACTTCCACAGCTGAAGCTGAATACGTTGCCGCTGGAAGCTGTTGTTCTCAAATCTTATGGATGAGAAATCAACTATTAGATTATGACCTTCAGTTGTCAAAGATTCCTATCTATTGCGACAGCACTAGTGCTATCGCTATAGCAAATAATCCAGTGCTACATTCAAAGACAAAACACATAGAGATCAGATATCACTTTATCAGAGATCATGTGATGAATGGTGATATTGAACTTCACTTTATCCCTACTGACTTTCAGCTTGCTGATATATTCACCAAACCTATTGATGAGACAAGGTTCAACTTTCTCATCAGTGAGCTTGGAATGCTGAACCTTGAAGAATAATTCTTCAGCGTTCATGTATTGCGTCAGTAATCAAAAGTTCCCCTTTCATCATTCTCTCTGATAAATATTCTGACTCTCAGGTATATTTTCTCAATCCCTACAACTGAATCTTCATTCAGTTGAGATTTTTTTAAAATACAAATCTTAATCACTGAATCTTTCTTCAAATGATTAAAAGCTTTTTGAAATTAAATTTATCACTGATATTTATATTCAGTGATCCATTTAAAAGAAAATCTATCCCTATCTTTTCATCAGGGATACTTTCAAAAAGAAAATTCTATTGCTGATTTTTCTTCAGTGATAAATTCAAAACGGACAAATGAACAGTCTCTTTCTTAAACTATGACGTCATTTGAACCGACAATCCACGACATGCCTTTTTCTGACACGTTTGTCCATTGCTCTTCTATCCAATCAACTTCGTGGGACGTGTCCATGTCATGATGTGCATTTGTTTTCCCGCTTCTCTCACACTCTCTCTCCTCTCTCTCACATATAAAAGGAATACTTTTCCATTCTATCAATTTACGCTTTCTGGAAATACTTTCTAAGCAAGAATTCTCTCTCAAGCATTCTAGCATTCTCAAGCCTTTGCATCATCCTCCTCAAAGATCCACAGAATGTCTCAATCTGCACTTGTCGCCTCTAAGAACGTCAAGTTCGCCATCACTGATTCTGAGCTTCCAAAGAACAACCATCTTGCTCGCCTTGACTTTGATGGTGTCAAGTACCCACATCTGGTGGAAGTTGCACAATTTCTAAGGCAATCCTGCATTGCCTATGCTATCACTGTGGATCCCACACCTTCGAAAGCTCTACTCCAGCAATTCTGGTTTACCGCTGAAGAAACCTCTCTCACCAACAAGAAGGGTGAACAGGTTCCTGCTATCTCCTTTAGCACTCAACTAGGCTCAGGGATGATGACTGCCCTAGGCCTGAGGAAAGCTCTTCGATTCCCTGACAAGCCCAGGAATGGATATGACTCATTGCCAACTGACACTGAAATCATCCAATTCTTGGATGCCATGGAATACGCTTGGGAACCCAAACCAAGGAGTACTATTCCAAACAAGAAGCTGACTCTCGTGAAGAAGGCACTGATGCCTTCCCAGCTCAACTACTTCTTCTCACACATCATTCAGTGTATGAGTGGGAAGAGTGGGTCACTGGACCAAGCTAGCAAGGTTCAGGTCCAGATGGCTTACTCAGTGATCACTGGACGTAACTTCGACTACGCAACAACTATCTTTGACGACCTGAAGTCAAAGATAGAGAAGACCGAGAGGGATCCCAAAGTTCCCTACGTACGCTTCATCTGCGCGTACCTGAAGTTTCTCTACCCTACCACTTACCCCACCAACTCGGTTGCATCTTTTCCGAAAGTGGGTCAGCGATCACTGGAGGTCAAGACGCTCCCCAACGAGGTAAGTATCTCTGAACTTCGCTCTCGTCTCTCTCTCCTACATTCTTCGTCTTCAGCGGCCACGCAGGAGGTTCCTTCTTCTGCTATCCCTGTCGCTACCCCTTCAAAACGACCATCAACTGGCTCCCTTGGTCCTTCGAAGAAGGCCAAGATGACCAAGGAGAAAGCTACTTCTAGCTCTATACCTAAGGATGTTTCTCTACAAACTTCCTTAGATGCTTTCGTGGGTCTCTCCTCCACATCCTCAGCTCCAACCACTTCAACCGTGCCAGCGATCTTGGTCGCTGTCACAACAACAGTAACACAACCTGAGGTAACTACCCCTATCCCTACATCTTCTATCCCCATCTCTAGTCCTCCTATTTCTTTGGTCTCTAACCCTCCTTCTATCCCTATTCCTCAGTTTGGACCCATAGGACCTGAACATCATTCGTTTGAGGAATCCATGCAATTCTACAAAATGTTTGATAATTCAGGTAATCCTATAACCCTATACACTACTCCCACCTCTCCATATAAGCCTGTTTCTCAACAACTAACTTATATTTCTGGTCCTAGTCTGGAGACTGTTGACACCAATGTCAACAGTTTGAGTACAAAGGTGGATTCTCTTTCTGCTTCTCTCAACAACACCACCAGCGCTGTTCAAACAGCTGGCGATGCGCTGAAGACGCTGACTGCCACCTGCGCCTCCAAAACTGACCTTTCTCAGATCGCTACTCTTCAGGAAGCGATTGTCAAAGTCAGGGAAGAATCCAAGAAGCAGTATGATGACCTGTCTGCAAAGATCGACTCCTGCACTGCTACTCTTCAGCAAGTCCTTGACAAACTGAATGAACCAACTCCAGTTCCTGCTCCATCATTTACAGAAGATGATCGTTCAGCCCTGACCATAGCTGTGGAATTCATTCATCTAGCTACGTCCGACATCCTTGCACTTGAAGGACGACTCACAGGTCTGGAGGCTGAAGTCCAGAAGTTGGCTACCGCAACAACTTCATCTTCTATCAAAGATCTCTCTCTCGGTGATAATGACAAAGAGGGGGAGAAGAACGCTGAAGAAAACACGGAGGTTGAAGTCATTGCTGAACCACTGAAGGAAACTCCCTCTCAGGTTGAGGGGGAGATAGCTGCTGATAAAGCCCCTCCCACCATCGCTGAAATAGTCGATGATGAAGAGGAGGATGAAGACGATGATGAAGACCTTGATCTTGAAGATCAAAAGGATGATTCTCATCAAGTTGATGATGATGATGACGATGAAGATCCATCTCTCTGGTGTTCTTCAGCCGCCACATCATCAGCAATAGCTTCGAAAGAAGTTATCCAAGCAGGGGGGAGACAAGAAACATCTTCAGGAACCCCTTCCCAAAGCAAAGGTGTATCTGCTGAGGGAACCCTGAAGATGATCTCACTACCTGAGGAGAATACTTCTCAGGTATGCCTTACTCTTGTTCCCTTATCGTTCTATAAAAATCCAACCCCTGTTTCTTTCTAGCCTTTATCTCTCTTCTTTCCTAAAAATAATCTAATTTTTTCATTTTCTGACCAGATAGTTCTCTCCCCTGCTTAAGGTTTCTGAACTACAAATAATTCCAGCTACTATCGCTGAAGACATAATCCCAATCTCTATCGCTGAGATTGATGAAGAAGAAGAAGAAGATTCCCTGGTCCATCCAGGAAGGCCCTCTCAACCATCTCAATGGTCAGAGAAAGTGGTGAAGAAAAGAGTTGAAATGATCGCTCAACTAGAAAGTCAACGGCTGAAAATCCCTCTTCAAACATCATTCTCAGAGCTCGACTTCCTCACTGATGCTGAACGAGAAGAATCTGCCAAAGCTGAGAAACTGTTCGCTGAATGCAGACGAGATGCCCAACTCGCTTTAAAGATTCAATCTTCTCAAGTCAAGGACAAAAAGCTGAAAAGAAAGCCTGTGGAAGTTCAAGCTGCACTGCTGAAAGAAATTGAAGAGGAACGCTCCAAAGAACAAGAGATCAACGATAAGTCTATCGAATGGTGTAAACAGAAGATGGATTATCGCTCTGATCTTCTTCCAATAACAGCCTTGACTATCTCTGGTCGCAAGAAGAAGGATCAACTCTCAGTGACCATGGAGATTACCAGAGAGGATGGAACCCAAAAAGCTATGTACGTTTCCAAACTTGAAGGCTTCGGGTTTACAGAGTGGATAGAATTCTGGGATGCGCTGAAGAAATCAAAATCTACATACAGAGGCTACGTTGAAGGACTTCTTGAAGCTCTCATCAACAGAGTCACTTCTGTACTGAATCTGCCATCTCCTATCCCTCCCAATCCCAAGAAACTCAAGAGAAGAATTGGGTCCTCCTCCTCTGAAGACGTCGCCATCATCAGGAATGAAACTTCTATCAAATTTTCAAGAGATGCACTGTTTGGTCCTTCTCCCGATCTTTCAGTTCTGGATTTATCTCTGCCTCCTGGTGGTCCTTTCCAAGCTGGTCAAGTAATTGACAATCCTTATGGAATATTCTTCAGAGATGATGATGAGGAACTCAGATTTCAAAGAGTCTCTGAGATTCCTATCTGTCCTCTGAATCATCTCAAGGATCTCTTATGCTTATGGTGTGACTTCTTCCCTGCTGCTGAGAAAATTAAAGAAATTATCAGCCAAGAATCTTTGGAACGAAGACAGAAAGGAGAAGAAATACCTGAGTATATGATCAATCCTCCTAAGTCTTCTTTAGATAGTTGATAGATTAGTTTTCTTACTTGTAATCTATTAGTTTAACTTACAGCAGTTAGTACATCACTTGTACTTGTAATTTTTCATTCCCTGTAATTCTTTTCTTGGTTTAATGAAAATTTCAGTGAAGTACTTAACTCCATCAAGTGCTGTAAAAGATCCCTCAAAATAGTAATTGGGACATGTATGTTACGAGTCCTGATTATTCCATCATTTTGAATTATAAAGTAATTTTCTTCAGTTACTTTGTCATTATCAAATAGGGGGAGATTGTTGATCCAAACTCTCTCAGTGATTTGATAACGACCCTCTTCTATACTTAGTGAAAATTACGTTTTAATATGTATTAGTGTTTCACCATCAGCGATCAGACTGAATCTGTTCAGTTATCGCTGATAGTCTTTCTTATAAACATTTCTATGTATTAGTGTTTCACTATCAGTGATCAGACTGAGTCTGTTCAGTTATCACTGATAGTTTCAGAAGTAAACAGCCAAACGTAATCCCTGAAGACAAGTCTCGCGTCAACATATGTTCATAGCTGAATCGAAGATGAAGCTGATGAACAAAGAGAAGTCTACTAGTGACCTGATGCGGATATCAGTGAAGCAAAGACAACTCTACTTATACGCGAAGGAACATGAGAAAAAGCTTCAGCGATAGTTGAACCTCTTTATCTCTGAACTTAGAGATACTCAGCGATCAATCGATCACAAAGCTTATGCCTCAAGTTTCCTTTTGTCTATCCTTGCACAACCTAGTACGATGTGTCAGAACGGACAAGTCTCTGCAACCATTCGTACAACAACTTTGCCAACTACACTGTTCATGACCCGGCCGAAAGCATGTCTCCCAAAAGTCAGTCTCCCAAAGCCAATCTGTGAACGCCACGTGTAAAGTACCCTGCCATTCATTTAATGCATAGGGTATAAATAGGAAGTTCACCCCTTCATCTGAAAGGGTGCTCAATCCTTGAACTCCATATAGAAACCCTTGTTTTCTATATCTCTTAATCTCCCACTCTCTGAATTTCTTGTGCAATTATCTTAGTGTTTCTTAAGTTTGTTTAGATTGAGTCTGTCTTAATCTTATTCCGCAACAAACTTGTAAATTGTATTTTGATTTATCAATAAACAATTTATTAAACTTTAAATTCTGTGTTTGTATTCAACCCCCCCTTCTACAAACTTGTTTAGCACCTTCGGGACCAACAACTTCTCAATCGATTTCTGTTTTTGGGTAATCGATTTCTTATTAAAACCAAAAACAGATTTTGGCCATTTTAAAACTTCTCAATCGATTTCTTTTTTTGGGTAATCAATTTCTTATTAAAACCAAAAACAGATTTTGGCCATTTTTTCTGTTTTTGGGTAATCGATTTCTTCTTAAACCCAAAAACAGATTTTGGCGATTTTTTTCTGTTTTTGGGTAATCTATTTCTTCTTAAACCCAAAAACATATTTTTTGAGTTTATTTGTTTTTCTTCTCTATTTGCAGCTATTGCCAATTGCTTTTTGCTATTGTCGTCTTTCTTCTCAATTTGCTATGTTCCTCCTATTTTGCTTTTACACCTTATGGAATGTAAAAGTGAGTTTTTGATTGAACTGAATTTTGTTTATATTGTCAGGTAGATTCAAATTTATTGATTCCTTGAAGAGGTTTTTTTATCAATGGGGGATTCTATTTTAATGCTAAAAAGATGACGAGAAAGGTACATAAATGTTCTTGTACAGGTTCCAACAAAGGTACATAGATTTTCTTGAACATTTCCATGTTTCTTACACTACTTTGATAGGGTCTATTTACATTCAACTTTTACTTTTTCTCCACACAGGTTGTAAAGCAAAGAATGGAGACTCATCAGTTTGTTCATTTTTCATGGACATGATTTTTGGACAACCCTCTAAGATGAATTGTGGTTTCAAAATGATGAATGTGGTAATTGAACAGTTCTGGTACTTGGTACAACCCTCTAAGATGTATGTTATGTGGATCTTTTGATGAAATACTATAGTGTTGTTTTGTTGCTCTATTTTCTATTTTTTTGAAATTAGTTCTTTTCTTATATGGGTTGCTGTTTTATGGTTTGGATTACAGCTGAATTTGCTTAGCTGCTGGATTGATCTGGCTATGAAGCTACCCATTTATATGAGTTTGCTTTGATGGTGGATTAGATGAATTTTCATCTACGAATGTGGGATTTATTGGAGTGGGTGGTGGTTTGTTTTTTGATAATTTGATTATTGGCTTTGTTTTTATGATGGGGGATATAGGTGTACAGAGTGTTTTTTCTTTGTTATTCAAAGGCCTGGGAAATGGTTTTTCTCCATTAATGTCTTTATAGACAAACTCTTTTAGACGACATGTCAACTAGGATTTATGATTGGAAACTTTGATAATGAAGTTCTCAATTGAAACTTTGTTGCTTTGCAAGGATTATGATTTTTTAATTCATACGAGACCTACACCCAAAATCTTCATATTCTTAGTCATGCTGAAGTGGAAAGCCACATTTTTAAAAACAAAGATCTTCTGTTCTTTTCAAGTTGAAAAGTACTTCAAACTACTAATATTTATTTTATGTCTATAGCTGCTACTTCTTGACTTCAAATGCTGCTACTTCTGCTAACAACACTTCAAATGTAGCTTTTCCTTTATTTCTAATGCGTATGGCTTGTGCGTGGTCAAAGAGTTCTCAACACTGGTTCTCCTATCACTGTAAGTTTTACCTGATCTTGAAAAGTTTAGATCATTTTAAGAAGATGATGATCCTCAAAGAGTATGCTCTTTCGATTTCAGAACTTTAATTTATGTGGCCTACGACTTGCTAAAATGCAATATCCTCCGTAGTCCTGTGTGAAAAGATATTGTCAAGTTTTTACACTGTCTATGTTTGCTAATTACTCTTGGTCTACATTGCAGATCCTTCCTATTATGCTTGATGTTGGAACTAACAATCAGAAACTACTAGAAAATCCCCTTTGTAAGTAGATAGGCGCACAAAAATGTGTGGTATTCTTTTACCTTTACTTTCTTGCCTCTGAAATTGCTGTCTATATTCTTTTTAGGGGTGTCTTACATCCTGATGGATCTTAAGCTAAAACCATAGTGTTGTGATGACAACATGTTAGATACCTTTTTTTTAGATAAAGACAACATTTTAGATTTGCAACTCCTCATAACTGACTTAACGTCCACCTAATCTCTATCATGATGTATATAAGTAAGATTCATGCACTTCTTGAAATATAACAATAAAACAATACATCATATTCTCTCTCTCTCTCTCTCTCTCTGAAATACTTAAACAAAAAGAATATGATAGAACCTGGAAGATAGATTGCAAACAATAATAGATCAAGAAAACTAGCTTACTTTGAGAGGCAAGCTTCTCTCCATGATTCCTAATCTAATCTTTAGTAAAATCTTAATCAAATTAATCATAAAAAAGAAAATCTCTTAATCCCTATTTGTATAATTTCCTAACTATAAACCTTCCTTATTGACAACATGAACTTATCCCTATGTGTGGGCCTAACAACCTATTAATTTTTTTTCAATCTATAGTCAATACATCAATACATGCCACATGAAACTCCTGGAAACTGCCTCTTATGAGTGGTTCAAGCCTAAAGACTACACATGTTGAGACTAACCCATCTAGGCAGCATAATACTTGGCTGAAAATTATCTTATCTAAGAGGAAAATAGCCCAATATTTGGGCACCTGAACAGAATGCGTGAATTCTTTCTCTGTTATCTGCATCAGACTTCATAACGATTTATTTCACCTAAATTTATTTTCGACAGATATAGGACTACGACAACCTAGGTTGGAAGGAGAAGAATATATATCCGTAGTGGATGAATTAATGGAAGCTCTTCATGCACGTTGGCCAAAAGCTATCGTCCAGGTTCATTTCTTTTCAAGTGTTTGGCTTCTTATGTAATGTTGAATTCATATGAACAATTTTATGATTGGCCATGTTAAATTAGGACTAACAACACTTCAAATGTAGCTTTTCCTTTATTTCTAATGCGCATTATATATCAAAGACACAAGAAAAAAGAAAAAAAAGTAATTTGCATGAGTATGATAAAATCAAACATTACATTGAATATTGAAATGGAGGCTTATTTCATTCTTCCGTTCTGTAAGACCATCTTTTCTCAATAACCCGTTCAATCAACAAGTTCTACAACAACGTGTGGATCATATTGAATTTATTTAACACAAAACCAAACAAAGATCTCTAGACTCTAATTTGTAAAATCATCTTGAACATAGATACATATGTAGTGGACGTTATAACATCTTGAAAGAATTTGGGATTTCAAAATTGAAAAATCTTGATTAAACTTTTATGTTCCGCCGCATTGCGCGGGCACACAACTAGTTATCTATAACACACACACACACACACACACACATATATATATATATATATCTATACTATATAATAAAAAAACTAAAATGGTTATTGTACAAACTTTTGTACAATTACATTTACCACCCTTACAATGTTACATTTGTCACCCTTACAATTACTTATTTAATTTACTATATATCCCTTACTTTTTCATTTTTCATTTTACACCATTATCATATTAACACAAATAATCATATATTAACAAAAATGCAATGAAAAAATACGTTCATTTTTCTACAAATTATACCATTATAATCGTTTCGTCAATACCTACAAAACGAGCCCAATATTGAATATTTTTTTAATTTAACCGTACTATTAAATATCATGAATATCTACAAAATAATTTGTTTTCTATCCATACGTTTTATTTTTTTTCCACCGTTAGCACGTTAAAAATACATAATCGTAAAATATGTTTCATTCTTATTATAAATTATATCATTATAATTTTTTTCGTCAATAATTGTAATATAAACTAATTATTGAATATCTTTATGGGTTTAGGTTTCATAAGTTGTGATTCTTAGGTCATGGTTGATTGTTGATGACATGTATATAATTAATTGTTCGTTCTTTACTTACATTCCGCTGCATCGCACGAGTATATACGATTTTATAGAGTTAACAAAAACCGAAACGAATTATAAATCACATTGATAGAACAATAATAATAATTTCAAAACCATAAGTAAGTATAAAAGTAGCAGTCTCCAACAAACCCTAAGGACAAAAATGAGATTTTATAACACCCACCGAGCAAACAACAATCCATATATAGTTTTCGTCCAGGACATAGCATGACAACCCCGGCTCCGGTAAGGTTTGCCGGAAATTCCAGATGGTCTTTAGAAGGAATGACTGCTCTCGTCACCGGCGGTACACGTGGAATCGGCTACGCTGTGGTGGAGGAACTGGCGGCGTTAGGGGCGGTGGTGCACACCTGCTCTCGCAACGGGGCCGAACTTAACCAACGGTTACAAGAATGGTCCGACAAGGGTTTTAACGTCACTGGATCCGTCTGTGATGTAGCTTCTCGTCCCCAACGTGAACACCTTATGGAACAAGTCTCGTCAGTTTTCAGTGGAAAGCTCAACATCCTAGTAAGTTAATTCTACTCTTTGCCGGAAAAAACTTTTCATTTTCATATATTCGAATCTAGATCCTGTTCATTAAAACTTGAACGTGATTGCTTTATTCGTTGAAAATTGATACTGATTTGTTCAATTTTTTAGAGTAAAAGTTGATAGTTAGAGGATTAGATGAAGTTTAAGGTAGTACCAATTGTAGATGGCAGAGGTAATCGGTTAGATTTCATACATGTCGTTAGCACTGTGACTTTTAAGAATTCAATAATGGCTTCCTTATTAGGAAATCTCCTTGTACTTTTGGCACAACCAACCAAGTCCTCCCTTTCTAAAGGAAAAGTCAACAAGATATACATTATCACACTAAATTTTAGTTACTCACAATTATGAAACTATTTTAGTTACTCCACTAAATTTTAATTATATCACTAACTTTGCATTAAGTAAACAGTACCTGTAGATGTTATGCAGTTAGTGTTGTTCGATGATGCGATTCGATTGTGAAGCAGCGATGTCAATGATACGGTTTCTCCCACCTTGCCTAAAAACTCTAGTGTGTTTGAATTTCATTAAAAGAAGAGTACCTCTGTGATGGAAGAAAACATTTATTTATTGGTGTAGATAGGATCAGAATTCGTGTTAGGCCGGGTCTCCTAAGGGTTAATTTTGACTGTCTATGAATGTAGAGATCACTTGGGATTATCTCTTTTAAAGGAACGCGGATTTCTATAATGACCGTATTTAATTAGGAAAAATAATTTCCTTACATAGGTGTGTTGTTCATCTAACATACATACATACATAAGTGTGACATGTGTGTGTTCGTGATAACGTATATAGTCATGTTATGTGCCATTTGTTCTGTCTTAGGCATAAGAATGAGACCCACAGGCCATGAGCGAGTGAGTGTAAGCCCGAAGAAAAGGTAGTACAGAAATGTGTAAGAAATATTTGCTTGCAAAATCACCGGGGGTTTGTTACAAGCCACATGGCTTGTTGTTCCGTGGCTGATCACTTCAAGTCTTTAAGGCTGTTCGGCCATCAAGCGTATTGTCCCTGCAAGTCTGTTGTGCCCTTGTAGTTGATCTGCACCCGTATTTAAAAGCCTCTTTATTGTGCGTTTTCTCATGGTTCCTTTGGGTGCAAACCGGTTTTGTCTCTGTGTGTTTTATCCTTCTTTTTGTTCCTTAACAATCTTTACTTGACATTGATAACATTACTTTGTGGTTAAGTACACTTTATCAGCCAATGTGTTCTTGATATTTCTGGCTCCAGTCATGCCATTTTCTTCTACAGCTCTTTTAGGTTACTAATTGGATTCTTACAATGATTTTATGAACTTCTGTCTATTTTCAAAAAACTTAATTCCAGAGAGTTCTTTTGTGTAGATAAACAATGTTGGGACAAACATTCGTAAACCTACTATAGAGTATACTGCAGAGGATTATTCGTTTCTCATGGCTACCAATTTCGAATCTTGTTACCATATGTCTCAACTCGCACATCCTCTTTTAAAGGCTTCTGGAGTTGGAAGCATTGTGTTCACTTCCTCCGTTTCAGGTCTTGTTCATGTTTTTGTTGGGTCGATTTACGGTGCTGCCAAAGGTATTGTTGCAAAATTCCCCGTTTAGCGCCAATTAGTAATAATATATGATTCAGAAAAAGAGGTTGTAACGTATGTTTTCATCCGCAGGTGCAATGAATCAACTTACAAAGAATTTAGCATGTGAATGGACAAAAGACAACATTCGGACTAATTGTGTAGCACCGTGGTTCACTAAAACCTCTCTTCTTGAAGAGGTAATACACCTTCATCTCGCCCTTTTTGCGTTACTAATAACACTGAAATTACTTTATTTTAATTCGTGGGAAATGGTTTACTTGACGAAGGTTCTTGATAATAAGGAGTTTCTAGATAGTGTGGCATCTAGAACTCCTCTGAAACGCCTTGGAGAAGCAAATGAAGTTTCATCTCTAGTGGCCTTCCTTTGCTTACCTGCTGCTTCTTACATTACTGGCCAAACGATTGCCGTTG
The DNA here is from genome assembly GCA_954870635.1 of Arctium minus. Lineage (NCBI taxonomy): Eukaryota > Viridiplantae > Streptophyta > Magnoliopsida > Asterales > Asteraceae > Arctium > Arctium minus. The sequence continues at coordinate 148,600,123 of OX941081.1, forward strand.
ATGGAGGATTTACGGTCAACGGTTTTCCATGAGTGCAATATGTCGTTTTACTCGAGAACTTTGTTTTAAGCAAATAGGCAATCGTGTTACATTACGAATTATCATGTATAATAATTTATTTTGAAACAACCAAACGTGTTTGTATTCTAAGTTTGCTTTATTTTGCTATAATAAGTGAGCTTAGGGGGTGTTTGTTTACCTCTTAATGGTTCCATTAAGAGGCAACCTCTTAATCATTAAGAGGTGAATCTTGTTTGGTAAAAAAATTGTCTGCCTCTTAATGGTTACAAAACCCTCTGAATGATTTTGTATCCTGACCCTCCCTTAACCATTAAGAGCCTTGATTTTATTCCGAACAATTAGCAAACAACCGTATTTCATTTTACACTATATCATAAGAGTCTCTTAACCATTCTGATCACTTAATCAGTCTGCACCAAACCATTCAGCAACTGCCAAACAGCCCCTTATATTGCCTTGATTGCATTGGTAGCTAAGCATCTTGATCTTTATTAAGTAAAATTAATTGTGGTATATATAATTCCTATTTTGGAAACTAACCGTTCAAAATCTTGTTTTGGAACAAATGGAGTATTTTGTCACTACTAAAGGATTCAAATCTACTTAAATATACTATAACTAAAAAGATGATTAGTCAATAAAAGTTTTATCTACTAGAAAAGTGAGTTTCAGCAATGTGTCTTTAGCGACGAAATGTTTCAGCAAGAAGCTATAGCACGCGACGATATGTCGTCTTTATAAACTGTTTTAGGATAAATTGACTTTATGTCGTCGCTAAAACCCTGTTTCTTGTATCACTACAAGGAAAATGAATTTATAGAAGGATTTGGAAATGTATCTGAAGATAAGCTGTAGAGAATGATTTAATCGACAGAAGTGAAAAGTATATCTAAAGGTACATAACATGATTTTCAGAGAAGCTTTTGATGGTAAATTGGACACTCCAAAAATGTCTCAAAATGTTTTAGAGACGTTTTTATGAATTAGCTTCTCTAAAAGCCACACCTAAAACTTTAGTAACGCTTTGTGAAGCTTTCCCAGAAACTAAAAAAAAATACAAAACATTAAGTAGAACGTTTTAGGAACCCTTTACGAAGAGTATCTAAAAGGTTAGAATTGTTTATTTAAAAATAAAATAGAATTAAATAAAGGAAATAGGGATTGAAAATAAAAAAAGAAAGAATCTGGAGCCCTAAAATCTCTCTTCATCTCACTTCTTGCCTCTCTCTTCGTCCTTCCCGTCGCTTCACGCCCCTGTCGACTGTCGTCTCGCCGCCTTCTCTCTCCATAATGAACCGTTCTTATTATATGTATACTTAATACTCATTTTATTCGTATTATCAAGCTTTGCTTTAGATCTTAGTGTTGGTGATTTTAGTGAAATCATCGGTTCATTTTGTGTAATTGGATTCACAAGAAAATAATGGGGTTGGTAGCTAAGTTATAACATGAGTTTGGAGGTGTGGAGTGCACACTCGTGTAAGCTAACCAGAACCCGGGATTGTTGGATGGTTGTGTTTGGCGAGTTACTAAGTGGAAAAAAGTTGAGCATGACAAATGCGTTTTTCCTATTGTAAATGGCACGACCCGTGCGTTTTTGTTCATAGAATGGGCACGGGCCGTGCGTTTGTCGACAGAAGGTTTTGCATGACCCGTGCATTTTTCCTCTTGAAATTGGCACGGGCCGTGCGTTTTCATCAGTTTTGTAACTGATATAAATTCTTGTAACCGCCAACATTAATGTCCACAATCAATCTCATTTAATGAGAAATTATTATCATTATTAATATAGGGTCGGTTTTGATTCTCAAGGTGTTTAAATATGATCAATTTCTGCCTAAATCGATACCGAGAATTGAGATTATCCTCGAGTGAATTTTGTGATACCGGGACAGAATAGGGTCGAAATATCACTTAAGGAAAACAAGCTCTCACTCGATCTCACATTCTTTATCCGAGTACTGATCACTCTCTTCTTCTCCCTCGATTTTCTGCAACCGATCCCCAACAATCTTAAGTGATAATTGTTCATCGTGAGAGAGATGGTAAGTGATCAATCCGTGAGAGATATGACGACGAAGTTCACAAAACTTGAGAAGTTCGAAGGCGTCAATTTTCGACGATGGCAGAAGAAGATGCAATTCTTGTTGACAACATTGAAGGTCGTGTACGTGCTAAGCACTCCGATGTCGGAGGTGATGGAGGACGAGATGTTGGAGATGACCCGACGTCGTGGCAAATGGGAAAACGACGACTACATCTGTCGTGGCCACATCTTAAACGGTGTGTGTGCCTCCCTCTTTGACATTTATCAAAATGTCGAGTCTGTCAAAGAGCTATGGGACTCTCTTGAGTCCATATACATGGCGGAGGATGATTCTAGTAAGAAGTTTCTCGTTAGTAATTTTAATAATTACAAAATGGTGTACTCAAGGCCTGTGATGGAGCAATATAATGAGCTCCTACGCATTCTAGGCCAAAATGCTCAACATAATATGAAAATGGACGAATCCATCTCCGTATCGAGCATAATTGATAAATCCCTCTTGGAAAGATTTCGAATACATGTTGAAACACAAGAAGGAAGAGTTGTCCCTTGTACAACTCGGTAGTTACTTGCGCATAGAGGAATCTCTTTGGGCGCAAGAGGTTGAGAAACCTAAGATAAAAGAGGTTTTTGCCCCTTCTGTGAACATGGTGGAAGAGGGAAAATCCAACAACTTCAAGGGAAAATGCAAGTTCAATGAAGCCAAGAAAAGGCCCAACAAAAAGGTTAAATTAACCTGTTGGACCTGTGGTATGACCGGCCATCTCAAGCGTGATTGTCGGGTTGTTAAGAAAAAGAGTGGAGCAAGCACAAGTGGTGTGGGCAAGCATCGAATGATCAAAACCCACTGCAAGGTCAGTTTCTTGACATTGGTTTTAATTCGAATTTGAATTATGTACCACTAATATTCGAATCATTTTACGTGCAGGATGATGATGTTGCTTGGTGGATCGACTCGGGTGCTACGAGTCATGTGTGCAGTGACGGCGGCGAGGATGACAGAGACGACGATGGAAGTGGCAGAGAGGGCGTTGACAGCAGCAGTGAATCCAGATGGCTATCAACAAACCCCACCCTTCCCCTATCTCGAACTCTTTCTTTTGTATCTTCTTCATCCTTCTTTTTCTCTATATTTCCTCCTTCTTTAATTCTCTTGCAAATTCTTCTCCATATTGTCTCTCTCCACGACCACGCCCTGTTTTAGGGTTAGAAACGGTTTACCAGAAGAACACCCGGTTATTGAGCAGAATTGACGAAGAATCATCCACTTCAGATCCTCCCATCGTCTAAAAGGTCTCATGTGATTCTCCCATCGAAACCATCGCAAGGCAACTCCATCAAACGGACTTGCAGAGACTTCTAGTTGTTCTTCGTTGTTCAAGCATTTCAAGGCAAAATACTTCTCTGCTTGTAAAATCCACCCGTCTGGATTATTGCCATTGAAAGATGAAATCTCTTAATTACCGCTTTCAAATGCCCTGCATCTACTCGATTCAGCCCTCCCTCTCTTCTTCTCTACATCCTGAATCAACCTATCGATCTGTATCATTATCGTGTTCATCATCTCCTTCATGGATCCCATATTTGTTTCCAGATCCATAGGATTAGTCACGCTTCTAGTCCTCATCTTCCCATAATCGAACTGCTCTGATACCATTTGATGTACACCAAGCAATTAATAGTGAGATTGAAACACAAAAATGACTTCACTACGGAATTAGAACTGAAATCAAATGATTGAACCTAGGGTTCTAACAATTCGAGAAGCTGGAGTTCTCCCAATGGCTTTCGCCAGACTCAAATTCACTAGAATAATCGATACCCCCTACCTTTCCAAAACCCTTTTATTTATACTAAGTAACCGACCCGCTACCATGCTTGATCACCTACTTGTACCCAACAGTAAAGACTTGTACTATAGCCTACTACAATTGACTTATTGACTATAAGACTCGGGGTATAACATATTGTTGGCGACAAGTGTATCAAACATTGAGATAGACTTTTGATTTTGAGATAATAATTAGGGTTTAATTTTTTTGGAAAGAAAATGGTCCTGAATTGAATTATATATGGTTTTGGTTTGAATTTTGTTTTTTGTTCTTCGGTTGAGCTTCTTCAAAGAGATATAAGAACAATCAAATAAGCAACAAGATAATAAAAAAAAGTTTAGTAAAAATAAATAAATAATATTAGGGTTTTAATATGAATAAACAATTTCCATGTTATAAGTCATATAAGTAAAAAATTGAGTTTGTAAACTTTCAAATTATGTTAGATATTGCAACCGGCTAAAAGTTTAGTAGATTAGCAAGTCCCTAAATTATTTATATAGTTTACTTCTAAATCTTTAAATGAATGTTTTAAAAGTTGGTTCCTAAAACAAAAATTAACACAAAAAATTAATTCCATTTTAATATAATTATAACTTACACTAATTTAATATTACATATATTGCTATTCTTGATTCGCACAAAATTAATTCCATTTTAATATAATTATAACTTACACTAATTTAGGGAGTGTTTGGATTGTTTATTTGAGGTGTTTTTTAGCTTATTGTAATTTGACATCGGAGAAAAACACTTTTGAGTGCTTATTTAAGGTGTTTTTTAGCTTTTTAGCTTATTGCGATTGCTATTCTCGATTCGGAGAAGTCCAAATTTGTGGGCGGCTTTCACTATCAAAATTTAATTTTTAGTTTTTAATGGAGAAAATTAACCGTGACGCTAACGGTCTTGTAAAGTACACAATTAAACTACATTGTATCTTTATATTAATAAACATAGACACATATCATATATATGGAGCAGTGCTTCACTATTTAGCACCAGTGACATCTAAAGAAAAACAACAAAGCTGATACAGACCGTCTAGCCCGACAGATCGAGGAGAAACGCGACCGAGCCGTCCATAAGCATTTTCGCGCCGCAAGACCTTAGCTCGTGCCGCGAAACATGTTAGCTCCACCAGATCCAAATCTTATTCTTTATTTAATTATTTAGTTTCCTTTTCATAATTTTCTTATTCTTTATTTAATTATTTAGTTTCCTTTTCATAATTTTCTTAGCCTTCAAGTTAAGATTATTTTAGCTAAGTTTAGTTTCCATTCCTTTAACGTTTCCTAGTTTAGCTACAATTCTTAGCCTATTTAAATGTTTTAGCTTGTCCCTTATTATTCATTCAATTAATCAAAGCCTTTGAGCAAGTTTATCAGCTTACAAGTTCTCTCGTTTTAAAGCTTCACGCTTGTGAAGGTTGTCTTAATTTCGGGTTTGACGCTAGTCGATCCGTTCCACGTTTCTCACTGCGTCAGTTGGTATCAGAGCACAGAATCCCTGTCTCTTTCCAGCGTCCTAATGGGAGATCAGCCAACACTCAACCAAGCCGATATTGAGGCAATCACCGCGGCCTTTTCCGCGACCCTCGATACCGCCTTCGCAAACGCCAACAACAACCTCGCCGAACAAATCGTCACCGCACTCAACGCCAACACCACCATCCTCACCAATAACCTCGCCAATCTCCTCAACGGGCATCCGATACAAGACAGGCCTCCCGTCCATAGACACCCACCCCGTCGCCAACCAACCCCGAGTGTTCCTTCCAGTTCCGAATCAGAACATGAGGAGGAAGAACGACCACCCCGTAATGACCCCAACTATCGAATGAAAGCCGACATCCCGTACTTCTACGGCAGCACCAGCGTAGAAGAATTTCTCGACTGGAAAATCGAAGTCGATAGATTTTTCGAAATCATGGAGATTCCGGAACAAAAGCAGATAAAGATGGTTGTTTTTCGCCTAAAAAGCACCGCCGCAGTCTGGTGGGACAAACTAGTGACCCAACGACAACGTCAACGCCGAGGTCCCGTACGATCTTGGAGACGGATGAAGCAATTAATGACGGAGCGTTTTCTTCCAGAAGATTATGAACAAATCCTCTACAAGATGTATCTAGATTGCTCTCAAGGGTCTAGATCCGTATCCGACTACACGACCGAATTCATTCGTATATCGGACCGAAACGAGATCGGTGAGTCCGAAGGTCAAAGAGTCACCCACTACATCAATGGCTTGAAAACTTCGATTCAAGAAAAGATTAGGCTTCAAACCGCTTGGACCGTCGCGGAAGCATCCAGTTTGGCCATAAAGGCCGAACTTCTAGAGAAGTCCACGCGATCATCACCCTATCGAATGTACCCATCTCAAACCAAAACCGACGCCTCTAACTCTACATCCGATAAAGGAAAAAACGTCATAGCCAACCAAGCTCCTCGCAACCCTACTCCACCCCAAACTACAACCACCGCTAAACCAACCGCACCAAAAACCCGTCAACCCTTACGCGAGACCAATGGGTTCCAAGTGTTATCGTTGCGGTGAACCCGGACACCGATCCCACGAGTGTACCCAACGGCGGACTATCACACTCGTCGAAGAAGGCGAAAACGAAGAAGAAAACGAATACGATGATCTAGACTTTGCGGAAGAAAATCTGGAGGAAAAGGTGACGATCGTACTCCAGCGCATCCTTCTCGCTCCAAAAGAAGAAGGACAACGGAAGAATCTCTTTCGTACATATTGCGCGATCAACAAGAAAGTTTGCAACTTGATTGTTGATAATGGAAGTTGCGAAAACTTGGTGTCACAAAAGCTCGTTGACCACCTTGGTTTGCCGACCCAACCACACAACGCGCCTTACTCCCTTGGGTGGGTAAAGAAAGGACCCCAAGCGCGTGTTACTCAAACATGCAAGGTTCCTCTATCCATTGGAAAGCACTACAAAGCAGAAGTTCTTTGCGATGTACTCGAGATGGACGCATGTCACATTCTACTCGGCCGACCATGGCAATTCGACCATGATGTGACTTATCGGGGAAGAGACAACATCATGTTCTTTCGTTGGGGTGATCGTAAAATCGCCATGGCACCCGTAGCTCAATTCGACCGCATCCCGGAAAAGAAAGGTGAAAGCTTTCTAGTCGTCACATCCAGCGAACGCCTCCTCGAAGACACCTTCAAGGAAACACAAACCTTTTGCCCCGTTGTTGTTAAAGGTTTAATGAGCGTCGAAAAGTCTAACGAGGCCCCGAAGAAGTTAAAGAGATACTCCGAGATTTCAAAGACTTAACCGCGGAAGATTTACCGCCCGAGCTACCTCCCATGAGGGATATTCAACACCAAATAGACCTCATTCCGGGCGCCAATCTACCGAACCGTCCTCACTATCGCATGAGCCCAAAAGAAAACGAGATATTGCGGGAGCAAGTCGAAGACCTTTTGAGGAAAGGTTTTATTCGGGAAAGTTTAAGTCCATATGTCGTTCCCGTTCTCCTCGTGCCAAAAAAGGGTAATCAGTGGCGGATGTGTATTGATAGTCGCGCCATCAACAAAATCACGATCAAGTACCGTTTTCCAATTCCTCGTTTGGAAGACATGCTTGATTCGCTATCCGGCGCCAAGATCTTCACTAAGATCGATCTCCGAAGTGGTTACCATCAGATTCGAATCCGTCCAGGGGATGAGTGGAAGACGGCGTTCAAAACCCCTTTCGGATTGTATGAGTGGCTCGTCATGTCTTTTGGGACGTCTAACGCCCCAAGCACTTTCATGCGAACTATGAACCAAGTTCTACGCCCCTTTATGGGATCTTTTGTCGTCGTCTACTTTGACGACATTCTTATCTATAGTCGAGGTAAGGACGATCATCTCGCGCATTTACGGCAAGTTTTAACTGTGCTCCAAGAAAATAAGCTTTACGTTAATCTCAAAAAGTGCACCTTTTGCACCCCAAAGCTTCTATTTTTGGGTTTTATCATTGGAGAAGCCGGTATTGAAGTCGATGAAGAAAAAGTGCGCGCAATACGAGAATGGCCCACTCCTAAAACCGTGTCCGATGTTCGTAGCTTTCACGGATTGGCCACTTTTTATTGGAGATTCGTAAGGGATTTTAGCACGATCACCGCCCCCATCACGGAATGCCTCAAGAAAAACAAATTCCAATGGGGTCCCGATCAAGATCATAGCTTTGCCTTAATCAAGGAAAAGTTAAGCTCCACTCCGGTCCTTGCCTTACCCGATTTCGATAAAGTATTTGAAGTTGAATGCGATGCAAGCGGAATTGGGGTAGGAGCGGTTCTTTCCCAAGAAAAGCGACCGGTTGCCTTCTTTAGCGAAAAATTGAGTGAAGCTCGACAAAAGTGGAGTACGTACGATCAAGAGTTTTATGCCGTTTTCCGTGCCTTAAAACAATGGGAGCATTATCTTGTGCAAAAAGAGTTCGTCTTATTTACCGACCATCAAGCCTTGAAGTTCATTAATAGCCAAAAATCGGTGAGCAAGATGCATGCTCGATGGGTTAGTTACTTGCAAAAGTTTCCTTTCGTGATCAAACACAAATCCGGAATTTTCAATCGCGTAGCCGATGCCTTGAGTCGACGTGCCACTTTGATGATTACTCTTGCCCAAGAAGTTACCGGTTTTGAAGTCCTCAAAGAACAATACGAAGAAGATGACGACTTCAAGGATATTTTTCTCAAGTGCAAATCCGGGTCACGGATGGATGACTACCACATGCGGGATGGTTACCTCTTCAAAGGCAATCAATTTTGTGTCCCTAACACGTCCCTTCGTGAAAAATTGATTAGGGATTTGCATAGAGGAGGTTTAAGTGGCCATCTTGGTCGTGATAAAACCGTCGCTAGTGTGCTTGAGCGATACCATTGGCCGCATCTACGACGAGATGTTGGTACTATTGTGCGAAAGTGTTACACCTGTCAAGTTGCGAAAGGTCAAAGCCAAAACACCGGTCTTTACTTACCTCTACCGATTCCGGAGGATATTTGGCAAGATTTGTCAATGGATTTTGTTCTTGGCTTACCTCGAACTCAAAGAGGAGTTGATTCGATTTTCGTTGTTGTGGATCGTTTTTCAAAGATGACCCACTTTATTGCATGCAAAAAGACGGCGGACGCGAGTAACATCGCCAAACTATTCTTCAAGGAGATTGTTCGTCTTCATGGTGTTCCGAAAACTATCACTTCCGATCGTGATGCAAAGTTCCTAAGCCACTTCTGGATCACTTTATGGCGTCTGTTCGGAACCGCGCTTAACAAGAGCACAACAGCGCACCCACAATCTGACGGTCAAACGGAGGTTACAAATCGCACACTTGGGAATATGTTACGAAGTGTTTGCGGGAGTAAACCAAAACAGTGGGATCTTGCCCTCCCACAAATCGAGTTCGCTTACAATAGTGTCGTCCATTCCGCAACGGGTTGCTCTCCATTCTCTCTGGTTTACACCTCCGTTCCAAAGCATGTTGTGGATTTAATCCAACTCCCTCGACTTCCGGGAACAAGTGTTGCCGCTGAAAATATGGCCAAAGATGTCCAAGCTATTAAAGAAGATGTAAAGGCCCGTCTTGAAACCGTTGCCATACGGAACAAGGAACTAGCGGATCAACACCGACGAAAGAAGGTATTTCAAGAAGGGGATGATGTGATGGTATTCCTTCGAAAAGAACGTTTTCCCGTTGGAACCTACGGAAAACTCCAGCCCAAAAAGTACGGACCTTTCAAGATCACCAAAAAGATTAACGACAATGCCTATGTCGTCGCTCTTCCCGATTCGCTTCACATCTCCAACACTTTCAATGTCGCCGATCTCTACGACTACTACGCGGATGATTTTCCCTTAGATGAGAACTCGGGGTCGAGTTCTTCAGACCGCCTAGCCCGACAGATCGAAGAGAAACGCGACCGAGCCGTCCATAAGCATTTTCGCGCCGCAAGACCTTAGCTCGTGCCGCGAAACATGTTAGCTCCACCAGATCCAAATCTTATTCTTTATTTAATTATTTAGTTTCCTTTTCATAATTTTCATAATTTTCTTATTCTTTATTTAATTATTTAGTTTCCTTTTCATAATTTTCTTAGCCTTCAAGTTAAGATTATTTTAGCTAAGTTTAGTTTCCATTCCTTTAACGTTTCCTAGTTTAGCTACAATTCTTAGCCTATTTAAATGTTTTAGCTTGTCCCTTATTATTCATTCAATTAATCAAAGCCTTTGAGCAAGTTTATCAGCTTACAAGTTCTCTCGTTTTAAAGATTCACGCTTGTGAAGGTTGTCTTAATTTCGGGTTTGACGCTAGTCGATCCGTTCCACGTTTCTCACTGCGTCAAAAGCGACTACGAGCATGACAACACCGTTAAGCTTTGCTGGTCTGAGTCTGGCTGGAAAGTCCGGATGGTCTCTAGCCGGTATGACTGCTGTCGTCACGGGTGGTACACGTGGAATTGGGTGCGCAGTGGTGGAGGAACTGGCAGAGTTAGGGGCATTGGTGCACACCTGCTCACGCAATGAGGCTGAACTTAACCAACGTTTACAAGAATGGTCCGCCAAAGGCTTGAGAGTAACTGGATCCGTCTGTGACGTGGCTTCTCGTCCTCAACGGGAACAACTTATGGAAAAAGTGTCGTCGCTTTTCGGTGGCAAGCTCAACATCCTCGTAAGTTCCTCTCTTTGTGACTTTAAATGATTTTGCACTAGGGACGGACTCAGAATTTTTTTTCATAGGGTGGCACCATTTAATACATACAAAAAATAATTACAAAAAGCACGGTTTTTATCGACGTGTCTTCATCTTTTTACCGACGTTCAATATTGCCCAATGTGTTTTTAGTCTAATTCCACAGAAGTGGATCTTTCCTGTAGATAAACAACGTTGGGACGAACTATCAAAAACCTACCACAGAATATACTGCGGATGATTATTCATTTCTCATGGCTACCAATTTCGAATCTTGTTACCATATGTCTCAACTTGCACATCCTCTTTTAAAGGCTTTTGGATTTGGAAGCATTGTGTTCAATTCTTCTGTTGCGGGCTTGGTTCACATTAATTTAATGACTCTTTACAGTGCCGCCAAAGGTATGGTTTCATGATCCCGTGAAATGCATGGGTCGAGAAAAGGGGTTTTATTTTAATGTTTGTTTTTGCATGCCTTCATATATATAGGTGCAATAAATCAACTTGCAAAGAATTTAGCATGTGAATGGGCTGAAGACAACATTCGGACTAATTCTGTAGCACCCTGGTTTATTAAAACCCCTCTTGTTGATCAAGTAATTCTATGCCTTCATCTTTCCCTTTTTCGCTACTGAAAACGTCAACTTCCCTTGTTTTAATTTGAGCTCGGTCGGTGGGAAATGTTCAGCTTATGCTGGTTATGGATGATCCAAAGAAGTTTACGAGCTATGTGGAATCTAGAACTCCTATGAAACGCTTTGAAGAAGAAAATGAAGTTTCATCTGTGGTGGCATTTCTTTGCCTACCTGCTACTTCTTACATCACTGGTCAAACGATTGCTATTGATGGAGGATTTACGATCAATGGTTTTCCATGAATGCTGTTGCGTGATGCTCGATCGAGAACTTCAGTTTAGGCAATTGAATAAATACAAAGCAACACTGTATAATTCTCAATTGAAGTGTGCTTTGAGTTCGAGCGTGGTTTTTTGTATAGATTTTTGCATGTTGGTCTTGAGAAAAATGATTATGAATAATAATAACACATCATTCACGTTAGAATCTCTTTTATAAGTCCTGAATCTTGTTTACTGGATGTGTGGATTTGACGAGTTTGGTTAAGTTGAAATAGTAGTATCTTTTAAATGTTACAGATAATCTCATAATCTGTAGACCGGTTTGTTCAAGAAGCTAGGTTTTGATTCACAGACGTGCATGTAAATTTTTTGACAACAAGGAACGATCGAAGCAAGCTTTAATGATTCAATATCTTGTTGCAGTAGTAAATCGATCTATTCTTACGGTTGAGAGTAGTTTCAACGTCAAACACACACTACTACTAAATTCATATGCAAACCTGTTTTTAAAAACATATGGTACCCTGTTGTGCAGTCGGGTCTTCCACGAAGGGGTATCGTACTCGTTTTTTTTTTTTGAAACAGCAACCAACTATATTAAAAAAGCTAGCAGAGAAACAGAAACATTACATGGTTCTGATAGAGATAGAAGGGTTACATCTCCACATAATCGGGTTTTTTTCACTCCCTTTACACCTAGCCAACACCGAACAAAATGACTTCTCCACAATAAAATCAAGAATAGAGTTCTTTCGGGGAGGGACTGTGTCAAAAACACACCTATTTCGAAAGCTCCACAAAAAATGACAAGAAATAAAAAACACGGCTTCCAGCACTTTCTTCTCGAGATTACTGTTGAAGGTTGTTGCTTTGATATCGTTTATCATCGACTCGAACGACCTGTGCCCCTGGTAAGGTAATGGACCACCATTTTTTTAAAAATCCCCAAACCTCCATATATAGCAATAGAACACTCGAAGAGCAGATGTTGAGATGTTTCGTTAACCGTTCCACATATCGGGCAAAGAGGACCTTTATCCGTATTAAATTATCACGAGTTGGAAGTCTATCCAACATGACCCACCAGATGAAGATGTTAACTTTGATGGGACCAACGGGTTCCAAATAGTTTCCTTGTCACCAGCCCCCATAAAAACTTCTTCGATGAAAGAACGCATAGAGCTAGCAGAGAAAAGACCGTTTGTAGAATTGTACTCAGTTACTGATCTGATTTCACTAATGGTACCTGCTTGTTAAGTAAAAAAACCGGGTAATATTGGAATTAAAAAAATGTTTTAACTATAAACTGGTAAATTAACAATAAAAATTATGAATTATGAAAACACTATATATGAACCACCCTTAAAAAAGTTTGTACAGTTTTGATGGCTAATCGTGTTAGACCTATATTACTTACCTCTCACATGCATGAAATAATATATTAATACTGCAAATAACTAAAAATTAAGTATCCATTTAATGTAGTCATAAAAAAGAAGATGTCGTGTTTGTTTAACCATTAATTACATGTTATATACAAGGACGGAACACGACCATTGTAGTCTAGGGGGTCAAAATCTAATATTAAACTTTAGAAAATATTTGTTAATGGAAGACTAATTAAAGGGTCATTTACAAACGCTTACTTGTAAGCGCTTACCAAGTCATATTACTTTATCGGATGAACATGATAATGAACGAGAATCTTAGTCGGTAAGAGCGATGGTAAGAACCAAAAGTCTCCCTTGTAAGTAAAGGTGACGACTTTTAACCGGTTAGCGTTTATCGGGTAAATTGTTGCATATGATGTCATTTTGATGGAGTAAAAATCTTACCTGACAAGGTAACTGATAATGTTAAATCTTATCAGTAAGTGCTTACCGAGTAAGTGTTTGGGTAAACGTTCCCTAAAGCTCAAGGTCTTTAAACTATTGAACCAAAAATAGTGATACAAATTTGTTATGTTTTTGTACCATGAACTAAGAAATAGAAAACCTTATTATTTTATATTATTTAAAAACTATTTTTTATATATAATTGGTATTAATAATTTAATAAATAGTAAATAGGAAGAAAAATGAGAAATTGAAAAATGCTACAAATGGGATTTGATATAGCGACGTCAAGGATATAGCAATTAGGACTGAGCATCGGATGGGTCGAGTCGGGGCCCAAAACCCAAAACTCAATCGAATATCGGGTGGTTGAAAAGAGCCCCGAAATCCGACCGAATGTACTTCGGGTAGATTGGGTTTCGGGTGGTCGGATCGCAGGTTAGTTCGGGTCGGATCTTCAGATGGTCGGGTATTAATTGGTCTTTGTTGGGCTTTTTTTCTTTTGGGCCTTTTTCCAGATTTTTTTTATCAAACCCATTTCCAGATTTAATATTTCTAATTATATAATTCTATATCTATCATTCTATTAAATTAATTAATCACAACTTCACAATAAGTATAAAAATAAACATTTAAACTACACAAAACTACGAAAGTGCAAAACCAACAAAAATAAATAACAAAATAACTATTACAATTTACAAATAAACCAAAGTACCATTGTACCAATTCCAAAATTCCTAACATCAAACCAAAGTCGATACCAAATTATATACCAATTACCAATTACCAAATACCAAGTGTCGCAAATCAAACCAAATTCCAACCAAACCAATTAACCAAGTAGTTAACCAAAAAGTGAACAAACTTACAAACATACTAAGTGCAATAAAATGACAAATGTTCCGACTTCCTTGTTCCATGTTTCCAACCAAACCAAGTTTAACCAACAAACAATCAAACATACCAATTTAGCTTACCATCCACGTCCAACGTTCCAACTTATCTTCATTCTTCAATTTTTCATTTAATTTTGAATCCTATACCATTAAAAGTAACAAATCATGAATCAACTTCAAATCATGTAAATTAAAAGTAACAAATTAAAATTTAAAGTACCTATCTCAATAATCATGAATCAACTTCAAATTCCCCAAAATCATTTGAAGCTTGTGTACTAAACTATCTTCACCACGGGCAGAAGAAGTTCCAATTCTTAAATTATCCATTTCTACACATAATTATAATTTATAAATGATAACTCATAAACTAATGTCATAATTATAATTTATAATTGCTAACCCATAAACTAATGTCGTACTCGTACCTTTCTCAAACTTCTCAAGGTTCTCCAAATTTTCTTCCACCGCAAGTGGTTCAATAGGGGCCCTTAACCAATCTTGCGTACAGATAAGTACTTCAATTATTTTAGGGATTAGAGAACTCCTAAAATTATCCAACATCCTACCACTTGTACTAAACGTCGATTCGGATGCAACTGTAGAAATGGATACGACGAGGACATCTCTCGCAACTTTTGAAAGAATGAGAAACCGTGCACTATTCATTTTCCACGACATCCGCAAATCAAAGTCATTGCCATTATCATCTACAATGACCTCACCTAGGTATACATCAAGCTCACTCCTTTTGCTATATAAGACCCCACTTTCAAGTTTTTGCTTCTTCAATAAACTTTTAAACTTAGATTGTGACCTTCCAAAAGGGCGGAGACCTTTTCTCGATTGAGATTGGGATTCGGATCGAGATTGAGATTGAGATTGAGAAGGTTCAGAATATTCTTGCACATAAACTTCAAACAAGGTAGTGAGTTGGGACTTTACCTTCCTAAAGCATGTTTCACCTCTTTCTTCAACAAACAACTGACCGCACCGGGATGGCATGTACTCAACTTTATCTCTTGGATCAAAATGTTGGCAAAGAAACTTACCAACTTCATCTTCTCTGGATCACCCCAATATTTATCAAACTTCTCCTTCAACCCATCTTGGAATATTAAACGTATCAGGTATCGAGTCTGATTCGTTTGACTTCAACATTACGTTGTGAAGTTTTGGGGATCAAAATGAGACAGAGTAGGAATATTCAATGACACTTCCTGTCGTTCCCATGGAAAATCCTTTTTCCTATCTCCCCCTAACGACGGGAAGATTGTCTCATGAAAGTGACCACCCGCAAATCTTGCGGTAAAAGGATCACTAGTCAAATATTCTAAATAGCGGATAATTTTTGGGGATTCATATCCAACATATATCAAATCGTCTTTAAGGACCCATTTCGATGCGTTGTGGGGCGCAATTGGCACATATACTACACAACCAAACATGCGTAAATGTAAAAAATCAGGCTTATATCCAGTTACCAACTGGTACGCATGAGGCTGGTTAGCAAGTAGTGGGTCTAAAAACGAAAAAAAAAACTGCATATAATAATTGCATAACCCCATGTAGATGTGGGTAAATTGGTACGCATTACTAATACCCTAGATATCATCATATTCTTTTGATAACAACTTCTATGAGACCATTTTATATATACATAGGGTATAAGAAACTCTACATTGATCCCAATACATATGCAATTAACATCAAATCCTTATGATGTACATTCTCCAGCATTCCAAGTCATGTAGACTTGATGAAATAATCAGGGCGGTGAGCCCTTAAATGTATAACTAGTTCTATGAGTGCAGTATTTTATGTGGACAATAATACGACATGTGTTCATCGTGTCGAAACCATAAAGTACTTTATGGCCCGTATTCTGGATGTTTATGTCCATAAATATCACCTTGTAATCCTTGTAACAATGGATTTTTTTTGTATTCTGTCCTTAGTTTAGGATGGTCTCATTCATGTCTTGGCTAAGGATTATGATGGCGGTGATGCTTCTTATGTTGCAGAAGTCAACAATTGCAATGTGCCTCATTTCCATTTGATACGAATATCTTTACAAGGTTCCTATTAATCTTGTACCAACAAGAAAATGACAGTCCACCGTCTAAATATTTTGGTTGGATGAAATATGAAATAAGTATTAGTCTACCATTTAGATTGTGTGGAATATTCTACAGAAACTCAAGTTCTCCTTGATACAGTCCTACATAGAACGGAGAATATTGATAGTTTTGTTATTTATTTAGATGTATTTCTTTACATCTATAATGGTTACATATTCAATTTTACTTTAGCAAATAAATTAATTTTGATACTTCAAATTAGTTTCAAAGAAACATATGCTTAATCAATATTAAATTAATATGATATAGTTCGTTTTCAACTTGTTCCCTTTTTTATAGAAGCACTTTTTAGTGCATTTCTTATTTGATTGTCTATTATCACAAGGGGTAGTAGTTGTATCCCTACTCCAGGTGTTGAAAAATCTTTCTTGACTCTTACCAAGACCCTGACCCTTTCTAGGGTCTCGTCTAAATGGTTCATAAATGTCACATGTGTGAAATTGTTTTTAACTCACAATCCTTTGGAGTTGCTTCCACCTCTAACGCTTTCATTATTGATATCGGGAATTTTCTTTGTCCCGACATATGTGGTGTTATTCGAAAGAACCTTGTTATGTCTCGCAACCACTTGCAGTAGGTTGATGAGTATCTCTAAAGGTTACATTCCAACTTATATGAAAGGTGAAAATAATGTTAGGAATCATGTCATCTTCTATGAGTTCCTTGCCACAGACATTGAGACGCGCTTTGGATATAACATTTCTTTGTTGAAATCAGTTAACTTTTTATAATCGAACAAGTGGGTTTCATTCCACTGTACAATTAGTTCGGGAAGTACATATTCATGAATACACCCGATTTTCCCTTTCGAGACATCCCACAGTTCTTTGGGGGTTTCTAGTAAATGTATTCCTATGAAAGTTAGGATTTATATGTCATCTCAAAACATGAGGGTATTTGATTGTACCTCTTCAAGATGTTGGTTTTAGGGTCAATATGGAGTTTATGTACTTTAGGTATTTTTTTTTGTACCTTTCAAACGTAGATTTATATACTCATTTTTGGTACTCAGATTCTTTTGAGTTTTGAATTTAGAATATGTGCAATGCATCTCATATGCAAGTATTGAGCTCTAACAGATGAACACCCCCAATATACTAATTTGCTTTTCAAGAACCCAAGGACAACACTAGATGCATTGTCTACTATGATGGTAGAAATGTTTTTTATTCCCCACTCAACCAAACATACCTCTAAAGCTTTGGCTATTGCATCCCCCTTGTGTGACTGGATTGGCAATTTCCGTTGGACATCAATATAACTAATCCGTTGCATGGATGTCCAAGTGTCGGTGGTTAAGCTAACACGTTGTGAGTGTTCCTTAAAAAACTTTTTAAGGTTATTCCGCTCTTCATAATACATAGCAAAGATGTCTCTATTAACCGTCCATCTAGACAATATTTTAAACATAGGACACGCTTCTTGCACCTATTATCTGGACCCCCTATCCTCTACAAACTTGAAAGGTAGTTTATCCATGATGATCATCTTAGCGGTTGCTTTCCTAACATTCTCTTGATTAAAAACCCAATTAGTTAAAACACTTTCATTGCTTTTAAACTTCGAATCAAATGCCAACATGGATTGTCTAGTTTCTTTGGACTGTGGGTTTTTTAAGGCATGAAAGCGAGTGATTCTTTAACGAGGACGTGCCATGCTTTTCCGGGTCGGCCGCATATGTTTTCGCACAATATATGCACTTCCCTTTGATCAAATTACCTTCCGGGCTTAATTTTTTTTCAAAATGATCCCATACATGAGATCTTGTTTCAGTAGCTTTACGCTTCTTTGGTTCAGGGGGTGCACTACTATCAGCTTGAAATTGAGACATATGTGAAGTGTGAACTGTAATGTAATGTGTAAATTGTAATCACTAATCACTAATCAATGTTTAGTGTGAACTGTGTACTAAAGAACTACTAAAGAATCCTGATTCCAACACAACAAGTATATTTCAAAACAACAAGTATATTTCAACAAAGACAGTAACTTATTGTCCATATATGCTACATAGACTTTGGGAAGTTAAACCAGCCTAGAAACCAAATTCTCATAATGTAACAAAACCTTTATGAGGGAAAACCAAATTCCAAATTTCAATTCCAAGGACCAAGAGAGTAGAGACAATAACTTCAATAGCAATAGCAATTTTTCCACAGGCATCCAATTTTTTCCACAGACATCCAATTTTTTCAATTCCAAGGACCAAGAGACAGTAACTTATATGAGACATCTAATTTTTTCAATTCCAAATACACAGACATGATACATCCAATTTTTTCCACCAAAATAAAAAATACACAGACATGAGACATATCCTTCTGTTCCAATCCCAAAAATTCCTCCTGTAGCTTCTTTACTTCCGCTAGAGGGCAGAATTAAGCCTTAAATTTTCCCACAAATGTCTCCCATGACATACCTTCTACTGCAGCCACCCCCATTCCACCTGTCTCTGCATCCCACCACAACGTAGCTTCAGACCTCAGCATAGATAAAGCGTAAGTTACCTTGTCTTCCTCAGCACATTTACTGGTAGCAAACACCAGTTCCATCTCTTTGACCCATTTCATCACCAGGACTGGGTCAGACTCCCCTTTGTACGTAGGAGGTTTGCAGGCTGCGAACTCCTTGTAACTACACCCCCTAACTGCCACCCTGGTTGCTATCACATTCATCAATGAAGAGTTACCACCGACTTCAGTTGCCGACGGGCTTGACAGTGCAGTCATTTCCCTGTTCTCGCTCCTTTCTCTGCTTCCCGAAGCTGATTTCTCCTGATGGGCCAATAACGTTTGCAGAGTCTCCTGTAACTTTCCTATTTCTGTAGCAAACGTCTCGTGAGTCACAAAGGCTTGGTTTCGACCCCGACTACGAGCCCTCGTAGCTTCCCGCCCTCTCACAGTCGTTGAGCTCTCCCCGTGTGATGTTTCCCTATCCCCGAGAACCTCAGCACTTCTTGCCCTACGAGCAGTTCGGGTGTTAGCTCCTCCCCGATTTCCAGCGTTCTTTCCCTCCACTTGGGTCGTATCCCTTCGGGTAGTCCTCGCCGGACCACGCCCTGGACCACGGCCCCATCCCCGAGTTTTCGACCTCCCAGGAGGACCCCTCGGCATCTCAGCTTGAATCTCATCTGCCGGCATATCCTCCCCGGTCGGCACTGCCCTACTACGTAAAACTCGATCTGCCATGACGACAACTGAAACAACACAAGGATATAATTAATGTTAACAGTCCTATATGTAACAAGATTTATAGACACACACATGTACCTGTAAATTTGCGATTACATTGGCCAGTTGTAATCCCAAATCTACCTTACATGTTAGTCCCTATCCCTCATTACATATGCTCCTATAGCGGCACTCCTATTTCTCGGTTGCGTCCCACTTACAGTTTAAGTTTAGGTCCAAAAAGGCCACTTAAATCGCTTAAATTATGGCTCTGATACCAAATGTAACAACCCAAATACTTAACATACAATAAAATAAGAACTAATTCCCATAAACGGGTCCCAACATAAAATTCTGATAAGAAAGGATTTACACAGTTCAAAACATGTATATTACAACCGAGAAACAAAAGAAGACTGAATCTATGCCGCTTCTAAGTCCCGCTCTCCAACTCTTTAGCACCTAACACTTCTCCTTTCCCTTGGATGATCCAGGAGCAACCCTGTTACCTGAAAATGGGTTTTAAGAAAAGTGGAAACGAGGATTAGACTGAAAGGTCTAGTGAATTCCCAACCTCGTCCATTTTATAACAACAAAAGTATAATTAAAATGTGCAAAAATAATTTCACCGCTTCATGTCACAGGAAATGACAAATTTCACATCGATCTCCTTCATCAAGATACAGGACTACTCGTCCTCGGGGCCCCCAGTAGATCCCCATACGACCCCATAGTCGATGTCGTTACCGGTGTTTAAGGAAACGAATTCCAAGACACCCGGTTTCAACCATCCCCGATGATTGAAGATAATGCTCAGTTCAGACAACATTACAAATTTTCATATAATAATCAGTGAGAAAATACGCATGCATAGTATGGAATTAAACCCAGTCGTTTACAGTTCAGAGTTATAGTTGTTGAAAAGCGATAAAAATAACAAGCATCATCAAAAGCCATTTCCAGTTTTCAAAGGTTTTAGGATAAGGGAACTCACCTGGTGTTTGAAGAACTCTCTACACACACGGATACTAGCCTTGCAACGATCAAAAACCTACATTCCAATTTTGTAAAGCCATTAAATCTTTAGCTCTTAGTCCTATGAAATTCTAGATCAAGGTTTGGCTAGAACAAGGATCCTGAAGATTGCACTACATTCCCTGGAAGTAAACCCCCGGGCGGTCAACCCTGCCCCCCGGTCGATGATTTCACGGGGAAACCCGTGCTTTAATCTACCAGGTGACCCCGGTCACTAACAATCCGGGCGACCCCGGGACTATTCGGGCGATCTCGGTCCAACATCACACCGGGCAGCCCCGGTCAAGGAAGTATCGGGCCACCCCGGTTGAAGAGCTTCCGGGAGACCCCGGTCGAAGAGCTAGGGTATCGCACCCCTTTCGCAAAACTCTCGAATCTGATCTGAGCATCGATACTATCCCATAATACCATCCTTTACTCGATTACTAGCATACATTAGGTTCAAATATTGAAGCTAGCCCCTAATCAATTTGCTAAACCCCCGACCCCAATCCTGGATCGATACCAATCGATCAAGACAATCCCTTTTCCTAAACCAAAAGCAACAACTCTAGAAAACATGAGTTAAATTTCAAAGTCTTGATTTAGATGCTTACCTCTTGAAGATAAACACACAAATGCTCTGATTTCCTTCCTATTCCTTGAATCGCACGAGCTCCTCCCAAATTTCCTCTTCGTCCGCGGCGTCGCACACACACACACAACACTGCTTTCTTTTCAAGAATGAGAAAAAGGGTTAAGGGTTTTAGCCCATAAAAACCTACATTTCCAAATCTGACCCCTCCATTTCTTTATGTTCCGTAAGAGCATTACCTCTCTTAAAAGTAACAATTAACTCAACATTTTAACGGGTGTTACATTGGGTGATTATTTGTTATTTCTATTTAATGCAAATAATGATAACAGTAACGGTTAGAAAAAACATGTCTTATTATCATATCAAAATATTTTGCATCTTTTTTTTAATAAATGTTTATGTAATCTATTTTGTTCAAGGAATAATTTGGAATTTTAATGAATATTTGCATTATCGTTACATTTTAGTTTTGTAATGTCTTAATTATTTTAACTCTGGTAGTTAAAGACTGATCACTCAAATAACCGAATATAGATTTAAGTCATATCGTGTATCCAACCAACATACGGGTATAACATAAATAACACTAGATTAAATAATTGAAATGGTAAAGATGGGTAAAGAAACATAGAATTCAATAAAGAAACATAACTTTTGAAATGGTAATATCAAATAAGTGAATCTAGATTAAAATCATGTTGTGTACACGACCAACGGACGGGTATAACACTAGTTATTGCTATTTGAAAGTTTTAATATTTATGTTTTTATTGTTATTAACATTTACAAATATTTTATTATAACATTATTATCATATCAAAAATCAAAATAAACTATTTCAATATTAATATTATTATATAAAGATAACATCATTTTTGGATTATAGAATTTTATGTCATTTTTTTTATCAGGGATTATGAAATTTATTTTCCACTTATGTATACGATACAGGGAGAATTCGAGAGTTAATAAGGGTTTTCAGAAATAATTGGGAAAAAGAAAAACGAGCTCGAAGAGAAAGACGAGCTTGGAAGAGGCTCGAAATTTGGCATCGAAGAAGGAGGAAACATCCCCTACCGGTAGTTACACCGAGACCTAAGTCCCGGTACAAGTACCGGTGGCTAATGGAATGTGCAACGCCAACAACAGAGCCTACCAAAATTTTAACCGAGACTTAAGTCTCGGGACAAGTCTCGGTGACCATTAGACCAGAAACTACTGAGAGTTTCACCGAGACTTAAGTCTCGGGACAACTCTCGAAAACATATTTCCTTATTTTTAATTATTTAAACTTAGGATAATTATTGTTAGCTTTATTTATTATTAGAATTATTATTTTGTTTTCTTTTTTTGCTTATTTAAATAGTTTCCTAGTTGGTTTATAATTAAGATAGATTTAGTTTCCTTAGTTAAGTCTAGTTATAAATAGGATTAATCCCTTTATTGTTTTCATTGAATTATCAATTTTAATAAAAGTTCTCTTAAAAAGTTTGAGTCTTACGCTTGTAAACTCATAAGCCTATTTGGGTTTGACACTTGTCAATCCTTCCGCGTATTCCTACTGCGTCAGTTGGTATCAGAGCAGGATTCTCTTGTCTTTTCACTAACGTGACAAATCAATAACCCGCTACCAAAGCAGATTTAGCCGAGTTGAACGTGGCCTTTACCGCGGCAATCCCTAATCTGACAGCGGCTGTTAACAGGTTTCAACCCAACATCGTCAACGACAACCATCGGAGAAGAGATAGGTTTGAAGGACCGGTTATAGCGCCATGTAATGGCAACCGTAATCGGGTCGATCTTTCGAGTTCCGAATCCAAAGAGGTGGAGGAAGAAAACCGCTAAGAAAAGATCAATATCGTGCTCCAACGAATACTTCTTTCATCAAAGGAAGAAAGCCAACACGAAAATCTTTTCCAATCGTATTGTTCGGTGCACAAAAAGGTATGTAACCTAGTTATCGATAACATAAGTTGTGAGAACCTCGTGTCCCGGAAACTGGTCGATTACTTTAATCTACCCACTCAACCCCGTGAAGCTTCTTATTATCTTGGGTGGGTCAAGAACGGTTTTCAAGTTAGAGTCACACAAACTTGTCGGGTACCCATCTCAATTGGCAAACACTATCGAGAAAAGGTATTATGTGATGTCCTTGATATGGATGCTTGCCATATTCTATTGGGCTGACCGTGGCAATTCGATAATAATGTCACTTACAAGGGTCGAGACAACATTGTGTTATTCCGTTGGGGCGACCGAAAGATCGCCATGGCACCGATTAACAACTTTGAGGAAAGAACCGACAAGAAAAGCAATAACTATAACCGTATTATGGGTTCAGTTTCTTTGCTAGTCAATCAACCGCCCTCATTGGAAAAAACACCGGAAAAAGACGAATTCTTGCCAACAAATTCGAAGAGAAAGTCAACCCCGTCCTGACCGAGCCACAACTAGAAATCTTTACCGAGACCAAAGTGTCTGAACCAGATCTCGGGCCAGCCACCGAAGAAACCCAAAGTGAACCGGTTAAGGACAATCTCGAGCCAACGAAACTTTTGTCCCAAGACGTCAAGAAGGTTGAGCCCGAATATGATGTTTCCATTATTTCAACACGTAAGGTTTCGAATCAAATTAAAAGAGTTCCTACTAAAAATCTTGTCGCTACTTACCCTTTCGAGTTGGATAAAGTATCGCTTATATGGAAACAACCACGACAACATCTTTTGAGATTTGAAGATTGGTTAAGCTTTCTGAGTTCTGAAGATCGAGTTGTGAATCCAAACGTTTTGAAGAAACGAATGTTCTACGGGTCGGATGAAGAAGTTTTTCAAGTGAACTCGAGGTCGAGTTCTTTTCAAGTGAGGATGACTGATACAGGGAGAATTCGAGAGTTAATAAGGGTTTTCGGAAATAATTGGGAAAAAGAAAAACGAGCCCGAAGAGAAAGACGAGCTCAGAAGAGGCTCAGAATTTGGCATTGAAGAAGGAGCAAACAACCCCTATCGGTAGTTACACCGAGACCTAAGTCCCGGTACAAGTACCGGTGGCTAATGGAATGTGCAGCGCCAACAATAGAGACTACCAAAATTTTAACCGAGTCTCGATGACCATTAGACCAGAAACTACTGAGAGTTTCACCGAGACTTAAGTCTCGGGACAACTCTCGAAACATATTTCCTTATTTTTAATTATTTAAACTTAGGATAATTATTGTTAGCTTTATTTATTATTAGAATTATTATTTAGTTTCCTTTTATTGCTTATTTAAATAGTTTCCTAGTTGGTTTATAATTAAGATAGATTTAGTTTCCTTAGTTAAGTCTAGTTATAAATAGGATTAATCCATTTATTGTTTTCATTGAATTATCAATTTTAATAAAAGTTCTTTTAAAAAGTTTGATTTTTCTTCGTATTCTTGAGTCTTACGCTTGTAAACTCATAAGCCTATTTGGGTTTGACGCTTGTCAATCCTTCCGCATATCCATAATGTGTCAGTATATGATATACAATTTTTATATTTATATTAACGTTATTTGTGTTATAGTTATAAATCTATGAAAACGGTTAATTTAATGATAAAATATATTTTGAACTTCAATTAACACTATAATTGAAAAATACTTAATTTTTTTCTAACATTTCACAAACGTACAAAATGTCAAAAACCATAATTTTTTTATCTACATCCTTATAACACCTCAAATTTCCACTCATAGTCTCACCAGCTAGACTTATGATGACAATGTACAAACATAATCGATATCCTGCATTAATGTTTTGTTTGAATACCTTAAATCGACAAGTTAAATTAATTGTGTTTGACCTCTTCTAGCCCCTCCTAAACTGTAATCCTAGCTCCGCCGTTGATTATTTCTAAGTGTATCACATTAAGCACGCTTTGGATTGACCCTTAGGGGACGTTTGGTTCGCAGAATGGAATTTGATGGAATTGGAATCCATTGAAGGAATTTGACTTTAAAGGAATTAGAATGAAATTTGACCACGCGTTTGGTTGGTAGAAATTGGATGGAATTCAATTCTTTCACTTTAGCTAAGGAATGATGAATTCCTTCATTTGTGGAATTCAATGGAATTCAAAGGATTCCATCATGATCAATAGGTGAACCAAACAAAGAAATTGTAATTTGTTCAAATGAATTATCCATTCCAATTCCTTCAAAATCCATGAACCAAACACTCCCTTAAGCATAGAAATATATGTTAAACATGTTTCTCCGAAGACGTCAATATGAAATATATGTTTTTATAGTTGGGCACCATTAAGCATAGTTTTCCAAATTCCCATTTGAAATATAGATAATATAGTTTCAATTAAACTATCATATGACATTTCTTAAACATCACGCAAATTCCTCTAATCATAGTATGATGTCAATTTTGACCAAACGTTATATTATTTCGTGATATTTTCTTGATGCAATACTTCTCAAATCCAAATATATATATATATATATATATATATATATATATGGAAAAGTTCATTTGAGAAACACTAAATATATGAGAAATAGAGAAGTGATCTTAAACCATTAATTCGGTCAAGATCGGCGCTTTGACCAAGAATTAGGGGATAATTGCTCCCATGGTCCACTCCCGTGTTCCTCACATTGTTTATTATTCGAAGGATATTTTTGTAAATTATCCAAACGCATTCATATATGAACGCATGCGTTCAGATATGAATATCACTTTTTTTTTTTCTTCTTTTAGCCGTGTGTGTTCATATATGAATGCATGCAAAAAACAGAAGTTCATATATGAATGTTAGTAGACGTTCATATATGAATGTTAGTAGAATGTCACTATTTTTTTTGTACGTATTCATATATGAACGCATGCATTCATATATGAAGGCATGCAAAAAACAGGCGTTCATATATGAATGTCACTCTTTTTTTTTGCATGCATTCATATATAAACGCATGCATTCATATATGAAGGCATGCAGTCAGTGTTTATGTAAAAATTATGAACATTCATATATGAACGCATGCATTCATATATGAAGGCATGCAAAAAACAGGCGTTCATATATGAATGTCACTCTTTTTTTTTTGCATGCATTCATATATGAACGCATGCATTCATATATGAAGACATGCAGTCAGTGTTTATTTAAAATTACGAACATTCATATATGAACGCATGCATTCATATATGACTGCATGCCTTCATATATATGAACACGCGCGTGTTTTTGTCAAAGTTACGTAAATACCCTTATATTTTTGGAAGAGCCGTAATTTTTGACCAGTCAAAGCCCTAACTTTTGACCAATTAAATCCAATCTTGACCATATGAATGACTAAGATCACTTCTCTATTTCTCATATATTTACCATTTCTCAAATGAACCAAACACTATATATATATATATATATATATATAAAAGATCATGCGAGAAGTTAAACATTTTGTGTGAAGGCGAGAAGTGTGATATCATATATGATTACACGGCCTGTGGGTGTGTTTAATCATATATGATTAAACATCTATGTATTGTCAATGTAACATGTGTTTAATCATATATGATTAAGCTTGTGTGTCATATATGATATCACACTTCTTGCATTCTCGGAAAATGTTTAGCTTCTCATTTGAACATGCCCTTATATATATATATATATATATATATATATAGGTTCATATGAAAACAATATCTATTTAAGAAAACACGAGAACGACCGAGTACAGACAAAATCATATATGATTCATGCGACGGCAAAGTCGCACGCATCCATTTTTTTGGCCGTTAATGTCGAATCATATATGATTTTGCACATAATTTTTGTTTTCTTAAATAATTGACGTTCTCGTTTGAACTTTTATCTCTCTCTCTCTCTCTCTCTCTCTCTCTCTCTATATATATATATATATATATATATATATATGTATGTATGTATGTATGTATGGAATGTTTCATTTACAAACCATCAAATTCTAACAAACTATGCAGACTAATCTTAGCCGTCCATCTAGTATAATAAATAATTGATTTTGTTTTGTTTCCTAATCTAAAACGATGATCATAGTCAGGGGCGGAGCCACCTTAGTACCAGAAGGTGTAGTGGCACCCCCTCACCCTTTTTTATGTAGTAGTTTTAAGGTCCGGTTTTTATGATGTAATGAACTGGACCCTTCTCCCCCTAATAATATTATCAGTTTTTATGTATATGTGTTTTTCCTGTCTCTCTGAATATCGACACTTTAACAAAAACAAAACAAATGCTTGTTCTACTTGTTTGTATAAATATATATATATATATATATATATATATATATATATATATATATATATATATATATATATATATATATATATATATATATATATATATATAAGGAGAGATTCATTTGAGAAATGGTAAATGTATAAGAAATAGAGAAGTAATCATAGTCATTCATCTGGTCAACATTTGCGGCTTTGACCATGAAGCACCGAATAATTCCTTGTGTGGTCCATAGAAGATGGAATGGTAGTTTCGTAAAATACGCAGGATGAGTTCATATATGAACTTGTATGATTCATATATGAACCTATATGATTCCTTACGTTCATATGTGAATCAGTTAATTAGTTCATATGAGAATCAGTTAATTAGTTCGTATGTGAATCACAAAGGTTCTTATATGAATCTGTTAACTAATTCAACTGATTCACATATGAACCTACAGTTAATTAGTTGATATGTGACTTAGTTAATTAGTTCATATATGAATAACAAAGGTTCATATATGAATCGGTTAAAATAGTTCATATGTGAATTACACTGGTTCACATATGAACTTGTAAATCAGGTTCATATATGAACTCGTCCCGTGTATTTTGTAAAAATTACGAAACTCTCCTTTTATTTTTGCAATAGCTGCAACTTTTGACCGGTCAAAGCCGCAATATTTGACTAGTCAAATCCGATCTTGATCGTATGAATGACTATAATTACTTCTCTATTTCTCAAATATTTACCAATTCTCAAATGAACCTAAAGCTATATATATATATATATAGTTACGATGTTTAGGTAACTCATGTTTTTCAACTATTTCTTACAACTATTTTAGAACAACTATTTCTTAAAAAACATATATACTAAAAAGAGTTTTTCAAACTTGATATCATGAATTTTCTTACATTTTTTGTAGGCCCCTACAAAATTTTTTTGGCTCCACCCCTTATCATAGTTGATGATCATTATCAACTTACATATGTATCTCAATCATAATTAACGAATCATGATAATTGTCCATAAATATCTATATTATTTTCTAGTGAAAATTTTGAGAAAACCCAACAAACTATCAGATATTGAGTGATTAAGTCCTTAAACTATTTTTTTGAATGATAATACCCTTCAACTTTCTAAAACCGGTTAAATACATCCTTGTAACCTGTAAAAACAAGTTAATGTGATAAAAATTTGGGAAAAGTCTAAAAAACCCTAACAAACTATCTGATTTTGAATGATTAAGTCCCTGAATTTTTTAACAAATAAATCTCTAAACTTTTTACTGAATCTTTTTACCAAATAAATTCTTAATATTTTTTTGAACAAACAAATCCCAAAGTTTTTTTTAAGAAACAAATCACGAACTTAATCTTGAACAAATAAATCCAAGTTTTTTTTAATAAAATCATGAACAAAAAATATATACAATTTCTCTCAACGATAACAAAGTAAAATGAACCAATTAAATAGAAAAAAATTATACCATTTCCATTACTAATTCCGAAACATTTAAAAGTTATCCTAAAGTATAAATAGATAAATACAAAAATTATACTCATTATTTTACAAAATATACCCAAAAAAACGTCAATTATTTCACAAAATATACCAAGATGATAGTCATTTTCACAAAATAAACCAAAAAACATCAATCCCTTCACAAATATACCAAAAATGGGCTTCTTTTGGTATACTTCTGACGGCATTTTTTTGATATATTTTGTGAAAGAACGAGTCAATTTTTTTATATTTTGTAAAAGGATGAGTATAACTTTTGTATGCATCTATTTATTTAAGTTTTAAACATAATTTTTGAATTCTTCGGAATTAGTAATGGAAATAGTATAAATTTTATGTGTTTAATTTGTTTATTTTACTTTGTTGTCAGTGAGAGAATTGTATATATATATTTTTTGTTCATGATTTTGTTTAAAAAAAGTTTAGGATTTATTTGTTCAAAATTAAGTTCATGATTTTGTTTCTTCAAAAAAAAACTTTAGGATTTATTTGTCAAAAAAAGTTCAAGAATTTATTTGATAAAAAGATTTAAAAAAAATTTAGAAATTTATTTGTTAAAAAAATTCAGGGACTTAATTATTCAAAATCATATAGTTTGTTGGGTTTGTTTAGACTTTTCTCAAACTTCACGTTCTTCTTGGTCAAGGTTGTTAGTGAAGAAGCAGTCTTGGAGAAATCTTGAATAAATCTTCGGTAATAACCCGTCGAACCCAAAAAACTTCGGATCTCGGATGGACTCTTAGAAGGTTCCTAATTCATCATGACTTCAATTTTGGCAGGCTCCACCTTCACCCCATCTTTCGTGACCACGTGCCCCAAAAATTGCACTTCTTCCAACCAAAATTCACATTTGGAGAATTTAGCAAACAATTTTTCCTTCCTCAACACTTCTAAAACTTCCCGAAGGTGTTGCACGTGATCGGATTCATCCTTGGAATAAATTAGGATATCATCAATGAACACGATAACCGACTTATCAAGGAATGGTCGGCATACGCGGTTCATTAAGTCCATGAATACCGTTGGGGCATTCGTCAAGCCAAAAGGCATCACTAAGAACTCGTAGTGTCCGTAGCGCGTCCTAAAAGTCGTCTTTGGGATGTCGTCTTCCTTGACTTTCACTTTGTGGTAGCCCGAACGCAGATCGATCTTCGAGAAGCATCCCGACCCTTGGAGTTGGTCAAACAAGTCATCGATCCTAGGGAGTGGGTACTTATTCTTCATGGTCACTTTATTCAACTCCCTATAATCTATACACATCCGCATGGTACCATCCTTCGTCTTCACGAACAAGACTGGCGCTCCCCACGGTGACGAGCTCGGTCTCACGAATCCCTTCTCAAGAAGGTCTTGCAGTTGGCCCATCATTTCTTTCATCTCCGACGGGGCCAATCGATATGGAGCTTTAGCTATCGGAACCGCTCCCGGTACTAAATCAATCTTGAACTCCACTTAGCGCTCGGGTGGTAATCCAAGCAAGTCATCCAGAAACACATCGTGGAATTCACTTACCACCTTCACATCTTCAAGCTTTTTCTTCTCGAGCTTGACGTCAATGACGTACGCCAAAAAGGATGAGCATCCTTTCGATAAACACTTTCGTGCCTTCACCATGCTGATAATTGCTACCTCGACCTTCCGTCTTTCACCGTACACGGTTACCATCTTGAAATCCAATACTGGAATTCGAATTAACTTCTTTGCACAAAGAATCTCGGCATGGTTGTTCGCTAACCAATCCATTCCAATGATAATATCAAACCCTCCGATGACCATTGGCATTAAGTCAACCAAAAATTTCTTCCTATCGATTTCTAATTTGTAACCTCTAAGAACATCTCGAACCACTACTTGGTCACCATCCGCTAGCTCTACCACTAAAGCGTCCTCTAAGCTACTAGTGGGTACGGATAGCTTTTGACAGAAAGAACTCGATACAAATGTGGCCCAAGAATTACTAGCATAAAACACATACAAATCTACACAAACATTATTGTTTATTAATCACAAGTATTACATCAAGATAGAATGTGTTTGTGTGTGTAACCAATGTGTACTACTATGTGTGTTCTTACTCTCTCTCAATTACACCTTCACTTTCACACACTTAATCTGTTGTTCTTGCACACTTTCACTCTTACTAAACAACACTATGACTTGCTTATATATAGGTCAACATGACCAAGCAAGGTCAAACCTTCTAAGCTCATTTACACCACACACAAACACTAATACAACAATTACAATAATGACCCTCATTTAATCTTGAATACAATTATAGTCTAACAATCTCCCCCTTTGGATTCAAGATTAAAATTTTTTTTGACAATAATCTTCAGTTCTTCTTATCTTCATAATTGATCTTCAGCTTTGAATCTTTTCCGGCTTTGACAACTTGAAAACTTTGACAATTCTTCAAACTTGTCTCTCCCTTTGAATTTGCTTTTTTAAATTCTGAATAAAGAACCTTTCTTTCAAACTTTGAATTTCTTCCACTTTTTCTATGACAAGCTTTCTTTAATCTTTGACTTCAATCATCTGAAAACTTTATCTCCTCTGAAATCTTTAAAACTTCAATCTGATTTTGAACTTTGATTATTCTCCCCCTTTTTAATGATTTGTAAGAATCAAAATCATTAAAACACTTCAAGGTCAGATCCGTCATTGAATAAACTTCCCACCATCTGATAATCGCAATATTCATGAACTTTCATCTCCTCCTTTGGATAATAAACATTCTCCCCCATATAAGAAAAGTAAACAATCTCCCCCATTAATAAGATATTCTGACTTCTGATCTGGATTGGCCTTTGATTCACAAACATATTCATTTGAATCTTTTCAAATTCAAACAAAATAAGAATGGTAACCCTGAATCAACACATGAAACAGTTAGAAGTGCCTGTCAGTAACACAAAGTTACTGTGTACAACGAATGTACAATGTAAGGAGCTTGTTTGATGTTGACTCCCCAGGACTTCCATTCAATCATTGAAAAACACAAGGTAATTCTATGAATGTTCTGACAGAAAAACATATTCTCTGTGTGCTCGTGTTTGTGTTTTGAAAGAATTAGCACAAATGATTGTGTTTCATAAAAAGGCTCAAAATATGTAAATCACTGAGACAACAATGATTGTACATGGACTCAACGTGCATGAGAAAGGATCGAAGGTGGGGCAACTTTCCTTCTTTTTCAATATCAGTATCTTCCAAATGAAGATCCGATAGATTATATGCTGCTTCCCCAGAAAATGTGAAACATTCTCTTTTTGAGAAAAGAATGAGTAGCTAGGGAGGTTGTATGCAAGAGATGGCATGGGCTATTTGCCTATTTCAATGATGGTCACCAAAGAAATGTGAACTAATCAGTAATGTGGCTGCCCGGCTCAGAAAGATGTTTGGTGCAGAGTTCTAATATTCTTTTAACTCTGTTCTCTCACCCTCTTTCTTTTAATCATATAAACTCACATCTAACCATTCTCTCATATCCATTTTACCTCTACTCAATCCCACACTCAATTCTTTTAGACTCCTCTCCCCTCAATCACTCAAATGATTTCTTTCGGGGTAGGAAACACTGGTTATCGTGAATCCATGGAAGATCTAATAAGCACTCACACTGAATCCCATATTCCTAAAAGTACATGCTGTTCAATGATTTTCTTGACATGTAAAGCACAAGAAATCATATGTCAGTGTATGTATGCTCAACAAGGATCAGAATTGAAATTTGAGCAATTTAAACATTTAAGATATCTCAAAACTTTATAGGAATGAATAATCATGAAAGAATAAAAATGTTTTGAGAATCTGACAATGATTAAGATCAGATCAAATTATCATGAAGAAAGATATTTGGGAATTCAAAGACGTATATTGTTTATATGAACAATATATAAACATATTATCAATGAAAGCACATTAAAAGTGAAATGACGTTTGATTCAAACAACTATGAATACCAAACGACGGGAGTATTACCATAGAAAGATATATCATTTGATACATGGTAATAACAAAGTCAATTTGAAAAATACTAAACCAGTGTGTGTATGAATACTTGACAAAGTATGTAGAAAAGAAAATACACAAGTATTATTCTTTAAAGAACACACGGCCAGATAAACAATGAAGTATCCAAAAATCATTTAAAATTCACACTTCTCAAATCATAAAATCATTGTAAGATTGTGAAGTGGTTTGAACATTTTAAAACAATTTTTCACAAATGAAAGTTGTTCTTCTTTCACTAGTGTTAGAGTATAAGGATTTGAATGATATACCTGTAAATCAGAATCCTTAACTCCCCCTGGAATGAATATAGCAATTAAAATATTCTTGACTAAATATCCTCCCCCTTGATATCTGTAAAAAAAATCAACTTATCAGAGAAAAAAAATTTAACAATATAATCTCTCTTTCAAGCGAAAAACTTCCTGAAATGATGTTATCATGAAAGCATCCTTCAGAAGAAAACATTTGAAAACGGGTTTTGAACTGAATTATCCAAAAGCCATTCTTCGTTGAAGTACGGGTTCTAAGCTGATTTACTTAGAAGCCATTGTTCTCTTACTCCCCCTTAACTGTAGGTGCCTGCAACACATAATCATTTTTCGGTTTTGGTACCCACTGGTATTTGGGTCCGAATTTGTTAGTTGCAGTTCTATTAGGAGAAACATAGTAAGAACCATACCAGTAATTATTAAAATTTTTACTTACAAAATCATTTGAACCACAGTAGGAACAATTAATTTTCTTTTGAGCTAGCCTGATCAGTTGATTAACAGTGTAAATCAGACCAGGCTTGCCAAAAGTTTTACCTTTAGGAGTAGTGTTCCATTTAGCTTTAGATGTATGCTCAAATGATTTCTCTTTCTTCTTCTCTTCCGAAGATCCTTTCACTCTCCAATACCAATTCTCTTTATCTTTCTCATCTTTCTTTCTCCATGTCATTTTCTTTTGATTCTCTTTCTTCTTGATGTTACCTGATCCATCAACATTTTTGTCATAAAACAAGTTAGAAGAACGAATTTTATCTTTAAGTGCAGAAGAATGACTATCAATTGAATCAAATAAAGGATTCATAGAAACATGTGTGAAAATTGAACTTGCAGCTGATTTGAATGAACATTCTGATGCAACTAGATCATCTCTCGGTGATTGAGCAATTGACTCTGGCGTTTTGTGCTCAGTCAGCTTCACCTTGAACATGATCTCCTCAAGTTCTTTAATCTTTGTGGTCAAACAGTTTCTCTCCTTTGACAATGTGTCAAACTTCTTATGCAACTCGGCTTTTGCATTCTTCTCCTTAAATATTGTTGATGACAGTTCAGATAGATTCTTTGTAAGCTTAGCAATCTCATTCTCAAACACTTTCTTCTCTTCAGTAAAATCATCCTTTATAATATGTGTCTCAACTATCTTCTTCTTTTCTTTCTCAAATTTCTCTCTTTCCAGTATGATTACTTTATCAAAGTCTGAAACTTGTTGAGAAAGTTTAATGCATTTTAGCTCCACAACTTTCTTTTCTTCAAATGCCTTTCTAGAGAAATCAGAGAATTTCTTTGCAAAATCTTTTCTTTCTTTTTCATAACCTTCTTTTTCTTTCTTCTCTTTTTCAACTTGAGCTTCTAATTCAGATAATTTCTTTTTCAGCTCAGCATTCTCTTTTTCAGACTCTTTTCTTTGTTGTTCAATCTTCTTCAAGTCATCTTGAGCTTTTGTATTGTCTTTGACTTGGGTTGCTTTTTCCTTCATCATATTAATTTCAATCTCAAGACCAAAGACTTGATTTTTCAGCTTATCTCTCTCCGCAAAAATTTGAGAATTTAACTTTTTAAGTCCATCAACTGTCTCACTGGCAATATTTGCTCGTCTTTTACAATCATCAAGCTCTCTTATCATCTCAACAATATCATAAATGTCATCCTGATACATTTTGAAATATATTAAAAATATGCTAGGAATGATCGTTAATCCAATATGAAATCACAAGAAAAATACAAAAATCTTGAAATAAGAATTCAGAAATTTTGATCACAATCAGAACAATGTCCCCCTAGGCAGACTTAGCACGGGGGTCCCGCTATTAAAGAGCATGTTACAGTTTTGAAAATTCTCAAAAAATATTCTAAGTGACAAAACTCGCAGATCACTATTGAAAATGAAACTCGCAGGCTGAGAAACACGCAAATCAAAGTCTGCGCGTTTGATAAACTCTCAAGCAAACTCGCAAGTAAACTCGCAAGCAAACTCGCAAAGACTTGCCCGTTCTGATGAACTCGCTAAGCACTGAAACTCGCTAAACGATAAAACTCGCAAGTGCCTAAACACGCAAGTTACTATTCACGCTAAAACGCGCTGATAGAGGCGTGCGCGTTCCAGAAACTCGCTAGGCACTACTTGCGCGTTTTGAGCAAACTCGCTAACCACACTTGCGCGTTTCAATACTTAGAAAAATTCTGAAATCTTCAAACTCGCACGACAAAGAACTCGCTGAACACTGTTCCTTCTCAAACTCGCTAGCTTCAATTAGCGCGTTTCTATAACTCGCAACTAACGCCTTGCGCGTTTCGACCAAAAAAACGAATTTCTTCAGCTTGCGCGTTCTAACGAAGAACTTGCGCGTTCTTCAGATCTAGCGCGTTCTTCAGATATCTTGCGTGTTCTTCATCTGATTCATCGATTTCAACATAAAACTTCGAATCTGATCACCAAACTTTGAGAATTTGTTCACTTGATCACCGAGAACTCATTTCCAACAACTATTTTCGATTTACAACACAAAATCTACATAATTGATGTGAATACAGTGCAAAAACTCGAAAACTCAAAAACACACAAAATCATCAAATTGATGATCAATTACAGTGCAATTACTGAAATAAACGATACAGACTCGATCTATTTCACTCAGCGAACAAAACCTGATCAATTTCAACTCGAAATTTCTACTAAAACTCAAAAATGATTCGGTGAACAGTGACGATGAACAGTACTTAATGAACAGTGTCGATTTTTTTTAAAATTTTCTTGATTTTCAAACGGATTTGGCTCTGATACCAATTGTGGCCCAAGAATTACTAGCATAAAACACATACAAATCTACACAAACATTATTGTTTATTAATCACAAGTATTACATCAAGATAGAATGTGTTTGTGTGGGTAACCAATGTGTACTACTATGTGTGTTCTTACTTTCTCTCAATTACACCTTCACTTTCACACACTTAATCTCTTGTTCTTGCACACTTTCACTCTTACTAAACAACACTATGACTTGCTTATATATAGGTCAACATGACCAAGCAAGGTCAAACCTTCTAAGCTCATTTACACCACACACAAACACTAATACAACAATTACAATAATGACCCTCATTTAATCTTGAATACAATTATAGTCTAACAACAAACGAAAAAACTTGTGTCGGAATCAAACAATATACGTGTAGGTACGAAGTTTAGGAGAAACGTACCCGACACCACATCGGTCGAATCCTTCGCCTCTTTGGTGGTTATTTGAAACGCTCTCCCCGCCGCTCTCGGAGGATCCATATTCTTTGATCCGCTTCCTCCCATTGGGCACTCACTTCTGATATG
This sequence comes from Arctium minus, assembly GCA_954870635.1. Lineage (NCBI taxonomy): Eukaryota > Viridiplantae > Streptophyta > Magnoliopsida > Asterales > Asteraceae > Arctium > Arctium minus. Next base: position 148,636,609 of record OX941081.1, read on the forward strand.
GCACGGTTCCTTGCATTCTAAACACGTAATCCCTTTGACCGAGCAATCACGGAGATCATGACCCATCTTTCCACACTTGAAACACCCTGTCCCACTCGAATTACACGGGTCGTCATGCTTACTCCGGCATTTAGGGCACCACCTAGCCTCTCGTCTAACCTCAGTCCCGCGGTAGTTGTTGTTAAAAGGCCTTGTCTTCTTTGTGGGTGCAGAACTTCTCTCCCATTTCCTCTTCTCTAGAACCCCCCCTTCTCTTCTTTGCCCCGATTGTAGGCATCTTCCACTAGTTGTGCCTTTTCAATTGCTTCCTGAAGGCTAGAGGCCTTGGACACACAGACCATGTTCATCATGTCCGATGGAAGGCCTTTGATGTAGCTTTAATCTTCTCTTTCTAGTTGGGACTAGGTGCTCCACCAATCCCAGTTTGTCCATAAATTTCCATTTGTAATCTTTCACTGACTTATCCCCTTTCTTCAAGTTATGAAATTCTTCCTCTATCCGATCCATAGCCCTTTCGTTACAATATTCTTCCATCAACTTCTTCTTGAAAGTCATCCAACTCATCTTGGCCAACACCGAGGCCTCAAGAGAGGTAAAATAAATGTTCCACCAGGTGAGGGTCGTGCCTCTTAACATTTGGGAACCAAAGGTTGCATTTTGGCTCTTTCCACAATCACTAGATCTGAAGGCCTGCTCCATTTCTCGAATCCAGTTCATGCAGATAACCGGATCATCTGCCCCTTTGAACTCGGGCGGTCGGCAACAAAGAAAGGCTTTGAAGGAACAAGTCTTCTTTTCCTGTCTCATGTCTAGAGTCACGGGACCGTCCGTAGGGATCTCGTTCCCGGTACCACCGGATCCCGCTACAATGACATTCTCGAAAACCGTTTCCTGCCTACGGTTGTTAGTGTCCCTGTCCTCAAGAAGCTTTAAGAATAACTCTTGTTGTTGTGCCATTGCCTTATTCATAGCCAACATCATTCTGGTTTCGCCGTTACCTCTTCCATGATAGGTTTCGATGTCTCGAGGTTACGTTGGGGAATATGTTCGATTCTCCCACCCAACACCTCATTCAAACGGGAAGGCTCTTCCGCCACGGTCACCCGTGGTTGATCGGTCGTGGATGTCGTTGCTTCGTGGCCCTCCGATCTATTGCGGGTATTAACCATTTTCAGTATGTCATTCATATGAGAGTAGGGGTGAGAAATAGGCTAGAAGAACATATAATTTCGATGAGGAAATTATATGAGAGTAGGGGTGAACCCTGGTGGCATAGTCGTCGGACATAGTCGCCCAAGGGGTGTCGGGCCCGCCTTCGACCCAAACCGATCCGATTTCGATGAGGAAAGAGTGTACCCAATTTCACTCTCCAAAGTTAGGCGAGGAGATATACCCACATGAACCACTTTCAAACAACGAATCGGAACCATGGGGATAAAGTCTTCCCCAAAACACGGGTGTTACATATATGAATCATTTAAAAGAGTTCATATATGAATTACACTAGTTCATATATGAATATATAATTCATATGTGAATTATACAGGTTCATATATGAATTCGTCCCGCGTATTTTAGGAAACTACCCCTCTATCTTCTACAGACCACACAAGAAATTATCCGATGCTTCACGGTCAAAGCCGCAAATGTTGATCAGATAAAAGGGTTAGGATCATTTCTCTATTTCTCATATATTTAGTATTTCTTAGATGAACCTAATCATATATATATATATATATATATAGAGAGAGAGAGAGAGAGAGAGAGAGATGAAAGTTCAAATGAAAACTCAACTTTCATTGTGCACGCGAGGACGAATCTCGGCCACTCCATCTCTATTGATCCAACAACTCATATTGAATAGAGTTTTTAATTTTAAGATGATTAGGGATAAAAATGGAAGATAATTTAAATTCATGCTTACCATATTTGACTTTTTATTTTTATTTTAATTAAAAACTTTTACCTACTTAAAGTTTAAATAAATTATCTTAAAACTTACTAATATTTTAATCAAACAAATTACATCAAAAAAACGATAATGACATCCATCTCGATATAGTTTTTTGTTGTTTTACGTGAAATGCTATATATTTGTTATATTCATTATAAATATTTATGTGCGTTCAAGTGTGTACAACACCTCGACACCGTAAGTCTGTAACTCGACATCACCTTCTTCAACACTTTCTTCAACGTCGTAAGACATCACCTTCTTCATCACCGTAACCCAACGCCCATCGAGCCAAATCGAGAAACAATCTAGTTTCGGTTGTGAATCGGGGAACAAAAGAGAGTGTGTCCCGTCTCCACACCTTCATGGTTCATTAATGTATTATTCATCATGAATAATGTATCATTCAGAATGAATAATACAACGTTCAGGGTGAATAATTAATGAATTTGTGTATTATTCATCCTGAATAATGAATGAGCGTTCACAATTATTATTTATACTGAATGTGGGACACCTGGAGATGCACATACATAGACTTAAGTTCGCGTGAGACCAAGCAGTTTCCCTGAGACCGGTGAGACCAAGCTTTAAAGTATGAAACTTCACTCCAAAAAACTGTGAATGTAAAAAAAATCGAACTTTTCATAGGGAAAACACCGTAAATGTTACGTTCACGGTGTTTTTCGCTGTGAATGTTCGTTTTTTTTACTTTCACAACGTCTTCACTGTGAAGGTTTGATTTTTTTAAACTTGATTTAGGTTTTTTTACCTTCATAGTGTGATTACATTATGAAGGTTCGAATGTTTTTACTTTCACAGTGTTTCGGTGTGAAGTTTCATGTTTTAAGGCTTGGTCTCACGCGGTCTCACGGAAACAGCTTGGTCTCACGTGAACCTGACCCCACATACATATTTATAATGAATTAAATCAAATTTCGATTGTGTCCACACCTTCACATGTCATTCATATTATTCATCATGAATAATACAACATTCAGGATGAATAATACAACATTCAGGGTGAATAATACACGATTCATGATGAATAATACATGAATCATAAATTCGTGTATTATTCATCATTAATGTTGTATATTCATCCTGAATACTTTATTATTCATCATTAATAGTGAATGAACGTTTACTTTTGTTATTCATAATAAATATAACACAAATATATAACATTTCACGTAAAAAACGGTTAAAATGAAAAGAAAAAAAACTATATCGAGATGGATGTCATATCGAAGAGCACGAAATTCTCGTTTTTTAATGTAATTTGTTTGATTAAAATATTAGTAATTTTTAAGATAATTTATTTTAAATTTTAAAAAGGTAAAAGTTTTTTAAATAAAAAAGAAAATAAAAAGTCAAACAAGGTAGACGTTGATTCAAATTTCAAGTTTTGTCAATAATCACTTCTCAATTAATCTTATTATGTTTTAACCATTGATTAGTTTTCTAAGTTATGATCAATGACTAAAATTGGTCCTTATGTGCACAATGGAAAATGAATTTTTATTTAAACCCACCACTTCATTTTCAGCTGAAGTACTAAAATCTTATTATTCGTTTTTAATTTTTTATTCATCTTAAAACATTCTAGTTAAATTCGTTTTGTGCAACAGAAAAAGGGGAGACTAATGACACCCTTATAAATAATTTTTTTTTATCTTATATACATCAAAATCAAAACTTATTTTTTACATTCTCAATCCATAAATTAACCTGATTTTCACATTAATAAAGGTGCCATTAGTATTGCCTTAGAAAAAGGGCAGAATAAATCCAATTATTGTTGAGTGACAAAATAAATCATTGAATCTTTTATTGTCTGCTTTATTTTGAAAGTAACGTATAAACGTACTTTAATTTTATATCTTTATATACGACTCAACATATTATTTAGTAGATTTTATTAAAAAAATTATAGGGGGTTGTTATATGCACCTTCTTTAGGTCAAAATGGGATCAAATCATGCATTGAAAATGTAAAAAGAGCATTGAAATTGTAAAAATAGGGGTTTGATGTTGATGGATGTGAGGAGGAAATTAGTAGAGTAGGTGCATTTAACAAGTAGGGAGAGGTGCATATATCTTAACCCAATTAAAAACTTATAAAAAATATCGTATTATGACAAACCTAAAATCAATTTTAAGTCGATTCAAATTATAAACTTATGTAAAATTTCCGATATACTTTCGGTGTTTAAGAAAAAAAAAAAGAATCTGATAATTGAGTGAGGAAATAAAATTATGGACAATAATTATTCGGGTATTTAAATATTTTTTTTCATTATAAAAAAGGAGAGTGGGCCAAGATTGACCGTCGAAATTCGTATACGTGTCCCGTTAATTATTCATGCAAAGGGCTAAAATCGTCATTTCACAAGACAGCTCACAACACACCACCAGATGTCCTAATTCTATCTACTACGCCATCTCCAACTCGAATCAATGGACCCTTTGTCTTTGTTTGTGTGGGTCCACCAGTATTTTACAAAACTTTAATAATCATGTTATTTATTTATGTTCTTCAGTTTAATAAACGTATTTATTTAATAATATTATATATTCTTTAAGAAGAAAATTTTATAAAAGTCAACATAATCTTTTTTATGTCAAATATTTATATCCATATTGTATATGTTTTTCTTTTTTTTCTAATGAGGCTTTTTGAAAAAATTTAATGTATTTTTTATTTTCATTTTATGATCGAGAACTTGAATCAATTTATTATTTGTTTTTACAGTTTTTACTAATATAATGTAACACCCATAAATTTAGAGAAAAAAAAAAACTCAATAAAACTCCGATGAAATAAATAAATAAGGATAAAATACCTTCTAAAAATCCATCATTTTTTTTTTGGTAACCGTGGGTTTCTGGGTCAGCTTACGCGCATCGACTAATCCTCGGGCGACCACGAATGGCCTGGAGTAATCGTAGATGAACCTCCATGGCCACAACAGCTTTGGCAGTGCCTGGATTTGAACCCTGGGTAGATGTGATTTTCCACTACAACTCTAAACCCTAAAAATCCATCCTTGGAAACACTTTAATTTTGAAACATAAATAACTACAACATTTATTAACTTAGATCCTACACCAAGACTAGATCAGGTCAGGTGTTACTCAACCCAATACAAATTGGTATTCCCAAAATGCGGAAGATTTCACCAAGTAATCACTTCCCGTGCATACAACTATCACTTATCTTTTTACAGTGTCGCTAGTACTAATTCACAACCGGAACCTGATTCACATGCCGACAAGTAAAAATGTTAGGTTAACACCTAATGAGTTCAAGAGTTTTCATCATGATTAAAATAGTTCGTTAAACGCAAAGAATGCAACTTAAATCATGATTTCCAAAATAAGATATTTATATTAAATATGCAAACAAACCATTTTCCAACGCCCACAAATTCTTATGGCGAAACTTCAAAATGTATAACACTTCCCCAAAAGAGACTCAGACCTGAAACTCACTCAAAACGTGAAAACGTATTAAACTTTCAAATAATGTAAACGAGAATAAAACTCTATTGTTCAAAACATCCAAACACGGATGAGGCATAAAACGCAACCCATAAATCATGGGAAAACAATCCATATAAATATAACATGTCACCGAAAACATGGAACCAAATCCAATACTCACGCGACCGCAAAATGAAATGAAATCCAAATATCAAAGCATGGAAGTGACATATTTCATTCAAAACTTAATATTAATATACGTGGAGGGAAATCCAAAATTAAGGTCATCGTTTACAGTCAACCGCACAAGCCCAACGATAATAAAGCAATGACATTTTAATGTCTAAAATATTGTTGTCCATTGAGAGTGGAGGAACACAAAAGTATGTCACTCATACAACGTTAATCGTATGACACTTCACGACATAAAATCCCAAGTGCCCCTACGACTACTTTCAAGCTACACCCAAAGAGACAGCTGACCTTAGTGAATATTACTAAGAATACCACCAAAGGCCCGACACAGTCGGGGGTTACAAGCATGGCATTGACCCGACATGACGGAGGCCCCAAACGCCCATCAGCACAATAGCACAACCGTACTCAACCCTCCTAGTGTACACTTGAAAGGTTAAGGTCATAAAACATGGGTCCTGGGGTTAAATCCCGCACCACCCAGTTGACCATTAAATAAAGGCAGACTTACGTGTCTATGGATCCAATGCAACACAGTCTAAAATTACATGATTACACAGGAATGACCAATGCACTCGAGCATGTAATTATCATTATTATGCAACAAGATGCAATAAGATGCAAATCATAAATGGGGCTCTCATCAAGCCATTAAAACCGAACAAATGTCCTCAAGACTCTTTTAAGTCAAAACCGGGTTAAATGCTAAAAACCCAATAGACCAACAAATAACGGTTCTCATATAATAAAACACATTTAAACAAAGTTTACGTAAACAAATATCTCGAAGATATGATCGGTCTAAAACTCATTATGGATTGGGACGAACGATTTTCCAAAAAGGCTCATACCCTTATGTTTACAAAACATCCCTTAATACGTAAACGTGCGTTTTCCAATGATTTATAAAATCAAATTCACCAAAAATGTATAAACCATTAAATAAACTTTACTCGTACAATAAATCACCAAAAAGAGACATTTAAATTAATTACTTATCAAAATACCCAAGAATCCCGAATGTGGGTGTTTCACAAGATTTTAACTTCAACATTTGATAATTATCAGGTAAAACACATAAGCACTTTTAAAATAGACATTTTGGCATGTACAACATTTTCACAAATCAACTGGAACTCACCTTGCTAGATTTACGCTAAATCTAGATTTTTCCCCAACTTGAGCTCATTTGAAGAAATTTGAATTCTCAAGCCAAATCTTCCAAAAACCTAGATCCATAAGTTTCCAACCATGAATGCACGTATCCAAATAGGGGTGTTCACAGGTTGGGTTGGCCGGGTTGAAGGCACTTAAACAACCCAACCCAATGTTTGGGGTTTGAAAAATCTCAACCCAACCCAATCCAATCAAAAGTGTAACCCAACCCAACCCAAACCGTGCGGGTTGGGTTGGGTTAGTCGGGTTGGTCGTGTTGAAATTTAATACATCATTTCACAATCTAACTAAGTGATTCCGTTAAAAAAAACTAAAATCAAAATTGATATATAAAAATAAGGTTAATAAAAGAAGAGAAGAGTAGAAGAAGAGTATCCCTTGCCTCTTGATTCTATCGATTTTGAAGACTTGAAGTTTAGATTCGTGCGATTTTAATTAGCGTGGTCTCGTGGACAAATCTAAACTACAGCTAAGATAGGAAGACTTTAAAATAGATAGAAAGAAAATACAATAAAAGTCTAAAACCATTATAAAAAAAATAAAAGCGTAAGTTTTGGTCGGGTTGGCGGTTTGGCGGGTTGGACGGGTTACTTTGGGCCCAACCCGTTTCCAACCCAATAGATGCGGTTTGGGAAAAATTTGTATCGATTATGTATCGGTTTACCTCGGTTTGAGTTTTTTTGCGTTTTTTCGGGTTGGGTTGGTCGGGTTGGTCGGAAATCTGAGCACCCCTATATCCAAACACTTAGAATCATTCCCCTAAACACCTTATGTCGAAATCTCCATTTTGACCAAAACCCTAATTTTGACCTAAATTCTTCAAAATCATCCAAATCGAAATTGAGAAACATAAACACTAGGAAGTCATCAATGGAGCATTTATAACTTGATTAAAGTATTAGAAAAGAGAGGGATAAGCTCACCACTTAGGTTTTGATCAAAACCTATTAAACCTCAAAAATCTCTAGTGTTGGAGATAAGAACTTGATCTTGCATCAAAATGTGAAACCACTAGCATGAGATGGAGAAGGAACACTCTAATCTTCATGGAAAAGCCTCAAAATCAATTAGGGTTCGTGAGGGAAGAATGGGAAACGACTTGGAAGAGAAAGGGAAGAGATTAGAAGTGAGAAATGAGAAGAATAACTGAAAATCGGGATTTAACTAGTCCCTCGTGCCCGTGGGCGACAATGACAGGGTCAAAATCGCAGGGCATTGTCGCAAGGGATGTACCGAGGGTATCCCCCATCTTGAGACTTTTTCAGGCGACAGTGACACTGTCATAGTAGCGTGGCATAGTCGTCGGGCCTGTACCGAGCCCCAAAACTCAACTCTCATTGAAAACACTCTCGACTCGCTTAGAGATCAAAATCAATAAATTCTTAACACAAAACCCTTAGAAACCTCAAAAGACCATGGGACAACTTTGACTTACCGATAATTCGGGCGTTACAATCCTCCCAACCTTAAAAGAGATTTTGTCCTCAAAATCTAGCTTCCCATTTAACGCTGTCCTCATAATTGACTAATCTGTTGTTAGATCACAGATTTATTGGATTCAAGATCATCCAATCTGAAGATCCAATCTGAAGCTAAAGCCAAAAGTCAACTCTTAATATAAGTCTAATGTCAGTTTGTAATAAATGTCAAAGTTCATTTTTAGTATTTTATTATTATCCTAAATATCTAGATATTATGTTTAGATATTATTTTAGGATATTTAGTTAGATATTTTTATTATGTTTATGTTTGTTTAATGTTAGTGTGTCAAGCAAGTCTAGAGAAATCAGAGATCACACATAGAACACACACACAAAAGGTGTAAATCAGAGAACATCGAGAGCTAAAACAGAGAAAACATCAATCCTTGTAATCCATTGATTATTAATCAAACAAGTTGGTAATCATATGTGTTATTGTTTTGATAAGAACTTGATATATTGTGGACCGACAATTGGTATCAGAGCTTGAAAAACAAATTCAAATAAAGTTTATAAAACTCGACTCTGTGTTCTTCATTTCAAAATCATTTTCGAGTTTTAGTGTGTTTTAGGTGTTGAAATCGATCAGGTTGTGATCGATTTGTGGTCTAGATCGAGTTGTTGTTGCTTAATTTCAGTATAGAGCTTCAATCGATTCAAATTTTGGAATTTGTTGCAAAAACAGTTCACGTCTTTAGCTTACTGTTTCATCGAGTGGATTTTCAAAAAGTGATTTTTATCGAGATCAAGTGGTTACAATCTGTTCTAGAAGTGTTAGAGGTCAATTTGTTAGAATTTGGGAATGCTAATTGTTGAAAATCAAGGTTATTTGAGAAAATCAGATCGATTTTCGAAGAACAGGGACGAACTCGCGCAAAGTTAAGATTTGCGCCAGTTCATAGTCAGATTTGCGCCATCAACACGCCGCGCAAAACGTCCTTTCGCGCAATCAACTGTTCGCGCAAAACTTCATTTGCGCCAGCTTCGACTCACGCAAACCGGACGAATATCTCCACTTTACGCCAACAACTTTTTAGCGCAAAGTTCGCTTTTGCGCCATCAACATCTCGCACAAAAGTTATTTCGCGCAACCTTTGTCTCACGCAAAACTCAGATTGCGTCACCTATATCTCACGCAAAGTTCAAAACGCAAAGATATCTCAAGTTCACTTTTGCGCTAACACCTCATAACGCAAAGTTACTTTTGCGCCAGCTTCTTCTAGCGCAAAGTGTTACTTCGCGCCACAGACATCTTGCACAAAACTCTTTTGCGCCAGCCACTTTTAGCGCAAAGTTTGCCTTTTTACTCCAGAATCTTGACTTAGTCTTTTTCAAAAAGAATGACTTCAAGAGAATCTCTAGCGATCGGAACTGACTCAAAGCCACCAGCACTCTTCAGGGGAGAGTATGAACAGTGGAAAGATCGGTTCATGGACTTCATTGAAAGATATGAGTTGGGTGAATTCATTAGGAAATCGATAGAAGAGGGAGTTATGGCACCAGTTTATGAGACTCGTACGGAAGGACTGTAGCAACATAGTTTGAACTTAAGTATCATGAACTAGAAAGTGATAACCTTAGAAGAGCAAAAGGTGATAGATTAGCAAAGTCTTATATTCTTCAAGGCATTCCAAATGAAATATACGTGAAGATAGACAGCTATAAGGCCTCAGACAAACAGATGTAGGATCAGCTAGAGAATATGATGCTAGGATCAAAAGTTGTGAACCCGCTCAAGATATCCAACTGCCTAAACAACTATGAAGAATTCAAAGGCAGAGTTGGACAAACACTAGCAGAAACTTATGACAGGTTTGTAACCTTGCTGAATGAACTAAGCAAGAATAAGGTCAATAAATCGCAAATAGAGCTGAATGTCAAATTCCTAAGCATTCTCCAGCCTGAATGGAAGAGGTTTGCCAGACAAATGAAGCAAATCAAAGATCTAAACGAGATTCCACTTCATGAGGTGTATGAAACCCTCAAACAAAATGAAGAAGAGGTGGATGAAATCTTGGATGAAAAGAGACAGGGTGAAAAGACAGTTGCTGACTCAACTGCTCTTGTTGTGAGAAAGAAAAAGAAGAAGATGCTTATGTCTGAATCAGATGAGGTTGAAAATGAAGCAAACTCTGACTCGAATGATTGTGAACAACTGAAGCAGGAAATGCTTATACTGACAAAGGCTTTTCAGAAGAAGTTCTACAAGAAGCCAAGTTCAAACAATCAGAGGTATTCTTCTGGTCCGAGCAACTATGTTCACAAGGAGAGGGTTGAAAGAAAGAGGATTGAAGGAAAGAGAATAGAGTAAAGGAAGCCGGAAGAGAGACGGTATCAAGCTGAAGGATCTAGTCAGTCAGAACCTCCAACATGCTACAATTGTGGCAAAATAGGTCACTTTGCCAGAGACTACCGAAGACCCAAAGTCAGAAACTCAGACTACTACAAGAATAAGATGCTTCTAGCCAAGCAACAGGAGGCTATAAAAGGCATTGATGGCAGAAGATGAGTACTGGCTTGATCAATCAGATGATGAGAATGAAGAGAAGGATGAAACAACTCACATGTGCTTAATGGGCAAGCAGGAATCAGAAGCTGAAGTTGATTCTGATGAAGAGGAAAACGAGGTATGTGATTTAACTCATTCTGACTTCTTAAATCAAATGCATGACATGTTGACTAAACTCGAAGAGTTAGAGTCAAAGCTTAAGCGATAAAAAGGTGTTATCAATGACAAAAACCAATGAATACAGAAACTTAGCGAGGATATTGCTGAGAAGAAATTATTGATTGAGACAATGCATAAAAACTTTGATAACTGCGCTAAAGAAAAGACAATAATTCTCAAAGAAATAACTGAAACAAATTCTAAATTGAGAAAAAGTGAGTTTGATTTCAGAGAGCTTACGAAAATGTATTCTTCGTGTTCCAAAGAGAATGAATCTTTACTTGCAAAATTAAAAGCTTTGGAAGAGAAGTTATACAAAATGGGTCAAACTGAACAAACCATTCATCTGAACAAACCCAAAGAGGAAATAGAGAGTTGGGTACTCGGATACGAGAATCCTCATTACCTTAAAAATGCTAAATCTGAAGTGCCTATACTTTATGATTTTACTTTTATGAAACTAGCTCGTCGAATCCCTGAGCTTAAAGTTTTCTGGACTGGACTGTCAAAAGAGGATGAAGCCAAGGAAACAGAAAAACGAAAGAACACATCTAATGTTTAACTTCCATTTCGTTATGCAAAGTTGAATAATAGTTATATTGATGATCCAATATATCAAAAGAAATCTCTTTCAAATGACTTATTTCAGAGTTATTCTGTCAAAGAAATGGAGGCGAAGCCTATTAAAGGTAAACTATATGTCCCTCCTCTCGTGTTGGAAAGTAAAATTTCTGAACTTGAGACTTCTTTAACAGATGAAAGACTTTTGATTGATATTGAACAAAAAGTTTTTTCAACTGTGCTTAAGAGTTATGTTCTTTCTAAATCTTCAAAGGCTTCAAAATCTGATGATCTGTTTGGTTTAGCTAATGGAGGGTTTGATTTTCTAAACTCCGATGGTGTTTTAGATGAGTGTATTGATCAATTTGATTTTCATGCCAAACTTCCTAACCATTCATCTTTTGTTGTGAAATCCTTTGGATCAACCAGTATGTTTGAAAAAGGTAAATCATCAACGAAAGTTGATAAATCAGCTTCTGTGAAAGCGAAGAATGCGAAAGGTAAGAAGAAATCTTAGCATTCACAGAAACCGATCACTACTGGTAACCCAAAGAAGATGCATTCTTTTGTTGCTCAAAAGTCTAACTCACAAATTTCAAATGTTTCAGATTTGAGCCAGAAAAGGCAGGGAGTTAAGTCTGAATGGAAAGCAAAACAGAAGATAGACGAGAATGCAAAATCTTTTTCAAGTGTTAATTGTAATAAGACTATGCCTAGTAAAGATGTTTTGAATGCGAATGTTGCTACTATCTTGAAACCAAAACTTGTCGTATATCGCAAGAAATATTCTATGAAGCAATTATTCAAGTTATCTTTATCTGCTAGAAAGTCTTCATACTATGATAAACATGTTTATGCTTCTCGTAAAGATTCTGATGTTTGGTTTGGAACTTATCATGTGCACTCTTATCATTCTAATGCTTCCAATGAATTTCAAATGAAAAACGAACCCAAATTTCAATGGGTACCAAAATCTTGTGCTAACACAGTTGGACCCAAATTCCAATGGGTACCAAAAGCTAAATCTGTGTTGCAGGAACTCAAAGTTTAAGAGGGAGCATAGAAATTAGGCTTTTGAACAAATCATTTCAAAACCCGGACTTAAATGTCAATATGGAGGCTTCTAAGAAATTTAGCTTAGAACCCGTACTTCAACGAAGTATGACTTCTAGACAAAACAGTCTAGGACTCGTACCTCACAGAATAATGGCTCTTGAATACAACAGTTCAAGACCCGCACTTCAATGCTCAAAAGTCTTTACTTTAAATTTTGTTTTATCGATATCTAAATCTCTTGTTTTGTAATTTCTCTTGTGCAGATCCATCATATGTGGTACTTGGATAGCGGATGTTCCAAGCATATGACTGGAAAAAAAGGTATGTTGACCAACTTTACAGAGAAGTATTGCGGAACAGTTAGATTCGACAATGATCAATTTTCACCAATACTGGGTTATAGTGATATGGTACATGACAAAGTCACGATCAAGAAGGTGAGCTATGTTGAAGGCTTAGGACACAACCTGTTCAGTATAGGCCAGTTCTGTGACAAAGGCTTAGAGGTCAATTTCAAAGCCAAGAGGTGTTCTGTTCGCACTGAAGAAGGTGAGGAACTCTTGGTTGGCACTCGAAAGTCCGACCTCTACACAATCAATTTGTCAAACGTCCAGACTGACAAGAAGGTTTATCTATTTTCTAAAGCCTCGATGTAGCAAAGTTGGCTATGGCATCGACGGCTCTCTCACCTTAACTTTAGGTACATCAACAAGCTGGTCAGTGGAAATGTTGATCCAAACTCTCAGTGATTTGATAACGACTCTTTTCTATACTTAGTGAAAATTACGTTTTAATATGTATTAGTGTTTCACCATCAACGATCAGACTGAGTCTGTTCAGTTATCGTTGATAGTCTTTCTTAAAAACATTTAATAAGTATTAGTGTTTCACTATCAGTGATCAAACTGAGTCTGTTCAGTTATCACTGATAGTTCTGATGTAAACAGTAACGTAATCCCTGAAGACAAGTCTCACGTCAACATATGTTCATAGCTGAATCGAAGACGAAGCCACTGAACAAAGAGAAGTCTACTAGTGACCTGATGCGGATATCAGTGAAGCAAAGACAACTCTACTTATACGCGAAGGAACATGAGGAAAAGCTTCAGCGATAGCTGAACCTCTTTATATCTCTGAAGAAAGAGATATTCAGCGATCAATCGATCACAAAGCTTATGCCTCAAGTTTCCTTTTGTCTTACCTTGCACAACCAGTACGATGTGTCAGAACGGACATATCTCTGCCACAAATCGTACAACAACTCTGTCAACTACACTGTTCATGATACGGCCGAAAGCATGTCTCCCAAAAGTCAGACTACCAAAGCCAATCACTGAATGACACGTGTAAAGTACCCTGCCATGCATTTAATGCATAGGGTATAAATAGAAAGATCACCTCTCCATCTGAGAGTGTGCTCAATCCTTGAACCCCAAATAGAAATCTTTGTTTTCTATACTCTCTAAAAACCCCCATTCTCTATATTCTTGTGCAACCATTTTTGTGTTTCTTAAGTTTGTTTAGATTGAGTCTGTCTTAATCTTATTCCGCAACAAACTTGTAAATTGTGTTTGATTATTCAATAAAAAATTTATTAAACTTTAAATACTGTGTTTGTATTCAACCCCCCCCCCCCTTCTACAAACTTGTTAAGAACCTCCGGGACCAACAAGTGGTATCAGAGCAAACTGTTTAATCTGGTAAACAAGATCTTGCTTTATTCTCTTCCTTGCTATTCTAATATGCCACTAAACACAAACACAAACTATTTTGATAATGGTTCGCTATTTAAACCTCCTCGATTTAGCAGAGATAACTTCTCTCTCTGGAAAAATCGAATGATGCTTTTTCTTGAAGGTGCAGATCCCACTATACCTGAGTACGTAGCAAATGGACCCTATGAACCTGTCCAAATCATAGCTGCCATTCCATCTACTTCCACCACTCCATTTATTCCTGAACGATATATCGCTAAGGAAATCAGACAATGGAGTGATGAGGATAAAAAGAAAGTTGGTATCGATGCAAGGGCAAAGACCATTATCTCTATGGCTCTTCCTGATGAAGTTTTCCATTCCATCATGCATCTTAAAACTTCTAAAGAAATGTGGGAAACCATATGTGTTCAATATGAAGGCACCACTGAAATCCAGGAGACTCGAAAGTTTAACTTGGTAAGGCAGTATGAAAGTTTCATCGCTGGTAAGAATGAATCTCTTTCTGATGTTCATCAGCGATTTAACTGCTTAATCATTGATCTAAGAACCGTTGGCAGGACCTATTCTAACTCTGAGGTCCTAACAAAATTCTTAGAATGTCTTCCTAAAAGCTGGGATAGTTATTCAATATGTCTCAAGCTAACAAAAGACTTAAATTCTCTTTCTCTCAGCACCTTGTATGGAATATTGCTTAACTATGAGCAATCAAACCTGTTGAAGAAGAATCTTATAAAAGATTCTAAAGACTCCAAAAGCACTCCTGTTGCTTTAATCTCTTCAGAGATAATTCCATCTCAGCGATCTACTCTCACTATCACTGAGTTAGATTCTGAATCTAAGGATATATCAGACACTGATCTTTCAGAGTTTGATGAATCCTTAGCACTCTTGACAAACTCTTTTAAGAGATTTGCAAGAAAGAACAATTTCAAAAGAAATAAGCCTCTCTCTATCACTGACAAGCCAAAATCAACCCCTGTTGATAAGGCTTCTGCTACTTGCTATAACTGTGAAAAGATTGGACACTTTGCAAGTGAGTGCAGGTCAAAGAAAGTCTTCAAACCTTCTACCTCAAGAAGATCCAGCGATGAAAAATACCTAAGGTTGAAAGACAAATATCAAAAGCTGAAAAGCTACAAGCGAAAAGGTAAAGGTCTCATTGTTGAAGAACATGACTAGGCTGAATCACAAGAATCAAGTTCTGATGAAGAAGTCGCTAATCTTTGCCTCATGGCTGAGATTAAAGAAGAAGTGGAAGAACCAGCTGAAACTTCTATGAGCTATATATCATCTCAGGTATCTATCTCTAGTAATCCCTTTCTACCTGAATCAGAGAGAAGTCGCGCAGTTGATGTGCTGACGATTGATCTTTACAATGCTTTAAACGGCAAAACTCTAGCTGAGAGCAAAAACAATGACTTAACTGAACAACTGGAAAAATGCCATGAAAAAATCAAAGAACTAACTCTTTTAGAGGAAAGTTTGAAAGATCAAGTTGTAAATAAAATCATCAGCATAGAACGCGAACAAGCCATCGCTGCTCTAAAAGCAGAAAAGGCTACTGTTGAAAAATGGTGTAATTCTTCAACAAAGATCACTGAGATAATAAATGCTCAAACTACTGGTGGTGATAAAACCGATCTTGGTTTTTGGAAACCACAGGATGAGCTTAAAGAAGACTATTCCACGCTTAAGTTTGGAACATTTGTCACTTCTATCTCTGACACTTCTTATAATCAGTTTTATCCTTCTTCTTCTAATTCTATCCCTGAGGAAAAATCCAAAGGCTCTAAGTCTGCGGATAAAGGAAAATCCATCCTTCGTCCTCAGAAGGCTTCCAAGAAAGCAAAGCTGAAAGTTCCCTCTAAACCTTTAGCGAATCAATCCTCTAGCTCTGTGATAGAAATCTTCGATCTCTGTCCTCTGAAGCTAAAGATTGATCTCAAGCCTAAAAGATCTGAAGAAATCAAAATTCCACCCAGATCTCATGCTAAAAGCATTCTTGGACCTGGCCCTGCTCATCTTAAATTCTCAAAACCTTTTACTCCCGGTCCTAAAACCACTTTCAGATATAGAAAGTGCTATCACTGTGGTTTTACTGACCATATTGCAAGCAAATGTCCAACTGCCACCAAAGCTGATAAAACAACTAAAATGAAGATAAATGCCTCTAAGGCTGAGAAGGTCACCAAAGCTAAAAAATCAACCAAAGTGAAGAATACCACTAAGGTTAAGAAATTAACCAAAGTGAAGATTACCACTGAAGCTGAATCTTCATCTACTGTGAAGATTGTTGAACCTTCCATCTCCACTAATCCAAAAGGACCCATTGAAAAGTGGGTACCAAACAACGCTTAATCTTCCTTATGTGTGCAGGGATCAAAGGGCATCTGGTATCTCGATAGGTGATGTTCTCGTCATATGACTGGACAAAAAGACCTGCTCACTGAATACAAGGAAGAGAAAGGTCCCTCTGTGACCTTTGGTGGAAATGGAAAAGGCTATACCCGAGGGTTTGGTGTCCTCAGCAATGGGACAACTACCTTCAGAAGAGTCGCTTATGTAGATGGACTGAAGCACAATCTTTTGAGCATCAGTCAGCTATGTGACAAAGACTACGAAGTTCGCTTTTCTAAGAAAGCATGTTTAGTGATGAATGAGAAAGGAAAACTTGCTCTCAGTGGTTATCGCAAAGAAAATGTCTATGTAATAGATATGGAATCTACTACCACTTAAAACTTATGTTTTATTTCTAAAGCCTCTTCTGATGTCAACTGGCTATGGCACAAAAGGCTTTCTCATCTAAATTTCATAACCCTGAATTCTCTCTCTTCTAAGGAACTGGTTTCTGGTCTTCCTCAGCACTCATATGCTAAAGAATCTCTCTGTTCAGCTTGTGAAAAAGGAAAACAGACAAAAGCTAGTTTCAAGTCTAAACAAGTTTCCTCAGTGACAAGTCCTCTTCAGCTCTTGCCTATGGATTTGTTTGGTCCTGTCAACATCCAATCAATAACTGGAAAGAAATGCACGCTTGTCATTGTATATGAATACTCTCGCTACACCTGGGTTATCTTTCTTCGTTGCAAGGGTGATACTCATGAAGAACTAATATCTTTTGTTAAAAAGATGGAAGTGCTGAATAATCTTACTGTTCGCTGTATAAGAAGTGATCATGGAACTGAATTCAAAAACAGTTCTCTGAACAATTTCTTTGAGAACAAGGGAATTTCTCATAATTTCTCCTCAGTAAGAACACCTCAGCAAAACGGAGTCGCTGAAAGAAGAAACCGAACGATCATTGAAGCTGCTAGATCAATGCTCAGCGATTCTCACCTCCCTACTCAATTTTGGGCTGAAGCTATTAACACTGCTTGTTTTACTCAAAACAGATCGCTGATCGTAAAGCGATTTGGAAAGACAACTTATGAACTTTTTCATGGAAGAAAACCATCTATCAGTTTTCTTCATATCTTTGGTTGTCAGTGCTTTATCTTAAACAACAAAGATCAACTTGGAAAATTCAACCCAAAAGCTGATGATGGAATATTTCTTGGATATTCCTCCATGTCCAAAGCCTACAGAGTGTTCACCAAGAGAAGACAATATGTGGAAGAAACAATTCATGTCACCTTTGATGAAACTCGCTTAGCGAACTCTAAACCAATCGATGACAATGAAGCGTTAAATGCTTGGATGTTCTCTCACTACAAAGAAACAGAACCTTTCTTCTCATACCATCAGCATTCAAATCCTCCAGTTGCTGATGATGATCCAAGCATCATACCTCCTAACGCTGAATCCAGATCATGGATCTCAGCAGAGCCTCTAAACACACTTCTTCCCTCAGAACCATCTTCATATGAACACCTCTCAGAAAACAATATTATATCTGACACTCAACACTTGATAGCTGATGAGCCTCAAGCATCATCATCAGTGAACATTCCAATTGTTGATTCAATCTCTGAAGTAAGCGATCATGCTCACGCTCAGCGATGGACCATAGATCACCCCATTTATCAAATCCTTGGTGATCCCGATGCAGGTATTCAGACACGACGAAGTTCAGGTAATATATGTCTCTTTGTCAACTTTATTTCTTTAATAGAACCAAAAAAAGTTGATGATGCCCTCAGAGATACAAACTGGGTCAGCGCTATTCAAGAAGAGCTGACTGAGTTTACTCGTAACAAAGATTGGAATCTCGTTCCTAGACCATCTGACAAAACTATAATAGGCACCAAATGGGTGTTTAGAAACAAGTTAGATGAACATGGGACTGTAACCCGCAACAAGGCTCGACTTGTTTCCCAGGGATACAGACAAGAGGAAGGTATAGAATATGATGAAACCTTTTCCCCGGTGGCTAGGCTCGAAGCAATTCAAATATTCTTAGCCTATGCAGTCTATAAAGACTTCATTGTTTATCAAATGGATGTAAAATCAACATTCCTAAATGGAAAGCTGAATGAAGAAGTCTATGTAGAACAACCTCCAGGGTTCTATGACCCTAAGTATCCAAATTATGTTTATAAATTGGATAAGGCTGTCTATGGTCTCAAACAAGCCCCTCGTGCTTGGTATGACACTCTCTCATCTTTTCTTATCTCTGAAAAATTTGAAAGTGGCCAAATTGATAATACATTGTTTTTCAGAAAGATAAAAGGTCATATTATTCTTGTACAAATATATGTTGATGACATCATATTTGGTTCTACTAACCCATTGTTGTGTACTCGCTTCGCTGAAAGAATGAAGAAAGAATACAAAATGAGTATGATGGGTGAGCTGACATATTTTCTTGGTCTTCAGATTAAAAAATCTGACAAAGGTACTTTTATCAGCCAAGGTAAGTATGTTAAAGATATGCTGAAGAAGTTTGAACTAACACAAACTTCAATGATGAAAACTCCTATGGCACCTCCTCTAACACTTAACAAAGATCCTTCTGGAAAACCTGTTAATGTCACTGCCTATAGAGGAATGATAGGCTCCCTGCTGTATCTTACAGCGAGCCGACCTGACATTATGTACTCTACTTGTTTATGTGCACGCTATCAATCTGAACCCAAGGAATCTCATCTGATCGCTGTTAAGCGAATTTTCAGATATCTCAAAGGGACTCCTAACCTCGGTCTATGGTATCCCAAAGACTCAGGGTTCGATCTTAAAGGATATTCTGATAGTGATTTTGCAGGTTGTAAACTTGATAGAAAGAGTACCACTGGTGGATGTCAACTCCTAGGAGGAAAGCTGGTAAGCTGGACAAGCAAAAAACAAAATTCAGTGTCCACTTCCACAGCTGAAGCTGAATACGTAGCCGCTGGAAGTTGTTGTGCTCAGGTCTTATTGATGAGAAATCAACTATTGGACTATGACCTTCAGCTATCAAAGATTACCATCTATTGCGACAGCACTAGTGCTATCGCTATAGCAAATAATCCAGTGCTACATTCAAAGACAAAACACATAGAGATCAGATATCATTTTATCAGAGATCATGTGATGAATGGTGATATTGAACTCCATTTTATTCCTACTGACTATCAGCTTGCTGATTTATTCACCAAACCTCTTGATGAGACAAGGTTCAACTTTCTCATCAGTGAGCTTGGAATGCTGAATCTCGAAGATTAAATCTTCAGCGTTCATTCGTTAAGTCAGTGATCATAAGTTCCCCTTTATCATTCAATCTCTGATTAAAATTTTGACTCTCAGGTATGTTCTCTCAATCTCTACAACTGAATCTTCAGTCTGTAAGATTTTTTTTTTAAAAACAAACTTTAATCACTGAAGTTCTTCTTCAAATGATTAAAAGCTTTTTGAAAAACAAAATCTATCACTGAGTTCTCTCTTTAGTGATCCTTCTAATATACAAAAATCAGTCTCTGAATTTTCATCAGGGATTCTTTCAAAGGAAAACCTATCTCTGACTTTTCTTCAGAGATAATTTCAAAAAGGACAAATGAATTGTTTTTCTCTCTCCTATGACGTCATTTGAACTGACAATCCACGACATGCCTTTTTCTGACACGTTCGTCCGTTGCCCTTCTATCCAATCAACTTCGTGGGACGTGTCCATGTCGTGATGAACATTTGTATTCCCGCCTCTTTCTCTCTCCTACTCTCTACGCGTAAAAGGAATGTTTCTTTTCATTCTTATCTTTTACGCTTTCTGGAATTTCTTTTTCAAGCAAGAACTCTCTTAAGCATTTGCAAGAACATCTTTCAAATCATTTGCATCTTCTTTCTTAAGGATTAACAGGTTATTTTGGTCTTCCTTTTACTTAAATCTTGTTACTTAATCCTACTTATTTTCTATCATTATGGATTTTTATAAGATTTCTACTCTCTAAAATCATTCTTTTTGATTTTATTCTTTCAAAACCGTTGGTTTTCTCATTGTTCTTCCTTCTTAAACTAAGAACAATTTCTTAAATCTTCAAGTATTTTTGTTTTTATCTTAATCTGGTAAAAACTTCTTTATTTTTAGACTTTAATCCTTCCCTTCTATTCTTTATTTCTTTCCTTATTCAGAAATGGCACAGTCAGCACTTGTTCCCTCCAACAACGTCAAGTTCGCCATCCCTGAATCTGAAGTCCCCAAGAACAACCATCTTGGACGCCTCGACTTTGATGGAATCAAATACCCACACCTGGTGGATACTGCCAAATTTCTGAAGCAATCCTGTATTGC
The DNA here is from genome assembly GCA_954870635.1 of Arctium minus. Lineage (NCBI taxonomy): Eukaryota > Viridiplantae > Streptophyta > Magnoliopsida > Asterales > Asteraceae > Arctium > Arctium minus. Next base: position 148,657,601 of record OX941081.1, read on the forward strand.
TTATGCTCTCACTGTTGATCCAAAACCCTCTAAAACTCTCCTTCAACAGTTTTGGTTTACAACTGAAGAAACGACCATCACCAACAAGAAAGGTGATCAGGTCCCAGCAATTTCCTTCTGCGCTGACCTCGGCAAAGGAATGATGACCGCTTTCAGCTTAAGGAAGGCTCTCAGGTTTCCTGACAAACCTAAGAGTGGCTTTGAAGCTCTACCTACTGACGTTGAACTCATCCAATTTTTGGATGATATGGAGTACTGCTGGGACAACAAACCCCGCTCCACTATCCCCAACAAGAAGCTGACTCTCATTAAGAAGGCGAACATGCCTTCTCAGCTGAACTTCATCTTTTCTCACTTCATTCAATGCATGAGTGGGAAAAGTGGTTCTCTTGATCAGGCCAGTAAAGTACAACTCCAGATGGCCTACTCGGTCATCGCTGGCAAAAATTTCGACTTTGCCACCGCTATCTTTGACGATCTAAGGTCAAAGATAGAGAAGACGGAGAGGGATCCCAAGATCCCATATGTACGGTTTATCTGTGCATATCTGAAGTTCCTCTACGCCAACACTTACACCACTACTGCTGATGGCTCATTCGCCAAAGTGGGTCAGCGTTCACTGGAGGTCAAACCGCTGGCAAACGAAGTAAGTATCTCTACCCTTCGCTCTCGACTCTCTCTTCACACTTCTTCTACTTCAGCGGCCACGCAGGAGGTTCCTTCTTCTGCTACCCTTGCCGCTACCACCTCTTCCAAACGACCATCTGCTAGTTCCTTTGGTCCTTCGAAGAAGGCCAAAGTGACTAAGGAGACAAGCGCCACTAGTTCAAGGCCTGAGGATTTTTCTCGACAAACTTCTTTGGATGATTTCGTGGTTCTCTTCTCCACATCCTCAGCTCTCACATCATCACCCATGCCAGCGATCTCGGTCGTTGTCACAACATCAGTGACCCCACCCACTATTCCAATTCAACAAGCAACTGAGGTAACTACTCAAATCCCATCTTCTTCTATCCCCATCTCTAATCCTCCTATTTCATTGGTCTCTAACCCTTCTTCTCATATGCAGCAACCTCATGTTACATTTATAGGACCTGATCCTCAATTGTTTGAAAGAGACATGCAATTTTTCAACATGTTTGATCGATCAGGTATACCTAAAACCGCCAATACACCTTCCCTTTCCCCAACTAAGCCTGTTACTCAGTCACTAACTTTTCTTTCAGGTCCTAGTTTGGCAACTGTTGACGCGAATGTCAACAGTTTAGTTGAAAAGGTGGTTTCTCTCACCGCTGCTGTCAACAACATCACCAGCGCAGTCAATACCGCTGGTACTGAATTGAAGACCTTGACAGCTGCCTCCCAATCCAAAGCTGAAGCCTTTCACATCTCTGCTCTTCAAGAAGATCTTGTCAAAGTAAAGGAAGACACTCAACGAAAGTTTGACGCTCTATCGTCAAAGGTTGATTCTTGCACAACTCTTCTTCAGCAAGTCCTCAACAAGCTGAATGCACCAAGTCCGACTCCATCCCCTTCCTTCACATCGGATGACCGCACCTCACTGAATGTAGCTGTTGAATTCATTCATCAAGCTACTTCAGATCTCCCAGTGATTGAAGGAAGGCTAGATAGCCTGGAGTCTGAAGTCTGAAAGTTAGCCTCTGCACAACCTTCCTCTCCTACCGAAAATCTCTCCCTGGATGATAATGACAAAGAGGGGAGAAAGTAACTGAAGAAATTAAAGATGGGGAAGCTGAAGCTGCTGAGGTTCAACTCGAAGATCTTCCCTCTCATGTTGAGGGGGAGAAGGTTGCTGACCAAACCCTTACTTCTTTCAAAGACTTTGTCGAAGAAGAAGAAGAGGATGAAGATGAAGAAGATCTTGATCTTGATGATCAAGAGGAAGAGCAACCTCATCAAGAAGATGATGATGATGACGATGAAGAAGATCAGTCCTTATGGTGTTCTTCAGCAGCCATCACATCTTCAGTGATAACTTCGAAAGAAGTTGTCACAGCAGGGGGGAGTCATGGAACATCCTCAGAAAACCCCTTCCCAAAGCAAATCCAAAAGTGCGGTTGCTGAGGGAAACCTGAAGACTGTTTCACTATCTGAGGAGAATCCTTCTCAGGTATGCCTCTCACTTGTCCCTGTTTCTTTCTACAAACCCTGTCTCTCTTTCTAACCTTTATCTCTCTCTTCCCAAAACATACACTAACTACTTTCTTTCTTTCTATTTTTCTGACCAGACAGTTCTCTCCCCTGCTTAAGGGTAAAGAACTTCAAATAATCCCAACCGTTGTAGCTGATGAACAAATAATCCTAATCTCTGTAAGAGAGGTTGATGAAGAAGATGAGGAAGAAGAATCCCTGCAACATCCAGGAAGGCCCTCCAGACCATCTCACTGGTCAGAGGAAGAAATCAAGAGACGAACAGAGATGATTTCTCTTCTAGAGAATCAACGACTAAAGATCCCCTCTCAATCAACAGATCTAGAGTTCCTGACTGAAGCTGAAATAGAAGAATCTGTCAGGGCTGAGAAGCTGATAGCTGATTGCCAAAGAGATGCCTCTCTTGCTCTCAAGGTTCAGTCCTCTCAAGTCAAAGACAAGAAGCTGAAAAAGAAACCAGTAGAAGTCCAGGTTGCTCTTTTGAAGGATATTGATGAGGAGCGCTCAAAAGCTCTAGCGGTCAGCGATTCCACAGTCGATTGGTGCAAACAAAAACTCGACTATCACTCTGACCCTATGAAAATCATTGCAGTCGCTATCTCTGGAAGAAAGAAGAAGGACAAAGTTTCTGTCACTATGGAGATTACCAGAGAGGATGGAAGATACAAGGCTATGTTCGTTTCAAAGCTGGAAAGACTCGGCTATATGGAATGGCTTGAGTTCAAAGATGCACTGAAGAAATCAAAGTCAATCTACAGAGGCTATGTTGAAGGGATAAATGATGCTCTCATTAACAGAGTCGCTGCAATCCTAAAGGTGCCGTCTGCTCTTCCTTCTAAGCCAAAGCAATTCAAAAGAAAGCATGTCTCCTCCTCGTCTGAAAATGTAGCTGTGATCAGAAATGAAACCTCAATCAAGTTCTCAAGAGAAGCTCTGTTCGGTCCTCCTCCTGATCTTTCAGTTCTCGATCTATGTCTGGCCCCTGGTGGACCATATGTTGTAGGGCAAGTACTCAAAGAACCTTTTGGAATCTTCTTCAGAGATGATGAGGAAGAGCTCAGATTTCAAAGAGTATCTGAAATTCCTATCTGTCCCCTCAGTCATCTCAAGGATCTCTTGTGCTTATGGTGTGACTTCTCTCCCTCTGCTGAACCGATCAAGGCAATCATATCTCAAGAATCTTTTGATCGAAAGCAAAAAGGAGAAGAAATACCTGAGTATATGATAAATCCTCCTAAGTCTTCTTTAGATAGCTGATAGATTAGTTTCCTATTTTTTGTAATCTATTAGTTAAACTTACAGTAGTTAGTTCTTCACTTGTACTTGTAATTTTCATATCTTGAAATTCTTTCTTTGAATTAATGAAAATTTCAGTGATGTACTTAACTCTATCAGTACCGTAAAAGATCCCTCAAAATAGTAATTGGGACATGTATATTATGAGTCCTATTTATTCCTTTATTTTGATCCATAAAGTAATTTTCTTCAGTTACTTTGTCATTATCAAATAGGGGGAGATTGTTGATCCAAACTCTCTCAGTGATTTGATAACAACCCTTTTCTATACTTAGTGAAAATTACGTTTTAATATGTATTAGTGTTTCACCATCAGCTATTAGACTGAGTCTGTTCAGTTATCGCTGATAGTCTTTCTTATAAACATTTAATATGTATTAGTGTTTCACTATCAGTGATCAAAGTGAGTCTGTTCAGTTATCGCTGATAGTTCTGATGTAAACAGTAACGTAATCCCTGAAGACAAGTCTCGCGTCAACATATGTTTATAGCTGAATCGAAGACGAAGCCACTGAACAAAGAGAAGTCTACTAGTGACCTGATGCGGATATCAGTGAAGCAAAGACAACTCTACTTATATGCGAAGGAACATGGGGAAAAGCTTCAGCGATAGCTGAACCTCTTTATATCTCTGAAGAAAGAGATATTCAGCGATCAATCGATCACAAAGCTTATGCCTCAAGTTTCCTTTTGTCTTACCTTGCACAACCAGTACGATGTGTCAGAATGGACATATCTCTGCCACAAATCGTACAACAACTCTGTCAACTACACTGTTCATGATACGGCCGAAAGCATGTCTCCCAAAAGTCAGACTACCAAAGCCAATCACTGAATGACACGTGTAAAGTACCCTGCCATGCATTTAATGCATAGGGTATAAATAGAAAGATCACCTCTCCATCTAAGAGTGTGCTCAATCCTTGAATCCCAAATAGAAACCTTTGTTTTCTATACTCTATAAAAACCCCCATTCTCTATATTCTTGTGCAACCATATTTGTGTTTATTAAGTTTGTTTAGATTGAGTCTGTCTTAATCTTATTCCGCAACAAACTTGTAAATTGTGTTTGATTATTCAATAAAAAATTTATTAAACTTTAAATACTGTGTTTGTATTCAACCCCCCCCCTTCTACAAAGTATGAAAAAGAACATCTTTGTGCAACGTGTGAAAGGGAAAGATGAAGAGAGCTCTACATAAACCAAAGCTTGAACCGAGTACAAGCTCTCTGTTAGAGATGTTGCATATGGATCTCTGTGGTCCGATGCGAATGCAAAGTCTGGGAGGAAAGAAGTACATACTAGTTATCGTGGAAGATTACTCGCGATACACTTGGGTCAAATTTCTACGTTCAAAGGATGAGACACCAGATGTTCTCATTACATTCCTGAAGACGACCTAGGTAAATCTGCAGAAAACGGTCGAGTTTCTTAGAACAGACAACGACACAGAGTTCAAGAATAAAAGGGTTGAAGAATATCTCGAATTGGTCGGGATTTCACATCAATACTCTGCTGCTCGTACGCCTTAACAGAATGGAGTGGTCGGAAGAAGAAATCGTACCTTAGTCGAGGCTGCTCGTACTATGCTAAGTCAATCTGACTTACCTCTATTTCTGTGGGTTGAAGCCATATCGATTGCGTGCTACACTCAGAATCGCTCCATGATACACCGCAGATTCAAGAAGACTCCTTATGCGTTAATCAACAACCGAACACCGACAATCAAATATTTCCATATATTTGGGTGTAAGTGTTTTGTTCTAAACGATAGAGAGAGTCTGAACAAGTTCAGTGCCAAGGATGATGAAGGCATCTTCATTGGTTATTCATCTACATCAATTACATACCGTGTATATCTGAAGAAGTCAAAGACAGTTATTGAAAGCATCAACGTTACGTTTGATGAAGAAATGGCTTCTGAACAACACAGTTTAGAACATGTGATAACCGGAGTACTAGCTTCTGGGCAAATCAGTCCAGAACCTGCGTCTCAAGCAATCAAATCATATGAAGAATCAACGTCTAATAGTCATTTATCTGATTTAGATTTATTATTTGAACTATTTTATTATGAATTTCTTGGATCTAATGTGAAAAAATTTGTTGTGGTTGACAGGATGGAAGACTCAACGACTACTCATCCAACCAGTTCAGATATCTCAATTGAAATTCCAGTTCAAATGCCGACTCCAACAGTTGAAGATGTGGTCAATAATGAAGAGACAGAAGTTGTTGAATAAGCTGAACCTGCTGAGACTTCTGCACCTACTACTTCAACTGCAACCATTATTCCTCCTGAACTACCAAAAGAAGGTACAAGTGGATTCATAGATGATAATATTGATATATATTCATATAATTCACAACCTCATGAACATAAATGGACCAAAGAGCACCCGATAAGCCAGATCATTGGTGATCCAACCAAACCGGTGCAAACTAGGTCAGCGTCAATAGAGCCTACTCGCGTACTCGCGTAACAGAGGCTCTTGTCGATTCAGACTGGGTAACTGCAATGCAAGAAAAGCTGAATTAGTTCGACGCACTTAAAGTCTGGAGACTCGTACCCAAACCTCAAGGTAAAACCATTATAGGTACGAAATGGGTTTTCAAGATCAAGAAAGATGAAGATGGTACCGTTATCAGAAACAAAGCAAGACTTGTAGCCAAAGGATACAGACAAGAGGAAGGAATAGACTACGATGAGACTTATGCTCTTGTGGCGTGTTTAGAGGCAATTCGAATGTTTCTAGCCTACACTGATCACAAGAACTTCACTGTCTTTCAAATGGACGTGAAGACCGCCTTTCTGAATGGCATTTTAAAGGAAGAAGTCTACATCTCCCAGCCAGAAGGCTTTGTCAATCAAGGGAAACCGACTCATGTTTACATTCTCGACAAAGCACTCTATGGACTGAAACAAGCTCCTTGCGCCTGGTATGATGTCCTATCTCAATTTTTAGTCAAGTCTGGTTTTACAAAAGGTACGGTAGATACCACTTTGTTTATTAAAAAGGAAAAAGCCGATATCATTCTTATTAAAATCTATGTGGATGATATTATTTTTGGCTCTACAAATCCTAAGTACTGTAAGAATTTTTCAAACCTTATGGTGTCAAGATTTCATATGAATATGATGGGATAGATGAATTTCTTTCTCGGATTACAAGTCAAACAATTTTCATCGGGGATTTTTATCAATCAATCAAAATACATTTTTGATATTCTTCGGACGTTCAAAATGGAAAATTCTAAACCGATTGGTACCCCAATGGCACCAGGTACTAAGATTGGCACCGATCCTTCTGGAAAGGCTGTTGATGTTAGGACTTACAAAGGAATGATAGGTTCTTTGATGTATCTTACTTCTAGTAGGCCAGATATAATGTTTTCAACATGATTATGTGCTAGATATCAGGCTAATCCTAAAGACTCTCATGTGTCTACAGTTAAGCGCATTTTTAGGTATCTGAAGGGCACTGCAGATCTTGGTTTGTGGTATCCTAAATATACTAGCTTTGAACTAACAACATATACAGATGCAGATCATGCTGGTTGTATGTTAGACAGGAAGAGCACATCAGGTCATATACAGTTCCTCGGTGATAAGCTCGTAAGTTGGGCATTGAAGAAGCAACTTTGTGTTTCAACTTCAACGGTCGAAGCAGAATATGTAGCTGCTGCTAGCTGCTGTTCTCAGGTCTTATGGATGAGAACAAAACTGCGTGACTACGGTTTTCACTTCAACTATATCCCGATATACTGTGACTCGAAGAGCGCAATCGCGATAATAGCTAATCCTGTTCAACATACAAACACCAAACACATCGATGTGAAATATCACTTTATAAAAGATCATGTTGAAAAAGGAACAATTGAACTTTACTTTGTAAAAACTGATTATCAGCTTGCAGATTTGTTTACCAAACCCTTAGACGAAAAGAGATTCAATTTTCTTGTCTCTAAGCTTTGTATGCTAAATCTTAAGACCTAATCGGTGGTTACCTATTAACGTTTCTTATTGTAAATTTTTCTTCATATTTTCATTTCCGTAAGATATCTGCACTTCAATATTCTGTTCATGATCTAAGGGGGAGTATGTGAAGACATTGATAGTTAATCATTGTTATTTTGAGGGGGAACTCATAAAATTTTTGCATTTACCTTTTATGTCAAATTTTTGTAATGCAAAATTTTAGGGGGAGCTTTTCAAATCAAAGGAGTATGGATATGACTTATGATTATTTCAGATCAGAACTCGTACTTTCATTGTTTTTCTGCTTTTTGTCATTTTAATTTAAGTGAATAAATTTACTTTGACTATGACATAAGACTTTTGCAGTTTTTGAGAGAATCTTACAAGTTCATATCTATTATGACTTTAAGCTTAGCTTCATGAGATGTAAGATCGCACGTAAAGGTATAATCCTTTATCTTAATCTCATATATGGTTGAAAGAAGGATAACTTTCTTTCATTGAAAACATGTTCTTAAATGTTCAATTCACTTCCCGAATCTCAAAAAGATTTCATGAATTGGAAGTGTGCCTTTAAATGTTTTCAAGATATACTTTGTACTTTAACAGATATAGTTAAACCATTTTGAGCATCATATGCTTTCTAGGAAAACATCGGATTTCATTGTGCTAGGACTTAACACAACTTCTACGAATACATGTTAACCAGTGTTTCCTACCCAAGAGGTTAATCCATAGTGATTGAGTGTGATAAATCAAAAGAAATGAGTGTGGTTAGAGTGAGCTATATGTTTAAAAGAAAGAGGGTGTGAGAATAGAGTTAAAAGAATATCAGAACTCTGCACCAACTTTTTCTGAGTCGGGCAGCCACAATTCTAATGTTTCACAATTCTTTGGTGATCATTATTGAAACAGGCAACTAGCCCATGCCAACTCTTGATTAACCCCACTAGCTACTCATTTTTCTTCTCAAAAAGAAAGTGTTTCACATTTTCAAAGGGGACGCAACACATTTGCTATCTGATTTTCATTTGGAAATTCTAGATATTGAAAAGAAGGAAGTCTACCCCACCTTCACACTTCAATCATGCACATTGACTCTGTGTTTATACTTACTGTTGTCTCAGTGGTTTACACAATTTTTGAGCCTATAAGCAATCATCCATGCTAAATTCTTTCTATCACTTGTACGAACACATAAGGAATTTGTTTCTTTGTCATAACGTTTATAGAAATTACCTTTGTGGTGTTTCGATGATTGAATGGAATCCCTGGGGGAGTGAACATCAAAAAGCTTCTTTCCAATGTGTATTTGTTACACACAGTGACTTAGTGTTACTGACAGGCATATTAACTGATTCATTTGTTGATTCAGGTATTACACGATTATTTTGTCTGGATTTGCAAAGATCTGGATGAATATCTTTTGAATTGACGGATCAGAGACTCCAAATGAAGGACAATTCTTACTTAGAGTTTTGATGAAATCGTTTCTCTATTCATCAAAAAGGGGGAGAACCTAAAGCTTGAAGAAAAGTCCATTACATTACAAGATTGAAAAAGAGAAGAACTAACAAAGAAATGCGAAAGATCAAAGTATTCTGAACACATGCTGATTTTAGAGAAATTTTCTTTGAAGATACTTTGCTAAAGCATTCTGAGCTAAAACCTGGAGATTATTACATATGGAAGACAGAGAAGGAGATTGCATCTTCTGAGTTGAAAAAGAAGACTGAATTGCTAAAATCTTTTTAATAATGATTTTGATCCAAAGGGGGAGATTGTTAGATCACAGGTTTATTGGATTCAAGATCATCCAATCTGAAGATCCAATTTGAAGCTAAAGCCGGAAAGTCAACTCTTAATATAAGTCTAATGTCAGTTTGTAATAAATGTCAAAGTTCGTTTTTAGTATTTTATTATTATCCTAAATATCTAGATATTATGTTTAGATATTATTTTAGGATATTTAGTTAGATATTTTTATTATGTTTATGTTTGTTTAATGTTAGTGTGTCAAGCAAGTCTAGAGAAATCAGAGATCACACATAGAACACACACACAAAAGGTGTAAATCAGAGAATATCGAGAGCTAAAACAGAGAAAACATCAATCCTTGTAATCCATTGATTATTAATCAAACAGGTTGGTAATCATATGTGTTATTGTTTTGATAAGAACTTGATATATTGTGGACCGACATCTGTTTACGAGGATTTGTCTCTAATCCACTTCACAGAACAATCACGATAAACTTTATGTTGATACTCACAACAAATGTCCCCCTTAAGCACATTACACTTGTATCCTAGTGAACGCTTAACTTACTAGAGTAGTTTCTAACCACAAGACTTCGGTTGTCTCTCAACCTTAGGTGATCCATACTTCCCCAATTGAAGATCCCGACTTCCAATCAGTCCAGATCTACACGCTTTTAAACTATTTCTCCAACCAATCAAAGGTTTGATCACTACCGAAACCAACAAAATTCCAAATCCCACTATCCCTGCTACTGAACCACCATTTAGTTTTAACGAGTACCATTAGACTCCAATACGGATGGTTGTCCTTGACCCAGGGATTATACAACTTCTAGAATACACCTAAGCACCAAACATTCAATTGACAAATCTCTTACTAACCAAGGAAAATCATTCAACTACATCCACTGATCACAATCCTGCATTTCTTAAAATTACTAATATGATACCAATATCCCCCAGGATTTAACGACCACACTCCAAATATGCCAACGGTTCTTGGCCTCATAATCAAAAAGTTGGCACCTACCAATTTCACCATAATTCGAGCTACTGCAGAGCTCCACCTACGAATTTAATTCATCGAGCCTACCTACAAAACCAAGGTTATCAGGACAGTGTCTAGAAGGTTCTACATATCCCTTATGCAATAATTGACCGATTCCCATAACAAAGGTTGTTGAAATGAACAATTACCACTAGCATTAACAGAAGATACTGCGAGCCTCACCCTTCAGTTACAAAAAGTACATCGACTCTGCAAACGATACTACTCGGCTTACGGTAGTATCACGCGTTGGAATACCCAACCTTCCACTACCGGGGTTCTACACGTCCTTACTCTTAACCGGGGGTGCTTAATCTTCGCAAGGTACTAATGAGTTCAAGGTTTCAAGTGAAAGACTTAACAATTATGCCAATCGAATTTTTTTTATAAGATTCTTCAACACAAAGGTTTTTATAGGAATTTATCGTACGCGTAAAAATCTACTACTTCTTACCCGGTAGTTGTGCAAAATGGGCACACTCATCCCACATGTGAAAATCATTTGAAAGTCACTTGATCAATACTCGAGTTACTAACGAAACGCAAAAGTATGCTCAACAAACTTTTAAAATGAACCGCTACGGTCCTAGCATTGATTTATTTATGCCACGAACACATAAAGTTTTTCCAAAATAAAATAGCATGCAATAAATGGTTTATATGAAATTTCAAAGGAAGAAATTCATTAAATCAAATTCCGAAATTTTCTCATTTAGCCATATAATGATGTAACACCCGTAATTTTCAGTAAATAAAGGTCACCCGAACATTTTTGCAACTTGTAAATGGTGGGATTTATGTTGATAAATAATTACTTAAAGTCCCTAAGAGTTTCAGGAGTTTTGGCATAGAAAAAGTCGAATTTCGGGGCTTGGTACGGGTCCGACTACAATGTCCGGCGACTATGACAGTGTCATAGTCGCACTGGCATAGTAGCAGCCAAGGGGGCGCCTTGTGAGACTATTCCATGCGACAATGCCATGGAAAAGTCGCATGGAAATGTAGCACAGGTGTACCAAACTTGTTAAAAGTTGGATTTTCATCCCCATTATTCATTTCTTCATATCTTGCTCATTTTTACTCCGTTTTAGGCGATTCAAAATGCTATGGTTTCATTTTTGATAGATTTTTATTGTTAGGATTTAGTTTTAGTAAGACTCAAGATTATTTGGTGGTGGATTGGATGCAAAGGTCAAGAGCTCATCATCGTCACCTCTATGTTCAAGGAATTTAGGGGTTTCTAGGTTTTCAGCAAAACCTAAGTGGTGAGTTCATCCTCCTAGTTTCTAAACCTTATTATGAGTTATAAATTCTCTATTTATGACTCTCTAGTGTTTATATTTCTCAAATTTTGGTTTGGATGATTTTGGGGAAGTAGGTCAAATTAGGGTTTTTGGCCAAAATGGAGATTTTGATATAAGATGTTTGGGGAACGATTCTAGACGATTGAATATGAATATTTATTGTTGGAAACTTGTGGACCTAGGTTTTTGGAAGATTTGGCTTGAGGATTCAAACTTTTTCAAAGGAGCTCAAGTTGGGAAAATCTAGATTTAGCCTAAATCTAGCAAAGTGAGTTCAAATTACTTTGTGAAAACTATGTACATGCCAAAATGTAAATTTTGAAGTGAAAATGTGTTTACATGGTGATTATTAATATGTTGAGTATTTGACAAAGTTTTCATATTTGGTAAATTTGGGTTGATAAATCTCATGGAATGTGATGTGTGTTTTAAAATTTATACCGCAAGCGTATGGGTTTTGTATCATACGGGTTGATCACAGGGAGGTGACAGTCTAAACACTAACCACTTAATAATCATGTCTATCTATGCGAATCAGATAATTTGATTTGATGATTAAACTAAGTGACATAAAATAAAAGAGAATAAAGGAAAGAAAGATAAAAAGAGGAAAATAAAAGACAACTACAACTAAAGGGGTACTGGGTAACGTCAACCTAGGATTTTTGGTAATGGTGAGAATTCGTTTTGCAAAATTACTTTAACCCTCTTTCGAGGTGGAAAAACTTTTCTAAACCAAGACACATATTTACTCTCGCAATATATGTACATAGGAAAGAAACATTAAGGTTTAAAATAAATATTTTTTCCCAATCAACGTCCCTAACTATTCGCATGTTAGAGCCGTTGTCATTGACCAATTTAACCCAAGTAAAAGGCTAAACTTTGGTCTCGTCAAAAACTAATCAAATTGACTAAATGTTTTGTTAAAAAACAATTAAATTAACTCTAACTTTCATTAGAATTAAAATGGATTAAAACCCCAACATTTGTTTTAAGAACAATTGGTCAATACCAAAACCTCGATCCTAAGGGACGATTACCCAGTAAAACGAAAACCGAGTCAGGACCAAGGAATAAACTATTTATTTAAACTCTAACAAAACTAAGGATAAAAGAAACATAGACTAAAACAATAACTACATAGGATGCAATCTAATAACAATTAACATTAACAAAACTAGGAATAAACACTAAAACTAATAAACAAACATGTGCAGGAAATTAATCTAACCTAATCTAATAGTTGCAGAAAATTATAAAAATGCAGTAAATTAAGATAAAGAGCAAGAGAAGAATCAAGGGTAGAAAATTAGGGTAGAGAATAAGGAATATAGATACAAAAGGGAGAAAGATAATGAAATACACATAGGGAGATGTAGAAAAACTAAAACTTGATGCAAATAAACAAGAATTGAAGAAGAATTTATGAAGAAACTTTAAGAATGATTAGATAACTAGCAATATTCCAACAAAAACAAAAAATCAACTAAGTATATCAAGAGAATAGGGAAGAAGATACTAGATGTATGAAAAACCGATGGTTAATCGGATCCCAATGGCCTAGGCTTGTAGTGCAATCTTCTTCCCCAACCTTGGAGATCGATCAATGTGTTTCTCCTCAACAAAATTCGACTCCTCCCTATGCTATTAAAAAAAACGTGTGTGTCTCCTCCTAAAAAAACCTAAAAGGGTTTTAATAGTCTAAGCTAAAAAGCCCAACAAAAGCCCAACAAAAGAATAATCCTAATGACCTTCGCGACCGTGAAGAAAACTTCACGCCCGTGAATGTGCAGCAGAAAATAAAAAGAACGTTTCTGGAGCAGTGCTTCGCGACCCCGAATAAATCTTCGCGCCCGCGAAACCGTGGCAGAAACTCTAGAACTTGAATCAAATGTATTTCTTCGCACCTGCGAAGCATGGAGAACAACCAATCTCTTCTGACTTCATCTCTTTCGACGACTTCTCCTCTTTACTCTCAATCATCTTCTTCTTCTTTTCATTCTCCTCGAGCACGCCTTCACCTGTCTCACCTTTAGAATGCACAATCTGCACAAAACATATACCAAAAGCATAAAAACTATCCCTAAAAGAATTTCCAACCGTGATTAGAGAGAATAAGAGAAAAATGAAAAAAATGCATGAAAAATCTAAACTAAACACTAAAATATAAAGAAAAATGCAACTAGAATATACAAAGTTAGGTGCATAAAATGCACTTAACAGAATATCTATATTTAGGCGTTGGATATTTTGGCGGGTAAATATCATAAACCGTTTGTGAATTACACGTTATCGTGTTATGAGGGATTTGGGAAATATAAAAGGGTATGAGTTCACTTAGAAAGTTGTTTGTTCCAATCAATGATGAGTTTTAGGTTTATCATATCTTAAGGTATGTGTTTTCATAAACATGGGTTATTTACTTTTTATTGTACTTCATGACTTATAACAAATGATATTTTGATTAGTGGAGCTTATGGCTCGATTTGGACCTTGTTGGGTCTTGGGGATGATTGTCCGATTTGATAGCTAAATATAGAGCATTTGGTTATGTAGTGTTTTGGATGTGCTTGTTTATTCATTTGGAGTCATGTAGTGTTTTTGACTTTAATGCAATGGATCCATAGGTTGTTGAGTCTTTATGTTCAATGATGGGACATTAGTTTCCCTCATTGTAGCACAAAATAGGCATCAGGTCTCATGGTAAGTAAGATATGGATGTGTAGGCTCATGCATTTTCCCATGAGTAGTAAGGTGTAATCCCAATGTGCTTGTATGTTTTCTTGGAGTAGCACGGAATAGGCATCGAGTCTCATGGTAAGTAAGATGTAGACCCGTAGGGTCGAGCATTGTCCCATGAGTAGTAAGGTGTAATCCCAATGTGCTTGTATGTTTGGTGTGGATTTGGATATCTCAAAGTAGACCTAGAGGGGTTGAATTTAAGTCTCCACGGGCAATAGATCTAGAGGGGTTAAGCTCGATATGTCTTATGAGTATAATCCATACGTTTTGGTTTTACTACATGGTTATGTGACCTACTTTTGTGTTCCGTCACGTGCAATGCAATCAGGTCTCCCCCGTCACCGAAAGGTGTTGTTTTGGGCATTGAGTTATATTATCCATGTTTTCGGTGACGTTTAAGTATGGGTAGTTATCCATGATTTGTGGTTTTGGGTATTGAACCTTATCCATGTTTTTGGATATTTTAAATAATAGAGTTATCCACGTTTTCAGCATTTGAATATTAAAACTTTCAGTTATGTCTTGGGTGGGTTTTGGGTTTCGAATTTATATTTGAAGGAACGTTTTGTATCGGGGTCTTAATCACGAAAATGGTAAGTGTTGTAAAAGTGGTTGCTTTCATACTTAATGCATTTATTTTTTGGAACTCGTGATTTAAATAACATTCTTAAAGTTTATTGCTTTATATGTCCACGAGGAAAACTCTTGAACTCACTAGGCGTTAAGACTAACATTTTTATTTGTTGGCATGTGTATCAGGTTCCGGTCGAGGATTGGTACTAGAAACTTTGTGGAGAGATGAGTGATAGTTTTATGGACGAGAGAGAATAGCTCGGGTGAAGTCTTCCGCACATTTAGAGATAGCAATATTTTATGGATTTAGTAACACCCGACTTTTAAATTAGTCCTTTTGTATGATTTTATTGATTTTGTTGGCGGTTAAATCTATATTCGTATTTCAAGTGTGAGTTTGTCATAAGAGATTTTATCTTTCTTTGAGGTATTATTGAAATTTAAAATTAGTTACTCTTTCCAAATTTGAAGGTGTTACAAGTTGGTATCAAAGCTTAAGTTTCAGAGATTTAGGTGTGGATTTTGGATACCTAGACTCAAACTAGCGTTCTTTTAAATGAATGAGAGAGAAAATTTCACCAATAGGCACTCTAAGATAGGATGCTTGAGTTTGACGGAGTCACTAGAAACGGGAATCAAGTCGAGGGTAGCAAGGATGATCATGTACAGTACGTTCATAATTGCACCTGGCTAGTGTTATGTTGAATCTACAAGTTACATGTGTATACTTGGACTACTTTGATTTGACGACCGTTGGGTAGTGCAGAAGTTTTTAAGTGGGTACCCGTTAGAAAAGATTGATGATTTTAACATTCATCACTTTGAGTGACAGTAAGCATGATGATTGCATTAGTAGACCGTTTCGGGTCGGAATTATTGGTTGGATTAGAACCATAGGCTTATGGAATTGACCTTATTCGAGGAGAAATTGTAAGGTAAACCAATGAAATTTTCGATTATTGCCTTAAGATGTTTGAGCATCGGGATAACGATAGTGTGAATGGGAAATTGAGGAGCATGGGTTCGAGACGTTGAGTGCCGATCAAATTCATGCACAAAATTTATTTTCTAAAGTAAATTGCATCAAATATTTCTCGTGTTTCCAAATCATCATGTGGTTTATATTACGAAATCTTGGAAAAATGTTTAGCACACACAAGATTTTAAAGCATGATTTTAAACATGCATAAAATTATTTTATTGCATGTGGTTGAAAACTTTGTTGAGACTTTCTTTATTCTCGTTGTTGTTCAACACTATTTTTGGATATGGTGATGTATGTATTTTGATGTCGTTTAGGGTGCGTTTGGTATGCAGAACAAAACAGGCTTGTCCCATGTTTGGCGTGACCATATGTGGAACACGCTAGAACTAAGTGGAACAAGCATGGGACACACTTGTCCCACTCCAACCCCCTGGAAGTAAGTAGAACAACAACATTTTGACTAATATACCCTTTGTTAAAAACATAAAACAGGTCTTCTCATCATCCACGCCTCCAAGCTAAGGGTGTGCAAAACCCGAATAGTCCGAAATCTGAATCCGCATCCGAACCGAAAATAAGGTGTTTTTGCAAAACCCGAATATCCCGAAATCCAATAATCCGAAACCCGACATTTGAGAGGATATCTGGGTTCGGGTTGGGTTTGATTGTTGGCCAACCAACCCGTCCGAAAACCCGAAATAACATAAATCAATATTTTAAATACTATATATATATATATATATATATATTTATCTAATTATTTTTTGAAAATCGTAAATTATAGTCTGTTGAAATATTTTCTAAATTTTAAACTTGCTATCGATTTCATCAATCTTTCAATCGATTGTATTCATCCTAAAAAACGATTGAATGTATATATAACTTTTGCATTATATAATACCCGAACCAGACTGACATCAATCCGAAACCCGACCAACCCAAACCCGAAACAACCTAAAATCCGAAACTTAAAATTTGAGTTTTGATTTCCATATCCAAAATCTAATCGTGATAAATTAGTTTTATGTTTTTGATAATCCATTGCACTATGTATTAGTGATGTAAATTAATTTTATGTGATGTAATCTAGGATTTTTCATCAGGGGTAAATTTGTCATTTAACCAATCTAGTCCTGTTTTGTCCAGTTCTGTCATGTCTTGCCAAACGCTAGACAACTGTCCTGTTCTGTTCTGTCTGTCCTGTTCCATCTTGTTCTGTTCGGTATGAGTACCAAACGAACCCCTAGGGTCTTGGACAAGTAACTGCGACTTATGACTTTAACATTGGATTTCCTCCACATATGTTATGGTTTTAAAGGAAAAAAGTTACTTCCATGTTTTGGTGCTCGAGTTTTATTGGGAATTTTATTCCATGCGGGTTTTGTCGAGTTTTATGTAGTATTATTGTTTACGACGTGTTGTGATGCATGTAGGAAACTTTGAAATGCGTATACTTGAATCATTGTGTGTGTTAATTTATAAGTTTTTATTCAATATTTTGTCTCATGTGAGTATTGTCGAGGGATATATCCCATGTCTTTTCGCAACCAAGAGTTTTAATATCGATTGATTTATACTCTCTGCGCACTGGTTGTGTAGTCGTACTATGATGTTTTATACTAGTATTTTGTTTTGTGCATTTCGTTGTTGCTGCCATTGATAATCGTTCACACAAATGCACTATATTGAATTACTTAGGGTGCATGGCATTCTAGCCACTATTTTAAAATGTAGGGCATATTGGTGGTCCGGTTTAAAGTTTGAAGTCGATCTAAATCATTTTGCATTTGACCAAATCGCATACACCTATCATTTTTACTAAGTTTTGGGAAATAAACTGATGTATGCGAGCCTCGTTGGGAAATTTTATTCCATGTCATTTTATGGTTAAAAGAGACAATATAGGAGCTTGAATTTGTGAAATTCCTTTTTTGGAAATTCGTACAAACTTTGGTGCAGACTGTTAGTGCATAAAATTATTTTATGTATTTGGCATAGTGGTTTATTTAAAACTTTGTTGAACATTTTTCGTTGTTGGCATTATTAGCTTGAATAATAACCAAATGGTTTTCGAAATGGTTTATATGGGAGGTGTTTGTGCCTCCTTTGCACAACTACCGAGTAAACGGTAATGGATTTTTATACGTATTATTAATTGTTATAAAGGTTTTGCGTCTGAATGTCTTATAAAATTTCAAGTTGGCATATTACTTGAAAATCCTTGAACTCATAGAGCTATAGATTTAACCCACTCCCTTTTTTTTGTGAAATGAGGTGTAATTAAGGACTAGAGAAGTCCTTGGAAATTGAAGCGTTAACTGATCCAATGGTGGGCATATTTGAATTTTGGGAATTCGACCTTATGAGTCTGTTCACATATGAATAATCAAGATTCTAGATTTATGTTATTATCTCCGTTATGTAAGTGATGATCTTTCCCTTTCAGTAAAACTTCGGGTTAAAGCCTTGTATGGTTGCTTGTGTGTAGTTGGATTTGAATTGGTGGATTAGTTGGGTGGCATCCTGTAGAGTGTTAGTGGTGTACCACCTTGATGGGTCTTTACTAATGAAAAAAAAATGTCTTGTAGTACAGTCATTTACAACCTTAGGAGTCGACTTTTGATCTTGAGGATAATAACCATTGGGTATTTGGGATACTTCAGTTGGATTCAATGAAGCATTCGCGAAACAGGTGGTGATTATGAGAATATTAGATTTTGGTAATTAGTGATTGATGGTTGAGGCCATTTTGTCTTGTCAAGGATTATAATTGAGGAGTTAGTGTTGGAATGCATTCTAAGGGTGGTGTAATGATAATGTCAAATGTTGACATTATTGAGGCACTAAACCGGGAGGAAACTGTCGATCCCAAGTAAAATAATGGTAAATCTAATGGTTTTGAAAGAAAAGTGCAGGTCAAGACAAATTAAGAAGAAGAAGTAAAATTTAAGAAGAAATTGTCGGAAAACAGTACACCGGGCGACTTGGAAAGCCAAACTCAATTTCGGACTGAATGATGCTTAACGAGAACCAAAATCTACTGAAAACAGTACACCGGGCGACTTGGGTCGCGGGTTAGTTGGGCCACGCGGGTTAGGAAATCCGGGCGATTGTGGCGCGACCCTAACCCGCGCCATAACCTGCGCCACGTGTTGTAACAGCCTTAGTCGACTGTTTCAGCTAGGTTAAGGTTTTTGCAATTTTGAAATCAGATGGCGGCGGCTAGAGGCGATTTTTGGGAGGAGAATCAAGGCATAAACGATACGAAAAGGAGGGGAGACTTGGTGGAAACAAATTCTCGATCTTGTTACAATCTTTTGTTGCAAGATTTAAGATCTCAAGGAGTGTTTGTATCTTTTGAAGCGTTCTTCATTTTTAAAACAATGCTTAGATCTATTTTCATTTTACTTCCGGTTTTCATATTTGTTTACCCCAATATGAGCTAATCTTCTCATGTTGGGGGTTGGATGATTATTTGGTAATGTTTACTTTAAACTTGTGATTTGGTCTGTAACTTTGATGATTGTTTATCAATGAAGCATATGATCAGTTTTTGATATAGTTCATTTAGTCTGATCAGCTAGTTCGATGTTTCTTGGTTATCTTGCTCTTCGAGAGAAGTGTAGGATGATTAGATGTGTTTATCATATGCCTATGGTGTGAATTGGATAGATATATACCAATTTCACCATAGATTTGTTAATCCGGTTTTCATAAGTAATTTACCATTTTGATTCAGTCTAGTTAATAGTTGCTATAGCCTTGTGGTACTTAATACCAAGTTCTTACGGTTCGATACTCGTACTTCCATACGTATTTCTTGATATGACACCGTACACTTGCGGTCCGCTTGGGAAGGGTGTAAACCCGACCTATCAAGTTTTTGGCGCCGTTGCCGGGGAACTTGTTTTGTGTTAATATCACTATAGTCTATAAAGATTATTAGATTAGGCATTTTTTATTTTCAGTATTATCATTCTTTCAATTTTTGGGACTTAAGACTCGTGTTTTGATTGCAGGATTCTTTTTGGTTTATGCCAAGAAGGAGACTCTTCAGAGATCTTGAACCGTTAGATCTATAAATAGAAAGAACCGCACGACAAGCTATGTAGAGAAGCAAGAAACTGTATTCCGAGAAGGATAGGCGATAACAACCCAAACAGCGATATGCCAATCAACAACAACGCGAATAATAATATTCCACCACCACCACCACCACCAAATCGAATTCCCATGAGGAATTATGCTACACCACTGGTAGTGGTGGGACAAAGAGGAGTGCAAGTACCGGTGGTTGCCGCCAACTCATTCGAAATCAAACACGGGACTACTCAACTAGTCCAAAATCATCAATTTGGAGGAGGGCCAACCGAAGATCCTCACGGTCATCTCCATTCATTTGAAAAAGTTTGCAATAATTTCAAATGGAAGGGGTATCTGAAGACATGATCAAATTGAGATTATTCACATTCTCACTCCGAGACAGAGCAACAACATGGGAAGAGAACTTGCCACCAAATTCAATCAACACGTGGGACAAAATGGTTGCCGCGTTCTTGAACAAGTTCTTTCCTCCCGGCCGTACAACCCAATTGTTAGCCGAGATCACACACTTTGCACAATGGGATCAATAATACCTATATGAAGCATGGGAATGGTACAAGGGTATGTTGAAGAGATGTCCGCATCGTAGCTTACATGGGTGGGTAGTCATCCAAACGTTCTTTGGAGGGTTACACCCCCAGTTCAAAAATGACATCACTGCTGCTGCGGGAGGGGGCTTAATGAATAAGACATATGAAGTGGCATGGGAATTGATCGAAAATTTATCTGAACATAGCTATGCTACGCCAAGATCTGATGTTCGAAGGGTAGCTAAAGTTCAAGATACTGATGAGCTTCAGCAGATTAAAGCACAACTAGCAGCAATCACTAATCAGTTGAAGGGCACTTCCATGAAAGGCCAAACATCAAATGATGGGATGTTAGATCAGTTTTTACAGTTTGAATCACCCGAGCAAGTGAATTTTCTCCAAAACCGCAACCGTCAATGGAATGATCCCTTTTCAAACACGTACAATGAGGGATGGAGGAAGCACCCAAACTTTTCTTGGTGCCAACCACCAAACGGTTCAAAAGAGACAATGGGGAATCATCAAAATTTTGGTAATAATTCCAACTTTACTCCCCCATCTAACTCTAACAATGTTTATCGTCATCTAGGTCACAACCAACGGAGACAAGAAGAGGAACAAACTTCCGATAAAAAGACAGGCATGGAGGAGATGACGATGAAGTTCATGACCAAGATGGATACAACGGTTGATGGCATTACAACTTTCGTAAGCACATTAACCAATACGTTTAGTACAGTTAAGGTAGCCACCGATCAGAATACCGCCTCTATTCAGATTTTAGAGAGACAAGTGGGCCAAATTGCAGAGGCGTTACAATCACAAATCCAAGGCCAATTTCCAAGTTAAACGGAGAAAACGCCGAGGGAAAATTGTAATGCAATCCAATTGAGGAGTGGCAAGGAGTTGGAAAATAATTTGACTAGAAAGTCGGCGTTGGAGAAAAGAAAAGAACTGGTAGTGGTGGTAGAGGACGAGGAAGATGAAGATAAAATGGATGAAAGCATGGAAATGGAGAAACCGGAAGAGAAGGAAGAAAAGAAGGAGTTGGAACGAGCAAACGATAGAGCGTCGGTCAAACCTGTAGCACCAAGAGTGCCATTTCCTAACAGACTGAAAACACACAAGGATGATGTTAATTTTGCTAAATTCCTTAAAGCTTTTAAAAAATTGCATATTAACATTCCTTTTGCAGATGCTTTGGCACAAATGCCATCCTATGTGAAGTGTTTGAAGGACATCCTCTCCAATAAGAGGAAAATTGAGGAGCAAGCTACGGTGGCGTTAACTTAAGAATGTAGTGCAATTATCTAACACAAGCTTCCTCCTAAACTGATGGATCCAGGGAGTTTCACTATCCCTGCTCATATTGGCAATTCTGAGTTTAGTAAAGCATTGTGTGATTTAGGTGCAAGTATTATCTATTTTCAGGAAACTTGGACTTGGATAAGTGCAACCTACGATTGTCACTCTACAACTCGCCGATCGATCAATTAAATTTCCTTACGGCGTGATCGAGGACGTGCTCATCAAAGTGGACAAATTCTACTTTTCGGTGGATTTCGTGGTCCTTGACATGGATGAAGACAAGGAGATACCGTTGATCCTTGGTAGGCCATTTCTAGCCACAGGAGGAGCCCTGATAGACGTAAAAGGTGGTAAGCTTACACTTCGAGTTGGGGAAGAGGAAGTTGTGTTCAATGTCTTTCAAGCGGCTAAACATAAGTCGACATCGAATGAATGCTATCGAGTAGATGTTATGGAAGCAATAATTCGAGAGGGAGGTAGTGTGGTGGTATCTGAGGATACACTACAAAATGTGCTTACCAGTGCCGATTCCAACGGAGAGTGTGAAAGTGTAATGCAGTTAAATGCATTACCAAGTTACAAGGGACACCGCAAGTTAGCTGTTGAGGATTTGGGAGCTCCTATCCCAAAATCTCAACCATCATCGAAGATACCACCAAAGTTAGATCTCAAGCCACTACCAAAGCACTTGGAATATGCATACTTAGGTGACAAAGAGACATTACCGGTGATTATCTCATCCAGTTTAAGTGCAAAGAAAAAGGAAAAACTCCTCAGAGTTCTCCAGGAGCACCAAACTGCAATTGGGTGGACCATAGCTGATTTAAAAGGCTTAAGTCCAACTTTTTTTGTACACATCGGATCAATTTAGAAGATGGGTATCGACCGGTAGTTCAACCGCAAAGACGTCTAAATCCAAACATGAAGGAGGTGGTACGCAAAGAGATATTTAAACTCTTAGATGCCAAAATTATTTATCCGATTCCGGATAGTCCATGGGTTAGTCCTGTTTAAGTGGTGCCAAAGAAATGAGGTATTACAGTGGTTCGAAACAACAATAAAGAACTTATTCCATCAAGAACAGTCACGGGATGGAGAGTATGCATAGATTATCAGAAGTTAAATGACGCTACAAAAAAGGATCAATTCCCTCTCCCATTCATTGACCAAATGCTTGAGCGGTTATCGGAGCATGAATACTATTGTTTATTAGATGGGTATTACGGATATAATCAGATACCGATTGCACCAGAAGACCAAGCCAAGACGACTTTTACTTGTCCCTATGGTACTTTCGCCTATCGGTGGATGCCATTCGGTTTGTGTAAATCTCCCTCAACCTTTCAAAGGTGCATGATGGCTATTTTTTCCGACATGGTGAAACGAAGCATATAAATC
Organism: Arctium minus; assembly: GCA_954870635.1. Lineage (NCBI taxonomy): Eukaryota > Viridiplantae > Streptophyta > Magnoliopsida > Asterales > Asteraceae > Arctium > Arctium minus. The sequence continues at coordinate 148,680,804 of OX941081.1, forward strand.
TTCATGGATAAATTTTCAGTGTTTGGGTCCTCATTTGATGTATGCTTAGCAAGTTTGGAAGCCATTCTAAAATGGTACAAGGAGACCAGTCTAGTATTTAATTTGGAAAAGTGTCACTTCATGGTGACCAAAGGCATTGTACTTGGCCATAAGATATAAAAAACAGGGATAGAAGTGGACAAAGCAAAGGTCGTCGTAATAGAGAATCTGCCATATCCAAATTTGGTCAAGGGGATCCGAAGTTTCTTGGGTCACGCTGGGTTCTACCGACGATTCATAAAGGATTTCTCAAAAATCACTAAACCTTTGTGTTCATTACTTATTAAAGATGCAAAATTTGAATTTACTAATGAATGCATATATGCTTTTGACAGGTTGAAAACAGAGTTGATTTCGGCACCAATCCTCACGACACCCGATTGGAGTCTTCTGTTCATTCTCATGTGTGATGCAAGTGATATTGCGGTGGGAGCAGTCTTGGGCCAAAAGAAAGATAAGAAGATGCACGTCATCTATTATGCTAGCAAGACACTTGATGAGGCTCAAGTCAATTATCCTACAAACGAGAAGGAATTACTTACAATCATCTATACTTGTGAGAAATTTCGGTCATATCTGGTCGGAGCTAAGGTAATAGTCTATACAGACCATTCAGCTCTGAAATATCTAATGGCAAAGAAAGACGCAAAGCCAAGGCTAATCTCGTTGGGTGTTATTACTCCAAGAGTTCGACTTGGAAATTTTGGACAAAAAAGGCTCAGAGAACACAGTAGCCGATCACTTGTCAAGACTTGAAGAGAATGGAGAGAAGGATAATTCGGTCATCAACGACTCCTTTTCGGATGAGCAGTTATTTAAGGTGAATCATTCTGAGCCTTGGTATGTGTAACACCCTAAAAATAGGGATAACAAAAATCCGGAAAACGGACATGTGGTATACAAAAATTGCCATAGCAAGAGCCTCCAAAAAATGGGGAATATATAAATATAAATAACCTGTTTAATCACAATTGTAATTTAACGGACAATAAACAACACCAACTAATCTAATTTCTACGTCTAGAAAAAAGATTACAAAAAGGGTTGTTATCTATAAACCCAAACGGTCTATATCCAAAAGTATAACGCGTCCATGTGCAATTCCCCAAGCTCTCAGCATAAATCAACTAAACCTGCTTAGGACCGCCGCCGCTAGAACCTGAGATACACATCGACACCAAACAAGTGTTAGGCCAAAAAGCCTAGTGAGTTGAACAATAATAAGCATGCATGAACAGTCACATTTCTTATCAGCAGTTAATCATAGTTCAACAAATGTGGAGTCATTAGGGGAGACCCATAGCACCAATCAAGTCCCACCCAAGAGTCGATATACCTTGATGCCCTTAACAAGGAACACCCCAAAGGCCCGGCGCACCCGAAGACTATCGCTGAGAAAATTCCCCGAATGGCGGAGGTCTAGGCACATACCATCACAGTGGCGCCCAAGACTATATCCTCCTAGTGTACTGACTTGGTTCGTCCACATAACATTTATAAGGGGTCCTTTAGGTATATTTCAACCCACATAATTCAATACCGACCATGGGTATAATATTACCACCTCATCCTCGTGATGTTTAACAAAAGACCCAATGTAAATCATGCTCATCATACATATAAATATATCACCAAAATGGTGTTCCAATTAGAATCATCATAATACCCATATATGCATACATTTAACATATCAATGTACCCACATTATGTATTTATGAGACAAATCCCAAATAATAATACACATAACAATAATCATGGCAAATCACCCATAAATATACATCTTCCAACTATTTTCATGAAGAAACCCCCAAACATTTGCACATATAGAGATAAAGTAACAAATAGAAGATTATGATGTGTATCTAGTTTTAACAAAGGTTTAGTAAACTCACTATCTAGGTTTTGAACCAAAACCTAGAAAATAGATGAAATGGAGAAGAATTAAGTCTTGAGACTCCAAACACTTGATTGCTAGGTCTTGAATGCACCCTTGAAGTAGTTGATAAGATACTTGTAAACCCCCAACAACCTCTATGTAATAAATGAAGTAAGAGAGTGGAGAAGTGAAGAAAATCGCCCCAAAATGCTCTCAACCAAACCCTAGTTCTGATTTTTGAAGTTATCAAGTGAATAGGGGCTGAAATGGTGTTTTAAATCGACCAGACCACGCGGGCGATAGTGCCCGGCGATAGTGCCAAGGGCACTATCGGAGTCACATTCGCGAATCCAAACACACCCTCGGTACATCCTCCGCGAGTATGCCTGGCGATAGTGACAATTGTCACTATCGCGTGTCACTATCGCGAGACTCCCCCCCCCTCTCGGTACAATCCTGGCGATTGTGCCCGGCGATAGTAACAATGTCACTATCGCGATGGCACTATCGCGCCAAGCTCATCCCAGCCTGAAAACTTAGCAAATTTCGAAAATGAGCGCGAGGCCTAAACACATGCAATTATTATATTAATCAGATAGCATCTTAGTCCCATAATAATTATCATATGCATATATAAAAACTCATATTTTCAGATAACCACAATTAAAGTATTAGGGAACAAATGCTTACCTTATAAATTTACGGATGTTACAATCCTCACCACCTAAATGGGATTTCGTCCCCGAAATCTTACTCTAAGCAAACAAGTGAGGATAACGCTTCTTCATATCATCTTCGGACTCCCAAGTAATGTTGGCACCCCGATGGTGCTTCCATTGGACTTTAACCATGACGACGTCTTTATGTCGTAACTTCTTCACCTTTGACTCCAAGATCGCCTCCGGTTCCTCAACGCAACGATTCCCATTGTCCACCCGAATTTCTGTCAAAGGGATAACACTTTCCTCCTCGGCTAGGCACTTCCGAAGGTAGCATACATGAAATGTAGGATGTATTCCATCCATTTCCGGTGGTAAATCCAATCGATTGGCTTGCAACCCAATATTTTCCAAAATAACGAATGGTCCAAGGAAACGAGGACTAAGCTTCCCACGCTTCCCGAAACGTATGATCCCCTTCCACGGAGACACCTTCAACATGACCCGGTCACCCACTTGAAACTCAACCGGCCTTCTCTTCTTATCCGCATAACTCTTTTGTCGGTCTTGTGCCGCCTTTAGCCTCTCCCGAATCTCTTTCACCTTGTCTGCCGTCTCTTGCACTATCTCTGGCCCGGCGAATTGCTTTTCGCCCGCTTCTAACCAACAAACCGGGGTTCTACACTTCCGCCCATACAAGGCCTCGAACGGTACCATTCCGATACTAGAATGGTAATTGTTGTTGTACGCGAACTCTACCAAAGGTAGATGTGAATCCCAACTTCCCCCGAAATCTATTACACACGACCTCAACATATCTTCTAGAGTCTGGATTGTCCTCTCGCTTTGACCATCCGTTTGAGGATGATACGCCGTGCTCAAATTCAGTCGAGTACCCAACTCCTTTTGCAAACTAGCCCAAAAGTTCGAAGTGAATCGGCTATCCCGATCCGATACTATAGATTGCGGAACTCCGTACCTTGACACCACCTCATCGATGTACAGTTTAGCCAACTTATCTATTGGCAAGGTCTCCCGCATTGCAAGGAAATGCGCGCTCTTGGTCAATCGATCAACAATTACCCAAATGGTGTCGTGGCCACGCAAGGTCTTCGGTAGCTTTGTCACGAAATCCATAGTGATGTTGTCCCATTTCCACTCGGGAATGGACAACGGTTGTAAACTTCCATGCGGTCTTTGATGCTCCGCCTTGACTTGAAGGCACGTGACACACTTCTCCACATAACTTGCCACATCTAACTTCATCATCGGCCACCAATAATTTAACTTTAAGTCTCTATACATTTTGGTGCTACCGGGATGTATAGAATATTTCAACTTATGTGCTACCTCGAGAAGCAAGCCACGATTTCCCCCAATCTTTGGCACCCAAATTCGCCCTTGGAAGAGCTTGAGTCCACGACCATCTTCTGTTAAGAGTTCCTTTTGCTTGGACATAACCTCGGCCTTGGGGTTCTCTTCTTTAAGTGCTTCTTCTTGGCTCGTTCTTATACTCTCCAACAAACTCGACACCACATTGATTCTGGTAAGGGACATTTTGACACCATCACCATGATTCCTTCGGCTCAATGCATCTGCCACTTCATTAGCCTTACCGGGATGATAGAGTAGGTCACAATCGTAATCCTTCAAAAGCTCTAGCCATCTCCTTTGTCGCATGTTGAGTTCCTTTTGGTCGAAGATGTACTTGAGACTCTTGTAATCCGTGAAAAGAGTGTACTTGGTCCCAAACAAGTAGTGTCGCCACAACTTCAACGCGAAAACTACTGCCGCCAACTCCAAATCATGAGTCGGATAGTTCTTCTCATGATCTTTTAATTGTCGCGACGCGTAGGCTATTACCTTCCCCCTTTGCATTAGTACGCACCCAAGTCCCATCTTGGAAGCATCACTATACACCACAAAGTCTTTCGATCCATCGGGTAAGGATAAGATCGGGGCTTCGCACAACTTCCTCTTGAGCGTCTGAAACGCTTGCTCTTGTGCATCGGTCCAAAGAAACTTGACGTTCTTCCTTGTAAGAGAAGTGAGCGGTGTAGCCGTCTTTGCGAAATCCTGAATGAAACGCCGGTAGTAACCCGCTAAACCCAAGAAGCTTCGGATCTCCGTCAGACTTGTTGGGGGTTCCCAACTCATCATTGCCTCGATCTTTGCCGAATCCACTTTTACCCCGTCCTTTGATACCATATGCCCCAAGAATTGCACTTCTTGAAGCCAAAATTCGCACTTCGAGAATTTCGCGAACAATTTCTCCCTTCTTAGAACTTCTAATACTTCCCGTAAGTGTCTTCTATGTTCGGACTCGTCCCTTGAATATATTAAAATATCGTCAATGAAGACGATCACGGATTTATCCAAAAATGGGCGACACACATGGTTCATCAAATCCATGAATACGACCGGAGCGTTGGTTAAGCTAAACGGTATCACCAAGAACTCATAATGACCGTATCTCATTCGGAAAGCCGTCTTCGGAATATTTTCGTTCTTCACTCTCACTTGATGATAACCGCACCAAAGGTCAATCTTCGAGAAACATCCCGCTCCTTGGAGTTGATCAAAAATATTGTCGATGCGAGGTAGAGGGTACTTGTTCTTCACCGTGACTTTGTTTAACTCCCGATAATCTATGCACATCCGCATGGATCCATCTTTCTTCATCACGAATAATACCGGTGCCCCCCAAGGTGACGAACTTGGTCGAATGAAGCCCTTCTCTAACAACTCTTGAAGTTGTGTCATCTCCTTCATTTCTGTCGGTGCCAAAGGATATGGAGCACGAGCTATCGGAGCCGCTCCCGGTGTGAGGTCAATCTGAAACTCCACTTGTCGTTCCGGCGGTAATCCGGGTAAGTCTTCCGGAAAGACGTCCGGATAATCTTGTACCACCTCCACATCCTCCACCGACTTCTTTTCTTTCTTTGCGTCCACAACGTAGGCCAAGTACGAAGGGTAGCCCTTTGCTAAAAACTTACGAGCCTTAAGAGATGAGATAATAGGATTACTCCTCCTTCCTTTTTCCCCATAAATGGTTGCCACACCATTTTCCGGCAATGGCACTTGGATCATCTTTTTGGAGCAAAAGATGTCCGCCTTATGCCTCACTAACCAATCCATGCCTATGACTACATCAAACCCTCCTATAGCCATAGGTAGTAAATCTACTCCGAAAGAATTTCCATCGATCTCTAGAGTGCAATCACAAAAACGGTCACGAATGATTACCTGATCCCCATTAGCTACTTCTACTACTAACGTATCGGGAAGAACACTAATAGGAGTGGTGAATCGTTTACAGAAAGCATCTGACACAAAAGAACACGTAGCACCCGAATCAAACAAGAAACGAGCAGGCATGGAGTTTACTAGAAACATACCCGAAACGACATATGCGGTCTCCTTTGCCTCCTCGGTAGTCATCTGGAAAGCTCGACTCGGTGCCCGTGATGGTTGCTCGACCCTAGCCGTCGAACCCACGGAATTTACACCAGTTCCTCTAACCAGCCTTGGACACTCTCGCTTCATGTGCCCCGACTCTCCGCATTCATAACATACCGACCCACGGAGGGAACACTCTCGAGTTGAGTGGGTTTTCTTACCACACTTGCTACACCCGGTTGGACCGGAGAGAGTCCTCGTAGCGCACGACCCCGAGTGCTTTGACCTGCACTTGTGGCACCACCGATCTTCACGGCGTTGATCACCCGATCTCCCGCTTACAAAGGGTCTAGATTGACGAACGGGCCCAGATGGCCCCTCCCACTTCCGTTTCTCACCAACGTACCTCTTCTTATCCCTTTCCGAATTGATGTCATCCTCAATGAGTAAGGACTCCTCGATAACCTCTTGTAGAGTCGAACACTTAGGATTTCTTATATCCGTTCACATTCCATCCGGTAAACCCTGTTGATATGCTTTCATCTTCGACTTTTCGTCGGGGACTAGATGTCCCACCAAGTTTAGCTTCTCCAAGAAGATCTTGGAGTAGACAACAATCGACATATTCTCCTTCTTCAGATCTCGGAATTTCTGTTCCAACTTGTCCAACGACCGTTCGCTGCAGTATTTGTCCATGATCTTCTCCTTGAACACTGTCCAAGTTAGCTTAGCCAGAACTTCCGAGGTGAGGGCGGATCGGGTGAGGTTCCACCAAATCAGATTCTCTCCCCGAAGTAGCTGAGAAGAAAACTTGACCCGTTGAGAAGGATCGTATTCACTGGACTCGAAAGCCATCTCTAATTCCTTAAGCCAGTACATACAAGTAACCGGGTTGTCTGAACTCGCAAACTCCTTAGGGTGACAACCCAAAAATGTCTTGTAGGTACACCCTTTAATCTTTGATTTGATTCCCTCAGCGGATGGTTCTTCAACCGTTACCACATTCGGTCCACCCGACCCCACGATAACGTTTTCAGCCATAGTCTCGGGTTGACGGTTACTGACGTCTCAATCCTCTAGAAGTTTCATGAAAAACTCTTGCTGTTGGGTCATGGCCGAAGTCATGGCCAACTGTTGTTGGGCCAAAGCCGCATTCATGGCCAACATCATGCTATCCCGAAGCCGGGTCTCCATGGTAACTTCCTCCATGATGGCGTCACCTGTGTTGAGGTTCCGGCGCGGAATGTGCTCAGGCCCTCCTGCCAAGATTCTGGGTATAGGAATGTCATTGGAGGTTGCCCCCACCGGGGGTCGTACTGCTGCAGATTCCACTTCTGGTTGCCCTTCTGGCATGTCCGGTAATCTACTTCGAGTGTTTACCATTAAAAATCTGCCGTGCATGTACGAGAAATAGATTGAGAAAAGACTAAGCGAGTTGAACTCATTGTACGTACTAATACTCTCATCAATTATCATAATAATAGTAAACCAAGTATGCTTACGTAACAATGCATTCATAATAGCAGTAGCTAAGTGAAATTATGAACGAACCATACACAAGTATACTTGTCACCATCATCACAACTTTCAATTACAGTAATTTCGTAATCCTAACGCTCTCCCCACCTAGGATTCCTACCCCAAGTGGACAGTGAAGTCATAAACTCTAAAGCTTAAGTCTAGATATGCTAAACAATACCTAGTTCACTTAAACTAAAGCTCTGATACCAACTTGTAACACCCTAAAAATAGGGATAACAAAAATCCGGAAAACGGACATGAGGTATACAAAAATTGCCATAGCAAGAGCCTCCCAAAAATGGGGAATATATAAATATAAATAACCTGTTTAATCACAATTGTAATTTAACGGACAATAAACAACAACCAACTAATCTAATTTCTACGTCTAGAAAAGAGATTACAAAAAGGGTTATATCTATAAACCCAAACGGTCTATATCCAAAAGTATAACGCGTCCATGTGCAATTCCCCAAGCTCTCACCACAAATCAACTAAACCTGCTTAGGACCGCCGCCGCTAGAACCTGAGATACACATCGACACCAAACAAGTGTTAGGCCAAAAAGCCTAGTGAGTTGAACAATAATAAGCATGCATGAACAGTCACATTTCTTATCAGCAGTTAATCATAGTTCAACAAATGTGGAGTCATTAGGGGAGACCCATAGCACCAATCAAGTCCCACCCAAGAGTCGATATACCTTGATGCCCTTAACAAGGAACACCCCAAAGGCCCGACGCACCCGAAGACTATCGCTGAGAAAATTCCCCGAATGGCGGAGGTCTAGGCACATACCATCACAGTGGCGCCCAAGACTATATCCTCCTAGTGTACTGACTTGGTTCGTCCACATAACATTTATAAGGGGTCCTTTAGGTATATTTCAACCCACATAATTCAATACCGACCATGGGTATAATATTACCACCTCATCCTCGTGATGTTTAACAAAAGACCCAATGTAAATCATGCTCATCATACATATAAATATATCACCAAAATGGTGTTCCAATTAGAATCATCATAATACCTATATATGCATACATTTAACATATCAATGTACCCACATTATGTATTTATGAGACAAATCCCAAATAATAATACACATAACAATAATCATGGCAAATCACCCATAAATATACATCTTCCAACTATTTTCATGAAGAAACCCCCAAACATTTGCACATATAGAGATAAAGTAACAAATAGAAGATTATGATGTGTATCTAGTTTTAACAAAGGTTTAGTAAACTCACTATCTAGGTTTTGAACCAAAACCTAGAAAATGGATGAAATGGAGAAGAATTAAGTCTTGAGACTCCAAACACTTGATTGCTAGGTCTTGAATGCACCCTTGAAGTAGTTGATAAGATACTTGTAAACCCCCAACAACCTCTATGTAATAAATGAAGTAAGAGAGTGGAGAAGTGAAGAAAATCGCCCTAAAATGCTCTCAACCAAACCCTAGTTCTGATTTTTGAAGTTATCAAGTGAATAGGGGCTGAAATGATGTTTTAAATCGACCAGACCACGCGGGCGATAGTGCCTGGCGATAGTGCCAAGGGCACTATCGCGAGTCACATTTGCGAACCCAAACACACCCTCGGTACATCCTCCGCGAGTATGCCCGGCGATAGTGACAATTGTCACTATCGCGAGACTCCCCCCCCCCCTCTCGGTACAATCCTGGCGATTGTGCCCGGCGATAGTGACAATGTCACTATCGCGCCAAGCTCATCCCAGCCTGAAAACTTAGCAAATTTCGAAAATGAGCGCGAGGTCTAAACACATGCAATTATTATATTAATCAGATAACATCTTAGTCCCATAACAATTATCATATGCATACATAAAAACTTATATTTTCAGATAACAACAATTAAAGTATTAGGGAACAAATACTTACCTTATAAATTTACGGATGTTACAGTATGCTGATATCGTTAATTATCTGGTGGAGTCAATTATACCATACAAGTTGAATTCACATCAAAGGAATAAATTTCTTTCTGACGTGAAACAATATTATTGGGATGAATCGTTCCTATACAAGTTGTGTGCCGATGGTATGATTAGGCGATGTGTTCCCGATGAAAAGAAGACCGACATTCTAACTTTCTGTCATACATTAGAATGTGGTGGTCATTTTAGTACTGATAGGACAGTGGCCAAGGTGGTGCAATCGGGTTTCTTTTGGCCGGCTATGTTCAAGGATGCTAGGGACTTTATCTTCCGTTGTGACCGTTGTCAGAGAGTCGGTAATATTACGAAGAGATACGAGATGCCCATGAACATCTTCATGGAAGGGGAGCTTTTTGATGTCTGGTGAATCGACTTCATGGGCCCATTCCCACACTCAGGTCACGACGAATATATATTGGTAGCAGTGGATTACGTATCCAAATGGGTTAATGCGATTGCCACTCCAATGAATGATTCTAAAGTCGTCATCAAGTTCCTTCAGAGGAATATCTTTTCGCGGTTTGGGGTACCGAGGGCTTTGATTAGTGACAGTGGGAGTCATTTTTGCAACCGTTACTTGGATGCGGTACTGAAGAAGTATTCTGTCAAGCATAAGGTAACTAAACCTTACCACCCACAAAAAAACGGTTTAGTAGAGGTATCCAACCAGGAATTAAAGCAAATTCTGTAGAAAACCGTCAGCGCTTCAAGGAAAGATTGGTCATCCAAATTAGACGATGCATTATGGGATTATCGGAGAACTTATAAGACCCCTCTTGGCACGACTCCTTATCGTTTGGTGTATGGTAAATCGTGCCATTTACTGGTCGAGCTTGAACACAAAGTCTTTTGGGCAATCAAGCATTTGAATATGAATCTTCAAGCTGTCGGTCAACGCAGATTCCTTCAACTCAACAAATTGGATGAAATAAGGAAAGATTCTTATGAAAATGCTACCATCTACAAGGAGCGAACCAAAAGGTTCCATGACCAGCGCATTAGAGAAAAGGTACTTACACATGGTATGCATGTTTTATTATTTAACTCACGGTTGCATTTGTTTCCAGGAAAACTCAAATATAGGTGGTCGGGTTCTTTCACGGTCAAGGAGGTGCTCTCGTATGGTACAGTTGAGTTGCAAGGAAAAGACGGGACCACGTTCAAGGTCAATGGGCAACGGGTAAAACCATATATCGATGGTGAACCACTGAAGCATCGAGCATCTATTTTGATGAACTAAAGGCGTAAAAAGTGATGAAGGTCGTGCCACGACCCTAAATAAGGCGCTAGGTGGGAGACAACCCATTTGAGGTGTGTTTTAGTTTTCGTTTTTACTCTTTATTTGCGTGGTCGTTTTTATTTTATTTTTTCTTCCATTTGAAACTCCCTGAGAAGTGAGATCAAGGATTGGGAGAAGAGAAGGTTAATGGTCTCAAAAGTTGAAAAACATAGGCCTGGGGTGGGTTTCCATGCCGGCTAAGTCGCACCACAAAATGCCCCAGCCTCTGTTTGTTATTGAAAATGGCCACACGGGACGGGTTACCAAGCGGGCCAACCCGTGGAATAAGTCTCCCTAACCTCTGTTTGGGTGCCAAAATGTTGCACGACGCGAGTTACCGGGCAGGCTAAGCCGCACCATAAGCCGCCCGGGTCTCTGTTTGTTTGAACCTTAACAACACACGGCGCGGGAAGCCGCGCGGGTAACCCGCGACATAACCTGCCCGGGCTGTCTGATGGGTATTTCAAGGGGCACCGCGACTTTAACTCCCTCAAACCCTAATTCTCTCTTAAAATTCTTGACTCCTCTCTTCTCCCTATACTATCAACCTTCGAAAACCACCATTCCACACAATTTTTTCCGGAGATTTTCGGTCCAAGGGCTGGCACATCCTCTATTCAATTGATTGTGTTACTCATAATACGTAGAACTTCAAAGGTAACATATATCTCCCCTCTAATTTTGGTTCTTCAAGTTGGTTTTTTTAACCCATTCAAGAACAGTTTGAAATTGTTGATGTTATTCATGTTCTTTGTGAATTAGTGAGTAAGAGATTGTGATCATGCATGATTTAACATGATGATTTTAGGTTTTCTTGAAAATCCTACCATTAGAAAGGGGATGAGTGTTATGCTTTTTGTTGGGTACATAATGATGTGTTGAATGGGTTGAATGCGCTTAATATACTATAATTCTTAATCGTAGTCATTATATTACACTTTGCAATTTGAATTCGAGAAAGCACCTTGTGGATTGTTTATGTGGTCTAACTGCTGATAAGAACCCATGTTAGTGTAAGTGCTGATCAGAATTGTGGTGAAGTATTATACTTTGATTTTGGAAATTCCTGTCACACAATGCTCTTTGGCTTTAAAGATCCATCTTGTTGGGTACACTTGTGGTTTTCAACTGCTGATAAGATTGAACTTGAATCTTATACCTCGAATGTGACTTGTGTGTTATATAAGCAGCCAATTCGTAGAGCTACGTGTGATGGGTTGATTTAATGAAAGTCTTGTTTGTGATTTGAGTCAGTAAATGTTATAATTTTCGACCATGAGTTGAAAGATAGCCAAACCTCGGGTTTTGGGTTCAATCAACGAACTGGACTCAATCACCCCATCATACTCTAAAACCTAGTCCTTGGACTAGGTTTCAGGTGGTAAAAAATGCTCATAGCCTCACATCCATATTTTTGAGTTTCAGGATGCGGACAGGCCTGAACAAAGCGAAAGATGGTGAAAATACTTACAACTTTCACGGGCTCGTCATTTGGAATTGAGCACACACCGAAATCCTGACTACACGCTAAGAATGGTTGAATTCCGAGAACGAAAAAGAAGCATTTGGTCTGAGCGCGGTATAAAGTTTGAGTCAATACCAGATCCAGGAGTAATTCACATTGCTCATCAGCGAGGATGGATCCCCTATGCTAGACATCCAGATCCATATGATCCCCAGCTCGTGACCGAATTTTATGCATCCATGCTGCCGCCCGTGTTCAATGAATTCCACACGGTCATAGTACGAGGAGTAATTGTTCGCCTTACCATGGACGATATTTGTGCACATTATGGGATTGATAGACCACCAAATTTGGGCCTCCACTATGGAGTATCTCCCATTCTCGGGGTCCCGAATTCTGAAGAACAAAGCAGTATCATTGCATCCTCCCTCCGGATGAATGGTAATAGTGAATGGCGCAAGAACGATGCAGAGATAAGGAAGAGCGACCTCCCGCCTGCACTAGCAATCTGGATGCTCTTTGTGAAGACAAATATGTTTCCATCTTCACACAATACCTATGCGGATGCCCTGGTGGCTCGAGTCTTATTTTGTCTCCAACACAACTTACCATTGGATGTAGGTCACATCATCCAACTTGAGATGTTGGACGTTGGGGAAACTTGTTGCAACGGAGTCTTGCCTTTTCCATCATTAGTTACTAAAGTATGTCGTGATGCAGGTGTTCCAATTGGAAATACATTACCATCGATACCACCGTTTGGTAATCGGTCCTACCAATACCAGATTACATCCCAGAGAAAGTTAGAGAGGGAGCAGGCCCAAGCAGCAGAGCAAAGGAATGTACCACCCATCGCTGATGATCTGGATGCGGACGATGCTGATGATGATCCAGATCAAGTTGACCTCCCAGCAAATGCTCCGTAATGGGCGGTTCGTATGAGCGACCAAGTAACACAAGGATTCCAAAATGTGCACAACGAGCCGATTGAGATTCGAAGGATGTTAGGCGAAAGATATCCAACATATGAAGTTGGATCATCCAACCGTCCGCCTGCCCTCCATGTGTGCGGGCGCCATAGGCATGCACTGCCGTGATGCGACATGTGGGGTAATTTTTGGCATATCTAAGACAATTTACCTTCTTAAACTTTTATTCTAAACTGTTGGATGATTGTAACTTAATTTGCATAACTTGGATGGTTGGTGTTGGATATTATTTCATTGTGTTTGTTAATTGATCACATTGGGGACAATGTGAATTTTTGGTTTGCGGTTGGTGTCGGTGATTGACATGATTGTGAATGACAGGCTTGCCTTTGTAAGTGTCTATATGGCATAATTGTGGAAATCTTGTTGTATTTGAAAGTGTTAATATTAATTATTGAGGCATGAACTAGCAGAGGATAATGTAGCCGAGAGGACAACCTAGGGGATTACATGATTTAGGGACATTAGTGGCGACCGACCTGAGAGTGATTTTTTAGCCTAATTGTACGTTACTTGCGCGAGGATTAATGAATGACTCCTATACACTTTTCCTAATTATTCTCGTAGGTTATAGCATGATCTCACTATAACATTGCCTTGACCAGCAATTTAGGGAAATTGGGTTTAAACTCTGTGACTTACTTCATGAAATTGTAGTCGAAAAGACTTGGAACGTAGCCAACTGTTACCATTCAGCCTGTCCTTCATAACTCCAAAGAACTTCCCCCGGTTAGTAATTAATAATTTCATTCAGCTCAAAAGTAGTAGAAAAAAAAAATGTAAAGGGGTGGAGAAAATATAGAGGGAAAATGGCATGGTAACAAATGGGTGATCATCATAAGCCCATAGCAGTTGAGTAAAGGATTGATATGCGAGGAGCAAGTGAAGTTAGAAAACAGAATACCCAATTGTAACTATCTTGTTAGTTGAGTACTTCTGAGATCGATTTGCTTACATTCGTGTGTCTTTCCTAATGTGGTTCATGCTCTTCTTGATATTCCTTGTACTTAAAATCCTTTAGCATGAACAACTATGTTAAAGCCTAGGTTCGTGTGTATTGAAAGCATCCGCTAAGGTAGGGTCAAGGCGAAATCCTCCCTAAGATTGTTGAACCTAGGTTGAAATCAAGGCGGTGTGGTCATCTACAGTTTAGTCATCAATAAGTATTAACACTTTGAATCGTACAACTTAATTTCTCAAATTGTGTCGATCCAATTTTTTTTTAGAAAAGGTATGTAAATTTCCATCAATGTTATCACCGACATGTTTGTTATGCAAATTTTCTTTCTTGTTGGTTGTAGTTTATCGCTATCTTGCTTGGGGACAAGCAACGTTTGGTTTGGGATTGTTGATAATGTCAAATCTTGACATTATTGAGGCACTAAACTGGGAGGAAACTGTTGATCCCAAGTAAAATAATGGTAAATCTAATGGTTTTGAAAGAAAAGAGCAGGTCAAGACAAATTAAGAAGAAGTTGTCGGAATATATGCTTTGGAAAGCCAAACTCAATTCCGGACTGAATGATGCTTAACGAGAACCAAAATCTGCTGAAAACAGTGCACCGGGCGATTTGGGCCGCGGGTTAGTTGGGCCACGCGGGTTAGGAAATCCGGGCGACTTGTGGTGCAACCATAACCCGCGCCATAATCCGCGCCACGTGCTATAACAGCCTTAATCGACTGTTTCAGCTAGGTTAAGGTTTATGCAATTTTGAAATCAGATGGCGACGACTATAGGCGATTTTTGGGAGCAGAATCAAGGCAGAAACGATACGAAAAGGTGGGGAGACTTGGTGGAAACATATTCTTGATCTTGTTACAATCTTTTGCTGAAAGATTCAAAATCTCAGGGAGTGTTTGTATCTTTCGAAGCGTTCTTCATTTTTAAAACAATGCTTAGATCTATTTTCATTTCACTTCCAGTTTTCATATTTGTTTACCCCAACATGAGTTAATCTTCTCATGTTGGGGGTTGGATGATTATTTGGTAATGTTTACTTTAAACTTGTGATTTGGTTTGTAACTTTGATGATTGTTTATCAATGAAGCATATGATGAGTTTTTGATATAATTCATTTAGTCTGATCAGCTAGTTGGATATTTCTTGATTATCTTGCTCTTCGAGAGAAGTGTAGGATGATTAGTTGTGTTTATCATATGCCTATGGTACGAGTTAGATAGAGATATACCAATTTCACCATAGATTTGTTAATCCAGTTTATTAATCTCTAATTCAAGTTCTTACTACAGTTTCAATCACAATAATAAGATGACAATCAAACAATTACTCAACCTGTTTTTAAATTTCAATTTAAAGGAATTCGTATACAAATAACTCTGACAATCTTTCTCTCTCTAGAATCTGTCTTGCATATAATACCAACTTCTAACATGAAACTAACTTGCTTCTGGTCATATCCCTATTTAAGACAAGGACACAACAAGACAAAAACAAAATTACAACACTTTGACTTTGACTTTAACTTTATTACAAAGAGACTTTGACTTTAATGCTTGAGGGTTGACTTTGGCTTTGACCTTCAGTCTTCATGATCTTGTATCCAACATATTTATGCACTAACATTATCCCCCTTTGGATCAAGATCATCTTCAAAAATATTTTGCAATTCATTCTCCCCCTTTGACATTTCTTTCAGCAAAATAAGCATTGAAGCACAAACTCCCCATATCTTCAAAAACAATTCTGAATTCTTCCCAAAGTCTTTGAACAACATCTTTTGCAATCAACTTTAACATTCTCCCCAAGGTAATAAGAAACTCTTTCAGACATCAGAAAGAAATTATCTTCAGGTTTAACTCAGTTTGCTTCAACAAATTATCTTCAAAGAAAATTTCAGTAAAATCTGCTCGCAATCTGAAATCTTTGAATTTGCTCTTTCAAAATTGTACAATCTTCAACAATACTTGCAATCTTTGACACAAACTTTCAATAAACTTTCTTCAACTTTTCTTCTCCACTACAAACATTTCTTGATTCTCTCTCCCCCTTTTTGATGATTGTGGCATTGAAATCTTCAAAACTTTCACAAGAAATGTCCTTAACATTCTGATCTTTCACACAAGCCTCTGACTATTCATCGATCCAAAAGATATTCATCCGAATCTTTGCAAATTCAGACAAATTATGAGTGTAACACCTGAATCAACAAATGAATCAGTTAAAAATGCCTGTTAGTAACACGAAGTCACTGTGTGTAACGAATACACAATGGAAAGGAGCTTTTTGATGTTTACTCCCCCAGGTCTTCCATTCAATCATCGAATAACATAAGTTTATTCTATGAACAATTAGACAGAAAAACGAATTTCTTGTGTGAACGTGCTTGTGTATGAAAGAATTAAGCTTGATGATTGCTTTTGTTAGGCTCAAAATTGTTTAAACCATTGAGACATCAATAGTTAAACACAAACTCTATTGTGCATGATCGAAGTGCGAAGGTGGGTCAAACTTCCTTCTTTTTCAATATCCAGATTTTCCAAATGAAAAACCAGATAGATAATGTGATGCATCCCCTTTAAAATTTGAGACATCTTCTTTTTGAGAAGAAGATGAGTGGCTGGTGGGGTTTAAATCAAGAGTTGGCATAGGCTAGTTGCCTGTTTCAATGATATTCACGAAGAATTATGAAACACCAGCAATGTGGCTACCCGGCTCTAAAAAAGTTGGTGCAGAGTTTGATATTCTTTTAGTTTGTTCTCACACCCTCTTTCTTTTTAACATTAAGCTCGCTTCTAACCAAACTCTCTTTTACATTTTACTTCATCACTCATACCCACACTCATTTATTTTGACTCATCGCCTCTCGATCACTAAGGATTAACTTCTTGGGTAGGAAATACTGGTTAACGTGAATCCATAGAAGTTCAATTAAGTTCTAACACAATGAACCCATGTTGTTTTCCTAAAAGAACAGTGTTGCTCAAAATGGTTTAACTTTGAAGTTAAATCAAAAATATATACAAGTCAGATGTTTGTATGCTCATAGATGTAATCATGAAGATTTGAGCATTTTAAACAGTGAAGATTTTTCAAAACAAGTATACTGAATGAATGAAATGAATACAAGAAACTTGTTTGAAAATCTGACATTGTATGAAAAAAATCAAATAGAATGATTTATCGATAAAGGCTTTGGTCAAAAATAATTGGATATTGTCTATAAGAACAATTACAGATATGTCTTGAAAGAAACGTTTTGAAATGAAATCAACGCTCAAAATTTGAATATCAAGCGGGGTGTATCACCATCGAAAATTTTGTTCAATTTGAGACATGGTGATAACATGTTCAACAAAAAGTTAAACCGGTGTGTGTGAATACTTGAAAGTATATGGAAAAGATAATACACAAGTATTTATCTTTGGAAACACACGGTTTATTAAACATTGAAGCACATATAACATGAAAACATTTAAAATCACACTTCTATATTCATGAAATCTTTTAAGAATTAGAAGTGGTTTGAACATTTAAGAATATGTTTTCATATATGAAAGTTGTCCTTCTTTCAGATACATATGAGATTAAGATTAGAAATAAACCTTTTGCTCAGTCTTAAATCTCATCAAGTCAGCTCTAAGTCAGAAATGATATGATCTTGTAAGCTTCCTCTTAATTCTGCAAAAATCACAAGTCTGTCAAAGTACAAAGCTTTATTCACAAAATTTATTGAAAATAAAATGACATAAAGCAATAAAACTTCGAAAGTACGAGTTATGATCAGATGTAATCAGAAGTCATAATCCATACTCCTTGACCCTTACTCCCCCTGAAATTATGCATCAGAAAAATTATCAGTGATGAACATATGCAAAAATTTGTTAACTCCCCCTCAAATGTATGTAGATTGCTTATCATCTTCTCACACTCCCCCTGAGATCATGAACAAAGTTAAGTGCAGATATCTTTCAGAATAAAAAAATAAGGAAATAAAGAAAAATAACAAAACGAAACTTTAATAGGTAACAACGGATTAAGTCTTGAGATTTAGCATACCAAGCTTTGAAATGAGAAAATTAAATCTCTTTTCATCAAGCGGTTTGGTGAATAAATCAGCAAGTTGGTAATTTGTGTTTTCAAAGTAAAGTTCGATTGTACCTTTTTTGACATTGTCTTTAATAAAGTGATATCTCACGTCTATATGCTTGGTTTTAGTATGTTGAACAGGATTCGCAGATATTGCAATTGCGCTCTTCGAATCGCAGTAGATCGGGATCTTGTTGTATTTGAAGCCATACTCTCGAAGTTGTGTTCTCATCCACAACACTTAAGAACAGCAGCTCGCCGCAGCGACGTACTCTGCCTCAGCTGTTGATGTAGATACACAGAGTTGTTTCTTTGAAGCCTAACTCACGAGTTTATCGCCCATAAATTGTATGTGTTCCGACGTACTTTTCTTGTCAAGCATACAACCTGCATGGTATGCATCTGAATATATTGTCAGTTCAAAACCTGTATCCTTAGGATACCAAAGACCAAGATCTGCAGCGCCCTTCAGATATCTAAAGATACGTTTAACTGCAGACAAATGGAATTTTTTTGGAGAAGCCTGATATCGAGCACATAGACATGTAAAAAACATAATATTTGGCGTACTAGATGTTAAATACATTAAAGAACCAATCATCCCTCGGTAGGTTCTAACATCGACATCTTTTCCAAAAGGATCAGTGTCGATCTTAGTTCCCGGTGCCATCGGGGTTCCAATAGGAGTACAATTTTCCATTTTGAATTTTCTAAGAATATCAAAAATGTACTTTGATTGATTAATAAAGATCCCCGTGGAAAATTGTTTGACTTGTAATCCGAGAAAGAAATTCATCTCTCCTATCATACTAATCTTAAATCTTGACACCATAAGGTTAGAGAAATTCTTACAGTACTTTGGATTTGTTGAGCCAAATATGATGTCATCCACATATATCTGAATTAAAATGATATCGGCTTTTTTCCTTTTTGATAAAAAGAGTAGTATCGATCTTACCTTTCGAGAATCCAGATTTGACTAGGAATTTCGATAAGACTTCATACAAGGCTCGAAGGGCTTGCTTCAGACCGTAAAGAGCTTTGTCCAGAATGTATACGTGATTCGGTTTCTCTGGATTGACAAAGCCTTCAGGCTGAGAGACGTAGACTTCTTTCTTTAAGATGCCATTGAGAAAGGCAGTCTTCGCATCCATTTGGTAGACGGTGAAGTCTTATGGGCGGCATATGCAAGAAACATCCGTATAGCCTCGATGCGCCCCCCTGGAGCATAGGTCTCGTCATAGTCAATACCTTCCTCTTGCCTATATACTTTAGCCACTAGTCTTGCTTTGTTTCTGATAACGATACCATCTTCGTCTTTCTTGTTTTTGAACACCCATTTTGTGCCAATAATGGTTTTACCTTCAGGCTCAGGCACTAGTCTCCAGACTGTGAGTGCTTTGAATTGATTCAGCTCTTCTTGCATCGCAGTTACCCAGTCTGAGTCGGCTAGAGCTTCAGATACGCGTGTTGGCTCTACCTTGCTAAGGAATGAGTCATGCATACATTGATTAAGTGTAGCAGACCTAGTTTGCACCGGTTTTGATGGATCTCCTATGATCTGATGTATCGGGTGCCCTTTGGTCTACCTCTGTTCATGAGGGAGTGGATTTGATGTAGATTGATCATGATTTTCATCTAAATATCCACTTTTAGCTTCATCAGTTTGTTCAGTATTTGGTAGGGGTGCAGTTGAAGTATTCTGTGTAGAAGTTTCAGTTGGTACAACGTTATCTGGCTGTTGATTAGTCGGTATAGTGAAACCAACTGAGTCAACAACTTCTGTCTCAGCTTTAATAGTCGCAGCTTCAACTGTTGGAGTAGGCGTTTGAATTGGAATCTCTTGCTGAACCGGGGAATTGGATTCACTAGATATCTCTGAAGTGGTTGGATGATTATGCGTTGAATCGTCCAATCTGTCAACCACAACAGGTTTAGTAACTTTAGTACCAAGAAATTCATCATAAAACAATTCAAACAATAAATCTAAATAAGATAAATGTGAAGTAGACGATGACTCTTCATATGATTTCTTATCAGTAGGCACAGGTTATGGACTGATCTGCCTAGAAGCTAATACACCAGTAATAACAGGTTCTGAATTGTCTTGAACAGAAGCCATCTCTTCATCAAATGTAACATTTACGCTCTCAACTACGATCTTGGACTTTTTCAGGTAGACTCTGTAGGCTGCATATGTTTGAGAGTAGCCGATAAAGATGCCTGCGTCTGCCTTCGGACTGAACTTATTTAAGTTCTTCTTGTCATTCAGTACAAAGCACCTGCATCCAAAAATATGGAAATGTTTAATGCTAGGTGTACGATTATTGATTAAAGCATATGGAGTTTTACCAAACCGGCGGTGGATTATGGATCGATTCTACGTGTAGCAAGCAGTCGATACCGCTTCTGCCTATAGAAATAGAGGTAGATCTGATTGACTCAGCATAGTTCGAGCGGCCTCGACTAGCATTCTGTTACGTCTCTCTACGACTCCGTTTTGTTCAGGCGTTCTGGCAGCAGAAAACTGATGTGTTATCCCGACCGATTCGAGATAATCACCAATAATTCTGTTCTTGAATTCTATGCCATTGTCTGTTCGAAGAAGCTTGGTTGTCTTTTGCATATTCACTTGAGTAGTCTTCAAAAATGTGATGATGACTTCGGGCGTCTCATCCTTTGTTCTCATAAATTTGACCCAAGTGTACCGCGAGCAATCGTCCACAATCACTAGAACGTATTTCTTGCCGTTTATGCTTTGAGTATGCATTGGACCGCAGAGATCCATATGTAGTAACTCTAAGGTAGAACTTGTAATAAGCTCAGGCTTTGGCTTCTGAGAGGATCTCTTCATCTTGCCTTCTCACACGCTGCACAGAGATGTTCTTTAACGTATTTGAGCTCTGGAAGTCCTTTAACTAGATTTCCCATGACCAGTTTGTTGATGTAACAAAAATTCAGGTGAGAAAGCCTTTGATGCCATAACCAACTTTGTTGCAGCGAGGCTTTTGACAATGGACACACCTCATTGTCAGTCTTGACTTTTGACAAGTTGATTGTGTAGAGGTTTGACTTTCTCGTCCCGACCAAGAGTTCCTTACCATCTTCAGTACGCACAGAACACCTCTTGGCCTTGAAATTAACCTCTAAGTCTTTGTCACAGAACCGTCCAATGCTGAATAGGTTATGTCCTAGACCTTCAACATAACTCACCTTCTTGATCGTCACGTTATCTTGAATAACGTCACCATAGCCCAGAATTAGTGAAAACTGGTCATTTTCGAATCGAACTGTTCCGTAATATTTCTCTGTATAATTTGATAATAAATATTTATGCCCGGTCATATGCTTGGAACAACCAGAATCCAAGTACCACATATGACGAGTCTGCACAAGAGAAATCACGAAACAATTGGTTTAGGTACCCATTTATAGATGGGTCCTACAATGTTAGCACAAGATTTTGGCACCCATTTAAATTTGGGTCCTCTGTTCTTTTGAAAATCATTTGAAGCATAAGAATGATAAGAATAGACATGATATGTGCCAAACCAAACATCAGAATATTGCCGAGAAGCAAAATCCTTTCTATTATAAGTAGAAGACTTTCTAGCAGACGGAGATAATTGGAATAATTTCTTTATTGAATATTTCTTGTAAGAAGTTACAAGTTTTTGTTTATTAAAAGCAACATTCTCAACTACATCAGTATTACTGTTGGTCACTCTATTACAATCAGAATCAGAAAATGATTTCGCAGTCTCGTCAATTTTCTTCTTTGGTAACCATTCTGATCTAACTCTAGACTTTTTCTTTCTCACATATGAAACATTTGAAACTTTAGAGTTAGAACTGTGAGATTTGAAAGATTGCATGTTCTTTGGCTTACCAGTGGTTGTCCATTTATGTGAATGCCTAGATTTCATCTTCTTACCTTTAGCATTCTTGGTATTCACAGAAACCGGTACATCAACTTTTGTTGATGTTTCACCCTTTTCATACACATTGGGTAGACCAAAAGAATTAATAACAAACTGTGAATGATCAGGAAGTTTTGCATTGAAATCAAATTGATCAACACAATCATCTAAACAACCGTCAGAGTTAAGAAAATCAAAGTCTTCATCAAGTAAACCATTAAAATCATCAGGTTTCGAAGCTTTGGAAGTTTTAGAAAAATCAGAATTTATAAGCACAGTTGAAAACACTAATTGTTCTATGTTGGGAACTGAAGAATTCATCAAGTATGGTTAATACTGCTGGTTCAAAGTTACTACTGCTAGAAGACTTAAAGGTTAATACTGTTGAGTGTTACTACTGCTAGTACTATTAATACTGCTAGTCATAGTTAGTGCTGCTTGAACAAAGTTAGTACTGCTTAGCTAGTTAGTACTGCTAGTAGTTAGTACTGCTTAGTAGTTAATGCTGCTAGAAGAAGTTAATGCTGCTGATCATGGTTAGTGCTGCTAAAGAGATTCAGATGGAAAGAATGACAGCTGGATAATCTGAAGATTATGGAAGCTTATAGATATACATGGAAGATATACTGAAGATATTTTATTTATTGTAATTATCTTTGTATTCAGTATATATATTGTATAGCTTAGAATAATGAATTAACTTTTGTTTTCATTCTTTTAGAGAGAAAATCAACCTCAAGGCATAGATCCTAATTCTAGAGAAGTAGAATTCGTATTGGTGAGCCTGTTCATCAATATTGAGGTTGAGTGAGTAATCTTGTAACTTCAAAGCATTCAATACAAGTTTACAGTTTGTTGATTATATTCTGTTTTGGTTTTCTGTTTCATTAAATATCAAAGTGTTATTCCGCAAACTTCTTTGATATTGTTTCTGAGAATTAATTCTTGTTGAGAATTCGATCCTGACAAGTGGTATCAGAGCCTAACTCTCTCAGAAACAGTTATTCATCATGGAAAATCTTACAGAATCAAGCAGTACTTTGGTTTCTAAGGTTCCAATGCTCAAACCAAGTGAGTTTGACATGTGGAAGATCAGAATCAGACAATATATTCTTCTCACTGACTACTCAATGTGGGATATCATTGAGAATGGTCCTTCTGAAGCTGGAAGGATAGGACCAGATGGGAAAAGACCTCCACCAAAGACAGATGGTGAGAGGAAGATCAGACAGACAGAGATGAAGGCCTTGAGCACTCTGCTCTTGGCCATTCCCAATGAATATCAGCATCAATTTTGCAGCTGCACTGATGCTCAGATTATCTGGAATGCTCTAGAGAAAAGATTTGCTGGAACTAAGAGCATCAAAAGAAATCAAAGAGATGTTCTAAAGCAGTAGTATGAGAACTTCACTTCCACAAAGAATGAGTCTATGACTCAAACTTTTGATAGGTTCAATAAACTCATAGGTGAACTGGCTACTGTAGGGGTGAAGATGGAACAAGATGATATCAACAGAAAGTTCCTCAGATCTCTTGGGGATGAATGGACTATGTACACTGTCTCATATAGACAGAGTGACAATCTGGAAGAGAAAGAACTTGATGATCTATACAATGATCTAAGAGTTTTTGAAACTGAGGTAGAAACCAAGAAGAAGCCCTCTGGTTATATTCACAATGCTGCACTTCTTTTAGCATCCACTGATACTACTACCAACCCTGAAGCAGTTAGTACTGCCAGTGGAGTAAGTTCAGAAAAAGGCACTGAAACTATCTTTGAAGCCTTTTTGTCCAGTCATAGCAGCAATTCTCTGATTAATGATGATCTTGATCAAATTCACCCTGATGATCTGGAGGAGATGGATATTAAATGGCAGATGGCCATGTTATCCATGAGGGTGAAAAAGTTCATTAAAAGAACTGGAAGAAATAACTTCTCTCAAAAAAGAGAAGATGGAGCTGGTTTTGACAAAACCAAGGTGGAATGTTATAAGTGTCACAAGAAAGGACACTTTGCTAGAGAATGCAGGAGTGTTGTTCCAAACAATAACCACCAACAAGCTCAGAATGGAGGATACAATCAGAACAAGAATCCTGCTCAAACCCTTGTTTCTCAACAAGGAATGGGATTTGACTGGAGTGATCAAGCTGAGGAAGCCATTCAGAACCAAGCTCTTATGGCAGAAGTATCTGATCTCCCCACTGAGGTAAGTTCTAATCTTTGCACTAAATCTTGCATTGACACTGTTACAAGATACAGGGATCACAATCAAAGTATGTGTGATGACCTCAAAAGATTAGAAAAGGACACAAGAGATTATGTGTTGATAGTAGAGAGATTTGAAGAGCAAATCAAAGGCTTTCAAGCTAATGAACTTCAACACTCTTATGACACAAACTATTGGAAGTGGGAAAAGAATGAGTTAGAAACCAAACTGTCTAAGTCCTTAGAAGAGAATGATAGACTGAAAGAGGAACTGTCAAAAGTTAAACTTGACATAGACAAGTTTTCTTATGCTTCAAAAGCAATGGACTCTCTTCTAAAGGCTCAGATACATGATAAGATGAAGCCTGGTATTGGATACAACACTACACCCCCTCCTTACAATAACAACTATATTTCTCCTACATCAGACTTGTTAGAAACTAAGGAGAAAAAGGACTTGTCTGAAGAAGCTTTTAAGATAGATCCTTTGGATGAGGTAGTAGTTAAGGATTTGACTGAAAAAGGAGCCAGTGAGAACAGGGATAATAATGTGAGTAAAAAGATACCATTAGAAAACAATATTATCACCAATGAGGGATGTGGGAAAATCTGGGTCAAGTCCAAGGAGATAGAGAAGACTAAAGGAAATGATAACAAGGTCCATTACAAACAAACCACAGTTGTGAATCCTGAATCTTGTAAACAGTGTGATTGCAATAAAGCCAAGAGTCTAAATTCTGGTTTAAAAAGAGGAAATCAAAGAAACTGGAATAATCAATGGGATCAGAAACAAGGAGTTGATCTAAAAAAAATCAATAGACCAAAACCTTGTTTTATATGTGGCAAGTTGAATCATTTGGCTAAGTATTGTTACTTCAACCCAATTAACCTACAGATGAACTTTAAAAGATTTGTGCAAAAACCTGTTGGTTATAGGAAGGCTGGAAAGAAACATGTGATAAAGAAATATGTTGAAAGTAAAGGCACTTTAAAGAAAAAGATTTTAAAAGAAAGTGTCAAAATGTGGGTACCTAGAAGTACTAACAGTGTTAGTACTGCTAACAATATTAGTACTGCTAACACAGTTACTACTGCTAACAGTGTTAGTACTGCTGAAAATATTAATTCTGCTAATACTGTTAATACCTCTTCAAAGGTTAATACTGCCAACACAGTTACTGCTGCTAACACAGTTACTACTTCTAACAAGGTTAGTACTGCTAAGCATGCAAGTGCTGCCAAGGCAGTTAGTACTTCTAAAACTAGTACTGATTCTAGCAAACATAGTTCCAAGCCTATTATTGTAACAAAGTACTCCAAGAATGAGGAGTTAAAGTTCAAAAATCTTGTCAAGAAAGAATGCAAGTATTTTGATGAGAAAGGGGTACCCAAGACCACTTTGGCTTGGGTTCCTATTTCATACTAATTGATTTATCTAATGTGCAGGGCAACCAACAGCTCAAGGGAAAGAGCATTTGGCATGTTGATAGTGGTTGCTCTAGGCATATGACAGGCAACATGTCATGCCTTCAGGATTTCAAGCATATCAATGGAGGACATGTTGCATTTGGAGATAATCTTACTGGTGGTAAGATAAGCGGAAAAGGTAATGTCACCAAAGGTAAGATGACATTTGAGGATGTCTACTATGTTGATCAATTAAAGTACAATCTGTTAAGTGTATCACAGGTTTGTGACAAACAACATAGTATATTATTTACTACTACTGAGTGTATGATTCTTTCTCCAGGGTTCAAGGTAGTTGATGAAAGCATGATACTACTTAGAACTCCAAGAAAGGACAATGTTTACTGTCTTGATTTGGACAATGTTGTTAGTGATTCATCTCTAAATTGTCTTGTTTCAAAAGCTTCTGTAGATGAATCCTCTCTATGGCACAGAAGGATGTGTCACATGAATTTCAAGACTATGAACAATCTTGTTAAAAATAACCTTGTAAGAGGTTTACCTTCAAAAGTCTTTTCATGTGATGATCATTGTGTTGCTTGTCTTAAAGGCAAACAACACAAAACTTCTCATAAGACCAAAGAGTTAAATTCTGTTTCTTCTTGTCTCCAATTACTGCATATGGATCTGTTTGGTCCTACAAATGTTATGAGTATAGGCAATAAATCTTACTGCTTGGTTATTGTTGATGATTACTCCAGATTTACTTGGGTATATTTTCTAAGGACTAAGGATGAAACAAGTGGTCTTATCAAATCCTTTATTCTAAGAATTGAAAACCAAACTAATCAAAGAGTAAAAGTCATTAGATCAGATAATGGAACTGAGTTTAAAAATCATGATCTAAACACCTTTTGTGAAGAAAAAGGTATTGAGAGGCAATATAGTGCTCCTAGGACTCCTCAACAGAATGGTGTTGCTGAAAGGAGGAATAGAACACTAATAGAGGCTGCTAGATCTCTGTTGGCTGATTCCAAATTGCCAATTACCTTCTGGGCTGAAGCAGTTAATACTGCTTGTTATGTCCAAAACAGAGTTCTAGTGGTCAAGCAAAAGAACAAGACCCCATATGAGCTTTTAAATAAAAGAAAACCTTTTATTGGTTTCTTCAAACCTTTTGGGTGTCCTTGTACAATTTTAAATACCAAATCTCACTTAGGTAAGTTTGATAACAAAGCAGATGATGGATTTCTTGTTGGATATTCATCTCAGAGTAAGGCTTACAGAGTTTTTAACTCTTCTTCTAGAATAATTGAAGAAAGTGACAATGTCAAATGCAATGAGAACACACCAAATCCTGTTGGGTCTGGACCTCAGTGGCTATTTGACATTGATTCACTAACTAACTCCTTTGGTTTCAGTAATGAGTATACAGGAACAGGAAGTGGAGGATCAGGGATCACACAAGTTCAAGAAAGTCTATCTAAATCTGTGATTTTTCCCATACCCACAGTAAATTCTGTTGAAGACTGTGAAAAGGAATCATTTACTGGACCAAGCCAGAGTGAAGAAGACACTAAAGATAAGGAGACTCAAGAAAATAATGAAGTGGCATCTGAAAACACTTCAGTTGAGTTGCATGAATCTAATCTTGAGGCTGGACTGAATGAAGAACCTAGTCATAACACCAGAGTTCAAAAGAATCATCCTCCACAGCTGGTAATAGGAGATATCTCTTCTCCTATGATGACTAGACATCAAAGCAGGCTTCAGGAAATGCAAGATCAACAGCATACAGTGCTTTCTTGTTTTCTATCACAGCTTGAGCCTAAAAAGGCACATGATGCTATGAAAGAATCTAGCTGGATAGAAGCAATGCAAGAGGAACTGCTACAGTTCAAGCTACAAGATGTATGGGATTTGGTAGACCTTCCTAAAGGTCACAGAGCAATTGGCACAAAGTGGATTTTCAGAAACAAGAGAGATGAAAGAGATATTGTCATAAGGAACAAAGCAAGGCTGGTGGCTCAGGGATATACTCAAGAAGAGGGTATAGATTATGAAGAAGTGTTTGCAACTGTGGCTAGAATAGAAGCAATCAGACTATTCCTAGCCTATGCTTCTTACATGAACTTCAAAGTCTATCAAATGGATGTAAAAAGTGCCTTTCCTTATGGGTCAATTGAAGAAGAAGTATATGTCTGTCAACCACCAGGGTTTGAAAACCCAAGCTATCCAGACAGGGTATACAAATTAAAGAAAGCACTTTATGGACTACATCAAGCCCCAAGAGCATGGTATGACACTCTGTCATCCTATCTCTTGGAAAATGACTTTGAAAGAGGAGTCATTGATAAGACTCTATTTATTAAAAGAAAGAAGAAGGATATTTTGCTGGTCCAAATCTATGTTGATGACATTATCTTTGGATCTACAAGAAACAACATGTGCAAGGAGTTTGAGGATTTAATGCATCAAAGGTTCAAAATGAGTTCCATGGGGGAACTTACTTTCTTCCTTGGACTCCAAGTTCAACAGAAGTCAGATGGCATTTTCATATGTCAATCCAAGTATGTGCAGGATATTCTAACCAAGTTTGGTTTCTCAGAATCAAAACCTGCCAGCACACCTATGGAAACACACAAGCAGATCACAGCAGATCTTGAGGGGGAGGATATGGATGTGCATCATTATAGATCCATGATTGGCTCTCTCATGTATCTCACAGCATCAAGGCCAGATATAATGTTTCCAGTCTGTGTATGTGCAAGATTTCAAGTTAGGCCAAAGCAATCTCACTTTCAAGCTGTTAAGAGGATATTCAGATATCTCAAAGGGCAACCCAGATTGGGACTTTGGTATCCTCATAACTCACCTTTTGACCTAATAGCATACTCAGACAGTGATCTAGGTGGGGCAAACTTGGACAGAAAATCTACTTCTGGAGGATGTCAGTTTTTGGGTGCTAGACTAGTCTCATGGCAGTGCAAGAAACAAACCACAGTATTCACATCTACAACAGAGGAAGAGTACATAGCAGCTGCAAGTTGCTGTTCTCAAGTCTTATGGATTCAGAATCAAATGTTGGATTATGGGGTAACCTTTCTACACACTCCAATCTTTATTGACAACAGCAGTGCTATTAGCATTGTGAATAATCCAGTCAAGCACTCAAAAACAAAGCACATTGAGATCAGGTATCACTTTATAAGAGATTGTAATGAAAAGAAACTTATTCAAGTTGTCAAAGTTCACACTGATAATCAGTTTGCTGAATTTATTCACTAAAGCTTTTGATGTGGGTAGATTCACTTTCTTAGTAACAAGTGTGGGAATGATCAACTCTGAATAATCCCCTTCTCAAAAAGTGGTTTTATATCTGTATATTATTCTTGGAGTTACTAATCTTCTGTTTCAGGATATGCATAGCAGTACTCAGTGTTTAGCAGGTTTAAAAGGAGTATTTCAGTTAATACTGCTAGTAGTTAATACTGCTTTCAGTTAATACTGCTAGTAGTTAATACTGCTTTCAGTTAATACTGCTAGTAGTTAATACTGCTTTCAGTTAATACTGCTTGTAGTTAATACTGCTTTCAGTTAATACTGCTAGTAGTTAATACTGCTTTCAGTTAATACTGCTAGTAGTTAATACTGCTTTCAGTTAATACTGCTAGTAGTTAATACTGCTTTCAGTTAATACTGCTAGTAGTTAATACTGCTTTCAGTTGATACTGCTCTAGGTTAATACTGCTTATGTTCCGAATACTATAAATACTCTTTGCCCGCCTAAAAGTTCATAACGACTCTTTGCATACTGTTCTCTTGCGCTCAAAACCTTTTCTCTCTCAAGTTCGAAGTTTTCAGGCAAGCTTTTCACTAAGATCAATGGCATCCATGACTTTTATCGACGAGCACAACGAGATTGCAATGCTACAAAAGCCAAAGCAAGTTGCAGGATATCATCAGATTGTGGATTTCCTCAAGTCAAGCCACATTGCTCATGCTCTTATTGTATCCCCTACAATCTATATTGAGCATCAAAGGCAGTTCTGGGCTAATGCAACTATTGTTGTTGAGAATGGTGTGCAGATGATCAAGACAAGAATCTGTGATCAATCACTAACGGTTACTGAAGAGGTTATTCGCATCAGTCTACGTCTAGACGATGCCTCTGGTATAACCTCTATCCCAAACGATGAACTGTTTTCAAATCTTACAAGAATGGGGTATGGAGGCCCATTGGGAGTTTTCAAATTCTCTAAAGCAAAATTTTCACCCCAATGGCGTTTCTTTGTCCATACTCTTATGCATTGTATCTCCAAAAAGACTACTGGATGGAGTGAGTTCAGCAGCACTATTGCTTATGCTTTGGTGTGCTTGGCCACTGCCAGAAAGTATAATTTTTCTAAAATGATTTTCAGTGATCTTGTCTCAAACATGGGAAACAAAAAGAGCTTCTTTATGTATCCCAGGTTTGTTCAAGAAGTTATTACTCATGAATTGACGGATATACCTCAACCTATTGGGATATATGTACCTAAACCCCCCAAAGGCAAGGTTTTCTCCAATATGAGAAGATCTGCTGGGGACTCTGAAGGAGTTGACACCCCATTGTTCTCTACAATGATGGTGGTGTCCCAAACCAATGAAGGTATGGCAGCAGGGTCAAGGCCCCCATTAGACCAACCCACTGCTAGCCAAGCCCAACCTTCCCTCTCAAAATCAATTCCCCAGTCCCTTCTTAAAAAACCAACCTCTCCAATCACACAAACTTACAAGAGGAAACAGGTAAAGAAGGCTCCTTCCCTTCTTGTACCATTACCCACTAAGCCTATAAGTCCTCTAAGGGAGAATTCTCCCCTAGAGAATATCCAAAGGGAAACCACAAGGGTGTCTCCCAACCCAAAGGAGGTGCTCTCTGAGGAGGAGGTAGAGCATATGGGTGATGAGGCTGCCACTACTCCTACTAGTACAGAGGAGGAAAGTGGTAACATCAATAAGACCTCCCCCATGGCAACTTTGAATGAGCAATCATTTGAAGGTCCCTGGTGCCAAGAAACCACAGGGGTGGATAGTGCTTCTGCAAGGCAGAAGACTTCCACTAATAAAAGATCCAATGATCCTTCAAAGGAGGGTAACACTTCTGGAAAGGGTGAGGACAGATATACGTACTATGAATTGATGGAAACAATGGGGAACATCAATCAAGATGTTCTCAAACAAGGCAAAGATATTGAAGAAATGAAGCTAGTCATTCTGTCACAACAAGAACAGATTGCTAAGCTGAAGAGGATGGTGGTTAGTCTGGTACAAAGGAAGCAGAGAAAGCAATTCCAACTAAGGAGAAGGAAGTCTGAAAATGATGCTCCCAAAAAGGGGGAGATCAACATGGAAGAAGTCACAAGAAAGGAGGAGATTGATAGGGAAAAACTTGAGGTTGAGGGGGAGCAGGAAGCAGAAACACAAACAGACTCAGTGCCAAAAGAATCAAAAGAAGCAACAGAAACAGTTACTACTGCTGACATTAATAAAGCAGCAGAAACTGTGAAAGAAGTTTTAACAGATCTTGAGATTGCAGAAACCTTACTAAAAGCCAAGAATGATACTCCCAAGGTCACTTCAAAGACCAAAGGTGTAATCATAAAAGAACAAGGTGAAGTGATCAAGAAAGATAACAGTAAAAAGGCAATGAGCAGAGACAAAGGAAAAGCAAAGATGGTAGAATCTGATCAACCAATCAAAAAGCAAAGGTTGGTTGAATCAGATGAAGCCCTAGCTAAAAAGATGCAGGAGGATTTTGAAAAAGAAGAAAGAGTTCAGATGGAAAAGGACAGGGAAATGACAAAAGCTCTAGCTGCTGAACAGAATGAAGCTTATCAACAGAGTATGGCAACTGAAATTGCACAGAAGAAAGCTGCAAGTATGAAGAAATCAGTAGTGAAATCAGCTGCAAAGAAGAGAAAACCCTCAAAGACATTCCTAGGTACCCAAGAGAGAAACAAGATGATTATATTTCTTAAAGGTGCTGTAGGAGTCAAAAAGGAGATGTTCTCTAAAATGTCTTTTGAGAAGATCAAAGAGCTCTATGATTCAGAGATGTTAAAGCTACAGGGAAATGAAACTGCTAGGGTGGAGATGGAGAAGAGAATAAAAGAAAGTAATGATTTTGATTGTCAAAAGCCATTTCCAGATGAGCAAGAAACACCTCCTAAGAAAGAGTCCACTCTGGGAGAAAGTCTAAGAACTTTAAAGAGAACAAAAATGATGGCAAGGAGAAAGCCAATCAAGAAGCCTAAAGTATCTGAAGAAGAGGCTAAGAAGGTTGCTGAAGAAGAAGGGGCACCTGAGTCATCTAAACAGACAGAGCCAGCTAACACTGATGATGTAAATTTGTATATGGTAGTGATGGACAAAGTGCCTGAACCAATTTCAGCAGAACCTGTAGGAGTTAAGCCTCCTGAGGTCATTCTCTGGGATACATTGACAGTGGATGGAAAGGAATACATAAGGCTGAAAAGAAAGGATGAAAAGTATGAAGTGTTCAACACATGGGCAAAAATTGTCAGAACATGTTCTAGATCAGACCTTGAAGAGATGTTTGAGATAGGAATGAAGTTGTATGCAGATATTCTAAAGGCTCCAGGAATTTCAATTACAAAACTGGTAATGGAGTATCTGTTTATGATGTTCAAACCTGAAGAAGTAGAGCACTTGATCAAGGATGTCTTCAAATCAATAAACAGTTGGACTCTATATGAAATTAGTGGAGTATATACAGTGACTTTGGATTTAAATCACACTGAATACTTTCTAGTGGATAGAGTGTATAATCATAGCAGATTGAAGCTACATGCCATGCTGAAGAAAAAGTTAAGGTGTGTTCCAGATTCAGAAATGGCTAAATACTTGATTCAAAGAACCATCAATCAGAGTTTGGGATTGGATGCAAACACTGGAATTTAGGCCATGATAGAGTTTTGGGAGCATCTTGAAGATTAATTCTGAAGAACTTGACTTCTCTTCCTAAAAGTCAAGTTAGGGGGAGATTGTTGGGAACTGAAGAATTCATCAAGTATGGTTAATACTGCTGGTTCAAAGTTACTACTGCTAGAAGACTTAAAGGTTAATACTGCTGAGTGTTACTACTGCTAGTACTATTAATACTGCTAGTCATAGTTAGTGCTGCTTGAACAAAGTTAGTACTGCTTAGCTAGTTAGTACTGCTAGTAGTTAGTACTGCTTAGTAGTTAATGCTGCTAGAAGAAGTTAATGCTGCTGATCATGGTTAGTGCTGCTAAAGAGATTCGGATGGAAAGAATGACAGCTGGATAATCTGAAGATTATGGAAGCTTATAGATATACATGGAAGATATACTGAAGATATTTTATTTATTGTAATTATCTTTGTATTCAGTATATATATTGTATAGCTTAGAATAATGAATTAACTTTTGTTTTCATTCTTTTAGAGAGAAAATCAACCTCAAGGCATAGATCCTAATTCTAGAGAAGTAGAATTCGTATTGGTGAGCCTGTTCATCAATATTGAGGTTGAGTGAGTAATCTTGTAACTTAAAAGCATTCAATACAAGTTTACAGTTTGTTGATTATATTCTGTTTTGGTTTTCTGTTTCATTAAATATCAAAGTGTTATTCCGCAAACTTCTTTGATATTGTTTCTGAGAATTAATTCTTGTTGAGAATTCGATCCTGACATTCTAGATCAGTCAAAATCCTACCTTCTGCTATAGTATTCTCGAGTTCAGAAATTTTACGTTCTAACACGAGAGGAGGTACATAATTTTTTCCTTCAACAGGTTTAGCCTCCAACTCCTCTGTAGAATAGCTTTCAAAATAGTCATTAGAAAGAAATTTTGTCTGACCAGAACTGTAACTAGAATTCAACCTCTCATATCGAAATGGAAGTTGCATTTTAGTTTTGTTCTTTCTTTTCTCCCTTTCCTTAGCTTCATCCTCTTCAGAAAGTTTAGTCCACTTAACTTTGAGTTCGGGATATTGTGGTGCCAGTTTTAAAAATCCAAAACCGTATAAGCCAGGCACTTTAGAAATACCCTTTTTGAGGTAGTGTGGGTTCTCGTAACCAAGACCCTAACACTCACTACTCTCTTTTAGGTTTGTTCAGGTGAATGGTTTGCTCAGTTTGACCTAAAGTGTACATTTTTTCCTCCAAAACATTCACTTTTTCAGATAAAGATTTGTTTTCTTTCTTTAAAGAAGAACACTTTTTCGCAACCTCTTTTACTTCAAATTCACAAAGTCTGTATTTTGAAGTAGTTTCAGATAGTTCATTGTGAATTATAGTCTTTTCTTTCGCACTGGTATCAATGTTTTTATGTAAAGCATCAATCAATACGTTCTTCTCAGCAATGTCATTGCTAAGTTTCAGTATTGATTGGTTTTTCTCTTTAATGATACCTCTCTCGCGTGTAAGCTTAGACTCTAATTCCTGGAGTCGAACAATCATAGCTTGCATTACATTAAGAAAATATGATTTAGCCATATCACATACCTCTTCATTGTCTTCACAGTCTGAATCAGCTTCATCTCCAGTCACTGCTTTACCCATAAAACATAAGTGGGCTTTTTCCTATTTCTCTCCTTCCTTGTCTAAGTGATCGAGCCAGAATTCGTCTTCAGCCATAAGAGCCTTGCCAGCCTCCTGCTGTTTGGCCTGGAGCATCTTATTCTTGTAGTATTTGGAGTTTCGGACCTTAGGCTTTCGGCAATCCTTAGCAAAGTGTCCGATCTTTCCACAGTTATAGCACTTAGTTGGCTCTGGCTCTTTCTTCTCTTCGGATCTATATCTCTTATCCTCATGCCTCTTCTCTTCCATCCTTTTCCCTTCAATTCTCTCTTTATGTACATAGTTCCTTGAACCCGAAGAATACCTCTGACTATTAGATCTGGGCTTCTTGTAAAACTTCTTTTGGAAAGCTTTAGTCAGTAATAGCATTGCCTGCTTCAGATTCTGACAGTCATCGGAATTAGAATCTTCTTCACTATCCACCTCCTCGGATTCAGAAACTACTACTTTCTTCTTCTTCTTCTCTAAACTCGCTAATGTCTTCTTCACTACCAGGGCAACTGGATCAGCAACCACTTTCTCAGCCTTCTTCTTTTCATCTTTGATCTCCTCCACCTCTTCTTCGTTTTGTCTCAAAGTCTCGTACACCTCGTGAAGTGGAATCTCGTTCAGATCCTTCATCTGTTTCATTTTCCTTGTGAACCTGTTAGTGCACATATTTGTTGGATACAAGATCATGAAGACTGAAGATCAAAGTCAAGCAAGTGAAATGCTCAAAGTCAACTCTCAAAGTCAAAGTCAAAGTCTCTTTGTAATAAGTCAAAGTCAATTGCATTTTGTTTTTATTTGTGTGTTTGTAAGCGTGTGTTTTGTCTTTCTTTAATAGATATATGACTAGCTTAGTAGTTAGGAGTTAGAACTGTTAGAAGTTGATTGTATGCATACTAAGTTTCTAGAGAGAGAAAGTTTGAGAGAGAAAAAGCTTGTACACAGATTCTGTGAATTGAAATTGGAAATTGAAACAGGTTGTGTATCTTGTTTTTGATCATCTTGTTTGTTAATTGTAATTGTAATTAGAACTTGATAATCTGGGATTAACAGAACCTCTTCCACTCAGGTTGCAGGATGTTGAGGAATTTGACATTGAATTCAATCTGTGACTTCCTGACTTTATTCTTGCTAAGATCATTCAACAGAGTCACAAATCTGTCGTAAGTAGCCTCCAGAGATTCACCCTCCTTGGCGTGAACTCTTCATAGTTGTTTAAGCAATTCGAGACTTTGAGTTGGTTGCTAATCTTGGATCCCAGCATCATCTTTTCTAGTTGATCCCACATCTGTTTGCCTGTGGCATTGTAACTGTCGATCTTAACATAGATCTCGTTTGGAATCCCTTGTAAGATAAATGATCTAGTCAGTCTATCAGTTTTGACTCTCTTTCTTTGCTCATCAGTATACTCTTCCAGTGGAAGTGGGTATTCTTTGTTGACAATTTCTTCCCCATTCTCTCCCTCAGTAGATAAGATCTTTGTGGGAGGTTTCATGACTCCTTCCTTGAGAGATAATCTGATATAATCCCCCAGATCATTACGATCGATGAAGTCCAGGAAGCGGTCCTTCCACTATCCGTACTCTCCTTTAAAAAGTATCGGTGGCTTTACATCAGTTCTGATAGCTAGTGCTTCTCTTGAAGTCATCTTGTTTCAAAAATGTACAATAAGAACTTGAAAATGATCGTTAGTCCAAGTGAAATCACAAAATACATAAAAATTTAGGAAGAATTTTCAGAAATTAAATTTCCAAAAATCTCCTTGTAGATCCCAGTATAGTGCAATCACGAACAATAATATCAATGAAGAACAATAATATTGCCACAACCTCTAGGTTTACAGAGAGAATATCTGATATGCAAAGTAAACCTATTGACTAGAGAATTATGAAGGAGATCTAAACTGAATAATGAAACTAAAAAAAGCCTTTATATATATAGGCATACAAGCTAATGGGCTTTATGGGCTTTGGGCCCAACTAATAAAACAACTATCAAAAATTACAATTTACCCCCTTATAAATGCTTTAATCAACTTTCAACGTACAGGACTTTCAGTCCTAACAATCTCCTCCTAAAGTTGAATAAGGAATTTATCTTCTTGAAAACTTCATGCCTTGATCTTCTTTCCCTCTTGAATCTTTGAAAAACATTGGTGTTGCATGTCTTCATGTCTTTCCCAGCTCCCCCTTGAATAAAGCTCTGATCTTCATAGTTTCAACTTTGTAACCAGATTCAATGTACAGTATCCTTGACTGAATGCACTATCAAACAGCTTTCAACTGTAGAAACTCAACACATCGGATCAGCACACAAGAAATATAATGTGCGAGTTATGTGACATTCCACAGTGCAACTTCAGTTTAAAAACAAGAATTTGTCTCTGAACCGCGGGTTGAATAAAATTTCAGTTTAAGAACTTGTTTCAATCAGCTCGTAGGAGGAACTGACTTGTCGCAAACACCACATGATAGGGATAGAAGAACCAACAAAATCTTTTCTGCTCAGCTACAATCTTTGAATACAAAGGCTTTTCACCCTCAGATTTAAGATTTGACTTTGAAATTGAACTTTGTAAAACTCTCCCCCTTTTTGATGATTGTGAACATCATGATCATCAAAACTCTTCAATTTCAACACGTTCTTTGATCTCCTCCTTTGTGATAATTTGACATTCTCCGCCCTTTGATCTGAGTATCCGTCAATTCATGAAATGTATATATTCGAATCTTTTCAAATTCAGATATAATAGGAATTGTAAACCTGAATCAACAAATGATACAGTTAGTAAGCCTGTAAGTAGCACGGAGCCACTTTGTACAACGGATGTACTTTGGAAAGGAGCTTTTGTGATATTCACTCCCCCAGGGCTTCCATTCAATCATCGAAAATCCACAAAGGAAGTTTCTATGAATGTTATGACAAGAAAACTCATTCCTTGTGTGTACGTGCAAGTGCAAGTGTAGAATGATTGAAGCTACTTAGCTTTCTCAGGCTCAAAAATGTGTAAACTGTTGAAACATCAACAGATATTACACAGACTCAATGTGCATGAAAGAGGTGCGAAAGTGGGGCAACTTTCCTTCTTTTTCAATATCTAACTCTTCCGAGTGAAGACTAGATAGCAGATATGTTGCGTCCCCAAAGAAAATGAAACATTTCTTTGTTAAGAAAGAAACGAGTGGTTGGTGGGGTAAAAACAAGAGTTGGCATGGGCTCACTGCCTGTTTTAATGATAGTCACCAAAGAATGTGAACCAATCAGTAGATGTGGCTGCCCGGCTCAGAAAGTGTTTGGTGTAGAGTTTTCATATTCTTTTAACTCTGTTCTCACATCCTCTTTCTTTTTGTCATTAAAGCTTACTTCTAACCAAACTCTCATTTACATGTTACCGCTCAGCACAATGAGAAAAACTCAATCAGATGAGTTATCTCCCCCACTCTTTGATTTAAGACCCCTCACCCCTCAATCACTCAAGGATAACTTCCAGGGTAGGAAACACTGGTTAACGTGAATCCATGGAAGTTCTGTTTAAGTTCTCACACAAATCCCATGTAAGTCCTAAAAAAATATATGCTCAACAGTTTAACTGAACAGTTAAGTACAAAGTGTATGATAACATTGTCAAAATGTATGCTCATGAGATTTGAGCAATTGAACTTTGAAGATTTCTCAAAACAAAGATATTGAATTAATGAAATGAAATCAAGAGAATTGTTTTGAGAATCTGACAATGTATCAATCAGATCAAATTAAAATGGTTAGGGTATCAAAGAACTGGATATTTTGTTTATATGAACAAATATAAACAATTTAGCAATGAAAGCACAAATTTGGAAATGATGATTGATGCTCAACAATATTTGAAAGCATACGTGAGTATTACCATCGAAAAATTGTTTCGTTATGAGACATGGTAATAACAAATTCAAACGAAGTACTGAACTGGTGTGTGTGAATACTTGACAGTATATGGACAAGATAATATGCAAGTATTGATCTTTGGAAACACACGGCCAGTTAAACATTAAAGCTCAAAAATTGAAAAACATTTAAGACACACTTCTAAATTCATAAAATCTTTTGAGAATCAGAAGTGGTTTGAACGTTTCAGAAAACGTTTTTCATGTTTGAAAGTTGTTCTTCTTTCAAACAATCGGAGATCTAGATCAGAAGATATTTACCTTTAAGCTACCCCTCAAATCATGATAAAATGATTTAGGTCAAACTCCGTTGAAGTACGGGTTCTAAGCTGATTTACTTAGAAGCCTTAGTTCTTCTACTCCCCCTTGACAGTAGTTTCCTGCAACACATAATCAATTTTAGGCTTTGGTACCCACTGGTATTTGGGTCCATGAATGTGAGTTGCCTTTCGAATGGGAGTAATGGAATAAGAACCATACCAGTAAAGATCACTAGTCTTGTGAATAGGATCATGTGTACGGAAATAAGAACAATAGTATTTCTTACCTGACAACCTGTTTAATTGATCTCTTGAGTAGATATGATCAGGTTTACCTTTACGCGCATTGTTCTTTTTGGATTTGTGTGTATGTACGCATGATTTATTACCTTTCAGCTCATCTTTCTTCCCATTTTTCTTATCATCTTCAACTGGTTTCTTCTTCTAGACTAGTTCCTCTTCCTTGTATATCCTTCTTCGTCGATGTTTACCTGAACCATCTATATTTCTATCATAGAAAATGTTAGTACTACGAATCTGATCAAAAGATGTAACTGACCACTTGGAAGAAACAGTTTTCTGAGTTGAACTTGATGCTGTCTTTTCAAGCTCTTTAATCTTTGAAGCAAATCTGTCTCTCTCTTTGACAAGAAGGTCAATCTTCGTCTCGCATTCAGACTTCGTTTTCTTCTCTTTCAGCACACTTTCAGATAGTTCAGATAGCTTCTCAGTAAGCTTTTTGATCTCAGCCTTAAATATACTTCTTTCTTCTTCAAATCCCTTTTCAGCATCCTTTCTCTGACCTGATATTTCCTTAAAGAATCCAACGTTCTTCTTTTCAATTTCCTTCTTCTCCTTGACAAACTTTTCTCTTTCCAAGATTATTACTTTCTCAAAATTAGTAACATGCTGAGAAAGTTTTGCATTTTGAAGCTCAAAAACCTTTCTTTCATCAAAAACTTTCGTTGAAAGATCAAGAATCTTTCTTTCAAATTTCTTTCTTTCATTTGAAAAATCAACTTTTTCTTTTTCAAAAACAGCAAGCCTTTTTGTCAGATCGAGATTTTCATTCTCCAACAT
The DNA here is from genome assembly GCA_954870635.1 of Arctium minus. NCBI lineage: Eukaryota > Viridiplantae > Streptophyta > Magnoliopsida > Asterales > Asteraceae > Arctium > Arctium minus. Next base: position 148,720,432 of record OX941081.1, read on the forward strand.
GTTTCCTCTTTCTTCAAGCATCAGGTACTTCTCTTCTTTGGCTTCAAAATCTGCAACTTTTCGTTCAAGTTCATATATTTTCTTTGAAGCTTCATGTAGATCCTTTTCCTTTATATGAGCTGCTCTGTTAAGATCTGAAATCTCTTGGTTAAGAGAGTCTATTTGTTTAAAAAACAAAGGGTGAAATGAATTAGATTCTAACATCATTTCAAGTTCTTTATTCCTGCGCTGGAGTCTGTCATTGTCGTCCTGTAACCGAGAAATTTGTAGATAACTCATTGTTACTTGGAAAGCTTAAAGTCCAGGGACTGAACTTGACAAGAGATGAAACTCTAAAGTGCAAGGACCAAAAGTGACAAAGTGTGAAACTTGAAAGTTTTGGGTCACAAATGACAAATGACTGAAACCTTGTAGTACGGGGGTTGAAAGCAACACAAACAGAAACTTAAAACTAGATGGACTAAAAATGACACAAACTGAAACTTAAAACTAGAAGGACTAAAAATGACACATACTAAAACTACTAACTAGAGGGACTAAAAGTGTAAAAATTAAAAGTTCTAACGAACTTAACTAAAACTAACGGAAAAAGGACTAAAAAAGAAATAAAACTAACCAAACTAACAAACAAACAAACTAACAGGACTAACGGAGACTTAACGGAAAAGGACCAAAATGTTAAGCATTTAACGGCAAACTAACGGAAACACTATTCATCATCTTCCTCGTTGAGCCAACCTGCAAAGCTTCGAAACAGTTAGAAATTTTCAATGCAAAACGATCGTTAAAGCTTCCTGATCAGTCCTTACCAGATTAAATCTCAACCGGTCAACCCACGATCACAAACTAACCAACCGAAAGTTTTTCGAAAAACGAACGACAACTTAAAAAACTCGGTATGGGATAAAACTTTTCGACCAAAAATGATCGTTTATATTCCCTTAAGCACCCTCAACTGATTAGAAATCGAGACGATCTCTCAAACTCTCGAACGAAGCAACCGAAGATTTTTCGGAAACCGAACGAGAATTTAAAAACTTGATATGGGTGAAAGTTTTACGATAAAAAACGATCATTTAAGCTTTGTAAACAACCCTTAATGATTTAAAACCGAAAAAGTTCGTCCACGATGACTACCGAATCTACCGAAATGATTTCGAAAAACAATCGAAAAACTCAAAACTTGTTCTTGACGTGAGAAGTTGGTTCGCTGGACACCGGGAGCTGCAAGGGACCGGGCGGGGAGATGGTCCGGTCGATGGAGGGGCCGAGGCACCGGTCGGGAGATGGTCCGGGAGTTGATGGCACCTGGCGATTGAGAGTACCGGTCGAGACACGAGTCCGAGCGCAAAGCACCGGTCACACACCGGTCACAAGGTCCGGTCGAGGGAGTGAGCAAGGCACCGGTCCTTTTGCAAGGCACTGGTCGAGATTGATGGAAACGATATATATATATATATATATATATATATATATATATATATATATGTGTGTGTGTGTATATATGAGTGTGATCTATGTATATATATATGACTTGATGGAAACGAGATATATATATATATATATATGTATGTAAAAAGAATCATCAATGCATGGCAACAATAATTGTAGATCCCACGATGTAAATATAAATATATATATATATATATACCAAAACTTCACACACAAATATATGTAAATAAATGTGATCCCACTTTTGTTTAGAGTTGCAAAGGTTATCCCGGATGAAAAATTAAACTCCCGGTATGGAGTATTTCCCGGTCGAACAAGGGTCCGGTCAAGAGGGTCCGGTCGATATCAATAACAGATAAACAAAAACAGATAGTTCGATTAACAGATCAAATCGATAACCGATAAAATCGATCGAAAGCAAACTGTGAACCCAGAAAGATTAATCGAACCCAGAAAATTAATCGACCAAACTAATTAATCGACCTAGATTAATCAATGTGACCCAGAAAATCAAGATCGAACATAACTCAGTTTGAACACAGACCAGAAATCAATCGAACCCAGATAAAAATCAATAAGAAATCAGCAGCTTGAATGAATCGATGTCCAGAAACTTGATTTTCAGAATAACAAAAAAATCAAAGATCGAATCTAATACCAAAAAAATCTATTTGCATATATGGATCTATCAAACTTAACCCAGAATATAATCGATAAAAACGAATATTATCGAATAAGCTCTTAAAGGGTTTTAGACAAACCTTTTGATCGTATCGAATAAAAGATTAATTCGAACCTGCTCTGATACCAATTGTAGATCCCAGTACAGTGCAATCACGAACAATAATATCAATGAAGAACAATAATATTGCCACAACCTCTAGTCATATGATTAATATTCAAGAAAGATTTAGGTTTACAGAGAGAATATCTGATAAGCAAAGTAAACCTATTGACTAGAGAATTATGAATGAGATCTAAACTGAATAATGAAACTAAAAAAAGCCTTCATACATATAGGCGTACAAGCTAATGGGCTTTATGGGCTTTGGGCCCAACTAATAAAACAACTATCAAAGAATTACAATTTACCCCCTTATAAATGCTTTAATCAACTTTCAACGCACAGGACTTTCAGTCTTAACACTCCTAAGTATGGAATTCGCACACTACAGTGAAACACAAAGAATTCACATACAGAATTCGCACGCAACAAATTAGCATACACACAACCTTTCAGAATTAGCACACAAGTAAAATTCAGAATTCGCACGCACAGAATTCGCACGTATTTATATGCGAGTTCTAGGAATTCGCATACAACATTATGCGAAAACTAGACTTAGAAACAATTTTGAAAAACATTTTTCGCATACAACTTTTCGCATGAGCTTTTCGCATAAGCTTTTCGCATAACTAACACATACGAATCCTATACTAAAATTTTGAAACTCTTTATGCGAAATCTGAGGAATTCGTATCTCACTCTTATGCAAATTCTAGGAATTCGTATATAGCGATATGCGAGTTCTTTACTTTTCACATACAAGTATATGCGCATTCTATCCTTGAACGATTTTCACAAAAACTTTTCGTATAAAGGGCTTATGCGAATTCTGACATTTCGCATATGAACCTATACGAATTCTGAGGAATTCTTAACACACACATATGCGAATTCTGCTCATTTCGCATAACACACATGTGCGAATTCTATACTTATGAAATTTTCAAACACAACACAATATGCGAAAACTAAAGATCTGCGAGTTCTTGGTGCGACTTCTTGATATTCATGCGAGTTCTTCAGATTTTCGACTAAAAACACTCTGATTTCTTCAAAAAAAACCATCAAACCTTCGATTTTCGATCTGTAACTTCGACCATATGATAACAAACACTATTCGAACCTATTACAACCAAAGAATTTCAAAGAAATTCTGTCAAAAGTACAAATTGGGATTGAACAGTGTTATCGAACACATGAACTGAAAAATCGTAAAATCCAACAAATTGATCCCAATTACAGTGCAAGATACTAATAAACCAATACAAGATCGTTCTATTGCACTATACAAACACAATCTAACCAATTAATCTCACAATAACACTCAAAAATGAAAATTTTGATCAAGAACATAAAACACAGTGTTGAAAATCATTTCTTGAAAGATTTCAAATGAACTCTACTCTGATACCAGTTATTAATCCCTAATTCAAGTTCTTACTACAGTTTCAATCACAATAACAAGATGACAATCAAAGAATTACTCAACCTATTTTTCAATTTCAATTCAAAGGAATTCGTATACAATGAACTCTGACAATCTTACTCTCTCTAGAATTTGTCTCGCGTATAATACCAACTTCTAACTTCTAGCAACTAACGCACAACTAAGACCTTCTAGTCATATCCCTATTTAAGACAAGGACACAACAAGACAAAAACAAAATTACAACACTTTGACTTTGACTTTATTACAAAGAGACTTTGACTTTAATGCTTGAGAGTTGACTTTGGCTTTGACTTGGCTTTGACTTGGCTTTGACCTTCAGTCTTCAGTCTTCATGATCTTGTATCCAGCATATTTATGCACTAACATTCTCCCCCTTTGGATCAAGATCATCTTCAAAAAGATTTTGCAATTCATTTTTCCCCTTTGACAATTCTTTCAGCAAAATAAGCATTGAAGCACAATATCCCCTTATCTTCAAAAACAATTCTGAATTCTTCCCAAAGTCTTTGAACAACATCTTTTGCAATCAACTTTAACATTCTCCCCAAGGTAATAAGAAAATCTTTCAGACATCGAAAAAAATTATCTTCAGGTTTAGCTCGGTTTGCTTCAACAAATTATCTTCAAAGAAAATTTCAGTAAAATATTCTCGCATTCTGAAATCTTTGAATTTGCTCTTTCAAACTTGTACAATCTTCAACAATACTTGCAATCTTTGACACAAACTTTCAATAAACTTTCTTCAAATTTTGCATTTCTTGAACCTTTCTTCTCCACTTCAAACATTTCTTGAAAGATTTCAAATGAACTCTGCTCTGATACCAATTATTAATCCCTAATTCAAGTTCTTACTACAGTTTCAATCACAATAACAAGATGACAATCAAACAATTACTCAACATGGTTTTCAATTTCAATTCAAAGGAATTCGTATACAATGAACTCTGACAATCTTTCTCTCTCTAGAATATGTCTCGCATATAATACCAACTTCTAACTTCTAACATGCAACTAACTTGCTTCTAGTCATATCCCTATTTAAGACAAGGACACAACAAGACAAAAACAAAATTACGACACTTTGACTTTGACTTTATTACAAAGAGACTTTGACTTTAATGCTTGAGAGTTGACTTTGGCTTTGACCTTCAGTCTTCATGATCTTGTATCCAACATATTTATGCACTAACACGGTTTTTATAAGTAAATTAACTTGAATATTGAGATCGAAAAAGAAATTTCATTGTTAATTGCTAGAATTGTTATAGCTTGAGAAAGTGTAACAATTACCTCAAGATTAATTTAATTGAATCTTTGGAGCATCTTCTTCAAACCGCTCAATGTTTATAGTAGAATAAACCTTATATGAATCCAACCCCTAACTTTCTTATCAGTAGTTAATTGTTCTAGTTTCCAATGGTTTTCTTTTAGACGCTTAAATTTAATTCTTTTGCAAAACTTCAAAATAACCATTTTGATTCAGTCTAGTTAATAGTTGTTATAGTCTTGTCGTACTTAATACCAAGTTCCTACGTTTCGATACTCGTACTTCCATACGTATTACTTGATACGACACCATACACTTGTGGTCCGCTTGGGAAGGTTGTAAACCCGACCTATCATGTAACCAGGGAGTTTGGGTGTACGTATTTAAAGTTGTATTGGACCAAGCCAAACTAAAAACTAGGAAATTAGTCATGGAAAGAACGATAAATCTTCATGGTAGTAAATTGGAGGAAGTATAGGTCACAAAAGGTTTGGGAGACAACCGTAGTCTTGTGGTTAGAGGATACTCTAGTAAGTTAAGCATTCACTCATATATAAGTGTAATGTGCCTAAGGGGACATTTATCGTGAGTATCATCATAAAGTTTATCATGATTGCTCTGGGAAGTGGATTAGAGAAAACTACTCGTAAACAGAGACAACCTATTATGAGGGTAACGTTAAGTAGGAAGCTAGTTTTTGAGGACAAAATCTCTTTTAAGGTTGGAAGAATTGTAACACCCATAATTTTCAGTAAATAAAGGTCACCCGGACGTTTTTGCAACTTGTAAATGGTGAGATTTATGTTGAGAAAGAATTACTTAAAGTCCCTAAGTGTTTTGGGAGTGTTGGCATAGAAAAAGTCAAGTTTTGGGGGTTGGTACAGGTCCGGCTACAATGCCCGACGACTATGACAATGTCATAGTCGCACTGGCAAAGTAGCAGCCAAGGGGGAGCCTTCTGGACACGTTATGTGACTATTCCATGCTACAATGCCATGGAAAATTCGCATGGAAATGTAGCACAGGTGTACCAGACTTATAAAAGTCGGATTTCCATCCCCACTCTTCATTTCTTCATATCTTGCTCATTTCTACTCTGTTTTGGGCGATTCAAAATGCTATGGTTTCATTTTTTAGAGCTTTTCTATGTTAGATTGTTAGTTTTGGGTAGATTCAATAGTATTTGGTGGTGGATTGGAAGCAAAGGTCAAGAACTCATTATCATCACCTTCATCTTCAAGGAATTTGGGGTTTTCTAGGTTTTCACCAAAACCTAAGTGGTGAGTTCATCCTCCTAGTTTCTAAACGATTTTATGAGTTATAAATTCTCCATTTATGACTCTATAGTGTTCATATTTCTCAAATTTTGGTTTGGATGATTTTGGGGAAGTTAGGTCAAATTAGGGTTTTCGGCCAAAATGGAGATTTTGATATAAGATGTTTGGGGAACGTTTCTAGACGATTGAATATGAATATTTATGGTTGGAAAATTGTGGATCTAGGTTTTTGGAAGATTTGGCTTGAGGATTCAAACTTTTTCAAATGAGCTCAAGTTGGGGAAAATCTAGATTTAGCCTAAATATAGCAAGGTGAGTTCAAGTTACTTTGAGAAATTTATGTACATGCCAAAATGTGTATTTTGAAGTGAAAATGTGTTTACATGGTGATTATTACTATGTTGAGTATTTGAAAAAGTTTTTATATTTGGTAAATTTGGGTTGATAAATCTCATGGAATGTCTATATTTGGGCGTTGGATATTTTGGCGGCTAAATATCATAAATGTGTTTCTTTGTCGACTATTTGTACAAATAAATTCTATTCAATAATTTATGAATTTTTGGTGTATATGATTTTATAAACCATTTGTGAAATGCACGTTATCGTGTTATGAGGGATTTTGGAAATATAAAGGGTATGAATTCACTTGGAAAATCGTTTGTTCCAATCAATGATGAGTTTTGGGTTAATCATATCTTGAGATATGTGTTTGCATAAACATGGATTATTTACTTTTTATTGCACTTCATGACTTATAACAAATGGTCTTTCGATTAGTGGAGCCTATGGCTCGATTTGGACCTTGTTGGGTTTTGGGGATGATTATCCGATTTGATAGCTCAATGTAGAGCATTTGGTTATGATTTGCATTTATTGCACCTTATTCGATAATTACATGTTGTGAATGTGCTAGTTCATTCGTTTGGAGTCATGTAATGTTATTGACTTTAATTCAATGGATCCATAGGCAGTTGAGTCTTTACGTTCAATGATGGGACGTTAGTTTCCCTCATTGTAGCACATAATAGGCATCGAGTCTCATGATAAGTAAGATGTGGATCCGTAGGGTCGGGAATTGTACCATGAGCAGTAAGGTGTAATCCCAATGTTCTTGTATGTTTTCTTGGAGTAGCACAAAATAGGCATCGAGTCTCATGGTAAGTAAGATGTGGACCCGTAGGGTCGGGCATTGTCCCATGAGTAGTAAGGTGTAATCCCAATGTGCTTGTATATTTGGTGTGGATTTGGACATCTCAAAGTATAGAACTAGAGGGGTTGAATTTGAGCCTCCACGGGCAATAGATCTAGAGGGGTTGAGCTCGATATATCTTATGAGTATAATCCATGCGTTTTGGTTTTACTACATGGTTATGTGACTTGCTTTTGTGTTCCATCACGTTCAATGCAATCAGGTCTCCCCCGTTATCAAAAGGTGTTGTTTTTGGTATTGAGTTTTATTATCTATGTTTTCGTGACATTTGAGTTTGGGTTGTTATCCATGATTTATGGTTTTGGGTATTGAACCTTATCTATGTTTTTGGATATTTTGAATAATAGAGTTATCCACGTTTTCAGCATTTGAATATTAAAACTTTCAGTTATGTCTTGGGTGGGTTTTGGGTTTCGAATTTATATTTGAAAGAACGTTTTGTATCGGGGTCTTAATCATGAAAATGGTGAGTGTTGAAAAAGAGGTTGCTTTCATACTTAATGCATTTCATTTTTGGAAATCGTGATTTAAATAACATTCTTAAAGTTTATTGCTTTATATGTCCATGAGGAAAACTATTGAACTCACTAGGCGTTAAGCCTAACCTTTTTATTTGTCGGCATGTGCATCATGTTCCGGTCGAGGATTGGTACTAGCAACTTTGTGAAGAGATGAGTGCTAGTTTTATGCACGAGAGAGAATATCTCGGGTGAAGTATTCCACACATTTGGAGATAGCAATATTTGATGGGTTTAGTAACACCCGACTTTTAAATTAGTCCTTGTGTACGATTTTATTAATTTTGTTGGCAGTTAAATTTAGATTCGTATTTCAAGTGTGAGCTTGTCATAAGAGATTTTATCCTTCTTTGAGGTATTAGTGAAATTTTAAATTAGTTGTTCTTTCCAAAATCGAGGATGTTACAAATGACATGGAATAATTTTTTTCCAACAAGACTCGCATACATTAATGTATTTTCTCAGAACTTAAGAAAAGGATAAGTGCATGTGACTCGATTGATACGTAAAATAATTTAAATCGACTTAAATTTTCAAGCCTTACATATGGTATGCATAATTGCTCCAAAATAGTAGCTATAATGTCATACATACCAATAAATCAACATAATACACTCGTACGAGATGATAACAAAAGTACCAACAACCGAAAGTGCATAAAACAAAGCATTGGAATAAACTATCATGGAACCCTTATGTGTTTACTCACGCCATGAGTACAAATCAATTCGTACTCCAAATAGTATGCAATGAAACATACTAGCACAAAACTCGAAAGAGAAAATCATGTGGTATCACAATTCCAAAACTACCATTTTTTTCTTGCATTATGACATAAGGTAACATTTTCTCAACAGAACTCGCATGAGATAAAAATGTTCAATAAAACTCATAAATTAACACACACAATAATTCAAGTATACGTATTTCAAAGTTCATCCATGCAGCACAAAATGTCGTAAAATAAAACTCCAAAAGATTCAACAAAACTTCAATGAAACTCAATGGCACACAAACAATCAAATGGTGCCAAATTTTTCGTTCTTAATAATCAAATAGCATAAGACAAAGTTATGACTAAAATGTCATAATTCCAAAAATTTCCCTTTTATTGCAATATGATATAAAGTGACACTTTTCAACAAAACTCGCATAGAATAAAACTCCTAATAAAACTCAAACACAAAAATAATGGAAGGTAACTCTTCGTCCAAAACCTTAACATATGTGGAGGAGATTCAATGTCAAAATCATAAATTGCAGTTACTTGTCCAAGATCCTAAACAACATCAAAATACGGACATCACAATATCCGAAAATAGTATTGGACAACAACGAGAATAAAGAAAGTCTCAACAAAGTTGGCAACCACATGTAATAAAATAATTTTATGTATGTTTAAAATCATGGTTTAAAATCTTGTGTGTGCTAAACATTTTTCCAATATTTTGTAATATAATCCACATAATGATTTGAAAAGATGAGAAATAATTGATGCAATTTATTTAGAAATAAATTTTGTGCATGAATTTGATCGGCACTCAACGTCTCGAAACCACGCTTCTCAATTTCCCAATCACATTATAGTCATCCGGATTCTTAAACACCTTTAGGCAATCGAAAATTTCATCGGTTCACCTTACAATTTCTCCTCGAATAATGTCGATTCCATAAGTCTATGGTTCTAATCCAACCAATAATTCTGACCCGAAACTGTTAGTGCACAAATATGTTGGATACAAGATCATGAAGATGAAAGATGAAAAGTCAAAGTCAAAAGCTCAAGTCAAACCTTCAAGCAAAAGTCAAAGTCTTTGTAATAAGTAAAATCAAAGTCAAAGTGTATTTTATGTTTTGTCTTTGTATTGTAGTTAGAGTATAAATAGTCTTTTTATGTTATTAGACTCACTAGGCTTTGAGAGAATCATTAGACTAGAAGAGAGTTATAACACAAAAGAACGCGTATGACATATGACTAAGGGGGTTTATTTGTTTAGAGAGAGAAATATTGAAAGCACTGTGTAATCATATTTGAAGATTAATGGAAATTGTTTGATAATCTTTGTCATCATGATCATTTACACGTATTGTGGGACACACAATTGGTATCAGTGCATACAAGAATTCAGAATGATGATCCTAATATGATTTTTTGGTCGACTTTTTCAAGAACGCAAAAAAGCTTTCTGTCAAGAATCATCTTCGAGATTTAGTGTGGATTTTAGAGTTGTAATCGTTGTTTTGTACTCGTTTTTGTATATAGAACATGTTTTGTTTGTATTGTTCTGCCTAATTCACAACTATTCTATGTGAATTTTGGATTTTTTTTTGTAATTTTGTTCGAAGTCTTGACAACGTACTAAGTCTAGATCGATCAATTTATATTTTTTGGTGTTTTTGATTGAAATCAATTGATTATAACCTATTCGAAACATGATCTAGAGCAAATCTGCAAAGTTTCAGAGTCAATTTCAAAGGTTTGAATTGAATTCAAGTTGAAAAAGGAAGTTTTTGGTCGAAATGGTGAAGAACGTTTAAGATCTGAAAAACACGCAAGGTTCTTAGGCAGGAACACGCAGAGAGCTAAAACACGCAGAGGGTGAAGAACGCGCAGACGCATTGCGTGAAGTTAGAGTTTGAAATTTTTTCTCAGTATAGAAACGCGCAGACAGTTTGCGCGAAGTGATCCTCAAAACTCGCACATCAAAGCGTGTGCGAAGCAAGAACAAGCTCTTCGAAGCCTGCGTGAAGCTCAGAACACGCAGACTATAGCATGCACGAACCAAGAATGCGCAAGCTACTTTTTGCACGAACCAAGAACTCGCATAGTTCTTTCTGTGCGAACTTGGAACACACAAAGAACTGTGTGCGCGAAGTTTGGTCTACAGTGTTCTGCGTGTTTTGACACTTAGAATTTTTTTCTGAGATTTTCAAGTGTTGACCAAGTTTGACTTTTTGTTCTGAATTTTTGAACGATCAAATCAGTGCATAATTTCAAGATGACTTCAAGGGAGGCTCTTGCTATTGGAACAGATATTAAACCACCTGTTCTTTTCAAAGGAGAATACGAGCAATGGAAGGACAGATTCCTGGACTTTATTGATAGAAATGATCCAGGTTATTACATCAGACTATCTCTGAAAGAAGGAGTGGTGGAACCTCCAACAAAGATTCACTCTACTGAAGCTGGTGGAGAGGAGGTTATGAATAAAGAATATCCAATTCCTGTTGATGAATATTCTGATGAGCAGAAGAAGAGACACAAAGCTGACAGACTGGCAAGATCTTTCCTGCTCTAAGGCATTCCCAATGAGATATATGTAAAGATAGATAGCTACAAAGCTACTAGGAAGCAGATGTGGGATCAGCTCGAGAAGATGATGTTAGGGTCTAAGATTGGTAATCAGTTGAAAGTATCAAATTGCCTCAATAACTATGAAGAGTTCAAAGCAAAGGAGGGTGAAAGTTTAGTTGCTTTGGTAGTTAAGAAGAAGAAGAAGAAGAAGAAGAAGAAGAAGAAGAAGAGGAAGAAGAGGAAGAAGAGGAAGAAGAGGAAGAAGAAGAAGAAGAAGAAGAAGAAGAAGAAGAAGAAGAAGAAGAAGAAGAGGAAGAGGAAGAGGAAGAGGAAGAGGAAGAGGAAGAGGAAGAAGAAGAAGAAGAAGAAGAAGAAGAAGAAGAAGAAGTGTCTGAAACTGAGGAAGAAGAAAGTGAAGATTCTGATTCTGATGATGGTGAGTACCTGAAGCAAGCAATGCTTCTATTGACCAAGGCTTTCCAGAAGAAATTTTACAAGAAACCGGGGTCAAACAGTCAGAGGTACTCATCAGCGTCCAAAAAATACGACCATAAGGAGAAAATGGAAGGCAAGAGGTTTGAGGAGAAAAGGCCAGAGGAGAAGAAGTCTGAAAAGAAATTTCTGAATGATTATGCAGAGAAGAAAGTTGATCAGCCAGTAAAGTGCTATTATTGTGGCAAAGTAGGCCATTTTGCTAAAGATTGTCGGAAGCCAAAGGTTCGTAACTCAGAATATTACAAGAACAAAATGCTTCTGGCCAAGCAACAAGAAGCTGGAAAAGCATTAATGGCTGAAGACGAATACTGGTTGGATCATTCTGAACCTGATTCTGACAAAGAGGAAACTGCTCACATGTGCTTTATGGGTCAGAATGTCACTGAAGAGGATTCTGGTGAAGAGGATACTGAAGAGGTATGTGATATGTCTGAATCCTATTTTTTATCTCAGATGCAATCCATGATGATTGAACTTCAGGATTTGCAGTCTAAACTTAAATGCGAAAAAGGTATCATTAAAGATAAAAACTAAGCAATATTGAAGCTCAACAATGATATTGCTGAGAAGAATGTATTGATTGAGGCTTTACATAAAAATATTGATACCGGTGCTAAAGAAAAGACTGTATTTCATTATCAACTATCTGAAACATCTTCAAAGTTTAAACTGTGTGAACTTGAGATTAAAGAGGTTGCGAAAAAGTGTTTATCATTAAAGAAAGAAAACAAATCTTTGGTTGAAAAGGTGAGTGTTTTGGAAGAAGAATTGTATACTCTAGGTCAAACTGAGCAAACCATTCATCTTAATAAACCAAAAGAGAGTAGTGAGTGTTGGGGTATTGGTTACAATAACCCACATTATTTGAAAAATGGTATTTCCAAGGTGCCTACTTTATATGATTTTGGTTTTCTAAAATTGGCACCTCAATATCATGAACTCAAAGTTAAATGGACAAAATTATCAGATGAGGATGAAGCTAAGGAAAATGAGAAAAGGAAAAATAAAACTAAAATGCAACTTCCATTTCGTTATGAGAGGTTGAATTTTAGTTATAGTTATAAATAGTCAAAATTTCTTTCTAATGATTATTTTCAAAGCTATTCTACAGAGGAAATGGAGGCAAAACCAATTGAAGGTAAAATTTATGTTCCTCCACTCATTTTAGAAAGTAAAATTTCTGAACTTGAGAACACTCTTGTAGATGAGAGGATTTTGACTGAGCTAGAACAAATGATATTTTCAATTGTTTTTAAAAACACTGATTTCTCAAATTCTTCCAAAGTTTCTAAATCAAATGATGTTAATGGTCTGTTTGATGAAGAGTTTGATTTTCTAAACTCTAATGGTTGTTTTGATGACAGTGTTGATCAATTTGATTTTAATGCTTAACTTCCAGATCATTCTCCATTTATTGTAAATTCCAAAGGTTTACCAAGTGTATTTAAAAAGGGTGATCAGAGTAAAAGAATATCAAACTCTGCACCAACTTTTTTTGAGCTAGGCAACCTTATTATTGTTGTTTCACAATTTTTCCGAGAACATCATTCAAACAGGTAACTAGCCCATGCCAACTCTTGCTCAAACCCCACCAACTACTCATCTTTTTCTCAACAAAGAGATGTTTCAATTTTTCTGGGGAAGTGACACATAATCTATCTCATCTTCATTTGGATGATGTGGATATTGAAACAGAAGGAAGTGGGCCCCACCTTCGCACTTCAATCATACACAATTGAGTCCATGTATTACTATTGTTGTCTCAATGGTTTACACATTTTTTAGCCTAATTGATAAAGCAATCATCATGCTTAATTCTTTCATACACAAGCACGTACACACAGGAAATTCGTTTTTCTGTCTAAACGTTCATAGTTTAACCTTGAGTTATTCGATGATTGAATGGAAGACCTGGGGGAGTGAACATCAAAAAGCTCCTTTCCAATGTGTATTTGTTACACACAGTGGCTTCGTGCTACTGACAGGCATTATTAACTGATTCATTTGTTGATTCAGGTGTTACATTCTTATTTGTCTGAATTTGCAAAGACTCGGATGAATATCTTATGAATTGACGGATGTTCAGTGGCTTAGTGACAAAGATCAATGGTCAGAAAAGGTTCATGCCATTTCTTGAGGAAGTTTTGATGATTTATATGCTTTATCATCAAAAAGGGGGAGAAATTAATTTCAAGAAATGTTGTTTGAAGAAAAGTTTGTAACAATTATGACGAGTTGATCAATAATTGATAGAGCTGGAATGTTATATTTTTCTAGAGTCTGGAGAGATTGTTCAAGATTTGTTCAAGATTTGAAATAAAGTTCAAAGAATTCAGAATATTTGCTGAAGATTTCAGAAAATTTCAGAAAATTTCTTTGAAGATTATTTGCTAAAGCAAAGAGAGTTAAATCTGAAGATAATTTCTTTCTAAAGTTAGAAAGAGGTTGTAATAACCTTTGGGGGAGTTTGTTAAATATTCTTTGGGGAAGATTACAGAACTTAAAGAAGAAGATTGCTCGAAAATGCTGAAAGTTAATTTTGCATATCCGAAAGAACGAGATAATTTGTTTCTAATTCAAAAAGGGGAGATCAAGATATTATTCTTTGAAGATGATCAGTGTTATTTCCAAAGAGGAAGATTATGTTTTGTTAACGATTCTTAACAAAGGGGGAGATTGTATTGCATATCTTTTTGAAGATGATCTTGAATCCAAAGAGGGAAATTGTTAGTGCACAAATGTGTTGGATACAAGATCATGAAGATCAAAGATGAAAAGTCAAAGTCAAAAGCTCAATTCAACCTTCAAGCAAAAGTCAAAGTCTTTGTAATAAGTAAAGTCAAAGTCAAAGTATTTTATGTTTTGTCTTTGTATTGTAGTTAGAGTATAAATAGCCTTTTTATGTTAGTAGACTCATTAGGCTTTGAGAGAATCGTTAGACTAGAAGAGAGTTATAACACAGAAGAACGCTGATAATCCAAGATCACAAGATCTGTAGAGAGAGAAACTAGAGAGAGAAAGTGTGCGCTCAATGCAACAGTAACTTCTATTCAAACTATGTGTTAGTTCTTACAACAAAAACAAGCCAAAGGGACTTAAATACCCCAAGCCATTTACAAAACATAACAGAATAATAAATACAATGATTACTATAAAATCAGATCTAACAATCTCCCCCTTAGTAATCATTGGCGCCGAGGTCTTAAAAAAAATAATCTTCAAAAACAGCATTGACCATCAAGGCGACTTTGAAAGATCATTAACGTTCTTCTCGTTGACGAAGTCTGTTTAGCCCAACTAACACTTCCAATCGTCGCAGAGTTGAACGGAGATTCAGTCTATCTTGAATAGAGACCAAAGTTCTACGGATCAGACGAATTTCATCATTTTCAAACATATATAACTCTCTTCTTGATTCCAAAAACTTTCTTCTAGCCTCTTGTAGACGATGCTCCAACTAAAGTTTGATCACCTTTAGAGTTCCATCAGAGTAATGTCCAATCTCATCAAATCGAAGAAAGCATTTTTCACTTGAGTTGTTCTTATATACTACTCCGTATGGATCTTCGATAATGGTGAATAATGTATAAGACTCTAGATTCTGCAAACTTCGGTTGGGTCTTTCAAGATTAACCACAGGCTGAAAACTTTCGACGGCCATCTGGAAGTCAAACACACGATAAAATCGGATCTGTCGTCGAATGAATCGTTTAATAACAAAAAGAGTTTGAGAAACATCCTGAGTCCGGTGATAAAGATTCCTGAAGTGATCATACAAGAATTCAATATCATCAATTGAAAGATCAACGAAATCAGCCTCTGAAAAGTTGTACCGCTTGCAGTCTCTTCTTTCCACTTCAAGGTCTGGATACCAGATGTTTAGAAACTTATTAAATGTGACACTGAGAACTCGAACAATTAGATGAGGAGAAGCAACGGTGTTAATCCTTTTGCACTGGCACTTGATAAATGCTAAGTATTCATGCTGATATGCTTCTGATTCTTTCTCTACTCCAAGTATGGCATATATATTAATTGTCCTTCTTCTTGAAACAAAGATGTTGCTTTGAATATCTTCAAGAAAAGTTGTTCTGAGTCTAGAAGCCATATATCTCTGCTGAAGATTTCTTTGCCTTTGTTGCCTAGTTAAAGCTTCTCCTTCTTCTAGAAGAGATGGAGAAATTACCGGTTCGGAAGAAGGAATATCTGCTTGAGCTTTAGACGACTGACCAACTTCAAAAGCACTTGACGGAATATTGGTTATCGGAGCAGAACTAGTTACTGGAGTAGATGAATGTTGATCAACTTCTGGAATCTCACCTTGACTTGGAAGATCAGCATATAGCAATTCAGCCTCTTTTATATCTGACGCATCCATGAAAACAGTATCATCCTCTGTATCAGATAAGATGATGATATTGTTGCAATCTTCTTCTTTAACTCGAGCAACTTTCTCAAATATAACTTCTTCATCATCATCTGAAGTATCTCTATAAAGTTCGCGAAGAAAGATCTCATGTCATTTGCTGCTTCCGACTCTTCAACTTCATGAGCTCTACCTGATACATCTGGATCCACATAAACTACAATTTGCATACTATCAATATTTGCTTCAGACAAATTAAATTCATTATGCAAAGCAGTTACATCAGCATTGTCAATCATGACATTTACTAAATCTTGGATACTGCAATCTTGAACTGTATCAGCAGTCTTTCCTCTATCTCCAGCCACTTCTTCTTGAACAACTTCTCGTGCTTCAGAAGACCCTTCTGTTCTTTGTCTCTTTGCCATCTCCCCCTCATGGCCTTGATGATCGGGATCATCTTGGTCATGTCGGCGTTTAAGAGACGGGCCAGCCTCAGTCCTGCATGATTTCTCTAGATGATCAATCTTGTTCGAAAGATCGGAGAAAGCTTGTGACATAAAAGAGCGAAGATCAGATAAACTGGAACTTCTGATCTGAATTCCTGAAAGTCATGAGATAAAGCATTAATGTGATCTGAATCAGAAGAGGAAGAAACTGGAGGCGGCGTTGGCTGGAAGTTCCTCAGCAGAGAGATCAAATCTTGATCTTGATGTTGTAGCGGAGACATAGATAGAAGACGTGCATAAAGAAGATCAGATAGCTCAGAAATCGGAGCATCATGAAAAGAAGCCCTGGAAGAAGTATCAGTCGGAGCATACATGGAAATACCCGCAGACTGAGTGAAGATTGACGGAAAAGGAAGAGATACAATCGGAGATGTAGATGAAGATACCGCAGAAGAAGGTTCCCGAAGAATCACCCCTGAAGGACGGCGGAAAGGAATCTCAGGAGGAAGAACCGAAGTATCTATCTCTTGCATTTTTCCTTTGAAAAATGACTTCAGCTTATTAATATCTTCTTCTTTTTGAGCATCCACCCTTTCTGAGAACTGACGAATTACCTCATTCAGAGTTGTAAATTTCTCCGAAGAAACACGTGCAGGAACCATAGAAAGCTCAACAGCAGAAACAGTGGTAGCAGTAACCTCAACAGAAAAAGAAGTAGGAGCTTGACTTTGTGTTTGAGTGGAAGTTTGAGCAAATGAGATATCCAGTTCATCAACATTTAGACGAGCAGCAGAGAGATCAATGGGTACCGATTCATCTTCTGAAACATCTTCTGAGACAACAACCACTTCTGGTGTTCTTATTCTCCGATCATACACTTTCATGCTAGGTTGATCGACATCATCATCACCATCATCTGAATCACTTGTTGAAGTTTCACCATCATCAGAAGGATCAGCATTTGTCTCATTATCATCAGCAACTCCAGTTTCATTAGGATTAGCATCTTCTCCAAAATCATCATTAACAGTAGTGACTTTAGCTTCAATAGCAGCAATGACAGATTCCACTTGATGAGTAGCAACATCTTGTGGTGCTGCAGAAAGATCAACATCTGTCTCTAGAGTAGTTGCAATGACAGTATCTATTTCTTGATAAGTTGCTTCAACTTGCTCTTCATGAGTAGTACCAGCTGGAGTGCCATGAGAAGGTTCTTCCTGTTCAACCTCTACAAATTCATTTTCTAAACAATAATTGATGACATTGTCATCGGTCATGTCAGTATAATTGGCAATAAGACCATAAGGAATGGTCATAGATAAAGTGAATGACTTCTTCTGTTTCTGAAGATAAAGCATCTCGCAATCCTGAAATTGCGGCCAAGATAATCTTCGTGGAATGGCCGGATTGCTTCTAATAATCAGCTTGAGAAACCTGATAAAAGGAATGAACTTTCGTCGCTTGTTGGTTAACTTGTCTTGCACTATTTCAGAAAGCTCGGTCCAGAAAATAATCGTGTAGTCGACATGCAGGTCATAGACTACTGCATGGAACAGTCGAAGATAGTGAAGACTAGAACTATCCGTGACGGTATGTTTAGAAGTTAAGCACTTGTTGATGACAGAAAATAAAGAATACCAGACAGGAGGAAGATTAGACTTGTCAAAGTCTACAACCTTGTTCAGTGGACCAACATAGCCTAGTCGTTAGATGCCCTCAAACACTTCCTCTTTGGATGGAAACTGATCATATGTTGTCCTTCCAGGTCTAGAAGTAGGCTCAGAAAGCTCAAGAATCAACCGTAAACGCTTGTAAGAAAGATATGAATCGAATTGATCAATTTGTAGATCAAATCGATGAGGACGTGCCAGTTCGTTCTTAGTGATGGTGTGCCAAACTTGCTGAACGTAGACTTCCGGAACATCGGCAACTGAACAGAGAGCTTGAGAAAGCGGATGTCCACGAAGAATAGTGCATATGACAGGATGAATCTTGATGCGATCAAAGTCAACAAAGTAGTTGTTACGCTTATAAGGCATGTACATGTTGTTAGGAAACACATCATTTGGAGATCGCCTAGATATAGAAAGATCAGCGCCAACAGACGGAACAGACGGCATAGGTGTATCATGAGATGCCTGATCAGCCGGATCCTGAAGAACGACATTCTCGTCTTGAATCATTGGATCAGAATTTGTTCGAGACGACATGATAACCTGAAACAAAACACAGTAAAACATTTAACAAAAAAACACGAAAAATATTCCAAGTATGGTTTGCGGGTCCTTAAGGAAACACGAAGGAAGAAATGCGTGTTAAGAAGGAAACGCATATGAGGTATGCGTGTCCTGAAGGGAACGCATAGGAGAGAATACGTGTCCTCAAGGGAACGCATAGGAGAGAATGTGTGTCCTGAAGGGAACGCATAGGAGAGAATGCGTGTCCTGAAGGGAACGCATAGGAGAGAATGTGTGTCCTTGATGGAACGCAAAACATACTTTGAAACAACGAAATACACAACAGAGTTTTCGTGTCACTAAGGATACGCACGATAAACTTTGCGTGTTCTTAGTGATACGTAAACTACACAAAGAAAAAATACAAGAAGAATGCGGGTCTCGGGTGAAACGCATAGTTCACTATGCGGGTCACAAGTGAAACGCATAGTTCACTATGCGGGTCACAAGTGAAACGCATAGTTCACTATGCGGGTCACAAGTGAAACGCATAGTTCACAATGCGGGTCTCAAATACTTGAAGAAAATACCCTAGAACTCTACTGTTCGAACCCGAAATCCACAAAAACTTTAAATCTAAGCACAAAACAACGAATTAAACTAAAACAAAACATACCTGATTGTCGATTATACTATCTAAACAAACCCCAATATGCAAATCGATCAACAACAATACGAATCTGGGTTTTTCAAAATCGATGAATCAGTGAAAAAACCGCAAATCAGTAAAAAATACACAGTAAGAGACTAAAAATGAAATCAAAACAAAATAATAGAACACTAATCAAGCTACAAACATAGAACGAAAACAAAAACATACCTGAAATTCCAAAGCGACAATCTGAAATGAATCAGATGAGAATTCAAGAAGAAGAACACGCAGAGATGATGGAAGGAAGATGAATAGTCAATCAAGTTCAAATGGAATAAAGAAAAGAAAATACACTCTTACTTCTATATACTAAAAAAAAAACACTTAAAAAAAATGAGAAAATTACCTGATAAGCCCCCATTACTCCCCCTACACAAATGCACAAAATTTATCAAATTAGTTTAGCATTTGCATAGTAATTTCAGAAATACTTACCTGATGAATTTCTGATCTGCACAAGAAGTAATTTATCAGCAACATTCACTCCCCCTCAAAAATAGAATATTCTCAGATAAAGAACCCAGATATACACTCCCCCTCGAAAAATGCACAGACCATATAACCAAAAACACAGACAGCAAACATAAAGACATCAATATTAAAGATGATCATATTGAATATAAATTTTGTAACAACTGAATATATAAACTTTTAAACACTAAACAAATTAAAGTCTACTCAGTAGAATATCCCAGATTTATCAATCAGTTGAAATCAAACGGGAGTTGTTGAATACAGAAACATGTTTCATTGTATATCAAGTTAAGACATGTTCAGAGTCAAACACTTGCAGGTATCTATTCAGTGTGCTCGCATGCGATCTCTGATTAGCTTCAAGAAAAATGTAATTCTAAACATAAAATGAAGAACTTTGCATGTACAGGCACTAAGTCATCAAGAATTAAGATTTTCACAAATTTACAGGTTTATCGCAACTCAAAATATATCACCAAGTATCAAGAGGTGTGCTCATTGGCATCTTTTAGCTATGTGCTCATTGGCATCTTCACATGAGTGTGCTCTTTGGCATCTTTTAAGCGTTGTGCACTTTGGCATCTTTTTAATCAAAGAGTTCATTAAGTAAAGAACATGCCGTAAACGTAACTTTCTATCTGACCCTATTGCAGGATTTGGGTCAGCCGCTCCCAGACCAGATGGCCTTAGGGGACTAGGTGTCAAGCACCCCTTGGAACTTACTTTCCCGGATCAGAAAGGCTACATCGACATATCCTAAACCCATTCATATCAGTAGAACATGACTTTCGATCTGGTTCTATTGCAGGATTTCTGTTCGATCACTCCCAGATCAATTGACCTTAGGGGACCAGATGTCGAGCATCCCTCGGAACTTACTTTCCCAAACCAGAAAGGTCACAGATACAAACTTTTAAACTCAAGGATTTCTGTATTTTAAATGCTTAAAAATAAAATCATCTCAATAACTCAGATCTATATCGAATAGCTTAGCCCATATTTTCATTACGATCTACAATTTTGATCACTTAGGTTGTTCAAGCAAAGTAAACCATAAATATGCCGACTCACATATCTTTAAAGCAGTATCTAAAGCTTCAAACATGTTGCTAACTTTTCGATGTTTGAAAGATTTGAACGTTGAACATATGAAACTTTAAATATAAACAAGGTGACTTGTCAAAGATTCTAGACACACATTTTATTCAACTGAAAGAAAATCTGAAATATTAAACTTTATAGAATAAAATTTGTAAATATTTAAACTTTTAAATTCAACATGCCAAGTTTTGAAAGCAGAAAGTTAAATCGTTTTTCATCTAAAGCTTTTGTAAATATATCAGCAAGTTGATATTCAGTTGGGACAAAATATAACCAATAGTACCTTCTTCCACGTGATGCTTTATAAAATGATATCTCATGTCTATGTGCTTGGTCTTGGTGTGCTGGACAGGATTGACGGATATCGCAATTGCAGACTTGCTGTCACAATATATTGGCACAGTCTTGTATAGCATCCCGTAATCGCGAAGTTGCGTTTTCATCCAAAGCACTTGAGCACAGCAACTAGCTGCAGTGACGTATTCAGCTTCGGCTGTTGATATTGACACGCAGTATTGCTTTTTTGACGCCCAACTTATCAGTCTTTCACCAAGAAACTGGAGATGACAAGAAGTACTTTTCCTGTCCAATTGATTACCACCATAATCTGCATCAGAATAAGCAATCAAATTATAGTCAGAACTTTTAGGATACCATAATCCTAAATAAGGAGTTCCTTTAATATATCTAAAAATGCGTTTGACTGCTAAAAGATGAGATTCTTTTGGTTTTGCTTGAAAGCGGGCACACAGGCACGTTGAAAACATTATGTCCGGGCGACTTGCAGTAAGATACATCAATGATCCGATCATCCCTCTGTATGTCTTTTGTTCCACAGCTTTTCCATCTGGATCCAGTCCGAGTTTGGCACCGTGAGCCATAGGCGTGCCGATTGAAGTAGATTTGTCCATCTTGAATTTCTTCAAAATGTCAAATACGTACTTTGACTGATTGATGAAGATTCCATTTGAAAGCTGCTTCACTTGTAAGCCGAAGAAGAAGTTGATTTCTCCCATCATGCTCATCTGAAATCTAGAGGTCATTAAATCAGAAAACCAATTACACAAAGATTTGTTAGTCGCACCGAAAATAATATCATCTACGTATATTTGTACTAAGAAGATATCAAGATTAGTTCTATAAATGAAAAGAGTTGTATCTATCGAGCCTTTGATGAAGCCGGATTTGACCAAGAAAGTTGACAACTCGTCATACCACGCCCGTGGAGCTTGTTTCAGACCATACAAAGCTTTATCGAGAAAATAAACGTAATCAGGACGATCTTTGTCAACAAATCCCTCTGGCTGAGATACATATACTTCTTCTTTCAATTTTCCATTGAGAAATGTTGTCTTGACATTCATTTGATATACAGTGAAGTTGCGGTAAGAAGCGAAGGCCAGAAACATCCGAATAGCTTCCAATCTGGCGACAGGTGCAAATGTTTCATCATAGTCAATACCTTCTTCTTGTCGATATCCTTTGGCTACCAATCTGGCTTTGTTGCGAACAACGATACCATCTTTGTCCTTTTTGTTCTTGAATATCCACTTGGTTCCTATGATGCTTTTACCCTTTGGCCGTGGAACAAGTCTCCAAACTTTTAGCGCGTCAAACTGATTGAGCTCCTCTTGCATTGCTAAAATCTAGTCCGGTTCTTCCAACGCTTCAGATACTTTGGTAGGTTCAATCTTGCTTAGGAAGCAAGTGTACAAACATTCATTGGAAGAAGATGTTCTGGAGCGAGTAGAAACACTTGCTTGAGGATCCCCAATAATTTGATGGATTGGATGAGATCTTGTCCATTTTGTTGAATGAGGGAAAGGATCAATAACTTCTTGAACCACTTCTAAATGTTGAGGAGGATCTTCAGATGGAATACTATCAGAAGATGACACAGATATGGTTTCAGTTGGAGGAGGAGGTATTTCCATGACAACAGATTCAGGCTCTTGTTGACCAGACGTAGCTTGTACTTCTTGTTGAACATTTTCTTCTGGAATAGCTTCATCTTCTACAGACTCCTCATGAACAGTTTCAACAATTTCTGGTTCATGTATGAAATGATCCGGATGATGTTCAGAAGATATGTCTTGAATTTCAGGAGGTAATGAAGTAGCATCAGGTTCAGAGGTTGATGCAGCGGAATTAGGATTAGATGTACTCACAGATTCCTGATTCAAGATATTTGACACATTATCAGTGTTTGTTTTAGGAACATCATCATAAAAATTTTCAAACAGAAAATCAAGATCAGAAAGATTAGACAAAGAATTAGAAGAATCCTGATTTATCGGTTGAAGTGCAGGTTCTGAACTAATTTGTTCAGAAGCTGAGTTTCCAGTAATAGCGGGTTCTGAACTGTGTTGTCCAAAAACCAAATCGGCAGCTTCATCAAATTTGACATTCACTGACTCTATCACTTTTCTTGCAAAGAGGAGAAAGACTCTGTAAGCAGCAGAGTTAAAAGAATAGCCCAGAAATACGCCTTCTTCTGCCTTTGGACTAAATTTGTTCAGATTATCTCTGTCATTCAAAACATAGCATTTACACCTGAAAGACTTGAAATATTTGATGTTGGGTTTGATACCGTTCATCAATTCATATGGAGTCTTGTTGAACCGGCGGTGTAGAATTGATCTGTTTTGAGTATGACAAGAAGTTGATATGGCTTCGGCCCAGTGAGACAAAGGAAGACCTGAATAAGCAAGCATAGATCTGACAGCTTCCACAAGTGTTCTATTTCGTCTTTCAACAACCCCATTCTGTTGCGGTGTTCTTGCAGCAGAAAACTGTTGTTGTATTCCTTGATCATCATAGAATGCTTGAAGAGTTGAATTCTTGAATTCTGTACCATTATCTGATCTTACAACTTTGACATGCTTTTGCTTATTTATCTGAATGGTTTTGATGATGTTGATGAGAATTTCGGGTGTCTCGTCTTTAGATTTGAGAAATTTCACCCAAGTATATCTGGAGTAGTCATCAACAACAACCAAAACATATTTCTTCTTACCAATGCTCTTTGTCTTCATTGGTCCGCACAAATCAACGTGAATCAGATCTAGGATGTTCGTAGTGCAATGTCCAGGCTTAGGCTTATGAGATGCTTTCTTCATCTTTCCTTTCTCGCAGTCCTGACAGAGATGGTCTTTCTGGAAACGGAGGATTGGAAGACCTCTCACGGAATCATTCTTGACCAAGCGATCCATATATTTGAAATTGAGATGAGCTAGTCGACGGTGCCACACCCAGCTTTCATGAATAGAGGCTTTTGATAGAAGACAAATATCTGATGGAACCTTTACTTCAGAAAGATTAATGGTATAAAGATTTGATCGTCTCTTTCCAATAAGTAAGTCCCTGCCGCTATTATTCTTTACAGCAACTCTTTTAGACTTGAAACTGACTTCAAGATCTTTATCGCAGAACTTTCCGATGCTGAATAGATTGTGACTTAAACCTTCGACATAGCTTACTCTTTTGACAGTTATATTACCTTGAACAAGATCACCATAACCAAGAATGGGAGCCGTCTCGCAGCTTCCAAATTTAACACGACCGCAACATTTTTCTTTAAAATTAGAAAGCAGAGATTTGTTGCCAGTCATGTGTTTGGAACACCCCGAATCCAGATACCATAATTGATTTAGCTGCACAATCAAAAATTACTCAGATTTAGGTACCCATATGAATATGGGTCCCTTCTTGTTAGTCCTTTCCTTTTTCTTTTTCAAAGAATTATTTTTCCAAAACATCTGAGACTGATCAAATAAAGCAAGAATATCATCACATATTAAAGAAGAAACACAATCATTAGAATCAGAACTAGAGAGACAATATGAGATATTCTTTGAAATTTGAACCATTTGCTCTACAGAATATTTTGTAGTTTTATTACAAAAGGCAAATGATTCTTGTTTACAAAGAAGATCTACACATTTATCCTCGACAGAAACAATTTCTTCAGATCTCTGTTTCTTTAGCCAAACAGACTTCACAGACTTCTTCAAAGGCCTATCTGAAATAGATGAATCAGAAAAGTTAGAATTTTCAGAAATATCAATCTCTTTCTTCTTTTTCTTCTTTGACCTTCTTCTTTTACGCTTTGTTTTATAGAAATGATCATTTAGCGTAAAAGTGTCATCAACAATTTTAGATAAAATATTTGACTTGGAAGAGGAAGTTTTATCAATAAAACCAAACTGATCAGTTATTTTATTTGGATAAACCTCAGATAAAGAAACATCAGATGAACACAAGTTGATGGAAGATTTGAGAAGACCAGAATTATTTTCTTTAAAACTCGATGTCATAAAAGAAAAAATGACATCGTTTTCAATTTTTCTTAAAATCTCTTGTTCTTCCAATTGTTCTTCTAGATCAAAGATTTGGCTTTCTAATACTAATGGAGGTATATATCTCTTAGTATCATAAGGTACTGGAGATATATTGTCCTTATTAGGATTATATGTATTTAAATCAAAGAAGTCATTCAATCTAGAAGATTTAGTAGAAGAAACAATGTTTAACTTTTGTCTTCTCTTCTTTATTTTCTCAGGAAAATATTTTGTATTTTCCTGAGTATAAACAAAAGGAACTTCCATTCTCTTGTTGTTTATCCATTTTTGATCTTCCTCAATTGTAGTTTCTTTAGCACTTGTCCAAAGAGGTTTGTATTGAGAACCATATTTTGAAAGACCAAGACAGTCGTAATCATAAAAATTGGGAATCTCAATTTTAGCTTTCTTTAAAAACTGAGGATTTTTAAATCCAAGACCCCAATTTTCTTTTAACGACTCATAGCTCCTTGGTTTATGCATATGAATTGTTTGTTCAGTTTGATTTTGTTTATATAACTTTTCTTCTAATTCAAATATTTTATCCGAAAACTCTTGATTTAAAATTGACAAATCAGTCAAAGAATCATGAGAAGTCTGTTTTTCAATTTCTAAATCTTCTATTTTTTCTTGAAATTTCTCTTTTGTAAATTTTAAAATAGCTTTTTCATCTCTCAGAGAAATCTTCAATTTTTCAATTTGAACAGACTTTTCTTGATTATTGCATTTTTAGGATAGAAGCTTTGAACGAAAGTCATGTAAAGCATTTGTGATGACATTCATTTGTGAAGAAATGAAATTAAAATCAAACTCAGATGGTACCTCAGATTCATCGGTTGAAGTCTCCTCATCCTCATCATCACTGTTGTCATCTCCAATAAAACACATGGCAGCAGTCTCTTCATTATCAGCTTCATTGTCTGAGTGGTCCAACCAATATTCCTCCTCAGCCAACAGAATTGTTCCACTTGCTTTCTTCTCAGCCAAAGCTAATTTCTTCTTATATAAATCAACATCTTTCACAATCTTCGTTCTGCACTCCTTTGAAATATGCCCGGGTTTGCCACAGTTGTAGCAAGTCACAACCTTCTTATCTTCTTTCTTTGGTTCAGCTGTTGTAGCCGGCTCATATTTGGGAAAGAAAGGCTTTGATGTAGAATCGGGTTCTACCTTCTTTGATCCAGATGAGAAACGAAGATTGTTTGAACCTGACCGTTTCTGATATTTCTTTTGATAGTGCTGACTTAGAAGAATCATGGCCTTTTCCAATGCTTCGCCATCGTCATCTGTTGACCCATCGTAAGCAGACTCAGTCAAGACTTGCTCAGCCATTTGGCTAGCTAAAAGAGCGATTGGATCCACAGTCTTTGGCTTCTGCTTATCCAGCTTAGCTTTCTTCTTCAGAACCATGGCTTCATCAGACATCAGAATTTCAAACATTTCCTGAATAGGCATTTTGGAAATTCTGGGATCATTCCTCATCCGATGACAGGATTTTTCCCATTCAGGTTTGAGTGCATTGAGGAACTTCATATTTGTCTCCAGCTCATTCTTTGTTACCTTGATCTTATACAGATCATTAATAACAGTCCAAAATCTGTCGAAGACACTTTTCAGACTTTCCCCATCCTTAGCCTTAAACTCTTCAAAGTTGTTCATGTATCTTGTCTGACGAAGCTGGGTAGACATTGCAGTACCAAGCATGATTTTCTCCAGTTGTGTCCACATCAGCATAGGATTGTGTTTGAAACAATCGATTCTGTTATATATGGAATTTGGTAGAGCAAGAATCAAATTCGATTTGGCCTGATTGTCAGCTTGGTATCTTAGAAGTTCATCAGCCTCATATTCTATCAGGGCTTTTTCTACATTAGTAGCTGGAGTGTTTCCAACAGCTGGTATCACTTTCCTTGGCTTGACCATGGGACCTTCAGTCAAAGCTTTCATCATATTTTCCCCATTTGATTGCCTTTCGATGAAATTAATAAACCGGTCCTGCCATTGTTCAAATTCGTTCTCATTTATCAGAACAGGTGGACGAGTATCAGACCCCAATGACATCATGAGGTCATTCTTGTAAAGTTGAGCTTGTAGAGACATTTTGATGAAATCTGGAATTCAGAAAAAATAACCAAGTGTTGATGATCCGCACACCCAAGGAATACGTGTTCAGAGAAACTATTCGGGTCCTTGATGAATGCGTGTTCAGAGAAACTATTCGGGTCCTTGATGATACGCACACAAGGACTATCCGAGGAATAGGTGGACTATGCGTGTTCAGAGAGAGACGCACTCGATGCTTTGCGGGTCAGAAGGACACGCACTTGCTGCTATACGTGTTCAAAAGGGACACGCAAAGTATGCTATGCGTGTACAAAGGGACACGCACTTGAAGATGTGCGTGTTCAACAGGGCACGCACTTGATGTGCTATGCGTGTGTTGACAGATACGCAAGAGAGATAACCTGAGAAAAAACTAACACTTAAAAGTTAGTTACACAAAGAGTATATGATAGAAACGCATTCTAATAAGATGAACACATATGATTTCATGAAGAACACGCAAACTATAACAACAACCCGCATACTATATGAATAACACGAACAATAACAAGAATGACCCGCATACTACTTGACTCACACGCATACTTCAAATCCTATTAATAACTTGCAACCCGCACATCATATGAATGACACGCACAGTGATATGAATGACATGCATAGTAACACTCGACTATAAATCTGCAAAATCGATCATAACAATGACTTAAATCCATACAAATTGCACAGAATTGATCGAAAACAAGTTTTTAATACAAATCAATTGACAATATCGATCAAAACACTCCAAATCTCAAAAATCAAAACGAAGAGAACAATAAATACAATGATTACTATAAAATCAGATCTAACAAACGCGTATGACATATGACTAAGGGAGTTAATTTATTTAGAGAAAGAAATACTGAGAGCACTGGCTAATCATATTTGAAGATTAATGGAAATTGTATGATAATCTTTGTCATCTTGATCATTTGCACGTATTGTGGGACACACAGAAACGGTCCACTTAATGCAATCATCGAGCTTACTGTCACTCCAAGTGACGAATGTTAATATCATCAACCTCTTCTAACGGCTACCTACTTAGAAACTTCTTCACTACCCAAACGGTCGTCACATCAAAGTAGTCCAAGTATACGCATGTAACTTGTAGGTTCACCATAACACTGGCCAGGTGCAATTATGAACATAATGTACATGATCATCCTTGCTACCCTTGATGTGATTCCCGTTCCTAGTGACTCCGTCAACCTCAAACATCCTATCTTAGAGTACCTATGTAACACCCTAAAATTTGACTGAAAAATTTAATAAAAATTTTCGCAATATAACGGCTATAAATCGAAGAACCAAAACCTGCGATAAAACATTTCATCCCAAAAATACGACAAAGTTACATAGACGAAGATCACCCAAAAGATGGGGAATAATAGTTGAGGCATTTACACCAAAGAATTGGAAATCAACCATGACAACTAACTAATCTAAGACATAGTTATCTAGATTAGACCATGTCACAAATCTCCCAAAAATATTCTATACTTTCACTTTTGTACGCCAATTCCCCTAGCATTGTCTTCCAAAAAGTCTTCGCTATTCGCACAACCCTCGAGACTCAGTCTTTACGAGCCCCACCGCTAATGGAACCTGTAGAAGTGGTACATCCAAGAAACAAGTGTTAGGCTTATGCCTAGTGAGACAAATCATATATATACAATTGAATAAGAAACCAGAGTATTAAAAGATGGTTCATAAGAGTTACTTTCATGCATTGCTTAACTGTTAGCGCACAGATCTATTGGATTCAAGATCATCCAATCTGAAGATCCAATCTGAAGCTAATGTCGGAAAGTCGACTCTTAACATAAGTCTAATGTCGTTTGTAATAAAATATCAAAGTATTGTTTTTAGTATTTTATTATTATTCCTAAATATCTAGATATTATGTTTACATATTATATTAGTTTATTTAGTTAGATATTAGTTTTAGTTTGCAAGTTGATATAGTGTGTTAGAGAAGCAATACACAACAATCAGATCACATTAAACACACACACTCACGGTGTAAATCAGAGAGAAAAAATCGAGAGCTTCAAACCGAACAAACATCAACCATTGTAATCTTTGTTATTAATCAAATAGGTTGGTAAATCATTTGTGTCATTGTTTTGATAAGAACTTGATAATATTGTGGACCGACAATTGGTATCAGAGCCTGAAATCAGATTCAAATCAAGTTTTTAAAATAACGACTCTGTGTTCTTCATTTCAAAATCTTTTTCAAGTTTAAGTGTGTTTTAGGAGTTAAAATCGATCAGATTGTGATCGATTTGTGGTCTAGATCGTTTGGGTGTTGTTTAATTTCATTATAGAGCTTTAATCGATTTCAATTTCGTGATTTTTGTGCCTGAGTTCTCGAGTTCAAAAACTCACTGTTCCATCAATATTATTTTCAAAAAGTGATTTTTATTGAGTTCAAAGGCTAGAAATCTGTTCTATAAGTGTTTGTGGTCATTTGTTAGAATTTGGGACTACTAATCGTTGTCAAACAGGGTTATTTGAGCGATCAGAGTCGATTTTTCGAAGCACATGGACGAACTCGCAAGAGTTGTAGATTTGCGTCAGTTCATAGAGAGTCTTGCGCCACGTTCAGTTCGCGCAAACTCTTCTTTTGCGCCACACGCTGTTCGTGCAAAACTTCTTTTGCTCCAGCTTCGACTCGCGCAAACCTTCATTTGCGCCATTCAAGACTCCGGTCGATACCGGTCCACACCGGTCGAGAACATCGATTAGCGCCATCAATGTCTAGCACAAACTACATTTTGCGCGACCTTCAATTCGCGCAAACCGCTACTTGGGCCAACCTCTGTTCGCGCAAATCTCAAGAAAGCAAGTTCCTACTAAGCGCAAGTTGACTTTTTTGCCAACTCCTTGTAGCGCAAACCATCTTTTGCGTCAAACTCTTCTAGCGCAAAGTTTTACTTCGCGCCACACAAACCTCGCGCAAACCTGTTGTGCGCCAGCCTCTCATCGCGCAAGTTGTCATTTGCGCCACCTTCGTCTAGCGCAAACTTGATTTTTGCGCCACCTTCTCAAAGCGCAAAGTTTGCTTTTTGCGCTAGTACCAGACTTGGTCTTTTTAAATCAGAATGACTTCAAGAGAAGTTCTAGCGATCGGAACTAGCTCAAAGCCACCAGTACTCTTCAGGGGAGAGTATGAACAGTGGAAAGATCGGTTCATGGACTTCATTGAAAGACATGATTTAGGAGTATTCATCAGTAAATCAATAGAAGAGGGAGTTATGGCACCAGTTTATGAGACTCGTACGGATGGCACTGTGGCAACAGAGTTTCAACTTAAGTATGAGGAACTAGAAGGTGATAACCTAAGAAGAGCAAAAGGTGATAGATTAGCAAAGTCTTATATTCTTCAAGGCATTCCAAATGAAATATACGTGAAGATAGACAGCTATAAGGCCTCAGGCAAACAGATGTGGGATCAGCTAGAGAAGATGATGCTAGGTTCAAAGGTTGGGAACCAGCTCAAGATATCCAACTGCCTAAACAAATATGAAGAATTCAAAGGTAGAGTTGGAGAGTCTCTAGAAGTAACATACGACAGGTTTGTGACCTTGCTGAATGAATTAAGCAAGAACAAGGTCACTAAATCACAGATAGAGCTGAATGTCAAATTCCTCAGCATTCTCCAGCCTGAATGGAAGAGGTTTGCCAGACAAATGAAGCAAATCAAGGATCTAAACGAGATTCCACTTCATGAGGTGTATGAAACCCTCAAACAAAATGAAGAAGAGGTGGATGAAATCTTGGATGAAAAGAGACGGGGTGAGAAGACAGTTGCTGACTCAGTTGCTCTTGTTGTGAAAAAGAAGAAGAAGAAGATGCTTATGTCTGAATCAGATGAGGTTGAAAATGAAACAAACTCTGACTCGGACGACTGTGAACAACTAAAGCAGGAAATGCTTATGCTGACAAAGGCTTTTCAGAAGAAGTTCTACAAGAAGCCAAGTTCAAACAGTCAGAGGTATTCTTCTGGTCCAAGCAACTATGTTCACAAGGAGAGAGTTGAAGGAAAGAGATTTGAAGGAAAGAGAATATAGGAAAGGAAGACGGAAGAGAGAAGGTATCAAGCTAAAGGATCCAGTCAGTCAGAACCTCCAATGTGCTACAACTGTGGCAAAGTAGGTCACTTTGCCAGAGACTGCCGAAGACCCAAAGTCAAAAACTCAGACTACTACAAGAATAAAATGCTTCTAGCCAAGCAACAGGAGGCTGGAAAGGCATTGATGGCAGAAGATGAGTACTGGCTTGATCAATCAGAAGATTAGAATGAAGAGAATAATGAAATGGCTCACATGTGCTTAATGGGCAAGAAGGAATCAGAAGCTGAAGCTGATTTTCATGATGAGGAAAATGAGGTATGTGATTTAACTCATTCAGATTTCTTAAATCAAATGCATGCCATGTTGACTAAACTCGAAGAGTTAGAGTCGAAGCTTAAGGGAGAAAAAGGTGTTATCAATGACAAAAACCAATCAATACAGAAACTTAGCGAGGATATTGCTAAGAAGAAAGTATTAATTGAGACAATGCATAAAAACTTTGATAACTGCACTAAAGAAAAGACAATAATTCTCAAAGAAATAACTGAAACAAATTCTAAATTGAGAAAGAGTGAGTTTGATTTCAAAGAGCTTACAAAAATGTATTCTTCATGTTCCAAAGAAAACGAATCTTTACTTGCAAAATTAAAAGCTTTGGAAGAGAAGTTATACAAAATGGGTCAAACTGAACAAATCATTCATCTGAACAAACCCAAAGAGGAAATAGAGAGTTGGGGACTCGGTTACGAGAATCCTCATTACCTTAAAAATGCTAAATCTGAAGTGCCTGTACTTTATGATTTTACATTTATGAAACTAGGTCGACGAATCCCTGAGCTTAAAGTTTTCTGGACTGGACTGTCAAAAGAGGAT
Source organism: Arctium minus (assembly GCA_954870635.1). Lineage (NCBI taxonomy): Eukaryota > Viridiplantae > Streptophyta > Magnoliopsida > Asterales > Asteraceae > Arctium > Arctium minus. Next base: position 148,752,863 of record OX941081.1, read on the forward strand.
GAAGCCAAGGAAACAGAAAAACGAAAGAACGCATCTAATGTTCAACTTCCATTTCGTTATGCGAAGTTGAATAATAGTTATAATGATGATCCAATATATCAAAAGAAATCTTTTTCAAATGACTTCTTTCAGAGTTATTCTGTAAAAGAAATGGAGGCTAAGCCTATTAAAGGTAAAATTTACGTCCCTCTTCTCGTGTTGGAAAGTAAAATTTCTGAACTTGAGACATCTTTAACAGATGAAAGACTTTTGATTGATATTGAACAAAAAGTTTTTTCAACTGTGCTTAAGAGTAATGTTCTTTCTAAATCATCAAAGGCTTCAAAATCTGATGACATGTTTGGTTCAACTGATGAAGGGTATGATTTTCTAAACTCTAACGGTGGTTTGGATGATTGTTTTGATCAATTTGATTTTCATGACAAACTTCCTAACCATTCATCTTTTGTTGTAAATCCTTGGGAAAAACCAGTATGTTTGTAAAAAGTGCAAAATCAACGAAAGTTGATAAATCAGTTTCTGTGAAAGCTAAGAATGCAAAAGGTATGAATAATAAATCTCAGCATTCACAGAAACCGATCACTACTGGTAACCCAAAGAAGATGCATTCAGTTGTTGCTCAAAAGTCTAACTCACAAGTTTCAAATGTTTCAGATTTGAGCCAGAAAATGCAGGGAGTTAAGTCTGAATGGCAACCAAAACAGAAGATAGACGAGAATGCAAAATCTTTTTTTTCAAGTGTTAATTGTAATAAGACTATGCCTAGTAAAGATGTTTTGAATGTGAATGTTGCTACTATTTTGAAACCAAAACTTGTTGTTTATCGCAAGAAATATTCTATGAAGCAACTATTCGAGTTATCTTTATTTGCTAGAAAGTTTTCCAATTATGATAGACATGCTTATGCTTCTCGTAAAGATTCTGATGTTTGGTTTGGAACTTATCATGTGCACTCTTATCATTCTAATGCTTCCAATGAATTTCAAATGAAAAACAGACCCAAATTTCAATGGGTACCAAAATCTTGTGCTAACACAGTTGGACCCAAATTCCAGTGGGTACCAAAAGCTAAATCAATGTTACAGGAACTCAAAGTTTAAGAGGGAGCATAGAACTTAGGCTTTTGAACAAATCAGTTCAAAACCCGGACTTAAATGTCAAGATGGAGGCTTCTAAGTAATTCAGCTTAGAACCCGTACTTCAAACGAAGTATGACTTCTAGACAAAACAGTCTAGGACTCGTACCTCAACGAACAATGGCTCTTGAATACAACAGTTCAAGACCCGCACTTCAATGCTCAAAAGTCTTTACTCTAATTTTGTTTTATGGATATCTAAATCTCTTGTTTTCAAATTTATCTTGTGCAGATCCGTCATATGTAGTACTTGGATAGCGGATGTTCCAAGCATATGACTGGACAGAAAGGGATGTTGACCAACTTTACAAAGAAGTATTGCGGAACAGTTCGTTTTGGGAATGATCAGTTTTCACCAATTATGGGTTATGGTGATATGGTACATGACAAAGTCACGATCAAGAAGGTGAGCTATGTTGAAGGCTTAAGACACAACCTGTTCAGCATAGGCCAGTTCTGTGACAAAGGCTTAGAGGTCAATTTCAAAGCCAAGAGGTGTTCTGTTCGCACTGAAGAAGGCAAGGAACTCTTGGTCGGCACTCGAAAGTCCGACCTCTACACAATTAATTTGTCAAACGTTCAGACTGACAAGCAGGTATGTCTACTCTCTAAAGCCTCGATGCAGCAAAGCTGGTTATGGCATCGACGACTCTCTCACCACAATTTTCGGTACATCAATAAACTAGTCAGTGGAAAGTTAGTGAACGGACTTCCTGAGCTTAAGTATGTCAAAGAACATATGTGTGCAGCGTGTGAAAAAGGTAAGATGAAGAGAGCTCCGCAAAAACCAAAGCCTGAACCGAGTACAAGCGCTCCTTTAAAGTTGTTGCATATGGATCTCTGTGGTCCGATGCGAACGCAAAGCTTAGGCAGAAAGAAGTACATATTAGTTATCGTGGACGATTATTCGCGATACACGTGGGTCAAATTTCTACGTTCAAAAGATGAGACGCCCGAAGTACTCATCACATTTCTGAAGACGACCCAGGTGAATCTGCAGAAACCAGTCAAGCTTCTCAGAACTGACAACGGCACAGAGTTTAAGAACAAAACAGTCAAAGAATATCTCGAATCAGTCGGGATTTCACATCAATACTCTGCTGTACGTACGCCTCAACATAATGGAGTAGTCGAAAGGCGAAATCGTATGCTAGTCGAGGCCGCTCGAACTATGCTAAGACAATCTGACTTACCTCTATTTCTATGGGCCGAAGCTGTATCGACTGCGTGCTACACTCAGAATCGTTCCATGATACACCGCAGATATAAGAAGACTCCATATTCGTTAATCAACAACCGAACACCGACAATCAAATACTTTCATATATTGGGTGTAAGTGTTATGTTCTAAACGACAGAGAGAGTCTGAACAAGTTCAGCGCTAAAGCGGATGAAGGCATCTTTATTGGCTATTCCTCTACATCTACTGCATACCGTGTATACTTGAAGAAGTCAAAGAATGTTGTTGAAAGCATCAACGTTACATTTGATGAAGAGATGGCTTCTGAGCACGTTCGTTTAGAACCCGTGATAACTGGAGTACTAGCTTCTGGGCAAATCAGTCCAGAACATGCGTCTCAAGCGAACAAATCAGATGAAGCATCAACGTCTACTAATCATTTATCTGATTTAGATTTATTATTTGAACTGTTTTATGATGAATTTCTTGGATCTAATGTGAAGAAATTTGTTGTAGTTGACAGGATGGAAGACTCAACGACTACTCATCCAACCAATTCAGATATCTCTAATGAATCCAACTCTCAGATTCAACAAGAAATTCCAGTTCAAATGTCGACTCCAACAGTTGAAGTTGTGACAAATAATGAAGAGACAGAAGTTGCTGTATCAGTAGGATGTTCTGTACAGACTAATCTACAGCCGGACCAAGTTGTACCTACTGAGACTTCTGCACCTACTACTTCAACTGCAACCATAATTCCTCCTGAACAACCAGAAGAAAGTACCAGTGGATTCATAGATGATAATATTGATATATATTCATATAATCCACTCCCTCATGAACATAAATGGACCAAAGAGCACCCAATAAGCCAGATCATTGGTGATCCTTCAAAACTGGTGCAAACTAGGTCAGCTTCAATGAATATGTGTATGCATGAATCCTTTCTGAGCAAGATCGAGCCTACTCGCGTATCCGAGGCTCTTGCCGATTCAGACTGGGTGACTGCAATGCAAGAAGATCTGAATCAGTTCTACGCACTTAAAGTATGGAGACTCGTACCCAAACCTCAAGGTAAAACTATTATTGGTACGAAATGGGTTTTCAATGTAAAGAAAGATGAAGATGGTATTGTTATCATAAAAAAAGCACGACTTGTTTCCAAGGGATATAAGCAAGAGGAAGGAATAGACTACGACGATACTTATGCTCCAGTGGCGCGTTTAGAGGCAATTCGAATGTTTCTAGCCTACGCTGCCCACAAGAACTTCACGGTCTTTCAAATGGACGTGAAGATCGCCTTTCTGAATGGCATTCTAAAGGAAGAAGTCTACGTCTCGCAGCCAGAAGGTTTTGTCAATCAAGAGAAGTTGAATCATGTCTACATTCTCGACAAAGCACTCTATGGATTGAAACAAGCTCCTCGCGCCTGGTATGATGTCCTATCTCAATTTTTAGTCAAGTCTGGTTTTACAAAAGGTACGGTAGATACCACTTTGTTTATTAAAAAGAAGAAAGCCGATATCATTCTTATTCAAATCTATGTGGATGATATTATTTTTGGCTCTACAAATCCTAAGTACTGCAAGAATTTTTCAAACCTTATGGTGTCAAGATTTCAGATGAATATGATAGGAGAGATGAATTTCTTTCTCGGATTACAAGTAAAACAATTTTCATCGAGGATTTTTATCAATCAATCAAAATACATTCTTGGTATTCTTCGGAAGTTCAAAATGGAAAATTCTAAACCGATTGGTACCCCAATGGCACCAGGTACTAAGATTGGCATCGATCCTTCTGGAAAGGCTGTTGATGTTAGGACTTATAGAGGGATGATAGGTTCTTTGATGTATCTTACTTCTAGTAGGTCAGATATAATGTTTTCAACATGCTTATGTGCTAGATATCAGGCCAGTCCCAAAGAAATCCATTTATCTGTAGTTAAGCGCTTTTTTAGGTATCTGAAGGGGACTGCAGATCTTGGTCTGTGGTATCCTAAAGATACTAGTTTTGAACTAACAGCATATACAGATGCAGATCATGCTGGTTGTATGCTAGACAGGAAGAGCACGTCAGGTCATATACAGTTCCTCGGTGATAAACTCGTAAGTTGGGCATCGAAGAAACAACTTTGTGTATCAACTTCTACGGCCGAAGCAGAATATGTAGCTGCTGCTAGCTGTTGTTCTCAGGTCTTATGGATGAGAACACAACTGCGTGACTACGGTTTTCACTTCAACAAAATCCCGATCTACTGTGACTCAAAGAGCGCCATCGCGATAACAGCGAATCATGTTCAGCACACCAAGACCAAACACATAGATGTCAGGTATCATTTTATCAAAGATAATGTCGAAAAAGGAACAATTGAACTTTTCTTTGTAAAAACTGATTATCAGCTTGCTGATTTGTTTAACCAAACCTTTAAACGAAAAGAGATTCCATTTTCTTGTCTCTAAGCTTGGTATGCTAAATCTTAAGACCTAATCGATGGTTACCTATTAAAGTTTCTTATTGTAAATTTTTCATCATTTCTTCATTTCCGCAAGATATCTGCACTTCAAATAGTCTGTTCATGATCCAAGGGGGAGTATGAGAAGAAATTGACAGTTGGTCAATATTATTTTGAGGAGAAGACTCACTAATTTCTGCATTTACCTTTTTAATGTCAAATTTTTGTGATGCATGATTTTAGGGGGAGTTTTTTTACAAGTCAAAGGAGTTAGGATATGACTTCTGATTATTTCTGATCAGAACTCATAAATTCATCGTTTTACTGCTTTTTTTCATTTTCATTTTCAGTGAATAAATTCGCTTTAACTATGACATAAGACTTTTGCAGTTTTTGAGAGATGCTTACATGTTCATATCTTTATGACTTTAAGTTTAGCTTCATGAGATGTAAGATCGCACGTAAAGGTATAATCCTTTATCTTAATCTCATATTTGATTGAAAGAAGGATAACTTTCAATCATAGAAAACATTGTTCTTAAATGTTCAAACCACTTCCCGAGTCTTATTCTGATTTCATGATTTGGAAGTGTGACCTTAAATGTTTTCAAGATCTATTTGTGCTTTAACTGAAATAGTTAAACCATTTTGAGCATCATATGCTTTCTAGGAAAACATGAATTCATTGTGCTAGAACTTAACACAACTTCTATGGAATCACCTTAACCTGTGATTTCTACCCAAGAGGTTAATCCATAGTGATTGAGTGTGAGAAATCAAAAGAAATGAGTTTGGTTAGAGTAAGCTAAAAGATAAAAAGAAAGAGGGTGTGAGAACAGAGTTAAAAGAATATCAGAACTCTGCACCAACTTTTTCTGAGTCGGGCAGCCACAATTCTAGTGTTTCACAACTTTTTGGTGAACATTATTGAAACAAGCAACTAGCGCATGCCAACTCTTGATCAAACCTCACCAACTACTCATTTTTTCTTCTTAACAAGAAAGTGTTTCACATTTTCAAGGGGACGCAGCACATTTGCTATCTAATTTTCATTTGGAAAATCTGGATATTGAAAAGAAGGAAGTCTACCCCACCTTCGCACTTCAATCATGCACATTGAGTCTGTGTTTAACTTACTGTTGTCTCAGTGGTTTACACAATATTGAGCCTTATAAGCAATCATCAAGTGCTTACTTTTTTCTATCACTTGCACGAACACACAAGGAATTTGTTTCTTTGTCATAACATTTATAGAAATTACCTTTGTGGTGTTTCGATGATTGAATGGAATCCCTGGGGGAGTGAACATCAAAAAGCTCCTTTCCAATGTGTATTTGTTACACACAGTGACTTAGTGTTACTGACAAGCATTTTAACTGATTCATTTGTTGATTCAGGTGTTACACGATTATTTTGTCTGGATTTGCAAAGATCTGGATGAATATCTTTTGAATTGACGAATCAGAGGCTCCAAATGAAAGGCATTTCTTACTCAGAGTATTGATGAAATCGTTTCTCTATTCATCAAAAAGGGGGAGAACCTAAACCTTGAAGAAATGTCCATTACAAGTTGTCTTTCAAAAGACATTGGAAAAGAGAAGAACTAACCAAGAAATGCGAGAGTTCAAAGTATTCTGAAGACATGCTGATTTTAGAGAAATTTTCTTTGAAGATACTTTGCTACAACATTCTGAGCTAAATCTGGAGATAATTTATTCCCATCATCTGAAAGAGAGTTTATCTACGTCTTTTGGGGAGATTGCTACTTGTTGAAGACTAAGAAGGATATTGCATCTTCTGAGCTAAAAGAGAAGACTGAATTGCTAAATCTTTTTAGTAATGATCTTGATCCAAAGGGGGAGATTGTTAGCGCACAGATCTATTGGATTCAAGATCATCCAATCTGAAGATCCAATCTGAAGCTAATGCCGGAAAGTCGACTCTTAACATAAGTCTAATGTGGTTTGTAATAAAATATCAAAGTATTGTTTTTAGTATTTTATTATTATTCCTAAATATCTAGATATTATGTTTTGATATTATATTACTTTATTTATTTAGATATTAGTTTTAGTTTGCAAGTTGATGTAGTGTATTAGAGAAGCAATACACAACAATCAGATCACATTAAATACACACACTCACGGTGTAAATCAGAGAGAAAAAGTCGAGAGCTTCAAACCGAACAAACATCGACCATTGTAATCTTTGTTATTAATCAAACAGGTTGGTAAATCATTTGTGTCGTTGTTTTGATAAGAACTTGATAATATTGTGGACCGACATTAACTCTTCCTTGGGAAAGGGTAAGTCTTACAATTTTCTGGGGGAGACCTGTGTTTACCATTGTGGTGACGGAACACAAAAGTAGGTCACACACCAATGTTGTGGAGCTTCTATTATAGCACCAAAGGTTATCGAGTTCAACCACGCACGATCTTTAGTTCGAGTTCCTAAATGGTCTAAGAAGGACTCACTCACTAGATCATACATGACACGAGACACAAGGTTATTGTATTCAACCCCCCCACGGTCTATAGCACGAGTTCCCAAGGTACCCATCTAGCTCAAAGGTAATTACCAACAAAATATTGACTACCACTAGTGCCTATGGATCCATTACACTATTTTACTCAACAAGTATACCAAATATTTCGTGCAATATTTACCATGTACCATCACCGGGCATATCTTTCCGACATAAGAAAAAATCCATTCTTATCAACAGTTCATAACAAAATGGCTAAGTTAATGTTGTTCGGTCCAAAGTCCTCAAAATCACCGAATATTTATCCTTTACTTGTACAAAACACTTCTCCAAAACCCTTTGAATCAAAACACAAGGTTTGCACAAAACCCTAGATATTGCCCTAAATTTCCCAAAAAGTCTTTTCAATGTGTTTATGAGAAAATGATTCATTTTAAACACTTATTAACAATTAATACATGTATCAAATGGAAGAAAGTTATAGATTGACTCACAATACTAGGGTTTTGGTTAAAACTCTAGAAATCACCAAAGTAAGTGTAAAAGGAAGACACCAAGCTTGATCAAAACTTGAATCCTTGGCCTCTAACTGTTAGCAAGCCCTAGAAGAGAGGCTAGAGAAGATCTTGAGTGATTTGAGGTTGAGAGTAATGAGGGTTAGGGTTTTGGTTGGTGAAATCACCTTAAGTGAGAGAGAGAGATTCGATGCCTAGATCTGATTTGTGATTAATGAATTCTAAAACAAGAGCAAAGGCATTTAAATCTGCCCATCACTCCGTCGGCGACTATGACCGGCGATTGTGCCCAGGTCATAGTCGTTGGGCACTCTCGCCCGCGATGTACCGTGACCATATAGAGTTCGGCGACATTGCCACGGCGAGAGTGACAATGTCACAATCTCCGGGCATAGTCGTCCACTTTGTACCGCGAGCCCTAGGCTCCCCGCGACAGTGCCACGGCGAGAGTGACACTGTCACAATCGCCGGGCACAGTCGCCCCCCACCTACACGCGTCTGAATTTCGGTCCTAATTTTGTACGAAAGCGATTCAACATCTGAGGTATTAAAATCGACTCTAATAATACCAAAAGAAGAGTTATACAGAGGATTTAGAGGTCACACAATATCGAGATCACATACCGAAAATTGCGGATGTTATAGCCTATTGGTGAAATTTTCTCTCATTCAATTAAAAGAACGCTAGTTTGAGTCTAGGTATCTAAAATCCACACCTAAATCTCTCAAACTTAAGCTCTGAGACCAACTTGTAACACCCTCAAATTCGAAAAAAAAAAACTGAATAAAACTTGGATAAAATAACCAAATAAGGATAAAATCCCTTCTACAAATCCATCCTTGGAAACACTTTAATTTTAAAACATAAATAACTCCAACATTTATTAACTTAGATCCTACACCAAGACTATATAAGGTCGGGTGTTACTCAACCCAATACAAATTGCTATTCCCAAAATGCGGAAGACTTCACCAAGTAATCACTTCTCGTGCATACAACTAGCACTTATCTCTTCACAGTGTCGCTGGTACTAATCCCCAACCGGAACCTAATGCACATTCCAATAAATGAAAAGGTTAGGCTAACGCCTAGTGAGTTCAAGAGTTTTCATCGTGATTAAAATAGTTTGTTAAACGAAAAGAATGCAACTTAAATCATGATTTCCAAAATAAGATATTTATATTAAATATGCAAACAACCCATTTTCCAACGCCCATAAATTCTTATGGCGAAAGCTTCAAAATGTATAGCACTTCCCTAAAAGAGACTCAGACCTGAAACTCACTCAAAATGTGAAAACGTATTAAACTTCCAAATAATGTAAACGAGAATAAAACTTTATTGTTCAAAACATCTAAACATGGATGAGGCATAAAACGCAACCCATAAATCATGGGAAAACAATCCATATAAATATATTATGTCACCGAAAACATGGAACCAAATCCAATACTCACGCGACCATAAAATGGAATGAAATCCAAATATCAAATCAGGAAGTGACATATTTCATTCAAACCTTAATATACACAGAGGGAAATCCAATATTAAGGTCATCATTTACAGTCAACTACACAAGCCCAACGATAATAAAGCAAGGACATTTTAATGTCTAAAACACTGTTGGCCGACAGAGTGGAGGAACACAAAAGTATGCCACTCATACAACGTTATTCATATGACATTTCACGACATAAAAGCCAAAGTGCCCCTACGACTCCTTTCAATCTACACCCAAAGAGACAGCTGACCTTAGTGAATATTACCAAGAATACCACCAAAGTCCCGGCACAGTCAGGGGTTACAACCATGGCATTGCCCCAACATGGCGGAAGACACAAATGCCCATCAACACGATAGCACAACCAGACTCAACCCTCCTAGTGTACACTTAAAAGGTTAGGGTCATAAAGCATGGGTCCCGGGGTTAAGGACAAAATCCACACCTGCAACTTAACCCCTTTGCAACTCTACCTCTCTGGTCGTCGATATCCAGTGTTCCAAAAGCTCTCATCGTCGATCTCCATCTTTGCACTTCGATAAGGACAAAATCAGAGTTCTCAGACCTTCGATCTCCAGCTTCCTCGAAGTCTTTGCTTTATTTTATCATATCCAAGCAACGACAAACTTGAACTCTAAGATGCAGATTCAGGTGGGGATGGAGGTTGATTTTTTGGTTCTGATTCACTTGTTTTTAAGGTTTGATTCTTAGGATTTGGTACAAGAACTTCGAAGGGGTTTTGGTAAAGGTTGATGCAGATGAGGTGGGGTGGAGGTGGAGATGAAACCCGATTCAAGTCTAATTTTGCATTTCATTTGAGATTTCTACTTAGATTTTTTATTTTAAGGATCTCAGTTCTGTATCACAAACTAGGGTGTACATAAAATTGTCAACCCGCGAAACCCGACCAACCCAACCCGCTCCCAACCTAATTAAACCCAACTCGTGAAACCGCCAAACCGCTAATTAGAAGGGTTGAAATTGGGTTAGGAAAACTCAACCCAACCCAAACCGCCAACCCGCCGCTATTTTTTTTGTAAAATTATATATATATATATGCAGTTTATTCACAACCCAAGTTAACTTTAAGACTTATGGATTATAATTTATAATTGAATGATTGTAATTAGAGTTGTAAGCGAACCGAACGTTCAATGAATCGTCTTTGGCGGGAAGTTCGTTTATGTTCGTTTATTTAATAAATGAACGAACATGAATACATTTTTTTGTTCGTTTAGTTAAATGAACGAACATGAACAATGGTCTCGTTCGTTCATTTATGTTCGTTAATGTTCATTCGTTTGCATTCGTTTATGTTCGTTTACGTTTGTTTATTATATAAATATATTTATATATTGTGACATTAATATGTAAAATCATTAAGTAAATTGAATTTTTAGAATTCTTTTTTTATCGCTCATAAGTTTACACAGTTTTTCATTTTGTTATGTTAGTTTTTAGGAACGGAATGATGAGTAATGGTGATTGTTTTTTGTTCATTTATGTTTGTTCATTTATGTTTGTTCGTTTATGTTCATTTAAATTTATTTATGTTCGTTCGTTTATGTTTGTTTAAGTATATTTGTGTTCGTTTGTTTATGTCTGTTTAAGTCCATTTATGTTCGTTCGTTTATGTTCGTTTAGCATCTTAACGAACGAACATAAACGAACACGAACAAACACATTTTCTTAATGAATCAACATGAACACAAAAAATTTCATTTTTTTAAGTATATAATATTTATATACGGCAAAATGCAACAAATAAACTCACACACCCTCCTCACCTTTGGTGAGGTTCGAATCTCTGACCTCCTAGGAAGTCAAATGCTCTTTTATCGCTAGGCCAAAGGCCCTTTGGTCTAAAAAAACTTTCATTCGTTTACCGTTCGTGTTCGCTCGTTTGTTCGGTTAAGTTAAACGAACGAACACGAATAATTTTAGTATTATTTATCGTATTACAATCGGTAAATTTATGTATATTACTAACCCGCCAACCTAACCCAACCCGCCATAACCCGCAAGGGTTGGGTTGGGTTGGGTTATATTTTTGAATGGGTTGGGTTAGGTTAAGATTTTCCAAACCGCCATAATTGGGTTGGGTTGTAAAAACGTCCCAACCCGCCCAACCCAACCCGCGTACACCCCTATCACAAACTTTTTCAATGAACTCATAAATCTGTTTTTTTATGTTCTTTATATATTTGATGTTCTTGATTTTAGATATGTGTTCGTTCTACAGTTTTTCTCTACACCATAACCATAATATTTTTTTATGATGATGATGATGGTGAGTGGTGGATGATTTAGGGTGGTTGTGAGTTCTGTAGAGAGCGAGGAAAATGGTCCCTGGAAAATCGAAGGGAAATGGGTGGGTATGGGTGGGTTGGGGTGGGGTTTGTTCTAGGTTTGGAGGTAAAGATGATTTTCTGCTGAAGTTCTGGCGAAGATAATTTTCCGATGAAGTTTTCAGCGAAGATGATTTCTGATGAAGATACAAGTTGCAGACTTGCAGATATTATATATATATATATATATATATTCAATATTATATTATTATAGTTTTTTTAAGAAAAATGTAATAAAAGTATAAACAGACTAAAATACCCCTTATCTAACGGGATTATTTAACAGTCGTTAGAGACAGGGACCAAATCCGGTCGTTCTTGCATACCACGATGGCCAAACTGTAATTTCAAAACTACAGGAACAAAAGTGTTACTTTCAAGAAACCACAGGGATCAAATTTGTAGTTTATTCTTATTTAAATAAAACGAATAGAAAATTATTTAAATTTTGTATATATTTGTAAATATATATATAGAGAGAGAGAGGGAGGTGATGAGAGTATCAAATAAAAATGAGAGTGAATTGCATTGGTGGTCCCTATGGTTTGCTTAAATTTTGGATTTGGTCTCTATAACAAATTATCTACACTGGTGGTCCCTAATTTTTCAATCTCATAATACTAAAGGTTCCAAGAGTTAACATCGTCAGTTAGTATCCGTTATAAGGGACTAATCAGTTTTTGAACAAACTATAGGGACCAAAAATGTTATTCGCTCTAAAAAGTTTTGTGATTCATAATTTCTTAAAATTATTTCTATTAAAAAATATTTTATACATCCAGTCACAAATCAAACTTTTTAAATTAAAGTACATATTAAATAAAATGTTTTATATTTATTTTAAGAAACTATTAAATTGACAAAATGATTTTTACATTAAAAGTTCTCATGTGTAAAAAATTCAAAAGAAGTTCACTTATCTTTTGGGTTGGACATCGAAATATGAAAACAAAGTATTGGAAGTTAAGTACGGTTAATGTGGGATAGTTATATATTAAATTTTGTTCATTAAGATAAATAATTCTTTTATTATGAAAAAATAACAACGTTTTAAAAATTAAAATGTTGTGAGAGATTATTGAATTGAATTATCAAATAATTGTGAATAAACCGCAATAATTAAATTGATATAATAATCAAATATCATTAAAGACATAATAACTTGAAGAGTAAATTACATATTTGGTCCCTAACGTTTGTCGTTTGTTACGAAATTGGTCCCTAAACTTCAAAAATAGCAAATAAACCCTCCACTTATACATTTTGTTATGGATTTGGTCCCTCGAGCTAACGGCCGTCTATTTCTCCGTTAAGCATGAGGGTATTATGGTCATTTTACCTATTTTATTTATTTTTCCATTTTTTTATTACTTTACTTGAGTATTCATCCCCTACCTCAAGAACACCAAGAACACCAACATCATCAAGATTCAAAAACTCAAATCAAGAGCGAAGAGAGAGAGGAGATACAGATCGAAAAAAGAGAGAGAGGAGATATAGATCGAAAACCCCTCCATGCCACTTCGTCTTCTCCGGCGAGGTAGTCTTCTTCGGCGAGCATGTGGTTTGCGTCTTCTTTCTCTTATCTCTCTTTTCTCTCTCTTTCTATGTATCTCTCTCTCTTATCTCTCGATCTCTCTCTCTGTATCTCGATCTCTCTCTCTCTGTATCTCTCGATCTCTCTCTGTGTGTTCTTTTCTGTCACTGACCATACCCAACAGCAAGATGTAGCTTCTACTTGAGTTAATTTGACAATTACTGTGGTCGGATTTTGCCGTTTGGTTTGCTAAAATATGTGACCAAGACTTGGTCTTGAGTTGTAAGCTCTTCTTTGGCCATTTGTTCAGAATATTTAATCTCTAGCATTGGCCATAACTTTCATAGGAGGACACATGGGTTCTTCAAAATTGTTAGTGGAAATTGCCTGGCAAGATCTAATGCCACTTGTTTGTCTTGGGGTAAGTGAACAAGGCAAATGGGGGAAATCTTGATAATAATTTATTTAAATTTAAAACATCTGTTAAGAAGTAATGGTTTTATTTGTTGCAGATTCTGATTGTAGATCTCTCTTCTCTCGATTAGATTTGGGTTTTTTTTGTAATTTGGGTTTGATTTAGGATTTTGGTTTTTAATTATGGGTTTGATTTAGGATATTTGATTGTTAACATGAGTTTGATTTGGGTTTTTGAATTTTGATGTTCTTGGTGTTCTTGAGTTAGGTGATGAATATTCAAATAAAGTAATAAAAAATGGAAAAATAAATAAAATAGGTAAAATGACCATAATACCCCTCGTGCTTAACGGAAGAAATAGACGGTCGTTGACTCGAGGGACCAAATCCATAACAAAATGCATACTTGGAGGGACCAAATTCATAACAAAATGCATACGTGGAGGGTTTATTTGCTATTTTTGAAGTTTAGGGACCAATTCCGTAACAAACGAAATGTTAGGGACCAAATATGTAATTTACTATAACTTGAAATATTTCATATGGTTCTGAAAATGAAAAAAAATTAATATATAGCAACTTTCTATATTTTTGGACAACAAATGTTTTTTTTCTTTATAGTTGCTCATATAATTATCCATTATTTTTGTACTATTTGACAGTAATTTTCTTAATTGTTTAAATAATCGGTGTCTTTTTAATGTTAATTTATAATTTGTATTTTTATTTTGTTATTATTTTAATTATTCACCATACTTAATTTCCAATAATTTGCTTGCAATATCTCAAATTCTCAATGTCCAACCCAAAAAATATGTGAATTCTATTGATTTTCTTTGTCTTTTTTAAACTTTAGATTTTATAACATAAATGTCATTTCGTCAATTTATTAGTTTTTAACTAAATAAAAAAATTATTCAAATTAAATAAAAATAGTTTTATTTAATATATAATTTTATTTAGTTTTAATAAATTTGATTTTGATTGGACATATAAAATAATTATAAAAAAAAGTTTAAAAAAAAGGAGAATATTAATTTTTTGAGCAAATTGTACTTTTGGTCCTTATAGATTGTCCATAGATTGATTAGTCCCTCATAACGGTTGTTAACTGGAGATGTTAATTGTAGGGACCTTGAGTGTTATGAAATTGAAACGTCAAGTATCATCAGTGTAGATAGTTTCTACTTGGTTTTGGGTCTTCGGATCAATATTAGTAAAAGTAAACTTTATGGGGTGGGGGTCGGTTTTGAAGAAGTGCAAAATTGGGCAAATGGAATGGGATGTGGTTGTGGAGTTTTACCGTTTACCTATCTTGGGCTTCCGGTGGGAGCGGCCATGCACAAAGTGGATAGTTGGAAAGTGGTGGTGGATAAGGTGAAAATCAAATTAGGGGCTTGGAAGACGAAATTGATCTCGTTCGGCAGAAGGCTTACGTTGGTAAAGTCGGTTCTAAGTAGTCCATCGTTGTATTTTTTTCTCGCTTTTTCGAGCCCCGAGAGGTGTGATCAAGGAGTTGGAGAGAGGGTAATGGTTCTTGAGAATAGAGGGGTGGCATGGATGAAATGGGATAGGGTCACGAGGGACATTAAAGAGGGTGGTTTGAACGTGGGAAGTCTACAAACATCAAATTGGGGCTTATTGGGTAAATGGTGGTGGAGGTTTAAATGCGAGAATAGTGCTCTTTTGGTGAAAGTGATAAGGAGTATTTTCGGGAGAGAGGGGGACTTAAAGAGGGGGATAGTAGGCATAGGAGGGGTGCTTCGGTATGGGGTAATGCTATAAAGATCGGGAAAGAGTTGGAGAAGTTGGGTATAAATTTCGCTTCTTCGTTCAGGAAAGATGTCGGGGATGGGAACGATACTTTACTTTGGTCGGACAGGTGGTTTGGTAAGGAGGAGTTGGGTAAAAGGTTTAAGAGGTTGTTCCAACTTGATTCAAATAAGCTTGCGAGGATTTCCGAGAGAGGTGGGTGGGAGGGAGAAAATTGGGTGTGGATTTGGGAGTGGAGAAGGGATCCGAGAGGGAGGGAGTTAGGGGAATTGGAGGAGTTGAGTTGATTTCCGCTTTACGAGGGTGGAAACCAAAAGGAGGAAGTAGGGACTTAGCTAAATGGTGGTTGGGGTGTGATGGGAAGTTCTCTTTACAAGAACTAAAAGCTATAATTGATGGGAAAGTAGGAGAGAAGGGGGATAGGGTTGAAGAGACAAGATGGACAAAATTGTTGCCAAAGAAAATTGGCATCCTAGTGTGGAGAGTTAGGCATGGCCGGATTCCGTGTAAAGTGGTGCTAGATAAAATGGGGTTGGATATCAACTCCATGCTTTGTTCGAGGTGTGAGAAGGAGGGGGAGACGGTGGAGCACTCATTGGTTAATTGTAAAGAAGTTAACATAATCTGGAAAAAAGCTTTTCATTGGTGGAATGTTAACTTAGAAAACATAGAATCGATTGGCGATATCCTAATTATAACGCAGGTGCGGAGACGAATGCGGGTCGAGGCAAGTTGTGGACAGAAATGGCGTGGACATTCGTTTACCTTATTTGATCTCACCGGAATAGGGTAATCTTCAAATATGATAAAAGGAAATTAGAGGAGCTGTTTTTTGAGTTCCAACGACGAAGTTTCGAATGGATCGAAAGAAGGCATCATAATCAGAATCTAAACTGGAACAGATGGTTGGCAGAGCCTTGGAATCTGTCGTGGCAGGTCGTGTGGCGTAGCAGTTGAATGTCGCGACATGGGCGTTTTGATCAAGCAGGGGTGGATTCAGTTGACTGTTTCGTTCGATCAAAGGTGGCACAGACTGTTTTGGATTTTTTCTGGTTTGTAATCTGTTTTGGATTGCTTTTTTCTGATGTTGGTTAGGTTTGCATCTGGAAATCCTTCCTTTTGTTCATGTTCGGCTGTGTTTGGCTTCTGTTGTGCTCTTTGTTTTGTGGTGTCATCTTTGGTTGGGTAATAAAGGTTGTTGCTTTACTAAAAAAGGTGTAGATGGTTTGTTTTAGGAGCCAAATCCAAAATTTGAACAAACAACAGGACCACCAATGTAATCCACACTAAAATTATGTCCTTCATATAAATCAATCTCAACCTTCCATTTAATCTAATGAATATTTGTCTCCATAAATATTTCAATTGTTATCTAGTATAAAGTGTTGATAACAATTAACGAATTCTAATAATTTTCCATAAATATTCAAATCAAAATAAATGATTGGTTTGTATGATTTGTATGAATAACATGGTTTGTATTTGAAACCTCGTGTGTGTGTGTGTATATATATATATGTTTATTTTACGAATAATTTAATTTTACAAACCATACAAACCAATTTTAGCCGCCCAACTAGTATAATAAATATCGGACCCGTTTCCTAATCTAAGGTCATGATCATAATGAATGGATCTTATTATCTCATATATATCTCAATCATGATAATTGTCTATAAATATCTCGTTTGTTTCATACTATAAGCATTGATTATGATTTGTATGGTTTATAAAAATTACACGGTTTATATTTAAAACAATCTATATATAGGGAAATTGACTTAAATAGCCGAAGTAGACAAAAAAAATTGGTCTTCTAGCCATTTCTCTTCCGGTTTTACACAAATATCACTAATTCTGCAATATCCAGGTCCGCAAGTTCTAAACGACAAAGAAAATTATGAATCTAGTTATTTTTTACTTAGAAAACAAAAAAAAACAACAACAAAATTACGGACCCAGATCCGCAGTTGCGGACCCCACATCCACAATTGTGGACCCAGATAATATTTTTAAGGAAAATTGCAAAAAAATTACATTTTCTACTCAGGTCCACAATTACAGATCTGGATATTACGAATCTAGTGACATGAGTGCAAAATCGGGAGAGAATTGGTTAGAAGACCAAATGTTTTCGTCTACTTTAATTATTTGTGTCAATCATATATATATATATATATATATATATATATATATATAGGGAGAGGTTCATTTGAGAAATTGTAAATATATGAGAAATAGAGAAGTAATCTTAGTCATTCATCTGGTCAATATTTGCGGCTTTGACCGCGAATCACCGGATAATTCCTTATGTGGTCTATAGAAGGTAGAGGGGTAATTTCGTAAAATACAAAGGATGAGTTCATATATGAATCTGTATGAATCACAAAGATTCATATATGAATCTGTTAATTGGTTCAACTGATTCATATATGAATCTTTGTGATTCACAAAGGTTCATATATGAATCTTTGTGATTCATACAGATTCATATATGAATCACAAAGGTTCATATATGAATCTGTTAGTTAGTTCAACTGATTTATATATAAATCACAAAGGTTCATATATGAATCAGTTAAAAAATTTCAGTTGTGAATTGCACTGGTTCATATATGAACATATAGTTCATATGTGAATTATACATGTTCATATATGAACACAGCCTGTGTGTTTTGTAAAATTTACGAAACTGTCCTTCTATTTTTGGGATAGCCGCAACTTTTGACCAGTCAAAGCCGCAATATTTGACTAGTCAAATCCGATCTTGACCATATGAATGACTAGGATTACTTCTCTATTTCTCATATATTTACCATTTCTCAAATGAACCAAACACTATATATATATATATATATATATATATATCCATAGGTTTAAATGAGAAATGCTAAGTGTGTGATAAATAGAGAAGTAATCCAAGTCATTCATACAGTCAAGATTGGATTTGACTGGTCAAGAATTACGGTTTTGACTGGTCAAGAAATTGCGGCTTTGACTGGTCAAAAATTGCGACTATTCCAAAAATAGAAGGAAAAATTCGTAACTTTTACAAATACATGGGACGAGTTCATATGTGAACATGTGTGATTCACATATGAACTATATGTTCATATGTGAACCCGTGTAATTCACATATGAACTCTTTTTTAACTGATTCACATATGAACGTTTGTGATTCATATATGAACTAATTAACTATAGGTTCATATGTGAATCGGTTGAACTAATTAACAGATTCACATATGAAACTTTGTGATTCACATATGAACTAATTAACTGGTTCACATATGAACGTATAGTTCGTATGTGAACTTGTTTGTCGTCTATTTGTAAAAGTTACGAACCTACCACTCATTTTTTTACAGATCATGCGAGGAATTATCCGATGTTTCACAGTCAAAACCGCAAATGTTGACCAGATAAATGGTTAAGATCATTTTTCTATTTCTCACACACTTAGGTGTCGTTTGTTTTTTAAGAGGTCTAAAGTATGAAGTCTTATTTTAGTTATGATTAATAAGAGGTAGTGTGTAAAAAGGTCTGAATGATTCAGATTTAAGAGTCATTAAGAAGTTTTTTAAAAAAACAAACAACCCCTTAGGCATACTTTGGCAAAAATAAGCTAGCTTATAAGTCAACTTATAAGCTAGCTTATTTTTTGAGTACATGTTTGTATGCACATAAGTTAGCTTATTGATAAGTTACTTGAAGTAGATTATGATGAGTTTTTTGTGACTTTTTCCAATTATACCCTCATTAATATTAATTATTATTTATTAACTATTAATTAATTATAAATAAATATTAATTATTATTATTAATATTAATTGAAAATTATTACTTAAATTTTAATTATTTAGAATTATTTTCACTTATCAATTATATATATAGGGAGAGGTTCATTTGAGAAATGGTAAATATATGAGAAATAGATAAATAATCTTAGTCATTCATCTGGTCAACATTTGCGGCTTTGACCGCGAAGCACCGGATAATCCTTGCGTGGTCTATAGAAGGTAGAGGGGTAGTTTCGTAAAATACACAGAATGAGTTCATATATGAACCTGTATGATTCACATATGAATTATACGTTCATATGTGAATTAGTTAATAAGTTCATATGAGAATCAATTAATTAGTTCATATATGAATCACAAATGTTCATATATGAATCTGTTAATTAGTTCAACTAATTCATAAATGAACCTATAATTAATTAGTTCATATGTGAATAAGTTAATTGGTTCATATATGAATCACAAAGGTTCATATATGAATCAATTAAAAGAGTTCATATGTGAACATATAGTTCATATGTGAATTATACAAGTTAATATATGAACACAACCCGTGTATTTTGTAAAAATTACGAAAGTCTCCTTCTATTTTTGGAATAGCCGCAACTTTTGACCAGTCAAAGCCGGAATATTTAACCAGTCAAATCCGATCTTGACCGTTTGAACGGCTAGGATTACTTCTCTATTTTTTATATTTTTTTACATTTCTCAAATGAACCTAAGGCTATATATATATATACATATATATATATTTAATATTAGTCAATATATTTTAGTTATCAATCACTTTTAATTTTTTTTATTATTAGATTATTTTGTTCCTATTTTACGTAACAGTTATTTAAAATCAAAGTTAATGTAGATATTTTTTAAATTTTGTTTTAATAAATTCAAAGTTTATGATATATATATATATATATATATATATATATATATATATATATTTATATAATTTTAAATTCTTTTAGTTAACAATTTTATTATTACTTTGTTTGTATTAGTTAACATATTATATTACGGAAAAGTTCATAAAACTCAACAAGCTATTCCAATTTGAATGATTAATTCTCTGAACTAATTTTGTGAATGAAAAAACCATTAAACTTTCTCATTTTGAATGAAAAAACTATTAAATTTTCTCATTTTGAATGATTAAGTCTCTGAATAATTTTTTTCCAATAAATTAAATCATTAAACTTTTAAAAATTGGTTACTTACATCATTTTAATCCAAAAAACTACATGTAACAGATTATCTTTTGATTCTTTGATAGATAAAAGATAGATAAAAAGGGGAGATCGATGGCAGGAGCAACAACATGTTAAGCGATATGGAGAACGGACAATGTTCGGGCAACGGGGAGCGACGAGGCGGAGCGATACGATTGTTTGTGAGGTGTTTTAGGGTGCGTTTGGTACGCATACAGAACAGAACAGAACAAGATGGAACATGATAGGACAGAACAAAACAGGACAGTTGTCCAGCGTTTGGCAAGACATGACAGAACTGGACAAAACAGGACTAGATTGGTTAAATGACAAATTTACCCCTGATGAAAAATCATAGATTACATCACATAAAATTAATTTACATCACTAATACATAGTGCAATGGATTATCAAAAACATAAAACTAATTTATCACGATTGGATTTTGGATATGGAAATCAAAACCCAAATTTTAAGTTTCGGATTTTAGGTTGTTTCGGGTTTGGGTTGGTCGGGTTTCGGATTGATGTCAGTCTGGTTCGGGTATTATATAATGCAAAAGTTATATATACATTCAATCGTTTTTTAGGATGAATACAATCGATTGAAAGATTGATGAAATCGATAACAAGTTTAAAATTTAGAAAATATTTTAACAGACTATAATTTACGATTTTCAAAAAAGTAATTAGATAAATATATATATATATATATATATAGTATTTAAAATATTGATTTATGTTATTTCGGGTTTTCGGACGGGTTGGTTGGCCAATAATCAAACCCAATCCGAACCCAGATATCCTCTCAAATATCGGGTTTCGGATTATCGGATTTCGGGATATTCGGGTTTTGCAAAAACACCTTATTTTCGGTTCGGATGTGGATTCAGATTTCGGACTATTCGGGTTTTGCACACCCCTAGCTTGGAGGCGTGGATGATGAGAAGACATGTTTTATGTTTTTAACAAATGGTATATTAGTCAAAATGTTGTTGTTCTACTTACTTCCAGGGGGTTGTGGGACAAGTGTGTCCCATGCTTGTTCCACTTAGTTCTAGCGTGTTCCACATATGATCACGCCAAACATGGGACAAGCCTATTCTGTTCTGTCCTGTTCCACTCTGTTCTGCATACCAAACGCACCCTTAATGGCATAGAGTTTGAGAACGGTAGAATTGATTTAGATTTATTTTTACTTTAAAACCTTCATAGTTAATTCCAGGTACCTTTAAAAAAGGTAACCAATTTTTAGGTACTTAATCATTCAAAAATTAGAAAGTTTAATGATATTTTCATTCGAAAAAATAGTTAAGGAATCATTCAAAATGAAAAAAGTTTAATAGTTTTTTCATTCAAAAAAGTAGTTTAAAGACTTAATCATTCAAAATAAGATAGTTTATTGGCTTAGTTTATATTTTTTTATGTTATTAAATAATGTAATTAATTATTTTTTCAATATCTTCTTTTTAGTTATTTTACATATTTATAAGCTAGTTTTATCAAACATTCCAAACATAGCTTTAACATTTCTCATTTGAAGTTATCTTTCTCTATATCTATACTATATTATAAAAACGACATAAAAAACTCTTAATTACAACATTTTAAGCACAAGTTACAACTAATTAAAGCCAATTACTTAATTTACAATTTATTAATGCTTTGATACAACCTTTCCAAGCACAGTATCTCACATAATCATCTATTTGTGGAATGAATACTCATTTATTAATATAAATATTTGTTTTTTTTTGTGGAGGATTTTATATTAACATAATCTATTTTAAATGTAGATTTTACATTTAAATCTATATTAATGAAATGTAATATAAAATCTTTTTTCTTTCCTATTTT
Organism: Arctium minus; assembly: GCA_954870635.1. NCBI lineage: Eukaryota > Viridiplantae > Streptophyta > Magnoliopsida > Asterales > Asteraceae > Arctium > Arctium minus. Next base: position 148,775,078 of record OX941081.1, read on the forward strand.
TTTATATTACATCTCATAATGATTTTTCCATATTTTATTTTATAAAATCTTTTTTCCATATTTTATTTTATAAAATCTTTTTACATAATGAGATGTAATATAAACTATTTTTTCTTCCGTTTTTTTGCTAATATAAAATCTATTTTATATTATAAAATCTACACGTATTTTTTTTGCTAATATAAAATCTACACGTATTTTTTTTCACGAGCATTAAAAAAAGAAAAAATAAGGTTGATATGAATTAAAAATAAAAAATAACGAGATACACTAATAAATTATCGTATTCTTTAAAATAAAAAATATTCCACAATACTTTCCAAATTAACCAAGTGCAAAGAAAATAAAATAGAAACGATGTAGATATAAAAATATTCTTCAATATTTTAGTATATTTACATTTAAATGTAAAATCGAAAATGAAAATAAAAGATTTTAAAATATTCTCTACATTCACTATAAATATATATAGCTTCTCTATGTATCATCCGAGTACAAGAAGAAGACGAACGGTCCCGTGTCAATGGCGAAACCTGCAACTGAACAAAAGATATTCCACTATATTTTTGTTTCTTTGAAAAACTACTTTTTTTATTTTATTTTATTTACTGAGGATTTGTTTATATTTTTCAAAACCAACAATCATATTTTTCGAAGTAGGGGAATAAAATATATATATATATATACATATCTTTATTTTTATCGACTAATACTATGAGGTCTTGAAGTCAATAGTCAGATAAATTTTCAAGTGGTACTGAGTGAATTTGAACTATACCAGTTGAGTTGCCGGTTACAAAAGATAGAAATCATTTATTTTCTTTGTCATATTTGATGTGGGTTGAATGTTGTTAATTAATCTACAGATTTATACGTTCAAAGTGATTGTCAAGTGTTGTCGAGAAGGTTTTAGAAAAATTGCAAAATCTGTAAAAACGTATGCTCATATTTATAATTATTTCAATAATAGAGATATATTGTGAGACATGTCGTTTGAGTTTTAAATAATATAATACAAAAGTATTACCAATATTATTGCACAAACTCATAACAACAAACGATTAAGAATATATGCAAGTTAACCACTTATGAAAATATATTCGTTTTTCACATTATATTTCATTAACTGTTAACAGAGAAATTACGTTTCATTTTAACTTGGTTCAATATTCCAACAAAAAATTTATTCTCCCGTATAATGCACGAGTCCAACACTAGTATAATAATAAACATCATTATCATTTATTTTGGTCGGTATATTTTTATTTTTCCGAAACTAAAACTAAAAAAAAGGGTTGGGTGGTGGCCAGAAAAATGACGTGGAAAGATCCTGAGTGGAGTGGGCCGACAGATCTAATTTTAGGGTAGGCAGCAGCAAAGGGGGGATGCACTGATGCACACACCTCGGATGGCTTTTTTCTTTATTTTAATATTTTTATTTTATTTTATTTTATTAAACTAAACGAAAAGGATTGATCAGTTTGGACACGTGTTGCCACCTAAATGATCGCCAGATCCAGATCCACGTCAGTTCCTAGGACACGTGTTGATTCTTAGAGGTCTCAAGACTTCACACATTACGTTTTGTCTCTCATGTTCTTGTTTCCCGTTTTTCATTTTTAGCCTCGGTGATTGTTGATGGTTCATTTTCAGCCCTTCCATTAATTTGTTTTCAGCGATTCACTTTTCAAATTATCAAAAATATAATTCTTATCAAGATAACCAAGAACTTGATTTAAAAAGTAAGATTTAAAAAAAAAAAAAAGTTTACCAACATTTTATTGTATTATATTCTTATTATTTGTCATATATTATTCACTTTTATAAGATTTGATCTAGTTATCTCGTGTAGCTATTGGAAAAGGATGCAAAACTACTTCTATTCTCGGAGTCCATAAGAATGGCTTTTTTGGTCACTTTCATTGTTGAACCTCCTCAATGGTTTGATGACAACTCCTTTTAGACATTTAATATTTTCTATTTTATAATATTCAACACTCGTATTCATCAACACTCACTGAATGTTTATCGGTGAGGAATACGTAGCTCAACTAGACCATCTGTAACACCGCTAAATTTCAAAAATAGCAGACAAATTAAAACTTTCAAAAACTCTAAAATACATAGCACTGGAATAACGAATAACTAAAGTTACAAGGAAGAATCACTACAACAACGTATCAGAGTTCTAACGGAACTATCTAGTCCCACAAACGGGGACAAGGTTAGTCGGGTGTTACTAAAACCACCAAAGCTGCTATCTTCACCAACCCGGATGACGTCACTAAAGCCCTCCTACCGGAACTTCTACCAAGTTCCACTCGCCACTCAGATCTATCTAAGACCTGATATACATGTCGAAAAGAAAAAGTGTTAGGCTTAACGCCTAGTGAGTTAAAGCAGTTTTTATCATATAAATCATAAAACATTTAAAACGAACATTTTACTCTGAATAAGGCCATTCTAGAAATACTGATTATAAAGAGGCTTTATGCGCAAATCAAGTTACTTCTAATTTCCAAATACCCATTTTAACTGATTATTCGACGTCCAAAATTCCCCAAAACGCACCCACACGGTATTTCCCAAAAGACTCTTTGTGTAACTAAAATTGTACGTTTCAACACCAAAGGCATAGGTAAGGGAATACCTAAAAATAACACATTTCGGTGACGGGGGAGACCCGATTCCATCGAATGTGGTAGGCACACAAAGTTAAGCCACTTATCAACGTTCTCGAGTTTCGCATAGACCATGGATCCCCGTATCCGGCTCCTCTGAGCTACCACCGCAAGATACCCAAATGAGCCTAGCGACTACTCGACCTTTAGATGAGACTCACCACAAAGTCACAAGTCCCCATATCCGGCTCACCATGGGCACCACCGCAAGACTTAGCTCCGTATACGGCTTTCCAAGAGCACCACCACAAGCTTACATAACAACATGACTTGGGGACCACTCACTAGACTCAAACATGGATATCAAAACTCCATGATGAACATAACGACTCATATGCCTATGGATCCATCGCATTACAGTCTAAACATTACATGACTCCATATGAATGAACTAACGCATCCAAAACGTGTAATCACCAACATTTGTATAATAATTGCATTTTCACAAAACAATCCATAAGAAGCCATTTAAATCGAACAACGTCCCAAAACTCGTTAGTGTACAAATCAAGTCGTAAGGCGTCATAAAACATTTGATACTCAAATAGAGCCAATATGTCTACGTAAGCCGATGTACAACTTTATCAAACCTTCCCAATTAAAAAGGTATCCGTTTCAACAAACTCACACTTTTAAAATCAAAGGACTCAGAGTTTTCAAATATAAAACCTGTAGATTAAGTAAAGCCCCAAAATGACCATATTTCGATGATCGTTCTTAAAACTCCCCAACTCACACTAAAATTCCATTTAAAATCATTTGTACTCCAAATCTTCCCATATTAAGGACCCAAACAACACAATACCCGACTTCTTCAAATATTCAAGAAACATGTATGGTAGATCAAAATCTCCTTTTTGGTGACTCAAACACCTCATAAAATATTGTAACCCATTTCAAGGATTTATAACTCAAATACATGTAATGTACAAATGTTCACAAAACTTATCAAAATGAGGTAAACTCATGGATATACTTTTAAAACCCAAAATAAGTGCATTTTGACATGTATATAGTTTTTCAAAGCAACTAGAACTCACCTTGCTAGATTTAGACTAAATCTAGGCTTTACCCACAACTTAAGTCCTTTTGAAGAGGAGATCTTGGATCCTTTCACTAGCTCCAAGCTTTCTACAGACCCCTCACCACAATCATTCCCAAAGTTATACCAAACCCTAAGGATACAAAACAAGATGAAGAACACCAAACCCTAACTTTTTAGATGGAAAGATGGGTAGATTACCTTGATCACAAACCCTTGGATCTACCCAATATCTTCAATCCGCTTATTTCTCTACTTGAAAAGCTCCAAAAGACGAGACTCTAGGTTCAAGAATCACTCAAATCGGGTTTGGGAGGAAGAAGTTATGAGAAAAATGAAGTTAATTCCCTACAATTGAGTTTAAAGCTCCCATATAGAATCCCGCGGCCTTGGCCGCGACTTGCAAGTCGCGGGGCAAGTCGCCCGCGTCCCAAATTATGAATTCCAGTGTGTTACGCGGCCTGGACCGTGGCCCAGGGTCGCACACCAACCCGCGACCCTTCAACAACCCTGATTTCTTGCGTTTTTCGCGCCTAATTCGATTCACGATGATTCTATTGCAAAACCTACTTGCTTTCCCGATACCTTTACGTCCCAAGAGTCAAACGACTCTCGTATTACCATCGAGGATAAATTCCGAAATTACGGGTGTTACACCATCATTGATTGTTCTCTACCTAAAGTCAACATATGAACCGGTGATATTATGACCAACGATAGGAAGAGTTGAAGTGGTTTTCAGTGATCAACCTATTTACCTCAAATGAGTTATAATCAAGGGTGAAGCACAACAAGGCACTGGATATGATTTCAGCGTTTCCCAACTCGCTGAATCATGCAAAAGACAACCCCATGCAATTACGTGACAAAGGTACAATACAACTTATTTGTTATTATCTCCTTTCATGCATGACACTACTCTGATATACTATTTACTAGCTACTAAGGTTTGGCCAAAGAAAGGATAAGCATAATCTGTCATCTTCTTTCTTAGTGACACATGGCATGTACTATCGCAGTGCATTATATGCACCTGGTATACCAGTATAAAACTCATTTCTTAATGAGCGTCTGCAAGAGCTATCATTCTATGTGCAATTTTGCAAGAGAGACTATGTGAACTATGTGTGAGATTCTTAATGAAATCTCAAGTTGTAAAGTTTATGTTGTTGTTTTAGATTAGGTTTTTCCATATCTTCTTTCGCAAACAATCTGTAATTCTTTGGTTAATTATTCTATAATTAATAAGAGTTAGAAGTGAAAATTTGTGTGTTTGTATTGAAATCTCTCCCCCCCCCCCCCCCCCCCGTTACAAACCCTAATAGCCATTGTTATCTTCTTTGGGACCAACATTCATTCACTGGTTAGATATTTAACAAAATCGAGCGTCTAAGGATACGTTTGGTACCCAGAAGGACATAACAGGATATGGCATGATAGTTATTCAATGTTTGGTAAGATAAGACTGGACATAACAAGACTGGTAAAATGACCACTTTACCTCTAATGAGTTGTTTAGTGTTTTTATTTATTTATTTATTTACTCCCTCCGTCCCAATTTTATTGTCTAGTATACTATTTTAGTTTGTCCCATAATTATTGTCTACTACTAAAAAAAGATAGTTATAATTAACAAGATTTCCAATATTACCCCTGGTTATAATTACTATGGAGTATGGATTACACATAATTCGAGACCCCATTAATTCTTGTCCATAATGCCATGTTATTAATTGTTGGAAAAAAAACAAAAAACCCTTAAAATTCATGCATCATTATTTGCTGGAATAAAAAAAGAAAAAAAAAACTTAGAATTCATGCATATGTAAGGAAGGCACTCTAACTTTCTTTTCAAAAATTTACAGAAACTTTCTTTAGCTCTCATTTCTCTTTACTGAAGTAAAATACGAAACTGCTTCATCTAACATGTTTTCATCACACTCAATTTGTATTGGCAAGTTACCTTGCCGTTCCAACCTACCCTTACCGATATGTGGTACTCGATAGTTGTTGCCACCTCGAACATTTATGATTTCTTTCATGCATGTTTGTAAAGTTAGAAAAACATTGTTAAGCTCGTGAGACTGCATTCTGTCAAATGAAGTTTGGACAACAGAAACCAATTCATCAATTGTACTAAGAACCTCTTGTTCTTGAAGTGATTGAATTGCCCGAAAAAATCCAAGGTCTAACACGTTTAAATCTGGACTATTTGGCGGCTGAAAACAAAGTCGTATATCAAACCCATCTCGAGACGATGCTTCAAGAAACTCGATATCATTAACATCAATATGGGGCTTTGCATTATCTTGTTGGATAAATATTGGACCCGTATGGTCCCGTGGCCATTTAGCTCTAATAGCGGGTAGAACTTTCTCTATCAACCATGACCTTGTTATCTCTTTAGTGACCGATAAAATAGGTTTTGTCTCTAATGTTCCTGCAACACGATTTTTACTTGAACGCTTAGTGGGTTCCATTTTTGTAAGTGGGAATATACCAATCTTTCCAGAAAAAACTTCATTGCCTAAGGCATCAAATCGTGGTCGTGCGACTGCTGCTAGAAACATAACTTTTGTAATGAATTTTTTGCTTTTACATGTTCTTAACGGTTCATCCTCGCCGGGAAGGAGATAGTACCGTTTTGATGATTTTGACATGTAAAACCATTTTTCATCAATGTGGATGACGTTAAACATATCATAAAATGTAGGATTTGAACTTAAAGACGGCCGAGTAACCATAGATAGACAAAATTCTAACCTTGATTTTTTATTCGCATGAGTAAGATCCGGCTTGATGGCATTTGTGTGTGGTCTAAGGGCACCTTCTTTTATTCGTCTATGCAAAGTTGATTTTGAAACACTTAATGATTTTGCAATAGACCGAATGTTTGTTCGACGGCGTAACGGAATTTGTGAAACTTGATTCAAATCGATTTGAAGCCTTTTCCTCCCAACAACTTTTGGCATTTTTGAAGATACATCAATCGTTGATCCATTGTAGGCTTGAAGTTTAGCCAAATGCCAAATACGGCTTACGGTGCCCGTAGAAACACCGTATTGTGCAGCTAAATCACTTATGGAACCCTTTTTCAACTTCCCATCGGAACTTTGTTGCAATAGTGATCGATATATATCTTGACGTTGGGCGTTACTTGTGTTTTTTTTAGTGAATAAATTTGTGGAAATATCCATAATTTAGTAGAAATTGATGAAATTGACTTTGGTTATAAAGGATGTAATTGACCTTTCATTATCTTAGTTTGGAGGGAGAAATTGGAGCCAAATTTTGATGAAAGTAAATTTAGCTCAAATTCAATAGAGCATTACTAGTAAAAAATTTGGTGGGGAATTTTGCCTCCAAAAATTACGATTAGGAAACCGAAAGAAAAAAAGGAGTTTTTTTAGTGATGTGGATTTGTAGGTGTATTTGAAGTTAATTAATGGTTCATTAAATACTTCTAGTTTTCAAATTGTTCCATACGAAATTGATAATAAGGGTAGATTTGTCATTTGGTTTCAATAAAGTAGTATTAAATGGGGTTTTCTTAAGCTGTGTGCTTTTTTCTTGTGGACAATAATTTTGGGACGAAGGGAGTATTTATTAAGGGGGTGTTTGGGATTGCTTATTTGAAGTGATTTTTAGCTTATTACGGTGTAGCATCGGAGATAAGCACTTTCTAGTGTTTGGATAGAGAAAAATTTAAAGGGCTTATAGCGGTGCCAAACAGCTGAAAATCAGTTTTTGATAAGTCATTTGGTTCTAACTTATCAACTTATTTGAAAAGTGCTTATCAATTTTTTGGTTATTTTATATGTATAAGCAATCCCAAACACCGTTAACTTATCAACTTATTACGTTTTGGTACCACAATAAGCTAATCCAAAAACTTTTTAGAAAACTCCGGTTTGACACCGCATAAGTTTATAAGCAATTTTCAAAATAAGCATAAGTTGTTTTAAATAAGCAATCCCAAACACCCCCTAAATAATCAATCCAAATGAAAATTAACAAAAAAATATTTAAAATACAAAGAACACCTAACATAAATATTGATTAAAAATCTCACATTCATAAAATCGAAAGACTTAAACACTTCTTATTTTATATCTTATTTCTAAAATAAAAAATGCCTAAAATGACATTCATAAATATTTTTTTCTCTTTAAACTTTCGTTTTATTTATCTCAAATTTCCATTTCTTATTAATTTTATATCTTTTATATATTTTGATTAATTTATAGAATTTATTAAATATTACAATAAAAATAAATATTTTTTATAACAAAATATATCGTTAGAAGGTTTTCATCAATACGATTAAAACCACACTAAAATAGGAAGTTTATAGAATTTTCAAAATTTATTTTATATACCTTTTGTATATAATATGTGATAAATTACATAGATTTACCAAAATATAGAAAATCTATAAAAATGGATTTTTTAGGACAATAAAGTGAGTTTAAAAAGAATAAAATACAATAAATAAAATTTAAAGAAAGGATAAAATGTAAAGAGGGAGGCTTATTTGATGTTTTAGAAGGGGAATTAAGTTTATTTTTAGTGTATATTGGTAAAATAAAGCCTTGTTACACCTTGTTCCATGGGTGGGGGTGGAACATGTCTGTTTCACTTTGTTCCATATAAAGTCATGTGAATCATGGAACAGTGATATCTATTTTGTTCTATCTTATCCAATATACCAAACGCATCCTAAAGAACCACTATGTCCTCTTATTAACTATTTACCCTGGAAAAGAAAGCACAATGATGATGCGTGAGGGTTGAGTTAAGGAAACCCTTGAAGCAAGGTTATGATTGTGAATACATGACCAATAACTACTCATGCTCATATGTACATGTGTTCTTAAACAAGTTATCACGATGGTAAATAGGAGGTGTTTCGTTTTATACCAAAACTAGAATAGAACCGTGCGATGCGCGATAGCATGAGTAATTTGGGTGTGTATATATATCGTCTACATAAATAAATGTTAGTTGTTAAATAAAATAATCAACAAATCATATTTAAATGATATGTAAAAATTTGTATAATTTAATTAGTGATGTTCCTGAAGTTCTGCCAAACCCACTTGTCTGGGAATTGAAGGCTTATGATTATGGTATTCATATAGCTCTTTGGAACATCATGAAAGCATGGAGTTTTATCTATAGACATGAATAGCTCCATCACAAAGAAACTCTTAACCAAGATCCTAGTTATATGCCTACTTCATATCTCCATATGTGAAAATAGTTGTTTTTTTTTTCTAAAAATGAAGATCTCGATTTTCTGCCTCTCAATCGAAGGCTTCTAGAAGACGACTTCTCAATTTAGACATGTTTTTTGTAAAAAAGAATGCACAAGTATAAAACCCAGAAAAAGTTGAAGATAGAAGTTAAAACCAACCATGTAAACCATATATGTTGCACCTAATTAGGCCCCCATAACATCTAATGCAAAACCAATCATGTAAATTTAAGGCATGAAACAAAAACATAAATAATTCATTCTAATTTATTACATATTAACTTGATCATTTTTTAATAGCTCAAAACTTTCGGTTAACATCTAAGGTTTAACAATTTTATTGCATAAATATCATGTTTATCCCATATTTTTTAAGACATAAAATTAACATATACCTTTTACCTAGGAATAAAAGGTTCATGATTATGTTTTTGGTATACCTCTTTGGAACATCGTGGAACCAGGAGTTTTACCTACAACCATGAATCGTTCCATCACAAAGAAACTCTAAACATCTTCAGCCCAATCGACATCGCGACTTGAGATCCTGTATAAGAGATTCAATTTCAGACCATGCATCATTTAGGACCAGCAATATATTCTCTGATCCCATTTGCCTCATCAAGTTGTTAAGTTGGTCCTTTGCCCCTTTATCAGTTTGGAACTCACAATGTTTTACATTAAGATGATGTACAAATAATTTCTCAATGATGCTCTTAAAAGTGGTTGTTCTTAAAACAGTAACATAAAAGAAGTTGTTGCCCAAATATACCTGTACAAATATAAACATAAACACATAAACAGGCTCAACTTACGAATGAAATGCATGCTCCCCATCTATATAACAATATATTGCAATATTTACATATGAAAGTTACAATTATCATTATGTTTAGTCCCTGCCAAGGATTGGATTTGAATCCAATCTAGACATATAACCAAATTCAATCAGCAAAATTAACATCAAACCAAATTCACTGGATAGGAATAGTTAATATCAGAATCTAATTAGTTGGAAAATATTCGATGTTGATTATTATTTGAAATTCGTTTTAGCAAGTGAAATAAGAGAACAACATATGTGACACCCTCAATTCTGAAAATAGCAACTTAGTTAAAATTTTCTAAATACATCAATAATCGATTCGTCTACAAACACAAATTAAGAATTAACCTCAATACATATACACATTCTATACCACAATCTATGGTAAGGATGAGTGTTACTAAACCCAATAACGATTACTAACTTCAGCCTGCGGAAGGCTTCGCCGACTACTCACTCTTGTAAGGCTAAGGCTCAACTCTTCATAGCCCCGCTAGAACCGAACCCCTGCCAGGAACCTGATGCACATGCCGACAAATAAAAAGGTTAGGCTTAACGCCTAGTGAGCTCAAGATTTTTAACATGGGTAGATACTTTTAAAAGATAAACTTCTCTTAAAACATAATCTTTCAATTGATGCACTTTAAAACGTGGGAACCACTCTTTTCAATGTAATGCGCTTTCAAAGATAGACACCTTATTTCAAACATGCTTTATAAATGGATGCAACTCGAACTAACTCGAAATACGAAACGTTAGTGAACCATGCATATCGTACGTCCGAAAACATGGACACTAGGTCCAATACTCACACGTCCATATCAAAGGAAATCGAATTACCCAAAACACGGGGATGACATATTTCATTCAAACCTTAATATACGAGGAGGAAGGTCCAATATTAAGGTCCTGATTCATTGTCGACCATATAGAACAAATGACACTAAAGTAAAACATCTTAATTTAAAATACTGGTAGCCGACAACAGGGGAGTCCCGTATCCGTTGAGAGTGGAGGAAACACAAAAGTATACCACCCGTGCAACGTTAATCGCATGACACCTCCGACAATTCCAGGCCAGGTGTCCCTACGACTTCTTTACAAGTATCACCTCAAGTTAGTTGACCTTGTTGGCCTATCCGAAGAACTTCCACTCAAAAGGCCCGACGCACTTAAAGACTACTTGTCCCAAGCAATACTTCAAGTGGCGGAGGTCCTAGTGCCTACCGTTCCGGCAGCACTAACAAACTCAACCTTCCTAGCGATCACTTGTAAAGTTTTGGTCATAAAACATGAGCCCCAGAGTCCAACCCCGTGCCACTCAACTGACCATCAAAATAGACTGAATCACGTGCCTATGGATCCAATGCAACACAGTCTAACCTTACCGGACTAAACATGAATGACCAAAGCACTCGAGCCCGAAATCAACCTCAATACGCAACACGGCGCATTTGTACGTACGTCATAACTGGACCCTACATCGAGACATTAAAACCGGACAAATGGCCTCAAGATCCCTTTAAACCATCACCGAGCTAAAATGCTCAAAATCCATTTGACCAACAATCACCGGTCCCCCAAATAATGAAATGTTTTTAAACAACGTTTATGAAGACACATATCTCAAAGACGAGATTACCCCAAAACTCCACACGAGATGGGACTAAAGATTTTCCAAAGGGTTTTATGAATGCAAATATACCCAAAATACATATAACATGAAATGGACTCCATTTGTACAAAATCATCAAAGATGCATAAATCATGAGAGTAGCTTTTACTTGTACAAAATCACCATGAATATGAAAACCATGGTATTTACTCATTAGAACCTTCGAAACCCAAAGATGAGCATTTTAAAAGGTTAACACAACCCAAGTTTACCAAATATGAAAACTTATCAAAATACTCACACATTGATAAATAACCAAGTAAAACATATTTTTACTTCAAAATACATATTTTGGCATGTACACCGTTTTAACAAATCAACTTGAACTCACCTTGCTAGTTTTAGACTAAATCTAGGTTTTACCCAACGAGCTCTTTTGAATACCACTTGAATCCTCAAGCCGAAAGCTTCCAAAATCTAGATCCATACATACCAAACCATTAATACCCATAACTAACCATTAAAAACATTCTCCAAACATTATATACCAAAATCCCAAACAAGATCAAAACCCTAATTTCTCCAATACCATCAAATCCGAGATTTAAGAATTCAAACACTATGAAATCATCAATGGAGCATTTATAACTTTATTACAAGAAAACCTACCACTAAGGGTGATGATACTTCCGAGGGCACCCAATCCAACTCTTCAACCCGAGCTCCCAACCGATGAACTTGATGAGGAAGATGAAGATAGGGGTTTTGTGGTTCAAGATTCCAACTAGTTAGATGGTAAAGGATCATGTGGTATGAAGAAGAAAAGCCTCCAAAATGGGTTAGGGTTCGGTTTTAGGGTTTGAGAGAGAAAAGGGAAGAAGGTAGAAGTGAGAAATGAGAAAATAGGCTGAAATCCCGCACTTAACAACACCTCTGTGCCCTTGTACGACATTGCCCATGCGACATTGCCCAGGGCAATGTCGCTGGTCATAGTCGCTGGTATATGTACTAGCTCGCGGTACACCCCCTGCGACTGTGACAGTGCGACTGTGACTCGTCATAGTCGTCGGGCATTGTCGTGGGACCTTTCCGGAGCCCCGAAACTCGACATTTTCGCTGCCAATACTCCCGATACCTCAAGGGACTTTAAACAATACATTTCCCAACAAAACCCCACTATTTACAAGTCACATAAATGTCCGGGTGACATTCTTACCGAAAATTACGGGTGTTACAACATAACTTTAAGAAGAGGTTTCAATTTCTATTTACTTCCAAATGTGGGTTTTAATTAATACAATGGCTAATTAGCATTCAAATTCATTCAACTACTATGAGATTTAAAAGAGGTCTGATCTTTTTTTTATTACTACTATATTGCATATCAACTTAATCATCATTTAAGAACTCAAAACTTCCAGATAGCATCTAAGGGTTAACAACTTTATTGCAGGAATATCATATGTCCATCCATTTTTTTGAATACATAAAATCAACATAAATCTTTTACCTGGGAATATAAGGCTCATGATTATGTTTTTCGGATAGTTCTTTGGAACACCATAAAACATGGAGTTTTATCTATAGCCATGAATAGCTCCATCAAAAAGAAACTCCAAACTTCTCCAGCTCAACAGAAATACCGTTGGTATAGGCCTAGTTCATATCTCCATATGTAAAATAGTCGTTTTTTCTAGAAAACACAAAGATTTTCTCGATTTTCTGCTTCTCCATTGAACGCTTCTAGATGATGGCTTCTCAATGGTGACATGCACTCTATAGAAAGAAGACATGAGTATAAAAACCTAGAAAAAGTAGAAGATGGAAGTTAAAACCAACCATGTACAACCATCTCTTTTGCACCATATTAGGCCCCATAACAACTAATGTAAAAACCAACAATGTATATTTAATACCCCAAATAAAAACACATATAATTCATACTATTTATGCATATTAACAATTTAACACGATCAACGTTTAAGAACTCAAAACTTTCGGCTAACATTTAAGGGTTAACAACTTTATTGCAGAAATTACCATCTCATTTTTTAAGAAATAAAATCAACATATACCTTTTAAAGAATACCAACTTCATCCCTTTGACAAACATGTATAACAAAAAAAAAAAAAAAAGATAACCAAATTAGGCAAAAAGATATTACACAAAACAAAACCAATTTACTAATAAGCCAAACCGAAGTGGGAAATAAGTAGCTCCAATTCATTGTCCTAAATTAAGTAAACTAGATTAGAAAATGGGAAAACACAACAATATAAAATGCCAAAAGAAGAACACAGAGGTAACAGAAACCTTAGAGCCAATAAATTTAATATTGAAGTGCAATTAGCCTTACATAAAGGAAGTATGGAGGTCTGATAGATTTAAAAGCATTGAGTGACCAACATATATTTTTCTTCCCTCATCTCCTTCTCCTGGGATGACAATAAAACATAAAACAAGATATACCTAAAGGCCTCTTAATGACAACTCATAGACAAACAATCAAGATCATGAAAATAAGAAAATGTTAAGTAACCTTGATATATGAAATCTTAAGCAAGTGGAGGAACATAAATCATGGTTCATGTTTTTGCAACATGATGATACAAAATTACATATACAAAGAAAATTCACCCATGATTGTGATTAGTAACAGCTCTAGTTAAATTGGCGTCATTGAGGCATTTCATCAAACACGTGATACACATATGTTAAATTGCAACATGAAATTACATATATGAAATAATAGTTCCAGAATCATGTCAATGTCAGATCTAGAAACACCATCTTCAACATTCAAGTCAAGGTATATCCGATGAATTTGATGTAGTAACATGAAGGAAAAAAAACAGAGTGAAGCTTAAACACACATTTAGCACTCTAACTATTAACAACTCTAAATGACTAAAATCACCAATTCTAACCCCAAAGCTAATGCAGTGACATAAAAACAGAATAATCATGGTGACAGTTGGTTGTATCTAAGAGAAGAGATATAAATGAATTGTATGACTTTATTCGAATTTGATATGTCAGGAGAGTTATCGAAATTAGGCCTGAAAACACAATTTCCAGTGTCAAAAAGCTAAGAGTATTTGAAAATAAGCAGCATAGTGTAAAACGTTTGTCCACGTGCTTTTCTAAAAATTCAAACTAATTCTCAAGTTTACCCGTTACCGCCTAATCGCCATTTATTCATTTTTTTTCTTTCATCTTCCCTCATCTTTAGACACCAAATCTTTATGTTTTCATTTTGATAATTTGAGGTTTGTGTAAGTGATTGTAAGGTAAGATTTGAATTTAAGGTTTGTTGTTCGTCTAGTTTGTTGGAATTAGGTTAAGATGATTAAATTTGCATTTGGTATTCATTTTAATTGGTATAAGTGGATTTGTCAATTGGTTGGTGGAGAAGATAAAGTATGAAGAATTTGAAGATGAAAGAGCAAAGTCCTATAATCTCACATCATAAGGTATTTTAGTTACCATTTTCGTTTGATGCTAATTGAGACTAAGTTGATTTCTTTTTTAAATCAAAAAGCTAAGAGTATTTGAAAATCAGCAGCATAGTGTAATTTATAGAAAAAATTACATACACCTTCTTAATGATTGTTGATTTGGGAACTCCTTGGTATTAATCCCCAATAATTAGAATCAAAACTTGCATGTTAATATAAATCTACGAATCTAAGATAAAATAAATTTGTTAAGAAAATGCATTACCTGGTGAGAGTAGTTGATGCCAATCTTCAAAATATTATTTGTTTCTAAAAATTTAAGTCCGCTCTTTCTCATGGCTCCCCAAGAACTTAAATGGTAAGGCCTATCATGATTTATGCTCAAAAACTTAAATGGCAAGGCTATATCATGATTTATGAAGGAAGCAAAGATGGGGACATTAAATCATTTAATAACTATACCTACTATTCATAAATCCCATATGTGAAAATGTTGATTACTCGATTCTCTACATCTTATTCAAATGTTGCTAGAGGACGACTTTTATATCCGACAATGACATGATGCTCTTTATTCTATATAGTCACCGATGAAGCTACCGAATGAAAAACCCGATAGGATCTCGAAGATTGTTGTTTTGTATTCCATTGATCTCGGATCTCAGCAGGATTCAGACAAAGAACTCCTTGAACCGCCTCTCATCTACGTTCTGGAATACATGAGATCGAAGATTGTCAATAAAAGATGATAGTCGATAAAAGAAAATAGGGAAAAAGAAGAAAGATAACAATTAAGAGTAAGTGTTTTTTGAATGACAGACTTTTCAACTTTCTCGCTAAACCCCTTTTAAACCTTAACAATGTAAGCAGGTTTTTCAAGAAGTTTGAGAAGAAAGGAAATAGATTCTAAATTTCTTATGTTGCCACGTCATGCTTGAAGGTTGTTGCTTTAATATGTTATATAATATATCAACATAACCGACATACAATGAGTAAGAGAATAGGATTCTATTAACAACATTATCCAATATGACAATCATAAAAGGAAATAACAAAACATAAAAGAACTTCGATTTCCCCAATAAACACACCGATTCTTTCGAGTGATGAACCATTATCGCACATAAGATAAACCTAGCGTAACACTCGGAAAATTTTACTGTAAGTAAAATTCCAAGTTATATGTGTGTTTTTATCATTATTATAGTCTTATTAAGTAATTTATGGATTAGATGTGATTGGTTATGGATATGGTCAAGAAAATGGTCGAGAATAGCATTTTCTACCCTTCCAGACTGCTACCTAGTCAAGAAAGAATGAGTCCAGTCAAGCAAGAAATTCATATGATGATCTGAGGAAAGAATGACCCAGTCGGGATTTAATGGACCAAGTCGGGTTCAGACCTGATTCACATAAAACCCGATTTTTAGCTTATAACTTCATTTGTTTTCTTCACTAACCCTCTTCTTCTCTCTTCCAACTCGGTCCAAACCTTACCATTTCACCAAATAGAAATCTTGAAGTGCATTTAGAAGAATGGGAGCTAGATATTCAAGTTTTGTGGATGGAAGCTCAACATCTTCATCTTATCCTCACCATTGTTGACCATATTTTGGGGTTTTCCTAGAAACCTATTTATAAGTCATTCTAGCCATTTCTAAACCTACATTCATGTTTAAACTTTTCATTTTAACCTCTTAGAACATCTCTCTTGATGTATCTCTCATATTATGAGTTTTGACCTATTTTGGGCTATTTGGGAAGTTGACAATGATTTATATGGATCTGATTTTTGGGAGATACTCATGATGTGTTTTAGGTTTGTTTGTGACATAGCAAGGTGAGTTCAAGTTGATTTGTGAAAACTATGTACATACCAAAAATGTTCATTTTAAAGCATTTATGTATTTTACTTGATATTTATCAAATGTTGGGTTATTTGTTGAGTTTTGTATATTTTGTGCGTTGGTTTTTTATAAATCTCACGAAATGCCCGTATATGGGATTTTTGGGCATTTTGATAAATAAATCATATTAGCACTCTTTTTTTGATGATTTAATGTATAAATGGAGGTCATTTGATGTAAATGCGCTTTTAGTGTGTTTGATTTTATAAATCGTTTGGAAAATGCATATTATTATGCTATGAGGCATTTTGGGAATATAAATGACATAATTTCATTTGGAAAATGAGTTGTTCCAAACCACGGTGGGTTTTCGAGTTAATCATACTTTTGTTCGTTGTGTTTGCATAACCGTTGGTTAAATGTGATTTATTGTTGATATTGACTTTTATTATATGGTCAATTAAATTGTTGAGCATTTGGCTCGGTTTGACTTAGATGAGTCTTGAGGCATTTTTTCGGTTTTAATAGCCCGTTATGGAGCTTTGAGTACGATTGTGTTTATTGCGTATCATTTGAGAACTACATGTTTTGAGTGCTTTGGTCATTCAATTGGAGTCATGTAATGTTGTAGACTGTAATGCAATGGATCCATAGTCATAGAAGTCGGTCTTTATCGTTTTAAAAGGGACGGTTGCTCCCATGTTGGGACCAGGATTAGTCATTGGGTCATCGAGGGCCTTATGGTGCGAACTCTTGAAGTCGAACATCTGCCATTGACCTGTGATGTAATTTCTGAGTTAGTTTTTATGGGATGGTTATTTCCTGTTTGTAACTAGTTGAGACATTAGGTCCTCGGAAGGCGACTTGGTACGATTATGTGCGACCAGATACCAACCATGGATCGTAAATGTAATCCTAGTGAATGAGTATGACTAGTTACAACAAGTGCCTTCCCCCACATGTAAGTACGAGTCGCGATGCTCGTGGCCATTGATCCTAGTATGATGATCTCACTAACTTGGAAAGTGACCTACTTTTATGTTCCATCACTAACCATGGAAATGGGGTCTCCCTGTCACCAAAAGGTGTTGCTTAGGTATTTAGTTTTATCCATGTTTTTTTTGGTGAGATTTTGAGCATGGAGTATTCTCCATAAGTTATAATTTTGGGGCTTGAGTCTTACTCATAATGAGGTTTTCATCCGGAAATGGTGAGTTTTCGAAAAGGGGTTGCTTTCATATTTAATGCATTTCATTTTAGATATCGTGATTTAAATAGCATTCTTTCAGTTTAACGATTTATATAATTATGATGAAAACTCTTGAACTCACTAAGCATTAAGCTTAACCTTTTTATTTGTCGGTATGTGTATCAGGTCCTGGTTAGGGGAATGGTACTAGCGACACCGTGAAGATTTAAGTGCTAGTTAGATGCACGTGAAGGATCTAGTTATTCAATGATGTCTTCCACTTTTGGAGATGACGACTGTTATTGGGTTTTAGTATCACCCGATCTTAATCTAGTCTTTATATAAGACTTGGTTTATTATTTGTTGATGTTAAATATAGAATTTTCTATTTGAAGCAATTCAAGTATTGATTCTTGGAAAGAGATTTATCCTTTATTTGGTGTATTAATGAAAATTTTAAATTAGTCGATCTTTCCAAATTTGAGGGTATTACACCGAGAAAATAAAAAAACCAACAATCATTTATCTTGTAAATCATTATCACGAATAAGTTGTATATAAGGCATCAAACTGCTAATATCAATGAAAAGAAATAGCTTGCAATAATGGCAACCATTATGCTCATCTGATTTATGCCAAAAAATTGCAAACAAAAATTAAACTCAAAAACCTATAAAATGTAGAAGATAGAATGTATAATGAACTTACTATTTCAGCCACCTCACCTGGTTCCATCCGTGGTTCTACTTTTGCACACCTAACTGCCTAACAACCCTTTCAATCCACAACCTACAAATAGAGATCGAAAAAACTGAAGTAATATAAGAAACCTAGGCCAATGATTGAGAGATGGATGAGTTAAATGTCAAACCTAAATGGCCAATACTAATGCAAAATTATCAGAAAAAGCAAACAAATAACCCAATGGTTTACCCTCTATCCCTGCTGTTACACATGGAAACCACAACTTTCTCAATTAGTTTGTGGGTGTCACAAAGAATTAAACTTACAGGTCTTCGAGGGACGAAACCTCTGGTTTGTTGAAGACTCGTGTAGACTACTAGGAGATATATGGGATCCGTTCAATGGCTTCCCCTTTCCAACTCCATCTAGATCTGAAGATTCAAAGGAAACCTCTGCTTGGACCTTAGTCATTATGTATAAAGGGAGTCGATGGTGTTTGGAGGAGGAGAGATAATGACAAACGGAAACTGAAAAGGAAAAACAACCCTAGTCTTCGGTTTTGGAGGAGGAGAGGACAAAAGAAAGGTTTTAGGGGAAGAGAGGAAAAATGTAAGGAGAAAAATAAATATTGAGGTGGGAGAAGTTTGAGAAAAGGAGAAAAAAGATAGAGCACACTCTGGCTTTGAGAAGAGGCCACGTCATTGGATGTGGTTTCTTCTTTAATATATATAGATAAAGTTTTTGTTTCTTGGAATAAGATAGCTCCAATCTGCTAGATATATCATTAGTCTTGACATAGTCCTATAAGCTCAATGGTATAATATAGGAAACCATTTATCCTCATGTTATTCTGTCCGGGTGGTTTCTAAATCAATAAGTAACGAACATTAGGACATGAGCATCTATCATAAAGTTTAATTTATGAACAAATGATCGTCAATTCCTAGATTAGCATGATTGATGTGTATCCATAATGTATTTTTTAGTCAAACCCTACACACCTGTGTGTCCACAATACAAGTGAACTCAATGTGTATATGCAATAAGATCAAGATCTAGAGAATGATTTCCCAAAGTCACAAATATATTGATTGAGAGAGTAATACAATACAATTGAAATGGAAATTGTGAAGTTACATGAAAAATGACAGTTACTACAATTATTTATACCTCACAAGGTATTCACAAAGAAACCCTTCAACTTTGATACAATATACAAAATAAACCCTAACATTCTCCCCGTTTGTATCAAAGTGAAATAAGCAATCAAGGAGCAATGTATCTCTTTCTCATACCAAAATAAACATTCAAACCTCCTCAAAGCATTTCTGTAATCAAATCTTTTCTCAATTCTTTCAAGTGCAAGCTCAATCAACTTTCTGTCTTTTGCATCCATCTTTTTTCTCTTCTCTATCATCAATCTTCAACTTGTTTCTCAACTGAAATCTGATTATCTTCAAGGTTCCATCACATTACTTTTCAATCTCCTCAAACTTTAGAAAGCACTTGTTTCTAGACTGATTCTTGTACAAAATTCCAAAATCTGGTTGTTCCAATATCAAGAATACAAGAAAGTTCTCAATATTTGCAAGTTTTTGGTTTGGTTTCAAAAGGTTGATCTTGGGCTGATTTGACTCCAATCCCATCTGTATGTTTGTAATATATGAAAACTTGATACAGTTTCTCATAAATCTTTTCACTGACAAATAAGTTGCAATCCACTCTACATTCTTGTTCAATCTCCTTGACATGATCTCATACAATGAATAAAAATCTTCAATATCCAAACTTTTGTAGTTTGCTTTTGTGAAAAACCACTCTTTACCATCTTGTCTAACCACAATGAATTCTGGAAACCAGAAATTTAGGAGCTTGTTGGATTCTATCTTCATGATCCCAACTATCTTTTTATCCGTTCTCACAAACTTTGGATCTCTCACTTTTGAAGCCATCATGTGAATGTACTCAATCTGATGAAACTTGTTGAATGCAGTAATGTTGTACAAATTCAACAGATCTAGTTCCCTGATTTTGTGCACAAATATTCTCTTTCTGAATCTTCCAAGAAAGGAACAAATATTCTTGCTCTCTCCCATTTATGAATTAATTCTTGGTTAGGCTGAACTTCTTTAGGTCTTTGAGCATCTGAAGGAATTGGTTATGATGGAATTGGATCTTGTGAATCAGAAATAGACTGATCTGCTTCATTCAACTGAAGTACCATCTCAAAATCACCAATTTCTTTTCCTTCATCATCTAAGCAATTAACACATCATAAATTTCTTCTCTAATCCTATGCTCAATCATTTATCCTTTCTTTCCTTCATCACTGTCAGAATCAATGTCAATAATGTTCTAAAACAAGTTATCCACAAGTATATCCTCCTCAGTCCTCATTGGGACATATTCTTCCCTTATCTCACCTTCCTCTCTACCTTCTCCCATAACCTGATCATTCTGAGGTTCTCCAATATCAGCAACTCCTACAGACTCAACAACCTTTTGTCTCTTGTTCTCCCCTTCATGGTGATCAGGATCATTCTGATCATCATGCTTTCTCTTTGGCTTGTTGGCCTGAGCTCTGCAGGTATCATCCAGGGATGAAACCCTTTTAGATAATGTTTAGATAGTCTTGATCATGTCATCAAATTTTGAGCACATCATATCATGGAGCTGTAAAAGATCTGTCTTTGTCACTGTCTGCTTATGCACCTCTGAATCTCCTCTCAAAAGCCCAACAAGATTTGCATCATCTTGACTTACCTCACTGCCTTTTGATAACAGCTTGGCAAACAAGAGAGACTTAAGCTCATCAACAGAAAGATCCTGTGCGGATTGACTTGGTGGAGGTGGAGTACCAAATAGTTCTTCACTAACAACATTTTTCCTCTTTAGCAATCTCTGTACATCAGCAGATAGTTTCTTTAACACTTCTTCCCTCTCATTGAATTGTTTCTTCATAGTTGTGTTCATAACCTAAAATCCCATCTTGAGTAGATCTAAGGTAACCAAATAGGGTGAACTAACATTACCTGGACCACTTAGGTTACCCATTGTAACAATGGTTGAATCAACCATTGTGCATGTGTTCAAAGCTAGAATATTGGTAGCAATGACAGGACCTCCACCCAATCCTTGTGAAGTACCTGTAATAGGCATCGCTATGAGTGTTCCGGCTGGGCCACAAAGCCTCTCAGCTTGTGTTACATCTCCTTGTATCCTAATCTGTCGATTTGGATCTAGAATCTGTCTAATCAAATAAGTCGAAGATGGGGGCTGCTTCCATTCTTGTTTAATATCAGAAATCTCCAAATGAGATACCGGTAGATTTTGTGTTATGTTCCCATGAGTATATGAAACAGTTGTCTGTTGTGAGACAACTGAGTGGCTTGGTGGGGTTGTGCACTAGGTAGATGGGACCACTACGACTTCTTCAATACTGAATAGCAACACATGCTCATCAGTAGTAGACGTGGCTTCCCGGCTAAGAATGGTTTGAGAAGGACCTATATTTCCTTTTCTTTTTTAGGTCCTGTCTCACTCTCACCATGTTCTTTTAGCTCCCTTACACTCAATATCATTGCATTTTTTTGTTTCAACTATAGCTCCCTCATCCGTCCTTATAACCCCAGATATGTTGTATATAACAGTTTCCAACTCCATGGCCCCAGTACCATGAATAGATTCTTCAACATCATAATCATCATAATATGATACACTGTGTACAGGACCCATGTGAGGTGGAATAATATCTAGAATAGCATCATGAGATCCATCATTATCAACATGATCATCCTTGTCTTCATCTGATGTATACTATAAATCAATCTCTATGCCTGTCTCGGAAGATGCAGAGAATATCTCTTCTAAATCATCTTAAAAAATGTCATGATCATCATCATCCGTGCCAAGATCAACATCATCCAAAGCAATATCCTCAGTGGCATTGGCAGCAGAATCAACAAAGTCAGACCCACTAGTATCCCTCACATTCATATTTTCTCCTCACATTCATATTTTCTTTCAACTCTCCCTAATCAGGAATCCCTGTCCCTGATCCTGCTCAGTCCTAAGACCTAGACCCTCTCTCTCAGCAAAGACATGGGAGGCATTACAGGTAGGTCCTACCGGATCTAGTCGGACAATCAATGCATTTAACTCCTATAACTAATCACACTTTCTGTCCGCTGATCTGCATATGCCAAGAGGTCTTCTGGGATAGGTAGGACATACGAAAAATACAACTCTATGAGCTTCAGAAACATCATAGTACTGGCTGTTTCCTTAACTGACGACTCTCTTTTTGGAATCTCATCATTTCCAGCCATCATGCTCTGAATAAAAATCTGTAAGAATCTCTGGAATGGCACAAACTTCTTGGCTTTGTTTGGCTTAGATTTGTCCAAGAAAACCTCTATCAATTCATTCCACAAGAGCACATCATAATCACAATGCCTATTGAAGTCAACTCCATGGAATATCCTTAGAACAAATATATTCCCTTTCTCCAATCCTATGTGCTTGCTGGTCAAGCATCTGTTGATGATAGAAAATAAGGTCTACCAAAGCTGAGGTATGAACTTTCTCTTGAAATTGGCATCTTTGTCAAGTACATCTCTATAACCTAGGGATATGTTATCTGAACACATTTCTTCCTCATAAGCTACATCCTCAAATTGTTGTCTGCCTGTGAAAGAAACACCTTTAGGTAAATCTAAGACCCTCTTCAATCTGCTAAGTGCCGGCTTGGTCTCAAAGTGATCAACTTGAGTTGTGAAGAAATTAGCTGGCATTGGATGGTAGGTCAAGGTTTTCCAGAACTGCTGTAAGTAAATTAGAGGCATTTGAACAGTCTTTGAAAGTGCAGTAGCCAGTGGATGGCCTTTCAGGATCTCTGTGAGCACTAGGTAGTCAAGCTTCATGTGGAAGTCAAAAGTATGGTTGTTTGGCTGCAGTTTGAGATACTCATACTTGGTAATGAGTTAGTCATCAGGATTTGTGGCATTCACAGAAGGCATGGATGACCTTCTGGATGACATTGGGTTATCACCATCAAAGGCATTGTCATCATGTTGATTATGGTAAGCCAATGAACACCTGAAATAAGATTTGTTAGCATAAAAGTTGAAATCTTTAACATCCTAAAATTTAGAGAGAAATAAATTCGAAATTTCGGCAATATAACGTCTATAAATGGAGAAAACATGTCCACCCTAAAATAGGGGATCAATTAACCTAAATAATGGGGACATGACAAATCAAACCCAAGAGTATCATCCCAAAATGGGGAATAAGGTATGGCATTTACAACCCAAATATAATGAAGAATAAAACCGACAACCTAATAATCTAAATTTGTCAACAAGATTATAGTCGGGTGTTGCTATCCTTCCAAAATGTATATCTTCAAAACCAAGTATGTTGGTCACTGTATCTCCAAAAAGACCACTCACGACCCCAAGGTCGTCTGCTCAGTCCCGACAAGCCCCACCGCTAAGATGACCTGTCAAACATGACAACCAAAGAACAAGCGTTAGGCCAAAGCCTAGTGAGAAAAAACCAATTGAAATAGATATACTAAACCCATTTGGAGTCGTACAATGAATGTAGTCATGAGCTAAATCAAGCAATCAAATAAACCATTAGTGATCATAACATGGTACAAATAACACCAATCACATAGTGAGCTCAACTCCTCTAAGTCTATTGCTCGAAAAAGTCAAGTCAACCCCTCTAGGTCTATTATTGAGACCTCCAAAACGGGAACTCAAGCACAAGGGAATTACATCTTACTGCCCATGGGACGCTGCCCGACCATATAGATCCACACCTTACTTACCATGGTGACCCGATGCCTATGTCGTGCCAAAGTGGTGAACTAAATATCCAAAACGGGACAATGAAGGCATTGTGCCTATGGATCCATCGCACTAAGACCAAAACAAAAAGCATTCAAACACATTCATCATTGATTATATACATAAGTGTTAAAACCCAACCTACATGTATAAGGTCACTCACATGGAGTCTTGACTCCCCACCTTGAGGAGAATTCATTTCAATAAATCATTATCAACATATTAAAACTCCATTCTAACCCACAAGGTTAACAATAATTTCCCAATACTTGAATCTAGCCCAAACCCTAATTTCACATGGGTTTACCAAAATCCCATAAAATAAAAGTGGGTTTCCAAGTATGTAAAGAATTATAAAATACTCCTATTCATAGTTAGACTCATTTTCTAAACATTCATATTTATGTTCAAAATCCTAATATTCCCAAAATCCATCTTTAAGTCAAAATACAACCAAACCCCAAATTGTGGTTAGAAGACATAGATAAGAGTGGTGATACATAAACCCTAGTAATTATGGGAATCAAGATTAGAAAACTCACCTTGCTAGGAAATATATAAACAAACCCTAGATGGAAGCTTGAGATAAGAAAATGGTAGAAACTTGAAACTCCAAGCACCCCAACTCTTAATTACAATTACCAACCTAAACCAAACCCAATAAATGCATTATCATCCATTTGATAGTAATGAATGAAGATAGATGAAACACTACCCTTTGATCCTTCCAAAATCACACCCAAGAAGCTCCACAATGCAAAAAATGAAATAAAATCGGTTTGAGGGTCATTAAATGGGTTGGAGCCCGATCACGATTGTGCCTGGCGACTATGACACATATCATAGTCGTTGGCATTGTCGCCCGCTATGACCCACTTATGGTACATGTCCGGCGACAGTGACCTTGTGTTACAATCGCTGGCATTGTCGCCAACCTCACCCCACCCATGGTACGTCCCCCGCGATAGTGACCCCTGTCACAATCACGGGCATAGTCGCCCCATGTGTATCGAAACTTGAATTCTCCGGATTTTTACCCGAAATGCACCTGATCAAGATTCCAACTTCGACAAATGAAACTATGATCGAATATACGAAATAGCTAAGTATGAAGGTACTCGATAGAGACGTACCGAGAATACGGGTGTTATAATCCTCCCCACCTTGGAGAAGTTTTCGTGCTCGAAATATCGACTAGGCGAAGAGATGTGGATATCTGAACTTCATATCCTATTCGGCTTCCCACATCACGTTAGCACCCCGGTGGTGCTTCCATTGAACTTTTACCATAGTGACTTCTTTGTGACAAAGCTTTTTCGTCTTCTTTTCCAAAATCGCATCGGGTTCCTCGATGCAACTAGGGGTGAGCAAAGGCGGGTACCCGCCTAAAATTCCCGGAACCGGAACCGGAACCGGCAGTTCGTGGAATGAAGGAACCGGAACCGGTTACAATGGTTCTTTATATTTGGGAACCGGAACCGCCGGTTCCAGTTCCGGGTACCCATTGTCTATTTTTTTTATCATTCATATTATAAAAAGGTAAATATTAATTATATTAAAAAGTCCAAACGTAAAGAAATAAATACCACAAACGTGAAAACTAATACGATAAAAACTAAAAACATAAATACTACAAACGATGCTTACAAAACAAATAAATATTACAAACAGTGCTTACAAAACAAATAAATACTACAAACGGTGCTTCCAAAACACTTCACGTCCTTAAAATTAGTTGATGCTAATAAATACTACAAATGATGATTCACTAAAAGGTACTTTATTAAGTTTTTATAAATAAATAAAATATATTTTATCAAAAAAAGTAGCGGCTACCCACCGGTTCCGGGTACCCAGCAAGACCGGGTACCCGGTCCCGGAACCAGTCTCGGCGGGTACCCTGCGGGTAACGGTTCCAAAAAAATGATAACCGGAACCAGAACCGGTCCTGATCTGTTCCATATTTTAGGAACCGGAACCAATCACATCGGTTCCGGAACCGGAAGTTCTAAAGCGGTTCCGGTTCCAAAGGCGGGTACCCGCTTCTGATGCTCACCCCTAGATGCAACGATTTCCCTCGTCTACCTGAATTTCTGAGAGAGGGATGACGCTCTCTTCCTCATCTAGGCATTTCCAGAGATAACAAACGTGGAATGTGTTGTGAATTCCACTCATCTTCGGAGGGAGTTCCAATTGGTAAGCTTGATGGCCTACACGTTTCATCACGGTGAATGGTCCAAGGAAACGGGGACTCAACTTCCCATGCTTTCCAAACCGGATAAATCCCTTCCTAGGGGACACCTTCAACATAACACGGTCTCCCACTTGAAACTCTATCGGTCTCATCTTCTTGTCGGCATATCTTTTCTGCCGGTCTTGAGCCGCCTTCAAATGCACGTGAATACCTTTAACTTTATCCACCGTCTCTTGCACGATCTCGGGTCCGGCAAACTGCTTCTCCCCACTTCAAGCCAACAAACGGGAGTTCGACACTTATGACCATATAGAGCTTCAAATTGTGCCATTCCAATACTCGAGTGATAACTATTGTTATAGGCGAACTCCACCAAAGGTAGGTGTGAGTCCCAACTACCCCCGAAGTCGATCACACAAGACCTCAACATATCTTCAAGCGTCTGAATCATCCTTTCGCTTTGTCCATCTGTTTGAGGATGATAGGTCGTGCTCAACTTCACACACGTACCCAATTCTTTTTGCAATCCGTCCCAAAAATGCGACGTGAACTGACTATCGCGATCCGAGACAATTGATAGCGGCACTCCATGACGAGATATCACTTCATCGATGTACAACTTCGCTAGCTTGTCCATAGGTAAAGTTTCACGCATGGCCAAGAAATGGGCGCTTTTGGTCAAGCGGTCCACTATCACCCAAATGGTGTCATGACCCCTTAAGATTTTTGGCAGTTTCGTCATGAAATCCATAGTGATGTGCTCCCACTTCCAATCCGGAATTTCCAAAGATTGTAGGCTCCCATAAGGTCATTGGTGCTCGGCCTTCACTTGCAAACAAGTCACACATCGCTCCACGTAGCGCGCTACATCAAGCTTTATGACCGACCACCAATAATGCAATTTCAAGTCTCGGTACATCTTTGTGCTTCCCGGATGGATAGAATATTTTTACTTGTAGGCATCCTCGAGAAGAAGTTCTCGATTGTCCTGTTCTTGGGCACCCAAACTCGCCCGTTGAATAGCTTTACTCCCCGACTATCTTCCGTCAAGAGTAGATGTTGCTTCAACATGACTTCCTCCTTGAGATTCTCTTCTAGCAATGCTTCGACTTGCGACAATTTGATTCGATCAATGAGTGTTGACATCAACTCGATTCGTGAAAAGGTGGCTTGATAACTTCCCCCATAGTCTTTTTGACTCAAAGCATCGGCGACGACGTTTGCCTTACCGGGATGATAAAGTAACTCGCAGTCGTAATCCTTTAGTAGTTCTAACCATCTTCTTTGCCTCATATTTAGTTCCTTTTGATCGAATATATGCTTCAAACTCTTGTGGTCCGTGTAGAGGGTACATTTCGTACCGTAGAGATAGTGTCACCACAATTTCAAGGCAAACACCACCGCCGCCAGCTCCAAATCATGGGTAGGGTAGTTCACTTCATGTACCTTGAGTTGCCTTGATGCGTAGGCAATCACCTTGCCCCTTTGCATCAGAACACAACCCAAACCCATTTTCAACGCATCACTATATACCACAAAGTCTTCCGACCCTTCGAGTAGAGATAGGATTGGAGCTTCGCAAAGCTTTCTTTGGAGTGTCCGAAATGCCTTCTCTTGATTCTCGGTCCACGCAAACTTCATGTTCTTTCGGGTTAGGGCCGTCAATGGTGAAGCTATCTTGGAAAAATCTTGGATGAATCTCCGGTAGTATCCCGCCAATCCTAAAAAGCTTCGAATTTCTGACGGACTCTTGGGAGGTTCCCAATTCATCATCGCCTCGACTTTCGCGGGATCCACCTTCACTCCTTACTTCATGACTACATGACCT
Source organism: Arctium minus (assembly GCA_954870635.1). Taxonomy (NCBI): domain Eukaryota; kingdom Viridiplantae; phylum Streptophyta; class Magnoliopsida; order Asterales; family Asteraceae; genus Arctium; species Arctium minus. Next base: position 148,803,558 of record OX941081.1, read on the forward strand.
AAAAACTGCACTTCCTGAAGCCAGAAGTCACACTTTGAAAACTTTTGCGTAGAGTTTTTCTCGCCTTAGCACTTCTAGGACTTCTTGGAGATGTTGCTCGTGATCCTCTTCGTCCTTAGAATACACTAGGATGTCGTCGATGAACACTATTACCGACTTATCAAGGAACGGTCGGCACACTCGGTTCATCAAGTTCATGAATATTGCCGGTGCGTTGGTTAAACCGAACGACATTACTAGGAATTCGTAATGGCCGTAACGCGCCCTAAACGCCGTCTTTGGAATGTTGTCCTTCTTCACCTTCACTTGATGATATCCCGAATGGAGGTCTATCTATGAGAAGCAACCCGTGCCTTCAAGTTGGTCAAACAAATCTTCGATCCTTGGGAGTGGATACTTGTTATACACCGTTACTTTGTTCAACTCTCTATAGTCGATACACATCCACATGGAGTCGTCTTTCTTCTTAACAAACAAAATCGGAGCTCCCCAAGGTGACGAATTCTGTCTTATGAAACCATTATCAAGAAGGTCTTGGAGTTGAGTCATCATCTTTTGCATCTCGGAGGGAGCTAACCGATAAGGAGCTCTAGCAATTGAAGCCGCCCTCGGAACAAGGTCGATCCGGAACTCCACTTGGCGATCAGGTGGCAAGCCGGGAAATTCGTCCGGGAAAACATCAGAGACTCGCGCACCACCCTTACATCTTCAATCTTTCTCTTCTCAAGTTTCGTATCTATCATGTACGCCAAGAAGGATGAGCATCTTTTCACCAAACATCTTCGCGCTTTGATCATCGAGATAATCGCCACTTCGCCTCTCCTTCTTTCGCCAAAGATGATGGTCGTCTCGCCATTCGTAATGGGTAGTCGTATCATCTTCTTGGAACATACGATCTTGGCTTGATTCTCGGCTAACCAATCATTCCAACTACCGCATCGAATCCACCGATTTGCATAGGCATTAGATCGATAGGAAATCTCTTTCCCTCGATCTCAAGAGTGCAACCCCTTAACACCTCCCGAATCACTACTTGGCAGCCATTAGCTATTTCTACCACTATATCATCTTCTAAACTACTCATAGGCATGACAAACTTTTGACGACAAACATCGGATATGAAAGAGAAGCTGCCACCCGAGTCAAACAATACACGCATAGGTATGAAGTTTAGGAGAAATGTACCCGATACCACATCGGTGGATGCCTTTGACTCATCCGAAGACATCTGGAAAGCTCTTCCGGGCGCTCTCGGAGGGTCTACTTTCTTCCCACCGGCTCCTCCAGTCTTCAACTTCAGGCATTCTGCCCTAACATGCCCCGACTCCTTGCGCTCGAAACACATTTTCCCCTTAACGGGACAATCTCTAAACGCATGTCCCGGTTTTCCACACTTGTAACAAGTTCTGGGAACAAAATTGCATGGGCCGAAATGCTTGCTTAAACATTTGGAACACCACCTAGCATCACGCCTAGGATCGGCTCCATGTTGATTGTTGTTGAAGATTCTCTGTTTCTTGGAGGCAATAGAGTTTCCCTCCCACTTCCTCTTCTCTACTTGACGGCTACCTTCCTTTTTCCACCGTTGTAGGCATCCTCCATCAGTTGGTCCTCTTCAATCGCCTCCCGAAGAGTGGAGGCCTTTGACACTCAGACCATTGACATCATGTCCGATGGAAGACCTTTGATATAAGCCTTGATCTTTTATTTTTCAGTCGGAACCAGGTGTCCCACCAACCCCAATTTATTCATGAATAGCCGGTTGTACTCTTTCACGGACAAGTTGCCCTTCTTCAATTTACGGAAATCTTCTTCAATCCGGTCCATCGATCTTTCATTGCAATATTCTTCTAGCAATTTCTCTTTGAAGGTCGCCCAAGTTAGTTTGTCAAAGACAGTCGCCTCGACAGAATCGGAGTATACGTTCCACCAAGTGAGGGTCGTGCCCATCAACATCTAAGACCCAAACTTAGCCTTTTGGTTATCACCGCACTCGCTAGTTTGGAATGCTTGCTCAATTTCTTGGATCCAATTCATGCACAAAATTGGATCATCCGCACCTTTGAATTAGGGCGGTCAGCAACTAAGAAAAGCTTTGAAAGAACACATCTTCACCTCACATCTTGTGTCCAAGGTCATGGGACCTTCGGTAGGGTTTTCATTTCTGGTACCCCCGGATCACGCCACCACAACATTTTCTGCAACTGTCTCATGTCTACGGTTGTTAGTGTCTCTGTCCTCTAGAAGCTTCAGAAATAGCTCTTGTTGTTGTGCCATGGCCCTATTCATGGCCATCATCATCCGGTCCATCATTCGGGTTTCCGCCGTCACCTCTTCCATGATAGGTTGTCAGGATCTTAATTCTAAACAAGAATAAACACTCAGAAACAATATCAAAGGAGTTTGCGGAATAACACTTTGATATTCAATAATTAAAGGAACACAGTAAATCAAAATAAGAACTTGCAAACTTTATTGAATGATTATAAAGTTACAAGATTCAACACACAACCTCAATATTGATGAACAGGCTCACCAATACGAATTCTACTTCTCTAGAATTAGGATTACAAACCTTGAGGTTGATTCTCTCTATCAAAAACAAAAACTCAGAATGCTAAAGTTATAAAAAAAAGTTCTTTTTCTATCAATTCTAAACTATTCTATATATACTCAGGATAAAAGATAATTACAAATAATAAAAGATCTTCAAAATAATCTTCTATCTTTATCTTCAAGCTTTCCTTAATCTTCAAAATTGATCTGCACGAATCTTGATTATCTCATAAGCAGCACTAAGTCTTCAGCAGTATTAATACTTTGAGCAGTATTAACATTCAGCAGTACTAACTACTAGCAGTACTAAAATTGCTTAGCAGTAGTAATCTCCTCTAGCAGTACTAACCTTGACTTAGCAACATTAATCTTGTTCAGCAGCATTAACTTCAGAAGTAGTAATCTTCAGAAGTAGTAATCTTCAGAAGTAGTAACCAAGTTCTTCTAGCAGTATTAACTGTACTTGTGAAATTCTGAATTTCCCAACATAGGTTCCGATGCTTCCAAATTGCGTTGGGGAATTTGTTCGATTCCCCCATCCAATACATTGTTCAAACGGGAAGGCTCATCAGCCACAGTCACCCGCGGTTAGTCGGCCATGGATGTCGTGGCTTCATAACATTCCGGTCTATTCCGGGTGTTAACCATATAGACTGCCACACACACAAGCAAGAAATGGAGTAAGAGATGGATTACAGGAATTAACACAAGGAAACGTACTATTACATTCATCAATTGTTACAACACCAGTAGATTAAGCATGCTCACGTAAAACACCTTCATAATAACGTTATCTAAGTGAAATTATGAACATATGATACGTAAGAATTCTCGTTACCACTACCACAACTTTCAATTTCTGTAAGTTCCATCGACTTTGAAGATAAAAGATAATTACAAATAATAAAAGATCTTCAAAATAATCTTCTATCTTTATCTTCAAGCTTTCCTTAATCTTCAAACTTGATCTGCACGAATCTTGATTATCTCATAAGCAGCACTAAGTCTTCAGCAGTATTAATACTTTGAGCAGTATTAACATTCAGCAGTACTAACTACTAGCAGTACTAAAATTGCTTAGCAGTAGTAATCTCCTCTAGCAGTACTAACCTTGACTTAGCAACATTAATCTTGTTCAACAGCATTAACTTCAGAAGTAGTAATCTTCAGAAGTAGTAACCAAGTTCTTCTAGCAGTATTAACTGTACTTGTGAAATTCTGAATTTCCCAACAATCTCCCCCTAACTTGACTTTTAGGAAGAGAAGTCAAGTTCTTCAGATAATCTTCAAGATGCTCCCAAAACTTCATCATGCCTTATACTCCTGTGTTTGCATCCAACCCCAAACTCTGATTTATAGTTCTTTGGATCAGATACTTAGCCATTTCTGAATTTGAAACACATCCTAGCTTCTTCTTCAGCATTGCATGAAGCTTCAGTCTGCTGTGATTGTACACTCTATCCACTAGGAAGTACTTTATGTGATTTAAGTCCATATTTAGTGCATATACTCCACTAGTTTCATATAGAGTCCAATTGTTGACAGTTTTGAACACATTTCTGATCACATGCTCTACTTCTTCAGGTTTAAACATCATACACAGATACTCCATCACTAATTTTGTAATTGAAATCTCTGGAGCTTTCAGTTGATCTGCATACAACTTCATTCCTATCTCAAACATTTCTTCAAGATCTGACCTGGAGCATGTTCTTACAATCTTTGCCCAAGTATTGTGTACTTCATACTTTTCATCCTTCCTCTTGAGCCTGATGTACTCTTTACCATCAACCTTCAGTGTATCCCAGAAGATGACTTCAGGAGGCTTCACACCAACAGGTTCAACTGAAATTGGTTCAGGCACTTTGTCCATCACTACCATGTATAGATTTATATCATCAGACCTTGGTGATTCTTTCTGTTCAGATGACTTAGGTGCCTCTTCTTCTTCAGCAACCTTCTCAACATCTTCTTCAGCTATTTTAGGCTTCTTGGATAATTTTCTTCTTGCCACCATCTTGGTTCTTTTTAGAGTCCTTAGACTTTCACCAAGAGTTGCTTCTTTCTTTGGTGGTGTTTCTTGCTCATCTGGAAAAGGTTTTTCTATCATGAAATCATTACTTTCTTTCATTCTCTTCTCCATCTCCACCCTTGCAGTTTCATTCCCTTGAAGCTTGAGCATTTCTGAATCATACAACTCTTTAACCTGTTCAAATGGCATTGTTGAGAACATCTCCTTTCTGACTCCTACAGCACCTTTGAGAAATGTAATCATCTTGTTTCTCTCTTGGATACCAAGATAAGTCTTTGAGGGTTGTCTCTTCTTTGCAGCCTTCTTGACCATCACAGATTTCTTAAGAGTTGCAGCTTTCTTCTAAGCCATTTCAGTTGCCAGGCTTTGTTGATAGGCTTCATTCAGTTCTGCAGCTAAAGCCTTTGCCATCTCTCTATCTTTGTCTACTTGAACCCTCTCTTCTTGCTCAAGATCAGCTTGCATCTTCCTGGCCAAAGTTTCATCTGACTCAACCAACTTTTGCTTTTTGATTGGTTGATCAGATTCCACTAGCTTAGCTTTGCCTTTATCTTTGCTCATCACCTTCTCAATGCTTGATTTCTTTACAGCCTCATCTCTTTCTTTGATAACAACTCCTTTGGCCTTTGAGGTGACCTTGGGAGTATCATGCTTGGCTTTGATTAGAGTTTCAGCAATTTCAAGATCTGTTAGTACCTCTTGTACTATTTCTGCTGCTTCTTTCAGATCAGCAGTATTAACAGTTTCTGCTGCTTGGCTTGTCTCAGCAACATTAACTGTTACTGCTTCTTGTTCTGTTACTGCTTATTTCTCTTTTTCTGCTGCTTGTACAAACTCAATTTCCACAGCTTGTTGCTCCCCCTCAACATCCACTTTCTCTTGCTCCCCCTTAGCTTTGGCATCAGCTTCTGACTCCCCCTTTTTGGGAGCATCAGTCGCTGGTTTCCTTCTTCTTAGCACAAATTGTTTCTTCTTCTTTTGTAGAATCAATTTCTTCACCATTTGCTTCAGGTTGACAATCTGTTCTTGTTGAGACAGAACTATCAGTTTCAGCTCTTCTATTTCTTTGCCCTGTTTGATCACATCCATGTTGATGTTTCCCATGGTTTCCATCAATTCAAAGTAGTTATATCTGTCCTCACATTCTCCAGAAGTATTACCCTCTTTTGAAGGATCATGGGATCTTTTTGTAGTAGAGGTCTTCTGCCTAGCAGAAGCACCTGCTACCCCCTTGGGTTCTTGGCACCAGGGACCTTTGAATGATTGCTCATTCAAAGTTGCCATGGGGAAGGTCTTATTTATGTTACCACTGACCTCCTATGTGCTAGCAGGAGTAGTGGCAGCCTTAGCACCCATATGCTCATTCATCTCCTTGTTGAGCACCTCCTTGGGGTTGGGAGACACCTCTGTGGTTTCCCTGTTGATATTCTCTAATGGAGAATTCTCCATTAGAGGGCTTATAGGCTCTGTGGGTGAAGGTACAAGAAGGGAAGGAGCCTTCTGTACCTTTTTCCTTATATAAGTTTGGGTTATTGGAGAAATTGGCTTTTGAACAAGAGACTGAGGGATTGCTATGGAGGGTGAAGGTTGGGATTGGCCAGCAGTGGGATGGTCTAATGAGGGCCTTGACCCTGCTGCCATACCTTCTTCAGTGTGGGACACCACCATCATTGTAGAGAACAATGGGGTGTCAACTCTTTCCGAGTCCAATGGAGATCTTTTCATATTTGAAAAGACCTTACCTTTGGGGATTTTTGGTACATATACCTCATCAAAGTGAGGCATATCCGTCAATTCATGGGTTATAACTTCCTGAACAAACCTGGGGTACATGTAAAAACTCTTTTTGCTTCCCAAGTTTGATACAAGATCACTGAAAATCATTCGTGAAAAATTGTACTTTCTGGCAGTGGCCAAGCAGACCAAAGCATAAGCAATGGTACTGCTAAACTCACTCCATCCAGTAGTCTTTTTGGAAATACAGTGCATTAAGGTATGAACAAGAAAACGCCATTGGGTATAAAATTTTGCTTTTGAGAATTTGAAACCACCCAATTGGCCTCCATACCCCATTCTTGACAAATTAGAGAACAAGTCCTCATTTGGAATAGAAGTAATACCTGCAGCATCGTCTAAACGTAGACAAATGCGTATCACCTCTTCAGTAATGGACAAGGGTTTGTCACACACCTTTGTCTTCATTATCTGCACACCATTCTCTGTCACTACGGTGGCATTCGCCCAAAACTGTCTTTGATGCTCTATGTATATTGTTGGTGACACAGTGAGAGCATGGGCAATGTGGCTGGACTTGAGAAAATCCACAATCTGGTGGAATCCAGCAGCTTGTTTTGGCTTCTGTAGCATCGCAATCTCGTTGTGCTCATCAATGAAAGCCATGGATGCCATTGAAGCTTGAGTATGTTGGACTGACACACTTGTTCTTGAGAGAAAAAGGGTTAGAGAGCAGATGAATAGAAATCAAAGAGTCGTTATGGACTTTTGGGCGGGCAAACAGGGTATTTATACGATTCGGGACATAAGCAGTATTAACACCTAGCAGTATTAACTAACTAGCAGTATTAACTGAGAGCAGTATTAACCACTAGCAGTATTAACTAACTAGCAGTATTAACTGAGAGCAGTATTAACCACTAGCAGTATTAACTAACTAGCAGTATTAACTGAGAGCAGTATTAACCACAAGCAGTATTAACTAACTAGCAGTATTAACTGAGAGCATTATTAACCACTAGCAGTATTAACTGTGCACTGGCAGTATTAAAACTGCAATGGCAGCATTAACTATACTTACACTGTTTGAAGCTTGAGGTACTCTGTGCAAGGTAATAACTTCCTGAAAAATATGTTAGTAGCACCAAAGAATAAACCAATAACAGGTATGAAAACACTTTTTAAACCAAATGAGCTTATTCAGAGTTGATCATGCCTACACTTGTGACCAAGAAAGTGAATCTGCCCACATCAAAAGCTTTAGTGAATAGATCAGCAAACTGGTTGTCAGTATGAACTTTAGCAACTTGAATTAGCTTCTTTTCATTACAATCTATGATAAAGTGATACCTGATCTCAATGTGCTTAGTTTTGGAGTGCTTGACTGGATTGTTAACAATGCTTATAGCACTGCTATTGTCAATGAAGATTGGAGTGTGAAGAAAGGTTACCCCATAGTCCAACATCTGATTCTGAATCCATAGAACCTGAGAGCAGCAGCTTGCAGCAGCAATATACTCAGCTTCTGTTGTTGATAAGGACATTGTGGTTTGTTTCTTACACTGCCAGGAGACTAGTCTTGCACCCAAAAGTTGACATCCACCTGAAGTAGACTTTCTGTCCATGTTAGCACCTCCTAAGTCACTATCTGAATAAGCAATCAAGTCAAAGTTGGATTCATATGGATACCAAAGACCTAGTCTAGGTTGCCCTCTTAAGTATCTGAAAATCCTTTTAACAGCCTTGGATTGACTTGGAATCTAGCACACAAACACACTGGAAACATGATGTCTGGTCTTGAGGCTGTGAGATACATGAGTGATCCAATCATTGATTTATATACATGGACATCCATATCCTCCCCCTCAAGATCAACAGTGATCTGTTTATGAGTCTCCATAGGTGTGCTTGCTGTCTTTGAGTCTGTTAGACCATATTTGTCCAGGATGTCTTTCACATATTTTGATTGGCTTATGAAGATCCCATCTTTCTTCTGTCTCACTTGAAGCCCAAGGAAGAAGGTAAGTTCACCCATTGAACTCATTTTAAAGCTCTTGTGCATCAACTTTTCAAAGTCTCTACACATCTGATCTTTTGTGGATCCAAAGATGATATCATCCACATAAATCTGAACCAATAGGATGTCCTTCTTACTTCTTTTAATGAATAGGGTCTTGTCAATAATTCCTCTTTCAAACCCATTCTCCAAGAGATAGGTAGACAGTGTATCATACCATGCTCTTGGGCTTGATGCAGACCATAAAGTGCTTTCTTCAGTTTGTATACTCTGTCTGGATATGATGGATTTTCAAATCCAGGGGGCTGACAGACATATACTTTTTCATCAATTGTACCATACAGAAAGGCACTCTTCACATCCATTTGGTATACCTTGAACTTCATGTATGAGGCATAGGCTAGAAATAGCCTAATTGCTTCTATCCTTGCCACTGGAGCAAACACTTCTTCATAGTCAATGCCTTCTTCTTGAGTGTACCCTTGTGCCACCAGCCTTGCTTTGTTTCTTATCACAATGCCTCTCTCATCCTTTTTGTTCCTGAAAATCCACTTGCTGCCAATAGCTCTATGACCTTTTGGAAGGTCCACCAAGTCCTAAACTTCTTGCAACTTGAACTGCAGTAACTCTTCTTGCATAGCTTCTATCCAACTGGAATCTTTCATTGCTTCAAAAACCTTCTTAGGCTCAATTTGAGATAGAAAGCAGGAGAGTACTGTGTGTTGCTGATCCTGCAGCTCTTGAAGTCTGCTTTGATTCCTTGTTATCATAGGAGAAGAGATGTCTCCTATGACCAGCTCTGGAGGATGATTCTTTTGAGTTCTAGTCTGATGACTAGGTTCTTCATTGATTCCCACATTCAGATTGGAATCATTGAAGTCAACTGAGGGGATCTCATCAGCTGCTTCTGGCTCATCATGCACATGATTCTCCTCATCTCTTCCTTCTTCTTCACTCTGAATTGGTTCAGCAGCAGTCTCTTTTTCACATACATCAACAGGCTCTATTGTAGGTATGGGAAAGATCACAGACTGAGGAATAATGTCCTGTACTTGTGTTTGTTCATCCCCTGATCCTCCACTTCCTGAACCTGTATGATAATCACTACTGAAACCCAAAGAGTTAGTTAGTGAATCAATGTCAAATAACCACTGAGGACCAGATCCAATAGGATTTGGTGTGTTCTCATTGCACTTGATATTGTCACTTTCCTCAATTATTCTAGAAGAAGTATTAAAAACTCTGTAAGCCTTACTCTGAGATGAGTAACCAACAAGAAAACCATCATCTGCCTTGCTATCAAACTTTCCTAAGTGAGTTTTGGTATTGAGTATGGTACAAGGAAACCCAAAAGGTTTGAAAAATCCTATAAAAGGTTTTCTGTTATTTAAAAGCTCATAAGGTGTCTTGTTTTTAGGCTTGACTACTAGAACTCTGTTTTGGACATAGCAAGCAGTATTAACTGCTTCAGCCCAGAAAGTAATTGGAAGTTTTGAATCTGCCAACAGAGATGTAGCAGCTTCAATCAGTGTCCTATTCGTTCTCTCAGCAACACCATTTTGTTGTGGAGTCCTAGGAGCACTGTATTGCCTCTCAATTCCTTTTTCCTCACAAAAGGTGTTTAGGTCATGATTTTTAAATTCAGTACCATTGTCTGACCTAATGACTTTTACCTTTTGATTAGTTTGGTTTTCAATTCTTAGAATAAAGGATTTGATCAGTCCACTTGTCTCATCCTTAGTCCTTAGAAAATATACCCAAGTAAATCTAGAGTAATCATCAACAATAACTAGGCAGTATGATTTCTTACCAATACTCATAACATTTGTAGGACCAAACAGATCTAAATGCAACAACTGAAGAGAATTAGAGATTGTGTTCAACTCTTTGGACTTATGAGAAGTTTTGTGTTGTTTGCCTTTGAGACAGGCAACACAATGATCATCACATGAAAAGACGTTGGAAGGTAAACCTCTTACAAGGTTGTTTTTAACAAGTTTATTCATTGTTTTAAAGTTCATGTGACACATCCTTCTGTGCCAAAGTGATGATTCATCCAAAGAAGCTTTTGAAACAAGACAGTTTAGGGATAAATCAGTTGACACACTTTCCATATCTAAGCAATATACATTATCCTTTCTGGGTGTTCTTAGTAGTATCATTGTCTCATCAACTACCTTGAATCCAGGAGCAAGGATAATGCATTCAGAATCTGTAAATAATATACTATGTTGCTTGTCACAAACCTGTGATACACTTAACAGGTTGTACCTTAACTGCTCAACATAGAATACATCTTCAAAGGTCATTTTACCTTTGGATACATCCCCCTTACCACTTATCTTACCTCCATCTGGAGTATTACCAAAGGCAACATGTCCACCATCAATTTTCTTGAAATTCTTGAGGCATGACATGTTCCCTGTCATGTGCCTAGAGCAACCACTATCAACATGCCAGCTGCTCTTCCCCTTGAGCTGCTGGTTGCCCTGCACATAAGATTAAATAATTAGTATTGATTGGGGACCCAAGCCAAAGTGGTTTTGGGTCTCCCTTTCTCATCCAAGTATTTACATTCCTTTTTGATGAGGTTTTTAAACTCAGAGCACTCTTTATTAGAGTACTTTGTCAGTATGATTGGCTTAGCAGCACAAACACTAGAAGCAGTACTAACTTTGGAAGCACTAACAGAGTTAGCAGTACTAACAGCTTGAGCAGTACTAACCTTATTAGCAGCACTAACAGAGTTAGCAGTATTAACTTTTGAAGAAGTACTAACAATGTCAGCAGTACTAACATTGTTATCAGTAGTATTACTTCTAGCAGCACTATCATTGTCAGCAGCACTATTTGTGGTAGCAGTACTAACATCTTTAGTGCTTTTAGGAACCCACATATTGACACTTTCTTTAACAGACTTTTTCTTCATGTGGCTTTTAGATTTAACAGATTTCTTAGCCACATGGTTATTTTCAAACTTTCTATAACCAAATGGTTTTTGCATGGATCTTTGAAAATTCATCCTTTGATTCATAGAATTGAAATAACAGACTTTGGAAAGATGATTCAATTTGCCACAGATAAAACAAGGTTTTGGTCTATTGATTTTACTCAAATCAACCCCTTGTTTTTGTGCCCACTGATTATTCCAGTTTCTTTGATTTCCCCTCTTTTTATCATGTTTTTGGGGCTCATTCTTCTTACATGCACACTGTTTGCAAGGACCTGGATTCACAACTGTGGTTTGTTTGTAATGGACTCTACCAAACTTTCTCTCTGTCTTTTCTATGTCCTTGGATTTGATCCAAGCCCTTCCACAGTCCTCATTGGTGATAATATTATTCTCTTCAGGAATCTCACCACTTACCTTGTTCTCCTTACTCTTTCCAACCTCTTTCTCAGTTTTATCCTCAACAACTACCTCATCTAAGGGATCTATCTCAGTGGCTCCCTCAGGCAAGTCCTTCCTATCTTTGGTTTCTAACAGTTCTGAAGTAGGAGGAATGTAGTTGTTGTTATATGGTGGAGGTGTGGCATTGTACCCTATTCCTCTTCTCAGTTTATCAAGAATCTGAGTTTGTAGTAAAGAGTCCATTGCTTTAGAAGCATTGGAAAACTTTTCTACATCAAGCTTGACCTTGGTTAGTTCATCTCTCAATTTCTCACTCTCCTCTTTAGATTTGGTCAGTTTAAGCTCTAGATCCTTTTTCTCCCACTTCTAGTAATTGGTGTCATATGAGTGTTGGAGTTCATTGGCTTGAAAAACTTTAATCTGTTCCTCAAACCTCTCAACAATTCTCACATAATCTTTGATATCCTTTTCTAATCTCTTAAGGTCATCACTCATCTTCTGGTTGTGATCCCTGTACCTTTTAACAGTGTCTATGCAAGTTTTAGAACAGAGATTAGAATTTACCTCATATGGGAGATCAGATACTTCAGCCATAAGTGCTTGATTCTGGATAGCCTCTTCTGCTTGATCACTCCAATCAAACCCCATTCCTTGTTGAGAAACAAGGGCTTGAGCAGAGTTTCTGTTGTTATTGAAGCTTCCAGATTGAGCTTGTTGGTGGTTGTTGTTGTGAGACACTCCACTTCTGCATTCCCTTGCAAAGTGTCCCTTCAGATGGCATTTGTAGCATTCCACCTTTGATTTATCAAACCCTGCTCCATCTTCTCTTCTTTGGGAGAAGTTGTTCCTCCCAGTCCTCTTTATGAACTTCTTCACCCTCATGGAAATCATGGCCATCTGCCATTTAATATCCATCTCTTCCAGATCATCAGGATGAAGTTGTTCCAAATCATCATTGATTAAGGAGGAATTCCCATGACTGGCAAGAAAGGCTTCAAACACAGAATCAATGCCTTTTTCTTGATTTGCTCCATTAGCAGCATTCACTGATTCAGGGTTAGCAGTAGAATCAATTGATGCTGATAGGAGTGCAGCATTATGAATATATCCAGAAGGCTTCTTCTTTGCCTCCACTTCAGCTTCAAATACTCTAAGATCATTGTACAGATCATCAAGTTCTTTTTTTTTCCAACTGATCATTCTGTCTGAATGAAACAGTGTACATGGTCCACTCATCTCCAATAGACCTTAAGAACTTTCTGTTCACATCATCTTGATCAATCTGTACTCCCATAGTAGCCATTTCACCAATCAGTTTGTTAAACCTGTCAAAAGTTTGAGTCATGGACTCATTCTTAGTTGACATAAAGTTTTCATACTGTTGTTTTAGGATTGCCTTTTGATTTCTCTTGGTACTTTTGGTACCAGAGAATCTCTTCTCTAGAGCATTCCAGAGCATCCGTGCATCAGTGCAATTACAGAATTGGTGCTGATATTCATTTGGAATGGCCAAGAGCAGTGTGCTCAAGGCTTTCATCTCTGTCTGCCTTGTCTTTCTGTCTGCATCAGTCTTTGGAGGGGTTCTTTTGCCATCTTCACCAATCTTTCCTGCATCAGATGGGCCATTCTCAATGATGTCCCACATAGAGTAATCTGTGAGGAGAATGTATTGCTTGATTCTGATCTTCCACATGTCAAATTCATTGGGTCTGAGCATTGGAACCTTTGAGACCAGAGTACTGTTTGATTCAGGTGTGTTTTCCATGAGATTTCTGAGAATACTTGCTCTGATACCACTTGTCAGGATCTTAATTCTAAACAAGAATAAACACTCAGAAACAATATCAAAGGAGTTTGCGGAATAACACTTTGATATTCAATAATTAAAGGAACATAGTAAATCAGAATAAGAACTTGCAAACTTTATTGAATGATTATAAAGTTACAAGATTCAACACACAACCTCAATATTGATGAACAGGCTCACCAATACGAATTCTACTTCTCTAGAATTAGGATTACAAACCTTGAGGTTGATTCTCTCTATCAAAAACAAAAACTCAGAATGCTAAAGTTATAAAAAAAAGTTCTTTTTCTATCAATTCTAAACTATTCTATATATACTGAAGATAAAAGATAATTACAAATAATAAAAGATCTTCAAAATAATCTTCTATCTTTATCTTCAAGCTTTCCTTAATCTTCAAACTTGATCTGCACGAATCTTGATTATCTCATAAGCAGCACTAAGTCTTCAGCAGTATTAATACTTTGAGCAGTATTAACATTCAGCAGTACTAACTACTAGCAGTACTAAAATTGCTTAGCAGTAGTAATCTCCTCTAGCAGTACTAACCTTGACTTAGCAACATTAATCTTGTTCAACAGCATTAACTTCAGAAGTAGTAATCTTCAGAAGTAGTAACCAAGTTCTTCTAGCAGTATTAACTGTACTTGTGAAATTCTGAATTTCCCAACATAGGTTCCGATGCTTCCAAATTGCGTTGGGAAATTTGTTCGATTCCCCCACCCAATACATTGTTCAAACGGGAAGGCTCATCCGCCACAGTCACCCGCGGTTAGTCGGCCATGGATGTCGTGGCTTCATGACATTCCGGTCTACTCCGGGTGTTAACCATATAGACTGCCACACACACAAGCAAGAAATGGAGTAAGAGATGGATTACAGGAATTAACACAAGGAAACGTACTATTACATTCATCAATTGTTACAACACCAGTAGATTAAGCATGCTCACGTAAAACACCTTCATAATAACGTTATCTAAGTGAAATTATGAACATATGATACGTAAGAATTCTCGTTACCACTAACACAACTTTCAATTTCTGTAAGTTCCATCGACTCTAAGACCACCCTATCTTAAGAGTTCTACCCCATCTCACAAATCGTTGCTTAATAATCTCAGTCTACGTCTAGGCATCTTACCTTCATACTTAGTTCACTTAAACTAAAGCTCTGATACCAACTTGTAAGTTTTAGAGTGAAATAAAAATCGAAATTTCGGCATTATAACGTTTATAAATGGAGAAAACTTGTCCACCCTAAAATAGGGGATCAATTAACCTAAATGATGGGGACATGACAAATCAAACCCAAGAGTATCATCCCAAAACAAGGAATAAGGTATGACATTTACAACCCAAATATAATGAAGAATTAAACTGACAACCTAATAATCTAAATTTGTCAACAAGATTATAGTCGGGTGTCGTTATCCTTCCAAAATGTATATCTTCAAAACCAAGTATGTTGGTCACTATATCTTCAAAAAGACCACTCACGACCCTAAGGTCGTCCGCACAGTCACGACGAGCCCCACCGCTAAGATGACATGTCAAACATGACAACCAAAGAACAAACGTTAGACCAAAGCCTAGTGAGAACAAACCAATTGAAATAGATATACTAAACCCATTTGGAGTCGTATGGTGGATGTAGCAGTGAGCTAAATCAAGCAATCAAATAAACCATTAGTGATCATAACATGATACAAATAACATCAATCACATAGTGAGCTCAACTCTTCTAAGTCTATTGCTCGAAAACGTCAAGTCAACCCCTCTAGGTCTATTCTTGAGACCTCCAAAACGGGAACTCAAGCACAAGGGAATTACATCTTACTGCCCATGGGACGTTGCCCGACCATATAGGTCCACACCTTACTTACCATGGTGACTCGATGCCTATTATGTGCCAAAGTGGTGAACTCAATATCCAAAACGGGACATTGAGGGCACCGTGCCTATGGATCCATCGCACTAAAACCAAAACACAAAGTAGTCAAACACATTCATCATTGATTATATACATAAGTGTTAAAACCCAACCTACATGTATAAGGTCACTCACATGGAGTCTTGACTCCCCACCTTGAAGAGAATTCATTTCAATAAATCATTATCAACATATTAAAACTCCATTTTAACCCACAAGGTTAACAATAATTTCCCAATACTTGAATCTAGCCCAAATCCTAATTTCACTTGAAATAAAAGTGGGTTTCAAAGTATGTAAAGAATTATAGAATACTCTTATTCATAGGTAGACTCATTTTCTAAACATTCATATTTATGTTCAAAACCCTAATATTCCCAAAATCCATCTTTAGGTCAAAATACAACAAAACCCCAAATTTTGGTTAGAAGACATAGATAAGAGTGGTGATACATAAACCCTAGTAATTATGGGAATCAAGATTAGAAAACTCACCTTGATAGGAATATATGAACAAACCCTAGGTAAAAGCTTGAGAGAAGAAAATGGTAGAAACTTGAAAGTACAAGAACCCCAACTCTTAATTACAATCACCAACCTAAACCAAAACCAATAAATGCATGTAAATCATCCATTTGATAGCAATGAATGAAGAGAGATGAAACCCTACCTCTTGACCCTTCCAAAATCGCACCCAAGAAGCTCCACAATGTAGAAAATGAAATAAAATCGGTTTGAGGGGCATTAAATGGGTTGGATCCAGCTCGCGATTGTGCCCGACGACTATGACACATGTCATAGTCGCTGGCATTGTCTCCCGCTATGACCCACTTATGGTACATGCACGACGATAGTGACCTTGTGTCACAATCGCTGGCATTGTCGCCAACCTCACCCCACCCATGGTATGTCCCCTGTGACAGTGACCCCTGTCACAATCGTGGGCATAGTCGCCCCGTGTGTACTGAAACTCGAATTCTCTGGATTTTTACCCGAAATGCACCCGATCCAGATTCCAACTTCGACAAATGAAACTATGATCGAATATACGAAATAGCTAAGTATGAAGGTACTCGATAGAGACGTACCGAGAACAAGGGTGTTACAAAATACCCTTTGAAAAATGATTTTGAATATTTTGGAAAATTTCTAAAAAATCCCAAGTGTTGGGATTTTATCGCGCACCAAATCAAGGAGTTGTCGCACAGTACCCTAAGGAAGAGGTTTTCGCGCGAAACTCACGCGATAACTTGAAGTTATCGCACAAAGCTCGCGCGATAACTTGATGTTGTCGCGGAAAGCTCGCGTTATAACTTGAAGTTGTCGCAGAAAGCTCGTGCGATAACTTTAAATCTCAGGCACATGCGACAAAGATGAATGCCAAGAACATTGTTTTGTGCGATAAGTATGAATTTTTGAAGACTTGTAAAAATTCATTCCCAGAAATTTTTTGAAGTGGTAAATCCTTTAAAAAGATTATACCACAAGGCACGAAACCAGGTTCTGATTAGGGCTGAATATGAAAAGTCAGTTGATATGTTGAAGTCCAGATTTGTTCTATTCAATTTTGGGTTCGATTATAGGCAGATTTAATGATACAAGTACAAGATTACGATTTAAAATACTACCTTAGTTCGATTTAGGAATTTGAATAACAAGAATCGAGTCAACAAGGATTTGACTTATGAAACCTGGGCACGAAGGAAGACTTCTCTGGACTCTTAAGATATGAACAGCTGAAATATATAACTGTTCGTCCCACGTACTATTTATAGTTTTGAACTCAAGAGACACGTGGCCGAAGATGATTGGTCGGTCAAAAAACTTGAATTGAGTTGACCAAGTCAACTAATTGCATGAAAAAGGCACGATAAGGACCAAAGTTTGTCGCGCAATACATGCGCGATAACCATTATGCATGGGTGTTTTCGCGCAACACATGTGCAATAACCCATTTTTGTCGTGCATAGCTTGTGCGATAACCTAGTTTTGTCGTGCAAGACTTGTGCGATAAATTTTGGTATATGGTATAAGGCTCATGCGATAAAAATCATACTTAAGACATTTTTCAAAAAAATTCAAAAAAACCAAAAATCAACCATATTAAAAGATGACAAACTTTTAATTGGTGTAAGCTCAAATACTTTTGAAAACTACATTTTACTTCCCTTACAATGATGTATAGAATTCAAAAATTGTTTTCTATCATTTGGGGTTAGCATAAAATCTTTTAAGTTCAGAAGTCCTTACCACTAACTCCCTTTCAATGTATACACATATTAACCTGACTTACACAGAAAAATTATGTCAGTATTGAAATAATGCACTCCCCCTTAATTGATGATGACCTCAACTTTCTCACACTCCCCTTGAAATATTGAGCAAACATTAAGTGCATATACCATTCATATGAAATATAAATACATATAGAAATCAGTACATTGAATTATACTTTGAAAATACATACTTTGTAAAGATCAAGTCTTTAAATTCAACATGCCCAGTTTTGATACTAGAAAATTGAAACGTTTTTCATCTAAAGCTTTAGTGAAAAGATCAGCAAATTGAAAATCTGTATTGACAAAATATAACTTAATGGTACTTTTATCAACATGGTCTTTGATAAAGTGGTACCACACATCAATATGCTTAGTCTTTGTGTGCTGAATTGGATTAGTAGAAATGGCAATAACACCTTTTGAGTCACACTAGATAGGTATTCTATCATACTGAAAGCCGTAATCTCGCAGTTGAGTCCGCATACATAACACTTGGGAACAACAGCTAGCAGTAGCTACGTATTCCGCTTCAGCAGTTGATGTTGAAACACAGTTTTGTTTCTTGGATGCCCAGCTTACCAGTTTATCTCCCAAAAATTGTATGTACCCCGAAGTACTCTTTCTGTCTAGCATACAACCGACATGATCTGCATCTAAATACGCTATAAGTTCAAATCCAGTATCCTTCGGGTACCATAGACCAAAGTCAATGATACCTTTTAGATATCTAAGAATCGGTTTGACGACCGAGAGGTATGACTCCTTAGGCTTAGCCTGATACCTTGCACACAAACATGTAAAACATTATGTCCGGTCTACTAGCCGTTAAGTACATTAAAGAGCCTATCATACCTTTATAGGTTTTAAGATCAATAGCTTTTCTGTTAGGATCAACTCTAATCTTAGTACCCGATACCATTGGGGTATTTATAGGTGTACAATTCTCCATTTTAATTTTTTTTAAATATCATAAATGTACTTTGATTGGTTTATGAAAATCCCCGTTGAAAAACGTTTTACTTGTAATCCGAGGAAAAATTTATATCCCCCATCATACTCATTTGGAAACAAGAAAGCATTAGAGCAGAGAAACTCTTACAGTGCTTATGGTTCGTAGAACCAAAAATAATATCTTCTACATAAATATGTATAAGAATAATGTCAACTTTCTCCTTTTTGATTAATAGGGTTGTATCAATCTTACCTTTTGAGAAACCCGAATTGACCAAGAACTTTGACAATACCTCATACCAAGCTTGAGGGGCTTGTTTTAGTCCATAAAATGCTCTGTCAAGAATGTAGACATGATCTTTTTTATCTTGACTGACAAAGCCTTCATGCTGCGAAACGTATACTTCCTCCTTCAATATTCCATTTAGAAAGGATGTCTTCAAGTCCATTTGAAAGACTGTGAAGTTTTTGTGTGCAATATACGCTTAAAACATCCAAATAGCTTTAATGCGTGTAACTGGATCATACGTCTCGTCGTAATCAATACATTTTTTTTGTCTGTATCCTTTGGTTAAAGGTCTGGCTTTGTTCCGTACAACTATTCCATCTTCATCCTTTTTGTTCTTAAGAACCCATTTAGTACCGATGATCGTCTTACTCGGAGGACGTGGCATTAGTCACCAGACTTTCAGAGCTTTGAATTGATTTAGTTCCTCTTGCATTGTTGCAATCCAGTCAGGGTCTTCCAACGTTTCAGATACTCTAAAATAAAATATATGAAACACAGTTGGCCTAAATAAAATTTTAAATTAGGTTATGAAAGATACTATTTTTAATATATGCATTGTCATTAACTAATTCCATGTATGATCAGTTTATTACAAATAAAACTCAAAACGGTTGTAATATGAACATGTATGATGAACTTATTGATTCATTATAGTTAAATGAACTAATAAATAGTCCAAAGAGAGTTGTGAATAAGTTAAATAATAAAGTAGCATGTCGTGGTCAATATCCTATCAGATATGTCATAAGCAAACCTTTATAAACTTATAGATCCTTGTTTTTTAAACACGATAGGATTACTTACATCTGTAATCAAAACAAATATATGATGTTTGCAAATCAACATTGTTAAAGCCTTTAGATTTTGACCATAACTTAAAGTCCTTAATTGTAGCAATCGTGTATAACTCGTACCCATTTTTGAAAATCGGCCTATTAAGCCATACAGAACATGATTTTAGTACAAACACGTACTAGTGGCCAAATCTCATCATCATGTGGGATAACTAAAAGAAATTCATCGTATCTCATACAAACCATATACTTCATAATAACCCAAAGAGGATGCATAAGGTTCATATAATTAAAGAAACATCTATATGTGATAGATCATGACCACAATATATACTATAAAAAACAACAACTAAAAATAAATCGAATATTTCATGGTAACATTTGCATGGATATGATCATATACATGAATAATTCATAAACAACTATAGTAATAATCTACTCATTTTTAAGTAGAGACTATTTTTGAAATGGAGGTCGTCGGCAAGAAATCTACTTTCTTATGAGGAGAGGTGAGATAATCAAGGATTGATTTGTTGATTTCAGACTGGGTTTTGAGTGGGCAAGTTCCTCATCCTTGGCATCAGAGGTCGCCTTAAGAGCAGTAAAGGCAACCAGAACATCAGAGTGGGAGGCCTTCTATTTAGAGAGCTAACGGGCCACTGAGAACAAGGAGGTGGAATAGGCACATTAAGATTGGAAACTTGATTGAAAACCACGTCCAGAGCCTGGAAAATATCTTTATGGAGGTGGACCTGCCCTTCATGTTCGATTTTTAGCAAATCAAGTAGTCCCCCTGCCAAGACATCAAGATCAGCCAATCTTTCTACCAGCTTCTCAGTTCCCTGCATATTCTGCTCAAGAAAAGTCACCCTATTACCATTCCAGCAATAAACCGATCTAAGAGTTGGTGTAAGGTCGAATACTGAACCCCTAGAAACCGACATTATCGCTCAATGTCGGCGATACTCCGAACGGTATCTAAAGACAGAGGAAAAACCACTTCAGGAAGATCATCGAACCTTGATTGCTTTGAGTCAATCTGATCAGTGGAGGTAAATGCCTTATACTTGGGAGATGTTGGGGGTCCTTTTATTGGAAGGAGAGGGGGCTTGCTTTGATGGTGGATATGGGTTGTATTTAGTGAGGGATAGGGGGTTTTCGTCTCTGAGGGGGATAGGGTTTTCTTTGTTGAGGGTGATGGGGTTTTCTTTGCTGAGGGATATAGAGTCTTTTCGGTGAGGGTGGGTGAGGAGAAGGATGTTTTGAGGGAGAGGTTGGGGCAGATTTTTTTTGGGGGGGTCAGAATGACCACGTCGGGGGAAAAGGGCGAAATCGAAGGTCTTGGGGATAAGGAAGTTTTAGGTGGTGAGGGATTCTTCGGTATTGAGGATTTAGGAGGAGAGGGGATCTTGGGTGATGGGTAAGGAGAAAAACTGGTAGATGTGGTAGTAAATATATCAGTCTAAGGGCAATCACCTGTATCACGTAAAAGGAAGTCCAAAAGGTCATCGGAACCTTCCAAATTGGCCACTGGACTACCCGATCCTTCATTGGATCGTGCAACACCATCGATATCAACGATCTCAAGTGGCAAACTGTGCATTGGTGGCAAAGAAAGTTCTCGGAATGGGGAGGTATCCAAGTCATCCTCATAGACCAAATGAAATGTATTTAGGGGTGTAGAGAGGGTCATCGATTTTACAACTATATTTTTTTGGGAGGGCATAGAGGAGATGGGTGGGGTGATAACAGATATCCTAGGCCTGGAAAGGTCAGGTTCAACGACCCCAAGCTTTTGAGAGCACGAGGTCGATTTTGATTTTTTGGCCTTGTGAGGCTTCCTAAGCTTCTTTGAGGAAGACTTAGGAGGGGAAGGAGAGTTCTTCCACTTCTTTTTAGATCAGGTGGAGGCGAGAGAGATGCTGAAGAAGATTTCGACACCTTAGAAGCGGGTGCAAAGGTAATGATGGGAGAAAGAGGAACAATTAGAACCTGACTCTTCTTCTTTACCATCGATTTCACTCGGGGGTTGGAGTCGGGGTGCTGATGTGGAGGGATGTGAAACTATTGGTATTTGAATTATTGCCATTAATTCGACATCCCCCACCCCAAATCGGGTTGGGTGAAAAAGATCATACCTGGATGTAGAGGGTTATCTGTCGATAGAGGGCCTTTCCTGAGAGTGAGCCTTCCGAAGAATCTGGAAGGTCAAATTTGATGGAGTTGTCGTGGATATCTAGTCAACAAACTTATCATTGATGATCGTTGAGAGAAAACGTTGATAGGAAATTTGGCTTTGGTGGACTGGATGGATGAGCTTCACATTTTCATGGAAGAAGTTGGCAGCTACGTCAATTTTACGTTGAAAGATCAACGCATCAGTAAGGTTGGTTACATAGGCTGGTGATTAATCGTCTTCTCTGATTTTCCTATAAGGGCAGTGGATGATGTGGGTGAAGAACAAGTTCCAAAACCTACCCATATGCATTCGAAGGAGGGTACCTAAACTTTGGGTTTTGGGGTTGGGAATATAGTTGAGGGCTTGGACGACTTCATAGTGTTCATGATCGAGAGGGAATTGTGAGTAAGGGTAAAAGAGGGTATGTGAAGGACATGGTGAAGGTCAACACAGGTGAAGACCACATCATAAGAGTCAGGGGTAAACACAGAAGATTACATCGTTTGAGAGTCGTCATCATAGGCACATGTGAGCCAAGAATTTCAAAGAATAAGTTTGCTTATTTGTGGAGCATGAGTGAAAGCGTACCTTAGAGAGAATCATTGAAGAAAGGATGAGACAACATTTAACTTATTCAAACCATACAATGTGGTTATAGAAGGGAAATGAGATGGATTCCTTAGTGAGAGAGGTGTATTTCGTTGCTTTTGAAGCAGTTGGGGTGGCCATGGAAGCAGGAAAAAGGTTGCAAAGGAAAGATCAAGGAAAAAGAAGAGAGCAAGAGAAGATTGAGGAGCAGTAAAAGGGGAGAGAGATAAAGTGAGGGAGTATTTATATTCGGATGGTGATGGAAGAAAAAAGGGGGAAAGAGGAGAAAAAAAGATAATGACGGTGGAGGCGAAAGGACACACTACAAACGACGATGTTATAGAGGTCACATTGCAACCGTCGTATCTCATCATCATGTTAGATGACGTGGATGATGTCATAGGAGAGAGAGAGAGGAAATATTCTTGGAAAGAAAGTGGAAAAATATCAGGAGAGACAAAAATCGGGACAAGAAAAATATAGGTGCAAAAGACAGAAATTGGTAGGAGATTCCAATAACATGCAAATATCGGTGAGAGACTTTTTTTACACTTTAAGATATAACATACCTAGCTCACTGATGAAAAGTTAAAGCGGTTTCGTCAAAATCGGAACTGAGAATATTCGAGATTATGCAGGCGGCTTGGTGAAAAGGTCGACGAGTTAGAGATCAATAGGTATGAAGTGAGCTCCACATCTCCTTTTGCAATATGATATCGGATATCAATATGTTTCGATCTAAAGTGAAGAACAGGATTGTTGGCAATAGCGATTGCACTCGAATTGTCACAAAAGATCGGTACTTCATAAAAGATCTTGTCATAGTCATGAAGCTGATTCTTCATCAATAGGATTTTAGCACAACTACTTCCAGCAACAATATATTCAGCTTCGGTAGTGGAGGTAGAAGCATTTGTGTTGGAAAAAGAGTCCATATCCATTTTGTTAAAACCTAGACCGGTTTTATTGTCATTAGACATTTGGTCCTGAATAATTTTGTCAATACTTTTAGAAGAACTTGTCCATTTACTCATAATGTCTTGCTCCTTTTTCAATCATTTTAGGATTTTGGATTTTTCTTTAAATAACATGGAGTTTATAATTCGGAGGTATTCAAGTTCAGCTTTAATCTTGTCAAAATCCTTTAGCTGAGAACGACACTTTTGAAGTTAATTGGAAAGTGACTTATTTGTAAGTCAAGTTTCTTATTTGTGTCCTTGACATTATAGTAATCAATCGTCAAGGAGTCAAAGGCTTCAGCTTTTTCGGTTTCAGAAAGAGGGGAGACAGAGTATACCTTAGATTGCTTTCCAGAAGAGCTAGAACATTCTTCCAAGTCTAGTGCTGATGAGGAGGCTTGAACCTGAACACGTCCTTTCGACCTCCTCCATTTCTCGAATTTTTTCCAAGATACAGAAGTGAATAATTTCATTGTCACTGGTTGAGGTAGGTTCATCTACCCAATCATGAGATTCGGCAAGCAATCCCTTTTCTTTCCTCAGAAGGTTTTCATTCTTGGCTTTTTCTCTTTTGTACTTAGCTTTTTCATAGGATGATCGGTCACGCTGATTCGAGGAAGTTCGGTTTGATCTATGTAATGGAGATCTGTTGGATACTTTAGACGGTCTTCGACTATTAGACTTGGAGGAGAATCTATTAGAAGTAAAAAGGATCTTGGCTTGTCGATTCTTTTACTCCGACACTCGGATGAAAAGTGGCCCTTTTTCCACAGTTGTAGCATTCCTCGTTGGTCTTATCGGCAACAGAGGATTTTGAGAAGGAAGAATATATTTTATCTACCCTAGTTTGGTTAGAAGTAAATCGATAATTATTTCGAGGATTGTTGGACATTATTGCCATGCTATCAGAACGTTGTTCAACAACCGATTCTTTTCCCTCCTCATCAACATCACTTAAGTAGGACTCGATGGTCAATTGGTTTCTTCATGGCTGCCTTTTTCTAATTCAGAGGAAGGGTAAGTGATTCTAGGCTCACATATAGATTCTTGGTGGAGTCACCAATAAGAGCTACTGTCGAACTTTTAATCTCTTTGAAGATAGATTTCCTCTAGATCTTCGTCTCCTCATAGTTATGCAAAGTTCTATACAGAGAAGTAAGTGTTATGTGGTCAAGGTCCTTGGTAGTTTTAATGCAAGTATAAATATTTTCCCAAAAGTCAGGAAGACAGTCTATAAACTTGCATAAAACTTCCTCGTTTTCATACGCACGACCAACCAGCTTAAGGTCGTTGACAAGGCTGTTAAAATGGTTATAGTAGTTAGAAAGAGATTCTCTGTTTTCATGAGCAAAAAGTTCATATTTTCTAACAAGATCAATATTTTTTTTCTTTCTCACTTTATCAATGCCTTCATATATGCCTTCATACAAGAAACAGAGAGTTGACCACATCTTTTTAGCAGTAGTGATATTTACTAAAGAGTGATAGACATCATCAGGAATAGAGACAACAATGATGGCCCTGATCTTAGTATCAAGCGAGACAAGACGTCTTTCATCTTCATTGTATTGATTAGGGTTTTTCACTATGTAACTACCTATTGCTTCAGATTTTTCCTCATCAGAAGATTCATTGGATCATCATCCTCATTTGTTTTCTTTTTACCATGACGGACCCATATTTTAGGAATGATGGGTCCTTCCTTAAGGATGGTGGGATATATGTTATTCACACTTTCCAGGAATAACTTCATACGACTCTTCCACAAAGTAAAGTTGTTCGGGTTAAACTTTGGTGGTTTCATAATGGAGCCATTGTCGTATGGACTGACAAAATAATTTTGAGAGGAGGAGACATGATCAGCAAATGAAGAGGATGCCATTGAAGATCTAGTTTATGAATTAAATTAACTGCTTTGATACCATGTGTTAGTCCCGTAAAAGGCTGGCAAATCCTAACAAGATATTGTAGAAATTGGGGGGGGGGTTAAATACAATTTCACATAGACTTACTTAATTTTAATTCTTATTGATTTTCAATCAAGAATTACACTTAGAAAAACAAGACTGATGCTAAACAAGAAAGATAAAGATCTATCTTAACGATCTTTCACTAAGTAAAGAAGAACTCAACTTAGCACAAGAATAGTTATGCTTTTTTTGAGAGGAAGAAAGCTGTAGATTTCTATTTTTTTTTCACAAAGTAAACTCTAGAAAGCATAACATGTATGGGAGAACAACTCTACTTTAAATACCACCATGTGCATTAAATGCATGGGGATACCTGTCACTCGGGGATAAGACATCAAAGTTTTTTTTGAAGTATAAAATATGTATATACGACAAATGGAACAAATAAACTCACACACCTTCCTCACCTTTGGTGAGGTTTGAACCCTTGACCTCCTAGGAGGCTAAAGGCTCCGATACCGCTAGGCCAAAGGCCCTTTGGTAAGACATCAAAGTTGACTTCAGAACCTTTTGGAGAGTTCCTATTCATCGTACAAGAGAAAAGGATTAGTCTTTGAAACACATTTATGTCATTTATTGAAGTGTCACATCACGTGCACATTAGAACAAACAAGCCTTTCCAGTTGTTTCAAATAATGTCTTTGTCAAGGACAAGGTTGGTGAGATTCAATCAGAAAAGTTGTTGTAAACGTATCTTCACATTGACCAGCCGGTAGTTAGAAGAACTATCCAATCAAGTTAAAATCGGCACAAAGAAGCTAGGTGTGTAAGTTTACAAAGTGCATCTTGATCCACATTGGTAGATCGACTGTATGAGGGTATCGGCTAGTATTCGAGTCGACTATCTTTTTAGGTGTAAGCCAAGCTATCTAAAGAACCAATATTTATTAAAGTACAAATACTAAGGATTTAGAGAAACATATTGGAGAGTTATCAACAAGTTTGTTAGCTCCATCTACCAAGATTGGAAGTGTTGAAAAATAGGCTAAGTATAGAAACTTCTGTAGTCTACCAAGTCACCACAGAAGATGCACTGCTCAGAAGACTACTCCGCAGAAGACGCGCCAGAGGACAAACCTGATAATGATACTCAGATCACAGACCCTCTGTGGTCACTCACAGAGCCTCTGTGAAGGCTAACCTCTGGAGGTCAGTGTTGGAATTGTGCTAAATGGCTCAAGACAAGACCGCGTGCCAAGTACGTGAAACCTGCTGTACAAAGATCCGCATGATCAAGTAATGGGTGTCCCACGATGTTTACTTTACAGGTGGCATTCCTTATGTGGAATGTCAGTTTTTGTCTTGTACTAAGGGGTGCATCCTTCTTGTATATTAAGGGAGCACCACCTTAGAGTTTAGGAACAGTGAAAAAGACGAGCACACACACAAGCATAGCAGTCTGTATAATCCTTGAGCATATTTGCACATACCAGTGCGTGTTCTTGGTGTTCTTCAGTAATCAATGAAACAGTTCTTTGAGTAATCTTCTTATAATACTTTACTTTCTGTTCATTAATTACTTGTGTGTTTACTACCTTGCATGTTCAATCTTTTCTACACATCGTAAATGCTTCCGCACTCTATTCAATCAATCTGTGTGTAGTAAAAGGTTAAATCAGGTTAAAGAACATCATAACTGGGATCAACAATTGGTATCAGAGCAAACTTTGATTTTTAATATGAAAGGATCATGTTCTATACTTATTTCCAGTATTCAAGGTAGTGGTTTGAGTTTGTTCTTTGTCCCAAACTCCATTCACAGTTACACTCTGTTTTCTGAATCTATATTAACCTGTTTGGTATAAAAACAGATACAGGTGTGCATCTTCACTAAAAGACAGATTCAAAGCTAGTTGGTTGGTCATCTGTTCATACTCTCCCTAGTTCATATCATACTCTGGTTTTCTCCGTAAAACTATCATAGCAAACGCTGTTAACTATTTCAGTGCTGGCTCTCAATCAAAGCCTCCTACTCTCATTATAGATGAGTACCCTCAATGGAAAATCAGGAAGGTACACTTCCTTGAAGGTGTGGATCCAGGTCTGGTTGAGTTTCTTCACAATCCTCCTTTCATCCCAATGACAACTGTTCCTCGTGTTCCTGCCACTGCCAATACTCCTGAAATCCCTGAATATCAACACCCCAAACCTGTTCTTGAATGGAGTGAAGAAGAAAAGGCACAACATGAGCTTGCAAAGAAAGCCAAAAGACTAATCATAATGGCTATCCCAAACGATATCTTTCAATCTCTTGACTCATGTGAAACTTCAAAGGACCTATGGTTAGAGCTAGAGAAACAACTTGAGGGTGGTGCCAAAACCCTCAAGAACAACAGGGCCTTATGCATAAATGAGTATTTTGCATTCAAAGCTCTGCCGGGTGAATCCATTCAAAGCACTTACAATAGATACAATTCTTTGATAAACAAGTGTAAGAGGTATGGCATCCACAGAACCTCTGAAGAAAACAATGTCAGATTTCTACAGAGCCTGAATGATGAATGGCTTCATCTAACCATGACCATGCAAACCACATTGGATCTTGATGTTTGGTCCATATCTGATCTCTTTGGAACACTGATTAGCCAAGAGAACAGAATTTCCAAACTAAAAACCCCTGTCGGAGGTCCTCTAGCTCTTGTAGGAAGTGCCTCAGAAGGCAAAGACAAGGGAAAGAAGGAAAAGGCAGCTGAGGAGGCACAGAGGAAGAAGAAGAAGAAGAAGGTACTTGTAGCAGAGAGTGAAAGTGAAGAAGATTCTGAGGAGGAGATTGACATGGCTGCTCTGGCCAAAACACTTGCACTTATGACCCAACAATTCAATCGTGGTCTCAAGAAGAAGTCGGAGTATAGAGGGAGAGAAGAAATATATGACAGGAGCAGAGGATATGGTGAGGCAAGAAGACATGAAAGAGAAAAGTCTGAGGAGCCAAGGCAAGAAGAGAGGAGTGGACAGAGGTCATACGGCAGAGGTGGTGAAAAATTCCCAAAGCAAACTGAAGGCTGCTTCAAATGCGGGAAACCAGGCCACTTTGCAGCAGAGTGTAGGTCTTATGCCAACAAAGGGAAACCCACAAGAGACGCCGCTTTCTATAAAATGAAAGCAGAGTACTACACTCAAAGATTCCTAATGGCAGAACAAGAGAACCTTGTAACTGATGAATCCTCTGATGAAGAAGACAACGCACTCTTCTGTGGAATGGCAGAAGTCCACTCTTCTGACAACGAGAGTGAGGTATCCACTTCTAATTCTTGTAACTCGGACTTTGAAAACAAGCTTCTTGAAATACAAAATGATCTTCTAGCTTATAAAAATACATGCTCGGATCTTGAGAAAAAGCTTGCCTTCTTTGAAAGAGAAACTAGGCTTCTCACAGAGGAGAAGGACAAGCTTTACCTTGAAAACAAATCTCTTACCTCTGATCATATCTCAACAAAAAAGGGTTTCAAGGAGAAAATCACAAATCTTGACAAAGCTTTGAAAGATAAGGTCAAAGAGCTAAAGAAATGTGAGAGTGATCGTTTAAATGCCATTTCTTTGAAAAACTTTTTTCAAAACGAAAGAGAAGTCCTTCATCAAGATCTATTCGATAGAGATCTCCAAATTAAGAGGTATCAGGATGCTCAAAAAGTTCATGAAAAGGTAAACACCCAGATCGGTAGAAGAGGATTAGGGTTCGAGGACATTGACCCTTACATAGGAAATAAAAGAAACAAATCTTTATCAAACATCTTCTGCCCTGGACAATTTTTAAAACCAAGTCTTCCAAACCTTTTATCCACATTTAAGAGGCGCAGAACCTCTGAAGGACCACATCTGAGGAAACCTCTGCAGATGGCAAATGTATGGTATGAAAACAATGATTTACCATCTGCACTTTCATCAAAAAGAAAATCTATACCAAAGAAATATCTGTCTAAAAAACAGATAGGGGTCTTCAGATTTGGTCATACAGAAACACAAACTCAAATGGCTTTTGTATGCATGATGACTCCTGAAAAGGAATTGTCCTCTGAAGCTCCAGAGTTTGTTCCGGCCTCTGTGGAAGAAAAACTTTTTAAAAGATTTCTGGAAAATGACTTGAGAAAGACCTATGAAAACCATTTTCTTAATTATCCTGACGTTATCTTTGAAGTAAAAGAAATCTTTGAGCAAGATCTTCAAAACTGTCTAAGTGTTCCTAAAATAACACCATGCTTTACAAAAGAGATAAATACTTCAAAGAACACCAATGGACAAAGTAAGGCACATACAGAAGGTCAGGATCTGATTCACAGAGACTTTCTCGATTCAGACTCTGAGTTAGAATCCGAGTCCTCTGTCGAAGATGAGACAGGGTCTATGAAACTTGAGATAATCCCCTGTGGTCCATAGAAGAATAGACTTACCTCTGGAATTCTTAATAGAACAGTTCTTCCCAAAAGGAAAACCACAGGTGTACCTATCTGTCCTGATTTCCTGGACATGTGCTTGCAAGCAAAGACTTCTCTTGAGCTTGAAAAATCTAAAAAGAACAAGATCTCTCATGTTTCAAAAGCTCCAAGACCATTAAAACAATTTCAAGAAAAATTCACTTGGCAACAGAAGGGTAAATGGCCAAAAATTGATAAACTTGATGCTTCTGCTGCAGTGAAAGCAAGGAAAGAAGATCAAACGAGAGTACAATCTAAGAGCCACTCAAGAGGAGTTTCTAAAAAAACTCAACCTAGATTAGACAAAGCTTTCTGTAAAAAGAAACCCAAATCTAAAATGGGTTGTAGTAAATTTTGCTCTGTACCCTCCTTTGACAATTTTAATGAAACTTTCAAAAAGCTTGCCTCCAATGTTCACTATTGTAAATGTTTTGATCTTATGCATGCTTTAAATCAACATTTCTCGAGGCCCTCCTGTCTCATATCTCACCCCAAATCCAAGAATGCAAAATTCAAGGGTGAGAAGAGACAATCTGGTACCTCTGCAAATGAGGATAAATCCAAAACCAAAGATGCTAAGGCATCTTCACAGCCTCCTAACAAAAATGGACCCATTTGGAAATGGGTACCTAAATCTCTCTAATCTGTCCACAGAAAAAAGCAGCATGTGCCCATTTGGTACCTAGACTCCGGGTGCTCTAGACACATGACTGGCGACAGAGGGTTGCTTTCCTCTTACAAAGAAAAACTTGGTGGAGGATCTGTAACTTTTGGAGATAACAAAAAGGGACAAATAAAAGGCTATAGAGTCATTGCCAAAGGAGACATCGATATCAACAGAGTTGCCTACGTGGAT
Organism: Arctium minus; assembly: GCA_954870635.1. Lineage (NCBI taxonomy): Eukaryota > Viridiplantae > Streptophyta > Magnoliopsida > Asterales > Asteraceae > Arctium > Arctium minus. Next base: position 148,834,265 of record OX941081.1, read on the forward strand.
GGCCTCAAGCACAACCTACTGAGTGTAAGCCAACTCTGTGACAATAGACTCGATGTGATGTTTAAAAGGCAGTACTGCTCTCTGTTGAAGGAAGATACCACCACAGAGCTTCTGCGAGACAAAAGACGAGGTGATCTATACCTCATGGACTTCAAATCAACTAACAGAGAAGAAAATCTCTGCTTAGTCTCAAGTAAGAATGAAGAGGCTTGGCTCTGGCACAACAGGTTCTATCATCTAAACTTTCACACACTTGACAAACTTGTGAAACTAGACCTAGTAAGTGGTCTACCAAGTATTAGATTCGACAAGGATCATCTATGCTCAGCTTGTGAGATGGGCAAACTCAAAAGGGATGCCCACAAAACTAAGTCTGACATATCTTGCACCAGACCTCTGTAGATGCTTCATGTTGACCTCTGTAGTCCTATATCTGTGCAAAGTCTTGGTGGCAAGAAGTACATCCTTGTACTCATAGATGAATTCTCTAGATATACTTGGGTTGAATTCGTTCGAAAGAAATCAGATGTTCCTGAAGTACTAATCAATCTTATCAAGAGAATACAAGTTCTTTATGACTTGTAACACCCGTAAATTCCTGTCTGTGAAAGCCAATCCCTTGAGAAATCCTTGATTCTGATCATAGAATTTCATCCCTTACGCCTTACCTTTTAAGCCTTATCGCATCGTGGGTGCTCCGGATGAAAATGGAAGAAATCGGGGCTCGGGACACTCTGGGAGATAGTGCCCTGGGCACAATCGCCGGGCACAATCGCCAACAGAGTGGTTCCCGCGGTATAGTTTGGGCGATAGTGCCCTGGCGAAAGTGCCTTGGGCACAATCGCTTGTGGCCTCTGGTTGTTTTAAATTCTATTTTGAGCATCCCCACCTCATTATTCTCAACCCCTTTCACCCTTTTTCTATCTAGAAACCGAACCCAAACCCTAAAATCGGTTTCTATGTATCCATGGCACCAAACCTATCATGTTCCAAGTGTTCTCCCCCACCCAACAAAGATTAGAAGCTCCACCTTCATCTTCCTCATCAAGTTCAACGGTTGGGATCTCGGGTTGAAGTGTTGGATTGGGTGTTCTCGGAAGTCTCATCGTCTTCAAGGGTATGTTTTCTTGTATTAAGGTTATAAATGCTCCATTGATGGTTTCTTAGTGCTTGGTTTCTCAAATCTCGGATTTGGTAGTTTTGGAGAAACTAGGGTTTTGTTATTATTTGGGGTTTCTTGGTATATTGTTAGGGGAATGTTTCTACATGGTCGGATATGGTTACTTATGGTTTGGATTGTATGGATCTAGGTTTTGGAAGTTTCCGGCTTGAGGATTCGAGCGGCCTTCAAAAGAGCTCGTTGGGTGAGACCTAGATTTAGCCTAAATCTAGCAAGGTGAGTTCAAGTTGATTTGTGAAAACGGTGTACATGCCAAAATGCTTATTTTAAAGTATTTATGCTTTACATTAAAATTGTCAACTGTTGATAAGTTTTGGGTTATTTGGTATATTTAACTTTATAAACTTATGTAACCCACATCTTTGTGATTTTTGGGCATTTCGTTAAATGTGTCATAAATGAACGGATTTTGATGAATTATTGAATAAGTAAGTATTTGGTCAAAGATGCACTTTTAAGTGTCTGTTGGGTTTTATGCATCGTTCATGAAATGGGACGTTTTGAAAGGTACGAATACGTGACTCCTTTGGGTTTGGGTCATTCCCAGCTATGGGGAACATTTTAGAAATGGAAAACCTTTTTGGGGTTTGGGGCTGAAGGTCAATGGTAATTTGAGAATTAAAGATTTTGGGAAAATGTGTATTTTGGTTTATATAACTATTTTGGCTCGCATGTTTTAGCCAAACGTCTATTTTAGCCTCTTGGGCTTGATTTGTACTCGGTGGAGTCTTTGGAACATTGGTTCGGTTTTGGGTAGCTCGTTGAGGAGCCTTGGACGTATGGTGTACTTAGTTGCATCTTATTTGAGAGTTACATGTTTTGAATGCGTTAGTCCATTCGTTTGAGTCATGTAACGTTTTAGACTGTAATGCATTGGATCCATAGGCATATGAGTCAGTCGGTTGGTTTAGTTGGGGACTTTATCCCCGTATTGTAACTTGAAATTGGCATGAGGTCTTATGATCAATAATTGCAACTTTCTTGTGAACGAGCTTAACTGGGATGTTTTGGGATTCCAAGGTAAAGACCTGGAGGGGTTGAACTTGATGAGTGCACGAAGATTCCCAAGGTAAAGACATGGAGTTGTTGAACTTGGTGATTATCCAGGCAATAGACATGGAGTTGTTGAGCTTGTTGGTTTGTTAGCTATAGACCCGGAAAGGTTGATGCTAACGAGTGTTTTATCCCTAAGTGATGCTCATATAACATTGATAAGTGGCTTAACTTTGTGTGCCCGTCACTTTCGATGGAATTCGGGTATCCCCCGTCACCGAAAGGTGTTGTTTTGGGGTATTGAGTCTTATTATCCAAGTTTTCGGTGGCGTTTTTATAGTTGGGTTTTATCCTTGGTTTATGGGTTGAGTATTATGCCCCACCCGTGTTTTGGGTGTTTTGGGATATAAAGTTTTAACCGTATTTTCATAAATGGAGAGTTCAATTTCTATCCACGTCTTGAGTGAGTTTTGTGTTAAACCAAGTTTATGAATAGGAGGTTTATTTTGGTATCTTCGTCCTGGAAGTAGTTTAGATTGGAAAACGTTTAAATTGATGTTCTTGGCCTAAATTGCATATTATTGGAAAAATGAGTCGTTTCCGTATATAAGACATAATGAATTGAAAGATTATGATTTTAACCGCATTTCTTCTCTTAAACGGTTAACTTTTATATGTTGTAAACTCTTGAGCTCACTAGGCGTTAAGCCTAACCTTTTTATTTTGTCGGCATGTGCATCAGGTTCTGTTGGGGGTTTGGTTCTAGCAGCTATGAAGAGTTGAGCCATAGCTTTGTGCAAATGTAAGTAGTTGGTGAAGTCTTCCGCATCGTTGGAGATAGTAACTATTATGGGGTTTTAGTAGCACCCGTCCTTATCATAGACTTTTGTATAGAATGAATGGTTGTATTGAGGTTAAATCTTAATTTGTGGTTGTAGATGATTTATTTATTGATGTATTTAGAAAATTTTAAATAAGTTGCTATTTCCATATTTGAGGGTGTTACAAGATGGTATCAGAGCTTAATTTTGAGAGAATTAGGTATTGATTATAAGATGCCTAGACTCAAACTAGCGTTTTTATAAGTGATTGTAAGTGATGTTGCACATTAGGAACCTTAAGATAAGATATTATGGAGTTGATCGAGTCACTAGAAACGGGAAATTTGTCGAGGGTCGCAAGGATGAGCATGTGCGGTACGTTCATAATGGCACCTGGCCAGTGTTATGGTGAACCTACATACTACATGTGTATACTTGAACTATGTTGGATCAAATAATTGTATTCAAGATTAAAGTTAAAGTTCAGGGTTTAAACTGCAATTGTGTTAAAGTTAGATTAAAGGGTTTAAACAGTATTTACTTGATAGTTACATATCAGGGTTTAAATTGTAATAGTTTAATAGTTATTAGCTATTGGGCCTCAAGCCCATAAGCCCATTAGGCCTAAAAGCCTGGGTATTTAAAGTGTTTATTAGTTTAGTTTTAGATCAGAATCCTCTCATTAGTATTATTTTCATAATTTTGTTTAGAGAGAGGTAGCAAGTTTTCTCTGTATTCAAAGGGTATCAAGAACACTCAAGGGTTTCATTGTTTATTCAAGGGATTGGTATGTTACTCTGATTTATATATCTCTTGATTATTATTGTGTTGCTTGATTACTTGTTTCTGTGATTATTTACCAACTAGATTAAACTGGGATAACAATTGGTATCAGAGCCTAAATATTCAAGTTAATTGGATTAAAAACACAGTTCATCGATTACTGTGTTCATAGACTGTTCTTCGACATGCATATATATGTGAAAATCGATTTCTGAACTAACATGCTATTATGCTCAAAATCGATATGATTGGATATGTTTTATGCTACTGAACGTAATCTGATAGTTTGATTGCACTATAATTCATCAAGTAATTGGATTTATTGAATTCTTGGTTTTTTGGATTCGACAGCTTCATATAGGTCGAACACTGTGTTTGTTAAACTGATTGGAAAAAGGTTGAAATTAATCTCTAATCTTGACTGTTGTGTGATCTTTAATTGATTTACTGCATTCAATTTGAGGTTTTAAGTGTTTCTGAGTTGCTAATCTGGACTGTTCATCATCGTTCTGGGTAGACTAAGAACATACCGGTCGAACCTAATACCGGTCTAATCAATCTATCGGTCTAATTTTGTTCCGGTCATAACAGTTTATCGGTCTAATCATCTTACCGGTCGAACACTACATCGGTCCTTAGCACCATACCAGTCCTTACTCTTCCGGTCGAATACCATTTATCAGTCCTTAGCATTCGACCGGTACACTCTCAACTCACCCCAGTCTAAGGAAGTCCCGATCGAAGACCCTTACCGGTCAAAGACCTCTATCGGTCTAAGCATTACCGGTCAAGCATAGTTCCGGTCTTGCATCTTACCGGTCTTTGCACTTCCCCGGTCGAACAAAGTACCGGTACAAGCAACATCCCGGTCGAAGCAAGGTACTGGTCTAAGCAAAACCCCGATCGACTCAATACCGGTCGAAGCACATCCCCGGTCGATTTTTGCAAACTGTAATAGGGCATCTAAATGTCAAAAAAATTTCTCTAGGGGCGCTGCCCCCATACCCCCGAAAGGGCGTTGCCCCTTGACCCCCGTGCTAAGTCTGCGAAGAGGGACAAAGTTTTGCTCTTGATCAAAATCTTCTTAATTTTTTCAGTATCTTATTCATAGATATTAGTGTTTTATACTGTGTGCGAGGACTGCATTTAATTATTTTTGGAAATTTTTTTTCTGAAATTTTTTAGTGTGGTTTTTATTTTGATTCTAACGATCTCTTCTAGTTGATTGTGTTGATACAGAAAAGTTTGATTACTAACCATACAGCCAGGATGTCGAATCAGCTAATGATGTTTGAAGGTTACAGCCTTGATTTTGAAAAGATGACACATTCTGAAGTAAAAGCAAAGGCTAAACAACTTGTTGGACGGTTATCAACATCATCTCGCATGATTGATGAGTATGACAAAGAGAACAAAATGCTCAAAGCTGAGAACAAGGCTTTACAGATTCAGAACTCATCTCTTCTTATTCAGATCAATGCTTTAAAAGAAAATTCAAAAGATTCTGATTCTTTAATTGACTTTGCAGGAATAATTGAGTCTAAAGAAAAAGAGATCTTGGATCTTCAAGCAAAGTTGAAAAGATCGGAATCTAGCTCAACATGGTCAAAGAAGGAACTAATGCAAAAAGAGCTAGATGAATTGAGAAGAAGAGCAAACATTGCTCGTGAGACATCTGAAGAGCTTAGAAAGTCAAACTCTCGAATCTTTGCTGAAAAAGACTCTTTAAAAGATAAAGTTCTCAGTCTTGAGGTTGAGATTAAAACGATGAAAGAAAAGGCAACCCAAGACAGAGACAATATAATAGCTCAAGATGAAATATTGAAGATAGAGAAAGAAAGAAAAGACTTTGCCAAGAAATTCTCTGATTTCTCCAGAAAAGCCTTTGAAGAGAAGAAAGCATTAGAGCTTAGATGTGTTAAGCTTTCTCAACAAGTTTCAGACTTTGAGAAGGTTATCATTCTTGAAAGAGAAAAGGCTGAGAATGAGAAGAAGAAAGTCGAGCTGAAGGATACAAATACAGACTTTTCTGAAGAAAAGAAGATATTTGAGACCGAGATAGCCAAAATGACAAGAAAGCTATCTGAATTGTCAACAAACATCATGAAGGAGAAGAATGCAAAATCTGAGTTGCATAAGAAGTTTGATCTGATTGAAAAGGAAAGAAACAACTTGTCTTCAAAGATAAAGGAACTTGAAGAGATCGTTTTCAAGGTGAAGTTGACTGAGCACAAGACGCCAGAGTCAATAGTTCAATCACCGAGAGACGATCTAGCTGATTCAGATAGTTCATTAAAAACAGCTTCAAGTTCACATTTTTCAAATGTTTTCTATAATCCTTTCTATGATTTAGATGATAGTCTTACTTCTAAATCTACTAATCAGATTCGTCCTTCTAACCTTTTCTATGACAAAAATGTTGATGGTTCAGGTAACTTAAAGAAGACTAAGTCTCGAAAGAAAAGCTTCTGGAGAAGGGATGATGAGAAAGAAAGAGGAAACTGGATCTGGAGAGTTAAAGGATCCTCGCAGGAGAAGAAGAAAGAAGAATCATTTGTGCATACATCAAATGCTAAATGGAACTATGCTACAAAAGGTAAAACTTTTGGCAAACCTGATCTGGTTTACACAATCCATCAATTGATCAGGTTAGCACAAAAGAAAATTAGTTGTTCCTACTGTGGCTCAAATGATTTTGTCAGAAAAAATTATGTAAATAACTGGTATGGTTCTTATTTCATATCTCCTACAAGAACTGCAACTAACCCATTAGGACCCAAATACCAGTGGGTACCAAAAGCTAAATATGTGTTGTAGGCACCCAATGTTTAAGGGGGAGGAAGAACTATGGCTTTTGAACAACACAGTTCAAAACCCGGACTTCATTGTTAAAAAGATGGCTTCTAAGTAAATCAGCTTAGAACCCGTACCTCAACGGAATATGGTTTCTAATCACATCAGATTAGAACCCGCACTTCAGTGCTTTATTCATTTTTTCTGCCTTATCTTAAAAAAAAAAATTATCAGTTAAGGGGGATAATATCTGTGATATTAACAGATTTTTGGATACTTAAATGCTTATCTGACCGTGTGTTCTTAAAGATAAATACTTGCGTTTTATCTTGTCAATATACTTTGTCAAGTATTCATACACATAACGGTTCAGAACATTCTATTTTGACTTTGTAATTACCATGTATCAAAAGTTAAATCTTTCTATGGTAATACTCACGTTCTTTATATTCACTGTTGATTGAATCAAACGTCATTTCATGTGCTTTCATTGAAAATATGTTTATGTATTGTTCATATAAACAACATTCGTTTTTGATTCTCCAAAATATTATTCTTCATGACAAATCGTCTATAAGCTTAATTGAAAAACTCCTTAAGAGCTTAAATTGTCAAACTCTTTTAGTTTGAGGGGGAGAATTGCATCGTCAAACACAACTATTTTGACTTCTCCAAAAATTTTATGCTTCATGTAACAAGTGGTATTTGTGCTTACATGTACAAAAAGCTTGTTGAACAGCATGTTCTTTTAGGAAAATACATGGGATTCAGTGTGAGAACTTAACAGAACTTCCATGGATTCACGATAACCAGTGTTTCCTACCCAGGAAGTATTCCCTGAGTGATTGAGGGGAGAGGGGTCAAAAGATTTGAGTGTTGGTGTGTGAAAAGAGGTAAAATGGAAAAGAGAGATTGGTTAGACGTGAGCATTAAAAGAAATAGGGTGAGAGAACAGAGTAAAAGAATATTAAACTCTGCACCAAACTTCTTTCTGAGCCGGGCAGCCACATAATCTGATTGGTTCACATTCTTTGGTGACCATCATTGAAAAAGGCAACTAGCCCATGCCATCTCTTGCATACAACCCCACCAGCTACTCATTCTTTTCTCAAAAAGAGAATGTTTCACATTTTCTGGGGACGCAGCACATACGCTATTGGTTCTTCATTTGGAAGATACTAATATTGAAAAAGAAGGAAAGTTTCCCCACCTTCGAACCCTTTCTCATGCACATTGAGTCTTTGTACAATTTGTTGTTGTCTCAACAAGTTTACATACTTTGACCCTATATTGAAAAAGCAATCATCTATGCTTAATTTTTTTTTCTAACACATGCACGAGCACACAGAAATTTGTTTTCTGTCAGAACGTTCATAGATAACCATGTGTTATTCGATGATTGAATGGAAGACCTGTGGAGCCAACATCAAAACCAACTCCTTATATAGTAACTTTGTGTTACTCAGTGACTTTGTGTCATTGACAGGCATTCTAACTGAGTCATTCGTTGATTCAGGGTTACACCTATTAACTGTTTGAATTTGAAAAGATTCGAATGGTTACTACTTTCTATTTAAATCTGAAAAGATTGAAATAATCACTCTTTCCATCAGGGAAGACTGCTCTTATTTCCATACAGGGCTCGTTACATGAAGACTGTGCTTACGTGATCATACACAATGGGGGAGATTGTCTTGAAAAGGGGGAGATTGTTTAACAAAGTTTTGATGATGATGATTCTCACCACTCATCAAAAAGGGGGAGAAGATACAAAAATGGAGAATTATCAAAGAAGGAGAATATAATCTGAAGATCTGAAGATTTCAAAGATTTTAAAGATTTTAAAGATATCAAGTTTTGAAGCGATCAATGACATATCTGAAGAAAAGAGAATACAAGTGAAGACCCGAAGACAATTGCAAAAAAAATTTTAATCTTGAATCCAAAGGGGGAGATTGTTGGATCAAATAATTGTATTCAAGATTAAAGTTAAAGTTCAGGGTTTAAACTGCAATTGTGTTAAAGTTAGATTAAAGGGTTTAAATTGTATTTACTTGATAGTTACAGTTCAGGGTTTAAATTGTAATAGTTTAATAGTTATTAGCTATTGGGCCTCAAGCCCATAAGCCAATTAGGACTAAAAGCCTGGGTATTTAAAGTGTTTATTAGTTTAGTTTTAGGTCAGAATCCTCTCATTAGTATTATTTTCATAATTTTGTTTAGAGAGAGGTAGCAAGTTTTCTCTGTATTCAAAGTGTATCAAGAACACTCAAGGGTTTCATTGTTTATTCAAGGGATTGGTATGTTACTCTGATTTATATATCTCTTGATTATTATTGTGTTGCTTGATTACTTGTTTCTGTGATTATTTACCAACTAGATTAAACTGGGATAACAAACTACCTTGGTATGATTACCATTGGGGTAGTGAGAAGGTTTCTAAGTGAGTAATCTAAGGAAACGTTGATGTCTATAGCAATGTCACGTTGAAGTGATAGTTAAGTGCGTTGAATGCATTAAGTTGATCGTCTTGAGTAAGAATAATTGGTAGGAGTAGAACCTTGAGCTTATGGACTTGACGTTATACGAGGAGAGATTGTAAGGTGAACCGATGAAATATCCGAGTGTTGCTTTAAGATGTGGAGTATCCGGATGACAATAGTAGGAAATCGAGATTGCTGTTCTAAGATGCTTGATGCTCCCAGATGAAATTAGTATGTCGGGATTGTTGAGATGCGTAGTCCAGAGGGGTGAATGCCGACCAAATTCATGCACTAAAGTTATTTCTAAAATGAGTTTGCATAAATTGTTTCTCATGTTCGCTAAACTTAAAGTGTTTTGGATTATAAAGTTTTAGTAAAACATTTAGCCTCATCGGATTTTAAACTGTGAGCTTAATCTTGCATGAAATAGTTTTGTTGCACGTGGTTACAATCTATATTGAAAATCTCTCTGTCCCTGTTTTGTGTTTAACGCTATCTTTGGACATCTTAAGGTCCGTATTTTAATACCGCATGTGGTATTGGACAAGCGACTGTAGAATTTTTAACTTTGACATTGGATCTCCTCCACGTATGTTAAGGTTTTAAAGGAAGAGTTGTCCCGCTGTTCTTGACTCGGGATTTTCTATGTAATTTTAGTCTGTATGGGTCGTGTTTAATTTTACGGGGTATAGTTTTGCGATCTCTTTGGGTTCGTAAGTGTATTTTGAGAGGTGTGAGTTTTAACTTTATGTTGTATAATTTCTGAGCTTTTGAGTGTCGTATCTCATGAAGGTTTTGTTGAAAAGGGTCACTTTATCTTACGTGGTGGTTTTAAATTTTTTTTTTTTAACCTTTTTAGACTTATAGTCGTTTTACGCTTTTGTGTTGGGAAACAGAGATTTTGTCACCGCTTGTTTTTGCCGTCATTAAGTTTATGAAAGTCTAGTTGGGTTAATGGCATTCCATTTTATGACCATTCGAACCGCGTAATAAAAGGGAATTTTGAGAACGTGTAGGCTTGCATTATTGTGTGCGTTAATTTACGAGTTTTGTTTAATACTTTGCTTCATGCGAGTCCTGCATCTACACTTTTGCAACCATAAGAGGCACCTTGAAAAATCTAAATGTCGCATGATTGCATCTTGAGTTTCACACGAGTATATGTGCATACTCTTGGGTCGAATCCGATTTTCACTCGCGTGAGTAAATATGCAAAATATTTATGTTGTTTTATATTAAATTTTAATCTAAGCGTGCTTCGTTTGTTGACCTTGCCGTTATAAATTTTCCGCAATACGTGAAATGAATTTTTGAATTGCATATCGTTGTAGTTACCATCTTGGTCAAATGTGTTTTATCGAGTCGACTTAAAGTTTTAAACTCGATTCGAGAACTATTTGCATTCTTATCATTTCACCGAACTTTAGAGAATAAACTGTTGCATATGGAGTCGTTAATAATTTTATGTCGCAATGACTTTTGGGTGGGAAGTCAGAACTTTAAAGTTAATTTGTGAATGTCTATTTTGGGAATTGTACTAACTTTTATTGCACATGTTGTAGTGCGGAAAGTTATCTTTCATATGCATAGTATCAATGGATGCATTACTAGGACCTTGGTAGTCCGTTTGAAAATTTTGTTGCGCATCTTTTGTTACCGTTTTTATTAACGTAATTACTAATCAAACGAGTTTTTGGAAATGGTTTTATATGTGTAGTGTTGGTAACCAGTTTTGAAAATCTATCGGTTGGGCGGTAGTGTGTTGTCACTGTACGATTAATCGTTATAAAAACGTGTGTATTTGAAAGTTTTATAAAAAGTGTAAATTGACATATTCTCTGAAAACCTTGAACTCATTAGGCCTACAGGTGTAACCCCTGTCGTGGAAAGGAGTTGCAATTAAGGGACTAGGGGAGTCCTTGAGAATTGAAGCGTCGGATGATCCGACTTGCGGTCAGTCTTGGATTTTGGACTTGGGTTTTCGAATACTCAGATCAAAGAGCCTCTGTGGTCACTCACAGAGCCTCTGTGAAGGCTAACCTCTGGAGGTCAGTGTTGGAATTGTTCTAAATGGCTCAAGACAAGACCGCGTGCCAAGCACGTGAAACCTGCTGTACGAAGATCCGCATGATCAAGTAATGGGCGTCCCACGATGTTTACTTTACAGGTGGCATTCCTTATGTGGAATGTCAGTTTTTGTCTTGTACTAAGGGGTGCATCCTTCTTGTATATTAAGGGAGCACCACCTTAGAGTTTAGGAACAGTGAAAAAGACGAGCACACACACAAGCATAGCAGTCTGTATAATCCTTGAGCATATTTGCACATACCAGTGCGTGTTCTTGGTGTTCTTCAGTAATCAATGAAACAGTTCTTTGAGTAATCTTCTTATAATACTTTACTTTATGTTCATTAATTACTTGTGTGTTTACTACCTTGCATGTTCAATCTTTTCTACACATCGTAAACTCTTCCGCACTCTATTCAATCAATCTGTGTGTAGTAAAAGGTTAAATCAAGTTAAAGAACATCATAACTGGGATCAACAAAGTTAACTGGTGACCGAACAACTCTTAATAAATCGTTTTTAATAGTTTTATCAAAACTATAAAATAGAAGGTAATCATAGTTTGTTTTAAAAACAATTTCTTATTACTTTTTAAATATTGCCCTCTTTGGTTAGAAATCAGCCACCGCCTTGCTCCCTTACCTGCCAAGGTTGGGAGAATATGATTCTTCTTTCCTTTCTGATTTTGAATGATTCTTTTCGTAATCATATCTCAGTTTTTCACAAACTGAACTAAATCTGGTTCAGATGACATACAAGTGTAATTCCCGCCCTTATCTAGTCATTTGGCATAAAATGATATTTTAAGATGACATCTTTATAAATACTTTTGTCAAATTTCGAATTGACTAGAAAAGATAAAAAAAATTTAAATTCGTGTAAATAAACTCCCATCGCTTAGAGGGGTCAACTTTTGTAGAACAACATCTTTAACATCATTTAATCGATCAAAAATAGCACAAACATTAGCCTTAACTAGTGTCAAAGACGTGGAACAAATAGATTTTGTTTGCCTATCCTTCTTCGACTTGATGTCCAATAGTTAGAGAATTGATTGTCCTTGTTAAAGCTCGATTCCTGAACTAAATCCAAATTTTACGTATTTTATATTCGAAAGGAATAGGAACAAATAAATCAACTTCCACCCATACACACGTAACAAGTGGGTGGTTCATACAAGTTTGGATGCCAACTGTAAAAACTTGAAACAATAAATCATGTTCATGTGAGTAAAAAGTAGAAAGCGACTTTGAAAAGGACATTGATACAAACGTTTCCCATTTTCTCTTTTCTCACACTCAAAATCCATAAAACCATTTTGGCTCTCATTAAATGAGATGTATTCAAACACGTAAAATCTCCATGCTCCAATCTTTTGCAACATCCTCTAACAAGGGCAATTTCATTGATATCACATATTTTGACTATTAAAGGATGAATCGATGTATGTGCTTTCAAACATAAAAGTACATAAAGCTAACGGTCAAAAGCATCCATTGAACAAACATTTTTGACACGCCATGTTAAGTTCGTAAATAAAGTTAGTTGTATCAGTTTTCCTGGACAATGATAATTAATGTCGTACATCGATACATAATGATAATTCTAATCACACACATTAAGCAAAGAAAAACATAATATCTTTCCATTTCGGTAACAACATAGTATATGGGTTTAGAAAATGGAGAAACTTTCATGAAAAAAAAAGTAAAAATAGGTTATCTCATAGGGCATAAGACCAAGGCTAAACTCTTTTCTAAAGTGTCAAATCAGCTTTACAATAACATTTCATACATCAATGAAAACCCAATTTTCTTTCAAAAGTGGTTATCACTACTACATCACCAACTACTTTATGATTTATATTTACATATTTTAATAACTTATAATATCACAAAAAACTACTAAATATGGTTTATTTATAATATGAATAATTAATTAATTTATATCTACATATTTTCGTAATTTATTTATATTAATTTATGTTTATGTTAGTAAACCAATTTAGTAATTTAAATAAAAAAACGTTCCATAAAAATATCATCTTACTTAAATAAATCGTGGATAGAAATTTTAATAAAAATTAATGTTCAAACAATAAATGAATCAATTTTAACAAAAATGTTAATAATTAATGTTTAAACAAACTATAATAAATGAATTAATTTAAATAAAAATCTCAATGCTTTATCTACTTGGCATTACAAATGATCTTGCTAAATTAACAAGTGTAAGAGACACTACAATCTACATGAGACATGTCATGTCATCTTGTATATAAGGCCATTTACAAGATGTATATGGATGCTCTAACATGTATAATCGTTAATCTTGAATATAATGTAATGACCAATTTAGGTTCAAACAATACAATGATTAAGTTTTTTTTTTATTATTTGAAAGACAGCTAATATTATCAAAAAACAAAAAAAAACCTCAAAATGGATACAGAGCCACCTAACCTTTCTGCAAAATGCAAAAAGAAAAAAAAAAGAACACCAACCTCAAACAAAGGCCAAACAAAACTTGGTAACACCTGGGAGGGAACTGTGGATGGTATCCCAGTCTACCCGGGTTCAAGCCTAGGGGGAAGCTTAGGGCGCATGAGGAACATCCCATACTCTGGGTCGGCCTTCGGGTCGGCTCGGGTCCAGGTTTCCGGGCAACCAATTTATGGGTTGCGGGTTCGGTCTTTGGGCCGGGCTTAGTCGGTGCCTGGACGGGTCCAGTCCAAAGGGCTGGGTCGGGTCGCCGCGGATTAGTTGGTGCTGCCCTCGGATGCCCGGATACTGCGGGAACGTGTGTGTGTTAACTGTCGTTCAAAAAAAGGGCAAACAAAACAGTAATAGACGAAAAGATAGACCAAAACTAAAAACGACCACCACAAAAAACAAAACAATATGGTTAAGTTTAATTCATATAGAGTAATAACATAAAGAAATTAGATAGGATAAGGATACATAAGCCAACGATCAAATTAAGGGAGTGCTATTTGCACCAAAATTATGTCAAAAGGGAATAAAATTAATAAATTGATTTATTTTTAAATAAATTAATATTACTAGATTAATAATTCGAAAGGGAATAAAATCTCCTTCCGTATTTATTAAACTAAAAATCTTTTCGTGCATAACAAACAAAGATTAATGTATACTTATAAAGAGGCTTAATTATTAAGAAATCTAAAATTTATGTGATAAGTGAGATTTTTATTTTTGCATGATTTTTTCCATCTAAAGTTAATAATTAATCTATTGATAAACATATATTTGTTTCCGAATATGTTTGATTCATATGTATTTTATTTACAATGTCAAACTTTTTTACGTTAAACTTTTGTTCCACAAAATGTTAAAAATGTTCACGTTATGAAAAAAAAAACAATGTGAACTGTTTATGCCAAAAATCTCCCAAGGAAAATTTAAGGTCAATGTGAAGCCTGATCCAACCAAAGAAAGTAACTCCAATAATCGTACGATAATAAAGAAAAATAAAGTAAATGAGACGAGAGAATTGGTGACGCGGAAAACCCCTGAAATGGGTAAAAACCGCGGACGAGTGTGAGTCGTCGTGCACTATGGACGTCAATCAGGGACGTCGTCCTTTATAACAAGTGTTACAAGTGTAATACAATGTAAAACAATACAATAAAGTAAAGTTAATCGTGCGTCGTGTATAATTAGACTTCGGTCATGCGTCGTACGACAAACAACAATAGGCCTTGTGGACTTCGAGAGAAACTGAGTGAGCTTGAGAACGTAATTCGTGAGTTTCTAAGGTCTGAGAATCAGATGTCCCGAATGTGAAGTTCCATCTTCATATTTATACTCTATTTTTCCGTTGGCAAGCCTTGAATTCGTATCTTTAATAGAATAACCGTTTGATATTGATGATAGCGTCCGTTATGTCCGTTGTTATTGATGATGGCAACCATTACAATCTTTGGTCATGAATGTCTTTTGAATCCTGCATTAAACATGATATAACGTATGTCATAAGTTAATAACTGAAATCAGGTCGTACGACAGAATTTGCCAGACGGGTTTTAAGTCGTTGTAGTCGGGGTCGCCTACTGGAAGGGCGTCGGTTATCGCTAGTCGTACGACGGTGGACTGTTGGAATTTCTACCCAAACAGTTTGCCCCCAAATTTAAAATTCAAGCGGCAACTTTTTTGAAATTTAAATTTTAAAATTAGGACACGTGTCATAAAAGAAACGCGGGTAGTTCGAATGGAACCGAATCGGTTTGTTTCCAACTGAACCATGATGTCACCCCCTGCAGAGTAAACGGTTAGACAGCTAGTATCGGACAGGTGTCATGCATTCGATGGATGCACTCGAGTGGTTTGCCTGACACGTGTCAACTGGCGATTGGCGATTCGTTTTTTAGGCGATTCGCTTTCCAATTTTCAGCATAAATAAGGATTGTCCTTATTTTTCTCTTTTTTTACGCTTATCTTTTTTAGAGATCACATAACTCCGGTGAGATACACTTTCCGAGTAATCAAAATCATTTCCATTCTAAGTTCGAGGTTTAGAGTTCTACTTAAGGTACGACTTCCAGTTTTCCCTCTGTGTCGATTACATGCGTAAGAAGTCCATCGCTAGAAAACCTAGAAAAGCTTGGGACATTCTTAGTTACTGGCGTGCGACCCTGAATATCCCAGATTTTCAGATGTCGACCGAACCCGTGAGTGTGTATAGGGAAGAGGAAAACTTAGATTACTTTAAAAAATTAGCCAGGATTCCAATTGTAATCAATCTGATGACATCGGAAGACTTAAAACCGGACGAGGTTCCGAAGGGGTATTGCGTTCTATACGAATATCCCTTCAAGATAGGATTTACCTGGCCATTTAGTCCTTTGGCCAGGACTTTTTTGTATGCCTTTGATTTGACGCCTGGACAGTTAATGCCTCAGTTCTGGCGAATTGTCCAGGTTATTGAGCATCTTACGGCTGATTGGGAGGTTCCGTTCAACTTGAACGACCTCCTGACTGCTTATAGCGTCCGACCGGATAACTATCACCGGTATAGTTTATTCCCTCGAACGAAGGGAGACAATGTACTAATGCACAATACTGCGGTGAACGACCGTGGTTGGAAACGCCAGTATGTTTTTATCCAAGTGGCGTCCGTAAACGACGAGGACAGCCAATGGTTGTCGTCCGGATGGAATAAATCGGGTAGGTTTATCGTTTTGTCGTGCGTTTGTATTTTTTATTTTTTATAACATCCGTTCTGGTGGTTTCTTTTTCTGTTTGACAGTAATTGACTTCATTAAAGTGAAGCCAAATAGAGATTCTTACGACAAGATTCAGAGAATCTTGGAAAAAGTATCGCTGACCGTTCGTTTTCTGCTCGATCAAACGACGAAGAAGACGAGGCTGTCTTTGTAAGAGAAGCGACGTTCGTCGAGGGTCTTTGTCAAGAAGAGAGGAAAGAAGAGAGAGAAGACGAGAAAGAAGAAGAAAGAGAAGAAGAGATGTCTGGTATGTCGTTCAACAATACTTCTTTATTTTTGTATTGTATACGACTTCTTGTCTAACTTGTTTATTTTATTCAAGGGATGCACCTGCGAAGTCGTCCGCCCTTAAACGAGCCGAACAACTGGAACTTGCCCGCCAAGGGAGGGAAAAGACGAAGAAAAGATCTGCCCCTTCTGCGGGGGTAGACGCAAGAAGGGTCCGAGGCAAACCTCGACTCTCGCCCAAGAAGAAGGGCGACGCTGCTCTGTCGTCCCTTGCAGGGACGACACCATCGAAAGGAACCATTGCTAGGGTCGAGCTCGGAGGCTCGACTCAGGTGACGAAGGACACTCCAATGTCGGGGGTGTCGGGCGTTAATAAGCCTTTCCTTGCACCTTCTTCCTCCTCCAAGGGTGAGGAAAGGAACAAGGAGAAAGTGGGAGAGACGACTTTTAAAGTCACTTTCCCATCTGATTTTATGGCAAATGACGTCCTCGAGAGGGACGTCATTTTTCCACACCTGGGAAAATTCCTCCTCCCGACCTTCTATGACCGATACAAGGAGTCTCGGGTCAAGGACACGGGAGCGCATGCCGCTGGTCTCTCTTTCATGGTAAATTTTACTTATTTTCTATTTTCTCCGTTATTCAATTTCATTATTGTTAACTCTTTCCCTTCTGTCGTGTAGGCTTTCCAAGCCTGTCTGAGCTTCTTCGCTCAGACGGAAGGTCTTAGGGCGTCTTTCCCTGACGTCAAGAAAAGGGCCGATGAGGCTCTCGAAAGGGAGAAGGTCGCCCTGCAGGCGGTCGAGGCTGAGAAGGCGAAAGTTGAGGGCCTCAAAACTGAGCTCTCCGATGGTTGAAATCTACTAGAGATTTCGGATCGTGAGAAAGTTAAGCTCAGGGATCGTCTCCTTGAGCTGGAGGCGTCGTCGACCAAACTGGAGGTCGAGAAGATCAAGGTCGTCACTGTTGTCGTTGCTTCTGTTGACGAAATCACGTCCCTCAAGAAGAGGGTCGAAGAGCTGGAGGGTGACATAAAGGACCTTGAGGAAAAGAATAGGCAAGTTGAAGCCTTCTCCTGTGTCACGGCACGAGCTGCCTTGATGAGGCGCCATCTGAATGGGAAGAACCCCATGGCGTCGGCCGCTGAGGAGCTCAAAACTTACCTCGACACCGTGGGGACCGAAAGGGACCTCGATGAAGATGATGACCTGGAAGGGAGTGATGACGGAAAAGAGGTGGCGACAGTAGCTGATGTCGTGCAGGATCAACCTGACGTTCCTCCTTCTTAGCTCATTTCCCTTTGAATTTATTAAGGGTTGGCCGTCTGTGGTCGTTCCTTATACTTGTAGTTTTTCTTTTGGACATCTAATGAAAAAAATTTCTTTTGTCCGTCAATGCTTGTCACTTGCTTTTCTTTTTCAAATTTATACTTTATCGTACGTCGAATAAGTTAAAAATATATGTAGTCACGATATATCATATGTTTAACCACACCATCATTCAATAATGTGTTATAATGAAATCAACCAATATCTACGATTGACCAAATGCGATTTTAATAATGGTTTTCGGATCTAAATATCAAGTGTAGAAATTAACCTTTGTCAACAATTACGACCGACCGTATACATGCGATCATATGATTATTACCTGACATAAAGATTTTAACTAAGTCGTGCGTCCCTGCGAAGAACAACATTAGTGGGGTGGTCGTTGGTTTGACCAACGACCCTCCGATGCTTAAGTCAGTAATCTTTCTTAAGAAATAACCAAAGGAAATAGATTCTGAATTTAAAAGAAATACCTCTTTAAATGGACTGCATTCCAACTTCGTGGGATATCTCGACCGTCGAGGGGTTTGTATTTTATTAGCTCCCTTACCCACGATACCAGAGATTTGATAAGGACCTTCCCACTTAGTGGAAAGTTTACCTGCATTGAGCTCCTGAGTGTTTTGAAACACTCGACGTAGAACGTAGTCGCCTTCTTGGAAGACTTTGATTTGGACATTTTTGTTGAAATGTCGCTCGACCGCTTGTTTCTGTGACGCCATGCGGATATATGCTATTTGTCTAAGTTCCTCTAAGGCGTCGAGGTCATAGCTTAGGTCGACCAAGTTATGCTCAACGGACGTATGTCTTGAAGTCGGTAGTCGTACTTCAATAGGTAACACAGCTTCGCATCCATAGACTAAGGAAAAGGGAGTTTGTCCTGTGGACGTACGTGGTGTCGTACGATTAGCCCATAGAACGGAAGGTAATTCTTCCACCCATTTTCCTTTGGCAGCTTTGAGTCTTTTCTTGATTGAATTGATAATAGTTTTATTACTTGACTCGGCTAGACCATTCGACTGTGGATATCGAGGTGTCGATGTTACCAATTTGATGTTTCTTTCTTCACAAAAACTTCGCGTCCGATCACTGATGAATTGTGTCCCATTGTCGCATGTTATTTCGGATGGAATTCCAAACCTGCAAATGATGTTAGTTTGGATGAAAGAAACGACTTCTTTATCCCGAACTTGGGAAAAAGCCTCAGCTTCTATCCACTTAGAGAAATAATCTGTTAAAACTAGAAGGAATACCTTTTGCCCAGGGGCAGGTGGTAGTTTCCCAACGATGTCCATTCCCCATTTCATAAAGGGCCATGGGATCAAAGTCGAGTGCAAGGGTTCAGACGGTTTATGAGACATACCTGCGTGTCGTTGACATGCGTCGCACGACTGCACATACCTGATCGCATCTTGTCTTAATGTCGGCCAATAGTAACCTTGTCGTGATATCCTGTTGGCTAGACTGCGACTTCCTGAGTGATTTCCGCATTCACCATCGTGCATATCTTGTAGGATTTTCTGGACTTGCGTCTTGTTGGTAATACATCGTAGATTCAAACCAGTCGAAGATCTTCGATATAATTGTCCTCTGATCATGATGTACCTTGACGCTTTAAATCTAACCTTTCTTGCTTCCATTCTGTCGTCCGACAGTTGATCGTTCTCTAGATAATTTTTAATGTCGTCCGACCAAGAATTTTCTTCCTCAATTGGCGCGACCAGAGTATTATCGTCGTCTTTGATAGATGGTATTGCAAGGTGGACTATTGGGATATTGTCGAATGTCGTTTGGTTAAGTGCTGACCCCAAATTGGCTAGTGCGTCAACTTGAGTGTTCTGATCTCTTGGTATCTGCTCGATTATGAAGCGACTGAACTTCTTTGCTTCTTCTTTTACTATTTTATAATAGTCAATCATCCTCAAATCTTTTGTTGCGAACTCTCCATTAATTTGGTTAATGACTAAAGACGAGTCGCTTCGGACATGCAGATGTGTTGCCCCCAAGTCATGAGCAATTTTGATTCCTGCAATCAGTGCTTCGTATTATGCCTCATTATTTGTTGCTTTGAAGTCTCATCGTATGGAGTACACTATCTTGCCCCCTTGTGGGGACTGTAGGACGACACCCAGACCTGTTCCTCGTATGTTCGATGAACCATCAACGTCGAGCGTCCAAGTGGTGTCGTGCAAAGTCACCACAATTAACTCATTGGACGTCGTCGCTTCTTCTAGTTCTGGACTGAAATCTGTAACAAAATCTGCCAAGACTTGTGATTTGATCGCCGTTTTGGGCTTGAAATCCAGATCATAATTACTGAGGTAGATGCTCCATTTAGCTAATCGTCCTGTTAGTTCGGGTTTTCTTAACACAGACTTCAATGGAAAGTTAGTTACAACAGTTATAGGATGCGGTTCAAAATAATGTCGTAACTTCTTAGCGGCCATAACTAACGAAAGCAAAAGTTTTTCTATAGACGAGTACCTGGTTTCAGCGTCTAATAAAGTTTTACTTACATAGTAGATTGGCAATTGTCGTCCGTCGGTTTCTCGTATAAGGACTGAACTCACCGAATTAGTACTGACGGCTAGATAGAGTTGAAGAACTTCGCCTTTCTCAGGTTTGGAGAGGAAGGGAGGTGAGGTCATGTATTTCTTGAGTTGTTGCAACACCTCTTCATGCTTATCAGTCCACTCGAATCCTTTGCTTTTTCGCAGGATATTGTAGAATAGGTGACATCTGTCGGACGACCGAGAGATGAATCTGTTTAATGCTGCTACACGTCCTGTTAGACGCTGGACTTCTTTAAAATTTATGGGTGATTTTAGCTCGATAATTGCTTTGATTTGATCTGGGTTAGCTTCGATTCCTCGTCGTGTGACCATGTAACCGAGAAATTTGCCAGCTCGAACTCCAAAGGAACACTTTGTCGGATTTAACTTCATTTTGTATTCACGAAGAATGTCGAACGACTGTTTCAAATGTTCTATATGATCGTCCGTATGTTTCGATTTGACGAGCATGTCGTCGATATATACTTCCATAGTGTCGCCCAAATGTTCTTTGAACATCATATTCACTATCTGCTGATACGTCGAACCTGCATTCTTAAGACCAAAAGGCATTACTTTATAACAATAAATACCTTTATCTGTCATGAAGGCCGTTTTTTCTGATCATCGGAATGCATCAATATCTGGTTATATCCAGAATATGCATCCATGAAGGTGAGCAATTCGAGCCCAGCTGTAGCGTCGACCATAGAATCGATGTGTGGCAACAGAAATGGATCTTTTGGACAGACCTTGTTAAGGTCTGTGAAATCAATGCATACTCTCCATTTTCCATTTTTCTTTTGGACGATAACAACGTTGGCGAACCAATCTGGATATTTGACTTCTCGTATCTTTCCTGTTTTAAGCAAATTATCAACTTCGTCGTTGATAACTTTATCCCTTTCAGGAGCAAATTTTCGTCTTTTCTGTTGAACGGGTTTGAATGGTGGATCGACGTTGAGTTTATGAGAAATAATACTCGGATCGATGCCCACCATGTCTTCGTGCGTCCATGCGAAGCAATCATAGTGGTCCTGCAAAAAAGAAATTAGTCTCTTTTTGAAGGATGGATCGAGTGTCGGACCTATGTAGACCATCTGATCAGGCTTATCCTGGTTTAGGACGACAGCTTCCAAGCAATAATCGTCGTCAATCCCAGGAACGTCCTGGTTCTGTAATTGCTGTATTGTTTGCTTCGGGGGATTCAAAGAGACTTTGTAACATTCTCTAGCAACTTTTCTTTCGCCTTTGATCTCCTGTACTCCCCATTGTGTGGGGAATTTCAAGGTTTGGTGGTACGTCGAGGGTACGGCTTTCATATCGTGGATCCATGGTCGCCTAAGGATAACGTTATAAGCCGATGAGCAGTCGACGACGTTGAACTTTGTCTGCCTGTTGATTCCTTTAGCATATACTGGTAGTGTGATTTCCCCCATGGTATTTGTCGATCCTCCGTTAAATCCAACGATTGTAGTCGAGTGTCGGGTAATCTCGGATTTGTCGATCCCCATAGCTTTCACTGCATCAAAAAAGATAATGTTAGTGGAACTACCTCCGTCGACGAGTATCCTCTTTGTCAGGCAATTTCCAATGCTCAATTGGATAATTAGTCCATCATGATGTTTCTGGTGTACGTCGTCGAGGTCTGCTTGGTCGAACGTCAAGGGCATAGCTTCTAAATCTGCATCCTCCTTGGGTCTTGCCTCCTTTGGAATTGGTCGGTCGTCGGGATCGCGACTAGCATGTCTCTTAGCAGCTGAATATGTGGTTCCACAGATATCAGAACCTCCGGTGATACAATTAATCACTTTTGCATGCTCTGGGGATGTAGGACGCACATCCTTCTTTCCCATTAATTCTTGTAAATAACCTTTCGAATTAAGCCAGGACAATTCTTTCTTCAAGACGATGCAATCATCCGTTATATGACCGAAGTCATTATGGAAATCGCACCATTTTGTTTTGTCTTTCTTATCACTGTCCTTATCGCTTTTCTTTGGCCATCGAATGTTTTGTTGGAGCTGTTTCAGGGACGCGACGACGTCCTTGGCTGATCCAGGGAAGCCATAAGATGATACCTTAGGATACTGGACAGATTTGGAAGTCGTCGGCCCTGTCTTTTCAAATCTGACATTTGAATTATGTCTGGTAGGCTCTGATCGACCGGTCGGCTTTGGTTTGAAGTCTGGCTTTTTAACACCTAGGCCTTTCTTGTCGCTCGAGTGTTTAATTCTGAAAGCGAAGTCATCCTCGACCCTCATATGAGCGAGCGTCCTTGCTCGTACGTCTTCAAAGGTTTCTAGAGGATATTTCGTAAGGTCGAGATATAACCCTGAACTATCGTCTAGACCCCGTTTGTATGCTTCAATAGCTGTTTTTACGTCGCAATTTCGGATACCGATCATTTCTGCATTGAACCGGTTAAAATAGTCCCGGATGGACTCTCCATTTTTCTGTACGACATAATAAAGGTCACTCGTCTGTTTTTCCATTTTTCGGCTGCTGGCGAATTGTTGAGAAAATTGGTTCACCAATTCTGCAAAAGACCCGATGGTTTTGGGTTTGAGATTAATCAACCATTGTAACGCTGCTCTAGTCAAGGTCGCTCCAAAACTCTTGCACATACAGACTTCTTGAAACTGATACGGTATCGAGACAGTCCACATAAGTTGTTTGTATTGGGCGACGTGTTCTGTCGGATCAGTGACGCCTGAATATTTTGGGGTGAAGGTCGGGATGCTATACTTCTTTGGGACGTCCACTAATGCGATCTCATCAACAAACGGCGACGCCTGAAATCCCGTATGTGGCTCGACATCAACTGGAACTGCTGCCCCCGGTAATTTGGCCAACATCGACAAGACACGCTCATTCTGTTCCTCCAGAAGCTTCAATCGTTGCGCAACGGGATCTAACGGGACACCACTTGGAACACCCAATGGAACATAACCTGATCCGTTGAAGCTAGTCTGCTGCGAGGAATCAGAGGCATGTCCATTGAATGACATAGAGGCCATAGGCATGGTTGGGACTATGAAGGTCGCAGGATTAACTGGTGGTGGACGAGGATAATTAGGCAATGGAGGGGGTACGTTCCAAGCACCGGTATAAGCATTCGTAGTCCCCGTCACATTATTTCCACTCTGGTTTCTTAGATGCTCGATGGTTTCAGCCGCTTGTCGAGCCTGGGCTGTTAGGGCGTCAATACGGGCACGGGCAGCAGTCAGCTCCATGTTCATCTGGGCCACAACATGATCTTGAGTTCCTTGGAATGCTATTGTCCTGAATGACTGTAAAAAGAGAACACTTGAAGGAAAACGTTAGTACGTCGTAAGATTATCGAAGATTTTCTTTGGATGGAGCCCCACGGTGGGCGCCAAACTGTTTATGCCAAAAATCTCCCAAGGAAAATTTAAGGTCAATGTGAAGTCTGATCCAACCAAAGAAAGTAACTCCAATAATCGTACGACAATAAAGAAAAATAAAGTAAATGAGACGAGAGAATTGGTGACGCGGAAAACCCCTGAAATGGGTAAAAACCGCGGACGAGTGTGAGTCGTCGTGCACTATGGACGTCAATCAGGGACGTCGTCCTTTATAACAAGTGTTACAAGTGTAATACAATGTAAAACAATACAATAAAGTAAAGTTAATCGTGCGTCGTGTATAATTAGACTTTGGTCGTGCGTCGTACGACAAACAGCAATAGGCCTTGTGGACTTCGAGAGAAATTGAGTGAGCTTGAGAACGTAATTCGTGAGTTTCTAAGGTCTGAGAATCAGATGTCCCGAATGTGAGGTTCCATCTTCATATTTATACTCTATTTTTCCGTTGGCAAGTCTTGAATTCGTATCTTTAATAGAATAACCGTTTGATATTGATGATAGCGTCCGTTATGTCCGTTGTTATTGATGATGGCAACCGTTACAATCTTTGGTCATGAATATGTTTTGAATCCTGCATTAAACATGATATAACGTATGTCATAAGTTAATAACTGAAATCAGGTCGTACGACAGAATTTGCCAGGCGGGTTTTAAGTCGTTTTAGTCGGGGTCGCCTACTGGAAGGGCGTCGGTTATCGCTGGTCGTACGACGGTGGACTGTTGGAATTTCTACCCAAATATGAACCAAACACATTGTGAAATAAATATATGTTAATCAATATTTTGAATGTTAGTTTTAGATGAAAAAATCATATAAATTAACACATGATGCATAGTTGTCAAAATTATCATAAGTTTATGGATTCTTATAACAAGACCCCTACTTACAAAAGTCTACATTATTTATACTTTTAATCGAATTATTTAATATCATTTTTTCTTAAATATATAAAAGAGTATATTATGATTTTTGTTACTATAATTTGTCAAAGGTTTCAATTTTTATCCATATGATTTGAAAATACGTTTGAGGATTGTGATGTCCGGCGTGGCATGAGAACTAGAACCGGGATTTGTGGTGAAATCCAATAACATCACGGGTGACCCCATTCACGTGTTCTCGTCACCCAAGATGGTAACGAGTCTCCCCCGTCTTTCAGGAGTTATCTCTGTTATATTGGTACAGGAAAGAAATAATGTCCCGTTTGGGAGCTATTGACATTGATTCAATACATGGATCTTCCGGTAACATTTAATTACCGTTCATGCTTATATTATAAACTGTCTTGGAATGTTAATCCGCTAGACTTCGGCCTAACACTTGTGTTCATGTTCATTGGCTCACATGTTCTGCTAGTGGTGCGAGTAGGGCACCTTGATTCGCCGGAAGCGCACCTAGGACCCTCCATGGACCGGACATTTTTGGGAATTCGAGATAGAGCGTTTTGAAGTCATAGTGACACCCATCTTAATCTAGTTGTTAATTGTTCTAGATTAAATAGTTTGTCATGTATATGTCTTATTTGTTCCGCTACCTCATTTAAAGAACTACCTCAACTTTATTGGGTTTTAGTCGTCATGTTACAGGTTTTTATATCATCTCATGTTAGTCGTTATATTGTCGAAATTTTAAGTTTTATTTTACCCAAATTTTTAGGGTGTTACATTCAGGGTAGGATTTGGAGGGGGTGGTTGGTTCAGGTACACTTAAAAAGGGATGGGTGATTGTGAAGATGGGGATGAAAATATTTAAAAAAAACATATTTTTCGTGTTTAATTGGCTTTTTATTGACAGCGTCAAATCCTAATGACTAAAGAAAACTAAAATACAAACTACAAAGATAATACAGGTAATTTTAAAACTACAAGGACAAAAACAGAAACCTTGACAAACTTCAGGGACTGAAATCGGTAGTTTATACTCCATATAAAACTAGTCCTTTAATAGTCTGTCTGTATGATTAAGATTAAGGCTATGTTTGGCAAAAAAAAGCTAGCTTATAAGCTAGCTTTTTCTTCCTGGTACGTGTTTGGATAACCATAAGCTAGCTTATTATAATATATAAGCTAGCTTATAAGCTAGTTTGACAAACAAAGCCTAAACCGTTTTAATACTAATTGCAAAACGTTTTACCGTCCAGTTTTTATGAGTAATAATAATCCAAACTAGTAAAATACAAGCGGAGGGAAGTTCGGGTCGGGCCGTCCCTCATTTGGGACCACATCCGTGTCAGAAAAGGAAGCTTGTTCCCTAAACCCTGCAGTGTCTACTTCCTATTGGGCCACGTACCCCTTCCACCAAACTACTTTCCACGTGGCACCCAATCGTATCAACACCAAAAAGATTTAATTTCTCAATCAACGGCCAAGATTTCGTCCTCGTGTCAGATATCTACGTCATACCAACTATAGGTCCTGCCCAGGTCGGTGACGGGCAGCTGCCCGTCCCCACCACTCCTCCAGCAGGTATTATTGGTAATGGTCTTTTCCCCTTCTTTCCCCCAAAACTTCATTTTCGATAATAATAAGTTCCCTCCCTCCATCCAAGATTTCTTCTATCTCATTCTTTATAAAGTTTACATTATAAAGATTGTTTTTGGCGACAGAGAGTAACTGGGAATTCTTCCAACCCTTTGGAAAGCAAAATTTGTTTTCTCGATCGGTCAATTTTACTTTGATTTGCATATGGCCGGTATGTGTTGTGGGGTTGTAGGTGAGACCGAGACTCCATCCACGGTTGAGCCGAGTGGTGGTCGTCAAGCGAGGCGTCGCAGGATGGATATTCATCAGCTTAAATTCCTTGCTGCTGCTGCGGCGGCCTCGGACGTGGTGCTGGCGCCGGTGCCGGGGAGCGGTAGAAAGCGGAGGAAGGTACAAAGTCTAGAGACGATTGCTAATAATAGCGTTGATGCCAAGGTTTTAACTACGCCGCTAGAGTGCGAGAAGGTAGTTCAGCAGAAGGAAGACGGTCATCTTGGAAGTTCATCGGAGACGGTGTTGTACCCATGCAAGTCGTCGTCGGAGACTATTTGTGATGTGCAATCATCTAGATTTGGGGTGACGACGGTGTGTGGAAGGAGGAGAGATATGGAAGACGCCGTTGCTGTAAAACCGTCGTTCTCTAGTGATCTACACTTGTACGGCGTTTACGACGGCCATGGATGCTCACATGTAACACTTCTGTCCGAAATTCTTCTAGCATGAGAATTGGTTAATTTCTAAGAAAATACTTTCTGAATACTGAATTATTTGTTTAACTTGTGCAGGTGGCGATGAAGTGCAAAGATCGAATGCACGAGATAGTGAAGGAGGAGGTGGAAAATAGCGGGGAATCATTGGAATGGAAAGAGACGATGGCGAAGAGCTTCTCACGAATGGATAAGGAGGTGACGGAATGGAGTGAAGGTGCTTCAGGCTCCAATTGTCGATGCGAGCTTCAAACTCCCCAATGCGATGCGGTTGGATCAACGGCCGTAGTTGCAGTGGTAACTCCCAACGAGATTGTTGTCGCGAACTGCGGTGATTCCCGTGCCGTACTTTGCAGGAACGGCGTTGCTATTCCTCTTTCCTCCGATCACAAGGTATATATTTATTATTTAATAAATCTTCACGAGTATTCTAATAATTTCCTCGATCTGGATCTGGCTGATTTAAGATCTCGTTTTCATTTGAGTATAGCCTGATCGACCAGATGAACTCGCTCGAATAGAAGAGGCCGGCGGACGTGTGATTTACTGGGACGGCGCACGAGTTCTCGGCGTGTTAGCCATGTCTAGAGCTATAGGTATATTGTTAGTCCAAAAACCTTTGGATCCGCAATTTTAGCCATGAGTCTTAACAGTTCTGCCTTCATTATCTTTTCAGGCGATAATTATTTGAAGCCGTACGTGATACCGGAACCGGAGGTAACCGTAACGGAACGGACGGCGGAGGACGAGTGTCTAATTTTAGCCAGCGACGGGCTGTGGGACGTTGTGTCGAACGAAGTAGCATGTAGCGTCGCACGCATGTGCCTGAACTCGCAGAAGCCTCCGTCGCCTCTGCGGTCGCCGGGAAACGAAGTCAACGTCGCCGGCGGCGAAAGTTCTGACAAGGCATGTTCAGATGCGTCGATACTTTTGACGAAACTAGCTTTGGCTAGACGGAGCTCAGATAACGTGAGCGTCGTTGTGGTTGATCTCAGAAGAAATCTATAACAGGCATCTGAATTAGGGAAATTTTATTGCAAGCTTGAAATCTTTCTGATTCAACGTCAATTGATTGTTCAGATATCATCTTCGATCTAAGATCACAGATCCGATGTTTCAACAATATACTAAGTGTATAATTTTACATCATCAATCTATTAAACATCGTAGTTGAAATACTATTTCTTGAATTTGGAGTTTTGAATCGGAATCTTATAGATTTGAAATTCGTAAAAACCGTACCATGGCGACATGAAGTGAATGAATCTGGCGGTGGACGGTGGTAGTTTGCGACGGCGACGGCGACGGCGGGGAGAATGATTAATGGTGCAAGTGGTAGATGGAAAACGAGGTGGAAGGGGTGGGGTTCCACCAGGGATTCGAATCCTTTGACATGATGAGGACGGGGGCACAAGTCAGCGGCAGGTGCAGCCACGTCTACCCTTTTTGTATTTGGTCCAAAATATGACGTCACCGTATATGTGCTGGATTCCACCCAAATGTATAGTTATGAAAACAGTAATTTTATCAAATGTTAATATTAATAACAAGTCTTGTTGAATGATTTGATGGAATAGACAATAAAAGCATATTACATGCTTTTAAAATATACTATTAAAAATAATGTATATGGGTTTGTCAGTTTATTTGTTGTCCGTATATAAATATTATATAATTAAAATTTTTTTATCAAGAATGCATTTTAAACGAAATGATTCATAAATTTTGTGTTTATAATAAATGTTATAAAAAATTGGACACGTGTTACAATTACGATAGATTTTCGGTTTCGTTCTCAACGAAATTCAAGCTTTTAACATAACCTCCTCTAATAATATAATATTAGATATTTAATACATTAATTTCGTTTAAAAAAAAAGGAAAAATAGAGGAGGATATCCTTTTATATTTGGACAAAAGAAGTTGTTTCAATACTTGTTCCTAGGGGTGCTTAAAATTCCGAACAACCCAACCCGAAAAACGCAAAAAAACTCAAACCAAGGTAATCTGATACATAATCTATACAAAATTTTCTCAAACCGCATCTATTGGGTTGGATCTAAAGTAACCCGACCAAAATATGTACTTTTTTATTTTATTTTATGGTTTTAGACTTTTAGCGACTTTTCTTTCTATTAATTCTCAAGTCTTCTTATCTTAGTCGTAGTTTAGATCTATCTACGAGACCATGCCGATTAAAATCGTATGAATTTAACCTTCAAGTTTTCAAACATCTTCAACATCGATAGAATTAAGAGCCAAGAGATAGTCTTCTTTTACTTTTCTCTTATTAATCTTATTTTTTATATTTTCATTTTTTATTTTAGTTTTTTAAACGGAATCAGTTAGTTAGATTGTACAATGACGTATTAAAGTTTCAATCTAACCAACCCAACCCAACCCGCACGGTTTGGGTTGGGTTGCACTTTTGATTGAGTTGGGTTGGGTTGAGATTTTTCAAACCGCAAACATTAGGTTGGGTTGTTAAAATGTCTTCAACCCGGTCAACCCAACCCGTAAACACCCCTACTTATTCCGTTTATAATTTAACATCATGAGTTTCTTTTCAACCATTTTATTAATGGTTCCGTCACATTTGATTTTAATAGAAACTACAAAAAACAAATACTAAAATATGTTAGAGTGAAAAGTTTAAAACATATTTAAAATCTCTATTTGAAATAGGCTATTAAACAATTATCATGATAGTGATATGATTATTTTTATTATATTCTAATAAAAAACTTTGAAATCAGCAAAAAAAAAAAAAAATTTATTAAATACATGAAATATTTTAATAATATTAATGATTAATCTTCAAAATGGAGAATTTGTTGAAGTTGAATGCAATTTATTTTAGAGATTTTAGACTTTAATTCTTCGTTTTAAACAACTTTTGGAGATTATGTCGGAGATACTCTAATATACCTCAATAGTTTGCTTTATATATATATATATATATATATATATATATATATATATATATATATATATATAGGGTCAGGTTCACGTGAGACCAAGCTGTTTCCGTGAGACCGTGTGAGACCAAGCCTTAAAACATGAAACTTCACACCGAAACACTGTGAAGGTAAAAAACATTCGAACCTTCATAATGTAATCACACTATGAAGGTAAAAAAACCTAAACCAAGTTAAAAAAAGTCAAACCTTCACAGATAAAAGACTGTGAAGGTATATTCAAACCTTCACAGTGAAGACGCTGTGAAGGTAAAAAAAGCGAACATTCACAGCGAAAAACACTGTGAACGTAACATTTACGGTGTTTTCCCTATGAAAAGTTCGATTTTTTTACATTCACAATTTTTTGGTGTGAAGTTTCATACTTTAAAGCTTCGTCTCACCGGTCTCACGGAAACTGTTTGGTCTCACGCGAACTTAAGTCTCTCTCTCTCTCTCTCTCTCTCTCTCTCTCTATATATATATATATATATATATATATATATATAGGGGAGCGATCAAATGGAAACCACTCTAATTTTGAAAACCGTGGAAACCCTCGATTTCATTGGTTAAGTTAATGAAATTGTTTCATGAAATTATTTAATTTGATGAAATTGTTTCATACAATTCTGTTGTTGATGAAATCGTTGCATATATTTGTGTTTTTTATGTAAAAATGAAAAAGTTTCATCAGACTGCGAAAATACATGAAACAATTTAATTAGAATGAGAAAAATATATGAAACTACATAAAAAACACAAATATATGAAACAATTTCATTAACAAAAGAATTACATGAAACAACTTGATCATATTAAACAACTTTATGAACCAATTTCATTAATTTAACCAATGAAATTGGCGGTTTCCAAAGTTTCCAATATAATATGGTTTCCAATTGAAACCACCTCTCTCTCTCTCTCTCTCTCTATATATATATATATATATATATATATATATATATATAGGGTCAGGTTCAAGGGAAAACCTCAAAAAAAGGGAAAATCGAGAAACACCCTGATAGCCATTCATATGGACGGTATGCACTTGTGCATACAAGTAATTTGTAACATGCACACGTGCATATGCACAAATGCATATAATGCACAAGTGCATGAAATCCCAAAACATCTTAATTTACTTGTATGCACAAGTGCATATCGTCCAGATGAATGGTTACCAGGGTGTTCCTCAATTTTCCATTTTTTGAGGTTTTCCCTTGAACCTCCCTCTCTCTATATATATAGACACACACATGGGCAAGTTCAAACGAGAAGGTCAAGTTTTATATAATTTTTTCTAGATACATTTTTATTTAAAAAATTCTAAATTTTTTTGTTCGTTCATTTTTGTTCGTTTAGCTCTTAATGAATAAACATAAACGAACACGAACAAACATATTTTTTTAACGAACGAACAAGAACTTAAAAAACTTTGTTCGTTTACCGTTCGTGTTCGTTCGTTTGTTTAGTTAAGTTAAAAGAACAAACACAAATAAGCCTTCGTTCGTGTTCGTTCGGTTCGTTTACAGCCTTATATGTTTGGCAAACTAGCTAATAAGCTAGCTGATGACTGATAAGCTAGCTGATGAAAAAGTCACGTTTGACAAAACTAGTTTATAAGCATGTAAAATTACAAAAAAAAACATCTAAAAAAACAATCAATTACAATATTTAATAATATAATTAAAACAAACTTATAGTAATATAATATATTAATTAATACAACTAAGGTAATAAATAATATAATATGTTAATTAAAAGAATTTAATTTTTTATAATATATATTATAAATTTTGAATTTTAAACGAAATTTAAAAAAAAATCTACATTAACTTATGATTTTAAATAACCGTTACATATAATATGAAAAAAATAATAAAATGATAATTACAAAAATAATAATTAATAACTAAAATATATTGATCAATATTAAAAAAATTGATATAATCACCAATAATTCTAAATAATTAAAAACTAATATCAATATATAGTTAAAATTTATGTTCTGATAATATTAATTAAATATTAATTAATTAATAATAATAAATTTTAATAATTAATATTTATTTATAATTAATAGTTAATATATAATAATGAATATTAATGAGGGCATAATTAGAATAATCACAAAAAACTCCTCACAAAAAACTCAAAGTAATTTATCAAAAAGTTAGCTTATGTCCATCCAAACATATACATAACTTATAAGCTAGCTTATTTTTGTCAAACATAATTGTCATGATTTTGATTGATGGAATATAATTATCATGCAACTGTTCAAATAAATATGTTTTAATTTACATTGGTTGTTGATCGAATGAGAATTCAAAGGGATGCTCTTGAGGCTAAGCATATACCATACAAGAGGTTAATTAAACAAACACGATAGACAAATGTTCTAGCAAACATGCATGTTGAATGGTAATGTCATAACATGATAGAAGATTATCTTTTCATAATTCCTTTGATATTTATTATCTTGGGCCATCTCTTTTTCTTTCTTTTGTCGGGTATTTTGAACTAAATTCCTTTATTGATATTATTATAAAGTAGATATGAAGCTGTGTTTTTTCTTTTCCATAATTTAAAATATGTTCCTTGTGAATTGTGACGATTCGAAATGGTAATCACGTCGATGTAGACAAATGATATCAGAATCCTCGAGAGAACATATGCTCAAGCTGCTTACATATCCGATGGGGTACGTGTTTATGCCAAAAATCTCCCAAGGAAAATTTAAGGTAAATATGGAGCTTGATCCAACCAAAGAAAGTAACGACAATAATCGTACGACTATAACAAGAATAAAGTAAATAAGACGAGAAAATTGGTGACGCGGAAAACCCCTAAAATGGGTAAAAACCGCGGACGAGTGAGAGTCGTCGTGCACTATGGACGTCAATCAGGGACGTCGTCCTTTAGAACGATTGTTACAAAATGAAATGCAATGTAAAATAGTGCGATAAAGTAAAGTCGGTCGTGCGTCGTATGTAATTAGTCTTTGGTCGTGCGTCGTACGACAAACGACAATGAATCTTATGAACTTCGAGAGAAACTGAGCGAGCTTGAGAACGTAATTTATGAGCTTGTAAGGTCTCTAAAATCAGATGTCCCAATGTGAGATATGAGCTCCATATTTATACTCCATCTTTCCGTTTCCCAAGTATTGAATGTGTAAGACCGTTTCTGGTATTGATGACAACATCTGTTACGCTTATTGCTATTGATGACGATTTCCGTTACATCCTTTGGCTATGAATACCTTTGAATTCTGCATGTAAACATAATGTAACATATATTGTGAGTGAGTAACGGAAATTCAATCGTGCGACATTATTTGCTGGACCAATATTTGATTGTCTAGTCGAATCGCCCAAAAGAAGGGTGTTGGCTGTCGTCAATCGTACGACTAAGGCTTAGTGGAATTTTCTACCCAAACAGTTTGCCCCCAAATTTAAAATTCAAGCGGCAATTTTTTGAAATTTAAATTTAAAACATGACACGTGCTGTAAGGGGAACGTGGGTAATTTGAATAGAACCAAATAAGTTCGTTTCCAACTAAATAATGATGTCATACCCTACAAAAGTAGCTAATTAGGGACAGGTGTCACGCATTCAAAGAACACACTTGAGTATTTTTCCTGATACGAGTGACACGTTTCACATGACGATTAGTGATCCAATTTTTCCCGGCGATTCGGTTTCCAAATTACAGTATAAATAAGGATTTTCCTTAATCTTCTCCTTTTTTTTACGCTTACCTTTTCAAAGAATACATATCTCCGGGGAGATTCAGTTTCCGAGCGACCAGAATCCTTTCCATTCTAGATTCGAGGTTTAGAACACTATTTAAGGTACGACTTCTAGTTCTTTTCTTTTGTATCAATTTATGCATAAGAAATCTTTAGCTAAGAAGCCTAGAAAAGCTTGGGATTGTCTTAGTTACTGGAAAGTGACTGTGAGTGTTCCTGATTTCAATATGTCGAGCGAGCCTATTAGTGTTTACAAAGAAGAAGAAAATCTAGAGTATCTTAAAAAATTAGCTAGGATTCCAGAGGGTGTCAATCTAGTGACGCCGGAGGATTTACGACCAGATGAAGTTCCGAAGGGATATGGTGTTTTATACGAGTATACCTTCAAAATAGGCTTTTCTTGGCCATTTATTCCCTTGGTCAGGGAGTTTTTAGATGCATTTGACTTATCGCCTGGACAGTTGATGCCTCAATTCTGGCGAATTGTCCAGGTGGTCGATCGTCTTACGGCCGACTGGGGGGCTCCGTTCAATTTGAACGACCTTCTAACTGCTTATAGCGTTCGAGCGGATAACTATCATAGATATAGTTTATTCCCTTGAACAAAGGGAGATACCGTACTGGTGCATAATACTGCGGTGAACGACCGTGGTTGGAAACGCCACTATGTTTTCCTCCAAGTGGCATCCTTGAACGATGAGGATAGCCAATGGTTTTCATCCGGATGGAACGAGTCGGGTAGGTTTTCTTATTTTGTCAGGTGTTTTTGTCGTGTGTCGTGCATTTATAGTGTATACTAATGATGTCTTTCTTTTTGTTTGGCAGTGATTGATTTCACTAAAGTGAAGCCAAATAGAGATTCTCTAAACAAGATTCAAAGGATCTTGGAGAAGAGTATTGTCGACCGTTCTTTTTCCGTTCGGTCGAACGACGAGGAAGACGAAGTCGTCTTTGTTGCGGAAGTTCCATCCGTTGAAGGTTCTCATCAAGGAGAGGATAGAGAAGAAGAAAGAGAAGAAAAGAGAGAAGAAGAGATGACTGGTACGTCGTTCGACGATTTTTTCGTAATTTTCATTACATGTCTCTTCTAACTCTTTTATTTCGTCCAGAAGATTCATCTACGAAGTCGGCTGCTCAGAGACGGGCCGAACAACTGGAGCTTGCCCGTCAGGGCAGGGAGAAATCAAAGAAGAGATATGTTCCTCCCGCGGGGGTGGATCTAAAGCGTCTTCGAGGCAAACCCCAGACTTCACCAAAGAAGACGGGTGAGGCTTCTTTGTCGTCCCTTTCAGGGGCGACGCCGGCGAAAGAAACCGTTACCGGTGTCGATCTAGGAAGCTCGACTAAGGTGACGAAGGACATTCCCTTGTCGGTAATGTCGAGCGTTGAGAAGCCTCCTTCCTCCTCTAAAGGTGAGGTGAAGAATAAGGAAAAAGTAGGAGATATGACTTTCAAAGCCACTCTCCCGGCTGATTTCATGGTGAATGACGTTCTCGAAAGAGATGTAATTTTTCCCCACTTGGCGAAATTCCTTCTCCCAACCTTTTACGATCGTTACAAGGAGTCTAGGTTGGAAGACACGGGAGCCCATGCCGCTGGTCTCTCTTTCATGGTAATTACATTCTATCTTTATTTCCTTCGTTTACTTGCTCTATTTTTAACCTTTTTGCTATTGTTGTAGGCTTTTCAAGCTTGTTTGAGTTTTTACGCTCAAACAGAAGGTTTGAGGGCGTCTTTTCCTGAAGTAAAGAAGAGAGCTGATGAGGCTCTTGAAAAGGAAAAGGTCGCTTTAAAAGCGGTCGAGGTTGAGAAGATGAAGGTCGAGTTTAGGGATCGCGTCCTTGAACTTGAGGCGTTAACGACCAAACTGGAGATCGAAAAAATAAAAGCCACCACCGATGCTGCTTCATATGCTAATGAAGTTGCGTCTCTTCAAAAGAAAGTCGAGGGTTTGGAGGGAAACGTCAAAGATTTGGAGGAGGAAAATCAGCAACTTGAAGCCTTCTCCCGTCTCACAGCCAGGGCTGCTTTGATGAGACGTCATCTGAATGGGAAAAATCCCATGGCATCGGCCGCTGAAGAACTCAAGACTTATCTTGAGAAGGTGGGGACTGAAAGGGACCTCGACGAGGATGACGATCTGGATGGGAGTGATGGCGGAGAAGAGGAGATGGTAGCAGGGACTGACGCCATACAAGAACAGTCTGGCTTTACTCCTCCTCAGCTTTAAGATCAAAGATCAATCGCTGCTGATCCGATGGAATATCTTCCTTGTCTTGGATCTTGGTTTTGTCATTGTCGATGGTGTCGCTATTATCGATTTCCGAAATAGTTTTGCCTTTTGAATCCATTAAGGGTCGATCGTCTGTGATCGACTCTTAACACTTGTAACTTCCTCTTTTAAACAACAAGGTTTCTATTTGTCTACTAATGTTTACATTATGTTTTTATACTTGATCGTACGTCGAATAATTTAGATAAATGGGCAATTATATTATATCAAGCATTCAACCATACCATCAAAAGAGAAATCAACCAAAACATTCTTAGGTAATTTATAGTAATGGTTCTAAATTCTAAATAGATTTTAACAGATTCTAACCTTTGAAACCCATTAAGATCGAACATATACGTATGATCGCGTGATTTTTATTCGACATAAAGATTTCAAATAAGTCGTGCGTCCCTGCGAAGAACAACATTAGTGGGGTGGTCGTTGGTTTGACCAACGACCCTCCGATGCTTAAGTTAGTAATTTTCCTCAAGAAATAATCAAAGGAATTAATTTCAAAGAATTAAAAGAAATACCTCCTTAGATGAACTGCATTCCAACTTCGTGGGATATCTCGACCATCGAGGGTTTGGATCTTATAAGCTCCTTTACCCACGACATTAGAGATTTGATAAGGACCTTCCCACTTAGTGGAAAGTATACCTGCATTAGGTTCTTGAGTATTTTGAAACACTCGACGTAGGACATAGTTGCCTTCTTGAAAATTTTTGGCCTGGACATTTTTGTTGAAATGTCGTTCAATCGTTTGTTTTTGTGACGCCATGCGAATGAGAGAAGCTTCTCGAAGTTCCTCTAAGGCGTCAAGGTCATAGCTTAAGTCGACCAAGTTATGTTCGACGGACGTATGCCTTGAAGTCGGTAATCGTACCTCAATAGGTAACACAGCTTCACATCCATAGACTAAGGAAAAGGGAGTTTGTCCTGTAGACGTACGAGGTGTCGTACGATTGGCCCATAGAACGGAAGGCAACTCTTCCACCCATTTCCCTTTGGCAGCTTTGAGTCTTTTCTTGAGTGAATTTATGATAGTTTTGTTGCTCGACTCGGCTAGACCATTCGACTGTGGATATCGAGGTGTTGATGTTACCAACTTAATGTTCCTTTCTTCACAAAATCTTCTCATTCGTTCACTGATGAATTGTGTCCCGTTGTCGCATGTTATTTCAGATGGAATTCCAAACCTACAGATGATGTTAGTTTGGATAAAAGAAATGACTTCTTTGTCCTGGATCTGAGAGAAAGCCGCTGCCTCGACCCATTTAGAGAAATAATCTGTTAAAACTAAAAGGAATACCTTTTGCCCGGGGGCAGGTGGTAATTTCCCAACAATATCCATTCCCCATTTCATAAAGGGCCATGGGATCAATGTCGAGTGCAAAGGTTCAGAAGGTTTATGAGACATACCTGTGTGTCTTTGACATGCGTCGCACGACTGTACATACCTGATAGCATCTTGCCTTAATGTCGGCCAATAGTAACCTTGTCGTGATACCCGGTTAGCTAGATTGCGACTTCCTGAATGATTTCCACATTCACCGTCGTGCATATCTTGTAGAATTTTCTGGACTTGCGTCTTATTGGTGATAATCGTAGATTTAGGCCAGTCGAAGATCTTCGATATAATTGTCCTCGGATAATAACGTACCTTGATGCTTTAAATCTAACCTTTCTTGCTTCCATTCTGTCATCAGGCAGTTGATTGTTCTCCAGATAATTTTTAATGTCGTCCGACCAAGAATTTTCTTCCTCAATCGGTGCGACCAAAATATTACCATCGTCTTTGATAGATGGTATTGTGAGGTGAACTATTGGGACATTATCGAACGTCGTTTGACTAAGTGCTGACCCCAAGTTGGCTAATGCATCATCTTGGGTATTCTGATCTCTTGGTATTTGCTCGATTACAAAGCGACTGAATTTCTTTGCTTCCTCCTTTACTATTTTATAATAAGCAATCATCCTTGAATGTTTTGCTGCGAACTCTCCATTAACTTGGTTAACCACTAAGGACGAATCACTCCGGACATGCAAATGTGTTGCCCCCAAATTGTGAGCAATTTTTATTCCTGCAATTAATGCTTCATATTCTGCCTCATTATTGGTAGCTTTGAAATCGCACCGTATGGAGTATACTATTTTGCCCCCTTGTGGGGACTGTAGGACGACACCCAGGCCTGTTCCGCGTATGTTCGACGAACCATCAACGTCGAGCGTCCAAGTGGTGTCGTGCAAAGTCGCCACAATTAACTCATCAGACGACATCGTGCTTTTTAGTTCTGGACTGAAATCTAAGACAAAATCTGCTAAGACCTGTGATTTGATCGTCGTCTTGGGTTTGAAATCCAACTCAAAATTGCTGAGGTAGATGCTCCACTTAGCTAGTCGTATTGTTAATTCAGGTTTTCTTAACACAGATTTTAATGGAAAGTTAGTTACCACAATTATAGGATGTGACTCAAAATAATGTCGTAGCTTGTTAGCGGCCATGACTAACGAAAGTAAAAGTTTTTCTATAGACGAATACCTGGTTTCTGCGTCTAGTAGAGTTTTACTTACATAATAGATTGGCAATTGTCGACCGTCGGTTTCTTGTATAAGAACTGCACTTACTGAATTAATGCTGACGGATAGGTAGAGTTGAAGAACTTCATTTTTCTCAGGTTTAGAGAGAAAAGGAGGCGACATCAAATATTTTTTAAGTTGTTGCAACGCCTCTTCATGCTTATCAGTCCACTCAAATCCTTTATTTTTTCGCAGGACATTATAAAATAAGTGACATCGGTCGGATGATCGAGAGATGAACCGGTTTAGAGCTGCTACACGTCCTGTGAGACGTTGGACTTCTTTAAAATTTCTGGGCGATTTTAGCTCGACAATTGCTTTGATTTGATCTGGATTAGCTTCGATTCCTCGTTGTGTAACCATATAACCGAGAAATTTGCCAGCTCGAACTCCGAAAGAACATTTTGTTGGATTCAACTTCATCTTATACTCACGCAAAATATCGAACAACTGCTTTAAATGTCCGATATGATCATCCGCATGTTTCGATTTGACAAGCATGTCATCGATGTATACCTCCATAGTGTCGCCCAAGTGCTTTTTGAACATCATATTCACCAATCGCTGATACGTTGAACCTGCATTCTTAAGACCAAAAGGCAAAGTAACAATAAATACCTTTATCTGTCATGAAGGCCGTTTTTTCCTGGTCGTCAGTATGCATCAATATCTGGTTATACCCAGAATACGCGTCCATGAACGTGAGTAATTCATGTCCTGCTGTAGCGTCGACCATAGAGTCGATATGTGGCAATGGAAATGGATCTTTCGGGCAGGCTTTATTAATATCGGTAAAATCAATGCATACTTTCCATTTACCATTTTTCTTTTGGACGACAACAACGTTAGCAAGCCAATCTGGATACTTGACTTCTCGTATTTTTCCTGTTTTAAGCAATTATCAACTTCGTCGTTGATAAATTTATTTCTCTCAGGAGCAAATTTCCGTCTTTTCTGTTGAATGGGTTTGAATGATGGATCGATGTTGAGTTTATGAGAGATAATACTCGGATTGATACCCACCATGTCTTCGTGCGTCCAGGCGAAACAATCATAGTGATCCTGCAAAAAAGAAATTAGTTGCTCTTTGAAGGAAGGGTCGAGCGTCGAACCTATGTAAACCATCTGATCAGGCTTATCCTGGTTTAGGACGACAACTTCCAGGCGATAGTCGTCGTTAGTCCCAGGAACGTCCTGGTTCTGTAATTGCTATACTGTTTGCTTCGAAGGCTTCAAGGAAACTTTGTAACATTCCCTAGCAATCTTTCTTTCACCTTTGATCTCTTGTACTACCCATTGCGTGGGAAATTTCAAAGTTTGGTGGTACGTCGAAGGTACAGCCTTCATGTCATGAATCCAAGGTCGCCCAAGGATAACATTATACGCTGATGAGCAATCGACGACATTGAACTTCGTCTGTCTATTGATTCCTTTAGCATATACTGGTAGTGTGATTTCCCCCATCCTCCACCATTAAATCCAACGAGTGTGGTCGAACGCCGTGTAATCTCGGATTTGTCGATGCCCATCGCTTTTACTGCATCAAAAAAGATAATGTTAGCTGAACTACCTCCGTCGACGAGTATCCTTTTTGTTAGACAATTTCCAATACTCAATTGGATAATTAGTCCATCATGATGTTTCTGATATATGTCATCGAAATCCGCCTGGTCGAACGTCAAGGGCATAGCCTCCAGCTCTGCGTCCTCTTTGGATCTTGCTTCTTTTGGAATTGGTCGGTCGTCAAAATCGCGGCTAGCATGTCTTTTAGCAGCTGAATATGTGGTCCCACAAATATCAGAACCTCCGGTGATACAATTGATCACCTTGGCATGCTCTGGGGATGTAGGACGTGCGTCTTTCTTTTTTGTCAATTCC
The DNA here is from genome assembly GCA_954870635.1 of Arctium minus. Taxonomy (NCBI): domain Eukaryota; kingdom Viridiplantae; phylum Streptophyta; class Magnoliopsida; order Asterales; family Asteraceae; genus Arctium; species Arctium minus. The sequence continues at coordinate 148,874,766 of OX941081.1, forward strand.
TGCAAATAACCTTTCGAGTTGAGCCAAGACAACTCTTTCTTTAAGGCGATGCAATCATATGTTATATGACCGAAGTCATTATGGAAGTCACACCATTTAGTTTTGTCCTTCTTGTCACTGTCTTTGTCACTTTTCTTTGGCCACCGAACGTTTTGCTGGAGTTGCTTCAAGGATACGACGACGTCCTTAGCTGATCCAGGGAAACCATAAGATGATACCTTAGGATACTGGACAGATTTAGAAGTCGTCGATCCTTTCTTTTCAAACCTGACGTTTGAAATTTGTCTGGTAGGCTCTGTCCGATTGGTTAACTTTGGTTTGAAGTCTGGCTTTTTAACACCTAAGCTTTTCCGGTCGCCCGAGTGTTTATTCCTGAAAGCGAGGTCATCCTCGACCCTCATATGAGCAAGCGTCCTCGCTCGTACGTCTTCAAAGGTTTCTGGAGGATACTTCGTAAGGTCGAGATACAACCCTGAACTATCGTCCAGACCCCGTTTGTACGCTTCAATAGCTGTTTTCACGTCACAATTCCGGATACTAATAATTTCCGCGTTGAACCGGTTAAAGTAGTCTCGGATGGACTCTCCATTCTTCTGTACGACACAGTAAAGGTCGCTCGTTTGCTTTTCCATTTTTCGGCTGCTAGCGAATTGTTGAGTGAATTGATTCACCAACTCTGCAAAAGACCCGACAGTTTTAGGTTTGAGATTAATCAACCATTGTAAAGCTGCTCCGGTCAAGGTCACCCCAAAACTTTTGCACATGCAGACTTCTTGGAACTGGTACGGTATCGAGACAGTCCACATAAGTTGTTTGTATTGGGCGACGTGTTCTGTTGGATCAGTGACGCCTGAATACTTTGGAGTGAAGGTCGGGATGCTGTATTTCTTTGGGACGTCTATTAATGCAATCTCATCAATGAATGGTGATGCCTGAAATCCTGTACGTGGCTCGACATCGACTGGAACTGCTACCCCCGGAAATTTGGCCAACATCGACAGGACACGTTCGTTTTGTTCTTCCAGAAGCTTTAATCTTTGTGCAACAGGATCTAATGGAACACCATTTGGAGTACCCAATGGAACATAACCTGATCCATTGATGCTAGTCTGATGTGAAGCATCAGAGGCGTATCCATTAAAGGGAATAGAAGCCATATGCATGGTTGGTATTACGAAAGTTGCAGGATTAATTGATGGTGGACGAGGATAATTAGGCAATGGAGGGGGCACATTCCAGGCACCAACATAAGCATTCGTAATCCCCGTCGTATTAATTCCATTCTGGTTTCTTAAATGCTCAATGGTTTCAGCTGCTTGTCAAGCCTGAACTGTTAGGGCGTCGATACGAGCACGAGCAGCAGTCAACTCCATGTTCATTTGAGCCATGACATGATCTTGTGTTCCCTGGAATGCCATTATCCTGAATAACTGGAACAAAGAACACTAAGAGGAAAACGTTAGTCTATCGTAAGATTATCGAAGATTTTCTTTGGATGGGGTCCCACAGATGGCGCCAAACTGTTTATGCCAAAAATCTCCCAAGGAAAATTTAAGGTAAATATGGAGCTTGATCCAACCAAAGAAAGTAACGACAATAATCGTACGACTATAACAAGAATAAAGTAAATAAGACGAGAAAATTGGTGACGCGGAAAACCCCTAAAATGGGTAAAAACCGCGGACGAGTGAGAGTCGTCGTGCACTATGGACGTCAATCAGGGACGTCGTCCTTTAGAACGATTGTTACAAAATGAAATGCAATGTAAAATAGTGCGATAAAGTAAAGTCGGTCGTGCGTCGTATGTAATTAGTCTTTGGTCGTGCGTCGTACGACAAACGACAATGAATCTTATGAACTTCGAGAGAAACTGAGCGAGCTTGAGAACGTAATTTATGAGCTTGTAAGGTCTCTAAAATCAGATGTCCCAATGTGAGATATGAGCTCCATATTTATACTCCATCTTTCCGTTTCCCAAGTATTGAATGTGTAAGACCGTTTCTGGTATTGATGACAACATCTGTTACGCTTATTGCTATTGATGACGATTTCCGTTACATCCTTTGGCTATGAATACCTTTGAATTCTGCATGTAAACATAATGTAACATATATTGTGAGTGAGTAACGGAAATTCAATCGTGCGACATTATTTGCTGGACCAATATTTGATTGTCTAGTCGAAGTCGCCCAAAAGAAGGGTGTTGGCTGTCGTCAATCGTACGACTAAGGCTTAGTGGAATTTTCTACCCAAACAGTACGCATTCTTGAGATTCTAACAATATAAGCATTAGATGCTTAGGCGACAAGTCGACAACTTAATCTAAGATCAAACATTCGCTCGGTACCACAAAGCACTAACAAACGAATCTTTCTTGTAAAGTAGGATCAAAATGATCTTGAACAAGTCCTGTTTAATCATTGATTTGATAATATTCGATAACATTTTATGAAGCAAAATTGTATAGAAATACAAAAGATGAATATATGCTAGACATATTCATCTAGCATATAAAGAAAAACTTATCACCATTGTGCCACGATAAGATTTGTTTCATTAGAACCACAACATTTTCATTTGTCACTTGATGCAATGTGGTTGATATTGGTCATGTCTATAGTTGTGCAGCAACCATAGTAAGACTGAAGAGGAACACACTCTTTGAAAAATAACAACACTAACAAAAAAATAATAGCAATAGTAATAAGAGTAATGACATTTGTTGATTAGTCAAAACCTCTAGAAATTGAGGGTATCAAATCTTTTGTATTGTGTATTATTGTATGTCTTGAAACGAAGATACAAGGAGTGTATAAAAACAAGGGAAGGTGATAGAAAACAAGGAAGGGCCTAGATTAGTGGAGGTAACAGTAGAGACCAAATATGCAAATAAGGAAAGGATTTTGATCAAATCCTTTACTCCCCCTCAAGGTGGAGCATGTAGGTCTTTAATGCCCAACTTGTCAAGTAGACATCGTAGTTGTTGCGCTCCCAACCCTTTTGTGAATAAGTCAGCGATCTGCTTTTGATGTCAATGTGTATAGGTTGAATTTCTTGTGTCTCCACTCTTTCTCGAACGAAATAGCAATCCATTTCAACGTGTTTGGTTCGTTCATGAAACACCGGGTTACTATCAATGTGTTGAGCCACTTGGTTGTCACAAAACAAAGGTGTTGGACCTGTGGGATTTATTTATAGCTCCTTAAGAAGCCAACACATCCATAAGATCTCACTGACTGTAGAAGCCATGGATCTATATTCCGCTTCTGCCGATGAATGGGATACCACATACTGTTTCTTTGTTTTCCATGATATAGGGGCACCGTCGAAGAGGAGAAGATACCATGTTCTGGATCACCTAGTGTAGGGACAACCAAGCTAATCAGAGTCACAATAAGCAATGAGTTTGGTGCCTCCGTTTCGTGGGAAAATAATGCCTTGTCCTGGAGTGGCTTTAAGGTATCGCAAGACTTTAGTTGCTGTATTCTAGTGGCTTTGTCGAGGAATGACAACAAATTGGCTCAGAACGTTAACAGAGTATGCAATGTCCGGTCTAGTAGCTTGCAAGTACAACAATCTTCCTACCAACCGTCGGTATTGGTTAGCATCGACCCGTGGTTCTTCCTTACTCTTGTCCAATTTCAAGTTTTGTTCCATGGGAAAAGTGCTTGGCCGATAACCTTGCATCCCGGAGTCTTCCAAAATATCTAAAGTGTGCTTCCTTTGGCTTAAGACCAGACCATCGGGTGTTTGTGCCACTTCAATTCCAAGAAAATACTTGAGTGCACCAAGATCTTTAATACTAAACTTCTCGTCAAGGTGGGTCTTGGTATGTTGTATTTTGACCGAGTCATTTTCCACAATGATAACATCATCCACATAGATGAGAGCTGCCACAAAAATGTTTTTCACTTTGTATATGAAAAGAGAATGATCCGCTTTAGACTGTTTGAAATCGAGAGTAAGTAGGACAGTGGTAAACTTTTGATACCCATTGCATGAGGCCTGTTTCAAACCGTAGAGAGACTTTCGAAGACGACACACTCGAGTTTCATTTTGATTGGAGAAGCCTTTAGGAATTTTCATGTAAAACTCTTCATCCAAATCTCCTTGCAAAAATGCGTTATTCACATCAAGTTGGTGAATAATCTAGTCTCTCTTGTAGGCTATGGCTAGTAGTGTTCTAACAGTAACCAATTTTGCAACCGGGGAAAATGTGTCGTGGAAGTCTACCCCCTCTATTTGTGTGTACCCCTTTGCAACGAGTTGAGCTTTGTACCTCTCGATTTCTCCATTAGGATTGTATTTTATCTTGTAGACCCACTTAGAGTCTATGGCGTGTTTCCCTTCGGGTAACGTTTCGAGGGTCCTTGTCTTATTTTCTTTAAGGTCTCATATCTCCTTTTTCATAGCCTCTTTCAATTTATCATCCTGCATGGCTTGTTTTAAAGATTTTGGCTGAGAATTTATCATATGAAATGAAATTAGCAATAGGGTGTACCGTTGAGGTTCATTGGTTAGATGCGAGTTGTGCATTGTCGACCGATGGGGGAGGTTTTACAATGAAATCGTCAAGGCGCCTTGGCTGTGACATGTTTCTTCTGGTTCTAGTCTCCACAACTTCTCTATTTGTTTCTTCATTAGGTACCTGGTGTGCCAGTTCTTCACTTGAGAAGGATGTCGATGGATTTTCACCTTCTTATCCTGGGCCTTGATCTAAATCCTCATCCAGTGGACCTTGATTAGAATTATCGGCCAGATCCTCGCTTGTAATGGTGTTGTGAGGACTCCAATTTTACTCGAATTGACTTGTTTCTTCAACTATCCCATTTGACAGGTCGAAGATATCACCCTCATTTGTTGTGTTGTCATCTTGTGAAGTGGCAGTAAAAGGGTAGTTCTATTCACAAAACTTAACATCCATGGAAACTATTATTTTTGAACTTTCTATATCATAAATTTTATACCCTTTTGTCCCTTGGGGATAACCCAAAAAACCCCCAGGTCTCCTCCTCATTTCGAATTTGTCTCCCTTCGTTTCATTGTTTCTGAAGTAGTCGAGACAACAAAAAACCCTCATATGTTCATACTTTGGTTTTTGGTTAAACATTAATTCATACGGGGTTTTATTTTCAATGGCTCTAGAGGGAAATTGATTAATAATGTAAGCAGCCGTTAGAATACATTCCCCCAAAAATCTTTTGGGTAAATTTTCTTCAAACCTTAATGCCCGAGCCGTTTCAAGGAGATGCCTATGTTTGTGTTCCACCACCCCGTTTTGTTGGGGTGTGTGTGGGCAAGTGGTTTCAAGCAAGATTCCTTGTTGAGCATAAAATTCAGTCATAAGATTTGATGTAAACTCACCCCCATTTTCACAACTAATCCTCTTGATAGGTTTTTCAAATTGAACTTCCACCATTTTTGTGAAAGTCAATCAAACATTTGCTAGCCTCGTGTTTATGTTTAATGAGGAAAACCCAGACGGATCTGCTAAAGTCATCTACTATGGTGAGAAAGTAAATCACCCGAGAATAAGAAGGTGTGCGATATTTAACCCAAATGTCACAATGTATCAATTCAAAAACCGTTTGTTTTAACAGTGCTAATAGGAAAAGGTAACATGGTATGTTTTGTCTTTGCACAAGAATCACATACTTTATTTCTACCCTCTAAAGAAACATTCTGAAGAAAATCGACTTGAGCAAGTTTGTCTTCGGAAGCATGTCCCAATATTTTGTGCCAAGTATCAACGGTTGCTATCATTGCCTTCCTTTAACTTCCAAACATCCCCATTCGGTACAAACCTCTTGTGCACTTACCCGCACCAATCAAGTTCCTCGAATGCAACCCATGCATAACATAAAAATGGGGAAAAAATTCACTGTACATTGGAGATTCTTCGTCAATCGACTGATAGATAATAAGTTACAATTGAAAGTCGGGACATGTAGGACCCCCTTTATTTTGACTCCTCCTGGTACGGTGTAATCACCCCTTCCCTCAACGGGAACGGATTCACCATTTGCTATAATAACAGGGGCCTCACAAGAAACCTTTCTTTTATTTTCAAGGCGATCGGTTCTGTAGGTTATATTCTCGGTAACCCCTGAATCCACAACTCAATCCTCGTCTTGATTCAACTTACCCACCATGTTCGTTGCTAGTTGCATTTCCTCTTTGGATGCTTTGTTGGAATCTGCAAAATGTTTAAAAAAAAAACTTCATATTGCTCATTGGTGAGACTGGGTATGGGGCTTGACTCGGTTTCGATGCAGGCTGCCCTTGCTCTTCCTTTGTCACCTTTTGTCTTTCCTGGCCACCATTCCGGATACCCTATTCTCTTGAACCACCCGTCTCGATTGTTCCTGTCTTTACCATAAAAATTGTTGTGTTCTATCTCTTCACCCCGTTTTGCTCCCTTTTGGTTGTTCCTGTCTCGTTGCTGATTCTGCCCGCCTTCACGTCGCAAGGGAATGTAGGCCTTAAACGCAACAACATCTGATGGAGCTTTCTTGTCGGCCGAGATATTTCTTTGTCGTTCGTCTTCCTCGACTAGGTGATAGGTTATTCCCGAAGTCGGTATCGGTTGCATCACCATGATTTGTGTTTTTCTCACAATGAACTCCACATCTAGTCCCATTAGGAATTCGTACAACCTTTCCTTTTCTTGATGCTCGGTCAATCGTTTTCCAAGCCCACACGTGCACCCGTTTCAAGTGCAATGGGGGTGTGGGTAGAACTGATTGAATCGCATCCCAGAGACTCCAGAGCTTTGTGTAATAACCAAACACAGAGGTTCCATCTTGGCGTGTTGCGAGGATCTGCTGTTTCAATTCGTACGCCCTAGGCGCACTTTCTTTGCCAAACCTCTCAAGAAGATTGGACTAGATTTCTGAAGTTGTGCTTGCATACTTCACACTGCTTCGTATATCTTTCTCCATGGTCGTGGTGAGCCATCCTTTCACCATGGCGTCACATGTATCCATGCCATATGGTTTGGTGATGTATTTTTGGGTTTTTTGATAGTGCCATCGATGAACCCTACCTTGTTTTTGGCGAATAGAAAGTTCATCATCTCCTGTGACTAATCACCATAGTTGTTGTATGTGACAACGTCATTGACGTGCATCTGCCTGGGATAATCCGAGGCATGTATGTAATAGGGAGGGTTTGAGTCAGGGGTACTCCCATCACCCGCTTCCTTCTGGTTCTTCTCGGTAGCCATAGTAGCCACCAACTAGGTTTAGATTGTTCTCTCAAACCCACTCTGATACCATCTAGAAATTAAGGGTATCAAATCTTATGTATTGTGTATTATTGTATGTCTTGAAACAAAGATACAAGGAGTGTATAAAAACAAGGGAAGGTGATAGAAAACAAGGAAGGGCCTAAATTAGTGGAGGTAATAGTGGAGACCAAATATGCAAATAAGGAAAGAAATAAGGAAAGGGATTTGATCAAATCCTTTAAAACCAAGTCGTAGAAAAGCCACTGGCCCACTACCTTGAAAGCAAATTCGACACAATTGAGAGGCAATCAAAATTGTTGAGCACTCCCAAGATTAACATAGTTGAACACATTCGTGGTTGAAGGCTGGGAACTTGAAGAACATTTTGTCCTATAACAAAGTTTGGAACAATGCATCATGAGACATGAGGATGGTTTTATGGCATTGTGTAACACCATTCATATTTTTAGGTGTACTTTTGACCCATTGTGGGGTGAAGTTATTATAAAAATTATTGGTGTTTTTGTTAATAAAATTCTCCGTAGATTAAAGTTTGAAAAACGGGAAAAATCAGGCAAAACGGAGACTTCCGCGACCTGGGGCGTGACCTAGGGTCGTCGCCCAGGTCGTGTAACTTACTGTTGAGTCGCAGCTGGGATAGACACGTGACTTGAGGTCGCGGGCACAGGTTGCAGTGTCCATGAATCCAATTTTTCTAATTTTGACCTTATTTCTCCCACATTTATCAACTTTCTTCTTCTCCTCTTCTCTCCCTTCATTGAAGTCAAAACATGAGGCATTTAAGGTGGATTTCAAGTAGTTGGTGATCATTATAAGCGAAGGAACCTTGAGTTAATGATTAAAGCTTCCCCTCAAGATCTAGAGTTTTTATTGTGGATTTCTAGGGTTTTCTGTGAGTTCATTCTAACTTTATCCTTGTTATATACATGTTAAAACCTGATTTTGTTGCACACTTACAAGTGTTTTTCATGATTCTTCCAACAAACATTGAGATATGTTGATTTTGGGAGCTTTTTGACCTAAATGGAAAAATGGGCCTTTGTTGGGTAAATTTCTTGGTTTAAAGATTTTATGCTATCAAAGGGGTTTTCATGCCTTAGATGTATTGGTTTCAAATATTGACTTGTGCACCCTCTTAATCATAAATGTGGTTTGGAACTAATAGGGAACTTAATTGGTACTTGAACAATTTAGACCAAGTCATATAACCTTTACTCTTACTTTGGGAAAATCCTTTGGAAGTACATTGCAAGTGACCATGAAATGTCCTTGCTAATTATATAAATTGGGGACTTACGTGCACACCTTACAATTGAAAATCCCAAGCTTGATGTTTTTGTGGTGCTATGATCCTTATGTATGAGAGTTGTAGAAATTGTATTATCAAGTGAGTTTAATTATTCCTATCTTGAAATACTAGCAAGTGGACATTAAAAGCCGAAAGGGAGCCTTGAGGTGAGACTTATCTAGCAAATGTGCAGACACTAAGATTCATTAACCTTGAGGTGAAACTCTTAGGAGTAAACACTAATGGTATTTGGGGACTTGAGGTGATGTCATATTGGGTGTGCATTAAGGCCATATAAGTTTAGGTGTAATCCCTATAAACATTGATACATATCAATACTTTTGTGTTTCTGTCACATTTAATGGAAATGAGTCTCCCCATCATCGAAAGGTGTTATGTGTATAAACTTGTTAGGCTTAACCATTTTGAGAGATTAAATCCCTTCGTACAAATGTTACCAATCCCGGGTAAAATCATTTTATTTATATCTTTCTACATGTCGATTTATTGTTTCAAATATAATTGTTTGAACTAATAAACCCTATTTATAGTTTAAAATAACTAGAAGATAACTATAGAATTTGAATCATAAATAAACTAATCCTAAACTAACTAGGAAATGATTTAAATAATAATTAGAGTGAATTGTGGATTTGGTCCCTGTGGTTTAGTGATTTCTTTGACCATGGTCCTCATTCTATGTTTATTGTGGATTTGGTCCTTGTGGTATTCAATTTATTTTGGTCATGGTCTTTCTGACTAATACTTCCATTAAATTTGTTAAATCAAGGACCATTTTAGCCATTTTGCCTATTTTTTGTCCTTTTTTAATAAGAAAAATATAAACAATATTTTTATACACACAAACATACATGTATATATATATATATATAACGATATTAAAATAAATAAAATAAGACATTATTGTATGATTTAATTGTTTAATTTTTTTTAAATTAATTATATTAAATACGATTTAATTTTATTATTTTATTGTAATTATGGAAAAGTATATATAGTTTTATTGTTTTAATGTAATTAAAATTTTAATTTAAACAAATCAGATCATGAAACTATATCTTATTTTATTTAGAGCGAATAAAATAAAATATGATTTTATGATTTGATTTATTGAATTAAAATTTTAATTAAGTTAAAGACGATTTAATTATATTGTTCTTTTATTATCATTACAACAAACAAGCTTATTGTTGATATTTTAACACAAAAAAATCATTAAAACCCGTTGAGAAATGAACTTTAATTTTATCATACTAAAAACAATATGAAAATTGATTTTGAGTTTTTGACTGAAAAATAATATGAAAATTGGAGCTTCTAATTTTAAGATGATAAAATTATAGTTCATTTCTCAACGGTTTTCAATGATTTTTGGTGTTAAAATATCAACAATAAGCTTATTTGTTGTAATGATAGTAAAAGAACAATATAATTAAATCGTCTCTAACTTAATTAAAATCTTAATTCAATAAATCAAATCATAAAACCATATTTTATTTTATTCGATCTAAATAAATAAGATATAGTTTTATGATCTGATTTGTTTAAATTGAAATTTTAATTACATTAAAACAATAAAACTATATCTTTTTTCACAATTACTGTTTATGCCAAAAATCTCCCAAGGAAAATTTAAGGTGAACGTGAAGCTAGATCCAACTAAAGAAAGTAACTTCAATAATCGTACGACAATAATAAAAATGAAATAAATGAGACGAGAGAATTGGTGACACGGAAAACCCCTAAAATAGGTAAAAACCGCGGACGAGTGTGAGTCGTCGTGCACTATGGACGTCAATCAGGGACGTCGTCCTTTGTAACATGTCTTATAAGTCTAATACAGTGCGAAACAATATAATAAAGTAAAGTCGGTCGCGCGTCGTGATTAATTAAACTTCGATCGTGCGTCACACGAAAAACGGCAGTGGATTTTATGAACTTCGAGAGAAACTGAGTGAACTGGAGAGAGTAACATGTGAGATTGTAAGGTCTGAGAATCAGATGTCCGAATGTGAGATTCCATCTTCGTATTTATAATCCAATTTTCCGTTAAGACGTATTGAATGCGTATATTGCTTATTAATAAAATGACCGTTTGTCATTGATGATAGTGTTCGTTATGTCCGTCGTTATTGATGAGGGCTTCCGTTATAATCTCTGATCATAAATGTCTTTGAACCCTGCATTAAACGTAATACAATGTGTATCGTAGGTTAGTAACTGAAATCAGGTCGACCAAAGAAAGGGTGTCGATTATCTCTCTGCTCGTACGACGATAGGGTGTTGGAATTTCTACCCAAACAGTTTGCCCCCAAATTTAAAATTCAAGCGACAACTTTTTGAAATCTAAATTTTAAAATCAAGACACGTGTCATAAAAGAACGTGGGTAGTTCGCATGGAACTGAATCGATTTTGTTTCCAACTAAGTAATGACGTCATTTTCCTGCAAAATAAAGGCGCGGACAACTAATATTGGACATATGTCAAGCCTATGATGGACGTATTCGAGAGGTTGTCTGACACAGACGACACATATCAATTGGCGACTCGAATTTCCGGCGATTCGATTTCTGATTTTTAGTATAAATAAGGATTGCCCTCAATCCTTTTTTTTTATGCTTACCTTTCTAGAGACTTGTTTATCTCCGGCAAGATATTTTCCGAGCGATCAGAATCCTTTCCATTCTAAGTTCGAGGTTTAGTTCTATTTAAGGTACGATTTCCCGTTTTCCTTCTGTGTCGATTATATGCATAGGAAGTCCATAGCCAGGAAGCCTAGGAAAGCTTGGGATATACTTAGTTACTGGTGTGCGACCCTGAATATCCCAGATTTTCAGATGTTGACTGAACCTGTAAGTATGTATAGGGAAGAAGAACACCTAGATTATTTTCAAAAATTGGCCAGGATTCCAGATGGAATAAATCTGATGACGCCGGAAGATTTAAAGCCGGACGAGGTTCCAAAGGGATACTACGTTTTATATGAGTATCCCTTCAAGATAGGATTTACTTGGACATTTAGTCCTTTGGTCAAGGCTTTTTTAGATGCGTTCGACTTGACGCCTGGACAGTTAATGCCTCAGTTCTGGCGAATTGTCCAGGTTATCGGGCGTCTTACGGCCGACTGGGAGGTTCCGTTCAATGTGAACGACCTCCTGACTGCTTACAGCGTTCGACCGGATAATTATCACCGGTATAGTCTATTCCCTCGATCGAAGGCAGATAATGTACTGGTGCATAATACTGCGGTGAATGACCGTGGTTGGAAACGTCAGTACGTTTTCCTCCAAGTGGCGTCTGTGAGCGACGAGGATAGTCAGTGGTTGTCGTCTGGATGGAATGAGTCGGGTAGGCTTACTGCTTTGTCGTGCGTTTTCGTCGTGCGTTTATTTAATATATATACTTATGTCTTTTTTTGTTTGGCAGCAATCGACTTTACTAAAGTGAAGCCGAATCACGATTCTCACGACAAGATTCAGAGGATCTTGGAGAGAAGTATCGCTGATCGTTCGTTTTCTACTCGGTCGAACGACGAATAAGAGGAGGTCGTATTCGTAAAAGAAGCGACGTTCGTCGAGAGTTCTTGTCGGGAAGAAGAGAAGAAAGAAGGAGAAGGAGAAAGAGAAGAAGAAATGACTGGTATGTCGTTTTGACATTATTTTACTTTTCTATCGTATGTTTTTTCTAACTTATTTTATCCAGGAGATGCACCTGCGAAGTCGTCCGCCCTTAGACGAGCCGAACAACTAGATCTTTCCCGTCAAGGGAGGGAAAAAACAAAGAAGAGATCTGCCCCTTCTGTGGGGGCAGATACAAGACGGGTCCGAGGCAAACCTCGACTCTCGCCCAAGAAGACGGACGACGCTGCTCTGTCGTCCCTTGCAGGGACGACACCATCGAAAGGAATCGTTGCTGGGATCGAGCTCGGAGGCTCGACTCAGGTGACGAAGGACGCCCCAATGTCGGCGGTGTCGGGCGTTGATAAGCCCTTCCCTGCACCTTCTTCCTCCTCTAAGAGTGAGGAAAAGAATAAGGAGAAAGTGGGAGAGACGACGTTTAAAGTCACTCTCCCATCTGACTTCATGGCTAATGACGTCCTCGAGAGGGACGTCATTTTTCCACACCTGGGGAAATTTCTTCTCCCGACCTTCTATGACCAATACAAGGAGTCTCGGGTCGAGGATACTGGGGCGCACGCCGCTGGTCTCTCCTTTATGGTAAGCCTTTCTTTATTTTCTATTTTCATTGTTACTCACTATTCTCGTTTTTTAACTATTTACCTTCTGTCGTGTAGGCTTTCCAAGCCTATCTGAGCTTCTTCGCTCAGACGGAAGGTCTTAGGGCGTCTTTCCCTGACGTCAAGAAAAGGGCCGATGAGGCTCTCGAAAGGGAGAAAGTCGCCTTGGAGGCGGCTGAGGCTGAGAAGGCAAAGGTCGAGGTCCTTAAGTCTGAGCTCTCTGATGCCCGAAGTCTACTAGAGATTTCGGATCGTGAGAAGGTTAAGCTCAGGGATCGTCTCTTTGAGCTTGAGGCGTCGTCGACCAAACTGGAGGTCGAGAAAATCAAGGCCGTCACTACTGCTGATACTTCTGCTGACGAAGTCGCGTCTCTCAAGAAGAGGGTCAAGGAACTAGAGGGCGACGTCAAGGACCTGGAGATGGAGAATAAGCAAATCGAGGCTATCTCTCGTTTCACGGCCCGAGCCGTTTTGATGAGACGTCATCTGAATGGGAAAAATCCCATGGCGTCGGCCGCTGATGAGCTCAAAACCTACCTCGACACTGTGGAGACCGAAAGGGACCTCGATGAAGATGATGAACTGGAGGGAAGCGACGATGGAAAAGAGGCGGTAGCAGTAGAGACTACAGTGGTTGATGTTGTGCAAGAACAATTTGACGTTCCTCCTTCTTAGTTTCTTTTGAATTTACTATCATGGGTCGGCCGTCTGTGGTCGTCCCTTAACTTTGTAATTTTCTCTTCTAATGACAAAGTCTCTTTTGTACATCGATGTTTGTTATTTGATTTTCTTTGTCAAACCTATCTCTTATCACACGTCGAGTAATTTTAAAATATAAACACAATATATCATACGTTCGACCAAACTATCATTCATTAACATGCTATAATGAAATCAACTGAGTTTTACGATTGAACAAGTGCAATTGTAATAATGGTTTTCGAATATAAGTATCGGGAGTCAAGTGTAAAAAATTAACCTTTATCAACAATTACGACCAACCATATACATGCGATCGTATGAGTATTACTCGACATGAAAATCTTAACTAAGTCGTGCGTCCCTGCAAAGAACAACGTTAGCGGGGTGGTCGTTGGTTTGACCGACGACCCTCCGATGCTTAAGTTAGTAATCTTTTTAAGAAATAATCCAAGGAAACGAATTCGGAATTTAAAAGAAATACTTTTTTAAATGAACTGCATTCCAACTTCGTGGGATATCTCGACCGTCAAGGGTTTGGATTTTATAAGCTCCTTTACCCACGACGCCAGAGATTTGATAAGGGCCTTCCCACTCAGTGGAAAGTTTACCTGCGTTGAGTTCTTGAGTGTTTTGGAACACTCGACGTAAGACGTAGTCGCCTTGTTGGAAAACTTTGATTTGGACATTTTTGTTGAAATGTCGCTCAAACGCTTGTTTCTGCGATGCCATGCGGATGTATGCTGTTTCTTTAAGTTCTTCTAAAGCGTCGAGGTCATAGCTCAGGTCGACTAAGTTATGCTCGACGGACGTACGTCTCGAAGTCGGTAGTCGTACCTCAATAGGTAACACAGCTTCGCATCCATAGACTAGGGAAAGGGGGTTTGTCCTGTGGACGTACGTGGTGTCGTACGATTAGCCCATAGAACGGAAGGTAATTCTTCCACCCACTTTCCTTTGGCATCTTTGAGTCTTTTCTTGATTGAATTGACAATGGTTTTATTACTTGACTCGGCTAGACCATTCGACTGTGGATATCAAGGTGTCGATGTTACCAACTTGATGTTTCTTTCTTCACAAAATCTTCGCGTCTAATCACTGATGAATTGTGTTCCATTGTCGCATGTTATTTCGGATGGAATTCCAAATCTACAAATGATGTTAGTTTGGATGAAAGAAACGACTTCTTTGTCCCGAACTTGGGAGAAATCCGCTGCTTCGACCCACTTAGAGAAACAATATGTTAAAACTAGAAGGAATACCTTTTGCCCGGGGGCAGGTGGTAGTTTCCCAACGATGTCCATTCCCCATTTCATAAAGGGCCATAGGATCAAAGTCGAGTGCAAGGGTTTAGACGGTTTATGAGACATACCTGCGTGTCGTTGACATGCGTCGCACGACTGCACATACCTGATCGCATCTTGTCTTAATTTCGGCCAATAGTAACCTTGTCGTGATATCCTGTTGGCTAGACTGCGACTTCCTGAGTGATTTCCGCATTCACCGTCGTGCATGTCTTGTAAGATTTTCTAGACTTGCGTCTTGTTGGTAATACATCGTAGATTCAAACCAGTTGAAGATCTTCGATATAATTGTCCTCTGATCACGACGTACCTTGATGCTTTAAACCTGACCTTTATTGCTTCCATTCTGTCATCAGGCAATTGATCATTCTCTAGATAATTTTTAATGTCGTCTGACCAAGAGTTTTCTTCCTCAATCGGTGCTATCAAAGTATTACTATTGTCTTCGATGGACGATGTTGCGAGGTGGACTATTGGAATACTGTCGAATGTCGTTTGATTAAGTGCTGACCCCAAATTGGCTAGTGCGTCAGCTTGAGTGTTCTGATCTCTTGGTATCTGCTCAATTATGAAGCGACTGAACTTCTTTGCTTCTTCTTTTACTATTTTATAATAGGCAATCATCCTCGAATCTTTTGCTGCGAATTCTCCATTAATTTGGTTAACGACTAAAGACGAGTCGCTTCGGACATGCAGATGTGTTGCCCCCAAGTCATGAGCAATTTTGATTCCTGCAATCAGTGCTTCGTATTCTGCCTCATTATTTGTTGCCTTGAAGTCGCACCGTATGGAGTATACTATTTTGCCCCCTTGTGGGGACTGTAGGACGACGCCCTGACCTGTTCCTCGTATGTTCGACGAACCATCAATGTCGAGCGTCCAAGTGGTGTCGTGCAAAGTCGCCACAATTAACTCATTGGACGTCGTCGCTTCTTCTAATTCTGGAGTGAAATCTGTAACAAAATCTTCCAAGACTTGTGATTTGATCGTTGTTTTGGGCTTGAAATCCAGATCATAATTACTGAGGTAGATGATCCATTTAGCTAATCGTCCTGTTAGTTCGGGTTTTCTTAACACAGACTTCAATGGAAAGTTAGTTACAACACTTATAGGATGCGATTCAAAATAATGCCGTAACTTCTTATCTGCCATAACTAACGAAAGCAAAAGTTTTTCTATAGACGAGTACCTGGTTTCAGCGTCTAATAGAGTTTTACTTACATAGTAGATTGGCAATTGTCGTCCGTCGATTTCTCGTATAAGGACTGCACTCACCGAATTAGTACTGACGGCTAGATAGAGTTGAAGAACTTCACCTTTCTCAGGTTTGGAGAGGAAGGGAGGTGAGGTCATGTATTTCTTGAGTTGTTGCAACGCCTCTTCGTGCTTATCAATCCACTCGAATCCTTTGTTTTTTCGCAAGATATTGTAGAATAGGTGACATCTGTCGGACGACCGAGAGATGAATCTGTTTAATGCTGCTACACGTCCTGTTAGACGCTGGACTTCTTTAAAATTTTTGGGTGATTTTAGCTCGATAATTGCTTTGATTTGATCTGGGTTAGCTTCGATTCCTCGTCGTGTGACCATGTAACCGAGGAATTTGCCAGCTCGAACTCCAAAGGAACACTTTGTCGGATTTAACTTCATTTTGTATTCACGAAGAATGTCGAACGACTGTTTCAAATGTTCTATATGATCGTCCATATGTTTCGATTTGACGAGCATGTCGTCGATGTATACTTCCATAGTGTCGCCCAAATGTTCTTTGAACATCATATTCACTAGCCGCTGATACGTCGATCCTGCATTCTTAATACCAAAAGGCATTACTTTATAACAATAATTATCTTTATCTGTCATGAAGGCCGTTTTTTCCTGATCGTCAGAATGCATCAATATCTGGTTATATCCAGAATATGCATCCATGAAGGTGAGCAATTCGTGTCCAGCTGTAGCATTGACCATAGAATCGATGTGTGGCAACGGAAATGGATCTTTTGGACAGGCCTTGTTAAGGTCTGTGAAATCAATGCACACTCTCCATTTGCCATTTTTCTTTTGGATGACAACAACGTTGACGAGCCAATCTGGATATTTGACTTCTCGTATCTTTCCTGTTTTAAGCAAATTA
Source organism: Arctium minus (assembly GCA_954870635.1). Lineage (NCBI taxonomy): Eukaryota > Viridiplantae > Streptophyta > Magnoliopsida > Asterales > Asteraceae > Arctium > Arctium minus. Next base: position 148,891,699 of record OX941081.1, read on the forward strand.
TCAACTTCGTCGTTGATAACTTTATTTCTTTCAGGAGAAAATTTTCATCTTTTCTGTTGAACGGGTTTGAATGATGGATCGACGTTGAGTTTATGAGAAATAATACTCGGATCGATGCCCACCATATCTTCGTGCATCCATGCGAAGCAATCATAGTGGTCCTGCAAAAAAAAATTAGTCTCTTTTTGAAGGATGGATCGAGTGTCGAACCTATGTAGACCATCTGATCAGGCTTATCCTGGTTTAGGACGACAATTCCAAGCGATAATCGTCGTTAGTCCCAGGAACGTCCTAGTTCTGTAATTGCTATATTGTCTGCTTCGGGGGCTTCAAAGAGACTTTGTAACATTCTCTAGCAACTTTTCTTTCGCCTTTGATCTCCTGTACTCCCCATTGCGTAGGGAATTTCAAGGTTTAGTGGTACGTCGAGGGTATGTCTTTCATATCGTGGATCCATGGTCGCCGAAGGATGATGTTATAAGCCGATGAACAGTCGACGACGTTGAACTTCGTCTGCCTGTTGATTCCTTTAGCATATACTGGTAGTGTGATTTCCCCCATGGTATTTGTCGCTCCTCCGTTAAATCCAACGAGTGAAGTCGAGCGTCAGTTAAACTCGGATTTGTCGATCCCCATAGCTTTCACTACATCAAAAAAGATAATGTTAGCGGAACTACCTCCGTCGACGAGTATCCTCTTTGTCAGGCAATTTCCAATGCTCAATTGGATAATTAGTCCGTCATGATGTTTTTGATGTACGTCGTCGAGATCTGTTTGGTCGAACGTCAAGGGCATAGCTTCTAAGCTCGCGTTCTCCTTTGATCTTGCCTCCTTTGGAAATGGTCGGTCGTCAGAATCGCGACTAGCATGTCTCTTGGCAGCTGAATATGTAGTCCCACAGACATCAGAACCTCCGGTGATACAATTAATCACCTTGGCATGCTCTGGGGACGTGAGATACATGTTCTTTTTTCCCGTCAATTCTTGTAAATAACCTTTCGAGTTGAGCCAAGACAATTCTTTCTTCAAGGCGATGCAATCATCCGTTATATGACCGAAGTCATTATGGAAATCACACCATTTTGTTTTGTCTTTCTTATCACTATCCTTATCGCTTTTCTTTGGCCATCGAATGTTTTGTTGGAGCTGTTTCAGGGACGCAACGACGTCATTAGCTGATCCAGGGAAGCCATAAGATGATACCTTAGGATACTGGACAGATTTGGAAGTCGTCGGCATGTCTTTTCAAATCTGATATTTGAAATCTGTCTGGTAGGCTCTGATCGACCGGTCGGCTTTGGTTTGAAGTCTGGATTTTTAACACCTAGTCCTTTCTTGTCGCTCGAGTGTTTATTTCTGAAAGCGAAGTTATCCTCGACCCTCATATGAGCGAGCGTCCTTGCTCGTATGTCTTCAAAGGTTTCTGGAGGATATTTTGTAAGGTCGAGATATAACCCTGAACTATCGTCCAGACCCCGTTTGTATGCTTCAATAGCTGTTTTTACGTCGCAATTTCGGATACCGATCATTTATGCGTTGAACCGGTTAAAATAGTCCCGGATGGACTCTCCATTTTTCTGTACGACATAGTAAAGGTCGCTCGTCTGTTTTTCTATTTTTCGGCTGCTGGCGAATTGTTGAGAAAATTGGTTCACCAATTGTGCAAAAGACCCGATGGTTTTGGGTTTGAGATTGATCAACCATTGTAATGCTGCTCCAGTGAAGGTCGCTCCAAAACTCTTTCACATACAGACTTCTTGAAACTGATACGGTATCGAGATAGTCCACATAAGTTGTTTGTATTGGGCGACGTGTTCTGTCAGATCAGTGACGCCTGAATATTTTGGGGTGAAGGTCGGGATGCTATACTTCTTTGGGACGTCCACCAATGCGATCTCATCAACAAACGGCGACGCCTGAAATCCCGTACGTGGCTCGACATCAACTGGAACTGCTGCCCCCGGCAGTTTGGCCAGCATCGACAAGACACGCTCATTCTGTTCCTCCAGAAGCTTCAATCGTTGTGCAACGGGATCTACCGGGACACCACTTGGAACACCCAATGGAACATAACCTGATCCGTTGAAGCTAGTCTGCTGCGAGGAATCAGAGACATGTCTATTGAATGGCATAGAAGCCATATGCATGGTTGGGATTATGAAGGTCGCAGGATTAACTGGTGGTGGACGAGGATAATTGGGCAATGGAGGTGGCACGTTCCAAGCACCGACATAAGCATTCGTAGTCCCTGTCACATTGTTTCCGTTCTAGTTTCTTAGATGCTCGATGGTTTCAGCTGCTTGTCGAGCCTAAGCTATTAGGGCTTCAATATGAGCACGAGCAGCAGTCAGCTCCATGTTCATCTGGGCCACAACATGATCTTGGGTTCCTTGGAATGCCATTGTTCTGAATGGATGCAGAAAGAGAACACTCGAAGGAAAACGTTAGTACGTCGTAAGATTATCGAAGACTTTCTTTGGATGGGGCCCCACGGTGGGCGCCAAACTGTTTATGCCAAAAATCTCCCAAGGAAAATTTAAGGTGAACGTGAAGCTAGATCCAACTAAAGAAAGTAACTTCAATAATCATACGACAATAATAAAAATGAAATAAATGAGACGAGAGAATTGGTGACGCGGAAAACCCCTAAAATGGGTAAAAACCGTGGACGAGTGTGAGTCGTCGTGCGGTATGGACGTCAATCAGGGACGTCGTCCTTTGTAACAGGTCTTACAAGTGTAATACAGTGTGAAACAATATAATAAAGTAAAGTCGGTCGCGCGTCGTGAGTAATTAAACTTCGATCGTGCGTCACACGAAAAACGATAGTGGATTTTATGAACTTCGAGAGAAACTAAGTGAACTGGAGAGAGTAACTTGTGAGATTGTAAGGTCTGAGAATCAGATGTCCGAATGTGAGATTCCATCTTCGTATTTATAATCCAATTTTTCGTTAAGACGTATTGAATGCGTATCTTGCTTATTAATAAAATGACCGTTTGTCATTGATGATAGCGTCCGTTATGTCCGTCGTTATTGATGAGGGCTTCCGTTATAATCTCTGATCATAAATGTCTTTGAACCCTGCATTAAACGTAATTCAACGTGTATCGTAGGTTAGTAACTGAAATCAGGTCGACCAAAGGAAGGGCGTCGATTATCTCTCTGGTCGTACGACGATGGGGTGTTGGAATTTCTACCCAAACAATTACAATAAAATAATAAAATTAAATCGTATTTAATATAATTAATTTAAAAAAAATTAAACAATTAAATCATACAATAATGTCTTATTTTATTTATTTTAATATCATTATAGATATATATATATACACATGTGTGTATGCATGTGTGTTTGTGTGTATAAAAATATTGTTTATATTTTTCTTATCAAAAAAGGACAAAAAATAGGCAAAATGATTAAAATGATTCTTGATTTAACAAAGTTAATGGAAGTGTTAGTCAGAAGGACCATGACCAAAATAAATTGAATACCACAAGGACCAAATCCACAATAAACATAGAATGAGGACCATGGTCAAAGAAATCACTAAACCACAGGGACCAAATCCACAATTCACTCTAATAATTAAAAGGAAATTAAGAATAATCTTAAATTAACTAGGAGATATTTAAAACAAAAAAAAAGCTAAAATAAAGGAAAGGATTATTGAAAAGCAAAAAAGGAAGCGATTAAGGAATCTTGTCTGAGTAATGTGCTCGGGCGACTGACCGCAATACCTAAGTCACGTACTTGGTCACATGAATCACTGTTTCTTGTTTTTCCTGTAGGGATTTGAGAACAAGTTGGGCTTCTTTCAGGACCATTTCCTTTTCTCCTATTGATCCTCGAAAAGGTTTGTTAACTCTCGGATCCATACTACATGAGATCAGTACTAGTTTGTTGGAGAGTTCCCCAAAATCCCCTTAGGCACACCTTCTTGGCCCTCTCACAAAACAATATGGGCGACCTTCCAGACGCCTTAAGCCGCGTTGGAAGTCGCTCGACCTATTTGATTGTATATAGGCTTCGGCCTTTTAGAGCTTTGTTTGGTAGACCATCTCACAAGAAATTCTTCCTATTGGGTTTTTCCTTTGTAGTTAGGTTTTCAGATTTAGAAACCATTGTTTTTGGGAAACATTGGGTAGTTGATTCGTTGATCTAAGGATCTCATAAACATGTTTCCGATTGGTAATAAATCGATCTCTCTATCCCTGTGGACATACACTATCACCTCGAAAGTGGGACCACATTAAATTTTGTTGTCTCGATTTACATGTTACTTTGTTATTTGATCGTATATATGTTTATAATTATTATATTATGTTTGTGGATCAGTGTGACTCATTAGACTGCAATATACAATATTTATATCTTATTAATCCGCATTTGTTATATCGGGTCAATTTCCATTGTGGCTTATTGTTATCTGCTTGGGACCGTACATCACTTGGTAATATGTTATTGAAACTACGGCCGACCCTAAAATTGGTACCAGAGCTTGATAGATCTAAATTTGAACACATATTGTATATTTTGAGTTGCACGCCAGGTTCTTGGTAAAATGTCTGGTGAGTCAAGAAATCTGTTTGTTGGCTCGGTTCCAACCTAAATCTGAATGTTTTTGAGAAGAATGTTATTAGGGTTCATGATTAGAATAGAAAAATGGAACGAGGAAGGTGATTTTGGTAAATGACAGTCCACTATAGAAGCAAAACTTAGGAAAAACGATATTCACCCTGTAGTCTTTGCTCCGGAAGAAAAAGAACCGAACATGTCAACTTTAGGGGCTAAGGTGGAGGTTTGGGCTTTCACTACCTTATCAATGGCTATAGATCCAAATGTTATTTCTGAAAAGATAGCCGCATGGATTTGATAAAGACTTGATAATCTTTATCTCAAGAAAACTTCAACTAGCCAACTGTTATTGATGAGGTCGTGCTTATTCTTCAAAATGGAGGAAGGTATAGCCATTCAGACCCAAATAACTGAGTTCGAAGATACTATTATGAAGTTGAAGGCAAAAAATTATGTTTTTGACACAGATAATGAGGCACTCGCTTTGATTTTGTTTATCCACTTCCTGACAAATATTCATGTTGATCCGAACTCTCTCAGTGATTTGATGATGACCCTTTGAAATACTTAGTGAAAATTATATTTAACATCTGTATGTAATAGTGTTTCACCATCAGTGATTATATACCGAGTCTATTCAGTATCGCTGATGATCTCTAATGTATTCTGTTAAATGTAATCCCTGAAGACAAGACTCGCGAACAAAGAAATTCATCGCTTACATCAAAGACAACTCTGATGAACAAGTGACAAGTCTACTCATGATCTGATGCAGATACCAATGAAACCAAGACAAGTCCACATATGTGAAGAATCAAGAAGATAAACTTCAACGATAGATGACTTTTATTCAGACTCTCTGATAAAAGACTTCATCAACGATCACTGATCATGAAGATTACACTCGAAGGTTCTTTTGTCTTATCCTTGCACAAATAGTACGATATGTCAGAGGAAACATACTTTTGCCTCAGATCGTACAACAACTCTGAAGACTACACTGTTCATCATACGACTAGGAGCATGTCGCAAAAAGTCAGAAGCATGCACCCAACCAAATGATGACACGTGTAAAGTACCCCTGCCATGCATTAAATGCATAGGGTATAAATAGAAAGGATGGATTTCACTTTGAAGTGTTTCCTTCTACCTCCTAATCTCTCGGTGTATCTTATAGAAACCCTTGCTTTCTATAAGTCCTTCATCCTTTCACTCTTATTCTAGTGCAATCCACTTAGTGTTTCTGAAGTTTGTTTAGATTAGATTTACTTAATCTTATTTCGCAACAAACTATAAATTATAATTTGATTTATCAATAAACAATTTATTAAACCTTAAAATTTGTGTTTGTATTCAACCCCCCCTTCAACAAACTTGTGTATCACCTTCAGGACCAACAATTCACTAACAATTTCATTTATGGAAGAGATTCAATTTCTTTGTTTGATGTAAAAGCAAGGATGGTTTTTGAAGAAGAGATAATTCAAATGAAAATCGGTAACAGTTCGTGGAAAACCAACCACAACATTCAGGGTCTATTTGCTGAAAAAACCAAGATTATATGCAATACAAGGGATGAAATCATGGTTGATTCTAGTCTCGTAAACCTGGTTATCGCAAGAAATCCAAGCAACATGGCAATTGCTATTATTGTCATAAACTAGGTCACTGGTGTTAGAGATTGTCCGATTTTAAAAAACAAGAACAAATCAAAGTCTTAAGTAGTAACAACCGAACAAGATACAGGCTTCTCAGGAATGATTACACCACCGCAAGGCGACAAGTGTTGGATGTTGGATACCGAAGCTTTGTGCCATATGACACTGTTTTGAGTCCGTTTCACTACTTTTGAGGAGTTCGAGGGTAACAATTTCTATATGGGAAACAATACAACGTGTGTCACTTGGGGTATTGGTTCTATCGAAATCAAGATGTTTGAAGGTAGTATTCGAACTTTATTGAATGTTAAACATGTACTATCTATGACTCGTTCTTTGATATCTTTTGGACAACTATCCAAAACTTGGTTGTAAGATTCAGATTGAGAATAGGAGTTTGCATGTCTCTAGAGGGAACTTCATTTGGATGAAAGGTGAGCAGGATCAAAATAACTTGTTCCATTTGGTAGGCGAGACAGTCAGTTCCGATGTGTGCATCGCGGATAGTTCAAGAAATTTAGATGCTACATGTTTATGTATGACAACTCAAATTGGGGCCCACTTTTGAGAAGAAATTGAAAATTCTAAGCAAGCGAAAATTCATTATAGTTGATATGCCTACGAGTTTGGACTTCTGTTCAGAATGTGTTTCGGTTAAACAGACGTGTGTTTTTCTTGGGTTGGAAAATACAACACCAAAGAGATCATCGATTAAGTTCACACAGACGTTTGGGAACCATCTTCGACAAAATCTCTTAATGGAGATAAATATTATGTTACATTTATTAATGATTTCTTGCACATACTTTGGGTGTATGTAATTAAGTTAAAGTTAGATGTGTTTGAAATATTTAAAACTTGGTTAACACTTGTTGAAGTCGAGAATGATAGAAAATTAAAAGTGCTAAAATCTTACAATGGTAATGAATACACTAGTGGTAACTATAAAGATTTTTGTTCACATAAAGGTATCCGCCATCACTACACCACACTCGACGATCTGCAAGCAAACAAAGTCACCGAGGGAATGAATAGGACTTTGTTAAATATAGTCTGATGTATGTTAGTTACATCTGATCTTCCTAAAATGTTTTGGGATGAATAGGACTTTTATTGATAAAGTCCTATGTATGTTAGTTCCATATCTTAAAGTTAGTAAAATTTGAAAGTTTGGGTAATAAACTGTGAACACCTTGTTATTTGATGGACCATTTCTGTAATTTGGTGATGTATAAAAAAGATTCCTCTTCATTTCTTCCACCAGATCGCAGCCTTTCTTGTGTGTGTGAGAGAAATGGAGGTCTTAAAGAGCTAATGATCTCTTAAAGGATTTTGAAAATTTGGAGAATGAGGAGTGGAGAAATCATCCTCAAAGATAATATTCTTAACTCTGTGCTTGGGTTTCTTCATTAATCAAGTATGTGTTTTTTGATTAGGGAATCTAGGGTTCATGTACATCTTTTATGAGAAAATGTTGTATTCTTTATATAATCAATCATTTGGACCATTTTGGTGCTAGAAATTGGTGTAAACATGTTTTCCTCATGACGTTTTTGAATTTAATGTAATCCATCTAGTTTTGAGGGTTTCACTCAAATATGGGATTAATTAATGATTTTGATTTGGGAAAATGGGGTTTTCATTGTGTCGGATGCTTAAATTTTGTTTATAAATGTGTCAAGAGGTTCATTCAGATCGATAATTGTCAGGATCGAATTCTTAACAAGAATTAATACTCAGAAACTAATATCAAAGAAGTTGCGGAAAAACACTTTGATATTTAATAAAACAGTAATCAAACACAGTATATAATGATCAAACAGTAAACTTGTATTGAATGCTTAAAGCTACAAGGTTACACACTCAACCTCAATATTGATGAACAGGCTCACCAATACGAATTCTACTTCTCTAGAATTAGGATCTATGCCTTGAGGTCGATTTTTTCTCTTGAAAAAAAAAAAAACAGTTATTTCAAAAATTCTTTTTTTTTTTATCTATTCTAAACATTCTATACATATACTAATAGAAAGATAATTGAAAAGAATAAACAAATCTTCAGTATATCTTCCATGTATATCTTCTAAGTATATCTTCAGTATATCCAGCTGTAGTACTTTCCATCCGGATCTCTTTAGCAGCACTAATAATGCTCAGCAGCATTAACTTCATCTAGCAGCATTAACTGCAAGCAGTATTAACTACTAGCAGAACTAACTAGCTAAGCAGTACTAACTTTGTTCAAGCAGTACTAACTTTGACTAGCAGTATTAATTAACACTAGCAGTAGTAACACTCAGCAGTATTAATCTTCAACTTGTTCTGGCAGTAGTAACTACATTTGTACTAGCAGTAGTAACTACACTTAGTAAAATCTTCAGTTCCCAACAATCTCCCCCTAACTTGACTTTTAGAAGAGAAGTCAAGTTCTTCAGATATTCTTCCAGATGCTCTTTTTAATGCTCCCAAAACTTCCAAGATCACGCTGCTAAGTCTGGATTCAGTCCCAAACTCTGATTGATTATCCTCTGAATGAGATACTTGGCCATTTCTGAATTTGGTGCACAACCCAACTTCTTCTTTAGCATTGCATGAACCTTCAGTCTGGTGTGATTATATACTCTATCCACTAGGAAGTATTCTGTGTGATTTCTATCCAAAGTCACTGCATATACTCCACTAGTTTCATATAGAGTCCAACTTGTGACTTCTTTAAACACACTCTTGATGACCTGGTCCACTTCTTCAGGTTTGAACATCATGCATAGATACTCCATCACCAGTTTTGTAAGAGAAATTCCTGGAGTATTCAGATGGTCTGCATACAGCTTAATTCCTATGTCAAACATCTCTTCTATATCAGATCTAGAGCAAGTTCTGACAATCTTGATCCAAGTATTGAATACTTCATACTTATCACCCTTCCTCTTGAGTCTGATGTAATCTTTTCCATCCATTGTCAGTACATCCCAGTGAATGATCTCTGGTGGCTTAACTCCAACAGGTTCTGCAGAAATTGGTTCAGGCACTTTGTCCATCACTACCATATATAAGCTTACATCATCTTTGATTGATGACCCTTGCTGGCTTGATGACTCAGGTGCCACTTCTTCTCCAGCAACATTTTGTTCTTCTTCTATTCTAGACTTCTTATCTTTCTTTCTTTTGGCCATCATCTTGGTTCTTTTCAAAGTCTTTTGAACCTGTACTAGAGTAGCTTCCTTCTTCTTTTCTTCCTTTTCCCTTTCCATTTCTTTGATAGGAGTTCCCTCTTCACTTTCAGGGAATGGTTGATTCATATCTATATCATTACTCTCCTTGGCCTTCTTTTCAAACTCTACTCTTTTCTTTTCATTGCTTTTCAGATTCCCCATTTCCTTTTCGTAGAGCTCTCTGATTTGATCAAAACTCATCTTCACAAACATTTCTTTCTTTACCCCAATTGCACTCCTCAAGAAAGTTATCATTTTGTTTCTTTCCTGAGTGGCAAGGTAAGTTTGTGAAGGTCTTCTTTTCTTTGCACTTGTATTAGCCATCATAGCCTTTCTCAGACTTATAGCCCTTTGTTTAGCCTTTTCAGTTTCAAGCCCCTTTTGATAGGATTTATTTAGCTCAGTAGCTAAAGCCTTTGCCATTTCCCTGTCTTTTTCCACCTGAGCTCTTTCTTCTTTTTCCATCTCCTTCTGCATTTTCCTTGCTAAAGCTTCATCTGATTCAACCAACCTTTGCTTCTTGATTGGTTGATCAGATTCCACTAACTTTTCTTTTCCCTTATTCTTTGATTCTGCAGCTTTGTCTTTCTGTTCTGATTTTCTGTCTCTCCCTTCATTTATGACCACTCCCTTTGCTTTGGGAGTGTCATTCTTAGCTTTGATTAGCACTTCAGCTACTTCAATTTCTGTTGGTGTTAACTCTGTTACTGCTGCTTGTGAGGTTTCAGCAGCATTAACAGTTTCTGCTTCCTTCTCCCCCTCAACTTCAACTCTTTCTTTATCAATCTCCCCTTCCCTTGATGCTTCTTCCATGTTGATCTCCCCCTTTTTGGGAGCATCAGTCTCTGGTTTCCTCCTTCTGAGCACAAATTGTTTCTTCTTCTTTTGCAAAATCAGTTTCCTTACCATTTGCTTCAACTTGATGATTTGTTCTTGTTGTGACAGTACTATGAGTTTTAGCTCTTCTATGTCTTTGCCCTGTTTGAGTACATCCATGTTGATGTTGCCCATTGCCTCCATCAATTCATCATAGTTATATCTGTCCTCACCTTCTCCAGGAGTGTTACCCCCTATTGAAGGATCATTGGATCTTTTAGTAGTGGAAGTCTTCTGCCTAGCAGAAGCACTATCCACCCCTGTGGTTTCTTGGCACCAGGGACCTTCAAATGATTGCTCATTCAAAGTTGCCATGGGGGAGGTCTTATTGATGTTACCACTTTCCTCCTCTGTGTTAGCAGGAGTAGTGGCAGCCTCATCTCCCATATGCTCTACCTCCTCCTCAGAGAGCACCTCCTTTGGGTTGGGAGACACCCTTGTGGTTTCCCTTTGGATATTCTCTAGGGGAGAATTCTCCCTTAGAGGGCTTAAAGGTTGTGTGGGTGATGGTACAAGAAGGGAAGGAGCCTTCTTTACCTGTTTTCTTTGATAAGTTTGGGTAATTGGAGAGGTTGGTTTTGTAAGAATGGACTGGGGAATTGTTTTTGAGTGAGAAGGTTGGGCTTGGCTAGCAGTGGGATGGTCTAATGAGGGCCTTGACCCTGCTGCCATACCTTCAGTGTTTTGGGACACCACCATCATTGTAGAGAACAATGGGGTGTCAACTCCTTCCGAGTCCCCAGCAGATCTTCTCATATTTGAGAAAACCTTGCCTTTTGGGGGTTTAGGTACATATACCCCAACAGGTTGAGGTATATCCGTCAATTCATGGTTAATTACTTCCTGAACAAATCTGGGATACATAAAGAAACTCTTTTTGTTTCCCATATTTGATACAAGATCACTGAAAATCATCTTTGAGAAATTGTGCCTTCTGGATGTAGCCAAGCATACCAAAGCATATGCAATTGGACTGCTGAACTCACTCCATCCAGTGGTCTTTTTGGAGATACAATGCATTAGGGTATGAACAAGAAAACGCCATTGGGGTGAAAATTTTGCTTTTGAGAATTTGAAAATACCCAATGGGCCTCCATACCCCATTCTAGTAAGATTAGAAAACAGTTCATCATTAGAGATAGACAGTATACCAGAGGCATCGTCTAGACGTAGACTGATGCGAATGACTTCTTCAGTAACTGTAAGTGAGTGATCACAGATTCTTGTCTTGATCATTTGCACACCATTTTCCACAACAATGGTTGCATTAGCCCAGAACTGCCTTTGGTGCTCAATGTAGATTGTAGGTGATACAGTAAGAGCATGAGCAATGTGGCTCGACTTCAGAAAGTCGACTATCTGATGAAAACCTTCAACTTGTTTTGGCTTTTGTAGCATCGCAATCTCGTTGTGCTCGTCGATGAATGTCATGGATGCCATTGATCTTAGTGAAAACTTGCCTGAAAACTTCGAACTTGAGAGAGAAAAGGTTTTGAGCGCAAGAGAACAGTATGCAAAGAGTCGTTATGAACTTTTAGGCGGGCAAAAGGTATTTATAGTATTCGGAATATAAGCAGTATTAACCTAGAGCAGTATTAACCACTAGCAGTATTAACTGAAATAGCAGTATTAACTACTAGCAGTATTAACTAACTAGCAGTATTAACCGCGAGCAGTATTAACCACGAGCAGTATTAACTGAACTAGCAGTATTAACTGAAATAGCAGTATTAACTACTAGCAGTATTAACTAACTAGCAGTATTAATCGCGAGCAGTATTAACCACGAGCAGTATTAACTGAACTAGCAGTATTAACTGAAATAGCAGTATTAACTACTAGCAGTATTAACTAACTAGCAGTATTAATCGCGAGCAGTATTAACCACGAGCAGTATTAACTGAACTAGCAGTATTAACTGAAATTTACTCCTTTTAAACTTGCTAAATACTGAGTACTGCTATGCATATCCTGAAAAGAAGATTAGTAACACCAAGAATAACAATATACAGGTATAAACTCACTTTTTGAGAAGAAGATTATTCAAAGTTTATCATTCCCACACTTGTTACCAAGAAAGTGAATCTACCCACATCAAAAGCTTTAGTGAATAGATCAGCAAACTGATTATCAGTGTGAACTTTGACAACTTGAATAAGTTTCTTTTCATTACAATCTCTTATAAAGTGATACCTGATTTCAATGTGCTTTGTCTTTGAGTGCTTGACTGGATTATTTACAATGCTAATAGCACTGCTGTTGTCAATAAAGATTGGAGTATGTAGAAAGGTTACCCCATAATCCAGCATTTGATTCTGAATCCATAAGACTTGAGAACAGCAACTTGCAGCTGCTATGTACTCTGCCTCTGTTGTAGATGTGGATACGGTGGTTTGTTTCTTGCACTGCCATGAGACTAGTCTAGCACCCAAAAACTGACATCCTCCAGAAGTAGATTTTCTGTCCAAGTTTGCCCCACCTAGATCACTGTCTGAGTATGCTATTAGGTCAAAAGGTGAGTTATGCGGATACCAAAGTCCCAATCTGGGTTGCCCTTTGAGATATCTGAATATCCTCTTAACAGCTTGAAAGTGAGATTGCTTTGGCCTAACTTGAAATCTTGCACATACACAGACTGGAAACATAATATCTGGCCTTGATGCTGTGAGATACATGAGAGAGCCAATCATGGATCTATAAAGATGCACATCCATATCCTCCCCCTCAAGATCTGCTGTGATCTGCTTGTGTGTTTCCATAGGTGTGCTGGCAGGTTTTGATTCTGAGAAACCAAACTTGGTTAGAATATCCTGCACATACTTGGATTGACATATAAAAATGCCATCTGACTTCTGTTGAACTTGGAGTCCAAGGAAGAAAGTAAGTTCCCCCATGGAACTCATTTTGAACCTTTGATGCATTAAATCCTCAAACTCCTTGCACATATTGTTTCTTGTAGAACCAAAAATAATGTCATCAACATATATTTGGACCAGCAAGATATCCTTCTTCTTTCTTTTGATAAATAGAGTCTTATCAATGACTCCTCTTTCAAAGTCATTTTCCAAGAGATAGGATGACAGAGTGTCATACCATGCTCTTGGGGCTTGATGTAGTCCATAAAGTGCTTTCTTTAATTTGTATACTCTGTCTGGATAGCTTGGGTTTTCAAACCCTGGTGGTTGACAGACATATACTTCTTCTTCAATTGACCCATAGAGAAAAGCACTTTTTACATCCATTTGGTAGACTTTGAAGTTCATGTAAGAAGCATAGGCTAGGAATAGTCTGATTGCTTCTATCCTAGCTACAGGTGCAAAAACTTCTTCATAATCTATGCCCTCTTCTTGAGTGTAGCCTTGAGCTACCAGCCTTGCTTTGTTTCTTATAACAATACCTCTTTCATCTCTCTTGTTTCTGAAGATCCATTTTGTGCCAATTGCTCTGTGACCTTTAGGAAGGTCTACTAGATCCCACACATCTTGTAGCTTGAACTGTAACAATTCTTCTTGCATTGCTTCTATCCAGCTAGATTCTTTCATAGCATCATGTGCCTTTTTCGGCTCAAGCTGGGATAGAAAACATGAGAGCACTGTATGCTGTTGATCTTGCATTTCCTGAAGCCTGCTTTGATGTCTAGTCATCATGGGAGAAGAGACATCACCTATTATCAACTGTGGAGGATGATTCTTTTGAACTCTTGTGTTATGACTAGGTTCTACATTCAGTCCAGCCTCTAGATTAGAGTCATGCAATTCAACTGAAGTGTCTTCAGATGTCACTTCTGATTCTTGAGTCTCCTCATCTCTAGTGTCTTCTTCACTCTGACTTGGTTCAGTAAATGATTCCTTTTCACAGTCTTCATTTACTGTGGGTATGGGAAAAATCACAGATTTAGATATACTTTCTTGAACTTGTGTGATCTCTGATTCTCCACCATCTGTTCCTGTATACTCATTACTGAAACCAAAAGAGTTAGTTAGTGACTCAATGTCAAATAGCCATTGAGGTCCAGACCCAACAGGATTTGGTGTGTTCTCATTGCATTTGACATTGTCACTTTCTTCAATTATTCTAGAAGAAGAGTTAAAAACTCTGTAGGCCTTACTCTGAGATGAGTATCCAACAAGAAATCCATCATCTGCTTTGCTATCAAACTTACCTAAGTGAGATTTGGTATTTAGAATTGTACAAGGACACCCAAAAGATTTGAAGAAACCAATAAAAGGTTTTCTTTGATTTAAAAGCTCATATGGGGTCTTGTTCTTTTGCTTGACCACTAGAACTCTGTTTTGGACATAACAAGCAGTATTAACTGCTTCAGCCCAGAATGTAATTGGCAATTTTGAATCAGCCAACAGAGATCTAGCAGCCTCTATTAGTGTCCTATTTCTCCTTTCAGCAACACCATTCTGTTGAGGAGTTCTAGGAGCACTATATTGTCTCTCAATACCTTTTCCTTCACAAAAAGTGTTTAAATCATGATTTTTAAATTCAGTTCCATTATCTGATCTAATGACTTTTACTCTTTGATTAGTTTGGTTTTCAATTCTTAGAATAAAGGATTTGATAAGATCACTTGTTTCATCCTTAGTCCTTAGAAAATATACCCAAGTAAACCTGGAGTAATCATCAACAATAACCAAGCAGTAAGATTTCTTGCCTATACTCATAACATTTGTAGGACCAAACAGATCCATATGCAATAACTGGAGACAAGAAGAAACAGAATTTAACTCTTTGGTCTTATGAGAAGTTTTGTGTTGTTTGCCTTTGAGACAAGCAACACAATGATCATCACATGAAAAGACTTTTGAAGGTAAACCTCTTACAAGGTTATTTTTAACAAGATTGTTCATAGTCTTGTAATTCATGTGACACATCCTTCTGTGCCACAGGGAGGATTCATCTATAGAAGCTTTTGAAACAAGACAATTTAAAGATGAATCACTATCAACATTGTCCAAATCAAGACAGTAAACATTGTCCTTCCTTGGAGTTCTAAGTAGTATCATGCTTTCATCAACTACCTTGAACCCTGGAGCAAGAATCATACACTCAGTATTAGTAAATAATATACTATGTTGTTTGTCACAAACCTGTGATACACTTAACAGATTGTACTTTAATTGATCAACATAGTAGACATCCTCAAATGTCATCTTACCTTTGGTGACATTACCTTTTCCACTTATCTTACCACCAGTAAGATTGTCTCCAAATGCAACATGTCCTCCATTAATTTGCTTGAAATCCTGAAGGCATGACATGTTGCCAGTCATGTGCCTAGAGCAACCACTATCAACATGCCATATGCTCTTTCCCTTGAGCTGTTGGTTGCCCTGCACATTAAATAAATCAATTAGTATGATCGGGGACCCAAGCCAAAGTGATCTTGGGTCTGCCATTCTCATCAAAGTATTTACATTCCTTTTTAATGAGGTTTTTAAACTCAGAGCACTCTTTATTAGAGTACTTTGTCAATATGATTGGCTTAGCAGAATCAATACTGGAAGCAGTACTAACCTTAGAAGTACTAACAGAGTTAGCAGTACTAACAGGTGTAGCAGTACTAACAGGTTTAGCAGTACTAACCTTGTTAGCAGCATTAACATTGTTAGCAGTAGTATTACTTCTAGCAGCACTATCATTGTCAGCAGCACTATTTGTGGTAGCAGTACTAACAGTTTTAGTGCTTTTAGGAATCCACATATTGACACTTTCTTTAACAGAATACTTTTTCTTCATGTGGCTTTTAGTTTTAACATTTTTCTTAGCCACATGGTTCTTTTCAATTTTCTTATAACCAAAGGGTTTTTGCATGGATCTTTGGAAATTCATTCTTTGGTTCATAGGATTGAAATAACAGAATTTTGCAAGATGATTCAATTTGCCACAGATAAAGCAAGGTTTTGGTCTATTGATTTTACTCAGATCAACCCCTTGTTTATGTGCCCATTGATTATTCCAGTTTCTTTGATTTCCCCTCTTTTTGTCCTGTTTTTGGGGTTCATTCTTCTTACAAGTACACTGTTTGCAAGGACCTGGATTCACAACTGTGGTCTGTTTATAATGGACCTTATCAGACTTTTCCTCTGTCTTCTCTATGTTCTTGGATTTGATCCAAGCCCTTCCACAATCCTCATTGGTGATAATGTTGTTTTCTATAGAAATCTCACCACTCACCTTGTTCTTCTTACTCTTGCCAACCTCTTTCTCAGTCTTATCCTCAACAATTACCTCATCTAAGGGATCTATTTCAGTGGCTCCCTCAGGCAAGTCCTTCCTATCTTTGGTGTCTAACAGGTCTGAAGTAGGAGGAATGTAATTGTCGTTATATGGTGGAGGTGTGGCATTATACCCAATTCCTCTTCTTAATTTATCATGAATCTGATTTTGCAGTAAGGAGTCCATTGCTTTAGAAGCATTGGAAAACTTTTCTACATCAAGCTTAACCTTGGTTAACTCCTCTTTCAGTTTTTCACTCTCCTCTTTAGATTTGGTCAGTTTAAGTTCTAAATCCTTTTTCTCCCACTGCCAGTAATTGGTGTCATATGAGTGTTGTAGTTCATTGGCTTGAAAACCTTTGATTTGATCTTCAAATCTCTCTACTATCCTTACATAGTCTTTTATATCCTTTTCTAGTCTCTTCAGGTCATCACTCATCTTCTGATTGTGATCCCTGTACCTTTTAACAGTGTCTATGCAAGTTTTAGAGCAGAGATTAGAACTTACCTCAGATGGGAGATCAGATACTTTAGCCATAAGAGCTTGATTCTGAATAGCTTCTTCTGCTTGATCACTCCAATCAAACCCCATTCCTTGTTGAGAAACAAGGGCTTGAGCAGAGTTTCTATTGTTATTGAAGCTTCCAGATTGAGCTTGTTGATGGTTGTTGTTGTGAGACATTCCACTTCTGCATTCTCTAGCAAAATGTCCCTTCAGATGACATTTGTAGCATTCTACCTTTGATTTATCAAACCCTGCTCCATCTTCTCTTCTTTGTGAGAAGTTGTTTCTTCCAGTCCTCTTTATAAACTTCTTAACCCTCATGGAGAGCATGGCCATCTGCCATTTAATATCCATCTCTTCCAGATCATCAGGATGAAGTTGTTCTAAGTCATCATTGATCAAAGAAGAATTTCCATGATTAGAAAGAAGAGCTTCAAATGCATAATCAGTGCCTTTATCTAGATTTGATCCATTAGTAGCATTAACTGATTCAGAGTTAGCAGTAGAATCAATTGATGCTGATAGGAGTGCAGCATTATGAACATATCCAGAAGGCTTCTTCTTTGCCTCCACCTCAGCTTCAAAAACTCTAAGATCATTGTACAGATCATCAAGTTCTTTGTCTTCCAACTGATCATTCTGTCTGAATGACACAGTGTACATGGTCCATTCATCTCCAAGGGACCTTAAGAACTTTCTGTTCACATCATCTTGATCAATCTGTACTCCCATAGTAGCTAGTTCACCAATTAGTTTATTAAACCTGTCAAAAGTTTGAGTCATGGACTCATTCTTAGTTGAGATGAAGTTTTCATACTGTTGTTTTAAGATTGCCTTTTGATTTCTCTTGGTACTTTTAGTACCTGAGAATCTCTTCTCTAGAGCATTCCAGAGCATCTGTGCATCAGTACAATTGCAGAATTGGTGTTGATACTCATTTGGAATGGCCAAGAGCAGTGTGCTCAAGGCTTTCATCTCTGTCTGTCTTGATTTCCTATCTGTATCTGTCTTTGGAGGAGTTCTTTTGCCATCTTCACCAATCTTTCCTCCATCAGATGGGCCATTCTCAATGATGTCCCACATAGAGTAATCTGTGAGGAGAATATATTGCTTGATTCTGATTTTCCACATGTCAAATTCATTGGATCTGAGCATTGGAACTTTTGAGACCAAAGTACTGCTTGATTCTGTAAGATTTTCCATGATGAATAACTGTTTCTGAGAGAATTTAGCTCTGATACCACTTGTCAGGATCGAATTCTTAACAAGAATTAATACTCAGAAACTAATATCAAAGAAGTTGCGGAAAAACACTTTGATATTTAATAAAACAGTAATCAAACACAGTATATAATGATCAAACAGTAAACTTGTATTGAATGCTTAAAGCTACAAGGTTACACACTCAACCTCAATATTGATGAACAGGCTCACCAATACGAATTCTACTTCTCTAGAATTAGGATCTATGCCTTGAGGTCGATTTTTTCTCTTGAAAAAAAAAAAAACAGTTATCTCAAAAATTCTTTTTTTTTTTATCTATTCTAAACATTCTATACATATACTAATAGAAAGATAATTGAAAAGAATAAACAAATCTTCAGTATATCTTCCATGTATATCTTCTAAGTATATCTTCAGTATATCCAGCTGTAGTACTTTCCATCCGGATCTCTTTAGCAGCACTAATAATGCTCAGCAGCATTAACTTCATCTAGCAGCATTAACTGCAAGCAGTATTAACTACTAGCAGAACTAACTAGCTAAGCAGTACTAACTTTGTTCAAGCAGTACTAACTTTGACTAGCAGTATTAATTAACACTAGCAGTAGTAACACTCAGCAGTATTAATCTTCAACTTGTTCTGGCAGTAGTAACTACATTTGTACTAGCAGTAGTAACTACACTTAGTAAAATCTTCAGTTCCCAACAATAATATTTTAATTTGAGTTCCAATTCATGCTTTTGAATAAGGGATTAGAGAGCTAGTTCAAACTTGGGTTTTCAGGAGAAATCTACACAAACAGGGGTTGGCACGACTTAGGTCACGGTGCAAGTCGCCTCAGCCACTATGTCGGCATAATTTCTTTTGTTCTGATTCTCGTTTTGGGGTAGGGTTGAAGATTTGTTGTCAGGATTTGATTCTTAACAAGAATAAACACTCAGAAACAATATTAAAGGAGTTTACGGAATAACACTTTAATATTCAGAATATCAATGAAACAGTGAATCAGAAATCACAAATTGTAAACTTTATTGAATGATTTAAAGCTACAAGATTTCACACACAACCTCAATATTGATGAACAGGCTCACCAATACGAATTCTACTTCTCTAGAATTAGGATTATAAACCTTGAGGTTAATTTTCTCTATGAAAACAAAAACTCAGAATCAAAAATTAATTCTAAACTATTCTGACTAAGTCTATACATATACTAAAGATAAAAGATAATTACAAAATATAAAAGATCCTCGGTATAATCTTCCATAGTTATCTCCAAGCTTTCCATGAATATCTTCAATTAATACAGCTGTCTTCATTGCCATACGAAGTCTTCATCTCATAAGCAGTACTAACCATGTTCAGAAGCATTAACCAAGTTCAGCAGTATTAATGAAGTTGTCAGTAGTAACCCTTAGCAGTACTAACTATGCTCAACAGTAGTAACTTCATCAAGCAGTATTAATCTTGTTTAGCAGTATTAATCTGTCTTTGAAGTACTAACCATGTTGTGCTAGCAGCATTAACCATACTTGTGCAAATTATGAATTCCCAACAATCTCCCCCTAACTTGACTTTTGAGAAGAGCAGTCAAGTTCTTCATTTATGGTCTTCAAGATGCTTTCAACACTACAACTTAGTTGCCCAAATTCGGATCCAGACCCAGACTTTGATTAATTGTTCTTCTTACCACAATTCTGGCCATTTCTGACTCCTTTGCACATACTAGCTTAGCTTTCAGCATCCCATTCAGCTTCTCCTTGCTATGATCATACACTTTGTCCACTAGGTAGTACTCATGATAACAGTTATCAATTGTGATCATGTATACACCACAGTTTTCAAAGAGTATCCACTTATCAATCTTCTTAAACCCATACTCATGATGTAGATCCTTGATTCTGTAAACCACTTTTTCTGGTTCAAACATCATACAAAGATATTCCATTGCAATCGTGATTAGACTTTCTTCAGTTCCTTTCAAAACATGTTCACAAAACTTTATTCCCACTTTATGCATCTCTTCAAGATCAGCTCTGGAGCAACTTCTGATTACTTTCCCCCAAGTTGAATATACTTCAAATACATCACCAACTCTTTTAAGCCTGAAGTAATCCTTTCTGTTGTCTATCAGAATGTCCCAAAAGATGACTTCTGGTGCTTTCACAGAAATGGGAACAACCTGAACTGGTTCTATTACAGTCAGATAAAAACCCACTTGCTCATCATATTGCTTATTGGACTGCTCTGGGTTCTGCTGAAGATGTAACTGAAGGTTCTGTCTCTATTTCAGCTTCTTCAATCCTTGGATTCTTGGACTGTTTCTTGGAAGCTATGGTCTTTACTCTCTTTGCAGATTTCATTTCCATACCAACATTCTCTTCTTTAGTGTCTTCAGCCTTTTCTTTGGTAGGAGTGACTTCCTCAGGGAATGGTTGTTGAATGAATAGATCATGTCTCTCCTTCATCCTTCTTTCAGCCTCTTCCCTTTGTGAGGAGTCCCCTTGAAGCTTAGCCATTTCCTTTTTATAGAGATCCTCAACTTGACTGTATGCCATATTAGTAAACATCTCTCCTTTGACACCAATTGAACCTTTCAGAAAATTTATCATTTTTCTTCTTTCCAGATTGGCCAAAAAGGTCTTGGAAGGTTGTCTTTTCTACTTTTTGACTGACATTCTTTTGACTGGTATTTTCTTGACTTCAGCTGCAGTTTTTATGCTCTTTTGATATTCTTCATTGAGCTTTCTGGCCATCTCCAGTGCAAGCTCTATGTCCTTCTCTGATTGGAGTTGTTTTGCTACTTCTTCATCTAACTCCACCTGGTTCTTCTTCTTTGAAGGTTGTTCAGATTCAACCATCTTAGCTTTACCCTTTGCATCCTTCAAACCTGCCTCACTTCTTTCTTTTCTCTTCTTTTCAAGGCCTCCTTCATTGATGACCACTCCCTTGGCCTTTTGAGTAGCCTTAGGAGTGTCATTCTTTGCTTTTACCAAAGTTTATGCTATTTCCAAATCTTCAACAGATAGCCCTGTTACTGCTGCTACCTGTTCTGTTACTACTGCTGCTTGAACCTTGTCTGTTTCTACTGCTTGTGCTTCTGTTTCTGCAGCTTTCTCCCCCTTAACATCAAATCCCATCTCAGATGTACTTTCCTTTTCTGCTTCAGCCTCTGAATTCTCCCATTTGTTGAAAGCGTCATTAGCATTTTTCCTCTTCTTCAAAAGAAACTGCCTTCTCCTCTTCTTTTGCACCAATCTTGTCATCATTTTCTTCAATTTGGTAATCTGTACTTGTTGAGACAGAATTACCATTTTCATTTCTTCTATGTCTTTGCCTTGTTTGATGACATCCAGATTGATGTTGCCCATTGTTTCCATCAATTCATTGTAGTCATATCTGTCCTCACCTTCTCCAGGAGTGTTACCCCATTTTGAAGGATCATGGGATCTTTTAGTAGTGGAAGTCTTCTGCCTAGCAGAAGCACCCTCCACCCCCTTGGTTTCTTGGCACCTGGGACCTTTGGATGATTGCTCACCCAAAGTAGCCATGGGGAAGGTCTTATTGATGTTACCACTGGCCTCCTCTGTGCTAGCAGGAGTAGTGGAAGCCTTTGCACCCATATGCTCATTCATCTCCTCAGTGAGCACCTCCTTGGGGTTGGGAGATACCCCTGTGGTTTCCCTATAGATATTCTCTAATGGATAATTCTCCATTAGAGGGCTTAAAGGCTCTGCGGGTGAAGGTACAAGAAGGGAAGGATCCTTCTTTACCTTTTTCCTGATGTAGGTATTGGTGATTGGAGAAGTTGGTTTTTGAATAAGGGACTGTGGGATTGATATGGTGATTGAAGGTTGGGATTGGCTTTCAGTGGGATGGTCTAATGAGGGCCTTGACCCTGAAGCCATACCTTCTGGATTGTGGGACACCACCATCATTGTAGAGAACAATGGGGTGTCAACTCCTTCCGAGTCCAATGGAGATCTCTTCATATTTGAAAAGACCTTACCTTTGGGGATTTTAGGTACATATACCTCATCAAATTGAGGCATATCCGTCAATTCATTGGTTATAACTGCCTGTGCAAATCTTGGGTACATATAAAAACTATTTTTGTTTCCCAAGTTTGACACAAGGTCATTGAAAATTATTTTAGAAAAATTGTACTTTCTGGCAGTGGCCAAGAAAACCAAAGCATAAGCAATGGTACTACTGAACTCACTCCAGCCAGTAGTCTTTTTGGAAATACAATGCATAAGGGTATGAACAAGAAAACGCCATTGGGTATAAAATTTAGCTTTTGAGAATTTGAAAACACCCAATTGGCCTCCATACCCCATTCTTGACAGATTAGAGAACAAGTCCTCATTAGGAATAGAGGTAATACCTTCAGCATCGTCTAGTCGTAGACAGATGCGAATCACTTCTTCAGAAACTGACAAGGGTTTGTCACACACCCTTGTCTTGATAACTTGCACACCATTTTCAGTAACAATGGTGGCATTTGCCTAGAATTGTCTCTGATGCTCTATGTAGATTGTTGGAGACACTGTAAGAGCATACACAATATGGCTTGTCTTGAGAAAATCGACTATCTGGTGAAATCCATCAGCTTGCTTCGGATTTTGTAGCATTGCAATCTCATTATGTTCATCAATGAACGCCATAGTTGCCATCGAGCTTGAGTATTCTGGACTGAAACACTTGGTGCTTGAGAGAAAAGGGTTAGAGAGCAGATGAATAGTAATCAAAGAGTTGTTATGAACTTTTAGGCGGGAAAAAAGGGTATTTATACAATTCGGGACATAAGCAGTATTAACTCAGAGCAGTATTAACTAACTAGCAGTATTAACCACTAGCAGTATTAACGAACTAGCAGTATTAACTGAGAGCAGTATTAACCACTAACAGTATTAACGAACTAGCAGTATTAACTTAGAGCAGTATTAACCACTAGCGGTATTAACTAACTCTGGAAGCATTAACTACACTTACACTATTGAAGCTTGATTTGGTCTGAACAAGGCAATTTACTTCCTGAGAAAGATGATTAGTAACAACCAAAAACAACCAAATAACAGGTATACAATCACTTTTTAAACATGAGCTCATTCAGAGTTGATCATGCCCACACTTGTGACCAAGAAGGTGAATCTACCCACATCAAAAGCTTTAGTGAATAGATCAGCAAACTGGTTGTCAGTATGAACTTTAACAACTTGAATAAGCTTCTTTTCATTACAATATCTAATAAAGTGATACCTGATCTCAATGTTCTTTGTTTTGGAGTGCTTGACTGGATTGTTAACAATGCTTATAGCACTGCTATTGTCAATGAAGATTGGAGTGTGAAGAAAGGTTACCCCATAGTCCAGCATTTGATTCTGAATCCATAGAACTTGAGAGCAGCAACTTGCAGCATCAATGTACTCAGCTTCTGTTGTAGATAAGGACACTGTGGTTTGCTTCTTACACTGCTAAGATACTAGTCTTGCACCCAAAAGCTGACATCCACCTGAAGTAGACTTTCTATCCATATTAGCAATACCCAAGTCACTGTCTGAATATGCAATCAAGTCAAAGTTGGATTCATAAGGATACCAAAGACCTAATATAGGTTGCCCTCTTAAGTATCTGAAAATCCTCTTAACAGCTTGAAGATGTGATTGCTTTGGCTTGACCTGGAATCTGGCATACAGACACACTGGAAACATGATGTCTGGTCTTGAGGCTGTGAGATACATGAGTGATCCAATCATTGATCTATATAGATGGACATCAACATCCTCCCCCTCAAGATCAACAGTGATCTGTTTATGAGTCTCCATAGGTGTGCTTGCTGGCTTTGAGTCTGTTAAACCATACTTATCCAGGATGTCTTTCACATACTTTGATTGACTTATAAAGATTCCATCTTTCTGCTGTTTCACTTGAAGCCCAAGGAAGAAGGTAAGTTCACCCATTGAACTCATTTTAAAGCTCTTGTGCATCAACTTTTCAAAGTCTCTACACATCTGATCTTGTGTGGATCCAAATATGATGTCATCCACATAGATCTGAACAAGTAGGATGTCCTTCTTACTCCTTTTAATGAAGAGGGTCTTGTCAATTATTCCCCTTTCAAACTCATTTTCTAAGAGATAGGTAGACAGAGTATCATACCATGCTCTTGGGGCTTGATGTAGACTATAAAGTGCTTTCTTCAGTTTGTATACTCTGTCAGGATATGATGGATTTTCAAATCCAGGGGGCTGACAGACATATACTTCTTCATCAATTGTAACATATAGAAAGGCACTCTTCACATCCATTTGATATACCTTGAACTTCATGTATGAGGCATAGGCTAGAAATAGCCTAATTGCCTCTACCCTTGCAACTGGGGAAAACACTTCTTCATAATCTATGCCTTCTTCCTGAGTGTACCCTTGTGCCACAAGCCTTGCTTTGTTCCTGATCACAATTCCTCTCTCATCCTTTTTATTCCTGAAAATCCATTTGATGCCAATAGCTCTATGACCTTTTGGAAGGTCTACCAAGTCCCAAACTTCTTGCAATTTGAACTGCAGTAACTCTTCTTGCATAGCTTCTATCCAACTGGAGTCTTTCATTGCATCAAAAACCTTCTTAGTCTCAATTTGAGATAGAAAGCAAGAGAGTACTGTGTGTTGCTGATCCTGCAGCTCTTGAAGTCTGCTTTGATTCCTTGTTATCATAGGAGAAGAGATGTCTCCTATGACCAGCTCTAGAGGATGGTTCTTTTGAGTTCTAGTCTGATGACTAGGTTCTTCATTGATTCCCATTTCTAAATTGGCCTCATTTAAGTCAGCTGAGGCGATCTCATCAGCTGCTTCTGGCTCTTCCTGCACTTGATTCTCCTCATCTCTTCTTTCTTCTTCACTCTGAATTGGTTCAGTCATAGTCTCTTTTTCACAGAAATCAACAGGTTCCATTGTAGGTATTGGAAAGATCACAGACTGAGGAATAATGTCTTGTACTTGTACATCCCCTGATCCTCCACTTCCTGAGCCTGCATAATCATCATTACTTAAACCCAAAGAGTTAGTTAGTGAATCAATGTCAAACAACCACTGAGGACCTGAACCAATAGGATTTGGTGTGTTCTCATTGCATTTGACATTGTCACTTTCCTCAATTATTCTAGAAGAAGAATTAAATACTCTGTAAGCCTTACTCTGAGATGAGTAACCAACAAGAAAACCATCATCTGCCTTGCTATCAAACTTTCCTAAGTGATTTTTGGTATTGAGAATGGTACAAGGACACCCAAAAGGTTTGAAAAATCCAATAAATGGTTTTCTTTTATTTAAAAGCTCATATGGTGTCTTGTTTTTAGGCTTGACGACTAGAACTCTGTTCTGGACATAACAAGCAGTATTAACTGCTTCAGCCCAGAAAGTAATTGGAAGTTTTGAATCAGCTAACAGAGATCTAGCAGCCTCAATCAGTGTCCTATTCCTTCTCTCAGCAACACCATTTTTTTGTGGAGTCCTAGGAGCACTGTATTGCCTCTCAATTCCTTTTTCCTCACAAAAGCTGTTTAGGTCATGATTTTTAAATTCAGTACCATTGTCTGACCTAATGACTTTTACCTTTTGATTTGTTTGGTTTTCAATTCTTAGAATAAAGGATTTGATCAGTCCACTTGTCTCATCCTTAGTCCTTAGAAAATATACCCAAGTAAATCTAGAGTAATCATCAACAATAACTAAGCAGTATGATTTCTTGCCTATACTCATAACATTTGTAGGACCAAACAGATCCATATGCAACAACTGAAGAGAATTAGAAATAGTGTTCAACTCTTTGGACTTATGAGAAGTTTTGTGTTGTTTTCCTTTGAGACAGGCAGACAATGATCATCACATGAAAAGACTTTTGAAGGTAAACCTCTTACAATGTTGTTTTTAACAAGTTTATTCATTGTTTTAAAGTTCATGTGACACATCCTTCTGTGCCAAAGTGATGATTCATCCAAAGATGCTTTTGAAACAAGACAGTTTAGGGATGAATCATTTGAAACATTTTCCATATCTAAGCAATAGACATTTTCCTTTCTGGGAGTTCTTAGTAGTATCATCTTTTCATCAACTACCTTGAATCCAGGAGCAAGGATAATGCATTCAGAATCTGTAAATAATATACTATGCTTTTGTCACAAACCTGTGATACACTTAACAGGTTGTACCTTAATTGTTCAACATAGAATACATCTTCAAAGGTCATTTTACCTTTGGTTACATCACCCTTACCATTGATCTTACCTCCATCTGGAGTATTACCAAAGGCAACATGCCCACCATCAATTTTCTTGAAATTCTTGAGGCAAGACATGTTCCTTGTCATGTGCCTAGAGCAACCACTATCAACATGCCAGATACTCTTACCCTTGAGCTGTTGATTGCCCTGCACATAAGATAGATCAATTAGTATTGATTGGGAACCCAAGCCAAAGTGGTCTTGGGTCTCCCTTTCTCATCAAAGTATTTACATTCCTTTTTGATGAGATTTTTAAACTCAGAGCACTCTTTACTAGAGTACTTTGTCAAGATGATTGGCTTAGCAGCACAAACATTAGAAGCAGTACTAACCTTAGAAGTACTAACAGAGTTAGCAGCACTAACAGGTTTAGCAGTACTAACTTTGTTAGAAGTAATATTACTTCTAGCAGCACTATCATTGTCAGCAGTACTATTTGTGGTAGCAGTACTAATAGTTTTGGTGCTTTTAGGAATCCACATCTTGACACTCTCCTCAACAATCTTTTTCTTCATGTGGCTTTTAGATTTATCAGATTTCTTAGCCACATGGTTCCTTTCATTCTTCCTATAACCAAAGGGTTCTTGCACAGATCTTTGAAAACTCATCCTTTGGTTTATAGGATTGAAATAACAATATTTAGCAATATGATTGATCTTTCCACAAATAAAACAAGGTTTTGGTCTATTGATTTTACTCAGATCAATCCCTTGTTTTTGTGCCCACTGATTATTCCAGTTTCTTTGATTACCCCTCCTTTTATCATGTTTTAGGGGCTCAGATTTAGTACAAGCACACTGTTTGCAAGGAACAGGATTCACAACTGTGGTATGCTTATAATGGACCTTACTAGACTTTCCCTCAGTCTTCTCTATGTCCTTAGATTTTACCCAAATCTTTCCACAACCCTCATTGGTAATAATGTGATTCTAAGAAGAAATCTTATCACTCACAGTGTTCTCCTTACCCTTACCAGCTTCTTTTTCAGTTTTGTCCTCAACAACTACTTCATCTAAGGGATCTAACTCAGTGGCTCCCTCAGGCAAGTCCTTCCTATCTTTGGTTTCTAGCAAGTCTGATGTAGGAGGGATGTAGTTGTTGTTGTATGGTGGTGGTGTGGTATTGTACCCAATTCCTCTTCTCAGTTTGTCATGAAACTGAGTTTGTAGTAAAGAGTCCATTGCTTTAGAAGCATTGGAAAACTTTTCGACATCTAGCTTAACGTTGGCTAGCTCCCCTCTCAACTTTTCACTCTCCTCTTTAGACTTTGTCAGTTGGAATTCTAGATCCTTTTTCTCCCACTTCCAGTAGTTTTTGTCATATGAGTGTTGAAGTTCATTGGCTTGGAAACCTTTAATTTGTTCCTCAAACCTCTCAACAATTCTCACATAGTCTTTTATATCTTTTGCTAACCTCTTAAGGTCATCACTCATATTCTGGTTGTGATCCCTGTACCTTTTAACAGTGTCTATGCAAGTTTTAGAACAGAGATTAGAACTTACCTCAGTTGGTAGATAAGATACCTCTGCCACGAGAGCTTGATTTTGATTAGCCTCTTCTGCTTAATCACTCCAGTCAAACCCCATTCCTTGTTGAGAAACAAGGGCTTGAGAAGAGTTTCTGTTCTGGTTGAAGCTACCAGTCTGAGCTTGTTGGTGGTTATTGTGAGACACTCCACTTCTGCATTCCCTGGCAAAGTGTCCCTTCATATGACATTTATAGCATTCTACCTTTGACTTGTCAAAACCTGCTCCATCTTCCCTTCTTTGGGAGAAGTTATTCCTCCCAGTCCTCTTGATGAACTTCTTCACCCGCATGGAAAGCATGGCCATCTGCCATTTAATATCCATCTCTTCAAGATCATCAGGATGAAGTTGTTCCAAGTCATCATTGATTAAAGAAGAGTTTCCATGGCTGGACAGAAAGGCTTCAAAAACAGATTCAGTGCCTTTTTCTTGATTTGCTCCATTAGCAGCATTAACTGATTCAGGGTTAGCAGTAGAATCAATTGATGCTGATAGGAGTGCAACATTATGAACATATCCAGAAGGCTTCTTCTTTGCCTCCACCTCAGCTTCAAATACTCTAAGGTCATTGTACAGATCATCAAGTTCTTTTTCTTCCAGTTGTTCATTCTGTCTGAATGAAACAATATACATGGTCCATTCATCTCCTAGGGACCTTAAAAACTTTCTGTTTACATCATCTTGATCAATCTGTACTCCCATAGTAGCTAGTTCACCAATCAGCTTGTTAAACATGTCAAAAGTTTGAGTCATGGACTCATTCTTAGTTGACATAAAGTTTTCATACAATTGCTTCAGTATTGCCTTCTGATTTCTCTTGGTACTTTTGGTACCAGAGAATCTTTTCTCTAAAGCATTCCAAAGCATCTATGCATCAGTGCAATTGCAGAATTGGTGTTGATATTCATTGGGAATAGCCAAGAGCAGTATGCTCAAGGCTTTCATCTCTGTCTGCCTTATCTTCTTTTCTGCATCTGTCGTTGGTGGAGTTCTTTTTCCATCTGCACCAATTTTTCCTTCATCAGATGGGCCATTCTCAATGATGTCCCACATAGAGTAATCTGTGAGGAGAATGTATTGCTTGATCCTTATCTTCCACATGTCATACTCATTAGATTTGAGCATTGGAACCTTTGAGACTAGAGTACTGTTTGATTCAACTGTGTTTTCCATGATGAATGAAGGTTTCTGAGAATACTAGCTCTGATACCACTTGTCAGGATCTGATTCTTAACTGGAATAAACACTCAGAAACAATATTAAAGGAGTTTACGGAATAACACTTTAATATTCAGAATATCAATGAAACAGTGAATCAGAAATCACAAATTGTAAACTTTATTGAATGATTTAAAGCTACAAGATTTCACACACAACCTCAATATTGATGAACAGGATCACCAATACGAATTCTACTTCTCTAGAATTAGGATTATAAACCTTGAGGTTAATTCTCTCTATAAAAACAAAAACTCAGAATCAAAAATTAATTCTAAACTATTCTGACTAAGTCTATACATATACTAAAGATAAAAGATAATTACAAAATATAAAAGATCCCCAGTACAATCTTCCATAGTTATCTACAAGTTTTCAATGAATATCTTCAATTAATACAGCTGTCTTCATTGCCATACGAAGTCTTCATCTCATAAGCAATACTAACCATGTTCAGAAGCATTAACCATGTTCAGCAGTATTAATGAAGTTGTCAGTAGTAACCCTTAGCAGTACTAACTAGTAGCAGTACTAACTTTGCTCAGCAGTAGTAACTTCATCAAGCAGTATTAATCTTGTTTAGCAGTATTAATCTGTCTCAGAAGTACTAACCATGTTGTGCTAGCAGCATTAACCATACTTGTGCAAATTCTGAATTCCCAACATTTGTTCTAGAGGGTTATAAGAGGTAGGGGTGTTCATCCAAACCGCACAAACCACCAAACCGCACTGCAAAACATGGTTTAGAACTTTTGTGGTGCGATTTGCGTTTTTACCAAACCGCACTTTGCGGTCTTAAGTTATCCAACCGTGGTTGAAACCCACACCGCACCATATTGTTTTATATTTTATATTTTTTAATTTTATATATAACATATTATATATATATATATATATATATATATATGTATAGAATAATTTAGTATTTATGTAATATTTTATTTTTGGACTTTGATAAATTAACTTTAGTTTGAAGTTTATTTTCTTATTTCTTAGACTTTATTTAATTATGCAATTTGAAACATGTATTTGGGAATCAGATGGAACTCTTTATTTTTTTGGACTACGGTCAATTTATCGTTCATTCTAAATGTATTTTTAAACTTATAATTTTTGGATTGTAGGTATAAAGTGCAATATGGACAAACCGCATAAACTGCACCACACCACATGCATTGTGTGGTGCGGTTTGGTGCAGTTTGAGGTTTAAGCGGTGCGGTTTGTGAAAATGCTCAAACCGCATATGCGGTGGTTTGCGGTTTGGTCCCAAACCGCACAAAACCGCACCGCGAACACCCCTAATAAGACATGTATATTGGGATAATTAAGAAGGTTTAACACAGTTCCTAATTTAATTAATTTAGGTGTTCAGTTTGAGCATTTTCGTTGTTAGAGTTCTTGGTGGAGCGTCGAGCGACGGGTGAGTTCTCTTACCTTAATTTTATAAATGTGTGATCATTTTGTACATTTTAAAGCACTGATTATGGTACGATTCAATACCTTACTTATGCCATTATTATCAAGTGTCTTCATTAATTGTTTGAGTTACATTTGGTATGTGGGGTGGATTTGCACAACGAGAGTAAGGTACCTTAAGATAGTGGAATCCCTTGGGAGTGATACATCTGTGTGCCTTAAATGCGTTTCTTGAGCACAACCGACAAACATCTACTGTGGGCCTTATGCGAATACTTCATAGAGGAGTGCCAGTGTGGCTATGAACGCTTTGCAAAGTTCGCGTATTATGAAATAAATGTTTACATTGTTGGTTCTTATTAAGCAGAATTCACTAGACATTTTGGTCTAACCCTCACTTTTAAAAAAAAATCATTTTCAGGAAAGTTTCATGTGGAGAGTTCCTCTAAGTAGAAGTTAAGATTCTTCTTTTATTTATAAGGATTGGTTGTTCAAGCTTAGCCTCCTCTAGATTTTGTAATAAATTTCATTTTGCAGATGTTGTTTTTCCGTTTCAAGTTCGTGAGATGAAAGGGTAAATTCTTTTACTCGTAAAACTTTGGTGGCATTTTGGTCATTTATGTTAATTATCGATAAATCAGATTATAGGTTGTTACATCAAGGTAAACCCTCTTATTCTATCTCTATTTATTTTGGTGAAATCATACATGGTGGGGGTTTGGAGATAAGGGGTTTAATATTTTGTTTAATTCCAATGAGAGATTGGGTTGTCAATGTTTGGTTAATATTAAGAGGGGTTTAGACATGTAATCCCTTTGATGTAGAGACTTAAAATAAATTTTGGAATGGGTTAAGATGGTTTGATTAAGATTTCTAGAAGTAGTTGCTCGATAAAAATCTTATGCCCGGGAATCGCCTAAGTCCGGGTAGGAGATACCCGGACATGGTTGAAAACCGGGAGACGA
Organism: Arctium minus; assembly: GCA_954870635.1. Taxonomy (NCBI): domain Eukaryota; kingdom Viridiplantae; phylum Streptophyta; class Magnoliopsida; order Asterales; family Asteraceae; genus Arctium; species Arctium minus. Next base: position 148,923,386 of record OX941081.1, read on the forward strand.
GAACCCGGGAGGGTAACCCCGAAAGACGGGGACTCGGGAGGTGGGGACCCTGAGGGGAAACCCCGGGAGTTGGGGACCCGGATGGGAAACTGGGTAAGGCCCAATTCGGGTGGGTTTGGAAACCCAGACGGAGTAGAATCCGGAGAAGGGATTTCTGGGAACTAATTCCCGGGCTGTGCTGGCTCCATTCCGATTTATCATGCCAGCTCTTCTATACTAGGTTCGGGGTTTGTTTAGAGGGTGTTTAAGGAAAATTGAGAGTCGACAACAAGGTGACCAAGTGACTTACCGCTCTTTTGTGTTTGATAAATCGTAGGTGTCCGGTTTAAGGACCCAAGGTTTAAGTGAGAAAGAGTTGGGCAAGGACAACATGTGAGTCTTTCTAACTGAAAATGTTGTTGACGTACGAGTTTTAATGCATGAGATGATTATGAAACTGCATGTTTTATTGTGATATGAATTGTGATTTGTTATGTATGCATACATTTGAAAATAGGCATGTGATGGCTTAAGTCGGGGTGTGTGTCCCACAAATGCTCATAGCGGGGAGGGGGGGTCCTCTTTATGCCAATGGGGGTGTGTCCCAGTTATCACAAGTGTGCGTGACCTTATCGTGTGCCATCAACATGTGTCGTGCATGTGTTTAATGTTTTAAAGTTGTGAATCGTCTATAAATGCTTATAAACTATTTTAAATGCTATTTGTTGTGTGAATGTTGTTTCTAGAGGGAACTCACTAGACCTCATGATCTAACCTTCACTTTTCAAAAGCTAAAAGCATTTTCAGGAAAGGGTTTAGTTAGAAGTTCGCCCAAGGGAAAGATGGGAGGCGGTGTCGTAGAAGAGACCTGATAACCGCTCGGAGTTCCGATAGACATTGATTATCTCAATTTTAGTCATGTATTACTGTTGTGATTTTTGATTTGAGATTTATGTATTAAATTTTAGTTAGGACCCTTTGGGTTGTAATGCGATATTTTGGCTGTTTTTGGTTTCGGGTTGTTACAGTTGGTATCAGAGCTATAGTTTAACGGATTCAAGTGAAGACCTTGATCCTCGAGAATCACGATGATGGTAGTGAGGACTCTCATGTAAGGTAAATTCAAAATTGCTTTTGGCCAATGCCATTGTGAACTTACAGGTACGTGGGTATGCTCGATTACTATTGTTGAGACGATCGATGGGGGTGTTAGTATAGGGTGGATTCTAAATTTGCAAGGATAACAATGGTTTAGATGTGTTGTGAGATCGTTTGCAAGGTAATGTTAACACCTTCTAGAAGGAGCATCGTTCATAATGTTAATGCGCCGACTAGAGGTAGAACTTCTTGCGTTTGAAAGGGATGAACGATTGATTAAGGGCATACTCCTAGTTTCTAGTGAGTCCTCGTTCTTGGAGTTGTTGCGTCGGTCATTTCGGATATGACTGGATTAGGATCTTGAAGGCTTTAACTCAAGATCGGGCGAAAGAAATGAGCCTTTGACTCTTCAGTCAAATGGTAGGGTGGCAGGGATGAAGAAGGGAAGATATCGGGGTTGGATTGAAGTATTGGTAGGAGCATAATGTGAAGTATTTGGTTGTTTATTCACCTGTAGGGGTCAAAGATTGAAATCGTATGATTTGTAAATCATTGCTCAAGACGAAAACTGTGTGGGATGGTCAAACAGGTAGGTTGTGAAGCACCTGTACTAGAAGAGATTGCAAGAATGAGAAAACAACTGTTGGCCAATAATAAAGTATCAATGATAAGTTGTAGTGAGTACAACGGTTGACCTTGTTAGAGTGAATAACCTTCAATTGCAAAACGAATTCCATGCATTGTGTCTTTAAACGAGTTACATGAGTCCTTCATGTTAAAGATGAATGTGTGCCTTATGAGTCTCTTGTTTGAAAACGGGTTGGTGCGTTCAAGCATGTGTTTGAAAGAAGAATATAAACTTATTTACGTTGCATGATAAAATTTTGAACTTGGTAATTGGTGAATTACTTCGCCTCTTTTATGATTGAGTTAAATTTTTTATGAAGATTATGAAAATGTTTGATTGCATGGTTTTATAACCGAAACTGGTATGGACACTTTGTTGTCGTACCAATGAGCATGAGAGTCTACTTGCTCGCTTAGTGGAATTGATTTCGCCCGATGTTTTATAACTGCAAGAGCAACGGTTTATTGAAATTATTTTCATTTGTACCAACATCGTTTTGGTTGGGAAAGGTTGTGTTTTATCGTGGGTTGCATGTGAAAGATCATTGGGATCGATGTGCATGGCTAAGCAATTATGGTGGTGTTGTGTCGGATATTCTCAAGCTTGTTTCATGGTGTTGTACTTAATGAATTTTCAAATGTGCAAAATGGTTTAAATCGTTGTGTCGTCATGCATGAAAGTTATGAACTCGCAAGGTCGTAAGGAAACATTGCAATTAAGGATGAGGAAAATGTGTCGGTCGGGCCGTTGATGGTCAATTCATGACCGTAGTGTTCCCATTAGGGAAGGGTGGTGAATAGCTAAAGTCTCGGTCATTGATTCTAGTAATGTTCGTAATGTGGTATCTTATACTCTTGTTCCATATTTGGAATGTGGTTATGTCCAGGGTGAAATTCGAAGTTCGCAAAGATACATCTATTAGTAGCATGTTAATAAGTAGCGTTGTGGTACTTTGATGAAATGTTATCAGCGTCTAGCCGGAGTTTTGAGAGGGTTTTGTAATTAGACTGCGTACCAAGTAAGTCTTGTGCATTCAGCATGTGAGGACTGTAGGACACAAAGTTAGTTATGATGTGTTGAAAGAAATAGTTCCCAGTGGAAATCCTTGTTTTTCGGAGACATTGTTAAAGCTCTAGCATGTCGACTGTTGATGCTGAAGTCAACAACCGTTTGTTGAAGTTATTATCAGGTTGCTAGAATTGGAGAAGTAAATCTAATATGGTTATTATGTTGAGTTTGTTCAAAGATGTAAGAAGTCGTTTGGGAAATATGCATACCTGGGAATGATGTCGGACCACCTTGTGTGGGCGTATTGAAAGTGGGAAATTGCTAGTTTGGATAGATTACTTCTTGGGAGGTTTTGATGATTCATATACTAATGAAGTATTTAGCACAACTGAAGTGGGTGCACTTTGACTATATTGATCTGTAAGGTAATGCGTCCTATTTTCGTGGGCTATCCGAACTTGTTTCTTGTAGATGGTCATGAGCTGTCAGGGAACGAAAACTTGTTCGAGTGAATTAGATTATCATGATTTTGTTGGTGGTTCATCTAGATTCGAGAAAGACAAATTCATGAGATGACCGTACATCATATATATATGTGTGTGTGTGTGTGTGTGTGTGTGTGTGTATGTGTTATGGTTGGTATGGAGAAGGCGATATATGTTACACATGTGAAGTAATCGAGGAGATTTTGATTGTAGTGTGAAGGTATGAAGTGGTGCAGGTGTAATAAGTTAGTGGCCCTTTATGCCAAGGTGGGCGAGTAAGTCATGGATGTGGTGATGGGTTGCTTTGAGACTGAGTGGTAGGTTGTGTTGTTGATAAAGAATAAGTGTGGGTGGAAATCCTTGTTCGGAGATTTCCATTGAGTTATGCAAAGTGTTATGTATGTTGTTGTGATGGATGGATTTTAGGGTGGTGTATGGTATTGCTATATTTTTAGAATGAAAAGGGTGGAGTGGTAGTTGGTGGCTGCCTAAAAGAGGATCCATGTGCTCTTTGGTTGCGATGAGTTGATGGGTGAGTTTATCTTGCACCATTGAAATATTAATGAAGATGTTGAATTGGTTAGTTATGATGTTTCGTAGTAGATATGAGATCTTTGGGAATGTTGAATTATTCCTTGTGTGTAAAGGAATTCTCGTGAATAGGCTAACCCCGTTTTGGCGAATGAGAAGTGTGTGGTGGCTTCGAGCCTTGGGTGTTATTTCGGGATGTCCTGGTTGAATTCTTGAGTAAGATTTGTGGTGAAACCGGTTGGTTAAGCATAGTAATGTAAATGTGCTATCAACGCATTTGAATTGATCGGAAAATGGAGTGAGCAATGTTCTACGCTAGCCTGAGGAAGTGGAGATGGTATGTTGAAATAAGTGGACAAACTGGAAGTAGGAAGTTTGACAAGTGTCATAGAAAATGTAAAGCAATGATTATAGGTTATCATTGTCGGGCACATGAACTCCTGGTGAGAGTATGAGAAAAAGGATTTGTGTATATGTTATGACTCAAGGGTCGAGGAAAACTAAGTTGTGTGGTTGGTCGTAAGCGTATACTTGCTAGTAAGCCGTTCTTGGAAGTATGCTTTATGTTTTCGAGAAGGAAATGGAAAAAGGTAGTTGAGTGTAGTGCTCGGAACGAAGGACCATTGGATTAGACTTGGTATTATTGTGGGAAATGTTCCAAGTGAGCATGTCATTCAGTGCTAAGCTAATGTGAGTAGTTATGTGTGAGTGTGGTCACTCCTCCTTGTCAAGCGAGTGAAACTTGAAATTATTTCATATGTGGTTGGATGATTGTTGGGGGCAGTGAGAATTTGAATGGGTGTCTTCAGGACTAGTTCAACTTGGATTGATGGATGCTTCAGAGGATTGATTGTGGAGATTTCCTACTATTAGCTAGGTATAAGTATGGGGTGATGGCATGGTGGGAGTGTATGAATTGGTTAACATTGATGAATTGTAAGCAATGTGATTCGGGAAAGAAAGTACTATCTGCATTAGACGTATGACGTATTAGGGGAAGTGATTTTAGAGTTGCGTGTTATCTGATGAAGAAGCTCATAGTAGCAAGTTATCGTGAATACAATGTTGAGCTTGTGTTAAGTTGGTGAATTGAGTGTTCGTTATATTGATAAGGGATTCATGTTGTTGTGGCGTTCACTTCGGTAAAATTCGTTCTTTTAAGGAATTGAAGTGTGTGTGAGGCCCATAATTTGTCGCGTTTTAAAGCCGTGAGTCCAGGTATGTGGATAAAGCGGAGAACATCTGGTATAGTTGGCATGGGATGTTACAGATGGTACAGTTAAGGAGAGAGGTTGCAAGTATATTATACGAAATAACTCGACAAAAAAAAGTTGTGGTTAACCGAGGGGCGGTTCCGAGGGATCTGGTACAACTATGGTTTTGGTCAGAATGGTTTGGGCAACTGAGTGAAGTTAAGTTGATTGGATTTAAAAACACGAGTTTTTTGAATCTCGAGTTGAGAGGGGGCAGATTGATGCGGAAGACGTCCCCATAGAATGAGGTGGTGCGTTTGAGAGAAAAATAGAGTTGGACCACGTTTTGGGGTCCGTCGAAAATTTTGGAAAGAGTTGGAGAGATATTGTATGAGTCGGATATGCTTGGCTAGATTACAGAGGATTCATAATGTGTTTCACGTCTCTATTTTAGAGAGTAGTTGTTGGAAGTTGGTATATCGATACCTTTGCAAGTGATGCAAGCAAATACGAAGTTAACCTTCGTCATAGGGTCGGGGACAATCATTGACCATAAAGTCAAGGAGTTGATGTAGCACCCCAAAAATGGGATAACAAAAATTTTCGGAAAAATGAAAATGTGGTATTAAAATGCCATAGCATGAGCCTCCCAAAAATGGGGAAATACGAATACCTGTTTAACTATAGTTGTAATTATAGGGAAAATAAACAACAACCTACTAATCTAATTTCTTAAACAAAAATAAGATTACAAAAGGGGTGTCGCCTATAGTCCCACAAAAATCTTCACAAAAGTGCACCCGCTTGCACTTCCCCAAGCTCACTTGAGACCGCCTAAACCTTCTTAGATGCGGCGCCATTAGGACCTGAGATACACATACACAATTCAAGTGTTAGGCTAAAAATCCTAGTGAGGTTGAATGACAAGTAATAGATGCATAAATGACAATCCATAGCTTTTACTAACGGTTATAATTAATATCCGGAATCAATAGGGGAGACCCATAACACCAATCGAATTCCACCCAAGAGACGAGATACCCTAGTGTCAACTTCTATGAGCGACACCACAAGGTTCGACACATCCGGAGTTACAACACAAGCATTGCCCCAAATGGCGGAGGTCTAGGTGCATACCAACACGGTGGCACCCAAGACTAAGTCCTCCTAGTGTCTATTTGACTTGGTTCATCCATTTATCTCATTTATAATCAAGGAGCATAGCAACTCTCAACAAAGTGTGTGTAATGCCAAAGGATCATTAGTCCAACTATCGATTTCCAATACTCAAACGGTATAAATGAATTGATATCATACCCAATATATTTGTTCATACACATAGCCATGAAGAAAGTCTCAACCACAATTGGTATTTCTCAACACTTTAGAGTAACCCTAGCATAGAGTTGCATTTGGTTAATAGTCACTTGTAACATGTTCACATTCTCAATCGTGAAGACATTCCTACCCTTTTTAATGTTAAACCCTCATAACAACCAAAACACCATTAAGCCAAATACCCCATATGAATGAAACCCTAATTTTATGAAATAGAACAAGATCAATAATAATGAAAGTATGAATATGTGTATCATATAAATAAGTTTAGAACACTCACAACCTAGGTTTTAGGTTAAAAACATAGAAAAGTTAGCAACCCCTAGAGAAGTTGAAGATGAAGGTTCTTGAGACTTGATGGCTTGTACCCTAGGTAGCAACTTGGAGTAAATGCTTTTGATCAACCCCTTTTGGACCAATAAATGCTTCCAATCAAGGTCTAGGTTGCATTAAAGAGGAGGGAGGTTTTGGAGGAGAAAAATCTCCCTAGGTAAGCTCTCTAAACTCCAAAAACGAAGCTGGAAATGAAATCCTTCCAAGAAAAACCCGTCAAAGCAGGTTTATAAACCCTCAGAGCGCGGGTGCGACAATGCCAGGCGACTTTGCCATGGGCATTGTCGCTGGCAGCCTCCAGCCTATGACCAAACCTGGCGACTATGCCAGGCGACTTTTCCCTTGGGCATTGTCGCTGGGCAATATCCCCGCCCATGACCCCCATACGGTACACACATGGAGACTATGCCAGGAGACTTTGCCCTTGGGCATTATCGCTAGGCAATGTCGTCCCGCCAGGACCCGTTTTCCTTCTGATTCCCGTCCAAATCCTCCTAAATTGAACCCTTCATCTCGAGAAAATGTGATTAGGCAACATAAGACATAAGATAGCGAGAAGATAGCAAAATTAAAGATAATTTTTACCTTAAATGGTTAACGGTTTTCCGGGTGTTACAGTTGAGGACCAAGGAGATTGGCCTTGTGAAGGTTCAATGGCGATATCATAAGGGACAAGAGGCGACATGGGAGGTTGAAGCAGACATGAGGTCCCAATATCCAAGTTTATTCACAGAATTCTTTTGAGGGGGAGATATTGTAATAATCGAGATCTTTATATTAAAGAAATTGAATGTTTAGGGAATTTTTGATGAAAGCTTAAGTCCAAGGACTAAGTGGTAAATAGTGAGAAAAGGGTTAAAACCGTAAAACCCTTATCCCCTAACCATTTCAATTGTGAAGACTAAGAGAATTGTGTGAGATTTGAGAGTGCGCTTTTAGAGGAAAAACAAGAAGAGTTGCTGGACTTCAAGAGATTTTTTCTTCAAGTTCTTCATCAAGGTAAACCCTCTTATTCTATCTCTTTTTGTTTTGGTGAAATCATACTTGGTGTTGTTTTGGAGATAAAGGGGTTAATATTTTGTTTGATTCCAATGAGAGATTGGGTTGTTAATGTTTGGTTAATGTTAAGAGGGGTTTAGACATGTAATCCCTTTGATGTAGAGACTTAAAATCAATTATGGAATGGGTTAAGATGGTTTGAATAAGATTTCTGGAAGTAGCTATTCGATAAAAATCTTGTTCTCGAGAATCGCCTAAGTCCGGGTAGGAGATATTCGGACATGGTTGAAAACCTGGAGACGGGGACCCAGGAGGGTAACCCTGGGAGACGGGACCTGGGAAGCGGGGACCCGAATGGGAAACAGGGTAAGGCCCCATTCGGGTGAGTTTGGAAAACCAGACACAACAGAATCCGAATGAGGGCTTTCCGGGAACTTATTCCCGGGTTGTGCTGACTCCATTCCGAGTTATCATGTCAGCTCTTTTGTTCTAGGTTCGGGGTTTTTCTAGAGGGTCTTTATGGGAAATTGAGAGTCGACGGCGGGGTGACCAAGTGACTTACCCCTCTTTTGTGTTTGATAAATCGTAGGTGTCTGGTTTAAGGACCCAAGGTTTAAGTGAGAAATAGTCGGGCAAGGACATCAGGTGAGTCTTTCTAACTGAAAATATTGTTGACATACGAACTTTAACGCATGAGATGATTATGAAACTGCATGTTTTATTGTGATATGAAATGTGAATTGTTATGTATGCATACATTTGAAAGTGGGCAAGTGATGGCTTAAGTCGGGGTGTGTCTCGTAAATGCTCATAGCGGGGTGTGTGTCCCGTTTATGCCAATGAAGTCTGTGTCCCAGTTAAAGGCAGTGTGAGCCAAAACGTTGTCACAAGTGTGCGTGACCTTATCGTGTGCCATCAACATGTGTCGTGCATGCGTTTAGTGTTTTGAAGTTGTGAATCGTCTATAAATGCTTATAAACTTTTTTAAATGTTATTTGTTGTGCGAATGTTGTTGCTAGAGGGAACTCACTAGACTTCATAGTCTAACCCTCGCTTTTCAAAAACTAAAACCATTTTCAGGTAAGGGTTTAGTTAGAAGTTCGTCCTAGGGAAAGATGAGAGACGGTGTCGTAGAAAAGAGCTGGTGGAAGCTCGAAGTTATGGTGGACATATATAGTCTCAGTTGTAGTCACGTATTATCGTTGTAGTTTTTGAGTTGAGATTTATATATTAAATTTTGTTTGGGGCCCTTTGGGTTGTAATGCGATATTTTGGCTGTTTTTGGTTTCGGGTTGTTAAAGTTGAGTCTGCTAAAGAAGCGAATCACTTATAGGAACTCTTGATTGGTTTGCCTCTTAAAGTTATCAATTGTCCGTATTAATTGTGATAGAGTGCAATTCACTTGGCTACAAATTTGGCGTTTAACTCTCGAATAAAGCACATTAATGTGTCTGATGCATTAATGGTAATTTTGCATGATGCAAAAGTGATGTATTTGAATAAAATCATCATTGACGATAATATTGCCAATATGTTCACCAAATCGTTACCGCCAACTAATCCAGCTCAAATTGTGTTAGTGTCTTTTGACACTTTATAGGAGAGATGAGAATACTACTATTGATAACATAGTGACATCTTTGGGCAATTATTACTTGGTATGTGTTTTGGGTTTCTTAATTCGTTTGTTTTATTGAGATTGCGCACATGAGGATTTTTCATTTTGGTTTTGACAGGTGATGGCCGAGTCGTTGCTCGTCAAGATCAAAATGCATTTTGTTATCTCGTGTCTATCCCTATCGTCTATTGTTTATGTTCGTTAGATTATTTAATGTATTGGTTTTGTTGGGTGATTTGCACATCATGGTGGAGTGTTGAAAAACTTGTTTTTTGGGATGTTAACAACTCACCAAGCTTGGGGTACAAGCTATTGATGCATGGTGATCAAAATGTGGTCGGGTCACTCTTGGGGTGCCATAGGCTGCCCGAGCTCCAAGTCGCGTTGTAGATGGATTCAATGAAGACATTTTGGGCGTCGAGCTACCTTTTAAGTGGCTTTAGCCGCACTGAGTATGTCACCCGCACCCTTTGGGCACGCCTTCTCGACCCTCTCATAGACCAACATGGGCGACCTTCCAGACACCCTAAGGGGGCGTTTGGTTCGCAGATTCTGATGGAATCTGATGGAATTGGAATGTCCAATTCCTTTGACCAAATTCAATTCCCTTGTTTGGTTCATTCTTTTCTATGGAAGGAATGTGTGAATTCCAGCAAATTCCACCAATGAAGGATTTGAACATTCCATCCTAAAACCCAAGGATTTCAATGGAATGGAATCTTATATTTTGATAATTCCAAATTTACCCTTTACTCCAAACTAAACCCTACTAATATTGATTATCAGCAAACACCAACTATCTCTCTCATCTCTATCTCCCTCTCTCTCCTCTCTCTCTGCTCTCGCTATCTCTCTCTCCTCCCTCTCTCTTTATCTCTCCTCTCTCTCTCTCCTCTCTCTCTACTCTCGCTATCTCTCTCTCCTCCCTCTCTCTCCTCTCTCTTTATCTCTCCTCTCTCTCTTCCCTCTCTCTCCTCTCTCTCTCCTCTCTATCTCTCTCCTCTCTTTATCTCTCCTCTCTCTCTCTATCTCCCTCTCCTCTTTCTCACCTCCACTCTCTCTCTCTCTCTCCCTCCTCCCTCTCTCTTCCCTCTCTCTTTATCTCTTCTCTCTCTCTCCTCTCTCTTTCTCTTTCCTCTCTTCCCTCTCTCTCCTCTCTCTCTTTATCTATCCTCTCTCTCCTCTCTCTCTCTCTCCTCTCTCTCTCTCCTCCACTTTATCCTCTCTCTCCTCTCTCTCTCCCTCTCTCCTCCACTCTCTCCTCTCTCTCTCCCCACTTTATCCTCTCTCTCCTATCTCTCTCCCTCTCTCCTCCACTCTCTCCTCTCTCTCTCCTCTCTCTCTTCCCTCTCTCTCCTCTATCTATCTCTCTCTCCTCCTCTCTCTCCCTCTATCCTCTATCTCTCCTCTACTATCTCTCTCTCCCTCTCTCCTCCTCTCTCTCCTCTCCTCTCCTCTCTCTCCTCTCTCTCTCCCTCCCTCTCCCTCTCTCTCCTCACTCTCTCGGCATCATTCATGTGCTAAAATAATAAAAACAGTTTTTGTTAAAAATTAAACTATTTAATTATGCGAAGCTACAATCTGTTTGGTCATTTACCAAAATTGTTTAAACAATTCATGTGCTAAACGGAATTGGAATGGAATCTGCAAAGCTACAATCTGTTTGGTCATTTACCAAAATTCCATTCCAATTCCGAAGCTACAATCTGTTAACCAAACAGAAAAATTCCAATTCATTTAACAGATTCCATTCCAATTCTGTCAACCAAACAGGTGGTCAAACCTGACAACATTCCATTCCAATTCCATCAAAGTCAAATTTCTTTGACATATTCCATTTCATCCAAAAACATTATGCGAACCAAACGCCCCCTAAGTCGTGCCAAAAGTCGCCCGACCCACTTGATTGTATAAAGGCTTCGACCTTTTTGGGCTTTGTTTGGTAGACCATCTCACATGAAATTCTTCCCGTTGGGTTTTTTCCTTTGTAGTTGTTAGGTTTCCAGATTTAGAAACCATTGAATTTGGGAAACAATGGGTAGTTGATTCATTAATCCAAGGATAAACACGTCGTAATCGTTCCCGGTTAGTAATAAATTGATCTCTCTATCCATGCGGACATACACTATTACCTTGATAGTAGAACCACGTTAAATATCGTTGTCTCGATTTATGTGGCACTTTGTTATTTGATCGTATATCTGTTTATAACTGCTATATTACGTTTGTGGATCAGTATGACTTATTAGACTACAATATACAATATTTAGATCTTGTTAATCCACATTTGTTGTATCGTGTCAGTTTGCACTGTTGTTTGTTGTTATCTGTTTGGGATCGTAAATCACTTGGGAATACAACGTTGAAACTGCAACCGACCCTACACTTGTAATTCTTTTGTGCAACATTTATGCCAACATATTAATATTGCAACTGCAAGGATACGTGAACGCGATCTATGAATTTTAAGGATTGTTGATTTTAAAGAATTAAAAACAGCGGAATGAGTAGTATATAGAATACTTTTTCTTTTTGAAAAATGTCTTATAAAAACAAGTGTTTTATAAAAATATTTTAATGCTTCTACATAGAACATACAATTATTTTATCCAATAAAGTCATATAAAACAGTGTATTATGACATCTCCAATAAGTAACCTCAAATGTTACGCTAAATAACCACAAGGTTGTGGCGTGGTGGTAAGCGCCTGGGGACTTCATAGCGGTTGTCCGGGTTCGAGCCTCACTCGCAGCATTGTGGCCACGGGATGAATGCCCGCGGGCTATAGGCCTGTTTTCCAGGAGATTAGTCCGGACCCAAAGTGGTATGGGATACTCCTTTACCAAAAAAAATGTTACGCTAAATCCATCAAAAAATGGTGTAAAATACAATACATCTTTTCAAATGGGTACCACCAAAATGTAAAATTCTAGGTATATTTCTTTTCATCTTCTTTACCGTGTAAATGAATAGGATTACATCAAATATGGTGTGTTACTATCATTTACACCAAATTTGGGGTAAGTTTTGGTGTCCCCTATTGGAGTGATTTAATGTCAAAATTTGTATTTCGTGTACTTTTGGAGATGGTTGACACTTGACATTATATAAACCCGATTTTGTTGTAATTACATGTATGTGAGTATTCTGACCGATAATTAAGAATACAATAAATGCTAGAAAACTTGCACTTAAGAATTGCTCGATACAAAGATTTAATAACAGATAGAAGCATTAATGGTTTCTTAGGAAAACAAATGTTTCAATTTCTCATTGTTAAATGATATAACATTTCCAGACTGTCAACCCGTTTCCTCATCCATCGTCAGACCAAAACTTGGTCTGACGATGGACGATGGGGCGGTCTGCATGCGGATAATGATCGGAAGACGAAAACAGATAGATAAAGAGAGGCGGAGTCTATTTATTTTATTTTTACGAAATTACTTGTATACCCCTTCAATTTATTCCTAAAAGATTCGATGCAAGTAGTTGTTAATCAGACTTTCTTCTTGCGCAGGAAGGACCAAACAGCTGGGGATCCGGAGCAAATCTTTCCGTTGAGGCGGTGGCGGCACGCTGCCAGCTGATCATGGTAATTAGTAGGCTGCGGTGGCTGATGTTGGGGTGGCCAAAGGAAGGCCCCCATTGCAAACTCTCTCTTGGACTCCAAATCACGGTGGCCACTCGCGGAGAGACCGTATTGAGCAAGTAATCGGTCCAGCATCCACTCCGGCAGCTCCTTGTACTCCTCCTTTGTGTACCTCGGGTAATGGAGTGGCATTTGGAAATTAGAACCACCGCTGCCGCCTTCACTGGCGGCGCTAATGTTCTTTCTCCGGCCATCCATATTGCCACTGTAGAATTGGTGGATTAGTTGATTGATTTGGGTGTTTTATGGTGGTGGTGGTGGTGGTTTTATATATGAGGATCAGGTTCACGACAATAGGGTGGTTCACCTTCTCATGCAGTAGTTAAAGGTTCTTCTAACGTGATTTAATATTAGCGTAGCTAAGTGAGAATATGAATTTGGAACCACTTTGAGGGTACGTGGGGTTAAAACTTGTTTAGAGTTATTTAAAAAAAAATCACGTTTTTGATCATGTATTTACATGTTATCAACGGTGAAGATCGATTTCAAAGTTTAGGAGGTCGAGGTTTCGTTGTTGGATAATGGGCCAAATTTTTAGTGATATTTACTAAGGGTCTGTTTACCAAATTTTTGATTATGTCCTGTATGGATAAATCTGTCTGTGTGGATAAATTTGTCTGTCTAGATAAAAATATGGTGGTGTTTACTTTTTTACCCGAATTAACTGTCTGAATGACAGAAATGACTGATCTACCCCTCAAACAAAAATGAGTTGTTGTTTACCTTTTCTTGAACATGTTTGAACCAATTTTTGTTTGAACCACTTCAATCAAAAGCAAACAAAAAAAACAAATACAAACACAGAATCAAATCAAATCAAAATCAATACAAACCAATTGACGCAAAATTAACATTATCGACTAAAGGAACTACAATTCAAAGCCTTATTACAAGTCGCCAATTAGTACCTACATTAGTCGATCTATTTAATCCTGTGAACCCTAGAATACACATTAAAGAAGGAGAAAAATAAAACAATTACTAGAACTTGAATATCGAAGGTCGTTAATCTTCTGATTCACTTTGAAATGGTAAATTATCTAAACTGCAAAAATTAAAACAAAATCCTCAATATTATTACAAATCATAATACCATATAAAAATCATCTCTGCCTTTCTTGATACCAAATGAAGAAGGGGGGAAACATTGATCGGATAGAAAGAAAAGAGAGATCACGTATGACGAGATTTCAAATTTGCTGCCGGAGTTACAAATTTGCGATTACCTTTTGGGACAAGATTTCAAATCCTCCGCGGTTTTTGCATTTCCCGGAAACGTGTGTGACGACAACAGGTATTGCACCGGTTCGTATTACATCCGATTGAGTAGGGATGGTCGCCGATTAAACCAAAATTAAACCAGAGTGGTCGCCGATTGAGTAGGGGGTGAGGGAAGCCGGCAGAGGGTGGTCGCCGGCGAGCGATGGGTAGGATCTTACGGTAGGAGCATGTGGGAGAAGTGGGAAGCAATGGAGGCGATGGGTTATAACTTGATACCTTTTATTTTTCTTAAGGGTATAAATTAATGTCAAAATTTTGTCTTAATGGGGACAACATCCCTTTCCCCACTTAGCGAATAAACCGGAATTGTCTGCACGAATAAGCCATTAAACCTCAAGTAAACACTCCAAACGTCTGCACGAATAAGCCGGTTTTATCATTAAGCTCATTAAGCCCAAGTGAACACCCCCTAACTTATTGGTGGTAGTGGATTTGATTATCTTTTATTTTTAATTAGGGGATCAGTTATAATTGCATTTAGAATGCCTTGCTTATTTTAATCATCAAAGGTTCATACAAGTTGAGAATATTTTGCCAAACGAAAGTTTATTTCGCATTTATTGTTACCATTGTATAACTATTCCTAACAAAAATCATTCTAGCAAGATGCAACACTTTATTCTAATCATTTTTCTCCTTATTTCATCGTTCTTGTTTATTAGGGCTGACGTAGGACATATGGCGGCAAATATAGAACAGAAGATGGAGCGTTGTTGGACCAAATCCAGTTTGCTCTATATTTGACGTTTGTTATCTGATTGATTATTAAAATATCTTTTTGGTAGAGAAATGGGCCGACGGATCAAACTCATCACTTGTCATAACGTATGGGTTTTTTCAGTCATTTAGGCTCGTTTTAGACCTTAAAACATCGTTTTATGTTTTTAGTAATATCTGTTTTGGACTTGTTTTGTTCTGGACCTTAGGACTTGTTTTTAATCACTCCATATTTATTCATTACGTTAATCAAACAAAGTCACTAGTCAGTACCCAACAGGAGTACACATCCAAAATAATGTATGACGGTGAGTAAGGCCATCCAGGAGTTTTTTTAACACTTTTTTCTAACAAATATAGCCTAAACCATAAAAACAAGTTGTGGTGTGGTGGTAAGAGCTTGGGGACTTCATAGCGGTTGTCCGGGTTCGAGCCCCACTCGCAGCATTGTGGCCACAGGATGAATACCCGTGGGCCTTAGGCCTGTTTTCCAGGAGATTAGTCCGGACGCAAAGTGGTCTGGGATACTCCTTTACTAAAAAAAATGGTCGTATGTGAAAAATGAAAATACAATGATAAGGTGTAAATTAGTAAATTTAGCATTTAAATTTTATTAAGAAAAAATCTCAATTTCCACCAAAGATTAAAAAAAAAATGATATTGCAATTTCTACTAACAACTACGTTGATCCTTTCTTTTAGTTTGCTCTTGGTGTAGCCCACTCGACTCGGAGAATTAGATTGTCATACCCGTAACCATTTAGCTTCATGATCGCCCTTTCTGCATCTTCCTTGTTCACAAAGTTAACAAACCCGAACCCTCGACTCACCCCCGTCTTCTGGTCGATCGCTACATACACACGGCTCACCGGTCCAAAAGTTCGGAAAAGCTCCAGCAAATCCGGCTCACGAGTGTCTTCAGATAAGTTAGTAACACGAACCGAGTTCTCTTCGTTCCTACGCCTCATATCTGAACCAGCAGGCCTCTCGGCACCTGCTCGCATGCTTGGTGGAACGTATGCACCCTTGGTTCCACCCGAAGCTACAACCGTGTCCGAGCCAGGTGGTTTATCGACAAACGATTCAGTGGGCGGTGCCAGGTCCTTATAAGGACACCGAGATGTCCAATGGTCGCCTTTTTTGCCGCAAGTTCTGCATACCATAAGAACAGCACCTCCTTTACCTAGTTGTCCTAAGGCATCTCCTGCAGCCTTTTCTTCTCCTTTCGAACCTGTCAACAATTCAACACCAAAGGGCACGGAATTAGTCAATCCTCAAAGGCTAATAGTTAAGGGTTATTGGAACGACCTGTTACACCTGTACCAAGACAATAGAGCAACCCGACAACGAGTAAATAAGACAAAATATAAATAGGAACAGACCCACAAATTGGAAGATGAGGGGAAAAGGTAAAAATAGAAATAGAACCCATAATCGCATTTTTCATCTCTTCTTGCATTTTATATACAGAAACGTCAATAATGCATTTCTGATATGCTTGTACTTTATCTTACTGCATTCAACCAGAAGGAAACAGTCTACAATTGACTTTGGTTGGTTTTCTATTAAGTCTTGGATAAAGTTGAGTATGTGGCTTAATCTGTCTGAATAGAGTGGGAAGATTTTAGTTTGCGAGGTTTTTTCGTAGATGGAACTTGGAAGGAGTGTGTTGCATAAAGTTCCCCTACAAGCTTACCGAATAAGCAATTTTCAATATCATTAAGCCACTATCAAACAGTCATCTATAGCTCACCGAATAAGTTGAGTCTCATTAAGCTCATTAAGTTGTTAACAAACAGACCCTTAATGTTTATAGGACCAAACAATTGTTTATACTATGTAAAGATGTTACAATAAGTTAACAAGCACATCTAGACATCCTAACAAGTTTTTTAGAACATTTTTAAAACAAAGACTCTCATTAGTCTTTTTATATGATATTACCTAATAATTTGTCTTATAAAAACAAGTGTCCTACGTATATATGTGCATATGACACTTACAAAAAATGTCTTATAGAAAACTAATATGACAGTTTATTTCAAAAGTATGCCACAAAACTTGTTAGGGGATCTCCAATAACATGCAATCAACTTATTCAATCTATTCTAACATCTTTACATAGAAGAAACAATTATTTGTTCCCATAAACTCAATGTAAACAGTAAATTCTACATTCTATACTCAATAATGAATACTCATACATCGATCACCCTGTTCCGAAAACCACACAAACATGATTATTTGTGTTTTGTTTGGTTAGTTATATATATATATATATACAAAATATATCTACAACTGCTATACCCTGTAATTTGTACCCAAAACAGCTAACTCAATACTAAACTCCATTCTAGTCTAACAAACGATGATAACACCTTCTGCAAATAACATACATTCTGTTCCAATCCATGAACTAACTCGCAAATCGAATGGTGTTCCAGGCAAACCCTTAATCAAATGCTTTTTGCAAATGCAGAATGCTACAACCACAGTATTGGTGATTGGTGAATCCCAAAAACTAGATTTCATGTTTAATCAACCGGTAAGGATTATACGCGATTTCATGAAATTACTGCAACATCAATTTACGAATTAAAACTAATTGTTAAACAGAAAACTGGCAATTGAATCATAGGAATCCACCAAATTCATATTCATCAATGAAAAATACTAGAAAGTGTTGAAACAAACCAGGTGCCCTAGGTCGTTCAAGCAAGATCTCTTCAGTAGAAACCATGGTGAGTCTAGACCCGACGTCTTCATGGACCGCATCGCCAAACTTGGCCCAAGCCCGGCGTTCGATGGCTCGCTTGCTAAATCGAGCCTTGGCAAGCTTTCGGACTCGGGTCGTGGTGGTGATCTTGACCTTATGGCCATCGTCGTTGAATTTGTACTCGATCACCTTCTTGATCCCGTTGTTATCGGGGCCGATTACCTGCCGGGGAGGGAGTAAGAAGTCCAAATCCTCACCGTCGTCCTCATCGAGTTCGCCCCATCGGAGCTTGCTCGGCTGTTTCTGCGCCGACCCGGGCCTCTCAAGCGCCATAATCCGGTGACGATGATCGATGAATACCAGCGGTTTGTGTTCTTGTCGAATGTAGTGGCAGAATCCTAAAAGAAACATACGAAGCCTCGATAAAGCTGTAGACGACGTCGTTTGATGAAGTGATGAAATATTAATTTTGGAAAATATGTGGTAATTGCAACCAAGGACTCGAGGTATTGAGATATGGTTAATATAAGCCTTATTGTCGGATAATATTCTCTCTATGTTAGAATAAGTTAGGAATTCATTGATAGAGATCTCCTTTCCCTTATTCCTTGATTTTCTTTATTGTTTCATTTCTTATTTGGTATCTTCTTTGTATAAATAGGAGATGCTTGAATTATAATAAAGACATAATCTTTCAGCCTATAATTTTACAAGGTATCAGAGTCACCATTGTGCCACCATGACCGACAATAATGAGTTGCCTCTTCCTCCTCCTCCTAAAATTAAACCAAACTCGCCTGCTGCAGCATCTCGTGGTAGAAGTGGAATAAAGGTTCACAATGTTGCAAAAGATCCCAACGTAATAGGCGAATTGCGTGGGACAACTGGAGTAGCACCGCTTCCGGGTTCGCAAGAGAACAATGGCAAACCCTAGTTGTTACCTTTGGTAAACAACAACTTTCTAGTAATCACTTGACCGGTAAGTCTCTCGATAATTTATGGATCATTGACACTTCTCATCATATTACGGGAAACATCGATTGTCTCGTCATTGTTTGTGATATATCGGATTGTCCCGTAGAACTTCCCGATGGAAAATCAATTGCGACTAGTAAACAAGGCTCCCCCTAGCTATCTCGCAGCATATGCCTTCATACTGTTCTTTCTGTTCCAAAAATAAATTGCAGCTTGTTGTCAGTTTCACAACTTACCAAAGATTTGTTATGCTTTATCCAGTTCTCACATAACATATGTGTCATACATACCCTGCATTTAAGGAGGCTGATTGGAACAAGTGAATGAAGGGATGGACTTTACTACTTCAGGCAGATGTCTACTGTGCAAGTTTCCGTTAAATTTTATGTGATCGAGTTATGGCATAAACGAGTGGGACATCCTTAACAACAAATAGTGTAATTGCTTCTTCGGTTAATCTAGAGATGAGTTTGAATAAGGCATGTAAGGTATTTCATCATGTTAAACATTCTAGAGACCCTTTTCTTTTAAGTGAAAATAAAACATTTCAAATATTTGAGCTTGTGCATTGTGATTTGTGGGGTCCTTGTAATACTCCTTCTTCTTGTGGGGCACATTACTTCTTAACCATAGTTGATGATTTTTCTCGAGTCGTATGGGTACTTTTGTTGGTTGACAAAACATAAATATTCAAGATATTTCTTTCTTTCATAGCCATAATTGGCCTTCAGTTTTTCGCAAACCATTTAGATTGTGCGTAGTGATAATGGTACCAAATTAAACTATTTGAAAGATTATCTTTTGGCAACCAGTATACTTTTTCAAACCTCTTGAGTTGGGACTCCACAACAAAATGGACGAGTGGAAAAAACATCGTCACATCCGTAATGTTGCCCAAGCCTTAGGATTCCAAGGGAACCTTCCTCTTTCTTTTTGGAGAGAATGTGTTTTAACCTCCTCTCATCTAATCAATCGAACCCTTTCCCAACTTTAATCCAATAAGTGTAATACCCTTGTTTTTTTTAAATGCTTAGAAGTATAGGGGTATTTTGTCTTAAGTTTTTATAGTTGAGGGATTGATTGTGAAAAAGTAGAATCACATAAAGGTGACTCATCACCTTTATCCCTTCACCACGTTTCTTCCATATTTGGTTTTCATCAAAAGGTAAATGTGTGTGATTTAGATTTGGGAGAGTTCACACCAGGGAAAAAAAAGGGGGAAGGGTTTTGAAGTCCTCTTGTGGTTATACTTAAAGAGGTATGATTTCTTTTCTAATTTTCCTTCTTAGATTATAATTTATGAGTTAATTAAGTTTGGGTATAATTTTGATTAAAATCTTTCTTACGGTTATGGAGTTCTCATCCCCCAATTTCTTTTAGTTAGGTCAAAGTTTTATAGAATTTTAGTATATATATATATATACATATTCATGTGGTTCGATGTTACTTGGATTACTTTTCTTCATGAAGTTGAAATAAGTTCTTTTTGAGTTTGGTTGGTATAACTTTGGGGGTAGCATTTAGAGACTAATAAGTTTATTTATGTTAAATATTTGGTTTAATTGCTTGGTTTGTGATCCATGCTACTTTGATTCAGATTCACGTTCGTTTTGATATTCCATTACCGGTTAACTTCGTGTTATCATATATCGTTATCGAGGTGAGTTTTTCTTTTAACCGTTTTATGAACCGTAATGCATTATTCTATAAATGGTTATCGTTTAATTGTTATACCTTATTGATATAATTGGTTTACGATGGATAATTGTGGTTACGGTATTTATTATATGTGATTTATAATAATCGCATGTAATGTATATAATGATTTATGGGTTTAAGGGACTTACACAACAGAAGCTTATGTGCGTGAGAGACTGTAATGGTCCACACAGGGGGGGGGGGAGTTAGGTATATGTATTTTTGGCCCACGAATATGTTTCGTGTGGTGAGCCACTGCCAATATTGATCGCGGTCTTATCGGAGTGTGCGTGTTATTGCTCGCGAATATGTTTCGTGTTGTGAGCCATCTTTGATATTGACTTCGGTCTTATCTAGGTGTGCGTTATTTTGAATAGCGACTGTTGTGTTTAGTTTCCTTGGGAGGGATGTAGTGCTTGCGGGCCTTCGGAGTGATTATCTGATTTAAAGATTTTCATTTTAAATGATTTATTGAACTGTTCACTGACAGGGATTTCCTCACTAGACCATTTGGTCTAACCCTCATTTTCCTTTCAAAATATGCATTTTAGGACAAGCGCGTATAACTAATAAAGGGAAAGGAAAATTGTGAACTTATTTGTTTACATAACTAGATGCAAAGCTGGAAGAAGTTATTTCGAAGTTGCTTTTGATTATTGTTATATGGATGTTATGTATTATGACAAATTAGCGAAAAGTTAGTAGTGACTTTTGATGTATTTGTATACTTTTGTACCGAAAGACCAAATTGTATCCTATATGTGTTTGGATATATGTAAATTATGTGATATATGTTATGTGAAATATGCGGGTTGTTACAGTTGCTATCAGAGTCTAAGTTTAAGGGATTTAGGTATTCAGATTTATACCTAGACTTAAACTGTATGATTTTATGTGAAATTAAGTTGTCCCTCTTATGTTTAGAACCCGTGGGATATTAAATATAATGAGTAGAAAGAATGGCATGTAAGTTAAATTCAAATTACATCTGGCCAACGTAATTATGAGCTTACAGGTGCATGTTGTACTGAATACTTTATTATATTTGGGTATGTGATTAAATGTATATATTTTGTTCTTTAATAGATTACAGATAATTCTCGTTGTTCTGGAAGAATTGTCTCGGTTACTCCAGAAGGGGCGGATCCTCCGACTGATAATGTGCCAATTAGACCCTCAAATACTCAAGAAAGAGGTATGAGACAGGAAAGGGTAACGATTGAAATTGGAGCAAATCCTGAAACAATATCTGTTAGAGGTCGGGGCAGGGGAAGGGGCCGGGGAAGAGGCCGAGAACGAGGGAGAGGAAGGAGTAGGGGATTATCACTGGAATCAGAAAATTCTGTTCAGGAAAGTTCAAATAGTGGTCGGGGCAGGATTCAAGTAATAGGTCAGGGTCGGACTCAAGCTTCTAAATATGTTACACAGGGGGATTTAGACGCGGCAATGAATAGACTCCAAACTAACTTGCAATCTTTGTTTGGAAATCCTCATCGCACAGAAACACAACCTCCTGAACATCCTGAAACTACTAGAGGGAACGAGGTAAATGCTCCTACTACTGTTATCAAAGGATGTGATCTCAAAATGTTTTTAGCATGTAAACCACCAACTTATTCCGGTGAACGTGATCCTGTGAAAGCTATGAAGTGGTTGAAAGAAATTGAATCAATTTTTAATACCAGTAAATGTTCAAATGAGGACAGAGTTATGTTTGCCGTCGGTGTATTGAAATCTGATGCCTTATATTGGTGGGAACTTATGATATCTTCAAAAGAACCAAATATTCTCACAACTTTGTCCTGGAATTATTTTATTGAAGCTTTTAAAGAATACTTTTGTCCAGAAGCAACAATAAGAAAGTTAGAAGAAGAATTTCTGAATTTGGAGCAGGGTAATTCAACTGTTCAGGAATACACAACAAGATTTATAGAAAAATCTCGATTTACTGAATGTTATCTATTTTCAGAAAAAACGTAGAGTTGAAAGATATATTTATTGATTGCAATCTTCTATTCGGGAACTGGTTATTTCCATGCATCCCAATACTTTTACATCCGCAGTTGATGTTGCGGAAACAACTGAAAAAGATAAAAACCGACAATTGGGTGAGAAAAGAAAGTGGGAAGGACCGCCAAGTGATTCAAGAAAACAAAAGTTTACTCGATTTCATAATCGACCGAGTCCCAAATTTGTTGATAGACCATGTCCGAAGTGTCACCGAGTTCATCAGGGTGACTGTCATATTGATTCCAGAACTTGTTTTAAATGTGGGAAACCGGGCCATATTGCTAGTGACTGTCGGATATCCCGTTTTTGTTATCATTGTAACTCTCCGAACCATCTCAAATCTGATTGTCCGCAATTGAGAGGTCGGGGAACCAATTTGTTAGATCATATATCTATTGGATTCAAGATCAGCCAATCTGAAGATCGCAATCTGAAGCTAAAGCCGAAACGTCGACTCTCGATATTAAAGTCTATGTCGTTTGTTATAAATGTCAAAGTAATTAATGTTTATTGTAATTTATTATTTAGTTTAACTTAGTTTAAACATCTAATTATATGTTAGATATTAAATTTAGTTAGTAATAATATCTAGATAATATCTAGATATTACTTTAGTTGTTAGATATTAGGTGTTAGTGTGTTAGATAAGCAACTATCATCAAATCAGATCACACATGAAAAACACACACAAAAGGTGTAATACACAGAGAACACATCCAAAGTTTGAATAGATCAATCCTGTAATCGTTTGAATATTAATCAAAACAGGTTGGTAATTATATTGTGTTGTTTTGTAAGAACTTGATACAGTATTGTGGACCGACAATTGGTATCAGAGCCTGATAAGAGATCAAAATCAAGTTTTAAGAAAACGACTCTGTGTTCATATTTGAAAATTCGATTTCGAGATTTTGAGTGTTTTAAGTGTTAAAATCGATCAGGTTGTGATCGATTAGGTTGCTAGATCAAGTTCTAGTGGTTTGATTTCAGTATAAAGCTTTAATCGAGTTCCATTTTGCGATTTTTTGTGTCTGAAAGTCGAGTTCTAAAAGTTACTGTGCCATCAATTTAATTTTCAAAAAGTGATTTTTATCAAGATCAAGTGGTCATAATCAGTTCTAGAAGTGTTATTAGACATATTGGTATAGTTTGGTACTGCTAATCGACGAAGATACAGGTTTTCAGTTGATTTTTCGAAGTACAGGGACGAACTCGCGTAAACCAAGTGAAGAACTCACGCAAAGCCTACTTTGTGCAACACGCTACTTACGCAAAGCTCACTTCTCGTGACCAACGGCTCACGCGAACTTCAGTTTTCGCGACTCACTTGATACGCAAAGCTCAACTCTCACTACACTCTTGTCACGAAAACCTCACTTCTCGCTACCAACACATCACGTAAACCTCAGTTCTCGTGATCAACTCTTCACGAAAAGCACAAGTCACGTTTGCGTCAACCTCTTGAAACGTAAAGCTCACTTCGCGCAACACACAGCTCACGCAAAACTCACTTCGCGCGACCCACTTAAAACGCAAAGCTCACTTTGCGCGACCCAAGTGAAACGCAAAGCTCCATTTGCGCAACCCACTTGAAACGCAAACCTCATTTGCGCCACCTTCTAAAAACGCAAAGTTTTTCCAGACTTAGAATTTTATTCAGAATGACATCCAGAGAAGCCCTTGCAATCGGAACTGACACCAAGCCACCAGTTCTCTTTAGAGGAGAATACGAACAATGGAAAGATCGGTTCCTAAACTTTATTGAAAGACAAGATTTGGGTAACTTTATCAGGCAATCCTTAGAAGAAGGCCTGATGGAAACAAAATATAGGGAAGCTCCAGAGGGAACTGATGAAGAAAGAGTTGAAATTACGTATGAAGAACTAGGAGGTGATGACAAGTTGAGAGCAAAAGGATACAGATTAGCTAAGTCTTACATTCTACAAGGAATTCCAAACGAAATCTATGTAAAGATTGACAGCTACAAGGCCTCCGACAAACAAATATGGGATCAACTAGAGAAGATGATGTTGGGTTCGAAGGTAGAAAATCAGCTTAAAATCTCAAACTGCCTGAACAATTATGAAGAATTTAAAGGCAGAGCTGGAGAGTCTCTAGAAGGAACGTATGACAGATTCGTGACCTTGCTAAACGAACTAAGCAAGAACAAGGTCAACAAATCTCAAATCGAGCTGAATGTCAAATTCCTGAGTATTCTACAGCCGGAATGGAAGAGATTTGCCAGGCAGATGAAGCAGATCAAGGATCTGAATGAGATTCCACTTCATGAGGTGTATGAAACCCTCAAACAAAATGAAGAAGAGGTGGATGAAATTCTAGATGAGAAGAGAAAGGAAGTGAAGACAGTTGAAGACACAGTTGCTCTTGTTGTCAAAAACAAGAAGAACAAGACGATTGTGTATGAATCAGAAGAAGTTGAAGCTGATGAAAACTCTGACTCGGATGACTGTGAACAACTGAAGCAAGCAATGCTTTTACTGACAAATGCTTTTCAGAAAAATTTCTACAAAAAGCCAACATCAAACAGTCAGAGGTACTCTTCTGGTCCTAACAACTACATCCACAAAGAAAGAGTTGAAGGAAATAGAGTTGAAGGAAGGAAGTACGAAGGGAAGAGAATAGAGGAGAAAAAAACAGAAGAGAGAAAGTTTAAAGCTGAAGGATCCAGTCAGTCAGAACCACCTACGTGCTACAACTGTGGCAAAACAGGTCACTATGCCAGAGATTGTCGCAGACCCAAGGTCAGAAACTCCGATTATTACAAGAACAAGATGTTTCTTGCAAAGAAAAAGGAGGCGGGTAAGGCACTGATGGCAGAGGATGAATACTGGCTTGATTATTCAGACGAGGAAGAAGAAGATGAAGAGAAAGATGAAGCCGTAAACATGTGCTTGATGGGAAAGCAAGAATCAGAAGCTCAAGCTGATTCAGATGATGAAAAAGAAGAGGTATGTGATTTATCGTATTCAGATTTCTTAAAAGAAATGCATGCCATGAATTTAAAACTCCAAGGATTAAAGTCGAAGCTTAAGCGAGAAAAGGGTGTTATAACTGAGAAAAACCAGTCGATACAGAAACTTAGCAATGAAATTGCTGAGAGAGAAGTATTGATTGAGGTTTTACATAGAAACAATAACACCAACGCCAAAGAAAAGACAATAATTCTTAAAGAGAATTCTGAACTCAAGTCTAAACTGAGAAAGAGTGAGTTTGATTTCAGAGAGCTTACTGAAATGCATTCTTCATGTACTGAAGAAAACAAAACTTTAATTGCAAAATTAGATGCTTTGGAAAAGAAGTTATACTCATTAGGTCAAAGTGAGCAAACCATTCATCTTAACAAACCAAAAGAGAATAAAGATAATTGGGGAATTGGTTATGAGAATCCTTATTGCCTTAAAAAGGGTATATCTGAAGTGCCCGCACTTTATGACTATACCTCTATGCTAATTTCTCACCGATTCCCTAAATTTCAAGTTTTTAGTACTAAACTATCAAAAGAAGATGAAGCCAAAGAAACGGAAAAACGGAAGAAATCATATAAAGTTCACCTTCCATTTTATTATGCGAAGTTGAATAATAGTTATGATGATCAAAATAATGAAAAGAAATCTATTTCAAATGACTTCTTTCAAAGTTATTCTGTAAACGAGATGGAGGCGAAGCCTGTTAAAGGTAAAATTTATGTCCCTTCTCTCGTTTTAGAAAGTAAAATTTCTGAACTCGAGAACTCTTTAACAGATGAAAGACTTTTGATTGAGATTCAACAAAAAGTTTTTTCAACCGTGCTGAAAAATGTTATTATTTCAAAGGCTTCTAAATCTGATGACATGTTTGGTTTAACAAACGAAGGGTTTGATTTTCTTAACTCCGACGGTGGTTTAGATGGTTGTTTTGAACAATTTGATTTTAATGCTAAACTTCCTAACCATTCATCTTTTATTGTAAACTCTTTCGGAAAAACTAGTATGCCTGTTAACAGTGCAAAATCAACGAAAGTTGATAAGACAGTCTCTGTGAAAGCTAAAAATGCTAAAGGTAAGAATAAATCTCAGCATTCACAAAAACCGAACACTACTGGTAATTCCAAGAAGAAGCATTCGTTTGTTGCTCAGAAGTCTAACTCACGAGTTTCACATATTTCAGATCTGAGCAAGCCAAGGCCTGGAGTTAAATCTCAGTGGCAACCGAAACAGAAGCTTGACAAGACCGTTAAATCGTTTTGTAGTGTTAATTGTAGTAAGACTTCGCCTAGTAAAGATGTCTTAATTGCTGATGTTGCTATTTTGAACTCAAAACTTGCTGTTTCTAGTAAACAATATTCAATGAAGCAATTATTTCAGTTATCTTTATCTGCTAGAAAGTCTTCTATTTATGATAAACATGTTTCTACTTCTTGTCAAGATTCTGAATATTGGTTTGGAAATTATCATGTGCATTCATCTCATTCTAATTCTTCAAATACATTTCAAAAGAAAAGAGAACCCAATTTGAAATGGGTACCAAAATCTTGTGCTAACACAGCAGGACCCAAATTCCAGTGGGTACCAAAGTCTAAATCTGTGTTGCAGGCACCAAACGTTTAAGAAGGAATCGACTTCTGATTATGTACAGATCAGGACTCGTTCTTCAATGACAAGACATTGGTTCTTGATTAAATCAGCTCAAGACCCGAACATCAAATTCAAAAATAGGCTTTTGAACAAATCAGTTCAAGACCCGCTCTTCGATGCTCAAACTGTTTATTCCAATGTTGTCGTATGAATATCTAAATTTATAATTTCTTTTATGCAGAAACGTCATATGTGGTATTTGGATGGCGGATGTTCAAAGCATATGACAGGGCAAAAAGAGATGATGTCCAATTTTAAAGACAATTATTGCGGAACAGTTAGATTCGGCAACGACCAGCATTCACCAATAATGGGATATGGTGATATGGTACACAACAATGTCACGATCAAGAAGGTGAGCTATGTTGAAGGCTTAAGACACAACTTGTTCAGTATAGGCCAGTTTTGTGACAAAGACTTAGAGGTCAACTTCAAAGCTAAGAGATGTTCAGTTCGCACTGAAGAAGGCGAAGAACTCTTGGTCGGTACTCGACAATCAGACCTCTACACAATCAATTTGTCAAATGTCCAGACTGACAAGAAAGTTTGTCTACTGTCGAAAGCTTCGATGCAATAAAGTTGGTTATGGCATCGACGACTTTCTCACCTCAACTTTCGGTACATCAACAATCTGGTCAGTGGAAAGCTAGTCAAAGGACTTCCAGAGCTCAAGTATGAAAGAGAACATCTTTGTGCAACATGTGAAAAGGGAAGATGAAGAGAGCTCCACATAAACCAAAGCCTGAACCGAGTACAAGCGCTCCGTTAGAGTTATTGCATATGGAGTTATGCGGTCCGATGCGAACTCAAAGTCTAGGCAGAAAGAAGTACATACTCGTTATCGTGGACGATTACTCGCGATACACATGGGTCAAGTTTCTACGTTCAAAGGATGAGACACCAGATGTTCTCATTACATTCCTAAAGACGACCCAGGTGAATCTGCAGAAACCAGTCAAGTTTCTAAGAACAGACAACGACACGGAGTTCAAGAACCGAACAGTTCAAGAATATCTCGAATCAGTCGGGATATCACAGCAATACTCTGCTGTTCGTACGCCTCAACAAAATGGAGTGGTCGAAAGAAGAAATCGTACGCTAGTCGAGGCTGCTCGTACTATGCTAAGTCAATCGGACTTACCTCTATTTTTGTAGGCAGAAGCTGTATCGACTGCATGTTATACACAGAATCGATCCATGATACATCGAAGATTCAAGAAGACTCCCTATGCGTTAATCAACAACAGAACACCCACAATCAAATACTTCCATATATTTGGGTGTAAGTGTTTTGTTCTAAACGATAGAGAGAGTCTAAACAAGTTCAGTGCCAAGGCGGACGAAGGAACCTTCATTGGTTATTCCTCGACATCAACTGCATACTATGTTTATCTGAAGAAGTCAAAGACGGTTATTGAAATCATCAACGTTTCGTTTGATGAAGAGATGGCTTCCGAACAACACAGTTCAGAACCCGTTATAACCGGAGTACTAGCTTCTAGGCAAATCAGTCCAGAACCTGCGTCTCAACAGAATAAATCAGATGAAGCATCAACTTCTACTAACCATTTATCTGATTTAGATTTATTATTTGAATTGTTTTATGATGAATTTCTTGGATCTAATGTAAGAAATCTGTTGTGGTTGACAGGATGGAAGACTCAACGACTACTCATCCAACCAGTTCAGATATTCCTATTGAATCTAACACCCTGATTCAACAAAAAATTCCAATTCAAATGCCGACTCCAACAGTTGAAGAAGTGCCATGTGATGAAGAGACAGAAGTAGCTGAAACAGTAGGATGTTCTGTACAGATCAATCTACAGCCAGAACAAGCTGTACCTGCTGAGCTTTCTGCACCAATTACTTCAACTGCAATCATCATTCCTCCTGAACAAACTGAAAAAGGTACAAGTGGATTTGTAGATGATAATATTGATATATATTCATATAATCCATTGCCTCATGAACATAAATGGACCAAAGAGCACCCGCTAAGCCAGATCATTGGCGATCCATCAAAACCGGTGCAAACTAGGTCAGCATCAATCAATATGTGTATGCATGACTCCTTTCTGAGCAAGTTCGAGCCAACTCGCGTATCAGAGGCACTTGCTGATCCAGAATGGGTGACTTCAATGTAAGAAGAGCTGAACCAGTTCGACGCACTTAAAGTCTGGAGACTCGTACCCAAACCTCAAGGTAAAACAATAATAGGTACGAAATGGGTTTTCAAGATAAAGAAAGACGAAGATGGTACCGTTATTCGAAACAAGGCGAGACTTGTAGCCAAAGGATACAGACAAGAGGAAGGAATCAACTATGATGAGACATATGCTCCTGTGGCGCGTTTAGAGGCAATTAGAATGTTTCTAGCCTACGCAGCCCACAAGAACTTCACGGTCTTTCAAATGGACGTGAAGACTGGCTTTCTGAATGGCATTATAAAGGAAGAAGTCTACGTCTCTCAGACAGAAGGTTTTGTCAATCAAGAGAAGCCAAATCACGTCTACATTCTCGACAAAGCACTCTACGGACTGAAACAAGCTCCTCGAACCTGGTATGATGTCCTTTCACAATTTCTAGTCAAGTCTGGTTTTTCAAAAGGTACGGTGGATACCACTTTGTTTATCAAAAAGGAAAAAGACGATATCATTCTTATACAAATCTATGTAGATGATATTATTTTTGGCTCTACAAATCATAAGTACTGTAAGAATTTTTCAAACCTTATGGTGTCAAGATTTCAGATGAATATGATGGGAGAGATGAATTTCTTTCTCGGATTACAAGTCAAGCAATTTTCATCGGGTATTTTTATCAATCAATCAAAATACATTATGGATATTTTTCGGAAGTTCAAAATGGAAAATTCAAAACCGATTGGTACCCCAATGGCACCTGGTACTAAAATTGGCACCAATCCATCGGGAAAGGCTGTTGATGTTAGGACTTATCGAGGGATGATAGGTTCTTTAATGTATCATACTTCTAGTAGGCTAGATATAATGTTCTCAACATGCTTATGTGCAAGATATCAGGCCAATCCTAAAGAAATCCATATGTCTGCAGTTAAGCGCATATTTAGGTATTTGAAGGGGACTGCAGATCTTGGTCTGTGGTATCCTAAAGATACTAGTTTTGAACTAACAGCGTACGTAGATGCAGATCATGCAGGTTGTATGTTAGACAGGAAGAGCACGTCAGGACATGTACAGTTCCTCGGTGACAAACTTGTAAGTTCGGCATCAAAGAAGCAGCTTTGTGTTTCAACTTCTACGGCCGAAGCAGAATATGTAGCTGCTGCTAGCTGCTGTTCTCAGGTCTTATGGATGAGAACACAATTGCGCGACTACGGTTTCCACTTCAACAAAATCCCGATATACTGTGACTCCAAGAGCGCCATCGCAATAACAGCGAATCCTGTTCAGCACACGAAAACCAAACACATAGATGTCAGGTATCATTTTATCAAAGATAATGTAGAGAAAGGAACAATTGAACTTTTCTTTGTAAAAACTGATTATTAGCTTGTCGATTTGTTTACCAAACCTTTAGACGAAAAGAGGTTTATCTTTCTTGTCTTTAAGCTTGGTATGCTAAATCTTAAGGTATAATCAGTAGTTACCTATCAAAGTCTTCTAATTGTATACTTTTTCATCATTATCTTATTCTTAATTCTGATTGATATCTGCACATTAACATTTTGTTCATGATCCAAGGGGGAGTATGAGAAGAAATTGACAAGTGGTCAATATTATTTTGAGGGGGAGCTCATAAGATTTGTGCATATACCTTTTAATGTCAAATTTTTTTGTAATGCATGATTTTAGGGGGAGCTCTTCAAGTCAGGGAGTATGGTTATGACTTCTGATTATTTCTGATCAGAACTCGTACTTTAAAAAGTTTTACTGCTTTTTGTCTTTTCAATTTAAGTGAATAAATTTTACTTTGACTTGACATAAAACTTTTGCAGAATTTTTGAGAGAAGCTTACAAGTTCATATGTTTACGACTTTAAGCTTAGCTTCATGAGATGGAAGATCGTACGTAAAGGTAAATTCCTTATCTTCATCTCATTTATGGTTGAAAAAAGGACAACTTTCAATCATTGGAAAACATTGTTTTTTAATGTTCAAACCACTTCCCGATTCTCAAACCGTATTCATGAATTGGAAGTGTGACTTTAAATGTTTTCAAAATCAGTTTTGTGCTTTAACTAAAATAGTTAAACCAATTTGAGCATCATATGCATCATAGGAAAACAATGATTTCATTGTTCTAGGACTTAACACAACTTCTATGGAATCACCTTAACCAGTGATTTCTACCCAAGAGGTTAATCCTTAGTGATTGAGTGTGAGAAGTCGAAAAGAAATGAGTGTGTCAAACAGAAAAAGAAAGTTTGATTAGAGTGAGCAAAATGTTTAAAAGAAAGAGCGTGTGAGAACATAGTTAAAAGAATATCAAAACTCTGCACCAACTTTTTCTGAGTCGGGCAGCCACAATTCTAGCGTTTCACAATTCTTTGATGATCATTATTGAAACAGGCAACTAGCCCATGCCAACTCTTGATCAAACCCCACCAACTACTCATTTTCTTCTTAACAAGAAAGTGTTTCACATTTTCAAAGGGGAAGCAACACATATGCTATCTGATTTTCATTTGGAAAATCTGGATATTGAAAAGAAGGAAGTCTGCCCCACCTTCGCACTTCACTCATGCACATTGAGTCTGTTTTTAACTTACTGTTGTCTCAGTGGTTTACACAAATTTGAACCTATAAGCAATCATCAGTGCTTAATTCTTTCTAACACAAGCACGAACACACAAGGAATTTGTTTCTTTGTCATAACGTTTATAGAAATTACCTTTGTGGTGTTTCGATGATTAAATGGAAGCCCTGGGGGAGTCAACATCAAACAGCTCCTTTCCAATGTGTATTTGTTACACACAGTGACTTAGTATTACTGACAGGCACGTTAACTGATTCATTAGTTGATTTAGGTGTTACACGACAATTTTGTATGGATTTGAAAAGATCTGGATGAATATCTTTTGAATTGACGGATCAAAGCCTACAAATGACAGACATTTCTTACTCAAAGTTTTGATGAAGTCGTTGCACTTTTCATCAAAAAGGGGGAGAATCTAAAGCTTGAAGAAATGTCCATTACATTAGAAAAGCTAATCAAGAAATGTGAGATCAAAGTATTCTGAAGACATGCTGATTTCAGATAAATTTTCTTTGAAGATACTTTGCTAAAGCATTCTGAGCTAGAGAAAGAGATTGCATCTTCTGAGCTGAAGAAGAAGACTGAATTGCTAAAATCTTTTTAGTAATGATCTTGATCCAAAGGGGGAGATTGTTAGATCACATATCTATTGGATTCAAGATCATCCAATCTGAAGATCGCAATCTGAAGCTAAAGCCGAAACGTCGACTCTCGATATTAAAGTCTATGTCGTTTGTTATAAATGTCAAAGTAATTAATGTTTATTGTAATTTATTATTTAGTTTAACTTAGTTTAAATATCTAATTATATGTCAGATATTAGATTTAGTTAGTAATAGTATCTAGATAATATCTAGATATTACTTTAGTTGTTAGATATTAGGTGTTAATGTGTTAGATAAGCAACTATCATCAAATCAGATCATACATGAAAAACACACTCAAAAGGTGTAATACACAGAGAACACATCCAAAGCTTGAATAGATCAGTCTTGTAATCGTTTGAATATTAATCAAAACAGGTTGGTAATCATATTGTGTTGTTTTGTAAGAACTTGATACAGTATTGTGGACTGACACAATTATCCGGGGGGTAGTCAAGGGAATCGAGGAGATACGCGAAAGCCCAATCAGACCAAAGCGAAGGTGCGTGCATTCTAGATGTCTACGGTTGAGGCCGAGCAGACTCCTGATATGGTAACAGGTACATTTTTAGTAAACTCGGTATGTGCTAAAGTGCTATTTGATTCTGGTGCAAATCGTTCCTTTGTGTCTCCCTTATTTATTGATCGTTTGCATGTGAAACCTAAAATGTTAGATTATGTGTTAGTAGTGGATACTGCTAATAATAATCAGGTTTCAGTGAGTGAAATATTTGATAATTGTTGTATAAATGTGGATGGGTGTTCGGTACCTATTCAATTGTTCCCCATGTCATTGAAAGAATTTGATGTGGTAGTGGGGATGGATTGGTTGGCTGAAAATCGGGCCAATATTGTGTGTAATAAAAAGATGATTCATATTGACTTACCTGGGAAAGGGCCAATTGTGATTTACGGTGACCGTAGAGACCGACTGACTAGTCTGATTTCTATGTTAAAAGCCCGTATATGTGTTAAGAAAGGTTGTCAGAGTTATTTGGCCTATGTAATTGACACCAAGAAAGAAAAGAGTGTTGTTGAAACCATATCGGTAGTTAGTGAATTCCCAGAAGTCTTCCCAGATGATTTGACTAGTCTTCCACCAGACCGATCTATTGAATTTAGAATCGATTTGATACCGGGGGCCGCGCCGATTGCTCGTGCACCGTACCGATTGGCTCCGTCCGAAATGAAAGAAATGATGTCACAGTTACAGGATTTGTTAGATAAAGGTTTTATCAGGCCCAATACTTCTCCGTGGGGTGCACCAATATTGTTTTTAAAGAAGAAAGATGGGTCGATGAGAATGTGTATCGATTATCGGGAACTCAATAAACTGACAATAAAGAATAAATATCCGCTTCCGAGAATCGATGACCTGTTTGATCAGTTGGTTGGGGATAGTTATTTCTCAAAGATTGATTTACGATCCGGATATCATCAGTTGAAAGTTCGGGAAGAAGATGTATCAAAAACTGCATTTCGTACCCGATACGGTCATTACGAATTCTTGGTAATGCCGTTCGGTTTGACTAACGCGCCGACAACTTTTATGGATATGATGAACCGGGTATGTAATCCTTATCTTGATAAATTTGTGATCGTTTTTATCGGCGATATTCTTATCTATTCTCGATCTGAAGTAGAACATGTTAATCATCTTCGTTTGATATTGGAACAGTTGAAACGGGAAAAGCTTTTCGCTAAACTTTCTAAATATGAATTTTGGTTACGAGAAGTTCAGTTTTTGGGGCATATTGTTTCTGAAAACGGTATCAAAGTGGATCCTGTAAAAATTGAAGCTATTGCAAAATGGGAACCACCGAGAACACCGACTGAAGTCAGAAGTTTTCTGGGTTTAGCCGGGTATTACCGTAAGTTTGTACAAGATTTTTCTCGTATTGCAACTTCTTTAACGATGCTAACGAAAAAGAACGTAAAGTTTGAATGGAAAGAATCTCAAGTCGAGGCTTTCCGAGTACTGAAAGAAAGATTGTGTAGTGCTCCGATTTTGTCTTTTCCCGATGGTTCAGAAGATTTTGTGGTTTACAGTGATGCTTCGAAATTGGGTTTGGGTTGTGTATGATGCAGCGTGGAAAAGTTATTGCTTATGTTTCTCGTCAGTTGAAAGACCACGAGAGACATTATCCGACTCACGATATGGAATTAGCCGCTGTTGTGTTTGCTTTGAAAATTTGGAGACACTATTTATACAGTACCGAATGTCAGATTTTTACTGATCATAAAAGTCTTCAACACTTGTTTAATCAACGGGAACTGAATATGCGACAACGACGTTGGTTAGAATTGGTGAATGATTATGACTGTGAAATTCTGTATCACCCGGGAAAAGCTAATATAGTAGCCGATGCTCTGAGCCGTAAAGAAAAGAGTGGAACGATCAAAGTTGTTGCATTACGCGCCAAATTGTTACCAAATATTTTCGAAGAGTTAAAGAAATGTCAGATCGAAGCTATGAAAGAAGAAAATCTGAAACGAGAACGACTCCCAGGCATGTCATCTGTATTAGTGAAAAATGATCGTGAATTAATGTGTTTTAAAAATAGAATTTGGGTACCTCGTTTAGGTGATATTCGTGATAGAGTTTTAAATGAGGCTCACAAGTCTCGTTTTTCTATTCATCCAGGTACTAACAAAATGTATCGAGACTTACGACAATTTTATTGGTGGTCGGGTCTAAAGAAAGATATCGCTCGATATGTGGAGCGTTGTTTAACTTGTTTACAGGTTAAAGTGGAACATCAGAAACCGTTCGGTAAATTACAATCGTTAGAAATTCCGGTTTGGAAATGGGATCATATATCGATGGATTTCATAACGAAATTGCCGAGAACATCGAAGGGTTTCGATGTTATCTGGGTTATTGTGGATCGATTGTCAAAGTCGGCTCATTTCTTACCGATTAAAGAGTCGTATCCGTTGGAAAGGTTAACAAAGTTATATATTGATGAAGTGGTAACTCGTCACGGTGTACCGTTATCGATTATATCAGATCGAGATAGTCGATTTACTTCGATGTTTTGGAAAAGTTTTCAGAGGAAAATGGGTTCTCAAATAAAGTTGAGTACGACTTACCATCCACAGACAGACGGTCAGAGTGAACGAACGATTCAAACGCTCGAAGACATGTTACGAGCTTGTATTATCGACTTTGGTGGTTCGTGGGAAGGGCACTTACCTTTGATTGAGTTTGCTTATAATAACAGTTATCACTCGAGTATCCAAGCGGAACCTTTCGAGGTTTTATACGGTAGAAAATGTAGAACGCCGTTGTGTTGGAATGAAGTGGGAGAGAAACAGTTAACCGGACCAGAAATTGTACAGTTAACTGCGGATAAGATCAGTCAGATTCGGGAACTTTTGAAAATGGCTTCGGACGACAGAAAAGTTACGTCGATAGACGACGTAAACCGATAGAGTTTCAGGTTGGTGACAGTGTGATGTTGAAAGTGTCTCCATGGAAAGGGATAGTTCGATTTGGGAAACGGGGTAAATTAAGTCCGCGATATATTAGACCGTTTGTGATTACTGATCGAATTGGTGAGGTAGCTTACCGGTTAAAACTTTCGTCTAAATTGAGCAGTATTCATAACACTTTTCATGTGTCAAATTTACGAAAGTGTTTGGATAATTCTTAAATGGCCGTACCATTACCCGAAGTTCAGGTGGATGAGAAATTGCATTTCATAGAAGAGCCGGAATCAATTATCGATTTCAAAGTGAAAAAGTTGAGAAACAAAGAAATCGGTTTAGTTAAAGTTCAGTGGCGATATCACAAGGGTCAAGATGCTACCTGGGAACCGGAATCAGAAATGAGGTTGAAATATCCCCGTTTGTTCGAATGATAGAATTCCAGGACGGAATTCCTTTAAGGGGGAGATGTTGTAATACACTTGTTTTTTCTTTTAAATACTTAGAAGTATAGGGGTATTTTGTCTTAAGTTTTTATAGTGGAGGGATTGATTGTGAAAAAAGTAGAATCACATAAAGGTGACTCATCACCTTTATCCCTTCACCACATTTCTTCCATATTTGGTTTTCATCAAAAGGTAAATGTGTGTGATTTAGATTTGGGAGAGTTCACACCAGGAAAAAAAAAGAAGGGGAAGGGTTTTGATGTCCTCTTGTGATTATACTTAAAGAGGTATGATTTCTTTTCTAATTTTCCTTTTCTATATTATAATTTATGAGTTAATTAAGTTTGGGTATAATTTTGATTAAAATCTATCTTACGGTTATGGAGTTCTCATCCCCCAATTTCTTTTAGTTAGGTCAAAGTTTTATAGAATTTTAGTATATATATATATATATATATACATATTCATATGGTTCGATGTTACTTGGATTACTTTTCTTCATGAAGTTGAAATAAGTTCTTTTTGAGTTTGGTTGGTATAACTTTGGGGGTAGCATTTAGAGACTAATAAGTTTATTTATGTTAAATATTTGGTTTAATTGCTTGGTTTGTGATCCATGCTACTTTGATTCAGATTCACGTTCGTTTTGATATTTCGTTACCGGTTAACTTCGTGTTATCATATATCGTTATCGAGGTGAGTTTTTCTTTTAACCGTTTTATGAACCGGAATGCATTATTCTATAAATGGTTATCGTTTAATTGTTATACCTTATTGATATAATTGGTTTACGATGGATAATTGTGGTGACGGTATTTATTATATGTGATTTATAATAATCGCATATAATGTATATAATGATTTATGGGTTTAAGGGACTTACACAACAGAAGCTTATGTGCGTGAGAGACTGTAATGGTCCACACAGGGGGGGGGGGAGTTAGGTATATGTATTTTTGGCCCACGAATATGTTTCGTGTGGTGAGCCACTGCCAATATTGATCGCCGTCTTATCGGAGTGTGCGTGTTATTGCTCGCGAATATGTTTCGTGTTGTGAGCCATCTTTGATATTGACTTCGGTCTTATCTGGGTGTGCGTTATTTTGAATAGCAACTGTTGTGTTTAGTTTCCTTGGGAGGGATGTAGTGCTTGCGGGCTTTCGGAGTGATTATCTGATTTAAAGATTTTCATTTTAAATGATTTATTGAACTGTTCACTGACAGGGATTTCCTCACTAGACCATTTGGTCTAACCCTCACTTTCCTTTCAAAATATGCATTTCAGGACAGCGCGTATAACTAATAAAGGGAAAGGAAAATTGTGAACTTATTTGTTTACATAACTAGATGCGAAGCTGGAAGAAGTTATTTCGAAGTTGCTTTTGATTATTGTCATATGTATGTTATGTATTATGACAAATTAGCGAAAAGTTAGTAGTGACTTTTGATGTATTTGTATACTTTTGTACCGAAAGACCAAATTGTATCCTATATGTGTTTGGATATATGTAAATTATGTGATATATGTTATGTGAAATATGGGGGTTGTTACAATAAGTCCCCTTATGAAGTGCTCTTTGGTTCACTCCATCTTATGAAACATTATGAATTTTTGGTTCTGTTAGAGCATAAATATGTTGGATACAAGATCAAGAAGACTGAAGGTCAAAGTTCAAGAAAGTCAAAGCTGAAGAAAGTCAAATCTCGTCAAAGTCAAAGTCTTTTGTAATAAAAGTCAAATTGTATTGTATTTGTATTTTGTTTTTAATTTCCTTGTATTTTAGATGTAGGTATAAATACTTTGTACCTTGTATTTCTGAAAAGGATTGTAACTATTAGAGGGAGATTAACTGAGAGAATACGTTTAGAGAGAGAAATCTGTAGAGAGAGAGAGAGAGTTCTAGAGAGAGAAAGATTGTAATCGTTGAATTTGAAAGTGAATTCAAACAGGTAATTGATTCTTGTTTGTGTTTGTTTTGATTAATTGCATTTAGGAACTAGAATCTGGGAAAAACAATTGGTATAAGAGCATATCCAAATCGAAATCAGATCAAGAAACAGAAAAAGTTTGGTTCGACACTTTGTTCTTGAGCCGAGAATCAAATTTCAAATTTTTGTGTGAATTAGGAGTTGAAATCAGTTAGGTTTTGTTAGTCTACTATAATCGATCGAGTTTGTATAGGATAATTAGTCAATTGCACTGTAATCGAATGCGAATTTGTGAATTTTCCTGAGTTTTTTTGTTTCACGAGTTGAGCGCATTGTACTTGAATCATTTTTGTAATTTTCTGTGTTTTTAATCGAAATTCTGTGTTAGATTTGTGTTCTAGTTGATTAGGCGAGCAAATTATTAATGTTTCATGTTAGAATTCGAGGTCTAGATAAGTTTTTGATGTAAATTTGTTCGATTTTTGAAGTTTGCACAAGATCCAAACTTTGCGCAAGTTCATCCGAGGTTTGCGCAAGTTCATCAAGTAAACTCATCGTGATATTTTTTTAAGGTTTGCGTGATCAACAGAAAAGAATATTGAGGTTTGCGTATTCATCCAGAAACGCAAAGTTAGGTTTGCGCAAGAAGTTCGATACGCAAAGAGTGGTTTGCGTTAGCAGTTTGATACGCAAAGAATGGTTTGCTTAATTCGTTCTTCACTCGAAGTGGTGTTTGCGTAATCAGTTTCTTACGCAAAGTGAAGTTCGCGTTATCAGTGTATCACGCAAAGCGTGGTTTGCGCAAGCTACACGTTACGCAAAGTCTCGTTTGCGCAAGTTGCACGTCACGCAAAGTCTCGTTTGCGCAAGCTGCACGTCACGCAAAGTCTTGGTTTGCACAAGACGCCCGTCGCGCAAAGTCTCTTTTGCATTACAAGTGCAAAACGCAAACTTGTCCTTGAGCTTCAATTGTTTCACGCATTCTGTGTTTTTCTGTACTTAGACAATTTTTTCAAAACAGTAATATGGCCTTTAATAGTGAATTTTTTTTCTCTAGGGGCGCTGCCCCTTGACCCCACTCGCTAACCGGGTAGCGGGACCCCCGTGCTAAGTCTGC
The DNA here is from genome assembly GCA_954870635.1 of Arctium minus. Classification (NCBI taxonomy): domain Eukaryota; kingdom Viridiplantae; phylum Streptophyta; class Magnoliopsida; order Asterales; family Asteraceae; genus Arctium; species Arctium minus. The sequence goes on from OX941081.1 coordinate 148,962,583, forward strand.
GGAGGGGGACAAAATTCTGATTGTGATCAAAATTTCTGAATTTCTATTTCAAGATTTCTTGTTTTTTTGTGATTTCATATTTTGGACTAACGATCAGTTCTAGTTTCTTATTGCATATATTTTTCAAACAGGTTTCAACAAGATGACTTCTAAAGATGCTCTTTCCATTGGCACTGATGTCAAGCCTCCAGTTCTTTTCAAAGGAGAGTACGAACAGTGGAATGATCGATTTCTAGATTTTGTGGACCGGCACACAAATGGAGAAAATATTCTTCTATCTATCATTGAAGGTCCTATGGTACCAATCACAGTTCAAATACCTAATGATGATTCATCTGATAGTGAAGATGGTACTGAGGAAAGAGATCAAAAGATGAAAACAGTTCCAGTGGATATTTCTCAGTATTCTGAAGAACAGAAAAGTCGATATAAAGCAGATAAACAAGCAAGATCCTTACTTCTTCAGAGTATTCCGAATGAGATCTACATCAAGATTGATAGTTACAAGGGAAATGCTAAGAAGATGTGGGATCAATTGCAAAGATGATGATGGGATCCAAGGTCGGGAATCAGATGAAAGTGGCTAACTGCATTAACAGTTATGAAGAATTTAAAGCCAAAGAGAATGAAAGCCTGGAAGATACTTATGAACGGTCTGTCTTGCTTCTGAATGAACTGACAAAGAACAAAGTGAAAAAGAAGCAGCTTGAGAACAATGTCAAATTCCTGAGTATCCTACAACCTGAATGGAAGAAGCATACACGTAGGATGAAGCAGATGAAGGATCTGAATGACATACCGTTACATGAGGTATATGAGACTCTGAGGCAAAATGAAGAAGAAGTGGAAGAGAAAAGAGCTAAGAAAAAGAAGGCAGAAAAAGTTCCTGATCCTATTGCATTGGTAGCTGGAGAGAAGAAGAAAGAAAAGAAAGAGAAGAAGAAAAAGAAGAAAGTGATTACAAGTTCTGAATCTGAATCAGATGGTGATGATGGAGAAAGTCTCAAACAAGCCATGCTTTTACTGACCCGAGCTTTCCAAAAGAAATTCTACAAGAAGCCGGGATCCAATTCTCAAAGATATTATTCGTCAAGCTCCAACCAAGAAAGAGTTGAAGGAAAGCAACATTAAGAGAACCGGTATATGGATAGGAAACCAGAAGAAAAGAAGAAGTTTGTGAATGATTACTCTGTTGCTGAAAAGCCAGCAAATGATCCAATCAAATGCTACAACTGTGGCAAGATTGGACATTTTGCTAAAGATTGTCGAAAGCCAATGGTTCGAAACTCCCAGTATTATCAGAACAAACTGCTATTGGCCAAACAGTAAGAAGCAGGCATAGCATTAATGGCTGAGGACGAATTTTGGTTGGATCATTCTGATCAAGAGGATGACAAAGAGAAGGAAGAAACTACTCATCTCTGTCTAATGGGAAAAGAAGTGAAATATGATGAGTCAGATGAAGAGACAGCTAATGAGGTATTAAACTTAACTGAAAAAGATTTTATAACCAAAATGGAAGCTATGATGGTTGAGCTTAATGATCTTCAAGTAAAACTGAAGAAAGAAAAAGACAGAGTTGCTAAAAGAAACAACAAGATCTTTGAGCTTAATAAGTCTGTTATTGGGAACAAAGATCTAATTGATTCTTTACGCAAGTCTGCTTCTGATTCTAAACTTCAAGTAGATTGTTTTGAAAAGAAGATTTCTGATTTTGAAGTTAAAATTTCTAAGTATGAGTTTGAAATGAAAGAATCTGCACTAACTGTTTATAAACTGCAGGTTGAGAACAAGCTTTTGAATAAGAAGGTAAATGGTCTGGAAGCCAAACTCTATGCAAGAGGCCAAACAGATCAAACCATTTTTCTCAATGCACCTAACGAAGAGGCTGATGTTAAGGAAAAATGGGGACTTGGTTTTGAAAACCCCCATTACCTTAAGAAAGCCATCAGAAAACAACCAACACTTTATAATTTTGATTTTCTTGCTTGTGCTGGTAAACATACTCATTTAAAACCCAAATTTGTTACCAAATTATCAGAAGAAGTTGAGGCCAAAGAAACTGAAAATAGAAAGAATGTTAAGAAAATGCAACTACCATTTAACTATGCAAAGTTAAATGATAGTTATCTTTCAGAAACACCAAAAGTTCTTTCAAACGACTATTTTGCTAGTTATTCTGTTTCTGAGATGAAGGCAAAACCTGCAATTGCAAAGGTTTATGTTCCTCCACTCATTCTTGAAAGCAAAATAGTTGAACTTGAAAATGTTTTATCTGATGAAAAACTTTTGGCTGATATTCAACAAAGTGTATTTTCTACAGTATTAAAGAACACAGTTTTTCAATCTACATCTACAAAGTGTTCTAAAGTTTCTAAGGCACCTCAAACTTCGTTTGATAATTTTGATGACTTATTTGAGTCTGCAAATGACTTTCTTAATTCTGATGATGGGTGCATAGAAGAAATTGATATGTTTGACATCAATGCTCCTCTTTCTGATCATTCTACTTGTCTTATAAATGGAAAAGTGTTACCAAGTGTTCTTAAAACTGATGAGTCATCAACTAAGGTTGGTGAATCAGTTTCTGTAACTACTATTACTATGCTCAAGGTAAGAAACATAAGAAACAGCGATTACAGAAACAGAAATACACTGGTACACAAAAGAAAAATCAATCTCAGAAATATGCTTTTCCTAATAAATCTAAATTTTTTGTTTCAGATATAAGCAAGAAAAGGTCGAAAGCTCGAACCGAATGGCGACCAAAAAGGAAGGATGATGAGATAGCTGTATCAGTTTCTGATAATTCTTGTAATAGATCAGTTAGTAGTGATAATGATGTAGTTGAACAACTTGCTTCACATAAACAAAACCTTGTAACTTCTTACAAGCGATATTCAATAAAGCAATTGATTCAATTATCTCCTATTACTACTAAATCTTATCATTATCAGAAAAATGATTTTGCTTATTCTCATAATTCTTCTGATTGGTTTGGATCTTATCATGTTTATTCTTCAAGATCAAATATTTTTAAAGGTTTTCAAAAGAACAGAGGGTCCATTTTCAAATGGATACCAAAATCTTGTGCTAATCTGTTAGAACCCGTTTTTAAATGGGTACCTAAATCTATTGTTTCCTGATTTCTCTTGCAGACCCGGCATATGTGGTACTTGGACAATGGATGTTCCAAGCATATGACTGGACAAAAAGATTTATTGTCTAATTATATAGAGAAATTCAGTGGAAATGTCAGATTTGGAAACGATCAGCTTTCACCAATCTTAGGATATGGTGACATCATTCAAGACAACATAACGATTAAGAAGGTGAGTTATGTCGAAGGTTTAGGGCACAACTTGTTTAGCATCGATCAATTCTGGGATAAAGGGTTAGAGGTCAACTTCAAAGCTAAGAGGTGTTCTGTTCGTACTGAAGACGACAATGAACTCTTAGTCGAAAATCGAAAGACAAACCTCTATACCATCAATCTTTCAAAGGTACAGAATGACAGTCACGTTTGCTTATTATCAAAAGCTTCGATGCAACAATGTTGGCTTTGGCACCGACGACTATCACATCTGAATTTTCGTTACATCAACAAGCTGGTTAGTGGAAAATTGGTAAAAGGACTTCCTGAGCTGAAATATGAGAAAGAACACTTATGTCCTGCATGTGAGAAGGGTAAGATGAAGAGGGCTCCGCATAAACCGAAGCCTGAACCAAGCACTAGTTCTCCGTTAGAATTGTTACATATGGATTTGTGTGGTCCAATGAGAACTCAGAGTTTGGGTGGAAAGAAATACGTGTTGGTTATTGTGGACGATTACTCAAGATACACATGGGTCAAATTTCTTCGATCAAAAGATGAGACGCCCGAAGTTCTCATTACTTTATTAAAGACGACCCAAGTGAATATGCAAAGACACGTCAAGTTTCTTCGAACGGACAACGGCACAGAGTTTAAAAACAAGATAGTTGAAGAATATCTCGAATCGGTCGGGATATCACATCAGTACTCTGCTGCTCGTACGCCTAAACAAAATGGAGTAGTCGAAAGGCGAAATCGGACGCTAGTCGAGGCCGCTCGTACTATGCTTAGCCAATCCGATCTACCTCTATTTTTGTGGGCAGAAGCTGTGTCGACTGCATGTCATACTCAAAATCGGTCCATGATACACCGCTGTTTTCAAAAGACTCCATATGAGCTGATCAACAACAGAACACCGACAATCAAGTATTTTCACGTATTTGGGTGTAAGTGTTTCATGCTTAATGACAGGGAGAGTCTGAATAAATTCAGTGCTAAGGCGGACGAAGGTATCTTCATTGGTTATTCTTCAACATCGGCAGCATATCGTGTTTATCTGAAAAAGTCAAAATCTGTAGTCGAGAGCGTCAATGTAACATTCGATGAAGAGATGGCTTCTGAACAACTCAGTTCAGAACCCGTGATCACTGGAGTTTTAGCTTCTGGGCAGATCAGTCCAGAACCTGCTTCTACAACGAATAATTCAAATAACGCTTCTACTTCACTTTCACATTTATCTGATTTAGATTTGTTATTTGAATTCTTTTATGATGAGTTTCTAGGATCTAATTTGCCTAAATCTGCTGTGACTGATAGGTCTGAAGACACAAGTTGCAATCATCTAGTCACTTCAGATGTTGTAACTGAACTTGAATCCCCCGTTCAGTCAGAAACTCATATTCCATTGAATACTCCTACAGTTGAAGATGTACAAGTAACTGCTGAGCCAGAAATAACTGTTTCAGTTGGGTGTAATACATTGTCTACTCAACAGCCAGAGTCTGTTGTTCCAACTGATGTTTCTGCACCTGCAACTTCAACTGAAAACCCCCCTCCAACTATTCAAACTGAAGAGCCGGATAGTGGATTTTTAGATGATGATCATGATCATTCTTCATCTATTCCACCCCCTCAAGAGCATCGCTGGACCAAAGAACATCCTTTACATCAAATAACTGGAGATCTTAACAAGACTGTACAAACGAGGTCAACGACTATTAATCAATGTATGCATGACTCATTCCTCAGTAAAAATGAGCCCACGCGAGTATCAGAGGCTCTTGCTGATTCAGACTGGGTATCTGCCATGCAAGATGAGTTAAATCAGTTTGAAGTCCTAAAGGTTTGGAGATTAGTTCCAAAACCATAAGGTAAAACCGTGATAGGAACTAAATGGGTATTCAAGAATAAAAAGGATGAAGATGGTATCGTCATAAGGAACAAAGCTAGACTTGTTGCCAAAGGTTACCGGCAAGAGGAAGGCATTGACTATGATGAGACGTATGCTCCAGTAGCGCGTATAGAGGCAATCCGCATGTTTCTAGCCTACGCAGCTCATAAGAATTTCACAGTCTTTCAGATGGATGTGAAAACAACCTTTCTGAATGGCATTCTTAAAGAGGAAGTATACGTGTCTCAACCAGAAGGGTTCGTCAATCCAGAGAAGCCAGATCACGTCTACATCTTGGACAAAGCCCTGTACGGTTTAAAACAAGCCCCTCGAGCATGGTATGATGTTCTATCTAAATTTTTGGTCAAGTCCGGTTTTTCTAAAGGTAAGGTTGATACCACTTTATTCATCAAAAAGGAAAAAGCTGATATCATCCTTATTCAAATATATGTTGATGATATAATATTTGGCTCTACAAATCCTAAATTTGATATTCTCAGATTCTAGTTCCTAATCACAAACAAATCAAACATAAACAAGATTTCAATCAATTACTAGTTTGATTAACATTCAAATCCAACGATTACAACTTTCGCTCTCTAGAACTCACTCTTTCTCTCTCTACAAAACTCTCTCTCTAATATAACTTTGTTCAAGATTTCTTACAACTGAATACCACTCTTACAAAACAGAATTAGAAAGTTATTTATACATACAACTAAAATACAAAACAATAAACTTTGACTTTATTACAAATAGACTTTGACTTTAATGAGAGTTGACTTTCTCAACTTTGACTTTCTTGAACTTTGACCTTCAGTCTTCTTGATCTTGTATCCAACATATTTATGCTCTAACAATCTCCCCCTTTGGATTCAAGATCACTATTGAAAAAATCTAACAATTCAGTCTTCACTTTAAACTCTGTCAGTACAATCTCCCCTTTTTCATTTAACGGTATTCTTTCCAAAACAGTCTTCAAACAATTAACAATCTCCCCAAAACTTTTACAAAACACTTTCAGACTTTGGAAAGAAATTATCTTTAGAATAAGCTCGGATTGCTTTAGCAAATAAACTTTAAAGAAAATTTCCTCAAAAATCAGCATATCTTCAGAAATTCTTTGATCTTCTTCAAATCTTTACTTTGAATCTTCTGACTTGGACATTTCTGAAAATCATCTCTCAAAACTTTATCATTTCTTGATACCATCTCCCCCTTTTTGATGATTTGAGCATCTATATCATCAAAACTTTTCTCCCAAGAAATGTCATTGACCAAACTGATCTATCAAAGTGAGCCTCTGATTATGTGATCCATAACCAGGTATTCATCTATATCTTTTCAAATCCAGACAAAATAAGAATATGTAACTCCTGAATCAACAAATGAATCAGTTAAAATGCTTGTCAGTAACACAAAGTCACTGTGTGTAACAAATACACAATATAAAGGAGCTTTTTGATGTTCACTCCCCCAGGGCTTCCATCCAATCATCTAAACACCACAAAGGCAATTTCTATGAATGTTATGACAAAGAAACAAATTCTTTGTGTGTTCGTGCAAGTGTAGAAAGAATTAAGCACGAAAGATTGCTTTTTAAGGCTCAACATAGTGTAAACCACTGAGATAACAGTAGATAAACACAGACTCAATGTGCATGATTGAAGTGCGAAGGTGGGGCAGACTTCCTTCTTTTTCAATATCCAGATTTTCCAAATGAAAATCAGATAGATTATATGCTGCGTCCCCTTGAAAATGTGAAACATTTTCTTTTTGAGAAGAAAATGAGTAGCTAGTGGGGTTTAGTCAAGAGTTGGCATGGGCTAGTTGCCTGTTTCAATAACGTTCACCAAAGAATTGTGAAAAGCTAGTAATGTGGTTGCCCGACTCAGAAAGTATTTGGTGCAGAGTTTGATATTCTTTTACTTTGATCTCACACCCTCTTTCTTTTAATCATTAAGCTCACTACTAACCAAACTCTCTTTTCCATTTTACCTCATCACACCCACACTCATTTCTTTTAGACTCCTCACACTCAATCACTATTGGATTAACTTCTTGGGTAGAAATCACTGGTTAACGTGATTTCATAGAAGTTCATGTAATTCCTAGCATAAAGTACCCATATAATCCTATGAAAGCATAATGTTGCTCAAATGGTTTAACTTTATTAGTTAAAGCTCATATACAAATATCAGATGGATGCTCATAAAATATAATCATGAAGATTTGAGCATTTGAAACATTGAAGTGTTTTCAAACAAGTATATTGAATGAATGAACATGAATGCAAAAGGCTTGTTTGAAAATCTGACATTGTATGAAAATGATCAGAAATGAATGATATAACAATCAAAGCTTAAGGTCAAGAATAATGGATATTGTCTATACGAAACAAAAATATAGACATTCTTGAAATGACGTTTCGAAATGAAATATCGCTCAAAATTCTTTAAAGTACAAGCGGGGTGTCTTACCATCGAAAAATTGTTTCAATTTAGAGACATGGTAAGAACAATTTGAACAAAAATTAAACCGATGTGTGTGAATACTTGAAAGTATACAGAAAAGACAATACGCAAGTATTTATCTTTGGAAACACACGGTTTATTTAACAATTAATCACAAAAATAAAATAAAATGAAAACATTTAAAATCACACTTCCAAATTATAAAATCTGTTTAAGAATCGGGAAGTGGTTTGAACATTTCAGAACATGTTTTCTATATCTGAAAGTTGTCCTTCTTTCAGATACATTTGAGATTAAGATAAGAAATTTACCTTTTCGCGCAATCTTAATTCTCATAAAGTCATGCATAAGTCAAAATGATATGATCGTGTCATTCTTTCTCGTCCTGCATAAATCTCAAAGTCTAGTCAAAATTTATTCACAAAATTTATTCGAAAATAAAAGACGTAAAGCAGTAAAACAATTAAAGTACGAGTTCTAATTTGAAATAATCAGAAATCATAGTCTTACTCATTTTGACTTGGCTTATATGCTCCCCCTAAAATCATGCATTACAAAAATTTTGTCAGTGAAATAAAATGCAGAAATTAGTTATGCTCCCCCTCAAAATAATGTAGATCATCTAAAATCTTCTCTTACTCCCCCTGAGATCATGAGCAAACAATTAAAGTGCAGATATCCTTCAGACATAATAATAAAGAAAAATGATGAAAAACTACAATACGTAACTTTATTAGGTAACAACCGATTACGTCTTAAGATTTAACATACCAAGCTTAGAGACAAGAAAATTAAATCTCTTTTCATCTAATGGTTTGGTAAATAAATCTGCAAGCTGATAATCTGTTTTTACAAAATAAAGTTCAATTGTTCCTTTTTCGACATTATCTTTTATAAAATGATACATGATGTCAATGTGTTTGGTTTTCGTATGCTGAACAGGATTAGCAGATATCGCGATTGCACTCTTCGAGTCACAATATATTGGAATTTTATCAAATTTGAATCCATAGTCTCGTAGTTGTGTTCGCATCCACAATACTTGAGAGCAACAACTGGCAGTAGCTACGTACTCTGCTTCAGCAGTTGATGTGGAAACACATAATTGTTTCTTTGATGCCCAGCTAACGAGCTTGTCTCCAAGAAATTGAATGTGACCTGAAGTACTCTTTCTGTCCAACATGCAACCTGTATGATCTGCATCTGAATAGGCAGTCAGTTGAAACTTTGTATACATAGGTCTGCAGTCCCCTTCAGATATCTAAAAATCCGTTTGACAACAGCCAAATGGGATTCTTTGGGAGCAGCCTGATATCTAGAACATAAACATGTTGAAAACATAATATCTGGTCTACTACATGTAAGATACATTAACGATCCTATCATACCTCTATAAGTCCTAACATCAACACTTTTACCCGAAGAATCAATGCTAATCTTAGTACCTGGTGCCATCGGGGTTCCAATTGGTTTACAATTTTCCATTTTGTACTTCCGAAGAATATCCAAAATGTACTTAGATTGGTTAATGAAAATCCCCGTTGAAAATTGTTTAACTTGTAATCCGAGAAAGAAATTCATCTCTCCCATCATACTCATTTGAAAACGTGACACCATGAGGTTAGAAAAGTTTTTGCAAAAGTGTGGATTAGTAGAACCAAATATTATATCATCAACATAAATCTGAATAAGAATAATATCAACTTTTTCCTTTTTGATGAATAAAGTGGTATCAACCTTACCTTTAGAAAAACCGGACTTGACCAAGAATTTAGATAAAACGTCATACCATGCTCGAGGGGATTGTTTTAAACCATATAGGGCTTTGTCCAAGATATAAACATGATCTGGCTTATCTGAATTGACGAACCCTTCTGGTTGAGACACGTATACTTCCTCTTTAAGAATGTCGTTCAGAAAGGTTGTTTTCACATCCATCTGAAAGACTGTGAAATTCTTATGAGTTGCGTAGGCTAGAAACATTCGGATTGCCTCTATACGCGCTACTGGAGCATATGTCTCATCGTAATCTATGCCTTCCTCTTGCCGGTAACCTTTGGCAACAAGTCTAGCTTTGTTCCTTATGACGATACCATCTTCATCCTTTTTATTCTTGAATACCCATTTAGTTCCTATCACGGTTTTACCTTCTGTTTTTGGAACTAATCTCCAAACCTTTAGGGCTTCAAACTGATTGATCTCTTCTTGCATAGAAGATACCCAGTCCGAATCAGCAAGAGCCTCTTATACTCGCGTGGGCTCTATCTTGCTGAGGAATGAGTCATGCATACATTGATTCAAAGTCGCTGACCTAGTTTGTACAGGCTTGTTAAGATCTCCAATTACTTGATGTAAAGGATGCTCTTTGGTCCAGCGATGCTCATGAGGGAGTGGAGTAGATACTGATTGAACATGATCATCATCTAGAAATCCACTGTCAGGCTCTTCAGTTTGATTAACAGGAAGGGGGTTTGCAGTTGAAGTTCCAGGTGAGAAGCGTCAGTTGGAACAGCAGAATCGAGCTGTTGAGTAGACATTGTATGACACCCAACTGAAACAGTTACTTCTGGCTCAGAAGTTGCTTGTACATCTTCAACTGTAGGAGTAATTATAGTAATGTGAGTTTCTAACTGAACGGGGGATTCAAGTTCAGTTACAACATCTGAAGTGACTGGATGATTGCAAATTGTGTCTTCAGACCTGTCACTCACAGCAGATTTAGGTATATTAGATCCTAGAAACTCATCATAAAAGAATTCAAATAACAAATCTAAATCAGATAAATGTGAAACTGAAGTAGAAGCGTTATCCGAATTTTTCTCTGTAGAAACAGGTTCTGGACTGATCTGCCCAAAAGCTAATACTCCAGTGATAACGGGTTCTGAACTGAAATGATCAGAAGCCATCTCTTCATCGAATGTTACATTAACGCTCTCAACGAATGTCTTTGACATTTTCAGATAAACACGGTATGCTGCAGATGTTGAAGAGTATCCAATGAAGATGCCTTCGTCCGCCTTAGCACTGAATTTATTCAGACTCTCTCTGTCGTTAAGCACGAAACACTTACACCCAAATATGTAAAAATATTTGATTGTCAGTGTTCTGTTGTTGATCAGCTCATATGGAGTCTTTTGAAAACGGCGTTTGATAGTCCAAGATCAATGAATCATAGAGAGAGAAAGTAGAGAGAGAGCTTTGGAAGCGCAAAAGTAGATAATGTATTGATGTGTGCGAGAAGTTCTTACAAAGACAAAGACCAAAGGGACTTAAATACCCTTGGTCAATACAATACAGTATATGACTTTAGACACAGTATTTGACCAAGACCTATAAATACAATGATTACTATAAAATCAGACCTAACAATCTCCCCCTTAGTAATCATTGGCGCTTTGGTCTTCAAAAATCATCTTCTAAAACAACACAGACCATTAAAGCGACTTTATGAAGCTTTCTGATTTTTTAAAGAAAAATTTCTTCTCAGCATTTTTCCAGATTAAGTTGTCTTTGCTGCTTGAGCTCCAGACGATACACCTCTTTTGAATGACCTTGAATGAACTGTGGTGTTCGGAGCAGGAACAACAAAAGAATTTGTTGTAGCTGAGAGAATAGAATCTTTGATCGAATCATGATTAGCAGATAAACATTTGAGCTCTTTGTCTCGTTAACTTCTCCTTGACTTCTCCCCCTCATGACCTTGATGATCTTGATCAACTTGGTCATGCGAATGTTGGAGACGAGACGGCTTAAGATCTGCAAAATCAAAGAAACAGAGAAAACAGAGGAGGTTTGCGCATCATGTTGGTTGCGCAAACCAAGGTTTGCGTTTCATGAAGGATACGCAAAACGAGGTTTGCGTTTCACGAAGGATACGCAAAACAAGGTTTGCGTGACCAACGGAATGCGCAAAGCTGACTTAAACTCAGAAAAATGTTACCTTTTTAAGGTCTTTGACTCCCCCTACACAAATGCACTAGATGTGACAATTCAAGTTAGCATTCATATAAAGTAAATCAGATACTCCCCCTCAAAAACAGATATAATCTTTGAAAAATATTCTCTTTGTTCACTCCCCCTTGAATAATGCATAAACCCATTAAAATATATTTATGAGAACACAATGATCAAATATTAATGTAAAAAGAAAAATATACTGAATGTAAATTTTGAAACAACTAAACATATAAAAATTTAAACACTAAACAAATAAAAGTCTACTTAGTAAAATATCACAGATTTATCAATCATTTGAAATCAAACATATGTTGTTGGATACAAGAACAAGTTTCATTGGATATCAAGTTAAAACATGTTCAGTTTCAAAAACTTCCATCAATCTATTCAGTGTGCTCACATGCGAATCTTCGATTATCTTCAAGAAAATGCAATTCTAAAAATATTATAGAGAACTTTGCATGTACTCACACTAAGCCATCAAGAATTAAGATATTCATAAATTTACAGATTTATCGCAACTCAAACATATCACCAAGTATCATGAGATGTGTGCTCATTGGCATCTTTTAGCATTGTACACATTGGCATCTTAACGTGAGTGTGCTCTTTGGCATCTTTTCAGCGCGTGCACTTTGGCATCTTTTGATCAAAAAGTTTATTAAGTAAAGAACATGCCGTAAATGTAACTTTCTATCTGACCCTATTGCAGGATTTGGGTCAGCCGCTCCCAGACCAGTTGGCCTTAGGGGACTAGGTGTCAAGCACCCCTTGGAACTTACTTTCCCAGATCAGAAAGGCTACATAGACACATCCTAAACCCATTCATACCAGTAGAACATGACTTTCGATCTGATTCTATAGAAGGATTTGGGTTCGATCACTCCCAGATCAATTGACCTTAGGGGACCAGATGACGAGCATCCCACGGAACTTACTTTCCCAAACCAGAAAGGTCACAGGTACAAACTTTTAAACTCAGAGAATTCTGTATTTTAAGAATTTATTATTCATCTCAATCACTCAGATCAACTTCTAAATGCTTAGCCCATATTTTCATTCCGATCTATAATTCTGATCATTTAGGTAGTCTAAGCAAAGTAAACTATAAAAATTCCGACTCACATATCTTTAAAGCAGTGTCAAAAGCTACAAACATGTTGCTGACTTTTCGACTTTTGTAAGACTTGAAAGTTGAACATATAAAACTTTAATATAAACAAAGAACTTGAAAATTTATCCTAGACACATATTTTATTCAAAAGAAAGAAAAAATGTAAAACTTTTACTTTATAGACTAAAATTTGTAAAGATTTAAACTTTTAATTGATATTTAGTCAGAACAAAATAAAATTCAACTATTTCATCTTTTACATTTTATAAAATAAATTTGTGACTCATATTAAAAAAAATTGGGTTATACAAATTCACAAGATAGATAAACAAGCTCAGATTCTTAAAACATTGAGAAAAACTGGAATAACATCATATACAGAGATATATGCAGCGGAAATAAAATTGATGTACTCACAGTATCTCATTTAGTCAGAAGCTTAAATCATTGAAGAACGAGTTCTAAACTGATTTGTTTAGAAGTCGTAGTCTATGAAGTACGGGTCCTGAGCTGAAGTACTCAGAAGCCATTGTCTTGACATTTAAGACCGGGTTTTGAACTGCTGTGTTCAAAAACCATACTTTCTCTTACTCCCCCTTAACATGAGATGCCTGCAACTTAGAATCAGATTTAGACTTGGGTACCCACTTGTATTTGGGCCCGTGAAAGTTAGTTGCAGTTCGTATGGGAAAATACTTGTTATATTTGACAATATAAGCACATGAAATATTATCAGACAAATAATCACAATCATCAGAAGAGAAAGCATAATCATCTGAACTAGAATCAGAAGACGAATATGAGACATTTTTGGAAATTTGAAACATTTGCTTTATAGAGTATTTTGAAACTTTATTACAATAAGCAAATGAATCACTTTTATAATGGTTGTCTACATTTAGAACTCCATCAAACATAGAATCAGTAGATGTCCGCTTTGCTTTCCAAATCTGCTTCTTTGATGACTTGCTCAAAGTCCTATCTGTAAGAATTGAATCGGAAGAATTAGAACAGTCAGAAATAACTGTATCTCGTTTCTTTGACTTCTTTGACCGTCTTCTTTTATGCTTAGGTTTATAGTATTGATCATTTAGCGTAAAAGAATCATCAAGAATTTTAGACGAAATATTTAAATCAGAAGAAATAAATTTATCCAAGCAACCAATCTGATTAACTAATAAATCTGAATTTGCCTCGGAGTCTGAATAATTTTGAGAAAACATTTTAAAATTGGAAACTTCCTTTTTATTTTCCTTAGAGTCAGAGGAAATGATAGAAATAGAATCTGATTTTTGAGAAATTAAATTTTCTTCAAGACTAGACGTCATAAAAGAAAGAATAATATCATATTCAATTTTCTTCAAAATATTTTGATCTTCTATCTTGTCTTCAAGATCATTGATTTTGCCTTCTAATATTAAAGGAGGAGTATATTTCTTCGAATCATAAATGATAGGAGAAATATTTTCCTTATCAGAATCAGGAGCATAAGAAGAAACAAAATCATCTGATACTGAAGATTTAATAGAAGATATATCATTTAAAATTCTTCTTCCTCTTCTTGATTTTTCAGGAAAATATTTGGCATTTTCATACGTATAAACAAAAGGAATTTCATTTTTCTTGTTATTCATACTTTTCTCATTTTCCATATCTAACACTTGCTTCTCATTCATCCAATCAATTTTAAATTGAGGAGCATAATGAGCAAGAGTCAGATACTCATATTTATATAAAGTTGGGGATTTTTCAATCGCATTGTTTAAACAATGAGGATTTTCAAAACCAAGTCCCCACCTTTGTTTTAAAGCTTCTTCACTCCTTGGCTTGTTCATAAAAATTGTTTGTTCAGATTGGTTTCTTCGATAAAGTTTTTCTTCTAATTTATTTATTTTATCTGAAAATTCATCTTTTAAATTAGTAATAGCCGTCAAAGATTCAAGATAAGTCTTGTTTGAATTTTCCAAATCATCCAATTTCTTTTGAAAGATGTCTTTTGTGTTTTCCAAAATAGATTTTTCATCTTTCAAAGAAATTTTCAATTTGTCAATCAAATCTGACTTTTCAGAATTTAAATTCTTTTCAGAAATAAGCTTAGAGAGAAAATCAGATAAAGCAGTAATTATGATATTCATCTGAGAGGTAATGAAATTATAATCAAATTCAGAATATACCTCATCTTCATCAGAATCAGAATCGTTTGACTGATCATCTCCGACCAAGCACATCTGAGCGATCTCTACATTTGAAGCTTCATTGTCAGAGTGATCCAGCCAGAATTATTCTTCTGCTAGCAAAGCAGTTCCTTTCTCTCTTTTCTCGGCCAGTTCCAATTTCTTTCTGTAATAAGTTGAGTCCTTTACCTTCTTTGCTCGACACTCCTTTGAAATTTGTCCCGGATTTCCACAGTTGTAGCAGGTAGCAGTCTTTGGCTCGGGCACTTTGGATTTAGAACCGGAAGTGAAGCGAGAAGTGTTGGAACCCGATCGAGGTTGGAACTTTTTCTGGTAATGCTGAGAGAGAAGGATCATTGCTTTCTGCAGTGCCTCGCCATCATCCTCAGTTGACCCGTTGTAAGCGTTATCAGACAACGCTTGTTGAGACAATTGCTTTGTGATTAGTGCAACCGGGTCTACTGACTTCTTCTTTTTCCCATCCAGTTTGGCCTTTTTCTCAAGTACCAAGTTCTCATTAGTCGTTAGAATCTCATATAATTCCTGGATCTGCATTGTGGAAATCCGAACATCGTTCCTCAGTCTATGACAAGTTTTGTTCCATTCAGGCTGAAGAGCATTAAGGAATTTCAGATTCATCTCAAGAGCAGTCTTTTCCACTTTAATCTTTCTTAGATCATTAATCACTACGCAGAATCTGTCGAAAACACTCTTTATAGACTCGCTGTCTTTGGCCTTAAACTCCTCAAAGTTGTTCATGAATCGAGTATGTCGGAGCTGAGTTGCGACCGAAGAACCAAGCATTATCTTTTCCAATTGTGCCCACAACAGATTTGGATAATCCTTGCAGTGATCAACCCGGTTGTAGACAGAATTTGGTAAAGCTAGCATCAGATTAGCTTTCAGCTCTCGATCATCTTTCATTCGTGAAGCCTCTTCAGTTGTTGGAGGAGTCTCTTTATTAGGCTTTACGAAAGATCCTTCAGTGAGAGATTTCATCATGTTATCTCCATTAGTTTGACGCTCGATGAAATTTAAGAACCTATCTTGCCATTGAGTGAATTAGTTTTCGTCAACTAGGACCGGAGGACGAGTTTCTGTACCCAATGACATCATGAGGTCACTCGTGTAGAACTTAGCTTGAAATCCAAATTTTGCATAATCCATAGATGACAAAAAAAATTCCCAGACTCTTTTTTTTTTTTTTAAATCTAAGTCAGGGAGAAGCGCAAATTGAAGTTTTGCGTTCCAAGTGTGATACGCGAATTGAAACTTTGCGTTGACAACTAGAAACACAAGATAACACTTTACGTTTGTGTAGAGAAGCGAAAACTGAGACTTTGCGGGTTGAACTTGATGCGCGAAGAAGACTTTGCGTATGTAGGCAGATACGCAAATCAGGATATCTGAACTGGACTTTGCGTGAGAAGGAGGGTGAGCAAAGTTAGCTTTGCGTATGTAGAGGGATGCGCAAAGCAGACTTTGCGTTTGTAGAGGGATGCGCAAACCAAGCCTTTCGGATTTCACTTGATACGTAAGATAAACTTTGCGTATCTAAATTGATGCCGAGAGATGCGCAAACTGAGATTTGAGATTTGCGTATCTAACTTGATACGCACAATGAGACTTTGCGTATGAGGCTAGATGCGAAAACCTGAAACAAATTAACAAAATTAGTAGAACACTCACATTCAACTATGAACATGCACAAAGCAACATGAATGTTGCGCAAAGTTATATGAATGATGCGCAAACTTTGGATCTTGCGCAAACAGATGAAAGAACACAAAAACTTCTAAAAACTCAATTACAACACCGAATTTGATGAAATTTCCTTTTACAAATAAGATCGAAAACACTTTTTCAACACATTTCAAACAAAAATTTCAATTAAAATCCACTAATACACAAAAACGTGAATGTAACAGTGCTTGAACTCGTGTTTTCCAGAAAACACAAAATCAAAAAAAAATGGAGATTAAAAACTGAATTTTATGCAAAACTATATGAAGCAAACGTGATCGAATATCAAAAACAAAGCTAATGAGATCAAATTCAAACAATAACGATCACAAACACATCCAAATTTGATGAGAAATCAAGAAAACGAGATTTTCTTGAAGAATTCAAGAAAATCGATCAAATTTTTGATTTCAATTAACAATTCAGATTTAGAAAATGCAATCTCTAAATCCTCTCAAGATTCAGTTGGCTCTGATACCAATTGATAGTCCAAGATCAATGAATCATAGAGAGAGAAAGTAGAGAGAGAGAGCTTTGGAAGCGCAAAAGTAGAGAATGTATTGAGGTGTGCGAGAAGTTCTTACAAAGACAAAGACCAAAGGGACTTAAATACCCTTGGTCAATACAATACAATATATGACTTTAGACACAGTATTTGACCAAGACTTATAAATGCAATGATTACTATAAAATCAGACCTAACAACGGTGTATCATGGATCGATTTTGAGTATGACATGCAGTTGACACAGCTTCTGCCCACAAGAATAGAGGTAGATCGGATTGGCTGAGCATAGTACGAGCGGCCTCGACTAGCGTCCTATTTCGCCTTTCGACTACTCCATTTTGTTCAGGCGTACGAGCATCAGAGTACTGATGTGATATCCCGACCGATTCGAGATATTCTTCAATTATCTTGTTTTTGAACTCTGTGCCATTGTCCGTTCGAAGAAACTTTACTTGTCGCTGTATTTTCACCTAGGTCGTCTTTAAGAAAGTAATGAGAACTTTAGGCGTCTCAACTTTTGATCGAAGAAATTTGACCCACGTGTATCTTGAGTAATCGTCCACAATAACCAATACGTATTTCTTTCCACCTAAGCTTTGTGTTCTCATCATGCAACACAAATCCATATGCAGTAACTCTAGTGGAGAACTGGTGCTTGGTTCAGGCTTCGGTTTATGTGCGGCTCTCTATATCTTACCCTTCTCACATGCAGCACATAAGTGTTCTTTCTCATATTTCAGCTCAGGAAGTCCTTTTACCAATTTTCCACTAACCAGGTTGTTGATATAACGAAAATTCAGATGTGATAGTCTTCGGTGCCAGAGCCAACTTTGCTGCATAGAAGCTTTTGACAATAAGCAAACATGGCTGTCATTCTGTACCTTTGAAAGATTGATGGTATAGAGGTTTGTCTTTCGATTTCCGACTAAGAGTTCATTGCCGTCTTCAGTACGAACCGAACATCTCTTAGCTTTGAAATTGACCTCTAACCCTTTATCACATAATTGACCTATGCTAAACAAGTTGTGCCCTAAACCTTCGACATAATTCACCTTCTTAATCGTTATGTTGTCTTGAATGATGTCACCATATCCTAAGATTGGTGAAAGCTGATCGTTTCCAAATCTGACATTTCCACTGAATTTCTCTATATAATTAGACAATAAAGCTTTTTTCCCAGTCATATGCTTGGAACATCTACTGTCCAAGTACCACATATGTCGGGTCTGCAAGAGAAATCAGGAAACAATAGATTTAGGTTTATTAGGAAAATCAGATTTCTAAGATTGAGTTTTCTTTTGTGTACCAGTGTATTTCTGTTTCTGTAATCGTTGTTTCTTATGTTTCTTACCTTGAGCATAGTAATCAGCAGTTACAGAAACTGATTCACCAACCTTAGCTGATGATTCACCAATATTAAAACCATTTGGTAACACTTTTTCATTTAAAAGACAAGTAGAATGATCAGGAAGAAGAGCATTGAAGTCAAACATATCAATTTCTTCTATGCACCCATCATCAGAATTAAGAAAGTCATTTGCAGACTCAAATAAGTCATCAAAATTATCAGACGAAGTTTGAGGTGCCTTTGAAACTGTAGAACACTTTGTAGATTTAGATTGAAAAACAGTGTTCTTTAAAACTATAGAAAATACACTTTGTTGAATATCAACCAAAAGTTTTTCATCAGATAAAATATTTTCAAGTTCAACTATTTTGCTTTCCAGAACGAGTGGAGGAACATAGACTTTTGCAATAGAAGATTTTGCCTCCATCTCAGAAACAGAATAACTAGCAAAATAGTCGTTTGAAAGAACTTTTGGTGTTTCTGAAATATAACTATCATTTAATTTTGCATAATTAAATGGTAACTGCATTTTATTTACATTCTTTCTATTTTCAGTTTCTTTGGCCTCAACTTCTTCTGGTAATTTGGTAACAAATTTGGGTTTTAAATGAGTATGTTTACCAGCACAAGCAAGAAAATCAAAATTATAAAGTGTCGGTTGTTTTCTAGTGGCTTTCTTTAAGTAATGAGGGTTTTGAAAACCAAGACCCCATTTTTCCTTAACATCAGCCTCTTCGTTAGGTGCATTAAGAAAAATAGTTTGATCTGTTTGTCCTCTTGCATAAAGTTTGGCTTCCATACCATTTACCTTCTTATTCAAAAGCTTGTTCTCAACCTGTAATTTATGAACAGTTAGTGCAGATTCTTTTTTCTCGAACTCATACTTAGAAATTTTAACTTCAAAATCAGAAATCTTCTTTTCAAAACAATCTACTTGAAGTTTAGAATCAGAAGCAGACTTGCGTAAAGAATCAATTAGATCTTTGTTCCCAATTACAGACTTATTAAGCTCAAAGATCTTATTGTTTCTTTTAGCAACTCTTTCTTTTTCTTTCTTCAGTTTTACTTGAAGATCATTAAGCTCAACCATCATAGCTTCAATTTTGGTTATGAAATATTTTTCAGTTAAGTTTGATACCTCATCAGATGTCTCGTCATCTGATTCATCATACTTGACCTCTTTTCCCATAAGACAGAGATGAGCAGATTCTTACTTCTCTTCCTCTTCACCTTCTGAATGATCCAGCCAAAATTCGTCCTCAGCCATTAATGTTATACCCGCTTCTTGCTGTTTGGACAGTAGCAGTTTGTTCTGATAATACTGAGAATTACGAACTTTTGGCTTTCTACAATCTTTTGCAAAATGTCCAATCTTGCCACAGTTGTAGCATTTGACTGAATCACTTGCTGGCTTTTCGGCAACAGTGTAATCATTCACGAACTTCTTCCTTTCATCAGGTTTCTTCTCAACATATCTGTTTTCTTCATATCTCTTTCCTTCCACCCTCTCTCGGTGCTCATGATTCTTTGAACTTGATGAAGAATACCTTTGAGAATTTGATCCCGGCTTCTTGTAGAACTTCTTTTGAAAGGCACGGGTCAGTAACATCATGGCTTGTTTCAGACTTTCTCCATCATCACCATCTGATTCAGATTCTGACTCAGAACTCGTAAGCACTTTCTTCTTTTTCTTCTTCTCTGCCTTTTCTTTCTTTTCTTTCTTCTTCTCTCCAACAACCAAAGCAATCGGATCAGGAACCTTTTCAGCCTTCTTCTTTTCAGCTCTTTTCTCCTCAACCTCTTCTTCATTCTGTCGTAAAGTCTCATAGACTTCGTGAAGAGGTATGTCATTCAAATCTTTCATCTGCTTCATCCTACGTGTATGTTTCTTCCATTCAGGTCGTAGGATACTCAGGAATTTAACATTGTTTTCCAGCTGCTTCTTTGTCACTTTGTTCTTCGTCAGTTCATTCAGAAGCAAAGTAAACCGTTCATAAGTATCTTCCAAACTCTCATTCTCTTTGGCTTTGAATTCCTCGTAGCTATTGATGCAGTTAGCCACTTTCATCTAATTCCCGACCTTGGATCCCATCATCATCTTTTGCAATTGATCCCACATCTTTTTAGCATCATCGTTGTAGCTATCAATCTTGATGTAAATCTCATTAGGAATGCTTTGAAGTAGAAGAGATCTTGCTTGCTTGTCTGCTTTATATCGACTTTTCTGTTCTTCAGAGTACTGAGATAAATCCACTTTAACTGGTTTTGTCTTTTGTTTTCTTTCTTCATCACCAGTCCACTATCAGATGAATCATCATCAGCAGGTACTTGAACTATGATTGGTGCCATAGGACCTTGTGTAATTGACAAAAGAATATTCTCTCCATTTGTGTGCCGGTCCACGAAATCAAGGAATCTGTCCTTCCATGTTTCATACTCTCCTTTAAACAGTACAGGAGGCTTGACATCAGTACCAATGGAAAGTGCATCTTTAGAAGTCATCTTGATAAAACCTGTTTGAAAATATATCCAATAAGAAACTAGAACTGATCGTTAGTCCAAATATGAAATCACAAGAAAAATCTTGCAATTTAGAAAAATCAGAAATTTTAAAAATATTGACTAAGTATCAAAACTCGCAAGTCACTATAGAACTCGCAGGTGCTTAAACTCGCAAATCCCTATTCTCTGATAAACACGCAGATCAAGACATGCGCATTTGGGAAACTCGCAAACACTGACTTGCGTGATCTAAAAAACTCGCAGATCGACCAAACTCGCTTGTCACTGAAACTCGCAAGTGACTATTCCCTCTGAAACTCGCTAACGCCTAAACACGCAGATTACTATTCACGATGAAACTCGCTAAACGAGGCATGCGCGTTTCCAAAACTCGCTCGTCAATGCTTGCGCGTTTTGAACAAACTCGCTAGCTATACTTGCGCGTTTCCACACTTAGAACTTTTTTCTTGAAATTTCAAACTCGCACGTCGAATGAACTCGCAAACCACTGTTTCAGCTCAAACTCGCACCCTTTGATTAGCGCGTTTGAAGAACTCGCTAACCACTATGTGCGCGTTCTGGTCCTTAGAAATTTATCCAACTTTTCCAAACTCGCAGACTTCAACTAGCGTGTTTCTAAAACTTGCTAATCATTACTTGTGCGTTTTGACCAAAATCGATTTCCTTCAGCTTGCGCGTTCTAACGACGAATTTGCGCGTTCTTCAGATCTAGCGCATTCTTCAGAATATCGACCCAGAAATTGATTATTCCATCTGTTTTGTGATCAAACCTTTGTGAATTGGTCTGAAACTTTGAATGGATGCTCGATTACAATACTAGAACATATTACAATGCAAGAACTTCGATCTAAAACTCAAAAATTACAAATTTGATTTGAACACAGTGTCAAGAACTCGTGAACATAAAAAACACAAGAATTCGAAAAATTCGAATTGATTACAGTGCAATTCACAAATCTTTCTATACAAACTCAATCTATTACACTTTTCTAACAAAACCTAATCAATTTCATCAACAAAAATGCACTAACACTCCAACATCAAACCTCTCGTTCAAGAACACATAGTCGACACTTTTCTTGATCTGATTTCACTTTTGGATCTGCTCTGATACCAATTGATATTCCCAGATTCTAGTTCCTAATCATAAAGAAATCAAACATAAACAAGATTTCAATCAATTACCTGTTTGATTAACTTTCAAATCCAACGATTACAACTTTCCCTCTCTAGAACTCTCTCTTTCCCTCTCTACAAAACTCACTCTCTAATATAACTTTGTTCAAGATTTCTTACAACTGAATACCACTCTTACAAAACAGAAATAGAAAGTTATTTATACATACAACTAAAATATAAAACAATAAACTTTGACTTTATTACAAATAGACTTTGACTTTAATGAGAGTTGACTTTCTCAGCTTTGACTTTCTTGAACTTTGACCTTCAGTCTTCTTAATCTTGTATCCAACATATTTATGCTCTAACAATATTGCAAAAACTTTTCTAACCTCATGGTGTCACGTTTTCAAATGAGTATGATGGGAGAGATGAATTTCTTTCTTCGATTACAATTAAAACAGTTTTCAACGGGGATTTTCATTAACCAATCTAAGTACATTTTGGATATTCTTCGGAAGTTTAAAATGGAAAATTGTAAACCAATTGGAACCCCGATGGCACCAGGTACTAAGATTAACACTGATCCTTCGGGTAAAAGTGTTGATGTTAGAACTTATAGAGGTATGATAGGATCATTAATGTATCTTACTTTAAGTAGGCCAGATATTTTGTTTTCAACATGCTTATGTTCTAGATATCAGGCTGCTCCTAAAGAATCCCATTTGGCTGCTGTCAAAAGGATTTTTAGGTATCTTAAGGGGACTGCAGACCTTGGTCTGTGGTATCCTAAGGATACTGGGTTTCAACTGACTGCCTATTCAGATGCAGATCATGAAGGTTGCATGTTGGACAGAAAGAGTACTTCTGGTCACGTTCAATTTCTTGGAGACAAGCTCATTAGTTGGGCATCAAAGAAACAATTATGCGTTTCCACATCGACTGCTGAAGCAGAGTACGTAGATGCTGCTAGTTGTTGCTCTCAAGTTCTGTGGATGCGAACATAGCTACGAGACTATGGATTCAAGTTCGATAAAATTCCAATCTATTGTGACTCGAAGAGTGCAGTCGCAATATCTGCTAATCCTGTCCAACATACGAAAACCAAACACATTTACGTCAGGTATCATTTTATAAAAGATAATGTAGAAAAATGAACAATTGAACTTTATTTTGCAAAAACAGATTATCAACTTGCATATTTATTTACCAAACCCTTAGATGAAAAGAGATTTAATTTTCTTTTCTCTAAGCTTGGTATGTTAAATCTTAAGACATAATCGGTTGTTACCCAATAAAGTTAAGTATTGTTATTTTTATCATTTTCTCTATCATTGTTTCTGAAAGATATCTGCACTTTAATAGTTTGCTCATGATCTCAGGGGGAGAGTGAGATGCATTTTTAAAATGATCTACATTGTTTTGAGGGGGAGCATAACTAATTTCTGCATTTTTCTTTAACTGACAAATTTTTTTATGTCTTTTATTTTTCGAATAAATTTGTGAATAAATTTGTTTTGACTAGACTTTGAGACTTATGCAGGATGAGAGAAGCTGACACGATCATATCTTAATGACTTCAGCTTGACTTCATGAGATTTAAGATTGTGTGAAAAAGGTTAATTTCTTATCTTAATCTCATATATGGTTGAAAGAAGGACAACTTTCAATCATAGAAAACATGTTCTTAAACGTTCAAACCACTTCCCGATTCTTAACCAGATTTCATGAATTGGAAGTGTGATTTTAAATGTTTTCATTTTTATTTTGAGCTTCAATGATTAATAAACCGTGTGTTTCCAAAGATAAATACTTGTGTATTGTCTTTTCTATATACTTTCAAGTATTCACACACACCGGTTTAATTTTTGTTCAAATTGTTCTTACCATGTCTCATATTGTAACCAATTTTTCGATGGTAAGACACCCCGCTTGTATTTCAAAGAATTTTGAGCGATATTTCATTTCTGAACGTCATTTCAAAAATGTCTATATATTTGTTTCGTATGGGAATATTCGTTATTCTTGACCATAAGCTTTAATTGATATATCATTTCATTTCTGATCATTTTCATACAATGTCAGGTTTTCAAACAAGTCTTTTGCATTCATGTTCATTCATTCAATTAACTTGTTTGAAATATCTTCAATGTTTTAAAATGCTCATATCTTCATGATTATATTTCTGAGCATATTTACATCTGACATTTGTATATCAGCTTTAACTACTATAGTTAAACCATTTGAGCAACACATGCTTTCTAGGACTATATGGGTTCTTTGTGCTAGGAATTAACTAAACTTCTATGAATTCACGTTAACCAGTGTTTCCTACCCAAGAAGTTAATCCGTTAGTGTTTGAGTGTGAGGAGTCAAAAAGAAATCAGTGTGGGTGTGTTGAGGTAAGATGGAAAAGAGAGTTTGGTTAGCAGTGACCTTAATGATTAAAAGACAGAGGGTGTGAGATCAGAGTAAAAGAATATCAAACTCTGCACCAACTACTTTCTGAGCCGGACAACCACATTACTAATGATTCACAATTCTTTCGTGAACATTATTGAAACAGGTAAATAGCCCATGCCAACTCTTGATAAAAACCCCACCATCTACTCATTTTCTTCTTAAAAAGAAAATGTTTCATATTTTTCTGGGGACGCAGCACATAATCTATCTGATTTTCATTTGGAAAATCTGGATATTGAAAAAGAAGGAAGTTTGCCCCACCTTCGCACTTCAATCATGCACATTGAGTCTGTGTTTATCTACTGTTGTCTCAGTGGTTTACACAATGTTGAGCCTTTATAAGCAATTATTCGTGCTTAATTCTTTCTACACTTGCACGAACACACAAAGAATTTGTTTCTTTGTCATAACATTCATAGAAATTGCCTTTGTGGTGTTTCGATGATTGGATGGAAGCCCTGGGGGAGTGAACATCAAAAAGCTCCTTTATATTGTATATTAGTTACACACGGTGACTTTGTGTTACTGACAGGCATTTTAACTGATTCATTTGTTGATTCAGGAGTTACATGTTCTTATTTTGTCTAGATTTGAAAAGGTCTGGATGAATACTTGGCTATGGATCACAGAATCAACGGCTCAGTTTGACATATCAGAATGGTCAAAGACATTTTTTGGAAGAAAAGTTTTGATGATATAGATGCTCAAATCATCAAAAAGGGGGAGATGGTATCAAGAAATGATAAAGGTTTGAGAGATGATTTTTATAAAGCAATCCAAGTCAGAAGATTCAAAGTAAAGATTTGAAGAATATCAAAGAATTTCTGATGATGTGATGATTCTTAAGGAAATTTTCTTTGAAGATTATTTGCTAAAGCAATCTGAGCTGGTTCTGAAGATAATTTCTTTCCAAAGTCTGAAAGTATCTTGTGAAAGTTTTGGGGAGATTGTTAATAGTTTGAAGACAGTTTTTGGAAAGAATACCATCAAAGATAAAGGGGAGATTGTTCTGACAGAGCTTAAAAGTGAAGACTGAATTGCTAGATATTTCAACAGTGATCTTGAATCCAAAGGGGGAGATTGTTAGAGCATAAATATGTTGGATACAAGATCAAGAAGACTGAAGGTCAAAGTTCAAGAAAATCAAAGCTGAAGAAAGTCAAATCTCGTCAAAGTCAAAGTCTTTTGTAATAAAAGTCAAATTGTATTGTATTTGTATTTTGTTTTTAATTTCCTTGTATTTTAGATGTAGGTATAAATACTTTGTACCTTGTATTTCTGAAAAGGATTGTAACTATCAGAGGGAGCTTAACTGAGAGAATACGTTCAGAGAGAGAAATCTATAGAGAGAGAGAAATCTATAGAGAGAGAGAGATTTCTAGAGAGAGAAAGATTGTAATCGTTGAATTTGAAAGTGAAATCAAACAGGTAATTGATTCTTGTTTGTGTCTGTTTTGATTATTTGCATTTAGGAACTAGAATCTGGGAAAAACAGGTTCATTATGTTATGCCCATAATAAAGAGCCAAATGTGACAAGTTTTCGAGCTGAAGTAGGAAGTATATTTTGTTGGGTGTCCGTTTAGTAAAAAAGGATGGTTATTATATGGTTTTATACATCCACTAATTTATTTTTCTCTAGGGATGTAAAAATATTCGATGACGTTTTTCCATTCTTGGACCTCAATACTTTCACAAGGGATGTCGCTCAGGTGTCACTAGAGAAATATATGTTTCCTTCGGATAATATGGTTGATGAGATCTATCAGCCGCACAACAATAGTCCCTTGATGTAGCATCTCCGTCCTCTTCTGCTGCAACATCTGAATCAGAAGAAGCATCGCCTGTTGCAACGTATTTGTCTGTGTCATCCTCTGCTATAACATCTGAATCCGAAGGAGATCTAACATCCTCTACTGAAGCATCGGAATTCTCTCAAATGGGGTGTGGCATGAGGGATAAAGTTCCTTATGTCAAGCCTCGAGATTTCATCACTCATACTGTAGTAAAACAAATTCCATCTCAAAGTTCACCCACGTCCCAATCTCCCTTAAGTACACCGTTCCCTATCACATTATGTTAATTGTGATAAGTTTTCTATGCGACATCGCAAATTTCTTGCAGCAGTCACTGCAGGAGTTGAGTCGAAATCCTTTAAGGAAGCTATGAAAGAAGACGATTGGCATAAGGCCATGAAATCTGAAATACGTGCCTTGGAGGATAATGGAACTTAGACCATTGAACCCCTCCGTCTAAGGAAACGTGCTTTAGGCAGCCAATGGGAGTACAAAATCAAGTACAATTGAGATGGAACAGTTTAGCGCCTTAAAGCACACTTGGATGTCTTTGGTAACCATCAGGTTGCCGTAATAGATTACAATCTCGTAGCAAAAATGGTGACAGTTCGAACTTTCTTAGTCCCGCATAGAAGACACGCATATCGTTATCACATGGGAACTCTTCCGTCAGATCCTTCGCCTTCGCAATGCCAAATCCGTACCGGGTAGAGAAAGTTTCAACCCAGCAGTATCTGAGGCCACACTGTGCGTGGATATTCATTCCCTGGGTTATTCAGCGAATCTACCACACACTTTTTCGTTCAACTGCCGATATTTAATGCCAATGTGGTACACTTTCTTCACTATCCTCAACAGGTGCTTATCAGCAATCACCAAGGATATCGATCAGTGTAGTGCCAACTTTCTGTGTCTCTTTCACGGTGTTGCTTTCCACCGTCACATCGACTACACCGACATTCTGTGGTATGAGCTAGACCATAAGGTACGAGACAACGCCACCGACAGAAGAAATAACTTCATTCTATTTATGAGGTTTATCCAGGTAATCATCCATCACTACATGGAGCTTCATCCCACCACTGCTTGCCGGCCTACACATACGGTATGCCCTCACAACCCTACTCATAGACTTCATAACAGAGCCAAAATAGCCAACGTTATATCTAGGCGAATTCCTGACGGCTTACTAGCCTACGTACGTCAAATCACACCGAGTGTCATAGCTTATAGTCACACACACCACATAGTTGCTCCTATGATCCATCCAACACTGGAAGGACCTCTCTAGGGAGCAATACCTGAGCGGCATGAA
This sequence comes from Arctium minus, assembly GCA_954870635.1. NCBI lineage: Eukaryota > Viridiplantae > Streptophyta > Magnoliopsida > Asterales > Asteraceae > Arctium > Arctium minus. The sequence goes on from OX941081.1 coordinate 148,990,318, forward strand.
GGTCTAGGCACGAGAGGTGGGAGATTCCGGAGAGCTGGGGCTCCCGGATAGGGTGTGATGAGAGAAAATGTGGTGAGGGGAAATGACGAGGGCGGTGTCGTACGACAAAGCGAGGCTAGTTCTTCACACCTACCACCTCCACCAGTCCTCATCCCACACCTAATCTGAACTTCACGGTGACTAATCCTCTTCCTACAATGAATCTGAACCCGAAGGAAACCAATCCTTGTCCCACACTGAATACGAACCCAAAGGTACACAATCCTCATCCCATTCTGTATATGCACCCGAGGGTAATCAATCCTCCTCTACCGTCGCCTCCGACACCAAATCTGCATCAGGAGCTGAGACACCAGAATCAAATGACGAGTCATCTGACTCTAATCATGATGATGATGATCAGGTTCAAAATCAAGCAATCCCCGATGCCCAAACCACTTCTAGAGAAATAAGGAGAGCGAGAGGGAGAATTAGTTGAAAATGCAAAAGTGGTGAGAAAGAGAGAAGGTAGAAGTAAATTACACCATGATCGTCTACGAGTGATAAGAAAACCACCTCCGGTTGACCTTCCCCTAGCCAGTGTCACCCAGGTAGCCACATCTGCTACCCTGTATCATGTGTTGGGACAGAGTATTGAAGAAGATGTCGTGGAACTAGCGACGCAAATGTACACCCCCAGCCACTCTGACATCTCTCAACAGATGTCGGTTTCACATTCTCTCAGGGAACTAGAACATACTCTACCTGTCTCTCATCTGGAAAATTCAGATATTGAAACAAGAAGACCGATGCCCCAGTCCTCGACTTCTTTCAGTCCACCGCATCTAGAGCCACTTGATGATATCATTTCCTTGGTTAGGACACATATACATACTTTAGATACTACTGGATGTCTTAGTGACCCAACTGGAACACCCATAATAACTATACCTTTTGGTGGATTACAAGGATTGGGTGGAAGTCCTACCACAGCTATCATCACGCCAGCTGTGAACGTAGGTGATACGACTTCAAAAGTCGTTACCATAAGTGGAAGCCTAGGTGTTGTAGGTGTTATTTTACTCGCTTTTGTCTCGAGGGATTATCTGGAAAATGCTCTAAAAGCTGTCCAAACTCACATGGAGGTTGCAATGAAATAATAGGTAGATGCTATGAAGCGTCTGATGAACGGAAAAGCTCCTATGACTGATCTTGATATACTACCACCACCACCACCACCACCACCTCCACCTACCGACTACTCCGTCGATGACCTCAAAGCCATGTTACTAGCCAAATTAATATCCTAGTTCGAGCCCTCCCGAGAAGCCGATCTACTATCCCTTCTTTGTTCTCAAGTACCACCAACCCCACCCACACCACCACCTACTATATTTCCTGATGCCATACAACACCTAACCGCTACCCTTCAGTTTGTGCAGCAAACTCTAGCTACACATACTGACAGGGTTACATATTTGGAGACGACCTGCAAAGGTCAGGCACAGGGGCTCAAGCGCAAGCATGATAATCAGGAAGATCCTGATCACCATGAGGGGGAGAAGCGCCAACGTGTATCCGAGCCCGAGACAACACAGGCAGTGGAATCAGGTGAGGTATAGACATATATACTTACAGATACACAGAACGAAGAACAAGGTCAGGCTCGGGACCATGGTATGGAAATGGTTATATATAGTAAGGCAAATCCAATGGTTGAAAATCATACGGACAATGACAGATGGACATCAGATGAACCGGATGATTGGGCGCTTATTGATCCAATTTCAGAGGTAAATCCATCGGATGAGCAGAGTATCACAGAAAGAGTAGTAGTCATGTTTCAAGCTGAAGTCAATGAATTGTGCACTTTTGACAATGAATAGTATATGCAACAAGGAGACTACTACATCTTGTTTGAGAACTTGGTTCAAGATCATCAACCAGCCGAGCTTTATTCAGCAGGTGTACCCCTACTTACTTATCCGATAGATCACCTTGACTGAACTCCACCAGAAGCCCTAGTTCGTGAAACAACCATCACTCAGCCTGATCTGCCATTCAAATGGGGAAGGGTAAGGATAAATATTTATTTTCTTGAAGAAACTCAGAAAATGATCTTTGTCCATTGGATATGCTAGTACGATCAGGTTGTAGTCTATGGTATTGGTTCGATGAGGGACAAACAAAAACAGATCGAGTACGTTCACATGCGAAAAAGTGCAACTAAATCGAGTTGTTATGTGAGAACAAAGTTCAGAATCAAGTCCGTCGATCAGATCTCATCTATCGGCCTTCTGAAAGTTTGGTATCTGTTCTTCAGTGTGACTAGAGACGATAACAACAAATGGGAGTTCTCCAAAGCTGATTTTGAGAATCTAGAAATGTCAGGCCTCTTATTTTTGCTACGTGACATGAAGACCCGAACCATTCGCCCTCGAGAAATTACTAATGCTTTAGAATCCATGAAATGCTTCATGAAATAGTACTATGAAACGAGTGTGTGTTGAAGACTTTCAAATAGGTCTGGAAAGCAATCAGCGAAAGGTAAATCTTCTCAAGCTAGATCAGAGTCTACCCAAACTTCAGATGTCGACACAGTGATTGATTATCCATAATTCGGCATGACCTACACGAATGGTAAAGGTGAAGTGCGCTTCATTATATTCAGTCAGATCGCCCGATACTGTAACGGTACATTATATTTGCTTCGAGATAAGCTGATACGTTTCATTGATCAAGATGACAAAGGGATCCAGACTTTGGATCCGGATTACAAATGCCTTATTCTTAAAGCTTTGGGTTGGAGTACAGACTTCGCTGAGACACTTTGAGATCAGCTTTGGGCTTAGAAGAAGATATGTTCCGAACTGGCAGCAATTTGAACTTCTATTCAAAGGGGGAGATTGTTAGGGTGAATTTTATATTGAATAAAAGTTAGAGATGCAAATTGTAATTTCTTAATAGAGGTATAAATAGTTGTGTTTAACCTAGAATTAGGTGAATGGTCATTATTAGTGATTACACGCCTACAACTCATATTCTTTTTGTAATCGCTTAAACCCTTTATTGTTCAATCCAATCATATGACCAGGTTTTGTGATTAAATCTCTATATTTTTTTTGGAAAGGGTATCCTGGGCCTTTGGCCCAGACTAATCCCTTGGCAAAGAAACCAACTGCCAAAGCATGCAGCCCTGAGGTTAAACCCAGTGACCACAATAAATCTCTATACTTTGATTGATTATTATTGATATTGCACTGTTCTGGGATCCACACAACTCATTGTTCATATGAGTATTCTAAGACCATATTAAAAGAAACATGTAGTTTATTATATTGATGAATAAAAGTATTTTGTTATATTTTTGTTGTTGATAGCAATTAAACTATTAAAAGAAAATAAGAATTAAAACCAAATCAAAATGATTATTTAAGTTTGAATTAAAATAATTAAAAGGAATTGATACTCATGTACCAAAAAGGAATTATATTTAAAAAACAGTTTTGTTTAAATTCATATGTGATTTCGTTGTAATTATAAATTAAAGCATTATATATGGTTTTGTTTTGAATTCTATTAGTTGTATAAGGAAGTTTAAAAAAATCAATTTATATTTTGGTGGATTACAGAGAATGTATGAAAAAATAATCAATAAAAATCAATTAACATTTGTTTTTCACATGATATTTTTTATTGATTTTTGATTTTTTTTTTTAATTTCAATTATTGATATGAATGTGAATTTAATTGTTATTGATATTGGGCCATTCTTATATGGTAGTTGTTTTATTATATATTTGATCAATTTAATTTGTGAAAAAAAAAACAAAAAAATGCACTTATATGCTCATTATTAATTATTATGGTATCATTATATACTTTAAAAATTCAATATTGTTAAAGCATGTTGTGATTAATATGTGTATATAATTATTTGTATATTTTACTTATCAAACTAATTATTATATATTATGATTATTTGCATGTGTTGTAAACGATATGTATATATTAGAGTTGAAGTAATATAGATATTTTTCTTGTGATATTAACAATATATAGCCAACATATGTGAACTACTCATTTAATTGTACTATTATGCTTTCTTATGCATAAAATATTGTTGTGTTGTATTCTATTATTATAATGACTATATTTAATTTGTATGTAATCACTGATTGATATATGTATCCTAATTCACTAGTAGTATTTTAATATCTTCGTTGAGGCATAATTGTCCTAAAACATTAATCTATTTCATTCTATTGATTCATAAGATGGTTATTTGAATATTTAATTGCTTTGTGAAAATGTTTATTAGATTAGCTATTGATTTAGTTTTAAAGCTGATATCTCCAAATAATATTCAAATCATTACCTTAAATCGCGACTTTATAAATATTTTTTGGAAGTTACACTTCCACACCATATATTTTGGTCTTTTGTTGGGAACTGAAGAATTCATCAAGTATGGTTAATGCTGCTGGTTCAAAGTTACTACTGCTAGAAGACTTAAAGGTTAGTACTGCTGAGTGTTACTACTGCTAGTACTATTAATACTGCTAGTCATAGTTAGTGCTGCTTGAACAAAGTTAGTACTGCTTAGCTAGTTAGTACTGCTAGTAGTTAGTGCTGCTTAGTAGTTAATGCTGCTAGAAGAAGTTAATGCTGCTGATCATGGTTAGTGCTGCTAAAGAGATTCGGATGGAAAGAATGACAGCTGGATAATCTGAAGATTATGGAAGCTTATAGATATACATGGAAGATATACTGAAGATATTTTATTTATTGTAATTATCTTTGTATTCAGTATATATATTGTATAGCTTAGAATAATGAATTAACTTTTGTTTTTCATTCTTTTAGAGAGAAAATCAACCTCAAGGCATAGATCCTAATTCTAGAGAAGTAGAATTCGTATTGGTGAGCCTGTTCATCAATATTGAGGTTGAGTGAGTAATCTTGTAACTTCAAAGCATTCAATACAAGTTTACAGTTTGTTGATTATATTCTGTTTTGATTTTCTGTTTGATTAAATATCAAAGTGTTATTCCGCAAACTTCTTTGATATTGTTTCTGAGAATTAATTCTTGTTGAGAATTCGATCCTGACAAGTGGTATCAGAGCCTAACTCTCTCAGAAACAGTTATTCATCATGGAAAATCTTACAGAATCAAGCAGTACTTTGGTTTCTAAGGTTCCAATGCTCAAACCAAGTGAGTTTGACATGTGGAAGATCAGAATCAGACAATATATTCTTCTCACTGACTACTCAATGTGGGATATCATTGAGAATGGTCCTTCTGAAGCTGGAAGGATAGGACCAGATGGGAAAAGACCTCCACCAAAGACAGATGGTGAGAGGAAGATCAGACAGACAGAGATGAAGGCCTTGAGCACTCTGCTCTTGGCCATTCCCAATGAATATCAGCATCAATTTTGCAACTGCACTGATGCTCAGATTCTCTGGAATGCTCTAGAGAAAAGATTTGCTGGAACTAAGAGCATCAAAAGAAATCAAAGAGATGTTCTAAAGCAACAGTATGAGAACTTCACTTCCACAAAGAATGAGTCTATGACTCAAACTTTTGATAGGTTCAATAAACTCATAGGTGAACTGGCTACTGTAGGGGTGAAGATGGAACAAGATGATATCAACAGAAAGTTTCTCAGATCTCTTGGGGATGAATGGACTATGTACACTGTCTCATATAGACAGAGTGACAATCTGGAAGAGAAAGAACTTGATGATCTATACAATGATCTAAGAGTTTTTGAAACTGAGGTAGAAACCAAGAAGAAGCCCTCTGGTTATATTCACAATGCTGCACTTCTTTCAGCATCCACTGATACTACTGCCAACCCTGAAGCAGTTAGTACTGCCAGTGGAATAAGTTCAGAAAAAGGCACTGAAACTATCTTTGAAGCCTTTTTGTCTAGTCATAGCAGCAATTCTTTGATTAATGATGATCTGGATCAAATTCACCCTGATGATCTGGAGGAGATGGATATTAAATGGCAGATGGCCATGTTATCCATGAGGGTGAAGAAGTTCATTAAAAGAACTGGAAGAAATAACTTCTCTCAAAGAAGAGAAGATGGAGCTGGTTTTGACAAAACCAAGGTGGAATGTTATAAGTGTCACAAGAAAGGACACTTTGCTAGAGAATGCAGGAGTATTGTTCCAAACAACAACAACCATCAACAAACTCATAATGGAGGATACAATCTGAACAAGAATCCTGCTCAAGCCCTTGTTTCTCAACAAGGAATGGGATTTGACTGGAGTGATCAAGCTGAGGAAGCCATTCAGAACCAAGCTCTTATGGCAGAAGTGTCTGATATCCCCACTGAGGTAAGTTCTAATCTTTGCACTAAATCTTGCATTGACACTGTTACAAGATACAGGGATCACAATCAAAGTATGTGTGATGACCTCAAAAGATTAGAAAAGGACAGAAGAGATTATGTGTTGATAGTAGAGAGATTTGAAGAGCAAATCAAAGGTTTTCAAGCTAATGAACTTCAACACTCTTATGACACAAACTATTGGAAGTGGGAAAAGAATGAGTTAGAAACCAAACTGTCTAAGTCCTTAGAAGAGAATGATAGACTGAAAGAGGAACTGTCAAAAGTTAAGCTTGACATAGACAAGTTTTCTTATGCTTCAAAAGCAATGAACTCTCTTCTAAAGGCTCAGATACATGATAAGATGAAGCCTGGTATTGGATACAACAATACACCCCCTTCTTACAATAACAACTATATTTCTCCTTCATCAGACTTGTTAGAAACTAAAGAGAAAAAGGACTTGTCTGAAGAAGCTTTTAAGATAGATCCGTTGGATGAGGTAATAGTTAAGGATTTGACTGAGAAAGGAGCCAGTGAGAACAGGGATAATAATGTGAGTAAAAAGATTCCATTAGAAAACAATATTATCACAAATGAGGGATGTGGGAAAATCTGGGTCAAGTCCAAGGAGATAGAGAAGACTAAAGGAAATAATAACAAGGTCCATTACAAACAAACCACAGTTGTGAATCCTGGATCTTGTAAACAGTGTGATTGCAATAATGCCAAGAGCCTAAATTCTGGTTTAAAAAGAGGAAATCAAAGAAACTGGAATAATCAATGGGCTCAGAAACAAGGAGTTAATCTGAATAAAATCAATAGACCAAAACCTTGTTTTATATGTGGCAAGTTGAATCATTTGGCTAAGTATTGTTACTTTAACCCTATTAACCAACAGATGAACTTTCAAATATTTGTGCAAAAATCTGTGGGTTATAGGAAGGCTGGAAAGAAACATGTGATAAAGAAATATGTTGAAAGTAAAGGCACTTTAAAGAAAAAGATTTCAAAAGAAAGTGTCAAAATGTGGTTGCCTAGAAGTACTAACAGTGTTAGTACTGCTAACAATATTAGTACTGCTAACACAGTTACTACTGCTAACAGTGTTAGTACTGCTAACAGTGTTAGTACTGCTAAAAATATTAATGTTGCTAATACTGTTAATACCTCTTCAAAGGTTAGTACTGCTAAGCATGCAAGTGCTGCCAAGGCAGTTAGTACTTCTAAAACAAGTATTGAATCTAGCAAAAACATTTCCAAGCCTATTATTGTAACAAAGTACTCCAAGAATGAGGAGTTAAAGTTAAAAAATCTTGTCAAGAAAGAATGCAAATATTTTGATGAGAAAGGGGTACCCAAGACCACTTTGGCTTGGGTTCCTAATTCATACTAATTGATTTATCTAATGTGCAGGGCAACCAACAGCTCAAGGGAAAGAGCATTTGGCATGTTGATAGTGGTTACTCTAGGCACATGACAGGCAACATGTCATGCCTTCAGGATTTCAAGCATATCAATGGAGGACATGTTGCATTTGGAGACAATCTTACTGGTGGTAAGATAAGTGGAAAAGGTAATGTCACCAAAGGTAAGATGACATTTGAGGATGTCTACTATGTTGATCAATTAAAGTACAACCTGTTAAGTGTATCACAGGTTTGTGACAAACAACATAGTATATTATTTACTAATACTGAGTGTATGATTCTTGCTCCAGGGTTCAAGGTAGTTGATGAAAGCATGATACTACTTAGAACTCCAAGAAAGGACAATGTTTACTGTCTTGATTTGGACAATGTTGATAGTGATTCATCTCTAAATTGTCTTGTTTCAAAAGCTTCTGTAGATGAATCCTCTCTTTGGCATAGAAGGATGTGTCACATGAATTTCAAGACTATGAACAATCTTGTTAAAAGTAACCTTGTAAGAGGTTTACCTTCAAAAGTCTTTTCATGTGATGATCATTGTGTTGCTTGTCTTAAAGGCAAACAACACAAAACTTCTCATAAGACCAAAGAGTTAAATTCTGTTTCTTCTTGTCTCCAGTTACTGCATATGGATCTGTTTGGTCCTACAAATGTTATGAGTATAGGCAAGAAATCTTACTGCTTGGTTATTGTTGAATATTACTCCAGATTTACTTGGGTATATTTTCTAAGGACTAAGGATGAAACAAGTGGTCTTATCAAATCCTTTATTCTAAGAATTGAAAACCAAACTAAACAAAGAGTAAAAGTCATTAGATCAGATAATGGAACTGAGTTTAAAAATCATGATCTAAACACCTTTTGTGAAGAAAAAGGTATTGAGAGGCAATATAGTGCTCCTAGGACTCCTCAACAGAATGGTGTTGCTGAAAGGAGGAATAGAACACTAATAGAGGCTGCTAGATCTCTGTTGGCTGATTCAAAATTGCCAATTACCTTCTGGGCTGAAGCAGTTAATACTGCTTGTTATGTCCAAAACAGAGTTCTAGTGGTCAAGCAAAAGAACAAGACCCCATATGAGCTTTTAAATAAAAGAAAACCTTTTATTGGTTTCTTCAAACCTTTTGGGTGTCCTTGTACAATTCTAAATACCAAATCTCACTTAGGTAAGTTTGATAGCAAAGCAGATGATGGATTTCTTGTTGGATATTCATCTCAGAGTAAGGCTTACAGAGTTTTTAACTCTTCTTCTAGAATAATTGAAGAAAGTGACAATGTCAAATGCAATGAGAACACACCAAATCCTGTTGGGTCTGGACCTCAGTGGCTATTTGACATTGATTCACTAACTAACTCTTTTAGTTTCAGTAATGAGTATACAGGAACAGGAAGTGGAGGATCAGGGATCACACAAGGTCAAGAAAGTATATCTAAATCTGTGATTTTTCCCATACCCACAGTAAATTCTGGTGAAGACTGTGAAAAGGAATCAATTACTGAACCAAGTCAGAGTGAAGAAGACACTAGAGATGAGGAGACTCAAGAAAATAATGAAGTGGCATCTGAAAACACTTCAGTTGAGTTGCATGAATCTAATCTTGAGGCTGGACTGAATGAAGAACCTAGTCATAACACCAGAGTTCAAAAGAATCATCCTCCACAGCTGGTAATAGGAGATATCTCTTCTCCTATCATGACTAGACATCAAAGCAGGCTTCAGGAAATGCAAGATCAACAGCATACAGTGCTTTCTTGTTTTCTGTCACAGCTTGAGCCTAAAAAGGCACATGATGCTATGAAAGAATCCAGCTGGATAGAAGCAATGCAAGAGGAACTGTTACAGTTCAAGCTACAAGATGTATGGGATCTAGTAGACCTTCCTAAAGGTCACAGAGCGATTGGCACAAAGTGGATTTTCAGAAACAAGAGAGATGAAAGAGGTATTGTCATAAGGAACAAAGCAAGGCTGGTGGCTCAAGGCTATACTCAAGAAGAAGGTATAGATTATGAAGAAGTTTTTGCACCTGTGGCTAGGATAGAAGCAATTAGATTATTCCTAGCCTATGCTTCTTACATGAACTTCAAAGTCTATCAAATGGATGTAAAAAGTGCTTTTCTCTATGGATCAATTGAAGAAGAAGTATATGTCTGTCAACCACCAGGGTTTGAAAACCCAAGCTATCCAGACAGGGTATACAAATTAAAGAAAGCACTTTATGGACTACATCAAGCCCCAAGAGCATGGTATGACACACTGTCATCTTATCTCTTGGAAAATGACTTTGAAAGAGGAGTCATTGATAAGACTCTATTTATCAAAAGAAAGAAGAAGGATATTTTGCTGGTCCAAATCTATGTTGATGACATTATCTTTGGATCTACAAGAAACAACATGTGCAAGGAGTTTGAGGATTTAATGCATCAAAGGTTCAAAATGAGTTCCATGGGGGAACTTACATTCTTCCTTGGACTCCAAGTTCAACAGAAGTCAGATGGCATTTTCATCTGTCAATCCAAGTATGTGCAGGATATTCTAACCAAGTTTGGTTTCTCAGAATCAAAACCTGCCAGCACACCTATGGAAACACACAAGCAGATCACAGCAGATCTTGAGGGGGAGGATATGGATGTGCATCATTATAGATCCATGATTGGCTCTCTCATGTATCTCACAGCATCAAGGCCAGATATAATGTTTCCAGTCTGTGTATGTGCAAGATTTCAAGTTAGGCCAAAGCAATCTCACTTTCAAGCTGTTAAGAGGATATTCAGATATCTCAAAGGGCAACCCAGATTGGGACTTTGGTATCCTCATAACTCACCTTTTGACCTAATAGCATACTCAGACAGTGATCTAGGTGGGGCAAACTTGGACAGAAAATCTACTTCTGGAGGATGTCAGTTTTTGGGTGATAGACTAGTCTCATGGCAGTGCAAGAAACAAACCACAGTATCCACATCTACAACAGAGGCAGAGTACATAGCAGCTGCAAGTTGCTGTTCTCAAGTCTTATGGATTCAGAATCAAATGTTGGATTATGGGGTAACCTTTCTACACACTCCAATCTTTATTGACAACAGCAGTGCTATTAGCATTGTGAATAATCCAGTCAAGCACTCAAAAACAAAGCACATTGAGATCAGGTATCACTTTATAAGAGATTGTAATGAAAAGAAACTTATTCAAGTTGTCAAAGTTCACACTGATAATCAGTTTGCTGATCTATTCACTAAAACTTTTGATGTGGGTAGATTCACTTTCTTGGTAACAAGTGTGGGAATGATAAACTCTGAATAATCCCCTTCTCAAAAAGTGGCTTTATACCTGTATATTATTCTTGGAGTTACTAATCTTCTTTTTCAGGATATGCATAGCAGTACTCAGTGTTCAGCAAGTTTAAAAGGAGTATTTCAGTTAATACTGCTAGTGGTTAATACTGCTTTCAGTTAATACTGCTAGTGGTTAATACTGCTTTCAGTTAATACTGCTAGTGGTTAATACTGCTTTCAGTTAATACTGCTAGTGGTTAATACTGCTTTCAGTTAATACTGCTAGTGGTTAATACTGCTTTCAGTTAATACTGCTAGTGGTTAATACTGCTTTCAGTTAATACTGCTAGTTAGTTACTACTGCTCGTAGTTAATACTGCTAGTTAGTTAATACTGCTAGCAGTTAATGCTGCTCTAGGTTAATACTGCTTATGTTCCGAATACTATAAATACTCTTTGCCCGCCTAAAAGTTCATAACGACTCTTTGCATACTGTTCTCTTGCGCTCAAAACCTTTTCTCTCTCAAGTTCGAAGTTTTCAGGCAAGCTTTTCACTAAGATCAATGGCATCCATGACTTTCATCGACGAGCACAACGAGATTGCGATGCTACAAAAGCCAAAGCAAGCTTCAGGATTTCATCAAATTGTGGATTTCCTCAAGACAAGCCACATTGCTCATGCTCTGATTGTCTCCCCTACAATCTATATTGAGCATCAAAGGCAGTTCTGGGCTAATGCAACCATTGTTGTTGAGAATGGTGTGCAGATGATCAAGACAAGAATCTGTGATCAATCACTCACGGTTACTAAAGAGGTTATTCGCATCAGTCTACGTCTAGACGATGCCTCTGGTATAACCTCTATCCCAAATGATGAACTGTTTTCAAACCTTACAAGAATGGGGTATGGAGGCCCATTGGGAGTGTTCAAATTTTCTAAAGCAAAATTCTCACCCCAATGGCGTTTCTTTGTCCATACTCTTATGCACTGTATCTCCAAAAAGACTACTGGATGGAGTGAGTTCAGCAGCACTATTGCTTATGCTTTGGTGTGCTTGGCCACTGCCAGAAAGTATAATTTTTCTAAAATGATTTTCAGTGATCTTGTCTCCAACATGGGAAACAAAAAGAGCTTCTTTATGTATCCCAGGTTTGTTCAAGAAGTCATTACTCATGAATTGACGGATATACCTCAACCTGTTGGGGTATATGTACCTAAACCCCCCAAAGGCAAGGTTTTCTCAAATATGAGAAGATCTGCTGGGGACTCTGAAGGAGTTGACACCCCATTATTCTCTACAATGATGGTGGTGTCCCAAACCAATGAAGGTATGGCAGCAGGGTCAAGGCCCCCATTAGACCAACCCACTGCTAGCCAAGCCCAACCTTCCCTCTCAAAATCAATTCCCCAGTCCCTTCTTGAAAAACCAACCTCTCCCATCACCCAAACTTACAAGAGAAAACAGGTAAAGAAGGCTCCTTCCCTTCTTGTACCATTACCCACTAAGCCTATAAGCCCTCTAAGGGAGAATTCTCCCCTAGAGAATATCCAAAGGGACAACACAAGGGTGTCTCCCAACCCAAAGGAGGTGCTCTCTGAGGAGGAGGTAGAGCATATGGGTGATGAGGCTGCCACTACTCCTGCTAGTACAGAGGAGGAAAGGGGTAACATCAATAAGACCTCCCCCATGGCAACTTTGAATAAGCAATCATTTGAAGGTCCCTGGTGCCAAGAAACCACAGGGGTGGATAGTGCCTCTGCAAGGCAGAAGACTTCCACAAATAAAAGATCCAATGATCCTTCAAAGGAGGGTAACACTTCTGGAGAGGGTGAGGACAGATATACGTACGATGAATTGATGGAAACAATGGGGAACATCAATCAAGATGTTCTCAAACAAGGCAAAGAAATTGAAGAAATGAAGCTAGTAATTCTGTCACAACAAGAACAGATTGCTAAGCTGAAGAGGATGGTGGTTAGTATGGTACAAAGGAAGAAGAGAAAGCAATTCCAATTAAGGAGAAGGCCAACTGAGGATGATGCTCCCAAAAAGGGGGAGATCAACATGGAAGAAGCCACAAGAAAGGGGGAGCTTGATGGAGAGAAAGTTGATGTTCAGGGGGAGCAGCAAGAAGAAACAGTTACTACTGCTGACATTAATAAAGCAGCAGAAACTGTGAAAGAAGTTCTAACAGATCTTGAGATTGCAGAAACCTTACTAAAAGCCAAGAATGATACTTCCAAGGTCACTTCAAAGACCAAAGGAGTAATCATCAAAGAACAAGGTGAAGTGATCAAGAAAGACAATAGCAAGAAGGCATTCAACAAAGACAAAGGAAAAGCAAAAATGGTGGAATCTGATCAACCAATCAAAAAGCAAAGGTTGGTTGAATCAGATGAAGCTCTAGCTAAAAAGATGCAGGAGGATTTTGAAAAAGAAGAAAGAGTTCAGTTGGAAAAGGACAGGGAAATGGCAAAAGCTCTAGCTGTTGAACTGAATGAAGCTTATCAACAGAGTATGGCAACTGAAATTGCACAGAAGAAAGCTGCAAGTATGAAGAAATCAGTGGTGAAAACAGTTGCAAAGAAGAGAAAACCCTCAAAGACATTCCTAGGTACCCAAGAGAGGAACAAAATGATTATATTTCTCAAAGGTGCTGTAGGAGTCAAAAAGGAGATGTTCTCCAAAATGTCTTTTGAGAAGATAAAAGAGCTCTATGATTCAGAGATGTTGAAGCTTCAGGGAAATGAAACTGCTAGGGTGGAGATGGAGAAGAGAATAAAAGAAAGTAATGACTTTGATTGTCAAAAGCCATTTCCAGATGAGCAAGAAACACCTCCTAAGAAAGAGTCCACTCTGGGAGAAAGTCTAAGGACTTTAAAAAGAACAAAGATGATGGCAAGAAGAAAGCCAATCAAGAAGCCTAGAGTATCTGAAGAAGAGGCTGAGAAGGTTGCTGAAGAAGAAGAGGCACCTGAGTCATCTAAACAGACAGAGCTATCTAACACTGATGATGTAAATTTGTATATGGTAGTGATGGACAAAGTGCCTGAACCAATTTCAGCAGAACCTGTAGGAGTTAAGCCTCCTGAGGTCATTCTCTGGGATACATTGACAGTGGATGGAAAGGAATACATAAGGATGAAAAGAAAGGATGAAAAGTATGAAGTGTTCAACACATGGGCAAAAATTGTCAGAACATGCTCTAGATCAGATCTTGAAGAGATGTTTGAGATAGGAATGAAGTTGTATGCAGATATTATAAAGGCTCCAGGAATTTCAATTACAAAACTGGTAATGGAGTATCTGTGTATGATGTTCAAACCTGAAGAAGTAAAGCATATGATCAAGGATGTATTCAAGTCGGTCAACAGTTGGACTCTATATGAAAGTAGTGGAGTATATACAGTGACTTTGGATTTAAATCACACTGAATACTTCCTAGTGGATAGAGTGTACAATCATAGCAGATTGAAGCTACATGCCATGCTGAAGAAAAAGTTAAGGTGTGTTCCAGATTCAGAAATGGCTAAATACTTGATTCAAAGAACCATCAATCAGAGTTTGGGATTGGATGCAAACACTGGAATTTAGGCCATAATAGAGTTTTGGGAGCATCTTGAAGATTAATTCTGAAGAACTTGACTTCTCTGCTTAAAAGTCAAGTTAGGGGGAGATTGTTGGGAACTGAAGAATTCATCAAGTATGGTTAATGCTGCTGGTTCAAAGTTACTACTGCTAGAAGACTTAAAGGTTAGTACTGCTGAGTGTTACTACTGCTAGTACTATTAATACTGCTAGTCATAGTTAGTGCTGCTTGAACAAAGTTAGTACTGCTTAGCTAGTTAGTACTGCTAGTAGTTAGTGCTGCTTAGTAGTTAATGCTGCTAGAAGAAGTTAATGCTGCTGATCATGGTTAGTGCTGCTAAAGAGATTCGGATGGAAAGAATGACAGCTGGATAATCTGAAGATTATGGAAGCTTATAGATATACATGGAAGATATACTGAAGATATTTTATTTATTGTAATTATCTTTGTATTCAGTATATATATTGTATAGCTTAGAATAATGAATTAACTTTTGTTTTTCATTCTTTTAGAGAGAAAATCAACCTCAAGGCATAGATCCTAATTCTAGAGAAGTAGAATTCGTATTGGTGAGCCTGTTCATCAATATTGAGGTTGAGTGAGTAATCTTGTAACTTCAAAGCATTCAATACAAGTTTACAGTTTGTTGATTATATTCTGTTTTGATTTTCTGTTTGATTAAATATCAAAGTGTTATTCCGCAAACTTCTTTGATATTGTTTCTGAGAATTAATTCTTGTTGAGAATTCGATCCTGACATCTTTTACCAAAAGCTCCGATATATTATTAAGATGTTACAATTTTGACTTTAACTTCATGTCAAAACCAAGGTTTATTTGCCTCACGGCAAAATATCTCAAACTACTATTAAGATAGTTAAATATTGAAGTTAGGGCCTGTTCGGTAGCAGCTTAATGGGCTGAATAAGGGATATGGCTGATTCGGTCAACCATATCTGAGTGTTCGGTAGTGGCTTAATAGGACAACTAGTGGCTGACCGAATCAGCTACCAAAATAAAGTCATCTACACTCAGCCCTTTAATATCTTTTAATTTCCACATCTACCCTTCAACTCCCAACTACTCACATTTAATAAAATTAACCAAACCTGTCCTTTTAAAACCCAGCCTCTCCATCGATAGCAGGTACTCCATCGATTGAAGAAGCAACATACTGGAAGATATCATACCTTCCATCGATTGAAGCAGCAGGTTCTGGAACATCTCTACATAGATCTCTCTTTTCCGCTCCAGGTAATGGAACATCTATCTTTTGCTCATCGATCTCTCTTTTCCTCTCCATCGATTTGAAATCCACCATGTTGACATCGATTTTTTGGGTTTAAACCCATCTATTTTGTGGTTTAAACCCATCGATTTGGTGAAATCGACATTTAGAAACATGTTATATATTGAGGTTTAAACCCATCGATCTCTCTTTTCCATCGATTTTGTGGTCATGGTGGCATCGATTTGGAGGTCACAGTAGTCGATTTTGTGGGTCACAGTAGTCGATATAGTAGCATAAGTTTTTTCTTTTCACAGACTTGTTGTTAGAAACTTGTTATTAGATATGTGGGATTGATTATTAGAAACTTGTTATTAGATATGAGGTCACAGTAATCGACTACTAATATTGTTAATGGTTAACATAATATTGTTCTTGTTTATTTACAAGTTTTTTCTCCATATATCTGGTCCATTTGTGTGATTACCGAAAGTTTTTTGTTAGTTGAGTGTTTAGCAGATCTGGTATGTTATCACAGACCTCGTCCCGTATTTTTTTCTTTCCCAGATCTGGTCTATAATCTAAAATCTGGTTGTAGTTGTTATCTGTTAATCTGGTTGTAGTCGTTATCTCCATATATCTGTTAATTTATTCATGTTTCTCCACTATGTTCTCACATCCTTGAGCATCCTGATAATTATTTGCTTGTGTTGGTTTTGGTTCATAGCCTTATATGGTAAATCTTTGATATATAGATTTACATTTGCATATTTTTGGGATTTTTTTTCTGCAATGTATATGTTGAAATGTATATGTTGTTTTTTCTGAAATGTATTGAAATGTAGCATAAGTTTTTTCAATGTTCTGAGATTATGAGTTTATGATCTATAGATCATTAGGTATGGAACAAACAGCGGATTCACATCAACCTAAAAGGACTAGGATAAGCTGGAAAAACATGGCTGTTGTGAAAACGTTTTTAGAAACTTGTATCGTAACACAAGGTATTGGTTAGCAGATTATCGACGCAGACGTGCTTTAACTAAAGAAGAGAAGTTCAATCATGCGCATGCACAACTTCGAAATGTCATTGAGCGTGCCTATGGTGTCTTGAAAGCTAGATTCCCAATCTTGAAGCAAATGGCTCCTTTTCCATTTACAAAACAAAGAAATGTGGTCATTGCTTGCTTTGTGATACATAACTTTATAAGAAAATGTAATATCCAAGATCAACTTTTTATGGAGTGCAATGAAGACACCATTTTCACCAATAAAGAAGAAGACGTTTGAAGTGGAGAAGCGGAAATAGATGGATCACAATGGGGTGCTAATAGCACACAATATATGGCTAATTTGCGTGATCAAATTGCAAATGGACTAGTTTGAAATGTTTGAAATTTTTAAATGTATCCAAACTTATGATGTTGACTTGTTCCTATTATAAGTACTTATTAATGTTGTTTTGCTTGCAACATTGAATTCATATTATTATGTTTTATCAAGTTGTTTTTATTTAGAAAACTTTTAAATTTATTTTTTTAATAATTATAAGTCATTTATTCCATATTTTTATCAAACAACTATTTTATTCAGACAAAAATAAAAACTGGGGGTAAAATGGTCATTTCTGACATTCAGACTGTTTATTCAGCATACTAACCGAACAACAACTTTTCTGTTAACATACAGACAACTATATCCAGACAGACAGCTATATCCATTCAGGTCTTAACAGAAAACGAACCGAACAACACCTTAGATTTATAAGCTAACTCATATTCTTTTTGGCTCATGCCAAAAGCTATATAATTGATATTGTTATCTTCAAATTAAATAAATCACAAGATATCTAAAATATTTTGTCAAATGGGTGTAAATAGCCTTAAGGTTTGTAGGGACTTAAGAAATCCATGTGATTCCCCTGCTACCTGGAAATCCAATAGACTAGGTGATTTCTTTTCGCAAATTGAAATATTGATGAAGTATTATCAACAATATATATTCATACAAAAATCCAATATTGTTATGATAATTATAACCATAATCTATTGTCTTATCAAACGGAAAATCATACATTATCCCCTATATATACGTAAATGGTTGAAACAACCCATCCGTGATTCAATGTCTAAACTCAAAAGAACTTGAGTACAAGTATGAATATCCAATGTAAAAACAACTATTTTCGGAAAAGTACAAGAATATACCTAAAGTCCATCAACTCCCTGTTGACTCTAAAACCAACCTCCTGAAAAAGGTACAAACAAATATCATCATATTTTGAGACGACATATAAATCCTAACTTTCATAGGAATACATTTACTAGAAACCCCCAAAGAACGTTGGGATGCCCTGAAAGGGAGAATCGAGAGTACTCATGAATTTGTACTTCGAGAACCAATCGTACAACGGAATGAAACCCACTTACTCGGTTACAAAAAGGTAATTGATATCAAAATAGAAATGTCATATCCAAAATGCGTCTCAATCTCTGTGGCAAGGAACTCACAGAAGATGACATGATTTATAACATTATTTCCATCTTTCATATATCAGTAAATATTAAAGAACCAATATAAGTTGGAACACAACCCATAGACAAACTCATCAACCTACTGCAAATGGTTAAGAGACACAACAAGGTTCTTTCAAATAATAACACAAGATATGTCGAGACAAAAAAAATTCCCGAGATCAATAATGAAAGAGTTAGAAGTGGAAACAACTCCAAAGGATTGTGAGTTAAAAATAATTTCACACATGTGACATTTATGCACCATGTGGACGAGATCCTAGAAAGGGTCAGGGTCATGATAAGAGTTAGGAAGGATTTTTCAACACTTGGAGTAGAGATATAACTACTACCCCATGTGATAATGGACAATCAAATAAGAAATGCACTAAATATTGCTCCAAATCGAAAAAGGAACAAGTTGAAAATGAACTATATCATATTAATTTAAGTTTCATTAAGCATATGTTCTTTTGAAATTTATTTTAAGTATTAAAATTAATTTCTTTTGCTTAAGTAAAATCGAATATGTGACCATTATAGATGTAAAAAAAATACATCAAAACAAATACAAAACTCTCAACAATCTTCGTTCCGTATAGGAATGTATCGAGGAGGACTTGAGTTTTTGTAGGACATTTCACATAATCCTAAAAGGTAGGCTAATATTTATTCATCCAACCAAAATACTTAGACGATGTACTGTCATTTTCTTGTTGGTACAAGATTAATAGTCACTAAAACACTATATTAATAGAAACCTTGTTAAAATATTCGTATCAACTGAAAATCATAATATAAGAATGGGTATATGTACATCAACTCTAATGATATGAAGGGAACATATATTAGAAAAATTAACGTGTCAAATTAGTGGATTATCTAGGTCACTAAATCATATTTTGTCACCAATAAAGAATTTTTGGACGATGACACATATATGTTTCGACATGATCACATAGGACACCATGGTCATGACATAGTGATCTGTGTTTGTAAAATACACATAGACACATTCTCTTTCGAGTGAAAGGGAAAAATGAGGCAAATTGCAAATGTTGACTTCTGCAACATAAGAAGCAACACCATTATCATAATATGCCCTCTAGAATACCTTAAACTTTTGTATACCCTGATCCTTAGCCAAGACAGGAATAAGACCATGCCAAAGTCAAGGACATAATACAAAAATATTTCATTTTTTACAACGAATATAAGATGATATTTATGGACATAAACATCCAGAATGCGGATCATTAAAGTACTTTATGGTTCTGGTTTTGACACGATGAACGCATGTCGTATTATTGTCCATATGAAATGTTGCACTCCTAGCACTAGCTATACGTATAAGGGCTCACCGCCCTGATTATCTCATCAAGTCTATATGACTTGGCATGCTAGAGAATTACATCATAAGGATTTTATGATTATTGCATATATATTGGGATCAATACAGAGTTTCCTATACCCCATATGTATATCTAAAATGGTCTCGTAGAAGTTGTCATCAAAAGTATATAGATGGTAGCCAATACATTAGTTATGCTCACCAATTTACCTACATGTGTCAGGGGTTATGCAATACTATATGCAACTTACTTTTTCATTTTGAGACCTATTAATAGCTAACCAGTCTCATGTGTACCACTTGGTAACTGGATATAAGCATGATATTTTACATTTATGCATATTTAGTTGTGTAGTATATGTGCCAATTGGGCCTCCACAACGCACCAAAATGGGTCTTTAAAATGATTAAGTATATTTTTTTGGATATGAATCTCCAAAAATTATCTGCTAATTAGAATCCTTGATGGGTAATCTTTTTACCACTAGATTTGCGGATTTTCACTTTGATGAGACAGTCTTCCCATCATTAGGGGAAGATAGGAAAAAGGATTTTCCATAGGAACGACAGGAAGTGTCATTGAGTATTCCTACTTCGTCTCATGTTGATCCCCAAACTTCATAATGTAAAGTTGAAGTCAAACGAATCAGACTCGATACCTTATACGTTTAATGTTATTCTAGAAATGACAAGATCACATATACGAGCTGCAAATATACTCGCAAGGTTAAAGTCCCAAAAAAAGGGCACATCGTCGCTGGAAAGTGCGTTGCAATCACAGATGGTGGAGGTGTGGTTGAGGTCGTAGCTTCCAAACGGAAATGGGGGAAGCTAATTGGTTCAAAAGATACTCATCTAAAGGAAGTGAATAGTAAGGCACAACTATTTGTCATCAATACATAAATCTCTCATGAGATTATCACTGATTAAACTATGTCTATGAATCATTACTGGAGGACGCTCTGAAGTTAATATTGATTCCAGAGATCAAAGAAATATCAAATGAATTATAAGAGTGCATATGAGTCAATTGACATATCATACATACTCATTGGTGATATATTTCGCATATATTGATGCTTATGAGATGACAGAGCACATTGACATCGAACCATGCTCAGTTGAAAAATATCAACAAAGAGCAAATTGGCCTAAATGAAAAGAAGCAATCCAGAAGAATCATATTATTTGACAAATGAACAGGTATTTGGTTTGATAGTGCTAATCCACCAAGCGTAAAGTGTGTAAGGCATAGATAAATAATTTGTCTTAAAGCGCAGTGAGAATAATTAAGTCATAATGTATGAGGCTCTCCTTTGCCACAAGATTTCTCACAACGCCCTGGATTGACCACGAGAAAACTTACTCTCCCGTAATGGACGTTATACCGTTCTGCTAATTAATTGGCCTAGTAGTTTCCGAAGGACTGGAAATGCAACTCATGAATGTGGTTACCACATATCTCTATGGGGACCTAGATTTAGAGATATATAAAAGTGTTTGATGATATTACATTACCAAAATCAAGTAATTCTAAACCATGAAATGCGTTTGCAATAATATCAAAACGCTCACTTTATAAATTAAAGCAACCTATGCGGATGTGATATACCCGCCTAAGTGAATACTTGATTGGGAAAAGGTATATAAGAACGATGAACTGTGCCTTTGCGTATTTATTTAGGAAAACGAGTTCCAGATTTTCAAAGTAGCTTTATATGTCGATGTTATGAACATAATAGGCACTCTTGATAAAATAAGAGAAACCACAAGCTACAAATCTAAATTTGAGATCGAAAATCTTGGGAAGACATGGTTTTGCTTAACTATTTGAGCTAGGATACCGAGTTTGTGAAATATTAATTCACTGATCGCATATGTCTAGAAAATAATCAGACAATTTAATATGCACAAAGCGCATTCGGTTAGCACTCCCATGATCGGTCAAAGTGTTGGATATAAGAAAATGTCCATTTCGTCTAAAGGATGGTGACGAAAAAGTGTTGGGGAGTTGGATCTAAGTACAATATGTGCATTATCGTACTTAGGACAATATACTTGACCGTATATTGTATTTATTAGTGAACTTGTTAGATAGATTTAGCTCAGCACCAACAGAACGTCATTGGAATGATATCAAATTAATCTTTTGGAACCATTGATATAGGCTTTTACTTTCCCTACAGAAAGAAAAATGGGATTGATAATGAAACTTCAATACCTACTTAAAATGTAAGCAACAAAAGTACTAGCTCTTATTGAAAAACACCAAACAATGTTTTGGTATGTCTTTGCTGATATTAGGTATGTGTCTGATCCATACAAAGGTTGTTCCCAAACTGGATAAGGAATTACCACAGGGAACATTCCGATTGCTTGGAAGTAAGCTAAGCTAACCCTTGTAACTACCTCGTTGAACGATTCAAAGAATATTACCCTCCATGAGACTGTTCAAGAGATGTATATGATTAAGGAGTGTCATTACACATATTAGAGGAGCTAGTAATTTTGAGTTCAACCACTATCCTACTTGCATATATGGAAATAATGCATCATGTATCGAATAAATGAAAGTAAGATTGTTAAAGCACATATTTATTGGATTCAAGATCATAATTATCTGAATATGGAAAACTGAAGTCAAAGCTGATAAAGTCGTCTCAACAAATAGTCTAGGGTCCTTTTGTAATAAATAGTCAAAGTATGTTTACGTATTTTATTTATTAGTTTTAAGTTAAATAAGTTTAGTTTTAGTTGTTGGGCCTAAACCTTGTCAAGCCCATTAGGCTTATTAGCCTAAGTATAAATAGTCTTATTTTAGTGGTAATTAGGTTAAGGGATCTTAATTGCAAAATTAATTATTGAGAGGTTAGTGTGGTGGTGGTGTGCGCCGTGAACAAGAGAGAAGCAGAGAGAAAGAGATCTATTTCATCAAGAACAATTGTAATCTTTTGATTAATCAATATCAGGTTTGCATTATTTGTGTTGATTATATGTTTGCTTGATTGAATGATTGCTTAATGGGACACACAAAGATACATCAAGGGTAATAACACAAAGAATATTCTTCTTAAGTTTCTATACAATCAGCAGTAACAAACTCTCCTCTAGATTCAAGAGAATCAAGTAAGATGTCAAGAGAATGTAACATATTTTACCAAATCATTACCTAAAACCATATTTTGGAAACATGTAGAAGGTATTAAAATGCAAATGTTTTCAAACTCCCGTGATTAATGTATGAAACAGGGGGAGTAGTAGACAAAAGGGGGAGTCTACTATACATGTGATACTGGTATGTTGTGCTATTTCCTTCACCCATGTTTTTATTTTTCCCACTAGATTTTGTTCCTTTGGTGCAAGGTTTTAGTGAGGAAACAATTTATAAATCATCTTATTTTATAAACCTTTTGATTGATGCATCAAGAAATATAGTAAACTAAATGAATTAATTATTGGTGCCTTGTAATCTTTCTTTCGTCCAAAGTTTTTATTTTTCCCATTAGGTTTTGTTTCTTTGACGTAAGGTTTTAATGAGGCAAAAACTATGCACTATCACTCATTTGACTCGGCACAAGGAGAAGTGTTGAATGATTATGTGCCATCATCAAAAAAGAAGTAATTGACAGAATATTTTCCTTGTATTAGAATTTACCATAATGAATGTTTTCTTTTCTTTGTAAACTCCTCCCTATTTAAAGGGCTTATGATTAATGAGAATTACAGATTTCATTCTCACTATTTATTGTTATTATGTTTTTCCTATAACAATAACCTTTTAGCCTACAATTTTACACTTAGGGTTTAATGAGTCGTAAATGATTACCTTTTAGTTTTAGAGGATCATAATTGTAGAACATTCCTAAATTTCATCATGCAAAAGTATTTATTTAAAAGGTCAAACTAAATGCACCCTAGTCTAATTACCAATTACACCCTAGTCTAATAAAACCCAATAATGACTCCATTGTTTTTCGAACCCTCCTCCTCACACGTTGCTTTTTTTTAATGATAGTTACAATTTTGGTCCCTGAACTCATTTTATTGATTTACTTTATACCTTTTGGTTTTATATTTTACATTTTACATTTTTATTATATTAACACATATAAGCGTATATTAACTAATATACGTTAAAAAATAATTTTTAATTTTAACAAGTTACACTATTATAATCGTCTTGTCAATACCTTCGAAATGAGTCCAATATTGAATATTTTTTTATTTAATTGTTATAAGAAGAAAAATACAAATTGTACAAAGTCCAAAATTAATTTTTAAAAACTAATCCGCTATATTTACAAAAGTTTTTTGAGTTGGTTTGAGTTGCTTATAGAATTCTAGACGTGACATATATATGGTTTGCCATCCAACTGCTGACGGGAATTTGTTCCAGGTCCATAATGCTGAAATGGGAGGCATTGGGTACTCTCCTTCTAACTGGACCATCACGTAATGATTGTTGTTTACGTGTGAAATTGAAACTCTTCGGGACCTTTCCGGAGAGGAAAATAAGTCATACAACCTCCATTGGTTAAAAGGTGAAAGATCACACCAAACCTATTGGCTATCAATATACCTGTCTGTTAAGTCTATATATTGTATTCAAGATTTAATAGGAAAGTCAAATGTGTAAAAGTCAACATTGACCTTGTAATAGTTAGTTAAAGCAAGTTTAGTTTCCTTAGCCTTTAAGGCTTTGTTTTAGTTTGTTAGTATATATAGAATTAGTCTTTGTTAATCTTGTAAGAACTTCATTGTAATATTTCAGATAAGTGAGATATATGACAAGAGCTATCAAGATCTACTTTCTCTCTCTACTCTCTCTCTCTAGATTTCATTGCTAAATCTTTTTTGTATTGAGAATTGCTTGATAATATGGGATAACAATTGGTATCAGAGCTGAACCAAACTTTTCAGAAAAGATTTTATCATGATTTGAATTGAAATTTGGTGTTTTTGGATCGAAAATTTGAATTTTTCAAAAGTTTTTCAAGAAAACTAGTTTGTTACTGTTTCATACGAATTTCATGTGAAAAATCGTTTTTAATGCAAGAAACTGGATTCATTGTGTTCGATTTATGTTGGTGATTGATTGTTGTTTTGATTCCATCTCGAAATTCGAACAAAATCGGTTTCAATTTTTGATTTTTGAGATTTTCGTGAAAAACGTGTTCAGTTACTGTTCTTGATTGAAAATATTCGATTTGATGTTTTTAATCGAAAATTGATTGCTTGTGTGTGTTTAGAACTGTTTTTCAATGATGCTAACAAATTCTTGAAGTTCAATTGTGCAAGAATCAATCGATTTGAGAAAGATAATGTCAAGAAATCGACTTTGCGTGTCATTCATACGGTTTGCGGGTCATTCATACAGACCTGAGAACCATACTTTGCGTTTCAAGTGAGACCCGCATACCATACGTTGTGTTTCAAGTGAGACCCGCATACAATACTCTGCGCTTCAAGAAGGACCCGCAAAGCTCATATTGCATTTCAAGTTGGAACCGCAAAGCTCTTCTTCGCGCATCAAGTTCAACCCGCAAAGTCTACTATGCGTTTCCTCAAGGACCCGCATACCTCACTATGCGTTTCCTCAAGGACCCGCATACCTCACTATGAGTTTCCTCCACAACCCGCATTCTTAGCTATGCGTTTCAGCAAGAACCCGCACACCTAGCTTTGCGTTTCGGTCAACACACGCAAACCTCTTTTCTCTAATAAAAAAAAAAAAGAGTCTGGAAAATTTTTTTGGTCATCTTTGGAAATATTTTTTTTTACTTTGCGAACTAACAAGTATTGTTCAAATTTCAATTTTCACGAAATATTTTTTTTAAGATTTCAATTTGATCTGATTTTTGATTTTCTGATATACAGTTTGGGAACGATCATTCTCATCAAGCTGATTTCTCATTCAATATTTTCTGAGAGAGAGATGAGTTCACCAATTTTGCTCAGAGGAAGATACGAGCAGTGGAAAGCTGATTTTCTCAAATTTGTAGATACAAATGAGCTGAGTTGTTATATTAGATTGTCATTGACTGAAGGAGAGATGGCACCTCATACTCCAACAGAAGATTGTACTGAGGATCGAGAGAAAAGAAAGAATGCTGATAATATGGCTCGAACTTTTCTGTTGAATAGTATTCGTCATGAGATTAAAGGTCACATAGATACATATCAGTTGACAGGAAAAGATTTGTACAAATCTACAGGAAAGGAGATATGGGACTATCTTCAATGGACAATGATAGGGCCAACAGTTGTGTCAGATCTAAAAGGAAAGATTTCTGAGTTGGAAGCTAAAATTCAGCTGACAATCTCTGTTAAGAGCAATGAGCAGAAAGTTAAGAAATTGGAATCTGAGAATGCTGAGCTACGAAAGAATTTATCTGATTTGGAAAAACAGCTTGTTGCAAATAAAGCTGATTTTGAAAGTGAAAAGAAAAGTTTTTCAAAGAAATTCTCAGATTTCTCAAAGAAGTGCTATGAAGAAAAGAAGTCAGTTGATCTTAAATGCATAAAACTTTCTCAACAAATCTCCGATTTTGAGAAAGTACTGATCATGGAAAGAGAGAAGTTTGATAAAGAAAAGAAGGCCACAGAACAGAAAAATGTAGGATTCTTTAAAGAATTATTTGGGCAGAGAAATGAATCAGAAAAAGGGTTTGAGGAAGAAAGATCCATATTTGAAAATGAAATTAAAAAGCTGACTTCTAAGTTGTCTGAACTGTCTGCAGCTGCGCTGAAAGAGCAAAGGACGAAGTCTTAATTCACAACAAAGATTGACCAGCTTGTGAAAGAAAGAGATAATTTTGCATCAAAGATCAAAGAACTTGAAAAATCTGTTTCAAGTTCAAATCAGAAATTCATCTCTTCAAACATGTCAGTCAAATCTTTTAATCAGATTCGTCGCACTAACCTTTTCTATGATGAATTTTTAGATGGTTCAGATACTTATCCGAGGAAAAGTTTCAAGAAAGAGAAACTGGTTTGGCAAAAGAAACCAGTCAAAGATGATAAGGAAAATGAGCTAAAAGAGAAGAAATCATGTGTACATGTACACAAAGCAAAGAAGAACAAAGCACCTAGAGGTAAGAAATTTTATTGTTCTATTTGTTGTACACATGATCATTTTCACAAAACAAATGATCATTACTGGTATGGTTCTTACTCCATATCCCCCACACGTACTGCAACTAACATTTCTGGACCCAAATACCAGTGGGTACCAAAACCGAAACCTGAATCTGTGTTGCAGGCACCTCACTCCAAGGGGGAGTAAGAAAGACAATGGCTTTTGAACACAACAATTCAAAACCCGATCTTCAAAGATAAAAGACAATGGCTTCTAAGCAAAACAGCTTAGGACCCGTACCTCAGAGATCAAAAAGACCTTACTTCTGTATGCTTGCATCCGATGGATATTGATGGTCTTCATCCCGAGTGAATTGATCTTATCTCTATCCTAAACTTTTTCTTTGCTAGATTTTTCTGATATTGATGGTCTAACAATTCAAAAGGGAGTGTTTGATCTCTATCCTGTTTTAACTGACATATTTCAGATGCTTAATTTAAGGGGGAGTAAAGGTGATGACTTCTGATTACTTCATATCAGAACTTACTCTATAAATCGTTTTACTGCTTTCTGTCTTTTATTTTTGAATAAATAAAATGAATAAAGTGGCTTTTGATCAAATGACAGATCATGACCCGTTTTTCAACGATCAAAGAAGGATATTATGCTAATATCCAGGGGGAGCTCAAAAGATATAAATCATTTGATCATGATTTGAGGGGGAGCCGAAAAGGTAAAAATCTTTTGATCCTAGATCTCTGATTGTTTGAAAGAAGGACAACTTTCGAACATGAAAAACCTTTTCTTAAATGTTCAAACCACTTCTTATTCTCAAACGATTTCATGAATATAGAAGTGTGATTTTTAAAATGTTTTTCATTTTTTTTGCGCTTAATTGTTTAACTGACCGTGTGTTTCCAAAGATCAATACTTGTGTATTATCTTGTCCATATACTGTCAAGTATTCATACACACCGGTTCAGTATTTTCTTTAAAATTATTATTACCATGTCTCAAATTCGAATCAATTTTTCGATGGTAATACTCCCGTTTGCAATTTCATAGTTCTTGAGCATCATTCATCTTTTTCATATTTGTGCTTTCATTGATAAATTGTTTATATTTGTTCATATAAACAAAATATCCAATTCTTTGATACCCTAGCTATTTCATTTGATCTGCTTTTAATCATTGTCAGATTCTCAAAACAATTCTCTTGATTTCATTTCATTCATTCAATATTCTTGTTTTGAGAAATCATCAAAGTTCAAAATGCTCAAATTTCATATCTGATTTTTGATGAGCATACATACACTGACATATGATTTATTGTGCTTTACATGTCAAGAAAATCATTGATAAGCATGTACTTTTAGGAACATGGGATTCAGTATGAGTGCTTAATAGATCTTCCATGGATTCACGTTTACCAGTGTTTCCTACCCCGGAAGAAATCCTTTGAGTGATTAAGGGGAGAGGGGTCTAAAAGAATAGAGTGTGGGAGTGAGCAGAGGTAAAATGGAAATGAGAGATTGGTTAGATGTGAGTATAATGATAAAAAGAAAGAAGGTGTGAGATCAGAGTTAAAAAGAATATCAGAACTCTGCACCTACCACTTTCTGAGCCGGGCAGCCACATTACTGATTGGTTCACATTTCTTTGGTGACCATCATTGAAATAGGCAAATAGCCCATGCCATCTCTTGCATACAACCTCACCAGCTACTCATTTTTTTCTTAAAAAGAGAATGTTTCACATTTTCTGGGGAAGCAGCACATAATCTATCGTATCTTCTCTTGGAAGATACTGATATTGAAAAAGAAGGAAAGTTGCCCCACCTTCGACCCTTTCTCATGCACATTGAGTCCATGTACAATCATTGCTGTCTCAGTGATTTACATATTTTGAGCCTTTATGAAACACAATCATTGTGCTAATTCTTTCAAAACACAAGCACGAGCACACAGAGAATATGTTTTTCTGTCAGAACATTCATAGAATTACCTTGTGTCTTTCAATGATTGAATGGAAGTCCTGGGGAGTCATCATCAAGCCAGCTCCTTAAAATATACATTTGTTGTACACAGTAACTTTGTGTTACTGACAGGCATTTCTAACTGTTTCATTTGTTGAATCAGGGTTACACGCTAATTATGTCTGAATTTGAAAAGATTCGGATATATATTGTTCATGATTCGACTCTTTAGATCAAAAGTACAGCAATATCAAGGGGAGATTGTTTGTTGTTCACAAAGGGGGAAATCAAAGCCTATGCTGAAATTGATGATATTTTGATGATAATGATGCTCACATCATCAAAAAGGGGGAGAATTATAAAGATTCAATTTCAGAGTTCAAGTTCAAAGTTCAAGCCTAATGTTCAAATTGCTTCCGCTGATTTAAAGTTCAAGTCTGATAAAGAAATTCAAAGCCAAAAGATTCTGAAGGAAGAATGTTCAAAGAAAATTTGATGATTCAAGAAAGTTTGTTTTTTCCAAAGATGATTCAGAGATCAAAGTGATGAAGATACATTTTTGTTCAAAGTCGAAAGAATTTTTAGAGTTAAAGCTAGAATTCCATTTCGTGTTCAAGGCATGTTGACTTTCCAAAGCGTCAAAGTTTAAAAAGACTTTCCAAGATTCTTCAAAAGCTGCAAAAGATCAAAGTTTTTGAAAGCTTCAAGAAACAAAAGATGAAGAATCAAGAGTTGAAGATCTGCATCAAATTTTTATTAAATCTTGAATTCAAATGGGGAGATTGTTAAGTCTATATATTGTATTCAAGATTTAATAGGAAAGTCAAATGTGTAAAAGTCAACATTGACCTTGTAATAGTTAGTTAAAGCAAGTTTAGTTTCCTTAGCCTTTAAGGCTTTGTTTTAGTTTGTTAGTATATATAGGATTAGTCTTTGTTAATCTTGTAAGAACTTCATTGTAATATTTCAGATAAGTGAGATATATGACAAGAGCTATCAAGATCTACTTTCTCTCTCTACTCTCTCTCTCTCTAGATTTCATTGCTAAATCTTGTTTGTATTGAGAATTGCTTGATAATATGGGATAACACTGTCTCAGGCATATTCATCCAGTGTTGCTCTGGTGCTGGCGATTCCCAAAAAGACAACGAAGTAAGTATTTCATTGATTCCATAGAAAACTCCAGAGTATGTCGCATATGAACTCGTTAACTCATCTAATAATTCATGACGAACATAGGGCCATTGGTCTTCGCCATACCCGAGACAAACAACTATTGATCGAAAACCACAATTCCCATCACCCCTTACATCTTGTATATTCGTGATGTATGGATGAAAGATTTCTGGAATTTGCTTCAACAATAAACTATGTCCCTCCGGCAGTATCTCGTTTAAGTCAATCTGGTGTGACCGTTGGATTATTGGTTCCTCGTTCAAGTCCATGAAGGATGAGCTATGCCTAGGGGGTTCCTCGTTCAAGTCCATGAAGGATGAGCTATGCCTAGGGGGTTCCTCGTTCAAGTCCATGAAGGATGAGCTATGCCTAGGTGGTTCCTCGTTCAAGTCCATGAAGGATGAGCTATGCCTAGGTGGTTCCTCCTTCAAGTCCATGAAGAATGAACTATGTCTAGGCAGTTCTTGATTCAAGTCCGAACAAATGTATATGTGAGGAACTTGAGTTTGATGATGAATACGCTTCACTTTTGGGCGTCCACGAGTGTTCTTCTTGACCGAAGGTTCACCGATCAAGATTTTTGATGGATCCGTTATCCCCCTCAACTTTCTTAAAAAACTGGATTTGCCATGATCCGGTTGATTGATGAATATTTCTTTAAACCTTTGCATATCATGATCACAATTAAGATCACCATATTCCACAGATATAGAAGGCGACAAATCAAGCTTTTTCCAAAATGCATCAACCGAATCTAATGGAATGGGCATATCTGCAGTCAAAATAATAGAATATCATTAATAAGTAATAATGGCATTAATATCAATTTCAATTAAATGTAGATATATATAAATATCAATTCAATCTTGTAGATTAAACATACCTGCACCGACGTATATCGAAAGTTCGTGCGCACACGGTAACCCAAAACACGTACGCAGTTGACAACCACAGTTCTCCGGAGTTAAGACAATTCCATTTGATCGATGAAGCTCTTCTACAATTTTATCTATAGCATACTCTGAAACAAAACTCTGTAGTTGTTGGAACAACGATTTGTTGAATTTTCACTTGTGAATGATTGTGCATCTTTCAAGACTTTCTTTGATAGCAATATCTTGTGACTTTACAACTTTTTCAATGACATGATATGCAAAGGAGTTGTGGACCTTTGTAGCTTCATATTTTGTCTTTTAGTACTACTAACTTTTTACCCTTTTATTTTGGCGTTTGTTACGGAATTGGTCCCTAAAAGAAAAATACATTTTACAAAGTTATAACAAAATGTAATTGTTACAAAAAGAAAAATACATTTTACAAAGTTATAAGAAAATCAAAAGTTACAAATTTATACAATAAAATAAAATCAAAAGTTACAAATTTTATAAATTTATAAAATCAAAACACACACATATATATGTCACGTCTAGAATTCTATAAGCAACTCAAACCAACTAAAAAAACTTTTGTCAATATAGCGGATTAGTTTTTAAAAAATAATTTTGGACTTTGTACAATTTGTATTTTTCTTCTTATAACAATTAAATCAAAAAATATTCAATATTGGACTCATTTCAAAAATATTGACAAAACGATTATAATGGTGTAACTTGTTAAAATTACAAATTACTTTTTTAACGTATATTAGTTAATATACGTTTATATGTGTTAATATAAAAAAAATGTAAAATGTAAAATATAAAACCAAAAGGTATAAAGTAAATCAATAAAATGAGTTCAGGGACCAAAATTGTAACTATCATTAAAAATAAATAAAAAAGCATCGTTTGTGAGGAGGGTTCAGAAAACAATACAAATTTTTAACCATAATTGCACCCTAGCCATAGTGCATAAAGCAATACCCTTATTTAAATTTTTAGGGAGAAAATGAATATTTCTAAATTTGAAAAGGATACATATCATTGTTTTTTGAAATCCTAGATGATTTGATAGTGTGGATCCTAGAATGATGAGGCATACGATGTTAATTCTAAATAAGGTTTTAGTAATTTTAGTTCTGAAAAACTTCTTTTGGAGAAACGATAAGTACATATATAGTTAAGAGTGAATTACATTTTTCGTCCATGTGGTTTGGTATTTTAACATAGAGTGAATTGTGGATTTGGTCCCCGTGTTTTGATACTTTCTTTGACTAAGGTCTCTATAGTATGTTTATTGTGGTATTTAATTTTCTTGGTTATGGTCTTTCTAACTAACGTCTCCGTTAACTTCTTTAAATCAAGGCTAATCTTAGTCATTTTCCCCAATTTTTTTCTTTTTATGATAAGAAAAATAAAAACAATATTTTTATACGTGCACACACACACACATATACGATATTAAAATAAATAAAGGGTGTTGTTAAGAGTACCCCCTCTACCAATTAGATACCCCTCCTACAAACCTATTCTCCTCTCATACCTGACATAATTCAAAAATTTAGATTTTAAAATATTTTAATATATATAATTACAATTTATACCCATACAATTATTTAGTTAATTTACTTTATACCTTTTACTTTTTAAATTTTCATTTTACACAATTATAATATTAACACATATAATCGTATATTAACTAAAATACGTTTAAAAAATACGTTTTAATTTTAACAAGTTACACCATTATAATCGTCTCTTCGATACCTTCGAAATGAGTTCAATATTGAATATTTTATTTATTTAATTATTTTATTAGATTTTAAAAATATGTTAAAAAATACGTTTTAAAATACGTTAAGTAAATCGATATCATGCATTAACTCTGAATTAATTTGTTATGTATTTTCAATCATATTTCATTTTTGTTTTATTTTTGTCCATATTGATGTAAGTTGTATACCTTTATAATTTATCTGATTATAAATTTTTAATTAATTCAATAAAAAAAATCTAATATAGATTTGTATACCTCGTTTTTTTTTCTACAATAGCCGTTACAAATATTTATCGGTATGTTATCTTTTATATATATATATATAGTAAAATTGATACGTATTTATTTTATTTTGTAATAGTACTAAATCAATAATGAAACAAAATAAAAAACCGGGTAAATTTCGTAAAAACAACCGCCGTTAATCATTTCGTAAAAACAACCACCGTTAATCATCATTCCCAAACTACCTTTTCCCTATTTTTTTAATAAATTTAAATTCAAAAATTTCTCAACCATCGATCAAAATAATGGATGACCTAGATTGGTTTACATAGTTTACAAGATTAAATGGGTTTATAAAAGAAGCTTCCTCTAGTTATATATATAAACAAATATAAATGAACATAAACACACATAAGCGAACGTAAACGAACGAACATAAATGAACGAATGTTCACGAACGTAAATGAACGAACGAAACCATTGTTCATGTTCGCTCATTTAACTAAACGAACAAAAAAATGTGTTCATGTTTGTTCATTTATTAAATAAACGAACTAACGTTCGATGTGATGCATTTTTTCTTTTTTTCAAAAAAAAATCGATTAAACAAGATACAATATATAACATATAATAGTATAATTAAATCAAAAAATATTCAATATTGGGCTCATTTCGAAGATATCGACGAAACGATTATAATGGTGTAACTTGTTAAAATTAAAAAAATATTTTTTAACGTATTTTAGTTAATATACGATTATATGTGTTAATATGATGAAAATGTAAAATGAAAATGATAAAACTAATAGGTATAAAGTAAATCTATTAAATGAGTTCAGGGACTAAAACTGTAACTATGAATTAAAAATAACAAAATCCAATGGATTGTGAGTGGGGAGGGGGTATACTTTATGAGAAAATTTGCAGGGGGTAGGGATATATTATCCCTAAATAAAATATGATATTGTTGTATAATTTAATTGTTTAAATTTTTTTAAAATTAATTATATTAAATACGATTTAATTTTATTATTTTATTGTAATAGTGGAAAACGATATGGTTTTATTGTTTTAATGTAATTTAAACAAATTAGATATAGTTTTATAATTTGATTTCTAAAATTAAAATTATTTTAAAGACGATTTAATTTTATTGTTATTTTACTATAATTGTAATAAACAAGCTTATTATCGATATTTTAACACCAAAATCATTGAAAATAATTGAGAAATGAACTCTAGTTTTATCATCCTAAAATTAGAGGTTCCAAATTTCATATTGTTTTTCAGTCAAAAACTAAAAATTAACTATTTAGATTTTAGCGAAATGAAGGATCCATACATAATATCATATTTGTAACTTAAAATTGGACAAATCATTTTTTAAATTTCAACCATGTTTTTATACCCAAATAGACAAAAGTACTACAACAATAAAATTAATTCACATTTAATATGATTGAATTATTAATTTAAACTAATCAAGTCATAAAATAATATCTTGTTTTTATTTGTTTTGATGTTATATATATATATATATATATATATATATATACACACATAAACATATATATATATATATATATATGTGAGTGTGGATAACAATATTGTTTTTATTTTTTACAAGAAAAAAACAAAAATATGCAAAAATGCTAAAATACCCCTTGATTTAACGGAGTTAATGGAGGCGTTAGTCAGAGGGACCATGTCCAAAACAAATTGAATACCACAGGGGCCAAATCCACATTAAACATACTATAGGGACCCTAATCACAAATAATATCAAAACACAGGAACCAAACTCACAATTCACTCTTTAAC
Source organism: Arctium minus (assembly GCA_954870635.1). Classification (NCBI taxonomy): domain Eukaryota; kingdom Viridiplantae; phylum Streptophyta; class Magnoliopsida; order Asterales; family Asteraceae; genus Arctium; species Arctium minus. The sequence continues at coordinate 149,024,957 of OX941081.1, forward strand.
ATATTATGTCTTTATTTTGAAAAATTAACGAGTTGATTACATGTAGGTGCATATCTTTTAATGAGTTGAATCCCTGATGCAACCAAAGAGACTCAACTCGTTAATTAATTTAGGGACCTAGCTTGTTAATATAATTGCAACCATAGGGACCAACTCATTAAAAATGCAACCATACATATCCATCTCGTTAAAAAAATACAACCACAAAGGCATTTTTGTTAATTTTTTAAAGAGTGAATTACGGATTTGGTCCCTGTGATAAGTCGAAAATTATTACTAGTGTCCTTAAACTCAAAAGTTACGGATATGGTCCATGTGGTTGTCATTTTCTTATGACTAAGGTTCCTCTCACTAGCGATCATTAAACAAATTCATGAATCCAGTTAACTTAGGGAATAAAAGACCAAAATGCGCTTGTTTTTTGCCTTGTTCATATTAGAAACCAAAGCGCCCTTTTCCCCTCTTTGCGACATTTTCGGTGAAACCTTAAAACCTGAACGACCCCCTCATCTATGGGGAAACGCCTCTATACAGTACGTAACGATCATGTTGTACCTAAAAAAAGTAAGAAAAAAAAAGAGTATGCTAAAGCTCCTCGATTTTGAGCGAAAGTCTTGGTTGACAAAAAAGGGGAAAACTTGCACTGACTAATCTATTGGGTATTTTTTTTGTCCAATCATGTTTCTATCTTTTCTTCGAATCAAATTGTTATATTAGGTATTACAAAAGAAAGTTAACATCATCCAACAGACCTGGAACAAACCCTAAAATCAGTCTCGAAACAAACCCTAAAATGGGGTTGTGAGTTTCAAGACGAGGGGATGCGACTTTCCTGAAGAGGGTGATGGCTGCAAGTGACAGTGACTATGAGGTTGGAGGTGATGGGAACACGTTGTAGAGAAGGGACCACCTAGGGGGGGGGGGAAGCCTCCCTAGAGAAGGAGACTAACGACGACTTATTTATGCTTCTGTGTTGCCATTAAGTGTGTATATATATTTATATTATATAATATAAATTCTATCTTTAACAGGAAAAAGACAAAAATATGGCTAAAAGGACCAAATTTGACCCCCAGGTTATTTAACGACCTGTAGTGAGAGAGAGGGACATTAGTCATAAGAAAATGACAACCACATAGATCCTATCCATATTTTTTCGAGCTTAAGGACGCAAGTCATAATTTTCAACATACTACAGGGACCAAATCTGTAATTCACTGTTTATTAAAATAAGAATGGGATATGTTAAAAGCAATAACTCATAGGAACGAAAAGTGCAATTCACTTTATAGCTAGTTAATAGCAATTATATGAAAGAGATTTCTTTCAAGACCATTAGTTCAGAAAAGGGTAAATTGCATCAAAATATAACATACTTTCTTCCAATTCCTATTTTGGGTAACATACTTCTAAAACTATCATTTTGGTACTTGAGATGAAAAGTTTCAAACATTTAAGTACCTAGGTAACCGGTTTAACCATTAACCGGTTACCGTGCTGACATGGCGAGTGATGTGGCATACAAATCGACATTTATTTGTTGACGTGGCTAATGAGGTGGATTTTTTTGGTATAAAAATAGTTTTAAAATATTTTTTTTCAACTAAAATTTGTATGATAAAAAAAAGAAAACTAAAAAAAAAAACATAACCCTTCTTCTAGCCGCTGCCATCCCCTTCCACATGAAAACTAAAAAAACCCTAACCCCCTTCTAAGAAATCGCCGTCCCCTTCCACATAAACACCAATTTCTACTTACAGCAATTCACCATTAACCAACCATCCACCAAACAATCAAACTAACCCACCATAAACACCGATTAATCATCCATGAACTCCATCTAACCACTGCCACCATCATCATGTTGCATTCTAAGTACAACCTTTTTCTACCATGAGACACCACCGAGATGGAGAAAGACTGGAAGCTTGCATATAGAAAACATAGAGACCAAAGCCATACCTCGTCGGAGATGGTGGCCGGAGACGAAGATCGGAGATGGTGACCGGAGATAAACATCGGAGATGGTTATCAGTGACGGATGTCGGAGACGAACTTCAGAATGATGACCGGAGACAAACGTCGGAGATGGTGATTGGTGATGTAGGCCGGAGACGAAGGTCGGAGATGGTGATGATGAAGGAGGTGTTGACGTCTTCATCTTGTTGACACACAGTGTGTAAATATATCATGTATATAACATATAACATATAATATAAGATAATAGATTTTTAAGTTATTTAGTAAAAACTAATTAGGAAAAAAATACATTTTATATTTGTTTAATATAATAAGATCCACCTCATTAGCCACATCAACAAATAAATGTCGATTTGTATGCCACATCACTCGCCATGTCAGCACGGTAACCGGTTAATGGTTAAACCGGTTACCTAGGTACTTAAATATTTGAAACTTTTCATCTCAAGTACTAAAATGATAGTTTTAGAAGTATGTTACCCAAAATAGGAATCCGAACAAAGTATGTTACATTTTGATGCAATTTGCCCTTCAGAAAACATATCATGCCCATCAAAGTCCAAAATTTACCAAATTTTAGATAAGTTTTAACGATAGTGACAAAAGTTTTAAAATCATCATCTTTTAAATTGATTAGTTGATCTCAAAATTTTTATAGTTTATCTAAATGGAAAGGAAAATCATTATATTTTCATATGAAATGAATTGGTCGATCTTGTTTTTCAATGATTATGATTGATTATATATTTAAAAGAGTGAATTACATTGTCGATCCCTATGGTTTGTTCTAAAGTTGAATTACACCTCCCCAGCCCAGTCTTAGACTATGGTTGGGCTCTAGGTTCAGCGTAAGCTGGGCCGGGACAGCGGCGGATTAATGGGCTGCCCGTGGATGCCCGATACTGCCGGGGAGATGTGCATGCGTGTGTGCGTGTGTTCATGATAGTCGATTGTTGGTTCGATGCCGCTATGCCTTCTAAAAAAAATATATTATCTACGTGGAAGGTTCCTAACTTCTCATTTTCCTTACCCACATAGTACCTCAAGTTAAAATTGTTAAGGGAGTTCTATTAAATATATACATGTACCTATCATACTATCACATGAGGGTAAATCTATCTTTTACCTTAATTTTGTATTATTTTTAAAAAAGTAATAATAAATTTAGCAACCTACTTCTATAAAAAAAATATTATATAGTATTATACTTTTATTTTTTTATTACATCAATTACATCAATGTAGCTTCAAATTATTTTTTAGAGTAAACTACAAATTTGGTTCCTGTGGTTTGTCGAAAATAACACTTTTCGTCCTTGTGATTTCGAAATTAAAAGATGGCCATCATGGTTTACAAAAGCATCCGAATTTAATTTATTCTTGTAACGACCATTAAAAAATTATGTTAACTGGGAGGTATTTTTTTCTTTTTACCATTTTTTGTTTTTTGTTTTTACCCAATCAAGAACCATAGGAAAAAAATTGTAGTTTACTCTTTGAGTAAATTTCAAATTTGGTCCATGTGGTTCACACTTTTTACCTACTCTAGTCCCAAAATAAAAATAAATATGAGGATGAGACTCATGGTTTGCATTTTTGCACTCTTTGAGTCCCCGCCTTTAACAAAATAAATAAAAAAACTTCCTTAACCCAGTTAAATCCAAGCGTATTTTAGTCCTTTTCACCTTTTTTTTGTGTATTTAGTATATTAAACAAAATATATGTTATATGTCTATATTATATTTATCATTTTCACACACACACACACACATACACACACACACACACACACACACACATATATATATATATATATATATATATATATATATATATAGGGGTGTGTTCAAATGAAATCTCATCTTTCATTGTGCACATGAGGACAAATCTTAATCATTGATCAAAATTAGAAAACTAATCAATGGTTAATACATTATAAGGTTAATTGTGAAGTGATTAAGGAAAAAATTGTAATTTTGAATAAACGCCTACCTTCTTTGACTTTTATTTTTATTTTTAATTAAAAAAATTTACCCCTTGAACTTTAAAATAATTTATCTTAAAAATTACTAATATTTTAATCAAACAAATTAAATAAAAAAAACGAAAATTTCGTGCTCTTCGATATGACATCCATCTCGATATATATATATATATATATATATATTTTTTCGTTTTAACCGTTTTTTACGTTAAATTCTATATACGTGTTATATTCATTATGAATATGCATACACGTTTTCGGGTGTCCACATTCAGTATGAATAACAAAGGTGAACATTCATTCACTATTCATGATGAATAATACCGTATGTAGGATGAATACTACAAAATTCAGGATTTTTTCGTTTTAACCGTTTTTTACGTGAAATTCTATATATGTGTTATATTCATTATGAATATGCATGCACGTCCTCGGGTGTCCACATTCAGTATGAATAACAAATGTGAACATTCATTCACTATTCATGATAAATAATACAATATTCAGGATGAATAATATACTATTCATGATGAATAATACACGAATGTTCATGTATTATTTATCATGAATAATATACTATTCATGATTCATGTATTATTTATTATGAATCGTGTATTTTTCACCCTGAATGTCTATTATTCATCCTGAATGATTACATTATTCATGATGAATAATATATGGACGACCCGTGAAGGTGTAGACACATGACACACTCTCTTTTGTTTCCCAATTCACAACTGAAATTTGGTTTAACTCATTATGAATATGTATGCGCATCCCCGGATGTCCCACATTCAATATGAATAACATATGTGAATGTTCATTCATTATTCATGATGGATAATATAGTATTCATAATGAATTACACAACATTCATAACGAATAATACACGAATTCATGAATCGTGAATTATTCACCCTGAATGTTGTATTATTCATCTTGAATGATACATTATTCATGATGAATAACACATGAATGGCCTGTGAATATATGGATATGACGCGCTCTCTTTTGTTCCCCGATTCACAACAGAATTACTCGATAGGTTCTCGATTCGTCTTGATGGGTGTTGGGTTACTGTAACACCCTCAATTCTGGAAATAGCAACTTATTTAAAATTTTCTAAATACATCGAATAAACGTATCATCTACTACCACAAATTTAGATTTAACTTCAATACACACCTTCAATCTATACATCCAGACTATAAAAGGACGGGTGCTACGAAAACCCAATAAAATCGCTATCTCCAACTTGCGGAAGACTTCACCAAGTACTTACTCTTGTGTCTAGTTAAGGCTCTACTCTTCATGGCCTTGCGACGCAAAAAGTCGTAACATAAGACACCATAACACTCGATTGAATCTTCATAAAAACTCAATAACACCAAAATCAAACGGTGCCAAAATTTCATTTCCCAACATAAATAAAGAAAAGACGTAATACGACAATAAATCCAAAATGTTAAGTCCCCAATCACAACGTAAAATAAAGTGCCCCTTTTTAACAAAACCTTTATGAGTCACTATACCTAAAAGTTTGTGAATTTATACGCAACAAAATTGAAACTCACACAACTCAAAGTACACTCACGAGCTCAAAACGTCGTAAAACAACAATCCATAAAATACAACGCGACTCGCACGGACTAAAAATTCTCAAGAAAATTCCAACTCAAACATGGGACAACTCTTCCTTTAAAACCTTAACATACGCGGAGGAGATCCAATGTCAAGGTCAAAATTCCACAGTTACTTGACCAATAACTCAAATAACATTTAAAACACGGATATTACAATATCCGAAAAATAACGTAAGACACGGGACGTGGACGAAGAGATTTTTTTTTTACAACATTATGCAATTGCTTGCAATAAAACAATTTCATGCATACTTAAACTCGAGGTTTAAAATCCGATGAGTAATAAATGCTTTATCGAGACTTTATAAATCAACTCACTTTTTGTTTGAGAACATGAGAAACACTTTATGCAAACTCATTTCAGAAATAAATTTAGTGCATGAAATTTGGTCGGCACTTGGCATCTTAGGACTGCACTCCTCCATTTTCCGACATACCATAGTCATCCAGAAGCATCAAACATCTTAGAGCCGAAATCTCAAAATTGATAACTTACGAATTCTCCTCGAAATAGAATCAGTCTAACAAACTCGCGAATTTAATCCAACCAAGATTTCCGATCCAAGAGGATCAACTTAGTGACATCCTCGCACTTAGCTATCACTCCCAGGTGACCTTGATATAACATCAATCATTCCTTAGCTAACTCGCTTAGGACTTCTTCCTATCCCAACGGTCATCATTCCAAGGTAGCTTAAGTATACATATGTAGCACGTAGGTTCACCATGACATTGGCCAGGTGCCATTATGAACGTACAGTACACAGTCATCCTTGAGACCCTCGACAAGTTTCCCGTTTCTAACGACTTGGTCAACCTCAAAACATCTTATCTTAAGGTTCCTAGTGTGTACCTTCACTTACCATCACTCATAAGAACGCTAGTTTGAGTCTAGGCATCCAAAATCAATACCTAAATCTCTCAAACTTAAGCTCTGATACCAACTTGTAACACCCTCAATTCTGGAAATAGCAACTTATTTAAAATTTTCTAAATACATCGAATAAACGTATCATCTACTACCACAAATTTAGATTTAACTTCAATACACACCTTCAATCTATACATCCAGACTATAAAAGGACGGGTGCTACGAAAACCCAATAAAATCGCTATCTCCAACTTGCGGAAGACTTCACCAAGTACTTACTCTTGTGTCTAGTTAAGGCTCTACTCTTCATGGCCTTGCTAGAACCCAACCCCCAACTGGAACCTGATGCACATGCCGACAAATAAAAAGGGTTAGGCTTAACGCCTAGTGAGCTCAAGAGTTTTCAACATATATAAATAAATCGTTTAAAATGTAAGAATGCAATTAGAGTCATAATCTTTCAAAATGATATGCTTTGCTTATGAAACGACTCATTTACCAATAAACATGCATTTTAAACGAAAGAGACACCACGTTGATCGCTAACCAAACCAAGATGTTTTACAGAAAGATTCCACTATAAAACGTCGTTCGCAAACTTATATTTAACCCAAAACTCACGCAACCATAAAATGAAAGGAAACCAAATACTGAAAACGTAAGAATGACGCAATCCATTCAAGCCTTAATATATGTGGGGGAAACCCAATATTAAAGCCATCATTTATCGTCGACCACATAAAAACCCAATTTGGTAAAATACGACATTACCATATAAAATACCATGAATCAACGATGAAGAGATCCGTATACACTGAGAATAGAGTAACACGCAAGTAGGCCGTTCACGCGACTTCCTTGTATGTCATCTAAACGTTTCCATCTTGGGTGGAGAGAACACGTGAATGGGGCCACCCGCGATGTTATTGGATTTCACCAACGTGCCCCGGTTCTAGTTCCCATGCCATAACAGACATCACAATCCTCGAACCTGTTGCTGCCCCTTGCCATACACCGTCGAGTTCCGCCCCGCGGTCTTACGAGCAACCGGGTGCCTAATCCAATCTAGACGAATTCCAACTCTGCGGCTCAAACCACATATTCCTACTCGCTAGCAAACCCGAGCGGTCACTAAAAGTAACCCAAAACCTCAGGCCTTACATAACCGACCGACTTACGTGCCTATGGATCCATTACGACACTATCTATCATTACATGACTCCAAAAGAATGACCAACACACCCAAAGCATGTAACTCACCAATGACACGAATTAATCGTCAACACTTAAAACCCACGACGGTTATAAATCCGGACAAATGTCCACACGACTCATTTAGTCAAAACCGAGCCAAGGGCCCAACACTTTACTTAAATTTCCAACGAAAGCCTTTGTAAACATTAAAACACGTTTAACCGACTGACGAAGACACCATGACCCAAAAGTATAATTATTTCAAACTCAACATCAGTTGAGGCAAACCATTTTCCAAATGACTATCACCCTTATATTTCCAAAATGCCTCATAATGCGATAATATACCTTTTTTGAAAAGGTTTATAAGCTCAAATACACCAAACGACACTTACATCAAATGAACTCCAATTATATATATAAAATAATCAAAGAAACATTTCAACATGATTTATTTATCAAAATTCTCAAAGACCCCAAAATGGGTGTTTCGCCATGTTTATAAAACTAAACATTTCAAAATAACCGAAACTTATCAGGTGATCAGCAGTTAAGATATTTGATGAAAAACATAAACACTTTAAAATAAACATTTTGGCATGTACACCGTTTTCATAAATCATCTTGAACTCACCTTGCTAGGTTAAGTTAAACCTAGTTTTCAATCCACAACCATGGGCCTCCAAAAGCCTAAATTCCACCAAAGCTTTCCGAAGACACCCAATCCAACTCTTCAAATCAAGCTTCCAAAACCTAGATCCACAAGGGTCCAACCATAAAATCCATATTTAACCATTTAAAATCATTCCCCAAATATTATACATAAAGATCTCAACTTATGTAGAAACCCTAATTTCTATAAATGAAGAGAACAAGAAGTTACCTTAACTACAACTCCGAACCACCAACCGAAACCCATGTAAGTCACCAAAACGAACCATAAGCTCCCAAATCTTCAATGATGCAAAGGTTGGATGAAACCCCAAAGAGCTTGGTGAGGAAGATGGAGATGAAGATATTTTGGGGTTCTAGATTCCAACTAGCTAAATGATTAAGAATCACGGGGTATGAAGAAGAAAAGCCTCCAAAATGGGTTAGGGTTCGGTTTTAGGGTTTGGGAGAGAAAAGGGGAGAAGATAGAAATGAGAAATGAGGGAAATGGGTGAAAATCGCACATTTAACCCAGTGGTACACGCAGGCTATAGTGCCTGGCGATTATGCCAGTGGCACAATCGCCAAGCATGTACCGTGAGCTCCTCAGCTTCGGCGATAGTGCCAGGCTATTGTGCCTTCTGGCACAATCGCTGGCATGGTCGCCCGGGTGCCCCCGAACTCCAAAAATCCGACTTTTTTAATGCCCAAACTCTCGATACTCCGAGGGACTTTAAACAATACATTTCCCAACAAAACCCCACTGTTTACAAGTCACAGAAATGTCCGGGTGCCATTTACTTACCGAAAATCACGGGTGTTACAGTTACGGTGCTGAAGAAACGTGATGCTTTACGACGTTGAAGAAAGTGTTGAAGAAGGTGATGTCGAGTTACATACTTACGGTGTCAAGACATTGTACAAACTTGAATGTACATAAATATTCATAATGAATATAACACATATATAGCATTTCACGTAAAAAATGGTTAAAACGACAAAAAAAACTATATCGAAGAGCACGAAATTCTCGTTTTTTTGATGTAATTTGTTTGATTAAAATATTAGTAATTTTTAAGATGATTTATTTTAAACTTTAATTGGGTAAAAAGTTTTTAATAAAAAAAGAAAATAAAAAGTCAAATATGGTAGACGTGTGTTTAAATTTTCTTCCATTTTTACCTCTAAGCATTTTAAAATTAAAAACTCTATTTAATTTGAGTTGTTGGATCAAAAGAGATCGAGTGGTTGAGATCTGTCCTCACGTGCACAATGAAAAATGAGTTTTCATTTGAACTTCCCCCCCCCTCCCTCTCTCTCTGTATATATATATATATATATATATATATATATATATATATATATAGGGGCTAAATCAAATGAAAACCACAAATATGTTACAAACCTGTGAGAACCGATATAAATTTTTTTTTTACATGATATATTTTCACCAAATGCTTGGATTTAAAATATTGTTTCACATATATTTGTTTCATAATATGATAGTTTCACATGTATTTGTTTCACCACATGAATATTTTTTACCTGTATTTTTCATTTCACTAGGTGAATCAAAAATCAAATTTCACGTGCAATCATTTCACAAGGTGAACAAAAATATAGGTGAAACAATATCTTAAATCATAGGTTTTGATGAAAAAAAATCATGTAAAAAAATATTTTTATATCGGTTCTCAAGGGTTTGTAACATATTTTTGGTTTTCATTTGATTATCGGCCTATGTATGTAATGTATCTTATATATATATATATATATATATATATATATATATATATATATATATATAAGATACATTACATACATACATCTGAGACTACGTCTCCATTACCGACCCTTACTCCTACGCCTCCATTCTCGGCCACCCCACCACCACATACACTTCCTTCGGCTACCCCACCACCACCTCTAACTTCCTCCAGCCACCCATCACCACCACTAACTTCGTTCGGGTAACCCATCATGTAACACCCTTTATTCTGGAAAGAGCGACTAAATTATTGTTTTCCTATAATACATGAAATAAAGGATAAACCCTTTCTATAAATCAATACTTGGATTAACTCGAATAACAATTCTAGATTTATTATTAACAATTGATACATTAAGCCTTACATAAAGACTAGATCAATGTCGGGTGCTACTAAAACCCAATAACAGTCGCTATCCCCAAATGTGGAAGACATCATCAGATAGCTAGATCCTTCTCGTGCCTCTAACTAGCACTCACTTTACCATGGTGTAGCCAGAATCAAACCCCAACAAGGACCTGATGCACATGCCGACAAATAAAAAGGGTTAGACTTAACGCTTAGTAAGTTCAAGAGTTTTCATCTTTAATGTAAAATGGTAAAACTAAAAGAATGTTATTTAAATCACAATTTCTAAAATGAAATGTACTAAATACAAAAGCAATTTCTTTCCAAAAACCCACCATTTTCGGGATGAAATATCATTAACCAAAACACACATTTATCATGAGACCAAAACCCAATACTCACCAAAAACGTGAATAAGGTTTAATATTTAAATACTGAAGACATGGATAAAACTCTATTATCCAAAGCATCCAAAAAGAAACATAAATAAAGTTCAATACCCAAAACCACAAATCATGGATAACAATTCATACTCAGAGCGTCATCAGAAACATGTTTAATACTCAATACCCAAAACAACACCTTTCGGTGACGGGGGAGACCCAATTCCATCGAATGTGGCGAGAACACAAAGTTAAGCCACTTATCAACGTTCTCGAGTTTCACCTCAGGCCATAGATCCCGTATATGGCTCCATTGAGCACTACCATAAGATCCCTAAGATGACCTTAGTGTCTACTCGGTCTCTAGATGAGTCTCACCAAAAAAATCACTATTTTCTACATACGACTCCAATAAAGACGACCACAAGACCTAGCCCCGTATACGACTCAACCGAGTACCACAACAGACTAACAACTCCGTATACGACCCATAGGATTCCACCGCAAAAATCACTACCCATAAATTGGGGACTACTCACTAGAATTAAGTGTGGACATCAAAACTCCACGCTTAACAACAAGACAGACTCCAATGCCTATGGATCCAATGCATTACAGTTTAAAACATTACATGACTCTAGTTAAGTGACTAACTTACTCAAAACATGTAATTTCCAACAAATATGCAGTTAAATGAACTATACGTCCAAACCTTCTCATTGAGCTAATAAAAACGGACATATGTTCCGAAGACCCATCCGACTCAAAACCGAGCCAAAGGAATCAACAACTCAAAGACTATTTAGTAAAATCCATCACATACGATAAAACAAATTTGACCTATGTTTATGCAAAGACGTACTTCCAGGGCATGATTAAACAAAAAAACTCGACTTTAGTTGGGAAAATTTATTTTCCAAATGATATCATACTATTTATACTTTCAAGCGTCCCATAACGCAAGAATATTAATAGCGGAAAATCGTATAGGTCCAAAAAGTGGCCACTATGTTGCCACAGTGGCGGTGCAAGTGTACACCGGACATTATGATCTCTACAAGTAATAAAGTGGTTGAGTACCGAGATCGTTTCCACATGGACTAGTCAACTAAGAATCAGAGAACTTTTCATGAACTTCTAGTGCTTGGTTGATTTTTGAGAACAATATCAATATTTTGTGAGTTTTAAGCGAATTTAACAACGATTAAACGGAATTAGCAGTATTAAAGATAGGATGTGGGTACAAGCATTGACTAAGACTGATGTAGTAACAACTTGGTTAGAAACAAAATGACACACGAAAGCCTTAAAAACCCTTTTCTCTCGAAAATGAGCCTTCTCGGAACGTGGCCACGTTGTCCCCACTTTGTCACCACGTTGGCCAACTCTAGACTTGCCGACTTAACTAAGTAAACCTCTAAGGATTTCAGTTCCACCAGTATAGATATGGACGCCCAAATATCTTTGTGACACCCATATCAACCGACATTTGAACCTTAGTTATAGTCATGCAAAAACCCGCATCTCTACGTGGTTATAAAAGACTTTCTCAAATCTTCTTTACATCACCCAAGCCGTATTTCAGATCTGCCCCTCTCGAGGTCTAAGATCTAATATTAACACTAACAAGTGATCGGCTTGTCCGCGTTGAGTTGAAGTCCCGACTCAAGTGACCAAGTCTAAGAGTTAGCAACGATAGCAACACCCAAGTGTTGCCTACTAGTCTTAGCTTTGGCTCATACCCACACCCAAAGGGGTGTTTAGCTCATAATAACAGTAAAAGACATGAGAGAAGAAGGAGAAAACATAAACATAAATTGCATAAATGACTTAAAGGTTGCTGCCAACGTGGTGACAAGGTGCCCACTTGGCAACAGCTCTTACAAGGAAATTAAAACATACAAAAATTAAATGCAATTAAACTACAAGCTTTTAAAGAGAGACTAAAACTTAAATGCTAAGCTCCTGAAGTATTGAATGCTCCTGGAAGTTGTTCTCCCCTGAATGGGTGCCTCCAAGCCTTCATTTATAGCCCAAGGAAGAGAAAAGTGTTGATGTGACAATTCCTCCAAAAGTAGCTTTAAGGAGGAGTATTGAACCTTCCTTGGACTTACACTTTTTGTCCTCTTCCCTGATTATTCTAGTGAAAGATCAGAAAGTTCTTTTCATTTCTTCAAAAGTCAATCTTTCCCAAAATGGCTAAATCTTATCAACAATTTTTCAGCCCACGTCCAACGTGGCGACAAGGTGGCAGCAAGGTGGCCACTTTCTGCACAAAAGTTAGTGAAACCGAAATTTTTGCATTCTTGAGACTTCATCACCATGTTTGAACAATTAAGACCAAATGAAGGGGAAGAGGGACAAATTGGGTGAAAATGTGGCAAAATGAATATAAAAAGAGAGGAATTAAATCTCAATATTTGAGAGTTATCACACCCCCAAACTTGAGCAATTACTTCTCCTCAAGTAAAAAGAAAAGAACTAACAAAAAGGACTCGAATGATGATCAATAATGGTTGACTACTTTTGATAAATGGAAAACTCATACCGAATACTTCGACGTTTCTTTGATTGAGTGAAGCACTTTGTTTGAAAAGGTACTGCCTCCTTTCATGCATCCCAACTTTTTTGACTTTTAATCAATAGGGCTTGATTTGGGCTTGAGTATTTGGGTTTTCAATATAATTGCTCGATATGACCCCCAAACTTTTCTTTTTGCACAAGTCCCATTTTCTTTGGTTTGACTATTTATTCTTTGTATTGTCTTGACCATTTGACTCTTGACTGATCCCCAATTTATTTTTCATTTTTTTTCTGCCAAAGTGGTGACAGCGTGGTGGCAAAGTGGCCACTTTGGCTTTGGGATATCAGAAAAAGAGTTTGTTTCTACTTTTGCAGCAGCCCCCACCCCCCAAACGGAACCCTTCAATGTCCCCATTGAAAAATGAAGACATATCGATATGGTTATGTTAACAGGCTAGGTTTCAAGGAGGAAAGTGTTTGGGCTTAAAAGTAGAAAAGAAAGGCCTAAATCATTTTAAAGGTCAAAAATTGGTAGCAATCCAGTGAGCAGACCTGCAAAACATATGAATACGAGTGCAAAACAAAAGCACTAGAAACCATCAAATATACGGCATAACGTTACGCTTAGTAGCACAAGTATACAACCCAAAGAGAACGAGTCAAAAAAGCAACAAAATACCACACAACCCAAAAGAATTAACGAGAAAAAGTTCGAACATAGATGATGATGAACCAAGAAGACTCACGGCTTACCAACCTCTACAAAGGGGCCAGCCTCGGCTGCCGTTGGGTGGCTCGGAAGTGGCAGCGGCTCGTCGAGTGTTGCGACTACTCGGGGCGATCGGGATTATGGTAGAAACCGACGGTGGAAATCGATGGTGTGGTGGTTGAAGTTTCCACCGCCGACTGTCAATGACTCCTCCGGCTATTTAGAAATGGGTGCAAACCGATTTCTTTCTCTCTCTTTTCTTTCTCTTTTTTTTTTGTTTTTTTTGTGGCTTCAAGTTACATCTAAAAAAATAAAATAGAAGTGTGGGAGAAGGTAGTGATGAGAAAAAAAGAAAGATAAAATGATTGATGGGATTAGAGAGGGTGAGAGGTTGATGATGGCTAAAAAGATAGGATGGGAATTTTTTTTTTTGGCTTATGGTGATGGAGGTGCCTACGGTTTTGGGTGGCAAAAAAAAATGAAATGTGTTTATACTAGAGAAAAGAAGTGAAGGGATGTGGTGTGATGGGTTGAAAAAGGTGATAGGACAAAAGGTTTGATAAGAAGTTTACTTTTCTTTTGCTTGAGAACCAACTTGTTAAAATAAAACCTCTCATTAACCTCCAAATCTTTAGGTAATTTCTGAAAACTTTCTGCACAAAAGACAAAATAAAATAAATAAAAATAATTAAAGGACAAGACACTAAAAGAAAACAAAGGACAAAAGAGGACAAGGGCTAAGTTGTGAAATTTGAGAGATGCATGAGTTGACTAGCTGGCAAAATGGAGTTTTTCCATCCATGCAAAAAAAAATTGAAAACAGATATGAAAATTAAATTTCACAAACTTTTTTAACAGCTCAGTCCCAACGTGGCCACAAAGTGGCCACTTTGCACAACTCCGAAAATTTTCAAGTTTTTTTTTTCAACAAAAATTGAAAGCTGTAATATTAAAAAGGACTGAAAAAAAACATTTTATTAAAAGGCTATTTCTAGCCTTCTCGATACTCAACAAGAGGTTTTGGAGGATGACGACACACCATTAGACAAAAAATGTTTTTTCTTGTGTTTATGGTGGCTCAATCTCATTTCTTTCAAACACGGGTTCCCTCTTATTGTTGATTGGATTTTCTTTGGACTCTCAAACTGAAGCTCATTTTCGTTATCTTCTCCAAACTTTTCACCACACATTTCAATATCTACACCTAGGTCCTCACTCAACAAATTTATGGCCGAACAATCTTCCACTTCATCATGGAACTTAAGGGACTTAAAAACGTTAAATGTCACTTGTTGATCATTTACCCTCATAGTTAACTCACCCTTTTGGACGTCGATCAAAGTTCTACCCGTGGCAAGAAATGGTCGTCCTAGAATGATGGGGACGTTCTTATCGGCTTCATAGTCTAAAACTAAAAAGTCGGCCGGGAAAATGAATTTGTCAACTTGGACCAAAATATCCTCAATCTTTCCCTTGGGATGAGCCAACGATCAATCTGCTAATTGTAAAGTAACGGTCGTGGGTCGAACTTCCCCAATTCCTAGCTTCTTGAAGATGGACAACGGCATGAGATTTATGCTTGCTCCTAAGTCACACAAAGCATGACCAACTTTCTTACCTCCTATCGAACAAGGGATGGTGAAACTACCCGGGTCCTTTAGCTTAAGTGGAATTTTGCAAGTGAGGAGGGCACTACTCTCTTTTGTCAAAGCTACCGTTTCAAATTCGCTCAACCTTTTCTTTTTGTTAAGGATGTCTTTCAAAAATTTAACATAGCTTGGCATTTGCTCGAGACCTTCAACCAAAGGTATGTTAATATGGAGTTGTTTAAAAATGTCCAAAAACTTTTTGAAATGATTATCGACATTTTTATTTTTCATCCTACTGGGAAAAGGGAGGTCTCTTAAGTCTAGTCCGGTTGGCTAAGACTAGCCTTTTTGTGTTGTGAAGTGGGCACTGTCTCACCACTTTGGTGAGGCTGATATGATGGCAAAACAGTCCGTGAAGGGTCTGCAACATTCTGTCCCGAAGGTGGGAACGTTCCAGCCACATTGGCTGGAAACAAGAACGGAAATTTTTCTTTGTCGAAAGCATGTGTGGTGTCTTCTTGCACAACGGTATCAACTAAGACTTCCTCACTGGGTTTGGATGCTCTTGTTTCACTTCTTAAAGTCACGACCTTAACGTGTTCCTTACCCTTAGGGGTCACGGTGTCACTAGGTAAAGTGTCCACTTGTCTTCCTTTCAATTCGGCGGCAAATTGTCCCAATTGAGTCTCAAAACCTCTCAAAGTTGCATTGGTTTGGTTTATAAAACCATTGAGTAAAGATTCAAGTGAACCATTACTATCCGATGCATTTTGTTATCTTGGTACATACGGTTGTGAGGATTGCCCACTTTGGTACGTATGAGACGGTCCTTATTGAAATCCCGGGGGATTTGGTGGTCGGTTTGGAACTTGATGAACCCCGGGGGGTTGAAGTCCTTGGTTTCCCGACCATGAGAAGTTCGGGTGATTTCTCCAATTTGGGTTGTAAGTAGAAGAAAATGGGCTATTCCTAGAATGGTTTCCTACATAGTTAACCGAGGCGGGATTATCGGGACAACACTCAAAAGCATGATTCTCACCACAAAACACACAAGATTCATTTATGGCTTGGACTTGGTTCTTTTCTCCATTTAAGTTCGTGTTGTTCCTTACTAAGTTAGTTAAAGCTACAATTTGTGCGTTTAAGGCGGTGATGGCATCAATTTCGTGAACACCCGATGCATTCTTAGGAGCAAGAGCGCGTGGGTTTGACCAATCGGTGTTATTGTTGGCCACTTTCTCCAAAATGTCATATCCTTCGTTATAAGTCTTAGAGGTGAAAGCGCCACCGGCCGTAGCATCAAGAATAATTTTAGCGGCATTAGTAAGACCATTATAAAATGTCTCTAATTGGATGCAATGAGGGATTCCATGATGAGGACATTTTCTAATTAAGTCTTTGAATCTCTCCCATGCATCCGAAACCGCTTCATCCTCCTCTTGTCGAAACATCAAGATTTCATTTCTAAACTTCACATTTCTAGTTGGAGGAAAATATTTTTTTAGAAATTTTTTGGCCAAATTTGTCCAACTATCAATGGAATGAGGAGGTTGAGAATTTAGCCAAGCTTTTGCTCTATCTCTCAATGTGTAAGAGAAGAGCGTAAGCCGTAAGGATTCTGTCGTAACACCTTGAATGCGAAAATGATCCGTCATTTTTAAAATGATTTTAAATGTGAGTGCGGATCTTCCGACGGTAACCCTCCAAATTGACCCGTTGCTTGGATCATTTGAAACATTACCGGTTTTAGTTCAAAAGTTTGTGCCGCAATGTTGGGCCTAAGAATACCCGATTTTAATTGATCAAATTCAGGTGTTGCATAGTCCCGTATTTCCCGTTCTTTATCGTCGGCAATTCTTATGGTTGTTTCATTAGGTGGTGGTGGATGATCTCCACCATTTCCAGCCATGTTTTGATTTTGCCGACCTCTTCTACCTCTTCTTCGTCTTTTAACGGTTCTTTCAATTTCGGGGTCAAGAGGTACAAGTTCACCGTGTTGTAGCCTTGGCATACAACACGGAAAATATTAAAAATAAAAGACACAAGCAACTCAGGCTCGAATGAAAAGACAATATCTTAGGATTTAATATCGCGCTAGTCCCTGACAATGGCGCCAAAAACTTGATAGCGGAAAATCGTATAGGTCCACAAAGTTGCCACTATGTTGCCACAGTGGCGGTACAAGTGTACACCGGACACTATGATCGCTACAAGTAATAAAGTGGTAGAGTACCAAGATCGTTTCCACAGGGACTAGTCAACTAAGAATCAGAGAACTTTTCATGAACTTCTAGTGCTTGGTTGATTTTTGAGAACAATATCAATATTTTGTGAGTTTTAAGCGAATTAAACAACGATTAAACGGATTTAGCAGTATTAAAGATAGGATGTGGGTACAAGCATTGACTAAGAATGATGTAGTAACAACTTGGTTAGAAACAAAATGACACACGACATCCTTAAAAACCCTTTTCTCTCGAAAATGAGCCTTCTCGGAACCTGGCCACGTTGTCCCCACTTTGTCACCACGTTGGCCAACTCTAGACTTGTCTACTTAACTAAGTAAACCTCTAAGGATTTCAGTTCCACCATTATAGATATGGACGCCCAAATCTCTTTGTGACACCCATATCAACCGACATTTGAACCTTAGTTATAGTCATGCAAAAACCCGTATCTCTACGTGGTTATAAAAGACTTTCTCAAATCTTCTTTGCATCACCCAAGCCGTATTTTAGATCTGCCCTTCTCGAGGTCTAAGATCTAATATTAACACTAACAAGTGATCGGCTTGTCCGCGTTGAGTTGAAGTCCCGACTCAAGTGACCAAGTCTAAGAGTTAGCAACGATATCAACACCCAAGTGTTGCCTACTAGTCTTAGCTTTGGCTCATACCCACACCCAAAGGGGTGTTTAGCTCATAATAACAGTAAAAGACATGAGAGAAGAAGGAGAAAACATAAACATAAATTGCATAAATGACTTAAAGGTTGCTGCCAACGTGGTGACAAGGTGCCCACTTGGCAACATCTCTTACAAGGAAATTAAAACATACAAAAATTAAATGCAATTAAACTACAAGCTTTTAAAGAGAGACTAAAACTTAAATGCTAAGCTCCTGAAGTATTGAATGCTCCTGGAAGTTGTTCTCCCCTGAATGGGTGCCTCCAAGCCTTCATTTATAGCCCAAGGAAGAGAAAATTGTTGATGTGACAATTCCTCCAAAAGTAGCTTTAAGGAGGAGTATTGAACCTTCCTTGGATTTACACTTTTTGTCCTCTTCCCTGATTATTCTAGTGAAAGATCAGAAAGTTCTTTTCATTTCTTCAAAAGTCAATCTTTCCCAAAATGGCTAAATCT
Source organism: Arctium minus (assembly GCA_954870635.1). Taxonomy (NCBI): domain Eukaryota; kingdom Viridiplantae; phylum Streptophyta; class Magnoliopsida; order Asterales; family Asteraceae; genus Arctium; species Arctium minus. The sequence goes on from OX941081.1 coordinate 149,043,960, forward strand.
TATCAACAATTTTTCAGCCCACGTCCAACGTGGCGACAAGGTGGCAGCAAGGTGGCCACTTTCTGCACAAAAGTTAGTGAAACCGAAATTTTTGCATTCTTGAGACTTCATCACCATGTTTGAACAATTAAGACCAAATGAAGGGGATGAGGGACAAATTGGGTGAAAATGTGGCAAAATGAATATAAAAAGAGAGCAATTAACTCTCAATATTTGAGAGTTATCAAATATGCATTTTTCCAAAACACACATTAATATGCATTATCATCAAATAACTTCCATTTACCATATAAATCATTAAAAATACATAAACTTATGATTTATTTATCAAAATGTCCAAAAATCCCAAAAATGGGTATTTCACAATGTAACGGTCGGAATTTTGTAAGTAGAGTCTCTCCATAATAATCGCGTTTATAGTATTTAGGTACACAACCATTTCATAGACAAATGTGTCTTCGATCGGGATTAGGTGAATTGTTAAAAAGAAAATCAAAATCAAGTTGTAGGCATTTTAGGGAGAGTTCCATGTGAGTTGCGCATACCTCAAACTCACATTAACTAGCATTGAGGGATGTTTTGTTATTAAACCCAAAAGCCTTTAGGTCGAGTTCCAAGTGAGTTACGCAAACCTTAAACTCACATTAAACTAGCATTGGAGGTTGTTTATTTACTAAACCAGAATCCTTTAGGGCGAGTTTCAAATGACTTTCATAGACCCTAACTAGCACCTAACTACCCCGATACAAGATTGGGTTTCAAAGTCCTTGGGTGATTTTCATGTGAGTTTCTTGGCCTGAACTAGAATCAAACTCGTGTTAGGCGCCTCCATGTCCATAATTCACAAGCCTTTTAAACTATCCCAAACCACGAATGGGTTTAAAATCCTTGTGACTGATTTCCTTCTCATTTTACTCCCCCCTTTCTCTCTCAACTCAAACCCCAAACATTTAATCCACACCCTTTTCATTTATTGTGATCTTTGGAGGATTTAAAGCACAATTTCTTGAGTTCTAAAGTGCTCCTTCACAAATCAAGTAGGAGTTGGAAGCTAGAGTCAAGGATTCTTGATCTTCATCTTCAAGAAATTTCTAGGGTCTTGGAGATTTGTAGGTTTTAACCAAAACCTAGTATTGTGAGTTCATTCTACTCTTTTACACTTTATACATGTCAAAACCTTGCATTTTGATCTCTTAAAACAACTCCTAACCATATTTTCTTATTTGTTGGATTTTGACTTAACTTGACATTTTGAGAAATTTTTTGGGGTTTTACCATTTTTGTGTAAAATGAAGAGTTTTGTTATATGTGTTATAAAATGTAGTTTTATATGCATATCCATGATTGAATACTTAAAAATTCCATTCTTGACACATTTATGGCAATTGTTGTGTTGGATGAACTTTTGTTGAAAATGGGCTTTGAGAACGAAATGAAGGAGCTATATCAATGAACCAACTAAGGTTATTTTAGACCTCATAAACCTTGGAAATATGTATTGTGACCACATTATGTTGTGATTTGGAAATGGTCATTTGGTTTACTAGTATATGGATTTAGTTTCATATAATGTTACTTATACAAGGAAGCCATTTTATGGAAACGTTGATGTTAAAACTATATATGTGATTATAGTTTGGTCACAATGTGAAAGTGAGGAGCCTTATACTAATACTATTGGATCCATAGGTATATGATTCGTCTTAATTGTTGGGATAATCCCCATTTGTAACAAGTTGAGACATTAGGTCCTCGGAGGCAACTTGATACGGTTATGTGAAATCAGATAATAGCCATGGACCGTAAATGTAATCCAACTGAATGAGTATGGCTAGGATCATCGGATACCCTCCCCCACATCTAAAGTATGAGCCTAAGAGCTCATGGCCATTGATCCTAGTATGAGCTAACTAACTCGGAAAGTAGCTTACTTTTGTGTTCCGCTACAATCTATGGAAAATCGGGTCTCCCCCATCGTCGTAAGATGAATTTTGGACCGTATGGTTCTTATATGATTTATGTGGAAAAAAACTTACTTCTTTTTATAGAAAACACTCATTATTGTTTTATGCTTCATTGAATCTATAAATGTTTGTTCTCACTAAGCATAAAGCCTAACATTTTTTCTTAAATGATATATATATATATATATATATATATATATATATATATATATCAGGTTCATTTAGCGGCGGGGCTCCGAGGTCTCGAGTGGAGAGATGGATGTCGTTAGGGGCACTTTTAGGATAGACAACTTTTGGTTGGATTCGCGTACATTTGGTTGATAGATCCTTTTGGAAGATGAGAGTGACACCCCTTCCTAATATAAGCTTAATGTAGTTTTGATTAGTAGGTTGTTATATATCATTTCTTTGTTTTAATATGTAAACGCTATTACTATTTCCTCTTTTTGGGTAACTCCATTAATATAGATGTCATATTTACATCAGTGTTCAGGTTTAAATTTACCTCTATTTTTAGGGGTGTTACAAGTTGGTATCAGAGTTATACTTTAAGTGAAGTAGGTATGAATGTAAGATGTCTAGACTTAAGCTAAGATATTAAGTTGTGAATCGTGAGATTTTGGTAGAACTCTTAATATAGGATGGTTTTAGAGTTGACAAAATTACGCTAATTGAGAGTTGTAATGACGGTAACGAGAATTCTTGTGTATAATATGTTCATAATTTCACTTAGCTAATGTTATTATGAATATGCTGTTATGTGAACATGCTTGACTTACTATTATTACGATGTTTGACGAATGTAATAACACATTTCCTTGGTTTTATTTCTGTTTATAAATAAGCATTCTTATCCTCTTTCTCGTTTGTGTGTGACAGACTAAGATGGTAAGCATGCGAAGTAGACCGCAAACCCCGTATAGATGGACTTGATGCGACTAGATCAATGGCCGATCAAACAGAAAGAGTTGAGACAGTTGTGGTTCCACCTTTACCACCATTGTTGGGCAGAGAACCAGAGCACAAGAGTTGACCTGGCTTCTTCCAACCCTATAATACGAGAGGTGACCCCTCAATCGGAGATGATAGCCAGCATGATGCAGATGATGAATGCGACCATGGCCAAACAACAGGAGTTTCTCATGAAAGTGATCGAGGACATGGATGTTAGTAACCATAGGAATAAGACAGTTGCCGAGAATGTGGTAGTGGTTGGATCCGGGGGTACTAGAAATGTGATTCCAATTTAAGATCTTGAAACAAATGACGCGAGACGTGGTAGGAGGACTTGCTCCTACAAATCCATTTTATGCAGTAAGCCACCAGAATTTATCAGATCAGATAATCCAGTTGCCTGTATGAACTGGATCCAAGAAATTGAGCAATTCTTTGACGCTTGTGAATGTGAAAAAAATCAGAAGGTAAGATTTGGATCCCAAATGCTTAGGGGCCTGGCACTCATTTGGTGTAATGTCACTAAGTCCACCCTCTCAGCTTCCGTACAGGCCGGTTGGCTTGGACTGGTTTTAAGAAGAAGGTCATGGAGGAATATGGCAATGAGAGAGCAATATATCGCATTGAAAAATAGTTCTAAGATCTTAATAAGTGAGCCATGTCGGTGAGAGAAACTTGATTCGGTGGGGCATGTGGCCCCGACTAAGAAAGTGAAGGTCAAGGCCTACTAGCGGACATGATGGCGATGATCCATAACACAAAGGCCTCTACCTTCCGTGAGGAAGTTGAAGAGGCTCAAATCATGGAGGATTTTTACACGAGAGGCAAAGAGGAGAGAGCCGAGGTAGGATAGAAGAGGAAGCGGGATAGCAATTCTGGACCTCACAAGAGATCTCGACCATTCATTGGGGGATGAAACTTTGATAACTGACGAGAGGCAAGGTGATTCTAGAAGTGCTGGAGCAAGAACTATGGCACTTGCAATTCTAGTCCCATTTCTTGTTTCAAGTGTGGGGCTTGTATGGACCACCTCACAAGGGATTGCCAAGTGAAGGGGCTTGTATGTTTCGAGTGCAAGACACATAGACATTTCAAAAAGGATTACCCGAACTTGAAGATAGGTAGTGCTCCAGAGAAGAAGGAGAACCCTCCGAGGGTTCTGGACGGGATTTTTAGATGACCACCGAAGAGGCCAAGGCATCAACTGACGTGGTATCGGGACGTTTCTCCTAAACTCTGTAACTGCGCGTGTGTTATTTGATTCGGGTGCAAGTTTCTCTTTTGTACCGGAGTATTTTTGCCAAAAGTTTCATGTGATCACTATCATTAGTACTAGAGATAGCTAATGGTGGTCAAGTGGTGATTCGTGATGTGTTGAAGAATTGTACCCTTGATATCGAGGTAGAGGAGTTTCCGATCAATTTGATGCTCATGTTGATCGGTAGGTTCGACATAGTGATCGAGATGGATTGGTTGGCGGAGAACCAATCCGAGATATTGTGTTCAAAGAAGTTGATCCATATCCCAATTGCGGATGTTGATGTGGTGTTATTATGGAGAACGGGGGAAAGGTGATGTTGTAGTCATTACCATGGCTAAAACACGTAAGTACATGGTAAACGGATGTCCATCCTTCTTAGCATATGTGATTAATGTCAAACTTGAGAAGAAGAAGCTCGAGGACGTGAAGGTGGTGCACGAGTTTCCCGAAGTATTCCCAGATGACTTGCCCGGTTTGCCACCCGATCGACAAGTAGAATTCCGGATTGATCTTGTTCTGAGGGCGGCCCATATCGCTATAGCTCCTTACCGGTTATCTCCCTCCTATATGTAAGAGATGATGGCGCACCTTCAGGATCTTCTTGATAAGGGATTCGTGAGACCGAGCTCCTCGCATTCGGGAGCTCCGATCTTGTTCGTCAAGAAAAAGGATGGCACGATGAGGATGTGCATCGATTATAGAGAACTGAACAAGGCAACGTGAAGAACAAGTATTCACTCCCAAGAATTGATGTCTTCTTTTACCAACTTCAAGGAGCGGGTTGTTTCTCGAAGATCGATCTACGTTCAGGATATCACCAAGTGAAGGTGAAGGAATACGACATTCCAGAGGCGGCTTTTAGTATGCGTTATGGCCGTTATGAGCTCTTGGTAATGTCGCTTGGCTTAAATAACGCACAAACGATATTCATGGATTTGATGAATAGAGTGTGTCGACCGCTCCTTGACAAGTTGGTGATTGTGTTCATTGATGACATACTCGTGTACTCAAAGAATGAGATGGATCACGAGAAACACCTTCGAGAAGTCTTTGAAGTGTTAAGAATGGAGAGATTGTATGCAAAATTCTCCAAGTGTGACTTTTGGTTAAATGAGGTACAATTCTTGGGGAATGTAGTCATTCAAGACGGAGTGTAGGTGGACCCCTCTAAAATTGAGGCGATGATGAATTGGGAACATCCGAAGACTCCATCGGAGATCCGAAGCTTCTTGGTTTTGGCGGACTATTACCAGATATTTATTCAAGATTTATCCAAGATCGTTTCTTCCTTGACGTCCTTAACTCGAAAGAATGTGAAGTGTGTTTGGATCGAAGCGCAAGAGAAGGCGTTCCGGACCTTGCAAAAGAAGCTTTGTGAAGCACCAATCTTATCCCTACCGGAAGTATCAGAGGACTTCATGGTCTATAGTGACACCTCTAAAATGGGTTTGGGTTGTGTTTTGATGCAAAGAGGCAAGGTGATCGCCTACGCATCGAGACAACTCAAGGTACATGAAAAGAACTATCCTACCCATGACTTGGAGTTAGCGGCGGTACTGTTTGCCTTGAAGCTATGGTGACACTATCTTCACGACACGAAGTGTACACTCTACATCGATCATAAGAGCTTGAAATACGTCTTTGATAAAAAAGATTTGAATAAATGAGGCAACAGAGATTACTTGATCTACTCAAGGACTATGATTGTGAATTGCTTTACCACCCCGGTAAAACAAACGTAGTAGCTGATGCTTTAAGTCGGAAGGACTATAATAGAAGCATTAGGGCCACCCTATCGAGAATTGAATTGGTGTCAAGCCTCATCAGGCAAATCAAGATGTCACAATCCAAAGCCTTGTTAGAAGAAAATCTCAAAAATGAAGTTATGACAAAACAACTACTTTTAACGGAGGATGGTCGTGGAGTAAAGTTGTTCAATGGGCATGTGTGGGTGCCCAAGATTGGGGGAAACCGAGAGTTACTCTTAGAAGACGCTTATAAGCACAAGTATTCCATCCATGCGAGAAGTATGAAGATGTATAGAGACTTGAAACTACACTATTGATGGTCGGTCATGAAGTTAGACGTAGCATACCATGTAGAGTGGTGTGTGACTTGTTTGTAAGTGAAAGTCAATCACCAACGACCTTACGGAAGTCTTCAATCACTAGCGATAACCGAATGGAAATGGGAACATATCACTATGGACCTCGTAACTAAGTTGTCGAGAACCTTAAGAGGTCACGATACCATTTGGGTAGTGGTTGACTGGTTGATTAAGAGTGCTCATTTTCTAGCCATGATAGAGATGCTACCAATGAACAAGTGGGTAAAGCTATACATTGACTAAGTGGTTTCTAGGCATGGTGTGTCTTTGTTCATTGTCTCAGATCGTGATAGTCGGTTTACTTTCAATTTTCGGGATGGCCTACAAAAAGAATTAGGTAGGAGGGTAAAATTGAGTACGACTAGTGCTAGCGGATCAGCTGTGGGTTTCTCAACCTACTTCTTTTCTTCTATCAACTCCATGACTTCGTCTTCATTCCTAAACCAACGGCCAAAGTGAAAGGACAATTCAAACGTTAAAAGATATGTTAAGATCATGCGTGATTGATTTTTGTGGTAGTTGGGACTCTCACCTACCGTTGGTGGAGTTTGCATACAATAATAGTTATCACTCAAGTATTGGTATGGCACTGTTTGAAGCCTTACATGGATGAAAGTGTAGGAATACCGTATGTTGGTTGGAAGTGGGAGAGAAACAGTTTGCCGACCCGAAAATTGTTCAAGAGACGACCGAAAAAGATAAGGGTATCCAGGAGCGCTTGAAGGCGGCTTAAGATCGTCAAAAGAGTTATGAAAACAAGAAAAGACGGCCAATGAAATTCCATGTATGAGGCCGGGTAATGTTAAAGGTATCTCCTTGAAAGGGTATCATCCGACTCAGAAAGCGTGGGAAGTTAAATCTGCATTTCCTTGGACCGTTACCGTGATTAAGCATGTGGAACTCCAAGATTATCAATTGGAATTGCCACCAGAAATGAATAGAATTCACAACACGTTCCATGTTTGTTACCTTCAGAAGTGTTTAGCGGAAGAGGAAAGTGTTATTCCCCTCTCTAAAATAAAAGTCGATGAAGGTAATTGTTGTGTGGAAGAACCTGACGCCATCTTGGAGAGAAAGTCAAAGAAGCTTCATCATAAGCAAGTCACAATGGTCAAGGTACAATGGAAGCATCATCGGGGTGCCAATGTGACTTGGGAAGCCAAAAAGGATATGAAGCGGAGATATCCCCATTTGTTTGCATAGCTAAGATTTCGAGGAAGAAATCATTTCCATCTTGGGGAGGATATTAACGCCTGGAATTATGTAAGTAGAGTCCCTCCCTAATAATCGTGTTTATAGTATTTAGGTATGCGGTCATTTTATAGATAAATGTCTCTGATTGGGATCAGTTGAATTGTTAAAAAAAATCAAAATCATGTTTTGGTCACTTTAGGGCGAGTTCCAAGTATGTTGCGCAAACCTCAAACTCACATTAAGCTAGTGTTGGGGTTGTTTTGTTATTAAACTCAAAAGCCTTTAGGGAGAGTTCCAAGTGAGTTACGTAGACCTCAAACTCACATTAAACTAGCGTTGGGGGTTGTTTTGTTACTAAACTAAAATCCTTTAGGGCGAGTTTCACTAGGGGTGAGCAAAACCCGAACCAACCCGAATTACTCATCCTACTCGATACAAAATCCTTCCCATAAGCGGGTATCCGACCCTCATTGAAACCCGTCATCCGAAACACGATATTTTATGTAGGATTATGGGGTTCGGGCTGGGTTTGCATATGGGCCACCCTAACCCTCCCGAATATCCGATTAAAATAAATTATCTATATATATATATATATATTCAATAATGTAAATGTAATCCTTTCCTATTTCTATTACATGACATGTATTGAAGATGTGAAGAAGCACTATTGTTGTATAGCCCTATTGAGATATGGGATACCATTTTTAATTTTCTATGTAGTAAAAGTATAAAAAAAATACCATCTGCACCATGCAGACATGCACATGGAGTTATGAGCCTTATAGCCATTTTAATATATTAAAATTTATGAATAAGGTTCTATCATTATGATTCATTTATAACTTTCTATGGATAACTGGTTATGCATCATCATCCATATCCATGCCCATTTGTGATTCGTCCATTGGCATTGACTCCATTCCATTTCCATGGATATGAGACATGCAATGGAGCAGGAAGCAGCAGCCCAATGATCTATGAGACGGTGATTGAGAAGCAGAGTAGGAGTACATGTTTGGTTAGCCGTGTAAGGTTGTTTTCTTGTATTCCTGAGTGCCATGATTTTATGAACCAACCCTATTTACTCGTCCGAACGCGTCCTACCCGAAATCCACCCGAACCTGACGATACCTTACCCGATTTATGTGGTTCGACTTTCATTATCCCTTCTCGAAACCCGATCGGATTTTTCCGTCCTCCACCCAAGCCCGTCCGATGCTCCTCTTAAGTTTCACGTGAGTTTCATGGATCCTAACTAGCACCAAACTAGCCTAAAACAATATTGGGTTTAAAAGTCTTCAGGCGACTTGCAAGTGAGTTTCTTGGCCCCAAACTAGCATCAAACTCGTGTTAGACACTGCCATGTCCATGATTCACAAGCCTTTTAAGTGACTTTCAAGTGAGTTTACCTACTCTTAACTAGAATCAAACTAGCCCAAACCAAGAATGGGTTTAAAACCCTTTTGACCGATAACTTCACATTTTACTCCCTCCCTTTCTCTTTCAGCTCAAACCCCAAACATTTAATTCACACCCTCTTCATTTATTGTACTCTTCGGATCATTTGAGGCACAATTTCTTGAGTTCTAAAGTGGTCTTTCACAAATCAACTAGGAGTTGGAAGCTCCATCATTGATTCTACATCTTCAAGAAATGTCTAGGTTTTAACCAAAATCTAGTAAAGTGAGTTCATTATACTCTTTTAACCTTTATACATGTCAAAACCTTGCATTTTAATCTCTCAAAACTTCTCCTAACCATATTTTCTCATTTGTTGGATTTTGACCTAACTTGACATTTTGAAAAGTTTTTAGGGTTTTTACCATTTTTGTGTAAAATGAAGAGTTTTGTTATATGTGTTAAAAAATGTAGTTTCATATGCATATCCATGATTGAATACTTCAAAATTCCATTCTTGACACATTTATGGCAATTGTTGTGTTGGATGAACCTTTGTTAAAAATGGGCTTTGAGAACGAAATGGAAGGGATTTGTCAATGAACCAACTAAGGTTTTTTTAGACCTCATAAACCTTGGAAATATGTTTTGTGACCATATTGTGTTGGGACATGGAAATAGCCATTTGGTTTATTAATATATGGATTTACTTTCATATAATGTTGTTTATACAAGGAATCTATTTTATGGAAATGTTGGTCACAATGTGATAGTGACGAGCCTTAGACTAGTATAATTGGATCCGTATGTATAAGAGTCGGCTTAATTGTTGGGATAACCCCCGTTTGTAATTAGTTGAGACATTGGGTCCTCGGAGGCAACTTAGTTTGGTTATGTGAGACCGAATACTAGCCATGTACCGTAAATGTAATCCTAGTGAATGAGTATGACTAGGATCATCGGGTGACCTCCCTCACATCTAAAATAAAAGTCGAAAAGCTCGTGGCCATTGATCATAGTATGATCTCACTAACTCGGAAAGTAACTTACTTTTGTGTTCCGCTATAATACTTGGAAAATAGGGTCTCCCCCGTCATCGTATAGTTCTTCTTTTTATAGATAACACTCATTATTGTTTTATGCTTCATTGAATCTATAAATGTTTGTTCTCACTAGGCATAAAGCCTAACACTTCTTCTTAAATGACTGGTAGCGGAAAACCGTATAGGCCATAGTAACAGCGCAATTATACACCGAAACTATGATCGCTACAAGTAATAAAGTGGTAAATATACCGAGATCGTATCTACAAGGATTGGACTTCAAAGTTTCGAGTCCTAAGTCGAGAATACACCGATTTCATTTAGAGAAGAAGAAAATATTTTTGAGAGAATTTTGGGTTTTTAACAACAAAAACTAAACAAATAAGAAACTAAAATGGGTATAGGTGTAAGTTTTCCTTGAGATTTACGTAATAACAAAATGGCTAGTTACTTTGTAGCACGGAGTGTCTATAAAAAGTCCGATCTCTCGAAAGTGGATTTTTAAAGACCGATCCTACAAAATGCCCATAAAGTGTCCATCGTTTGAACCGTAATAAATCAAGTTGTACTGGTACGGAGATTTACACCCAAATCTCTTTGTGATATAAATCTCCTCCGACGTTTGAACCGTAATATATCATGCAAAACCCGTATCTCTACGTGGTTATCAAAGACTCTCTCAAATCCTTGTGCATCCCTTAAGCCGTATTTCGAGTCCGCCCCCCTCGAGGTCAAGATCTAATATTAACACTTCAAATTGATCGGCTTATCCGCGTTGAGTTTAAGTCCCGACTCAAGTTACAAAGCTTAAGAGCTAGCAATAATGGCAACACCCAAGTGTTGCCTACTAGTCTCAAGTCGGCTCACACCTACACCCAAAAGGTGCTTAACTCATAATAAAAAATAAAAAACAAAATGTAAAGAAAGAAATACTCGTTAACTATTTTCATTAATAAAGATAAACTACAAGCGTAACTAGAAAGTAAAGTTCGGAATTTAAATACGTTAAAGTAAGTACGGAAAGTAAATGCGAGAAATTAAATTCTACACTAATATTTCATCTCTTCAACCATGAAAGTAAATGCCTGAAGATGAAGAACATATTGTTCTTGCTTTATTGATGATGGAAGATGAGATGAGAGGTCCTTCAATGCTCCTCCCCAAGCTTGTATTTATACTTGAAATCTTGTGAATCCAAGGGTGAGGATTGCCCCAAAATTGTGTGGACACCATTAACTTAAATTCCAGCCACATGATCCAGCAAATTCCAGCAATTTACAGCTAGCAAAAACTGGATAATAGCTTTACCCAATGGTCCCTCGGGTGCCCACAGTGGGCAGACAGTGCCCACAGTGGGCAATGACGTTTTTAATCCAAAAATTATGCATTTAACCAAAAAAAAATTCTCAACAAATCCAAATGAAAATAAAATAATAAAAGGAAAAAAAACATAAACAAATAAAAAGGAAACACAACTAAAATGTAAGAAAAACTCACACAAATGACGTGTAAATAACACTCAAAATGAGAGTTATCAATGACATATATATATATATATATATATCAAGTTCCTTTGGCGGCCGGGATCTAAGGTCTTGAGTGGAGAGATGGATGTCGTTGAAGGCACTTTTGGGATAGAGAACTTTTGGTTGGATTCACGTACATTCGGTTGGTAGATCCTTTTGGAAGATGATAGTGACACCCGTTTGTAATCTAAGCTTAATTTAGTTTAGCTTACTAGGTTGTTATATATCATTTTCATTCTTTTGAGATGTAAACGCTATTACTATTTCCCCTCTTTGGGTTACTCCATTTATATAGATGTTACATTTACGTCATTGTTTAGGTTTAAATTTACCTCTATTTTTAGGGGTATTACATACAAGATTTATAAAATCAAACACACAAATTAGGAAAAACTCATCAAATAATTCAAAATTTGATAATTATCAAGTGAAACACACAGATACTTCAAAATGGACATTTTTGGCATGTACATAGTTTTCACAAATTAACTTAAACTCACTTTGCTTGATTTAGGATAAATCAAAGTTTTACCCCAAAACTTGAGCTCCCTAATCCTTTGAACCAACCTTAAAGATAAGATGTGAAACTCCCAAAATGCTTCACTTACATCCGAAACATCAACATATACTAAGGAAGGGATTGGAGGTTGTGGGTGCATGGAGGTCAAAATCCTAGGTTAAAGGATGGTTTTATAATTGTACCTTTAAACTTTGAGGAACCCTAAATCATCAAGGATAATTTAATCCTCATTGTTATCCACTTGAAAAGATTTGAAAAATGAAACCATATCCTCAAGAATATCCAAAATCGAATGAAAAACGAGTGAGATGTGACCAAATGAATAAGTAGCCCGAAATCGGATTTTATAACGTCCTGCCCCCTCTGGGAAATTGTGATAGTCGACCATGCCATGGCACAACCGCCTTGCACGGTCGCACAACTTGTACCGAGAGTCCCCCCTGGTGACCTTGATATGCTATAGTGCCACTGGTACTGTCACCGGGCACTATAGCCTGACTTGTACCGCTAGTTTTTCGACCGTTCTCTCGCCGTTCCTCGACCTTCTTCTCGGCCATCCCTCGACCGTTTGCTCGAAGCTTATTTTTATAAATAACAACAAATTATGTGTGTTACAATCCTCCTAACGTTAGATCGATTTCGTCCTCGAAATCTAATGCCGATTAGAACTCGAATGCCAACTCCTTACTGTTGGGTCATCTGAAGATTTGAAGATGACCTCCCGATTTTCCATTTTATATTATCATACTTAGAATATTTTGAGGTTCTTTTAACAGCTTGGTTTCTATACAAATGTTCGGTGAAGTCGAAGATCAGCAGAAGAAGACAAAGAAGGAGAATATCTCTCAAAGCGGATTGAAGATAGACTCCTCAGCCTAAAGCCAAGTATGCCTACTTGATAAACACCATTGGCCAGGGTGGTGCCAATATCAAGTCTTCAAGAGCCGAAGACCTCTCAGTCTTCGGGAGCCGAAGACCTCTCAGTCTTCGGGAGACGAAGACCTCTCAGTCTTCGGGAGCCGAAGACCTCTCAGTCTTCGGGAGCCGAAGACCTCTCAGTCTTCGGGAGCCGAAGACCTCTCAGTCTTTGGGAGCCGAAGACCTCTCCGGAAGCCGAAGATTTCTCAATCTTCAGGAGCCGAAGATTTCTCAGTCTTCAGGAGCCGAAGACCTCTTAGTCTTTAGGAGCCGAAGACCTCTCAGTCTTCAGGAGCCGAAGACCTCTTCGAAAGCCGAAGATTTCTCAATCTTCAGGAGCCGAAGATTCCTAATCTTCAAAGCACGAAGATCTTTCTTACACATTGTACTTTTCTGACCAAGTATATTTGTGATATCTTGCATTGATGGAGACCTTCTCCAAAATATCAGAAAAAAGATATGTAGTCTACTTTGCTTTATGATAGGTCACATCAAGATCTTATTGCCTTTGCAAGAAGATATTTGGTATCCAATACCAATATGACAAGTGTCCTCTGCATTTAATGCATGAGGCACTATAAATATGGAGAATGGTTCAACATGCAACATCACCGGTTCTACAACCTTCAAGTTCTCTAAGTGACTGGTTTTCTCATCACTACGAAGTTTTTATTGTTTTCTAAGTGTTTTACAATTGTTCTTCATTTCTCTTAGTGTTAGATTGTTTGAGCAGATTCATCTGTTCTCTTCCGCAACAATCAAAAGCTTTTTATGTGTAATTCTTGATTTCAAATCAATAAGAATTAAATTAAGTGAAAAACTGTGTGTATTGTATTCAACCCCCTTTCTACAATACTTTTTCTTATTTACTTACAGCTATTTGGGACCAACAAGTGGTATTAGAGTGGTTTAGTTTAACTCAATAAACTAAGATTCGCAATGGCAACCTCTTCTTCTTCTTCTTCTTCTTTAAACAATACTTCTTCTCAAAACACCACTGTTGTTTCATACGACAATGGCTCTATAGCCAAACCACCAAAGTTTAACCCCAATAACTTCTTCTTGTGGAAAATTCGTATGATACTCTTCTTAGAAGGAGTTGACAGCAGATATCCTACTATCTTACCTGAAGGTCCTTTTATTCCTAGGTTTTAGGACCGGTACAATGCCAAAAAGGCAGATAAGGGAAATGCTGATGAGGACTCTTCTGAGGAAGAAAGAACTACAGCAAATGGCAGATACATTGTAAAGGATCCTAGTAAATATAATGATGAAGACAGATGTCTTATAGCTCTTGATACTAAAGTCAGAGCCATCATTGCCCTTTCTCTGCCTGATGAGGTCTACCACTCCCTTGTCAACTTTTCAACTGCTAAAGAAATGTGGTCCACTCTGTGTGTTCTCTATGAAGGTACCTCTGCGGTGAAAAAGAGTAGAAAGATTGATCTTGTAAGAAGGTATGAACTCTTTTTTCATGAAAAGGGTAAATCTCTCTCAGACTACTACAATCGTTTTAACAGTCTTCTCAATGATCTTAAACTTGTGGGTCACATCTATGATAATGAGGAAGTTTTGTGCAAGTTTATGGATTGTCTTCCTGAGTTTTGGGAAAACATCTGTACTTGTATCTAATCTACCAAGGATCTTGACTCCATGACTCTCACTGCCTTGTATGGCATTCTATTTAACTATGTGCAGACTAAACTGCTTAGGAAGTCTATAACAAAAGACATCAAAGGCTCTTCTCTAGATCTTGTCAGTGATTCTTCCAAAAATATTGTGTGTGTTCCTAGGATCACCTATCCCTCTGATTCTGACAACAATAGTCAAGAAGACCCCAATGACCCTTCAGAAGCCTATCTTAGTGAGGCTGATGATGAAGGAGAGGAGACCTCTGTAGCTCAGCTGTTAGATGGTGTTGCCATGCTAGCAGGTTTTTCAAAAGGCAAACCTCGTTTCTCTTCTGGAAAATCCAGGTTTTCTAGAAAATCATCTTCTACTCTTTCCAAAAACACTCCCACTGACAAATCTAATGAGGAATGCTACAGGTGTGGGATGAAGGGACACTTTGCTTCTGAATGCAGAAGTAGGTCCTCTGATAAATCTAGACTGTCCTCCTCTAACCGTACCTCCTCTATGTCTGTCAGAACCAAGTCTGATTCCTACCACCCTTCTTTTCAAAAATCAAACTCGTCTGTTCCTTCAAACTCTGACCGTGCTGAAAAGTACAAGGCCAAATACAAAAGAGAGAAGGAAAGAAATGCTTTTCTAGCCAACAAAGGAAAAGGTCTTCTTGCTGAATCTCATGATTGGGCAGATGAACCAACTTCCGAAAGTGACAAGGAAATGTCCAACCTTTGTTTCATGGCTAAACTAGATGATGTTGATGACTGTGAAACTTCTTCCACCTCTATGGCTCTTGTTACTGTTGAGAGCTCCACCTCTTCTACTCAGGTACATCCATTCTTTTCTCTATCTGATGCTGAGAAAATTGAAGCTTTTGACTCTTTGACCATTGACTTCTATGAAGCCAAAGACGCAATGAAAAAGACAAATGCTCAGATAAAATCTCTTTCTTCTCAACTGCAAATTTGTCTTTCTCAGTTAAAACATTTTGACAAAATCAAGGTTGAGCTTGAAGATTTGAAAACCATAAATTTCACTCTTGCCAAAGAGAAAAATAAACTTCTTAAAAGGTTTAAAAAGGAGCAAGAAATTATGAAAAGGTGGACAAGTTCCTCCAAAAACTTAGAAAGGATTTTCCAGGATCAAATACCTTGTGATGACAGGTCTGGACTAGGCTTCAGGAAATCTGACCTTGAACCTCCTTCTTACACCCATGCTCCTTTCTCTCTTCCCTCATTCTATGAATCTTCTGAAGAGAACTATGACAACTCTGAATCTTTGGACTCTTCTGACCTCTCTAAAGATCTCAAGTTTGGAATTTTCATCAAAGTTAAGAACATTGACTCTCCTCATGAAAATGAGGAAGTCCAAGACTCAAAATACTCTTCTAAACCCATTCTTGAGTTTATGTCCTCCTTAAAAATAAATGAACCTTCCTCTTCTAAACCCAAACCTTCTAAAGTTCCTCAGCCTTCTTCAAATAAATTCTCTTCCTCCTAAAAAGGAAAATCGGTTTCCGATCTTCCTCCCAAAAAGAAATTTCCCAAGAAAAACTCAAAGAAATCTTCTTCTCTTCCTATCCCAAGACCATTGATGTTGAAAAGGCTGAATTCCAAGACACCATCTTCTACTCCTTCAACTAACTCTGGTAAAGGTATCTTGGGTCCTAAGCCTCTTGACACTTCTCTATCCTCAAAGGCCATGAAAGTCAATGTGACCAGTCATCACAAGGAAGCTGATCAAAGCTCCAAAAAGATTTTTATCTAAAGAAAATGTTATAACTGTGATAATACCTTTCACCTCGCTAAGGATTGTCCTATGGAAAGATTTGATAAAAATGCTTCCAAGGATTCTTCCTCTTCTTCTAACGCAAAAGGACCCATTTCCAAATGGGTACCAAAGAACTGATTTCTTTGTGATTGCAGGGTCTAGTGCACCAACAAATCTGGTATCTCGACAGCAGGTGCTCAAGATATATGACCGGCAACAAATCTCTTCTTGTTGACTTCGTGCCTACCAAAGGTCCTTTTGTCACCTTTGGTGATAACTCTAGAGGAAGTACTAAAGGTTATGGAACACTCTCAAATGGTTCCATCACGTTTAATAAAGTAGCTTATGTTGAAGGCTTGATGCACAATCTCCTAGGTATAAGTCAGTTGTGTGATCTGGGGTTCAAAGTGATGTTTGAATTATCTTCATGCATCATTTTCAACAAAAATATGGAAACCGTACTCTCTGGATACCGCAAAGAAAATGTCTATGTCATAGACATGGGACATAGTTCATCCTTCGGAACAAACATTTGTTTTGTCTCTGAAAATTCTGCAAAAAGATGATGGCTCTGGCACAAGCGTCTCTCTCACTTCAACTTCAAGACTTTGAATGTCCTTCCAAACCAAGAGCTTGTTACGGGCATGCCAAAGTTATCCTTCGAGAAAGAAAAGTGGTGTGCTGCATGTGAGAAAGGGAAACTCACAAAATCTTCCTTCAAGTCTAAGCAATGCTTCTCCATCTCTCAGCCTCTTTAGATGCTCCACATGGATCTGTGTGGACCAGTCAGTACCCCAAGCCTTGGTGGTAGAAGGTATATTCTTGTTATTATTGATGAATTCACTCGTTACACTTGGGTATTTTTTCTCAGGTATAAGAGTGACACCACTGAAGAAATTATAAAGTTCATCAAGAAGTCTGAAGTGCTGAATGGGCAGCTGGTAAGATCTGTAAGAAGTGACAACGGAACAGAATTCAAGAATAGTATGTTGGATGACTTTTTCAATGAAAAGGGCATCTCTCAGAACTTCTTTGTCGTCAGAACTCCACAACAGAACGGTGTAGTGGAGAGAAAGAACAGAACGCTATGTGAAGCTGCCCGATCCATGCTGAGTGAATCTCACCTTCCTACCTATTTTTGGGCCAAAGCAATAAATACTGCATGTTTTACCCAAAATAGGTCCATCATTGTGAAAAGACACAATAAGACTCCTTATGAAGTCTTTTATGGTAGAAAACCCAACATTGGTTTTCTTCATGTCTTTGGGTGTGTCTGCTACATTCTCAATGATAGAGAAAATTTGGGAAAATTTGGTCCCAAAGCTGATGAAGGAATCTTCGTGGGATATTCTCTCACTTCCAAAGCCTTCAGAGTCTACAACCTCAGAAGGAAGTGTATTGATGAATCCATCCATGTCAAGTTTGATGACCTCAGGACTTCATCACTCTCTTGTGATGATGAAGAATTGAACCGTTGGATATCTTCTTGTGTTGGTGATGGTCCACTTCCAACATCATCAGACATTCCCTATAAAGTTCCCACTTCTCTCTACCAAAACAATGATCCTTCTACATCTCACAATCTTTCCTCTCATCAAGAGGATGACCCTCAGCCTACCCAACCTCAAAATACACTTCAAATCATCCCAGTCTCTCAATCTGACATTCATTCCCCACGTATACCTGTCGATATTCCATCCATATTTCCTCAAAATATCCCTTCCAACTCTCCTCTACAAATTTCTTACCCTCTTCCTTTACCTCCAGCCTTAAAGTGGACAAAAGATCACCCTATTGATCAAATCATTGGTGATCAACAAGCTGGTGTTCAGACCAGAAGAGGTATTGGAAACATCTGTCTCTATGTGAACTTCCTTTCCCTCATTGAACCAAAGAAAGTTGACGAAGCTCTAGCTGATCCGTGCTGGATCACTGCCATGCAAGACGAACTTTCTCAGTTTGAAAGGAACAAAGTCTGGAGATTGGTTCCTCGTCCTTCCAGAAAAACCATGATAGGAACCAAGTGGGTCTTTCGGAACAAAATGGATGAAGAAGGCACGGTGATCAAAAACAAGTCCCGTCTGGTTGCACAAGGCTATAGGCAAGAGGAAGGAATTGACTATGATGAAACATTTGCTCCAGTTGCAAGACTTCAAGCCATCAGAATCTTCCTTGCTCATGCTTCCTACAAGAACTTCAGAGTCTTCCAGATGGATGTCAAGAGTGCCTTTCTGAATGGGGAGCTAGCTGAAGAAGTCTTGTGAAACAGCCCCCTGGCTTTGAAGATCTAGTCCATCCTGACTATGTGTACAGGTTAGACAAAGCTCTCTATGGTCTAAAGCAGACTCCTCGTGCCTGGTATGACACTCTGGCTGACTTTCTCCTGAAGAACAAATATTCAAGAGGTAAAATTGACAACACTCTGTTCGTCAAGAAAACCTCAGGTAATCTTATTCTTGTTCAAATTTATGTGGATGATATCATTTTTGGTGCCACCGATGAGTCACTGTGTGATGAGCTTGCCTCTCTCATGAAAAGCCAATATGAGATGAGCATGATGGGGGAGCTTACCTTTTTCTTAGGACTTCAAGTTAAACAATCTTCAGAAGGAATCTTTATAAATCAATGTAAATACATACGTGATCTTCTGAAAAAGTTCAATTTTGAAAACTCCTCCCCCATGAAAACTCCCATGGCACCACCTTTGAACCTCTATGTTGATCCGGATGGTGTATCTGTGGATATCACCAGCTACCGAGGCATGATCGGCTCCCTTCTCTATCTTACTGCCAGTAGACCATACATTATGTTTGCTACTTGCCTGTGTGCGCGTTACCAAGCCAATTCGAAATAATCTCATTTGGCTGCGGTTAAACGCATTTTTCGGTATCTGAAAGGTACCATGAATCTGGGTCTTTGGTATCCCAAAGACTCAGGTTTTGATCTAATAGGGTATTCAGATTCTGACTTTGCAGGATCTAAGATTGATAGGAAGACCACCACTGGAAGCTGTCAACTCCATGGTGGCAAGCTTGTTAGCTGGTCCAGCAAGAAGCAGAACTCAGTCTCCACTTATACTGTTGAGGCTGAGTATGTAGTTGCTAGAAGTTACTGTGCTCAAATCCTTTGGATGAAGAACCAACTGAGAGACTACAATCAACTGTTCTCCCACATCCCGATTATGTGTGACAACTCAAGTGCCATCGCCATCGCCAACAATCCGGTGTTGCATTCTCGTTCCAAGCACATCGACATCCGGTATCATTTCATCCGGGATCACATCTCCGAAGGTGATGTAGAACTTCACTTTATCCCTACCGACCTTCACTTGGCGGATCTCTTCGCCAAGCCTCTCGACGAAGCTCGGTTCAAATTTCTAATTGGAGAACTCGGTATGTTAAATATCGATCTTTAAATGTTGTTTCATTATTTTAAAAAAAATCGGCTATCGATACTGTTCATCGGCCGAAGTACTATTCATTATATATTAAAAAAAATATGTTTGTTTTTGCAGCCACCGAAAAAGTTAATTTTTTTTTTCTTTTCCTTTTTGCAGCCACCGAAAGAATTTGAAAATTCAAAAAAAAATATTTTCTAAATCTCTTTTTACTGAAACGCCATTTTGGTTTATATGGTTTAAAAAAAACAAATACAAATTTAATTTTTCTTAAAAGATAGGTTGGCTGGCCGATGTTTTAAAAAAAATATTTTTTTTAACTATCAACCCTTTTCTAAATCTCCTAGCCGAATACACCATCAGCACCACCCCCACCCCCACCCCCACCCCCACTTTCCCACTTTTGTTTTAGCCTTTCCCACTTTCCTAGAAATCCTTTACCCTTATATCCTATCAAATCTTTTATCTATCTCTTTTCTCTCTTTCGGCTCTCTCACACCACCCACAACACCCCCCCTTTCCCATGACATCGGCTCCTCTCTCTCTCTCTCTTAATCCCTCCTTCGGCTTCTCACTCTCTCTTCCGACCTCTTAAACCCACCGAAGAACAAACCTCCCTTATACCTCCTTTTTCTATTCTTCGGCCCCAACTTGCCATCAAATTCACCCCTCCCCAATTTTTCTTCGGCCCCTCCCACAAGCCAAAAATCCAACCAGTTTTCCTTTTTCAAACCGAAGCCAATATTAAAAAAAAATCGGCCGAAGTACTGTTCATCGGACGAAGTACTGTTCATCGGCCGAAGTACTGTTCATTATAAAAAAAAATTCGGCGGGTACTGTTTATAGCCGCCGAACTACTGTTTATAGCCGAACATTTAAAAAAAATCGGTTTCTCTGTCTCTCTCTCTCTCTTCCCCTCTTTTCAGTGTCTCTCTCTTACCTCCCCTCTCTCTCTTTCTTCGGCTCACTATCTCTCTCTCCCTCCCCAAGCCGAACCAAACACCCCCCACCCCACCAAACCCCCCTCCCCTCCATTTTTTTTGTCCTTATCCTCCCATACCACCTTTCACTTCCCAAGACTTCCCTTCCCCCCTACTCCCCATCCCATCTTTTCTCCTTTTTCTTACACATCCTACCCTCTCTCACCTTCCTTACAAATCCTTCCATATTCTTTTCCAATCTTCTATTCTTCTCATTTCCCCATAATTTTCCCAACTCTCCCATCACATTCTATATTTTCTTCCATATCCCTACAATCCCTCACCATAATTACCTACCGTTTTCTACCCCCCCCCCCCCTCTCTCTCTTTCTTTTCTTTTAATTTCTTGTTAAAAAAAAAGAGCCCCCCCTTCAAAAAAAAATGGGCCACTAATTTATGAGTTTCTTCGTGTCTTGTAATTTTTCTTAGTGTCAGTACCATTTTTTCTCTATGTGTTTGTGTCATCATCAAATAGGGGGAGAAAAATTGTTTGGTCTCTAATTGATTAGGTGATGACTCTCCGACCAACACTTATAAAGTCATGAAGACCACTTTGAATAATGCTCTCTCTACACTGATCGCCCTCTACTGCCAGGTATGTTCTCCTTCATAAACTCCCGATCTACAATGGGTTGATGCTCTCGACACTCCGGTGTCCAAGGCCCCCTCATCTGTAGTGGCCCCATCTGCCCCGTCCCAAGTAAATCCGGCTAGTTAAAAAAAACAATTAAATGCTTCTGGCACCTCCGCACTTGCTTCGATGACCATACGATCGAAAGAACCTTCAGTTGTTGTCCCGGTCACTCATCCCTCTTCAAAGCGGATGCACTCACCTTCTTCCCCTCCCTCTCCTCTCAAGAGGCTGAGGAAGGTTTCAAGGGCCAAACCACCTACTCCATCCACCGGTTCTTCAAAATCGGCAAGTGTGAAATTTTCCCATTTGGGCCCGGGGACTCTGCTAAACCCAAAGCCACCTCCTTTGTATCCTCACAAAAGGATACAATTGTAAAATCGGGGACCCCTATTATTCCCTCATCAACCTTTTCCTTGGTTGATAAGGATGACTTGGACACCTCCCCAATCCAAGGTGCTTCTTCTCCACCTCACAACCTATCACCCCGGATTCTCAGTCCCGATGATTTTGCACGATCCAAGGATGAATCTGCCTTTCTAGGAGCAGATTCGGAGGATCCCGAAAACTTTCTGACTTCTTACTTTCCGACACCGTGAATTAGTTGAGGGGGAGTTTCTGTTGAGGGGGTGCAACTTACCAGTCATGCTTAAACTCTGCTGAAACCTATTTTGGGATGGACTGTGTGATCAAACCTATCAGACATTAGTTGAGGGGGAGTATGAATTGAGGGGGAGCAATCAACCACTCAAGTTCAAACAATCCCGGCTACTGTCTTCTGTATCTTTGTATTTATATTTTTTTCTTACTCATTCTTGTATCCTTTTGTAAATGTCAGATATACTTAAAAAAATTAAAAAAATTAAAAAAAATTAAAGAAAAAAGAAAAAATAAATAAAAAGAGAGAGAGAGAGGACTATGTAAAAAAGAACCCAAAAGAGTAAAACAGGGTCAAACCGTATTATTCATGTTTTTAATCAAATTTTTTAAGTATAGGATGTCATCCTCAAATAGGGGAGATTGTTGGGTCAACTGAAGATTTGAAGATGACCTCCCGATCTTCCATTTTATATTATCATACTTAAAATATTTTGAGGTTCTTTTAGCAGCTTGGTTTCTATACAAATGTTCGGTGAAGTCGAAGATCAGTCGAAGAAGACAAAGAAGGATAATATCTCTCAAAGCGGATTGAAGATAGACTCCTCAGCCTAAAGCCAAGTATTCCTACTTGATCAACACCATTGGCCAGGATGGTGCCGATCTTAAGTCTTCAGGAGCCGAAGACCTCTCACTCTTCAGGAGCCGAAGACCTCTCACTCTTCAGAAGACGAAGACCTCTTCAGAAGCTGAAGATTTCTCAGTCTTCAGGAGCCGAAGACCTCTCAGTCTTCAGGAGCCGAAGACCTCTTCGGAAGCCGAAGACCTCTCAGTCTTCAGGAGCCAAAGACCTCTTCGGAAGCCGAAGATTTCTCAATCTTCAAAAGCCAAAGATTTCTCAATCTTCAGGAGCTGAAGACCTCTGAGTCTTCAGGAGCCGAAGACCTCTCAGTCTTCAAGAGCCGAAGACCTCTTAGTCTTCAGGAGCCGAAGACCTCTTCGAAAGCCGAAGATTTCTCAATCTTCAGGAGCCGAAGATTCTTAATCTTCAAAGCACGAAGATCTTTCTTACACATTGTACTTTTTTGACAAAGTATATTTGTGATATCTTGCATTGATGGAGACCTTCTCCAAAATATCAGAAAAAAAAGATATGTAGTCTACTTTGCTTTATGATAGGTCACATCAAGATCTTATTGCCTTTGCAAAAATATATTTGGTATCCAATACCAAGATGACAAGTGTCCTCTGCATTTAATGCATGAGGCACTATAAATATGGATGATGGTTCAACATGCAACATCACCAGTTCTACAACCTTCAAGTTCTTTAAGTAACTGGCTTTCTCCTTTCTACGAAGTTATTATTGTTTTCTAAGTGTTTTACAATTGTTCTTCATTTCTCTTAGTGTTAGATTGTTTGAGCAGATTCATCTGTTCTCTTCCGCAACAATCAAAAGTTTTCTATGTGTAATTTTTGATTTCAAATCAATAAGAATTAAATTAAGTGAAAATATGTGTGTATTGTATTCAACCCCCCTTCTACAATACTTTTCTTATTTACTTACTGCTATTTGGGACCAACACTTAAAGAGGGCCTGATTTTAAATGGTTCAATCCTTCTCTGAACCAAACAAACTTCAACCCACGGTCCCTTTCATAATCTCACCTGCGCTTGAACCATAAGAGATACATGGAATGATTCAAAAATCCACACAACCCAGAATACAAGTCCGACTAATGGGTTTTCATTCACCCATGTCAATTAGGATAGCAATCAGAGGGTGCAAACCTCAAATAATGGCATTTTTTGCACATCAACAGGATCCCTTTCCAAGGGAGTTTTGCTACATATCTTAAACCCCAACCAAGATTTGACTATCTTTAATTCATAACCGTCATGCCAATTCTCATAACGAGCCATCAGTAACACAATCTCCACATTCAATACAACATACAGATAACCAGGATGGATATTGAATCTTGTTTAATCAATTTAGAACACTAAGATCTCTGTTTCCTCCCAACCTTAGGTGGTTCATACTACCTCAAGAGTAGCTTACAAATTCAACTGCTCAACTCCACTATTGTTGCCCCAAACGTATTCATTCTTAAAATTTTCAAACAATCTCTATTAAATTGTGGTACGTTTCACCCTTGCACTCAACACTTCGATAATCTTCATAAAAGCTGATCAGATTAAAATTGGTCATGATCTTTACAAATCAAAGCACCATTATGATGTCGACTTTACCCGAGTGGTAAAAGGATCATGCATAAGAGTTATGAATAGATCATTCGCTGCCACTAACACGTCGATATTAAACCTGGACTAATCAAAGTCTCCTCTATAGTCGATTTCCACTTAAGGTCTATCTAGACATTCTCGCTAAATTCTCCTTGAGTTAATACCATAAAAGATTTATCGTACTTTCCTTGAAGAAAAGTTGGCTCAATTCAACCCAACTTTGAATCAGTACTTCATACTGTCACAAAGCACACCAACTGTAAGGATTACCAAAAGTTTTTTAGTCAAGTGATTCTTGCCATTAGCTTGACATTTCACACAGAAACATACAAACACATTCTGCAGAAAATCGTTTAATCTATTCTCTACAATTACACAACTCTTAGAATGCACTCAACATTGAATCCTCAATTAAAACCCTTGACCAAACAAAATGGTCACAATCATCACTCACTAAGTACTAAAGATCTAATCTCCCAGAATCAACATCTATTTGTAAATGCTTCTAAGAATTGAACTGAAGTACCCCAAGTACTCCAATGTTTCTTGACCTCGAACTCCAAAGTCGACTCCTAAGATCTCAAAAAATGACTGTACCACAAATATGGGTAAGCCCACAAGTACTTCATTCCTGACACTACTTCAACTGGCAATGTCGTTTTAAAGTGGACACCTAATATGAGAACTTGAATAAGTACAATACTCTAGCGCCTAACCAGTTTTCTCTGATCGTATGGAATCACCAAAATGGTGTACCACCAATAATCAACACGACGTCCACCAGACAATTCATCAAATCAACCCCATCAATGCAAATAACCACATAAATCTTCAACCCGAAGATTACTGACATGGAAGATCACTACTTTAATAAATGGGATGACCCATAAGTCCAATAACCTAAACTTTAAATATATGTCGGCTACTCATACTAAAATTCCGAAATACAAAGCTAAACACAAGTTCGGTCATCCGACACTCCAACTTCTGAGGACTCATCTAGTCCTCACTTACAACCCATTTCACAAAAAAAAAAGTTTTAAATCTACAGGTCTAATGAGTTCAAGGTTTTTCAAGTACAAAACCTAACAAATATTCCAATTTACAACATTAAAAGTTTTACTGAACACAAAATCTTTATAATCAATCTTACGCACTCATAAAAATTACTACCGCAACTAGGTAGTTGTGCAAAGTGGCCACAAATATCACGCATATAAACCAACTTGAATTTGTGTGATTATTACTCGAAGTAGACAACGACAATATTCTCAACAAAACCATTCAAATGGACCACTACAGTCTAAATATACACTTACTCTCGTCGAGTTACACCTCAAGGACTTATGGACATGGGTGCCTATCCATTCTAAATGAGTTGCACTTCAAGGACTTATGTCTCCTATTGCCTACTCGCTAGTGACCAAATGACCAACAATTATAACTAAATACATATGCCATCTAAATCCTCGTGCACAAGGAGATAGACATTATCTTCACATTTAGATCATGATCAAGTAAGATAGTATTTCTCATGCATAACTCATCCCATACCAATATGTAATAATGCATATTTCCTACTCATGTTTAAGTTTCCCAACTCATTTGGCAACCAACACCACCATCACTCTAACATGTTAAATATAGCTACATTATAACCATTTATAACCAAACTCATATTTGTAAGAGGTGTTCCCTTGTCAATGTATAGCTCATTTTGCAAACTTTATACGCATATAAGAACCTTTGTGATGTTTAAAGTATTCCACAAGAACAAATACTCATATACAAGCAAGATACATAAAACCCTAGTTTTTAGATTAACTTCAAATCCTTAAAATCTTCACATAAGCAAATAATAAAGCATTTATAATACGATAAGGGTTAGGAGACTCACCAAATGGGTTTGTGATGCAAAGACCCAAAAGTTAAACAACCCTAGAAGTAGAGGTTGAATCTTGGGGTTCCAAAAGTAGCTAGTTATTTCTCAAGAACCCTAGAACCGTTAATGATCAAAAATGTCAAGGGTTTGTGGTTGGGTTTGCATTTAATGAAGGAAGGAGCTAAAAGTTGGAAATTACCTTAGGGATGGGAGGAAAAATGACTTAGACAATAACTCCAATTGTTGCAAATGTGGCATATAATTTTCGGCTAGGTTTTAAAGCCTCTTAGGCCGACGACGACCTTGCCACGCAAGAATGCCCAGGGCACTCTCGTCGGGCACTCTCGTCGAGCACTCTCGCTGAGAGTGTACCGTAGCTTGGTCCCTCGCCCAGATTGTATCGCAAGGTGCTTGGCCCTTGCGGTTGTGACATGCGGCAGTGCCCAAGGGCACTGTCGCCGAACTTCTAAATCAGGTACAAAAATTCCAAAGTTCATCGATAACGCACCCAGACTAGATAGCTAACGTTAACAAAATAACAAATGACGTAAATATCTTCTTTCTAACATAGTTCATATGGTTTAGTAGGGGGTGACGCTTAGAAAAAATGAAATGAGAATTTGTTCTAAAAGTTCGGGGTGTTACACGACGATAACACATAATCAAGTCATTTAGCTTTACAATCCTGTAGAATAACGATGAGTTTTCAAGCCAATGGTTCCAACTTAACCAAAATCTCTAACCCACAATGGTTGGCTTAACATGACCACTACACTTAATAATCACATAAGGTGGCAACGCTGTCAATCTTTAACACGTTATTTGTCTAATATCAAAGAAAGCACTCTATACCCCCATTAATCATCACATCCAAAGATTCAAGCACACCTATTTAAATGTAAACTCATAATAACACTAGTCAGGTGCACTATGAACATACATACATACATGAGGATTCTTGCTACCATCGTCGAGATTTTCGATGCTAATGCTTATGACGACCTCTTAATATCCTATCTTAAAGTGTCTAATCGTACAATCTCATTTTCATACAGTTAAAGAAATGTTAGTTTAAGTCTAGGCATCCTAAATCAATACCTAAATCTCTCAAACTTATGCTCTGATACCAACTTGTAACAAGCGACTAAATTAAAATTTTCTTATAATACATCGGATAAAGGATAAATCCCATTCTATAAATCAATACTTGGATTACCTTGAATAGAAATTCTAGATTTAACATTAACAATTGATACATAAAACCTTACATAAAGACTGGATCAATGTTAGGAGCTACTAAAACCCAATAACAGTGAATGTGGAAGACGTCATCAAATAACTAGATCCTTTTCGTGCCTCTAACTAGCACTCACTTCACCATGGTGTCGCTAGAATCCAAACCAAACAAGGACCTGATGCACATGCCGACAGATAAAAAGGGTTAGGCTTACTGCCTAGTGAGTTCAAGAGTTTTCATCTTTAATGTAAAATGGTAAAACTGAAAGAATGCTATTTAAATCACAATTTCTAAAATGAAATGTATTAAATATAAAAGCAAATTTTCCCCCAAAACCCACCATTTTAATGATAAATATCATTAACGAAAACACCCATTTATCATGAGCCAAAACCCAATACTCACGCAAAACATGAATAAGGTATAATATTTAAGTACTGAAAACATGGATAAAACTCTATTATCCAAAGCATCAAAAAAAAAACATGGATAAAGTTCAATACTCAAAACCACAAATCATGGATAACAATTCATACTCAAAACGTCAGCATAATACTCAATACCCAAAACAACACTGTTCGGTGACGGGCAAGATTCAAGACCCAATTTCATCGAATGTTGCGAGAACACAAAGTTAGGCCACTTATCAACGTTCTCGACTTTCACCTTGGGTCATGGATCCCTATATACAACTCCATTGAGCACCACCGCAAGATCCCCAAAATGACCCTAGTGTCTACTCGACCTCTAAATAAGTCTTACCAATCTCCTTATACGGCTCCAATGAGTATGACCACAAGATTTAGCCTCGTATACGACTCAATCGAGTACCACCGTAGGCTAACAGTTCCATATACGACCCAATAGGGTACCACCACAAGATCACTAGCCATGACTTGGGGACAACTCAGTAGACTTATGTGTGGACTCAAAACTCCATCTTAACAATAAGACATACTCCAATGCCTATGAATCCAATGCATTACAGTCTAAAAACATTACATGACTAATATTGAGTTAGTAACGCACTCAAAACATGTAATTTCCAACAAATGTGCAGTAAAATGCACCATACGTCCAAAGCTCCTCATTGATCTAATAAAATCGAACAAATGTTCCCAAGACCCATCTGAGTCAAAACTGAGCCAAAGGCATCAACAACTCAAACACTATTTAATAAAATCCATAACATGCGATAAAATATATTTGACCTATGTTTATGCAAACACATGCTTCGAGTGCATGATTAACTAAAAAGCTTGAATATGCATTTTTCCAAAACACACACATTAATAAGCATTATCACTAAATAATCTCCATTTACCAGATAAATCGTAAAAAATAATACACTTATGATTTATTTATCAAAATGCCAAAAATCCTAAAAATGGGTATTTCACAAGATTTATAAAATCGAACACACCAAATAGGAAAAACTCATCAAATAATCCAACCTGTGATAATTATCAAGTGGAACACACAAATACTTCAAAATGGACATTTTTGGCATGTACATAGTTTTCACAAATCAACTTGAACTCACCTTGCTATATTTCGGCTAAACATAGGTTTTACCCCAAAACTTGAGCTCCCTTTGGTGAAGAGATGCATACCTTTGAACCAACCCTCAAACCAAGATGTGAAGTTATCAAAATGATTCATTTACTTCTAAAACATCAACATATACCATAACACATTTGTTACATCCCCTGTCCCCATGGTCCAAAATGGGTGAGTGACTTAACATAAATGCACAACTAATTTAGAGATATTAATAAACTCTAAACATATATTACAGAGTTCTAAAACATATTTCACAATCCAAAATATCACATTCCAAAAAGTATTTATCCAAGAACTCCAAAATTTCATGCTCGATCTCAAGTCCCGTCCCCATAAGCGTCACTTTGAACCTACCGTGTCAGAAACAAAAACACGGCTAAGCACAGGGCTCAGTGAATGGATTATAAAATAAATTCAGAGATAACAATAAACACATCGATAACAAAGCCGAAGACGTAAAAATTCAATTGAAGATAATTCATGAAACTCAAGTTCATAGTTCATTTAACTCAAACAAACCTTCAGTAGTATAATCAATAGAGTTGTTGGTGTAAAGAGATCAAAACCCTAGGTTAAAGGATGGTTTTAGAAGTTTACCTTTCAAATTCTAGGAACCCCAAATCATCAAGGACAATTTAATCCTCATTGTTCTCCACTTGAAAAGCTTTGGAACAGAAACCATAACCTCAAGAATCACCCAAATCGGATGAAAAACGAGTGAGGTATGACCAAATGAAGAAATAGCCCGAAAATCGGATTTTATAACATCTGCCCCTTCTCGGCGATTGTGACAAGCGACCTTGCCAAGGTACAATCGGCTGTAATGGTTGCACAAATTGTACCGAGAGTCATCCCCCTCTGGGTGTAACACCCGTAATTTTCGGTAAGTGATCATCACCCGGACGCTTCTGTGACATGTAAACAGTGGGGTTTTGTTGGGAAATGTTTTATTTAAAATCCTTTGGAGTCTCAGGAGTATTGGCAATCAAAAAGTCGAGTTTCAAGACTCCGGAAAGGCCCCGCGACAATGCACGACGACTATGACAGTGTCATAGTCGCACTGTCACAGTCGCAGAGAGTGTACCGTGGGCTGGGGGAGGATGACGACATTTCCAGGAGACATTGCCCAGAGCAATGTCATTGGTCAATGTCGCACCAGAGGACCAGGGCGTTGTTAAGTTCGAGTTTTCAGCCTTTTCTTCATTTTCTAATATCCAAACTTCCCCATTCACTCCCAAATTGGTCCTCCTTTATTCCCCACAAACCCTAACCCATTTTAAGGTCATTTCCATGGATTATAAGGTGTTCCATCATCATCAAGCTTGAAACCCCAACCTCATGTGCTAGATCAAGTGTTCCTTCTCATTCCTTGAGATTTATAAGTTTTAGGGTTTTGCTCAAAACCTATGTGGTAAGTTTGCCTTCTCCATTTCTAAACCACATTAAGTGATGTAAATGGTTCATTGATGATTTCCTAGTGTTTTATTACTCCAATGTCAATTTGTAAGATTTTGGAAGTTTTGGGTCAAAATTAGGGTTTTGGGTGTAAGGGGAGATTTTGGTATAATATGTTTGGGGAAGGTTTCTATATGGTTGGATGTGGTTATTTACGGTTGAAAATGTGTGGATCTAGGTTTTGGAAGTTGGAGTTGAAGAGTTAGAATGATTGTCTTCGGAAAGCCTTGGGTGAGATCTATGCTTTTGGAGGCCAATGGTTGGGGATTGAAACCTACGTTTAACTTAACCTAGCAATGTGAGTTCGAGTTGATTTGTGAAAACGGTGTGCATGCCAAAATGGTTATTTTAAACTGTTTTATATCTTGCATGAAATTGTTAACTGCTGATCAGTTTGGTTATTTTGAAAGTGTTTAACTTTATAAACTTATATAGCGTACATTCATATTATTTTGGGCATTTTGATAATGAGTCATAAATGAGTGTGTGTGGTGAGTTATTGCATAAATGAGATTATTCGGTTAAAAGACATTTTTAGTGTTGTTGGGTAAAAGGGTTAATTTTGTGTTTTGGGACATTTTGAAAGGATAAAGAGTATACATTTATTTGGAAAACCTTTTGTCTCGACTTCAACTGTGTTGGAGTCCATTCAAGTATTTTGGAGCATGTGATTTCATGGTATGGGTCGAGTGCGTTTATTATTTGAAAAAGGTTGGTCAAAAAGAGGTTTTGAGAATATTGGCTCGATGTCGTTTTAAGGGAGTTTTGAGAACACTTGTCCGGTTTTATATGGCTCAATGTAGAGTCCAGTCATGACGTACGTATTAATGCGCTGTGTTGCGTATTGAGGTTGATTACGGGCTCTAGTGCTTTGATCACTCATGTGTAGTCCGGTAAGGTTAGATTGTGTTGCATTAGATCCGTAGGCACGTAAGTCAATCTGTTTTGAGATGGTCATTTGGGTATTGCGGGGTTGAACTTCGGTACCCATGTTTTATGACTGGAAACTTTACAAGCGATCACTAGGAGGGTTGAGTCTGTTAGTGATGCCGGGGGAGTAGTCTTTAAGTGTGTCGGGCCTTCGGGATGGAGTTCTTCAGAATGATCCATGAAGGTCAACTGACTTGGGGTGACGCTTGATAAAGAAGTCGTAGGGATACCGAGCTGGGATGTCGGGAGGTGTCATGTGATTAACGTTGTTTGGGTGACATACTTTTGTGTTTCCTCCACTCTCAACGGATACGGGTCTCCCCTGTTGTCGGCTAACAGTATTTTAAATATAAGGACGTCTTATTTTATTGTTATTGGTTCTTTATGGTCGCGTGAGTATTGGACCTAGTGTCCATGTTTTCGGACGTACGGTATATGTGGTTTTGACAAAGATTCATGGGTCGAATAATTGCCCCACCGGTGCTAGGGTGTTTTGGGACATAACGTTTTATCCGCATATCTTAAATGGAAGTCATTTCATACTCATGTTTCGAGCTAGTCTACATTACTTCAATTTATAAATCATGTTTGAAATGAGGTGTCCATCTCTGAAAGTGCATAACATTGGATCCGAGTTATTTTATACGTTTTAAAGTACATCAATTGAACGATCATGATTCCAAGCGAGATCCATCCTTTTAATGCTATATTTTCTCATGTAAAACTCTTGAACTCACTCGGCGTTAAGCCTAACCTTTTTATTTGTTGGCATGTGCATAAGGTACCGGTTGGGGGTTTGGTTCTAGCAACTATGACGAGTTGAGCCTTTGCTTTGTGCAAGTGTAAGTGGTTGGTGAAGTCTTCCGTGGTTTGGAGATAGTGACTATTATTGGGTTTTAGTAGCACCCATCCTTAGTATAGATTGTTTGTATAGAATGTATGTGTATAATTGAGGTTAAATCTCAGATTATGTTCGTAGATGAATTATTTATTGGTGTATTTAGAAATTTTTAATTTAGTTGCTATTTCCAGTTTTGAAGGTGTTACAAGTTGGTATCAGAGCTTAAGTTTAAGATATTTAGTGTCAGGATCGAATTCTCAACAAGAATTAATTCTCAGAAACAATATCAAAGAAGTTTGCGGAATAACACTTTGATATTTAATCAAACAGAAAATCAAAACAGAATATAATCAACAAACTGTAAACTTGTATTGAATGCTTTGAAGTTACAAGATTACACACTCAACCTCAATATTGATGAACAGGCTCACCAATACGAATTCTACTTCTCTAGAATTAGGATCTATGTCTTGAGGTTGATTTTCTCTCTAAGAAAAAAATAAAAGTTCTCTTTAATCTATTCTATACATTCTATACATATACTAGTCAAAAGATAATTACAATAATTAAACAAATCTTCAGTATATCTTCCATGTATATCTCAAAGATTCCATAATCTTCAGATTATCCAGCTGTCATTCTTTCCATCCGAATCTCTTAAGCAGCACTAACCATGATCAACAGCATTAACTTCTTCTAGCAGCATTAACTATTAAGCAGCACTAACTACTAGCAGTACTAACTAGCTAAGCAGTACTAACTTTGTTCAAGCAGCACTAACTTTGACTAGCAGTATTAATAGTACTAGCAGTAGTAATACTCAGCAGTATTAACCTTTAAGTCTTCTAGCAGTATTAACTCTGTATCAGCAGCATTAACCATACTTGAGTTTTTCTTCAGTTCCCAACAATCTCCCCCTAACTTGACTTTTAGGAAAAGAAGTCAAGTTCTTCAGATGCTCCCAAAATCTTCATTGATCTACTCCAATATTAGGATCCAGTCCCATACTCTGATTGATAGTCCTCTGAATTAGATACTTGGCCAATTCTGAATTTGGTGCACAACCCAACTTCTTATTCAACATGGCATGAAGCTTAAGATTTGTATGCTTGTAGACCCTATCCACCAAGTAGTACTCCATGTGGAAAGTATCCAATGCTAGTTCATAGACTCCACTCCTTTCATAGAGAGTCCATCCTCTAACAGTTTTGAACACATCTCTGATTAAGTGCTTCACTACTTCTGGATTGAATAACATACACAAGTATTCCATGACCAGCTTCACTATAGGTAACCCTGGAGCTGTCAACTGATCTGCATAAATTTTCATCCCCACTTCAAACATTTCTTCCAAATCAGATCTTGAACACTCTCTGACAATTTTGTTCCAGGTGTTGTATACTTCATACTTCTCATCATTTCTTTTCAATCTGATGTATTCTTTGCCATCCACCTCCATAATATCCCAATGGATAACTTCAGGAGGTTTAAATCCAACAGGTTCAACTGAAATAGGCTTTGGAATTTTATCCATTACTACCATGTACATATTTACATCTGAACTCTGTGGTATTTCTTCCTGAGTTTTAGCTTCATTCTGAGGTGCCTCTTCTTCTTCAGTAACCTTTTGCTCTTCTTCTACTCTAGGCTTCTTTACACTTTTCTTTCTTTTAGCCATCATTTTGGTTCTTTTCAAAGTCTTTTGAACCTGCACTAAAGTAGCTTCCTTCTTCTTTTCTTCCTTGTTCTCTGCCTTTTCTTTGATAGGAGTTCCCTCTTCACTTTCAGGGAATGGTTGATGCATATTCACATCATGTCTCTCCTTTGCCTTCTTTTCAAACTCCACTCTATCCTTTTCATTATTTTTCAGCTTCCCCATTTCTTTCTCATAAAGATCCCTGATTTGATCAAAAGTCATCTTCACAAACATTTCTTTCTTTACCCCAATTGCACTCCTCAAGAAAGTTATCATTTTGTTTCTTTCCTGAGTGGCAAGGTAAGTTTGTGAATGTCTTCTTTTCTTTGCACTTGATTTGACTATCATGGCCTTTCTTAAGCTTATTGCCCTTTGCTTAGCTTTCTCTGTTTCAAGCCCTTTCTGATAAGCTTCATTTAATTCAGCAGCTAGAGCCTTTGCCATCTCCCTGTCTTTTTCAACCTGAACTCTTTCTTCTTTTTCAATATCCTCCTGCATCTTCCTGGCTAGAGCTTCATCTGATTCAACCAACCTTTGCTTCTTTACTGGTTGATCAGATTCCACCATCTTTGCTTTTCCTTTGTCTTTGTTCATGGGCTTCTTACTGTTATCTTTCTTTCTCACTTCTCCTTTTTCTCCCCCTTCATTTATGACCACTCCCTTTGTTTTGAGAGTGTCATTCTTTGCTTTGATGAGCATTTCAGCTACTTCAATTTCTGTTGGAGATAACTTTGTTACTACTGCTTGTGAAGTTTCAGCAGCACTAACAGTTTCTGCTTCTAACTCCCCCTCAATACTGTTCTTCTCCCCATCATGCTCCCCCTCAACTTTTTCTTTTTCCTCATTCAGGTTTACTTCAGCCTCTGACTCCCCCTTTTTGGGAGCATCAGACACTGGTTCCCTTCTCTTTAGCACAAATTGTTTCATTTTCTTCTTTTGAATCAGCCTTGTCACCATCTTCTTTAGTTTTGCAATCTGGACTTGTTGTGACAGTATCACCAGCTTCATCTCCTCTATTTCTTTTCCTTGTTTCAGAACATCTAGGTTGATGTTACCCATTGTCTCCATCAATTCATCATAGTTATATCTGTCCTCACCTTCTCCAGGAGTGTTACCCCCTATTGAAGGATCATTGGATCTTTTATTAGTGGAAGTCTTCTGCCTAGCAGAAGCCCTGTCCACCCCTGTGGTTTCTTGGCACCAGGGACCTTCAAATGATTGCTCATTTAAAGTTGCCATGGGGGAGGTCTTATTGATGTTACCACTTTCCTCCTCTGTGCTAGCAGGAGTAGTGGCAGCCTCATCACCCATATGCTCTACCTCCTCCTCAGAGAGCACCTCCTTTGGGTTGGGAGACACCCATGTGGTTTCCCTTTGGATATTCTCTAGGGGAGAATTCTCCCTTAGAGGGCTTAAAGGCTGAGAGGGTAATGGTACAAGAAGGGAAGGAGCCTTTTTTACCTGTTTCCTCTTGTAAGTTTGGGTGATAGGAGAGGTTGGTTTTTCAAGAAGGGACTGGGGAATTGATTTTGAGAGGGAAGGTTGGGCTTGGCTAGCAGTAGGTTGGTCTAATGGGGGCCTTGACCCTGCTGCCATACCTTCATTGGTTTGGGACACCACCATCGTTGTAGAGAACAATGGGGTGTCAACTCCTTCAGAGTCCCCAGCAGATCTTCTCATATTTGAGAAAACCTTGCCTTTGGGGGGTTTAGGTACATATACCCCAACAGGTTGAGGTATATCCGTCAATTCATGAGTAATAACTTCTTGAACAAACCTGGGATACATAAAGAAGCTCTTTTTGTTTCCCATGTTTGAGACAAGATCACTGAAAATCATTTTAGAAAAATTATACTTTCTGGCAGTGGCCAAGCACACCAAAGCATAAGCAATAGTGCTGCTGAACTCACTCCATCCAGTAGTCTTTTTGGAGATACAATGCATAAGAGTATGGACAAAGAAACGCCGTTGGGGTGAAAATTTTGCTTTAGAGAATTTGAAAACTCCCAATGGGCCTCCATACCCCATTCTTGTAAGATTTGAAAACAGTTCATCGTTTGGGATAGAGGTTATACCAGAGGCATCGTCTAGACGTAGACTGATGCGAATAACCTCTTCAGTAACTGTGAGTGATTGATCACAGATTCTTGTCTTGATCATCTGCACACCATTCTCAACAACAATGGTTGCATTAGCCCAGAACTGCCTTTGATGCTCGATATAGATTGTAGGGGATACAATAAGAGCATGAGCAATGTGGCTTGACTTGAGGAAATCCACAATCTGATGAAATCCTGCAGCTTGCTTTGGTTTTTGTAGCATCGCAATCTCATTGTGCTCGTCAATGAAAGTCATTGATGCCATTGATCTTAGTGAAAAGCTTGCCTGAAGACTTCGAACTTGAGAGAGAAAAGGTTTAGAGCACAAGAGAACAGTATGCAAAGAGTCGTTATGAACTTTTAGGCGGGCAAAGAGTATTTATAGTATTCGGAACATAAGCAGTATTAACCTAGAGCAGTATTAACTAACGAGCAGTATTAACTGAAAGCAGTATTAACTACTAGCAGTATTAACTACTAGCAGTATTAACCACTAGCAGTATTAACTGAAAGCAGTATTAACCACTAGCAGTATTAACCACTGAAAGCAGTATTAACCACTAGCAGTATTAACTGAAAGCAGTATTAACCACTAGCAGTATTAACCACTGAAAGCAGTATTAACCACTAGCAGTATTAACTGAAAGCAGTAGTAACTACTAGCAATATTAACCACTGAAAGCAGTATTAACCACTAGCAGTATTAACTGTAAGCAGTAGTACCTACTAGCAGTATTAACTGACTTACTCCTTTTAAACTTGCTAAACACTGAGTACTGCTATGCATATCCTGAAAAAGAAGATTAGTAACTCCAAGAATAATATACAGGTATAAAACCACTTTTTGAGAAGGGGATTATTCAGAGTTGATCATTCCCACACTTGTTATCAAGAAAGTGAATCTACCCACATCAAAAGCTTTAGTGAATAGATCAGCAAACTGATTATCAGTGTGAACTTTGACAACTTGAATAAGTTTCTTTTCATTACAATCTCTTATAAAGTGATACCTGATCTCAATGTGCTTTGTTTTTGAGTGCTTGACTGGATTATTCACAATGCTAATAGCACTGCTGTTGTCAATAAAGATTGGAGTGTGTAGAAAGGTTACCCCATAATCCAACATTTGATTCTGAATCCATAAGACTTGAGAACAGCAACTTGCAGCTGCTATGTACTCTGCCTCTGTTGTAGATGTGGATACTGTGGTTTGTTTCTTGCACTGCCATGAGACTAGTCTAGCACCCAAAAACTGACATCCTCCAGAAGTAGATTTTCTGTCCAAGTTTGCCCCACCTAGATCACTGTCTGAGTATGCTATTAGGTCAAAGGGTGAGTCATGAGGATACCAAAATCCCAATCTGGGTTGCCCTTTAAGATATCTGAATATCCTCTTAACATCTTGAAAGTGAGATTGCTTTGGCCTAACTTGGAATCTTGCACATACACAGACTGGAAACATTATATCTGGCCTTGATGCTGTGAGATACATGAGAGAGCCAATCATAGATCTGTAATGATGCACATCTATATCCTCCCCCTCAGGATCTGCAGATATTTGCTTGTGTGTTTCCATAGGTGTGCTTGCAGGTTTTGACTCTGAGAAACCAAACTTGGTTAGAATGTACTGCACATACTTGGATTGACAGATGAAGATTCCATCTGACTTTTGTTGAACTTGGAGTCCAAGGAAGAAAGTAAGTTCCCCCATGGAACTCATTTTGAACCTTTGATGCATTAAATCCTCAAACTCCTTGCACAATTTGTTTCTTGTAGATCCAAAGATAATGTCATCAACATAGATTTGTACCAGCAAGATATCCTTCTTCTTTCTCTTGATAAATAGAGTCTTATCAATGACTCCTCTTTCAAAGTCATTTTCCAAGAGATAGGATGACAGAGTGTCATACCATGCTCTTGGAGCTTGATGTAGTCCATAAAGTCCTTTCTTTAATTTGTATACCCTGTCTGGATAGCTTGGGTTTTCAAACCCTGGTGGTTGACAGACATATACTTCTTCTTCAATTGAGCCATAGAGAAAAGCACTTTTTACATCCATTTGATAGACTTTGAAATTCATGTAAGAAGCATAGGCTAGAAATAGTCTGATTGCTTCTATCCTAGCCACAGGTGCAAAAACTTCTTCATAATCTATACCCTCTTCTTGAGTATATCCTTGAGCCACCAGCCTTGCTTTGTTCCTTATGACAATACCTCTTTCATCTCTCTTGTTTCTGAAAATCCATTTTGTGCCAAATGCTCTGTGACCTTTAGGAAGGTCTACTAGATCCCATACATCTTGGAGCTTGAACTGTAACAGTTCTTCTTGCATTGCTTCTATCCAGCTAGATTCTTTCATAGCATCATGTGCCTTTTTAGGCTCAAGCTGTGATAGAAAACAAGAAAGCACTGTATGCTGTTGATCTTGCATTTCCTGAAGCCTGCTTTGATGTCTAGTCATCATAGGAGAAGAGATATCTCCTATTACCAGCTGTGGAGGATGATTCTTTTGAACTCTGGTGTTATGACTAGGTTCTCCATTCAGTCCAGCCTCAAGATTGGATTCATGCAACTCAACTGAAGTGTTTTCAGATGCCACTTCATTATTTTCTTGAGTCTCCTCATCTCTAGTTTCTTCTTCACTCTGACTTGGTCCAGTAAATGATTCCTTTTCACAGTCTTCAACAGAATTTACTGTGGGTATGGGAAAAATCACAGATTTAGATATACTTTATTGAACTTGTGTGATTCCTGATCCTCCACTTCCTGTTCCTGTAAACTCATTACTGAAACCAAAAGAGTTAGTTAGTGAATCAATGTCAAATAGCCACTGAGGTCCAGACCCAACAGGATTTGGTGTGTTCTCATTGCATTTGACATTGTCACTTTCTTCAATTATTCTAGAAGAAGAGTTAAAAACTCTGTAAGCCTTACTCTGAGATGAATATCCAACAAGAAATCCATCATCTGCTTTGCTATCAAACTTACCTAAGTGAGATTTGGTATTGAGAATTGTACAAGGACACCCAAAAGGTTTGAAGAAACCAATGAAGGGTTTTCTTTGATTTAAAAGCTCATATGGGGTCTTGTTCTTTTGCTTGACCACTAGAACTCTGTTTTGGACATAACAAGCAGTATTAACTGCTTCAGCCCAGAAGGTAATTGGCAATTTTGAATCAGCCAACAGAGATCTAGCAGCCTCTATTAGTGTTCTATTTCTCCTTTCAGCAACACCATTCTGTTGAGGAGTCCTAGGAGCACTATATTGCCTCTCAATACCTTTGTCTTCACAAAAGGTGTTTAGATCATGATTTTTAAACTCAGTTCCATTATCTGATCTAATGACTTTTACTCTTTGATTAGTTTGGTTTTCAATTCTTAGAATAAAGGATTTGATAAGACCACTTGTTTCATCCTTAGTCCTTAGAAAATATACCCAAGTAAATCTGGAGTAATCATCAACAATAACCAAGCAGTAAGATTTCTTGCCTATACTCATAACATTTGTAGGACCAAACAGATCCATATGCAGTAACTGGAGACAAGAAGAAACAGAATTTAACTCTTTGGTCTTATGAGAAGTTTTGTGCTGTTTGCCTTTAAGACAAGCAACACAATGATCATTACATGAAAAGACTTTTGAAGGTAAACCTCTTACAAGGTTGTTTTTAACAAGATTGTTCATAGTCTTGAAATTCATGTGACACATCCTTCTGTGCCATAGAGAGGATTCATCTACAGAAGCTTTTGAAACAAGACAATTCAGAGATGAATCACTATCAACATTGTTCATATCAAGACAGTAAACATTTTCCTTTCTTGGAGTTCTAAGTAGTATCATGCTTTCATCAACTACCTTGAACCCTGGAGCAAGAATCATACACTCAGTATTAGTAAATAATATACTATGTTGTTTGTCACAAACCTGTGATACACTTAACAGGTTGTACTTTAATTGATCAACATAGTAGACATCCTCAAATGTCATCTTACCTTTGGTGACATTACCTTTTCCACTTATCTTACCACCAGTAAGATTATCTCCAAATGCAACATGTCCTCCATTGATATGCTTGAAGTCCTGAAGGCATGACATGTTGCCTGTCATGTGCCTAGAGCAACCACTATCAACATGCCAAATGCTCTTTCCCTTGAGCTGTTGGTTGCCCTGCACATTAAATAAATCAATTAGTATGAATTAGGAACCCAAGCCAAAGTGGTCTTGGGTACCCCTTTCTCATCAAAATACTTGCATTCTTTCTTGACAAGATTTTTGAACTTTAACTCTTCATTCTTGGAGTACTTTGTTACAATAATAGGCTTGGAAATATTTTTGCTAGAATCAGTACTGATTTTAGAAGTACTAACTGCCTTGGCAGCACTTGCATGCTTAACAGTACTAACCTTGTTAGCAGTAGTAACTATGTTAGCAGCAATAACTGTGTTGGCAGTATTAACCATTGAAGAGGTATTAACAGTATGAGCAGCATTAATATTTTCAGCAGTACTAACACTGTTAGCAGTAGTAACTGTGTTAGCAGTACTAATATTGTTAGCAGTACTAACACTGTTAATACTTCTAGGTACCCACATTTTGACACTTTCTTTTAAAATCTTTTTCTTTAAAGTGCCTTTACTTTCAATAGATTTCTTTATCACATGTTTCTTTCCAGCCTTCCTATAACCCACAGATTTTTGCACAAATCTTTGAAAGTTCATCTGTTGGTTAATAGGGTTAAAGTAACAATACTTAGCCAAATGATTCAACTTGCCACATATAAAACAAGGTTTTGGTCTATTGATTTTATTCAGATCAACTCCTTGTTTCTGAGCCCATTGATTATTCCAGTTTCTTTGATTTCCTCTTTTTAAACCAGAATTTAGGCTCTTGGCTTTATTGCAATCACACTGTTTACAAGATCCAGGATTCACAATTGTGGTTTGTTTGTAATGGACCTTGTTATCATTTCCTTTAGTCTTCTCTATCTCCTTGGACTTGACCCAGATTTTCCCACATCCCTCATTGGTGATAATATTGTTTTCTAATGGTATCTTTTTACTCACATTATTATCCCTGTTCTCACTGGCTCCTTTCTCAGTCAAATCCTTAACTACTACCTCATCCAAAGGATCTATCTTAAAAGCTTCTTCAGACAAGTCCTTTTTCTCCTTAGTTTCTAACAAGTCTGATGTAGGAGAAATATAGTTGTTATTGTAAGGAGGGGGTGTATTGTTGTATCCAATACCAGGCTTCATCTTATCATGTATCTGAGCCTTTAGAAGAGAGTCCATTGCTTTTGAAGCATAAGAAAACTTGTCTATGTCAAGCTTAACTTTTGACAGTTCCTCTTTCAGTCTATCATTCTCTTCTAAGGACTTAGACAGTTTGGTTTCTAACTCATTCTTTTCCCACTTCCAATAGTTTGTGTCATAAGAGTGTTGAAGTTCATTAGCTTGAAACCCTTTGATTTGCTCTTCAAATCTCTCTACTATCAACACATAATCTCTTCTGTCCTTTTCTAATCTTTTGAGGTCATCACACATACTTTGATTGTGATCCCTGTATCTTGTAACAGTGTCAATGCAAGATTTAGTGCAAAGATTAGAACTTACCTCAGTGGGGAGATCAGACACTTCTGCCATAAGAGCTTGGTTCTGAATGGCTTCCTCAGCTTGATCACTCCAGTCAAATCCCATTCCTTGTTGAGAAACAAGGGCTTGAGCAGGATTCTTGTTCAGATTGTATCCTCCATTCTGAGCTTGTTGATGGTTGTTGTTTGGAACAGCACTCCTGCATTCTCTAGCAAAGTGTCCTTTCTTGTGACACTTAAAACATTCCACCTTGGTTTTGTCAAAACCAGCTCCATCTTCTCTTCTTTGAGAGAAGTTATTTCTTCCAGTTCTTTTAATGAACTTTTTCACCCTCATGAATAACATGGCCATCTACCATTTAATATCCATCTCCTCCAGTTCATCAGGGTGAATTTGATCAAGATCATCATTAATCAGAGAATTGCTGCTATGACTGGACAAAAAGGCTTCAAAGATAGTTTCAGTGCCTTTTTCTGAACTTACTCCACTGGCAGTACTAACTGCTTCAGGGTTGGCAGTAGTATCAGTGGATGCTGAAAGAAGTGCAGCATTGTGAATATAACCAGAGGGCTTCTTCTTGGTTTCTACCTTAGTTTCAAAAACTCTTAGATCATTGTATAGATCATCAAGTTCTTTCTCTTCCAGATTGTCACTCTGTCTATATGAGACAGTGTACATAGTCCATTCATCCCCAAGAGATCTGAGGAACTTTCTGTTGATATCATCTTGTTCCATCTTCACCCCTACAGTAGCCAGTTCACCTATGAGT
Organism: Arctium minus; assembly: GCA_954870635.1. Taxonomy (NCBI): domain Eukaryota; kingdom Viridiplantae; phylum Streptophyta; class Magnoliopsida; order Asterales; family Asteraceae; genus Arctium; species Arctium minus. The sequence continues at coordinate 149,086,160 of OX941081.1, forward strand.
TTATTGGACCTATCAAAAGTTTGAGTCATAGACTCATTCTTTGTGGAAGTGAAGTTCTCATACTGCTGCTTTAGAACATCTCTTTGATTTCTTTTGATGCTCTTAGTTCCAGCAAATCTTTTCTCTAGAGCATTCCAGAGAATCTGAGCATCAGTGCAGTTGCAAAATTGATGCTGATATTCATTGGGAATGGCCAAGAGCAGAGTGCTCAAGGCCTTCATCTCTGTCTGTCTGATCTTCCTCTCACCATCTGTCTTTGGTGGAGGTCTTTTCCCATCTGGTCCTATCCTTCCAGCTTCAGAAGGACCATTCTCAATGATATCCCACATTGAGTAGTCAGTGAGAAGAATATATTGTCTGATTCTGATCTTCCACATGTCAAACTCACTTGGTTTGAGCATTGGAACCTTAGAAACCAAAGTACTGCTTGATTCTGTAAGATTTTCCATGATGAATAACTGTTTCTGAGAGAGTTAGGCTCTGATACCACTTGTCAGGATCGAATTTTCAACAAGAATTAATTCTCAGAAACAATATCAAAGAAGTTTGCGGAATAACACTTTGATATTTAATCAAACAGAAAATCAAAACAGAATATAATCAACAAACTGTAAACTTGTATTGAATGCTTTGAAGTTACAAGATTACACACTCAACCTCAATATTGATGAACAGGCTCACCAATACGAATTCTACTTCTCTAGAATTAGGATCTATGTCTTGAGGTTGATTTTCTCTCTAAGAAAAAAAATAAAAGTTCTCTTTAATCTATTCTATACATTCTATACATATACTAGTCAAAAGATAATTACAATAATTAAACAAATCTTCAGTATATCTTCCATGTATATCTCAAAGATTCCATAATCTTCAGATTATCCAGCTGTCATTCTTTCCATCCGAATCTCTTAAGCAGCACTAACCATGATCAGCAACATTAACTTCTTCTAGCAGCATTAACTACTAAGCAGCACTAACTACTAGCAGTACTAACTAGCTAAGCAGTACTAACTTTGTTCAAGCAGCACTAACTTTGACTAGCAGTATTAATAGTACTAGCAGTAGTAATACTCAGCAGTATTAACCTTAAAGTCTTCTAGCAGTATTAACTCTGTATCAGCAACATTAACCATACTTGAGTTTTTCTTCAGTTCCCAACATTTAGGTATTGATTTTCGGATGCCTAGACTCAAACTAGCGTTCTTATAAGTGATTGAAAGTGAAGTTGCACATTAGGTGCCATAAGATAAGATATCTTGGAGTTGATCGAGTCGCTAGAAACGGGAAATTTGTCAAGGGACACAAGGATGATCATGTATGGTACGTTCATAATGGCACCTGGCCACTGTTATGGTGAACCTACATATTATATGTGTATACTTGAATTACCTTGGTATGATGACCGTTGGGGTAGTGAGGAAGTTTCTAAGCGAGTAATCTAAGGAAAGGTTGATGTCTATAACAATGTCACGTTGAAGTGATAGTTAAGTGCGATGAATGCGTTAAGTTGATCATCTTGAGTCAGAATTATTGGTTGGATTAGAACTATAAGTTCGTTAGACCAATTTTATTTCGAGGATAAATTGTAAGTTAACCAAATTAGTGGGGTTGTGGCTCTAAGATGTTTGATGCATCCGGATGACAATAGTATGTCGGGAAATGAAGGAGTGTAGTCCTAAGATGCTGAGTGCCGACCAAAACTATGCACGAAATGTATTTCTAAAATGAGTTTGCATAAATTGTTTCTCATGTTCTCAAACATAAAGTGAGCTATATTATAAAGTCTCGATAAAGCATTTATTACTCATCGGATTTTAAACCACGAGTTAAGCATGCATAAGATTGTTTTGTTGCACGCGATTGCATATTGTTGTTAAGAATCTCTTCGTCCACGTTCCGTGTCTAACGCTATTTTTGGATATTGTAATATTCGTGTTTTAATGTTATTTGAGTTATTGGGCAAGTAACTGTGGAATTTTTGACCTTGACATTGGATCTCCTCCACGTATGTTAAGTTTTTAAAGGAAGAGTTGTTCCCATGTTTTTGAGTCGGAATTTTCTTGGGAATTTTAGTCTGTACGTGTCGCGTTGAGTTTTATAAGATATTGTTTTGCGACATTTTGGGTGCATGAGTGTACTTTGAGTCGCGTGGGTTTTAATTTTATTACATGCAAATTCACGAGTTTATTAGGCGTCGTGTCTCATGAAAACTTTGTTGAAAATGGTCACTTTATCTTACGACATCTTGCGTTGCGTAAATAAATTCTGGGTACGTGTACATATGCATTTGTGTGCGTTGATTGACAAGTTTTGTTAATGGTTGTCATCTCACATGTTGTTTTGGGAAAGTTTCATTATTGCGGGAGTTATCTTTGAGCTATATACGAAAGTCAATCGTTATATACTATTTGCATTTGGGTTAAACCATACTGTTGGTGTGAGTAAGCATATAAAGGATTTATGTTATTTCAGTTATCGATTTTACTGTTAGAAATTTTCCGCATGCATTAAACGAGTTAGCGGTATTCGAGTCGTTGTAATTATTATTTTGGTCCAGTGTGTTTTATCTTTGCGGCTTGGCGTTTTAAACTCGATTTGAAATTTAGTTACGCTCCCATCGTTTACCGGGTTTTGGGGAAATAAACTGATGCATATGAAACTTGTTGAGAATTTTATGCCGCAACATTTTTTTTTGGTTAAAAAGGAAAGCTTTAAAGTTAAAATTGTGAAGTTCTCTTTTGGGATTGTACAAACATTTATTGCACATATTGGGATGCAGAAATTTATTTTCATGATTAATAGTGTAAACTTTGTTACACACCTTTTGTTACCATTTTATTTACGTAAATATTGATCAAATGAGTTTGTAAATGGTTTTATATGTGTGGTGTTGGTAACCAGTTTTGAAACCTATCGGATGAACGATAGTGTGTTTTCACTGTACGATTAATGGTTATAAAACTTATGTATTTGAAAGTTTTATAAAGGTTTAAATTGACATATTATTTGAAAACCTTGAACTCATTAGGCCTATAGATTTAAACCCCTGTCGTGGAAGGAGTTGCAATTAAGGGACTAGAGGAGTCCTTGAGAGTTGAAGCATTAGATGATCCTACTTGCAATCTATCTTGAATTTGGGTTTCAATTTTTGAATCGGTTCACGTCTGGATAGTTGAGGAAATAGATCCATGCCTTCCCCGTTATCTTAGGGGTGACTTCTATGCTTCGGTAGACTTGCGGGAAATGTCTTAAGTGATATTATCGGCATCTGGTTGGGTTCGATTTAATGAATTACTTGTCGGTTGGACATCATGGTGTATGTTGATGATGTACTGTCTTAGTGGGTTCCGTGATTTAAGTAATTATGATGGTCCGTTTGTTGAGAATGTAAGATTGGGAATCTTAGTACCCTATTAGGTGTCAACTTTAACGTGACGATACTTCTGAGATGAAATATTGGGCGGGATGTCAACGTTTTCGATATCGCCATTTTTGGCTTTAGGTGTCAACTTGTCTTCGGAAAGTCATTGAATCTTGGAATGTTCGAAAATATCCCCGTTAGGTCATGAGAATGTTGACCCCCTGAGATGGAATTTAAAGGAAGGTCAGATGTTATCGATTGAGTATCGATGGGTATAAGTGTTTCCCGGGGAGGTAAATATTTTATTAAGGGAATGTTCTGAGGTTGAGAATAGGTCGGGATGAGTGATGGCCAGATCGGCATTAACCGGATACCTAAGAGCGTATTGGTCCGCCTCGAAAGGACGGCGTTGTCAATATCAAGAACCGAACATTAAGAATTTTAGGACTTCCTTTAAGGTTGATGTCGAACTCTGGTTTGGGTTCAGAAGCAGGTTCAGCTAAAGTTGGTTGACCGGTGTGAAGTTGGGGTTACAAACTACTCTTGAGGTGGTAAGCGTCACCCAAGGTTGGAAGATAACTGCAGTCTTGTGGGTAAAGACTGCTTTAGCGAGTTAAGTGTTCACTCGGACATAAGTGTTATGTGCCCAAAAGGGGCGGCTGGCGTGACTAAGGACAACCTATCCTGCGGGCAACATTCCATTGAGAATAGTGGATTTCGAGGACGAAATCATTCTAAGGTTGGGAGGATTGTTACACCCGTAATTTTTGGTAAGTGATCGTCACCCGTACGCTTCTGTAACATGTAAATAGTGGGGTTTTGTTGGGAAATGTTTTATTTAAAATCCTTTGGAGTATCAGGAGTATTGGCAATGAAAAAGTCGAGTTTCGGGACTCCGGAAAGGCCCCGCAACAATGCCTGTCATAGTCGCACTGTCACAGTCGCAGAGAGTGTACCGTGGACTGGGGAGGGTGGCGACATTTCCCTGGGCAATGTCGCTGGTCAATGTCGCACCAGAGGACCAGTGCGCTGTTAAGTTCGAGTTTTCATCCTTTTCTTCATTTTCTCATACCCAAACTTCCCCATTCACTCCCAAATCGTTCCTCCTTCATTCCCCACAAACCCTAACCCATTTTAAGGTCATTTCCATGGATTCTAAGGTGTTCCATCATCATGAAGCTTGCAACCCCAACCTCATGTGCTAGATCAAGTGTTCCTTCTCATTCCTTGAGATTTATAAGTTTTAGGGTTTTGCTCAAAACCTATGTGGTAAGTTTGCCTTCTCCATTTCTAAACCACATTAAGTGATGTAAATGGTTCATTGATGATTTCCTAGTGTTTTATTACTCCAATGTCGATTTGTAAGATTTTGGAAGTTTTGGGTCAAAATTAGGGTTTTGGGTGTAAGGGGAGATTTTGGTGTAATATGTTTGGGGAATGTTTCTATATGGTTGGATGTGGTTATTTACGGTTGAAAATGTGTCGATCTAGGTTTTGGAAGATGGAGTTGAAGAGTTGGAATGGATGACTTCGGAAAGCCTTGGGTGAGATCTATGCTTTTGGAGGCCAATGGTTGGGGATTGAAACCTACGTTTAACTTAACCTAGCAAGGTGAGTTCAAGTTGATTTGTGAAAACGGTGTGCATGCAAAAATGGTTATTTTAAAGTGTTTTATATCTTGCATGAAATTGTTAACTGCTGATCAGTTTGGTTATTTTGAAAGTGTTTAACTTTATAAACTTATATAGCGCACATTCTTATGATTTTGGGCATTTTGATAATGAGTCATAAATGAGTGTGTGTGGTGAGTTATTGCATAAAGGATATTATTCGGTTAAAAGGCATTTTTAGTGTTGTTGGGTAAAAGGGTTAATTTTGTGTTATGGGACATTTTGAAAGGATAAAGAGTATACATTTATTTGGAAAACCTTTTGTCTCGACTTCAATTGTGTTGGAGTCCATTCAAGTATTTTGGAGCATGTGATTTCATGGTATGGGTCAAGTGCGTTTATTATTTGAAAAACGTAATCATTGGTCAAAAAGAGGTTTTGAGAATATTGGCTCGATGTCGTTTTAGGGGAGTTTTGAGGACACTTGTCCGGTTTTATATGGCTCAATGTAGAGTCCAGTCATGACTTACGTATTAATGCGTTGTGTTGCATATTGAGGTTGATTACAGGCTCGAGTGCTTTGATCACTCATGTGTAGTCCGGTAAGGTTAGACTATGTTGCATTGGATCCATAAGCACGTAAGTCAGTCTGTTTTGGGATGGTCATTTGGGTATTGCGGGGTTGAACTTCGGTACCCATGTTTTATGACCGAAAACTTTACAAGCGATCGCCAGGAGGGTTGAGTCTGTTAGTGCTGCCGGGGGAATAGGCGCTAGGACATCTACCGCTTGAAGTAATGCCTGGGAGGTAGTCTTTAAGTGTGTCGGGCCTTCGGGATGGAGTTCTTCGGAATGATCCATCAAGGTCAACTGACTTGGGGTGACGCTTGATAAAGAAGTCATAGGGATACCGGGCTGGGATGTCAGGAGGTGTCATGCGATTAACGTTGTTTGGGTGGCATACTTTTGTGTTTCCTCCACTCTCAACGGATACGGGTCTCCCCCGTTGTCGGCTATCAATATTTTAAATATAAGGACGTCTTATTTTATTGTTATTGGTTCTTTATGGTCGCGTGAGTATTGGACCTAGTGTCCATGTTTTCGGACGTACGGTATATGTGGTTTTGATAATGATTAATGGGTCGAATAATTGCCTCACCCGTGTTAGGGTGTTTTGGGACATAACGTTTTATCCGCATATCTTAAATGGAAGTCATTTCATACTCTTGTTTCGAGCTAGTCTACATTACTTCAATTTATAAATCATGTTTGAAATGAGGTGTCCATCTCTGAAAGTGCATAACATTGAATCCGAGTTATTTTATACGTTTTAAAGTACATCAATTGAACGGTCATGATTCCAAGCGAGATCCATCCTTTTAATGCTATATTTTCTCATGTAAAACTCTTGAACTCACTAGGCGTTAAGCCTAACCTTTTTATTTGTCGGCATGTGCATCAAGTACCAGTTGGGGGTTTGGTTCTAGCAGCTATGACGAGTTGAGTCTTTGCTTTGTGCAAGTGTAAGTGGTTGGTGAAGTCTTCCGTGGTTTGGAGATAGTGACTATTATTGGGTTTTAGTAGCACCCGTCCTTAGTATAGATTGTATGTATAGAATGTATGTGTATAATTGAGGTTAAATATCAGATTATGTTTGTAGATGAATTATTTATTGGTGTATTTAGAAAATTTTAATTTAGTTGCTATTTCCAGTTTTGAGGGCGTTACACTGGGCGACCTTGATATGATATAGTGCCACTGGCACTGTCATCGGGCACTATAGCCCGACCCGTACAACGAGTTTTCCGACTGTTTTCTCCGCCATTCCTCTATCGTTTTCTCGAATTTTATTTTTTAAATAACAAAAAAATTATGTGTTTTACACACCACCACCTGCAACTTCCTCTGATGAGATCCAAAAGTGGATCAAAAATGAAGTGCACATCCAAATCCAAAAGAGATTCAAGGTTCCCTTCATCTTCTTCCTCTCTTACTGATGATACAGTAGTGGTTTTGGGAAGAAAAAACAGGGGTTTTACTTCAACAGGGAAGATGACAATACGGTGGTCTTGGTAAGAAGAAATAAGAAGGAGGGGGTTATTTCAATAAAGGATAAAACGATATAGAAGGAATCTCAAGGGGGCGGGGGAGATGGTGGGGATTCACTGGAGTTTGCCAAGATGGTGGTTATTCGTCGAAGAGTTGCAGAGAACGGTGGAGAGGCGCTTGAGGGGAAGAAGATGGGCTAAGGTGGTGAGTTTTTCCCATGAAGACGTCGATTGTGGTTGGTGGTGTATGGTTCCACGTCGGAAGGGAAACATCTTGGGGGGGGGGGGGGGGTCGCTAGAAGGACTGATCCCTCTCTATACATATATCTATTATAGATTCATGATAATAAAATAAAAACAAATATGATTTTTTTTATATTTTTTTAACAAGGTAAAGACAAAAAAAAAGTAAAAAATGACTGAACTGCTCTTGGATTTCACTTGGTTAACGGATTTTTTTTATTCTGTTAGTGGCAATGACTCAGGACGTGCGAAAATGTAAACCTTGTGTACCATATTTGTATTTATTTTCATTTTGATACAAATGTGGATAAAAAGTGTAAACCACATGGACCAAATTTTGTAATATACTACTTTTTTTTTTTTTTTTTTTACTTTTTTTGTCTTTTTTGTTCATAAATTAAGAAAACATAAAAAGGAAAGGGAAATTCTTTCCCTACTGCAAAATTTCTCACCCTCTCCCCCTCTCACCGATTTATTTTATTGTTTTTGAATTCAAAATTACATTTTTGGTCCCTACACTGTTTTGATTAATTTACTTTATACCTTTTAGTTTTATATTTTATATTTTACATTTTTATTATATTAACACATATAATTGTATATTAACTAAAATACGTTAAAAAAATACTTTTTAATTTTAACAAGTTACACCATTATAATCGTCTCGTCGATACCTTCGAAATGAGCCAAATATTGAATATTTTTTGATTTGATTATATTATTATATGTCATATACTGTATCTTGGTTAATTGATTTTTTTTTTGAAAAAAGAGAAAATGCATCACATCGAACGTAAGTTTTTAACATAAAGATAATAAACATAATAAATATATTGCGTATTTTTTTTATTCCAACAGATTTCAACTTTGATTATTCATTTAAATCAACATATTCACGAGTACGAGTACACTTTATATATTCTTCATACACATCTAATCTACTTTTGTATGGGATAAAAAACTCTTAAATACAAATTATCAGGTACCATCATTTTATGCAAGATTTTAAAAATCTCTTAATTTACAAGTATCAAAGCACAAGATACATATTACTACTGCAGACTTCTAACATCCACCAATTTGTATCTCGCTGCATTGCGCGAGTACGCTTCTAGTATTATTAAATATGTAATTGGTTATTTTTTGTAGATGTCATTAAAATATATAAGATAATCATTGAATTCTAACAAAATACTTACTTTTTTATATAAAAAAACATTATATTATTAAGTATAAATTATACAAATTTATTAAAAAATAATCACTTTCTCAAAACCATCCAAAATCGTAACAAAAAAACAAAAAATAAAATGAAACATTAAAATCGTGATTTATCTCGTTGCATTTGCGAGTACTTTTTAAGTTTAACAAGTTACATCATTATAATCGTTTCGTCGATACCTTTGAAATGAGCCAAATACCGTCGATACACCATTATTCATTTAAATCAACATTTTAACAAGTTACACCATGTTAAATAAATTAAAAACACGAATTAATAAACATATAATAGAAATTATATTAACCTATATTAAATTTGTAGACCCTCTTTTAAAAACATGAAAGAGACAAAAACATGAACAATATTTAGTTGGTTTTGGTGTTCAAAAAAGTGATGTATTCCTTAAAAATGCATTCAAATGTTCAGATTTTGTCGACAATTTTATTTTATTTTCAAATTTATTAGTCGATATGTGGATATATTTAGAGTATTAAATCAAAAAAATTCAATATTGGGCTTATTTCGAAGGTATCGAAGAGACGATTATAATGGTATAATTTGTTAAAATAAAAAAAATATTTATTTAACGTATTTTAGATAATATACGATTATATGTGTTAATATGATAAAAATGTAAAATAAAAAATATAAAACTAAAAGGTATAAAGTAAATTTACTAAATAATTATAAGGGTAAAAAGTGTAATTATATATATTAAAATATTTTAAAATCAATATTTGGATTGTTGCCATCGTGTATGTGAGAGATTAGCAAGTACAGGAGGGGGTATGCAAGTATAGGAGGGGTAGGCTTAACAACACCCAAAGGAAAAGAAAAAAAAGTAAACTACATGTTTGGTCCATGGGGCTTTTGATTGGATAATAGACAAAAAATAGTTAAAAGAACAAAAATGTCCCATTAAAGGAATCTTTTAGCATCCGTTATAGAGAGAGAGACCAAATATAGACGTTTTTGCAAACGACGATGGCAAAGTGTTATTTTTGACAAACCATACAGCCCAAATTTGTAGTTTACATTATTTTTTTTATTAGAACATTTTACTTTAATAAATTTATCCATTATAGCAAGATCGTTACCTTTTAGACCTTTGAACCACACTTTTTTGTTTACATGACTTAAAATGAGTGATATAGATGACACATAATTCTGATTACTTGGCATAAATTAAAAAAATACTTGTAATATTTTTAATTGCTCTCTCCACTTTCCCACCAGTTGATTAATATCTCACCAAATATATGTTTTTGATTTATCTCTTTAAAAATTAAAAATCGCATATTAAATTGTATGGCTATATAAAAACATATTTCTTAAACAAATATAATATGTTTTTTGAAGATAAATATTTTATTTATAAAACAAAAAAACCTAACATTTCATATTTTTCCTTATTTAAGAAATTCATAATTTTTAACATTTTTTAGAATGCTAATGAGATAGATTTTGATTTACAAATCTTCTTAATATTATTATATTTGCGCATCTCCAACAAATATCATCTATTTTTTCTAAAATAATAGTATCAAAAGTCAAAATCTCTAAAAATAAATAAATTCAATTCCAACAACTACACTATTTTAGATATTTCAACATTAATTATATTATTAAAATAATCATTACATTTAATAAAATATTATTTCTTTTTCCTAAACACTTAATTTCAATTTTCCTATTGGGGAGAAAGTATTAAATATTATTTCTCTATATTAAATATCTGGAGATTTCCACCATCTCTCTCTTCTTTTCTCTATTTCAACGTACCTGTTGGAGCACAAATATACTTTAAATCTGTATTTTAGCATAGCTGTTAAAGATGCCACTAATGATTTGTTTATAAATGTTTTTAATTAATTTAATATATCAATTTTTAAACAAATATAATATATTCTTTTCAAGATAAATGTTTTGTTTATATACTCAAAACAAAGTAACACTTCTTATTTTTCTTATTCAAAAGATACATTTTATTAAAATCTTAGCGAGATAGGTTGTGATCTACAAGATTTCTTATTGTTGTTATATTAATGAATAATTTAAAAAATTTCTACTTAATTAAATATATTTATTAAATAATATGTTAAGTCAATTTTTTAAAACAAATAATATATATATATATATATATATTATTATTATTCAAGACTCAAGAGAAATATTTTCTTTGTAGGAAAACATAACACTTATTACTTTCCTTCTTCTCCAACAAATATATATTTTTCAAACATTTTTTTAAATATTAGCGAGATGGATTGTAATATACAAGTCTTCATAATATTGATATATTATTGAATAATTTAGAATTTTTAATAATTTAATGTATTTATTAAATAATAGGTAAACCAATTTTTTAAAAGTATAGTGTTGCAATGTGAAATGACATGTCAGTAATATGTTAGACATGATATGGATACCTAGTAAGTTATGCCATGTCATCTTAGGCTATGTTTGGCAAACTAGCTGATAAACTAGTTGATTTGATAAATTAGTTGATGCACAAATCATGTTTGACAAAAACTAACTATAAACTAGATAAAAAATGTAAAATAACCAAATAATGACATCTTGAAAATTAATCAATTATAATATTTCATAATATAATAAAAAAATCTTTAATAATATAATATGTTAATTAATACAAATAAGATAATAAAAAATTAAATAATATAATATGTTAATTAAAAGAATTTTAAATTGATTATATATACATATATATATTATAAACTTAGAGAAAATCTAAATTCATTTATGATTTTAAATATTCATTACATATAATATGAATAAAATTAAAATTGATCAACCTCACATATTATAATTAATTAATAATTTTTTTTAAAATGTAAATAATAATTAAATGAAATATTTATTAAAATCATTTAGCACAGTTTCATTATATATGAAACAAATAACTATATCTTTAATTTTTATCGAATTTACATAAACATTTTTAAAATTGCTATGTTTGCTTTTGATAACTTAAAATATTGAATAATAATTAAAAAATAATATAAATTATTGATATAATTAATCAGGTTCAGGTTCAGGTTCAGGTTCAGGTTCAGGGAAAACCTCAAAAAAAGGGGAAAACTGAATAATCCTCTGGTAGCCCTTCATCTGGACGGTATGCACTTGTGCATAAAAACAAAAAAAAAAACATAATTTACCTGTATGCACAAGTGCATATCGTCCAGATGAAAGACTACCAGAGTGTTCTTCAGTTTTTCCTTTTTTTGAGGTTTTCTCCTGAACCTCCCTCTAATTAATAATAATTCTAAATATTTGATAAATTAATATTAATGTATAATGTATAATTAAAATTAATTAATAATTTTCAATTACTATTAATTAATAGTTATTAGTACTAGTAATAATTACTTTTTGTTAATAATTAATAATCATTTTTAATTAATAATAATAAATAACAACTAATATTAATTAGGGTTATAATTGAAAAAAGTGTCAAAAACTTCTAAAACGTTATTCCAACTAACGTTCAATAAGCTAGTTTATGTTCATCCAAATATGTACTCATCGGTATGAAGGATCGTGTGAGAAGAAGAGTAATGCGAGAAGGTAAGAAGAGATCTTGACCCTATATCACTTTTAATCCCAAACTCACCCCATGAATCGCGCTTATAATATTGCGTGTACATCGCGGCTAACCATTTTTGTACAAATTTAACTTCAATATAGATTATTGAAACACTAGTCATATACCCGCGCGATGCAGCGGAATGTAAGTAAAAAACGAACAATTAATGCTAATTTCTTATAGACATGTCATCAATAATAACAATGACCTAAGAATCACAACTTATGAAACCCTAAACCCATAAAGATATTCAATAATTAGTTTATATTACAATTATTGACGAAAAAAATTATAATGGTATAATTTATAATAACAATGAAACGTATTTTTAATATATTTTACGATTATGTATTTTTAATGTGCTAACGGTGGAAAAAAAATAAAACGTATGGATAGAAAACAAATTAATTCGTAGATATTAATGATACTTAATAGTACGGTTAAATTAAAAAATATTCATTATTGGGCTTATTTTGAAGGTATTGACGAGACGGATTATAATGGTACAATTTGTAATAAAAAAAACGTATTTTTTCATTTATTTTTGTTCATATACGATTATTTGTGTTAATATGATAATGGTGTAAAATGAAAAATGAAAAAAATGAGGGATATAAAGTAAATTAAATAAGTAAGTGTAAGAGTGGTAAATGTAACATTGTACAAGAAACCACTTTGTACAAATAACCGTTTTAGAATCTTTATATTATAGTAGAGATTATTTTGCACCAAAAAAAATATTATTTGAAATTCTTTTGTTACTGCAAATAATATCAATGAAAATAATTTATATATAAGAGTCATAATATATATTGTCTAATATTACATTTCATTAGTTGTCACGTTTCATCTTAATTTAGTTATGTATTTTTAACAACTATTTTTTGTCATTGTACAACGCTAGGTAACACACACTAGTTGTATAATTAAGTGGATCGGCCCACCCCATTTACGATCTTTCTACTTACGGGCTAGGCTAAACATTCCAATATGAGAAGTGTACTTACAAACAATACGTCCATCATACTATAAATTGAATTGATCATATTATGACCGTTGATTGTTAGGGTTTACATATCATATGTGTTTTAGAGACTCGGTTTTTCCATATACATATTCCGCCGCCTTCCTCACCTTTTTCCGTCTTTAAAACTCAAATGAATTCAGATCCACAAACCACATAACGCTTATCAAACTTTAATCTTATAAGCTGAGTTCGATGCGGTTCCTCAAAAAACATACAACCAGCTTTATCAACGAAGATGAAGCAAACCCCTAATTTCGACTCTATGTTTCACAGTAAAGAAATTACAGAGTCGAAACAATTATTTTTGCACTATCAGCTCCAACACGTCTATATCGTCAAAGAAGATACACCTTTCCTTATCAATCTTCATCGTGGTCATGGCAAAACCACATCGCAAGTCATCACCGAGACAAAAATCGTGCATCGATCTCTCTTGAGATTTGAAAGCAAACCGTCAATGTTCATAACATTTCACCAAATGGGTTTCTTACTCATGTTTTGTCCCAAAAGGTAAACTTGCAAAATACATTTATTTATAATATTTAATTCTATTTATGTAGATACAAATTGATGTGAAATTAAAACACATCTTAAATGAGGGTAAAATTGAATGATGATTTTGTTAAAGTTTTCCAAATCTTTTGATTGATATTCTTAGTAATTAAATTAACGAGCAAACTACAATTTTGGTTCTTGTGAGTTACATAAAACTACAAAACTCATTCTTAAACTTTAATAAGTACATATATGATCACTACATTGACAAGGTTTATATTTACATCAGATTGAAAGGCTCCATTCGGAGATGATGGCTTGCAACACATGCTACATCAAGCCTCAAATCTACCGTGATTGTTGTTGTATCCTTTGCTCTGTGAGATTCGATTCAGCAAATGGTGATAAGAGTTTCATGAGATGTGCAACCACCGTCAAAAAGGAGGTCGAGTAAGGGTACGGGGAAATGGGTTTGGGTTGTTAGGTAAGTGTGTATATATCTCCGGCGACTGCAAACAGATAGCACATCGGATATCATCAACTTCAATACCAACAGGATCCTCCTCGATTCGACGCATGGCGGCAACAAGTTCATCATTTTCTCCGACGTGGGGAACATCATCAGTCAAGTCAAAGCTCCGACGGTGACGGTGGTATAGTTAGGACAATCCCAAAGGAGCGCCACCCCTAGTTTGTATAAATTAAATTGTTATAAACTTCATTTTTAGTCTTTATGGTTTTCCAAAATGAAAAAGAGAATACAAAAAGACCAAAATGCCTCCATACTTAATGGTGTTAGAGAAAAGGACCTTTTTTCATAGAAAATTGTAAATTGTAACGAGTATTTCTATATTTTTTGAAGTTTAAGGATAATTTATATAGTTTTGTGTAACTCATAGGACCCAAATGTACTTTACTCTAAATTGAAAAGGGAATACCAATCAAACGTCTTTGATCCAGTCTCATCCTATCTGTTTGTTTAGAAGCTATTGGAAACAACTTAAACCTTGAAGTCCAAAGCTAGTACTCTCAACAAAACCACCCTAAAGTCCCTTCCCTTTATCTAAACAGGTCCAAAAACCTCACTTTGTTTTCTTGATTAATTATCTTGTATTTGTTTACTCATTTGGGAATTTGTTCGATTTTCTTTTTATATACCAGTCTCGATGGTAAAATTCCATCATCTTCTTATGAGAACATGGAGAGTGAATTGGTACTTACTTCTGTGTTTTCTGATTGTTAATTTGGCGTCGGTGAAAAATGTTAGCTTATAGGGGATTTTTCTAGAAAATCTCAATCTTTTGTTTCACTTTTTCCAACATCCCAACGATTAGTGAAATTGACAAAAATGTTGCAAGTGGTTTGATTGTGTCTTTTTTTGTACATGTTGATGGAAAATGTAGGAACTTGACAAGGAAATTTCGTAAGAAGTCTTCTTTTGTTTATATCGTTAGGATCCCAACTATTGTCGAAAATAACCAGAATTAATAACAGATGCTTTCATTATCTCTCCCTTTTTGTTGTGTATGATTGTGTGATGTTGCTGAAATATGTTGGAAACTTGATTGTGAATTTTGTAACAAATTTGTCTTTTGTGTTATGGCTTCAATTATTATTGAAATTAACCAAAGTACATAACAAATGCCGCAAGTGGAAAAATATAGATATTGAAACCCCTGCAAAAATTCATAACAATTATGAACTTAGGATGGATTAGAGTTTCTCTTAAGAGTCAAAAAGTATCCCCTTTTAGAAGGGGAACAGTCGGGGGCATAAATGTGAAGTGTCGACTCATAGAAAACTTGCTAGGCTTGACCCTATAGTTAAGTGAGCTTGGCATCCTGGCTAATATAAGTGGAAATTGTAATTTTTTTGAAGTAGCAAGGCAGTATAATGTACAATTAGGTGTGATGTGATGATTTATTTATTGAAAAGATCATCCCTATAAGACATTTATTTGAAGAATTAGATTTACACTATGTTTCACAACCATAAGCTAACTTATTCTTTTAAGTTTTGTTTTAAAAAGCTTCGCTTTGATGGATATAAGATAGTGATAGGCCCAACTAGCTTATAAGCTCATCTTCAACATATTCTCCAAAATAGAGAAGTAAAAAGTCAAATCTTCAAAAACAAAAATACCTTCATCTCCAACATATTCTCTATTTTAGAGATTACACAATTAATTATATTATTAAAATATTCAATCGAACACATAAAAAATTATTTTTTCTTTTCTGACCATTTAAATTCAAGCAATCCTATTGGTAGAATGAATAAAAAGTCATTTCTCTCTCATAAATAATCATTTTTGGAGAAATCTACAAATTTGGAGAATTTTATCCTCTCTCATACTTTCTCCATTTTGGAGAAGGTTTTGGGGAAATTGTTAGAGTAAAAATCTCAAAAATCTCCATTTTGGAGAATTTGTTGGAGATGCTCTAAGTCGGCTTATAAAAATCCTCTTTGGAGTAGCATTTTAATAAACTATAGGAATTTTTTACCACTTTTTTTCTAATCTTACCCCTGATTAGTATTAATTATAGTTAGTTGATGTAACACCCCATTTCTATCGTCAAATGAAATGTCACGTTATCCAAAATATATCATTAATTACTCCAATAATAAATACCAAAACGTTTACAATAGAAGTCTAAACATCATAAAGAAATCTTAAAAGTTAACCCGTCCCATACCGGGTCACTAGAACCAAACCCAACCAAAATCCAAAAATGCTTAAACAAATACACCAAACAAATAAAAATTGAAATCTTAAGCGAGTCCTTTGCCTTTGTCGATTCCAGAACCTTATGCTCCTGAGATGTATACTATAGTCAGTTAAATATCTCAGTGAGTTCACGGTTTACGTGCAACCACAATACACACACATTAACCAAATAAATGCCAAATAAAGAGTGTCATGTAAAATTTATGCAACCCCACGAGATCTCTTAACTCCACTCCGTTAGGTAGGGACCTTCCATGTCACATGCATTCCTTGGGCCTGTAGGTTCACAAAGAACTAACCATGTTAACACCCCCCCCCCCTAATTTTTACACGTCGAGCCAATATCACATACCCCGGTTAACACACCATGTTAACACAAACCCCAAACCATATGTATGCGATTTATGTCTAATAAATATAACATAATTAGAATACTTGCACCATGAAATAAAACCATAAGCATATAATTCACCAACTGAAAATAACGTGCAATTAACACCTTAGCAAACATACATATAATATCGCACCACATACATATAAAAATAATTTGTACATATGTATACATCTCAGTGAAATCTCGTGAAAGACTCACCTGATAATGTAGGTTCGTTAAAACTTCACTCCAAATAATAACGTACAATTATAGACACAATAATTGTCATTAACGTCTATATTTTCTCTGAAAGTCAGCCTAAAAGTCAACTAACAATTAACATCGGTCAACCCTTAATTATACTTCTTTTATTTATTCCCGTTTCCTATTAAAAAAACTAATAATTAGCTAATCCGATTAATTTGCGTCTAATTATCAAAAGTCTCGACATCTCGATGTCCCAACAAATTAATGGAAGCCCCTTAAAATTAGTGTTACTCCTTTAACTTAAGTAAATAATACTAAAAAGAATATATTTAAATTAATATATTAATTCCAGTAAATGATTTAATCAATACAGCCCAAATAATTACATTAATTAATTACTAATGATTAATTAATTTGATTATTTAAAAAAATAAAATAAACATTGTTAGGCTTCAATTTAATTTAACATAAAAAGTCCAATTTCTAGATTAATTGGACTCCCTTTAATTCCAAGCAGCTCAAGCCCAAACACACACCCCCCTCAGCCCATGACATCTTCTCGCCGAAGCATCGTCGGAGGAGGTCGTCGGCGCCGGCGAGCGCCGGTTTTTCGGCAAACCTCTTGTTTTGAGTCGTTTGGCTTCGTTTCACATCAGTTTTCGACGATTCTTTTTCCTAAATCTTAGTTTTTCAATTTCCTATCATCTAGAATCAAGAATCACTCAAAAACATCAAGATTTGAGTGAGATATTCCAATTCAAAGTTCTTTTTTTTTTATCGAAAATGGTGATTTAAGCATTTTGGTCGAATTAACAGCCTTCTGGCTTGCCATTCGACTTCAAAACTTATATGAGCGCACCTTACACCACTCCTAACGTCTTGATATGTTTTGTTTCGAGTTTCATAGTGGATACATACCTTAACACGATGAAACGCTATTGAAAACGAGCCGAACTTTGAGTGTTTGGATACTCTTTATTGTGGCACCGTTTGTCGAGATTGCAAAGTCAAAACCTCCCACAATGTCGACAATAAAAACCATCAAAAGGGTTCATCCGACCTCCTACTTATATGGGTCAAAAAATGTGTTTTATGGAAGGGATGCAATCTCCATTAATGTCAGTCAATCCCTTCCATTCTCATCTTCCAAGAATTAGCACAACAGACCCCTCTCCACCACATTCCTCACAAATTAAGTCCAACATTTAAATCCCTTCCATACATAAACCATCTTACTCCCAAAATTTTAAAATAATAATATCTCAATTTAATATCCACGAAAAATAAGAAAAATCCACATAAGATTTTCCATATTTCGAAAATAATACAACCCTGATTTATTCTATTAATTATTGAAATTCAATAAAATTTAGTGTTACAGTTGATATTACTTAATATTGATTGTCAATTAATATTTAATATTACTTTTTAATTATGAATTAATATAAATAAAAGATAATATTACATTATAAATTATTATGAATTCTTAATTATTAATTAATGTAACACCCCTAAAAGTAAAGGTAAATTTAAACCTGAATATGGACATAAATTAAAACTTAAATAACTGAATCACCCAAAACGGGAAAATGGTAAAGCGTTTACAAAACAAATATGAGAGATAAATTCAACAACCTACTAATCTAAACTAGTCTAGCTTAGATTAAAAAAAGGTGCCGCTGTCTCTTCTCAAAAGAATCTTGTTCAACAAAAATACTCGCGATTGCTATCCTTCCCCAAAATATGGTACTATCGATAATTTGACTCTCCTCTCAAACCCGATGAGTCCTGCCGCTAGAATAACCTGGTATACACGTCATTTAAAAAAAACTGTTAGGATAAAGCCTAGTGAGATCAAACAGTTATAAATATAAGCTAAAGGTAAATAAATCGGAAACATAGCTTTAAATCAACCCATTAAACCATTTGAACCACAAATACTTCCAACAAAGTTCATAAACATCTTGCGATGACGGGGGAGACCCGATTTTCATGATTAATAACGGAACACAAGAGTAAGCCATAATACATGTTAAATAAGTCACACTCATGTATTATAATCAAATGATATATCAATCTCAACTACTCCAAGTCTATTTCTTATGGAGTACCATGTTCAACCACACTAGGTCTATACCTTGTAATATCTAAAATCAGATTTAGTCTTAGTCACAATGGAATTATATTTTTCCGCTCTTGGGGATGCCCGACCATATAGGTCCACACCTTACTTTCCCATAGAGACTCAATGCCTATTCCATGCTACAACATGGGAATTCAACGTCCCAAGACAATAACACAAAATACTTCTATACCTATTGATCCATTACATTATAGTCTACTGTATTTACAAAACAAAAACACCTTGTAGAATTCGACTATTAAAAGTCTTTATGCAAATAATCTGAATCAATCTACAAATATCATGTTTTTCATTGAATTTCAAGTACTTACAACCTTTCTCTCTCTACATGTTTGGAGCATATGATCTCTCTCTCTCTCTCTCTAGATGTTATCTCTAGATGCTCTCTCTAAAATGATGGAAATGACAAAGCTTCTTACAAAATAAAAAGACAAGAACCTATTTATACCTACAACATTACAAGGAAACAAAAACACTTTGACTAACATTATAAAGACTTTGACTTTTACAAATTCATCTTTGACTTTCTCAATTAATCTCTTTGTGAATCCCAGATTGCTCAAGTAACAATGAATATAACGATTAAACTTTTATTGAATGATTGAGAGAGTTACAAACATAGGATTGAAAAGCAAACTCTCTCTCTCTCTAAACCTGATAAGTGCACAAATCTATTTCTCTAGTCTAATGCTTAGAAAATAAACATTAAATACTCAGGCCTAAAAACCCTAAAAGCCCAAGGCCCAACAAATCAAACTAAGGCCCAATTAACAAACAAAACCCAATATTAACATAAAGGCTTTTACAACGCATTTAATAAACAAATAAATAAAATATTTTATATAACTTTCCACGCACTAGGACTTTCAGTCCTAACAATCTCCCCCTAAAGTTGTATAAAGGATTTATCACTTTGAAATCTTCAGGTATTGATCTTCTCTCCTTCTTGAATCTCTGAAAAACTTTGGTGTTGCTTGTCTTCATGACTTTCCCAGGATCCCCCTTGAATAAAGCTCTTGGTCTTCATAGATTCAACTTTGTAACCAGATTCAATGTACAATCGTCTCGACTGAACGCACTATTAAGCAGCTTTCAATTGTAGAAACTCAACACATCAGATCAGCACACAAGAAAGATAATGTGTGAGTCACGTGACATTCCACAGTGCATCTTCAGTTTAAAAACAAAGAATCTGTCTCTGAACCACGAGTTAAATTGAATTTCAGCTTAAGAACTTGTGGAACCAATATGCTCGTAGGAGGAATCAACTTGTAGCAAACACCACTTGATAAAGGATAAAAGAACCAATGCAATCTTGAAATCCATGGCTATTAAACGCAATTTCCCAATCAAATCAAGCACAATCTCAATCAAACAAGATTTAACAATCAAGAACTAGAGAGAGAGTAGAGAGAGAAAGCGTATTAGTCATATATCTAACAGTTAAAGCGTTCTTATAAAACTTACAAGGCACAAGGTATTTATACACACTATCTAAACACTCACAAGATTAAACCAAAACAAACTCTAAGATTGACTTTGACATTACAAACTTTTACTTAGACATTGTTGACTTTACAAGCTTGACTTTCCTATTAAATCTTGGATACAATTAATACCCTAACAATCTCCCCCTTTGTATTCAAGATTTAATAAAAATTTGACACTAGTCTTCAGCTCTTGATTCTTCAACATTTGTCTCTAACAACTTTGAACTTTGAAGCTTTAACAGTCTTCAATCTTTCAGCCTTTGAAGAATCTTGAAAAGTCTTTTGCACTTTACATCTTTGAAAGTCAACATGTCTTGATCAACAAACCACTTGAAATCTTAAAACAACTGAACTTTGAGACTTTAACAATCTTCAGAACTTTCTCAAATCATCTTTATTCAGAACTTGAATCATCTCGGAATGATTTCTTTTCACCAAACTTGAGTAAATTGAACTTTCTGAATTTCTCCACAAGTCTTTTCACTTTGAACTTTCTTTCTTTATGACTTTGAAATTGAACTTTGTAAATTCTCCCCCTTTTTGATGATTGTGAGCATCATGATCATCAAAACTTCTTCAATTTCAGCACTTTCTTTGATTTCCTCCTTTATAATGACTAACAATCTCCCCTTCATGATAAATTGACATTCTCCGCCCTTTGATCTGAGTATCCGTCAATTCATGAAAATATTTATCCGAATATTTTCAAATCCAGATATAATGAACGTGGTAACCCTGAATCAACAAATGATACAGTTAGAATTGTCTGTAAGTAGCACGTAGCCACTTTGTACAACGAATGTATATTGGAAAAGAGCTTTTGTGATGATACTCCTCCAGGGCTTCCATTTAATCATCGAAAAACCACAAAGGAATTTTCTATGAATGTTATGACAAGAAAACTTATTCCTTGTGTGTTCGTGAAAGTGTAGAATGATTGAAGCTACTTAGCTTTATCAAGATCGAATTGTGTAAACTGTTGAGACAACAACATATATTACACGGACTCAATGTGCATGAAAGAGCTGCGAAGGTGGGGCAACTTTGCTTCTTTTTCAATATCTAAATCTTCCGAGTGATGACTAGGCAGCAGATATACTGCGTCCCCAAAGAAAATGAAACATTTCTTTGTTAAGAAAGAAACAAGTGGTTGGTGGGGTTAATGCAAGAGTTGGCATGGGCTTACTGCCTGTTTCAATGATGGTCACCAAAGAATGTGAACCAATCAGAAGATGTGGCTGCCCGACTCAGAAAGTGGTTGGTGCAGAGTTTTGATATTCTTTTAACTATGTTCTCACACCCTCTTTCCTTTTAACATTAAAGCTCACTTCTAACCAAACTCTCTTTTCCATTTTTTTCGCTCAGCACAATGAGAAAAACTCAACCGGATGAGTTATCTCCCCCACTCTTTTATTTATGACCCCTCACCCCTCAATCACTCTAGGATAACTTCCGGGGTAGGAAACACTGGTTTACGTGAATCCATGGAAGTTCTGTTTAAGCTCACACATGAATCCCATGTAAGTCCTAAAAAGAATGGTTGCTCAACAGTTTAACTTGAACAGTTAAGCACAAAATGTATGATAACATTGTCAAAATGTATGCTCATGAGATTTGAGCAATTGAACTTTGAAAATTTCTCAAAACAAAGATATTGAATGAAGGAAATGAAATCAAGAGAATTGTTTTGAGAATCTGACAATGTATCAATCAGATCAAATAAAATGGTTAGGGTATCAAAGAACTGGATATTTTGTTTATATGAACGAATATAAACAATTTTGCAATGAAAGCACAAGATTAGAAATGATAATTGATGCTCAACAATATTTGAAATCAAACGGGAGTATTACCATCGAAAAAATTTGTTCGTTATGAGACATGGTAATAACAGATTCAAATGAAATACTGAACCGGTGTGTATGAATACTTGACAGTATATGGACAAGATAATACACAAGTATTGATCTTTGGAAACACACGGTCAGTTAAACTTTAACGCTCAGTAATGAAAAACATTTAAAATCACACTTCTTAATTCATGAAATCTTTTGAGAATCAGAAGTGGTTTGAACATTTCAGAAACCGTTTTTCATTCTTGAAAGTTGTTCTTCTTTCAAACAATCAGAGATCTAGATCAGAAGATACTTACCTTTAAGCTCCCCCTCAAATCATGATAGAATGATTTAGATTTATTAAGCTCCCCCTGGATATTCGCAAAATATCCTCATTTTAAACATTTAAGAACGGGTCCTGATCTGTTGTAATCAGAAGCCATAATTTATTACTCCCCCTGAAATTATGCATCTATAATTTGTCAGTGAAAAAGCACATGATAGAGATCAGATACAACTCCCTTTTGAATTGTAGATCGTCATATCTTTCGAATACATTGTCAATGAAAAAGCACATGATAGAGATCAGATACAATTCCCTTTTGAATTGTAGATCGTCATATCTATCCAATGCATAAATTTCAAAAAAATATGTACTCCCCTTTGAAGGTTGATGTCCTTATCTGAGTATCGAAGTACAGTCTCATGTCAGCCCGTGAGTATCTTCTCTTTTTCAACGTTGAAGTATGAGTCCTAAACTGTTGTGTTTAGAAGTAAAACTCCGTTGAAGTACGGGTTCTAAGATGATTTACTTAGAATCCTTAGTTCTCCTACTCCCCCTTGATAGTAGGTGCCTGCAACACAGAATCAACTTTAGGCTTTGGTACCCACTGGTATTTGGGTCCATGAACGCAATTTCCCAATCAAATCAAGCACAATCTCAATCAAACAAGATTTAACAATCAAGAACTAGAGAGAGAGAGAGTAGAGAGAGAAAGCGTATCAGTCATATATCTAATAGTTAAAGCGTTCTTACAAAACTTACAAGGCACAAGGTATTTATACACACTATCTAAACACTCACAAGATTAAACCAAAACAAACTCTAAGATTGACTTTGACATTACAAACTTTGACTTAGATATTGTTGACTTTACAAGCTTGACTTTCCTATTAAATCTTGGATACAATTAATACCCTAACAATGGCTTTTCAACCTCACATTTAAAGATTTTGTTACTCCCCCTCAGTTTTTGCTAACTCCCCCTCAACATGATAATATGTGTCTTTGCATCTTTTGTCTTTGTCATGTATCCCCCTCATGATGATTAGGATAATCCTGAGAATCATGTAACTTCAAAGACTAGATGGACGAGCAGCAAAATGTTAGATAAAACGTTTAGTAACCAAGATGGGGTAATAAACTAATACAAAAACACGATAGTGACTGTTATCACAACAATTAAAATAATTGTGTGGCCTATTTTTAGAGTTGGCAAAGGGGTATCTCTAATAGGACTTCCATTTATCACCGAAGTAAGATTTTAAGAATCTACGTCTCAAACTGTTCTGGCAATATCACAAAAATATGTAATTGGAATCACAAAGATTCGTGCGTGTGTGAAAGAAATATAAATATGTATCTTATCGGCTCAAAGATTGATTCAACCTGGGACACAGGTTATAAATCAATAGACATAGTGAGATGAATATGAAGTTCGGAGACCGGAGCTGATGTCTTCCTTTTCAATATCTAAGACCTCCGAGTGAGAAATAGATAGATTGTGTGCTAAATCTCTGTGCGTATATGAAACAATTATCTTTTGTGAGATACTTGAGTGGTTGGGTGGGGTGACACGAGTTATCAACACTGGGTCCATGTCTGTTTCAATATCCATCTCCAAAAAACGAGAATGAATAGATTATGTGGTAACCCGGATAACTGACTCGGTTTGGTAAGGACCAATGATTCTTTTAAGTCCTGTCACATCATCACCATATTCTTTTCGCTCCGAACTCATCTATCAATCTAGACCCTCACTGATATCTATGAATGAGATGTGTTTCTTGGGTAGGTCCTTCCGGTTCTAGATTGATCATAGAAACATTATAAGCCCTAACACTCATTTAGCTCACCAAAATAAAGCATTGAAGTACCCATTGAAGTACGAGTTCTGATTTGATGTAATCAGAAGTCAAAAACATTTAAGAATGAGTTCTGAACTGAATCGGTCAGAAGTCGAAAACGAAAGTTTAAAGAAAAACTTGGTAATCCCCCTCAAAAGATGGCATAACCCTTGATTATAGTCATGTGACGTGAATAATCTGAATTTAATCCCACATGACATTCCTGCAAAACAGATTAGACAGATTTTGGTTTTGGTATCCATGCTTTGATGGATCCTTGGTGGTTAAATGACTTAGCTTTAAAGCTATGAAAATGGGGGTTGGGGATACTATAAGTACCATACCAGCTATTGACATGCCTAGAATCCATAAAGTCACTTTTTCCACAATGAGTGCAACAGATATTTGATCAGTTTAGACTGATCAACTTAGTTGTGGAATAGACACGAGTCGGTGACTTTGGATCAACTACAGGAGATTTGTATAACATGTTTCCATCACTGTCTTCTATAGTTGATTTATTTCTCCAAACCATTTTGACTTTTCGAAACACTTGATTGTCTGTATTATCAACAAGAGAATTATAGAAAAGATTTGAAGGGCAAATCCGATCTTTTGAAAATTCATTTGATTTGACATAATTCTTCGAAGAAATAGTTGTGGAAGTTGAACTTGAAGAATAAGGAGACTGAACAACAGTATCGGGACTGGCTTGTTCAGATAAATCAACATTGAAATTGAGTCTTCAAGTTTCTTGACTTTTACGGATAAAACATTTCTTTCTTCGAGAATTGAATCAAATTGTTTTTGTAAATCGGATTTTACCTTCTGTTCTTTAAGAATCTCTGTCGCTAATCCAGATAATTTCTGTGAAAGTTTATGAATTTCTGTTTCAAAAAACTTCCTCTCACTCTCAAAGTCTTTTCAATACTGTTGCGTTTATCAGATATTTATTTGAAAACAACAACATTTTTCTTTTCAAGATCTTTCTTTTTATTCTCAAAAGATTTTCTTTCTATCTCAAAATTATTTCGCTCAACTATCAAAATCTTTTGAAAATCAGAAATCTGTTTTGAAAGTTTAGCATTTTGAAACTCAAAAATCTTTCTTTCCTCGAAAATCTTCTTTAAAGGTCAAGAATTTTTCGTTCAAACCCCGTTCTTTCATTAGAGAAACCACTCCTTTCCTTCTCAAAATCTTTTTTGTCCTTCTCAATCTCCTTCTCAAGATCAACAATCTTTTCTTTCAGTTCGAGATTGTTATTCTTTAAAGCACTAATCTCATTTTTTAAAGAATCATCTGAATCTTTGTTTTTATTTTCAAGATTTTTCAGATCTTTTGCAGGTTCAGGATCTTCATATGATTTTACGAATTTACCATTCACATACATATATGTTTTTCCCATTGTTACTTGATCGAAGTGATTGTAAGACGATCGCGATTTGATTCGAAACTCTGGGTATATCCCTTCGATGAACTTAAGCACACACCTAATTGACTGGTTCAAGCAATCGAAACCACATGAAATCGATGTAAAAGAAAAACCAACCTAACACTGACTCAAAGGAATGCTCTCTAACCTAAGAGTATAGATCAGTTGAGGAACCCAAGAGAATAAGGTTCCCAATAGCAACCAAATATCAGACCAGGTGAGGTTAATCAAATCAAACAATTTATCAAGGCTAACAAATCAGGAATTAATCACAAACAATTTACCAGGTCCGAATAAACCCAAATCTAATCAATTCCACACAAACAGACGAGAGTACCCGAAATCAAATTCAATCAATAACCCAACTTAAATCGAATGCAAGATTGAATCAGATCCAAATCAAAGTAATAGTAATTAACAGATTCAATGCAAGACAAAATCAGATTAGCAAATACCTCAATCGAGTTGAGTTGACTGGTTAAACCAATTGAGACCAAAACAAAACTTACTAGTAATTGAACTCGATGAAATAAAAAACAAATCGAATCCAAGATAATCAAAATCAGAATAGCAACCACCCCAAATCGACTGTTAATCGTTGAAATCAACCCAAATTAATCGATTTATCGATTGGACCACTTAACTGAAATCGATCGAGCAGAAAACCTAAGACAAGTAAGACAGAAACAAACGATCGAACAATATAGAGCTTAAAACAGTGATATGGTCGCTGGCGGTGATGTATTGAACATCGATAGGAGGCTTTCAATCAATAAAAACCCTAGCTAGCCTCTATGTCCCTCCTTGCTCAATCGAAGTCTGGAACTGCTTCACCCTGATTTCTTCGTCTACAACTGTTGTCGACGACGGCGATGGAGTCGCCGACTGTCGTGGCGGTGGCGATAGCGGAGGCCACAGGCGGTGGTGGTGGCGACTGAGTTGAGCGGGAGTATTGGAGATCGATGAGGGAGAGAGAACCGGGGTTGAGATAAGTGGGTGTGGGAGGGAACCGGGCTTGGGGGAACCGGGGGTCGAGAGGTTGAAAAGAGTGAAGAGGGAGATGGTGTTTACCTGTGTTTGCCGAAGATTGAGAGAGATAGAGAGCTGAGATGGTAAGATGGTGTTTATGCGGGTGTCGGAGGGTGTGGTGAGATGGTGTATACGCGGATGAGGGTTTGAGAGATAGAGAGTGTGAGTTTAGAAAGGAGAGATCCGGGTATGATAGAGATGAGTCGGGGTGGGGAGGGGCGGGTTTGAAGGTTTGGAGCAAGGTTTGGGGATTGGAATAGGGTTTGGGTGGGTGGTAACCGGGGTTGGGTGGAACCGGGTTTGGGACACCCTGGCTTGGGACAACCTGGCTTCACAGAGAACAGGGCTTTGCGAGTGATAACCGAGTTTAGGAGGATAGGGTCTCGGGCTAGAATGGGAACAGGGTTTGGCGAGACCCGGGTAGGGTATTAACAGGGTTTAGCGACGCACCACTAAATCAAAACCTTACTGTCGACCACAAACTTAAAATTAAAACCTTTTAATCGAAAACTAATGAACTTTAGTAAAAATTATCAATTAAATCCAGAATTCTAACACTCTTTTTCACTTGATTTTCAACCAAAACACGAATTTTAAACCAAAAAAAAAGAACACATACTTCAGATTTTAGATCTAAGTAAAACACAAAATTCGACTTCAAACCTATGAATTTGGCTAAGAAACTTTGCAAAAACCTTTAATCTAGAACAACTAAATAGATTTGAAACAACTAGACTCAAAGATTTAAAAAAAACAATAAACCCCGATATCAAACACAGAAGTCGATCGACAGAGTGAAGAAGAAAAAAAAACTTTACCTTATTCGAATCAAATTTTCATCTCTTCGCTCTGATACCAATTGTGAATCCCAGATTGCTCAAGTAACAATGAATATAACGATTAAACTTTTATTGAATGATTGAGAGAGTTAAAAACATAGGATTCAAAAGCAAACTCTCTCTCTAAACCTGATAAGCGCAGAAATCTATTTCTCTAGTCTAATGCTTAGAAAACAAACATTAAATACTCAGGCCTAAAAACCCTAAAATCCCAAGGCCCAACAAACCAAACTAAGGCCCAATTAACAAATAAAGCCCAATAGTAACATAAAGGCTTTTACAACACATTTAATAAACAAATAAATAAAATACTTTATATAACTTTCCATGTACTAGGACTTTCAGTCCTAACACTCTTTGACTTTGAATTTTCTCCTTTCATTAGCTTTGACTTTGACACTCTTTAATCATCAATAAATAATCCTCGTTCCATGATCTTAGATTCAACAATATTTGCTCTAACAATCTCCCCCTTTGGATTCGAGATCATTCTTCAAAAACAAATTCAACTTCAACGGTCTTGTCTTTTGAGGTAATCTTTCGCAGAGGCATTCTTTATCAGCTTTCAAAAACAATATCCCCTTTTGGAATGAATAAATCTTCAACAATGAAATATCTTTAGCTTTTGCTCACTTTCTTTGAAACACAAAATTTCCGTCAAAAATCTTCAGCAATCTTTCTCAGAAGTCTTGAACTCTCAATCAAAGAGCTTTAAGTAGTTTTTGAATATTGGAATCATCAAATTCACACTATCAAACTTCTTTCACTTTGTTAGGACTGAAAGTCCTAGTGCATTGAAATTTGTATAACGCATTTATAGAGTTTAATTGTTTTATTCTAAATCGTTGTAATAAGCCTAAATTGTTAATTGGGCTTTGGGTTTGGGCCTGAGTTTTAGGCACGTCATATAAATAGGTTGCAAAACCTATTTTGTGGTGAGAGGTTAATGGTCATTATTAAGGTTTACATTAGCTAATCAAAAATTCTCTCTGTTTATTAATCACAAATTTCAATTACAAACTACGCTAAACACACTTTCTCTCTCTAAAACTAGAACTCTCTCAATACTATGAACTACTACTCTCTTAGAACTACTTTAATACAACACGCACACAACTATTTATACCAACCTACAAAACACACAGGCAACTACAAAACAGAAATGCACAAACAAAATTATAACAAATACAAAATTACAAGTTTGACTTTGACTTTTATTACACTACACTTTGACTTGGATGCTTGAGAGTTGACTTCAGCTTTGACTTTCATCTTCAGTCTTCTATGATTTTGTATCCAACATATTTATGCTCTATCAATCTCCCCCTTTGGATCAAGATCATCTGAAAAAGATTTTGCAAAATCTTCTTCTCTCTTTAAGCTTAGTAAATATAATTTTCTCCTTTAATCAATTTTATCTCCCCCTTTGTTGATTTCTTCTCAAAATCTGTCTTCAAACAAATAACAATCTCCCCAAAGATGATATATATGATCTTCAACAATCTTCCCAATTTCAGACTTTAGAAAGAAATTATCTTCAGAATTTGCTCAGATTGTTTCAGCAAATAATTTTCAAAGAAAATTCCTGTAAATTCAGCACATCTTCAGAAAAACTTTGAATTTGCTCTTTCAAACTGTCAATCTTTGCAATTCTCTGAACTTTGTTTGATCATTTCTGATACTTCGATACAAACTTTGCTTTTCTGAGATTTCATGAACTTTATCTTCTCTCCTCAACTAATATAAGTTTCTCTTTTCAACCAACATTTCTTGAACAATTCTCCCCTTTTTTGATGATTAGAGCATAATGATCATCAAAACTTTCAACAAGAAATGTCTGTATCTGACCAATGACCTTACAAAATCTGAGCCTCTGATTCACTGCTAATCCATAAAGATATTCATCTAGATCTTTTCAAATCCAGATAAATTAGAGTGTAACACCTAATTCAACAAATGAATCAGTTAATATGCCTGTTAGTAACACAAAGTTACTGTGTGTAACGAATACACATTGCTGGTGGGGTTGTATCAAGAGTTGGCATGGGCTAGTTTCCTGTTCCAATAATGTTCACAAAGAATTGTGAAACACTAGAAATGTGGCTGCCCGACTCAGAAAAAGTTGGTGCAGAGTTTGATATTTTTTTACCTTGATCTCTCACCCTCTTTCTTTTAATCATTGAGCTCGCTTCTAACAAAACTCTCTTTTTCATTTTACCTCATCACACAACCCACACTAAGTACATGACTCTTCACACAATCAATCACTCGAGGATTAACTTTGGGAAAGAAACACTAGTTAACATGGATCCATAGAAGTTTCATTTAAGCTCACACAATGAACCCATGTTGTCCTAAAAGAACATGTTGTTAAGATGATTTAACTATATATGTTAAAGCACAAGATATAAAAATACAAGTCAGATGTCTGTATGCTCAATGAGATAATCATGAAGATTTGAGCACTTTTAAACATTGAAGATATTTCAAACAAGATAATTGAATGAATGAAATGAATACAAGAAGCTTGTTTGAAAATCTGACATTGTAAGATAATAATTAATATCGAATGATTTATCAATTAAGGCTTAGGTCAGCAAAAATCGGATATTGTCTATACGAAACAAAAATATAGACATTCTTGAAAGAACGTTCAGAAATGAAATCACGCTCAAACTTTGAATAACAATCGGGGTGTCTTACCATCGAAAATTTGATTCAATTTAGAGACATGGTAAGAACGAATTCAACAAAAATAAAACCGGTGTGTGTGAATACTTGACAGTATATAGACAAGATAACACACAAGTATTAATCTTTGGAAACACACAGTTTGTTGATCATGGAAGCACAAATAAGATGAAAACATTTAAAATCACACTTCTATATTCATGAAATCGTTTAAGAATCGGGAAGTGGTTTGAACGTTTAAGAACATGTTTTCTATGATTAAAAGTCGTCCTTCTTTCAACCAGATTAAGAATAGAAATAAACCTTTTTGATCTGTCTTAAATCTCATGAAGTCAGTTTAAAGTCATAATAATATGATCATTAAGTATCCTCTCAATCTGCATCAGTCAAAAAGTCTTGTCAAAGTACAAAATTTATTCACAAAAATTTATTGAAAAATAACATGACATAAAACAGTAAAACATTGAATGTACGAGTTCTGATCTGAAATAATCAGAAGTCATAATTCTTACTCCTTTTCTTTACTGTTACTCCCCTTGCATTTATGCATCAGAAAAATATGTCAGTTAAACATATGCGGAAATCTATGAACTCCTCCTCAAATGGATGTAGATCATCTAAACATCTTCTCTAACTCCCCCTGAAATCACGAATACCTTTCAGTGTAGATACCTTTTCAGAATAAAAATAAAGAAATGAAGAAAAAAACAATAAGAAAAACTTTAGTAGGTAATCACTGATTATGTCTTGAGATTTAACATACCAAGTTTCGAGATAAGAAAATTAAATCTCTTTTCGTCGAGAGGCTTGGTAAACAAATCTGCAAGCTGATAATCAGTGTTTACAAAATAAAGTTCTATTGTACCTTTTTCAACATTGTCTTTTTTAAAATGATATAACACATCTATGTGTTTTGTCTTTGTATGCTGTACAGGATTTGCGGATATTGCAATGGCGCTCTTCAAGTCACAATAAATCGGGATTTTGTTGAACTGGAAACCATAATCTCGAAGTTGTGTCCTCATCCACAATACTTGAGAGCAGCAACTGGCAGCAACTACATACTCTGCTTCAGCAGTCGAAGTGGAAACACAAAGTTGTTTCTTTGATGCCCAACTTACAAGCTTGTCTCCAAGAAATTGAATATGACCCGATGTGCTCTTCCTGTCTAACATACATCCAGCATGATCTGCATCTGAGTAAGCCGTTAGTTCAAAATCAGTATCTTTAGGATACCACAGACCAAGATCTGTAGTCCTTTCAGATATCTAAAGATCCTTTTGACTGCGGACAAATGGGATTCTTTAGGGTTAGCCTGATATCTTGTGCATAAACATGTAGAAAACATAATATCTGGCCTACTTGAAGTTAAATACATTAAAGAACCGATCATTCCTCTATAGGTTCTAACATCAACAGGTTTTCCCAAAGGATCCATGCCGATCTTAGTTCCTGGTGCTATTGGGGTACCAATAGGTTTACAAGTTTCCATTTTGAATTTTCGAAGAATATCAAAAATGTACTTAGCTTGATTTATAAAAATCCCCGTTGAAAATTGTTTTACTTGTAATCCGACAAAGAAGTTCATCTCTCCCATCATACTCATTTGAAAACGTGACACCATAAGGTTAGAAAAGTTCTTACAGAATTTGGGATTTGTAGAGCCAATTATTATATCATCCACATATATTTGAATAAGAATGATATCATCTTTTTCCTTTTTAATAAACAAAGTGGTATCAATTTTACCTTTTGTAAAGCCAGACTTGACTAAAAACTTTGACAAAACATCATACCAGGCTCGAGGCGCTTGTTTTAATCCATAAAGTGCTTTATCCAGGATATAGACATGATCAGGTTTATCTGGATTCACAAAGCCTTCTGGTTGTGATACGTAGACTTCCTCCTTAAGAATGCCATTTAGAAAGGCAGTCTTCACGTCCATCTGGTAGACAGTGAAGTTTTTATGAGCAGCGTACGCTAGAAACATGCAGATTGCTTCTATACGTGCCACTGGAGCATAAGTCTCATCGTAATCGATGCCTTTCTCTTGCCGGTAGCCTTTGGCAACAAGTCTTGCTTTGTTTCGAATTACGATACCATCTTCATCCTTTTTATTTCTAAATACCCATTTGGTTCCGATGATAGATTTTCCTTTCGGTTTTGGTACAAGTCTCCAGACCTTTAAAGCTTCGAACTGATTTCGCTCCTCTTGCATGGAAGTCACCCAATCTGAGTCAGCTAAAGCTTCTGATACTCGAGTTGGCTCTATCTTACTCAAGAATGAGTCATACATACACATGTTCAAAGTCGCAAACCTAGTTTGCACCGGTTTTGATATATCTCCAAATATTTGGCTTATCGGATGCTCTTTAGTCCACTTGTGTTCACGAGGGAGAGGATTCAATGTAGATTGATCATAGTTCTCATCTAGATATCCACTTTCAACTTGTTCTTGTTCAGCATTGTGTAGGGGTTCAGGTGAAGGTTCTTGTACAGAAGTTTCAGTTGGGACAACTTGGTCAGTCTGTTGATCTTCCATCACAGTGCAGCCAACTGAAGTAGTAACTTCTATTTCAACATGATCAGGTACAACTTCAACTGTAGGAGTACGTGTTTGAATTTGAGTTTCTTTCTGAATCGGGGGAACTAGTTCAGTAGATACGTCCGAAGTGGTTGGATGATTAGTCGTTGAATCTTCAGACCTGTCAACCACAATAGATTTAGGAAGTTTATATCCTAAAAACTCATCATAGAAAAATTCGAACAACAAATCTAATTTAGATAAATGAGATGTAGACGTCGAAGCTTTATCCGAATTATTTTCATTAGACACAGGTTCTGGACTGATATGTACAGAAGCTAACACTCCGGTAATTACGGGTTCTGAACTGTGTTGTTCAGAAGCCACCTCTTCATCAAATGTTACGTTGACGCTTTAAATTACAGTCTTTGAGCTCTTCATATATATCCTATATGCAGCAGATGTCCGTGAGTATCCAATGAAGATTCCTTCTTCAGCCTTCGGTCTGAACTTATTCAAGTTCTCTCTATCATTCAATATGAAACACCTGCATCCAAAAACATGAAAATATTTAATGCTAGGTGTACGATTGTTAATAAATGCATAAGGAGTTTTACCAAACCGTCTATGAATAATGGAGGGATTCTGCGTATAACATGCAGTAGAGACAACTTCTGCCCACAGAAATAGAGGTAGATCCGACTGGCTGAGCATAGTGCGAGTGACCTCGACTAGCATTCGATTGCGTCTTTCTACTACTCCATTCTGTTCTGCCTTCCTAGTAGCAGAGAATTGATGCGTTATCCTAACAGATTCAAGATAATCTTCTACAGTCTTGTTCTTAAACTCTGTGCCGTTATCAGTTCTTAGAAGCTTTACTGTCTTCTGCATGTTCACCTGGGTAGTCTTCAAAAAATGAATGAGTACTTCGGGCGTCTCATCTTTTGTCCTTAGAAACTTTACCCATGTGTAATGCGAATAATCGTCCACTATTACTAAAACATACTTCTTTATTCCTATGCTTTGAGTTCTCATTGGACCACACAGATCCATGTGTAACAACTCAAGTGTAGAACTTGTACTCAATTCGGGTTTTGGCTTATGAGTTGTCCTCTTCATTTTACCCTTTTCACATGCTGCACACAGATGTTCTTTTTCATATCTCAGCTCAGGAAGACCTTTCACTAATCTGCCTTTGACCAATTTGTTTATATAACGAAAATTCAGATGCGACAACCTTCGGTGCCAAAGCCAACTTTGCTGCATCGAAGCTTTTGTTAGTAGACAAACCTGATTGTCAGTCTGGACCTTTGACAAATTTATCGTGTAGAGGTTGGACTTTCTAGTGCCGACCAAGAGTTCTTTGCCATCTTCAGTACGTACCGAGCAACTCTTAGCCTTGAAATTTACCTCTAATCCTTTGTCGCAGAACTGGCCAATACTGAATAGGTTATGCCCTAATCCTTCTACGTAACTCACCTTCGTTATTGTTACATTCACTTGTATCACGTCACCGTAGCCGAGAATCGGTGAAAATTGGTCGTTGCCAAAACGAACATTCCCACAGAATTTGTCTGTATAATTAGACAACAAATCCTTTTGACCAGTCATATGCTTGGAACACCCTCTATCCAAGTATCACATATGACGAGTCTGCATAAGAGAAATCAGGGAATAACAGATTTAGGTATCCATTTAAAAACGGGTCCTTTCAGTTTTGCACAAGATTTTGGTATCCATTTATATATGGATCCTCTGACCTTTTGAAAAACGTTTGAAACATATGGCTTATAAGAACCAACATGATAAGTACCAAACCAATTATCAGAAAATTCGTGAGTGACAAAATCATTCCGTCTATAATTAGATGACTTAGTAGTAGATTTAGATAATCGGAGTAATTGCTTTATTGAATATCGCTTGTAAGGAATTACAAGGTTTTGTTTATTTGAAACAATACTACCAACTACATCAGAAGAACTACTAGTATATCTATTACAATCCATATTAGGAGATGATTCAGAACTCTCATCAATCTTTCTTTTTGGTCGCCATTCCTTTCGTTCTTCAGATCTTTCCCTTTTTACTGAAACATAAGATTTAGATCTGTTAGGAAAATTAGATTTCTAAGATTGTCTTTTCTTTAGCTTACCAGTGTTGTTCTGTTTCTGTGAGTGTCGTTTCTTTTGCTTCTTACCTTTAGCAAAATAATTAGCATTCACAGAAACTGTTTCACCGCCCTTAGTTGATGATTCACCAACTTCATGCACACTAGGTAAAGCTCGACCATTAATGACAAAAATATAATGATCTAGAAGTTGAGCATTGAAGTCAAACATATCAATCTGTTGGTCCCGGAGGTGCTTAACAAGTTTGTAGAAGGGGGGGGGGGTTGAATACAAACACATAAATTTAAAGTTTAATAAATTGTTTATTGATAAATCAAACACAATTTACAAGTTTGTTGCGGAATAAGATTAAGACAGACTCAATCTAAACAAACTTAAGAAACACTAAGAAGGTTGCACAAGAATTTCAGAGAATGGGGAATTAAGGAATATAGAAAACAAAGGTTTATGTGAGTCCAAGATCACTGAATCAATAGAGAGAGAAAGTAGAGAGAGAGACTTGGAAGCGCAAAATGTAACATAATTCAATATGTGCGTTAATTTCTTACAAACAACCAAGACTAAAGGGACTTAAATACCCTTGGTCAATACAACACAGAATTAGACATTAGACACAGTATTTGACCAAGCCTATAAGTACAATGATTACTATAAAATCAGACCTAACAATCTCCCCCTTAGTAATCATTGGCGCTTTGGTCTTCAAAAACATCTTCTAAAACAGCACAGACCATAAAAGCGACTTTATGAAGCAATCTGACTTTTAAAAGA
Source organism: Arctium minus (assembly GCA_954870635.1). Taxonomy (NCBI): domain Eukaryota; kingdom Viridiplantae; phylum Streptophyta; class Magnoliopsida; order Asterales; family Asteraceae; genus Arctium; species Arctium minus. The sequence goes on from OX941081.1 coordinate 149,122,091, forward strand.
AAAATTCTTCTTAGCATCTTTCAGTTGATATGTCTTTGCTGCCTTTAACAAGTCTGGACCAGATTGGAATAAACTTGAACGAACAGTTGATTCATCAGCTTGTGCTCTAGACGACACACCTCTTTTGAATAACCTTGAATGAACTGTGGTGGTCGGAGCAGGAACAACAAAAGAATTAATTGAAGCTGATAGAATAGAATCTTTGAGCGAATCTTGATCAACAGATAAACATTTGAGCTCTTTGTCTCTTAATCATCTCCTTGACTTCTCCCCCTCATGACCTTGATGATCTTGATCAACTTGGTCATGCAAATGTTGGATACGAGACAACTTAAGATCTGCAAAATCAAAGAAACGGAGAAAAGAGAGGAGGTTTGCGCGTCACGTTGGTTGCGCAAACTGAGGTTTGCGTTACACCAAGGTGGCGCAAAGTGAAGTTTGCGTTACACCAAGGTGGCGCAAAGTGAAGTTTGCGTGAAGCGAAGGTGGCGCAAAGCAAGGTTTGCGCAACCAACTGATGGCGCAAAGCAGCCTTAGAAAAGATTTTACCTTTTGAAATTCTTTGACTCCCCTTACACAAATGCACTAGGTATGACAATTCAAGTTAGCATTCATATAAAGAAAATCATATACTCCCCCTCAAAAGCAGATATGATCATTTAAGAAAAATTCTCCTTTTTCACTCCCCCTTGAATCATGCTCAAACCCATTTAAAAAATATTTATGAGAACACAATGATCAAATATCAATGTAGAAAGAAAAATATACTGAATATGTATTTTGAAACGACTAAATATATAAAAATTTAAACAGAAACAAATAAAATTCTACTTAGTAAAATATCACAATAAAATCCATTAGATGAAATCAAATGTATGTGTTTGGATACAGAAACAAGTTTTATTGCATATCAAGTTAAGACATGTTCATTTTCAAAAACTTTCATCAATCTATTCAGTGTGCTCGCATGTGAACTTTGACTAACTTCAAGAAAATGCAATTCTAAAAATATAATAGAGAACTTTGAAAATAATCACACTAATCCATCAAAAATTCATACTTTCACAAATTTACAGGTTTATTGCAACTCAGAAATATATAACCAAGTATTATGAGATGTGTGCTCATTGGCATCTTTTAGTATTGTGCACTATGGCATCTTTACATGAGTGTGCTCTTTGGAATCTTTTAAGCGTGTGCATTTTTGGCATCTTTTTAATCAAAAAGTTTATTAAGTAAAGAACATGTCGTAAACGTAACTTTCTATCTGACCCTATTGCAGGATTTGGGTCAGCCGCTCCCAGACCAGTTGATCTTAGGGGACTAGATATCAAGCACCCCTTGGAACTTACTTTCCCGGATCAGAAAGGCTACATCGACACATCCTAAACCCATTCATACCAGTAGAACATGACTTTCGATCTGATTCTATAGAAGGATTTGGGTTCGATCACTCCCAGATCAAATGACGTTAGGGGACCAGATGACAAGCATCCCACAGAACTTACTTTCCCAAACCAGAAAGGTCACAGGTACAAACTTTTAAACTTAGAGATTTCTGATTTATAAGAATTTAATAATCATCTCAAACACAAGGTTTTACGTCTAAGTGCTTAGCCCATATTTTCATTACGATCCAAAATTTTGACTTTTTAGGTTTTCTAAGCATTGAAAACTATAAATATTCCGAATCACACAACTTTAAAGCAATATCAAAAGTTACAAACATGTTGCTGACTTTTCGACTTTTGTTAGAACTGAAATTTGAACATATAAGAACTTTAATATAAACAAAACAACTTGAAAATTTATCCTATACACACATTTTATTCAAAAGAAAGAAAAATTGTAAAACTTTTACTTTATAGAATAAAATTTGTAAATGTTTAAACTTTTAAAACAACATGCCGAAATTTAAAAAAATAGAAGTATTTGATCGACAAGTTTATATTTAGTTGAAACAAAATATAATTCAATAATATCATCTTTCACATAATGTAAAAAAAAATTGTGTCTCATTTGTAAAAATTGGGTTAAAAAAATTCAAGGGTTGAACTGAAAAGTTCAGATTCTTTTGAAACATTTGAGAAAACTGGAACAACATCATTATCAGATATAAATGCAGCGGAAATTAAGTAGATGTACTCACAGTTTCTCATTAGTCAGAAGCTTAATGCTATGAAGAGCGAGTCCTAGACTGACATGTCTAGAAGTCATAGTCTTTGAATCACGGGTTCTGAGCTGAATTATTCAGAAGCCAAAATGTTGACTTTTAAGACCGGGTTTTGAACTGCTATGTTCAAAAGCCATACTTTCTCTTACTCCCCCTTAACATGTGATGCCTGCAACTTTGAATCAGATTGAGACTTGGGTACCCACTTGAATTTGGGCCCGTGTTTGTTAGTTGCAGTTCGTATGGGGAAATATTTATAATATTTGACAGTTAAAGCATGAGAAAGATGATCAGAATGATAGGCACAATCATCAGAAGAGAAAGCATAATCATCAGAACTAGAATCTGAGGAAGAACATGAGACATGTTTTGAAATTCGAATCATTTGTTTTATAGAGTACATTGAAATTTTATTACAAGAAACAAATGAATCGCTTTTATAGAATTTGTCTACACATTTATCCCCATCAAAAGTATGTTCATCAGATGTCCGCTTCGCTTTCCAGATCTGCTTTGATCGAGCGCTCAAAGTCCTATCTGAAAGATTAGAATCGGAAGAATTAGAACTGTCATAAATAACTGTATCTTGTTTCTTCGACTTCTTTGACCGTCTTCTTTTACACTTAGGTTTATAATATTGATCATTGAGTGTAAAAGAATCATCAAGAATTTTAGACGAAATATTTAAATCAGAAGAAATAATTTTATCCAAGCAATCAATCTGATCAACTAATAAATCTGAATTTTCTTCGGAGTCTGAAGAATTTTGAGAAAATGTTTTAAAATTAGAAACTTCACTTTTGTTTACTTGAACATCAGCAGAAAGGCTAGAAATAGAATCTGGGTTTGGAGAAAATAATTTTTCTTCAAGACTAGATGTCTTGAAAGAAAGAAAAATATCAGATTCAATTTTCTTTAAAATATTTTGATCTTCTATCTTATCTTCAAGATTGATGATTGTACTCTCTAATACTAACGGAGGAGTATATTTCTTAGAATCATAAATGATTGGAGAAATATTTTCCTTATCAGAATTAGAAGCATAAGGATCAATAAAATCATCAGATATTGAAGATTTGACAGGAGATATATCATTTAAAACTCTTCTTCCTCTCCTTGATTTTTCAGGAAAATATTTTGCATTTTCACTTGTATAAACAAAAGGAATTTCATTTTTCTTGTTATTTGTCCTTTTTTCATGTTCGATTTCTAACACTTGCTTCTCATTCATCCAATCAATTTTAAATTGAGGAGCATAATTAGCAAGAGTCAGATAATCGTATTTATATAAAGTTGGGGATTTTTCAATTGCATTGTTTAAACAATGAGGATTTTCAAAACCAAGTCCCCACCTTTGTTTTAAAGATTCTTCACTCCTTGGTTTGTTCATAAAAATTGTTTGTTGAGATTGATTTCTCTGATAAAGCTTTTCTTCTAACTTATTTATTTTATCTGAAAATTCATCTTTTAAATTAGTCATAGCCGACAAAGACTCAAGATAAGTCTTATTTGAATTTTCCAAATCATCCAATTTCTTTTGAAAGATGTCTTTAGTATTTTCTAAAATAGATTTTTCATCTTTCAAAGAAATCTTCAATTTGTCAATCAAATCTGACTTTTCAGTATTTAAATTCTTTTCAGATATTAACTTAAAACACAAATCAGATAAAGCAGTAATTATGATTTTCATCTGAGAGGAAATAAAATTGTAATGAAAATCAGTATATACCTCATCTTCATCCGTATCAGAATCGTCTGACTGATCATCTCCGACCAAGCACATTTGAGCGATCTCTACATTTGAAGCTTCATTGTCAGAGTGATCCAACCAGAATTCTTCTTCTGCTAGCAAAGCAGTTCCTTTCTGTCAGGATCTTAATTCTAAACAAGAATAAACACTCAGAAACAATATTAAAGGAGTTTGCGGAATAACACTTTAATATTCAATAATCAATGAAACAGTGAATCAGAAGAACAACTTGTAAACTTTATTGAATGATTGTAAAGCTACAAGATTCAACACTCAACCTCAATATTGATGAACAAGCTCACCAATACGAATTCTACTTCTCTTGAATTAGGATTACAAACCTTGAGGTTGATTCTCTCTATCAAAACAAAAATTCAGAATTCTATCTTTATCAATTCTAAACTATTCTTTATATAATGAAGATAAAAGATAATTACAAATAATAAAAGATCTTAAAAATAATCTTCCATCTTTATCTCCAAGATTTCCATAATCTTCAAACTAGATCTACACGAATCTTGATTATCTCTTAAGCAGCACTAAGTCTTCAGCAGCATTAATACTTTGAGCAGTATTAATGTTCAGCAGTACTAACTACTAGCAGTACTAAAATTGCTTAGCAGTAGTAATCTCCTTTAGCAGTATTAATCCTGACTTAGCAGTACTAATCTTGATCAGCATTATTAACTTCACTCAGCAACATTAATCTCAGAAGTATTAATCAAGTTCTTCTAGCAACATTAACTGTACTTGTGCATTTCTGAATTTCCCAACAATCTCCCCCTAACTTGACTTTTAGGAAGAGAAGTCAACTTCTTCAGATGGTCTTCTTAGATGCTCCCAAAACTTCATGGCTCATACACCTGTATTTGCATCCAACCCCAAACTTTGATTGATTGTTCTTTGAATCAAATACTTAGCCATATCTGAATCTAGAACACATCCTAGCTTCTTCTTCAACATTGCATGAAGCTCCAGTCTGCTGTGATTGTACACTCTATCCATTAGGAAGTACTCTATGTGATTTATGTCCATAGTTAGTGCATATACTCCACTAGTTTCATATAGAGTCCAATTGTTGACAGTTTTGAACACATTTCTGATCACATGCTCCACTTCTTCAGGTTTGAACATCATACACAGATACTCCATCACTAATTTTGTAATTGAAATCTCTGGAGCTTTCAGTTGATCTGCATACAACTTCATTCCTATGTCAAACATCTCTTCTAAATCTGACCTGGAGCATGTTCTTACAATCTTTGCCCAAGTGTTATACACTTCAAACTTTTCATCCTTTCTTTTGAGCCTTATGTATTCCTTGCCATCAACCTTCATTGTGTCCCATAGAATAACCTCAGGTGGCTTCACTCCAACAGGTTCAGCTGAAATTGGTTTAGGCACTTTGTCCATTACTACCATGTACATATTTACATCATCAGTTCTTGCTGGTTCTTTCTGTTCAGATGGCTTAGGTGCCCCTTCTTCTTCAGCAACCTTCTCAGCTTCTTCTGTAGCTATTCTAGGCTTCTTGGTTGACTTTCTCCTTGCCATCATCTTGGTTCTTTTTAAAGTCCTTAGACTTTCACCAAGAGTGGCTTCTTTCTTTGGTGGTGTTTCTTGCTCATCAGGGAAAGGCTTTTCTATCATGAAGTCATTTCTTTCTTTCATTCTCTTCTCCATTTCCACCCTGGAAGTTTCATTCCCTTGAAGCTTTAGTATCTCTGAATCATACAGCTCTTTAATCTTCTCAAAAGACATCTTTGAGAACATCTCTTTTCTGACTCCTACAGCACCTTTGAGAAATGTAATCATCTTGTTTCTCTCTTGGGTACCTAGGAAGGTCTTTGAGGGTTGTCTCTTCTTTGCAGCTGTTTTTACCACCACTGATTTCTTCAGAGTTGCAGCTTTCTTCTATGCAATTTCAGTTGCCAGGCTTTGTTGATAAGCTTCATTCAGTTCAGCAGCTAGAGCCTTAGTCATCTCTCTGTCCTTTTCAACCTGAACCCTTTCTTCTTGCTCAATATCAGCTTGTATCTTCTTGGCCAGAGCTTCATCTGATTCAACCAACCTTTGCTTTTTCATTGGTTGATCAGATTCCACCATTTTAGCTTTGCCTTTATCTTTGCTTGCCACCTTTTCAACACTTGCTTTCTTTACAGCTTCACCTCTTTCTTTGACGACAACTCCTTTGGCCTTTGAGATGACCTTGGGAGTATCATGTTTGGCTTTGATTAAGGTCTCTGCTATCTCTAGATCTGTTAAAACCTCTTGTACTGTTTCTGCTACTTCATTCAGTTCAGCAGTATTAACAGTTTCTGCTGCTTTGCTTGATTCAGCAGCATTAACTGTTACTGCTTCTTGTTCTGTTAATGCTGTTTTCTCTTTTTCTTCTTGTTGCTCCCCCTCAAAATCAGCTTTCTCTTGCTTCCCCTTATTTGTGGCATCTTCCATGTTGGCATCAGCTTCTAACTCCCCCTTTTTGGGAGCATCAGTCACTGGTTCCCTTGTTTTAAGCACATACTGTTTCTTCTTCTTTTTCTGAAACAATTTCTTCACCATATTCTTCAGGTTGACAATCTGTTCTTGTTGAGACAGAATGATCAGTTTCAGCTCTTCTATGTCTTTTCCCTGCTTGATCACATCCATGTTGATGTTGCCCATTGTTTCCATCAATTCATAGTAGTTATATCTGTCCTCACCTTCTCCAGGAGTGTGACCCCCTTTTGAAGGATCATGGGATCTTTTTGTAGTAGAGGTCTTCTGCCTAGAAGAAGCACCTGCTACCCCCATGGTTTCTTGGCACCTGGGACCTTTGGATGATTGCTCACCCAAAGTTGCCATGGGGAAGGTCTTATTTATGTTACCACTGACCTCCTCTGTGCTAGCAGGAGTAGTGGCAGCCTTAGCACCCATATGCTCAAACATCTCCTCAGTGAGCACCTCCTTGGGGTTGGGAGACACCCCTGTGGTTTCTCTGTAGATATTCTCTAATGGAGAATTCTCCATTAGAGGGATTAAAGGCTCAGTGGGTGAAGGTACAAGAAGGGAAGGAGCCTTCTTTACCTTTTTCCTTATGTAAGTTTGTGTTATTGGAGAAGTTGGCTTTTGAACAAGAGACTGAGGGATTGATATAGAGGGTGAAGGTTGGGATTGGCTAGCAGTGGGATGGTCTAATGAGGGCCTTGACCCTGCTGCCATACCTTCTTCATTGTGGGACACCACCATCATTGTAGAGAACAATGGGGTGTCAACTCCTTCCGAGTCCAATGGAGATCTTTTCATGTTTGAAAATACCTTACCTTTGGGGATTTTTGGTACATATACCTCATCAAAGTGAGGCATATTCGTCAATTCATGAGTTATAACTTCTTGTACAAACCTTGGGTACATGTAAAAACTCATTTTGCTTCCCAAGTTTGATACAAGATCACTGAAAATCATTCTTGAAAAATTGTACTTTCTGGCAGTGGCCAAGCAGACCAAAGCATAAGCAATAGTACTGCTAAACTCACTCCATCCAGTAGTCTTTTTGGAGATACAGTGCATCAGGGTATGAACAAGAAAACGCCATTGGGTATAAAATTTTGCTTTTGAGAATTTGAAACCACCCAATTGGCCTTCATACCCCATTCTTGAAAGGTTTGAGAACAAGTCCTCATTTGGAATAGAAGTAATACCTGCAGCATCGTCTAGTCGTAGACAGATGCGTATCACCTCTTCAGAAACTGACAAGGGTTTGTCACACACCCTTGTCTTCAGAATCTGCACACCATTCTCTGAGACTACGGTGGCATTTGCCCAGAATTGTCTTTGATGCTCTATGTAGATAGTTGGCGACATAGTAAGAGCATGGGCAATGTGGCTGGACTTGAGAAAATCCACAACCTGGTGAAATCCAGCAGCTTGTTTCGGCTTCTGTAGCATCGCAATCTCGTTGTGCTCATCAATGAATGCCATGGATGCCATTGTGCTTGAGTAATCTTGACTGCAACACTTGGTGCTTGAGAGATAAGGGTTAGAGAGCAGATGAATAGAAAGCAAAGAGTCGTTATGAACTTTTGGGCGGGCAAAAAGGGTATTTATACGATTCGGGACATAAGCAGTATTAATTCTTAGCAGTATTAACTAACTAGCAGTATTAACTGAGAGCAGTATTAACCACTGGCAGTATTAACTAACTAGCAATATTAACTGAGAGCAGTAGTAACTCCTAGCAGTATTAACTAACTAGCAGTATTAAGTGAGAGCAGTATTAACTGAGATCAGTATTAACCACTAGCAGTATTAACTAACTAGCAGTATTAACTGAGAGCAGTAGTAACCACTAACAGTATTAACTAACTAGTAGTATTAACTGAGAGCAGTAGTAACCACTAACAGTATTAACTAACTAGCAGTATTGACTGAGAGCAGTATTAACTGTGCACTGGTAGTATTAAAACTGCACTGGCAGCATTAACTATACTTACACTTTTGAAGCTTGAGGTACTCTGAGCAAGGTAATAACTTCCTGACAAAGATGTTAGTAGCACCAAAGAATAAACCAATAACAGGTATGTAAACACTTTTTAAAACATGAGCTCATTCAGAATTGATCATGCCCACACTTGTGGCCAAGAAAGTGAATCTACCCACATCAAAAGATTTAGTGAATAGATCAGCAAACTGGTTGTCAGTATGAACTTTAGCAACTTGAATTACCTTCTTTTCATTACAATCTCTGATAAAGTGATACCTGATCTCAATGTGCTTTGTTTTGGAGTGCTTGACTGGATTGTTAACAATGCTTATAGCACTGCTATTATCAATGAAGATTGGAGTGTGAAGAAAGGTTACCCCATAGTCCAGCATATGATTTTGAATCCATAGAACCTGAGAGCAGCAACTTGCAGCAGCAATATACTCAGCTTCTGTTGTTGATAAGGACACTGTGGTTTGTTTCTTACACTGCTAAGATACTAGTCTTGCACCCAAAAGTTGACATCCTCCTGAAGTAGACTTTCTGTCCATGTTAGCACCTCCCAAGTCACTATCTGAATAAGCAATCAAGTCAAAGTTGAATTTATAAGGATACCAAAGACCTAATCTAGGTTGCCCTCTTAAGTATCTGAAAATCCTTTTAACAGCTTCCAGATGTGATTGCTTTGGCTTGACTTGGAATCTGGCTCACAAACACACTGGAAACATGATGTCTGGTCTTGAGGCTGTGAGATACATGAGAGATCCAATCATTGATCTATATAGATGGACATCAACATCCTCCCCCTCAAGATCAACAGTGATCTGTTTATGAGTCTCCATAGGTGTGCTTGCTGGCTTTGAGTCTGTTTATCCATATTTTTCCAGGATGTCTTTCACATATTTTGATTGGCTTATGAAGATCCCATCTTTCTTCTGTTTCACTTGAAGCCCAAGGAAGAAGGCAAGTTCACCCATTGAACTCATTTTAAAGCTCTTGTGCATCAACTTTTCAAAGTCTCTACACATCTGATCTTTTGTGGATCCAAAGATGATATCATCCACATAAATCTGAACCAATAGGATGTCCTTATTACTTCTTTTAATGAAGAGGGTCTTGTCAATTATTCCTCTTTAAAACCCATTCTCCAAGAGGTAAGTAGACAGAGTATCATACCATGCTCTTGGGGCTTGATGCAGACCATAAAGTGCTTTCTTCAGTTTGTATACTCTGTCTAGATATGATGGATTTTCAAATCCAGGGGGATGACAGACATATACTTCTTCATCAATTGTGCCATACAGAAAGGCACTCTTCACATCCATTTGGTATACCTTGAACTTCATGTATGAGGCATAGGCTAGAAATAGCCTAATTGCTTCTACCCTTGCCACTGGAGCAAACACTTCTTCATAGTCAATGCCTTCTTCTTGAGTGTACCCTTGTGCCACCAGGCTTGCTTTGTTCCTTATCACAATACCTCTCTCATTCTTTTTATTCCTGAAAATCCACTTGGTGCCAATAGCTCTATGACCTTTTGGAAGGTCCACCAAGTCCCAAACTTCTTGCAATTTGAACTGCAGTAACTCTTCTTGCATAGCTTCTATCCAACTGGAATCTTTCATTGCCTCAAAAACCTTCTTAGGCTCAATCTGAGATAGAAAGAATGAGAGTACTGTGTGTTGCTGATCCTGCAGCTCTTGAAGTCTGCTTTGATTCCTTCTTATCATAGGAGAAGAGATTTCTCCTATGACCAACTCTGGAGGATGATTCTTTTGAGTTCTAGTCTGATGACTAGGTTCTTCATTGATTCCCACATCCAGATTGGAATCATTGAAATCAGCTGAGAGGATCTCATCAGATGCTTCTGGCTCTTCATGCACTTGATTCTCCTCATCTCTTCCTTCTTATTCACTCTGAATTGGTTCAGTCATTGTCTCTTTTGCACAGACATCAACAGGCTCTATTGTAGGTATGGGAAAGATCACAGACTGAGGAATAATGTCTTGTACTTGTTCATCCCCTGATCCTCCACTTCCTGAACCTGCATGATAATTACTACAGAAACCTAAAGACTTAGTTAGTGAATCAATGTCAAATAACCACTGAGGACCAGATCCAATAGGATTTGGTGTGTTCTCATTGCACTTGACATTGTCACTTTCCTCAATTATTCTAGAAGAAGTATTAAAAACTCTGTAAGCCTTACTCTGAGATGAGTAACCCACAATAAAACCATCATCAGCCTTGCTATCAAACTTTCCTAAGTGAGTTTTGGTATTGAGAATGGTACAAGGACACCCAAAAGGTTTGAAAAATCCTATAAAAGGTTTTCTGTTATTTAAAAGCTCATATGGTGTCTTGTTTTTAGGCTTGACTACTAGAACTCTGTTTTGGACATAGCAAGCAGTATTAACTGTTTCAGCCCAGAAAGTAATTGGTAGTTTTGAATCTGCCAACAGAGATCTAGCAGCTTCAATCAGTGTCCTATTCCTTCTCTCAGTAACACCATTTTGTTGTGGAGTCCTAGGAGCACTGTATTGCCTCTCAATTCCTTTTTCCTCACAAAAGGTGTTTAGGTCATGATTTTTAAATTCAGTACCATTATCTGACCTAATGACTTTTACCTTTTGATTAGTTTGGTTTTCAATTCTTAGAATAAAGGATTTGATCAGCCCACTTGTCTCATCCTTAGTCCTTAGAAAATATACCCAAGTAAATCTAGAGTAATCATCAACAATAACTAGGCAGAATGATTTCTTACCAATACTCATAACATTTGTAGGACCAAACAGATCCATATGAAACAACTGAAGAGAATTAGAGATTGTGTTCAACTCTTTGGACTTATGAGAAGTTTTGTGTTGTTTGCCTTTGAGACAGGCAACACAATGATTATCACATAAAAAGACTTTGGAAGGTAAACCTCTTACAAGGTTGTTTTTAACAAGTTTATTCATTGTTTTAAAGTTCATATGACACATCCTTCTGTGCCAAAGTGATGATTTATCCAAAGAAGCTTTTGAAACAAGACAATTAAGGGATGAATCAGCTGAAACACTTTCCATATCTAAGCAATATACATTATCCTTTTTGGGAGTTCTTAGTAGTATCATCTTTTCATCAACTACCTTGAATCCAGGAGCAAGGATAATGCATTCAGAATCTGTAAATAATATACTATGTTGTTTGTCACAAACCTGTGATACACTTAACAGGTTGTACCTTAACTTCTCAACATAGAATACATCTTCAAAGGTCATTTTAACTTTGGTTACATCCCCCTTACCACTTATCTTACCTCCATTTGGAGTATTACTAAAGGAAACATGACCACCATCAATTTTCTTGAAATTCTTGAGGCATGACATGTTCCCTGTCATGTGTCTTGAGCAACCACTATCAACATGCCAGATACTCTTCCCTTGAGCTGCTAGTTGCCCTACACATAAGATTAAACAATTAGTATTGATTGGGGACCCAAGCCAAAGTGGTCTTGGGTCTCCCTTTCTCATCAAAGTATTTACATTCCTTTTTGATGAAGTTTTTAAACTCAGAGCACTCTTTATTGGAGTACTTTGTCAATATGATTGGCTTAGCAGCATAAACACTAGGAGCAGTACTAACCTTAGAAGTACTAACAGAGTTAGCAGTACTAACAGGTTAAGCAGTACTAACCTTGTTAGCAGCACTAACAGAGTTAGCAGTACTAACCTTGTTAGCAGTACTAACCTTGTTAGCAGCACTAACAGAGTTAGCAGTATTATTGCTTCTAGCAGCACTATCATTGTCAGCAGTACTATTTGGGGTAGCAGTACTAACAGTTTTAGTGCATTTAGGAACCCACATATTGACACTTTCTTTAATAATCTTTTTCTTCATGTGGCTTTTAGGTTTAACAGATTTCTTAGCCACATGGTTCCTTTCAATCTTCCTATAACCAAAGGGTTTTTGCATAGATCTTTGACAGTTCATCCTTTGGTTCATAGGGTTGAAATAACAGTTTTTGGCAAGATGATTCAATTTGCCACAGATAAAACAAGGTTTTGGTCTATTGATTTTACTCAAATCAACCCCTTGTTTTTGTGCCCACTGATTATTCCAGTTTCTTTGATTTCCCCTCTTTTTATCATGTTTTTGAGGCTCATTCTTCTTACATGCACACTGTTTGCAAGGACCTGGATTCACAACTGTGGTCTGTTTGTAATGGACCTTACCAGACTTTCCCTCTGTCTTCTCTATGTCCTTGGATTTGATCCAAGCCCTTCCACAGTACTCATTGGTGATAATGTTATTCTCTAGAGGAATCTCACCACTCACTTTGTTCTCCTTACTCTTACCAACCTCTTTCTCAGTCTTATCCTCAACAACTACTTCATCTAGGGGATCTATTTCAGTGGCTCCCTCAGGCAAGTCCTTCCTATCTTTGGTTTCTAGGAAGCTGAGGTAGGGGGAATGTAATTGTTGTTATATGGTGGTGGTGTGGCATTTTACCCAATTCCTCTTCTCAGCTTATCATGAATCTGAGTTTGTAGTAAAGAGTCCATTGCTTTAGAAGCATTGGAAAACTTTTCTACATTAAGCTTAACCTTGGTTAGCTCCCCTCTCAGCTTTTCACACTCCTCTTTAGATTTGGTCAGTTTAAGTTCTAGATCCTTTTTCTCCCACTTCCAGTAATTGGTGTCATATGAGTGTTGGAGTTCATTGGCTTGAAAACCTTTAATCTGTTCCTCAAACCTCTCAACAATTCTCACATAGTCCTTTATATCCTTTTCTAATCTCTTAAGGTCATCACTCATCTTCTGGTTGTGATCCCTGTACCTTTTAACAGTGTCTATGCAAGTTTTAGAACAAAGATTAGAACTTACCTCAGATGGGAGATCAGATACTTTAGCCATAAGTGCTTGATTTTGGATAGCCTCTTCTGCTTGATCACTCCAGTCAAACCCCATTCCTTGTTGAGAAACAAGGGCTTGAGCAGAGTTTCTGTTATGGTTGAGGTTTCCAGACTGTGCTTGTTGGTGGTTGTTATTGTGAGACACTCCACTTCTGCATTCCCTGGAAAAGTGTCCCTTCAGATGGCATTTGTAGCACTCCACCTTTGATTTATCAAACCCTGCTCCATCTTCTCTTCTTTGGGAGAAGTTGTTCCTCCCAGTCCTCTTTATGCACTTCTTCACCGTCATGGAAAGCATGGCCATCTGCCATTTAATATCCATCTCTTCCAGATCATCAGGATGAAGTTGTTCCAAATCATCATTAATTAAGGAGGAATTTCCATGGCTGGCAAGAAAGGCTTCAAACACAGAATCAATGCCTTTTTCTTGATTTGCTCCATTAGCAGCATTAACTGATTCAGGATTAGCAGTAGAATCAATTGATGCTGATAGGAGTGCAACATTATGAAGATATCCAGAAGGCTTCTTCTTTGCCTCCACCTCAACTTCAAATACTCTAAGATCATTGTACAGATCATCAAGTTCTTTCTCTTCCAACTGATCATTCTGTCTGAATGAAACAGTGTACATGGTTCATTCATCTCCAAGATACCTTAAGAACTTTCTGTTTATATCATTTTGATCAATCTGTACTCCCATAGTAGCTAGTTCACCAATCAGTTTGTTAAACCTGTCAAAAGTTTGAGTCATGGACTCATTCTTAGTTGACATAAAGTTTTCATACCGTTGCTTCAAGATTGCCTTTTGATTTCTCTTGGTACTTTTGGTACCAGAGAATATCTTCTCTAGAGCATTCCAGAGCATCTGTGCATCAGTGCAATTACAGAATTGGTGTTGATATTCATTGGGAATGGCCAAGAGCAGTATGCTCAAGGCTTTCATCTCTGTCTGCCTTGACTTTCTTTCTGCATCAGTGTTTGGTGGAGTTCTTTTTCCATCTTCACCAATCTTTCCTGCATCAGATAGGCCATTCTCAATGATGTCCCACATAGAGTAATCTGTGAGGAGAATGTATTGCTTGATTCTAATCTTCCACATGTCAAATTCATTGGGTCTGAGCATTGGAACCTTTGAGACCAGAGTACTATTTGATTCTGCTGTGTTTTCCATGATGAATAAGATTTCTGAGAATACTCGCTCTGATACCACTTGTCAGGATCTTAATTCTAAACAAAAATAAACACTCAGAAACAATATTAAAGGATTTTGCGGAATAACACTTTAATATTCAATAATCAATGAAACAGTGAATTAGAAGAACAACTTGTAAACTTTATTGAATGATTGTAAAGCTACAAGATTCAACACTCAACCTCAATATTGATGAACAGGCTCACCAATACGAATTCTACTTCTCTAGAATTAGGATTACAAACCTTGAGGTTGATTCTCTCTATCAAAACAAAAATTCAGAATTCTATCTTTATCAATTCTAAACTATTCTTTATATAAAGAAGATAAAAGATAATTACAAATAATAAAAGATCTTCAAAATAATCTTCCATCTTTATCTCCAAGCTTTCCATAATCTTCAAACTTGATCTACACGAATCTTGATTATCTCTTAAGCAGCACTAAGTCTTCAGCAGCATTAATACTTTGAGCAGTATTAATGTTCAGCAATACTAACTACTAGCAGTACTAAAATTGCTTAGCAGTAGTAATCTCCTCTAGCAGTATTAATCTTGACTTAACAGTACTAATCTTGATCAGCAGTATTAACTTCACTCAGCAGCATTAATCTCAGAAGTATTAATCAAGTTCTTCTAGCAACATTAACTGTACTTGTGCATTTCTGAATTTCCTACACTTTCTCTCTTTTCTCGGCCAGTTACAATTTCTTTCTGTAATAAGCTGAGTCCTTGACCTTCTTTGCTCGATACTCCTTTGAAATGTGTCCCGGCTTTCCACAGTTGTAGCAGGTAGCAATCTTTGGCTCGGGCACTTTGGCTCTAGTCACAGAAGTGAAGCGAGAAGAGTTGGAACCAGTTCTTGGTTGGAACTTTTTCTGGTAATGTTGAGAGAGAAGGATCATCGCTTTCTGCAGAGCCTCTCCATCATCATCAGTTGACCCATTGTAAGCGTTATCAGACAACGCTTGTTCAACCAGTTGGATCGTGAGGAGTGCAACCGGGTCTACTGATTTCTTGTTCTTTTTCTCCATTTTGGCCTTCTTTTCTAGTACCAAGCTCTCATCAGTCATCAGAATCTCGAATAGTTCCTGAATCTGCATTGTGGAAATCCGAACATCGTTCCTCGGTCTGTGATATGATTTGTTCCATTCAGGCTGAAGAGCATTAAAAAAACTCAGATTCATCTCAAGCTCTGTCTTGTTTACATTTATCTTTCGCAGATCATTCAGCACTGCACAGAATCTGTCGAAAACACTCTTTATAGTCTCATTTTCTTTGGCCTTGAACTCCTCAAAGTTGTTCATGAACCGAGTATGTCGAAGCTGAGTTGCTACCGAAGAACCAAGCATGATCTTTTCCAATTGTGCCCACAACATATTTGGATAATCCTTGCAATGATCAACCCGGTTGTAGACAGAATTTGGTAAAGCTAGCATCAGATTAGCTTTCAACTCTCGATCAGATTTCATTCGTGAAGCCTCTTCAGATGTTGGACGAGTCTCTTTATTAGGCTTTACGAAAGGTCCTTCAGTTAGAGACTTCATCATGTTCTCTCCATTAGCTTGACGCTCGATGAAGTTTAGAAATCGATCTTGCCATTGAGTGAATTCGTTTTCATCGACAAGAACTGGAGGACGAGTTTCAGATCCCAAGGACATCATCAGATCGCTTGAGTAGAACTTAGCTTGAAAGGCAAACTTTGCAGAATCCATATACGACAAACTTAAAAAAAAAAATCCAGACTCTTTTTTTTTTTTTTTAAAGTTTGGACAGATATGGCGCAAACTAGAGGTTTGCGTGAGAGGCAGGAGACGCAAACTGAGCTTTGCGCAAGCAACGAGAAACGCAAACTGGACTTCTCGTGACAAGAGGAAGGCGCAAAGTGAGCTTTGCGTGAGCTGAGTCAGATACAAACTATACTTCTCGCGAGCAGTTGAATTAACTTTGCGTGAGAAGACTGAGGCGCAAACTAGCCTTTGCGTTAGTCGTTGAAGACGCAAAGTAAGCTTTGCGTGAGCTGTAGGAGACGCAAAGTAGCTTTGCGTGATAGGAGGCTAACGCAAACTTGACTTCTCTTGAAGAAAGGAAGACGCAAAGTTTGAACTTTGCGTGATATTGAGAAACCTGAAACACTGAAACAAGATTAGTAAGATCACACAAATCCAATGATGAACTCGCGCAAACTATGAAGAACTTGTGCAAAGTTCCAATCTGGCGCAAACCGAATGAAAATCCATAAAATTTCCAAAAACACGATTTCAAAACTAAATTTGATAAAAATTTCTTGTACAAAAACGTTCGAAAACAATATTTTAACACAATTCAATCAAAAATTTCGATTAAAAACTACAAACTCAAAAATTCGTATATGAACAGAACGTAAACCACGATTTTCCAGAATTTTCAAAAACCTCAAAATCGAACCTCAAAAACTGAATTTCTTGAAAAACAATGTGAATCAAAGTTTTCTTCTATCAAAATCGAATCCAACAAACTGATTTTCAATGAAATTCACAAAAAAAAAACAGATCAAATTTGATTAAAAATCCAAAAACGAGATTTTCTTGAAAAATTCAAGAAAATCAATCAAATTTTCGGATTAAATCACAAATTCAGAATCTAAAAACGAATTATCTCAATCCTCTCAAGATTCAGATGGCTCTGATACCAATTGTGAGTCCAAGATCACTGAATCAATAGAGAGATAAAGTAGAGAGAGAGACTTGGAAGCGCAAAATGTAACAGAATTCAATATGTGCGTTAAGTTCTTACAAACAACCAAGACCAAAGGGACTTAAATACCCTTGGTCAATACAACACAGAATTAGACATTAGACACAGTATTTGACCAAGCCCATAAATACAATGATTACTATAAAATCAGACCTAACAGTTTCTATTTGGAGTTCAAGGATTGAGCACTCCCTCAGATGGAGGGGTGAACTTCCTATTTATACCCTATGCGTTAAATGCATGGCAGGGTACTTTACACGTGGCGTTCATTGATTGGCTTTGGAAGTCTGACTTTGGAAGTCTGACTTTGGGAGACATGTTTTCGGCCGGATCATGAACAGTGTATTTGACAGAGTTGTTGTACGAATTGTGGCAGAAGCATGTCCGTTCTGACACATCGTACTGAGTTGTGCAAGGTAAGACAAAAGGAAACTTGAGGTATAAGCTTTGTGATCATTCGATCGCTGAATATCTATTTCTTCAGAGACATCAAGAGTTCAGCGATCGCTGAAGCTTTTCTCATGTTCCTTCGCGTATAAGTAGAGTTGTCTTTGCTTCACTGATATCCGCATCAGGTCACTAGTAGACTTCTCTTTGTTCAGCAGCTTCGTCTTCGATTCAGCTATGAACATCTGTTGACGCGAGACTTGTCTTCAGGGATTGCGTTACTGTTTACATCAGAATTAACAGCGAATACTGAACAAACTCAGTTTGATCACTGATAGTGAAACACATACATATTAAATGTTTATAAGAAAGACTATCAGCGATAACTGAACAGACTCAGTCTGATCGCTGATGGTGAAACACTAATACATATTTAAACGTAATTTTCACTAAGTACAGAAAAGGGTCGTTATCAAATCACTGAGAGAGTTTGGATCAACACAATCTCATCAACACACCCTTCATCAGAATTTAAAAAATCATTTTCAGACACAAATAATTCATCAAGATCAACTTCAGAGGTGTGAGGTGCTTTAGAGGATTTAGAACACTTTTAAAATTCAACATTTAAAGATGTGTTCTTTAAAACAGTAGAAAATACATTTTGTTCAATATCAGCCAATATTCTTTCATCATATAAAATATTTTCAAGCTCGATTATTTTTCTTTCTAATATGAGTTGAGGTACATAAATTTTCGCTTTTAAAGGTTTTGCCTCCAACTCTTTTGTTGAATAGCTTTCAAAATAATCATTTGAAAGACAGTTTGGCTGATATGAAGTATAACTATCATTCAACTTTTGATAGCAGAATGGTAGTTGCATTTTCTTTAAGTTCTTTCTTTTCTAATCCTCTTTAGCCTCTACCTCTTCAGATGATTTGGTAACGAATTTGGGTTTCAAATGAGGATATTTACCAGCCACAAAAAGAAAATCAAAATTATACAAAGTTGGCTGTTTTTTTTATAGATTTCTTTAGATAGTGTGGGTTTTCGTAACTGAGACCCCACTTCTCTCTAACATCAACTTCTTCATTTGGTGTGTTTAAGAAAATAGTTTGATCTGTTTGGCCTCTAGCATATAATTTTGCTTCCAAACCATTTACCTTCTTTGTTAAGCTCTTGTTTTCTTCCTGCAATTTAAAAGCTTTTAGTACACATTCTTGCTTTTCTGAAACAGACTTAGAAATTTTAGATTCAAAATTAGAAATCTTACTTTCAAAACAATCTTTTTCTTGTTTAAAATCAGAAACAAATTTGCGTAGAGAATCAATCAAATCTTTATTCCCAACAACTTGCTTGTTGAGTTCAAAGATCTTTTGATTTTTCTTTTCAACTCTGCTCTTTTCCTTTTTCAGTTTCTTTTGGAGATCTTGAAGTTCAACCATCATGGCTTCCATTTTGGTCATAAAATCAGATTTGGATAGATTAAGTACCTCATCAGCTGTTTCTTCATCAAAATCATCATACTTCACTGTGTTGCCCATCAAACACATGTGAGCAGTTTCTTTTCTTTCCTCTTCATCTGAATGATCTAGCCAAAATTCGTCTTCAGCCATCAAAGTCTGACCTGCTTCTTGTTGCTTAGCCAGAAGCATTTTGTTCTTGTAATAGTCTGAATTTCTGACTTTGGGCTTCCGACAGTCTTTAGCATAATGACCGACCTTACCACAGTTGTAGTATTTGATCAGGTCATCTGTCTTCTTTTGAGCACCAGCATAGTCATTCAGAAACTTCTTCTTCTCATCCGACTTTCTTTACACATACCGATTTTCCTCAAATCTTTTGCCTTCAACTCTTTCCCTATGTTCATGATTCTTTGAACCTGACAAAGAGTACCTCTGTGTGTTTGAACCCGGTTTCTTGTAGAATTTCTTCTGGAATTCTCGGGTCAATAAAATCATAGCTTGCTTAAGATTTTCTTCATCATCACTATCCGAATCAGACTCAGAATCAGAACTGGGAATAACTATCTTTTTCTTCTCTTTCTTCTCTTTCTCCTTCTCTCCAGCTACCAAAGGAATTAGGGTCAGATGATTTCTCAGATTTCTTTTTCTCAGATCTTTTATCTTCAACCTCCTCCTCATTATGTCCTAAAGTCTCATAAACTTCGTGGAGGGGTATGTCGCTCAAATCTTTCATCTGTTTCATCCTGCGAGTATGCTTCTTCCATTCGGGTTGCAGGATGATGAAAAACTTAACATTGTTCTCGATTTGATTCTTCTTGACTTTGTTCTTGGAAAGTTCGTTCAAAAGAAGCACAAATCTTTCATACGTTTCCTCCAGGATCTCATTGTCTTTGGCCTTAAACTCTTCATAACTGTTTATACAGTTGGCCACTTTCATCTGGTTTCCGACCTTAGAGCCCATCATCATTTTCTGTAACTGATCCCACATCTTCTTTGCATTCGCCTTGTAGCTGTCGATCTTGATATAAATCTCATTCGGAATTCTTTGTAATAGAAGAGATCTTGCTTGTTTATCGGCTTTGAATCTGCTTTTCTGCTCATCAGAATACTGTGCAAATTCCTTTAGAACTGTTTTCATCTTTCTCACTCTGTCTTCGTCTCTATCCTCACTGTCTGAGGATTCATCATCTGGTATTTCGACAGTAGGTGGAATCATGGGACCTTCTATAATGGATAGTAGAATGTTTTCCCCATTTGCGTGACAGTCGACAAAGTTGAGAAAGCGATCCTTCCACTGTTCGTATTCACCTTTGAATAAAACAGGAGGCTTTATGTCCGTACCGATAGAAAGAGCGTCTTTTGAAGTCATCTTGATCTATGTGAGTATTGAACTTCGCGCACACAAAAGACTCATGTGAACACACTTCTCGCACCCAAGGTTATGCGAGTTTGTGGTTCACGCACAACAAGGTTACGTTAATCAAAGTTCGCGCACAAAGACTTATGCGAGTTCTTAGTTCTCGCACACCACTATGTGCGAGTTTTGGAACTTCACGCAAAAGACTTGCGAGATCGATACTTAGAAATTTTTTCAAAAACTTGGTTCTTGCTAAATGCAAACACGCAAGAACAGGGCTTGTGTGTTTTAGACTTAGAAAATATTTTGACAAGGATACTTCGCGCAAAAGGCAAATGCGCACGACAAACCCTTCTCGCAGATACCACTTCGCGCACAAGGAAGATAGAGAACAATACAAACTCGCACCTAGTTATGTGCGAGTTTCTGCTTCTCCCACGAAACCTTTTGCGAGTTCTTCACTTTAAACACAAAATCAAGCCTTTGCAAGTTCTTGACCCTGCTAGTTCTTTGTCCTTGCGAGTTCTTCCTCTGCGAGTTTTATGGATCTAGTGAGTTCTTGACTTGCAGTTCCAAAAACTCTATTTTTGTACTGATTTCGATTCAAACTTCAACCAATTCACTTGAAACTTTGTAGAATCACACAAAAAATGATCTCGAACATGTTACAATACAAAGATTACAATGAAAAGTATTACAAATACAGAATCGATCTATGAAACAGTGAACTTCAAACACTCGAACTAAAATCTCAAAAATCCAAAATTCACATGAATTTATTGTGAATTAGCCAAACTAATCAACACTAAACATATTCTAAAATCAATTACGAGATCTATAGCACAAAAATCAGATCATAAACACCATTAACACTCAAAAATCGATCCAACACAGTCAACATGCGTGTTCTTCGCAATTCGATCAAAAAAATTCAAATCAATCCATGTTTCTCTGAATTAAGTTGCCCTGATACCAATTGTTATCCCAGATAACAATGTAAATCAAACGATGACAAAGAATTCCATTTAATCTCACTGTTTATTAATCACAAATTTCAATTACGAAGTACGTTAAACACACTTTCTCTCTCTAAAACTAGAACTCTCTCAATACTATGAACTACTACTCTCTTAGAACTACTTTAATACAACACGAACATTACTATTTATACCAACCTACAAAACACGTAGGCAACTACAAAACAGAAATGCGCAAACAAAATTATAACAAATACAAAATTACAAGTTTGACTTTGACTTTTATTACACTACACTTTGACTTTCATCTTCAGTCTTTTATGATCTTGTATCCAACATATTTATGCTCTAACAATTATTGCTGATAAATCACACTGTTCTGGGATCAACAATTGGTATCAGAGAAAAGAGACAAGAATTTTGATCCAAAAAGTGCATTAAAGATGAATTCTAGGGATGCTCTAGCCATTAGTTCGGATCAAAAACCTACGGTGCTCTATCGGGGAGAATACCCACAATGGCACGATCGATTCATGAATTTTATCGAAGCAAAACCCGACTATGACGAGATAATGTTGTGTCTGAAAGAGGGGCCACAAGTCTGGCGAATGAAAGTCCTTCCTGGAGACCAAACCGAAGGTCGACAAGACCGCCAACTCCAAAAATCAATCGGTGAGTTTACCCCTCAAGAAAGGAGTCGACATGACGCGGAAAAGCATGCGAAGACCTACATTCTACAAAGCCTGCCTAACGACATATATGCCTACATCGACAGCTACAAGGCCACTGCGAAAGGAATGTGGGACCAGATTGAGAAGATGATGATGGGTAGCCGAATAAGCACTCAGCTGAAGATCACCAGTTGTATTGCCCGATATGAAAACTTCAAAGCAAGGAAAGGCGAGACGCTCACGGAAACATATGAACGGTTCAACCAACTTCTGAACGATCTGCATAAAAGCCACATCATGAAGACCAACACCGAGAATAACATCAAGTTCATGAACAACCTTCAGCCGGAGTGGAGGACGTTTGTCTCTCATATCCGTCATACTCAAAGCCTGGAGAAAATTCCTCTATACGAACTATATGAAATGCTTTTATAGGACGAAGAGGAAGTTCTTGAGTTGATAGAAAATCAAAAAGCAGACGAAAAGACGTTGGTTGACCCATTAGCGCTCGTCTCAGATAAAAGAGGTCGATCTGTCAGTCGCACCCCTGAAAAGGAACCTGTGAAAAGTGATTCTGAACCCGAAGACCCTGACAGTGATTCGAATCCATAATACACTCAGATAAAAGAAGCCATGATGTTCTTAACTCAAGCATTCCAGAAAAAGAAGTTCTTCAACAAGTCATCATCAAATAATCAAAGATACTCCACTACTCCTCTCAAACAACATGCTCATAAGGAGAAGTATGAAGGGAAGAGACACTTTGATGAAGGAAAGAAGACTGAGAAAAAGGGTGATGAGAAAGCCAAAGACGAGCCGATCAAATGTTATAACTGTGGTCGTTTGGGTCACTTTGCCAAAGAATGTCGAAAGCCTGTCATGCGCAACTCAGAATACTACATGGCCAAGATGTTGTTGGCCAAAGAAAAGGATGCAGGTAAGGCTCTCATGGCAGAAGATGACCACTTGCTTAATCTATCTGATGAAGAAGAAGATGATGCAGAAGCACAGATTAGTTTCATGGGCAAGCACTCAACACAGTCCGATACTGACGACGATGATCGTGATTCCCAATGTCAGGTATGTGCTCCTTACCATAAAGCCTTAATTGATCAACTGCAAATCACTATGCACAAATTAGACTCCTACAAGCAAACTAAGAGAGAAAATGAGCAACTCATCTCCTCTCTGGAAACTCGTGTGTCTTTACAGTCTGAAAAGCTTGAAAAACAAAGCATAGAAATTCCTGGCAACCTGTGCCAAATTTCTAATTTAAAGGAAGAGTGTGAGAGTATTTCAAAAGAATCAAAAGAGTTAAACACCAAAGTAGATGATCTTACTTACAAGCTTCGTATGTCAGAAAATGAGAAAATTGATATTGTGAGTAAAAGTGTGTCTTATAAAAATGAAAATCAAAGGTTAACTGACCAGTTAAAAGATCTCGAACATAAACTTTACAAAATCGGTCAATCTAAACAAACGATGAATCTGAATGCACCTAAAGAATTCAAATATTCAGAGACGGGTCTCGGTTACAATAACCCACATTATCTGAAAAAGGCCTTGACCAAAGTTCCCACGTTATATGCTTTCGAATTTTTGGGATTGGACAAGACCTACCCAGAGTACAAAATCAGATGGACTAAACCACTTGTTGATGAGGATCCGGAACTGAAAACATTGAGAACGAAAAAAATACTCTCACGATGCAACTTCCTTTTGTTTATGACTCATTGAATGCGTCATACAACACCGAAAAACCCCGTTTTCTGTCAAATGACTATTTTCGAAGCTATTCTCAGGCTGAACTTGATTCAAAAACCGTTGAACCTGAGAAGGAACCAATGGACCACAAAATCTATGTTCCACCACTGATTTTAGAAAAGAAAATTGTTCAGCTAGAAGAGTCATTTGCACAGGAAAGACTCATTTTTCAAAAGGAAAAACAAGAGTTATTATACAAACTTGAGTGCCTCAATTCCGATAAAAGGGATACTGGATCGAGGGAGGAAAAAGAATATCTTCAAACAGAGATACATAAGCTTAATTCACAACTGTCTGCCTTGGCAGAAGATCTGATGAAAGAGTAACTTCACAAAGTTGAGCTTCAAGCTAAGCCTGGAATTCTCCACGTTGAGAAAATCAATCTGTCGGAAAATTCCTATCCACCCTCAGACACCTCTTCCTGTAAAGCCTTTTTGGGTGACTCGTCACCAATTTCTTCAAACAAAGGAAAAGAGCCTCAATTTTTCGAAATGGATCATCATTCTGATTTTCAAAATGCTTCCGCTAATGATCCGCTTCAAGGCACAAATCCTTCTAGTTTCCTAAATCCTTCAAGTGATAAGGCTCCTTCTGATGAGGAAATGGAATTCTCAACCTTTCTAAATTATGCGGTGTGTCCAGACAGTCAGCTAGACCAATTTGATTTCAATCCTGTCTTTCTAAGTCACGTTGATTTTCTGAATTCAACTTGTGAGCCACCGGTAAAATTTTACAAGGGTGAATGTTCCACATCCGCCCCTCCAAACACTTCTGTGAACAATTCCTCTAATTCTAAATCCAAAAGACGTTCACAGAAGAAGAAAAAGATCGGTCGCTCTAAAAAGAGACAATACTCAAAATTCAAATCTTCTGACAATGAGTTTAACGGTATTTCAGATACTTTTGGTCGAAGGAAAGAAGTCAAATACGAGTGGGTAGCTAAGAAGTCTAAGGAAAGGACGGCAAAGACAAAATTAGTTAATCCAGTTTTGAATTCTAGGAAAAACAATAACAGTCATGATGTTTTTAATTTTAAACCTTTGGTTGAACGTAATGGATTGTTTCCTTTAAAAGTTTATTCCATTCAACAATTACTTCAACTGTCTCATGATTGTGTTTGTTGTTCAAACTGTGGATTGAATGATTTCGTTGATCGTAGATTTGCATCTGATTGGTTTGGTTCTTACCATGTATTTAGTTATCGTTCAAAGTTTGATGCACCTCATCACAAAAATAAACCCAAGTCCAAACGGGTATCCAAGACGGGTGTAAACCCTAATCCCAAAGGACCCATTTATGAATGGGTACCTAAAAAGACTTAATCTGTTTTGCAGAACGGTCATGTGTGGTATTTAGATTTAGGTTGCTCCAAACACATGACCGGAAGAAAGGATCTTCTCACGAATTTCACCGAGAAATTTTGTGGGAATGTACGCTTTGGAATTGATTATTATTCTAAATTTTGGGATACAGAGATATTGTCAAGGATAACCTCACCATCAAGAAAGTGTCCTACGTTGAAGGTCTTGGTCACAACTTGTTCAACATCGGTTAGTTCTGCGACAAGAATCTAGAAGTCAACTTCAAAGCAAAACGGTGCAACATCCGGACTGAAGATGGGAAATAATTGCTAGCCGAAACGCGTCACACCAACCTCTACACAATTGACCTCTCGTCTCTGACAGCAGAAAAGGAAGTTTGTTTGATGTCCAAATCTTCAACCGGACAAAATTGGTTATGGAATCGGAGACTCTCGCACCTGAACTTCAAGAACATCAACAAGTTGGTGCTCGGCGGACACGTGAAAAGTTGGTGCTCAAGTTCAAAAAGGATCACCTGTGTGCCGCCCGCGAAATGGGTAAGATGAACAAGGCTTTTCACAAGCCTAAAGTCGCTCCAAGTACTTCACGGTCCCTTGAACTCATCCACATGGATTTGTGTGGACCGATGCGCGTTCAGAGTATCAATCGCAAGAAGTATGTCCTAGTTATGGTCGATGACTTTTCTCGCTACACGTGAGTTAAATTCCTTCGTTCGAAGAATGAAATTCCCGAACTGATCATCTCTCATCTGAAGAGCGTTCAAGTCAATCTTCACCAATCAGTTCAGACCATCCGAACGGATAATGGCACAGAGTTCAAGAATCAAGTACTCGATGGTTACCTAACTTCAGTGGGCATCACCCACAACTTCTCAGTTGGTCGTACTCCTCAGAAAAATGGGAAAGTAGAGCGCCGAAATCGAAATCTTGTAGAAGTCGCTCGTACGATGTTATCACAGTCGAAGCTCCCGCTTTTCTTATGGGCATAGGAAGTTGAAACCGTATGCTACACTCAAAACCGTTCTATCATCAACAAGCGGGTCAACAAGACGCCATACGAGGTCATCAACAATCGCATCCCGAACATTAAGTATCAACATCATCAAAACTTTTATATCATCTCTCCGTAAATTTGAAATTGAAACTTCACAATCCATTTCTTGTTATCATCTCCCCCTTGTTGATGATTGTGAGCATCAACATCATCAAAACTTTACAATAAATTATATTCTTCCTTTTTGTCAGACAAATCACCAACTGATCTTTGCCACTGATATAATAACCATTCGTCAATTCAAAATGATTCCAAATATTTTCAAATTCAGAATTGAGTTGTAACCTTGAATCAACAAAAGAAACAATTAACATGCTTGTAAGTAACACGGAGCCCCTTAGTACAACGGATGTACCGTATAAGGAGTTTTGTTGATGTTCACTCCCCAAGGACTTCATTCAATCATTGAAAAATACAAGGTAATTATATGAATGTTCTGAAAGAAAAACATATTTTATGTGTGTACGTGCTTGTGTATGAAAGAATTTAAGCAATTTATAATTTATTAGGCTCAAAATGTGTAAAATGTTGAGACAACAAGTTTTCCACTACTCAATGTGCATGATCGAAGTGCGAAGGTGGGGCAAAATTCCTTCTTTTTCAATTTCCAAATCTTCCGAATGAAGATTAGATAGCATATGTGTTGCGTCCCCATGAAAAATTGAAACATTTCTTTATTGATAAAGAAATGAGTAGCTGGTGGGGTTAAAATCAAGAGATGGCATGGGCTCACTGCATGTTTCAAAGATGTTCATGAAATAATTATAAAACAATCAGTAATTTGGTGCAGAGTTCTCTTATTCTTTTAACTATGTTCGCTTACCCTCTGTATGTTTTTCATTTTGCTCACTTCTAACCAAACTCTCTTTTCCATTTTATCGCTCATCACAATGAGGTTGTTCAACCAAATGAACTTCCTCCCCCACTCTTTGATGTATGACCCCTCGCCCCTCAATCACTCAAGGGTAACTTCTTAGGTAGGAAACACTGGTTAACGTGAATCCATAGAAGTTCTTTAAGGCTTACACATTGATCCCATGAAATTTTGTCCTCAAAAAATGATGTTGTTCAACAGTTTAACTTGAACAATTAAGAATCTCATAAGATGAATCACATTGTCGGTGAATGTATGCTTTACAAAAATATCATGATTATTTTAGCATTTTGAACTTTGAAGATTTCTCACAACAAGAATATTGAATGAATGAAATGAATTCAAAAGACTTGTTTGAGAAACTGTCAATGTATCAAAAAGATCAAATATGAATGATAATCATGAAAGGTTTAGGTCATTAAAGAATTAGAATTTGTCTATATGAACAAATATAAACAATCTTGAAAGAATTACGTTTATATGTGAATGAATATGATGCTCAACAAACATTGAAATGCAAACGGGTGTATTACCTTCGAAAATTGTTTCAATTTGAGACATGATAATAACAAATATCAATAAGAAAGACTGAACCGGTGTGTATGAACACTTGACAGTATATAGAAAAGATAATACACAAATATTAATCTTTAGAAACACACAGTCAGTTAATCAATAACGCTCATGTATGAAAACATTTAAAAAACACACTTCTAAAATTCATAAAATCTTTTTGAGAATCGAGAAGTGGTTTGAACAATTAGAAACATGTTTTCATGTCTGAAAGTTGTCCTTTCAAACAATTCGAGATTAAGGTCAGAAAAATATTACATTCAACTTAAATCTCATAACTCCCCCTCAAATTATGATTAATGACTAAAAATCAGATAAACTCCCCCTCAATATCTATAAAAAGTCAAAAAGTCGTCAAAATATCAAAGTCATAGTCAAAGAAAAAAATTAAAAAACGAGTCATGATCTGAATTGATTAGAAGTCAACATTACAAAAAGTTTGAGTTCTAGACTGATATATCTAGAAATCATTTACCCCCCCCCCCCCCCCCCTGAAACTTGGCATTCAGAAAAATTTGTCAGTAGAAAAACTTTATGTACAGTGCTCCCCGTTGACTGTTGATGATCTAATCTTGTCACTCACATCCCTGAAATAATCAACAAACCTTCAGTGCATATATCTTTCAGAATGAAAAATTAATATATGAATAAAAGCCTGTAAACCAAACTATACTAAGAAAATACAGATTCAGATTGGGTTTTAAGATTCAACATGCCTAATTTTCAAACTAGAAAGTTAAATCTATTTTCATCTAATGCCTTAGTGAAAAGATCTGCAAGCTGATAGTCTGTATTCACAAAGTACAATTCAATTGTACGTTTCTCAACATGGTCTTTTATAAAATGATATATGACGTCTATATGCTTTGTTTTAGTATGTTTTATAGGATTTGCTGATATGGCAATCGCGCTCTTTGAGTGACAGTATATATAGGAATCTTGTTGAACTAGAATCCATAGTCACGTAGTTGTTTCCTCATCCATAACACCCGGGAACAACAACTAGCAGCATCTACGTATTTCGCTTCAGCTGTTGATGTGGATACACATAGTTGTTTCTTTGATGCCTAGCTTATGAGTTTGTCTCCCAAAAATTGTATATGACCCGATGTGCTTTTCCTGTCCAACATGCATCTAGCATGATTTGCATCTGAATATGCAATTAGTTCAAACCCAGTATCTTTAGGATACCACAAACCAAGGTCTGCAGTGCCCTTCAGATATCTAAAAATTCTTTTCCTAGCCGAAAGATGGGACTCTTTGGGTTTGACTTGATATCTCGCACATAAACATGTCGAGAACATAATATCAGGTCGACTCGCAGTTAAGTACAATAAAGATCCAATTATACCTCGGTAAGTCTTTAGATCAATAGCTTTACCATTAAGGTCAGCTCCAATCTTTGTACTTGGTGCCATCGGGGTGCTTATGGATTGTGGGTCCAACAATACTATATCAAGTTCTTAGATTAACAACACAATAAGATTACCAACCTGTATTGATTATAACAAATGGTTACAAGGTTGATCGATTCAAGCTTGGATGTGTTCTCTCTGTATTACACCTTTAAGTGTGTGTTTTTATGTGTCTGATAATATCTTATCTCTTTTTGGATATACTAGAGATATCACAAAAAGATCTAATCTAGTGTGTCTTACACACTTCCTAACAACTTGCAACATATTAAACTAATAAACCTACATAATATCTAACAAATAGATATTATTTCTAACTAAGTTAATATAACTAACTAAAATAAAACCTAACTAAGTTAAACTAATATCTATCAAACTAGATATTAATTTAACTAGTACAATAATAAACAATTACATTGACATTTATTACAAACGACATAGACTTTACTATCGAGAGTCGACGTTTCGGCTTTAGCTTCAGATTGTGATCTTCAGTTTGGATGATCTTGAATCCAATGAGACTGTGGTCTAACAATCTCCCCCTTTGGATCAAGATCATTACGAAAATGATTTTAGCAATTCAGTCTTCTTTTTCAGCACAGAAGATGCAACTTCTTTCTCTAGCTTCTGAAATCAGCATGTCTTTTTCTAACAATCTCCCCCTCAGAAGAGTGGACGTGATTCTTGAAACATGTGATCTTTGCCATTTCTTGTGTAGTCATTCTCCCCCTTTTTGATGATAAGTGTAACGACTTCATCAAAATTATTTGTAAGAAATGTCTCTATTGCGGTTAGACCCCCTGGTCCGTCAATTCAAAAGATATTCATCCAGATCTTTTCAAATACAGACAAAATAGTCGTGTAACACCTGAATCAACTAATGAATCAGTTAACATGCCTGTCAGTAACACAAAGTCACTGTGTGTAACGAATACACATTGGAAAGGAGTTGTTTGATGTTGACTCCCCCAGGGCTTCCATTTAATCATCGAAACACCACAAAGGTAAATTTCTATAAACGTTATGACAAAGAAACTAATTCCTTGTGTGTTTGTGCTTGTGTTAGAAAGAATTAAGCATTTGATGATTGCTTATAAGGCTCAAAATTGTGTAAACCACTGAGACAACAGTAAGTTAAACACAAACTCAATGTGCATGATTGATGTGCGAAGGTGGGGCAGACTTCCTTCTTTTCAATATCCAGATTTTCCAAATGAAAATCAGATAGCAAATGTGTTGGATCCCCTTTGAAAATGTGAAACACTTTCTTGTTGAGAAGAAAATGAGTAGATAGTGAGGTTTGATCAAGAGTTGGCATGGGTTAGTTGCCTGTTTCAATAATGATCACCAAAGAATTGTGAATCACTAGAATTGTGGCTACCCGACTCAGAAAAAGTTGGTGCAGAGTTGTGATATTCTTTTAACTCTGTTCTCACACGCTCTTTCTTTTAAACGTTTTTCTTACTCTAATCATACTCATTTCTTTTCGCTTCTCATACTCAATCACTAAGGATTAACTTCTTGGGTAGAAATCACTGGTTAAGGTGATTCCATAGAAGTTGTGTTAATTCCTAGCACAATGATTCTTGTTTTTCCTATGATGCACGTGATGCTCAGATTGGTTTAACTATTTCAGTTAAAGCACAATTTAGATCATGAAAACATTTAAAATTACACTCCCAAAATATAAAATCTGTTGAAAAATCGGGAAGTGGTTTGAACATTAAAAACAATGTTTTCTATGATTGAAAGTTGTCCTCTTTCAAACATATATGAGATGAAGATTTAGAATTATACCTTGACGTATGATCTTCAATCTCATGAAGCTAAGCTTTAAGTCATAAACATATGAACTTGTAAGCATCTCTCAAAAATTCTGCAAAAGTCTTATGTTAAGTCAAAGTAAAATTTATTCACTTAAATTGAAAAGACAAAAAGCAGTAAAACTTTTAAAGTACGAGTTCTGATCATGAATAATCAGAAGTCATATCCGTACACCCCTTTGTCTTGAAGAGCTCCCCTAAATTCTTGCAATACAAATAAATTTGGCATTAAATAGTACATGCAAAATTTTATGAGCTCCCCCTCGAAGTAATATTGACCACTTGTCAATTTCTTCTCATTCTCCCCCTTTGATTATGAACATTATATAGAAGTGCAAATATCAATCAGAGTTAAGAATGAAGAAATGATGAAAAAGTATACAATTTAGAAAACTTTTATAGGCAAATACTGATTAGATTTTAAGATTTAGCATACCAAGCTTAGAGATAAGAAAATTGAACCTCTTTTCGTCTAAGGGTTTGGTGAACAAATCGGCAAGTTGATAATCAGTTTTTACAAAGAAAAGTTCAATTGTTCCTTTTTCAACATGATCTTTAATAAAGTGATACCTGACGTCTTTGTGCTTAGTCTTGGTGTGTTGAACAGGATTCGCTGATATTGCGATGGCGCTCTTGGAGTCACAGTATATCGGGATCTTGTTGAAGTGGAAACCGTAGTCGCGCAATTGAGTTCTCATCCATAAGACCTGAGAACAGCAGCTAGCAGCAGCTACATATTCTGCTTCGGCCATGGAAGTTGAAACACAAAGTTGCTTCTTCGATGCCCAACTTACGAGTTTATCACCGAGGAACTGTACGTGTCCTGACGTGCTCTTCCTGTCTAACATACAACCTGCATGATCTACATCTGTGTAGGCTGTTAGTTCAAAACTAGTATCTTTAGGATACCGCAGACCAAGATCTGCAGTGCCCTTCAGATACCTAAATATGCGCTTCACAGCAGACATATGGATTTCTTTAGGATTGGCCTGATATCGTGCACATAAGCATGTTGAAAACATTATATCTGACCTACTAGAAGTAAGATACATTAAAGAACCTATCATTCCTCGATAAGTCCTAACATCAACAACCTTTCCCGAAGGATCGGTGCTAATCTTAGTACCTGGTGCCATTGGGGTACCAATCGTTTTTCAAATTTCCATTTGGAACTTCCGAAGAATATCCCTAATGTATTTTGATTGATTGATAAAAATACCCGATGAAAATTGTTTTACTTGTAAACCAAGAAAGAAATTCATCTCTCCCATCAAGTTCATATGAAATCTAGACACCATAAGGTTTGCAAAATTCTTACAGTACTTAGTATTTGTAGAACCAAAGATAATATCATCTACATAGATTTGAATTAAAATGATATCGCCTTTTTCCTTTTTGATAAACAAAGTGGTATCTACCGTTCCTTTTGAAATTCCAGACTTGACTAGAAAAGTGGAAAGGACATCATACAAGGCTCGAGGTGCCTGTTTCAGACCGTAGAGTGCTTTGTCGAGAATGTAAACGTGATTCAGCTTCTCTTGATTAACAAAACTCTCTGGCTGAGAGACGTAGACTTCCTCCTTCAGAATTCCATTCAGGAATGCTGTCTTCACGTCTATTTGAAAGACCGTGAAGTTCTTGTGGGCTGTGTAGGCTAGAAACATTCTGATTGCCTCTAATCGCGCCACAGGAGCATATGTTTCATCATAGTCTATTCCTTCCTCTTGTCTGTATCCTTTGGCTACTAGTCTTGCCTTGTTTCGGATAACGGTACCATCTTCGTCTTTCTTTATCTTGAAAACCCATTTCATACCTATAATGGTTTTACCTTTAGGCTTTGGTACGAGTCTCCAGACTTCAAGTGCATCGAATTGATTCAGCTCTTCTTGCATTGAGACCACCCATTCTGGATAAGCAAGTGCCTCTGATACTCTTGTTGGCTCGAACTTGCTCAGAAAGGAGTCATGCATGCACATGTTCATTGATGCTGACCTAGTTTGCACCGGTTTTGATGGATCGCCAATGATCTGGCTTAGCGGGTGCTCTTTGGTCCATTTATGTTCATGAGGTAGTGGATTAGATGATTGTATGTCGGTTGTATCATCTACAAATCCACTTGTACCTTCTTCTGATTGTTCAAGAGGATTGATGGTTTCAGTTGAAGTGGCTGGTTCAGAAGGCTCAGCAGGTACAACTTGTTCTGGCTATAGATTGATCTGTATAGTATCTCCTACTGTTTCAGCTACTTCTGTCTCTTTATCATTTGTCACTTCTTCAACTGTTGGAGTCGTCATTTGAATTGTAATTTCTTGTTGAATCGGGGCGTTTGATTCAATAGGAACATCTGAACTGGTTGGATGAGTAGTCGTGAAGTCTTCCATCCTGTCAACCACAACTGATTTCTTTACATCAGATCCAAGAAATTCATCATAAAACAATTCAAATAATAAATCTAAATCAGATAAATGGTTAGTAGAAGTTGATGCTTCATCTGATTTATTCTGTTGAGACGTAGGTCCTGAACTGAGTAGCCCAGAAGCTAGTATTCCTGTTATAACGGGTTCTGAACGTTGTTGTTCTTTAGCCATCTCTTCATCAAACGAGACGTTGATGCTTTCAATCACCGTCTTTGACTTCTTTAGATAAACACGGAATGCAGTTGATGTCGATGAATAGCCAATGAAGATTCCTTCATCCGCCTTAGCACTGAACTTATTTAGACTCTCCCTATCGTTTAGAACGAAACACTTACACCCAAATATATGGAAATATTTGATTGTCGGTGTTCGGTTGTTGATTAACGCATAAGGAGTCTTCTCGAATCTTCGATGTACCATGTAGCGATTCTGTGTGTAGCACGCGGTCGATACAACTTCTGCCCACAAATATAGAGGTAAGTTTGACTGACTTAGCATAGTACGAGCAGCGTCGACTAGCGTCCGATTTCGTCTTTCGACCACTCCATTTTGTAGAGGCGTACGAGCAACAGAGTATTGATGTGAAATCCCAACAGATTCGAGATATTCTTCAACTTTGTTGTTCTTGAACTCTGTGTCGTTATCTGTTCGTAGAAACTTGACCGATTTATGCAGATTTACCTGAGTCGTCTTTAGAAATGTGATGAGAATATCAGGTGTCTCATCCTTTGAACGTAGAAACTTGACCTATGTGTATCGCGAGTAATCGTCTACGATCACGAGTATGTACTTCTTTCCGCCTAGACTCTGAGTTCGTATCGGACCGCATAAGTCCATATGCAATAACTCTAAAGGAGCGATTGTACTTGGTTCAGGCTTTGGTTTATGAGGTGCCCTCTTCATCTTGCCCTTTTCACAAGCTGCACAAAGATGTTCTCTTTCATATTTGAGTTCTGGAAGTCCTTTGACGAGCTTTCCACTGACCAGATTGTTGATGTACCTAAAGTTGAGGTGAGAGAGCCTTCGATGCCATAGCCAACTTTGTTGCATCGAGGCTTTCGTCAGTAGACAAACTTGCTTGTCAGTCTGGACATTTGATAAATTGATTGTGTAGAGGTCTGATTCTCGATTACCGACCAGGAGTTCTTCGCCTTCTTCATTGCGAACTGAACATCTCTTGGCTTTGAAGTTGACCTCTATGTCTTTGTCACAGAACTGGCCTATACTGAACAAGTTGTGTCGTAAGCCTTCTACATAGCTCACCTTCTTGATAGTGACATTGTCATTGTGTACATCACCATATCCTATGATTGAAGAAAACTGGTCGTTGCCGAAGTATTAACTACTAGCAGTATTAACTAACTAGCAGTATTAACTGAGAGCAGTATTAACTGAAAGCAGTATTAACTACTAGCAGTTTTAACTAACTAGCAGTATTAACTACGAGCAGTATTAACTAACTAGCAGTATTAACTGACTTACTCCTTTAAACTTGCGAAACACTGAGTACTGCTATGCATATTCTGAAAAAGAAGATTAGTAACACCAACAAAATACAGATATAGAACTACTTTTTGAGAAGGGGCTTATTCAGAGTTGATCATTCCCACACTTGTTACCAAGAAAGTGAATCTACCCACATCAAAAGCTTTAGTGAATAGATCAACAAACTGATTATCAGTGTGAACTTTTATAACTTGAATAAGTTTCTTTTCATTACAGTCTCTTATGAAGTGATACCTGATCTCAATGTGCTTTGTCTTTGAGTGCTTGACTGGATTATTCACAATGCTAATAGCACTGCTATTATCAATAAAAATTGGAGTGTGTAGAAAGGTTACCCCATAATCCAACATTTGATTCTGAATCCATAAGACTTGAGAACAGCAACTTGCAGCTGCTATGTACTCTGCCTCTGTTGTAGATGTGGATACTGTGGTTTGTTTCTTGCACTGCCATGAGACTAGTCTTGCACCCAAAAACTGACATCCTCCAGAAGTAGATTTTCTGTCCAAGTTTGCTCCACCTAGATCACTATCTGAGTATGCAAGTAGGTCAAAGGATGAGTCATGAGGATACCAAAGTGCCAATCTGGGTTGCCCTTTGAGATATCTGAATATCCTCTTAACAGCTTGATAGTGAGATTGCTTTGGCCTAACTTGGAATCTTGCACACACACAGACTGGAAACATTATATCTGGCCTAGAGGCTGTAAGATACATGAGAGAGCCAATCATGGATCTATAATGATGAACATCCATATCCTCCCCCTCAAGATCTGCTGTTATTTGCTTGTGTGTCTCCATAGGTGTGCTAGCAGGTTTTGAATCTGAGAAACCAAACTTGGTTAGAATGTCCTGCACATACTTGGACTGACAGATGAAGATTCCATCTGACTTCTGTTGAACTTGGAGTCCAAGAAAGAAAGTAAGTTCTCCCATGGAACTCATTTTGAACCTTTGATGCATTAGTTCCTCAAACTCCTTGCACATGTTGTCTCTTGTTGATCCAAAGATAATATCATCAACATAGATTTGGACCAGCAAGATATCCTTCTTCTTTCTCTTGATGAATAGAGTCTTATCAATGACTCCTCTTTCAAATCCATTTTCCAAGAGATAGGATGACAGAGTGTCATACCATGCTCTTGGAGCTTGATGTAGTCCATAAAGTGCTTTCTTCAATTTGTATACTCTGTCTGGATAGCTTGGGTTTTCAAACCCTAGTGGTTGACAGACATATACTTCTTCTTCAATTGAACCATAAAGAAATGCACTTTTCACATCCATCTGATAGACTTTGAATTTCATGTAGGAAGCATAAGCCAGGAATAATCTAATTGCTTCTATCCTTGCCACTGGTGCAAATACTTCTTCATAGTCTATCCCTTCTTCTTGTGTATACCCTTGAGCCACCAGCCTTGCTTTATTCTTTATCATTATACCTCTTTCATCTCTCTTATTCCTGAAGACCCATTTTGTTCCTATTGCCCTATGGCCTTTAGGAAGGTCTACCAGATCCCAAACATCTTGCAGCTTGAACTGCAGTAGCTCTTCTTGCATGGCTTCTATCCAACTAGATTCTTTCATAGCATCATGTGCCTTTTTAGGCTCAAGCTGGGATACAAAGCAAGAAAGCACTGTGTGTTGTTGATCTTGTATTTCTTGAAGTCTACTTTGATTTCTAGTCATCATAGGAGAGGATATATCTCCTATTACCAGCTGTGGAGGATGATTCTTTTGTATTCTGGTGTGATGACTAGGTTCTTCATTAAGTCCCACCTCTAGATTAGAGTCATTCAACTCAACTGAAGTGTTTTCAGTAGCCACTTCTGGTTCTTTATTTTCTTGAGTCTCCTCATCTCTACTTTCTTCTTCACCTTCACTTGGTCCAGTAGATGGTTCCTTTTCACAGTCTTCAACAGGATTCACTGTGGGTATGGGAAATACCACAGATTGAGATATACTTTCTGAGACTTGTGTAGTCCCTGATCCTCCAGTCCCTGTACCTATATAATCATCACTACTGAAACCAAAAGAGTTAGTTAGTGAGTCAATGTCAAATAGCCACTGAGGACCAGACCCAATTGGATTTGGTGTGTTCTCATTGCATTTGACATTGTCACTTTCTTCAATTATTCTGGAAGAAGAGTTAAAGACTCTGTAGGCCTTACTTTGAGATGAGTAACCAACAAGAAATCCATCATCTGCTTTGCTATCAAACTTACCTAAGTGAGATTTGGTATTGAGAATAGTACAAGGGCGCCCAAAAGGTTTGAAAAATCCAATGAAAGGTTTTCTTTTATTTAAAAGCTCATATGGGGTCTTGTTCTTTTGTTTGACCACTAGAACTCTGTTTTGGACATAACAAGCAGTATTTACTGCTTCAGCCCAAAAGGTAATTGGTAGTTTTGAATCAGCCAACAGAGATCTAGCAGCCTCTATTAGTGTCCTATTTCTCCTTTCAGCAACTCCATTCTGTTGAGGAGTCCTAGGAGCACTATATTGTCTCTCAATACCTTTCTCTTCACAGAAGGTGTTTAGATCAAGATTTTTAAACTCAGTTCCATTATCTGATCTAATGACTTTTACTCTTTGATTAGTTTGGTTTTCAATTTTTAGAATAAAGGATTTGATCAGTCCACTTGTCTCATCCTTAGTCCTTAGAAAATATACCCAAGTAAATCTGGAGTAATCATCAACAATAACTAAGCAGTAAGATTTCTTGCCTATACTCATAACATTTGTAGGACCAAACAGATCCATATGCAATAACTGGAGACAAGATGAAATAGAATTTAACTCTTTGGTCTTATGAGAAGTTTTGTGCTGTTTGCCTTTAAGACAAGCAACACAATGATCATCACATGAAAAGACTTTTGAAGGTAAACCTCTTACAAGATTGTTTTTAACAAGTTTGTTCATAGTCTTGAAATTCATGTGACACATCCTTCTATGCCAAAGAGAGGATTCATCCACAGAAGCTTTTGAAACATGACAGTTTAGGGATGAATCATTATCAACATTGTCCATATCTAGACAATAAACATTGTCCTTTCTTGGAGTTCTAAGTAGTATCATGCTTTCATCAACTACTTTGAACCCTGGAGCAAGGATCATACACTCTGTGTTTGTAAATAATATGCTATGTTGTTTGTCACAAACCTGTGATACACTTAACAGGTTGTACTTCAATTGATCAACATAGTAGACATCCTCAAATGTCATCTTACCTTTTGTGACATTACCTTTGCCACTTATTTTACCACCAGTAAGATCATTTCCAAAAGCAACATGTCCTCCATTGATATGCTTGAAATCCTGAAGGCATGACATGTTACCTGTCATGTGCCTAGAGCAACCACTATCAACATGCCAAATGCTCTTTCCCTTGAGCTGTTGATTGCCCTGCACATTAGATAAATCAGTTAGTTTGAATAAGGAACCCAAGCCAAAGTGGTCTTGGGTACCCCTTTCTCATCAAAATACTTGCATTCTTTCTTGACAAGATTTTTAAACTTTAATTCCTCATGCTTGGAGTATTTTGTCACAATAATAGGCTTGGAAACATTTTTGATAGAAGCAATACTGATTTTAGAAGTACTTGCATGCTTAGCAGTACTAACCTTGTTAGCAGTAGTAACTGTGTTAGCAGCATTAATATTTTCAGCAGTACTAACACTGTTAGCAGTAGTAACTGTGTTAGCAGCACTAATATTGTTAGCAGTACTAACACTGTTAGTACTTCTAGGTACCCATAGTAAAATACTTTCTTTTAAAACCTTATTTTTCAAAGGGCCTTTGCTTTCAACAGATTTCTTCATCACATGTTTCTTTCCAGCCTTCCTATAACCAACAAGTTTTTGCACAAATCTTTGAAAGTTCATCTGTTGGTTAATAGGGTTAAAGTAACAATACTTAGCCAAATGATTCAACTTGCCACATATGAAACAAGGTTTTGGTCTATTGATTTTATTCAGATCAATTCCTTGTTTCTGAGCCCATTGATTATTCCAGTTTCTTTGATTACCTCTTTTTATACCAGAAT
The DNA here is from genome assembly GCA_954870635.1 of Arctium minus. Classification (NCBI taxonomy): domain Eukaryota; kingdom Viridiplantae; phylum Streptophyta; class Magnoliopsida; order Asterales; family Asteraceae; genus Arctium; species Arctium minus. The sequence continues at coordinate 149,160,946 of OX941081.1, forward strand.
TTAGGCTCTTAGTTGTATTGCAAGCACACTGTTTACAAGATCCAGGATTCACAACCGTGGTTTGTTTGTAATGGACCTTGTTATCCTTTCCTTTTGTTTTCTCTATCTCCTTGGACTTGACCCAGATTTTCCCACATCCCTCATTGGTGATAATATTGTTTTCTAATGGTATCTTTTTACTCACAGTATTATCCCTATTCTCACTGGCTTCTTTCTCAGTCAAATCCTTAACTACTACCTCATCCAAAGGATCTATCTTAAAAGCTTCCTCAGAAAAGTCCTTTTTCTCCTTAGTTTCTAACAAGTCTGATGTAGGAGAGATATAGTTGTTGTTGTAAGGAGGGGGAGTATTGTTGTATCCAATACCAGGCTTCATCTTATCATGAATCTGAGCCTTTAGAAGAGAATCCATTGCTTTTGAAGCATAAGAAAACTTTTCTATGTCAAGCTTAACTTTAGATAGTTCCTCTTTCAGCCTATCATTCTCTTCAAAGGACTTAGACAGTTTGGTTTCTAACTCATTCTTTTCCCACTTCCAATAGTTTGTGTCATAAGAGTGTTGCAGTTCATTAGCTTGAAAGCCTTTGATCTGTTCTTCAAATCTCTCTACTATCAACACATAATCTCTTCTATCCTTTTCTAATCTTTTGAGGTCATCACACATACTTTGATTGTGATCCCTGTATCTTTTGACAGTGTCTATGCAGGATTTAGTGCAAAGATTAGAAATTACCTCAGAGGGGAGATCAGACACTTCTGCCATAAGAGCTTGATTCTGAATGGCTTCCTCAGCTTGATCACTCCAGTCAAATCCCATTCCTTGTTGAGAAACAAGGGCTTGAGCAGGATTCTTGTTTTGATTGTATCCTCCATTCTGAGCTTGTTGGTGGTTGTTGTTTGGAACAACACTCCTGCACTCTCTAGCAAAGTGTCCTTTCATGTGACACTTATAGCATTCCACCTTAGTCTTGTCAAAACCAGCTCCATCTTCTCTTCTTTGAGAGAAGTTGTTCCTTCCTGTTCTTTTAATAAACTTCTTCACTCTCATAGATAACATGGCCATCTGCCATTTAATGTCCATCTCCTCCAGGTCATCAGGGTGAAGTTGATCTAGATCATCAATAATCAAGGAATTGTTGCTATGACTGGACAAAAAGGCTTCAAAGATAGTTCTAGTGCCTTTTTCTGAATTTACTCCACTGGCAGTACTAACTGCTTCAGGGTTAGCAGTAGTATCATTAGATGTTGAAAGAAGTGCATCATTGTGGATATAGCCAGTAGGATTCTTCTTGGATTCTACCTCAGTTTCAAAAACTCTTAGATCATTATATAGATCATCAAGTTCCTTCTCTTCCAGATTGTCACTCTGTCTATATGAGACAGTGTACATAGTCCATTCATTTCCAAGAGATCTGAGGAACTTTCTGTTGATATCATCTTGTTCCATCTTCACTCCTACAGTAGCCAGTTCACCAATGAGCTTGTTGAATCTATCAAAAGTTTGAGTCATAGACTCATTCTTTGAAGAAGTGAAGTTCTCATACTGCTGCTTTAGAACATCTCTTTGATTTCTTTTGACTCTTTTAGTTCCAACAAATCTTTTCTCTAGAGCATTCCAGAGAATCTGAGCATCAGTGCAGTTGCAAAATTGATGCTGATATTCATTTGGAATGGCCAAGAGCAGAGTGCTCAATGCCTTCATCTCTGTCTGTCTGATCTTCCTCTCACCATCTGTCTTTGGTGGAGGTCTTTTCCCATCTGGTCTTATCTTTCCTGCTTCAGAAGGACCATTCTCAATGATATCCCACATTGAGTAGTCAGTGAGAAGAATGAATTGTCTAATTCTGATTTTCCACATGTCAAACTCACTGGGTTTGAGCATTGGAACCTTAGAGACCATAGTACTGTTTGATTCTGCAAGGTTTTCCATGATGAATGAATAGATGTTTCTGAGAGAGTTTGGCTCTGATACCACTTGACAGGATCGAATTCTTAACAAGAATAAATTCTCAGAAACTAATATCAAAGAAGTTGCGGAATAACACTTTGATATTCAATAAAACAGTAAACCAAAACAGTATATAATCAACAACTTGTAAACTTGTATTGAATGCTTGAAGTTACAAGATTAAACACACAACCTCAATATTGATAAACAAACTCACCAATACGAATTCTACTTCTCTAGAATTAGGATCTATGCCTTGAGGTTGATTTTCTCTAAAAAAAAACTTAGAATGAATGAAGTAATCTCTATCTAAACTATACAATATATATACTGAAGATAAATGCTAATTACAATTAATAAAATATCTTCAGAATATCTTCCATCATTATCTCTAAGCTTTCCATGAATATCTTGATTCTTTCCAGCTGTCATCCTTTCCATCCGATTCTTTAAAACATAAGCAGTACTAACTATGCTCAGCAGCATTAATTTCTTCTAGCAGCATTAACTTGGTCTTAGCAGCATTAACTACTAAGCAGCACTAACCACTAGCAGTACTAACTAGCTAAGCAGTACTAACTTTGTTCAAGCAGCACTAACTTTGACTAGCAGTATTAATTCTACTAGCAGTAGTAACACTCAGCAGTATTAACTTTGCAGTCTTCTAGCAGTAGTAATTCTGAACTAGCAGCATTAAAGACTTGTTCACATCCTCAGTTCCCAACATTTAGGCAGTTGGAGATTTTCAGCTGATTCCCAACCTTCGAACCCAGCATCATCTTTTCAAGCTGATCCCACATTTCTTTGTTGGAGGCCTTGTAGCTGTCAATCTTTACATATATTTCATTTGGAATTCCTTGTAAAATGTATGACTTAGCTAATCTGTCGCCTTTGGCTCTTCTGAGGTTATCATCTCCTAGCTCATGAAACTTAAGTTCAACTTCAGTAGGCACATTTCCAACTACACGAGTCGTCATGACTGGTTTCATAACCCCTTCTTCTATAGATCTCCTGATGAAATCACCCAGCTCATGTCTGTCAATGAAGTTCAGAAACCGATCATTCCACTGTTCGTATTCTCCTTTAAAGAGAACTGGTGGCTTGGTGTCAGTTCTTATAGCAAGGGCTTCTCTGGATGTCATTTTGAAGAAAATTCCAAGTCTGGATTGGAGCAGAGAGGTTTGCGTGTCTAGCACAGTGCGCAAAGTGAGGTTTGCGTTTCACGTGGGAAGCGCAAAGTTGAGGTTTGCGGTTCAAGAGGTTTGCGTTTGCTTGAGATCCGAGAAGTAAGCTTTGCGATTCACTTGAGCAGCGCAAAGTGAAGCTTTGCGTTTCACTTGAGGAGCGCAAAGTGAAGCTTTGCGTTTCACTTGAGGAGCGCAAAGTGAAGCTTTGCGTTTCACTTGAGGAGCGCAAAGTGAAGCTTTGCGTTTCACTTGAGGAGCGCAAAGTTGGACTTTACGTATGTTCGTCTTGTGGGTCTTGTTAAAGTGTTCGCAAAGTGAAGCATGCTAATCGATCACAACCTGATCGATTTTAACACCTAAAACACTTTAACACTTGAAATCACTTTTTCTTGAAGAACACAGAGTCGTTTTTGTAAAACTTAATTTTGATCTTAATCAGGCTCTGATACCAATTGTGGGTCCAACAATACTATATCAAGTTCTTAGATTAACAACACAATAAGATTACCAACCTATATTGATTATAACAAATGGTTACAAGGTTGATCGATTCAAGCTTGGATGTGTTCTCTCTGTATTACACCTTTAAGTGTATATTTTTGTGTGTCTGATAATATCTTATCTCCTTTTGGAAATACTAGAGATATCACAAAAAGATCTAATCTAGTGTGTCTTACACACTTCCTAACAACTTGCAACATATTAAACTAATAAACCTACATAATATCTAAAAAATAGATATTATTTCTAACTAAGTTAATATAACTAACTAAACTAAAACCTAACTAAGTTAAACTAATATCTATCAAACTAGATATTAATTTAACTAGTACAATAATAAACAATTACATTGACATTTATTACAAACGACATAGACTTTACTATCGAGAGTCGACGTTTCGGCTTTAGCTTCAGATTGCGATCTTCAGTTTGGATGATCTTGAATCCAATGAGACTGTGGTCTAACATGGGTGTACAATTCTGCATTTTATATTTCTTTAAAATATCAGAGATGTAATTAGATTGATTTATAAAAATCTCCATAGAAAACTGTTTGACTTGTAATCCGAGAAATAAATTCATCTCTCCCATCATACTCATCTGAAAACGTGACACCATCAAGGCAGAAAAGCTCTTACAGTACTTAGGGTTTGCAGACCCGAAATTATGTCATCTACATAAATTTGAATGAGAATGATATCATTTTTTTCTTTCTTAATGAAGAGAGTAGTGTCAATATTACCTTTGGAGAACCCTGAGTTGACTAGAAACTTTGAAAGTACATCATACTATGTACGGGGTGCTTGCTTCAGTCCGTATAGGGCTTTGTCTAAGATATATATACATGATCTGGCTTATCAACACTGACAAATCCTTCAGGTTCAGACACATATACCTCCTCTTTTAGTATGCCGTTCAGAAGGCTATTTTCACGTCCATCTAAAAGACTGTAAAGTTCTTGTAAGCCGCATAAGCTAAAAACATTCTGATTGCTTCGATGCGACCGACTGGATCATATGTCTCATCATAATCAATCCCTTCTTCTTGTCGGTATCCTTTCGCAACAAGTCAGGCTTTATTTCTGACAACTATCCCATATTCATCCTTTTTATTCTTTAATACCCATTTTGTGCCAATATGTTGGTCTCGAAGGTGTTATACAAGTTTGTAGAAGGGGGGTTGAATACAAACACAAATTTTAAGTTTAATAAATTTTTTATCGATAAATCAAATTACAATTTACAGTTTGTTGCGGAATAAAATTAAGAAAAACCTAATCTAAACAAACTTGAGAATCACTAAGGAAGGTTGCACAAGAACAAGGAGAAAGGGAGGTTGAGAGGATTATAGATAACAAGAGTTTCTATCAGGTATACTAAGAAATAAGAGATAGTACGCAACCCTTCAAAATGAAGGATAAACTCCCTATTTATACCCTATACATTTAATGCATGGCAGAGGTACTTTATACGTGTCATCTTATGGTTGGGTGCATGCTTCTGACTTTTAGCGACATGCTCTGTGCCGTATGGTGAACAGTGTAGTCTTCAGAGTTGTTGTACGATCTTGGACAAAAGCATGTATCTTCTCACAATTCGTACTATTTGCGCACAGGATAAGACAAACGAACCTTGGAGTGTAAGCTTCATGATCAGTGATCACTGATGAAGTTCTTTATCATAGAGCGCTGATAAAAGTCAGCTATTGCTGGAGCTTTTTTCTTGGTTAGTGGTGTGTGTGGACTTGTCTTGGTTTCACTGATATCCGTATCACATCATGAGTAGACATGTTCATCAGCTTTGTCTTCAATGTCAGCGATGAACGTCTTTGTCGTGAAGCTTGTCTTCAGGGATTACATTTAACAAATACATCGGAGATCATCAGTGATACTAAATAGACTCAGTATAAAATCGCTAATGGTAAAACACTAATACATACAGATGTTAAAAATAATTTTCACTAAGTAATTATAAGGGTCATCATCAAATCACTGAGAGAGTTTGGATCAACAATTTCCCTGTATTTGATGATGACAAAGCAACATAAGAAAATTGCTTAAGTTCAAAATATAACGATAATAAGGACTCGTAATGTACATGTCACAATTACTATTTGCAGGGTTTTTTTTCTAGTACTGATGGAATAAAGTACTTCACTGAAAATTTATAAGTATAAGTGAATATTTTCATTGATTCGTAAAAAGATTACATAGGGAATATGAAAATTTATAAGTACAAGTGAAAACTATACTAGTAATACAAGTATATAACTAATGGATTACAAGAAGAAAAGATAATCTATTATCTAGGTTGGTTCTTCCTTAACTTCAAATTTCTCTTCAGCAATCATGTGATCAGTTATCTCTTCTCCTCTTTGTCTTCTAATGGCCACCTCCTTTCGAATAAGAGATTTGATAAGTGTCCCTGATATTGAGTTGTCACACCATCAGTAAAGAAGATCTTTCATATGAGCAAGAGGGCAGAGAGGAATCTCTGAGACTCATTGCAATCTGATGAAGTTGCCATCATTGAGGAAGATCAAGCCATAGAGATTACTAATCACTTGCCCAGGTACAAAAGGTCCTCCAGGAGGCAGTGATAAGTCTAGAGCTGAAAGGTGAGATGGTGGTCCAACGACTAGATCTTTGGAAAATTTGATCATCGTTTCATTTCGGAGAACAAATCCGTTGTTAGAAGTAGATACACGTTTCTTTTGTCTAGTTAGCCTTGGATTTCGTGGTAGAGGAGCAGGAATGTCAATCTTTGCAGAGACTCTGTCTATTAGAAGATTTATCAGGTATTCGACATGGCCTTTGTACTTTGATTTAGATTTCTTCAGCGCTTTTATGAACTCTATCTACTCGTAGAAACCAAAGTTTTCCAACTTCGACAGGTACATTGTCTTCATTGTGCCATCTATCATGAAAACCTCCATTGTCACTGTCACTGAACCCTTTTTGCTCTTTCCTGATATAGTCAGGGCTGAGATTTGAGATGGATCAACTCTGTGAATGAGTATCTTCTTGCACCAAACAAGTTCAGAGTCGCTGACCACTTTTGCTTTTTGTACCTCCTCCTCAATTTCTTTCAGTAGAGCTTCTTGAACTCTGATCGGATTTTTCTTCAGCTTCTTGTCAGAGACTAAGTTGCGCGATACCTTAAGGGCAAGTTTGGCGTCCTTTTAGCATGCAACAAGTAATTTCTCAACCCTGATGGATTCTTCCCTTTCTTCTGAAGTCAAGAAGTCTAGCTCTTCAATGCTTTGTTGAGGAGGGATTCTGAGTCGTTGGCTTTCCAGCTGTTGAATCATCGCTAAACGCTTTTGTAGTTCATCCTCAGACCTTTGGATGAGTCGTGAGGGTCTATTTGGATGGTTCAATGATTCTTCTTCTTGTTGTTCATTAGTTGCTAAAACAGAGATTGGGATTATTTGCAGGTCTTCAGCAGAGGTTGCTGGGATTATCTGATCAATCGGTCTCTCAAGCAGGGGAGAGAACTAGATGAGTGAAAAAGAAAGAAAAGTTAATTTTGGTAGGAGAGAGATAAAGGTTAGAAATGAAGGAGGGATTTTAGGTGAGAGAAGGTAGAAGAATATGGAATTAAGGATTGGCATACCTGATAAGGTTGCCCCCCTCAGATGTAGACATTATCTTCAGGTTTTCAGAGGCAACTATACCTTTTTGCTTGCCTAGGGAGGTTTGCTTTGGAGTCTTCTCAGATCTCCCGCTGCTTCATTTATTATAACACCCTTGAGTTGAGTAAGGCTGATGGATTTTGGTTTGAACTATAAAGCTGATTCATCATCTTTAACGTTATCGTCATCATCAGCGCCCTTGGAATCTTGTTGATCAGCAAGATCCAAATCTTCATCTTTTTCTTCCTCATCTTCCCCTTCTTCTTCATCAATGAGCATACTTGAAGAGGAAGGAGGGGCTCGGGAATTTTTATTTGCATCCTACCACTCAAATAGAGGGAGGTCTTCATTCTCCTTCACATCAGCCTTCTCCCCCTATTTGTCATCATCAACATGGGGAGGGAGTTCAGTAGCAACAGCTGACGAGGAAAGACCATCAGCTTCCAACTTCTTCATCTTGGCTTCAAGGAATGGTATGACCTTTGTCGCTTCAAACACGAAGTCTAGAGCCAGCTGTACCGACTAACGATCAAAGGAAGTGAAGGAAGGTGAAGGAGCAGGAACTGGTGCCTTCAGGATGACCAATACATCAGCTAACGACTGATTAGTAGTGTTAGCTTTCGAGATGTGGTTTTTGACAGAACTATTGAGTGACCGGACGTGGCAGTTGATATTTTACAATGCTGAGGTATTCTGGGCTACGTCCTCCTTTAGCTTGGATACCTCCTCCACAAGTGCTGATAGCTGAGAATTATCAATTTTGGTGGAGAGAGAAGTAGACAGTTTCTTCAGTGACTCGCCGGTAGTGTTCACAACATTGGTGTTGTTGTCGAGAGTGGTGGAGAGAGAGTCCACTCTCTCGCTGACCTCTTTCAAAGAGGTGTTGAATGTGGCCAAAGTAGGACCTATAAGAAAAAAAGAAGTTTGAGCAAGAAAATGCTCAGGCTTATTTATTAGGAGGGAAGAGGTGTATGAGGGATGGGGAGTACCTGATGGTGCGGAGAAAAAGTCAAAGTGACTATGTCCCATGAAAAATTCCATGTCACACTTGAGAGGAGTCTGGGACACTGGTATACGCTGACTAGCTCCGTGAGGGAGACCATCACGTCCTACATTACTGCGAATAAGATCATGCTGCTGGGATGAGTAAGCATCAACAAGGACAGTCGTTGGTGGGTTGGTAAAGACCAGAGAAGGTGAGGTAGAGACAATGGTTGATAATATTGCAGAGGGGGCACTGGTGTTGCCCGAAGACCTTAGCAGTGCTTAGAGGACCAACGTAGAATCAATGCTTAGAGGTACTGAGGCGGTGTTGGCAGCAGATGTCGAGGAGCGTCCAACGAAGGCATACAGGGATGTATGTAGAGAGACAGTACCTGATGTAGGCTATGCTTGTTGCTGCTGAGAGGCCGGATCCTTGACTCTCTTGGATTTTTTAGATGTGCCAAGAGGGGGTGTAGAGGGTTCCCTTTTGGAAGGAGTGGTTGCAGCTTGGGTAACCTCAGAGAGTTGTCCAGAAGGCATCGCTGCTGAAGAAGAAGAAATGGATGAGAGGCGGCGTTTGAGTTCTTGAAGACTTACCTCGTTATAAACTCGCTCGATGTCCAGGATGCGAACCCCTAGTCTCGGGAGTTGATAATCACCCTCGGTTGGGTAGAGTCCCTGGAGGAAATGTTGGAGAAGTGCTGAGATAAACCTGACTTAGGGAACCTTGACTTCCCTCTCAGGCTTCTCAACCATGGACATCAGATAAGTCGATGTTTCACCCAACGATGATGTTGTACCCCATCTGAAGTTCAGACCGATTGGCTTGATCCAGGGAGCATGTCTTCCCACTCATGTACTGAATGATGTGGGAGAAGATATAGTTCATCTCTGAAGGCATTTTTTGCCTTGAGGATTTTGGTCAGTTTTTTGTCCAAGGCTTTGGACCTTGGCTTCATATCCCATTTGTACTCCATGATATCAAAAAAGGAGATCAACTATTCGTCAGTGGGTTATGCAACGAAGGTCTTAGAAAGAAGGCGCAGGGTTTGACGGAATCCATTGGGAGTGATACTGGCTTCCCCATGTTGAGTCTGGAAGGATATCACATAGGCATGGGAATGGGGCGGGGATGGGGCGGGAGCCCATCCCCGTCCCTGTCCCCAATCCTAATTTCCGTCACCATCCCCGTCCCCGGCGGGGAAATATGATCACATCCCCGTCCCCAACCCCAATGGGGAACGGGGATCCCCAACGGGTAATCGGGGATTTTCCCCATTTATGTGATATATTTTAAATGAAACGTGTTGAGCACTATACTTGATCGATAATGGTCCATGTCTAAATCTCACATATTTCCTAAATTTGTTTTTACGGATTATCAAATATTTATGTGAACAAAATCACAACATCATTCGTAATTGTTTAATCAAACGCTTTCTGTTCTCCATAGTTTTTATATTAAAACTAAGACAAGTAAAAAAATTATCAAGAAAGATCAAAATAATATTTCTAAATCTAGATGATACTACATCTAAATCTTTATAAATAATATATTTGAAAATAGATATAGAATATTTTAGTAATAAATATACATAAAATTTAGTAATAATATAATATATTTAATATACGAGGACGGGACGGGGAGGGGATCATGTTACCCGTCCCCGTACCCATCCGTGGTTTTTAACTTTTCGGGATCCCCGTCCCCAACCCTTATCCCTGATTTTGTGGGGAATCCCCATCCCCGTCGAGGCGGGTACACCGGGTTCCCCAATGGGGCGGGGCTCATTCCCATGCCTAATATCATAGTCAGCTTGTTCCCAGACTTCAGTGTCTTCTCAGTTTTCTCAGCAATGTACCAAAACTGCTGGAGTAAATGCTTGTGAGTAGGTGGTGAAACGGTCAGTGCATAGGCGATGGGAGAGGCCTTTAGTGCTGAGGCAACTTCAGTGAGGTGCAAGGAGGGCTTCTTCTTAGGGAATGAAAGGAGAGCCAAGTGGTTGTTGCTGGTGAATTGCACAACGTTGAGCTCAACCTTGATGTTCTTGGACTTGACTAGAGTAGCTTGTGATGCCATTTCTGAAAAACCAAGGAATAGAAGAGGAGATAGGGATCTTTTCAGAATTCTAGAAAGAAATCAAGAAATATTACCAGTTTCCTTTTTGGGAAAGAAACTTGCAAAACAAAATTTTCAGTTTCATAGAATAGAAGTAGCAAACATAGTTGGTTTACCAATTTCCTTTTTGAGAAGGAATTTGAAAAACCTTTAAGATGAAAAAGGAAAGTTTAAAAATAGTTTTAAGATCAAAAATGTGTTTTTAAATAAAAATCATGAGAAAGATGATTTTTAGAAAAACAAATATTTGATCTTATAAACAAAGATTTTAAGATCAAAAATGTGTTTTATGTAGATTATAGAAGAATAATAAGAACCTGAAATTGAGTTTCTGGGATTTATTTCTTAAGTTCTTTAGAATGGTTTGATTTGTCTTGAATGTTCTTGCCTTGAGAGAGTGTGTCCAGATAAAAGAGAAGGATATGAACTAAGGATTGTTTATATAGGTGAGAGTGAGGAGAGAGAAAGAATGATGAGTGGGAAAAATTTATTCATCATGACACAGACACATCCCACGAAGACGATTGGTCAAGAAGTGCAACAGACGAACGTGTTAGACAAAAGTACATGCCATGGGTTATCGTCTCGAATGACGTCACAAAAAGTGTTTTTTTTCATTTTTAAAGACATCTCTGATAGAAAATCGGTGATGAATTTTATGTTAGAAGAATCACTGATGAAAAATATATGTGATGGGTTTATTTTCAAAAACCTTTTAATCACTTGAAGAATGTTAGTGATTAAGTTTTAAGGATTTTGAAAATGTCTCGCTGAAATAAAGATTCAGTGAGGAATGTTAGAAAATTTATTGCTGACATAATGCATGATCACTGAAGAATTATTCTTCAAGGTTCATCATTCCAAGCTCGCTGATGAGAAAGTTAAATCCTGTCTCATCAAGAGGTTTGGTAAAAAGATCAGCTAGCTGATAGTCAGTTGGAATAAAATTAAGTTCTATATCTCCATTCATCACATGATCTCTGATAAAATGATATCTGATTTCGATGTGCTTAATTTTTGAGTGTAGCAATGGATTATTTGTTATAGTGATGGCACTTGTTGAAGGTCATAGTCTAATAGTTGATTTCTCATCCGTAAGACCTGAGCACAACAACTACCAGCAGCTACGTACTCAGCTTCAGTTGTGGAGGTAGACATTGAGTTTTGATTTTTACTTGTCCAGCTTACCTGCTTCCCCCTAGGAGCTGACAGCCTCTAGTGATGCTTTTTCTATCCAGTTTGCAGCCTACAAAATCACTATCTGAATAGGCAGTTAGATCGAACCCTGAGTCTTTAGGATACCAAAGACCTAAGTTAGGAGTTCCCTTCAAATATCTGAAAATTTGATTGACAACGATTAGATGGGATTACTTGGGTTCTGATTGATGTCGTACACAAAGACAGGTAGAATACATGATATCGGGTCAAGTCGCTGTGAGATACAGAAATGAGTCAATCATTCCTCTATAGGCAGTGACATTAACAGGTTTTCCAGTTGGGTCCTTGTTTAATGTCAGTGGTGGTGCCATAGGAGTTTTCCTCGCTGATGTTTGAGTGAGATCAAACATTTTCATTATATCTTTAACATACTTACCTTGATGAATAATGGAGCCTTTATTAGACTTCTTGATCTAAAGTCCAATAAAGTAAGTTACCTCACCCATCATACTCATTTTATATTCTTTCTTCATTCTTTCAGCGAATCGGGTACATAGAGATGGGTTAGTAGAACCAAATATAATGTCATCAACATATATCTGAACAAGAATAATGTGACCTTTAATCTTTTTGAAAAATAAACTATTATCAATCTTTCCATGTTCAAATTTTTCAAAGATTAGAAAAGAAGATAGGGTGTCATACCAAGCACGAGGGTCTTGTTTTAACCCATTGAGAGCCTTATCCAGTTTATATACATAACCTGGATGCTTAGGGTCAGAAAACCCTGGGGGTTGTTCAACATAGACTTCTTCACTCAACTTTCCATTTAGGAATGCTGACTTCACATCCATTTGATATACTTTGAATTCTTTGTGAACTACATAGGCTAAGAAGAGTCGAATTGCTTCGAGCCTGGCCAGAGGGGAAAAGGTTTCATCATAGTATATGCCTTCCTCTTGTCTATATCCCTGAGCAACAAACCTAGCTTTGTTGCGGGTTATAGTCCCATTTTCATCTAACTTGTTACGATACACTCATTTGGTGCCTATAACAATCTTTCTAGATGGTCTGGGAACGTGATTCCAAGCTCTTTTTCTTTCAAACTCAGTCAGTTCTTCTTGCATAGTGCTGACCCAATTTGAATCTATGAGGGCATCATCGGTCTTCTTTGGCTCAAGAAATGAGAGAAAGTTTACAAAGAGACATATGTTACTTGAACTTCATAGATTCTGAATACCTGCATTTGGATCACCAAGTATCTGATCAATTGGATGACTCTTAGTCTATCTCTGAGAAGGGGCATGAGCATCCATTTCTGATAGAGGATCAGAGATGGGATCATTCGCTGAGGATGAGGCTTCAACCAAATGTTTATCAACTATCAGTTACTGTGTTTCAAATTGAACATTATTCACTAAGACTTGATCAGAGATGAGAGAAGATTCAGAGGTTGGAGGTTCAAATGGTGGCAAGGTGTTTAAGGGAACAACTAAAATCTAAGATATGGATTCAGTGTTAGGTGGAATAATAACTGGATCATTATCAGAATTTGGAGGATTTACATGATGGTTTGTGCTAAAGAAAGGTTCAACTTCTTCATAGTGAGAAAACATCCAGACATTCAGTTCGTCATTGTCAGCGATAGGCTTTGAGTTCGATGATCGAGATTCATAAAAGGTGACATGAATGGTTTCTTCTACTATTTGTCGTTTTTTGTTGAAGACTCTATAGGCTTTGGATACAGAAGAATATACAAGAAATATTCCATCATCAACCTTTGGATCAAATTTCCCAAGGGTATCTCTGTTGTTTAAGATGAAGCACTGACAACCAAAGATATGAACAAAGCTGATAGAAGGCTTTCTCCCATGGAAAATTTCATTGGCAGTTTTGCCGAATCTTTTGACAATCAGCCACCTATTTTGAGTGGAACATGCAGTATTGACCGCTTCTGCCCAGAATTGAGTTAGAAGATGAGAATCGTTGAGCATAGAGCGCTGATAGTATTACTATTGCTTGAAAAGTTAATACTGCTAGCTGAAAGACATTACTACAACTAATAGTATTACTATTGCTTGAAAAGTTAGTACTGCTAGAAGAATAGTTAGTACTGCTTGGAGAGTTAGTACTGCTAGTAGTTAGTACTGCTTGAAGATTAATGCTGCTGGATGATTAATACTGCTTATGATGATAATGTTGATAATGATGACTTGGAATGAAAGACTAGGAGCTGAAGATAATGATGAAGATAATTATGGAATGTATGCTGAAGATCAATATTTCTTTAGTAATTATCTTGTAATCAGTTCTGTATATATAGTCTAGAAGTTTTGAACAAGTTTTACATACGTTTGTTTTAGAGAGAATTAACCTCAAGATTATTAGTAATCCTTTCTTTAGAGAAGTATAGAACGTCTGTTGAGCCTGTTCAACAGATTGAGGTTTTGTTTGTAATCATCAAGTTAATTCAATATAACTTGTGATTTGATTTCATACACTGTTTGATTGATTTACTGTTAAAGTGTTTTTCCACGACTTATTTAACATAGTTTCTGAGTGTTTAGTTTAAATTCTTGTTTAGAATTTCGATCATGACAAGAGGTATCAGAGCCTAAGGAACTCAGAAATCAATAATCATCATGGACGGATCACATTTCAGTGTTCTTGTTTCAAAGGTCCCCATGCTCAAACCCAATGAGTTTGACATGTGGAAAATGAGAATCAGGCAGTACATTCTTCTTATAGACTACTCAATGCGGGACATCATTGAGAATGGTCCCTCCAATGAAGGAAAGATGGACGCAGATGGCAAAAGACCTCCACCAAAGACTGATGGAGAAAGAAAGATGAGGCAGACTGAGATGAAAGCCTTAAGCACTCTGCTCTTGGCAATTCCTAATGAATACCAACATCAGTTTTGCAACTGTTCTGATGCTCAAATCCTATGGAATGCATTGGAGAAGAGATTTTCAGGTACTAAAAGTACTAAGAGAAATCAGAAAGCAATTCTCAAACAACAATATGAAAACTTTATGTCTACAAAGAATGAGTCTATGACTCAAACCTTTGATAGATTCAACAAGTTGATTGGAGAATTGGCCACTGTTGGTGTCAAGATGGACCAGGATGTGTCAACAGAAAGTTTCTAAGGTCTCTTGGTGAAGAATGGGTCATGTATACAGTATCATTCAGACAAAATGATAATCTGGAGGATAAGGAACTTGATGATCTCTACAATGATCTAAGGGTGTTTGAAGCAGAAGTTGAATCTAAAAAGAAACCATCTGGATAGTCTCACAATGCTGCTCTCTTATCTTATACTACTGATTCTTCTGCTAATACAAAATTAGTTAGTGCTACATATGGCTCAAAACAGGATGGACCTAATGATTCTGTTTTGGAAGCATTCCTTGCTAGTCATGCTAAATCTGCTCTTATCAATGATGATCTGGAGCAGATCAATGTTGATGACCTTGAAGAGATGGATATCAAGTGGAAAATGGCAATGCTCACCATGAGAGTTAAAAGATTCATCAAAAGAACAGGCAGAAACAACTTTGCCATGAGAAGAGAAGATGGGGCTGGATTTCACAAATCCAAGGTAGAATGCTACAAGTGTCATAAGCTGGGGCACATTGCAAGAGAATGCAGAGGAGGAATGTCTCAACAACATGGAAACAACAATCAACAATCAAAGTCCACTAACTATAACAGGAATCCATCTCAAGCACTTGTCTCACAAGATGGAATGAGATTTGATTGGAGTGATCAAGCAGAAGAGGCAATCCAGAATCAAGCATTGATGGCTGAGGTTTCAGAGTCTTCAAGCAAAGAAATTCCCACAAAGGTAAAATCTAAACTTTTCTCTAAAGCCTGTCTTGAAACTGTTAAAAAGTACAGGGATCACAATCAGAGCATGTGTGATGACCTTAAAAGGTTGGAGAAAGATAGAAGAGAGTATAGTTTGATCGTTGAGAATTTTGAAGAACAAATTAAGTCATACCAGGCCAATGAACTTCAACATTCATATGATCACAACTATTGGAAGTGGGAGAAGAAAGAGTTAGAGATTAAGCTAGAAAAGTCTAGAGAGGATTGTGAGAAAATTAGGAGTGAATTTGAGAAGGCCAAACTAGACATTGAGAAATATTCCAATGCTTCTAAAGCAATGGACTCTTTACTCAAAACTCAAGTTCAAGACAAACTGAGAAGAGGAATAAGCTACAACAACACCCTCCACCTTACAATAACAATTATATTCCACCCATCTCAGACCTCTTAGAAAGACAAGATAAGAAGGAATTACCTGAAGGAGCCACTGAAGTAGATCCTCTAGATACAGTTGTGGTTGAGGCAGAATCTGAAGATGAGAATACTAAGGGTAAGAATAAGGAAGACCATAAAGATATTCCCTTAGAAAACCACATTCTTACAAATGAAAGGGCGAGTAAACCATTTGTCAAGAGTGAGAAAGTGGAGATGTCCAAGACAGAGAAAGTGACTGTTAAGAGTGAGAATGCTGAGACCTCCAGGAAAGGGAAGGAAAAGGTACAGGGAAATCAATATATGCAAACTACTGTTGTAAATCCCTGTACTTGTCAACAGAACAAGCCCCATCAACATGATAAAATAAGGGGAAATCAGAGAAACAGAAATAACCAGTGGGCTCAAAAATAGGGAATTGATCTAAGCAAAATCAATAGACCAAAGCCTTGTTTTATTTGTGGCAAATTGAATCATTTAGCCAAACACTGTTATTTCAATCCTATTAACCAAAGATTTACTTTTCAAAGACAAACACAAAACTCTTTTGGTTATAGGAAGAAATCAAAAAGGAACCACATTGCTGAGAATGTGAAAACAGCACCAATGAAATCTCATATTCAGAATAAGTTTGCTAAATTAATAGAAAATACTCCAAGCAAATCAAGGAGTAACTCACAGAACAAGAAAGCAAACAACTTTGTCAAGATTTGGGTTCCAAAAGTCAAGAAACCTGTTAGTACTGCTATGTCTAATAGTACTGCTAACAGAAATAGTGCTCTTGATAGCAATACTAATGCTGACCAAGTTAGTACTGCTAACCAAGTTAGTACTGCTAACAAGGATAGTGATGCTACCAGTGTTAATACTGCCAAGCCTATAATTTTGACAAAGTATTCCAGCCATGAAATTCCTAATTCTGATCACCTCATCAAGACCAATCTGACTGATTATGAAGATGTTGATGAGAAAGGGCAACCCAAGACCATTTTGGCTTGGGTTCCCGCCAAAAACTAACTGATTTATCTAGTGTACAGGGCAACTAAACTGCTCAAGGGGAAGAGCATTTGGCATGAAGACAATGGTTGCTCTAGGCACATGACAGATAACATGGACTGCCTTCAAAACTTCAAAAGATTTGATGGAGGACGTGTTGCCTTTGGTAATAATCCAGCAGGAGGTAAGATCAGTGGTAAAGGTATGGGTTCAAAAGATAAGTGGTAAGGTATGTCTACTCTCTCTACTACTGCTGTGGACAGTTCAACTATGGTTAAGTATAGTTACTACTGCTAGGTGGTTTATGCTTCCAATGCAAAGTTACTACTGCTCTTCTTATTTCTACTGCCAGATAGTGTTAATACTGCTAGTATGGGTTAATATTGCTAGTGTGTGATTAATACTGCGGGTACGTATTACTATTGCTGAGAGGAGTTCATACTGCGAGTAAGTGTTAATACCGTAGGTATGTGTTTCTACTGTTACTCGTTACTACTGCTTATATGGGTTACTACTGCGGGTAGGGATTAATGCTGCTAAGACACTTAGTACTTCTCTTAACTGATTCCATTATCCTATAAATACCCTCTTTGACCGCCAAAACCCAAACGACCCTTTGAATTTCTATTGGGTCCTACTTCTCTCTCTATCTCTCTCGAAATCTTGCTTCCCAGTGCATAAACCCTAGTGCTGATTCGAACCCAAGAACGATGGTAGGACTGAATTTCGTTGATGATCACAATGAACTTGGAATGCTGCAGAAACCCAAACAAGCTGAGGGTTTCCATGAAATTGTGGATTTCCTATCACAATCTCACATTGCGTATGCGCTAAAGGTAAATCCCACAATATATGTGACTCATATGCAACATTTCTGGGACAATGCCTCCATACAGACTGTGGATGGTAATCAAGTCATTCAATCAAGGATATATGATAAACCTATCACAATAACAGAAGTCTGCATTCGCACTCATCTACGTCAAGATGATACCTTAGATATTACCTCTCTCTCAAAGGAAGATCTCTTCCAAGGTATTGGTAGAATGGGGTATGAAGCTCCCACTGATGTTTACAAGTTTTTCAAGAGCAAATTTTCAAATCAGTGGAGATTTTTGGTTCATACTCTGCAACATTGTATTTATAGAAAAACAACTGGATGGAGTGAGTTCAGCATTACCTTAGCTTATGCTCTAGTCTGCTTAGCTACCTCTAGAAAGTTTAATTTTTCTCAAATGATTTTCAATGATTTAATGTCAAACCTGGATACCAAAACCAAAAGATTTTATATGTATCCAAGGTTTGTACAAGAAGTACTGAACAATGAATTGATGAATCTACCCTCTTTTCAAGAGGTGTATGTACCAAAACCTCCCAAAGGGAAGGTGTTTTCTAACATGAAAAGGCCTAGTAAGGACTTTTCTAGAAATGACACACCATTGTTCTCTACAACGATGGTTATGTCTCATTCCCATGGTGAGGCATCAGGGTCACAGCCCACATCTGACCACCCAACTGATGACCTACCCACACCATTCGTTTCAAATGATACTCCTCAGATCCCTATTGTGAAGCCAAAATCCCCCATCACTCAAACATATATACGGAAAAAGGTACAGAAGGTTCCTTCCCTTCGTGTATCTTCACCCCTAAAGCCTACAAGCCCTCTGATGGAGCATTCTCCATCAGAGAATATTGAAAGGGATACCGCAGGGGTGTCTCCCAACCCCAAGAAGGTGCTCTATAAGGAGAAGGATGAGCATGTGGGCAGTAAGGCTCACACTACTGACTCTGCACAAGGTGTGGATCAGGACAGTGTGAACATAACTAAGACCTTCCCCACGGCAACTTTAGATGAGCAATCATCTAAGGGTCCCAGATGCCAAGAAACCAAGGGGGTAGCAGGTGCTTCTGCTAGGCAGAAGGCCTCTACTAAAAGATCCAAGGATCCTTCAAGGGTGGTACAAACACCTAAAGGAGGTGATGACAGATATAACTACTCTTGGTACAATAAGTCTGGAAGTTCACAATCAAGATTTGGCGATAAAGGAATTGAAAAAGGTGATTACTTCTCAACAAGTGCAGATTACCAAACTCAAGAAGATGGTACTCAAATTGGTTCACAAAAAGAAGAAAACCCAATTTATTTTGAAGAAGAGGAGCATTGATCATGATACTTCCAAAAAGAGGGAGACTCAAGAGGATGAAAGTGAAAAGAAAAGCCCTGTTGACATGGTATCTCAGTTTGAGGGGGAGATTGGTGCTGAAACAGAGAAAGAAGCAGTAGAAACTGCCCAAGCAGCAGAAACAGAAACAACAGCAGAAACAATGGAGGAAGTAGAAACTGAAAAGGAAGTAGAAACTGAAATTGCAGCAGAAACTGAACCAGCAGCAGTAACTAGACCAGAAGTAGAAACTGCAAAAGCAGTAGAAACAGAGAAAGTTGCAGCAGAAACTGGTATGTCTGTAGAGGAAATAGAGATAGCAGAGACTCTATTGAAGGCAAAGACTGACACTCCCAAGGCTACTCAAAAGGCTAAGGGAGTGGTCATCAAAGAGGGAGGCACTAAGCATAAAAGGAATGAGATAAGCATGTCAGAGGCCAAGAAGAAAGGCAAAGAGAAAATGGTTGAGCCTGAGAGACCATTGAAGAAGTAGAAGCAAATTGAGTTGGATGAAGAACTGGAAAAAGAGTTAAGTGCACAGCTTGAGAAGGAATCAGGAAAGGAAAAAGAAATTCAACAAGCTAAAGACAGAAAAATTGCATTAGATTTGGCTACAAAGCTCAGTGAAGAATATCAGAAGAGTTTGAAGCTTGCTGAGATGAAAGTTACCATGAAAGCATCTAGGCAAAGGCAACCATCAAAGACAAGACAAAGGAAGCCTTCAATGACATGTTAAGCAACACAAGAAAGAAGAAAAATGATAAACTTCTTAAAAGGGTCTGTTGGAGTTAAAGAAGGAATGTTTGCTAAGATGTCTTATGGCAGAATTGAAGACTTGTACAGAAAGGAGATGTCTAAACTACAAGGAGATTTCAGTCAGAGGGTTGAGGTTGAAAGAAAAATGAAAGAGAGACATGATCTGAATATTCAACAGCCCTTCCCTGACAGTGAAGAAGGCACTCCTACAAAAGAAAAGACTGAAATCAAGAAGGAAGAGTCTCTAGCACAGAAAATTGGAGCTATAAAAAGAAAGAAGTCTATTGCTACCAAGAAACAGGCAAAGAGGCCAAGACTTGAAGAAGTTGAGGAAGAGAAGGACAGTGCAAGAACAGAAGCTGAAAGACCTACTGTTGCAGAGCAGGTTGAAACTCCAGTTCAGAATCAAGAGCCAACAACTCAACAATCAGAACAACAAAGACAACCTGAGGAACAGTTTGAGTTGTACATGACAATAACAAATGAAGAACCAGTGAAGGCTGATCCCATCTCTGTGGAAGCTCCAGAGATTATCCATTGGGATACTCTAGTGGATAAAAGAACAGAGTATTTCAGAATAAAGAGAATGGGTGATCATTATGAAGTGTATGCTATATGGAGTAAAATAATCAGAAGCTGTACTAGAGTGGATTTGGAGGAAATGTACAAGGTTGGTTTGAACTTGTATGAGGATTTACTGAAAGAAGCATGGATGAGCATTAAAAAGATGGCCATGGAGTACTTGTGCATGATGTTTGAGCCTGAAAGAGTGCAGTATGTTATCAAAGACTTGCATCTTGAGAATGGATTTAGAAGAATAGATAATTGGATGTTATTTGAGAGATGTGGAGTCTATGCCATCACTATTGATAAAAGCTATCATAAGTATTACCTGGCTGACAAGGTGTATGACCACAACAAGGAAAAGCTACAAGGAATGCTGAAAACCAAGTTAGTCTGCCTCAAAGGTTTAGAAATGGCCAGAATTGTGATCATAAGAACAATCAATCAAAGTCTAGGTCTTGATCCTAATCTTGGAAATTGAGCTGAAGTTTTGAAAGCATCATGAAAACCACATTTTGAAGAACATAACTTCTGGATTTCAAAAGTTAAGTTAGGGGGAGATTGTTGGGTCAGATATGAGCTAAGTCTGGATAATGCTGCTGATGTATTAATGATTAATGCTGCATGAAGTTAATACTGCTAGCTGAAAGACATTACTACTGCTAATAGTATTACTACTGCTTGAAAAGTTAGTACTGCTAGAAGAATAGTTAGTACTGCTTGGAGAGTTAGTACTGCTAGTAGTTAGTACTGCTTGAAGATTAATGCTGCTGGATGATCAATACTGCTTATGATGATAATGTTGATAATGATGACTTTGAACGAAAGACTAGGAGCTGAAGATAATGATGAAGATAATTATGGAATGTATGCTGAAGATCAATATTTCTTTACTAATTATCTTGTAATCAGTTTTGTATATATAGTCTAGAAGTTTTGAACAAGTTTTACATACGTTTGTTTTAGAGAGAATTAACCTTAAGATTATTAGTAATCCTTTCTTTAGAGAAGTATAGAACGTCTGTTGAGCCTGTTCAACATATTGAGGTTTTGTTTGTAATCATCAAGTTAATTCAATATAACTTGTGATTTGATTTCATACAATGTTTGATTGATTTACTGTTAAAGTGTTTTTCCACGACTTCTTTAACATAGTTTCTGAGTGTTTAGTTTAAATTCTTGTTTAGAATTTCGATCCTGACATAGTTCATCTGGGGTGTCACTCTTAGATCGGAGAAACATGACCCAGGTATAGCGAGAGTATTCATCTACTTTGATGAGAGTGTATTTCGTTCTAGCGATGGATTGTATATTGACAGGGCCAAATAAATCCATATGCAAGAGTTTAAGAGGGATTGTCACTAACGATAGTTGCTTTGATTTGAAACTAGCTATAGTGTGCTTTCCCTTTTCACAAGCTAAGCAGAGAGAATCATTAGCATAAAAGTGTTGAGGTAAATCGGAGACTAGTTCCTTTGAAGATAGAGAGTTTAGCGTCTTGAAGTTAAGAAGAGAGAGCCTCTTATGCCATATCCAGTTGACATCTGCTGAGGCTTTAGATAGAAAGCAGATGTTCTTAGTGGTGGTTGAGTCCATGTTTATGACATAAACATTTTCCAAACGATAACCGTTGAGAGCAAGTTTTCCACTTTTATCCATAACAGAACGTTTTGTCTTAGTAAAGCATACTTTAAAGCCTTTGTCACATAGTTGACTGATGCTGAGGAGATTATGCTTCAGTCCGTCTACGTAAGCGACTCTTCGGAAGGTGGTTGTACCATTGTTGAGTACACCAAACCCTCTAGTATAGCCTTCTCCGTTTCCCCCAAAGGTCACTAAGGGACCTTTCTCTTCCTTGTAGTCAGCGAGTAGGTTCTTTTGACCAGTCATGTGTCGGGAGCATCCGCTATCAAGATACCAGACACCCTTCGAGTCCTGCATTCAAAAGGAAGATTAAGTTTTGATTGGTACCTACTTTACAATAGGTCCAGATGAGTTAGTGGAGATGGAAGGTTCAACAATCTTCATAACATCTTATGATTCAGCGTCAGTGGCAATCTTCACTTTAGTTAATTTCTTAACTTTAGTGGCATTTTTCACCTTGGCAGGTTTCTCAACTTTGGTGACCTTCTTTTCCTTTGAGGCATTCATCTTCACTTTAGCTAACTTTTCAGCTATGGTGGTAGTGGGACATTTATTGGCAATGTGGTCAGTAAGTCCACAGTGATAGCCCTTTCTATAGCTGAAGGTGGTTTTAAGAACATGAGAATTCTCATTAGAAAACTTTAGATGATCTGGGCCAGCTCCAAGAATACGCTTTGCATTTGATCTCGGAGGAACTTTCAGTTCTTCGGATTTCTTAGGCAAAATGTCAATCTTCAGCATTGGAGTAGATCTATGAGTATTACCAGTGATCTTAGATCCAGAGCCAGAGAGTTGACTAGTTGAAGGTTTGAAAGGATCCTTCTTCAGATTTGGTGCTTTAGTATACTTCTGAGGATGATGGGAAACAGATTTCCCTATATCAGCGAGTTTAGAATTTGTTGATAAACCCTCAAGGATAGGAACATAAGAGGAAGAAGAACACTAAGAAGAGGAAGTGTCAGGGATAGATGAGACAACATTCCAAATGTCAGCATGGAACGATCTCTGTCCGGGTTATCTTTTTCAGATTCATAACCAAGAAAGCTCTTAACCTGAGAAGGTATTTGAGCATATATTATCTCAGCGACCTTAGCTGAGGATTTAAACTACCCTTTAACTATAGCCTTTTTCAGCTTTTAGTTCAGCGATAACTTGTTCGCTTTGAATGTTGATAATTTCATTTACAATGACTTGATCTCTTAAACTTTCCTCTAAATGAGTTAGTTCTCTGATCATTAAATGACATTTTTCAAGTCGATCTATTAAATCAATGTTTTTGTTTTCAGCTAGAGTTTTACCATTCAGTCCATGGTACAAATCAATTGTCAGCACGTCGACAACGCGATGTCTCTCAGCTACAGTAAGAGTTGGATCGGTAGAGATTGATACTTGAGAGGTGATAGTGCTTGTGGATGTTCCAGTAGGTTCTTCCACTTCTTCTTCAATCTTGGCCATTAGATAGAGACTTGATGCATCTTCTTCATCAGAACTTGACTCTTCTGATTCAGCCCAGTCATGTTCTTCAACTATCAGACCTTATCCTTTTCGCTTGAAGCCTTTCAGCTTCTGATATTACTTTTTAAGCTTTAGGTACTTGTCATCACTGGATTTTCGGGATGAAGAAGGCTTGAAGACTTTCTTTGACCTGCACTCGCTGGCAAAATGTCCAAATTTTTCGTAGTTATAGCATGTAGCAGTTGCCTTATCAACAGGTGTTGACTTAGTCTTGACATATATTAAGAGAGGCTTATTTCTTCTGAAATTGCTCTTTCTTGCAAATCTCTTAAAAGAGTTTTTTTGTCAAGAGTGCCAGTTATTCATCAAATTCTAAAAGGTCAGTATCTGATGGATCCTCTGAGCTAGAGTCTAACTCAGTGATAGTGAGAGTAGATGATCGCTGAGATGGGACCATTTCTGAACAGACTAAAGCAACATGTGTGCTTTTGGAGTGTTTGGAATCTCTGACAAGATTATTCTTCAGTTGATTGGATTTCTCATAATTAAGCAAAATCCCATATAAGGTACTAGGAGAGAGATGATTTAAGTCTTTTGTTAGCTTGAGACACATTGATTTACTGTCCCAGCTTTCAGGAAGACATTCCAAGAATTTAGTACCAACCTCAGAGTTAGAGTAGATCCTAACAACAGTCCTTAGATCAATGATTAAGCAATTAAATCGCTAGTAAATATTCATTCTTACCACAAAATGGAACTTTCATATTGTCTTACCAGATTTATCTTTCTTGTTTCTTGTATCTCAGTTATACATTCATATTGAACACAAATTGTTTCCCACATGGCAGGTTTTTAGATGCATGATGAAATGGAAAGCTTCATCAAGTAAAGCCATAGATATAATGGTTTTAGCTTTAGCATCAAGGCCGACTTTCTTTTTATCTTCATCACTCCACAAACTTATTTGTTTGGCAGTTGTTCTTTCAGGGACAACTACAGTAGTTGTAGTGGTAGGAACTGCAACAATGATGACAAATGGTTCATAAGGTCCATTTGCAGCATATTCAGGTACAGTGGGATCTACAACTTCATGAAATAACATCATTCGATACTTCCAGAGAGTAAAGTTGTCTCTGTTGAATCGAGGAGGATTATCAAGAGAGCCATTATCATAATAATTTTAGTATGCATTCACTGCCATTTTAGAGAATGGCAAGGAAGAGAGTTAAGTAAGATCTTGTTTATGGATTAAACAATATGCTCTAATACCACTTGTTGGTCCAGAAGGGGTTAAACAAGTTTGTAAAAGGAAGAGGTGAATACAAACACAAATTTTAAGCTTAATAAATTGTTTATTGATAAATCAAGTTACAATTTACAGTTTGTTGTAGAATAAGATTAAAGAAAACCTAATCTAAACAAACTTGAGAATCACTAAGGAAGGTTGCATAAGAACAAGGAAAAAGGGAGGTTGAGAGGATTAAAGAAAACAAGAGTTTCTATAAGGTATACAAAGAAAGAAGAGATAGTAAGTAACCCTTCAAAATGAAGGATAAACTCTTTATTTATACCTTATGCATTTAATGCATGGCAAAGGTACTTTACACGTATCATCATTTGGTTGGGTGCATGCTTCTCACTTTTAGCGACATGCTCCGGGTCGTATGGTGAACAATGTAGTCTTCAGAGTTGTTGTACTATCTAGGACAAAAGCATGTATCGTACTATTTGTGCACAGGATAAGACATACAAACCTTGTAGTGTAAGCTTCATGATCAGTGATCGCAGATGAAGTTCTTTATCATAGAGCGTTGATAAAAGTTAGCTATCGTTGAAGCTTTCCTTCTTGGTTAGTCGCGTGTATGGACTTGTCTTGGTTTCACTGATATCCACATCAGATCATGAGTAGACTTATCACTTGTTCATTAGCTTTGTCTTCGATGTCATTGATGAGCGTCTTTGTCGCAAAGCTTGTCTTCAGGATTACATTTAACATATACATCGGAGATCATCAGCGATACTGAACAGAATTAATATAAAACCGCTGATGGTAAAACACTAGAACATACAGATTTTAAATATAATTTTCACTAAGTAATTCTAATAGTCGTCATCAAATCAGTGAGAGAGTTTGGATCACCACAATAATTGTTTTACCTTCAGGTCTGGGCATGAGTCTCCATACTTTCTATGCTTCAAATTGGTTTAACTCTTCCTGTATTGCTGCAATCCAGTCTGGATCTTCAGGTGCTTCCCATACGTGAGTTGGCTCGATCATGCTCAAGAAGGAATCATATAAGCACTCATTTGCTGTAGCAGACCTAGTTTGCACCAATTTCGACGGATCTCTAATAATTTGATGCACTGTATGCTCTTTAGTCCACTTATGTGTTTGTGTGCGAGTGGGATAGAAGTAGATTGATCATGTTGATCATCTAAGTATCCATCATGTAGGGGTTCAGTTGAAGGTACAGTTGCAGAAGTTTCAACTGGTTGAACACTTGTAGTTTGTGGAATAGAAAATTTTGTACTAGTAACCGGTTGTGTAACTTCTGACTGTTAAACATTTTGTGTATCTTCAGCTGATTGAGTTTCTGTGTCTGTCTAAGCTGAGTGAGTTTCTATCTGAACTGGGGAAACGGGTTCAGTAGATACATCTGAACTGATTTGTCCAGAAGCTAACACTCCTGTTATCACGGGTTCTTAACTGATATGTTTAGAAGCCAATTCCATAGCTTCATCAAATGTAACATTTACGCTCTCCACGACTATCTTTGAAGTCATCAAATACACTCTATATTATGTTGATGTTTAAGAATATCCAACAAAAATCCCTTATTCCGCTTTGGGACTGAACTTGTTCAGATTCTCCTTGTCATTGAGCACGTAACACCTGCATCCAAAATATATGAAAAAGTTTAATGCATGGTGGTCTACTATTAATAATAGCATATGGTGTTTTACCGAACCCGCGATGAATGATTGATCTGTTCTGAGTATAACATGCAGTAGAAACAACTTCTGCCCATAGAAAAAGAGGTAAGTCTGATTGGCTTTACATTGTTATCGTAGCCTCAACTAGAGTTCTGTTTCGTCTTTCAACGACCCCATTCTTTTTAGGAGTTCTAGCGGCAGAGTATTGATGTGTGATCCCGACATATTCAAGATAATCTTCAACCTTCTTGTTTTTAAACTCTGTGTCGTTATCTGATCTGATAAACTTCAGCGTTCTCTGCAAATTAACTTGGATGCTCCTCAGGAACGAGATATTATTTCCGGAGTCTTGTCATTTGACCTTAAGAACTTAACCCAAGTATATCTCGAAAAATCATCCACAATCACCAGAACGTATTTCTTACCAATTATGCTTTGTATTCGCATAGAACCACAAAGATCCATGTGCAACAATTCCAAAGGAACATTTGTGTTCTGTTCAGCTTGTGAGAAGCTCTTTTCATCTTACCTTTCTCACAGGCACCACACATATGTTCTTTCTCATATTTTAGTTCTGGTAGTCCTTTTACAAAGTTACCTTTCACCAGCTTGTTTATGTATCTGAAGTTCAGGTGAGAAAGCCTTCTATGCCATAACCAGCTTTGTTGCACAGATGCCTTGGATAGTAGACACACAACACTTTCAGACTTAACATTGGACAATTTGATTGTATAGAGGCTAGACTTTCTAGTTCCGGCCAAGAGTTCCTTGCCATCATCTGTTCTAACGTAGCATCTCTTGGCTTTGAAATTAACCTCTAGATCATTATCTCAGAACTGTCCAATGCTAAATAATAGGGGTGTTCACGGTTCGGTTCGGTTCGGTTAGTAATGAAAATGTGAACGGAACCGCATAAGGCGGATACCTAGTTACCCGAACCGAAATCGAACCGCAGGTTGAACCTAACCGAGCCGAACCGAACCGAAATAAGACGGTTACCCGCGGTACGGTCCACGGTTACCCGACGTTATAAAAAATATTATTTACGGTATAAAAATGGTACTAAAATATAGCATTTAAAAAAATCACACAGAAAATATATAAAAATAATTAAAGCGCTCCAAACTAAAATAAGATTAATTATTTAATAGCATCCATTTTTCGGTTAACATCTAAATTTAGTCATCCACCGTAATGATTGATAGCAAAAAGTAAAAGATTTTTACTCCTTTAACTTTAGGTTAATAAATAAATAAGTAAGTAATATAAATTAAATATTATGTATACATTATATTCGGTTCGGTACCCGCGGGTACCGAAAATTTGAAACCGAAACTGACCCGTGAATACCCGGGTTTTTCAGTTTTCGGTTTTTTGATTTTCGGATTATTTCGGTTATCGGTTTTTTCGGTTTCGGATCAAACGGTTCGGCTCGGTTTCTCGGTTTTTTTGAACACCCCTACTAAATAAGTTGTGTCCTAGTCCTTCAACATAGCTCACCTTCTTGATTGTGATGTTCTCCGGTACAACATCTCCATAACCCATTATCGGCGAAAAATGATCATTTCCAAAATGCACATTGCCGCAGAATTTTCTGTATATGTAACACCCTAAAATTCAGAGTAAAATAAAACCTGGAAACATGGCAACATGACATTCTTATTGCTATAAACCACCCATAAAAGGGGATCAGTCCTTAAGACTTTACAAAACCTGCACAGATATAGGATTCATCAACAAACTAATCTAGGCACCTCTATCCAGATTACATCAGTTGACAAACCATAATTCATCAAAAGAATGGGACTTAACAATGCCCAACTAACAACACTTTAGTCATCTCAAAATGCCTCGAGACCCAACTCGTCTCTCAACACCCAGTGCATCCCACCGCTAAGGGAAACCTGTTATACATATCATTTGAGAAAAGTGTCAGGCTTAAAGCCTGGTCAGAACATACAGTTTATAAATTTCAAGAGATATAAATTTTTGTATCAAAGGGAATCTTTTCAAATAAGCATTTCCAAGTTAACTGTTGATAAGAATGAAATCCATTAAAATGAGACCATAAACCTTCTTTCCAGAACCTCACAATTTAATGCACAAGTAGTTCTTTTATAAACTTCCCGAAATATAAACATCAGTATCATAAGGAAATCTTTTCATAAAGGTTTAATTTATAAAAGATAACATTTCGCCACAACTGGGCCTTTTCGGTCCAAAACTCATCATACGATGACAAAAGAACCATTTTACCAATGATGGTGGTGTAACACAAAGTAAACCACCAATCCGAGTTATGAGCTAAACACTTGGAATGCAAGAATACGAACACATAGGTCCGTGCTACGATGTGAGATCGCGCCCCCAAGCAAAACCAATGTATACTCCTTCGCTAGGATCACTATGAACCATGGCTAGTATCCGGCCTCACATAATGGTACCAAGTTGCCCTCGAGGATCATATGCATCCATAGCTACAAAATGGGGAATATGACATACCAATAATACAATCGACTCAAAACCTAGGGATCCACTAGTAATGGTACAGACTCATCACAACAACATATGTGACCAACCATAAACAATCATATGGTATAAAAACATTTTCATAAACAAAATGTTATATCCAGTTCAACTTCTGGTACGAATGAAAATCATTAAAATGAGTTCATAAACTTTCTTTCACATATCCAACATAATGTGCAAGTAAAACATACTTTTACTTCAAATAAGATAGAATCCATCATAAAATGATCGGAACCCTAAAATCTCCCAAAACTCAACTTATATCAAAATGTATAAATCTTAAATCTGAAATCATGGAGATACATAGGAGTTAAAAATGTAACCATTTTGACATGTATAAAGTTTTAGAAAGGTAGTAGGAACTCACCCAATAGGTTTATACGAAAACCCGAAGAACCAGATATCGACCCTCTTGATAAGACGAAGCTTTCTACACCGAAACCTCGGATCGAACACCAAATAACTACCAAACTTAGAGAGAGAGAGAGAGAATCGATTTTAGAGAGAGAGAAGAGTGAGAAGAAACTTGTAAGGAAAGAAAGAAAAGAGAAAAAGAGAAAGATATTTAGGCTGAAAAAGGTATAAGTCGGCCAGGCCAACTCGCGGGTTATGCCGCGACCTCAACCCACGACATAACCCGCCCGCTTACACAAAACCAAACCCATCCAGAGGGTTTCGCGGGTTGTTCCGCGACCTCAAGTCGCGGTGCAACTCGCGTAGTTCACTATGGTTTGTCCAAAACCACCAAAAGCCAAACTCAAACTTGGAACCAAACGCGGTGCTAACGACAAAAGCTTAACACTAGAATACCAAGGTTACATAACGAAATTCGGGGTGTTACAATACTCCCAACCTTAGAATGATTTCGTCCTCGAAATCTACTCTTCTCAATGGAACACTGTTCCAGAGAATATCGTCTAAAACCCAAATGCCAGAATCATTAACGTGATCTTAATACCGACACCCGAAATAGCTACCCTTCTTGGGCACATTTCACTCCTAACCGAGCGAACACTCAACTCTCTAAAGTAACCTTTACTCACAAGGTTACGGTTGCCTCCCGACCTTAGGTGACAATTACTACCTCCAGGAAATTAGCGACCTCAACTTTCCATCTACCAATTTCTTTCGAACTGCACGGTTCCGAACGCAAAGCTAACGGTCGATGCTAATCTTCCCAAAACTCTCAGATTTAACTGATCCATTTCTAATATCGATAAAGATATTCTTACAAGGCGCACTAATGCGTCTTTCCGGCAATCGGTTAACACAGATTCTGTTATCACTCAACTCCGATCCGACTCCAAATCTGGAAGTAGCCCTTATTCAACTTTCTTAATACTTCCATAAATACTTCGTCTACAACCCCATTATAAAGATAAACCTCTAATCATACCACCAATCTATACATTCGGACTATTAAGGACGGGCGCTAATAAAACCCGCAACAGGAATTTGATGCACATGCTGAAAAATAAAAAGGATTAGGTTTAACGCCTAGAGAGCTCAAGAGTTTTACATAAGTAAAAGCAATTAAATTGATGAACTTCTCTTTAAAACAGAACCTTTCAAATAATGAATTCTAAAACATGGAACAACTCCTTTTCAAAGTTATGCAATTTCAGAGATGGATCCTTCATTTCAACGATACTTTATAAATTAACACAACTTGTACTAACTCGAAGTATGAAACATTAGTAATACCATCCACATCGTACATCCGAAAACATGGACACTAGGCCCAATACTCACACGACCAAAAACGAAAGAAAACTAAATATCAATATGCAGGAATAACACATTTCATTTAAACCTTAATATACGTGGGGAGAACCCAATATTAAAGCCATCATTTACCGTCGACTCCACATAACCAAAGCTGGTAAAAATATAACATTAGTGTTTAAAATACCCCGGGTCTACGACGGAGAGACCCGTACACAAAAAAAATAGAAGGACACGCAAGTAGGCCGCTATTACAACTTCCTCACATGGCCTCTAAACGTTTCCATCTTGGGTGGCGAGAACAAATGAATGGGGCCACCCGTGATGTTATTGGATTTCACCACGTATCCCGATCTTAGTTCCTATGCCATACCAGACATCACAACTTCAAACCGTTTATTGCCTCTAGCCATACTCCGTCGAGTTCCACCTCAAGGGCTTACGGACACGGGTGCCTATCCAATCCAGACGAGTTCCAACTAAGCAGCTCATGCCACCTATTGTCTATTCGCTATCCAACCCGATTGGTCACTAAGTGTAACCCAAAACCTCAGGCTTTACAAAACAGACATACTGTCTATGGATCTACAGCTTTACAGTCTACAACGCTACATGACTCCAAATGAATGACCAGCGCACTCAAAGCATGTAACTCTCAAATGACACGAATAAACACCATCATACTCAAATCTTTCATTACGGTTATAAATCCGGACAAATGTCTACACGAATCATTTAGTCAAAACCCGAGCCAAAGGCCCAACACTTCACGTAAATTTCCAACGAAAGCCTCGTAAACCTTAAAGCACATTTAACCGACATTTAACGTTTCACCAAATAATGAAATGTCTTTAAACAATGCTTATGAAAACCCACACCACAAAGACATGCTTTCTCAAAAATCTACACGTATTGGGACCAAAGATTTTCCAAAGTTTTTATGAATGCAAATATACTAAGATGCATATGTCATAAAATAGACTTTGTTTGCACAAAATCATCAAAGATGCATAAATCATAATGTAGATTTTACGTGTACAAAATCTCCCAGAATATGTAAATCACGCTATTTACTTGTTGAAATATTCAAGCTCAACATGAGCAATTTATGATGTTAAAACAATCCAAGTTACCGAATACGAAAACTTAACAAAATACTCACACCTTGAGAAATACAGAGTAAAACATACGCAATAATTTACGTTATAAACGTGAAAATAGATTCTTGCACTTCAACATGTGCAACAATTGTTTGTACAACTCCAAAGGGAAAATCACAATTTTATCTTTAAAATTCCTCCTCTATAACCAAGAGACGTTTCAGCAAAAGAATTTTCAACTCACCCCATATGCAACAATTGATTCCCCAAAGGGCGGTAAAATAACGGGGATGCAAATAAAATTTCAAATCGAGTTTAAAGCTTCACGTTGTAAAGATAAACACAATTGACCAAAATAGAAATTACAACGACAAAAATACCGCTAAATCGCTAAATACTTTGCGGAAATTTTAACAATAAGAGTTAATGATGGAAATACGATCAGAACGAAACTCCTGTTTTAAAAATAACATAAATCGTTTATGCAATCATTCACACCAACGTTATACTTAAATCCAATGCACATAGTACACGACGGTTGACATTTGTTAACAAAACCCCGAAATTAACGCACACAATGATGCATATGTACATGTTCCTGAAATTATTTACGCGACACAAAAGTCGTAAGATGAGACACCATAATCCAACCGGATTTTCATAAAACTCATTAACGCTAAAATCAAGTGGTGTCCAAATTTCCATTTTTCAACACAAGGTCAGGCGACCATTTTGACAAGATTTTTGATGAGACACGACGCCCAAAGAACTCATAACTTGCACGCAATGAAATTAAACTCACGCATCTCAAAATATACGCACGCGACAAAAGAATCCGTAAAACAAAACTCCAAGAAATTCAACAAAACTCACACAACTAAAAATTCTCAATAAAACTCCAACTCAAAAGGATGGGAATAACTCTTCCGTTAAAACCATTGACATACATGGAAGAGATCCAATGTCAAGGTCAAAATTCCACAGCTACTTGCCCATTAACTCAAAAAACGTTAAAACACAGATATTTCGACATCCAAAAATAGCATTTAAACACAAGACGTGAATAAAGAGAGTTTTGATAACAATTTGAAATCAGGTGCAACAAAACCATTTTAAGCAATGCTTATGCTCATAGTTTAAAATATGTTGAGTGCTAAATGTTTTGCCAAAACGTTATAAGGTAATGTACTTTATGGTTGGCGATCATGAAAAGCAATTTATGCAACCTTATTTTAGAAATAAATTTAATGCATGAATTCGGTCAGCACTCACATCTTAATACTACGCTTCCCAAAATCCCGACGTACTATAATCAACCGGATGCCTCAGGCATCTTAGGGCAACCATCCCATTAATTAACTTACAAATCTCCTCGAAATAGAATCGATCTAACAAGATATAGTTCTAATTCCACCAACGAATCTGGCTCAAGATGATTAACTTAATGCGTTCTACGCACTTACTATCATCCCAAAGAGACATTGCTATAAACAACAATCATTCCTTAGCTTACTCGCTGAGAAACTTTCGCACTACTCTAACGGTCAACATACTAAGGTAGAGCAGGTAAACACAAGCACGAGAAAAGGTAAGGAAGAGTTTAACTGAAACACGCACGAAAGAAACGTACCGCTACGTCTACCAATTGTCATAACATTAGCAAACCAATTATCCTCACGTAAAATATCCTCATAATCACATTAGCTAAGTGAGATTATGAACATATAACACATAAGGGTTCTTGTTACCATCATCACAACGCCTGATGAACATAACTTCCGTTGACTCTAAGACTGTCCCATCTTAGAAGTTCTACCCAATCTCACAATCAATGCCTATCAAACTCAGTCTAAGTCTAGACATCTTACATTCATGCCTAGTTCGCTTAAACTAGAGTTCTGATAGCAACTTGTAACACCCTAAAATTCAGAGTAAAATAAAACCTGGAAACCTGGCTACATGACATTCGTATTGATATAAACCTCCCATAAAAGGGGATCAGTCCTTAAGACTTTACAAAACCTGCACATATATAGGATTCATCAACAAACTAATCTAGGCACCTCTATCCAGATTACATCAGTTGACAAACCATAATTCATCAAAAGAATGGGATTTAACAATGCCAAACTAACAACACTTTAGTCATCTCAAAATGCCTCGAGACCCAACTCGTCTCTCAACACCCAGTGCATCCCACCGCTAAGGGAAACCTGTTATACATATCATTTGAGAAAAGTGTCAGGCTTAATGCCTGGTGAGAACATACAGTTTATAAATTTCAAGAGATATAAATTTTTGTATCAAAGGGAATCTTTTCAAATAAGCATTTCCAAGTTAACTGTTGATAAGAATGAAATCCATTAAAATGAGACCATAAACCTTCTTTCCAGAACCTCACAATTTAATGCACAAGTAGTTCTTTTATAAACTTCCCGAAACATAAACATCAGTATCATAAGGAAATCTTTTGATAAAGGTTTAATTTATAAAAGATAACATTTCGCCACAACCGGGCCTTTTCGATCCAAAACTCATCATACGATGACAAAAGAACCATTTTACCAAGGATGGTGGTGTAACACAAAGTAGGCCACCAATCCGAGTTATGAGCTAAACACTTGGAATCCAAGGATACGAACACATAGGTCTGTGCTACGATGTGAGATCGCGCCCCTAAGCAAAACCAATGTATACTCCTTCGCTAGGATCACTATGAACCATGGCTAGTATTCGGCTTCACATAACCGTACCAAGTTGCCCTCGAGGATCATATGCATCCATAGCTACAAAATGGGGAATATGACATCCCAATAATACAGTCGACTGAAAACCTAGGGATCCACTAGTAATGGTACAGACTCGTCACAACAACATATGTGACCAACCATAAACAATCATATGGTATAAAAACATTTTCATAAACAAAATGTTATATCCAGTTCAACTTCTGGTACGAATTAAAATCATTAAAATGAGTTCATAAACTTTCTTTCACATATCCAACATAATGTGCAAGTAAAACATATTTTTACTTCAAATAAGATAGAATCCATCATAAAATGATCGGAACCCTAAAATCTCCCAAAACTCAACTTATATCAAAATTTATAAATCTTAAATCTGAAATCATGGAGATACATAGGATTTAAAAATCTAACAATTTTGACATGTATAAAGTTTTAGAAAGGTAGTAGGAACTCACCCAATAGGTTTATACGAAAACCCGAAGAACCAGATATCGACCCTCTTGATAAGACGAAGCTTTGTACACCAAAACCTCAGATCGAACACCAAATAACTACCAAACATAGAGAAAGAGAGAGAATTGATTTTAGAGAGAGAGAGAATCGATTTTAGAGAGAAAGAAGAGAGAGAAGAAACTTGTAAGGAAAGAAAGAAAAGAGAAAAAGAGAAAGATATTTAGGCTGAAAAAGGTATAAGTCGGCCAGGCCAACACGCGGGTTATGCCGCGACCTCAACCCGCGGCATAACTTGCCCGCTTACACAAAACCAAACCCATCCAGAGGGTTTCGCGGGTTGTGCCGCGACCTCAAGTCGCGGTGCAACTCGCGTAGTTCACTGTGGTTTGTCCAAAACCACCAAAAGCCAAACTCAAACTTGGAACCAAACGCGGTGCTAACGACAAAAGCTTAACACTAGAATACCAAGGTTACATAACGAAATTCGGGGTGTTACAATACTCGCAACCTTAGAATGATTTCGTCCTCGAAATCTACTCTTCTCAATGGAACACTGTTCGCAAAGAATATCGTCTCAAACCCAAATGCCAGAATCATTAACGTGATCTTAATACCGACACCCGAAATAGCTACCCTTCTTGGGCACATTTCACTCCTAACCGAGCGAACACTCAACTCTCTAAAGTAACCTTTACTCACAAGGTTATGGTTGCCTCCCGACCTTAGGTGACAATTACTACCTCCAGGAAATTAGCGATCTCAACTTTCCATCTACCAATTTCTTTCGAACTTCACGGTTCCGAACTCAAAGCTAACGGTCGACGCTAATCTTCCCAAAACTCTCAGATTTCACTGATCCATTTCTAATATCGATAAAGATATTCTTACAAGGCGCACTAATGCGTCTTTCCGGCAATCGGTTAACACAGATTCTGTTATCACTCAACTCCGATCCGACTCCAAATCTGGAAGTAGCCCTTATTCAAATTTCTTAATACTTCCATAAATACTTCGTCTACAACCACATTATAAAGATAAACCTCTAATCATACCACCAATCTATACATTCGGACTATTAAGGACGGGCGCTAATAAAACCCACAACAGGAATTTGATGCACATGCTGAAAAATAAAAAGGATTAGGCTTAACGCCTAGAGAGCTCAAGATTTTACATAAGTAAAAGCAATTAAATTGATGAACTTCTCTTTAAAACAGAACCTTTAAAATAATGAATTTTAAAACATGGAACAACTCCTTTTCAAAGTTATGCAATTTCAAAGATGGATCCTTCATTTCAACGATACTTTATAAATTGACACAACTTGTACTAACTCGAAGTATGAAACATTAGTAACACCATCCACATCGTACGTCCAAAAACATGGACACTAGGCCCAATACTCACACGACCAAAAACTAAAGAAAACTAAATATCAATATGCAGGAATAACACATTTCATTTAAACCTTAATATACGTGAGGAGAACCCAATATTAAAGCCATCATTTACCGTCGACTCCACATAACCAAAGCTGGTAAAAATATAACATTAGTGTTTAAAATACCCCGGGTCTACGACGGAGAGACCCGTACACAAAGAGAATAGAAGGACACGCAAGCAGGCCGCCCATACAACTTCCTCGCATGACCTCTAAACGTTTCCATCTTGGGTGGCGAGAAGAAATGAATGGGGACACCCGTGATGTTATTAGATTTCACCACGTATCCCGATCTTAGTTCCCATGCCATACCAGACATCACAACTTCAAACCGTTTATTGCCTCTAGCCATACTCCGTCGAGTTCCACCTCAAGGGCTTACGGACACGGGTGCCTATCCAATCCAGACGAGTTCCAACTCAGCAGCTCGTGCCACCTATTGTCTACTCGCTAGCCAACCCGAGTGGTCACTAAGTGTAACCCAAAACCTCAGGCTTTACAAAACAGACAGACTGTCTATGGATTTACACCTTTACAGTCTACAACGCTACATGACTCCAAATGAATGACTAGCGCACTCAAAGCATGTAACTATCAAATGACACGAATAAACACCATCATACTCAAATCTTTCATTACGGTTATAAATCCGGACAAATATCCACACGACTCATTTAGTCAAAACCCGAGCCAAAGGCCCAACACTTCACGTAAATTTCCAACGAAAGCCTCGTAAACCTTAAAGCACATTTAACCGACATTTAACGTTTCCCCAAATAATGAAATGTCTTTAAACAATGCTTATGAAAACCCACACCACAAAGACATGCTTTCTCAAAACTCAACACGTATTGGGACCAAAGATTTTCCAAAGGTTTTATGAATGCAAATATACTAAGATGCATATGTTATCAAATAGACTTTGTTTGCACAAAATCATCAAAGATGCATAAATCATAATGTAGATTTTACGTGTACAAAATCACCCAGAATATGTAAATCACGCTGTTTACTTGTTGAAATATTCAAGCTCGACATGAACAATTTATGATGTTAAAACAATCCAAGTTACCGAATACGAAAACTTAACAAAATACTCGCACCTTGAGAAATACCGAGTAAAACATACGCAATAATTTACGCTATAAACGTGAAAATAGATTCTTGCACTTCAACATGTGCAACAATTGTTTGTACAACTCCAAAGGGAAAAATCACAATTTTATCTTTAAAATTCCTCCTCTATAACCAAGAGACGTTGCAGCAAAAGAACTTTCAACTCACCCCATATGCAACAATTCATTCCCCAAAGGGCGGTAAAATAACGGGGATGCAAATAAAATTTCAAATCAAGTTTAAAGCTTCACGTTGTAAAGATAAACACAATTGACCAAAATAGAAATTACAACGACACAAATACCGCAACTCGCTAAATACTTTGCGGAAATTTTAACAGTAAGAGTTAATGATGGAAATACGATCAGAACGAAAGTCCTGTTTTAAAAATAACATAAATCGTTTATGCAATCATTCACACCAACGTTATACTTAAATCCAATGCACATAGTACACGACGGTTGACATTTGTTAACAAAACCCCGAAATTAACGCACACAATGATGCATATGCACATGTTCCTGAAATTATTTACGCGACACAAAAGTTGTAAGATGAGACACCATAATCCAACTGGATTTTCATAAAACTCATTAACGCTAAAATCAAGTGGTGTCCAAATTTCCATTTTTCAACACAAGGTAAGGCGACCATTTTGACTAGATTTTTGATGAGACACGACGCCCAAAGAACTCATAACTTGCATGCAATGAAATTAAACTCACGCATCTCAAAATATACGCACGCGACAAAAGAATCCGTAAAACAAAACTCCAAGAAATTCAACAAAACTCACACAACTAAAAATTCTCAAGAAACTCTGACTCAAAAGCATGGGAATAACTCTTCCTTTAAAACCATTGACATACATGGAAGAGATCCAATGTCAAGGTCAAAATTCCACAGCTAGTTGCCCATTAACTCAAAAAGCGTTAAAGCACAGATATTTCGACATCCAAAAATAGCATTTAAACACAAGACGTGAATAAAGAGAGTTTTGATAACAATTTGAAATCAGGTGCAACAAAACCATTTTAACCACTGCTTATGCTCATAGTTTAAAATATGCTGAGTGCTAAATGTTTTGCCAAAACGTTATAAGGTAATTTACTTTATGGTTGGCGATCATGAAAAGCAATTTATGCAACCTTATTTTAGAAATAAATTTAATGCATGAATTCGGTTGGCACTCACATCTTAATACTACGCTTCCCAACATCCCGACGTACTATAATCAACCGGATGCCTCAGACATCTTAGGGCAACCATCCCATTAATTAACTTACAAATCTTCTCGAAATATAATCGATCTAACAAGATATAGTTCTAATTCCACCAACGAATCTGGCTCAAGATGATTAACTTAATGCGTTCTACGCACTTACTATCATCCCAAAGAGACATTGTTATAAACAACAATCATTCCTTAGCTTACTCGCTTAGAAATTTTCGCACTACTCTAACGGTCAACATACTAAGGTAGAGCAGGTAAACACAAGCACGAGAAAGGGTAAGGAAGAGTTTAACTGAAACACGCACGAAAGAAACGTACCGCTAAGTCTACCAATTGTCATAACATTAGCAAACCAAATTACACTCATGTAAAATATCCTCATAATCACATTAGCTAAGTGATATTATGAACATATAATACATAAGGGTTCTTGTTACCGTCATCACAATGCCTGATGAACATAACTTCCGTCGACTCTAAGACTGTCCCATCTTAGAAGTTCAACCCAATCTCACAATCAATGCCTATCAAACTCAGTCTAAGTCTAGACATCTTACATTCATGCCTAGTTCGCTTAAACTAGAGCTCTGATACCAACTTGTAACACCCTAAAATTTAGAGTAAAATAAAACTTGGAAACTTGGCTACATGACATTCGTATTGATATAAACCTCCCATAAAAGGGGATCAGTCCTTAAGACATTACAAAACCTGCACAAATATAGGATTCATCAACAAACTAATCTAGGCACCTCTATCCAGATTACATCAGTTGACAAACCATAATTCATCAAAAGAATGGGACTTAACAATGCCCAACTAACAACACTTTAGTCATCTCAAAATGCCTCGAGACCCAACTCGTCTCTCAACACCCAGTGCATCCCACCGCTAAGGGAAACCTGTTATACATATCATTTGAGAATAGTGTCAGGCATAAAGCCTGGTGAGAACATACAGTTTATAAATTTCAAGAGATATAAATTTTTGTATCAAAGGGAATCTTTTCAAATAAGCATTTCCAAGTTAACTGTTGATAAGAATGAAATCCATTAAAATGAGACCATAAACCTTCTTTCCAGAACCTCACAATTTAATGCACAAGTAGTTCTTTTATAAACTTCCCGAAACATAAACATCAGTATCATAAGGAAATCTTTTGATAAAGGTTTAATTTATAAAAGATAACATTTCGCCACAACCGGGCCTTTTCGGTCCAAAACTCATCATACGATGACAAAAGAACCATTTTACCAAGGATGGTGGTGTAACACAAAGTAGACCACCAATCCGAGTTATGAGCTAAACACTTGGAATCCAAGGATACGAACACATAGGTCCGTGCTACGATGTGAGATCGCGCCCCCAAGCAAAACCAATGTATACTCCTTCGCTAGGATCACTATGAACCATGGCTAGTATCCGACCTCACATAACCGTACCAAGTTGCCCCCGAGGATCATATGCATCCATAGCTACAAAATGGGGAATATGATATCCCAATAATACAGTCGACTCAAAACCTAGGGATCCACTAGTAAGGGTACAGACTCGTCACAACAACATATGTGACCAACCATAAACAATCATATGGTATAAAAACATTTTCATAAA
This sequence comes from Arctium minus, assembly GCA_954870635.1. Taxonomy (NCBI): domain Eukaryota; kingdom Viridiplantae; phylum Streptophyta; class Magnoliopsida; order Asterales; family Asteraceae; genus Arctium; species Arctium minus. The sequence goes on from OX941081.1 coordinate 149,201,218, forward strand.
CAAAATGTTATATCCAGTTCAACTTCTGGTACGAATGAAAATCATTAAAATGAGTTCGTAAACTTTCTTTCACATATCCAACATAATGTGCAAGTAAAACATATTTTTACTTCAAATAAGATAGAATCTATCATAAAATGATGGGAACCCTAAAATCTCCCAAAACTCAACTTATATCAAAATGTATAAATCTTAAATCTGAAATCATGGAGATACATAGGAGTTAAAAATGTAACCATTTTGACATGTATAAAGTTTTAGAAAGGTAGTAGGAACTCACCCAATAGGTTTATACGAAAACCCGAAGAACCAGATATCGACCCTCTTGATAAGACGAAGCTTTCTACACTGAAACCTCAGATCGAACACCAAATAACTACCAAACTTAGAGAGAGAGAGAATCGATTTTAGAGAGAGAGAAGAGAGAGAAGAAACTTGTAAGGAAAGAAACAAAAGATTAAAAAAGAAAGATATTTAGGCTGAAAAGGGTATAAGTCGGCCAAGCCAACTCGCGGGTTATGCCGCGACCTCAACCCGTGGCATAACTCGCCCGCTTACACAAAACCAAACCCATCCAGAGGGTTTCGCGGGTTGTGCCGCGACCTCAAGTCGCGGTGTAACTCGCGTAGTTCACTGTGGTTTGTCCAAAACCACCAAAAGCCAAACTTAAACTTGGAACCAAACGCGGTGCTAACGACAAAAGCTTAACACTAGAATACCAATGTTACATAACGAAATTCGGGGTGTTACAGTATAATTAGACAAAATATCTTTCCTTCTGGTCATATGCTTGGAACACCCTAAATCCACGCTCCTTTGAGACTCCAAAAAATGGACAAATTCCTTTTCGTAGAAAACCATGGATCCACGAAATGTTGCCTCGCTCAAGAAAAGAGCTTTGTAGTTGCGAGATTTCATCGGGAACACCCGGTAGGGGGACTCAAGTAGATTCCCTCATCTTTTGCAACTCGATTCCCTCATCCAATGACGGGTTTGCATAGAAGAAATCATTCAACAACTGGTTTGGGTACCGACTTGTAAATGAGTCATTTCGGGTTAGTAAATGATTTTCGCACCCAATGAAATTTGGGTCCTCTTTCCTTTCGAAAAAAATTTGTTCTGAAAGAATGATATATGCAGTATGAACCAAAACAATTATCTGAAAAACTATTATCAACAAAATCATTTCGGCCACAAGTACCACAACGAATTGTAGCATGAGACAATTGAATCAATTGCTTTATTGAGTAAATCTTGCAAGGAATTACAAGTTTTTTGTTTATTGAAAGAAAACTGATGAACTACATCATTACATTCATCAATTGTTCTATGACTATCTGAACCAGAAAATGATTTTGCCAACTCCACATCTTCAGTGGTTTTCTTCTTTCTCCATTCAAGTTTTACTTCAGGCTTCTTATATCTCATATCTGAAACATTAGATTTGTACTTGTTAGAAACATGAGATTTCAAAGTTTGTTTCTTCTTAGACTTACCAGTGTTCTTCCGTTTCTGGGAGTGCTTCTTTTTCTTACCTTCAGCATAATAAGCACTTACAGGAACTGGTTCATCAACCTTAGTTGATGATTCACCAATTTCAAACATACTTGGTAATTCTTCAGATTTAACAACAAAGTTAGTATGATCTGGAAGTTTTGCAGTAAAATCAAACTTATCCACACACTCATCAAAACATTCCTCAGAATTCAAGAAATCAACACCATCAAACAGATCTTCATCATCCAAAGATTGTGATTCACTAGAAGATTTTGGAAACATAAAATCATTAAATTCTTTTGAACACTTTTTTTCATAAGATGTTTGTTCAAAATCTGATGGTTCAACATTACAGAAAATGTTTCCCATAAAAAATTTGCAAGAAGATGCATCTGAATCAGTAGGGCTGTTTTCACAAACTCGTTTTGATTTTGATTCCGATTTGTTTTATGCTTTTATCTCATACTTTGAATCAGTGTTCAGTAAAAACAGTTGAAAATACAGTTTGTTCTAATTCAACCAAAATCCTTTCTTCTTCTAAAATTTTCTCAAGCTGAAAATATTTGCTTTCTAAGACGAGAGAAGGAACATAAATCTTTCCCTCAACAGGCTTTGCCTCCATCTCTTCATTTGAATAACTTTTGAAATAATCATTAGAAAGAAATGTTGGTTGATCAGAAATATAACTATCATACAGTTTATCATAACGAAATGGTAATTGCATTTTAACTGAGTTTTTTCTTTTAAGATCTTCCTATGCTTCCACATCTTCAGAACACTTAGTCCATTAGACTTTAAGCTCCGGGTGTTTCTTGGCCAGTTGTAGAAAATCAAAATCCTAAAGAGTAGGCCTTTTTGAAATACCCTTTCTCAAATAATGTGGGTTATCATATCCAATACCCCAATATGCGTTGAAATACTTAAATTCCTTTGGTTTGTTAAGATGAATGGTTTGGTTAGTCTGTCCTCTAGCATAAAGATTTTCTTTCAAACCTCTTGTTCCAGTTTCTAGCTATTGATTGACACAAGATTCATCAAAAACAATCTTTTTATTTATCACACAACTTACAAAGATTCATATCCCTATTTAGTGCATTCGACAATCAAGTTCTATGTGTGTGTGTTTTCACAGTGTTTCTTACCAATCTGCGCATGTGTGTTCTATGACTAACTACACTATGACTTTGCTATTTATATGGTCAACATGACCTTAGCAATTTGTCAACACTTTACAACATTTACATTTCAGACATTCCTTTTAATCTTGAATACAATTTAGCTCTAACAATCTCCCCCTTTGGATTCAAGATTAAAAAAAATTGACACGAATCTTCAGGTCTTCTTTTCTTCAGAAAAATATTCATCAATTAATCTTTCACGACTTTGATATCTTCAAATCTTTGACATTTTGATCAAACTTTCATAGCGCTTTCAGATTAATCTCCCTATTTTGATTCCTTGATTACTCTTGATAGTCTTCACCTTTGATTACAACAATGCAATAAGCTCTTTAGAAAACATTATCAGCTTGACTTTGTGTTAGCTCCAAATCTTCATTTGTTAAAGTGTTGAAAATATCCAAGTCCTACTTCAGAGGACTTCCAGAGACAGACTTTAGAGAACAAAGATTTCAGAGGACGAAGACTTCAGAGGACATACCTGCCTCTGAAGTACACATCAGAGATGAACACCTTCAACAGAAGACATCAGAGATGGATTCATTAGAGGCTCCGTAGACTACATCAGAGCTCTGAAGATGTGACATCTGCCTTCCGGAACCTCCAGGTTAGCACCCGAGCTGTGTAAATCACGATTAAATATATAGGAACACCCTTCTACGACCTAATTTTATAGGCAAGGACTTTAGTTTCCTAAGGTTCCCGGCAGTGCGCTTAGAATATCCGGTCACTACGCGTAACGGGATACACAGTCTTATAAAATGCCAATTCGATAAAATTAACATTTTATTTTATTAATAGTAATAATAATGAGTGGGTTAATTATAAAATTTAATTAACCAAATATAAATTCTAAATTTTAAGCAATCAAAACAAAAATTTAAGCAAATAATTGAGAATTCACCTACCCATAACCTATCTTTTTATAAAAATTACATTATATATATATATAAAACTTAAATTAAAAAAAAATATATATATTTCTTTTTAAAGAAGTGGCCGGTTTCTCCCCCCCCCCCCTATTCCACATTTTTATTTTCAAATCCTTCACAAATCTACTCACTTTTCACCACTCACTTTCTCACTCTAACTTCTCACTACAATTCACTCTACTTTCTCTCCTTCATTTTCTCTCAAGAACATCATCAAACCATCATCATCTTCATCAAGATTCAAGTTTTCCAAGAGTCTTGAGGTAAAACCTACATCTTTTCTTTTATACATACACTTTTAAAAGTGTTATTGTTCTCCTTAAAATATTTTTTTTATCATCTTTGAATCTTAGTGTTTGTAGATTGTTCCCAACAACGTGTTATATGTCAAAATGGGAATAAAATCCATGATCAAACCAAAGTTAAGATCAAAGGAAGAACTTTTGAAAAATCTAGTGTACATGCATGTGTTTGATACAAACATTTTCTTACTTAGATTATCCAAAAGATGCATAAAACCATCATATGTATATATATATACATATAGACTAAAATACCTACTCTAAACTTTATGCATGTATATATATCCTTCTTTATAATCTAATAAATGATGTCTTACAAAATTTATGATAAAAAGTTTTGTAAAAACGTTTTCAACCAAGAAACCCCAACATATGGGTCAAAAGGTGTTAAAATGTTCATAAAATTTAGTTATTTCAATTTTTATTTTCTGTCAGATTCATTGCATGTTAGTATTTTGGGAATAACTTGAAAAATATGGACTCAAATGCTATGAATCTTCTTCTGGAATTTAATATAATGAAATACAAATCAAACCCCACTGGAATCACTCAAAAATATTGAGTTTTGACCCCTCAACCTTACCACTAAAGTTTATGGTGCAATCAGAATCCGGCTGGATAAAATCTTGCAATCAATCAACCATAACCATCATGCAAAACCATAAAAATTAATGATTATTCTTCTGGAAGTAACTTTAATGATCTGGGAACCAAACAAAATTTGATTCACTTGAAAATATAAAGATTTGAGTACTCAACCATCATTAACAAGTTGAGTGTGCAAAAAGCAACTTTCTGTCAGATTGGGACACTTGTCTTAAAACGGATGTAACTCGCTCATTATTGGTCCAAATAAGATGAATCTTTTTCTGGAAGTTTATTCTTTGAATAAGGAACAAAACCCAACTTGAATCACCAGAAAAGAGTAAGTTTTGACCTTTCAAATGATCGAGACAAGCAGAAGGTGTACTCTGCATGGATCCCTGTGACCAATGAACTTTAAGAACATCATTGCCCTATCTAATCAACTCCAAAAAGGGTGTTACCTATGCCAAAAGTTCACCAAGGAAGTAAATTAAACACTATAAAAATTTGGTAAAATAATAACATATGGAAAATGGTTATAATATCATTAAAAGTAGGCATAAAATTCTGACAACTTAAGTCAAGGGTCAGATTTGTTAAAAAGAGGATTTTTTTTGGACTTTATAACTTTATAATTTATTCAAAGATTTATATATTTGTACTTGAAATCACATTATAGTATATAATTTAGTATGTTAGCTCCAAATCATCTGTTAAAGTGTTGAAAATAACCGTCCTATTTCAGAGGACTTCAGAGGACGAAGACTTCAGAGGACAAACCTGCCTCTGAAGTACTTATCAGATTGCAACTGAGGACTTCAGAGGACGAAGACTTCAGAGGACAAACCTGCCTCTGAAGTACTTATCAAATTGCAACTGACTTCAGAGGACGAAGACTTAAGAGGACAAACCTGACTCTGAAGTACTTATCAGTGCAACTCAGAAGACATCAGAGGACGAAGACTTCAGAGGACAAACCTGCCTCTGAAGTACTTATCAGATTGCAACTGAGGACTTCAGAGGACGAAGACTTCAGAGGACAAACCTGCCTCTGAAGTACTTATCAGATTGCAACTGACTTCAGAGGACGAAGACTTCAGAGGACAAACCTGCCTCTGAAGTACTTATCAGTGCAACTCAGAAGACATCAGAGGACGAAGACCAGAGGACAAACCTGCCTCTGAAGTACTTATCAGAGATTGCAACTTACATCAGAGATAGCTTCATCAGAGGCTCTGAAGACAACGTCAGAGCTCTGAAGACATTCTCTCTGAATGCACAAGTTTTCTAATGAACAGAAGAACAGATGACTCGTCACTTAGTGATAAGATTTACTTTCTAGAGTAGGTCACTGTTCAGCATGCTCTTTTTGTCATGCAAGTACACTGCTTACTTTATGGTCCTATAAATAGGACCATCCCCTTATTGTTCAAGTGTGCTTTAGAAGATATATATCTGATAATATAAGTTGAATATTTTATTCTAAGAATATCTTGTTTATCTTTATCTGCTTTATGAACTGTGATATTTGAATCTCCTTTGATATTAAACTGTATTGCTTCCGCTGTCATTACTCTTATTGTTTATATCATTGTTACGAGATTAGATCTGGGATCCAACAATTGGTATCAGAGCTTCCTTTGTTTCTAAACAAAGAAAGATCATATCTGCATACTCGGATAGATTTACATCTCATTGATTCTAAACTTTCATTATCTGTGCATATTCATATAAACCCAGTTTATTAAAGAATATCATATGCTCTAGATTTGATAGTAAATCTCAGTTCATTACAAAAAGCATCTGTTCTTCAAATCTTCATTTTTAATAAATGGCAAACTCAAGCATAAGTGCCATTTATACAGCTGGGTCATTAACAAAACCTCCTACACTTTTAAGGGATGAATATCCCCAATGGAAAATAAGGATGGTAAATTTCCTAGAAGGTATGGACAGGGATCTTTTTAGATCTGTGAACATTGGACCTCACATTCCAATGGTGTTGGTGCCAAGAGTTCCTGCAACAGCAGATACTGCCGAAATACCTGCATATTATGAAAAGAAAACTACAAACTTCACTGATGAAGAAAATAATATGATGGATAATGACTCAAAAGCTGTTAGATTACTCATAATGGCCATTCCCAATGATATCTTTCAAGAACTTGATTATTGTAAAACTGCTAAAGAGATATGGGATCAGTTGTTAAATCAACTTGAAGGTGGCCTACAAACCCAGAAAAATAGAAGAAATCTATGCATCAATGAATATCATGATTTTCATGCTCTACCAGAAGAAACATTACACCAAACTTACTCAAGATTCAACATTCTAATAAACAAATGCAGAAAGTTTGGAGTAATGAGAACAAAAGAGGAAAACAATGTTCTTTTTTTGAAAAGCTTGAATGAAGAATGGTCACAACTGTCCATGTCTATACAGGCTAATCAAGATCTTGAGTCATGGTCATTAACTGACATTTATGGTACTCTTGTTGCACATGAAAAAGAAGTTATGAAGCAAAAATCAAAAACCTCTTTGGGTGGACCCCTTGCGCTTGTTTCAAAACAAATATCAAAAGAAAACAACTGTGAAGAGTCACAAAAATGTTTGGAAACAAAAAGAAGATCCAAAAAGGTCTTGATGGCAGAAGAAACTCATTCAGATTCAAACTCAGATGAAGATATCAATGCCTTTGCCAAATCTCTTGCATTAATCACTCATCAATTTAACAAGAAATTTGGTAAGAAGGTATTTGAAGGAAAGAGAGAGAATGAAGAAAGAAGAAATCCGGAAAGAAGATTTCAACAAGAACCCAGATTCACTCCATATAGTGATAAAAAGGGTGCAAACTTCAATCATGATGATGCAACACAACAAACAAGACCACAACAACCATTCCAACCAAGGTATCCACAACCACAGAGATACTTCAAACCTCAAGAACAGAAGCCAGGGACAAGTACTGCCACTCTTCCAACAAATCAAAATGAAGGAAGATGCTTCAGATGTGGAAAACAAGGCCACTTCTCTGCAAACTGCAGAGGAAAACTTGTCAAAGATCAAGATTACTACAAGAACAAATACAAATACAATGTAAAAGAAAGAGTTCTTGTAGCAGAAATGGAAGACTGGCTATCTGACTCGACAAGTGATGGTGAGGAAGAGCCTACCAATCTCTGTGGTATGGCTTTTTCAGATGGAAATCAAACTGATGAAGCATCCGAAGACAACTCTGAAAAGGTAAACTCTCTTTACACCTCTGACAGTGATCCTGAAATAGATGCTTTTAAATTAATTAATGAACTTCAGGATTTAGAGCAAAAATTTGTTGAAGAAAAACAGAAAAGAGAGCAAGCAACAAAAGAGCTCATCTTTTACAAAAGAGAAAAGAATCTTCTGGAATCAGAAAAGAAAGATATTTTTCTTGAAAAAACTAAACTTGAAGAAACCTTCAAGCAAAAAGAAAAATCATTTTCAGAAGAAATAAGAGAAATAGAGAAAGTTTTAAAAGGAAAAGAAGAAGAAGTAAAGAAATCTGAGTATGAAAGGCTCAATTCTATTGCCTTAACCAATTTTTTTCAAAAGGAAAGAGAAATCTTACATCAATCTCTAGATAGAAAAAATCTTCAAATCAAAAGCTATGTTAATGCACAAAGTGTCTTTGACAAAATAAAATCACAAATGGACTCTCAAGGACTAGGATTCAATGAGTTGAATTCATTCAATGGATTGGAGAAAACTTCACTTTCTTCCACTTTCTGTATGGGAAAGGTCCAAAGATTTGAAAGTCCATCTCTGAATAATTTCAAAAGAATGAAAACATCAGAGGGATCAAAAGCAAGAGCTTTGAATTTCAAAAATACTACGTACTCTGAAGTAAAAGACATTCAAGAGTCTATGTTACAGGTAAAAGAAGAAACTTCAGAAGTACTCTTTACAAAACCTCAAAGCTATGATCCCAAAGAAATTTTCAGATTTGATGCCTTCATCTCAAGTGAATCAGAGACATTTGAACCAAGTACCTCTGATACAAGTACTTCTGAAAATGAATCTCAGAGTTCACTTAATCCAAATGCTCCTCTGTATTCACCAAAGTCAGATGAAAACATCAGAACCACGTTTGAAGATGATGTTCAAAGGATATGGAAAGAAAATGTCATGGAGGACTTAAAAAGAAAAGAAAGCATGAAACGGATCATCAAAGTCTCTAGATCAAAAGAAATTAAAAAACCAGTAGAGGTAGATATCTCTATCAAATCTAAGAGAGACTTTCTTGACTCTGATTCAGAATCTGATTTAGAGATTGATGAACAGATTTTTTGTAAACCAGGGAATGTAATTCACAAAAAGATAGAAACTGTTGGCTCTGGTATTTTGAATGTTCCAATTTCAGTATTGAAAAGCAAAACCAGAATACCAATAAGTCCTGATTTTGCAAATATGTGTTTACAAGCAAAAACATCTCTGGAACTTGAAAAAGAGTTGCAAGAAAAGGCAAAGAATAAAACAAACACTTCTGGCTCTTACACCTATAAAACAATAAAATTCTCTCCTGAACAAAAGAGCAAATGGACAAAAACTAATAATATTGATCCTGTCTGTGCAGTAAGCAGCAAAGAAAAGAAGATGTTTTTGAACAAGAAAAAGCAACTTGAAAAGAAGACTGTCTTTCAAGCAAAAAGAAAAGAAGTAGTTAGGGATAAATGTAATATTCCTAGTGCTAGTTTCAAAAGAAGTCAAAATGTAACAAATGCTTTTAATAAAAAAAAGACCTTGCTCCTACTTCTTCTTGTTCTATTAATTGTAACTGCATTTATCTCCTGATGAAACTGAAGAATCATTTTAAAGGATCACACTGCCTATTGAATCAATCTCTGAAAAATATCTTAGAGACAAAATCTCAAAAGCAGACACGTAAAGGCAAGACATCAAAAGATGAGATGCCAAAAAGTCATTCAAATCCATCAAAGCCTAACACAAAAGGACCCATAATGAGGTGGGTACCTAAGAAACAATAATCTGTCTTGCAGAAACAGTCAATGCCAATATGGTACCTAGATTCTGGATGTTCAAGGCATATGACTGGAGATAAAGAACTGCTATCCTCATTTAAAGCAAAATCTGGAGGAGCAGTTACTTTTGGAGACAACAAGCAAGGACAGATTAAAGGATATGGTGAGTTATCAAGAGGAAATGTTTCAGTATCAAAGGTTGCTTATGTGGATGGATTAAAACACAATCTGATAAGCATAAGTCAACTTTGTGAAATTTCAAAGAAAATATTGTTCACTTCTTCACTCAAAATCAGGTCAAGAAATGCTAAGAGCAGACAGAAAAGGTAACCTCTACAGAATGAACTTTACCAAAATCACAAACACTGATTCAGAGAAACTTTGTCTTGTATCTCTGAATAGTGAGGAAATCTGGCTCTGGCATAAAAAGTTTTCACATCTAAACTTTTCCTCACTTGATAAGTTAGTTAAACTTAATTTGGTTAAGGGATTACCATCTCTAAAGTTTAACAAAGATCATCTTTGTTCTGCTTGTGAGATGGGAAAAATGAAAAGATCTTCCCATAAAACCAAAAGTGAAAACAACTGTCCTAGACCTCTGCACATGCTTCATGTGGACCTCTGTGGTCCTATCTCTGTACAGAGTCTAGCAGGTAAGAAATACATTCTGGTTCTGATTGATGAATTTTCCAGATACACATGGATAGAATTCATTAGAGCTAAATCTGATGTACCTGACATATTAATAAGGTTGTTAAAAAGATTACAGGTTCTATTCAGCAGCAAAGTTCAGAAACTAAGAAGTGATAATGGAACAGAGTTCAGAAATGCCAAAATCAATTCTTATCTATCAGAAGAAGGCATTACCCCTAACTTCTCTGCAGCAAGAACTCCTCAACAAAATGGAGTAGTTGAAAGGAAAAACAGAACACTTGTTGAAGCTGCCAGAACAATGCTTGCTGAATCTGATCTTTCAACAAATTTTTGGGCAGAAGCAGTAGCAACAGCCTGCTTCACTCAGAATAGAGCTACAATTGTCAAGAGATTTCAGAAAACATCCTATGAACTCATTAACAATAGGAAACCTAATATTAAATATTTTCATGTTTTTGGATGCAGGTGTTATATTCTGAAAGATAGAGAATATCTTGGAAAGTTTGACAAGAAAGCTGATGAGGGCAAATTCATTGGATATTCATTAGCCTCAAAAGCTTTTAGAGTGTTCAATCTTAGAACAAGAACTATCCAAGAAAGCATCAATATCACTTTTGACGACAATAAAAGCTCTGAACAACAAGAAAGTTCATCACCAATCTTTGAATCATCAAGGGAATCTGAATTAAACAAAATATTTGAAGATTTCTTTGATGATGAAGATATCTCTGAAGTTATCTTCAGAGAGAGACAAAGAGAGAATTCAGAAGAACCTCAAGAAACAGGTACAACCCTTTCAGGGCCCTCTGAACCAACACCTTCTGTTTCACCAAATGCAGATCAGCAAAGTGAATCAGAAGATGATCAAGAAGTATCTGAAGCAACTCCAGAACCAAATGATGAACAAAAATCTGCATCTCCGGAACAAAACTCAGAGCCTCTGAACAGTACAACAGAGGCATCACCAACAGAGCCTCTGAACAATACAACAGAGGTGTCACCAACTGTCAGAGACTCTGAAGCTCAAACTCCACCCCAAATTTATGCTCCAATTACAAGATGGACAAAAGATCATCCAATTGCTCAAATAATTGGATCCTCATCCGAAGGAGTTAAAACAAGATCTGCCACCATCAATGAATGCTTCTATGTAAACTTTTTGAGCATTATTGAACCAAAGAAGGTAAAAGAAGCTCTTGAAGATCCTCATTGGATTTTTGCAATGCAGGATGAACTTCAAGAGTTTGTAAAAAACAAAGTCTGGACCCTAGTTCCCCTTCCCAAAGGAAAATTTGCAATTGGAACGAAATGGGTTTTCAGAAACAAAAAGGATGAGGATGGAATAATAATCAGAAACAAAGCCAGGTTGGTTGCAAAAGGATATTTCCAGGAAGAAGGCATTGATTATGATGAAACCTTTGCACCTGTAGCTAGGCTAGAAGCAATCAGAATCTTCTTGGCCTATGCTGCACACAAAGGATTCAAAGTTTATCAAATGGATGTTAAATCTGCCTTTCTTCATGGTAAATTAAATGAAGAAGTTTATGTCCAGCAACCACCTGGATTTGAAAGTACAGAGTATCCTAATCATGTTTATTATTTGGATAAAGCTCTGTATGGACTTAAACAAGCTCCAAGAGCCTGGTATGAAACTCTGTCCACCTTTCTAACTCAAAATGGATTTGAAAAAGGCACAATTGATACTACCTTATTCATCAAAAGGTACAAGAATGAGATGCTTTTAGTACAAATTTATGTTGATGACATTATATTTGGCTCTACAAATCAAAAGTATTGTGACAAGTTCTCAGAGTTGATGAAGAGTGAATTTGAGATGAGCCTCATGGGAGAATTAACTTTCTTTCTGGGCTTACAAGTAAAACAAACTTCAGAAGGTACATTCATAAGTCAATCTAAGTATGTCTCTGAAATTTTGCAAAAATACAAACTCAATGATTCAACTTCGATGAGAACTCCTCTATCCACCGGAGTCAAACTTGACTCTGATCCTTCAGGAGAATCTGTGGATATAAAAACCTACAGAGGTATGATAGGTTCACTATTATACTTAACTGCAAGTAGGCCTGACATAATGTTTGCAACATGTCTTTGTGCTAGATATCAAGCAAATCCAAAAGAATCTCATTTATCTGCTGTCAAGAGAATTTTCAGATACCTCAGAGGGTCACACTCATTAGGCCTCTGGTATCCAAAACTTTCTAGTTTTGATTTAACAGCTTACACTGATGCAGATCATGCCGGATGTAAGCTTGACAGAAAAAGTACCTCAGGATGCTGTCAGTTATTGGGCAATAAGCTGGTAAGTTGGTCATCCAAGAAGCAAAACTGTGTTTCAACTTCAACAGCAGAGGCCGAATATGTTGCTGCTGCTAGTTGCTGCTCACAAGTAATATGGATGAAAACTCAGCTCAGTGATTATGGCCAACAAATTGAAAGAATTCCAATTCTCTGTGATTCAAAAAGTGCCATAGCCATCTCTGCCAATCCAGTACAACACTCCAAAACCAAGCACATCGATGTAAGGTACCACTTTCTAAAAGATCATGTTGAAAAGGGAACAATAGAGATGTATTTTGTACCAACTGAACTACAACTTGCTGATATTTTCACAAAAGCTTTAGATGAACGAAGGTTCAATTTTTTAGTTAGCAAGTTGGGAATGTTGAATATGTCTACCTAACAAAAAAATTGGTAAACTCAGTCTCTGATCAATTATCAGAGACTCTGAACCAAGCATGTCAACACAAGAAAACTTCAGAGTCTCTGATCCTTTCAATCAGAGCCTCTGGACTTTTTCACCAATGGTAAAAATCACTTGTTTTCTCCAAGCATGTGTCAAGGGGGAGAACATCAAAGACTTCTTTCTTTGGTCAAGGGGGAGACAAAGACCCTTTCAGCTTTTCAAGGGGAAGAAAAGTCTCTTATATTTATATCAGAGCCTCTGATCAAGTCTCTGATATTTATATCAGAGCCTCTGATCTTGTCTCTGATATTTATATCAGAGCCTCTGATCTTGTCTCTGATATTTATAGCAGAGCCTCTGATCTTGTCTCTGATATTTATATCAGAGCCTCTGATCTTGTCTGATATTTATATCAAAGCCTCTGATCTTCTCTGATATTTATATCAGAGCTTCTGATCTTTTCTCATTAAATGAATATTCCAGGAAATTCGATTAAATAATAAATCTTTTTGGATAACCATTCGTTTCTTTTTAAACCCAACTGGCGGTTTTCTGACACAAAGCGGCTCTCCCCTACATACCAAAACGTGTCACCTATTAATTAGGGGATGATGGAACGTCCTTTCTGACAATAGGACTCTCATTCGCCGTTTCCATAACCTCTCCCTCTACCCTTTGTCTATAAAAACCCTGTTTCCTTTTTTTTTATCCTTTACGCTCTCAAAATCCAAAATCCCAAATCTCTCTAAGCTTTCATCTTTATCAACCTGCAACAATGGCGGCTCTTTCCCAAACCTCAGATAACTCAAGCAAACTTGCTCCAAGCTTGAATATGGTACAGTTCGATGTTCCAGTCAAAGGAAACAACTACTTTCTGGACGTCACCCCATCAAAATACGATGAACAGTTTCGCCCATTCCTCGACTTTTTTACCAACTGCGAACTCAATGATGTTCTAACCAAACATGCCTCAGATATTCCCCTTCGCTTTGTCCAACAATGGTGGTATTCAAGTGAATACGACGATGAAAAGAAAGGACTGGTTGGGCACATTGACCTAGGAGAACAAAGCCTGACAATAAGAATAACCCCACAAACCCTGACTCGTCGATTCAACCTCCTCACGACAACTGATCTTCAAATATATGCTTTTGAGAAACTACCAAGTCAAGAAGTCCTTCTTCAGTTCCTCCACCACTTGGGCTACAACAAAGAAATAACACGCCTAAGTCAATTCAGACGTCAGTACCTGCCTCCCAAATGGAACTTTATGTTCAGTGTTCTCAACCGAACAATAACATGCAAGATTGGAAGTCAGGATCAGACTCATCCAGCGATAATAGCCATAATGTATGCTCTCTTTTTCAACAGAAGCATCAATATGGCTCACATTCTCTTCTGTGAGATGCTAACGGTGGTGGACAAGAAGAACAAGGACTTGGCCAAAGGAAAACAACCAATATCGGTACTGTTTCCTCGATTCATCTCTGTGGTCATTCAACGAGCAATGGAGAAATTCTCCATCACTGAGGAGGGCCCAATGACACCTCTGTTTATGATGAACTCATTCAAAGCAACAGAGGTTCCTCCTTATCTACATGACCGACGATTCCCACACACCATGATTGAGGTAATTCCTACTGACTCTCCTACCCATTTCCTACTTAGTCGTGTTGCCCAATCATCAGAACCGATGATGGGATCCCCAACACACTTAGGTTCTGAGCCTGAGCCTGAATCAGAGAGTGATATCTCTGATACTGCTCAAAACATTAACAGAGCGCAACCAGAGGGTGGCTCTGAGAGGGTGAGGAAGAGAGAACATGAGAACCCTCCCTCTGACGAAGAGAATATCTCTGTCAGAGCAGAGGAAAGTGAGGAAGAGAGAATTCCAGAGGGTGAGTTTCTAAACTTAGAATCTGAGGGCGGTGAGGTAGAAAAAGATGTCCTTGACGACACAAATGAGAGAATCCAAAGCCCAACTCCCAGTGCAACCAAATTTACTGTCCAAGGTGGTCCAGCATCAATGGACATTGAAACAGAGGTGCACACCTCGAACCCTACCCATCCTAACCGCTCAGAGGCATCTGTTTCTGCCTCTGAAGCATGCACCAGAGGGGAAACCTCTGATACGGCTAAGTCCTCCCAAAAGGACTTAGACCAAGATAAAAATACTCAATCACCCCAGAGTATGTCACCTCTACCTACACATGATGCCTTTGTGGCTCAAACTAAGTTGGACCGTCCCTTAGAACGTAAGCATTGCCTGTCAGAAAAAGAATGGCACGACCTTCTTGCACAAGGAATCCTTAGCCTGGACAACAAGGTTTCTAAACACATTCGGTTCTCATCATCAGATTCTGACTCTGATGATCAGAGACCAATCGGAACCATTATAGGGAAATCCTTGAAAAAGGGTCCCCAAGGATTAATGGGAAGTCCTTCCGGAGAAAACATCAAACCACCTCCGAAAGAAGGCCCCTCTGAACTCGAGGGAAACTTAGAATCATGTGTTGATCCTAAGGTTACCCCCTCTGA
Source organism: Arctium minus (assembly GCA_954870635.1). NCBI lineage: Eukaryota > Viridiplantae > Streptophyta > Magnoliopsida > Asterales > Asteraceae > Arctium > Arctium minus. The sequence goes on from OX941081.1 coordinate 149,216,624, forward strand.
TTACGTTACCAAAGAAGAGTTCAAAATCTTTGGTGATGAAATCAGAGAATCTCTGAAGGAGATAAAACTTCAAATGGAGAAGACCTCAGAGGCCTATGCCTCTAACTCTGAAGTTGAAAAGCTCACTTCAGAGGTCTCTGAGCTGCGCACGACGGTTCTCAATCAGAACGAAAAACTGGATGCTCTGGAAAGCTTGGTCATAAAAAATGACTCCGTATTGTCCAGGGAAATTCAGAACTCGAAAACAGAGCTCCTCCAGGCGATTCTACCTACCTCTGCCCCCACTCCGACAAATGCAGACTTTTCTCAATTCAAAGAGGAAGTCTTGCGTTCTTTGGCAGAGGTACTTGCAAAGATCCCTACCTCTACTGCTGCTCCTGCTTCAGAGTTTATTACAAAGGCTGACCTGACCAACTTCTCCAAGAAGATCACCAGCAATGTAATGACTATATCCAGCAAGTTCGCCTCCAAGACCACTCAGCAGAACAAGAAGATTGAAGACCTTCTGAAGAATGTCAAATCTTCAGAGGGAGTATTGAAGAGAAAGGAACCAGAGGTCGCATGCTCTGAGGAAGCGCGGAAGAAGGCGAGGTATGAAGATTTTGATGACGAAGATGACCACCCTCAGGGGTCATCCGATCTTCATAAGGGGGAGAAGACTCCTACTCCAAAACCTGTTGAAACACAAAAGGAGTCCACTCCATCTGAATTAAACCAACACAAGGAGAAAGAAACAGAGAGACGTTCAACCTCCACCTCTGCTGAAGATATTCAGGCCACTCTAAAGTCGCCAGTACCTGTCATCTTTCTAGCACCATCCACTTCAGGTGCTCCAATAGTTCCAATCACAACTGAACAAATCACAGCTGCATCTCAAGAAACTATTGGAGCTCTGGACGAAAAAGAAGATGAACAGCTCGTAGACTTCTCAACATCAGAAGATGCATTCTCATCACCAGAAAGAACAACTTATGTGATGAGAGATGCTTACGAATCAGAATCTGAAAAAAAAAACAGATTCTGGAAAAGAGATTGAAGAAGAAGTTGAAGTAGTTAATGTCGAAGAATATGTCTTCAAGAATGCTCAACCACATCATACTTCAACAACGTCAGAGCTAAGGGAATCACCAGAGATAGATGGCTACATCTCTGAACCCTCAAAAGAAGATCCTCCACAGACAAAGGAACCAGAAACCATGGTTGTTAATGAACAGGCTCCTTCAGAGAATCCTGTTCAGAAAACAAGCATCGGTCTTCCAGCAAAAGTGTTCAATAAACCTCCCACATTCCTCGAATCAAATCCCGAAGCTTCCATAGAAGACCACTTCAGATACATCTACTGTGAGTTCAACATGGCAGACACACTAGTCATTCCTCTGAATCCAAGAATCAGAGAGGACATGCCAGACTATGAGCGAAGATTTATCAGAGATAAAACCAAACCAAGAGCACAGGTCCTCTCTGATGATCCAATCATCAAAATCAATAAAATCTCAGAAAAGACCTTTGCTTACAACAAGATTATCTATAGGAATTATGTGGTAAGTCGATCTGATCAGAAGATTTACGAGTTCAATGACAATGATCTCGTAAATCTAAATCCATATGATTTACCACATCTATATGCCTATTGCTCTGCCAGGTATGATCATGGAAGAAGGGAAATCAGGATGGGCATGGTTGAAGTCCGACGGGCAATGGAGGCCTATGTCAAACACCGAGCAAAACGTGACTTTCAAATAACTCTGAACCTAGGGGAAGAGAAGCTGGAGGTAACTGAACCTGTGGAGTCATTTGACAAACTTAAAGAACAGAAGACTGGATCAATCGTTGCAGAACCTCTGTGTTTCGTCTTCAGAGTAAATCAAGAAAAGAAGATCTTTCTAGCTTCAGAAGTGTCGAAGTATTCTGATGAAACCTTGAGAGGTATAAAGAAATTGATCCATGCAAAAGAAGAAAGGCACAGAGCAGATTTACTGGCAAAGCTTGACTTAGAGATTGACTCGATGATCAACTTCAGAGCTCTGATCATGAAATTCCATAGAATCTGTTCAAGTGACAAATTGTAGTCTGTTTCTTTTTTTTTTTTTTTTTTTTGATATTACTTTGTATTAAACTTCCAAATGTTTAAGGAGTAATACTTAAGAGGATGATTTTCTCCTCTATGCTTTCTAGATTAAAATTCAATTCTCTGTTATTTTTGTATCTTTTATTTTCGACACTTAGGGGGAGATTGTTAGCTCCAAATCATCTGTTAAAGTGTTGAAAATAACCGTCCTATTTCAGAGGACTTCAGAGGACGAAGACTTCAGAGGACAAACCTGCCTCTGAAGTACTTATCAGATTGCAACTGAGGACTTCAGAGGACGAAGACTTCAGAGGACAAACCTGCCTCTGAAGTACTTATCAGATTGCAACTGACTTCAGAGGACGAAGACTTCAGAGGACAAACCTGCCTCTGAAGTACTTATCAGTGCAACTCAGAAGACATCAGAGGACGAAGACTTCAGAGGACAAACCTGCCTCTGAAGTACTTATCAGATTGCAACTCAGGACCTAAGAGGACGAAGACTTCAGAGGACAAACCTGCCTCTGAAGTACTTATCAGATTGCAACTGACTTCAGAGGACGAAGACTTCAGAGGACAAACCTGCCTCTGAAGTACTTATCAGTGCAACTCAGAAGACATCAGAGGACGAAGACCAGAGGACAAACCTGCCTCTGAAGTACTTATCAGAGATTGCAACTTACATCAGAGATAGCTTCATCAGAGGCTCTGAAGACAACGTCAGAGCTCTGAAGACATTCTCTCTGAATGCACAAGTTTTCTAATGAACAGAAGAACAGATGACTCGTCACTTAGTGATAAGATTTACTTTCTAGAGTAGGTCACTGTTCAGCATGCTCTTTTTGTCATGCAAGTACACTGCTTACTTTATGGTCCTATAAATAGGACCATCCCCTTATTGTTCAAGTGTGCTTTAGAAGATATATATCTGATAATATAAGTTGAATATTTTATTCTAAGAATATCTTGTTTATCTTTATCTGCTTTATGAACTGTGATATTTGAATCTCCTTTGATATTAAACTGTATTGTTTCCGCTGTCATTACTCTTATTGTTTATATCATTGTTACGAGATTAGATCTGGGATCCAACATAGTAAATAGACTAAAACAACTAATTGAATGATTTTGGACTAAAATATACACTTATTGGCATTTCATAAATCACTCGGAAGGATTATTTGGACTTAGGGACGAGTAATGACGTATTTCCTTGTGGCATCTTTCGTTATAGGAAATGTAGGGAGTAACAACCTTCGGTGATCACTATCTCAAAATCTTCGCACTTTCTCAAAAAGGTGAGTATTCACAGCCCCACTTTTATCGTTTTAATTTATTATTGGGGTGGAAAGCATGTTTAAATTGCGTATTTAAAGATTCGTGAGAATGGTTTTAAGGTATTGCGAATTGGCAATTTATAAGGCTTTGTTAAAAGCGTTTGGAATTATAAGCTATATGATAAGTATGCTCTTGATGTGTTGAGTTTCTAAAGATTAAGACCCCGTAAGCACTACTATTAACCCAAAGAAAAATGGGGCCTATAGTATTAGTGGATAGCGCTATTTGGTGTGACAAGCCCACCTTTTGCTGACAAGCAGGGGTGCACTATACTAGAGAAGATGACTAAACATGTGGCTCGAACCACCGCTGAGTTAGTTCATCGGGGGCGTTGAAATTGGTCAGGGACGGATTAGTAGTGGCTCAATGTAATTTTTATCATTGCATACCTCTTGTCATATAAACTAAGTTATAATACTCATGAATCAAAGAATTGAAGTTTGGTTTATACGTATGTTTTACAAATGACAACTTGCATATAAAAATGATTTGTGCATATTTAAAACCTGTGAACTCACCAACTATTTGTAGTTGACCTTGTTTTATACATGCTTTTCAAGAAGTCAAGAAGGTAGACAACGATGTTTAAGCTACTTGAATAATGTTTTGAAGCAAGCTTACCTTTACGAATATATTCCGTTATGTTTAAGATTTTGGGAATTGTAAACGATGATAAATATATTATTATTATTTTTTTTAAATAATTAAATTGTATGGTGGTATGAACTTCAATCTTGTGCTATGCGTATCGAGCTGTTATGTCTCGTGTTTCCGCTTTAGCGGGGTGTGACAGATTTGGTATCAGAGCCACAAGTTATAGAGAATACCGGGTTTACTTTAAAAAGCATACACTATAACCTCTATTTTCAAAAATTGTTTTACAAATAAAATTACGAATTCGAGTATACTACTAGTATGACTAGAATATGTTTCATATTATTATATTCTAACTTAAACGAAGCATGATCACCCTCGTTTAATTTAGATGTATATAATGGGGACATGGACCGGTTATGCTAGGGGTTACTAAAAATAGAAACTTTTTTTCATGAAAATGAAAAGCATGGTTGTTATGTGAGTTTGCATGGTATTTTTGGGTTTTGATAAATATTTTAGCATGTTTTAACAAATTAAACTTTGTTAATTACCGCAGTCATTATGTCACGGACACCACCTCACCGAGAGCAGTCACCTGACGAGTCAGGCTATTTTACTCACATACCTAGAGGGGATACTTCTAGAAGTGAGGACTTTGACCCATCCGAGCATGGTTTTTTCAGAGTCTGGTTAGTCTCCTGAGAGATCCGTCACACCTTTGACCGATTCATCTTCACAGTCTGTACCTAGAGCGAGAGCTCGGGGCATCGCTCGGATGAGTGTGCGGCCACCCGTTCGAGAGACCTTTACCATCCCACGTAGGGATGAAGTTGGGCCCTCCCGACCGAGAAGAAGGAAAGTATCGCCACCCCCATGTGTTGGGATACCGGTGCCACATCCAGCTGGTATGACAACAGCTGAGAGCTATTGGGTTTCGGGCATGTCCCGAGACATAGAGCTGTTTAGGATGGAGTTAGAGCATCATGGGCATTCCATTGACGCACTCCTGTCTATGTTGAATTCGAATGATCAGATTGTGGATGGGGTTATATCGATGATGAGCATGAGTGACCAGCTGGTGAATGGAATTATGGGTGGGCTGGTTGATACTAGGGCGGCGGTGAGGAGGCTGTACGCATATTTATCCTTAGGGATGGGATTTGTGGTAGTTGTGATCGCATGGTTGATGATGTTTTTCATGCATCGGTAGTCTAGTTTGATAAAGGATATTTGGGATGTTAAACTTTCTTTTGGTAGCATGTAGTCCGTTGTTTTGAACAATTACTTTTTGCATGGCTACTACTTTTGGTTGGATATTAAACTTTTGATGTGGTATCTTTATAATTTTGAAAATGTCTATGAAATGCTGATTATGATTACTTACAACGTGTGGTTTTGAAATATATGTTGTTAATATATGATGTATCGAATGTATGTTTAATCAATTGCAATGAATATATATTGTATTAAGAATGTAGAATAGATATAAATTGAGTGCGGGTATAGTAATAGATGATGATTAGATTTTAATTTGAAACTTTGCCTTAGAATTATGCCTCCAAGAAGGGAAAACCCCGAAATTACGCGACTCGTGTCTGAACAAATCTTAGTTGCACTTCCCAATATAGTTAGTGAGGTAGCGACAGGTTTGAATGCTAACCAAGTTGACAATCCAAGGGTCGGTACAAACGGAGATAAAGAATGTACATATAAGACCTTTAGATCTTGTAACCCGAAAGAATTCCATGGTACTGAAGGAGCTGTTGGATTATTAACTTGGATTGAAGGAATGGAGTCCGTACTCCATATTAGTAAGTGTACAGAAGCAAACAAGGTGGCGTTTGCAGCTTGTCTACTGCAAGGGAGAGCGCTGACATGGTGGAATACTCAGGTTCAAACACGAGGACGGGATGCTGCTAACAAAGTCACATGGGATGAATTTAAGGAGATGCTTAATGAGGAATATTGTCCGAGGAGTGAAATGCAAAAGTTACAAGCGGAGTTGTGGGATCACGAAATGAAGGGAAATGATATAGATGCATACACAGCACGATTTCATGAATTGGCAAAGATGGTACCACATTTGGTAACACCAGAAGAGAATCGAGTGGACAAATATATCTGGGGTTTAGCTCCATTAATCCGAGGGGATGTGACTTCGGGCAATCCAAAAACCCTCCAAGAAGCAGTAAACTTAGCAACCAAACTTACCAACAATGCCAACCGTTCGGGACTTTTCACTAATGACAGTGCTAAGGGAAAGAGGAAGATTGAGGAAACTTCAGGGAGACAGTTTGACAGGAGCCGAGGAAAGGAGCAAAGAATAGTGGGGAATTATGGAATCCAAGCTCAGGCAACTGACAAAGGAAAAGGAACGTATCCAAAATGTGACAAGTGTAACAATCATCACACTGGGAATTGTATTATTTGTCACAAATGCAACAGAGGGGGTCATTATGCGAAGGATAGTAAGATTGGGGGAAGACGAGTTTGTTTTGAGTGTGGAAGTCCGGATCACTTCAAGAACACCTGTCCCAAGATGAACAGGAGGCTGAATCTTAATCAGGCTCAACCGGTCAACCAAGGGAATCAAAGAGGTCAGGCACGGGGTCGGGTATTTGAAATTGGGGCAGAGGAAGCAAGGCAAAACCCAGATGTGATGTGATCACAGGTACGTTTCTCTTAAATAATCATCCTGCATCTGTATTATTTGATGCCGGGGCAGATAGAAGTTTCGTATCACTAAATTTTAGATCAAAATTAATCGAAAACCCCAAAAGTTAAAAGAAATTTATGCCATCGAATTTGCTAATGGACAAGAAGTTAGGGTCAAGGATGTAATTTTGAACTGTACCCTAAACCTAGCTGAAAAGGAATTCAGTATAGGCTTAATTCCAATTAAGTTAGGAAGTTTTGACATAATTGTGGGCATGGATTGGTTGTCTAAAAAGCAAGCGGAAATATGATGTTCTGAGAAAACTCTTCGAATTCCATTATCGGAAGGAGAAGTACTTTTTGTACATGGAGAGAAGCCCAAAAGGAATTTAAATATGGTATCATGTATGAAGATGCAGAATTATCCGAGGAAAGAGTACGTTGCATTTCTGGCGCATGTAGTAAATAAAGAGAATAAGAAAAACGCATTCAAGATATTCCTATAGTCCAGGATTTTCCCGAAGTATTTCCTGATGAATTACCCGGATTACCCCCACCAAGACAAGTTGAATTCCGCATAGATTTAATTCCAGGAGCTGCACCAGTATCCAATGTGCGCCATATGAAGCTTTATACGGACGTAAGTGTAGATCCCCACTCAGTTGGATGGAAACTAGTGATAGTCAATTAATCGGGCTTGATATTATACAAGAAACCACTGATAAGATATCTACTATCCAGGATAAACTAAAAGCTGCGAGAGACCGTCAGAAAAGTTATGCAGATAACCGTAGAAAGCCGTTAGAATTCCAATCGGGTGATAAAGTCCTTCTGAAAGTGTCACCTTGGAAAGGATTGGTTCGATTTGGGAAAAGAGGTAAATTGAGTCCAGGATATATTGGCCCATTCGTGATGCTAGAAAGAATTGGACCAGTAGCTTATAAACTCAAATTACCACAAGAGCTGAGTGCTATGCAGGACACTTTTCATGAGTCAAATTTAAAGAAATGTTTAACTGATGAATCATTGGTTATAAATCCTGAAGAGGTTCAGATTGTCGAGCATTTGCGCTTCGTAGAAAAACCAATTGAAATCGTTGACCGGGAAGTCAAACGCCTGTGGCGTAGTAAAATTCCAATCTTGAAAATTCGTTGGAACTCGAGACTTGGACCCGAGTACACCAGGGAGCCGGAAGATCATATGAAACTCAAGTATCCCCACCTCTTCACAAAGGATCAGTCCAGAGATAGCAATCATTAATTTCGGGACGAAATTCTTTTAAGGAGGGGAGACTGTGACATCTGCCTTCCGGAACCTCCAGGTTAGCACCCGAGCTGTGTAAATCACGATTAAATATATAGGAACACCCTTCTACGACCTAATTTTATAGACAAGGACTTTAGTTTCCTAAGGTTCCCGGCAGTGCACTTAGAATATCTGGTCACTGCGCGTAACGGGATACACAATCTTATAAAATGCCAATCCGATAAAATTAACATTTTATTTTATTAATAGTAATAATAATGAGTGGGTTAATTATAAAATTTAATTAACCAAATATAAATTCTAAATTTTAAGCAATCAAAACAAAAATTTAAGCAAATAATTGAGAATTCACCTACCCATAACCTATCTTTTTATAAAAATTACATTATATATATATATAAAACTTAAATTAAAAAAAAAATATATTTCTTTTTAAAGAATTGGCCATGTGGCCGGTTTCTCCCCCCCCCCCCTATTCCACATTTTTATTTTCAAATCCTTCACAAATCTACTCACTTTCTCACTCTAACTTCTCACTACAATTCACTCTACTTTCTCTCCTTCATTTTCTCTCAAGAACATCATCAAACCATCATGTTGGGAACTGAAGAAAAGCTCAAGTATGGTTAATGCTGCTAGTTCAGAATTACTACTGCTAGAGGACTTCAAAGTTAATACTGCTGAGTATTACTGCTTCTAGTAGAATTAATACTGCTAGTCAAAGTTAGTGCTGCTTGAACAAAGTTAGTACTGCTAGAGGTTAGTGCTGCTTAGTAGTTAATGCTGCTTATGATTAGTGCTGCTTATGAATTGGAGATCCGGATGGAGAGGATGACAGCTGTAAAGAATAAAGATATTCATGGAAGGATTGAAGATAACTATGCAACATATACTGAAGATATTCTATTTTTTGTAATTATCTTTTTGTTCAGTATATGTATAGATTTAACAGAATAGTTTTGATACATTTTTAATTCTAAGTTTTTGTTTTTAGAGAGAATCAACCTCAAGGCATAGTTCCTAATTCTAGAGAAGTAGAATTCGTCTTGAAAGAGCTTGTTCTTCAAGATTGAGGTTGTGTGTGTAATCTTGTGATTTTAATACAAGTTTGCAAGTTGTTAATCATATATTGTTTGTTTACTGTTACATTGAATATCAAAGTGTTTTTCCGCAACTTCTTTGATATTGTTTCTGAGACTTTATTCTTGTTAAGAATTCGATCCTGATAAGTGGTATCAGAGCCTGTTCTCTCAGAAACATCTATTCATTCATCATGGAAAACTTTGCAGAATCAAACAGTACTCTAGTCTCAATGGTTCCAATGCTCAGACCCAATGAATTCGATATGTGGAAGATCAGAATCAAGCAGTACATACTCCTCACTGACTATTCTATGTGGGACATCATTGAGAATGGCCCTTCTGAAGCATGAAAGATTGGTGCAGATGGAAAGAGAACTCCACCAAAAACTGATGCTGAAAGAAAGACTAGACAGACAGAGATGAAAGCCTTGAGCACTTTGCTCTTGGCTATCCCCAATGAATATCAACATCAGTTTTGCAACTGCACTGATGCAGAGATGCTCTGGAATGCTCTAGAGAAGAGATTCTCAGGTACCAAAAGTACCAAGAGAAATCAGAAAGCCATTCTGAAGCAACAATATGAGAACTTTATGTCAACCAAGAATGAGTCCATGACTCAAACTTTTGACAGGTTCAACAAACTTATTGGTGAACTAGCTACAGTGGGAGTACAAATTGATCAAGATGATCTGAACAGAAAGTTTCTAAGGTCCCTGAGTGATGAATGGACCATGTATATTGTGTCTTTCAGACAGAATGATCAACTGGAAGAAAAGAAACTTGATGATCTATATAATGATCTAAGAGTTTTTGAATCTGAGGTAGAGGCTAAGAAGAGGCCTTCTGGGTATGTTCACAATGCTGCACTCCTTTCAGCATCAACTGATTCTACTTCCATCCCTGAATCAGTTAGTACTGCCAATGGAGCAACTCAAGAGAAAGGCACTGAAACTGTATTTGAAGCCTTTCTAGCAAGTCATGGAAACTCTTCTCTCATTAATGATGACTTGGAACAACTCCATCCAGATGATCTTGAAGAGATGGACATTAAATGGCAGATGGCCATGCTCTCTATGAGAGTTAAGAAGTTCATCAAAAGAACTGGAAGGAACAACTTCTCACAAAGAAGAGAAGATGGAGCAGGTTTTGACAAGTCAAAGGTGGAATGCTATAAATGCCATCAGAAGGGACACTTTGCTAGAGAATGCAGAAGTGGAATGCCTCAAAACAATAACCACCAACAAGCTCAATCTGGAAGCTTCAATAATAACAGAAACTCTGCACAAGCCCTTGTCTCTCAACAAGGTATGGGGTTTGATTGGAGTGATCAAGCTGAAGAAGCCATTCAAAACCAAGCTTTAATGGCAGAGGTGTCTGATCTCCCAACAGAGGTAACTTCCAATCTATGTTCTCAAAATTGCATTAACACTGTTAAAAGGTATAGGTATCACAATCAGAACATGAGTAATGACCTTAAGAGATTGGAAAAGGACATAAAAGATTATGTGAGGATAGTTGAGAGATTTGAAGAGCAGATTAAGGGTTTTCAAGCCAATGAGCTTCAACACTCCTATGACACAAACTACTGGAAGTGGGAGAAGAATGACTTAGAACTTCAACTGACCAGATCCAAATAAGAGAGTGAAAAGCTAAGGGTAGAACTAGCTAAAGTCAAGCTAGATGTAGAAAAGTTTTCCAATGCCTCTAAAGCAATGGATTCTTTACTACAATCTCAGATTCATGATAAACTGAGAAGAGGAATAGGGTACAATACCACACCACCACCCTATAACAACAACTACATCCCTCCTAGTTTAGATTTGTTAGTAACAAAGGATAGGAAGGACCTACCTAAGGGAGCCACTGAGATAGATCCCTTAGATGAAGTAGTTGTTAAGGATAAAACTGAGAAAGAAGTTGTCAAGGATAAGGACAACACTGTGAGTGGTGAGATTCCTATAGAAAACCACATAATCACCAATGAGGGATGTGGAAAGTATTGGATCAAGTCCAATGAGATAGAGAAGACTGAGGAAAAGAACAAGAAGGTTCACTATAAGCAGACCACTGTTGTGAACCCTATCCCTTGCAAGCAGTGTGCATGCAATAAATCTAAGCCCCAAAAACATGATAAACCAAGGGGAAATTAGAGAAACTGGAATAACCAATGGGCACAAAAACAAGGCATTGATCTGAGTAAAATCAATAGACCAAAGCCTTGTTTCATATGTGGAAAGTTAAACCATTTGGCTAAGCATTGTTTCTTTAACCCTATTAACCAACAGATGAACTTTCAAAGATTTGTGCAAAAACCTGTTGGTTATAGGAAGGCTGGAAAGAAACATGTGGTGAAGAAATCTGTTGAAAACAAAGGCCCCATGAAGAAAAAGGTTTTGAAGGAAAGTATTAAAATGTGGGTACCTAGAAGCACTAAAACTGTTAGTACTGCTGACAAAGATAGTGCTGCTAGAAGCATTACTGCTGCCACCAGTGTTAGTACTGCTGAAAATTTTAATGCTGCTAATACTATTAGTATCTCTTCAAAGATGAATACTGCTAACACAGTTACTGCTGCTAACACAGTTACTGCTGCTAACACAGTTACTACTTCTAATAAGGTTAGTACTGCTAAGCATGCAAGTGCTGCTAATGCAGTTAGTACTTCTAAAACCAGTACTGCTTCTAGCAAAAGTGTTTCCAAGCCTATCATTGTGACAAAGTACTCCAGAAATGAGGAGTCAAAGTTTAAAAATCTTGTCAAGAAAGAATGCAAGTATTTTGATGAGAAAGGGGTACCCAAGACAACCTTGGCTTGGGTTCCTAATTCATACTAACTAATTTATCTTATGTGCAGGGCAACCAACAGCTCAAGGGGAAGAGCATATGGCATGTTGATAGTGGTTGCTCTAGGCACATGACAGACAACATGTCATGCCTTCAGGATTTCAAGCATATCAATGGAGGACATGTTTCTTTTGGAGATAATCTTACTGGTGGTAAAATATGTGGCAAAGGTAATGTTACAAAAGGTAAGATGACATTTAAGGATGTCTACTATGTTGATCAATTGAAGTACAACCTGTTAAGTGTATCACAGGTTTGTGACAAACAACATAGTATATTATTTACAAACACAGAGTGTATGATCCTTGCTCTAGGGTTCAAGGTAGTTGATGAAAGCATGATACTACTTAGAACTCCAAGAAAGGACAATGTTTATTGTCTAGATATGGACAATGTTGATAGTGATTCATCCATGAACTGTCTTGTTTTAAAAGCTTCTATGGATGAATCCTCTCTTTGGCACAGAAGGATGTGTCACATGAATTTCAAGACTATGAACAAACTTGTTAAAAACAACCTTGTAAGAGGTTTACCATCAAAAGTATTTTTATGTGATGATCATTGTGTTGCTTGTCTTAAAGGCAAACAACACAAAACTTCTCATAAGACCAAAGAGTTAAATACAATTTCTTCTTGTCTCCAGTTATTGCATATGGATCTGTTTGGTCGTACAAATGTTATGAGTATAGGCAAGAAATCTTACTGCTTGGTTATTGTTGATGATTACTCCAGATTTACTTGGGTATATTTTCTAAGGACTAAGGATGAGACAAGTGGACTGATCAAATCCTTTATCCTAAGAATTGAAAACCAAACTAATCAAAAAGTAAAAGTCATTAGATCAGATAATGGGACTGAATTTAAAAATCTTGATCTAAACACCTTTTGTGAAGAAAAAGGCATTGAGAGACAATATAGTGCCCCTAGGACTCCTCAACAGAATGGAGTTGCTGAGAGGAGAAATAGGACACTAATAGAGGCTGCTAGATCTCTGTTGGCTGATTCAAAACTGCCAATTACCTTCTGGGCTGAAGCAGTTAATACTGCCTGTTATGTCCAAAACAGAGTCCTAGTAGTCAAGCTAAAGAACAAGACCCCATATGAGCTTTTAAATAAAAGAAAACCATTTATTGGATTCTTCAAACCTTTTGGGTGTCCTTGTACTATTCTCAATACCAAATCTCACTTAGGTAAGTTTGATAGCAAAGCAGATGATGGATTTCTTGTTGGTTACTCATCTCAGAGTAAGGCTTACAGAGTTTTTAACTCTTCTTCCAGAATAATTGAAGAAAGTGACAATGTCAAATGCAATGAGAACACACCAAATCCTATGGGGTCTGGTCCTCAGTGGCTATTTGACATTGATTCACTAACTAACTCTTTTGGTTTCAGTAGTGATGATTATGCAGGTTTAGGGAGTGGAGGATCAGGAACTACCCAAGTCAAAGACAGTTTATCTCAATCTGTGATCTTTCCCATACCCACAGTGGATCCTGTTGAAGACTGTGAAAAGGAACCATCTACTGGACCAAGTCAGAGTGAAAAAGAAAGTAGAGATGAGGAGACTCAAGACAATAAAGAATCAGAAGTAGCTGCTGAAAACACCTCAGTTGAGTTGAATGACTCCAATCTAGAGGTGGGACTTAATGAAGAACCTAATAATCACACCAGAATTCAAAAGAATCATCCTCCACAACTGGTAATAGGAGATATATCCTCTCGTATGATGACTAGAAATCAAAGCAGGCTACAAGAAATGCAAGATCAACAACATACAGTGCTTTCTTGTTTTTTATCCCAGCTTGAGCCTAAGAAGGCACATGATGCTATGAAAGAGTCCAGTTGGATAGAAGCAATGCAAGAAGAGCTACTGCAATTCAAGCTGCAAGATGTTTGGGATCTGGTAGACCTTCCTAAAGGCCAAAGAGCAATAGGAACAAAATGGGTCTTCAGGAATAAGAGAGGTGAAAGAGGTATAGTGATAAGGAATAAAGCAAGGCTGGTGGCTCAAGGGTATACACAAGAAGAGGGAATAGACTATGATGAAGTATTTGCACCTGTGGCCAGGATAGAAGCAATTAGATTATTCCTGGCTTATGCTTCTTATATGAAATTCAAAGTCTATCAAATGGATGTGAAAAGTGCATTTCTTTATGGCTCAATTGAAGAAGAAGTATATGTCTGTCAACCACCAGGGTTTGAAAACCTAAGCTATCCAGACAGGGTATACAAATTGAAGAAAGCACTTTATGGATTGCATCAAGCTCCAAGAGCATGGTATGACACTCTGTCATCCTATCTCTTGGAAAATGGCTTTGAAAGAGGAGTCATTGATAAGACTTTATTCATCAAGAGAAAGAAGAAGGATATCTTGCTGGTCTAAATCTATGTTGATGATATCATCTTTGGATCTATAAGAGACAACATGTGCAAGGAGTTTGAGGAACTAATGCATCAAAGGTTCAAAATGAGTTCCATGGGGGAACTTACTTTTTTCCTTGGACTCCAAGTTCAACAGAAGTCAGATGGAATCTTTATCTGTCAGTCCAAGTATGTGCAGGACATTCTAACCAAGTTTGGTTTCTTAGATTCAAAACCTGCCAGCACACTTATGGAGACACACAAGCAGATAACAGTAGATCTTGAGGGGGAGGATATGGATGTTCATCATTATAGATCCATGATTGGCTCTCTCATGTATCTTACAGCCTCTAGGCCAGATATAATGTTTCTAGTCTGTGTATGTGCAAGATTCCAAGTTATGCCAAAGCAATCTCACTATCAAGCTGTTAAGAGGATATTCAGATATCTCAAAGGGCAACCCAGATTGGGACTTTGGTATCCTCATGACTCATCCTTTGACCTACTTGCATACTCAGACAGTGATCTAGGTGGAGCAAACTTGGACAGAAAATCTACTTCTGGAGGATGTCAGTTTTTAGGTGCAAGACTAGTTTCATGGCAGTGCAAGAAACAAACCACAGTGTCCACATCTACAACAGAGGCAGAGTACATAGCAGCTGCAAGTTGCTGTTCTCAAGTCTTATGGATTCAGAATCAAATGCTGGACTATGGGGTAACCTTTCTACACACTCCAATTTTTATTGATAATAGCATTGCTATTAGCATTATGAATAATCCTGTCAAGCACTCAAAGACAAAGCACATTGAGATCAGGTATCACTTCATAAGAGACTGTAATGAAAAGAAACTTATTCAAGTTGTAAAGGTTCATACTCACAACCAGTTTGCTGATCTTTTCACCAAATCCTTTGATGTGGGTAGATTCACTTTCTTGGTAACAAGTGTGGGAATGATCAACTCTGAATAAGCTCCTTCTCAAAAAGTGGTTCAATACCTGTATATTGTTTATTCTTGGTGGTCCTAATCTTCTTTTTCAGGGAATACATAGCAGTACTCAGTTCATCACAAGCTTAAAAGAGTAAGCATTGTTAATACTGCCAGTGCATTTTTAATACTGCCAGTGCATTGTTAATACTGCCAGTGCATTGTTAATACTGCTAAGTAGTTAATACTGCTAGTCAGTTAATACTGCTAAGTAGTTAATACTGCTAGTTAGTTAATACTGCTAGCGGTTAATACTTCTAGTAGTTAATACTGCTCTCAGTTAATACTGCTTTCAGTTAATACTGCTAGTGGTTAATATTGCTTGTCGTTAATACTGCTAGTGGTTAATATTGCTCTCAGTTAATACTGCTTTCAGTTAATACTGCTAGTGGTTAATAATGCTCTCAGTTAATACTGCTAGTAGTTAATACTGCTTTCAGTTAATACTGCTAGTGGTTAATACTGCTTTCAGTTAATACTGCTAGTGGTTAATACTGCTCTCAGTTAATACTGCTAGTGGTTAATACTGCTCTCAGTTAATACTGCTTGTCGTTAATACTGCTCTTGGTTACTACTGCTTATGTCCCGAATACTATAAATACCCTTTGCCCGCCTAAAAGTTCATAACGACTCTTTGCATACTGTTCACTTGCGCTCTAAACCCTTTCTATCTCAAGTTCAAAGTTTTCAGGCAAGAAACTTCAAGATCAATGGCATCAATGACATTCATAGACGAGAACAATGAAATCACGATGCTACAGAAGCCCAAACAGGCCGCTGGTTTCCACCAGATTGTGGATTTCCTCAAGGCAAGCCATATTGCCCATGCTCTCACTATATCTCCTACCATCTTCATAGAGCATCAGAGGCAATTCTGGGCAAATGCCACCATTGTTACTGAGAATGGTGTGCAAATGATCAAAACAAGGGTGTGTAACAAACCCTTGACAGTTACTGAAGAGGTACTTCGCATCAGTCTACGTCTAGACGATGCCTCTGGTATAACTTCTATCTCTAATGATGAACTGTTTTCTACTCTTACAAGAATGGGGTATGGAGGCCCATTGGGTGTGTTCAAGTTCTCAAAAGCCAAATTTTCACCCCAATGGCGTTTCTTTGTCCATACCCTTATGCACTGTATCTCTAAAAAGACTACTGGATGGAGTGAGTTCAGTAGCACCATTGCTTATGCTTTGGTATGCTTAGCCACTGCCAGAAAGTATAATTTTTCCCAAATGATTTTTAATGATCTTGTCTCAAACCTGGGAAGTAAAAAGAGTTTTTATATGTACCCCAGGTTTGTCCAAGAAGTTATTACCCATGAATTGACGAATATACCTCATTTTGATGGGGTATATGTACCAAAAATTCCCAAAGGTAAGGTCTTTTCAAACATGAAAAGATCCCCTCTGGACTCGGAAGGAGTTGACACCCCATTGTTCTCTACAATGATGGTGGTGTCCCAAACTGATGAAGGTATGGCAGCAGGGTCAAGGCCCCCATTAGACCAACCCACTGCTAGCCAATCCCAACCTTCCCACCCTAAATCAATTCCCCAGTCTCTTCTTGATAAACCAACTTCACCAATCACCCAAACATACAAAAGGAAACAGGTAAAGAAGGCTCCTTCCCTTCTTGTACCATCAACCCCTAAGCCTTTAAGCCCTCTAAGGGAGGATTCTCCCTTAGAGAATATCTACAGGGAAACCACAAGGGTGTCTCCCAACCCAAAGGAGGTGCTCTCTGAGGAGGAGGAAGAGCATATGGGTGAGAAGGTTGCCACTACTCCTGCTAGCTCAGAGGAGGTCAGTGGTAACATACATAAGACCTTCCCCATGGCAACTTTGATTGAGCAATCATTCAAAGGTCCCCGGTGCCAAGAAACCAAGGGGGTGGATAGTGCTTCTGCTAGGAAGAATACTTCCACTACAAAAAGATCCTATGATCCATCAAAAGAGGGTAACACTTCTGGAGAAGGTGAGGACAGATATACCTACTATGAATTGATGGAAACAATGGGCAACATCAACCAAGATGTTCTTAAACAAGGGAAAGAACTTGAAGAGATGAAACTAATAGTCCTGTCTCAACAAGCTCAGATTTCCAAACTGAAGAATATGGTAAAGAAATTGCTCCAGAAAAAGAAGAGGAGGCAATTTGTGCTTAAAAGAAGGGAACCAGTGCCTGATGCTCCCAAAAAGGGGGAGTCAGAAGCTGATGTCAACAGGGAGGATGCTTCAGAAAAGGGAGACGAACTTGATGTTGAGGGGGAGAAAGCAGCAGTAACAGAGCAAGCAACAGAAACCATTAATGCTGCTAGTTCAAGTAAAGCAGCAGAAATGGTTAGTACTGCTGAAATAAGTAAAGCAGCAGAAACAGTGAAAGAAGTTCTAACAGAGCTGGAGATTGCAGAAACCTTACTTAAAGCCAAGCATGATACTCCCAAGGTCACCTCAAAGACCAAAGGAGTAGTCATCAAAGAACATGGGAAATTGATCAAGAAAACAAATGTAGAAAAGAAGGTGAACAAAGACAAAGGCAAAGCAAAAATGGTGGAATCTGATCAATCAGTCAAAAAGCAAAGGTTGGTTGAATCAGATGAAGCTTTGGCCAGGAAGATGCAGGCTGATATTGAAAAGGAAGAAAGAGTTCTGGTTGAAAAGGACAGGGAGATGGCAAAGGCTCTAGCTGTTGAACTGAATGAAGCCTATCAACAAAGCCTGGCAACTGAACTTGCACAAAAGAAAGCAGCATCTTTGAAGAAATCTGTGGTGATAAAAACAGCTGCAAAGAAGAGACAACCCTCAAAGACTTTCCTTGGTACTCAAGAGAGAAACAAAATGATAATTTTTCTCAAGGGTGCTATAGGAGTCAGAAAGGAGATGTTCTCCAAGATGACATTTGAGCAGATCAAGGAGTTGTACAATTCTGAAATGACCAAGCTTCAAGGGAATGAAACTGCCAGGGTGGAGATGGAGAAGAGAATGAAAGAAAGTAATGAT
The DNA here is from genome assembly GCA_954870635.1 of Arctium minus. Taxonomy (NCBI): domain Eukaryota; kingdom Viridiplantae; phylum Streptophyta; class Magnoliopsida; order Asterales; family Asteraceae; genus Arctium; species Arctium minus. The sequence goes on from OX941081.1 coordinate 149,234,824, forward strand.
TTCATGATGGAAAAACCTTTTCCAGATGAGCAAGAAACACCACCAAAGAAAGAAGCCACTCTGGGTGAAAGTCTAAGGACTTTAAAGAGAACCAAGATGATGGCAAGGAGAAAGTCAACCAAGAAGCCTAGAATAGCTGAAAGAGAGGCTGAGAAGGTTGCTGAAGAAGAAGGGGCACCTGAGTCATCAAAACAGAAAAGGCTATCAAGTACAGATGATGTAAATATGTATATGGTAGTGATGGATAAAGTGCCTGAACCAATTTCAGCAGAACCTGTAGGAGTTAAGCCTCCTGAGGTTATTCTTTGGGATACATTGACAGTGGATGGAAAGGAATACATAAGGCTCAAAAGGAAGGATGAAAAGTATGAGGTGTTCAATACTTGGGCAAAGATTATAAGAACATGCTCTAGGTCATACCTTGAAGAAATGTTTGAGATAGAAATGAAGTTGTATGCAGATATACTGAAGGCTCCAGAGATTTCAATTACAAAACTGGTGATGGAGTATCTGTGTATGATGTTCAAGCCTGATGAAGTAGAGCATGTGATCAGGAATGTGTTCAAATCAGTTAACAATTGGACTCTATATGAAACTAGTGGAGTATATGCAGTGACTTTGGATTTGAATCACACTGAATACTTTCTAGTGGATAGAGTGTACAACTATAGCATATTAAAGCTTCATGCCATGCTGAAGAAGAAGCTAGGATGTATTCCAGATTCAGAAATGGCTAAATATTTGATCCAAAGAACAATAAATCAGAGTTTAGGGTTGGATGCAAATACTGGAATTTAGGCCATGATGGAGTTTTGGGAGCATCTTGAAGATCAGATCTGAAGAACTTGACTTCTCTTCCTAAAAGTCAAGTTAGGGGGAGATTGTTGGGAACAGAAGAAAAGCTCAAGTATGGTTAATGCTGCTAGTTCAGAATTACTACTGCTAGAGGACTTCAAAGTTAATACTGTTGAGTATTACTGCTTCTAGTAGAATTAATACTGCTAGTCAAAGTTAGTGTTGCTTGAACAAAGTTAGTACTGCTTAGCTAGTTAGTACTGCTAGAGGTTAGTGCTGCTTAGTAGTTAATGTTGCTTATGATTAGTGCTGCTTATGAATTGGAGATCCGGATGGAGAGGATGACAGCTGTAAAGAATAAAGATATTCATGGAAGGATTGAAGATAACTATGCAAGATATACTGAAGATATTCTATTTTTTGTAATTATCTTTTTGTTCAGTATATGTATAGATTTGACAGAATAGTTTTGATACATTTTTAATTCTAAGTTTTTGTTTTTAGAGAGAATCAACCTCAAGGCATAGTTCCTAATTCTAGAGAAGTAGAATTCGTCTTGAAAGAGCTTGTTCTTCAAGATTGAGGTTGTGTGTGTAATCTTGTGATTTTAATACAAGTTTGCAAGTTGTTAATCATATACTGTTTGTTTACTGTTAAATTGAATATCAAATTGTTTTTCCGCAACTTCTTTGATATTGTTTCTGAGACTTTATTCTTGTTAAGAATTCGATCCTGACACATCTTCATCAAGATTCATGTTTTCCAAGAGTCTTGAGGTAAAACCTACATCTTTTCTTTTATACATACACTTTTAAAAGTGTTATTGGTCTCCTTAAAATATTTTTTTTATCATCTTTGAATATTAGTGTTTGTAGATTGTTCCCAACAACGTGTTATATGTCAAAATGAGAATAAAATCCATGATCAAACCAAAGTTAAGATCAAACGAAGAACTTTTGAAAAATCTAGTGTACATGCATGTGTTTGATACAAACATTTTCTTACTTAGATTATCCAAAAGATGCTTAAAACCATCATATGTATATATATATATACATATAGACTAAAATACCTACTCTAAACTTTATGCATGTATATATATCCTTCTTTATAATCTAATAAATGATGTCTTACAAAATTTATGATAAAAAGTTTTGTAAAAACGTTTTCAACCAAGAAACCCCAACATATGGGTCAAAAGGTGTTAAAATGTTCATAAAATTTAGTTATTTCAATTTTTATTTTCTTTCAGATTCATTGCATGTTAGTATTTTGGGCATAACTTGAAAAATATGGACTCAAATGCTATGAATCTTCTTCTGGAATTTAATATAATGAAATACCAATCAAACCCCACTGGAATCACTCAACAATATTGAGTTTTGACCTCTCAACCTTACCTCTAAAGTTTATGGTGCAATCAGAATCCGGCTGGATAAAATCTTGCAATCAATCAACCATAACCACCATGAAAAACCATAAAAATTAATGATTATTTTTCTGAAAGTAACTTTAATGATCTGGGAACCAAACAAAATTTGATTCACTTGAAAATATAAAGATTTGAGTACTCAACCATCATTAACAAGTTGAGTGTGCAAAAAGCAACTTTCTGTCAGATTGGGATACTTGTCTTAAAACGAATGTAACTCGCTCATTATTGGTCCAAATAAGATGAATCTTTTTCTGGAAGTTTCGTCTTTGAATAAGGAACAAAACCCAACTTGAATCACCAGAAAAGAGTAAGTTTTGACCCTTCAAATGATCGAGACAAGCAGAAGGTGTACTCTGCATGGATCCCTGTGACCAATGAACTTTAAGAACATCATTGCCCTATCTAATCAACTCCAAAAAGGGTGTTACCTATGCCAAAAGTTCACCAAGGAAGTAAATTAAACACTATAAAAATTTGGTAAAATAATAACATATGGAAAATGGTTATAATATCATTAAAAGTAGGCAAAAAATTCTGACAGCTTAAGTCAAGGGTCAGATTTGTTAAAAAGAGAATTTTTTTTGGACTTTATAACTTTATAATTTATTCAAAGATTTATATATTTGTACTTGAAATCACATTATAGTATATAATTTAGTAAATAGACTAAAACAACTAATTGAATGATTTTGGACTAAAATATACACTTATTGGCATTTCATAAATCACTCGGAAGGATTATTTGGACTTAGGGACGAGTAATGACGTATTTCCTTGTGGCATCTTTCGTTATAGGAAATATAGGGAGTAACAACCTTCGGTGATCACTATCTCAAAATCTTCGCACTTTCTCCAAAAGGTGAGTATTCACATCCCCACTTTTATCGTTTTAATTGATTATTGGGGTGGAAAGCATGTTTAAATTGCGTATTTAAAGATTCATGAGAATGGTTTTAAAGTATTGCGAATTGGCAATTTATAAGGCTTTGTTAAAAGCGTTTGGAATTATAAGCTATATGATATGTATGCTCTTGATGTGTTGAGTTTCTAAAGATTAAGACCCCGTAAGCACTACTATTAACCCAAAGAAAATTGGGCCTATAGTATTAGTGGATAGCGCTATTTGGTGTGACAAGCCCACCTTATGCTGACGAGCAGGGGTGCACTATACTAGAGAAGATGACTAAACATGTGGCTCGAACCACCGCTGAGTTAGTTCATCGGGGGCGTTGAAATTGGTCAGGGACGGATTAGTAGTGGCTCAACGTAATTTTTATCATTGCATACCTCTTGTCATATAAACTAAGTTATAATACTCATGAATCAAAGAATTGAAGTTTGGTTTATACGTATGTTTTACAAATGACAACTTGCATATAAAAATGATTTGTGCATATTTAATACCTGTGAACTCACCAACTATTTGTAGTTGACCTTGTTTTATACATGCTTTTCAGGAAGTCAAGAAGGTAGACAACGATGTTTAAGCTACTTGAATAATGTTTTGAAGCAAGCTTACCTTTACGAATATATTCCGTTATGTTTAAGATTTTGGGAATTGTAAACGATGATAAATATATTATTATTTTTTTTTTGTTTTAAATAATTAAATTGTATGGTGGTATGAACTTCAATCTTGTGCTATGCGTATCGAGCTGTTATGCCCCGTGTTTCCGCTTTAGCGGGGTGTGACAGAAGACATTCTCTCTGAAGAAGGCGCTGAAGACATTTTCCTGAAGTATCAGAACAGATAACCAATCACTTAGTGATAAGATTTACTTTATAGAGTAGGTTACTGTTCAAGCATGTCTTGAACATACCTTTTAGGTAAGACATTGTTCAAGCATGCTTCTATTTGTCAGAATAGTACATTGTTCACTTTATGGTCCTATAAATAGGACCATCACTCCTTTGACAAAAGTGTGCTTTTTGATATCTTGTATTAAAAGATTCAACTGAATATATCTCACGAAGATCTTGTTCTTTCTACTTTCTTTATGAACTGTGATATTTGAATCTGCTTTTGATATTAAACTATATTGCTTCCGCTGTTTATACTCTTGTTGTTTATATCATTATTGTTATAAGATTAAATCTGGGATCCAACAATTGGTATCAGAGCTTCCTTTGTTTTCTAAAACAAAGAAAGATCATATTTGCATACTCGAATAGATTTATTTCTTATTGATTCAAGCTTTTAATATCTGTGCATGTTTATATAAACCCTGGTTTATTAAACTTCATATGCTCCAGATTTAAAAGTAAATCACAGTTACATCATTTAATAGAAGGATCTTCATAGAAAAGCATCAGTTCTTCAAATCTTCATCTTTTCTTCACAAAAATGGCAAACTCAAGCATAAGTGCCATTTATACAGCTGGATCATTAACCAAACCTCCTAGACTTCTAAGGGATGAATATCCTCAATGGAAGATAAGGATGGTAAATTTCGTAGAAGGCATGGACAGGGATCTGTTAAGATCAGTGAACGATGGACCTCACCAACCAATGGTGTTGGTACCAAGAGTTCCAGCAACAGCAGATACTGCTGAAATCCCTGCTTACTATGAAAAGAAAACTTCAAACTTTACGGATGAAGAAACAAACATGATGGAAAATGATTCAAAAGCTGTTAGATTACTTATAATGGCCATTCCCAATGATATCTTCCAAGAACTTGATTCTTGTGTAACTGCAAAAGAGATATGGGATCAGTTGTTAAATCAACTTGAAGGTGGCCTACAAACTCAAAAGAACAGGAGAAATCTTTGTATCAATGAATATCATGATTTTCATGCATTACCTGAAGAAACCTTGCACCAAACATACTCAAGGTTCAACATCCTCATCAACAAATGCAGAAAATTTGGAGTCATGAGAACTAAAGAAAAAAATAATGTTCTTTTTCTTAAAAGTCTAAATGAAGAATGGTCACAACTGTCAATGTCAATACAAGCCAATCAAAATCTTGAATCATGGTCATTGACTGACATTTATGGCACCGTTATTGCACAAGAAAAAGAAGTAGTAAAACAAAAATAAAAAACTTCTTTAGGTGGACCACTTGCACTCATGTCAAAACAAAAGAGTGTATCACAAGAATTCAGAAATGCAGAAAATGACAACTGTTCAAAGAGGGAATCTAAAAGAAAATCCAAGAAGGTTCTGATGTCTGAAGAAGTTGAACACTCAGATGATGACATCAATGCCTTTGCCAAATCTCTTGCATTAATCACCCATCAATTTAACAAGAAATTTGGCAGGAAAGTCTTTAAAGGAAGAAGAGATGATGAAGAAAGAAGAGGAAATCCAGAAAGGATATTTCAGAAAACTGACTATCAACAAGAGACCAGATCTACTCTACATAGTGATCAAAAGGGCGTTCATTTCACCAATCATGATTCAACTCAACAATCAAGATCTCAACAATCATTTCAGCCAAGGTATCCTCAACCTCAGAGGTACTTCAAGCCACAACCTCAAGCACAAGCACAGAAGACAGAATCAGACACTGCTCTTCCATCAAACCAAAACGATGGAAGATGTTTTAGATGTGGAAAGCCAGGCCATTACTCTGCCAACTGCAGAGGTAGACTCATCAAGGATGAAGACTACTACAAAAACAAAGTACAAGTACAATGTCAAAGAAAGAGTACTTTTAGCAGAGATGGAAGACTACTGTCAGACTCAACAAGCGATGGAGAGGAAAAACCTACCAATCTCTGTGGTATGGCGTTCACAGATGATCAAAGTGACGGATCATCAGAGGACTACTCTGAAAAGGTAAACTCTCCTTCCACCTTTGACAGTGAACTTGAATTGGATGTTATTAAACTAACAGATGAATTTCAAATCCTAAAGCAAAAACTTGTTGAGGAAAAAGAAAAAGCAAAACAAATGACAAAAGATCTCAGTTTTTACAAAAGGGAAAAATATCTTCTTGAATCAGAAAAGAGAGATATTTTTGTTGAAAAATTTGAACTTGAAAAAGCTCAGAAACAAAAATAAAATTCCTTTTCAGAAAAATTCAAAGAACTTGAGAAAGTTTGTCAGGATCTGATTCTTAACAAGAATAATGAAACTCAGAAACAATATTAAAGAAGTTGCGGAAAAACACTTTAATATTCAAATATCAATGTAACAGTAAAATAGAAATCACAACTTGTAAACTTTATTGAATGATTAAAGTTACAAGCTTTCACACAAAACCTCAATCTTGATGAACAGGCTCACCAAGACGAATTCTACTTCTCTAGAACTAGGGTTGTAAACCTTGAGGTTAATTCTCTCTCAAAACAAAAACTTATCAATTCATTTAACCTCTATCAAATACTTCTATAATATATATACAAGACTGAATACAAGATAATTATCAAAAATACAATTGATCTTCAATATCAATCCCATAATTATCTTCAGCCTTATCTCCAGATTGTCTTTATCTCCAAGGCATCATTATCATTATAAGCAGCCCTAATTCTCTTCAGACGTATTAACCATCTTTAGCAGCATTAATCTTCAGCAGTACTAACTCTCCAAGCAGTACTAACTATTCAAGTAGCAGTACTAACTCTTTAAGCAATATTAATTCTACTAGCAGTAGTAATCTTGATAGCCTAGCAGTAGTAATCACTTAGCAACATTAATCAGCAGCATAAACCGTACTTAGCTCATTCAGACCCAACAATCTCCCCCTAACTTAACTTTTCAGAAAGAGAAGTTAAGTTCTTCATGATATGGTCTTCAAGATGCTTTCAACACTTCAGCTCAGTTGCCCAAATTTGGATCTAGTCCCAGACTTTGATTGATTATCCTTCTAACCACAATCCTTGCCATTTCTGAGCCTTGAGGACAAATTAATTTGGCTTTCAGCATCCCATGATGCTTAGCTAGGCTGTGATCATATATCTTATCCACCAGATAATATTCATGAAATCTTTTATCTATGGTCAAGATATACACCCCACACCTTTCTATGAGCATCCAGTTGTCCACAGTCATGAATACACCTTTAATGACATGTTTTACAAGATCTGGACTAAACATCATGCATAAATACTCCATTGCTAGTTTCTTGATGTTCATCCCTGGAGTCTTTAGCACATCCCCATACAGATTCATTCCCACTTTAAACATTTCTTCCTAGTCTGACCTGGAACAACATCTGATTATCTTCCCCCAAGTAGAGTAGACTTCAAAATGATCACCCATTCTTTTGGTTCTGAAATATTCTTTGCCTTGATCTTCAAGAATATCCTAGTGAATGATTTCAGGGGCTTGGACTGAAATTGGATCAACTTGTACATGATCTTTATCTGTCACAGCCATATACAAGTCAAACTGCTCATTTTGTTGCAGATTAGACTGCTCTGGTTCTGCTGAAGGTGTAACATTAGGTTCTTCTTCTGTTTCTGTTCTTTCTTCTTCAATTCTTGCCCTTTTTGCCATTGGCTTGGTGGCAATGGATTTCTTTCTTTTGATGACTCCAATTTGTTGAGCCAAAGTCTCTTCTGTAGATCCCAGATACAGTGCTATCAACAGATATAATCAATGAAGAACAATATATGAGTCACAACAACTAGTCATATGATTGATATGAAATCAAAGGGTTACAGGTTTACAGAAAAGAATTCTGATCAGAGAGAGTAAACCTATAAACTAGTTGTTTGTAAATTATGAGACTAACTTATAAAAGAATGTAAAACAGCCTTTACATACTCAGGCTTTACACAGACGGGCTTATAGGCTTTTAGGCCCAACAAGTTATTAAACTTTCAACTAATAACCATTTACACCCTGAACTTCTATTTAACATATAAATTGCCATAACAATCTCCCCCTTTAAATAGAAGTTGATAGTCGCGCCAGTTAGGAACATAAATCTTTCGGAAACCAAAACTGATCTCGAAATATCGAATCTGAGTCCTGTACTCCAGTCTCTCTTCAATTACACCTAGTGCTTCAAGAACAAGTGACTTGTATTTAGGATCCAAAAGCTGAACTCTTTTTTCATCTTTATCAAGTGCACGCTTCAACTTGTCTTTCAGCAACATTAACGTACCGTCACAGAATCTGGAAATCTGATTAAAACGAATGAACCGCATAATACCTTTGTCGTTCACATAAGACATGCCAAACTCTGGAAGCTGTATCACAGTAAATGCAGGTACACTATGGGCATCAGACGGAATCTTCAGATCAGGCTTGAGTAGATTTATCTTTGGTTGGTCGCTTATCAACCCAATCTGAAAGTCTTCCACCGAGGCAAGTTTCATCACACACTTCATATACCTCTTTACAGTCTCGAGTGCATCAATGACTTCCCCGGGTCTGATGGTTCTGGTCTTTAAGTCTCGAAGAATGAACAACAGATCTTGTGGTTCAAGACACGGAAAGTCAGCTTCAGAAAAACAATACTTCTGACCATCTTCTCTCGTTACCATGAAGTCTGAATACTTTACTTTCATGAAGAAGGAAGATTGAATCCGGTCAACTGATGTAATCCTGAGCTTTGTCTTGGAGTGCTTGCCTTGAAACTTCTTATACACGAACACAAGCTCACGCTGCTTTTCTTTGTTTTTCACAGACTGTAGACCATGAAGTACAACTTCATCACATGAACGAATCCAGTGGGCAAAGATCTTCTTTTGGATTTCTTCAAGGAAAGGAACTTTGATTCTGACTCTTTCCCACTTGGACGGACGAACTGGTGTAGTACTTTTTGTTTCCTTAACTGGTGATGTTGGAGGAGATCTAGCGGGAATATCTGTATCAGGAAGATCAGGGTGATCAACAGGATAAGTCAATAGTGGAACCGCGACAGAAGTCTGATCGTCTGGATTAAGAATCTCGTCTATTTCAGCTTGCATAACTACCATAGCTCTTTCAGTGTTTGCACATTCTTCTGTCGGGTCAATAACTTCATACGGATCAAGAATTAACGCCCAGTCTTCAGGGACAATCGGAGAACCTTCATCAAATTCCTCAGGCTTTTCAACCCTTGGAATGTCATACAGCACCAAATCCATACACTGTTCCCGTGCCTGTCCCTGCCCTTCTGATCGAGTACCAGAACCCGAACCATGTTCCGTTCCCACTTGAGCTGATTCCACAGACTGTATCTCCGGCTCTGTTAGGCGTTGGCGCTTCTCCCCCTCATGGTGATCAGGATCAACTTGATCATCATGCCGGCGCTTGAGCCTGTCTGCTTGGCTTCGGCAGGTATCCTCCACGGTTGATAGGCGTTCAGTCAATACAGCTACGGTTTGCTGCAGAGACTGAAGCATGGTTGGTTGAAGTTGGAAGGACTCTGGAGAGATAATGGGTTGGGGGTGGTGGGGTAGGTGTGGATGCTTGAGTACGAAGTAGTGACAGAAGATCGGCATCCCGGGAGGGTTCTGTTTGAGATTTGGCAAGAAGCATGGTTAGGAGTATGGATTTGAGGTCCTCGATTGACATCTCGGTTGCAGGAATGAAAGGTGGTGGTGTAGAACTGAGGTACATTTAAAACACGAATGCCGTTGGAGTTACATGGCCATGATTGAAACCACAAGCTACACTAACTCCAAATTACTGGGAAAACAAACCCAATTCGGGAAATAGGGTCTGTAACCAATTCGCGCAACACCACTTAAAATTTGTATCACCACAAGGTGCCGAAACTCGAACTCGCACAACCACCACATGCACAAACATGTATATATATATATAGATATAAGCAAATAAGACACAAACCCCTTAAACCAAAAACACCAAGATTACACAGGCGTACCAAAGGACCGGGATAGGTAATCAACTGGTATTTAGCTTCGACCGGAGTGGTCTTAGCCCGGTAAAGGATTCGACCGGGAAACCAGGATTCGACCGGTGAAAGCATTCGACCGGTAAAAGCATTCGACCGGTAAATGTATTCGACCGATAAAATCTAGGTCTAAATAACAGTAAACCCAAACGATCGGTGCGAGAATGACCGGAGATAGCTTCGATCGGGGTCGAGGTAATCAATCGACCGGAGTCGATGTAAGTCTAGAACGACAGAGAGATCTGAATCGCGAGAGAGATAATCGAGAGAACCAACCTGATGATGATCGAAACAGAGGAATCGAGAGAGAGATGGTTGCTGGTCGAGACGTTCGATAAAGAGAGAGAGAAGATCGATGTGAGAGACGGAGCGATAGTTAGAAAAGCGAGAGAATTAAGAGTGAGGTGGGAGAAAGAAGACCGGGGTTTTAAATACCCCAGTCGAAGAACTTGGGTCTCCCGGGGTGGGTAGTGGGCCGGGCCAAGATTGGGCCGGAGGGAAGACATTGGGCCGGTTCCTGATATTGGTCCGGTCCAAACAAAACTTTAAACAAAACAAAACTGATATTTTTGGATTTTTCATAATTATAAATAAAAAAACTTGTGTTTTTCTGTTTATATATAAAAGATAAAATAAAATAAAAAAATGAACCTAAAAAAAACTCCTAAGGAAAAAAATAAAACCTAAGGAAAAAGAAATTGCTCCCCCTCGGACATTTAATGGATTACGAGAAACTGCTCCCCCTCGACGAGATACACGAGAAACTTACCTGCTCCCCCTGGAACGGAGAACAAGAGAACCTTACCAAACATCGTACAATCGTGCTCCCCCTGAACACATGAACATCTTCTAACGACCACCACAAACGACTTACGCTTTCAAATATCTACCGGAGAAACTGCAAAAATAAACACGAAAGCACCACGAAGACAAGACAACACACGAGAAAAAAAATAGAAACAAACGAAATCTACTTTATTAATACAGAAGTTTGAAATTGACACAAAACTTAGCGAGTAAAATGCAATAACCAAGGAGTGTGGATCGGAGCAACCAGAGACAAGTCACTGGGGTATTAGACACAATCATTCGTTATTGAATGAAACTCGTTAAGGGATGTGAGTGGATCAAACTTTCAGATTTAGCATACCTAGCTTGGACACAAGATAATTAAAGCGTTTTTCGTCCAAAGCTTTGGTGAACAGGTCTGCTAACTGATGCTCTGTATTAACAAAGTAGAGTTCGATGGTACCTCTTTCCACGTGATCTTTTATGAAGTGATAACGAACATCAATGTGCTTCGTCTTCGTGTGCTAGACTGGATTGCTAGATATTGCAATGGCGCTCTTGGAGTCACAGTAGATGGGGATCCTCGAGTAGTTAAAGCCATAGTCTTTCAGCTGGGTGCGCATCCATATAACTTGCGAGCAGTAACTGGCGGCTGCTACATATTCGGCCTCGGCAGTCGAGGTGGATACGCAGTTTTGCTTCTTCGAGGCCCAGCTGACTAGACGATCTCCCAGGAACTGGACATGGACGGATGTGCTTTTCCGGTCCAGCATGTTTCCAGCATGGTCAGCGTCCGAGTAGGCTGTCAATTCAAAACCTGTCTCTTTTGGGTACCACAAACCAAGATTAGCAATACCTTTTAAATATCGGATAATACACTTAACCACAACTAAGTGAGACTCTTTAGGTTTCGACTGAAATCGTGCACATAGAAATGTCGAGAACATAATATCTGGCCGGCTCGCCGTCAAGTACATCAGAGAACCTATCATACCTCTATAAGTTGTAGCATTCACATCCTTTCCATCAGGATTGGTGTGTAGCTTTAAACTAGTAGACATGGGGGTTTTCATAGGTGAAGAGTTTTCCATCTGGTATTTCCGAAGAATATCCGAGATGTATTTAGATTGATTAATGAAAATTCCTGTTGCTAATTGTTTCACTTGAAGACCCAGGAAAAAATTCATTTTCCCCATCATGCTCATTTGAAAATGTTTACTCATTAAGGCGGAAAAGTTCTGACAGTACTTGGGGTTTGTGGAGCCAAAGATTATGTCATCAACATAAATCTGTACAAGAATGATATCATTCTTTTCTCTTTTAATAAATAAAGTAGTGTCAATCTTACCTTTAGAGAAACCAGATTTAATCAAAAAGGATGAGAGAGCGTCATACCAGGCTCGTGGCGCTTGCTTAAGACCGTATAAGGACTTGTCAAGAAAATAAACGTGATTCGGAGATTCAGAACTCACGAAGCCTTCGGTTTGTGAGACATACACTTCCTCTTTGAGAACGCCGTTCAGGAACGCAGATTTCACATCCATTTGAAAGACGATTAAATTCTTGTGGGCGGCGTAGGCGAGGAACATGCGAATAGCTTCAATGCGTGCAACCGGTGCAAACGTCTCCTCGTAATCTATACCTTCTTGCTGGAGATATCCTTTAGCCACTAGACGTGCTTTGTTCCGGACAATGATTCCATTTTCGTCCTTCTTGTTCTTGAAAATCCATTTCGTCCCAATCACCGTCTTGTTCTTTGGCCGGGGAACAAGGCGCCACACTTTGAGGCTCTCAAATTGGTTGAGTTCCTCTTGCATAGCGATCACCCAGTCTGGATCATTCAACGCTTCGGAGACGGTGGAATCTTCGATACGGCTGAGGAAAGAAGAAAATAAGCAGTCGTTCGTAGTAGTAGAGCGAGTTTGAACAGGCGTCTTGGGATCACCAATGATCTGATGCAGGGGGTGAGCTCGAGTCCACTTGGTGGTGTGTGGAAGAGGTTGATATGTCTTTTGAGAAGTATCGGGGTCCACATAACCACCGGGGGGTAAATCCTGAACTGCTTCGAGTGATGACGGCCTGTGAGGTGGAAGTTCCTTATTTGGAGTCGAGAATGCAGCAGATGACGACTCAGTAGGAGATGCATTTAGAGCAGGATCCGGGATTGCCGGAATGGAAACTTCAGGAGGGCCTTCCACAGGTGTCGGTTCAGGAGGGCCTGCTATTGCCGGTGCGACAGTAAGATCTTGGATAGGAGGAGTATCACTCGAGCTCGGTAATGCAGAATCATTGTCAGTAGATGATGGAGCACCAGGCGAGGATGAGCCACCGGAGTCGGTTGGACCAGCGACTTGTGTTTCTTCTGGTGCTTGAGGAGCATTCCTGTTACAAGACAAAGTATTAGACTTAATATTAAATAAGTCATTATAGAAATACTCAAATAGTAAATCCAAATCAGAAAGGTGTGCTCTTGACGTAGACGCATGATTTGGATCTACTGGAGATTGTGTAGCTCCTGAACGAACTTGTCCAGAAGCTAACACACCAGTTAACGCGGGTTCTGAATTGAGGTGTTCAGAAGCCATGTCAGCGGCCTCGTCAAAAGTCACGTTCACACTCTCAACGACGGTCTTCGTTCGTTTGATGTAGACACGGTAAGCTTTGGCTTGCTGGGAATATCCAATGAACACTCCTTCGTCCGCTTTGGGGATGAATTTTCCAAGATCATCCCTGTCATTCAGTACGAAGCATGTGCACCCGAATGCATGAAAATAGTTGATATTGGGGATGCGTTTGTTGATGATCTCGTACGGTGTCTTGTTGAACCGCTTGTTGATGATGGTGCGGTTTTGAGTGTAGCAAGCGGTAGCAACTGCTTCTGCCCATAAGAATAGCGGTAACTTGGACTGAGATAACATCGTGCGAGCTGCTTCGACAAGAGTTCTGTTCCGGCGCTCTACAATCCCGTTTTGCTGAGGAGTGCGAGCAGCTGAGAAGGTGTGAGTTATTCCCACAGAAGTCAAGTAACCGGAGAGCACTTGATTCTTTAACTCTGTGTCGTTATCCGTCCTTATGGTTTGGACTGATAGGTTGAGACTGACTTGAATGCTCTTCAGGAGAGAGATGATCAATTCGGGAGTTTCATCCTTTGACCGGAGGAATCTGACCCATGTGTAGCGAGAAAAGTCGTCAACCATCACCAGAACATAATTCTTGTGATTAATGCTTTGAACGCGCATCGGTCCACAAAAATCCATGTGTAGGAGTTCAAGGGACTGTGAAGTACTAAGAGTGAGTTTAGGCTTGTGAGAAGCCTTCTTCATCTTGCCCATTTCGCAGGCAGCACATAAATGATCTTTTTCGAACTTAAGATCAGGCATTCCCTTGACGTGTCCACCGGGCACCAACTTGTTGATAGTCTTGAAGTTCAGGTGCGAGAGTCGACGATGCCATAACCAACTCTGTTCGGTAGATGCTTTAGACATCAAACACACTTCCTTATCTGCTTTCAGGGACGAGAGGTCAATCGTGTAGAGATTTTTACGACGCGTTCCAACTAATATTTCTTTACCATCTTCAGTCCGAACGCTGCACCTGTTTGCTTTGAAGGTGACCTCTAGATCCTTGTCGCAGAATTGACCGATGCTGAAGAGATTGTGACCAAGTCCTTCGACGTAGGATATTTTCTTGATCGTGAGATTATCCTTGACGATATCTCCGTAACCCCTGATGGGAGAAAAATGATCGTTCCCAAACATTACATTTCCACAAAACTTCTCGGTGAAGTTTGTGAGTAGCTCCTTTATTCCGGTCATGTGCTTGGAGCAACCTGAATCTAGATACCACACATGACCTTCCTGCAAAACAAGTTATTTCTTTTTAGGTACCCATTCGTAAATGGGTCCTTTGGGGTTAGATTTAACACCCGATTTGGATGCCCGTTTAGAGTTGGGTCTGTTTCTACGATGGGGAACATCAAACTGAGCATTATAATTAGCAACATGATACGAGCCAAACCAATCAGATGCATATCTACGATCAACAAAATCATTCGATCCACAATAAGAGCAACAAATACAATCATGAGACAGTTAAAGTAAATGCGAACTAGAATAAACTTTTAAAGGAAAAATTCCATTACATTCAACTAAAGGTTTAGAATTAAAAACATCATGATTGTTATTGTGTTTCCTAGACATTAGAACTGGATCAACTAATTCTGGTGTCGCCGAGCTTTCCTTTGACTTCTTAGCTACCCAAGCATATTTAACTTCTTTTCGTCGACCAAAAATATCTGAAATACCGTTAAACCCATAGTCAGAAGATGTGAAACTTGAAGATTGTTGTCTTTTGGAGCTACCGGTCTTTTTCTTCTTTTGTGAACGTTTTTTATATTTAGACTTTGAAGAATCGTTCACAGAAGGTTTTTGAGGGGCGGATGTGGAACTTTCACCCTTATAAAATTGTACCGGAGGCTCACAAGAAGAATTTAGAAAATCAACGTGACTTGGAAGAAGAGGATCAAAATCAAATTGGTTCAAATCACTATCTAGACACATCTCAGAATTCAAGTATGCAGAAAATTCCATTTCCTCATCAGAAAGGATCTCATCGCTTGAGGAATTCAGGATATCGGAAGAATTAGTTTGAAGAGGATCATAGGCGGAAGCATTTTTAAAGTCATAACATTGATCTGTTTCGAAAACTTGGGGCTCTTTTCCTTTTGAAAGAATTGGTGACGAGTCACCCAAAAAGGCTTTGCAGGAAGATGTGTCGGAGGCAGGATAAGAATTTTCAGACAGACGAGTGTTCTCGCTTTGAAGAATTGGAGGCTTAGCTTGAGACTCAGTCTTGTGAAGTTGCTCTTTCAGGCGATCTGCTGCCAAAGCAGCCAGTTGTGAATTTAACTTCTTTATTTCTGTCTGAAAGTGTTCTTTCTCCTTAACTGACACAGTTTCCTCTTTAATGGAATGTAGGCACTCAATTTGGGATAAAAGCTCTTGTTTTTCCTTTTGAAATATGTTCCTTTCTTGTTCAAACGACTCTTCTAGCTGAACAATTTTCTTTTCTAAAATCAGAGGTGGAATATAGACTTTATGATCTAGTTGTTCCTACTCAGTTTTAACGGTTTTATCATCTAGTTCAGCTTGAGTGTAGCTTCTAAAATAGTCATTTGATAAGAAACAAGATTTTTCTTCATTGTAAGATGCATTTAATGAATCATAAACAAAAGGTAGGTTCATTTTAGTAGAGTTCTCCCTTCTCAACTTATCCTCTTCCCATTCCTCATCCTCAATTGGTTTGGTCCAATTGATTTTGTATTCTGGATAGGTCTTGTCTAGTCCAAGAAATTTGGACGCATACATCGTAGGAACTTTGGATAGGGCCTTTTTCAGATAATATGGGTTATCATAACCGATACCCGTATTCGCATACTTGGGTTCTTTTGGTGCAATTAGATTTAACGTTTGTTGTGATTGCCCAATTCTATAAAGCTTCTTTTCAATCTCCTTCAAATGATTAGATAACCTTTGTTTTTCATTTTTATAAGCCACGTTTTGAGACACAATATCAATTTTCTTATTTTCGGACATCCGTAGCTCATTGGTCAGATCATATACTTTGGTCTTTAGCTCTTTTGAATCTTTTGAACAACTCTCACACTCTTTTTTTAAATTAGAAATAGTGCACAAGTTGCTTGAGATTTCTAAACTTTGATTTTCAATACATTCAGACTGTGTAGCAACTCGTTTTTCTAGAGATGAGATGATTTGTTCTTTTTATTTTATGAGTAGCTTGAAGAAGTCTAGTTTATTCATAGCAAGTTGCATCTGATCTATTAAAGCTTCGTGAAAAGGGGCACATACCTGACATGGAGAGCTTTGATCTTCATCATCAGTGTCAGAAGGTGATAAATGCTTGCCCATGAAACACAAGTGTGCTTCGGCATCTTCAGGCTCTTCATCAGATACTTGTAGCCAGTAGTCATCTTCAGCCATGAGAGCCTTACCAGCTTCCTTCTCTTTGGCCAGTAGCAGCTTGGCTCTATAGTAATCTGCGTTGCGCACAACAGGCTTGCGACAATTCTTGGCAAAATGACCCAACCGACCACAATTGTAGCATTTGATCAGCTCCTCTTTTGGCTTTTCTTCATGCCTCTTTTCAGACTTCTTCCCATCTTCTACATGTCTTTTATCTTCAGACTTCTCTTGATGGTCACGACGAGTGGAAAACCTTTGCTTGTTGGAATACTTGTTAAAGAACATCCTTTTCTGGAAAGATTGAGTTAGGTAAACCATAGCTTCTTTCATCTTAGTGAATTCAGGATCCGAATCACTATCAGGATCTTCGGGTTCAGACTCACTTTGCACTGGCTTCTTTTCAGACGAACGACTGACAGACTTCACTCTTTTCTCAGATACGAGTGCTAACGGATCAACTACCGGCTTTTCTTCAGCTTTCTGATTCCCCATTAGTTCCATAACCTCCTCTTCATCCTGGAGCAACATTTCATAAAGTTCATGTAGAAAAAGATTCTCCAGGGTCTGAGTATGACGAATATGAGAGACAAACGGCTTCCATTCAGGTTGGAGGTTGTTCATGAACTTGATGTTGTTCTCGGTGTTCGTCTTTGTGATCTTATTCTTCTGGAGATCATTCAGAAGCAAGTTCAACCTTTCATATGTTTCTGTCAGTGTCTCGCCTTTTCTTGCTTTGAAGCCATCATACCTGGTGATGCAATTTGTCACCTTGAGCTGATTGTTGGTGTGGCTCCCCATCATCATCTTCTCAATCTGGTCCCACATTTTCTTTGCAGACTCCTTATAACCGTCGATGCAAGCATAGATGTCGTTGGGTAGACTTTGAAGAAGAAATGTCTTTGCTTGATTTTCAGCCTGATGCAAATCCTTTTCTTGATTTGTGAATTCACCGACAGATTTTGGAACACTTCGCGTAGGTCGACCTTCTTCTGTGTTCTCTGGTACAACTTTCATTGGCCAGTCTTGTGGCCCTTCTGTCAGACACTTGTAAAGGGCTTCATAGTTTGGTTTTGATTCAATGAAGTTCATGAAGCGATCGTGCCATTGAGGATATTCCCCTCGATAGAGAACCGTGGGCTTCTGATCTGAACCAATAGCTAACGCGTCTCTTGAATTCATCTTAAATCTCTTAACTTAAAAGCACTGTAATGATCGTGAGACAAGCAGGATGATCCAAACACAATAATAAACACAAATAAATAAGCAGAATAGGACAAGGGTCCGGTCGAACTAAGTATCGGTCAAGCAAAAGACCGATATAGACAACGTACCGGTCGAGCAAAGGACCGGTATTGACAACGTAACGGTCAAGCAAAGGACTGGTATAAACAACATACCGGTCAAACAAAGGACCGGTATAGACAAACTATCGGTCGAATCCAAATGACCGATAAACACAATGTACCGGTCAAAGAACAATACTTATATCGGTCAAAAAAAAGGACCGATAATGCAGGGTACCGGTTGAAGCTAGGTGCAGGTCGAACAAAATGACCGATAGTGACAGTGATAGTAAACAAAGGACCGGAAGAGGCAAGGCACCGGTCGAACACAATGACCGGAAATTACAACTTCCCGGTCGAAGGATGTCTATCGGTCATATAACAGATTAGCAAATAGGATCGATAAAACCGAAGAACACCGAAGAACTCGATGAATTTCAATATTATTCGACCCAAAAAATAAACAAACAAAAGACCGATAAACACCAAAAAAATCGATAAACACCTCAAACGATCGATAAATAACCTTTTCAGCAAATAAACTTCGACCGATAGATTGATTTTTTAATAAGCAGAAGCTTTCGATCGACAATCAAAACATCAACAGTAAACTTAAGCTTAGACCGATAAATCTTAAAAAAATACACAACCCAGATCTGATTAACACTTTTCCAGAAAACAATAGATCGACCAATAAAACTCATAAACACATAATCAATTAATGCAGATAAAAGCGATTAACACAAATAATTGATTATAGGGTTTTAGACAAACCTTTTTCGGGATCAAACCTTTAGTCTCTTTGCTCTGATACCAATTGTAGATCCCAGATACAGTGCTATCAACAGATATAATCAATGAAGAACAATATACGAGTCACAGCAACTAGTCATATGATTGATATGAAATCAAAGGGTTACAGGTTTACAGAAAAGAATTCTGATCAGAGAGAGTAAACCTATAAACTAGTTGTTTGTAAATTATGAGACTAACTTATAAAAGAATGTAAAACAACCTTTATATACTCAGGCTTTACACAGACGGTCTTATGAGCTTTTAGGCCCAACAAGTTATTAAACTTTCAACTAATAACCATTTACACCCTGAACTTCTATTTAACATATAAATTGCCCTAACATCTTCTTTATTTTCTTCTTTCTTTTCCTTGATAGGAGTGCCTTCATAACTTTCAGGGAAGGGTTGTTGTATGTTGAGATCATGCCTCTCTTTCATCCTCCTTTCAGCTTCTTCCCTTTGAGGGGAATCCCCTTTCAGATTTGACATCTCCTTTGTATACAACTCCTCTATCCTACCATAGGCCATGTTGGTAAACATTCCTTCAGGAACTCTAAGAGCTCATTTCAGGAAGTTTATCATCTTCCTCCTTTCTTGATTGGCCAGGAAGGTCTTTGAGGGTTGTCTCTGTCTTTGTTTTAATGCCAGCCTTTGCCTTGAAGCCTTCTTTGTAACTATCTTGGCAGCAGCTGCATCCTTCAAACTCTTTTGATATTCTTCATTGAGCTTTTTAGCCATATCCAGAGCAAGCTCTCTGTCTTTGGAAGATTGTGTTTCTTCTTCCTATGCCAACTTTTCTTGAAGCTGTTTGGCCACTTCTTCGTCTAACTCTATCTGATTCTTTTTCTTTAAAGGTTTCTCAGATTCAAGCATCTTCTCCTTTCCCTTCTTCTTTGCATTCTCCATGCCGACCTCTTTTTCTTTCTTTTCTAAACTTCCTTCTTTTATTATTACTCCCTTAGCCTTTTGAGTGGCTTTGGGAGTGTCATTCTTAGCTTTGACCAAGGTTTCTGCAATCTCTATTTCCTCTCTGGACAAAGATGTTTCTGCTGTAGTTTTCTCTGTTTCTACTTCTTTTTCAGTATTCAGCTCCCCCTCAAACTGAGTTTCCATGCCAATGGGGTTGTGTTTCTCCCCTTCATCTTGTTTCTCCCCCTTGTTGAAAGCATCTCCCCTCTTCTTCAAGACAAACTGCTTTCTTTTCTTTTTCTGTACCAACTTCATCACCATCTTCTTCAATTTGGTAATCTGCACTTGTTGAGACAGAATTATCAATTTCATCTCCTCTATATCTGAGCCTTGCTTGATGACATCTAGATTAATGTTTTCCATAGTTTCCATCAATTCATTGTAGTTATATCTGTCCTCACCTTCGCCAGGAGTGTTACCCCCTTTTGAGGGATCATTGGATCTTTTACTAGTAGAGGTCTTCTGCCTAGCAGAAGCACCCTCCACCCCCTTGGTTTCTTGGCACCTGGGACCTTTGGATGATTGCTCACCCAAAGTTCCCATGGGGAAGGTCTTAGTGATGTTACCACTGGCCTCCTCTGTGCTAGCAGGATTAGTTGCAACCTTCTCACCCACATGCTCATGCATCTCTTTAGTGAGCACCTCCTTGGGGTTAGGAGACACCCCAGTGGTTTCCCTATGGATATTCTCTAATGGAGAATGCTCCATTATAGGGCTTTGAGGTTCTGGGTTTGTAGGAGGTACAACAAGGGAAGGATCCTTGTGTACCTTTCTCTTAGCATAAATTTTGGATATAACTAGGGTTGGCTTAAGAACAAGGGACTGAGGGATTGATATAGTGGTTGAAGGTTGGGTTTGGCTATCAGTGGGATGGTCTAGTGAGGGCCTTGACCCTTATGCCATACCTTCTTGGTTGTGGGACACCACCATCATTGTAGAGAACAATGGGGTGTCAACTCCTTCCGAGTCCTTGGCATATCTTTTCATATTTGAAAAGACCTTGCCCTTAGGGATTTTAGGTACATATACCTCATTAAACTAAGGCATATCCGTCAATTCAGAGGTGATAACTGTCTGGACAAATCTTGGATACATGTAGAAACTCTTTTTATTATCCAAGTTTGACACAAGGTCATTGAAAATCATTTTTGAGAAATTATACTTTCTGGCAGTGGACAAGCAGACCAAAGCATAAGCAATGGTACTACTGAACTGACTCCATCCAGTAGTTTTTTCGAGAAATATAATGCATAAGAGTATGAACAAAGAAACGCCATTGGGGAGAAAAGTTAGCTTTGTAAAATTTGAAAACACTCGGTTGGCCTTCATACCCCTTCTTGTGAGATTGGAAAACAAATCCTCATGAGAGATAGAGGTAATACCTGAGGCATCGTCTAGTCGTAGACTGATGCGAATGACCTCTTCAGAGACTATCAAGGGTTTGTCACACACCCTTGTCTTGATAAACTGTACACCGTTTTCAGTAACAGCGGTGGCATTGGTCCAAAATTGCCTTTGGTGCTCGATGTAAATTGTTGGTGACACTGTAAGAGCATAAGCTATATGACTGGTCTTGAGAAAAGCAACTATTTGATGGAATCCATCAGCCTGCTAAGGCTTTTGAAGCATTGCGATCTCATTGTGTTCATCAATAAACGCCATGGATGCCATCTGACTTGAGGATTCTTGACTGAAACACTCTGGTTGCTTGAGAGAAAAGAGTTAGAGAGAAGACAAACAGTATTCAAAGAGTCGTTGTGAGCTTTTTGGCGGGTAAAGAGGGTATTTATATAATTCAGGAAAGAAGAAGTATTAACCCTAATTTCAGTTAAAGTAGTACCAACTAACTAGCAGGATTAACTAACTAGCAGTATTAACTAACTAGCAGTATTAACTAACTAGCAGTAGTAACACATACCTGAAGTAGTAACTCAGACTAGCAGTAGTAATAATGAACCTGCAGTAGTAACTTTGCACTGGCAGCATTAAAACTGCACTGGCAGCATTAACGATACTTACACTGTTGAAGCTTGTGTTAGTCTGAGCAAGGCAATAAACTTCCTGAGAAAGATGATTAGTAGCACAAAAAAAATAAACAAATAACAAGTATACAAGCAGTTTTTAAACATGAGCTCATTCAGAGTTGATCATGCCTACACTTGTGACCAAGAAAGTGAATCTACCCACATCAAAAGCTTTAGTGAATAGATCAGCAAACTGGTTATCAGTATGAACTTTAGCAACTTGAATAAGCTTCTTTTCATTGCAGTCTCTAATAAAGTGATACCTGATTTCAATGTGCTTTGTTTTGGAGTGCTTGACTGGATTGTTAACAATGCTAATAGCACTGCTATTGTCAATGAAGATTGGAGTGTGAAGAAAGGTTACCCCATAGTCCAACATTTGATTCTGAATCCATAGAACCTGAGAGCAGCAACTTGCAGCAGCAATGTACTCAGCGTCTGTTGTGGATAAGGACACTGTGGTTTACTTCTTACACTTCCAAGAAACTAGTCTTGCACCCAAAAGCTGACATCCCCCTGAAGTAGACTTTCTATCCATATTAGCACCACCCAAGTCACTGTCTAAATATCCAATCAAGTCAAAAGTAGATTCATAAGGATACCAAAGACCTAATCTAGGTTGCCCTCTTAAGTATCTGAAAATCCTCTTAACTGCTTGAAGATGTGACTGCTTTGGCTTGACTTGGAATCTGACACACACACAGACTGAAAACATGATATCTGGTCTTGAGGCTGTGAGATACATGAGAGATCAAATCATTGATCTATAAAGATGGACATCAACATCCTCCCCCTCAAGATCAGCAGTGATATTTTTGTGTGTTTCCATTGGTGTGCTTGCTGGCTTTGAGTATGATAAACCATACTTATCTAGGATGTCTTTCACATACTTTGATTGACTTATGAAAATCCCATCTTTCTGCTGTTTCACTTGAAGCCCAAGGAAGAAAGTGAGTTCACCCATTGAACTCATTTTGAAGCTCTTGTGCATCAACTCTTCAAAGTCTCTACACATCTGATCTTTTGTGGATCCAAATATGATGTCATCCACATAGATCTGAACAAGTAGGGTGTCCTTCTTACTTCTTTTAATGAAAAGGGTCTTGTCAATGATTCCCCTTTCAAACCCATTTTCCAAGAGATAGGTAGATAGAGTATCATACCATGCTCTTGGGTCTTGATGTAGACCATAGAGTGCTTTCTTAAGTTTGTATACTCTATCAGGATATGATGCATTTTCAAATCCAGGGGGCTGACAGACGTAAACTTCTTCATCAATTGTTCCATATAGAAAGGCACTCTTCACATCCATCTGATATACCTTGAACTTCATATATGAGGCATAGGCTAGAAACAACCTAATTGCCTCTACCCGTGCAACTGGAGCAAAGACTTCCTCATAGTCTATGCCTTCTTCCTGAGTGTACCCTTGTGCCACTAGCCTTGCTTTGTTCCTGATTACTATTCCTCTCTCATCCTTTTTATTTCTAAAAATCCACTTGGTACCAATTGCTCTATGACCTTTTGGAAGATCCACCAAGTCCCAAACATCTTGCAATTTAAACTGTAGCAACTCTTCTTGCATGTCTTATATCCAACTTGAATCTTTTATTGCATCATAAGCTTTCTTAGGCTCAATCTGAGATAGAAAGCAAGAGAGTACTGTATGCTGCTGATCCTGCAAATCTTGAAGTCTGCTTTGATTCCTAGTCATCATAGGAGAAGTGATGTCTCCTATTACCAGCTCAGGAGGTTGATTCTTCTGAGTTCTTGTCTGATGACTAGGTTCTTCATTAATTCCCACATCTAAATTGGAGTCATTTAAGTCAACTGAGGGGATCTCATCAGCTACTTCTGGCTCTTCATGCTCTGGATTCTCCTCATCTCTTCTTTCTTCTTCACTCTGAATTGGTTCAGTAACAGTCTCCCTTTCACAGATTTGAACAGGGTTCATTGTAGGTATGGGAAATATCACAGACTGAGGAATAATATATTGTACTTATTCTTCCTCTGATCCTCTACTTCCTGATCCTGCATGATCATCACTACTGAAACCCAAAGAGTTAGTTAGTGAATCAATGTCAAATAACCACTGAGGACCTGAACCAAGAGGATTTGGTGAGTTCTCATTGCATTTTACATTGTCACTTTCCTCAATTATTCTAGAAGAAGAATTAAACACTTTGTAGGCCTTACTCTGAGATGAGTAACCAACAAGAAAACCATCATCTGCTTTGCTATCAAACTTTCCTAAGTGAGTTTTGGTATTGAGAATGGTACAAGGACAACCAAAAGGTTTGAAAAAACCAATAAATGGTTTTCTTTTATTTAAAAGCTCATATGGTGTCTTGTTCTTAGGCTTGACTACTAGAACTCTGTTTTGGACATAGCAAGCAGTATTAACTGCTTCAGCCCAGAAAGTAATTGGAAGTTTTGAATCAGCTAACAGAGATCTAGCAGCCTCAATCAGTGTTCTATTCCTTCTCTCAGCAACACCATTTTGTTGTGGAGTCCTAGGAGCACTGTATTGCCTCTCAATTCCTTTTTCCTCACAAAAGGTGTTTAGGTCAAAATTTTTAAATTCAGTACCATTATCTGACCTAATGACTTTTACCTTTTGATTTGTTTGGTTTTCAATTCTTAGAATAAAGGATTTGATCAGTCCACTTGTCTCATCCTTAGTCCTTAGAAAATACACCCAAGTAAATCTAGAGTAATCATCAAGAATAACTAAGCAGTATGATTTCTTACCTATACTCATGACATTTATAGGACCAAACAGATCCATATGCAACAACTGAAGAGAAGAAGAAATTGTGTTCAAGTCTTTGGACTTATGAGAAGTTTTGTGTTGTTTGCCTTTAAGACAAGTAACACAATGATCATCACATGAAAAGACTTTTGAAGGCAGACCTCTTACAAGGTTGTTTTTAACAAGTTTATTCATTGTTTTAAAGTTCATGTGACACATCCTTCTGTGCCAAAGTGATGATTCATCCAAAGAGGCTTTTGAAACAAGACAGTTTAAGGATGAATCAGTTGAAACAGTTTCCATATTCAAACAATAGACATTATCCTTTCTTGGAGTTCTTAATAGTATCATCTTTTCATCAACTACCTTGAATCCAGGAGCAAGGATAATGCATTCTAAATCAGTGAATAATATACTATGCTTTTTGTCATAAACCTGTGATACACTTAATAGGTTGTACCTTAACTGCTCAACATAGAAAACATCTTCAAAGGTCATCTTACCTTTTGTTACATCACCCTTACCACTAATCTTACCTCCATCTGGAGTATTACCAAAGGCAACATGCCCTCCATCAATTTTCTTGAAATTCTTGAGGCAAGCCATGTTCCCTGTCATGTGCCTAGAGCAACCACTATCAATATGCCAAATGCTCTTTCCCTTGAGCTGCTGTTTGCCCTGCACATAAGATAAATCAATTACTATTGACTGGGAACCCAAGCCAAAGTGGTCTTGGGCCTCCCTTTCTCATCAAAGTACTTGCACTCCTTTTTGATGAGATTTTTAAATTTAGAATACTCTTTACTGGAGTACTTTGTCAAGATGATTGGTCTAGAAGTACAAACACTAGAAGCAGTACTAATTTTAGAAGTACTAACAGAGTTAGAAGCACTAACAGGTTTAGCAGTACTAACCTTGTTAGAAGCACTAACAGAGTTAGCAGTATTAACATCTGATGAAGTACAAACAATGTTAGTTTTAGAAGTACTAATACTCTCAGTAGCACTAACATTGATAGCAGCAGTATTGCTTCTGGCAGCACTATCTTTGTCAGCAACACTATTTGTGGTAGAAGTACTAACAGTTTTAGTGCTTTTTGGAACCCACATCTTGACATTCTCTTTTACAGTCTTTTTCTTCATGTGGCTTTTAGATTTAACATGTTTCTTAGCCACATGGTTCCTTTCATCCTTCCTATAACCAAAGG
The DNA here is from genome assembly GCA_954870635.1 of Arctium minus. Classification (NCBI taxonomy): domain Eukaryota; kingdom Viridiplantae; phylum Streptophyta; class Magnoliopsida; order Asterales; family Asteraceae; genus Arctium; species Arctium minus. The sequence continues at coordinate 149,260,656 of OX941081.1, forward strand.
GTTTTTGCACAGATCTTTGAAATTTTATCCTTTGGTTAATAGGAGTAAAATAACAGTGCTTGGCAAGATGGTTCATTTTGCCACATATGAAACAAGGTTTTGGTCTGATGATTATACTCAGATCAACTCCTTGTTTCTGAGCCCACTGATTATTCCAATTTCTTTGATTGCCCCTCCTTTTATCATGCTTTAGGGGCTCAGACTTATTACCTACACACTGTTTGCAAAGAACAGGATTCACAACTGTAGTCTGCTTGTAATGGACCTTTTTAGACTTTCCCTCAGTCTTCTCTATGTCATCAGATTTGACCCAATCCCTTCCACCACCCTCATTGGTAAGAATGTTATTTTCTAAGGGAATCTCACCACTCTCAGTATTATCCTTACTCTTACCAGCTTCTTTCTCAGTCTTGTCCTTAACAACTACTTCATCTAAAGGATCTATCTTAGTGGCTCCCTCATGCAAGTCCTTCCTATCCTTGGTCTCTAGCAAGTCTGATTTAGGAGGGATGTAGTTGTTGTTGTATGGTGGTGGTGTGGTATTGTACCCAATTCCTGGTTTAAGATTATCATGGATTTGGACCTTTAGAATTGAATCCATAGCTTTAGAAGCATATGAAAACTTTTCCACATCTATCTTAACCGTGGCTAGCTCTCCTCTCAACTTTTCATTCTGCTCTCTAGACTTTGTCAGTTGGATTTCTAGATCATTTTTCTCCCACTTCCAGTAATTTGTATCATATGTGTGTTGAAGTTCATTGGCTTGGAAACCTTTAATTTGTTCCTCAAACCTATCAACAATTTTCACATAGTCTTTTCTATCCTTTTCTAACCTCTTAAGATCATCACTCATACTCTGGTTGTGATCCCTGTACCTTTTAACAGTGTCTATACAAGTTTGAGAACATAGATTAGAGAGTACCTCAGTAGGAAGATCAGATACCTATGCCATGAGAGCTTGATTTTGAATGGCCTCTTCTGCTTGATCACTCCAGTCAAACCCCATTCCTTGTTGAGAAACCAGAGCTTGAGCAGAGTTTTTATTCTGGTTGAAGCTTCCAGTCTGAGCTTGTTGGTGATTGTTTTGAGACACTCCACTTCTGCATTCCCTGGCAAAGTGTCCCTTCATATGACACTTGTAGCACTCCACCTTTGACTTATCAAAGCCTGCTCCATCTTCTCTTCTTTGGGAGAAGTTATTCCTCCCAGTCCTCTTGATGAACTTCTTCACCCTCATATAAAGCATGGCCATCTGCCATTTAATATCCATCTCTTCAAGATCATCAGGATGAAGCTGTTCCAAGTCATCATTGATTAAAGATGAGTTACTATGACTGGAAAGAAAGGCTTCAAAAACAGATTAGTTGCCTTTTTCTTGATTTACTCCATTAGCAGCATTAACTGATTCAGGGTTAGCAGTAGAATCAGTTGATGCTGAAAGGAGTGCAGCATTATGAACATATCCAGTAGGCTTCTTCTTTGCTTCCACCTCAGATTCAAACACTCTCAGATCATTGTACAGATCATCCAGTTCCTTTTCTTCCAATTTGTCATTCTGTCTGAATGAAATGGTGTACATGGTCCATTCATCTCCAAGAGATCTGAGGAACTTGCGTTTGACATCATCTTGTTCCATCTGGACTCCAACAGTAGCCAACTCACCAATCAACTTATTGAATCTATCAAAAGTTTGAGTCATAGACTCATTCTTTGAAGATGTAAAATTCTCATATTGCTGCTTGAGAATATCCCTTTGATTCCTCTATTGCTCTTTGTGCCAGCAAATCTCTTCTCTAAAGCATTCCATAGAATCTGAGCATCAGTGCAGTGGTGAAACTGATGTTGATACTCATTAGGAATGGCCAAAAGTAGGGTGCTTAAGGCTTTCATCTCCAATTGTCTCACTTTCTTTGAGCATCAGTTTTTGGAGGTGATCTTCTTCCATCTTGTCCAATTTTACCTTCAGCAGAGGGACCATTCTCAACAATGTCCCACATAGAAAAGTCTGTAAGGAGGATGTACTGCTTGATCCTAATTTTCCACATGTCAAACTCATTAGGTTTGAGCATGGGAACCTTTGAAACAAGAGTACTGTTTGATTCAACTGTGTTGTCCATGATGAATGAAGGTTTCTGAGAATACTAGGCTCTGATACCACTTGTCAGGATCTGATTCTTAACAAGAATAATGAAACTCAGAAACAATATTAAAGAAGTTGCGGAAAAACACTTTAATATTCAAATATCAATGTAACAGTAAAATAGAAATCACAACTTGTAAACTTTATTGAATGATTAAAGTTACAAGCTTTCACACAAAACCTCAATATTGATGAACAGGCTCACCAAGACGAATTCTACTTCTCTATAACTAGGGTTGTAAACCTTGAGGTTAATTCTCTCTCAAAACAAAAACTTATCAATTCATTTAATCTCTATCAAATACTTCTATAATATATATACAAGACTGAATACAAGATAATTATCAAAAATACAATTGATCTTCAATATCAATCCCATAATTATCTTCAGCCTTATCTCCAGCTTGTCTTTATCTCCAAGGCATCATTATCATTATAAGCAACACTAATTCTCTTCAGACGTATTAACCATCTTCAGCAGCATTAATCTTCAGCAGTACTAACTACTAGCAGTACTAACTCTCCAAGCAGTACTAACTATTCAAGTAGCAGCACTAACTCTTTAAGCAGTATTAATTCTACTAGCAGTAGTAATCTTGATAGCCTAGCAGTAGTAATCACTTAGCAACATTAATCAGCAGCATAAACCATACTTAGCTCATTCAGACCCAACAAAGTTTTAAAAGTTAAAGAAGAAGAAGTAAAAAGATCTGAGTATGAAAGACTCAATTCTGTTGCCTTAACCAATTTTTTCCAAAAAGAAAGAGAAATCTTACATCAATCTCTGGAAAGGAAAGAACTTCAAATCAGAAGCTATCTTGATGCTCAGGATGTACATATAAAAATAACTCTCAAATGGATACTCAAGGGCTTGGATTCAATGAGTTGGATCCATTCACTGGATTGAAGAAAACTTCACTTTCTTCCACTTTCTGTAAAGGAAAGTTCCAGAGCTCTGACTATCCATCACTGAACAATTTCAAGAGAATAAAAACCTTAGAGAGATCAAAAACAAGGGCTCTGAACTTTAAAAATAATGCATACTCTGAAGTGCAAAGCTTTCCAGATTCCATCTTAAAAATAGAAAAGGAAACTTCAGAGGTATTTTTCAAAAAACCTCAGAGCAATAATCCTAAAGAGATTTTTAAGTTTACTGCATTTATCAAAGACGAGTCAAAGACATCTAAACAAAGTACCTATGAAACAAGTACTTCTGAAGATGAACCTCAGAGTTCACTTAATCCAGATGCCCCTCTGTATTCACCAATCTCTGATGATTGCATCAGAACTACATTTAAGGATGACATCAAGAGAATAAATCAAGAAAATATCATAACTGATTTAAAGAAGAAAAAAAGTATGAAAAGAATCATCAAAGTCTCAAGACTCAAGAAAATTGAGAAACCATTAGAGGTAGTTATCTCTGTTAAGGCTGAACGAGACTTTCTTGACTCTGACTCTGAATCTGATCCAGAGGTAGATGAACAGATATACTACAGACCAGAGGAAGTAATTCATAAAAAGATAGATACTGTTGGTTCTGGAATTTTGAATATTCCTATTTCTGCTTTAAACAATAAACACATAATACCAATATGTCCTGACTTTGCAGAAATGTGTCTTAAAGCAAAAACGTCTCTGGATCTTGAAAAAGAATTACAAGAAAAGGCAAAGAATAAAACTATCACTTCTCAACTTTATACTTATAAACCAATTAAGTTTACTCCTGGACAAAAAGGAAAATGGCAAGAAATTAACCATTCTGATCTTGTTTGTGCAGTGAGCAACAACGAGAAGAGGATGTTTTTGAACAAGAAAAGACATCTTGAAAAGAAGGTTGTCTTTCAAGCTAGAAGAAAGGAAGTAGTTAGGATTACTTGTAATATTCCTAGTACTAATTCAAAACGGAATCATAATGTATCGAATGCATTTAATGAAATGAAATCATTTGCTTCTACTTCTTCTTGTACTGCAAAGTGCAATTGCATCCAACTCTTGATGAAACTGAAAAATCACTTCAGAGGTTCTCACTGTTTTCTTAATCAATTTCTGAATAAAAATTCAGAGACAAAGCCTCAAAATAAAAAAGACAATTCTGCCAAAACATCAAAAGATGAAAAGGCAAAATTTCAAAGAGATAATCAGAATTCTAACAAAATAGGACCCATAATGAGATGGGTACCTAAGAAAATATAATTTGTCTTGCAGAAACAGTCTATGCCAATCTGGTACTTAGATTCTAGATGTTCGAGGCATATGACTGGAGATAAAAAGTTACTATCCTCTTTCAAAGCTAAATCTGGGGGAGCAGTAACTTTTGGAGACAATATGCAAGGTCAGATTAAAGGTTATGGTGAGCTATCAAGATGTAATGTTTCTGTATCAAAGGTTGCTTATGTTGACGGGTTAAAGCATAACTTAATCAGCATAAGTCAACTATGTGACCATGGTTTTGATGTGAAATTTCAAGAAAAACATTGTTCATTACTTCATTCAAAAACAGGTCAAGATATGCTCAGAGCTGACAGAAAGGGAAATTTATACAGAATGAATTTTTCCAAAAACATAAAAACTGATTCAGAGAAACTCTGTCTAGTATCTCTGAACAGTGAAGATGTTTGGCTCTGACATAAAAAGTTCTCACATCTGAACTTTTCTTCACTTGATAAATTGGTCAAACTAAATCTGGTTAAGGGATTACCATCTCTGAAGTTTAACAAAGATCATCTTTGTTCTGCTTGTGAAATGGGAAAAATGAAAAGATCTTCCCACAAGACCAAAAGTGATAATAATTGTCCAAAACCTCTTCATATGCTTCATGTGGACCTCTGTGGTCCTATCTCTATGCAGAGTTTGTCAGGTAAAAAGTATATATCCTCGTTTTGATTGATGAATACTCTAGATATACTTGAATAGAATTCATCAGAGCCAAGTCTGATGTCCCTGATATTTTAATAAGATTGTTAAAAAGATTGCAGGTTCTGTTTGATACCAAAGTTCAGAAGCTGAGAAGTGATAATGGAACAGAGTTCAGAAATGCGAAAATCAACTCATATCTTTCAGAGGAAAGCATAACTCCGAACTTCTCTGCAGCTAGAACACCTTTGTATGTCCCAGTGATTAATCGTTCAATCAAGTAAACATATAAACAATACGATAATGCAAACCTGGTATTGATTAACCAAACGATTACAAGTGTTCTTGATGAAGAAATCGATCTATCTCCGCTTCTATATCTATCTGTATTCGACGCACACACCAAGCAGCCTCACAAAATAATTAATTTTCTCTCTTAGCTCTCTTAACCTAATTAACACTAAAACAACTTAATTTATACTAAGGACTCATTAGCCTAATGGGCTAGGCTTGGCGTGGGCCTAACAACTAAAAACATCCAAACTTAAATTAACAGACTAATAATGAAAATACGAAAAACACACATTGACTATTTGTTGAGAGTCGACTTTATCAACTTTGACTTCAGATTTTCATCTTCAGATAATTATGATCTTGAATCTGATAAAACTGTGCTTTAACAATCTCCCCTTTGGATCAAGATCATTACTAAAAAGATTTAGCAATTCAATCCTTCTCTTTAAGCTCAGAAAATGCAATCTTCCTCTTTGTCTTCAGAATATAGCAATCTCCCCAATCGATGAGAATAAAAAAATCTCTTGGAAAGAAATTATCTCCAGTTTTATCTCGGAGTGCTTTAGCAAATCATCTTCAAAGAAAATTTCTTCAATTCAGCATATCTTCATAAATTCTTTCATTCTTTCAATAACTTTTGATCTCCCCATTTGTTCGTTGACGCTTCTCCCCCTTTTTGATGAAAAGAGCAAAGAATTCATCAAAACTTGCCTTCAAGAAATGTCTTCCACCACTGATCTTTGCAAAACGGACCACTGATTATCCGTCAATTCATAAATATGTGCATCCAGATCTTTGCAAATCCTGACAAAATAGAAAGGTAACTCCTGAATCAACAAATGAACCAGTTAAAAATGTCTGTCAGTAACACGAAGTCACTGTGTGTAACAGATACACATTATAAAGGAGCTTTTATGATGTTCACTCCCCCAGGGCTTCCATTCAATCATCGAAACAACACAAAGGCAATTTCTATGAACGTTATGACAAAGAAACAAATTCTTTGTGTGTTCGTGCAAGTGATAGAATAAATTAAGCATATGATGATTGCTTATAAGGCTCAAAATGTGCAAACCACTGATACAAGTAGTTAAACACAGACTCAATGTGGCATGAGTGAAGTGTGAAGGTGGGGCAGATTTCCTTCTTTTCAATATCCATATTTTCCAAATGAAAATCAGATAGCATATGTGTTGTGTCCCCTTTGAAAATGAAACATTTTCTTGTTAAGAAGAAAATGAGTAGTTGGTGGGGTAATGTCAAGAGTTGGCATGGGCTAGTTGCCTGTTTCAATAATGTTCACCAAAGAGATGTGAAGCATTAGAAATGTGGTTGTCCGACTCAGAAAGTAGTTGGTGCAGAGTTTAATATTCTTTTAACTCTGTTCTCACACCCTCTTTTTTTTTAACATTTAAGCTCACTTCTAACCAAACTGTCTTTTACATTTTTCCCTCATAACACATCCCACAGTCATTTCTTTTGACTCCTCACATGCAATCACTAAGGATTTACTTCTTAGGTAGGAGACACTGGTTAACGTGAATCCATAGAAGTTCAGATAAGTCCTAGCACATTGATCCCATGTTATCCTATATAGCATATGATGCTCGGATGGTTTAACTTTATTAGTTAAGGTGCATAGATGAAGCAGAAAACATTTAAAATCACACTTCCAATTCAAGAAATCTGGTTGAGAATCGGGAAGTGGTTTGAACATTTAAGAACATGTTTTCTTATGATTGAAAGTTGTCCTTTTTTCAACCATAGATGAGATGAAGATAAAGAATTATACCTTTTGCGTTCAGTCTTACATCTCATGAAGTTAGGCTTAAAGTCATAAAGATATGATCTTGGAAGCATCTCTCAATCTGCAAAAGTCTAAAAGTCTAGCCAAAGTAACTTTATTCACTGAAATTGAAAATGAAATAAATCAGTAAAACTATTAAAGTACGAGTTCTGATCAAAAGTAATCAGAAGTCATAGACTCTTTTACTCCCCCTGAAATTATGCATCAGAAAATTATTAGAGTAAAAGATATACATTAACTCCCCCTAAAAAGTTGATCATCATATCTGTTGGATGCATAAAATTTCAGAGAGATATGTACTCCCCCTTGAATGTTGATCTTCTCAGATATGATCTAGGAGCACAACATCATTCAACTTAGGAGTAAAGTCTTTTGATCATTGATGTGCGAGTCCTAAACTATTGTGTTTAGAATTCATACTCCGTTGAAGTACGGGTCCTAAACTATTACTTAGAAGCCTCCGTTCTCTTACTCTCCCTTGACAGTAGGTGCCTGCAACACAGATTCATCCATTTTCTTTGGTACCCCCTGATATTTGGGTCCAACTGTGTTAGCACAAGATTTTGGTACCCATTGGTATTTTGGTCCGCTTTGTCTTCGAAAACCATAAGCATGATAAGAAAAATGATAACGATGAGATGAAACATTATATGAACCAAACCAAACATCAGAATATCTACGAGAAGCATAATCATATCCACCAAAATTTGAAAACTTTTTATTAGAAGGAGTTAACAGGAATAATTGCTTTATGGAATATTTCTTGCGAGAATCAACAAGATTAGATTTCAAAGTAGCAACATTCACACTCAAATCATCTTTACTAGAAGTCTTTTTATTCAAATTAAAACTAGGACTAGATTTAGCTTTCTAGTCTATCTTCTGTTTCGGTATCCATGCTGACTTAACTCCAACCCTTTGCTTTCTCACATCTGAAACATTTGATACTTTAGAGTTAGAATGATGAGAATCAAAAGAATGCTTCTTCTTTGGCTTACCCGTGGTGATCGGTTTCTGTGAATGCTAAGATTTTCTTTTCTTACCTTTCGCATTCTTAGATTTCACATAAACTGATTTATCAACTTTCGTTGATGTTTCACCCTTTTCAAACACACTGGGTAGACCGAAAGAATTAACAACACAAGATGAATGATCACGAAGTTTGGTAGTAAAATCAAAATGAGCAACACATTCATCAAAAACACCATCAGAGTTTAAGAAATTAAGCTCATTATCAAGAGAACCAGATCTATCATCAGATTTTAAAGCCTTGGATGGTTTAGAAAATGTTAAGTCTGTTTTTGTAGTAATCATTGTATTTATTTTCCTAGTCTTAACTGTGCTTAAATGATCTTATCTATATTTTAAGGCTAGGGCTATTTAAGTCCCCTTAGAGCCTTTGTTTTGTAATTTTTGCACTCTAATTGAATACATCAGACTATTTTGGCGCTTCTACTTTCTCTCTCTGCTTTCTCTCTCTAGGATTTAGAGATTCTTGGACTTTCAATTGGTAACAGAGCAATCTGAATCTTGAGAGATAAGAGAGAATTCGTTTTTGATACTGAATTTGTGGATTAAAGCAAGAAATTTGATCGATTTTCTTGAGTTTTTCAAGAAAATCTCATTTTTTGTTTTTTCATCAAATTCGGATTGGTTTGTGGTTCAATTTGCTTGAATTTTGTTTTGTTGAATTCGTTTTTGATTGTAGATCATTTGTTATTCACAACAATTTTCAAAATAATCTTGTTTTGAAGTCTGATTTTGTGAAATTGTAGTTTTCTGTAAACTCGTATTTTTACGAACTGTTGGTTTTACGAATCTCGATTTTGAGTTGTTTAATCCATTCTGTTAATTGGAAAATGTTAGAATTGTGATTTCGATCAATATTGTGCATATTCGTTGCTTTGATTTCATGGATATAATCATTTTGTGTGGATTTTTCTTGATTTTTTGAACTTTGCGCTAGATCTAAACTTTGCGCTAGTTCATCACAGGTTTGCGCTAGTTCATCTGCTTTACGTCATACTCATCCAAGGAATTTTTCTAAGTTCGCAACAAGTTCAGTTCTGATCACTTTGCGTCTCCAGTGTATAGCGAAAAGTACCCTTTGCGCTTCATATTGTTCACGAGAAGTATACTTTGCGTTTTACTCTAGTCATGCAAAGTTTACTTCGCGATACACCTTGGTAGCGAGAACTTTGGATCAAGATCATTACTAAAAAGATTTAGCAATTCAATCCTTCTCTTTAAGCTCAGAATATAGCAATCTTCCTTTTAGTAATGATCTTGCGCTTCAAACACATCACGCAAAGTCAATTTGCGTCTTCAGCATGTAACACAAAGCTCATCTTGCGTTTCCGTCAGCTCGCGCAAAGCTCAAGTTTGCGCCAGTGTGTATCTAAGTCTTGGAATTTTTTCAGATCAAGTTTGTATTCAAAATGTCTCTGCAAGCACAAGTTTACAAGAATGACCTCATGATGTCATTGGGATCTGACACACGCCCTCCAGTACTGATTAATGAGAATGAGTTTGAACAGTGGCAGGACCGATTTATTAACTTCATTGAAAGACAACCGAATGGGGATAATATGATGAAATCACCGACTCAGGGTCCTATGGAGAGGCCAATGAAAGTTATTCCAGCTACTACAACCACTACTGCTACAACTGTTCAGAAAGCATTGAGGGAATATGATGCTGATGAGTTGTTACGATATCAAGCTAATAGCCAGGCCAAATCAAATCTGATTCTTGCTCTACCCAATTCGATATACAACAGAATTGATTGCTACAAATAGAATCCTATGCTGATGTGGACTTAACTGGAAAAGATTATGCTTGGTACAACTATGTCAACTCAGTTGCGCCAAACAAGGTATATGAATAATTTTGAAGAGTTCAAGGCTAAGGACGGGGAAAGCTTGGAGAGTGTATTTGACCGATTTTGGGCTGTCATCAATGATCTGTACAAGATCAAAGTTACAAAGATTGAATTGGAGGCTAACTTGAAGTTTTTGAATGCACTACAACCAGAATGGAATAAGTCATGCCATAGGATGAGAAATGATGTACGAATATCTACAATGCCAATTCAGGAATTGTACGAAATTCTGATGTCAGATGAGACAATGGTGATAGAAAAGAAGGCTAAGCTCGATAAAAAAGAATAAGCCTAAGACTGTTGATCCAATTGCACTCCTTGCAAGTCAACTGGCCGAGCAAGCATTGACAGATGAGGCTTATGATGGTTCTACTGAAGATGATGGTGAAGCCTTAGAGAAAGACATGATTCTTCTTTCACAACACTACCAGAAAAAGATTCAGCGAAGAATAGGATCAAACAATCTGCGTTTTACTTCCGGATCTAAGAGGTGGAACATGGTGCTGCATCAAAACCTTACATACCAAAATATGAGCCTGGAAAAGTGGTAGAACCGAAAAAGGATGACAAAAAGGTAATGAACTGCTTCAACTGTGGAAAGCCCGGGCACCTAGCTAAGGAGTGTAGAGTGAAGGTGGTAAAGGATTCAGCTTTCTACAGAAAGAAGATGGAATTAGCAGAGAAAAGAGAAAATGGAATCATCCTGCTTTCTGAAGAAGAGTATTGGATTGATCATTTCGATAACGAGGCTGAGAATGAAGAGACTGCAGCCATGTGTTTCATCGGAGATGATAAAAGCGATGATGAAGAAGAGGACACCTCAACAAATGAATCTGAGGTAATTTCTGAGTTTGATTTAAATTTCATTTCTTCTCAAATGACTGTTATTATCAAAGCTTTACATGATTTACGTTCAAAGTTCATATCTGAAAAGCATGATAATCAAGAGAAGTCTGTTTTGATAGAAAATTTGAAAATTTCTCTGAAAGATGAAAAGACTATTTTAAAAGATACAAAAGAGAAATTTCAAAAACAGCTGGATGATTTAGAAAATTCAAATCAGACTTATCGTGGTTCTTTGACTGAATTGACTTCTTCAAACAAAAATCTTTCTGATAAAATAATTATTTTAGAAAGGAAATTATATAAGAGAGAACAATCTGAGCAAACCATTTACATGAATAAGCCAAGGAGTGAAGAAGCTATAAAGAAAAAGTGGGGACTTGGTTTTGAAAATCCTCATTATCCAAAATTTTGCTAAAACCGAAGTTCCTACTATATATGAATACGATTATTTTACACTTGCTAATTATGCTCCTCAATTAAAATTCTTTTGGACAAGTGAAAAACAAATTTCAGAAGATGAAAATGAAAATGATAGAAGAATGAAAAACAAGAGGATGGAAATGCCATTTGTTTATACTTCTGAAAATGCCAAGTATCTTCCTGAGAAATCAAAGAAGTCCAGAAATTCCAAAAATGCTTTAAATGTCAATTCTTCCAATAAATCTTCCTTATCAACTGATTTTGTTGATATATATATGCAAATAACACTAATAAGGAAAATGTATCTTCGGTCTCTTATGATTCCAGGAAATACATTCCCCCATTAGTGTTAGAAGGTAAGATAGTTGATCTTGAAGATAAATTGGAAGAACAAAATCTTCAAACTGGTTTTGAAAACAGTTTATTTCTTTTTATAATGAAATCAAGTTTGGAAGACAATTTCATCTGGATTTTCTATCAATTCTAAGGAAAATACTCAAGTTATTAAAAACAGTGTGCATTTGCGCCACCAGTTGGTAACGCAAACCGACACTTTGCGCCAAACGTTGGTCGCGCAAAGATCAGTTTGCGCCACCAAAGGGTCACGCAAACCTCCTCCTGACTTATGTTTTTCTGAAATTTCTCACTCCAAGGCTAGTTCTTCAATGTCAAATGTTCAGTCTGATTTCTTGAATAAAGTTTCTTCTTCTACTTCAATTGTTGATGATTCTTTAATGCTAAACGATCAGTATTATAAAACAAAAACAAAGCGTAAAAGAAGAAGGTCAAAGAAGTCAAGGAAACAGGATAGTGTCTTGTCTGAAAATTCTAATTCTTCTGATTTTTCTGTTTCAGATCGGACTGTGAAGAGATCACAAAAGCTGATATGGAGGCTAAAGCAGAAATCTATAGAGTCTGAACTGTTAGAAGATACTTGTGTAGTGAATCTTTGTGACAATTATACATTTGCTTTGTGTAATAAAAATACAAAATATTCAATTCCGCAAATGATTCACATTGCAAAGCATGTCTCTTCTTCTTCTAGTTCTGATTCTGATGATTATGTTTATTCCTTTATTGATGATTGCTTTCATAAGAAGTATAAAAATAAATTTTCAAAATGTAAAAGACACAAATCTAACAAGAAGGGACCCATAAGCATATGGGTACCTAAATTTGTGTAGTTTCTGTATGTGCAGCCTAGTCATTTATGGTATCTGGATTTGGGGTGCTCCAAACACATGACTGGCAACAAATCATTACTTTCCAATTTTAAAGAAAAATGTTGTGGTCGTGTTAAGTTTGGAAACTGCGAGACTGCTCCAATTCTTGGTTATGGTGATCTTGTTCAAGGTAATATAACTGTCAAGAGAGTAAGCTACGTTGAAGGCCTAAGTCACAACTTATTTAGTATTGGGCAGTTCTGTGATAAAGATCTTGAAGTTAGCTTCAAATCTAAAAGAGTTGCTGTGAAGAATGATAGTGGTAGAGATTTACTGGTGGGAAACAGAAGATCCAACTTATATACCATTGATCTTTCCAAGATCAAAATTCATTCAGATATCTGCCTACTTTCTAAAGCTTCAGTCCATGAAAGTTGGATTTGGCACAGACGTTTAGCTCACCTCAACTTTAAATATATGGGTCGCCTTGTCAAGCATGATTCAGTAAGAGATCTCCCAGTACTTCGATTCCAGAAAGACCATCTCTGTCAGGATTGTGAGAAAGGAAAGATGAAGAAAGTATCTCATAAGCCAAAGCCTGAATCCTGCACGTCGGACATTCTTGATATACTGCATGTTGATTTGTGCGGTTCGATGAAGACAAAGAGCATTGGTAAGAAAAGATATGTATTGGTTGTTGTTGATGATTACTCTCGATATACATGGGTAAAGTTTCTCAAGTCAAAAGACGACACTCCTGAAGTCCTCATCAACCTCATCAAAACCATTCGACAAATAAGCAAAAGCAAGTCAAGGTTGTCCGATCAGACAATGGTACTGAATTCAAGAACAACACTCTTCAAGCATTCTACGAGGATCAAGGTATACAACAACAGTTTTCTGCTGCCAGAACAGCGCAACAGAATGGGGTTGTTGAAAGAAGAAACAGAACGCTTGTAGAGGCTGCCAGATCAATGCTTGCTTATTCAGGTCTTCCTTTGTCTCATTGGGCTGAAGCCGTGTCAACTGCCTGTCATACTCAGAACCGCTCAATTATGCATCGTCGTTTCAACAAAACACCATATGAGCTGATGAAAGGTATCAAACCGAACATCAAATATTTCAAGTCATTTGGATGTAAATGCTACGTTCTGAATGACAAAGACAATATGAACAAGTTTAGTCAGAAGGCAGATGAGGGTATCTTTCTGGGTTATTCTTCTAACTCTGCTGCTTACAGAGTCTTTCTGATCTCCGCAAGAAAAGTGATAGAGAGCGTAAATGTCAAATTTGACGAAGCTGCTGATTTGGTTTCTGGTCAACCAGACTCAGAACCCGTTATTACAGGAAAATCAGCTTCTGAACAACAAATTTCAGAACCTGCACTTCAACAGACAAATCAGGATCCTTCTTCTTCTATTCTTAATCTTTCTGATTTAGATTTTCTCTTTGACAATTTTTATGATGATGTTCCCAAGTCTAATTTTGATAATGTTTCAAATGCTTTGAATCAGGATAATGCGAGCACATCTACATCAAATTCCGCTGCAACTATCTCTAACACTGATGTTGTTTCAGTCCCTCCTGTCATTCAAACCAGTATTTCTGCATCTGATCCCGTACAATCAAAAAATGAGCAATCAGAACCGGATCATGTGAACACTGAACCTATTCAAGAAGAATTTGCTCAAGATCAATTTGTTCAAGAAGAACAAGTTCAGAATGAAGATCAAACTGATAATGTTCAACCATCACTTCCAGAGTCTGATTCTGAAGTTGTTGAACTTCCCCTTCCTCCTGTCGAGACAGTATCCATATCTTCATCTGAAATAGAGGCTCCTGAACCTCTCCCTCATCAATTAGATGTTGTTCAAGAAACTATCGATCCTCTCCCTCATACCACAAAATGGACAAGATCTCATCCTATTCATCAAATTATTGGAGATCGTCAAGCTAGTGTGTTTACACGTTCCAGGTCGGCTACATCCAACGAATGTCTTTTCACTTGCTTTCTAAGCAAGATTGAACCAACAAAAGTTTCTGAAGCGTTGAAACCCGGATTGGATTATAGCAATGCAAGAGGAGCTCAATCAATTTGACGCACTCAAAGTTTGGAGACTTGTACCAAGGCCGAAAGGAAAGAGCATAATTGGAACCAAGTGGATATTCAAGAATAAGAAAGACAAAGATGGTATCGTGATTCGTAACAAAGCAAGACTGGTAGCCAAAGGATAGAGATAATAAGAAGGTATTGACTACGACAAGACATTCGCGCCAATAGCTCGACTTGAAGCTATTCGTATGTTTCAGATGGATGTGAAGACAGCTTTTCTGAATGGGAAACTGAAAGAAGAAGTTTACGTTTATCAGTCAGAGGGGTTTGTTGATAAAGATCATCCGGATCATGTCTATTTTCTCGATAAAGCACTGTACGACCTAAAACAAGCACCGCACGCATGGTATGATGAGCTGTCAGCCTTCTTGATCAAATTCGGCTTCACCAAAGGAACAATCGATACTATTCTTTTCATTTATAGATCTAACATGGATATTTTCCTACTACAAATATATGTAGATGATATTATTTTTGGTGCGACTAACAAATCTTTATGTACTTGGTTTTCTGATCTTATGACTTCTGGATTTCAGATGAACATGATGGGAGAAATCAATTTCTTCCTTGGCTTACAAGTGAAGCAGCTTCCAGATGGAATCTTCATCAATCAGTCAAAGTATGTATTTGACATCTTGAAGAAATTCAAGATGGACAAATCTACTTCAATCGGCACGCCAATGGCTCACGGTGCCAAAATCGGACTTGATCCAGATGGAAAAGCTGTGAATCAAAAGACATATAGAGGGATGATCGGATCGCTGATGTATCTAAATGCCAGTCGCTCGGACATAATGTTTTCTACATGCCTGTGCGCCAGATTCCAAGCAAAGCCTAAAGAATCTCATCTTTTAGCAGCCAAACCCATTTTTAGATATATTAAAGGAACTCCTTATTTAGGTTTATGGTATCCTAAGAGTTCTGACTATAAGTTGATTGCTTATTCTGATGCATATTTTGGCGGTAATCAATTGGACCGGAAGAGTACCTCAGGACATCTTCAATTCTTGGGAGACAGACTGATTAGTTGGGCGTCGAAGAAGCAGAATTGTGTTTCTATATCAACTTCCGAGGCAGAGTACATCGCCGCAGCCAGTTGTTGCACTCAAGTGCTTTGCATGAAGATACAACTACGGGATTACGGGATGCTGTACAAAACAGTGCCTATCTATTGTGACAGCAAGTCCGCAACTGCCATTTCAGTCAATCCGGTCCAGCACACTAAGACCAAGCACATAGATATGCGGTACCATTTCATAAAGCATCATGTGGAAGAAGGTACTATTGAATTATATTTTGTACCAACTGAATATCAACTTGCTGATATCTTTACTAAAGCCTTAGATGAAAAACGTTTTAACTTTTTGCTTTCAAAACTTGGCATGTTGAATTTAAAAGTTTAAATCTTTACAAATTTTATTCTATAAAGTAATCTTTTACAGATTTTCTTTCTTTTGAATAAAATGTGTGTCTAGGATCTTTTACAAGTTCTTTGTTTATATTAAAGTTTTATATGTTCAACTTTCAAGTCTTACAAAAGTCGAAAAGTTAGCAACATGTTTGTAGCTTTTGTTCTGCTTTAAAGATATGTGAGTCAGAATAATTATAGTTTACTTTGCTTAGACTACCTAAATGATCAGAATTATTGACCGAAATGAAAACATGGGCTAAGAATTTAGACATTGATCTGAGTGATTGAGATGAATAATAATATTTTAAAATACAGAAATCTCTGAGTTTAAAAGTTTGTACCTGTGACCTTTCTGGTTTGGGAAAGTAAGTTCCGAG
Source organism: Arctium minus (assembly GCA_954870635.1). Classification (NCBI taxonomy): domain Eukaryota; kingdom Viridiplantae; phylum Streptophyta; class Magnoliopsida; order Asterales; family Asteraceae; genus Arctium; species Arctium minus. The sequence goes on from OX941081.1 coordinate 149,276,964, forward strand.
GGATGCTAGTCATCTGGTCCCCTAAGGTCAATTGATCTGGGAGTGATTGAACCCAAATACTTCTATAGAACCAGATCGAAAGTCATATTCTACTGGTATGAATGGGTTTAGGATATGTCGATGTAGCTTTTCTGATCCGAGAAAGTAAGTTCCAAGGGGTGCTTGACACATAGTCCCCTAAGGCCAACTAGTCTGGGAGCGGCTGACCTAAATCCTGCAATAGGGTCAGATAGAAAGTTACGTTTACGACATGTTCTTTACTTACCAAACTTTTTGATTAAAAGATGCCAATGTGCACAACACTTAAAAGATGCCAAAGAGCACACTCATGTGAAGATGCCAATGTGAACACTGCTAAAAAGATGCCAATGAGCACACATCGCATGATACTTGGTGATATGTTTGAGTTGCGATAAACCTGTAAATTTGTGAAAGTCTTAATTTTTGATGACTTACTGTCAGTACATGCAAAGTTCTCTATAATATTTTTACAATTGCATTTTTCTTGAAGCTAATCGAAGTTCATATGCGAGCACACTGAATAGATAGCTGGAAGTTTTTTTGAAACTGAACATATTTTAACTTGATATGCAATGAAACATGTTCTTGTATCCAACAACATACGTTTGATTTCAATTGATTGATAAATCTGTGAAATTTTACTGAGTAGACTTTAATTTGTTTAGTGTTTAAAATTTTATATGTTCAGTTGTTTCAAAATTTATATTCAGTATTATTTTTCTTTTTACACTGATGTCTTAATGTTTGTGTATTTGTATATTTTTCAAATTGATGGGTCTAAATGTGCTAAGTATGGTTTATGCTGCTCAGTTTTCATGATTAATGTTGCTAAGTGATTAATACTGCTAAGCCATCAAGATTACTACTGCTAGTAGAATTAATACTGCTTGAAGAGTTAGTGCTGCTACTTGAATAGTAAGTACTGCTTGGAGAGTTAGTACTGCTAGTAGTTACTGAGAATGATTAATGTTGCTGGATAAGGATGAAGATTAATGCTGCTCATGTTGAAGATAATGTCTTGGAATGAAAGAATAGGAGTTGGAGATAAGGTTGAAGATAATTATGGTATTGATGTTGAAGATCAATTTTATTTTGATAATTATCTTGTAATCAACTCTGTATATATAGTATAGAAGTCTTTGTTAGAATTAACAATTATTCATACGTTTTGTTTTAAGAGAGAATTAACCTCAAGAATAGTTTAGATCCTTTCTATAGAGAAGTATATAACGTCTGTTGAGCCTGTTCAACAGATTGAGGTTTTGTGTGTAATCATTAAGTTTTATGCAATATAAACTTATGATTTGAGTTTTTATATACTGTTCCATTGATTTTCTGTTAAAGTGTTTTTCCGCAACTTCTTTAACATAAGTTTCTGAGTGTGTTATTTAAATTCTTGTTTGAGTTTCGATCCTGACAAGTGGTATCAGAGCCTGAAAATTCAGAAACCTTTAATCATGGACAGTTCAAGCGACAGTGTTTTGATATCAAAGGTTCCCATGCTCAAACCCAATGAGTTTGACATGTGGAAGATCAGAATCAAGCAGTACATTCTTCTCACAGACTTCTCAATGTGGGACATCATTGAGAATGGTCCTTCTGATGGAGGAAAGATGGATGCAGAAGGAAAGAGACCTCCACCAAAGACAGATGGAGAGAGAAAGTTGAGGCAGACAGAGATGAAAGCTTTGAGCACTCTGCTTCTAGCTATACCTAATGAGTACCAACATCAATTTTTCAACTGTTCTGATGCACAAATTCTTTGGAATTCTCTGGAGAAAAGATTTTCTGGTACCAAAAGTACCAAGAGAAATCATAAGGCCATACTAAAGCAACAATATGAAAACTTCATGTCTACAAAGAATGAGTCCATGACTCAAACTTTTGATAGATTTAATAAGCTAATTGGTGAATTAGCTACTGTTGGTGTCCAGATAGATCAAGATGATGTTAACAGAAAATTTCTAAGATCTCTTGGTGATGAATAGACTATGTACACTGTCTCCTTTAGACAGAATGACCAATTAGCAAACAAGGAATTGGATGACCTCTATAATGACCTTAGGGTGTTTGAAGCAGAGGTAGAAGCAAAGAAGAGGCCCTCTGGATACTCATACAATGCTGCCCTTTTATCATCCTCTACTGATTCTGCTGCTAATACAGAATCAGTTAGTGTTGCCCATGGATCAAAGCAAGATGGATCCAATGACTCAGTTTTAGAAGCTTTTCTAGCCAGTCATGCTAATTACACTCTAATTAATGATGACTTAGAACAGATAAATGCTGATGATCTGGAAAAGATGGATATCAAGTGGCAGATGGTTATGCTGACTATGAGGGTAAAAAGATTCATCAAAAGGACTGGAAGGAACAACTTTGCTCAGAAAAGAGAAGATGGGGTTGGATTTGATAAATCCAAGGTTGAATGTTACAAGTGTCACAAGCTGGGGCATTTTGCAAGAGAATGCATAAGTGGAATGCCTCAACAGCATACTAGCAACCATCAACCATCACAGTCCACTAGCTTCAACAGTAGGAACTCTTCTCAAGCTCTTGTTTCCCAAGAAGGAATGGGATTTGACTGGAGTGACCAAGCAGAAGAAGCAGTTCAGAATCAAGCTTTAATGGCTAAAGTTTCAGAATCAGCAAGCACTGATATTCCCACAGAGGTAACTTCTAATCTTTGCTCTAAAACCTGTATTGAAACTGTTAAAAAGTACAGGGATCACAATCAAAGTATGTGTGATGACCTTAAAAGGTTAGAGAAAGACAAAAGAGAGTATGTTCTGATTGTTGAGAGGTTTGAAGAACAAATTAAGTCTTACCAGGCTAATGAACTTCAGATTCCTATGATACAAACTACTGGAAGTGGGAGAAAAATCAGTTAAGGTTAAGCTTAAAAAGTCTGTAGAGGAATGTGAGAAGATAAGGAGTGATTTTGAGAAAGCCAAGCTAGATATTGAGAAATATTCCAATGCTTCTAAAGAAATGGACTCACTTCTAAAAGCTCAAGTCCATAACAAACTGAGAAGAGGAATAGGCTATAACACCACCTCTCCAACATACAACTATAATTATATACCTCCCACCTCATACTGAAGTAGATCCTTTAAACAAAGTAGTGGTTAAGGCAGATTCTGAAGAAGAGGACTCTGAGAGTAAGAATGAGGAAGATCACAAAGATATTCCCATAGAAAACCACATACTGACAAATGAAAAGGGGGGTAAACCGTTTGTCAAGAGTGAGAAAGTGAAGTCTGGGGAAGAAACTGTTAAGAATGAAAAAGCTGAGACCCCTAAGATAGGAAAGGAAAAGGTACAGAGAGTCCATTACATGCAAACCACTGTTGTTAATCCCTGTACTTGTAAACAGAATCAGTCCCAACAACATGATAAAACAAAGAGAAATCAAAGAAATAGAAATAATCAGTGGGCTTTAAAACAAGGATTTGATCTGAGAAAAATTAACAGACCAAAGCCTTGTTTTATCTGTGGCAAGTTAAATCATCTAGCCAAACACTGTTATTTCAATCCTATCAACCAAAGGATCACTTTTCAAAGAAATATACAAAATTCCGTTGGTTATAGGAAGCAGATAAAGAATCATATGGCTGAGAATAGTGCACCTGTAAAATCTCATGCTCAGAATAAGTTTGCTAATTCAAAGAAAAATACTCCAAATAAGCCCAGGAGTAACTTAAAGAAAAAGAAAGCAAACAACTTTGTCCAGGTTTGGGTTCCAAAAGTAAAGAAATCTGTTAGTACTGCTACTTCAAATAGTACTGGTGACAGAAATAATGCTGCTGTAAGCAATACTACTGCTAACCCAGTTAGTACTGCTAAACCACTTAGTACTGCTAATGATGTTAGTACTGCTAACAAAGTTAGTACTGCCAATCAAGTTAGTACTGCTTCCAGTGGCAGATCCATTATTGTGACAAAGTATTCAAGCAATAAGATTTCTCAGTATGATAATCTCATCCAGTCTGAATATGAATATGTTGATGAGAATGGAAAACCCAAGACCACTTTGGCTTGGGTTCCTATTAAAAACTAACTGCTTTATTAAATGTGCAGGGCAACCAACAGCTCAAAGGAAGGAGCATTTGGCATGTTGATAGTGGTTGTTCCAGGCACATGACAGGTAACATGACCTACCTTCAAAACTTCAAAATAATTGATGGAGGACATGTTGCTTTTGGTGATAATCCAGCAGGTGGAAAGATAAGTGGAAAAGGTAATGTGTCAAAAGGTATGATGAGATTTGAGGATGTATACTATGTTAAGCAATTAAGATACAACCTGTTAAGTGTATCATAGGTCTTTGACAAGAAACATAACATATTATTCAATGATACTGAATGTATTATCCTTGCTCCAGGGTTCAATGTAGTTGATGAAAGTATGATACTACTTAGAACTCCTAGAAAGGACAATGTTTATTGCTTAGACTTGGAGAGTGTAGCTTCTGATTCATCTTTAAACTGTTTATTTTCAAAAGCCTCTTTGGATGAATCATCTCTTTGGCACAAAAGGATGTGTCACATGAACTTTAAAACAATGAACAAACTTGTGAAAAACAACCTTGTAAGAGGTTTGCCACAAAAGGTATTTTCATGTGATGATCATTGTGTTGCATGTCTTAAAGGCAAACAACACAAAACTGCTCATAAGTCCAAAGAGATAAATACAATCTCTTCACCTCTCAATTTACTGCATATGGATCTGTTTGGCCCTACAAATGTGATGAGTATTGGCAAGAAATCCTACTGCTTGGTTATTATTGATGATTTCTCTAGATTCACCTGGGTCTATTTTCTGAGGACAAAGGATAAGACAAGTGGACTGATCAAATCCTTTGTTCTTAGAGTTGAAAACCAAACAAATCTAAGAGTCAAAGTCATTAGGTCAGATAATGGAACTGAATTTAAAAACAATGACCTAAACAAATTTTGTGAGCAAAAGGGCATTGAGAGACAATACAGTGCTCCTAGGACTCCTCAATAGAATGGTGTTGCTGAAAGGAGAAATAGGACTCTGATAGAAGCTGCTAGATCTCTGTTGGCAGATTCAAAACTTCCAATTACTTTTTGAGCAGAAGCAGTTAATATTGCCTGCTATGTTCAAAACAGAGTTCTGGTAGTAAAAACTCAAGACAAGACACCATATGAGCTTTTTAAAAAGAAGAAACCTTTTATTGGTTTTTTCAAACCATTTGGGTGTCCTTGCACAATTCTCAATACCAAAACTCACCTAGGCAAGTTTGACAGCAAAGCTGAGGATGGGTTTCTTGTTGGTTATTCATCTCAAAGTAAGGCCTACAGAGTTTTTAACACCTCTTCTAGGATTATTGAGGAAAGTGACAATGTCAAATACAATGAGAACACACCAAATCAACTTGGTTCGGGTCCTAATTGGCTATTTGACATTGATTCACTGACTAATTCTTTAGGTTTCAGTAATGAGCATAATGCAGGAACAGGGACAGAACAGGTACAAGTACAAAGACAAGAGTTTGTGTTATTCCCAACACCTACTGCTGATCCTGTTGAATTCTGTGACCAAGATAAGAAAGAGTATTCAGATTCAAAGGACACTGAACCAGATCAGAATGAAGAGGACAGAGGTGAAAAGGAAGATCAACCTTCAGATTCAGGAATCAAAGGTCCTGAGATGCCATTTTTGGAAGAGAATGACACAGATGATGATTCTTCAGTATATGGGGGAAGCACTCCAGAAAAGAATGACAACAATCATGAAGTCAATTTTAATGAAGAGGCTGTCAATGCTACAAGAACTCAGAAGAATCATCCTCCTCAATTAGTGATTGGTGACATCAATTCTCCAATGATCACAAGGCAACAAAGCAAGATAGGGGGATTGAAAGGTCTACAATCAGGTTTATTATCTTGCTTTCTATCCCAGGTTGAACCCAAAAAGGCATATGATGCAATGAAAGATCCAAGCTGGATAGAAGCAATGCAAGTGGATCTACTACAGTTTGTACTGCAAGATGTATGGGATCTGGTAGATCTTCCAAAAGGACACAAAGCAATTGGCACAAGATGGATCTTCAGGAACAAGAAAGATGAGAGAGGAATAGTAATAAAGAACAAGGCCAGATTAGTGGCACAAGGGTATACTCAAGAAGAAGGAATTGACTATGAAGAGGTATTTGCACCAGTGGCAAGGATAGAGGCCATCAGGCTATTTTTAGCCTATGTTTCTTTCATGAAGTTCAGGGTCTATCAGATGGATGTAAAGAGTGCTTTCCTGTATGGGAAAATTGAAGAAGAAGTGTATGTCTATCAGCCTCCAGGATTTGAGAATCTAAAGTATCCTGACAGAGTTTACAAATTGAAGAAGGCACTCTATGGGCTACATCAAGCACCAAGGGCATGGTATGACACTCTGTGTACCTATCTCTTAGAAAATGGTTTTCAAAGAGGAATCATAGACAAGTCTCTGTTCATTCAGAGGAAGAAGAAGGACATCATAATAGTGCAAATCTATGTGGATGATATTATCTTTGAATCCACAAAAGATCAAATGTGCAGAGATTTTGAAGATTTGATGCACAAGAGATTCAAGATGAGTTCTATGGGTGAACTTACCTTCTTCCTTGGCCTACAAGTTAAACAGAAAAAAGATGGGATATTTATAAGTCAATCCAAGTATGTGCAGGACATTCTTAATAAGTTTGGATTCTCAGATTCAAAGCCTGCAAGCACACCCATGGAGACACACAAACAGATCACTACAGATCTTGAGGGGGAGGATGTGGATGTTCATCACTATAGATCAATGATTGGCTCCCTCATGTATCTCACTGCTTCAAGACTAGATATCATGTTTCCTGTTTGTGTGTGTGCAAGATTTCAAGTAAGGCCTAAGAAGTCACACTTTCAAGCAGTCAAGAGGATATTCAGATATCTCAAAGGCCAACCTAGATTAGGTCTTTGGTATCCTCATGACTCACCTTTTGACCTACTTGCTTATTCAGACAGTGACTTGGGTGGTGCAAATTTGGAAAGAAAGTCAACTTCAGGGGGATGTCAGTTTTTGGGTGCAAGACTAGTGTCATGGCAGTGCAAGAAACAAACCACAGAAGCAGAGTATATAGCTGCTGCAAGTTGCTGCTCTCAAGTACTCTGGATTCAGAATCAAATGTTGGACTATGGTATGACTTTTCTTCACACTCCAATCTTCATAGACAACAACAGTGCTATTAGCATTGTTAATAATCCAGTCAAGCACTCCAAAACAAAGCATATAGAAATCAGGTACCACTTTATCAGAGACTGTAATGAAAAGAAGCTCATTCAGGTTGTGAAAGTCCATACAAGTAACCAATTTGCTGATCTATTCACCAAAGCTTTTGATGTGGGTAGATTTACATTTTTGATCACAAGTGTGGGCATGATAAACTCTGAATAAGCCTCCTTTGATCTGTTTTATGTACCATTTCTGTATAGACTCCTTCCTGTCTACTTTCTCATATTGTATTATGCATGGTGCTACTAACCTTTTGTGTTTAAGTGTTTCAGATTGCTTAAATTGAATACTTGCTACTCTTGGTTAAGTAAATGTTGTTCTCTATATTATTCATGTTGACAGTTCAAATATGGTTAAGTATGGTTACCACTGCTAGGCAGTTTATACTGCCAGTGCAAAGTTACTACTGCTAATCAGTGTTACTACTGCTGGAATGTGTTAATACTGCTAGTCTGAGTTAATACTGCTAGTCTGTGTTAGTACTGCCAGTATGTTACTACTGCTAGAATGTGTTAATACTGCTAGTCTAAGTTAATACTGCTAGTCTGTGTTAGTACTGCCAGTATGTTACTACTGCTGGAATGTGTTAATACTGCTAGTCTAAGTTAATACTGCTAGTCTGTGTTAGTACTGCTAGTATGTTACTACTGCTAATATGAGTTAATACTGCGAGTTGGTTAATACTGCTAGAGTACTTAGTATTGCTTCTAACTGAAACCTTCCACCTATAAATACCCTGTGTGACCGCCAAAATACAAACGGCTCTTTGAACTTCCATTGCGTCTCGTTCTCTCTCTATCTCGATTTCTTGCTTACCAGTGTCAACCCTAGTCACGATTCGAATGCTAGAATCAATCAGAAAGATGGCAGGACGAGCATTCTTTGATGAACACAACGAGATCGCCGTGTTACAGAAACCAAAGCAGGCAGAAGGTTTCCATGCCATAGTGGATTTCCTCAAATCCTCACACATCGCCTACGCTCTAACTGTCAATCCCATAATCTATGTAGAACATCAAAGACAGTTCTGGGCCAATGCTATCATTCAGTCTGAAGAAGGGACTCAGGCCATTCAAACAAGGGTGTGTGATAAACCCCTGACCATCTCAGAGGAGTGTATTCGCATCCATCTACGCTTAGATGATGCCTCAGGTATAACCTCTTTACCTAAGGAAGATCTTTTCCACACTCTTAGTAATATGGGGTATGAAGGTCCCACTGATGTATTCAAGTTTTTCAAGAACATATTTTCACCACAGTGGAGATTTTTTGTTCATACCCTACAACATTGCATTTCACGAAAAACAACTGGATGGAGTGAGTTTAGCAGTACCTTAGCTTATGCTTTGGTCTGCTTAGCTACCTCTAGAAAGTTTAATTTCTCACAAATGATTTTCAACGATTTTATGTCAAACTTGGATACCAAATCCAAAAGCTTTTATATGTATCCTAGGTTTGTATAAGAGATTATACTAAAGGAATTAACGGATTTACCCTCTTTTCAAGAGGTGTATGTACCAAAACCTCCCAAAGGAAAGGTATTCTCAAACATGAAAAGGCCTAGCAAGGACTTTTCTGGACAAGAGACACCATTGTTCTCTACAATGATGGTTATGTCTCCTTCCCATGGTGAGGCATCAGGGTCACAGCCCACATCAGACCACCCATCTGATGACCTACCCACACCATTCCATTCTAGTAATCCTCCTCAGATTCCTATTGAAAAGCCCACATCCCCCATCACCAAAATTTATATAAGGAAAAAGGTACAGAAGGTTCCTTCCCTTCTTGTACCTTCATCCCCACAGCCTTCAAGCCCTCTAATGGAGCATTCTCCATTAGAGAATATCGATAGGGAAACCACAGGGGTGTCTCCCAACCCCAAGAAAGTGCTCACTAAGGAGCAGGTTGAGCATGCGGGCAGTGAGGCTCACACTACTGACTTTGCACAAAGTGCAGGGCAGGACAGTGTGAACATCCCTAAGACCTTCCCCACGGCAACTTTGGGTGAGAAATCATCCAAAGGTCCCAGGTGCCAAGAAACCAAGGGGGTAGAGGGTGCTTATTCTAGGCAGAAGACTCCTACTAAAACTTCCACGGATCCTTCCAGGGTGGTCAACACACCTAAAGAAGGTGAGGATAGATATAACTATGAGGATTTGATGGAAACTATTCCTAATGTCAATATGGATGTACTCAAACAAGGTGCAGAAATAGAGGAGATGAAACTGGTAATTCTGTTACAACAAGTGCAAATCACCAAATTAAAGAAGATGGTTCAGAAGTTGGTCCAGAAAAAGAAAAGAACATAGTTTGTCTTGAAGAAAAGGGGAGATGTAAACGATGCTTTCAAAAAGGGGGAGAGTAAAGCTGAAGCAGAAAAGCAAAGCCCTGTTGACATGGAATCAAAGTTTGAGAGGGAGTTGGGTACAGAAGCAGAAAGTAACAAAGCAACAGAAACAGTTAAACTAGCAGCAGAAAAAGCAAAAGAAGTAGAAACCACACCAGCAGCAGTAACTACTACACCAGAAGTAGTAACAACAGAAGTAGAAACAGAGAAAGTTGCAGCAGAAACAGGTCTGACTATAGAAGAAATAGCAATTGCAGAGAGTTTATTAAAGGCAAAGACTGACACTCCCAAGGCCACTCAAAAGGCTAAGGGAATGGTCATTAAAGAAGGAGGAGCAGATCAGAGAAAGAAAAAGATCAGTGTGGAGGATGCAAAGAAGAAGGGAAAGGGGAAGATGGTTGAATCTGAGAAACCATTGAAGAAATAGAAACAAATTGAGTTGGATGAAGAAGTGGCCAAAAACTTCAAGAAGAGATGGAAAAGGAGGAAGAAATTCAATATGCCAAAGACAGAGACATTGCTTTGGAGATGGCTGCTAAACTTAATGAAGAATATCAAAAGAGTCTGAAGTCTACAGCTGTTGCTAAGAAAGTCACAAAGAAGGCTTCAAGGCAAAGGCTACCACTGAAGACTAGACAAAGACAGCCTTCCAAGACATACTTAGCAAATCAAGAAAGAAGGAAGATGATAAACTTTCTAAAAGGAGCTATTGGAGTTCCTGAAGGAATGTTTACAAGTATGTCTTTTGGAAAGCTTGAACAACTTTACCAGAAGGAGATGGCCAAACTGAAAGGGGACTCTACTCAAAAGGAAGAAGCTGAAAGGAAGATGAAACAGAGGCATGATCTCAACATACAACAACCCTTCCCAAAAAGTGAAGAAGGAACTCCTATCAAGGAAAAGAAAGAAGAAAAGAAAGAAGAGACATTGGCTCATCAAATTGGAGTAATCAAAAGAAAGAAAACCATTGCCACCAAGCCAAAAGCAAAAAGGGCAATAATTGAAGAAGAAATAGCAGAAGCATAACCTACTGATGAACCTTTAGGAGAGCCAGAGCAGAATCCAGAGTAGTCCAATCAACAATCAAATGAGCAGTTTGACTTCTACATGACAGTGACAGATAAAGATCCAGAACAAGCTGATCCTATTTCTATGAAAGCACCAGAAATTATCTTTTGGGATATTCTGAAGGACAACAGGAAAGAATACTTCAGATTCAAAAGAATGGGTGATCAGTTTGAAGTGTATGCAACTTGGGGAAAAATCATCAGAAGCTGTTCCAGATCAGATTTAGAAGAAATGTTCAAGATTGGAATGAGCCTGTATGAAAAGGTTTTGATAGGAGAAGAAAGAAGCTTAATAAGATTAGCCATGGAGTACTTATGTATGATGTTTGATCCTAGCAAAGTTCAACATGTGGTCATAGATCTGCATCTTGAGAATAAATTCCAAAGAATAGAAAATTGGATGATGTTTGAAAGGTGTGGAGTCTATGTCATCACTGTAGACAGAGCTTATCATGAGTACTACCTGATGGATAAAATATATGATCACAGCAAAGCCAAGTTGCAAGGTATGTTGAATGCAAAGCTGATCTGTTCAAAGGATTCAGAAATGGCCAGGATAGTAGTCAGAAGAATTATCAATCAAAGTCTGGGACTGGATCCAAATCTGGGCAACTGAGAAGAAGTTTTGAAAGCATCATGAAGACCTTATGTTGAAGAAATTAACTTATCTTTCTGAAAAGTTAAGTTAGGGGAGTTTGTTGGGTCTAAATGTGCTAAGTATGGTTTATGCTGCTCAGTTTTAATGATTAATGCTGCTAAGTGATTAATACTGCTAAGCCATCAAGATTACTACTGCTAGTAGAATTAATACTGCTTGAAGAGTTAGTGCTGCTACTTGAATAGTTAGTACTGCTTGGAGAGTTAGTACTACTGAGAATGATTAATGATGCTGGATAAGGATGAAGATTAATGCTGCTCATGTTGAAGATAATGTCTTGGAATGAAAGAATAGGAGTTGGAGATAATTATGGTATTGATGCTGAAGATCAATTTTATTTTGATAATTATCTTGTAATCAACTCTGTATATATAGTATAGAATTCTTTGTTAGAATTAACAACTATTCATACATTTTGTTTTAAGAGAGAATTAACCTCAAGAATAGTTTAGATCCTTTCTATAGAGAAGTATAGAACGTCTGTTGAGCTTGTTCAACAGATTGAGGTTTTGTGTGTAATCATTAACTTTTATGCAATATAAACTTATGATTTGAGTTTTTATATACTGTTCCATTGATTTTCTGTTAAAGTGTTTTTCCGCAACTTCTTTAACATAAGTTTCTGAGTGTGTTATTTAAATTCTTGTTTGACTTTCGATCCTGACACAAATGGTTTGTGCATTTTTCGAGGGGGAGAGAACATTTATCTGCCAATTTGAACAACAATATGTCTTTGAGGGGGAGTGAATTTAGCTGATAAAATTACTTCATGAACAGATCATATTCTATTCAGGTAAGTATTTCTGATATTTTTGTGCAATTGCTGATCTGATTTGATAAATTTTGTGCATTTGTGTAGGGGGAGTAAAAGAGCTTGATAGGTAAGTTTACTGTTATTTTTTTTATGTGTGTTCTTTAGTATTTTTTTTAAGTAGTATAAATAGGTTTAGATGTGTTTCAATTGCTGTCTTTGAGGATATTATTTCTGAAGCCGAATCCGTTCCTATAAATCCGAGAGTTGCTGATATACATGCCGATGAACTTGATTTAGCATTTGCTAATTTTCAACTCATCATCGGGTTCTAGATACTGTTGTTTCTCCGTCTTCTCTCGAGCCTTCTTCCAGTGTCGAGACTTCTTCAGTCGTGGTACGGGATTCAACAGCGACATTTACTACTCTCAATGATGTGATTCGACAGATGAGTGAGCAGTTTGAAGAGCACAAGAATTCGGAAATTCATAAATTACGTGATTTCTTAAAGGGTAAGATGCCAGAGATTGATACATCCTCAATCCCTGAAGTAATTCCTTTCAGACGCCTATCTGGGGTAGTTATTAGAGACCCGTCTACTGCTGTTCAATCATCTGCTCCTGCAATCATGTATATTCCTCAACCTCCACCGTTTTTGCAGTCTACTGGTTTATCTACTTCTACACGTCCTGTTGTCTCGACTTCAAGAACTCCAGTCTTCGATCTTCCAATTTCAGAGTTGACAGATTTGCTCTACGCTCGACTTCTCTCTATGTCGCCGCTTGAACATCAAGATCAAGATCTGATCTCTCTTTTACGGAACTTCCAACCTACTCCGCCTCCAGTTCCCACTTCTGATTCCGATAGGATTTCTGTGCTATCTGACGAGTTCCATGCTTTTAGATCTGAAGTTCGAACAAGTTTTTCTGATCTCAAATCTTTTATGTCTCAAACCTTCTCTGATTTATCTACCAGGCTTGATCTTCATGAACAAAGTTGCAGATCTGATGCTGGTCCGTCTCTGAAACGAAGACATGACCAGGATGATGCCGATCATCAAGGTCATAAGGGGGAGATGAGTAAGAGACAAAGAGTGGAAGGGTTGTCAGCAAGAGAAAATCAGACATAAGAAGAGGCATCTGACAAAGGAAAGAGCACTGATAATGTCCATGATTGCAGTGTTCAAGATCTAGTGGATGTTATGCTTGAAAATATTGATTTATCATCCATGTCAAATGTTATGAACTTTTCTAAACAAAATATTAAAAAAAACATGCAAATTGTTGTGTATGTTGATCCTGACTTTGCTCATCAGCCAATTGATTTAGAGGATTCAGAAGCTGCAAATGACATGAGGTCATATTTTGCAAACTTCATAGAGATAAATTCAGATGATGATGATGATGTCAGATTTGAGAAGATCTTCCAAATTAAAGAAGAGGATTGTGATGACATAGTCATTATTTCTGACACTGAAGATGATTCTATGTTTATGGATGCTAAGGATGAAGAAGAAGCAGACATGTTGTACAGAGATCTTCCTTCTCAAGATGAGGTTCCTGAAACTATTCCTGAAGCTTCTCAAGTTCCTGAATCTGCTCCAGTTATTTCTACTCCTGTTGTTAGTTCTGCTCCGACTACCTCTGCTTCTTCAGGTACATTTGAAGTAGGTCATTCGTCTAGAGCACAAGCTGATGATCTTTCTTCTGAACCTATGGTTCCCCCGAATATTCAAGAAGAAGGACCAGCCTTGTCCAGACAGCAGAGGCAAAGAAATCTTCAACATCAGTATATGGCGTGAAGACTGAGAACTGCTTTTCTAGAAGACACTCAGAAATATTTTCGTTTCTAGAAGAAGGTCGATCAACATTTATGCTATCCTTGGTGTTGAAAAGGAGGAAGAGGCATATCAGTATGAATACTTGATGCTCATCAAGTGCCAGCGCCATAGAAACAATAGCGTTTCTTCTCCACATCTGATTGTCCGAGTTATCAGCGTCACAATAAGCAAGTTAGTTAATCTTTGGTATCCGGAATTCATAGTGGAAAGAAGAGATTGCAACCGATATACCTTCTCAGAGGCAGATTTTTCTGATCTTTCTATGGATGATATTGAGTTTCTATATGATCATTTCAGAAATCTTTATCATAGAACTCAGGATGTTTCTCAAGCACTGTTTGATATCAAAGATTTATTCGACGGCAAATCCAATTCTTCAGAGTGTTTGATTTTCATATGGCAGTTGAAAGTTTTCAAACAGCTGTAAATCTTCTAAGGCCCAATCGAAGCTTACCAGACTTAGATTCTTATCCTTTTTTCACCATAATTCAAGATCCATATGGTGTTGTTTACAAGAATGGATCAAGTCAAAAATGCTTTCTCAGATTTGAAGAAATTGCTCATGACTCTGATGGAACCTTAAAGATGATCAAGATTCAGTTGGAGCAACGTCTGAAAGAAGCTCAAAGAAGATTTTTGGAAACAAGAAGTGAATCTTTTCTGGTTGATAATGACGAGATTCGACTTCTCAAGAGGACTTTGAATACAATTCATGAGAGATTGAACCTCCGCTCAACTCTAAGACGACTGGAAGTTAGTCGGATTAAATAGACTTCGTCAAAGAGAAGAGCGTCAATGATTACTAAGGGGGAGATTGTTAAGTCTGTTTTTGTAGTAATCATTGTATTTATTTTCCTAGTCTTAACTGTGCTTAAGTGAGCTTATCTGTATTTTAAGGCTAGGGGTATTTAAGTCCCCTTAGAGCCTTTGTTTTGTAATTTTTGCACTCTAATTGAATACATCAGACTACTTTGGCGCTTCTACTTTCTCTCTCTACTTTCTCTCTCTAGGATTTAGAGATTCTTGGACTTTCAGAAAACTCAGTATTCTTGAACACAGTAGAAAGTATAGTTTGTTCTAAGTTCATCAAAATTCTTTCTTCTATAAGAGTATTCTCGAGTTCAGAAAATTTACTTTCCAAAACTATAGGAGGAATGTAAAGCTTACCTTCGATTGGTTTAGCCTCCGTTTCTTTTACAGAGTAAATATCAAAATAGTCATTTGAAAGAAAATTTGATTTATCAGAACTATAACTATTATTCAACCTCTCATAACGAAATGGAAGTTGAACTTTAGTTGTGTTCTTTCTTTTATCATATTTCTTGGCTTTATCCTCTTCAGACAGTTTTGTCCAGAAGACTTGAAGGTCAGGGTAATCAAGTGTCAATGTCATAAATCCAAAATCATACAGGGTAATCAAGACATTGTGGATTCTCATAACCGAGTCCCCACTTCTCTTTATCCTCTTTGGGTGTTAGAATATGAATGGTTTGTTCAGACTGACCCATAGTATATAATTTCTCTTCCAAAGAATTCACCTTTTCAATTAAAGATTTATTTTCTTTTGAAGTCGAAGAGTACATTTTAGAAAGATCTTTAGACTTAAACTCACATTCTTTATACTTTGAAACAGTTTCAGATAACTCTTTATGAATTATAGTCTTCTATTTAGCGTTGGTGTCTATACTTTTGTCCAAAGTTTCAATTAATACATTTTTCTCAGCAATATCATTACTAAGTTTATGTATAGATTGATTTTTCTCATTAATAACACCTTTCTCACGCTTCAGTTTAGACTCTAATTCTTGGAGATTAGACATCATGGCATGCATTTGGTTCAGAAAATCAGATTCAGTTAAGTCACATACCTCTTCATTATCTCCATCATCAGAATCAGCTTCAGCGTCTGACTGCTGCTTACCCATCAAGCACAGGTGTGTTGTTTCGTCCTTCTCTCCTTCTTCAGATTCTTGGTCCGAATGGTCGAGCCAATATTTATCCTCGGCCATTAATGCTTGTCCATCCTCTTGTTGCTTGGCTAGAAGCATCTTGTTCTTGTAATAATCAGAGTTCTGGACTTTAGGTTTTCGGCAGTCCTTGGCAAAGTGACCGAGTTTGCCACAATTATAGCACTTGATCGGTTCTTCCTTCTTGGGCTCTTCAGCTCTATCCTTCTTCTTCGGTTCTTCTGGTCTCTTTTCTTCAACTTTCTCCTTGTGTTTGTAGTTGTTTGGACCAGACGAGTACCTCTGACTGTTGGAGTTAGGCTTTTTATAATACTTCTTTTGAATAGCCTTGGTTAACATTAGCATGGCTTCCTTCAGTTGATCACAATCGTCAGAGTCAGACTTTGCCTCGCTGTCAGCCTCTTCTGATTCAGATGCTATCATCTTCTTCTTCTTTGACTTCTTCTTGACCACAAGTGCAACTGGATCGGCAACTGCTTTGTCAGCTTTCTTCATCTCAGTCTTGATCTCATCCACCTCTTCCTCATTCTGTTTGAGGATTTCATAAACTTCATGAAGTGGAATGTCGTTCAGATCTTTCAACTGCCTCATCTGTCTGGTGAATCTCTTCCACTCGGGCTGAAGGTTCTTAGAAATTTCACATTCATCTCAACTTGAGATTTGCTGATCTTGTTCTTGCTTAGCTCGTTTAGCAATGTAACAAATCTGTCATAGGTGGCTTCAAGTGATTCTCCAGCTTTGGCTTTGAATTCTTCATAATTGTTCAAGCAGTTGGAAACTTTGAGTTGGTTGCCGACTTTTGATCCGATCATCATCTTCTCCAACTGATCCCACATTTGCTTACCGGTAGCGTTATAGCTGTCAATCTTGACATAGATTTCATTCGGTATGCCTTGGAGAATAAATGATCTGGCCATCTTGTCACCCTTGTTGTCTCTTCTTTTGTTCCTCCGAGTATTCACCAAGCGGTAATGGATACTCTCTCTCTTCTGCTTCGCCATTTTCTCCAGCTACAGTGAGAAGCTTGGTTGGAGGTGTCATAATTCCTTCTTTCAGAGATTTTCGGATGTAATCTCCCAAATCATTTCAATCTATGAAGTCCAAGAACCTATCCTTCCATTGCTCGTACTCCCCCTTGAAGAGTACTGGTGGCATTACATCGGTTCCGATAGCAAGAGCTTCCCGAGATGACATTCTTACAGATACTGATACTGGTACTGACACAATAAACTGGATGAGATCGTTAGAAGCAAGAGTTAGATAAAACTACACTCAAAACTTTTCAGAAAAATAAATTTCCAAAAATAATTTAATTTTAGTACAAGCACAGTATGATTCACAGGTAAAATAATCAGAGAAGCTGGCGCAGAAAGTGAGTTAAGACAAAGGCGCAAAAAGACAGTTCGCGCGAGAGATAGGTCGCGCAAAGAAGAGGTTTGCGTGAAGAACAGGTGGCGCAAAGTTTCAGTTTGCGTGAGAAGCAGGTAACGAAAATGAGTTTTGCCTGACACGCGGGTGGCGCAAGATAGGATTTGCGCGATACTTGGGTCGCGCAAAGAGGACTTTGCATGACAAGGCAGTGGCGCAAAGCTGAGAGAGACCGGTACCTTGATTCGACCGGGATGTTGCTTCGACCGTTATTAAGCTTGGACCGGTAAAAATGTCGACCGATAATATGTTGGACCGGTATGAAATCGACCGATAAAATGCTTTGACCTGTACGGTTCTTTGACCGGTATTGGCTTGGACCGGTAGAGTTCGACCGGTAATTTGCTATGACCGATACCTTGTCGACCGATAGGGTGTCTAGACCGATATAGAGTATATGACCGGTAAAGTATATGGACCGATATAGGATATTCGACTGATATTCCTTACGACCGATAAAATCTTGTGAGAGGGCTGACCGATAATAAGCCAAGACCGATAATAAGCAAAGACCGATAATAAGCAAAGACCGATAAGGACAGTGGAAGTCGGGCAACCGATATGTTCTTGATGTTGTATCGACCCAGAAACTAAAATCAATCCAGAAAACAATCAATAACACGAATTACACTACCAAACTTTGCCAATACGATAGATTAACCAACTAGAACATATTGCAATCAATTAATTTCAATAAAAACCACTCTAAGAAAAATTCGATTGAAGAGCCAGTGCGTCTTGAGAACGAACCCATAATTGCCAAAAACACCAAATTGATAATCGAAAACGATGTGATACTCAAAACAATCAATACCCAGTCAAGATAATATGCTAATCAAACACAATCCAAATAATAACAACTTGAATGAACAATCACACAATAAATATTTTGAATCTTTGACAGAAAAACAGAACCGAATAAAAAATATTCAATACAATCTATAACTTGCTCTGATACTAATTGTGTGTCCCAGTGATTAATCATTCAATCAAGTAAACATATAAACAATACGATAATGCAAACCTGGTATTGATTAACCAAACGATTACAAGTGTTCTTGATGAAGAAATCGATCTATCTCTGCTTCTATCTCTATCTGTATTTGGCGCACACACCAAGCAGCCTCACAAAATAATTAATTTTCTCTCTTAGCTCTCTAAACCTAATTAACACTAAAACAACTTAATTTTAACTAAGGCCTTATTAGCCTAATGGGCTAGGCTTGGCTTGGGCCCAACAACTAAAAACAACCAAACTTAAATTAAAAGACTAATAATGAAAATACGAAAAACACACTTTGACTATTTATTACAAAAGGACCCTAAACTATTTGTTGAGAGTCGACTTTATCAGCTTTGACTTCATATTTCCATCTTCAGATAATGATGATCTTGAATGCAATAAAATTGTGCTTTAACAACCTCAACAAAATGGTGTTGTTGAGAGGAAAAAATAGAACAGCGGTTGAAGATGCAAGAACTATGCTTGCAGGATCAGATCTTCCCACAAAATTTTGGGCAGAGGCAGTGGCAACAGCCTGTTTCACTCAAAACAGAGCTACCACTGTCAAAAGATTCAAGAAAACATCTTATGAACTCATTAATAATAGGAAACCTAATGTTAAATATTTCCATGTTTTTGGATGCAAATGTTATATTCTAAATGATAGAGAGTCTCTTGGAAAGTTTGACAAGAAATCAGATGAAGGAAAATTCATTGGATATTCACTAGCCTCAAAAGCATTCAGAGTGTTCAATCAGAGAACAAGAACAATCCAAGAGAGTATCAGTGTGTCTTTTGATGATGATAGAAATCTTGCCACCAATGATATCAATCCAACTGCTAAAAATATCTCTAAATCATCAAGGATAAGAGAATCTGAACTAAACAAAATATTCGAAGATTTCTTTGATGATGAAAATACAGAGTTTCTTTTCAGAGATATTCACAAAGCAAATTCAGAGGAACCACAAACGTCAGGTACAAATCTCTCTGGTCCCTCGGAAGTCACAACTTCTGCTTCCTTGAATGCAGGTCCAAGAAATGAATCAACTTCAGAGCCTCTGGAATCAGCTTCAGAGCCTCTGGAATCAGCTTCAGAACCTCTGGAATCAACTTTAGAGCCTCTGCTCAGCACAACAGAGATGTCTCACACTGTCATCTATGAAACTCAAACTCCACCTCATATTCATGCTCCACTCACAAGATGGACAAAAGATCATCCTCATGAACAGATCATTGGATCACCTTCAGAGGGTGTGAAAACAAGATCAGCCACAATCAATGAATGCTTTTTTGTAAAAAAATTTAAGCATCATTGAACCAAAGAAGGTAAACGAAGCTCTTGAAGATCCTCATTGGATCTCTGCAGTGCAGAATGAGCTTCAAGAGTTTGAAAGAAACAAGGTCTGGACATTAATTCCCCTTCCTAAAGGAAAATTTGCAATTGGAACTAAATGGGTCTTCAGAAATAAAAAGGATGAGGATGGCATTATAATCAGAAACAAAGCTAGGTTGGTTACTAAGGGATATTGCCAAGAAGAGGGTATTGATTATGATGAAACCTTTGCACTTGTAGCTAGGCTAGAAGCAATTAGAATCTTCTTAGCCTATGCTGCACACAAAGGGTTCAAAGTATATCAGATGGATGTCAAATTTGCCTTTCTTAATGGTAAATTAAATGAAGTTTATGTCCAGCAACCACCTAGATTTGAGAATACAGAGTTTCCTAACCATGTTTATTATCTTGATAAAGCTCTATACGGACTTAAACAAGCTCCAAAAGCATGGTATGCTACTCTGTCCACATTTCTGATAAATAATGGTTTTGAAAAAGGTACAATATATACAACCTTGTTCATAAAAAGGTACAAAAATGAGATGCTTTTAGTACAGATATATGTTGATGACATTATATTTGGCTCTACAAATCAAAAGTATTGTGATAAATTTTCAGAGTTGATGAAGAGTAAATTTGAGATGAGTCTTATGGGAGAATTAACATTTTTTCTAGGCTTACAAGTAAAGCAAACATCAGAGGGTACTTTTATAACTCAATATAAGTATGTCTCTGACATTTTGAAAAATACAGACTCAATGATTCAACCTCTATAAAAACACCTATTGCCACAGGAGTCAAGCTTGACTCTGATCTTTCGGGAAAATCTGTAGATGTCAAAAAATATAGAGGCATGATAGGATCATTTCTATACTTAACTGGAAGCAGGCCTGATATAATGTTCGCAACATGTCTCTGTGCTCGATATCAAGCAAATCCAAAAGAATCTCATTTATCAGGATCTTAATTCTAAACAAAATAAACACTCAGAAAAAATATTAAAGGAGTTTTCGGAATAACACTTTAATATTCAATAATCTATGAAAACAGTGAATCAGAAGAACAACTTGTAAACTTTATTGAATGATTGTAAAGCTACAAGATTCAACACTCAACCTCAATATTGATGAATAGGCTCACCAATACGAATTCTACTTCTCTAGAATTAGGATTACAAACCTTGAGGTTGATTCTCTCTATCAAAACAAAAATTCAGAATTCTTTAAGTTATTCTCTATCAATTACAAACTATTATATATATACTGAAGAAAAAAGATAATTACAAATAATAAAAGATCTTCAAAATAATCTTCCATCTTTATCTCCAAGCTTTCCATAATCTTCAAACTTGATCTGCACGAATCTTGATTATCTCATAAGCAGCACTAAGTCTTCAGGAGTATTAATACTTTGAGTAGTATTAATGTTCAGCAGTACTAACTACTAGCAGTACTAAAATTGCTTAGCAGTAGTAATCTCCTCTAGCAGTATTAATCTTGACTTAGCAGTACTAATCTTGATCAGCAATATTAACTTCACTCAGCAGCATTAGTCTCAGAAGTATTAATCAAGTTCTTCTAGCAGTATTAACTATACTTGTGCATTTCTGAATTTCCCAACAATCTCCCCCTAACTTGACTTTTAGGAAGAGAAGTCAAGTTCTTCAAATAGTCTTCTTATATGCTCCCAAAACTTCATGGCTCATACACCAGTATTTGCATCCAACCTCAAACTGTGATTGATTGTTCTTTGAATCAAATACTTAGCCATCTCTGAATTTGGAACACATCCTAGCTTCTTCTTCAACATTGCATGAAGCTTTAGTCTGCTGTGATTGTACACTCTATCCACTAGGAAGTACTCTATGTGATTTAGGTCCATAGTTAGTGCATATACTCCACTAGTTTCATATAGAGTCCAATTGTTGACAGTTTTGAACACATTTCTGATCACATGCTCCACTTCTTCAGGTTTGAACATTATACACAAATACTCCATCACTAATTTTGTAATTGAAATCTCTGGAGCTTTCAGTTGATCTGCATACAACTTCATTCCTATCTCAAACATTTCTTCAAGATCTGACCTGGAGCATGTTCTTACAATCTCTGCCCAAGTATTGAACACCTCATACTTCTCATATTTCCTCTTGAGCCTAATGTATTCCTTGCCATCAACCTTCATTGTGTCCCATAGAATGACCTCAGGAGGCTTCACACCAACAGGTTCTGCTGAAATTGGTTCAGGCACTTTGTCCATCACTACCATGTATAGATTTACATCATCAGTTCTTGCTGGTTCATTCTTTTCAGATGACTTAGGTGCCCCTTCTTCTTCAGCAACCTTCTCAGCTTCTTCTGTAGCTATTCTAGGCTTCTTGGTTGACTTTCTCCTTGCCATCATCTTGGTTCTTTTTAAAGTCCTTAGACTTTCACCAAGAGTGGCTTCTTTCTTTGGTGGTGTTTCTTGCTCATCTGGAAAAGGTTTTTCTATCATAAAATCATTGCTTTCTTTCATTCTTTTCTCCATATCCACCCTTGTAGTTTCATTCCCTTGAAGCTTTAGCATCTCTGAATCATATAGCTCTTTAATCTTCTCAAAAGACATCTTTGAGAACATCTCCTTTCTGACTCCTACAGCACCCTTGAGAAATGTAATCATCTTGTTTCTCTCTTGAGTACCAAGGAATATCTTTGAGGGTTGTCTCTTCTTTGCATCTATTTTGACCACCACAGATTTCTTCAGATTTGTGGCTTTGTTCTGTGCAATTTCAGTTGCCAGGCTTTGTTGATAAGCTTCATTCAATTCAGCAGCTAGAGCCTTAGCCATTTCCCTGTCTTTTTCAACTTGAACCCTTTCTTCTTTTTCAATATCAGCTTGTATCTTCTTCGCCAAAGCTTCATCTGACTTAACCAACTTTTGCTTTTTGATTGGTTGATCAGATTCCACCATTTTAGCTTTGCCTTTGTCTTTGCTCACCTTCTTCTCTACATTTGCTTTCTTGATCACTTCACCTTGTTCTTTGATGACAACTCCTTTGGCCTTTGAGATGACCTTGGGAGTATCATGCTTGGCTTTGATTAAGGTTTCAGCAATTTCAAGATCTGTCAGAACTTCTTGCACTATTTATGTTGCTTCTTTCAGTTCAGCAGTATTAACAGTTTCTGCTGCTTTGTTTGTTTGAACTGCATTAACAGTTACTGCTGCTTGCTCTTTTACTGCTGCTCTGCTTGATGTTTCTGCTGCTTGTACATATTATTTACTTACTTCATCAATCTATCCTTCAACACTATGTTTCTCCCCCTTACCTGTATCATCTTCCAATTTGTCCTCAGCTTCTGACTCCCCCTTTTTGGGAGCATCAGTTACTGGTTTCCTTCTTCTAAGCACAAACTGTTTCTTCCTCTTTTTCTGGACTAATTTCTTCACCAAGTTCTTCAGTTTGGAAATCTGAACTTGTTGAGACAGGACTATTAGTTTCAGCTCTTCTATGTCTTTTCCTTGGTTGATCACATCCATGTTGATGTTGCCCATTGTTTCCATCAATTCATAGTAGTTATATCTGTCCTCACCTTCTTCAGGAGTGTGACCCCCTTTTGAAGGATCATGGGATGTTTTTGTAGTAGAGGTCTTCTTCCTAGCAGAAGCACCTGCTACCCCCATGGTTTCTTGGCATCTGGGACCTTTGGATGATTGCTCATCCAAAGTTGCCATGGGGAAGGTCTTATTTATGTTACCACTGACCTCCTCTGTGCTAGCAGGAGTAGTGGCAGCCTTAGCACCCATATGCTCAAACATCTCCTCAGTGAGCACCTCCTTGGGGTTGGGAGACACCCCTGTGGTTTCCCTGTAGATATTCTCTAATGGAGAATTCTCCATTAGAGGGCTTAAAGGCTTAGTGGGTGAAGGTACAAGAAGGGAAGGAGCCTTCTTTACCTTTTTCCTTATGTATGTTTGGGTTATTGGAGAAGTTGGCTTTTGAACAAGAGACTGAGGCATTGATATTGAGGGTGAAGGTTGGGATTGGCTAGCAGTGGGATGGTCTAATGAGGGCCTTGACCCTGCTGCCATACCTTCTTCATTGTGGGACACCACCATCATTGTAGAGAACAATGGGGTGTCAACTCCTTCCGAGTCCAATGGAGATCTTTTCATGTTTGAAAAGACCTTACCTTTGGGAATTTTTGGTACATATACCTCATCAAAGTGAGGTATATCTGTCAATTCATGGGTTATAACTTCCTGTACAAACCTGGGGTACATATAAAAACTCTTTTTGCTTCCCAAGTTTGATACAAGATCACTGAAAATCATTCTAGAGAAATTGTACTTTCTGGCAGTGGCCAAGCAGACCAAAGCATAAGCAATGGTACTGCTAAACTCACTCCATCCAGTAGTCTTTTTGGAAATGCAGTGCATCAGGGTATGAACAAGAAAACGCCATTGGGTATAAAATTTGGCTTTTGAAAATTTGAAACCACCCAATTGGCCTCCATACCCCATTCTTGAAAGGTTTGAGAACAAGTCCTCATTAGGAATAGAAGTAATACCTTCAACATCGTCTAGACGTAGACAGATGCGTATCACCTCTTCAGAAACTGACAAGGGTTTGTCACATACCCTTGTCTTGATTATCTACGCACCATTCTCTGTCACTACGGTGGCATTCGCCCAGAACTGTCTTTGATGCTCTATGTATATTGTTGGGGACACAGTGAAAGCATGGGCAATGTGGCTGGACTTGAAAAAATCCACAATCTGGTGGAATCCAGCAGCTTGTTTCGGCTTCTGTAGCATCGCAATCTCGTTGTGCTCATCAATGAATGTCATGGATGCCATTGTGCTTGAGTATTCTTGACTGCAACACTTGGTGCTTGAGAGAAAATGGTTAGAGAGCAGATGAATAGAAAGCAAAGAGTCGTTATGAACTTTTGGGCGGGCAAAAAGGGTATTTATACGATTCGGGACATAAGCAGTATTAACTCCTAGCAGTATTAACTAACTAGCAGTATTAACTGAGAGCAGTATTAACCACTGGCAGTATTAACGAACTAGCAGTATTAACTGAGAGCAGTAGTAACTCCTAGCAGTATTAACTAACTAGCAGTATTAACTGAGAGCAGTATTAACCACTAGCAGTATTAACTAACTAGCAATATTAACTGAGAGCAGTAGTAACCACTAACAGTATTAACTAACTAGCAGTATTAACTGAGAGTAGTATTAACTGTGCACTGGCAGTATTAACTATACTTACACCTTTTGAAGCTTGAGGTACTCTGAGCAAGGTAATAACTTCCTGACAAAGATGTTAGTAGCACCAAAGAATAAACCAATAACAGGTATGTAAACACTTTTTAAAACATGAGCTCATTTAGAGTTGATCATGCCCACACTTGTAACCAAGAAAGTGAATCTACCCACATCAAAAGCTTTAGTGAATAGATCAGCAAACTGGTTGTCAGTATGAACTTTAGCAACTTGAATTAGCTTCTTTTCATTACAATCTCTGATAAAGTGATACCTGATCTCAATGTGCTTTGTTTTGGAGTGCTTGACTGGATTGTTAACAATGCTTATAGCACTGCTATTGTCAATGAAGATTGGAGTGTGAAGAAAAGTTACCCCATAGTCCAGCATCTGATTTTGAATCCATAGAACCTGAGAGCAGCAACTTGCAGCAGCAATATACTCAACTTCTGTTGTTGATAAGGACACTGTGGTTTGTTTCTTACACTGCCAAGATACTAGTCTTGCACCCAAAAGTTGACATCCTCCTGAAGTAGACTTTCTGTCCATGTTAGCACCTCCCAAGTCACTATCTGAATAAACAATCAAGTCAAAGTTGGATTCATAAGGATACCAAAGACCTAATCTAGGTTGCTCTCTTAAGTATCTGAAAATCCTTTTAACAGCTTGCAGATGTTATTGCTTTGGCTTGACTTGGAATCTGGCACACAAACACACTGGAAACATGATGTCTAGTCTTGAGGCTGTGAGATACATGAGAGATCCAATCATTGATCTATATAGATGGACATCAACATCCTCCCCCTCAAGATCAGCAGTGATCTGTTTATGAGTCTCCATAGGTGTGCTTGCTGGCTTTGAGTCTATTAATCCATATTTTTCCAGGATGTCTTTCACATATTTTGATTGGCTTATGAAGATCCCATCTTTCTTCTGTTTCACTTGAAGCCCAAGGAAGAAGGTAAGTTCACCCATTGAACTCATTTTAAAGCTCTTGTGCATCAACTTTTCAAAGTCTCTACACATCTGATCTTTTGTGGATCCAAAGATGATATCATCTACATAAATCTGAACCAATAGGATGTCCTTCTTACTTCTTTTAATGAAGAGGGTCTTGTCAATTATTCCTCTTTCAAACCCATTCTCCAAGAGGTAGGTAGACAGAGTATCATACCATGCTCTTGGGGCTTCATGTAGACCACAAAGTGCTTTCTTCAGTTTGTATACTCTGTCTGGATATGATGGATTTTCAAATCCAGGGGGCTGACAGATATATCCTTCTTCATCAATTGTGCCATACAGAAAGGCACTCTTCACATCCATTTGGTACACCTTGAACTTCATGTATGAGGCATAGGCTAGAAATATCCTAATTGCTTCTACCCTTGCCACTGGAGCAAACACTTCTTCATAGTCAATGCCTTCTTCTTAAGTGTACCCTTGTGCCACCAGCCTTGCTTTGTTTCTTATCACAATGCCTCTCTCATCCTTTTTATTCCTGAAAATCCACTTGGTGCCAATAGGTCTATGACCTTTTCGAAGGTCCACCAAGTCCCAAACTTCTTGCAATTTGAACTGCAGTAACTCTTCTTGCATAGCTTCTATCCAACTGGAATCTTTTATTGCCTCAAAAACCTTCTTAGGCTCAATTTGAGATAGAAAGCATGAGAGTACTGTGTGTTGATGATCCTGCAGTTCTTGAAGTCTGCTTTGATTCCTTGTTATCATAGGAGAAGAGATGTCTCCTATGACCAGCTCTGGAGGATGATTCTTTTGAGTTCTAGTCTGATAACTAGGTTCTTCATTTATTCCCACATCTAGATTGGAATCATTTAAATCAGCTGAGGGGATCTCATCAGTTGCTTCTGGCTCTTAATGCACTTGATTCTCCTCATCCCTTCCTTCTTCTTCACTCTGAATTGGTTCAGTCATTGTCTCTTTTGCACAGACATCAACAGGCTCTATTGTAGGTATGGGAAAGATCACAGACTGAGGAATAATGTCTTGTACTTGTACTTGTTCATCCCCTGATCCTCCACTTTCTGAATCGAGCTAGTGTCTAGTCTTGTTGAGAAGATCAAGACATCACAGATGGAAGCATTGTTGGAAGAGAATCTCAAAGAGGAAGTCATGACAAAACAACGTCTGCTCTTGACGGAAAATAGCCGTGGAGTGAAACTGTTCAACGGTCGTGTGTGGGTGCCCAAGATTGGGGGTAACCGTGAGCTGTTTCTAGAAGATGCATACAAGTCCAAGTATTCCATTCATCCGGGAAGTACAAAGATGTACAGGGACTTGAAGCTGCACTATTGGTGGCCGGTAATGAAACTTGACGTCGCGCGTTACGTTGAGCGTTGTGTGACGTGTTCACAAGTTAAGGCCGAACATCAGCGACCATATGGGAGTCTTCAGTCTTTAGAGATTCCCGAGTGGAAGTGGGAGCATATCACCATGGACTTCGTGACGAAGTTGCCTAGAGTTCTTCGGGGACACGATACCATCTGGGTGATAGTGGATAGATTGACAAAGAGCGCTCACTTTTTGCCTATACGCGAGACTTTACCGATGGATAAGTTGGCGAAGCTTTATATCGATGAGGTGGTCTCGAGGCATGGAATACCATTGTCGATCGTTGTTGGGAACTGAAGATTCTACTAAGTGTAGTTACTACTGCTAGTACAAGTGTAGTTACTACTGCCAGAACAATTTGAAGATTAATACTGCTAAGTGTTACTACTGCTAGTAGAATTGCTACTGCTAGTTAAAGTTAGTACTGCTTGAACAAAGTTAGTACTGCTTAGCTAGTTAGTACTGCTAGTAGTTAGTACTGCTTGCAGTTAATGCTGCTAGATGAAGTTAATGCTGCTGAGCATTATTAGTGCTGCTAAAGAGATCCGGATGGAATGTACTACAGCTGGATATACTGAAGATATACTTAGAAGATATACATGGAAGATATACTGAAGATTTGTTTATTCTTTGTAATTATCTTTTTATCAGTATATGTATAGAATGTTTAGAATAGATAGAGATAACTTTTGATAATTGTTTGTCAAGAGAGAAATCAACCTCAAGGCATAGATCCTAATTCTAGAGAAGTAGAATTCGTATTGGTGAGCTTGTTCATCAATATTGAGGTTGAGTGAGTAATCTTGTAACTGCAAAGCATCAAATAAAAGCTTACAGTTTGTTATTCATATTTACTGTGTTGATTTACTGTTTCATTGAATATCAAAGTGTTATTCCGCAACTTCTTTGATATTGTTTCTGAGAATTAATTCTTGTTGAGAATTCGATCCTGACAAGTGGTATCAGAGCCTGATTTCTCAGAAACAAACTATTCATCATGGAAAATCTTACAGAATCAAGCAGTACTTTGGTATCAAAAGTTCCAATGCTCAGATCCAATGAATTTGACATGTGGAAAATCAGAATCAAGCAATATATTCTCCTCACAGATTACTCCATGTGGGACATCATTGAGAATGGCCCATCTGATGCAGGAAAGATTGGTGAAGATGGCAAAAGAACCCCTCCAAAGACAGATGCAGACAGGAAGACAAGGCAGATAGAGATGAAAGCCTTAAGCACACTGCTCTTGGCCATTCCAAATGAGTATCAACACCAATTCTGCAATTGTACTGATGCTCAGATGCTCTGGAATGCTCTAGAGAAGAGATTCTCAGGTACTAAAAGTACCAAGAGAAATCAAAAGGCAATCTTAAAACAACAGTATGAAAACTTCATCTCAACTAAGAATGAGTCCATGACTCAAACTTTTGACAGGTTTAATAAACTAATTGGTGAACTAGCTACTATGGGAGTACAGATTGATCAAGATGATGTGAACAGAAAGTTCTTAAGGTCCCTTGGAGATGAATGGACCATGTACACTGTGTCATTCAGACAGAATGATCAGTTGGAAGACAAAGAACTTGATGATCTGTACAATGATCTTAGAGTATTTGAAGCTGAGGTGGAGGCAAAGAAGAAGCCTTCTGGATATGTTCATAATGCTGCACTCCTATCAGCATCAATTGATTCTACTGCTAACTCTGAATCAGTTAATGCTGCTAATGGATCAAATCTGGATAAAGGCACTGATTATGTATTTGAAGCTCTTCTTTCTAATCATGGAAATTCTTCTTTGATCAATGATGACTTAGAACAACTTCATCCTGATGATCTGGAAGAGATGGATATTAAATGGCAGATGGCCATGCTCTCCATGAGGGTTAAGAAGTTTATAAAGAGGACTGGAAGAAACAACTTCTCACAAAGAAGAGAAGATGGAGCAGGGTTTGATAAATCAAAGGTAGAATGCTACAAATGCCATTTGAAGGGACATTTTGCTAGAGAATGCAAAAGTGGAATGTCTCACAACAACAACCATCAACAAGCTCAATCTGGAAGCTTCAATAACAACAGAAACTCTGCTCAAGCCCTTGTTTCTCAACAAGGAATGGGGTTTGATTGGAGTGATCAAGCAGAAGAAGCTATTCAGAATCAAGCTCTTATGGCTAAAGTTTCTGATCTCCCATCTGAGGTAAGCTCTAATCTCTGCTCTAAAACTTGCATAGACACTGTTAAAAGGTACAGGGATCACAATCAGAAGATGAGTGATGATCTTAAGAGACTAGAAAAGGATATAAAAGACTATGTGAGGATAGTAGAGAGATTTGAAGATCAAATCAAAGGTTTTCAAGCCAATGAACTACAACACTCATATGACACCAATTACTGGCAGTGGGAGAAAAAGGATTTAGAACTTAAACTGACCAAATCTAAAGAGGAGGTTGAAAAACTGAAAGAGGAGTTAACCAAGGTTAAGCTTGATGTAGAAAAGTTTTCCAATGCTTCTAAAGCAATGGACTCCTTACTGCAAAATCAGATTCATGATAAATTAAGAAGAGGAATTGGGTATAATGCCACACCTCCACCATATAACAACAATTACATTCCTCCTACTTCAGACCTGTTAGACACCAAAGATAGGAAGGACTTGCCTGAGGGAGCCACTGAAATAGATCCCTTAGATGAGGAAATTGTTGAGGATAAGACTGAGAAAGAGGTTGGCAAGAGTAAGGAGAACAAGGTGAGTGGTGAGATTTCTATAGAAAACAACATTATCACCAATGAGGATTGTGGAAGGGCTTGGATCAAATCCAAGAACATAGAGAAGACAGAGGAAAAGTCTGGTAAGGTCCATTATAAACAGACCACAGTTGTGAATCCAGGTCCTTGCAAACAGTGTACTTGTAAGAAGAATGAGCCCCAAAAACAGGACAAAAAGAGGGGAAATCAAAGAAACTGGAATAATCAATGGGCACATAAACAAGGGGTTGATCTGAGTAAAATCAATAGACCAAAACCTTGCTTTATCTGTGGCAAATTGAATCATCTTGCAAAATTCTGTTATTTCAATCCTATGAACCAAAGAATGAATTTCCAAAGATCCATGCAAAAACCCTTTGGTTATAAGAAAATTGAAAAGAACCATGTGGCTAAGAAAACTGTTAAAACTAAAAGCCACATGAAGAAAAAGTATTCTGTTAAAGAAAGTGTCAATATGTGGATTCCTAAAAGCACTAAAACTGTTAGTACTGCTACCACAAATAGTGCTGCTGACAATGATAGTGCTGCTAGAAGTAATACTACTACTAACAATGTTAATGCTGCTAACAAGGTTAGTACTGCTAAACCTGTTAGTACTGCTACACCTGTTAGTACTGCTAACTCTGTTAGTACTTCAAAGGTTAGTACTGCTTCCAGTGTTGATTCTGCTAAGCCAATCATATTGACAAAGTACTCTAATAAAGAGTGCTCTGAGTTTAAAAACCTCATTAAAAAGGAATGTAAATACTTTGATGAGAAAGGAAGACCCAAGATCACTTTGGCTTGGGTCCCCATTCATACTAATTGATCTATTTAATGTGCAGGGCAACCAACAGCTCAAGGGAAAGAGCATATGGCATGTTGATAGTGGTTGCTCTAGGCACATGACTGGCAACATGTCATGCCTTCAGGATTTCAAGCACATGAATGGAGGACATGTTGCATTTGGAGACAATCTTACTGGTGGTAAGATAAGTGGAAAAGGTAATGTCACCAAAGGTAAGATGACATTTGAGGATGTCTACTATGTTGATCAATTAAAGTACAACCTATTAAGTGTATCACAGGTTTGTGACAAACAACATAGTATATTATTTACTAATACTGAGTGTATGATTCTTGCTCCAGGGTTCAAGGTAGTTGATGAAAGCATGATACTACTTAGAACTCCAAGGAAGGACAATGTTTACTGTCTTGATTTGGACAATGTTGATAGTGATTCATCTTTAAATTGTCTTGTTTCAAAAGCTTCTATAGATGAATCCTCTCTTTGGCACAGAAGGATGTGTCACATGAATTTCAAGACTATGAACAATCTTGTTAAAAATAACCTTGTAAGAGGTTTACCTTCAAAAGTCTTCTCATGTGATGATCATTGTGTTGCTTGTCTTAAAGGCAAACAACACAAAACTTCTCATAAGACCAAAGAGTTAAATTCTGTTTCTTCTTGTCTCCAGTTATTGCATATGGATCTGTTTGGTCCTACAAATGTTATGAGTATAGGCAAGAAATCTTACTGCTTGGTTATTGTTGATGATTACTCCAGATTTACTTGGGTATATTTTCTAAGGACTAAGGATGAAACAAGTGGTCTTACCAAATCCTTTATTCTAAGAATTGAAAACCAAACTAATCAAAGAGTAAAAGTCATTAGATCAGATAATGGAACTGAATTTAAAAATCATGATTTAAACACTTTTTGTGAAGGAAAAGGTATTGAGAGACAATATAGTGCTCCTAGGACTCCTCAACAGAATGGTGTTGCTGAAAGGAGAAATAGGACACTAATAGAGGCTGCTAGATCTTTGTTGGCTGATTCAAAATTGCCAATTACATTCTGGGCTGAAGCAGTTAATACTGCTTGTTATGTCCAAAACAGAGTTCTAGTGGTCAAGCAAAAGAACAAGACCCCATATGAGCTTTTAAATCAAAGAGTTCTAGTGGGTGTCCTTGTACAATTCTAAATACCAAATCTCACTTAGGTAAGTTTGATAGCAAAGTAGATGATGGATTTCTTGTTGGATATTCATCTCAGAGTAGGGCCTACAGAGTTTTTAACTCTTCTTCTAGAATAATTGAAGAAAGTGACAATGTCAAATGCAATGAGAACACACCAAATCCTGTTGGGTCTGGACCTCAATGGCTATTTGACATTGATTCACTAACTAACTCTTTTGGTTTCAGTAATGAGTATACAGGAACAGATGGTGGAGAATCAGAGATCACACAAGTTCAAGAAAGTATATCTAAATCTGTGATTTTTCCCATACCCACAGTAAATGAAGACTGTGAAAAGGAATCATTTACTGAACCAAGTCAGAGTGAAGAAGACACTAGAGATGAGGAGACTCAAGAATCAGAAGTGACATCTGAAGACACTTCAGTTGAATTGCATGACTCTAATCTAGAGGCTGGACTGAATGTAGAACCTAGTCATAACACAAGAGTTCAAAAGAATCATCCTCCACAGTTGATAATAGGTGATGTCTCTTCTCCCATGATGACTAGACATCAAAGCAGGCTTCAGGAAATGCAAGATCAACAGCATACAGTGCTCTCATGTTTTCTATCCCAGCTTGAGCCTAAAAAGGCACATGATGCTATGAAAGAATCTAGCTGGATAGAAGCAATGCAAGAAGAATTGTTACAGTTCAAGCTACAAGATGTGTGGGATCTAGTAGACCTTCCTAAAGGTCACAGAGCAATTGGCACAAAATGGATCTTCAGAAACAAGAGAGATGAAAGAGGTATTGTTATAAGAAACAAAGCAAGGCTGGTAGCTCAAGGCTACACTCAAGAAGAGGGCATAGATTATGAAGAAGTTTTTGCACCTGTAGCTAGGATAGAAGCAATCAGACTATTCCTAGCCTATGCTTCTTACATGAACTTCAAAGTCTACCAAATGGATGTAAAAAGTGCTTTTCTCTATGGGTCAATTGAAGAAGAAGTATATGTCTGTCAACCACCAGGGTTTGAAAACCCAAGCTATCCAGACAGAGTATACAAATTAAAGAAAGCACTTTATGGACTACATCAAGCCCCAAGAGCATGGTATGACACCCTGTCATCCTATCTCTTGGAAAATGACTTTGAAAGAGGAGTCATTGATAAGACTCTATTTATCAAAAGAAAGAAGAAGGATATCTTGCTGGTCCAAATATATGTTGATGACATTATTTTTGGTTCTACAAGAAACAACATGTGCAAGGAGTTTGAGGATTTAATGCATCAAAGGTTCAAAATGAGTTCCATGGGGGAACTTACTTTCTTCCTTGGACTCCAAGTTCAACAGAAGTCAGATGGCATTTTTATATGTCAATCCAAGTATGTGCAGGATATTCTAACCAAGTTTGGTTTCTCAGAATCAAAACCTGCCAGCACACCTATGGAAACACACAAGCAGATCACAGCAGATCTTGAGGGGGAGGATATGGATGTGCATCTTTATAGATCCATGATTGGCTCTCTCATGTATCTCACAGCATCAAGGCCAGATATTATGTTTCCAGTCTGTGTATGTGCAAGATTTCAAGTTAGGCCAAAGCAATCTCACTTTCAAGTTGTTAAGAGGATATTCAGATATCTCAAAGGGCAACCCAGATTGGGACTTTGGTATCCTCATAACTCACCTTTTGACCTAATAGCATACTCAGACAGTGATCTAGGTGGGGCAAACTTGGACAGAAAATCTACTTCTGGAGGATGTCAGTTTTTGGGTGCTAGACTAGTCTCATGGCAGTGCAAGAAACAAACCACAGTATCCACATCTACAACAGAGGCAGAGTACATAGCAGCAGCAAGTTGCTGTTCTCAAGTCTTATGGATTCAGAATCAAATGCTGGATTATGGGGTAACCTTTCTACACACTCCAATCTTTATTGACAACAGCAGTGCTATTAGCATTGTAAATAATCCAGTCAAGCACTCAAAGACAAAGCACATTGAAATCAGGTATCACTTTATAAGAGATTGTAATGAAAAGAAACTTATTCAAGTTGTCAAAGTTCACACTGATAATCAGTTTGCTGATCTATTCACTAAAGCTTTTGATGTGGGTAGATTCACTTTCTTGGTAACAAGTGTGGGAATGATACTCTGAATAATCTTCTTCTCAAAAAGTGGTTTTATACCTGTATATTTTTATTCTTGGTATTACTAATCTTCTTCTTCAGGATATACATAGCAGTACTCAGTATTTAGCAAGTTGAAAAGGAGTAAGTATAGTTAATATTGCTTTCAGTTAATACTGCTTTCAGTTAATACTGCTTGTAGTTACTACTGCTTGTGGTTAATACTGCTTTCAGTTAATACTGCTTGTGGTTAATACTGCTTTCAGTTAATACTGCTTGTGGTTAATACTGCTTTCAGTTAATACTGCTTTCCGTTAATACTGCTTTCAGTTAATACTGCTTGTGGTTAATACTGCTTGCAGTTAATACTGCTTGCAGTTAATACTGCTCGTGGTTAATACTGCTTTCAGTTAATACTGCTAGTGGTTAATACTGCTTTCAGTTAATACTGCTAGTGGTTAATACTGCTTAGTAGTTAATACTGCTAGTTAGTTAATACTGCTAGCCGTTACTACTCCTAGTAGTTAATACTGCTCTAGGTTAATACTGCTTATATTCCGAATACTATAAATACTTTTTGCCCGCCTAAAAGTTCATAACGACTCTTTGCATACTGTTCTCTTGCGCTCAAAACCTTTTCTCTCTCAAGTTCGAAGTTTTCAGGCAAGTTTTCACTAAGATCAATGGCATCCATGACGTTCATCGACGAGCACAACGAGATTGCGATGCTACAAAAGCCAAAGCAAGCTTCAGGATTTCATCAGATTGTGGATTTCCTCAAGTCAAGTCACATTGCTCATGCTCTTACTGTATCCCCTACAATCTACATTGAGCACCAAAGGCAGTTCTGGGCTAATGCAACCATTGTTGTGGAAAATGGTGTGCAAATGATCAAGACAAGAATCTGTGATCACTCACTTACAGTTACTGAAGAAGTCATTCGCATCAGTCTACGTCTAGACGATGCCTCTGGTATAACGTCTATCTCTAATGATGAACTGTTTTCTAATCTTACTAGAATGGGGTATGGAGGCCCATTGGGTGTTTTCAAATTCTCAAAAGCAAAGTTTTCACCCCAATGGCGTTTTCTTGTTCATACCCTGATGCATTGCATCTCCAAAAAGACCACTGGATGGAGTGAGTTCAGCAGTCCAATTGCATATGCTTTGGTATGCTTGGCTACATCCAGAAGGTACAATTTCTCAAAGATGATTTTCAGTGATCTTGTATCAAATATGGGAAACAAAAAGAGTTTCTTTATGTATCCCAGATTTGTTCAGGAAGTAATTAACCATGAATTGACGGATATACCTCAACCTGTTGGGGTATATGTACCTAAACCCCCAAAAGGCAAGGTTTTCTCAAATATGAGAAGATCTGCTGGGGACTCGGAAGGAGTTGACACCCCATTGTTCTCTACAATGATGGTGGTGTCCCAAAACACTGAAGGTATGGCAGCAGGGTCAAGGCCCTCATTAGACAAACCCACTGCTAGCCAAGCCCAACCTTCCCTCTCAAAATCAATTCCACAGTCCCTTCTGCATAAGCCCACTTCTACAATTACCCAAACTTATCAAAGAAAACAGGTAAAGAAGGCTCCTTCCCTTCTTGTACCATCACCAACTAAGCCTTTAAGCCCTCTAAGGGAGAATTCTCCCCTAGAGAATATCCAAAGGGAAACCACAAGAGTATCTCCCAACCCAAAGGAGGTGCTCTCTGAGGAGGAGGTAGAGCATATGGGTGATGAGGCTGCCACTACTCCTGCTAGCACAGAGGAGGAAAGTGGTAACATCAATAAGACCTCCCCCATGGCAACTTTGAATGAGCAATCATTTGAAGGTCCTTGGTGCCAAGAAACCACAGGGGTGGATAGTGCTTCTGCTAGGCAGAAGACTTCCACTACTAAAAGATCCAATGATCCTTCAATAGGGGGTAACACTCCTGGAGAAGGTGAGGACAGATATAACTATGATGAATTGATGGAGGCAATGGGCAACATCAACATGGATGTACTCAAACAGGGCAAAGATATAGAAGAGCTAAAACTCATTGTACTGTCACAACAAGAACAAATCATCAAGTTGAAGCAAATGGTAAGGAAACTGATTCTGCAAAAGAAGAAGAAACAATTTGTGCTCAGAAGGAGGAATCCAGTGACTGATGCTCCCAAAAAGGGGGAGTCAGAAGCTGATGCCAAAGCTAAGGGGGAGCAAGAGGAAAAACATAATGTTGAGGGGGAGAATGAACAAGCAGCAGTAACAGAGTTAACACCAACAGAAATTGAAGTAGCTGAAGTGCTAATCAAAGCTAAGAATGACACTCCCAAAGCAAAGGGAGTGGTCATAAATGAAGGGAGAGACAGAAAATCAGAACAGAAAGACAAAGCTGCAGAATCAAAGAATAAGGGAAAAGAAAAGATAGTGGAATCTGATCAACCAATCAAGAAGCAAAGGTTGGTTGAATCAGATGAAGCTTTAGCAAGGAAAATGCAGAAGGAGATGGAAAAAGAAGAAAGAGCTCAGGTGGAGAAGGACAGGGAAATGGCAAAGGCTTTAGCTGCTGAGCTAAATAAAGCCTATCAAAAGGGGCTTGAAACTGAAAAGGCTAAACAAAGGGCTATAAGTCTGAGAAAGGCTATGATGGCTAATACAAGTGCAAAGAAAAGAAGACCTTCACAAACTTACCTTGCCACTCAGGAAAGAAACAAAATGATAACTTTCTTGAGGAGTGCAATTGGGGTAAAGAAAGAAATGTTTGTGAAGATGAGTTTTGATCAAATCAGAGAGCTCTATGAAAAAGAAATGGGGAATCTGAAGAACAATGAAAAGAAAAGAGTAGAGTTTGAAAAGAAGGCCAAGGAGAGTAATGATATAGATATGAATCAACCATTCCCTGAAAGTGAAGAGGGAACTCCTATCAAAGAAATGGCAAGGGAAAAGGAAGAAAAGAAGAAGGAAGCTACTCTAGTACAGGTTCAAAAGACTTTGAAAAGAACCAAGATGATGGCCAAAAGAAAGAAAGATAAGAAGCCTAGAGTAGAAGAAGAACAAAATGTTGCTGAAGAAGAAGTGGCACCTGAGTCATCAAGCCAGCAAGGGTCATCAATCAAAGATGATGTAAGCTTATATATGGTAGTGATGGACAAAGTGCCTGAACCAATTTCTGCAGAACCTGTTGGAGTTAAGCCACCTGAGATCATTCACTGGGATGTACTGACAATGGATGGGAAAGATTACATCAAACTCAAGAGGAAGGGTGATAAGTATGAAGTATTCAACACTTGGGTCAAGATTGTCAGAACATGCTCTAGATCTGATATAGAAGAGATGTTTGACATAGGAATTAAGCTGTATGCAGATCATCTGAATACTCCAGGAATTTCTCTTACAAAACTGGTGATGGAGTATCTATGCATGATGTTCAAACCTGAAGAAGTGGACCAGGTCATCAAGAGTGTGTTTAAAGAAGTCACAAGTTGGACTTTATATGAAACTAGTGGAGTATATGCAGTGACTTTGGATAGAAATCACACAGAATACTTCCTAGTGGATAGAGTATATAATCATACCATACTGAAGGTTCATGCCATGCTAAAGAAGAAGTTGTGTTGTGCACCAAATTCAGAAATGGCCAAGTACCTAATTCAGAGGATAATCAATCAGAGTTTGGGACTGAATCCAGACTTAGGAGCATGATCTTGGAAGTTTTGGGAGCATCAAAAAGAGCATCTGGAAGAATATCTGAAGAACTTGACTTCTCTTCTAAAAGTCAAGTTAGGGGGAGATTGTTGGGAACTGAAGATTCTACTAAGTGTAGTTACTACTGCTAGTACAAGTGTAGTTACTACTGCCAGAACAATTTGAAGATTAATACTGCTAAGTGTTACTACTGCTAGTAGAATTGCTACTGCTAGTTAAAGTTAGTACTGCTTGAACAAAGTTAGTACTGCTTAGCTAGTTAGTACTGCTAGTAGTTAGTACTGCTTGCAGTTAATGCTGCTAGATGAAGTTAATGCTGCTGAGCATTATTAGTGTTGCTAAAGAGATCCGGATGGAATGTACTACAGCTGGATATACTGAAGATATACTTAGAAGATATACATGGAAGATATACTGAAGATTTGTTTATTCTTTGTAATTATCTTTTTATCAGTATATGTATAGAATGTTTAGAATAGATAGAGATAACTTTTGATAATTGTTTGTCAAGAGAGAAATCAACCTCAAGGCATAGATCCTAATTCTAGAGAAGTAGAATTCGTATTGGTGAGCTTGTTCATCAATATTGAGGTTGAGTGAGTAATCTTGTAACTGCAAAGCATCAAATAAAAGCTTACAGTTTGTTATTCATATTTACTGTGTTGATTTACTGTTTCATTGAATATCAAAGTGTTATTCCGCAACTTCTTTGATATTGTTTCTGAGAATTAATTCTTGTTGAGAATTCGATCCTGACAATCGTGTTAGATCGTGACAGTCGGTTCACTTCAAACTTTTGGGATGGGTTTCAGAAAGAGCTTGGTACTCGAGTAAAGTTAAGTACGGCTTACCATCCACAGACCGACGGGCAGAGCGAGCGAACGATCGAAACCTTGGAAAACATGTTGAGGTCTTGTGTCATCGATTTCGGGGGTAGTTGAGACTCTCACCTGCCTTTGGTGGAGTTTGCTTACAACAATAGCTACCACTCCAGTATTGGGATGGCACCTTTCGAAGCATTGTATGGGCGAAAGTGTCGGACTCCAGTGTGTTGGCTTGAAGTGGGAGAAAAGCAGTTCGTCGGGCCTGAAATCGTGCAAGAGACTGCCGATAAGGTCAAGTGCATTCGTGAAAGAATGAAAGCGGCTCAGGATCGTCAGAAAAGCTATGCCGATAAGAAGAGGCGACCGATGGAATTCCAAGTAGGCGACCGCGTTATGCTTAAGGTATCACCATGGAAGGGCATTATACGGTTCGGAAAACGTGGGAAGTTGAGTCCCCGTTTCCTCGGACCTTTCAAAGTACTTAAGCGAGTGGGTTTGCAAGCCTAACAGTTGGAACTGCCACCGGAGTTGAGCAGAATACACAACACGTTTCATGTTTGCTACCTCCGGAAATGTTTGGCGGTAGAAGACAGCGTCATTCCCCTTTCAGAGCTAAGGGTAGACGAAGGAAACCGTTGTGTGGAAGAACCCGACGCCATCTTAGAGAGAAAGTCTAAGAAGTTGCGTCACAAAGAAGTCACAT
Organism: Arctium minus; assembly: GCA_954870635.1. Taxonomy (NCBI): domain Eukaryota; kingdom Viridiplantae; phylum Streptophyta; class Magnoliopsida; order Asterales; family Asteraceae; genus Arctium; species Arctium minus. Next base: position 149,316,320 of record OX941081.1, read on the forward strand.
TGGTCAAGGTGCAGTGGAAGCATCACCGGGGAGCTAATGTGACTTGGGAAGCTGAGGAGGATATGAAGCGTAGATATCCTCATCTCTTTGTATAGTTGGATTTCGGGGACGAAATCATTCCCAAGTTGGGGAGGATTGTAACACCCTGAATTTTGGGGTTGGGTAGAAAGTTGACCTTTACCCAAAGTTCAAGGGGGTAATTTGTAACTTGGGCTATATAAATAGAAATCAAATTTGAGATATTTTCTAATATCTCATTTTGATCTGAATCGTGTTTGAGAATCCAGAGAGAAAGAGAGAAGCAAGTGGAAAAAGAGTTCGATCGATTCGGACAAATCAAGGTACGAATCTAGCTTAATGCTTTGATCCGAATGTTTTTAGCCGTGTAGAATCTCGTTGTGAAGGTTTTTAACCGTTCCATTTCGAGATCTGAGTATTTTTTATTTGGATTTGGGTTCAGCATCTCCGGCATGTTCTTGGGGAACAAGACGACCAGATATGCTAAGGACCGGGAAAATGCATTCGACCGGTTTGTGTTCGACTGGGAAGATGCATTCGACCGGTGTGTGTTCGACCGGGAGATGCTTCGACCGGTATGCCTTCGACCGGATTTCGTGTTCGACCGGATTTCGTGTTCGACCGGATTAGGTTCTGTTAGTTGTTAGCTTATGTTATTTTGAGTTCTAAGTCAGGTAGCGGAAGAGTTATCTGTGTTTCGACTTACCGATTCTTTCGGTGTTGTCATAGGTAGCGCTCGTTAAGAAGAAGGAAACAGAGGTGAGTTCCTACTATCATTTCAAACTTTACACATATCAAAAGTTACCTTTTGGGATCTTATCCTGTTAAAGTAAAATGATGTTTTACTTACACGTTATGCGATTATGTGAAAAGAATATTTAAGAGCTCCTTTTTAATGATTTTCATTATTACCAGAAGTTGATCTGGAAATAACATTTTGTTTATAAAATGTATTTATACCATATGTTTATTTATGGTTGGTCACATAAGTTGTTGTGACGAGTCTGTACCATTACTAGCGGATCCCTAGGTTTTGAGTCGACTGTATTGTTGGGATGTCATATTCCCCAAATTTGTAGCTATGGGTCACATGTTCCTCGGGGGAAACTTGGTACGGTTATGTGAGGCCGGATACTAGCCATGGTTCATAGTGATCCTAGCGAAGGAGTATACATTGGTTTTGCTTGGGGCTTGATCTCACGTTGAAGCACAGACTTCTGTGTTCGTATCCTCGGATTCCAATTATTTAGCTCGTAACTCGGATTTTGGCCTAACTTTGTGTTACGCCACAATCCTTGGTAAAATGTTTTATTGACGGTCCTTTTATAAATGTTTATAACGGAAAAGCCCGGATGAGGCAAGGACTTAAATTGTAGATTTAACCTCTTTGGAAATATTATCTTGATACAAAAGTTTTTGTCATTTGAGTTTTATAAACTGTATGTTCTCACCAGGCTTTAAGTCTGACACTTTTTCTCAAACGGTATGTGTAACAGGTTTCCATTAGCGGTGGGTTGCCAGGTTTTTGGAGAGACGAGTTTTGAGTCTCGAGGTTTTTGGAGATATCTAGTGTTGTATCTAGGCATTTGTTAAGTCCCAATTCTTTTGATGAATTGTGGTCTGTCAACTGATGAAATCTCGATATGGGGATCTAGATTAGTTTGTTGATGAACCCTTTATCTGTACTGGTTTTGTAAAGTCTTAAGGACTGATCCCATTTATGGGAAGTTAATTGCAATATTTTCGTCATGTTGTCAGGATTCCAGGTTTTATTTTACTCTGATTTTTGAGGTGTTTGTACTCCCATAGTAGCTAGTTCACCAATCAGTTTGTTAAACCTGTCAAAAGTTTGAGTCATGGACTCATTCTTAGTTGACATAAAGTTTTCATACTGTAGCTTCAAGATTGCCTTTTGATTTCTCTTGGTACTTTTGGTACCAGAGAATCTCTTCTCTAGAGCATTCCAGAGCATCTGTGCATCAGTGCAATTACAGAATTGGTGTTGATATTCATTGGGAATGGCCAAGAGCAGTGTGCTCAAGGCTTTCATCTCTGTCTGCCTTGTCTTTCTTTCTGCATCAGTCTTTGGTGGAGTTCTTTTTCCATCTTCACCAATATTTCCTGCATCAGATGGGCCATTCTCAATGATGTCCCACATAGAATAATCTGTGAGGAGAATGTATTGCTTGATTCTAATCTTCCACATGTCAAATTCATTGGGTCTGAGCATTGGAACTTTTGAGACCAGAGTACTGTTTGATTCAGCTGTGTTTTCCATGATGAATAAGATTTCTGAGAATACTAGCTCTGATACTACTTGTGAGGATCTTAATTCTAAACAAGAATAAACACTTAGAAACAATATTAAAGGATTTTGCGGAATAACACTTTAATATTCAATAATCTATGAAAACAGTGAATCAGAAGAACAACTTGTAAACTTTATTGAATGATTGTAAAGCTACAAGATTCAACACTCAACCTCAATATTGATGAACATGCTCACCAATACGAATTCTACTTCTCTAGAATTAGGATTACAAACCTTGAGGTTGATTCTCTCTATCAAAACAAAAATTCAGAATTCTCTAAGTTATTCTCTATCAATTACAAACTATTATATATATACTGAAGATAAAAGATAGTTACAAATAATAAAAGATCTTCAAAATAATCTTCCATCTTTATCTCCAAGCTTTCCATAATCTTCAAACTTGATCTGCACGAATCTTGATTATCTCATAAGCAGCACTAAGTCTTCAAGAGTATTAATACTTTGAGCAGTATTAATGTTCAGCAGTACTAACTACTAGCAGTACTAAAATTGCTTAGCAGTAGTAATCTCCTCTAGCAGTATTAATCTTGACTTAGCAGTACTAATCTTGATCAACAGTATTAACTTCACTCAGCAGCATTAATCTCAGAAGTATTAATCAAGTTCTTCTAGCAGTATTAACTGTACTTGTGAATTTCTGAATTTCCCAACATCATTTGTCAGCAGTCAAAAAAAATTTTAGATACCTCAGAGGCACACCTTATTTAGGTCTCTGGTATCCAAAATTGTCTAGCTTTGATTTAACAGCATACACTGATGCAGATCATGCAGGATGCAAGCTAGACAGAAAGAGTACATCAGGATGCTGTCAATTAGTGGGAAATAAGCTGATAAGTTGGACATCCAAGAAGCAGAACTGTGTTTCAACTTCCACAGCAGAGGCAGAATATGTTGCTGCTGCTAGTTGTTGTTCTCAAGTCATATGGATGCAAACTTAGCTCCGAGACTATGGCTTACAATATGACAGAATTCCAATTCTGTGTGATTCAAAAAGTGTCATAGCCATCTCTGCCAATCCAGTACAGCACTCCAAAACAAAGCACATTGATGTAAGGTACCACTTTCTGAAAGATCATGTTGAAAAGGGAACGATAGAGATGCATTTTGTACCAACTGAACTTCAACTTGCTGATATTTTCACAAAAGCTTTAGATGAACGAAGGTTCATTTTTTAATTTTCAAGCTGGGTATGTTGAACATGTCTGCCTAACACACTAAAACATCAGAGTCTCTGATCCATTCATCCGAGCCTCTGACATGCGTAGCATGTTCAGCCAGAGCTTCTGAAACTAATTTCAGAGCCTCTGGACTTTTAACAATTGGTAAAAATCATTCTTTTGTATCTCTAAGCATCTGTCAAGGGGGAGAAGATAAAAAGACATTATTCTTTGGTCAAGGGGGAGACAAAGAACCTTTCATCTTTCAAGGGGGAGAAAGTAAGCTTCTCTGATACTCATATCAGAGCCTCTGATCTTCTCTGATATTTTTATATATCAGAACCTCTGATCTTGCCTCTGATATTTATATCAGAGCCTCTGATATTGTCTCTGATACTCATATCAGAGCCTCTGATATTTTCTCATTAAACGAATATTCTAGGAAATTCTTTTAATAATAAATCTTTTGGATAACCATTCGTTTCTTTTCAAAGTCCCTACAGGAGACCCCTTCCCATTTTCTTAGTAACTACACACGTAAGTGCAACAGTTTTTAATACCACGTGTCACAAAAAGGAAGAGTAAGAGGTCAAACGACTTTATCAAAAAGGTTAGATCTCCGCCGTTTCACATTATGCACTCGATTGTACGATTTCTAAACTTGGATATAAAAACAATTTTACATCCGGATATCCATTTTTACTTATTACTCTCGAGAACTCTTTCTCTCTCTAAAAGCATTTGAACTTCATCTTCTTCACTTCAACTCTCAAATGGCGTCCTCCAGTGAATGGTGCAAACTTTTTCCCAAAACTGGTGAACCTTCAAGGTTGTATCGTTTTCCGATTAAAGACAACAATCATATGATTCAGCTTGATTCGTCCAAAATTGAAGAACAATACAAAGTCAATTGCGAGTTCTTCTCCAACTGTGAACTTACTCAAGCCCTAACTGCCTTTACCACTGAATTCCCCCTTTCTTTTGTTCAAGAATGGTATTCTTCCAGTCACTACACCGATGTACATCACAGACTCATTGGAGAGTTAGACATCTCTCAAGATGTGAAATGTCAACTTCTCACCGCTGAAGAATTTCAAATCCAGTGTTTTGAAAAACGCCCAACTTCTGAAACCCTGCTCCAGTTCATCCGTATGCTAGGTTACAATATTGAAATCACCAGGTTGAGCAACTTCCGACGACAACATCTACCACCAATCTGGAACTTCATGTTCTCTGTACTAAACCGAACTCTCACCTGCAAACTAGGAAGCATGGATCAAGCGACACCCGAAATTTTGTCAATAATTTATGCCTTATTCTTCAATCGCAACTTGGACATGGCAGGCATCATTTTTGATTTAATTCTCACATCCCTAGAGAAGAAGAACAAATGCTTGACAAAGGACCCTGAACAAACGACCCAATCATCCAAGGTTCCTTCGATAACTTTCCCCAGATTTCTATCTCTGATCATCCATGCTGCCATCGAGAAACTTCAAATAATCACCAACCCTGATCAACCAAAGACTCCATTCTACATAATGAACAGTTTCAAACCAACGATTCTCTCCGAAGACTATCCAGAAGCAAGGCGGATACCTCACCACATGCTGAATCAGGTAAATCCTCAATCTTTAGCCCTAGCTTCTTATCTCAGTGTTGCCCAAGGACTAGAGCCAGTCCTGGGAACCCCAACACACTTAGGTCCTGAGCCTCAAATGGAGAGTGAGAGGAACTCTACTTCAGAGGGATCTGAGGACCCTAAAGTTCAGAGTTCTCTAAAGAGTGAACGAGAGGGTACTCTTGCCAGAGAAACCGAAGTTCAAAGAGATGACAGCGCAACTGTAAGGGTTGTCAACGAGGGAGATATGGAAGAAACCTCATCTGCTAGTGAAGAGAATAGCTCTACTAGCTCTGAGGAAAGTGAGGGTGAATCTTCAGAGACTAGCTCTGAAGATTCTTAGAGAGAGAAGAGTAAGTCCTTTATGGACTTGGAGAAACCTGAGAGTTCTTCACCCTAATCACAAAAAGATGCCCCAAGGCACATCTATTTTAGGACCCCTACCCCATCTCCCAGTGCAACCACCCAATCTAACCTACCTAATCCAGAGGTAATGGTTATTGAATTAGAGGTGCACACCTCGAAACCAAACCAGCCAGCCACTTCAGAGGTACCTTTTTCTACCTCTGAAGTTCACAAACCTGGGGAAACCCAGTTTCTGGATAAGTCCTCTTCACAGGACTTAGCCAATATGATCAGTACTAAGTTGCCTCAGAGTACAACAGAAATTCCTACACACGATGATGCCTCTGTGGCTCATCTCTCACCCTTTAGGCTATCTCGTAGAAGCTGTCCAACTCAAAGACAATGGCTAGACCTACAAACCCAAGGATTGACTTGTCTGGATCGCAGGGTCAACTCCCACATTCACTTCCAGTCCTCTGATACTGAGGAGGAGGATTTGGTTGAGAACAGAACGCTCAGAGATGATTCTCCGGAACATCAAGGATTGAGCGGAAGTCCTTCCAGAGACAACATAAAAATATCTCTGAACGAAGGCTCCTCTGAACTCGAGGAAAAATTGGCTACATGTGTTGTAACCAATGTACCCCTCTCTGAACTTCTCACAAAATCTGAGTTCCAGAGATTATGTGAGGACGTCAGAGGCTCCATGAATGAGCATAACTTTCAGCGAATTGACGGTTCAGAAACTTCTGCCCTGTGCTCTGAAAATTCCAAACTCAGCGCAGAGGTTTCCACTCTGAAGACCCAACTTTTTGATTCCTCTAGGAGGATTCAAGGGTTGGAACAGGAAATGGTTCAGCTCAGAGCAGTTTCTTCTCTGGAAATTGCAGCTCTAAAAGCTCAGGTTGCTACCCTACAGATGCAATCCTCTTCCATTGTCGACATAAAGAGTGATATCAAAGAGCTTAAGGACGAGGTGGTAGCCAACAGATCACTTGCACTCTATCCAGAGCATTTGGCTACTATCTCTGACCTCATCAAGACAACCATTCAAACCTCTCTACCCTCCAAAGGCGCATCCTCAGAGCTTCCCACTCCATGAGTACAGACTGCTGAGGAACTCGTCACCAAAAATGATCTGGCCTCATTCAAGTCTGCCATTATGAGCCGTATCCTGACATGGACCTCAAAGATCTCAACCATCACTCAGAAGCAGGTTAAAGCCACTCTGGAACTTCATCGCTATACTTCAGAGGACCAGATCGCTGAAATCAGAACTGCGGCTTCAGAAGCAATTGAATATATTCAGAAGGCTGCTCTTGACCCCAAAGGAAAAAACATCGTTGAACCAGAGTTCCTCAAATACAAACGCAAGTATCCTGATGAGACTTGTAGAGGTGCAGCGAAGAGAGCCAAATTTGACGATTCAGAGGACTCAGATGATGATGGAGTCTCTGAATCACAAAAGGGGGAGATCAGATATAAAGCTTCACATACCTCTGAACCAGTAGGTAGCGTTAAAGAGAAGGAACCAGAGAGGAACACCACCTCTGCTGATGATAATCAACAGATTGGGGCTCTGAAAGAAGATAACGAACAACTAATAGATTATTCTTCTTCAGAAGATGCATTCTCATCACCAGAAAGACCAACTCATGTGATGAGAGATGCTTACGAATCAGAGTCTAAGGAAGAACAGAAGGCAGATTCTGAAAGAGAGAAAGAAGCTATTGGAGATCAAATTGAAGTAATTGATGTCGACGAATACGTTTTCAAAAACGTTCAACCTCATCATACTTCAACAGCAACAGAATTGAGAGACTCACCAGAGATAGATGGGTACATCTTTGAACCTACACAAGAAGATCCTCCACAGACAAAGGAACCAAAGACCATGGTTGTTCATGAACAGGCTCCTTCAAAGAATCCTGTTCAGAAGGCAAGCATCGGTCTACCAGCCAAAGTATTTTCTCAACCTCCAACATTCCTTGCATCAAATCCCGAAGCCTCCATAGAAGACCACTTCAGATATATCTACTGTGAGTTCAATTTGGCAGACACAGGTCCTCTCAGATGATCCAATCAGAGAGGACATGCCGGACTATGAGCGAAGATTAGTCAGAGATAAAACAAGACCAAGAGCACAGGTCCTCTCAGATGATCCAATCATCAAGATCAACAAAATATCTGAGAAGACCTTTGCTTACAACAAGATAATCTATAGGCACTATGTGGTAATTCGATCTGATTAAAAGATTTACGAGTTCAATGATAATGATCTCGTAAATCTAAATCCATATGATTTACCACATTTGTATGCCTATTGTTCTGCCATATATGATCATGGAGGAAGAGAAATCAGAATGGGCATGGTTGAAGTCAGACGAGTAACGGAATCCTATGTCAAACATAGAGTGAAACGTGACTTCCAGATTGCTCTGAACTTAGGGGAAGAAAAGCTGGAGGTAACTGAACCTGTGGAGTTGATCGATAAACTTGAGGAACATAAGACTGGATCAATTATAGCAGAACCTCTGGGTTTCGTTTACAGAGTCAATCAAGTGAAGAAGATCTTTCTTGCCTCAGAAGTATCAAAGTACTCTGATGACACATTAAGAGGAATATAGAAGATGATCCATGCGAAGAAAGAACGACACATAACAGATCTACTGGAAAAAATGAACTTAGAGATCAACTCGATGATTAACTTCAGAGAGCTCATCATGAAGTTTCACAACATCTGTTCTAGTGATAGGTTCTAATTTATTTTTTAATATTATCTTTCTCTGTAATGAATTTCCAAACTTAATAGTAATGTTTAAGAGGATCATTTTCTCCTCTATGCTTTCTAGTTTAAGTTTTATGTTCCCTGCTATTCTTGCATCTATTATTTTCAACACTTAGGGGGAGATTGTTAGCTCCAAATCTTCATTTGTTAAAGTGTTGAAAATATCCAAGTCCTACTTCAGAGGACTTCCAGAGACAGACTTCAGAGAACAAAGATTTCAGAGGACGAAGACTTCAGAGGACGAAGACTTCAAAGGACATACCTGCCTCTGAAGTACACATCAAAGATGAACACCTTCAACAGAAGACATCAGAGATGGCTTCATTAGAGGCTCTTAAGACATTCTCTCTGAAGAAGGGGCTGAAGACATTTTCTTGAAGTATCAGAACAGATAACCAATCACTTAGTGATAAGATTTACTTTATAGAGTAGGTTACTGTTCAAGCATGTCTTGAACTTACCTTTTAGGTAAGACACTGTTCAAGCACGCTTCTATTTGTCAGAATAATACACTGTTCACTTTATGGTCCAATAAATAGGACCATCACTCCTTTGACAAAAGTGTGCTTTTTGATATCTTGTATTAAAAGATTCAACTGAATATATCTCACGAAGATCTTGTTCTTTCTACTTGCTTTATATATGAACTGTGATATTTGAATCTGCTTTTGATATTAAACTATATTGCTTCCGCTGTTTATACTCTTGTTGTTTATATCATTATTGTTATAAGATTAAATATGGGATCCAACACTTTGATTTCTCATTCTTGTACTCTTCCCCTTTCTAACATCTTGCTTGACTTTCGCTTTGAAATGGTTCTGCCTTTGAAATCTCTAATTATCTCCCCCTTTCTGATAAGATCAACTCTAATCTGACTTTGAAATCTTGAAATTCTCCCCTTTTTTGATGAGTTATCAGAATCAGAATCATCAAAACATTTCAATGTTAGTTCTGTCTTTTAAATCATCTCCCCTAAATATTCAATATAAGTTCTGTCTTCATGAACAATCTTTCCCAAATAGGAAAATATTCAATCTCCCCCAATCTGATCTGATATTAAGATACTTTCGGCAATTCATAAATGTATTCATCCGAATCTTTTCAAATTCAGACAAATTAGGAATGGTAACCCTGAATCAACATATGAAACAGTTAGAATGCCTGTCAGTAACACAAAATTACTGATTACAACAAATGTACTTTATAAGGAGCTTGAGTGATGTTCACTCCCCAGAACTTCCATTCAATCATTGAAAAATACAAGGTTAATCTATGAACGTTCTGACAGAAAAACAAATTTTCTGTGTGTACGTGCTTGTGTATGAAAGAATTTAGCACAATGATTGCTTTTAATAAGGCTCAAACTTATGTAAACCATTGAGACAACAACAGTTATACACAGACTCAATGTGCATGAGAAAGGGTCGAAGGTGGGGCAACTTTCCTTCTTTTTCAATATTTGAGTCTTCCAAATGAAGATCAAATAGAATATGTGTTTCTTCCCCTTGAAAAATGAAACATTTTTTTGTTGAGAAAAGAATGAGTAGTAGGTGGGGTTTTATACAAGAGTTGGCATGGACTAGTTGCCTGTTTCCATGAAGGCCACGAAGAAGTGTAACCCAACAGATTATGCGGCTACCCGACTCAGAAAAAGTTTGGTGCAAAGTTTGATATTCTTTTACTCTGATCTGTCACCTCTTTCTTTTAATCTTTTGAGCTCACTTCTAACCAACCTCTCTTTTACATTTTACCTCAGCACACACCCACTCTCAATTCTCTTGACCCCTCTCCCCTCAATCACTCAAGGATTATTTCGGGATAGGAAACACTGGTTAACGTGAATCCATGGAAGTCTTTTAACCACTCATACTGAATCCCATGTAATTTGTCCTAAAAAACATTTAATACACAAGTATTAATCTTGACAGTATATAGACAAGTTAATACACAAGTATTAATCTTTTGGAAACACATGGTCAGATAAACATGAAAGTACTTATATGAAAAACATTTAAAATCACACTTCGAAATTCATAAAAGATTTGAGAACACGAAGTGGTTTGAACGTTTAAGAAAACATTTTTTATACCTGAAAGTCGTTCAACTTTCAAAGCATGGTAGAGTTTAAGAAATTAGAAATATATACCTTTAGCGTAGAAATTCTGAACTCCCCCTAAAATAAATACCATCTTGTAAGCATCGTTGACAAAAACATCAGATACTCCCCCTTGGTATCTGTAAAAAGTCAATTCATCATAAAAATATGTCAGTTAAAATTTTAATAAACTTTTATCTTCTCCCCCTAAAAGATATGACAGTGAAAATTTTATAAACTTCCCCTCAAAGTAAAAACTACTTTAGAAAGAGGTTATCTATTAAGCATCCTTTTGAAGAAAACCTTTTGAGAACGGGTTATCTAGAAGCCATTTGTACATATTCTCCAGTGAGAATAGTAACTGTCCATCTTTATCATTGAAGACCGGGTCTTGAACTATTTTGTTCAAAAACCAATCATCTTGACATTGAAGATCGGGTCCGGATCTGTTGTAATCAGAAACCATTGTTCTTTCTTGTTGGTCCCGAAGGTGCTTAACAAGTTTGTAGAAGGGGGGGGGGGGTTGAATACAAACACAGAAATTAAAGTTTAATAAATTGTTTATTGATAAATCAAAATACAATTTACAAGTTTGTTGCGGAATAAGATTAAGACAGACTCAATCTAAACAAACTTAAGAAACACTAAGATGGTTGCACAAGAAATTCAGAGAATGGGGAATTTTTAGAGAGATAGAAAACAAGGGTTTCTATTTTGGAGTTCAAGGATTGAGCACACCTTCAGATGAAGGAGTGAGCTTCCTATTTATACCCTATGCATTAAATGCATGGCAGGGTACTTTACACGTGGCATTCATAGATTGGCTTTGGTAGTCTCACTTTTGGAGACATGCTTTTGGCCACTTTATGAACAGTGTAGTTGACAGAGTTGGTGTACGATTTGTGGCAGAGACTTGTCCGTTCTGACACATCGTACTGGTTGTGCAAGGTAAGACAAAAGAAAACTTGAGGCATAAGCTTTGTGATCGTTGATCGCTGAGTATCTCTTCTTCCAGAGATAAAGAAGTTCAGCTATCGCTGAAGCTTTTCCTCAGGCTTCTTCGCGTAAGTAGATTTGTCTGGTCTTCGCTGATATCCGCATCAGGTCACTAGTAGACTTATCTATTGTTCAGTGGCTTCGTCTTCGATTCATCTATGAACTATGTTGACGCGAGACTTGTCTTCAGGGATTACGTTAACTGTGTTACATAGGAAACTATCAGTGATAACTGAACAGACTCAGTTTGATCGCTGAAAGTGAAACACATACATATTAAATGTTTACAGAAAGGTCATCAGCGATAACTGAACAGACTCAGTCTGATCGCTGATGATGAAACACTAATACATATAATAACGTAATTTTCACTAAGTATAAAAGAGGGTCGTTATCAAATCACTGAGAGAGTTTGGATCAACAATCTCCCCCTATTTGATAATGACAAAGTAACAAAAGAAAATTACTTTATGATTCAAAATATAGGAATAAAAAGGACTCATAGAATGCATGTCCCAATTACTATTTTGAGGGATCTTTTACAGTACTGATAGGGTTAAGTACATCACTGCAATTTTCATTTAATTCAGGGATAGAATTACAAGATATGAAAATCATAAGTACAAGTGACTAACTAACTACTGTAAGTATAACTAACAGATTACAGATAAGAAAACTAATCTATCAGCTATAAGAAGATTTGGGAGGATTGATCATATACTCAGGTATTTCTTCTCCTTTCTGTCTTCGTTCCAAAGATTCTTGACTGATAATTTCTTTAATTTTTTCAGCAGCAGGGAAGAAGTCACACCATAAGCATAAGAGATCCTTGAGATGATTCAGAGGACAGATAGGAATCTCAGAGATTCTTTGAAATCTGAGTTCCTCATCATCATCTCTGAAGAATATTCCATAAGGCTTGTCGATTACTTGACCAGCTTGGAAGGGACCACCAGGAGGCAGAGATAAGTCCAGAACTGAAAGATCAGGAGGAGGACCGAACAGTGCATCTCTTGAAAATTTGATAGAAGTTTCATTCCTGATGATGGCGACATCTTCAGAGGAGGAGGACCCAATTTTTCTCTTGAGTTTCAAAGATTTGGGAGGAAGAGGAGATGGCAGCTTTAGTACAGAAACGACTCTATTTATGAGGGCTTCAAGGAGTCCTTCAACGTAGCCTCTGTATGTAGATTTGGATTTCTTCAGCGCATCCCAGAACTCTAACCATTCCGTAAATCCGAAGCTTTCAAGTTTTGATACGTACATTGCTTTTTGGGTTCCATCCTCTCTGGTAATCTCCATGGTCACTGAGAGTTGATCTTTCTTCTTGCGACCAGAGATAGTCACGGCTGATATTGGAAGAAGATCAGAACGATAATCCATCTTTTGTTTGCACCATTCGATAGACTTATCGTTGATCTCTTGTTCTTTGAAGCGTTCCTCTTGAATTTCTTTCAGTAGTGCTGCTTGAACTTCCACAGGTTTGCTTTTTAGCTTTTTGTCCCTAACTTGAGAGGATTGAATCTTTAAAGCGAGTTGGGCATCTCGTTTGCATTCAGCGATCAGCTTCTCAGCTTTGGCAGATTCTTCTCTTTCAGCTTCAGTAAGGAAGTCGAGCTCTGTGGATATTTGAAGAGGGATTTTCAGCCGTTGACTTTCTAGTTGAGCGATCATTTCAACTCTTTTCTTCACCACTTCCTCTGACCAATGAGATGGTCGAGAGGGCCTTCCTGGATGGACCAGGGAATCTTCTTCTTCTTCATCAATCTCAGCGATAGAGATTGGGATTATTTCTTCAGCGATAGCCGCTGGTATTATTTGTAGTTCAGAACCCTTAAGCAGGGGTGAGAACTGTCTGGTTAGAAAAAGAAGGAAAGAAGGGATAAGTGTATTTTTAGAACGAGAGAGATAAAGGCTAGAAAGACATAGGGGTTTGGAAAGAGTAGAAAAGTGGTACAATTGAAAGACATACCTGAGAAGGATGCTCCCCCTCAGATTGTGATCCAGTCCTCAAGCATTCTTCAGCGATTGGTTGCTTGTCTTTGCTTTGCGAAGGAACACTTGAAGATGTATCACCTCTCACCCCTGTTTTGACAACCTCTTGCGAAGTTGTCCCTGATACGACGTTCGGCTTAGAGAACCACATAGATTGGTCTTCATCGTCGTCGTCGTCATCGGAGGGCTGATCCTTTTCTTGATCAACAAGATCTAGATCATCTTCCTCTTCATCGTCTTCTTCCTCATCCTCTTCAAAGAGAATGGAGTGAATCGATGAGGATTCTTTTGCCTTCTCCCCCTCAGATTGAGAGGGAGGTTCCTTAGCTTCCCCAGCAGCAATAGAGGTTTCTTCAGTTTTCTCCCCCACTTTGTCATTATCAGCGGTAGGGGATTGTTCAGCTGCTGGAGTAGCTGTTGAAGCTTTTAGCACTTGAACGTCAGCCTCCAGACGCTTAACTCGGTCTTCAACCGCAGGTATGTCGCATGTGGCATCATGAATGAATTCCACAGCGATGTTGAGGTTGGTACGATCATCTTCAGTGAAGGAGGGAGGCAGCGCTGGAGCTGGTTCATTCACTTTCTGTAGAACTTGCTGAAGAAGGGACGTGCAGAGGTCAACCTTGGAAGAGAGACCCTGAACTTCAGCTGTAAGAGACTCAAATCGTCCTTGAAAGAGTCGAGAGGACTCTCTGAGTTGGACGACTTGTTCTTCAAGAGCTGAAAGTTGAGAGTTCTCAGCTTTAGATGAGCAAGTGGCGGTCAACTTCTTCAGCTCCTCACCAGCCTGATTGACGGCGTTGGTGGTTTCATTGATGGTGTTGGTGAGAGCATCCACCTTGTCTCCTAGACTGTTGACATGCGTGTCAACAGTCGCCAAGCTAGGACCTGACGTATCAAACATTTTGTAGAACTGCATAGATTCCTCAAAAGTTTGATGCTCAGGTCCTATAGGGAAAGAAGAGGTGGCAGGTTCAGAGACCAAATGAGGAGAGAAGGGAAGAGGTTTGGGGATAGAAGTAGGGATGGGGTTAATCTCAGGGAATGAGATAGTAGGTGGGGTTACTGATGATGTGACAGCTAGTGAGATCGCTGACACGGCAGTATGAGTGACTGCTGAAGTTGTGGAGGAAAGACCCACAAAAGCATCTAAGGTAGCTTGTAGAGAAGCTCCCTCAGGTATAGTACTAGAAGGTGTACTTTCCTTAGTCTTTTTGGCCTTTTTGGAAGGACCAATCGGACTAGCTGATGGTCTTTTAGAAGTAGTGGTAGCGACAGGGATAGCAGACGAAGGAACCGTCTGCGTGGTCGCTGAAGATGAAGAAGAATGGAGAGAGAGACGAGAGCGAAGGAGAGAGATACTTACCTCGTCGGCGAGTGGCTTGACCTCTAGTGATCGTTGACCAACCCTGGCAAAGGTGCCATCATCTTTGGTGGGATAGGTGTTGGGATAGAGGAACTTGATATACGTACATATGAAACGTACATATGAGATCTTGGGATCTCGTTCAGGCTTCTCTAATCTCGACCTCAGATCTTCAAAGATGGCTGTGGCGTAGTCAAAGTTTTGACCAGCGATAACGGAGTATGCCATTTGCAGTTGTGTTTTGCTGGCTTGATCCAGCGAACCACTCTTCCCACTCATGCACTGAATTATGTGCGAGAAGATAAAGTTCAGTTGTGATGGCATCTGAGCTTTAAGAATCTTGGTGAGCTTCTTGTTAGGAATAGACGATCTTGGTTTGTTTTCCCAACAATAGCCCATTGCGTCCAGGAAGAATATCAGCTCATCATCAGTGGGGAGTGCGTCGAATCCACTCTTTGGTTTGTCAGGGAATCTTAAAGATTTCCTGAGGCTAAGAGCGGTCATGCTCCCTGGGCCTAATTCCGTGCTGAACGAGATAGCAGGGACTCGTTCGCCTTTCCTGTTGGTAAGTTCAGTTGCATCAGCAGTGAACCAGAATTGCTGAAGTAGAGTCTTGGAGGGCTTAGGATCCACAGTGATCGCGTAAGCTATGCATGACTGCTTGAGGAATTCAGCAGCTTCCACCAGATGTGGGTATTTGTCAGCTTTGAAGTCGAGTCTGGCCAAATGATTACATTTAGTAATCTCAACTTCAGTGATGGCGAATCGCACATGCTTGGAAGCAACGATTGAAGACTGTGTCATTTCTGTTATGGAAAGAGGCATAATAGAAGAAATGATTTAGATTAAAAATAATATGATTGCCAGTTTCCATAGAAGAAGGGAAACTGGAAAATTATCAAGTTATTTTTAAGAGAAAAAAAATAGTGTTCTGGGTAGAAAGAATGAAGAACACTTTAAAACCAAAAGGTTTTTATTTAAAAACATAAAATCAGAAGGAATGATCTTTAGTTTTTACAAAGAAAACGTTTTATAAAATCCATAGAAAGCGATTAGGATTTTAAAAGAATAAAAAGCATATGAACAAAGCATATAAACATGAAATAAACCTGTGTATCTTGAAGAAAAAGAGTTGCAGATTCAATATTCAGGATTTACTTGCTTGAGTGTTCTTGAGAGAATGTTTCTTGCTTTGAAAGTTTTGAAAGCGTAAACCGTATAAAGGAGAGAAGAATTCCTTTTATACGAAGAGAGAGAAGAGAGATAAGAGAGAGAATGAAGCGGGAAAAGAAATCATCATGATATTGACACGTTCCACGAAGTTGATTGGATAGGAGGGCAACGGACGAACGTGTCAGAAAAGGCATGTCGTGGATTGTCGGTTCAAATGACGTCATAGAGGAGAGAGACTGTTCATTTGTCCGTTCAAATGATCACTGAAGAAAAGTCAGTGATAGATTTTCCTTTTTAAAAGTATCCCTGATTGTAAAGATAGGGATAGATTTTCCTTTTAAAAGATCACTGACTGGAAATATCAGTGATTAATGTATTTTTCAAAAAGCTTTTAATCATTTGAAGAAAGTTCAGTGATTAAAGTTTATATTTTGAAGAAAAACATCTTTGAGGGAGAGAGAACATACCTGAGAGTCAGAATGTTTATCAGAGAGAATGATGAGAGGGGAACTTTTGATTACTGACACAATACATGAACGCTGAAGAATTATTCTTCGAGGTTCAGCATTCCAAGCTCACTGATGAGAAAGTTGAACCTTGTCTCATCAAGAGGTTTGGTGAATATATCAGCAAGCTGAAAGTCAGTAGGGATAAAGTGAAGTTCAATATCACCATTCATCACATGATCTCTGATAAAGTGATATCTGATCTCTATGTGTTTTGTCTTTGAATGTAGCACTGGATTATTTGCTATAGCGATAGCACTAGTGCTGTCGCAATAGATAGGAATCTTTGACAGCTGAAGGTCATAATCTAATAGTTGATTTCTCATCCATAAGATTTGTGAACAACAGCTTCCAGCGGCTACGTATTCAGCTTCAGCTGTGGAAGTGGACACAGAATTTTGCTTCTTGCTTGTCCAGCTTACCAGCTTTCCTCCTAAGAGTTGACATCCACCAGTGGTACTTTTTCTGTCAAGTTTACAGCCTGCAAAATCACTATCAGAATAACCAGTTAGATCGAACCCTGAGTCTTTGGGATACCAAAGACCTAGGTTAGGAGTTCCTTTCAGATATCTGAAAATTCGCTTTACAGCGATCAGATGGGATTCCTTGGGTTCAGATTGATAGCGTGCACATAAACAAGTGGAGTACATGATGTCAGGTCGGCTTGCTGTAAGATACAGCAATGAGCCTATCATTCCTCTATAGGCAGTGACATTAACAGGTTTTCCAGATGGATCCTTGTTAAGTGTCAGTGGTGGTGCCATAGGAGTTTTCATCGCTGAAGTTTGTGTTAAATCAAACTTCTTCAGCATGTCTTTAACATACTTACCTTGGCAGATAAAAGTACCTTTGTCAGATTGTTTAATCTGAAGACCAAGAAAATATGTCAGCTCACCCATCATACTCATTTTATATTCTTTCTTCATTCTTTCAGCGAAGCGAGTACATAGAGATGGGTTAGTAGAACCAA
This sequence comes from Arctium minus, assembly GCA_954870635.1. Taxonomy (NCBI): domain Eukaryota; kingdom Viridiplantae; phylum Streptophyta; class Magnoliopsida; order Asterales; family Asteraceae; genus Arctium; species Arctium minus. The sequence continues at coordinate 149,333,688 of OX941081.1, forward strand.
ATATTATGTCATCGACATATATTTGTACAAGAATTATATGACCTTTTATCTTCCTGAAAAATAACGTATTATCAATCTTGCCACGTTCAAAATTTTCAGAGATAAGAAAAGATGAGAGAGTGTCATACCAAGCACGAGGGGCTTGTTTTAAACCATAGAGAGCCTTATCCAATTTATAAACATAATTTGGATGCTTAGGGTCATAGAACCCTGGTGGTTGTTCTACATAAACTTCTTCATTCAGTTTTCCATTCAGAAAAGCTGATTTTACGTCCATTTGATAAACGATGAAGTCTTTATAGACTGCATAAGCTAAGAATAGTCGAATTGCTTCGAGCCTGGCCACAGGGGCAAAGGTTTCATCATAGTCTATGCCTTCCTCTTGTCTGTATCCCTGAGCAACAAGTCGAGCCTTGTTGCGGGTTACAATTCCATGTTCATCTAACTTGTTTCTAAACACCCATTTGGTGCCTATTACAGTTTTATCAGATGGTCTAGGAACGAGATTCCAAACTTTGTTTCGAGAGAATTCAGTCAGCTCTTCTTGCATAGCGCTGACCCAGTTTGGATCTCTGAGGGCATCATCAGTCTTCTTTGGTTCTATTAAGGAGAGAAAGTTTACAAAGAGACAGATATTACCTGAGCTTCGTCGTGTCTGAATACCTGCATCTGGATTACCAAGAATTTGATCTATGGGGTGATCTCTGGTCCATCGCTGAGCAGGAGCAAGATTGCTTATTTCAGCGATAGGATCAACAATAGGAGCAGTCGCTGATGAAGATGCTTGAGGTTCATCAGCTAGTAATTGTTGAACATTAGATACACCAATACTTTCAGAAGGGTTTTCAGACATAGATGGATTTGATGGTAGAAGTGTGTTTAGAGGTTCAGCTGAAATCCATGAGTTGGATTCAGCGGTGGGAGGTATGATACTTGGTTCTTCATCAGCAGCTGGAGTTTCAGTGTGCTGTTGGTTTGAGAAGAAAGGTTCAGTTCCTCTATAGTGAGAGATCATCCAAGTATTCAGTTCTTCATTGTCAGCGATTGGTTTAGAGTTCGCTGAGCGCGTTTCATCAAACGTGACATGAATGGTTTCTTCTACGGTTTGTCTTCTTTTGTTGAAAACTCTGTAGGCTTTTGAGATGGAGGAATATCCTAAAAATATTCCATCATCGGCTTTTGGGTCGAACTTTCCAAGCTGATCTTTGTTGTTTAAGATAAAGCACTGACAACCAAAGATATGAAGAAAGCTGATAGAAGGCTTCCTTCCAAGAAAGAGTTCATAAGCTGTCTTCCCAAATCGCTTTATTATCAGCGATCTGTTTTGAGTAAAACATGCAGTGTTTACAGCTTCTGCCCAAAATTGAGTAGGGAGGTGAGAATCGCTGAGCATTGATCTAGCAGCTTCTATGATCGTTCTGTTTCTTCTTTCAGCGACTCCATTTTGCTGAGGTGTTCTTACTGAAGAGAAGTTGTGAGAGATTCCCTTGTTCTCAAAGAAATTGTTCAGGGAACTATTTTTGAATTCAGTTCCATGATCACTCCTTATTGATCGAACAGTAAGATTATTCAGCACTTCCATCTTTTTGACAAAAGATATTAGTTCTTCTGGAGTATCATTCTTGCAGCGAAGAAAAATAACCCAGGTGTAGCGAGAATATTCATCTACAATGACAAGCGTATATTTCTTTCCAGCTATTGATTGGATATTGACAGGGCCAAATAGATCCATATGCAAGAGCTGAAGAGGACTTGTTACTGAGGAAACTTGTTTCGACTTGAAACTAGCTCTTGTTTGTTTTCCTTTTTCACATGCTGAGCAGAGAGATTCTTTAGCATATGAGTGCTGAGGAAGACCAGAAACCAGTTCCTTAGATGAGAGAGAATTCAGGGTTTTGAAGTTTAGATGAGAGAGCCTTTTATGCCATAGCCAGTTGACATCAGAAGAGGCCTTAGAGAGAAAACATAAGTTATCAGTGATAGTAGAGTCCATATCTATTACATAGATATTTTCTCTTCTATAACCACTGAGAGCAAGTTTTCCTTTTTCATCTACCACTGAACATGCTTTCTTAGAAAAGCGAACTTCGTAGTCTTTGTCACATAGCTGACTGATGCTTAGAAGATTGTGCTTCAGTCCATCTACATAAGCGACTCTTCGAAAGGTAGTTGTCCCATTGCTGAGGACACCAAACCCACGGGTAAATCCTTTTCCATTTCCATCAAAGGTCACAGAGGGACCTTTCTCTTCCTTGTATTCAGTGAGCAGGTCTCTTTGTCCAGTCATATGACGAGAACATCCGCTATCGAGATACCAGATGCCCTTTGATCCCTGCATACATAAGGAAGATTAAGCTTTGTTTGGTACCCACTTTTCAATGGGTCCTTCAGAGTTAGTGGATAAGGAAGATTCAGCTTCAGTGGTAATCTTCACTTTGGTTAATTTCTTAACCTTAGTGGTATTTTTCACTTTGGTGACTTTATTTGCCTTAGAGGCATTTTTCTTCACTTTGGCTGTTTTATCAGCTTCGGTGGTATTTGGACACTTGCTCGCAATATGGTCAGTGAATCCACAGTGATAACATTTTCTATATCTGATGGTGGATTTATAACCAAAAGGTTTTGAAAACTTAAGATGAGCAGGTCCAGCTCCAAGAATGCCTTTAGCACGAGATCTGGGAGGAATTTTTATTTCTTCAGATTTCACGGGCTTTAGATCAACCTTCAGCTTTGGAGGACAGATATCAAAGATTTCTGTCACTGAGCTAAAAGGTTTATCCACTGAAGGTTTGGAGGGAACTTTCAGTTTGGTTTTCTTGGAAGCCTTCTGAGAGAGAATATACTTTCCTTTATCTGCAGGCTTAGGTTTTGCAGATATCTCCTCAGGTATGGGATTAGAAGAAGAACAGGGATAGAATTGATTATAAGAAGTGTCAAAGAAAGATGTGACAAAAGTTCCAAACTTAAGCGAGGAACTTTCTTCTTTAGGATCATCCTGTGGTGTCCAAAAACCAAGACCAGTTTTATCACTTTCAGGAGTTTGAGCATTTATTATCTCAGAGATCTTTGTTGATGACTTGCACCATTTTTCAACATGAGCCTTCTCTGCTTTTAGAGCAGCGATGGCTTGTTCGCGTTCAATGCTGATGATTTCATTTATAATGACTTGATCTTTTAGCTTTTCTTCTAAAAGATTTAGTTCACTGATCTTTTCATGACATTTCTCTAGCTCTTGTGTTAAATAAACATTTTTATTTCCAGCTTGAGTTTTGTCGTTTAGAGCATTATAAAGGTCAATCGTCAGCACATCAACAGCGCGACTTCTCTCAGCTTCAGGCAGAGAGGGATTTGTAGAGATGGATACCTGAGATGATATGTAGCTCATAGAAGGTTCAGATGGTTCTTCTACTTCTTCTTTAATCTCAGCCATGAGGCAAAGATTAGCGACTTCTTCTTCATCAGAAGATGATTCTTCTGATTCAGCCCAGTCATGTTCTTCAGCGATGAGACCTTTACCTTTTTGCTGATAGCTTTTCAGCTTTTGATATTTGTTTTTCAGCTTATGGTATTTGTCATCACTGGATCTTCTTGAGGTAGAAGGTTTGAAGACCTTTTTAGACCTGCACTCACTAGCAAAATGTCCAATTTTTTCGCAGTTATAGCAAGTGGCTGTAGCCTTATCAACCGGAGTTGATTTTGGCTTTTCAGTAAGAGAGAGAGGTTTACTTCTTCGGAAGTTACTCTTTCTTGCAAATCTCTTAAAAGAGTTTGTCAAGAGTGCTAAGGACTCATTAAACTCTGAAAGATCAGGGTCTGATAAATCCTCAGATTCAGAATCTAACTCAGTGATGGTGAGAGTAGATCGCTGGGATGGAATTATCTCTGATGAGACTAAAGCAACAGCAGTGCTTTTGGAGTCTTTAGAATCTTTTACAAGATTCTTCTTCAGGAGATTAGATTGCTCATAGTTGAGCAATATTCCATACAGAGTGCTTAGAGAGAGAGTATGTAAGTCCTTTGTTAGCTTAAGACATATTGAATAACTATCCCAGCTTTCAGGAAGACTTTCCAAGAATTTTGTTAGGACCTCAGAATTAGAATAGGTCCTTCCAACAGTTCTTAGGTCAATGATCAGGCAGTTAAACCGCTGATGAATGTCAGAAAGAGATTCATTCTTACCAGCGATAAAACTTTCATACTGTCTTACCAAGTTAATCTTTCGGGTCTCTTGGATTTCAGTGGTGCCCTCATATTGAACACATATGGTTTCCCACATTTCTTTAGAAGTTTTTAGATGCATGATGGAATGGAAAACTTCATCAGGCAGAGCCATTGATATAATGGTCTTTGCTCTTGCATCTATGCCTACCTTCTTTTTATCTTCATCACTCCACTGTCTTATTTCCTTAACGACATATCGTTCAGGGACAGCTTCAGTGGTGGCAGTAGCGGGAACCGCAGCTATAATTCTAACAGGTTCATAGGGTCCGTTTTCTATATATTCAGGTATAGTAGGATCCGCACCTTCAAGAAATAGCATCATTCGATTTTTCCATAGAGAAAAGTTATCTCTGCTAAATCGAGGAGGTTTAGAGAGTGAACCATTATCATAGTAGTTTGTGTTTGTGTTTAGTGCCATTTTAGAATAGCAAGGAAGAGTATACAGCAAGATCTTGTTTATTAGATTAAACAAACTGCTCTGATACCACTTGTTGGTCCCGAAGGTGCTTAACAAGTTTGTAGAAGGGGGGGGGGGTTGAATACAAACACAGAAATTAAAGTTTAATAAATTGTTTATTGATAAATCAAAATACAATTTACAAGTTTGTTGCGGAATAAGATTAAGACAGACTCAATCTAAACAAACTTAAGAAACACTAAGATGGTTGCACAAGAAATTCAGAGAATGGGGAATTTTTAGAGAGATAGAAAACAAGGGTTTCTATTTTGGAGTTCAAGGATTGAGCACACCTTCAGATGAAGGAGTGAGCTTCCTATTTATACCCTATGCATTAAATGCATGGCAGGGTACTTTACACGTGGCATTCATAGATTGGCTTTGGTAGTCTCACTTTTGGAGACATGCTTTTGGCCACTTTATGAACAGTGTAGTTGACAGAGTTGGTGTACGATTTGTGGCAGAGACTTGTCCGTTCTGACACATCGTACTGGTTGTGCAAGGTAAGACAAAAGAAAACTTGAGGCATAAGCTTTGTGATCGTTGATCGCTGAGTATCTCTTCTTCCAGAGATAAAGAAGTTCAGCTATCGCTGAAGCTTTTCCTCAGGCTTCTTCGCGTAAGTAGATTTGTCTGGTCTTCGCTGATATCCGCATCAGGTCACTAGTAGACTTATCTATTGTTCAGTGGCTTCGTCTTCGATTCAGCTATGAACTATGTTGACGCGAGACTTGTCTTCAGGGATTACGTTAACTGTGTTACATAGGAAACTATCAGTGATAACTGAACAGACTCAGTTTGATCGCTGAAAGTGAAACACATACATATTAAATGTTTACAGAAAGGTCATCAGCGATAACTGAACAGACTCAGTCTGATCGCTGATGATGAAACACTAATACATATAATAACGTAATTTTCACTAAGTATAAAAGAGGGTCGTTATCAAATCACTGAGAGAGTTTGGATCAACATTTCTCCCCTTAGTCTTTAGATGCCTGCAACACTGATTTAGCTTTTGGTACCCACTGGTATTTGGGTCCTAATTTGTTAGTTGCAGTACTATTAGGAGTAATGTAGTAAGAACCATACCAGTTATTCACATAATTTTTGCTAACAAAATCATTTGCACCACAGTAAGAACAATTAATTTTCTTTTGTGCTAACCTGATCAATTGATTAACAGTATAAACAAGATCAGGTTTGCCAAAAATTTTACCTTTCAGAACATTGCTCTTCTTTGCAATTGGTGTATGCACAAATAATTTTTGATCCTTCTTCTCATCTGCAGATCCTTTTACTCTCCAAATCCACTTTTCCTTGTCTTTCTCATCTTTCCTTCTCCAAACCATTTTCTGCTGAGACTTGTTCGTTTTGATATTACCTGAACCATCAATAGATTTTTCATAGAAAAGGTTAGAAGGATGAATATGTTCTTTATGTTTAGAAGTATGATTATCATTTGCATCAAACAAAGGATTATTAGAAACATTTGTAAAAATTGAACTTGCAACCGATTTAAATAAACATTCTGATGCAAGCTGAATCATCTCTCGGTGATTGAACAACTGATTCTGGCGTTTTTTCCTCAATCAGCTTCACCTTGAACATGATTTTTTCAAGTTCTTTGATCTTTAATGACAAATTGTTTCTTTCCTTTGAGAGTAGATCAAACTTCTTGTGCAATTCAGACTTCGTCTTCTTTTCCTTTAGAACAGTTGATGACAGTTTAGACAGTTTTCCAGTCAGCTTCTTTATCTTAGCCTCAAACACTTTTCTTTCTTCATCAAAGTCTTTCTCTACAGAAATTCTTTTATCAGATATTTCTTTGAAGATTATCCAACATTCTTCTGCTCAGTTTTTTTCTTCTCTTTCTCAAACTTATCTCTCTCCAGAATGATAACTTTCTCAAAGTCTGTCACTTATTGAGAAAGTTTGGAACATTTGAGTTCAATGGGTTTCTTTTCTTCAAATGACTTATGTGTGTCCCAATACGTAATCATTCAAACAAGTAAACAATTAAGCAACAACAATAATGCAAACCTGATATGATTATTCAATTGATTCAAAGGATTACAAGTGCTCTTGATAAAATCAAAACTCTCTCTGCTTCTTGTTATTCACGGCGCCACACTAACCTCCCTCAATAATTGATTCTCTCTAATTAAGATCCTTAACCCTAATTACAACTAACCTAATCATATTTATACTTAGGCCATAAGCCTAATGGGCTTGGCTTGCTTGGGCCCAACAACTAAAACAACCTATTAACTTAATAATAAACCAAATAAATAAAATACGAAAAAAACACTTTTGACTATTTATTACAAAAGGACCCTAGACTATTTGTTGAGACGACTTTATCAGCTTTGACTTCAGATTTCCATCTTCAGATAATTATGATCTTGAATCCAATAAATATGTGCTTTAACAATCTCCCCCTTTTGGATCAAGATCATTCTTTAAGCTCAGAAAATGAATAATCTTCCTCTTTGTCTTCAGAATGTAGCAATCTCCCCAATCGATGAGAATATCTTTTGGAAAGAAATTATCTCCAGTTTCAGCACGGAATGCTTCAGCAAATCATCTTCAAAGAAAATTTCTTCATTTCAGCATATCTTCAGAATATCTTCCATTTCTTGATTAACGCTTCTCCCCCTTTTTGATGAAAAGAGCAAAGAGTTCATCAAAACATGTCTTCAAGAAATTTCTTCCACCATTGATCTTGCAAACAGAACCACTGAGTATCCGTCAATTCATTAAGATGTTCATCCAGATCTTTGCAAATCTAGACAAATTAGAAAATGAAGTGTAACACCTGAATCAACAAATGAATCAGTTAAAATTGTCTGTCAGTAACACAAAGTCACCGTGTGTAACAAATACACAATATAAAGGAGCTTTTAGGATGTTCACTCCCCCAGGGCTTCCATTCAATCATCGAAAAACCACAAAGGTAATTTCTATGAACGTTGTGACAAAGAAACAAATTCTTTGTGTGTTCGTGAAAGTGATAGAAAGAAATAAAGCATATGATGATTGCTTATAAGACTCAAAATATGTAAACCACTGAGACAACAGTTAGTTAAACACATACTCAATGTGCATGAATGAAGTGTGAAGGTGGGGCAGACTTCCTTCTTTTCAATATCCAGATTTTCCAAATGAAAATCGGATAGCATATGTGCTGCGTCCCCTTTTGAAAATGAAACATTTTCTTGTTGAGAAGAAAATGAGTGGCTGGTGGGGTAATGTCAAGAGTTGGCATGGGCTAGGTACCTGTTTCAATAATGTTCACCAAAGAAATGTGAAGCATTAGAAATGTGGCTGCCCGGCTCAGAAAGTATTTGGTGCAGAGTTTGATATTCTTTTACTCTGATCTCTCACCCTCTTTCTTTTAATCTTTAAGCTCACAGCTAACCGAACTCTCTTTTCACATATTCTCTCATCACACATCCCACACTCATTTCTTTTGAACTCCTCACATTTAATCACTAAAGGATTAACTTCTTGGGTAGGAAACACTGGTTAACGTGAATCCATAGAAGTTTCTTTGAAGTCCTAGCACACTGATCCCATGTTTTCCTATGAAGCATATGTTTCTCAGATGATTTAACTTGATTAGTTAAAGCTCAATGATGAATCAGAAAACATTTAAAATCACACTTCCAATTCAAGAAATATGTTTGAGAATCGGGAAGTGGTTTGAACATTTAAGAACATGTTTTCTTATGATTGAAAGTTGTCCTTCTTTCAACCATGAATGAGATGAAGAAAAGAAATTATACCTTTCGAGTACAGTCTCACATCTCGCGAAGTCAAGCTTAAAGTCATAAAGATATGATCTTGTAAGCATCTCTCAATCTGCAAAAGTCTTAAGGTCTAGTCAAAGTAACTTTATTCACAAAAATTGAAATGACATAAAGCAGTAAAACAGTTAGTGTACGAGTTCTGATCAGAAATAATCAGAAGTCATAGCCATACTCTTTACTTGTATGCTCCCCCTAGAATCATGCATCACTAACAATTATCAGTAAGCACAATGCATTTAAATATGCTCCCCCTCAAACTAACATTGAACATCAATGAAATACTTCTCACACTCCCCCTGAGATCATGAACAAACTGTTAAAGAGCAGGTATCATGTGGAAATAATAATAAAGAAATGATAAAGAGATACAATAAGAAACTTTAATAGGTAACTACCGATTAGGTCTTAAGATTTAGCATAACAAGTCTTGAGACAAGAAAATTAAATCTCTTTTCGTCTAAAGGTTTGGTAAACAAATCTGCAAGCTGATAATCGGTTTTTACAAAGTAAAGTTCAATTGTCCCCTTTTCTACATTATCTTTTATAAAATGATACCGGACATCTATGTGTTTGGTCTTAGTATGCTGAACAGGGTTAGCGGTAATCGCAATAGCGCTCTTCGAATTACAATAGATCGGAATTCTTTTGAAATGAAATCTATAGTCTCGCAGTTGTGTTCTCATCCACAAGACCTGAGAACAGCAGCTAGTAGCAGCTACATATTCCGCTTCGGCCGTTGATATGGAGATACATAATTGCTTCTTTGAAGCCCAACTGACGAGTTTATCTCCAAGGAATTGTATATGACCCGAGGTGCTTTTCCTGTCTAACATGCAACCAGCATGATCTGCATTTGAATAAGATGTTAGTTCAAAGCTTGTATCCTTAGGATACCACAGACCAAGATCTGCAGTCCCCTTCAGATACCTGAAGATCCGCTTTACATCAGACAAATGGGATTCTTTAGGATTGGCCTGATATCTAGCACATAAGCATGTAGAAAACATTATATCCGGCCTACTAGAAGTAAGATACATTAAAGAACCTATCATCCCTCTATAAGTCCTAACATCAACAGCCTTTCCCGAAAGATCGGTGCCAATCTTAGTACCAGGTGCCACTGGGGTACCAATCGGTTTACAATTTTCCATTGTGAACTTCTGAAGAATATCCAGAATGTATTTAGATTGATTGATAAAAATCCCCGTTGAAAATTGTTTGACTTGCAATCCGAGAAAGAAATTCATCTCTCCCATCATGCTCATTTGAAAACGAGATACCATGAGGTTTGCAAAGTTCTTATAGTACTTAGGATTTGTAGAACCAAAAATAATATCATCCACATATATTTGAATAAGAATGATATAGCCTTTATCGTTTTTAATAAAAAGAGTGGTATCGACCGTACCTTTTGTAAAACCTGACTTGACCAAGAATTGAGATAAGATATCATACCAGGTGCGAGGAGCTTGTTTCAGTCCATAAAGAGCTTTATCCAAGATGTAAACGTGATTAGGCTTATCTGGATTCACAAACCCTTCAGGTTGCGAAACGTAGACTTCTTCCTTGAGTACTCCATTCAGAAAAGCTGTCTTCACGTCCATTTGATAGACGGTGAAGTTCTTGTGAGCTGCGTAGGCTAAGAACATCTGAATTGCCTCTATACGCGCCACTGGAGCATAAGTCTCATCGTAGTCTATCCCTTCCTCTTGCCTATATCCCTTGGCGACAAGTCGTGCTTTGTTTCGAATAATGGTACCATCTTCATCTTTCTTGTTTTTGAACACCCATTTTGTACCAATGATGGTTTTACCTTGCCGTTTGGGTACGAGTCTCCAGACTTTCAGTGCTTCAAACTGATTCAGCTCATCTTGCATCGCAGTTACCCAATATGAATCGGCAAGGGCCTCAGATATGCGTGTAGGCTCGATCTTGCTCAGAAAGGATTCATACATACATAGATTTGATGTTGCAGACCTAGTTTGCACCGGTGCAGAAGGATCTCCAATAATTTGATGTACCAGATGCTCTTTGGTCTACTTATGTTCATGAGGGAGTGGATGAGATGCATGTTGATCATTGTCCTCATCTAGGAATCCACTGGTATCTCCTTCAGATGGTTCAGAATTAACGGGGGCTTCAGTTGAAGTAGTCGTTGCAGAAGTTGCAGTAGGTACAGCTTGGTCAATCTGATGATCAGTCCTTATAGTACATCCTACTGAGTCAGCTACTTCTGTCTCAGCGGTGTTGGTCACAACTTCAACTGTCGGAGTAGGCTTTTGAACTGGAACTTCTTGCTGAATAGGGGAACCGAATTCAGTAGAGATATCGGAAGTGGTCGGATGAGTAGTCATCGAGTTTTCTATCCTGTCAACCACAACAGAGTTAGGCAATTTAGAACCAAGAAATTCATCATAGAACAGTTCAAATAATAAATCCAAATCAGATAAATTAGAGGTAGACGACGAAGCGCCATCTGATTTGTTCTCTTGAGGTGCAGGTCTTGGACTGGTAGGTCCAGAAGCTAATACTCCAGTAATTACTGGTTCTGAACTGATGTGCTCAGAAGCCATGTCCTCATCAAATGTAACATTTACGCTTTCGATCACAGTCTTCGACTTCTTCAAGTAAACCCGATATGCAGTAGATGTCGAGGAATAAACAACGAAGATGCCTTCATCCGCCTTAGCACTGAACTTGTTTAGATTCTCTCTGTCGTTTAGAACAAAACACTTACAACCAAAAACATGAAAATATTTAATGGTTGGTGTTCGATTGTTGATCAACGCATACGGAGTCTTCTGAAATCTGCGGTGTATCATGGAGCGATTCTGAGTGTGACACGCAGTCGATACAACTTCAGCCCACAAAAATAAAGGTAAGTCAAATTGGCTGAGCATTGTTCGAGCGGCCTCAACAAGTGTACGATTTCGCCTTTCTACGACTCCATTCTATTGAGGCGTGCGAGCAGCAGAGTATTGATGTGATATCCCGACCGATTCGAGATATTCCTCAACTATCTTGTTCTTGAACTCTGTGCCGTTGTCAGTCCTGAGAATCTTTACTTGTTTTTGCAGATTGACTTGGGTCGTCTTCAGAAACGTAATGAGAACATAGGGAGTCTCATCTTTAGACCGTAGAAACTTAACCCAAGTGTATCGTGTATAGTCGTCCACGATAACTAGCACATACTTCTTTCCTCCTAAGCTTTGCGTTCGCATAGGACCGCATAAGTCCATATGCAACAACTCTAAAAGAGAGCTGGTACTAGGTTCAGGCTTTGGTTTGTGTGGGGATCTCTTCATCTTTCCCTTTTCACACGCTGCACATAGATGTTCTCTTTCATATTTCAGCTCTGGAAGTCTTTTCACTAGCATGCCACTGACCAGCTTGTTGATGTACCGAAAGTTGAGGTGAGAAAGCCGTCGATGCCATAACCAGCTTTGTTGCATCGAGGCCTTTGATAGTAGACAGACCTGATTGTCAGTCTGGACCTTTGACAAGTTGATGGTGTAGAGGTTTGACTTGTGAGTGCCAACCAAGAGTTCTTTCCCGTCTTCAGTGCGTACTGAACATGTCTTGGCCTTGAAATTAACCTCTAAGTCTTTGTCGCAGAACTGGACAACGCTGAACAGATTGTGCCCTAAGCCTTCAACGTAACTCACCTTTTTATCGTAAGATTTTCATGTACAACATCACCATATACCAGAATAGGTGAAAACTGATCATTCCCAAAACGAACTGTGCCATAGTATTTGTCCGTAAAATTAGACAACATACTCTTCTGCCCGGTCATATGCTTGGAACACCCGCTATCCAAGTACCACATATGACGGGTCTGCACAACACAAATCAGGAAAGAAGAGGTTTAGGAACCCATTTAAAAATGGGACCTCCACTGTTAGTACTTGATTTTGGCACCCATTTATAATTGGGCCCGCTTATTCTTTGAAAACCATAATCATGATAAGATGAATGATAACGATAAGATGAAACATTATATGAACCATACCAAACATCAGAAAATTTATGAGAAGCATAATCACATTCACCAGAATTTAAAAACTTTTTATTCTTAGATGGAGCTAACTGGAATAATTGCTTTATAGAGTATTTCTTGCGAGAATCAAAAAGATTAGCAACATTCACAATCACATCATTTTTACTAGAAGTCTTTTTATTCAAAACAAAACTAGAACTAGATTTAGCTTTCTCGTCTATATTCTGTTTCGGTATCCATGCAGTCTTAATTCCAACCCTTTGCTTTCTCAAATCTGAAACATGTGAAACTTTAGAGTTAGAATGATGAGAATTAAGAGAATGCTTCTTCTTTGGCTTACCAGTGGGGATCGGTTTCTGTGAAAGCTGAGATTTTTGTTTCTTACCTTTTGCTTTCTTTGATTTCACATAAACTGATTTATCAACTTTCGTTGATGTTTCACCTTTTTCAAACACACTAGGTAATCCAAAAGAATTAACAACACAAGATGAATGATCAGGAAGTTTAGAGGTAAAATCAAATTGAGTAACACAATCATTCAAAATACCATCAGAGTTTAAGAAATTAAGATCATTCTCAAGTGAACCAGATCTGTCATCAGAATTTAAAGCCTTAGAGAATTTAGAAAAATTAGTATCTTTGAACACTGTTGAAAATATAGTTTGTTCTAAGTCCATCAAAAGTCTTTCTTCTGTAAAAGTATTCTCGAGTTTAGAAATTTTACTTTCCAAAACTAGAGGAGGTACGTAAATCTTACCTTTGATGGGTTTAGCCTCCAACTCTTTTACAGAATAACTCTCAAAATAATCATTTGAAAGAAATTTTGATTTATTAGAACTATAACTGTTATTCAACTTCTCATAGCGAAATGGAAGTTGAACTTTAGTTGTGTTCTTTCTTTTATCATATTCCTTGGCTTTATCTTTTTCAGACAGACTAGTCCAAAAGGGTTTGAGTTCCTGATGTTGAGGAGCCAACAACATAAACCTAAAGTCATAAAGTGCAGGCACTTCAGATATACCCTTTTTGAGATGATGTGGATTCTTGTAACCAAGTCCCCAAGTATCAGGTTTCTCTTTAGGTTTGTTCAAATGAATAGTGTGTTCAGTTTGACCTAAAGAATGTAATTTCTCTTCCAAAGCATTCACCTTTTCTATTAAAGATTTATTCTCTTTTGAAGTAGAAAAGTACCTTTTAGAAATCTCTCTAGATTTAAACTCACATTCTTTAAACTTTGAATCAGTTTCAGATAACTCTTTATGAATTATAGTCTTTTCTTTAGCGCTGGTGTCTATATTTTTGTGCAAAGTTTCAATTAATACATTTTTCTATCATTACTAAGTTTATGTATAGATTGATTTTTCTCATTTATGGCACCTTTCTCACGCTTCAGTTTCGACTCTAACTCTTCGAGTTTAGACATCATGGCATTCATTTGGTTCAGTAAATCAAATTCAGTTAAGTTACATACCTCATCATTATCTCCATCATCAGAATCAGCTTCAGCTTCTGACTGGTTCTTTCCCATCAAGCACAGATGTGCTGTCTCGTCCTTCTCTCCTTCTTCAGATTCGTCGTCCGAATGGTCGAGCCAGTATTCATCCTCGGCCATTAATGCTTTTCCAGCCTCCTGTTGCTTGGCTAGAAGCATCTTATTCTTGTAAAAGTCAGAGTTTCGGACTTTTGATTTGCGACAGTCCTTGGCAAAATGACCGAGTCTCCCACAATTGTAGCACTTAATCGGTTCTTCCTTCTTGGTCTCTTCAGCTTCATCCTTCTTCTTGTTTTCTGGTCTCATTTCTTCAACTTTCTCCTTATGCTTGTAGTTATTAGGACCAGACGAGTATCTCTGACTATTGGAGTTTGGCTTTTTATATAACTTCTTTTGGAGAGCCTTGGTTATCAACAACATGGCTTCCTTCATTTCATTACAATCGTCAGAGTCAGACTTTGCCTCGCAATCAGCTTCTTCCGATTCAGATTCTATCACCTTCTTCTTCTTAGACTTCTTAACCACAAGAGCAACTGGACCAGCAACTGCTTTGTCAGCCTTTTTCATCTCAGCCTTGATCTCTTCTACTTCTTCCTCATTTTGTCTGACGATTTCATAAACTTCATGAAGAGGAATGTCATGCAAATCCTTCAACTGCCTCATTTGTCGGGTGAACCTCTTCCACTCAGGCTGAAGATTGCTGAGAAATTTCACATTCAGCTCCACGTGAGATTTGCTGATCTTGTTCTTGCTGAGCTCGTTCAGCAATGTGACAAATCTGTCATAAGTGGCTTCGAGTGACTCTCCAGCTTTGACTTTCAATTCTTCATAATTATTCAAGCAGGTGGATACTTTGAGCTGGTTGCCGACTTTAGATCCAATCATCATCTTCTACAATTGATCCCACATTTGCTTACCGGTAGCGTTGTAGCTGTCAATCTTGACATATATTTCATTCGGTATGCCTTGGAGAATAAATGATCTTGCCAGCTTGTCACCCTTGTGTCTGTTCAACTGATCTTCCGAATATTCACCAATCGGTAATTTATACACTGTCTCTTCTTCTTGACCATTTTCTCCAGCTACAGTGAGAACCTTGGTCGGAGGTGTCATGATCCCGTCTTTCAGATATTTTCTGATTTCATCTCCCAAATCATGTCAATCAATGAAGTCCAAAAATCTATCCTTCCATTGCTCGTACTCCCCCTTGAAGAGTACTGGTGGCTTCACATCTGTTCCAATAGCAAGAGCTTCCCGAGACATCTTTACTTATACGATTAGTATCAAACTTATCTGATATGAGACAATCAACTGGATGAGATCGTTAGAAATCAAGATAAAATCACACAATACTGAAAATTGTAGAATGAAATTCAGAAAAATCTGATCATGAACAGAACTTTGTCCCCCTTCGCAGACTTAGCACGAGGATGTGCTTCGACCGGGTAGATGTGAATACCGGTAAGTGAAAGGACCGATATTATGTTCGACCGGGAACTTGTAAAGTCCGGTCGAGTGATTTAACCGATATAGAGTTCGACCGGGAACTTGTAAAGTCCGGTCGTGTGATTTGACCGATATAGATGCTTTGACCGATATGACTCGACCGATATACTCTTAGACCGGTGTTACTCGACCGATATACCCTTAGACCGATAGTGTGCTGTGTGAGTTCTGGTCGAATGCTAAGGACCGATATAACTTTGACCGATAGAATGCAAGACCGGATGGATGTTCGACCGACACTAAACAAGACCGATATGTTATTGATGTAGTATCGACCCAGAAACCAAAATCAGTCCAGAAAAACACTCGATACCACGAATTAAAGTACCAAACTTTGCCAATATGATTAATTTACCAACTAGAACAGATTACAATCAATTAATTTCAATAAAAACCACTTTAAGAACAAATTGATTGATGACACAGTGCCGACTTCGTGAACGAACCCAGAACAACAAATTCAACAAATTGATAATCAAAATCGATACAATAATCAAATCAATCAATACCCAATCACTATAATAGGTAAAACAAACACAATCCAACCACTAACAACTTGAAAGAACAATCACACAATAAAAATTATGAATCTTTTGACAGAAAAAGCATAACCGAAAACAAAAATTTTCAATTCAATCTGTCCTGCTCTGATACCAATTGTATGTCCCAATACGTAATCATTCAAACAAGTAAACAATTAAGCAACAACGATAATGCAAACCTGATATGATTATTCAATTGATTCAAAGGATTACAAGTGCTCTTGATAAAATCAAAACTCTCTCTGCTTCTTGTTCTTCACGGCGCCACACTAACCTCTCTCAATAATTGATTCTCTCTAATTATGATCCTTAACGCTAATTACAACTAACCTAATCATATTTATACTTAGGCCATAAGCCTAATGGGCTTGGCTTGCTTGGGCCCAACAACTAAAACAACCTATTAACTTAATAATAAACCAAATAAATAAAATACGAAAAACACACTTTTGACTATTTATTACAAAAGGACCCTAGAGTATTTGTTGAGACGACTTTATCAGCTTTGACTTCAGATTTCCATCTTCAGATAATTATGATCTTGAATCCAATAAATATGTGCTTTAACAACTTACTTTAAAACTCAGAAAATTTCTGAGCAAATACTTTTCTTTCTCTTTCAAACTATTCTCTTTCTTTCTTTGACTTCTTTTCATCTTGAGAGATCTGTTCTTTCAGTTCAGTAATTTTCTTTTGAAGCTCAGTATTATCTCTTTCCAAATCCTTTCTCTTCTTTTCAATCTTTTTTATCTCCTCTTGAGTTGTTCAACTTCGAGACTGAACATTCTGTCTCTTAACTTGTCTCTTTCAGAGAAGATTTGTGAATTTATCTTTTTCAGCCCGTCACACGTCTCTCCAGCAATGTTTGCATGTCTTCTAAGATCATCAAGCTCTTTTTACATCAACTCCTTTTGACCATGTAGAATTTGCATTTAGTCCTTCAAACTTCTTCAGCTTGGTTTGAAGATTAGAAATCTCTTTTTCTTTTGATTCAATGATCCCTGCAAAATTGATTTTGGAGTTAGCAATACAATCTGAGCAAATAAAATCTTTCTTTCAAACCTTAGAATTACCTTTCAATTTATTGATCTGATCAAGAAGAGATGAATTCTGAACTTTCAGATTCTTATTTTCAGCTTCAAGAGATGGAATCTCTGGCATATTAAGCGATAACACAATCTCTTTTTGTCAAAACTGTATTTCCTTTCTCGTCAATGTAAGGCATCTTGAAATTTGTAAAATATAAGCTTGAATTGATCGTTAACAAAAATCAGAAACTTTTATCACACTCAGAAATATGTACCCCTACGCAGACTTAGCTCGGGGGTCCTGCTACCCGGTTAGCGGGTGGGGTCAAGTGGCAACGCCCTTGCGGGGTCGAGGGGCAGCTTGTAAAAATTTGACTAAGTATAGATTTCGCAGGCTAAAGAACTTTTTGTACACACACTAGAATTCGCACACCACGAGGAATTCGTACGACAGAGAGATACAAATTCTTATACTTAGAAAAATTCCTAACTTTCTATGTGAAATCCCAAGAATTCGTACGATGCTTGATGCGAAATACTCACTTTTCGCACGTAGGCTTATGCGAATTCGACCTTTTCGCACATAGGCATATGCGAATTCTGAACTTTTCGTATATAAGCCTATGCGAATTCTGAACTTTTCGTATGAAGGCTGATGCGAACTTTGTCCTTAACAAATTTCAAACTCAGTGTTATGCGAGTTCTTCCTATGATCATGCGAATTCTTTAGATCTCAGCCCAAAAACTTCAATTTTTGACTCAAATCGATCCAAGACTTCGATTTCAACTATGATACTTTGTCAAATCACTCTCGAATATAGTCTGAACACAAACTTAATACATGATTTCATCTAAAAACAACAAAATTACAAGATTCGATCAAGAAATAGTGTGTACAGACTTACAACACGAATTTCACAAAAATCCAAAATTCACACAATTGGATGTGAATTTGTCAATACAAATCAAATAAAATATGTTCTATATACCAATCCGAATATAAAGCAACAAAATTTACAATCAAAACAAAACAAAATCAAAAATTTGATTATCAACAAACACGTTCTGCGAGTTCTTCAAAATTTCAACATATTCGCATTTCTTGATCTGATTTCTGACTTTTGCTTGCTCTGATACCAATTCTTGTTCCAGTTTTGTAACACCCGTAATTTTTGGTAAGTACGAGTCACCCGGTGATCTCTTGAGGCTTCCAATTTATGATTTTATGCTTTGGAACAAACTGCCTTTGATCACTATCAGTTTCGAGAGCGTCGCGGTTGGAAGAAGTCAAGTTTCGAGGCTCAAGGGAGGTTAGGTGATAGTGCCCGCGACAGTGACAAGTGTCAATGTCGCCGTGCCACTCTCGCGAGAGTGGTACCACGGGCTAATAGAAGCGGATGACCATGCCCCACGACTATGCCAAGTGTATAGTCGCCGACGGACTAGTGTTGCCTTTTAAATCCTTTGTCTTCCCCGTTTCTCATTTACCACTTCACCCATACTTTCTTCTCTTCTCTCTAGTCGAACCCTCTCACCCCCATTGTTAATTTTGGGCATTTAAGGCACCATAACTCGGGATTTCAAGTGATTCTTCATCCTCTAGCAAAGTTTTGGAATCTAGAGCTAGAATCCTCTCACGCTCATCTTCTTTGTCACCTTCATCAAATTTCTAGGGTTTTTACTCAACCTTTTTATCATTTTGAAGATTTGGAGTGTATGGCTCATTTTAGTAATCTAGAAGCATTTTGGTTGGTGGATTGGAGTCATGGTTAAGGTAACATTCTATATTCTTCATTTATGGAAATTAGGGTTTTGACATAAGTTGAGATCTTTATGTAAAATGTTTGGGGATGTTTCTAAATGGTTGAATATAAATATTTATGGTTGGACCTTGTGGATCTAGGTTTTTGGAAGATGTGGCTTGTGGATTGAAGATTCTTCAAGGAAGTTCAAGTTGGGGTAAAATCTAGATTTAGCCTAAATCTAGATTTAGCCTAAATCTAGAAGGGTGAGTTCAAGTTGATTTTTGAAAACGTTGTACATGCCAAAAATGTTTATTTTAAAGTCTTTATGTGTTTTACATGAAACTATTATTTATTGAGTTATTTGGTGGGTTTTGATCATCTGAGTGTTTGGCTTCATAAACCTTGTAAAACCCCACATTTGGGATTTTTGGGATATCTTGGACAAAGAGTCATTTTAAAGTGTTCTTGACGATTTATTGCTTAAATGGAACTTAATTGGTAAAATATCATTTTAGTGCTTGTTTGGGTAAAAGGTATAATTTTGTGTTATGGGACATTTTGAACGGATAAAGAGTATAAACCTATTTGTAAAACCTTTTGTCCTGACTTAAACTGTGTTGGAGTCTATTCAATTATTTTGGAGCGTGTGATTGCATGGCATGGGTCGAGTACAGTTATTATGTGAAAAGCGTTAATTAGTGGTCAAAAGGAGTTTTGAGCATTTTGGCTTGGTGTCGACTTAAAAGAGTCTTGAGGACACTTGTCCGGTTTTGAATGGCTCAAGTAGCCCCATCATGACGTACGTACTAATATACCTTGTTGCATTTTAGTGTTGGTTACATGCTCGAGTGCGTTGGTCATTTCGGGTTAGGCATGTAATGTTAGACTGTGTTGCATTGGATCCATAGGCACGTAAGTCAGTCTGTTTTGGGTGGTCAATTGGGTACTGCGGGGTTAAACTCCCATACCCATGTTTTATGACCGGAAACTTTACAAGTGATCGCTAGGAGGGTTGATTCTGTTAGTGCTACCGGGGAAGTAGGCGCTAGGACCTCCGCCGCTTGAAGTAATGCCTGGGAGGTAGTCTTTAAGTGTGTCGGGTCTTCGAGATGGAGTTCTTCGGAATGTTTCATCAAGGTCAACTAACTTGGGGTGACGTTTTTAAAGAAGTCGTAGGGACACCTGGCTGTGATGTCGTGAGGTGTCATGCGATTAACGTTGCATGGGTGGCATACTTTTGTGTTCCTCCACCCACAACGGATACGGGTCTCCCCCGTTGTTGGCTATCAGTACTTTAAATATAAGGATGTCTTACTTTGTTTTCATTGGTTCTTTATGGTCGACAGTGAATGAGGGCCTTAATATTGGATCTTCCTCCTCATATATTAAGGTTTGAATGAATTATGTCATCCCTATGTTTTGGTAGTTAGATTCCTTTCGTTTACGGTCGCGTGAGTATTGGACCTAGCGTCCATGTTTTCGGACGTACGGTATATGTGGTTTTGATGATGATTCATGGGTCAAGTATTTTGCCCCACCCATATTTAGGTGTTTTGGGATATAACGTTTTATCCACGTTTCTTAAATGGGAGTCATGTTTTGAGTTAGTTTAAGTTGCAATAATTTATAGAGCATGTTTGAAATGAGGTGTCCATCATTGAAAGTGCATGACATTGGAAAAGAGTTGTTTCTACGTTTAAAGTACATCAATTGAAAGGTCATGATTTTAAGCGAAGATCATTATTTTAAAAATATATACTCATGTAAAACTCTTGAGCTCACTAGGCGTTAGCCTAACCTTTTTATTTGTCGGCATGTGCAACAGGTTCCGGTTGGGAATAGTTTTAGTATCTCAGTGAAGGGAGGAGTGCCTTTTGTGTGCTCGAGGAGTGAGTAGCTTGTTGAAGTCTTCCACATTAGGTTATGGAGAGCAGTTTCTATTTGGGTTAAGTGACACCTGACTTCAATTTAGTTGTACATATTATTGGAGTTTTATAATTGTCAAGATTAATTATAGAATTCGAAGTTGAGGCATATAGAGTTTTGGATCGTAAGAGAAAGTTTCATCCCTTACTTGATGTTATGTTTAAAAATTTTAATTAGTTGCTCTTACCAAATTCGAGGGTGTTACAAGTTTCTTGCAATTGATTGACACAAGATTTATCAAAAACAATCTTATTATTGATCACACAACTTACAAAGATTCATATCCCTATTTAGTGCATTCGACAATCAAGTTTTATGTGTGTGTGTTCTCACAGTGTTTCTTACCAATCTGCGCGTGTGTGTTTTATGACCAACTACACTATGACTTTGCTATTTATATGGTCAACATGACCTTAGCAATTTGTCAACACTTTACAACATTTACATTTCAGACCCTCCTTTTAATCTTGAATACAATTTAGCTCTAACAAAACCACTTATCTTTGCAACCAATAATTTATTCACTAATTTTAAAGATGTATATTTTCGTACAAACTCTTTCTTTTCAAGTTTATACAAGTTGAACTTAGAAGTTGCTTCAAATATTTGATTTTGGAAAAAGTCTTTTGACTTTCAAAAGTATCAATGCTCTTATTCAAAGATTCAATCAATACAGTCTTCCCAACAATGTCCTTGTTGAGTTTAAGTATTGTTTGATTCTTCTTTTCAACGATGCCATTTTCTCGTTTAAGTTTAGACTATAATTCCTAAAGCTCGACCATCATAGATTGCATCTGTTTCAGAAAATCAATTTCAGTTAGATCATTTACTTCATCTGATGTATCTTTAGCAGAATCATCATCAACAACTTTCCTTCCCATCAGACACATGTGAGCATATTCATCTTTCTCACTCTCCGTGTATGTCTGATCAAGCCAATGATCATCTTCGGCCATCAGGGCCTTCCCAGCCTCTTTCTGCTTTGCAAGCAGCATCTTGTTCTTATAGTAATCTGAGTTGCACACTTTTGGCTTTCTGCAATTCTTCGCATAGTGACCAATCTTACCATAGCTATAACACTTAACTGGGTCCTCTGGCTTCTTCCCTTCATATTTTTTCACAAACATTTTCTCCTCAGTTTTTCTGTCATCAAACCTCTTATCTTCATATCTCTTATTTCCTTCAATCTCTCTTTGTGCTCATAGTTTTGTGACCCGGATAAGTATCTCTGACTGTTCGGCCCTGGCTTCTTGTAGAACTTCTTTTGAAAAGCCTTGGTCAATAGAAACATATCTTGCTTCATATTTTCCCCATCATTCGAATCAGTACTAGCATTGTCGTCGTCATCAAACTCAAAAACAACAACTTTCTTCTTCTTTTTCAAACTCACAAACTTCTTCTCTTTTCTTTCCACCACCAAAGCAACTGAATCAGGAACTGGTTTCTCAGCTTTCTTCTTCTCAACCCTGATCTCTTCCACCTCTTCTTCATTCGTCCTTAAGGTCTCATACACTTCATGCAAAGGAATCTCATTGAGATCCTTGAGTTATTTCATCTGTCTAGTAAATCACTTCCATTATGGCTGCAGTATACTGAGAAACTTGACGTTGTTCTCTATTTGCGTCTTTTTCACCTTATTCTAACACAGCTCATTTAGTAGAGAAACAAACATGTCATATGTTGTCTCCAAACTCTCACCTTCTTTGGCTTTAAACTCATCGTAGTTGTTGATGCAGTTAGACGCTTTCATATGATTGCCTATCTTGGAACCCATCATCATTTTTCTAATTGATCCCATATCTCTTTACTTGTAGCCTTGTAACTGTCTATTTTCACATATATCTCATTCGAAATGCCCTGAAGTAAGAAAGATCTAGCTAGTTTATCTGCTTTTCTCTTCAACACCATAATTTCCGGGATCCGTGACATAAACAACAGTTTCTTGCCCACCAGAACCAGTAGTAGTTCTTACCTTTGTAACTGGTGGCATGAGTCCTTCTAGAGACTGTCTAATGTAATTACCGATTTCATTTTTGTGAATGAAATCCATAAACCTATCTTTCCACTATTTGTATTCACATTTGAAGAGAACTGGTGGCTTTACATCTGGACCAATAGCCAATACATCCTTTGAAGTCATTTTGACAACACTTCCAGTGAATCTTTACAAATAGTCAAAAAAATTTGACCTCAATAAACAACTGTAATTGTTGTAACTCAAGCTCGTCCCAAACTTGTCCTGAAATCAAGTAGTGAGATTAATAATAAATTTGTCACGGCAAGGTTTAAGACGCAATAAGAATTGAACTTCAAGCAACACGCGACAAAACTTAATGATTCATCATGCGATAACTTGGTTCAACTATCGTGCAATAAACTGAGATGCATCATGCGATAAACTTGATCAATAAGCAATATAAAATCACAACCTTCATGAAAATGATTAAACACAGATGTAACTTCAATTCATAGTTGCAACATATCCACAATATCAAACTAAGCAAAACACAAACATACAACTAATGATTAAATCATGCAGCAAGAAATGCAAAACACACAACAAACATGCAACCGTGAAAATCATAGCATCATAAAATCAGTAGCAGCAAAGAAATATAATCGGTATGTATATATTTCTCTCAAATCAGGTTAGTAAGGACTAAAAAACCGGTATCAATGATGTCAAATCCGGATTTCATGCTTCTTGAATCCAAAACCCGGTATGGAAGGTATTCCAAATCCGGTTGGCACGGTCTAAACATTTAAAATCCGGTAGACAGCCTACAAACCCGGTTAGGATGCCTTTAAAACCCGGTACATAAGGGAAAAGCACACAAATCCGGTTAGGGAGGTTAAAAAATCCGGTATAGCATATCAAAACCAGTATACATGGTTTCTCACATCCGGTACACAATATAATTCTCAAATCCGGTATTAGATGCTATCAAAATCCGGTAAGCACGCTGAAATGATCAAAAACCGATTAACAAACAACTCAAACCCGGTATGCAACTTAAATCCGGTACACACTCTTCCAAAATCCTGTGTACACGGGTCAATATAAAAAAATCCGGTACCAAAGGTCTTTAAAAAGCTGGTACCACTCAAGCAAAACCGGTAACAAAGGTTACCAAACATGGATACCAAGCTACAAAATACCAAAAACTCGGTAGTAACTCCGAATCCAATAACCACTCCAAATCCGGAAAACGCTCCACATATCTGATACGCAACTTTTCCAGATTGTCGATCTCAAAATTTCAATTTCTCCAAATTAATCAAATTAACAACAAATTGATGATAGCTTTATGTTTCTAACCACAAATCAAACAATCCTTTGCAATCAAATTGGATAAAAACATGAGAAGTTTGCACAAAAAATCAAGAATATGAAGAACATAGTGTCGATCTTGAAATCTGATCGATTTTCTCCAAAAAATCTTCAAAATATGATCGTATTGAATTGAAAAATGATTTGATTCTGCTCTGATACCAATTGATAGTCCCAAATCAAACAACAAAATCAATCCACAAATCTCATGTTGTTCATTGAATTTCAAGAACTTACAACCTTTCTCTCTCTACATGTTTGGAGCGTATGATCTCTCTCTCTCTCTCTAAATTATCTCTCTAAAATGATGGAAATGACAAAGCTTCTTACAAAATACAAAGACAAGAACCTATTTATACCTAAAACATTACAAGGAAACAAAAACACTTTGACTAACATCATAAAGACTTTGACTTTTACAAATTCATCTTTGACTTTCTCAATTAAGCTATTTGACTTTGACTTATCTCCTTTTATTAGCTTTGACTTTGACACTCTTTAATCTTCAACAAATAATCCTCGTTTCATAATCTTGGATTCAAAAATATTTTCTCTAACAATCTATATATAAGATGAATCATAATTATCTCAAATAGGCCATTAATTGAACATAACAATTTAATATGCAAAACTCATTCACCCAACAATGAACATTTATAATATGCATAACATCATTCTCCACACATCCTTTGGGTAAAATATGCACAATAATCAAAACCCTAGTTGTGACCTAGTTTTACCAAAATCATTCAAAGGCATTTTAAGTAGAAACAATTTTGAAGAATCACCATTGTTACATTTATGAGTTCATAAACACCTATATGAAATCTCTAGATTTTATATCAAATAACTAAACCCTAGAATATCCCAAACTTCTCAAAATGGGATAACCTTGTAAAATAAGAAATAGAGTCAAGAGATATTTAGGAGACTAGATCTACAAGGTTTGACTTTTATAAGGTTTTTATAAAATAGGATGAACTCAAAATAGGTTTCGATAAAAACCTAGGAATCTCCAAAACCCTAAAACTTGTAGGTGGAAGTGAGAAAAATAATCCTTGATCCTAGCTTGTGGTTGACAATCCTTAAAGAAGTTTAGACGATGAAGCCCTAAAAGTGACCAAAAAATCACCCTTAAAGTAGATCTTCAAGTTGGGAGCATTTAAGAGAAAGTGGGTTAAGAGTTATGAGGGTTGGTGTTACAAAACATGCTTTTAATGCTCTTCGTACCCGACGGCAACAATGATCATGCGATTGTGGCATGGCATTCCCGACGGGCACAATCGCTAAAGTGTACCAAGCCTGCAGCCCATCTCAAGACATTGCGTTGTGATTGTGCGCTTGGGCACTCTCATTGAGCATAATCGCCCCAATCGTACCGTGAGGTCCTAGAACTTAAACATTGAAGACCGAGTCCTAAACTGATGTGTTTAGAAGTCTAAGTCCTTTAACATTGAAGATTAGGTCTTGAACTGAATTATTCAAGAGCCATTTAATCTTTGAAGTCCGAGTCCTGAGCTGATTTACTCAGAAGTCTTTAATCGTTGATGTCCGGATTCTGAACTTAAGTAATCAGAAGCCTTTATACACTTGTTCTCCCTAAACCTGTGGTACCTGTAAAACATATTTAACAGGTTTTGGTACCCACTGGTATTTAGGTCCTGGTTGGTTAGATTTAGGAATCCACTTCTCAATAGATTTAAATCTTTTAATTACATTTTTTTGAGAAGTAATTCTGTAAGTTCCATACCAGTGATGAGCAAAGTCTTTTTGAACAAAATCATTCTCTCCACAGTAAGAACAACAAATTTTCTTTTGATCTATCCTGATAATATGATTAGTAGAATAAAACGTATCAGGTTTGCCAAAAGATTTACCTTTATGTGCATTGTTCTTCTTGGCTTTTGATGTGGATACGAGTGATTTTTCATTCTTCTTTTCATCAAGAAAACCTTTCACTCTCCACACCATCTGTCCTTTCTTGGAAGAATTCTTTTCAAGAGATTTTACATAAAAACTTGTTGAATTATCAACATATTTTTCATAAAACAAATTACATGGACGAATCTGATTTGATTTGACAATGTTTGATTTGACATTTTCTTTTTGAAAACATTTTCATGAATGGAACTTGAAGTAGTTTTGAAAGAACAAACTGATTTTGTTGAATTATCAAAAGGTGATTGATTAATCACATAAGCAGAAATCTTATCAGATAATTCAACATTTACAACCTCAAGTTGTTTTATCTTTTCAGAAAAAATGTTTCTTTCATTAAAAAGTGTGTCAAACTTCTTTTTCAAATCAGATCTTGCCATCTGTTCTTTTTGAATGTCTGATGATAGAACATATATCTTTGATGTGAGCTTAGATATTTCACTTTCAAAGATTTGACGTTCTTTCTCAAAGTATTTTTCTAAGTTCTTCTTTTCAGAGACTTCTTTGAAAATCCCAACATTTCTCTTTTCAACGTTTTTTCTTTTCAGCATCAAAAGACTTCTTCTTTTCTTGAAAATATTTTCTTTCTTTATCAAGTAAGTCTTGCAATGTAGAGATTTGTTTGGGAAGTTCAATTATTTTTTCTTCAAGAACTTTTCTCTCTTTTGCAAAAGTATCTCTTTCAGTTATTATAATCTTTTTGAATTCTGATACTTGCTTCGAGAGTTTTAAGCATCTTTACTCCAAATCCTTTTTCTCTTGAAAAGCTTTCTTAGAAAAGTTAGACAACTTTTGATTGTAGATTTTCTCCAAATCAACTTTGATTGTATCTGCATTTAGATTTTTCATTAGATCTGCATTTTTAGCTTCCAATGTAGATATTTTCTCTTCAAAAGCCTTGAACTTTTATTGAAGATCAATTGATTCAGCTTTCAGCTCTGATGATTTCTTTTAAGTTGTCTTCAATTTACTTTGAAGATTGGTTATTTCTCTCTCTTTCTCTTTAATTTCTTTCTCTCTTGTTTTGATGATACCTGCAAGATCAGATTTAGAATTATTAATACATTTTTCACATTCAGAAGTTTTCTCAAAATTTAAAAATTTAGCTTTCAACTCCTAGATCTGATTTAGAAGCTTTGAATTCTGAATCTTCAATTTATCCCGTTCAACTTCTATAACAGGTATCTCTGGCATGTACATTATAGCACAATCTCTCCCTGATAATACAGTAGACATCTTGAATAGTATGCTTGAATTGATCGTCCAAAATATTCAGAAACAAACTTGACTTGATGAGTCAAACTTGGTCAACACTTGAAAAGATCAGAAAAACTTTCTTAACTGTCAGAACTCGCAAACCACTATAACTCGCAGAATACTGTGGATACACTTCGCGCAAACAGTCTTATGCATGTACTAGGTTCGCGCAGAACAAAGCATGCGCGTTCTGGCTTCTCGCAGAAGGAGTCGTGCGTGTTCTAGCTTCGCGCAATACAAAGCGTGCGCGTTTTGAAGATAAGCTTCTCGCAATGCGTTTGCGCGTTCTTATACTTAGAAAAAATTTTACACTTTAACTTCGTGCAAAACAACTTCTCGCAAAATAACAGAACTCACAGATCAAAGCATTAAAAACAAAGAACTCGCAAACAGTCTTGTGCGCGTTCTCTCTTCTCGCAAATAACATCTTGTGCGATTTGGTCAAGAACTCGAAGAAAACAAAAAAATATAGAACCACTTCATCTTGCGTGTTCTTCACTTTTTGCGTGTTCTTTGATGTGCTTGTTCTTCACTATGAAGCTTGCGCGAACTTTGAATCTTGCGTGTTCTTGAGTTATATACATGGATTTCGCTCAAACTCTTGAAAACCTGCAATCAAATCTCAAAATTGTACAGGGTTGGTCGCACTACCAGTAAGAACACATTTCTAATGTAATACTTTTGCTAAAACCAACAAAATTACATTGAATTTGATCAAAAACAGTATATGAACGATGTGAGACCGAAAAACACAAAAATCCAAAATTGAGTGTGATTAAGTGTGAATTTTGTGATACAATCAAAACAAGAAACAATCACACACTAATCGATCACCATGATTCCATTTTCTTGCATTAAAAATGATTTTTCAAATAAAATTTGAATCAAACAGTGATTTTCCAGAAAACGTCTGTGTGTTCTTTCAAGAATTTGTGAAATCGATCAAATCAAAGTGAATCAAATCATTCTGAATAGATTGGTTTGCTCTGATACCAAATTTAAGTCCAAGATTTCAATCAAACACAAACAATTCACTCAATTAAGCACAAAATTGTAGAGAGAGAAACTAGAGAGAGTTTCATATATATGTTGGTCACATGCTTACAAATAACTTTCACACTAATAAAGATATTTATACTATGATTGACTTTGACTATATTTGACTTTACAACACCTTGACTTTTATACTTAAATCTTGGATACAACAATACACTAACAACCTCGGTTTCATTGACACGACGATAGTGACCCTGTCACTAGGGTCACTATTTTCCAACTCGTACCGAAGTCCAAAATTTGGCTTTTCTCGCCCAAATTTCCTCGACTCGCTTAAAAAGGAGAAGTAATCACAACCTAATTATTTATAAGAGATACTAAAATAACTTTACTTACTGAAAATTATGGGTGTTACAATCCTCCCCATCTTGGAAATGATTTCAACCTCAAAATCTTAACTAGGCAAATAAATCTCCTCTTCGGCTTCCCAAGTCATGTTGGCGCCACGATGATGCTTTCCTTGTACCTTGACCATTGTGACCTCCTTATGTCGAAGCTTCTTTCAATTATCTATACAATTGCATCAGGCTCCTCAACACAACGGTTGCCCTCACCCACTCTTATCTCCTAAAACGGAATAACGCTCTACTTTTCCATCAAGCACTTCCGAAGGTAACAATGTGAAACGTGTTATGGATTCCCGACATCTTCGTTGGTAGCTCTAGTTGATATGCTTGAAGTCTCACTCGCTTTATCACGGTGAACGGTCCAAGGAAATGGGGACTTAGCTTCCCTCATTTTCCGAACCGAATAATACTTTTCCAAGGAGACACCTTTAACATTATCTGGTCTCCTACTTAGAACTCCATTGGCCGCCTCTTCTTATCGGCACAATCTTTCTGACGGTCTTGGGCCGCCTTTAAACGCTCCCGTATACCTTTAACCTTGTTCA
Source organism: Arctium minus (assembly GCA_954870635.1). Taxonomy (NCBI): domain Eukaryota; kingdom Viridiplantae; phylum Streptophyta; class Magnoliopsida; order Asterales; family Asteraceae; genus Arctium; species Arctium minus. The sequence continues at coordinate 149,362,891 of OX941081.1, forward strand.
TCATTTCCTGAACGATTTCTAGGACAGCGAACTGCTTCTCTCCTGCTTCCAACCAACACACGGGTGTCCTACACTTCCGCCCGTACAGTGCCTCAAACGAAGCCATTCCGATACTATAATGGTAACTATTGTTATAGGTGAACTCTAGTAATGGTAGATGAGAGTCCTAACTACCTCCAAAGTCAATCACACATGATCTTAACATGTCTTCTAACGTCTAAATTGCCTTTTCACTTTGACCATCGGTTTGGAGATGATAGGTCGTACTCAATTTTAGCCTTGTACCTAATTCTTTCTATATTGTCATCCCAAAATTTTGATGTGAACCGAATATCACGATCCAAAACAATGAACAAAGGCACTCCATGCCTAGAAACTACTTCGTCAATATACAACTTTGCCAACTTGTCTATCGATAAGGTCTCGTGCATGGCTAGGAAGTAAGCACTATTGGTCAACCGATTGACTATTACCCAAATGATATTGTGACCTCTTAAGGTTTTTGGCAATTTAATCATGAAATCCATGGTAATATGTTCCTATTTTCATTCGGGAATCTCTAGAGATTGAAGACTTCTGTAAGGTCGTTGATGCTCAGTTTTAACCTGCAAACAAGTCACACACCGTTCTAGTGTGCCACATCTAACTTCATAACCGACCACCAATAATATAGTTTCAAGTCTCTATACATTTTTGTGCTTCCTATATGGATGAAATACTTGGACTTATGAGTGTCTTCTAAAGGTAGCTCTCGGTTGCCTCCAATCTTGGGCACCCATACACGTCCGTTAAAAAACTTCACCACACGGCTATCCTCCGTCAATAGTAAGCGTTGTGACATCATCACTTCTTCCTTGAGGTTTTCTTCTAACAAAGATTCGGCTTTCGACATCTTAATCCACTCAATGACACTTAACACTAATTCAATTATTGAAAGGGTGGCCTGATTGCTTCTACTGTAGTCCTTCCGACTTAAAGCAACGCCTACATTTGCTTTACCGGGATGGTAGAGCAATTCGCAATCATAATCTTTAAGCAGCTCGAGCCATCTTTGTTGTCTTATGTTCAACTCTTTTTGATCAAAGACATATTTCAAACTCTTATGATCTGCATAGAGTGTCTACTTTATGCCGTAGGGATAGTGTCACCATAGCTTCAGAGGGAACACTACCACCACTCACTCCAAATCATGGGTAGGGTAATTCTTTTCGTGCACTTTAAGTTGTCTAGATGCGTAAGCGATCACTTTCCCTCTTTACATCAAGACGCACCCTAAACCCATTTTTGATGTGTTGCTATAAACCACAAAATCTTCCGATCCCTCGGGTATAGATAAGATTGGAGCTTCACAAAGCTTCCCTTGTAAAGTTCGGAACGCCTTCTCTTACGACTCGGTCCATACGAACTTCACATTATTCTAAGTTAGAGTCGTCAATGAAGAAGCAATCTTGGAGAAGTCTGGAATAAATCTCGGGTAATAGCCTACCAATCCTAAGAAGCTTCGTATTTCCAATGGACTTTTGGGAGGTTTACAATTCATCACAGCCTCGATCTTAGAGGGATCCACCTGCACTCCATCTCGAGTGACAACGTGTCCTAAGAATTAAAGCTCTTCCAATCAAAAGTCACATTTGGAGAATTTTGCATACAACTTCTCCCTCATCAATAAACACGGTTACCGACTTATCGAGGAACGGTCGGCACACACGGTTCATTAAATCCATAAACACCATCGGTGCATTAGTCAGGACAAACAGAATTACTATGAATTTGTAATGACCGTAACGCGTCCTAAAAGCCATCTTCGGAATGTCGTCGTCCTTAACCTCCACTTGGTGATACCCCGAACGAAGATCGATCATGGAGAAGCATTCCGCTCTTTGAAGTGGGTCAAACAAGTCATCGATTCTTGGAAGTGGATACTTGTTCTTCATGGTTGCCTTGTTCAACTCTCTAAAGTCGATACCCATCCTCAACATGCCATCCTTCTTCTTTACAAATAAGACCGGAGCTCCCCAAGGCAACAAACTCGGTCTCACAAACCCTTTCTCGAGAAGATCTTGAAGTTGCATCATCATCTCTTGCATCTCGGATGGAGCTAATCGATAAGGAGCTCTACCGATTGGAGCCACTCCCGGAACAAGGTCAATCCAGAATTCTACTTGACGATCAGGTGGCAAATCGGGCAGGTCATCTACGAACACATCGGGAAATTCGCATACCACCTTCACATCCTTGAGCTTCCTCTTCTCGACCTTAGCATCTATCACATATGCTAAGAAGGATGAGCATCCTTTTACCATGCACTTACATACTTTATACATGGTAATGACTGCGACATCGCCTTTCCTCCACTCTCCATAAACAAGCACTACGCCATTGTTTGAAGTTGGGATTCGGATCAGCTTCTTTGAGCATACAATCTCAGCCTGATTTTCCACCAACCAATCCCTCCTGATCACTATGTTGAAGCCACCAATTGACATAGGCAACAGGTTGACCGAGAAATCTTTCCCTTCTATCTCAAGGGTACAACACTTCAAGGTTTCCTGAACTACTACCTGACCACCATTTGTTATCTCTATTTCTAAGGCATCCTCAAGAACAATAATGGTCATGTGAAGTTTTTGACAAAAGGTATCAGACACAAAGGAGAAACTTGCACCTGAATCAAATAAAACACGAGCAGGTACAGAGTTCACAAGAAATGTACCCGAAACCACATATGTTGTCTTCTTAACCTCTTTCACCGACATTTGGAAGGCTCTACCTGGCACCCTCAGAGGATTTTCTTTCTTTCCCTCGTTTCCTCTCGTCTTCAACTTTAGGCATTTGCTTCGAATGTGACCCGGTTCTTTACACTCGAAACACATTGGCCATTTGATTGGGCATTATATGGTGGTGTGAACGGGCTTGCCATACTTGTAGTAGCTACCGGAACAAAGTTGCATAGCCCGAAAGGTGTACTTCGGCATTTTGGGCACCACCTAGCCTCTCGCCTAGGATCAGCCCCACAGTTGTTGTTGAAAGTTCTTGGTCTCTTAGAGGATATAGAATTTTCCTCCCACTACTTCTTTTCCACAACACTACCTCTCTTGTCCTTGCTCGGAGCATATACTTCTTCCATTATTTCAGCTTCCTCAATCGCCTCTCGAAGAGTAAAGGCCTTTGCATTCCGCAACATTGCCATCATATCGGCAGGCAACCTTGAGGTATGCCTTTATCTTCTCCTTCTCAGTTGGAGCCATGTGCCCCACCAAATCTAGTTTCACCATGAATTGTTGGGTGTAATCTCTCACTGACATGTTTCCCTTCCAGAGAGCTCAAAACTCTTCTTCAATCAGGTCAAACGCCCTCTCATTGCAATACTCTTCCATTATATTCTTTTTGAAGGAGGCTCAAGACAGCCTCTATAGAATAGTGGCTTCGAGGATGGACTTGGTGAGTTCCACCATCAAAGAGTTGGGCCTCTTAGCATTTGGGAGGCAAACTTCACCTTTTGATCTTCTTCGCACTCACTTGACCCAAATGCCTGTTATGTTTCATGGATCCATTTCATATAGTCGACAGGGTTATCCGAAACTGAGAACTCTGGTGCTTTGCTACACAGAAAAGTCTTGTAGGAGAAAGTTCTCCCACCTTGCCTCGTGTTGGCATTAACCTGTTCTTCCGTCTTACCACATTTCTCTTACCCCCGGATCCCACAACCACATTCTCGAAAACCGCCTTGTGCCTACGGTTGCTAGCATCCATGTCTTCAATCATCTCCAAGAAGAACTCTTGTTGTTTTGCCATGGTCGTGTTCATCATTTCCATCATACTTGCCATCATCTCTGACTGAGGAGTAATCTTCTACACCACTGGGTTGGAGGAAATCAAATTGACTCTTGGCACGTGCTCCGGTCCTCCACAAAATATGTTGGTTATGGGTGGGTTTACGTCGTCTCCACCCTTTCCGTTACGTTAGGCGTCCACACACTTGCCTCATGACCATTTTGTCGAGGCTCTGGTCGACCACGACTGTTTACCATATCAAACTGTCACACATGAGAAAAAGGATAAGAATGCTTATCTAAGAACAGAAATAATACCAAGGAAACGTACTATTACATTCATCAATCATCATAACAATAGTAAGTCAAGCATGCTCACGTAACAACACATTCATAATAACATTAGCTAAGTTAAATTATGAATTATAAACATATTATACACAAGAATTCTCGTTACCGTCATTACGACTCTTAATTAGCACAATTATGTCGACTCTAAAACCATCATATCTTAGGAGTTCTACCAAAATCTCACAAATCGTAACTTAGTATCTCAGCTTAACCTAGGCATCTTACATTCATACTTTGTTCACTTAAACTATTGCTCTGATATCAACTTGTAATACCCCTAAAAGTAAGGGTAAATTTAAACCTATATATGGACATAGATTAAAACTTAAATAATTGAATCACCCAAAACGGGGAAATGGTAAAGCGTTTACAAAACAAATATGGGAGATAAATTCAACAACCTAATAATATAAACTAGTCTAGCTTAGATTAAAGACGGGTGTCGCTATCCCTTCTCAAAAGAATCTTGTTTGACAAAATACTCGTCATCGCTATTATTCACCAAAATATGCTACTACCGATAGGGGTGAGCATAACTGGGTACCCGCCTATTTTTCCCAGAACCGGAACCGGCGGTTCCTCGGATGCCGGAACCGGAACCAAATGCATCGGTTCTCATTTTTTTGGAACTGGTCCTGGAACCGCTGGAAACCGGTTCCGGTTCCGGGTACCCGGTTACAATATTTTTTTTTAAATTAACATTTAATATAATAAAAAGATAATTATAACTTATTAAATCTAATGCAAACAACAAAATACCAACTTAAACTAATAAATACAATAAATGTTAAAAACGAATCCGATAAAGCTAACTATTACATAAACAAATGACACTCTAAATACCAAATCAGTACCATAACAGTAACATTAACATTAACATTAACATTAACATAAATTTGTTAAATTAACTAACATCAATCTGTTAAATAAGAAATCAGTACCATAACCTAACATCAATCTGTTAAACCTAACATTAGTACCAAATCATTACCATAACAGTAACATTTACATTAACATAAACATAAATCTGTTAAATTAACTAACATCAATCTGTTAAATACCAAATCAGTACCAAAACCTAACATCAATCTGTTAAATCTAATATTAATACCAAATCAGTACCATAACAGTAACATTAACATTAACATGAACATAAATCTGTTAAATTAACTAACATCAATCTGTTAAATACCAAATCAGTACCATAACCTAACATCAATCTGTTAAACCTAACATTAATACCAAATCAGTACCATAACCTAACATCAATCTGTTAAATTAACTTTTCTTTATTTGCTAAGAAGTAAGAACCAACACGGGATAGATTAGAACCAGATAATTAATATGGCAATCTCACAATCTGCAAGTAGAAAGAAGAGAGACCGATTAAAGAAATATATAAAATATTAAATATTAAATATTAGAGGGACCAATTTGCAATCGATTTGAAGAAATCGATGGAGATGGAACCTAGAGTATATTAGAACCAGTAATCTGCATATAAAAAGAAGACATATCGATTAGATATGGCAATATGAAGAAATCCCTTTGCAATCGATAGAGATGGATGGAACCTGAAATCGAAGGAGATGATCGAAGGAGATGATCGCTTGCAGAAATCAAAGGAGATGATCTGAAATCGAAGAAATCGATGGAGAATTGGAGATGGATAGATTTTAAATCGAAGGACAAATTTGAGCAAACGGGAGGAGGTGGGAGGCGACAAGAATTTTTTTGGGTTTGGTTTCAATCTAAAGTGAAGAATAACCCTAAATGGTAATAATGTAATATATTTTTTTAATATATAAAATATTAAATAGTTATAAAAAAACAGCGGATACCCAACGACACCGGGTACCCGGTCCCGGAACCGATCCCGGCGGGTACCCAGCTGCTATCGGTTCCAAGAAAATGAGAACCAGAACCATTCTTAATCGGTTCCGTGTTTTAGGAACTGGAACCAGAATCACTCGCATCGGTTCTGGTTCAGAGCGGTTCCGGTTCCAAAAGCGGGTACCCAGTTCCGCTGCTCACCCCTAACTACCGACAATCGGACTCTCTGCTCAAACCCGAGGAATCTCACCGCTAGAATGACCTGATATACACGTCATTTAAGAAAAAGTGTTAGGCTAAAGCCTTGTGAGATCAAGTAGTTATAAATTTAAGCTAAAGGTAAATAAATTGGATACTTAGCTTTAAATCAATCCAAATTAAACCATTTGAACCACAAATACTTCCAAAAGAATTCATAAACATCTTGCGATGACGGGGGAGCCCTGATTTCCATGATTAGTGACGGAACACAAGAGTAAGTCACATTACATGTTAAATAAGTCACACTCATGGATTATAATCAAACGATATATCAAGCTCAACTACTCCAAGTATATTGATTCTAGAGTCCCAAGTTCAACCACACTAGATTTATACCTTGTAATATCCAAAATCCGAGTTAGTCTTAGTCACAATGTAATTACATTTTACTGCTTTTAGGCGATGCCCGACCATATAGGTCCAAACCTTACTTTCCCATAGAAACTTAATGCCTATTCCATGCTACAACATGGGAATTCAACGTCCCAAGTCAATAACACAAAAAACTTCTATGCATATCGATCCATTATTTACAAGACACAAACACCTCATTGAATTCGACTATCAAAAGTCTCTACGCAAATAATCCGTATTTAAGATGAATCATAATTATCTCAATAAGGCCACTACTTGACCATAACAATTTAAGATTTTCAAAACTCATTCACCTAACAATATGTTGAGTTACTGGATCTCTAGCACAACGAAAAATAAAACCGTAACCCTCCAAGGACCCATACGAACCAGAATAAATTGGTTGTTTCGAAATTATACCGCACAGTTAGCAAAACTTTGAATCACATCAACAAACAAATATTGATGCCTCCACGGTATCCACGCGAACAATCTGAATCCTTTGTCTTCCCTTGATGCTAGTCAAAGTTTCAAAACTTAGAAACAAAAAGGAGCATATGGTTGTAGGTGCTTTTTGAGAGAAAAGTGCAAGACTAAACTCTTTAAAAAATGTCATACATTTTATATGGTGATGGATGCATGGCATAAAATCACCACCATCCCTACACCTTACTTGAGTGTTTGACTATCCATACATCATCACTCCCTTGCAAAGACCATCCCTAATAAACTTATTTTATGTCTAACATAAATAATATCTTATTTTTATTTAATCAGATTAAAATACAAATTAGATATAATAATTAAACATTTGAATTACTGAAACTCCTTATTTGGATATGTTCAAAGCATGTGACCCAATGGGTTCTCGATATGTTGGTAATAAATATAAATCTCGTATTTGTAGTTATAAACGTTGAGCTGTATCTAGCAATACATCAGCGTCACCCAAATGACGAGAATTGGTAACACAACAAATTATCGTTTTGTTGTCAATTTTAGTTTACACATTTAATTCTTTTGTCCTTGATGTCCAGATTGAACATGAGACATTGAATGTGTCATTCTCGTTATGTCCAATCTCTAGTTTCTTGATTCCCTAGTATACTGATAAAAAAACAGATCATGATATCTCATATCAATTATCTGAGCATGCATGCATTTCTTTAGTATATATTTATCAAGGGGTCTAGAGACATCTTTCCCAAAACCCACCTTTTATGTGATGAAAATCCATTAATAAAACACCCATCAAATCATGAAACAAAACTTAATACTCACACGAAACACGAATAAGGATAAATATCCAAATATTGAAAAAATGGATAAGACTCTGTTTTCCAACACATTAATACATGGAGGAGATCCAATATGTCAAAACCATAAATTACGATTATTTTTCAAGCCAAAATAATACTAAAACATGGATAGTTCCTTATCCAAAAATAACACTTAACAGTGACGGGCGAGACCCGTATCTATAGAATGCGGCGAGCATAAAGTAAGTCACGCATCAATGTTATCAAGTAGCACCTCAAGATTCAATTGACCTTAGTGTCTACCTCCAAGGTAACACCTCAAGGCTCGACACACTTAGTGTCTACCCCCTTATGGGTAACACCTCAAGCGGCGGAGATCTTAGTGCCTACCCACACGGGTAGCACCTCAAGACTCAATAATCTTAGTGCCTACTCTTTGGAGTAACACCTCAAGGTTCATGTTCTTAGTGCCTACCCCGACTTGTAGCACCTCAAGGTGCATGGTTCTTAGTTCCTACCCCTTTTGGGTAGCACCTCAAGTTTCAAGTCCTTAGTGTCTACTCAACTAGGCCAAAAGCCTCAAAACAAAGGTCACGGGGTCCAACCCCGCAATGCTGGTAGTCCTAGAGTCCAACCCCACTACACTGGCACAACCATTAACACAAGACTAACTCATATGCCTATGGATCCAAGGCATTACAGTCTAAAACTACATGACTCCAACTGAATGACCAACGCACTCAAAACATGTCAAAATAAATATGCCATAGATGCATATAACTCCAAAAGATCAACATAGAGCAATTTAAATCAAACTAATATCCCCAATACTCTTTTTAAGTCAAAACCGTGCCAAAATCTCAACAATTCATTTGATTATTCAACACAAGCAAACATATGCAAGTAAATCATATTTAACCCAAAATCATACAAACATATGCTCCAAAGGCATGATTAACTCAAAACCCCTTTCATTGACATTTCCCAAATGAAATCATACTATTTATATATCCAAAATACTTAACAACAAAATAACTTGTATTTTCTAAATGGTTTATATAACCAAAGGCACCAAGGGTGCATTAATGTCAAATAATCTCCATTTATGATATAAACCACCAAAATGACATACTCACAAGACTTATTTACCAAAGTGTCCAAAAACCCAAATACGGGTATCTCACGAGATTTATAAAATTAGATATACCAAATACACAAAACTCATTAAATAACCTACATATTTGATAAACAACAAGTAAAATGCATTAATACTTCAAAATGAACATTTTTGGCATGTACACAGTTTTCACAAAGCAACTTGAACTTACCTTGATAGGTTAAGTTAAACCTAGATTCCAAATCCAAGCTCTACCTTCCTAACGGTGAGAATTTGAGATCCCTAAGCAAATCCTTCCGAGAAAAATCTTCAAAACTACCAATTAAGGTAAAAGACACCAAATATTATCACAAATTCTAAATCTACAAAGATCCTCCAAATACTTCATCTCCCAAGTGCCAACAACTTCTTTTTCCAAAATGTGACCATTTTACATAAAAACTCTCCCAAAATGAACAAAATCAAATATACTTAAATCATGTGGTTCAGACCCCCAAAATAACATTTTTTTGTACTTAAAAAACTCTACACATTTTTTAAGATTCAACATTTACTAGCAAAAGGGTTAAAACCCTCAAATCTCCCAAAATGCCCTAAATCGGTCAAAATCCATAAAAATACATCAAGAGGGATGTTATAGGAGACTAAAACGAAGGGTTTTGACAAAAATAAACATTTATTAATTTCATGAAACAAAACTCAAAGTTACATTCATCATATGATTGTTTATTGGGCATTCACTAACAAGCCCCCATTTGCACTAAAGCCAATCATTCATGCATCATATACCAATGGATCTATAGTAGCCTTCATGCTTCTACTGTGTTAACGGTTTGGTTAGTGGATCGGGAACATTATTGTCAGTTGACACTCTGTTTATACTAACATTGCCTCTCTCAATAATCTCTCTAATGAGATGATATATTCTAAGAATAAGTTTGGATCTTTTGTGAGATCTAGGTTCATTGGCATGTGCTATAGCTCCATTGTTGTCGCATAACAACTCTACAAGACTATCACTGCTAGGAATAACTCCAAGATGAGAAATAAATTTTTTGATCCAAACAGCTTCCTTGGTTGCATCTGATGATGTGATGTACTTAGCTTCTGTTGTAGAATCATCTACTGTTGCTTGTTTGGAACTCTTCCAGCTCACGGCACCACCATTAAGGCAAAACACAAAACCTAACTGTGATCGAAAATCATCTTTATCTGTTTGGAAACTTACATCAGTGTAACCCTTTACACTTAAATCTTCTTCATTGCCATATACCAAGAATGAATAATTTGTTCTTCTCAAGTACTTTAGGATATTCTTGACGACAATCCAATGACCATCATCTGGATTTGATTGGTATTTACTCGTCATGCTCAAAGCATACGATACATTTGGTCGAGTATATATCATGGCATACATTATAGATCCAATTGTGGAAGCATGTGGAATCTTACTCATTCGTTCACTCTCTTGAGATGTAGTAGGGCACTGTGTCCTAGAAACTGATATGCCATGAGACATAGGCAAGAACCCTTTCTTGCTATCATACATGTTGAACCGTTTCAACACTTTGTCTATATATGTACTTTGACTTAAACTAAGTAATTTTCGCGATCTATCTCTATAGATCCGAATTCCTAACACATAGGCAGCTTCACCCCAAGTCTTTCATTGAAAAATATTTTCCTAACCAAGCCTTTATAGACTCAGGCGTCGGAATATCATTTCCAATGAGTAGTATGTCATCTACATATAATAAAAGAAATGATACGGTGCTCCCACTAACCTTTTTGTAGACACAAGGTTCATCCTCATTTTTTGATAAACCAAACTCTTTGATTTCTTCATCAAGACGATGATTCCAACTCCTTGACACTTGCTTCAATCCATAAATAGATTGTTGCAACTTGCATACCTTATGAGATTTTTCAGGAGCGACAAAACCTTCTGGTTGTATCATATATACTTCCTCAAGTAAATTTCCATTAAGGAAAGTTGTTTTGACATCCATTTGCCAAATCTCATAATCATGATATGCTGCAATGACTAGTAAAATTCTAATAGACTTAATCATTGTGACTAGAGAGAAAGTTTCATCATAATCAACACCTTCAATTTGTTTGAAACCTTTTACAACCAATCGTGCTTTAGAGGTAATCACGTTACCATCCATGTCGATCTTTTTCTTGAAAACCAATTTGTACCCTATAGGTCGTACCTCATTGGGTGAGTTAATTAAGTTCCCAACTTGGTTCATACATTGACTCCATTTCTATTGTCATAGCATCTAGCCATTTCTCAGAGTCATTATTTTCCATAGCATGTTGGTAACTAGTGGGCTCATCATCCATGAGCATCACATCCCCTGTATGAGTGATGAGAAATCCATATCTCTCAGGCTCATTCCGTTTTCTACCAGACCTACGAGCACCTTGTGTTACAACATCATATTGCATTTCCACATCACTTTGTAGATCCACAATTACTTGTGGTGTCTGTGTTGGTTCCATCTGTGTTGACATATTTTGATCTTGAACAACTTCAAGTTCTACATTCCTCCCACTGATACTTTTTAGAAATAAATTCCTTTTCCATGAAGACACCGGTACTCCCAACAAAGACTTTATTGTCGTGAGGATGATAGAAACAGTATCCCATGGTTTCTTTGGGATATCCTACAAATATGTATTTATCAGATTTTTGATCTAATTTAGTTGTGATTAGACGGCATAGGTAAACCTTACAAACCCAAATCTTCATAAAAGATAATTTAGGACTCTTCCCAGTCCATATCTAATATGGTGTCTTTTCAACATATTTTTATGGAACCCGGTTTAGTGTTGATAATCCCAGTTTGCTCAAGTAACAATGAATCAAATGATTAATCTTTATTGAATGATTGAAAGAGGGTTACAAACATATGAAATCAACTCAAACTCTCTCTATTCTCTATATGGTGCACCACACTCATTAACCCTAATCACACTCTAATCAACCAATAAATACAATGGCCTATTACAATAAGGTCAAAGCCCAATAACCAAATAAGCTCCATAAACAATAAAGACTTTTACAAAGACATTTAATAATAACTATAAAACTCTATAAATACTTTATATAACTTTCAACGCACTAGGACATTTAGTCCTATCAATCTCCCCCTAAAGTTGTAAAAAGAATTTATCTTCTTGAAATCTTCAGGTCTTGATCTTCTTTTCCTCTTGAATTTTTGAAAAACTTCAGTGTTGTTTGTCTTCATGTCTTTCCAAGCTCCTCCTTGAGTAAAGCTCTGATTCTTCGTAGTTTCAACTTTGTAACCAGATTCAATGTACAATAGTCTCAACTGAATGCACTATTGAGAAGATTTCAACTATAGAAAGTCAACACATCGGATCAGCACACAAGAAAATAATGTGTGAGTTACATGACATTCCACAATGCAACTTCAGTTTAAAAACAAATAATTTGTCTCTCAACCGCGAGTTTAATTGACTTTCAGCTTAAGAACTTGTAGAACCAATATGCTCATAGGAAGAATCAACTTGTAGCAAACACTACTTGATAGGGGATAAGAAGAAACAATCAAATCAACTGCAAACTTTTCTAATCAGCTGCAATCTTTGAATCTAATAGCTTTTCAACTCAGATTTAAAATACTATGTACTCTCCCTCAAATTTTGCTTACCCCCCCCCCCCAACATGATAATCTGTGTCTTTGAATCTTTATATCGTTTCTCCCCCTCATTATGATTAGGAGCATCTTGAGCATCATGTATCTTCAAAGACTAACCAGATGAGTAACAAAAGATGAGATAAAACTTTAAGTAACCAAGGTAGGGTAATCAACTAACACAGAAACACATTAGTAATTGTTATCAAAAAAATTAAAATATTTGTGTAGCCTATTTTCAGAGTTGGCATCGATGTATCTCTGATAGGACTTCCAGTTATCATTGAAGTAAAACTTTAAGAATCTACTTCTCAAACTGTTCTGGAAATATCACAAAGATATGCAATTGGAATCATAAAGATTCGTGCATGTATGAAAGAAATATAATTATATATATATGGCTCAAAGATTGATTCAACCTGGGACGCAAGTTATAAATCAATAGACACAGTGATATGAATATAAAGTTCGGAGACCGGAGCTGATGTCTTCCTTTTTCAATATCTAAGACTTTCGAGTGAGGAATAGATAGATTACGTGTTAAATCTCCGTGAATATATGAAACAAGTATCTTTTGTGAGATACTTGAGTGGCTAGGTGGGGTGACACGAGTTATCGACATTGGGTCCATGTTTGTTTCAATATCCATCTCCAAAGAACAAGAATGAATAAATTGTGTGGTAACTGGGATAACTGACTCGGTTTGGTAAGGACCAATAATTCTTTTAAGTCTTGTCACATCGTCACCATATTCTTTTCACTCTGAATTCATCTATCAATCTAGACTCCTCACTGATATCTATAAATTGGATGTGTTTCTTGGGTAGGTACTTCTGGTTATCAATTGACCATAAAAACTTTATAAGCCCTAACACTCATTTAACTCATCAAAATAAAACATTGAGGTAAAAATTAATGTAAACTCCAAATCTATTAGGTAAACAACATTGAATTCATTGATAAGAACAATTCTAGAGATTACATAAGAATTGAAGCTTTCTCTCTCTAGAACTCTCAACTTTCTCTCTCTAGAAAGTTGCTACAAAATGATTGTCAGGATCTAATTCTTAACAAGAATAATGAACTCAGAAACAATATTAAAGAAGTTGCGGAATAACACTTTAATATTTAATACTCAATGTAACAGTGAATCAGAAATCACAATCTTGTAAACTTTATTGAATGATTAAAGCTACAAGATTTCAAACAAAACCTCAATATTGATGAACAGGCTCACCAATACGAATTCTACTTCTCTAGAACTAGGGTTCTAAACCTTGAGGTTAATTCTCTCTAAAAACAAAAACTCAGAATAATCTGCTAACTTGATATTTTCTAAACTATTCTCAACAGGTCTATACATATACTGAAAATAAAAGATAATTACAAAAAAATAAAAGATCTTCAGTATATTCTTCTATCATTATCTTCAAACCTTCCATGTTTATCTTCAGTCTTGATCTGCACGGATCTTGATTATCTCTTAAGTAGTATTAAGTTGTAGCAGCATTAACACTCTGAGCAGTACTAATTTTCACCAGCAGTAGTAACTGTGCTCAGCAGTATTAACTTTCATCTGGCAGTACTAACTTCAGCAGTACTAACTACTAGCAGTACTAACTCTCCAAGCAGTACTAACTATTGAAGTAGCAGTACTAACTTGTCAAGCAGTATTAAATCTACTAGCAGTAGTAATCAGTTGTGCTAGCAGTATTAACCATAGTTGAACAATTCTTTAATTCCCAACAATCTCCCCCTAACTTGACTTTTAGGAAGAGAAGTCAAGTTCTTCAATTATGGTCTTCAAGATGCTTTCAACACTATAACCTAGTTGCCCAAATTTGGATCCAGACCCAGACTTTGATTAATTGTCCTTCTTACCACAATTCTGGCCATTTCTGATTCCTTTGCACACACTAGCTTAGCTTTCAGCATCTCATTCAACTTCTTCTTGCTATGATCATATACTTTGTCCACCAGGTAGTATTCATGATAACAGTTATCATTTGTGATCATGTATACACCACAGTTTTCAAAGAGTATCAACTTATCAATCTTCTTAAACACATACCCATGATGTAAGTCCTTTATCCTGTGCACCACCTTTTCTGGTTCAAACATCATACTCAAGTATTCCAGTGCAATCTTGAGTAGACTTTCTTCAGTTCCTTTTAAAACAGGCTCATAAAGCTTCATTCCCACCTTATGCATTTCTTCTAGGTCAGCCCTGGAGCAACTTCTGATTACTTTCCCCCAAGTTGAATATACTTCAAATACATCCCCAACTCTTTTCAGTCTGAAGTAATCTTTTCTGTTGTCTCTCAGAATGTCCCAAAAGATGATTTCTGGTGCTTTTACAGAAATGGGAACAGCCTGTACTGGTTCAATTACAATCATATACAGACCCACATGCTCATCAGATTGCTTATTGGACTGCTCTGGGTTCTGCACAGATTCTGCTGAAGGTGTAACTGAAGGTTCTTCCTCTTTTTCTGCTTCTTCAGTCCTTGGCTTCTTAGACTGTTTCTTGGAAGCTATAGTCTTTACTCTTTTTGCAGATTTAGCTTCCATAGCAACATTTTCTTCTTTAGTGACTTCAGCCTTTTCTTTAGTAGGAGTGACTTCCTCAGGGAATGGTTGTTGTATGTTGAGATCATGTCTCTCCTTCATCCTTCTTTCAGCTTCTTTCCTTTGAGAGGAGTCCCCTTGAAGTTTTGCCATTTCCTTTTTGTATAGTTCCTCAACCTTGCTGTATGCCATGTTAGTGAACATCTCTCCTTTGACACCAATTGAGCCTTTCAGAAAGTTGATCGTTTTTCTCCTTTCTTGATTGGCCAAAAAGTTCTTGGAAGGTTGTCTTTTCTGCTTCTTGACTGGCATTCTTTGCTTGGATACTGTCACTGATTTCTTCTTGACTTCAGCTACAGTTTGCATGCTCTTTTGATACTCTTCATTTAGCTTTTTAGCCATATTCAGTGCAAGCTCCTTGTCTTTTTTAGATTGGAGTTGTTCTTCCTTTTCCATTTCTGCTAGAAGCTATTTTTCCACTTCTTCATCCAACTCAATCTGATTCTTCTTCTTTAAGGGTTGCTCAGATTCAACCATTTTAGCTTTTCCCTTTGCATCCTTCAAACCTACCTCACTTCTTTCTTTTCTTTTCTTTTCAAGGCCTCCTTCTTTAATGACCACTCCCTTGGCCTTTTGAGTAGCCTTAGGAGTGTCATTCTTTGCTTTTACCAAAGTTTCTGCTATTTCCAATTCTTCAACAGATAGACCTGTTACTGCTGCTATTTGTTCTGTTTCTACAGCTGCTTGAACCTCATCTGTTTCTGCTGGTTGTGTATTATGTTTCTGCTTCTTTGTCCCCCTCAACATCAAATCCCATCCCAGATGTACTTTCCTTCTCTGCTTCAGCCTCTTGATTCTCCCCCTTGTTGAAAGCATCATTAGTATTTTTCCTCTTCTTCAACACAAATTGCCTTCTCCTCTTCTTGTGCACCAATCTTGTCACCATTTTCTTCAGTTTGGTAATCTGTACTTGTTGAGACAGAATTACCAATTTCATCTCTTCTATGTCTTTTCCTTGTTTGATAACATCCATATTAATGTTGCCCATAGTTTCCATCAATTCATTGTAGTCATATCTGTCCTGACCTCCTTTGGGTGTGTTTACCACCTTTGGAGGATCATTGGATCTTTTTGTAGTGGAAGTGTTCTGCCTAGCAGAAGCACCCTCCACCCCCTTGGTTTCTTGGCACCTGGGACCTTTGGATGATTGCTCACCCAAAGTTTCCATGGGGAAGGTCTTATTGATGCTACCACTGGCCTCCTCTGTGCTAGCAGGAGTAGTGGCAGCCTTTGCACCCATATGCTCATGCATCTCCTAAGTGAGCACCTCCTTGGGGTTGGGAGACACCCCTGTGGTTTCCCTATAGATATTCTCTAATGGAGAATTCTCTATTAGAGGGCTTAAAGGCTCTGTGGGTGAAGGTACAAGAACGGAAGGAGCCTTCTTTACCTTTTTCCTCATGTACGTATTGGTGATTGGTGAAGTTGGTTTTTGAAGAAGGGACTGTGGGATTGATATACTGATTGAAGGTTGGGATTGGCTTTCAGTGGGATGGTCTAATGAGGGCCTTGACCCTAAAGCCATACCTTCTTGATTGTGGGACACCACCATCATTGTAGAGAACAATGGGGTGTGAACTCCTTCCGAGTCCAAGGCAGATCTCTTCATATTTGAAAAGACCTTACCCTTGGGGATTTTTGGTACATATACCTCATCAAATTGAGGCATATCTGTCAATTCATTGGTTATAACTTCCTGGACAAATCTTGGGTACATATAAATACTCTTTTTGTTTCCCAAGTTTGACATAAGGTCATTGAAAATCATTTTAGAAAAATTGTACTTTCTGGCAGTGGCCAAGCAGATCAACGCATAAGCAATGGTACTACTGAACTCACTCCATCCAGTAGTCTTTTTGGAAATACAATGCATAAGGGTATGAACAAAGAAATGCCATTGGGGTGAAAATTTAGCTTTTGAGAACTTGAAAACACCCAATGGGCCTCCATACCCCATTCTAGTTAGAGTGGAAAATAGTTCATCATAAGAGATAGAAGAGATACCTACGACATTGTCTAGACGTAGACTGATGCGAATTACCTCTTCAGAAACTGTCAAGGATTTGTCACACACCCTTGTCTTGATAATTTGCACACTATTTTCAGTAATAGTGGTGGCATTAGCCCAGAATTGCTTCTGATGCTCGATGTAGATGGATGGTGACACTGTAAGACCATACGCGATATGGCTGGACTTAAGAAAGTTGACTATTTGATGAAATCCATCAGCTTGCTTTGGCTTTTGAAGCATCGCGATTTCATTATGCTCATCAATAAATGCCATTGATGCCATCGAGCTTGAGTAAACTGGACTGAGATTCACTAGATGCTTGAGAGAAAAAGGTTAGAGAGAAGATGAATAGTATTCAAATAGTCGCTATGAGCTTTTAGGCGGGCAAAGAGAGTATTTATACGATTCGGGAAAGAAGCAGTATTAACTCACTAGCAGTATTAACTGAGAGTAGTATTAACCACTAGCAGTATTAACTAACTAGCAGTATTAACTGAGAGCAGTATTAACCATTAGCAGTATTAACTAACTAGCCGTATTCACTGAGAGCAGTATTAACCACTAGCAGTATTAACTGAGAGCAGTATTAACCACTAGCAGTATTAACTAACTAGCAGTATTAACTGAGAGCAGTATTAACCACTAGCAGTATTAACTGATACCTGAAGCAGTAACTTTGCCCTGGCAGCATTAAAACTAAACTGACAGTAGTAACTATACTTACACCTTTTGAAGCTTGTGTTGATCTGAACAAGGCAATACTTTTTCTGATAAAGATGATTAGTAGTACCAAAGAATAAACAGATAACAGGTATGTAAACACTTTTTAAAACATGGGCTCATTCAGAGTTGATCATGCCTACACTTGTGACCAAGAAAGTGAATCTACCCACATCAAAAGCTTTAGTGAATAGATCAGCAAGCTGATTGTCAGTATGAACTTTAGCAACTTGAATAAGCTTCTTTTCATTACAGTCTCTAATAAAGTGATACCTGATCTCAATATGCTTTGTTTTGGAGTGCTTGACTGAATTGTTAACAATGCTTATTGCACTGCTATTGTCAATGAAGATTGGAGTGTGAAGAAAGGTTACCCCATAGTCCAGCATTTGATTCTGAATCCATAGAACCTGAGAGCAGCAACTTGCAGCAGCAATGTACTCAGCTTCTGTTATTGATAAGGACACAGTGGTTTGCTTCTTACACTGCCAAGATACTAGTCTTGCACCCAAAATCTGACATCCCCCTGAAGTAGACTTTCTATCCATATTAGCACCACCCAAGTCACTGTCTGAATAAGCAATCAAGTCAAAGTTGGATTCATAAGGATACCAAAGACCTAATCTAGGTTGCCCTCTTAAGTATCTGAAAATCCTTTTAACTGCTTGAAGATGTGATTGCTTTGGCTTGACTTGGAATCTGGCACACACACACACTGGAAACATGATGTCTGGTCTTGAGGCTGTGAGATACATGAGAGATCCAATCATTGATCTATAAAGATGAACATCAACATCCTCCCCCTCAAGATCAGCAGTGATCTGTTTGTGAGTTTCCATTGGTGTGCTTGCTGGATTTGAGTCTGTTAAACCATATTTGTCCAGGATGTCTTTCACATACTTTGATTGACTTATGAAGATCCCATCTTTCTGCTGTTTCACTTGAAGCCCTAGGAAGAAGGTGAGTTCACCCATTGCACTCATTTTGAAGCTCTTGTGCATCAACTCTTCAAAGTCTCTACACATCTGTTCTTTTGTAGATCCAAAGATGATGTCATCCACATAGATCTGAACAAGTAGGATGTCCTTCTTACTTCTTCTAATGAAGAGGGTCTTGTCAATAATTCCCCTTTCAAACCTATTTTCTAAGAGATAGGTAGACAATGTATCATACCATGCTCTTGGGGCTTGATGTAGACCATAAAGTGCTTTCTTCAGTTTATATACTCTGTCAGGATATGATGGATTTTCAAATCCAGGGGGCTGACAGACATATACTTCTTCATCAATTGTACCATTTAGAAAGGCACTCTTCACATCCATTTGATATACCTTGAACTTCATGTATGAGGCATAGGCTAGAAATAGCCTAATTGCCTCTACCCTTGCAACTGGAGCAAAGACTTCTTCATAATCTATGCCTTCTTTCTGAGTGTACCCTTGTGCCACTAGCCTTGCTTTGTTCCTTATTACAATTCCTCTCTCATCCTTTTTATTTCTGAAGATCCACTTGGTGCCAATAGCTCTATGACCTTTTGGAAGGTCCACCAAGTCCCAAACATCTTGCAACTTAAACTGTAGTAACTCTTCTTGCATGGTTTCCATCCAACTTGCATCTTTCATTGCATCATAGGCCTTCTTAGGCTCAATCTAGGATAGAAAGCAAGAGAGTACTTTATGTTGTTGATCCTGCATCTCTTGAAGTCTGCTTTGATTTCTAGTTATCATTGGAGAAGAGATGTCTCCTATTACCAGCTCTGGAGGATGATTCTTTTGAGTTCTTGTTTGGTGACTAGGTTCTTCATTAATTCCAACATCTAGATTGGAATCATTTAAGTCAGCTGAGGGGATCTCATCAGCTACTTTTGGCTCTTCATTCTCTGAATTCTCCTTATCTCTTCCTTCTTCTTCACTCTGAATTGGTTCAATAATAGTCTCCTTTTCACAGATTTCCACAGGTTCTATTGTAGGTATGGGAAAGATCACAGACTGAGGAGTAATGTCTTATACTTGTACATCCCCTGATCCTCCACTTCCTGAACCTGCATGATCATCACTACTGAAACCCAAAGAGTTAGTTAGTGAATCAATGTCCAACAACCACTAAGGACCTGAACCAATAGGATTTGGTGTGTTCTCATTGTATTTGACATTGTCACTTTCCTCAATTATTCTAAAAGAAGAATTAAATACTCTGTAGGCCTTACTCTGACATGAGTAACCAACAAGAAAACCATCATCTGCCTTGCTATCAAACTTTCCTAAGTGAGTTTTGGTATTGAGAATGGTACAAGGACACCCAAAAGGTTTGAAGAATCCAATAAATGGTTTTCTTTTATTTAAAAGCTCATATGGTGTCTTGTTTTTAGGCTTGACTACTAGAACTCTGTTTTGGACATAACAAGCAGTATTAACTGCTTCAGCAAAGAAAGTAATTGGAAGTTTGGAATCAGCTAACAGAGATCTAGCAGCTTCAATCAGTGTCATATTCCTTCTCTCAGCAACACCATTTTGTTGTGGAGTCCTAGGAGCACTGAATTGCCTCTCAATTCCTTTTTCCTCACAAAAGGTGTTTAGGTCAAGATTTTTAAATTCAGTACCATTGTCTGACCTAATGACTTTTACCTTTTGATTGGTCTGGTTTTCAATTCTTAGAATAAAGGATTTGATCAGTCCACTTGTCTCATCCTTAGTCCTTAGAAAATATACCTAAGTAAATCTAGAGTAATCATCAACAATAACTAAGCAGTATGATTTCTTACCTATACTCATAACATTTATAGAGCCAAACAGATCCATATGCAACAACTGAAGAGAATTAGCAATAGTGTTCAAATCTTTGGACTTATGAGAAGTTTTGTGTTGTTTGCCTTTGAGACAGGCAACACAATGATCATCACATGAAAAGAATTTTGAAGGCAGACCTCTTATAAGGTTGTTTTTAACAAGTTTATTCATTGTTTTAAAGTTCATGTGACACATCCTTCTGTGCCAAAGTGATGATTCATCCAAAGATGCTTTTGAAACAAGACAGTTTAGGGATGAATGAGTTGAAACATTTTCCATATCCAAACAATAGACATTATCCTTTCTGGGAGTTCTTAGTAGTATCATATTTTCATCAACTACCTTGAATCTAGGAGCAAGAATAATGAATTCAGAATCAGTGAATAATATACTATGCTTTTTGTCACAAACCTGTGATACACTTAACAGGTTGTACCTTAACTGCTCAACATAGAAAACATCTTCAAAGGTCATTCTACCTTTTGTTACAACACCCTTACCACTGATCTTACCTCCATCTGGAGTATTACCAAAGGCAACATGTCCTCCATCAATTTTCTTGAAATTCGTGAGGCAAGCCATGTTCCCTGTCATGTGACTAGAGCAACCACTATCAACATGCCAGATGCTCTTTCCTTTGAGCTGCTAGTTGCCCTGCACATAGAATAAAACAATTAGTATTGATTGGGAACCCAAGCCAAAGTGGTCTTGGGTCTCCCTTTCTCATCAAAGTATTTACACTCCTTTTTGATGAGATTTTTAAAATCAGAACACTCTTTACTAGAGTACTTTGTCAAGATGATTTGTGTAGCAGCACAAACACTAAAAGCAGTACTAACTTTAGAAGTACTAACAGAGTTAGCAACACTAACAGGTTTAGCAGTACTAACCTTGTTAGAAGCATTAACAGAGTTAGCAGTATTAACATTTGAAGAAGTACTAACAGTGTTAGCAGTACTAACATTGTTAGCAGTAGTATTGCTTCTAGCAGCACTAACATTGTCCGCAGCACTATTTATGGTAGCAGTACTAACAGTTTTAGTGCTTTTAGGAACCCACATCTTGACACTTTCTTCCACAGTCTTTTTCTTCATGTGGCTTTTAGATTTAGCAGGTTTCTTAGCCACATGGTTCCTTTCATCCTTCCTATAACCAAAGGGTTTTTGCATAGCTCTTTGAAAATTCATCCTTTGGTTAATAGGATTATAGTAACAATGCTTGGCAAGATGATTCAATTTGCCACATATGAAACAAGATTTTGGTCTGATGATTCTACTCAGATCAACTCCTTGCTTCTGAGCCCACTGATTATTCCAATTCCTTTGATTTCCCCTCCTTTTATCATGTTTTAGGGGCTCAGCCTCCATACAAGCACACTCTTTGCAAGGAACAAAATTCACAACTGTGGTCTGTTTGTAATGGACCTTCTTAGACTTTCCCTCAGTCTTCTCTATGTCCTTAGATTTTACCTGTAGATCCCAGTATAGTGTAATCAGTAGCAAGTTATATCAAAGATGAACAGAATTTGAGTCACAGCAACTAGTCATATGATTGATATTGAATCAAAGGGTTACAGGTTTACAGAAAGGATTTCTGATCAGAGAGAGTAAACCTATAAGCTAGTTGTTTGTAAATAATGAGACTCCTAATAAATCATTCTAATGAAAATGTCTAACCCGAATTATGAACTAATAATGCCTTTATATACTAAGGCTTACATGCCTAATGGGCTAATGGGCTTGGGCCCATCTAATTAATAAGACTTTCAAGTAATTACAATATGCACCCTTATAAATACTTTATTCCACTTTCAACACAAAGGACTTTTAGTCCTAACAATCTCCCCCTAAAGTTGAATAAAGCATTTATCTTCTTGAATACTTCATGCCTTGATCTTCTTTCCCTCTTGAATCTTTGAAGAACTTTGGTGTTGCTTAACTTCATGTCTTTCAACGCTCCCCCTTGAATAAAGCTCTTGGTCTTCATAGTATCAACTTTGTAACCAGATTCAATGTACAGTAACATCGACTGAACGCACTATCAAGCAGCTTTCAGCTGTAAAAACTCAATCACATCGGATCAGCACACAAGAAAAATAATGTGAGAGTTACTTGACATTCCACGGTGCTTCTTCAGTTTAAAACAAAGAATTTGTCTTTGAACCGCGAGTTGAATAGATTTTTTTTCTTCTCAATAACTTGTTTCAATCAGCGCATAGGAGGAATGATAAACAAACTTGTAGCAGACACCACATGATATGGGAAAGAAGAAATAAAATCTTTGAAATCTTCATCTTTGAATATTAAAACAACATCTTCATCTCTTTGATCTTTAGACCGTCTTCAGAAAAGAAAACTTTCTTTCTTTAAAACTCTGAAATTGAACTTGTCCTCCCCCTTTTTGATGATTGTGAGCAGCATGATCATCAAAACTTCTTCAATTTCAGCACTTTCTTTGATCTCCCCTTTATGATAAATTAACATTCTCCCACCTGTGATCTGAGTAGCCGTCAATTCATGAAATGTATATATCCGAATCTTTTCAAATTCAGATATATTAGGAATGGTAAACCTGAATCAACAAATGATACAGTTAGTATGCCTGTAAGTAGCACAGAGCCACTTTGTACAACGGATGTACATTGGAAAGGAGTTTTTGTGATGTTCACTCCCCCAGGGCTTCCATTCAATCATTGAAAAACCACAAAGGAATTTTCTATGAATGTTAAGACAAGAAAACTCATTCCTTGTGTGTACGTGCAAGTGTAGAAAGATTGAAGCTACTTAGCTATATCAGGCTCAAAATGTGTAAACTGTTGAGACAACAACAGATATTACACAGACTCAATGTGCATGAAAGATGTGCGAAGGTGGGGCAACTTTCCTTCTTTTTCAATATCTAAATCTTCCGAATGAAGACTAGATAGCAGATATGCTGCGTCCCCAAAAAAAAATGAAACATTTCTTTGTTAAGAAAGAAACGAGTGGCTGGTGGGGTTAATGCAAGAGTTGGAATGGGCTCACTGCTTGTTTCAATGATGGTCACCAAAGAATGTGAACCAATCATAATATGTGGCTGCCCGACTCAGAAAGTGGTTGGTGCAGAGTTCTGATATTCTTTTAACTCTGTTCTCACACCCTCTTTCTTTTTAACATTAAATCTCACTTCTAACCAAACTCTCTTTTTCATTTTTTCGCTCAGCACAATGAGAAAAACTCAATCCAATGAGTTATCTCCCCCACTCTTTGATTTAAGACCCCTCACCCCTCAATTACTCTAGGATAACTTCCGGGGTAGGAAACACTGGTTTACGTGAATCCATGGAAGTTCTGTTTAAGTGCTCACACAAATCCCATGTAAGTCCTAAACACAAAAATAGTAGCTCAATAGTTTATCTTTAACATTTAAGCTCAAATAAGATAACACTGTCAAAATGCTTGCTCATTAGATTTGAGCAATTAAACTTTGAAGATTTCTCAAAACAAGAATATTGAATGAAGGAAATGAAATCACGAGATTTGTTTTGAGAATCTGACAATGTATCAATCAGATCAACTAAACTGGTTAGGGTATCAAAGAATTGGATATTATGTTTATATGAACAAATATAAACAATTTAGCAATGAAAGCACAAATTTCGAATAATGATTGATGCTCAACAACATTGAATATCAAACGGGGGTATTACCATCGAAAAATTGGTTCATTATGAGACATGGTAATAACAAATTCAATCAAAGTACTGAACCTGTGTGTGTGAATACGTTACAGTATAAAGACAAGATAATACGCAAGTATTGATCTTTAGAAACACACAGTCAGTTAAACATTAAAGCTCAAAATTGAAAAATATTTAAAATCACACTTCTATAATCATAAAATCTTTTGAGAACCAGAAGTGGTTTGAACATTTCAGAAACTGTTTTTCATGCTTGAAAGTTGTTCTTCTTTCAAACAATCAGAGATCTAGGATTAGAAGATATTTACCTTTTATGCTTCCCCTCAAATCATGATAGAATGATTTATTTATTTTAAGCTCCCCCTGGATATTTGCAAAATATCCAGGTCTGAACGTTGAAGAATGGGTCCTGATCTGTCATGTGATCAAAAGCCAAACTTCGTTGAAGTCCGGGTTCTAAGCTGGTTTACTTAGAAGCCATTTTTCTTCTACTCCCCCTTGACAGTAGGTGCCTGCAACAAAGAATCAGTTTTCGGCTTTGGTACCCACTGGTATTTGGGTCCTCGAATGTTAGTTGCAGTTCTTGTGGGGGATATAGAATAAGAACCATACCAGAAGTGATCTCTGGTTTTGTGAATGTGATCATGTGTACGACAATAAGAATAGTGGTATTTCTTACCTAACAACCTAAGTAATTGATCTCTCGAGTAGATGTGATCAGGTTTACCTTTACTGGCATTGTTCTTCTTGGCATTAAACGCATGTACACATGATTCTCTTTCTTTCAGCTCATCTTTCACTGGTTTCTTCTTCCAGACCAGTTCCTCATCTTTGTATCTCCTCGTTCTATGACGTGTACCTGAACCATCTATATTTCTATCATAGAAAAGGTTAGTCTTACGAATCTGATCAAAAGATTTAACTGACCTTTGTGAAGAGACAGATTTCTGATTTGAACTTGATACAGACTTGTCAAGCACTTTAATCGTCGAAGCAAAGTTGTCTCTTTCTTTAACAAGCAGGTCAATCTTCTTCGTGAATTCAGATTTCGTTTTCTGCTCTTTTAGTGCCTTCTCAGATAGTTCAGATAACTTGGCATTAAGCTTTTTGATCTCCGTCTCAAACATGCTTCGTTCTTCTTCAAATCCCTTCTCAGCATCATTTCTTTGGCCGGATATTTCTTTGAAGAATCCCACATTCTTCTGTTCAATGACCTTCTTTTCTTTTTCAAACTTTTCTCTTTCAAGGATGATTACTTTCTCGAAAGCAGAAACTTGCTGAGAAAGTTTTATGCATTTCAGCTCAACTTCTTTCTTCTCATCAGCACAATTTCTGGAAAAATCTGAGAACTTATTTGCAAAAGATTTCTCTTTAGTCTCAAAATCAGATTTGTGTTTAGCAAGCAGTTGCTCCAAATCAGATAAACGTTTTTGAAGTTCTGCATTTACATCCTTCAGATCAGAGATTTTTTTCACATAGCTTTCAGCGGAGACTGGTTGCTGAGGTTTAGCTTCCAAAATAGAAATCTTTCCTTTTAGCTCAGAGTTCTCAGCTTCCAATTTTCTTTCTTTTAAAATCTCATTTGGCCCTAACACCAACCATTCAGTACAATCCCACAACTCTTTTCCTGTCATTTTGTAGGTATTTATTTGATCAATAAGTTCACTAAAAATGTCACGAAAAAATTCACAAGTAATACTATCAGTCATATAATTTCGAGCTATATTGTTAGCCCTTTCTCTTTTCTCCTTTTCCACAGGAGAAGCTTCTGTCTGAATTTGGGATTGCATTTCTCCTTTCGTCAAAGATAATCTGATGTAGGGACCCACCTCATGTTCATCTACACAAGACAGAAAATCAGGTTTCCACCGTTCATAATCTCTTTTGGATCGCAGACTTGGTGTGTACACCATTTTGATCGATCCGGATAGAATGTAATTCGATCCGGCTTTGAAAGGCTTGATATCCAGGGACTGAACTTGACAAGAGATGAAACTTGAAAGTGCAGGGACCAAAAGTGACAACGTGTGAAACTTGAAAGTTTCGGGTCACAAATGACAAACTACTGAAACCTTGAAGTACGGGGGCTAAGAGAAATGCACTGCAAAATGATCGTGAGACAAAAAATTTGACCTTTTTTTTTTTTTTTTTAAATAAACCCGGTCGAGCAGGGTACCGGTCAAGCAAAGGACCGGTATAGACAAAGTACCGGTCGAACCAAAGGACCGGTATAGACAACGTACCGGTCGAACCAAAAGACCGGTATAAACAACGTACCGGTCGAACCAAAGGACCGGTATAAACAACGTACCGGTCGAACCAAAGGACCGGTATAACCAACGTACCGGTCGAACCAAAGGACCGATATAACCAACGTACCGGTCAACCAAAGGACCGGTATAGACAGACTATCGGTCGAATCCAAATGACCGATAAACACAATGTACCGGTCAAAGGACAATTCTTATATCGGTCAATCAAAAGGACCGGTAAAGCAGGATACCGGTCGAACACAATGACCAGGAATTACAACTTCCCTGTCGAACAACCTATCGATCGAACCTGATAAATAACAACTTAAGAAATAGACCGATAAAATCAAAAACCGATAAACAGATAAGCCCGATAAAATTAGATAAAGACCGATAAAAACGAACAGATAAATCGACCGAATAACACGATGAATCTGGAATTCAATCGAAATCAAATCCAGAAATTTAAATCGATAAACCAAGTATACCACTATGCAGATCAATTTCGACCCAGATCAATATTAGACCGATAAAAACCTTTTTCAGTAAACAATAGACCGATAAACAATCAACCCAGATTGACAGAAATCAAACAGATCGATAAAAACCCAGGAACCTATAATCACTTAAAGACAAATAAAAACGATTAACACATATATTTGATTATAGGGTTTTAGACAAACCTTTTTCTGGATCAAATCTTTAGTCTCTTTGCTCTGATACCAATTGTAGATCCTAGTACAGTGTAATCAGTAGCAAGTTATATCAAAGATGAACAGAATATGAGTCACAGCAACTAGTCATATGATTGATATTGAATCAAAGGGTTACAAGTTTACAGAAAGGATTTCTGATCAGAGAGAGTAAACCTATAAGCTAGTTGTTTGTAAATAATGAGACTCCTAATAAATCTTTCTAATGAAAATGTCTAAACCGAATTATGAACTAATAATGCTATTATATACTAAGGCTTACATGCCTAATGGGCTTGGGCCCATCTAATTAATAAGACTTTTAAGTAATTACAATATGTACCCTTATAAATACTTTATTCCACTTTCAACACAAAGGACTTTTAGTCCTAACATTACCCAAATCTTTCCACAACCCTCATTGGTAATAATGTGATTCTCTAGAGGAATCTCACCACTCACATTGTTCTCCTTACACTTACCAGCTTCTTTCTCAGTCTTATCCTCAACAACTACTCCATTTAAGGGATCTATATCAGTGGCTCCCTCTTTCAAGTCTTTCCTATCCTTGGTCTCTAGTAAGTCTGATGTAGGAGGGATGTAGTTGTTGTTGTATGGTGGTGGTGTGGTATTGTACCCAATTCCTCTTCTCAGTTTGTCATGAAACTGGGTTTGTAGTAAAGAGTCCATTGCTTTAGAAGCATTGGAAAACTTTTCCACATCTAGCTTAACTTTGGCTAGCTCTCCTCTCAACTTTTCATTCTCCTCCTTGGACTTTGTCAGTTGGATTTCTAGATCATTCTTCTCCCACTTCCAGTAATTTGTATCATATGTGTGTTGCAGTTCATTGGCTTGGAAACTTTTAATTTGTTCCTCAAACCTCTCAACAATTTTCACATAGTCTTTTATATGTTTTTCTAATCTCTTAAGGTCATCACTCATCTTATGGTTCTGATCCCTGTACCTTTTAACAGTGTCCATGCAAGTTTGAGAACAGAGATTAGAAAGTACCTCAGTTGGGAGATCTGATACTTCTGCCATGAGAGCTTGATTTTGAATGGACTCTTCAGCTTGATCACTCCAGTCAAACCCCATTCCTTGTTGAGAAACAAGAACTTGAGCAGAGTTTCTGTTCTGGTTAAAACTTCCAGTCTGAGCTTGTTGGTGGTTGTTGTGAGACACTCCACTTCTGCATTCCCTGGCAAAGTGTCCCTTTAGATGACACTTATAGCACTCCACCTTTGGCTTATCAAAGCCTGCTCCATCTTCTCTTCTTTGGGAGAAGTTGTTCCTCCCAGTCCTCTTGATGAACTTCTTCACCATCATAGAAAGCATGGCCATCTGCCATTTAATATCCATCTCTTCAAGATCATCAGGGTGGAGTTGTTCCAAATCATCATTGATTAAAGAGGAGTTTCCATGACTGGAAAGAAAGGCTTCAAAAATAGATTCAGTGCCTTTTTCTTGATTTACTCCATTAGCAGTATTAACTGATTCAGGGTTAGCAGTAGAATCAATTGATGCTGATAGGAGTGCAGCATTATGAACATAACCAGTAGGCTTCTTTTTTGCCTCCACCTCAGATTCAAACACTCTCAGATCATTATACAGATCATCCAGTTCCTTTTCATCCAATTGATCATTCTGTCTGAATGAAACATTATACATGGTCCATTCATCTCCAAGGGACCTTAAGAACTTTCTGTTTACATCATCTTGATCAATCTGTACTCCCATAGTAGCTAGTTCACCAATCAGCTTGTTAAACCTGTCAAAAGTTTGAGTCATGGACTCATTCTTAGTTGACATAAAGTTTTCATACAGTTGCTTCAATATTGCCTTCTGATTTCTCTTGGTACTTTTGGTACCAGAGAATCTCTTCTCTAGAGCATTCCAAAGCATCTGTGTATCAGTGCAATTGCAGAATTGGTGTTGATACTCATTGGGAATAGCCAAGAGCAGTGTGCTCAAGGCTTTCATTTATGTCTGCCTTGTCTTCCTTTCTGCATCCGTCTTTGGTGGGATTCTTTTTCCATCTGCACCAATCTTTCCTTCATCAGATGGGCCATTCTCAATGATGTCCCACATAGAGTAATCTGTGAGGAGAATGTATTGCTTGATCCTAATCTTCCACATGTCAAACTCATTAGATCTGAGCATTGGAACCTTTGAGACAAGAGTACTGTTTGATTCAGCTGTGTTTTCCATGATGAATGAAGGTTTCTGAGAATACTTGCTTTGATACCACTTGTCAGGATCTAATTCTTAACAAAATAATGAACTCAGAAACAATATTAAAGAAGTTGCGGAATAACACTTTAATATTTAATACTCAATGTAACAGTGAATCAGAAATCACAATCTTGTAAACTTTATTGAATGATTAAAGCTACAAGATTTCAAACAAAACCTCAATATTGATGAACAGGCTCACCAATACGAATTCTACTTCTCTAGAACTAGGGTTCTAAACCTTGAGGTTAATTCTCTCTAAAAACAAAAACTCAGAATAATCTGCTAACTTGATATTTTCCAAACTATTCTCAACAGGTCTATACATATACTGAAAATAAAAGATAATTACAAAAAAAATAAAAGATCTTCAGTATATTCTTCTATCATTATCTTCAAACCTTCCATGATTATCTTCAGTCTTGATCTACACGGATCTTGATTATCTCTTAAGCAGTATTAAGTTGTAGCAGCATTAACACTCTGAGCAGTACTAATTTTCACCAGCAGTATTAACTGTGCTCAGCAGTATTAACTTTGATTTGGCAGTACTAACTTCAAATACTTTTGACTTTCTTTGACTTTCCAATTACAATGACTTTACAAATACTTTTACATTTAAATCTTGAAGACAATAATGTCCTAACATTCTCCCCTTTAGATTCAAGATTTAGAAAAAATAGACACCAGTCTTCAGCTCTTGATTCTTCAAAACTTTAACTCTGGCAACTTTAAACTTTGAAGCTCTGACAATCTTCAATCATTCGGAAGTCTCCAGATTTAAGCTCTAATAATCTCCCACTTTAACTTCAATAAACTTCAAATTTTCAGCTTCGATGAATCTTCAGTCAATCATGAAAATTCATTCTCTTTTGCTTTGAAAAGTCAACAAGTCTTGAACATGAACTTGAAATCTTTGCAGCTTTGATCTTTGTGGATTTGAAGGATCTTTGCATCTTTGAAGTTTGTATCTTCATCTCTTTGAACTATGAACCGTTGAACAACAATCTCTCTTGAATCATCTTGGAATATCTTTATCATATTATCTCGAGCTTCTTGACTTTGACAAATCTTTTCTCTTTGGAAATTTAAACATTTAAAATATCTCCCCCTTTTTTATGATTATGAGCATTATGATCATTAAAATTCTTTTCAATTTCAGCATCGTCTTTGAATACCAAGAACATTCATCTCCTTTTGATCTGAATGGACGTTAATTCTAAAAGATATATAAATATATCCGAATCTTTTCAAATTCAGATAGAATAAGAGTTATAACCCTGAATCAATGCATAAAACAATTAGCAATGCCTGAAAGTAGCACAAAGTCACTTAGTACAATGGATGTACTTTGGAAAACACAGGACTTCCATTCCTTTTTGTTGTTCACTCCCCCAGGACTTCCATTCAATCATCGAAAAACACAAAGGAATTTCTATGAACGTTATGACAAAAAAACATATTCCTTGTGTGTACGTGCAAGTGTAGAATTGATTGAAGCAACTTATGCTTGTACAGGCTTAATTTGTGTAAAATGTTGAGAGAGTAACAAGTTTTCTACGGACTCAATGTGCATGATTGAAGTGCGAAGGTGGGGCAAACTTCCTTATTTTTCAATACCCAAATCTTCCGAGTGAAGATTAGATGGCATTTGTGCTACGTCGCCAAGAAAAATTGAAACATTTTTTTCTTGAGAAAGAAATGAGTGGCTGGTGGGGTTATAGCAAGAGTTGGCATGGGCCCACTGCCTGTTTCAATGATGGTCACCAAAGAATGTGAACTAATCAGTAACGTGGCTGTCCGGCTCAGAAAAAAGTTGGTGTAGAGTTTTTGTATTCTTTTAACTCTGTTCTCACACCCTCTTTCTTTTTAAAATCATCTCACTTCTAACCAGACTGTCATTTACATTTTACTGCTCAGCACAATGAGAAAAACTCAACTGGATAAGTTATCTTTGATTTAAAACCTCTCACCCCTCAATCACTCAAGGATAACTTCTTGGTATGAAACACTAGTTAACGTGAATCCATAGAAGTTCTTTATGATCTCACACACTAATCCCATGAAATTTTGTCCTAAAATGATGTTGCTCAACAATTAACTTGAACAGTTATGCACATGAATGACATTGTCATCTGAATGTATGCTCCTCAATATTTGAGCAATTGATCGATGAAGAATTCTCACAACAAGGATATTAAATGAATGAACTAAATTCAAAAGACTTGTTTGAGAATCTGACAATGTTTCACCATCAAAATACCTTGACGGATGATCATGTAAGGTTAGGGTATCAAAGAATTTGGTAGTGTTTGTATGAACGAATATAAACAATATAGAAATAAATGCTCAAGTTCAAAGAATATATGATGCTCAACAATTTGGAATACAAGCGGGAGTATTACCATCGAAATGTTGTTTCGTTTTGAGACATGGTAATAACAAAGTCAATGTAGAAAAGATAATACGCAAGTATTAATCTTTTAGAAACACACGATCAGAAATGATGTTATAATCCGTGATTGATATGAAAAACATTTAAAAGCACACTTCTGAATTCATAAAGTCTGTTTGAGAATAGAGAAGTGGTTTGAACATTTAAGAAAATAGTTTTCATGTTCTAAAGTCATTCTTCTTTCAAACAATCAGAGATTAAGTTCAAAAGATACTTACAAAAATTTGAGTTCCCCCTTAAATCATGATAGAATGAGTTAAATTCAGATAAGTTCCCCCTTGATATTTTCCAAATAACCTTATCTGAACAAAATATTCTTTGAAGTACGGGTTCTAAACTTTCGTGTTTAGAAGCCAAAATCATTGAAGAACAGGTCCTAAACTGATGTGTTTAGAAGTCTTTATTCTTACTCCCCCTTTACTTGTGGTGCCTAAAAAACAAATGGAATAGGTTTTGGTACCCAATGAAACTTGGGTCCATATCTGTTAGTTGCAGTTCTTTTGGAAGTAATACTATATGAACCATACCAGTAATGAGCATAATTTTTATTAAAAAAATCATCAGTTCCACAGTAAGAACAACAAATTTTCTTTTGAGCTAACCTGATTAGATGATTGACAGAATAAACTAGATCAGGTCTGATAGAAGACTTACCTTTATCTGCATTGTTCTTTTTGACATTTGGTGTGTGCATCGATGATTTTGGAACATTCTTTTCATCTGAAGAACCTTTAACTCTCCAGACCATCTTTTTCTAAGTATTGTGTTTTCTAATATTGTCTGAACCATCAACAAATTTATCATAGAAAAGATTAGTAGTACGAATCTGATCCTTAGGATTGACTGACCTTTTTAAATAAATGTTTGTATGATTTGAACTCGAAGTTGTTTTGAATGAACATTATGAGTCAGCTGAATCATCTCTAGGTGATTGAACAATTAAATCTAGAGTCTTTGACTCATTCAACTTTACCTTGAAGATGATTTCATTAAGTTCTATGATCTTAGTAGACAAACTGTTTATTTCTGTTGAAAGTAGACCAATCTTCTTCTATAACTCAAACTTCGTATTCAGTTCTTTCATTGTTGTTGTTGATAATTCAAATAGCTTCTTTGACAGCTTATTTATCTCTGTTTCAAATACCTTCCTTTCTTCCTCAACTCCTTCTCAATGCTTATTCTCTTTTCGGATATTTCTTTAAAGAATCCAGTTTTCTTCTGATCAGCCATCTTCTTTTCTTTATCAAACTTGTCTTCTTCCATAATTATAACTTTCTCAAAGTCTGATATCTGATTAGAAAGTTTTGCACACTTAAGCTCAACTGCTTTCTTCTCTTCAAATGATTTCCTTGAAAAATCAGAAAACTTCTATGCGAAAACTTTTCTTTCCTTTTCAACCTCTTCTTTGTCTTTCTTAAACTTTTCTGTATTCTGAGCAATTTTATTTTTCAAGTTCTGAAATCTTCTGTTGTAGCTCAGTAATTTCACTTTCTAAACCCTTAGCTTTCTCTTCATTCTTCTTGATAGCTTCTTTCTTGTCTTTGACAATCTGAGTTTCCAATTCTGAAATCTTCTTTTTCAACTCAGTATTTTCACTATCCAATCCTTTTGAACTTTCTTGAAGCTTCTTCATGTCATCTTGAAGACTTGTGTTATCCTCCACTTGAGTGGCTTCATGATTTGCAATTTTATCATTCAAATCTTTTATCTCAGCTTCAAGACTTGCAATAATGTTTTCAAAATTAGTCATTTTAACATTTTGAACAACAACATAAGTGTCTTCGTCAGAGGTTACTGAATGTGGCATCATTATGAATCCTGAAAAAAAATCAGATCAAGAAAAATTACCTAATAGAGTGATCGTCAAGAAAAACTTCGATTAAAAGTTGAATTATGTGCACACTCTTAAAATATATATAAACGAATTGATTATAGTCAGAAATATAATCAAAAAATTAAAATCTGAAAAACAAAATGTAAATTTGTCTTCCAAAAAATAATTCTAAAAAATCAGCGCAGAAAAGCTTGACTTTTATTCTTCAAACCTGCAAAAATAAGAAAATTATATCAGATATGATCAAGTGCAGGTAAAACAACAAAAAAATTGACACTAAAACGATTAAAAATGAAAAATAAGGACTAAAAACGACACAAATGAGAAACTTAAAAAATTGATTAAAAACGAACAAAAAAGACTAAATTAAGAAAATGCAAAATTTAGGAACTAAAACCGACAAAGTATGAAACTAAGACAAAAAACGAGGACTAAAAGTGACAAAAATACAAAAGTAAAAAGTCTAGGGACTAAACGTGAAAAGAAATGAAACCTAGAAACTATAGGGATTGATCCTGTAAAAACCTAAAAGTATAAACTGCAACGACTAGAACTGACAAAAGGTAAAACTAAAACTAGAAGGACCAAATATGACAACAATCGAAAATTACAACTACAGAGATTGAAAATGATAAAAACTGAAAGAGAAACTACAGGGACTAAAACTGTAAAATCTAACAGACTTAACGGAAAAACTAACGAAAGGACTAAAAATGTAACATAATTGACGGAAAAACTAACCGACACTAACTAACGGAAAATTAAATTCTAAAAGTCAACTTTTGAAAGTTAAATCAAAAGATCAAACTTCAAAAACTTAAATCTCGAAAACAACATTGAAAGTCAAACTTGGTTGTTAGCTCCATCTTCCAAGATTAGAAGTGATGAAAAATAGGCTAAGCATAGAAACTTCTGTTGTCTGCTAAGTCACCACAGAAGATGCAAAGCTCAGAGGTTACTCTGTATATTATGGGAGCACCACCTTAGAGTTTCAAGAAGAATGCGAGCACACACAATAGAAAATAGAGATTGTATCTTCCAAGAGAATATTTGCACATACCGGTACGTGTTCTTGGTGTTCAACAGTAATCAATGAAACAGTTCTTTGAGTGATTTCCTTGTAATATTTTACCTCTTGTTTATTGAGGAGGATCTGTGACTTTTGGAGATAACAAAAAGGGACAAATAAAAGGCTATGGAGTCATTGCCAAAGGAGACATCGATGTCAACAGAGTTGCCTATGTGGATGGCCTCAGGCACAACCTACTGAGTGTAAGTCAACTCTGTGACAATGGACTCGATGTGATGTTTAAAAGACAATACTGCTCTCTGTTGAAGGAAGATACCACCACAGAGCTTCTGCGAGCCAAAAGATGAGGTGATCTATACCTCATGGACATTAAATCAACTAACAGAGAAGAAAAGCTCTGTTTAGTCTCAAGTAAGAATGAAGAAGCTTGGCTCTGGCACAACAGGTTATGTCATCTAAACTTTCACACACTTGACAAACTTGTGAAACTAGACCTAGTAAGTGGTCTTCCAAGTATTAGATTTGACAAGGATCATCTATGCTCAGCTTGTGAGATGGGCAAACTCAAAAGGGTTGCCCACAAAACTAAGTCTGACATATCTTGCACCAGACCTCTGCAGATGCTTCATGTTGACCTCTGTGGTCCTATATCTGTGCAGAGTCTTGGTGGCAAGAAGTACATCCTTGTACTCATAGATGAATTCTCTAGATATACTTGGGTTGAATTCGTTCGAAAGAAATCAGATGTTCCTGAAGTACTAATCAATCTTATCAAGAGAATACAAGTTCTTTATGACTGCAGGGTACACAGAATCCGAAGTGATAATGGGACAGAGTTTAAGAATTCAACCATTGAAGCCTATCTTTCGACAGAAGGCATATCACAGAACTTCTCTGCTGCAAGGACTCCACAACAAAATGGTGTTGTTGAACGAAAGAACAGAACACTAGTGGAAGCCGCAAGAACTATGCTCACTGCTTCAGGGCTCTCTATTTCTTTCTGGGCAGAAGCCATTTCAACCGCATGCTTCACCCAAAATCGATCTCTGATAGTGAAGAGGCATGCAAAAACACCATACCACTTACTACACCAGAGGAAGCCGAACATCAAGTACTTTCATGTCTTCGGCTGCAGATGTTTTGTGCTGAACGACAGAGAACAGATAGGGAAATTCAGTCCCAAAGCCGATGAAGCCAAATTTGTTGGCTATTCATCAAACTCCAAGGCATACAGAGTCTATGCACTTAAATCCAAACATATACTTGAAAGTATTAACGTTTCATGTGATGACTCATTTCAGGTGACTTATGAGCAAATCAGCTCAGGACTCAAACTTCAAGATGAAGATTCTGGTGGCTCATCACGAACAAATGAACTTCATCATTTGTTTGAAGAGATATTCAATGATGATGGACCCTCTGAAGGTGATCGCAGAGTCTCTGAAGCCGAACCCTCTGAGGACCAAACAGGTACTTCTCTGACAGGTCCTAGTAATGTTTCACCCTCTTCCACTACTGTTGCAGGTGCAACCATCGAGGGAGAGCACTCAGAGGACAATGCAAATCAAGGCCTCAAGCAAAATCAAGAACATGATCATCTTCAAAACACCTCTGAAGGGTCAACACCAGATCAAAGCTCCGCAGCGCTCTCTACCTCAACTCATGATGAACAACCAAGTCCTATGGCAAGTACAAATGATCAATTTCTCTCAACAGAAAATGATCTACATCAAGATGAACGTGCTCCTGAACTAACCACAGAAGTTTCCAATGATCACCTGCCCCGCATGACAAAGTGGACCAAGAGTCACCCACAGAGCCAAATTATTGGCGACCCATCTGACAAGGTCCAAACTCGATCAAGCACTGCAAATTTTTGTTACTATACAAATTTTGTGAGTATAATCGAACCCAAAAAGATATCTGAAGCTCTTGAAGACCCAAACTGGGTAGAATCTATGCAAGAGGAGCTTCTGCAATTTGAGAGAAACGAAGTATGGACCCTAGTGCCTCTGCCAAAAGGCAAAACGGCTATAGGAACCAAATGGGTCTTCAGGAACAAAAAGGATGAAGATGGTGTGGTGGTCAGGAACAAAGCAAGACTGGTGGCCAAGGGATACTGTCAATAAGAAGGCATTGACTATGAAGAAACCTTTGCCCCTGTGGCACGACTAGAAGCTATAAGAATCTTTCTTGCCTTCGCAGCCCCCAAAGGTTTCAGAGTATATCAAATGGATGTCAAGTCAGCCTTTCTGAATGGGCAGATTCAAGAAGAAGTATATGTCCAACAACCACCAGGGTTTGAGAACTCTAAGTATCCAAATCACGTCTACTTTTTGGACAAGGCTCTGTATGGACTGAACAGGCCCCCAGAGCATGGTACGACAGACTTTCAAACTTCCTCCTTGCCAATGGTTTCGAAAGTGGTACAACTGATACTACTTTATTCTATAAGAAGAGAAAAGGTGAGATTCTACTTGTACAGATCTATGTTGATGACATTATTTTTGGGTCTACAAATGATTTATACTGCAAAAAGTTTGAATCATTGATGAAGAGTGAGTTTGAGATGAGCATGATGGGAGAACTTACATTCTTCTTAGGATTGCAAGTCAAACAAACCACAGAGAGGATTTTCATAAATCAATCAAAATATGTCTCTGACATACTTGAAAAATATAAACTCTCTGACTCTTCACCAATGAAGACTCCTATGGCCACTGGATCCAAACTTCATGCAGATCCAGAAGGCAAGTATGTGGAGTGTAAACTCTACAGAGGTATGATAGGGTCTCTGTTATACTTAACCGCAAGTCAACCCGATATAATGTTTGCCACAGGTCTCTGTGCAAGATTTCAAGCTAACCCCAAAGAATCTCATATTTATGATGTCAAGAGAATCTTCAGAGACCTAAAAGGGACCAAGAATCTCGGTCTCTGGTATCCGGAGAACTCTGGCTTTGATCTTGTGGCTTATACAGATTCAGATTATGGAGGATGCAAGCTCGACATAAAGAGTACCTCTGGGAGTTGCCAATTCCTTGGAGGGAAACTAGTGAGTTGGACTTCCAAGAAACAGAATTGTGTCTCGACCTCTACGGCAGAAGTTGAATACGTTGTCGCTACTAGTTGTTGCTCGCAAGTTCTGTGGATGAGAACCCAACTCAGAGACTACGGATTCCCCATCCTCTGTGACTCCAAAAGTGCCATTGCGATCTCTGCCAATCCAGTTCAGCACTCTAAAACGAATCATATCGATATCAGGTATCACTTTCTGAAACATCATGTGTAGCATGGGACAATAGAGATGTACTTTGTGCCCACAGATTACCAGCTTGTCGACCTTTTCACGAAGGCATTGGATGAGAAAAGATTCACTTTTCTAGTTGGCAAGATTGGTATGTTTAACATGAGTTGACCACAGAGCCTCTGTACCTTTGCACAGAGCCTCTGTTGTACATATTTACCTTTATGCAACTTATTCCTTGTTTGTAAATAGTGTCTTAAGCTTTCCTTAGTATATTCTTCTTCCAATCTATATCTTGTACATGTCTTATCTTTAAATGATCCAAGCATAGCTGAATGGGGAGCAGACCAAACCAACAAAGACCGATCTTGACTATTCAAGGGGGAACGAGACAGTTCTGTGCGTCACAGACTACAGAGTGAGGTTAGTCCATCTAAACCAAGGGTCAAAACTCTTTCTTGAGCACTATGCCCTCAGAAAGATCCCACTTTGTACCAAATTTTCTATCAAAACTTTGAAATGATCAAATCTTTGAAAATCTTTCCTAAAAAGGAAATTTTTGGTCTCAGAACCTCTGAGGTCGACCACAAAGCCTCTGCGATCTATCACAGAGTCTCTGCACCTCTAAACTGAGGATGTTTGACCAAATGCACGTTAAAAGGAACTCGATCATTTCATCGCTCTTTCCTCCCTCTTAAAATGCTCTTTTGATCACAACCTAGCCTATGACCCCAGAAGCCTCTTATCCACAGAGCTTCTGTCACTTGAAACTCAGGTCATTTGCTGCGAGTTATTTCTTAAACATCATTGTCATGTGAAATTAGTAAATGCCACGCGCGTGAGAATAGGGTGGCGCACGTCCTAGATCGTGCACCGCCATCATCTAACGTGGCAATATTGTATTGGTTCGTAACCTGTACCGTCATTTTTTTGAAACGGCCTCTTATCCGTTACCACTAATTACGGATTTCAAATTTTATTTTTTACTGCCTAATCTTTTTACCCTCTCTCTGTATATATATACCCCTCTCATATCCTACTTCCTCTTTTTACCTGCAACCTTTTTCTCTCAAGAATTCTTCTACAAAGAATCTCTCTTCTTCATTTCTTTCCATGGCATCTCAATCTGCTTCCTCTAAGAACTCCAAGGGCTCTTCTGCATCAAATAACTCGATGCATTCTGAAGCCAAAAAGGCCGATTCCCATTCTGTTGAACAAGAACATGTGCTCACAAGCAGAATGCTCTCCTTCACACACCATAATTACCACTCCAGACAACTGAACCTCAAGCCTAACAATCACTATGTTGTCTTAGAACCCAAGGGATACCCTGAGGAAGCTGCTCCTTTACTTCAAATCCTGAAAAACCACATCCTCACAAAAGCCCTAACCCTAAAAAGAGCCGATATTCCTGAAACTTACATTCAACAATTCTGGTTGAGTGTTAAGCATGAAAAACTAGACCATTACGGCTACTGTGTCATGGGTTATGCCACTCATCCCTCCACTACTCAAATATTGGACCTTGGCATAAACCGCAGAAGGGTCGCAGAGGTATTTAAGCTTCCCACCAAGACCCAACTGAACCTGTTAAAATACTCTGACGAACCCTCTGACGATGAAATCCTAGAGTTTCTCAGGTTCATAGGGTACGCTGCACCAATCTCTAGAAGAACTGAATTCAGACGCCAGAACCTTCCACCTCTGTGGAACATTCTCTTCTCCATCCTAAACCGCTGCTTGACTTGCAAAGTAGGCAGTCCTGACCAATCTAGACATACCATACTCGCAATAATGTATGGTATGTACTACGATTTGCCTTTGGACTATGCAACACTAATTTTCAAAGAGATCAGAAATGCAGTCATAGCCAAACAAGAGGACCAAGCCCGAGGCACAGAGCCCAAAAATCTTGTCTTCAACAGGTTCTTTGCACTTATGCTAGGAGATGCTCTGATAGGAGAAGGGAAGTTACCTGCAGAGGGTAAGATGATCAAAGTCTACGACATGAAGTCGCACAAGCCCACTGTTCTAAAAACTGGGTATCCTGGAGCAAGACCTCTGTCAGCCCGTATTTTGGCCTACCTGGGTAGTGAAGATGGAATTAGGACTTACATTCGTGGGCACAGGAATCCTGCACCGAGTCCTGCAACCCCCCCACGTGTAGGATTCCAAGTGGGAGAAATAGTTGTGTACCTTAGGACTGAGGTAGGTGAGGGAGCTGGAGTTGAGATAGCAGATGAAACCTATGTTAGGACAGAGGTTGTAGTTGGGGTGGGGGAAAAGAAGCATAAAAAGAAAAGGACACCCAAGAAGAGAGTCGCAGAAGGAGAGACTCCAAAATCACCCTCAGAGGTTGCCAAGCCGAAAAAGAAGGCTAAGAGGTTAACCAAAGCCGCAACCTCTGCACATGTTACTCCTCCAGAAGTCAAGGAACCTGCAAAATCTGAACAACCTCTGCAGAAGAGAAGGAGAAAAGCTCACATCATTGAGAGCTCTAAAGAACGACCATCTAGCCCTCTCCAAGTCGCAATGGACATAGCCAAGGAGATACAGAAGTAGCACTCTGAGAACTTAGGCGAAACCGCAGACATTGAAGTGCAAGATGTTACGGGGCTTTCAAGCTCTGATGATGAGGGTACCAAAATCTCGGAGAAGGAGATAGGAGAAAAAGATGCCTTTGGCACACAACCTAAACCAACTCCCAGTGCAACCCATGTTACTACCCCTGCAGTTCTAGTGTAGAAGGGTATTGAAAAAGGACCGCACAGTCCGAACCCAGCCCTAACCAGCCGGACAGAGGATAATCCTTCATCCTCTG
Organism: Arctium minus; assembly: GCA_954870635.1. Classification (NCBI taxonomy): domain Eukaryota; kingdom Viridiplantae; phylum Streptophyta; class Magnoliopsida; order Asterales; family Asteraceae; genus Arctium; species Arctium minus. The sequence continues at coordinate 149,403,894 of OX941081.1, forward strand.
TGCCACTTCTATCTGGGGAACCAAAATCCATCCCATCCTCCCAACAGGATGTGGGTGCAGACATAAGTGTTCATTCGCCCAAGGACACAAAACATACGCACGCAGAAGCATTCGTTGCCTCTGCCACACACAAGAGTGACCCCCAAACCACCTCAGAGTTGGTGGTGCGAGAACACGTTGATTCTATGATTCTAGAACAATCACAGGATTCGTTCAAAAAGGATCTTGAAGGAGTCTCTGAACCCTCCTCCAAGAAACTTCTTGACAGAACTTCCATAGATGCTTCCTCTGTGAAACATCGAGGACTGGAAGGAAATCCTCCAGAGCTCAACATATTCACAGGCTCTGAAGGTGCCAAAGACTCGTTGGCCAGATCTGGAACATGTGTTGTTCCAGAGGTTACCTCGGACACCTTTGTCACGAAGGGCGAGTTTAAAGCCTTCGTTGACATGGTATCCCAAAAATTTGACGAGTTGAAAAGCTCTGTCACAAGGGATTCTCAAGCCAACTCTCACATTCTTGCAGAGGCTCTCAAAGCAAATACAGCAGCTCTGAACGACCTTCGCCAATCGTCAATTCAACAATCAGCGGTGATCACTAAGCTAACAACGATCTGTGTTACTCAAGATAATCTAAAGGCTTTTGGTGAAACAATCATCGCCCATTCCAATCAAATTCAGATTCTGGGGGATCTCTGCACAGGAGAAATTCCAAAATTTTCTGCTCAAATAGTTGAGTCACATGTGGATGACCTGACAAAACTTCGAGAAGAAATCAAGGATATAACTCGTAGTGTTATAGTCCCTTTCCAACCTCAGGCGTCCACCTCTGCACCCCCACCATCAACCTTTGCACCTTACCTCTCTGCCTTTGCCACAAATACTGAATTAGAAACAATGGGGAGAATGGTTCTAAGCAATCTCAACCTCATTGGATCTAACATCTCTGAAGAGGGCAAGAAACTCACAGAGGATCTGAAGAAAACTGTAGCCACGATCAGGTTCAAGTCTGATCTGAAAGTCAACAAACTGTCGTTGGCTACAGAGGTTGTTCTCAAGAAGATTACAAAGCATGTCGACGAGCACCTCTGCAAGAGAAGGAAGAGGAAGGCACCTGCGACTTGCCAAGGGGAGGCATCGCAGAAGAGGGCTCACCATGATGATCAGGATCCAGATGCCTCTCGCCCTGGCCATCATGAGGGGGAGAAATCTTCAGGAACAAAAACTTCTGCTGTTGTCATCGCTGCAACTCCTCTTCAAGCCCTACCTCTACAGAAGACATCCTCAGAGGTACACAAAACGCAAAACCTCAAGTCATGTGCCTCTGAGGATCCAAACCCAATTGCGCCATTTGTCCAAGGCACAACCTCTGCAGTGTCACAGAAAGGAAAGGTGAGTGTTGGCTCTGAACATATTGCAGAAGGGCTCACAAAGTTTGTAGAACCTTCAAGCGCTGAGATTATGCCCACTGCACTCACACCCGTTGTACAGTTTCAGAGTCTTGATCCTGTAAACACAGAAGAAACTTCAGAGATTCCTTTACACAGAAAAGAACAGAAAGCCTCTGAACCCGACAGAAAGAAGCCCTCAGAATAGAAAAAACAATAGGACAGGGTGAAAGAGATCGTTCAATCAATGGACGCCATGAGAATTCCAATCCCAAGGCCTCCACCAAGAGAATTCAAGTTCCAAGAGAACATTCACACCTATCTTTACAGCGCAGAGCCCGAGGTTGTCTTCTTAGCACCGAACTTGCATCCCCTAATCAAAGAGGACATCAGAAGACGTTTTGAGCAAATTGCACAAGAAAGGGATGAAGTGTTCTCCACAGAAGATATCAAGACTGTAATGAGGATCTCTCTGCACTCCTTTGACAACAAGTCGATCATGTATGCTAAGTACTTAGTTGAGAGAAAAGATGGGAAGCAATACACGTTCACAGATGCAGACTTAAAGAACATCTGTGCCTATGACCTTCCTCAACTACATGCCTTCACAGAGCAAAGACTTGAAAAGCGAAAGGAGTACATGATAGCAAATGGAAGGATCAAGGAGGTGATGCGCGAACATGTCAGATATCATAGCAAAATGGATTTCGAGGTAGCTCTGCAACTCGGAGTCGAGAAGCTATCGATCACCAAACCAAATGACCAATTCCCCGGAATCGAAAATGTTTCATCAAACTCTCTAATCACAGAGCCTGAGTTCGGGTTCATCTATAAAGACGATGATGGGCTCAAGAAGATATACAGACCAAATCAAAGTCACAAGTACTCGAACAACACTCTGCTGAAGATAAAGAACACGATTTTGAGGAAGAAGGGCACAGAGACTGTACAAGTGGGACCTGCAGAGACAATGATCGGACAGATTGATGCTCAATTAAAGCACAGGGAACTCATTCTATCGATGAAGAGAACTCTAGCAGAAAGCTTCACCAACCCGATAAATGATTTTCCCCAATGACTTCTGTAATCTTTTGTTGTTCATTAATGTATTTTGATTCTTAATGTAATTGCCTTTTGGCATTTTTCTTTTATGAATGAATTTCTGTATTCAGAGGTTGAGTTCCTTTCACCTCTTTCTGTTTCTAGCTTAGCCAACACCTCAAAATTCAAAATCTTATTTTTCATCACTTAGGGGGAGATTGTTAGCTCCATCTTCCAAGATTAGAAGTGTTGAAAAATAGGCTAAGCATAGAAACTTCTGTTGTCTGCTAAGTCACCACAGAAGATGCAAAGCTCAGAGGTTACTCCGCAGAAGATGTACCCAAGGTCAAACCTGATGATGATTTTCATATCACAGAGCCTCTGTGGTCACTCACAGAGCCTCTGTGAAGGCTAACCTCTGGAGATCAATGTTAAAGCTTTTCTCAAAGATAGTTCAAGACAAGACCACGTGCAGAACACGTGAGACCTGCTGTACAAAGATCCTCAAGATCAAATTAATAGGCGTCCCACGATATTTTACTTTACAGGTGGCATTCCGTTTATGGAATGTCAGTCTTTGTCTTGTACTAAGGGGTGCATCCTTCTTGTATATTATGGGAGCACCACCTTAGAGTTTCAAGAAGAATGCGAGCACACACAATAGAAAATAGAGATTATATCTTCCAAGAGAATATTTGCACATACCAGTGCGTGTTCTTGGTGTTCAACAGTAATCAATGAAACAGTTCTTTGAGTGATTTCCTTGTAATATTTTACCTCTTGTTTATTGATTACTAGTGTGTTTACTACCTTGTATGTTCTATCTTTCCTACACATATTAAACGCTTCTGCACTCTGTTTTAAATCAATCTGTGTGTAGTGAAAGGTTAAATCAAGTTAAAGAACATCATTATTGGGATCAACATTGGGCAACTTTAGTCAAACTTGGTCAACTGGTGAAGAACTTGTTTCAAACCAAAGGACTTTAAAAACTTGTCTTAACACTCTTCTTGCATCAAGCAACTTGTCTTAAGCAACACCTTTGAGACAAGTGAAGTTTTCTCAAGCAATGCCTTGAGACAAGTGAACTTTCTTACGCAATGGTTTGCGATGAGTGAACTTGTCTTAAGTAATGGCTTGCGACGATTGAACGTGTCTTAAGCAATGGCTTGCGACGAGTGAACTTGTCTTAAGCAATGCCTTGAGACGTGTGAACTTGTCTTAAGCAATGCCTTGAGACGAGTGAACTTGTCTTAAACAATGGCTTGCGACAAGTAGACTTCTCTTAAGAAATTAGCAGAACTTGTCTCAAGCAACTAGCCTACAATTGTTGACCAACTTTAACCATCCTCTTCTTCACTTCGTGAGATGTCTGCACAATTGAAACAAACTAAAAAAAATATTAGACATTGACTGTATGTATCAAACTTTATCAAAAACAAATTTTTAACTATACTTTCAAGTATTCATACACACCGGTACAACTTTATATTGACTTTCTTATTACCATGTCTCAAACGAAACAATTTTTCAATTTTCCAATTGACATATCTTTTTCTATTCCTAGGACACAAGAAACTACATCTGCTAATGTCGGAAGTCTAAGTGACCCGACCGGAACACCCTGAGTAGATCCATATGTTGGACTACGAGGACAGGGTGGAAGTCCTGTCATTGCTAACATTCTGCCAGCTTTGAACACAGGCCACACAGTTGCTTCTACAACTGTCGTGTCAACGGATAGTCTATGTGACACCGACATCACTTTACCAGACTTCATGTTAAAGGAATTTATCAACAGCGCCATAAAGGTTGTTGAAGATTGTATGGTTGAAGAAATATCCTCAGTGAAACGGATGTTGAAAGGAAAGGGTCCTGCTATAGAACCAGAGCAACCACCTCCACCTCCACCAGTACAATCACAGGCTGATATGTCCATAGATGAGCTCAAGTCACTATTGTTTGCCAAGTTACTATCTCAATCTTCTGCCAATCAAGCTGATTCAGATCTATTTGGCATTCTCAGAGATCAACAACTGCAGTCTGCTACAGCGGTTCCTCAGGTCCAATCGAACATTGTACATTCCTTCGAATTCAACAACTTCAAGAAGGATGTTCTGACTTCTCTACAGTCAATGCAACAAGAAATTTCCAAGTTATCTTGAGTTGTTTAGACTTCCTATAAAGCTCAAGCTGATAGTTTGAAGAGGAGACATGATCATGATTCGGATCATGACCATGAGGGGGAGAGGCAGAAGAGACAAAGAACATCTAGTAGCTTTGAGCAAGTACATGGCACATAATCTCTATCAGAAGACTTAGCTCAGAAATTTCAGAGCGGCGAATACGGGGATGTGAGTGGAATGCATCTAGTCTTATATGTGGATCCAGATACAGAACTGACGGTTGAAAAGCCCGAGGTTGCTACTAAAGTGGAGATACTTTTGCTTACTGGTGGCCGTATTGACATCATAGATGTGAGCTCAGATGAAGATGAGGATGCAGATGAGTACGAAAAATTTTGGAAAATTAAAGATGAGTTGGAAAAATTGATTGACTATTCTGATGATGATAAGGGGATATTTTGAAAGTTTAAATTTCCAAAGAGAGAAGATTTGTCAAAGTCAAGAAGCTCAAGATAATATGATAATGATGTTCCAAGATGATTCGAGAGAGATTGTTGTTCAAAGACAGTTCATATTTCAAAGAGATGAAGATACAAAATTCAAAGACGCAAAGATCCTTCAAAGCCACAAAGATCAAAGTTGCAAAGATTTCAAGTTCATGTTCAAGACTTGATGACTTTTCAAAGCAAAAGAGAATGACTTTTCATGATTGACTGAAGATTCCTCGAAGCTGAAAATTTGAAGTTTATTGAAGTTAAAGTGGGAGATTATTAGAGCTTAAATCTAAAGATTCTTCAAAAGCCGAATGATTGAAGATTGTCAAAGCCTCAAAGTTTAAAGTTGTCAGAGTTAAATTTTTGAAGAATCAAGAGCTGGAGATTGTTGTCTACTTTTTCTAAATCTTGAATTCAAAGGGGGAGAATGTTAGGACATTATTGTCTTCAAGATTTAAATGTAAAAGTATTTGTAAAGTCATTATAATTGGAAAGTCAAAGAAAGTCAAAAGTCAAATTGTTTAGTTAGAAAGTTAAAGTAGTTTAAACTACAAGGGTTGTGGCGTACTGGTTAAGTCCCTGAGGGATGTGGTGGAATATCCTATCTGCCCAGGGTTAGAATCCAGGCGTACACAACAATTGTGGCCACTGAGGTTTAATCAGGGTTGATGTCTTACAGTCATAATTTGTCAAGAGATTAGTCTAGGCATAAGTAGTTTACACTGTATTTTCAATGTCTTTGTAATTAGATTAGGTATATTAGAGTTTGCTTAGAGATTAAGCATTAAGGCACTTAGAAAGATTATCATTTTGTAGCAACTTTCTTGAGAGAGAAAGTTGAGAGTTCTAGGGAGAGAGAAAGCTTTAATTCTTATGAAATCTCTAGAATTGTTCTTGATCAATGAATTCAATGTGTTTACCTAATAGATCTGGAGTTTACAATTGTGTTGGGAACTGAAGATTCTACTAAGTGTAGTTACTACTGCTAGTATAAATGTAGTTACTACTGCCAGAACAAGTTGAAGATTAATACTGCTAAGTGTTACTACTGCTAGTAGAATTACTACTGCTAGTTAAAGTTAGTACTGCTTGAACAAAGTTAGTACTGCTTAGCTAGTTAGTACTGCTAGTGGTTAGTACTGCTTGCAGTTAATGCTGCTAGATGAAGTTAATGCTGCTGAGCATTATTAGTGCTGCTAAAGAGATCCGGATGGAAAATACTACAGCTGGATATACTGAAGATATATACTTAGAAGATATACATGGAAGATATACTGAAGATTTGTTTATTCTTTGTAATTATCTTTTTATCAGTATATGTATAGAATGTTTAGAATAGATAGAAAGAACTTTTAATAATTATTTTTCAAGAGAGAAATCAACCTCAAGGCATAGATCCTAATTCTAGAGAAGTAGAATTCGTATTGGTGAGCCTGTTCATCAATATTGAGGTTGAGTGTGTAATCCTGTAACTTCAAAGCATTCAATACAAGTTTACAGTTTGTTCCTCATATTTTCTGTATTGATTTACTATTTCATTGAATATCAAAGTGTTATTCCGCAAACTTCTTTGATATTGTTTCTGAGAATTAATTCTTGTTGAGAATTCGATCCTGACAAGTGGTATCAGAGCTAAATTCTCTCAGAAACAGTTATTCATCATGGAAAATCTTACAGAATCAAGCAGTACTTTGGTCTCAAAAGTTCCAATGCTCAGATCCAATGAATTTGACATGTGGAAAATCAGAATCAAGCAATATATTCTCCTCACAGATTACTCCATGTGGGACATCATTGAGAATGGCCCATCTGATGGAGGAAAGATTGGTGAAGATGGCAAAAGAACTCCTCCAAAGACAGATACAGACAGGAAATCAAGACAGACAGAGATGAAAGCCTTGAGCACACTGCTCTTGGCCATTCCAAATGAGTATCAACACCAATTCTGCAATTGTACTGATGCACAGATGCTCTGGAATGCTCTAGAGAAGAGATTCTCAGGTACTAAAAGTACCAAGAGAAATCAAAAGGCAATCTTAAAACAACAGTATGAAAACTTCATCTCAACCAAGAATGAGTCCATGACTCAAACTTTTGACAGGTTTAATAAACTAATTGGTGAACTAGCTACTATGGGAGTACAGATTGATCAAGATGATGTGAACAGAAAGTTCTTAAGGTCCCTTGGAGATGAATGGACCATGTACACTGTGTCATTCAGACAGAATGATCAGTTGGAAGACAAAGAACTTGATGATCTGTACAATGATCTTAGAGTATTTGAAGCTGAGGTGGAGGCAAAGAAGAAGCCTTCTGGATATGTTCATAATGCTGCACTCCTATCAGCATCAATTGATTCTACTGCTAACCCTGAATCAGTTAATGCTGCTAATGGATCAAATTTAGATAAAGGCACTGATTATGTATTTGAAGCTCTTCTTTCTAATCATGGAAATTCTTCTCTGATCAATGATGACTTAGAACAACTTCATCCTGATGATCTGGAAGAGATGGATATTAAATGGCAGATGGCCATGCTCTCCATGAGGGTTAAAAAGTTTATAAAGAGGACTGGAAGAAACAACTTCTCACAAAGAAGAGAAGATGGAGCAGGGTTTGATAAATCAAAGGTAGAATGCTACAAATGCCATCTGAAGGGACATTTTGCTAGAGAATGCAGAAGTGGAATGTCTCACAACAACAACCATCAACAAGCTCAATCTGGAAGCTTCAATAACAACAGAAACTCTGCTCAAGCCCTTGTTTCTCAACAAGGAATGGGGTTTGATTGGAGTGATCAAGCAGAAGAAGCTATTCAGAATCAAGCTCTTATGGCTAAAGTATCTGATCTCCCATCTGAGGTAAGTTCTAATCTCTGCTCTAAAACTTGCATAGACACTGTTAAAAGGTACAGGGATCACAATCAGAAGATGAGTGATGACCTGAAGAGACTAGAAAAGGATATAAAAGACTATGTGAGGATAGTAGAGAGATTTGAAGATCAAATCAAAGGTTTTCAAGCCAATGAACTACAACACTCATATGACACTAATTACTGGCAGTGGGAGAAAAAGGATTTAGAACTTAAACTGACCAAATCTAAAGAGGAGAGTGAAAAACTGAAAGAGGAGTTAACCAAGGTTAAGCTTGATGTAGAAAAGTTTTCCAATGCTTCTAAAGCAATGGACTCCTTACTGCAAAATCAGATTCATGATAAATTAAGAAGAGGAATTGGGTATAATGCCACACCTCCACCATATAACAACAATTACATTCCTCCTACTTCTGACCTGTTAGACACCAAAGATAGGAAGGACTTGCCTGAGGGAGCCACTGAAATAGATCCCTTAGATGAGGTAATTGTTGAGGATAAGACTGAGAAAGAGGTTGGCAAGAGTAAGAAGAACAAGGTGAGTGGTGAGACTTCTATAGAAAACAACATTATCACCAATGAGGATTGTGGAAGGGCTTGGATCAAATCCAAGAACATAGAGAAGACAGAGGAAAAGTCTGGTAAGGTCCATTATAAACAGACCACAGTTGTGAATCCAGGTCCTTGCAAACAGTGTACTTGTAAGAAGAATGAGCCCCAAAAACAGGACAAAAAGAGAGGAAATCAAAGAAACTGGAATAATCAATGGGCACATAAACAAGGGGTTGATCTGAGTAAAATCAACAGACCAAAACCTTGCTTTATCTGTGGCAAATTGAATCATCTTGCAAAATTCTGTTATTTCAATCCTATGAACCAAAGAATGAATTTCCAAAGATCCATGCAAAAACCCTTTGGTTATAAGAAAATTGAAAAGAACCATGTGGCTAAGAAAACTGTTAAAACTAAAAGCCACATGAAGAAAAAGTATTCTGTTAAAGAAAGTGTCAATATGTGGATTCCTAAAAGCACTAAAACTGTTAGTACTGCTACCACAAATAGTGCTGCTGACAATGATAGTGCTGCTAGAAGTAATACTACTGCTAAACCTGTTAGTACTGCTACACCTGTTAGTACTGCTACACCTGTTAGTACTGCTAACTCTGTTAGTACTTCTAAGGTTAGTACTGCTTCCAGTGTTGATTCTGCTAAGCCAATCATATTGACAAAGTACTCTAATAAAGAGTGCTCTGAGTTTAAAAACCTCATTAAAAAGGAATGTAAATACTTTGATGAGAAAGGAAGACCCAAGATCACTTTGGCTTGGGTCCCCGATCATACTAATTGATTTATTTAATGTGCAGGGCAACCAACAGCTCAAGGGAAAGAGCATATGGCATGTTGATAGTGGTTGCTCTAGGCACATGACTGGCAACATGTCATGCCTTCAGGATTTCAAGCAAATTAATGGAGGACATGTTGCATTTGGAGACAATCTTACTGGTGGTAAGATAAGTGGAAAAGGTAATGTCACCAAAGGTAAGATGACATTTGAGGATGTCTACTATGTTGATCAATTAAAGTACAACCTGTTAAGTGTATCATAGGTTTGTGACAAACAACATAGTATATTATTTTCTAATACTGAGTGTATGATTCTTGCTCCAGGGTTCAAGGTAGTTGATGAAAGCATGATACTACTTAGAACTCCAAGGAAGGACAATGTTTACTGTCTTGATTTGGACAATGTTGATAGTGATTCATCTTTAAATTGTCTTGTTTCAAAAGCTTCTATAGATGAATCCTCCCTTTGGCACAGAAGGATGTGTCACATGAATTTCAAGACTATGAACAATCTTGTTAAAAATAACCTTGTAAGAGGTTTACCTTCAAAAGTCTTTTCATGTGATGATCATTGTGTTGCTTGTCTTAAAGGCAAACAACACAAAACTTCTCATAAGACCAAAGAGTTAAATTCTGTTTCTTCTTGTCTCCAGTTATTGCATATGGATCTGTTTGGTCCTACAAATGTTATGAGTATAGGCAAGAAATCTTACTGCTTGGTTATTGTTGATGATTACTCCAGATTTACTTGGGTATATTTTCTAAGGACTAAGGATGAAACAAGTGGTCTTATCAAATCCTTTATTCTAAGAATTGAAAACCAAACTAATCAAAGAGTAAAAGTCATTAGATCAGATAATGGAACTGAATTTAAAAATCATGATTTAAACACTTTTTGTGAAGGAAAAGGTATTGAGAGACAATATAGTGCTCCTAGGACTCCTCAACAGAATGGTGTTGCTGAAAGGAGAAATAGGACACTAATAGAAGCTGCTAGATCTCTGTTGGCTGATTCAAAATTGCCAATTACATTCTGGGCTGAAGCAGTTAATACTGCCTGTTATGTCCAAAACAGAGTTCTAGTGGTCAAGCAAAAGAACAAGACCCCATATGAGCTTTTAAATCAAAGAAAACCTTTTATTGGTTTCTTCAAATCTTTTGGGTGTCCTTGTACAATTCTAAATACCAAATCTCACTTAGGTAAGTTTGATAGCAAAGCAGATGATGGATTTCTTGTTGGATATTCATCTCAGAGTAAGGCCTACAGAGTTTTTAACTCTTCTTCTAGAATAATTGAAGAAAGTGACAATGTCAAATGCAATGAGAACACACCAAATCCTGTTGGGTCTGGACCTCAGTGGCTATTTGACATTGATTCACTAACTAACTCTTTTGGATTTAGTAATGAGTATACAGGAACAGGTGGTGGAGAATCAGAGATCACACAAGTTCAAGAAAGTATATCTAAATCTGTGATTTTTCCCATACCCACAGTAATTGAAGACTGTGAAAAGGAATCATTTACTGAACCAAGTCAGAGTGAAGAAGACACTAGAGATGAGGAGACTCAAGAATCAGAAGTGACATCTGAAGACACTTCAGTTGAATTGCATGACTCTAATCTAGAGGATGGACTGAATGTAGAACCTAGTCATAACACAAGAGTTCAAAAGAATCATCCTCCACAGTTGATAATAGGTGATGTCTCTTCTCCCATGATGACTAGACATCAAAGCAGGCTTCAGGAAATGCAAGATCAACAGCATACAGTGCTCTCATGTTTTCTATCCCAGCTTGAGCCTAAAAAGGCACATGATGCTATGAAAGAATCTAGCTGGATAGAAGCAATGCAAGAAGAATTGTTACAGTTCAAGCTACAAGATGTGTGGGATCTAGTAGACCTTCCTAAAGGTCACAGAGCAATTGGCACAAAATGGATCTTCAGAAACAAGAGAGATGAAAGAGGTATTGTTATAAGAAACAAAGCAAGGCTGGTAGCTCAAGGCTACACTCAAGAAGAGGGCATAGATTATGAAGAAGTTTTTGCACCTGTAGCTAGGATAGAAGCAATCAGACTATTCCTAGCCTATGCTTCTTACATGAACTTCAAAGTCTACCAAATGGATGTAAAAAGTGCTTTTCTCTATGGGTCAATTGAAGAAGAAGTATATGTCTGTCAACCACCAGGGTTTGAAAACCCAAGCTATCCAGACAGAGTATACAAATTAAAGAAAGCACTTTATGGACTACATCAAGCCCCAAGAGCATGGTATGACACCCTGTCATCCTATCTCTTGGAAAATGACTTTGAAAGAGGAGTCATTGATAAGACTCTATTTATCAAAAGAAAGAAGAAGGATATCTTGCTGGTCCAAATCTATGTTGATGACATTATTTTTGGGTCTACAAGAAACAACATGTGCAAGGAGTTTGAGGATTTAATGCATCAAAGGTTCAAAATGAGTTCCATGGGGGAACTTACTTTCTTCCTTGGACTCCAAGTTCAACAGAAGTCAGATGGCATTTTTATATGTCAATCCAAGTATGTGCAGGATATTCTAACCAAGTTTGGTTTCTCAGAATCAAAACCTGCCAGCACACCTATGGAAACACACAAGCAGATCACAGCAGATCTTGAGGGGGAGGATATGGATGTGCATCTTTATAGATCCATGATTGGCTCTCTCATGTATCTCACAGCATCAAGGCCAGATATTATGTTTCCAGTTTGTGTATGTGCAAGATTTCAAGTTAGGCCAAAGCAATCTCACTTTCAAGCTGTTAAGAGGATATTCAGATATCTCAAAGGGCAACCCAGATTGGGACTTTGGTATCCTCATAACTCACCTTTTGACCTAATAGCATACTCAGACAGTGATCTAGGTGGGGCAAACTTGGACAGAAAATCTACTTCTGGAGGATGTCAGTTTTTGGGTGCTAGACTAGTCTCATGGCAGTGCAAGAAACAAACCACAGTATCCACATCTACAACAGAGGCAGAGTACATAGCAGCTGCAAGTTGCTGTTCTCAAGTCTTATGGATTCAGAATCAAATGCTGGATTATGGGGTAACCTTTCTACACACTCCAATCTTTATTGACAACAGCAGTGCTATTAGCATTGTAAATAATCCAGTCAAGCACTCAAAGACAAAGCACATTGAAATCAGGTATCACTTTATAAGAGATTGTAATGAAAATAAACTTATTCAAGTTGTCAAAGTTCACACTGATAATCAGTTTGCTGATCTATTCACTAAAGCTTTTGATGTGGGTAGATTCACTTTCTTGGTAACAAGTGTGGGAATGATAAACTCTGAATAATCTTCTTCTCAAAAAGTGGTTTTATACCTGTATATTTTTATTCTTGGTGTTACTAATCTTCTTTTCAGGATATGCATAGCAGTACTCAGTATTTAGCAAGTTTAAAAGGAGTAAGTCTAGTTAATACTGCTTGTAGTTAATACTGCTAGTGGTTAATACTGCTTTCAGTTAATACTGCTAGTAGTTAATACTGCTAGTTCAGTTAATACTGCTCGTGGTTAATACTGCTCGCGGTTAATACTGCTAGTTAGTTAATACTGCTAGTAGTTAATACTGCTAGTTCAGTTAATACTGCTCGCGGTTAATACTGCTAGTTAGTTAATACTGCTAGTAGTTAATACTGCTAGTTCAGTTAATACTGCTCGTGGTTAATACTGCTCGCGGTTAATACTGCTAGTTAGTTAATACTGCTCTAGGTTAATACTGCTTATATTCCGAATACTATAACTACTTTTTGCCCGCCTAAAAGTTCATAACGACTCTTTGCATACTGTTCTCTTGCGCTCAAAACCTTTTCTCTCTCAAGTTCGAAGTTTTCAGGCAAGTGTTCACTAAGATCAATGGCATCCATGACATTCATCGACGAGCACAACGAGATTGCGATGCTACAAAAGCCAAAGCAAGCTTCAGGATTTCATCAGATTGTGGATTTCCTCAAGTCAAGTCACATTGCTCATGCTCTTACTGTATCACCTACAATCTACATTGAGCACCAAAGGCAGTTCTGGGCTAATGCAACCATTGTTGTGGAAAATGGTGTGCAAATGATCAAGACAAGAATCTGTGATCACTCACTTACAGTTACTGAAGAAGTCATTCGCATCAGTCTACGTCTAGACGATGCCTCTGGTATAATGTCTATCTCTAATGATGAACTGTTTTCTAATCTTACTAGAATGGGGTATGGAGGCCCATTGGGTGTTTTCAAATTCTCAAAAGCAAAGTTTTCACCCCAATGGCGTTTTCTTGTTCATACCCTGATGCATTGCATCTCCAAAAAGACCACTGGATGGAGTGAGTTCAGCAGTCCAATTGCATATGCTTTGGTATGCTTGGCTACATCCAGAAGGTACAATTTCTCAAAGATGATTTTCAGTGATCTTGTATCAAATATGGGAAACAAAAAGAGTTTCTTTATGTATCCCAGATTTGTTCAGGAAGTAATTAACCATGAATTGACGGATATACCTCAACCTGTTGGGGTATATGTACCTAAACCCCCAAAAGGCAAGGTTTTCTCAAATATGAGAAGATCTGCTGGGGACTCGGAAGGAGTTGACACCCCATTGTTCTCTACAATGATGGTGGTGTCCCAAAACACTGAAGGTATGGCAGCAGGGTCAAGGCCCTCATTAGACCATCCCACTGCTAGCCAAGCCCAACCTTCTCACTCAAAAACAATTCCCCAGTCTATTCTTACAAAACCAACCTCTCCAATTACCCAAACTTATCAAAGAAAACAGGTAAAGAAGGCTCCTTCCCTTCTTGTACCATCACCCACACAGCCTTTAAGCCCTCTAAGGGAGAATTCTCCCCTAGAGAATATCCAAAGGGAAACCACAAGGGTGTCTCCCAACCCAAAGGAGGTGCTCTCTGAGGAGGAGGTAGAGCATATGGGTGATGAGGCTGCCACTACTCCTGCTAACACAGAGGAGGAAAGTGGTAACATCAATAAGACCTCCCCCATGGCAACTTTGAATGAGCAATCATTTGAAGGTCCCTGGTGCCAAGAAACCACAGGGGTGGATAGTGCTTCTGCTAGGCAGAAGACTTCCACTACTAAAAGATCCAATGATCCTTCAATAGGGGGTAACACTCCTGGAGAAGGTGAGGACAGATATAACTATGATGAATTGATGGAGGGAATGGGCAACATCAACATGGATGTACTCAAACAGGGCAAAGATATAGAAGAGCTAAAACTCATTGTACTGTCACAACAAGAACAAATCATCAAGTTGAAACAAATGGTAAGGAAACTGATTCTGCAAAAGAAGAAGAAACAATTTGTGCTCAGAAGGAGGAAACCAGTGACTGATGCTCCCAAAAAGGGGGAGATCAACATGGAAGAAGCATCAAGGGAAGGGGAGATTGATAAAGAAAGAGTTGAAGTTGAGGGGGAGAAGGAAGCAGAAACTGTTAATGCTGCTGAAACCTCACAAGCAGCAGTAACAGAGTTAACACCAACAGAAATTGAAGTAGCTGAAGTGCTAATCAAAGCTAAGAATGACACTCCCAAAGCAAAGGGAGTGGTCATAAATGAAGGGAGAGACAGAAAATCAGAACAGAAAGACAAAGCTGCAGAATCAAAGAATAAGGGAAAAGAAAAGATAGTGGAATCTGATCAACCAATCAAGAAGCAAAGGTTGGTTGAATCAGATGAAGCTTTAGCAAGGAAAATGCAGAAGGAGATGGAAAAAGAAGAAAGAGCTCAGGTGGAGAAGGACAGGGAAATGGCAAAGGCTTTAGCTGCTGAGCTAAATAAAGCTTATCAAAAGGGGCTTGAAACTGAAAAGGCTAAACAAAGGGCTATAAGTCTGAGAAAGGCTATGATGGCTAATACAAGTGCAAAGAAAAGAAGACCTTCACAAACTTACCTTGCCACTCAGGAAAGAAACAAAATGATAACTTTCTTGAGGAGTGCAATTGGGGTAAAGAAAGAAATGTTTGTGAAGATGAGTTTTGATCAAATCAGAGAGCTCTATGAAAAGGAAATGGGGAATCTGAAGAGCAATGAAAAGAAAAGAGTAGAGTTTGAAAAGAAGGCCAAGGAGAGTAATGATATAGATATGAATCAACCATTTCCTGAAAGTGAAGAGGGAACTCCTATCAAAGAAATGGCAAAGGAAAAGGAAGAAAAGAAGAAGGAAGCTACTCTAGTACAGGTTCAAAAGACTTTGAAAAGAACCAAGATGATGGCCAAAAGAAAGAAAGATAAGAAGTCTAGAGTAGAAGAAGAACAAAATGTTGCTGAAGAAGAAGTGGCACCTGAGTCATCAAGCAAGCAAGGGTCATCAATCAAAGATGATGTAAGCTTATATATGGTAGTGATGGACAAAGTGCCTGAACCAATTTCTGCAGAACCTGTTGGAGTTAAGCCACCTGAGATCATTCACTGGGATGTAC
Organism: Arctium minus; assembly: GCA_954870635.1. Lineage (NCBI taxonomy): Eukaryota > Viridiplantae > Streptophyta > Magnoliopsida > Asterales > Asteraceae > Arctium > Arctium minus. The sequence goes on from OX941081.1 coordinate 149,419,607, forward strand.
TGACAATGGATGGGAAAGATTACATCAGACTCAAGAGGAAGGGTGATAAGTATGAAGTATTCAACACTTGGGTCAAGATTGTCAGAACATGCTCTAGATCTGATATAGAAGAGATGTTTGACATAGGAATTAAGCTGTATGCAGATCATCTGAATACTCCAGGAATTTCTCTTACAAAACTGGTGATGGAGTATCTATGCATGATGTTCAAACCTGAAGAAGTGGACCAGGTAATCAAGAGTGTGTTTAAAGAAGTCACAAGTTGGACTCTATATGAAACTAGTGGAGTATATGCAGTGACTTTGGATAGAAATCACACAGAATACTTCCTAGTGGATAGAGTATATAATCACACCAGACTGAAGGTTCATGCCATGCTAAAGAAGAAGTTGGGTTGTGCACCAAATTCAGAAATGGCCAAGTATCTAATTCAGAGGATAATCAATCAGAGTTTGGGACTGAATCCAGACTTAGGAGCATGATTTTGGAAGTTTTGGGTGCATCAAAAAGAGCATCTGGAAGAATATCTGAAGAACTTGACTTCTCTTCTAAAAGTCAAGTTAGGGGGAGATTGTTGGGAACTGAAGATTCTACTAAGTGTAGTTACTACTGCTAGTATAAATGTAGTTACTACTGCCAGAACAAGTTGAAGATTAATACTGCTAAGTGTTACTACTGCTAGTAGAATTACTACTGCTAGTTAAAGTTAGTACTGCTTGAACAAAGTTAGTACTGCTTAGCTAGTTAGTACTGCTAGTGGTTAGTACTGCTTGCAGTTAATGCTGCTAGATGAAGTTAATGCTGCTGAGCATTATTAGTGCTGCTAAAGAGATCCGGATGGAAAATACTACAGCTGGATATACTGAAGATATACTTAGAAGATATACATGGAAGATATACTGAAGATTTGTTTATTCTTTGTAATTATCTTTTTATCAGTATATGTATAGAATGTTTAGAATAGATAGAAAGAACTTTTAATAATTATTTTTCAAGAGAGAAATCAACCTCAAGGCATAGATCCTAATTCTAGAGAAGTAGAATTCGTATTGGTGAGCCTGTTCATCAATATTGAGGTTGAGTGTGTAATCCTGTAACTTCAAAGCATTCAATACAAGTTTACAGTTTGTTCCTCATATTTTCTGTATTGATTTACTATTTCATTGAATATCAAAGTGTTATTCCGCAAACTTCTTTGATATTGTTTCTGAGAATTAATTCTTGTTGAGAATTCGATCCTGACAAATTGGTATCAGAGCATTGTGAGAAGATTGTGCACAAAATTCATCCAAGAATGATCAAATTTTGAAGTTTTTAAAGAAATCACCATTGTTGAAGATTATGAAGAAAACAAAATGGGTTATGCATTTCTTATGTGTTTTTTGATTTGTTTTTTATTGCAAAGTGTTTCTCTATAATTCTAAAAAGGTTTTGCATCATCATTTTTCAAAAACGTATCAAGATTTGAGGAATTTGAGATTTTTGTAAAATTTTGATGATGCAAAACCTTTTTAGAATTATAGAGAAACACTTTGCAATAAAAAACAAATTAAAAAAACACACAAGAAATGCATAACCCATTTTGTTTTCTTCATCATATTCAACAATGGTGATTTCTTCAGAAATCTTCAAAATTTGATCATTCTTGGACGAATTTTGTGCACAATCTTCTCCCAATGCTCTGATACCAATTATAAACTCCAAATCTATTAGGTAAAGTGTTGAAAATATCCAAGTCCTACTTCAGAGGACTTCCAGAGACAGACTTCAGAGAACAAAGATTTCAGAGGACGAAGACTTCAGAGGACATACCTGCCTCTGAAGTACACATCATAGATGAACACCTTCAGCAGAAGACATCAGAGATGGCTTCATCAGAGGCTCTAAAGACTACATCAGAGCTCTAAAGACATTCTCTCTGAAGAAGGCGCTGAAGACATTTTCCTGAAGTATCAGAACAGATAACCAATCACTTAGTGATAAGATTTAATTTATAGAGTAGGTTACTGTTCAAGAATGTCTTGAGCTTACCTTTTAGGTAAGACACTGTTCAAGCACGCTTCTATTTGTCAGAATAGTACACTGTTCACTTTATGGTCCTATAAATAGGACCATCACTCCTTTGACAAAAGTGTGCTTTTTGATATCTTGTATTAAGAGATTCAATTGAATATATCTCACGAAGATCCTGTTCTTTCTACTTGCTTTATATATGAACTGTGATATTTGAATCTGCTTTTGATATTAAACTATATTGCTTCCACTGTTTATACTCTTGTTGTTTATATCATTATTGTTATAAGATTAAATATGGGATCCAACAATTGGTATCAGAGCTTCCTTTGTTTTCTAAAACAAAGAAAGATCATATCTGCATACTCGGATAGATTTATTTCCTATTGATTCAAGCTTTTAATATGTGTGCATGTTTATTTAAACCCTAGTTTATTTAACTTCATATGCTCCTAATTTAATAGTAAATCACAATTACATCATTTAATAGAAATATCTTCATAGAAAAGCATCAGTTCTTCAAATCTTCATCTTTTCTTCACAAAATGGCAAACTCAAGCATAAGTGCCATTTATACAGCTGGATCATTAACCAAACCTCCTACACTTCTAAGGGATGAATATCCTCAATGGAAGATAAGGATGGTAAATTTCTTAGAAGGCATGGACAGGGATCTGTTAAGATCAGTGAACGATGGACCTCACCAACCAATGGTGTTGGTACCAAGAGTTCCAGCAACAGCAGATACTGCTGAAATCCCTGCTTACTATGAAAAGAAAACTTCAAACTTTACGGATGAAGAAACAAACATGATGGAAAATGATTCAAAAGTTGTTATATTACTTATAATGTCCATTCCCAATGATATCTTCCAAGAACTTGATTCTTGTGTAATTGCAAAAGAGATATGGGATCAGTTGTTAAATCAACTTGAAGGTGGCCTACAAACTCAAAAGAACAGGAGAAATCTTTGTATCAATGAATATCATGATTTTCATGCATTACCCAAAGAAACCTTGCACCAAACATACTCAAGGTTCAACATCCTCATCAACAAATGCAGAAAATTTGGAGTCATGAGAACTAAAGAAGAAAATAATGTTCTTTTTCTTAAAAGTCTAAATGAATAATGGTCACAACTGTCAATGTCAATACAAGCCAATCAAAATCTTGAATCATGGTCATTGACTGACATTTATGGCACCCTTGTTGCACAAGAAAAAGAAGTAGTAAAACAAAAATCAAAAACTTCTTTAGGTGGACCACTTGCACTCATGTCAAAACAAAAGGGTGTATCACAAGAATGCAGAAATGCAGAAAAAAAACAACTGTTCAAAAAGGGAATCTAAAAGAAAATCCAAGAAGGTTCTGATGTCTGAAGAAGTTGAACACTCAGATTTTGACTCAGATGATGACATCAATGCCTTTGCCAAATCTCTTGCATTAATCACCCATCAATTTAACAAAAAAATTGGCAAGAAAGTCTTTGAAGGAAGAAGAGATGATGAAGAAAGAAGAGGAAATCCAGAAAGGAGATTTCAGAAAACTGACTATCAACAAGAGCCCAGATCTACTCTGCATAGTGATCAAAAGGGTGTTCATTTCACCAATCATGATTGTACTCAACAATCAAGATCTCAACAATCATTTCAGCCAAGGTATCCTCAACCTCAGAGGTACTTCAAGCCACAACCATAAGCACAAGCACAGAAGACAGAATCAGACACTGCTCTTCCATCAAACCAAAACGATGGAATATGTTTTAGATGTGGAAAGCCAGGCCATTACTCTGCCAACTGCAGAGGTAGACTCATCAAGGAAGAAGACTACTACAAAAACAAGTACAAGTACAATGTCAAAGAAAGAGTACTTGTAGCAGAGATGGAAGACTGGCTGTCAGACTCAACAAGCGATGGAGAGGAAGAACCTACCAATCTCTGTGGTATGGCGTTCACAGATGATCAAAGTGACGGATCATCAGAGGACTACTCTGAAAAGGTAAACTCTCCTTCCACCTCTGACAGTGAACTTGAATTGGATGTTATTAAACTAACAGATGAATTTCAAATCCTAAAGCAAAAACTTGTTGAGGAAAAAGAAAAAGCAAAACAAATGACAGAAGATCTCAGTTTTTACAAAAGGGAAAAAGATCTTCTTGAATCAGAAAAGAGAGATATTTTTGTTGAAAAATCTGAACTTGAAAAAGCTCAGAAACAAAAAGAAAAATCCTTTTCAGAAAAATTCAAAGAACTTGAGAAAGTTTTAAAAGTTAAAGAAGAAGAAGTAAAAAAATTGAGTATGAAAGACTCAATTTTGTTGCCTTAACCATTTTTTTCCAAAAAGAAAGAGAAATCTTACATCAATCTCTGGAAAGGAAAGAACTTCAAATCAAAAGCTATCTTGATGCTCAGGATGTACATATAAAGATAAACTCTCAAATGGATACTCAAGGGGTTGGATTCAATGAATTGGATCCATTCACTGGATTGAAGAAAACTTCACTTTCTTCCACTTTCTGTAAAGGAAAGGTCCAAAGCTCTGACTGTCCATCACTGAACAATTTCAAGAGAATAAAAACCTCAGAGAGATCAAAAACAAGGGCTCTGAACTTTAAAAATGTTGCATACTCTGAAGTACAAAGCTTTCCAAATTCCATCTTAAAAATAGAAAAGGAAACTTCAGAGGTATTTTTCACAAAACCTCAAAGCAATGATCCTAAAGAGATTTTTAAGTTTAATGCATTTATCAAAGATGAGTCAGAGACATCTGAACAAAGTACCTCTGATGCAAGTACTTCTGAAGATGAACCTCAGAGTTCACTTAATCCAGATACCCCTCTGTATTCACCAATCTCTGATGAATGCATCAAAACTACATTTGAGGATAACATCAAGAGAATAAATCAAGAAAATATCATAGCTGATTTAAAGAAGAAAGAAAGCATGAAAAGAATCATCAAAGTCTCAAGACTCAAGAAAATTGAGAAACCATCAGAGGTAGTTATCTCTGGTAAGACTGAACGAGACTTTCTTGACTCTGATTCTGAATCTAATCCAGAGGTAGATGAACAGATATTCTACAGACCAGAGGAAGTAATTCATAAAAAGATAGATATTGTTGGTTCTGGAATTTTGAACATTCCTATATCTGTTTTAAAAAATAAACCCAGAATACCAATATGTCCTGACTTTGCATAAATGTGTCTTAAAGCAAAAACTTCTCTAGATCTTGAAAAAGAATTACGAGAAAAGGAAAAGAATAAAACTATCACTTCTCAACTCTACACTTATAAACCAATCAAGTTTACTCCTGGACAAAAAGGAAAATGGCAAGAAATTAACCATTCTGATCCTGTTTGTGCAGTGAGCAACAAAGAGAAGAGGATGTTTCTGAACAAGAAAAGACAACATGAAAAGAAGGATGTCTTTCAAGCTAGAAGAAAGGAAGTAGTTAGGAATACTTGTAATACTCCTAGTACTAATCCAACAAAGAAATTATAATGTATCAAATGCATTTAATGAAATGAAATCATTTGTTCTTCTTGTTCTGTAAAGTGCAATTGCATCCAACTCTTGAGGAAACTGAAAAATCACTTCAGAGGTTCTCACTGTTTTCCTAATCAATCTCTGAATAAAAATTCAGAGACAAAGCCTCAAAAGAAAAAGGACAATTCTGCCAAAACATCAAAAGATGAGAAGGCAAAATTTCAAAGAGATAATCATAAGTCTAACAAAATAGGACCCATAATGAGATGGGTACCTAAGAAAATCTAATTTGTCTTGCAAAAACAGTCTATGTCGATCTGGTACTTAGATTCTGGATGTTCAAGGCATATGACTGGAGATAAAAAGTTACTATCCTCTTTTAAAGCTAAAACTGGGGGAGTAGTAACTTTTGGAGACAACATGCAAGGTCAGATTAAAGGTTATGGTGAGCTATCAAGAGGTAATGTTTATGTATCAAAGGTTGCTTATGTTGACGGGTTAAAGCATAACTTAATCAGCATAAGTCAACTTTGTGACCATGGTTTTGATGTACAATTTCAAGAAAAACATTGTTCATTACTTCACTCAAAAACAGGTCAAGAAATGCTCACAGCTGACAGAAAGGGAAATTTATACAGAATGAATTTTTCCAAACACATAAGAACTAACTCAGAGAAACTCTGTCTAGTATATCTGAAAAGTGAAGATGTTTGGCTCTGGCATAAAAAGTTCTCACATCTGAACTTTTCTTCACTTGATAAATTGGTCAAACTAAATCTGGTTAAGGGATTACCATCTCTGAAGTTTAACAAAGATCATCTTTGTTCTGCTTGTGAAATGGGAAAAATGAAAAGATCTTCCCACAAGACCAAAAGTGATAATAATTGTCCAAAACCTCTGCATATGCTTCATGTGGACCTCTGTGGTCCTATCTCTGTGCTGAGTTTGTCAGGTAAAAAGTATATCCTCGTCTTGATTGACGAATACTCTAGATATACTTGGATAGAATTCATCAAAGCCAAGTCTGATGTCCCTGATATTTTAATAAGATTGTTAAAAAGATTGCAGGTTCTGTTTGATACCAAAGTTCAGAAGCTGAGAAGTGATAATGGAACAGAGTTCAGAAATGCGAAAATCAACTCATATCTTTCAGAGGAAGGCATAACTCTAAACTTCTCTGCAGCTAGAACACCTCAACAAAATGGTGTTGTTGAGAGGAAAAACAGAACACTGGTTGAAGCTGCAAGAACTATGCTTGCAGGATCAGATCTTCCCACAAACTTTTGGGTAGAGGTAGTGGCAACAGCCTGTTTCACTCAAAACAGAGCTACCATTGTCAAAAGATTCAAGAAAACATCTTATGAACTCATTAACAATAGAAAACCTAATGTTAAATATTTCCATGTTTTTTGATGCAGATGTTTTATTCTAAATGATAGAGAGTCTCTTGGAAAGTTTGACAAGAAAGCAGATGAAGGCAAATTCATTGTATATTCATTAGCTTCAAAAGCTTTCAGAGTGTTCAATCAAAGAACAAGAACAATCCAAGAGAGTATCAATGTGTCTTTTGGTGATGACAAAAGTCTAGCTAACAAAGATATCAATCCAACTGCTAAAAATATCTCTGAATCATCAAGGATAAGAGAATCTGAACTAAACAAAATATTCAAAAATTTCCTTGATGATGAAAATTCAGAGTTTCTTTTCAGAGATATTCACAGAGCAACTTCAGAGGAACCACAAACGTCAGGTACAAATCTCTCTGGTCCCTCTGAAGTCACAACTTCTGCTTCCTTGAATGCAGGTCCAAGAAATGAATCAACTTCAGAGCCTCTGGAATCAACTTCAGATCCTCTGCTCAGCACAACAGAGATGTCTCCCACTGTCATCTCTGAAGCTCAAACTCCACCTCATATTCATGCTCCACTCACAAGATGGACAAAAGATCATCCTCATGATCAGATCATTGGATCACCTTCAGAGGGTGTCAAAACCAGATCAGCTACAATCAATGAATGCTTTTTTGTAAATTTCTTAAGCATCATTGAATCAAATAAGGTAAACGAAGCTCTTGAAGATCCTCATTGGATCTCTGCAATGCAAAATGAGCTTCAAGAGTTTGAAAGAAACAAGGTCTGGACCTTAGTTCCCCTTCCTAAAGGAAATTTTGCAATTGGAACTAAATGGGTCTTCAGAAATAAAAAGGATGAGGATGGCATTATAATCAAAAACAAAGCTAGGTTGGTTGCTAAGGGATATTTCCAAGAAGAGGGTATTGATTATGATGAAACCTTTGCACCTGTAGCTAGGCTAGAAGCAATAAGAATCTTCTTAGCCTATGTAGCACACAAAGGGTTCAAAGTATATCAGATGGATGTCAAATCTGCCTTTCTAAATGGTAAATTAAATGAAGAAGTTTATGTCCAGCAACCACCTGGATTTGAGAATACAGAGTTTCCTAACCATGTTTATTATCTTGATAAAGCTCTATACGGACTTAAACAAGCTCCAAGAGCATGGTATGCTACTCTGTCCACATTTCTGATAAATAATGGTTTTGAAAAAGGTACAATAGATACAACCTTGTTCATCAAAAGGTACAAAAATGAGACGCTTTTAGTACAGATATATGTTGATGACATTATATTTGGCTCTACAAATCAAAAGTATTGTGATAAATTTTCAGAGTTGATGAAGAGTAAATTTGAGATGAGTCTTATGGGAGAATTAACATTCTTTCTAGGCTTACAAGTAAAGCAAACATCAGAGGGTACTTTTATAACTCAATCTAAATATGTCTCTGACATTTTGAAAAAATACAGACTCAATGATTCAACCTCTATGAAAACACCTATTGCCACAAGAGTCAAGCTTGACTCTGATCTTTCAGGAAAATATGTAGATGTCAAAACCTACAGAGGCATGATAGGATCACTTCTATACTTAACTGCAAGCAGGCCTGATATAATGTTCGCAACATGTGACTGTGCTCGATATCAAGCAAATCCAAAAGAATCTCATTTGTCAGCAGTCAAAAGAATTTTTAGATACCTCAGAGGCATACCTTATTTAGGTCTCTGGTATCCAAAACTGTCTAGCTTTGATTTAACAGCATACACTGATGCAGATCATGCAGGATGCAAACTAGACAAAAAGAGTACATCAGGATGTTGTCAGTTATTGGGAAATAAGCTGGTAAGTTGGACATCCAAGAAGCAGAACTGTGTTTCAACTTCCACAGCAGAAGCAGAATATGTTGCTGCTGCTAGTTGTTGTTCTCAAGTCATATGGATGCAAACTCAGCTCAGAGACTATGGCTTACAATATGACAGAATTCCAATTTTGTGTGATTCAAAAAGTGCCATAGCCATCTCTGCCAATCCAGTACAACATTCCAAAACAAAGCACATTGATGTAAGGTACCACTTTCTGAAAGATCATGTTGAAAAGGGAACAATAGAGATGTATTTTATACCAACTGAACTTTAATTTGCTGATATTTTCACAAAAGCTTTAGATGAATGAAGGTTCAAATTTTTAATCAGCAAGTTGGGAATGTTGAACATGTGTCCCTAAAACAGGAAAACATCAGAGTCTCTGATCTATTCATCAGAGCCTCTGGCATGCGTAGCATGTTCAACCAGAGCTTTTGAAACTAATTTCAGAGCCTCTGGACTTTTCACAAATGGTAAAAATCATTCTTTTGTATCTCTAAGCATCTGTCAAGGGGGAGACGATAAAAAGACATTATTCTTTGGTCAAGGGGGAGACAAAGAACCTTTCATCTTTCAAGGGGGATCAAGTGAGCTTCTCTGATACTCATATCAGAGTCTCTGATCTTCTTTGATATTTCTATATCAGAGCCTCTGATCTTGTCTCTGATATTTGTATCAAAGCCTCTGATATTGTCTCTGATACTCATATCAGAATCTCTGATCTTTTCTCATTAAACGAATATTCCAGGAAATTCTTTTAATAATAAATCTTTTGGATAACCATTCGTTTCTTTTCAAAAACCCTACTGGCGGTTTTCGGACACCAAGCGGCTCTCCCCTACACCCCTCAACGTGTCACCTATTAATTAGGGGATGATGGAACGTCCTTTCTGACATTGAAACTCTCAATCGCCGTTTCTATAACCTCTCCCTCCACCTTTTTGTCCATAAAAACCCTTTTTCTCTTCTCATTATTCTTTACGCTCTCAGAATCTAAAATCCCAAATCTCTCTCTCTCTTTCTAAGCTCTCATCTTTCTCAAAACCTGCAACAATGGAGGCTCATTCCCAAACCTCAGACAACTCCAGCAAACTTGTTCCAAGCTTGAATATGGCGCAGTTTGACGTTCCAGTGAAAGGTAACAACTACTTTCTGGATGTCACCCCTACCAAATACGATGAGCAGTTTTGCCCCATACTAGATTTTTTGACCAACTGCGAACTCAACGATGTCCTCACCAAACATGCTTCAGATGTTCCTCTACGCTTTGTCCAACAATGGTAGTATTCAAGTGAATACGATGATGAAAGGGAAGGACTGGTTGGGTACATTGACCTAGGTGACCAAAGCATGAACATAAGAATCACCCCCCAAACCCTAACTCGCAGATTCAACCTGCTCACGATAAAAGATCTTCAAATAGAAATCTTTGAGAAACCACCAACTCAGGAAGTTCTTCTTCAGTTCCTCCACCACTTAGGCTACAACAAGGAGATCACACGCCTAAGTCAATTCAGACATCAGTACCTGCCTCCCAAGTGGAACTTTATGTTTAGTGTTCTCAATTGAACAATTACCTGCAAAATTGGAAGTCAGGATCAGACCCATCCAGCGATTCTTGCCATAATGTATGCTCTCTTGTTCAACAGAAGCATAAATATGGCTCACATTCTCTTCTGTGAGATGCTGACGGTGGTGGACAAGAAGAACAAAGACTTGGCCAAAGGTAAATAACCAATTTCGGTACTATTTCCCAGATTCATCTCTGTGGTCATTCAACGAGCAATGGAGAAATTCTCCATCACTGAGGAGGGTCCAAGGACGCCTCTGTTTATCATTAACTCGTTCAAAGCAACAGAGGTTCCTCCTTATCCTAATGAACGACGTTTCCCACACACCATGCTTGAGGTAATTCCTGCTGACTCTAATACCCATCTCCTAATTAGTAGTGTTGCCCAATCATCAGAACCGATGATGGGATCCCCAACACACTTAGGTTCTGAGCCTGAGCCTGAATCAGAGAGTGACATCTCTGATACTGCTCAAAACGTTAACAGAGCGCAACCAGAGGGTGGCTCTGTAAGAGTAAGGGAGAGAAGACAAGAGAACCCTCCCTCTGACGAAGAGAATAACTCTGTCAGAGCAGAGGAAGGTGAGGAAGAGAGAATTCCAGAGGGTGAGTTTCTGAACTTAGAATCCGAGGGCGGCGAGGTAGGAAAAGATGCCCTTGATGGCACATCTGAGCGATTTCCAAGCCAAAATCCCCGTGCAACCAAATTTACTGTCCAAGGTGGTCCAGCATCAGTGGACATTGAAACAGAGGTGCACACCTCGAACCCTTCCCATCCTAGCTGCTCAGAGGCATCTTTTTCTGCCTCTGAAGCACGCACCAAAGGGGATACCTCTGATGCGGCTAAATTATCTCAAAAGGACTTAGAACAAGACATACATACTCATTCACCCCAGGGTACATCACCACCTCACACACATGATGCCTTTGTGGCTCATGACATTTTGGACCATCCCTTAGATCAGGAGAGACCTAAGATCTCTTGTAAGGATTTCCTGTCAGAGAAAGACTGTCATGACCTTCTTACACATGGACTCCTTAGCCTGGACAGCAAGGTTTCCACAGACATTCGGTTCTCATCATCATCAGATTCTGACTCTGATGATCAGAGACCAATCGGAACCATTATAGAGAAATCCTTGAAAACGGGTCCTCAAGGATTAATGGGAAGTCCTTCCAGAGAAAACATCAAACCACCTCCGAAAGAAGGCCCCTCTGAACTCCAGGGAAACTTAGAATCATGTGTTGATCCTAAGGTCACCCCCTCTGATTATGTCACCAAAGAGGAGTTCAAAATCTTTGGTGACGAAGTCAGAGAATCTCTAACGGAGATTAAACTTCAAATGGAGAACACCTCAGAGGCCTCTGCCTCTCGCTCTGAAGTTGCAAATCTTACTTCAGTGGTCTCTGAGCTACGCACAACCGTTCTCTCTCAGAACGCCAAACTCGATGCTCAGGAAAACCTGGTCATCAAAAATGACTCGGTTCTATCCAGAGAAATTCTGAACTCCAAAACTGAGCTACTCAAGGTGATTCCAACTTCTTCTGCCCCAACTCTATCAACTACAGACTTTTCTCTATTCAAAGAGGAGGTCTTGCGTTCTTTGGCAGAGGTGATTGCAAAGATCCCTACCTCCTCTACTGCTGCTCCTGCTACATCCGAATTTGTTACAAAGGCTGACCTTACCAACTTCTCCAAGAAGATCACCAACAATGTAATGAATATCTCCAGCAAGTTCGTCTCCAAGACCACTCAGCAGAACAAAAAGATTAAAGACCTTCTGAAGAATGCCAAATCTTCATAGGGATCATTGAAGAGGAAGGAACCAGAGGTCGCATGCTCTGAGGAAGCCTAGAAAAAGGCTAGGTATGAAGACTCTGATGACCATGACGATCAACCTCAGGGGTCATCAGATCTTCATAAGGGGGAGAAGACTCCAACACCAAGAACTGTTGAAACACAAAAGGAGTCCACTCCCTCTGAAACAAACCGAGGCAAAGAGAAAGAAACAGAAAGACGCTCAACCTCAACCTCTGCTGAAGATAACCAGGCCACTCTAAAGTCTCCAGTACCTGTTATCTTCCTAGCATCATCTACTTCAGGTGCTCTAGTAATTCCAATAATAGATGCAACTCCAGAAACTATTGGAGCTCTGGAAGAAGATGAAGACGAGCAGCTAATAGACTTTTCTACATCAGAAGATGCATTCTCATCACCAGAAAGACAAACTTATGTGACGAGAGATGCTTAAGAATCAGAGGCTGAAATAGCAGAATCGGAATCTGAAAAAGAAGAAAAATCAGATTCTGGAAAAGAAGTTGTTGAAGATCAGATTGAAGTAGTTGATGTTGAAGAGTATGTATTCAAGAATGCTCAACCACATCATACTTCAACAGCAACAGAGCTGAGGGAATCACCAGAGATAGATGGCTACATCTCTGAACCTACAACAGAAGATCCTCCACAGACAAAAGAACTAGAGACCATGGTTGCTGATGAACAGGCTCCTTCAGAGAATCCTGTTCAGAAGGTAAGCATTGGTTTACCAGCCAAAGTGTTTACTCAACCTCCTACATTCCTTGCATCAAATCTCGAAGCCTCCATAAAAGACCATTTCAGATACATCTACTGTGAATTTAATTTGGCAGATACTCTAGTCATCCCTCTGAATCCAAGGATTAGAGAGAACATGGCTGACTATGAGCGAAGATTTATCAGAGATAAAACCACACCCAGAGCACAGGTCCTCTCTGATGATCCAATCATCAAAATTAACAAGATCTCTGAGAAGAATTTTGCCTACAACAAAATCATCTATAGGCACTATGTGGTAAATCGCTCTGATCAGAAGATTTACGAGTTCAATGATAATGATCTCGTAAATCTAAATCCATATGATTTACCACATTTATATGCCTATTGCTCTGCAGGATACGATCAGGGAAGAAGAGAAATCAGGATGGGCATGGTTGAAGTCAGAAAGGCAATGGAGGCCTATGTCAAACAAAGAGTAAAACGTGACTTCCAGATTGCTCTGAACCTAGGAGAAGAGAAGCTGGACGTGACTGAACCTGTGGATTCAATCGAAAATCTTGACAAAAAGAAGACTGGATCAATCATAGCAGAACCTCTGGGTTTCGTCTTCAAAGTAAACCAAATAAAGAAGATCTTTCTAGCTTCGGAAGTTTCAAAGTACTCTGATGAAACTTTGAGAGGAATACAGAAAATGATCCATGTGAAGGAAGAAAGGCACAGAGCAGATCTACTGGCGAAACTTGACTTGGAGATTGGGTCGATGATCAACTTCAGAGCTTTGATCATGAAGTTCCATGGAATCTGTTCAAGTGACAAATTTTAGTGTGTTTCCTTATTTTTGATAATTACTTTCTCTATAATGAATTTTCAAATATTTTGAGTAATATTTAAGAGGATGGTTTTCTCCTCTATGCTTTCTAGTTTAAATTTTATGTTCTCTTTTATTCTTGCATCTTTTATTTTCAACACTTAGGGGGAGATTGTTAGCTCCAAATCTTCATTTGTTAAAGTGTTGAAAATATCCAAGTCCTACTTCAGAGGACTTCCAGAGACAAACTTCAGAGAACAAAGATTTCAGAGGACGAAGACTTCAGAGGACATACCTGCCTCTGAAGTACACATCAGAGATGAACACCTTCAGCAGAAGACATCAGATATGGCTTCATCAGAGGCTCTGAAGACTACATCAGAGCTCTGAAGACATTCTCTCTGAAGAAGGCGCTGAAGACATTGTTCTGAAGTATCAGAACAGATAAACAATCACTTAGTGATAAGATTTACTTTATAGAGTAGGTTACTGTTCAAGCATGTCTTGAGCTTACCTTTTAGGTAAGACACTGTTCAAGCACGCTTCTATTTATCATAATAGTACACTGTTCACTTTATGGTCCTATAAATAGGACCATCACTCCTTTGACAAAAGTGTGCTTTTTGATATCTTGTATTAAGAGATTCAACTGAATATATCTCACGAATATCTTGTTCTTTCTACTTGCTTTATATATGAACTGTGATATTTGAATCTGCTTTTCATATTAAACTATATTGCTTCCGCTGTTTATACACTTGTTGTTTACATCATTATTGTTATAAGATTAAATCTGGGATCCAACATAAACAACATTGAATTTTTGGATAATTTGTTTGATGACAAGGACACTGAAGTGCTTCATCAACTGTATGGTCGAGAAACTCCAGAGGATATACAGTTCAGCCCAGTACATAATGAGCTTCCTGAATTCCATGAGTTCACTTCATTTCCTAATGTTCCAACTAGCCAAGATCAACCAGCTACTTAACCAGTTCAATCCAATCAACCAAGTCAGCCTGCTAATCAGTCTACCGATCAAGTCGGTCCATCAAATGTGCCTGAACCTGATTTATCTCAAGCCGAGGAAAGGCAGTATATAAATGCTCTCAGAGTTCCTTTCTTAGAAGAATCTAAGAAAATCTATGTGCATCACACACGAAAGCTAGATATCTGCCTTGTCTTGGGTATCAAAGAATCAGCCTAAGGAATATCAAGAGAAGTACATTTACATGATCAATTCTCTTGAGCAGCCAGAAAGTCATGTGAGGTCAAAGAGCAAAATAGTCACTGTCAAAGAAGTCATCCTGAAGAAGTTATTCTGAATCTGCTATCCATTGTTTGTCGTTCAGAGGCAAAACATTTTTATTTACTCATTCATCGAAGCATACTTTCATCATCTTCAGATAGACGACTTTGAATTCATGTACCACATCTTTAGAGACATGACCATCAGAAAAGAAAACATCACATATGCTCTGGAGGACATTATGAGATTCTTGAGGATGCATATCAATTTCACTTATTGTTATGACTTTCAGCACGGAATAGAAAGCAATCAGAGAAAGGTCAACCTGATTAAACCTAACCTGAAGATTCCAGACTTGGAAGGTTATCCACTATTCATGATTCTGCAAGATCCAGAATTTGGAGTAGTTTACAAGAATGGAAAGAATGAGAAGAGATTTTTGAGGTTCTCTAAGGTTGCCAATTTTATGATGGGACTTTGAAAGTGATTAAGTTGCAGCTTGAAAGTCGGTATGATCAAAATGAAAGGATTAGAGAAGCTGATGGTGATTTCATGCCAAGGAGAGATCGGGTTGTTACTTAAGAAAGCGATTGAGGCTTTGGAAGACAAAATTGAGTTCAGGAAGGCAATAAAGCGCTTTGAGACTTATTTGGGCATACGGGACAACAGAACAAGACGCTTCACAGATTGATTCCAAAGGGGGAGATTGTTGGAGCATAGCTTATTGGAATCAATGTCTTGTTTAGCTAGTCAATGAAAGTCACCTCTTCATGTATTTTACTTTGCTTTGTAATATGGTCTCAGTGTGTTTTGACCATATAAATAGTTTAAGTCTTTGATTTTGTAATATGTCCTTCATTGTAATAATTTGACATTCAAGAGATATATGACACAGTTTCTCTCTCTACATTCTCTCTCTAGATCTTGATTGATTTTATTGTATTTTCTATGATGTATGCTTGATTTAGGATCAACAAATTTTATCACATGTAATGATGTCATTTATATTCGGGCCTATATTATCATATGTGATATGTACAAAAATTCACATAGTGGATCATATGTGATACATAACAAATCATATGTTAAACGAACTTAATCACATTTGGTTCAAAATGTGGATCCAAAAGATAAAGAAAAATGGTGAAAAATA
This sequence comes from Arctium minus, assembly GCA_954870635.1. Taxonomy (NCBI): domain Eukaryota; kingdom Viridiplantae; phylum Streptophyta; class Magnoliopsida; order Asterales; family Asteraceae; genus Arctium; species Arctium minus. The sequence goes on from OX941081.1 coordinate 149,435,636, forward strand.
TAATAAATTGATCATGGATATCACATGTGATATTTGATGAAAATTATGATTTTTTTAATCAAAAGTGTATCTAGAAAAAAATTATATAAACTTGATAAAAAATGATGAATTTATTAAAATTAAAATATAAATAAATTTAAAAGATATAATGAGATTTTTAAGGATTTATCAAATTCAAAATGGTAATTATCCTGAAATTATTTTTATTTTTTATTTATGGTATTTTTTTTAATTAATGAATTATGTGGTCCATATTTCTTCTCGCTTTCTCGCAAATTGACTGTCTTCTCGTCTGAAATGCCCCTTATACTATGAAATATATATATATATATACATACATACACACATATATATAGGACGGTAATCAAATGAGAACCAAAAAAAGATTAAGGACTGTGAGGATCAATCTCAACCATCCAAGGGTTTTAATCAAAATCAATAACAAAAGGTGGCATTTTTGTAATATATGTAAAAGTGATGTCTAATTTCATGTTTAATCTTGAAGTTTCAGGGAAAAATTGTAATTTAAGTTTTGAAATAACAAAGGCCAACTGGAAAGCACCCAATTCATCAAACTTAATTAATCAACCCCCCCTCTTAACTCTTCCAGGACACGAAGAACAGCAAGGGGGAAAACCCTAACTCTTCCAGGAGATGAAGAACATGAAGGAGGCGAAGAACACGAAGGGGGAAATCGTTCACCACCACCACCGCCCCACAAACCCTCAAATCTCCGACAGCCTATCCACCACCATCACCATCTCCGACAGCCTATCCACCACCACCACCGCCCCACAAACCCTCAAATCTCACCTCCGAAATGTCGACACATTATACGGTATTTTCCTCCTCTCCTTATCGCCTACACTCGCTGAGATCGTCGGCCTCTCTGGCTATGATTTCGTCATCATCGATATGGAACATGGACACAAAGGCATCTCAGAAGCCATCCCATGCCTCCACGCTCTCGCTGTTGCTCGTACACTGGTATCTCAATAATGAACTCGTCATCATTCGGTCTCGTTACTACTGCTTCTATTTCTATCGTCATTGTTCCGAGTAACAAAAGGAAGATTTGCAGAAGCTGACCGGAGAATCCTATAAAATAAAAATGCAAAGAGAACAAAACTCACCGGAAATAGAGGCAGTCGGTGACAGAGATAAGTAGATCGAAGAGCTTCGGTCATGGTGGCGGCGATACGGCAGCGATGGAGAAGAGGTGAGTGAAGGAGGAATTGAGCAACGATGATTTCCAGTGAACGGTGGAGGCTTTTAGCGAGGCAACATGGACGGAGCATAAATCTACATTCCGTATTCTTGAAGTCGTCCATATCCAAATCTAAACACTTCGGATATAAATCGGTGATTATAGACATAAATTTCATTTGATTTCATTAGGTGAAAATAGATTATAGATGAAATTTTTGTTTGATTTCATGTGGTGAAATAAGAAATACATGAACTTATGTTTGGGAATTCATTAGATGAAATAACATATTTATGAAGATTGTGATTTATTTCATGTAGTGAAACAAGGTTAGTATGAGTTTCATTTGGTGAATCCTTGTGTTTCATCTGGTGAATGAACTTATATGCTTCATCTGGTGAATTTTGTTACCAAATTGACGATTATACCCTTTTCATGTGGTGAAACAATTTTTAATTAAAACTGTTGGGTCATTGACCAGCACCTTCCTAAATCGAAACATGGCGCTGGCTGCTATGCTATATGGAAATAAAGTTGCGCCTTCTCCATCAGCAATTGCTTTTGGCGTAGTGGTAAGCGTTTGATCCTAACATGTGGTATCAGAGCAGGTCACGGGTTTGAATCACATGGAGTGCATTTAAATGCCAAAGGCATGTTGTGCAGCCATTGACTTCTAGCGATGATATTGTTAGTGCTGGAAGATGCTGGGGGGGGGGGGGATTGTTGGGTCATTGACCAGCATCTTCCTAAATCGAAATGTGGCGCTGCCTGCTACGCTATAAGGAAATAAAGTCGCACCTTCTCCATCTGCAATTGCTTTTGGCGTAGTGGTAAGCGCTTGATCCTAACAAAAACCATTGGATCAAAATCAAATTACGGCTTAAATCGGTTCTCACGGGTTTTTTTTTTGTTCTCACATGATTTAACCCCTATATATATATATATATATATATATATATATAGAGAGAGAGAGAGAGAGGGTGTTCAAATGCAACCCTTTTTAATGGTGCAACCCCATACAACCCACTTATCTATCACTCATTTTGTTTTCACTTTTTTAATTAAAAAGGGTGAAAATAAAATGAGTGGTAGATAGGTGGGTTGCATGGGTTGCACCATTAAAAATGTTGCACAATAACTCACCTCTATATATATATATATATAATTGACTATTTTTTCAAAATGTTGTTTTTGATCATTTTAGATGTTTATAAGCTAGTGTTTGCCAAACATAATTTATTCATTAGCTAGTTTATCAGTCACCAACTACCTTATCAGCCATCAACTAACTTATCAGTTAGTTTGCCAAACATAACGTTAAAAGTTCTTATAATTTTAACATAATTAAAATTCCAACAAGACTTTTTGTATATATTTTTATAATCTTACAAAATTTATGTTTATATATAATCTTATTATTTCATTTATTTAGTTATATTTAATATATATATATATATATATATATATATATATAGGTAGAGGTTTAAACAAGAACACTCCTATTTTGCGAAAATGCGAGAACAGTTGTTAGCCTCCAACTTATTTAACCAATATTTTAATGTAATTTTCATTTTTCATAATTTTTAGGTTTTTTCAATTAATGATAATTATCCCTAGATTTTCGACTGGAGATTTATCTTTATACATATAATTCTAATAATTGACTTTCAAATTTATTTTTATTTTGTCGATCCAAGAGATGTGATAAACCTTTGATAATCGCCGAATACTGACTAAGTACAAGACCTAATCCAGAATATGTGATAATCTTCGAATACCAAGTACAATACCCAAGTCATAGATGTGATAAACCTGTGATAATAGTCGAATACAGAATAAGTACAAGACCCAATTCAGATATGTGATAAACTTGTTATAATCGCATCATTATATGTATTGAGTCGAAGACCCAAGTCAGAATATGGAATAAGCATTCTTCTCTTGTAAGTCAAATATGTATAAAACCCTAGATTTTTTGAACTCCGCTCTTCGATTCTCTACTATCCCTGTGATAATCGCCCTACCCGTGTTATACATAAGATGGAATAAGTCGAAGTCGTACATGTCTTATAAGCATAATCCTTGTGATAATTGTCGTAATCGTTCGAGGAATCTCTTTGCTAGTCGCCCTGTGATAAATGTTGTGATAAATGCATGATTTGAATGCAGAAGATTGAATAAGTCGAAGCCCTATATATATATATATATATATATATATATATATATAATTTCTAAAGAAAAATACAAATAGAACTATTAATATAAATCATTCGTAATCTTGATTCGACCAAATAAATAGATTATAAAACTTGTGTAAAAATCTATAATAAACAAAAAATAAAACAAGATTAATAAATATACTTTTATAGTTATTAATTTACACTTTATGTCAATTTTAACTTTATATATTTTATAAATACAAAACAAAAAACAAAAAATTGATATAAAATTTGTGGTTGGAGGTTCCAAAAGAAAGTTGTTTTTTTGTGAGCAATTCCCTTCTCATTTGAATCTTGCGTTTGAAACTCAATTGTTGTCCTTTTACTCGGATCTCCAACAGGTACAAGAATTTTAAGGCCTTGTGGTTGGAGTGGTGTTGTAATCTCGGTAATCTCAGCTAGCTTTTGTTTGGTTGGGGTAGCGCAATCATGTTTCTTTGTTAGTGTTTGTGTTGGCGTCTTGTTTTTCCTTGGGCTTAGGGTTGGCTTGTCTGCTTCTTGAGTTGGGGTTACGAAAGGTGATCCTTTTGATGATACTTATTTCTTTGCTTTGGGTTTTATTTTTGTTTAGGTCGTGTTTTTCTCTGGTTTTTGTGGACTTGTTTGTTTCTGTTTCTTGCATAAGCTTCTGGCTTTGAATCTTCTTGTTTGTTTTGTTACTTAATCTAATTGATGTCTTTTTAAAAAAACGATGCAACAATCGAGACAAGAATATGGGTTATTGATTAAACACATTGATTCTTATAAGAACATGTTGTCGAAGAACATGTAGTCAAAAGAAAACACGTGACAACAGTGGAGGTTCTTATAAGAACATGTTGTAAGACTTCCGCAAGAAACCTCTGTTGTGAATGCTCTTAGTCGTTTTATTCCTTTACCACAACAATCACCACCAATACCGTTGCATCATTATACTCAAATCCACCAACTTTTTCCATCTCCACTTCATGTAAACATTTTCTAAACCCCATGGACAATAATAGTCGCAACAAAACCCCAAATCAAGACACAAAGCATACCAAAGGCAACCACCACTTTCACCTCAATATCTTGCTAAAACCTCCCACTACAACATCTACATATATAAACATAGATAAGCAAATTGTAACACTCGTAAAACTTGCAAATAGCAATAATTTTAAACAATGGCAAAATTCCAGAATTTTCTTAAAAATATAAACTTTACCCACAAGGGATACCAATGTTTACAAAATATTATATAGATCAAATTAAGTATCAAGAATACTATGACTTATATCCAATTCAGAACTAGATTTAAGTCGGAGGGTTACTAAAACCACAAAAGGTTGTTATCTTCGATGAATGACGCCTACTAAAAAATGCCATCACACGACGTGCCTCTAAATGGCACCTCAAGTCTCAACTCAAAGACTTTTAGGTTCACCACTACTAAGACATGTTCTACATGTTGACAAGAAAAGGGGTTAGACTTAAAGCCTAGCAAGTTCAAGCAGTTAATAGCAAATATAAAAGGAGTATGATAGATAGAACATCCATAAATAATCATATGCCTTATTTGCAAAATATGTTTATAAAACCAAGTAGTATTCCTCTTAGCTCATTTTCTTTAAGAAAGATTAGTTAAAGCAAATGAATTATATTGCGATAACGGGGGAGGCTCGATTCTATCAATGTGGAGGAACACATAGTAAGTCATACAACAATGCTGCGACTTTCACTTCAAGGTTACCAAGACCCTAGTTCGTACTCACCTTTTGGTTAAGATAAGAACATTAAGGGGTCGTTTATCTAACGCTTACCCGGTAAGTGCTTACCAAGTTACGTTACTTTATCGATGAACAAGGCAAGGACCATGAATCTTACCCGGTAAGAACAATGGCAAGGTCCAAGAGTCTTACCAGGTAAGTGATGGTTACGATTCTTACCCGGTTAGCGCTTACCGGATAAATTATTGTGTACAATACCGTTTTTCATGGACCAAAATCTTAACGGGTAAGGTAATTAATAGTGTTAAATTTACCGGTAAGCACTTACTGGGTAAGTGATTGGGTAAACGGCCCCTAAAACTCCTTAGTTAAATCCCAAGGTTAAAAGATGAGAATATCATAACTCCTCGTTTGTCCAAATTAAAGGTTTTAAGGCTAGAACATCAAAACCCCTCATTTGTCCCTAACCAATGACATCAAGAAGAGAAAAACAAAACTTCTCTCTTGATAAGTTTATTGAAAATGCATATGGATCCAATGCAACAAGACACTATTTGCATTATATGATTACTTGAACATTTCAACGAGTGCCACAAGGAAATTTTAGGCAAATATGAAAGGGGCCAAATAATTGTTTGATTCATTAACATTGGGCAAATATCCCATCGAAATCAATAGGCAAGACCAACCCAACAAAATTTATAACTCCTTGTAATTTACCCAATATTTGATCCAAAGGGACACGAGTAATGCATTTAACCCAAAAGGGTGAATCATTAGTCAAAGGTTTATTTATACCCAATACACCACATATTAAAAGTATTTACTAAATCAAATCAAATACGAAGGAGGAACTATGGTTAGTTTTAGAACTCCATAGAAAGTGATATTCAAGTCTTCCCTAGAATTCAACACCAAATGGGTAACCAAGAAACTATCAAATCTCGTCATTTAGAGGAAATATATAAAAGAAGTGTTTGGAACACTAATAAAGAGGTTTTGACATGTACAAAGTTTTACACATGCAGAATGAACTCAAAAATGCTAGATTTAGTCAAATTTAGGTTTAGGGCAAAGAGATGCAAAGATTCTTGAAGAGTGCTTGATGTTCCAATTCAAGATTCTTTAATGGTAGCTTTTCTTACTCTCAAAGATCCTCTAATGGAGTCCAAAGAACACCCAAGAATCATCTAAGTTGAAAGTGTTGGAGAAACTGAGGCTAAACCCTAAAAAAATGGGTTTTAAAAGTGAGCTAGGCACCGACGCAACTTGGGCCACGACCTGGCCGTGTTAGAGGTTGCCTGACCCTCTGCCTTGCCTCGTTCAATCCCCCTCGATGTCCAGTGGCTTGGGCGGCTTGACACGCAACTTAGGTCGTGCAACAGGTCGCATAGACCTCTCTGAATTCACCAATTATGATGCTTCTTTGATCACACAACATACCAAGGTTATTACCCGCAACCAAACATTAAAATATCCATTTGTACATCGAAACATCTTTAAAAATACGGGTGTTACACAAATCAACAAATAACCTCATCAATACAAGCAATGATACAAATACACGCATGACCTTAATTATCAGGACAAATTACATCAAAATAAAACTAAAATTGTATTCGTTCGTAGTTCATAAAATCACTTCCAAAAATTTCCTTAAAAGCCCAGATGACCAACTACATGTTTCTAAAAATAAAAACGAAAATAAAGTTGATCCCATATTGGTTTTTCAGTACAAGTTTTAAAAGCCAATTCTATCAAACTGAAAAGTTTTGGAAATATTGGTCAAATATCTCCAAACCTTGCGTCTAATACTTTCGAAAACTCGCATATTGTTTAATAAATTACTATTTTACTACATAATAAAAAAAAAACCATTAAAATTGATATGCATTTTATAAGGCGAGAACGAGAACCCTTTTGGTTGTTAACTTCTTAACGAGAATAGGTATATAGATTGGTTAAAGATCTTCCTAGTGGATTGGGCCGGAAACCAACAATTTATTCATATCGAATGAACCGGGCCCAATGGTTGACATACATTGCATTTGTATACATACATACAACCACACCCACTCACATAAAAACCAATCCAAATCGTCCAAAGTCAACGCCTAAATGTTAGCTTCTTCACATGAAACTTGTGCACTTTGAAATTTTGGACTCCAATGCTGAAGTCAAAACAACTTTTCTTTCATGGGGCTTTACCAAATTATTCATATTTTTTTATGTAATGCATTAAGGTCGTATTCCAAAAGATGAATAATTATCGATAATTATAATATGATGTCTACTTTAAATTTGACCAAAATAAGAATAATGATTTAGACAATCAAATATCTTTGCAAATAAGAATAATAATTCATAGAATCAAATTACCCATTTTAAATATATATATATATATATATATATAACATAACAATAACGATAATGATAACTAAAATATAGCTTAATATAAATAAATGTTAAAATAAAACCAAACAAATCAAATATAAGAATAGAGTTTGGTAGGGTAAGATGTACCGTGTGTGTCTTCTCTTTATATCTCAAGGTAGAAAGGATGTTTCTATAAAAATAATGACAATTAATAATAATAATAAATTTAAGTTATACACAAAAATGAAATTGTTATTTACTTGAAAGATTATAATTTATCGGTCCGTTTTCAAATTTATATAAATTTCTTTTATTTATTAACAATTTTAAGGGTGTGGAAAAGCTATAAGTTCTTTTCTTTTTTTCCTATCTAAACACTCAAAATGGTTTATTAGCGGTGTGGAAAAGCTAATAAGTCAATAAAAAGTTTTAATAAGCAATCCCAAACACCCTTAAAAATATTATAATTTAATATATAAACTTTTTCTAAATATATAAAAGATTGGAAATTATCATATTTTTGGACCAAAGTCCATGTCATATTGCATGGATCGGTTTTACTCATAACTGTGGCCATGGCATATGCTATTAGGGTTGGGTTTCGATAAGAAGTTGAGGTTAACGTGAGAAATGGTTATCTACCGTTGGATGAGAAATTGATGCACATTAGGATGAGATGCATCGAAATAAGATGCGCCGGATCAATTTTCTTCTAAAACGCAATTCATGGGAGGGCATTTGATTAAAAGTGATCAACGGTTCAGATCCACTTCTCACATTAACCTCAACTTCTCACATGATCCTTCGCCGATGCTCTTAATAATCATTACGATATATATATATATATATATATATATATATATATATATATATATATATAGAGAGAGAGAGAGAGAGAGAGAGAGAGAGAGAGATAAATTCAAATGAAAACTCAATTTTCATTGTGCACGTGAGGAAAAATCTCAGTTCCTCCATCTCTTTTGATCCAACAACTCATATTAAATAAAGTTTTTAATTTTAAGATGCTTATGGATAAAAATGGAAGATAATTTAAACTCACGTCTACCATATTTGACTTTTTATTTTCTTTTTTAATTAAAAAACTTTTACCCAATTAAATTTTAAAATAAAATTATCTTAAAAATTAATAATATTTTAATCAAACAAATTACATCAAAAAAAACAAAAATTTTGTGTTCTTCGATATGACATCTATCTCGATATAGTTTTTTTTGTTGTTGTTTTAACCGTTTTTTACGTGAAATGCTATATATGTGTTATATTCATTATAAATATTTATGTACGTTCAAGTTTGTACAACACCTCGACACTGTAAATATGTAACTCGACATCACCTTCTTCAACGTCGTAAGGCATCGCGTTTCTTCAGCACCATAACCCAACATCCATCAAGACGAATCAAGAACTTATCGAGTAATTCTGTTGTGAACCGGGGAACAAAAAAGAGTGTGTCACATCTTCACAGGTTATTCATGCATTATTCATCATGAATAATGTATTATCCAGGATTAATAATACAACATTCAGGGTGAATAATTCACGATTCATGAATTCGTGTATTATTCATCATAAATGTTGTGTAATTCATCCTGAATACTATATTATTCATCATTAATAATGAATGAACGTTCACATTTGTTATTCATACTGAATGTGAGACATCGGGGGTTGCGCATACATATTCATAATGAATTAAACCAAATTTCGGTTGTGAATTGGGAAACAAAAGAGAGTGCGCCATGTGTCTACACCTTCACGGGTCATTCATATATTATTCATCATGAATAATGTATCATTCAGGATGAATAATACAACATTCAGGGTGAATAATACACGGTTCATTATAAATAACACATGAATCATGGATTCGTGTATTATTCATCATGAATATTGTATTATTCATCATGAATAGTAAATGAACGTTCACCTTTGTTATTCATACTGAATGTGGACACCCAAAGACGTGTATGCATATTCATAATGAATATAAAACATATATATAATTTCACGTAAAAAACGGTTAAAACGAAGAAAAAAAACTATATCGAGATGGATGTCATATCGAAGAGCACGAAATTCTCTTTTTTTTATGTAATTTGTTTGATTAAAATATTAGTAATTTTTAAGATAATTTATTTTAAAGTTTAAGAGGGTAAAAAAAATTTAATTAAAAAAAAATAAAAAGTCAATCAAGGTAGGCGCTCATTCAAATTTCCAATTTTGTTCTTAATCACTTCTCAATTAACCTTATTATGTATTAACCATTAATTAGTTTTGTAAGTTTTGATCAATGGTTAAGATTTATCCTCATGTGCACAATGAAAAATGAGTTTCATTTGAATTCACCTATATATATATATATATATATATATATATATATATATGATTAGGTTCATTTGAGAAATGCTAAAAATATGAGAGAAAAAATGATTATGGCCCTTTATCTGGTCACCATTTGCGGCTTTTATCGTGAAGCACCGGATAATTCCTTGTGTGGTCTGTAAAAGATAGAGGGATAGTTTCGTAAAATACGCGGAACGAGTTCATATATGAACCTGTATGATTCACATATGAATTATATGTGTAATTCACATATGAACTCTTTTAATTGATTCATATATTAATTTTTGTGATTCATATATGAACTATACATTCATATATGAATCAGTTAATTAGTTCATATGTGAATCACAAAGGTTCATATATGAATCTGTTAATTAGTTTAACTGATTCACATATGAACCTACAATTAATTAGTTCATATGTGAATCAGTTAATTGGTTCATATATTAATCAGTTAAAAGATTTCATATGTGAATTACACTGGTTCACATATGAACATATAGTTCATATGTGAATCATACAGGTTCATATATGAACATATAGTTCATATGTGAATCATACATGTTCATATATGAACTCGTCCCGTGTATTTGTAAAAATTATGAAACTGTCTTTCTATTTTTGGATAGCCGCAATTTTTGACCAATCAAAGCCGTAATTGTTGACCGGTCAAAAACGCAATATTTGACCGGTCAAAGCCGATCTTGACCGAATGAAAGAATATTATTACTTCTCTATATCCCATATATTTAACATTTCTCAAATGAACATCTCCCTATATATATATATATATATATATATATATATATATATATATATAGAGAGAGAGAGAGAGAGAGAGAGAGAAAGGACGGTTATTTTGCAACCCATAAAAAGGTTACAACCCGTGCAGCCTTCATCATCACCGTCCATCTTATTTTTATATTTTTCTTTTTTTAATCTTAATAACGGAAGGGTATAGTAGTAAATCTGAAAATGTATATATTTTAATTTTTATTTAAATATTGAATGGTAGAATCCCATGATTCGTGCAATTGACACGTAAACAACTTCAGGGAGTTAATTTTGGTAGTTTTTAATTTTGTAAACCTTATGCATCTTTTTCTTCATGAAAAAATAAGGTTTTTTCTTTACGCAATATTCATTCTTTCCAGAAAGTTTTGTTTATTTTTAATGGTTGATAACCTAGATTGTGATGCTAATGTTGGCGGTGAAGCACCTACGATGATTATCGTTTCGACAGATAATACAGTGATTGGTGATGGAGATTACGTTGTTAATATCGTCGACAAAGAACCTCCATTGATTACCTTGTCGTTGCCGACCGAGAAAAAAACGATTGAGGATGGAGTATCCAGTCGATGTGAAACAGTATGGTCCCATGATTATCGATGTTTGTTTGTGTTATTACTAAAGTCACTAAGATGTAATCCTTCATTACGAATGTTTATGTTATGGATGTTTTGCTTTCACTTCTTTGTTCATGATTTTGTTCCACATATCCTTGTATTTTTTTCGTGTCGAAGCCCTTGCAACTAACAGTATATATATTTCTTTAGTTTTTCATATGATTGTATGTTATTAATAGGGTACATGATCATGTTAGTAAAAATATTTTAGTTTTGACTATTTTATTCCTTCGTAGATGATATTTTGCAAACAATGGAAGAGTCTCCAGGTGGGACTAAGGGGTCGTTTACCCAAATGCTTACCCAGTAAGCGCTTACCAATAAAACTCGACACACTAACTTGCTTTACCAGGAAAGATTTTAATCATCACGATGGTATCTTATAGAACAATTTACCCGGTAAGCGCTTACCCGGGTAAGAGTTGTCACTCTCTCTTACCGGGTAAGACTCTTCATCCTTATCCTCGCTCTTACCGGGTAAGATCCTATCCTTTTGTCATGTTCATCCGCTATGATAAATTCCTCGGTAAGCACTTACCAGGTAAGTATTTTGTAAATGGCCCCTAAGTTGTATGTAATAGAATATCCTCCGTAAATAGTTTAGAGATAATTATGTATGTATATCTCTCCTAGTTTAGTTGATATCCCGTATATTTCTCCTAGTTTAGTCGATATCCCTTCCTTGTAGATATCTCTTTGTACCTATATATATGTTGAGATAATATACAGAGAGAGGCAAGAATTCTGGCCTCTATCATGGTATCAGATCATTTGACCTAATTTTTTCTCTCTATCTTCTACCTTCTGCCTCTCACAACTTATTCTTTTTTTTCTTCTTGATCATTCCATGGTCGGCGGCAACACCCTCAATACAGAGGAAAAACAAACACACTCCACCGGTTTCCATTCGGCCCTCACCGTCTCTAATATTCGTACATTTATCCCGATTACTCTCGAGATAGAAAAGGTGCAATATGCGTCTTGGGCTGAACTTTTCAAAATCCATGCTCGTGCTTACCAATTCCCCTCTCCCTTTTCTAATCTTTCTTTATGTAATGTTTTAGTCGTCCCTAACCTTGTTAAAAACCTTGTTTATGTTCGAAAATTCACTATCGATAACTCGGTCTCTGTCGAATTTGATCCGTATGGTTTTTTTGTGAAGGATCTACAAACGGGGACCCACCTCATGCGATGCAATAGCAACGATGATCTTTATCCGCTCCCATATTTCCGGCCTTCTTGACCATCGGCTTTTACTGCTTCTACATCTTCTGTTTGGCACAATTGCCTTGGACATCTAGGAGCACCCATTTTGAGCAAACTTATTTCCCGTCATTTACTTTATCCTTGTCGTTCTAGTTCTCATGAGTTTTGTGTTTCTTGTCAACTTGGCAAACATAATAAACTTCCGTTTTGCCCTTCTACTATTGTATCTATGGCACCGTTTGATTTATTACATAGTGAAATTTGGACTTCACCAATTGTTAGCTCGAGCGGTCATCGTTATTATTTATTATTCCTTGATGATTATACAAATTTTGCATGGGTGTTTCCTTTAGCTAAAAAGTCTCAAATGTTTTATGTTTTTCTGCAATTTCATGCCTATATTCGCACTCAATTCGAAAAATAAATTAAAGCGTTTCAGTGTGACAATGACCGAGAATATGACAACACCGCCTTCCAAACATTTTGTACCCAAATAGGCATTCAGCTACGCTTCTCGTGTCCCTATACCTCATCTCAAAACGGTAAAGCGGAACTAAAATTGCAAAGCCTCAATAAAATAACGAGAACCTTACTTTTACATGCTCACGTCCCACCTTCCTTTTGGCCTCATTCACTCCAAATGGCCACTTATCTACATAATATCCTTCCGAGCAAAACCATTTCTTACTTTTCCCCAACTGAACTTCTTTACAAGAAACTCCCGTCATATCAACACCTTCGGGTATTTGGGTGTTTGTGTTTTCCCCATAACCCTTCTCCCACCATTCATAAACTTGATCCCTGTTCCACCCCTTGCGTATTTTTGGGTTTCCCTCCGAATCATCGAGGCTATAAATGCTTTGACATGTCCTCCAACAAAATCATTGTGTCTCGCCATGTCACTTTCGATGAATCCTCCTTCCCATTCTCCAAATCGCCCACCAAGCTCGACACGTATTCCTTTCTAGATGATCCACCCCACCCTTTGTCTTACCATTTCGGTCTTCCCACTTCTCCCCATACGACACCACCCCAACCACCTACACCACCAACTTCGACACCCCCCAACCACCCTCACCACCGACTTCGACACCCCCACAACCGAACCACGATGTAAACCAGATACCCTCACCCGGTACTCATGATATCACATCCCCACTTCCCACCTCTCCCTCAAATCCCCAGAATCCACCCACCGTATCCACTCACCCAATGACTACTAGACGCAAACTTGGTATTGTGAAGCCAAACCCAAAATATGATGTGAGTTCGTGTGATTGAACACGATCGTTACCAGATAATCAAACAACAAAGATATATAGATTACCAAATTGTTTCGATAAATAAACGATGGATTACAGATTGATGTTCTTGAAGCTCTTTCTCTCTTTTCTCTCTAAATCTTGTGAATAGTGTAGTGTGAGTGTTGTGTGTGTATGTGATTATGAGATCTGATATCTCACTTAGCTTTTCTAACACACTATTACCAACCACTTGCAAAACAACTTGCAATAATAAGAATATTAAACTAAAACTAAATATCTAACTAATATAATAACTTAAACTAATATCTAAATATCTATTTATAAGATATTTAGAATATAGATAAAATACAATAAACAACTTTGACAATTATTACAAACTGACATTAGACTTATATTAACGAGAGTGACTTTTCGGCATTAGCTTCAGATTACGATCTTCAGATTGGATGATCTTGAATCCAATATATATATGCGCTAACAATCTCCCCCTCTGGATCAAGATCATTCTAAAAAGATTTATCCAATAGATCTGTTTAATTCAATCTTCTCTTACAGCTCAGAAGATGCAATCTCCTTCTTTAGTCTTCAGAATGTAACAATCTTCCCCTTTGATGTAGATAAACTCTCTTTCAAATTTTGGGAAGAAATTATCTCTAGTTTTAGCTCAGATTGTTGTAGCAAAGTATCTTCAAAGAAAATTTCTTGCAATTCATCATGTCTTCAGAATACTTGCTCTAATCTTGTGTTGTTCCACATTTCTTGTGTTGGCTCTTTAGCGTTTCTCCCCCTTTTTGATGAAAAGAGGAACGAGTTCATCAAAACTTTATGTCAAGAAATGTCTTCCATACGGAGTCTCTGATCCGTCAATTCATAAGATATTCATCCAGATCTTTTCAAATCCAGACAAAATAGTCATGTAACACCTGAATCAACAAATGAATCAGTTAAAAATGCTTGTCAGTAATACTAAGTCACTGTATGTAACGAATAGACATTGGAAAGGAGCTTCTTGATGTTTACTCTCCCAGGGCTTCCATTCAATCATCGAAACACCACAAAGGCAATTTCTATAAACGTTATGACAAAGAAACAAATTCCTTGTGTGTTCGTGCTTGTGATAGAAAGAATTAAGCATGGATGATTGCTTATAGGCTCAAAATTGTGTAAACCACTGAGACAACAGTAAGTTAAACACAGACTCAATGTGCATGATTGAAGTGCGAAGGTGGGGCAGACTTCCTTCTTTTCAATATCCAGATTTTCCAATTGAAAATCAGATAGCAAATGTGTTGTTTCCCCTTTGAAAATGTGAAACACTTTCTTGTTAAGAAGAAAATGAGTAGCTTGTGAGGTTTGATCAAGAGTTGGCATGGGCTAGTTGCCTGTTTCAATAATGTTCACCAAAGAATTGTGAAACATTAGAATTGTGGCTGCCCGACTCAGAAAAAGTTTGTGCAGAGTTGTGATATTCTTTTAACTCTGTTGTCACACCCTCTTTCTTACTCTAACCAAACACTCTTTTTCATGTATAACTCATCACTCAATCTTTTTGACTTCTCACACTCAATCACTATGGATTAACTTCGTGGGTAGAAATCACTGGTTAAGGTGATTCCAGAGAAGTTGTGTTAATTCCTAGCACAATGAAATCCTGTTTTCCTATAAAACATGTGATACTCAGAATGGTTTAACTATATCAGTTAAAGCACAAAGTTGATCTTGAAAACATTTAAAATCACACTTCCAAGTCATGAAATCGGTTTGAGATTCGGGAAGTGGTTTGAACTTTTAAGAACAATGTTTTCAATGATTGAAAGTTGTCCTTCTTTCAACCATATATGAGATTAAGATAAAGGATTATACCTTAACGTGCGATCTTACATCTCATGAAGCTAAGCTTAAAGTCATAAAGATATGAACATGTAAGCTTCTCTCAAAAATTGCAAAAGTCTTATGTCAATGTCAAAGCAAAATTTATTCACTTAAATTAAAAAGACAAAAAGCAGAAAAACAATGAAAGGTACGAGTTCTGATCAGAAGTAATCAGAAGTCATAAGTCTTTTACTCCCCCTGAAATTATGCATAGAAAAATTATCATCTTGTAAAAAATATGCATTTAAAATTTCAGACAAATATGTACTCCCCCTTGATGGTTGATTTCCTCATTCGAGTATTGGAGTACACTTCTCATATCAACACAGGAGTAAGGTCTTTTGATCACTGAAGTACGAGTCCTAAACTGTTGTGTTTAGAAGTCATTCTTCGTTGAAGTACGGGTTCTAAGCTGATTTACTTAGAAGCCTCCATCTTGACATTTAAGTCCGGGTTTTGAACTGATTTTTTCAAAAGCCTATTTGACACTGATGTCCGGGTCTTGAGCTGATTTACTCAAGAACCATCTTTCTCCTACTCCCTCTTGACAGTAGGTCCCTGCAACACAGAATCATTGTGTGTCCTGTTTTCTAGTTTCTAATCACAAACAAATCAACAAACAAGATTCAATCAAATTACCTGTTTGATTCAAACTCCAAATCTCAAACGATTACAATCTCTCTTCTCTCTAAAACTCTCTTTCTTTCTCTACAGAATCTCTCTCTAAAACGTATTCTCTCTAGCACTCTATCTGTTAGTTACATCTCTAAAGATTACAAAGACAAGAAGGTATTTATACATCCATACAATTACAAAGAAACAAACAAATACAAATGTTGACTTTGACTTTTATTAACAAAATGACTTTGACTTTAATAAGAGTTGACTTTCTCAGCTTTGACTTCTTAAACTTTGACCTTCAGTCTTCTTGATCTTGTATCCAACAAATTTATGCTCTAACAATCTCCTCCTTTGGATTCAAGATCATTATTGAAAGATCTAGCAATTCAGTCTTCTCTTTTAAGCTCTGTCAGTACAATCTCCCCTTTTTCTTTGATGGTATTCTTTCCAAAACTGTCTTCAAACGATTAACAATCTCCCCAAAACTTTCACAAGATACTTTCAGACTTTGGAAAGAAATTATCTTCAGAATCATCTCGGATTGCTTTAGCAAATAATCTTCAAAGAAAATTTCCTCAAAAATCAGTACATCTTCAGAAATACTTTGATCTTCTTCAAGTCTTTACTTTGAATCTTCTGACTTGGACATTTCTGAAAATCATCTCTCAAAACTTTATCATTTCTTGATACCATCTCCCCCTTTTTGATGATCTGAGCATCTATATCATCAAAAAATTTCTTCCAAGAAATGTCTTTGACCATTCTGATCTGTCAAACTGAGCCTCTGATTCTGTGATCCGTAATCATGTATTTATCTAGATCTTTGCAAATCCAGACAAAATAAGAACATGTAACCCCTGAATCAACAAATGAATCAGTTAAAATGCCTGTCAATAACACCACAAAGGCAATTTCTATGAATGTTTTGACAAAGAAACGAATTCCTTGTGTGTTCGTGCAAGTGTAGAAAGAATTAAGCACGAATAATTGCTTTCATAAAGGCTCAACATAGTGTAAACCACTGAGACAACAGTAGATAAACACAGACTCAATGTGCATGATTGAAATGCGAAGGTGGGGCAGACTTCCTTCTTTTTCAATATCCAGATTTTCCAAATGAAAACCTGATAGATTATATGTTGCGTCCCCTTTGAAATATGAAACACCTTCTTTTTGAGAAGAAAATGAGTAGCTGGTGGGGTTTAGTCAAGAGTTGGCATGGGCTAGTTGTCTGTTTCAATAACGTTCACCAAAGAGTTGTGAAACGCTAGTAATGTGGTTGCCCGACTCAGAAAGTAGTTGGTGCAGAGTTTAATATTCTTTTACTCTGTTCTCACACCCTCTTTCTTTTGATCATTAAGCTCACTACTAACCAATCTCTCATTTCCATTTTCCCTCAACACACAACCCACACTCATTTCTTTTAGACTCCTCACACTCAATCTCTATGGATTAACTTCTTAGGTAGAAATCACTTGTTAACGTGATTCCATAGAAGTTCAATTAATTCCTAGCACAAAGAACCCATGTATGATCCTAAAAGAACGTGTTGCTCATAATGATTTAACTTTATCAGTTAAAGCTCATATACAAATGTCAGACGAATGTATGCTCATAAAATATAATCATGAAGATTTGACCATTTGAAACATTGAAGTGTTTTCAAACAAGTATATTGAATGAATGAACATGAATGCAAAAGGCTTGTTTGAAAATCTAACATTGTATGAAAAATGATCAGAAATGAATGATATAACAATCAAAGCTTAAGGTCAAGAATAATGGATATTGTCTATATGAAACAAAAATATAGACATTCTTGAAATGACGTTTTGAAATGAAATATCGCTCAAAATTCTTTAAAGTACAAGTGGGGTGTCTTACCATCGAAAAATTGTTTCAATTTAGAGACATGGTAAGAACAATTTGAACAAAAATTTAAACCAGTGTGTGTGAATACTTGAAAGTATATAGAAAAGACAATACGCAAGTATTTATCTTTAGAAACACACGGTTTGTAGAAACGTTTAAGCACAAAATAAAATGAAAACATTTAAAATCACACTTCCAAATTATAAAATCTGTTTAAGAATCGGGAAGTACTTTGAACATTTAAGAACATGTTTTCTATATCTGAAAGTTGTCCTTCTTTCAGATACATTTGAGATTAAGATAAAAAATTTACCTTGTCGCTCAATCTTAATTCTCATGAAGTCAGTTGTAGTCATAAAGATATGATCATGTCAGCTTCTCTCATCCTGCATAAGTCTCAAAGTCATGTCAAAACAAGTTTATTCACAAAAACTTATTCAAATGTAAAAGACATAAAGCAGTAAAACAATGAGAGTACGAGTTTTGATTTGAAGTAATCAGAAATCATAGTCTTACTCCTTTTGATATGATTTATATGCTCCCCCTAAAATCATGCATCACAAAAATTTGTCAGTTAAGCAAAATGCAGAAATTAGTTATACTCCCCCTCAAAAGAATAATGATCAACTTTAATCTTCTCTTACTCCCCCTGAGATCATGAACAAACATGTTAAATTGCAGATATCCTTCAAACATAATGATAAAGAAAATGATGAAAAATAACAATACGTAACTTTATTAGGTAACAACCGATTATGTCTTGAGATTTAACATACCAAGCTTAGAGACAAGAAAATTAAATCTTTTTTCATCTAAGGGTTTGGTAAATAAATCTGCAAGTTGATAATATGTTTTTACAAAATAAAGTTCAATTGTTCCTTTTTCTACATTATCTTTGATAAAATGATACCTGACGCCAATGTGTTTGGTTTTCGTATGCTGGACAGGATTAACAGATATCGCGATTGCACTCTTCGAGTCACAATATATTGGAATTTTATCAAACTTGAATCTGCAGTCTCGTAGCTGTGTTCGCATCCACAGGACT
Source organism: Arctium minus (assembly GCA_954870635.1). NCBI lineage: Eukaryota > Viridiplantae > Streptophyta > Magnoliopsida > Asterales > Asteraceae > Arctium > Arctium minus. The sequence continues at coordinate 149,454,783 of OX941081.1, forward strand.
TGGGAGCAGCAACTGGCAGCAGCTACATACTCTGCTTCAGCAGTCGATGTGGAAACGCATAATTGTTTCTTTGATGCCCAACTAACGAGTTTGTCTCCAAGAAATTGAATGTGACCTGAAGTGCTCTTTCTGTCCAACATGCAACTTGCATGATCTGCATCTGAATAAGCAGTCAGTTGAAACCCAGTATCCTTAGGATACCACAGACCAAGATCTGCAGTCCCCTTAAGATACCTAAAAATCCTTTTGACAGCAGACAAATGAGATTCTTTAGGAGCAGCCTGATATCTAGAACATAAGCATGTTGAAAACATAATATCTGGCCTACTTGAAGTAAGATACATTAACGATCCTATCATACCTCTATAAGTTCTAACATCAACACTTTTACCCGAAGGATCAGTGCTAATTTTAGTACCTGGTGCCATCGGGGTTCCAATAGGTTTGCAATTTTCCATTTTGTACTTCCGAAGAATATCCAAAATGTACTTAGATTGGTTAATGAAAATCCCCGTTGAAAACTGTTTAACTTGTAATCCGAGAAAGAAATTCATCTCTCCCATCATACTCATTTGAAAACGTGACACCATGAGGTTAGAAAAGTTTTTGCAGTATTTAGGATTTGTAGAGCCAAATATTATATCATCAACATATATTTGAATAAGGATGATATCAGCTTTTTCCTTTTTGATGAACAAAGTGGTATCAATTTTACCTTTGGAAAAACCTGACTTGACCAAAAATTTAGATAGAACATCATACCATGCTCGAGGGGCTTGTTTCAAACCATACAGGGTTTGTCCAAGATGTATACATGATCTGGCTTATCTGGATTGACGAACCCTTCTGGTTGAGACACGTACACTTCTTCTTTAAGAATGCCATTCAGAAAGGTTGTTTTCACATCCATCTGATAGACTGTGAAATTCTTATGAGCAGTGTAGGCTAGAAACATGTGGATTGCCTCTATACGCGCTACTGGAGCATACGTCTCATCTTAGTCTATGCCTTCCTCTTGCCGGTAACCTTTGGCAACAAGTCTAGCTTTGTTTCTTATGACGATACCATCTTCATCCTTCTTGTTTTTGAAAACCCATTTAGTGCCTATCACGGTTTTTCCTTTTGGTTTTGGAACTAATCTCCAAACCTTTAGGGCTTCAAACTGATTTAATTCTTCTTGCATAGCAGATATCCAATCCGAATCAGCTAAAGCCTCTGATACTCGCGTGGGCTCTATCTTGTTGAGGAATGAGTCATGCATACATTGATTAAGAGTCGCTGACCTAGTTTGTACAGGCTTGTTGAGATATCCAATTACTTGATGTAATGGATGCCCTTTGGTCCAGCGATGCTCATGAGGTAGGGAGTAGATACTGATTGAACATGATCATCATCTAGAAATCCACTATCAGACTCTTCAGATTGAATAGATGGAGGAGGGTTTGCAGTTGAAGTTTCAGGTGCAGAAGCATCAGTTGGAACAACAGACTCTGGTTGTTGAGTAGACATTATATCACACCCAACTGATATAGTTACTTCTGGCTCAGCAGTTACTTGTATATCTTCAACTATAGGAGTATTCAATGGAATGTGAGTTTCTGACTGAATGGGGGATACAAGTTCAGTTATAACTTCTGAAGTGACTGGATGATTGCAACTTGTGTCTTCAGACCTGTCAGTCACAGCAGATTTAGGCAAATTAGATCCTAGAAACTCATCATAAAAGAATTCAAATAACAAATCTAAATCAGATAAATGTGAAACTGAAGTAAAAGCGTTATCCGAATTTTTCTCTGTAGAAACAGGTTCTGGACTGATCTGTCCAGAAGCTAATACTCCAGTGATAACGGGTTCTGAATTGATTTGATCAGAAGCCATATCTTCATTGAATGTTACATTAACGCTCTCGACGACTGTCTTTGACTTCTTCAAATAAACACGATATGCTGCAGATGTTGAAGAGTAGCCAATGAAGATACCCTCATCCGCCTTAGCACTGAATTTGTTCAGATTCTCTCTATCGTTAAGCACGGAACACTTACACCCAAATATATGAAAATACTTGATTGTCGGTGTTCTGTTGTTGATCAGCTCATATGGAGTTTTTTGAAAACGGCGGTGTATCATGGATCGATTTTGAGTATGACATGCAGTTGACACAGCTTATGCCCATAGAAATAGAGGTAAGTCCAATTGGCTAAGCATAGTACGAGCGGCCTCGACTAGCATTCGATTTTGCCTTTCGACTACTCCATTATGTTCAGGTGTACGTGCAGCAGAGTATTGATATGATATCCCGACTGATTCGAGATATTCTTCAACTATTTTGTTTTTGAACTCTGTGTCGTTGTCAGTCCGAATAAACTTGACTTGTCTCTGCATATTCACCTGGGTCGTCTTTAAGATAGTAATGAGAACTTCGGGCGTCTCATCTTTTGATCGTAAAAATTTGACCCACGTGTATCTTGAATAATCGTCCATAATAACCAACACGTATTTCTTTCCTCCTAAGCTTTGTGTTCTCATCGGACCACAGAGATCCATATGTAACAACTCTAGTGGAGAACTGGTGCTTGGTTCAGGCTTCGGTTTATGTATGGCTCTCTTCATCTTACCCTTTTCACATGCAGCACACAAATTTTCTTTCTCATATCTCAACTCAGGAAGTCCTTTTACCAACTTTTCTTTGACCAACTTATTGATATAACGAAAATTCAGATGTGATAGTCGTCTGTGCCAAAGCCAACTTTGTTGCATCGAAGCTTTTGTCAATAAGCAAACGTGGTTGTCATTCTAGACCTTTGAAAGATTGATGGAGTAGAGATTTGTCTTTCGCTTGCCAACTAAGAGTTTTGTGCCGTCTTCAGAACGAACTGAACATCTCTTAGCTTTGAAGTTGACCTCTAACCCTTTGTCGCAGAATTTTCCGATGCTAAACAAGTTGTGCCCTAAGCCTTCGACATAACTCACCTTCCTAATCGTTATGTTGTCTTGAATGATATCACCATATCCTAAGATTGGTGAAACTTGGTCGTTCCCAAATCTGACATTGCCGCTGAATTTCTCTGTATAATTAGACAATAAAGCTTTCTGCCCAGTCATATGCTTGGAACATCCACTGTCCAAGTACCACATATGCCGGGTCTGCAAGAGAAATCAGGAAACAATAGATTTAGGTACCCATTTAAAAACGGGTCCTAACAGATTAGCACAAGATTTTGGTATCCATTTGAAAATGGACCCTCTGTTCTTTTGAAAACCTCTAAAAACATTTAATCTTGAAGAATAAACATAATAAGATCCAAACCAATCAGAAGAATTATGAGAATAAGCAAAATCATTTCTCCGATAATGATAAGATTTAGTAGTAATAGGAGATAATTGAATCAATTGCTTTATTGAATATCGCTTGTAAGAAGTTACAAGGTTTTGTTTATGTGAAGCAAGTTGATCAACTACATCAATATCACTACTAACTGATCTATTACAAGAGTTATCAGAAACTGATTCAGCTATCTCATCATCCTTCCTTTTTGGTCGCCATTCGGTTCTCGCTTTCGACCTTTTCTTCCTTATATCTGAAACAAAATATTTAGATTTATTAGGAAAATTAGATTTCTGAGATGGAATTTCTTTTGTGTACCAGTGTATTTCTGTTTCTGTAATCTCTGTTTCTTATGTTTCTTACCTTGAGCATAGTAATCAGCAGTTACAGAAACTGATTCACCAACCTTAGCTGATGATTCACCAATATTAAAACCACTTGGTAACACTTTTTCAGGTATAAGACAAGTAGAATGATCAGGAAGAGAAGCATTGAAGTCAAACATATCAATTTCTTCTATGCACCCACCATCAGAGTTAAGAAAGTCATTTGCAGACTCAAATAAGTCATCAAAAGTATCAGATGAAGTTTGAGGTGCCTTTGAAACTGTAGAACACTTTGTAGATTTAGATTGAAAAACAGTGTTCTTTAAAACTGTAGAAAACACACTTTGTTCAATATCTACCAAAAGTTTTTCATCAGATAAAACACTTTCAAGCTTAATTATTTTGCTTTCAAGAATGAGTAGAGGAACATAAACCTTTGCAATTGCAGGTTTTTCCTTCATCTCATAAACAGAATAACTAGCAAATTAATCGTTTGAAAGAACATTTGGTGTTTCTGAAAGATAACTATCATTTAACTTTGCATAGTTAAATGGTAGTTGCATTTTATTTACATTCTTTTTATTTTCAGTTTCTTTGGCCTCATCTTCTTCTGATAAATTTGTAACAAATTTGGGTTTTAAATGAGTATGTTTACCAGCACAGGCAAGAAAATCAAAATTATAAAGTGCTGGTTGTTTTCTGATGGCTTTCTTTAAGTAATGGGGGTTTTCAAAACCAAGTCCCCATTTTTCCTTAACATTAGCCTCTTCATTAGGTGCATTGAGAAAAATGGCTTGATCTGTTTGGCCTCTTGCATAGAGTTTGGCTTCTAGACCATTTACCTTCTTATTCAAAAACTTGTTCTCAACCTACAATTTATGAATAGTTAGTGCAGATTCTTTCTTCTCAAACTCAGACTTAGAAATTTTAACTTCAAAATCAGAAATCTTCTTTTCAAAACAATCTACTTGAATTTTAGAATCAGAAGCAGACTTGCGTAAAGAATCAATTAGATATTTGTTCCCAATAACAGACTTATTAAGCTCAAAGATCTTATTGTTTCTTTTAGCAACTCTGTCTTTTTCCTTTTTCAGTTTTACTTGAAGGTCATTAAGCTCAACCATCATGGCTTCCATTTTGGTTATGAAATCTTTTTCAGTTAAGTTCATTACCTCATCAGCCGCTTCATCATCTGACTCATCATATTTCACCACCTTGCACATTAAGCATATATGAGCAGCTTCTTCTTTCTCTTCCTCTTCACCATCTGAATGATCCAGCCAAAATTCGTCTTCAGCCATTAATGCTATGTCCGCTTCTTGTTGTTTGGCCAATAGCAGTTTGTTCTGATAGTACTGAGAGTTGCGAACCTTTGGATTTCGACATTCTTTAGCAAAATGTCCAATCTAGCCATAGTTGTAGCATTTGATAGGATCATTTGCTGGATTTTCAGCAATGGTATAGTCATTCACAAACTTCTTTCTTTCTTCGGGTTTCTTCTCAACAAATCGGTTTCCTTCTACCCGTTCCATGTGCTCATGATTCTTGGAGCTTGATGAAGAATATCTTTGAGAATTGGATCCCGGCTTCTTGTAGAATTTCTTTTGAAATGCACGGGTCAATAATAGCATGGCTTGTTTAAGACTTTCTCCATCATCACCATCTGATTCAGATTCTGACTCATAACTTGTAAGCACTTTCTTCTTTTTCTTCTTCTCTTTCTTTTCTTTCTTCTTCTTCTCTCCGGCTACCAAAGCAATAGGATCAGGAACTTTTTCTGCCTTCTTTTTCTCAGCTCTTTTCTCTTCCACTTCTTCTTCATTTTGCCTCAGAGTCTCATAAACCTCATGTAACGGTATGTCATTCAGATCCTTCATCTGTTTCATCCTACGCGTATGCTTCTTCCATTCAGGTTGTAGGATACTCAGAAATTTGACATTGTTCTCAAGCTGCTTCTTTTTCACTTTGTTCTTTGACAATTCATTTAACAGCAAGACAAACCGTTCATAAGTATCTTCTAAGCTCTCATCCTCTTTGGCTTTGAATTCCTCGTAGCTATTGATGCAATTTGCTACTTTCATTTTATTGCCGACCTTGGAACCCGTCATCATTTTCTGCAACTGATCCCACATCTTCTTAGCATTTGCCTTGTAGTTGTCTATTTTGACGTATATGTCATTCGGGATACTTTGAAGAAGAAGAGATCTTTCTTGCTTGTCTGCTTTATATCGGTTTTTCTGTTCCTCTGAATATTACTATACTCTATTGGAACTGTTTTCATCTTCTGTTCTTTTTCCTCAGTACCATCTTCACTATCAGATGAGTCATCATCAAGTATTTGAACTGTGATTGGTACAATAGGACCTTCTGTAATTGATAGCAGAATGTTTTCCCCGTTTGCATGTCTGTCTACAAAATATGCAATAAGTGCCAATGGAAAGAGCATCTTTAGAAGTCATCTTGATTAAACCTGTTTGATAAAAAAATATGCAATAAGAAACTAGAAACTGATCGTTGGTCCAATTATGAAATCTCAAGAATATAGAAATGACACTGAAAATAAAAGTCAGAAATTTTGATCACAATCAGAATTTTGTCCCCCTCCGCAGACTTAGCACGGGGGTCCCGCTACCCGGTTAGAAAAAAATTTCACTATTAAAGGCCATATTACAGATTTGAAAAATTCTCAGAAAAAAAATTCTAAGTAAGGAAATTCGCAGATCACTAAAGAAGCTTAAAACTCGCAGGCGCTTAAATTCACAGATCACTATTCACAGAAAAACTCGCAGGCTTCAACTTGCGTGTTTGTGAAACTCTCACGCAAAGACTTGCGTGTTCTGAGAAACTCGTAGATCGCTGAAACTCGCAGATCGCCTAAACACGCAAGTAACTATTCACTGATGAACTCGCAGATAGAGGCGTGCGTGTTTGAAAAACTCGCTAGTCGTTACTAGCGCGTTTTGATAAAACTCGCTAATCACTATTTACTTGAGGCGTGCGCGTTCCAACACTTGGAAAATTTTCTAAGATTTTCAAACTCGCAGATGAACGAACTCGCAGATCACTGTTCCTGCTCAAACTCACACCCTTCGATTAGCGCGTTTGTAGAACTCGCTAACCACTACGTGCGTGTTCTGGTCCTTAGAAAAATTTCCCAACTTTCAAAACTCGCAGACTTCGATCAGCGAGTTTCTAGAACTCGCTAACAATGCCTTGCGCGTTTTGACCAAAACTGAGATTCTTCAGCTTGCGCGTTCTAACAGATGAGTCTTGCGTGTTTGTCCGATGAACTTGCGCGCTTTGAAGATCTTGCGCGTTCTTGAAGTTTTTCGAACAAAAACTTGATTTTCACTTCAAATTCGATTCAAATCTCCACCAAGTGATCTGAAACTTTGCAGATTTCTTCTAAATCATGTTTCGAACCAATTACAATGTAGAGATTACAAACCAAAACAACAAAAATACAAGATTTATCTATGTAACAGTGCTCAAAAAACTCGTGCCTTAAAAACTCAACAAAATCCAAAAATTCCAGAAAATTACAGTGCAAATGATGAATTAATCTTTACAAACTCGATCAATTATACTTTTCTAACAAAATCTAATCAAAATCTACTCCAAAAACATACTAAAACTCGAAATCAGATCTGGACATGAAGAACACAGTGTCGACCATTTTTCTTGAATTGATTTCGATTTGAATCTGCTCTGATACCAATTGTGTGTCCTGTTTTCTAGTTTCTAATCACAAACAAATCAACAAACAAGATTCAATCAAATTACCTGTTTGATTCAATCAAATTACCTGTTTGATTCAAACTCCAAATCTCAAACGATTACAATCTCTCTTCTCTCTAAAACTCTCTTTCTTTCTCTACAGAATCTCTCTCTAAAACGTATTCTCTCTAGCACTCTATCTGTTAGTTACATCTCTAAAGATTACAAAGACAAGAAGGTATTTATACCTCCATACAATTACAAAGAAACAAACAAATACAAATGTTGACTTTGACTTTTATTAACAAAATGACTTTGACTTTAATAAGAGTTGACTTTCTCAGCTTTGACTTCTTAAACTTTGACCTTCAGTCTTCTTGATCTTGTATCCAACAGATTTATGCTCTAAAAATCATCCTTTTTCTTTGGTATCAATTTCCATTTGGATCCAACTGTGTTAGCAAACGATTTTGGCACCCAATGAAATTTGGGTCCGCTTTGCGTTTTAGAAATGAAGAATAATGATGATGAGATTGTACATGATAATTTCCAAACCAAACATTAGAGTCTTTACGAGAAGCATGATCATATCTACCATAATTTGAAAATTTTCTAGTAGATTGAGATAACTGGAATAATTGTTGTACGGAATATTTTTTGCGAGAATCGACAAGTTTTGATTTTATACAAGCAACATTCGAAAAAGATTTAGCAGTCTCGTTAAACTCCTGTTTAGGTTGCCACTGAGATTTAACTCCGATCTTTTTCTTGGTCATTTCTGAAACATTTGAAACTTTTGATTTAGAATTATGAGTTCCAAACGAATGCTTCTTCTTTGGCTTACCAGTAGTGATCGGTTTCTGTAAATGCTGAGATTTCTTCTTACCTTTAGCATTCTTAGTTTTCACAGAAACTGTTTCATCAACTTTTGTTGATGATTTGCTTTTCACAAGTTTACTGGATAATCCAAAGGAATTCACAACAAAAGATGAATGGTTAGGAAGTTTGGCGTTAAAATCAAATTGATCAAAACAATCATCCAAAACACCATTAGAGTTTAAAAAATCATACCCTCCATCAGTTGGACCAAAACTATCATTAGATTTTGAAGCCTTAGAAAGAACAAGCATTTTTAAACACAGTTGAAAAAACTATTTGTTCAATATTAATCAAAAGTCTTTCATCTGTTAAAGAATTCTCAAGTTCAGAAATTTTACTTTCCAAAACGAGAGGAGGGACGTAAATTTTACCTTTAATAGGCTTCGCCTCCATTTCTTTTACAGAATAACTCTGAAAGAAGTCATTTGAAAGATATTTCTTTTGATATATTGGATCATCATTATAACTATTATTCAACTTCGCATAACGAAATGGAAGATGAACTTTAGATGATTTCTTTCGTTTTTCAGTTTCCTTGGCTTCATCCTCTTTTGACAATCCAGTCCAGAAAACTTGAAGCTCAGGGATTCTTCGAGCTAGTTTCAAAAATGTAAGATCATAAAGTGCTGGCACTTCAGATATACCCTTTTTAAGGTAATGAGGGTTCTCATAACCAAGTCCCCAGCTCTCTTTATTCTCTTTGGGTTTGTTTAGATGAATGGTTTGTTCAGTTTGACCCAATTTGTATAACTTCTCTTCCAAACTTTTTAATTTAGCAAGTAAAGAAACGTTTCTTTGGAAGATGAAGAATGCAATTTCGTAAGCTCTTTGAAATCAAACTCACTCTTTCTCAATTTAGACTTTGTTTCAGTATTCTCTTTAAGAATTATGGTCTTTTCTTTGGCGCTGGTGTCATTGTTTCTATGTAAAATCTCAATCAATACTTTATTTTCAGCAAGGTCAGTGCTAAGTTTCTGTATTGACTGGTCTTTGTATTTTATGACACCCTTTTCACGCTTGTGTTTCGACTCTAATTCTTGGAGTTTTATCATCATGGCATGCATTTGATTTAAGAAATCAGATTTGGTTAAATCACACACCTCTTCATCAGAATCAGCTTCGGATTTTATCTTCATCTGACCCATCAAGCACAAGTGTGCTGTCTCTTTCTTCTCTCTTTCTGGTTCCAAGGCAGAAATCTTTCCTTCGTAAAGTAATGGGGTATTCTCATCCATACTGATTGAATTAGCTTCGCTGGAATTCATTCAAGTCTGGAACTGGCACAAAAAGAAGTTTTGCGTTTGAAGAGGTTGGCGCAAAATTGGACTTTGCGCGAGAGGCGGGTCGCGCGAACTAGAGGTTTGAGCTAGACTTGAGTGGCGCGAACTGGAGGTTTACGCGAGTAATGGTTGGCGCAAAAAGACACTTTGCGTGAATAATGGTTCGCGCGTATTGAGGTTTGCGCGAGTAGTTGGTCGCGCAAAGTAGAGGCTTGCGTGACACGTTTATGGCGCAAAAGTGAGTCGACCGGTAAGATGTTGTGACCGGAGAGATGTTCAACCGGAGCCTTGACCGGTATTATGTCGACCGAACCGTTGTAGCGACCGAATTATACCTTGACCGGATTAGTATCTTTGACCGGACAGTTGTTGACCGGATTAATGGTTGGAGCGACCGGTGTATTGATCGAATAGATTTCGACCGGTATTAGAGATGTGGACCGGTATAGTGGTGTGGACCGGTATTGTGCTTTTTCGACCGACCGGGGTTGAAAAGTTCGACCAGTTATGTGGATTCAACCGAGGTCCTGATAGGATTGAAGCTGTCGACCGGTGTTGAGACATGCAACCGATAGTGTAGTTCGACCGGTGTATTGTGAGGATGTTGAGCGACCGGATAGGAGTTTTCGTCCGGGGTTACGACCGGTATTTCCTTTTCGACCGGTATGTATTTCTTCTTCGTTAAATCAGCCCTGTAAATCCCAAATTGACCAACCTGGAAAATGTTTTATAGCACCAAACTTTGACCAGTTGATCGACTTATCAACTTCAACAGAATACAACACTTTGATTTCAAAAACAACCACAGTTCTAACGATTGATCGATGACACAGTGTTCTTGAAAAAATGAAGAACACAGAGAGTTTCTAAAAGTTTGATTTTGATCTGGTATCAGCTCTGATACCAATTGTGAGTCCGTGTGATTGAACACGATCGTTACCAGATAATCAAACAACAAAGATATATAGATTACCAACCTGTTTCGATAAATAAACGATGGATTACAGATTGATGTTCTTGAAGCTCTTTATCTCTTTTCTCTCTAGATCTTGTGAATAGTGTAGTGTGAGTGTTGTGTGTGTATGTGATTATGAGATCTAATATCTCACTTAGCTTTTCTAACACACTATCACCAACCACTTGCAAAACAACTTGCAATAATAAGAATATTAAACTAAAACTAAATATCTAACTAATATAATAACTTAAACTAATATCTAAATATCTATTTATAAGATATTTAGAATATACACACTATCACCAACCACTTGCAAAACAACTTGCAATAATAAGAATATTAAACTAAAACTAAATATCTAACTAATATAATAACTTAAACTAATATCTAAATAACTTCAACTAACACACTAAATATCTAACTAAGCTTCAGATTACGATCTTCAGATTGGATGATCTTGAATCCAATAGATCTGTGCGCTAACATATGCCCTTTCTCACTCAAATTATCCACATCTTCCTGCCATCTCTCCTATTCCCAAGTCTCATCTTACTGCCTTAGAAGACCCTAACTGGAAGAATGCCATGCTTGACGAATATGATGCTTTAATTAAAAATGATACGTGGGAACTTGTAGCGTAGCCTAATGATGTTAATATTATTCGTTGCATGTGGATTTTTACTCATAAGTTCAGATCTAACAGGTCCCTTGAGCTCCACAAAGCTCGACTTGTTGTAAATGGCAGGTCACAACAGATTGGCGTGGATTGCGGAGAGACTTTCAGTCCCGTCATTAAACCCGCTACAATTTGCACTGTGCTCAGTTTGGCGCTTGCGAAAAAGTGGGGTATACATCAGCTTGACGTGAAAAATGTTTTCCTCTATGGCAATCTTTGTGAAACAGTCTACATGCATCAGCCCCCCGCGTTTAAAAATACAAGTTTTCCTCAGCATGTTTGTCGACTCAAGAAATCGTTGTATGGTTTGAAGCAGGCCCCTCGTGCGTGGTACCATCGCTATGCCTCGTTCATATCCACTCTTGGGTTTCGACACAACACTTCTGATACTTCTTTATTTATTCTTCATCGGGGAAATGAAACGACCTACATCTTATTATATGTGGACGACATTGTCTTGACTGCTTCTTCTGACACCCTACGGAAGACCATTATCGATCACCTAAGTTCCGAGTTCGCCATGAAAGATCTCGGACCTCTTAGCTATTTTTTGGGTATCTCCGTTAAACAACATTCTGTTGGTTTATTTCTCTCATAAACCAAGTATGCCATGAAGATTTTGGATCGGGAAAATATGTAAAACTGCAACCCCACTACTACACCGGTCGACACTAAGTCCAAACTAAGTGCAACTTCGGGTAAACCTGTTGTCGATGCTACATTATAGAGGAGTCTTGTCGGAGCTCTTCAGTACCTTACATTCACGAGGCCAGATCTATCATACGTGTAACATCCGTAAATTTATAAGGTAAGTATTTGTTCCCTAATACTTTAATTGTGTTTATCTGAAAATATGAGTTTTATATAGGCATATGATAATTATTATGGGACTAGGATGCTATCTGATTTATATAATAATTTCATGTGTTTAGGCCTCGCGCTCATTTTTGAAATTTGTTAAGTTTTCGGGCTGGGATGAGCTTGGCGCGATAGTGACATAGCGATAGTGACATTGTCACAATCGCCGGGCACAATCGCCAGGATTGTACCGAGAGTGGGAGGAGGCTCGCGATAGTGACATTGTCACTATCGCCAGGCATACTCGTCGGGATTGTACCGTAGGGGTGGGGAACTCCGCGATTGTGACAAACGATAGTGCCCATGGCACTATCGCCGGGCATAATCGCCCGCGTGGTCTGGTTGTTTTAAAAACGCTTTGGCAGTCTTATTTCTCACATTAACACTTTACAAAAACAGGAGAGCTCTTCTTAGAGGCGATTTTTAGGGTTTCATCACCTACCTCATTCAATTCTAGGGTTTTGGGTTGTTAGGAGCATTAAGTGGTCATCAAGCTTCATCCAAGTGTCCCCTTTGAAGTATTCTTCAAGATTCTCATTTCTCACTTTCAAGTCTCATCTTCTCCAACTTCTAGGGTTTCCCTATTTTCTAGGTTTTAGGTTCAAAACCTAGATTGTGAGTTTACTAAACCTTTGTTAAAACTAGATACACATCATAATCTCCTATTTGTTACATTATCTCTATATGTTCAAATGTTTGGGAATTTCTTCATGAAAATAGTTAGAAGATGTATATATATGGATGATTTGCCATGATTATCGTATATGTAACATTATTTGGGATTTGTCTCTTAGATACACCATGTGGGTACCTTGATATGTTAAATGTATGCATATATGGGTACTATGATTATTCTAGTTGGGACACCATTTTGGTGATATGTTTATATGCATGATGAGCATGATTTATTATGGGTCTTTTGCTAGACATCACGAGGATAAGGTGGTAATATTATACCCGTAGTTGGTATTGAATTATGTGGGTTGAAATATACCTAAAGGACCCCTTATAAATGTTATGTGGACGAACCAAGTCAGTATACTAGGAGGATATAGTCTTGGGCGCCACTGTGATGGTATGTGCCTAGACCTCCGCCACTCGGGGAATTTTCTTAGCGATAGTCTTCGGGTGGGTCGGGCCTTTGGGGTGTTCCTTGTTAAGGGCATCAAGGTATATCGACTCTTGGGTGGGACTTGATTGGTGCTTTGGGTCTCCCCTAATGACTCCACATAAATTGAACACTGGTTAACTGCTGATAAGAATTGTATATGTTCATGCATGCTTATTATTGTTCAACTCAATAGGCTTTTTGGCCTAACACTTGTTTGATGTCGATGTGTATCTCAAGTTCTAGCGGCGGCGGTCTTAAGCAGGTTTAGTTGCTTTGGGGTGAGAGCTTGGGGGATTGCACATGGACGCGTTACACTTTTGGATATAGACAGTTTGAGTCTATAGATGACAACCCTTTTTGTAATCTCTTTTCTAGACGTAGAAATTAGATTAGTTGGTTGTTGTTAATTGTCCGTTAAATTACAATTGTGATTAAACAGGTTATTTATATATATATTCCCCATTTTGGGAGGCTCTTGCTATGGCAATTTTAGCATACCTCATGTTCGTTTTCCGGATTTTTGTTATCCCTGTTTTTAGGGTGTTACAAGTTGGTATCAGAACTTTAGTTTAAGTGAACTAGGTATTGTTTAGCATATCTAGACTTAAGCTTTAGACTTTATGACTTCACTGTCCACTTGGGGTAGGAATCCTAGGTAGGGAGAGCGTTAGGATTACGGAATTACTGCAATTGAAAGTTTTGATAATGGTGACAAGAATACTTGTGTATGGTTCGTTCATAATTTCACTTAGCTACTGCTATTATGAATGCATTGTTACGTGAGCATACTTGGTTTACTATTATTATGATAATTGATGAAAGTAGTAGTACGTACAATGAGTTCAACTCGCTTAGCCTTTTCTCAATCTATTTCTCGTACGTGCATGACAGATTTTAATGGTAAACACTCGAAGTAGATTACCGGACATGCCAGAAGGGGAACCAGAAGTGGAATCTGCAGTAGTACGACCCTCGGTGGGGGCAACCTCCGATGACATTCCTATACCCAGAATCTTGGCAGGAGGGCCTGAGCACATTCCGCGCCGGAACCTCAACACAGATGACGCCATCATGGAGGAAGTTACCATGGAGACTAGGCTTCGAGATAGCATGATGTTGGCTATGAATGCGGCTTTGGACCAACAACAGTTGTCCATGACTTCGGCCATGACCCAACAGCAAGAGTTTTTCATGAAGCTTCTAGAGGATCAAGACGTCAGTAACCGTCAACCCGAGACTATGGCTGAAAACGTTATTGTGGGTTCGGGTGGACCGAATGTGGTAACGGTTGAAGAATCATCCGCTGAGGGAATCAGATCAAAGATTAAAGGGTGTACCTACAAGACGTTTTTAGGGTGTCACCCTAAGGAGTTTGCGGGTTCCGACAACCCGGTCACTTGCATGTACTGGCTTAAGGAATTAGAGATAGCTTTCGAGTCCAGTGAATGCGATCCTTCTCAACGGGTCAAGTTTGATTCACAGCTACTTCAGGGAGAGGCTCTGATTTAGTGGAACCTCACACGATCCGCCCTCACCCCGGAAATTCTGGCTAAGCTAACTTGGGCGGTGTTCAAGGAGAAGATCATGGACAAATACTGCAGCGAGCGGTCGTTGGACAAGTTGGAACGGGAGTTCAGAGATCTGAAGAAGGGGAATATGTCGATTGTTGGCTACTCTAAGCTCTTCTTGGAGAAACTAGACTTGGTGGGACATCTAGTCCCCGACGAAAAGTCGAAGATGAATGCATATCAACAGGGTTTACCGGCTGGAATGCGAACGGATATAAGAAATGTTGAGTGTTCGACTCTACAAGAGGTTATCGAGGAGTCCTTACTCATTGAGGACGACATCAATTCGAAAAGGGATGAGAAGAGGTACGTTGGGGAGAAACGGAAGTAGGAGGGGCCATCTGGGCCCGTTCGTCAATCTAGACCCTTTGTAAGTGGGAAATCGGGTGATCAACGCCGTGAAGATTGATGGTGCCACAAGTGCAGGTCAAAGCACTCGGGGTCGTGTACTACAAGGACTCTTTCCGGTCCAGCCGGGTGTAACAAGTGTGGTAAGAAAAACCACACAACTCGAGAGTGTTCCCTCCGTGGGGCGGTTTGTTATGAATGTGGAGAGCCGGGGCATATGAAGCGAGAGTGTCCAAGGTTGGTTAGAGGAGGTGGTGGAAATTCTGTGGGTTCGACTGCTAGGGTCGAGCAACCATCCCGGGCACCGAGTCGAGCTTTCCAGATGACTACCAAGGAGGCAAAGGAGACCGCGGATGTCGTTTCGGGTACATTTCTAGTAAACTCCATGCCTGCTCGTGTCTTGTTTGATTCGGGCGCTACCTGTTCTTTTGTGTCGGATGCTTTCTGTAAACAATTCACCACTCCTATTAGTGTTCTTCCCGATGCATTAGTAGTAGAAATATCTAATGGGGATCAAGTGATCATTCGTGACCGTTTTTATGATTGCACTCTAGAGATCGACGGAAATTCTTTCGACGTAGATTTACTACCTATGGCTATAGGAGGGTTTGATGTAGTCATAGGCATGGATTGGTTAGTGAGGCATAAGGCGGACATATTTTGCTCCAAAAAGATGATCCAAGTACCTTTGTCGGAAAATGGTGTGGCAACCATTTATGGGGAAAAAGGAAGGAGGAGTAATCCTATTATCTCATCTCTAAAGGCTCGCAAGTTCTTAGCGAAGGGTTACCCTTCGTACTTGGCCTACGTTGTGGACACAAAGAAAGAAAAGAAGTCGGTGGGAGATGTGGAGGTAGTGCGAGATTATCCGGACGTCTTTCCGGAAGACTTACCCGGATTACCGCCGGAGCGACAAGTGGAGTTTCAGATTGACCTCACACCGGGAGCGGCTCCGATAGCTCGTGCTCCATATCGATTGGCACCGACAGAAATGAAGGAGATAATGACGCAACTTCAAGATTTGCTGGAGAAGGGCTTCATTCGACCAAGTTCGTCACCTTGGGGAGCACCGGTTTTGTTCGTGAAGAAGAAAGATGGATCCATGCGGATGTGCATAGATTATCGGGAGTTAAACAAAGTCACGGTGAAGAACAAGTATCCTTTGCCTCGCATCGACGATCTTTTTGATCAACTCCAAGGGGCGGGATGTTTCTCGAAGATTGATCTTCGGTCCGGTTATCATCAAGTGAGAGTGAAGAACGAATATATTCCGAAGACGACTTTCTGAACGAGATACGGTCATTATGAGTTCTTGGTGATGTCGTTTGGCTTAACCAATGCTCCGGCCGTATTCATGGATTTGATGAACCGTGTGTGTCGCCCATTTTTGGATAAATCCGTGATCGTCTTCATTAATGATATTTTAATATATTCAAGGGATGAATCCGAACATGGAAGACACTTACGGGAAGTATTAGAAGTTCTAAGAAGGGAGAAACTGTTCGCGAAATTCTCGAAGTGCGAATTTTGGCTTCAAGAAGTGAAATTCTTGGGGGATGTGGTATCAAAGAACGGGGTAAAAGTGGACCCGACAAAGATCGAGGCAATGATGAGTTGGGAACCCCCAACAAGTCCGACGGAGATCCGAAGTTTCTTGGGTTTAGCGGGTTACTACCGGCGTTTCATTCAGGATTTCTCAAAGACGGCTACACCGCTCACTTCCCTTACAAGGAAGAACGTCAAGTTTCTTTGGATCGATGCACAAGAGCAAGCGTTTCAGACGCTCAAGAGGAAGTTGTGTGAACCCCGATCTTGTCCATACCCGATGGATCAGAAGACTTTGTGGTGTATAGTGACGCTTCCAAGATAGGACTTGGGTGCGTACTAATGCAAAGGGGGAAGGTAATAGCCTACGCGTCGCGACAATTAAAGGATCATGAGAAGAACTATCCAACTCATGATTTGGAGTTGGCGGCGGTAGTTTTCGCATTAAAGTTGTGGCGACACTACTTGTATGGGACCAAGTGTACTCTTTTCACGGATCACAAGAGTCTCAAGTACATCTTCGACCAAAAGGAACTCAACATGCGACAAAGGAGATGACTAGAGCTTTTGAAGGATTACGATTGTGACCTACTCTATCATCCTGGTAAGGCTAATGTGGTGGCGGATGCATTGAGCCGAAGGAATCATGGCGATGGTGTTAAAATGTCCCTTACCAGAATCGATGTGGTGTCGAGTTTGTTGGAAATTATAAGAACGAGCCAAGCGGAAGCACTTAAAGAGGAGAATCTCAAGGCCGAGGTTATGATCAAGCAAAAGGAACTCTTAACCGAATATAGTTGTGGACTCAAACTCTTCCAAGGGCGAATTTGGGTGCCAAAGATTGGGGGAAATCGTGGCTTGCTTCTCGAGGAAGCACATAAGTCGAAATATTCTATACATCCCGGTAGCACCAAGATGTATAGAGACTTAAAGCTAAATTATTGGTGGCCGGTGATGAAGTTAGATGTGGCAAGTTATGTGGAGAAGTGTGTCACGTGCCTTCAAGTCAAGGCGGAGCATCAAAGACCGTATGGAAGTTTACAACCGTTGTCCATTCCCGAGTGGAAATGGGACAACATCACTATGGATTTCGTGACAAAGTTACCAAAGACCTTGCGTGGTCACGACACCATTTGGGTAATTGTTGACCGATTGACCAAGAGCGCGCATTTCCTTGCAATGCGGGAGACCTTGCCAATAGATAAGTTGGCTAAACTGTACATCGACGAGGTGGTGTCAAGCCACGGAGTTCCGCAATCTGTAGTATCGGATCGGGATAGCCGATTCACTTCGAACTTTTGGGCTAGTTTGCAAAAGGAGTTGGGTACTCGACTGAATTTGAGCACGGCATATCATCCTCAAACGGATGGTCAAAGTGAGAGGACAATCCAGACTCTAGAAGATATGTTGAGGTCGTGTGTAATAGACTTCGGGGGAAGTTGGGATTCACATCTACCTCTAGTAGAATTCGCGTACAACAACAGTTACCATTCTAGTATCGGAATGGCACCGTTCGAGGCCTTGTATGGGCGGAAGTGTAGAACCCCGGTTTGTTGGTTAGAAGCGGGCGAAAAGCAATTCGCCGGGCCGGAGTTAGTGCAAGAGACGGCGGACAAGGTGAAAGAGATTCGGGAGAGGCTAAAGGCGGCCCAAGACTGACAAAAGAGTTATGCGGACAAGAAGAGAAGGCCGGTTGAGTTTCAAGTGGGTGATCGGGTCATGTTGAAGGTGTCTCCGTGGAAGGGGATCATACGTTTCGGAAAACGTGGGAAGCTTAGTCCTCGTTTCCTTGGACCATTCGTTATTTTGGAAAAGATTGGGTTGCAAGCCTATCGATTGGATTTACCACCGGAAATGGATGGGATACATCCTACATTTCATGTATGCTACCTTCGGAAGTGCCTAGCCGAGGAGGAAAGCGTTATCCCTTTGACAGAAATTCGGGTGGACAATGGGAATCATTGCGTTGAGGAACCAGAGGCGATCTTGGAGTCAAAGGTAAAGAAGTTACGACATAAAGATGTAGTCATGGTTAAAGTCCAATGGAAGCACCATCGGGGTGCTAACATCACTTGGGAGTCCGAAGATGATATGAAGAAGCGTTATCCTCATTTGTTTGCTTAGAGTAAGATTTCGGGGACGAAATCCCATTTAGGTGGGGAGGATTGTAACATCCGTAAATTTATAAGGTAAGTATTTTTTCCCTAATACTTTAATTGTGTTTATCTGAAAATATGAGTTTTATATAGGCATATGATAATTATTATGGGACTAGGATGCTATCTGATTTATATAATAATTTCATGTCTTTAGGCCTCGCGCTCATTTTCGAAATTTGTTAAGTTTTCGGGCTGGGATGAGCTTGGCACGATAGTGCCATAGTGATAGTGACATTGTCACTATCGCCAGGATTGTACCGAGAGTAGGAGGAGGCTCGCGATAGTGCCACCGCGATAGTGACATTGTCACTATCTCCAGGCATACTCGCCGGGCTTGTACCGTAGGGGTGGGGAACTCCGCGATTGTGACAAGCGAGGGCATAATCGCCCGCGTGGTCTGGTTGTTTTAAAAACGCTTTGGCAGTCTTATTTCTCACATTAACACTTTACAAAAACGGGAGAGCTCTTCTTAGAGGCGATTTTTAGGGTTTCATCACCTACCTCATTCAATTCTAGGGTTTTGGGTTGTTGGGAGCATTAAGTGGTCATCAAGCTTCATCCAAGTGTCCCCTTTGAAGTGTTCTTCAAGATTCTCATTTCTCACTTTCAAGTCTCATCTTCTCCAACTTCTAGGGTTTCCATATTTTCTAGGTTTTGGGTTCAAAACCTAGATTGTGAGTTTACTAAACCTTTGTTAAAACTAGATACACATCATAATCTCCTATTTGTTACTTTATCTCTATATGTTCAAATGTTTGGGAATTTCTTCATGAAAATAGTTGGAAGATGTATATATGTGGATGATTTGCCATGATTATCGTATATGTAGCATTATTTGGGATTTGTCTCTTAGATACACCATGTGGGTACCTTGATATGTTAAATGTATGCATATATGGGTACTATGATTATTCTAGTTGGGACACCATTTTGGTGATATGTTTATATGCATGATGAGCATGATTTATTATGGGTCTTTTGCTAGACATCACGAGGATAAGGTGGTAATATTATACCCGTAGTTGGTATTGAATTATGTGGGTTGAAATATACCTAAAGGACCCCTTATAAATGTTATGTGGACGAACCAAGTCAGTACACTAGGAGGATATAGTCTTGGGCGCCACTGTGATGGTATGTGCCTAGACCTCCGCCACTCGGGGAATTTTCTTAGCGATAGTCTTCGGGTAGGCCGGGCCTTTGGGGTGTTCCTTGTTAAGGGCATCAAGGTATATCGACTCTTGGGTGGGACTTGATTGGTGCTTTGGGTCTCCCCTAATGACTCCACATATATTGAACACTGGTTAACTGTTGATAAGAATTGTATATGTTCATGCATGCTTATTATTGTTCAACTCACTAGGCTTTTTGGCCTAACACTTGTTTGGTGTCGATGTGTATCTCAGGTTCTAGCGGCGGCGGTCTTAAGCAGGTTTAGTTGCTTTGGGGTGAGAGCTTGGGGGATTGCACATGGACGCGTTACACTTTTGGATATAGACAGTTTGAGTCTATAGATGACAACCCTTTTTGTAATCTCTTTTCTAGACGTAGAAATTAGATTAGTTGGTTGTTGTTAATTGTCCGTTAAATTACAATTGTGATTAAACAGGTTATTTATATATATATTCCCCATTTTGGGAGGCTCTTGCTATGGCAATTTTAGCATATCTCATGTCCGTTTTCCGGATTTTTGTTATCCCTATTTTTAGGGTGTTACAATACGTTGTTCAACAGGTATGCCTCTTTATGCACGACCCACGCGAACCACACATGCACGCTCTCCATCGGATCCTACGATATGTAAAAGGCACAGTTCACCTTGGTCTCCACCTAACGCCCTCCTCCACGACGGGACTGGTTTCTTAAACTGATGTCGATTGGGGCGGGTGCCCGGACACTCTACGTTCAACCTCCGGCTACTATGTCTTCCTCGGGAACAATCTCATCTCATGGTCGTCAAAACGGCAACAGACTATTTCTCGTTCAAGTACGAAGGCCGAATACCGCGGAGTTGCTAATGTCGTCTCGAAAACTTGTTGGCTTCACAACCTCTTGCTCGAACTGCATTGCCCAATAACAAAAGCTACATTGGTGTATTTTGTAACACCCTCAAATTTGGAAAGAGCAACTAATTTAAAATTTTCAATAATACCTCAAAGATGGACAAAATCTCTTATGGCAAGTTCATACTCGGAATACGATTCTAGAATTTAACCATCAACAACATGAATTGAGTCTTACATAAAGACTAAATAAAGGTCGGGTGTTACTAAACCCAATTACAAGTTGCTATTCCCAAGGTAGTTGCGGAAGAGTTCACCAAGCTACTCACCCTCGTGCAAATATAGTACCCATCTCTTCACGACACCGCTAGAACCATACCCCAACTGGAACCTGATACACATGCCGACAAATAAAAAGGTTAGGCTTAACGCCTAGTGATCTCAAGAGTTTTAACAAGAATAAATATATCCTTAAAAGAAAGAAAATCAATTCAAATCAAAATATTTCAAACTAATTTACTTTAGAAATAGAGCGACTCATTTTCCCACACTATGCACCCATGAAGACAACGATCCAGTACAAACACTCTTTATAAGACGATGCAACCCAAAACTCACTCAAAACGTGTATATAAATCAACTCCCAAATTGTGAAACCGTGAATAACACTTCACATCCCAAAACACCCAGAACACGGGTGGTGCATAACACTCAACCCATAAATCATGGTAAATAAATCCCATATATAATATGTCACCGAAAACATAGATACGAGACTCAGTACCCAGAACAAGCGTATCTCCGAGGATAAACAACCATTGGCATCAACCCTAACTAGGTCTTCAGTCGTATCTGACATCAACTCAAACCGAGTCTTTAGTCATATCGGACATCAACTCAAACCGAGTCTTTAGTCATATCAGACATCAACTCAAACCGAGTCTTTAGTCCCATACAATAAAACCGACTTTTATGCCTATAGATCCATTACATTACGGTCAGAACGCTACATGACTCAAAGGAATAACAACGCACTCAAAACATATAAATTCCTAAATAAGGTGCAACTAAGTACACCATACGTCCAAGGCTCCTCAACGAGCTACCAAAACCGGACACATGTTCCAAAGACTCCACCGAGTACAAATCAAGCTCCAAGCGGCTTAGTAGACGTTTGGCTAAACACGAGAACCCATATGGTTACATAACCCAAATTAAATCTTTCCCCAAAACTTTGTTTCTCAAATCACAATTGGCCTTCGGCCCAAACCAAAAGGTTCCCCATGTCTAAAATGTTCCCCAAAGCCGGGAATGACCCAAAACCAAAGGACCCATACATTAGTACTTTTCAAAACATGTCGTTTCATGAATGATGCATAAATCCCGACAAAACACTAAAAAATGCATTTTTGACCAAATTCCTATTTATGCAATAATTCATCGAAACCCATTCATTTATGACACATTTAACAAAATGCTCAAAAATCCCAAAGATATGTGCTACATAAGTTTATAAAGTTAAACACTTTCAAAATAACCAAACTTATCAGTAGTTAGCAATTTCATGCAAGACGCAAAACACTTTAAAATAAACATTTTGGCATGTACACCGTTTTCACAAATCAACTTGAACTCACCTTGCTAGATTTATGCTAAATCTAGATTTTACCCACGTAGAGCTCCATTGAAGAAACTTGAATCCTCAAAGCCAAAACCTCCAAAAACCTAGATTCACAAGATTCCAACCATAAACATAGATATTCAACCGAAAAGAATCGTTCCCCAACACTTTACATGAAGATCTCATCTATACCCAAAACCCTAATTTTCCAAAGATGAAGAATTAGAAGTTTACCTAAACCAATAGCTTGAATCCTCCACCAACACACCTCTAGGTTATCAAGATACACCACAAACTCCAAGTCTACAAAAGGGAGAACAAGGGTGGATGAAACCCTAGGTATCTTGATGAAGAAGATGGGAGATTATGGTTCCAACTTCCAAGTTTGCTAGATGAAGAAGGATTACTTGATTTTAGGAGTTGGACACCCAAAAAATGAGTTAAGGTTTGATTTTGGGGTTTGGGGGTCGGTTTGGGAGAGAAATGGGGGGAGGATTTGAGTTTAGGGTGAAAAATGGGGTTTGGGCAGAAATTTCTCGTTTTTGTGCACACAGCGGCTCCGCACGGGTGGCCACGTCCCTCCAGCCGCGCGGAGCTCTGCCGCCCAAAAATCTCGCTCGTTCACCGTTTTGGTCATAACTTATTCGTTTTAGCTCCGATTTTGCTCTGAAAAGAACCGTTGGACTCGTAATTGAATCCTTCATCTTTCTAGACTATAAAATATAGGATTCAAGTCCAAGATACTTTATCTTATTTTTCCCTAATATATAGGTTTCGGTATTAACTTGAAATGATACCTTCCGAAAATTGGGGTGTTACATATTGTGACAATATCAGTGTCGTTTATCTTTCAGGTAATCCCGTCCAGCATCAACGAACTAAGCATGTGGAGATCGACATTCATTTTGTGTGGGAGAAAGTCTCCTTAGGCCAAGTCCGAGTGCTACATGTACCGTCCCGTTACCAGTTTTCTAACATATTCACCAAAGGTCTACCAAAGATTCTTTTTGAAGATTTTTGGTCCAGTCTCAACATCCACCAACCTCCCGTTTCGACTGCGGGGGGGGGGGGGGGGGGTAATAGAATATCCTCCGTAAATAGTTTAGAGATAATTATGTATGTATATCTCTCCTAGTTTAGTTGATATACCGTATATCTCTCCTAGTTTAGTCGATATCCCTTCCTTGTAGATATCTCTTGGTACCTATATATATGTTGAGATAATATACAGAGAGAGGCAAGAATTCTGACCTCTATCAGTATGTTCCTTTGGTAGATGAAAATTTGATACCAAAAGTTGGTGATTACTTTCCGTCCGTTGAGTTGATACCGAAAGTTGTATGTTCCTTTGGTAGATGGAATCTGGATGAAGGCGGTGATGAACCTCAATGGAGATGAAGATCAATGAATCTCGATAGAGATGAAGATCGTGGAATCTCGATGAAGGCAGAGATGAAGATCGAGATTCATCTCGATGGAGATGAAGATCGATGAATCTCGATGGAGATGAAGATCGTGGAATCTCGATAAATGTGGAGATGAAGATCGATGAATCTAGATGAAGGCGGAGATAAATCTCGATGGAGATGAAGATCGATGAATCTTGATGGAGATGAAGATCCATGGATCTCAATGGAGATGAAGATCCATGGGTTCTTCAATGACGGTGGGTGCTTGATGATCGTTACTTGGTTGCATGTCACAAGCACCATTCCTAACATGTTGGTAGACTACTGCAACTCCTTCATTTGGTGCGTCATCGTCTTCATCTTCAAAATCAATGACAACCAGTGTTGAAGTAGTGTTCTTGAATCTAGAAAAGGTGTATCATAATTCAGAGCATTATCCTCTCGCTTCGTTTTCGAACTGAAAAAACAAAGAAACCCTTGATTCGGTACAAGATTCATCGTTCGGTCAAGTTTTCACAAAACATTATTGTAAAACTAACCTCGATTTCGATCTGCCATTGTTGAACAAGATTATGAACAGAACTGTATTCACCTCTTTCGGAGTTTGAGCGAAAGCAGTTTCTAAAGTGGAGGATTTTCAGGGATATGATTGGATTTAATAATTATTTCCATGAATATCGTGAGTTAATATTCTTGTGTTTGTTCTCGAAATGCCCTTGAATGTATCTGAGTTTCATTGAAAAAATAATTATAAAATAAATTAATTAATAATCAGCAATAAATATGATCTAAACCGTTGATTTGATAATCAAGGGTTAAGATGAGGGTTGTAAGAGTTGTACGATTTTATTGGTTGCAAATTAAAACACCCCTATATATATATATAGGGGGCCTTTCAAGGGAGAACTGAGTTATTTGTGATAACTGTGAGATCCAATCTCAACCACAAATCATATGATAAATTAGGAAATTATTAATTTTGGTAATTATGATTTAAATTATAATTGAAGGGCAATTTAGGTATTTTAAAAATATGCTCCATCCTCTCTCATGCCTCCTCTCCCCGACCAACTTTTTTGGTGAAACTTTTTTCCGGTGAAACTTTTTCCGGTGAATTTTTTCTGGCAAACACGTGCATTCTTTGATACCCTTAACTAAATAACGAAAATAAAGAAAAAGGACATAGTGTGATACACTTAGTAAAGCAACACCACCTGATACATTGTGATACACTTCATAAAACAAAGAAAATGCATTGTGATACTAATGTGATACCTCATTATGATACCAAATGTGATATCCTACTGTTATACCAAATGTGATACCCCATTGTGATACCCTATTGTTATACCAAATGTGATACCCCAACGTGATACTAGTGTGATATCAAATGTGATACCTCATGATATCCTACTGTTACATCGTGATACCCTTTGTAACATCAAAAAATACATCGAAAATACATGATAGCACACTATGATACCCTTTTGTAAACATCGAAAAAAAAATCGAAAAAAAAAACCCACCATCGCCACCAGGTTCGTTCGCAACCATTTCTCCGGCGGTGGCTCTGAAGCCGAAATCTTGCGAAGAGGAAAATGAGACCTGGTGCTGCCGCAGAGCGTATTGAAAAAGTAAAGTTCGGATTTTTTTTACCTTGTAAATCAAAATCCTTAACAATCTGAGAGCACCGGCAAGATGGCAGTCC
The DNA here is from genome assembly GCA_954870635.1 of Arctium minus. NCBI lineage: Eukaryota > Viridiplantae > Streptophyta > Magnoliopsida > Asterales > Asteraceae > Arctium > Arctium minus. The sequence continues at coordinate 149,480,274 of OX941081.1, forward strand.
GACCATTAACAAAGAAAAGCAAAAATTGTGCAGTCGCGCTATAAGACATACGTATTTGCACGCTTCCCCCATCGTACTCCCTTCGTAAGTCTGATGCCCTGCGAAACACGAAGCAAATTCAAGATTTAAGAAAACTGAACGTACTTCAGCCGACAACTAGATGGAGAAGGAGATCTGGATGGTATAACGTACTTCGACCGACAACTAAATTTAAGAAACTGAACGTACTTCAAGAACTTGGAGTTTTCATAAGCGATGGAGAAGGAGATTTGGCGCCAATAACGTCGGCTCCTTCATGGCCATGGTTCATTTGATGAAATCTTGTTAGAAAATAAAAGAAATGGTGGAATGGTAGCTAAAAGCAAAAGAGAAAGGTGTGATGGGATGGCCGGCAGGAAAGGGTGATAGGGTTATGAGTTGTCAATTGAATTAAATTACCATTATACCCTTCATTTTATTTTAGTAAACAACATTAATTATCTTTAATGATTGGCTCAAATTGGATCTCACGGTTATCACAAACTACTCAGTTCTCATTTGATTAGGCCCCTATATATATATATATATATATATATGATTGGCTCAAATTGGATCTCACGGTTATCACAAACTACTCAGTTCTCATTTGATTAGGCCCCTATATATATATATATAAGTGAGGTTGTCTTACGATATATATGTATATATAAATGGGGTTGGGTTTCAGTGACAAGTTGAGATTAACGTGAGAAGTGTGAGAAGTGGTTATCAACCGTTGGATGAGAAATGGATACACATTAGGATGAGATGCACCGAAATGAACCAGATCAATTCTCTTCTAAGGTGCAATTCATGGGAGGACATGAGACTAAAAGTGATCAATGGTTCAGATCCACTTCTCACGCTTCTCACGTTAACCTCAACTTCTCACATGATCATTCACCATATAAGTGAGGTTGTCTTACGATATATATGTATATATAAGTGAGGTTATCTGAGATCCAAAATGAATTGCAATTATTTTATTAATGTTGTAGGATAATTGGGTCATCGTTAAAGGATATGACGATAGAGATAATGATAGAGATAGATATAAATATATCAGAGTTAGATTAGAACTGGAATATCTCATAGATATCTACTTGTAACTTATCCCTATATAAAGGGCTTATGATTAATGAGAAATATAGATTTCATTATCTCCATTTATTATTGTTCCATTTGGTTTTCCCTTCAACACGTTATCAGCATGTAAGCTCGTAATTCATTATTCACCGCCGCTAACAGTTTTTCTATTCATTGCCCGACACTATTGGATGGTTTGCTTCCTACTACTTTAATCCAAGTAAGATTTTGTATGTCTTTCTTCTTTATATGTGATATGTTAGATATTAAATATAATTTATGATATGATCTATATAATGTTTTGTTATATTTTTATTATTAATATCAATGAATTGAAAAAATTAATATCAAATCGACAAGATTTATTTGGAAAAATTAAAATCAAATCAACAAGATTTATGTAATATTTATTGAAATATATAATCAAATAAATAAAAGTGGATAATGATATAAAAGAAAAAGAAGTATACTAAAAAATTGATTATTTATTGGAATTCATTGTGATTTCAACGTTGTTATTTAAATTAAGTTATTATATTGTTTTGTTTTTATTTTTTTGCCGTAAAAAGAAAAAAAATACCTAAAAATAATTAATTTATTTTTCAGTGGATCACAAGAGTTTTTTTTTCTAGTGATCAAACTTATAATAAAATGATTTTTAAAGATTTTTAGTCGTTCATTTATATTGTTATCAATTATTTATTAATTATTTTAGCTTTTTATCTAAACTAGACCAATTAAATTTAAGATCTATTTATTTTTTATTTATTTATTTATATTAGGCATGCTTAATTAGATTTGTTAGATCTAACTTTTAGGCGAATTCAAATAACTAATTAGACTAGTAGTTAATTTAATTTTGGCTTCAACTCATTTAACTTTAATTGGGTTAATATAATTTTTATTCTTTTAGAAATATCATTCTTTATTTGGACATCCTCAACTAGTTACAATATTGACATGTTTATTGTTAAATTTTAATTATGTTAATACTACTTACTTATTTGGATAACTAATTTAATTCAGACCATTTAAATTTAGTAATATATTGTTGTGAGATATGATAATCAACTATTATTTAAATTAGCAGTAAATTTATTTAACTTAATTATTTTGTCGTTTTATTTAATTATTAGGTCAATTATCGTTTAATTATGGATATGATAGTATTTATCGTTTTCAACTATTATTATTATTATTATTATTTATTAATCCTTATCTAGTTAGTTTACAATATTCATATATATATATATATATATATATATATGTGTGTGTGTGTGGTTAATATAAATGTTCATCTTAATATTCATATATTTAGATGCTTATCCAATTAGTTTACAATATCAATTATTTATTATTTATTTATGTTAATATTTAAATGTTCATTTTAATTATAATTCATAACCTTATAATTGTTTTTTGGAAGTTACACTTCCAATCCCCATAACTTTTGTTATTTTGCCAAAAGCTCCAAAATAGCATTTGCTTATTTTAATTGTGAGTTTCAACTCATAATTTTCAACTTTATAACTAATTTTTGGAAGTTACAATTTCAACCCCATATATTTTTGTTTTCCAACCAAAAGTTCCAAAAATATATTATTAAAATGTTAAAAGTTTGACTTTGACTTCACGTCAAAACCAAGGTTTATTTGTCTCACGGCAAAATCTCTCAAACTACTATTAAGATACTAAAATATTGAAGTTGGATTTATATGCTAAACTCATATTCTTTTTGGCCTCATACCAAGAGCTATATAATTAATATTGTTATCTTCAAACTAAATAAATCACAAGATATCGAAAGGATTTTGTCAAACGGGTGTAATTATCCCTAAGGTTTGTAGGGACTTAAGAAATCCATGTGATTTCCCTACTACCTGGAAATCCATTAGATTGAGTGATTTATTTTCGTAAATTGAAATATTGATGAAGTATTATCAACAAAATGTAAGCATACAAAAATCTAATATTGTTATGATAATGAAATTTCATACATAAAATAATAATTATAATCATAATCCATTGTCTTATCAAACAGAAAATCATTTATTATCCCTTATATATTTAAATGGTTGAAACAACTCATCTGTGATTTGATGTTCTAAACTCAAAGGAACTTGAGTACAAATATGAGTATCCAATGTAGTTGGAAAAGTATAAGAAAATACCTAAAAATTATTAACTCCCTACAGACCCTAAAACCAATCATCTGAAAAGGTTCAAGCAAATACCTGAATTTTTGACACGACACACCAGTCCCAACCTTCGGAGGAAATGCCATCAACTAAAAGTACCCAAGAACTGCGGGACGTCCCAAAAATAAAATTGGAATATTCATTACCATGTATTTCCTAAACTAATCATACAGTGGAGTGAAACTCACTTACTCGATTACAAGAAGGTAACTGATTTCAACAAATAAATGTTGTGTTTCAAAATGCATCTCAATCTTCGTGGCAAATAACTCACAGAAGATATCATAATTCATAACATTATTTCCACCTTTCATCAGAAAATATTAATGAAACAATATAAGTTGGAATGTAACCTTTAGACAAACTCATCAACCTACTGCAAGTGGTTGAAAGACATAACAAGGTTCTCACCACATATGTTGGGACAAAGAAAATTCCCAATATCAATAATGAAAGCGTTAGAGGTGGAAACAACTCCAAAGGATTGTGAGTTAAAAACAATTTCACACTGCAAGTGGTTGAGAGACATAACAAGGTTCTTTCAAATAACACCACATATGTCGGGACAAAGAAAATTCCCGATATCAGTAATGAAAGCGTTAGAGGTGGAAACAACTCCAAATGATTGTGAGTTAAAAACAATTTCACACATGTGACTTTTATGTACCGTGTGGACGAGACCCTAGAAAGGGTCAGGGTCTTGGTAAGAGTCAGGAAGGATTTTTCAACACCTGGAGTAGGGATACAACTACTAGCCCAGGTGATAATGGACAATCAAATGAGAAATGCACTAAAAAGTGCTTCTATCAAAAAGGGAACAAGTTGAAAATGAACTATAATATATTAATTTAATATTTAATATTGATTAAGCATATGTTTCTTTGAAATTTATTTTAAGTATCAAAATTAATTTATTTGCTAAAGTAAAATTGAATATGTAGCCATTATATATGTAAAGAAATACATCATATACAAAAATTTCAATATTCTCCGTTCCGTGTAGGAATGTATCGAGGAGAATTGACTTTTTTTGACCTCTCACACAATCTAAAAAAGATAGACTAATACTTATTTTATAATTTATCCAACCAAAATACTTAGACGATGGACTATCATTTTCTTGTTGGTACAAGATTAATAGGAACCTTGTAAATATATTCGTATCAAATGGAAATGAGCATATATACATAAGTTCTAATGAATATGAAAGGAAACATATATCATGGAAACTAATGTGTCAAACTAGTAGATTAATGGGTCATCCAAACATTTTTTTTGTCACCAATAAAGAACTTTGGGGCAATGACACATATATGTTTCGACATGACCATGTAGGACACCATGGTTATGACATAATGATCCGTGTATTTCCAAATACACATAAACACATTCTCTTTCAAGTGAAGGGCAAAATGAGGCAAATTGCAACTGTTGACTTCTGCGGCATAAGAAGCAACACCACCATTATACTATGCCCACTTGAATACCTAAAAGTTTTGTATGCCCTGATCCTTAGCCAAGACATGAATGAGACCATCCTAAAGCTAAGGATATAATACAAAAATATTCCATTGTTACAACGAATACAAGGTGATACTTATGGACATAAACATCCAGAATGCGGGACATTAAAGTACTTTATGGTTCTGGTTTCAACACGATGAACGCATGTCATATTATTGTCCACATAAAATACTGCACTTCTAGCACTAGTTATACGTTTAAGGGCTCACCACCCTGATTATTTCATCAAGTCTACATGACTTGGAATGCTGGAGAATTTACATCATAAGGATTTGATGATTATTGCATATGTAATGGGATCAATATAAAGTTTCATATACCCCATGTGTATATATAAAATGGTCTCATAGAAGTTGTTACCAAAAAAATATGATGGTATCTAGGGTATTGGTAATGCGCACCAATTTACCCAAATCTACCTGGGGTTATGCAAATATTATATGCAGTTCTTTTTCATTTTTAAACCCACAACTAGCTAACGAGTCTCATGTGTACCAGTTGGTAACTGGATATAAGTCTGATATTTTACATTTACGCATGTTTGGTTGTGTAGTATTGTGTCAATTGCACCCCCACAGCGCATCGAAATGGGTCCTTAAAGACGATTTGGTATATGTTGGATATGAATCCCTAACAATTATCCGCTAATTAGAATCCTTGACTAGTGATCTCTTTACTGCTAGATTTGCGGGTTGTCACTTTCATGCGATAGTCTTCCCGTCGTTAGAGGGAGATAGGAAAAATGATTTTCTATGGGAACGACCAGAAGTGTCATTGGATATTCCCACTATGTCTCATTTTGATCCCGAAAATTTCACAACGTAATGTTGAAGTTAAACGAATCAGGCTCGATACCTGACACGTTTAATGTTATTTCAAAAGTGACAAGATCACATATACGAGCTGCAAATATACTCACAAGGTCAAAAGTCCCCAAACAAGGGCACAACGTAGCTGTAACGTATGTTGCAATCACACATAGTGGAGGTGTGGTTGAAGTTGTATCTCCTAAAAGGAAATAGGGGAAACTACTTGGTTCGATAAATACTCATCTAAAGGAAGAGAACAGTAAGGCACAAATATTTATCATCAATACATAAACCTCTTACGAGATTGTCTCTGATTAAACTATGTCTATGAATCATTACTGGAGGACGCTCAGAAGTTAACATTGATTCCAGAGATCAAAGAAATCTCAAATGAATTATGAGAGATGCATATGAGTCGATGGACAGATCATACATACTCATTGATGATATATTCGTATATACTAATGCTCATGAGATGACAGAGCACATTGACATCGAACCATGCTCAGTTGAAGAATGTCAACAAAGAGCAAGTTGGCCTAAATGAAAAGAAGCAATCCAGGAGAATCATATTATTTGACAAATGAACAGGTATTTGGTTTGGTAGTGCTAACCTACCAAGTGTAAAGCCTGTAAGACATAGATAAATCATTTGTCATAAAGTGTAAAGAGAATAATTAAGTCATAATGTATGAGGCTCTCCTTTGGCGCAATGTTTCTCACAACGCCCTGGATTGACCACGAGAAGGCCCACCTAGTAGTTTCCGAAGGACAGGAAATGCAGCTTATGAATGTGGTTACCACATATCTCTGGGGGGGGGGGGGGTCTAGATTCAAAGATATATAAAAGTGATTGATGATATTACGTTACCAAAATCAAGTAACTCTAAACCACGAAATGTGTTTGCAATAAAATTAAACGCTCACTTTATAAATTAAAGCAATCTATAAGGATGTGGTATACCCGCCCAAGTGAATACTTGATTGGGAAACCACGAAATGTGTTTGCAATAAAATTAAACGCTCACTTTATAAATTAAAGCAATCTATAAGGATGTGGTATACCCGCCCAAGTGAATACTTGATTGGGAAAGGGTATATAAGAACGATGAACTGTGCCTTTGCGTATTTATTTAGGAAAACAGGTTCCAGATTTTCAAAGTAGCTTTATATGTCGATGTTATGAACATAATAGGCACTCTTGATGAAATAAGAGAAACCACAAGCTATTGAAATTTAATTTGAGATGAAAAATCTTGGGAAAACTTGGTTTTGTCTAGCTATTTGAGCTAGGACACCGAGTTTGTGAAATATTAATTCATGATCCCATATGTCTAGAAAATAATCAGGCAATTTAATATGGACAAAGCGCATTCGGTTATCACTCCCATGATCGGCCGAAGTGTTGGATATAAAGAAAGATCCATTTCGTCTAAAGGGTGGTGACGAAAAAGTGTTGGGGAGTTGGAATTCCCTATCTAAGTACAATATGCGCATTATCGTACTTACCACAATACATTTGACCATATATTGTATTTCTCAGTGAACTTGTTTGCTAGATTTAGCTCAGCGCCAACGCAAACGTCATTGGAATGATATCAAGTTAATCTTTTAGATCCATTGACATGGGCTTATACTTTACATATAGAAAGAAAAATGAGATTGATAATGGAACTTCAATACCTACTTAAAATGTAAGCAACAAAAGTACCAGCTCTTATAGAAAACACCAAACAATGTCTTGGTATGTCTTTGCTGATATTAGGTAACTGTCTAACCCATACAAAGTGTAACACCCTAAAAATAGGGATAACAAAAATCCGAAAAACGGACATGTGGTATATAACATTGCCATAGCAAGAGCCTCCAAAAAATGGGGAAATATACAAACCTATTTAATTACAGTTGTAATTAAACGGACAAATAAACAACAACCAACTAAACTAATTTATATATCTAGAAAAGAGATTACAAAAAGGGTGTCATCTATAAATCCAAACGTCTTCTCCAAAAGTTATAAGTCCGAGTGCAAATATTCCCAAGCTCTCACCCAAAGCAACTATGCCTGCTTAGAAACGGCACCGCTAGAACCTGAGATACACATCGACACCAAACAAGTGTTAGGCCAAAAAGCCTAGTGAGTTGAACAAGAAATAGCATATAAGATCAATTACAATTCTTATCAGCAGTTAACCAATGTTCAATAAATGTGGAGTCAATAGGGGAGACCCATAGCACCAATCAAGTTCCACCCAAAGAGTCGATATACTTTGATGCCAACTAACAAGAGGCACCCGAAAGGCCCGGCACATACGGAGACTACAACTATGGAAATTCCCCGAATGGCGGAGGTCTAGGCACATACCATCACGGTGGCGCCCAAGACTACATCCTCCTAGTGTCTACTAACTTGGTTCGTCCAACATAATTTATAGAAGGTTTTAAGGTATATTTCAACCAAGCATATTTCAATACCAACCAAGGTTTTAAGGTATATTTCATCCTACTCAATATAATATCCAACATAAAACTCATAAGATAACCGTTCTCATCATAAAGACATTGTATCATCAAAAAGGTATCTCAAGTAGAAATCATCATAATACCAAGGTATGCATACATTTAATCATGATAAGATACACATAACATATATTTATAAGAAAACCCCCAATACTTGAACATTTAGAGATGAGCATTTTGAGTAAATAGACAATAATAACAAGTAGGAGATTAAGATGTGTATCTAGTTTTAACAAAGGTTTAGTAAACTCTCTATCTAGGTTTTTTACTAAAACCTAGAAAATAGAAACCCTAGATGGAGGAGGATGAACTTGGAAGAGGTAGTTGGTTGCCTTGATGACTTCAATGAATGAGCCTTTAATGAGTAACTAGTTGTGTACCCGCGCAATGCGACGGGGTGTAAAATCATATTGTAAAATAAAAAACATAGATCGTTGAGATACATTTAAAATAGGGAAAAGTCCATAATGGAGGCGACCAAACTCGACATTTCTTGAAGACGACCGATGAAAACGAAGAAGCAAGAAACGTCTATGTATAACGGAATCGATAAATGAAGGTGACCAAACTCGACATTTCTTGAAGACCAAGTGAGTTGTAACAGACCGAACTCGAGAATGGAGGCAGCCATTGTAATAACTCAGACCGACACCTCGTTAACTTTCGACCATTACCATTGATCAAACCAACATTCTTTAGTTTCCATCTATTTATTGAACCAACACCTCGTTAAATTCCTGATTGATTGAACCAGCGCCTCGTTAACTCTTGTTGCAATATCCATCAATTGAGCAAAAACCTAATGCAGACATCAAACAACAAAAAAAATAACGAACAATCAAAATAAATCACCAAATAACCAACGATCAATCAAAATCCATGTGATTTAGAAAACACAATAAATCCATGTGATTCAGAAAAGTTAAAACATACGTAGAAAGATAATATTGAAACACTTATCAACAGTTCTTCTTGGTTGCATCAACACCATCATCTTCTTCTCCCGATGAGAGAAACAACCCTTTTTATTCAATTATATTGCAATATTCATGTTATAATTTGTTTTAATACGAAGTTTCACATATAGGAGCTAGAAATAGCAAGAACAAATATCACAAAAATGTCTTTGAGATATAATTGGTTTTGTGTACCATTTACAGATGATTGTGGGGCACTCATGATGGCTTTCCAAACACCAAACTTAAAAGATCTTAGGTTTGACTACCACTTTCTGTAATGTTTCTACAAATATGCCACTCACAATGCCTTGCTTATGGTACTCACTTTTTTAGAGTTAATCTATATTTCCTTATGTTTCAAATGTAATTTTGAAAGCCAAAAATGGATATAAAGTATGCATGACAGTAGTAATTTTTGAACAATGGCCAAAATGGCTAGACAATTCTCATGTCTCAACTTCGTAAGATAAGTTTCAATGTCAAATAGGAATTTGTGATGGTTTCCAATGCAAGGTAAGTATTTTATAATATTAAAATTCAAATACATAAATTTAGATAATCACAATTAAACTGAAGGCCATTACTTCATTTAAGAATTGTAACCGACCATACCATGGTGTAGCTGAAGCACAACAAAAACTCAATTCCACATCATCGATGCTCTCATAGATGTTCATTTCTTCACCCGGTCCAACATTCCCATTGTCAAGTTTACTGAGTTGGTAATCAATCTGGTGCTTCTCTGCAACAATTCTTATGACCAGTTCAACTGCTTCAAGAACTTTATATCCCCTGCGAAAGAAATCCAACTGCTCTTGAGAGTAGAGAGGAAAACCAAAATAGAATTCATGTCCACCTCACAAAGAAGGATCAAAGATAATTACGTATAAACCGGTCATATTAATAAATAAAAAGGTGGCACCTGTGCAACATGATGGCGAGTAGCCTATGTCAAAAGGCTACGACACAATCCCTCCTTGAGTGATTTTCCCGGAATGCACATAGTAATGTAACTACGACATCTCAACCTTTCCACTTTTAAACATCCCCTTCTCTTGTTGTTGTGAAATCATGTATTCGTACGCCTCTCAAAAGTTAATGTATGCAGTAAACAAAGCTTCACTTCAATGACAATAATTCGAATGGGGTGAAAAATAAAATATACCTTTTTCATCACATTGAAGTTTCATCTAGTGCATCTGTAACAAACAAACAAGATAAATGCCCCATTTTCCTGCTTATGCAAGGATAGTGGCATTTAATAAAAGATATGAAATAGTTATATTACTTCCTTCTTAAGCAATGTAGTTCAAGGAAAAGTAGGGAAGAACAACTTAAAGGGTTTTACCTCCGTTTATAAAATAAAATATGTGTTTTATCAAGTTCGGAGAGGTCATAGAAGAGAGTATCAAAAATCTGTATCTTGGGACCTTCAACCATCTTCAACAAGCTCTTTAACTCCTCTATAACCATTCACCTGAAAACAATGTTAAACAATCATATACTTATGATTTCAGAGTTAAAAAAATGAAAAAGCAAACATTTAAAGATGAAATCTACAACTAAATTTGAATGTTTAATAATTCAACCAAAAGAGAGAAAAAAATCAATAGTGCACCCACATTAGAAGTTGCTGCCTCGGAGGCAACCATTCCCCTACTTCTTTTGGTTCCTTGGTTGAGGTTTCCTTGGGGTGTTAACACCAATTGTTATTTTCCTTGGGTGTTAACAACAATTGTTGTGTATTATTTGATATTTAAGAGAACATATAGTTTAATTAGTTTAGTTGTTACCTAGATGTATTTTTGAAACTGACCATATGTTGATACATTTTTATTTTATTTATTCATCATTCTGGGATTTTATTACTATACTCAGGCACACGTAAGTCATTATGATGATCTGGTTCCAACTTTATTCATCATTATATGATGTTTTAAACACTAAAAACATATTAGGATGGGGTTGACTCTACTTGGCATGGTGATCTGGTTCCAACTTTACCGAATGGTATATCTGGTTCCAACTTCAAATAGTCAACTTCCTACTCCTCGACCCTTCAAGATAAGGTAGTAAAGATTTGAACTTGAAAGGAAAATGAAAGAACAGAAACAAAGATTGTGCAGAATTTGGAAATAAATATTACTTTTTTTTCTATTTTTTTCGCTGGTTCAAATCGAAAAACTTGAAAGGAAACTGAAAAAACAGAACAAAATTCTGATGCAACCTCACTCCATCTTAAGGTCATGCTGTCTTGATGGAGCATTTTGAGTATACAACAGATGAATGGCGCAAAAATATGATAGGTGAAATAGTTTCGATTAAGTAGTATAAACCATGAATTTCACTTCATCGGATGCTTGAATCTCAACAAAAAATATCCCTTTAAAAGAACATATAAGAAAACATGAGAGGATGAGATAAGCAACCAAAATGAAGAAGCCTCTTTGAATCCTTTAGAAACTTAAACTTGAAACATCAATCATTTATTCAAAATATCACTCAAAATATCACTGATATAAAGAAAATCCTTTGAACGTCCTTCTCAAAAGAAGTGTGGATGGGTGCAATGACTCACGACCACAAATAACCTCATGTTTTTCGTAGACTGCAGACTAAACAACGTTCATTAGTTTAAAATGTCTTATCACATAAACACCAAGATTTCTTACACATGTTACGGACTGTAATATAGAACAGTTGGTTTTGAAAATGTGAAACAAACGCCTATCAACTTCCACTTCTCAAAAAAATGAACTAATATGTAATCAATCATCTCTCACAAAAGCACGGATGGTCGTCTATTAGCAACATAGACCTTGATAAAAACATAAACAATAATTACATTCACACACGATAACCTACTGAACGTCATGTAACAATGTCGAAACAAGAAGCGATCAACAGATCTACAAATACAGAAAAGTGGAAACTAACTCACAACTCCAGTAGGTGTATAGGTCGTGATAGAGGCAAGAGCACCATTCTTCACTGCAGAAGTCCCAAGGTCTGGATTCAGAAAGCAGATTATATCTTTCAAAAACCTAATTTCAAACACAAATCTCAGTCCTCAAAAAACTAATTTCAAACCCAAATCATGGTCCCCAAAATTCTAATTCTGAAATCAACAAAATGACAAACCCATAAATCGACAACTCACCTTTGATCGATAACAAAAAAATGACCACCACGAAATCAGTAGACATTCCCAACATAGCTATAAGCTATTTATTACATTAATGGTCAGATTTAATGGTAACCCTTGAGCCCAAATTTTGAAAATAGAAACCAGAAACCTATTTGAATCAAATAATACACAATCACATTGTCAATATAATGCAATATATCTTCTTTTAGTAATCCACTTAATAAACCCTTTGACAATCAAATTCCAACAGTAGCAAATCAGTATCAAAAAATCGACAATAACAACAAATTGAAAAGAAAGACGGCAGCAAATCGAGAAGAAAACAAAAAAAACTCAAATCAATGGTGAAATCGTACCTGTTAATAAAGAAAGAAACCCAAACAACAGAGAAATCAAAGGTGAAACCTTTGAAGAAACCATGAAAGTAAAAAAAAAAGAAACTGATGAAATCATACCTGAGAAGAATGATTTTAAAACCTTGTGCAAGCAGAAATCGTAACTGGCTTGAATAATCGATGGTGAGAAATCGATTTAAGAGGAGCATTTAATGATTTGAAGCCTGATATGTATTTATGAGAAGAGCATATTTCTGTCTGCGTCTTGGAGGATAAAACGGTGTCTTGGAGGATGAAACGGTGTCTTGGAAAAAGAAAGAAATTATGAATCGGTGCCTTGAAAGAAGAGTTGAAGTTGATACGTATTCAGAGATGGAGTTGTGGATTACATGCATTAATGGTGTTGTACCTTAGCAATGAAAATTTGTAAAGTTGAAAATTAAGTAATTTGGCATTAGGAGGCAGTACATAAGGCTTAAAAGGTTGTAATTAAGAAAAGCAACCCAAATGCTTTATAAAGTAGTATAGATAAATGCTATCCCAAAACCCCAACTAGAACTAGGTTGAAAGTGATGAAGGTTAGGGTTTTGAAAGGAGAAAATCGTCCTTGGTGACTGCAAAATCGCCCAACAAAACGAGGTCAAGAAGAAAATGAAGTTAAAATCAGTCAAGGGTCTCATTTATACTCCCAGACACCGACGGCGATAGTGCCATTGGCACTATCGCGTGTCACAATTGCGCCGCTCATCTGACTCTCGGTACACTCTCCGCGAGAGTGACCTGAGATAGTGACAGTGTCACTATCGCATGGTCACAATCGCACCAAGCCAACCACCCGCGGTACAAACCCCGCGATAGTGACTGGCGATAGTGACAGTGTCACTATCACGTGGCACTATCGCGCCACACCCCCAACTGCCCGAAAACTCAGCCAAATTCGATAACAAGTACGAGGTAAAACATTTCAATAAATATATAACTCAATTAACAGATTAGAAGGATAATATGCATACATAGGGGACTTTAGTTACTCTAATAATACAGTTAACGGAATGTGAGAAGTAAATACTTACCTTTAGATTTTTCGGTTGTTACACAAAGGTTGTTCCCCAATTTGATAAGGAATTACTACAGGGAACACTCCGATTGCTTGGAAGTAAGCTAAGCAATCCTTTGTAACTACCTCCTTGAATTATTCCAAGAATATTACTCTCCATGAGATAATTAAATAATGTATATGATTAAGGACTATCATTACATATATTAGAGGAGCTAGTAATTTTGGATTCAACCAATATCCTACTTGCATATATGAAAATAATGCATCATGTATCGAAGAAATGAATGTAAGATACATCAAGGGTGATAACACAAAGCATATTCTGCTTAAGTTTTAAACAATCAACAATAAGAAAACTCTCCTCTAGATTCAAGTGAATCAATTAAAATGTCAGGAGAACATGACACATTTTACCAAATCATTACCTAAAACCATATTTTGGGAAGCATGTAGAAAGTAAATACAAATGTTTTTTCAAACTCCCTTGATTAATGCACGAATCAGGGGGAGTAGTAGACAAAAGGGGGAATCTACTATGCATGTGATATTGGTATGTGGTGTTCTTTCCTTCAACCAAGGTTTTATTTTTCCCATTGGGTTTTGTTTCTTGGTGTAAGGTTTTAGTGAGGCAACAATTTATATACCATCATAATTTCCTAACTCTCATGATTAATGTAGGAATCTAAGAGAAAACTAGATTGAAGGAAAAGTCTATGTATTGCAAAGAAGCTGGTGCGTTGTACTCTTTCCTTCGTCAGACTTTTATTTTTTCCCACTGGGTTTTTATTTTGGCGTAAGGTTTTAACGAGACAACAATTGTGCACCATCACTCCTTTAACTCGGCACAAGGGGGAGTGTTGTAGTATAATTGTGTCATCGTCTAAAGGATATGACGATAGAGATAGATATAAATATATCAGAGTTAGATTAGAACTGAAATATCTCATAGCTATCTACTTGTAACTTATCCCTATATAAAGTGCTTGTGATTAATGAGAAATATAGATTTCATTCTCTCCATTTATTATTGTTCCATTTGGTTTTCCCTTCAACAATTAAGAGTTATTTAAGTATTAATCAAAGACTTTTGTTAAAATATCACTGAACACCCTCAATACCGTTTAATAGAGTCCCATCGTTAAGAAAATCAAACACACTTGTGGCTCTAGACTTTCAAATCCCTTTTGGTAATCAGACCTCCATCAATGGTGAAGGAGAGGCAATTCGGGATCTCAAAAGAGAGTCCTAGGTTTTTTTTTTTGGGAAGATAAAGAAGTTGCGATATATGAGTTTGAAATTAGAAATGGGGTAACCCTTTTTCGACTCCTATGGAATTAAATATAGTTATCTATGAGTATAAAGGTTCCAACTCTAATTGTATTGATCGTTGTTTTCCAATTTACCGAATATCAAAAGTTGGTTGAAAAGTTGATAATTCAACTTATATCTGACCCATTTTTTCATGTCCCAAGTCTTAGTCATTTCGAGCATGCACCTTGTCAAATGTCAATCGCATTTAAAACTCACCTTTAGACTTTAAAGGTATTTGAAGTTGTCTACATGTAAAGGAATTAGTATAACCTAGTATGATAATTTTGTCTTGAAAAGGTATGTTAATTCTGAGTAGGGTAAATGTTTATATACTCACATCACATATCCGGATATTGTCTATTTCTAAGATATTATTTTATTTCTTGAAAAATTAAAAGGTAGTCAATACTATTATGATCTTGTTCAAAGGCAGAAGTAGAGTATCAAGCTATCGAGGGTTGTGCCTCTGAATTGTGAAAATTTGTGGGTTTCAAACATTTCAAAGCATCCAAAAATGGATAGTTTAATTTCAATTGATTTGTCTTATAATAATAAATATGTAGCATAGCATCCTTTTTTTTATGAAATGCAAAACATATATTAATTGATATACATTTGGTAATAAAAAATTATTGTAACATTTTAAAGTTGGTCAAGGTTGATTTTTGTAAATCAGATTGAGATATTTTCATTAAGGTATTGTTTGGTAAAAGCTAGTTTTTTTTTTTGGTACATGTTTGGATGACCATAAACTAGTTTATTGAAAAACTACTCATAGTAGCGTTTTGAAAAGTTAGCTTATCAGCTATTTTGCCAAACATAGCCTAAATCGTTAAACACTTTTCAACATAATTTTTTATTCAATTTACGCGGTATGAACGATTTGTTCTATAACCGGATTGAAGGAGGATATTAGAGCATCTCCAATGCAAGGTTCTTATAAGCAAAAAGTGCAATGGTTTGTAAGAACTAGCATTGTGAAGAGTTCTTATAAGAATCCAAACTCCTTTAGGTTCTTAAATAAGAACTTTGGTTCTTACCTTGATGTTTGATGTGAAATGATATATTACTAGTTTTTCTTTTTATTTTCTTTACTTTATAATCATTAATATAATATATTTAACTTATATAAGTATTATATGGGACCCACAAAAAGAGTTTTTTGTAAAAACTATTATTGTAACATTTTATGTGAGTTCTCGTTTTGATGAGTTAGAAGTGAGATTACAACAAAAAGAGTAAAAATGAGGTTCTTATAAGAAACTCCATTGAAGAGTAATTATGAATCATGACTAGGTATATGTGCTGATTATTATTTTAGTTATTTGTTTTATTTTTATTTTTGAGGTTGGACTAAGTTGATAAGTTTCTGGCATGAGACGGGCTATCTGTGTGCATTGTAGAAGTAGAAGGATCGCAGGTGAAAAATGCAAAGGTAGCGGTCCTAGCGGAGCAATTTTATAGTACAGGGGCAAAAGATTTTATATTGAGGGGTTTCGTTTTCTTATTAATGTAGATCTTATATTTTATGAGGGTTAGATTTTGATAAGAAAAAAAATTATGATGAGAAGCGGATAGATGCATCAATATATACCAGATCAATTTCGATTTCAAGTATGATTTATGGGTGAGTTTAAGATTAAAAGTGATCAATGTTTCAAATTCTTTATTACCTTCTCATCTTAACTATATTTCTCACACGATGTTTTGTTTATTTTACAATATTTCTATTTTTTTATTAAAAATATATTTGTTAAATAAGATGATTTTTAATTTATTATAACTTTATTATAAATGGCTTTGAATTATGAATAAGTTACGGTTGTTGAAAGCAATAAGGGAAGGAAGAAGGATTAAGGAAAACTGTGGACGGGGATGATAGGATGAAGCTTTCGGTATGGTGTACCCAATATAAGATTTAATTAAATTTACATAAATACCCCATTAAACTTTATAAGGATATAATGGTGGGTTTTTTTTTTAGTTGATGACTCAATATATAAACATAACGTTTAATGACCAAAGTGAAAATCTTGTAAAATTTGATTGGGTATTTTATTTTTATATAAAGTTGAGAACCGAAACCTTCAAACGTAATTCATAATTTGTTTTACGTTCTGTACATCTTGATTTATTTTATGGTTTTAAGAGATAAAAGAGTCTTGCGTTTGATATCAATTTTATAGAATATCATCGTTTATCTTGTATTTAAATGTATTTATTAGTTAGTTTTATATGGTTAAAGTATCTTCAACACAATCTTTAAAAATTCTTCAAAATAATGTATTAGAATTCAGCATCTTAAAAAAATTATATTCAACTCCAAAAATATCTTTCACTTTAGATTACAACATTTGATTATATTATTAAAATATATCGTATATTTAATAAAATATTAACTTTCTTTTTTAAACATTTACCTTTAAAGAAGTTCAATAGAAAAATATCCGTCTCATAGTAATCATTTATTTTGAAATTCTCCATATTTGGAGAATTTCACTCTCTCTCATACTTTATCCATTTTTGGGATGAAAGTGAGGAGAGAAACAA
Source organism: Arctium minus (assembly GCA_954870635.1). Classification (NCBI taxonomy): domain Eukaryota; kingdom Viridiplantae; phylum Streptophyta; class Magnoliopsida; order Asterales; family Asteraceae; genus Arctium; species Arctium minus. The sequence continues at coordinate 149,497,792 of OX941081.1, forward strand.
AAAGGGCACTAATAGGCAGATCAAGTAACGGGGTTCAAATGTATATGTTGTTCAGTCGTTTGCGACGGTGAAGGTAAGGGGAGAAACCGATAGGGCACCATTGGTCGGGATTTAGGTTACGTTATGTGTGAGTATATATTGATATAGAGACTCAATTATTTGTTAACCAAGTAAATAGTATTAACTTTGTTAACTGGTATGATTATTTCATTTTTTTATCAACGGTTTTAATTAAATGGAAGGTATAATCCGATAAAAAAGAAAATAAATAAATGAAGAATTTTTTTATAACAAATTATTTTATATTTTTGGAAGATGATCATTTTATATTTTTGGAAGATAATCAATAATAATATTTAAATTATTTTTTATTTTTTTAAAATATAATCATATTTTTATTTTAGGTAGTAATCAATAATAATATTAAAAAAAATTAAAGGTAAAACCATAAAGTTTATAAGTAAAACAATGATTTTTTTTTTTAATGAAATTTGGTTGTTCCATTTTTTTCCAAAGTTTATAGATGAAACTAGAAAGTGAATGAGATAATTAAGAAAATTTAAACAAGTTTATAGGTGAAACAATAAAGAGAATGAAATTTAGATAATATTTTTTTATATTTAATGAAAATGATAATTAAGGAATGTGATAAATAATTGAATAAACCAAATATTTAAGAAATATGATAATTAAGTAATGTAATAATTGAATAAACCAAATAATTTAAGGAATATGATAATTAAGTAAATATTTAAGGAATATGGTTAACAAAGGAAGAGGACTCTATCGATATATATATATATATATATATATATATATATATATATATATATATATATATATATATGTACACTAGATTCGACCCCGTGTATTACATGGGGTAATTTAAAAAAATTAAATCATGCCAAAAAACTTATCTTACAGATATGAATGATAATCGAAAGTACGATACTACTTTTTCAAGCTTTTTTCTCTTCATAGTTGTTTTATTTTTGCAGCTGTTTACAAAATGTCCTTGTTTTAGGCAGTTTTCACCAAGGAAGTTTTGCAAAAAATTAATAAAAAATATGAATAAATATTAAGAATTTATAAAACAAAATTTATAATAGAACGTAAATGAAATTATAGAAAAGTGCATAGTTAAAATATTAATAAAATAAGAATCACGTATCATAAATTATCAAATACTTCTTTATATACAACATTTTTTGTTCTATTACTAATTATACATTCATCATCTATAATTAATATTTTTAAAATTAAAATATCATAATGTCAAGAAAATAAAATTAAAAATTAAAAAATGTTATTTTATAAAACTTCATGATAAAAATCAAAATTCTTGTATAAAAATTTAAAGAGGATGAGGTTTTTATAAAAAATTTTGAAGTAAAAATTGATATGAAATAGCCAAAAGAAAATTAAGACAATTTAGTGATTATTTGTATCAAGTATCATACTAATCACGACACATTAATTTGTATATATTTATGATATTTAATAATATAATTAAATCCAAAAATATTCAATATTTGAATCATTTCGAAGGTATTGACGAAGGATTACAATGGTATAATATGTAAAAAATAATAATGTTTTTTTAATGCATTTTTGTTCATATACATTATTTATGTTTATATGATAAAAGTCTAAAATGAAAAATAAAAAAGTAAGAGATTAAAAGTAAACTACATACCTAATTATAAGAATATTAAATATAAGGTATAAATTAAAAAAATTGAATTAAGGAAAGATTTAAGGAGGAATGAATGTGGATGTGTTAAATAAACTTATAATGTAAAATGCGTTTAAATACATGTTTGGGCGGAAAAATAAAAAAATTGGTTCACCAGAAGGCGACACGTGTCCTTCTAGTTACTTATTTATTATATGTATATATATATAATAAGCTGTATGTATAATATTATATTTTTTTAATAATTTGTTAATGAAAACTTAAGAGAAGAGTAAAATGATCAAACAACCTTCATTTAATTGAAATTAACGGTAAAAAATATACAATGTTAAAGGGAGGGATTAGAACTTCTGAAAACTGACAAACATAAGAAACCAAATTCCAGTTTATGAAACCTAGAGATGATATCCGTTGAAAAGTGGAAACCTTAGGACCAAACTTAAATTTTAAGAACTTTTTAGCAAATGTTTTAGAATACTAGAAGCGTACTCGCGCAATGCAGCGAGATACATCACGATTTTAATGTTTCATTTTGTTTTTTGTTTTTTTGTTGATTTACAGTACGATCTTGGATGGTTTTGAGAAAGTAATAATGTTTTTTTTATAAATTTGTTTAATTCAAGCTTAACAATATAATGTTTTTTATATAAAAAAATTAAGTATTTTGTTAGAATTCAATAATTATCTTATATATTTTAATGACATCTAGAAAAAAATAACCAATTACATATTTAATAATATAATTAATAATTAAAACAAATTTATAGTAATATAATATATTAATTAATAGTGATATATGAAAAGATCTGCATAAAAGGAAGATCCTGCACATATCAAATTGATATGTGTTAGAAGTCTGCAGTAGTAATATGTATTTTGTGCTTTAAAACTTGTAAATTAAGAGATTTTTAAAATCTTACATAAAATGATGGTACCCTATGCCTAATAATTTGTATTTAAGAGTTTTTTATTCGTGTTTTATAATATGGTATATATAATAAAAATATTATGTTTTTTTTCTAAAATGAAAGAAGTAATTTATTATTATTATTTAAGTTTTGTTAGTTTGAACAAAAATAAATAAAATAATATGATTGAAGATGATGACCAAATATAGATATATAATTAATATTTTTAAGAGTAAATTATATGTTTGGTCCCTGTGGTTTATGTGTTTTAATACTCTGAGTCCCTATTTTGAAATATCTATGGATTGCATCCTTGTGGTTTGCATTTTATAACACGTTGGGTCCCTAAATCTAAGTCCGTTAAAAAAACTATGTTAAATTGGTTAAGTAGAGAGGTATTTTAGTCATTCTATTTTTTTAATTTCTATTAAAACAACAAGGACCAACCATGTATTAGACATTTAAGGTTCCCCAAGCGAACTCCACCCCCTCCTCTTCTCCGGTGAACTTCGTTGTCTCCCTTTATCCGGTGAACTCCGTTGCACACAATATTAACAGAGACGACATCCACCACCATCACCCCCCTCTATATTCAACACCTCATAAAATTATGCCACATGTTATTTTGAACCCACCTTTCCCCAACTCTTCTTCTCGGGTGAACACCACCGGTTGTCTTCTTCAACAATAATATTGACCCAGTAAATTTAATTTATTGAAGAATCATGAACAAAAACATTAAGCCAATAAATTTAATTCAACACAAAACTAATTACAAAATTTTGCAATACAACCAATGAAACAAAACCCTAAAATTAATATTTAAATCAATACAACTCAAATGCAAAACCCTAAATATTGAAAAAAATGGAAGATGAAACAGATATGGAAGATGAAAAAAATTACATCTTAAAGTAAGAACCCTAAATAATGAGATCTCTTCGTCATTTTGAATTCCTTTGCAGATATGGAAAAAAAATATTGAACTGGAACAAATATGAAGATAGCTCTATTGGATGTGAGGCAAAGGCAGACTGGGAGGCAACTATAGACGTTAGGAGGTAGCCTCAGGTCTAGGTGGGGAAGTGGAAGTCGTGAGGGTAAGGGAGCAAGCCGAAAGTGATGATGAAGAACTCGAAGGAGAAGCAAATTTGTTTCTCGTATGTGACACGAACCAGAAGAAGAAGGAGAAGTAGATCTGTGTCGAACTCCACCATCGCCACCATGGAACTCAAATTTAGGTTTGGGTTTGATTTTATGTTTTTAACTTAGGTGTCAGTTTTTGTTTTTAATATTAAGTGGGGAAGATGATAAGGGGGAGAGAGGGTTCACCGTAGAAGACATGAAGTTTTTTGTTTCCAAAACTTTTAATGGGTTTTAAGAGTTAAAAAGTGATAAAATCTTAAAATGACCAAAATACCCATTGTGTGCCTTGCACATTGGTACTTTAACGGATAGAAATCAAATGGAGTTAGGTTTAAGGACCCAACACGTTATAAAATGTAGACCATGAGGATGAGATTCATATATATTTCAAAAAAGGGACCCAAAGTGTTAAAACACATAAACCATAGGGACCAAATATGTAATTTACTCTATTTTTAAATAAGTAATTGAGAAAATATTAAACCAAAAAATTATAGTCTTTGATTATTCGTGTGATTTTGTCCTTCGTTGATCACAATAGAGAGAAGATAAAGCGTAGCCTCAATCGGAAGTTTGAAGGTGAAAAGATAACTTAAATCTGTAATTTTCCAGCTCATTCTCCCTTTTCATTTTCTGGATTTCCGCCAACTCAATCCTCTTCCCTTCTTCCTTACATATATATAAATATTATATATGTGTGTGTATATATACACTCCACCCTCTCTGTATCAATTTGTACATGTAGACACTTTCTGACGACCAATTCGTTTCCCAACTGAAGCTCTCTTGTCGCCGAGGTAATTTTAATTTTGATCCTTCGGTTTCTTGAATTTCTCCCAATGATTTTGATAAAGGTTTAGTTCGTTGAAATGTCGGTGGGTCTGATTTTATGGCGAATTTGTAAGATTTAGTCAAGTGATTAAGGATTATAAGTGGTTAATGATTGCCAATCAGATGATTGTCTGCTGCAGATCCTTTCTACAATTGTGAATTATAATGGCTCAAGTTGCTTTTACTGTGAAGTTCATATGCTTTTTGATTTGTTTAATGAACAGATCTGGGGGTTTATGGATTTGTGTGGCTTTTGATTTTGTGTTTTAATTGGATTAATCTGTTGGCTGTTGCATATGTTCATGGGTGAAATTGGCATAATGTAATGTTTTGTGAAGTTAACATTGAATTGCTATGTGGTTTAAATAGAGAACAGCATTCTGACTCTTTGTTCTAGGGTCATCAATTATAGTTGAACCAATTCAATGGCTAATGATTTGAACTTGGTGACTGTTCTTTCATTGAGCTAAGAATAGATCCAGATCTAGGTCTTGATATTGATCTTGATCTCATCCTTTTGTGCTGTGTAAACAAACCAAAAGTACCTCTATATGCTACGTGGAAGTTGTTGTTGTGCTGTATGAAGGTTAGAAATCACTAGACATCCCCCAATGTGCTTTCTTGAGGTGATTGGTTTTGCTAGTGGATGGTGATTACGGTATTTCTTATCTGTCGGGATGGTTTCTAGTTGGTTTAAAATGGTTTATTGTCCTGGAGTACGTTCGACCATGAAGTTTAATTGGGGTTTTGATTAACTTTATTAGAAAAAGAGAATGGAGAATGATATGTCTGGAGTTCAAGAAAAAAGCTAGAATATTGGTACCTGGCATACAAGCAAGTAAAGTAGCATTTACAAATTATATGGATCTTGAAAGCAACATGTTGCCTTCCCATCATCATCATTGTTGATAAAGAAGGTCTTGGTAACAAGATTTACCTTCGTCAATGGCTGGTTCGGTCCAGTGAAATCCTAGGGATAGAACATTTTTGCTGACAACAGAGCTTCATATTTGTTCCATGAGGCATTCTATATATGCAATCTTAAGTGCCATCATGTGTTTTGTCCGAGTTATAACACTGCATCTTTCACGTTTTTTTGGGGTAACTCTGGGTATTTGGACCAGCTTGCGTGCACATCGACTAATCCCATGGGGCCCTCAGTGGCCATAAGGAGGTTCGAAATGGTGACCTATGAGGAGCCCCATGGCCTAGCCTTTATTTGTCAATTGAGTTTCCCCTCAAGGTTATCTTTTAGGTTTTTATTACCAGACTTGTTATTGTCAGACTGTGGCTAGTTGAATTCCTTATTGCCATGCTTTCTTTTAGTTACCTGTCTTGGATCTTATTTGCTTTTGCCCATTCAAAATTTTCATTGCATGGTCCCATTTATACGCCTTGGGAAGAGATTATGGTTTGATCATGGGATCCATTTATTTGATACGACTTACGAGAACAAATGAAGATGCCAACCCATGATATAGAGCAGAAGAGAAGTGCATAAAACCAATGAAACCTTATAGTTTCATCATTCTTTTCTTTATAATTACATACCACTTCTTATATTGCTTTAATTTTGTGTTTGTTTTTCGATTTACAAAGTGTAACGCCGTAAAGTGTGGCAAGAAAGCTATTTCTTTCTTCTTTCTTATTATGTATTAGATTTTCTTTCTGTTTACCTGTGTAGGAGAAGAACTTCCAGAATAACCTCCTTGTCCTTGCAGCTAATTAAATTGCTAGTAGTAGTAATAACCTTCTTGACCTCTAATTGATCAAAGTTTTATCCTTTCGAATTGCTTGTCAAAATGTCACAACTTTGTTAGGCAAACCTAGCATGTGATGGTACTAAAAAATATATCTCGGTACCTGGAGCATAAGAAGTGAGGAACTTCTCTTTTTGAAATATAATATATATATATATATATATATGAGAAAACTCACACACACTCCTCATGAGGTAACTTGGATGCCGTTGGACCATTGACCCTTTGGCAAGAAGTGAGAACCTTTTTATTACAAATATGCCAAGTTCTTGAATTTTTTATTCTCTTACTACTTGAAGCTAAATATGGTCTGTTTAGAGGTTCTTCTAGCCATTGTCAATCCAAGTAGTTCTCTAAGGTCTCCATATAGAAGTAGAAGTTCTCCAAATTGTCAAAGATGAACAAAAAATAATAATGAGTACGAGAACTAGACGTGTCTTGCCACCAGATCGTCAAAGCTGGACTAAAGCTGTAAAGAATCCCATGGCTATGTCACACCCATCGCAAGCTCCAGCCTGTAGTAAGCTGGATTTGTTTCCTTTCCGAATCATCTTTTTCATGTGATGATACGTGTCAAGATTTGGTTGTTTTTACGTCAGGTCCGGTTGTAAGTCGTCTTCGTTACTAAGACCACCAAGAATAGTATGATGGATATGAAGCTTGATTTAGGAGCCGTTTACTAAATGCTTACCGGGTAAGTGCTTACCAATATTATTTACCTTACCGGTTGAGCATGACAAAGACCAAGAATCTTACCCGGTAAAAAACATAACAAGGAACGAGAGTCTTACCTGGCAAGTGAGGAAAAGGACTCTTACCCAGTAAGCACTTACCGGGTTTAAGACGCTTACCAACAATCCATTTTGATGGTCGAGAACGTTACATGATAAGGTAAATGAGGGTAATTTCTCTTGCCGATAAACGCTTACACGGTAAGCGTTTGGTAAACGGCTTAGACTGTACATCGGATTGTGACTTCATAGATCCCCAAATTTGTCAAAGAAAACGTTATTCTTGACAGTTAATAAGATAGTTTGTTTGTCTAATCCTTTTCTGTCTAATTTTTCTTATTAACTGGTGTCAACCTTCTTCTATGTATAAACCAAATCAAACCAAACGAACCCAATAAGCCTCACAAAGAGTAGGGGTCCGGAAAGAAAAAATTGTGCACAAACCTTTCCTCAATCTCAAGGAGTAGAAGCTGTTTCCTTGTGCTTGCTAAAAAGTTTTGCAAAAGGAACTTTTTTGTGACAATGATTCTTGATGTTGGTAAATTTCTTGTTTCCTTGAATTATTATTGTGTGTGATTCTTGATCCTTACGATTCTTTTCTCTTAATCCGATAAATATGTTACTATTCTTGGCATACACCTTGCGGTGAACCACCGACACCTATATCTCTTTGACACCTTTATCATCATTTATGACCTACAAAATGTCACCTATGAGTTCCGTAAATGCACATCTTTTCTTCATCCTTGGCAAATTTAAATAGAAGGGAAACGGGTATCTTTCCGTAGCTGTGTATTAGATCATATTCTCTTTTTCAAGTTTCTGATAGTTTCTTCCATCGCCAGATCTCTCCACCATGAAGGCTCTTATTCTTGTTGGAGGATTTGGAACTCGGTTGAGGCCGTTGACTCTCAGCTTCCCAAAGCCACTTGTTGACTTTGCCAACAAACCTATGATCCTGCACCAGGTGTGTATCTTGGCCCGCTTATTTCTGCAAACTTAGCTTACAGTTATGTTGCAATTAAACGATATTTTTGTATCTATTGTTTTGTATCAGATCGAAGCTCTCAAGGCTATAGGAGTCACCGAAGTGGTTCTGGCCATCAATTATCAACCAGAGGTAAAATTTGAGGGGTTTTTTCATGCTATATGATCGATTCTTATGTTTGGATCAAGTTTTGATTAAATTTTCTTTATGCAGGTCATGCTTAACTTCTTGAAGGATTTTGAAACTAAGCTCGGGATAATGATCACATGCTCACAAGAAACTGAGCCGCTTGGAACTGCAGGGCCTCTAGCTCTTGCTAGAGACAAACTTGCAGATAAGTCCGGTGAGCCGTTTTTTGTTCTCAACAGCGATGTTATTAGTGAATATCCGCTCAAAGAGATGATTGCATTCCATAAGTCACATGGTGGTGAAGCTTCAATAATGGTGACCAAGGTAAAATTCACTTCAATAGTTTCCGTTTTTTGGAATTTTGATCATAAATGAGTTTTCAATTAGGAGCATGACCTGCTAAAATTTACTTTTGGCTTAATGACCTTCATCCGACCTACCCTTCGTTAAAAAACAGTATGCTCCTTTATAAACTTAGAAATGCACCAGAGGATCATTTTGCAAAACGAGAAGGTCATTGAGCTAAATAGCCCTTTTCTTGTTTCGTCATGGTTTTTTATTTTAATCATCCCTTGGTAGGTTGACGAGCCTTCAAAATATGGCGTGGTTGTTATGGAAGAATCAACTGGAAAAGTCGATAGCTTTGTTGAAAAACCAAAAATATTTGTGGGTAACAAGATTAATGCCGGGATTTACCTGCTGAACCCATCTGTTCTTGATCGAATTGAGCTCAAGCCCACTTCGATCGAGAAAGAAATCTTCCCAAAAATCGCATCCGCAGGTCAGCTATTTGCAATGGTGTTACCAGGGTTTTGGATGGACATTGGACAGCCAAAGGATTACATCTCTGGATTAAGACTATACCTAGACTCTTTAAGAAAGAAAACACCATCTAAATTGGCTGGTGGAGCCCACATCATGGGTAATGTCCTGGTGGACGAGAGTGCCAAGATCGGTGACGGGTGTTTGATCGGGCCCGATGTTGCAATCGGGCCAGGATGCGTTATTGAGTCCGGTGTGAGACTCTCCCGCTGCACCATAATGCGTGGGGTCCGCATCAAGAAACACGCGTGCATCTCGAGTAGTATCATAGGGTGGCACTCGACAGTGGGCCAGTGGGCTCGAGTCGAGAACATGACGATTCTGGGAGAAGACGTTCATGTGTGCGATGAGATCTACAGCAATGGGGGTGTGGTTCTGCCACACAAGGAGATCAAGGCTAGTATCTTGAAGCCAGAGATAGTTATGTGAAGAAGATTGATTGGTTGTGTTCATAATTGAACTCGAGTTTTTAGGATGGTTCTAATTTGTGTTTCTTTCATGTTTGTTCTGTTTTGAATTATTTTTTATTTTTTAAATTCTGTTGAAAATGGGTTGTTGTAATGTGTAGTTTGTGGTGTAAATAGAATAAAAAGTATGAGTTGAGTTATTTGGGTCTTTATTGCACAATGGTTATGAACAAGATCAGGGTTCTATACGAGAAGGGTTGGTTCATCGAGTTGGTTTGTTTGGTGTAGGTCATTCGCTTCACGAGCATTCCGGTAATGTATGATTGTTTGATCAGTTTTCTCTCTCTACCATATATAATACAATCTATTAGGGTTGGGTTCCGGTGAGAAGTGGTTTTAAGCCATTGATCAGATTTAAGTAGGGTTAATCAAATGGTTTAGATTAACTAGGAATTAGCTAATGAAATACACTGTAAGGGTATTTTTGTCATTTTTAACATTTTTGTTTTCTAATTGTCGCTCATTATCAAACGCGTCGTTCAATACTTTGCCGGAATTCTCTCTAATTCGCCGGAAAAATTTGTACTCGTCGGAATCCTCTGTTCTTCATTGGAATCGTATTTGCTCTTCAAAATACCACCTACTTAACTTACTCAATCGTATTTCTTCTTCATCGGAATAGTATTTGACTATTTTTTACTCGTAAATCTTGTCTCAAAATACATTTTTATCGATTTTTTTACGTTTTGATCAATTTCTAACAATTTCAAGATAATTTTATTGATTTTTATTGTGTTCTTCTTTTTCTTGATCGATTTTTAGGTTTAACAATGGTTTTTGGATGACGATGTTAATTTAGAAAACATAATTACCTTTGACGAAATTGATGAAGATAACATACATTCAACAGATGAAGTTGATGATCAAAGTTTTGGTGAAGGTTTGTCATTTTGATAACATTAAATTAGATTCAATTAAAGTTCAATAACATTCAATTAAAGTTCAATAACTTCAACTATATTCAATAAGGTTCAATTCAAGTTCAATAACATTCAATTAAAGGTCAATAACATTCAACAAAGTTTAATAACGTTCAATTGAATATAAATAACATTCAATTAAAGTTTAATAACATTCAATTAAAGTTCAGTTATATTTAATTATATTGTTTTATATTCAATAACATTTAGTTATGTTCAAATGCTTTAACTTATGTCATCTTTGTTTTACATTAGGTAACATCTCGACTGGAGAATCAAAATATAATAATGTTTATTCTCCTGAATTGCCTAGTTCAATCATTCCAGAAGTTGGTAATGATGTGTTTAAACCTATTGTTGGAACTGAATTTCTATCATTGAAAGATGCTTTTGATGCTTATTAAAAGTATGCTAAGGCTGTTGGTTTTGAAGCTCGGAAATCATCACAATCAAAGGATTCTAAAGGAGTTATAACAATGAAATACCTCATTTGCAACAAAGAGGGTTCTAAGAAAAAGAAGATATATGATTCTTTGTTTGAAAATTCAAAAAAGGTAAAGCGACGGAGGCCTGAATATTGAAGTGGTTATTCAGCTGGTCTTAAGATTTCTATGGTTAACAAAAGTTATTATAGAGTGTATCATTTTGGGGAGGAACATAACCACATCATGGTCCCTAAAGAAGATCAATTTCTTCTTAGATCGAATAGGAGTATGAGCTACACACACCAATACTTTGCAATGAAGGCTTCAAATGCAAACATTGGTCCAGTTTCATATTTTCATCTGGTAAAGGAGCTTACTGTAACACCCCAAAAATTGGGATAACAAAAATTTCTAGAAAAGAAAATTTGGTATTTATATTAATGCCATAGCACGAGCTCATCCCAAAAAGGGGAAACAATAAACGACTGTTAATTACAAGTTTGTAATAAATAAGCAACGAGGGAAAAACAACCCTCTAATCTAAATCCTATCTAGGAAAAAGATTAACTCAAGTTGTTCTTCAAACTCCAAAACATGACTGCTAGAAATGGGCGTCCCAAAATATTCTCAAGCTCGCATCTATGAACAACTAATCCTTCTTGGCAGTCGCGCCACTAGAACCTGAGATACACATCAAACCAATCAAGTGTTAGGCCAAACGAGCTTAGTGAGTTGAACAATAATCGTGGCATAAACATTTAAATCAATTATAGACAAAAAGGTTCATACAGGAATCAATGGGGGAGACCCATCACACCAATGAGTTTTACTTCAAGTCAATGTACCTTGATGTTCACTCTCATGAGCAACATCCCAAAGGCCCGACGCATCTAAAGACTACCTCCCAGACATTACTTCAAATGGCGGAGGTCTAGGTGCATACCATCATGGTGGCACCCTAAGACTACATCCTCCTAGTGCTTACTCATGGTTCATCCAATATACATACAACATCCATATCTATACATATTCCATATCAGCAAGATACATGTATAAGACCTCACATAGTTCAATCCCATTTTAGGTCCAAAACCCTAAAATATGCAAGTTCACCAATAATATCTTTCAATCCCATGGTAACACACATTCATGACCAAAACATATCCCATAATAATTTCATCAAAACCCATATCAAGAATATTAACCAAAACTCCCATAAATCCCAAAAGTAGAATTTAGTCAAACTTATCAGGTGATCAAGATTAATACATAAACATAAAATAAGAGCAAGTAGCATGTTAAGATGTATATCTCATTTGAAAATGGTTGATAGAAACTCACTATCTAGGTTTTATAGAAAAACCCTAGAAACTTGCAAAAACCCTAGAAGTAAGGATAAAGGAAGAAGATGATCTTGAGACTTGAGATCCTTGGTTGAAATCTTTGATTGAGGAAACTTGATTCTTGCAATAAATGTGAGGGATGATGGTTTTGATGCTTCTTAGATCGATCTTGAGGAGTATTTAGTGAGGAGAGAGCTTTGAGAGAAAGTAGATGGATGAAATAAATGAGAAAGAGGCTGAATTCCCCTTTTAAGTCGTCAGAGGCTCCACACGGATGGTGGCGCGGTTGAACCCGCGTGGGGATCCGCGTCGGCCTCTGGAGTCACAAAGGAACAGAGCTCCGCGCGGCTCTTGGCGCGGCCATCCACGCGGAACACTGTCCGCTCAACTTATTTCCTTGGTCAAAAGTCGAGGGATACAATAACAGAGTCAGAATAAGATTACCATACGCCTATGGGTTCCATCCCTACTAATTTAATACAGTACTTAAATTACGAACATCAAATACTTACCTTGTTTTTCCGGACGTTACAATCCTCCCCTCCTAAAAGAGGATTTCGTCCCCGAAATCATATTCACTAAACAAATGAGGGTATCGATTCTTCATGTCCTCCTTCGACTCCCACGTCACATTGGCACCCCGGTGGTGCCTCCATTGTACCTTGACCATAGTTACTTCTTTATGTTGCAATTGCTTCGTTTTCGACTCTAAGATGGCCTCCGGCTCCTCCACGCATCGGTTCTCGTTGTCTACTCGAATCTCCGTCAAAGGTATGACACTTTCCTCTTCGGCCAGACACTTGCGAAGGTAACACACATGAAATGTAGGGTGGATCTCGTCCATTTCCGGTGGAAAGTCCAATCTATAAGCTTGAAGTTCAATCTTCTCCAATATGGTGAAGGGTCCAAGGAAACGGGACTAAGCTTCCCGCGCTTCCCGAAACGGATGATTCCCTTCCATGGTGACACCTTCAACATAACCCGCTCTCCCACTTGGAACTCGACTGGTCTTCGCTTTTTGTCTGCACATCTCTTTTGTCGGTATTGAGCCGCCTTCAAACGCTCCCGGATATTTTTCACTTTGTCCGCCGTTTCTTGCACGATCTCTGGTCCCGAAAATTGCTTTTCTTCCGCCTCTAGCCAACACACCGGTGTCCTACATTTCCGTCCATATAGCGCTTCGAATGGTGCCATTCCGATGCTCGAATGATAACTGTTATTATACGCGAATTCCACTAACGGCAAGTGTGAATCCCAATTTCCTCCAAAGTCTATGACACACGAACGAAGCATGTCCTCGAGAGTTTGGATGGTCCTTTCACTTTGACCGTCTGTTTGAGGATGATATGTCGTACTCAATTTGACTCGTGTGCCCAATTTTTTTTGAAGCCCATCCTAAAACTTGGAGGTGAATCGACTATCCCGATCCGACACAATGGATAGTGGAACACCATGACGGGACACTACTTCGTCAATGTAGAGCTTAGCTAATTTGTCCATCGACAACGTCTCTCTCATCGCCAAGAAGTGTGCGCTCTTCGTGAGTCGATCTACCACTACCCAAATAGTGTCGTGACCCCTCAAGGTCCTTGGTAGTTTGGAGACGAAGTCCATTGTGACGTGTTCCCACTTCCATTCCGGAATGGCTAGTGGCTGCAAACTACTGTAAGGCTTTTGATGTTCCGCTTTGACTTGGAGGCATGTGATGCACCTTTCCACGTAGTTGGCCACATCGAGCTTCATCACCGACCACCAATAATGTAGCTTCAAATCTCTATACATCTTGGTGCTACCGGGATGTATAGAGTACTTGGATTTGTGAGCTTCCGCCAAGAGCAACTCACCGTTTCCTCCAATCTTCGGTACCCAAATCCTTCATTGGAATAGTTTAAGGCCGCGACTGTCTTCCGTTAGTAGCTCCCGTTATTTCACCATGACTTCAGCCTTGAGATTCTCACAGAAAGAGGCACTTCTCACATGATCTCACACCTATCTATAAATATCATATATAATATTGGAAAAATCAAATGAGAACCTTGTATATTATGAGAGTCTAGAACTTTCTTAAGATGATGTCTTACATTGTTTTTGTTGGATTTAAACTCAGATCAGCTGCAAGCTGAGAGGAGCAGCAGACAAGATTATGCTGGATATCGTGATCATTAACTAATAAATTATTAAATAGTTATAAATGGTTAGTAGTTATATCAGTTGGTGGTTATGTAAATACAGTTATAAAGTTAGTTAAATAACTGATCTGATGGATATGTATATATACGTGTGCTTGTTGTAATAAACTGGTGATGTCAGAAGAAAACAAATAAATAAAATGACTTGTGTTCTTCATGTCAATTTGATATGTTCATAAATCTCCCTTAGTGAACATCAGTTTTTTTCCATCTACGTCTAGGATTTAAGATGGTGATTAATATATATATATATATATATATTGTTTATAATGTGTTTGTTTATATGTATTTAATTTAAGGTTCTAAATGGCGTGAGGCGTGGCGTGGCGGCGAGGCCAAGCCTCAAGCCTTAGGAGCCACGGCGAGGCCATGGCGTTTTCATGGCGTGACTTATGGCGTCATTTTTCTAATTCATATATATCATTATATAGAAAAATATATGTTTTGTAGTGTTACTCAATTAATCAATAGTAATAAGCAAGTTAAATTATGGTATATATTAAAAAACTTGCAAATAAGACATTAAAAACGTAAAGAAAAATCAAATAATGCATTACGAAATTGTACATTAGGCCATGGCGTGCCACAGGCTTAACGTGGCGTGAGACACAAGCCTTGGTGCCATGGCGCGCCATGGCGGCTGTGCGGCGAGTTTTTTAGAACATTGATTTAATTACAACATGAAACTTTTTTACGTATATTTTTTGTTTTTATAAATATGTAAAAAGGTTTAACATTAGAAAACAAAAAGATGTTGATCAAAATTATAATCCAACTAAAAGATAATGTAAAATAACATTTGATGTATTTGTTGTCGGGTTAGGTTCTAGTAAGAAGTTGAGGTAAACGTGAGAAACGTAAGAAGTAATTATCAACCGTTGAATGAGAAATAGATGCACTGAATCAATTCTCTTCTAAATCGCTAAGCTACAATTCATGAGAGAGTATTTAATTAAAAGTGATCTACGATTCAGATCTACTTCTCATTCTTTTCACGTTAACTACCTTGTTATACCGATCCTTAACTTTTGTTGTCAAGATTCCCATATGTCCCGAATGAACATATAAATAACTACAAGAAAAGATCTGACGGCTTGGATTTATTTGCCAGGTGAAGCCTCACGCACTGGAACATACCCTAGGAAAGTAGCGGACTTGATAGAACAGCCGCAAGCACCCCTGCCTTTGCTTCTCGTAAAACCCTAACATCGTTAAACCCTCTTCTTCTTCTTCTTCTTCTTTTTCTTTGTCCAAAAGCTTCAACAAAAATGGCTCTCAATTCTATCCTTCGCCGATCAGCTTCAACAGTTGCACCTCTCGCCACTCGATTATTGGGCGGTCAAAAAACGTTCAGCCACCACTGCGGTGGCGCTTTGTTCACCGCCGTCAATCACACTCGCAAGATCATTTCAACCAATTCCTTTTTGATTCCTTCAGTTTCTCGCTTTTCTTATTCGGCTTCTCCTGCTCTGAAACGCCCGAGTTCTGATGAATCGCTCCTCCGAGTTATCGAATCTGAGATCAAATGCTCGGAAGAGAGCTTCGAGGAGGTCAGTTTTTGTATCTTATTATAAAAGCCTGATTAACAACTATTTTGTATATAATTTTGAACACCTCTGCTTGAAATTGTTTGTCAATCAATACCTCTCGAATTTATGTAGGGATCAAATTCATATTATGAAATATGTCTAGATCATTGATCCAAATTATTTGCGTTTAATTCTAGACTTTGCTTATGAATTACTCCATGTTATTATTTTAAACCAATTTGTGTACAA
This sequence comes from Arctium minus, assembly GCA_954870635.1. NCBI lineage: Eukaryota > Viridiplantae > Streptophyta > Magnoliopsida > Asterales > Asteraceae > Arctium > Arctium minus. The sequence goes on from OX941081.1 coordinate 149,513,925, forward strand.
CGCCTGGAACTCGAGGCCATTTTGTGGAGTTTGTTTGGAAATGAAACTCGTTTCTTACCAGTATTAGATCTCTCTTTTGATTCTGAGATTTCAAAACTGGTACCTTTCAGATGCTTTCAATATCAAATACTGCATGGACTTTTGTAAGTAGAAACTTTGACAGTATCATCAGCCTATAAGTGTTCATGTAGTTGCAATTATACTTTCAATATTTGTACAATTCCAATTATGGTTTGCATCAAGTCTAAGCGTTGTTAACAGTCGATGAGAAATCAATTTTGCTTGAAAAAGTTGAATATTTTTGTATTGTTACACCCTATCTTGATTCTAGATACAAGCAATTTGCTAATTCTGAAGTTCAAAAGAACTTACCTGACACACATGGACTCTGATCAAGAACAAATGGAGTATATTGTTGATCCAATTAGATTGTGTACTTACTTATATGTGTTGATTTTGATTTATTACTGCTGTGTTCTTTTCTGTAAATACCAACTTTATTTTCACTTCATGGTCATGTTGAACTACAGCTGACTATCCAAATACTGTTGCACAAGTACTCCTTTGTAGTTTAGACACTTGTGAACTTGATCGGTTCTAGTATTTTGACTAATTGCATCACTGAGTTTTGCACCAAAGTTTTGAGGTAAGGAAAGCCTCCAGTTATGAGTTTTTTTTTCCAAAAGCTTCTAATGAGTGTCTTCCATGTTTTTTTTATTTTATCATTAGTGGACTAGGTGCATAATGAATTTTATTCTCGGAAATATGCTAAATTTTAATAACTAGACATCAAACTTTAATGTTTTGAACTTTCTTATACTTGGTAACATTCACTTTTTCTGTGTAATGGAGGGCCTTGCCTGGAATTTTTGTAAAATAGAATTATGAAGTTTTCTGATGTTCGTTCTGTATATTGGGAAATTGCCTTCTTGGGACTTGTATATTTGTTTTTATTTTCTATTCTAGTGTTCATCACTCTTATAGATGATCGATTTGTATGTGTCATGTTTACAAGTCCAGGATGACTTCCATGACATTAAAGTTTCCAATATTTTTGGTTTATAAAAAGTTGGTTACATTATGAAGATAAAATGTGTTTTGCAGGGTGAAGGGGTTCCAGATGGCTTCCCGTTTGAACTTAATGATAATCCTGGGCAGCAAACAGTATCTCTGAGCAGAGAATACCAAGGTGAAACTATCCATATTGAAGTTGAACCATCTAGCCTTGTTACAGGTCAAGAAGAAGATGACGACGCTGATGATGATGATACTGAAAAAGACAATCAATCAAGCCTCCCAATGGTTGTAAAAGTATCTAAAACAGGTGGCCCCTGTTTGGAGTTTGGTATCACTGCTTATGCTGATGAGATAGTTATTGATAGCTTGTCGGTTAAAGATCCAGATATGGCTGATGACCAACTTCCTTATGAAGGACCTAGATTCGAGTGAGTATTTTCCTTTTGTTTTGTTCTAGTGTGTTCATAGATCAATTTATGATGATGTTTAAATTTGAATTATGTATGTGGTGCAGTGAATTGGATGAGAATCTGCAGAAGGCGTTCCACAAGTATTTGGAGATCAGGGGAATCAAGCCGAGTGCAACCAATTTTCTGCATGAATACATGGTGAACAAAGAGCACAGAGAGTACACAAACTGGCTTAAGAACCTTAAGAAGTTTGTAGAGGCATAGATGATGGTATGCTTCAGATTTTTGATTTCAGTGGCCCTTTTGGACAAACAATAGTTGGATGCTTTCGGGTTTTGAACTATTAGAGACTTGCTGGTTTCTTTAAGTGTCTAATGAGCATATAAAGTTGTCTAATGAGTCCGAATTCATGTGTAAGCTAATGTGGAATCATAAATACCAATTGATTGTTGCTATTATTCACAGCCTGGTCCAAGGGTGAGCTGTTGAATGTTAACATTCAGTGGTCAACAGCAAATACCATGATTTTCTTTCCATTTTGAGGGTAATATATAGCAGTAAGCAACAGTATACAAGCTTGAGTTTTATCAAGCTTACAATTTGACAACACTATAACTTTTAAGCTTGCGAGCAAGGGCCATCGACCAAACCCTCTCTTACCTTATCGGGTAACGTTCCGGGTCATTTGCGTTCGTACACACTCAAGGTGGTGATGTTTCCTGCGAACAGAAGGTCGGGCGACTTGGCAAGTTGCATGGAGGTCTCCATTTGAAAAAGGCTGAAATATATCTCCATTGATTTCTTTATTTTCACGGTTTAGTGTCAACTTCGACCAGTAGCAAAAGGCTGAAATATCTCCATTCATTTCTTTATTTTCAAGTATAGTGAATGGTCTCTTCTGTCCCTGAATGTGATATTTTCCCCGTTTTGGATTTCGAGCTCTTTTTTGGATACTATTAAGTAAATTTGACTATTTTTCTGCTCGACTTCGATCTCTATTTTCTAGGGTTGAGTTGATATTTATGTTTCATATTTTCATCAAACTTGATTCCAAAACAAAACGACATCACACGTTCAAAACTCTCCTGAGGATCAAGATGTTCATCGCTCCATATGGATAGCACAAAACTAATTTTAAAGGTACATCTTTTTTATGGTAATGTCACCTATTATTTGATTAAAAATGTCATGGAGCCCCGCCCATCATGAATATACTTGAATAGTTGAATTTGAAAAGAAAAAAAAATTTAGGGGGTGTTTGGGATTGCTTATTTAAAACAACTTATGCTTATTTTAAAAAGTGTTTATCAACTTATGTGGTGTTAAACCAGGTTTTAAAAAAAAATGTTTGGATTAGCTTATTGTGGCACCAAAACGTAATAAACTAATAAGTTGTTATTTAAAAGTGTTTGGGATTGCTTATATATATAAAATAACCAAAATCATAAGTATTTTTCAAATAAGTTGATAAGTTAAAACCAAATAACTTATCAAAAAGTGCTTTTCAACGGTTTGACACCGTTACAAGCCATTTTAATTTTTGTTCATCTAAACCCTCAAAAGTGCTTATCTCCGGTGCCAAACCGCAATAAGCTACAAAGCAACTCAAATAAGTTATTTCGTAAAGAAATTAGTAATTATTAATTAATCTTTGCTTGTCGTAAAAACCCTAACATCGTTAAACTGAAAAAGGTTGAACTAAAATGGCTCTGAATGCCGCCATCCTTCGCCCACCAGTTTCAACACTCACAGTCACACCTCTCGCCGCTCGATTATTCTGCAACTTCAACCACCATCTCTCGGAAGTGGCGGTCAGTTTATTACTGTAAATAACAAGTATTTTCAAAATCATGTTATCAAATATGTCTTCTTCCAACTTGTTTGCGTTTAATTCTAAACTTTGCTTACAAATTACTACTTAATTAATGCTTTTATTTTAAACCAATATCAAACTCCTTTCTTACAAAATTTTAGGTACACATTATCCCTCTGAAATTTCTAGTATTAGATCTCTCTGAGATTTCAAAACCAATACCTAATTTCAGATTCTTTGAATATCAAATACTACATGGTTTGCATCAACAACAACCTATAAGTTTTCATGTAATTGTAACTATACCTTACAAGTTACAATACGTTGTTATCGGTCCATTAAAATATCAGTTTTGCCTTCAAAAAGGTAAATATTTTTGTATTGCAACACTTTTATTTTTGATTTTACATACAAGCAGAACCATTTTTTGCTAAATTTGAAGTTCTCTAATGAAGAACAATGGAGTATATCGTTGCTCAGATTAGATTGTCTACTTGCTTTTTAAAAATCCTTTAATGAACTTCATTCTACATATATCGAAAAGTTGACTTTCTGTGACTTGTTTGTATATTCTAGTATTTATTATGATCTGTGTGTCTTTGGCCAATTCTCTTGCCACCCACTCTTGTAGATGATCAATTTGCATCTGTTATTTATGTTCACATATCCAGCATGACTTCAGTAACATTTAAATTAATAATTTTTTTTGTTTATAGTTTGCAACAAGTGCATCCACTGCTCAACAAAGTTGAATCAAGCCCGGTCCGACCACTTCTCGGCTGCAAGAATTAATATACATTGAACAAAGATCACAAACTGGCTAAAGAAGCTTAAGAAGGTATAGAGGCCTAGATTATGAAGCACTTTTTGATTTGGATAGAAAATTCTTGGATGGTTTCGGGTTTTAAATAAGTGCACGATGATCCTTCAACTCTTTGTGTTTCTTTCGTTCTCGAACTACTTACTTCCATTGTTGTTGTATTTCAAGTTTTGCATGTAAAGTTGGTTGTTCCCTTTTTTTCAGCAATTTGTTCCATTCCATGTAAGCTCTTTACACAATGATTTATCATGTTGACTTACACTTGAAAGCTTTTATGAAAAACATTTGCTATTTGATAAGAATAATCCATCTTTACCAACTTCAAAAATACCATATCTTACTTTTTTTCTAAACAAAATGCACATTAATTTCAATGTGTTCGGTTCTTTAATATAGTACTGGGTTTGTAGCTATCTGAATAGCACATATCTATTGTCACAAAATAATTTTGCAGGAATCGCCTTTTTAACTTCTAAATCTTGCAAAAGATGTTGGTGATTTTAGTGAAATCATCGGTTCATTTTGTGTAATTGGATTTACATGATAATAATGGTGTTTGTAACTAAGCTATAACGCGAGTTAAGAGGTGTGGAGTGCACATATGTGTAGGCTAACTATGTAACACCCCGATTTTCGAAAGATATCATTTCAAGTTAATACAGAAATCGGTATTCTAGGGAAAAATAAGATATAGGATTTTGGACTTGAATCCTAGATTTTATGGTCTTGGTAGATGAAGGATTCAATTACGAGTCCAACGGTTCTTTCCGGAGCAAAATCGGAGCTAAAACGAAGAAGTTATGACCAAAACAGTATTTGGGCAAGAAATTCGGGCGACAGTACTCCGCACGGATGGACCCGCGCGGAGCCGCTGTGTGCACATAAACGGGAAAATTCGGCCCCCAAACCCCATTTTCACCCAAACCTCAAACTTCTCCCCATTTTCTCACCCAAATCAACCCTCAAACCCCAAGACTCAAACCCTAACTCATTTTGGGTCCATTTCTCGGGTTCTTAAGGTGTTCCATCATCAAGTGGTAGATTTGAAGCTTTGGTCAATGATTCACCATCTTCATCTTCAACCTCAAGCTAAATTTTAGGGTTTTCACCAAAACCTAAGTGGTAAGTTTATCCCCCTCTTTTCTAAACCTTAATAGGTGATGTAAATCCTTCATTGAGGAGTTTCTAGTGTTTGATTCCTTCAGTTTCGGTTTGTAAGATTTTGGAAGGTTTGGGGTCAAAATTAGGGGTTTGACCAAAATGGAGATTTTGATGTCACGTGTTTGGGGATTGATTCTAAATGGTTGAATGTGATCATTTATTGGTGAAATTTGTGTATATAGGTTTATGGATGTTTCGACCTTGAAGATTCAAGTTTCTTCAAGGAAGCTCAAGTTGGGGTAAAATCTAGATTTAGCCTAAATCTAGCGAGGTGAGTTTAAGTTGATTTGTGAAAACGGTGTACATGCCAAAATGTTTATTTTAAAGTGTTTGTGTTTTACATTAAATTGTTAACTGCTGATGAGTTTTGGTTATTTGGATATATTTAACTTTATAAACTTATGTAACACACATCTTTGTGATTTTTGGGCATTTTGATAAATAAATCATTTTGATATGTTTTTTTGATGATATAATATATAAATGGAGGTCAATTTATAATTGTCCATTTGGTGCATACGATTTTATAAACCGTTGGAAAATGCATATAATTGTATTGTGAGTCATTTTGGCAACATGAAGAGAATGAGTTCATTTGGAAAATGTTTTGTTTCAACCAATGAGAAGTTTTGGGTTAATTACCCTTTTTGGTTGTGGTGTTTGCATAATTGTTGGTTAAACGTGTTTCGATGTCTATACCGACTTTCATTTGGGGGTTTACGTAAATTGTTGGGTCTTTGGTTCGGTTTTGACTAAATTGAGTCTTGAGGACATCTGTCCGGTTTTAATAACTTAAAGTGGAGTCTTGTATGTGAGTTGCATTTATTGCACTTTATTTTGGAGAATACATGTTTTGAGTGCGTGTGTCATCCAATAGGAGTCATGTGTTTTAGACTGTAATGCATTGGATCCATAGGCATGTAAGTCAGTCGTGTTTAATGGTGAGGACTCTTGGGATTCTCACCTTGGTAAATAATGTCGTGTTGGCATTAGTGTTGTCCCGGTTGTTTGGCGAAGAGGAACCTTTATGGGTTGTACTTCAGGACCATGGGTCTTGTGTTTAGATGTCTAATTCTTGTACACAAGGTTAGACATCGAGAGTTATCAAGTGAGGAGCTGAGGCTCCTATCTTGAATGCTAGGGAGTAGGCACTAGGGGTCGAGTGGGTACCCCGAGAATGAAACTCCGCTAGAGACTGAACATGCACTAAGATCGTGTATCCTTGAGGTGTAGCTCGGCAGAGCAGGCAATAAGGGATACGGTGTTTGGGACTTGAAATAAAGTCCGACTGGAGGTGTAGCTCGGCGGAGCAGGCAATACAGTCACAATTGGAGGTGTAGCTCGACAGAGCAGGCAATATAGTCACGATCTGAGGTGTAGTTCGACAACATAGCTATGTGGCTTAACTTTGTGTTCCGCCGCGTACAATGGAATCAGGTCTCCCCCGTCATCGGAAGGTGTTAATTGGGTATTTAATTGTGTCATTTTATTATCCGTGTTTTCGATTACATTTTGCATATGTGGAATTGTTTACTCAATATTTATGGGTTGTGTATTATGCCCTGCCCCCGTTTGGGGTGTTTCGAGAAGTAAAGTTTGATTTCGCTTTATAAATTGGGAGTCTCTCTCTATTCTTATTTTGAGTAAGTTTTGGGTTGAATCTAAATTTGCGGAAAACGTTTTATATCGGGATTTTAGCTCTTTAAACAGTTTGGTTTGGTTAACGTATATATTGGTGTCCCTTTCGTTTAAAGTGCATGTTATCGGTAAACGAGTCGTTTTCATATTTGAAGCATATCACTTTGAAAGATTATGATTTTAATTTGCATTCTTCCTTTTTAACGATTCAATTATAAATGTTGAAAACTCTTGAGCTCACTGGGCGTTAAGCCTAACCTTTTCATTTGTCGGCATGTGCATCATGTTCCGGATGGGGGGAGAGGTTCTAGCGTTTTGGTGAAGTGTTGAGTGCTTGTAGTATGTGCAAGGGTGAGTGGCTTGATGAAGTCTTCCACTTTAGTCGTTGAGAAGAGTAATTGTTTCTTTTGGGTTCTAGTAACACCCGACCTTGATTAGCCTTTATTCGAGACTTGGCCTTTTATTTGTTGAAGTTAAATCTAGTATTCTTATTGAGGTGACTCAAGTGTTGATTGGTAGGATAGATTTTATCCTTTTTGTTGTATTATTGAACGTTTTAAATTGGTTGCTCTTTCCAATTTCGAGGGTGTTACAAGTTGGTATCAAAACTTAAGTTTGAGAGAATTAGGTATTGATTTTTGGATGCCTAGACTCAAACTAGCGTTCTTATAAGTGATTATAAGTGAAGTTGCACATTAGGTACCTAAAGATAAGATGTTTTGGGGTTGATCGAGTCGCTAAAAACGGGAAACTTGTCGAGGGTCGCAAGGATGATCATGTACGGTACGTTCATAATGGTACCTGACCAGTGTTATGGTGAATCTACATGCTACATGTGTATACTTGAACTACCTTGGTATGATGACCGTTGGGGTAGTGAGAAAATTTCTAAGCGAATAATCTAAGGAAGGGTTGATGTTTATAGCAATGTCACTTTGGAGTGATAGTTAAGTGCGATGAATGCATTAAATTGATCATCTTGAGTCAGAACTATTGGTTGGATTAGAACTATAAGTTTGTTAGACCAATTCTATTTCGAGGAGAAATTGTAAGTTAACCAAATTAGTGGGATTGATGCCTTAAGATGATTGAATACCCGGATGACAATAGTATGTCGGAAAATTGGGAAGCATAGTCCTAAGATGGTGAGTGCCGACCAAATCTTTGCACGAAGTTTATTTCTAAAATCAATTTGCATCAATTGTTTCTCATGTTTTCAAGGTATAAAGTGAGCTATATTATAAAGTCACGATAAAGCATTTAACACTTCAGATTTTTAAACCGTGAGTTTAAGCATACATGAAAGTGTTTTGTTACATGTGATTGTAAATTGTTATTAAAAATCTCTTCGTCCCCATTTTGTGTCTAACGCTATTTTTGGATATTATAAGATCCGTGTTTTAATGTCATTTGGGTTATTGGGCAAGTAACTGTAGAATTTTTAACCTTGACATTGGATCTCCTCCACGTATGTTAAGGTTTTAAAGGAAGAGTTGCCCCTATATTCTTGAGTCGGAATTTTCTGGAGAATTTTGGTCTGTATGAGTCGTGTTTAATTTTATGGAGTATAGTTTTGCGACGTTTTGGGCATGTGAGTGTACTTTGAGATGCGTGGGTTTTAATTTTATTGCGTGTAAATTTACGAGCTTATTGGGCGTCGTGACTCATGAAAGTTTTGTTGAAAAGGGTCACTTTATCTTACGTTGTGGTTTTAGAATTTTGACATTTTTAGACTTATTATCGTCTTATGTTTTTTATGTTGGGAAATGAAAATTTTGACACAGTTTGATTTTACCGTTAATGGGTTTTATGAAAACTCAGTTGGGTTTTATGGTGTCTTATCTTACGACATTTTGCGTCGCGTAGATAAATTTTGGAACATTTTGCGATGCCGGAGGTGATGGAAGACGAGACGTTGGAGATGACCCGACGTCGCGGAAAATGGGAGAACGACGACTACATCTGTTGTGGCCACATTTTAAACGGTATGTGTGACTCCCTCTTTGACATTTATCAAAATGTCGAATTTGCCAAAGAGCTATGGGACTCTCTTGAGTCCAAATACATGGCGGATGATGCTTCTAGTAAGAAATTCCTCGTTAGTAATTTTAATAATTATAAAATGGACTCAAGGCCTGTGATGGAGCAATACAATGAGCTCCTACGCATTTTAGGCCAATATGCTCAACACAATATGAAGATAGACGAATCCATCTTCGTATCGGGCATAATTGCCCCCCTATTGGAAAGATTTCAAACACATGTTGAAACACAAAAAGGAATAGTTGTCTCTTGTACAACTCGGTAGTCACTTGCGCATAGAGGAATCTCTTCGGGCGCAAGAGACTAAGAAACCTAAGATAAAAGAGGTTTTTTCTCCTTCGGTGAACGTGGTGGAAGAGGGAAAATCCAACAACTTCAAGGGAAAACGCAAGTTCAATGAAGCCAAGAAAGGGCCCAACAAAAAGGTTAAATTAACCTGTTGGACTTGTGGCATGACCGACCATCTCAAGCGGGATTGTCGGGTTGTCAAGAATAAGAATGGAGCAAGCACAAGTGGTGGTGGGTAAGGATCCAAGGATCAACACCAACGACAAGGTCAGTTTATTGACTTTGGTTTTAATTCAAATTTGAATTATGTACCACTAATATCCGAATTATTTTACGTGCAGGATGATGATGATGCTTGGTGGATTGACACGGGTGCCTCGAGTCATGTGTGCAAGGATCGACGTTGGTTCACCTCTTTGGAACCGGTTGAAGACGGATCTGTGCTACATATGGGGAACGAGTCAAATGCTCCCATTCTTGGACGCGACTTAGTTAGGCTAGAGTTTAATTCTAGCAAAATAATTAAACTTATTGACGTTTTATTTGTACCACAAATTCGAAAGAATTTGATTTCCGGTAGTGTCTTGAATAAGTTAGGATATAGGCAAGTTTTTGAGTCCGACAAGTTTATCTTATCAAAAGGTGGCTCTTTTGTAGGATTTGGCTATTTGTTAAATGACATGTTTATGTTGAGTTTGAATAAAAATAATTTTGTTTCAAATTATGTTTATATTGCAAATGAGAATTGTGTTGATTCTATTTTATGGCATGCAAGGCTTGGTCATGTTAATTTTAAAAGAATGGTTCAAATGTCAAAGGACGGTCTTATTCCGGCCTTTGACATTAAAACCGAAAAATATAAAACTTGCATGTTGACAAAGATCACTAGACAACCTTTTCCTAATGTGAAAAAGGATTCGTCGGTGCTTGAATTAATTCATAGTGATCTTTGTGATTTGCATTCAACTCCGTCTTTTGGTAATAAAAAGTATGTCGTTACTTTTATTGACGACGCTTCTCGGTTTTGCTATGTTTTTTTTATTGCACTCAAAAGATGAAGCGTAGGAAAATTTAAAATTTATAAAACGGAGGTTGAATTGCAAATGAACGGTTTTATTAAATGTTTACGCACCGATCGTGGTGGGGAATATTACGATCCCATGTTTTTCCAATCCGTAGGAATCATTCATGAGACCACGACGCCTTATACACCACAACAAAATGGTGTGGCAGAACGGAAAAATAAAGTTCTCAAAGAAATGGTGAACTCTATGTTATCCTACTCGGTATTGAGTGATGGATTTTGGGGTGAAGCCATGTTAACGGCTTGTTACTTATTAAATCGAGTTCCCAATAAAAGGAACAAGATTACCCCATATGAACTTTGGTTCGTCGGGTGGTTGTTCGACTACCCGAACCCAAAAGGAAAACTTTGGGTGAGAAAGGCATTGATTGCATCTTTGTTGGATATGCCGAGCATTCCAAGGCCTATAGGTTCTATATTATTGAACCTAATGATTCTATAGCGATTCACACCGTTACAGAATCGAGAGATGCTTTATTTGATGATACTAGATTCTCTTCAATACCTAGGCCGAAGGACCTTGTTCCAAGTACTAGTGTAACTAGTGAGGTTGAAGAACAAGCAATTGTTCCAACCGAATCTCTGATGCTTCGAAGGAGCAAAAGAGGAAGGATCAAAAAATCCTTTGGTACCGATTTCCAAGTGTACTTAGTAGAGGGATCAAGAGACGAGATTGGGTCACAATTCTCTTACTGTTATAGTATTGAGGAAGATCCAAAATCATTTGATGACTATAAAGTCTCAAGATATTGCTTTCTGTAAAGAAGCAATAAATGATGAGATGGATTCCATCATGGGGAACAATACTTGGGTATTATCGGACTTGCCACCGGGTTGTAAACTATTGGGATGCAAGTGGATCTTCAAAAGGAAGATGAAAGCCGATGGATCAATTGACAAGTTCAAAGCTCGATTAGTAATCCAAGGCTTTAGTCAACGGGAAGGCATCGATTATTTTGATACCTATGCCCCGGTTTCAAGAATCTCCATGATTAGATTGTTGATAGCCTTAGGAGTTATCCACAATTTAGTGATTCACCAAATGGATGTCAAAACGGCATTCTTGAATGGTGACTTGGAGGAAGAAGTTTACATGAAACAACCGGAAGGTTTTGTTATGCCCGAGATGGAACATAACGTATGTAAACTTGTAAAATCATTGTATGGGCTTAAACAAGCACACAAACAATGGCATCAAAAATTTGATGAGGTTATCTTGTCCAACAGTTTTATGTTAAACCAAGCGGACAAGTGTGTATATAGAAAATTTGACACATTCGGTAACGGGGTAATCATTTGCTTATACGTTGATGACATGTTGATCTTTGGCACCGACCAAAATCAAGTTGATCAAACCAAAGAGTTTTTATCATCAAGTTTCTCCATGAAAGATATGGGAGAGGTGGAGGTGATCCTTGGAATAAGGATCAAGCGTGAGAACAAAGGGATTGCAATTACGCAATCTCATTACATTGAGAAAGTATTAAAGGAATTTAATCGGTTTGATTGTTCTCCGGTAAGTACTCCATTTGATCCGAGTGTGAATCTTATGCCCAATTCGGGTGAAGCGGTGTCACAACTCGAGTACTCAAAGGCTATTGGATGTTTGATGTATGCCATGCCAAGCACTAGGCCGGATATCACTTTTGTCGTAGGCAAGTTTAGTAGGTATACTAGCAATCCTAGTATACATCATTGGCAAGCGATAAGATGAGTATTTAAATACTTGAAGAAAACCATTGATTATGGTTTGTCATATGTCGGGTTTCCTTCGATATTAGAGGGATATTCGGATGCAAGTTGGATCACCAACTTAGAAGATCACTCTTCTACAAGTAGTTGGGTATACTTGCTTGGGGGAGATGCCATATCATGAGCTTCCAAGAAGCAAACTTGCATCACGAGTTCGACTATGGAGTCGGAATTTGTGGCATTAGCCGCTGCCGGTAAAGAGGCGGAGTGGCTAAGGAATTTAGTCCACGAAATTCCGTTATGGCCGAAACCAATATCACCCATTTCTATTCGTTGTGATAGTGCGACTACTTTGGCTAAAGCTTATAGTCAAGTATATAATGGCAAGTCTAGACACTTAGGTGTTAGACATAGCATGATTCGTGAGCTAATCATGAATGGGGTGATTTCGGTTGAATTTGTTCGGTCACAACAAAATCTAGTGGACCACTTGACGAAGGGTTATCTAGGGACTTGGTTCACAAGTCGGTAATAAGGATGGGATTAAAGTCCATTTAAATCCCTAGCGGTGAGATACCCAATTTCCTTCTAATACAACGTTAGAAGTTGAATTCAATGGGAAATCTCACTCTAAGGGATTGGAGCACAAAATAATCATCCCAAGGTATGTGCTCGATACTGCAAGTGAAGAAGGTAATTGTTCTTTTGTAAAAGTGCATGTGCAGGAGCATGATGAAAGGAACTACCTACATGAGTGCGAAGTGTGGCCGCTTCAAGAAGCTTGGACTTGGATTTGATGCACTCACGAATGGATAAGGACACATGACCTGTATAGTGTCAAGCTTTAAACTTTAGAGAATTTTAAATTCATGTGTATGTTATTTTCTGGTACTCAAATGGATTGAAGGGTTCAATCCATAGGACACCCAGGTTCTCGAGTATTTGAAATGTGTAATGTACTAAGATGGAAATTCAATCTTTTAGATATTTTCATTTATGCATGAGTTTGTTTCCTATATTAAATTTTTATTTGTGAATCAAGGATTGCACTAAAATGGGAGACGAATGTTGGTGATTTTATTGAAATCATCGGTTCACTTTGTATAATTGGATTCACATGATAATAGTAGGGTTTGTAGCTAAGCTATAACACGAGTTAGAGGTGTGGAGTACACACTCGTGTAGGCTAACTATGACCCGGGATAGTTGGACGGTCGTTTGGTGGTTTATCAGTTTGTAACTGAGACAGTGCATCGGGCGGGTTGTGTCGCGGGTTAACCCGCGCCGTGCACTGGATTGTGGGTTGAAACAGTGCACCGGGAGGGTTGTGCCGCGGGTTAACCCGCGTGGTGCACTGTTTCAGATTTCGTTTTTGTAACTCCCAAATCTCTTTGTAACCCCCAAATCTCTTTGTAACCGCCACCATTATGTCCAACAATCAATACCATTAAATTTGATATTATTATCGGTTTTAATATAGCGTCGGTTACGATTCTCTTGGTGTTTAAATATGATCGATTTCTGCCTAAATCGATACCGGTGAATTTGAGATTATCCTCGAGTGAATTTCGTGATACACAGGTAGAATAGGGTCGAAATATCACTTAAGGAAAGCAAGCTCTCACGCGATCTCATATTCTTATCCAAGTTCGATCACTCTCCTCTCTTCTCCATCGATTTCTGCACCCTCCCCAACAAAAGATTCAACACCTTCAAAACTACACAGGTAACAATCGTGCCATTGTTGGTGATTTTAGCGTCATTAGGTATTTGTGTAGTTGAGATTTACAAGAGATTGAAGGGTTTCGTTTAAGATACAATATGGGTTAGGAGGTATGGAGTGCAAATTTGTACGGTTAACTTGAACCTGGGTCGCCGAATGTTGCCACATGACAGGGGTCAAGAGGGCGCCCCCTTTCCGGATTTTTTTTGGGGGGGGGGGGGGGATCCCAAAACCAAAGCTTTTTCTACAAGTTGATTTCAGTGTCTGCTTGGGCGAGCCTAGCTATAGTGGCACTTATCGGTGTGCATCAATGGTACTAATCAGTGAGCATCACTCACTGATGACTTTGATTGGGTAATTGTTATTTAACTACTCTATCTCCTCGAGTAAATTTCTTGATACCTACCCAAAATAAGTAACATCGTTGAAATATTGTCTACAAAAAGTGATTCTCTTTAGATCCAAGATTTAATCAAAGTTTATTTCCATTAATTCTCATGAAACCCAACCCCAAATTCTATCGACGAGTAGAAGAGTGTGACAATTTCTTGCTTTTCAAGAAAATGAAGAATTCCCAGTAAACAAACAATTAGTTTAATGAGCTTATTGGGACTCGAAACTTATTTGATTAGCTATACATGATTGTTTGGTAGTGGTTTAATGATACAGAAAATGGTTATTCGGTAAGCTTTTAAGGGGGAGCTTTATGCATAAAGCCAAGTTTTTCCAAACTCATCCCTCCCAATTAAAAAACATGCTCCTTCAATCTATGGAAAAAACCCTCCCAGACATTTACCTTCCCAATCTATACAGATAGATTAATCTACACAAACAACTTTATCCATACATGATTTAATAAAAAACCAACCAAACAACCCTAAGTCCAAGTATGCTAATAACTCAACACACCTTTTCCTAGATGTTGCTTTAGATATCACAAAACATGTAAAGTCAATTTTAACTCTATTTATCATCATATAGACAAACATATGCAATCTTTCACTATAAGAAATCAGTATTTTACAAACGAACACAACCATCGTGCTGTGGAGATTATTATAGACGTTTTTCCAAGGGGAAAAACCATCAGAAAGGGTTCGGTTGTAAAATTATACTGGCAACTTTACCAACAGAGTTTAAAAACTTATCAACGGACATAGTTGTCAGCGATATTATATGTGACAAAAAGAACTTTATACTTATAAGAATAAAATAAGATACCATGCTTTATCGATAGTTTATTATTAGATTACTGATGGATCTTGTTACCGAGAATGTTTGTCATTGTCGGAAATTCCAACGTTATGGTATTGTCGGGAATCCACCGATGGTTTTGCAATTTAAAAAAGATATATTTGATTTTTTTTTGTATTTCTAGTAATAATCATGTACTTAAACATTACCATACCTATTTTCAATGCGCGACATTCAAAATTGTCCAAATGCATTATAGGAGAAGGTTCATGTGAGAAGTTGAGTTAACGGTGATAAGTGAGAGAAGTGGATCTGAACCGTTGATCTCTTTTAATCTCAAGTCCTCCCATGAATTGCAGCTTAGAAGGGAGTTGATTTGGTGCATCTCGGTGCATCTTATTTCGGTGCATGACATCCTATTGTGCGTCTATTTCTCATCCAACGGTTGATAATCATTTCTCACGCTTCTCACTGTTAACTCAACTTCTCAGTGAACCCAATTCATGCATTATAATTGTTCGGTATCCTAAATTGTTTATTAATATGCTACCTACCACGAGGGGGTGGGGAAGCAACCAAGTAGGCATGGTGTTGGGTCATCTGAAGATTTGAAGATGACCTCCTGATCTTCCATCTTATATCATCCTACTTAGAATATGTCTGAGGTTCTTTTAGCAGCTTGGTTTCTATTCAAATGTTCGGTGAAGTCGAAGATCAGCCGAAGAAGACAAAGAAGGATTACATCTCTCAAAGCGGATTGAAGATAGTCTCCTCAGCCTAAAGCCAAGAATGCCCAAGTGATCAACACCATCGGCCAGGATGGTGTCAATCACATATCTCTCAAGAGTATGAAGGTGTTCTCACATCTTCAGGAGCCGAAGATCTCTCAGGTCTTCGGCAGCCGATGATCTCTCCTTAGAGTATGAAGGTGTTCTCACATCTTCAAGGAGCAGCCGAAGATCTCTCAAGTCTTCGGTAGCCGATGATCTCTCCTTAGAGTATGAAGGTGTTCTCACATCTTCAGGAGCCGAAGATCTTTCAAGTCTTCGGCAGTTTATGCTTAAGGAATTCTTTCAAACACATTGTACTTTTCTGACAAAGCATATTGTGATATCTTGCATTGACGTGGACCTCATCTGGAGATCAGATAAAGTAAGTTTTGTCTACTACACCATTTTAAGGAAAGGTCTCTAACATCCTCTCTGCAGGTCAACACTTCAATCCAAAACACCTCAAGACAAAAGGTACATCCTGTACCTTGCTGAAGACCTGTATCCATCCTTTGCTCAACAGGTGTCCCATGCATTTAATGCATGAGGCACTATAAATATGAAGGATGGCTCAACATGCAAGATTACCAGCTTTCAAGCATTCAAGCTCTCTAAGTGCACTGGCATTCTCTCTCTACGAAGTTCCTATTGTTTTCTAAGTGTTTTACAATTGTTCTTCATTTCTCTTTGTGTTAGATTGTTTGAATAGATTTCATCTATTCTCTTCCGCAACAATCAAAAGTTTTCTATGTGTAATTCTTGATTTCAAATCAATAAGAATTAAATTAAGTGAAAAAAAGAAAACTGTGTGTATTGTATTCAACCCCCCCTTCTACAATATTTTTCTTATTTACTTACTGCTATTTGGGACCATTCTCTTGTTAACCTTTCTACTACAAAAGAAATGTGGTCCACTCTGTGTGTTCTTTATGAAGGTACGTCTGAGGTGAAAAAGAGCAAAAAGATTGCTCTTGTAAGAAAGTATGAACTCTTCTCTCATGAGAAGGGTGAGTCTCTCTCAGACTACTATAATCGTTTTAACAGTCTACTCAATGATCTTAAACTTGTGGGTCGCATATATGATAATGAGGAAGTCTTGTGCAAGTTTATGGATTGTCTTCCTGAGTTTTGGGAAAACATCTGTACTTGTATCAAGTCTACCAAGGATCTTGATTCCATGCCTCTCACTGCCTTGTATGGCACTCTCTTCAACTATGAGCAGACTAAACTGCTTAGGAAGTCAATCACAAAAGACATCAAAGGCTCTTCTCTAGCTCTTGTCGGTGAATCTTCCAAAAGTACTGTGTGTGTCCCTAGGATCACTTATCCCTATGATTCTGACAACAATAGTCAAGAGGACCCCAATGACCCCTCAGAAGCCTATATCAGTGAGGCTGATGATGAAGGAGAGGAGACCTCTGTGGCTCAGCTGTCAGACGGTGTTGCCATGATGGCAGGCTTTTCTAAAGGCAAACCTCGCTTCTTTTCTGGAAAATCCAGGTTTTCTAGAAAACCCTCCTCTACTCTTTCTAAAAATGCTTCCTTTGACAAAACAAATGAGGATTGTTACAGGTGTGGGAGGAAGGGACACTTTGCTTCTGAATGCAGAAGCAGGTCCTCTGATAAGTCTAGACTGCCCTCCTTTAACCGTACATCCTCTAGGTCTGTCAGAACCAAGTCTGAGTCCTACCAACCTCCTTTTCAAAAATCAAACTCGTCTGTTCCTTCAAACTCTGACCGTGCTGAAAAGTACAAGGCCAAATACAAGAGAGAGAAGGAAAGAAATGCTCTTCTAGCAAACAAAGGAAAAGGTCTTCTTGCCGAATCTCATGATTGGGCAGATGAACCAACTTCCGAAAGTGACAAGGACATGGCCAATCTTTGCTTTATGGCTAAAATAGATGATGCTGATGACAGTGAAACCTCTTCCACTTCCATGGCTCTTGTGTCCACTGAGTGCTCTACCTCATCTACTCAGGTACATCCATTTTTCTCTCTCTCTGATGCTGAGAAAATTGTAGCCTTTGACTCTTTAACCATTGACTTCTATGAAGCCAATGATGCAAAGAAGAAGGCAAATGCTCAGATAACGTCTCTTTCTTCTCAGTTGCAAATATGTCTTTCTCAACTAAAACACTTTGACAAAATCAAGGCTGAGCTTGAAGATTTGAAAACTATAAATTTTACTCTTGCTAAAGAGAAAAATAAACTTTTGAAAAGATTCAAAAAGGAGTAAGAAATTGTGAATAAATGGACAAGTTCCTCCAAGAACTTAGAAAAGATTTTTCAGGATCAAATATCTTGTGATGACAAATCTGGACTAGGCTTCGGGAAATCTGACCTTGAACCTCCTTCTTACACCCATGCTTCTTTCTCTCTTCCCTCATTCTATGAATCCTCTGAAGAGAACTATGATGACTCTGAACCTCTAGACTCCTCTGATCTCCCTAAAGATCTCAAGTTTGGAAAGTTTATCAAAGCTAAGAGCATTGACTCACCTCATGAGAGTGAGGAAGCCCAAGACTCAAATGACCCTTCTGAACCCATTGTTGAGTCTATGTCTTCCTTGAAAATAAATGAGGATTCCTTTTCTAAAACCAAACTCCCTAAGATCCCAACCAGAGAACCTTCTTCAAGAAAATTTTCTTCTTCTGAAAAAGGAAAATCAGTAGTTACCGATATTCCTCCCAAAAGGAAACTTCCCAAGAAAAACTCAAAGAAACCATCTTCTCTTCATATCCCTAGACCTCTGATGTTGAAAGAGCTTCATTTCAAGACACCTTCTTCTATTCCTTCAGCTGACTCTGACAAAGGTATCTTGGGTCCTAAGCCTCTTGACTATCCTCTAACCTCTAAGGCCATGAAAGTCAATGTGACCAATCATCACAAGAAAGCTGATCAAAGCTCTAAAAAGGTCTTTATATATAGAAAATGTTATAACTGTGGTAATACCTTTCATCTTGCTAAGGATTGTCCTCTGGAGAGAATTGATAAAAATGCTTCCAAGGATACTTCTTCTCCTTCTAACTCAAAAGGACCCATCTCCAAATGGGTACCAAAGAACTGATTTTCTTGTGATTGCAGGGTCTAGGGCACCAACAAATCTGGTATCTTGACAGTGGGTGCTCACGTCATATGACCGGCAACAAATCGCTTCTTGTAGACTTCGTGCCTACCAAAGGTCCTTCTGTCACCTTTGGTGATAACTCCAAAGGAAGTACTAAAGGTTATGGAACACTCTCAAATGGTTCCATCACCTTTAATAAAGTAGCTTATGTCGAAGGCTTGATGCACAATCTCCTAAGCATAAGCCAACTGTGTGATCTGGGCTACAAAGTGATGTTTGAATTATCTTCATGCATCATTTTCAACAAAAAGATGGAAATCGTACTCTCTGGCTACCGCAAAGAAAATGTTTATGTCATAGACATGGGACATAGCTCATCCTTCGGAACAAACATTTGCTTTGTCTCTGAAAACACTGCCAAAAGATGTTGGCTCTGGCACAAGCGTCTCTCTCACCTCAACTTCAAGACTTTGAATGTCCTTTCAAACCAGGAGCTTGTCACGGGCATGCCAAAGTTGTCCTTTGTGAAAGAAAAGCTGTGTGCTGCATGTGAGAAAGGGAAACTCACAAAATCTTCCTTCATGTCCAAACAATGCTTCTCCATCACTCAGCCTCTTCAGATGCTCCACATGGATCTGTGTGGACCAGTCAGTACCCCAAGCCTTGGTGGTAGAAGGTACATTCTGGTTATTATTGATGAATTCACTCGTTACACTTGGGTATTTTTTTCTCAGGTATAAAAGTGACACTACTGAAGAAATCATAAAGTTCATCAAAAAGTCTGAAGTGTTGAATGGGCAGCTGGTAAGATATGTAAGAAGTGACAACGGAACAGAATTCAAGAATAGTATGTTGGATGACTTTTTCAATGAAAAAGGCATCTCTCAGAACTTCTCTGCCGTCAGAACTCCACAACAGAATGGTGTAGTGGAGAGAAAGAACATAACGCTATGTGAAGTTGCCCGATCCATGCTGAGTGAATCTCACCTCCCTATCTACTTTTGGGCCGAAGCAATCAACACTGCATGCTTTACCAAAAATAGGTCCATCATTGTGAAAAGACACAATAAGACTCCTTATGAAGTCTTTTATGGTAGAAAACCCAACATTGGTTTTCTTCATGTCTTTGGGTGTGTCTGCTACATTCTCAATGATAGAGAAAATTTGGGAAAATTTGATCCCAAAGCTGATGAAGGAATCTTCGTGGGATATTCTCTCACTTCCAAAGCTTTCAGAGTCTACAACCTCCGAAGGAAGTGTATTGATGAATCAATCCATGTCAAGTTTGATGACCTCAAGATATCATCACTCTCTTGTGATGATGAAGAATTGAACAGATGGATATCCTCCTGTGTTGGTGATGGTCCTCTTCCAACATCATCAGACATTCCCTACACAGTTCCCACTTCTCTCTACCAAAACAATGAACCCTCTACATCTTACAACCCCTCCTCTCATCAAGAGGATGATCCTCAGCCTACCCAACCTCAACATACACTCCAAATCATCCCAGTCTCTCAATCTGACATTCATTCCTCACCTATACAAGCCGATCTTCCATCCATCTCTCCTCAAAATTTCCCTTCCCACTATCCTCTACAAATCTTTTACCCTCCTCCTTTACCTCCTGCCCTAAAGTGGACAAAAGATTACCCCATTGACCAAATCATTGGTGATCAACAAGCTGGTGTCCAGACTCGAAGAGGCGTTGGTAACATTTGTCTCTATGTAAACTTCCCTTCTCTCATTGAACCAAAGAAAGTTGACGAATCTCTAGCTGATCCATGTTGGATCACTGCCATGCAAGAAGAACTTTCTCAGTTCGAAAGGAACAAAGTCTGGAGATTGGTTCCTCGGCCTTCCAGAAAAACCATCATCGGAACCAAGTGGATCTTTCGAAACAAAATGGACGAAGAAGGCACGGTGATCAGAAACAAGGTCAGACTGGTTGCACAAGGCTACAGGCAAGAGGAAGGAATTGACTATGATGAAACATTTGCTCATGTTGCAAGACTTGAAGCCATCAGAATCTTCCTTGCTCATGTTGCCTACAAGAACTTCAGAGTCTTCCAGATGGATGTCAAGAGTGCCTTTCTAAATGGGGACCTAGCTGAAGAAGTCTATGTAAAACAGCCCCCTGACTTTGAAGATCCAGTCCATCCTGACTATGTGTACAGATTGGACAAAGCTCTCTATGGACTAAAGCAGGCTCCTCGTGCCTGGTATGACACTCTTGCTGACTTTCTCCTGAAGAACAAGTATACAAGAGGTAAAATTGACAACACTTTGTTCATCAAGCAAACCTCAGGTAATCTTATTCTTGTTCAAATTTATGTGGATGATATCATTTTTGGTGCCACTGATGAGTCACTGTGTGATGAGTTTTCCTCTCTCATGAAAAGCCAATATGAGATGAGTATGATGGGGGAGCTTACCTTTTTCTTAGGACTTCAAGTTAAACAATCTTCAGAAGGAATCTTTATAAATCAAAGTAAATACATTTGTGACCTTCTGAAGAAGTTCAATTTTGAAAAATCCTCCCCCATGAAAACTCCCATGGCACCACCTTTGAAACTCCATGCTGATCCGGATGGTGTATCTGTGGATATCACCAGCCACCGAGGCATGATCGGCTCTCTTCTTTATCTTACTGCGAGTAGACCGGATATTATGTTTGCTACTTGCCTGTGTGCGCGTTACCAAGCCAATCCGAAGGAATCTCACTTGGCTGCGGTTAAACGCATTTTTCGGTATCTAAAAGGTACCATGAATCTGGGTCTTTGGTATCCCAAAGACTCAGGTTTTGATCTAATGGGGTATTCAGATTCTGATTATGCAGGCTCTAAGATTGATAGGAAGAGCACCACTGGCAGTTGTCAACTCCTTGGTGGCAAGCTTGTTAGTTGGTCCAGCAAGAAGCAGAACTCAGTCTCCACCTCTACTGCTGAGGCTGAGTATGTAGCTGTTGGAAGTTGCTGTGCTCAAATCCTCTGGATGAAGAACCAACTTAGAGACTACAACCAACTCTACTCCCACATCCCGATTCTGTGTGACAACTCAAGTGCGATAGCCATCGCAAATAATCCGGTGCTACACTCTCGTTCCAAGCACATCGACATCCGATATCACTTCATTCGGGATCACATCTCTAAGGGTGATATCGAGTTACATTTCATACCTACCGACCTCCAACTGGCGGATCTCTTCACCAAGCCTCTTGACGAAGCTCGGTTCAAATTTCTTATCGGCGAACTCGGTATGTTAAATGCCGATGTCTAGTTTTTAAAAAAAACTGAGAGAAAAGAAAAGAAATCAAAACAAAAAAAAATTGAGAGAAAAGAAGAGAAATCAAAAAAAAAAAACTGAGAGAAAAGAAAAGAAATAAAAAAAAATATCATTATTTTTTTTCAATACACTTCAATATTTTCTTATCTCACACTCATCTCTCTTTCTCTCTCCCTTTTTCGGCTCTCTCTCTCTTCCTCCCTCCCCTCTCCCACCAAAACCCCTCTCTCTCTCCCTCTCCTTCGGCTATCTCTCTCTATCTCTCACTTTCCCTCTTTCGGCTCTCTCTCTTTCTCTCGGCCTCCCCTCTCCCTAGCCGACCCCCCTCCCCTCTCTACCCCTTCGGCTACCGACCCCCCTCCCTTCCCTCCCCCCCTTTTCGGTAACCGAACCCCCCTCCCCCCACCTTTCGGTGTCTCTCTCTAGCCCTCTCCTTCTTCGACTCTCTCTCTCTTTTTCTCACTCCCTCTTTCGACTGAACCTAACACCACCCTTATAACTCCCTAGCCGAAAACCCCCCTAACCGCCTAACCCTCTAGCCGAACACCCCCTTAGCCGACCTCCCCCACCCCCTTAGCCGAACCCCTAGCTAGCCGAAATACCCCCTTACCAAACACCCCCTTCGGCCGAACCTTTTCCCTCCCCTCCCCTCACCCTCTAGCCGAAATCCCCCCCCCCCTTCCCCCTTTTTTTTTTCTCGGTAACCGAACCAAACACCCTCCCATTTTCTTTTTTTTTCGACCAACCACCCTCCCCTCCCCTCACCCTCTAGCCGAACCCCCCCCCCCCCTTCACTCCAATTTTTTTTAGGCTACCACCCCTCCCCCCCCCTCCCCTCACCCTCTAGCCGAAATCCCACCCCCCTCCCCTACTCCATTTTTTTCGGCCATACCCCCCTTCCTTTGACTTTTTCCTACATCCTTTTTTTTTCATTATTTCCTTTCCCCATTCTTTTACTTTTGCTTTCCTAAGACTTCCTCCCATCCCATCCCCCCTTTTCTTACACCTCCTACCTTTCCCCTTCTTCCTTCCATATCTCCCTTTTTCTTACAATCATCTCCTTTCCCCATACATATCCTCCTACACTATATTACCTTTCCCATCCTTACCATACTTACACATCTCTCCCTATTATCTTCTACCTATTTAGCCTACCCATTTCAAATCCCTTCCTTTTCTATTTCCCTCCTATTTCCACTATAAATAACACCCCTCCCCTTCCATTTTCCACCATCCCTTCCTTCATTCTTTCTCCTCTTCCACCTACATTATTTTTCTCTCCTTCATGGCTTCCTCCTCTTCCCCCAACATTGTCAAGAAAAATGTGGTCACCTCCCCCACCTCTCATTCTGATCTAATTTTCAACCCATGCAATCATATTGCACGGTTGGAAAGTGATCCCAAGCATAGTGAGTTTGACCCGATTGCTTCCTTCCTCATGAAGTCTCCTCTTAACTATGCCTTGACATACAATCCACCAAAAATAAGCAAATTTCTCATTGGCAATTTTTGGCTTACTTGTGTCTATGACGCTACATCCGAGAAGGTGTCAGCTTCCATTCTCTCCGACCCCGCTTCACCGGATCTCACCTTCGGGGTTGAAGATGTTTGTTCGGCACTTCATCTTCCTATCTACTCACCCTATGAAAAATTCCCAC
Organism: Arctium minus; assembly: GCA_954870635.1. NCBI lineage: Eukaryota > Viridiplantae > Streptophyta > Magnoliopsida > Asterales > Asteraceae > Arctium > Arctium minus. Next base: position 149,537,588 of record OX941081.1, read on the forward strand.
TTGGCAATGAGCATGAGGAAGTTGTTGGAGCTCTGAACTACATCCGTGGAGAACATGACAGGAGTCCAGGCACCCTACTTCGCAAAAACATGGGAGATATCTGGCATTTCTTCTTCTCTCATGTTATTTTATGTCTTAGCAAGAAAACTAGTGGACATGATCAATCTCCCTCTTCCATCACCCAACTGGCACATGCTCTTATCTTTCAACGAAAGATTGATTTTGCGCGGTATTTCTTCCGTGAATTAGTCAGTGTCATCACCCCTCACAAGCGGCCCCATGTCTCTTTTCCTCGGTTTATATGGCTCATCATTTATCATAAATTTGATACTACCATTGATACCTCTCATAGCATCACTTTTGACTACAAGGCGCCAATTATGACCAAACCCCTTCTTCATAAAGGGCCTTTGGCAACTGACAACCCTCTGCTTCCAGGTATGGTCTCTTTCCTTACTTCTCCCAATCTACAGTGGGGAGATGCCAAGGACACTCCGGTGTCCAAAGGTCCCTCCTATGTAGTAGACCCTTCCCCCTCACCTCTTGTGACGTCGGCTAGCACTATCTCATCATCAGCTACCGACACCGCCGCACCTGCCCAAACGGCCATACCACCGAAAGGACCTTCGGTGGTTACCCAGGCCTCACCCACCACCTCAAAGCGGCGGCACTCTACCTCTTCCCCTCCCTCTTCTCCCAAAAGAACGAGGAAGGTTTCTAGGGCCATCCCACATACTCCATCCTCCGATTCTTCACAATCGACGGATGTTGATATTGTCCCATTCGGGCCCGGGGATTCCGACATAGCCACTGCCACCACCTTTGTATCCTCACAAAAGGATGCAACTGTAATATTTGGGGACCCTCAACTTCCCTCCTCCACTTTATCCTTAGTGGATGAGGATGACTTGGTCTTCTCCCCGGACCAAGGTTCTGCTTTCTCACTGCACGGCCTTTCACCCGACCAATTCTTGGTCGATGTTTATGCACCGCCCGGTGAAACATGGGTCTTACCCAAGGCCAGTGTGGAGGGTATTTCACACTATTTGGCTTATTTGAAACAGGGTCACAAGCAGGTGTCTACCTCCTCCATTCCTTCTACCTCTGATGTACGGGACACTCCTCCTTCTGCTCCCATCATCCCCCCTGAAATTCTGGAGGCTATACAAGAAACAAACAGACAGCACCGCCTCTTGGGGGCTCAGTTTCGTGATCATCAGACACTTCTGGGCTCTTTTGTCAAGGTCTCTTGTGACAAGTTGTTGTCTCTTGAATCCTCCAATCATCACCTCACTACCTTAGTCACTGCTCTTCAGGAAGCCTCCAATGCTCGTGATGAGGAGGTTCGTCGTCTACAAGCAGCTTCCGAGTCTCATCAGGCCCTCATTGCTCAGATTCTTGAGTCCTTGAAGTCTCTTCATCAGAAGGTTGATTCTATGAAGGTTGCTCCCCGGACAGCCGTTGAGGGGGAGAAACAGGCGGTTCCAATATCTTCTGACAGCGGCAGTTAGGGTCCCACTCCCATTTCCACCGATGCTCCAACTGAGGGGGAGCTTTCAAGACAAGGAGGAGACAAAGGAAAGACAAAGCTATCTCCTGACGAAGAGGCCTTCTTATCCCATCAACAAAAGTCTGTTGCTCTAAAGGCTTTTGTTTCTAAAGCTGATAGGCTCAAGATTCAACCACCAAACAAGGTGACCTCTGACTTTGGCTTTTCTAAAGCCAAGTTTGATTCTCATGACATCCTTTGGTACCGAAAGACTTTAATGGGAAGAAAGCTGAAGTCTAAAATTGATGAAATAAAGCTTGGCACCACCAAAGGTTCAGATACAGAGGTTCGGATGGTTATCATCAGGGAAGACAAAACTCGTCAATATATCAAATTCAGCGACCTTGAAGATTATGGACTCTCTGAATGGTACGAAATATCTGAACTCTTATCTAAATCATTTAGTCGTCACAGGGCTTTGGCCAAAAAGACCATCAATGGTCTACTTGAAAAAATGAAAGACTTTGCAAGAGATTACAAGCATTCTCCTGAAGAAGAAGCTCAAGTTCAGTATCTCAAAAAGATGTGCATCTCCTCCTCTCCACAACTCTCCTCTTCTGTCAATCAAAATCTATTCAAAGATCTGGCTGCCAAGGGATTAATCCCTGATATGAAGAATCTAAATCTGAAGACTCCAGGCGGTCCGTGTCCGACCCGTTTTTCAAGTATTGGTACTGTAGTGTCTAGGCCAACCAGAGGAGTCTATTTCTTCGATGAAAAGGAAACTCTCATGTTCTTCAGACATGAGGAGATCTCCATTGCTGACACCAAATTTCTGGTTGCTATCCTATCTCTTATCCCCGTAAGTTCTGAAGCCTCTCTCATTCGTAGTGATATTATTGCTGAGCTTCACAAAAGACCGAAAAATGAATGAGGTTCTTCTCTAAATCTCTCTATCTTTCTTATGTACTTGTAGCCGTGTTTTGTTAAGACATCATGTTTAATACAAGTGCATTTTCTCTTACTTAGTTGTACATATATACTTCATTCTTTTATTCTTTTGTAAATGTCGGATATACTTTATAAATCCTTATACAAAAAAAAAACTATGTGAAAAGAACCCAAAAAGAGTAAATATGGGTCAAAATGAATTTATTCAGTATACTCTTTGTTTCATTCTTTAGTATGGATGTCATCATCAAATAGGGGGAGATTGTTGGGTCATCTGAAGATTTGAAGATGACCTCCTGATCTTCCATCTTATATCATCCTACTTAGAATATGTCTGAGGTTCTTTTAGCAGCTTGGTTTCTATTCAAATGTTCGGTGAAGTCGAAGATCAGCCGAAGAAGACAAAGAAGGATTACATCTCTCAAAGCGGATTGAAGATAGTCTCCTCAGCCTAAAGCCAAGCATGCCCAAGTGATCAACACCATCGGCCAGGATGGTATCAATCACATATCTCTCAGGAGTATGAAGGTGTTCTCACATCTTCAGGAGCCGAAGATCTCTCAGGTCTTCGGCAGCCGATGATCTCTCCTTAGAGTAGGAAGGTGTTCTCACATCTTCAAGGAGCAACCGAAGATCTCTCAAGTCTTCGGTAGCCGATGATCTCTCCTTAGAGTATGAAGGTGTTCTCACATCTTCAGGAGCCGAAGATCTTTCAAGTCTTCGGCAGTCTATGCTTAAGGAATTCTTTCAAACACATTGTACTTTTCTGACAAAGCATATTGTGATATCTTGCATTGACGTGGACCTCATCTGGAGATCAGATAAAGTAAGTTTTGTCTACTACACCATTTTAAGGAAATGTCTCTACCATCCTCTCTGCAGGTCAACACTTCAAGCCAAAACACCTCAAGACAAAAGGTACATCATGTACCTTGCTGAAGACCTGTGTCCATCCTTTGCTCAACAGGTGTCCCATGCATTTAATGCATGAGGCACTATAAATATTAAGGATGACTCAACATGCAAGATTACCAGCTTTCAAGCATTCAAGCTCTCTAAGTGCACTGGCATTCTCTCTCTACGAAGTTCCTATTGTTTTCTAAGTGTTTTACAATTGTTCTTCATTTCTCTTTGTGTTAGATTGTTTGAATAGATTTCATCTATTCTCTTTCGCAACAATCAAAAGTTTTCTATGTGTAATTCTTGATTTCAAATCAATAAGAATTAAATTAAGTGAAAAAAAGAAAACTGTGTGTATTGTATTCAACCCCCCATTCTACAATACTTTTCTTATTTACTTACTGCTATTTGGGACCAACACATGGTGATTTGCTTTGACCCATTGGGGAATCTGGTTCACCCGTCTTGATTGGAGACTAGGATTCCTCGTAAAATTAGGTACGTAATCTGGGACCAAGTCCGGCTAATGCATTCTCTAACCTGCCCGGTCCCCATATATAAAATATTAAATCATAATTATATTATATATTATTTACGTTTATTTATAATAGGAAGGATCATACGAGAATACAATTAGCTTACGAAAAGAGCCAAATCTGATGTGATACAACATGTCCAAAAGGAAGCACACATGTGGTCATCACGACTAACGTCACATGCAATAGTTGGTTAATTGTGTGTTCATCACATGTGATTTTACTCTAGAATCACGAGTGATTTGACTCTTCTCGCACTTCTCATTAATTGACCGTTTTCTCTTTTGAATTCGTCCTGTATATATAAATCATATAAGGAAAAGGGAAATTGACTTAAATAGCCAAAGTAGAAAAAAAATTGGTCTCTTGGTCATTTCTCTTTCGATTTTATACAAATATCACTACTTCCGCAATATATATCTGGGTCTGCACAGATAAGAAAATACGAATCTAGTCATTTTTGGCTTAAAAAACAAAAAAAAAATATTACGGACACAGATCCGCAATTGCGGACCCCACATCTGCAATTGCGGACCTAGATTAGTTTTTTTTAAATTTATAGAAAACTTGCAAAAAAAATTACATTTTCTACCTAGATCCGCAATATTGCCGAAGTGTCATTGTGAAAGTGGTGAAACCTGGAAAAATATTTACATTTTTAACCCAGATCCATAATTGCGAACCTGGTTATTGCGGAGGTAATGAAAAAAAAATGCAAAATCAGAAAAGGGATGTCTAAGAAACCAATTTAGATGTGTATTTTGGTTGTTTGAATCAATTTCCCTAGAAAATCTAGTTACATAAGTGTAATATATCGTCAATAAGTACAGATGCCCTTCAAGCAATTTACATTTGTTGTTAGGTAATATGAATGTTCAATAGATAATAAAAGTTAGATCTCTCAATGGTGGACTCATAATAAGATAAGGTCTTGGAGAAGTTGTAACATTTTTTCATCAAGATCTCATGATTGCAATATGGTATTATTTGTGCAAGATATGTACATATTTATGAGCTCGTTTGAAAAACCGGCAACGGGCCACGGATTTCATTCCCCACTTGTTGCCATGTCTAAGGAGAAGGGTACAAGGAGCAAATTGTTTTTCTTCACTTTTTTTATTTAAGATCCGTTTGGTTTTGCGGAATTTGGATTTGAATTACATTTCAGTTATGTGTTTGGTCTGAAAGAAAGTTTGGATTTAAAATTCTAGGAATATAATCAATGAAATCCCACAACCGATGGTTTTAAAAATCCTTTGGATATGGTTGTCACTTCAAATCCAAAACTCATGGATGATTGGTTCCCATCGCATCTCTATCCTGCATCTTTCATCAAATCTGCCTTAATCTCTCCATCGCCCCCAAAGAAAAACAAATTATTAAATTTCGTCTCAAATCCTACAAATCAAGCAAGATTTATAAAGAATGTATTCAATTCCATCCCAAATCCTACAAACCGGGGTGTTTGGTTTGATGGAATAGTTTTGAAGGATTTGGATTCTTCGGTGAGTTTGTTTTGTAAGATTTGAAATGAAATTGAATTTCATTCATTTATAAATAAGAGTAAAGTTCACTTTTGGTCCCTGACGTTTGCCATTTTTAACGGATATCGTCCCTAAACTATCGAAACTCGGATTTGGTTTCTCACGTTTGTTATTTCACTTTGGTTTTGGTCCCTCCTCCTAACGTCCGTTAACTTTTTCCGTTAAGTCCACTTAGATGAGGGGTATTTTCGTCATTTTACTAATTTTCTTTTAAAAACTTTATATTTTATTATATATTTATTATATATATATATATATAGAGAGAGAGAGTCGGGTTCAAACGAGAACAATACCTATTTAAAAGAACACAAGAACTAATAAAATCATTAACGATTTTACATTAACACGCGAAAAATAGACTTTGACCGCGACTTCCACGTATAAGTATACAGATACACACACACGTGCACTTATGTTTTTCACATCCCCAAGTCAATCATCTTCCCCAAATCACAATCTCCATCCTAGATCTATGTTGGAGATTGACGTATTATGCATCCTCCATCTTAGATCTACTATGAATGATCGAACCCAACACCACCATTGCACTTTTCCCATCCCCACCGACGGCCTCCTGCGATTTCATACTGCAATCACTACAGACGCCTATCGTCAAAACAAACCCACAGAATTTTTTTGAGAACAAACCCACAATCCACCAAGATTTGTGAGTTCGAAATCAATGAAAGCATAGCTGAAAGTAGCTGCAGCTCAATTAGTTGTTTGATTCTACTGCTCCTGTAGTAAATTAAAGCAAAAAAACCAGAAGCAACTCCATGAATGTTCACATATTACCTTCAACTTCGAAGAAAAAAGGAAAAGAGAGCTAAATTCAGAAAACCCCCTTAAAGAAAGCTTGATGTTTTCACTTAATTCAAAAAACCCAAGGAAAAGAAAAGAATTACATTAAGAAATCCTCATGAAAGAAAGCTTGCATTTTTCTTGTTTCATCAACTCAGAAAAAAAAAGATGGGTAAAGAATTATTATATCTTAGAATTGTTAGAGAATATTTATATTTATAAAGATTTATTGCTGAAAAAAGTTCTTACATTTTTAGAGTTTTATCATAAAATCATTCATAATCACATTTAAATACGCATAGTTAATTATAATAATGTAGTACTAATAATTAAAGAAACCAAATAGGGAAAGAAATATATATATATATATATATATATATATATATATATATATATTATAAAATGAATTGAAAGAAAGAGCATGAAAGAGGGGGTTGGAGAAGGAGATGGTGGAGGAGGTGATGTTTCGGGAAAGGTTGGAGTGTTCGAACCGAGTAAAATAACGAGTTAATAATTAAGTCTTTAATATTATATAATTATAAATTTTTTTATTTTTGAATATTTAAATGATGGGCTAATTAAGTATTTACGATAGTTGATTTTATTGGATTGTTTATTAGATGAGATATTTTTATATTTTCGATCATATAAGTAGATCGGATAAATTTAATTTATGGTTAATTTTTCAAAAGAAATAACGTTTTAAGATATTATAGGTTTTGAATTACGGGTGTGCATGTATTTTCATTGTAGCTAACAGGAAACCTTTAACATCATCCTCAAGACTACTAAGGCAAGGAAGGACCCGGGTGGTGCCAGTGGTGGTACGTGCCACTATTTCTTTCCTCTGTCGTAGTGTAAATTTGTTGTGTGCCACCGTATCAATTTATTATGCGTTACCATATATATATTTTGAAAATACAATGAAGATACAAGTTTCCTTTGGTAGAGTTGGTTTGCAAGGTTTTTCTTCCACCCTAAACCTAAGTCTGAATCCCGTTAGTGTCATTTTCTTAGTTTTTAGTTTTACTGTAATACAAACAAATGATTTTTAGAGGAACGAAGCTACTCCAAATATGAGATAGGAAATCGATTATTCTTGATTTATCTATTTGAACCATTCAAGAGGCCTATGATACTAAGGGGTTGTTTGTTTTAAAAAAAAAACTCTTAATGACTCTTAAGTCTGAATCGTTCAGACATTTTTACACACAACATCTTATTAATCATAACTAAAATAAGACTTTAGACCTCTTAAAAAACAAACGACACCTAAGTAATCACCATTTGATCATGGAGAACATGAATTTGTAACAAGGATAAAAAGTTAGAAAGATTAGAATTTATACATAAATCCAAACTTTTTCTAGGCAAGTGTAGGAAGGCTATTATCACACACTACTACAAAGACGGTTCTAGTTTCTACTTATTTTATTTGAAAATGAGGTTTTTTATATATAAAAAAGCTAGATTAAATAACCATATGGACCACGTCCATGCCAACTAAGATTAATTGGATAAGCTTAATTTATGTGGTTGGTAATCTTATTCTTACGCAATTACTATTTAGGAAACGGGTAAAATGTTTAGGGGTTTTCAGGTATTGATGATTTTACTCTCTTGTTGCTTTTCAACATGTAAGATTGGCTAAAGTGTTTTTCATGCGATGATAATTTCACTCGGTTGCTTTGTAACAATAACCAGTTAAGAAATGCAAGTTTTATAAATCTTAAGTTGAACGCATTGTTCCAAAACTTCATTTATTCTGCTTCTTCCTTATCTACTTTCACCATGGATCTCACTACCAAAATACATCGCTTAATTTCACCGATGGCTTTCCTACGGATCAGTCAAAAGTTGACTTTGGCCCGGTCTGTTGACTTCTGTTGGTGAATGCTATTTTTTTATACCGATGAAATTACTGATGGATTTTAATTATTTAAGTAATTAAATAGTATCTGTTGGTAATCAAGATTGTTATTTATTTAAAAATTATTAAATTTACCGACGGTAAATTATTAAATGGTAAATTTAATCAAGATTTTATTTGAGTAAAATACAATGTTGGTCCTGCGGTTTACTCGAAATCTGGATATTGTACCTCTTCCAAAATAAGTATACTCAACATACTCAACGTCCTTGTGGCTTAACCACTTGGGTTGTGGCGCACTGGTAAAGCCTTTGGGGGATGTAGTGGAAGATCTCATCTACCCAGGGTTCAAATCCAGGCGCTGCCAAAGCCCTTGTGGCCATGGAGGTTCACCCGTGATGACTCCAGGCCATTCGTGGTCGCCCGGGGATTAGTCGGTACGCGTAAGCTGGCCCGGAAACCCACAATTACCAAAAAAAACGTCCTTGTGGCTTGTGGTTTGCAATTCCTTAGAAAAACATGATTGGTCATCTCGTCATGGGTTATGCAAATAGATTGTCCTTTTTAATTATCGTGTAACACCCAAATTTTGGTTAGACATCCTCTCCACGTTTTTAGCCTTTCCCCCTAATCTTGTATACTATTAGGAAGTTATGTTGTGAATTTAGAGGGTCATATGTTCAAAGCTCTGAGTAGTTAATCGTTAGCGAGTTGGTTCGGAGTCTTTCGGGCCAAATTTGGATTTCGAGACCGAAGGGGAGAAGCCTGGCGACAGTGTCCGACGACAATGCCCATGGGCACTGTCGCGTGTCACAATTGTGAGGGTCTCATAACTCTCGGTACATTCATTCCGAGTATGCTCGGCGACAATGCCAAGGGCATACTCGCGGAGGGCATTGTCGCAGACGAGACCAAAGTCGCGGTACACTCTCAGCGAGAGTGCTCAACGACAATGCCTTGGGCATTCTCGCATGGCAAGGTCGCCGTCGGGCCTGGAGACTTTATAACTTGGTTCGATTTTAGGAGTTCTCATTTGTAATTTTGGGTGTTTTTGCTAGAACCGATTTTCTCTCATTTACAACGTAAAATTCCAACCTCTTCACTGCTTTTTCCCTCATTGAATGCAACCCAACCACAACCTTTTTGACATTTATGATCATTAAAGGCTTCTAGGGTTCAAGTGAAATAGCTAGCTTCATTTGGGAACTTAGAGTCATCATATCTATTTCTAGGTTTTTGCCATCTTTAGGGTTTTTACATCACAAACCCATTTGGTGAGTTCCCTACCCTTATACCACCATAAATATTGCTATTTGCTTAAATGTGATTATTTGTAGGTACATTGGATTTAACCTAAAAATTAGGGTTTTATGATTTGGCTTTAATATGAGTTATAGGCACCTTCACATGCATTTAATAGAAAAAGATTGATCTTGTTAACTCAAGGAAATGTAAAAATGAAGTGTGTGAAAATATTGAGACATCTCTATAAATGAGGGTTTTGACCCAAGTGAAATATGTTTGTAGCTAGTCCCATTTCATTAGTTTATCTGATGATCTCTTAATGTTGGAAATGTGTTAGGTTGATATGAACATGAGATGTGAAACGTTGTGAACTAGCAAATGTTATGTATAGATGTCATGTGCCTAAAGTGGCAATGAAATATGCATTGGCTACGTCATCCATACTTGTTCATAACTGTATTTGTGGCATTTGAGGTCTATCTCCTTGTGCACGAGGATTTAGACCATTTGGGATTTAGTGTTATATTGATTGGCCATTTTGGGTCACTAGCGAGTAGGCAATGGGGGACACGTGTGTCCTTGAGGTGTAACTCGTCTAGATTGGGTAGGCAACAATGTCCCGTAACTCTTTGAGGTGTAACTCGACGGAGTAGGCAAAAAAAGCAATAAATGGTTTGAGGTTGTGATGTCTTTATGGCATGGGAACTAGAACCGGGACTTGAGGTGTAACCCAATAACATCATAGGTGACTCCACTCACGTGTTCTTGTCACTTTGATGGAAAGGGGTCTCCCCCGTAAATCAAGAGGCATCTCTTATGAGTTATATTCAGGTGTGGAAATTATTTGCAAGACGGAATATTGGTATAGTGCAACCAAAGTGAATTTCGGTAACCTCTAATTTCATTGTTGTTGTTCCTCTTATGAACTGTTTAATTATTTTGTGATCTCACTTGGCTCTTAGCCTAACACTTGTGGTGATGTTTGTTGGTTCTCAGATCCCTCTAGCGATGCGACTAGGATGCCTTGATGTGTCGGTCGTGCATTTAGGAGCACTTGGATGGTCGGGCTTTTGGGAAACTTTTGAGAAGAGTGTTTTAGAGATATAGGGACACCCATATTAATCTAGTCTTAAAAAGGATTTTTTTCTCGATTAAGTAGGTCGTTGTGTATTATGTCTCGTCTGTAAGGATGATCATGTACTGTACGTTCATAATTGCACCTGGTCAGTGTTATGGTGAACCTACGAATTACATGTGTATACTTGGATTACGTTGATATGACGATCGTTGGGGTAGTGAAGAAGTTCCTAAGTGTAACGCCCGGAATTTTATCAAGATAAACATAATGTTATCTTAACCCTTGAAAAGTCCTCGTCAATGGATAATGGTGGGTTAATGCTTTACGGGGATGCCTAACGGATCGAGAACCTTCAGATGCGAAAAAGGTCAAATTTCGGGTTCGGAAAGTATCGGGCGACAGTGCCCGCGACAGTGACAGTGGGCACTATGCGGGCACTGTCGCAGGGCACAGTCGCTGGTGGGGGAGTGCCCACGGTACATTCCAGGCGACAGTGCCCTGGCGACAGTGCCCACTGTCACAATCGCCGAGCACAATCGCGGTCGGCCCCCAGCTTGTTTTAAAACCCGATTTTAACCCCTTTTCACTTGTTTCATCCCCCACTTTCATCCTCCTCTCTCAAGAACCGAACCCTTATGCTTCTATTGTCGATTTTGGGCTTTCGAGGTACCAAAACTAAGGAATCCAAGTGACTTCTCATCATTTAGCAAGGTTGGAGGCTAAGGCTAAAATGTGTTCATCTTCTTCATCACCCTTATCAATTTCTAGGGTTTTCACCCAACCCTTTTTATCAACTTGAAGATTTGGAATGAATGGCTCATCTTGGTAATCTAGAAGTATGTGGTTGGTGGATTCAAGTCATGATTGAGGTAATCATCTCTTTTCTTCATTTATGAAAACTAGGGTTTGGACCAAAATGGAGATTTTGGTGTAATATGTTTGGGGAATGTTTCTATATGGTTGGATATTTTTATTTATGGTTGAATATGTATGGATTTAGGTTTTGGAAGTTTGGTCTTGAGAATCCAAGTGTTCTTCAAAGGAGCTCTAGTTGGGGGAAAATCTAGATTTAGCCTAAATCTAGCGAGGTGAGTTCAAGTTGATTTGTGAAAATGGTGTACATGCCAAAATGTTTATTTTAAAGTGTTTTACATGAAATGGTTAACTGCTGATAAGTTTTGGGTATTTCGAAGTAAAATATGATTTACTTGGTTATTCGTCAAAGTATGAGTATTTTGATAAGTTTTCATATTTGGTAAACTTGGGTTGTGTTAACCTCTTAAAATGCTTATATTGGGTTTAAACATTTTAGCAACTAAATAGCATGATTTACGTATTCTTGGTGACTTTGTACAAGTAAGATCTATTTCATGATTCATGCATATTTGATGATTTTGTACAAATGGAGTCTATTTCATGTTATATGCATTTTGGTGTATTTGCATTCATAAACCCTTTGGAAAATCATTAGTCCCATCTCGTGTGGAGTTTTGGGTTAATCTCGTCTTTGAGATATGTGTCCTCATAAACGTTGTTTAAAGACATTTCATTATTTGGGGAACCAGTAATTGTTGGTCAAATGGATTTTGAGCATCCTAGCTCGGTATTGGCTTAAAAAGGGGTTTGAGGATATTTGTCCGGGTTTAATGGCTCGATGTAGAGTCCCATTTCATGGTTTACGTCTTAATGCATTTTATTGCATATTTATAATTACAGGCTCGAGTGTTGTTGTCACTCAGGTATAGTCGGGTAATTTTTAGACTGTGTTGCATTGGATCCATAGGCACATGAGTCAGTCTTGTTTGATGGTCATTTAGGTAGTACGGGGTTGGACTCCGGGACACATGTTTTATGACCTTGTCCGTTCAAGGAGTACACTAAGAGGACTGAGTCCGGGTGGTGCTATCATGGCGTGGAGTAGCCATTGGATGGGCGTTTTGGACCTCCGCCGGGTGGGGCAATGCCTTGGTTGTATTCCTCTTAGGTCGGGCCTTGGAGCGGTATTTTCGTTAATATATCGCTAAGGTCAGTTGACTCTTTGGTGTAGCTTGGAGGGAGTCGTAGGGACACTTGGGCTTGTGTGTCGTGAAGTGTCATACGATTAACGTTGTATGAGTGGCATACTTTTGTGTTCCTCCACTCTCAACGGATACGGGAAGCCCCCGTCGTCGGCCCGTCGTATTTGGATATTTAATTGTCCACGTTTTAATATTTCGAGTTCATTCTATTTTATGGTCGTGTGGGTATTATTTCGAGTTGCGGGTTTTCCATGACGCACCATATCTTTATGAATTGTCCTCCGTTATTTAAGGGTCGATTATTATGCCCCACCCCCGTTTTGGGTGTTTTGGGATATGGCGTATTGTTTACATTTTAGTACATTTGAGTATCGAACTATGACCCCGTTTTGGGTGAGTTGCGGGATGCATCGTTTTATAAGAAATGCATGTTTGGGAAGCATTGTCTTTAAAAGTGTATATTATGGGGAAATGTGTCGTTTCCATTTTGAAGTATAATATATTTGAAGGATCTTGCTTTGAAACTGATTTCCTGTCTTCTAAAGATTTATTCATTCATGTTAAAACTCTTGAGCTCACTAGGCGTTAAGCCTAACCTTTTTATTTGTCGGCATGTGCATCAGGTTCCAGTTTGGGGTTCGGATTCTAGTAGCCTCACGAAGAGTTGAGCCCTAGCCTTACACAAGAGTAAGTAGTTGGTGAAGTCTTCCGCAGGTTGGAGTTAGTAACTGTTTGTTGGGTTTAGTAGCACCCGTCCTTGTCATAGATTGTATGTATAGAATGAATGTGACTATTGAGGTTAATTCTTAAATTATGTTTGTAGACGAATTAATTATTGATGTATTTAGAAAATTTTTAATAAGTTGTTATTTCCATATTTGAGGGTGTTACACTAAGTGAGTAATTGTTAGAAGAGGTTGATAATTTTATCATTCGTCATTTGGGGTGGCATGTAACTGTAAGTATGATGAGTGCATTAAGTGGAATGTCACGGGTCGAGATTATTGATTGGATTAGAACCATAGACTCCTGAAATCGGCGTTATTCAAGGATAAATTGTAAGTTGAACTGATGAAATATTCGATTATTGTCTTAAGATGTTTGAGCACCCGGATGACGATTGTGTGACTAGGAAATTGAAGAGCGTCGTTTCAAGACTGTGAGTGCCGATCAAATTAATGCACAAAATTTATTTCTAAAATAAATTGCATTAATTATTTCTCATGTTTCTGAAATCATCATGTAGATTATATTACAAAATCTTGGAAAGATGTTTAGTACACACAAGGTTTTAAACCATGATTTTAAACATGCATAAAATTATTTGATTGCATGAGGTTGCAAACCTTGCTTATTTTGGTGTTTGAGTTTGTTGGGATTTTTATTCCATGCTAGTTTTTTGTTGAAAAGTGTCATTTTATATCCCGTTGTGATAAAAGGAAAATTTTGAATTATGACATTTTAGTCATAACTTTGCCTTATGCTATTTGATTATTGAGAATGAAAATTTTGGCACCACTTGATTTTTGGGTGTCATTGAGTTTTATGGAGTTCTATTTTACGACATTGTGAGTCACGTAGGTGAACCTTGAGCGTATACTTGCTTTATGGTGTGTGTTAATTTATGAGTTTTGTTTAATATTTTGTTCAATGCGAGTTTACACATGTCTTTTCGCAACTGTAAGAGACGTCTTGAGAGTTTTGTTGATGGATGTTATCCCATATGTCTTTTGGGGAGTTTCAATATCCTGTGATTTCTCTTTTGGGTTTTATGCAAAAGTATTTCGTTGTATGTTGTTGAGTATTCGAATGGATTTATACTTTGGTGTGAGTAAACATATAAAGTACCCCTGATGGTTCGTGTTGAACTGTTGTTGTATGCATTCTTCGATTGTTGATTTTGTCGTTATTGTCCCATGCAATGCATGATAGTGATTCGCTGGTATGCGTGATTTTGTAGCCACTATTTTGGATAAGAGTATTTTATTTGTGCGCCTAAAGTTTAAAGTCGATCTAAATTATTTTACGTTTGACCAAATCGCAAACACCTATCTTTTTACTAAATTTGGGAAATAAACTGATGTATGTGGGTCATGTTGAAAATTTTATTCCACATCATTTTATGATTAAATGGAAAATTTTGGAACTTGATTACGTAAATTTCTCCTTCTGGAGTTTATACAAACAATTGTTGCACACCGCTTTAGTGCGGGAAATTATTTTACATACATGGTATAAAGTGATGCATGTTCGGACAGTGGCGGAGGTACCATAGCACCAGAATATGCATTGGCACCTCCTCATCTTTTGGAAAAAAAAATTAATGTACTAGTATGCAGGCCAATATTATTATTTTATGGGCTGGGCTCCACCTAACTTTCCAACTTAGAGGCCTGATTGATTTTTTTTTATTCTGTTGCTCCGCTCCCTCCTTCTAAGACGTATCCTTCACGCTTCCAATTTTTTATTTCACAAAATAAGAGTTGACCAAAGTACCATGCTCTACTATTATCTGGAAGACGTATCCTTCACGCTTGCCTCACCCCTCCCCTCGACATAGCCTGCGTTTGTGTGTGTCTGCCGAAACCAGACCGCCGGCGCCGGCCACTGTTAAGACCGGAACCGCTGGAGTCTTCTTCTTCCTCTTGACCTCTCTGGTCTGCAGTCTGCACAGCACGCAGCAGGTTAGTTTTTTTTCTTTTTTTATTTTATAGTTTAAATGCTTCTTGTGTTTTTAGTTTAAATGCTTTAGAAAAGTGAATCCATTATCCATGTCCATGTGAGATGTCAGATGTGATAAGAATTATTAAGAAATACTTTATGTTATGTAAATGCTTGATGCATCCTCTCAAACGCAGCAGGTTGCCAGGTTAGGTACTTAGGTCTTTTTTTTTAGTTTAAATGCTTCTTGTTTTTTTAGTTTAAAAAAATGAATCCATGTGAGATCTGATGAGAAATTATGTAAATGCTTCCTCTCTGATCCACTTTTTTTTATCAGTTATACTTATGATGCTTCCTCTTTCTGTATCTCTCGTCCACTTTTTTTTATCAGTTATATTGATTATGTTATTGTCGAAATTACTAGGTTAATATACATTTGTTTGATTTATTGATTAGTGTAATTTATTAATTAATTTAATTTTTAACAGTAATGGATAAATATTTAATAAAGAGAAAAACAACTGGTGATTCGTCATCGATGCCAGATAAGAATAATGTTGATAGTTGTAAACAAAGTCGTGTGGAAATCAATTTAGCGGATCTTCCGACTGACCCTGGATTGCGGATTAGGATTTTGGATTACAATCCTAATATTCGTGACGAAGTTCGCAGAGCATATCTATTGAAAGGGCCTTGCCAACCTCGAAGCCATGATTTTCCTTACACTGCATTTGGGAAAAGATCACGAAGATTCAACCCTTCTTGGTTTGATGAATTTTCTACTTGGCTTGAGTATAGTGTCAGTAAAGATGCGACTTACTGCTTATGTTGCTATCTTTTCAAACCAAGTGTCGGAGATCAAGGAGGAGGTGAGACTTTTGTTGGCTTAGGCTTTACAAATTGGGCAAAGAAAGAAAAACTAACAATTCATATTGGAGGCGTTAATAGTGTTCACAACCAAGCTTGGGGCAAGTGTGAAGCTTTGTTGAACAAAAAGCAACATATTGAATCTCTTATCATCAAACAGTCAGACCAAGCTAAGGGGGATTATAAGTTACGTTTGATCGCATCGATTGACTGCATTCAATTTCTCTTAAGACAAGGTCTTTCTTTCCGAGGCCATGATGAATGTGAAGATTCCAATAATAGAGGGAACTTTCTTGAGCTATTGAAGTTTTTGGGTGATCATAATGAAAGCATCAGAGCAGTTACTCTTAATAATGCTCCCGAGAATTTGAAGTTAACTTCACCGGATATCCAAAAGGATTGTTAATGTTGTTGCAACAGAAACAACGGAACTTATTGTACGTGATCTTGGTGATGATTTTTTCGCTGTGCTCGTCGATGAATCTCGTGACGTTTCAATCAAAGAACAAATGAGCGTTGTGTTGCGCTATGTGGATATGAGAGGATGTATAATTGAGCGTTTTTTTAAGCATCGAGCATGTCCCAAACACTACATCTATCTCGCTTAAGGCGACACTTGATAAATTGTTTTCACGACATGGACTAAGCATATCTAAATTGCGTGGGCAAGGTTATGATGGGGCAAGTAATATGCAAGGCGACATTAGTGGGCTCAAGACACTAATTTTGAACGAAAATAAAAGTGCGCATTATGTTCATTTTTTTGCTTATCAACTTCAACTTACTCTTGTAGCCGTCGCGAAAAAGCACACAAAGATCGCCGATTTCTTTTTCTTGGTAAACAATGTTGTGAATGTTGTTGGAAGTTCTTGTAAACGTCGTGATATGCTTCAAGAACAACAAACTGCCAAAGTTTTTGAAGCACTTAATTCTGGTGAAATCTCAAGTGGCCGAGGCCTCAATCAAGAAACTTCTCTCACTAGAGCAGGTGACACGCGTTGGGGTTCACATTATGGTACTTTGGTCAGTTTGATTGCATTGTTTTCATCCGTAATAGATGTGCTTCAGATGATAGAAGAAGATGGATTAACCTACGAACAAAAGTCAGAAGCTCGTCTGTTATCCAACCACTTGCTCTCATTTGATTTTGTGTTTTGCCTACACTTTATGAAAATGATATTAGGGATCACCAACGAATTATCCCAAGCATTGCAAAAGAAAGAACAAGATATTGTAAATACAATGAAATTGGTTGGAGTTTGCAAGCAACGACTAATGGATTTGAGAGTTGAAAATGACAAGTGGGATTCTCTACTCAATTAAGTTACATTGGTTTGTGAGAAACATGACATTGATGTTTGTAACATGGATGAAATGTTCTTACTTTCTGGAAGATCACGCCGAAAAGCTCCACTAATGACAAACTTGCACTACTATCGTGTTGAGTTATTTTACACTGTCATCGATTTGCAGCTTATGGAATTGGAGAATCGATTTTCTGAGACTAGCACCGAGTTGCTTATTTCCATGGCATGCCTAAATCCAAGCGATTCCTTTTCAGCTTTTGACAAGACCAAATTGATTCATCTTGCTCGTTTCTATCCGAATGATTTCTCTGAAATGGAACTTTTGATACTTGATGATCAACTAGAGACTTATATTGTTGATATGTGGACCACGGAAAAGTTTTCTAACCTAAAAGGGATCAGTGATCTTGCACAGAAAATGGTTGAAACAAAAAGGGATAAAGTGTTCACTCTCGTGTTTTTGCTTATAAAACTAGCGATGATATTACCTGTTGCGACTGCAACCGTTGAGCGGATGTTTTCAGCTATGAGCATCGTGAAAAATAGGTTGCTCAATAGAATGGGAGATCAATGGATGAATGATTGCTTGGTTGCTTATATTGAAAAAGATCTTTTTACCGAGATTGATAATGAAAATATCATAGATAAGTTCTAGAAAATGAAAACTCGTCGAGGTCATTGTTAAATATGTAAATGTCGAATATAATCAATATAATATCGATACTTTTGCCACTTTTAAAATGTAAACTTTTATTTTTATTTTATATGGTGCACCCCCTTGTATAAATTCCTGGCTCCGCCACTGTGTTCGGACCATAGCGGTCCATTTGAAAAGGTTGTTGCACATCTTTTATTATTGTCATTATTAGCTTGAGTAATGACCGAATGACTTTCGAAATGGTTTTATATGTGTGACGTTTGTGACCACTTTGCGCAACTGCCGAGTAAACGATAGCGGATTTTCACATGTACGATTAATTGTTATAAAGATTTTTTTTTGCGTTTGAATAATCTTGCGAAATTTTCAATTGGCATATTTGTTGAGTCCTACAGTAGAAAAACCTTGAACTCATTAGAGGTGTAGATTTAAACCCTCTTATGAAAAGAATTTTGATTTGAGACTAAAGGAGTCCTTGGGAATTGAAGCGTCGGATGATCCGACTTGTAGTCAGTTTTGAATTGTGGATTTCAACCTTCTAAGTAGGTTCATGTATGAATAATTGAGGTATTAGATTCATGCTTTCTCCCGGTTATCTAAGCGATAATCCTTCTCTTTTGGTAAAATTCGGGTTAAAAACCTTGTGCAATTGGTTACGTATGGATAGGTTTGAATTGGTGGGTTAATTGTGCGGCAACATGTTATATGTCGGTGGTGTATCATCTTAATGAGTATTAGTGAATAATGATGATGTTATGGTTTGATCGTAAAGCGGTATGATTTGGGTTTTTTATTTCCATGATTAGGTGTCAACTTTAATTCGACAATGCATCTGGAATGAAATATTAGACGACATATCCACGTTTTCAATACTACCATTTGATTTTGGCGTCGACTTGTTCTTTGAGGTCAATGAGTCTCTAGAATGTTTGGAAGTACTCCCGTTTGATCGTAAAGAGTGTTTGTCTTACAATAATAGAGTTCTAAGGAGATTTGATGTTGGAAATTAAGTATTGTTGTGTATGATTTACTTGATGTGGTAAAGATCTTATTGACGGAATGTTTGAGGTTTGGGAATAGATCGGAGTTGCGTGATAGTCTAGTATGAATAACCCGACTCTCTGGAGATTGTAATAACAAGTCCTTGGGAGGAAGGCTCCACCGGTAACGAGGGTGAATTATTCGGGAATTTTTGGAACTCTCTGGGCTTGGGTGTTGATCATCGGAATACGGATCCAGAATCGTGTTAAACTGGTACGGATTTGTCAAAGAGAGGTTGAGGTCACAAACTACCCTTGAGGTAGTACGTGTCACCCAAGGTTGGGAGACAACCGTAGTCTTGTGGCTAGAAGCTACTTTAGTAAGTTAAGCGTTCACTCGGATATAAGTGCAATGTGCCAAAGGGAACATTTGTCGCGAGTAGCAGCATAAGGTTTATCCTGGTTGTTTTGGAAAGTGGATTAGAGACAACATATATTGTGGGAAACGTTAAATGGGGAACTAGATTTCGAGGACGAAATCTCTTTTAAGGTTGGGAGGATTGTAACACCCGTAATTTTCGGTAAGTAAAGGTCACCCGGACGTTTTGCAACTTGGAAATGGTGGGATTTATGTTGGGAAAGCATTATTTAAAATCCCTAAGAGTATCGGGAGTCTTGGTGTTGAAAAAGTCGTGTTTCGAGGCTTGGTACGGGTCCGACTACAATGCCCGACGACTATGACACATCATAGTTGCGCCTGGAAAAGTAGCACCAAAGTGGCAGAAGGAGGGGGAAAGTGAGCGACTATGCCATGCGACATTGCCCATGGCATAGTCGCGTGTCATTGTAGCACAAGTGTGCAGGCTGCTGTGTCAAATACGAAATTTCAACTTTCTTTCATTCCTCACTTCTCATTTATTCTCCTTTTCTAACCAAACTCTCCCAAGACCTAACCAAACTAATCTATGGTGATTTTGGGGAATTGATTGCACAAAACCTCAAGTCTTGAAGTATTATTACTCCATCTAGTTGAAGGAAGGAAGCTAGCTATCAAGAAGTCATCATTTCCATCTTCATCTCCAACCTCAAACTCCATTTTAGGGTTTCTAGGTTTTCACCAAAACCTAAGTGATAAGTTCATCCTTTCCATATCCAAGATTCTTTATAAGTTATAAATGCTCTATTGATGACAACCTAGTGCTTTATTTCTCCAATTTCGGTTTGAGAATATTTTGAGAAAAGATAGGTCAAATTAGGGTTTTTGGGTTTGATATAAGTTGTTTGGGAAATGTTTCAAAACACTTAGATATGTGTATTTATGGTTGGAAACTTGTGGATCTAGGTTTTTGGAGGTTTTGGCTTGAGGATCCAAGTTTCTTCAAGAAAGCTCAAAGTGGGGAAAAATCTAGATTTAGCCTAAATCTAGCAATGTGGAGTTCAATTTGATTTGTAAAAACGGTGTACATGCCAAAATGTCTATTTTAAAGTGTTTATATGTTTTCCATAAAATTATTAACTGTTGAGTTATTGGATGAGTCTTTATTATTTGAAGTGGTTAATTTTATAAACTTTGTAAAACACCCACATTTGAGATTTTGGGCATTTTGATAAATAAATCATACATATTGGTATTTTAATGATTTATTTTATGGAAGTTGATTTTGAGTATAAAGGTATTCTATTGTGTGTTTTGGAGAAATGTTTGATTTTGTGTTATGGGACGTTTTGAAAGAATAAATAGTATAAACTCACTTGGAAAATAAATTGTCCCAATCTAATCTATGTTGGAGTCATTTATATATTTTAGAGCATGGGTTTACATAAATGCGGTTTGTTTATGTTTGATTTCATTTTATGATTTTCAACAATTGGTTTTTTGATTTGTTGAGCATATGGCTCGGTTTGGACTTTATTGAGTCTTGGGGACAAATGTCCGATTTTAGTAGCTCAATGTAGAGCATTTGGTTATGAGTTGCAATTATTGCATTTTATTTGAGGGTTTCATGTTTTGAATGCACTAGTTCATAAGTTTGGAGTCATGTAATGTTTTCGACTAATGCAATGGATCCATAGGCACTTGAGTCGTTACGATCAATGTTGGGACGAGTAGTTTCCCTCATTGTAGCACGGATAGGCATCGGGATTCATGGTAAGTAAGATGTGGGCCTGCGGGGTCGGGCATTGTCCCATAAGCAGTAAGGTGTAATCCAAATGTGCTTGTATGTTTGGTATGGATTTGGTTACCTCAAAGTATAGACCTAGAGGGGTTGAATTTGAGTCTCCACAGGCAAAAGATCTAGAGGGGTTGAGCTCGATATGTCTTATGAGTACAATCCATACGTTTTGGTTTTACTACATAGTTATGTGACCTACTTTTGTGTTCTGTCACGTGCAATGTAATCGGGTCTCCCCCGTCACTGAAAGGTATTGTTTTGAGTATGGAGTTTTATAATCCATGTTTTTTGTGACGTTTTGAGTATGGGTTGTTACCCATGTTCTATGGTTTTGGATATTGAACCTTATCCATGTTTTAGATATTTTGGATGATAGAGTTTATCCACATTTTCAGTATTGATTATTAAAGTATCAGTTATGTTTTATGTGAGTTTTGTGGTTTTGGATTTATATTCGAAGATACATTTTGTATCGTGGGTTTTAATCACGAGGATGGTGAATGTTGAAGAATAGATTGTTTTCAGACTTAATGTATTTCATTTTGGTTGCTTTCAGACTGAACGTATTTCATTTTGGAAATCACAATTTAAATAACATTCTTTAAGTTTATTGCTTTATATGTTTATGGTGAAAACTCTTGAGCTCACTAGGCGTTAAGCCTAACCTTTTTATTTGTCGGCATGTGCATCAAGTTCTGGTTGGGGATAGTTCTGGTAACACTGTGAAGAGAGGAGTGTTAGTAGTGTGCCCGAGAAGCGAATAGCATTAGAGAGGCCTTCCGCTTTGGTCTTGAGAAGAGCAACTTGTTTTGAGGTTCAGTAGCACCCGACTTCGGTTTAGACCTTGTTTAATGTTGGAGTTGTAATTGCTGAGGTCGCTTATAGAGTTTTATATTTGAGGTATGATGAATTTTGATTTGTGGGAGGAATTTTGTCCTTCATTTGATATTGTATCGAGATTTTTAATTGGTTGCTCTTACCAAAATTTAAGGGCGTTACATCGTCTTCCGCTACTTTATAATTATTGCAAACTATCCCAACTTTTTTGAGTTTTAGTTGTTGTAAGTTAAAGGTTTTATTTTACCATTTTCCGGAAATTTCTTATTTAGTTGTTTAAAATTTTAGGGTGTTACATATCGTCTCTGATAATAATGATTTAGAAAATCAAATACCAAGTGAAAACTAATTAGGTTTAATAGTTGATTTTTCTTTTTCAAATTGAAAACCTAAAAAGCATTCCCGAATTTTGAGGGATGAATGTTTTACTGATGAATCATTATTTCTTAAATGAAAGAAAACACCATAGTCACCATGGGGCATTTGTATATCATTTTTTAATTAATGTGAATATGCAACGAATTACGTACTAGATATACAACACAATGTGTAATTTAAAAGACTACTAATATAAGTTATGCAGTGCACAAGAGGAGACTAAAAATTATCCAAGAAATATTATAGGAATATGTACGATAGACAATTTGATGTGAGAGCTAAGTATCTAGAGAACATCTTTAATACGTTATAGGAATTAGTGCTTATGAAACTAATTTGACAAATAACTCATTAGATAGAGAAATCATGAGATAAATACAAATTGACAAGTTTATATACTCATTAAATGAAATTAAAGCAATGTGATCACTATACTAGCACCTAAATCAAACTAGACATGTTTTATTTCATCTAGTGAAATCATATTATAGAGTAGAGAAACAAGCAAATTATGTTCGCGTATCACATATTATACAACCTCTTTCCGCTTCTTTTAGAGGCCTCCTATTAATTATGTATTGATAAATTGTAATTACCATTTCTAAGGGGTTGTTTGGCAGCTTCAGAATTATTTGGTGCAGAATGATTAAGTGATCAAAATTATTAAGAGACTTTGTACGCTTTAGTGCTAGTTAGAAAATGATTGTTTGAAAATTGTTCTGAATCAACTGTCTGAATGGCATAAAATTACTATTTTACCATTGGTCTTGTGTTGAATGAAAATTAATGTATGACAAAAATTCTAAATGAAAAAATAAAAAATAATTAATGGTCCAAAACAATATATGATATCATATCAGCCAAATACCATACATGTTTTGCTTGTTAACTGCATTTTCAAGCGACATATGCACACATTTGAAGATGCTTATGTATAACATAACTTGCACACGAGTAAAATAAAACTTTTAAAATCAAGAATCACACTATGTAACCAATTTTCAATATTTTAATCTGAACTAAGAACATCATATAGGTTGTGTTTGTGGCATTTCATCGAACAGTTGGAGGACATCATCAAACTTGGGAATATTATAAATATTAGCAACAAATCAAACCATAAACTTAAGAAAAAAATAATAACAAGAAACCAAGATAGACACATTAACAAATTGAAATAGGCACAACAAACCAAGACAGACGCATTAGCAAATTGGAAAAGACAGAAACCTTAAATCAAATATGAAAAATAAAGAAATATAAATCAAGAATCAAGAAAACGAACCGAAAAATCATAAGTCGAAATGAAGCTAGGGTAGTTATAGATTGGATTGGATTACCAGTTGATACCCCTTAAGGCTACACATGGTCCTGATTGATAATCACCCACCCCCAAACAACCAAGAAACATGAAACTTGTTAACAAACAAAATCAACATGATAACATAATCCCCGCTTTACAATAGCTTATTCCGGGTTATCGGAAAACATTTGTCGTCAAAGCCTTCGCATCCGCCGGTTAATAGCCATATCGAAAATTAAAAAGTGATCAATTTTTGGAGTTAAAATTTAACGGAACACCAATAAGGGAAGTCATAAGAACATTAGCAGCAAGCTTCCCCATCTTCGAGTAATTATTAGTCCTCCCTTGTTGCTGCTGCTGCTGTTGATTCATCATCATAGGTTGATTATTATAACCCCCAAACACCATCACTTGCTGCTGCTGCTGCTGCTGATAATGGTTGTTGATCATCACAGGTTGGTTATTATACCCACCAAACGTCGTCGTCGTAGGCATCCCTTGCTTCTGCTGCTGGTATAATTGGTTGTTGTTCATCACAGGTTGGTTATTATAACCACCAAACGCCGTCATAGGTACTCCTTGCTGCTGTTGTTGGCGGTTGATCATCATCACCGGTTGGTTATTATAATCACCAGACGGGATTCCGGTGGCCACCGGTGTCTGCTGGGTACAAAGAGGGTGGACGTCAAACTCACACGTCTGAGAGTGACATGTATAGGTAAGGCCGTCGGTGAAGCCTTTGCAAACGTCGCAGAAGTGCGAGTTTCCGGGGCGGTTGACGAGGAGGAGATGGTGGGGGTGGAGGTGGGAGGAGATACGGTGGGGGGAGGTGGCGCATTGTTCGTGGAGATCGAAATCGCAGGGGGCGCAACGGTATCTGAGACCGTGTCCGGTGGTCTTGCAGCCGTCGCAGTTGAATTGAGATCCCATGAAGAGTTTTTGAAGCAGGTGTTGGTGTGTGAAGTGTTGGATCTGTAGTTGATGATCAGGTTGAGGTTGAGGTTGAGATGCAGGTGCAGGTGTTGATCTATGCAATGGAGCCATGGATTTCTTTGTTTCTTGAGTAGTGCAACAGTGCAAGATGAATGAATGAATGAATGATAACCATGAAAATGGATTATGAAGGCAAGGACAGAAGACAAATACAAGAAATGTACAAGTTTTTGATGCACGATGTACATGTTATCAAGTGTGGCTATCAATCCTACGTACAAGTCAGTAGAGCAGTGTCCGACTTGAAATGGAAAGAATCAAAAATATGTACAAGTCTCAATGCATGTTGTACAAAACTACAAAGTAGAGAGGAGGTATGTGGTTGTTGGGTAGACTTGGACTTCGTCAAGAATTTAATTGATAATTATTATTTGGATTTTATTGGGATGATAATTATGGTGGGAATTTTATGGTAAGACTTTTTGGAGGAAGACTTGTGAACTGCTTCAACTTGATGATTTTGAAAGTCAACTGGAAAAAGATGGATAAATAATTATAAAAAATGTCTGAGCCCGGGTTCGAACCGGGGACCTCTAGTGTGTGAGACTAGCGTGATAACCGACTACACCACCCAGACGAATTTGTTTACACGCTTTATGTTATCCTTATAATCGAGTAACTACATAGGTTTAATTCTCATTAAACATATCGTTTCTTGTGCATAGGGATGTAAACAATTTGAGCTTTTAATGAGTTTAATAATTCTCGAGTTCAAGTCAATCTTGAACATAAAATAAAACTCATTTTAACTTAACAAGTCAAGCTTAATAACACCAATGTTCGACTTGACTCATTCAAAAACTCGATTAAAATTTTCAAGTCGAGCTGAGCCATTCAAAAATACAATTTTCAAGCCAAACATGCTCATATGTTTATAAATCATACAATAAAAATATAAAAGTTATCAATCTCGAGCCATCAAACGAATTGATCAATCGCGAGTTCGAACTTATAAACGAGCATCGAGCTCGATAATTCAAAAGATATTCGATTTCGAGCTCGAGCCCTTCTTTGAAAAAATTATTCAAGCTCAAGCCTGATATTAACCTTTTGAACCGAGCTCGAATAACCTACTCCTCGACTCGACTCATTTACACCCCTAACTCATGGGTCATCCCTCAATCTCTTTTACAATTTCTTTTTGAAACAAAGTATTCAATATATGGTGTGAGCTTTTCAAACCTATTAAAACTGTGTTTAATATAGTTGACCTGAATTGTAAGAAACGAGTTTTTTTGAGAATGATTGGTCGTTACCTTGATAATTTTACTCATGTTTGTTGTGATGGGCCTTTGAAAAAAGAGGTAAGCAACAGCTTAATCATCATTCCTCATCCCTTTCCCTCTGCTTCGATCTCCCTTATTCAATCGATCACCATCAACCACTGTCGTTAACACCACATATGGTGTTAGAAAAATTTAGGTCCCAGCAACCTTCTACTTTTATTGTAGTTGTTCTATGTAATTCATGTAATGGTGATTAAAGTTTGAAGCTTGAGTTTGTTGTTCTTTCACATGTTTTTGGTCCTTGTTGCAAAAATAGGGTTTAAATATGAATAGATTGTTAATATGTCATTGATGCTTTTTCCCCCTCCAATGAGTCAAGTTCAAACAATCATGAGGATGATGTTAAACCACTTCATTCACTTACAACAAAACAGTCTAAAGAGTATAAAATGTGTGACACAGAAAAAACTTCAAATAATAAAAAAATAAAATGGAGACCAAGGCTCTAGGAAGGAGCACTAACAGTTTGTAATAGATGCCATGGATCTCCTGACGCCAAAGAAGTACGTCCACACCTTAATATGGTTTTATCACTTTTTAATTTAAGTTTTTTTTTTAATTTCAGATATGGGGTGCATTTTTTATTTTCTTGATTATTAAGATGAAGAAGATAAATATTCATGAAAAAGGAAAAAAATGTTTAATTGAGTGAAATGGCAAAACGACTAAAAAGCTCTCGAGTTTAACAGAGATAATGGATGGCCGTTAGGGAGAATGGCCAAATCCAAAATAAAATGCATACATTAAGGGTATTTGTAATAAAATGAAGTTGAGACACCAATTTTGTAATAAACCCCAAACTACAGGGACAAAATCCATAATTTACTAAAAAGATTAAGGTGTAAAGTGTAATATATACTTGTGTAAATACTAAGACAGTTTTTACAATTTGTGTAACATTAGAGGGGTGTGCGTAGACATGGGAAGGGGGCGAGGACCTCAATCCCCATCTCCGTCCCATCTCCACCACAAAATACGATCACATCTCCATCCGTATCTCCATCCCCAACGGAGAACGGGGATCCACAACAGGAAAACAAAGATTTTTTTCCCATTGTACATAAGCTATTTTAAATCAAATATAATATGTGAGACGCCATACATATTTAAATTTAACATATTTCCAATAAAACTAAACTGGACGTAATTTAATTTAATACAAAAAAAAAATTCACAGCCTCATGTAATAATTAATAACCTAAAACAAAAAGAAATTCAATTTAATCCAAAAAAATTAACGTTACATGTATCAAAACATATCGAGTAATATCCAAAACCATATCGAGTAAGTGTGTTTTGATTTGGCATCAAAATACATACTAACATCCAAAAAAATAACATTTTTATACCAAACCTTAGGAAATAGAAAATTATGAATTATCGATTTAGTTTAAATAAATAATATATATTTAATTTATTAGTTAAAATATATAACGGGAACGGGGACGGGGACGCGGGAGGGGGGGGGGAGTGCGATACCTAGACCTGACAAAAAATGACCCGACACGTTAACCCGACACGAAATAAACGGGTTTGGGTAAAGCATTTCAACCCGTTTAAGTAAACGGGTTGACACGACATGACACAAAAATTAAACGGGTAAGGTCAGAGTCAAAATTTTCAACTCGAAAATGACCAGAATAACCCGTTTATATATATACTAGGCATATACCCGCGCACGATGTGGCGCGAAAAATCGTGAAATTGAAGGAACAATTGACAAAGGTATTTATCCGCTCGCGAAACATCTCGAAATCAAAATGACAACAACGTTTTATTTTAAGTTTGTATTCTTCGTCCTTATCGATACTTTAGTCATGAAAACACGGTGTTTTATTTTAAGTTTGTATTCTTCGTCCTTATCGATACTAATTGTAAAGATGTTAAATGTTACATTGAATTTTGAAAATAACCGTTTTACAATTTTAATATAATAGTATAGATATAGATAGTATATATATAATGTTACACATTTATGCTATCCATAAAAATATTCAATAATTAGTTTATATTAAAATTATTGACGAAAAAATTATAATATTAGGATTTATAATACTAATGAAACATATTTTTAATATATTTTAGTTGATCTACAATTATGTATTTTTAATATGCTAACGGTGAAAAAAAATAAAACGTATGGATAGAAAACAAAGTAATTCATAGATATTCATAGTTTTTAATAGTACGGTCAAATTAAAAAATATTCAATATTGAGCTCGTTTTGAATGTATTGACGAGAAGATTATAATGATATAATTTGTAAAAAAAGAAACGTATTTTTTCATTGCATTTTTGTTCATATATGATTATTTGTATTAATATGATAATGGTGTAAAATAAAAAATGAAAAAACAAGGGATATAAAGTAAATTAAATAATTAATTGTAACGGTGATAAATGTATCATTGTAAATGTTATTGTACAAAAGATTGTATAATAACCGTTTTAGAATTTTTAGCGGATACATACATTTGTCAATTGTTCCTTCGATTGCACGATTTTTCGCACCACATCGTGCGCGGATATATGCCTAGTATTGTTAAAAAGATACTGTAGTATAATGTAAAAAATGAAAGGGAAGCGGTTACCATCTCTTAACACATTTTCCTTCCAAGACCGATTCAAATTATCTACGCTTTAACCAGAACCAGGTGTCAAATTAAATATATAGAAGAATAACCCAAACTTGACCTAATTCAATCAATTCTTCAGCAACTATAAAACAAAATTAAATCTATCAAGAAAAAACTTCTAAAACATAAAACAGACACTAATATCACTTGGTCTATGTGAACTCTGAAACCACAACAAAAACATGTGTAACAATAAACCAATTTTAAACAAAACATCAAATGTCCATTTTCATGTAGTATCATTCAATCCAAACAAATGCACCACCAAATCAACTAACAATCTCTCACTGTTCCTCCTCGCGAGCCACCACATCCTCCTCCCCAAACCCACGTTGTGCGATTCTGTAATATAGAATACCCATCGTTGCCAAACACGCCCTGCAATACATCCAACAACACATTCAAATCGTTTGCTGCTTTTTTATATCATCATCTTTAACAATATCACCAGAAGTATTTTTTCTTGGATCCATCCTTGACGCTCTTTGTTGTCATGTATGGATCTCCTCTCCATTTCCATCTTTTCTAGGGGGTGCCGTAACCGGTAAAGTTGGTAATGCACTTGACCAGAAAGGTAGCAATGACCTCAGAAACTTATGGCCAAAACCACCTACCAATAAAATTAACCTACTAAATCAATTTCCCAGTTTAAATAGAGTCTTCTTCATTTTCCCCTTTTTACCTTTTAATATTAAGTGCACAAGACAACTAATATAAGCTTAATATGTTATATAGGATAGAACGGATAACTTTTCTTCAACGTAAAAAAATAGGCATAACACATGTTCTTTATCTAAATTTTAAACAAGAACATGAAATCACAATGCTCTCACCTCTCCTCGTGTACTTCTTCCGATTAGCATCTTCATCATCTGCATAATAAGAAACCTCAGAGTTTTGTCTTTCAACTTGTAGTGCACTTTTTCTTGTGGTAGCACCAGGCTGCATTGCATTGGTAAAGCTCAGTATTTACATACAAACATGTTTGAAAAACTAATGATGCAGATAAAACTACTTACAACACCAGAAGTCGGGTTTCTCAAGAAATTTCCCTCATGATTTGCCGAATTAGGAACATCTATCTCCACAATGTCTACGCTTGAAGGTTTAGCAGACCTGTTTCCAGAGGAAACCGAGTATCCTACAACATCTTTTGTTACCAAAGGATCTGAGGAAAGAGCAGGAGATGATCCCACGAGAGTCCCTGGCTGGCAGTGAAACTGGATTATTTCCAAACACATTCTTCTCCATTCCAATCTGCATAACAAAGAAAATCATTATGATACAACAAGATTCACACCTATAAAGGACTTTAGGACCAATTTCACTGTTCTAAAACAAAAGAATAAGAAAGAATGTTTCTTAACCTTGTCAAAATGTCAAGATTTCTTTATTTACCTGTTTTCTCATGGCTTTTATCTATATCCACGTTTAATCATTGAAAAATCTTCCCAAAGGGTCTTTAACTCCTGCCCATTTAAACCTTCAACAAAAACACAGAACCAGATCTAACAAAACAAAAAGATTGTGAAAACTTCATAAACAGATGAGGAGATTAAAGAGTGACCAAAATCAATCCGAACGAAAAGATACATGCAAGTCACATATATGAGACCTCTGAAATGAGGAAGTAGAAGATAGTGCAATCAACATCAAGCAATATGATGCAAACACAAATTAACCAAAGTAAGGAAGATAGTTCCATCAGAAATGCCTTACCGATAACTAAGAATACAATCCAACTTCAAAGACCACAACTCGAAATGAGATAGAGATACCTGTTGGAATAAAAAAATAGATTATCAAAAAACTATTGAATACCAATTTCAATATTAAATATAAGAACACAAATTTGAGAGGGAAACACATAATTTCATTGAACAAAAAATTTGTTAAAAGAAAAACATCAAACCTGAAGGCAATGATCGAGTAATTTGTTGAATATATGAAGTTTGGTGAGTGAACATGATCAAAACTTACAGGATTTTCCAAGTTCGTAAAATCTGCTGCTTTTTCGTACAATTCGGCACCGTCTTCATGCTAGGAATCAAATAAAGCCGGGCATTTGAGTTTCTTTTCAGCTTGGCTTTGGAAATCGTCCCCTTTTGCTATTTGACCAGACATTTTGTTCGTCTTCAGTTTCGAACAAGATATATTAGAGAGACCCATCAGAAGTTAAATCACAAGAAAATTAGATTTGCAATGATCATACACAAACCCTAGTGAACCAAATAAACTAAACATCTCTTCAATACTTAAAATCAAACAGACTGCAAGGACTAATAACCAGAATGATTTTTTTTAAGGTGGGGATGGGGAGAATGATCATTTTCCTAATGATTTTGTTACGTGCTTCAAATGTCGAGATATAAGAGATGGTGACCAGAGAGAGGAGATACGGATTTGAGAGAATGAAATTGAGAGCAACAGATCGAGTTGCAAAATCCTTTATCGGCATTCTGGTAATTGAAAAGAGAAAATTATCTAGAAACATACCAAAGAGACATAAGTTCATAACTCGTTTTATAGTTAAATTTAAAATATGATTAGGTCATCAAATACATACCGATAAGAACTTACAATAGCAGCAAGTATCTTCAGTTTGCGAGTAAGAGGTCGCAATGGAAGAGGTGAGAAATTGGTCCTGGGACGTTCTCGTCTCCTTAATCGGTTCCAGACCCAAATTGCGATCTCTTTGTAAACAACAACTCCGTTTTTCTAAGAAAAAGAAAATTCAGAACATAACATAAAATGAAATTAATAACCAAACCCAAACAAAATCTATTTTGAGTTATTAAATGCCATCTTGTATTTAGGATTAGGAATTTGCACAAATAACCAACTTTCATGACAAGAGACACCGAGTCATCGACCTTTTCTAAACTATAACAACTTATGTGCCTACCTGTTGTATCATTTTTGTTGTATTCCTTTTGCACACTTTGTTTCATGGACTGTTTTGCTAACATGAATCTGCTGATGTTTTGTTTTCTATGGCCTTTAGTCTTGAGGATTCTTCTTGTGAAATACATTTGGAAATTCCTGCTGCTTGTCCTTCATAAATACTTGCACATCTAGGCTCTAGGCTTGGAGAACACTTAATAAGAACACAAAGATTGACAATACGATAAAATCAACAATAAGAAATTGGAATATAAGAGAAATTGAACAAGAAAGGGATATACCTCTTTAGGCAAATAGTTAATTTCCCAATAAGAAATTATTTCAGTTAACCGTAATCACCAACCCTCCAAATAGTTAATTTCCCAACAAGACCATCAAAACATAAATCAACTCCAGAAACACAAAATCCCCAAATTGAAAACAACCAAAATTGTATCTGTAGAAACCCCGCATAAGCGAAACCCCAAAAACCGAAGATTTTGAAAATCTCAAAACCATAAAAGTCGGCATTTTACAGTCAAACGAAAGCAAATTCATCCGTAGGCTAAAAACCTACAGATAAACAGTGATCCATGAACATAAAATCGAATATTAGGGTAAAAATTGTCTTCAAAGCGACAATGTCATGGTTATAGAAAGAAATCGAGAGTTAGGGCAAAGAAAACCAAGTTACCTTCGATCGGAGGTCGATTAATTGCAGAAACTTCATCTTGGAGAGGAGAAGAGGAAATATACGAGAGTGATTGCAAACATGGGGAGGAATCGTGGAGCTGGGAAAGAGGCTTTCAAAACAACCGTCCCCTTTAAAAAAAAACTAATTAACCGTAAAGGATGCAATCGCCCTCTTGAACGTTATCCTACAATAACAACAACAATCAATCACAGATTTGTGTGTGTGTGTGTTCACCAAATGTAAAACGGTTCAAATGCTTACGTTGGTGCCAGGAAGAGGAACAGACCAGTGGCATCCCCTGTTTGCCAAAATCACATACAATGAAATCAATCACATACAATGAATCAATCAATCGGTGGAATACGTAAGGCTTTCAGCGGAGGAGCAGGAGCAACAACGATGAGAAGAAGTAGAGGGTTTCGGTGGAGTAGGGCGCAACAAAGATGAGAAGAAGGAGGAGGAGGAGGCAGGTATTTTATCAGGGAAAAATTGAGAGTTTCTCGTGGATTGCTAAATTGAGAAGAAGAAGGAGGCGGCGGCTAGTGTGTTTGAGAGAGAACGTGGGAGGAAGACGACCGCAAAATTGGGCTTTCCAAAAACTGTTTTCCAAAAACTAACTTTCCAATAACCGTAATAGAACTTTAATATAATAGTATAGATATATGTATATATATATATTATAAGTTTGTTTTTAATGTTTGGATTTTTAATGTTTTAGATTTGGTTAGAACTTTTAAGTTTGAACTATAAAATTTGGATTTATAACACTTTCATTTGAATTTTGGATTTATACCTTTTTGTGAATTTGCAATTTTTAATTTTTAATTTTATAAATGTTAAACGGGTTAGGCGGGTTGTGCCGGGTTAGGCGGCTCGAGTTAGGGTTGAGATTTTCTGACCTGTTTATTAAACGGGTCGGGTTAGGGTTAGACATTCTCAACCCGTTTAACTTTGAACCCGACACGACACGACACGTTTGCCAGGTCTAGCGATACCCGTCCCCGACCCCATCCCCGGTTTAGCGGAGAATCCCCATCCCCGACCGGGGCGGGTGGACCGGGTTCCCCGATGGGTCGGGGCACATTCTCATGCGTAGGTGTGCGAGGAATAGTGTGAGAAATTGAGGGGGTGTTTGGGATTGCTTATTTAAAACAACTTATGTTTATTTTGAAAAGTGTTTATCAACTAATGCGGTGTCAAACCGGAGTTTTCTAAAAAATGTTTGGATTAATTTATTGTGGTACCAAAACGTAATAAACTAATAAGTTGTTATTTAAGGGTTTTTGGGATTGCTTATGCATATAAAATAACCAAAAAAATTATAAGCACTTTTCAAATAAGTTAGAACCAAACGACTTATCAAAAACTCATTTTTAGCGGTTTGGCACCGCTATAAGTACTTTTAATTTTTCTCTATCCAAACACCAGAAAGTGCTTATCTTATGTGTCACATCGCAATAAGCTAAAAAACACTTCAAATAAGCAATCCCAAACACCCCTTGAGTTAACAATGAGAAGCGTGAGAAGTAGATCTAGACCATTGATCTTTTTTAATATTAAGCCGTCCCATGAATTACGACTTATAAAGAAATTGATCTGGTGTATTTCGATGCATCTTATCTCAGTACATCTCCGAATGTGCGATAATTTTTGATCCACATATAATAACCACTTCTCGTGTTTTAACCAAACTCCTTCCTGAAACCCGACCCTAGCCGTGTAAGAGCATCTCCATCAGCTATGCTAAAATAGAAAAAATTGAGATTTTAGCAATTTTTTGCTCCAACTACTATGTTATATCATATGGTAAAATAGAGAAAAGATGAAAGAAAAGGTAAAAATCTCCAAATTTGGAGAAATCTCTAAAACCCCATATTGAAAAGAGAGAAATAATATTTAATTATTTTTCACCAATAGGAGACATTGAAGTTATATGTTTAGGAGAGAGAAATAATATTTTATTAATATAATTGATTATAGAATTGCTAAAATAGAGTAACTGTTTGAGTTGATTGTAATTTTTTTCTAGACATTGCAACCTTTTATACTCTATTTTAGGAAAATTATAGTATATTTGTTGGTTATGCTCTAAGCGACAAACAGCACTTTTGCTATAGGACAACTGAAGTGCGTTCCTCCCTCCCACCTCCACACCAAGCCAATCTCCTCCTCCATCTCCATCTCAACCAGCCAACCACCCACCAACCCACTCTTCACCTCTTCGTCTTTATCACTCTGCTCTCTGGTTTGAATTCTTCTACTCACTTCCCTTGGTTGATCTCCTCTACTTTGATATCATATCAGCTTCACTACATCACTCTCTTCTTAATCCAGGGTTTTCAATTTCAAGCTCAGACACTGCTTAATCAAACATGGCACAAGGTATTATTATATTTCTCTCACGCACTTCATTTGTTTCATATCATTCGCTGCATCTTACAATTGAATAACTGGTATTCGATTGATATATGGCCAAAGCAAATCTAGTTTTCAATCCGACACTTTTCATGTACATAATTTTATTAATTGAATGGATGTTTGGGTTATTAGTAGAAGAAGGTGTTTAACTTGACATGTTTGTTGGTGTTGGTGAAGATGGTGAACGTGGATCCAATGAACCTAGTAGTGTCCCAGCTTATGATGACGCAATGGACGCTTTGTCATCTCTCATTTCTCAAAAAAGTCGTGCCGATCCGAGCAATAGCGGCCTTAAGTTTGAGCTTCTGTTTGACTACGTTAAGGTGGATACTACTAACACATGATTTTTTTTTCTTTTTTCTTTTTGGATATTGCAATTACTGTCACCTTTGAAGAAAAGAGCTACGTAGATTTTGATGTTGAACACGGTGCGGATCGAATTCAAATTGGATACAGTTTTTCTGAAAGTGAAGTGAACAATTCTTCTCTGTTTGTAATATATGATACAACATTCAATCTACACAGCACACTTTCCTTGGGAAGATTTGAAATTTGCATTAACTTGGAAATTAGAAATCAATCCATTTGATAAGTGTATCTCTTCATCTAGAAAGGTGGGAGTTTTATTAAACCAGTTGTGGAGTTGTTATTGGCCGTGTTGATTTAAAGCACCCTCCTTTCCTTACAGATTTTGGATTTGGAAGAGTCAATTTCAAGGATGAAGATCATCCATGTCGCAGGCACTAAAGGAAAGGTAGTGTTGGTAGTTAGCTTTACCCATTAACTAACCATCTAACATTGGAAATTTTGTCCAATACTTGTATGAGTGTAGTGTCGATTTCAGTTTCAAGCAAATGCCCATGTCTATGACTCAGAGCAATTCATCTCTTATAGGAAATAGCTTGTAGATAAATTTGTTATTTATGACACATTACTGCTGTTATGTTGGAGAATTGAAATTTTATTCCTCTACTGGTGCTAAAGTGGGGCCTTGAATTTGAAGTATGTGTCATGTCTGAAATATAAGGACTAAAGCAAGTTGTTTCTTGCAGTAACCGACAGGTATTCATCAATTTAAATTAAGTACGTCTACAACAAAAGATGTTCTGTTCCATATTTTTTTGTTGTTGCTAAAGTTGCTACTGTAAAAGGAATACATTATTTTTCGTAGTTAACAACTATCTTGATTCAGATCCAGCTTTGATGCAATAAACATGTTGCTTATATCATTTTATATCATTGCACCTTTATATGCTTTCATTTAGTTGCCAATTAAGGGGAAAACTCAGCTATATTGAACGCACACACATAATGCATTTGTAACATATACATCTGTCCGCTATATAGAAGTAAGTGGTCATGAATTGTTTGTAAGTTTGTATTTATGTTACTATTATATAATACTGCATGTTATGAGTGTCAAGTTGAGAAGTCTGAATTACTCTAAGTATCATTTTGGTGTCTCACATTTTCCCAGTTAAGAAGGTTGTGTGATAACTGTAGCACTGATGAAAGATTTTATGCTATGAAATCAACATATGTGCAAATGAAAATTTTGTTTCAAAGGAATATGATTCTCACTGTACCTCAAAACAGGTCCAGTGTATCGTGATGTGCTTTTTCTACTGGATTTACATGACAGGATTTAGATATAAAGAGACAGTTGGATGTAATTTTTGATTTTATGCTGATGTAATGTGATAATTGGATTATTTATAGGGATCTACATGCACGTTTACTGAGGCTATACTACGCAATTGTGGCTTTCGAACTGGACTCTTTACATCTCCTCACCTTATTGATGTTCGAGAAAGATTTCGGTTGGATGGGTGAGTTTTCAAAGGTCCGTAACTGTCATCACACACATAGATATAATCAGATGTGTGAACTTTTTCCTTCTAGGTATGTTTATTACTGGAGATGAAAGGTGATTAACTACTGGTGTAATAAACTTGAACCAGATTTATCACGGTGTTTTTGAAGTAATTAGTTAAACATATCTTGGATCCTTTTCCCTCACATAAATCATCAGCTTGCTAAGATGGGTTATTGTATATTAGATGAGTCCTGGTGAAAGAACCGTTGGACCTAATAGAGTTCCCAAGATATACTCATGCAAAGAGGCAAACTTGATAACGTAAATGTCAAGTAAAAAACTGTAGCAATAAGAAAGATAACACACTATTCCTTTGGCATTCTTCATGAGTTTGATTCTCCTACTTTGTAGGGATTTCACTAGATGGATAAGGGATGTTATCACTGTTTATTGGCTGTGGCACAAACTTAGGGGCTGTTCTGTTTTTTATATTAATACATGTCTAGATAAGATGGCTTAATGTGGACAACAGATACACGATGTCTTATCCAATTCAGTCATTTCCAGACATTGCTAAAAATTTAAGCAAAAAACAAGCCATTAAGCTGATTAAGTATAGAGTATCTCAAAGCAGACCTACTACATAGCAATCAGATCCCTGATTTACCAAAGGAATATATAGTTGTTACATTGAACAAATAGGTGCTTTTATTCTGTGTAAAGTTTTGTATTGTATGATACAGTGATCTTATCAGATTTATGTTTGACTGATTGATACATATCCTAAAATTTTGTAAAGCAATTTATAAATAAATTTTAATCAAGATATCTCAAGTTTTCATTGTGGAAGGTTGCTTAATGTCTACATTTTGGTTGTTTGCTTCAGTGTGGATATATCTGAAGAGAAGTTTTTGGCATACTTCTGGTGGTGTTGGGATAGACTAAAGGCATGATTTCTGACCCATAAACATTCTGAATGTAATTGGCCTGTATTAACTATTCTCATGCTACCTTCTTCTGTTCTTCAGACCTTTATTCATTTTGATTGTTCCTGTTATTCTATTCTTTCATTATTTGTATTATTCTCTTCTTAAACTATCATTTTCCGTAAAACCCCTTGTAATTCAAAGGCCATAATTAGCTCTTTCCTACATTATTGTGCTAACATTGAAGTTTCTCCGATTATGAATATTGTACTTCATATTGAACTTATATTTCCATTGATCCCAATAAAAGTAATATGGTCACTAATTATATATATGCGGATAGCTTTTGATCTAGTTAGACATCAGAAACTAGCTTTCTCACTTCTCATGCCTTAAACCCCATGACTACATATAACAATTATTTTATTTTGATCAATCACTAACCTATATCATCAAAAGAGAGAATCCTATCTTACCAGTTGTGAACTTGTGATTCTTAACAATGCTTTAAATTCTTTATGTAAGTTTATAAATGATCACATTGGAGTTCAAGACAACCTATGATACCTCTTTAAAAGAAGTTTGGTTTGCATCATGTCAAGCTGACATACTTTGGTAAACGTCCTATACGATTCACGTATAAGAGAAGGGTTGATTAAGGGAAATCCTTTATTTTGTTAGTAGTTGGTGGGAATAATTGCCTAAGGGCATTTTGGGGCTTTCCCTTTTGAAATAAGGAGCGGGACCCTTTTTATTTTGGAGTGAGTGTATTCTGTTAGGTCATTATGTTTTTGAGTGTTTGTAATTTGAGCTTAGGCTCTGGGAGAGACCATGGCCTCTCGAAAGCCATAGGAGTGTTTCTTTCTCTGTAATTCCTTTCCAATTCAATCATACGACATCAGTTTACCACAAATTGGTATCAGTTTACAGCAAATTGGTATCAGAGCAGCAATTCAGGGAAGGCGATACGAAGTGTGACATCACGAGTGGATGATTTGGAAAGCAGTGTTGGTTCGATCGAGATTGGGATGCAAACGATCCTGGCAACGATGGAGAAAATCCTAAAACAACAGGATGAAGTGACGAGCAAGTTGAATTCGATACCAACATCAGAAGGCGGTGACTCTTCTGGATCGAACGGGAAAAAGAGGGAAGGGGAATTTCATGATCCAAATCGTTTTTTAGCAGTGAAGGGCAGAAAATTAGAGATTCTAGCGTTCGATGAAATGATCCAGATGGTTGGATACTCAGGGCCGAGAGGTATTTCGCATTGAATCGACTTAGTCCGGAAGAGCAGATTGATGTTTCATTTATTGCCTTTGAAGGCGATGCTTTGAAGTGGTTCCAATGGGAAAATAAAAGACATCCGATCACTAGATGGGAGGATCTGAAGCATCTTCTGTTGAGGCAATTCAGATCGTTGGCTTCCGGTTCCCTCTGTGAACAATTTCTGGCGGTTAAACATGAAGGGACGATCGACGAATACAGGAGGAAATTCGTCGAGTTTGCTGCTCCTTTGGACGGGATTCCAGAAGAGGTTTCTGAGTCAATTTATTAATGGTTTAGAAAATTCCATCAAGGCAGAGTTACGATTGATGAGCCCGATTTCGTTAAGTGAAGCTATGGAAAAAGCATCGAAGATCGAGGTGAAGAATAAATTGATCGGTAGGGATCGAAATTCAGCTGTGATCAGGAGGAACACCAATTCCGTCTCGGAGGCTAGGAATAGTACGACATTCTCAGCGACATCCCCCGCCGCCACGGTCAAAACCGGATCCGAATTCAGGAGATTATCTGAGCAAGAGGTTCAACATAGACGATCTCTTGGCCTTTGTTATAGGTGCGACGATAAATATTCACCGGGGCATAAGTGTAAAAATAAAGAGATGAATGTTATTTTGGTGCAGGATGACTCAACAGAGGAGGAAAACGGAGAGGAGGAGGGAAAGACGTTGAATACAGTGGATGTCGTAGATCTCGGGCAGAAGGTAGAAGTTCATCTCAATTCAGTGGTTGGACTTACTAATCCGAAAACGATGAAGATGGAAGGCGTTGTCGGTGATCAAAAGGTTGTGGTGCTTATAGACAGTGGGGCTACTCACAATTTTATATCCAAAGAGGTAGTGAGTAAACTGGAGCTATCGGTGGAGAATACAAAAGAGTACATGATAACAATGGGAACGGGCAAAACCGTGAAGGGAGAGGGTGTTTGCAGGCATGTGACGTCAATACAAAGATTGGAAATAGTAGAAGATTTCTTACCAATCTAATTAGGAAATAGTGATGTCATTTTAGGAGTGCAGTGGTTAGAAACGCTTGGGGCTACGTATACGAATTGGGAACAACAGATTATGAAATTCACTATTGGGGGAAAATCTGTTTCGTTGCGGGGTGATCCGTCACTTGGCAGATCTAAGGTCTCGTTAAAAGCAATGGGGAAAGTTATTCAGGAGGAGGGTCATGGGGTGTTGGTGGAACTAGGTTCTTGTGAGTTTGTGCGAGGAAACCCAGATGGAGTAAAATCAACGGAGCCTGAAATTGATCCGTTGTTACATAAGTTCGATCAGGTTTTCCATATGCCATCCAGACTGCCACCGGTCAGGGGTAACGTGCACATGATTGTTTTGAAGGAAGGGGCCGAACAAGTGGACGTGAGACCGTATCGGTACCCACATTATCATAAGGACGAGATCGAAAAATTAGTCAAAGAAATGTTGGAGACGGGTGTGATTCGACCTAGTGTGAGTCCGTTTCGAGTCCCGTCCTGTTGGTGAAAAAAAAAGATGGAAGTTGGAGATTCTGTATCGATTATAGAGCCTTAAACAAGGCTACAGTACTTGACAAGTTCCCAATACCCGTCATTGACGAGCTGCTTGATGAACTTCATGGGGCTCGAGTGTTCTCAAAGCTTGATTTAAAGTCGGGGTACCACCAGATCAGAATGAAAGAAGGGGATATTGTAACACCCGTGATTTTGGAAATCCTTAACCCATAATGTCGTAACCGTATGACCATTATAATGGAGGTTTAGTAAGGTTTTACTTCCCTTTTGTAGTGGAGCCATCGAGGATCGAATCGGACGCGAAAACGGAAGGAGACCGGGGGAAATGGATTCCCGCGGTTTGGTGCGTGGCTTGGAAGTCGCTGCACAAACCGCTCAAGTCGCTGGGTCGACATCAGAAGACACGCGCGGCTTACCTCGCGGCCTCAAGTCACGGGCAAGCCCGCGGGAGCCACCTGGAAGCTTAAAATCGACATTTTTGGGGCTTTTCTTCATTTGGTTGCATCTCCTTCATCTTAGGTCCGATTTGGGTGATTCTTGGACCTACGATTTCGTTTTTGGAAGCTTTCCAAGATGAGATAGAAGAGGATTGATGATCTTGGGTTGATTCAAGGTTTTGTGGTCAAGGTAAGCTCCTCATCACCTCAACTACAAACTAGGTTTTGATACCTTTCCTCTCCCTTATATCCTTCAAATTTGGTGTATGTTGGTAACTTTGTGGTAAAGGAAACGTTGTGGGAATGTTGGATCTATCAACTAGAGAGGTCCCTTGAAGATCTCTAGTCTTCATCAAAGGAAGCTCAACATTTGGGGATAAAATCTAGATTTAGCCTAAATCTAGCAAGGTGAGTTCAAGTTGATTTGTGAAAACGGTGTACATGCCAAAATGTCTATTTTAAAGTGTTTATATGTTTTACATGAAATTATTAACTTTTGAGTTATTTGGCGAATCTTGGTTAAATTGAAGTGTTTGGTTTTATAAACTTTGTAAAACGCCCACGTTTGGGATTTTGAGCATTTTGACAACTAAATCATACACATTGGTATTTTGATGATTTATTTCTTGAAGTAAAGTTGGAGCATAAATGCATTTCATTTGGGTGTTATAGATAAATGTTTGATTTTGGGTTATGGGACGTTTTTTTGTAAGAGTAAATGATAAAATTCACTTGGAAAATGAGTTGTCCCAATCTAAACTATGTTGGAGTTAATTATATATTTTGGAGAATGGGTTTAAATAAAGTTGGATTGTTTACGTTTGATTTCATTTCATGATTTTCAACGACGAGTTTTTGGATTTGGTGAGCTTATGGCTTGGTTTGGATTTTGTTAGGTCTTGGGGACATTTGTCCGATTTTAATAGCTCAATGTAGAGCGTTTGGTCATGATTTGCATTTACTGCATCTTATTTGAGAATTACATGTTTTGAATGCGTTAGTTCATTCGTTTTGAGTCATGTAATGTTTTAGTTAGTGCAATGGATCCATAGGCACGGTGTTCTTATGTCTCGTTTTGGACAAGTTCACCACTTTGGCATGGAATAGGCATCGGGTCACCATGGTAAGTAAGGTGTGGACCTATATGGTCGGGCAGCGTCTCATGGGCAGTAAGGTGTAATTCCCTTGTACTAGAGTTCCCGTTTTGGAACTCTCAAGAATAGACCTAGAGGGGTTGACTTGATGTTTTCGAGCAATAGACTTAGAGGAGTTAAGCTCGGTATGTTTTATGGGTATAACCCATATGTTTTGGTTTCTTACATAGTTATGTGACCTACTTTTGTGTTCCGTCACATACTATGTAATTGGGTCTCCTCCGTCACCGAAAGGTATTGTTTTGCTTATGGAGTTTTATAATCCATGTTTTCGATGATGTTTTGGGTATGGATTGTTATCCATGTTTTTGGGTTTTGCATACTGAACTTTATCCATGCTTTTGGAATATTTTGGATGAGAGAGTTTATCCACGTTTTCAGTATTTGATTATTAAAGTGTCAGTTATGTATTACGCGACTTTTGGGTTTTGGATTTATATTCGAAGAAACGTTTTGTTTTGTGACTTTAATCACGAAGAGGGTGAATGTTGAAAAAGAGATTGATTCCAGATTTAACGTATTTCATTTTGGAAATCACGATTTAAATAACGTTCTTAAAGTTATAGTTTTATATATATCTAATGAAAACTCTTGAGCTCACTAGGCGTTAAGCCTAACCTTTTTATTTGTCGGCATGTGTATCAGGTTCCAGTTGGGGGAAGTGGTTCTAGCAGTACTATGAAGAGATGAGCCTTAGTCTTACGTAGGGGTAAGTAGTTGGTGAAGTCTTCAGCAGATTGGAGATAGTAACTGGTATTGGGTTTTAGTAGCACCCGACTCTATTGTAGTCTGTATTCATAGAATGAAATGTGTGTATTGAAGTTAAACCTTAAATTGTGGTTGTAGGTGAATCAATTATCGATGTATTTAGAAAATTTTAAATTAGTTGCTATTTCCTTTAGGGTGTTACAAATATTCAGAAGATTGCTTTCCGCACTCATCAAGGACATTACGAATTTCTCGTAATGCCTTTTGGCTTGGTTAACGCTCCGGCTACTTTCCAAGGATTGATGAACGAAGTTTTCGGTGGTGTTTTGAGGAAGTTCGTGCTGGTATTTTATGACGACATACTGGTGTACAGTAATTCGTTGGAGGAACATTTGGAGCATTTGAGGGCGGTGTTGGAGATATTGTCCCAAGATCAGCTTTATGCTAATAAAAAAATGTGAGTCCGTCCGAGATAAACTGGCTACTTGGGTCATATAATTTATGATGATGGGGATGGGGTCGATGAGTCGAAGGTTAGAGCCATTATGGATTGGAAGGTCCCGACGACGGTAACGGAATTACGAGGATTTTTGGGATTGTCCGGGTATTACCGGAAGTTCATCAAAGGTTATGGAATGGTTGTTGCTCCTCTCACCGAATTACTTAAGAAGAACCAGTTTCAATGGACGGATGAGGCTCGATTTGCCTTTGATGGACTGAGGAAATTACTTTCAACCGCCCCGGTCTTACAGTTGCCCGATTTTTCGATCGACTTTGTTATTGAGACGGACGCTTCTGGGTTTGGTTTGGGAGTTGTCCTAATGCAAAACGAGCAGCCGATAGCCTATTTTAGTCAAGCATTGGGGATAAAAGCCAGGTAGAAGTCAGTGTACGAAAAGGAATTGATGGCCATCGTTTTCGCAGTTCGGAAGTGGAGACCGTACCTATTGGGAAGACATTTTGTCGTGTGTAGTGACCAACGTAGCCTTCGATTTCTATTGGAGCAAAGGGTGGTGGAACCGGAGTACCAAAGGTGGATGAGTAAGTTGTTATGTTACGATTTATCGATTGTCTACAAACTTGGAAGTGCAAACCGGGCTGCCGACGCTTTATCCCGTAAGAGAGAGTCGATCGAATGCTCTAGCATAGGTGGACCACAGTGGAGACAATGGGACAGTGTGAAGCGGGAGATTGAGGAGGATGACTTTTTGAAGAAAATCAGAAATGATTTGCTGATTGATCCCAATGTTCATAAGGGATTTGAAGTGCAACAAGAGCTAGAGCTACTGTTATACAAAGGCAGATTGGTTCTACCTCGGAAATCACAATTTATTCCCTTATTATTCGAAGAATTTCATGCTTATCCGATCGGAGGTCACACCGGGGAGGATCGGACGTATCAACGAATCGCTTCCGAAGTTTTTTGGGTGGGAATAAGGAAGGACATCAGTGAATTGGTGAAAAGATGTGAAGTGTGCCAAAGAAACAAGAGCTTAAGTGGCCAAGGTTCTAAATGGCGTGAGGCGTGGCGTGGCGGTGAGACCAAGCCTCAAGCCTTAGGAGCCACGACGAAGCCATGGCGTTTTCAAGGCGTGACTTATGGCGTCATTTTTCTAATTCATATATATCATTATATATAAAAACATATGTTTTGTAGTGTTACTCAATGAGTCAATAATAATAAACAAGTTAAATTATGGTATATATTAAAAAAACTTGCAAATAAAACATTAAAAAAGTAAAGAAAAATCAAATATTGCATTACGAAATTGTGCATTAGGCCATGGCGTGCTACGGACTTAACGTGGCGTGAGACACAAGCCTTGGTGCCATGGCGGCTGTGCGGCGAGTTTTTTAGAACATTTTATCTCTAGCGGGACTCTTACAACCGTTGGCCTTACCTTCAACTCTTTGGGAGTAAATTTCAATGGATTTTAAAGAAGGCTTACCTCGATCAAATGGAATGAATTCTATTTTGGTTGTAGTAGATCGCTTTAGTAAATATGCTCACTTTGTGGGACTAAAACATCCTTTCGATGCTCGGACCGTCGCTGAAGTGTTTGTAAGATAGATTATCAGGTTGCATGGGGTTCCCCAGTCAATAGTTTCAGATCGCGATAAGATTTTTCTCAGTGAATTTTGGAAGTTATTATTCAAGTTGCAGGGCTCTAAATTGAAGTATAGTACAACCTGCCATCCACAAACAGATGGTCAGACTGAGGTGGTCAACAAATGTTTAGAGCAGTATCTGAGGTGTTAGGTATCAGACAAACCGAGACAATGGAGTAAGTGGTTAGCGTGGGCAGAATTGGCTTATAAC
Source organism: Arctium minus (assembly GCA_954870635.1). Taxonomy (NCBI): domain Eukaryota; kingdom Viridiplantae; phylum Streptophyta; class Magnoliopsida; order Asterales; family Asteraceae; genus Arctium; species Arctium minus. Next base: position 149,582,238 of record OX941081.1, read on the forward strand.
ACTTCTTATCACAGTTTGATCAAATATGCTCCCTTTCGAGTGCTATGTGGTCGGGATCCACCCCCTCTATTACGATATAGACCAACATCGTCCAAGTTGCAGTCGGTGGAACAGGAGCTGCTCAATAGAGACGAAATCTGGGATGAAGTTCGGATGCACTTATTGAAGGCTCAATGCCGGATGAAACAACAAGCGGATTTGAAACGGAAGGAGGTGAATTTTACATCGGGAGATTGGGTATTTATGAAGTTACGACCATATCGACAAAAATCGTTGGTCAAAGGAAATAGTCCCAAGTTATTAGCTCGATTCTATGGCCCTTACAAGATTCTGTAAAAAATCGGCGAGGTAGCTTATAAGCTAGAGCTGCCAACAGGAGTCAATATATTGTGTTCCATGTATCACAATTGAGGCAGGCCCTGGGTAGTAGTATGTCAGCTCAGGATATCCCTACTCAATTGTCGGAAGATTTGGTGTTACAAGTGGTGCCAGAGGATCTGTTGGATGTCCGCCCTCTTGCCCACGGTGATCCTGGCCAGTTAGAAGTGTTGGTTAAGTGGAAAGGGTTGTCCGATTTCGAGTCCTCGTGGGAACAGTTAGAACCGCTGCTGCAACAGTTTCCTAATGATCATTTTGAGGACAAGGTGAAATTTTTGGGGGGGAGTATTGGTAAACCTCCTATACGATTCACGTATAAGAGAAGGGCTGATTAAGGGAAATTCTTTATTTTGTTAGTAGTTGGTGGGAATAATTGCCTAAGGGCATTTTGGGGTTTTCCCTTTTGAAACAAGGATCGGGACCCTTTTTAGTTTGGAGGGAGCATATTCTGTTAGGTCATTCTGTTTTTGAGTGTGTAATTTGAGCTTAGGCTCTGGGAGAGACCATGGCCTCTCGAAAGCCATAGGAGTGTTTCTTTCTCTGTAATTCCTCTCCAATTCAATCATACGACATCAGTTTACCACAAATTGGTATCAGTTTACAGCATACTTCTAATTCGCACACAAAGGCAGGAGGCTTGTATAGACAAGTCAAGGACAAAGTAAGAGCATTTATGTATACATGTTTTCATTTATGGGCTTTCTGGAGTAGGGTTGGTGAAATATGTTTCTAAATTTTGAAGTAGAAGTTGATTTCCTAAGTAAGATTTTCAAATTTTAAATTTAGTTAGTATAAGAAGTACAGACTAGGTGCTTAAGATGCCCATAGGTAGGCACACATTCATTAACATCCAAGCATGCAAGTTTGATATTGTTTTAGAGTTCTGACAGTTTTGGTACTTCGTTTAATTTTAGTTGTTGCATGTCCTGCAACCGGCATCCTTCCGGCATCCTTTTCTTGGACTAATAGGCGAATTATTCAACTAGAATCGACCTTCTAACAAGTTTTATTTGTTCTCCTTTTTTGACTGCAATGGTGTGTGAAATAACCACAGACTATAACTTATTCTTCGTGGATTCTCAAGTATACTTATGATAATTGGAGAGTCAAATATGGGTGCCAAGTACAGGAATTTACCCCTATATCGCCGTCCTTGTAATTGGTATCTTAGGTGGCGTTTGTTTTTTAAGAGGTCTGAAGTCTTATTTTACTTCTGATTAATAAGAGGTAGGGATTGTTTTTTTTTTTTAAAATACCTCTTAATGGCTCTTAAGTCTGAATCATTCCGACCTTTTTTCATTTAGACTGTTGTTTTTTTCCAGTTCTCAGAACCTCTTAATGACTCTTAAATACATCTGAAATAAGAAGTGGTGACCTGACTTCTTAAAATCTCTTATCGCCGCCTCATTTCATATGCTCTCCTTTCTCTCAACATGCCTCCAGATGTTACAAAAACAAACAATCTTGTAGTGGTGAAGTCTGAAATCTGAATCAATAGTCATCTGAAAGACTGAAACAACAGTATCTTTTTTTAAATTATCTATACAACATCCCTGAAAGCTCTCAAGATACTAGAGTACAGCTAGCTGCAGTCAGTTGATTATTGATTTGAACTAGAAATCTACAAATATCAGTTCTCTTGCATGGGTTAGTTTGTTCACGTTAGTTCTACTTTATACCCAGCACAACAGGAACTTCATGCACTTTGTTCACTCCCTGTAGGGACATCATAGTGTTTACAGTTATTCTTATTTTCAACCAATTAGAGCTTTGGTGCTTCCATGCTTGTAAGATAAATCACACTATATGCACAAGAACAAAAGAAATGTAAGTGCATGGTTATGTTAATTGTTACCTATAAGGAATAGGTTATTAGAATAAGTTGATATGCATGTTGGAAGCATCCATCTCACACCTCCTGCTTTTATATGATCTGTGTATGCCTGAGCTAGGCATGCGTGTGTATGCTACTGAGCTTTGTTTTTAGGTTCTTGAGCATAATTATAAGTGATGTCAATTTTTCTTCAGACACATTAGCTATTTTCTCGCCAATGCCCATAAAATTGAGAAGCCTTGGTGCATGCCTGTCACCCTGTCTCCTTAGCTATTCAATCCAGAGCTTCAATAATGTTTTATCAAGCTCATTGGCTTTACACGTGCTGTTAATGCATGGTCTGGAAACAACCTTTATGTGTTTTTGTTGTATCCTTTGGGGCTTCAGTCACCATGCATTGGATACTGTTGGTAAACTGTGTCATTCCATGGACAGTGGAGCCTCTCCTGATAAGTTTGTCATTGTGTTAGGTTACTTTTTGACCTATCACCAACAAGAAAGACAAAATGTCTATTGTTCAGTAAAATATTTGATTGTACCTGCATTCATTGTTTTGCATATTTGGCAGTTGTCATTTGTCAACTAGCAAGTTAAGAGAGCTTGAATTGGCTCATAAAATGCAACTTGAGTTTTGCTCAAGTCTTTTTTCCGAGATGCAGTTTTTTATTAATTGCTTCTGTTTTATATATGCAGGAAAAATGCAGTGATGATATACCGATGCCAAATTTATTCCGCTTCCTTGCTTTACTGGCTTTCAAAGTTTTTGCAGCTGAGCGAGTATGTCACATTTTTATCAACTTCCTCCCCTTCCCAGAGCAAACCCCCACCTTCATCTGCACCCAAATAACCAAAATAAAATTATAGAAATAATACTTCCCCATTTAGACACACGGTGCATTTGGATGCAGGTTGATGTTGCTATTATGGAGGTCGGACTAGGTGGAAAGTTCGACGCAACAAATGTGGTATGTAAATATTTGAGCTTACATGGACTTCTGTTCTTTACTTGAGTTTCTCAAATTACTGAATGGGGATTTGTCATATACACTCTTTTAGATGGTAACTTCAAGTAGTCATGTAAAAATCTGACCTAAATATGGTGCATGAGTTTTCAGGTTCAGACACCCGTCGTATGTGGTATTTCATCCCTTGGGTATGACCACATGGAAATTTTAGGTTAGTTTCAACATATTGTTATTCCTATATTACTCATAAATCATAATTCGCTTCCCAATTGTCTGTGCCCCATACATGTTTTGCTTTCCATTATTCTTCTGTCCAGTTGAGAAGAAAAAAACCCACATGTTCTGTTTATTTTGTGCTTGATTTAAACATAAATGTTCTTGAGTAATTCTGTTTTCATGTCAAATGGTAAGCTTTGATTGGAAGTTCATAAAATCTTTTGTCATTTTGTGTCAGTTATTTCTTTGTTTTTAATGTGAATATCATGCAATTCATTTTACTGTTTTTTTGTATGTTTCACAGTCATGTCATAATAGTTTAACTGTTTAAGTGTATCCTTGATCTTTATACCTCATTTACCTCAGGTTTGCATATTGAACTAATTCTCAAATGCAATTTTTATGAACGTTTGGTTTGATAGGAAATACTCTTGGAGCAATTGCAGGGGAGAAGGCTGGTATCTTTAAGGTGCTTCCGAGAATTCCATGCAAAAGCATTCGCTCTGTTTTCTCTTACAATTGGTTTAGTTTACTGTCCTTGTTTCTTTCTTTCTAGTCATGTCCAATGTGTGCTTGGTTTATATGCAGAAAGGTGTTCCTGCATTTACTGTGCCCCAACCTGAAGAAGCTATGCAAGTACTCGAGGAGAAGGCTTCACAGTTGGATGTAATTCACATTATCTTTAACAGTTAATCTGCTCCATTGCATAGTTGAAAGTATCCATGACTCATCATTTAATAGCAAACTTATGTTAATTAATAACCATCGTATGGACTGCTCATGTTAAAACTAATTCCTAAGCTACTTATTATGCGCTGTTGGGAAGTCTAGCCATATAGGAGATGCTGTGTTAGCCTGTATTAGATAACCGCATCCTACTCTTTATAAGAAGCTGCTGAACCCTACCAATTGAGAATTTTGAAGAAAAATGTAAAAAGTTACTAAGCAGCTCACACTTACAATCGAAACTGGTTTGTGTAACATACAGGGTTACTTTTTATTCAAAATACACGAGACATTTACCTACATATCTGGCTCACAGACAAAAATTCGTCAAGTTAGATTACAACTAGTATAACTTAAATGCTGCTGTTTGCAGAAAACCAAAACAAAGTAATGCAAATTCTATTGTTACAGGTGCCTCTTCAAGTGGCAAATCCGCTGGATAGTAAACTGCTGAATGGGTTACATCTTGGGCTTGTGGGCGATCACCAGTATATTAATGCTGGACTTGCCATCAAGTTATGCTCCACATGGCTCCAACGTACTGGTCATCTAGAAGCCGATTCCATGGACCAGACAGTAAGTTCCTTAAAAGAATCAAATATGTCAACTGATTTATTAAGAAAAGAGATCCGATTGCTTATGCTTGGATACAGAGTTCACTGCCGCGGCAATTCATCAACGGGCTAACGACAGCAACACTACAAGGACGGGCCCAGATCATTCCAGACCCGTCATTTGATCTTGAAAGTCCAGGAGATCTGGTGTTTTATTTGGATGGAGCCCATAGTCCTGAGAGCATGGAAGTTTGTGCTAAGTGGTTTTCTCTTGCCATCAAAGAAGACAGACAACAGAGCTGCTCAAGTAACCAGGAACATGATAATTCCAGAACTTCAAATGAACTTGTACCTCTCAATCCTGGCGAAACCTCCAGCAAGGACTCAGCACAGGTTAGAGACAACGGTTAATATGCATGTGCTGCATGTTAATTGAAAATTACTTGCTGAATTATAATTTAGTGCTTCCAGCAACTCCCAAAGAACTTCAAAGGAAGTATAAGATTTCATCACATGAAATATATGTATAACTCTGATATTTAATCGTATATTATATTATTATAGTATATATAATATGATGACTTTTGTAATTGCAAGGACAGACCCGGGGATAATATGTAGAGGGAGTCCAAAATTTTCTTAGGGAACTGCACCAACTAGCTTTAATATAACAAGTTGCTTAGTACTAAAGCTTGATATTATTGTTGGGTTTCCTATCTACTATCATAGGCTTTATGAGTTGATGATGCATCGCATGTTTTAATATATCCACTAGAATGTTATATAAGTTCGAGTTGCACTCTATTACGACCCAAGAATAAATTAAATCTTTGGATTTAATTTAATATTTAATTGTTGTTATAGAGTCAAATGTATAGCTAGTTTATCTCCTATATAATCTCCTAGTCAAATGTAACTGATAAATCAGTAGCTAGTTTAGCTCCTAAATAGTCTCCTAGTCTAATGTACATCTTGGCTATATATAGTCCCTCTCTGTAAATTGATAATATACAACAAATATAATTCACAGAAATCCTAAAATCATTGTATGGTATATTGGTATCAGAGCGGCAATTGCTCTAGAGAGCCGATCCTTCTTTTCCTGTGTTCTTCTTCTCCCTGCACTTCCAATGGCACCGAACACCACAATCCAGATTACTGTTGCCACTCACTTTCCAATCAGACTCACTGCCAACAATTTCCCAGTTTGGCGTCGTCAAGTTGAGTCAACCCTAATAGGGCTCGAGCTTGATGCCTTTATCATTGACAATCAACAGCCTCCAAAACAAACTCTGGATGACAAAGATGGTCCTAAACCAAAGATGGTCCTAAACCAAATCCAGAATATCTCTCCTGGTACCGCCAGGATCAAATAATCTTCAGTGCTATTCTAGGTTGTTGCTCGGACTCCATTCAGCATCTAATCTCATCAGCTACCACCTCACGAGATGCCTCACGAGATGCCTGGGAACGCCTCAATGCCGATCATATAGTTTCAACCAGCAACGTGGCACCAACAACCTCTTCTCCAATCAACAACGTAGTTCAACCAATCGCACTCAATGGTCTTCTTCAGCCCCTGGAGGTAATCGACAAAACAGATCCAATTCTTTTTGTCAGTTCTGTAATATTCCAGGCCATAGGACTCGTGATTGTCGCAAGCTATCTCGGTTCTTACGAGAAAACATCACTGTCAACAATTCTCAGTCGAATGCTCCTGTGGCCAATGTCACCATGTCTAGCTCACCTTCTGTTTCACCAACCTGGTTATTTGACAGTGGTGCTTCCAATCATGTCACCGGTGATCGTTCCACACTACAAAATGTCTCGGACTATGGCGGACCCGATGAAATCATTCTCGGGAATGGTAATAGCTTACAAATTTCACACGTCGGTTCTAAACACATTAACACACCACTCAAGACTCTAAATTTACCTCATGTGTTATGTGTTCCACAATTAACAAGGAACCTTATTTCTGTGGCTAAATTATGCAAGACTAACCGAGTTTCTGTTGAATTTTTTCCCTCTCATTTTTTTGTGAAGGATCTTCGCATGGGGGCGCGTCTCATGCGGGGGGAGAACTATGAAGATGTTTACTATGCCAACTTACCATCCAAATTGCACCTGAATGTTACCACCAAAGTTTCACCTCTTTAATGGCATCATACCTTGGGCTATCCATCCACCAAAGTTTTCACGTCTCTTCTTTCCAATCTAGGCCTTAGTTCTAAACTTTCTGATATACATTGTCCATCTTGTTCAGTTAATAAAAGTCATAAATTGCCTTTTGGTTTCAATTCCTTTGTTATTACGAAACCATTACAATTGATATATTCTGATGTGTGGGGTCCGGTCCAGAGCTCTATTGATCATTTCACTTGCTATGTCATTTTTGTCGACTATTTTTCAAAATACGTGTGGCTTTATCCAATGAAAAAGAAATCTGATGTTGCTATTCTATTTCCTCAGTTCAAACTCCTGGTTGAAAAGTTTTTCTAAACACCACTTGTATCTATCTTCACTGATAATGGTGGAGAATACCTTGGGCTTCAACCTTTCCTAAAATCAAATGGTATTTCCCACTACACCACTCCACCTCATACACCTGAGCAAAATGGTGTCGCTGAACGGCGCCATAGACACATAGTTGAAACGGGTTTAGCTCTCCTCCATTATGCCAAACTTCCCTTAACCTTATGGTGCCATGCCTTTCAAACGGCAATTTACCTAATCAACAGGCTCCCAACACCTATTCTCAACAACCAAACTCCTTATCAACATCTCTTCGGTCAACCTCCTAACTACACCAAACTTCAACCCTTTGGCTGTTTATGCTATCCATGGCTGCGACCTTACACCACCTCCAAGCTTCAACCACGTTCTACTCCTTGTCTATTCCTTGGATATTCCACCTCCAAATTAGCCTACAAATGTTATGACCCTATCACTCGTCGGTTGTACCACTCTCGACATGTTCAGTTTGTTATAAGTCAGCTACCTTTCCACACTGACTTCACTAAGCCCTTACCCAACCCTGATGACTTTCTCATGTCCTCTACCTCGTCTCCTCCGCCGCATCCTCTTCCTCTATCACCTTTAAACCCCACCGACACTAATACTACTTCCATCCATACCTCGTCCCCTCAGCTCAATCCTATTCCTCTATCTCCTTCAACACAACATAAACCTCCTTCTGCATTTCGTCTAACCTATTCCCGGCGCCAAACAAGGTCGGCACCACCTACTCCACAGCCTACCACCCCTTTCCATTCAACTTCACCATAGCCTTCTCCCTCTCCTCCCCTACCATCCCAAAACTCAACCCAACAACCACCCTTCCCCTCTACTACCTCCTCTAATGCCTTGCCTACCCTACCCACTACTGATTTAAACTCCACACCAAATAACCTTCCCACTTCTCCTTCTATTACCACTCTCACTTCCCCTTCATCACCACAGCCCGTACGCACCAGAAAACGGAACTCCAAATACTTCAATGATTCATTCATCAACACCACCACTCTTTACCCAATTCCCACTACCATTGAACCTCACACACACAACCAAGCTCTTAAAGATCCCAAGTGGCGCCAAGCAATGGACGGCGAATTTAATGCTCTCATGCAGAATGGGACTTGGGAATTAGTACCACGTGGCACCCACAATCCTGTTGGCTGTAAATGGGTCTTTCGGGTTAAACGACACCCAGATGGTACAATCTCCAAATACAAGGCCCGTTTGGTCGCAAAAGGCTTCCTACAACAGTATGGGAAGGATTACTTTGATACTTTCAGTCCCGTTGCCAAACCTGTGACTATTCGTGTTATTCTATCTCTAGCTCTTTCCAACAACTGGACCCTACACCAACTTGATGTGAACATTGCATTTCTTCATGGGACCCTTCATGAGGAGGTCTTCATGACCCAACCACCGGGATTCACTCACCCTCAATTTCCCAACCATGTTTGTAAACTACGGAAATCCCTTTATGGCCTGAAACAAGCACCACGGGCATGGTACATGGAATTGACATCCTTCCTTCATACTTGTGGTTTTCGAAAATCACAAGCTGATGCATCTCTCTTTATCTACAATCATGACAGCATCTTGTGCCTCTTTATGGTCTATGTTGATGATATCGTTCTTACAGGTAACAACAATGCCTTTCTTCATCAATTCATTAGTACCTTAGCCAACCGTTTTTCCATCAAAGACTTGGAACCCCTACACCATTTTCTTGGCATTGAAGTTATCCCTACCACCAATGGTCTATTCCTATCCCAACACCGTCATATCCATGATCTTCTAACTCAATTTCATATGGATGGTGCTAAAGATGTCGCTACTCCACTAAACTTCTCTATAGTTCTCAACCCCATGGACGACTCACCAAGTATCGATCCAACACCATATCGGAAGTTGGTGGGTTCCTTGCAATACCTAGCCTTCACAAGGCCTGTTGTATCATTTGCAGTTAATCGGTTAGCTCAATTTATGCACTCTCCCTCAGAGATCCATTGGCAAGCGTTAAAACGAGTGCTACGTTATCTAAAGGGTACAATACACCATGGGCTATATCTTAAATGAGGTTTCTCTCTTGATCTAAAAGCCTTCTCTGATTCTGATTGGGGAGGTATCTTGAATGGAGGTCGTTCAACCACTGCTTACATACTCTATCTGGGCACCAACATTATTTCATGGAAATCGGCTCGTCAAAAATCTGTTTCTCGGTCCTCCACTGAAGCCGAATACCGAATACAAGGCTTTAGCAAATGCAACATCTGAAGTGTCGTGGGTTCAAAACTTGCCCACTGATCTAGGTGTCAAACAGTCCCTACCACCTACACTTTTCTGTGATAACACAGGTGCCACTTATCTATGTGCTAATCCGGTCTATCACTCTCGCATGAAACACGTGGCCTTGGACTATCACTTTGTACGTGAAAGAGTAGCCGATGGTTCCTTGAAAGTTCTTCACATACACTCAAATGACCAACTTGCGGATGCACTCACCAAACCTCTTAGTCGGACCCCGTTTCTTCGTCTACGTTCCAAGATTGGAGTCTCCGATGGATCCTCCATCTTGCGGGGGCGTATTACGACCCAAGTATTAATTAAATCTTTGGATTTAATTTAATATTTAATTGTTGTTATAGAGTCAAATGTATAGCTAGTTTATCTCCTATATAATCTCCTAGTCAAATGTAATTGATAAATCAGTAGCTAGTTTAGCTCCTAAATAGTCTCCTAGTCTAATGTACATCTTGGCTATATATAGCCCCTCTCTGTAAATTGATAATATACAACAAATATAATTCACAGAAATCCTAAAATCATTATACACTCTATTGGGTTCTGCTTAGTGGTATGCCTCTTAACATATATTTTTTTGGATAAAGAGATATGCCTCTTTATGGCATCTGTCTGAGTAGTAGTAGCATGTGTGGACCAGTGTGAGGCATGATGTCATTGTTAGGCCATCTGTCTACTAGCTTAAGCTTTCAGATAAGATGATTATAGATCACTCACTTTCGTAATCGTACATGAATGTAATCTTAGTTCCAAAATGCAGAGGAGGCTGTTTGCGTAAATACTGCATGGTTATTACATTTCTAGTTGGAAGGGTAATACCAAAGGAGTTAACTAAATCAGGGACAATTGTTTTGTGGTTGTATTGAACTAATTAATCATCATTGTTATCTTCATATATCCACACACATACACTATGTGCCACCACTTATCTAAAGTTATTTTCCTGTACAGCCGCACCACCATTTTTCCTGTTATGTAAACATACTTGACTGCTTGCTATGTAATTGTTTGAGGATCCATTTCCTATTAGTTGTTCTACTTTGGCTTTGAATGCCAAACAAACTACATCGGAACTTAAAATTGATTTGTAATCAAAAGATCACTTATTGCATCAAAAGGAACACAAAACAGAACCGGAGCTAAAACTGTAAAAAGCAAACAATAATTATAGTTTTTTAAAGTACAAGTTTGACATTCAAAGTTCAAGGAAAGCAAGTAATAGAGATCGGATGTACTTTTTAGGATAACATCCTAATATTACTTTCTTTGATTCTTATGACTTCCCTGAAAATGCAGATATTATTGTTCAATTGCATGTCAGTGAGGGATCCACAGTTGCTCCTTCCTCGGCTGGTGAAAACATGTGTTGGTCATGGTAATTATCTCAGTCACAAGCATCATATTGTATCATCAATCATGCCATCTTGGAAGTGAAGTCTTTATTATGCATATATATTGACCTGCCGGCTTTCGCTATATTGGTTGTACGATACATTTTTTAGGTCAACTATTGTGAAATTTTTACTGTTCATACAAGTGATCTATATGAACTGAAGGAACCTTCTGCATTGATATAAATGTTTCAGGTATCAACTTTAATAAGGCGCTATTTGTACCAAACATGTCACTTTACACCAAAGTGGGATCTAGCTCATCCTTGCCGCCATCTGATTCCGTAGTCGATCTGTCATGGCAGCTAACGCTCCAGAGAGTATGGGAGAACATCATAGGCAGCGAAAGAGGTATTGTTGACACGCTTAATTTCCAAAACTAGCATTGAGCATTTGTAAACCCCTGCCCTTCTTACAAATTTTAGTCAAGGACCATGCCATATAATAATAAAACTCAGCCGAATGGGTAAAGCTGTAATTGCATAGTTGCCACAAATTTCGAAACTAAAGCATCTCTAGTCAAATTTCCTAGGTGAATGCTTGATATAGGATAAAGGGATTAATTGTCATATGTAACTTTTTTTTCTAGAAGACCCAGGAAACCCCAATATATCCCACACAAAGGTAGGGTCCTGGAGGTAAGATTACACAGACCTTGCCTCTACCCCAAGGGGACCCAGGAAAACCCAACCCAACCAAACAAAACGAACCCAATCCCACACAGAGGTAGATTTTGGGGGTATCTCTACCCCAAGGGGATCCAAGAAAACCCAACCAAATGAAACCAAATCAAGTATATCCCACACAGAGGTAGATTTTGGGGGGTATGATGTACGCAGACCTTGCCTCTAAGCCAAGGGGGCCTAAGAAAACCCAACCGAAGGGGTGAAATCCCCACTCATTGATGTAGTCTTGCACAATACACAAGAAGTTAGGAGCAAGGCCAGTTGATGTGTTTGGAGTTTGTATCTTAACTTAGCTATATGATGATTCCCAGGGTATAACAATAATGCTGACCTTGTTTCTGTTGAGAACAAAGATCATATGGAAACGATTGTTAAGAGTAGTGAAAACAGTGTGGTGTTCTCCTCCCTTCCATTGGCTATTAAGTGGTTGAGAGATGCGGCTAAACACAATAGGTCTGTTCGACTGCAGGTAATGAAATGATACCCTCTACAAACTTAATTAAGTTTGTCTCCTTTTGTTTCTCAGAACGTTGAAATATGTATTTGTTTGTATAACAGGTTCTTGTAACGGGTTCGTTACATATGGTGGGGGACGTCATTAAATTACTGAGGAAATGAGTTTTTGTTGAATATCTAACAAACTTGCTTGGAGATTGTGTGCAATATACATAGATGCTGCCATAACTGAAGAAATATTCAAGCAGCCTTTCAACATGGAACCACACCAATACAAACACATTCAGTCTGCCTTTTTTTTGTTGTTGTTCATTATTAATTATTGCAAACTTTGTTCAACAAACTCCCTCTTTATCATATTTTTGTTCAAGAATTTTTGTGGACATAGTCAAAACAGTTTCTTTAAACCAAAGATGGGTATTTTGGACTGGTTTAGGTTGGTCCGAATCAGTTATACAATTTTCCAGGGGGTTCGGTTAAGGACCGGTTCAACCGCAAGCGGTTACTAGGACCGGCTAGGAATCCTTTTCTTTTTTCTCTTTTTTGAAATGTTTAACCGATTGGTATCTGTTGTTGTTTTATTACTCTTTATTGACGCTACTGTTTTATTACACCTAGTTTTTCTTTCTCAATCTCTAAGTTTATAAATTCTAATTGAAGTTTTTTCCTGGAAGTTTCAACCTTGTTGACTTAACAACAATCGTGACTATCTGATATACTTTTACGTTCGATTAAAAATTCAGGTTATAATATTTTATACATTTTGAGATTATTTTGTGTTCCAAACTTCCAATTGAGAGATGATGACCTCACACAATTTCTGGTATCCACGGGGTCTTCGATTTTTTTAATTTGTTATTGAAGTAATTGTCGACATAACCGAATATCATCGGTTTGGCAAAATTACGTTTGGCAATTGCAGTTTTGTCAAGTAGGAAAAGAAATGTGTAATGTAAAAATGCGTTTGTGGAGGAAAATTTCACGTTAAACCGACACATGGGGACTTGTTTAGTTTCAAAGAATTAGGATTTGGTGCAAATTAGTCAAATTGGCGTTATGATGCCGAGTTAACTTGGATGATGGTTGTCGTTTGGTCACTTCGGTAACCTAAGAATTTCTAGGTGGTTTCGAACATCGCTCCAACCAAGATATCGACACACGTATATCATTTTACCTTTAAACATAACACATTTAGATTTGGATAATTGTACAAGCAAAAATACCAAAATTATTTTTAACCTTAGTACGTTGTGTTGCTCTAACATGTGTCGCACGGAATGCTCCATACAATTTACCACATCCTTATCTTTGTGTAACCATGATAAAACATACACTTGTATTCGAGCAATTTGGTTACGGTGTAGATTTGAATTATATGAACTTCTAAGAAACGTCATTCATTTTTATAATTCGACAACACTTCTAATAATATGACGTGTTCAAAAATTAAAATCGACTTTGAAGTATGTATGCGGTGGTGTTTCCTTTTTTCCATGTTCATCGTGTTGTTAATATTAAATTTAATAGTACAAGCCGAGTCAAAATAAGTGGACACTAATCTAGATAATGATTGAGAAGTAGTTCTAACCTTACTAAATCACATATTTATATGGGGTCTAATTTTGTTACTTATATGACTGTTGAGGATTTTGATAACCTTGATATATTGGCATGGTACAAAAAAGGGTACCACAATTTCCGATTCTCGTAGATGTTGGTGTTGGTGATTTACTAACCATCAAAACTAGCATCATAGTTTCAAAATCCACTTTTTTAGTGGCATGGTGCTTTCAGAATAAATGACTCAATTTACACCAGAATCACTTGAGGTCTGCATTTGCGTCAGGGATTACTGAGATTTGATTGTTACAACCGGATACAAGATACACAACAACGATGAAATAGCATAAGGAAGTTGATATTCAACAACTCCACCAACAGACCATTTCACATTCTTTACCTTTTAAGAACTTTACAAAACTTCATATACATAATAAGTTAATATTTATGTTCTTTAAATAATTTGTACAAAAGAACCGTTACGACAGAACTGGTTCAAGCATGTGGAGGTTAGGACTGGGACCGGTTTGCCCACTTATACATGGTTTGCAAAAACGAAATAAAGACAAACCATCATTATATCATTTGAAACCAAACCAAACTAGACCAATATATCTCATTCAAAGATAAGGTCTGAAAGATGAAATATACACAGAACTAACCTCTAAATAGTAGCCCTTATGTCCCAAAGCAATTCCAATAAATAATTGCAATGTTTCCTTATTAGGCAAATATTTATGATTGGAACCATTAACTAAAGAGACATTGATTTCAGTAGAGCCACAACAAACACTTCCATTCAACTACTTCTAAGTCATCAATCTTTGCAAGTACAAAAGGAATTACATCTTTGTAGACATCAAGAACTTGTTTTTCTTCTCAGCTGGTTTAAGGATTTGAAACGAACACATCAAATTCTCATCCACGCTCATCAGCGCACCCGCATTATCAAATTCCCCACAATAATTTGGGGCCGAAAATATAGTAACGAGCTGCCTATCTGCAAAGAATTCATAGCCATCCTCCACAACCTGCAATTTAACAAGAAAAACACGTATATAAAACCAAAACTTAGCATTGATTATGGTCCTCGAGATTCTTTCTTTAAAAGTACATGTTCCCCCATAGCATTGATTATGGTCCTCAAGATTCTCTCTTTCAAAGTACCTGTTTTCCCTATAGTATTGATTAGGGTGTTGCTATATGCACCCTTATTTATGTCAGAATCAGGTCAAATCATGCATTCAAAATGTAAAAAGTAAGTTTTGATGTTGATGTTTATGAGAAGGAAATTAGTAGGTAGGGGTGCATTTAGCCTACCCTATTGATTGTAATCCTCAAGATTCTCTCTTTGGTTAGTATTTTAGACCAAACCAAACAAACCCAGTATATGCCGCTTGAAAACAGATGTATTCAGACATTGGCTAGATAGATACTTATGTTAGATTAGCATCTAGGCATACGTTATGTTCTTTTCGAGACAAAAGAAATAAAAAGTAAAAGAGATTGATTATAACCTGGTGAGCTCGACAAACAAGGTCGAGATCATGCTTTGTTAAAAACTCCGACACCTTATCAGGGCCAAATGTATAAGAAACCCCTCTATCGTTCATTCCCCATCCTTTGACGTCTTTGCTAGGATCCGACCACAACAAATCACAAAGTAAACCAGTATCAGGAATAGCAGTCGGGCGTGGTAAGTTTCTAATTTCATCCAAATTGGAAAGATCAGGGGAGAGTCCACCGTGCATGCACAATATCTTGTCATCAACCAGAGCCGCAACAGGTAGACAATTAAAGCAATCAGTAAAGGCTTTCCATAGCTTCACGTTAAACCGACGCTTACATTCATCATAAAACCCATAAATCCTATTTATGGAAGCGCATTCATGGTTACCTCGGAGAAGAAAAAAGTTCTCCGGGTACCTGATTTTGTAAGCAAGCAAGAGGCATATCGTTTCCAAACTCTGCTTCCCACGATCCACATAGTCTCCTAGAAAAAGATAATTGGCTTGGGGAGGAAAACCTCCGTATTCAAAAAGTCTCAATAGGTCGCTGTATTGTCCATGAATGTCACCTAAAAGAGGGGAAAGGGGATATGGTGCAAATCAGATATAGCAGTTTTTGTAAAACTTTGAAAATGACTCAAAACAATCATACTATCTTTCTTCATGCAATACAATGCGATCGAAAAACTTGCTTTGATTTTGAAACAATCCGAAGCAGGATAAAGAAACACGCTTGAATTATATTGCAATAAAGAAAGAACCCAATAATTGTTGCGTTGTATTAAGAGCATCCACAATGGAGTTTTTTGGAGAGCTTTTTGGCCACATAAGATGGTGAAAAAGCTCTTGACCAAAAAGCGACTTTTTGCTTGTAAATGCACATCATCATAAATAACCACGTGGGGAGATAAAGTTTTACTTTTTAGCCACCTCCACACTTTTTTTTTCACAAAATAGCCAAGAAACCACAAGTCAACACCTCAAGGCACTTTTCCTTGCGATTTCTGACATTTTTTGACGCACCCAGATGAAAAGTGGGCCCATTGCAAAAATAAATTGAGAAGCCGCAGCTTGCGGCACCACAAGAAAAGTTGTATTCCAGCATTGACTTGCGGTTTCTTGGCTATTTTGTGAGAAAAAATTTGGAGGTGGCTAAAAAGTAAAACCTTTTTCCCCAAGTGGTTATTTATGAAGACAACCCCAACAAGAGTATACACAATGGTTAACTTTTTCCAAAAAAAGTGGACCCACGTGCTTAAGTGGCCAAGAAAAAGAGACTTATTTGTGAAATGGCCAAAAAGCTTTTCAATAAGCTATCAAAAAGCCTGCATTGTGGATGCTCTAAGCTTGTTTCGCTTGACCGCCTAAGCTTGTGGGTCCCACTTTTTTGGAAAGCTCAAATAAAAAGCTTATCATAGTGGATGCTCTTAGATCGTGAACACTAGCATTTAGTTCATAGAAAACCAGATTCTGGATAGTTAGTTTAGCAAGAGGAAGGCTAAAGTAAAAATTAGTGGCACCTCATGATCTTGATGCCTAATTAAAACCGATCATTTACATTGAGATTGAAAGGACAAGAAAGCTACTGAAAACATGAACCAATGTTTTACCAACAAAACACCGTTCACAAACTAAAATGCACGTACACATTCTCAAAGCAGCTTCTTGCTTTTGTTTTCAGTAAAACAAATGATTACATGTCCATCTAAGATCAAGGATGAACTCTTTTGGAATCATTTCTTATTGTTGAAAGCTGATCATAGTGTTCAAAAACACCGAAACTTAGAAATATAGAATCCAATGTTTGAATGCAGAAAAGGGAAAGAAACCAGCTCTAAATGAGTTCAACAGAGAAGACGAGTAATCTTACAACAAAGGGATAGTTGCATGAATGTTAACATAACTAAGAATATGCCCAAAACACCTTAGTATAGGTTATAATCATGTTACTTAGTATTGCCACCGTAAAGATCAGTACACATGAAGACAAGACTAACATATACTCCCTCCGTCTCAAAATAAGTGTCCACATTTCTATTTTAGTTTGTACCAAAATAAATACCCACTTTCAAAAATAAGTGTCTACTTTCCAATTCTAATCTACCCTTGATTCTGAGATAGAGAAATTCATTATTCCCTCTATTATTAAGAGTAAAATTGTCATTTACTTAATTAAAAAGCGTAATAACTACACATTTCTAAAATTGTGTACCTTTTTCATTGTGAACATTTATTTTGGGACGGAGGGAGTAACCCTGGGAATTGCATTACTCTACACTCCTAATTAAGGTCTAGTAATTGGTGCATTCCGACCGATTAAATCGTCCATGCTGCTTATGTTGATATTGTTCTTATTCATTTAGGAGACTAGATGTGCCTTGTCGAAAGAAAAGCATAAAACTTGTTTAGAATAATTAGAACAATGATTGAAATTAGTAAGAGAGAGCTCTCACACATTCCACAAAGTAAATCTTCAAAGAGTGATCTACTTTTCAAACCATCTTACTTTACTTTTCATAGCAAACAAGCCATTGTTCTTGTTAGAATCCACAAATTGTGGACCGATATTTGCAATGTAAGATAGTTTATTTTGCATTTACTTCACACAATTTGGTCAGCATTGCTCGTTCTTGCAAAGTATCGCTCTTTTTTCTTCGTAATTTTGGTAAAAGAATGGTTAGTTTGCATCCAATGAACAGCATTTAAATAAAAAAGATAAGAAAATAAGCCGGTTCAAGGCTTCCATCACTCAATACTATAAGATTCACGCAATTCATGAAATTCATCAAGCTTACACATGATTTTGATTATTCCTAATGCATTTCTAACTACCTCAAACCATTATTAACAACCTTTTAATCATACAAGAGGCTAATATAACCAAGTAAAAATCAAAACAAACCCTTTGATCACCAATTAATTACTAATCAAAAAAATCAAGTCCACTTCACAATTGAAATAATCTGAGGTTAGAAATAAGAGCCCCATTTGGTGAAAACTACCAATCTAACAATCAATTACGTAAAAAAGCAAAGGTAAAACATCAAATTAACGCAACCCCACAAGATTAAAAAAACCAAAAGATGAGTTGATTAAACGGTTGAGAGCATTAGAGAAATGGATTGAGGAATACCGCAAATTTTGATAGGGGCTTCGAGTTCAAGAAGATTAGGCTGTTTGATAAAGATTTCACGAGACGCAACACAAAGCTGCTTGATTTCAGCCTCCGAGAGCTGAACCAACTTCCCTGGTTTAGTCGATCGAACTTCAATTAACCGTTCGATTATCCTATCCAGGGCTACCGGCTCCATCTCAATCCAACAACCAAACAAAACCTATTTCAAAAAATCCAAATTTTCTTCCAATTATTGAAGAAAGACTGCGTGAATCGAAATGGGTCAACAAGAAATACAACTTGTTTTTAATCTAATGATCGAGGGAGACGGCTGGAATGGAACTCAAATCAAATGTGACGGAGTCACCCACAAAAGGGTGTCAAGATGTGATTGGTTAGATAGGATATTTTAAGGGGTTGGATGCTTATTTCGTGGAAATCGGGTCCTTTAAAATAATTATAGTGATTTCAATAAAGTCCCTATATTTTGTAAATGTTACCAATTCTTTCCGGGTAATAGCTATGTCCCGGGTAAGTGTTGCCCGGATAAGAGTGTTTACCAAGTGATTTGTGGTAAGTGCTTACCGACAAAAAATGACCATTTTAACCCTTTGTTGAATTCGATCAAAACAGAATGAAACCCACAAAACCTACAAACAAAAATCAATAGAGAAAAGCCACAAACATAAATCAATTCAAAGTATGCAATTCAACGAAGATTCAGAAATTATCTCAAATAATTCCTACAAAATGGAACAAATATGACACAAAAATAGCAACACTAGCTCATATTGATGGTTGGTCAACTTGATGAATAGCTAGAAAGCATTCTAAAAACGATGACAATGAAATATGATGAACATGGGAAACAAAAGTGCAGAGCCAAGAAAAAGAAAAGCAACACCATGGATTCAAAAATCGAACAGAGAGAAGAGCTTACAGCGGCAATGGCTTGAGTGAGACAATTCTGGAGCCGATTTCAGTGGATTTTTCTCGAATGGATTTTTCTCAAATGGTTTTTTTTTCGGTGGAGGTTTCACGGGTCGTGGTAGGAATACAGACCCATAAGTGACGAGGGAGAAGGGAGAATGGGGCGGAGGAGGGAGGAGGCAGAACACCGAAAAAAACCCCTAATCACTTGTGAAGGGAAACGAGAGAAACATATAAACTGACCCAGGTAAGCAAGAATTTGGTGTTGCCTCGGTAAGTATTCGATCAACATCTCGGTCAGTCAGAGATTTGGTAAACACTCTGATTGCTGACCGAGTCAGCATTGCTGGTCGGTCAGCACGTAGTAAACAACCCCTTATTTTTCATCATTTAATTTGTATCTTGCAAACATGAGATATAAGTGTTGTTGCTTAAGGTCGTTTACCAAATGCTTATCGAGTAAGTGTTTATAGAGTGTCACTGTCACCCGGTAAGAGGGAAAAGACCGTGTATCTATCCGATAAGTGAGGGAAAAGACTCTTACCACTTAGCGGTTACCAAGTAAAAGCGTTTACTAGTATTCCAATTTGATGGCTAAGAATATTACCCGATAAGGTAAGTGAAGGTGGAAACTACTCTCGTCGGTTAAACTTATCCGGTAAGCGTTTAGTAAACGACCCCTTACTGTTAACATAAAAGCCTAAAAGACTCTGAGATCTAATGGGTGCTTCGATACGTGATTTGAAACTGATAATTTAATCATCGTAGTTTTTAAAGTCGTAATAACTAGTTTAAATAACTAGATTTTGTTTTTGAGTATTTAGAACATGTATTGGAGGAATACACTTTATATTTGTTCCTTTTTTTCTAATTTGACTAAGAAGTGATACAAAAAAAAACATCGGAGAACACAATCAATTTGAATAATATCTTATAATGATTGCATATTAAGAAATAAACAAATATGTAAAGTAATTTTCCAAAGTACATATTTTATACAACTAAACACAATAAAAAATATTGTACTTTAAGTTCAAAAATGTTAAATACTTTTCGAGCTGATGGCCTATATGAATAAGTTTGTGATAATAATGTAATAACCATTACCAAAATTTATAAAGTTGGAGTGTGGGTGAAAATTTCGTGGAAAGCCTAAAGTATGGGGGGTTAAATTGTAAAATGAATAAGAGGATTAAAACCCTAAAAAACCCTTCCATATCAATCTTCACGTTGGAGGATGAAGAAATCATCCAAGGAAGAGAGGATATTTCAAATTTGGGAAGAACAAGAGCCTGCATAATTTTCTCTTGAAAGATAAACCCTTAACTCTATAGCTAATCCCTTGTTTGTCTGTGAACCTATATCTTTAGAGTGATGATTTTCAGATTAGCGGTCGCCTTCTCCATGAATGGAGTTTGTTGTGTTAGATTGTTTTCTGATTGATCTTCGTATGGATAAAGCCATTATTTCAAGGTTGTGAAGCCTTATCGATCTTTTTTTTAGAATGGAATTTAGAATCTAGAGTTGGGCGATTTGTGCAATCCGAGTTTTGGGAATCGCCACCCCTGAATCGGGGAGTTTGTCGTTCGATGTCAGAAGGCTCGGGGAATGAAGCCCGGATCGGCTAAGTCGGTCATGGGGCCGAGACCCAGAGGCCTAGTGCCGGTAATCGGTGCCCAAGTGATATCCTTGTAACCGGGACACCAACCGGTGAACTTCAAAGACGGGGTAAACCCGGTAGTGACCAAAACCGGGAGCGAACCCGGGTGGCGCTCATAACCGGGAGAAGCCCAATCCGGGGGCCAACCCGGATGGAGCCAAACCAAGAGTTAACCTGGGTGAACCCGAGAGGTGGGTCAAACCTGGTAAACCCCAAACCGGGCTACCGGCCAGTAAGCCCAAAAATCGGGGTTTAATCCGGTAAGCCAACCGAATCTGTTCGGTGCGTAGTCTGGATCTTCTGTAAGGAGCATTGGTCCCACACGCGAGAAATTTATGGAATTTTGGGTTTAGAAGTAAAGTGTATAGGTATTTTGCGAGTGTTCCGTATAAGCCTCAAGGGCGATCGAGTAACTCATTATACTCCTAAACTTTTTATATTGAAAGGTAATCAATATCGGTCAAAGGCGTAGGCGAGGGATATTTAAGCAAGGAGAGTTAGGTGAGTATTTCTAACTGAAAATGGGTTGACTTGTGTTTTAATTTGAATGCATGAGATGTTACGAAACTGCCTGTTTACCTTTTATGTGAACTGTATGTT
The DNA here is from genome assembly GCA_954870635.1 of Arctium minus. Taxonomy (NCBI): domain Eukaryota; kingdom Viridiplantae; phylum Streptophyta; class Magnoliopsida; order Asterales; family Asteraceae; genus Arctium; species Arctium minus. The sequence goes on from OX941081.1 coordinate 149,603,632, forward strand.
TTGATATGTTATACAAGTTGAGATATTTTGTATGCATACATTTGGAAGTGGATGTGTGACGGCTAAGTCAGAGGGTGTGTTCTGCCAGTGCTCATGTCAGGAGGTGTCCCGTTTATGCCATGGAGGGTGCGTTCCAATTAAGAAAGCATGAGACTGACACGTAGTCATAGGTAGCGTGACTTCAGTTTGTCGATCACGTGTGTAGCTTACTAGTAAAAGTTTAAATGTTTTAATTGGAGAATTGTTTATAAATGCTTATAAACTGTTCAAAATATTGTTGTTGGTGCAATTGTTTGCTATTAGAGGGAACTCACTAGACCTCCTGGTCTAACCCTCGCTTTTCAAAATTAAACCATTTGCTGGTAGTAAGGAGCAAGGAGAATGCATGAGCGTGAAATTCGAGTATAGAAGAAAGTTGTTAACTTTAGCATGTCAAGCGTAGTTTTATAGTAATCTCAGTTGTGTAATAGGTTGTTTCCGCAAACCCTATTTTATATTTGTATGTTACTGTTGGTTTTGGGGCCGTTTCTGGCGTTATATCTTATAAGCTTGAGATATATGTTTTTTGTTGAGTTGGTTGTTACAGTTGGTATCAGAGCCATAATTTAAGGGATTTAGGTGACCGAATGAGCCTAAACTTAATATGTGGAGTGGAAAGGGACACAACTGAGATGTAGTATGCCTTTAGGGAGATCACTCTAAGTGCACTAAGGATAAGGTAGTGATGACTGTCATGTAAGTTAAATTTACATTACACCTAGCCAGTGTAATTGCGAATTTACAGGTACATGTAGTTGCTTAAATTCCTTATTATGCGTAGCTTTCAGTACACTGTTGGTTATATGTGGTTACTTTAGTATTCGTCACGATCGGGAGGTTGTATTGATGAGGCAGACAATGGAGGGGTGGTGGAATAGAGTAAAATCCTAGCCTTGCGGCATTAGTAATGGTTTTGATGTGATACGTGAGGTCGCTCATGGTGTACTTGATGACACCTTGGAAGGAGTATTGTTCAGGATGATAACAGACCGACCAAAGGTAGAACTTCTTGAGTTCGAAATGGGTGAATGACTGATTAAGGGTAAAATCCTAATTTCTAGTGGGTCCCCATACTGGGAGTTGATGCACCGATCATTTTGGGCAGGAGGAGAGGAGTAGGTAAGGATTTTTGAGAGTTTTAACTCAATATCTGGTGAAAGAAGTGAGCCTATGACTCTCCAATCAATCGATAGAGTTGCAAGGATGTTTGGGAGAAGATATCGGGATTGGATTGAATTATTGGAGGAGCAGAAAGTGAAGAAAATTTGGTGGTTTATTGACCGTAGGGGTCAAAGATGGAAACAGTATAAATTGTAAATCATTCCTCAAAACGAGAACCTTGTGGGGTGATCGAACTGTAGACTGTGAAACACCTGTACAACAAGTTGTTCTCAGGATGAGAAAGCAACTGTTAGTCAAAAGTAGGGTGCCTGTTGTTTGGGTCAAAACTCCACGACCACGACAAATGCATCTTACACACAATTGGTCTTGTATTAAGATAAGGTCTTGTCGACCGTACATATCTATAACACTTGTAGACACCTTTTGGGACGTCGGCCGAGCGTTAGTCGCACGACCATCGCAAGACTGTCCTCGACCATGATTACATTAACGTACAATATAAGTTCTTCTCTTGTTTATTCAATGCAGGTTTAATGCCCTTAAAGACCAACGGCTATAACTGACTAGAGTCATTAAAGTCATTATGAAGCATCGACTGTTACAAAGACACATTTATGAAGATCAAAGCCTATAAATAGACACCTACAACTACATCTACAACGCCAGGGCTACAATATTACAAGTTACATGAAGATTTCTCATATACTTTCTATCATACTACACGATCACAACATTATACACACGACCGAAGTGTTTCATACATGACCTGCACTTGTTACTAGTTTTTACACTTGTATTTCGTAGTTATCGTGTAAAAACTGTAATACAAAAGGACATCGCCCCTGTTTGGCGATCATAGTACTCAACGACTTCTATTAGTCGTCCGCGGTTTTTTCCTCATTGAGGTTTTTCCACATCACCAAATATCGTCTCTTTATTTTATTTATTGTCACACGTATTGTCGTTTGGTTACTTTCTTTAGTTGGATAAAGCTCTACACCGACCTTAAATCTTCCATTGGACAATTTTTGGAATTAATATGTGGGGCCCCATCTAAAGAAAATCCTCGACAACCGTGCGTCGTGCTAACAATTTTCTCGAGTGTCTTTCTTCTACAGGATAATGGCAACTCCTCAAGGAACCCAAGAGCAAATCATAGCCCAGGTGAATATGGAGTTGACAGTTGCATGTGCTCGCATCGATGCCTTGTCAAATCAAAACATACAAGCTGCTGAAGAGATTGCGTCTTGGAGGAATCGGAACGCTAGCAATGCAGCAGGTCCTTCGCATGGTCTTGGGGGCTTCAGCATGCCTTGGTCGGGACCTCCACTCCCTAATTATCTAAGACCTCCTTTCCCTGGAATCCCTAGTCAACCCATGCCGACGGTGCCACCGCCACCTCCACCATTCTTCCACTCGACAGCGTCGATTCCCGCAATGCCCATACCAACCTTCCATTACAATGGAGATGCTTCCAATTCGTCGCAACAAAATGGTTTCCAAAACTCTGGACACATCACAATGGCAACTCATGGGAATAATCAGGACGATACAGTCGCTCAACGCTTAAAGATGTTGGAGGAACAAAACGAACGAGTGTTGTCTCTACTTGCCAAGATACCAGGAGCAGCAGTACCTGTCGATGTCGAACCTCACACAGGGTTTCAAGCATCGCCCTTTGTTGATGAGATAGCTATGGTCGACATCCCTATGAAATACAACATCCCGACATTCACACTAAAATACTCTGGTATCACGGATCCAACTGAACACGTCGCCCAGTACAAACAACTTATGCGGACAGTGTCGATCCCATACCAGTACCAAGAAGTGTGTATGTGTAAAAGTTTTGGGGCGACCCTTAGAGGTGCAGCTCTCCAATGGTTGATTGGTCTTAAACCCAAGTCCATCAACTCATTCGTTGAGTTGGTAAACCAATTTTCTCAACAATTAACGAGTAGTCGCAACATGAAGAAACAAACCAGCGACTTGTACTACGTCGTGCAGAAGGTTGGAGAATCAATCCGAAGTTATTTCAATCGCTTCAATGCCGAGATGATTAGTGTTCGTAATTGTGATGTCAAGACCGCGATCGAAGCTTATAAATGTGGTCTGGATTAAGGTTCGGGTCTTTATACCGATCTGACAAAATACCCCCCAGAGAACTTCGAAGACGTACGAGCAAGGACTTTGGCCTATATGAGGGTCGAAGACGACACTGCCTTTCGACGTAAACACTCTAGCGACAAAAAATCGTTAAGTGTGAAAAATCCAGAATTCAAGACCAACCCCGCAGTCAAAGTCGAACCATCACGGAAAATATCGAACATCAGGTTCGATAAGAAGAAGACCTCAACCACAACCAAGTTTCCTCAATACCCCAAAATATCCTCTTATGGATTCAAAGGGACTTCTCAGGATTTGGTCGAGGCCTTAAGGAGCGTGAAAGCGACCATCCGTTGGCCGAAGAAAAGCGAAAAAAGTGATGACAAGAAAGATAAGACCAAGTGGTACGACTTTCACAATGACCATGGTCATACGATGACGATTGGATTGCTCTTAAAAAGGAACTCACTTGGCACGTCCCAAAAGGCAATCTTAAAGAAATATTCGACGAACCAGCAGCGCTCAACAATGACGTTTGACCCCCATCTCCTGTTCATGAGAAACTCGTGAATTGTGTTACGGGAGGATCTGACATCTGTGGTTTGACTTATTCTGTGACAAAAAGGCATGCCAGTCGGGGGACAAATGACCAGCCAATCCCTCGATACTCACGGCCAAAAGAATAATTAGAGCTAGAGTCGATGAAGATAACATTCGACCAAGATGACATGGGAAACTTACATCAAAAACATCACGATGGGTTAATCATTCAGCTCAAGATCGGTAACTATTTAACTCGGAGGGTGTTGGTCGATGGGGGAAGCTCAGCGAACATAATCTTTCTCGACACCATCAAAGCCATGGGACTTGACAAGTCAGAGATCGTTTGACGTTCGACGACCCTGGTTGGTTTCAATGGAGACGCGACATGCACTTATGGAGAGATCACTCTGCCAGTCTACGCCAAAGGAATCAACAAGCATACCAAATTCAGCGTTATCGACTGTTCATCAGCATATAACATCATTCTTGGTCGACCTTGGATTCATGATATGAAGGCAGTCCCTTCGACGTTCCACCAGACGATGAAATTTCCCACGCCATGGGGAGTCCAGGAGATCAAGAGTGAACCGAAAGTTGCTCGCGATTGCTACAAGACAACGATGAAACTGCTGAAGCAATCCATCTAGCAATTACAGAACCAGGATGCTCCCAACATTGTCGATGACTATCGTTTGAAGGATGTCATTCTGGACCAAAGCAAGCCTGATCAAGTCGTCTTTGTAGGTTCGTCCCTCGATCCTTCCATTAAAAAAGAACTAATTTCTTTTTTTGCAGAAGCATGCTGACTGTTTCGCTTGGACGCACGAAGACATGGTCGGCATTGATCCTGACGTCATTTCACACAAGTTAAACATGAACCTGTCGTTTAAACCAGTCAAGTAAAAAGGACGAAAATTCGCTCCAGAGCGAAACAAGGTGATCAATGACGAAGTCGACAACCTCCTCAAGAGCGGCAAGATTCGGGAAGTAAAATACCCCGATTGGCTAGCAAACGTTGTGGTCGTACAAAAGAAAAACGACAAATGGAGGGTGTGCATAGACTTTATAGACTTAAACAAGGCGTGTGCGGAGGATCCATTTCCTTTACCACATATCGACGCTCTAGTCGACGCGACTACTGGACATGAACTCTTGACATTCATGGATGCATACTCAGGCTACAATCAGATACTTATGCACGTCGACAACCAAGAGAAGACAACCTTTATAAGGTTATGCCTTTTGGTTTGAAAAATGAAAGTTCCACATACCAACGATTGGTTAACAAAATGTTCAAAGATCAACTCGGCGATACCATGGAAGTGTATATTGACGACATGCTCGTCAAGTCACGACAAGCTATCGACCACATCGAACACCTACGCCAATTGTTCGACATTCTCTATAACACCCGTAAATTCTAAAAGAACGGTTAACAGCTGACCAAGGAAAACGGTCAGCGGCCGGTCGAGAGAAAAAGTCGGGGAACGGTTTAACATAAGACGTGAGAAGGCACAACAGGGACATGCACGGCTTAGCCCGCGGCTTCAAGCCACGGATAAGCCCGCGCAAATCACTGTGGTCCGTGGTATAGAGACACGCATGACTTAGCCCGCGACTTGAGGTCGCGACCAAGGCCGCGGGGACGGTCTGGACGATTTAAATCCCATTTTAGGGTTTTTCTCATTCCCACCTCCCCTTTTCACTTCTCTCATTTCACTCCCACTTCCCTTTTCTCTCTTGATGCGATTTTTGGGAGCATGAAGATTAGATTGGGGGCATCCATGATGGATCTATCCTAAAGGAGCATGAAGTTTGGTATTTGGAAGCTTGGATTTGAAGGGTTGATGGGTTCCTTTGGATGATTTTGGGTGGAGAGTCTCAATATCCTAAAGTGGTAAGTTTCCTTGAATATTTCAAGTTTTAGTATGAGGATCTTGGTATATCTAAAGGTTTTATTTGTTGGTGGTTCATCTCTTTTAGATTTGGAGAAATGGGTTATTTGGAAACCCTAGTTCATTGTTGAAGATGATTTGGTGACGATGAAAGCTTCATTCTTGGAGGCTAAGGATTTGGGTTTGAAACCTAGATTTAACCTAAATCTAGCAAGGTGAGTTCAAGTTGCTTTGTGAAAACTATGTACATGCCAAAATGAGTATTTTGAAGTAAAAATATGTTTTACTTGGTAATTGTCAATGTGTTGGGTATTTTGATAAGGTTTCATATTTGATAAACTTGGGTTGTTTTAGTCTCATAAAATGCCCATAGTTGGGATTTGGATATCTTGATGAGTAATAGCATGATTTATGCATTTTTTGTGATTTTGTACAAATAAAGTCTATTTTATGATTTATGCATCTTTGGTGATTTTTGTACAAATGAATTCTAATTCATGATATATGCATTTTTGGTGTATTTGATTTCATAAACCATTTAGAAAATGCATGTCTCCGTGTTATGAGACATTTTGGAAACATAAGGGTATAAACCCGTTTGGAAAATGGTTTGTCCCAATCCGTGTGGAGTTTTGGGTTAATCATATATTTGAAGTATATGTCTGCATAAACGTTGTTTAGGTGCGTTTTATTATTTGGGGTACCGTTATTTGTTGGCCGAATGGGTTTTGAGCATTTTAGCTCGGTTTCAACTTAAAAGAGTCTCGTTGACACTTGTCCAGTTTTAATGGCTCTATGTAGAGCCCATGTACGATTTACACCTTAATGCATCTTATTGCATATTTATGATATTTATGATAATTACATGCTCGAGTGCGTGGGTCATTCATGTGTATTCATGTAATGTTAGACTATGTTGCATTGGATCCATAGGCATGTAAGTCAGTCTTTATTTGATGGTCAATTGGGTATTACGGGGTTGGACTCCGGGACCCATGTTTTATGACCTTAACCTTTCAAGTGTACACTAGGAGGGCTGAGTCCGGTTGAGTTATCATGAGCTAGAGTGACGATTTTATATTTGGGGCCTCCGCCATGTCGGGGGAATGTCATGGTTGTAATCCCCGACTGTGCCGAGCCTTTAGCAGTATTCATGGTAATATTCGCTAAGGTCAGTTGTCTTTTTGGATGTAGCTTGAAGGGAGTCGTAGGGACACTTGGGCTTTCATGTCGTGAAATGTCATGCGATTAACGTTGTGTTAGTGGCATACTTTTGTGTTCCTCCACTCTCAACGGATACGGGTCTCCCCCGTTGTCGGCCAGCATTATTTTGGATATTTAATTGTCCATGTTTTAACATTTGGGTTTCATCCCATTTTATGGTCGCGTGAGTATTGGATTTTAGTTCCATGTTTCTGATGGCATATTATATTTATATGGATTGCTTTCCACGATTTACGAATTGAGTATTACGCCCCACCCGTGTTTTTGGGTGTTTCGGGATGCAAAGTTTTATCCGCGTTTTTATAATTGGGAGTCTGTTTTCTTTTCACGTTTGAGTGAGTTTTGGGCGGCATCATTTTATAAAGAATATTTTGTATCGGGGCGTCTGCCCTTAAAAATGCATGTTATTGGAAAATGAGTCGTTTTCATATTTGAGGTAAATCATTTTGAAAGATTATGATTTTAATTGCATTCTTTCCTTTTACGATATATTTATTCATGTTGAAAACTCTTGAACTCACTAGGCGTTAGCCTAACCTTTTTATTTGTCGGCATGTGCATCAGGTCCCGGTTGGGTGTGGTACTAGTGACACTGTGAAGAGATGAGAAATTGATTATGCTCAGAAATTGATTATGCTCGAGGGTGAGTAGTTTGGTGAATCGTTCCCCCGTTATCTTGGGTTATACATTTTGTATTTGGGTTTAGTAACATCCGACCTTTGATTAGTCTATGTGTAAGGCTTTATTTATATTTGTTGATGATTAAATCTAGAACAGTATTTCATGAATAGACTTGTTGTAAGATACCTTTATCTTTCTTTGAGGTATTATTGAAAATTTTAAATTAGTTGTTCCTACCTGTTTCGTGGGTGTTACATTCTCATGAAATATCACATGAAGCTGAATCCCACAAAATGCTCTTTCGGAGTAAGCGCTGGAAATTTTTTGGGATATATGGTGACTCGACGAGGGATCGAAGCTAATCCTGATCAGATTAAAGCCATAATCGAGATCAAATCGCCAAGAAACTTCAAAGAAGTCCAACGTCTGACTGGTCGTGTGGCAGCCTTGAACATGTTTATCTCACGGTCGTCAGACAAATGCCACTTATTTTATAACGTCTTGTGAAAGAACAAAGGCTTCCAGTGGACGGAAGACCACGAACAAGCATTACAGAAATTAAAAGAATACATGGTGTCGCTTCCACTATTATCGAAACCAAAGACAATGAGGTCTTGCAACTTTACCTAGACTTTAGCTCAAACGCGGTAAGTGCGGTCCTGGTAAGAGAAAACGACAAACACCAATTACCAATCTACTATGTAAGTAAATCTCTGCTTGATGTTGAGACCAGGTATTCCTCAATGGAAAAATTGTTATTGTCACTAGTTACAACTGCGAAAAAACTGCGACATTACTTCGAGTCGCATCCTATAACTGTTGTTACTAACTTTCCACTTAAGTCTGTTTTGAGAAAACCAGAATTGACAGATCGTCTGGCAAAGTGGAGTATATATATCAGCAGTTACGTCATCGATTTCAAACCCAGAACTGTAATCAAATCGTAGGTTCTAGCAAACTTGGTCGCTGACTTTAGTCCTGAACTAGAGAAAGAAGCGCAAAACAAGGCTTATTCTGTGGCGACTCACGACGACAAACCTTGGACTCTACATGTCGACGGATCGTCCAACGCTAGAGGCACAGGACCGTGCGTCGTCTTACAGTCTCCACAGGGGGAAAGATGGTATACTCCATACGATGTGAATTCAAATTAACGAACAATTAAGAAGAATATGAAGCCTTGATCGTAGGAATGAATATGACACACGACTTGGGGGCAAAAGGGTTGCATGTCAAGAGCGATTCTCTCCTCGTCGTGAACCAAATGAATGGCGAGTTTGCAGCAAAGGACTTAAAGATGACATCATATCTCAAGATAGCCAAGGAAAAATCAGAAAATTTCAAGCCATTTTCGATTGAACAAATCCCGAGAGATCAGAATACTCAAGCTGATGCCTTGGCTAATCCTGGATCAGCACTTAGCAAACCTCCGTTCGACACAATACCCATGATACATCTTATGACGCCGTCCATTGATCTCGACGACATTGTCCAGATCGACAGTGAAGAAAAATATTGGTCGAGTGATATAATGAACTACTTAATGCACGACCAACTTCCTGAAGACAGAATGGAAGCTCGGAAGATCAGATTCAAGGCGTCCAAATACGTCTTGATACAAGGAAGGCTCTATAAACGATCGTCCACCGGACTCAACCTACGATGTGTCACTAGCAAAATACAAGTCCAAAACATCTTGCAAGAAATGCACAACGGTGAATGTGGCAATCACTCAGGTGGTCGTAGTTTAGCCAATCGAATATCACGACAAGGCTACTACTGGTCGACACTACGACATGACGTCATCAGATACGTACAAAGTTGCGATGCATGCCAACGACATTCAGGAACGACACATAAACCCTCTGAACCTTTACACTTGACATTAGTTCCATGACCCTTCATGAGATGGGGAATGGACATTGTCTGTAAGTTACCACCTGCTCCCGGGCAAAAGGTATTTTTACTTGTTCTTACAGATTATTTCTCTAAATGGATAGAAGCAGTCGCCTTTTCCCAAGTTCGGGACAAAGAGGTTATATCTTTAATCAGACTAACATTATATGCTGGTTTGGGATACCATCCGAGATTGTCTGCGACAATGGATCCCAATTCATAAGTGAAAGAACTCAACAATTCTGTGAGGATCGTAACATAAAACTCACGACCTCGACGCCACGATATCCTCAGTCGAATGGACTTGCAGAATCGAGCAATAAGACCATTCTAAACTCGATCAAGAAAAGATTAAAAGCAGCAAAAGGAAGATGGGTCGAAGAACTTCCTTCAGTCCTTTGGGCAAATTGTACGACTCCACGTACGTCCACAGGACAAACTCCCTTTTCCTTGGTTTATGATTGCGAGGCGGTTTTACCCATCGAGATCCAACTACCCACATCAAGACATGATTTGGTCGACCATAACCTAGTCGACCTAAGTTATGATCTTGACGCCTTTGAAGAGATAAGAGACTCAGCTTTGATTCGAATGGCATCTTTCTTAAAAACAATCAGTCGAACGTTATTTCAACAAAAATGTAAAGACGAAGATCTTTCAAGAAGGCGACTATGTCTTACGTCGAGTGTTTCAAAACACTCAAGAGCCAAATGCAGGTAAACTTTCCATCAAATGGAAAGGTCATTATCGTATATCTAAATTCATAGGAAAAGGTGCCTATAGGCTCCAAACCCTCGACGATCAAGAAATCCCACGTAGTTGGAATGCAACACATCACAATAGGTCTTTTTTCTAAGTCCATCATACTTTTTCCTTACGATTATTCGTCACAAACAATACTGACTTAAGCATCGGAGGGTCGTTGGTTAGCCAACGACCAACCTCTGACATTGTTTTCTCACAGGATCGCACGACATAAGACCGTAAGTCTTTATACGACTTGGTCTTTTAAAACTCAATTCTAAGTTTTTGACTTAGAAAATTTTTGCTATGAATAAAGGCCTTGGTCGCAAGAATCTTTAAACTACTTGGATTGCCTTAGTCGCAAGTATCCTTGGGTGAAATTGTTTGAAATGCCTCAGTCACAAGTATCCTTAGATTATTTGTATTGTGTTAAATCGGAAATGTCTTTAGATTGAATGGTTGTTTGGTCGCATGATTCTCAGGTTTGAAAAATTCTAAAGTACTTTATTGATTTACGTTTTTATCATATGATGTCATGTATATTAACCACATAGTATGTAAAGGCGTTCGACAAATAAGACATAGCATAAAAAACCGTTTCTATTAATAACCAAAAGTGGACGGTTACACGTGGAAGGCTCGACCACCAACGGTCGACCATATAAAAAATAAAAACAACTAAAGATAAAAAGACAAAAAGACTCAGGAAGGAGGAGCATCTTCTGTTGGTTACGACGTGGAGGCATCACCCGCTTGAGCTTCATCGACCTTGGCCTCACCCTCGACCTCGACTACCTCGACGTCTCTTTAATCTTCGGAGTCCAGATCCTTCTCGTTCCCGATTTCTGCCAGATAGAGCTTGAGGTCTTCTTTAGCATTGGCAAGGGGATTCATCCCAGCCAGGTGACGCCTCATGATAGCTGCCTTTGTTGTCCATCGAGTGAAGGCCTCGACAGACTTCAACTCGTCCTCCAACTCCTCTAACCTAGCCTTCTGTTTGGCCTCCCTTACCTTGATGTCCTTGATCTATTTTTCATTCGCGACCAAAGACACCTGGGCCCTCTCCAGCTCCTCCCGAGTCCCTTCAAGATCTTGTAAGACACGTGAAGACGTGTCTGCAGATAGGCTGTCTGACGACCGGAGACCTCCAAGACTTTGTGGGCTTCTTCAAGCCTCACGGTCAGAGACTCCACCTGGTATGTGGCTTCCTTCTCCTTGGCCAGAGCAGCCTGCTCCCTCTCCAGTGCTTCCTTCTCTCTTTCGAGAGCAGTCGGAAGAAGTCTCCTAATCCTCTCCATCTCCCCGTAGAGACTGAGAGAGGCCTGGAACGTCTGCAGCACACGACACACGACATTAGTACAAAAGTGAAAACGACAGGAAAAAAAAACAAAGTAAATAAAAAGTAAGTTTTGACACTTACCATAAAGGAGAGACCGGCGACGTTGGATCCCACGTCGTCGACCGACATCCCCTTGAAACGCTCCCTGAAGGTCGGGAGCTGATATTTCCCAGGATGAGGAAATATCTTCACCCGATCAAGGACATCATCCTCCATAAAGTTCAACGGCAACCTAAAGTTAACCGTTTGAACTTCTGCGGGTCTCTTCCCATTGTCAGACGACTGGGGAATGGATCCAAAGGCCTCAGTCGCCTGCTCCTGCTCCGATGGTGTTCGCTCACCACCTGACACCTCCGGTGAATTCACCACTGGACGTGATACATTTATGGGGATCGCCGGTATGGCATCACCCATCTTCGTCTTCAGAGGAGTGGCGACGCTCGACACGTCACCACCCCTCGACGACGGTTCTCTCGGAACTTTCATCCTCGTCCTCTTGGGCATACTCGACCCGACAGTCAAGAGCCCCTTCCTTTTTTTCCCGACCCTTCCGGGCCAACTCCAGCTGGGACTTCCTTCTGTCGGCCACAGTGGGTCTCTTCGCAGGTGAACCTCCTGAAAAACATACAAAGACATCGTAAGACGCGACAAAAACAAAATCAAAGGAAAAGGTAAACGAAGTAGAGGAAAGGGTACGTTACCTGCCATCTCTTCTTCCTCTTCTTCTTCTTTCTCCTCTTCTTCCTCTCCCTCTTCTTCCCTCTCTTCTTATTCGACCTCCTCGGCCTCGGCCTCTGAAGGCTCGACAAAAGTCACTCCCTCGTCGTCATCGTCGTCTGCTGGTTGTCAAGAAGTAAATTATCGCTCATCCTTGTTGTATCCCAGGAGGCGAGTGATCTTGTACACCGAATCACTATTCGGTTGTACCTTGTCGAACTTGATAGCTGAAATCAAAGTCGAAAGAAAAAATCAGATATAAATCAATTACAGAAAACGCACAGCAAAGTTTAAAAAAAGACCCTTACTCGACGTATTCCAGAACGTCTCAGGCACGTCACTGCCTGGACCCAGTGACACTGTACGCACGATGTAACACCCTCAATTCTGTAAATAGCAACCAATTTAAAATTTTTTAAATACATCGATAATTGCTTCATCTACAATCACAATTTAAGATTTAACCTCAATACACATATTCATTCTATACATACATTCTACGATAAGGACGGGTGCTACTAAAACCCAATAACAGTTACTATCTCCAACCTGCGGAAGACTTCACCAACTACTTACTCTTGTGTAAAGCTAAGGCTCAACTCTTCATAGAGCTGCTAGAATCCAAACCCCCAACTGGAACCTGATGCACATGCCGATAAATAAAAAGGTTAGGCTTAACGCCTAGTGAGCTCAAGAGTTTTAACATGAAGGAATATATCTTTAAAAGAAAGGAATTCAATTCAAATCAAGATCTTTTGAAATGGTTTACTTTAGAAATGGAAACGACTCGCCTCCCCCATAATATGCTTCTTTAAAGACGACGCTCCCAGAACAAACGTTCTTTATAAACGATGCAACCCATAACTCACCCAAAACGGGATTATAATTCGACACCCAATTTGTAAAAACGTGAATCACACTTCATATCCCAAAACACCCAAAACACGGGTAGGCCATAATACTCGACCCTTAAATGACGGAAAACAAACCGTATAGATATGATATGTCATCGAAAACATGGAACTGCAACTTAATACTCATGCGACCATAAAATGGGATGAAATCCAAACCTTAAAGCATGGACAATTAAAATATCCAAAATACTGTTGACCGACAACGGGGGAGACCCGTATCCGTTGAGGGTGGAGGAACACAAAAGTATGCCACTCTTACAACGTTAATCGCATGACACATCACGACATAAAACGTCCAAGTGTCCCTACGACTTCTTGACAAGTTTCACCCAAAGAGACAGTTGACCTTGGTGACCGTTACAAAGAACTCCACCCCGAAGGCCCGACACACTTAAAGACTACCTCTCAGGCATTACTTCAAGCGGCGGAGGTCCTAGTGCCTACCTCCCAGGTAGCACCTCCAGACTCAACCCTCCTAGTGCCTACTTGCAAAGTTCCGGTCGTAAAACATAGGTATCGGAGTCCAACCCCGAAATACCCAATTGACCATCCAAAACAGACTGACTTACATGCCTATGGATCCGATGCAACACAGTTTAATATTGCATGACTACACATGAATGACCAACGCACCTGCATGTAAATATCATTAATATGCAATAAGATGCATTAAGATGTAAATCGTAGATGGGACTCTACATTGAGCCACTAAAACTGGACAAATGTCCTCGAGACTCTTTTAAGTCAAAACCGAGCTAAAATGCTCTAAATACCGTTTGGCCAAGAAATAATGATTCCCAAATAATAAAACACATTTAAATAGCGTTTATGCAGAAGCATACCTCAAAGGGGTGATTAACCCAAAACTCGACCCGAATTGGGACATATCATTTTCCAAATGGTTTATGAACTCAAATACTTCAAAATGTCGTACGTCATAAATTAGACTTCACATGTACAAAAATCATCGAAGATGCATAAATCATAGAATAGACTTTACTTGTACAAAATCACCAAGAATACGTAAATCATGCTATTTACTTGTTGAAATATTCAAAACCTAATATGAGCATTTTATGAGATTAAAACAACCCAAGTTTACCAAATATGAAAACTTATCAAAATACTCACACTTTGATGATTACCAAGTAAAACATATTTTTACTTCAAAATACACATTTTGGCATGTACATAGTTTTCACAAAGCATCTTGAACTCACCTTGCTAGATTTAGGCTAAATCTAGATTTTACCCCAACTTGAGCTTCCTTGAAGAAATCCGAACCTTCAAGACAAATCTTCCAAAAACCTAGATCCACAAGGGTCCAACCATAAATATCCATATTTAACCATTTAAAATCATTCCCCAAACATTTTACATCAAAATCCCCAATTTATGCCAAAACCCTAATTCCCATAAATGGAGAAAAGAGGAGGTTACCTTAACCATAACTCCAATCCACCAACCACCACACTTCTAGATCACCAAGATGAGCCATACACCTTCAAATCTTCAAAAGGATAAAAGGTTGGGTGAAAACCCTAGAAATTGACGAGGATGGTGAAGAAGGAGAAAATACCCTAGTTCTAGCTTCCAACCACGCTAGATGATGGAGGAAACACTTGGTTTAGAAGGAAAACTCCAAAATATGATAGGGTTCATGAGAGGGTATGAGGAAATCGGTTTTAGGAGAGGAGGAGAAGGGTTTAGAAATGAGAAGTTAGGGAAATGGCTAAGAATCGCGACTTTTAAAAGACCCTGGGGCCGACTACGATTGTGCCCGACGATTGTGCCAGGGCACTATCGCCCAAAACGTACCGAAGATCAATTCTTCCCATTTTCCACCGGGACCACCCACGACGCGATAAGGCTTAATAGGTAAGATATAGGGGATGAAATTCTACGATAAGTAACAAGAATTTCTCAAAGGGTTAACTTTCACAAGCAGAGATTTACGAGTGTTACACACAAATACGTACCTTGTTTTCCACTTGCGGTCGTTAACCGTGGTGTTAAGTACCAAGGTGTGGTCACCTCGATACTTAGAAAAAAGGCTATACTGGTGGAAACCGTCCATCTTCACTTGATATACCGTAAGGAGGTCGTTCACATCGAACGACGACCCCCAGTCCCCTGTTAGTCGCTCAATAACTGAGAAAACTCTTCAGAATTGGGGCATGAGTTGCCCCGACGCGAGGTTAAACGTGTGTATGAATAACCTCAATAGTGGCAAGTAGGGCCACTTAAACCCTATCTTAAAGGGATACTCGTAGATCACGAAGTACCTCTCCGGACACATGCTCGGACGTATTTGACCGGGGCAATTAATGGTCACCGAAGAAGGGATATGCGCTAAGCGCCTAAAAACGTCAAGATCATCTTGATCTTGGATCGTACTCGTTGGTTCACTCGACATGGCTAACCCTGACAAACTTATCTTTAGCTCAGAATGCCCTAGAATATCCCAATCTCTCCTAGGTTTTCTAGCAAGGGTCTTAAATCGCATATAGAAAAGTAATAGAGATCGTACCTTATATAGTCGCTCTAAACCTCGAAGAAAACTAAATTGGACTAAGATCTCCCAGGTTTTGGCAAGGATTCGCAAAGAAGAACAAAGGAAACTCTCTCTAAAAATAGGATGGAAGCATAAAAATATATTATCCCTGGATAATCCTTATTTATATGCAAAAATCGTATCAAGCACAAATGTACGATGATCGACATGTGTCAATCGACTCTTCGTGAGCATCTCTAGATCATCGACACCTGTCACGCCTAACTGACACGTGTGTTCCTCACGCCTTCGTGACATCACACTTGTCAGATAAACCATCATGAGTAAAGTTATAAATGAATCGATTTGGTTCCACCGCGGCCATGAGCCTTTCCCCAAATGACACGTGACGACCGCCAAAATTATCGATAAACTTCAAATTTAAAATTCAAAATTGCCGCTTGATTTTAAATTTTGGGGGCAAACTGTTTGGGTCAAAAATCCACAACCACGACGAATGCATCTTACACATGACTGGTCTTGTATTAAGATAAGGTCCTATCGACCGTACATATCTATAACACTTGTCGACACTTTTTTGGAAGTCGGTCGAGCGTTAGTCGCAAGACCATCGCAAGACTGTCCTTGACCACGATTACACTAACGTACGACACAACGTTCTTCTCTTGTTTATTCAATCCAGGTTTAACATCCTTAAAGACCAGCGGCTATAACTGACCAGAGTCATTAAATCCATTATGGAGCATCGACCGTTACAAAGACACATTTATGAAGATCAAAGACTATAAATAGACACATACAACTACATCTACAACGGTAGTGCTACAATATTACAAGTTACACGAAGAATTCTCAAACACTCTCTATTGTACTACACGATCACAACATTATACACATGACCGAAGTGTTTCATACACGACCTGCACTTGTTACTAGTTTTTACATTTGTATTTCGTAGTTATCGTGTAAAACACTGTAATACATAAGGACATCGCCCCTGTTTGGCGATCATAGTACTTGACGACTTCTATTAGTCGTCCGCAGTTTTTTCCTCGTTGAGGTTTTTCCGCATCACCAAATCTCTTGTCTCTTTATTTTATTTATTGTCAAACGTCTTGTCGCTTGGTTACTTTCTTTAGTTGGATAAATCTCCACACTGACCTTAAATCTTCCATTGGACGATTTTTGGCATTAACACCTGTGATAACTGTGTGGGTGATGCGGGTGACCTAGATTGAGTGAATAGCCTTCAATTGCAAGATGAGTTTCATGCATTGTGTCTCTAAAGGTATTACAATAGCTCTTTCATGATTAAAAGTAGATGCGTACATAGAGAGTTTTATGTTTTCGAAATAATTCGACGCGTGTAAGCGTGTGTTTAAAGAAGAAAGACAAACATATTTTCGTTAAAAAAATTTAACTTTGTGAGTTGCGAATTATATCACCCTTTTTCATGAAGAGATAAACTTCATTGCGAAAATAATGAAAACATTTGACTGCAAGCTTTTATGACCGAAATGAGTAATGGCACGTTGATATCTTATAAATGAGTGCGGCAACCGACTACTTTACTTCGTGCAAATGATTTCGTTCAAAACTTTTCTAGTCGTATGGAAAAGGTTTCTTTCCATATTTCGGTTATAACGATATCGTTTTAGTTGGTAAATGTTTTGTTTTACCAAAAGATTGTGTGCGAACGATTCTCCTGATCGTTGTGCATGACTTTGAAGTTGTGAGAGTGTTGAGCTTTGTGTGCTCAAGTTGTTTTCAGGTGTTGTACTTTTCGAATGATCAAATATGAGAAATGATTTTAAAATTATCGTGTTGTCATGCATGAAGGCTATGAACTCTGTAGGTCGTAAACGTTATTGGATTTAAAGATAAGGAAGGGTTTCGAGAGTGGTGATGTGTTGGTCAAGTCAATGGAGGATGATTTATGATCCATTATTTGTAATAAGAAAGAGAGGTGATTAGTGGAAATGTCAGAAATGGACTTTGGCATTGATGGTATTATGGTAGTTTGAACTCTGGTTCGGTATCTGGAAATGTTGTAGTCAGTGAATAGTTGTGTCGGGAGTGAAAGGCATGAAGTCGTCGAGGTACCGATATTAGTAGCTCGTTATGTGAAGCGTTGAGATGCGTTAATGAAATGTTAAGGATTTGAGCCTGAGTTTTTGGGGTGTCCTTGTAAGTTAGACCACGTATCAAGTAAGCCTTGAACCTTTTCAAGTAAGGGCGGTGAGGTGCAAAACTAATTATGATATGGTGGGAGAAGTAGGTTCCGTTAAAAATCCTTGTTGTCGGGGATAGTTTGGAAACTCCATCATATCGTTTTCCTTTTTATGATTGAAGTCGGCAACTGTTTAAGATGTGTAAAGATAAAGCATAGTTAGGAGTTTAGAACTTAAGAATTCATTTTGGTGTGTATAGACGTAGGAGGTCGTTCACAGAAGATGTATTCTTGGCTGATGTTGGACCACTTTGCGTGGGCATTATGATATTGGAGATGAAGTAATTAGCAACCGAAGTGAGTGCATTGATTATATCGACCAGTAAAGGAATTTGCCTTGTCATTGGAATGGTTTTTTGGATATTGTAGCGAACTGTCAAGGGGCGAATATTTTTTAGTTTATTTTGGGAAATCTTGAGTGGTGGTTCATAGAGATTTGGGAAGAGACAAAATCGTGGGATAGACTTGGTTATTATGAAGGCAAGATTGATTATGTATGCAAATGATTGTGAAAACCTAGTCTTCGGTGTGATGTTGTAGGTGGAGATCATGTGGATAAGTTAGTGGCATCTTTTTCCCAGTTAGACGTGCAAGTCAGTGCTATGGCAATGTGTTTTTAAAGGATGATAAACACGAAGGGAAGCCTTTTCGGAGGTTACAGATGAGTTCTATGAAGTGATAAGCATGTCGTTGGGATGCGTGGATTGTAAGTTAGCGTTATGGTAGGACTATTTTTAGAATGGGAGAGCGGAGCGGTAGATAGTTGTCGGTCCAACAATGTTTATATCAAGTTCTATAGAAACAACAACACAATATGATTACCAACCTGTTTTATATAACATTCAACGATTACAGGTTTGATCTTTTGAAGCTTTTCTGTGTTCTCTGTTTTTACACCATGAGTGTGTGTGTTCTATGATCTAATTTTTGTGTTGATAGAGTTGATGAGAGATAAGATCATATCTGATCTCAGATCTCTCTCTAGCTTCTAACACACTCTAACTTACAACCACTTGCAACATCAAGTTGCAATATTAAACTAATAAAGCTAATATCTAAAACTAAACTAATATCTAACTATTAACTAACTAACTAACTAATATATAATATCTAAATATCTATTTATAAGATATTTAGATTAAACTTAAAATACAAAATAAACAGTTACTTTGACATTTATTACAAACAAACATAGACTTTAATATTGAGAGTCGACGTTAAGGCTTTAGCTTCAGATTGCGATCTTCAGTTTGGATGATCTTGAATCCAATAGATATGTGATCTAAAAATCTCCCCCTTTGGATCAAGATCATTACTAAAAAGATTTTAGCAATTCAGTCTTCTTTTTCAGCTCAGAAGATGCAATCTCTTTCTCTAGCTCTTAAATCAGCATGTCTTCAGGATACTTGCTTTTGAAGATTTCAATCTTGGACGTGATTCTTGAAACATGTGATCTTTGCCATTTCTTGTATTCAAGATCATCCAAACTGAAGATCGCAATCTGAAGCTAAAGCCGAAACGTCGACTCTCGATATTAAAGTCTATGTCGTTTGTAATAAATGTCAATGTAATTGTTTGTTATTTCATTAGTTAAGTTAATATCTAGTTTGTTAGATATTAGTTAACTTAGTTATATTTTAGTTTAGTTAGTTTTATTATTTAGTTAGAAATAATATCTAGATATTAAATCTAGATATTATGGTAGTGTGTTAGACACACTTTAGATTAGATATTAGTTGTGTCTCTCAACAACTCTCATAGATCAGATCATTATCAGAAACACACAAACACACACAAAAGGTGAAAAAGAGAGAAAACAGCGAAGCTTAAATCTGATCAATCCTGTAACCTTTGTTATATATCAATACAGGTTGGTAATCGTTATTTTGTTGTTAATCTATAAACTTGATAAGTATTGTGGACCGACAATTGGTTTCAGAGCCTGATTAAGATCAAAATCAAGTTTTTAAGAAAAACGACTCTGTGTTCTGAATTGAAAATCGATTTCGAGTTTTTGAGTGTTTTAGGTGTTAAAATCGATCAGGTTGTGATCGATTAGCATGCTAGATCGAGTTGTTGTTGTTTGATTTAACTATTAAGCTTTAATCGAGTTCCATTTTGGTGATTCAGTGGTCTAAAGTCGAGAACAGAAAGTTACTGTGCCATCAAATTTATTTTCAAAAAGTGGTTTTTATTGCGATCGAGTGATAGCAATCTGTTATAGAAGTGTTTCTAGACTTATTGGTAAAATTTGGTACTGCTAATCAACAAAGGAACAAGTTTTTAGTTGATTTTCGAAGTACAAGACGAACTTGTGCAAACCAGAAGACGAACACACACAAAGCTTACTTTGCGCATCTAACGTGATACGCAAACTTCACTTTGCGCATCACGCCTGATACGCAAACCCTACTTTGCGAATCTCAAGCAATCCGCAAAACTCCACTTCTCGCATCAAAGAGCATACGCAAAGCTCAGTTTTCGCAACACTCTTGATCCGCAAAGCTCAGTTCTCTCAGTTCACGTGTTCATCTCTTCACGAAAAGATAAAGTCTACTTTGCGCATCTAACGTGATACGCAAACCTCACTTTGCGCATCCCGCTCGATACGCAAACCTCAATTTGCGCAACCCGCTTGATACGCAAACCTCCATTTGCACACGCTAAGTCTGCCTAGGGGGACAAAATTTCTTGTGTGATCAAATTTTATCTGGACTAACGGTCAAATCCAAGTTCTTATTGCACATTATTAATTAAAACAGGATGACATCCAGAGAAGCCCTTGAAATCGGAACTGACACCAAGCCACCAGTTCTCTTTAAAGGAGAATACGAACAGTGGAAGGATCGGTTTCTGAACTTTGTTGACAGACATGAGCTGGGTGATTTCATCAGGAAATCTATAGAAGAAGGGGTTATGAAACCAGTCAATACGACTCGTTTGGTTGGAACCGTGCCAACTAAGGTTGAACTTAAGTTTCATGAGCTAGAAGATGATAACCTCAGAAGAGCTAAAGGCGACATATTAGCTAAGTCATACATTCTACAAGGAATTCCAAACGAAATCTATGTAAAGATTGACAGCTACAAGGCCTCCGGCAAAGAAATGTGGGATCAGCTTGAGAAGATGATGTTGGGTTCAAAGGTTGGGAATCAGCTTAAAATCTCCAACTGCCTGAACAATTATGAAGAATTTAGAGGCAGAGTGGGAGAAACTTTAGAAGAAACCTATGACAGGTTTGTGACCTTGCTGAACGAACTAAGCAAGAACAAGGTCCACAAATCTCAAATAGAGCTGAACGTCAAATTCCTGAGTATTCTACAACCTGAATGGAAAAGATTTGCCAGACAGATGAAGCAGATCAAGGATCTGAATGAGATTCCACTTCATGAGGTGTATGAAACCCTCAGACAAAATGAAGAAGAGGTGGATGAAATTCTAGATGAGAAGAGGCAGAAAGGAAAGACAGTTGAGGACACAGTTGCTCTTGTTGTCAGGAAGAAGAAAAACAAGACAATTGTGTATGAATCAGAAAAAGATTAAGGTTATGCAAACTCTGACATGGATGAAAATGAACAACTGAAGCAAGCAATGATTCTGCTGTCAAATGCTTTTCAGAAAAAGTTCTACACGAAGCTTCAGGGAAAGAGATATGGGACTATCTTGCATTAAACTCTGAATGGATTGTCTCAGACCGAAACGTTTTCTTAAAAGGAAAAGTTTTGGAAGCTGAGAATAATGAGCTAAAAAGAAAGATTTCTGATCTGGAAGCTCAAATACAGAAGTTAGATCTTGTTGAGAGCAATGAGAAGAAGTCAAAAGATTTGGAGAGTGCAAATGCTGAGCTACAAAAGAAACTATCAGAGTTTAAAAAGAAGATTGCAGATCTTTCCAAGAAGAGTATTGAAGAGAAGAAGATACTCGAGCTTAAATGTTTAATGCTTTCTCAAAAAGTTGAAGACTTTGAGAAAGTAATCATATTGGAAAGAGATCAGTTTGCCAAGGAGAGGAAGGCAAATGATCAGAAGCGTACTAAGAAGGGATTCGAAGAAGAAAGAAGCATCCTTGAAGCAAAGATAAAGAAGCTTACCGAGAAGCTATCTGAATTATCTAAGAGTGTACTGACAGAGAAGAAAAAGAAGTCTGCATTTGAGAAGAAGATTGGGCTCCTTATCAAAGAACGAGACAGTTATTCTTCAAAGGTAAAAGAGCTTCAAGATATTATTTCAAAGACGGTGGTGGTGACTGAGCGAACGACTCCAGAGTCAAAAATCCACTCACCTAGAAATATTTCAGTTGGTTCTAACAAACCAGCCGCAAGCTCACATCAGAAAACTGCTCTTTTCAAAAGGTCAGTTAAATCTTCTAATCAGATTCATTCTACTAATCTTTTCTATGACAGGAATAAAGATTTTTCAGATACACATCAAAGAAGGAGAAGAAACTTCCAGGAAGAAGCTGAATTGGTCTGGAACAGGAAATAAGTTAAAAAAGAGCTGAAATGTAAAAACTCATGTGTACATACGCCGATTGCCAAGAAGAACAATGCGCTGAAAGGTAAACCTGATTTTGTTTACTCAAGAGATAAATTAATCAGTTTGTCAGGTAAGAAATTCTATTGTTCTTATTGTCGTACACATGATCATGTTCATAAGTCAAGTGACCATTACTGGTATGGTTCTTACTCAGTAACCCCCACAAGAAATGCAACTAACACATATGGACCCAAATACCAGTTGGTACCAAAGAAAACTAAACTTGTGTTGCAGGCACCTACTGTCAAGGGGGAGTAGAAGAACCAAAGGCTTCTAAGTAAATCAACTTAGAACCCGTACTTCAACGAAGTTGACTTCTAAACACAACTGTTTAGGACTCGTACTTCAATGATCAAAAGACCTTACTCCAGTGCTGAAAAAGAGATTGTACTCCGATACTCGAATGAGGAAATCAACCATCAAGGGGGAGTACATACATATTTGTCTGAAATTTTATGCATATCTTTTACAACTGATAATGTACTGATGCATAATTTCAGGGGGAGTAAAAGGATATGACTTCTGATTATTTCTGATCAGAACTCGTACTTTAAAAAGTTTTACTGCTTTTTGTCTTTTCAATTTAAGTGAATAAATTTACTTTGACTTGACATAAGACTTTTGCAGAATTTTTGAGAGAAGCTTACAAGTTCATATGTTTATGACTTAAAGCTTAGCTTCATGAGATGGAAGATCGTACGTAGAGGTATAATTCTATATCTTCATCTCATATATGGTTGAAAGAAGGACAACTTTCAATCATTGGAAAACATTGTTTTTAATGTTCAAAACACTTCCCGATTTTTCAACACATTTTATATTTTGGGAGTGTACTTTAAATGTTTTCATGATCAATATTGTGCTTTAACTGAAATAGTTAAACCAATCTGAGCATCTCGTGCATCATAGGAAAACAAAGAATCATTGTGCTAGGAATTAACACAACTTCAATGGAATCGCCTTAACCAGTGATTTCTACCCAAGAAGTTAATCCTTAGTTATTGAGTGTGCAAAGAGAAAAGAAATGAGTGTGATTAGAGAAAGCAAAACGTTTAAAAGAAAGAGCGTGTGAGAACAGAGTTAAAAGAATATCACAACTCTGCACCAACTTTTTCTGAGCCGGGTAGCCACTATTCTAGTGATTCACAATTCTTTGGTGATCATTATTGAAACAGGCAACTAGCTCATGCCAACTCTTGATCAAACCTCACCAACTACTCATTTTCTTCTCAAATAGAAAGTGTTTCACATTTTCTAAGGGGATGCAGCACATATGCTATCTGATTTTCATTTGGAAAATCTGGATATTGAAAAGAAGGAAGCTTGCCCCACCTTCGCATTTCAATCATGCACATTGAGTCTGTGTTTAACTTACTGTTGTCTCAGTGGTTTACACAAATTTTGAGCCTAATAAGCAATCATCAAGTGCTTAATTCTTTCCATCACAAGCACGAACACACAAGGAATTTTTTTCTTTGTCATAACGTTTATAGAAATTACCTTTGTGGTGTTTCGATGATTAAATGGAAGCCCTGGGAGAGTCAACATCAACAGCTCCTTTCCAATGTGTATTTGTTACACACAGTGATTTAGTGTTACTGACAGGCATGTTAATTGATTCATTAGTTGATTCAGGTGTTACACAACTATTTTGTCTGGATTTGAAAAGATCTGGATGAATATCTTATGAATTGACGAATCAGAGGCTCTAACTGACGGACATTTCTTACAAAAAGTTTTGATGAAGTCGTTACACTTATCATCAAAAAGGGGGAGAATGACTACACAAGAAATGGCAAAGATCACATGTTTCAAGAATTACGTCCAAGATTGAAATCTTCAAAAGCAAGTATTCTGAAGACATGCTGATTGTAGAGCTAGAGAAACAGATTGCATCTTCTGAACTTGAACAAGAAGACTGAATTGCTAAAATCATTTTCGTAATGATCTTGATCCAAAGGGGGAAATTGTTAAGACACAGTCTCATTGGATTCAAGATCATCCAAACTGAAGATCGCAATCTGAAGCTAAAGCCAAAACGTCGACTCTCGATATTAAAGTCTATGTCGTTTGTAATAAATGTCAATGTAATTGTTTGTTATTTCATTAGTTAAGTTAATATCTAGTTTGTTAGATATTAGTTAACTTAGTTATATTTTAGTTTAGTTAGTTTTATTATTTAGTTAGAAATAATATCTAGATATTAAATCTAGATATTATGGTAGTGTGTTAGACACACTTTAGATTAGATATTAGTTGTGTCTCTCAACAACTCTCATAGATCAGATCATTATCAGAAACACACAAACACACACAAAAGGTGAAAAAGAGAGAAAATAGAGAGAACACATCGAAGCTTAAATCTGATCAATCCTGTAACCTTTGTTATATATCAATACAGGTTGGTAATCGTTATTGTGTTGTTAATCTATAAACTTGATAAGTATTGTGGACCGACAATAGTGGTTACCCAGAAGAGAAACCATGTGCTTTTGGTTGCGTGAGTCGTTGAGTGAGTTTATTTTGGATCATGGAAAGATTGATGAAGGTGTTTCATTGGTTAGTTTACGATGTGGTGTAGTACATACAGAATCTTTGAGGAATGTGAATTTTTCCTTGTGTGCGAAGGAATTTTCTAAGGAGGCAATAGTTGGAGAAAACAGAAGTGTGTGGTGGCTTCAAACACCGACATTATTTCGGGATGGCGTAGTTGAATTTCTCGAGTTAGAATTGTGGTGAAATCGTTTGGTTAGGTATAGCCATGTATAATGTGCAATTGGCACGTTTGGTGTGGTTAGAAAATAGAGTGGGCAATGCTACTTACTAGCCGGATGTGGTGGATATAGTATATTAAATAAGAGAGTAATCTGGAGTTATGAAGTTCGGTAAGTGACACCGAAATTGTGGAGCAATGTTTGCAGATTGTTATTGTCAATGGTGGGTATCTAAACTCATAGTGAAAGTATTAAAAGGAGATACGTTTATGTTATGGCTCAAGGGTCGTAGGAAAACTAACTTGTGTGGTTGGTTGGAAATGTGCAATTGCTAGTAAGCGACGCTTTGGGAACATGATTAACGTTTTCGAGAAAGAAGTGGGAAAGGTAGTTGTATGTAGCATTTGGAATGAAGGATCATGGGAATTGACTCAATTTTTTCGTGGGAAAAGTTCCACACGAGCTTTTCAACCAATGTTTAGCCAATGAGAATAGTTTTGCGGGAGCTTAGTCATTCTTTCTTGTTGAGCGAATGAAATTTGAATTTATTCTATATGATTGGACGATGGTTTGGATGTAACAAAAAGTTGAACGTGTCTTCATGTTTGTTTCAGCATGGTTGGTGGATACTTCAGATGATGGACGGTGGAGGTTTCCTATTATTAGTTATGTACAAGTGTGGGGTGTTGATGTGGCAGGAGCGTATGAACTTCCGGTTATCATCACTGGGTCGTAGTCAATTGTAATCGGGAAAGAAAGTATTAATTGCTTTAGACGTAAGTAGTATTGGGGAAGTAATCTAGAATCGCATGTCATCAAATGAAGGGACTCTTGACTGTGAGTTTAAAGGAATATTCAAGGTTAACCTTATGCTAAATTGGCAAGTTGAGTGGCTAAATTTCCTTTGTAAAGGATTCATGTTTCAAGGCGTAGAATTCAGCAAAGTTTCTTCTCTTAAGAAAGTGATGTCGTATGAGGAACCTTTGATTAGACGGTTTTTAAAATCGTGAGTTCAGGTGTGTGGACAAAGCGGACAATATCTGGTACGGTTGACCAAGATGTTACAGATGGTACAAGGTGTACCTACCCGAGGAGTTGCGGGGAATCCATCCCACATTTCATGTGTCAAATTTGAAGAAGGGCTTAGTTGAATCAGATGTGGTTGTGCCGTTAGATGACATTCGTGTGGATGAGAAGTTGAGTTACATAGAAGAACCGGTGGTCATTTTCGACCGTAAAGTGAAGAAGCTAAGGACTAAAGAGATCCTCCGTGTGAAAGTACAATGGCAACATCATAAAGGACAAGAGGTGACGTGGGAGGTGGAAGTGGACAAAAGATCCCAATATCCGAGTTTATTCGACGATGGAATTCCGGGACGTAATTCTTTTGAGGAGGAGATATTGTAATAACCGTGACCAAAATTTATAAAGTTAGGAGTGTGGGTGAAAATTTTGTGGAAAGCCTAAAGTATGGGGGGTTAAATTGTAAAATGAATAAAAGGGATTAAAACCCTAAGAAACCCTTCCATATCAATCTTCACGGTGGAGGCTGAAGAAATCATCCAAGGAAGAGAGGGAATTTCAAATTTGGGAAGAACAAGAGCCTGCATAATTTTCTCTTGAAAGGTAAACCCCTAACTCTATAGCTAATCCCTTGTTTGTCTGTGAACCTATATCTTTAGAGTGATGATTTTCGGATTAGCGGTCGTCGTCTCCATGAATGGAGTATTGTTGTGTTATATTGTTTTCTGATTGATCTTCGTATGGATAAAGCCATAATTTCAAGGTTGTGAAGCCTCATTGATCTTTTTTTAGAATGGAATTTAGAATCTGGAGTTGGGCGATTTATGCAATCCCAGTTTTGGGAATCGCCACCCCTGAATCGGGGAGTTTGTCGTTCGATGTCAAAAGGCTCGGGGAATGAAGCCCGAATCGGCCAAGTCGGTCATGGGGCCGAGACCCGGAGGCCTAGTACCAGTAAGCGGTGCCCGGGTGATATCCTTGTAACGGGGACGCCAATCGGTGAACTTCAAAGACGGGGTAAACCCGGTAGTGACCAAAACCGGGAGCTAACCCGGGTGGCGCTCATAACCGGGAGCTAACCCGGTGGCATCCAAGCCCGGGAGTCGAACCGGGAGAAGCCCAATCTGGGGGCCAACCCGGATGGAGCCAAACCGGGAGTTAACCCAAGTGAACCCGAGAGGTGGGTCAAACCTGGTAAACCCCAAATCGGGCTACCGGCCTAGTAAGCCCAAAAACCGGGGATTTAATCCGGTAAGCCAACCGAATCTGTTGGGTGCGTAGTCTGGATCTTCTGTTTGGAGCGTTGGTCCCATACGCGATAAATTTATGGAATCTTAGGTTTATAAGTAAAATGTATGGGTAATTTGCGAGTGTTCCGTATAAGCCTCAAGGGCGATCTATAACTCATTATACTCCTAAATTTTTTATATTGAAAGGTAATCAATATCGGTCAAAGGCGTAGGTGAGGGAGATTTAAGCAAGGAGCATCAGGTGAGTCTTTCTAATTGAAAATGGGTTGACTTGTGTTTTAATTTAAATGCATGAGATGTTACGATGTTGACCTTTTATGTGAACTGTATGTTTTGATATGTTGTACAAGTTGAGATATTTTGTATGCATACATTTGGAAGTGGATGTGTGACGGCTAAGTCGGAGAGTGTGTTCCGCCAGTGCTCATGTCGGTTGTGTGTCCCGTTTATGCCATAGAGGGTGTGTGTCAGTTAAGGTAGCATGAGACTGACACGTAGTCACATGTGGCGTGACTTCAGTGTGTCGATCACGTGTGTAGCTTACAAGTAAAAGTTTAAATGTTTTAAGTGGAGAATCGTTTATAAATGCTTATAAACTATTTAGAATATTGTTGTTGGCGCAATTGTTTGTTATTAGAGGGAACTCACTAGACCTCCTGGTCTAACCATCACTTTTCAAAATTAAACCATTTTTAGGTAATCGCTTAGTAGAAAACTCTAGTAAGGAGCAAGGAGAAAGTGTGAGCGTGGAATTCGAGTATAGAAGAAAGTTGTTAACTTTGGCATGTCAAGCGTAGTTTTATAGTAATCTCAGCTATGTAATAGATCGTTTCCGCAAACCCTATTTTATATTTGTATGTTACTGTTGGTTTTAGAGTTGTTTCTGGTGTTATATCCTATAAGCTTGAGATCTATGTTTGTTGTTGAGTTGAGTTGTTACAAATAACATAACTAGAAGACTGACTGTTGTCATGTGAAAATTGTGCCTCACAACTCACAAGTTTCATCTTTAGATTACTTATTAATATGCATGATTTGCATGGAAGAATATGATTCATTTCTTATTCATAGTTTTTATACGTTATTTTTTTTTAGAGTAAACTACAATTTTCGTCCTTGTGGTTTGTTGTTTATAACTATTTTCGTCACTGGTCTTTAAAAACTGCTTTTTTCGTCCCTATGGTTTTTAATTATTTTCATTTTTCGTCCTTGAAACTAACTCTGTTAAAAAAACCAGTTAACTCAAGGGCATATTTGTCTTTTTATCTTTTCCTTTTTTTTTAAATGGTATATTATGTATATGTATTAAAGTGACCTCCCTACCTACCCTACATCTCTGCAAGGCTGCAACTACATCAAGTTCACATGGTGGCACCTTCCACCCATCAACACTTCCCCACTTTCTTCTACAGTGCACCCACTAGCCTTACACATCTATTTCCTCTAATATCGATAGATTTGACACCTTTCCTCCATCTTTTCCTTCATTCTCATCTTCTTCCATGGTTTCTTCAAGTTTACAAAGTGGGTTTCTCCCAAACATACCACAACAGATTTGGACGCGAGGTGGTCGTTTTCAGCAGATATGGAGGATAGAAGGAGAGGAAGGGGTCGAGGCATAGGGATAGGTGTTCTTACTTCGTTGTTTCATGGTTGTTCGGTAATGGTGGTCGCCATTGGGGGGAGTCGACAATGGTGATGAGATAACGAGGGTGATGAAGAGGCGAGGGATGAATAAAGTCCATGAGGGGAGCGTTGTATGGTCGATGGTGACGGTCGACGATGGTGGTCGCCGGAGGGAGAACTCGTCGGAGGTGTTAATAAGTCGGTCGTTATATGGATGTGTACACATTATATATATATATATATATATATATATATATATATATATATATATTAAAATAAATGTAAAAAATATATAAATATATTGTTATCAATTTTTTTAATGAAAAATAAAATAGAATAATAAAAAGACCAAAATATCCTTAATTTAACATACTATTTTGACAGAGTTAGTATGAGGGACGAAAACATAAACAAAATAGAAACCACAGGGATGAAAAAAGCAGTTTTTAAAGACCAGGGACGAAAACCGTTATAAACAAGAAACCACAAGGACGAAAATCGTAGTTTACTCTTTTTTTTATAACATGATCTGAAGTGGAGTCATCACTGATGGACCTCAATAACCACAAGATGTAACAATGATTGAATTCGAACTTAAGAAAGATGAAGATTCTACTGCATCTTCTGAGTGTTAATCAGTACAAGTACACTACAATCAATGTTCTAAAAAACTCGTCGCACAGCCGCCATGGCGCGCCATGGCACCAAGGCTTGTGTCTCACGCCACGTTAAGCCCGTGGCACGCCAGGGCTTAATGCACAATTTCGTAATGCAATATGTGATTTTTCTTTACGTTTTTAATGTCTTATTTGTAAGTTTTTTTAATATATACTATAATTTAACTTGCTTATTACTATTGACTCATTGAGTAACACTACAAAACATATGTTTTTATATATAATGATATATATGAATTAGAAAAATGACGCTATAAGTCACGTCTTGAAAACGTCATGGCTTCGTCGTGGCTCCTAAGGCTTGAGGCTTGGCCTCGCCGCCACGCTACGCCACGTCTCACGTGTTTTAGAACCTTGACTACAATTCAAAGGAGTAATGTTATTTTTGTCTTTTGTTATTTAGGATTATAATATTTGGATTTTATAATAAATCAACACTAGACAAATAAAAACAAAGTTCAATAAAATAAAACCGCTATGTCGGGACTGAAAAAGTAATATTTCTGTAATCTGAAATTATATATAAATATTATAATAATAATAATAATACCAATTTGAAGCATGAAGTGATACGAAATGCTTTTAGGTACATAGTTTTCTAATTTAATTTACTAAAATATGAAGTACTATATAATTTTTTTATGAATAATAATTGAATTGTAGACTAAGGGGCTGTTTGTTTACCTCTTAAATGGTTTCATTAAGAGACAACCTCTGAATCGCTAAGAGGTAATCTTGTTTGGCAAAAAAAAAGGGTTGCCTCTTAATGGTTCCAAAATCCTTTTAATGATTTTGTATTTTGACCTTCCCTTAACCATTAAGAGCCTTGATTTCATCATGAACAATTAACAAACAACCATATTTCATTTTACACTATATCATAAAAACCTTTTAATCATTTAGCACTAAATCATTCAGCAGCGGCCAAACAGCCCCTAAATTTGAATCAAAATATCAAACCAATAATAATAGTTTTACGGGTCAATCAAGGTCGGATTATATGATAGAGGCTCAACTTGTTTATGGTCTTGATCATGACCTATGACTTTTATTTTGGTTTTTTCCGATGGCGGACATGGAAACCAAACCGCTTTTAATACCACCTTATAAGAATTTTAGTATTATTTTCATGTATTTAAGAAAACAAAAATCGTAATTACTACCTAATTTGACATATTTTTTTTAATTCTAAAACTATATACTTACTCGAGTATAAGTGGGTTTTTTATTTTGTTGGTCAAGACAAAATTTTGGTCATCCTAACATATGATATTTGTGTTGTTATGCAACAATTTTCTGTTTAAAAACGATGTCATTTTCATCCATAATGAAGCCATAATTTTAATGAGTAATAACCTTTAAACATGCATCTTTTATTATTCTCATATTCAACTAACGTAAATTAGGCTTTATTTGAAAAGTTTTTGACTCAGTTTTTTGATTCAAAGTGTTTGATGTTTTTAACTCTAAATAAGGTCTGCATTGTTGACTGAAATCAGCAACTCCTTCCTCCCTTACCCAATTCAATGATGACCTTTTTCCATTTTGGCAAGGATCGTGTGAGAAGTTGAGGTTAACATGAGAAGTGGATCTGAACCGTTGATCACTTTTAATTTCATGTCCTCCCATGAATTGCGCCTTAGAAGAGAATTGATTTGGTGCATCTCATTCTAATGTTGCGTCCATTTCTCATCCAACGGTTGATAACCACTTTTCACGCTTCTCACGTTAACCTCAACTTCTCATCGGAACCCAACCCTTTCCATTTTACCCTTTTGATTTGTTTCGCCTCAGTTGCTTCACGGATGATTTCCTTGTGATAAAACAATTTTGAAAATACAAGAAAAGTGGAGGGAAAAAGATCTCCATTGTAGGCAAATATGTCCTCCAACATCGGCAAAGGTGGACCTATAAATTATTTCAAGTGGTAGCACCATTGGACCATAAGATTTAAAGCTATAGAAAATTTTGGAAAAATAATAATAAAGTAATTGATTGGTTTCTTGTATTTGCAATGAAAGGTTAGCAGTTCGATTCCTACCATGTCACTTTTCTTCGATCTTTTTCATAGAAGCTACAAAAACCAAAATTAAAAAGAACATTTGTTGGCAAGATACATTTAGCGAGTTCATTCATCCCAAACTTTTATCCTTCAGTTTCTACATATATAGGAGCACACAAAGATACGTTATGGTATCAACCTTCGAAAACGTAGATCTGGCTAGATTTAGTTAATAGTGGCACTGAATCTATCCCTCATAGTGTAAGAACTTTTATGAACCTTAATGGTGTTGCCATTGTGATTCATTGGTGTGCCACCAGTGAAGTAGGCATCATCCCCAGAAAATGAGAAGCTACAACAACATATTAAAACTTTAATTTGGGTTTTAATAGTTAACAATAATAAAAAATAAAAACGTTATAATGTAAATCGTTAAAATTGAATCTGACATTTTAATGTTTTCTATTGTATTTCCTATTATAATTAAATTTGAACATATTTATATTACATTAATTAATGATTAGATCTGGCTCCGAAACACCCAATAATTCCTCAAACCCTAACCCCCACAGGGGGGGGGGGGGGGGGGACCGATGACGACAAGAGAAAAAAAGGAGAAAGGCACGGTGGAAATTGAATGGCTTTTAATCGAAATGGAAAAAGGGATCGTAGACGTGGATTGGATTTTATTGGAAATAAAAGAGAAAGATACAACTCTTAAAAATAAAATTAACTGATAATTAATTGATAAATATGTTTAGGTAAATTTTAATTATTGAGTCTACAGAGAATACATATGCTTCTATTAATCAGAAACCTGAATTAAATCATGTTGATTGCCAACTTGTAGAATAATCATTAATATGTGTTAAAAGTATAATTATGATAATTACAAGGTATTATCTGTAAATAATTATATATATTACAAATAAATATAAAACCTTATTTAAATTATAGTCTATCTATAATTTAGTTCATATAAACAAGGTGATGGGCTTAAAATAAAAGGTTAATAATTTTTTTTGAGTTGTTAGAGTATCTCCAACAGCTATACTAAAATAGAGAAAAGTAATATTTTAACAAAAAATTTACTCTAATAGCTATGTTATACTGTATGCTAAAATAGAGAAAAGAAGAGAGAGAGAGGGTAAAAATCTCCAGATTTGGAGAAATCTCTAAAACATCATATTTAAGAGAGAGAAATAATATTTAATTCTTTCTCACCAATAGGAGACATTGGAGTTGTGTGTTTAGGAGAGAGACATAATATTTTACTAGATGTATTGAATATATTAATAATATAGCTAATGGTAAAATTGTTAAAATAGAGTAGCTGTTGGAGTTGAATGTAATTTTTTTAGAGATTTTAACTTTTCATACTCTATTTTTTTAAAAAAATATAGCGTGGTTATTAGAGATGCTCTTAGGCATAAGAGAAATAAAAAAGAAACATTTTTCTTTCCTAAAACACATACTAGATTAGGGTTTTGGGCTAGCACCCAGTAGAGGCCATATGTGTTCATGTGTGAATCTACGTAGACGAAATCAACATTG
The DNA here is from genome assembly GCA_954870635.1 of Arctium minus. Taxonomy (NCBI): domain Eukaryota; kingdom Viridiplantae; phylum Streptophyta; class Magnoliopsida; order Asterales; family Asteraceae; genus Arctium; species Arctium minus. The sequence continues at coordinate 149,636,918 of OX941081.1, forward strand.
ATTTCTAAAGTACTATGTCAGAACTCACGTCAAATCTGAAAGGTAACTTTCTAAACACCTTATGGTTTGTTTAAATTTGTTTTGAATGTCATTAGATCCAACTTAAAGTTTTAATTTAGAAAAATTCTCTAAATATATTTTTCCGTTGCGTTTTATTGGTCACAAAATTGTTTTAGAACCCTATAAAATGTTTTTTAACATATTTTAAAACTTTGTTACATACAAATCCTATGAAATTTTGTGAAATACTAATATTTTAAAACTTTGTTACATCAAACTTTGTTATGTTTGTAGAATTTCAATTTCTGAAAATCCTTCCGACCAAATATGAGATTTGAATAAAATTTAATTAAAAATCCAATCTCACAAATCATTAAGTCTCAAAAGGAAGAGCTTCCGAATCACAACAATTTTTCCTTGGTAGTAATTACTTGCTTGGTCGAGCAGGAAAATATAATTCACGTTTAGAGTAGTTACAATAAAATCAGGGTCGACCCTGGCCACATGCAGCCCGGTGTCACCGCACAAGGCATCAAAGTCCAAGGGGGCATCAAGTTGTCATCTATTACTAGTTTTTTGTTTAATAATTTGTGAATTGGACAACTGAGTTTTAACTATAAAAACATACCAATGTCTGATATTGATGGATACTGAATGCGCATCGTGAACCGGTGAAAGCCCAACATTTCAACAACTCAAGCTGATTTTTATTTAGCATCTTAACGAACAAACAAGTTTTCTTAATGAACGAATATGATCACAAAAACTTTCATTCTCTTTTACGTTCGTTTAGCATATAAACGAATGAACATTAACGAACACGTTTTCTTTACGAATGAACAAGAATACAAAAAATTCCATTTGTTTACCATTCGTTCATTTGTTCGGTTAAGTTAAACAAACGAACAAGAACACAAAAACTTTCGTTCTTTTACCATTCGTGTTTATTTACTTGTTCGGTTAAGTTAAACGAACGAACACGTACAAGCCTCATTCGTGTTAGTTCGGTTCGTTTTGCATATTGAAATTTGCAATTAATGCACATGAACACATCACTGTATCAACACAGTTGGAGCACATTGCACAACAATAACAACATATTGTGATATTGCCTCATTGGGTACTTGTTCTTTGCAATGCACAATAGCATAGATTACGAATTTTACAATTTATCTTTGTTCTTTTGACTTTTGTTTAGTTTAAGGTTTGGCATTACCACGTTAGATTTAGACTTTAGACCTGTAACTTTCTGAATTTTGCTCTATGCTTACTATGACATTAACTTCAATTTAATTTGCTATTTTAGTTAAAACTAATTATAGTGTTCCTTATCTCTTAGTTTAAATTCTATATATTGAACTAAATGTTCTATTGTGCTAATTTCAATTTGAAAAAGAGAAAACTAAAAAAGAAAGAAACACGATCTGAATTCAGGTTTTATCATTTTATTATTCTATATTTTGTAATTTAGGGTTTTGATTTTTATATCCCCCGTTTGAATTCTTTTTATTTATAATTAATAAAAATTAATGTGAGGATGAGTCACCTAGCTTAACTAGGTTCCAAACCCTTAAAAAATCGTATGTTTCATCGTTTAATTTGCTTAAAAAATATAGGCATAGGAGCATTTTTTTAAGGTTTTCGCACAGGGCATCAAAAACCCTAGGAACGGCCCTGAATAAAATCCATATAAAATAACCCTGTAAAGTGTGTGTATATATATCTTAGATTAGAATGGCTAAATGCAGGCATCATATTAAGTAAATCAGCAAGAATGAAAAACAATAATCTATATTTTGATATATAATAATTTGTGTAGAGGAAAACAATATTTCCAATTTAGAAAAACACAATTATCATCCTCCTCCTCTTACCTATAAAATGTTTTTGTTTCCTATAACTCATCATCATCTTCTTTTGCTGAAAACTAACCTCATCAGCATCATCATCATCATCTGCAAGGATCTATATTTGACAATACTTGCTTAAGTTTCTCATACGTCATGAACACGATACCAATGCTCGGTACCACCTTGTAATATTCAGGCAATATTCCTCTGTATATGCCACGTACACCTTCAGCTCGTATGATTTGCCCAAATGTACCAAAAATACCCGTCTTGTAAACACGCGCCCGACCACCTGCTCCTTCCAACTGCATCCGCCGCCTCACAAGATCCAGAGGAAATGTTACTGCAACAAATTGTGAAAAAAAAAATCATCTATCATACCAAATAACTAATGTTAACTTGAAACCATCCCAAAATAAAATAAAGTCTTAGCCTCATATCGAGCAACTTCAAAAGAATGCATACCACCACATAAAAGACAATGAAATCCCTAATTAACGGCATAAACTCAAATATACTAATGAAATCCCTATTAAGATGCTGAATAATAAAAAGATTTTAACAGGTTTGTACTTGCACCAAGAACCCCTAAAAGACGGCCTCTTATGAACATGCAACGTCAATGGATATGACAACAAGGGACCCCCTTTCATAGTTTTTCGAATAGAATCCGTCACCCTACAAGAACCAACTTCAGCTTTGGAGAGCCAAGTTAACTGAAGTTATCCAAGCAAGATTCTGAGCCGTAAAATTGATGATGTTAGTTTACAAATGATAAATATGTAAAATTTATGTTAGATTGCTCCCTTACTGTTTGAAAAGGATTGCTTTCCTTAATAAATCCCCAAGTGCCAACTCCATGGCTCTAAGGGGCAATCTGGTTATATATTTAGTAGAAAGCCTGCCTCGCAACCTGCTTCTCTGCACCAAAAGCATCGAAGACAGCTACAGGCATTAACTTCTTTTGTGAAAGACCAAAACATTCTCTCAAACATAATTATTTAATCAAATCAGTTTTGAGCAAATTAATTACAGAGTTTACAATAGGATGGTCGAATGCTTATGTTTCCTTTAGTTGTTGTTCCGTGTTCTTGTTTAGTTAAGATAGTGGATAGAGGTGAAATGAATACAAGAAGGCAAAAGTCAGGCAGTTCTATCATTGTTCTATATTGCTATTGTTTTTCTGTAATGCATATGAAAAACTCCATTTTATGATCCCAATGCACCATGAGAACAAGGATGTTCACTTGTACTTATTATTCAGAGAGAAAGTAGCTTTTTGCTTCCCACAATTAATATTTGGCTAACATTGAACTAATGAAACCTCCCAACTATGTTCTTAAAGGATACATTTGATCACTAACCTGTTGATGATGCAATGCCTGAAAGACTTCCACAAGCCAGGCTGACCAAGACAGTAGAATCCTCCGGTCTGTCACCACCAACAAAACTGACATCAGAGTTTGAGCATTACAATGTTCATTCCCTACACAACCCTCCATCCAATAAAGAAAGCAAAACCATGGAGAATACAAAAGAACAGCAAAATAACGTCTCCAGCTTACCTTTGCAATTGCCAGTAAGATCTAGCAGTGTCATAAACTGAGAAGCTGATTGCTAGATTCGGACCAACACCCTATAAAACCATGCCGTCAGTTGAAACAAAACATAAATATAAAACATGGGTAAAAACTTAAAAAAACCATTAACTTATAGAATGATACCAATAGACAGGCGCCAAGTCCTTTATAGAGGCCAAAGATGCCCTCTTCCCTGCTGATGGTACGTAAAGCATGCCATATACCTCTATAATAAATAACATTTGTCTGCAAAGATATTTAAAAAGAAACTAAGGACATGCATTAAAAAAATATTAAAGGATGGGACTGACAAATTACATTTGATCAATCAAATTCAGCAAGCATGGTGCATGCTGATAAATGCCTACCTGTGCTGAAAGACGCGTTCTCACAAGATCCAAAGGATATGTAACGGAAGCAGCAGTTATACCAGCTAAGCCACCACCTGCAAGTCGTATAAACAAGCCTGCACTTATGTTCGTCCCATGACTCTCCACTCCCGTTATCAGCTGTAGTAACTGTAAGATTAAAGAAACAAAAAACATTATAAAATCAAATATAATCAAATTACAGGATACATCTTAATCAACAACGAAATATTTGATGCGACTATGGAATTCCAGCAAAGAACGTTTGTACCAACATTCTTGTAGCGTTCAAATGCATAGAAACTGATGGAAGAGTAAGGTAGACGATGAGCAATTGTCACCAAGTTTCCCTTCCAGAATGCACGAAACCCTTCTTCATTAACTATACGTGAAGCCTCACGCCATAAACTGGCCTTTCTTAATGTGGAAGCATCAGAGTGCATGCCTTGCACCTGTTGAACCAAGAAATACTGTATTGAGGAAGATAGGAAAGAAATACAAAAGGAAGGAACGTACAAGATTCAAGGTATTTATTCAATCAAAAGAAAGAGATTCAAGATCACTTATTGCAAAACTAAATATGCAAAATCAACTAAAGAATGAATCAGTTTGCATAACAGCCAAAGAGTAGATCACTAGGAAACGTACAAGAACAAAAGATGAAAAAGCAATAGACCAAATATCCATTATTACAGATCAGGCTCCTTTAAAAAACCTGATGTAAACTACCCTTATTTAGGAACCCGCCAACACCAGTTTTAATCTCAGTAATGTTGCAACTTACCAACACAAAAAGACTAAAAGAACACTGATGGATACTATTGACCCCATCTTACAGATGGATAGAGTGATACCCAAAACTTCACTGTTGCCTTAAGGAAAGTTTGCAAGACTTGCATCTCTCAGGAAGTAAATAAATCAGCAACATCATCAGCCTTGTCGTCTTTTTATTTTTTATATGCCATTTTGTTTTTTCTACATTCCGAACTTGGTGCACATTGGTTACATAATCCTCACAATGTATCTATCAAACTATTGTCTACATACTAGATACTACTAGTGTTCATGGCCAATAAATGTTGAAGCAGATTTTTTTATTTTCATCCTCTCACACTGGCACCAAACTTTTTCATTTGGCCTAATTCAAGAACAAGAAAAGAACTTAAGCATGACCAACCCCCTAAAACCCACTCAACTACCTACCCACCCCTCTCCCTCCTTTCTCCTCACTTCCTATACCCCACACACGCACACACACGACACTCTCTCTCTCTCTCTCTCTCTCTCTCTCTCTCTCTCTCTCTCTCTCTCTCTCTCTGCTCCCTACATCAATAAATTCTGATCAAGTCATACAGATTTTGAAGAATATGCAAGTCATACATCCAATCTCAGATTCTAGTATTTAACATATCATATTTTTCGTAAATGTCAACTAGAAGGTTGCCCCCATAAGCAACTGAAAGGGTAAATTTTACCATGTAAAACATGCTCCATTGCCACCTAATTGAAATCCTAAAGGTAAACACAGTCTGTATTATTAAACGCCATTTTGATTGAAGCATTTACTGTATATTCTTCTTTGGACCAAAAAACAAACAGTAACAGCAACACAATTCACATATATGTCTAGTCACTTGAAAGTACATTGAGATGTCTAATTCTTTAATCTTTCTTCAAGAACATAGCCAAATTAAAACCTACCTTGCCAAATTAATTCCTTAATCACATAGCATGTCTTGAAACATGTTAAAATGGCAAGCCCTTGCAAGCCGGTGAATTGGATCTAACTAAAAGAAAGCCACTTCAAGTCACCTTATCCTGATGCAAAATGCATGACGCAAGTATACTAGTTAAAGACGTCAATCCTTAGACCAGGCTCTAAAATTAACTTCACACTTTTCATCCAATCGCATACTTCCGTAGAATAACAGCAGCATACTTGCATTCTATTTTCCTACATCAACAAACTCAGATTTATGATAGCTACATTACCTCTTAAGTCCCAAAATCGATTGCACCTAAAAGATGTTCTATATGTAACATCGATTAAGTTTCGATTTCCGTTCATATGTATAAATTTCCCAAATCAATCAATAATCGGTCTTTTGTGCATAGTCTAGTTATATCCACAAATGTGACAAAAGCGATAAATAAAAACATATATGAAAAAACCTGAAAGAGTATAGTGAGGCGAGCAAGAGGAGCAGTGCAGGTCTTGCTAACGGCGCCGGCAACACCACCTGCTATGAGTTGAGAAACTGTCCCTACCTGAGATTGCTGATGTTGCACCGGCCTCTGGTGATGCGCCACCAATTTACGAGCCGGACCACCGCCTTCCACCACCCCTACCGTTGCTTCCGTTTGCATATTTTATCTAAAACTTTCTCTCTCTATATATATAAAATTTCTGGTGACAAATCTAAGCAAAAAGACGATAATGTTATAGCAAAACTTGGCTTGTAATTAAGATCTGCAAGTAAAATAACAAAACCCTAGAAGATGACGATCCTGCTCCGACCGATCACGAAGCTTCCGAGAAATCTTCAAGTTGTTGGCTAATAGGTGTTCCGTATCCAGTTTTACTAGTTGAAAATGGCGTATGAATGGTTCTTGGCGATGAAGATAACTCCAAATCGGCGTGGGAGAGCACCAAGCAACACGCCCAATTCATCTCGATAAAGGATTGCACTTTCAATACGTAAGCAGAAAGGAAATTAAAGGTCGGTTATTTAAACAAAATATCAATTTAATTTCCTTAAAAATATCAAATATACTAATTAAAAAAGGTACTGTAAATTATTTGAATTATCATTTCCTAAAATAAACCAAAATTCATTTTACCACCCTATTATTTTAACGACAGTGATTTTGACTATGGACCGTTTATTAAACACTTACTCGGTATGTGTTTATTAGTAAAATTCAATACTATCATTTATTTATTGGGTAAGATTTTAGTCTACTAAAACGATATCGTATGTAATAATTTATTCGGTAAGCGCTAGTCATGGTAAAAGTCGCCGTCCTTACTTACCGGATGAGACTTTTGGTCTTTGTCTCGCTTTTATCGTGTAAGATTCTTGGTTATTACCATATTCATACAGTGAGGTAATGTGACTTAGGGGTTGTTTGTTTACCTCTTAATGGTTCTATTAAGAGACAACCTTTGAATCGCTAAGAGGTGAATCATGTTTGGCAAAAAAAATGTCTGTCTCTTAATGGTTCCAAAACCCTTTGACTGATTTTGTATCTTGGTCCTCCCTTAACCATTCAGAGCCCTAATTTTATTCCGAACAATTAGCAAATAAACGTATTTCATTTTGCACCAAACCATTGAGCAGCAACTGCTAAACAATCCCTTAGTAAGCGCTTACTCAGGTAAACGTTTAGTAAACTACCCCTTTAATGTCAAGGGTTGGGTTCCAGTGAGAAGTTGAGTTAACAGTGAGAAGCGTGAGAAGTGGTTATCAGCCGATGACGAATGAACTCGGATTAGGAGGAGATGCACCGAGATGCACCGGATCAATTCCCTTCTAAGCCGCAATTCATGAGAGTGCTTGAGATTAAAAGAGATCAACGGTTTAGATCCACTTTTCACGCTTCTCACCATTAACTTCTCACACGATCTTTTCCCTAATGTTAATCAATCACATAATTTATTAAAAAATTAGTATAAAAGGTAAAATTAATTTACTCAATACATTCGTCAAGAAAATCTACTCGAGGCTATTAATATGTTTAATTTATTTTAATACTAATTATATACAGTATTATGTTTAATTTATTCTACTATTAATTTATAATCGTTATTCACATGTGTTATAGTAATTGTGTAGACATAAGTTAATTCCATGTTGCTAGATTTTGGTGCATACGTCGGTTTAAGAATATTATGGGAATATGCCTTTTTTATATCAAATTTCGTGTAAATTTTGGATATTTGTACTAATTTTTATACTTATACACATTCCATAAGTATGAAACGAAGGCATTGTTTGGTAAACTAGCTTATAAGCTAGCTGATAGCTGATAAGTTAGCTTTTCAAAACACTACTATGAGTAGCTTTTCAATAAGCTAGCTTATAAGCTAAGCTAATTTTTTCTGGTACATGTTTGGATGACCATAAGATAGCTTATTGAAAAGCTACTCATAGTTAGGGGTGAGCACCACCCGCCCGACCCCAGCCACCCGCTCGACCCGAGCCCCGAAAACCCCGAAGTTCCTCCCACCCGACGCCCCGAAAACCCGAATATCCGAACCCGACTTCTTTATCGGGTAAAACAGGATCGGGTTGGGTACCGGAAACCCAAACTCGAACCCGTCCGAAACTCCGAATATCCGAATTATTTTTTAATTTTTAAAAGTTTCAGTTTTATTAATAATATATAACCTAAACCTAATTTCAGCTTTCATTCTCTCAAACTCGAATACTAACCTGAACCTCAGTCGCGACTCGACCTCTCAGACCTCAGTCTCAACTCTCGACCGGCGACTGCCTCCAACCACCTGCTCAGCTGCTCCTCGGTCCTCGGCTCCTCCGAGATATGGCGACCTTTGTGCTCCCAGCCCTACATATAGGGGTGTAAACGAGCCGAGCCGAGTCGAGTCGAGTAGTAGATTAATCAAGCCGAGCTCAAAAAATTCATACTGGGCTCGAGCTCGACTCGAGCTCGATTAACTTTTCAATGTAGGGCTCGAGCTCGAATATTTTTTGAGTTATCGAGCTCGAGCTCGAAGCTCTTTTATGGGTTCGAACTCGCAATCGATTAACTCATTTATCAGCTTGAGCTCGATAATTTATATATTTTTATTTTATGTTTAATAAATATATGAGTATGTTTGGCTCGGAAAAGGGTATGCTCGAATGGCTCGACTCGGCTCTACTCGACTCGTAAAGTTGAATCGAGTTTTCGAACGAGCCGAGTCGAACATTGGTGTTATAAAGCTCGGCTCGATAAAATAAACGAGTTCTATTTTGTGTTCGAGATCGACTCGAGCTCGAGAATAATTAAGAGCTCGAGATAAACGAGCTCGAGCTCGAGTAGCTCGTTAAAAGCTCGACTCGCTTACACCCCTACCTACATATATCCCATTGGCGACCTTTGTGCTCCCAGCCTCCCATCGGCGACCGCTATGCTACCACCTCCCACCGGCGACCGCTGTAAGTTTTTAAGAATTTGAAACAAGATTTGATTTCTAGTTATATTTCTATTTAGCTACTGATTTCTTGGTAATTTTGGTTAGCTACTGATTTCTTGGTAATTTAGTTAGCTGTCTGATTTAGTTAGCTACTGATTAATTTTGGTAATTTACCCCATTGAGTCTGATTTCTTGGTAATTTTGGAATTTTGATAATTTAGTCTGATTTAGTTACCGATTTAGACTGATTTCTTGGTAATTGAGTCTGATTTCTTGGTAATTTTGGAATTTTGGTAATTTACTGATTTGTTACCTAACCCGATTTGACCCGATCCGAAACCCGAACCCGATTACCCGAAGTTTTGTTTGGACGGGTTTTGGGTTCCACAAACCCCACCCGAACCCCGATCGGGTTGTGACTTTTGGGGCCCGACCCGACCGATGCACATCCCTACTCATAGTAACGTTTTGAAAAGCTAGCTTATAAGATACCAGCTAGCTTATAAGCTAGTTTGTCAAACAATGCCTAATTAAATAAAAACTTTAAATATTGTGATAATTCTGAAAACCGGTATATCACATGTTATTTTACATCAAAAAAATATATCGATGGTTAAGATTTAAAATATCAACATATATTTGTTTTGCAATACGTTTGTTTCATTATGTAAAACTTTTTTACAAAATTGTGTCGGCTAAAATACACATAAAATTTTATACTGTGAAACAAATATATGTTAATCAATATATTAGATTTTAATATTAAGTGAAAAAAACATATAAAACAATATTTTAAGATACAAGTTATTACAATTATCATAATATTTGAAGTTCTGATTTAATTATGTAATTATACTCGATTTAAGCCTTATAATATAAAATTTGTGTTGAAACTATTTCAAAACCTCTTTTATTATTAAAAAAAATATTGTTTAATTCAAAATAAATATATGTTTTAGCAATTAAATTAAATGTATATAATTTAATTTAAGAAAAACCACTTAACGAGGGAGTAGTTTTGACAAGACACAAAAGGAAAAAAAAGGGGAAAAGCAAAAGTAAAAATGAGTTTTGGGACCACCTCTTATTTTTTCTTTTTTAATTATACATATATACATACACTTCTACTTGATTAAGGATAGCCTAAGAATATTCTTCGGGTGTTGTATCTTCTTTTTTTTTTTCTTTTTTTTTTTTTTTTTGTTAATTGATCAAAACTCTGGAGAACAACTAGGAAAATCTCTAATGGTCTAGTAAGATCCGAACCGGTGACATACCCAAGTCTTATTATCAGTTAAGCTAACCCCACAAAGTTATTATATCGTATTAAATGTTTTGTAATATAGTATAGATTATTTCTCTGAATCTTGTTTTGAATGGGTGAAAAACAATAATTTTTTTATTTTTTGTGATAAATACAACATTTGATTAGATACTTTTGATCATCAAGTCAACTCCAAAAATGCACATAAAAATAATCGAAAAAAAGCACACCAATTATAATCTTTGAGTCAATGTCTTTAGACCAAACTTTTTAATTCGAACGATTTTACCCTTCAATAATAAACTTATAGTTATTTAATTCATTGCTAAATCAACCCTTAAAAGCGACAAGTGATTTATCTCAAGACATATTTACCAATGCACATATCCATACCAAACCGATAATATTTCATCAAAGCCCATATTGTGTGTAACCTCCATCACGAAATTACAATGTTTGACTTGATATATAGTTTAGTAATAATTTATTAATGATCAAAATTAACTACTATAAGATAGGCTTTCATACACGGTTGCAGGGGCGGATGCGGTAGGTTGTCAATGGGGGATAGGCCCCCATTAGAAAATAAAAAACTGAAATTTTCTTAGGTTAAAACAAATGTTTTTTAACTTTCTATCATTAGTTCGTCCCAGTGATTTCTTGTTTGGGACCCCATCAACCAAAAAAATACCTTGAAATCAAAAAAAAAAAACTCTTGAAATCAACCAAGAAAACCAAAAAATCCCTCGAATTCGACAAAAAAACTTACAAATCCCTTCAAGTCAACCAATAAAACTTTAAAAATCTTTCGAAACGGTGGAATTAGGTTAAAAACATATCGGATGATTTTGCAGGCCTTTAATCTACCTTAAAGGTGCCCCCACTAGGAAAAAAATCCTAGATCCGCCATTGTACGGTTGTTACGGGCTCTTGTACACAGTTTTGCAACCGTGTATAAGGCTAGTGTGCATGAAAGTATTGATCTTTATACACGGTTCCAAAACCGTGTATATAAGGCGCCTTTTTACTATAACACAAATCTTGTGAACCATAACGACTTGCTAGTATTATTGTTAAGGGGAAAGTAACATTGCAAAAAGATTTTTACACAAAAGGTCATGTAAGCATTTCTTTTAATAATCTAAAATTGGAAGTGTAAAAATTTTTATAGACGAAAAAATGAATCTACGAATGCATTATTTAATTCTCTTCTATAGTTTTTTTTTTCTTTGTAACTATGGGTATCTGCATCAGTTTAACACATCAATTAAACCCTTGGACGACTATGAATGACCTGAAGTCGTCGCAAGTGAACCTCCATGACCACAAGGACTTTTGCAGCGCCTGAAGTCAAACCTATGAAATTTTCACTACATCTTCCCGAACTTGACAACTCAAGTCGTAAATGTTAAACATATATGCTTGTAAATATATATATTTTCACGCATTTTAAATAGAAACTGGTAGACAACAATCATTGTTCTTGTTCTTTTGCTGTAAATAAATGACCATTGTTGCCAAGATTCAAAAAAGCCAGAATGTGTTACAAGAATGAATGATTCAGCACCACAATTGTCAAAAACAATATTTTTTTATATTTGCATCTCGACAGTTGTCCAAAGTAGCTTCTTCTTACAAATATTTGCTGTCTTTCTTTTCTTTTTCCTTTTTGCATTTTCAAAAGAAATTTTGTTGGTTAGCACCATATAATTACTCCTTTGGAATTTAGGGAGGGTTTTTATTCGTAGAATGAAATTTAGTTGAACTGAATTTCATCAAAGGATTATGATTTTGAAAGTGAATTTGATCACACATTTTATTGGTAGGAATTGAAATCGAATCTCTTAAAAAGAATTGAAATCTATATGTTTGTTTGGTAACTTTGAAATTAAAATGCAATAAATAACAAACAACCAAAATACTCCTTTATCACAATTTTATACTATTTTGGTTAAATTATAAATACAATATAATAGTAATATTAATATTAATTGGTGGTGGTGACAGCTGTGACGACGATGGTAGTGTTGTGGTGGAGTCGGTGGTGGGTGGGCTGGCAGCTATGATGACGACAAAATTGGCATGGTGGGGTGGGGTGGGGTGGGGTGGCGACAATAGTCGCATGATGGTGGGTGGGTGGCGGCCGGTGCGAGTAGTGGCGTCGGTTGTGTCGACCATGATGGTGATGGTTGGTTGGCATGGGGCCGGTGGTGGTAGTACGGTAGAATGATAATATTAATTGGCATTAGTGGTGGCAATGGTGTGCACGGGTGGCAATTAAATTGGATGTAAAGGTTATTTTGTCTTTATAAAACCAAATTATAAGATATGTTATATTTCCCAAGGAATTAAATTCAATTCCTTCACTTATACCAAGAAATGATCAAATCTATCAACTGTAGAATTCGACAATATTCAATCTACGAACCAAACATCATCAAAGAATTTGGTCAAAACTAACAACCCTAATTCTAACCATTCTATGTTAACAAAAGGTATTATAAAGGAACCACAGCTATACCTATAAATCAATTCAAATCGAACAAATTTAGTATATATTAAATCTCATTCGAAATAGGGTTCAAGGGTAAAAAGTATTGCATATTTTTGTCAGAATCTCCCAAGAAGGAACCATCATGTATGTTATAAAATAAGAGAGCTTTGCTAGAAACCAATACGCAACTCGTGTAAACAACCAAATGGAAGTAAAACTGAATTGATTCACATATAAATAGACACATTTCAAACAAAATATACATATACAAAGCTTCCTATAATCTATTTCTCTATGCCTAAACCAACCAATCTTCTAACTTCTAAATAATCTTTCTCTTTCCTTTTTTTTCTTTTTTCAAGTTTTCACTTTCATGTCTTCTGTCGACGAAACTCACACTTGCAACCTTGTGCAGTTAAGGGGACAGTGTAGTTGCCATAATGTTAGTTTTGGGTATTTTCAGTGTATCTCATAATCGTCATCCGCAATATGTACAAATACATATATATGGTTTTAGTTCGAACAACAAGTTTTCTGTTTATTGTTAGAGTTATTCCCATTGTCGGTAACAGTTATGGTGGTACCTTGGCCAGGAACAGCAGCTGCCGCTTCCTGAGCCGCCAGTGCCTTCCTGCTTATGATCTGATAGATATCCAACAAAATCGTCTGAAACGCCTTTTCAACATTATGTGCTTCTAGTGCAGAAGTCTCTAGGAAAGCGAGCCCTTCTTTCTCGGCTAACCCATGACCATCGCTTTCAGGAACGACTCTCAGATGGTTCAAATCTGACTTGTTTCCAGCCAACATGATGACAATGTTGGAATCGGCATGGTCTCTTAGCTCACGGAGCCACCTTAGCACGTTTTCAAACGATTGTCTTTTTGTTATGTCGTAGACCAAGAGGGCACCTACTGCTCCTCTATAATAAGCACTTGTGATTGCTCGGTACCTCTCTTGACCAGCCGTATCCCATATTTGTGCCTTCACCGTCTTCCCCTCAACCTGCATTACAATGCTTAAAGCTAATTATATACTAATTCAATATCAGCATAATGTTTCTTTGGGTAATATATTTTTTGGTGGAACTTTGAGCCAATGTCAGCCAAACCAAACCAAACAATCCTAGTATATCCCACTCGAGAGCAAGGGTGTGTAAGGTAAGATGTATGCAAACCTAACCTCTACCCCAAAGGATAGAGTGGTTGTTTTCATGAAGACCCTTGGCTTGTGCATTATGTTAGCAAAATGGAAGGAAGAAAAAGAAAGATGGAAAAAAAAAATAAAGAAAAACAGCAAACGAAAATGAATAAAACATTTAGAAACTAAGGAAAACAAAAACAACCATCCATCTAACGACATACCCTGAAACTTTATCTCAAGCTCCCTATGTTGATACATAGTACATACCACCACCAATTGTCGCCTTTGAAGTTGGTCGATTTGGGCCCAAATAGCGCGCACAAGTGCACCATCCTTACGGGTCGCGTAGAAGGCTTGTTTTCAGCATTTAAGTCATTTCTCCTCGGTTTTAGCTAGACTTTTGGTGGCTCTTTCCCTAAGCTGATTTTGCACCTATTTTATGGCACTTTGAGAGAAATTTTACCTATTTGATTGTAGGATCATTGTAAAGGTAAACTTCATTGTATTCTCCTCCATTTGTTCATCAATATACAAGCTCTGTCTCTCCCCGTGGATGTACACTATCTCACAATAGTGGAACCACGTTAAATCTTGGTGTTCTTTGCATTTATTTTTGTTTACTTTGTTTAGTATTTGGATTGCATTTTCTACTTGTTGGTTCATTTGGATACATTTAGGATCCACGTTTCCGTATTGGTTATTGGATTGCATCTTTGCACAATTTGCTATTGGTTTGGGACATTTGTGCATTGTTTATATAAATTATCCCCAACAACGTAAACCTCCCATTCCCCACCCTCAACCTCACAAATCCCTTCCTCCTATCCACACTAGGTCTAGGTTCCTACACTCACTCTACTACCCTAGTCTTACGTCTCCATAAACTTCTATCGTAGGGTCATGCCCTCCGCAATGTCTAAGACCATCACGTCCATCATCCCACATCATCCTCGGCCTACCCCTCCTCCTCGCCCCTCGACCACCATAATATTCACTCCCATCATTGGTGTTAGCATCAGTCTCCTACAAACGTGACCAAACCACCGTAGTCTTCTCTCTGTATTTATTCGTAATAGGCGTGATTCCCAACTCCACTAGGAAAACCTCATACGATATCCCTTCTAACATGGTCTCTCCATATGTTCACCAAACCAATGTCCGTATTTAATCCAAATAACATGTATCAAATTTTTGGCCAATGTAATCTTGATGGTTGCACAAACGTACATAATATGGTAACTGATGTTTGATGTAATGTGTTACAGATCATATATATTTGGTATTTGCATTTGATTAGAATGTAGCATTGTATTTATATAGTGAAATATCAAAATCCATTGATATTTGGTCAAATACAAGTTGGGCATGTATCTAACCACAGTTCTTATAGTGGATGATGTACATTCAATAGTAGTTAAGACTTAAGATGCACATAATTCTTAATCCATAACCCAAGATACTAATGGCACTTCTCCAACTTGATGTAAATTGCTATATGTAGATAGATTGCTTCATAATTCATTGGAGCATTCAATATCTATTATTAAGTTTCTGATTCCAGTTTTTGTATATGATTTTGTATACATTAAATAAATAATCAGAAGCACAAATCATCAAAAAATCGATGAAGTCATGATCAATGGATCTATCTTGGAAATTCCAACAGTCATCTTTCATGCGTAGATTTAACTCAAAATCAAACATATTAGGTATTGAAATGCAACATGTAAAGGCAATCATGTCCGAATTGAATGTGATCAACATCATAGACCAAATTGAATGACTGGATATGCAAATAAGGTAAGGAGAAAGGGACAAACCTGTAGAGTCCTTGTAGCAAATTCAACACCAATGGTGGATTTAGACTCCAAACAGAACTCATTCCTGGTAAACCTAGAAAGTATGTTAGATTTTCCGACACCAGAATCCCCGATTAAGACGATCTTGAATAGGTAATCATACTCGTGATCCACCCTATATGCCATTCCTTCTCTCTACACTTGCCAAAAACCTACCAAAATTGGACCAAATTCAATCACCCCAAATAAAAAATTGATAAATGGGCGTATGTAAGAATCGATTTTAAATCCTCTTTCTTTTTAGAGTCCATAACATTCAAGCAACTCCTTGGATAAAGAAAATTGTAGAAACTAACCATGCAGAAAAAGGTTGATGAAAGTAAATGAAAGGGATTAAATTCCAGCAGTTGCAGAGGATCGAAGAGAGAGAGAAGAATGGAGCATTCCAAATCCAATTGGAATAAACAGAAAAGACGAATAAACAGGAAATTTAAACGGAGCCAGAAAAACACGGAATTCTTTCAAACTAGAAATTTCATTAAAGCCTCTCAATCTATATTTAATTACAAAAAAACCCTTTAGATTTCCATTATTTTACAATATAATATACGATCCCTATAGGGCTATCATGTTATATGTTAACACTTTTCTTATTTTTCTTAAGAAAAATGAAAGAAAAACATCAAAAAAAAAGTAAAATGTCAAAATTTAACACATTTTTTAACGGACGTTGGCAAGAGGTATTCAATTGCTCGTAAAAATGAAAAATTAAAGGGTTATGTTTTGTTAAAAATTATTCGTAAGGACCTTAGTCGTTATTTTAGAAAATCATAGGGTTTAAATTTGCATAGTTTTTAATTTAAGTTTTACTATTTTTTAAAAAGGAAAAGCCGGAAAAAAACCGGTCCAACTTTTTTATTTTAAATGATTAAGAGGTTGTTTGTTTAACTTTTTATAGTTCCATTAATTAACAACATCTGAGTCGCTAAAAGTTGAATCTTGTTTGACAAAAAAAGATTCTGTCTTTTAATGGTTCTAAAATCCTCTGAATTATTTTGTGTTTTGGATCTCCCTTAACCATTCAGCACACTAATTTCATTATAAACAATTACCAAACAATCTTATTTCATTTTTCACTATATCATAAGGGCCTCTTAATCATTCTGACCACTTAATCACCATTCACCAAATCATTCAGCAACTGCCAAACAGTCCCTAAGTCTCTAAACTATTTTTTTTTTTTTGAAAAAAACTATTGAATTTTTTAAATTTAGTTATCTACATTTGTTTAACAAAAAAAAGCACCTGTAATCGGCTAGAAATATTTTAAAGTAAAAAAATAACCTAAATCAAATTTATCGTTTCCAAACCTTACGACATCCAAAAACTTCCACCCAACGACATCGCTCCATCTCGCCGCCCCATCGTCATCGTACCATCAATCTCCTTCTTTTTGATCTATTTTTTTTCCCTTTTGATTATCCCTCTTTCTCAACAATTTAATGGCGTATGTACTAATTTATCAAAGAAAAAAGAAAGAGGGAAAAAAGTTGATATAAAAAAGGAGATTGATGGCAGGGCCCAACAGTCGTGATGAGTTGGGCGGTGATAGAGAACGGATGACAATCGGGCGGCAAGGGGTGACGAGGGGGAGTGATGGTGTTAAGTGCGATGGTTTGTTTGAAGTAGGGTTTGAGAATAGTAAAATTGATTTTTGTTTTTTTTTCTACCTTAAAACACTTTAGCCGGTTATATGTAGCTTTTTTTGGTTAAAAAGATGTAACAAGTAACCTATTTCTAAAAGTTCGATTATTTGTTTATTAAAGAAAATGTCTATGAACTTGATCATTCAAAACGAGAAAATTTCGATAGTTTATTCATTTAAAAAAGCTCAAAAACTTACACTTAATCATTTAAAATAAGAAGGTTTATTGGTTTTTTTTTGAATTTTTCTCTTTTTTAAAACCAATAATACTACTTAATAATAATAATAAATAATAACAATAATATAAGAATATTTTTGTCAAATGGTTAATTCCATTGGAATTGGAATTGTAATTGTAATTGTAATTGCTCCTTCCATGAATAGTATGAACTAAAGTTAAATCAACCATCAAAAAAAAATATATATATATATATAAAATATATTAAAAGAGAAACCATGCCTAATTATATGGCCTCTTCTTAAGCCAAAGACCCCATTTTTCTTTTTTCTTCATCATTCTCTACTTATTTATTTTTCATATATTATATTGATCATTTATTTTTCATATTTAAATTTAAGTCTTCTTCTTAAAATCAAGGCTTTTCATCTACGGGTAACTTCATTCCATTCGTCTTCTCCACCTCCTCCAAATCAAGTGTTTTCATATCACAATTAACTCCCTTCCATTTGTCTTCTATTCCTCATCTAAATCAAGGATTTTCATCTTCCAATCTCAACTTTCATCTTCATTCTCTTTTCAGAAAAAAAAATTTGGTAATTCTTGGATCGGCTTCAATCTCTAGACCCATCAGAGAGATGCATTATCGACTATGGTGGACTTCATCTTCACCGTCGTCTTGTTAAATAAATGCCCTTCTTAAGTCCATCATCTCTCATTCTCTCCATAAACGTTTGAAAATTATATGACTCTATATCTAACTTATAGTGTCAAATTCTTAAAGAGTATGATGAAATAATTTGTTGACAACCGAACCCGGTTTAATGCTTAGTTTGAAGAGCTCGATAATGTTGTTAGAGTAACCATGGGTCCAAAGGTACTTTCTCATTAATCTTAAATACGCCTTTTGACATGCATCATTGCGAAAGATATATGATTTTAGTTTTGATTTTTATGTCCAATGGCAAAAAGAAAGGGATTACAAGTACGGTTACAAGCAGGAAAAAGTTCAAAAGATTCCTAATCTATATCTATATTAAAGCAAAACCCAATAGTCATAGGTGACATATTCTAAGAGCAAGATTCATATTTATCTTTTTTTCTAGATTTTTGATTTTTTTTAAATCACTACAACAAAAAGGGTTTTATAGGACACTTTTTTGGGACATTTTTCGAGACGCGTCCTATAAAAAGGCTAATACGACACATTAAATTACGAGTCCTATTTGATTTAATCTAATACAACTATCAATTTTGAGTCCTATCACGTAAATCTAATACGACACTTTCCAATGTAATATTTTTTTTAGAGTCTAATAGGACACTTTCAAGTGTCATATTATTTTAAAGATTGCATAGTAAAGTGAATATTGTTTTAAAACCTAATAGGACACTTTAAAGTGTCATATTATCTTACAAACTAATAAGAAACTATTATAGTTTAAAAGCTAATAGGACACTTCTAAAATGTCCTATTAAAAATTAAAATATTATAAATAAAATTATATTTATTTAAAATGTCATTACATAAAAATATAATCAACTATTTTCTTAAATAAATTTTAAGAAGCCCAACATTCCATCTAATAAAAAACCCAATTTAAAAAGTGTATCTAGCCCTAATTGGAAGCCCAATTAGAAAAACCTAAACAAAGAAAAATCCTAAAATTTGAGATTTCAATCGTTCGGCTCTTGGACTTGGGGGGACTTGGGGGGAAACGATTTGAGACAAATTTGACACCAAACGCAAACGTAAACGAGAATCTGAAAGCCAAAGCTTCGTTTGAACTAATTTCAACGAGAATGATTTAGGAATTTCATCGATGTCATCCTCTGCTCTTTAGGTAATATTTTGGTTTTTACTAATTGCTCTTTTGTTTGTTTATTTTGTTTGTGGTGTTATGAGGATGATGATGAAGCTGATTTAAGGTTGTTTTGAGATGTGAAATGTTCGATCAATTTGATTTCGTTTTTTTAGTTGATCTCTTGTTGTAATTCCTGTAACCGGTTATGAAAATGATGCCTAAATTTGGCATCATCGATCCTTAGTTGTCTGATGGATTTTGTGTTGGTGTTCTTATTACTTCCTTTGAATTTATGGGTTGTTTATATTGATATCTCTCATTTATTACTTATTTCCAGCTCTATTTAAAGCTTCAAATCATTGTTCTTTATTTGATTCATCATTTGCTGCACATTAGTTAATCCTATTTTCTGCATCTCCTTAAATTTCTGCACATCATTCAATTTTCTACAACTATTTTACTAGTTGTTGATGTGAAGTTTAGAATGAAGTCTGTTGGTATTGAGTTTGTTCTAGTTTTCTGCACATAGCAATTTTCTGCATCTAATTTTCTAAGTTTGTTCTAGTTGTCTGCACATTGATATTACTCTGCACTTGGTTTAATTGTCTGCACAATACATTATGCACTTCGATAATTTCTTGTACATGTTTGAATGATTGCTAAGTGTTCATTTTCGTTATTCTTGATTTTGGTCTTTAATTATGATATAATATTATTATCGTTAGATTGCCGCAATTTCACCATTTAGCGCAAATATAATACTAACAGCTTCCACCATGCTTTTTGTCTTGTGTGCATCACTTCTGGTTTCGTCATCATAACTTAATGTAAATATAAAATGTCAAAGGATCAAAAGTAATGCTCAGGTACTGTTGCTACACATGATTCAGTATCCTGGAAAACTATCTTAGCTTCCTTAAACAATCTCGAGCAAGCTTAATTTACATCTGATGAGTTGATGAAACAATCTATGTTGCGAACGTCTCTTAGTGATTAACTATAAGCCAATGACTAACCTCGAGGTCATAGTTTCCAGCTTCAATCTTTACACTTCCATTTGTAAATGTGAATGAGTAAAGCATTAACTATTTCTAAAATTCAATACAAATCTTGTCATATTAAGTATTTCCCCATCCTAGGATGGACAACTGATTTTCTTAAGCATCAAGTTTGTTACTTGTTAACATCAAAGTAACAATTATTGGTTAAACATAAAATTCATAACCACGTTAAAACCATTGAAATAAGTACTACAATATGACTAGAAAGGTTAACTCGTGGACAATATGGGAAATAGGACAAGATCGGTAAATTAAAAATACTACCTACACCAAATTAAAACCATGGACTGTTCCATAATTCTTTCATATGTCTGTCTTATCCTCTTTTATACAGTCCAGTACCCAATATACCAAACACAGGTTGATGGGTTGTGGGCTAGGCTTAGAGTGCTGCTACTATTGATTATAAATAATTGCAAAAGATCTATTCACTAATACTTGAACTCATGAACTTCTCTTCCTCAAAGGATACTTTTAATTACCATTGCTTTGCATCTTTTAAAAAGTAAAATCTTAATAGATGCCGACAATAGTTTGTTGAAAGGAAATTAATATTTTAAAATTGGGAAAAAAGTGAGAAAATTGAAGCATAAAAACATGCATATATCCATGCGGAAAACAACCTTTGGCATTCCATGTTGTTATTATAACACATCACTTGCCTTAAAGTTTTTGTATGATTTAAATATTTATAATTTAAATAAAAATATTTAATATTTAATATCCTTAATTCAATTAAATTAGAAAAATTATACATTTTTTATATATTATATTAGATTATAATATAAAAATTCATATTATGCACTTGTGCATATACATATGTGTATGTATTATAATTCCCGTGGTTTTCCTTATTCCTTTTGTATTTAATTAGGGGCCAAGATGGATAATAGTTGGATGTCGTTACCAAGAATGACTATCGAGTACCAGAAATCCTTGGAAGAATTTCTTGGTCTTATGTTTTCTAATGAATGTTTAGGAGGACAAATGTTATGTCCATGCATTAAATGCGGTAATGAGGCATGGATTAATCATGAGGAGGCTAGAATGCATTTGACATGCGATGGATTTTTAAGAGGTTATAGATTTGAACCTTCTACTTCCCAACCCTCTCGTCCTACATTGGATACACTCGATGACATGCAAGGATTGGTGCACGATGCCTTTGGTATCTTAGATGAAAACATATTTGAAGATGAAATAGACATAAAAGAGGGAGAATCAGATGAGCCAGATGAGCCGAATGCAGAAGCAAACAAGTTTTATAAACTATTGGAAGATGCACAGAAAGAATTATATCCTGGGTGTGAAAAGTTCTCTGTACTTTCATTTATCGTAAGACTATTTCAAAGCAAGTGCATAGGAAAATGCAATGACCAAGGTTTCACCATGATGCTTGATACATTGCGGGAGGCATTCCCAAATGCTTCTATTCCGAAGTCCTTGTATGAAATGAAGAAGATTATAAAGGATTTGGGTCTTAGTTATGAGAGAATTGATGCATGCCCTAATGACTGTATGTTATACCGAAACGAAAACAATAAGAACACTGAATGTGATATTTGTCACACATCAAGGTATCAACAAGGCGAAAATGAACTCGAGGATAAGTCAACTACATCCCATCAGCCTAAGAAGATTGCGGTAAAAGTTTTACGCTATTTTCCACTCAAACCAAGGTTGCAAAGGCTATATATGTCTTCCAAAACTGTCGTCTCCATGAGATGGCATGAGGAGGGTCGCACTAAAGATGGTTGCTTGAGACATCCTGCAGATTCCCCGGCTTGGAAAACATTTGATTTCCAATATCCTGATTTTACCAAGGAGCCTCGCAATGTTAGACTTGGTTTAGCAAGCGATGGGTTTAATCCTTTTAGGACCATGAGTGTTTCTCATAGTACATGGCCTGTGGTTTTAATGCCATATAACTTGCCACCGTGGATGTGCATGAAACAACCTTATTTTATGCTATCTTTGCTCATACCTGACCCCTCTGCTCCTGGAAATAATATAGATGTTTACTTAGAACCTTTAGTGGAGGAGCTAAAAGAGTTGTGGGATGTTGGAGTAGAGACTTATGATGCATCAACCAAGAATAACTTCCAAATGCATGCCTCTTTGTTGTGGACCATAAGTGACTTTCCTGCTTATGCTAATTTATCAGGGTGGAGCACTAAAGGTCAACTTGCATGTCCTTGTTGCCATAAGCATACAAAATCACGACGGCTAAAGCATGGGGGAAAATATTGTTTCATGGGGAATCGTCGATTTTTGCCTAAAAAACATGTTTTTCGGAGTGATAAGAAGTCTTTTAATGGTACTGAAGAGCATGAAAGTCCGCCACGCCGTTTAACAGGGTCTGATATACTTGATGAGTTAAATGGGTATGAAATTAAATTTGGAAAACTAGTGAAGGATAACCCAAATCTTCCATTTAACTGGAAGAAGAAAAGCATCTTCTTTGAGTTACCATATTGGAAAGATAATTTGCTATGCCACAATCTTGATGTGATGCATGTCGAAAAGAATGTTTGTGATAGTGTGATTGGAACCTTGATGAATCTGGATGGAAAGACTAAAGATCATATAAAGGCACATCTTGATTTACAAGAAATGGGTATTAGACCAGAACTTCATCCTAAAGTTCATGATAATGATAAAGTGTACTTACCCCCAGCTTGTTTCTTGATGGATAAGAATGAGAAGGAAATATTTTGTAATGTCTTAAAAAGGGTGAAAGTGCCGGATGGATATGCAGCTAACATATCAAGATGCGTTCAACTAAAACCTCCAAAAATATTTGGGCTTAAAAGTCATGATAATCATATTTTGATGCAACAGTTGCTTCCACTAGCCTTGCGAAAAGTTTTACCTAAGCATGTGCACTTTCCTTTGATGAAATTATGTCGTTACTATAGACAACTTTGCTCAAAAGTTCTTAGACCTCAAGATTTGGTTGAACTAGAAAACGAGATCGGGAAAACTCTTTGCGATCTGGAGAGGATTTTCCCACCATCATTCTTCGATGTCATGGTTCATCTTTCAGTTCACCTTGCTTCAGAGGCCAAAAAAGGTGGTCCAGTTCATTATCGTTGGATGTATCCTATCGAGAGGTATGTTTTTTTTATAATTAGTTAATATTACTAATACAATTTTTATTATTATAATCAAAATGAAAATTAAAAATAGTTTTTCATTTTATGATTTTTTAGGTATTTGTCCACTTTGAAATCTTATGTTCGAAATAGAAGTAGACCCGAGGGTTCAATTGCAGAAGGATATTTAGCTGAAGAGTGTCTTTCCTTTTGTTCATTGTATTTATCTGAAGATATTGGGTCTAGACATAATAGGACAAGCCGCAATTATGATGACGGTGGTTGTCAGTGTGTTTTACCTCTCTTCTCGATGTCGGGTCATCCATTGGGAGCCGTAGAGACAAAAACATTGGACCTTGAAACCTTGGCTAAAACACACTTATATGTCTTGTTTAATTGCAACAAAGTCGATGAATTCATCACGTAAGTCAAAAATTATATATCATTAAGTTTAATATGATTAATGTTCGGATCTTTAAACACTATAAACTTATACAATGAACATTTGAGGATTGTTCGTGATCAAAATCGACGATTACGTGAGCATAAATTGCAACGTATTCATTGTGAAACTTTTGCATTATGGTTCCAAAATCATGTAAGTAATAATTAGAAATGGTATAATGTTACATTTTATAATTTATGCAAAGTGTCTTTAAATTATAATATTTTATGTACTCATACTCAGGTTGAGGAATTGCATACTTTAGGGGATCAAAGAATCACAGAGGAACTAAGGGCTTTGGCAGGTGGCCCTATTGAGATCGTGAGAAAGTACAAGGGATATATTATAAATGGTTTTAGGTTTCACACAAAAGAGCTGGAGCAGAAAAGAAAAACACAAAATAGTGGAGTTGTGCTTGATGCAAGGACACATAGCTTCTCGAGCGTTAAAGATAACAATCCTATTGTGGGAGATGTAACCTACTATGGGGTCTTGAGAGATATTATTGAACTAGAGTATTCGATCGACAAAAAAGTAGTGTTGTTTTATTGTGATTGGATCTCAAATGGTAAAAGGAAAAGGGAAGATGAGAATGGGTTTACTCTACTTAATTTTAAAGGCTTGAATCCTCATAACGAGCCTTTTATACTAGCTTGTCAAGCTCAACAAGTTTTCTACGTTGCCGACTCTATTGACAAAGAGTGGAAAGTTATGATCAAGACAACAGCTAGAGATGTTTATGACATGAATGAACAACCAAGTCTTGATCATGTTGATACATACTTGCAAAGTGAAGTCTTTAGTCGTCCCCAAACTGATGAAAATATAGAAATTGACTTGACTAGAGAAGGTTTTAGTGGAGTTATTGTTGATAAAGATATCCCAATTTTAGATGGAGACGAAGATCAATTTGATGCTTTGTCATGACTTTTGTTAATATGTGTAAGAACTAATTATTTGCATTGCATTTCTGATTTGTGTTTTGTTCAATTTATTTATTAATCGTTTGATTTTTGCTAGCAATGTCTTCTAGGATGAACACCAGAGAGAACTTGGTTCATGGTAATAATGGCCAACAAATTCAAGAAGACACACTTAACATAGACTTCAACCATTTTATTGATGATCCAGGTATGTAGATATGTGTCATATTTTGGGGATTTGTATAATTATTTTTTTATTGATAAATTTTTTTTTTTTTTTTTATCCATTTTGCTTATTTGTAGTTGCTGATGGAAGCTTGCACAAAAGAGTTAGAGGGCCAACATATATGCCAAGTATTTGGGCTCTACAAGAAGGGGATCGTATTCCGGTTCAGTTCAATGAATATGGCCAACCTCTTGACAAGGAAACTACTAATAGTTTGAGCCATTTCATGGGATCTTTGGCAAGGAGCGGAAAGTATTGTCCGGTTGATATATCATGGCATCAACTAAAGACAACTAAGAAAGGAATGTTGCTAAACCTTATAGAGGTAAACTTGAAGTAAGGTAAAATTAAATAAGTAATGGTGGTATGTTGCCTCATATTAAGATCATCTTAGTTTTCTTGTGTGATAGACAAAATTTGATCTTCCACCGGGATCCGATGATTGGATTTTAAAATCATTTGCAAAGAAGGTGAGAAATTGGAGGGCAAGAATAAAGAAAGATTACTATGATCCATCTCTATCACTTCAAGAGCAAATAAATTCAAAGCCTAAGAGAGTTCATGTGGATCAATGGAAGAACCTTATCAAGAATTGGAACAAAGAAGAGGCTAAGGTATGTTATTTAGGCTTCCTTGGTTGCTTTTGAAAGCCTATTATTATGGTTATAAGTTTCACGGTTATTTATCCACTACTAGCTTATAGTCTTATATGTCATTTTCAGAAAATCAGTGAAAGAAATAAGACTAACAGGGCATATAAGAAGATGATGCAAATTACAGGGAAAAGAAGTTATGCTCGAGTTCGTGAAGAATTGAAGGTACTTATTCTTTATAATGTAGTTATTCATATAGCTAATGTGATATAGGTATATGTACTTACCTAAATATACATTTGGGTTGTCACAGGAATCTTTGTCGGGACGTGAACCTAGTCAAATGGAAATGTTTGTTGCATGTTTCTCTAAAAATGGCACCACAAAAAATGTGGAGGCTGCAAACGCTATTGTATGTTATATTTATAATTTGTTGACTACATATGCAAGTTTTACTTGAGCTTTAGATTATTTTTCACAAGCTTTATCAAATTTTTAGTGATAATTTGTTTTGACTATAGGAACAAATGTTAGACCTCAATTTTCAACTTCCTGAGGGTTCACTTGATGAGCCGGGGCCTGATGATGTATTTTCAAAAGTGATGGGAAAAGACAAACATGGCAGCGCACGCATGTACGGGCTAGGTGTTCGAGCTTCAGATATATGGGGTGTCATTAAAAAGCGAGAACGTTTGGTCAGGCCATATGGATTGTTTATTACAGTTGAAGATGTTATTGGAGCAACGATCGCATGGCCCTGTCCTTTCACTTTGGTATGTTAATCTTTTTAAAACTTGTGAGATTTAATATTTATAGAATTTTTATCTTACAACTTTAAGCTCATATACGTGTTATTTAATTGTAGGTGGTTCATGACGAAGATTGATCTCTCTCGTTCATAGGGGACAATAAGATTTTTTGTATTTCAGTAATTGTTGATTGGTACTTAGTTTTGTAATAATACAATTTTGTGGTGGGATACATAGCTTAATTGGTAGTAGGTACTCATATAAGTACTTGTACGACATTGAATTTTGTCCTATCGAATCAATTTGTAAAACTTTCATATATGTTTTTAAATGCAATATTACAGAAAGATTTTATAATTGCATCAAGCATCCATATTATAGTCTTTTAGGATGCTTTTAGTGTTGCTTATTATAGTCTATTAGGACACTTTTAAGTGTTATTTAGTTCATTTATTAGGACACGTATTTTGGTACTATATAAATGTTTTGGTGACATCGAATTTCGTCCTATAAAACCAATTTTTGGGACGCTCATATTTGTTCTTAAATCTAAACATTTTGTGACAACATAAAGCGTCCTATATTATAGTCTATTAGGACACTTTTTAGTGTTACTTAATCCATTTTATAGGACTACGAAATTTGTATTATAATCGTAAAACTTATTAGGACGCTCAAATTCATCCTACTAACCTAATACAACGCCTTTAGAGGGGACACATATGCTTTTTGTCCTATAAACTTAAAAGTCCTATTAAGTACCCTATTAGGACACTAATGAGGGTCCTATAAACCCCTTTTTGTTGTAATATTGTAAAGACTTTTCTACCCTTATATGTAGATGTTTGTTTTATTATCCACAAGGTTATTTTGGTATTTTTATACACTTGAAATTTAGAATAACCTCCAAATAACCTTTTGGTTTGCTCTTCCTTTCCATCTCCCTAATAATTAATTATTAATTATTCGTCAATAAGTTCATTTGGTTAGATGCAATATCCATCGCAAATCGATAATATTCTTCTACCCTATAATTGGAGAGCTCCAACACAATCCATATTCTTCTACACGGTTGGAATTAGAGAGTCGACGAAGGAGGTAGTCGTGGGGAGAGAGAGCTGCTTGAGAGACAAAAAATTGAAATCATGGTCGAAACTCCATCATAAATCCAGGTTTTTTTACTTACGTCTTCTCTGTTTTTCCATTCCATATTCCATTTTTTTTTCTTCATATAATCATTGTTTCCTTCTATAAGCTAATAACATCTTCCCTTACTCTCCATCTCCCTAATAATTAATTACTAGTGCTTGATTAATCTATTTTTGAAGTTGGTTAATTTTAGAAATAACAATGGATCCACAATGGAGCAGATTGTCGAGAACTATGAGACCATCAGGTGATATCACCTATTTGAGAATAAATTGTTAGTTTTATATAACCAAATAATTGGTACATGATATTTAATATGCTAAACTACAATATGTAATATATAATTGGATGATAATTTAATATCATACTCAAGTATTTGTGTCATGAACTTATCTTTATTTGAATGAGTTCCAAGTAGTGATGGCCATCTCGGCCCGGCCCGGCCCGACCTAATCGGTTAATTGGGGCCCGACCCGCCTGAAGCCCGGCTCGGCCCGACCCGGTGCCAAACCGGTTTGAAGCCCGAAAACATGAACCGGGCTGGGTATTTGGAGAATTTGTCGGCCCGGCCCGGCTCGGCCCGAAACCGGTTCACGACCCGGTTTTTGGCCCGGCCCGGCCCGATTCTCACTAATTCAAAAAACTAGCCGTTATGTTATCGTTTGTGACCATTTTTTGACCATTTTTTTGTATTTCTACCCCTCCAAACCCCTATAAATACTTGAATTTATGTATTGTAAGTTTGTAACTTAAAATTATAAATAAAATGTATTTTTAAAGTGTATTTTAGAGATTTATTATAAATAAAACGTATTTTTAAAGTGTATTTTAATGATTCAATCCAATTTTTATTTTTTAAAGTACTTTAATTAATTTTAATAATTAATTTTTTAAACTAGTTTAGTAATTAATTATTACTAGTTTAAACTAATTTAAAACAATTTTTAATAATAATTGTTTTAAATCCAATTTTTAAAAAATTGGATTTAATTATATAATAATTAATTACTAAACTAATTTAAAACAATTTTTAAAGTGTATTTTTACTAGTTTAAAGTACAAAAATCCAATTTATTATAAATAAAACTAGTTTAGTAATTAATTATTATATAAAGAAATTATTAAAAAATATATATATACGAGGCTCGATCTTGGCCTGGTTTTTTGTAAACCGGTTTAACACAAGCTTAACCGGGCCACACATTTTCGGGTGAAACCCCGGCCCGGTCCGGCCCAAAGCCCGATTGGCCCGGTTTTTGCTTTCACTGTTTGGGTCCGAAGCCCGTTTTGGCCCGGCCTGACTCGGCCCGAGCCCGATTTTTGGCCATCACTAGTTCCAAGTTATATAAAAGAAATGCAAATTTACTTAATTTGTTGCATGTATTGTGAAAAACATTTATATTTTTATATTTTTTGGTGGTTTTAGATATTAGAGTATAAAACTAATAATTGACTTATATTTTTCTTTGCTACGATAAACGTCAACCTCCCACTAATAAGGTTGGTTAGATGCAACTTTTTTTGTAAATTATGGTCGCATTTTTTAATTTTAGTTGATGATATATCATTCTACTAAATTTGCCATTCATATTTATGGATGTCTAATTTTCGAACAAAGTTTATGTTAATTTTCAAGAGCCCATTATTGTTAGGCAAACAAGTTTCTTAATAAAATCAACAGAGATATCATGTCCTCTTTTAAAAAAGCCTACATGTAAGGGCATCCATTATACAAATAATGCTTTAATTATATATGGGTCGATCGTTAATGTTGCTCATTTTCTATATTCATTTCGTGCTAATTAAATTATACTACTTTTAACAAATCATTTGAATACAATTTACTCATTGTTATAATTAACATGCAAAATTTATTTATATGTACAATTTATATATTAATACCCAAATCATGTACACTACCACGTAACGCACACGGTTCTCGTACTAATTCCTTTTTAAATGGAATTCATACTCCCAAAAATATCATTCCTATTGCATATGTAATAAACTAATAACTAATAAGCAATTTCATTCCAATCATTTTTAACTGTCACGTGCAGGGCTGGTAGGGGACCCAGGACCCCTACCCCTCCTTACTGCATCCGCCCCTGCATCCCACATCTTGAAATTTTGCTTGTGATATCGCACAATTTTGTTTCATTTTGGTCTCATTTTATGCATCTTGATACTATTTGATGAAATTAAAATAGAACTATTTGAAGAGACAATACTACAAGTAAAGAAATATTGTCTCGAATCTAATCTGATAATGATTCGAATAATATATATATGTGCTTGCCAAATAAAATATCATTTGAAGCGCCTTGTTGTTTTTTTTACTTGTTTAAAAACTCTCAACCTTTTTAGATTCGTTTGACAAACGGTTTTTTAACCGCAGATCAAGCATGTTGCTCATATACGTAGAACAAAGAATAAAGCCAGATGCCAAAATACCCAAACTTTCAAAATTTTAGCATTGATTGCATGTCAACTATTCGAGAATAAATAATCCTGATAAGAAAATATTCCAACTTTACGAATCGTTGAAAAAATTGTTTGATCGTCTGAGATTATGAAAGAAAAAGATATAGATTCACCTTATTCTTATGCATGTTCTTGGTGTGCAATGTAAATAAATCATGCATTGTTTACTTCACCTTGTAATCATCTTCTTACAAACCCTTTTTGGACAATTTATATTTGTCCCATGTGAGACGAAAATGTTAGAAAATAGAGGATGATGTATTTGGTATGATCTTAGAATAAACCCAATTTGGGGATGAAAAGGTGTTAGGACCAATATTCAATTAGATTATCCGTTGCATCAGTACAATTATATCTAAATTTCTTAATATTTTATATCAGCTTTAATAATAACTTTGAGATTACAATCTGTATTAATTCTTTAAATGAAGTCAACTTAAAAAATTAAGTTATATTTTAATCAATTATAAACTTTCAAAATAAACTATATATATTTAAATACCAAAATATTGATTTCCCTCCAAAATTAATATGATAACTTCTTCTTTCAAAAATAAATTAAGAATTAAAATATATAATTAACAAATTATATGAATATTCTGTTTTATTTATAATTATTTTATGATTTAATAAGGATTGATTTAAATATTTATATTAAAATCTGTTAAGCATATTAATTAAAATATTTTTTTATTATTATTTACAAATAAAGTTTAATGTTTATATTATTTTCTTATATATCTTATTTTTTATATTACTTTACTAGACCATATTATATATAATTTCAATAAGTTTACATTTCTGATAATTTGTGTAACTATTTATACTATATTATAAATCAAGAGGGAGGTTTAGAGGAAAACTTCAAAAAATTAGAAAACTGAGGAATATTTTGGTAACCATTCATCCGGACGGTATGCCCATTTGCATACAAGCAATTGAATTGAAGTTGTTATTTACCCTTACTTATTAGGTAAGGCGTCAAATTTTATGATATTGAATAAAAAAAATGATGAGAGAGAGGAGCGAGCAGTGACGGACCCATAAATTTTTTTGTACGGTGACACCACATAATATAGACAAAAAAATTTACAAAAAACACGGTTTTATCGACGTGTCTTCATCTTTTTACCGATGTTAAACATTGTCTGATGTGTTTTTTTGGCCTAATTCCACCATTTTGAGGAATTTTTAAAGTTTTTTGTTTAATTTCGACGAATTTTTAACCTTTTTATTGATTTCGATGGATTTTTTTGGTTTTTTTGGTTGATGTCAGGAGTTTTATTCGGTTTTTTGGTTGATTTCAAAAGACTTTTTTTGGTTGATTACAAATTACGGTTGCACCTTCTTGAAGTTTTCAAAATAATACGGTAGCATCTTCCAAAACGACACGGCTGCACCTTTCACGAACCTAAAAATCTTACCCTTCGTCGGAGAAAAGATACGGTGGCACGTGCCACCCATGCTACCATGATAGCTCCGTCCATGGGAGCGAGAGTGAGAGGAGTGGTGAGGAAGTGAGAATCGCAGCAGGGCGCATAAACATGAATTGGTATAACGGATTATCTTAGGATCGACGATACGGATGACACAGGAATCCAAATCAAACCTCTTTTTCTCTTCTTCAACTTTCCAGAAACCTGGGAAACTCTATATCTTTGGAAGATGTTTAAGAGATATGGTGTTGTAGAGGATATCTATATGGTAAGGAAGAGGATGGTTAGCCGGAAAAATTTTGGTTTTGTTAGATTTAAGAGGGTGAGCGATGAGAAGGATCTGGAGAGAAGGCATAACGAGGTCTGGATTGGTTCCTACAAGCTACGGGTTTTCATCGCAAATAGGAACGTTAGTAGGAAGCAGGAGGATGATACGACACTCAATAGCAATGCTCTGGAGACCGGAGAATGGGATTAAGGATACCTACCGAGGAGATCAAAACAAGGTTCTTATGCATATGCACTTAAGGCAGGCTTGAAAATCGAGAAGGATCGTGGAACTGAAAAAAAAAAAAAAAAGAATACTCATGTGAACAGGTCCTAGGGGTATGGGAAGCGGACGGGAAAGCTATGTAATATCTACAAAGTTGTTTGGTAGGGGAAGTATCTTCAATGGACAATGTAGAAGCTATCCAAATACTATGTCGGTCGAAATTTTGGAAGGGTGCGAGGTAAAACTTTTGGGAGGGAGAAACGTCAGGATAAAGTTTGGTAGAAAAGAGCTAATGGATAACATCCTCAAAAACAAAATCCACGGATTACATCATTGGATCAAAGACCTTAGGAAATGGACAGAAGGTTTTAGGGCGTCAGACAGGTGGATTTGGCTAAAAAAAATTTGGAATCCCGTTACATGCATGGAGGGAGGAAACCTTTTCAGAGATTGCAAGCAAGTGGGGGAAGTTCTAAAACTTAGGAACTGCATCCTTGAAGAAAACTCAAAACTAATGTGGGGTAAGGTGCTAATGAGTTCGGCGTTAAGATCGAAGATAAATGAGGTCATGAGTGTAAAGGCTGGGAAGCTTTTTTTGTGATTAGAATCGAGGAAGAGGACAACAGTCTCATGGAAGTCCCAGAGGAGCAACAGGTGGACATCTGGGAGAGCAATGATGATGGTGAAGGGTTATCGATCCCTTCAGAATGGACAAAAGGCAAAGAGCTGAGTGGAGATGAGTGGGTAGTGGAGGAAAGAAAAATCGGAGAAGGTCTTCAGCGAGAAAACGGTGATACCCATACTGGAGAAGATGATCGAGGCGACAAGGTCACCGGGGACGACCCACCGGTAGTGGAGGAGAAGGCCAAAAACGTTGTGAACCTACCCAAAGACCCGATAGCAGATCAGGAAGTCCAAGAGTCACCGACTTTCAAGGAGTTTCAAAATTTTGTAGTCCCCAACACAAGTGTGATAAGTCCGAGGAAGTCCATTGGGCGACAATGATGAAAGAAGAAAGAATTAAAGAAAAAAGTATAGTGAATTCAGGTGAGGCTGGTCCGGACCAGGAAGTGGACAAAAACGTCGGGCCAGGTATTAGAGGTATGGATTTTGGTAATGGACCGAAGGAAAAAGGGGTGGGTCAAAGCCCAAGTTCAGACTCCAGATTATCCACAACAAGCCCAACCTCCGGTGGAAAGAAGAGAAACTCGGACACTGATCGTTTACAGCGTAACAAAGGTCAGGAAGCTTCGATGAAGGTAAAAGGAGGGAGTTCGAATTCTCAGGTGATCCCAAAAAACTTAGAGATAAATCGAGTGGTGTAGGAGACAAAGCGAAAGGTAAGAAAGTGGATAACATGGGGTTCGGAAAGGGCAAGGTGAGTTTTCACTTTATGAAACAAATGGCAAGAAATCAGCAGCATAAGAGTAGGCAAAAGAAAACGCTAAAAGAAGGAGATCCAAAAAGAACGATCACTTCAAAGTCGAATATGCAAAAAACGAAACGTTACAACGGATGTTGAATGTGGATGAAAATCTGTCACATAACCATCTTCATCTTCGATCCGTCAAAACACCGTATCTTCTTCACATATCGAAAGACTCAAGGAATGAGAGATTACAAGTAAATAAAAACTAAAGTGTAACACCTTTAATTTCGGTATGTGATTAAAATGGTTTCCCCCGTCTTAAACCCTTGAGTAGTAATATGGATATTGTCTTTAGTTAAGGTTCTGGAGTGTCTCGTGAATCGAATCGCCATCGTTTGAGAAATCGCTCGAAAAGTCAGGCCTCGGTACATGGGGGGCGACTATGCCCAGCGATTGTGACATTGTCACTCTCTTCAGGGCACTGTCGTAGAAAAAGGACACCCCATGGTACAAGTGGGGCGACAATGCCTGACGATTGTGACACTGTCACTCTCGCCAGGGCAATGTCGCGCAGGGTCGAGGGGTCGCGGTACCAAGCGGGCGAGAATGCCCCGCAATAGTGACCTTGTCACTATCGCCTGTCAAAGTCGCCGACGGGCTCCAGGAGGCTTTTAAGCCCGATTTTTGGGAGATCTTCTTCATAACCTCCCATTCTCTTCACCCTAAACTCTCCCAACTCTCCAACCCTCACTAATATCGATTTTGGTTACATCTAATGGTCAATCTCCCCTACTTACTTATATTTGGACTCATCAATGGTGAGATTTGGAAGTTATACCTTGAGTTCTTCACCTTCTTCTCCATTTCAAGAATCCTTAAGTTTTAGGGTTTCACCAAACCCTCTCCATTCCTTTTGAGGAGTTAAAGTTAAGGTCATTTTGGTGACCCTAGAAGTATGTTGGTGGTGGATTCAAGTTTGGTTAAGGTTTTGGAAGGATTTTGCTTGTGGATTTGGATTTCTTCAAGGAAGCACAAGTTGGGGTAAAATCTAGATTTAACCTAAATCTAACAAGGTGAGTTCAAGTTGATTTGTGAAAATGGTGTACATGCCAAAATGATTATTTTAAAGTATTTATATGTTTCACATGAGATTATTAACTATTGAGTTATTTGATGAATTTTGATTAGTTGAAGTGTCTAACTTTATAAACTTGTAAAATACTACATTTGAGGATTTTGGGCATTTTGATAAATAAATCATATATTTTGGTGTTTTAAGGATTTATTTCATGAAGTAGAATTTGGGTTTTTAAATACATTTTATCGTGTATTTTACATAAGTGTTTGAGTTTGTGTTATGGGACGTTTTGAGAGAATAAATGATATAAAACACTTGGAAAATGATTTGTCCCAATCTACACTACGTTGGAGTCATTTATACAAATTGGAGTATGGGTTTACATACATGTGGGTTGTTTACATTTGGTTTCACTATATGATTTTCAACGTTGGGTCTTTGGGTTTGTTGAGCTTATGGCTCGGTTTGGATTTTGTTGGGTTTTGAGGACACTTGTCCACTTTTAATAGCTCAATGTCGAGCGTTTGGTTATGATTTGCATTTACTGCATCTTAGTTGAGAATTACATGTTTTGAATGCATTAGTTCATTCGTTTTGAGTCATGTAATGGTTTGGTTAGTGCAATGGATCCATAGGCACAGTGTTCCTATGTCCCCGTTTTGAGCATTTGGTTCACCATTTGGCACGGAATAGGCATCGGGTCACCATGATAAGTAAGGTGTGGACCTATACGGTCGGGCAGCGTCTCATGGGCAGTAAGGTGTAATTCCCTTGTGCATAAGTTCCCCTGTTTTGGAACTTTCTGGAATAGACTCAGAGGAGTTGACTTGATGCTTTCGAGTTATAGACTCAGAGAAGTTGAGCTCGGTGGGTTTTTATTTGTGTAACCCACATGTTTTGATTTCCTACATA
This sequence comes from Arctium minus, assembly GCA_954870635.1. Lineage (NCBI taxonomy): Eukaryota > Viridiplantae > Streptophyta > Magnoliopsida > Asterales > Asteraceae > Arctium > Arctium minus. The sequence continues at coordinate 149,672,254 of OX941081.1, forward strand.
ATTATGTGACCTACTTTTGTGTTCCGTCACGTACAATGTAATCGGGTCTTCCCCGTCACCGATAGGTGTGTATTGGTTATGGAGTTTTATAATCCATATTTTCGATGACGTTTGAGTATGGGTACTTATCCATGTTTTAAGGTTTTGGATATTGAAACTCATTCGAGTTATTGGGATGTTTTGGAAGTTGGAGTTATCTACGTTTTCAGTGTTTGATAATTTTAATGTCAGTTATGTTTTACGAGCGCTTTGGGTTTTGGCTTTATTTAAAGAGGCGTTTGTTTTATGATTTTTAATCACGAAAAGGGTGAATGATGAAAGGAGATTGTTTTGAGATTTAATGTATTTCATTTTTGGTTGCTTTCAAATTAAATGTATTGCATTTTGGAAATCATGATTTTAAATAACATTCTTAAAGTTAATGCTTTATTTATCTCTAATGAAAACTCTTGAGCTCACTAGGCGTTAAGCCTAACCTTTTTATTTGTCGGCATGTGCATCAAGTTCCAGTTGGGGTTTGGTTCTTGCAGTGCTTTGAGGAGTTGAGCATTAGACTTACACGAGAGTAAGTAGTTTGGTGAAGTCTTCCGCAGTTGGACATAGTGACTATTATTGGGTTTTAGTAACACCCGTCCTTATTATAGACTATATGTGTAGAATAAATGTGTGTATTGAGGTTAAATCTTAATTTGTGATTATAGATGAATCATTCATTGATCTATTTAGAAAATTTTAAATTAGTTGTTATTTCCAGATTTGAGGGTGTTACATAAACTAAACCTAAAATCTAAAATCTAAACTAAAAAACTTATAAGAAAAACTAAAACCTAACAATTGACACCTAAACATAAAACATAAAAAAACTAAAACTAGAAGGAAAAAGAAACAAAGAAATAAAAAGAAAACGGCTGTGCGCCGTCTTGAGGGTGAGAAAGAGTGGTGTCAACCTTAAACAAAACCAATTCTTTATATAAAACAAAAATTTCACAACAACCCCTGAAGATTTCAACACTTCCAAAAACGCCCCTTTTTATTTCCTTTCTTTTAAAAGATTCCCTCATCAAATATTTCTTTCAATCTTGATCCAAATTTGGGCCATCATTCTTGATTTGACCCATCACATAAAAATTGATCAAATGCTCCAAAAATCCATCATCATCCATGTTCACCCTTTCAATGTAAATTACCTGTCAAAATCCGACAAAACCACAAAAATACCAATGTAATATCCCCAACGATGATTATACGAAAATTAACTAAAAATATAATAAAAACTATATGCAAACGAACACGATGCAAAATGCAATTTTAAACTAAAATGATGCATGTACAAAAATGCACTTAACAACTGTGGAAGCAACTCTTTCTCATTTCACTCCGATATTCCTAAAACAAAGAAAGTCAAAAGCTTTTCTCGTGCCAAAACTTTTTCCAAAGCCTTGACTCAACCGATTCAAATCTTCAAGGCTAAGCAAAACAAGTTTTCAAAGAAAAAGGAATTTCAAGATATAAATGTTAAAATGGTTTGGAAATGGTTGCCGAAGCCCCGTTACGAATGGCGTATTAAAGGCATGGTCAACGATTTTCAAAAATTAAAGAATGATAACAGTAAAGGACCCATATGGATATGGGTACCTAAAGTTAAGTAGTTGGTTCTTTTGCAGGCTTGTCATATGTGGATAAATCATTCCGGATGTTCAAGGCATATGACAGGGTTTAAGCACCTACTGCACAATTATGTAAAACATCCTGTAGGAACCGTTCGTTTTGCTAATTCTGAGCTTAAAGGGTATATCAGAGGATACAGGATGCTCAAAAATGGCACTGTAACCATACATAAAGTTCTATATATGGAATGGTTGGATCACAATCTTTTTAGTACAAGCCAATTCTGTGATAGCCTCTACCAAATTAGGTTTACAATAACACACTGTCACATAGAAGATCCTGATGGTTTTGAGATATTCAAGACTGAGAGATACGGGAACTTATATGTAGTAAATTTTCCGACTCTATCTGCTACACGATCAGTTTGTCTGATTGCCAAAGCATCAAAAGAAGAAAGTTGGATATGGCATAGATGTCTCTCTAATCAGAACTTCAAAGCAATAAATACGTTAGCAAGCAAAGGAATTGTCAGAGGTCTACCAGAGATGCGTTTTGAGAAAGACTCATTATGCCCCGCGTGTGAGATGGGAAAAATGAAGCAAAGTTCCCACAAAGCAAAAATGGAGTCCTCATGTAAATCGCCACTCGAAATGGTTCATATGGATCTCTGCGGCCCTATGCGTATTCAGTCAATTAGCGGAAAGAAATACATACTGGTTATGGTTGATGAATACTCGCGGTACACGTGGTTAGAATTCTTGAGAGCCAAGTCTGACGCACCTGAGATAATCATTGCTTTCATTAAGAAAGTACAAGTTTTGCTACAACTACCGATACAAAAGCTACGAAGCGACAATGGTACAGAGTTTAAAAATGAGACCCTACAAAGCTATCTTTAGTCAGTAGGTATATCTCATAATTTCTCTGTTGCTCGTACACCTCAACAAAACGGTGTTGTAGAGCGCAAAAATAGGACTCTAGTGGAAGCAGTGAGAACAATGTTGGCTTACTCAGGACTACCTCTGTATTTATGGGATGAAGTTGTTGCTATCGCATGCTTTACTCAAAATCGCACGATCATCAATAAATGGTTAAACAAAACGGCATATGAGATTATCAATCATAGAAAACCTAATGTTAAGTTTTTTCGTGTATTTGGTTACAGATGCTACTTTCTAAATGACCGTAATAATCTTGGTAAGTTCGAAAAAAAGGAAGATGAAGGCTACTTTCTTGGTTACTCCTTGACTTCCAAAGCCTATTGTATTTACAACAAACGCACCAAGACCGTCATGGAAAGAATCAATGTATCTTTTGATGAGCATTCAACATCGACTTCTGAACACAACAATTCAGGACTCAAACTTAAGGAAAAGGCTTCCATTCAAGATCGAGTAGAACTCGTTTCAAAAGAGACTAAGTCTTCTGATTCTAACTCTAAAACTTCTACATCTGAGTTAGATTTGATATTCTTTGATGCATTTCTGGATATTTGTGCAGATTTTGAAAAATCTAATGTATTCGCATCAACTTCAGAGGTCCCTGCTACAATTGTAGATATTTTCGGACCATCTGAACCTGTCACAACAACTTCTCCAGGTACTACAACGCCTACTAATTCCGATCAATGTAATAGTGGTTCTATTTCTACAGATACAAATTCTGGCGTTGAAGTCCCGAGTACTTCTTCCGTCCTACCAGAGGTACCACAATCAGAATCAACTGTTGAAAAAGTTCCTACTACAATTGAAGTTGTACATGCGATAGTTGATGAATATAATGAACAGAACAACAGAGTAAATGTTCAAACCCTACCAAGCACAACAAGGTGGACAAGAGATCACCCCTTACATAATATCATAGGCGACATCGACAGTGGTGTTAAAACCCGTGCTGCATCAGCAAACTTCTGTTTGTATTCCAGTTTCCTTAGTTCACTTGAGCCAAAGAAAGTTTCAGAGGCACTACAAGATCCAGATTGGATTATTGCGATGCAAGATGAATTACTCCAATTTGAGAGGAACAAGGTCTGGCGGCTAATCCCATGCCCTAAAGATAAATCTATCATTGAAACGAAGTGGGTCTTCAGGAATAAGAAAGATGAGGCTGGAATTGTTGTTCGTAATAAAGCAAGATTTGTCGCAAAGGGATACTGTCAACAAGAGGGCATTGACTATGATGAGACATATGCACCTGTTGCGAGGATAGAAGCTATTCGGATCTTTCTGTCTTATGCTGCCCATAAAAACTTCAAAGTCTATCAAATGAACGTCAAATCAGCGTTCTTGAATGGGATCTTGCATGAGGAAGTTTATGTCAATCAACCCGAAGTCTTTGTTGACCTTCATCATCCTGACCACATATATATTCTCGATAAAGTACTTTACGGTCTAAAACAAGCGCCGAGAGCATGGTACGAAACCTTGACACAATTCCTTCTTGCCTCTGGATTTAAGAAAGGTACAATCGATACAACTCTTTTCCTGAAGAAACAAGGTGAGGATTTGATTCTTATTCAGATCTATGTAGACTACATTGTTTTCGGTTCTACAAATCCCAAATTTTGCAAGAATTTTTCAAAAATAATGGAGACTAGATATGAAATGAGCATGATGGGAGAAATGACATTCTTTCTTGGTTTACAAGTAAAGCAGTCCCTAGATGGAATTTCTATTAATTAGTCTAAATATATAAAAGATATTTTGAAAAAGTTCAACATGGTCAATAGTTCTACAATGAAAACGCCCATGGCAACTGGAACTCTACTGGACGCAGATTTATCTGGTAAATCTGTCGACCAGAAGACGTATAGGAGCATGATTGGCTCATTATTGTATTTGTAGACCAGACATAATGTTTGCTACATGTTTCTGCGCACGTTATCAGGCGAACCCAAAAGAATCCCATATTATAGTCGTTAAACGGATACTTCGATACCTAAAAGTCACTCCCGAGTTAGGCCTTTGGTATCCGAAGGAATCTCGTTTCGATCTTACTGCGTTTACCGATGTAGATCACGTGGGCTGTAAACTCGACCAGAAGAGCACATCGGGTTCCTGTCATATAAATTTTTGAGCAACACATTTTTAGGACAAAATACATGGGAATCAGTGTGAGTGCTTAAATAACTTCCATGGATTCACGTTAACCAGTGTTTCCTACCCCGGAAGTAATCCTGAGTGATTGAGGGGAGAGGGGTAAAAAAACAGAGAGTGGGTGTGTGATAAGGTAAAATGTAAAAGAGAGTTTGGTTAGAAGTGAGCTTATATAATTAAAAGAAAGAGGGTGTGAGATTAGAGTAAAATAATATAAAACTCTGCACCAAATCTTTTCTGAGCGGAGCAGCCACATTATCTATTGGTTCACATTCTTTCGTGACCTTCATTGAAACATGCACTAGCCCATGCCAACTCTCGCATAAACCCCACTAGCAACTCATCTTTTTCTTGACAAAAAGATATTTCATATTTTATGTGGATGCAACACATCTACTATCTGATCTTTAATTGAAAGATTTTTATATTGAAAAAGAAGGAAAGTTTCCCCACCTTCGAACCTCTTTCATGCACATTGAGTCCGTGTAATACTTGTTGTTGTCTCAACAGTTTACACTTTTTGAGCCTGTTAAAGCTACTTTAGCTTCAATCATTCTACACGTGCATGAGCACACAAGGAATAAGTTTTCTTGTCATAACATTCATAGAAAATTCCTTTGTGGTTTTTCAATAATTGAATGGAAGCCTTGGGGAGTGAACATAAAAAAGCTCCTTTACAATGTGCATTTGTTGTACAAAGTGGCTCCGTGCTACTTACAGGCATATTAACTGATTCATATGTTGATTCGGGGTTACCATTTCTAATTTGTCTGAATTTCAAAAGATTCGGATGAATACATTCATGAATTGACGGCTATTCAGACCATTTGGAGAAACTATTCTCTTCGGGGGAGATTGCCTATCAAACTCAATAGGGGAGATTGTTTCTGATTATCATGAAGTGTTCTATCATTCTGCTATGGGGAAGTTTGTATCAAAGACGGTGCTGACATTGAAAAGTTTTGATGATTCTGATTTCTCATCATTCATCAAAAAGGGGGAGATATTTCAAGAAGTTTCAAAGCCAGAATTATGTTGATCTTATCAAAAAGGGGGAGAGTTTTCAAAGTTCAAATTCAGAAGAACGTAAAGTCAGAATTATGTTGATCTTATCAAAACGGGGGAGAGTTTTCAAAGTTAAATTCAGAAGAACGTAAAGTCAGATGAAAGTCATAAAGCGGAGAAAGTTCAAGGTTTTTTAAGTCTGATTTCTATTACTTTGATCAAAAGGGGAGAGAATTCAAGTTTCCAAAGTTCAAAGTTCAAAGCAAATGAGAAGATAATTTCTGAAAGATTGATATACATCTTCTATCAAAGGGGGAGATTAAAAGAAAATTATCAAATTGTTGAAAAATTCAAAGTTGTGAAAGCTTTAAAGTTGAAGAATTTGCAACTGTGAGAAGACTTGAAGCTATTGTCAATTTTTTTAAATCTTGAATCAAAAGGGGGAGATTGTTGAGTCAAATATTTTATTCAAGATTAAAGAGGGGTCAAAGTTGTATTTGTTCGTAAGTTTGTTGTAAGTCAAAGTGTTTGACTTTGACATATTGTCTTGTGTTGTAAGGTCACATAAGTTAACCATATAAATAGGTTTTTGTTCTTTGTAAATCTGGTAAGACATTCATACACAAGAACTCGCATAAGCTTTAGAGATAGAAAGTAGCGTGAGACTTGTGGCACTCTGTATAACTTGTGACTAGAAATCATTGTAATAAAAGTGTAATCAATTTATAATGATTTCTACATATTCTTGAGTGTGTTTAGTAGCTTGGATCTGGAACATCAATACAAGGAAACCCTGGAACTTGACCGGATAAGGGATTCTTATCGAGAAGGCCGAAGCTGGGAGACGGGGGAGGCCAACTCGGGAGCTGGGAAGTCCGAACCCGGGAGCTGGGAGAGGCCGAACCCGGGAGCCAAGGAGGTTGAAATCTGGGAGACGATGAGGTCGACCCCTGGAGTCAGGAAGACCCGGACAAGGAAGTCTCGACAAGGAAAATTCGGACTCTGTTTTGGTCAAGATAGGTTGGAGGTGTCTTTTGATGTATTGTCTAGAATCGGGGGATTTATCACTTTTGAATCTACATCGTAGGTACGCTGTTTAAGGGGCAGAAGCGTAGGTGAGTAAGAAATTAAGCAAGGACAGCAGGTGAGTCTTCCTACCCAAATCTTTGTTGACAATCATGTTTTCTTTTTATGTGACGTTTCTAAACCGCATGTTTTACATTATTATGTGTGGCGCTTGTTATGTATGCATACATTTGAGTGAGAACATGTTATGGCATGAGTCGGTAGGTGTAACCCGCCAACGCTCATACAGGGGCGGTGTCCTAATTAAAAGCAGTATGGGTTAGATACGTTGTCATAAGTGTGTGTGACTACAATATGTGCCATTAACATGTGTCATTGCATGTTAACTTTTAACCTGCATCTTGTTCATAACTATATATATATATTCTTTATATATCGTTGTGGCATGGAGGTTCGATGTTAGAGGGAACTCACTAGAGCTTTCGGCCTAAACCTCGTTTTTCAAAAACTAAAAACCTTTTCAGGAAGACGTGAGGTGGAAGGCACGGGTAAGGGGAAGGAGAAAGTGTGAGCTGGGAGCCGAGGAATATAAGGAAGATGCCTTAGCTTTCCAGACTTAGCTTATTATTATAATTATTCTCAGGTTGTGTAATAGGTTGTTTCCGCAAACCTAAATTTTTTACTCGAATCAATGAGATTTTATCTATGAGTCATTTGGCGGGTGATTTATGTTAAATGATGTTGTTCTTGTCCGATTTGTTGAGTTGGGTCGTTACATTTGGACTTCAAATTAATATGGATTATATACTAAAAAAAAATTAAAAACTCAGGTTGTGCCTAAGCCCCTTTTGGTCCTTAAGTGTCTCTACTACTGTGAGTGGTCATCAAGTGGGTAAAATATGTATATTATCAACAAAATCAAAGAATATGAGCATTTTAGATTTGGATTCCAAAACTCATCAAAACTTGATAATCATCTCTCATGAATATAAAATTAACCCCCACACTTATTTCATCAAAGACACGAAATCCCCAAAATTTCCAAAATTGATCTAGATGATCTAAAATCACCCAAACGTGAAATACATGGAATAAAATCCTTGAGGAACTAAAATATAACACTTTAACATGTATATAGTTTTGTAAAAGTGGAGGATAAACTCACAATGCTAGGTTTTGGGTGAAAACCTAGAAATCAAGAAAATCCATGAAGATGAAGGTGACAGCTTGAATCTTGAGTTCTAGCTTTAAATCCCCAGCGTGGATGATGATTAAACCCTTTAGAATGGTTGGAGAATGTAATAAATGTACCCAAAGTCGGATTTAATGAAGGAGAAAGGAAGAAAATCGAGTAAGGAAGTGTTTGTGAGAAAAATAGTGAAAAACCAAATTTTCGTTCCTTAAAACGCGTCCAGAATCTCCACACAACCTTGCCTTGCCCGCGACTTAAGTCGTGGTGCAGGTCACCCGAGTCCAGATTGGCCCCAAAACAGTGAGCAACGTGATAATACCGCGACTTATGTTGCCCGCAGGGTCGCGATAGTCACTGTGTTCATGCACTAGAGCACAATGTTTCACACAACTTCCATCACGACTTGGGGTCGCACCGAAAGTCATCCCACCTTTTGTTTTTGCATGATTTGCTGCTTTTTCCATAATACCAAGTCTAAATCTCATAATCAATTATACCAACGATTTTTAATCTAAAACTAAATCCTTAAGCAACCAAAATCCAATATCCAAAACGCATTTAGATTTATTTTAAAAAAAACGAGCGCTACATGTAACACCCGTAATTTTCGGTAAGCAAAGGTCACCCAGACGTTTTTACAACTTGGAAATGGTGGGATTATTGTTGGGAAAGCATTATTTAAAGTCCCTAAGAGTATCAGGAGTGTTGGCATTGAAAAAGTCGGGTTTCGAAGCTTGGAAAGGGTCCGACTACAATGTCCGGTGACTATGACAATGTCATAGTTGCATAAGTTGGAACGCCCACAATACACTTGGTGCGACTATGACACGTGACAATGACGTGTCATAGTCGCGTGTCAATGTGGCACAAAGTGTGCGACTATGACACGCGACAATGACCGTGTCATAGTCGCGTGTCATTGTAGCACCAGGGGGAGGACCTGCTGATAAAAATCAGATTTCAGCCCTTTTCTTCATTTTTCACTTTCCTCTTCTTCCCAAACTCTCTTTAGAACAAACCTAAAATGTATGTGGCGATTTTGGGTCATCTTTGGCTCAAATCCTTGGGTATTATGGAGGTAAACCATCATCGAGTGGTAGATTGGAAGCTATGACTAAGAGTTCACCATCTCCATCTTCATCTTCAACCTCAAGCTCCATTTGAGGGTTTTCTAGGTTTTTACCAAAACCTAAGTGGTAAGTTTAGCCTCTCCATTTCTAAACCTCATTATTAGATATAAATGCTTCATTGATGATATCTTAGTGTTTTATTTCTCCAATTTTGGTTTGAAAGAGTTTGAGAAAAGTTAGGTCAAATTAGGGTTTCTGGCCAAAATAGAGATTTGGATATAAGATATCTGGGGAATGATTCTAAACACTTGGATATGTGTATTTATGGTTGGATATCTATGGATCTAGGTTTTGGAAGTTTTGACTGAGGATTCAAGTTTCTTCAAGGAAGCTCAAAATGGGGTAAAATCTAGATTTAGCCTAAATCTAGTAAGGTGAGTCCAAGTTGATTTGTGAAAACGTTGTACATGCCAAAATTTCTATTTTAAAGTATTTATGTGTTTTACATAAGATTATCAACTGTTGAGTTATTTAGTAACTTGTGATTAATTGAAGTTTTTAGCTTTATAAACTTTGTAAAATACCCATATTTGGGACTTTTGGACATCTTGATAAATAAGCCATAAATGGGAGTGTTTTAAATAATTTATTGCATAAACGGAGATTTCTTGGTAAAAATGCATTTTTAGTGTTTGTTGGAAATATGCATAACTCGTGTTATGAGACGTTTTAAAAAGAGGTCAAGGGTTTAACCTGGTTTGGGAAACGATCTGTCTTATTTTAAGTTGTATTGGAGTTTGGTCGCATACTTTGGAGGACGGGTTTGCATAAACGTTGGTCGAGTGAGTTTTAGTGCATTTATTTGCTTTTGACAATGAGTCCTTGGGTTGTTTGAGCATGTGGCTCGGTATTTGCTTATGATTGGGTTTTGGAGACATTTGTCCAATTTTGATAGCTCAACGTAGAGCTTTGGTCACATTTATGATTATTGAAGTTTTACATATTTTGAGTGCATGTGTCATTCAATTTGGGGTCATGTAATGTTTTATCCCTGTCTGCTATGGATCCATAAGCACTTTAATCATTTTGTCCGATGATGGAACGATTAGTTTTCCACATTACGGTATGTTAGGCATCGGATTGGGATGTAAGTCCTTCGTGCAAGTATCTATAGGTGTACGCTTAAAGATGTCGAGCTCGATACTTTAATTTTTTTGTCCGATGGTGGAACGCTAGTTTTCCCCATTGCGGCGCGGTTAAGCTTCAACGGTATGATGTAAGTCCTCCATGCAAGTAGAGGTGTCAAAAATAACCGAAACCGAATAACCCACCCGAACTGAATGAAATTTAGGTTAAACGGTTTCGGGTTATTCGATTTTCGGGTTAAACGGTTTGGTTAACCGAATAAGGATCCTTATTCGGTTTGGTTTTCGGTTAAATTTTTCCTAATTCGGTTAAACCGAATAACACATCATACTAACATTTTATATATATCAAGTTCATAAAAATAAACCAAATACATGTTATATTATTATTGTTTTACATATTTTAATGCTATTTAATGTTTTTCCTGATAGTAGATAATGTTTTTTAATCATATGTTTTTTTGCTTGATTTACAACATCGCATGAAGAAAATAATGTCATTTGGTGTATACTGATTTTTGATAGATGATGTTTTTTACTTAATATAAGTCAATTGTTGAGTATATATGGATGAACAATTATATATTAGAAGTAATGAACACTTAATTTGGGAAAATTATTTGAGCAAGTGTCTAACAAAAAAAATATAAATCCTTATTTGGTTAAACCGGTTACCGAACCGAATAACCCGAAACCGATTAAACCGAACCTTATTTGGTTTGATTATTGGTTATTTTTAAAAAGCTTGAAAACCGATTAACCCAAACCGAATAAACCGAAAACCGATTTAACCGACCAAATAATACCCCTACGTCCAAGTATCTATGGGTGTACGCTGAAAGATGCCGAGCTCGATATTTAATACCGATATGACCATGTAAATGGTGTTAATAACATAATGTGTGACTTACTTTGTGTCCGTCACATTATATGGAATCGGGTCTCCCCCGTCACCGAAAGGTGTTGTCTTCGGGTTGGGTATTTTATATTTATGTTTTCGGTGATGTCTTTTATGGGTAGATTATTGTCCATAATTTTGTGTGTGGAGTATTGGGTCCTACTCGCGTTTTAGGTGTTTCGGGATATGAAATGTTATTCATGTTTTCATAAATTGGAAGTCGATTCTACTCTCGTTGAGTGAGTTTTGTGATGCATTATTTTATAAAGAATGTTTTGTATTGAGGTGTTCATCTTTGAAAATGCATATTATTGGAGAACGAGTCATTTACATACTTAAAGTGAATCATTTTGAAAGACTATGATTTAAGTTGTATTCTTCCCTTTTAGCAATATAATTATCCATATTGTAAAACTCTTGAACTTACTAGGCGTTAGCCTAACTTTTTTATTTGTCGGCATGTGCAACAGGTCAAGGTTGGGAATAGTTCTAGTAACACAGGGAAGAGAGAAGTACTAGTTGTGTACCCGATGAGTGAATAGCTCGATGAAGTCTTCCGCACTAGGTTAAGGAGAGCAATTGTATTTGGGGTTGAATAACACCCGACTTCAATTTAGTCCTCGTATATCATTGGAGTTTGTATCTGTCAAGGTTATTTATTGAATTTTATATTTGAGGCATATTGGGTTTTTATTTGTAGGAAGAGATGTTGTCTTTCATTTGATGTTATATTGAAAAATTTATTAGTTGCTCTTATCAAATTTGAGGGTGTTACTATATCACAGTACACACTGTCGAAATGGCATCACTTGAATCTAACCGTAATTTGGATTATTGACCGTATACACAACTAGTTTAACAATCTTACCCACGATTTTGCAATGATGACTTGAACCTAACCCTAATTTCGATTCCAACGTTCAATTTCAGTTCAATTTGGTTTAATATTTTTCTTAATCTCCATAGTATGTTACACAAAATCAAACCAAATTTTGTTGTATTTCCATGTATTCTAAAATGTAAACTAGTATATAAAAGTTTGAGATGTCAGATTTAAAATACCAAAATAGGTTATGAAAATATGTTACATAAAATAGTTATTAAAACAAAATATGTTTGCATTTCATACAATTTGTCCTTTTACCAAAAACAAAAAGACAAAATAATGTCAAAAATTATATATGTAAGACAAGACATTTATTAAAATATATCTACAAAACCAATACGAGTTATATATGGCATCTTATTTGATCGCAATCCTAAAAGTTAAGAGAGTCAATTTCATAATCACTCCCACTTGTTTATAGAGAAAATATGAAAAACATTTTCGATATCATTTGATTCTATAATTGACTCGGAATTTTGTTATTTGAAAAAGAACCCCACTTCATAATGCTTTTGGAAAAAAATAAGGGGTCGTTTTTTTTTATAAAACCTCTTAATGGCTCTTAAGTCTGAATCGTTCAGACCTTTTTACACACCACCTCTTATCAATCATAACTAAAATAAAACTTCCGACTTTATACCTCTTAAAAAACAAACGACACCTAAATATAGTTTACCTTCTTATTATATGTCCCATATCTCCTATTTGAGTGGCTCTTGACCCTTGTTGCTCTCATAACACATATTCATCGTGTCTTCATCTAACTTATTGTACGTCATTCTCGAGACCCAAACCCCTTTTAAATATAATAAAATTTCCCACGTTTAAAACAAAATCTATGTAAGGCTTTAGTACAAAAAAATAATAATCAAAATTATAAAATAAAAAAAAAGTACAATATTTGTCATACACTAAACATCATTATAAATTGTTATTATTACTCACTTATTTTTGCATTGAATTTTATTATAAATAATTATTTACATTTCTTTAAGTAAATTTCGCCAAACTAGCTGAAAGCTAGTTGTTGGTGATAAATTAGTTGTTGATTGATAAACTTGATAAATTGGTTGATGAACAAACACGTTTGACAAAGTCTAGCTGATAAGCTTGCTGAGAAAGGTAAAATAACTATAAAAAATGTGTTAAAAAATTATTCAATTTTAATATTACATAATATAATTATTACAAATTACGAGTAATACAAACCAAATGTCAAATGTCAAATGTCAAATGTCAAATAAATAATATAATATATTAATTAATAGAACTTCAATTTGATTATTATATGTTGTGTATAATATATAGAGGATGATTCAAATACAAACCAATACCAACACTTATATTAGAAAACAACGAGATATCTATATACAATAACATTATTCATACATTATGATCGAGATAGTTATGGAAGACGATAATGTTCATTAATTATGAATTTATTATGATGACTCTAGATTAAGAAATAATCGAGATATTTATGGAACCAAATATTTATTAGACTAGATGGACGGTTAAAATTGGTTTGCATGATTTTGAAAGAATTACATGGTTTGTATTTGAAACCTTATATATATATATATATATATATATATATAGAGAGAGAGAGAGAGAGAGAGAGATTTGCTAGAAGACGAGAAAGAATGTGGGTCACATAATCAATTAATTAAAAAAATACCATAAATAAAAAATGAAAAATAATTTTAGAAATTAGAATAATTACCATTTTGAATTGGATAAATTCTAAAATATATCATTATATCTTTTAGATTTATTTATTTTTTAATTTCAATTAATTCATAATTTTTTTCTTAAGTTTCACATAATTTTTTTTAGATAGACTTTTAATAAATAAAAAAATCACAATTCTGATCAAATATCACATTTGATATCACTATGTGAATTTTCATACATACAACATAACATATTATTACATGTGATAATTGTAGATATTTTAGTTAATCATATACGATTATATATACTTATATTTAATTTTTTTTTGTGATATAAATATTATCACATGTGATTATGTCTCACTTATATTCATACGTATATTATCATATGTGACATGTACAAAAATTCACATAGTGGATAATATGTGATACATAATAGATCATATGTTAAACGAAGTTAATCACATGTGATACAAAACGTGGATCCTAAAAATAAAGAAAAAAACGGTGAAAAAGATAATGAATTGAATGTGGATATCACATATAATATTTGATGAAAATTATGTTTTCTTTAATCAAAAGTCTATCTAGAAAAAAATTATATAAAGCTTGGTAAAAAAATATGAGTTTATTAAAAATAAAAAATAATAAATTTAAAAGATATAATGAGATATTTAATGATTTATCCAATTCAATTATCCTAATTTCTAAAATTATTTTTTATTTATGGAATTTTTTTAATTAATGAATTATGTGGCCCATATACTTTTTCTCGCATTCTCGTAAATTGACTATCTTTTCGTTTGAACCTGTAGATATATATATATATAGAGAGAGAGGAAAGTTCAAATGAAAACTCATCTTTCATTGTGCATGTGAGGACAAATCTCAGTCATTCCATCTTTGTTAATCCAACAACTCATATTAAATAGATTTTTTAATTTTAAGATGTTTAGGGGTAAAAATGGAAGATAATTTAAAGTCACGTCTACCATATTTGACTTTTTATTTTCTTTTTTAATTAAAAACTTTTACCCAATTAAAGTTTAAAATAAATTATCTTAAAAATTACTAATATTTTAATCAAACAAATTACATCAAAAAAACGAGAATTTCGTGTTTTTCGATATGACATCCATCTCGATATAGTTTTTTTTTGTCGTTTTATACGTGAAATGCTATATATGTGTTATATTCATTGTGAATATTTATGTATGTTCAAGTTTGTACAACACCTCGACACCGTAAGTGTGTAACTCGACATCACATTCTTCAACACTTTCTTGAATGTCGTAAGGTATCACGTTTCTTCAACACCGTAACCCAACACCCATCAAGACGAATCGACAACCTATCAAGTAATTCTGTTGTGAACCGGGGAACAAAAGAGAGCGTGTCACATCTTCACATGTCTTTCATTATTATTCATCATGAATAATGTGTCATTCAGGATGAATAATACAAAATTCAGGGTGAATAATTTACGATTCATGAATTCGTGTATTATTCATCATGAATGTTGTGTAATTCATCCTGAATACTATATTATTCATCATGAATAATGAATGAACGTTCACATTTGTTATTCATACTGAATGTAGGACATCCGGGGATGCGCACACATATTCTAATGAATTAAACCAAATTTCAGTTGTGAATTGGGAAACAAAAGAGAGTGCGGCATGTGTCTACACCTTCACGGGTCATTCATATATTATTCACCATGAATAATGTATCATTCAGGATGAATAATACAATATCCAGGGTGAATAATACACAATTAATGATAAATAATACATGAATCATGGATTCGTGTATTATTCATCCCGAATGTTGTATTATTCATCCTTAATACTGTATTATTCATCATGAATAGTGAATGATCGTTCATTTTTGTTATTCATACTGAATGTGGACACCCGAGTATGTGCATGCATATTCATAATGAATATAACATATATATAAAATTTCACGTAAAAAACGATTAAAACGAAAAAAAAACCCTATATCGAGATGGATGTCATATCGAAGAGCACGAAATTCTCGTGTTTTTGATGTAATTTGTTTGATTAAAATATTAGTAACTTTTTAGATAATTTATTTTAAAGTTTAAGGGGTAATTTTTTTAATTAAAAATAAAATAAAAAGTCAAACAAGGTAGGCGCTGATTCAAATTTATAATTTTGTCCTTAATCACTCCTCAATTAACCTTATTATGTATTAACCATTGATTAGTTTTCTAAGTTTTGATCAATGGTTAAGATTTGTCCTCATGTGCACAATGAAAGATGAGTTTAATTTAAACTCACCCCTATATATATATATATATATATATATATATATATATATATAGGGTCGGGTTATTTTGTTAATCCAAATTTTTGTACTAACCTTATTAACCCAATTTATAACCGTTGATCTTAGAATGAATGGTCTAGATTAAGCAGAATTAAATAAATTATTTTTAAAAAGGTGAAATGAGTAATTAATATACTGAACAACGGTGTTTGAGGGTATTTGGGGAAAACAATCTCTTTTTCAATTTGTAACCCCCGCGTATTAATCAACTCAAAAAATCGACGTGCTTGCTAATCGAAACCAAAGGAAATTATGAACAAGGATGAACATGCAATATGAAAAAATATAGTGAACATATAACGGTCACTCACTATTGACTGTTATTCCTTGATAACTATATGAAACTATATGAACAATTATGAACCATGGTACTAAAATTTGCATGTTCATGAACACTACAGATTGCATGTTCTTTTTGTTCAATCATGAAACCGCACGAACCATGAACAATCATGATCATATGAAAACTCCAGACTATATGAATCATGGTGAATATATTGGATCTATATTCATGATCATGAACGAACACTACCTGTTAGTGTTCATTGCATAGACTATCACATGCTAACATCCCTTACTAAGAAATCATGACATAAGATAAACATGTTAACATCCCTTACTAAGAAATACAAATGTGTTCATGGTTGTTCATGCACACAAGAAACCCAAGATTTACTCATGATTCGAATGTGTTCATATGAACACCAATAATTAATTAATTATTCATGATTCATATGTGTTCATATTTTAATACAAAATTTATGTTCAATAATGTTCATGATTCGGATGAACATTCCACAAACAACTACATAAATAAATGTCCAGTTTTCATGTTCATTAATGCTAACATCCCTTACTAAGAAATCATGGCGTAAGATAAACATGAACCTAACTATGAAATCATAATCTTTCTCATACATACAAAAACCTGACCCATACAATCATCTCGATTGGATTCAACGTTTTCAACTCCTTTTGATGGGACTTTCCGTATCAACGACGTTATTGAGTTTGTGTCTCCTCATATTCATCCATCATTGTTATCATTGTCGAACGACCCTCTACATCAACTCCACGAAAGTCATTGTTAAAATCCCTCGGATTTGTAACAACATTCGTCAAATCTTCTTGGGTATGTTCATGCTCAACACCGATTTTACCAAATATGAATCCTTGTTGGTCATGTAAACCCATTTTGTCAATCCTTGTTGGTAAATTTTGAAAAACCCAAACCTGTATCTTAACTCATTTTTTAAATTTAAAAATATGGCTGAAATTAGGGATTATAGAATTGTAACTCCTAATTAAATGAATGCTATAATTAACAAAATAAAAAAATTCCAATAATGTCCTCATATATTTATTAGAAATATATATCAAACGAAGACTCAACATGGCTTCCTATTGGTTGAAGAGGGTTAACAAAGTAATATGAATGAGATGGTTAACAAAATAACTTTTCTCTCTCTCTCTCTCTCTCTCTCTATATATATATATATATATATATATATGGTTTGGTTCACATGAGACCAACCAGTTTTGGTGAGACCCGTGAGACCATATTTTTACAATTGAAACTTCATAGGAAAAAACTGTGAAGGTAAAAAAAATCTGAACCTTCACAGCAAAAAACATTGTGAAGGTTACTTTCACAGTGTTTTGTTATGAAGTTTCAAGTGTAAAAATGTGGTCTCATGGGTCTCACGTGATCCCAAGTATATATATATATATATATATATATATATATAACACAAATCAAATAGAAACCCACTAAAGTTACAAACTGTATAAACTAGTTTTATGTATTGTTTCGTATACAATACATGTGAAACAGAACATGCAGATATCAACCAAGACCATCCAATGAGTTTGATTTTTGATTTATGATTATATTGTTTCACATGTTTTGTTTTTGTAATTAGTATAAGTGTGTGTTTCGTGTATAAATGTATTCTTTTTTGTGTTTTCACATGCAAAAAATTCATTAAAGTTTCATCTATGAAACAACACACTGCAATTCGTATGTGTTGTTTCATCTAGGAAACAACAAATACAAACTGGTTTCACAATTTTCAATTTTTAGACGACTTTTATTTGATTTGTACACTCATTCACTCACTCACTCTCTCTCTCTCTCTCTCTCTCTCTCTCTCTCTCTCTCTCTCTCACACACACACACACACACACACACACACATATATATATAGAGAGAGAGAGAGACAGAGAAATTTCTATTAGAAAGTAGAACCCTCATCTTCATTGATAATGGGGGAACCACCGAGACATATTCATCATGAATATGGACGTGAATTTGTACAACATTCACCATGAATACATTTTTATGATGAATGTCCGGTCCATATTCATCATAAATATGGACATGTGACACGTTCTCAATTGTTCTCTGGTTCTTGATAAAATAAGGTTTCTAACTGAACCTGGCTATATATATATATATATATATATATATATATATATATATATATATATATATATATATATATGTGCGAAGGATCGTGTGAGAAGTTGAGGTTAAATTGGGAAGTGTGAGAAGTGAATCTGAGCCTGTTGATCCAAACCCTCTCAGTGATTTTATGATGACCCTTTCAAATACTTAGTGAAAATTATGTTTAACATCTGTATGTATTAGTGTTTCACCATCGATGATCAAATACTGAGTCTGTTCATTTTCGCTGATAGTTTCTAATGTATTCAGGTAAATGTAATCCCTGAAGACAAGTTTCGCGACAAAGATGTTCACCACTGACATCAAAGACTAAGTTGCTGAACAAGTGACATGTCTACTCATGATCTGATGCGGACATCAGTAAAACCAAGACAAGTCCACAACACGCGAAGAACTTTGAAGAAAAGCTTCATCGACCGCTAACCTTAATTTAGACTCACTGAAGAAAGAACCCCCTCAGCGATTGATGATCACAAAGCTTAATCTCTAAGTTTCTTTTGTCTTGTAGATCCCAGATTCAATGCAATCACAAGTAAATAATCAATGATGAACAATGATTGAACCACAACTTCTGGTCATATGATTAGATTTATCAGTAAAGGGTTTAGGTTTACAGAGAGAATCTCTGATACGGCTAAGTAAACCTTTCTAATGACCATTAACCTCCAACCCAAATTCTAAACGAAACAACCATTAAATACTAGGGAATAAAACCCTATGGGCCCAAGGCCCATTAAACCAAACAAGCCCAATTACAATATAGGCTTTTACAACGCGTTAAATAATAAAACAATTAAATTCTTTAAATGTGTTATACATCTTTCCACGCACTAGGACTTTCAGTCCTAACAATCTCCCCCTAAAGTTGAATAAGACATTTATCATCTTGAGAACTTCAGGCCCTGATCTTCTTTCCCTCTTGAATCTTTGAAGAACTTTGGTGTTGCATGTCTTCATGACTTTCCAAACTCCCCCTTGAATAAAGCTCTTGGTCTTCATAGTTTCAACTTTGTAACCAAATTCAATGTACAATAGCCTCGACTGAACGCACTATTAAGCAACTTTCAACTGTAGAAACTCAAAACATCGAATCAGCACACAAGAAAGATACTGTGCGAGTTACGTGACATTCCACAGTGCATCTTTAGTTTAATAACAAATAATTTGTCTTTGAACCGCGAGTTGAATTGACTTTCAACTTCAGAACTTGTTTTAATCAGCTCGTAGGGGGTATCAATGAGTAGCAAACACCATATGATAAGGATAGAAGAAATGCAATAAAATCTTTTCTGCTCAGCTGCAATCTTTGAATCCAAAGGCTTTTCAACCTCAGATAATAAAATTTTGTTACTCCCCCTCAGATTTTGCTAACTCCCCCTCAACACGATAATTTGTGTCTTTGAATCTGTATACCATTCTCCCCCTCATGATGATTAGGAGCATCCTAAGCATTATGTATCTTCAAAGACTAACCGGATAAGTAGCAAAATATTAGATAAAACGATTCAGTAACCAAGGGTAACAACTAACACAGAAACACAATAGTAACTGTTATCATAACAATTAAAATAATTGTGTGGCCTATTTTCAGAGTTGACATCGATGTATCTCTGATAGGACTTCCAATTATCACTGAAGTAAAATATTAAAAATTACTTCTCAAACTGTTCCGGTAATATCACAAAGATATGTAAGGGGAATCACAAAGATTCTTGTGTGAAAGAAGTATAAACATATCGATTAGGCTCAAAGATTGATTTAACCTGGGATGCAGGTTAGAAATCAATTGACACAGTGAGATGAATATGAAGTTCAAAGACCGGAGCTGATGTCTTCCTTTTTCAATATTTAAGACCTCCGAGTGAGGAATAGATAGATGATGTGCCAAATCTCCGTGCATATATGAAACAAGTATCTTTTGAGAGATACTTGAGTGGCTGGGTGGGGTAACACGAGTAGGAATAGCAACGGGGCGGGTTCGGGGCGAGTTTGCCGTCCCCCGTCCCCGTCCCCGAAACCGAAATGCATCACCGTCCCCGTCCCGTTCCCCGTCGGGTTTTATTCGGGGCGCCCCGTCAGGGATTTTTTAGGCCCCGTCCCCGAACCCAACCCGATGGGGAATCCCCGATCCCCGAACCCGACCCGATAATTTAATATTTTATTTATATAATTATATATATATATATATATAATTTCATAATATATATAATTTCATAATATATATAATTTTATATAATATATATATAATTATATATATATATATATATAATTTTATATATAATATATATAAATTTTATATAATATATATATAATTTTATTATAATATATATAATTTTATTTTTAATAATATATATATATATATATATATATATATCGGGGCGGGGCGGGGATACCTTGCCCCGAACCCGATAAAATCCCCGAAAATTTCCCTGTTACCCGACTCGACCCGAAATTGTCTAACTCGACCCGACCCGAACTTAGTCGGGTTTCGGGCTTCCCCGTCGGGTTCGGGGTTTTCTGCCATCCCTAGACACGAGTTATCGACACTGGGTCCATGTCTGTTTCAATATCCATCTCCAAAGAACGAGAATTAATAGATTATGTGGTAACCCGGATAACTGACTCGG
Source organism: Arctium minus (assembly GCA_954870635.1). Classification (NCBI taxonomy): domain Eukaryota; kingdom Viridiplantae; phylum Streptophyta; class Magnoliopsida; order Asterales; family Asteraceae; genus Arctium; species Arctium minus. The sequence goes on from OX941081.1 coordinate 149,693,304, forward strand.
TTTGGTAAGGACCAATAATTCTTTTAAGTCCTGTCACATCCTCACCATTTTTTTGTTAATCACTCCGAACTCATCTATCAATCTAGACCCCTCACTGATATCTATGAATGGGATGTGTTTCTTGGGTAGGTCCTTCCGGTTCTGGAATGACCATAGAAACTTTATGAGCCCTAACACGGTAACACCCCTTTAACTCACCAAGATAGAACATTGAAGTAAAATTTCTGATTTGAGAGAATTAGAAGTCAAAAGCATTTAAGAACGAGTCCTGAACTGAAGTGTTCAGAAGTCGATATGAATAATAAACAACATGGTACTCCCCCTCAAAAGATGGCCTAACCCTTGATTATAGTCATGTGATATGAATAATCTGAAGTAAATCACACATGACATTCCTGCAAAACAAATTAGGAAGATTTTGGTTTTGGTATCCATGTTGTGATGAATCCTTGATGGTTATTTGCCTTAGCTTTTAAGCTATTAAACTGAGGATTGAGGATGTGCTAAACCCAGATAACTAGTTGATAACAATCACACAACACAATAAAGATCAAGAGATAATAAATCAGAATAACATACCATGATCCCTTGATTAAACAATGAAAACCAATTGTGTATGCTTGGTACGTTGTGTGTATGATTACAGAGTATACGACTACCTCTCTAATGAATATTATGATAATTAATTATGAGAGGATTAACCTAAAACCTAATTAATTAAAACTATAAATACTTAGGCCTAATGCCTAATGGGCTTGAGCCCAATAACAAATAACTATTAACTTATTACAAATTAGACCATCTAATTAACTTTAACACAATTGCAATTTAAACCCTTAACTTTAACTTTAATCTTGAATACAATTTATGATCCAACAATCTCCCCCTTTGGATTCAAGATTAAAAATTTGGCAATTGTCTTCGGGTCTTCACTTTTCTTGAAAACTTCAGATACAATCTTCATCTTTCTCTATCTTCAAATGAAGTGTCCTTCTGACGATCATCTTCAGTCAAGCTTTTGATAGATCAAATAAGTTCAGACACTTTGTATTCTTTGAAATCTTCAGCAATCTTCAATCAAAAATTCTTGTAATCTTCTTGTATTCTCCCTTTCTGATTATTCTCCCCATTTTTGATGAATGGTGAGAATCATCATCATCAAAACATAGCAAAACAATCTTCCCCTTTTTGGATGGTCATCAATTTAGCACTGTCTTCATGTACGGATCCCTGTGTGGAAATAAGAGCAGTCTTCCCAGATGGAAAGAGTGATTATTTCAATATTTTTAGATTCAAATAATTAAAATGTGGTAACCCTGAATCAACAAATGACTCAGTTAAAATGTCTGTCAGTAACACAAAGTTACTGAGTAACACAAAGTTACTATATAAGGAGTTGGTTTTGATGTTGGCTCCCTAGGACTTCCATTCAATCATCGAATAACATATGGTTATCTATGAACGTTTTGACAGAAAACAAATTTCTGTGTGCTTGTGCATGTGTATGAAAGAATTAAGCACTGATGATTGCTTTTTCATATAGGTTCAAAATATGTAAACTTGTTGAGACAACAATAAATTATACATAGACTCAACGTGCATGAGAAAGGGTTCGAAGGTGGGGCAACTTTCCTCCTTTTTCAATATTAGTATCTTCCAAATGAAGAACCAATAGCATATGTGTTGCGTCCCCAGAAAATGTGAAACATTCTCTTTTTGAGAAAAGAATGAGTAGCTGGTGGGGTTGTATGCAAGAGATGGCATGGGCTAGGTGCCTTTTTCAATGTCATTCACGAAGAAATGTGAAACAATAGATAATATGGCTGCCCGACTCAGAAAGAAGTTTGGTGCAGAGTTTAATATTCTTTTACTCTGTTCTCTCACCCTCTTTCTTTTAATCTTTTAAATCTCACTTCTAACCAATCTCTCTTTTCCATTTTACCTCTTCACACACCAACACTCAATCTTTTGACCCCTCTCCCCTCAATCACTCAGGGAATACTTCCTGGGTAGGAAACACTGGTTATCGTGAATCCATGGAAGTTTTGTTTAGCTCACACACTAAATCCCTTGTGTTTTCCTAAAAGAACATGTTGTTCAACAGTCTTTTGTACATGAAAGCACAAAGGAATAAACATGAAGAATAAAATTTTGGAGAAGTCAAAACAATTGTGTTTGACGATGCTATTCTCCCCCTCAAACTAAAAGAGGTTGGCATTTAAGATCTTTAACAATTAAGCTCCCAAAAATCATTTAAAATCACACTTCACAATTCATGAAAATCTTTGAAGAATAGGAAGTGGTTTGAACATTTAAGAAACCATTTTTCACTAGTGAAAGTTGTTCTTCTTTCAACAAGTGATAGAGTCTAAGGATTAGAAATATATACCTGTAAATCAGAATCCTTAACTCCCCCTGAAATGAATATGTGCAATGAAGTATCCTTGACAAAACTCAGATATCCTCCCCCTTGATACCTGTAAAAAGTCAGTTAAATCAGAAAAATATATCAGTAGAAATATTAAGCATATAAGCTCCCCCTTCATATGTGAATAATCCTCAATCATGAAACAGAGTTCTGAATTACTAGGATTAAAGTAAATTAAGAAGTCAAACTTTTTGACATTGAAGTCCGAGTCCTAAGTTGTTGTACTTAGAAGTCATCTTGTTGACAATGAGGCAAGAGTCCTGATCTGTAATAATCAGAAGTCATTGTTCTTTCTCCCCCTTAAACTTTGGGTGCCTGTAACACAGATTTAGCTTTTGGTACCCACTGGTAATTGGGTCCTAATGGGTTAGTTGCAGTTCTAGTGGGAGATATAAAATAAGAACCATACCAGTTATTCACATACTTTTTGCTTACAAAATCATTTGAGCCACAGTAGGAACAACTAATTTTCTTTTGTGCTAACCTGATCAGTTGATTGATAGTGTAAACCAGATCAGGTTTGCCAAAAGTTTTACCTTGTGTAGCATAGTTCCATTTAGCATTTGATGTATGCACAAATGATTTGTCGGTCTTCTTTTCCTCTGAAGATCCTTTAACTTTCCAGATCCAATTTCCTCTATCTTTCTCATCATCCCTTCTCCAGAAGCTTTTCTTTCGAGACTTATTCTTCTTGAAGTTACCTGAACCATCGACATCTTTGTCATAGAAAAGGTTAGAAGGATGAATATTATCTTTATGTTCAGAAGTATGATCATCAACTAAATTACAGAAAGGATTATAGAAAACATTGAAAAATGTGAACTTGAAGCCTTTTTGAGTGAACAATCTGAATCAGTTTGATCATCTCTCGGTGATTGAGCTATCGACTCTGGCGTCTTGTGCTCAGTTAGCTTCACCTTGAATACGATCTCTTCAAGTTCCTTTATCTTTGAAGACAAACTGTTTCTTTCCTTTTCAATCAGATCAAACTTCTTATGCAACTCAGATTTTGCATTCTTCTACTTCAAGATGATTGTTGATAGCTCAGATAGGTCTCTTGTCAGCTTAGCTATCTCAGTCTCTAGATCTTTCTTTTCTTTAGAAAAGTCTTTATTGACTTCTTCTGCTCAACTTTCTTCTTTTCTTTCTCAGTCTTGTCTCTCTCAAGAATGATAACCTTCTCAAAGTCTGAAACTTGTTGACAAAGCTTAACACATTTAAGCTCTAAAGATTTATTCTCTTCAAAGGCTTTTCTGGAGAAATCAGATTATTTCTTAGCAAATTCTTTTCTCTCTTTCTCAATCTTTAACATCTCATCTTGGACTTTTGTGTTGTCTCTGTCTTGGGTTGCCTTTTCTTTCAGCATATCAATCTCAACCTCAAGACTGAAGACTTTATCTTTCAGTTTATCTCTTTCCGCAAAGACTTGAGAATTTATCTTTCTCAGTCCATTACTAGTATCACTTGCAACACTTGCTCTCCTTCTAAGCTCCTCAAGCTCTCTTTGCATTGAATTCTTTTTTGACCATGTAGAACTTGAGTTAAGACTTTTTACTTTAGCTTGAAGATTTAAGATTTCTTTCCCTTTCGACTCAATTATTCCTGCAAAATCAATTTTAGAATCAGTAATGCATACTGAACAGATGAAATCTTTCTTTGAATCTTTTAAATTTTCTTTTAAAACATTGATCTAAGTAAGAAGAGATGAGTTCTGAATATTTAAATCCTTGTTCTCAGCTTTAAGAGGTAACATCTCGGATTTGAGCTTTTTATTCTCTTTTTCACAATCAAAAACCATGCTTGTATATCTTGACAACTGTCCAACAAGACGTTTAACATTTGATTTTGCTTCAGAAAGAGTCATCTTGTCAAAATCAAGGCTATAACCTTCAGACATCTTTAGCTGTATGGTTAGCAATCAAACTTATCTGTACCAAGAGAGTCAACTAGATGAGATCGTTAGAATCAAGAATAGGATAAAAACTACACTAAAATTTTTTCAGAAAAATAAATTTCCAAAAATAATCGAATGCAAATATCTCAAACAGTATAAAACTCAAATAAATTAGCAAACAAATAATCTGGCGCAAATCACGAACAGTAACGCAAAGGACATTTTGCGCTAATCAAGGCTGGCACAAAATACAGATATGCGCTAAAAGATAGTGATGTGAAAGGCAACTTTGTGCTATGAACCTGGCACAAAAGAAGGTTTGCGCGAGTAATGGGTCGCGAGAAGTTAGTTTTGCGAGACTAGAGGTTGGCGCAAAATATTAATTCGCGCGAAGAGTGGGTGGCGCAAAAGGTGAATTGCGCTTAAAAGAGCTAGCGCAAAATATAGTAGCGCAAAAGATACTTTGCGCTAATCGAGGCTGGCGCAAATAACACTTTGCGCTAATCAAAGCTAGCGCAGAACACAATATCTTTTCGCTAAAATAGTTTGGCGTGAAAGTCACTTTGCGCTAATAGGTAAGTGGCGCAAAAACAGAGATATGTGTGAATCAAATGTGGCGCGAAGATAAACTTTGCGCGAAGAGTTGATGGCGCAAACTTGAGTTTCTCGCTAAAGGCAGTGGCGCAAGATACACTTTGTGCTATACACTGAATTACTATGAACTGGCGAGAACCACCTATGAACTGGCGCAAAATCGCGAAACTCGCGAGTTCTTCACAGTGTCGAGAAGAACGGCCTGAAATCCTTAAAAAATATATCTAGACAACGATTTGCACTCTCAAACTTTGATAATAAGGCTATTAACACATATAGAGCAAATTATGATCACAAAATTCCAATAACAAACACTCTATAGATAATCGATCGATAGAACAGTGTAGATGAACTCGTGAAAACCGTAAACCAAAATCACCAAATAGATAATCAAATGCAAAGTAATACTTGAATTAACCAATGCAGATTCGATTTAAATCACTTTTCGCACTTAACCCAATTGATTTCTAATCGAAAAACACAAAAACACTCAAAAATCGAATCTGAAAGATGATGAACATTGTTCGACCTTCAAGAACAGAGTTTTCCAAAATCAACAAAATCCAATCGATTTATGATTTTAAGTGCAATTAGACAATCAGATGATGTTCAATAGCATATAACACATCTAATCAAATCGATTTCATGCATAAAAACACATTAAATCGCGAAAACGAATTTCTCACAGTAAAGTGTCGAGAAACACAGTTTAATCCAAAAAAAAAGCTTGATTCTTTGGCTCTGATACCACTTGTTAAACCTAGATAACTAGTTGATAACAATCACACAACACAATAAAGATCAATAGATAATAAATCATAATAACATACCACGGTCCCTTGATTAAACAATGAAAACCAGTTGTGTGTTCTTGGTACCTTGTGCGTATGATTACAAAGTATACGACTACCTCTCTAATGAATATTATGATAATTAATTATGAGAGGATTAACCTAAAACCTAATTAATTCAAACTATAAATACTTAGGCCTAATGCCTAATGGGCTTGAGCCCAATAACAAATAACTATTAACTTATTACAAATTAGACCCTCTAATTAACTTTAACACAATTGCAATTTAAACCCTTAACTTTAACTTTAATCTTGAATACAATTTATGATCCAACAGGATGCTATAAGTACCATACCAATTATTAACATACCTTAAATCCACAAAGTCACTATTTCCACAGTGAGTGCAACAGATCTTTGCTCGGTTTAGACTGATCAACTTTTCTGTAGAATAAACATAAGTAGGTGAATCAGTCTTGGAAATAGATGACTTTGTATCAACTACAGGAGAATCATGAGACTTGTTTCCTTCACTGTCTTCTGTAGTTGGTTTCTTTCTCCAAATCATCTTTACTTTTCTGGAGAAATGATTATCTGAAGAATCATTAAGCTCGCAATAAGAAGAAATGGAGTAGTAAGTATGTCTTTTGTTAGAGGTGCCAGACTTTCTTTGTTTCTGTGAACGTCTTTTAGATTTTTTCTTTGAAGATTTGTTCATAGAAACCTTTTGAGAGGCAGATGTTGAAATTCGCCTTTATAAAATTTGACCGATGACTCACCAATTGAATCCAAAAAATCAACATGACTTGGGAGTTTTGGATCGAAATCAAACTGGTTTAACTTTCTGTCTGAACATACCTCTGAATTCAAAATCGTTGAGAATTCCTTTTCCTCATCAGATGTGACATTATTACTTGTGGGAGTCAGGAAACTGGATGGATTTGTGTTTTTCAAATGATCATTTACGGAAGCATTTTGAAAATCAGAACGAAGATCCTTTTTGAAACACTCCAACTGAGGCTCTTTTCCTTTATCAGAAGAATTGATGAAGAATCACCCAGAAAAGATTTACAGGAAGAGGTATCTGAGGGTGGAGAAGAATGGTCTGACAGATTAAGTTTCTCTCCTTGGAGTGAGTCAAGCTTAGCTTGAAGCTCAACTTTGTGAAGTTGTTCTTTCAGCAGATCTGCTGCCAAGGCAGACAGTTGAGAAGTGAGTTTGTTTACCTCTGTCAGAAAGTATTCTTTACCCTCCCTAGATCGATATTCCTTTTGAATGGAATTGACGCACTCAAGTTTGGATAACAACTCCTGTTTTTCCTTTTGAAAATTGATTCTTTCCTGTTTAAATGACTCTTCTAGCTGAACAATTTTCTTTTCTAAAATCAGAGGTGGAACATAGATTTTGAGGTCCATCGATTCCTCCTCAACCGGTTTTGAATCAAGTTCAGCTTGAGAATAGCTTCGAAAATAGTCATTTGACAGAAAAGTGGGTTTATCGGTGTCATATGACACATTGAATGAGTCATACAAAAAAGGAAGTTGCATCGTGACAGTATTCTTCCTTCTCAAAGTTTCCAGTTCTGGATCCTCATTATCAAGTGACTTGGTCCATCTGATTTTGTACTCTGGATAAGTTTTGTCCAATCCCAAAAATTCGAAAGCATATAAAGTGGGTACTTTGGAAAAGTTTAATGAGGGTTGTCATATCTGATTCCCCATTCAGGATTGGAGTCCTTGAACTCTTTGGGTGTGTTCACATGGAATGTTTGATTAGTTTGACCACGTTTGTAAAGCTCAAGTTCGAGATCCTTTAACTGGTTAGTTAACATTTTATTATCATTTTTATAAGACACACTTTTACTAACAATATCAATTTTCTCATTTTCTGACATACGTAGCTTGCAAGTAAGATCATCTACTTTGGTCTTTAACTCTTCAAACTCTTTTGAAAAACTCTCACACTCTTCCTTTAGATTTGAAATTTTGCACAAGTTTCCAGCATTTTCTATGCGTTGATTATCATATTTGTCAAACAGTCTTTCAACTCTAACTTCTAAACAAGAAACTTTCTCTTTTAGCTCAGAATAAGTTGGATGGGATATTGTTGCTTGAAAAACTTGAAGTCTAGGGACTAAACTTGACAAAATATGAAAAAATCAATTTGCAAGGACCAAGACTGAGAACGAGTGAAACTTAAAAGATTAGGGGTCACAAATGGCAAACAACCGAAACTATGAAGTACGGGGACTAAAAGTGACACAAAGTGAAACTTAAAATTAGAGGGACTAAAATGTTAGAAAGTGAAACTTAAAGGTAGAAGGACCAAAAATGACATAAAATGAAACTACTAGCTAGAGGGACTAAAAGTGTAAAATTTAAAACTTCTAACGGACTTAACTGGACTCTAACTGAAAATGGACTAAAAATGAAATAAAGCTAACTAAACTAACAAACTAACTGGACTAACGGAGACTTAACGGAAAAGGACCAAAATGTAAAGCATTTAACGGCAACTTAACGAAATCCGGTTAAAACACTATTCATCGTCTTCTCCGATGAGACGCACCTGCAAAACTTCGAATGGGTTAGAAATATTCAATGCAAAACGATCGTTAAAGTTCTCTGATCACTCTTCAACAGATTAAAACTCAAACGGTCAATCCCACGATCACAAACGAACCAACCGAAATCTTTTCGTAAAACGATCGATAACTTAAAAAATCAGTATGGGTTAAAACTTTTCAACCAAAAACGATCGTTTATGTTCCCTTAAGCTCCCTCAACTGATTAGAACCCGAAACACTCTCTCAAACTTTTGAACGAAGCAACCGAAGATTTTTCGGAAACCGAAAGAAAATTTAAACACTCGACGTGGGTTGAAATTTTTCGATAGAAATCAATCGTTTAAGATTCATAAACAATCCTTAGCAATTTAAAATCAAAAAATTTTGTCCACAATCACTACCGAATCAACCGAAAAAAAATTCGAAATTCGATCGAAAACTCGAAAAACTTGTCGTATGCTTCTGAATTGTTCAAGATCCTCTTGAATTTGAGTGTACAAAAAGCAGAGTTCTTCTCAATTGGAATACGAATTTTTTCTTTTGCAAGATTAAGAAATGGAATCCAAATCAAACCCACATGATTTCATGTGAAGATAGATAGAAACAACAACGACAAGAACAACCAGTAAACACTCAGAAAACAGAATGTCTTTGAAATGAAACCAAATGATCATATGTTAAGCATACGAACATAGTTAAGTATACTTGTCTTCTTGAACAGTTATTATCCAGATTCTCAACACATAGAGACTTACGAGTTGTGGAAAAAGCTGTAACCTTTGAGCTTTAATGAAGGCAATGGGTGATGAAAAGAAAAGGATTTATAGGAAGATGCAATTCCCGGGAATCTCAATTCCTTAAAGACCGATACCATATAAAAGGACAAACCCAGTAAGCACTCTAACCAAAGGTCTTGAGAGATTTAAAGATCGGGAAGGTCTCGGGAGATGCACCCACCCGGGAAAAATCAAGTACCGGGAGAAGGCAAAAAATCGGGAAACTAGGTACCGGGGACCGGGAAACGAGACCCGGGAGAAGATAGATAGTACCTGGAGATGGCAAGGTACCAGGAGATTTTGTTCCGGGAGACTTGAACCCGGGAACCGCAAGGACCCGGGAGTTCGAAAGATTTTCTGGGTTTCTTCAGAGTTCTTCGTTAAAATCGGCGACAATACCCAGATTTCAACAAAACAAACCTTTTCTAAATCAAACTTAATCAAACTTTTAGCTTCACCAACACGAACCCAACACGAATTTAACAGATAATTATCAAACCTCAACCCAAGAACTTCGATTTTAAAAACCCAGATTAAATTCAACATTAATAACTAAAACTCAAACCTTTGATTTCGATGAACAGAAATGCGCCGAAAAGCAAATTAGAGGCGATAAAAATAGGATTTTAGACAAACCTTTTTATCGTATCGAATGAAAATTAATTCGATCCCGCTCTGATACCAATTGTAGATCCCAGATTCAATGCAATCACAAGTAATATAATCAATGATGAACAATGACTGAACCACAACTTCTGGTCATATGATAAGATTTATCAGTAAAGGGTTTAGGTTTATAGAGAGAATATCTGATACGGCTAAGTAAACCTTTCTAATGACCATTAACCTCCAACCCTAATTCTAAACGAAACAACCATTAAATACTAGGGAATAAAATCCTAAGGGCCCAAGGCCCATTAAACCAAACAAGCCCAATTACAATATAGGCTTTTACAACGCGTTAAATAATAAAACAATTAAATTCTATAAATGCGTTATACAACTTTCCACGCACTAGGACTTTCAGTCCTAACATGTCTTATCCTTGCATAAAAAGTACAATTGTCAGAAGAGACATACCTCTGCTACAAAACGTACAACAACTCTGAAGACCACACTGTTCACCATACGGCCAAAAGCATGTCGCCAAAAGTCAGAGGCATGCAACCAACCAAAGAGTGACACGTGTAAAGTACCATGTCATGCATTTAATGCATAGGGTATAAATAGAAAGGTTAAGACTCTCTCTGAGTGTTGCCTTCTATCCTTTCTCTTAGTGAACCAAGTATAGAAATCCTTGATTTCAATATCCTCCCAACCTTCTATCTCTAGTTCTTAGTGCAAACATCTGTGTGATTTTTAAGTTTGTTTAGATTAGGTTTTACTTAATCTTGTTCCGCAACAAACTGTAAGTTGTGGTTTGATTCATCAATAAACAATTTATTAAATTGAAAATTTGTGTTTGTATTCAACCCCCCTCCTCTACAAACTTGTTAAGCACCTTCGGGACCAACATAACTGTTGATCGCTTTTAATCAAATATCCTTCCATGAATTGAGGCTTAGAAAGGAATTGACCCGGTACATCTTATCATGGTGCATCTCATCGTAATGTGCATTCATTTCTCATCCAACGGTTGATAACCATTTCTCATGCTTCTCACATTAACCTCAATTTCTCAGTGGAACCTAACACTATATATATATATTGTAACACCCGGATTTTCGGTAAGTCAATTCCTTCTTTCTCTCTCATGTTCTCTTTTCTTTTAGTATGGATCCCCGTTAAGGTTTACCTTCATCTTTGGGTTCTAGTCGTGTGTGCGTGTCAAAGCTTGAAAATCAGATTTCGGGGACCGAGGAGGTTTTCAACGACAGTGCCATGAGATAGTGACATTGTCACAATCGTTGTGGCATAGTCGCGGGGGTTGTTGGGACTCGTGGTACAATCGGCGCGCTTGTGCCCGCGATTGTGACAAGTATCACTATCGCGTGGCACTATCACTGTAAATGTACCGAAGGGTTTTTGTAGCTGGCGACAGTGCCCCACGATTGTGACCAATGTCACTCTCGCCGGGCAAGTTCACAGTCGGGGTACTGGAGTATAAAAACGACCCAACTGATCCATTTCTCATTTAATTCAAGTGCAGAGCTGGTTGCTGCGATTTTTGGTGCCCTAGGTGAATTTTCTTCATCTCTCTTCATTTACTTCTCATAAATGAAAGCCCTAAATCATTTATGGCTATTTCTAGGGTTGTTAGGTATTTTGTGTGGTGATCTCAAGCATTCAAGTTCAAGAAATCCATCCTCTTTCATCTAAGTTTTGCTAGGGTTTTAACAAAACCCACATTGTGAGTTCATACTCCCTTTTCTTAAACTTAATACATGTCAAACATTAAGTTTTAAACTCCTACACATCTCCTTGATTTTGATTCATGTTTGTGAGATTTTGACCTAACTTTGTATTTTGGAAATTTTAGGGTTTCTACCATTTTTAACCAAAATGAAGGACTCCATTGTATATGATGTGGACTCTGGTTTTATTTGCATGATAATGTTGGTTACATGAAAGAATATACATGTTTTCACTTTTATGATACTCATACTTATGATTGGGTCTTACCTAATAAAATGGATTTTAGTGAGAAAATACATAGATTATTGTTGTTATGGTCTATGATTGCATTAAAAAGGGGTTGACACTTGAAAGATGTTTGGGTAAAGGAAACATATTTGGCATAAAAAATGGCCACAATATGGTTCATGATTTGGACTTTGCATTTTCTTATCAGCAGTTAACCATAGGAATGCATTTTTGGAAATGAATGATACTAAAACTATATGTTTGATTATAGTTGGCCACAAATGTAATTGTGACAAGTCTAGATTATTACTAGTGGATCCATAGGTATTGAGTCTACTTTCGTTTGGGATATCTTTCCCCTATGTAGTTAGTTGAGATATTGGGTCCTTGGAGGCAATTTGGTACGGTTATGTGGGACCGGTTACTAGCCATGGCCCGTAAATCTAATCCTAGTGAATGAGTATGACTTGGTTCCTCGGGTTGCCCTCCCCCACATCTGAGTACGAACCGACGTTGTTCGTGGCCATGGTTCCAAGTATTGAGCTCACAACTTGAGAAGTGGCCTACTTTTGTGTTCCGCCACAATCTTTGGAAAATTGGGTTTCCCCCGTCATTACAAGATGTATTTTGGACCGCAAGGTCATCATGTGATTATCAATTTACTTACAACTTCTTTTGGTGGAAAAAAACTTACTTACAGTTGCATTTAAATTGCTTTCCTAAATTGTCATATAAATTGTATATTCTCACTAGGCTTTAAGCCTAACATTTTTTCTCAAATGACATGTATAACAGGTTCCCTTAGCGGCGGTTCGTCAAAGGGTTGAGTGAAGAGTGTGGACTCTTGAGGGCATTTTTGAGATGATAGATATTTGGAGTCTTAGCATTTAAAACAATTTACTTATTTTGGAATTTTTGGGTTGACAATCTATGTAATCTAGAAAGAAATGGTTTAGATTAGTTTGTTGTCGATTTCCATACTTCATACGCAGGTTTTGAAAACGCATACACTTTTAACCTTTTGGGTGGTTTTCTACAAATACAAACGTTATATTGCCGAATTTTCAATTTTTAAAATTACTCAAAATTTTAGGGTGTTACAAGTTGGTATCAGAGCTCTAGTTTAAGAAAACCAGGCATGATTGTAAGATGTCTAGACTCAGACTGAGTTTATTAAGTAATGGTTTGTGAGATTAGGTAGAACATCTAGGATGGGTCGGTCTTAGAATCTGCGGAAATTATGTTAATCGAGCGTTGTAGTGATGGTAACGAGAATTCTTACGTATCATGGGTTCATAATTTCACTTAGCTAACGTTATTATGAAGATGTTTTACGTGAGTGCACTTGTTTTACTGCTGTTATGACAATTGGTAAATGTAGTAGTACATTCCTTCATGCTTAATTCTGTTTATGTCGGTCCTTTAACAATACTACTACTATCAAGTTTTATAGAAACAACCAACACAATAACGATTACCAACCTGTATTGAATATATCAAACGATTACAAGGTTGATCGATTAAGTTCTTGATGTGTTCTCTATGTTTTTCTCTCTTTTACACCTTGATGTGTGTGTTTTTGTGTGTGTCTATTCTATATCTAATTGTGTGAGAGTAGAGAGATACACTTGACAAAACTAGTGTGTTCAACACACTACCTAAACATAATATCTAGATTAAAATCTAGATATTATACTAGATAATATCTAACAAACTAGAAAGTTACTTAGAAACAAACTAAGTTAACTTTATCTAACTATTACAATATTATAACTTAGATATTAAATCTAAGTAAACTAAAACAATTACATTGACATTTATTACAAATAGGCATAGACTTTTATATCGAGAGTCGACGTTCCGGCTTTAGCTTCAGATTGCGATCTTCAGTTTGGATGATCTTGAATCCAATGAGACTGTGTCTTAACAGTTTACTTCTCTCTTACTCTTTCTCGTGCTTGTGTGGAAGCCATTACTCCATTATAGTGAACACTCGTAGTCGGCCGTTGGCCGATGGTGATTTGCGCGAGGACAACTCGCCAGAACAAAATCCAGTGGTTAGGGTGGCGACTGTCGTTCCTCCTGGTATGTCGCCGATATTCACGGGGGAGGTGGAGCAAGTGCCTAGAGTGGAATTGGCATCCACGAACCCGGTTGTTCAAGAGGCGAACCCTCAAGCTGACATGATGGCCAGCGTCATGCATATGGTGACGTCGACTATGGAGAAGCAGCAAGAGGCTTTTCTAAAGATGTTGGAAGATCGAGATGCTAGCCTCAAGAGGCACGAGGCAGTGGCAGAAAATATGGTGGTTGGTTCTGGTGGCACCGGTAACGGAATCAGAACCGAAGAGCACAGGATTGTTGGTGCTCAGAAAAGTGGGAAAAGCTGCTCCTCCAAATCCTTCCTAGGTTATGGACCACCGGAATTCTCTTGTTCTGAAGATCTGGTTGCGTGCGTTAAGTGGATTCAAGCGGCCGAGCAGACCTTCGGCTCATCTGAGTGCGGGGATGATCAGAGAGTGAGGTTCGGCTCTCAGTTGCTTTGAGATACGACCCTCACATGGTGGAATTTCACCCAGTCCACCCTCTCCCCTACTGTTCTGGCTCAGTTGACTTGGGCCGAGTTCAAGAAGAAAATCTTGGAAGAGTATTGCAGCGAGAGAGCCATGGATCGCATTGAAGCTGAGTTTCGGTCGCTTAAGAAGGGGAACTTGACGGTGAGAGAGTACACCTGTCAATTTATGGAGAAGGTGGGGTTGGTGGGGCATGTGGCCCCAACGGAGAAAGAGAAGATAAAGGCTTACCTCAATGGTCTACCGGTGGACATGATGTCTATGGTCCGCAACTCTAAAGCCTCTAACCTCCGTGAGACGATAGAGGAAGCCTAGTTTATGAAAGAGGTTTACACGAGAGGCAAGCCGGAGAAAGCGGTGGTGGTCGGACATAAGAGAAAATAGGAAAGCAATTTTGGACCTCCCAAGAAGTCTCGACCGTTTGTCAGAAACCGAAATTTTAGCAACCGACAGGAAGCTAGGTGGTGCCAAAAGTGCTAGAGCAAGCACCATGGAAACTGTAACACCACTCCCCGCTTGTGTGCCAAGTGTGGGAATACTGATCACGCCATCTGGGACTGCCCGTTAAAAAGGATTATTTGCTTCGAGTGCAAGGCACCGGGGCACATGAAGAGAGATTGCCCGAAACTCAAATCGGGTAATGTACTGGAGAAGAAGAAGAACCCTCCAAGGGTTCCGGGAAGAGCATTCCATATGACGGTCGAAGAGGCCAAGGCATCCACCGATGTGGTATCGGGTACGTTTCTCCTAAACTCCGTACCTGCTCGTGTAATTTTCGATTCGGGTGCCAGTATTTCTTTCGTATCTGTTTCGTTTCGTGAAAAGTTTTCCATGCCCAATATTAGTCTAGAGAATGCTTTAGTGGTTGAGATCGCGAATGGTAGGCAAGTAGTGATCAAAGAAGTTTTAAGGGATTGATCGTTTGTTATCGAGGGGAAGAGATTCTCAATCGATCTCATGCCTATGGTGATTGGTAGATTCGACGTGGTGGTTGGTATGAATTGGTTGGCGGTCAATCATGCAGAAATCCTATGCTCCAAGAAACTGTTTCGACTCCCTACATCGGACGGTGAAATGGTGATAGTATTTGGTGAAAGAAGGAAGGGCGATGTAGAGGTTATCACCATGGCTAAATCACGAAAGTGTTTAGTGAAAGGATGTTCATCCTTTCTTGCATACGTGATAGATGCTAAGCTAGAGAAGAAGAAGCTTGAAGACGTGAAGGTGGTGCGTGAGTTTCCCGACGTCTTTTCGGATGACTTTCCTAGGCTACCACCCGACCGTCTAGTGGAATTCCGAAATGATCTTGTACCGGGGGCGACTCCTATTGCTCGAGCCCCTTACCGGTTGGGGCCATCGGAGATGTAATAAATGATGGCTCAACTCCAGGAACTCCTAGAGAAGGGACTTCTAAGACCGAGCTCGTTGCCTTGGGGAGCTCTGGTCTTTTTTGTCAAGAAGAAGGACGACAGAATGAGAATGTGTATCGATTACCGTGAACTGAATAAGGCTACAGTGAAGAATAAGTACCCACTCCCGAGGATCGATGACTTGTTCAATCAACTCTAAGGATCGGGTTGTTTCTCAAAGATCGATTTGCGCTCGAGTTACCACCAAGTGAAGGTGAGAGAGGAAGACGTTCCGAAGATGGCTTTTAGAACGCGTTACGTCCATTACGAATTTCTTGTGATGCCGTTTGGTCTAACTAACGCACCGACGGTGTTTATGGATTTGATGAATAGAGTGTGCCGACCATTCCTCAACAATTCGGTCATTGTATTCATTGATGACATACTCGTGTATTCCAAGAGCGAGTTAGAACACGAGCAACACCTACGCGAAGTTCTAGAAGTGTTGAGAAAAGAGAGGTTGTATGCCAAATTTTCCAAGTGCGACTTTTGGCTTGAAGAGGTTCAATTTTTGGGTCATGTTGTCACTCAAGTCGGAGTGAAAGTGGACCCCTCTAAGATTGAAGCAATGATGAATTGGGAACCTCCCAAGATTCCGTCCGAGATTCGAAGCTTCTTGGGTTTGGCGGACTATTATCGGAGATTCATCCAAGACTTCTCCAAGATCGCTTCTTCCTTGACGGCTTTGACTAGGAAGAATGTGAAGTTCGTTTGGACCGAAACGCAAGAGAAGGCGTTCTGGACCTTACAGAAGAAGTTGTGTGAAGCCCCGATTTAATCGTTACCCGAAGGATCGGAAGACTTCATGGTCTATAGCGACGCTTCACAGATGGGGTTGGGTTGTGTGTTGATGCAAAGAGGCAAAGTAATCGCTTACGCATCGAGACAACTCAAGATTCACGAAAGAACTATCCTACCCATGATCTGGAGTTGGCGGCGGTGGTGTTCGCTTTGAAACTTTGGCGACACTACCTCTATGGCACGAAATGTACTCTCTACACGGATCATAAAAGTTTGAAATATATTTTTGATCAAAAGGAGTTGAACATGAGGCAAAGGCGGTCACTCGAGTTGCTCAAAGACTATGATTGTGAGTTGCTTTACCATCCCGGTAAGGCAAATGTAGTGGCTGATGCTTTGAGTCGGAAGGACTATAGCGGGAGCATTCAGGCTACCTTCTCAAGAATCGAGCTCTTGTCGAGTCTCATAGAGTAGATTAAGGCGTCTCAAGTTGAAGCCTTATTGGAGGAAAATCTCAAGGAGGAAGTTATGACAAAACAACGTTTGCTCTTAACGGAAGATAGCTGTGGAGTAAAATTGTTCAATGGTCGCATATGGGTGCCCAAGGTTGGGGGCAATCGGGAACTTCTTCTCGAAGATGCCCATAAGTCTAAGTATTCCATTCCGGGAAGTACAAAGATGTATCGAGATTTGAAGCAACATTACTGGTGGCCAGTAATGAAACTTGATGTGGCACGTTACGTGGAGCGTTGTGTGACATGCTTGCAGGTGAAGACCAAACATCAACGACCGTACGGGAGTCTTCAATCCTTGGAGATTCCCGAGTGGAAATGGGAGCACATTACCTTGGACTTCGTGACTAAGTTGCCCAAAACTCTTCGGGGTCACGATACCATATGGGTAATAGTTGATCGGTTAACCAAGAGAGCTCACTTCTTGGCCATGCACGAGACACAACCAATGGACAAGTTGGTGAAGCTTTACATTGATGAGGTGGTTTCGAGGCATGGAGTGCCCTAGTCTATCGTGTAGGATTGTGATAGTCGATTCACTTCGAATTTTTGGGATGGTTTGCAGAAAGAGCTTGGTACGCGTGTGAAGTTGAGTACGGCTTACCATCCTCAAACCGATGGTCAAAGCGAGAGAACGATCCAACACTTGAAGATATGTTGAGATCTTGCGTCATCGACTTCGGGGGTAGTTGGGACTCTCACCTACCTTTGGTAGAGTTTGCCTATAATAATAGCTACCACTCGAGTATCGGAATGACACCTTTCGAGGCCTTATACGGGCGGAAGTGCAGAACTCCCGTGTGTTGGCTTGAAGCGGGAGAGAAACAGTTCGTCGGACCTGAAATTGTGCAAGAGAAGACCGATAAAGTTAAAGGCATTCGGGAGAGGTTGAAAGCAACTCAAGACCGGCAAAAGAGCTATGCCGATAAGAAGAGGTGACCGATGGAGCTCCAAGTGGGCGACCGTGTGATGCTAAAGGTGTCGCCATGGAAAGACATTATCCGGTTCGGAAGGTGCAGGAAGTTGAGTCCCCGTTTCCTTGGCCCATTCAGAGTGCTTAAACGTGTGGGCTTGCAAGCATACCAGTTGGAACTTCCACCGGAAATTAACAGGATCCATAACACGTTTCATATATGTTATCTTCAAAAGTGTTTGGTGGAAGAAGAAAGCGTCATTCCTCTTTCCGAGATAAGAGTGGACGAGAGTAACCGTTGTGTTGAGGAGCCCGAAGCTATTCTGGAGCGAAAGTCAAAGAAACTTTGCCACAAGGAAGTCCTGATGGTCAAGGTGCAATGGAAGCATCATCGTGGGGCCAATGTGACATGGGAAGCCGAGGAGGACATGAAGCGGAGATACCCTCACTTGTTTGTATGATCAAGATTTCGAGGACGAAATCATTTCCATGTCGGGGAGGATTGTAACACCCGGATTTTCGGTAAGTCAATTCCTTCTCTCTCTCTCTCATGTTCTCTTTTCTTTTGGTATGGATCCCAGTTAAGGTTTACCTTCATCTTTGGGTTTTAGTCTTGTGTGCGTGCTGAAGCTTGAAAATCAGATTTCGGGGACCGAGGAGGTGTTCGGCGACAGTGCCACGCGATAGAGACATTGTCACAATCTTTGTGGCATAGTCGCGGGGGTTGTAGGGACTCGCGATACAATCGGCGCACTTGTGCCCGCGATTGTGACAAGCGTCACTATCGCGTGGCACTATCGCTGTAAATGTATCGAAGGGTTTTTGTAGCGGGCGACAGTGCCCCGCGATTGTGACCAATGTCACTCTCGCCGGGCAAGGTCGCGATCGGGGTACTGGAGTATAAAAACTACCCAACTGATCCATTTCTCATTTATTTCAAGTGCAGAGCTAGTTGGTGCGATTTTTGGTGCGCTAGGTGAGTTTTCTTCATCTCTCTTCATTTATTTATCATAAATGAAAGCCCTAAATCATTTAAGGCTATTTCTAGGGTTGTTAGGTTTTTTGTGTGGTGATCTCAAGCATTCAAGTTCAAGAAATCCATCCTCTTCCATCTAAATTTTGCTAGGGTTTTAACAAAACCCACATTGTGAGTTCATACTCCCTTTTCTTAAACTTTATACATGTCAAACACTACGTTTTAAACTCCTACACATCTCCTTGATTTTGATTCACGTTTGTGAGATTTTGACCTAACTTTGTATTTTGGAGATTTTAGGGTTTCTACCATTTTCAACCAAAATGAAGGACTCCATTGTATATGATGTGGAATATGGTTTTATTTGCATGATTATGTTGGTTACATGAAAGAATATACATGTTTTCACTTTTATGATACTCATACTTATGATTGGGTCTTACCTAATAAAATGGATTTTAGTGAGAAAATACATAGATTATTGTTGTTATGGTCTATGATTGCATTAAAAAGGGGTTGACACTTGAAAGATGTTTGGGTAAAGGAAACATATTTGGCATGAAAAATGGCCACAATATGGTTCATGATTTGGACTTTGCATTTTCTTATCAGCAGTTAACCATAGGAATGCATTTTTGGAAATGAATGATACTAAAACTATATGTTTGATTATAGTTGGTCACAAATGTAATTGTGAAAATGTCTAGATTATTACTAGTCGATCCATAAGTATTGAGTCGACTTTCGTTTGGGATATCTTTCCCCTATGTAGTTAGTTGAGACATTGGGTCCTTGGAGGCAATTTGGTACGGTTATGTGGGATCGGTTACTAGCCATGGCCCATAAATTTAATCCTAGTGAATGAGTATGACTTAGTTCCTCGGGTTTCCCTCCCCCACATCTGAGTACGAACCGGCGTTGTTCGTGGCCATGGTTCCAAGTATTGAGCTCACAACCCGAAAAATGGTCTACTTTTGTGTTCTGCCACAATCCTTGGAAAATCGGGTCTCCCCCGTCATTGCAAGATGTATTTTGGACCGCAAGGTCATCATGTGATTATCAATTTACTTACAACTTCTTTTGGTGGAAAAAAACTTACTTACAGTTGCATTTAAATTGCTTTCCTAAATTGTCATATAAATTGTATATTCTCACTAGGCTTTAAGCCTAACACTTTTTCTCAAATGACATGTATAACAGGTTCCCTTAGCGGCGGGTCGTCAAAGGGTTGAGTGAAGAGCGTGGACTCTTGAGGGCATTTTTGAGATGATAGATATTTGGAGTCTTGGCGTTTAAAACAATTTACTTATTTTGGAATTTTTATGTTGACAACCTATGTAATCTAGATAGAAATAGTTTAGATTAGTTTGTTATCGATTTCCATACTTCATAAGCAGGTTTTGTAAACGCATACACTTTTACCCTTTTGGGTGGTTTGCTCCAAATACAAACGTCATATTGCCTAATTTTCAATATTTAAAATTACTCTAAATTTTAGGGTGTTACAAGTTGGTATCAGAGATCTAGTTTAAGCGAAGTAGGCATGAATGTAAGATGTCCAGACTTAGACTGAGTTTATTAAGTAATGATTTGTGAGATTGGGTAGAACATCTATGATGGGTCGGTCTTAGAATCTACGGAAATTATGTTAATCGAGCGTTGTAGTGACGGTAACGAGAATTCTTACGTATCATGTGTTCATAATTTCACTTAGCTAACGTTATTATGAAGATGTTTTACGTGAGTGCGCTTGTTTTACTGATGTTATGACAATTGGTAAATGTAGTAGTACATTCCTTCATGCTTAATTATGTTTACCTCTCTCTTACTCTTTCTCGTGCTTGTGTGACAACCATTACTCCATTATGGTGAATACTCGTAGTCGGCCGTTGGCCGATGGTGATTTGCACGAGGACAACTCGCCAGAACGAAATCAGTGGTTAGGGCGACGACTATCGTTCCTCCTGGTATGTCGCCGATATTCACGTGGGGAGGTGGAGCAAGTGCCTAGAGTGGAATTGGCATCCACGAACTCGGTTGTTCAAGAGGCGAACCCTCAAGCTGACATGATGGCCAACATCATGTATATGGTGACGTGGACTATGGACAAGCAGCAAGAGGCTTTCCTAAAGATGTTGGAAGATCAAGATGCTAGCCTCAAGAGACACGAGGCAGTGGCAGAAAATATGTTTTCGTTTGAACCTCCACTATATGGATTTATGTAACCAAATTTGAAGTCTATAAAAAATTTATATTAAATTGATAATTTATAAATAATCTTTACGAAATGGTATAAATAAAAGCAAATTTTGTGAATCGTATATATCTTTATTAATTAGTAGTTCTCTAAAAAATAACTATAATAATTGAATTAAAGATTTTACTAAAAGCATTTATCAAATTTTATTTAGATAATTTACAATAATTTATAAGGATCAAATAATTTTATTTATATAAATTTAATATTTATATATTTATAAAAAACATTTTAAAACTACTAAAATAATTAATTAATAAATAATAATAATATAAAAATAATTAATAATTCAAATTTAATAATAAATCAATAATTTTCTATAAATACTAATTAATAATTAGAATTTATATCAATTAATAATTTGCAATTAATATTGATTAATAGTTAACTTTTATTATTAACTAATAATAATTAAAATTTAATAACAGTTGATAATAATTGCTTAAAAAAGGAAATAACAATTAATAATATTCTGGACATAACTAGTAAAAAGTGGGAAAAAGAAATTCTAAATCTTAACACTATTTAAAATACTACGGTGAGGTTTGTTTTTTAAGAGGTGCAAAAGTCTGAAGTCTGATTTCAGTTCTGATTTTTAAGAGGTGGTGCTGAAGTCTGAAATCTGAAACAATAAGGGGCGTTTGGTTCGCAGAATGTTTTTGGATGAAATGGAATCTGTCAAAGGAATTTGACTTTGAAGAAATTGGAATGGAGTGTTGTCAAGTTTGACCACCTGTTTGGTTGACAGAATTGGAATGTAATCTGTTAAATGAATTAGAATTTTTCTGTTTGGTTCACAGATTGTAGCTTTAGAATTGGAATGGAATTTTGGTAAATGACCAAAATACCCTTTTTGTTTATTTTAATTTTTTGCAACAAAAATTACTTTAATGAAATAGTCATTAAATAGTTTAATTTTTAACTAAAATTGTTTTGATTATTTTAGCACACGAATGATGATTAGAGAGAGAGAGAGAGGGAGAGAGGGAGAGAGAGATGAGAGGAGAGATACAGGATAGAGAGATGAGAGGGAGGGAGAGAGAGGAGAGGAGAGAGGGAGAGGATAGATTGAGGGAGAGAGTAGAGAGATAGAGGGAGATAGGAGAGAGAGAGGAGAGAGAGGAGAGAGGGAGAGAGAGGAGAGGAGAGAGAGAGGATAAATTGAGAGAGAGAGGAGAGAGAGAGGAGATGAGTGAGAGGAAAGAGAGAGGAGAGAGGGAGAGAGGAGAGAGAGAGGATAGATTGAG
Source organism: Arctium minus (assembly GCA_954870635.1). Taxonomy (NCBI): domain Eukaryota; kingdom Viridiplantae; phylum Streptophyta; class Magnoliopsida; order Asterales; family Asteraceae; genus Arctium; species Arctium minus. The sequence goes on from OX941081.1 coordinate 149,715,566, forward strand.
AGAGAGAGAGAGAGGAGAGAGAGGGAGAGAGAGAGTTGGTGTCTGCTAATAATGTTGAACGGTAGTGGTGGTTGCCGGTGGCTGGTGGTGGTCAATGGTGGTCGGATGTGGTGGTGGTGGTGGTGGTCGATGGTGGCCGGAGGTGGTGGCCGGTGTTGGTAGCCGGAGGTGGTGGTCAATGGTGGCTGGTGGCGGTGGCTGGAGGTGGTGGCCGATGGTGGTGGTGCATATTATAAGGGGCAATTTTGTCCAAAAAAAATATGACATTCCATTCCAATGAAATACCACCTCCCCTCCAAGGAATGTTGAATGCCTTCATTTGTGGAATTCATTGGAATTCAACATTCTAATTCCTTAAAAAGAATGAACCAAACGATGTAATAGAATCTGGTCAACAGAATTCAACATTCCAATTCCATCAGATTCCATCAGAATCTGCGAACCAAACGCCCCCTAAGACTGTTTGTTTTTATAAATTGTTAAACATCTGAAATCTGAATAGATTCTTTTTAATCAATTCTTAATTTGTAGTTGAGTGGGATTGAGGTTCAACATCATCAGGGAAGAACAAAAACAACACCAGAACAAAAAAGAAGAAGTTAGTTACAACTCCTAATGCTCTTGGTACAACCCTCTCTTCTACCAAGAACAAAAACAACACCAGAACCCACTAGCTTCAAGAAAAAACCATTCTCAAATTGAAGCTTGATGCCACTTCAAATCTGAATTCCATATAACCCACTTCCAAACCTTCAAATTTCACAAAATATATTTCGAAAAGTTTAATTCCACAAAACCCATTTTAAAAGCTCAAATTCCATAAAAGCCACTTCACTTTTGAGCTAACAAAAACAAACCGATAATGAAGATGATGAAGACGATTGCTCCCAGAAACATTGCTCCTAGATTTTTCCACAAAACCGATTCACTTCACTTCACTTTTCTTCCGTTTTCAAGAAACATTGATGAACCGTGATATTATCGAAAGAACCACTTCGACAGGGAAGAACCAACCGTTGTCTGTTGTTGTTCCATTGATGAACCGATTCCACAAAACCCACTTCGACAGGAAAGAATCAACTGTTGTCTGTTGTTGTTCCATTGATGAACCGATTCCACAAAACCCACTTCGACATGAAAGAACCAACCGTTGTCTGTTGTTGTTCCATTGATGAACCGATTCCATAAAACCCACTTCGACAGGAAATAACCAACTGTGATATTATCGAAAGACTTGCAGATTTCAGGGTCTGTTTGTTCGGTCAATTGAAGAGGAGAGAAGATCGATTTGGAGAGGAGAGTGTTCGTCTCGTTCAAAGAGGAGGCAATAGTCTCAAGTCTAGACTGGAGGCTGTTAGATTTGGAGAAATAAGTGAAAAAAAAGTGATAGGTTTATCACTTTTTCGGTAAGTGGAAAATAAGTGTTAAGTGGATCTTAATTTATGAAGAAAACAAATACACTTAATTGGACAACTTCTGACCGTGAAAGTGATAGGGGGCTCTTAAGTGCTTATTTCTAAAAAAACAAACAAGGCCTAACATTTTAATATTGTCAACTAATTTATATCTATTCAAATAAAGTTCTTTAATTAAAAATAAATTAGTTTATAGTTGACCTTCAAAGTGCAATCACCTTGTAGTATCAACCCGGTAACTGAAACGGGCGTGCAAAAAACCGGCCCGCTCCATTTTGACCCCTATAAATACCAAAAGCTGTTTGATTTACTTGCTCTTCATCAAACAACAATCTCAACGTGTTCTCTCCCTACCCCTCTCTTCCACTCTGCCTACCCCTTGCCATCTCTTAATTCTCTAATCTGAAATTTTTATCGGTTTTGATTGTATCGCCGGCGGATCTGTGATCGTTTGGAGGTTGTATTGATTCATATATACTGATCCGCATCGCTTGATCGAGGTAGTTTTGCTGTCTTGGTGAAGAAATAGCGAAGAAATTTGATTCAATTTTGTTAGATATTTTTGTATAAGCAAGAGAGAAATCAAGCGATAATGGAGAACAGTAAGCAACAATCTGGAGGCTCTTCGTCTTCATCATTTACTGAAACTCTCTTTGGTCCTAAGGACGGCGGTGCCTCTTCCTCTGGCCTTTTTGGCTCTGTTTTTGGTCCTTCTTCCACGGTATGCCTTTATATTTTCCGGTTGATTAGCTTGAGAATTTGCTTACTTATTGTAGGTAGACTTATATTAACTGATTCGGATAGATTCTGTCTACTAATTCAATTCATAACGGAGCTGTTTCTGTTTAATCCGCAATTGAACGATTTTGTTAATTTTTCAAACTAAATGTAACCATCCGCAACTCTAGAAGTTTAATTTAGGCTTCTTTCATCTCATTGCTGGCAAAAGTTCAATGTAACAATGAGCTCTTCTGCATCATGAGACTATGAACTACGCTAAATCTCCAACTCGTATATGCAATTTTGACAAGTGACGACTGTGTGTTCGAATACATGTGAAATCTTGCACACTGCACAACTTTGCTTCAACAGTACAATAAGTTCATGTCTGTCTATGGACCAATGTTCGAACTTTTGATTGAAAGTTCGAAACGCAGATCATTTCTGGCCATTTATATTACCTACACTTTGCATGATCCCAAACGAGCTACCAGAAGTTTCTAAATTCAGGCTGCATGCCTGCATCCCATGATTTCGATAAAAGATGAATTGTTGCCATCACACGTTCACACTTGATGTTAAACTACTGCTTAAATTTTGTATTGTAATTGTTTGCTCTCTCCTTTTCACTTGCTTGTTTATTTAATTAAGTTTACCACTTCTGTTTCAGGGACTAGGAAAAGAATCATCTCACTGTAAGTACACAGGATCATCGAAAAAGCAGGATTTTGGAAGTTCCAAACATTCAACAACAGGTTGGTATAATTTCTCAGTGTAATTAGTTTAATTCACTTATATAATAATCGAAATCCCTTTTTATAAACTCTCCTTTCACTCTCCAGATTGCAAATCACAAAGAAGCGAGGGTGAAAAGGGGAGGAATCCAACATACCAAACCGAATCAGCAGAACCAAGCTATCTCAGTTCATCCATCTACTATGGTGGCCAAGAAGTCTATCCTCCAACCAGCCAAAACACTTGCTCTCAGCGTACCGTGAGTATCTCCCACATTTACGTTAACAGAATGAACAACAAACGATTTGGAACTAACAGTATTTGTTGATCTCTTTTTGGTTGATTAGTTCAAGAAAGGCGGAGGAGATGAAGATCCGAATGGAAGCAGTGCTTCAAGGGGAAATTGGTGGCAAGGTACTTCTTATCAATTAACTTTTGTTAGAAACAATAGCCCGAATCTAAAATCAGAAACGATTTATAAACAGACTTCTTTTGATCTCAAAGTTTCAAAGAAGTAAATGTTGCAATTGTCATAAAGGGTAACCAACTGTCTTGTTTCTTTGTTTCTACAGGATCTCTCTACTATTGAAAACTTGGTCTCCATTTCTGCTATTTCTACTGTTGCATGAAAGGTATAGGATATTGCAAATTAGTGAAAACCTCATTTCAAGGACTTGTTCTTTTGTGTCTTAGTTCTCTTTAAGTCTTCACCAGTCATGTTTTTGGCTACTTATTTTGTGTTCAATCAGAGTGTAGTGTTGTAATACTGATTTCTTTTTCTGAAAGCCCTTTTCGTCCGGAGTTTTACAACTTGTTGTCTTGATTGTTTAAATTGATTTTGACTGAAATATGGTCCGCTCTAAAAATGATTGATCTACATCAACGGCAATAACCAACCTTATTGGTCTACTAACCCAAACCTTTTGTGCACCTTTTGGTTTGGTGTACCAAGCACATACATATTTTTGTTTGATAGATGACTTGCAACAATAATAACATTATGTATGTTAATGGGTTTCTGAGAATATGTGAAAATCCCATTACATTACTATTCAAAAGAGTCCTTGAGGAGAGAGGATCTATGGAAGATAAATTATCCAAAGTCTAGTTGATGTATGATTCCAACACGCTTCTTCCAACAAAGGCTAGACGGGAATAGATTGTTCTTAGAGTGTGGAGTCCCTAGAGTGGTAGACATTACTCTTCAAAAGAGTCATCGAGGAGAGAATGAAGTTTCCAACATATACAGACGAGAAACGCTTCAAGTCTAGCTGATGTGAGACCCCCAACAACTTTTAAAATTGGATTTGCAAACTCTTGAACGGTTCCGATACAAATTAGACTTTATATTCAACATAATTTATCGCAAACCAGATAAAAAGCAAACACAAAACACAGAACAACAGTATCATCACCAAGCAAGAAAATGGGATTTATTCAAAGCAGTATTTCAAACTCACTCATACAACATACACACATACATAATTCCAATTGAAACCCAGCACCCTTCAATCTTTCAAGGCAATGTATAAGCTGCAAAGCAAATTTTCCAAACTGGTCAGCCCTACAAAACAGAACACCTAAAACCATAGGTTAATAAATAAATAAATAAATAACCAACCTCCGCAATGATAACCAACGGGCCGATCAGCGATATTGCATCGCTTAGGAATGGTCATGGCGATCTCCGGCTTAATCCCGGAACTCTTGGCCGTATTAGACAGCATGACGGCACACAGGCATTTTGGGTTCTTCCCTAGTTTCGTCACCTGGGCGCAACAGCGCCCAGAAACAGAAGCGTTCACATCTTGTGCAGCTGATGCACAAGGTGCAAGCTTGAACGCTTCCATATCAGGATTAGCTTTGCCACATTCACCAGCTCCATTTACTTCACTCAATCCGGTTATTATCACAAGGACAACAAGAACAGCACCAAACAAGTGTACAAGTTTCATTGAAGCTGCCATTTGTGAATGAGAAGCAGTTGTGGATTCATTGGGTTTTATAGTGGTTTTTGGCTATAAACAAAGTTGGTTTCACTATCTTTAATGGTAATGGAGGAAGCACCATCAAGGGTTTGGTATCTGGAATCATGGAAGCAAGAATTGTAAGAGGCTTTTTGAAATATTTAATGACTTTTTGGTGAGTGTGTTATGAGAGTGTTTGTGATCGACCTGAAAACTATATCAAGTTGGAGCTTGAATAATTTATTTTCAATTTTTGAGCAAAGCTCATTCAATGATTTTGGGTTACACATTTTGACCTAAAGTTCAACATATATAATTCCGTTTTTGGACTCGAACTTGAGATCGATTAACTTGTTTATTGGTTGAACTTGATATGTTTGGTTCGAAAAAGTATATGTTTGTATGGCTCGACTCAACTAGAAAAATTTAATCGTTCTTTGAATGAACCGGGTTGAATATTGGTGTTAGGGCTCGACTCGTTAAGTTAAATGGGCTCTATTTTGTGTTTGAGGTCAACTCAAGGTCGAGAATTACTAAGCTCACGAGCTCAAGTAACTTGGTAAATGCTGGAATCGTTAATTAATACCTCTACTTGTTGGATAAAGTAACTAACAAGTTGTGTTTTTTTTAAAGCTTTTTTTAAGAATCGTTAATTACTTTCTCCGCCGTTTCTAGGGATTTTTTTAAGTTATTTGATTGATTTTGAAAGATTTTTAAGTTTTTTTGTTAATTTCGAAGGATTAAGTTTTTTTTTTTGTTGATTTCCAGACTTTTTCGGTTTTTTGTTTGATTTTGAGGGACTTTTTCGGGGGATTTTTTGTTGATATTCCATGTATTTTTCAATATCTCAGAACACCCTTAAAAGTTTAGTGAATGCACATTTCATTCCCCAAAAAATAAAAATTATACTAACGAAAATAAATTGAACGATACACTCGAGACTTCATAGGTCCGCCCCAGACAACGCCCCTAGAACAAAGCTTCACAACACGAAATCCCAACGCCCATATGCAGTCAATTTGAATCTAAGTTTGGAGAGCCCATATGCTTCATAACTACTACCATGTATTGATGAATAAAAATTTATTGTCCCAAAATTCATTGTCCTTTTTCTGTCCCACCAATCATGTGAATACACATCAGATTTTTATTTAATATAAGTTTATGGACTGATTTCAAGTGGAGTAGGTCCATTTGTTATGTCCATATATAGGATTAATCGATGGTTAGCTCAGAATTTTTGCCAAGCGAATGCACCTTTAAGGTGGATCAAAAGCTCATAAAGTTACAATTTGATCTTGTGAAAAAGCGAACGTAGTTTGATCTTGTCGATTGAGCGGCAACCCATGGGATTAATTGCTAGCATATTGATGACCTTTTACGGTCTTCTTGGCTCAACCATCAAATCAAGGCATTTATATTCATATATTGTTTAATATCTTGTCATAATAAATAGCACTACAAAAAAAAACTATCTTAAACATGGTGCTTTTCTACACAAGGATGCATTAATGTCTTTGGTGCCGTTTGTTTTTTAAGAGGTTTAAAGTCTGAAGTCTTATTTTAGTTATGATTAATAAGAGGTGGTGTGTAAAAAGGTCTGAACGATTCAGACTTAAGAAATATTATTTTTATGAACATTATAAACCCTAATTTTCCTTTTAACTCCGGTGTTTTGTTGATTAAATTCGTAGAGTTTGATCCATCCATCTTATATATTTTGAATCATATGAGCATATGATAATAAGATATGACGGAACCAATTTTATGAACTTAATTGTACTATAATTCTGTAAATGCTTCAAAATGGATTTCTAACAAGATATCACCTTAAGAGCATTATTAGATTCTCTGTAATTGAGAAAATAGGAATTTTAGACAATTTTCTCCAATAGATTCTCCAAAACTTTTTTTTTTTAAATAGAGAAAGTAAGAGAAATGATGTGAAAATCTCTAAATTTGAAAAACTTCCAAAAAATGATTACAATGAAAAATAAACATTTTTTTAATTATATTCTACTAATAAGAAATCTTAGAATTAAATGTTTAGGAGATAGAAATTATTTTTTATTAAATGTATGATATATTTTAAAATATAACGAAATGTTGTAATCTCTAAAATAGAGAAGTTGTTGAAGTTGAATGTTATTCTTTTTGGAGATTTTAATTTCTTATTCTCCATTTTGGACAGATTTTGAAAAATCTGATGAAGACACTCTAGCATCTTAAATAGATTAACACGATTAAGGTGTCGTTTGTTTTTTAAGAGGTCTAAAGTCTGAAATCTTATTTTAGTTATGATTAATAAGAGTTTGTGTGTAAAAATGTCTGAACGATTCAGACTTAAGAGTCATTAAGAGGTTTTAAAAAAAAAACAAGCACTAAGTGTCTTTTCCAAATCGAAATGAAATGAACATCATTAGCTATTTTAAAATAATTGAAAATTATGTAAAACATTTATTTTTCATGAATTAGGTAATTAAAAGAAAACTTACTTATGAAAAATTAATTAATATATCTCATAAATAAAATATGATATCATCAAACGACAATGATTACAATAAGTTGATTGTTGAAAAACCAACACCCAAGTACTATAAAGGGAATATCGTGCAATTAGTGATTACAATTAAAAACCACTTAGGGTATAAAATAATCTAAAAGAAGTGAATATGTTATTTAATTTTATCTTTTTCTTGATGAAATTTTTAATATAGTAATGTAAAATGAATTAACGTTTAGACCAAATGCATCATGATTTACAGTTAGTTAACCCCCTAGATAAAGCATATATTTATGACTGAGTAACATCATTATACAATTGCTCATGGACACTCAACTTTTACGTAACTAATACTAGAATGATCTGCCAACCAATATCAAATAACACATTTAGAGATAATGTTTCAGTAAAAATATTATAACTATTGGTGTTTATGAAGGATATGTTTAACTTATCATCAACATAATAAATAATGAGTGTTGATTGTCTAAATGTAGAGATTAAGAACATTAGGCAAAAGCTACAAAATGACTTTTTATAATACCTGTTAAGTCAGATTTTATAGTAATCATTGTATTTATAGTCTTGTGCTAATACTGTGTTCAAAGTGTTTTTATATCTTGTATTGGCCAAGGGTATTTAAGTCCCTTGTGGCCTTTGTGTTGTGTAAGACATTAAGCACATACTTGAGATATACACAGACTTTGCATCATTTACTTTCTCTCTCATAGAATAGATCGATCTTGGATTATCAATTGGTATCAGAGCCTAATCTTTTCTGAGAGGATTGAGAGAAACAAGATTTGATTTCTGAATTTGCGTTTAAATCAGAAAATTTGATTGATTTCCTTGATTTTTTCAAGAAAATCTCATTTTTTGATTTTTCATCAAATTCAAATTGAATTTTGATCGATTTTTATTGTAAATTGGTTCGTTGGATCCGGTTTCAATAGCAGAACATATTTGATTCACATCGATTCGCAAGAAATTGATTTTTGGAGGTCAATTTCGAGATATCAGTTTGTTCGACATCAGACTTCTGTTTGTTCATTGAATTCTTCATTTTTACGATTTTTGCTTGTAATTGATTGTAAATTTTGATTAGAAAAGTGTAATCGATCATATCTGAGTAGTTAAAAATCATTAGATTTGAGTTTGTGTTCATATTTGGAAGGGTTCTCAAGATTTTCGTCAGATCTCTGTTTTGCGCCAGATCTCCTATTTTTGTGCCAGTTCTTCAAGGTTTTCGCCAACATCATTCAGTTCATCAGGGGTTCAGTTTCTGGAGTAAAAGTCAGAATTTCGTCATCTTCAGTAGCGCAAATCTCAAATTTGCGCCTCTTCATATTAGCGAAAATCTTCCTTTGCGTCGGGTTCTTCTTTAGTTTTTCGCCAAGTTCAGAATCTCGCCATTAGTTCTTCGCGCAAAGCATTCTTTGTGCCACCTTCTCCTCGCGCAAATCTCTAGTTTGCGCCACCTTCTTCTCGCGCAAAACCAGTTTGCGCCAGCCTCTCTGCTTTCAGACTTTGCTTTTTCTAAGTTTTCTGACTTTATGGATATGTCAAAATTTTCTCTTCAAGCTCAGATTTACAAGAACGACATCATGATGTCGTTGGGAACTGACAATCGTCCTTCGATTTTGATCAACGAGAATGAGTTCACTCAATGGCAAGATCGGTTTATTAACTTCATCGAGTGTCAAGCAAACGGAGAAAACATGATGAAGTCACTCACTCAAGGACCTTTCGAAAAGCCCTTTAAAGAGATTCCCGCAACTGCAAATACACAGGCTACTAGGATTTTGAAGCCTACCGACGAGGACACACCTGAAGAGATTTTGCGGTATAAAGTCGATCGGGAGATAAAGTCTAATTTGATCCTAGCCTTGCCAAATTCTGTCTACAACCGGATTGACTGTTACAAGAACAATCCAATGCAGATGTGGACACAATTAGAGAAGATTATGTTTGGATCAGTGGTTGCAACACAACTCCGGCAAACGCGCTACATGAATAACTTTGAGGAGTTCAAAGCCAAGGACGGTGAGTCTCTGAAGAGTGTCTTCGACAGGTTCTGGGTAGTGCTGAACGATCTGCAAAAGATCAAAGTGACCAAGACTGAGTTAGAGACTAATCTGAAGTTCCTCAACGTTCTTCAACCAGAATGGAACAAATCATGCCACCGTTTGAGAAATGATGTACGGGTTCTACCATGCAAATCCAAGAACTTTATGAGATTTTGATGACAGATGAGAGCATCGTCAAGGAGAAGAAAGCCAAACTTGATAAGAAGAACAAGCCAAAGACTGTGGACCCGATTGCTCTCCTCACGAGCCAATTGGCTGAACAAGCATTGTCTGAGAATGCTTATGACGGGGCCACTGATGACGATGGCGAGGCACTAGAAAAAGCAATGATTCTTCTCTCCCAGCACTACAACAAGAAGTTCCAGCATCGATCGGGTTCCAACAACCTTCGCTTCACTTCGGGGTCTAAAAAGAACGAGCCTGCCAAAGTGCCCGAGCCTAAGAAAGCTACTGCGTGCTTCAACTGTGAAAATCCGGGTCACATCGCAAAGGAGTGTCGAGTAAATGTGGTTCGGGATTCGGCATATTACCGGAAGAAGATGGAACTAGCCGAAAAGAGAGAGAATGGAACCGTTCTGCTAGCTGAAGACGAATACTGGCTAGATCACTCCGATAACGAAGCAGAAAATGAGGAAATTACAGCCTTGTGCTTTATCGGAGATGATGACAGTGACGATGATGATGAAGATTCTTCAACTGATGAATCTGAGGTACCTTCAGAATTTGATTACAAATTTATTTCATCACAAATGAACGTCATTATAACTGCTTTACATGACTTACGTTCAAAGTTTTTATCTGAAAAGCATATTAATCAAGAAAAGTCTATTTTGATTGAAAAATTGCAAATTTCTTTGAAAGATGAAAATTTTATTATGTCAGATACGAAAGAGAAATTGGATGACTTAGAAATTTTAAATCAGACTTATCTTGATTCTTTGACGGAAATGACCAAGTTAAAAGAAAATTTTTCGGATAAAATAAATGAGTTGGAAGAAAAATTATATTTGAGAGATCAAACTGAACAAACAATATATATGAATAAACCGCGGAGTTATGATTCAATAAAAGAAAAATGGGGAATTGGTTTTGAAAATCCGCATTTTTTAAATCAAGCTATAGAAAAATCACCCACTTTATATGAATTCGATTATTTAAGACTTGCTCGATATGCTCCTCAATTCAAAACTGATTGGATGAATGAAAAACAAGTTTTAGATATCGAAAATAAGAAAAGGATGAATAACATTAAAATGGAGCTTCCGTTTGTTTATACTCGTGAAAATGCAAAATATTTTCCTGAAAAATCAAAGAAGTCCAGAAGATCTAATAATGTTTTAAATGTCAAATCTTCCATTAAATCTTCATTACCAAACGATTATTTCGATATATATGCCATTAACGCTAATAAGGAAAATATATCTCTAGTTTCTTATGATTCTAAGAGATATATTATCTCATTAGTGTTAGAGGGAAAAATCGTTGATCTTGAAGTTAAAATGGAAGAACAAAGTCTTCAAAACGAATTTGAAAACGATTTATTTCTTTTTATTATGAAATCAAGTTTTGAAGAAAATTTAATTTCTCAAAAACAAGATTTTGATGACAAAATTAATTCTGGATTTTCTACTGATTCTAAGGAAAATATGCAAGAAGTTCCAATCAGTGATAGTTTGCGCCAACCACTGGTAGAGCAAACTGACAATTTGCGCCAACAGCTGGTAGCGCAAAATGCAGTTTGCCCCACCAGTAGGTCGCACAAATTTTGTTCAGTCTTGTGTTTTTCTGAAAATTATGACTCTGAGGCTAGTTCAAAAACGATGAATGATCAGTTTGGTTTCTTCGATAAAATCTCTTCTTCACATTCAAATCTTAAATCGGAATTTATTGATGAATCTTTTACGCTAAATGATGAGTATTATAAACCAAAGTGTAAAAGAAGAAGGTCAAGGAAGTCAAAGAAGCAAGCTAATGTCATTTCTGAAAATTCTAATTCTTTTGATTCTAATGTTTCAGATAGGACTTTGAGGACTTCTACAAGGCAAATATGGAGGGTCAAGCAGAAATCTGATGAATCTGCGACTGTTGAGGATCGATGTGTAGATAATCTTTGTAATAAGGATACATTTGCATTTTGTAATAAAATCACAAAATATTCAATAAAGCAAATGATTCAAATTGCAAAATATGTCTCATATTCTTCCTCTGGTTCTAGTTCAGATGATTATGCTTCGTCCTCTACTGATGAATATGTTCATTCCTCTGATAATTTTACCCATGCTTTGTTTGTCAAATCTAACAAATATACTCGTTTTAGAAATGCAAATAACAAACCTGGATCCAAATTTCAGTGGATTCCAAAATCTAAATTGGTGTTGCAGGCTTCCAAAACTTAAAGGGAAATCAGAACTTCGACTTCTAAACATATCTGTTTAGGACTCATTCTTCAACTGTTAATGACTTCTGAGTAAAACAACTCAGGACTCGCCCTTCAATGTGTTTAGCTTCTGGACTTATGAGAAACTGTGAGCGCATCTACTTCAAATTCTGCTGCACCTATCTCTAACAGTGATGTTGTTCCAGTTACATCAAGATATTCAAGAATCTTAGCTAGTTCAATCAGAACCTCAATAAGTGCAAACCAAACACATTGATATGAGGAACCTCATGTGGAAGAAGGTATTAGAATTATATTTTGTTCCAACTAAATATTAACTTGCCGATATTTTTACAAAAGCCTTAATTGAAAAACGATTTAATTTTCTGCTTTCAAAACTCGGCATGTTGAATTTAAAAGTTTAAACCTTCACAAATTTTATTCTATAAAGTAAAATTTTTACATTTTCTCTTTCTTTTGAATAAAATGTGTGTCTAGGATAAATTTTCAAGTTGCTTTGTTTATATCTAAGTTTTATATGTTCATATTTCAAGACTTACAAAAATCGAAAAGTCAGCAAAACATGTTTGAAATTTTTGAGGACTGCTTTAAAGTTGTGTCATTCGGAATATTTATAGTTTACAATGCTTAGAAAACCTAAAAAGTCAAAATTATGGATCGTAATGGAAATATAGGCTAAGCACTTAGATGTAAAACCAAGTGATTGAGATGAAAATTAAATATATAAAATACAGAAATCTCTAAGTTTAAAAGTTTGTACCTGTGACCTTTCTGGTTTGGGAAAGTAAGTTCTGTGGGATGCTTGTCATCTGGTCCCCTAAGGTCAATTGGTTTGAGAGTGATCGAACCCAAATCCTTCTATAGAACCAGATTGGTCATGTTCTACTGGTATGAATGGGTTTATAATGTGTCGATGTAGCCTTTCTGACCTGGGAGAGTAAGTTCCAAGGGGTGGTTGACACCTAGTCCCCTGAGGCCAACTGGTCTGGGAGCGGCTGACCCAAATCCTGCAATAGGATCAGATAGAAAGTTACGTTTACGACATGTTTTTTTTACTTACCAAACTTATTGATTAAAAGATGCCAATGTGCACAAGCTTAAAAGATGCCAAAGAGCACAATCATGTCAAGATGCCAATGTGCACATTTTATAAAAGATGCCAATGAGCACACATCTCATGATACTTGGTGATATTTTCAAGTTGCGATAAACCTATAAATTTGTGAAAGTCTTAATTCTTGACAGCTTAGTGTGAGTAAAGACAAAGTACTCTATTATATTTTTTAGAATTACATTTACTTGAAGCTAATCAAAGTTCGCATGCTAGCACACTGAATAGATTGATGAAAGTTTTTTGAAACTGAACATGTATTAACTTGATATGCAATGAAGCTTGTATCTGTATCCAAAAACACACACTTGATTTCAACTGCTGGATTAATCTGTGATATTTTACTGAGTAGAATTTAATTTGTTTGGTGTTTAAAATTTTATATATTTAGTTGTTTCAAAATACATATTCAGTATATTTTTCTTTCTACGATTGATGTTTCGATACTAGTGTTCTCATATCTGTGTAAGTGGGTTTGTGCATATTTCGAGGGGGAGTGCATAAGGAGAAAAATCTGAAAGAACATCTGATCATATCTTATTTTGAGGGGGAGTACATAAAGTGAATACAGTGGAAAGTGCATTTGTGTAGGGGGAGTAAAAGAGATCATCAGATATGAAGCTGTCTCTTCTCAAGCATAGACATGACCAAGATGATTCACATCATCAAGGTCATGAGGGGGAGAAGTTAAAGAGACAAAGAGTTCAAAGTTTATCTACTCAAGATTCTATTTTTTCAGCTATACTTGTTCTTATGCTGTTCCAGCTCCGACCACCACAGCTCCTTCGAGTACATTTAAAAGAGGTGCGTCGTCGAGAGCATAAGTTGATGTTCCTGTTCCTGAACCGATTGTTCCTACAAGCTTATTACAAACTGGTCCAGTCTTGTCAAGGCAGCAAATACAACATAGACTGAAAGATGCTGAGAAGAATTTTTTTTTTAGTCAAGAAGCTACGCTAAGACGCTTAGAAGGTCTGATTTGAGTTTGAAGATGGGTGTAACAGCCTACTTTGAAGACCGAAGCGCCAATGATTACTAAGGGGGAGATTGTTAAGTCATATTTTATAGCAATCATTGTATTTATAGTCTTGTGCTAATACTGTGTTCAAAGTGCTTTTATATCTTGTATTGGCCAAGGGTATTTAAGTCCCTTGTGGCCTTTGTGTTGTGTAAGACATTAAACGCATACTTGAGATATACACAAACTTTGCATCATTTACCTTCTCTCTCTACTTTCTCTCTCATAGAATAGATCGATCTTGGATTATCAATACCAAACAACTTGTTATTTGTAGTGAAAGAGTTAGGGGTTGTTTACCAATTTTTTGATTAAGTCCTGTATGGATAAATTTGTCTGTCTGGATAAATCTGTCTGTCCGAGTAAAAATGTGTTGTTGTTTACTTTTTTACCTGAACCAACCGTCTGAATGGTAGAAATGATTGATCTACCCCTCAAACAAAAATATGTTCAAACAAAAATATGTTGTTCTTTACTGTTGTTTAGGTTTTCTTTTAACATGTTTGAACCAATTTTTATTTACACCAGTTCAATCAAAATCAAAAATCTATTGTTCATCAAACCAAAAGGCTACCATTTATCAAGCTATTTAAACATCAAAACATAATAATCAAAATATTTGAACATCGAATTATCAAAACATAAGAATCCACACAAACACCGAATGAGTTGCAGTCGTGGAATAAATCCAAAAGAAACCACAACAATCTGTGATCTTCAATCTTGTAAACTCTTGTAAATACAGAAGTATTAAACCCAAAAGAATAAAAATCAAGACCTACATTGATATCATTAACACCAACCTTATCGAAAACCAAATCAAAAACCAAATCGAAAACCAAATCGAGCATTTATTCAGAAACGAAACCAAATCGAAAACAGAACTCTGTAACCAAATCAAAAACGGAATCGAGAAGCGTTGTGGACGGCGACTAGCGACAGACGGTGACCAGAGGGATTGCAGTCGCCGACGATGAACAATGGAGATGAGAATCGACGTGGGAGGCGATGTATGTGGGAAGAAAATCAACGATGATGATGATGATGATGATGATGGAGGCGTATGTGGGAGGAAGGGAAAGAAACGATGATGATGATGATGGAGGCGTATGTAGTGGGAGGAAGGGATTAGGTTTAAGTCTGATGGGTTTTTTTCTTTTTCTTTTTTTTTTGTTAAAGGGTCGAATTGTCAAATTTTTGGCTTAATGGGGACAACACCTCCCTTACCCACTTAGCGGATAAGCCACTTTTGTCTGCGTGAATAAGCCATTAAGCCACAAGTAAACACTCCAAACGTCTGCGCAAATAAACATTTTTTATCATTAAGCTCATTAAGCCACAAGTAAACACCCCCTTAGACAACTCTATAGTGGTTTTATGACCGCTTACGGCATCTGTGACAGTTTTGTTTCTTTTTTACGGTTTTGACATGATAAAGGCCCATTGGACCAAATACGCACGTCTATCCATGGGCCACAGATGTTCGTCCATGCCAGAATCAGTTTTCCAATATATTTTCTCATAAAATTGAATTTATTAAAGTTTCATTTTTCAAATAATTGATTTGTCAACTAATGATTCAAAATAAATTTAAATCACTTAAAACTTACTTGATTAAATCATGTATTTATGTTTTCATAACCATACTAATTACATTTTTGTACAATTTTTAAATGTTGAAATATTGCAACAACACTATGCTAAAATACTTTTTAAAAAAAGTTTCATGTCTTTCTAAATTTGTTTTATAAAAAGGTTAATATGATGATTTATTTCTTGTAATATATTTTTTTTGTTTAACTTCATCCTAACAACCAATGATAAAATTTGTTAGGTCGTCTAATTTAATCATAATAATTTATTGTAATATCATCGAATAAGATATAATCCATAAAATTAAAAGTTGCGTTAAGTACTATAGAAGGTTTGTTGTATTATGATAAGATATTATATGACATTTTTCAAAAAAAAATCATGCATCTTGAGGAAAAAGAATCTTGATGTAGAGTTTATTTACTCAACATTCTATTTGTTAAACGTTGCATCTACAAAGGGAATGAGGCATAAAATAGCAACTTTTTGTCATCGACGTATCATTATGTAAATGAAAATGCTTATCGGTTATCATCCGTTTTAGGCTACCTTGATTGATCCATCCTACGGTACTAGATCTTTATATGGCCATTCTATCACCGAGTTACCAGAGGTGGATTCGGGAATTCTTGGGTATGGTGTCACAAAATAATCTCCATATTAATATATACTAAAATAAAAATGTAGTTAAAAGTATAGTTTCATAAATAAATAAATAACATGAGATATAAGCTACAGTCTGTAATTGTTCCCTACGAGACTTCATCTTTTGGAAGTGATTGAGTATGTCTTAGTTCGTGACCAAGGCAAGTGCTTCTTTTTCTACGGAACAAATGATCGAATCATTCAAAAAGTCGTCACCCATCCAGTGGCGGATCCATATATGAATGCAATTACCGTAAAAAAATGTGTATTTAATAAAGATTAAGTATTACATTTACCATATATGAATGCAATTAACGTTAAAAATATGTTATTTTTTTAGAGTAAATTACATTTTTAGTCCCTATGGTTTGTTAAAAATTGCAGATTTCGTCCCTGTGGTTTTGATATTTCGATTTTCATCCCTATGGTTTGTAATTCATTTCAAATTTCATCCCTGAGTCTAAAACACTACTTTTAAGCATGAAGGACTAAAATAGAAAGGAATTGTAAACCATAGGAATGGAAAAAAGCAATAAAATATAAATCTTAAGGACAAAAAAGATAATGAATTATAAACCATAGGGATGAAAATCATAATTTCAAAACCATAAGGACGAAAATAGAAACTTTTAACAAACCACAAGGACTAAAAATGTAATTTACTCTATTTTTTATTTGTGTTAACATTAAAAATAGAGTAAAGTTCACTTTTGGTCCCTAACGTTTGTCATTTTCAACGGATATTGTCCCTAAACTATCGAAACTCGGATTTGGTCATTCACGTTTGTCATTTCACTTTGATTTTGGTCCCTCTCACTAACGACCGTTAGCTTTCTCCGTTAAATCTAATTTAATGGGGGTATTTTAGTCAATTTACTATTTTCTTGGTTTTTCTTTTTTCATTTTATCTTTTGTCTTCTTCTAAACCCACAAGGACCAAAAATACGTGCGCGCACACACACACATATATAATACATACACTATGCAAATATAACACAACACACACCTGCATATGTATAAACACGCACACACCTTCATCTTCTTCGGTTAACATCACCCCTAAACCACCCCCACACACCTTCATCTTCTCTGGTTATCTCCTCCGACCACTATTCTATTTCCGGCCACCACACAACATAAGTATAACAACTATCAAAAATTGAAACAAATTTTTTTGACTCATCACCGATTTGATTTTAAACAAAAATGGAACATATTTCATCGGCGAAAAACTGAGGCCTCCATCACTGTGCAAAAAACGATCACCCAAACACTCTCTCTCTCTACTATATCTCCATGACTCCGTCACTATGCAAAAAATTAAGGTCTCCCATCGACGAACTTCATCCGACCAACCCACCCAATAAACATCGATGATGAGATACAAGTCCCACCACTCGTTTTTTCCCGGTGTTGCACGTCCCAGCGATGGGTTTATTGAAAGTGGTGAGTCTTTTCTTCAGATTAAAAAAATGGAGGGTTTTGTTTGATTCTGGGAGCGTAAAAGAAAGGGGTGGTGGATTTGGTTTTTCACCGGCAAAGAAAAGATAGAGGGACAGTGGTTTTGTTATCTTTCAGATAAGCTTTTTTTTTTTTTTTGGGGGGGGGGGGAGGGCAGATGGGAGACAGAGAGAAGATTTTTGGGGGGAAAGATGGGAGATAGAGAGAAGAGAGAGAAAGTATTAGGTGGGCCTCTAGGGGAATGGGTGGTTATTATTTTTCTTTTATTTTTTATTTTTTTTACAATTAATAATATATAATATGTTTTTTTAGTTTTAATATAAAAGAGATAAAATGATTGAAATGCCCATCATTAAATTAAACTTAACGGAGAAAGTTAACGGTCGTTATTGAGAGGGACCAAAACCAAAGTGAAATGTCAAACGTGAGGGACCAAATCCGAGTTTCGATAGTTTAGGGACGATATCCGTTGAAAATGACAAACGTCAGGGACCAAAAGTGAACTTTACTATTAAAAATATTGTTAAGAGTAAATTACATTTTTGGTCCCTATAGTTGCCACCCAATATCAACTTTGGTCCCTTTTTTTAAATTAATTACAATTTTAGTCACCGTGGTTGTCATTTTGTTTCACTTTTAGTCCCTCTGACTAACTCAAGTTAAAAAAACAAGTTAAACTAAGGATACTTTGGTCATTCTACTCCTTTTTGTTCTATTTCTTTCTATTTTATTAGAAATTTAATAATACTATATATTAGATTATATTCAATAGTTATTTTTTGAGTAAATTACACCTTAGTCCATGTGGTTTACTCATAATCTGGATATGGTCCCTATTTTGAAATAATTACACCAGGGATCCCTGTGGTTTGCATTTCATTTCACCCCGAGTCCCTTCCTCTAACTCTGTTAACTCCGAGGACAAAATGGTCATTTTAAGTATTAATTAGAAGAACTTTTAAAACTAGAGTCAGATGATGCCACGTGTATTTTGTTTTAATATATATGTATACCGCATCTTCTTCATCCTACCCCATCTTCTTCATCCACTTTATAGTAACCCAAACTCAAATCTCTTGAAAATATTTAACCATAAACAATCATAGATACAAATTAACATGATTTATTAAAAAAATGATACAAATTCTAAAATCAAAATCATAAAACTTTCAACCTAAATTGAACCAAAAATCAAACATAAACCCTAAATCAAACTAAAATCTAAATCTGAAGAAGATGGTGACGAAGATGGAGTGGCATAGTCGAGAGTCTGGAGTGATAGGCCATGGATAAATTAGAAACCCCCCTCTCTCTCGCTCTCGCTTGCTCACTCTCTCTCTCTCTCTCTCTCGGTCCACATCTCAGTCTATATCTCACCCTTTCTTTTTATTTGTACAGTTAATAGGTAATTGAAGAAGTGAAGATGGAGATGGAGGATGTTGATGGGGGAGTGAAGACACAAGGCAGTGGTGGTGGAGACGTTGATGAAGGTCATAACCAGACTCGGATCTGGTAGCGGTTGTCCTCGGTCAACGGGGGAAGGAGATAATAAAGAGAATAAAATGGGGAAAGAAGTTTCACCAGAAAAGATGAGAAGATGAGGCAGAGGCGGTGGCGTGAAATGACAACCAGAGGTAGGATGCTAAAGTAAAGACGATGGCCGGAGTTTAGTCATCGGCAATGAAGGAAGTGAGAAGATGGAGATTAGGGTCTGATCCTTGGTTTCTCTCTCAAGGTTGCATATGTATGTGTGTATATACACACATATAAAATAATAATAATAATAATAACAATAACAATATATATATATTTTTTAATTATTAATTAAAATAGACAAAAATGTAAACTGACCAAATTGTCCCTTGAGTTAACCGATGGTTTTTAACAAAGTTAGAGGAAGGGACTTGGGGTGAAACGAAATGCAAACCACAGGGATCCCTGGTGTAATTATTTTAAAATAGGGACCATATCCAGATTCTAAGCAAACCACAGGGACCCTGGTGTAATTTACTCTTATTTTTTATCATTAAAAAATAAAACATTGCTTTTTAGTTTACCATAAAATTGTGATATTTTTTCTTATAATTCTTCAAGTTAATATTTGTAATCAATTTGAAATAGTTGCTATTTTAAGTTTAATTAATAAGTTTAGTTATTATTATTTTTATTTTTAAAAAACTTTTTAAATATATGATCAATATGTGTCAACCATTTAAAAATTGACATGTTTACTAAAAATAAATAAATTGATATATTTTATCTTATGAATAATAAATTAATAATATAAAATTAATAATATAAAAGGAACAACAACATTTGAATTGGGTTTTTTTAATCAATTTTTTTACTAATAAGATGATGTTGTATGATAAAATTTCAAAATAAAATATGCTAAAATACTGAATAAAATGATGACTTAATCTTAAATCATTTATGTATAACAAAAATAGTAAAAAAACAAAATTACTCATGAGCGAGTGGGAGTGCATCTTAGAGCAAACAAAAAGTATTTGGTCAAAAATAAAATTTTAAATAAAATTAACCCATAGATATGTTTATTAATTTTATACCTTTAACTTGTTGTTTGTAAAACGTAATATACCAATTTATTTATTTTTAGTAAACATGTTGTTTTTTAAATAATTGACACATATTGATCAAATATGTAAAATATTGTTTTAAAATAACAAAATAATAAGTAAACAATTGAACTTAAAATATCTTACTATTGCAAATTGATTAATATTAACTTGAAGATTTATCAAAAGAAATATTAAATATAACATTTTTACGGTAAAACTCAAAAAGCAATATTTTATATTTTAATGATTAAATAAACTATTAAAATATTGAATATTATATATATATATATATATATATATATATATATATATATATATATATATAGATAGATAGATAGGGAGAGAGAGTACTATATAATCTATTAAAATAAAAATGAAAAAGGCAAAAAAATGTAGGATGACTAAATTACCCTTAAGTTGACTTACCTTTTTATCTTGAGTTAGTCATATAGACCAAAAGTGAAATAAAATGACAACCAAATGACCAAAATTGTAATTAGTTTATAAGAGGAATTAAAGTTGATATTGAGTACCAACCACAAGGACCAAAAATGTAATTTACTCTATTATTAATTTTAAAAATATTCAATATTAGGCTCGTTTCAAATGTATCGACGAGACCTTTTTAATGGTGTAATTTGTAAAAAAATACATATTTTTAATGCATTTTAGCTAATAATTAATTAATATGATAATGATATAAAATAAAAAAATGAAAAAGTAAAGTAGGTAAATTAAAACCACTAAAGTTTTTGAAGGGTCAAAAGTGTAACTAAATTCCAACCACTACCATTATGGACGGTTTAACACCCCTAATAATAGAGGTCAATTTAAATTTGAATAATGACGTAACTATGACATTTATAAGAAGGAATCACCCAAAAAGGGAAAATAGTAGTAGCGGTTACAACTCAAAATGAAAAAAAGTGATAAATAACAACCTACTATCTAAACCATATTAAGCTTAGATTATACACGAGTGTCACTATCATCTCCCAAAAGATTCTATCAATAGTCTGTACGTCAATCCGACCAAAAGTCGTCTATCCTAAAAATGCCATCTAGTGGTATCCACTCTCCACTCAAGATTTCAGAGCCCCACCGTTAAGAGAACCTGATATACATGTCATTTAAGAAAAAATGTTAGACTTTATGTCTAGATCAAACATTTATAAATAAATAGAGTATAAATCAACAATAAACATTTTTCCAAGATTATAGAGTAAGTTTGTTTCCACATAGGAACCATACGGTCCAAAATTCATCTTGCGATAACGGGGAATACCCGATTTTTCAAGGATTGTAGCGGAATACAAAAGTAAGTTATTTTCCAAGTTATTGAGCTCATACTAGGATCAATGGCCACGAGCTCTTCGACTCGTACTTTAGATGTGGAGGAGGACACCCGATGATCGTAGATATACCCATTCACTAGGATTAAATTTACTGTCAATGGCTAGTATCAGGCTCCACATCACCGTACCAAGTTGCTTCCGATGACCCAATGTCTCAACTAGTTACAAATGAGAGTTATTCCAACAGTAAGCCGACTCCTATACCTATGGATCCAATAGTATTAGTCTAAGGCTCATCACTTTCACATTGTGAGCAAACTGTCATCACACATAGTTCTTAAATTATCAAACATTCTCATATAATGCATTTCCTTGTATAAATAACACCATATGGGACTAAATCCATATAAAGGTAAAAAAATGACCAATTCTATTTCCAACATAAAATGTTCACAAAATATATAGATTTTCCAAGAATTATACAACTTTAAAATAACCTTAGTCAACACAAGCAACAATCCATTTGTTTCCTTCCTAGAACCCCATTTTTACCAAGTAAACCTCTCAATATATTGAAAACCATAAATGTGACCAAAATGGGTTAATTCAAGGATTCAACCATAAATATGCATATAAAACCACATTAACACATATAAGAAAACTCTTCATTATACCTAAAAATGGTATTAAAAAAAACCTAAAATCTCCAACATAACAAAATTAGGGCAAAATCTTTCAACAAGAAAATATAAACAATGAGATGTTTAGGAGTTTAAAATATAGAGTTTTGATATGTATAAAGTTTTAAAAGAGTAGGATGAATTCACAATACTAGGTTTTGGCTAAAACCTAGAAATCTCCAAAATACTAGAAACTTGAAGATGAAGATAAAGACTCCTTGACTCTATCTTCCAAGTCCTAGCTTAATTGTGAAGGACCACTTTAGAACTCAAGGATTTGTGCCTAAAAATGCTCTAAACACCGTAATAAATGAACAAGGCTCATTCTTGAGAGAGTTTGGAGTAAAGTAGGAAGGGTACGTGAAGTGAGTAATGAGAGAAAGCTGAAAAACGACTTTAAAACACTCAGGTATGTTGCATGGCAGTACCAGAGTGGGTGAAGTGATTAATGAGAGAAAACTGAAAAAAAATGACTTTAAAACACTCTGGTACTGCCAGGCAACATTGCCATGGCAATGTAGCATGTCATAGTCGCATGAAATGTACCGATTGTGCCCCAAGCTGTGCGATTTTTCTAGGGCGATAGTGACATTGTCATAGTCGTCGAGAATTGTCGTCGGGCCTGTACAGAGCCCCAAAATCCGTCTTTTCTCTCTCGAAACACTTTTGATTCTCTTAGGGATTAAAATCAATAAATTCGTAACAAAAAATCCAAAACTTAGAAACCATAGAAATGTATGGGGTGACTTTTACTTACCTAAAATCCGGGTGTTACAGTTACTTATTTTTTTCATTTAAACCCCCTGAAGCTTTTAATGTTTATGGTTTCATCCCAAAAAACTTGTGGTTTCACAATTATATATACTTTAAAGAAATTACATTTAGGCACTACATTTTTATGGTTTCACGGGCAACCATAACCCATAGGTAGGTCTGCCCCTGCGAGTTACTCAAATACCAACCCCCACTTTGACATCATAAAAGATACTTCTAAATGCGAATATTGGTTTGAGAACTTCTGAAAACAATCTACTTAAAATTTCATATTTTTTTATTAAAATATATGTTAAGGGGTGGTTCAAAAAAGTTAGTTAAATATCATAAGAATGTAAAAAAAGAGGGTTAAGGGAATGTATGTAAATCATCAAAAAAATCCATTCGAAAATACATATATAAACTTATATGAATAATAAGTAACTCTTAACTTTCCCTCTATTTTAGTGCCTTTAGTAGGTCTTGCCTTTCTGGTAATCGCAATGGCTTCTTTATTTCTTCATTTTTTTTGAAAAACATATTTATTAAAACCACCACCAAACCAAATATAAACAAAACCAACAGAGAACCATAGGACCAGCGAAGTTCAGGTTTGCAAGAAGCAAACCAACACAACAAAACATACAGACCCTAAGACCAATTAAAGAAATAAAAGAAAGTAACAAATCTGATTTCCAGCAGCGACGAAATAGGATCGAAAGTGAAACATAGCTACTACTGTTTTCAGACCCGAACAACGTCGAGTTGTTGCGCCGAGACCACCTGCAACCAAAGTCAATGTTCAGACGACCCCATACATGTAACACCCTCAATTCTGGAAATAACAACTAATTTAAAATTTTCTAAATACATCGATAATTGATTCATCTACAATCACAATTTAAGATTTAACCTCATTACACACATTTCATTCCATACATACAGTCTATAATAAGGACGGGTGCTACTAAAACCTAATAACGGTCACTATCTCCAGACTGCGGAAGACTTCACCAACTACTTACACTTGGGTAAAGCTAAGACTCAAATCTTCATAGTACTGCTAGAATCCAAACCCCCAACTGGAACCTGATGCACATGCCGACAAATAAAAAGGTTAGGCTTAACGCCTAGTGAGCTCAAGAGTTTTCAACATTTATAAATGAATCGTTAAAAAGGAAGAATGCAAATAAAATCATAATCTTTCATAATGATATGCTTCAATCATGAAAACGACTCATTTACCAATAATTATGCATTTTAAACGAAAGAGGCACCAATATAATCGTTAACCAAACCAAACTGTTTTAAGGGCTAAGATTCCAATATAAAACGTTCTTTCGTAAATTTAGATTTAACCCAAAACTTGCTCAAAATGAGAATAGAGAGAGGACTCCCAATTTTATAAAACGCGGGTAAAATGTTATATCCCAAAATACCCAAAACACGGGTGGAACATGACACACAACTCATAAACCATAGATGAAAACCCATATAAATAAATATCGCCATAAACATCGACATTAGACCCAATACTCACACAACCACAAAATGGAAAGAAAACCAAATACCGAAACGTGGAAATGACGTATTTCATTCAAACCTTAATATACACGGGGGAAACCCAATATTAAGGCCATCATTTACCGTCGACCACACAAACCAACGATAATAAAATACGACAATTAACATTTAAAATGATAATGGTCGACGACAGGGGAGACCCGTTTCCATCTTGGGTGACGAGAACACGTGAATGGGGTCACCCATGATGTTACTGGATTTCACCACATATCCCGGACCTAGTTCCCATGCCATACTAGACATCACAATCCTCAGACCGTTTATGCCTCTAGTCATACTCCGTCGAGTTCCACCCCAAGGACTTACAGACATGGGTGCCTATCCAGTCTAGACGAGTTACAACTCGGAGACTCGTGTCACCTATTGTCTACTCGCTAGTGGCCCAAATGGTCAACAGTTGTAACCAAATATCTCAGGCCTTCCAAAACAGACTGACTTACGTGCCTATGGATCCAATACAACACTGTCTAACATTACATGACTCCAGTTGAATGACCAAAGCACCCAAAACATGTAACTCTCAAATGACACGAAATATACGCCATCATACTCAAAACCCCACAACGGTTATTAATCCAGACAAATGTCCTCAAGACTCAAATTAGTCAAAACCGAGCCAAATGCCCAACAATTTACGTAAACCCCCAAATGACCAACTATTATGCAAACACAACGACCAAGGGTATGATTAAATCAAATGTCATCATTGATTGAGGCAAACCATTTTCCAAATGAACTCATACCCTTATATTTCCAAAATGCCTCATAGCACAATAATATGCATTTTCCGAAAAGGTTTATAAGATCAAATACACAAAATGACTCTTACATCAAATGAACTCCATTTATATATGTAAAATCATCAATGAAACATATCAACATGATTTATTTACCAAAATTCTCAAAAATCCCAAAATGGGTGTTTCGCCATGTTTATAAAACTAAACATTTCAAAATAACCAAAACTTATCAGGTGATCAGCAGTTAACAATGTCATGTAAAATACAAAACACTTTAAAATGAACATTTTGGCATGTACGCCGTTTTCACAAATCAACTTGAACTCACCTTGCTAGATTTAGGCTAAATCTAGATTTCCCCCAACTGAAGCTCCTTTGAAGAAACTTCGATCTTCAAGCCAAAACTTCCCAAAACCTAGATCCACAAGTTTCCATCCATTAATATCCACATTAAACCATTTAGAATCGTTCCCCAAACATTATATACCAAAATCACCATTTTGGCCAAAACCCTAGTTTTGACCTAATTTCTCCAAAACCATCAAACCCGAAATTTGAGAAACATAAACACTAGGAAATCATCAATGGAGCATTTTATAACTTATAATAAGGTTTAGAGGTTAGGAGGATGAACTCACCACTTAGGTTTTGGTGAAAACCTAGAAAACCCCAAAATTCTTGAAGATGGAGGTGAAGATGATGAGCTCTTGACCTTTGCTTCCAATCCTCCACCAAATACTCTTTAATTTTCCCAAAACTAACACTTTAACCTTTAAAATCTCTCAAAAACAAAACCATAGCATTTTGAATCGCCCAAAACGGAGTAGAAATAAGCAAGATATGACCAAATGAAGAAAATCCTGATTTTATGTACTATGAGATTGGCGCGACCCTGCCATGCGACAGTGCCATCTGTCACTGTAGCAAGCACTGTCGCTCGGAATGTACCGAGGCCTTTTTCCACGGCTTTCCCGACCGTTTTCCCGACCGTTCTTCGACCGTTCTCCGGGACATTCCTCGACCTTTATTCCGACCATTCCTCGACCGTTCTCTCAAAACATTTGATGCTATTTTACCAGTTATCCAGCCATTGCCATAATTACATGGCACATTCGTTGGGACGACCAACCATTTGGTAATCGTCGTTGCTATTGTGAAATATGTCACAACTGCATGGCACTATAGTCGGGACTACCACACTTTCAGTACCATTGGTGCTATTGTGACAGTTGTCACAACCACATGTCACTATAACCGAGACAACCATACTCTTAGTACCATTGGTGCTATTGTGAAAAATGTGAAAACCACATGGCACTATAGCCGAGACGACCATACTCTTAGTACCATTGGTGCTATTGTGACAAATGTCATAACCACATGACACTATAGCCGAGACGACCATATGTGGTTCTTCCTTTACCTATTCACCTAGTTCAACACTTTTCTTCAATTGGGATAGAAATTCAGGGTGTTACAATACACTTCTCGGATCTGCAATCCACAGGTTCCAGTCGATCTTTTTCTTTCGTGCTCTCCTAGATTGTTGATCCAAACTCTCTCAGTAATTTAATAATGACCCTTTGAAATACTTAGTGAAAGTTACATTTAATATCTGTATGTATTAGTGTTTCACCATCAGCGATCACATACTGAGTCTGTTTAGTATCGCTGATAGTTTCTAATGTATTATGTTAAATGTAATCTCTGAAGACAAAGTTCACGACAAAGACGTTCATCGCTGACATCGAAGACAAAGTTGATGAACAAGTGAAAAGTCTACTCATGATCTGATGTGGATATCAGTGAAACCAAGACAAGTCCACACACGTGAAGAACTACGAAGAAGAGCTTCAGCGATAGTTGATCCCTATTCATATTCCCTGAAGAAAGATTCCCTCAGCTATCAGTGATCACGAAACTTACACTACAAGGTTCTTTTGTCTTATCCTTGCACAAGAAGTACAATCTGTCAGAGGAAACATACTTTTGCTGCAGATCGTACAACAACTCTGAAGGCTACATTGTTCACCACTCGGCCAAGAGCATGTCGCTAAAAGTCATAAGCATGCAACCAACCAAATGATGACACGTGTAAAGTACCCATGCCATGCATTAAATGCATAGGGTATAAATAGAAAGGTTAAACTTCATTTTGAAATGTTGCCTTCTCTCCTCTATCTCTCATTGAATCATATAGAAACCCTTGCTTTCTATATTTCCCTTAACCTTTTCTCTCTAGTTCTAAGTGCAAACCTCTTAGTGTTTCTTGAGTTTGTTTAGATTAGGTTTACTTAATCTTATTTCGCAACAAACTGTAAATTGTGATTTGAGTTATCAATAAACAATTTATTAAACCATAAAAATTTGTGTTTGTATTCATCCCCCTTCTACAAACTTGTTTAGCACCTTCGGAACCAACAAGTGGTATCTGAGCAGATTGTTTAATCCATAAACAAGATCTTGCTTTATTCTCTTCCTTGCTATTCTTAAAAATGGCACTAAACACAAGCTCAAACTATTATGATAATGGTTCACTCTCTAAACCTCCTCGATTTAGCAAAGACAACTTTGTTCTCTGGAAAAATTGAATAATGCTCTATACTTGAAAATGTACCAAATGGACCTTATGAACCAATTGTTATCATAGCTACAGTCCCTGCCATTACAATTACACTTGCTGTTCCTGAAAGATACGCTCCCAAAGAAATAAGACAATTGAGCGATGAGGACAAGAAAAAAGTAGGACTAGATGCAAAGGCTAAAACCATTATCTCTATGGATTTGTCTAATGAAGCGTTCCATTCCATCATGCATGTAACACCCTCATTTTAGCCTCAAGTAATGTTTCGTCATCGTCAATAACTTTCTATAATACTCCAGAATAACGACTATATTAGAACTGTTTACAGCGGAAGACTTTAAAATAATAAATGTGTAACTTAAATGCCAATCCATGTCATACCATATTGCGTTACAAATTTATCTACCATAGATTCCTGAACATAAATATTGAACATAAATGGGCTAGGCAAGTCTCTATACGTGCCCCCCTTTCCCTTGTCCAACCTGAAACCTTCAGTCCCTGAGATGCATACTATAGTCAGCTTATAAAGCTTAGTGAGTTAATGGTTTGCGTGAATAAAATCATTTCACATTTCACATGTTAACTTATAAGCTCTGTATCAAATTATATGCATTTTCTAAAAACGTGCAGCGCTGAAAACAATTGAGATCTCATAAATTTTCTGGTCGGATATGGGTCATTTTGTCACTGACACCCCCTGGGTGGACTTTCTGTTTTGTTCGATCACCCACTTGTCTGGTTCGTGCCACTTGTCCATGACTTACTGGTCAAATGCCCATCCCTTGAAACTTATCATAACACTGTCGTATAAAATGGCATTGTTAGATCATAGTTTTGAGTCAATTTGTAAAGTAAGTTTGTTTAGTTTTGTTGACTTTTATCATGTATGCTTGTATAGAGGTCAAGGCATGTTTGACCCTATATATAGCTTTCATTTAGTCTTGTTTTGTTTAAGTCTTTTGTCTAACTCTATGCATGTCCTTTGAGTTATTCATGTATTGTTCATGTGAGATATATGACTACAGTGACATTTGATCCAAATTCTCTCATCTTTGTTCATTGAATGTTATTTGATTTAATATGATTGCTTGAAACCTGGGATCACAATTGGTATCAGAGCTATATCGGATTAATCAGAAGAATCAACAATCTGATACCAATTCACAATTGGTATCAGAGCTAGATCAGATTAATTAGAGGAATCAATATCAAGTGATTATGGCAGAAAATACGAATTTTCCAGAAATAGCAAGGTTACTGTTCCATTGAAATCAAGATTGCAAAATCATGATTGATTGAGTGTAGTTTTGTGCACACAGTGATCGCCCATTAGTATAGAACAAATCTTGTTTGGATTGGATGCTCAAATAACCAACAGATTGGACGAATTGGATCATTACTTCCAATTTTAGATACCTTCCATTTTCGGACTGTCAAGATTCAAATCCCACGATTACGGTTATTTTTAGATAAATTTATTTCAAGGGATTGTTCTCGATGGTATAGTGGTTAATTCTGCAAATTTTCAGAGTCAAACATCAATTTTTGGGTGGAATTTAGTTATATTTTTCGAAAAAATGTTCAAGATCTAAAGAATTCGCACGAGCCATGAAGAACTCGCACAAAGAACTCGCAGACTGAAGAATTCGCACATCACACAGTCTTAAAAAGTGTCAAGGAAGGAATTCGCACAAGGAATTGTACGAAAAGCAAAGGATTCGCACAAAGGTATATATGAGAAGTAAAGAATTCGCATAAGAGACACATACGAAATGTGTGGAATTCGCATCTGAGTCTTACAAGAATTTCAAAGAATTCGCATACTTCTTCATGCGAAAAGCTCAGAATTCGCACATAAGCTTATGCGAAAAGTGAAGACTTTGTATCCTTTTCTTATGCGAATTGTGTTTTATGCGAATTATTGTAAATTTCATACGAATTCTTGCTTGTGAGTGCCATGCGAATTGTTTCATACGAATTCTTGCATGCGAATTGTGTGTTGTGACTGCTATACGAATTCTGTGAGACATACGAATTCTGTACTTGTAATCATTTTTGAGTGATTTTTCTGTATTTTTACTGCTAAATTTTCTGATTTTCTGACTAACGATCTTTTCAAGCTATATTTTCCAGGTAAACGCTAATCATGCCTTATACAGATGAGAAGGGAAATCTGTTTCTCACCAACAGAGACTGTGCATTGTCATACATGCCAGAAATACCAAAGATTGAGGCTGAGAATGAAGAGATTATAATTCAGAATTCAAAGCTGAAAGCAGAAATTGATAATTTGAATGTCAAACTTACAAAGGCTGAGACACAAGTATCAACATATCTAGCAAAAGGCAAAGAATGGATGAACAAAGTAGATGAGAGACACAAGAATGAGAAAGCTGAACTTGAGAAATCTTTCAACCAGAAGTTATCTGAACTTTCAAAGAAAGCTGAGTCAGAGAAGAAAGAGTTAGAAATCAAGTGTGCCAAACTTTTTAAACAAGTTTCTGAATTTGAGAAAATTGTAATTACTGAAAGAGATGTCTTTGATAAAGAAAAGAAAAGTACTAAAAAGAAAAATACTTTACTATTCAAAGAGATTTCTGAGAAAATTCAGAACTTGGAAAAAGAGTTTGAAACTGAAAGAAAATATTTTGAATCTGAGATTTCTAAACTCACAGACAAGTTGGTTGTTTTATCTTCAGATATACAGAAGGGACAGAAGAGTAAATCTGATTTGCAAAGTAAATTTAATAAACTTTGTAATGAGAAATCCAAGTTGAATGATAAGATCAAACAACTTGAGAAAGCTAATGTTGATCTATCTGACAAGTTAGTATCTAAAACACCTGTATTATCTTCTTATGATGATGATTCAGTTGAATCAGTTTGCTCATTTCAATCAGTATCAAGCTTATTTCAAAAGATGGTTTTCAAGAAACAAAATGTCAAACCAAATGTCTTGAAAACAAATCAGAGTAAATCTTCTAGTTCATTTTATGTTAAACATGTTGATAAATATGTTGCTTATTCTGGACTCAAAGCTTCTAAGAAAGAGAAGATGATTTGGGTTGTAAAGGGATCTCCTGAGTCAGTAAAATACCAGAAATCATCTGCACAAGTTGAACAGAGAAAGAAGAACATAGCTCAAAAAGGTAAAGCTTTTACACCTGATGCTGTCAAGTCTACCAAACATCTGATCAGGTTAGCTAGAAGCAAACTTTGTTGTTCTTATTGCTGAAATGATGCTTTTGTACACAAAGCACATATCCACAAAAGGTATTATTCTCATAAGAACTTTAATGATACTGCATATCACATAAGTGGAAACCGCTCAAAGAAATTTTCACATACTAACCAGATTGAACCCAAACTTATCTCGGTACCAAAACATGTTCAATCTGTGATGCAGGACTCAGTACTCAAGAAGGAGTGAATAGCTATGGCTTCTAAACACTACAGTTTAGGACCCAATCTTCAATGTTCAAGATTATAACTTCTGAGTAAATCAGCTCAGGACTCGGACTTCAATGTACAAGTGATGACTTCTAGACAAAGCAGTCTAGGACTCATTCTTCAAAGATTCAAGTGATGATCTTTGAATGACAAATCAAAAGAGGGATTTTTTCTCACCATCAATTGTTATTGAATGTCTATTTTAGAAATATGAAAGAATGTAATTGTTTCTCTAATAAAGGGGAAATTGTTTTAGAAAAGAGAGAATCTGATCTAAATTGTTATATTTCTACATGTATGCAGATATGAAGGGGGAGCATATCCATACATCAATAAAGATCCACAACATGTCAAGGGGGATCTAGCAAAGAAAACACAACAAGAAATATCAAGAAAGAACAAAGTCATGACAAGAGTCAGAAGAAAGAGACATCAAGTCAAGGGGGAGTTCAACAGATCAAATCTAAAAAGGGTTGTAAGTGTGAAGTGTGTGTAAATTGTTTTTGGAACTTAAAAATAGTTAAAAATGTCATTTTTGGAAAATTTCCATTTATGGAAACTTTCTATTTTTGGCAAGATTTTAAAAAGTTTCCAAAAATAGCAAATTTTCAAGTTTAGAATGTTTTTCAAAAGATGGAAATGTTGCTAAGGCCAGAATTCGCATAACACAATCATGCGAAATCTTCAGAATTCGCATGTGTGTGTTACACGGATTCTTGGAATTCGCATGTGTGTCTCATACGAATTCTAACTTTTCGCTTGTGCCTTTATGCGAGAAGTGAAGAATACGCATCACACTGTCATACGAATTCTTGTTTTCACACAAAATTCACATATCGAACCGTGCGAATTCTCACACACTTTGTCTAATTCTTTCATAGACAATTCGTATCCATGTGTCATGCGAAAAGTGGGTGGTCAATAAACTCGTGCCAAGTGTCTCTTTTATTCCCGAGTATATATAGGTGGTTTTCATACGAAACCCTCACTTTTCGTAAAATCTCTTAAGTGTACGAATTTTTCAGAGCACTAAACCCTACCTTGCGATTTCCACCTGTTCTTCGATTTCTTCTTGCTTTCTTGTTCAAAGGTGTATATTTGTTCTCTTTGTTTGTATTTTTGTTGTTTATATCTTGTTTTTTCTTTGCATGTTACCCTATACTGGATTAGTATTAGATTTTTTTTGGAATTCGAGGATTGTTCATCTCCAATTCTTGTCCAATCAACTTCGTGGGATGTGTCTGTGTCATGATGAGTGACTTTTCCCGCCCATCCTTCTTTCTCTCTCCTCACTCTCCCTCTCATATATAAACCTCTCTCCTTCATATTTTTACTTTTTACGCGCATATTACTCTCAAAAAGGCAAAAACCGCTCTCGACAAAACAAAGCATTCTAAGAACTCAAGAACATAAGAACACATCGCCAAATCTTCAAGCAAACAGAAATGGCATTTCAAACCACTTTGGTTAATTCAAAGAATGTCAAATTCGAAATCTCCGCCGTTCAGTTCTCCAACAACAACCACCTTGACCTAATGGAATTTCCAAAGAAGAAACCATCCTCACATTTTCTCTATGCCGCTGAATTTCTGAATGTCTCTCGATTGGCCTATACTCTCTCTGTCGCTCCACCCCCTTACAAGACACTACTTCAGTAGTTCTGGTTACTGCTGAGAAGGCTCAGGTAACCACCAAGCTAGGGAAACCGTTGATGGTCATCACCTTCCACACTCAGCATGGTGCTAGGACTATTACTCCAAATGCCATCCGCACCACTCTTCGATTTCCCTCAAAATCAAGGTAAGGATTTAAAGCTCTCTAGCCACTGATGAAGAGCTGATAAAATTCCTAGACTTAATGGAATATCAATGGGACCTAAAGCCAAGGTCAACGGTACCTGACAAAAGGTTGACCAAGATTTTGAAGGCCAAAATGCCTTCTGAATTGAACTACGTCTTCTCGCATGTTATCCAATGCATGAGCGGGAAGAGAGGATCGCTGGATCAGGCCAGCAAGTTGCAGCTTGAGATGGATTTCTCCCTCATCTTTGGGAGAAACATGGATTATGCAGGGAGTCTTATTTGATGACCGACTGACAAAGGTCGAGAAGCCTGACAGGGAGACCAAAGTCCTGTATGTACGCTTCATTTCGGCCCTACTGCACCTCTTCTTGGGTGATCTCTACCCAAAAGAGGGTGATTGTCATCTCTCAAAGCTCGGGGTCCGAATCCTCGACATTGAGCCCGCTGAAAATGAGGTAAGTCTCTCTGCCCTTTGCACTCGTCTTTCCTATCTTTCTTCGCCTTCAGCGATCACGCCTGTGGTTTCTTCAAAGGTTATCCCTGCCGCTACCACCACCTCAAAATGCAAGTCAACAGTTATTCCTAGCCACTCCAAAAAGGCCAAGAAGACTGCGGAGCTAGCCTCTTAGCATACGTCATCAACAGGGTTTGTCTCTCAACAGACAACCCTGGACGTCTTCGTGCATCGATCCTCCACAGCCGTCGTATCAACCATTTCAGTTCCTCTTATCACTGAATCAACACTGGTATCTACCTACATTCTTTTAATGCCTCAAAGCACTGCTGAGGTAAATTCGAGAAACACAAGCGTTCTTCTTTTCAAACTCTTATCCCTTCCATCTCCTTCAGTCTCTAACCCTCTTATTTTACAGCTTCCAAAGATGACAAATCTCTCACTAGGACCTCATGGCCTCCCTCTCGGAGGTTCTCAGTGAATAAATGTGTTCCAGACTTCGTTGGAGCGGGACATGGATTTATTCAATTTTTTTACTCCATCAGGTATTCTCCAAATCCCAAACACGTCTCCCTCCCTACGATATAAGCCCGAGCAATCACTTGCTCAAAAATTAATGTGTTTTACAGGTCCTACTTTGGCGACCATCGACACCTCTCCCAGCAAGGTGAGCAAAAGGTGGACTCTTTCTCTCCACCACCAACAGCGACAACACCATAACAATCAACACTGCCGGTGATACCCTGAAGGATCTCACTTCCTCCCTCTCCTCCAAAGCCTAGGCTTCTCAAATCTCTGCTCTTCAAGAGGAAGTGAAGTCGCTGAAGACGGATGTGGCCAACAAAATCGTCGCACTCCAGTTCTTAAATGTCCACATCGACAAGATAACCGCTGAGATGAAGACCCTCAGCGGCAAGGCGGATGTCACCAATCAACTACTGGGTGACATTCTTCAAAAGCCGAGTGAACCAGCTCCTGTCCCTAAACCCTCCTTCACGGACAATAACAGTTTTTCACCGTCGCTGCGGACTTTATATTCGGGGTAACCTCCATCATTCCGACAATCGAAGAAAGGTTGAAGGCATTGGAGGCTGATGCCACATCAACCACTGCCGAAGTTGTTGTTGCTACCTCCCCCTGTTATGATGACAAAGCGGCGGAGAAGAATGTTGATGACGCAGAGGTTAATGCGGAAGACCCTCCTCATGTAGAGGGGGAGAAGACAGTTACTGACGTCCAAGCCCCTCCCTCCTCTTCAGTAATTATTGAAGATGAAATTGAAGAAGAAGAAGAGGAGAAAGAAGAGGAAGAAGAGCTTGATCTTGATGGTCAAGGCTCTAAGGACGCTGACGATGACGAGGATGATCCCTCGTTGTGGTTCACTCCAGCCTCCATCAGTGTCCCTGCTCTCAAAGGCGTAATCATCAGTAAAGCAGGGGCGAGAAAGGAAAAGACTTCTGATCCTTCAACCCAAGGCAAACAAAAGGGGATTGCTGCCAAATGAAACCTAAAGATCATATCGCCATCTGAGGGGGAGCAACCTTATCAGGTATGCCTCTCCATTGTCCCCTTATCCTTCTTTTCTCACCTAAAACCCCTATGTCACTTTTAGCCTTTATCTCTCTCTTTCCAAAATAAACACTGAATTTCTTTTTTATTTTGATCCGCTAGTTCTCTCATCTGCTTAATAGAGCAACTCTTCAAATAATCCTAGCGACCCCGGCTGAAGATCTGTCAATAATCCCAGTCTCTGTTCGATATAGTGATGGCCAAATATCGGGGTCGGGTCAAAACGGGCTTCGGGCCGAAACAGTAAAGCCAAAAATCGGGGCAAGCAGGCTTTGGGCCGGGCCGGACCGGGTTTCATCCAAATATTGGTGGCCCGGTTAATGTTGGAAGAAACCGGTTTTTAGAAAACCGGGCTGGGCCGGGCCGTGATCGGGCATGTTTTTTTTGTTTTTTTAAATTTTTTTTAATTTCTTTATATAATAATTAATTATATAATAATTAATTATATAATAAACTTTAAAAAATAGGTTTAATTATATCAATTAATAAACTTTTAAAAACTCAATTATATCAATTACTAAACTTTAAAAAATAAAAATTGGATTGGAATAATTGGATAACTAAAATACACTTTAAAAATACGTTTTATTTATAATTTTAAGTTACAATCATTGGATCACTAAAATACACAAGTATTTATAGGGGTTTGGGGGGGTAAAAAATAAAAAATAAAAAATAAAAGTCAAAAATGGCTAGTTAACGGGTCTATAACGGCTATTTTTTTAAACCATCAAATCGGGCCGGACTGGGCTGTGCCAAAAACCGGGCCTTGAACCGGTCCCGGGACGGGCCGACAAAACCTCCAAAATCCTAGACCGGTTTGTTTTTTCGGGCTCTAAACCAGTTTACTACCGGGTCGGGCCGGGCTTCGGTTAATCGATCGGGTCGGGCCCATTTGGCCATCACTAGTTCGAGAGATTGATGAACAACAAGAAGAAGAAGAATCACTGAGCCATCCCAACAGACCCTCTCGATTTCTCAAAAGGTCAGATGATGAAAACAAGAGGCGGTCAGAGATGATTCTTCATCTTGAAAGTCAAAGGTTGAAGATCCCTCCTCAAGACACCTCCGAAGAACTTGACTTTCTAACCCCGGAAGAAAGAGAAGAATCGATCAGGGATGAACGTCTCTATGCTGAATGTCAAAAGGATACCTTCTTGGCCCTTAAGGTACAATCAATCATGGTCAAAGATAAAAAGTTGAAGAAGAATCCGGTTAAAGTTCAAGCAGCTCTTCTGAAAGAAATTGAGGAGGAGAACCGAAAAGCTAAAGAGGCTAGTGATCATGATCTAGCTTGGTGCAGAAAGAAGCTTCATCATAGATCTGACCAATCAAGGATCTCAGCGATGACTATCTCAGAGAAGAGCAAGAAGAACCAACTCTCTGTCACGATGGAAATTTTCAGAAGAGATGGCACTTCAAAAGCAATGTAACTTTCAAAGCTGGAAAATTTGGATTCTATGAATGGTTAGAGTTCACGAAAGCATTGAAGAAATCAAAGTAAAAAAAGCAGAGGCCACATTGAAGAACTGCTTGAAGCACTCATCAACAGGGTCACTGCCAGAATGAGTGTGCCCTCAGCTCTACCATAGAAGCCAAGAACAACTAAAAGGAAACTTTCCTCCTCATTTGATAATGACGCAGTTATAAAAAATGATTCAAGCATCAAATTCTCCAGAGACGCAGTAGTTGAATCTTCACCAGATCTCTCTGCTCTAGACTAATCACTGCCCCCTGTTGGACCATTTGTACTTGGGCAGGTGATAAGTCATCCCTATGGAATAATCTTCCGTGACGATGATGAAATCATCAGGTTGCAATGAGTCTTAGAGATTCCCCTCTGCCCTCTTGTACATCTGAAGGACCTTCTATACATCTGGTGCGATAGTTCAACATCAGGGACTTCACTTATACTTGTAATTTTCATATTCCCTGTGTAATCTTCTTTTACAAACTAATGAAAATTTCAGTAAAGTACTTTTCTCCATCAGTACTGTAAAAGATCCCTCAAAATAGTAATTGGGACATGTATGTTACGAGTCCTGATTAACCTTATATTTTGAAACATAAAGTAATTTTCTCTGATTGCTTTGTCATCATCAAATAAGGGGAGATTGTTGATCCAAACTCTCAGTGATTTGATAATGACCCTTTGAAATACTTAGTGAAAATTACATTCAATATCTGTATGTATTAGTGTTTCACCATCAGCGATCACATACTGAGTCTGTTTAGTATCGCTGATAGTTTCTAATGTATTATGTTAAATGTAATCTCTGAAGACAAATTTCACGACAAAGACGTTCATCGCTGACATCAAAGACAAAGCTGATGAACAACTGACAAGTCTACTCATGATCTTATGCGGATATCAGTGAAACCAAGACAAGTCCACACACGCGAAGAACTACGGAGAAAAGCTTCAGCGATATTTGATCCCTATTCAAATTCCCTGAAGAAAGATTCCCACAGCTATCAGTGATCACGAAGCTTACACTACACGGTTCTTTTGTCTTATCCTTGCACAAGAAGTACAATCTGTCAGAGGAAACATACTTTTGTTGCAGATCGTACAACAACTTTGAAGGCTACACTATTCACCACTCGGCCAAGAGCATGTCGCTAAAAGTCATAAGCATGCAACCAACCAAATGATGACACGTGTAAATTACCCCTGCCAAGCATTAAATGCATAGGGTATAAATAGAAAGGTTAAGCTTCATTTTGAAATGTTTCCTTATATCCTCTATCTCTCAGTGAACCATATAGAAACCCTTGCTTTCTATATTTCCCTTAACCTTTTCTCTCTAGTTCTAAGTGCAAACCTCTTAATGTTTCTTAAGTTTGTTTAGATTAGGTTTACTTAATCTTATTCCGCAACAAACTGTAAATTGTGATTTGAGTTATCAATAAACGATTTATTAAACCATAAAAAAATGTGTTTGTATTCAACCCCCCCCCTCTACAAACTTGTTCAGCACCTTCGAGACCAATATAGATACCCATTCAAAGCTTCTCTGTTGAAGCTCAAAAAAGAGATCGTCCAATTTCCTTGAATTTTGATCAAAGACGATACGGTTGCAAATTTGCAATGGGACCACAATAGGTAGATAAACACCCAGATCACTTCAGTCCATAGTTTTGGACCCAACCCGTTTGTACCCGAGTCCAGCAGGTCCTTGATAAATCTAACGCTTCCGAAATCCATCCTCCACCATCGAGCAACATCTTATTGACCTCTTCGCAATGCATTAGCACATGCTCCACTGTTTTGATGAATTTGTCACACCGCGGACAAAGTGTAGAATTGATATCCACTCCCATTTTGTTGAGGATTTCTCTACACGGAATCCTCTCCATCCTTACTCTCCAAATTAAGATATTGATCTTCTTTGGAAGAGTTTTAGTCCATCTTGTCTTCTCCCCACAATCCACTCTATTCGCCACCTTCTCGTCGATTATATACTTTAATCCAAATAACGAGAAATTCTCGTCCGTCTACACTTCACTTTATCAAGACTATTCTCCCTTGGTCTCCAAACCTGGAGCAAAGAAAGAAGTTCTTCTAGCTTACCCCTTTCCCTCCCCCTTGGCTCCCTCCTCCAACCCCAACTCCACAACCACTCCTCCCCTACCTAACTCCCTCTCACGGAGATTTTAGCGTCCTTCTTAGATTCAAGTTGCCAAAGTCGTTTAAACCTACACTTCAACAACTCGTTTCCCAACCATCTATCCGACCAAAAGCTAGTTTCTTTGCCATTCCCTACTTATTTCTCGAATAATGAAGAGAAGTCTACCCCCAATTTCCCCAAGTCATTACCAATCTTTGCAATACCACTCCACATTGATCTACCCCCCCCCCCCCCCCGATCTGATTGTCCCGACCCAAAAGCTAGTTTATTTGTCATTCCCTATTTTCAAATTATAACACCCGGAATATCCTAGTGAGTGATACTAAGGATTTATCCCTCATCTATCGTAATTTAACTTTTAGAAAGGGTGGGTTAAGAAGAATTCCCTTTTGGGATCCTAAATCCTCGCCTTAATCGCTAGAGACGGCAAAACGAGAGAAAACCCGAACACTAACCAGACTGGCGATTGTGCCAGCGACTATGACATTTGTCATAGTCGTGCGTCACGGTTGCATCAGGGTAGAGGGGCGCGGTACACCCGCGGCGAGTATGCCTCGCGATTGTGACTCTTGGCACTATCGTCTGTCACTCTCGTGGAGGTTGTACCGTGAGTGTGGAGAGATCGACGATTGTGCCTACGAACTTGCCATAGGGCATAGTCGCCGGGCAAGGTCGCTCCCGAGTGTTGGGGGTATGAAACTCAGTGTTGACCGATTTTAACTTCATTTTTCCTTCTACAACTCGTTTTGGGCGATTTTGTAAGCCTTAGCTGCGATTTTCTCTTCCTCAAAACCCTACCCTCACTTAATGCAAACCTAAGATTGATTGGAGACATTTATTGATCATTAAGAACACTCTGTAGAATAGAAGTGTGGAAATCCAAACCATCAAGTATCCATTTCATATTTCTCCTTCACATCTAGGGTTTCATCAAATCCTCTTCAAAACCCTTTTTCCATTCTCTTGGTAACTTGGAATTTGAGGTCATATTAGTGACCTAGATTTATTTTGTTGGGGGATTCAAGTTGTAGTTGAGGTAATCTTCTCTTTCCCTTCACCTAAGAAATTAGGGTTTTATGGTTATCTTTCCTTTCCATTTGTTGGAACTTGGTTTAACTTAGAAATGTTTGTAGCTAAGGTTTGTTGTGTAAAACTTGGAGCTAGTGGAAGGATTCGATATCTCATCTAAGGAACTCAAGTTTGTGGGTAAAACCTAGATTTAGTCTAAATCTAGCAAGGTGAGTTCTAGTTGCTTTACAAAACTATATACATGTCAAAATATAAATGTTTAGGATTTTGAACCTATTTTATGGGCACTCTTCATATTTGATGAGTTTTATGGATAACCAAGTATTTGAACATATTTGAGATATCAAGTTTTATAAATGGTTTATTAAGTGTGAATGGTCGTTTTAGTCGCTAATGAGGGGATTTAATTTACAAAAAGATATTTCTTGGATATTTCGAAGATTTGGACCAAACAAGGATTTTATTTCTTATATGTACAATTTTGGGTTTACAAATGATCTTATTTGGAAATGTCATATGAGTTTGGATATTTATGGACCATCTTGAAGTTATGGTTATTTTTGGGATTTCACCCAATTTACAAGTTTTAAATATTGGAACATTTACGCTCTTTTGCTTTAAAAGTGTGAGTATTTGGAAACGGTCATTTTTTGACCATATGTATATTTTGGAAGAATGTGAGTCTTATGGTTTGGGCCTTTGGCCAACTATACTTGGAGAAAACAACATATTTGGGGAAGTTGTGTAATACCCGTAATTTCCGGGTAAGTATAATTTAAGTCAGTGTGGAAATCGATCTTTCAAGATAAATAGAAGAAATAGGATTTTGGATTGAATCTTATATTATATTGCCTTGCTAGATGCGAAATTCAAATACGAGTCCAACGGTCCTTTTCGAAGCGAAAACGGAGCTAAAACGAAGAAGTTATGACCAAAACAGTGTTCGAGCGATTAACCGAGCAACCAGTGTCAAGTGGACGTCTGCATGGTGAAAGTGGATGTCCGCATTAAGTGGACGTCCGCATAGGGAAGCAAGTGGACATCCACATAGGATCTTCCGCGAAAGCAGCAGAAGATTCGCCAATTTTCGTCCTGATGCAAGTGGACGTCCGCATAGGACTCCAAGTGGACGTCCGCATTGAGTGTGACGAAATTTTCACTCTTTTTCACCTTCAACTTTTCCATCCTCTCTCTCCTACTTTTACCCCCATATCTAGATCTGATCTCCCTCTCCCTCATTTCGATTTTCTCATCTAAAACCCCAAATCATTTCTCCTCTCTTCATCTTTCTCTCCCAAATCTAACCCCACACCATTTTTAAAAACCTTAACCTTTTTAGAACCCATTTCACTTCATCTTCTTCACAAGTTTCTAGGGTTTCACCCAACCTCTTTTCTCCATTTTGAAGATTGGGAGTTTGTGGTTCATTTTGGTGACCCTAGAGGTATTTTGTTTGGTGGATTCAAGTTATGGTTAAGGCAACTTTCTCTTTTCTTCATCTATGGAAATTAGGGTTTTGGTATAAGTTGAGTTCCTCATATAAAATCTTTGGGGAACGATTCTAAGTGGTTGGATATGAATATTAATGGTTGAAAACTTGTGGATCTAGGTTTTTGGAAGTTTTGGCTTGAGGATCCAAATTTCTTCAAAGGAGCTCAAGTTGGGAAGAATCTAGGTTTAGCCGAAATCTAGCAAGGTGAGTTCAAGTTGATTTGTGAAAACGGTGTACATGCCAAAATGTCAAATTTTAAATGTTTATAGGTTTTACATGAAATTATCAACCATTGAGTTATTTGATGAGTTTGGATTATATGAAGTTTTAACTTTATAAACTTTGTAAAACAGCCACAATTGGGATTTTGGGCATTTTGACAAATAAATCACAAGTATTTGTTTTTTAATGAGTTATTTTGTGGAAGTAGATATTTTGAGTATAAATGTACATTTAATGTGTGTTTTGGAGAATGCTTTATTTTGTGTTATGGGACGTTTTTGAAAGAATAAATGGTATAGACTCATTTGGAAAATGATTTGTCTCAATCTAAATTGTGTTGGAGTTATTCATGTATTTTGGAGCATGTGTTTGCATAAACGTTGGTCGATTGCGTTTTATTTCGTTTTGTGGATTTTAGCATATGGCTAGTTGATTAGTTGAGCTTAAGGCTCGGTCCTTCGTCTTTGTCAAGTCTTGGGGACATTTGTCCGGTTTTAATAGTTTAAAGAGGAGTTTGGGTATGAGTTGCATCTATTGCACTTTATTTTGGAGAATACATGGTTTGAGTGTGTGTGTCACTCATTTAGAGTCATGTATTTAGACTGTAATGCATTGGATACATAGGCATGTAAGTCAGTCATATTTAAGGGTGAGAAGTCTTGATATTCTCACCTTGAGAATTATGTCGTGTTGGCATTGTTGTTGTCCTGGTCGTTTTGCGGAGAAGAACC
The DNA here is from genome assembly GCA_954870635.1 of Arctium minus. Lineage (NCBI taxonomy): Eukaryota > Viridiplantae > Streptophyta > Magnoliopsida > Asterales > Asteraceae > Arctium > Arctium minus. Next base: position 149,757,821 of record OX941081.1, read on the forward strand.
TTTATGGTTTGTACTTCGGGACCATGGGTTTTGTGATTTGATGTTCTAATTCTTGTGCACGAGGATTAGAAATCATGAGTTATCAAGTAAGGAGATAAGGCTCCCATCTTGAATGCTAGAGAGTAGGCACTAGGGGTCGAATGAGTACCCTGAAGATGAAACTCCACTAGAGACGGGTCGAATGAGTACCCTGAAGATGAAACTCCACTAGAGACCAAACAGGCACTAAGTTCGCGTATCCTTGAGGTGAAGCTCGACGGAGTAGGCAATAGGGGATATGGTGTTTTTAGGACTTGGAATAAAGTCCGACTGGAGGTGTAGCTCGGCAGAGCAGGCAATACAGTTACGATCTGAGGTGAAGTTCGACAACGTGGCTATGTGGCTTAACTTTGTGTTCCACCACGTACAACGGAATCGGGTCTCCCCCGTCACCGAAAGGTGTTATTTGGGTATTAAATTGTGTTATTTTATTATCCATATTTTCGGTGACGTTTTGCATATATAGATTTTTATTCAAGATTTATGGGTTGAGTATTATGCCCCACCCGTGTTTTGGGGTTTCGGGAAATAAATTTATATCCGCGTTTTTATAAATTGGGAGTCCATTTACTTTTCACGTTTTGGGTGAGTTGGGGTTGAAGTTGTTTTATAAAGGAATGTCTATGTTGGGATACTTGTCTTTAAGAGTGTGTTTTATTGGAAAACGAGTCGTCTTATATTTAAAGTAAAACATTCTGAAAGATTATGATTTAAACCGCCCTTAACAAATATATTTGTTCATGTTGAAAACTCTTGAACTCACTAGGCGTTAGCCTAACCGTTTTTTTTTTGTCAGCATGTGCATCAGGTTCCGATTGGGGGAATTGTCCTAGCGAATCTGTAAAGTGATGAGTGCTAGATGTATGTGCAAGAGTGAGTAGCTTGGTGAAGTCTTCCACATTAGTTTTGAGAAGAGCATCTTGTATTGGGGATAAGTAGCACCCGACTTCGGTTTAGTCCTTGCTTATTACTGATGTCATTATTATTGAGGTTAATTAAATAATTTTATATTGAGTTTTGATTTGTAGGAAGAAGTTTGTCTTTTATTTGTTGTGATATCGAAAATTTTTATTAGTTACTCTTACCAAATCTGAGGGTGTTACAAGTTGTACATCGACTTATGTAGTCATATTGACTTTACTTATTTGCCAAACGTTTTATGATGCCCTATGGCTTGACATATACTCTAAAGAGTTTTGGGACGTTGTCCGGTCTAAATAGCTCATTATGGAGCATTTTATGGAAATGCAATTATTGTACAAATATTGGTTATTACATGTTTTGAATGCATTAGTTCATTCATTTTGAGTAATGTAATGTTTAGACTGTAATGCAATGGATCCATAGGCATAGAAGCCATTTTGTTCATCATAGAGTCTTGATGTCCATGTTTGAGTCTAGTGAGTGGTTCCCAAGTCATGTTTTTATGTAAGCTTGCGGTTGTGCTCTTAGAGAGCCGTATACGAAGCTAAGTCATGTGGTGGTGCCCATGGTAAGCCGGATACGGGGATTTATAACTTTTGTGGTGACATTCATCTAGAGGTCGAGTAGACATTAGGGTCATTTGGGTATTTTGCGGTGGTTGCTTAGAGGAGCCGTATACGGGGCTCCATGACCCGAAGTGAATCTCGTAAACGTTGATAAGTGGCTTAACTTTGTGTCTGCCACATTCGATGGAATCGGGTCTCCCCCGTCACTGAAAGATGTTATCTTCGGGTATTCCCTTACCCATACTTTCAGTGTTGAAACGTACCACTTTATTTATATAAATAGTATTTTGATAAAATACCTCGTGGGTGCGTTTTGGGGAAAATGATGGTGATTATTTATTTAAAAAGGTATGTTTGGTGTTGGTAGAAACGTGGTTTGGAAGTAAAGCCTTTTTATAACTCACATTTCAGGATCGGGTGTTTTTAGAGTGAAATATTTGTTGTAAACATTTTATGATTTATATGATAAAACTGTTTTAACTCACTATGTATTAAGTCTAACACTTTTTCTTTTCGACATGTATATCAGGTCTTAGATGGATCTGAGTTGCGAGTGGAGTTTGGTAGAGGTTCCGGTAAAATGGCATTAGAGACGTCATCCAGTTTTGAGGAGATAGTAGATTTGGTGGTGGTAGTAACACCCGACTGACTTTGTTCCCGTTTGTGAGACTAGATAGTTCCGTTAGAACTCTGATGCATGTTGTAGTGTTTTTCCCTTGTAAACTTTAGATATTTGTTTCTTTTGAATAATGTATTTAAGGAAGTTTTGAAAGTTTTAATTTATCTGTTATTTTCAAATTTAGAGGTGTTACACAAATAGACCCGAATCGAAGAATGACTGAACTGTAAAATTGGTCTATCTATATGTATGTGGCTATATTTAGTGAACTCATACGAAAGGAATGTTATTAGTTTAGGTCTAACCAATCTATTGAATTACTTCTAGAGATTCATATATGCATTTTTATCTAGAATTTTAATAATTCACATATGAACCTTCCATTAAATTATTATCTTTGCTACTTTCTCACAATATTAATTTTGTTATTTGAATTCACCCTTGTTTGTATTTTGGTACATATTTTATAAGAATCTAAAGAAATATAAAGGGAAGAAAGAAGGGGATTTATTTGAACCAGATTGGGCGATATGGTAAATAAATAATACTAATAATGTTAAGTTTCAATAAGTGAAAGAAACTGTGAAAGCAGGAGCGTGCAGTGCAGGCGTCACTCACATCCTATTTCCTTCCATATTCTCTCTCTGTCACCTACTACTGCCCCATCATCACGTGACCTCAATCTATTTGAATTTTTTTGAATCAAACATCCGAAAACAATACTCCAACAAAAATATCACCACCATTTCAAATATTTAAATACAAATGTTAAATAACATGGATTTATATATGTAATAATATTTAATACAAAACACAAATTACACTCAATAAAATCATATGGGTCAACAATATAAAAGTCAACCATGAGGGCAAATAATCCTCACTTTGTTGCAACTGTTTTCTTAACATGTAAGCCTAATCAAATATAACGAAAATCATCATCGTTCCATCGTCGGTAACCTGCTCGGATTCTGGTTCTCTTTCTGGCTCAACGGACCGTCGATGCTGCTCCGAGCAGCCGGCATATCCGAGTTTCTCGTCGAAAGACAACCTGGACCTTCAAGCAACTGGCAGTTACTCTTAACCTTCGTCTCGCCACCAAGATAGCTCGTCAACGCACGTTTCACCCCAAAACCCCGTCGAGGCAGCTTGTTGCCGCCATTCCCGTTCAACGATGGAGTCCGGTCTCCCATTGCAGGCGGCGCGATGACTCCCGGCGAAAACTTTGGAGTCCCGAAGGCAGATTTGTAGGGAGTCCCTGAAGAGGGTATACATGGGATCGAGACTCGTTTGTGAGCGATTACATCGGCCGTGGTTGACGGGTTATCCGATTGTCTTGTCAAGTTGTCGACGTAAAGTAGATCGTCTATACGTGCCACGATGTTGAATGCTAAACTCTCCAAGACTCTTGAGTAGCTCTCCAAGATCGATTTCCCAACATCCTGAAGGTTCACAAAATCAAAACCAAACCAAACCAAACCAAACTCGGTATATTAGAATTTTTGCTTTCAAGTACCTTATTGTGTTGAATCTTGCTGATGTCTAACGAGGTTTGAGTTAGACCCGGAAACCGATGTTTCAGGCACATCAAGAGACTTTCGGCTCTTTCGGCTAGTGAATCCCTCTTGTACCCATCGGCCATTAGGTCCTTAACCATGTCCCACGAGGCTTTAGCCGCAGACCGGTTTGGGTTAGGTAAAGGTCTCGAGTGAACCCTTTTACGCCACACGTAGATTGATGCCTCCACACGGTTTGCAATCTCGAGAGCAACGTGTTCAGACGAAAGATCAAGACAATCTAACAAACACTCTGATGAGAATTGCTCTGAAGATATGTAACGATAGATAACGTCTCCAAGACAAGTTCTCCCGCTCTAGAAAATCAGATTAAAGATTCATAGTCAGCATTCGGTTCCAAAAACGTCTTAAAATTAAAAACAGGTGATTATTTTGGATATCATACCTTTGGGAGGGATTCAAAGTACGATTCCGGAACTTCCATTTCTGATAAAGCAATGTTGTTGATCGCCATGGCTGCTTTTAGAATCTGATTAGTGCATTCGCGCTTGTGGTTTAACTGTTTCCTGGTGTCTTCTTGGAGGCCACCGGGAGGGACACGCGGCACCGGCAGCCACCACTTCTCCTGGTGGCGTTGAAGTGGTTTACGGAAAGAACCTGAGCCATCGGCCTCTGATGCTACTATCCCCTGATCAACGTACCAGAACTCCGTGCTAATGAAACTATCTAGTATTTCCTGTGAATTCAAAAAGAATTAAAAACGATCATCGGTTTCTGCTGTAATCCGAGATGATTAAGGCTATGTTTAGCAAACTAGCTAATAAGCAAGATGACAATATAATTGAAAACCAATGAACACTAACCAGAAGCATGTTGTCTAATTTGCGTAGAGCGGGGAGGTTGATGAAAATGTCTGATCTTGGTCTGCAAGTCATGACCTCGAGCTTACTCCCATCGGGAAACGTCTGCCACGATGGTATTAATTCGACAATGTGATCGCTAACACAAAGAAGGCATTCCATCTCTCTTTGCCACATTTGTTTCTTTTCAGATCTCAAGGGTTCCAATCTCCACAATTGACCAAATGCAGTAGCTGTACCAACAGTAGAACAAATTAGTACCCATTAATCACAACAATAAACATGTTCTCCGTTTTGGGGTTTAGAGTTTAGAGTTACCACAAAGGTTTGTAATGGCATTTGAAATGGCCAAAGCTGTGCAAACTCCTTTGCCACTCCCAGACATGTCTTCTCCAAGCAACAATTTAGCAAATCTCTCTTTCATCATCTCCATTTCTAAGCAGATCCAATTGAAAAAAGAAAGTGTTAATTCACAATTTAAAAAAAAAAAGTCAAATTTCTAAGCAGATTCAAGTTTTTCAATAAATAAACATAAAAACACACATTAAATTGATCTCAAAATCAGTTTGAAATGCAAACACAGACGTATGAACCCTAGAACAGCAAACTCCCCCAAAAACCCATGAAGGAATTGAATCAAACAAAACCAAAATCAAAGCTACTAACCTGAAATTCTGGAACCCATTTTCTTCAATTTGGAATCATCATCCAATTGGGGCTTAATTTTCACTTCATCTTCTGAAACATCGCCACATTTGGCCATCAATTGAGCCTTTCTAATAGGCCACCCAAGTGGAGTAGGGGAAGAACAACATTCTTTAGAAAATGTATCCGAATTCGAACTACTTGTAGTGCTGTCAAACGAATCAAACCCATCATTTTTCATACTTTTATCACTTGAATTTTCCATCTGAGCCTGCAAAATCAAAACCCTACAATTTCTACAAATTCAAAAACCCAAATACTTCTTCTACTCCTGAAATTAATCAAGAAAAAACCAATCTGGGTTCTGTTTTCTTTGCTTGATATGGTGATTATTTACAAGCATACGTGAAAACCAAGATGTAAACAGACTTTGCGCTGCTTTAATTGTGGTCAAGATTTCCAAAGTTAGAAGGAAAGTGACGATATTTTTCTACAACAACAACAAAAAAAGCATTGGAGTTGGGGAAGAACGATGTGGGGTTTGATTTAAAAGGGGAAAGAAGGTAAAAAGCTAAATGCCAACAACGTCTATATGTGTTTTGAATCGAAACAATTATAAAGAAATAAGAAAAAAGGCAACGATATAGCCGTAGGAAGGACGGAAATGTCAATACCAAAGACGACGTATTTTGCAATTTCAACCCTTGAGATTGTTACGTTTGATGGAAACAGTCCCTATTAAAATATTGTTTTATTTGGTATCGGTTCATTCTATTACACACATGACAAACCACAAACATACAAACATCACTCTCTTACATGCCGTTTGCGAACGGTTTTATTTTGTCCAAAAAAATGTATCATGTGCATCCATCTAAGATTTGGTTTGTAGTTAAAAAATACAAAAAATATAAAAATGGAGGTATTTTTTGTTCCAAATCATTATTATACATTAAAAAATATTAGAAATGTACTGGTAGGGGTGAACATGGGTCGGGTCGGGGTGGAAAAGGAAAAACCCGATCAGATTTCGGGTAGGATACGCATGCCCCAATATTATAAGCGGATGAATCGGTTTTCGGGGGTCGGGCCTAGTCGGGTTTCAGGGGGATCGGGTCAGATCGGATAATCCATTTTTTTTTTTTTACGTTTTCCTCCCGTAGAATTTTAGTAACCTAAAAGCTCATTCAGTTGAGACTCCTCTTGACTCTTTACTCGTTAGTCATGTGTAACATAAAAGGCTCATTCGGCTGTGCAATGTGACTGTTGTGCAGCAAAAAAAGATTAAAACGTGAAAGTTGAAAATTTGAAACATTTAAATTTTACATATTTTTTGAACTAACAATATTTGAAAAAAAAACCCTAAAATATATACTATTAATTATATAACTTATATCATACATTTATATGTTTATAAAAAAGGAAATAGTAAATATTATTTGGGTCGAGTCGGGTGATGGAATTTAAGCCCCTACCCGAACCTATATATCCGGCCTAAATTTTGGGCTTCGGACCTCGGGTACGATCGGGTGATTAGGGTCGGGTTTTTCGGGGGGGTTTCGGATCGTTTTTCGGGGTTTTCGGGTTCGATCGAGTACAGTACTCGCGCAATGCAGTACAATACATCTCGATTTAATGTTTTGTTGTACTTTTTTATCTTTGTCGATTTAATAATACGGTTTTGTGTGGTTTTAAGAAAACGATAATGTTTTTTTTATAAATTTGTTTAATTTATTTTTTATTTTAATTTAATTTAGGTTTAATAATAATGTAAATTTTCTTAGCTCTAATAATATAATGTTTATTTATAACAAAAGATAATTAAGTGTTCTGTTAAAATTCAATTATTATCTTAATTATATTTTAGATTATTTATATTTAATATGTGATGTGTATTATGTATTTGATTATGTTTATCAGTTAGTTATGAATTCAAACATGCAGATTTAAAAAGTTGTATTTATGCATCATTTACTTGTGAAGTTGAAAATGAAAAATTTAGCATTATATAGTAGTCCATAATGCTTAAAATGTTGTTTTTAAGACTTTAAAACAAATGCTATATAATATAGTATAGATAGGTATTTAAATTTGCCAAATTTGAGATCTATATTTTAAATATTATAATTATCATACATATTGATTTATTTAATATAGTAATTAATATTTTGTATTAACTTTAGCAATTTATTTATTTTGTATTTTTACATTGTAACTTACATTTAAATAATTTATTTATTTTTTTAAAATAAAAACAAAAGCGACAAAATATGTGGATAATGTTGTTATTATTTTGATCAATGAAACATAAAGATGCATAGATAAAACATATAACGTCCCAAAAATGAGAGTAATATAAAACATGGGTTTTACGAACTATACACCACTACAATATATAAATCATCACCCAAAAAGGGGAAAGTTATGAAAGCGTTTACTACCAAATATGAATGATAAATGACAACCTACTAATCTCAACTAAACTAAGCCAAATTAAGAACGGGTGTCACTATCTTCATAAAAAATATAGTATCTTCAAGTATCGCTTGTTAACCCCAAAATCCATCAACCTCAAAAGTTGCCCAACAATGGCCAATACACGCTCCCCTCAAACCTTGGAAGCCCCACTGCTTAGAGAACCCGAATATACATGTCATTTAAGAAAACAAGTGTTAGGCTTACACCTAGTGAGCTCAAATGAATAATAAATAATGGTAAAGAATTGTTTGGTAACAATGCATGATGTTGACCAAAGTCCGTTAGTGAATTCAAAACCTCAATTACCTTTGGAAGGGTGTAAGGTTTCACAAAACAAGGGGGATACCTGATTTACCATTAAGAGTGACGGAACACAATAGTAGGTCACATTACAATGTTATGGAGCTTCTATCATATCACCAAAGGTTATCGACTTCAACCACCCATGATCTATAGTTCGAGCTCCCAATGGTCTAAGAAGGATTCACTCACTAGAATATAAATATCATGGAGCACAAGGTTATCGTACTCAATCACCCACAGTCTATAGCCCGACTCCCAAGTATTCAAACTCTATGTGTAGCTAAATAAAGAACAACATTCCAATTCACATAAAATGTCTAGTGCCTATGGATCCATTTCACTATAGTCACTCAAAGTGCCTTTTCCCAAAGAATATCATGGTGTACTCATTATGTAAGTAATGGCATGAATGAGTCTTTAAAGAGGAGTAACCCTCACATTGCCAACAAGTCATAAATGGGGTAATTTAGTTTTTATTTACCAAAACTCATCAAAATCAAGGAGTAGTCTCCTTTCAAGTATACAAACCCTTTTTCCAAAGTCATTTCCTCAAATACCAAATTTGGTCAAACCCTAACTTTTGACCTAGATTTTCCAAAATCACCCAACATGAACTTTGTAAAATAAAAACATTGAGAATCATAAATGAGTATTGAAAACATGTAGTCAAGACTTGGAAACTAAAAGAATGAACTCACATATTAGGTTTTAATAAAAACCTAAAAAAGTATAAGAATCTTTGGGAATGAAGGCAAGATAGAGAAATCCTAGCGTTAGCTCTCCAAACCTAGCTTGAATGATGGAAATCCTTGGAATGGGGTGAGAATAGAGCAATAAGTTCTCCTAGATCGATTTAATGTAGAGAGAGAAAAGAGAGAGTTCTTGAAATGAATATGGTTGAGGAGTGAGCTAAAATAGGATTTATGGTGCCTTGGACCCCGACGACGACATTGCCAGACGATAGTGCCCGTGGAACTATCGCGGGTCACTATCGCGGCATATGTACCGCAGGTCCTATCCCTTTAGTGATTGTGCCACGGCGAGAGTGATAGTGTCACAATCACCGAGCACTCTCGCACAATATGTACCGAGAGTTATCTGGTCCCTGCGATGTGAATGTACCCTTGGCGACAGTGACACTGTCACAGTCGTCGGGCATAATCGCACCACTCAACCCGGAGTCTGAAAATCCTTATTTTTCTGCACAAACGACGATTCGATTAAGAGGAAACATAACTAAGCTTTCTCGTCATAGTTTGTAAGTTTAAACTTGGAAAATTAAAGCGAGATGGGTCAAAAGCTTATTTGGAATTGCGGGTGTTACAATCCTCCCCAACTTGAGAATGATTTCGTCCTCGAAATCCGAACTACGCGAAGAGATGAGGATATCTCCGATTCATATCCTCTTCAGCTACCCACGTCACGTTTGCGCCACGGTGATGCTTCCATTTCACTTTGACCATCGTGACTTCCTTGTGACGAAGCTTCTTTGATTTACGCTCCAAGATAGCTCGGGTTCTTCCACGCAACGGTATCCCTCGTCAACTCTTATCTCCGAGAGGGGTATTACGCTTTCTTCTTCCGCCAAACACTTGCGTAGATAATACACATGGAAAGTGTGATGAATCCCGACCATCTCGGGTGGTAATTCTAGTTTATAGGCTTGGAGTCCCACCCTTGCCAAAATTGTAAACGGTCCAAGGAAACGGAGACTTAGCTTTCCGCGCTTTCTAAACCGTATAATGCCCTTCCAATGGGACACCTTCAACATGACACGGTCACCCACTTGGAATTCTATTGGCTTTCTTTTCTTATCGGCGTAACTCTTTTGTCGATCATGATCCACCTTCAGTTGCTCACAGATTCCTTTCACTTTGTCGACGGTCTATTGGACGATATCGGGACTAGAAAACTGTTTCTCTCAGGCTTCGAGCCAACACACCGGAGTTCTACATTTCCGCCTATACAAGGCTTCGGACGGTGCCATCCCAATACTGGAGTGGTAGCTATTATTGTAAGCGAACTCCACCAGAGGTATGAGAGAGTCCCAGCTACCACCGAAATCGATGACACACGATCTCAACATGTCTTCCATTGGCTGAATCGTCTATTCACTTTGGCTATCAATTTGGGGATGATAGGTCGTACTCAACTTCACTCTCATACCCAACTCTTTCTACAACCCATCCTAGAAGTTGGAAGTGAAACAACTGTCTCCGTCAGATACGATTGACAACGGTACCCCATGCCTCGAGATGACTTCATCTATGTACAACTTGGCGAGCTTATCCATGGGCAACGTCTCACGCATCACCAAGAAGTGGGAACTCTTCGTCAATTGATCCACCACTACTCAAGTCGTATCATGCCCCCTCAGCGTCTTTGGCAACTTGGTCACAAAATCCATCGTGATGTGCTCCCACTTCCACTCCGGAATTTCCAAAGATTGGAGGCTCCTGTAGGGTCGTTGGTGCTCCGCTTTTACTTGAAAGCACGTCACGCACCTCTCCACATAGTTTGCCACATCCAATTTCATAACGGGCCACCAATATGTCAACTTCCAATCTCTGTACATCTTTGTGCTACCAGGATGGATATAGTACTTGGATTTATGTGCATCCTCCAAAAGAAGTTCTCGGTTACCTCCAAGTTTGGGCACCCATAAACGACCTTGGTATAGCTTTAGGCCACGGCTATCCTCGGTCAGAAGCGATTGCTGCTTAACCATCACTTCGCTCTTGAGGTTTTCTTCGTGCAACGCCTCTCTTTGAGACGTCTTTATCTGATCAACCAGGTTGGACACTACATATATTCTCGCAAGTGTAGCCCGAATGCCACAACTATACTTCTTCCGGCTCAAGGCGTCCGCTACAACATTCACCTACCCAAGTGGTAAAGTAATTAACAGTCATATTCTTTTAGCAGTTCCAACCAGCGTTGTTGCCTCATGTTCAATTCCTTCTGATCAAACACATACTTCAGACTTTTGTGGTCTGTGAACAAAGTGCATTTCGTGCCATAGAGGTAATGTCACCACAATTTCAAAGTAAACATCATCGCCTTTAGCTCCAAATCGTGGGTCAGATAGTTCTTCTCGTGCTCTTTGAGTTGCCTTGACGCATAGGCGATCACCTTTCCTTGTTGCATCAAGACGCAACCCAAACCCATTTTGGATGCATCACTGTAGACTACAAAATCTTTGGATCCCTCTGGCAGCGAAAGGATAAGAGCATCACACAATTTCTTTTAGAGAGTTCAGAAGGCTTTCTCTTGAGCTTTCGCCCACACAAACTTCACGTTCTTTCGGGTGAGGGCCGTCAAGGAGGAAGCGATTTTGGAGAAATCCTAAATGAACCTCTTATAGTAGCCTGCTAAACCTAAGAAACTTTGGATCTCAGACAGGCTCTTGGGTGGATCCCAATTCATCATCGCCTCGATCTTGGACGGATCCACCTTCACCCCGTCGCGGTTGACTACATGGACTAAGAATTGGACCTCTTTTAGCCAAAAGTCGCATTTGGAGAATTTTACGTACAACTTCTCCTGCCTCAAAACTTCTAAAACTTCCCGAAGGTGCTGTTCATGATGTGTCTCATCTTTGGAGTAGACAAGTATATCATTGATGAACCCGATCACTGATCTGTCAAGGAATGGTCAACATACTCGGTTCATCAAATCCATGAACACCACCGGTGCGTTCGTTAACCCGAATGGCATCACTAGGAATTCGTAATGACCATATCGTGTTCTAAAGGAGATCTTTTCCACATCCTCGTCTCTCACCTTCAATTGGTGGTACCCCGAATGAAGGTCAATCTTTGAGAAGCACCCCGCCCCTTGAAGTTGATCAAACATGTCGTCGATCCTCGGGAGTGGGTATTTGTTCTTCACATTTACCTTTTTTAGTTCTCAGTAGTCTATGCACATTCTCATTGTGTCATCCTTCTTCTTCACAAATAGGACCGGATCTCCCCAAGGCGATGAGCTCGGTCTCTCGAATCCCTTATCCAAGAGGTCTTGTAATTACGACAGTATCTCTTGCATTTCGGATAGTGCCAAACAGTAAGGTGCTCTAGCAACCGGAGCAACCCCCGAAATTAAGTCTATTCGGAATTCGACTTGCCATTCGGGTGGTAATCCGGGCAGATCGTCGGGAAAAACATCTGGGAACTCACGGACAACTTTGATGTCTTGAAACTTCTTCTTTTCCAACTTGGCATCCACCACGTATGCCAAGTAGGAAGTACATCCCTTCGCCAAGAACTTGCGCGCTTTGCCCATAGAAATGACTACTACATCTCCTTTTCTTTTCTCCCCGTACACAAAGACCGCGTATTCTCCCGCTAACGGAATGCGGATCAACTTCTTCGAACAAAAAATTTCGTCCAAGTTCTCTCCCAACCAATCCAGTCCGACAATCAAATCAAATCCACCAATAGACATAGGAAAGAGTTTTATCGGAAACTTCTTCTCTTTGATCTCCAACACACAATTGTCATAGACTTGGCTAACCATTACATGACTACCCTTTGCTATTTCCACCACTAGATCATCTTCTAATGTACTAGCGGTCATAGGAAATTTTGACAAGAAGGAAATAGATACGAAGGAATAACTTGCACTAGAATCAAAAAGAATATGCGCAGGTATAGAGTTTACATGGAATGTACCCAACACCTCATCTGTCGATGCCTTTGTTTCTTCAGCTTTCATCTGGAAGGCCTTCCCCGGCACCCTTGGTGTGTTCTCCTTCCTCCATTTCCTCCCGACTTGAGTTTCGGGCACTCATTTCGGAAGTGGCCCGGTTCTTTACATTCGAAGCAAATTGGCCCTCTAACCAGGCAGTCTTTCTGAGTGTGGCCAAGCTTACTGTATTTGTAGCAGGAGTCAAGCCTAGAGTGGCATGGGCCCAAATGTTTGTATCTACACTTTGGGAACCACCTAGCCTCCCCCTTGAATCATTGCTTCTGCTGTTGTTGTTGTTGAACGGTCTTGGTCGTTTGAAAGATCCAGAATTCTCTTCCCACTTCTGTGACACCCTGATTTTTATCTCAATTGAGGAAAAATGTTGAACTGGATGAATCGGTAAAGGAAGAACCAAGTATGGAGTATGGCTATAGTGCCATGTGGTTGTGACACTTGTCACAATAGCATCAATGGTAATAGGAGTATGGTCGTCTCGGCTATACTGACATGTGGTTGTGACATCTGTTGTAATGGAACCAATGGTACTGAAAGTGTGGTAGTCCCGACTACAGTGTCATGCAGTTGTGACATATGTCACAATAGCACCGACGTTACCGAGTGTTCGGTCGTCTCAACGAATGTCCCATGAAATTATGACAATGGCACAATAAATGGCATAATAACATCAACTGTTCTGAGGGAAAGGTCGAGGAATGGCCGACAGAATGGTCGAGGAACGACGGGGAAAAGGATCGGGGAAGCGGTTGAGAAAACGGTCGAAGAACGACTGAAAAACTCGCGGTACGGGCCAGGCTATAGTGTCGGCGACTATGCTAGTGGCACTATAAAATGTCAAGGTCTCCAAAGGGGTAAAATGACTTTCGGTACATTTCGGGCGACCCTGTCAGGCGATTGTGACATGGCACAGTCGCATGTCACAATCGCGCCAGACCTGCAGTGCATAAAATCGAGTTTTTTTTTTCATTTGGTCATAACTTTCTCATTTCAACTCCGTTTTTGGCGATTCAAGTTGCTATGGTTTCGTTTTTGATAGATTTTCAAGGTTAGATTGTTAGTTTTGGGAATATCCAAGAATAATTGGTGTTGGATTGGAAGCAAAGGTCAATAGCTCATCATAATCACCTCAATCTTCAAGAAATTTAGGGGTTTCTAGGTTTTCATCAAAACCTAAGTGGTAAGTGCATCATTCCCATTTCTAAACCTTATTATAAGATATAAATTCTCTCTTGATGATTTCCTAGTGTTTAGTTTCTCAAATTTTGGGTTTGATGATTTTGAAGAAATTAGGTCAAAATTAGGGTTTTGGCTAAATTAGGGATTTTGATGTAAAATGTTTGGGGAGCGATTCTAAATGGTTGAATGAATATATTTATGGTTGGAAACTTGTGAATCTAGGTTTTTGGAAGGATTTGCTTGTGGATTCAAGTTTCTTCAAAAAATCTCAAAGTGGGGTAAAATCTAGATTTAGCCTAAATCTAGCTAGGTGAGTTCAAGTTGATTTGTGAAAATGGTGTACATGCCAAAATGTCAAATTTTAAATTTTCATATGTTTACATGAAATTATCAACTGTTGTATTATCTGATGAGTCTGGATTATTTGAAGTGTTTAACTTTATAAATTCTGTAAAACACCCACATTGGGGATTTTGGACATTTTGACAAATAAATCTCAATTATTTATGTTTTAATGAGTTATTTTGTGGAAGTAGGTGTTTTGGGAAAATGATTGATTTTGTGTTTTGGTACGTTTTTGAAAGAATAAATGGTAGAGACTCATTGGGAAAAATGATTTGTCCTAACCTAAATTGTGTTGGAGTTATTCATGTATTTTGGAGCATGTGTTTGCATAAATGTTGATCGATTGCGTTTTATTACATTATGTGGATTTTAACATATGTTCATTTGATTTTGGGCTCAAAGCTCGGTTTTCGTCAGTGTCGGGTCTTGAGGACATTTGTCCGGCTTTAATAACTTAAAGTGAAGCTTTGGGCGTGAGTTGCATTTATTGCATTTTACTTTGGGGAATACATGCTTTTGTGTGCGTGTGTCATTTATTTTGAGTCATGTATTTTAGACTGTAATGCATTGGATCCATAGGCATGTAAGTCGGTCATTTGATAGTGAGAAGTCTTGATTTTCTCACCTTGGGGTTTATGTCGTGTTGACATTGTTGTATCCCGATTGTTTTGCAGAGAGGAACCTTTATGGGTTGTACTCCGGGACCTTGGGTTTGGTGTTTGATGTTCTAATTCTTGTGCACAAGGGTTAGACATCATGAGTTATCAAGTAAGGAGCTGAGGCTCCTCTCTTGAATGCTAGGGAGTAGGCACTAGGGGTCGAATGAGTACCTTGAGGATGAAACTCCACTAGAGAATGAACAGGCAATAGGATCGCATATCTTTGAGGTGTAGCTCGACGGAGCAGGCAATATAGGATACGGTGTTTTTAGGACTTGGAATACAGTCCGACTGGAGGTGTAGCTCGACAGAGCAGGCAATACAGTTACGATCCGAGTTATAGTTCGATAACCTGGCTATGTGGCTTAACTTTGTGTTCCGCACCGCACAATGGAGTCGGGTCTCTCCCGTCATCGGAAGGTGTTATTTTGGGTATTAAATTGTGTCATTTTATTATCCATGTTTTCGGTGACGTTTTGCATATATGGTTGCTATTCAACACTTATGGGTTGAGTATTATGCCTCGCCCGTGTTTTGGGTGCTTCGGGAAATAAAGTTTTTTTTATCTGCACTTTTATAAATTGGGAGTTCATTATTCTATTCACGTTTTGGGTGAGCTTGGGGCTGAAGTTGTTTTACAAAAGAATGTTTATGTTGGGTTACTTGTTTTTAAAGGTGTGAGCTATTGGAAAATGAGTCGTTTAATATCTAGAGTAAGTTCTTTTGAAAGATTATGATTTAAACTACATTCTTTCCCTTTAACAAATATATTTGTTTCATGACGAAAACTCTTGAACTCACTAGGCGTTAGCCTAACCTTTTTATTTGTCGGCATGTGCATCAGGTTTGGTTGAGGATTGTTGCCAGCAACTTCATGGTGAGATGAGTTCTAGTCCTGCGCGAGAGAGAGAGTAGTTTGGTGAAGCCTTCCGCACTTTTGGAGATAGCAACTGTCATTGGGTTTTAGTAACACCCGACTTGATTAGTCTTTATACAAGACTTGACCTATTATTTGTTGAAGTTAAATCTAGTATTATTTTTGAGGTGACTCAAGTGATGATTAGTAGAATAGATTTTATCCTCATTTGATGTATAATTGAAAGTTTTAAATTAGTTTCTCTTTCTAAATTTGAGGGTGTTACAACTTCCTCTTATCACCAACCAATGCCTCTTCTTCCTTCTTGCGGGCATAAACATCTTCCATGAGTTGGCCTCATCAATGGCTTCATGGAGAGTGGAGGCCTTAAATTTTCGAACCATGGCCATCATATCGGCCGGTAGGCCTTTAAGGTAGGCCTTGATTTCTTCTTCTCACTTGGGGCCACATGCCCCATAAGATCGAGCTTCTCAATGAAGAGACAGATGTATTCCATCACCGTCTTGTTACCCTTTTTGAGGACTCGGAACTCTTCTTCAATAAGGTCGATAGCCCGCTCATTAGAATACTCTTTCATTAACCGCTCATTAGAATACTCTTTCATTAACTTCTTTTTGAACATAACCCACGACAGTTGATCCATAATGGTGGCGTCTAGTGTAGACTTGGTGATATTCCACCACCTAAGAGCAGGACCCCTCAACATCTGGGAGGCGAACCTCACCTTCTGGCTCTCTTCACATTCACTAGAGTTGAAAGCCTGCTCTGTTTCTTGAAGCAAGTTCATACATCCGACCGGATCATCGGACCTAGAAAACTCTGGCGGCTTACTGCAGAGAAAGGTCTTGTAAGAACAAACCCTTCCACCCCGCCTAGTGTCGGCGACCACCTGTTCCTCAGTTCTAACAACATTCCCGGTGCCCCTGGAACCCGCCACTACGTTCTCGGTGACGGTCTCATTCCTTTGAAGATTGGCATCCCGGTCTTCTAACATCTTTAGAAACGCTTCATGTTGCTTTTCCATCGCGGAGGTGACCATTTACATCACGTTGGTCATCATCTCCGCCTGTGGATTCACCTCTTAAATAACGGGGTTGGAGGAAGCCAAAGTCACCAGGGGAATGTGTTCTACTCTTCCACTAGCCAATGGGGGCAGAGGTGGAGGAAGATCATTCATGGTCCTATCCAACTAATTTGGGTTGGATACACTTGCTTTTTGACCATCCGACTCATTTGTCGGTCTACTCCGTGTGTTAACCATTAGAGATTGTCACACACATACACGAGAAAGATGGCAAGAATACTAAAGAGATGCAAAGAAACGTACTGTTAGAACATAAATATGTTCTATTTTAGAAGTTTAGTAAAGTAATCCATGTATTTTGTATTGGTCCTTGTACATGGGTTTGGGCTTAATAGTGTACAAGGGTATTGGGCATATAAATAGGAATCTTGTAGTTAGTTTGTAGTAACTTTCATTTTACAATGTAGGCATACGAAATCCTTTGTTCTCTGTAGTTTAGTTAATTCTGTGATTAATAAAACTGCAGATTCCTCCCAATTATCCTTGTTAATCTTGTTTAATCAATCAATCTATGATCTCATTGGACCTCACAAGTGGTATCAGAGCCTAACGAAGAAATCATTCTTTGTACGATCGAGATCGAGTTGATTGAACAACAGTCGCTGTGAAGAAATTTTCGAATTCTGGAATTTAATGGTTAATTGAATGTTCTTTGATGTCTAATTGATTATGTGGTTATATTCAAACCTTTTGTAATCAATTACTTTATGTAATTTCATCAAATTCGGGCTAATTTGATCGATTTTGAGTATTTTTGTTTGAAAACATGTTTGTCACTGTGTTATGATCGATTCGTGCTTTAGAGACGTTTTTGGACTAGATCATCAACAACAATTGTGCTCTATTGTTGTTTTCGAACCTTCTCACATAGTATCAACTCAAAATTTGAAGTATTGAGGTTGAATTCGAAGAAAATCTGGAAAAACATTCGAGATCCACATAATTCGCATGATTAGTGAAGAACTCACATGGGAAGAACTCGCATGAAATTTTGGAAGAATTCGCATGCTGAAGAGCCTTGATGATGATATTTTTCTTAAGTACAGAATTCGCACAAGAGACATATGCGAAATATAAAAGAATTCACATGACACATAGGTGCGAAATGTTAAGAATTCGCACGATGCAAGTCCTTGAAGATGAAATTCTCTAAGTGTGGAATTCCCATGCTAGTGTAATGCGAGAAGTCAAGAATTCGCATGCTAGAGTTATGCGAGAAGTGAGGATTTCGCACATAGGCGTGTGCGAAAAGCTAGAATTCGCACGCAGGCCTATGCGAATTGTGCTGAATTTGAATAGTGATCTGCGAATTGTTGAAGTTATGCGAAAAGTTTATGATGTTTTGAGAAAAATGACTGTTCTGAACCCAGTTTGATACAAGTTTGCCCTGTTCCCGAGCTTTTTACGCGTAATGCATATGTGACATCACTCTTATCATATTCAACACATATCATTCTTGTGGGCGTAAGGAATGTGTTGGGTTTACAAGAGTCAAAAGTTGTCTTTATGTGCACTCAGTCGAGGTTACTGTCTACATCAGATCTGGTATTAAACTTGAAACTTCAAGGATAAGAGCTACTTTCAAGGGGGAGCTAGAGGAACTTTGAAGTTTATGCAACGCTAAGTTTTCTAAAGAAATCAAGGGGGATAGGAGCTGAAGCTGAGCTGAAGAGAATGATTACTTTACAAAACTTAGGGGGAGAATGTTAGAACATAAATGTTCTATTTTAGAAGTTTAGTAAAGTAATCCATGTATTTTGTATTGGGCCTTGTACATGGGTTTGGGCTTTAATGTGTACAAGGGTATTGGGAATATGAATAGGATATGTTTAGTTCATTTGTAGTTAACTTTCATTTTAGAAATGTAGATCATACGAATTATCGTGTACTCTGTAGTTTAGCTTTCTGTGTTCAATAAAACAACTACAGATTCATCCCAATTCCTTGTTAATCTTTTTCATTCAATCAATCTTTGATCTCAATGGACCTAACACGTGCTACTACATTCATTAATCATCATGACAATAGCACGTCAAGTAGGCTCACGTGATGATATATTCATAATAGCATTAGCTAAGAGAAATTATGAACACATCACACATAAGAATCCTCGTCATCATAATCATAACTCTCAATTAGTGCAATTCCGTCGACTCTAACTCTATCATATCTTAATAATTCTACCCAATCTCACCGATCTTAGCTTAATCGATTTGGCTTAAGTCTAGGCATCTTATACTTATACCTAGTTCACTTAAACTATTGCTCTGATACCAACTTGTAACGCCCCAAAAATGGGGGTAATTTAAAACCCGGGTTTTACGAACTATCCACCAACTACATTATATAAATCATCACCCAAAAAGGGGAAAGTTATGAAAGCTTTTACAACCAAATATGAATGATAAATGACAACCTACCAATCTCAACTAAACTAAGCCAGATTAAGGACGAGTGTCACTATCTTTTTCAAAAATATAATATCTTCAAGTATCACTTGTTAACCCCAAAATCCATCAACCTCAAAAGTTTCCCAACAACGGCCAATACAAACTCCGATCAACCCTTGGAAGCCCCACCGCTTGGAGAACCTGAATATACATGTCATTTAAGAAAACAAGTGTTAGGCTTACGCCTAGTGAGCTCAAATGAATAATAAATAATGGAAAATAATTGTTCAGTAACAATGCATGATGTTGACCAAAGTTCATTAGTGAATTCAAAACTTCAATTACCTTTGGAAGGGTGTAAGGTTTCACAAAACACGAGGGAGACCCGATTTACCATTGAGAGTGATGGAACACAATAGTAGGCCTTACTACAATGTTATGGAGCTTCTATCGTAGTACCAAAGGCTATCGAGTTCAACCACCCACGGTCTATAGTTCGAGCTCCCAATGGTCTAAGAAAGACTCACTCGCTAGAATATTACTATCATGGAGCACAAGGTTATCATATTCAACCACCCACGGTCTATAGCCCGAGCTCCCAAGTATTCAAACTCCATGTCTAGCTAAATAAAGAACAACATTTCAATTCACATAAAATGTCTAGTGCCTATGGATCCATTTTACTATTGTCACTCAAAGTGCCTTTTTCCAAAGAATATCATGGTGTACTCATTATTAGACCTGGCAAAAAATGACACGACATGCTAACCCGACACGAAATAAACGGGTTTGGGTAATACATTTCAACCCGTTTAAGTAAACGGGTTGACACGACACGAAAATTAAATGGGTAAGGTCAGGGTCAAAAATTTCAACTCGAAAATGACCCGAATAACCTGTTTATATATATATATATATATATATATATATATATATATATATATTTTAAGTTTTCTTTTTAATGCTTTGGATTTTTAATGTTCTAGATTTGGTTAAAACTTATAAGTTTGAACTATAAAATTTGGATTTCTAATGCTTTCAATTGAATTTTGGATTTGTACTTTTCTGTGAATTTTCGATTTTTAATTTCTAGTTTTATAAATGTTAAACGGGTTAGGTGGATCGTGTCGGGTTAGGCAGGTCGGGTTAGGGTTAAGATTTTCTGACCCGTTTATTAAACGGGTCGGGTTAGGGTTAAACACTCTCAACCCATTTAACTTTGAACCCGACACGACACGACACGTTTGTCAGGTCTACTCATTATGTAAGTAATGGCATGAACGAGTCTTTAAAGAGGAGTAACCCTCACATTGCCAACAAGTCATAAATGGGGTCATTCAGTTTTTATTTACCAAAACTCATCAAAATCAAGGAGTAGTCTCCTTTCAAGTTTACAAACCCTTTTTCCAAAGTCGATTCCTCAAATACCAAATTTGGTCAAACCCTAACTTTTGACCTACATTTTCCAAAATCACCCAACATGAACTTTGTAAGATAAAAACATTGAGATTATAAATGAGTATTGAAAACATGTATATCAAGACTTAGAAACTAAAAGAATGAACTCACATATTAGGTTTTAACAAAAACTTAGAAAAGTATAAGAATCTTTGAGAATGAAGGCAAGATAGAGAAATCCTAGCCTTAGCTCTCCAAATGTAACACCCTAAAAATTGGGTAAATTTAAAACTTAAAAATTTCTGCAGCATGACGTCTAAAATACGAAGGTTTATAAACCCTGTAAAAGAATAACTAAAACCCAAATAAAGTTGGTGTAGCTTATACCAAATAAAGTAGCGGAAGAGTGAGACATAATACACAACAACCTATTTAATCTAGAACAATAGTTAAGACTAGATAAAGGTGGGTGTCGCTATGACTCCAAAACGTTCTTCTCACAAGATTCCCAAAAAGCCCGGTCCTTCAAGATTCCTAGGTGTGCGCCCGGCGGATCAAGGTGCCCTATGCACACTACTAGTAGGACATGTGAGCCATTAAACACCAAAACAAGTGTTAGATCAAAAGCCTAGAGGTAATGTAAGGGTTAACACTTTATAAAATAGGCAAGTACAACATAATTAATTGTTACCGATACACCCAAAGGTTGAACCAATGCCAACATTCAACTTAGAAAAGATATTCCACGCCTGTACAAAGTACATAAGAGATATCTATTGAAATATGGGGGATACCCGTTTCGATCTTGGGTGACGAGAACACGTGAATGGAGTCACCCGTGATGTTATTGGATTACATCTCATGTCCCAGTTCTAATTCCCATGCCATAAAGACATCACAATCCTCAAACCGTTTATGCCTTTATTGCTTACCCCGTCGAGTTACACTTCAAGGACTTACGGACATTATTGCCTATCCAATCTAGACGAGTTACACTTCAAGGACTAAAAAGTCCCCTATTGCCTACTCGCTAGTGACCATACATGGCCAACAATTATAACCAAATACATCTTCCCATCTAAATCCTCGTGCACAAGGAAATAAACATTAACTTCACATTTAGGTCATGACCAAGTAAAGATAGTATTTCTCATGCATAACTCATTCCATTCCAAAGCGTGATAATGCATAGTTCATACTCATATTTAAGCCACACAATTCATTTGTCAACCAAAACCACCATCATATTAATGTGATAAACCTAGTTACAATATAATCATTTATATCCAAAACCCATATTTGTAAAAGATGTTTCTTTGTCAATGTATAACTCATTTTATAAACTTTATAGGAACATAGG
Organism: Arctium minus; assembly: GCA_954870635.1. Classification (NCBI taxonomy): domain Eukaryota; kingdom Viridiplantae; phylum Streptophyta; class Magnoliopsida; order Asterales; family Asteraceae; genus Arctium; species Arctium minus. Next base: position 149,779,765 of record OX941081.1, read on the forward strand.
AACCCTCATGGCATGCAATGTCTTCTACAAAAACAAATATATATCCATATACGAGTAAAATACACAAAACCCTAGTTTTAGGTTAACTTCAAATTCCTTATAATCTTCACATAAGCAAATAAAAAATGTATAGTGTAATAAGGGTTAGGAGACTCACCAACTTGGTTTGTGATGTAAAAACCCTTAAAATCACAAAACCCTAGGAGTGGAGATTGAATCTTGAGGTTCCAAAGGAAGCTAGTTGATTCACTTGAGGCTAGAACCAAGATGAGATCATAAATGTTACTAGGTGAGGTTGGAGGAACATTAAATGATGGGAGGAGATGATAGATGGAAGAGTTCTTACCTAGACTAGAGAGGAAAATCGCCCCACCAAAACCCTAGAATTAAATAAATGAGACCCAACCAACAAAGACAAGATTTTAATGCCCCTGCTCCCGTCGACGACATTGCCACGCGAGAGTGACATGGGTAAAGTCGCCGGTCACTCTCGTTGAGATTGTACCGTAAGTCAGGGAGAGGGCGCGATAGTGACACGTGAGTATGCCCCGGGCATAATCGCCGAGCATACTCGTCGAATGTATACCGTAGGTGGTTTAGGGGTGGCGGTTGTAACCATTCGACAATGCCCAAGGGCATTATCCCCGAGCATACTCGTCGAATGTATACCGTAGGTGGTTTAGGGGTGGCGGTTGTAACCATTCGACAATGCCCAAGGGCATTATCCCCGAGGCATTGTCGCCGAGGGTCTTTCCCTTCCAAAAAAAATAAATGGTTCGATCTCGATCTCACGGATGATTTAAGCGGTGCAAAACGTCAAAATGGTTTTAAGCATTAACTAACAATTTACCCTAAAATTCGGGGTGTTACAATCCTCCATCCCTTAGAAAATATTTCGTCCTCAAAATCTTAAACTAATCAAATAGACGCGGATATCTCCTTTTCATGTCCTCTTCTGATTCCCAAGTTACGTTGGCTCCGCGGTGGTGCTTCCATTGAACCTTCACTATAACCACTTCCTTGTGCTGTAATTTTTTCATCTTTTTTTCTAGAATAGATCCAGGTTCCTCCATGCATCGGTCGTTATCCACTCTAATCTCTGACAAAGGAATGACGCTCTCCTCTTCGGCTAGACACCTTCTCAAGTAACATACGTGAAAGGTAGGGTGGATCCCGTCCATTTTAGGCGGTAGATCCAACTTGTAGGCTTGAAGCCCAAGGCGCTCAATGATGGTGAAAGGCCCAAGGAAACGGGGACTAAACTTCCCACGCTTTCCGAACCTAATAATTCCCTTCCACGGTGAAACCTTCAACATCACTCATTCCCCCACTTGGAACTCGACCGGTCTTCTCTTATTGTCTGCATAGCTCTTTTGGTGGTGTTGAACCGCCTTCAATTGCTCTCTAATGCTCTTCACCTTGTCGGTCGTCTCTTGCACAATCTCTGGTCCAGGAAAATGCTTTTCTCCCGCCTCTAGCCAACACACGGGCGTCCTACACTTCCTCACGTACAACGCTTTGAATGGCACCATACCAATACTTGAGTGATAACTGTTGTTGTAGGCGAATTCTACTAACGGAAGACATGAATCCCAACTTCCCCCAAAGTCGATGACACACGATCTCAACATGTCCTTGAGAGTTTGGATGGTCCTCTCGCTCTGTCCATCTGTCTAGGGATGGTATGCGGTACTCAACTTTATCCTAGTACCCAACTCCTTTTGTAGGTTGTCCAAAAAATGGGAAGTGAAACGACTATCACGGTCGGACACAATAGAGAGTGGCACCCCGTGCCTTGAGATCGCCTCATAAATATAAAGTTTAGCCAATCTGTCCATCGGTAGAGTTTCTCGCATAGGCAAGAAATGCGCACTCTTCGTCAAAATATCCACGATCACCCAAATAGTGTCGTGACTACTCAAAGTTTTCGGTAGCTTGGTTACAAAGTACATGGTGATGTTCTCCCAATTCCATTCCGGTATCTCTAGGGATTGCAAACTACCGTAAGGTCTCTGGTGTTCCGCCTTTACTTGTAAACAAGTTATGTATCGCTCCACATAACTGGCCACATCCAATCTCATTATCGGCCACCAATAGTTTAATTTCAAGTCCCGATACATTTTCGTGCTTCCTGGATGAATTGAGTATTTGGACTTATGTGCATCTTCCAACAACAAGTCTCGATATCCCCCGATCTTCGGCACCCAGATTCGCCCTTGGAATAGCTTCAAACCCCGTCCGTCTTCGGTCAACTGAAGATGTTGCTTCGTCATAGCTTCACCCTTGAGATTTGCTTCAAGTAGGGCTTCTGACTGGGACATTTTCATTATGTTAATAAGGCTTGAGATGACTTCAATCTTGCAAAGGTAGCTTGAACGCATCTACCATACTCTTTTCGGCTTAAAGCGTCGGCCACGACATTGGTCTTTCCAGGATGATATAGAAGTTCACAATCGTAGTGTTTGAGTAGCTCTAGCCATCTTCGTTGCTGCATATTCAATTCCTTTTGGTCGAAGACATACTTTAGACTCTTATGGTCGGTAAAAAGGGTGCACTTCATGCCGTATAGGTAGTGTCTCCATAACTTCAAAGCGAACACCACTGCCGCTAGCTCGAGATCATGGGTTGGGTAGTGTTTATCATGTTCCTTCAATTGCCTTGATGCATAGGCTATCATTTTGCCCCTTTGCATCAAAACACACCCCAAACGCATCTTGGACGCGTCGCTGAAGACCACAAAATCCTCCGTCCCCTCGGGTAGGGATAAGATCGGTGTCTCGCATAATTTCCTTTATAGAGTATGAAAGGCTTGTTCCTGACTTTCAATCCAAAAGAACTTCACGTTCTTCCTTGTCAAAGACGTCAATGGAGAGGCGATTTTAGAGAAGTCTTGAATGAACCTCCGATAGTAGCCGGCTAAACCCAAGAAGCTCTGAATCTCCATGGGACTCTTAGGTGGTTCTCAATTCGTCATGGCTTCAATCTTCGACGGATCAACATTTACTCCTTCTTTTGTCACCACGTGACCTAAGAACTGAACCTCGCACAACCAAAACTCGCACTTAGAAAACTTGGCGTAAAGTTTCTCGTTCCTCAGTACTTCCAAAACTTCTCTGAGATGCTTCTCGTGCTCCTCTTCATTCTTCGAATACACCAAGATGTCATCGATGAACACAATGACTGACTTGTCTAGAAAGAGTTGGCAAACCCGGTTCATCAAATCCATAAACACGGCTGACACGTTAGTTAGCCCGAAAGGCATAACCAATAACTCGTAGTGACCATAACGGGTTCTAAAGACGGTCTTGGAGACATCTTCTTCTCTAGCCTTCACTTGATGGTAGCCCGATCGGAGATCGATCTTGGAGAAGCATCTGACCTCTTGCAATTGATCAAAGAGATCGTCTATTCGGGGTAGCGGATATTTATTTTTCACGATCACTTTTTTCAACTCCCGATAGTCGATGCACATTCGCATCGACCCATCCTTCTTTTTGACGAAAAGTACCGGAGCTCCCCAAGGAGAAGAGCTTGGCCTCACGAATCCCTTCTCTAGCAATTCTTGAAGTTGAGACATCATCTCTTGCATTTCGGTCGGAGAAAGGCGGTAAGGTGCACGGGCTATCGGTGCCGCTCCCGGAATTAGGTCGATCCGGAACTCCACTTGGCGATCGGGCGGCAAGCCCGGAAGGTCGTCGGGAAATACATCTGGATATTCACTAACAATCCGCACGTCTTCGATCCTCTTCTTCTTCGCTTTGGCATCCAATACATAGGCGAGGAACGACGAGCAATTCTTCACTAGACATTTCCTTGTTTTGATGGACGAAATAAGAGCCACTTCACCCTTACGCTTCTCCCCGTAAATAAAGACGAAATCCCCACTTAAGGTCGGTAATCTGATAAGCTTCTTTGAACAAAATATCTCTACTTGGTGTTGAGACAACCAGTCTATCCTGATCACCACATCGACTCCCAATTGCCATGGGAAGTAAATTCACTTCAAAGAGCTCACCACTAATTTCTAGATGGCACTTTTCTAAAACTTCACACAATATCACTTGTTCTCCATTTGCTACTTCTACCACCAAGGCATCACTAAGAGTACTAGAGGGCACATTCAAGGCTTTGCAAAACTCAATGAACACAAAAGAGAAATTGGCACCGGAATCGAATAGTACTCTAGCGGTAAGGGAGTTGAGTAAGAACGTACCCGACACCACGTCGGTGGTCTCCTTTGCTTCTTTCCTCGTCATCTAGAAGGCCCTCCCTTGAGCCTTAGGGATGATTTCTTTCTTTGGTTGACTCCCCGAGCTTCCTCCTCTTTCCCCTCCTCTAAGATTGGGGAACTCCCTCTTTAAGTGTCCCACTTCCTTGCATTCGTAATAAGTTGTCCCCTGAATGGTACAATTCATCCTAGTATGATTCGGTTTACCGCACTTGAAGCATGAGACTGGAGTGGGATTCGTGTTGCAAAACCAAAGTGCTTGCTTTTGCACTTGGAACACCTCTTCGCCTCGCGGCGATTGTCAAAACTTCTACCGCTTGGTTGGAATTTCAGCTTCTTGAACGAACTCAGCGGGCTCTCCCACTTTCTCTTCTCTCCGACCTTTGCCTTCTCCTCCTTGTCTTTCGCATACACCCTTTCCATGATCTTAGCCTCCTCTATGGTCTCCCAAAGATTGGTAGCTTTGGAATTGCGGACCATCGACATCATATCCACAGGCAAGCCCTTCAAATAGGCCTTCACCTTTTCCTTCTCGGTTGGGGACACATGCCCCACAATATTCAACTTTTCCATGAAAAGTCGGGGGTATTCCCGTACTGACAGATTTCCCTTATTGATTTATCAGAACTCCTCCTCTATCAGATCCATCTCTTGGTCGTTGCAATACTCCTTCATAATCTTCTTCTTGAACACCGACCAAGTCATCTTAGTCAACACATATTCCTCGATGGTTGAGGTGAAAACGTTCCACCAAGTCAAAGACGAGCCTCTAAGCATTTGAGAACCAAATTTTACCTTCTGGCCTTCCTCGCAGTCGCAAGCTCTGAAGGCGTACTCAATATCCCTAAGTCAATTCATACACGCCACGGGGTCATCTGATCCAACAAATCCTGGTGGCTTGCAGCAAAGGAACGACTTGTACAAGCAATCCTTTCTCAGTTGCCTTGTTTCCAAAGTCACCAGACCTTCCGTGTGGTTCTCATCCCTGGTACCCCCGGATCCCGCAACAACCACATTCTCTTCTATAGTCTCATGACGACGGTGGGTGACGTCTTTGTCCTCCAATAACTTCATGAACATTTCTTGTTGCTTTGCCATGGTCTCATTCATGGCTCTCATCATGTCAAGCATCTGTGATTGAGGAGTTACCTCCGTTAGAACAGGATCAGCGGAGGCAATATTGGTTCTAGGTACCTGCTCCACTCTCCCGCTAAGCAAGGGCGGAAGTGGAGGAGGTACCTTGAACCAATATTGCCTCTCGCTGAGATTGTACCGTAAGCCAGGGAGAGGGCGCGATAGTGACACGCGAGTATTCCCCGGGCATACTCGCCAAATGTGTACCGTAGGTGGTTTAGGGGTGATGATTGTGACCATGCGACAATGCCCAAGGGCACTGTCGCCGAGGGTCTTTCCTTTCCAAAAAAAATAAATGGTTCGATCTCGATCTCACGGCTGATTTAAGTGGTGCAAAATGTCAAAATGGTTTTAAGCATCAACTAACAATTAGCCCCAAAATTCGGGGTGTTACACCAAATATAGCTTGAATGATGGAAATCCTTGGAACGAAGTGAGAATTGAGCAATAAGTGCTCCTAGATCGATTTAATGTAGAAAGAGAGAAAAGAGAGAGTTCTTGAAATGAATATGGTTGAGAATTGAATGAGGAGTGAGCTAAAATCGGATTTATGGTGCCCTAGACCTCGACGACGACATTGTCAAGCGATAGTGCCCGTGGCACTATTGCGGGTCACTATCGCGGCATATGTATATCGGGTCCTATCCTTTTAGCGATTGTGCCACGGTGAGAGTGACAGTGTCACAATCGTCGGGCACGCTCGCACAATATGTACCGAGAGTCATCTGGTTCTCGCGACAGTGACACTGTCACAGTCGTCGAGCATAGTCGCACCACTCAACCCGGAGCCAAAAATCCTGATTTTCCCGCACAAACGACAATTCGATAAAGAGGAAACATAACTAAGCTTTCTCGTCATAGTTTGTAAGTTTAAACTTGGAAAATTAAAGCGAGAGGGGTCAGAAGCTTACATGGAATTGCAGGTGTTACAAAACACTTGTATAATAATGAATATTTAACAAAATATAATTTTGTTATCAAAAATTTAAAAATACATAATATTAGTATTAATGTTCTATTTATCAATTAAAAGATTTGTCACTCTAAATTTGAAATACTTCATCAAATAAATCATTTAAGGATCAAATAATAACATTTTTTATTTATAGAAACTTATTGTTTTAAATGACGTGAGGCGTAGCATGGCGACGAAGTCAAGCCTCAAGCCTTACGAGTTACGGCGAGGCCATGACATTTTTAAAGGCGTACCCTAAGGCGACATATGTATACATATATGTATGTGTATATATATACTTGTGTGTGTTAGTGTTCTAAATAGTCCCGTAGAACCATTAGTATTCATATAAAGTTATAAAACTAAAAAGGAAATAAGAACCACTTATATCAAATATATTAAACTAATAAGAAAATGATATTAAGAGTTGGAAAATTGAGATTAAGGTGTCGTTTGTTTTTTAAGAGGTCTAAAGTCTGAAGTCTTATTTTAGTTATGATTAATAAGAGGTGGTGTGTAAAAAGGTCTGAATGATTCAGACTTAAGAGTCATTAAGAGGTTTTTAAAAAAAAAAAAACAACCCCTAAGTCTTTTGAGTATCTACTCACTACTTTGTTAAGTCTTCAAAGAATTCTTGTTTGACTCTCCGTGTACGAGAATGAGAGTAAGGATTTACCTAATTAGGATTTTTAGTTTTTATTTAAATCATAAGTGTCATATATATTTATCATTTATCTCCCAAGTTATATGTTTAAGAAAAGTAAAAAAAACCATATCTTACAAATACAAAATAACCCGTCATAACACGCCATCACGCTTTACAACGGAAGCCAGGTCTTAGAATGGAGACGCAGGGGCTAAAGTGGTTGCGAAGTCATAATGAGGCCATAACGAGTTATTTAAAAACCATGTAGAAAATAATTACATATTATAATTATTGAGTTTTAATAAAACAGTATAATAACAAATAAATATGTTTATCTATTATTTTATTTTTTCTAAATATGTTTACCAATTATTAAGATATGTTTTTTTAATGTCTGGTTAAAGTTAAATATCCTTTAATATTCAATGGGCTCATTTTTTTAATATTTTTTTTAGTAATTGTGTTGAAGACGGTCTTAGAATTTTGTGACCGTCATAAAAGAAGTTGAAATCAAGTGAATCATCAAGGATTCTTTTGTAAATTATTAAAATAAATGAATCATCATCAATTTGAAATTAGGGTTTTATAGGATAAGATATATGTACATTTTCCTGTCTCAAAGAGTTAAAGAAGATATTTTCGAAAATATTCCAACTTGCATATGTAATATTTGCATCAACATATTAATAAATAACTATGAATCACCAAAAGGGTGTTAGCCTAGTGGTAAGGCATGTGGACTAGCTAGTAGCGGTCTTATGTTCGAACCCTGGGGGACGCATCCTGGAGGTACGGGGGCTTCGACCCCGGGCTGCATGCTTTAGCAGTTGGGCTTCGGCCCATATTGTCAGGGATTAGTCTGGACCCAATGTGGTCTGGGATACCCTCTCCAAAAAAAACTATGAATCACAATTTCTCAATAAAAGTAAAAAAAATTGTTTTGTTTATTTAATTAAAATTATTGTAATAGTTATTACGTTAATTAAGATTTCAAATTCTGAGTCAAGATGTGTGTCAAGATGAGTTGAGTAAACCTTGTTCTAGTTCCTTCTTTTTAGTTATTTGTGTGCTTTACTATATCTTAATTCTCGGATCATGAATTTAACTCATTGATAATGAGTTCTTCGCATTCAGAAGTACATTTGCGAATGAACGATAAGTGGGTGGGGTCATTGAATTGGCCCGAGGGGTGGGGGTGGGGGGTCATACTCTAGGGAAAGGCACATGAACACCTATCAAAACCAGACTCTATCTATCCGTTACGCCTCATACCTAATCTAATTGTTATATGTGTCAAACGTCCATGATGTCTAACCCATCCAATGACTTATAAGAAAAAAAAAAGATAACTTCAAAATATTCTCTGATGCAAAAACATTTTCAAACATTTTTTAAGAACAAACATTCAACATGTTTCCCCATTTATTTGAATTGTTTTATAAAATTCTCTCATCTAAAGAACCATCATAAATGCATTGTGTTAATTAGGGGTTGGATGCGTTGCACTTTGCTTTGGTTGGGTTGGGTTGGGTTAGGTTGAGATTTTTCAAACCGTAAACATTGGGTTGGGTTGTTCAAATGATTTCAACCCGATCAAACGAACTCGTGAGCACCCCTAGTGTTAATAATCAATTCATCGTATCCAAAATTTGTAAAATTTATCCATGTACCTCGTAAAATTATTATAAGATATTTATTTTTGATATTCGATATTGATGTCATTTTAATTATTTCGTCAAGAACTTTTTAATGATCTATTTGGTTATAAAAACTACTTTTAGTTTGAATATTTAATAAATTAAATTAAATTAATTAATAAAGCAATAAATGTTTGAAATGGAAATAAGATCGATGAAAATTGACAAAATAAAAATGAATTTGTAAAAGCTTTTTTATAATTAGACATATCATCCAATGAAACCAACAAGATGGTTTTCAAATAATCATTGAATAAGATTGTATTCAAGATGATTGAAGGATCATTTCTTTGAACATATATCAAGTGAAACTTTTATAAAGATGTACCTATATTAAAAAAAAAAAAAAAAAGCAACAAAAACCCCACCGAGCAATAGGAAACTAAAAGCCAAAGAAAGGGAGTCGACGACTAAAACGAACGCAACAAGTGTGCCTAAAAGCACGAACTAAAAAGGCACAACATCCCGACAGGAGCGAGGATGAAGAGCCCTAAACAATCACCCATTAGGAGCACAACAACAATATATCCAAGAACGCTGAAAGTTCTTTGCTCTATTAGATATCCAACGAACCAACATTAATTGTACCTCGAAAATTAACTAAGACTCGAAATAAGACTCCTCAAAAATAAAAATAAAAACCATTTATTGCAAAAACTCCACATAATATAAAAAGTAATCCAAAAGTAATCCAAACAACCGCTTGTCGTACCTTCTTGAACTCGAAGGGGTTATAACTGCATAAAAAGTTTTTTTTAAATGCTTTCTTTAAAATAAATATATGACTAACAAGCTTCCAAAATATTTTGTAAGGAAAACCATTGTGAATGTTTGAACAACAAAAATCTTTAGCATGAAATTATGGTTTTTCAAACCACAAGGGTTGTGACGTACTGGTTAAGGTCTTGGGGGATGTGGTGGAATATCTCATCTGTCCAAGATTCGAATCAAGACGTGCACAATAATTGTGGCTACTTAGGTTTAATCAGGGTTGATGTCTTACAATCATAATTTGACAAGTGATTAGTCTATGCATAGCCTAGGACACCGTTCCAAATATATATATATATATATATATATATATATATGGTTTTTCAAGAAAAAAAGGGAAAAGTCCAAAAAAAAACAATGGACTTTAGTGTTTTGAGTGATTAAGTTCTTGGACAATTTTTTGCAACAAATAAGTCTTTAGACATTTCAAAACAAACTAAATAAATCCTTGGACTTTTGGAAACATGTTAAATACATTTTTATTACTTAAAAATGTAATTTGTAACCTGCATAATAGGTAAAACTACAAATTAAAAGAAAAAACAAAAAAAAGTCACCTACTTTATCACCCTACAAATAAGAAAAATAAGAAAAATAAGAAAATTAACTAAAATAGTCAATCTCATCAACAAAATTAAAATTTTAAGCACTTTTCAAAGTCTTTTCTTAAAATAGTCAAAGCGTATTATTTTTTTGCCTTAAAATCTATTTTTGGCAAAAAAAATAGAAAACATCTTTATAATTTGTTATTTAATTTACTTTATATCTTCTACCTTTTTATTTTCATTTTAATTTTTTATTATATTAACACACATAATCATATATATATATATATATATATATACTATATTATAAAAGAGAAATAAAAAACTCTTAATTACAACATTTTAAGCACAAAATACAACTAATTAAAGCCAATTATTTAATTTACAATTTCATAATGTTTTGGTACAACTTATATTTTATTATAAAGATATAATTTATTTTACTTTTAGTTATGATCTGTTTATAAAAATAATGATACATTATTTTGTTGTGTTATTATATTTATCTATACTATATTATAAAAAAGACATAAAAAACTCTTAATTACAATATTTTAAGCACAAAATATTATATTTTATTATAAAAATGTAATTTATTTTAATTTTAGTTATGATTTGTTTATAAAGATAATGATAAATTATTTTGTTATGTTATTATATTTAAAATTATTGATAATATATTTCAATAAAAAAATAAAACAGGTAGTTTATCTCATAGTGTTTATCCTGTATTTAATATATTTATTTGCAGTTAATTATACAAATAAAAACATGGGACTTTAATAAGTTATAATTATGTTTCATTAACTTGTAATTTTGAATTTTAACTAATATATCTATACTATATTATAAAGCATTTAAGCTAAACTCTTAAAAACTAATTTTTATGCATTAGGTACTACTTATTAATGCATATTACTTAAAATCCAAAATTACAAATTGATTAAACATAAGTACAACTTATAAAAGCTCATTGTTTGAATTCGTGTAACTAACTGCAGATAAACACTTATTTTTATTTTCTAAAATATCTAAAATTTTTAACTATTGATATAACTAACCGATAAATATAAGAAAATTCGAGATAAAACACCTTATTTTTATTTTTTATTGAATTATGTTATCTTTTTAATTTTAAATATAAAATATCCTAAATATAGTTATCATTTAAATTAAACAATTTTTGACCCGTAATAAAATACTTTATTATTATTTTTTATAAAAAACCATAATTAAATTAAACTAAAATATATTTTTGTTTTAAATCTAGGTTTCTCAAAATCGTAAAATAAAATAAAAAAAGACTAACAAAAACTATGAATAATGATCGAGGGTTCGAGTTCTAGATTTCAGAAACCCGTTACATTGCGAGGGTACATTTCTAGTTAACTAAAATATATAAAAAAAAAGTACGTTTTTTTACAAATTACACCATTATAATTGTCTCGTCAATACGTTTAAAATGAGCCTAATATTGATTTTTTTGGATTTAATCTCATATTATTAAATATCATAAATACGTAGTAATTATATTTAATATTTACACTTTCTATCCTTTAAGTTATTTATTTAATAATATAAGATTAATTTGTAATTATAAAGGATAAATATTAAAAATAATTCGTACGTATTTATAATATTGAATAATACAAGATAAAGTTCAAAACCAATCCTTACGCAGGAAAAAAAAAACATTATATGCAAACTTTGACAATTTTAGGAAAAAAAAACTTTGAAAAATGGTAAAAGAAAAATAAATATGGTTGATGAGATTGAATATTTTAGTTAATTTTTTCATTTTTAATTTGTAGAAGGATAAAGTAGGTGACTTTGTTTTTAATTTGTAGTTTTACCTGCTATATATAGGTTGCAAGTTAAATTTTTAAGTAATAAGGATGTATTCAACAGGTTATCAAAAGTCCAAGAATTTAGTTAACAAGTTTTGAAATATCCAAGGACTTATTTGTTCCAAAAAATTGTCCAAGGACTTAATCATTCCAAACACTAAAGTCAATTGAGTTTTTTTGGACTTTTCCCAAAAAAAATGTTGTAAAAGTGTAAGGTTAAAATGTGAAATTTGCAAGATGAGGGTGGAGGATTGAGGGCAATCATGTAATTTGAGAGGAAGACAAGAAGGCTAAGTACCGGCTGTATAGCCGTATGTAGGCAGCCCTTGACCTCGTCGCCCGATGCTATGTTTTTTTATCCTTCCGGCCGAAATGTCAATCCAACCCTTAATTTAAGCCCATATCCATCAACAATAACTAGTTGCTTTTTTTAGTTTATTAAAATAAGAGTAAACTACGATTTTGTTCCTTCTCGTTCGTTGTCTATAACTAATTTTATTCTTGAATTTTTTAAATTGTTTTTAGTTATTATGATTTTCATTTCATTTTACTTTTTGTCCTTAAAATTAAGGGGTTATTTGTTTACCTCTTAATGGTTCCATTAAGAGTCAACCCCTGAATCGTTAAGAGGTGAATTTTGTTTGACAAAAAAAAAGGTTGTCTCTTAATGGTTCCAAAACCATCTGAATCATTTTGTATTCTGGGTCTCCATTAACCACTAAACGCCCTGATTTTATTCTGAACAATTACCAAACAACCATATTTCACATTGCACTATATTATAAGTGTCTCTTAATCATTCTGACCCCTTAATCATTATGCACCAAACCATTCTCTAACTTCATCAAAAAACTATGTTAACTCTAGGTCATTTTGATTATTTAACATATTTATTTAATTTTCTACTAAAAAAAGTAAAGTACATTCTGTAAAAAAATATTCATGCGTCTTTTTTTTCCCAAGACTCTATCACATACGATTTCGATTCCGGTCAACTTTCTCTGGCGACCTTTTTTCTAATCACCTTCTCCGACACACCTCCTTCAGTTCTTCTTCCCCTACTTCCCAAATCAAACCCAAACGCAAACTCAAAACCAAATCCAACACATCTTAAAAAAAAGTGTAACCTCCCCATAAGTCACAAGAACCATAACCACTTTGGATTAGGTTGTCGCGGTTGCTTATCACAGTAGAAAAGAAGAATAAAAAAGCAAAAAAATGGGGATGTCGCAAACCGTCGTTGTGACCTTGTGAATAAATGTTCATCCTCGTTCATCACAAAGTTACAAATGTTGGCTTCAATAAGGTAAAGTTTTCATTTTGATGGGTTTCGTTTTTATTTTTTTATAAAACATTTAATAATTTGTAACCATTTTTTGAGTGACTTGTACTATAATATATTATTTAACATAATAAGGAAAATATAAAAAAAAAACTAAAAAGACCATATTACCCTCTAACTTAACAGGTTTTTCTAACTTTGTTAGTCTTAGGGACGAAAACAAAATGAAATTGAAACCATAGTGACAAAAACAATTTACGAAAATAATTATAAGTAACAAACCACAGGGAAGAAAATCGTAATTTACTAATAGTTATTTATTGATCATCTTTTGCTTCCAGATTTTATTATGAATGCGATAATGATTTGGGGGTTGTTTGGTTAATTTTTTTAATTAAGCCCTATATATATATATATATATATATATAATAAGTTGTTTGTGTATATTAAGTTGTCTGTATGGATTAAATTAAATTATTATTTGTTCGTTGTGTTGAATAAACCGTCTAAATGATAAAAATGACCATTTTACCTTTGACTCCATTTTTGTTTTTTGTTTAACGTTGTGTTCTCGAGTTTTTTTTCCGAATGAAAGGAAGGAAAAGAGAGGGAAGATAGGAGGGAAAGAAAAAAAATGTTGTGTTCTCAAGTTTCTTTTAAGGAGAGAAATGAAATGAAAATAATGTTGATTTTTCTTCCAAAACTTTCCTCCCAAATGTGGGAGGAAATGAAGGAAAGGAAAGGAAAGAATTTTAAAAAAATATATAAAATTTATAAAATTACACATATACCCATAAATTACATTCCAATATAAAAGAAATAAGGGTAAATTTGTAAAAACGACATATTTTCTTTAATTTCTCTCGTACTCAAAAACATGAAAAATTATTTTATTTTCTTTCTTTTCCTCTGTTTCCCTTCAATCTCAAGAACACAAATAAAAATATTTCTTTCTTTTCCTTCCCTTTCTTTTCTTTTCAAAATTCAAAAACACAGTGTAAGGTTTGACGATAAAATTGATCAACAAACACTAAATTTGATCTAACTAACAATGATAATGTCTTGTTAAATTACTACTTTATTGTCATAACTTATAATATGCATTTTAGTGATTATAGAAAGAAACTCACATTTTTTTGAGACATTTCAAACACCTTATGTGCATGAATGTAATAAACCAAAAATAAGCACCACCGTTATTAATGAAACCAAAATATGAGAAGAACAATGACCACATCCTTCTTCCTTCTTCCTTCTTCCTTCTTCCTTCTTCCTTCTTCCTTCTTCATCATTATAAATTGGGTTTTGCACACAAAATCACCCACTATATGTCAATTTTTTTTTGGTGTTTGGTTTATGGAATGGTTTTAAGGGATTAGGATTTTGGGGAAGAATTTGGAATTGAAGGGATTGAATTTGGAATATTTTAGAATATTTGGTGTGTTTGATTTGTAGGATTTGGAATGTAATTGAACTGAATTCTTTTATTATAAAAAAATACTAAAAATTTCTTAAAAAGATATAAAAATAATTAAATTACCTTTTTTATGAATTGATTATTAGAAAACCAATGTTTTTAACATACTTTTAAACATCGTTATATACAAATCCTACGAAATCCCATGAAATCCTAACCACCCCCGTAGGATTTCAAAATCCTATGCTTGATGGATTTCAAAGAAATCATAGGATTTCAAATCACAGTAATCTTGCAAACCTAACATTGAATTGGAATGGATTTGAATTCCAAATACCTTTCCATTCCTACAAACTAAACGGATCCTTTAATGTCCTTTCCCACTTCCTATATGTCCTTCCCCCAATCACTCGTTGCTGCAAGAAGCCCTTGGTCCTTCCTTCACGGCAAGAACAATATTTTCAGGAAGCAAACTCAACGAGGTAAAAGGTGAGAGCCACGATGCGGATTTCAAGGGCGAGGAATAGTTGCAAGGAGTAGCAGTGAGAAACAGTGGCGAGGAGCATTGATGAGGAATAGTGAAGCAATTGGTTTTAGGGAGGTCGTTTGATTAGAAATAGATTTCAAGAAAAAGGGTGATGGAAAGGTGTAACACTTGGAAAATCCAAGTGAGTGATACTAAAGATTTATCCCTTATCTATTGTAATTTAATTTTTGGAAAGGGTGGGTTAATGAGAGTTCCCTTTTGGGATCCTACATCCTCGACTTGATCGTTGGAGACGACAAAACTAGTGAAAACTCGAATACTGACCAGACTGGCGATTGTGCCAGCGACTATGACATTTGTCATAGTCCCGCATCAAGGTCGCATCGGGGGAGAGGGGCGCGGTACACCCGGGGCGAGTATGCCCCGTGATTGTGACTTATGGCACTATCGCCTGTCACTATCGCGGAGGATGTATCGAGAGTGGGGAAGGGTCGGCGATTGTGCCAGCAACATTGCCATATGGCATAGTCGTCGGGCAAGGTCACTCCCGGGTGTTGTGGTATAAATTTCATTGTTGATCGATTTTAACCTCAATTTTCTTCTACAAAACGAATTTGGGCGATTTTGAGAGCTTCGGGTGCGATTTTCTCTTCCTCAAAACCCTACCCTCACTTAATTCAAACCTAAGATTGGTTGGAGACATTTATTGATCATCAAGAGCACTCTTGGAACACTTGTGAACACCTAAAGAGTAGGCACTAAAGGGCTTAAAACCCTTGAGGTGAAATTCTCTTAGGACCGAGTAGGCACTAAGGTCCAAAGACCTTGAGGTGGTACTCTATGGAGTGGACATTAAAGGAAATAGAAAGGCATGAGACTGAAATGGTGTGCACTAAAGCCAAGAACCGGAGGTGTAAATAATTCCATAAATGGGTTCATTTCCTTGCTATTGCCCCTTGAAGGGCACGGGTCTCACCCGATAGCAAGAATTGTATATTACAAATTATTTATATTCAGGATTGGAATAATGTGGGAAATGGTGGATGGTGGCTTGATGCTACCATTGCGGAGTGGGTAACAATGGTTTATGTTTAAATATTTTGTACTTTGGTTCCGAATTTTATTCTACGTAAGATCTCACTAGTGGCGGCCCTAGAATGACTTGATGTGCCGACCCGTGCAAGTTGGAGCACTTTAGGAGGCAGCATTTTTGGGAGATGTTTGAAGAGAGCAAACTTTTGGGGACATAACAACACCTAATTTAACTAGTCAAATTTCTCTAGATTAAGCCGGTTGTTGAATTTATATCCTATTTGATAGATGTCATATTGATTATACAAACTGCCCTTTTTGGGCCTTAGTTGTATTTTGTTGGAGAACTTTGGTTTGGTCAAATTTCCGGAATTGTTCCCTTATTATTATTGGAAACTCTAGTGTTCTACTTTCCTTTTTCCTCATTTTATAGATTTCCCCATTTTCCTATTTTAATTCAGATTTAAATTTACCACACTTTTTAGGGTGTTACAAAACGTTTAAGTTTACCCCTCTTTTGGGGAGACTTCAAGAAGAAAGTCAGGGACAAATACTGCAACGAACGAGCTCTGGATAAAATAGAGGACGAGTTTCGGAGTTTGATGAAGGGATACCGGTCGATAGCGGAGTATTCAAGGTTGTTTGTAGAGAAACTGAACTTTGTGGGGTACTTGGCTCTCGACGAGAAAGCCAAGATAAAGGCTTATCACAAGGGGTTACCGGTAGAGATGAAGACTGCTATGAGAAACACCAAAGTGACTACTCTACAAGACGCAATTGAGGAATCACAATTAGTGGAAGATGGCATTATTCAGAATAGGAAGGAGAAGGCCCTTGTGGGCGAGAGAGGAAGTGGGAAGGTCGGTCGGGGCCTCCCCAATGTCCATGACCTTTTGTTGGAAATCCTAGGTTTGAACCCCGTCGGGAACCCAATTGGTTCCCGAAGTGTAGAAGCAAACACTTTGGCTCATGTAATCCCACCCCTATGCTTCAAGTGCGGCAAGAATGGTCACACAAGTCAAGTGTACCCCATTAAAGGGACGGTATGCTATGAATGCAAGGAGATGGGCCATGTGAGGAATAATTGGCCCCAAGTTAAAAGATAGTTCAAGAGGGACTAGCTCGGGAAATCAAGCAAGGAAGGAGGACGCCCGAGACCTCAAGGAAGAGCCTTCCAAATGATAACTGAAGAAGCTAAGGAGACCGCTGATGTGGTGTTAGGTGCGATCCTACTCAACTCTCTACCAGCTAGAGTACTTTTTGATTCGGGTGCCAACCGTTCTTTTGTGGTGAATTCCTTTTATAAATCTTTGAATGTACCTTCTACCACCCTTAGTGATGCCTTAGTAGTGGAGGTAGCGAACGAGGATTAGATCATGTTACACGACATTGTGAAGGGTTGCAAACTAGAAATTGATGGCGAGTGTTTCCCGGTAGACTTACTCCTTATGACTATTGGAGGCTTTGACGTAGTGATAGGAATGGATTGGTTGGTGAAGAACCAAGCCGAAATCCTTTGCTCCAAGAAACTCATTCGTATTCCGACTACTGATGGGAGATGTGTTTTCGTCAATGGAGAGAAACTGAAGGGCGAGGTGGTGGTTATCTCTTCTCTCAAGACCCGAAAGTGTCTATCTAAGGGGTATTCATCATTTCTGGCGTACGTAGTGGACACCAAGATGGAGAAAAGGAAAATGGAGGATTTGAAGATTGTTCGGGAATTTTCTGACGTCTTTCTCGAGGACCTGCTAGGATTACCGCCCGACCATTAGGTGGAGTTCCGTATCGACTTAGTTTCGGGTTCGACACCAATTGCTCGAGCACCATACCGTCTCGCTCCAACCGAAATGCGATGATGAAGCAATTGCAAGAGCTCATGGAGAAAAGTTTT
This sequence comes from Arctium minus, assembly GCA_954870635.1. Classification (NCBI taxonomy): domain Eukaryota; kingdom Viridiplantae; phylum Streptophyta; class Magnoliopsida; order Asterales; family Asteraceae; genus Arctium; species Arctium minus. The sequence goes on from OX941081.1 coordinate 149,797,697, forward strand.
GTGAGGCCGAGTTCCTCACCTTGGGGAGCTCCAGTCTTATTTGTCAAAAAAAAAAGAAGATGGCACAATGCGGATGTGCATCGACCACCGCGAACTAAACAAGGTAACCGTGAAGAATAAGTACCCCCTTCCACAGATCGACGATCTCTTTGATTTGTTACAAGGGGCGGGATGCTTTTCAAAGATAGACCTTCGATCAGGGTATCATCAAGTGAAACTAAGAGAAGAAGACGTCTCGAAGACGACGTTCAGGACTCGACACCTGCATTACGAGTTCCTTGTGATGCCTTTCGGACTAACCAATGCACCAGAGGTATTCATGGATTTAATGAATCGAGTCTGCCGACCCTTCTTAGATAAGTTCGTCATTGTATTTATCGACGATATCCTTATTTATTCCAAGGACGAGGGTGATCATGAGCATCATTTGCAGGAAGTGTTGGAGGTATTGCGAAGGGAGAAGCTCTGTGCCAAATTCTCGAAATGTGAATTCTGGCTACGAGAAGTACAGTTCCTTGGTCACATAGTGACCCAAGAAGGGGTGAAGGTGGATCCATCAAAGATTGAAGCTATGATGAACTGGGAACCATCGAAGAGTCCGACAGAGATTCAGAGCTTCTTGGGATTGGTTGGATACTACCGGAGATTTATCCGGGACTTCTCTAAAGTTGCTTCGTTGTTAACATCTTTGACAAGAAAGAACGTAAATTCCTATGGACGGAGACACAAGAGCAAACGTTCAGAACCCTATAAAAGAAGTTGTGCGGGGCACCGATATTATCTCTACCCAAGGGAACGGAAGACTTCATAGTCTACAGCGATGCATCTAAGTTGGGACTGGGTTGCGTTATGATGCAACGAGGCAAAGTGATTGCCTATGCTTCTAGACAACTCAAAGAACACGAAAAGAACTACCCAACCCACGACCTCGAGCTGGCGGCCGTGGTATTTGCCTTGAAGTTGTAGCGGCATTACCTGTATGGCACGAAGTGCACACTATACACCGACCACAAAAGTTTGATGTACGTATTTGACCAGAAAGAATTGAATATGCACAAAAGGAGGTGGTTGGAATTGCTAAAAGACTACGATTGCAATCTGCTTTATCATCTGAGTAAGGCTAATATCGTGGCGGACTCTCTAAGTCGCAAAAAGTATAGTGGGAGTGTGCGGGCGTCGATTTAAAGAATTGATGTAGTCTCAAGCTTGTTAGAAAAGATTAAAACGTCGCAAGCCGAAAAGTTGGTAGAGACAAATCTTAAAGACGAAATTATGACGAAGCATCACCTTCTCCTAGTTGAAGATGTTCGAGGTCTTAAATTATTCCAAGGACGGGTGTGGGTCCCCAAGGTTGGGGTATGTCAGAAATTGCTCCTAGTTGAGGCCCACAAATCAAGGTACTCCATACATCTGGGAAGTACGAAGATGTATCGGGATTTGAAACTAAACTACTGGTGGCCGGTGATGAAGCTGGATGTGGCCCGATACGTGGAGAGGTGTGTGACATATTTACAAGTCAAGGCCGAACACCAACGCCCTTATGGTAGTTTACAATCCTTCGAGATCCCGGAGTGGAAATGGGAACACATTACTATGGATTTTGTGACCAAGTTGCCTATAACTTTAAGGGATCACGATGCCATATGGGTAGTAGTGGACAAGCTGATCAAGAGTGCACACTTCCTGGCAATGCGAGAAACTCTACCAATGGATAAGCTGGCAAAGCTATATATTGATGAGGTTGTTTTGAGGCACGAAGTGTCACTATTTATTGTGTCCGACTGGGATAGACGCTTTACCTCAAATTTTTGGGATGGTTTACAAAAAGAGTTGGGTACTAAGATCAAACTGAGTACCTCATACCACCCATAGACGGACGGACAGAGCGAAAGAACCCTTCAGACTTTAGAGGACATGTTGAGGTCTTGTGTCATCGATTTTGGAGGTAATTAGAACTCCCATCTTCTGTTAATAGAATTTTATTACAATAACAATTACCACTCTAGCATTGGAATAGCACCGTTCGAGGCCTTATATGGTCGAAAGTGTAGAACTCCGGTGTGTTGGCTAGAGGCGGAAGAGAAACGGTTTGTGGGGCCGGAAATTGTTCAAATAACGACCGACAAGGTCAAGAGCATTAGAGAGCGACTGAAGGTGGCCCAAGACCTCCAAAAGAGTTATGCGGATAAAAAGAGGAGACCCATAGAATTTCAGGTAGGCGATCGTGTGATGTTGAAAGTTTCGCCTTGGAAGGGAATAATTAGGTTTGGGAAGCGTAGAAAGCTTAGACCCTACTTTCTCAGGCCCTTCACTATCATCAAACGCATTGGGATACAAGGTTATAAACTATATTTAACGCTAGAAATGAACAGGATTCACCCTACGTTTCATGTATGCTACCTACAGAAGTGTTTGGCAGAGGAGGAGAGCGTAATTCCGTTGTCAGAAATTCGAGTAGATAACAACCGATGTGTGGAAGATCCTGACGTCATACTAGAAAGGAAATCTAAGAAAATTCGTCATAAGTAGGTGGTTTTGGTCAAAGTCCAGTGGAAGCATCACCGATGGGCTAACATAACGTGGGAAACGGAGGAAGATATGAAGAAGCGCTACCTTCATCTCTTTGAATAATGCAAAATTTCGGGGGCGAAATTTTCTAAGGGGAGGAGGATTTTAACACCCAGATTTTTCGAGTAAGAATTTCTCCTAAGCCTTATATTTAATTATGGATATTTAATGTCGTTCTTATGCCTTATAAATCTTAACGTTCACCTTTTATCGTCTAGCGGGAAGTTCAATAGCGAATCGGGTTGAAAGTGGGTCGTTTTGGGCTCGGTACCTTACCCATGAATATGTTCGGCGAGAGTGCTCGTGGAAAAGTCTCCTATGTCACTATCATGGGAAACCAACCCCTCTCGGTACACTCCCTGCGACTATGCCCGGTGAAAGTGCCAGGGGCATAGTCACCCTATCATTCTCGCGGCCGGGGAACAGGCCTAGGTACAATCCGGGAAAGAATGTCCTGCGATTGTGCCTTGGCATTGTCACCTAGGCATTATCGCCGATGGGGTGAAGTAGGTTTAAATGGGTGTTGTTAAGTGTTTGTGATGGCATATTCATTTTGGGAACTTTTTGGACGATCTCCTCTCCTCCTAGGGCGATTTCTACTCTCTTCCACCCTCTCACTTCATTTACTTCTCCACCAACAATCCCTTGTGCTATTAATGCTTCTCTAAGGTTAATCTACCATTAATTGCGAGGCTCAAGTGGGATCTCAACTCCCAACCATCATCTACACTTTTCTAGGGTTTACTTCATTTTAGGGTTTTCTCTTACAAACCTTTGGGTGAGTTCCTTACTATCACCCACTTGCTATATGTTAACTCTCATCTTAATTTCCTATTTGAACATTCTAATTGGAACCTTAACCTAGAAATGACAAATGTGAGGCTTGTAGCCATATTTCACTTTATCATCACTTTGAGCTTAATAATGCATAAGTTTTCATTTGATAATCTAAACCTTGAAAATTGATGGGTCATTTTGGGATATTAGAGTCCTCTACTACGTGTGACCTAAAAATGGTGTTTCATGGGGATTCATGAGAAATGGTTATGTTACATAAATATTTAAAAAAAATGATAAGTGTTATGGTAAGAGTTAGGAATTTATGTGTAACTACTTGGCTACTTGAGGAGTTGGATACATGTCTTGATGTCAAGAAAATATTCTATGGGTTATGTTAATTATGATAACTTGGAATGTACCTATATTATGATGTTAAATTGTTGGACCCAACCCTTGTGCATGAGGGAGTGGTGTGCCATAGTGTTTATTGCTAAACACTTGTGAACACCTAAAGAGTAGGCACTAAAGGGCTTAAAACCCTTGACGTGAAACTCTCTTATGACCGAGTAGGCACTAAGGTTCAAAGACCTTGAGGTGTACTCCATGGAGTGGAAACTAAAGGAAATAGAAAGGCTTGAGGTAAGACCAAAATGGTGTGCACTAAAGCCAAGAACCTGAGGTGTAAATCTCCAATAATTCCATATTTCCTTGCTATTGCCACTTGAAGGGCACGGGTCTCCCCCGATAGCAAGAATTGTATATTACAAATGATTTATAGTCAGGATTGGAATAATGTGGGACATGGTGGATGGTGGCTTGATGCTACCATTGCGGAGTGGGTAACAATAATTTATGTTTTAAATACTTTGTACTTTGGTTCTAAGTTTATTCTACGTAAGATCTCACTAGGTTTCTATCCTAACACTTGTTGGTTTGTACATTGTTCTACAGGTCCCACTAGTGGTGGCTCTAGAATGAATTGATGTGTCGACCCGTACAAGTTGGAGCACTTTAGGAGGCAACATTTTTGGGAGATGTGTGAAGAGAGCAAACTTTTGGGAACATAGCAACATCCAATTTAATCTATCCAATTTTCTCTAGATTAAGCCGATTGTTGAATTTATATCCTATTTGATAGATGTCATTTTGATTATACAAATTGCCCGTTTTGGGCCTTAGTTGTATTTTGTTGGGGAACTTTGGTTTGGTCCAATTTTCGGAATTGTTCCCTTATTATTATTGAAAACTCTAGTGTTCTACTTTCCTTTTTCACCATTTAAAGTGATTGAATTTTTGTAGATTTCCCCATATTTCCGTTTTAATTCAGGTTTAAATTTACCCCTCCCTTTAGGGTGTTACAAAACGTTTTAGGATGCCTTATGGCTTGACTTATACTCTAATGAGTTTTGGGACATTGTCCGGTTTAAATGACTCAATATGGAGCATTTTATGGAAATGCAATTATTACACAAATGTTGGTTATTACATGTTTTGAATGTATTAGTTCATTCATTTGGAGTCATCTAATGCTTAGAATGTAATGCAATGGATCCATAGGCATATGAGTCGGTTTGTTCATCATGGAGTTTTGACGTCTAGGTTTTAGTCTAGTGAGTGGTCCCTGTTGTCCCATATTATCAAGCAATTCTCAATACAAACAAGATTTAGCAATGAAATCTAGAGAGAGAGTAGAGAGAGAAAGTAGATCTTGAAAGCTCTTGTCATATATCTCACTTATCTGAAATATTACAATAAAGTTCTTACAAGATTAACAAAGACTAATCCTATTTATACCACAAGACTAAACTAAAACTTAACAACTAAGTAAAACTAAACAATATTGACTTTGACAATACAACTTTGACTTTGCTTATGACTTTGACATTGTTGACTTACACATTGACTTTTCTTATTAAATCTTGTATACAATATTTGGACTTAACAATCTCCCCCTTTGTATTCAAGATTTAATAAAAATTTGATACAGATCTTCAGCACTTGATTCTTCAGCTTTTATCTCTTTGCAGCTTTCACAAATTTTAAACTTTCAGCTCTTGAAGAATCTTGGAAAGTCTTTTACTCTTTGAAGCTTTGAAAGTCAACAAGCCTTGAACACGAAATGGAATTCTTGAAATTGAAAAACAACTTTAACTCTGAAAATTCTTTTGACTTTGAACAAAAATGTATCTTCATCACTTTGATCTCTGAATCATCTTTGGAAGAAACAAACTTTCTTGAATCATCAAATTTGAATTTCTTTATCAGACTTGAACTTTAAATCAGCGGAAGCAATTTGAAATTCTGACTTGAACTTTGACAAACTTTGACAACTCTTCATCTTTGAAATTGATCTTTGTAACATTCTCCCCCTTTTTGATGATGTGAGCATCATTATCATCAAAACTTCATCAATTTCAGCTCAGACTTTGATTTTCCCCTTTGAGATCAACTAACAATCTCCCCTTTTGACAAATTTCGCACTTTGATCTGAAGAGCCGAATCATGAACTGTATATATCCGAATCTTTGCAAATTCAGACATAATGAGCGTGTAACCCTGATTCAACAAATGAAACAGTTAGAAATGTCTGTCAGTAACACGAAGTTACTGTGTACAACGGATGTACAATGTAAGGAGCTGGTTTGATGTTGACTCCCCAGGACTTCCATTCAATCATCGAAAAACACAAGGTTATTCTATGAATGTTCTGACAGAAAAACATATTCTCTGTGTGCTCGTGCTTGTGTTTTGAAAGAATTAGCACAATGATTGTGTTTCATAAGGCTCAAAGTATGTAAATCACTGTGACATCAATGATTATACATGGACTCAATGTGCATGAGAAAGGGTCGAAGGTGGGGCAACTTTCCTTCTTTTTCAATATCAGTATCTTCCAAGAGAAGATCCGATAGATTATGTGCTGCTTCCCCAGAAAATGTGAAACATTCTCTTTTTAAGAAAAGAATGAGTTGCTGGTGAGGTTGTATGCAAGAGATGGCATGGGCTATTTGCCTATTTCAATAATGGTCACCAAAGAAATGTGAACCAATCAGTAATGTGGCTGCCCGGCTCAGAAAGTGGTAGGTGCAGAGTTCTGATATTCTTTTAACTCTGATCTCACACCTTCTTTCTTTTTATCATTATACTCACATCTAACCAATCTCTCATTTCCATTTTACCTCTTCTCACTCCCACACTCTATTCTTTTAGACCCCTCTCCCCTTAATCACTCAAAGGATTTCTTCCGGGGTAGGAAACACTGGTTATCGTGAATCCATGGAAGATCTATTAAGCACTCACACTGAATCCCATGTTCCTAAAAGTACATGTTGGTCAATGATTTTTCTTGACATGTAAAGCACAAGAAATCATATGTCAGAGTATGTATGCTCATTGAAAATATGAAATTTGAGCATTTTGAACTTTGAAGATTTCTCAAAACAAGGATATTGAATGAATGAATATGAAGTCAAGAGAATTGTTTTGAGAATCTGACAATGAATCAATCAGATCAAATCAAATGGTTAGGGTATCAAAGAATTGGTAATTTTGTTTATATGAACGAATATAAACAATTTATCAAAGAAAGCACAAATATGAAAAAGATGAAAGATGCTCAACAACTGTGAAATTGCAAACGGGAGTATTACCATCGAAAAATTGGTTCGAATTTGAGACATGGTAATAACAATTTCAAAGAAAATACTGAACCGATGTGTGTGAATACTTAACAATATATGGACAAGATAATACACAAGTATTGATCTTTGGAAACACACGGTCAGTTAAACATTAAAGCGCAAAAAAATTGAAAAACATTTAAAAATCACACTTCTAAATTCATAAAATCGTTTGAGAATAAGAAGTGGTTTGAACATTTAAGAAAAGGTTTTTCATGTTCGAAAGTTGTCCTTCATTCAAACAATCAGAGATCTAGGATAATTTTTTTTTTACCTTTTCGGCTCCCCCTCAAATCATGATCAAATGATTTATATCTTTTGAGCTCCCCCTGGATATTAGCATAATATCCTTCTTTGATCGTTGAAAAACGGGTCCTTATCTGTCATTTGATTAGAAGCCACTTTATTCATTTTATTTATTTAAAAATAAAAGACAGAAAGCATTAAAACTGTTTATAGAGTAAGTTCTGATATGAAGTAATCAGAAGTCATCACCTTTACTCCCCCTTAAATTAAGCATCTGAAATATTACAAGTAAAACAGGATAGAGATCAAACACTCCCTTTTGAATTGTTAGACCATCAATATCACAAAAATCTAGCAAATAAAAAGTATAGGATAGAGATCAGATCAATTCTCTTGGGATGAAGACCATCAATATCCATCGGATGCAAGCATATAGGAGTAAGGTCTTTTTGATCGCTGAGGTCCGAGTCCTAAACTGTTGTGTTTAGAAGTCAAACTCCTTTGAAGACCGGGTCCTAAGCTGTTTTGCTTAGAAGCCATTATCTTGACATTGAGGTGCGGGTCTTGAACTGTGTTATTCAAGAGCCATTGTCTTTCTTACTCCCCCTTGGATTGAGGTGCCTGCAAAACAGAATCGGTTTTCTTCTTTGGTACCCACTGGTATTTGGGTCCAGAAATGTGAGTTGCAGTGCGTGTAGGGGATATGGAGTAAGAACCATACCAGTAATGATCATTGGTCTTATGGATATGATCATGTGTACAACAAATGGAACAATAATATTTCTTACCGTTAGGTGCTTTGTTCTTCTTTGCTTTGTGTACATTTACACATGATTTCTTCTCTTTCATCTCATTTTCCTTATCATCTTTGACAGGTTTCTTTATCCAGACCAGTTTCTCGTTCTTGAAACTTTTTCTCCTTGGATAAGAATCTGAACCATCTAAATATTCATCAAAGAACAGGTTAGTGTGACGAATCTTATTGAATGATTTGATTGACCTTTTTGAAGAGACATATTTATGATTTGAACTTGAAACAGATTTTTCAAGCTCTTTGATCTTTGACGCAAAGATGCCTCTTTCTTTCTCAAGCAGATCAATCTTTGTCTTGAATTCAGACTTCGTCTTTTGTTCTTTCAGTGCATTGGCAGACAGTTCAGACAACTTGGAAGTTAGTTTCTTGATTTCAGATTCAAAGATTAATCTTTCTTCTTCAAACCCTTTTTCTGACTCATTTCTCTGGTCGGATAACTCTTTGAAGACTCCTACATTCTTCTTTTCTATGGCCTTCTTTTCCTGAGTAAATTTCTCTCTTTCTAAAATCAGAATTTTTCTCAAAATCTGAGATTTGTTGAGAAAATTTTAAACATTTAAGCTCCAACGACTTCTTTTCCTCAAAACATTTCTTTGAAAAATCTGAGAACTTTTTCGAAATTTTTTTCTTTTCAGAATCAAAATCAGCTTTATTTGCAACAAGTTGTTTTTCCAAATCAGATAAATTCTTTCTCAGATCAACGTTCTCAGATTCCAATTTCTTCGTCTTCTCTTTGAAAGCCTTCAACTCGTTTTGAAGCTCAACTGATTCTGCTTGTAGCTCAGGTGATTTCTGTTCAGTTGTCTTCAGTTGGCTTTGAAGATTCATAATCTCTCTTTCTTTCTCTTTTATCTCTTTCTCCTTTTCATAAAAAATACCTGCAAAATTAGAACTATTTTTAGTACAATTTATACATTCAGGAGTTTTAATACAATTAAACAATTTTAGTTGTAACTCCTGAATCTTTTTGAGGTATTCTGAAATTTTCAATTTCAGATCATTTCGCTCAGCTTCAATACCAGATATATCAGATCTGTAGTAAATTGACATCTTAAAAAAGCTTGATAGGAAAGATCGTTCCCAAACTATATATCAGAAAAACAACAATCAGATAGAATTGAAAATTTTCGAAAAATATTAAAAAATGAAAATTTGAAAAACACTTAAAAAGACACAAAGATTAACAAAAAAAAATAGATGACACAAAAAAAAAAAAAATTCCAGTACAACTCTAGGAATGCGTTTCTGGCTTGTATCACAAAGAAAACTATTCAGGTTCTTGATGATACGCAAACAAGGATTTCTCGAATGAAAGGAGGACTATTCGGGTCCTTGATGAAACACACTTGATGCTATGCGTGTGCAGAATGACACGCACTTGGTGCTTTGCGGGTTCAGTAAGACACGCACAATATGCTATGCGGGTTCAACAGGGCACGCACTTGATGTTGTGCGTGTTCAACGGGGCACGCACTTGATGTTGTGCGGATTCAGTAGGATACGCACTTGATGATATGCGTGTCCAAGAGAATCAATAACTTCTTGAATAACCCGCATACTTCAAAACCTATGAATAACATGCAAACTAAGATGAATGACCCGCACAATCATATGAATGACACGCAAAGTTTTATGAAGGACACGCAAACCGTGTTCTTTTCTGATTCTATCTCAAAACGATTCAAACCTGCAAAATTGATCTCAAAAACTTATTAGCAACATCGACAAATAATTCTAAACACACAAACACAATCAATTTTCGATTAAAACAACAAATCAAAGGAATTCGATCAAGAACAGAGGTCGAACTCGTTTTCAAGAAAAACTCAAAAAATCGAAAATTGACATCGAATTAAAATGAATTTTGATATGGAATCAAAACAAGAAACAGTCACCAACACTAGTCGATCACAATGAAACCAATTTCTTGCATTAAAAACGATTTTTCACAAAAAATTCAAATGAAACAGTAACGAACTCGTTTCTTGAAAATATTTTCGAAAAAAACGATTTTCAGTCCAAATCACACAAAATTCAATTCAAATCATGATCAAATCAATTCTGAAAAGTTTGGTATGGCTCTGATACCAATTGTTATCCCATATTATCAAGCAATTCTCAATACAAACAAGATTTAGCAATGAAATCTAGAGAGAGAGTAGAGAGAGAGAGTAGATCTTGAAAGCTCTTGTCATATATCTCACTTATCTGAAATATTACAATAAAGTTCTTACAAGATTAACAAAGACTAATCCTATTTATACCACAAGACTAAACTAAAACTTAACAACTAAGTAAAACTAAACAATATTGACTTTGACAATACAACTTTGACTTTGCTTATGACTTTGACATTGTTGACTTACACATTGACTTTTCTTATTAAATCTTGTATACAATATTTGGACTTAACAGTCCCCAAGTCATGTTTTTATGTAAGTTTGCGGTGGTGCTCTTGGAGAGCCGTATAAGGATCTAAGTCTTGCGATGGTACCCATGGTGAGCCGGATACGGGGACTTGTGACTTTTGTGGTGAGACTCATCTAGAAGTTGAGTATACACTAGGGTCATTTGGGTATCTTACGGTGGTTGCTCAGAGGAGTCGTACGGGGATCGATGACCCGAAATGAAACTCGTGAACGTTGATAAGTGGCCTAATTTGTGTTCCCGCCACATTCGATGGAATCGGGTCTCCCCCGTCACTGAAAGGTTTTATTTTTGGGCATTCCCTTACCCATACTTTATGTGTTGAAACTTACCGAAAGGTGAAGTACCTTGTGTCTGCGTTTTGGGGAAATTGGATGGTGAATATTTATTTAAAAAGGGGTGTTTGGTATCGGGAGTAACATGGTTTGTATATAAATCCTTTTTATAACTTACATTTAAGAGACGTCCGTATTTAGAGTAAATTATTCGTTTTAAACGTTTTATGATTTATATGATGAAAACTGATTTAACTCACTAGGCGTTAAGCCTAATAGTTTTTCTTTTCGACAAGTATATCAGGTCTTACATGGACCTGAGTGGTGAGTAGAGTTTGGTAGAAGTCCCGGTAGGATGGCTTTAGAGACGTCATTCGGTTTTGAGAAGATAGCAAATTTGGTGGTTTTAGTAACACCCGACTGCTTTTGTCCCCATTTGTGGGACTCATGTTGTAGTTTCGTTAAAACCCTGAATCATGTTGTAGTGTTTCTTCATTTGTGAACTTTAGATATTTGTTAATTCAAGTTATGTATTTAAAGGATTTTGGAAGTTTTTATTTATCTGCCATTTTCAAATTTTAGGGGTGTTACAAAAGGTCTCTAGATCTGTATGAGAGATGGGCCAGAGGGGATGAGAGGTCATTTTGAAGGTTGAGCGGATACAACAACTGTCCTAGAGCTTAGCGAATAAGTTATGTTCTTACCAATTAAGCCACAACCAAACACTATTTTATGGCCTACCAAATAAGCTATATTGTTCATTAAGTCCATTAGGCCAATAACAAACAACCCCTTAGTATTTATTGTATAATAAGCATAAAATCCCTTAGTATTTATTGTATAATAAGCATAAAATTAATCATGATATGATATAATATCACATGTTAATATGTTAGAGTTAGATGATTTTTTTGCATTGATCTGGAGTTGAGATTACAACCACTGTCATATTAGATAGTGTTCAAGACTGCTTTCGCACGATTATCCAATAGAAAGAACCTATTGGTCCTGGACCATTGTTAGGTCTAAATATTGTATCCAAGATTTAATAGGAAAGTCAAATATGTAAAAGTCAACATTGTCTTTGTCTAAGCAAGTTTAGTTTCCTTAGCCGTTAAGGCTTTGTATTAGATAGGTAGTATATATATGGTTTGTGTTTGTAATCTTGTAGTAGAGTTCTAGAGAATGCATTGTTTGTAATAGCTAGAGACATATGAATATGAGATCTACTTTCTCTCTCTAGATTTTCTCTCTCTAGTTCTTGAGCTTATTTGACATATATTGAGTAATTAGCTTGTTGTGATTGGGATTTATGGTTTAACAATTGGTATCAGAGCCGTACCAAACTTTTCAGAATTGATTTGATCACGATTTGAATTGAATTTTGTGTGATTTGATTTGAAAAATCGTTATTTTTCAAAAGTTTTTCAAGAAAACGGTTTTTTACTATTACATACGAATTTTGAGTGAAAAATCGTTTTTGATGCAAGAAATTGGATTCATTGTGTTCGATTTATGTTGGTGATTGAGTCTTGTGTTGATTCCATATCGTAATTTGATCTAAATCTTTGTCAATTTTTGATTTTTGAGATTTTTCTTGAAATATCGTTCGGTTACTGTTCTTGATCGATTTTGTTCGATTTGATGTTTTTAATCGAAAATTGATTGTATTTGTGCCTTTAGAACTGTTTTTCGATGTTGATGACAAATTCTTGAGATCAATTGTGCAGGTTTCGATCGATTTAAGTTTGGATCTGTCAAGAACACGGTTTGCGATTCATTCATAATGATTTACGTCTCTTTCATAGTTATCGGTTCTCTCTTGGAAACGCAGATCACCAAGTGCGTGTCCTACTGCACACGCATAACATCAAGTGCGTGCCCCGTTGAACACGCGTAGTATATCTTGCGTGTCTCTCTAAACACGCATTGCATCAAGTTTGTGTCTTACTGAACCCGCAAAGCTCATTGTGCGTCTCAAGTGACACACGCAAAGTCAAGCTTCTCGGTTCTAGTTTGACACGCAAACCATACTTTGCGTTTCAAGTGAGACCCGCATACCATACTCTGAGCTTCAAGAAGGACCCGTAAATCTCATCTTGCGTTTCAAGAAGGACCCGCATTCTATACTATGCGTTTCCTTCAGCACCCGCAAACCTCTACTTTACGGGTGTAGTGAGACCCGCAAAGTTTGTTTGCTCGTGTAGTGAGACCCGAATAGTCAGTTAAAAAAAAAAAAAAAAAACAAGTTGATCTGAAATATTTTTTTCTACATTGCAAAATAACAAGTATTGTTCAAATTTCAATTTTCACGAAATATTTTTTTTTAAGATTTCAATTTGATCTGATTTTTGATTTTCTGATACATTAGTTTGGAACGATCATTCACTGTAAGCTGATTACTCTTTAATCATGGGATTTTTTACAGATCTTGAAGAAAAGATCAGAAAGGTGGAATTAGAGAAGATTAATCTGGGTCATCCAGTTGAATTTCATTCTCAGAAGTCAATAGAATATTTTAATGAAATCATATCTTTGAAAGAAGAACTCTGTGCTTTAAAGGTTCTTAATGAAGATCTTCAGAAAAGATCTTCTGGACATTCTGATGAGAAAATAAAAGGATTGGAATCTGAGAACACTGAGCTTAAAAAGAATTTATCTGATTTGGAAAAACATCTTGTTGCAAATAAAGTTGAGTTTGAAAGTGAAAAGAAAATTTTTTCCAAGAAGTTCTCAGACTTTTCCAAGAAGTGCTATGAAGAAAAGAAGTCGGTGGAGCTTAAATGCTTAAAATTTTCTCAACAAATCTCAGATTTTGAGAAAATTCTGATTTTAGAAAGAGAAAAGTTCGCTAAAGAGAAAAAACCCATAGAACAAAAGAATGTAGGATTTTTTAAAGAATTATCTGGCCAGCGAACTGATTCAGAAAAAGAGTTTGAAGAAGAACGTTTAATCTTTGAGAATGAAATTAAGAAACTAACTTCAAAATTGTCTGAAATGTCTGCTACAAGGCTGAAAGAGCAAAAGACGAAGTCTGAATTCAAGACAAAGATTGATCTGCTTGAGAAAGAAAGAGACATCTTTGCGTCAAAGATCAAAGAGCTTGAAAAATCTGTTTCAAGTTCAAATCATAAATATGTCTCTTCAAAAAGGTCAATCAAATCATTCAATCAGATTCGTCGCACTAACCTGTTCTTTGATGAATATTTAGATGGTTCAGATTCTTATCCAAGGAGAAAAAGTTTCAAGAACGAGAAACTGGTCTGGATGAAGAAATCAGTCAAAGATGACAAGACTGATGAGCTGAAAGAGAAGAATTCATGTGTACATGTACACAAAGCAAAGAAGAACAAAGCACCCAACGGTAAGAAATATTATTGTTCTATTTGTTGTACACATGATCATTTTCATAAAGCAAATGATCATTACTGGTATGGATCTTACTCTGTATCCCCCACACGAACTGCAACTCACATTTCTGGACCCAAATACCAGTGGGTACCAAAGAAGAAAATTGATTCTGTGTTGCAGACACCTCAATCCAAGGGGGAGTAAGAAAGACAATGGCTCTTAAATAACACAGTTCAAGACCCGCACCTCAATGTCAAGATAATGGCTTCTAAGCACATCATCTTAGGACCCGGTCTTTAACGGAGTTTGACTTCTAAACACAACAGTTTAGGACTCGGACCTCAGTGATCAAAAAGACCTTACTTCTGTATGCTTGCATCCGATGGATATTGATGGTCTTCATCCCAAGAGAATTGATCTGATCTCTATCCTATACTTTTTCTTTGCTAGATTTTTCTGATATTGATGGTCTAACAATTCAAAAGGGAGTGTTTGATCTCTATCCTGTTTTAACTGACATATTTCAGATACTTAATTTAAGGGGGAGTAAAGGTGATGACTTCTGATTACTTCAGATCAGAACTCACTCTATAAACCGTTTTACTGCTTTCTGTCTTTTATTTTTGAATAAATAAAATGAATAAAGTGGCTTCTGATCAAATGACAGATCAGGACCCGTTTTTCAACGATCAAAGAAGGATATTATGCTAATATCCAGGGGGAGCTCAAAAGATATAAATCATTTGATCATGATTTGAGGGGGAGCCGAAAAGGTAAAAATCTTTTGATCCTAGATCTCTGATTGTTTGAAAGAAGAACAACTTTCGAACAGGAAAAACAGTTTCTTAAATGTTCAAACCACTTCTTATTCTCAAAAGATTTTATGAATCTAGAAGTGTGATTTTAAATGTTTTTCAAATTTTGAGCTTAATGTTTAACTAACCGTGTGTTTCCAAAGATCAATACTTGTGTATTATCTTGTCCATATACTGTCAAGTATTCACACACACCGGTTCAGTCTTTCATTTGAATATGTTATTACCACGTCTCATAAAGAAACAATTTTTCGTTGGTAATACCCCCGTTTGAAACTCATCGTTGTTGAGCATCATTCATCTTGTTCATATTTGTGCTTTCATTGATAAATTGTTTATATTCGTTCATATAAACAAAATTTCCAATTCTTTGATACCCTATCCATTGATTTGATCTGATTGATTCATTGTCAGATTCTCAAAACAATTCTCTTGACTTCATATTCATTCATTCATTCAATATCCTTGTTTTGAGAAATCTTCAAAGTTCAAAATGCTCAAATTTCATATCTAATTTTTGATGAGCATACATACACTGACATATGATTTATTGTGCTTTACATGTCAAGAAAATCATTGACCAACATGTACTTTTAGGAACATGGGATTCAGTGTGAGTGCTTAATAGATCTTCCATGGATTCACGATAACCAGTGTTTCCTACCCCGGAAGAAATCCTTTGAGTGATTAAGGGGAGAGGGGTCTAAAAGATTTGAGTGTGGGAGTGAGAAGAGGTAAAATGGAAATGAGAGATTGGTTAGATGTGAGTATAATGATAAAAAGAAAGAAGGTGTGAGATCAGAGTTAAAAAAATATCAGAACTCTGCACCTACCACTTTCTGAGCCGGGCAGCCACATTACTGATTGGTTCACATTTCTTTGGTGACCATCATTGAAATAGACAAATAGCCCATGCCATCTCTTGCATACAACCTCACCAGCTACTCATTCTTTTCTTAAAAAGAGAATGTTTCACATTTTCTGGGGAAGCAGCACATAATCTATCGGATCTTCTCTTGGAAGATACTGATATTGAAAAAGAAGGAAAGTTGCCCCACCTTCGACCCTTTCTCATGCACATTGAGTCCATGTACAATCATTGTTGTCTCAGTGATTTACATACTTTGAGCCTTATGAAACACAATCATTGTGCTAATTCTTTCAAAACACAAGCACGAGCACACAGAGAATATGTTTTTTTGTCAGAACATTCATAGAATAACCTTGTGTTTTTCGATGATTGAATGGAAGTCCTGGGGAGTCATCATCAAGCCAGCTCCTTAAAATGTACATCCGTTGTACACAGTAACTTCGTGTTACTGACAGGCATTTCTAACTGTTTCATTTGTTGAATCAGGGTTACACGCTCATTATGTCTGAATTTGAAAAGATTTGGATATATACTGTTCATGATTCGGCTCTTCAGATCAAAAGTATGGCAATATCAAGGGGAGATAGTTTGTTGTTCATAAAGGGGGAAATCAAAGCTTATGCTGAAATTGATGATATTTTGATGATAATGATGCTCACATCATCAAAAAGGGGAGAATTATAAAGATTCAATTTCAGATTTCAAGTTCAAAGTTCAAGCCTAAAGTTCAATTTGCTTCCGCTGTTTCAAAGACTGATTCAAAGTCAAAAGTTTCTGATAAAGAATATCAAGTTTCAAGAAGGTTTGTTCTTTCGAAGACGATTCAGTGATCAAAGTGATGAAGAGAATTATAAAGATTCAATTTCAGAGTTCAAGTTCAAAGTTCAAGCCTAAAGTTCAATTTGCTTCCGTTGTTTCAAAGACTGATTCAAAGTCAAAAGTTTCTGATAAAGAATATCAAGTTTCAAGAAGGTTTGTTCTTCCGAAGACGATTCAGTGATCAAAGTGATGAAGATACAATTTTGATTGAAGACAAAAGTTTTTCAGTGATAAAGTTTCAAAGTTTTTCGTTTCTTGTTCAAGGCATGTTGACTTTCCAAAGTTTCAAAGTTTAAAAAGACTTTTCATGATTCTTCAAAAGCTGCGAAAGAGCAAAGTTTGTGAAAGCGTCAATAGATAAAAGATGAAGATTCAAGAGCTGAAGATCTGCATCAAATTTTTTTATTAAATCTTGAATTCAAAGGGGGAGATTGTTAGGTCTAAATATTGTATCCAAGATTTAATAGGAAAGTCAAATATGTAAAAGTCAACATTGTCTTTGTCTAAGCAAGTTTAGTTTCCTTAGCCGTTAAGGCTTTGTATTAGATAGGTAGTATATATATGGTTTGTGTTTGTAATCTTGTAGTAGAGTTCTAGAGAATGCATTGTTTGTAATAGCTAGAGACATATGAATATGAGATCTACTTTCTCTCTCTAGATTTTCTCTCTCTAGTTCTTGAGCTTATTTGACATATATTGAGTAATTAGCTTGTTGTGATTGGGATTTATGGTTTAACAACCATAATGACTTACACATAAGTTGTTTATAAGGGGGGTTGAATACAAACACATCAAATTTTCACTTTTAATACTATATTTTATTCAAAATATAAAATTACATATATGTTGCAGAAGCTAGGAAGTTAAGACTCATGATCCTAAACTATCTAATTGGTGCTAAATTTACTAACACTGAAAGAGAATAAAGAAGGTTCTCTTTCAGATCTGAGGAACTAAGATAGTATTCAGACTATGATGTCGATTCACTTTGAAGCTTTCACAGAGAAGTTCTTTCAAAACGGGTTATTTGCAAACAATGACAATGAAGACATTTTATAGTCTCTATTGTATTAAACACTCTCCTTCAACTTTAATACGTGTCTTCATCTAATTCGGTGATCCATGCATGCTTGTATTTTTCAATTCAACCTTTGTAGTTGATGTGGACACTTGTTAATCCATCCCATCCTTTGGTATGCAGAGGGAACAGTAAAGGAGGTATGACACTAATAAAATAGTGTTTTAGAACTTACTTTGGCTAACATGCTTTTGCATGTTCCCATACTAGGATGAGAGTTTAGAAGAGTTGGTGAGCCAAACTTGCTGGACAAGTTTGCACTTCAAAGTCCGTCTTGCTAGTAGTAGTATTTATCATACTACTAGTTGACTATATCTTGTATTGATCTTCTTTCGATTATATGACAAACCAATCCGTTTTGGTGACTATATTGACCTCTCTTCAACTAGTCTTCGATTTCGTATTTTTACTCTTTGAATCAATACAAATAGTTATAAGACTTTTACAAGTAAAAATCTTATTTTTGTCTATTTTGAAGTATAAGTTATACAACAATTTCCAATTATAGACATTTTTGAAGTAAAGTGTTTATCGGATGTCAAGGACTTAAAATATTTCATAAGTGCTTTATGAATCCGATGAATGATAGAAATGAATTTCCTTCTATCAAATTCCAGAGGTATGTTTACATAGATCGGAAGTTGATCTATTGAGATATTCTAAGTTATGAATCCGATGGGCGAATTCCGAAGAAATTTGATTGTCTTTCATTTTTTTCTAAGTCTTCGAATGATGGCTTTGTTTGAACTGCATCTGATGGATGATATAACATCGGATACTCTTTTTGAGGTAAAGGGTAAGAATATGTTTCTAAGTGTTTTATGGTAGGATGTTTATTCGTATTATTCACAAATTCGATGGTTAAGACTAACAAAACCTATCTTTGACGTTCTCGGGTTTGGATATAAAATGTGGGGTATTGTTGGAATTTGGCTTAATATGATGGAACTTTACTCCACATAGAAGCCTAATGGAAAATAAATATACTTAGTAACGACCAACCCTTAAGGTATAAATGAATCGTTTAAGGACTTGGACTTTGGTGTGTAGGTGGCCATTGTGGGCTTTGTCATTGATACTATATATTAATGGTCAAAAGACGGGCCTTGGGCCTTGGCGTCTCTTGCGGGTATTCATGTAACTTGTTGTTCATGCCTAGCAGTTACATCAGTTGAGGAAGCAAACATATGAGTATATGTCAGTCGTTTCTGGGCAGAAGTATACAAATTCTCTCTTGTTTCTCTCATATTTTTGCTCAAAAACCCATCACCAAACATCCTTTAATTCGCTAGTTCAATTACGAACTTGAATTCGATTGTTGTATCCTCTACGCATATGGAAATACCACCAATGAAATTTTGTCTTAAAACACTGCTATCGTGCATACCTCAATATATTTTGGTTTTACAAAGAATCGGCAAATTCAAGTAAGATTTACATATTCAATTATTGTCTTATTGTTCATATGTTCTTATCATAAATCTGTATAGGTATTTCTAATTTTTTCAATTATTTTCATAATATATACATATTTCTTGTTTACGATTGATTACTCCTAACAATAGTTTCAGCAGCCATGCTGAAATATGTATCAGAGCTATTATGTGTGACTGCTTCTCATCATGATTACTGCCTAAATAGAATGAAGAAAGGGCTTTTGGAAATAAAATGCTGAAATATTAAGCCCAACAAATGCTCTAAAATAGAGAAAACAAAGATTTTGTTATAATTGTACTCCATCATATTCTCTAAAATAGAGAATATAAGAGAATGAATATAAAATTCTCTAAATTTAGTGAATTCTCGGTGGCGTTTGGTTCGTAGAATGTTTTTTGATGAAATGGAATATGTCAAAGGAATTTGACTGTGAAGGAATTGGAATTGAATGTTATCAGGTTTGACCACGTGTTTGGTTGTCAGAATTGGAATGGAATCTATTAAAGGAACTGGAATCTGTCTGTTTGGTTCATAGAATGTAGCTTTGGAATTGGAATGAAATGTTGATAAATTACCAAAATACCCTTTTTGATAATTTTAAATTTTATAAACAAAACATGTTTTAATAAAATAGTCATTAAAAATACTTTATTTGTTACGGTGGTTCAGAGTGGATGTGGTCGGTGGTAGTTGGTAGTGGTTTAGATCGGCGGGCAGTGGTTCAGATTGGCGGTGGTCAGCGGTGGTTCAGAACAGCGGTGTCGGCGGTGGTCGGTGGTGGTTTAGATCGGCGGTGGTCGGCGATGGTTCAGAATGACGGTGGTCGGTGATCGGCGGTTGTTGGTGGTCGGTGGTGGTTCAGAACGATGGTGGTTCGGATCGGCGGTAGTCGGCGGTGGTTCAGATCGACGGTGATCGATGGTCGGCGGTGGTTCAGAACGACCGTGGTCGATGGTTGACGATTGTCGGTGGTTCAGAACGAAGGTGGTCGGTGGTGGTTCAAATTGGCAGTGGTCGATGGTGGTTCAGAACGACGGTGGTTGGCGATAGCCGGTGGTGGTTCAGATCGACTGTGGTTGGCGATAGCCGGTGGTGGTTCAGATCGGCAGTGGTCGACGGTGGTCAGTGGTGGTCGGTGGTGGTTCAGATCGGCGATGGTTTAGAACATCGGTGGTCGGTGGTCAGCGGTGGTTTAGATCGGCAGTGATTCAGATCGGCGGTGGTCGGCGATGATAAGGTTATATTGGATTGAGGGCATATGTGGTATTATGAAAAATAAGAATTTCATTCCATCAAAATATCTTGTAGTTGCTAAGGAATGTTAAATTCCCCCGTTTGTGGAATTTGATGGAATTTAGAGATTCCTTCCGTGAAAAAGAATGAACCAAACAAATGAATGAAATTTGGTCAATGAAATTCGGCATTCCAATTCAATCAGATTTCTTTAAAATCTGTGAACCAAACGCCACCTAAAATTTAACACGAGGATAGAGAAATAATGTTCTAATTCTTTACCAACCAATTAATAAGATTGTATATATTACTATTTTATATATAGTTTGTTTTATAAGTGTATTGAATGATAGGTTTAAAAAATATTATAATAATATAATTAATGTTGAAATGTCTAAAATGAAAAATCTGTTAAAATTGAGTTTTTTATTTAAGATTTTAACTTTTAGTTTTTTTTTTTATTTTTTATTTTAGAATAGGTGCTCTTAAATATCTAACAAAATTAACCATAAGAACAAGGATATCAAAGTAAAACATACTCGATAAAATCAATTTCGGATGCATGTTAGACGAAGAAGTCATTTCGTTAGCATCTTAGTATGAGTCATTATGCAATGATTATGCCAATAATCTGATGGAGCGACTTCACAAATTGGGGTGTTTTGATAAGGAGAATTTTCTTATTTCTCTTGTTCTTCTTAGCATTTCCATGGAAGAAGACCACACCCATTTTCATTAGTTATATATAAGACAGTGATTTCCTTAAATAGAAGTGTCATTAGGATACATAATATCATTAAGGCATAATTAAAAGTGTAATTAGGTAATGCTTTAAGGCTACATAAATGCTTAATTATTCTAACATTCACCATGTTTATATATAAAAGAATATAATAACAATATAGAAATAATTGTTGATATTCTGATGTTTGCTATCCTGTTAATTTAAAAATATTAAGGTACCCATTTTAATTAAATAATACTAGAACTGAATTTATTATAATAAAAATAATCATATTTAAATAAATCATTGCTTACAAAGGTTATTCTTATATATATTTTTGACTTTACGATTAAGGGGGTGTTTGGGATTGCTAATTTAAAACAACTTATGTTTTTTTTAAAGTGTTTATCAACTTATGTGGTGATAAAAATGAGTTATATAAAAAGTGTTTGGATTAACTTATTATGGTACCAAAACGTAATAAGCTAATAAGTTGTTATTTAGGGATGTTTGAGATTGCTTATACATGTAAAATAACCAAAAAAGTCATAAGTTGTTTCAAATAAGTTGAAAAATCACAACAAAATGACTTTTGAAAAATTCCTTTTCACCGGTTTGGCACCAATATAAGAAGTTTTTTTCCCATCCGAACACTAAAAATTACTTATTAACGGTACCGCATCGGAATAAGTCAATAACCCCTTTAAATAAGCAATCCCAAACACCCACTGAATAATATCTTTTCAGCTAACCCGACTGCTAATTTTTCGATTATCAATTTTTTGATATAATTACAATCAATATGATTTAGCATTGTAAACCAAATTTTTACTGGATAACTGTTGTCACTACTGTCACTTATCTTGTCAAAAAACATTATCGGCCATCAAAACAAATTGTTTGTAAGCGTCTCTTACCCAGTAAGCGCTAATCGGGTAAAACTCTTCTTCATCACCTATCACGTAAGAACCTCGGTTGTTGTCATGCCTCTTAGGTTGCGTTTGGTACATGGGACATGACAAGACAGGAGGGACAAAGATCACTGTCCCACGTTTGGCACGACATGGAACAGAACAAGAACTCACTATCCCATCTTTGGCACGACATGGGACATGGACAAGGATTGAGAAAGGGTGGGACAAAATGAGACAAAAAAAGTTTTTTCTTGTTCCACCAAAATAGGTGGAACAACATGGGACAAGGCTGAGACAGAACCTAAAAAATTATTGATCTACCCTAATTTGATATATAACCCTAATATGGTAATTATTTTAATGGTCGCCGCCACAAGCACCGGTAATGCCACCACCACTACCATCGTCGTCGGCTACCTCCACCTCTTCTTCTAATACAACAACCTCCTCCACCACCTCCACAACCACGCTCAATGCCACCACCACTACCATCATCGGCCACCTCCACCAATTACCTATCACTACCACCCATTGCGCCACCATCACTGACGACCACCTCTAACCACCGTCGACCACCTCCACCTCTTCATCCACTACAAAAACCTCCTCCACCACCTCCACAACCACCGCCCATCATCACCACCAATACCATCGTCGACCATCTCCACATCCACCTTTACGGATCACCACCACCCATTGCCGTTGTTGCCACCGTCACCACCGCCAACCATCGTCGGCCACCTCTACCTCTTCCTCGACTACAATAACCTCTTTCACCATCTCTACAACCACCACACATCGCCACCACCACTACCATCATCGACCACCTCTACCGATCACCACCACTCATCGCCGCCCACCACCACCTATACCTCCGCCACATCGCCCACAACTACCTCCTCCACCACCACTGTTCACCTTCTTCACGTCCTCCACAACAACGTTATTCACCGGGTACCATCGCCGCTCACCTCTACCTGTCGCTGCAACAACCTTCACTTTGCATCCGCCAATTATATAAGATTCTTAATTCAAATTTCGAGTTTGTTTTCAAACTACCATCAGTTATGTTATATTCTTCATTCAAATTCGGTACTATTATTTTATGTATATGAAAATTGTGTAAAAATACATTTTCAAACTACCATCAGTTATGTTATATTCTTCATTCAAATTCGGTACTATTATTTTATGTATATGAAAATTGTGTAAAAATACATATAAATTAAATTATTTAAATATTACTTTATTTGTATCATTTATAACTATTATATGATATATACAATCAGTGTTGGATTCCGCTGAGAAGTTGAGTTAACGGTGAGAAGCGTGAAACATGGTTATCAACCGTTGGATGAAAAATGGACGCACATTTAGATGAGATGCACCGAGATGCAGCAGATCAATTTCATTTTAAGCCGCAATTCATGGGAGGGCTTGAAATTAAAACAAATCAACGATTAAGATCCACTTCTCATGCTTCTCACCGTTAACTCAACTTCTCACATGATCCTTCGCCTATACAATCATCAAACAACTTTTAGGGTCAACTTGCCTAGTTCTATCCTATCCGGTCCTAGTCGTACCGGATATCAGACAGACATTTGTCCTCTTGTCCAATCTTATCCAATTATGTCCTGTCCAATCATGTTTGCATACCAAACGCTACCTAGCTAACCGTGTAAGATTCTCAATCCTTACCATGGTCACCCAATAAAGTAAATGACCCAATAAACGCTTACCCGATAAACATTCGATGAATGACATCTTACATTATTCGAAAAGTTTAATTGAATTAAAATAGACCATTTATTTATAAACCAAACCATGCATGGGTCATAAGTAGCCGTTAAGACCCGTAAAATGGGGTGAGATCATCAGCTGTGGTTGCGGCGTATTAAGGGTGATGGAGCAGATGCAACCAATCCTATTGGTATCTCAACAATAATACTTAAAAAAGAAAGCAGGTGCAACGTCTTCATGGTGCGTAAGACGGGTATAAATTAAAATAGAAATAGATTCAGGTTCAAATAGATCGGGCCAGATTGACTTGTTAATTAAATTTTGTGCTCTTTTACTGTACAAAATATAACAACGATAAAAAAGTTAATTTTTTTTAATAACATGATTTAGAAAGTTGTAAGATTTGGAATACATTTTTCGACCCATTTATTCTTTAACTATTTTTTTTTTATTTGACATAGAAATTAAATATATGGCAAGTTGCCTGAAAATACAACGTAAATTTGGTCTGAAATCTATTTTGTGTAAACGTATTTTTAAAACCTTATGTTTACCATTTTATATGTGACATCTCAAACATTTAGATATCTACTTTATGAATGAGAATGTATAAAAATGCAATATAATTTAATATGATCTTTATTTTGTACAACATAATTTAGTCTAAATGTTTATGATATAAATTTAAGATACCAAATAAATATTTTAAAATTATATTAATAAAAATCAAATATAAATAGGTATAACTAACAAAATCAACTTATGTTTAGGTAAGGGGATTGAAATTGCCGCAAAGTCATTTCAAAATTATGGTAAAGTTTTTCTGTTCATATTGTAACTATCAGGGACCAAAGTTATAGATCAGACAATAGTATAGGGGTAATTTTGTAAATTACAGAATTCGTAAGAAGAAACGTTAAAATTTTGAAAACCACAGAAGTAAACCGTTGCGAAAAGTAATGAGTTGGACTTGCATCCTCTTTTTCTTTTTCAAAAAGAAACCTTTTCCACATGCCAAAACCTTTTTTTTCTTTATTTCAATCCGATCAAAGGGTCAAAAGAGTCATTTTGTTATTTCTCAAAGGTTGATTAGACTCATCTAAGGTGTCGTTTATTTTTTAAGAGGTCTAAAGTCTTATTTTAGTTATGATTAATAAGAAGTGGTGTGTAAAAAAGTCTGAACAATTCAAACTTAAGAGTCATTAAGAGTTTTTTTTTTAAAACAAACAACCCCTAAGGCTGTAAATGAGCTGAATGTTTAACAAATTGTTTGTGAATAGTTTTGTAGGAAGTTTGTTAATTTAATAAATGAACGAAAATTAATACATTTTTTTGTTCGTTTAGTTAAATAAACAAACATGAATAATAGTCTCGTTCGTTCATTTACGTACGTTTATGTTCCTTTACGTTTGTTTATATATTATGATACTAGGTTCGACCCCGTGTATTACACGGGGTAATTTAAAAAATTAAATCATATCATAAAACTTATCTTACAGATATAAATGATCATTGAAAGTACGATGCTATTTTTCCAAGCTTTTTTTCTCCTTCAGAGTTGTTTTTTTGCAGTTTGTTACAAAATGTCTTTGTTTTAGGCAGTTTTCACAAAGAATGTTTTGCAAAAAATTAATAAAAAATATGAATAAATATTAAGAATTTATAAAACAAAATTTATAATAAAACGTAAATGAAATTATGGAAAAATACATAGTTAAAATTGATATGAAATTGCAAAAAAAAAAAAATCACGACAATTTAGTGATTATTTGTATCAAATCTCATATTAATTTTATCAAATCTCATACTAATCACGACACATTAATTCATATATATTTATGATATTTAATAATATAATTAAATCCAAAAATATTCAATATTAGACTCATTTCTAAGGTATTGACGAAACGATTACAATTGAATAGTTTGTAAAAAATAAAAATATTTTTAATGCATTTTAGTTCATATATATTATTTATGTTTATATGATAAGAGTCCAAAATGAAAAATAAAAAAGTAA
This sequence comes from Arctium minus, assembly GCA_954870635.1. Lineage (NCBI taxonomy): Eukaryota > Viridiplantae > Streptophyta > Magnoliopsida > Asterales > Asteraceae > Arctium > Arctium minus. The sequence goes on from OX941081.1 coordinate 149,823,492, forward strand.
AGGATTAAAAGTAAACTACATACCTAATTATAAGGGTAGTAAATATAAGGTATAAATTAAAAAAATTGAATTAAGAAAATATTTAAGAAGAAATGAATGTGGATGTACTAAATGAACTTATAACGTAAAATGTGTCCAGATACATGTTTAGGCGAGAAAATGAAAAGATGGACTCACCAGAACGCGACACGTGTCCTTCTAGTTACTTATTTATTATATGTATAGATTAATATGTAAAATCATTAATTAGAATTAATTTTTAGAATTTAGTTTTTATCCCTCCTGAATTTACTTTATTTTTCATCTTGTTATGTTATTTTTTAGGAACGAAATGATGACTAATTGTGTTGTTTTTTTTTTGTTCATTTGCGTTCATTCGTAACGTTTGTTTAACATAATAATGACCGAACATACACGAACACGAACAAACTCAATTTCTTAACAAACAAATATGACACAAAAAATTCCATTTATTTACCCTCCGTGTTTCGGTTCATTTACAGCCCTAAGCTCACCTCAAATTACTAAGAGCATCTCTATGAGAGGTTCTTAAACCTAGTGGACGGGTTTATTAATAATTGATCCAGGAGAAAACATACTCACTATCATATGATAACAAATGAAACCTAAAGAAACTACAACATATGAACCAAAATTTAATGAAAACAACTTAATCAATGGCATCACATATAAGAGTTTCAAATCATCAAAAAAGAAAAAGAAAAAAAATACATAACCTACGAACAAACAACACTACCTTCATCACCAGATACATCAGATGGATCCTTAACATCTTTGAAACCTGTTGTTTCACTACGATGGGAAGCTCCTTCACCAACATCCGGAGTCTTAGAAGGCAACGTATTCAATGAAACGACAACATCTGTAGTTTAGACGTCAAAGAGTTCAACAAAACTACTTCATCAACATGGGCATTGCAATTTCCATCTTCCTCCATTATGTTTCACAAACAAACAAAAAAAACCAGGTTTATTAGAACTATGAAACTGCTTTCGACAGTTAAACCCTAAAACATAATGCAAACTCATAATTTAGAAACAGATAACTACCGAAATAACTGCATGATAATTTAAAATTGATGTCATTTTTAACGAGATCTTTAATGATGCTAACGATAAATATAAAAATATAAAAAGAAATTAATTACACATTAACATAAATGCCCTTCGGATTATTAAAGTAAAAAAAACTACCAAGATGCAAGGTTCTAAATGGTGCGCAACGCGGCGTGGCGGTGAGGTCAAGCCTCAAGCCTTACGAGTTACGGCGAGACCATGACGTTTTTCATGACGGCGCCAAGGCGGCAAATATATATATATATATATACAATATTATATATATGTATAATTATATAATAATGGGAGTTTTATATCATATAAAAAAACAAAAAAAGAACCATGAATTGATTTGAAATAAAAGAGTTTAAGATCTAAGTCATTTAACATATGTAAACAAGAAATGAATGTATGGTGCATGTACTCAAGAAGCTTTTTAACACACTCAACTGCAAATACATCACAAGACACACAATCAAAATCAAACGCAGGAATGGATGCTTCTTCATACAACCAAGAACACCAAATACCTTTACGCAAAAGACTTCATATTTCTAATAAATTTGTTCCCAATTCCTGAACGCAAATGAGATGGATCAGGGGTGACGAGAAACAAACTGTATTTTAGGCTTTTAGCATCAAATCTAATAGATTGAAGAACTTCAATTTTGAAGTCAAAATCGTATGTAGTTCGTGTCTTCGTGAGTCATGAACTCGTGATCGTGACTGAGAATTGAGAAACTGAGAGAGAAAGGGAGAAAGAGAAGTGAAATTCTAGGGTTTAAAATATTTAATTTTGACTTTTTAGATTTGTACTTTTTTATCGTGTAAATTTAAAAGTTTTAAAAAAGTACAATTTCCCCCCTAAAACCTTATAACGCCATAACGTAACGTAACGCCATAACGCGCCATGGCGCGCCTTATGAAGCCTAACGCCATACATCGACGCCAAGGGTAAAAACGTGGTGGCAAGGTGGCGCCTCGGCGCCATGGCGCGTTTTTTAGAACCTTGCCAAGATGAAACGGATGGTGATGATGAAGGTTGCACATGTTGTAACCTTTTAGAGGGTTGCAAAATAACCATGACACACACACACACATATATATATATAGGCCAATTGACCGAAATGGGCCAAACACAGGGATGGATTGGCCTCCTAGCCATCCCTCTCCCCGTTTTACCCAAATGTCCAAAATGACGCCATGGAGCCCAGGGACGCAATGGCGCCCTAGGGTGCTTTTATACTGGAAGGCGACCGACACTCTCCCCCACCTACCATTTTTAATTACTCGATCGAAGAAACCCTGCCGGAGCTGTCGTTTTCCAGTCCCCACCACCGACGAGTTCTCCATTTTTTTAATCGATTTGGGACCACAAATGGCTGAGGTTAGTGACTTCTCCTCTAACTCTTCTACCATTTTTTTAATCGATTTGTTGTATATTTTTGTTGATAATTTGTTGTATATTGGTTGGATGATAATTTTTTGTTGTATATTTTTGTTGATAATTTGTTGTATATTAGTTGGATGATAATTTTTTGTTGTTATTTTTGTTGATAATTTGTTGTATATTTTGGATGACAATTTTTTGTATATTTTTGTTGATCGATTTTGTTGTTATGTGTGTTGTATGGTTTGAAATGGTTGTATAATTTTGGAGTGGATGATAATTTTTTGGATATTATCATTTTATATTTAAGGTTATAATTTTAGTGTCATAGTTTTAAATGGTTGTAGTTATCATAGTTTTAAATTTAATATTAGATTAAATGGTTGTAGATGGTTGTAGTTATCAAAGTTTTAAATTTAATTTAGTTATTAATATAGTTTTAAATTTAATGTTTTCAAATTTTTTTTACACACATTATAGAACATTGTAAATACCCAAAAATCCTTTACTTTAAAAAATACACGAAAAAATCCATAACTTTAGAAACTGACACTTTAGGTCCCTTAACTTTAGAAACTGACACTTTAGGTCCCTTTACTTTAGAAACTGACACTTTAGGTCCTTTAACTTGTGAAATTTACACTTTTGGTCCGTTAACTTAGTAAATTTACACTTTAGGTCCTTTAACTTATGAAATTTACACTTTTGGTCCTTTAACTTAGTAAATTTACACTTTAGGTCCTTTAACTTATGAAATTTACACTTTTGGTCCTTCAACTTAGTAATTTTACACTTTAGGTTCCTTAACTTTTGAATTTTACACTTTAGGTGCTTTAACTTTTGAATTTTACACTTTAGGTCTTTTAACTTTTGAATTTTACCCTTTAGGTCCCTTAACTTGAGAAATTAACACTTTAGGTCCTTTAACTTTTGAAACTGACACTTTAGGTCCCTTAACTTTAGAAACTGACACTTTAGGTCCCTTAACTTTAGAAACTGACACTTTAGGTCCATTTACTTTAGAAACTGACACTTTAGGTCCCTTTACATAAGTATTATATCATTACTATACAGGGAAGAAATTTCTACTCTACAAAGTTGAACCTGAAAAGTAAGATGACGATGGTGGAGTTGATTCGCCAGAAATTGAACCCCATACGATTAGCTATATTCAGGGAGACATGTTTCGGTCATTGGTTGGAGTTGACCGATACATCTGTCGACTCTGTCTTGGTACATATATTTTTTTACAGACCCAGGTATTCCCGGAAAATATACGGGCTGAGGAGATGTTATTCGAGGTTGGTGGCCACACTCTCGGTTCGACCGTGAGGAGTTCTGTCTCATCACAACACTGACCGGACCCGAAGATGCATAAGAATAGGTCCACTGGTTTTGTTAGACGGGTGTTCCCACGAGGCCAACTAACGGTGCGGAACATCCAAGATGTATTCAATCTGATCGACACTGATGACGAGGGGCGGGCGCATTTCGATGACGATTATGCCGTCCGTATTTGTCTCATGATGATGGTTGAGATGTTCTTCCTCGGTCATCAGTTCTCCCAACATCTTCCCGATCATATACTTTGGGCCATTGATGATTTGAGCGTCTTTAATCCGTTTCCCTGGGGATCCTATATCTGGGCGCACACCTACAGGCAGATGAATGGAGCGATCCAGAAACGACTGGAGCATGGATATAGGATGTCGTTATCTGTTTTTTTATATGCATTCAAGGTTAGTAAGTTGATATCAAATTAATACTTTTACAATCTACACGGATTCCCTATTTCTACAAAATATTTACTACTATCTTGGTATTCTAATTCACAGATATAGATCTTAGAGACCTTTCCCATGGCCAGCACGTATTATATATTGACCACCAGGCGGCCACGTGCGGTTCATTGGGATAGGTCTTCGACCGGTATTGTTAGCCAGCATGCCTATGCTCTCCTGGATGTATTGACGGTAAGTTACATTGACTACAACGAAAAAAAAATTGTAATAGATGAGACCCTCGTGTGGATTTCTAACATGATTATTTTTCAATATATTAGGACGAGCGGCTCCCATGTGAGAGGCTTGTTCCTACGCCTTGGGAGGAGAGCCAAGAATGGTATATCCAGTGCTATCGTTGTTTAGTAGTTCGGAGGGGCATCGATCGTCGAAGAGGTCGAGAGTTATGCAGGCTGTTGACGAGGGTGAGAAGTCATTCTAAGTTATCCGATATTTATAATTTTTTTATAATAAGAAGTCGTTCTAGATTATCTGATATTTATAATAATGTTGTTAATTGTTTGTATAGACATAGGTTCTGAGTCTGAGGGAGACGACCAGCCTGATCATGACACGGGCTCCCCGTCCCATGCAAGCGTCATCAGGGCACATGAGGCCACCTCTTACGAGGAGCCACCATTTCATGCTGCGCATAGTCCATCCTTTCACCATGAGCATAGTCCAGCAGGCCACTATCAACATAGTCCGCATGTTGGCCCCTATGCTGACCGGTGGGCTGAGTTTATGAGGTAGAAGGATTATTTCTATGACTATCAGACTTCTCATCGTACTGAGCATGAAGATCTTGAGAGACGCCTTTCCGAGAAATGGGCATCTGATCGCTCAGAGCGTGAAGCTATTGCCAGACGCCTTGCTGAGGTGGAGAGGCTTACTAGCCAGTTTAGCTCTTTTCAAGTAAGTGTTTAACTTAATTTATTGGACATGGTTTTAGTTGTTATCTTTTGGAACTTTATGTGGTTTATTATGATTGATGACAAATTCCAGCCCAGCAGCAGGGTGGACAACCCTCCCAGCCCGCCGACACGCAGCACGGGTTCAGATCTTTGATCTTCGGAGGCCCGTCCCAATACACGGATAATGTTAGTCATTTCAATCTTCATATTGTATCATTATTTGTTTTCAATAAGACATAAAAACAATGACTTAGATTAATGTGCAGAGTTCATCAGCCTTCGTTGATGAATTATTCGGACCTTCGTCGTTCGTTACACCGACCCACCACATGACACAAGTAAGTTGTTTAATTTGGTGGGTAATTTAATTTTTACATTCATAATAGAAACTGAACAACCTCAATCTTATTTTGCAGGGCACAGGGGCATCATACCCGGGGTTTAGCGGTCCGTCCACTGGCGGCTCTCCGTTTTTTACACAGGGCCAGTATACGCAGCCTGTAAGTTAGGAGATTCGTTTGTTACATTTGATATTTATTTGTTAGAACAAACTTTTGAGGACCCAACTTATTTTGCAGGGTACATTCGGGTCGTTGCTTCATGAGACTGGACCAACTACGCTAGTTTTGTCGGGGTTTGTTGGGGCGTTGTTCCAGGATACACCACAGGCGAGTACATCCGCCGACCAATCGACCTCGACGTCTGTCCGACCTCCAGTGTCCCAGGACATTCAGGTTGCACTGCCGACGGATGTTACCCAAAGGCCGATGCGGCAGAAAACTCTTGGGAAACAATTTCTCCCTCTTTTCACCGCTTTGCCTCCTACTACAGACCCACCTGCTCAGCGCCGCGTATCAAAGATGCCTGTACGTCGTAGGACCGCTGCTACTACTGCTGCTACTGCCACTGCCACCACCATTTCTGAAACCATCTCTTACACTTCATCCGCTATTGCCACAAAATGGCATAGGAATGAATTGTCGACTTATTGGCTTAGGTGCCTACCCACCCATCCTATGGGTAGGGAGTAGTGGGGCTTATTACTCAGTTTACAAGGCTCGGGGTGGCTCGAATCTGATGTTAGTATAAAACGTCATTTCATTTTCTCTATCATAATGTCTAACATTTTTTTAAATAGCACATCGACGGATGGGTTCGGTTTATCCGTGAGTCGCGTCCGCCCAATGCACGGTGGACGGTGATGACGTCCGAGTTCATGCATTACCTGGTCGCTGGTGGTGGTGCGAGTTTCGTTTGCGAAATGGCGAAGAGTCCGGCCGGTGTACCATGGTGGTCTGTTCAACATGTATGAATTTCACTTTAAATATACTTGTTATTTCTAACTCTGTATAGTTTAATGTTATTTACTGTTGATTTGTTTCTGAACAAATATTTCAGGTGTTCATTCCAATTTGCATAGACCAGAAGCATTGGGTTTTAGGCGACCTCGACCTAGACCTCATGAAGATGACCGTATATGATAGCATCAGGAGCGATTCATATGCGGACAGCTTTAGAAGAATGATGGCCACGTTCGCCGACCGTCTACAGGAATTTTTTACCCTAGCTGGGTGCCCATCACTTGCAGCGCAAAGCCACAAGTTCACTTGGGTACACGCAGAGGGGGTACCGCAACAACAGGGTTCATTGGGCGATTGTGGTCCTTTGACATGTATGTTCCTGACACAATTTGCGAACGAGGTCCCAACACCAATGGAGGATGAGTGGGCACGAGCGCTAGCCTGGAGGGTTCACATGGTGGATGTCTTTTGGTCCATGATACAGATAGACCGACAAGCATGATTCCTTTTAGTAGCTTGTATATTTAGCTTCGTATATACAATTTTTTAAAGTTTAATGTAAAATTTAGCTTCGAGACAATTTATTTATTAAAAATTCAGTCCTGTAGTTTAATTAAAACATTATTTCCTTAAAATACATGTATTTAATAACAATGAACGGATACAATGCATATGAACTAAATAACCAACCATATGGTCATTTAAATGTCAAAGTACGGCTACACGACGCTTTGGTTTTCTGAAATCCCCACCGACTTCTTATGTGCTCTGGTGATACGATTTTGGTAGTGACCACCTCCACTTTCTCGCTGTACACTTCAATGACGGTATGGCCGTCAACATCTTGACGTATAAGGGCTACACCTTCATCGGTATCCATAGGTTCCAGTCCAGTCAATAAGTCTGTATTCGGACGTTTAAAATACAACTTATAATACTTCGTTTCATCGTAACCTAGCTCTTTCATGATCTGGTGAAGCAGTCGCATGGAAAGATTGTCGACATCTAACATGTCAACATAGACTTCTAGACCACGAAAGTATTGCCTTCTAGATGGATCCGTGAAGTACCCTTGATGGTAGAGTTTCATGCTGAACATTTGTGGATACTCAGGTGTTCAAGATATGGGTTAACAAGGTTAGCCTTACACAATATTCAATGCAAGAAAAACCCAAGAAAATATAAACGCTAACCATATAACTCGGTGGTACCGGCTGGAAGCGATTGAGATAAACATCTGAAATTCCATACATGAAGATTTGGGGATGCCATGTAACTTTGTTTTGTTTGGTTTAGGACTCCCAGAGTTTTATATTTATAGCCAAAGGTAGTGCACAAAAAACATCTTAGGGGTGCGCAATTGCGTACCTGTAAAAAGCTTCAAGATTCCCCTGAAAAGCTTCAGGGGTGCGCAATTGCGTACCTGTTTGGTTTGGTAGCATAATAGTCACAGACACTTGTTTTGAAGTAGTTTAAACATATAAATGCATCAAAGCATAGAAAGTACATCTATCAACTAGCAACGAAGAAAACCAAAATACAAACCCAACAACACAAGCACCATGAAACAAAGTGATAAAAAGTACGGGTACAAACTAACAACATAGAAAATCCAGAAACGCTAACACCATCTAAGGATAAAGTGCTTTACATTGATCAATCCAATTTTGTTTCTGGGTAACCTGCGCTTGCAGTATTGCAAAATCTTGCATAATCTTGTTTACTTGAACGTTGTCGTGGCGAATACGGTCTTCTTTCTCTTTTATGTCCCTCTTCAACCTTCTTATCTCCTCCTTGTCCGCGTCGATCCTTCTCAAGTGGCCATCCTTATAGGCCATCATTTCCTTCCACTCTTCGGTTAGTTGTTCGATCTCCGCTTCACTTTTCTCTATCGCCTTTTTTAGTCTTGAGGGCATTATTTGTGAAGAAGGTGGGTTTAAGGATGATGCATTTCCAGCCATGTGTTTGGTCAAAGAGGAGACTATTATGCTATGAAAATGGTGTATAGATGGTGTAAACTATAACGTTGGTATAACCCAGGTATTTATAGCCAAATTCTAAGGACTAACCCTAATTAGGAATAATCTGGGATTGACATGTGCCCAGGGACGCAATGGCACCCTAGGGCGCAATTGCGCCCATACGCAATTGCGCACATAAGCTTTGGTGGGGAATCTTGCAGAAGAATCGTTTCAGGCTTTGCAGAAGAATCGTTTCAGGCTTTGCAGGGGAATCCTGGCAGGATTTGCAGGGGAATCCTGGCAGGATTTGCAATGTAGTAGTGGTGCGCAATTGCGCCCATACGCAATTGCTCACGACCCTATCTTCTCATCGACTATAAGTAGATTCTATGGTGAAGTAGTAATTCACAACTTTAGATCTATCCTTTCTGTCCTCCACACCGTTTACAACCATTCTCTACATTTTCATAACTTAATGGCTGGAGGTTCACGCGGTAGAGGGAAAAGGTCAGTGAATGGGGCTGGCACTTCATGCTCCGTCGACATCGAACAATTAAATGATGGAGCTTCAAGGATTGACTAGAATGCACCAGATACAATGGAGGATTGGGTGGAGTTTGGGATAACTGCTTACGATGCACCGATCATGCCTCAGGAGTGTGAGCAGTTTAAGAATGCACGAGAGGCATACTACACTGCTCATGGTGGAGAATCCCCACCTACGTATCAATCTAACCAGGGGCCTGGTCTACCAATGTCTCAGGTACTGCCTGCCAGGTTGAAAAGGACATGTGATGAGGAAAATGAGGAGATACGAAATAAAGGCAGGATGTGGCTACAAAACATGGACTTCAGAAGGAGAAAGAGGCAATTATTGCAGAGCAGAAGGAGTTCCTAGAGATGATGAAGCGCGATGTTAGGGAGAAACAAAAGGAGATTAGAAAGTTAGAAGATGAACTGGTAGACATCAAAGAAAACTACACCGACATGGAGGAGCAGATGAAGGCAAAGGCTGGCTGGATCAGGAGGATCCGAGAACTCTACCCATAGTAGGTTTCTCAAAGGGTGGTTGTTGTATGGATGCATTTCATCCGTTTTCTTTGGTTTTAATAAAATATTGGTTTAATTCTTTAATGTTTACTTTAGTAAATAACACAATAAAACTTAACAAGCACAATAAGATAATAAAATCAATACTAAACATAAAAACAATATCACTTAGCATAAAAGACGTAGTCGTTACAATCAAGTGAATTCAATCTTAGAGAGCAATAATAATATTTATAAAAAGTTTATTACATACATGGTTTACTCGTTTAGATCAACGTTTAAATCAAAAGTACCATGTCTAAAACTTTCATAATTCTCTTCGGTTGGTACTGGTTGAGTTTGTCGACTACTAGATGCCCTTTGAGTTTGTCGACTACCGGAAGCCCTTTGACGGCTCACATTTACCGATGCAGAAGATGGACAGTTTACTCGAGTATGTCCTGGTTGTCCACACCGAGAACATCTTCTCTGGATGGGATCCTCACCCTGAGATGGGATACGGTCATGGTTACTCGGTCGACCAGCCCGTCTTATTACGACCGGTGGTCTAACGGTCATAAACGGGTGGTCTGGAACAACCCATGTTTCTCCTGGACCGACTGGATGTATGAGCTCTGCGTAAGTTTGTCGGAAATTATCCGACGCGTAGTAACCAGTCGCCAGATAGGAGACATCTGTACACCGTTGATTTCTTGCGACGATGATTGCATGGCCGCATGGTATTCCCGAGAGCTGCCATTTCCAGCACGAGCAAAGTCAATTATTGAAGTCAACTTCTCCGTCCCTAACCCCATCGCGGACTTCCCAGTAACCTCGGACAATCTCATGTACAGTCCACATTGCGGACTTGTGAATTCTTTTTTCAATTTTGGCCTCCGCCCACGGCGTGAGACGATTCACCATTTCCACTGCAATAACCAAAATTTGTTATGTTAGTATTGCAAAAATAAAAACATAAAATTCAAACAGTCAGAAATTCAAGGATGATAACCTCCATTTCTCCGACGAATCGAATACCATTCTTGCTGAAAACATCAGAAATAATCCATAAGCCCTACAATAGCCAGTCTCCGTGCAAAACGAGACAATGCATTTACCGACTCGACACTATTCGATGTCATTATGTTGTAACGCATTCCTGGGAAATGGCCCCTTGACCATTTCTCCGGTCCAACCTTGTCCATAAGCGGAGCTCCAACAGGTAAAGCAGCTCGTAGATCCGCCATGCTCAGTTCAAACTCCTCCACCGTATATGCTTTACACATCCTCCAAAATAACTTCTTCTTCTATTTGACCCTGCTGTCCCGGTTTTTACGTTCATCATTAGATGGCGACAACAAAGTGCATGATGGGCACCCGGGTACACTGTATTAATTGCTTGGTGAATTGAAGAAGCCCTGTCGGATACAAAAACCAACCCATCGGGTTCCCCGATACAACGTTTCAGCATGGTTAAGAACCAAGTCCACATATCCCCACTCTCAGACCTACCAACTCCGAAAGCGATGGGCACAATCTGGTTATTTGCGTCCATAGCAACGACTAAGAACATTGTGCCCAAGTAAGTACCCTTCAAATGAGCAGCATCGATGATAATGACCGGACTTAGGTGTGTCGTAAACGACTGAATCTGGATGTTTAAGGCATTTTCATATTATAACATTATTCAATATAGCAGTTCATTAAAATATATAGTGACACGAAAGTTATTAAAATAACAACGTACCGCGCAACCGAGGGCAGCGAAACACATCTCAAAACGTCCTCTACTGTCTGTCCTTATCGAGGTAACGATACCAGGATTCCGGAGCTCCAGATTATAGAGAAAGCAGGGGAGTCGGGTAAACGATTCTTCAGGGGTACCACGTACCATCGTCAGTGCATAAGCTTTTACGCCCCAGGCTTGCCAGTAAGAAATTTCTATTTTCAAATCCGATCTTACGTCGTTGACAATGTCGGATCCACGGTATGTCCTGCTGGTATCTTGCACTTTAGGGTAAATATTGTTGGAATATGCTCGTGTCATAATAGATAATTATATGGCTAGACACACGTGGGGTCTATAGGGTCACACACATATACACTGAGATACCATTTAATATAATGTAATTATTGTATTTACATTATATAGCCTAAGTAATGTGGGAAAACTAAAAGGGCATTAACATTAAATTAGACTTATTGGGTTTGTATTAAATTTAAGTTAATACCAAGCCCATTAACTTAATTTAATACTGGGCCCATAAAAGATTTAGAAGAGAAAATTGTTAAAAGCCCAAGAAAGCTCTAGGGTTTATTTATATAAGGATATCAAATAAACCCATTAGGTTTAACCTAATATCTCCTCCTCTCTCTCTCAAATTGGCGCCCCCTCCCCTTGCTCTCTCTAAGTTTTCCCGTTTGATCTTCTACCTTGGTTCTTGGTTAATCGGGGTTCTAAGATCGTTACAAAGGAGGACTAGCATCCGGTGGTGATCAAGGAAGTGTAGTGTGGACTACTTTAGAGGTATTCACCATTGAATACTTGGTCTCAAAGGAACACACAAGCGGATCCATTTCGTCTACAAATCACGCTACAAAGGTAAACCGTTATTTGTATTTTTCGTTTAATCATATTGGCAATACGTTGATTCCTTTTGGTGATTTCTTTCCGCTGCGTGTATATATAAATGTTATATTTGTGTTTTTGCTTTAAATCACCAACAGTGGTATCAGAGCCATCGTATGTGCCATATGATTAGCGCGTATATGTAAAATTGGCTAAAAACGTTTTCTTTTGTGGATTGAATTTTTTTTGCCACAAATTGCATATACTAATCGTAGATTAATTATTGTAGTTTTTCTTCGATTCGTTGGTTTGCTCTCTTTTGTCTTATTGTAAGTGTTTTTAGATCCATGGTAAAAACATGCATTTTTTTCCATGGACCAAGCCAACACTTTTATGTTTGTGTTGATGTGCAAAACCGATGAAAACCGTGACCGTTTGTGTGCCTTGTTTATTTGTTTATCGGGGTTTTGGATTGTAATAATTTAGATTATTATTTCATTTATTTTCACTTAGTTCAGTGTTAGAATAAATGTATTTAGTAAAAAAAATTTGTAACCGTTGCTTGGAATGGAATGGCGACAAAGTTAAAGACGAAAAGGAAATTTCGTAGCTGTTGGACAGCCCACACGAAAAATGGATTTCCCGGAGTTTCACAACTCGGAATGTGTTGATTCTTGTTGATGGAGTTGCATATCTCATAGGAGAACAACTTTACATAAGGATGTTTTGGTTGGGGAAGAGTCCTTGCATGTCGTTTCGGGCCCCGAAGCTGCTACGTTTTTCCGGACAGTTTTGGTGTTCGGTTTTTTCATGTGGGTTCTACTTGCTCTTGATGGTCTTGGAGCAAGTGGGAGCCCATTAAGGGTTTATGTTGGCCCGTCCTTAGTTGCCCTCTTGGTCCGTTGTGATGGCTCACGAGATCAAGCATAGGTTTTTTCATCGGTTGAGGTTTTGCGCATATTGGTTGTGTGTTTTATTTCATATTGCGTTGTTATGTATATCTCAGATGTTATAACTTGCAAATGGGTTTTTCAAACCTAAAATTAAACACATACCACTTTTGAAACTAAATCGTTAGTTTTGGTTAATACATAAGTTTGAATTGGATTTAAAACTTAAAACTATTGTTTTATATAAATAACGTTTAAAAGGGTTTTATCGGTTATTTAATTTATGTATTGTCCAAGCTTATTAATGGACATCTCGACACACATAAAATAAAACAAATTAGACTATAAGTTAAGAAATGTTTTTAACTTATGCTACGAATGAAGAATGCATGCTTCTTTCGTACATTTTTTTAGCGAATCAAAATATCATACCCGTCACAATTTTAAGTCATGCCGTCTAATCGGATTGAAATCACTCGCCATTACCTTTTGCCTATGCGTGAGACCTAGATTGAATTGTAATCCCGAGGTGATTATTATCTATGCATGAGACCTAGATCCATTTTCACATGATTTCAAATTGGATGACTTAATCGAGTTAAGCAGGTGAGACCTTGACCCGAGGCAAAGATGGGACTAAACATGCCAACTTGACACTAGTTGCTCGACCACTAGATGCCATGGGTCCCATAAGGATCTAAGAATTGCACTAGTAATGCAATTGGTTAATGTCACCTACCTATTGAATTTGTCATTGCTAGCAGATCAACTGATGTAATGATAGAACCTCAATGAGGATCTTAGCCTTTTTCGTAAAAAAATTAAAATTTAAATTGGGTAGTAAATTTAAAGAAAAATGATTAATTATCGAAAATACTAAATCTTGAACTTTGTATGTTTGTAGATGACAACAACCAACAACAATCAAACCCTAAGCAACTCAACAATAAGGCCAGTTCTTGAAAAAGAGAAACTGACAGGTATCAACTTCATTGACTGGTTTCGAAATCTAAGGATTGTCCTTAGGGCTGAAAATAAGTTGATACATATGGAAGAGGCCTTACTTGAGGCATCTCCTGCCACTGCTTCTGCTGCAGTTCGTGCAGCCTACACACGTAGGTTTAACGAGCAACAAGAAGTAGCTGCTCTTATGCTGGTGAGCATGACACCCGAGATCCAAAAGAACTTGGAGGAACTCACAACTTTTGAGATGCTACGAGAGTTGAAAACCATGTTTCAACAACAAGCATAACAGGAATTGTTTGAAACAGTCAAAGCATTTCACGCTTGCAAACAGGAGGATGGCCAGTCAGTTAGCGCTTACATCTTGAAGATGAAAGGATATCTTGACCAAATGGAGCGTCTTGGTTACCCCATGACACAAGTTCTTAGAGTGAGCTTGATTCTTACCTCACTCTCCAAGGACTACAATCAATTTGTTATGAACTATAACATGCATAGCATGGGGAAGACTATCTCTGAACTGCATACTATGCTGAAACTTGCAGAGCAAGGGATGCCCAAGAAAGCTCCTGCTGTTCTAGCAATCAGGGCAGGTAAAATCCAGAAACCCAAACCGCAAGCACTGGGCAAGGGTCGTGGCAAGGGTAAGCATGTGTACAAACCCAAACCTAAGATTCCCCCACCTGCTAAAAAGGAGCACCCTGCAAAGGACGCCACATGTCATCACTGTGGAGTGATAGGCCACTGGAGGAGGAACTGTCCTGCCTACCTGGCAGAGTTGAAGAAGAACAAAGCTACCCCGGCTAGCACATCAGGTATCTTCACTATAGAACTCTATGCTTTTTCTAATAAATCTTGGGTTTATGACACCGGTTGTGGAATTCACATTTGTAATAATGTGCAGGGACTAAGGAGAAGTAGAAAGCTAAACAAATGAGCTTTGGACCTGTACGTAGGCAATGGAATGCGTGCAGCTATTGAAGCTATAGGGAGCTATGATCTTATCCTCCCTAATGGACTAATCATTGTTTTAGACAATTGTCATTATGCACCCACTATTACTAGGGGTATTGTTTCACTTTCTCGTTTGAAGGATAACGGTTTTATTAATACTTTTACGGATTATGGTATTTCGGTTTCTAAAGATAATATATTTTATTTTAATGCTATTCCTCGTGATGGTATTTGTGAAATTTACATGCATGGTCTTATTTCAAACGATAGTTCTATATATACATGTAGCACTAAAAAATCCAAACGTAATTTGGATTCAACTTACCTATGGCACTGCCGTCTTTGCCACATAAGCAAGAAGCGCATTATAAAGCTGCAACACGATGGGCTTCTAAAGTCAACCGACGATGAGTCGTTTGAAAAATGCCTCTCTTGAATATCTGGGAAGATGACAAGAAAACCTTTCTCCCAGATAGGTGAAAGAGCCAAAGATCTACTTGGACTCATACATACTGATGTATGTGGCCCATTTAGAACTGTGTCTAGGGAAGGTGCTAGCTACTTCATTACTTTCACTGATGATTTCAGTCGCTATGGTTATGTTTACTTGATTAAACATAAACATGAATCCTTTGAAACATTCAAAGTATTTCAAAATGAAGTAGAAAATCAACTCGGCAAGACTATTAAGGCTCTCCGATCTGATCGAGGAGGAGAGTACATGAGTCAAGAGTTTTTAGATCATCTGACTAAATGTGGGATTGTCTCATAATTCACTCCTCCATACACTCCACAACATAATGGTGTGTCTGAAAGGAGAAATCGAACTTTGCTAGACATGGTTCGGTCCATGATGAGTCTAACTACTTTGCCACTATCCTTTTGGGGTTGTGCTCTAGAGTCTGCTTCTCGCATACTCAATATGGTTCCGACCAAGAAGGTTGATAAGACACCATATGAAATATGGCACGGGAAAGTCCCTAATCTGTCTTACTTGAAGGTCTGGGGTTGTGAGACTCTCGTGAAACGAGACACACCGAACAAACTTGAGCCTAGATCTATCAAATGCATCTTCATAGGATACCCAAAGACAACAATGGGTTACTATTTCTACTACCCACCCGAAAACAAAATATTTTGCTCGGTATGCTGAGTTTCTTGAGAACAGTCTCATTTTACAAGAAGCAAGTGGGAGCACTGTAGACCTTGACAAGATTCAAAGCGAAGATGCGCAACCTTCTGGTAATACTAGCGAACATCACGCTGAGGCTAAACATACAAATGATGAACCACATAATGATGTAATTCCCATTCGTAGATCTGCAAGGACACCTCAAGCACCTAAACGATATAGTTTTTGTGTCGATACTGAGGAGCAGAATTTGGGGATCATGGTGAGCCCTCTAACTATCAAGCGGAATTGTTGGATCCAGAATCTGATAAATGGCATGAAGCTATGAATGCTGAAATGCAATCCATGAAAGATAATCAAGTCTGGAACTTGGTTGATCTTCCTCAGAACAACAAGACTGTCGGGAGCAAGTGGATCTTCAAGAAGAAGACCGACATGGATGGCAATGTACACACCTATAAAGCTCGTCTGGTAGAAAAAGGTTACACTCAAACCTACGGGGTTGACTATGAAGAAACCTTCTCGCCTGTTACTGACGTTAAAGCTATTAGGATTCTTATAGCCATAGCAGCGTATTATGACTATGAGATTTGGCAAATGGAAGTCAAAACCGCTTTCTTGAACGGTTACCTTAATGAAGTTGTTTATATGGTGCAACCTAAGGGTTTTGTGAGTCCGAAACATCCCAATAAAGTATGCAAGCTTCAAAGATCAATTTATGGACTGAAGCAAGCGTCCAGAAGCTGGAATAAAAGGTTCGATGAGGAAATCAAAACGTATGGTTTCACCCAAAACCTTGATGAGCCATGTGTATATATGAGAGCTAGTGGGAGAATTGTCGTTTTTCTAATCTTATATGTTGAGGACATATTACTCATGGGGAACAATATTCCAATGCTACAAGATGTCAAATCCTGGCTTGGAAAATGCTTTGCCATGAAAGATTTAGGTGAAGCGGCGTACATCTTAGGAATCAAGATCTATAGGGATAGATCGAATCGGTTAATTGGTTCAAGTCAAAGTGCATACATTGACAAAATTCTAAAACGGTTCAGAATGAATGCTTCCAAACGTGAAAAACTTCCAATGCAACACAATGTAAACTTGAGTAAGACTCAGGGACCCTCCACACCTGATGAGGTGAAGCGGATGAAGGGAATACCCTATGCTTCGGCTGTGGGATCCATCATGTATGCAGTGAGGTGCACTAGACTTGATGTAGCGTTCTCTCAGAACCTTACGAGTAGATACCAACAAAATCCAGGAGAGAGTCACTGGACTGCTGTTAAGAACATATTGAAGTATCTTTGAAATACTAGAGATATGTTCCTTGTTTATGGTGGTGATATAGAAAGAGAGCTCAGTGTTACTTGCTACACTGATGTTGGTTTCGAAACAGATCGAGATGACACTCGATCTCAGACTGGATTCATTTTCATCATGAACGGAGGCGCTGTTGACTGGAAGAGTGCTAAGCAAAGCACTACTGCGATGTCTTCTACAGAAGCTGAATACATAGCTGCTTCTGAAGCTGCAATGGAGGCTGTTTGGATACGAAAATTCATTTCTGGGCTTGGGGTTGTCTCCAGTAATGAAAGACCCATGTATATGTACTGCGATAATTCTGGTGCCATTATCATAGCCAACGAATCTGGAGTTCAAAAGGGCGCCAGACACTTTCGCAGGAAGACTCACTACATTCGAGAGGTTATCGAGATGGGTGAAATTCGTCTTCTCAAAGTTCCCACAGATGACAACTTAGATGATCCATTTACGAAACCAATGTCTTGTACCAAACATATCGAACATGCTAGGAACATTGGACTTCGACCAACTAGTAGTCTCATGTAGATCTGTTTTAGTATTTGAATAATTGGAACGTTGAACAATTTTTATTTTACAATGAATTGATGTACTAGGTATGGTCGTTTTCATTTATATCAACTGTGTTCTATATTTGCATGTTTAATCCATGAATAAATTATTTGTTCTAAATTTTCCATTGTCAGTTGATGATACGGGAGTATCATCGAGTTAAGGCAAATGTGAACGTATTGGTGATGATGCTACCAAACTCACATGTTGTTCATTGGTGATGAACATTGGACTGACCCAACCTACGAGAGTTCATTGCATGGATCGGTGTCACCAGTGAATCTCGCAGATGGTTATGTCACTCGTCCTTAGACTTGAGATGCAAGCAGGTTTTGTGTGGGTGGAATGTCAGTCTTTGAAATGGTTAAACGTTGTCCTGAATAAGGCTGTTATAAAAATCATCTTCAGGACTGATATGAAGCACATGACAGACACGTGCAGTCAAAATGGGATTTGTTCCTCTATAGATAATAGAGTTAGATACTACTGGGCCCCTCGATGAATTGAATAGATGTTTGTACGGCCGTACCCAAATTTAATTAAGATGATGCTTGATTAATTTGGTAATCTAATTCAACAAACAGATCGAGAAATAGAATCGTTGAACAGCTAGAATGACATATGATCCATGTCTAGTATTCAACAAGGTATCTGTAACAAAGGGATGACTGATTTAATAAACCATTTAAAATGAGACGTTTAAGAAACTAACCTCATGTATGATTACTTGTTATTATGACGTGTGCAAGTGGGAGCTGTTGGAATATGCTCCTATCATAATAGATAATTATATGGCTAGACACACGTGGGGCCTATAGGGTCACACACATATACACTGAGATACCATTTAATATAATGTAATTATTGTATTTACATTATATAGCCTAAGTAACGTGGGAAAATTAAAAGGGCATTAACATTAAATTAGACTTATTGGGTTTGTATTAAATTTAAGTTAATAGCAAGCCCATTAACTTAATTTAATACTGGGCCCATAAAAGATTTAGAAGAGAAAATTGTTAAAAACCCAAGAGAGCTCTAGGGTTTATTTATATAAGGATATCAAATAAACCCATTAGGTTTAACCTAATATCTCCTCTTCTCTCTCTCAAATCGGCGCCCCCTCCCCTTGCTCTCTCTAAGTTTTCCCGTTTGATCTTCTACCTTGGTTCTTGGTTAATCGGGGTTCTAAGATCGTTACAAAGGAGGACTAGCATCCGGTGGTGATCAAGGAAGTGTAGTGTGGACTACTTTAGAGGTATTCACTATTGAATACTTGGTCTCAAAGGAACACACAAGCGGATCCATTTCGTCTACAAATCACGCTACAAAGGTATACCGTTATTTGTATTTTTCGTTTAATCATATTGGCAATACGTTGATTCCTTTTGGTGATTTCTTTCCGCTGCGTGTATATATAAATGTTATATTTATGTTTTTGCTTTAAATCACCAACAAATATAATTACCCAATACTCTGCTGTTTGTTTGATGGTGGTTGGGATGCAGCTGCGTCCTCGAGCAAGTGTGTACGTCATCCAATATACGAACATGAAACATATTGGTATTTTCGATAGAGGTTGCATAGATACACCAAGAACAGCAGGCTTGCCTACATCTGGCTTCGTATCTGGTTTTATTTGACCGGTTAACTCCAAACTCAAAACCCTCTTCAAGAAACTTCAAACCGAGAGCGAGTGTAAGATCGGTTTTCGTCGGGAATACTTGACCCACACTTACTCTTCCACTACGATTATAACGTGGGGGTAGGTTGGGTGTGATGACTAGGGCCGCTGATGGAAGTGGATGGGGCATATCAAAGAAATCATTTATCCCACTGTATGATTTGATAGGACTACTTTCTGGTTTGTCGTCGTATTCATCAGTATCAACATCAGATAAACCCAAGTGGTAAACATGAGACTCCTCATCATGTCTATAAACTTCGTCGTCGTCATCTTCTTTCTGTTTTTCTTCTTCTCCTTCTTCTTGTTGTGTTTCAGGAACATCATCTGGGGTATCGTCAGATTCATCCACACCGCCTCCGGTGTTCGAAGTTCCACCGAGATCGATTCCACCGGACATCTTTGAATCGAGAAACACACAGAGTGTTGGAGGATTATTTTCACCGTCAAATAATTGAATGAAAGACGAAACATCGTCAGAGTTGTATAACTCATAAAAGGCACCATCATACTTATACGATATTCTAATCCTACCAAGAGCAGGATCGATAAGAAATTTTCTGTGAATACAACTAACCAACCTCAGATGCGTAATGTTCGATGCCACCTTGACGCGGGTTATCGGTTGATCGGTAACATACTCCCACCCGTTATCATTCTGTTGCCATGAACCACCGCTTAGGAGATGTAACTTCACTTTATCCTCTCCGGAACTCATATTTGAAAAAAAACACACAGAAAAGGAAGATACACAAGCAAATCAATTGTATGAAATTGTGGATGAAAATTGTGATTTACAACTTCAATGGTTGCTGCTCTTATAGCAATAATTTAGGGAATCAATTTGTACAAACACAGGGGAAATAATTCATCTGCTAAAGTAAAGTTGATTTGATATCACAACTTGTTGAAAAATACAGTAAACATCAACTTGAAAACGCAGCTGAAAAACGTGAATAAATAGCAAACCAACCAAAATCTAAGGAGAAACCCAAATTAGGGTTGATCGTTGCTTGACACGTGCCCAGGGACGTAATGGCACCCTAGGGAGCCATTGCGTCCCTGGCTCCATGGCGTCCTTTGGGACCTTTGGGTAAAACGGGGAGAGGGATGGCTAGAAGGCCAATCCATCCCCGTGTTTGGCCCATTTCGGTCAATTTCCCATATATATATGTGTGTGTGTGTGTGAGAGAGAGAGAGAGAGGGAGTTATATGACATGACATAATAAAGTTCACTACCAAATAGGCTTTATGGTGCATTTGGTGATAGGACAGAACATGACAAGACATAACAGGGTAGAAGAGATGTTCGGCATTTGATAGGACAAAACTAGACAGGACATAACAGATAAAACGACCAACTTACCCCCAATGAGTGGTTTATATAATTTATATATTTTGATTAATTTATATAATTTATTAAATTGTAATAAAATAAATATTCTTTATAACAAAATATATCTTTAATTTTTTTTCCTCAAGTATAAATTACAATAAATAAAATTTTAGAAATGAATAAAATATAAAGAGGGAGACATATTGTAACACCCTCAAATTTGGTAAGAACAACTAATTAAAAATATCGATATAATAGCAGATAAAGGACAAAACTTCCACTTAACAAGTCAAAACTCCATATACCTCAATTTAAAGTTCTATCATTAACCACAATAATTATAAAACTCCAGTCTTATATACAAGGACTAAACTGAAGTCGGGTGTTACTTAACTCAAATAGAAGTCGCTTTTCCCAAAACAGTGCGGAAGACTTCACCAAGCTAATCACTTATCAAGCTTTCAACAAGCACTCGTCTCTTCATAGTGTCGCTAGAACTAAACCCGAAACGAAACCTGATGCACATGCCGACAAATAAAAAGGTTAGGCTAACGCCTAGTGAGTTCAAGAGTTTTTATGATGATTATAAAAATCGTTAAACGGAAATTATGCAACTCAAATCATGATCCTTCAGTATGAATTACTTTAAATATGAGAACAACCTGTTTTCCAATAATACACATTTTATAGATGAATGCCTCAACGCCAAAACATTCTTTCATGAATTAATGCAACCCAATACTTACTCAAAACGTGAATAATTGTAAATACTCCAGTATTGAAATTTGAATAAAACTTTATAAACCAAACGATTGAAGTATGAGTAAACTCGAGCCTTCAAAATTATAACATATGGATAATACCCCAAACTCAAAACGTCACAGAAAACATGGATAAGAATAAATACCCAAAACAACTCCTTTCAGTGACGGGGGAGACCCAAATTCCATGGCTAGGGGCGGAACACAAAAGTAGGCCACATTCTAAGTTATTGAGCTCACCATAGTAGGATCAAGGCCGCGAACTCGCCGACTCATACTAAGATGTGGGGGAGGGCACCCAATGATCCTAATCATGCTCACTTACTAGGATTTACATTTACGACCCATGGCTAGTATCCGGTCCTACATAACTATACCAAGTTGCCCTTCCTAAGGTCCAATGTCTCAACTAGTTACAAACGGAAATTATCCCAAAATTAAGCCGACTCTATACCTATGGATCCACTAGTCACCATTTCATTGGTGACTCAAACCATAATCACACATGGTTTACATCAATATTTTCACAAATACCTTTATTAAGCAAATCTCATGATATTTGAAATTCTTCAAGGTAATTGAAATGCATTTATACCAAATGATTTATACCCGTAACATAAATCGTAAAAAGACAAATGTCAATGCTCAAGATTTACTCATCGAAATACTTGAAATACATCTTTTTCCCTAAACCAAAGATTCACAATTTCTGAAATGTTCACAAGGTCAGGAATGACCAAAACCCATCGACCCACACGTTGGTAATCACAAAACATTCCATAACACACCCATGCATATTTCCAAGAAATACTAAAATGCATTTTTATCAAATAACCCCCATTTACACAATAAATCACCAAAACGCTTTCATTTATGACTGGTTTATCAAATCATCCAAAAATCTCAAATGTGGGTGTTTTACAAGGTTTATGAAGTTAAACATTTTAAATAGTCAATATCCACCAAATAACCAAACAAATGATAATTTCATGTAAATCATATAAACACTTTAAAATAGATATTTTGGCATGTACAACGTTTTCGTAAATCACTTGAACTCACCTCGCTAGGTTAAGTTAAACCTAGGTTCCAAACCCAACCATTAGCCTCCAAAAGTGTAGATTCCACCATTTCCAAGTCATCTTCAACAAAGAGATATGGTTTCCAAATAACCCATTTCCTCAACTCTAGAAATGAATCAACATTAAGTAGAACCTTTAAATCTACAAAGATCCTTATACTAAAACTTGAAATATACAAGAGATTTACCTCAACCAAAACTTGGAGCCTTTCAAATCAACCATTCCAATG
This sequence comes from Arctium minus, assembly GCA_954870635.1. Taxonomy (NCBI): domain Eukaryota; kingdom Viridiplantae; phylum Streptophyta; class Magnoliopsida; order Asterales; family Asteraceae; genus Arctium; species Arctium minus. The sequence goes on from OX941081.1 coordinate 149,846,419, forward strand.
AAATCTTTCATCCTTTCCATTGTCAAGCCTCAAGCCACTAAATCCTTGATCTTTTAATGTAGATCCACACCAAAAAGGCTTCCAAAACTGATACATGTTTTCCCCCAATCGATCTAATGAATAAAGAAATGGAGAGGGGAAGAAATAATGAGAGGAAACCCTAAAAATCGGGCATTTAAACGCCCAGGCTATTTCCCGCGACCTTGGTCGCGACCTCAAGTCGCGGGCCAAGTCGAGCGTGCTTCTGGCCTGCGCACCTACAACGACTTACGCGACCTTAGCCGCAGCTTGAGGCCGCGGGTCAAGCCGCGTGTACTGCAGGTCATGCCTCCCCGCGCCTCGTGCTGAGCCATTCCCCGACCTTCCTCTCGGTTGGCCGGTGGCTGTTTCCCTGGTCGTTCGTCGACCATTATTAGAAAATCACGGGTGTTACAATCCTCCCAACCTTACAGGAGATTTCGTTTCTAAATCTAGCACCGACCAAACACCCGATGTTAATTTTAACAGAAATAATTGGTTTCCATATTCCCGTCCTCCCTTGTAACTAAAATTCGACTTAAGAATCCTCCTGACATTGATATCTTACCATTTTTCATTTCCAGCAAGCACCAGAAATGAAGGAGAAGTACATGATAGTTCGAAAACCCACTCATCCCGAAAAACAAGCCCGACAAATGTCTTTTCATCCACTCACTCCGAAGATGCTAACAATCATGCGGTGGGGGCTTTAGATGACATCATTTTCACAACATAACTTGTTCCCTATCCAAAAGGGATTCCTTAACAATACCTTACCCCAAATATGAACCCGATCACATCCCATTCAAGATTGCTACTGTGTTTCCCTTAACGAGCCGCCATAAACCTAATCTCAACGCTCGATATATCTCACTAATGACAGGACGAACTTCGAGTCCTTATTTAATCAATTTCCTAGCATTAAGATCTCGGTTGCCTCCCAACCTTAGATTGTACATATCACCTCAAGAGTAGCTTACAACCTTAGCTAACCATTTCCACCAAGGATACTCCAAGGCGAACTTTACCATTAAATACTTCTAATCATCCCTCATCGAACCACGTTGCACCCTTTACTTGCCTTCAAGAACACAACAACCTTTGTAGGAAGGATCTAACCATAGCTTGACCATATTCCTTTCAATTCCAAGTATCCGCAACCATGATGGCTTTTACCTGAGTGGTGATGGAATCCGCATAAAATTGTTGAGTTGGTCACCCGTTGTTGTTACAGGAACGATACTTCTAGTTATGACAAATCAAGGTCTCCTCAATAATCGATTTATACTTAAGGTCTACCTTGACATTCTCATCAAACTTCCCAATAATCCATACCATAAAAGATTTATCGTCCTTTCCTTGACGAAACGTACCATTACGCTCTATAGATGACGGATTACCCTAAACTCCGTGGTTTACACAACTCCCATAATAAATTCAAGCATCGGTTAACAGATCGGTGAAAGCCTTGTTGATTACCGAATTACCAATGATCGATACCTAGTTGCCAGCACATACTCTCCTTAAGGTTACCACTCAACTTGCAAACACATCGGATTCAAAGGAATTGCACTAAAGTACCCCAACGGTTATTGTCCTCAAAATCGAGTGTCAACACCTATCCTCAAAACAACTATCTGCAACGTGGATATACCACCAAATATTTTATTCCAGATTTGCTTTGTCGAATTAAAGTTGACACCTAATCATGGAAATAAAAACCTCAAATCATACAGCTTTACGAACCAATCATAACATCGTCATTATTCACGAATACCCATTAAGATGGTACACCATAGACACATAACATATTGTCGCACAATTAATCCATCAATTCAAATCCAATCATACGCAAACAATTGCACAGGGTTTTAACCCGTAGACTTACCGAAGCGAAAAGATCATCACTTAATTAACTGGGAGAAAGCATAAATCTAATACTTCAATTATTCATACGTGAACCAGTTCATAAAACTGAAATCCAAAGTTTAAACTGCAGGTCATGCCTCCCCGCGCCTCGTGCTGAGCCATTCCCTGACCTTACTCTTGGTCGGTCGGTAGCTATTTCCCTGGTCGTTCGTCGACCATTATTTGGAAATCACGGGTGTTACACATATTTGATGTTTTAGAAGAGAATTAGATTTTATTTTGGGATTATATTGGTAAAATATAAGTCTGTTCCACCTTGTTTTTTTTGGGAAGGGTGTTCTAGCCTATGCCTAGACTAATTAAATGGAAAATTATGACTGTAAGACATCAGCCCTTATTAAACCTCAGTGGCCACAATTGTTGTGTACGCCCGGATTCGAACCCTGAACAAATGGGATATTCCACCACATCCCCAAGGCCTTAACCAGTACGCCACAACCCTTGTGGTTCTGTTCCACCTTGTTCCATGAGGTTGTGATGGAACAAGTCTGTTCCACTTTGTTTCATCTTGTTCATGTCTATTCTACATAAAGGTCATGCGAAACATGAAATAGTGATCCATGTTCTGTGTTGTTCTATCTTATCCAGTGTACCAAACATACCCTTGAGCAGTTAGCACTACCTAGTACATAAATTATTAAATTCCTTATTTTCCCTAATGAAATATAACACGAAGAGTCTTTCCACCGTTATATTTTGGATATTTTTTTGTTAATTAACGAAAAACTAAGAACATCTCTTACAGTTTCTCTAAAATAGAAACAATAAGTTTTTGTTTTCTTAACTTCTTCAACCGCTTTGCTATCTTGTTCTCTATAATAGAGAAAAATTGAAAATTTTCCAAGTTTAGAGAATTCTCTAAGACTTGATGGTGGGAAAAAGAAATGATTATTTTGTTCAATCCACCAATGAGCTTGAATTTTAATCCTTTTATATAAAGTTTTTTTTAAAAGTGTATTGGGATGACAAATTAGAAAATATTATAATAATATAATTTGTGCTAAAATCTCTAGAATGGAGAATCTATTGAAGTTGAATGTAAGGGGGCGTTTGGTTCGCAGAATGATTTATGAAGGAATGGAATCCGTCTAAGGAATTGGAATCTGGAAGGAATTGGAATGGAATGTTATCAGGTTTGACCAAGTGTTTGGTTGGCAGGAATGGAATGTAATCAGTCAAATGAATTGGAATCTGTCTGTTTGGTTTGCAAATGAATTGGAATAGAATTCTGAAAAATGACAAAAATACCCTTTCTTTTATTTTTATTTTTTTAAATGCCGAGAGAGAGAGGAGAGAGAGATTGTGAGAGAGGGAGCAGGTAGAGAGAGAGGAGAGAGATAAAGATAGGAGAGAGATAGAGATGAGGGAGATGAGAGAGATAGAGAGAGGGGATAGAGAGGGAGAGGAGAGAGAGAGGAGAGAGAGGAGAGAGAGAGGAGAGAGAGAGGAGAGAGAGGAGAGAGGAGAGAGAGAGGGTTTTTAGAAGCGGCTAGGGTTTTTAGAAAAGGTAAGGAGGGTATTTGTGTTATTTTGAGAAAACTTGATGGAATGGAATTAAATTCCATCCATTTTAAGAAGAAATGACCAAATCCATGATTAAAGGAATTCATGGAATTCAATTCCATTCCATTGGTAACCAAACAGCAAGATGGAATTTTGTCAATTGAATTGACCATTCCAATTCCATCAGATTCCGACGGAATCCAACAAACCAAACGCCCCCTAAGTCTTTTTAGAGATTTCAAGTTTTGGTTCTCTATTTTAAAGAAATTATAGAGAACCTGATGAAAATGCTTTAAATAAAATATAAAAGCATCTTCAACAACTTTTCTAAAATAGAGATAGCCAATTTTTTTGTTCTCAATAATGCTCCAATGATTTCCCTATCTTATTCTCTAAAATAGAGAATCATGGAGAAAACTCTCAATATATAAAATTCTCTTAACACTCTAAAAAAATGACCAAAAAATGAGTTTTTTGATTCATTCCACAAATGAGGAGGGTTGAATTAATACCATTTTACATAAAGTTTTTTATAAAGTATATTGAAATCATAAAATTATAAAATATTTAAATAATATAATTAATGATAAAATCTCTAAAACAAAGATTCAATTAAAATTAAATGTAATTTATTTTAGAGATTTTGACTTTTAACTCTATAAAATCTTTTGGAGATTTTCAAACATGTCTTTCTTCAAATACCACTTGACACGTGAAAAGCCCAAAAAAAACCAAAAACCTCGTTTTAAACTTAGGTGGCGTTTGGTTCGTAGAATCTGAAGGAATCTCATGGAATTGGAATGTTGAATTACATTGACCAAATTACTTTCCTTTGTTTGGTTCATTCTTTTTCACGGAAAGAATCTCAAAATTCCATCAAATTCCACAAATGAGGGAATTGAACATTCCATAGCAACCACAAGGTATTTTGATGGAATGGAACTTTTTTTTTTCTTCATAATACCACATATGCCCTCAATCCAATATAACCTAATCACATAAAACCTATCTGATTAAACCATGCCTCCATCGGTTCCTTTTCTAAACCACCGCTGATCTGAACCACCACCGACCACCGCTGGTCTGAACCATCTCTGAGCACTGTCGATCTAAACCACCGTCGACCACCACTGACCACCTCCTACCACCGACCACCACTACCACTGAACCACCACCAACCACCATCGATATGAACCACTGCCGACCACATCCGATCTGAACCACCGCCGACCACATCCGATCTAAACCACCGCCGACCACATCCGATCTAAACCACCATTCTAAACCACCACTGACCACCACCAATCTGAACCATCGTTACAAATAAAGTATTTTTAATGGCTATTTTATTAAAGTTTTTTTTGTTTAGGAAAATTATCAAAAAGGGTATTTTGGTCATTTATCAAGATTTCATTCCAATTCCAAAGCTACGTTATGTGAACCAAACAGACAAATTCCAATTCCTTTAATAGATTACATTCCAATTCTGTCAACCAAACAGGTGGTCAAACCTGACAACATTTCATTCCAATTTCTTCAAAGTCAAATTCCTTTGACATATTCCATTCCATCCAAAAACATTTTGCGAACCAAACGCCACCTTATTGTTACAAGTTTTCAATAATGCTCTATTTTTCCTTTCTGATTTTTTTTTCTTATTGGTACCACCATTTTTGTTTTTTAGGGAGCGTTTGGTTCGTTTTAACTTTTAAGGAATGAAAATATGATTGATAATGAAAATAAAGTGGAATGTGAATCTTAATTTTCAATCCATTATATTATATTACTTTTGATTCCTTTATTAGTAATGTTAAAAAAAAGGAGCATACAGTTACAACCAAATCCATGGCATCATCTTCCACGTCTGGCATCTCCAAGAAAACAACAGGACATCTGCATCTTCGCTTTCTCTTCTTGATTTCATTCCTAGATTTTTTTTTCATTTTATCTCCAAATAGAAGATGAAAAAGACGAACAACATCTGGAAAATCGATCTCTTTTTTTCTATCATTTATTTCAGAAAAGAAGTGTGCAAGTAGGGTAACTTTCAGATCTAGCAAGCATGAGAGAGAAATTCATCAAATTTTCTCCTTTTCTAGCGACATCGAGCACACAGATGTGCTTTTCTCCTTTTCAGAGAAGAATGGTGCAAGAGAAAGATGAGGAACCAGAGGAAGAACAGATCAAACAGATGAAGAACATATTTCCTAACCCTAACAAATCGATTAGGTGAAGAACTATGAAGAACCAGACGAACCAGACATGAAACCGAACATGTGTAGACGATTTCGTTGATTGCTTCTTATTCCCCACAATTTGGGGAGGAATGAATTTTACCCAAATCTATTATAATCATTGATTATATTTTCTAATCCAAACACCAATTTTCATTTCATTTTCATTCCTTATTTGAACTAAACATCATCAATTATTATCATTTCCATTCCTTACCTTTTAATACCCCCAACGAAACACCCCCTTAGTTTTATTTTTGTTTTGAATTCATTAATACTTGTACGAAAATAAAAATTGATGATTATACTTTGTTTTTTCCATTTAAGAAAATAATGTCAATTTACAAATTAAGAAATAAATATAAAAATAGATCTATTGAATTCATAAATAAAAAATATAAATAAAATAGATCAACCACTTGAAGAACACGGAGCCTTTCTTTCTCAGTCGTCTATCTTAATAAGTTAAGCGGATTCCGATAATAGAGTTATAAATACAAATGCAAAATTAAATACAAATGCACAATTTACACACGTCTATACAAATAAAAAGTGATGAGACACACAAATAAGTATTGTAACAAATAAAAGTAAATAAAAAGGCTAAAAAATGTTGTTACGAAAAACCTGTTAGGAAAAATGCGTGCCTTACAAATACAATGCTAGCAAGTGATTTCTAAGGTCCCAAACGAGTAGAAATCCAAGTGCACAATTAACACAACAACGAATGCGGATAACAATAATCTAGATGTTGCACAATAATTATCTAACGTAGAAAAGTAAAGTCACGAAATATAGATAATAACAAAAACGTTAATATCTATAATTATAAGTTCAGAACAAATAACACCGGGATTTAACGTGGTTCCACTATCGGTGTGATAGTGTACATCCACCAAATAGAGAGAGCAAGAATATTATTACCAACTAAGGAAGATTACAAAGTGCTTGTACAAGGATCTTGAGATCCACGATCGCCTAACAAAACTTCACGAACACCATCGAATATCAAGAACACTCTCGACCTTACATAAACTAAGTATATCGAAAGGATATAATAGGGAGAGCATTTGGTGTTTAGCTAGAAAAGCTTAAGAAAGGGATGATGAATAATGAAGAGGAGAACTCCTATTTATACTAACTAGTGTGTGGCACCGCGCACGAAAATAGTTTTGTCAAGTAATGTGTTACTAAATTAAGATTAAATATAATTTGTTACTTCATAATTAATAAACTATGATACTATTTTCATTTAAGATGAAACGAAACCGAATTAAGATGAACATATCCAAGGTGTTTTAGATTAAGTTATTGTTATTGATTACTTTTATAAATAAGAAAAAGTTGTGCTTTTTAATTACATTGGCATAAATCATGTAAAACTAAAAGCTAAATATAAAAGAAACTTTCTTCTACCCCAATGTGGTTCGAACCGCTAACAAATGTATATGAAATATAAGATATTATGGTGGGTATATATAAAATTAATTTTTCCAATTTAACTTATAACCTTGTTTGCAACCAAGCTTATTGAAACAATGTGCATATATCTATATTCCCACACCTCCACCTCCACCTCCCCCCCCCCCAAAAAAAAAAAAAAAAAACTCTCCTTAATCAAAATATTTTTATATATCCAAGCAAGCCTTAAAATATTTTGATTATGGATGATAGTTTAAAGTATACTTTGTTACTGAATGATTTGGTAATATGTTTTTATTGCATTGATGTGGATGCTGCTGAATAATCTTCTAATGCATACTCATATGAAATGACACTATACCATCTTGGTTGTCTTTAAGGTAGGTATCTCTCTAACATTCTTAAATTTCAAGCCCAAACAACTTTAGCCAAACGACAATCTTAGAAATCAACTTATTAATTGTTAGAATTGAACCAATTAAATGATTCAAAAACATTATAATTCTTGATTAGATAAAATAAAATATTTTTGCAAGGAATACTTTATTACATACAGAAATTTCAAAGAACTTGCATAGGTTGATGAAGAACAAAAGCTAGGATCCAATATGCTTTAGAAAGTGATTGTGAGCCTCTAATGCAACATTGAGATTATTAATTGCCTTAGTATGATGTTTCAAGGCTTTTTTCCATAATTCACACAAGCTATTGCCGCATTTCTTCTCCGGTTACCAAATTTTCAGTTGATTTTTGGTTTGACGGCTTCAAAAGGTATCTTGATGAACTTTTCTTTTACCTACTTGATTATTTCCAAAAGGCTTTGTTTCACTTTTTTCCTAGCCAATACTTGAACAACGAAATGACCAAGAAAAAATTAGGAAAAAGACAAAAATACAGTCCCTAAAAGAATAAACTTTGACCTAATCAATTGAATCACATACCGAACTTGAAGACTTCAAATCTTCAAAACATAATACAAATTAAACCATAAAACGAACATATATAAAATTATGATACAACCAAATAATGTAATCAAAATCAAAACATACACAAAAATAAAATTATATTGTGACGAAAATTGTGAACCATACGATCCTTACCTTAGATAAAAACCACAAAACCCCACAACCTGAAAACTTTAATAGCTTTGATACCACACAAATTAAATGGTCTTTATAGAGATAATCGAGCAAAATCGTTGCCACATTCAAAATAACAAAATAAATCTATAAAAATTATTTTGCGATCAAAATCATGAAATGAATATAAATAAAATTATAATGCGATCAAAAATAGTAAACGGACATACATGAAATTCTTACCTTATTATAACCATAGGCACAACCAAAAACACTAACCGCTCAGAATACAAATTGAACGGAATTTGTAGAGATAACCCAACAAAATCCTTACTGCATTCAAAATAAGAAACAAACATATATAAGATTATAGTGCGACCAAAATTTTGAAAAGTATATAAAACCTTACTTTAATTAGATCATAACCACAAAATTCCACAATCTCATAAACCTTAGCAACTCGAATACACTGACAAATTTAATGGTTCATGTTTGAGATAACCCTAAAAATCCTAGCATAAGTATAAAACAAAACATACCAAGAAAATCAAATTAAACTAAAAGCGAAGAGAAAGAAAAGAAAAGTGAGACGAAGAAAGGAAGAAATTGAGACATTGATAAAACAAAACTTCTAGAGGGCATTAAAAAGGGATTAAATGAGATTTCAAAAGGGCATACGGTGAAGATGGGGTTCATTAGCTTGAAGGGTAAGATTAGATAAAATTACAAAAAGACACCCATTAATGATAAAACATATATATTTACTCTAAGGACTAAAAGAACTTTAACAAATTAATCATTTTAAAAAATCGAAAAACCTAGAAAATTTCTAATGAAGAATTCTACTTCATAATTGTGCCACATCATTCTATTTGGTTATTGCTTTTATATATATAAATGATAAATGATGGGAGAAGTAGGGACTAAGTTACACAACTTTGTGACTAAAGCTTGGAGATGAGAAGGTGGAGGCTAAGTAAGCAAAACTTAAGGGCTAAGTCTTGGCCTTTATTTATCTTGTGTAGCATATGTAATATAATTTTATATTACAACAAAACCGCTCGCCTTGTTGTTAATGATTCAAATTATTTGTTGATTTAGAGCATGTCTAATTGTTATGTTGAAATAAAAGGTTTTCGACATTTTGAAGGATTTTTCTCCAACAACTATGTTATGGTAAAATAGAGAGAAAAAAAGATAGGTTAGAAATCTCTAAATTTGCAGAAATATCTAAAACTTAATACTTGAGAGAAATCACCAACAGAAGACACTGAAATTAAATGTTTATATGAGAGAAATAATATTTTATTAAATGTATTAAATATTTTAATATTTAGTTAATGTTGGAATCTTTAAAATAGAATAACTGTGAGAGTTTGATGTAATGTTCAAGAGATTTGTTGGAGATACTCTTAGGGCCTATTCGGTTTGTTATCCATTAAGATCTATATGGATAAAGTTGTCTGTAATGATAAAGTTGTCTTTATGCTATCAGATAAATTGTTGTTCGGTTGTTGTGCTGTAACGCCCTAAAATTTAGACAACAAAATAGGGAAATTCCAGAAAATGGGTAAACTAAAAACTTTCACAATACGCTTAATAAAACCCATAAAATTCGGGATAGTTTGTACAATTCCAAAGTATCAAATATTTAAATATATGTAACACCCCAACAATTGGGATAAACAAAAATTTCCGAAGGTGGAAATGTGGTAAATAATGCCATCGCATGAGGCTCCCGAAAATGGGGAAAATGTAATCAACCTATTTAATTGCAAGTTCGTAATTCAACGGAAATAAACGACAACCTACTAATCTAATTTCTAAGAGAAACAAGATTACAAAAAGGTGTCGTCCCTACACCAACGGTAGGCTTCAACAAAAGGTGACCCAAAAGAATGCATTCCCTAAGCTCACACTAACCCACTTAAACCTTCTTAGAGACGACACCACTATAACCTGAGATACACACTACACCAAACAAGTGTTAGGCCCAAAAGCCTAGTGAGGTTGAACAAATTAATCATGAACGATAATAATGAAATAATGACATTTACATCAAGTTGTACTGTAAAACTTGGAGTCATTGGGGGAGACCTAAACACCAATCAAGTTCCACCTAAGAGTCGAGATACCTTAGTGTCAACTACCACGGTCGACACCCAAAGGCCCGACACATCCGAGTGTTATTGATAACTCTCATTTTGAACGTTATTTGCACATCATTTGTGTGAGTTTTTCTTTCATTTCTGTTGTGTTTCCTTTTGATTTGTTTGTGTTTCTTACTTTTATTATTTTATTTTCATTTGGAGTTGTTGAGAATGTTTTTATGGTTAAACGTATCATTTTTGAGTTAAAAACGTCACTGCCCACTGTGTGCACAGTCTGCCCACTATGGGCACCCATTGACCATTGGATAAAGCTATTAATCGGGTAATATGAGTTGTTGCGCAGATTTTATGGCTAGGAATTCTATGGATATTTGTGAAGAATTATCCATTGGACAAAGACGTTGGTTTCCCATTGGTCCATCAATATTTTGCTCCTATAAAAGAGAGGCTTTGGAAGGCAATAATCACCACCATCATCAAGAAAGCAAGAACAATGTTCTTCATCTTCAAGCATTTATTTTCATGGTTGAAGATATGAAGTATTAGTGTAGAATATAATTTCTCGCATTGTCTCGTATTTAATTTATCGTATTTATATTTTAATGCAAGTATTTTTCAAGTATTTTTCTATTTCTACTATGTTCTTCAATTTTATTATTAGCTAGGCACCTCTTGGGTGTGGGTGTGAGCCGAACTTAAGACTAGTAGGCAACACTTGGGTGTTGCCATTTTTGCTAACTCATAAGTTTGGTCACTTAAGTCGGGACTTAAACTCAACGCGGATAAGCTGATCACTTTGAAGTGTTAATATTAGATTTTTGACCCAGAGATGGGTGGATTCAAAACACGCCTTAAGTGATGCACACAGATTTGAGAAAGTCTTTGATAATCACGTAGAGATACGGATTTTGTGTAATTTACTAAGGTTCAAACATCGGTCGAGATTTATATCACAAAGAGATTTGGGTATAAATCTCCATACTGGTAGAACTGGATTTTTATATCAACTTAGCAAAATCGGCAAGATTAAGAATTGGCAATAATGATGACTTTATGGGCACGATCTATAAAGATTCACTTTCGAGAGATCGGGATCTTTATAGACGCTTTTGTGACATAAAGTTTTTGACCATTTTGTTACTACAATTGTCTTAAGTGAAACTTACACCTATACCCATTTTAGTTTCTTATTTAGATTTTGTTGTTAAAAATCACCAAACTCACTCAAAATATTTTCGTCTTCTCTTATTGAAATCGGTGTATTCTCGACTTAGGACTCAAAACTTTGAAGTCCAATCCCTGTGGATACGATCTCGGTATATTTACCATTTTATTACTTGTAGTGACCATAATATCGATGTATACTTGTACCGCTATTGTGGCCACGTTGTGGACCCATACGGTTTTCCGTTACCAAGTTTTTGGCGCTGTTGCCGGGGATTGGCGTATTTCCAAAGTTTCTTGATTTATAAGTCGAGTTTTTCATTGATTTTTCTTTCACCATAATGGATGGTTTTAGTTGGGATACCCCATATTTTAATACTTTCGATTATTCATGGGAACAAAATCCTAACTTTTTGACAAATATTCTAGATGATGGCGCATACATTTCATTTTCACCTCCCTATCAAGATTGAAATGATACGTTTATAAATACATTTGACCAATCATGGGAGGGAATTTTGATTACTCTTGTGATTTTCAAGGGAGTGATTGATACGAATGTTTGCACACCTCTACGACATGTGATAATTGAATCTCAGAGTAAGTATACAATGGGATCCAATATCGTCTTTTCAAGTAATAAAATGGTAAGAACCAAGTATCGTATTCCACAGGGATAGGTATCTTAAGTTGCAAGATCTAGAGATGAAAAACTAACTTCAGATGGCGAGTTTGAAGACTTTGTTTGGGTTGGTTAACAGTGGTATGATTAACAAGATATATAAAGATAGAATGGGTGCAAGACTTAAAGTGAGGAGTAAACACAAATTCTGGAGGCCAATGCTATAGAAATGCTATAGCACTAGTTCAGCAACAACAAGTTCCACTATGTATTTTAAAGAGTATGCTTCCGGATATCTACCATTGCACTTTTGTTTAGCCTTCAATCAACATATGCCTATGCAAATGTTCGGACCAGTGTGAGTGTCAAATGGTTTCTTTAAAGTATATGGAAAAACAAATGCCTTTGTTTAAAAATCACCCTTCCAAGTCGATTCCCATATCATTCAAGTTGACGTGTTCTTAGTGGCTCATTCCTGAGTCCACTACACTTTAACACTTTGACTAGTGATCAACCCGTCAAGAATCAACCGGTTTGAAAAACAAAGATATCAAGTTCCCTTGCTAGCAACTCTTCCAAGTATACTTCTCGTATCATTCAAACTGACGTGCTTTTTCATGGCTTATTCCTAAGTCCATGGCACTTTCACACTTTAAGAAGTGATCAATTCGTCAAGAAATGCGTTTGGATTTATAAAACTTAAAATGACATAGTGGAACAATGTTATTGAAGAACAAATTCCACTAGTTTTTGATTTACAACCTCCCTTTTTTGTCTCACACCCAAACTATAAAATTAGCTACTCATTACGTAAAATAAATTGCAAGAAATGTAAATAAAGTAAAAACATAATGTAAATGACGGAAAATAAATGACGGAATGTAAATTACTAAATATAAATGACTGAAAGTAAAGAGCATAAAGTAAATGACATAAAACAATAAATTAAACTAGAAGAATCTGTCATGCAATGCTATAGCAACCCATGTGTAAGAACAAGAATTCTAAAAGATTAAAGACTTGATATTAAAAGTTCTAGAGAGAGAGTCACAATATCAGTTCTAAAACTGATTTATTACATCCTAGAAACACAAAGCCATCACCCCTATTTATACCAAACAAGGATGACAAAGATGTAAATAAAAAGCTTAAAATAATAATAAAAGTACAACTAAAGTTTTTTCCAAAGTTACACTCCAAGTGATGCCAACACTCCAACTCCAGCCAACTACTACTTCTATTATTGCCAAAAATATCTGGTTCCATTGTAACAAAAGGTTGGATTTAGATTAATTTCGTTGGCCATCTTCATCAAATTCGTCCATGGCTCTTCCAACAAGCAGATCGGGATGTTGTAGCATTGACTGGCAGTAATGAAATCAACGTAAAACATATGTTAGCTTCCATAAGTAGTAAAAGACAGGAAAATCATAAACTTAGCTCCATATAACAGAAAAGGGAAAATAAGATAAGAAAAATGGACTCAAAGTTGGGATTAAACAAAATGATCTATCTAAAAAGAAAGAAAAGGTGTTTTTAGGGATTGAATTCTCAATGCAAATCAGTGATCCTCATTATGGATTCACGTCCTTTGTTTCCAACTACCCACCCGAGAAAGTTTTTGAACAACCCGAACCATCTTACTCTTTTGAAAATTTTTCCACAAGCTTAATGAAAAATCTTACAACATTTTTGGGAAATTTTACATCCTCTTTTGAAGACTTGAACACTATGATGGGACAACTAGTTGACGAGTTGAAAAATCAAACTCGGCACTTCAAGTGCTTCTACATGCACGGTCGGAAAATCAAAACGTTCTAGATGCACCGCTAGTGGGACCTGCAAACCACAATTTCATACAACAACAAGTGTTAGGCCGAAACCCAGTGAGATTCATAAAATCAAACGGTTTGCAATTATAGTGACAACATCATAAATTAAAGGTTATTGGTTCCACTTGATGTCATATTTACCAATTCTCAACTTTGCCATGATAATCCACACCTGATTATAACACATAAAAGATATCTCTTGAAATACGGGGGAGACCCGTTTCCATCAAGGTGACGAGAACACGTGAGTGGAGTCACCTATGATGTTATTGGGTTACACCTCATGTCCCGGTTTTAGTTCCCATGCCATCAAGACATCACAACCTCAAACCCTCTCATGCCTTTATTGCCTACTCTGTCGAGTTACACCTCAAGGTCTTACGGGACATTATTGCCTACCCAATCTAGACGAGTTACACATCAAGGACCTCAATGTCCTTTATGGACTACTCGCTAGTGGCCCAAGGTGGCCAACAAAATATAGACATATAAGTCACATGATCTAAATCCTCGTGCACAAGGAGAAAGACATCAGATAATACCAATATGATCATATACAAGTTTAATTCACCATAACAATTCATATTCATGATTTTTACCATTTTCTCATTCTGTGAGTTCTCAACACCTTATACATGGAAAATCACATAAGTTCAAATTGTCTGTCTTGGGAGACATTCTATTTGTCTCCTTTCAATGTTAGATTTAATGATCTGTAAGAAAATCACTCCCCATGAATTAGGGTATAGTTTATGACTATTTTCTTCAAACTTGGGTTAAGAGTAATGGAGAAAACCCAATTTTTACTTAAGTTTATAAAACCCTAGTTTAGGTCAAGAACTTCAACATTAAAGATTCTCTATTTTAACACATTGTGATTATTAAAGAAAATAAATGCACACGAAAAACTCACCTAGGGATTTTGTAGATGTAAACCCTACAATAAAAGTAACCCTAGAAATGTGGGAGTATAGCTTAAGTTCTTGGACAAATAAAAGAACTTGAACCCTTGATGACTTGACTTGAAGATGAAGAACCCTTAAATGAGGAACATTAAAAGCTTGGTATCCTTGGATTCTTAGAGTAAATGAAGAGAGAGGGAGAAGGAAAATCATTCAAGATGAGAGAAAACCTTCCAAGATGAGAAAAATCAGATATCTCCCCTAAAACCTGAATCTGGATGATTTTAAACACACAGAGGCTGGGGGCGATAATTCCTAGAGATATTGACACACGACACAATCGCAGGGCAAGGTCGCGCCGGATTGTACCGTGAGTGATGCCAACCCCGCGAGAGTGCCTGGGCGATTGTGACATAAGTCACTCTCGCCAGCATTCTCGCCGCTAAGGTACTAAGAGGGGGGAGGCTAGCGACAGTGACACCGTGTGTACGCCAAATGGCATTCTCGCCAGCATACTCACCCACGGTTCCCCTAAGTTTGACTTTTGTCACGATTCGATATGACCCGAGCTTAAGTGACCGAGGATACATTCCACCCCTCATAGGTACCCTTACGATTCTTGACATGTAACTTCGAGTTCTAGGTATACAAATATATATATATATATATATATATGTATATACACACATAGGATAACATATGAATATATATATATATACATAAATGCATAAGTGGACTTATGGAACCGAGGTCTCTATAGAAAAATTAGTTTGATAAATCTTTCTTAACTGTAAAATAGAGTTCTTACCCAAAGTTTGGGGCGTTACATGTGCTGAATAAACCGTCTGAATGTCAGAAATGACCATTTTATCCCTCACTCTATATTTTTGTCTGAATAAAACAGTTTGTTAAACATTTACATTCACAGATAAATTATTGCATATATGTAGATCTAGCAACAAGAAAAAATCAAAATATTATAGCATACCAAAAAACTTAAGGCATACCATACATGTGATAAGGAACTACCAAAAAGAAGCACATACTTGACTATTAACAGATTGAACAAGTAACAATTGATATAGGGAGAAATCGAAAAACTATAAAGAGAAAGTGATATACCATACGGAGAAATTGAAAACTAGAGGGAGAAACATATCGGACAACCATAGGGAGAAACAGATAGGAAACCAAAGGAATCGAAAGCCATAGATGAAACGATAGGAAGAACATAAATCGAAAACCATAGATGAAAACCTAGGGAGAAACAGATTGAAAACCATAGGGAAAAACAGAAATCGAAAACCATAGATGAAACCATAGGCAAGAAGAACAAAGATCGAAAAAACTGAAACCATAGGAAGAACTCGATATATCTGTGATGGTGGAGAAGCAGACTGCAGATGACTTGAAGAAGATGAGAGCGTCTGTGCAGGAAATCGATTGGAAACGTGAACTGGATTGGAGGCGTAGGAAGTTCTTTTTTCAAAATAAGGGTTTTGCCTTTGTTGCAAAGGTAAGGTGTAACACCCCAAAATTTATGAACTTTATGAATGCCCAATGTCGATCCAAGGATTAGCATGATTTTAGGAGTTGGTTGTTATTTTGAATCAACTCTTATAATCAAACATGTGCGTTTATAAAGTTTTTGGCCTTGGAAGGTATCGGTACAAGGCAAGCAAGAGTGCCAGCGATTGTGACAAGGTGTCACTCTTGCAGGGCACAAACGCAAGGGGTTGATACTCCACGGTACAATTGGGGCGAGAGTGCCCAACGATTATGACAGATGTCACTCTCGCCGAGGCACAATCGCGAGAGGGGAAGGCCGAGTCTCGGTACATTCTCGGTCGATATGCCCCGTGATAGTGAGACTTTCACTATCGCTGATGGGGTCTGACCAATAAATTAAAGAGCTACGATCTTAATTCATTATATCTAGTTTTGGAGATTCATCTAGGGCGTTTTCTTTGTTAGTTGTTGGTAAGTTCTTTCTCCAAAACACTCTCCATCATTAATGTTCTTGGCTACCACCTCCTTTGATCATTTATGACCCTCTCCTAGGTTTTTATAAGCATTTAGTGGAAGAGTCAAGTCTAATCCACCTCAAAATCCATCATCCTCCATCCTAGGGTTTAATTTTCTCTTTGAAAACTACTTGGGTGAGTTTCTTTCTATTTTCACAAACTTTATACATGTAAACTATGATTTCAACCTTATAAACATCTCCACTTTGTTTTCTCTTTATTTGGGTGAGTTTCACCAAAAATCTAATTTTGGAGATTTTTAAGGTTTATATGAATGATTATGATTTTGAAAGTTGAGAACTTATATCTTGAACTATTTGGGGGCTTGTACATGGGAAATATGTTTTCCTTTAGTTTCATGTTTAATTGCTTGAAAACAAAGTTAGGGTTTTGGGATATTAATGTGTATTTATTGAATGAGGGCTTGGAAATTTGGATTTGAAGTATGGAAATACTATTCAAAGTATTAACTTGGAACCTCTTGGAAATTATGTGAAATATCATATGGAATCTTTCTTTGTTAGCATATTTGTTGACATATTAATTGTTGGAGCATTTTGTTGGCCTTATTGACATTATTTGGAATATTTGGTTGCATTTGGGCGTCATGCCTCATAATATAATCTGATAGGGTATAAGTTGTTAGGACTGAAAGTCATGTGTGTTGAAAGTGGTATAAAACATTTATAAGGGGGTGAATTGTATTTAATTGGTAATTTAATTGTTATTGGGCCTGAAGTCCATTTGGTCTAAATCGTATGTATTTTAAAGTATTTTGTTAACCTAGTTTTAGACGAGTTTAGTTTTAGTAGTTTAGATCTCATTCATAATTCTCTAGTCAATAGGTTTACTTTGCTTATCAAGATACTCTCTCTGTAAACCTAAACCTTTCTTGAATATTAATCATATGACTAGATATTGTGGCATATTAACTGTTCTTCATTGATATTATTGTTCGTGATTGCACTGTACTGGGATCTACAATTGGTATCAGAGCAAAGAGACAGAAGTTTTGATCCAAAAAGGTTTGTTTAAAACTTTTATTCATTATTCTGATCTATATGAGTGTTTGGTTTTTGTCGATTAATTGTTTTATGGATTGGTATATGTTTTTCGATTTGATCTAAGAAGTAGATTAACTGAGTTTACTACCATATCGATTACTGGGTAATTAAGTTTCTGCAAATCGATTTGTTTTTCTAAAAATCATATCTGCAAATCGATTGTTTTCTCTGTGGTGATAATCTGCATATTCTTAATCGATTTCTGGGTTAAGTTAAGTCGATTGAGTTCTGAGTTAAATCGATTTTTTTCTGGAAAAACATTAGTTCGGTCGATTCTGTGTTATTGAAAATCAAATTTTTTGGTTTGAGTTTTCTGGGTTTATTAATAGTTCTGCAAAATTGTTGCTTGGTCGATTGATTTTCTGGGTCGATTTTTTGATTTCGATCGATTCAGATTCATCGATTTTATCGGTCTTTAATTTTATCTGTTATCGTTTTGTGGTTATCTGTTATCGATATCGACCGACCCTATTGACCAGACCCTGCGACCGGTACATTTTTGACCGGTACATCGTTCGACCGATACCCTGTTCGATCGGTACCCTGTGTGACCGGTACATTGTTCGATCGATACCCTGTTCGACCGGTACTCTGCGGTCGACCGGTACTTAGCGACCGGTACTTTGTTGACCGGTGCCTCAGCTTCGACCAGGTCCTTGCTTCGACCTAGTTCTCGACCGGGTCCGACCGGGTCCTTGCCTTGTCCGACCGGTTGCTCGACCGAGTCCAACCGGGTCCTTGCCTTGCTCGACCGGGTCCTTATTTTGACCGGGTCTTTGCTCGACCGGGTCCTTGCTCGACCGGACTCTTGTCCTTTATTATGTACTTGTTGTGGATCAATTTGTTTATCTCATGATCGTTACAGTGCAGTTAAGACTAAAGTTTAAAACCCGTTCAAGTTTCATCTCTTGTCAAGTTCAGTCCCTGGATATCAAGCTTTTCAGAGCCGGATCGAATTAATTCTATTCGATACGATCAAAAAGGATGAAGGCACCATTGCTGTTCAAAGGAAAATATGAAGAGTGGAAAGTTAATTTTTTGACTTTTGTGGATGAATATGAGTTGGGTTATTATATCAGGTTATCATTGACTGAAGGAGAGATGCAATCCCAAATTCCAACAGAAGCTTCTTCTGAGGAACAGGAGAAAAGACAGAGGGCTAATAATATAGCTCGAAATTTTATGACAAATAGTATTTCTTGTGAACTTTTTCGTGACATTTTTTGTGAAATTTTTGGTCAAATAAATTATTACAAAATGACAGGAAAAGAGTTGTGGTATTGTACTGAATGGTTGATGTTAGGGCCAAAGGTAGTATTAAAAGGAAGAGAATTGGAATCTGAGAACTCTGAGCTGAAAAGAAAGATCTCTGATCTTGAATATCAGATTGTGCAAATCCAGCAAACAATATATGTTGAAAAGTATGATGAGAAGACTAAAAATCTGGAGGATACTAATGCTAAGCTTCAAAAGAAAATATCTGATTTGAAGCAAAAGATTGCAAAAGACAAATCCGATTTTGAGACTAAATAGAAATCATTTGCAAAGAAGTTCTCAGATTTTTCAAGAAAATGTGCTGATTAGAAGAAAGCAGTTGAGCTGAAATGTATCAAGATTTCTCAGAAAGTTTCTGACTTTGAGAAAGTAATAATCTTGGAAAGAGAAAAGTTTGTCAAGGAGAAGAAGGAGATTGAACAGAAGAACGTTGGATTCTTTAAGGAAATATCCGGCTAAAAAAAAGGATGTTGAGGAGGGATTTGAAGAAGAAAGAAGCATATTTGAGGTTGAGATCAAAAAGCTTACTGATAAGCTATCTGAACTATCTGAAAGTGTGTTGAAAGAGAAGAACACGAAGTCTGAATGCGAGACGAAGATTGACCTTCTTGTCAAAGAGAGAGAGAGATTTGCTTCAAAGATTAAAGAGCTTGAAAAGACAGCATCAAGTTCAACTCAGAAAACTGGTTCTTCCAAGTGGTCAGTTACATCTTTTGATCAGATTCGTAGTACTAACCTTTTCTATGATAGAAACATAGATGGTTGAGGTACACATCGACGAAGAAGGAGATACAAGGAAGAGGAACTGGTCTGGAAGAAGAATCCAGTTGAAGATAAGAAGAAAGATGAGCTGAAAGAAAAGAAATCATGTGTACAAACACACAAAGCCAAGAAGAACAAAGCGGATAAAGGTAAACCTGACCATATCTACTCGAGAGATCAATTACTCAGGTTATCAGGTAAGAAATACTATTGTTCTTACTGCTTTACACATGATCATGTTCACAAAACAAGTGATCATTTCTGGTACGGTTCTTATTCAATTACCCCCACAAGAACTGCAACTAACATTCATGGACCCAAATACCAGTGGGTACCAAAGCCTAAAATTGATTCTGTGTTGCAGGCACCTACTGTCAAGGGGGAGTAAAAGAACGAAGGCTTCTAAGTAAATCAGCTTAGAACCCATACTTCAACGGAGTTTGGCTTCTGATCACATGACAGATCAGGCTCCGTGCTTCAATGCTTAAAGAAAAGATACTCCCGGGCTGAAATGAGAAGATCAACCTTCAAGGGGGAGTACTTATATATTCTGAAATATGCACTAGAGAGATATGACGGACTACATTCCAGAAGGAATTGGGGATCTCTATCTTGTACCTGTTAACTGATAGATCTACTGATGCATAATTTCAGGGGGAGTAAATTTATTATGACTTCTGATTAATTCAAATCAGAACTCGGATTTTTAACTATTTTTCTGCAGCTGACTTTTTCAAAGTTAAGAAGTATGGATATTTTGCAAATATCCAGGGGGAGCTTATCAGAGTATAAATCATTACATCTTGATTTGAGGAGGAGCGTAAAGGTAAATATCTTCTAATCCTAGATCTCTGATTGTTTGAAAGAAGAACAACTTTCAAGCATGAAAAACGTTTTCTGAAATGTTAAAACCACTTCTGGTTCTCAAAAGATTTTATGAATTTAGAAGTGTGATTTTAAATGTTTTTCAATTTTTGAGCATTAATGTTTAACTGACCGTGTGTTTCCAAAGATCAATACTTGCGTATTATCTTGTCCATATACTGTCAAGTATTCACACACACCGGTTCAGTATTTTATTTGAAATTGTTATTACCATGTCTCATAACGAACAAATTTTTCGATGGTAATACTCCCGTTTGCTTTCAAATATTGTTGAGCATCAATCATCATTTCCAAATTTGTGCTTTCATTGCTAAATTGTTTATATTTGTTCATATAAACAAAATATCCAGTTCTTTGACACCCTAACCATTTTATTTGATCTGATTGATACATTGTCAAATTCTCAAAACAATTCTCTTGATTTCATTTCATCCATTCAATATCTTTGTTTTGAGAAATCTTCAAAGTTCAATTGCTCAAATCTTATGAGCATACATTTTGACAGTGTTATCATACATTTTGTGCTTAATTGTACAAGTTAAACTATTGAGCAACCATTCTTTTTAGGACTTACATGGGATTTGTGTGAGAACTTAAACAGAACTTCCATGGATTCACGTTAACCAGTGTTTCCTACCCCGGAAGTTATCCTTGAGTGATTGAGGGGTGAGGGGTCTTAAATCAAAGAGTGGGGGAGATAACTCATCCGGTTGAGTTTTTCTCATTGTGTTGAGCGGTAACATGTAAATGAGAGTTTGGTTAGAAGTGAGCTTTAATGACAAAAAGAAAGAGGGTGTGAGAACAGAGTTAATAGAATATGAAAACTCTGCACCAAACACTTTCTGAGTCGGGTAGCCACATCTACTGATTGGTTCACATTCTTTGGTGACCATCATTGAAACAGGCAGTGAGCCCATGCCAACTCTTGTTTTTACCCCACCAACCACTCGTTTCTTTCTTAACAAAGAAATGTTTCATTTTCTTTGGGGACGCAACATATCTGCTATCTAGTCTTCAATTGGAAGATTTAGATATTGAAAAAGAAGTAAAGTTGCCCCACCTTCGCACCTCTTTCATGCACATTGAGTCCGTGTAATATCTGTTGCTGTCTCAACAGTGTACACATTTTTTAGCCTGAGAAAGCTAAGTAGCTTCAATCATTCTAAACTTTCACGTACACACAAGAAATGAGTTTTCTTGTCATAACATTCATAGAAAATTCCTTTATGGTTTTTCGATGATTGAATGGAAGCCCTGGGGGAGTGAATATCACAAAAGCTCCTTTCCAAAGTACATCCGTTGTACAAAGTGGCTCCGTGCTACTTACAGGCATACTAACTGTATCATATGTTGATTCAGGTTTACAATTCCTATTATATCTGAATTTGAAAAGATTCGGATATATACATTTCATGAATTGACGGATACTCAGATCAAACGGCGGAGAATGTCAAATTATCAAAAAGGGGAATGTGTTGAAATTGATGAGTTTTGATGATCATGATGTTCACAATCATCAAAAAGGGGGAGAGCTTTACAAAGTTCAATTTTATAAAGGTTGAAAAGCCATTAGATTAAAAGATTGCAACTAAGCAGAAAAGATTTTATTGCATTTCTTCTATCCCGTATCATGTGGTGTTTGCTACAAGTCATTTCCTCCTACGAGCTAATTGAAACAAGTTCTTAAGCTGAAAGTCTATTCAACTCGCGGTTCAAAGACAAATTCTTTGTTTTAAACTAAAGATGCAACGTGGAATGTCACGTAACTCGCACATTATCTTTCTTGTGTGCTGATCCGATGTGTTTAGTTTCTACAGTTGACCGTTGTTTGATAGTGCGTTCAGTCGAGGCTACTGTACATTGAATCTAGTTACAAAGTTGAAGCTATGAAGACCAAGAGATTTATTCAAGGCGGAGCGTGGAAAGACATGAAGTCAAGCAACACCAAAGTTCTTCAAAGATTTAAGAGGGAAAGAAGATCAAACCTGAAGATTTAAAGAAGATATATACCTGAAGTTTTCAAGAAGATAAATGCCTTATTCAACTTTAGGGGGAGTTTGTTAGGACTGAAAGTCCTGTGTGTTGAAAGTGGTATAAAGCATTTATAAGGGGGTGAATTGTATTTAATTGATAGTTTAATTGTTATTGGGCCTGAAGCCCATTTGGTTTAAATCGTATGTATTTTAAAGTATTTTGTTAACCTAGTTTTAGATGAGTTTAGTTTTAGTAGTTTAGATCTCATTCATAATTCTCTAGTCAATAGGTTTACTTTGCTTATCAAGATATTCTCTCTGTAAACCTAAACCTTTCTTGAATGTTAATCATATGACTAGAGATTGTGGCATATTAACTGTTCTTCATTGATATTATTGTTCGTGATTGCATTATACTGGGATCTACATAAGTCCTACGTGCTAATACACGAGATTGGGTGAGGATCTCAACTTAAGGGCCCTATTTGGTTGAAGTTGATTTTCCGCGGGTGTACGTTTAAAGCTACTGAGCCTAACATCTCTTGCATGTATTTTATTATGTGTTTAGTTTTACTAACTCGTCAAGTGGCTTACTTCCGTGTTCCATCACTTGTGTTAGTAAGCAGGTCTCCCCCATCAACCCAAGAGGTATTTATATCAAAGTAAATATTTATGTACCCTTATTACTCCGGCATTTTCTTTAATTACCCTGTTTGATATTTACTGCTTTCCCAATATAAATGTTTGATTTCACTAACTAGGATTTAGCCTAACACTTTTTCTTAAAAATGACATGTATAGCAGGTCATCCTAGCGGTGGGTCTCCTTGGGCTTGAGTGGATAGGTGTTGAAGGATTATAGCATTTTTAGAGATCATAGAGACGTTCACCCGATATAGTTGTGGTATAATTTTTGGGAGTAAACTGTCAACACCCGTCCTTAATCTAGATGTAACTGGTCTAAATTAGTAGGTTATTGAGTTAATCTTTATTTGATTCGTTGGGTTGTAACGTTATACTTTACTTCCCCGCTTTGGGATAGTATACTTCGGTTTTTAGAATGTTATTACCGTATTATCTTGGTTTTGTTTGGCCCCTACTTTAGGGTGAACATGTTTTCTCAAATTATAGATGTCATATTGCCGAATTTTCGAATTTTTAAATTCTCTCTATTTTTAGGGTGTTACAAGTTGGTATCAGAGCAGTAGTTTAAGTGAACTAGGTATGAAAGTAAGGTACCTAGACTTAAGCTTAGATCGAATAAGTTATGAATTGTGAGGTTAGATAGAACTCTTAAGATAAGATGGTCTTAGAACCGATGGAATCACATAAGTTGAGAATTGTGATGGTGGTAGTAAGGATTCTTATGTGTGACGTGTTCATAATTTCAATTAGCTACTGCTATTATGAATGTGTTGTTACGTGAGTATGCTTAGATTACTATTGTCATAATGATTGATGAATGTGGTAGTATGTTCTCTTATGTTTAAATCGTATGGTTTATTTATTACCTCTACTCTTGAATATGTGTGATAGACTAAATGGTAAATACTCTTAATAGGCCGGATGGTCATGATGCGACGACATCTACGACCGGTCAACCCAGGGTGACATCGGTTGAGTTGCCCCCACCCCAGCATAACGTTTCGGGCGGAGGGCCTGAGCATATACCCTGATGCAACATAGTCACATCTGAGCCGATAATGGAATAGGTAATTCCAGAGTCGAGAATGATGGACCGAATGATGCAAGCCATGAATGCGGCGACGACCCAACAACATGAAATGTTCTTGAAGCTACTTGAGGACAGGGATACTAATAACTGGAGGCACTCAACGGTTGCTGAAAACGGTTGTAGCGGGGTCCGAGGGTACCAGAAATGAAATTACCACCGATGGTACTGCGACCCCGGAAGCAAGACTAGTGACAAAAACTTGTACTTTCAAGGCCTTCCTTGGTTGCCGACCACCGGAATTCAAGGGATCAGACGATCAAGTGGCATATATGAACTGGATTCGGGAAATGTAACAAGCTTTTCGATCGAGTGAATGTGGTGAAAGTCAGAAAGCGACATTTGGTTCTCAGATGCTCAGCGGGGCCACCCTCACATGGTGGAATGTTTACTCCACTTCTATAGAGGCCACGATGTTGGCTAAACTGAGCTGGGCAACCTTCAAGAAGAAAGTGATGGAGGAATTTTGTAACGAGCGATCATTGATGAATTTCGTGGTCTGAAAAAGGGAAATTTGTCAGTGAATGATTACAACAAATTGTTCATGGATAAACTGGGTTTGGTGGGATATCTGGTCCCAACTGAAAGAGAGAAGATCAAAGCCTACATCAAGGGGTTGTTGACTTAAATGATGAATATGGTGCGGGTGTCTAAGGCCTCTACTCTTTGAGAGGCAATCGAGGAGGCACAATTAGTGGAATATTACTATGGTTTAAACAAGGTGGAGAGAGCGAAGTAGTTGAGAAATGAAGATGGGAGCTCAGAAAGTTCTCTAGTCAAAGGTGCCCTACGGAGAGGGAGAGGTTGACTTGTTCTCTTTCTTATGAGAATCTAACATTTTTCAGGCCTATACCAGCCGGAATTTATGCCTTTAAAGTTTTATAAGAAAGGTTCATATTGTACCCTCCAAAAGACCGAGACCATTCAACAACAATCTTTAGGGAACCGGTCCGAGACGTGAGGTTCCATGGTGCTCCAAGTGTCGGAGCAAGCACTTCGGTACTTGTAACTCGGAGTTCGAACTCTGTTTTAAGTGTGGCAAGCCTGGCCACAATTATAGGGACTGCTCGATTAGAGGGCAAATCTATTTTAGATGTAAGGAGTCGGGCCATGTCAAAAGCGAGTGCCCGAAATTGAAGACTGGAAGTAGCGGGGGAAAGAAGGTGGACACTCTGAGAGCAATGGGGAGAGCCTTTCATATGACTACCGAGGAGGCGAAGGCTTCGACGGATATAGTGTCGGGTACATTTCTCCTAAACTCCGTACCTACATGCATTTTTTTTTATTCGGGCGCAAGTTTTTCGTTTGTGTCGAATTCCTTTTGTCAAAAGTTATTCGTGCCCACTAGTAGCTTAGAGGAAGCCTTAGTGGTAGAGCTAGCGGATGGTGATCAAGTAGTGGTTCGAGATGTCCTTAGAGGTTGTAAGTTGGAAATCAAAGGGAAGGAATTCCCGGTTGACTTAATACCAATGGTCATTGGAGGATTTGATGTTGTTATTGGGATGGATTGGTTAGCGGATAACCATGACGAGATCCTTTGTGCAAAGAAATTGATTCGAATTCCAATTTCGGATGATGAGCCAGTGACCGTGTATGTCGAGAGGCGAAAAGGCAAGGTAGCAATTATCAGCATGGCAAAGGCACATAAGTGTTTATTGAAAGGATGCTCATCCTTTCTGGCGTACGTCATAGACTCCAAACTCGAGAAGAAAAGACTTGAAGATGTGAAGGTGGTAAACTAATTTCTCAAGGTATTTCCGGATGACTTGCCTGGACTACCACCTGATCACCAAGTGGAATTCAAGATTGACCTAACACCGGGAGCGGCTCCTATAGCTAGAGCCACGTATCGTTTGGCCCCGTCAGAGATGAAAGAGATGATGGGACAACTTCAAGACCTTCTTGAGAAGGGATTCGTGAGGCCGAGCTCGTCACCGTGGGGAGCACCGGTCTTATTCGTGAAAAAGAAGTATGGAAACATGTAGATGTGCATAGATTATAGGGAGTTGAATAAGGTGGCCGTGAAGAATAAATACCCACTCCCTAGGATCAACGATTTATTCGAACAACTTCAAGGATCGGGATGTTTCTCGAAGATTGACCTACGTTCGAGCTACCATTAAGTGAAAGTCAAGGAGGACGACATTCCAAAGACCGCGTTTAGGACGTGCTACGGATACTACGAGTTCTTGGTGATGCCCTTTGGCTTGACGAATGCCCTGACTGTGTTCATGGACTTAATAAACCACGTATATCGACCATTCCTTGACAAGTCGGTGATTGTGTTCATTGATGATATTCTGATTTACTCCAAGGATGAATCCGATCACGCGCATCACCTTCTTGATGTTTTGGAGGTCTTGTGGAAGGAGAAGCTTTATGCGAAATTCTCGAAGTATGAATTTTGGCTGAAAGAGGTGCAGTTCCTAGGGCACATCGTGACGAAGGACGGTGTGAGGGTGGATCCTGCGAAGATAGAAGTCATGATGAATTGGGAACCTCCCAAGAGTCCATCCGAGATCTGAAGTTTTTTGGGATTGGCGGGTTATTACCAAAGGTCCATTCAGGATTTTTCCAGGATTACTTCTTCATTGATGGTGTTGACCAAGAAAATGTGAAATTCGTGTGGACCGAATCTCAAGAGAAGGCGTTCCGGACGTTGCAAAAGAAGCTTTGTGAAGCTTCGATCTTATCCTTGCCGGGAGGATCGAAGGAATTTGTGGTTCGTAGCGATGCATCCAAGATGGGTCTTGGGTGCGTACTCATGCAAAGAGGAAAGGTGATTATCTATGCGTCGAGGCAACTCAAAGTACACGAGAAGAATTACCCCACGCATGACTTGGAACTAGCGGTGGTGGTGTTCGCGTTGAAGTTGTGGCGACATTAACTCTACGGCACGAAGTGTACCTTGTACACCAATCACAAGAGCTTAAAGTATGTCTTCGATCAAAAAGAGCTATGAGGCAAAGAAGTTGTTTCTACTCAAGGACTACGACTGTGAGTTGCTTTACCATCCGGGTAAAGCAAATGTAGTAGTCGATGCTTTGAGCCAGAACGAATATAGCGAGAGGCTTCAAGCCAAGCTCTCAAGGATTGAATTGTGTTAAAGCACATATTTATTGGATTCAAGATCATAATTATCTGAAGATGGAAAACTGAAGTCAAAGCTGATAAAGTCGTCTCACCAAATAGTCTAGGGTCCTTTTGTAATAAATAGTCAAAGTATGTTTCCGTATTTTATTTATTAGTCTTTATAATTTAGTTATTAGTTTGTTTTGTATTTGGGCCCAAGCTTTGCCAAGCCCATTAGGCTATATGGCCTAAATATAAATTAGATTAATTTAGTGATAATTAGGTTAAGGAGCTTAATTGAGAAATTATTATTGGAGGTTGTGCTGGCTTGTGGTACGTCGTACACAGAGAGACATAGAAGTGAGATAGATCGATTTCATCAAGAACTTGTAACCTGTTGAATTGTTTGTTTAATCAATATCAGGTTTGCATTATTTGTGTTGTTTATTGATTTACTTGATTGAATGATTATATATTGGGACACACAATTGGTATCAGAGCTAAACAGATTGAATTGAATAAGTTTTTGTTCGGTTCTATTTTTCTGTCAAAGATTCATAATTTTTATTGTGCAATTGTTCATTCAAGTTGTTATTGGTTGGATTGTGTTTGTTTTGTCTATTATCGTGATTGGGTGTTGGTTGATTTGAATATTGCATCGATTTTGATTATCAAAGTGATGATTTTTGTTTTCTGGGTTTGTTCACGAGTTTGACACTGCTTCAGAAATCGAATCCTTCATAGAGTGTTTATTATTGAAATTAATTGTTGCAATCTGTTCTAGTTGTTTAATCTATCGAATTGGCAAAGTTTGGTAGTGTAATTTTGAGTTTTCGATTGCTTTCTGGACTGAATTTTGGTTTATGGGTCGAAGAACTTCAAGAACATACCGGTAGCCCGACATTCATATTGTCCATATCGGTCGACTTGGTTTGCGTAACACACTTTACCGGTCTTTGATGAATATCGGTCGATTATCCCTATCGGTCCTTTCACTATCGGTCGACCACACCTTATCGGTCGACCGGTACACTCACGTCCACCCCGGTCGAAGACCATTATCGGTTGAACTATCGGTCGAACTATATCGGTCTATACTTTATCGGTCGAGTATCTCTTATATCGGTCGAAGCTTAATACAGGTCAAAGCTTTCTATCGATCGAATTTTACCGGTCCACTACATATTATCGGTCCACTGTTCATACCGGTCAATCATTTGGTTTGCAATTTACCGGTCGAATTCATTTCACTGATCAAGCAAACTACTGGTCGTAACATCTTACCGGTCGTTGCAATTCCCCGGCCGAACAAGTGTCCGGTCGAACATGTGTCCGGTCGTCTCTCCTTTGCGCGACCCTCTTCTCACTCAAAGCAAGCTTTGCGCCACTCGCAACTCGCGCAAACTTCCCTTTGCGTGACCCTCTTATCGTGCAAACCCTCTCTTGCGCTACCCTCGTATCACGCGAACATCTGCTTTGCGCGACTGTCATCTAGGGAAAACCTCTGTTTGCGCCACCCGTTACTAGCGAGAACCTATCACTTTGCGCCAACAGTTACTCGCACAAAGCTCCTCTTTGCGCGACCTGCTTCTCACGCAAACCTCTTAGTCCGAGTTGACTTTTGCGTAAATTTTTTCTCTAGGGGCGCTGCCCCCTGACCCCACTCGCTAACCGGGTAGCGGGACCCCCGTGCTAAGTCTGCGGAGGGGGACAAATTTCTGTTCTTGATCAAAATTATCTGAATTTCATTCTAAGATTTTTCAGTATTATTTGTGCTTTATACTGTGTTCGAGGACTGCATTTAATTATTTTTGGAAAAAAAAATCTGGAAATTTTTTAGTGTGGTTTTTATCTTGATTTCTATCGATCTCATCCAGTTGATTGTCTCAATATCAGATAAGTTTGATTACTAATCATATTAGTAAGGATGTCATCTCGGGAAGCTCTAGCTATTGGAACAGATGTGAAGCTACCAGTACTCTTCAAGGGGGAGTACGAGCAATGGAAGGACAGATTCTTGGACTTCATCGATCGACATAATTTAGGAGATTATATCAGAAAATCTCTGAAAGAAGGAATCATGACACCTCCAACCAAGATTCTCACTGTAGCTGGAGCAAATGGTGTAGAAGAAGAGACATAGTATAAATTATCGATCGGTGAATATTCGGAGGATCAGCTGAACAGACACATGGGTGACAAGCTGGCAAGATCATTTATTCTCCAAGGCATACCGAATGAAATATATGTCAAGATTGATAGCTACAATGCTACCAGCAAGCAAATGTGGGATCAGTTGGAGAAGATGATGATCGGATCTAAAGTCGGCAATCAACTCAAAGTTTCCAACTGCTTGAATAATTATGAAGAATTTAAAGCCAAAGCTGGAGAATCACTCGAAGCCACTTATGACAGATTTGTCACATTGCTGAACGAGCTCAGCAAGAACAAGATCAACAAATCTCAAGTTGAGTTGAATGTGAAATTTCTCAGCAACCTTCAGCCTGAGTGGAAGAGATTCACCAGACAAATGAGGCAGTTGAAAGATCTGAACGACATTCCACTTCATGAAGTGTATGAAATCCTCAGACAGAATGAGGAAGAGGTGGAAGAGATCAAGGCTGAGATGAAAAAGGCTGACAAAGCAGTTGCTGATCCAGTTGCTCTTGTGGTAAAGAAGAAGTCTAAGAAGAAGAAGGTGATAGAATCTGAATCAGAAGAGGCTGATAGCGAGGCAAAGTCTGACTCTGACGATTGCGAACAACTGAAGGAAGCCATGCTAATGTTAACCAAGGCTTTCCAAAAGAAGTTCTATAAAAAGCCAAACTCCAACAGTCAGAGGTACTCGTCTGGTCCGAATAACTACAAGCATAAGGAGAAAGTTGAAGAAAAGAGACCAGAAGAAAAGAAGAAGGATGGAGCCGAAGAGCCCAAGAAAGAAGAACCGATGAAGTGCTACAACTGTGGCAGACTCGGTCATTTTGCCAAGGACTGCCGCAAACCTAAAGTCCGAAACTCCGAATATTACAATAATAAGATGCTTCTAGCCAAGCAACAAGAGGCTGGAAAATCATTAATGGCCGAGGATGAATACAGGCTCGACCATTCGGACCAAGAATCTGATGAAGGAGAGAAGGACGAGACAGCACACCTGTGCTTGATAGGGAAGGAGCAGTCAGAAAATGAAGCTGATTCTGATGATGGAGATAATGATGAGGTATGTATCCTAACTGAATCTGATTTTCTGAACCAAATGCATGTCATGATGTCTAAACTCCAAGAATTAGAGTCTAAACTGAAGCGTGAGAAAGGTGTCATAAATGAGAAAAATCAATCTATACATAAACTTAGTAATGATATTGCTGAGAAAAATGTATTAATTGAAACTTTGCACAAAAATATAGACACCAACGCTAAAGAAAAGACTATAATTCATAAAGAGTTATCTGAAACTATTTCTAAGTATAAAGAATGTGAGTTTAAGTGTTTAGAGATTTCTAAAAGGTACTTTTATACTTCAAAAGAAAAGAATTCCTTAATAAACAAGGTGAAATTCTTTGGAAGAGAAATTATATACTTTGGGTCAAACTGAACACACTATTCATTTGAACAAACCTAAAGAGAAACCTGATACTTGGGGACTTGGTTACAAGAATCCACATCATCTCAAAAAGGTTATATCTGAAGTGCCTGCACTTTATGACTTTGGGTTTATATTGTTGGCTCCTCAACATCAGGAACTCAAACCCTTTTGGACTAGTCTGTTTGAAAAAGATAAAGCCAAGGAATATGATAAAAGAAAGAACACTGCTAAAGTTCAACTTCCATTTCGCTATGAGAAGTTGAATAACAGTTATAGTTCTAATAAATCAAAATTTCTTTCAAATGATTATTTTGAGAGTTATTCTGTAAAAGAGTTGGAGGCTAAACCCATCGAAGGTAAGCTTTACGTTCCTCCTCTAGTTTTGGAAAGTAAAATTTCTGAACTCGAGAACACTCTTATAGAAGAAAGAATTTTGATAGACTTAGAACAAACAGTTTTTTCAACAGTGTTCAAAACTTCTAATTTTCCTAAAATCTCCAAGGCTTTAAATTTGGATGATAGATCTGGTTCACTTGATAATGAGCTTAATTTCTTAAACTCTGAAGGTGTTTTAAATGATTGTGTTTCTCAGTTTGATTTTTCTTCTAAACTTCCTGATCATTCATCTTGTGTTGTTAATTCCTTTGGATTACCAGTGTTTTGGACAAAGGTGAAACATCAACGAAAGTTGATAAATCAGTTTATGTGAAATCAAAGAAAGCAAAAGGTAAGAAACAAAAATCTCAGCTTTCACAGAAATCGATCCCCACTGGTAAGCCAAAGAAGAAACATTCTCTTAATTCTCATCATTCTAACTCTAAAGTTTCAAATGTTTCAGATTTGAGAAAGCAAAGGGTTGGAGTTAAGACGACATGGATACCGAAACAGAAGATAGATGAGAAAGCTAAATCTAGTTCTAGTTTTATTTTGAATAAAAAGACTTCTAGTAAAGATGATTTGAGTGTGAATGTTGCTACTTTTAAAAATAATCTTGTTGATTCTCGCAAGAAATACTCTATAAAGCAATTATTTCAGTTAGCTCCATCTACTAATAAAAAGTTTTTAAATTATGGTGAATGTGATTATGCTTCTCGTAAATATTCTGATGTTTGGTATGGTTCATATAATGTTTCATCTTATCATTATCAGGCGTCTTATCATGCTTATGGTTTTCAAAGAAAAAGCGGGCCCAATTTTAAATGGGTGCCAAAATCGAGTACTAACAGTGGAGGTCCCATTTTTAAATGGGTTCCTAAACCTCTTCTTTCCTGATTTGTTTTGTGCAGACCCGTCATATGTGGTATTTGGATAGCGGGTGTTCCAAACATATGACAGGGCAGAAGAGTATGTTGTCTAATTATACGGACCAATACTGTGGCACAGTTCGTTTTGGGAATGATCAGTTTTCACCTATTCTGGGATATGGTGATGTTGTACATGAAAATCTTACGATCAAGAAGGTGAGCTACGTTGAAGGCTTAGGGCACAACCTATTCAGCATTGGCCAGTTCTGCGACAAAGACTTAGAGGTTAATTTCAAGGCCAAGACATGTTCAGTACGCACTGAAGAAGGAAAAGAACTCTTGGTCGGCACTCGCAAGTCAAACCTCTACACCATCAACTTGTCAAAGGTCAAGGCTAACAATCAGGTCTGTCTACTATCAAAGGCCTCGATGCAACAAATCTGGTTATGGCATCGACGACTTTCTCACCTCAACTTTCGGTACATTAACAAGCTGGTCAGTGGAAAGTTAGTGAAAGGACTTCCAGAGCTGAAGTTTGAAAGAGAACATCTATGTGCAGCGTATGAAAAGGGAAAGATGAAGAGATCCCCACACAAACCAAAGCCTGAACCGAGTACCAGCTCTCCATTAGAGTTGTTGCATATGGACTTGTGCGGTCCTATGTGAACGCAAAGCTTAGGAGGAAAGAAGTATGTGCTAGTTATCGTGGACGACTATACGCGATACACTTGGGTCAAGTTTCTACGGTCTAAAGATGAGACACCCGAAGTCCTCATTACGTTTCTGAAGACGACCCAAGTCAATCTGCAAAAACAGGTCAAGATTCTCAGAACTGACAACGGCACAGAGTTCAAGAACAAGATAGTTGAAGAATATCTCGAATCGGGTGGGATATCACATCAATACTCTGCTGCTCGCACGCCTCAACAGAACGGAGTCATCGAAAGGCTAAATCGTACACTTGTCGAGGCCGCTCGGAAAATGCTCAGCCAATCTGACTTACCTTTATTTTTGTGGGTTGAAGCTGTATCGACTGCGTGTCACACTCAGAATCGCTCCATGATACATCGCCGATTTCAGAAGACTCCGTATGCGTTGATCAACAACCGAACACCAACCATAAAATATTTTCATGTTTTTGGTTGTATGTGTTATGTTCTAAATGACAGAGAGAATCTGAACAAGTTCAGTGCTAAAGCGGATGAAGGCATCTTCGTTGGTTACTCCTCTACATCTTCTGCATATCATTTTTATTTGAAGAAGTCGAAGACAGTGATCGAGAGCGTCAATGTTACATTCGATGAGGACATGGCTTCTGAGCACATCAGTTCAGAACCCGTAATTACCGGAGTATTAGCTTATGGACTAACCAGTCTAGGACCTGCACCTCAAGAGAACAAATCAGATGGCGCTTCATCGTCTACTTCTAAATTATCTGATTTGGATTTATTATTTGAACTGTTTTATGATGAATTTCTTGGCTTTAAAGTGCCTAAGTCTGTTGTGGTTCACAGGATAGAAGACTCGATGACTACTCATCCGACCACTTCCGATATTTCTACTGAATCAAATTCCCCGATTCGACAAGAAGTTCCAGTTCAAAATCCTACTCCGACAGTTGAAGTTGTGATCAACAACGCCGAGACAGAAGTAGCTGACTCAATAGGATGTACTGTAAGGATTGATCAACAGCTTGACCAAGTTGTACCTACTGCCACCTCTGCAACTACTACTTCAACTGAAACCCCTGCTCAGTCTGAACCATCTGAAGGAGATAACAGTGGATTCCTAGATGCTGACAATGATCAATCTATATCTAATCCACTCTCTCATGAACATAAGTGGACCAAAGAGCACCCGATACATCAAATTATTGGAGATCCTTCTGCACCTGTGCAAACTAGGTCTATAACATCAAATCTATGTATGTATGAATCCTTTCTGAGCAAGATCGAGCCTACTCGCGTATCTGAGGCCCTTGCCGATTCAGATTGGGTAACTGCGATGCAAGATGAGCTGAATTAGTTTGAAGCACTGAAAGTCTGGAAACTCGTACCCAAACCGCAAGGAAAAACTATCATTGGTACGAAATGGGTGTTCAAAAACAAGAAAGATGAAGATGGTACCATTATCCGAAACAAAGCACGACTTGTCGCCAAGGGATATAGGCAAGAGGAAGGGATAGACTACGATGAGACTTACGCTCCAGTGGCGCGTATAGAGGCAATTAGGATGTTCTTAGCCTACGCCGCCCACAAGAACTTCACTGTTTATCAAATGGACGTGAAGACAACTTTTCTGAATGGAGTACTCAAGGAAGAAGTCTACGTTTCTCAGCCAGAAGGGTTTATAAATCCAGATAAGCCGAATCACATCTATATCATGGATAAAGCTCTTTATGTACTGAAACAAGCTCCTCGCGCCTGGTATGATATTTTATCTCAGTTCTTGGTCAAGTCAGATTTTACAAAAGGTACGGTTGATACCACTCTTTTCATTAAAAAGGATAAAGGCGATATCATTCTTATTCAAATATATGTGGATGATATTATTTTTTGTTCTACAAATCCTAAGTACTGTAAGAACTTTGCAAACCTCATGGTGTCACGTTTTCAGATGAGAATGATGGGAGAGATGAACTTCTTTCTCGGATTGCAAGTCAAACAATTTTCAACGGGGATTTTTATCAATCAATCTAAATACATTCTGGATATTCTTCGGAAGTTCAAAATGGAAAATTGTAAACCGATTGGTACCCCAATGGCACCTGGTACTAAGATTGGCACCGATCTTTCGGGAAAGACTGTTGATATTAGGACTTATAGAGGGATGATAGGCTCTTTAATGTATCTTACTTCTAGTAGGCCGGATATAATGTTCTCTACTTGCTTATGTGCTAGATATCAGGCCAATCCTAAAGAATCCCATTTGTCTGCTGTAAAGCGGATTTTTAGGTATCTGAAGGGGACCGCAGATCTTGGTCTGTGGTATCCTAAGGATACAAGCTTTGAACTAACATCTTATTCAGACGCAGATCATGCTGGTTGCATGTTAGACAGGAAAAGCACCTCGGGTCATATACAATTCCTTGGAGATAAACTCGTCAGTTGGGCTTCGAAGAAGCAATTATGTGTATCCACATCAATGGCCGAAGCGGAATATGTAGCTGCTGCTAGCTGTTGTTCTCAGGTCTTGTGGATGCGAACACAACTGCGAGACTATGGATTTCATTTTAATAGAATCCCGATCTATTGTGATTCGAAGAGCGCTATTGCGATTACCGCTAACCCTGTTCAGCATACTAAGACCAAACACATAGATGTCAGGTATCATTTTATAAAAGATAGTGTAGAAAAGGGAACAATTGAACTTTACTTTGTAAAAACCGATTATCAGCTTGCAGATTTGTTTACCAAACCTTTAGACGAAAAGAGATTTAATTTTCTTGTCTCAAGACTTGGGATGCTAAATCTTAAGACCTAATCGTTGGTTACCTATTAAAGTTTCTTATTGTGTCTCTTTATCATATCTTTATTATTATTTCCGCATGATACCTGCTCTTTAATAGTTTGTTCATGATCTCAGGGTGAGTGTGAGAAGTATGTTATAGATGGTCAATGTTAGTTTGAGGGGGAGCAATACTGAATGCATTGTACTTACTGATCAATTTGTTAGTAATGCATGATTTTAGAGGGAGCGTTCAAGTCACAGGAGTATGGTGATGACTTCTGATTATTTCTGATCAGAACTCGTACATTAAATGTTTTACTGCTTTATGTCATTTCAATTTCAGTGAATAAAGTTACTTTGACTAGACTTTTAGACTTTTGTAGGTTGAGAGATGCTTCAAAGATCATATCTTTATGACTTTAAGCTTAACTACGTGAGATGTAAGACTGCACTCAAAAGGTATAATTTCTTATCTTCATCTCATTTATGGTTGAAAGAAGGACAACTTTCAATCATAAGAAAACATGTTCTTAAATATTCAAACCACTTCCCGATTTTCAAACAGATTTCTTGAGTTGGAAGTGTGATTTTAAATGTTTTCTGATTCATCTTTGAGCTTTAACTGACAAAGTTAAACCATATGAGCATCATATGCTTCATAGGAAAACATGGGATCAGTGTGCTAGGACTTGAAAGAAACTTCTATGGATTCACATTAACCAGTGTTTCCTACCCAAGAAGTTAATCCTTTAGTGATTGAATGTGAGGAGTCAAAAGAAATGAGTGTGGGATGTGTGATGACAGAAATTGTTAAAACAGAGTTTGGTTAGTTGTGAGCTTAATGATAAAAAGAAAGAGGGTGTGAGATTAGAGTAAAAGAATTTTTAAACTCTACACCAACTACTTTCTGAGCTGGGCAGCCACATTTCTAATGCTTCACATCTCTTTGGTGAACATTATTGAAACAGGCAACTAGCCCATGCCAACTCTTGACATTACCCCACCAGCTACTCAATTTCTTCTCAACAGGAAAATGTTTCATTTTCAAAGGGGACGCAACACATATGCTATCTGATTTTCATTTGGAAAATCTGGATATTGAAAAGAAGGAAGTCTGCCCCACCTTCACACTTCATTCATGCACATTGAGTCTGTGTTTAACTACTTGTCTCAGTGGTTTACACTATTTGAGCCTTATAAGCAAACATCATATGCTTTATTTCTTTCTATCACTTGCACGAACACACAATGAATTTGTTTCTTTGTCATAACGTTCATAGAAATTACCTTTTTGGTTTTTCGATGATTGAATGGAAGCCCTGGGGGAGTGAACATCACAAAAACTCCTTTATATTGTGTATTCGTTACACACATTGACTTTGTGTTACTGATAGGCAATTTTAACTGATTCATTTGTTGATTCAGGTGTTACACTTCATTTTCTAAATTGTCTAGATTTGCAAAGATCTGGATAAACATCTTAATGAATTGACGGATAATCAGTGGTTCTGTTTGCAAGATCAGTGGTGGAAGACATTTCTTGAAGGAAAGTTTTGATGAACTCTTTGCTCTTTTCATCAAAAAGGGGGAGAAGCGTCAATCAAGAAATGGAAGATATGCTGAAATGAAGAAATTTTCCTTGAAGATGATTTGCTAAAGCATTCCGAGCTGAAACTGGAGATAATTTCTTTCCAAGAGATATTCTCATCATTTGAGGAGATTGCTATATTCTGAAGACAAAGAGGAAGATTGAATTTTCCGAGCTTAAAGAATGATCTTGATCCAAAGGGGGAGATTGTTAAAGCACATATTTATTGGATTCAAGATCATAAAGAGGCTCAATCCAAAGCCCTATTGGAAGAAAACCTCAAGGAAGAAGTAATGACCAAGCAACGACTACTCTTTACAGATGATAGCCGAGGAATCAAGTGTTTCAATGGACGCGTTTGGGTGCCGAAGATTGGAGGAAACCGAGAACTACGTTTGGAAGACGTGTACAAATCCAAATACTCCATCCACCCGAGAAGCACCAAGATTTATAGAGACTTGAAGTTGCACTATTAGTGGTCGTTTATGAAGTTGGATGTGGCACACTACGTAGAACGGTGTGTGACTTTTTCACAAGTAAAGGTCGAGTACCAACGACCTTATGGGAGCTTACAATCGTTGGAGATACCAGAGTGGAAATGGGACACGATTACCATGGACTTCGTAACCAAGCTACCAAAGACTTTGAGGGGTAATTACACCATTTGGGTGATTGTCGATCGTTTGACGAAGAGTGCTCATTTTCTAGCGATGCGGGAAACCTTGCCAATGGATAAATTGGCAACACTCTACATTGATGAAGTTGTCTCTAGGCATGGTATACCCTTGTCTATAGTCTCCGATCGTGATAGCCGGTTTACTTCAAGATTTTGGGGAGCGTTACATCAAGAATTGGGTACTCGGGTGAATCTGAGTACGGCTTACCACCCACAGACAAACGGATAAATTGAAAGGACAATTCAAACCTTAGAGGACATGCTTAGATCTTGTGTGATCGTTTTCGGTGGCAATTGGGATACCCATTTACCCTTGGTGGAGTTTGCCTACAACAATAGTTACCACTTTAGCCTTGGGGCGGCACCATTCGAAGCTTTGTATGGGAGGAAATGTAGGACCCCCGTGTGTTGGTTAGAAGCGGGCGAAAATCAATTTTCCAGGCTGGAGATAGTGTAAGAGACGACCGACAAGGTTAAAATAATACGGGAGCGTTTGAAAGCGGCCCAAGATCGACAAAAGAGCTATGCCGATAAAAAGAGACGACAGGTAGAGTTCCAAGTGGGAGATCGCGTGATGTTGAAAGTGTCCCCTTGAAAGGGTTTGATTCGGTTTGGAAAATGGGGGAAATTAAGTCTTCGTTTCCTTGGACCATTCACCGTTAGTGAGCGCGTTGGACTGCAAGCCTACAAGCTAGACTTTCCAACAGAAATGGACGGAATCCACCCAACATTTCATGTGTGTTACCTTCGGAAGTGTTTGGCGGAGTAAAAAGCGTCATACCATTATCGGAAATTCGGGTGGACGACAATCGTTGTGTTGAAGAGCCCGAAGCCATTCTAGAAAGAAAGACCAAAAGACTCCGGCATAAAGAAGTCACGATGGTAAAAGTGCAATGGAAGCAACATCGCGGTGCCAACGTGACTTGAGAGGCGGAAGAAGACATGAAGTGTCGATATCCCCATATGTTTACTTAGCTAGGATTTTGGGGACGACATCATTCCCAAGTTGGGGAGGATTGTAACACCCCGAAATTTATGAACTTTATGAATGCCCAATGTCGATCCAAGGATTAGCATGATTTTAAGACTTGGTTGTTATTTTGAATCAACTCTTATGATCGAACATGTGCGTCTGTAAAGTTTTTGGCCTTGGAAGGTCTCGATACAGGGCACGCGAGAGTGCTAACGATTGTGACAAGGTGTCAATTTTTCTGGGCACAAACGTAAGGGGTTGATACCCCACGGTACAATTGGGGCGAGAGTGCCCGGTGATTGTGACATATGTCACTCTCGCCGAGGCACAATAGCGAGAGGGGAAGGCCGAGTCTCGGTACATTCTCGGCGGATACGTCACTATCGCCGTGTCACTATTGCCGACGGGGTCTGACCTATAAATTAAAGAGCTCCGATCTTAATTCATTATATATGATTTTGGGGATTCATCTACGGAGTTTTCTCTGTTGGTTGTGGGTAAGTTCTTCCTCTAAAACACTCTCTATCATTAATGTTCTTGGCTACCACCTCCTTTGATCATTTATGACCCTCTCCTAGGTGTTTATAAGCATTTAGTGGAAGAGTCAAGTCTACTTCACCTCAAAATCCATCATCCTCCATACTAGGGTTTAGTTTTCTCTTTGAAAACTACTTGGGTGAGTTTCTTTCTATTCTCACAAATTTATACATGTCAACTATGATTTCAACCTTATAAACATCTCCACTTTGTTTTCTCTTGATTTTGGTCAGTTTCACCAAAAACCTAATTTTGGAGATTTTTAGGGTTTATATGAATGATTATGATTTTGAAACTTGAGAACTTATATCTTGAACTATTTGGGGGCTTGTACATGGAAAATATGTTTTCCTTTAGTGTCATGTTTAATTGCTTGAAAACAAAGTTAGGGTTTTAGGATATTAATGTGTATTTATTGAATGAGAACATGGAAATTTGGATTTGAAGTGTGGAAATACTATTCAAAGTATTAACTTGGAAATTATGTGAAATATCATATAGAATCTTGCTTTGTTAGCATATTTGTTGACATATTAACTGTTGGAGCATTTGGTTGGCCTTACTAACATTATATGGAATATTTGGGTGCATTTGGGCGACATGGCCCCATAATCTAATTGTATCATTTTGCCCGACGATGGAACACTAGTTTTCCACATCGAGACGCGGTTAGGAATCGGATAGGGTATAATTCCTACGTGCTAATACATGATATGGGGTGAGGATCTCAACGTAAGGGCCCTATATGGTTGAAGTTGATTTTCCACAGGTGTACGTTTAAAGCTACCAAGCCTAACAACCCTTGCATGTATTTTATTATGTGTTTGGTTTTACTAACTCGTCAAAAGGCTTACTTCCACGTTCCATCACTTGTATTAGTAAGTGGGTCTCCCCCGTCAACCCAAGAGGTATTTCTATCAAAGTAAAGATTTATGTACCCTTATTACTCCAGCATTTTCTTTAATTACCCCATTTGGAATTTACTGTTTTCCCAATATAAATGTTTGATCTCACTAGGCTTTAGCCTAACACTTTTTCTTAAAATAATATGTATAGCAGGTAATCCTAACGGTGGGTCTCCTCGGGCTTGAGTGGAGAGGTGTTGAAGGATTATAGCAGTTTTGGAGATCATAGAGACGTTCACCCGATATAGTTGTAGTATAATTTTTGGGAGTAAAGTGTCAACACCCGTCCTTAATCTAGATGTAACTAGTCTAGATTAGTAGGTTGTTGAGTTAATCTTTATTTGATTCATTTGGGTTGTAACGTTATACTTACTTCCCCGCTTTGGGATGGTATATTTCGGTTTTTAGAATGCTATTACTGTATTATCCAGGTTTTGTTTGGCCTCTACTTTAGGGTGAACATGTTTTCTCAAATTATAGACGTCATATTGCCGAAATTCCGAATTTTTAAATTCTCTCTATTTTTAGGGTGTTACATAAGGGTAGTTGAGGAAATTAATTGGTTGAGTGTAGAGGACTCATGGTTTCTAGATGACTAATTAAGCCACAACCAAACAACATTTTATGGCTGAGCGAATAAGTCGTAATCCTTATATAGCCCATTTAGCCCCTTCCGAACTGCCCCCCTTAGCATTGAACCAATATTCTCTCCCTTCTAAAGCAAATAA
Source organism: Arctium minus (assembly GCA_954870635.1). Taxonomy (NCBI): domain Eukaryota; kingdom Viridiplantae; phylum Streptophyta; class Magnoliopsida; order Asterales; family Asteraceae; genus Arctium; species Arctium minus. Next base: position 149,887,705 of record OX941081.1, read on the forward strand.
CATATTACGATCATGATTTTTAATACTCTATTTTGAAAAAGTGGCTTAAGTGTGTGAAATAGCAACTTACTTGTATACATTTCTAATTTCTTTATTACAGTAATATACTTCACTTTTTCTTATTACAACAATGTATTTTTAATTTTTTTTAGAGTAAATTACAGTTTTGGTCCTTATGGTTGCCATTCATTATCAACTTTGTTCCCTCTTTCAAACTAATTACACTTTTGGTCACTGGGGTTGTCATTTTATTTCACTTTTGGTCTCTATGACAAACTTTAATTAAAATGGTTAGTTAATTTAAGGGTATTTTAGACCATTTACCTTTTCTTTGTGTTTTTTTCATTTTTGTTTTTGTTTTATTAGAGTATATAGTAAAACACAACTTTAGTCCTTGAGGCTTGTTTTTTCTTTTTTGTCTTTCCTAGCTTTTTCATTTATACCCTTATTATATTAAGAGTAAACTACGATTTTTCGTCCTTGTGGTTTATTGTTTATAACTATTTTCATCCCTGGTTTATAAAGATTGCTTTTTTCGTCATCGTGGTTTCCATTTTGTTTCTATTTTCGTCCCTTTGACTAACTCTATGAAAAAAATATGTTAAATCAAGGATAACTTGGTCTTTTTACCCCTTTTTTAGTTTTGCTTATTTTTATTGAGTAACATATTGTTATACAAATATTCAAGCTTAAAGTACAAGTAAATCATGCACTTACAAAAATAAAACAAATCTAATTAGACAATCCCACGTGATACCCCAATCCAATCTTCTTCCCTTCCAATGGCCGCTGCAATTCCTCATTTTCTCCCACCCCAACCCACCGTCGGTGACATCCATCTTCATCATCCCCCAACATCCATCTCCATTCAAAACACACCAGACTCGAAATCCCAAATCGAAACCCTAAATCTTTTTCTCTTTTGTTGTATGATAGTGTTGTATGCACATCACAACGTACTTTATCATCACCAGATCTAAGAATTTTTTAGATGTCGCCCAAGTAGAGTAAATGACATTAAAATCATCAAAAAGTCAACAAGATTTACACTTTTTCAAGATTTATTGTGAGAAGGGTTTTTAGTTATTCATGGATTGTGTGCTTGAACCAAATTTACTTTGATTTTTGTTTGAATGAATCGATGGGGACGGGATCTGGGCGGGACATTCACCGTAGATAGAGATGGTTCTCCTTTTTAATTGGGAACACAGATTTTACTGGTTGAGCTTGGTAATATTGGGTATCAGAAGAGGACTTTGGTTCCTGAAATTAATCGAATAGATGGGTCAAATAAAGATTTTGGTTAAACTTGATTGTGTTCAAATTGAGGAGACCTTTCACCTTTTAACAAGGAAGCTTCAGGTTTGGAGAATCTTGAATGTGTCTTGAGGTTGAAAGTCTTTGTATATTTTATTCTCAAAAGTGGATTCATTGTGGGGTTTGCTTTTAATCCTTTAACAGAATAAAATAAATGGAAAGTTCCAATTGAATGAGTTTTTGTTCTTTAAATAGAAAATCAGATAAAAAGGATAAAAGACGAATATGCCCTTGACTTAACTGACTTATTTTAACAAAGTTAGTATCAGGGACGAAGAAAGAAACGATATAAAAACCATAGGGACGAAAAAAGCAATTTTTAAAGACTAGGGACGAAAATAGTTATAAACAGCAAACCACAATGACGAAAATCGTAGTTTACTCTTATATTAATCACCTAATGATAATGTCTACTAACAATACATTAAAAACTCACATTTCATTTTGTAAATCACACCACTAGAAAAGTCTTGTCGATATCTTTAAAAAGATTAATTATTGAATATTTTTAAATTTTTATGTAATTTATTCAATATATATATATATATACACACACACACAAATCAGTCTATACTAACCCAAAAAAAAAGTTTTCTATTTTAAGTTGTGTTTAAAAAAATTATCGTTTTTTCTTAGTTATGTAAGAAAAATCAAAATTTATCTTTGTCTATTAAAAAAATGTATCATTTTCGTATATTTTATTTAGTTAAATGTGTATCAAATAAAAAAATTATAATATAACTATTATTTAATTTTTTTCAAAATGTAAACTTAAAATTATCGGAATGAAAAAATAAATAACCAATTAACAAGACAGACATTTGTCTTGTCTAGCGTTGTCACATCTAGTTCTATCATGTCCAATCATGTCTGCATACTAAACGCCACCTTATTGCTTTGTTTGATCTGAAATACAGGCTTATGAACCATGAATATTTTATCTTGTAAATCATTCATTTTTAATATACTAATTCATGAAAATAAATAAAGTGTGGTTGTTAGTTGATTATTTATTTTTCATTACAATAAATTTAAGTTTGCAAAACTAATAATTATATTATAAAGTTTTTTATTTGATACACATTTAAAAACATTCAATTAAATGAAATATATGAAAATAATACATTTTTTTATTAATAGACACAAATAAATTTTGATTTTTTTTCTACATAAATAAGAAAAAATGATAAATTTTTTAAACACAACTTAAAATAAAAACTTTTTTTTAGATTAGTTTAGACGGATTTGCAGATATATATCAGATAAATTGCGTAAAACTTTAAAAATATTCAATAATTAATTTATTTTAAAGATATCGAGAATACTTTTCTATTAGTGTAATTTACAAAATGAAACATCTATTTTTAATGTATTGCTAGTAAAATTATCATTAATTAATTAATATAATAAGGGTATCAAATGAAAAAGGTAGGGAAGACAAAAAAATAATAAAGACAAACCACAAGGACTAAAATTATAATTTACTATATAATCTATTAAAATGAAAAAAAATAAAAAATAAAATAAAATAAAAGGTAAATGGAATAAAATACCCCTAAGTTAACTAACCAATTTAATTAAAGTTAGTTAGAGGGACTAAAAGTAAAACAAAATTACAACCACAATGACCAAAAGTGTAATTAGTTTGAAAGAGGGACCAAAATTGATAATTAATGGTAACCATAAGGACCAAAAATGTAATTTACTCTTTTTTTTTATTAGGGCATTATATTTTAAAGAGTAAATTATGGATTTGGTCCCTCACGTTTGTCGATTGTTACAGAATTGGTCATTTATCTTCAAAAATTACATGATAAGCCTCCAGGTATGCATTTTGTTACGGAATTGGTCCCTCGAGCTAACGGACGTCTAATTTCTCCGTTAAGCACGAGGGTAAATTTGTCCTTTTTATATTTTTTATTTCTTTTAACATTTTTTAAACAAGAAGGACCAAATCCGTAAAATGAAACTCATGTTATGTCTTGAAACCCATGGAAACCCAAAAACCGATGAAGTCGCCGTCCATGGGTTCAACGGTTTGTTCTCTCTCTCTCTGTTCTCTCTCTCTCTCTCTCTCTCTCTCTCTCTTCTCTCAGATCTGTTCTCTCGATCTCTCTCTCTTTTCTGATATATGTTCTCTCCGTCTCTCTTTCTATCTCAGATCTCTCTCTATCTCAGGTCTCTCTCTCTATCTTAGATCTCTCTCTCTTAAGTTTTTAGTTTTTTAATATGAGTTTGATTTGGGTTTTTAAACTTGGTGTTCTTGGTATTCATCTTGTAGAAAATGAATATTCAAGATCTTCTCTCTCTCTCTCTCTCTCTCTCTCTCTCTCTTCTTTTTTAATTGGGTTTGATTAGGTTTAAATCTAAGAAATATTTAGGTTTTTGATTTTTAAATCTAGGTTTTATTTAGGTTTTTTAAGTTTATGTTTGATTTAGATTTTTGAATATGGATTTGATTTAGGTTTTTGGTGTTTTTTGATTTGGGTTTGTTCTTGGTGTTCATGATGTTCATGAGGTAGAAGATGACCATTCAAGACATAACATGAGTTTCATTTTACGGATTTGGTCATTCTTGTTTAAAAAATGTTAAAAGAAATAAAAAATATAAAAAGGACCAATTTACCCTCGTGCTTAACTGTAACACCCTCAATTATGGAAATAGCAACTAATTTAAAATTTTCTAAATACATCGATAATTGATTCATCTGAAATCACAATTTAAGATTTAACCTCATTACACACATTTCATTTCATACATACAGTCTATAATAAGGACGAGTGCTATTAAAACCCAATAACGGTCACTATCTCCAGACTGCGGAAGACTTCACCAACTACTTACACTTGGGTAAAGCTAAGGCTCAACTTTTCGTAGTACTGCTAGAATCCAAACCCTCAACTGGAACTGATGCACATGCCGACAAATAAAAAGGTTAGGCTTAACGCCTAGTGAGCTCAAGAGTTTTCAACATTTATAAATGAATCGTTAAAAAGGAAGAATGCAAATAAAATCATAATCTTTCAAAATGATATGCTTCAATCATGAAAACGACTCGTTTACCAATAATTATGCATTTTAAACGAAAGAGGCACCAATATAATCGTTAACCAAACCAAACTGTTTTAAGGGCTAAGATCCCAATATAAAGCGTTCTTTCGTAAATTTAGATTTAACCCAAAACTTGCTTAAAATGAGAATAGAGAGAGGACTCCCAATTTTATAAAACGCGGATAAAATGTTATATCTCGAAATACCCAAAACATGGGTGGAACATGACATACAACTCATAAACCATAGATGAAAACCCATATAAATAAATATTTCCATAAACACGGACATTAGACCCAATACTCACACAACCATAAAATGGAAAGAAAACCAAATACCGAAACGTGGAAATGACGTATTTCATTCAAACCTTAATATAAATGGGGGAAACCCAATATTAAGGTCATCATTTACTGTCGACCACACAAACCAACGATAATAAAATACGATAATTAACATTTAAAATGCTAATGGTCGACGACGGGGGAGACCCGTTTCCATCTTGGGTGACGAGAACACGTCAATGGGGTCACCCGTGATGTTACTGGATTTCACCACATATCCCGAACCTAGTTCTCATGCCATACCAGACATCACAATCCTCGGACCATTTATGCCTCTAGTCATACTCCGTCGAGTTTCACCCCAAGGACTTATAGACATGGGTGCCTATGCAGTCTAGACGAGTTACAACTCGGAGACTCGTGTCACCTATTGCCTACTCGCTAGCGGCCCAAACGGTCAACAGTTGTAACCAAATATCTCAGGCCTTCCAAAACAGACAGACTTACGTGCCTATGGATCCAATACAACACTGTTTAACATTACATGACTCCAATTGAATGACCAAAGCACCCAAAACATGTAACTCTCAAATGACACAAAATATACGCCATCATATTCAAAACCCCACAACGGTTATTAATCCGGACAAATGTTCTCAAGACTCAAATTAGTCAAAACTGAGTCAAATGCCCAACAATTTATGTAAACCCCCAAATGAAAGCCAGTATAAACATTGAAACACGTTTGACCAACTATTATGCAAACACAACGACCAAGGGTATGATTAACCCAAATCTCATCATTGGTTGAGGCAAACCATTTTCCAAATGAACTCATACCCTTATATTTCCAAAATGCCTCATAGCGCACAATAATATGCATTTTCCGAAAAGGTTTATAAGATCAAATACACAAAATGACACTTACATCAAATGAACTCCATTTATATATGTAAAATCATCAATGAAACATAACAACATGATTTATTTACCAAAATTCTCAAAAATCCCAAAATAGGTGTTTCGCCATGTTTATAAAACTAAACATTTCAAAATAACCAAAACTTATCAGGTGATCAGCAGTTAACAATTTCATGTAAAACACAAAACACTTTAAAATGAACATTTTGGCATGTACACCGTTTTCACAAATCAACTTGAACTCACCTTACTAGATTTAGGCTAAATCTAGATTTTCCCCAACTGAAGCTCCTTTGAAGAAACTTGGATCTTCAAGCCAAAACTTCCCAAAGCCTAGATCCACAAGTTTCCATTCATTAATATCCATATTCAACCATTTAGAATCGTTCCCCAAACATTATATACCAAAATCACCATTTTGGCTAAAACCCTAGTTTTGACATAATTTCTCCAAAACCATCAAACCCGAAATTTGAGAAACATAAACACTAGGAAATCATCAATGAAGTATTTTATAACTTATAATAAGGTTTAGAGGTTAGGAGGATGAATTCACCACTTAGTTTTGGTGAAAACCTAGAAAACCCCAAAATTCTTGAAGATGGAGGTGAAGATGATGAGCTCTTGACCTTTGCTTCCAATACACCACCAAATACTCTTTAATATTCCCAAAACTAAAACTTTAACCTTGAAAATCTCTCAAAAACGAAACCATAGCATTTTGAATCGCCCAAAACGGAGTAGAAATGAGCAAGATATGACCAAATGAAGAAAATCCCGATTTTATGCACTGTGAGATTGGCGCGACCCTGCCATGCGACAATGCCATCTATCACTGTCATGCGAAATGTACCGAGGCCCCCTTGCCTCTTGCAAACCTGCCATGCGACAGTGCCATCTGTCACTGTAGCGGATATTGTCGCGTGGAATGTACCGAGGCCTTTTTCGACGGCTTTTCCGACCGTTTTCCTGGCCGTTCTTCGACCGTTCTCCCGGACATTCCTCAACCTTTATCCTGGCCATTCCTCGACCGTTCTCTCGAAACATTTGATGCTATTATACCAGTTATCCTGCCATTGCCATAATTACATGACACATTCGTTGGGACGACCAACCACTTGGTAATCGTCGTTGCTATTGTGACATATGTCACAACTGAATGGCACTATAGCCGGGACTACCACACTTTCAGTACCATTGGTGCTATTATGACAGATGTCACAACCACATGTCACTATAACCGAGACGACCATACTCTTAGTACCATTGGTGCTATTGTGATGTCACAACCACATGACACTATAGCCGAGACGACCATACTCTTAGTACCATTGGTGCTATTGTGACAAATGTCACAACCACATGACACTATAGCCGAGACGACCATACTCTTAGTAACATTGGTGCTATTGTGACAAATGTCACAACCACATAGCATTATATCCGAGACGACTATATGTGGTTCTTCCTTTACCTATTCACCCAGTTCAACACTTTTCTTCAATTAGGATAGAAATTCGGGGTGTTACATTAACGAAGAAGTTAGACGCCTGTTAGGTCGAGGGACCAATTCTGTAATAAAATGCATACCTGGAGGGTTATCTTGTAATTTTTGAAGATAAAGGACCAATTCCGTAACAATCGACAAATGTGGGGGACCAAATCCGTAATTTACTCTATTTTAAAAAATCAACCCATTATAGCAATGAGTAACGTGTTATCTTTTAAACCGGTTAACCTTTTTTTTGCTTACATGACTTAAATAAGGTAATGTAGATAACATGAACATTATAATTACATGACATAAAGTAAAAAAAAAAAACTATTTTGAATTTTTTAATAAGTTTTTCACATTCTCTCGTGCTGATTTATATACCATATAGAATATGTTTTTTCATCCATATCTTTAAGAAAATGTAACGCCCGGAATTTTTGGTAAGCTCTATTATAATTTCTATTGCCTCAATTGCCTTTGTATGCCTAATACGTGTATCTTATGTGTTGCATGTTATTCGTATACGTCGGGGCTTGTTTTGGTCTCAAAAGCAGTGAAAATCTGGAGCCCGTGAGGCCTGGGTGACAGTGCCATGCGACAGTGACATGGTCACTGTCGCTAGTATCATAGTCGCCATCGTCCATCAGTATACGATACGTGTGGGGCGACAGTGACCGGCGATTATGCCCGGGTCACTGTCGCGGGGTCAATCTCGCGACACCTGTACCACAAGCCCTCCTTAGCGGGCGACTATGCCCGGCGATTATGCCCGGGGCATAGTCACAGGTCAATGTCGCCGACGGGCCCAGGGTGTTTAAAGTCCAATTTTTACCACTTTCTCATGGATTACACTCATCCAACCCATTTAAGGCTCTCTCATGAACTCTCTCTTCTTTAATATCTGAATCTAGGGTTTCATTAAGCTCAACTACCCTCATTTATTGCAAGAATATCGTTGCCTTAGTCAAGTAGGAAGCTAGAGATCAACCACCCATCAACTCCATTTTCGTTTAACTCAAGAAGGGGGTCTAGGGTTTTGGGGTTTTCATCAAACCCATTTTGTGAGTCATCTTCTTCATTTTATGCTATAAATGCTTATAACAAACCATTTCCTACATTACTTGAACTTACTACACTAATTTCTTAACATTTGAGTTATTTGGACCAATGTGTCAAAACTAGGATTTTGGCAATGATTGTGAGTTATCTTGAAATATGTTGTTGTAAATGGTTGAGGGGTTATAGACATTGTTAAAATGAATTTCATGTTGTATGGGAACCCCAAATGGTTTTTGTGATAAAGGTGGGTTCATGAAGTAAAAGGATAAGTTAATAGTCTATGGGTTTTTGGTGTTATTGGTACCTTGGGTATGGATTATCATGTTATATGCTTTACATTTTGTGATAAGTTGATATCATATGAAAAGAGATGATGTACGTGCTTGTTGGATTTACCTTGTAAAGACATGATGATATATGTGCTATGCATATTGGGTTTTATTGCTAAATGCAAATCGTTAAATTGGTAAATCATGTAACATGGAGAATGGTGAGAGTTTAAGGTAAAGACCTAGATAGGGTTGAACTTGGATTTCTTTGGGGTAAAGACTTGGATAGAATTGAAACCACGTTTACATTGAACTGAAGACTTTGATAGAGTTGATGTTCTAACTGCTAAAGACTTTGATAGAGTTGACGTTGTTATATGACCATTCTTGAATTGTGCGCCATATGCGTTGTGGCCTACTTTTGTGTTCCGTCACAACCTATGGTGGAACAGGTCTCCCCCGTCTTGCATAAAGGTTCACTCATGGAATACTAATTGGTTATGGACATCCTAAGTTTTATGATTAAAGTTCATCAATGTATTGTATTACCTTATATTTATATTGTGGATGTTCTCACTAGGCTCCAAGCCTAACACTTGTTTGCTTTGGTGTACTTATCAAGTTCCATTAATGGTGGGGTGGCGAAACCTTGAGCGGAGAGTTGGGTCAACATTTTGGGAACATAGCATTTGACGAGATATATAGCGTGCATTATACTTGCCGACATTTTGGAAAATGATGACGACACCCAATTATAATCTAAATTATAATGTTTTAGGTTAAGTAGGTTGTCAGTCCTCGCTTCCATTTCTTTTCTAAATTTGTAAACGCTTAGGGGCTGTTTGTTTTTTAGTTTTCAGAACTTATTACCTCTGATCACTTTTTCGGTCCGAGGTTTTTAAAATAAGAGTGTTTTTTTTTTCTTTTCAGACCCACTTATCACTTAAATTCATCTGCAACAAAAAGAGGTAATCTATTCACTTTTTTCCACTTATTTTCTTATAACAACCGCATCAGTCATCCTCTCCAAGTTCTGCACCTCAAGTTCATCCTCATTCCTCTCTAATCGATCTCGACCCAAATCGAGAGCAAATCCAGTCGATTTTGTGATTTCGTCCCTATGGGTTGTCTCTCGACGCAGTGGCTTGATGCTGTTTATTTTGGGTTTTTTTCTTTGTTTTAGCTCAGAATCATACGATGGATTGGAGCCCTCCATTGATTTCGTCTCTGAGTCTTTCGTTGATTTCATCCCTATAGGTTGTCGCTCGGCGCAGTGGCTTGATGCAGGTTTTTTTGGGGTTTTTTTTCTGAGTTTTAGCTCAGAATCAAACGATTGATTGGATCCCTCCATTGATTTCGTCTCTGAGTTTTTTTACAGAGATCCTGGTAACAAGGGTCAATGAGTGTAAACAGTTGGGGATTTAAGCCAAATGGTTGGATGGTTTTCAGAGGGTTTTTGTTTTTATCCTCATATCTCAACTCTCATTTTTATCATCTTTCAAGAATTCTAGATAGAGAAAGTGAAAAAAAGAGAGAGAGAAATCAACAAGATGATGCGTCTGAAACAAATCAAACACTGTTCTTGTATTTTCATTTTCTATTTTAGTGGGTAGGTTTGACAATGATGAGGTTTGTTTTTAGATTGATTTTTTTGGGTTTTTGATTTTAGAGAATATGTGTATATATATTAGATAAGATATAACTTCAACAAAATATTATATTTGTATTTGTATACAGATCATTTAGCATCATTCAGATTTCAGACTTCAGATATTACAAAAACAAACAGTCTTGTTGATTCAGATTTCAGACTTCAGCACCACCTCTTATTAATAAGAAGTGAAATAAGACTTCAGACCTCTTAAAAAACAAACGTCACCTTATACTCTCCCCCTTTTTGGGGTGGTGTCATTTTGTGAAGTTTTATTTCATATCAAATGTTCGAGGTTTAAATTTCCTTCAATTTTATAAACGTTATATTGCGAAAATTTCAAATTTTAAAGTCATTCAACTTTTAGGGTGTTACAGAAAACCATTTCAAAATCTTTTCACTCTTATTAAACTGTGTATAAATTAAATATTCTAGATTTACATGTTTTTTTAAACAAATATGATATATATTTCGAGATAAATATTTTGTTTGTAAGAAAACATAACCCTTCTTATTTTCCTTATTTAAAAAAAATGCATATTATTTTTAACAACTTTTTATAACGTTAGCGATTTAATTGTGTTTTACAAATCTTCTTAATATTGTTATATTAATGAATAATTTAGAATTTTTTTCAATTAATTTAATATATTTATTCAATAATATGTCAAGTCAATTTTTTTAAAAACAAATATGAATATTCTTTTCAAGATAAATATTTTGTTCGTAAAAAAAATACTTCTCTTTTTCATTGTTCAAAAAAATACATTTTTTAACATTCTCTTAAAATGTTAGCGAGATAGATTGTGATTTTACAAGTCTCTTAACATTGTTATGCTAATGAATAATTTAGATTTTTGTATTAATTTAATATATGCAAAATATTTTTTTTGAAATTACAATGTTGTAATAAGAAATGTCACATCAACATTATCTTACACGTGGACATCCCACATGGATAATGACATGTCATGGAAATTTGGTAATTTGTGTCATATCATCTTAACTCAAATCAAAGAGGTACCCATTGCTATAATGAAAAAAAAATCAAAGTACAATACTTTAATAAAAAATAATTTGAGAGTATATTGTTGTAATAAGGAAAAATGAAAAGACAATGACAAAAAGAAATTTGTGAAAATAGATTCCTATTTCACACATTTAATTTAAAAAATTATAGAGTATCTGTTGAAGATGTCTGTTAGCATTGTACCAATATTCACTCCCTTCTAAAACAAATGACATATTTTGTTTTTCTTAAAATAAACATTATTTTTAAATTTACATATTTGTAAGCTAGCAATTATTACGAAATATGGTGGATAGTTTCAAAAGCGTCATAAAAAATTGTTAAGACGTCCAAAAACGTCTTATAAATTTATTTACAACACTTTTACATATGATACACAGCTGTGTGATCGTATAAACCTGAATCATATAAAGTAGTCTACTAGGACAATTAATTTTTTTTGGCGTCCTATAAACCCATAGATTCTCTAAGTTCACGATAGGTGGTGGGTTTTAAATTTATAACCGCAAGCATACAAATGTGTAGCATACGGGTCAATCACGAGGAGACGATTGACTAACACATATTTGCTTTTGACTATGGGCTAGCTACGTGAATTATCAATCAATGATGATTTTATTGAAAAAAACTGTAACACCCGTAATTTTCGGTAAGTAAATGTCACCCGGATATTTCTGTGACTTGTAAACATTGGGGGTTTGTTGGGAAATGTATTGTTTAAAGTCCCTTGGAGTATCGGGAGTTTGGGCATTGAAAAAGTCGGATTTTTGGAGTTCGGGGGCACCCAGGCGACCATGCCAGCGATTGTGCCAGAGGGCACATTAGCCTGGCACTATTGCTGAAGCTGAGAACCTATGGTACAAGTCTGGCGATTGTACCAGCGATTGTGCCACTGGCACAATCGCCTGGCACTATAGCCGCGCGTACCAGTGGGTTAAATGTTGCGATTTTCACCATTTCTTCTCATTTTCTCATTTCTATCTTCTCCCCTTTTCTCTCCCAAACCCCAAAACCCCAAAACCGAACCCTAACCTATTTTGGGGGTTTTTCCTCCCCAAACCACATGATTCTTAATCATCTAGCTAGTTGGGAGCTTGAGTCACAAAACCTCCATCTTCATCTTCCTCATCAAGTTCAACGGTTGGGAGCTCGGGTTGAAGTGTTGGATTGGGTGTTCTCGGAAGGTCTCATCATCTTAAGTGGTAAGCTTTCTTGAAATAATGTTATAAATGCTCCATTGGTGGTTTCTTAGTGTTTGGTATCTCAAATCTCGATTTTTAGTTTTGGAGAAACTAGGGTTTTGATCTCGTTTAGGGATTTTAGTATATAATGTTGGGGAATGTTTCTATATGGTTGTTTATAGATATTTATGGTTTGGAGTGTTTGGATCTAGGTTTCGGAAGTTCTCGGCTTGAGGATTCAAGCGGCCTTCAAAAGAGCTCGTTGGGTGAAATCTAGATTTAGCCTAGAACTAGCAAGGTGAGTTCAAGTTGATTTGTGAAAATGGTGTACATGCCAAAATGTTTATTCTAAAGTGTTTTACATGAAATGGTTAACTGCTGATAAGTTTTGAGTATTTTGAAGTAAAATATGTTTTACTTTGTTATTTGTCAAAGTGTGAGTATTTTGATAAGTTTTCATATTTGGTAAACTTGGGTTGTGTTAACCTCTTAAAATGCTTATATTGGGTTTTGAACGTTTCAACAACTAAATAGCATGAATTATGTATTCTTGGTGATTTTGTACAAGTAAGATCTATTTTATGAGTTATACATCTTTGACGATTTTGTACAAATGAAGTCTATTTCATGTTACATGCATTTTGGTGTATTTGCATTTATAAATCCTTTGGAATATCTTGGTCCCAATACGTGTTGAGTTTTGGGTTAATCACGTCTTTGAGGTATGTGTCTTCGTATACGTCGTTTAAAGACATTTCATTATTTGGGGGACCCTTAATTGTTGGTCAAATGGGTTTCGAACATTTTAGCTCGGTGTTGGCTTAAAAGAGTCTTGAGGACATTTGTCCGGTTTTAATGGCTCGATGTGAAGTCCAATTTATGATTTACATCTTAATGCATTTTATTGCATGTTATTGATAATTACAGACTCGAGTGCTTTAGTTATTCAGGCATAGTCATGTAATCTTAGACTGTGTTGCATTGGATCCATAGGCACATAAGTCAGTCTTATTTGATGGTCAATTGGGTGGTACAGGGTTGGACTCATGGACTCATGGTTTATGACCTTGTCTTTACGAGTAGGCACTAAGAGTGGTTGAGTTCCGGTTGAGCTATTATGATTATGGGTATTCCTCTGATGGGCGTTGGGACCTTCGCCATGTGGGGCAATGCCTTCGTTGTATCCCCCGTGTGCCGAGCCTTTGGCGGTAATTCCGGTGTTGTTCGCTAAGGTCAGTTGTCTCTTTGGGTAAAACTTGTTAAGAGGTCGTAGGGACACTTGGGCTTGCGTGTCGTGAAGTGTCGTATGATCAACGTTGTTTGAGTGGCATACTTTTGTGTTCCTCCGCTCTCAACGGATACGGGTATCCCCCGTCGTCGGCCCGCTGTATTTTGAATATTTAATTGTCCATGTTTTAATATTCGGATTTCATTCCATTTTATGGTCGCGTGAGTATGAAGTTTCAGTCCCATATTTTAATGGCGTATTGTATTTATATGGTTTGGTTTCCGTTAGGTAAGGGTCGAGTATTATGTTCCACCCGAGTTTTGGGTGTTTTGGGGCTATGAAGTATTATTTACATTTTTACAATTGAGTATCGAACCATGATCCCGTTTTGGGTGAGTTACGGGTTACATCGTTTGCAAGAAATGCGGGTTTGGGAGCATTGTCTTTAAAAGTGCATATTATGAGAAAATGTGTCGTTTCCATTTGAAGTATAATATTTCGAAGGATCTTGCTTAACTGATTCCTTTTCTTTTAAAGATATATTCATTCATGTTAAAACTCTTGAGCTCACTAGGCGTTAAGCCTAACCTTTTTATTTATCGACATGTGCAGCAGGTTCCTGTCGGGGATTCGGTTCTAGCAGTGCTTTGAAGAGTTGGGCCTTAGCCTTACAAGAGTGAGTAGTGGGTGAAGTCTTCCGCAGGTTGGAGTTAGTAACTGTTATTGGGTTTAGTAACACCCGTCCTTTTCATAGAGTGTATGTATAGGATGAACGTGAGCGTTGAAGATAATTCTCAATTTATGTTGTAGTTCAAAGTATTTATTGATGTATTTAGAAAATTTTTATAAGTTGCTATCTTCAGATTTAAGGGTGTTACAAGTTGGTATCAGAGCTTAAGTTTGAGAGAATTAGGTATTGATTTTTGGATGCCTAGACTCAAACTAGAGTTCTTATAAGTGATTGTAAGTGAAGTGCACATTAGGTACCTTAAGATAAGATATTTTGAGGTTCTTTGAGTCGCTAGAAACGGGAAAACTTGTCGAGGGTCGCAAGGATGATCATGTACGGTATGTTCATAATGGCACCTGGCCAGTGTCATGGCGAATCTATATGCTACATGTGTATACTTGAACTACCTTGGTGGAATGACCGTTGGGTTGGTGAGAAAGTTCTAAGGGAGAGATCTAAGGAAAGGTTGATGCGTATAGCAATGTCACTTAGAAGTGATAGTTAAAGTGTGAGGAATGCATTAAGTTGACCACCTTGGGTCAGAATTATTGGTTGGAGTAGAACTATCGGTTCGACAGACCGATTCTGTTTCGAGGAAAATTGTAAGTTAATCGATTAGTGGGAATGTTGCTCCAAGACGTTGGATGCATCCGGATGACAATAGTATGTCGGGAAAATGGAGGAGTGTAGTCCTAAGATGTGAGTGCCGACTAAATTCATGCACGAAATTTATTCCTAAAATAAGTTTGCATCAATTGTTTCTCATGTTCGCTAAGCATAAAGTGATTTACATTATAAAGTTTTGGTAAAGCATTTAGCATTCATCAGATTTTAAACTGTGAGCTTAAGCATGCATGAAATTGTTTTGTTGCACATGATTGCAAATTGTTATCAAAATTCTTTTATTCACGCCTCGTGTTTAACGCTATTTCCGGTTATTGTAATGACCATGTTTTAATGTCGTTTGGGTATTGGGCAAGTAACTATGAGATTTTAACCTAGACATTGGATATCCTCCACGTATGTCAATGGTTTTAAAGGAAAAGTTAATCCCATGTTTTGAGTCGGGATTTCTTGAGAATTTTAGTTTGTACGAGTTTTATTAAATTTCATGGAGTATTGTTTTGCGATGTCTTTTGATGTATGGGTTTTACTTTTGCTTCGTCTAAACTTACGAGCTTATTCGGTGTCTTGTCCAATGTAAATTTTATTGAAAAGTGTCACTTTACCTTTCATTGCAATAAAAAGAGGAAACTCTTAGAAGTTTAATATTTCAGACCTATTGTCGTCTTGCACACTTTGTTGAGAAATGAAAATTTTGACATCACATGATTTTAGCGTTAATGAGTTTTACGAAAATTCAGTTGGGTTTGTGGTGCCTTATCGTACGACTTTTGCGTCGCATAGATAATTTTGGAGCGTGTATGCATGCATTAGTGTGTGCGTTAATTTATGGGTTTTGCTAAACGATGTCATCCCACATGTTGATTTGGGAATTTCATTATCATGCAATTTATCTTTGAGCTTTATACAAATGTCAATCGTTGCATACTTTCTGCATTTGGAATAAATTATGGCGTTGGTGTGAGTAGTGGTATAAAAAGGGTTTACGTTGTTTCAAGCAAAGTTTTGTTTTGAGCATATTTCAATCATTAACTTTTACAGCTAGAAAATCTCTGCAATGCATTTAACAAATTAGCAATAATTATGTCGCTATGGTTTCTATTTGGTCAAATGTGTTTATCTGTATGGCTTAAAGCTTTAAACTCGATTTGAAACTTATTTGAACTTCCCTCATTTTACTTGGCCTTGGGGAAAATAAACTGTTGCATATTGGGTTGTTGATACTTTTGCGCCGCAACGTCTTTTGGTTAAAGGGGCAAAATTTTAAAGATAAAATTGTGAGTTCTCTTTTGGAGTTCTACAAACCCTTTTATTGCACGTGGTGTGGTGCAAGAACCTATTTTCACACCTTCAGTGTAAATTGTTGCGCATATTTTATTATTGCCTTTATTAACGTAAGTGTTGAATCGATGAGTTTTAGAAATAGTTTATTACGCGCTGTCTTGTTGATCAATTTTGAAACCTATCGGTTGAACGGTAGTGTATTTTTACCGTACGTCTAATCGCTTAATCGCTTGTGTATTTGAAAGTTTTATAAATTTCAATTTGGCATATTGGTCGAAAAACCTTGAACTCATTAGGCCTATAGATTTAAACCCCTGTAGAAAAAGAGTTGTAATTAGGGATTAAGGGAGTCCTTGAGATTTGAAGCGTCGGATGATCCGACTCGCGATCAGCCTTGATATTTTGGGGCATGGAGTTTTTGGAATCTGTGCGCGCTTGTATTATGGAAATAGTAGATTTAAGTTTCCCAGTTATTTAAGGGGTGATTTTATACTTCCGTAATCATGCGGGATAAGGTCTTATGTGATTACCTGCGCTTACTTTGAATTCGCTTTGATGGATGGTTCGTCGGTGTGACATCTTGGTATAGGTCGACTGGTGTACCATTTTAGCAGGTTCCGCGATTAAAGGAATTTTAGTGATCTTCCTGTTAGAAATGTAATACTTGGAGTTCTAGCTTTATGTTAGGAGTCAACCTTGGTGCGACAATCTGTCTGGATTGGAATTTGAGGCGACATCCACGTTTTCGAAGTCACTGTTTAGTCCTAGGCGTCGACTTGTTTTCGTGAAGTCAATGGATCTTGGGATATTCGGAAATATCCCGGTTGGACCATGGGAGATAATGACCTTTCGGTAATGGAAATTTGAAGTAGGTTAGATGTTGTTAAGAAAATACCGATATGTATAAGCTTTTCCATGGTGAAAAGGGTTGCATTAGAGGATTATTGTGAGGCTAGGGTTGGAACGGAGTTGAGTGTTAACCGAATCCGGGTTAACCAGTTGCCTGAAGGACGCATTAGTACGCCTTAGGAGCTCAACTTTATCATCATTAGGAATGGATCAGTTGAAATCTGAGGATTTTGGAAGCTTAGTTATGATCTTTGAGATTGGGTTCGGAACCGTGATGATCCGAAGGAATTTGATTGGTGAAATGTTGAGGTCACAAACTACCCTAGAGGTAGTGATTGTCATCCAAGGTTGGGAGACGACTGTAACCTTGTGGGTAAAAGGTTACTTTGGAGAGTTAAGTGTTCGCTCGGTTATGAGCATATTATGCCCAAGAGGGGCAGCATAGGTTGTGAGCATATTGTGCCCATATTTTAATGGCGTATTATATTTATATGGTTTGGTTTCCATTATGTAAGGGTCGAGTATTATGTTCCACCCGAGTTTTGGGTGTTTTGGGGCTATGAAGTATTATTTACATTTTTACAATTGAGTATCGAACCATGATCCCATTTTGGGTGAGTTACGGGTTACACCGTTTGCAAGAAATGTGGGTTTGGGAGCATTGTCTTTAAAAGTGCATATTATGAGAAAATGTGTCGTTTCCATTTGAAGTATAATATTTCGAAGGATCTTGCTTAACTGATTCCTTTTCTTTTAAAGATATATTCATTCATGTTAAAACTCTTGAGCTCACTAGGCGTTAAGCCTAACCTTTTTATTTGTCGGCATGTGCATCAGGTTCCTGTCAGGGGTTTGGTTCTAGCAGTGCTTTGAAGAGTTGGGCCTTAGCCTTACAAGAGTGAGTAGTGGGTGAAGTCTTCCGCATGTTGGAGTTAGTAACTGTTATTGGGTTTAGTAACACCCGTCCTTTTCATAGAGTGTATGTATAGGATGAACGTGAGCGTTGAAGTTAATTCTCAATTTATGTTGTAGTTCGAAGTATTTATTGATGTATTTAGAAAATTTTTATAAGTTGCTATCTTCAGATTTAAGGGTGTTACAAAAACCAAATATAATGAGTAGACAAAAAAAAAAAGCTAAAAAAGATAGGGTAATGTCATTCTTGCATTTCAGTTATCATGATTATTTGTTGTGTAAAATACTTTAACCCCTGTCGAGGTGAAAAAACTTTTTTAAAACAAACTCGCACCTACTTTTGTAGGATACAAATATTGGAAAAGAATCATTTTGATTAAACAAATGTTTTCCTAACCTATGTCCCTAATTATTTTTATGTTAGGACCGTAGTCATCAACTAATTTGGGCTAAGTCAAAAACCAAACTTTCGTTCATATTCCCAACTAAACAAATCAACCAAACACTAGATTAAAATCAATTAATCGTAGAGTAACTTTCGTTTGTTGAAATCAATTGATTAAAATCCAATATTCACTATAAAACCAGTTAATTAATCCCAAGACCTTAATTCAATACAACAAAACCCATTCAAACGAAAGGTAGACTACGAAACAAAACATAAATATAATGTAAACAGTAAAATTAATCTAATAAAGATCGACCAAGGATTATCACTCTTCAAGAATCATTTTTAGACCTAAGAAAAGAGTAAAATAATTTGAGAAACAATGCATAAAATAAATAAACATTAATGTGCAGAAGAAGAAGGAGATGCAAAAACAAAAAGATGAACAAATTTATGAATTAAACACGTAAGATTTTAGAAATACAATACAATACAATAGATTTTGGATGAGGATTTATAAAATTACAGCTTCATCTTCAATCCATGAAATCATAATTTCTCCATAATAGCAAAAGAGTGATGAATTTACATATAAAACAATCTAAATCTAGAGCCTAATTCTAAAAGGATATACGAAAGAATGCTAGGAACCATATGTCAATTAAAAATAAAACCTAAATCTTGAAAGCTACATAGAAACTAAAAGGGGAAGAAGAGAGAAAAACCAATGGGGACACGCTATAAAATGATCGGTCTTTTCACAATCCTAGAATATATATTTATACCAAAATGTGAATTCCCAAAATTACCCTTGAAAATAGCGGACTTAAAGTCTTTCCCAGGGGCCTTGTACTACCATGTTGATTTGCTTTTGATTTCTATGTGGCCGAGCATAATTGCATTACATTCCTACATGGCCATGTAGATTTTCTTCTAGACTTTGAAATGGACCGTGTTGCTTTCTTCTTTAGGCTCCATGTTAAAAGGGTTTGGCCTTGGGCTAAAATGTTGATCTCCAAACACTTTCATTTTGATTTATTTACACTTGATCCGCTTCATTTCTTTGTTTAGCCCAACTCTTGCACCACTTGTCTTTTAATTTTCCGTCTTCAAAGCTCGATCCAACATTATCAATTCAACGAACAAATCCTGTAAAAATATGCATAAAATAGTTAAAATATCCAACGCATCACCCCCAACGAAGATTAAAAGAAAATTAACTAAAGATAAAAAAAAAACTAAATGAAAACGATTATCTATATGCAAAATGCAACTATAAACTAACAAAGTTAGGTGCATAAAATGAACTTAACAATAGGTTATGTTAATATTATTGGTGGATTTTGTATGCGACTCGATACTTACTTTGTTAATGTTAATGGGTTGATTTAAACCTATCGACACATAGAAATTGGGCATATGTTCAATATCAAGAACCTATCGACACTGTCATTGAAATTTAATGAACATCGAGTAGCTATCAAACACTTTCAATGCTGAAATTTACATGGAATAACTATCGAACAACTATTAAACACATCCATGTAATACATATTTATTCAATTGTAAAGTACATCGATTAGTTAGGGAACACTTATCGAAAACAAATCAAGCAAAAACATATTTCTTGAATTCTTAGAGTACATTGAGTAGCTATTCGAACAATTAGAACACATCGAGCTATAAAAAAATTCTTGAATTTTAAAGTACATCGGGTAGCTATTGACAATTATCTTATGCACCGAGAAGATGATAATAAAAGCAATTACAAGGTAACTAGGGATGAATGCCAAATGCTTTAATGTCAGAAACAAAAGAAGAGTAGCTATCTTTTCGAGAGGCTAGTCTCTCACATACAAAACTGAGTAAATTTTCTGGATGACCCCACCACTAACAACACCAACTTATTTATACTAAATCCTCCACTCACAACTACTATTATACCCAAAAATGCCCCTGTAACAGATTCCCAAACCACCCAGGAATGCAACACATCACTTATCTGTGGTCCCCCTCTGACTCAACTTATCTCCCCTTCTCCTTCGACTATAGGTAAAGCGAATGGGAGGATGCTTAACATTACCCTCCTCCCAGAGAATCACCTTGTCCTCAAGGTGAAAGTCAGGAAAGCATGTCCCATTGTATCCAAATCTTCCCACGTGGACTCAAATTCAGGCAGACCTTTCCATTTGAGTAGCACTTCCACCTTCTGACCTTCTGATACTTCTGTTGATCGAACGCCAAGTAATGCCTCCGGTTCTCCCCCAAATCCAAATCTTCATTCAGCTGCGGGGGAAGCAAAGGGGAGGTAGGGGTATGGCCCATTATTTTCTTGAGTTGTGAAATATGGAACACAGGGTGAACTCGAGTCGTCTCCGGAAACTGAAGTTTATACGCCACAACCCCAATACGTTGGATGATCTTAAATGGACCATAAAACCGAGCGGCTAACTTCTGGAATGGTCGTTTGGCGACAGATCACTGTCGATATGGTTGCAATTTCAAGTAAACCCAATCCCCGACCTAAAAAACGATTGGACAATAAGACTTATTCGCTTTCGCTTTCATCTGCTGCTGATCCAGTAATAGATACGAACGAAGTTCATCTAAAATAGCATCTCGATCCAGCAGCTGGTTCTCCAAGGCTGAAACCCTCCTTCTGCCCGGTTATGTATGTATCAAACGAGGTGGATCCCGCCCATAGAATGCCTTGGATGGTGTACACTTAGTAGAAGTATGATAAGACGTGTTGTGCCAAAATTCTGCCCAAGGCAACCAATGGACCCATTTACGTGGATTGCCTTGGATAAAGCACAGAAGATACGTTTCCCCCATCTTATTAACAATCTTCGACTGGCCATCTGTTTGGGGGTGGTACGTAGTACTTCTCAAAAGTGTGGTGCCTTGAAGACGGAATAATTCCTGCCAGGAATTGCTCATAAACACCTTATCACGATCCGAAACGATCGTCGCTGGGAACCCGTGGAGCCGCGCTACCTCTTTAATAAACAAGGATGCTACTGAGTTAGCAGTAAAAGGGTGTTTCAAAGCCAGAAAATGGGCGAACTTGATAAGACGATCCAGCACTACAAGCACGGTGTCGAACCCATTCGAACGTGGCAATCCTTCAATGAAATCCATGGTTAGATCTTCCCAGAATTCAGAAGGTATAGGCAGGGGCTGTAAAAGCCCTGCTGGATGAACCGATACTGCTTTTTGCTGCTGACACACTACACAAGCCCTAACGTACCGCTGAACAGAATGTCGCATTTCCACCCAAAACCATTTAACTGCTAACTGCTGATAAGCTTTTAGCTCTCCCGAATGTCCTCCGACAATAGAGTCGTGAAATTCATGAAACAATTTTGAAATAAGAGAAGAGTTGTGGGGAATCACTCGCCGACCTTGGAACAAAAGACAACCTTGCTCCACAGTATATCCGATATGAGACTTTTTCTCGACATCAATCTCTTGAATTACCCATTAAATGAATAGGTTGGTTGCTAATTCCTTCTCTAATTCTATCATATCCATTGTCCATGAAGACATAATGGTTCCCAACTCCCCTCCCGTCGGAAACTCTCTAGACAAAACATCAGCCACCTTATTAGAACTACCCGGTTTGTAATGAATTTCAAAGTTGAATCCCAGAAGCTTGCTCAACCATTTTTGATAGTCGGTTCCAACCACACGTTGCTCTAATAGGTACTTAAGACTTCTCTGGTCCGTTCGAATAATAAAATGTCGCCCACGTAGATAATGTATCCATTTCAACACGACTAGGACTATAGCGATCAACTCTTTCTCATAGACCGATTTTAGACGATTCTTAATACCCAAAACTTGGCTGAAATAGGCGACTGGATGTTGATTTTGCAATAACATTGCACCTATGCCATAACCGGAGGCATCGGTTTCTACGATAAATGGTTGAGCAAACTCAGGCATTGCTAAAATTGGGGCCTGTGTTAGGGATGTCTTCAATGAATTAAATGCTTCTGTAGCAGTTGTAGACCATTGGAAACTCTCTTTCTTAAGTTGATCAGTAAGCGGGGCAGCCACACGTGCATATACGGATATAAACTCCCGGTAATAATCGGTTAACCCCAAAAATCCACGCAACTGCCTCAAATTTATGGGTGTCGGCCAATCTACCATGGCTTTTATTTTCTCCGGATCTATTGCCACTCCAACCGCTGATATCACATGACCCAGATATGCTACTTCTGTTTTGCCCAATTCACACTTGTTAGGATTAGCATAGAACTTGTGATCTTCCAATTGTTGCATCACCATAGATAAGTGTTCGATGTGTTGCTGCTCGCTTAGGCTATAGACTAAAATATCGTCATAGAAGACAAGTACAAATTTACAAAGGAATGGCCGAAAGATGTCGTTTATTATGGACTAGAATATGGCTGGAGCGTTGGTTATGCCAAATGGCATAACCAAAAATTCATAATGGCCTTCATGGGTTCGAAAAGCGGTCTTAGCCACGTCCTCTTCCTTGACCCGTATATGGTGGTATCCCGACTTCAGGTCCAGTTTCAAAAATATCAGGGAGTCGTGTAGTTCATCGAGTAATTCATCAATAACGGGTATCGGGTACTTATCGGGTATGGTCACTTTGTTTAAGGCTTGATAGTCGACACAGAATCGCCATGAACCATCCTTCTTTTTAGCGAGCAACACCGGACTGGAAAACGGACCATGAGAGGATCGTATAATCCCTACTTGCAACATGTCTTGGACCAGCCTCTCTTTTTCGTTTTTTGAGCATGCGGGTACCAATAAGCCTGCACCGAGACCGGTTCTGCCCCTATTTTAAGAGTAATGGAATGCTTCCTTCCCCTTTTTGGTGGAAGCACATTTGGCCATTCAAAAAAGCCTCGATAGTTTTGGATTACTTCTCGTAAGAATTCTGGTGCATCGGGCAGATTGATTGGGGCTACCGTTTTCTCGACTCGGTTCATCTGGACAATATATCCTCCTCTTTCTTTGACAACTGTACACATCATATTTTTCAGTGTGATCTGTGATCGGTCTAAAGACGGATCCCCCTTCAAGCTAACAGAGGTACCATTGAGTTGGAATTTCATAAGTTGTGTCTTCCAATTAGTAGTGATGGTCCCCAATTTCTCTAACAACTGGATACCCAGGATCACATCTGAATTTCCTAGTGTTAAAGGTAAAAAATCCTCAAACACTTCAAGGCTTTGGATGAGCAATCTCACCCCCTTACATTCACCATATCCTTTGACTGCCTCCCTTGTTCCCAATGTTACCCCAAAACCCTTCGTGTTGATACTGGGAACCCCTAACTTATGAATGATAGCTAGGGATAAAAAATTATGAGTAACCCCTGGATCAATTATGACTACTACTTCTGATCCGTACAAAGATCCTTTCAATTTCATTATCTTGGGGTTGGTGATCCTCATTACAGAATTAAGACAGATCTCAGTTGAGGGTTGCTCACCGACTTCCTCTATTGGTGGCTCATTCACATCTTCCCCATCCTCTTCTTCGTGGGTTAACAGAACACTCAATTCCCGACGACAAAAACGGTGGTCTATGTTCCATTTTTCATCGCATCTGAAACATAATCCCCGCTCCCTTTTATTCTGCAATTCCTTGTCTGAAAGTCGTCGCACCTCACGCACGGTTCTTCCTCCAACAGTTGCTGCGACGTTGGGATAGAAGAGGGTTGCCCTGCAGATGTGATTGACATTGATTGAAATGGTGATGAACCAACTAAGTCCATTGCCTGGTCCATGTTGCGAGGTCCAAGGACCTGGACTCCAACCCGTATTTCGGGCTTAAGCCCATTAATAAAATGACCCAGGGATATCTAATCAGGAATATTCGTAAGTGGGGTGGCCAATTCAATGAACCAACTCTGATAATCTGATACAGTACTCACCTGGTTTAGGGCTAACCACTGCTCGTGAAGAGAACCGCTGTTTGTCGGTCGAAATTTCCTGAGGAACATCATCTTCATCTCTTCCCAACGGTTAATGAGTCGATGTCGATGCTCCCACTGATACCACAGGAGCACATCTCCTTCCAATGCCACTACCACCGCTTCCAGCTTTTCTGTTTCGGTTAAACGGTAGAACGTGAAATAGCGTTATGCCCGAATAATCCACCCATCTGGATTGTTTCTGTCAAATAACGGCATATCTAACTTTCGAAACCTCCAATTTATTCATCCCCCTGAATTATTCGATCCTCCAGTCGTCTCAGTTGGTTTTGCGGAACTCCCAGTCGGCGATTGTCCAACAAACGAGAATTTGGGTTCAGACAGAGAAGCTCGAACTTCTTCTCGAATTGAGGATGGAGTTGCACGTTTTCTGCCGCCATTTCGGTAAAACGTTGAGTGATCAACGTCATTTGCTCCGTAAATTATTGCTGTAAGGTTTTCTTCAGGTCTGTCAACGTGGCCACACCACTGCCACGTCTTCTTCCACTGTCTTAACCCTCTGAGTGACAGGGTCAATTCTGGGAGGCACCATGGTCGAATAGGATCGAGGGCTCTGATACCAATCTGTTATGCACCGAGAAAATGATAATAAAAGCAATTACAGGGTAACTAGGGATGAGTGCCAAATGCTTTAATGTCAGAAACAAAAGAAGAGTAGCTATCTTTTCGAGAGGATGGTCTCTCCCATACAAAACTGAGTAAATTTTCTGGATGACCCCACCACTAACAACATCAACTTATTTATACTAAATCCTCCACTCATAACTACTATTATACCCAAAAATGCCCCTGTAACAGATTCCCAAACCACCCAGGAATGAAACTCATCACTTATCTGTGGTCTCCCTCTAACTCAACTTATCTCCCCTTCTCCTTCGACTATAGGTAAAGCGAATGGGAGGATGCTTAACAAATTATCGGACACATTAAGTTAAAACATATATCATGAATTTTTAAAGTATATCGAATAACTATCAAACACATCGAGCTTGTACAAATGCACTACACAAATATTCATGATTACCTAGTGAATTCTACGAAGACCGCCTAATTTGATTAGGAAACATGGAGATGCAATCAATAATATCAATTTGCATAAGATAAATAACGGCTGCCATGAAGAGTACAATGATCATAGTGACTGACTATTGCTTTCCTCGTAAAAGGAATTATTAGTGTCCATGTTTGCTTAAGAGTAATGATTACTGCTCAAGTTGTAAATGAGGGGAATGAACAAGTTAGGGATGATCTCTTTTTCTCCTACGCATGTTTTTCCTTGAATAAGGTTTAATAACATAATAGTAAATAAGTCCGCTTCTATTCATTGGAATTAGATGAAAATATGTTTATAGGGAGTTTTATGGTAGGTAGAAAGTGTTATCATTAATGAGATCTCTATAGTGATAATCAATAAGAGTATGTTTAATGGAGAAAGTGCTTGTATGTTATCGAGAACTATCTAGACAATACTGAAACCATCATGTAGAAAAAGATAAGGATTACATGTGTTTAACACTTGTTTTTATTCTGCAGGTGAGTAGGTTTAACAGGAAAAATGACTAATAAGCGATAAAAGTTGGTTATAAGTGCATACATGCGTTGATTGTCGAGCCCGTTGAAAAAATAAAATAAACACACAAGTTCAATACCGTTGATATTATAAACATGAGAGTACATATAGACCACATTAAGCATAAATCGAGTTAAAACTAATTCGTGCATCGTTTTCTTGTTTTTTTTCTCGTTTTAGAACCAAGATGATTCATTTTCCTATGTTTTCTTTCATCTGAAATTTAAATAAATAAAGTTAATCTTCGGTTTGGATCTTTGTGTAAATATTAATGCAAAACATATTGTTTTGAAGTTAAAACTACATTATTTTTACAAAGATTTAGAAATTTATTAATAATTAAACTTAAAAAGTATATTTATTATTTTTTATATATACTATATTATAAAACATTTGGTTCAAATTCATAAAAACAACTTTTTAAGTATTATGTACTACTATTTAATGCTAAATTACTTGATTTTCAACTTTACAAGTAAATGATGTATGAGTACAAAATTTTTAAAGCTACATATTTGATGTAACAACCCAGAAAAAAACAACAACCAAGCATAATATAAAAGATTCCCAAACGGGTCCCAATACAATCATTTCAAATTTAAACAATAGAGTTAACAACGGAAGTCTCTACTACAGCCAATAATTTCTAAGATAAGACAAACTTCAAATGCTAGGACTAACGCATCTACTTGAGCCCACTTCTATGCCTTCACACCTTTTCCTTCCCTTTACTGGAAGTACCACTAGCGCTCCTTCCTAAAATGAGGTTTTAAGTTGAAAAACAAGGGTTAGACCATAAGGTCTAGTGAATTCCAGACGAGAACAGTTAAAAAGAACAATGTAGTGTCAGTTTACATAAAAATTGAGATAACCTCGACGGTACATAACATATGTAGATAATGCACAAGAATAAGCTTCAACACTTCACACCCAAGGACAACCGCAATCAGGGCACAAGCAGACTCCCCTCTCGCCTCGGGGCCCAAGTAGACTCCCCATCCCTACATGTGCATAAAACAGATTTCACGCACATGTGGTTTTCCATTCATTTCCAAGGAATCAAGAAGATCCCACATTAATTGCTCTTCTTAAACGGCCATCTCCACATAACTTAAACCAGATGAATCCATTTATAAACATAATCAACAATTGGCATCATGTATAAATATGTACGTAAAGATGAAGCAAAATATAACATGTTTCTCATTTACCTATTTCAGAGTTTTAAACCAATATAAAATTTCAAACGAGTAAAATAGTTGTCGGGAACTCACCAGATTGCAAGATGTGAGCACAAGAAGTTCCTAATTGGCACGAGAAACTCCCACAATTTATTTGTACGAAACAACCATTAATCCCCCATAAGATAAATACAATTAATGACGGGCCACTCCTCACTGGGTCTGACTCCCAAATTTAGTCGACGACCGACCCAAACCCAACGCCCAAAGTTATAGTCTTCCGGCTCAAGCCAAGCCCGGGTCCAAGACTCCCGGTTGAGACGTTACATCCCAGCCTCGGGTCACCGGTTGGAGTTTGGCTAAAACCCGGGTGATCCCGGATGTCACTCCCGTGTGATCCCGGTTCCACTCGACGACACAAACAAAGGTTAGACGATTTAGACCTCTCGGTAAAAGGGAAAAACATCGAGAGTATACATCCTTTTTTCCCCATTAATCCCGAAACCAACCTACTAACTTACTAACCCCTAAATCGACATACCTCAACTGAAAAAAAGATTTTTCCCAAATCGATCAAACCCAAAATCCTATTCCTAATCTTTTAACAGTAAGAGGTTTCATCATTTTTGATGCCAAAAATTACTCAAAGAATAATTTAAGGTTGATGTGGAGCTTTATCCAACTAAAGAAAGTAACAAGTCGACAATACGCGCGATAAACAATAAAATAAGGAGACAAGGGATTTGGTGGTGCGGAAAAAATCTCAACGAGGAAAAAACCACGGACGACAGATAGATATCATCGTGCACTATGATCAACAATCAGGGGTGATGTTCTTAGATATTATAATGTATTATACGATGAATAGCTAGAACAAGTGTATAAACTACAGATCGTGCGTGAAAATACTTTTGTCGTGTATGTGTTGTACTGCTGATGTGTGTTGCTAGAGAGAGAATGCAATAGTTCTTCGTAGAGCTTATAAGTTTAGTAATTCATATATCCAATGTTCGATGTCCCAATGATGGATGTATCCTTCGTATTTATAGCATTGATTCTTCATAAATATGTTTCTCGTAACGGTTGTTTCTTCATGAATGATCTTGATGGTGTTTGATTGGATATGACTGTTGGTACTTATGAGCATTTAAACCTGCATTAAATAAATATTGGGTAATACGTTAGTATAGTCGTGGTCGAGATTAATCTTACGACGGTCATACGACGCTCGACCGATCTTTGAGAAAGTCTCGACGGATGTTATGGTTATGTTTGGTGGATGAGACCTTATCTTAATACAAGATAAGTCATGTGAAATATGCATTAAATGTATCTTCGTCGAGGTCATGCATTTTTGACCTAAACAGTTTGTCCCCAAAATTTGAAATTTAAGCAGGAATTTTAAATTCAAATTTTGAAAGTTTTTTGCCACGTGTCACTCCAGGGAAGGCTCTTGTTGCGGCGGAACCGAATCGGTTCGTTTCTGACTAGACCCATGATGGTCCAACTGACACTTGTGATGTCATGATGGCATGTTTTTGCATGCGTGACAGTTGTTAGGACAGGTATTGAAGATCTAACGATGCACTCGAAAAGACGATCGACACGTGTCGATCATCGAGCGATGGTGCTCGATACGATTTTCATGTATAAATAAGAGATATCCAGGGATATTTCCTTCTACGCTTCCATTGTATTTCTAGAGAGAAATTCCATAGAATCTTTGCCAAAAAAACTTTCGATATCTTTTCCCGTTTTAGCTTTCGATCGAGGTTTTAGAGAAACTATTTAAGGTACGGTCTCTTGTAGCTTCTTTCATGCGATTTAAGACTTACGCTAGAAAACCTAGGAAGAACTGGGATATATTGGGTTTAACCACCCTAAAGATTAACCTAACAGGTTTAGCAATGTCGTCTGAACCTACTAGCACGATCCAGAGTCAAGACGACTTAGATGCTCTTAGGCGCTTAGCGCAGATTCCAGCGGGTATCGCTATAAATTCCCCTGGTCAGGTTCGTCCTGACATGTGTCCGGAGGGATACTTCGTCATCTACGAATATCCCTTCACGATAGGGTTTAAATGGCCTTATTCACCTCTGTCGAGGCTTTTTATGTTAACCTTTAACCTTACGCCTGGGCAACTCATGCCCTAATTTTGGAGAGTCGTCTTGGTCGTTGGGCGACTAACGGGGTCATGGGGGTCACCGTTCGACGTGAACGACTTCCTTACGGCGTACGTCATGAAAACTGAAGGTTTCACCGTTACAGTCTTTTCTCGAAGTATCGGGGCAATCACACACTGGTACTTAACACTGCGGTTAATGGCCATGGGTGGAAGTCTCGATACGCCTTTGTACGTATGGCCTCATTGGGTCCACATAGTGATTGGCTCAAGCCTAACTGGAACACATCGAGTGAGTTTTTTAATTTTTCGCCTTTGTCGTTTGTACTTTATTTGACTTATTCACTAATGTTTTTCTTTTTGTTGATTTCAGCAATCAAGTTCGACGAAGTACGACCAAACAGTGATTCGGTGTACAAGGTAACCCGTTTTTTGGGTTATAATAAGGTCGATCGATCCTACTCTCCCCTTTCGTCGACAAGCACCGACGACGACGTGACCATCGTTGAGCCTTCTGAGGTCGCGGAGGACGAAGGGGAGAAAGAAGAAGAAGAGAATGAGGAGGAAGAAGAAGAAATGACAGGTAATATGCTCGATTTTTCTCCTTTTCCATTAATTTTCTTTGTCTCTTTCTTCGTAATTTTAACTTTGTCGTGCGTTTCGGCGGATCACCTGCGAAGACCACCAGTACGGCCGATCGGAGGAAGGCCCAGCTGGATTTGGCCCGTAAGGGCAAAGAGAAGAGGAAAGCGGCTGCGACTACTGGTCCGGAGCCTGCCCAAACGTACATGGATGTCGGTTCCGAGGGAACCGTCGTCGAGGGGTGGCGATGCATCGAGCATCGCTAGCCCCGAGAAGGCGAAGATGGGTGACCCAATCCAGGTGGTCCCCATAAGCGTCACGCCTCCAGTGACGGAGTCCCCGAAGGAGCCAAACGTCGAGCGTTCTCCTTCGGAGGATGTTCGGGCGACAAAGGCACTGGGTCCAACCCTCCCTCGAGCGACAAGGGAAAGGGACCCACAGATGTTTAGACGGTCAACTTTACGTTGCCGTCGAACTTCATGGCGGATGATATCCTCGACCGGGTGAGGATATTTCCCCACCTGGGAAAGTACTTGCTTCCCCACTTTATGGGGAAGTTCAAGGAAATGTTTGTCCATGACGTCGGATCTCACGTCTCGGGTCTCGCGTTCATGGTAAGTGTTAGATCTCGGATTTATTGGATTCAAGATCATCCAATCTGAAGATTGAAATCTGAAGCTAAAGCTGAAAAGTCACTCTCAATATTAGTCTAATGCTAGTTTGTAATAAAATGTCAAAGTTTGTTTTTAGTATTTTATTATTATTCCTAAATATCTATTTGTTAAGATATTTAGGATATTATTTAGTTTAGATATTATTAAGTTTAGATATTATGTGTTAGGTGAGATTTTAGTATCATCTAACAATCTCAATATCTGATAACATATCACAAATCAACCAAGAACACTGTTCATCAGAGAGAAAACAGAGAGAGAGCTTTAAAGAGAAATCAGATCAATATGTAATTCGTGGTTATTAATCAAACAGGTTGGTTTATCATTTATGTTTGTGATTGTTTGTATTGTCTGGTAAGATCGTGTTCAAATATAAGGGACTAACAATTGGTATCAGAGCTTAAACCAGATTCAAATCAATTTAAAGACATCGACTCTGTGTTCTTCATCTTCAAAACATTATTGAGTTTTAGAGTGTTATTGGTGTTAAAATCGATCAGGTTGTGATCGATTAGTGTTCTAGATCGATTGGGTAGTGTTTAATTTCAATATTGCACCATAATCGAATTCTAGTTTTGTGATTTTGGTATCAAATAGTTCACGAGTTCAACACACTGTTCCATCGATCATTTTTTCAAAAAGTGCTTGTTTTTTAGATCAAAAGCTTGTAATCTGTTCTAGAAGTGTTAGTGGTCTATTTGTTAAATTTTGGGACTGCTAATCGAAGTCTAGATATGTTAATTTGTGGATCAAAGTCGTTTTTCGAAGCTGCAGGGATGAACTCGTGAGAGTGCAAGTTTTGCGCCAGTTCATAGTCTACTTTGCGCCATCAACTTCTCGTGCAAAGTTTCATTTCGCGCGACCATCTTCTCGCGCAAGTCTCCATTTTGTGCCATCAACTCTTCGCGCAAACCTCCATTTCGCGCGACCAACTACTCGCGCAAACCTCTATTTTGCGCCATCCTCTTCTCGCGCAAAACTCCTCAAGGGTGTGAAAGTGACTTTTGCGCCAGCTACTTTTAGCGCAAAGTCTGTTTTCGCGCCAACCCCTCTTAGCGCAAAGTTGACTTTTGTGCCAGCCTCCTTTAGCTCAAATTTGTGCTTTTGCGCCAGTTCTTGACTTAGTCTTTCTGAATCGAATTATTCAGTATTTATCTGATTTTATCTGGACTAACGATCAAATACAAGTTCTTATCAAACATAAATCAAACAGGATGACATCAAGAGAAGCTTTAGCTATTGGAACTGACACAAAGCCACCAGTACTCTTTAGGGTAGAGTATGAGCAGTGGAAAGATCGGTTCATGGACTTCATAGAAAGACATGATTTGGGTGCATTAATCAGGAAATCTTTAGAAGAAGGAGTTATACCACCTGTTATGAAGACTCGTATGGTTGGGACTGAGGAAGAACCATATCAACTTAGGTTTGATGAACTCGATGGTGAAGACCTAAAGAGAGCAAAAGCTGATAGATTAGCAAAGTCTTTCATTCTTCAAGGCATTACTAATGAAATATATGTAAAGATTGACAGCTACAAAGCTACAGGCAAACAGATGTGGGATCAACTGGAGAAAATGATGCTTGGTTCAAAAGTTGGAAACCAGCTCAAGATATCCAACTGCCTCAATAACTATGAAGAGTTAAAGGCAGAGTTGGAGAATCTCTAGAAGAAACATATGACAGATTTGTGACCTTGCTGAATGAGTTAAGCAAGAACAAGGTCAATAAAATACAAATAGAACTGAATGTCAAATTCCTAAGCATCCTTCAGCCTGAATGGAAAAGGTTTACAAGACAGATGAAGCAAATAAAAGATCTGAACGATATTCCACTTCACGAGGTATATGAAACCCTCAAGCAGAATGAGGAAGAGGTGGATGAGATCATGGATGAAAAGAGACAGTCTGAGAAGACAGTTGATGATTCAATTGCTCTTGTTGTGAAGAAGAAGAAGAAGATGATTGTGTCTGAATCAGATGAAGATGAAAGTGAAGCGAACTCTGACTCTGACGACTGTGAAAAACTAAAGCATGCTATGCTTATGTTGACCAAGGTTTTTCAAATAAAGTTCTACAAAAATCCTAGCTCGAACAGTCAAAGGTATTCATATGGTCCTAGTAACTATGTTCACAAGGAGAGATTTGAAGGAAAGAGGTTAGAGGAAAGGAAGCCAAAAGAGAAAAGGTATAAAGCTGAACAGACCAATCAGCAAGAACCTCCAAAGTGCTACACTTGTGGTAGACTTGGACATTTTGTCAAAGACTGTCGAAGACCCAAAGTACGGAACTCCGACTACTATAAGAACAAAATGCTTCTTGCAAAGCAACAGGAAGCTGGAAAGGCATTAATGGCAGAAGATGAGTTCTGGCTATATCAGTCAGACCAAGAAGATGAAAATGAAGAGAAAGACGAAACAACACATCTATGCTTCATGGGAAAGCTGGAATAGAAGCTGAAGCTAATTCCGATGAAGAGGGCAACGAAGAGGTATGTGATTTAACTGAATCAGATTTCTTAAATCAAATGCATGCCATGATGACAAAACTCCAAGAATTAGAGTCTAAACTTAAATGTGAAAAAGGTGTTATTAATGACAAAAACCAATCAATACAGAAACTTAGTGAGGATATTTCTGAGAAGAAAGTATTGATTGAGATTTTACATAAAAACATTGACATCAACGCAAAAGAAAAGACCATGATTCTTAAATAGATTGCTGAAACAAATTCTAAATTGAGAATGTCTGAGTTTGATTTCAAAGAGCTTACGAGAATGTATTCTTCGCATTCCGAAGAAAACAAATCTTTACTTGTAAAACCAAATGCTTTGGAAAAGAAGTTATACTTATTGGGTCAAACTGAACAAACCATTCATCTAAACAAACCCAAAAAGAATAAAGAGAGTTGGGGAATTGGTTATGAGAATCCTAACTACCTTAAAAAGGGTATATCTGAAGTTCCAGCACTTTATGATTTTTCATTCTTAAGACTTTCTCATCGATTCCCTGAACTTAAAGTTTTCTGGACTGGACTGTCTAAAGAGGATGAAGCCAAGGAAACAGAAAAACGAAAGATCAAATCCAAATTTCAACTTCCATTTCTTTATGGGAAGTTGAATCAAAGTTATGATTCTGTTCAATCAAAATCTCTTTCAAATGATTTTTTTGAGAGTTATTCTGTAAAATAAATGGAGGCTAAACCTATTGAAGGTAAACTTTACGTCCCTCCTCTCATCTTGGAAAGTAAAACTTCTGAACTTGAGACATCTTTAGCAGATGAAAGACTTTTGATTGAAGTTGAACAAAAAGTGTTTTCAACTGTGCTTAAGAATACTGAACTTTCTAAATCAACTAAGGCTTCAAAATCTGATGATATGTTTAGTTTAACGGATGGAGGGTTTGATTTTCTAAACTCTGATGGTGTTTTAGATGATTGTTTTGATCAATTTGATTTTAGTGCCAAACTTCCTAATCATTCGTCTTTTGTTGTGAATTCCTTTGGATTATCCAGTATGTTTGAGAAAGGTAAATCATCAACGAAAGTTGATAAATCTGTCTCTGTGAAAGGTAAGAAGAAATCTCTGCATTCACAGAAACCGATCATTACTAGTAAGCCAAAGAAGAAGCATTCGTTTGATACTCACAATTCTAACTCAAAAGTTTCAAATGTTTCAGATATGAGCAAGAAAAGGCTTGGAGTTAAATCTAAGTGGCAACCAAAACAGGAGATTGACGAAACTGTTCTTTCTAGTGTTGATTGTAATAAGACTACGACTAGTAAAGATGTGTTGATTGCGAATATTGTTGTTTCTAAACCTAATCTTGTGGTTTCTAGCAAAAAATATTCTATGAAGCAATTATTCCAGTTACGTCTGTCTGCTAGAAAGTCTTCATATTATGATAAACATGATTATGCTTCTTGTCAAGATTCTGATAATTGGTTTGGCACATATCATGTACACTCTTATAATTCTAATTCTTCATTTGATTCTCAAAAGCAAAGAGGACCCAAATTTCAATGGGTACCAAAATCATGTACTAACACCTTAGGTCGCATTTATAAGTGGGTACCTAAATCTCTTGTTTCGTAATTTCTCTTGTGCAGACCCGTCATATGTGGTACTTGGATAGCGGGTGTTCCAAGCATATGACCGGGCAGAAAGGTATGTTGACCAACTATATAGAGAAGTATTGCGGAACAGTTCGATTTGGAAACGATCAGTTTTCAACAATTATGGGTTATGGTGATATGGTACACGACAAAGTCACGACTAAGTAGGTGAGCTATGTTGAAGGCTTAGGACACAACCTTTTCAGTATAGGCCAGTTCTGTGACAAAGGCTTAGAGGTAAATTTCAAGGCCAAGAGGTGTTCTGTTCGTACTGAAGATGGCAAGGAACTCTTGGTCGGCACTCGAAAGTCCAACCTCTACACAATCAATTTGTCAAACGTCCAGACTGACAAGCAGGTATGTCTACTCTCAAAAGCCTCGATGCAGCAAAGCTGGTTATGGCATCGACGACTCTCTCACCACAATTTTCGGTACATCAATAAACTGGTCAGTGGAAAGTTAGTGAACGGACTTCCTGAGCTAAAGTATGTCAAAGAACATCTGTGTGTAACGTGTGAAAAAGGTAAGATGAAGAGAGCTCTGCAAAAACCAAAGCCTGAACCGAGTACAAGCGCTCCTTTAAAGTTGTTGCATATGGATATCTGTGGTCCGATGCGAACGCAAAGCTTAGGCGGAAAGAAGTACATATTAGTTATCGTGGACGATTATTCGCGATACACGTGGGTCAAATTTCTACGTTCAAAAGATGAGACGCCCGAAGTACTCATCACATTTCTGAAGACAACGTAGGTGAATCTGCAAAAACCAGTCAAGCTTCTCAGAACTGACAATGACACAGAGTTTAAGAACAAAACAGTCAAAGAATATCTCGAATCAGTCGGGATTTCACATCAATACTCTGCTGCACGTACGCCTCAACAGAATGGAGTAGTCGAAAGGCGAAATCGTATGCTAGTCGAGGCTGCTCGAACTATGCTAAGCCAATCTGACTTACCTCTATTTCTATGGGCCGAAGTTGTATCGACTGTGTTATACACTCAGAATCGTTCCATGATACACTGCAGATATAAGAAGACTCCATATTCGTTAATCAACAACCGAACACCGACAATCAAATACTTTCATATATTTGGGTGTAAGTGTTATGTTCTAAATGACAGAGAGATTCTGAACAAGTTCAGCGCTAAAGCGGATGAAGGCATCTTTATTGGCTATTCCTCTACATCTACTGCATATCGTGTATACTTGAAGAAGTCAAATAATGTTGTTGAAAGCGTCAACGTTACATTTGATGAAGAGATGGCTTCTGAGCACGTTCGTTCAGAACCCGTGATAACAGGAGTACTAGCTTCTGGGCAAATCAGTCCAGAACCTGTCTCAAGCGAACAAATCAGATGGGGCATCAACGTCTACTAATCATTTATCTGATTTAGATTTATTATTTGAACTTTTTTATGATGAATTTCTTGGATCTAAAGTAACCAAATCTGTTGTGGTTGACAGGATGGAAGACTCAATGACTACTCATCCAACCATTTCAGATATCTCTACTGAATCCGATTCCACGATTCAACAAGAAGTTCAAGTTCAAATACCTACTCCGACAGTTGAAGCTGTGACCAATAATGAAGAGACAGAAGTTGCTGACCAAGCTGTACCTACTGAGACTTCTGCGCCTACTACTTCAACTGAACCCCCCATTCCTACTGAACATCCTGAAGAAGATAGCTTACTTAGTGCTTTCGCTAAGGTGACGACTTGAATTCATATATGATGATATTGATCTAAGTACATATAATCCACTCCCTCATGAACACAAATGGACCAAAGCCCACCCGATAAGCCAAATCATTGGAGATCCAACAAAACCAGTGAAAACTAGGTCTGCTTCTATGAATATGTGTATGCATGAATCCTTTCTGAGCAAGATCGAGCCTACTTGCGTATCTGAGGCCCTTGCTGATTCCGATTGTGTGACTGCAATGCAAGAAGAGCTGAATCAGTTTGAAGTACTTAAAGTCTGGAGACTCGTACCCAAACCTCAAGGTAAAACCATAATTGGTACGAAATGGGTTTTCAAAATCAAGAAAGATGAAGATGGTACTGTTATCAGAAATAAAGCAAGACTTGTTGCCAAGGGATATAGGCAAGAGGAAGGAATAGATTACAACGAGACTTATGCTCCAGTGGCGCGTTTAGAGGCAATTCGGATGTTTCTAGCCTACGCAACCCACAAGAACTTCACGGTCTTTCAAATGGACGTGAAGACAACATTTCTGAATGGCATTCTCAAGGAGGAAGTCTACGTCTCGCAGCCAGAAGGCTTTGTTAATCAATAGAAACCGAATCATGTATACGTTCTCGATAAAGCTCTTTATGGGCTGAAACAAGCTCCTCGCGCCTGGTATGATGTCTTATCTAAGTTTTTGGTCAAGCCAGGTTTTACAAAAGGTACGGTTGATACCACTTTATTCCTTAAAAAGGAGAAAGCCGATATCATTCTAATTCAAATATATGTGGATGATATTATTTTTGGCTTTACAAATCCTAAATACTGTAAGAATTTTTCAAACCTTATGGTGTCACGTTTTTAGATGAATATGATGGGAGAGATGAAATTCTTTCTCGGATTACAAGTCAAACAATTTTCATCGGGGATTTTCATCAATCAATCTAAGTACATTCTTGATATTCTTCGAAAGTTCAAAATGGAAAATTGTAAACCGGTTGGTACCCCATTGGCACCTGGTACTAAGATTGGCACCTGGTACTAAGATTGGCACCGATCCTTCGGGAAAGGCTGTTGATGTTACGACTTATAGAGGGATGATAGGTTCTTTAATGTATCTCACTTCAAGTAGGCCGGATATAATGTTTTCTACATGCTTATGTGCTAGATATCAGGCTAATCCTAAAGAATTCCATGTGTCTGCAGTTAAGCGCATTTTTAGGTATCTAAATGGGACTGCAGATCTTGGTCTGTGGTATCCTAAAGATACTAGCTTTGAACTAACAGCATATACAGATGCAGATCATGTTGGTTGCATGCTAGACAGGAAGAGCACGTCAGGTCATATACAGTTCCTCGGTGATAAACTCGTCAGTTGGGCATTGTTTACCAAACCCTTGGACGAAAAGAGATTCAATTTTCTTGTCTCTAGGCTTGGTATGTTAAATCTTAAGACCTAATCGGTGGTTACCTATTAAAGTTTCTTATTTTAATTTTTCATCATTTCTTTTTCTTTATGTCCGCAAGATATCTGCACTTTAAAAGTCTGTTCATGATCTTAGGGGGAGTATGAGAAGAAATTCATAGATGATCAATGTTATTTTGAAGGGGAGCATACCCAATTTCTGCATTTACCTTTTCTGTCAAATTTTTGTAATGCATGATTTTAGGGGGAGCTTTTACAAAGCAAAGGAGTATGGCTATGACTTCTGATTATTTATGATCAGAACTCGTACTTTCATCGTTTTACTGCTTTTTGTCTTTTTAATTTCAGTGAATAAATTTGCTTTGACTATGACTTAAGACTTTTGCAGTTTGAGAGATGCTTACAAGTTCATATCTTTATGACTTTAAGCTTAACTTCATGAGATGTAAGATTGCACGTCAAGGTATAATTCTTTATATTAATCTCACATATGGTTGAAAGAAGGACACCTTTCAATCATTGAAAACTTGTTCTCAAATGTTCAAATCACTTCCCGATTCTCAAAATCGATTTTATAATTTGGAAGTGAAATTTTTAAATTTTTTCTAGATCTACTTTGTGCTTTAACTGAAATAGTTAAACCATTTTGAGCATCATATGAATTCTAGGAAAACATCAGATTTCATTTTGCTAGGACTTAACACAACTTCTACGGATACACGTTAACCTGTGTTTTCTACCCAAGAAGTTAATCCATAGTGATTGAGTGTGAGGAGTCAAAATAAATGAGTGTGGGATGTGTGATGAGGTAAATCAGAAAAAGAGAGTTTGGTTAGAGTGAGCTTAATGTTTAAAAGAAAGAGGGTGTGAGAATAGAGTTAAAAGAATATCAGAACTCTGCACCAACTTTTTCTGAGCCGGGCAGCCACATTTCGAATGTTTCACAATTCTTTGGTGATCATTATTGAAACAGGCAACTAGCCCATGCCAACTCTTGATCAAACCTCACCAACCACTCATTTTCTACTCAAATAGAAAGTGTTTCACATTTTCAAAGGGGAAGCAGCACATTTGCTATCTGATTTTCATTTGGAAAATCTGGATATTGAAAAGAAGGAAGTCTGCCCCACCTTCGCACTTCAATCATGCACATTGAGTATGTGTTTAACTTACTGTTGTCTTAGTGGTTTACACAATTTTGAGCCTATAAGCAATCATCCATGCTTAATTCTTTCTATCACAAGCACGAACACACAAGGAATTTGTTTCTTTGTCATAACGTTTATAGAAATTACCTTCGTGGTGTTTCGATGATTAAATGGAAGCCCTGGGGGAGTGAACATCAAAAAGATCCTTTCCAATGTGTACTCATTATACACAGTGACTTAGTGTTACTGACAGGCATTTTAACTGATTCATTTGTTGATTCAGGTGTTACACGATTATTTTGTTTGGATTTGCAAAGATCTGGATGAATATCTTTTGAATTGACGAATCAGAGGCTCCTAATGAAAGACATTTCTTACTAAAAGTTTTGATGAAGTCGTTGCTCTTTTCATCAAAAAGGGGGAGAAGAGCTAACCAAGAAATGGAAGAGATCACAAGTTTAGAGAAATGTCCAAGATCGAATTCTTCAAAGACAAAGTATTCTGAAGACATGCTGATTTTAGTGAAAATTTATTGAAGATACTTTGCTAAAGCATTATGAGCTAAAACTGGAGATTATTACATATTGAAGACAAAGAAGGAGATTGCATCTTCTGAGCTGAAAGAGAAGATTGAATTGCTAAATCCTTTTAGTAATGATCTTGATCCAAAGGGGGATATTTTTAGATCTTAGATTTATTGGATTCAAGATCATCCAATCTGAAGATTGAAATCTGAAGCTAAAGCTGAAAAGTCACTCTCAATATTAGTCTAATGTTAGTTTGTAATAAAATGTCAAAGTTTGTTTTTAGTATTTTATTATTATTCCTAAATATCTATTTGTTAAGATATTTAGGATATTATTTAGTTTAGGATATTATTTAGTTTAGATATTATTAAGTTTAGATGTTATGTGTTAGGTGAGATTTTAGTATTATTTAATAATCTCAATATCTGATAACATATCACAAATCAACCAAGAACACTGTTCATCAGAGAGAAAACAGAGAGAGAGCTTTAAAGAGAAATCAAATCAATCTGTAATCCGTGGTTATTAATCAAACAGGTTGGTTTATCATTTATGTTTGTGATTGTTTGTATTTTCTGGTAAGATCGTGTTCAAATATAAGGGACCGACAGTAAGTATAATCGATACTTTCTTTATATATATTTGTTTGTTGTGTACTAACGTGTGTCATGTGTTTCAGATGTTCCAGGCTTCCCTTGGTCTTTATAGGGAGATGGAAAGGATTAGACGCCTCCTACCTACTGCCCTCGACAAGGCGAAGGCGGCGCATGAGAGGGAGCAGGCTGACCTGACCCGAGAGAAGGCGACGCCACTTAGCGGGGAAGAACCCACTGGCCAACGCGAAGGAAGACCTCGAGACCTATCTTGCGGAGATCGGGAACGAACAGGACCTAGATTCTGAAGATGAGAAAGACGTCAAAGAGATCGAGGTCGACAAAGAGGAGGCCAAGATAGATGAGACCCCTGCTGGTGATGTCGCTACTTCAATGCCGACAGAAGATGCTCCTCCGTCCTGAGCTTTACATATTTTTTCTTTTCATGTTTTATTTGTTTTAATTTTTATACGGTCGACCGTTGGTGGTCGAGCCTTCCACGTGTAACAATTTATTTTTGGTTATTAATACAAATGGTTTTTATCTTATCTGTCGAACATGTCGAGCATTATAAAATAAATAAGCGTACACAACATCACATGATGAAGACATAAGTCATTATAGAATTTTTCAAACCTGAGAATCGTGCGACCAAGCAATCATTCAATCCAAAGATAATTTAAGGATACTTGTGACTGAGGCATTTCAAACAATTTCACCCAAGAATACTTGCGACTAAGGCAATCCGAGTAGTCCAATCTCAAAATTCTTGCGACCAAGGCATTCATTCATAGAAAATTGTTCTAAGTTAGACTTAGATTATAAATCTTGGAGTTTTTACAAGACTAAGTCGTGTGAAAGACTTATGGTCTTGTGTCGTGCGATCCAGCGAGGAAACAATGTCAGAGGTTGGTCGTTGGATAACCAACGACCCTCTGATGCCTAAGTCAGTACTCGATTGTGTCAAATAATCGTAATGAAATAATCAAAGAATTTAGAAAAAATACATTTTCAAATGTGTTGTGTTCCAACTATGTGGGATATCTTGGTCGTCGAGGGTTTGGAGCTTATAAGCACCTTTTCCCACGACCTTGGATATGCGATAGAGACCTTCCCATTTAATGGAAAGCTTAACTGAATTTGGCTCTTGAGTGTTTTGAAACACTCGACGTAAGACGTGGTCGCCTTCTTGGAAGACTTTGGTCTTTACGTTTTTGTTGAAATGTCGTTCAACTGATTTCTTTTGGGATGCCATTCAAATCAATGTTGATTCTCTCATTTCTTCAAGAGCGTCGAGGTTATAACTTAGGTCGACTAAGTTATGATCGACCGAGTTATGCCTCGATGTTTGTAGTTGGACCTCGATAGGTAAGACTGCTTCACAACCGTAGACCAACGAAAAGTGAGTTCCTGTGGACGTACGCGGAGTCGTACGATTTGCCCATAGGACCGAAGGAAGATCTTCGACCCACCTTCCCTTTGTTGCCTTCAAGTGCTTTTTGATCGAGTTTATAATAGTTTTATTACTCGACTCAGCAAGTTCGTTCGACTGAGGGTACTGTGGTGTCGACGTTGTGAGTTTTATGTTGTAATCCTCACAGAACTGTTGAGTCCTTTCACTTATAAATTGGGACCCATTGTCACAGATGATCTCAGATGGTATTCCAAACCTACATATAATATTAGTTTGGATAAATAATATAACCTCTTTATCCCGAACTTGGAAAAAAGCGGATGCCTCTACCCATTTGGAAAAATAATCTGTAGAAACGAGTAATAATACCTTTTGCCCGGGGGCGGGTGGTAATTTACCGACTATAGCCATTCCCCACCTCATGAAAGGCCAAGGAACTAAGGTTGAGTGTACGGGTTCAGAGGGTTTATACGTCATACCTGAGTGTCATTGATATGCGTCACAATTTTGCACATACCTGATAGCGTCTTGTCGTAGTGTCGGTCAATAGTAGCCTTGTTGTGATACTCGATTGGCTAAGCTACGATCGCCCGAGTGATTTCCACACTCGCCGTTGTGCATTTCTTGCAAGATGTTTTGGACTTGTGTTTTGCTAGTGATGCATCGCATGTTAAGACCAGTTATATGATCGTCGATAGAGTCTTCCTTGTATAACGACATATCTGGATGCTTTGAATCTGATCTTTCGAGAATTCATTCTGTCTTCGGGAAGTTGGTCTCGTGTTAGGTAGTTCATAATGTCGCTCGACCAATCTTCTTCTTTACTGTCAATCTGGGTGACATCGTCGTGATTGATGGACGACGTCGTGAAATGTACCATAGGTATCGTGTCAAACAATGGTTTGCTAATAGTTGATCCAAGATTGGCTAAAGCATCTGCTTGAGCGTTCAAATCTCTCGGGATTTGTTGGATCGAAAATGGATTGAATTTTGCAGATTTCGCCTTGGCTACTTTAAGATATGATGTCATTTTTGAGTCTTTAGCTGCAAATTCTCCATTCATTTGATTTACAACAAGGAGAGAGTCGCTTTTGACGTGCAACCCTTTTTTCCCCCAAGTCGTGCGCCATATTCATCCCTACGATTAAGGCTTCATATTCTGCTTCGTTGTTGGTTGCCTTGAAATCGCATCGTCTGGAGTACACCATCTTTCCCCCTGTGGCGGCTTTAAAACGATGACTAGTTCTATGCCTCTAGTGTTGGACGATCCATGGACATGTAGGATCCAGGGTTTGTCGTCATGAGTCGCCACAGAACAAACTTCGTTTTGCACTTCCTTCTCTAGTCCAGGACTAAAGTCGGCGATAAAGTCTGCTAGGACTTGCAATTTGATTGCAGTCCTGGGGTTGAAATCGATGTCGTAACTGCTGAGGTATATACTTCATTTCGTTAGTCGATCTGTTAATTTTGGCTTTCGCAAGATAGACTTAAGTGGAAAGTTAGTAACAACAGTTATAAGATGTGATTCAAAATAATGTCGTAACTTTTTTGCAGCAGTAACTAGCGATAATAAGAGTTTTTCCATTTATGAGTACTTGGTTTCAGCATCGAGTAAAGACTTACTTACGTAATAAATAGGCAATTGATGTTTGTCGTCTTCTCTTATCAGGACTGCACTTACCGTATTGGAGATGACAGCTAAATATAGCTGTAATACCTCATTGTCTTGTGGTTTTGATAGTAATGGAGGCGACGCCATATATTCTTTCAGTCTTTGCAACTCTTGTTCATGGTCGTCCATCCAATGGAAACCTTTATTTTTTCGTAGGACATTGTAAAATAGGTGACATTTATCTGATGACCGAGATATGAACCTGTTTAAGGTTGCCACTCGTCCTGTCAGACGTTGTACCTCTTTAAAATTTCTTGGTGATTTGATCTCGACGATTGCTTTAATCTGGTCTGGGTTGGCTTCAATGCCTCGTCGAGTCACCATGTATCCTAGGAATTTTCCAGCACTTACTCCGAAGGAACATTTCGTAGGATTAAGTTTCATGTGGTATTCTCGGAGTATGTCGAACGATTGTCTTAAATGCTCGATGTGATCAACAACTTTTCACGACTTGACGAGCATATCGTCAATATACACATCCATGGTGTCGCCCAGTCGGTCTTTGAACATTTTATTGACTAATCGCTGGTACGTGGAACCTGCATTTTTTAAACCAAAAGGCACGACCTTATAGCAATAAATACCTCGATCTGTCATAAAGGTTGTCTTTTCTTGGTCGTCGACGTGCATGAGTATTTGATTGTATCCCGAATAGGCGTCCATGAATGTTAAGAGCTCATGTCCAGCGGTTGCGTTGACTAATGCGTCGATATGTGGCAATGGAAATAGATCTTTTGGGCATGCTTTATTCAGGTTTGTGAAGTCTATGCACACCCTCCATTTTCCGTTTTTCTTTTGTACTACCACGACGTTAGCTAGCCATTCGGG
The DNA here is from genome assembly GCA_954870635.1 of Arctium minus. Taxonomy (NCBI): domain Eukaryota; kingdom Viridiplantae; phylum Streptophyta; class Magnoliopsida; order Asterales; family Asteraceae; genus Arctium; species Arctium minus. Next base: position 149,931,504 of record OX941081.1, read on the forward strand.
GTATTTCACTTCTCAGATCTTTCCGGTCTTGAGAAGGTTGTCGACTTCGTTGTTGATCACCTTGTTTCGCTCTGGAGCGAATTTTCGACCTTTTTGCTTCACTGGTTTGAACGATGGGTCCACATTTAACTTATGTGAAATAATGGTAGGGTCAATGTCAACCATGTCTTCGTGCGTCCAAGCGAAACAATCAGCATGATCCTGCAAAAAAGAGATTAGTTCTTTCTTAATAGAATAGTTGAGCGTCGAACCTATGAAGACGATATGGTTCAGTTTGCTTTGATCCAGGATAACTTCCTCCAATCGATAGTCGTCGACAACATTGGGAGTATCCTGGTTCTGTAATTGCTAGATGGATTGCTTTCTGGGTTTCATCGTCGTCTTGTAGCAATCCTTAGCAACTTTAGGTTCGCTCTTGATCTCCTGGACTCCCCATGGCATAGGGAATTTCATCGTCGGGTGATACGTCGAAGGGAATGCTTTCATATCATGTATCCAGGGTCGACCAAGAATAATGTTGTACGCCGAGGAACAGTCGATGACGCTAAATCTGGTCTGCTTGTTGATTCCTTTCGCGTAGACTGACAATGTGATTTCTCCAAAAGTGCTCGTTGCGTCCCCGTTGAATCCTACCAGTGTCGTCGAGCGACAAACGATATCTGATTTGTCGAGTCCCATAGCCTTGATGGTATCGAGAAAGATTATATTTGCTGAAATTTCCCCCATCAACTAACACCCTTCGGGCCAGGCAATTGCCAACTTTGAGTTGTATGATTAACTCGTCGTGATGTTTCTGATGTAGGTCGCTCAGATCATCCTAATCGAACGTTATCTTCATCGATTCCAATTCCAACTCTTCCTTTGATCGTAAGGACCATGGAATTGGTTGATTGTTTGCCACCTGACTAGCGTTCCTTTTCGCTGAGGAATACGTTAGACCACAGACGTCGAATCTTCCCGTAACACAATTTACGATTTTCTCGTGGTCAGGAGAGCGTGGTCGAATGTTGTTATAAGGTGTCACTGGTTCGTCGAAGATATTTTTAAGATTACCTTTTGGAACGTGCCATACGAGCTCTTTCTTAAGCGCTATACGGTCGTCTGTCTTGTGACCATGGTCATAATGGAAGTCGCACCATTTGGTCTTGTCTTTCTTGTCGTCGGTTTTATCACTTTTCTTTGGCCATCGAACTGTCACTTATGCGGTTCTCAATACTTCAACCAAGTCTTTAGAAGTACCTTTGAATCCATAAGAGGAAATCTTAGGATATTGGGGAAACTTGGGTGCGGTCGAGACCTTCTTCTTGTCGATCCTAACGTTCGATATTTGTCTCGATGGCTCCATCTTAACTTACGATTTGGCTTTAAATTCTGGTTTTTTTGACACTTAACGATTTTTTGTCGTTAGAGTGTTTACGTCGAAAGGCAACATCGTCCTCGACTCTCACATAAGCTAGAGTCCTTGCTCGCACGTCTTCAAAGTTTTCAGGAGGATATTTTGTTAAATCGGTGTATAGACCTGAGCTTTCATCCAGACCACGTTTGTATGCTTCAATCACTGTTTTGATATCGCAGTTTAGGACGTTGATCATTTACTCATTGAATCGATTGAAGTAACTTCGGATGGATTCACCCACTTTCTGCACGACGTAATATAGGTCACTAGTTTGCTTCTCCATCTTGCGACTACTGGCGAATTGTTGGGAGAACTGGTTTACTAGTTTGGCGAATGATCTAATAGACTTTGGTTTGAGGCTAATTAACCACTGCAGAGTTGCACTGGTGAGAGTTGCCCCAAAACTTTTGCACATACATACTTCTGGAAATTGATGCGGGATCGATACCATCCACATCAACTGCTTATACTGGGCGACGTGTTCAGTTGGATCCGAGATGCCAGAATATTTTGGTGTGAACGTCGGGATACTGTACTTCTTTGGTACGTCGACCATTATGATCTCATCAACGAAGGGTGACGCCTGGAACCCAGTGCGGGGCTCGACATCAACAGGAACTGCTGCACCTGGAAGCTTGGCGAGTAACGATAGGACGCGCTCATTTTTCTCCTCCAGCATCCTCAATCTCTGAGCGACAGGGTCGTCTGGAACACTTCCTTGAGCACCCGACGGGATATATCCTGAGTTCTGGAATCCATTTCGTTGTGACGAGTCAGAAGCATATCCATTGAATTGGAAGGATGACATTGGCATCGAGGGGATTGATGTTGTCGAGTGAAAAAAAGGTAGGATCGAGGTTACAAACGGCATCGAGGGGGCCTGCACCGCTGAAGAAAAGAAAGGTGGAGGTGGAGGAGGTAATGTTGGCATAGGTTGACTGGAGATGCCAGGGAAAGGTGGCCTTAGGTAATTGGGAAGTAGTGGTCCTGACCAGGGTACACTGAATCCATTCTGGTCATGTGAAGGTCCTGTTGAGTTGTTAGCATTCTGGCTTCTTAAGAATTCAATCTCTTCCACCGCTTGCATGTGTTGGTTCGTCAGAGTGTCGATTTGAGCATGAGCCGCATTTAGATCCATGTTCATCTGAGCCAAAATATGTTCTTGAGTTCCTTGAGGGGCTGACATCGTTCTGTAAAAATCAAAAACACGCAGGGAAATCGTTAGTGCAGCGCGATATTACTCGAGGATTTTCTTTAGATGGGGCCCCACGGTGGGCGCCAAACTGTTGATGCCAAAAATTACTCAAAGAATAATTTAAGGTTTATGTGGAGCTTTATCCAACTAAAGAAAGTAACCAGTTGACAATATGCGCGATAAACTATAAAATAAGTTGACAAGGGATTTGGTGACGTGGAAAAAACCTCATCGATAAAAAAACCGCGAACGACAGATAGATATCGTCGTGCACTATGATCACCAATCAGGGGTGATGTCCTTAGATATTACAATATATTACACGATGAATAGCTAGAACAAGTGTATAAACTACAGATCCTTCGTGAAAATACTTATGTCGTGTATGTGTTGTACTGTTGATGTGTGTTGCTAGAGCGAGAATGCAATAATTCTTCGTAGAGCTTGTAAGTTTAGTAATTCAGATATCCAATGTTCGATGTTCCAATGATGGATGTAACCTTCGTATTTATAGCCTTGATTCTTCATAAATATGTTTCTCGTAACGGTTGTTTCTTCATGAATGATCTTGATGGTGTTTGATCGGTTATGACCGTTGGTACTTATAAGAATTTAAACCTTCATTAAATAAGAGAAGAATATTGGGTCGTACGTTAGTATAGTCGTGGTCGAGAGTAATCTTATGACGGTCGTACGACGCTCGACCGACCTTCGAGAAAGTCTCGATGGACGTTATGATTATGTTTGGTCGACGGGACCTTATCTTAATACAAGTCAAGTCGTGTGAAATATGTATTAAATGTATCTTCGTCGAGGTTGTGCATTTTTGACCCAAACAATCATAATCTTGGATTATAAGTTTTTAGAAGATAGAGATGAGTAAAGGAATGCTTACCTACAAAGAAGAAATCTACCAACTCTTGATTTTCTTTCCAATTTCTTTTAATCCTCAAATCCCAAATTCTCCCCTAATCAATACAGACCCAAACCTTATCAGATTCCAACTGCAAGAGTATCCCTTCACCCTCACATTTCCATTAAACGAATAAAAGGGGAATGGAGAGAATGCTTACCTTGAATGCTTTCCTTTTCCCAACTCTCTTTCAGCACCAAAACTTGACAATTCCCTTGGTCGCCTCTTTCTCTCTTTCAGCCGCCAACAACAACAAAAAGGAAAAGAAAGAAGGGTTTAGGGTAATATGCCTTTACTTTACAACTTTGGTCTCTTGTTCAAAAAACCCCTTTAAGAAACTTTATTTACAAATTGGTCCTTACAAATCTTCCCTTCTTAAAAGGATTCCGTCCTCGGAATCTCCTCTTCGAACAAATGAGGGTACTTGTCTCGAATTTCTGATTCAAATTCCCAGGTGGCATCCCGACCCTTATGGAAACGCCACTGAACTTTCACTAAAAAGATCTCCTTGATCCTCAACTTCATGATTTTACGGTCAATGATCGCTTCGGGCTCTTCGACATAATTCAGTCGTTCATCGACTTGCACATCCTGTAATGGCACCGCCATATCCACCTCGGCTAGACACTTTCTTAAATTAGATACATGAAACGTACTGTGTATATCTTTCAATTCTTCAGGAAGATCGAGTTTATACGCCACTTCCCCAACTCGTTCCACAATTTCAAATGGTCCGATATAGCGCAGACTTAATTTACCTTTCTTCCCAAAGCGTAACACTCCTTTCCACGGTGACACTTTGAGAATTACTTTGTCCCCAATTTGGAATTCCAAATCCTTTCGTCGCTTATCCGCATAGCTCTTTTGTCTGTCACGTGCCACCTTCAATCTCTCCCGCACGTGCAGTATCTTGTCCGCGGTCATTTGGATAATTTCTGGTCCTGCTAGCTGCCTTTCTCTCACTTCATTCCAGCATAGAGGCGTTTGGCATTTTCTCCCATACAAGGCCTCATACGGAGCCACCTTAATACTTGTGTGATATTTATTGTTGTAGGCAAACTCGATCAGTGGTAGATGGCTTTCCCACGACCCTTGGAAGTCAATTGCACAAGCTCTCAACATGTCTTCCAACGTCTGGATGGTTCGCTCACTCTGCCCAACAGTTTGCGGGTGATAAGCGTTGCTCAACTTGATTCACGACCCCATCTCGTGCTGGAAACTCCTCCAAAATGTTAACGTGAAACGGCTATCTCGATATTATACAATAGATATCGTCGATATACAGCCTTGCCAATCTTTCTAAAGAGTACGCCTCTTTGATGGGTAGAAAATGAGTCGATTTTGTCAACCGATCCACGATTACCCAGATTGTGTCATAACCCTTCGGGGTCCTAGGTAACTTGGTCACAAAGTCCATCGTGATCTGGTCCCATTTCCAAAATGGAATGTCCAACGGTTGGAGTTTCCCGTACGGTTGTTGGTGTTCCACCTTCACTTATAGACAAGTCAGACATCTCTCCACAAAATGAGTTATATCCTTCATCATACCCGGCCACCAGTAATTCTGTTTTAAATCCCCATACATCTTATTTGTTCCAGGATGGATCGAATTCTTTGACTTATGCGCCTCTTCCAAGATCACCATTCTGGTCTCCCCGAGTTTTGGAACTCAGATCTTCCATTGAGGCATTTCAATCCTTGACTATCCTCTGATAAGGTCGTTTCATTTCCTATCATTTGCTCTTTTTTGATATTTTCAGGTTTTAGGGCTTCTGACTGCCATGTAACACCCCACAACTGGGACAAACAAAAACTTCCGAAAAATAGAAATGTGGTAATCACAAAAATGCCAAAGCATGAGCTCATTCAAAATGGAAGAACAAATGCCTGTTAATTACATGGTTGTAATAAGAAGCAATGATAGATGACAACTTCCTAATCTAGAATCTAGCTAGAAATAAGATTACAATCAGTTGTCAACTATTTCCAAAATAATCGTCTTCTAGAATGGCATCCCAAAAATTCTCCCAAGCTCACCTCTAAAGCCAACTAAACTTCCTTGGCACTCGCGCCGCTAGAACCTGAGATACACATCAAAGCAATCAAGTGTTAGGCTAAACCAGCCTAATAAGTTATACAAGAACATGGCATAACATTTACAAAACATGGTATGAACATTTATATCCTTTCAATCACTAAAGGCCACAAGGGAAAATCAATGGGAGAGACCCATCTCACCAATGAGTTTTACCACAAGTCAATGTACCTTGATGTTCACTCCTATTAGCAACATACCGAAGTCCCGGCACACTTGAAGACTACCTCCTAGGCATTACTCCAAATGGCGGAGGTCTAGGTGCATACCGTCAAGGTGGTACCTAAGACTACATCCTCCTAGAACTTACTCATGGTTCATTCTACGTACGTACGATATCCATCTCTATACATAATTCCATATCAATAAGATTCATGTATAAGCATATAATCCCAAGCATATTTTAGGTACAAAACTCCAAAATATACAACTCCCAACATAATGCCCATGGCCCATCAAAATAACATGTTAACAAGATCAAATATCATAAATAATAACCTCATCAAGGTCCACATGAATAACCATAACTACATTCTCAACAATCCCAAATGTAACAGTTAGGTCAAACTTATCAGGTGATCAGATTTCTATATAAACATGAAATGCTAAGTAAGTAAACACACAAGAAATGTATGTCTTTAAAAAAAATAGTAGGAGAAACTCACTATCTAGTGTTTTACACAAACCCTAGAAAACTCGGATGAGATGAGAAGGAAGTGAAGGCTTGATTGTGCCTTGAATGCTCCTCTTAGATGATCCTCTAGTCTTCTTAATCACCAATAAATGCCCCCAACTACCCTAGGGTTTCAATAAATGTTTAGAGGTTTTTAAGATGGGAGAAAATCACCCTAGAGAGTTCCAAACCAGCTTCAAACATTTGAGATGAAAAAAATGAAGTAAAAAGGTCAAGACTGGGTTTTTAAACCCTCAAAGCCCGTCAGCGACTGTGCCCGGTGACAATGCCATTGGCACAGTCGCGGGGTCATAGTCGCTTCCCAACCATGACATGCGGTACGGGCCATGCGACAATGCCCCGCGACTTTGCCCATGGCATTGTCGCGGTGGCAAAGTCGCACCCTCAACACCACTTGCAGTACACCGACCGCGACCTTGACATGAGACTATGACCATGTCATAGTCGTCGGTCATTGTCGCACTAACCTCCCCACCTGCTGAATTTTCGACGATTTCGATACCAAGAACCATACAAAGAGCTTAAGGTAACAACATGCAGAACATCATACCAAAGATCTTCAACCTAAGGCAGAAACTCAACATTTACGAGCAAAGAGAACACATAAGAATTTATAAATACTTACCTTAATTTTCCGGGTGTTACAATCCTCCCCACCTAAGGGGGATTTCGTCCCCGAAATCTTATTCGCTGAATAAGTGAGGATATCTCTTCCTCATGTCTTCCTCCGATTCCCACGTCACGTTAGCACCGCGATGGTTCTTCCATTGGACCTTCAACATAGTCACCTCCTTATGCCTTAGTTGCTTCGTCTTTGACTCTAGAATGGCTTCCGGTTCCTCTACACACCGATTACCGTTGTCCACCCGGATTTCCGTCAACGGAATAACACTCTCCTCTTCAGCTAAACACTTGCGAAGGTAGCAAACATGAAATGTGGGGTGGATTCCGTCCATTTCCGGCGGTAAGTCCAAATGATAAGCTTGAATTCCCACCTTCTCCAATATAGCGAAGGGCCCAAGGAAACGGGGACTAAGTTTTCCGCGCTTCCCGAAATGGATGATCCCCTTCCAAGGCGACACCTTCAACATAACTCGATCCCCCACTTGGAACTCAATCAGTCTTCGCTTTTTGTCTGCATAACTCTTTTACCGGTCTTGAGTCGCCTTCAACTGCTCTCGAATACCCTTCACCTTATCCGTTGTTGCTTGTACAATTTCCGGTCCCACAAATTGCTTCTCTCCCGCCTCGAGCCAGCAAACCGGGATCCTACACTTCCGTCCGTAAAGTGCCTCAAAGGGTGCCATCCCGATGCTTGAATGATAACTGTTATTGTAGGCGAATTCCACTAAAGGCAAGTACGAATCCCAAGTCCCTCCAAAGTCTATAACGCACGATCGAAGCATGTCCTCGAGAGTTTGGATCGTCCTCTCACTTTGCCCGTTGGTTTGAGGATGATACGCCGTGCTCAACTTGACCTTCGTGCCCAACTCTCTTTGCAACCCATCCCAAAACTTGGAAGTAAACTGACTATCTCTATCTGATAATATGGATAGCGGAACACCGTGACGTGACACCACTTCATCAATATAGAGATTAGTTAATTTGTCCATCGGTAACGTCTCCCGCATTGCCAAGAAATGCGCACTTTTGGTAAGCCTATCCACCACCACCCAAATAGTGTCATGCCCTTTCAAGGTCTTCGGTAGTTTGGAGACGAAGTCCATCGTGATATGCTTCCACTTCCACTCCGGAATGGTTAACGGTTGCAAGCTCCCGTAGGGTCTTTGGTGCTCCGCCTTAACTTGAAGGCATGTGACACACCTTTCCACACACTTGGCTACATCGAGCTTCATCACCGGCCACCAATAGTGCAATTTTAAATCTCTATACATCTTGGTGCTACCGGGATGTATAGAGTACTTGGTCTTATGCGCCTCCGCCAAGAGAAATTCACGGTTTCCCCCTATCTTCGGCACCCAAATCCTCCCTTGGAAAAGCTTAAGGCCGCGACTGTCTTCCGTTAGCACTTCTCGTTGCTTCACCATGACTTCTTCTTTGAGGTTTTCTTCCCGAAGTGCCTCCGCTTGACTCTTTTTGATGTCTTCCACTAAGTTTGATATTACATCAATTCTAGTTAGGGTCACCTTGGTTTCGCTTCCATAATTCTTTCGGCTCAAAGCATCTTCCACTACATTGGCTTTACCTGGATGGTACAATAACTCGCAGTCGTAATCCTTCAAGAGTTCTAACCATCTTCGTTGCCGCATGTTGAGGTCCTTCTGGTCAAAGATGTACTTCAAACTTTTGTGATCGGTGAATAAAGTGCATTTCGTCCCATAAAGGTAATGCCGCCATAACTTTAAGGCAAATACCACCTCCGCTAACTCCAAATCATGCGTAGGGTAATTCTTCTCGTGATCCTTGAGTTGTCGTGATGCGTACGCGATCACTTTTCCCCTTTACATCAAAACACACCCGAGTCCAAGCTTGGAGGCGTCACTATAAACCACAAAATCTTCGGATCCTTCGGGCAAGGATAGGATCGGTGCTTCACATAACCTCTTTTGGAGAGTTCGGAAGGCTTTCTCTTGCGCCTAGGTCCATAAGAACTTAACGTTCTTCCTTGTCAGCGACGTGAGTGGAGACGCGATCTTCGAAAAGTATTGGATAAACCGTCGGTAGTAACCGGCTAAGCCCAAGAAACTCCTTATCTCTAATGGGCTCGTCGGTGGCTCCCAATTCATCATTGTCGTGATCTTTGTCGGGTCCACCTTTACTCCATCCTTTGACACCACGTGGCCCAAGAATTGCACTTCTTGTAGCCAGAATTCGCACTTCGAGAATTTTGCGAATAATTTCTCCCTTCAAAGGATCTCTAGAACTTCCCGCAAATGTTGTCGATGCTCCTCCTCATCCCGCGAGTAGATCAACATGTCGTGGATAAAGACTATGACTGATTTGTCTAAGAAAGGTCGGCATACCCGGTTCATCAAGTCCATAAAGACGGCCGGAGCATTAGTCAATACAAAAGGCATGACTAGGAACTCGTAGTGGCCATATCTCGTTCGGAATGCCGTCTTCGGTATATCGCTCTCCTTCACCCGCACTTGATGGTATCCGGATCGCAGATCTATTTTAGAAAAACACTCGCTCCTTGAAGTTGATCAAAGAGGTCGTCGATCCGAGGAAGTGGATATTTATTCTTCACGATAACTTTGTTGAGGTCACGGTAGTCTATACACATCCGCATGGATCCGTCTTTCTTCTTCACGAACAACACCGGAGCTCCCCACGGCGACGAACTCGGTCGTATAAATCCCTTCTCGAGAAGTTTTTGAAGTTGCGTCATCGTCTCTTGCATTTCCGTCGGGGCTAAACGGTAGGGAGCGCAAGCGATTGGAGTGGCTCCCGGAGTAAGGTCGGTGTGGAACTCCACTTGCCGTTCCGGTGGCAATCCCGGTAGATCTTCCAGAAAAACATCCGGGTAGTCGCACACCACATCCACATCTTCCAATTTCTTATTTTCTGATTTCGCGTCGATCACGTAGGCTAAATACGAAACACATCCTTTAGCTAGGATCTTGCGCGCTTTGAGTGAGGAGATAATCATGTTGGTCCTCCGGTTCTTCTCTCCGTAGATTATCACCTCACCACCCTTAGGCAAGGGTACTCGAATCAATTTCTTAGATCAAAAGATATCGGCGTCGTGCTTAGCTAGCCAATCCATCCCCACAACCACGTCGAATCCTCCGATGTTGGCCGGTAACAAATCTATAGCGCAGGATTTCCCATCTAATTCTAAGTTACACCCCACATAACACTCCCGAACAACCATATGTTCCCCATTGTCTACCTTCACTACTAGAGCATCAATCAACAAACTACAAGGAGTGGTGAAATTCTTGCAAAACGAGGTGGATACGAAGGATCGGTTTGCACCATAATCGAATAAAACACGGGTAGGTAGAGAGTTCACTAGAAACGTACCCGACACTACGTCCGCCGTCTCTCTTGCCTCATCTGCCGTCATTTGGAAGGCCCGACCTGGCGCCTTCGGTTGAACTTCTCTCTTCGGCATTGCTCCGCTCGAAACCCGTTGGTTTCCCTTAGCTAACTTAGGGCAGTCCCTCTTGATGTACCCCGGTTCCCGACACTCATAACAAACTCCTCGTGAGGGACAATCCCGACTCATGTGGTCCTTTCGCCCACACTTGAAACATTCCAATGCTCCAGAAAACGGTTTCGGATTGCAAGGCCCGAAATGCTTGCTCTTGAACTTGGGGCACCACCTTGCCTCTCGTCGCGAATCAATGTTCCTCCCCCCGTTAAAGGGTTTGGAAGATCGTGCGGGCCCAGTTGGCCCTTCCCATTTTCGCTTCTCGCCTTGTTGTTTCTTCTCCTCTCTCTCTTGTAGTAGGTCGTCCTCTACTAGTTGAGCAACCTCTATCACCCCCTGCAAGGTAGTCCTTTGAGCGTTCCTCACCCCCGTCTTCATTTCCGCCGGTAATCCTTTCAAGAAAGCCTTTATCTTTGACCCCTCATCGACCGCCAGGTGCTGGACTAGGCCAAGTTTATCCATGAATTGCTTTGCGTAGTCGGCAATAGTTAGGTTGCCCTTCTTCAGATTCCGGAAATCGTCTTCGATTTTGTCAAGTGCCCGGTCATTACAATATTTCTCCAAAATCTTCTTCTTGAAAGTTGGCCAAGTGAGCTTGGCCAAAACTTCCAGTGTAAGCGCTCTTCGTGTAACATTCACCAGCTTAACGCATCCCCTCTCAGTAGTTGGGATGCAAACTTGACCCGCTACGAGTCCCCGCATTCACTTGACTCGAACGCCATTTCCACGTCTTAGGTCCATTTCATGCATACCAGTGGGTCGGTCGTCTCGGAGAATTCTGGAGCCCGACAGCACAGAAAAGTCTTGAAAGAGCAGCCTCCTTCCTTCCACTTTTTTGTTCTGATCGCATGCTCCTCTATCCCAACTGCATTATTAGCACCGCCTGATCCCAACATTGCGTTGTCCCATACCGTTTCATGTCTCCGATTGCTTGCATCCCTGTCCTCCAAAACTTTCATGAGTCTCTCATCCCGCTTGTCCATCACAGAGTTCATCATCTGCATTATGCTAGCCAATAGGACCGACTGAGGGTCCACTTCCTGAACAACCGGGTTCTCGGTTTCTAAGTTCACTTGAGGAGCCACATCTATGATCCCCTCTAGCATTCGGGGTATCGGTGGATTGACTTGATTTTCCATTGGGTTTGCTTGTCGAGTAATTTCCGGGGCGGTTACACTTGCCTCATTTGCATCATCGGTCGCCCCTACTCGACTCCTCGTGTTTACCATTGTGAACTGTCACACATGATAAGGGTCATACCGGTTCTTTAAAAGATAAATGATTCAATACGTACTACTACAAGGATTAATCATCATAATAACAATTTCAAGCATGCTTACGTAATCATAGATTCAGAACAACACTGGCCAAGTGAGATTGTGAACGTATTTTACACAAGAATCTTTGTTGTCATCATCATAAGTCTCAATCAATGCAATTCCGTAATCCTAATACTCTCCCCACCTAAGAATGCTCTACCCAAATTGACAGTGATCCTATAAGCACCACCAGTCTAAGTCTAGGTATACTAGAGTCGACACCTAGTTCACTTAAACTAGAGCTCTGATACCAACTTGTAACACCCCACAACTGGGACAAACAAAAATTTCCGAAAAATAGAAATGTGGTAATCACAAAAATGCCAAAGCATGAGCTCATTCAAAAAGGAACAATAAATGCCTGTTAATTACATGGTTGTAATAAGAAGCAATGATAGATGACAACTTCCTAATCTAGAATCTAGCTAGAAATAAGATTACAATCAGTTGTCAACTATTTCCAAAATAATCGTCTTCAAGAATGGCATACCAAAAATGCTCCCAAGCTCACCTCTAAATCCAACTAAACTTCTTTGGCACTCATGCCGCTAGAACCTGAGATACACATCAAAGCAATCAAGTGTTAGGCCAAACGAGCCTAGTGAGTTATACAAGAACATGGCATAACATTTATAAAACATGGTATGAACATTTATATCCTTTCAATCACTAAAGGCCACAAGGGAAAATCAATGGGGGAGACCCATCTCACCAATGAGTTTTACCACAAGTCAATGTACCTTGATGTTCACTCCTATGAGCAACATCCCGAAGGCCCGACATACTTGAAGACTACCTCCTAGGCATTACTCCAAATGGCGAAGGTTTATGTGCATACCGTCATGGTGGCACCTAAGACTACATCCTCCTAGCACTTACTCATGGTTCATCCTACGTACGTACGATATCCATCTCTATACATAATTCCATATTAACAAGATTCATGTATAAGACCACATATAATCCCAAGAATATTTTAGGTACAAAACTCCAAAATATACAACTCCCAACATAATGCCCATGGCCCATCAAAATAACATGTTAACAAGCTCAAATATCATAAATAATAACCTCATCAAGGTCCACATGAATAACCATAACTACATTCTCAACAATCCCAAATGTAACAGTTAGGTCAAACTTATCAAGTGATCAGATTTTCATATAAACATGAAATGCTAAGTAAGTAAACTCACAAGATATGTATGTCTTTAAAAAAATTAGTAGGAGAAACTCACTATCTAGGGTTAACCCTAGAAAACTCGGATGAGATGAGAAGGAAGTGAAGGCTTGATTGTGCCTTGAATGCTCCTCTTAGATGATCCTCTAGTCTCCTTAATCACCAATAAATGCCCCCAACTACCCTAGGGTTTCAATAAATGTTTGGAGGGTTTTAAGATGGGAGAAAATCGCCCTAGAGAGTTCCAAACCTGCTTCAAACGTTTGAGATGAAGAAAATGAAGTAAAAAGGTCAAGGCTGGGTTTTTAAACCCTCAAAGCCCGTCGGCGACTGTGCCCGGTGACAATGCCATTGGCACAGTCGCGGGGTCATAATTGCTCCCCAACCATGACACGCGGTACGCGATGGGCGACAATGCCCCGCGACTTTGCCCATGGCATTGTCACGGTGGCAAAGCCGCACCCTCAACACCACTTGCGGTACACCGACCGCAACCTTGACATGAGACTATGACCATGTCATAGTCGCCGGTCATTGTCGTACTAACCTCCCCACTTGCTGACTTTTCGACGATTTTGATACCAAGAACCATACAAAGAGCTTAAAGTAACAACATGCAGAACATCATACCAAAGATCTTCAACCTAAGGCAAAAACTCAACATTTATGAGCAAAGAGAACACATAAGAATTTATAAATACTTACCTTAATTTTCCGGGTGTTACATGCCATTTCTTTAATTCTTCAAAGAGATTGTTCGCCTCTTCCGCTCTCATGGCCATCGCTTTTGAAGTTTCGCTTCTTTCTTTTCGGCTCAAGGCGTTGTCCACCACGTTGCCTTTCCAGGATGATACTCAATCTTGCAATCATAATCGATCAGTAGCTCCATCCATATCTTTTGTCGCATATTTAACTCTTTGTGATCAAAGAGATGACAAAGGCTGTTATGGTCCGTGAAGATCTGACACTTCGTTCCGTATAGGTAGTGCCGCCAGATCTTCAAAGCAAAAAACCACAGCCGTCAGCTCCAAATCATGAGTGGGATAACGGGACTCATGATCCTTCAATTGGTGAGAGACGTACGCAATCACCTTCCTACGTTACATCAGGACGCACCCTAAACCCAACCTAGACACGTCACTATAAACAACGAAGTCCTCAGTACCCTCCGGTAACGCCAAAATGGGTTCGCTGCTCAACATTTTCTTCAACTTTTAGAACGCTTCATCTTGTGCTTCCGCCCACGCAAACTTCACGTTCTTCTTCGTTAGGGAAGTCAACGGCGTTGCGAGACGCGAGAAGTCCTTGATAAATTTACGGTAATAACCCGCCAGGCCAAGGAAATTTCGAACCTCCGACGGGTTTTTAGGTTGCTCCCAATCTCGTATTGATTCAATCTTAGATGGATCTACTTTGATCCCATCACGAGACACCACGTGCCCAAGGAATTGAAACTCTTTCATCCAGAATTCACATTTTGAAAATTTAGCATAAAGCTTCTCTCGCTTTAGCAATTCCAGGATGACTCGCAGGTGCTCCCCATGCTCCTCTTCGGATTTTGAGTAGATCAATATGTCATCTATGAACACGATCACGAACTTATCCAGATAAGTTTGGCACACCCTATTCATCAAGTCCATAAAAGCTACTGGTGCGTTGGGTAAACCAAATGGCATCACCAAGAACTCATAGTGTTCATATGTGGTCTGAAAAGCCGTCTTCGGTATATCTTCCTCTTTTACCATGAGCTGATGGTAACCCGACCTTAGATCAATCTTAGAGAAGCAGCAAGTTCCTTGCAGTTGATCAAACAGGTCGTCTATCCTTGGAAGCGGATATTTGTTCTTAACTGTTACCTTGTTGAGCTCGTGGTAATCTATGCACATCCGCATAGTCTCGTCCTTCTTTTTCACAAAAAGTACCGGTGCACCACAAGGTAGGGTACTCGGTCTGACGAACCCTTTATCTAACAACTCCTGCAACTGAGACATCATCTCTTTCATTTCCGAAGGTGCCAACCTCTAAGGGGCACGCGCTATTGGTGCTGCACCCGACACCAAATCTATACGAAGCTCCACCTGACGATCTGGGGGTAGGTTTGTTAAGTCCTCCGGGAACATTTCCGGGTACTCACTCACTACACTTACGTCCTCAACCCCACGCTTCTCTTTCTTGGCATATACAACATATGCCAAATACCCCGCACACCCTTTCTTCAAACACTTTGTAACCTTAACCATGGACATAAGATTAGTCCTTTTATTCCAACTGTTCCCATAAATAACTACCATTCCCTTGTCGGGTAACTGTACCCGAATCAGTTCTTATTCCAGACAATGCTAGCGCCATTTGCGGCTAACCAATCCATTCCCAATACTATGTCAAGTTCCCCCATAGACATGGGGTACAACCGCAAGGGCACTAGGCTCCCTTCTATGTCTATAACACAATCTTCTACTACTTCACTAATGAAAACCCAATTATCATCGGTCGTCTCTACCTCCAATGCCCTTGCCAGGCGTTTGGGCTCCACATTTAAACATTTCATAAAAACAAGGGACACAAAAGAACGATCTGCCCCAGAATCAAATAACATTTTGGAAAGCAATGAATTCACCAAAAATGTACTTGTCACCACCTCCGGGACCTCTTCCGCCTCCACCACCGTCATATGAAAAGCACGCCCCTTCGGGGGCGCCGGCTCTGACCTCTTCTCCCCTTCTTTGTTTCCTTGCCTTCCTCCAAACTGCACCGGTCCCCCTTTTTTCAACTGCGGGCAATCAAGTCGCATGTGCACAGTTGACCCACACTGGAAGCATGACTTTAATTTAGGACAATCCTTCGCAACATGACACGTCTTTATACACCGGTAACAGGACCTAGTGTCAGTCACACAATCTCCCCGATGAATACGGTGGCACTTCCCACAAGGCTTAGGTGTCACCCCATGATCTCCCCGAACATCAGGCATGAAGACTTTTGCCTTTCTTCCGTCATTTCCTGGTCTATCCCATTTTCTCTTCTCTCCACCCTTCTCAGACACTTGGCGGTTTTTTTTCTTTCTCAGTCATTTCTGTCACGTTAATTGTTGCTTGGAAGGTGGCCGATTCCTTGTTCGAGACAAATTCTTGAATGTTACTCCTCAAACCATAGATGTATCGCTCAACTCGCCTGTCCTCATTTGGCACATAAATTTCGGCAAAACGGGATTTCTCTATAAATTTCGAGGTGTATTCCCGCACTTTTATTTCTTTCTGCTCTAAGCTCAGAAATTCCTCTTCCAACTTTTTAACTGTCGCTAGAGGGCAGAACTGTGCCTTGAACTTGCCAACAAACACATCGTAGGTCATACCCTTTGCTGCAGATGAAACCCGTCCTCCTGTCTCGGCATCCCACCACAATACAGCCTCTGACCTTAGCATAGACAAGGCATATATCCCCTTATCCTCCTCTACGCAGTTACTGGTATCAAACGCAAGTTCCATCCCCTTGATCCATTTTATCGCTAAAACTGGATCACATGCTCCTTCATACATAGGAGGCTTACACGCGGCGAATTCCTTATAACTGCACCCTTTAGTTGTCGACTCATCCATCACCAGGGTAGTCGACCGAGAACGACTTCCCTCCATTAACACTCGCAGAATAGACATTTCCGACCCCTCTTTGTTCTTTCCTCTCTGCTCTTTCCTTGCTTCTGGACACTGACCCTTCTCGCAGAACCAGTAGAGCCTACAGAGTTTCCTGAAGTTTACCCATTTCAGCAGCAAATGTTTCATGGGTTACGAACACTCGATTACAACCACGTCCTAGTGCGTTAAAAGTTGTATAATGCATTTATAGAGTTTAATTGTTTTATTTAAAAGCGTTGTAAAATCCTTTAATTGTTTATTGGGCTTGTTTGTTTGTTTTGGGCATTAGGGTTTAGGTTTGGGTATAAATAGGTTGTTTAACCTAATTTCTAGAAGAACTGGTCATTCATAGGTTTACTTACACGAATTGAAATTCTCTCTGTAAACCTTAAACCCTTGATTGATAAATCTAATCATATGACCAACAGTTGTGATTAAATCTTCATTGCTTATTGATTAGTATCTGTTGATTGCACTATTTCTGGGATTTACAATTGGTATCAGAGTAAAGAGACAAGAATTTTGATCCAAAAGGTTTGTCTAAAACCCTTCTGCTTATCGATTTTATACCTTATCGACTTTATATTTTTTTGGCTTCCTTGGATCGTGTTCCTCATATTCGAATTTCTTGAGTTTTAGTGTTTAGCCTTTAAATTAAATATGTGTTTGTGTTTGGTTTGTGTTTGATAAGCAAAATATGTGTTTAATTTTGGTCTTAAAAAGTTATTCTGTGTCGATTTTGATTAATCGATCGCCATTGAATTAACCCAGATTTTCTTTTGGTATATTACTCTATGTTCATCTCAATTCACCAAATTAAAGTTAATTGTTTTTGGTTTTAGGGTTTATTCTGTCAAATTAAGTTTGGGTTTGTTGTTACTTAGTAAAATCTTTGGGTAATTTTCTGTGTAAAAACCTTTTTCTTGGTCGAATTTATGTTTGTTGTCGACTTTATCGAAGAACTGTAAAGGGCTTCGAACTCCCGGATCTACAGGTCTCCCGATACATTACAATTCATGGTACCACCCTCTGTCGGCATCTCCCGGGTCCTTGCAACTCCCGGCATCTCCCGGGTCCTTGCAACTCCCGGGTCCTTGTTCGGATCAAATATGTTGTCTCACGATCATAACAATGCACTTTGATTTTTTTTCATTTTTAGTCCACGTACTTCAAAGTTTCAAAATTTGTCATTTTTGACCCCTAAACTTTGAAGTTTCAATTTTTTGTCAATTTTGACCCCTAAACTTTCAAGTTTCACTCGTTGTCACTTTTGGTCCTTGCACTTTAAAGTTTCATCTCTCGTCAAGTTTTACCCCTGGACTTTAAGTTTTTCAGGTAGCAATGTCTCATCCAACTTATTCTGAGCTAAAAGAGAAAGTTTCTCGTTTAGAAGCTAGGGTTGAAAGACAGCATAACACCATTGAAGATCTACTTGCAGAAAATGCTGGACACTTGTGCGAAATTTCAAGTCTAAAGGAACAATGTGTGATTTTTTCAAAAGAGTCTAAGGAGTTAAAGACTAAAGTAGATGAAGTGACTGACAAGCTTCGTATGTCAGAAAATGAGAGAACTGAGATGGTTAGTAAAAACGTCTCTTGTAAAAATGGAAACAAAAAGTTGACTGACAAGTTAAAGGATCTTGAACTCATGCTTTACAAACTTTTTCAAACTGAACAAACGATCCTGTTAATCAATAAATCCCAATATATCAAGCAATTAATCAAGATTTAGAACATTTAGGAACAAGAACTAGAGAGATAATCTAGAGAGAGAAAGTAATCTTCATTAGTCACAAGTCTGAAAGTTACAATATTAGTTCTCAAGATTCGTAGTTACAAGATTACTAAGCAAACCCTATATATACCACCTAACTAATACAAGACTTAATGACAAAGTAAACAAAACAAGCTTTGACTTTTCTAATACAAAGATTATGTTGACTTTTACATCTTTGACTTTCCACATTAAATCTTGGATACAATATTTAGACTTAACAATCTCCCCCTTTGTATTCAAGATTTAATAAAAATTTGATACTGATCTCCAGCTCTTGATTCTTCATCTTTTGTCTCTTAAACTTTGAACTTTGAAGCTTTTACAGTCTTTACTCTTTCAGCTCTTGAAGAATCTTGGAAAGTCTTTTGCACTTTGAAGCTTTGAAAGTCAACATGTCTTGAACGCGAAATAAACTTTCTTGAAACTTCTTTGAACTTGAAACTTCATCTTTGAAACAATTTTCTTCAGATTTCATTTGTCTTTGTACCAGCGGAAGCATTTTGAACTTTTCACAATTCAGCTTTGAAATTGATCTTGGTAAAATTCTCCCCCTTTTTGATGATTGAGAGCATCATGATCATCAAAACATCATCAATTTCTGCACAGACTTTGATTTCCCCCTTTGTGATCAAATAACAATCTCCCCTTTTACAATTGGCGCGCTTTGTTCTGAGAGCCATCAATCCATGAAAGATATATATCCGAATCATTTCAAATTCAGACATAATGAACTTGGTAACCCTGATTCAACACAATGAAACAGTTAGAAGTGCCTGTCAGTAACACAAAGTTACTGTGTACAACGAATGTACAATGTAAGGAGCTGGTTTGATGATGACTCCCCAGGACTTCCATTCAATCATTGAAAAACACAAGGTTTATCTATGAATGTTCTGACAGAAAAACAGATTTTCTGTGTGCTCGTGCTTGTGTTTGAAAGAATTAGCACAATGATTGTGTTTCATAAGGCTCGAAGTATGTAAATCACTGAGACAGCAATGATTGTACATGGACTCAATGTGCATGAGAAAGGGTCGAAGGTGGGGCAACTTTCCTTCTTTTTCAATATCAGTATCTTCCAAGAGAAGAACCAATAGATTATGTGCTGCTTCCCCAGAAAATGTGAAACATTCTCTTTTTAAGAAAAGAATGAGTAGCAAGTGGGGTTGTATGCAAGAGATGGCATGGGCTATTTGTCTATTTCAATGATGGTCACCAAAGAAATGTGAACCAATCAGTAATGTGGCTGCCCGGCTCAGAAAGATGTTTGGTGCAGAGTTCTGATATTCTTTTAACTCTGATCTCACACCCTTTTTCTTTTAAATATATAAGCTCACATATAACCAATCTCTCATTTTCATTTTACCTCAGATCACTCCCATACTCAATTCTTTTAGACCTCTCTCCCCTCAATCACTCAAAGGATTTCTTCTGGGGTAGGAAACACTGGTTATCGTGAATCCATAGAAGATCTATTAAGCACTCATATTGAATCCCATGTTCCTAAAAGTACATACTGGTCAATGATTTTCTTGATATGAAAAGCACAAGAAATCATATGTCAGTGTATGTATGCTCATCAAAAATCAGAAATGAAATTTGAGCATTTTTAACGTTGAAGATTTCTCAAAACAAAGATATTGAAAGAATGAAATGAAATCAAGAGAATTGTTTTGAGAATCTGAGAATGAATCAATCAGATCAAATCAAAAGGTTAGGGTATCAAAGAATTGGAAAATTTGTTTATATGAACGAATATAAACAATTTATCAATGAAAGTACAAATATGAAAAAGATGAATGAAGCTCAACAACTTTGAAGGCAAACGGGGGTATTACCATCGAAAAATTGGTTCTTTTAGAGACATGGTAATAACAAATTCAAATAAAATACTGAACCGGTGTGTGTGAATACTTGATAGTATATGGACAAGATAACACACAAGTATTGATCTTTGGAAACACACGGTCAGTTAAACATTAAGCTCAAAATTTTTAGAAAAACATTTAAAAGCACACTTCTAAATTTATAAAACTTTTGAGAATAAGAAGTGGTTTGAACATTTCAGAAATTGTTTTTCATGTTTGAAAGTTGTCCTTCTTTCAAACAATCAGAGATCTAGATCAGAAGATTTTTACCTTTTCAGCTCCCCTTCAAATCATGATATAATGATTTATGTCTTTTATGCTCCCCCTGGATATTAGCACAATATCCTTCTTTGAACATTGAAAAACGGGTCCTGATCTGTCATGTGATCAGAAGCCACTTTATTTACATCATTTATTCAAAAATAAAAGACAGAAAGCAGTAAAACAGTTTTATAGTATGAGTTCTGATCTGAAATAATCAGAAGTCATCACCTTTACTCCCCCTTAAATTAGGCATCTGAAATATGTCAGATAAAACAGGATAGAGATCAAACACTCCCTTTTGAATTGTTAGACCATCAATATCAGAAAAATCTAGCAGTGAAAAAGTATAGGATAGAGATCAGATCAATTCACTTGGGATGGAGACCATCAATATCCATCGGATGCAGAAACATAGGAGTAAGGTCTTTTTGATCGCTGAGGTCCGAGTCCTAAACTGTTGTGTTTAGAAGTCAAACTCCTTTGAAGAACGGGTCCTAAGCTGATGTGCTTAGAAGCCATAATCTTGACATTGAGGTGCGGGTTTTGAATTGTTGTGTTCAAAAGCCATTATTCTCTTACTCCCCCTTGACTTGAGTTGCCTGCAACAAAGAATCAGTTTTCTTCTTTGGTACCCACTGGTATTTGGGTCCAGAAATGTTAGTTGCAGTTCGTGTGGGGGTTATGGAGTAAGAACCATACCAGAAATGATCACTGGTCTTGTGGATATGATCATGTGTACAGCAGTAAGAACAATAATGTTTAGTACCTGCAACCTGAGTAATTGATCTTTTGAGTATTTTAAGTCAGGTTTACCTTTATGCTCTTTGTTCTTTTTGGCTTTATGAGTATGTACACATGATGTCTTTCCATTCAGCTCAATTTTCTTGTCATCTTTGACAGATTTCTTCATCCAGACCAGTTTCTCCTTCTTGTAACTTCTTCTCCTTGGATATGTATCTGAACCATCTATATATTCATCAAAGAAAATGTTAGATCGACGAATCTGATTAAAGGATTTAACTGACCTTTGTGAAGAGACAGATTTCTGGGTAGAACTTGAAACAGACATTTCAAGCTTTTTGATCTTTGATGCGAAGTTGTCTCTTTCTTTTACAAGGTGGTCAATCTTTGTCTTGAATTCAGACTTTGTCTTTTGCTCTTTCAGTGCAGTAGCAGACAGTTCAGATAACTTTGAAGTCAGTCTTTTGAATCTTTTCTCTGGCCGTATAATTCTTTAAAGAATCCTACATTTTTCTGTTCTATGGCCTTCTTCTCTTTATCAAACTTCTCTCTTTCCAAAATCAGCACTTTCTCAAAATCAGAGATTTGTTGAGAAAGCTTGGTGCATTTAAGCTCTACTGACTTCTTTTCTTCATAGCACTTCTTTGAGAAATCTGAGAACTTCTTTGAAAAAAAAATTCTTTTCACTTTCAAAATCAGCTTTATTTGCAACAAGCTGTTTTTCCAAATCAGATAAATTCTTTCTAATCTCAGCGTTCTCAGATTCCAATCCCTTCGTCTTTTCTTTAAAAGCCTTCAACTTGTTTTGAAGCTCAACTGATTCTTCTTGTGGCTTAGTTGTCTTCTGTTCAGTTGACTTCAGTTGGCTTTGAAGAGTTATAATCTCTCTCTCTTTCTCTTTTATCTCTTTCTCCTTTTCATAAAGAATACCTGCAAAATTAGATCTATTTTTAGTACAATTTATACATTCAGGAGTTTTAACACAATTGAACAATTTAAGTTCCAACTCCTGAATCCTTCTGAGATACTCTGAATTTTTAATTTGCAGAGTCCTTCGTTCAGCTTCTATTACAGATATATCAGGCTTGTACAAAATTGACATCTTGAAAAAATAATCAACTTGATGTGAATGACCGTTCCAAACTATATATCAGAAAAACAAAAATCAGATTGAATTGAAAATTTTCGAAAAATATTAAAAATTTGAACAACACTTGGACTTGCGCAAAGTAGAGTCTTGCGTGTGCAATGTGATACGCAAACCAAGATTCTCGGAATAAGAATGATGCGCAAAGAATGGTTCTCGGAACCCGTATGATACGCAAAGTAGAATTCTTGGAACACACTTGATACGCAAAGACTGGTTTGCGTATTGGGCTTGATGCACAAGATGGACTTTGCGTATGCTGAAGGATGCGCAAATGAAGGATGCGCAAATGAAGATTTGCGTACGCTGAAAGATGCGCAAATGTAACTTTGCGTATCTGCCTTGATGCGCAAAGGATGGTTTGCGTTTCAGCCTTGATGCGTAAAGGAAGTTTCTCGGACCCCGTGTGATACGCAAAGTAAGCTTTGCGTATTGGTCTTGATGCGCAAAATAGCTTTTCCTTGAAACCGAAGATGGCACTCGATGAATCTTGCGCAAATCAGATGATCTTGCGCAAACCTTCGATGTATTTTGCGCAAACCATATGAATGTTGCGCAAAGCCGAGTTCTTGGTTGTTTCTTTCTCAAAACGAACAAAATCTGCACAATTGAACTCAAGAATTTATCAGCATCATCAAAAAACAGTACTAAACACAGATTTGCAATCAATTTTCGATTAAAAACACCAAATCGCACATTTTCAATCAAGAACAGTATTCGAACTCGTTTTCAAGAAAAACTCAAAAAACAAATCGAAAATT
Source organism: Arctium minus (assembly GCA_954870635.1). Classification (NCBI taxonomy): domain Eukaryota; kingdom Viridiplantae; phylum Streptophyta; class Magnoliopsida; order Asterales; family Asteraceae; genus Arctium; species Arctium minus. The sequence goes on from OX941081.1 coordinate 149,954,605, forward strand.
GGAATTGATTTTGAATGAATTACAATATGAAATCAAAACAAGAATCAATCACCAACATAAAACGAACTCATTGATTCCATTTTCTTGCATTAAGAACGATTTTTCACAAAAAAAAATCGATGAAACAGTGAAGAACACAATTTCGTGAAAATTTTTCGAAAAAATCATATTTTCGATCCAAAACTAGCAGATTTCAATTCAAATCATGATTAAATTTTTCCTGAAAAGTTTGGTTCAACTTTGATACCAATTGTTAATCAATAAATCCCAATATATCAAGCAATTACTCAAGATTTAGAACATTTAGGAACAAGAACTAGAGAGATAATCTAGAGAGAGAAAGTAATCTTCATTAGTCACAAGTCTGAAAGTTACAATATTAGTTCTCAAGATTCGTAGTTACAAGATTACTAAGCAAACCCTATATATACCACCTAACTAATACAAGACTTAATGACAAAGTAAACAAAACAAGCTTTAACTTTTCTAATACAAAGACTATGTTGACTTTTACATCTTTGACTTTCCACATTAAATCTTGGATACAATATTTAGACTTAACAGATCCCCATGAACATATCCAAAGTGTTCAAGTACTTTAATCCTAAAGGTGGAATCGGATGCAATAACCCGCACTATCTGAAAAAGGCCTTGTCCAATGTACCCACTTTATATGCTTTCAAATTTTTGGGATTGGACAAGACTTACCCAGAGTACAAAATCAGATGGACCAAGCCACTTGATGATGAGGATCCGGAACTAGAAACTTTGAGAAGAAAAAATACTGTCACGATGCAACTTCCTTTTATGTATGACTCATTAAATGCATCATATAACACAGATAAACCCACTTTTCTGTCAAATGACTATTTTCGAAGCTATTCTCAGGATGAACTTGATTCAAAACTCGTTGAACTTGAGGAGGAATCAATAGACCACAAAATCTATGTTCCACATCTGATTTTTTAAAAGAAAATCGTTCAACTAGAAGAGTCATTTGCACAGGAAAGAATTATTTTTCAAAAGGAAAAACAAGACTTGTTATCCAAACTTGAGTGCCTCAATTCCAATCAAAAAGAAACTGGATCTAGGTAGGAAAAGAAATATCTTCAGACAGAGATAAACATACTTACTTCTCAATTGTCTGCCTTGGCAGCAGATCTGGTGAAAGAGCAACTTCACAAAGTTGAGCTTCAAGCTAAGCTTGACTTACTCCAAGGGGGAGAAAATTAATCTGTCAGAACATTCTTCTCCACCCTCGGATACCTCTTCCTGTAAAGCTTTTCTGGGTGATTTTTCACCAAATTATTTTGATAAAGGAAAAGAGCCTCAGTTGAAGTGTCTCAAAAAGGATCTCCATTCCGATTTTCAAAATGCTTCCGAAAATGATCCTTTAAAAGGCAAAAATGCATCCAGTTCCTCGAATCCCATAAGTGATAAGGTCACATCTGATGAGGAAATGAAATTCTCAACATTCTTGAATTCAGAGGTATGTTCAGACAGTAAGTTAGACCAGTTTGATTTCGATCCAATACTTCCAAGTCATGTTGATTTTTTGGATTCAACTGGTGACCCACCGGTCAAATTTTATAAAGGCGAATGTTCAACATCTGCCTCTCAAAAGGTTTCTGTGAACAAATCTTCAAAGCAAAAATCTAAAAGACGTTCACAGAAACAAAGAAAGACGGGCACCTCTAACAAAAGACATACTTACTACTCCATTTCTTCTGATTGCGAGCTTAATGATTCTTCAGATAATCATTTTTTCAGAAAAGTAAAGATGGTTTGGAGAAAGAAACCAACTACAGAAGACAATGAAGGAAACAAGTCTCATGATTCGCCTGTAGTTGATACAAAGTCATCTATTTCCAAGATTGATTCACCTACTTATGTTTATTCTACAGGAAAGTTGATCAGTCTAAACCGAGCAAATATATGTTGCACTCACTGTGGAAATAGTGACTTTGTGGACTCAAGGTACATTAATAGTTGGTATGGTACATATAGCATCTCTAATCCTCAGTTTCATAGCTTGAAAGCTAAGGCATCTAACCGTCAAGGATCCATCACAACATGGATACCCAAACCAAAATCTTCTTAATCTGTTTTGCAGGAATGTCATGTGTGATTTAATTTAGATTATTCACATCACATGACTACAATCAAGGGTTAGGCCATATTTTGAGGGGGAGTACCATGTTGTTTATTTTTCATTTTGACTTCTGAACACTTCAGGTCAGGACTCGTACTTCAATGTTTTGACTTATACTTCAATGTTCTATTTTGGCGAGTTAAAGGAGTGTTAGGGATTTTAATGTTTCTATGGTCAATCCAGAACCGAAAGGACCTACCCAAGAAACCCATCACATTCATAGATATCAATGAGGGGTCTAGATTGATAGATGAGTTTAGAGCGAAAAGAATATGGTGAGGATGTGACAGGACTTAAAAGAATTATTGGTCCTTACCAAACCGAGTCAGTTATCTGGGTTACCACATAATCTATTCATTCTCGCTTTTTGGAGATGGATATTGAAATAGACATGGACCCAGTATCGATAACTCGTGTCACCCTACCTATCCACTCAAGTGTCTCACAAAAGATACTTGTTTCATATATGCACGGAGATTTAACACATAATCTATCTATTCCTCACTCGGAGGTCTTAGATATTGAAAAAGGAAGACATCAGCTCTGGTATCCGAACTTCATATTCTACTCACTGTGTCTATTGATTTCTAACTTGCATCCCAGGTTGAATCAATCTTTGAGCCTAATCGATATGATTTATATTTCTTTCACACATGCATGAATCTTTGTGATTCCAATCGCATATCTTTTTGATATTGCCGAAAGAGTTTGAGAAGTAATTTTTTAATATTTTACTTCGGTGATAACTGGAAGTCCTATTAGAGATACCCCTTTGCCAACTCTGAAAATAGGCCACACAGTTACTTTAATTGTTGTGATAACAGTTACTATTGTATTTATGTGTTAGCTGTTACTCGTGGTTACTGAATCATTTTATCTGGTATTTTGCTACTCATCCATTTAGTCTTTAAAGTTACATGATGCTCAGGATTCTCCTAATCATCATGAGGGGGGGAACGACACAAAATTCAAAGACACAGATTATCATGTTGAGGGGTAGTTAGCAAAATATGAGGGGGAGTAACCGAATTTCTTAAATCTGAGGTTGAAAAGCCATTGGATTTCAAGATTGAATTTCTTCTATCCCTTATCAAGTGGTGTTTGCGACGAGTCATTTCCTCCTACGAGCTGATTGAAACAAGTTCTTAAGCTGAAAGCATATTTAACTCGTGATTCAAAGACAGATTCTCTTGTTTATAAACTAAAGATGCACCGTGAAATGTCACGTAACTCGCACATTATCTTTCTTGTGTGCTGATCCGATGTGTTGAGTTTATACAGTTGAAAGTTGATTGATAGTGCGTTCAGTCGAGGCTATTGTACATTGAATCTGGTTATAAAGGTGAAATTGTGAAGACCAAGAGCTTTATTCAAGGGGGAGCTTAGAAAGATATGAAGACAAACAACACCAAAGATTTTCAAAGATTCAAGAGTGAAAGAAGATCAAGGCCCGAAAATTTCAAGATGATAAATGTCGTATTCAACTTTAGGGGAAGATTGTTAGGACTGAAAGTTCTAGTGCGTTGAAAGTTGTATAATGCATTTATAGAGTTTAATTGTTTTATTTAAAAGCGTTGTAAAAGCCTTTAATTGTTTATTGGGCTTGTTTGTTTGTTTTGGGCCTTGGGCCTTAGGGTTTAGGTATGGGTATAAATAGGTTGTTTAACCTAATTTCTAGAAGACATGGTCATTCATAGGTTTACTTACACGTATTGAAATTCTCTCTGTAAACCTTAAACCCTTGATTGATAAATCTAATCATATGACCAGCAGTTGTGATTAAATCATCATTGCTTATTGATTATTATCTGTTGATTACACTGTTTCTGGGATCTACAAATCCCAAACTTACCTTACATGACAGTCATCGCTACCTTATCATTAATGTACTTAGAGTGAGTTCCTAAAGGCATCCTACATCTCGGTTGTGTTCCTAGGTTCACCGTTTAAGTTTAGGCCACTCCGGTCACCTAAATCTCTTAAACTTTGGCTCTGATACCAAATGTAACAACCCAGAAAAAAAAACAACCAAGCATAATATAAAAGATTCCCTAATGGGTCCCAATACAATCAGTTCAAATTTAAACAATAGAGTTAACAACGGAAGTCTCTACTATAGCCGAGAATTTCTAAGATAAGACAAACTTCAAATGCTAGGACTAACGCATCTACTTGAGCCCACTTATATGACTTCACAGCTTTTCTTTCCCTTTACTGGAAGTACCAGTAGTGCTCCTTCCTGAAATGGGGTTTTAAGTTGAAAAACGAGGGTTTGACCATAAGATCTAGTGAATTCCAGACGAGAACAGTTAAAAAAAACAATATAGTCTCAGTTTACATAAAAATTGAGATAAACTCGACGGTACATAACAGATGTAGATAATGCACAAGAATAACTTTCAACACTTCACACCCAAGGACAACTGCGATCGGGGCCTAAGCAGACTCCCCTCTAACCTCCGGGCCCAAGCAGACTCCCCGTCCCCACATGTGCAGAAAACAGATTTCATGCACATGTGGTTTTCCATTCATTTCCAAGGAATCAAGAAGATCCCACATCAATTGCTCTTCGTATACGGTCCCCTCCACATAACTTAAACCAGATGAATCCATTTACAAACATAAACAACAATTGGCATCATGTATAAATATGTACGTAAAGATGAAGCAAAATAGAACATGTTTCTCATTTACCCATTTCAGAGTTTTAAACCAATATAAAATTTCAAATGAGTAAAATAGTTGTCGGGAACTCTCCAGATTGCAAGACGTGAACACAAGAAGTTCCTAATTGGCATGAGAAACTCCTACAATTTATTTGTACAAAACAACCGTTAATCCCCCATAAGATAAATACAATTAATGACGGGTCACTCCTTGTTAATGCCAAAAATTACTCAATGAATAACTTAAGGTCGACGTGGAGCTTTATCCAACTAAAGAAAGTAGCCGATAAACAATAGGAGCGATAAACTGTGAAATAAGGACACAAGGGATTTGGTGACGCGGAAAAACCTCAACGAGGAAAAAAACGTGGACGACAGAGAGATGTCGTCGTGCACTATGATCACTAATCAGGGGTGATATCCTTCGATATTACAATGTATTACACGATCTATACAGGAAACAGATGTATAATTGTAAAATAAATGTGCGTCGTGTGTGAAAACACTATAGTCGTGTGTAAATTGATGTTGTCGATTGAATGTAAGATTGCAGATATTCTTCGGAGAGCTTGTAGACGTATACTTGGAGTATTATGCCTCTGTTGTTCCAATGAAGTGTTGATCTTGGGTATTTATAGCCTTGATTCCCTATAAATTTGTCTTTTGTAACTGTCGCGCTTCATAAATGATCTTGATGGTGTTGAGCCGTTATGACCGTTGGTATTTATGGGCATTGAACCTCTATTAAATGATCAAGAAAGAAACGTTGAGTCATACATTAGTATGGTCGAGGTCGAGTATTAGTCTCGACGACTGTCGTACGTCGCTCGACTGACCCTCGAATTAGTCTCGACAGAGGTTAGGGTTCTGTTCGGTCAACAGAGCCTTATCTTAATCCAAGACTAGTCACGTGAAATATGCATTAAATGTTCCTTCATCGTGATCGTGTTTTTTTACTCAAACAGTTTGCCCCCAAAATTTAAAAAAAAATTCTTAGCGGGAATTTTAATTTTTTGTCGAGTGCCACGTGTCGCTTGGGGAGAGGTATTCGTCGCTTCAGAACCGAAATGGTTCGTTTCTAACTAGATTCCCTGACACGCGTGACATCATGATGGCTTAGGGAACACGCATGACAGCTAAGAGTGACAGGTGTCGATCATCCAGGCGTGCTCCTGAAGAGTCTATCGACACGTGTCGATCATCAAGCGTACCTACTTGATTCGACCCTTGCGTATAAATAAGAGGCGTTCAGGGATAGTTTCCTTTTACGCTTTCAAGATATTTTTAGAGAGAGATTCCCTTGAGTTTTCCGTGCGATCCTTTCCTGATTTCAGACGATCTTTGCTTGATTTAGATTCTTTTCGAGGTTTAGAGCGTCCATTTAAGGTACGATTTCTCTTCTTAAGTCCATGCGTTTTAAGACTCAAGCTCGAAAGCCTAGGAAGGGTTGGGACGCTTTTGTTTTTTACGTAGCAACTGTTCAGGACCCTGATTTCGTTATGTCGTTAGATCCTATTAGTGTTATCTGCGAGGAGGAAGACATTGAGTTCTTTAGACGGTTGGCTAGGATTCCAGAGGATGTAACCCTTAGCCACCAGTGTTGCTCCGTCCAGAGCAGTGTCCCGAGGGATATTTCGTGATGTACGAATATCCCTTTGAGATATGTTTTTCATGGCCCTATTCTCCTCTGTCGAGATCGTTTCTTACGATCTTCAATTTATCTCCGGGGCAGATGATGCCCTAGTTTTGGAGATTCGTTCAGGTGATTGAGCGAGTGACGAGTAAATGGGAATCGCCATTTACTGTCTATGATCTTCTTTAGGCTTATACGGTTAAGTCGGAGGCGAATCATCGCTACAGCCTGTCTTCCAAGTTTAGAGGATCTCTAAATCTCGCACTCTGGTTCATAAAACCGCGGTTAACGATCGTAATTGGAAGACTAAATATGTTTTTGGTCGTTTAGCTACGGTCGCTGGTGACATCCAGTGGCTTTCCACAGGATGGAACACCGACGGTAAGATAGTAGGACCTTACTCCGTCTATTACATTCGTCGCTCGATTTCCACTGACATTTTGTTTTATTTTATTATCAGTAATTGATTTTACTGTCGTCGAGCCTTCTGCTGATTCGGCTGCCAAGGTTGAGCGATTTCTCGAGTTTAGTGTCGAGGAACGCTCATTCTTCACGATCCTCCCTACTGCCGACTGGGTCGTGTGCGACGACGACTTGCAGTACGTCGGAACATCTGTTGCGTCTTCCATAGGGGAGAAGGAGGACAGAGAAGAAAAGAAAGGAGAGGAAAAGGAGATGGCAGGTAACATACTCAATTCCTCTTACATGTTTTCTTTTTCTTCTCGTCGCGTGATTTTAATGATTTAGTTTTCTTTCAGGTGTTTCTCCTTAAAAATCTTTCAACGTTTCCGATTGTAAGAAGACTCTTTTGGAGTTAGCCCGGAAGGGCAAAGAGAAGAGGAAGGCGGTCAAGACTGCGGGGTCGAACCTTCCGAAGCGTGCACGATTGTCGGTTCCGAGGGAACCGTTGTCGATGGGTGGTGACGCGTCGAACGTCGCCACTCCTGAAACGACGAAGACGGGTGATGTCGTACAGGCGACCTTTACTGAGCCTCTGGTGGTAGAGGTTCCTGAGGACCCTCAGGTTGAGCGTCCTACTCAGGCGACGACGACCTCTGATCCCCCTTCCCATTCTGGCGACAAAGAGAAGGGTCCTACGGAGGTCCAGATGGTTAATTTTACGTTACCGTCGGACTTCATGAGGGATAACTCCCTTGATCGGGAGAAGTTGTTCCCTCATCTGGAGAAGTATTTTCTACCGTCTTTCAGGGAGAAGTTCGGGGAAATGTCTGTCGAGGACATGGAGTCGAATGTCGCAGGTTTATCCTTCCTTGTAAGGATTAGTTTTTATTTTCTTTTAATATATTAACATAATGTATTGATCGTCATATGTCGTATGTTGTAGGCTTTCCAGACCTCCCTCGGTCTTTATAACGAGATGGAGAAGATTAGGCATCTAGTGCCTAAAGCTCTGGAGAGAGAAAAAACTGCATTAGACAGGGAGCAGGCGGCTCTGGCCAGGGAGAAGGTTGCTCAGGCCAACGTGGAATCCCTGAATAGTCACCTTGAGGAAGCCTAGAAAATTATGGATTTCGTCCGGACACAAAGGTCTGACCTGCAGATCCGTCTAGACGTGTCGTGCAACACGTTAAAAGAGGCGAGGGTTGAGCTGGAGCAGACCTTGGTGTCATTGGTCGAGAATAAAAAAGAGACCGAGGACCTCAAGGCGAAGGTGGGCGAGTAGGAGCGCAAGATTGGTGGGCTGGAAGAGGAGTTGAAGGTCGTCGAGGCTTTCACTCGATGGACGACCAAAGCGGCCATCATGAGGCATCACTTTGCCGGGAAGAATCCTTTGGCCAATGCTACTGAAGACCTCAAACTCAACCTTGCAGACATCGGGACTGAACAGGACCTGGACTCTGAAGACGAGAGGGAAGTCGATGCGGTTGAGGTAGCGGAGGAGGCTAAGGTGGACGAGGTCCATACTGGTGTTGCTTTTTTGTCGTAGCTAGCAGGAGACGTTCCCTTATCTTGAGTCTTTTTGTTTTTGTGTTCAGGTCGACCGTTGGTGGTCAAGCCTTCCATTGTAACCACATAACTTTGAATATAAATGACTTTTTTGCTATATTGTCGAGTGTTTTTATATATTGCAACAATATTCACGTCATCAAACATAGATACTTGCGACTAAGGCAATTCAAGCGGTTTAAAACCTTTTCAAACTTTAAAAATCACACGACCAAACAAGAAATATGCAAAACAACCACAAAACACGAATAACTCTAAAGATACTTGCGACTGAGGCATGTCATAATAATTCGACCAAAGATACTTGTGACTAAGGAGTTTTCGTCCATAAAAAATACTTATAAGTTAAGAACTTAGATTACACACCCTTCGGTGTTCGGTGAGATTAAGTCATGCAAAAGACTTATAGTCTCCTGTCGTGCGATTCTGCAAGGAAACAACGTCAGAGTTTGGTCGTCGACTAACCAACGACCCTCCGATGCTTAAGTCAGTAAATGGTCGAGAAGAATAACTGTACTGAAATAGTTTAAGGTTTAGAAGAAATACCTTTTTAGATGTGTTGCATTCCAACTATGTGGGATTTTCTTATCGTCGAGAGTCTGGAGCCTATAGGTACCTTTTCCCACGACCTTAGATATACGATAAGGACCTTCCCATTTAATGGAAAGTTTACCTGCGTTTGGTTCTTGAGTGTTCTGAAACACTCAACGCAAAACGTAGTCGCCCACTTGGAAGATCATAGTCTTTACGTTTTTGTCGAAATGTCGTTTAACTATCTGTTTTTGGGATGCCATTCGAATCAACGCTGATTCCCTTAGTTCTTTGAGAGCATCGAGATCCTAGCTCATGTCGACCAAGTTATGGTCGACCGACGTGTGTCTCGATATAGGTAGTTGTACCTTGACAGGTAAAACTACTTCACAACCATAGACTAAGGAAAAGGGAGTTTGTCTAGTGGATGTACGTGGAGCCGTACGATTTGACCACGGGACCGAAGGAAGTTCTTCGACCCATCTTCCTTTTGTTGTTTTCAGACGTTTCTCGATCGAGTTTATGATTGTCTTGTTACTCGACTCAGCAAGTCCGTTCGACTAAGGGTATCGTGGTGTCGACGTCGTGAGTTTTATGTTATAATCCTCACAAAACTGTTGAGACCTTTCGCTGATGAACTGTGACCCGTTATCACAGACGATCTCAGATGGTATTCCAAACCTGCTATTATGTTAGTCTGGATAAAGGATATCACCTATTTGTCCCGAACTTGGGAAAAAGCGGTTGCCTCTACCCATTTAGAAAAATAATCTGTAAAGACGAGTAGAAATACCTTTTGCCCAGGGGCAGGTGGTAACTTACCGACGATGTTCATTCCCCATTTCATGAAGGTCCATGGAACTAATGTTGAATGTAAGGGTTCAGAGGGTTTGTGTGTCGAACCTGAGTGTCACTGACAAGCGTCACAGTTCTGTACAAACTTGATCGTGTCTTGTCGTAGCGTCGACCAATAGTAGCCTTGTCGAGACACTCGATTGGCTAATCTATGACCACATGAGTGATTACCACACTCGCCTTCGTGCATTTCTTGTAAGATATTTTGGACATGCGTTCTGCTCGTGACACATCGTAGATTAAGTCCAGTAGACGATCGTCGATAGAGTTTGCCTTGTATCACGACATACCGTGATGCTTTGAATCTTATCTCTTGAGCCTCTGCCCTATCTTCTAGGAGTTGGTCGTATGTTAGATAGTTCATGATGTCGCTCGACCAATCTTCTTTATTGCTACCAATTTGTCCGACATCGTCGTGACCAATAGATGACATCGTCAGATGTACCATAGGAATCGCGTCGAATAGCGGTTTGCTTAGTGCCGACCCAAGATTGGCTAAAGCGTCTGCTTGAGTATTTAGATCTCTTAGGATTTGTTAGATTGAAAAAGGTTCGAATTTTGCGGATTTTGCCTTTCCTACTTTAAGATATGTTATCATCTTCGAATCTTTAGCCGTAAATTCACCATTCATTTGGTTTACGACAAGGAGAGAGTCACTCTTGACGTGTAACCCTTTTGCCCCCAAGTCGTGCGCCATATTCATCCTGACGATCAAGGCTTCATACTCTACTTCGTTGTTGGTTACTTTGAAATCGCATCGTATGGAGTACACCATCTTGCCCCCTATGGCGACTTTAAGACGATGCCCAGTCATGTGCCTCTAGCGTTGGATGAGTCGGCGACATGTAGAGTCTAGGGTTTTTCGTCGTGAGTCTCCACATAACAAACTTCGTTTTGTGCCTCTTTTTCTTGTTCAGGACTAAAATCGACGACAAAGTCTACTAGGACTTGCGATTTGATCGCGGTCCTGGGTTTGAAATCAATGTCATAACTACTGAGGTATATATGCTCCATTTCGCTAGTCGGCCTGTTAATTCTGGCTTTCTCAAGACAGACTTGAGGGGAAAGTTAGTAACGACAATTATAGGATGTGATTCAAAATAATGTCGTAGCTTTTTTGCATCTGTGACTAACGAGAGTATAAGTTTTTCCATGGAGGAGTACCTGGTTTCGGCATCGAGTAAAGACTTACTTACATAATAGATGGGCAATTATTGCTTGTCGTCTTCCCTTACCAGGACCGCACTTACCGTGTGAGAACTGACGGCTAAGTAGAGCTGTAAGACCTCGTCGTCTTGTGGTTTTGATAACAGTGGAGGTGACGCCATGTACTCTTTCAATTTTTGCAATGCTTTCTCATGGTCGTCCGTCCAATGGAAGCCTTTGTTCTTTCGCAATACGTTGTAGAATAAATGACATTTGTCTGACGATCGGGATATGAATCTGTTCAGGGCTGCTACTCGACCGGTTAGACGTTGTACTTCTTTGAAATTTCTTGGCGATTTGATCTCGACGATTGCCTTGATTGGTCGGGGTTAGCTTCGATGCCTCGTCGAGTCACCATGTATCCTAGAAATTTCCCGGCACTGACTCCGAAGGAACATTTCGTTGGATTGAGCTTCATGTGGTATTGTCGAAGTACGTCGAATGTTTGCCGTAAATACTCGACGTGGTCGACGGCTTGTCGAGATTTGACCAGTATGTCGTCAATGTATACTTCCATAGTGTCACCCAGTTGGTCCTAGAACTTTTTGTTGACCAGTCGCTGATATGTGGAACCTGTATTTTTCAAACCAAAAGGCATAACCTTGTAGCAATAGATACCTCGATCCGTCATGAAGGCTATTTTTTCTTGATCATCAACGTGCATAAGTATTTGATTGTAGCCCGAATATGCGTCCATGAACGTTAAGAGTTCATGTCCAGTAGTGGCGTCGACCAATGCGTCAATGTGTGGAAAAGAAAATGGATCCTTTGGGCACGCCTTGTTTAAATCTGTGAAGTCTATGCAGACCCTCCATTTGCCATTTTTCTTTTGTACGACCACGATGTTGGCTAACCAGTTGGGGTACTTCACTTCTCGTATCTTTCCTGTTTTGAGGAGGTTGTCGACTTCATCGTTGATCACCTTGTTCTGCTCTGGAGAGAATTTTCGACGTTTTTGCTTTATTGGTTTGAACGATGGATCCACGTTTAACTTATGTGAGATGACGTCAGGGTCTATGCCAACCATGTCCTCGTGCGTCCAAGTGAAACAGTCGGCATGATCCTGCAAAAAAGAAATTAGTTCCTTTTTAATAGAAGGGTCGAACAACGAACCTATGGAGACGACTTGATCTGGCTTGTCATGATCCAGGATAACTTCCTCCAAAAGATAGTCATCGACAGTGTCGGGAGCATCCTGGCTCTGTAATTGCTAGATGGACTGCTTCCTGGGTTTCATCGTTATCTTGTAGCAATCCCGAGCGGATTTTGGCTCACTTTTGATCTCCTGGATTCCCCATGGAGTTGGGAACTTTATCGTCTGGTGGTAGGTCGAGGGAACTGCCTTCATTTCGTGGATCCAGGGTCGACCGAGAATGACATTGTATGCTGAGAAACAGTCTATGACGCTGAATCTTGTTTGCCTATTGATCCCCTTAGCATAAACTAGTAGGACGATTTCTCCGTAGGTGTTCGTCGCATCTCCATTAAAGCCGACCAACGTGGTCGAACGTCGGACGATCTCTGACTTGTCGAGACCCATAGCTTTAATGGTTTCGAGGAAGATGATGTTTGTTGAGCTTCCTCCGTCAACCAACACCCTTCGGGTCAACCAACACCCTTCGGGTCAGACAATTGTCGATCTTGAGTTGGACGATCAACCCATCGTGATGTTTCTGATGTAGGTCGCCTAAGTCATCTTGATCAAATGTTATCTTCATGGACTCGAGATCTTGTTCTTCTTTCGATCGTGAGGATCGAGGGATTGATAGATTGCTTGCGCTCTGAGACACATGTCTTTTTGCTGCTGAATAGGTTAGACCACATACGTCTGACCCACCAGTCACGCAGTTTACGACTTTCTCATGATCGGGGGAGGGTGGTTGAATGTTTCTGTCGGGTATCGCCTGTCCATCGAGGATACCCTTGAGGTTTCCCTTTGGGACGGGCCAAGAGAGTTCCTTCTTGAGTGCTATACAGTCGTTGGTGGTGTGACCGTGATCTTCGTGGAAATCACACCACTTGGTCTTGTCTTTCTTATCGTCGACCTAGTCACTTTTCTTTGGCCAACGAATAGTTGCTTGCGCGGTCTTCAATACGTCGACCAAATCCTTGGAAGTACCCTTAAATCCATATGGAGAGATTTTAGGATACTGAGGGAACTTGGTCGTGGTCGAGAACTTTTTATTGTCGACCCAGACGTTTGAGATTTGCCTCGATGGCTCAGCTATAACTGTCGATCTGGTTTTGAACTTGGGTTTCTTCACGCTCAGCGGCTTCTTGTCGCTAGAATGCTTATGACGAAAAGTTGCGTCATCTTCGACCCTCATGTAAGCCAAAGTTCTCGCGCGCACATTTTTGAAGTTCTCAGGGAGGGGGGTATTTCGTCAGATCGGTGTAAAGACCTGAACTTTCATCTAGACCTCGTTTGTAAGCTTCGATCGCGGTCTTGATGTCATAGTTGTGGACGCTGATCATTTTTGCGTTAAACCTGTTGAAGTAACTGCGAATGGATTCTCCTGCCTTCTGTACGACATAATATAGGTCGCTAGTTTGCTTCTCCATCTTGCGACTGCTGGCGAACTGTTGAGAGAATTGATTCACCAACTCGGCAAACGACCCAATTGATTTTGGCTTGAGACTGATTAAAGGGGTGTTCATCGGTTGACATCCAATGGATGTGAAGGGAACTGAACCGATCCAATCATCCATTGGATGTTGGATTTTCCCAACCGAACCGATCTAATCATCCATTGAATGTTGGATTTTTTCAATCCAATGGATGATTTGATCGGTTTGGTTCCATCCATTGGATGTTCCTATTGGATATCCATTGGATCAGATTGGATATCCATTGGATATCCATTGGATCGGATTAGATCCATCCGACATCCAATGGATGATCAAATCGGATCCATCCAACGTGTTAATTTAATGCAATGTTCTAATTAATTACTTTTAGTTTGTGTTAAAACCAACATAAGTGAGACTAAAAATTCAAAAACCAACACAAAACAAATTTAGATTTAAGCAAATTGCAAAAAAAAAAATTGGATGATAGTTGGATGGAAAACTGGATGGTAATCGGATGGTCAATTGGATGGGTAATTGGATGTTGGTCGGTTCAGTTCGGTCGGTTCTGGACTGCCATCCAATAACCGACCGATCCAAATTGGATGTTGAGATTTTCAATCCGATCCAATTACAATTGGATATCCAATTATGGTCGGTCGGTTCTAATTGGATCGGTCGGTTCCTATTGGATCAGTTGAATTTCTGCACACCCCTATGATTAACCATTGCAAAGCTGCACCTATGAGAGTCACCCCAAAGCATTTACACATACACACCTTTTGGTACCGATGAGGGATCAAGACTGTCCACATTAGTTGCTTGTACTGAGCGACGTGTTCAGTTGGATCCGTGACACCAGAGTATTTCGGTGTGAACGCTGGGATACTGTACTTCTTTGGAACGTCAACCATCGCGATCTCGTCAACGAAAGGTGACGCCTGAAACCTCGTACGAGGTTCGACATCGACCGGTACCGCTGCTCCTGGAAGTTTGGCAAGTAGCGATAGAACACGCTCGTTTTGATCTTCCAACATCTTCAACCTTTGGGCAACATGATCGTCCATAACACTTCCTTGAGCACCTGATGGGACATGACTTGAGTTCTGAAACACATTCCGCTGGGAAGAATCAGAAACATATTCGTTGAATTGGAAAGAAGGCATCAGCATCGTGGGAATTGATGTTGTTGGAGGCCTCGAGGGAATCGGTGTCGTCGAATGAAAAAATGGTGGAATTGTAGTCATCGATGGCATCGAAGGAATTGCAGTTGTCGATGGGAAGAATGGCGGCGGCGATGGCGGCAACGTCAGCATAAGTTGACTAGCAAAACCAGGGAAAATGGGCCGAGGATAATTGGGAGGTGGAGGTCCCGTCCAGGGCATGCTGAATCCACCTTGACAATGCGACGACCCTGCTGCATTGCTTGCGTTTCGATTCCTTAGGGATTCAATATCCTCCACTACTTGTCTATGCTGATTTGTCAATGTCAGGATCGAAATTCAAACAAGAATTTAATTCACACACACTCAGAATCAATGCTAAAGAATTTGCGGAAAAACACTTTAACACTAACAATCAATGAAACAGTATATGCACTTAAATCACAAGTTATATTGATTAAACTTGATGATTACACACAAAACCTCAATCTGTTGAACAGGCTCAACAGACGTTCTATACTTCTCTATAGAAATGATCTAAACTAGTCTTGAGGTTAATTCTCTCTAAAACAAAAACTTATGAATGATTATTTTTTCTATCAAAGACTTCTATACTATATATACAAGACTGATTACAAGATAATTATCAAAATAAAATTGATCTTCATTCCATAATTATCTCCTTTACTTTAGCTTCAATCTATACAGCTGTCTTCATTCTCATACGGAGTCTTCATCTCATAAGCAACACTATCTTCATGAGCAGTATTAATTCTGAACTAGCAGTATTAATCTCAGCAAGCAGTATTAATTTTGTCTCAGCAGCATTAACTTCTTCAAGCAGTAGTAATTGTGATCTGGCAGTACTAACTTCCTCAGGCAGTAGTAATAGTCATGTCTAGCAGTAGTAACCATCCTTAGCACATTTCAGACCCAACAATCTCCCCCTAACTTAACTTTTCAAATTGAGAAGTTAAGTTCTTCAAAAACTGGTCTTCATGATGCTTTCAAAACCTAAGTTTACACCCCTAGATTAGGATCCAAACCCAAACTTTGATTGATGATCCTGCTAACCACAATCCTTGCCATTTCTGAGCCATGAGGACAGATTAGTTTGGCTTTCAGCATCCCATGTAGCTTGGCTAGGCTATGGTCATATATCTTATCGACCAGGTAATATTCATGGAAGCTTTTATCTATGGTTAAGATATATACCCCACACCTTTCTATAAGCATCCAGTTATCCACAGACTTGAATACATCTTTAATGACATGCTTGACAAGATCTGGACCGAACATCATGCATAAATACTCCATTGCTAGTTTCTTGATGTTCATCCCTGGAGTCTTCAGCACATCCCCATATAGATTCATTCCCACTTTAAACATTTCTTCCAAGTCTGACCTTGAACAACATCTGACCATCTTCCCCCAAGTAGAATAGACTTCAAAGTGATCACCCATTCTTTTGATTCTGAAATATTCTTTGCCTTGATCTTCAATAATATCCCAGTAGATGATTTCAGGGGCTTGGACTGAAATGGGATCTGCCTTCACTGGATCATTATCTGTTACAGTCATGTAAAGTTCAAAATGCACATCAGATTGACTTGGTTGCTTTGCACTTTGACTTAATTGCTCAGCTTGACCTGTAACAGATGATTCTGTTTCTTTCTCAGCTTCTGCAACCCTTGGCTTCTTAGACAGTTTCTTGGAAGCTATTGTCTTCAACCTTTTAACAGATTTGACTTCTTTAGTAGTAGCTTCCTCGTTCTTTTCTTCAGCCTTAGGGGTAGTCTCCTCACTCTCAGGGAAGGGTTATTGAATATTGAGATCATGTCTCTCTTTCATTTGTCTTTCAAATTCTATCCTTTGAGTAAAGTCCCCTTGAAGCTTTGCCATTTCCTTCTTGTATAGATCTTCAACTCTTGAGTAGGACATATCAGAAAACATTTCTTCTTTAACCCCCACGGAGCCTTTCAGAAAGTTGATCATCTTTCTCCTTTCTTGATTGGCCAGGTAAGTTATAGAAGGTTTTCTTTTCTGCTTCTTTGCTGGCAGTCTTTGTATGAAAGCTTTCACAGTGCTTTTCTTGATCTCAGCTGCAACCCTTACACTTTCTTGATATTCCTCATTCAGCCTAGTGGACAGATCTAGAGCAATCTGCCTATCTTTGGCCTTCTGAGTTTCTTCTTCTTGTTGTAGCTCAGCCTGCAACTTCTTAGCCAGTTCCTCATCTAGTTCAATCTGTTTTAGCTTCTTTGGTGGCTTTGCAGATTCATCCACCTTTGCCTTTCCTTTCCTCTTCAGTTCAGCCTCACTGATTTCTTTTCTTTTTATCTCAAGTCCTCCCTCTTTGATTTCCACTCCCTTGGCCTTTTGAGTGGCTTTGGGAGTGTCTGTTTTGGCCTTTAGAAGGGTTTCTGCTATCTCTATTTCTTCAACAGAAAGCCCTGTTACTGCTGCTTCTGTTACTGCTGCTAAGCCAATTGATGTTGCTTTCTTGAACGTTTCTACTGCTGGATCTGTTTCTACTACTATACTGGTTTCTGCTTCTTTGCCCTTCTCCCCCTCAAAAGTAGAGTCCATTCCAACAGGACTCTGTTTCTCAAATTCAGCTCTATTCTCCCCCTCTTTGGAAGCATCATGACGGATGCTCCTCTTCTTCAGTATGAATTTGGTTCTCTTCTTCTTTTGCACATGCTTGAGGACCATTTTCTTGAGGTTGGAAATTTGGACTTGTTGGGATAAGATCACTTGTTGTAGCTTCTCAATAAGTTTGCCCTGAGATAGGACATCATTATTGATGTTGGCAATAGTTTCCATCAATTCATCGTATGTATATCTATCCTCACCACCTTTAGGTGTGTTTACCACCCTTGGAGGATCACTGGAACTTTTAGTAGGGGTCCTCTGCCTAGCAGAGTCACCTTCTACCCCCATGGTTTCTTGGCACCGGGGACCTTTGGATGATTGCTCACCCAAAGTTGCCGTAGGGAAGGTCTTAGAGATGTTCACACTGTCCTGTCCTGCACTTTGTGCAAAAATAGTAGTGTGAGCCTTTCTACCCACATGCTTAACCTTCTCCTTAGTAAGCACCTTCTTGGGGTTGGGAGACACCCCTTTGGTTTCCCTTTGGATATTCTCTAATGAAGAATACTCCATTAGAGGGCTTGTAGGCTTAGAGGGTGTTGGTACATGAAGGGAAGGATCCTTCTACACCTTCTTTTTAGTGTATAATTTGGTGATGGGAGGGGTTGGTCTGTTCAGAAGGGACAGAGGAATTGTTTTTATGGTGGAAGGTGTGGGTAGGTCATCAGTGTGTTGGTCCAATGAGGCTTGGGACCCTGATGCCTCACCTGTAGAGTGGGACACAACCATCATTGTTGAGAACAATGGTGTGTCAATACCTGAGAAGCCCTTACAGGTTCTCCTCATATTAGAAAACACCTTCCCTTTCGGGACCTTAGGTACATATACCTCATTAAAATGAGGTAATTCCGTCAATTCCTTATTCAATATAGCTTGTACAAACCTGGGATACATATAAAAGGATTTTGACTTGGTATCCAGGTTTGACAGAAAATCATTTAAGATCATTTGCGAAAAATTAAACTTTCTGGAGGTTGCTAAGCAGACCAAAGCATAAGCAATGGTACTGCTGAACTCACTCCAGCCAGTTATTTTCTTTGAAATGCAATGCTGGAGAGTATGAACAAAGAATCTCCACTGAGGTGAGAATTTGTTCTTAAAGAACTTATAAATCTCAGTGGGATCTTCATATCCCATTCTGCTTATATTTTCAAAAATATCTTCCTTGGGTAGAGATGTTATACTTGAGGCATCATCTAAAAGTAGATGAATGCGAATGGTCTCCTCTGAGATGGTTTATCACCAAATGCAACATGTCCTCCATCAATTCTTTTGAAGTTTTGTAGGCAGGACTTGTTGCCTGTCATGTGCCTAGAGCAACCACTATCAACATGCCAAATGCTCTTCCCTTTTAGTTGTTGGTTGCCCTGAACATAAAGTGGAACAGTTAGTTTTTAATAGGAACCCAAGCCAAAGTGGTCTTGGGTGTCCCATTCTCATCAACATATTCATAATCAGTTTTGATGAGCTTTTCAGACTGGGGAATCTTATGGATTGAGTACTTTGTCAGGATAATAGGTCTTGCATTACTAACACTAGAAGCACTACTAACTGAATTAGCAGTACTAACTGGGTTAGCAGTACTAACTCTGTTAGCAGCACTAACATTGGTAGCAGCATTATTTCTGTCAGCAGTACTATTTGAAGTAGCAGTACTAACAGCTTTCTTTATTTTTGGAACCCATACCTGGACAAAGTTGTTTGCTTTCTTCTTTATTAAGTTACTCCATGACTTGTTTGGAGTATTTTTCTTTGATTTTGCAAACTTGTTTTGAACATGAGTTTTTAAGGGAGCTCTTTTTGCATTTTCAGCCATATGATTCCTTCTTTGATTCCTATAACCAACAGGATTTTGTATATGTCTTTGAAAATTTATCCTTTGGTTCATAGGATTGAAATAACAGTATTTGGCAATATGATTAAGCTTTCCACAAATAAAACAAGGTTTTGGTCTATTGATTTTACTCAGATCAACCCCTTGTTTTTGTGCCCACTGATTATTCCAGTTTCTTTGATTACCCCTTGTTTTATCATGTTTTTGGGGCTGATGCTGTTTACATGTACAGGGATTCACAACTGTGGTCTGCAAATAGTGGACTCCCTGTACCTTTCCCTTTTCTTTATTTGAGCTATCCACCTTTTCACTCTTGATGAATGGTTTACCCCCCCCCCCCCTTCATTTGTAAGGATATGATTTTCTACAGGAATCTCTTCTGCATTCTTACTCTCAGAATTCTCTTCCTCATTCTCTTCTTCAACCTCCACACCATCTATAGGATCTACTTCTGTTGCTCCTATAGGTAAGTCCTCCTTATTTTGGTTCTCTAAGAGATCTGAAGAGGGAGGGATGTAATTATTGTTGTAAGGTGGAGGTGTTGCATTGTATCCTATACCACTCTTGATCTTATCATGAACTTGAGCTTTAAGCAAAGAGTCCATTGCTTTGGAAGCATAAGAGAACTTCTCAATGTCAAGCTTAGCTTTCTCATACTCACTCTTTATCTTCTCACATTCCTCTTTAGACTTTTCTATTTGAATCTCTAATTGATTTTTCTCCCACTTCCAGTAATTTGTGTCATAGTAATGCTGAAGTTCATTGGCCTTATAAGCCTTGATTTGATCTTCAAACTTCTCAACAATCACTTTATACTCTCTTATATCTCTCTCTAACCTTTTAAGGTCGTCACACATGCTTTGGTTGTGATCCCTGTACTTTTGTACAGTCTGAAGACACTCTTTAGTGCACAGTTTAGTTTTTACCTCTGTTGGAATATCTGTGCTTGAAGATTCTGAGACTTCTGCCATCAAGGCTTGATTCTGAACAGCTTCTTCTGCTTGATCACTCCAATCAAATCCCATTCCTTCTTGAGAAACAAGAGCTTGAGTGGAGTTTCTGTTGTTTTGGACGCTTGAGGAATGTGCTTGCTGGTGGTTGCTGCCATATTGTTGAGGAATTCCTCCTCTACATTCTTTTGCAAAGTGTCCCATCTTGTGACACTTGTAGCACTCCACCTTTGACTTGTCAAACCCAGCACCATCTTCTCTCCTCTGAGAAAAGTTGTTCCTTCCAATCCTCTTTATGAATCTCTTGACCCTCATAGTTAGCATGGCCATCTGCCACTTTATATCCATCTCCTCAAGGTCATCTGCATTAATTTGTTCAAGATCATCATTAATTAAACCAGAATTAGCATAACTAGCAAGAAAAGCTTCGAATACAAAGTCATTAGATACATCCTGCTTAGATACATAAGCAGTACTAACTGATTCTGTATTAGCAGCAGAATCAGTAGAAGAAGAAGATGATAAAAGAGCAGCATTATGAGTGTATCCAGATGGTCTTTTCTTGGCTTCCACTTCAGCCTCAAACACCCTTAAGTCATTATAAAGATCGTCTAGTTCTTTGTCTTCCAGCTTGTCATTCTGTCTGAAGGAGACAATATACATGGTCCATTCATCTCCAAGGGACCTTAAGAACTTTCTGTTTACATTATCTTGATCAATCTGCACTCCAACAGTAGCTAGTTCACCAATCAGCTTGTTAAACCTGTCAAAAGTTTGAGTCATGGACTCATTCTTAGTTGACATGAAGTTTTCATACAGCTGCTTCAATATTGCCTTCTGATTTCTCTTGGTACTTTTGGTACCAGAGAATCTCTTCTCTAGAGCATTCCAAAGCATCTGGGCATCAGTGAAGTTGTAGAATTGGTGTTGATACTCATTAGGAATAGCCAAGAGCAGTGGGCTCAAGGCTTTCATCTCTGTCTGCCTTATCTTCCTCTCTCCATCCGTCTTTGGTGGGATTCTTTTTCCATCTTCTCCAATCTTTCCTTCATTAGATGGGCCATTCTCAATGATGTCCCACATAGAGTAATCTGTGAGAAGAATGTATTGCCTGATCCGAATCTTCCACATGTCAAACTCATTAGATCTGAGCATTGGAACCTTTGAGACCAGAACGCTATCACTTGAACCGTCCATGATGATTGTTGTTTTTCTGAGTTTAACCTGCTCTGATACCACTTATCAGGATCGAAATTCAAACAAGAATTTAATTCACACACACTCAGAATCAATGCTAAAGAAGTTGCGGAAAAACACTTTAACACTAACAATCAATGAAACAGTATATGCACTTAAATCACAAGTTATATTGATTAAACTTGATGATTACACACAAAACCTCAATCTGTTGAACAGGCTCAACTGACGTTCTATACTTCTCTATAGAAAGGATCTAAACTAGTCTTGAGGTTAATTCTCTCTAAAACAAAAACTTATGAATGATTATTTTTTCTATCAAAGACTTCTATACTATATATACAAGACTGATTACAAGATAATTATCAAAATAAAATTGATCTTCATTCCATAATTATCTCCTTTACTTTAGCTTCAATCTATACAACTGTCTTCATTCTCATACGGAGTCTTCATCTCATAAGCAACACTATCTTCATGAGCAGTATTAATTCTGAACTAGCAGTATTAATCTCAGCAAGTAGTATTAATTTTGTCTCAGCAGCATTAACTCCTTCAAGCAGTAGTAATTGTGATCTGGCAGTACTAACTTCCTCAGGCAGTAGTAATAGTCATGTCTAGCAGTAGTAACCATCCTTAGCATATTTCAGACCCAATAGTCAAAGCATCAATTCGGGCACGAGTTGCATTCAACTCCAGGTTCATTTGAGCCATGATTTGTTCCTGAGTTCCTTGAGCTGTCATTATCCTGTGAAACACAAAAACACTTGAGGAAATTGTTAGTTTAGCGCACTATCGTCTAGAATTTTCTTTAGATGAGGCCCTACGGTAGGCGCCAAACTGTTAATGCCAAAAATTACTCAATGAATAACTTAAGGTCGACGTGGAGCTTTATCCAACTAAAGAAAGTAGCCGATAAACAATAGGCGTGATAAACTGTGAAATAAGAAGACAAGGGATTTGGTGACGCGGAAAAACCTCAACGAGGAAAAAATCGCGGACGACAGAGAGATGTCGTCGTGCACTATGATCACCAATCAGGGGTGATATCCTTCGATGTTACAACGTATTACACGATCTATACAGGAAACAAATGTATAATTGTAAAATAAATGTGCGTCGTGTGTGAAAACACTATAGTCGTGTGTAAATTGATGCTGTCGTGTGAATGTAAAATTGCAGATATTCTTCGGAGAGCTTGTAGACATATACTTGGAGTATTATGCCTCTGTTGTTCCAATGAAGTGTTGATCTTGGGTATTTATAGCCTTGATTCCCCATAAATTTGTCTTTTGTAACTGTTGCGCTTCATAAATGATCTTGATGGTGTTGAGTCGCTATGACCGTTGGTATTTATGGGCATTGAACCTGCATTAAATGATCAAGAATGAAACGTTGAGTCATACATTAGTATGGTCGAGGTCGAGTCGCTCGACTGACCCTCGAATTAGTCTCGATGGAGGTTAGGGTTATGTTCGGTCTACAGAACCTTATCTTAATCCAAGACTAGTCGCGTGAAATATGCATTAAATGTTCCTTTGTCGTGATCGTGTGTTTTTTACCTAAACACTCCTCACTGGGTCTGACTCCCTAATTTAGTCGATGACCGACCCAAACCCAAGGCCTAAAGTTCTAGGCTTCCGGCTCAAGCCAAGCCCGGGTCCAAGACTCCCGGGTGAGGCGTTACATCCCAGCCCCGGGTCCCCAGTTGGAGTTCAGTTAAAACCCGGGTGATCCCGGATGTCACTCCCGGGTGATCCCAGTTCCACTCCCGGGTGATCCCGGTTCCACTCGACGACACAAACCTAGTTTAGACGATTTAGACCTCTCGGTAAAAGGGAAAAACGTCGAGAGTCTACATCCTTTCTTCCCAATTAATCTTGAAACCAACCTACTAACTTACTAACCCCTAAATCGACATACCCCAACTGACAAAAAGATTTTGCCACAAATCGATCAAACCCAAAATCCTATTCCTAATCTTTAACTGTAAGAGGTTTCATCATAATCTTTGATTAGAAGTTTTTAGAAGAGAGAGATGAGTAAAGGAATGCTTACCTACAAAGAAGAAATCTACCAACTCTTGATTTTCTTTCCAATTTCTTTTAATCCTCAAATTCCAGATTCTCCCCTAATCAATACAGACCCAAACCTTATCAGATTCCAACTACAAGAGTATCCCTTCACCCTCACATTGCCACTAAACAAATAAAAGGGGAATGGAGAGAATGCTTACCTTGAATGCTTTCCTTTTCCCAACTCTCTTTCAGCACCAAAACTTGACAATTCTCTTGGTCACCTCTTTCTCTCTTTCGGCCGCCAACAACAACAAAAAGGAAAAGAAAGAAAGGTTTAGGATAATATGTCTTTACTTTACAACTTTGGTCTCTTGTCCTAAAAACCCCCCCTTAAGAAATTTTATTTACAAATTGGTCATTACATTTGAATTCGTAACTAACTGATAAACATAATCAAATACAAGATAAACATCACATTTTAAATTTAAAAAAATATTATCAATTTCTGAAAACCACCAAAAGCCATATTATAAGATTGACAAAAACAAAAAGTAAAATGAAACATACAAATCGAGATATTATCGCACCCTATGCACGACAAATAAATGTTTGTAAAGGCTCGGATAAAACTTAACCCGCATCAGGTTTTTTGTTGCAATATAAATAGGAAAAATTTATTAACACCCTAAAAACCTTATATACACCCCACCCCACCCCTATATCCACCCTACCACTGATAATTAACTCTGTGTATTAGACTTTTTAATTTTATTTTAAAATTTAAATAACTTTTTATGTTTCCCGTTAATTTACACCGAAGGTTTGGAGGAAATAATAGACCTGTAAATATCATCAACAAACCTTCATTTGTCTGTTTCTACCGGAAAATCGAGAGTATTATAGTAGCAAATAATAACAAACTTGGAAAGAGGGTTTACGGCAACGCGAAGAATCGGAGGAAAGAAGGTAAAAATAGACTCCGATCAAAGCCTTTTCAGATCATCAATCGTTTTTCTTTCAATCCAAGAGGTATCTTCTGTGATTTCGTTCTCAATCCTTATATACTCTGTATGTCCATACAAATTTCTGTAGTTCTTTTCTTTCTATATCGACTTGATCAATTCCAGTTCGTGTATAGAATTCTTTTAGGTGATCTAAAACGTTTCCTAGATATGTTGACTTCATTTTGGCCTTTTAGGTTTACTTTGTTCATCTTGTTTGTGCAATTTATGGGAGTTTGAATTTCGTTTTGTAACAGCTTTTTGATTATAGATCAATTTCTGCGACCTTTGTTCGTATGCGTTCTTTATTATTTATGGATTATTTCAGTTTACAGTGTGTAGAAATTACGTATAATCTCCCCGTACAAGAATAGTAGATCTTTCAACTGCCCTGCTGCTTACGAGCTGTCATAAAAATATAACTTGCCTACGAGCTAAGACAGAAGAATTCACTAGTATCTCACCTGGGTATCGGTGATGAGTGGAGAAACTAAAATACTAATAGAGCCTGACAGATGATAGTTGGTGGTGATGGCTCTGCATTGCTCACGGGTTGTGTCAGTAAACTTTGTATTGATAACCTTGAGTACCCGCTAAATGCACATGGTTGCAGCCTACTTTCTGAGAAGAGTGGCACATCTGCGTGCATATCAATTCTCTTCAGGATAATGTTAGTGTGCTCTTTAAACTGGAAGTGCTTGTGAATGCTTTGTGTTACCTCCATTAAAATATGTCATCCATTTCAAGTTTTGACACACTAATTTAGAAATGCAATTATCACAGTTTATATGTAATTTTTAACATTTTATTCTTACTTAACCTTTATGAAAGCTTTGAACTTCCTTCATAAAGAGAGCTATCTACGGCGATATTCTGAGGAATGCATTATCTGGTTGGTTGAGATTGGGTAACTGACTAACATTATGAAAGAGTTAAAGAAATCTCAAGTGATTAGCATATTGGAATTGAGGAGGTATTTGGTTTGGTAGCATAAATGTGATTGTTTTTTGATCAGACGTTTCTTAAGCTGATGAAAATGCATGTTAGAGGCTAGATGATATATGCAAGTTTGGAACGCTCTGCACTTAATAACATGACAATGCAGACAAGTTGTGCTGTGTATGAGCACTTCCATTATGGGAGTATAAAGCAATATAGGGCTAGGAGGTTAACTTGCTCCATGAATGAGGGATACATCCTGCATTCAGCAAACCAGCTGAGGACCCTCAAGTGACATTAGCATCAATTGTTGTTTCAAGATCTATATTTACACTGGATAATTAATGTTTGAAATTTGAAAACAAACTTATTGCTCAGTTCAGGCAAGGGCCGAATCACCTCCTTTTTGGAAGTATATGGGTTATGCTGGTTTCTATGAAAGTTACAAGGGAGAAATCTCCTGTTTGAGTTGTTCTAAAGATGAAGAGATATTCTGCCATGAAGATAGTGACATTGATTCAGAGATATATGCTGACGACAACTGTTTTCTGTACAAGAATAACTTAAAGGAAGGATATAGTCTATGCAAGGGATGTTCACAGTCACCCCTTGTGGTCATGCAGGTTGAGAAAAAGACTTGAAATGGATAAATGAAAATAGCCATGTTCTAATTTGCAATCATCAAGTACATAATTCATGTTAAACATTCAATTTTAGATCGAATAACGTAATCCTTAGCTTAGTTCTGCAACTTGGCCCCGAGCGTGGCAGACGATCTACTTTGCCAATCACAGTTGCATGACTCTCTTGTATGCAATGCAACTTAAGAATACATGAATCACGAGTAATGAGGGCTTTATAAGTAAACCGAATCAACTACATGACTGCCTTTTGGAGGCATGGGCACATACAAAGTGCACAAAAGTTTTTTGTTTTGGATGTGAGATCATATTTAAATTTTTTTGCAGGTGCCATGGAGTTCTATGATTAAATTTGTATTTAACTATCTTTCATTCTATAGTGGTAGTGAAATGAAGCATAGACTTTACATAGGTTATTGGCTGTTTCCTAAGTTGTAAGAAGTTAGTCATACCTCTTAAGAAGTTGCATTTTCCTGCTGGTGTGACGGTGTCCTATTACACTTATTTCTAGGTCAATTATACAATTTCTAACTATTTGCTCACTTGTGCTGAATAAACCCATTGGGGTTGTAACTTTTTAGATCTTGATGTGCATGCCATTTTTTTTATTGATCATACATAAATATGATGCAGGAAATAGTGTGAGCAAAGTACAAACGAAGATTAACTGCAGATCTATGTGACCGTTCTTTGTGACTAACTTTGGTGATCTAGAAGCTACATCAAGTTCTTCATAGATGTGGCCTTTACATATCCTCTTAGACAAACTACTGAATGGAGGATCTAACGTTCATGAAGAGACTGACGATAAGAGTTTGGTTGAATCATACAATTTCAAATCATCATTGAGAAATGAGCAAGGCAAGAAAGAAGTTTTGGGCCGGTCACACTTCATTGATGTAGGTCCTTTTACTTGTGTTTGTTTTTCTCTATTAATGGGTTACCCATTAACTCCATATGGGTATCAAATACATTATAGCTCTTTGAATATGATGATTACCTTTTTGGAAACTTTTGTTTCTTTTTCTGGCTGTCTTGTAGACCCCCCCCCCCCCAACAACAAAACAAAAATAATAATTGAGCTGTATATGTGGTATAGGTCCCACACATAAAACAAGAACGCACGTGGGACTGTGGCCTTGCTTGCATTTTGATGGTTTTGAGAACCCTTTCAATCAAGTATTATGATATCAAAGATCTGGAGGAGTTTTGCCGCACAACTAGGTATTCTTCTTATAACGTTCGAAGCTCTGTGCTACTGCTTATTGTAGCAGGGTTATTAGGTTGAGTTCTAGCCAAATTAAGAGTATATAACAATTAATTTTAGGTAGTACAAGACTGCAAGTATATGTTATTTATGATGACCAATGTGGAATAGTGGCATTTAGTTTCAAGTATGGCTGTTAATCTTCAATAGTTTAACTAAATTTCCAGTAGAATATTTACTGTCCTCTTATTTCGCAGTATTTGGACCGTGGATCTGGCATATTTACTGCAGAAACTTTCTATTAGCTTCTCTTACATCACTGTAACTTTAGGCGCTAATCCTAGTTTTTCATTGGAGACATTTTACGAGGTAAGTTCTTGTTTTTCAACAGAGCCGGATGTCTAAATCTTCTTTGAGTCATTAATGAACTTATTAGCATTTTTTTTCTTTTCTTTGTGTGTGTGAATTTTAGATGCTAAAAGTTGCATCTTATCTATCATAAAATTTGCTTTTATGACTGCAATTAGGCAATTCGTTATGCTACTTTTGGAAGTCATGTTACAGGATCACAGGAAAGTTATCAGCTTATCCTAAATGTAACGGATTTGCAGGGTGCATATCCAATATGCTAGTGTTCTATTCAAATACATGTTCTCCATGATTTTATATGCTAGCATCTTTTGTTTCACAAATATTCCAAAATAATTTTGCAGAAGCAACTGGCTGATGATATAGAAAGGGTAAATATGCTATTTCGGGGATCACAGGAAGCCGGAATAAATATAGAGGTATGGGCTATGAACTTCCATATGTTTGCCTCTACAATTTTATGTTGACAACATGTCCCGAGATCGTCAATTTTCAAGCGTCACAGACTCATTTTGTCATACTTGGGTGATTGGGTTCGAAAATTTGTTGCATCTAGCTACTAATCTTTATGAATTTACAATAGAAACTTGTTAGGTTTCTTGTTGGCTCCGGCAGTAAACTTCTTCAGATTAGTGAGTTTTGTCTTCTTGTAGTCCATCACAAGGGGAGAGGTCTGATTTGTGTTTCTAGGATGCTGGTACATGATACATGGATATTGGATTTGGAGATTCTAAAAGATTAAGATTATGAGGGGCATTCATATATGTGTTTTTGTATATATACAAGTCTAAGACCAAACCATGAAAGGAAAGAAACTATATTGTAATTTGTTCATTAAATATATAAAATAGACACATTCTTAAGCTTAAGTCTTATTCTACTTTTACATGGCGTGTCAATAAGAACTATCAGGACAAAAGAATTTGTTGCATTGTGTTGCCTGCCTTCTTCTCTCTCACAGGCATAAGACTTAACTTCTACCTCAGATATTTAGCCGTAATTCTAATTTGATAAATGAAAATGGAATTTGTGCAGGCCACGTGAATTCCCTTCTATGATCTGCCCTCTTCTAACACCAATTTCGTCGCCAACTTATCACCAATTTGCAGTTTTTCATCTCCAGTTTATTACCAATTTATCACCAATTTTTACCACCATTTTGTTACCAATTTGTAGTTTTTCATCACTAATATATCATAAATTCAAAATTGGTGCTAAAAAATAAACTCTCAGTGCGTGCAAATGGTTAATGTCTAAAGTATTACCGTGCATGCAAGGTTAGATGCACCACTGCACTAATTTTATAGGACCTATTATAAATTGGGAATTTTCATGACTTTAACTTCTTAAAAATAATAAAAATTGCTCCACATGTACCCCCCCCCCCTCCCCCCTAATCCATGATCGACGATTTAAGGGTACCCTCAAGGTCTCAACAGTACACCCTGCTGTACCCATGATACAAGCTTTGGCAAGGCGACCTGATTTACTGCAGGCGCACAAGTGCTTACAAAGAAACATCAACAAAATGATGACATACTACATGATACCCATGCATTTTCAGCTCTTAAAAGTGTCTTTTTCAAGAACACTCAAGGAAAATTGTGAAATCCATGCACTTCAGTTAACAATCACCAAAGTTTTTATTATTATTTCTAAAATGATCTGTGAGGAACCCATGTCAGGATCTGTACAAGATATGAATCTTATTGTTGATTACTAGATATCTGAATTTTTTTAGTTGCTTCAGACAAGGAAATGAATTTCAAAATGCTAACAGTGCAGATCGATCAAGGGAGATGAAATTGCCTTATTGATCCTGTCAGGAAACTATATTGTGATTGCTTTAGTTGACCAGTTCATTTTGAGGTATGATTATCGATATATTGTTGTTTTTTTCACCAATGTCTGCAAAAATCAGCCTGAGAACTCCTTTTTTTTGCATCCACTTAATTTATATTTTATTTCCTTTCCCCCTATTCTGTAGTCGGCCGTGGACAGAGAATGTTTATGTATCAGATTTCTGTAGTGGCTCCTCGGGTTATACTGGTGAGTATAAAAACACTTGTAAAAATCATGAGTTTTCATTTATTATTTACTTGAAAAATGGAAGTAAAGAAAATTTGGTGTACACCGAACAGATTATGATACCAATTAGATGTACACCGAACAAATCAGTCGGTCGATTGATTTAAATTGAGAGAAAACAGGGGTTCGCTGACTTTCGAGAGGTCAGGATCTCTCCCAGAGCATATGCTCCAATTACAATCAAACACAATACAGAATACCCAATCTAACAGCCACTGCTTTATTAATACTACCCTTAGCCCACCTACCCGCCTACCGATATTGACTAGTTGACCTCTAAACTCAGGGTATAACAATACCCGCCCCTCAACACACACCTTGTCCTCAAGGTGGAAAGAAATGAAACAATTGATTCCAACTTTTAATATCAACAATTGCCGGTGGTAGCGGTAGCGATGGTGTTAGCAGCGGTGGTGGCCACGACAGAGGCAGCAACGATGGTGGCCATGGCAGAGGAAGCGGTGGTGGCCATGGTAAAGGCAGTTTCGAGTAACCATCGGCCAATCCTTCTTCCCCTTCTGCCGTTAAACTCTTCCAATTAAGCTCCATGTCGTCTTCCTTTCTACACCGATCTCTGAAATCGCTAACCACCTTTTGACCTTGTATTTTCAATGCCAGCACCAAACTCAAAAGATTCTCAGCAAGTCTGCCACCCACGACTCTATGCCAACTTACAAGCACAAACAAACGCTTGAGTTCTGATCTATTCTCCGTCCAACTGTCACGAACTGCCATTTGGAAGAAATCCAAACATTTCGTTCCTTGTTTTGAGTGGTATAGTGGACACATCAATAGAGCATATTCGTCAATCGTTTCCATCCCATACTGAATGCGTGTCGTAGCACCTACGTCATTGTTCTTCCATGCTATGCTTGCACTCTTATAGCCATCACATCCAACGATCCCCTTTCCCATATAGGCATGGGCCTCTCCTTCTAATCTTATGTTCATTCCCAGGGACAAAATACAAGTTTGTTGGATGCTCCCTTCGTTTGCTATGTTCAGCTGCCCAACAAGGTCAATATATCCGTACTTATTTACAACAACACCCAATACCGGCCCCCCAAACATCCACCTTGTCCTCAAGGTGGAAAGAAATAAAATCCGACACAACTGCATTACATTGATGACTGTTGAAGTGTGATGGATGTAGCGGTGGCAGTAGTGGTTCCCCAAGAACATTGTCTAACGAGAGCCCTTCAGGTTGTATCATTTGCATCCCCAAATTACCGAACTTGGACTTTAAAAATTCCACAAACTTAAAGAAATTCAGCAAATTTTGACTTTCTTTTCAACAACTTCCACGTGAATTTCACTATGAAAACTCATGCTAATGTGCCATGGGCCTAACTCAAAAACAAAAATCTCTAAAAATCGTTTCATTTGCGATGTAGATTTCTTGTAAGTGAGCCTCCCAAACTCAGTCGCCTTTTGTTCCTTAGTAGTTGAAAAAATGACAGACGTCTTCTAGTTCTTAGCTGTCCCTAACCTCCTGTTTCCAAATAAGGAACAATCAAACCGAATTACTCTAGCCCCCACAATTATACAGGGATGATATAGGCCACACAGTAATGGCGATGGTAACGACCAGAGTGCCAATTCACCAACCGTTTCAATTCTCTTCGATGTTGGCCTAAATCCTGGAATAGAACTTGAGGATTTGAACGATGAATAGTGAGAAGTCGGTGGTAGAAATCTCCGATAAACATTGGACAACCCATCTCTCCGCTTAATGGCTGATGAAACGAGGTGCAACATGAAATTTAGGGTCTGTATTAAGTTTGGTACAGGCTTGGGCCAAATCAATATCATTGCATCGGGACTGATCTTGGGCCAAATTAACCCTATAGAATTGGGCTTGATTGTGATATCAATTTGATTCTCCAAATGGGCCAGGTTCAGCGACGTATTTTTTTGTGGCCTGTGTCCCGTACAACGATGGTTGAAGAAACGGCGATAGCAAAAACGCCATCAATGGCGACGATAACGACGGAGAGAGTGATGCTAAAGGTGATAGTGGCGTGAAGACGTTCACCAACTCAATCATTCTTCCTTGGCCTCGATTTCCTATTTCCGTTGGTGATTTTCTGTGCATATCACCGCAAAAAGTTCTACTCCAATTGAATCGGTTGTCCCAATTGTTTACTTTCTTCTCTTTCCTCTCATCGTCGCCTTCATCATAAGAATGTTCTCCTTCAATAGCTTGCTCCTTCATAGCCATTCCAAACTCAAAATTCGGATCTAATTTTGTATTCAGGTATGGATCGGATTTTGGATTCATTTTTGGATACGGATCTGGAATCTGATTTGGATCTAGATACGGATCTGGACTCGGATTTGGATGTAGACACTGATCTGGATTCGGATTTGAATTCAGACACAAATATGGATTCGGATATGATAGTGTACTCATTCTCGAATCTGGATTTTTACCTACATCAAATCCGTCATTTCGAATCACCTTATTTCTTTCCCGACAATCATCTTTACTCATCTTCTTCAAGTTGTCTTCCAACTTTTCCATCATTTTCATCATCCTCCGCATATTCTTGTTTATAGACCCAAAGTGTCCTTGAATTTTCTCCAATTTCGCCTCAACGTACTCCAAATCTTCACTGCTCTCCCAATCATCGCCCTGAGATGTAACGTTTCTGATCGTCATCCTCCCGGAATCGAACAGCTCTGATACCATTTGGTGTACACCGAACAGATTATGATACCAATTAGATGTACACCGAACAAATCAGTCGGCCGATTGATTTAAATTGAGAGAAAACAGGGGTTCGCTGACTTTCGAGAGGTCAGGACCAGAGCATATGCTCCAATTACAATCAAACACAAAACAGAATACCCAAACTAACAGCCACTGCTTTATTAATATTACCCTTAGCCCACCTACCCGCCTACCGATATTGACTAGTTGACCTCTAAACCCAGGGTATAACAAAATTCTGATAAAAAAGTGAGAGAAATTCTTGATTTTTCAGGCTTTTTGATTAAGTTTGAACTTGTAGGGATACAAAATTAATTACTGTTCATGTTGATGACTTCTGTAGGTCACTATATTGTGATATGCGGCTATGATGCTCATACAGACGAATTCGAGATTCGAGATCCAGCCAGCTCTAGGTATTTTCTGATTTCCCTACCCTATTTGTATACATTCCTAGTCTTTTAATTTTCTATTTACTTGCTTTATGACAAATTACAGAAACCAAATAAAATAAATATTGACAACAGAACATGATATTCACATAGAAATCCTTGAGGAAAAATGCCATGGGGGACATTTGAAAAATCCACAGATTACAAAGATGGAGAGAAAAGTCACATTAATCCCAGCAGAGAAAACTACATCAGAAAAGTTGAAAGAAAGAAAAAGTTGAACAGTCTTTGAAACCCTATAACTTGTACAAATATTAGACCCTTGTACTGTTGCTTAACGTCTTAGTTCACTTTACCACTAAATTTATTGTTTTGCGACTGTCTTTAATGTTCTTATTTCTTATTTCTAATAACTTTCTACCCACTGGTACTATTTTCCTGTTGAAAACTAATATTTCATAGTACCAGTACATTCACCCTCTGTGAAAATATCAAAATAAAGATAACATCATTAAGGGCCAGCTGTCTAAATCATTTTCTTTTTGGCTAGGAAATAGGATTGACGAGAAAAAAATGCTCAAAACATAGACTGATCAAATAAGTGATTTATATATTACAATGGGCAAAAATTGTTTTACTCATGATGCAGGGGTCAAACAAATAGTTTTGGCTACAAAAATACATAAGTAGATGAGATGAAAGTTGTACTATGCCATTGTTCTTCCTTTCAACCAACCTTGAACACATGATGCCTATAAAGTGGTACCAGTCTGTTACCTACGCTAAACCTCCTTCCCGTCTCATTACTGGAACTAAACAATATGTTTGTGCAAATGAATATCACTAAGAGCGAGATTTTGAGATGGTTTCTTGATATACGGAGAATGCGAGAGAGATTGAGAAACAAATTGGGAATTGCAAACAGCGATGGAAGTGAGTTTGATGTTAGTTACGTGTGGCATAACCCACATCAAACTCACCACAGAAACCCAAGTGACTTGCAAGTGAGTTACTTTGGACTAACCCACATCAAAGGCACGTTGGCCACTGTGGTTTCACGAGAGCGCCTCAACATGCATCCAAATTCATCTACAACTCAAATCCCACGTGATCACCATGATGCTTCCTTAGTTATTTAGAAGTTTAATTAGTTTTTAAATTCTTTTCTTTTAATTATCTTTAGTTTTAACTTAGATTTAATAATTATATTAGATAATAATTTAGGATTATTTAGTTTCCTTTTATTAGTTATTTAAATAGCTTCCTAGTTAGTTTATAATTAGGATAGTTCTAATTTCCATAGTTATTTCTTAGTTAGTTTAGCTATAAATAGGTTTATTGTTTTCATTGTTAATCAAGTTATTATCACTAAAAGTCTTCGTTTTTAAGAGTTTTCTCTTAATTTTGAGTTTTACGGTTGTAATTCTCGTTATCAAAAAGGGTTTAGACGCTTGTCGATCCTTCCGCAAACCTACGCTGCGTCATTTCTTCTCATTTACGTCCTTCGTTCCATAAAATTATAACTATTATCATTTTGCAATGTCCCATGGAAATCTCCAACATTTTCTCTTTTGGAAAATGTTCAAGGCAGAGTTTTATTTCTGCATCATCATTGTTTGAACTTATTAATACTAGTGATTTTGATCTACTTGATTATTTTGTATCGTCTTTTATTGGATGAAACTTTTTAAGATATATGAAAGTAACCAATCACTTACATACAGCTATGCCCCAGTCGATCAAAGATTACAATTGTCCTCATCTAGGAATACAGCTTTTCTTGATCTCCAATTTCACCCATGCATCAAGTATATCGTATTCCCATTTTCATCAGCTCTTTTGAAACTGTAAACAGGAGTCAAGAGACTATCTCGTCAAGATGTTTGGAAAAAGCTCGCAAATCCTTTGGCACAGATGAAGATATCCTTTTGGTAAGATGATCAATCATTTCAATTTACATTAATGATGGTATTTGAGCAAACTAATTAAACTGAAGTTTTGTTCTGGTTCAAGTTTCATAACCAAAAATTCCGTGCTCTGAAATGATAGCACGCTTTAATAGTTTAAATCTCATAACTATGACACGAGACCACCTTTTGGGATCAGGGTTTCTAGTTTCTTTCTCCATTTCCGAGTGGACAAATGGTATTACCACCTAGGGTTGGGACCAAATACCACCTAGCCGAATGTTTGATCACTATCAAGGTGTCTAGCTTCGATCTAATTGGCTTAAATTGTAATTGCAGATACATCTGTAGAGAATGCAGACACACTCCAATGAATAGTGTTTCAGCAACCATCACGCTGGGCGTTAATATATTCTTTGTGCACGATTACAAACACTTCAACCCTTGTTTTATATACCCACCTCATGTTTGACAAGAACTTGATGATGTTGTTAATCATTATGTGTTGTAGAGTAAGTACAAGGTTAATTCATGATCCTCTTAGAAGGTTAATTCATGGTTGAACAAGTATTTGAAAGCTTGAAAGCATAATAATGGATATAATCAAAGGTCATATCCTGGTTTAGATTTAGAATCAAGTTTGTTTTGGTATTTTGTCCATTGGTTTCTTGCTCGTGTTTTGGAACCCAGGATTGGTTTTTCATTACATAATGCATGCATCGGATTAAACAATATTTCTCTTTGGGATGCATCTGATTAAATACTAAGGGCGTGTTTGGTTTGCGGGATTGGAATGGATTTGGATTTCAAATCCATTCCAATCCTGCGTTTGGTTGCAGGAAAGGATTTCGTTGACCGAATTTCAAATCCGTTAGACCATTTTAAAATCCCTCATATGATGGATTTGGAAATCCTTGGCTTTGGGCATGGATTTGAAATCCAAATCCGATGGATTCTAAAGCGTGATCCAGACCAATGTTTTAAAACCCTGTTTTTTGATTGACCCGGTGTGGTAACCGGGTCACGGTTCAACCCGGTTTCAAGAATTTCTATGTATTTTCATTTTCATGCATACATACATATATACATATACATACATACATACATACATATATATACTATAACCAAAATATTGATGTCCACAAGTTAAAACATTAGAAAAACACATGACAAGTTTTACATCAATCCAAAAACATTAAATAAACACACATAAGTTTTTCATCAATCCAAATACATCAAAACGAAACATAACGATCAAACCTAATCATGGATCTTGAGACATTGGTGTGTTGGTTTTTAACGCTAATACATATTGCCTATTGGACTATTCGTTTTTAACTTTTGTTACCGGGTCAACCGGTTCGATACCGGTTCGTTATGACCGGTTCAACCGGTTTTTTAATAGAACCGGCTAGTTCAATCCGGGTCATAAAATGGCATAAACCCGGTCACAATTGACCCGGTCTCTTCACCGGTTCCCGGTTCAACCGGCCGGGTCAACCCGGTTTTTAAAACATTGATCCAGACTTCAAATTGTATCGATCCAAATCCGACGTTTACCAATAAAAATAAATTATTTATAAAACAAACAAATAATTAAAAAAAAACTCAATCCAAATCCAAATCCTACAAACCAAACAAGACTTGTAAAAGAATGGATTTGAAATCCATTCCAAATCCTACAAACCAAACACATGAAGGGATTTCAAATCCCCCCAAATCCAAATCCCTCCTTGAAATCCAATCCATTCCATTCCAATCCCGCAAACCAAACGCGTTTGGTTTGTCGGAATGGATTGGAATTTGAGAGTTTTGGATTTCAAATCCATTCCAATCCCGTGTGTGGTTTACAGGATTGTCCGGATTTGAACTCATAGGATTTCTTTGAAATCCCTCCAACATAGGATTTTGAAATCCCAAGGGGATGACTAGGATTTCGAGGGATTTCGTAGGATTTTATATAATGATGTTTAAAAATATTTTAAAAACACTAATTATTTTTATATTTATTTTTGTAATTTTTTAATTATTTTTTTATAAATAATGGAATTCAGATTCATTCCAATCCTACAAACCAAACACAGGAAAGGATTACAAATCCCTCCAAATCCAAATCCCTATATGAAATCCAATCCATTTCATTCCTACAAACCAAACATACCCTTTAGAGTAGCTCGGCTGGTAAGATCATGGGTTTGCTCCCATGTGGTAACTCGTTCGAGTCCCCTCCGAGTCATTGGAGGTTTGTCTGACCTGGCCATCCACAATTATCCAATATACGGAGGTTGTATTGTAATAAAGGTGAATGAAACACTTGGGGCGCATTTGGTTTGCCGGAATGAATTGAAATTTGAGGGATTTGGATTTCAAATCCATTCCAATCCCGTGTTTGGTTTGCAGGATTGTCTAGATTTGAAATCCCTCCAACATAGGATTTTAAAATCACAAGGGGATGACTATGATTTCAAGGGATTTCATAAGATTTTTATATAATAAGGTTTAAAAATATGTTAAAAACACTTGTTTTCTAACAATCAGTTAAATAAAAGGTAATTTAATTATTTTTATAATTTTTTTAATGATTTTTTTATATATATAGAATTCAAATCCATTTCAATCCTACAAACCAAACACACAAAATGATTCCAGATCCCTCCAAATCCAAATCCCTATATGAAATCCAATCCATTCTGTGAATCCCAGATTGCTCAAGTAACAACGAAAAATTGAAAGATTAAACTTTTATTGAATGATTGAGAGGGTTACAAACATAGGATTGAAAAGCAAACTCTCTCTATTCTATTAGGCGCACAATCTAATCTCTCAACACCTAACCCTAATGATTAAAAAACAAACATTAAATACTCAGATCTAAAAACCTAAAGGCCCAAGGCCCAACAAACCAAACTAAGGGTTGTTCGGTAATGGCTTAATGGGCTTAATAACCTATATAACTTATCCGGTAAGCCATATAAACATGTTCGGTTGGGGCTTATTTAAAAAAAACTGGGGCTTATTCGCTCAGCCCATTTAACCCACTTGTCTAGGCTCAGCCGTCCAAAAGACCGCATCCTACCCCTGAAAGACTCTTTTCTCAATCAATCTTCTTACTGCTCCTTGAAGTTTGCCCTCGCTGCTCCTTCAAGTTTTCCCAGCGGACTACATGACTACAACTCCATCTTCTCCGACGAAGAAGATAATGATAAACCCTTGAAGCTTCGAAGACGACAGGTCCATCTTCTATTTTCCTCCCCGAATCGCCTTCCTTACCGACTCCATTAATTTGGGTATTCTGATCGAAAATTTGCCGACATGGGTGTTCCTCCCTTAATTGTCTCCTTTATTCTACTCATTTCAAATCGTAAAAGTTCAGATATTGAGGTATCCTTTTGAAATTTTTGATCTGGAAAAAGTTCACTTGTGAAGGAGATCTAGAAAGAAAAACAAATTTTAACATTGGGTCTTTGAGAATGAAATACCCTCTTAGATCGACCCTTTTCTTTCTTTGAAATCGATTTGCTCCTCCCTAAAATCGATATGCTCTTTCCTCTGAAATCAATCTGAATCTCCTTGAAGTCGATCTTCTCCTCTCATTCCCTCCTCCCACTCTCTTTTTATCTTGGCAGTAATGGGTTTGGTGTTGCTGTAGTTAGTGACTTCATGATGGCTGATGCTTGAATTTTTTTGTTTTGGTTAGTAATTTCATTCATGAGTTTGATGTTTCAAATTAATGGGGAAAAGGAGGAACAAATAGATCGATTTCTAGTTAGTAATTGGTCTGATGTTGCTTTTTGTTAGTAATTTAATTCATGGTGTAAAATGCTTAATGTTTGTGTGTTCTGGTTAGTGATTTCATTCATGTTAGCAATTTAAAATTCATGGGTTTGGTGTTGTTGTTGTAAACTTTAAAATTAATGGGGAAAAGGAGGAACAAAAAGACGTAAAAGCACGAGGGTAAAATGGTCATTTCTAACATTTAGATAGTTCATTCAGCACAACAACCGAACAATAATTTATCTTATATTATACAGACAACTTTATCAATACAGTCAACTTTATCCACACAGGTCTTAATGAAAAATGAACCGAACAGCCCCTAAGGCCTAAATAACAAACAAAGCCCAATATTAAATAAAAGGCT
Organism: Arctium minus; assembly: GCA_954870635.1. Classification (NCBI taxonomy): domain Eukaryota; kingdom Viridiplantae; phylum Streptophyta; class Magnoliopsida; order Asterales; family Asteraceae; genus Arctium; species Arctium minus. The sequence continues at coordinate 149,993,396 of OX941081.1, forward strand.
TTTACAATGCGATTAATAATTAACAATTTAAACTATATAAATGCTTTATATAACTTTCCACGCACTAGGACTTTCAGTCCTAACAATCTCCCCCTAAAGTTGTATAAAGGATTTATCTCTTTGAAATCTTCAGGTATTGATCTTCTCTCCTTTTTGAATCTCTGAAAAACTTTGGTGTTGCTTGTCTTCATGTCATTCCAAGCTCCCCCTTGAACAAAGCTCTTGGTCTTCATAGATTCAACTTTGTAATCAGATTCAATGTACCATAGTCTCGACTAAATGCACTACTGAGCAGCTTTTAACTGTAGAAACTCAACACATCGGATCAGCACATAAGAAAGATAATGTGTGAGTTACGTGACATTCTACAGTGCAACTTCAGTTTAAAAACAAAGAATTTGTCTCTGAACCGCTAGTTGAATTGACTTTCAGCTTAAGAACTTGTAGAACCAATATGCTCGTAGGTGGAAGCAACTTTTAGCAACTTGTAGCGAACACCACTTGATGAAGGATAGAAGAACCAATGCTCTTGAAATCCATGGCTTTTCAACCTCAGATTTAAGAAAAATAGGATATGTTGCTCCCCTTCCACTTTTGCTAACTCCCCCTGAACATGATAATATGTCTTTGAAACTTGTGTCGTTGTTATTGCATTCTCCCCCTCATGATGATTAGGAGAATCCTGAGCATCATGTATGTTCAAAGACTAACAGGATGAGTAGCAAAAGATAATATAAAACATTTAGTAAATGTTATCACAACAATTAAAATAATATAACCAAGATGGGGTAATCAACTAACACAGAAACACATTAGTAAATATTATCACAACAATTAAAATAATTGTGTGGCCTATTTTCAGAGTTGGCAAGGGGGTATCTCTGATGGGACTTCCAGTTATCACTGAAGTAAGATTTTAAGAATCTACTTCTCAAACTGTTCCGGCAATATCACAAAGATATGCGATTGGAATCACAAAGATTCGTGCGTGTGAGAAAGAAATATAAATATATATCTAGTAGGCTCAAAGATTGATTCAACCTGGGACGCAAGTTCATAAATCAATAGACACAGTGAGATGAATATGAAGTTCGGAGACCGGAGCTAATGTCTTCCTTTTTCAATATCGAATACCTCCGAGTGAGGAATAGATAGATTTTGTGCTAAATCTCCGTGCATATATGAAACAAGTATCTTTTGTGAGATACTTGAGTGGCTGGGTGGGGTGACACGAGTTATCGACACTGGGTCCATGTCTATGTCAATATTCATCTCCAAAGAACGAGAATGAATAGATTATGTGGTAACCCGAATAACCGACTCAGTTTGGTAAGGACCAATAATTCTTTTAAGTCCTGTCACATCCGCACCATTTTTTTTCTTTTTCTTTTTTTTTTCAATCCGAACTAATCTATCAATCTAGACCCCACTCTGATATCTATGAATAGGATGTGTTTCTTGGGTAGGTCCTTCCGGTTCTGGATTAACCATAGAAACTTTATGAGCCCTAACACTCCTTTAACTCACCAAGATAGAACATTGAAGTAAAATTTCTGATTTGAGAGAATCAGAAGTCAAAAGCATTTAAGAACGAGTCCTGAACTGAAGTGTTCAGAAGTCGATTTGAAAGGTAGGGTAAACCTGGTACTCCCCCTCAAAAGATGACATAACCCTTGATTGTAGTCATGTGACGTGAATAATCTGAATTAAATCCCACATGACATTCCTGCAAAACAGATTAGACAGATTTTGGTTTTGGTATCCATGCTTTTATGGATCCTTGATGGTTAGTTGCCTTAGTTTTGAAGCTATGAAACTGAGGATTGGGGATACTATAAGTATCGTACCAGCTATTAACATACCTTGGATGCACAAAGTCACTCTTTCCACAGTAAGTGCAACAGATATTTGATCGGTTTAGACTGATCAACTTAGTTGTGGAATAGACATGAGTCGGTGACTTTGAATCAACTACAGGGGATTTGTATGACGTGTTTCCATCAATGTCTTCTGTAGTTGATTTCTTTTTCCAAACCATTTTCACTTTTCGAAACACTTGATTATCTGTATTATCAACAAGAGAATTATAGAAAAGATTTGAAGGGTGAATCCGATCTTTTGAAAACTCATTTGATTTGACACAACTCTTCGAAGAAATAGTTGTAGAAGTTGAACTTGAAGAATAAGAAGACTGAACAACAGTATCGGGACTGGCTTGTTCAGATAAATCAGCTTTGAGATTGAGTTCTTCAAGTTTCTTGACTTTTACGGATAAACCATTTCTTTCTTCGAGAATTGAATCAAATTGTTTTTGTAAATCGGATTTTACCTGTTGTTCTTTCAAAATATTTGTTGTTAATTCAGACAATTTCTGTTAAAGCTTACGAATTTCTGTTTCGAAAAACTTCCTTTCACTTTCAAAGTCTTTTTCGATACTGTTGCGTTTATCAGATATTTCTTTGAAAACCGCAACAGTTTTGTTTTCAAGCACTTTCTTTGCCGTTTCAAAATCTTTTCGCTCTTTTGCAAAATTATCTCTCTCAATTATCAAAACATTTTCAAAATCAGAAACCTGTTTTGAAAGTTTTGCATTTTGAAGCTCAAAAACCTTTCTTTCATTGAAAACTTTCCTTGAAAGCTCAAGAATCTTTCTCTCAAAAATTTTCTTTTCCTTTGAAAAGTCTACTTTTTCTTGCTCAAAAATAGAAAGCCTATTCTTGAGATCAAGATTTTCACTCTCCACAGCTTTCAGTTTCTCATCAAGTTCCAGAGTCTTCTCTACTTGGGCTTCAAAATTCTCTGATTTTTCAAACTTTTTCGAGAGATCTGAAAATTGCTTCTTCAAAACATCATTTTCTTCAGCAAGTTTTTCTTTTTCTCTTTTTAAGCTTTGTGCCCAATGCAGATTATCAACATTTTCACCATTAACTTGCACAAGCACGTTGTAATTGTTTTCCAATCTGGCTTCAAGAACTACAATCTTGGATTTGAGATCAGAAATTTCTTGTTGATAAGCAGAATAAGACATTGTTACTTGAACAAAATGATCGTAAAACGATCGCGATTTGATTCAAGAAAGGTGTAGAGGAACGAATAACACTCTAAGACAACACTTTAAGATAAGGACAACTAACCTCTATTAAAGAAAAAAAATTAAAAATAAAACAGAAAACAGTCTGGGTGGGAGTCGGGTTTGAGTGGGGAGGGCTTCGCGGGAAGAGGGCTTCGCGAGGAGAGGGCTTCTCGGGAAGAGGGCTTCGCGGGTGGAAGAGGGCTTTGCGGGTGGGAGAGGGCTTCGGGGGGGGAGGGGGGGGAGAGGGCTTCGCGGGGAGAGGGTTTCGCGAGGAGAGGGCTTGGGAGGAGAGGGCTTCGCGGGAACCTGGTTTGGCGGTGCACCACTAAATGTCGACCCCAAACTCAAAAAAATAAAACTTTTAATCGAAAACCAATTAACTTTAGCAATGATTATCGATTAAATTCAGAAATCTAACACTCTTTTTCATTGATTTTCAATCAAAAACAATGATTTTTCAATAAAAACACAAGAACACAGACTAAAAGTTTTAGATCTATACAATCCAAAATTCTACTTCAATCTTACGAATTGAAAGATGAAACTTTACCAAACCTTTAATCTAGAACAACTAAATAGATTTGAAACAACTAGACTCAGAGATTTAAAAAAAATTAATAAACCTAGAACCCTAAATCAGATGTCGATCGACCAGAGAAGAGAAGAATTTTTTTTTACCTTTTTCTAATCAAATATTCGTCTCTTTGCTCTGATACCAATTGTGAATCCCAGATTGCTCAAGTAACAACGAATAATTGAAAGATTAAACTTTTATTGAATGATTGAGAGAGTTACAAACATATGATTGAAAAGCAAACTCTCTATTCTATTAGGCGCACAATCTAATCTCTCAACACCTAACCCTAATGATTAGAAAACAAACATTAAATACTAAGACCTAAAAACCTAAAGGCCCAAGGCCCAACAAACCAAACTAAGGCCTAAATAACAAACAAAACCCAATATTAAATAAAAGGCTTTTACAACGCGATTAATAATTAACAATTTAAACTATATAAATGCTTTATATAACTTTCCACGCACTAGGACTTTCAGTCCTAACATATTCCATTCCTACAAATCAAACGGACCCTTGGGGGGCGTTTGATTCGCAGAATGAAATTTAATGGAATTGGAATCCATCGAAAGAATTTGACTTTGAAGGAACTAGAATAGAATTTAATGGAATTTGACCACGCGTTTGGTTGGTAGGAATTCAATTACTTCACTTAAGCTAAGGAATGATGAATTCTTTAAATTGTGGAATTCGATGGGCAAAGGATTCCATCACTTTCATTATGTGAACCAAAAATTGGATTTGGAATTTGTCAAAGGAATTGTCCATTCCAATTACTTCTAATTCCTTCAACATCCATGAACCAAACACCCCCTTAGGGGTTGTTTATTTAAGGACCTTTTACCAAACGATTATTAGGTAAGCGCTTAGTGGGTGTTACTTACCTTACCGATGACCACGACAATTGCCTAGAATCTTACCTGGTAAGAGTTATAGCAAGGATCGAGAATCTTACCCTGTAAGTGTCAGAAAAGACTCTTTCCATGTAATCGCTTACCTGGTAAAAGACACCAATAATCCATTTTGATGGCGGAGAATGTTACTCGATAAGGTAAGTGAGGATGGTGACTCATGCCAGTATGTGCTTATCTGGTAAGCATTTGATAGATGGCCCCTTAGTGTTGATTGTCTCTTACTGGGTAAGAATCATTTACCTGCAAAAGATAGTGTTCTTTACGTGCACTTTTGATTGGCCGAGATGCTAACCGAGTCAACCACCAATATGTCATTGACCCAGTTACACAATGCTTACACAAGTTTTCATTTGTAATCATTTAATACAAAATATTTGGTAAAAAGAATCATTTTTTGTCGTTGCTTATCTGGATTGGACATCTTATCTAAACCACACTTTTACTTGGTTAACATAACACCCCAAAATTGGGATAAATAAAAATTTCCAAAAATGGAAATGTGGTATATAAAATGCCATAGCATGAGCCTCCCAAAGAGGGGAATAATAAACACCTCTTTAATTACAATTTCTAATTTAACGGAAACAAACGACAACCATCTAATCTAATTCCTAAACGGAAAAAAAGATTACAAAAGGGTGTTGTCTCTAATCCAAGAATGATCCTCTCATGGCGATGTCTCAAAAGCACTTCCCCAAGCTCACACTAGTCCGCCTACATCTTCTTAAGGACGACACTGCTAGAACCTGAGATACATATCGACACCAAACAAGTGTTAGGCCAAAAAGCCTAGTGAGCTTGAACAAATAATGAAGATTAACAAGAGAAGCAATATGACATTTATTCAATGCAATTTATCAATAACAATTCAATAATTGGAGTAAATGGGGGAGACCCATCGCACTAATCAAGTTCCACCTAAATAGTCGATATACCTTAGTGTCAACTACCATGAGTGACACCCAAAAGGCTCTACACGTCTGTGGGTTACAATAAAGGCATTGCCCCCAAATGGCGGAGGTCTAGGTACATACCCACACGGTGGCACCCAAGACTATGTCCTCCTAGTGTATACTTGCCTTAGCTCGTCCAATGAACCAAATTGGCCATAAGGCACATAGACTCACGATTCATATATCCATCACCGTCATAAGCAACTAGAGGAATACACCCTACATGTGTCATAGTGGGGTTTACTTAATATTCCCATATGTCCAATCTAACCACAAGTCATACAAAATGCCACAAGCTAAACCCAACCATACCATGCAATTCACGTGAGTAATACTTCAACATTCAAATCAGCCATGTAATTCATCAATAATTTCACAATTGACCCTACCAATAAGTTAGGTCAAAACCCTAGGATTTGGGTATTTTTATAAAATGGTTGGATAGCAACATTATCATAAAGAGGCACATTTAGCACCATCTAAATACTAACTTAAACATTTTTTCCAAGTAAACCCACCAAATACTCAATTTGGGACAAAATGGGTTTTCAAGTCCTTCAAGGATTTCAACTAATAATGAGTGATAAAACATAAAGGAACACACATGATATGTATCTAGTTTTAACAAAGGATTAGGAACGCACAATCTAGGTTTTGATCAAAACCTAGAAAAGATAGCAAACCCTAGAAAGCTTGAAATTGAAGGCTTGAGACTTGGAGGCTAGAGATTCCACAATGCACCAACAACTAGCTTTAATTGCAAGATCAATCTCCTAACAACCTCAAGGTTGAAATTAATGAGGAGAGAGGCTTGAGATGGAGAAAACCGTACCTTAGCTCTCAAAATCGTCCAAGAAAACGAGTTTAAGAGGAAAACGGAGTCAAAATAGGGCAGAGGTCGTTTTTATAACCCCAGACCCTGGGTGCGACATTGTCCGACGACTTTGCCAAATGGCATTGTCGACGACATAGTCGCGGGCCAAACCCCGCTCACTGTACTAACCTAGCGACAATGCCCAACGACTTTGCCATAGGGCATTGTCGCCGGCACAGTCGCCGCTCCCAAACCCCCTTCGGTACAAGTCCTGCGACATTGCCAGGCGACCTTGCCCCTTGGCACTGTCGCCGGCATAGTCGCCTACCCCCCCCCCCAACGAGGCTCGTTTTTCTTCAGTTTCGATAGCAAACTCCAAGGTCGATCGTTAAGGATTCTAAGGCAGGTTTCCAAAGGTCTCAAAACTTAAGCAAGAGTAAAGTCTATGAAGAGTGGGAAGTGTTCTCAAGCATCACTTACTTGGTTTCTTTCGGGTGTTACAGTTAATACTTACTTATTAATTGCATACCAAATGAGGTTCTTGGAAAAGCTTGTTCGTTTCAAACAATTAAAACATGTGTTTTTGTATATTTTATGGGTATATAGACCCCTTCATAATAACATGAGTAATTAACATTTTTGTCCCTGTTGTTTGTTAATAATTTTGATCTTCGTTCCTGTGGTTTAAAAATTATGATTTTCGACTCTATTGTTTGCAATTTAGTGTTATTTTTGTCACTGGACTAATTGCTACCTTTAAGTATAAGAGATTAAAACAGTAAAGAATTATAAACCATAGAAACAGAAACAATAACAAATTGTACATCATATAACAATGAATTACAAACCATATTAAAAAAACCATGATTTCTAAATTATAGAGATAAAAATCGTAATTTTAAACAAGCCACAAGGGACAAACACATAATTTACTCTAATAATAGAGTTAGGTAATAAAACCAATCCATATGATAATGATAGTAAGTCCATAATAAACAATAGGAAAAGGATATATATATATAAGGGGTGTTTGGGATTGCTTATTTAAAACAATTTATGCTTATTTCTAAAGGTGCTTATCAACTTATGTGGTAATAAAAAAGAGTTTTATAAAAAGTGTTTGAAATAGCTTATTGTGGTAGCAAAACGTAATAAGCTAATAAGTTGTTACTGAGGGGTGTTTGGGATTGCTTATACATGTAAAATAACCAAAAAAAAAAAATCATAAGTTGTTTCAAATAAGTTGATAAGTAAGAATGATTTAACTTATTAAAAACTCCTTATTAACAGTGTGGAAAAACTATAAACACTTTTCTTTTTCCCTAACCCAAACACTAAAAATAGTTTATTAGCAATAAGAAAAAACTATAAGTCGATAAAAAGTCTAAATAAGCAATCAAACATCTTTTTAAGTTTTAATAGCATGTCAAAAGATCAACACAACTTACGGATATTTTATTATTTGAATAAAAATGTGGTCCAATATGTTTGTGGTGAGTAGCAGGCCTAAGGTTGGGTCGACTCAAATAAGTATAAAAAATATATATGTTTAATATGTTTTCTACAATATATATCTTTAACCACTTTTGAAAAGACTTACCGTAGCAGCCGTCATGGCAAGTCGTGATTTATGGTTTGTGTCTTACATCACGTTAAGTCTAAGGTACGTCATGACATAATGCAATGTTTTTTTAACACGATGTTTGAAATTTTACTTATCTTTAGTATGTTATTTGTCAGTTTTTCAGATATAACTTAATTTAAATTGTTTATTATCATTGATTTATTGAGTAATAGTAGAGAACATATATTCATTTATATAATGTTATATATGATATAGAGATTTGCCTCCATAAGTCACGCTTTGAAAAACGCCGTGATACCTGACCGTGACTTCTAAGGCTTGAGGCTTGGTCTCGCCGCTGCACCAAGCCTCACACTTTTTAGAACTTTGATCTTAACCCAACCTTAGTTGCTCCTAAGCAAATGAAAATCATGAGAGCATCCCCAATATAAGAACCCGTTTTTTGTATTTTTTTTTGGTGTATAACATATCCAACTAAGCAAACTAATAACTTTCATAAAACTCCACAAAGGTAGTTATTAATAAGAACCTCATTTTTATGGGTCCCATGTATTATTTCATCATTAATAGTATGGATACAAAAATCAAAAAATATATAAAAAACTAATAAAATATCATCTAAGAGTAACAAGATTCAAGATAAGATTATACAACTCCAAAAAAAAAATGCGAGTGACTTTCAAAAGCATCCATACTAGAGTCTACCTTTTCCTGTCCGTTAGAGCATCTCCAACAACATTGTTAAATTTTTTCTAAAATAGAGAATGAAAAGTCAAAATCTCTAAAAACATTTTCTTTTAAATCCAACAGCTTTTCTATTTTAGAGAGTCAATCATTATTTATATTATTATAATATTTCATAATTTATCATTCCAATACACTTTAAAAAAAAAACTTAAAATAAAATGTTAAAAATTGAATCTTATTGGTTGGATTGAATAAAATAATATTTTCTATCTTCAGTTTAGAGATTATAGAGAATTCTCTATATTTAGAGATATTTTTATCTTTTTCTATTTTAGCAAACCATATAGCAAAGCTGTTGGAGGAAAATAGCAAAGAAAGACCAAAATTTTCTATTTTAGCAATTATGTTGGAGATGTTCTTAGTGTCTTCTCAAGAAAAAGAAAAAAACAACAACTCCACAATAGATATTCTTAACAAAAACCTTGTCTTCCCATATTTTTATTTATAAATAATTACATAACTTTATGTATTTATTATTTATTTGTTATAAATATATATATATATATATATATGAAATTCAAAATATTAATTATTAAGTTTACCTGTTTTCATATTAAATTTTTATTTTTTAATTAATATATTTTAATAGCATATTTAAAAAATGATAAAAATACAAACATAATTTATGCTACGATTAAAAAAGTGCAATATTATATAAATATTTAACTTAACAAAAGGTTACACAAAATAATAAATAATAATATAATTTATAATCATTATTCGACTATATGTTCCACCAAGTTGGCATAAAATTAATGATGAATTTCATTTTCAGAAAATTTCAAAATTTTATATTATTAGAAAAAAGATATTAAATTTATTGAATATAGAAAAAAATGATATATATATATATATTATTTATTTATGGGTAATTATACAAATTTATACTTATTTATAATTAAACTCATTACAACAAAATAAATAGAACTTGTAGAAACATGCTACCTAAAAAATAACAAATACTTCAAACTTGATAAATATATTTTAAAATTATTGATTTATATATTTCATATTAATTAATATTCATTTATATACTTTATAATTATGTTTTATAGATTAAATAAAATAAAATGTAAAATGATTAAAAAACAAGAATAAAACAATAAATGAGACAAGAAGTTGGGTTTTAGGGTACCCACAATGGTGGGTTTTTGAAAAGTCCATACCTACGTGGAAGATGAGACATGCCTTCATTTTTGAAAAGTCACTGCCATCATGGCAAACCGCTCCATGCAGATGGAGCGGTCCATGCTTCATTTTTTATTTAAATAAATAGTTTTCTAAATAAAAAATAATATAACAATCAGTTAATAAATAATTTAATATAATTAATTAATTTTTAACTTTTTACATACACAAATTAATTACAACTTCGAACAGATTTGGTCGTACATATTTGAAAAAGATTTAATTAAGGAAGATTGATGTAGATTTATTAAAATTATTTTTTAGTTATTGTAACTTTTAATTATTATGGCTTGTTAGTGTAAGTTTTAATTATTGTTTTTTAGTTATTAAGGGTATTTTAATTATTGTCTTTTAATTATAATAGTAAATTATTATTATTATATTTTTATTATATAGTACTATGGACCGGTTCATGATTGAGAGTGAAAGGTTTATGAAATGTGTAGAAAAGAGAAAGCTGATGTGGTAAAGTTATGAACTTTTGATAAAGTCCATGATTGTAGATGCTCTTAGTACAAAGACTTGGTTTCTTATTAAGGACATGTGATTGGACTAGTACCTAGGGCAATAGAACCTCTATGTTCTAAGAATTCTTTCCCATGTTCTTACACTTTTGTTTAAGGGTGACAATTTTGTATCATATCAAACCAATCAACATTTGTACCAACTATATATTAATACTAATTTAGTTGGTACTAATTACAATCGGTGCCAATTATAGAAAGTTGGTAATACCGTACTAAGTTTGTAAATTTGGTTGGTACACGCGGAAGTCGTGTACCAACTTATTTAATTATATATTAATTTAATTAATTAACTATAAACATATTTCTTGATTTTTAAGTTTTGTATTCTCGACCTTAATTTTTATTTGAGTATTTGAAGCTTTGCAAATTTTATTTTCTTGCAATTAAACGCCCTTAAAAATAATAAGTGTTGCTTATAAACTCAAAATATCACTTAACAAAATACAAGTTTTCACATAAACTATTTGGAGTTGGTACAAAATTAATATCGCGCAACTAGAAGAGTTGGCCCTACTTCTATTTTTTGATCAATTCAATTGCAGTCTCCGAAGTCCTTAATATATACCAACCAAAAATAATGGGTACTAATTAAGTTGATACCAAATATTATTAGTTGGTATACAATATAAAATATTGTATTACAATTATAATTGGTTAATATAGGTTTCAAAAAAACTTGTCGACCCTTAGTTTTTATATGTCGGTGAGTTACTATATATATACTTTTGTTTATTAGAATCTTTTATTGGATTTGTGACGTAATTTCGAAATTCAAGTTATAACTTGTAGAGTTTCCGTAAACCATGAAAGATTATGTCATTCTAAAACAGTCTTGATTGTTTCTATATATAAATATATAAGATGAAAGTAACTTGAAACAAGAAAGGAAAGGAATCGAAATGGATACCACCACCACCGTCCTACCCAACAACGGCGGTCGCCGCCGACTGGTGTTGTTGCCGTTACCTTTGCAAGGCCACCTAAACCCGATGCTTCAACTCGCAAACATACTTCAATCCAAAGGCTTTTCCATCACCATCCTCCATACTCGTTTCAACTCCCCCAATCCCACCAACTATCCTCACTTCAACTTCCTACCCATTCCCGACGTCGGCCTCGAGAACCACTCACTCTCCGACATCGGCAACCTCATTCGTTTACTCCACCACCTCAACACCAACTTCCTCCGTCCAATACGGGATTGTTTGGCTCGCTTGATGCTCGAGGATGTCGGAGTTTCCTGCTTAATCACAGATGCTCAGTGGTTCGCCACCCAGACCGTCGCCGACAGCCTCAAACTTCCGAGGTTTGTTCACCGGACTAGCAACATCTCCTCTTTTCTCTCGTTTGCTGCCTTTCCGTTGTTACGCGACATGGGTTATTTCCGGCCCTTCTCCGACGAAGGTGCCATCTACCTCCTTACTTAGCTACTTCTTATTTCTATTTCTATTTATGTTTGTCCCCAAATAAGTTTTTTTTTTTAAAAAGTAGATAAGTAAAGTATCACATTTACCCTTAATTAATGTACAAATATATAAGAGTTAACCACTTGGGTTGTGGCACACTGGTAAAACCTTTGGGGATGTAGTGGAAAATCTCATCTGCCAAAGGTTCAAATCCAGGCGCTGTCAAAGCCCTTGTGGCCATGGAGGTTCACCTGCTATGACTCCAGGCCATTCGTGGTCGCCCGAGGATTAGTCGGTGCGCGTAAGCTAGCCCGGAAACCCACGGTTACCCAAATATATATATATATATATATATATATATATATATATATAAGAGTTGTGAAGTGAGAGAAGAATTAAATAAGGGTAAAACTGTCATTTGATAAAAAAATGTGTATTAATTATACATGTCTACACTACTACAAAAATAAGTATTTTAAACGGTTGTTTTGGACATTTTTAAACGGTTTTACAACCGTTTGAAAGGGCACCGTTTGAAAAAGTCAGGGGCTTTTTTAAACGGTTTTTGAACCGTTTAAAAAAGTTACATTTTTAACCGTTTAAAAAAAATAAAAGAATGCTATCTGCTGCACATAAGACTCAATCTCGGAACCACAACCATGCAAACCCATGACACTTACCATTCCACCACATCTCCTTCTGCGTTTATAGAAGCACCTTTAATTCTTTTATTCATTTTCTGTCCAGTTTTGTACTCCCAACTTCAACTTCAAATTCGGCCCATATTTACTTCAAATTACCAAAAACTCAAAACACGAACATTTATACCTGTGTGTTGGGTTTCCAGATCATCTTGAATCACTCAAATCGGAGATCGGACGAGTGAGATATGATCAAAACGCCACAGTTGCGCAAATCTGTCAAAAATTATCGTTTTGTTCTTTTTTGCTCCAAATTGTTCCAAACCTATCAAAATATAAAAGGCATTAATGTAGTTCGGTTTTACCCTAAATTTTTAAAGGTCTTTTTAAACGGTTTTGTGATAGTGAAAGCGTTTGAAAAAGTGTTTGACCTTTTTAAACGGTTGTTTCTAGAGAACCGTTTAAAAAGATGTATGTATTTTAAACGGTTGCATGAAAAAACCGTGTAAAAAAGTTAGGCGACTTTTTAAACGGTTTTGTTCAATTATCCGTGTGAAATACGTATCCCTTTTTAAACGGTTTTTTATAACAACCGTTTAAAAATATCATATGACTTTTTTAAACGGTACCACAACAACAAAAACCATTTAAAAAAAGTCTTAGAAAAATGCGGCCACCTTTTTAAACGGTTTTTTCAATTTTTTTTAAAAACCGTTTAAAAAGGTGCGTTTAAGAAAGTCATTTATGTAGTAGTACTAAAACTATGTGGCAAGTCAATTGGGGACACTTATTTTGGGATGGAGGGAGTATTTTTTTAGGATCTTGGTTTTAATTTGTGGTTACAATCACTTGGATCGTGTATTATTGCACTTTTGAAATATTATATTATTTCTACACTTTTATGCCTTAGGTTTCATGAAATCAGTATTGGAATAATCCAAAAATACAAGTATTTATATGCACTAGATTAACTTTTATGTATTTATAAGAAAGATCTACGTTCAAAGTGCCCACTACCAGGCGCTACCCCCTTGACCTCGCCTTATGGTGATGTATGGTGATAGGAACAACATTTGTAAGTGTTTCTTCTGCACCTTCCAACTCACGTCATGTTTGTTTTGTCAACTAGTCGATCACAAAAATCACCAACACTGTTTTCTTAGAAGCTACATTGATCAAATTTATTTGACTTGAAAATTGTTTAATGTAGAATTGAAGTCGGAAGCTTTGGTCCCGGGACTCGAACCACTTAAAATAAAGGACCTACCGAAGTTCTTGACCAGTGACTCGGAGGAGGCATGTGAGCTAATAGAACTCATGGTCCAAGGAACTAAACGAGCACAAGCCGTGATATGGAACACATTCAAAGAGCTTGAAGAACTGGAACTAACAACACTTAGTCGTGGTTTCCCAAACCCACATTTCCTAATCGGACCATTTCACAAATACTTCCCAGAATCATCAAGCAGCCTCCTAGCACAAGATCAAACATCCATCTCATGGTTAGACAAACACCCACACAAATCTGTGTTATACGTTAGTTTTGGTAGTCTAGCCATGATCGAAGAATCCCAATTCTTGGAGATGGCTTGGGGTTTGGCTAATAGCAAGCAACCATTTTTATGGGTGATTAGACCCGGGTCCATACAAGGGTTTGAGTGGCTTGAACCGTTACCTGATGGGTTTTTGGAGAGAATTGCAGAAGGAAGAGGGTATATTGTGAAATGGGCTCCACAACAAGAGGTATTGGCTCATCCTGCAATCGGAGGATTTCTGACTCACAATGGATGGAACTCGACGTTGGAGAGCATCAGTGAGGGGGTTCCGATGATTTGTTCGCCATGTTTTGGTGATCAACCCACAAATGCAAGATATGTAAGTGATGTTTGGAAGATAGGGTTGGAATTGGAAAATGGGTTAGAGAGGTTAGGAATTGAAAGTTCAATAAAGAGAGTAATGGTTGATAAAGAAGGGATTGAAATGAGGAAAAGAGTCTTGAATTTGAAGGAGAAAGCAAACCTTTGCCTAAAGAAAGGTGGTTCATCATACACATCACTTGAGGATTTGGTCGATTACATTTTGTCATTGTAGTTGAGAATTGAAAAAACATCCAAACCCAAAAAATGTGTTGGTAATTTATGCCTAGTGAAGTTATATATTGTTTTGGGTTTGGATATATTGGAGTTAAGAGTTGTTAGTTTCCTAAATAAACTAGCTCTGTTTTTGGGTATACATGAGGCCCTTTCCAGCTAGTCAACAAAACATAAATAAATCTTTTCTAAACTTTCTAATACTATATTTTGTTATAAAAATTATTTATTTCGTTATAATTTAATAAATTACATAATTAATCAAAATACATATAGTATATAAACAACTTATTAGGGGTAAACTGGTCATGTATTTGTTCTATTATGTCTAGTTCTGTTTTACCAAACGTTGAACATATATTTTGTCTTGTCCCGTTCTATCATTTTCTATCCTGTCTACGTACCAAACACACCATTATTTATGAGAGTTGTTCAACCGTTACATTTCATTTAACTTTTCAGTAATTTACTTATTTTTGTCTTTTTTAAAAATTTTCATATAAATAGTAAAAACCAAAACAAAAACCTAAAATCAAAATTCAAATTCAAAATAAATCTAAATCTAAATTTGAACCCTAAGGTAGCGTTTGGTACGCAGACAAGATTGGACGGGACTGGACATGACAGAACTGGACAGGACAAGACTGGACTGGATAAGACAAATGGTTGTCTTGTGTTTGGTACGACTAGGACTGGATAGGACAGGACTGGACAAGTTTCCCTAAAAGTTGTTTGATAATTTTATATGTCATATAATAGTTATAAATAACACAAATAAAGAATATTTTCTTAAATAATTTAATTAAAAACATTATTAATTTTTTTACACAATTTTCATACATATACATACATACAAAAACAATAGTAGGAAATTTGAATGAAGAATCTGAAATAATTGATGGTAGTTCGAAAAAATCGGATTCATATAAAAAATATAATAGTTGATTCAATTTGGAAGATCTTAATGAATTGACAGATGCATAGTTGCAGCGACGAGTAAAGATAAAAGACGATGGGTGGCCGGTGAAAGACGATAGTTGTGAAGAAGGTGAAAGATAGTAATAGAGGTAGTGGTGGTGGCGGTGCATAGTGGTAATTTAGGTTATTGTAGTGGAGGAAGAGACGGAGGTTACCAACGATGGTTGACGGCGAGCGACAGTGGTGGCAGCCAACGACGGTGGTTGGCGTTGAGCGTCGGTGACGGCGGCGGCAATGGGTGGTGGTGATTGGTGGAGGTAGCGATGGGTGGTGGTGGTGGAGGTGGTGGAGGAAGTTGTAGTAGTGAAGGAAGAGGTGGAAGTGGTCAACGATGGTTGGTGGTAGCTACCGGTGGCCGTCGATGGTGGTGGCGACAATAGGTGGTGGTGATCGATGTTAGTGGAGGTGGTCGACGATGGTAGTGGTGGTGGCGATGACCGATGGTTGTGGAGGTGGTGGAGGAGGTTGTTATGGTGGAGAAATAGGTAGAGGTGGCCGACGGTGGTTAGCGGTGGCTACTAGTGGCCGCCGATGGTGGTAGTAGCGACGATGGGTAGTGGTGACCCTTAAGACTAATACCATATTAGGATTATATATCAAATGACGGTAAATCAATGATTTTTAGTTTCTGTCTCATTTCTGTCCCATGTTATTCCACCTATTTTGGTGGAACAAGAAAATACCCCTTTTTATCCCATCTTGTCCCACCCTATCCAGTCTTTGTCCCTGTCCCATGTCGCGTCAAACATGGGACAGTGAACTTTTGTCCTGTCCCATGTCACGCCAAACATGGGACAGTGAATTTTTGTTCCGTCCTGTCCCACCCAGTCTGCAAACCAAACGCACCCTAATAGACCCCTTTATAAGGCCGTAAACTCAATGTTTACCCAGTAAATGCTTATCGGCTCACTTTACCCAGTAAACTAAATCTTACTCATTGAGTTAAGTGAAAGTGTTGATTGTTACTGTTAAGCGTTTACCGGGTAAGCGTTGAGTAAACAACCCCTTAATTTATAGGAACAAAAAATAAAGCGTTTTATCTAAAGGCGTTGTAACAAGTTTATAGGACGTTTTTGGCGTCGTAATTTATTTCATTAAAAAAAACGTTGTATTAGCTATTTTATATGATATTTATTTGAAAAAAAATGCTTATAAAAACAAGTGTCATGTAAAAAGATGAGTTTGTAAGACATTTTCTCAAAGTATCATAGAAAATAGATAATGCGACGCTTTGCATTAAAAGTGCCGTAAAGAACTTGTTAAGACGATAAAAATGTCCTATAAACTTATTACAACATTTTTAGATAAGACGTTTTATATTTTGTTTCTATAAATTAAGGTACCGTTTGTTTTTTAAGAGACCTAAAGTCTGAAGTCTTATTTTAATTATGATTAATAAGAGGTGGTGTGTAAAAATGTCTGAACGATTCAGACTTAAGAGTCATTAAGAAGATTTTTTCAAAAAACAAACAACCCCTAAGTCTTATAAACTCGTCTATTAAAACGCTTAAAATTGATGACGTCCTATAAACCCAATTTTATTACAGTAAGGTTTTCTAAACCATTTATGTAGTGGAGCTTTAATCCGTTTCTTCATTTACGGGTTTTGTTTCTAGTCACCTTAGATGACATATTTTTTTTATATTTAGATTAAGGTTTTTTTTTATATATTTATTTTGGTTTTGTTTCATAAAATATTTGAATAATTTTTTTTACACATATATTGTTCATGTTCTTGTGTTATTCATGTTTTTGAAATTGCTAGGTTGTTTTGGTTTGGATTTTGGTAGGGAGTAAGACGTTCGGATTTGATTTTGATTTTGTTTTATTTCAGGCATAAATAAATCAAAAGAAAAGAAATTGGATTTTGGTTTTTTTCCCCTTCCATCTGAAAATGAAAATGAAAAAGAAAAAGACATGTTGTGGTGGTTGTATTCTTTCTTTCTGACTGTAATGTTGCCTGATGCAGAATTGAAGTCACGAACTCACGTGCATTTTCTGCTACTTTATTTTTTATAATCTTTTTAGAATAAAGAATTGAAATTTAAGATTAAAAAAAAAATTAAATTCAACATCAGAGATTCTTTATTATAGAAATTTGAACTATGTTATTGAAATATTTTATAATTTAATCACCGTAATGCACTTTTATATTAAATAATAATAACAAAATCTTATCGTTGCAAAAATATATATATATATATATATATATATATATATATTTCTCTTACCACACATTAATTTTAGACCATATTAAGGAAAAAAAATAGTTAATAAGCTAATTGATAATGATCAACTAATCATGTTTAACAAAAATTAGCTTATAAGCTAGTTGATGCATGGAGAAATGTAAAATCACAAAAAGAACATGTTAGTTAAAGAAATAGTCAATTCTAACATTATTTAATATAATTAAAACAAAGTATTAAGAATATAATACGTTAATTAACGGGATCGGAATGATAAAAAAATTAAATAATATAATATGTTAAGTAATGAAAACTTCAATTTAATTATTAATTATATATAAAATTGAGATGTGAATTTGTGTAACAAATATGAATTTTAGAAAAATTCATATTAAGTTATTAACTGATGGTTTTATTATTTATGAAATAAAAGAAATAAAATTTGAATTTTCATATAACTTATAAAAACAATTTGAATTGTTAAATTTGATTTTTTACTCATTAAATCTATTGAATAATAATAAGAGCAAATTACAGATTTGGTTCCTAAGGTATGTCAAAAATTATAAATTTGGTTTCTTAACTTTATTTATTACATAAGAAACCTCCAGCTATGCAGATTCTTATGAATTTGGTCCCTGAGGTAAACATACGTCTATTTTATCCGTTAAGTAAGAGAGCAAAATTGGTATTTTTGTTATTTTCTCAAATTTAAGATTTTTCAGACCACAAGGACCAAATTTGTAATTAACAAAAGTTTTTTAAACTTAGGTGGCGTTTGGTTCGCAGATTCTAAAGGAATCTGATGGAATTGGAATGTTGAATTTCATTGACCAAATTCCATTACATTGTTTGGTTCATTCTTTTTCACGGAAGATATCTCTAAATTCCATCAAATTCCACAAATGAGAGAATTTAACATTCCTTAGC
Source organism: Arctium minus (assembly GCA_954870635.1). Classification (NCBI taxonomy): domain Eukaryota; kingdom Viridiplantae; phylum Streptophyta; class Magnoliopsida; order Asterales; family Asteraceae; genus Arctium; species Arctium minus. The sequence goes on from OX941081.1 coordinate 150,012,008, forward strand.
AACTACAAGGTATTTAACATTCCATCAAAGCCCTTGTGGCCATGGAGGTTCACCTGCGATGACTCCAGGCCATTCGTGGTCGCCCGGGGATTAGTCGGTGCGCGTAAGCTGACCCGGAAACCCACGGTTACCACAAGGTATTTTGATGAAATTAAATTGTTATTTTTCATAATACCGCTGTTTGAGTTTTAAAATCATTTGTAACCGCAAGCGTACGGTGTCATAGCATACGGGTCGGACACGGGGAGACAAGGGAATAAGCACAGATTTACTCACGATATTAGCTAGTTGCGCAAAATCATTTTTTCAAAGATTTGATTAACACTAGAGATAAAATAATATCATTAAACACTTAAGTTACACTAAACATAACGAAAATAAGAATCAAATAAGGCTAAGCAAACATACGAATCTAGGAAACAAGTAGGACTAGATTAACAACTAAAATAAGAATCAAATAACAAACAAATTAGCACTAGGAACTTAATTTGAAAGACATTAAATTCTACTCTAAGCTATCTAAATTGGTGAATATTGGTTTGAACCTTTCAAAGTGGGATTTGTCGAATTCAAACATTACTTTTGTCCCTCTTCCAAGGCGACAAAAACCTTTCTTAATTGAAAACCGATTATTTCCATATCTATTAGTTCTAAGAAGAAGCTTTAAGAAAGACAAGTTATTCCCAAATAATCAAAACATATATTTTCATGATGTGATAAAAATCATTAATTGGTAACGCAAGTTAAAATAAAGTTTCAATTTAGATCTCAACTATTAAATTCAACAATTACCGATTAGTGATTATTTAACAACCTCCAACTTCCGTTAGTCGGCTAACCAAACAACCATTTTATCGACAAATCATTTACTTAAAAACAACCAATCGATACAAATAAATTCCTTACCAATATTCACCCTAAACTATGAATTACCCAAACATAAATCCAAGAAACATGTAATTACTAAAAATCAAATGAACAAGAATTAAGATAACAAGATATTAAACTAGTAACATGATTAAACAAGAAATAATTTATGAAGAAAACAATTTATGTAACACCCGAAAATAAAAATGATTGGAAATTAGTTTGGGAAAAAAAAAGAATGGAATTGAAAAGTCAAAATGGGCAAATAAGGAACTTGAGGGGCCTGTTTTGCCATTTCCCAAAATATTTGAATTGTGGGTGGTTTACACGCCATTTTCGGCATCAGTTTTAAGGCCATGTTTTGTTTATGTGGCCATCATTTTTGAACAAAATAAAATTGGAAGAGACATCCCTTCTCCATCCCAATCAAAAGCTCTTTGGATTTGAGAAGAACCGTCAAGATTCTAGGGAGGAATCGGCCGACGTAAGAAAGTCGAAGTTTTGGAGTTTAGCATAGAAGTGAGGTGAGTTTTCCCCGGTTATGTTGCACTTAAAAGTTCCACATTAATCGTTTGATTTTCTTAAACATGTGGGATGAGTTGTGGGTCATAACGGTGGCTCGAAGGCCGCCAAATTGATCAAAAAGACCATCGGGCGACGACGTTAATATTAAAATCCACAAGGAAATGTTGATATTGAGATCATAATCAAAATTAGTTGTTAATTCATGTGCCATTAAATGAAGTTATTGAGTGGAATGGATGCGTGAATAACAATTTAAATTAGGATTTTGGTTTGATTTAATGAGTATATAATTATGGCTAAAACTTGTGTTGATTACGTAACTTTGAGACCGAGTAACTTGAGGCTGCTTAAATGTTACGTAACTGCTTATGCAAAGACACTTGCTTGTCAATTCGTGTTCATGGTGGAAAAACCACGTTTGCATGGTGATGAGCAGTAATGGGTAATATGGACTATGGATGTATGGATTCTTAAATTAGATTGGAAATTAAAAGTTTGATTCTAAGTGGTTTAAAGGTTTGGATGAATATATATATGCATGTGTGATGGTAGAATGAGGATGAAGGATAGGGATGTGTAGTTACATGATTGAGTTAGAAAATAATCGATTAAACTTTAGGAACTCACTCGAGAGTTTGATATTAAAGCGATTGCTTATTAAAGAAATGTATACTTAGAAGATGTTACAATTTGTGTAGGATCGGGAGCTACCAAGTAACGGGTGAACCTACACTAAATCGAGGTGAGTTTCATGTGACTTTTAACTGGGATACACACAAGGATGTAAGTATATTTTGTATATGATTACAATTATTTTTAGCATGCTATGTTTTTGTTAAATACAATATGCATGCTAGTATGTTAGACGATGTGAAAAAGTACGATTACAATATGTTATATTATGTTGGGAATGGTAAACATGTTACACTTCATATAAAAATATGTTTGCATGCTTGATGATGTTGGATGTTTAATGACGGGAAATGTTTTGAGCCTGCCATTAATTTAAATGTTGATTGTATCTCAACCGTTGAAAGTCAAATCGCTGTGGTGGGACGACAAAATGCGACGAGTGGCGGTGAGGCGACGGGCGACGGCGGTTGTGGCTCCAGCAGTGGGGGGGACATTCACGATTTAGCGATCGTCGACGGTTTGGCTCTCGATCTGATTTCAAAATGATTTAGGGCTTGGGTTTGGGACGCATTTTTTTTATTAAAGACTTTAAAATCAACGACGGATTTCCGAGGGAAATTCTGTCACTAAACAAATAAATTAAAAAAATTATATTATTATAATATTAATTAATTAATTTAATTATTTTCTAATTAATATTTAAAAATGTTTAATTAATTATTAAAGAACAATTAATTACTATACTATTATATGTTTATTATTTATTAATAATTATTTTTTGTATTAAAAATTACTCTTTTCAAAATTAATTAATTATTTATTAATTTATTAAATTATTTCTTAACTAATATTTAAAAATAATTAATTAATTATTAAAGAATAAATAATTGTAAGTTTTAAATTATTAAGAATGAATAAAATAATAAATAATCTTTAATAACAAATTATTAAAAAAAAGATTATTTTTAAATTATTAAATATTTTTCTATTATATTAATTTATTAAATTATTAAAAAAAATTAAAATAACCGATATAAACCATTAAATACCCAATATAACCGAATAAAGATCAATATAACCGATTAAAATCCAATAATGCCCAGTCTATCCATTAAAACCCAATATAATTCATTAAAGTCTAATAGATCCATTAAAACTCAATAAAACTCTTTAAAACCCAATAAACCGAATAACCCAATAGTACATTAAAGTCCACTAAGGTGTTGTTCGGTTCGTTTTCTGTTAAAACCTAAATGGGTATAGTTGTCTGTATTGATAAAGTTTTCTGTATGTTAACAGATAAATTATTGTTCGGTTGTTGTGCTGAATAAACAGTCTGAATGTTAGAAATGACCATTTTACCCTCAGTCTTTATTTTTGTCTGAATAAAACAACCGTTTAATAAAAATGTTGAATAAATATAAAGATAAAGAACCCAAAAGATAGACATCCTCAAATTTGAGGTCTAACAATGAAATCAAGAGCATCACCAGTACTCAATTTGATCACAAGATGTTGAAATCAACTCCATATCCTATTTTAAGTACCATAAGGAATCCACACAGATAAAATTAACCTTCATATCTTTGTTGCTAATTGAATTGAAATGAGTTCAGAAATTCTAAATTATCAATCAAATATCCCCAAAATATATAAATTGAATCATCAAGATAATCTTAATAAACCTAATTTATCAAGAAGCTAGAATACCTAACAAGAAAAAACCAACAAGGAAATAGGGAGAAATTGAAAAACCATACAGAGAACCCTAATTTATCAAGTAGTTATAATTAGCAGATTGGACATGTAACAATCAATGTTGGGAGAAATCGATAACCATACGGAGAAACAACAGCATCTGCTTGAGGGAGAAATCGAAAATCATAGGGAGAAACAGTAGGCTACAGATCGAAAAAGAAAAACATAGGAATAAATCGATATACCTGGTGGAGACGCAAACGTTTGGCAAGGGTAGTAAGGAATCGGTATACCTGGTGGAGATGATATCTATGCCGCCTTCTAGAAAGAAGAAATCGATATACCTGGTGGAGAAACGTTTGGCAAGAAATCGATATACCTGGTGAAGATGATGATGATGATGAGAGCGTCGATGGCTGAAGTAATGATCGTGAACCGATTGGAAGCATGATTGGAAGGGTGAACTGGAAGGAGCGTCTATTTTGGCAAGGGTAGTAAGGGAAATTGAATGGCTGAATGTAAAGGAGTCATTGTTTGTAGCTGACCGATTACGTCATTGACTGAGTGAATAAGCCACTACCGAACAGCTTTTTATAGCTGAGCGAATAAGCCATAACTCTTATACAGCCCATTAAGCTCCTTCCGAACAGCCCCTAAGACCCATTAAAACTCAATATATCCGTTAAAGCCCAATAAAACATATTAAAGCCCAATAAAATTGAATAAAACCCAATATAACACATTAAAAACCAATAAGATATTTTATGATTTATTAAGGCTCAATAACACCAATGGTGACTTACTACATTTTTGTATGCAAGTGTGTACTGCATATATGCATTTGGTGTATATTGGACTCGATTAGACCGCTAAGATCCACTATAACTCAATAAGACCCAATAAGATCCATTATAAACCAAACAACACACACACACACACACATTATCTATACATTCACATATACACCACACACACATACATATCATAGTTAGCAACCAATATAAATACACGTCATGTATACATATATACATATATATATATACTATAAGAAATGAGGCTGGTTTTAGAGCGCGCGTGACTCACCACGCAGGAGCGCGTCTATGGTTTTCTCTTCCACGCGCACCCTCCTTTTTCCCCAAATTCTTCATTTTCGGTTTTCCTCTCTCTCGCCACCACCACCGCTCCATCAGTCTATGTTCTTCTTTCTCAACTCGATGAACTCTAATCTCTATCAGAACCCACTCCCCTTCTTCCCCCCTCCTCTTTCCTCCGCCATCTCCCATCTGCTGCCTGACAAGGTCCAAGCAATCCCAAACACCCCCTTAATTGTTTTTGGATGTGTGTTTTAATGGATTATGGTCGTCTGAATTTAACTTGGAAGGGATTGAAGATGTCCAGGAGTTCGTTTGGGTGAGTTTTAGGTTTTGTTTTCATCACAAGTTGCATAAATTACGATTAAATGCATGAAAAATGTTTCAATTTCAAGTATTGTTGATTTCGGGCAACTATATTTTAGTGGAATTTTGACTTGTTCATCCATATTCAAATCAATTTTACCTAATTTTTGAAGTTTTGTTGTATATTTCTTGGATTAAATTAAAAATCTAGAGGTTTCTTTTCGGAGATGGAACCTACCGTACAAGCAGGACTTGTTGGTTCAGAGATTCATGGCTTCAAAACCATGAAAGGTGTTTGTTTGATTCTAAATTATTGTTGTTTATGGATATGCTTTTTTAAACTGGAATTGAGTTTGTATTTTGTGACTTTGTGTTGCGGTTATATTGTTTGTGCTATGTTTTAACTGGAATTGAGGACATGGGTCAATTGGTTAACTTAAATTAATGTTTGGTGTGTGAAGAAGAGGGTTAAAAATGGTAGAATTGTGCAAGTATCATGTTCAAACAGTAATGCTTAAAGGTTTAACCAAATGAGAATGATTTATGTTGGGAAAACTACATCAAATTCACCACAATTGTTTTTTATAAAAGAAATCTCAGTAACAGATAGACATCAAGTGCATGATATGCACTTGATCAGGGTTTACATATGCCATCTTTAGTCATGACTTCATAATTTTTTAAACCATGTTGGGAAGAGACAACTTGTAATGAAAGTGAAATTCAAAAGCAGATCTGAAAGACAGAATGCATATGAAGGGTAAGGGTCCGTTTTCCCAAATGCTTACCCGGTAAGCGCTTACCGCTACAAACCGATACTCTAACTTACTTACCGGGTAAGATTGTAGTCCATCAAGAAGCTATTGTATGCAACAATTTACCCGGTAAGCACTTACCGGGTAAGAGTTGTCACCTCCACTTACCGGGTGAGACCCTCCATCCTTATATCGCTCTTACTGGGTAAGATTTTCGGCCCTTGCGATGTTCATTCGGTGAGGTAAATGATCTGGTAAGCACTTACCAAGGTGTTTAAGCTGGATGCAGAAGCTTTTAGTTACCATCTTAAGCTATTAGATGAGTTAGTGACTTAGGTGTGCATAAACATTAGTAGACGTAACGGTACGTTTCTTTCGTGCGTGTTTCGGTTAAACTCTTCCTTACCCTTTCTCGTGCTTGTGTTTACCTGCTCTACCTTGGTATGTTGACCGTTAGAGTAGTGCGAAAGCTTCTAAGCGAGTAAGCTAAGGAATAATTGTTGTTTATAGCAATGTCTCTTTGGGATGTTAGTAAGTGCGTAGAACTCATTAAGTTAATCATCTTGAGCCAGATTCGTAGTGGAATTAGAACTATATCTTGTTAGATCGATTCTATTTCGAGGAGATTTGTAAGTTAATTAATGGGATGGTTGCCCTAAGATGCCTGAGGCATCCGGTTGATTATAGTACGTCGGGATGTTGGGAAGCGTAGCATTAAGATGCGAGTGCCGACCGAATTCATGCATTAAATTTATTTCTAAAATAAGGTTGCATAAATTGCTTTTCTTGATCGCCAACCATAAAGTAAATTACCTTATAACGTTTTGACAAAACATCTAGCACTCAGCATATTTTAAACTATGAGCATAAGCATGCTTAAAATGGTTTTGTTGCACTTGGTTTCAAATTATTATCAAAACTCTCTTTATTCACGTCTTGTGTTTAAATGTTATTTTTGGGTGTCGAAATATCTGTGTTTTAACGCTTTGTGAGTTAATGGGCAATTAGCTGTGGAATTCTGACCTTGACATTGGATCTCTTCCACGTATGTCAATGGTTTTAAAAGAAGAATTATTCCCATGCTTTTGAGTCGAAGTTTCTTGGGGATTTTTAGTTGTGTGAGTTTTGTTGAATTCTTGGAGTTTCGTTTTACGAATTCTTTTACCGCATGTGAATATTTTGTGATGCGTGAGTTTAATTTCATTGCGTGCAAGTTATGAGTTCTTTGGGCGCCGTGTCTCATCAAAAATCTTGTCAAAATGGTCGCCTTACCTTGTGTTGAAAAATGGAAATTTGGACACCACTTGATTTTAGCGTTAATGAGTTTTATAAAATCCAGTTGGATTATGGTGTCTCGTCTTACGACTTTTGTGTCGCGTAAATAATTTCAGGAACATGTGCATATGCATCATTGTGTGCATTAATTTCAGGGTTTTGTTAACAAATGTCAACCGTCGTGTACTATGTGCATTTGATTTAAGTATAACGTTGGTGTGAATGATTGCATAAACGATTTATGTTATTTTAAAGCAGGACTTTCGTTCTGGTCGTATTTCCATCATTAACTCTTACTGTTAAAATTTCCGCAAAACATTTAGCGAGTTAGGGGTATTTTGTCGTTGTAGTTCCATTTTGTCAAATGTGTTTATCTTTACAACGTGAAGCTTTAAACTCGATTTGAAATTTTATTTGCATCCCCGTTATCTTACCGCCCTTTGGGGAATAAATTGTTGCATATGGGAGAGTTGAAAATTCTTTTGCTGCGACGCCTCTTGGTTATAGAGGAGGAATTTTTAAAGATAAAATTGTGATTTTTCCTTTGGAGTTGTACAAACAATTGTTGCACATGTTGAAGTGCAAGAACCTATTTTCACGTTTATAGTATAAACAATTGCGTATGTTTTACTCGGTATTTCTCAAGGTGCGAGTATTTTGTTAAGTTTTCGTATTCGGTAACTTGGATTGTTTTAACATCATAAATTGCTCATGTCGAGCTTGAATATTTCAACAAGTAAATAGCGTGGTTTACATATTCTGGGTGATTGTGTACACATAAAACCTACATTATGATTTATGCGTCTTAGAATATTTGCATTCATGAAACCTTTGGAAAATCTTTGGTCCCAATACGTGTTGAGTTTTGAGAAAGCATGTATTTGTGGTGTGGGTTTTCATAAGCATTATTTAAAGACATTTCATTATTTGGGGAAAACCGTTAAATGTCGGTTAAATGTGTTTTAAGGTATACGAGGCTTTCGTTGGAAATTTACGTAAAGTGTCGGGCCTTTGGCTCGGGTTTTGACTGAATGAGTCGTGTGGACATTTGTCCGGATTTACAACCGCAATGAAAGATTTTAGTATGATGGAGTTTTTTTTCGTGTTTTGGTGAGTTAAAGTTGATTTGTGAAGATAGTGTACATGCCAAAATGTTTATTTTAAAGTGTTTGTGTTTTACATTAAATTGTTAACTGCTGACAAGTTTCGGTTATTTTGAAATGTTTAGTTTTATGAACATGTGAGACACCCATTTTGGGATCTTTAGTTATTTTGGTAAATAAATCATGTTGAAGTGTTTCTTTGATGATGTTACATATATAATTGGAGTTCAATTGACGTAAGTGTCATTTGGTGTATTTGATCTTATAAACCTTTTTCAGAAAATGCATATTATTGTGTTATGAGGCCTTTTGAAAACATAAGGGTATGAGTTCATTTGGAAAACGGTTTGTTTCAACCAACGATGAGATTTGAGTTAATTATACTTTTGGTCGTGTTGGCATAATAGTTGGTCAAACGTGTTTCAATATTTATTTCGGCTTTCATTTGGGTATTTACGTAAACCGTTGGGTCGTTGGCTCAGTTTTGACTAAATGGAGTCTTGAGGACATTTGTACGGTTTAAAAACAGTTGTGGAATTTTGGAGTATGATGGCGATTGTTTTATGCCATTGAGAGTTACATGTTTTGGGAGCTTTGGTTTTCAGTTGGAGTCATGTAATGTTAGACAGTCTGTCTGTTTTGTAAAGCCTGAGGTTTTGGGTTACACTTAGTGACCGCTCGGGTTGGCTAGCGAGTAGACAATAGGTGGCACGAGCTGCTGAGTTGGAACTCGTCTGGATTGGATAGGCACCCGTGTCCGTAAGCCCTTGAGGTGGAACTCGGCGGGGTATGGCTAAAGGCAATATACGGTTTGAAGTTGTGATGTCTGGTATGACATGGGAACTAAGATCGGGATACGTGGTGAAATCCAATAACATCACGGGTGGCCCCATTCATTTGTTCTCGCCACCCAAGATGGAAACGTTTAGAGGTCATGCGAGGAAGTTGTATGGGCGGCCTACTTGCGTGTCCTTCTACTCTCTTTGAGTACGGGTCTCTCCGTCGTAGACCCGGGGTATTTTAAACACTAATGTTATATTTTTACCGGCTTTGGTTATGTGGAGTCGACGGTAAATGATGGCTTTAATATTGGGTTCTCCCCACGTATATTAAGGTTTGAATGAAATGTGTTATTCCTGCATATTGATATTTAGTTTTCTTTCGTTTTTGGTCATTTGAGTATTAGGCCTAGTGTCAATGTTTTCGGACGTACAATGTGGATGATGTTACTAATGTTTCATACTTCAAGTTAGTACAAGTCGTGTCAATTTATAAAGCAATGTTGAAATGAAGGATCCATCTTTGAAATTGCATAACTTTGAAAAGGAGTTGTTCCATGTTTTAAAATTCATTATTTGAAAGGTTCTGTTTTAAAAGAGAAGTTCATCAATTTAATTGCTTTTACTTATGTAAAACTCTTGAGCTCTCTAGGCATTAAGTCTAATCCTTTTTTATTTTTCAGCATGTGCATCAGATTCCTGTTATGGGTTTTATTAGCGCCCGTCCTTTATAGTCCGAATGTGTAGATTGGTGGTATGTTTAGAGGTTAATCTTTATAATGTGGTTGTAGACGAAGTATTTATGGAAGTATTAATAAAATTGAATAAGGGCTATTTCCATAATTGGGGTCGGATCGGAGTTGAGTGATCACAGAATCTGTGTTAACCGATCGCCGGAAAGACGCATTAGTGCGCCTTGTAAGAATATCTTTATCGATATTAGGAATGGATCAGTGAAATCTGAGAGTTTTGGGAAGATTAGCGTCGACCGTTAGCTTTGAGTTCGGAACCGTGCAGTTCGAAAGAAATTGGTAGATGGAAAGTTGAGGTCGCTAATTTCCTGGAGGTAGTAATTGTCACCTAAGGTTGGGAGGCAACCGTAACCTTGGGAGTAAAGGTTACTTTGAAGTGTTGAGTGTTCGCTCGGTTAGGAGTCAATGGTGACCAAGAAGGGTAGCTAATGTGGATCTCGGTATTAGAATCTCGTTCATGATTCTGGCATTTGGGTTTGAGACGATATTCTCTGCGAACAGTGTTTCATTTAGAAGAGTAGATTTCGAGGACGAAATCATTCTAAGGTTGGGAGTATTGTAACACCCCGAATTTCGTTACGTAACCTTGGTATTCTAGTGTTTAGCTTTTGTCGTTAGCACCGCGTTTGTTACCAAGTTTGAGTTTGGCCTTTGGTGGTTTTGGACAAACCACAGTGAACTACGCGAGTTATGCCGTGGGTTGAGGTCGCGGTATAACCCGCGAAACCCACTGGATGTCTTGGGTTTTAGGGACACGGGCGAGTTATGCCGCGAGTGGAAGTCGCGACATAACCCGCGAAGCTCTCCTGGCCGACTTAAGGGTTTCCACCCAAAATATCTCTCATTTCTCAATCTCATTCTCTCTCTCTCTTTCTAAGATTTCTCTTTGGTTTCTTCGATCTTTGAAGCTCCGTTGATCTCTAGTATTAAGTGCATTGCTCGGGGTTTCGGTGTATAAAGCTTCACCTCTTCGTCGTGGTCGATATCTGGTTCTTCGAGTTTTCGTATAAACCTATTGGGTGAGTTCCTACTACCATTTTACAAACTTTATACACGTCAAAACTCTTATTTGCGAAATCTGAAGTATTTCAACGGTATGATTTTATGTTCTCTACATTTTGATATAAATGAAGTTTTTGGTGATTTTCGGGGTTCCCGGTCAGCTTTGACTAAAATGACTGGTTCCGCCTTATTAAAGTAAAATGATGATTCACTTGCACATTATGTGAATATGTAAAAAGAATGTTTAAGGACTCATTTTAATGATTTTCATTCTTACCAGAAGTTGAACTGGAAATGATATCTTATTTATAAAATGTGTTAATACCATATGTTTATTTATGGTTGGTCACATATGTTGTTGTGACGAGTCTGTACCATTACTAGTGGATCCCTAGGTTTTGAGTCGACTGTTTTGTTGGGAAGTTATATTCCCCAACTTTGTAGCTATGAATCATATGTTCCTCGGGGGCAACTTAGTACGGTTATGTGAGGCACGATACTAGCCATGGTTCATAGTGATCCTAGCGAAGGAGTATACCTTGGTTTTGCGCTTAGGGCTTGATCTCACGTTGAAGCACGGACTTTGTGTTTCGTATCCGCGGATTCCAAATGGTTTAGCTCATAACACGGATTTGTGGTCTACTTTGTGTTACACCACAATCCTTGGTAAAATGGTCCTTTTGTCATCATGTAACGAGTTTTGGACCGAAAAGGCCCGGTTGTGGCGAAATGTTATCTTTTATATATTAAACCTTTATGAAGAGATTTCTTTATGTTACTGATGTTTATATCTCTGATTTTGAATAAACTGTATGTTCTCACTAGGCTTTAAGCCTAACACTTTTTCTCAAACGATGTGTATAACAGGTTTCCCTTAGCGGTGGGTTGCGCAGGGTCTTTGAGAGTCGAGCGTGGACTCGAGGCATATTTTGAGATGTCTAGTATTTTGGTGTTGGGCATTGTTTAAGTCCCATCTTTTAGTGAACTTTGGATTGTCAAGTGTAGTAGTCTAGACGGTTATGTTTAGATTAGTATTGTTGATAAATTATATATCCGTGTGAGTTTTGTATAGTCTTAAGGACTGATCCCCTTTATGGGAGGTTTATACCAATTCGAATGTCTTGTTGCCATAATTCCAGGTTTTAATTTACTCTGAATTTTAGAGGGTTACAATTTACGCTCCTTGTTTTAAGAAAATAACTTTTGTGTGCAGGAACCAAACCACGAAGATCTTCTGAATCATGAGGTTGCGCGTGTTCTAAGGGACAACCCGAAAGTATTTAGATCTAATGTGAAGATGGCAATGGCTGGAGGACGTGTGGGGGATACGAGTTTTGCTCGTTGTATCTAACTTTCTTCTTCTTCTGGTCGGTCGGTAAGTAGCAGTGGATGATGAAGTTGTTTAGAATTTGGTTTTGTTTGAATAAAAGCAATGAAGACGATTAAATTGTGATGATTAAGGTACGGAAGGAAGGAAGGGTTTTATTAGTTTTTCATATTTAATACAACATGCCATTAATCTTATCATCAGATTATTGAATAGGTCAACTCAAGGTTAATGTTGTTCTTTTGTAAAGAAATAACATTGTGAGGAAAAATATATTTATAAATGAAGTATTAATTAGCTTTGGTTTCAAATAACCATGAAGTAATTGTTTCAGTTGATTTTATTTTCAATTCTTTTATGGTAACCTTTTATATCTTTAACTTATTTCCAAATGTCCTAAGTGTGTTGAGTTGAAACTTCCGCCTTTCTGGTTTGTTACTGTTCTGCCTTATTTTATTATTAACATTGGTGGTTTAGCTAAAGTTTGAGGACCTCACTTTACTTTAGTCGTCATTAAACTTTATTGTAAAGTTGTAACTACTTGTCTATCTAAAATGCACTTGATATATACTTTTTGTGTCATTTGCTGAAGTTATATATGTTTGAGTTAAGAAATAAGTAATTGTTATTCTTAGTAGTATGTTCTCGCCTAAAAATGGATAAAGCGTACATCCCAATGACTTTTGTTAACAATAATATAAGCACCTACAACATGTTCTAAATCCAACTATCTACATTCACACATTTTGTATTTAATCATAACATTACACTTTATATGACCCGTGGACATAGGGCCGTCTAAGGACGGCTAAAATTTTGCCTAGTATATATATATAGGGGTAGTTTAATTTGCAACCCATGTAAATCTTACAACTTATGCAACTCACATCTAAACCGTTGGATTCATGATCGACGGTTACAATAGATGTGGGCCCAATATTTTCAATTAAAAAAAAAAAACAAAACAAAATAACCGTTTATCATTAATCCAACGGTTAAGATGTGGGTTGTATGGGTTGTAAGATTTACAAATGTTGCAAATTAATATATATATATCAATGTTCTAAAAAACTCGCCGCACAGTCGCCATGGCGCGCCATGGCACCAAGGCTTGTGTGTCACGCCACGTTAAACCCATGACACGCCATGACCTAATTCGCAATTATCGTAATGAGATATTTGATATTTCTTTATGTTTTTAATGTTTTATTTGCAAGTTTTTAATATATATATAACCTAATTTAACTTGTTTATTACTATTGACTCATTGAGTAACAATAACGAAACGCACGTTTTTATATATACTATTATATATTAATTAGAATTTTGACGTCATAAGTCACGCCTCGAAAACGCCATGGCTTCGCCATGACTCCTAAGGCTTGAGGCTTGGCCTCACCGCCACGCCACGCTTCACGCCATTTAGAACCTTGATATATATATATATATATATATATATATATATATATATATATATATATATATATATATATATATTAGACTGCTAAGTTCCACTATAACTCAATAAGACCTAATAAGATCCAATGATCCATTATAGCCCAAACAACACACACACATTATCTATACATTTACATATACACCACATATATGTACATAGATCCGATCATAGTTAGCAATACATACACATCATGTATAAATATATATAACACATACACATTCATACATATAACATATACACATACACATGTGTACACGTAACACATACAAATGAGAAAACAAGAAAAAGAACCCAATCTCTCGCTAATTAGCAACGGATTAACGACGGATGCCACGTGTACGTCGCTAATTAGCGAGGATTAACGAGAGATTGAGTTTATGGTCTATCCCTTGTTAATCTGTCACTAATTAGCGAGGGATTGACTCAATCCGTGTCAATTGTATCTGCTGCTCGGCGTCCTTTTTATTTCCATCATCGGAAACCACAACTACGATATTACCGTTGGGTAAATCAGGCCCAAAAGGCATATCATCCAAAAATATCACCGGCACCGCCTACTTTATTAGGCCCACCACCATGATTCACATGGTCCAAAATAATTGAAAAAAAGGCATCCATTTCTGGAAAGTGGACCCACACTTGAACCCTCACCATTCGTTCCCATCTCGACCCTATTAAAACGGTCGTTTTTACCTCATCAATCATTATGTTGTAAGAGCTTCTCCAACAGCATTGCTAAATTTTTTCTAAAATAAAGAATGGAAAGTCAAAATCTCTAAAAACATTTTCTTCTAACTCCAACAGTTTTTCTATTTTAGAGAATCAATCATTATTTATATTATTATAATATTCCATAATTTATCATCTCAATACATTTTTTTAAAAAAACTTAAAATAAAATGTTAAAAATTGAATCTTATTGGTTGGATTGAATAAAATAATATTTTCTCTCTCCAATTTAGAGATTATAGAGAATTCTCTGTATTTAGAGATTTTTTGATATTTCTCTATTTTAGCAAACCATATAACAAAGCTGTTGGAGAGGAATAACAAAGAAAAAGTCAAAATTTTCTATTTTAACAATGCTATTAGAGATGCTCTTAATAGCCAGTGGTAAATGCCAAGGGGCATTCGCTTTGACACATGGCCAATGTGTTATTTAATTAAGTTGAATTTTAGTGGTTATTAATTTGTTATTTAAATCGAAATAACTTAATTTCAAGAATATTAATATATTTGTTTTTAATTTTAATTTATTAGTTGAAATGAAAATGTGGTCCAGGATGTTTGTGTGAAACCCATGTGAGTAGGCAATTGTAATTGGCACTCAAGAAAGAGACGACAAATTTGAGTTTCTAATATATTTTTTTTCTCAAGAAAAATGTTTATCAATTACTACCATCATCATTTACTGAAATTCAAGTATTAAGAAACCTTTCTTCTCTCACATCTTAGAGCATCTCCAACAGTTTCTCCAAAATTTCTTTAAAATAGAGAACCGAAAGTTAAAATCTCCAAAAAAAATTATAACCATCTCCAACAGCTTCCCTATTTTAGAGATAAATCATTGATTATATTAGTAAAATATTATTTCTCTCACATAAACAATTCATTTCAAAGTTTCTCGTTGGTGGAATGTAATAAAAAAATAATTTCTCTCTCTTGGTAATCATTTTTAGGGATATCTCCAAATTTGGAGAAAAATGTATTCTCTCTCCTACTTTCTCCATTTTGGAGAAAGTTTTGGGGAAGCTGTTGAAGCTCATTTTACACCTAAAATCTCAATTTACTTCATTTTCTCCAAAATGGTAAAGTTGTTGGAGATGCTCTTACGGTCGTTGCAGAAGGAAGATGGTGCCAGCAGGAACATGCCCAAGAAGGAGACGGTTGGATTCTTTTTAGTATTTTTAAAATGCTTTATACATTTGTAAAAATAAATTTATTTTATTAAAAAAATACAAAATACCAAACGGAAAGAAAATGAATTTTCATGTTTTTGAACAGGAGAGAAAAAAAAAGATATCTTTTTTACAAATATACCATTACTTATTTTATTGCGGTTTAGATATATAATTTTATAAATATTTTTAATTGTTAAATTATTTCTTTTTCTTCCATCCAACATTTGAGAGAAAAATGAACATTATTTTTAGAGTGAATTGTGGATTTGGTCGCTGTGGTTTTGTGATTTCTTTGACCATGATCCTCATTCTATGTTTATTGTGGATATAGTCTCTGTGGTGTGCAATATATTGTGGCTAGGGTCCCTAAACACTAACGTTGTTAACTTTTAAGGGTTAAAGGCATCATGTGTCTTGCACACTATGGGTATAATAGTCATTTTACTTTTCCCTTTTAATTTATTCTATACACCTTTAAAACAAAGAATACTAAATTGTGTATTTGGTCCCTATACATCACTCGTCATCTTTAAAACACATTTATCATCTTTCTTAAAAAAAAAAATTCATCCAATCTTCATTGTCAAAGTACAAGAAAAATTCATTTGTTAAAGTGTAAAAAGACATTACTTGTATTTAAAAATAACAATTATTTGAACCCAACACTATATCATAAAAAAGACAACCTATCAAAATAACAATTGTTTGAAACCAACATTACATCAAAAAAAAAAACAACCCACCAAAATGACAATTGTTTTATATCAACATTACATCCCGAAAAAGTAAACTCATCAAAATAAAAATTGTTTGATATCAACATAACATCACGAAAAAGAAAATCCATCAAAATAACAATTATTTGATATCAACATAACATCTCGAAAAAAAAAACAACCCAACAAAATAACAATTGTTTGACCTTGTTTTTAGCTCCCACTTGTTTGTCATTTATAAGTTCTTGAGTTGTGACCTTGTTTTTTGCATTTCACACATCTCACCGTCTATTAAAAATATGGTTCAGATCGGTGACGATCGGCGGCGGTTCAGATCAGTGAGGGTCGGTGGCGATTCAGAACGGTTGTGATCGACGACAGTTCATATCGGTGGTGGTTGACAACGATTCAGATCGGTGAGGCCCGACGACGGTTCACAACGGTGGTTGTCGATGACAGTTCATAATGGTGGTGCTCGGTGGCGGTTCAAACCAGTGGTGGTCGGCGGTGGTCGGTGGTCGTTCAGATCGGTGGTGGTCGGTGGTGGTT
The DNA here is from genome assembly GCA_954870635.1 of Arctium minus. Taxonomy (NCBI): domain Eukaryota; kingdom Viridiplantae; phylum Streptophyta; class Magnoliopsida; order Asterales; family Asteraceae; genus Arctium; species Arctium minus. The sequence goes on from OX941081.1 coordinate 150,028,746, forward strand.
TAGATCGACGATAGTCGACATAGGTTCATATAAGTTTGGGTAAATCAAGTAGGGAAGATGAGAGTAGTTTTGTCTTTTTGAGAAAATGGGATGAAATGGAATTGAATTCCTTCTCAATTGTGATGGAATGACCAAATCCATGAATGGTGGAATGTGTGGAATTCAATTCCATTCCATAGGTAACCAAACGCCTAAATGGAATTTGGTCAATGGAATTGATCATTCCAATTCCTTCAGATTCCATCGGAATCCTGCAAACCAAACGTCCCCTTAGTGTTCTCCTCTGAACCCACCCATACATAAATTACTCTACTAGAATAATAATTAATATCACAAACTCATGCTCCAATAATTATATTGAAGCATACGTATTTTTTATATGAGACCCTATAGATGACCAGCTTCATACTCTTCTTTCCTGTTTGCCTTTTATATTCACATGCGATCCATGGCACGCGATTCTCCAAGAGATAGAAGCACCCGATCCCACTCATGATTAGAATGCCGCCAAACCACTAGGAGAGTCAGCAAGCTAGCTTGCTTGCATTCTAGAAACGGTAGCTTCCGTAAAAACATACTCTTCAACAATGTTACTATATATGTGACACGTGTCATGGACATATAAAACTTACACAATTGCATTTGTTTCTGGTTGTAGATAACACAAACATGTGGGTTTGTGTTAGGGGCCGTTTACCAAACGCTTACCCGGGTAAGCGTTTACCAAGTCATATTACCTTATGAATGAAGATGGCAGTGAGCAAGAATTTTACCGGTAAGAGCTAAGACAAGGACCAAGAGTCTTACCCTGGTAAGTGATGGCGAAGACTCTTACCATGGTTAGCGTTTACCGGGAAAATTATTACATACGATACCGTTTTGGTGGACTAAAATTTTATCCGGTAAGTAAGTGATAATGTTAAATTTTACCGGTAAGTGCTTATCGGGAAAATTGTTGCATACGATACCGTTTTTGTGGACTAAAATCTTACCCGCTAATTAAGTGATAGTGTTAAATCTTTATATATATAAAAGCAAAAACTAAGATAAATGACATGGGACAATGTGGATTGAGAATTTTAAAATATTGGATTGTGGTTAACTTTGAGCATCCCACATTGATAGAATAATGAAATGTTGGAACATGAAATTGATTATAAAAAGAGAAGAATGCCAACTTTTTTGACATGACCTATGATTTGTTTTAATCCTTTTGGCTTAAAGAGTTTATTTTTAGTTACAAATTTGTTGATGTTGAATATATATTATATATTGTATTACAACTATCTTTATCTTTATATATATAAAAGCAAAAACCAAGATAAATGACACGGTACAATGTGGATTGAGAATTCTAAAATATTGGATTGTGGTTAACTTTGACTATCCTATATTGATAGAAAGATGAAATGTTGGAACATGAAGATGATTATAAAAGGAAAAGGATGCCAACTTTTTTTACATGATTTATGATTTGTTTTAATCCATTTTTGATTAAAGAGTTGATTTTTAGTTACAAATTTGTTGGTGTTGATATATATTGTATTACAACTAATAAGATACACTTATTTCATTTAATTTGTTTATTTTTATATCTTTTTGTCTTTGTATACATAAAATGAAAAACAAGACAAAATGACATGTCATGATGTGGATTAAGAAATATAATATATATTTCTCAAATTAGAATCATCAATATATATATATATATATATATATATATATATATATATATATATATATTTATATTTATATAAAAGAAAGAACCATAGAGAATGATATGACATTGTGAGATTTGAGTAATGTAGATACCTATAAGAAACGAGGACATTTGGATTTGATATGAGATATTCTCAAATACTACCATATTCTGGTGGTGTTTTACACATCTCACATTGATGAGTGAATATAATATTGGAGAATGAAGATATACCTGTAGAAACACATAAATTTAGATTTTGATAAATTAAAGGATTACTTGGCTAAATATTCTTTTTGGCCGACCCCTATTTTTGTTAAAAATACCCATTTATATAAGCAAATAAATCGATAGACAAATGTATACAAATCATCATATTTCATCAATTTATACAATATTATCAATGTTGAACCTTGATGTCTTTTTATTATCTCACAAGTCACAAGAAGATTTAAGTATTCTCAAATCTTGAATTGTGATGTTATTTGGTTATCCCACATTGATAGAAAGAAAATAAATTTGGAAGAATGGATGAGTATGTAAAAGTTGAATGTGATGTCTTATTTGATTGTCCCACACCGACATAAAGACAATAGATTTGGAAGAAGATGTTAGTATATAAAAGCTGAATGAAATTTCTTATTTATTTATCCCACATCGGTAAAAAAAGATAAATTTGAAAGAAGAGGTTAGTATATAAAAGGTGCATGAGCTGTCTTATTTGGTTAATCCACATCAACTTAAAGATAATAAATTTGGAAGATGAGGTAAACAAAAGAAAAGACGGATAAGATGACTTACAAGTTTAAAAGTTTGTGACAACCTATGTGGTTGTCTCATTTTAGTCGACCTCTTTCGCTAAAAATCAAATTTTATAAAATATTAATCTTTATGTGACTGTATTTATATAAAAAGAACAACCATAAATAAAGAGATGACATTGTGAGATTTCAGTATTCTAAAATACTGCATTGTGTTGTAGTTCAATTATCCCACCTTGATGCGAGGTGCAAGATTGGAGAATGAAGATGACTGTAAGAAACAAGGGTTGATTTTGATAATCAAAATTTTAGTTGGATAAATATGTTTTAGCTCACGATTGGATTCCCATAATAAATTAGCAAGAAAGTAGGATTTGGAAGAGAGGGTTGATATTGGCTGTCAACTCTCATTTTCCAAAAAAAATTATATATATATATATATACACACACACAAATTAACCACTCATTGAAACACATTAATTATTTTATATTGTATTCAATTAACTGTTAATTGAGGAATTATGTTTTATATATCTTATCTCGATACATATATTTCCTGAAATAATTATCGCCACAACTGATAATGTGTCCTAACCAAGTTTGAGTATTATTAAACGTTAAATTATGGTTTGGTTAAATTATCCCACATTACTATGAAGATGATAAAATTTAAAAATAGGTGGTTATATATGAGTAGAAGTTGGCCTGAAAAATTTAAAAATAGGTTTGACTAAATATATTGGCCAACAATAATTTTTTAAAAATCTATACATCTACTTTAGGCCTTAAGTTTAAAACTTAATGTCAACATGTTTGTTAGAGTGTTTTTATTATATGTCACCTTATATATAAACTCAAGAGCATTAAACGAATTTTGGAACGAATCAAGTTGGATATCATATTAGCGCATTACAAGTTTGAGTCATTAAAATAATAAGCAACATTTTTTAAGTTCAAACTTCAAAATTATCAAACTCAAATTTGAGTCAGACGGTGATTCCTCAAAACTTTCGTAACAACAATAATGATATGGGTGTATGACATGTTGTTTCATTCTAAATAACATAACAAAAAAGTTAATGTCAATACGTGTCAAACTCTTCGTAACAATAAAAGGTTAACAATACGTGAAAATAAACCACTAATGTAAATACATTCTTCATTTTAAATTGTATCTCATTAATTATTAAGCAATAAATTATGTTCTATCTTAACTCGATCAAGTACTTCTTTAAAAAATTTATCGCTACCGTGCAACGCACGGGGTTGCCACTAGTATATATTAAAGAAGAAACCAGTAAGTATGATGTGGCTTCTTCTAAAGACTAGGAGCTTCTTTATCTTTTTTCTCATTTTTTCAATTTTTTTAAAATGCTAATTAAGTTAAAGATTTTTATGCCCCTATAGGCAAATTGTATGTCTCATGGTAAATGAGATTTTTTGGTAATTTTGCATCTACCTTAGTTTAATCTCCTAGACTATTCAACTTTTTGATAAACATCTTTATATATATAAAAGCAAAAATCAAGAGAAATGACATGGCACAATGTGGATTGAGAATTCTAAAATATTGGATTGTGGTTAACTTTAGCCATCCCACATTGATAGAATAATGAAATTTTGGAACATGAAGTTGATTATAAAAAGAGAAGAATGCCAACTTTTTTGACATTACCTATGATTTGTTTTAATCCATTTTGGATTAAAGAGTTTATTTTTAGTTACAAATTTGTTGATGTTGAATATATATTATATATTGTATTACAACTATCTTTATTTTTATACATCTTTATATATATATATATATATATATATATATATATATATATATATAAGCAAAAACCAAGAGAAATGACATGACACAATGTGGATTGAGAATATTAAAATATTGGAAAACCCATGAGTAATGAGGTGGTACCATGAGAATTGAGTATTCTCAAATGGTGAATTGTGGTTGAGTTGTAACTATCCCACATTGGTGAAAAGTTGAGACATTGTAATAAAGATGGGTGTATAAGAAAGGTGGATGTGAGGACTTTGTGTCAATTCTCATAGAGTTGTCTTAATTTAGATATCCTTCTTTTTGCATCATGAGAGTATTCTCAAATAATAGATTGTGGTTGAGTTTTAGCCCTCCCATATTGGTGAAAAATATGAAAATTTGGAATAAGAGGTTTGTATAAGGTGGATGTGATGCCTTTGTGTCCATTCTCATATGGTTGTCTTATTTTGGATGACTTTCTTTTTGCATCAGAAAAATTGAGTATTCTCTAATTGTGGATTGTTAGTTTAGTTTTAGTTATCCCACATTGGTGAGAAGTTGAAAATTGGATTAAAGAGGTGTATATAAGAAAGGTGGATGTGATGCATTTGTGTCTATTCATGGGGTTTTGACATATAAGGTTATATTATCTTAGATGACCCGTTCTTCACAAAAATACCATCAATTATCAATATATATATATATATATATATATATATATATATATATATATATATATATATATATATAGAGAGAGAGAGAGAGAGAGAGAGAGAGAGAGAGGTGGTTTCAAATGTAAACCATATTAGATTGGAAACTTTGGAAATCGTTAATTTCATTGGTTAAATTAATTAAATTGGTTCTTAAAGTTGTTTAATATAATCAAATTGTTTCATATAATTCTTTTGTTAATGAAATTATTTTATATATTTGTGTTTTTTTTATGTAGTTTCATCTATTTTTCTCATTCTGATGAACTTGTTTCATGTATTTTCGCAATTTGATGAAACTTTTTCATTTTTACATAAAAAACACAAATATATGCAACAGTTTCATCAATAAAAGAATTATATGAAACAATTTCATTAACTTAACCAATGAAATCGAGAGTTTCCACGGTTTTCAAAATTAGAGTGGTTTCCATTTGATCGCTCCCCTATATATATATATATATATATATATATATATATATATATATATTAATTAAAAGAACCAAAAGGTTATGAGATGGCACCATGAGATATGAGTATTATCAAATGGTGAATTGTGGTTGAGTTTGGTATCCCACATTGGTGAAAAGTTGAACTATTGGAATAAAGAGGTGTGAATAAAAAATGTAGATGAGATGTCTTTGTGTTCATCCATGGGATTATGATGCATAGGTTGTTTTACTTCGGATGGACTTTTTGCAAATAAAATCTTATTATATAAAAAATCAATCGATTAACATATCAATCGATAAATAAAGATGTTAAAAATCCGATAATTAGTTCAAAGGGTCATGAAGTGACACCATGAAAACTAAGTATTCACAAATGGTGGGATAGTTGAGTTTTAGCTATTCAGACATTGTTGAGAAGTTGAAAAACTAGAAATATATATATATATATATATATATACATATATACATACATACATACATATATATACATACATATATATATACATACATATATATATATATACATACATATATATATATATAAAAGAAAGAACCATAGAGAATGATATGACATTATGAGATTTGAGTATTTTCTAATCTAACATTGTGGTGGTGTTTTACTCATCCCACATTGATAAGTAAATGTAAGATTGGAGAATGTAGGTAGTTATAAGAAAGGAGGACATTTGGATTTGATATGAGATATGAGTATTCTCAAATACTCCATTGTGGTGTTGTTTTACACATCTTACATTGATAAAAGAATATAAGATTGTAGAATGAAGATAGCTATAAGAAACACGGATATTTGGATTTTGATAAATTAAATGATTACTTGGTTAAATATTATTTTTGGCTGACCGTTATTTTCGTTGAAAAAACTATTTATATAAGCAAATAAATCGATAGATAAATGTATAGAGATCATCATATTTCATCAATTTATATAATATTATCAATGTTTAATCATTATGTCTTTTTTGTTATCTCACAAGTCACAAGAAGATTTAAGTATTTTCAAATATTGAATTGTGATTATTTGGTTATCCCACATTAATAGAAAGACAATAAATTTGGAAGAATTGATGAGTATGTAAAGGTTAATGAGATATCTTATTTGATTATCCCACATCGACGTAAAGACAGTAGATTTGCAAGAAGAAGTTATTATATAAAAGTTGGATGAGACGTCTTATTTTTTATCCCACATCGGTGAAAAACGATAGATTTGAAAGAAGAGGTTAGTATATAAAAGATGCATGAGATGTTTTATTTGGTTAGTCCATATCGACGGAAAGATAATCAATTTGGAAGAAGAAGTACGCAAAGGAAAAGGTGAATAAGATGTCTTACAAGTTTAAAAGAGTTAACCACAAGGGCTGTGGTGTGGTGGTAAAGGCTTGGGGAGTTCATGGCGCTCAACCCGGGTTCGAGCCCCACTAGCAGCACTTGTGGCCACTGAGGATAAACTCAGGGCTGCACGCTTTAGCAGCTGGGCCAAAGGCCCTAATTGCCAGGGATTAGTCTGGACCATAGGCCCAGGATACCCTTTCAAAAAAAAAAAGTTTAAAAGAGTTTGTGGCAACTTATGTGGTTGTCTTTTTTAGTCGACCTTTTTCACTAAAAATCAATTTTTATAAAAAATTAATCTTTATATAAATATTTATATAAAAAAAACAACCATAAATTATGAGATGACATTGTGATATTTCAGTATTCTCAAATATTGCATTGTATTATAGGTTAGTTATCTCACCTTGATGTGAGGTGTAAGATTGGAGAATGAATGTGACTATAAGAAATAAGGGATGGTTTAATTTTAGTTGGCTAAATATGTTTTAGCTCACGATTAGAATCCCATAATAAATTAGCAAGAAGGTAGGATCTGGAAGAGAGGATCGATGCTGGCTGCCAACCCTCATTTTTCTAAAAAAAATGAATATTATATATATATATATATACATATATATATATATACAAATTAACCACTCATGGACATACATTAATTATTTTATATTGTATTTAATTAATTGTTAACTGAGGAATTACATTTTATATATCTTATCTCGGTATATATATTTCCTGAAATAATTATCGCCACCGAGGAGAATCTTGAACTGATGATGTGGCTTAACCAAGTTTGAGTATTCTTAAACGTTAAATTTTGGTTTCGTTTAGGTTATCCCACATTAATATGAAGATGATTTTTTAAAAAAAGATGGTTATATACGAGTAGAAGATGGCTTGGAAAATTAAAAAATGTGTTTGACTAAATATATTGGCCAACATTTATTTTTTCAAAAAATCTATACATCTATATTTATATATAAAAAAATTAACTATATCATCCATAAATCAATTTATATATATAAATAAAAATTTTGAATAGGTGATATGACACAACTAAATTTAAGAAATTAGGAAAGAAAACTTTATAAAACTTTGAAATGTGGTGAGTTTGATAATCTCACATTTGAGAGAATATTTTTTTTAATCAAACACGTGAGTATTATTGGCAAGAGGAGACGATGCCAATTTGTGGTAACTTATAGGGTTGACTAATGTTAGTCCAACATTTTTTTTTTGAGAGGGTATCCCAGACCACATTGGGCCCAGACTAATCCCTGGCAATATGGGTCGAAGCCCGACTGCTAAAGCATGCAGCCCGGGGTCGAAGCCCCCGTACCTCCAGGATGCGTCCCCCAGGGTTCGAACATGAGACCGCTACTAGCTAGTCCACATGCCTTACCACTAGGCTAACACCCTTTTGGTTAGTCCAACATTTTTATTGGAAAAGGAAACTTCAAACCCTTTAACAACAATAATGATATGGATTTGCGACATGTTTGATTCTAAATAAATAACAAGAAAATTATTGTCGATACATGTCAAACTCTTCGTACAATAAAAGGTTGTCAATACATGAAAATGAACCACTTATGGAAATACATTCTTCATTTTAATTTGTATCTCATTAATTATTAAGCGAAAAATTACATTTTATCTTAACTCAGTCAAGTACTTGCTTAAAATATTTATCTCTACTGCGCAACGCGCGGGCTCAACACTAGTTTTATTAGTAAACACTTACCCGGGTAAGTGTTTGGTAAACGGCCACTTAGTGTTTGGGGTTGGCCACCATCGATGGTGTAGAGGGCGGAGTTAAGATTAATGGCAGAGGTTTAACTTATAAACTCTTTCTATAGTAAAGCTCTAATCCATTTCTTAATTTGTGAGTTTTGTTTCTTGTCAATTGATCCCTTCATATGAATCTTTTTTAGTTTAGATTTAAGATTTTTTATTTATTTACATTGGGTTTTTGTTAAGCAATTTGTATATATTTTCTCTTTTATACTTTTGTGTTTTTCATGTTTTCGAAGTTCTTAGTTGATGATGTTATGTTGATGTCGACGGACATGAAGGCTTGGATGTTGATGGGAGGAGATATTAGGATTTGATTTTGATTCTGTGTCTACAAAAAGAGAAATTGGAATTTTGCTTTCTCCTTTCATATGAAAATGAAAAAGGGAAAGGGAAAAGTTCAAAAAAATCCAACAAACTATTCCATTTTGAATGGTTAAGTCCCTAAATTAATTTTTTGAATGAAAAAACCATTAAACTTTCTCATTTTGAATGAGTAAGTCCCTGAACTATTTTTTCGAATGAAAAGATAATTAAACTTTTTCATTTTGAATGAAAAAACCATTAAACTTTTTATTTTGAATGAAAAAAACCATTAAATTTTCCAATATTTAATGATTAAGTCCCTGCATATTTTTTTTCAATAAATTAAATTATCGAACTTTTAAAAATTGGTTACTTACAACATTTTAACCCAAAAAAAACTACATGGAACAGATTATCTTTTGATTCTTTCTCTTTTGATAAATAAAAAATAGATCAAAAAGAGGGAGATCGATGCGAGGAGCAACACCGTGTTAGGTGATATGGAGAGCGGACAATGTAAGGGCAATGGGGAGAGACGAGGCAGAGCGATACGATTGTCTATGAGAGGTTTTAATGGCGTATAATTTGAGAACGGTAAAATTGATTTTGATTTGTTTTTACTTTAAAACATTCATCGTCAGTTCCAGGTATCTTTAAAAAAAGTAAATCAATTTTTAAAAGTTCGATGGTTTATTTATTCAAAAAAAATGTTGAGGGACTTAATCATTCAAAATTAGAAAGTTTAATGGTTTTTTCGTTCAAAAAAATAGTTGAGAGATTTAATCATTTAAAATGAGAAAGTTTAATGGTTTTTTTGTTCAAAAAAATAGTTCAAGGACTTAACCATTCAAAATATGATAGTTTATTGGGTTTTTTTAACTTTCCCTAAAAGAAAAACATGTGGTTTGCATGCTTTCTTTCTAACAAAATGAAGTCACAACTCACGTACATCGGTACCCGGGCTCGCATAGGGCTTGAACCAATAAAATAAAATAAACATATCTAATAAAATAAAAAAAGGTACAATTTTATGACAACCAATAAACTTGTGGATAAAATGACTTTTTTTTTTTAAATTGTAATAATTAGCGTAAATTGCATAAAAACATATTTTTTTGAGTAAACTACGATTTTCGTCTCGTGGTTTGTTTTTTACAACCATTTTTGTCTCTGACTTTAAAAGTTGTTTTTTTGGTCATTATGATTTGCAATTTTTTTCTCTTTTCCCTTTTCGTCCCTAAAACTAATATTTTCATGGACTAAAAGCGAAAAGAGTTGCAAATCACAATGACCAAAAAAACAATTTTTAAAAATCAGGGACGAAAATAGCTATAAACTACAAACCACATGGACGAAAGTAGTAGTTTACTCTATTTTTTTTAACTTCTTTGTTTTGATAATATCTATACTATATTATAAAGAGGCTTAAACGGCTCTTAAATTTCAGTTCTTGAAAGTAGTTATTGATACATGTAGTTACAGTTTTGGTCCCTGAACTCTTTTGATAGATTTATTTTATACCTTTTAATTCATTATATTAACACATATAAGCATATATTAACTAAAATACGTTAAAAAAATAATTTTTAATTTTAACAAGTTATACAATTATAATCGTCTATTCGATACCTTCGAAATGAGTCCAATATTGAATATTTTTTTATTTAATTATTTAATTATATGTTAAAAATATGTTAAAAAATACGTTTTAACATATCACATTAACATACATAACTACGTTGTATTTTGTGAATATCACATGTGATTAATTGTGGATATCACAAATGTCGATTAATTGTGGATATCACATGTGATTAATTATGGATATCACAAATTTCGATTATTTTGGTATATCACATGTCGATCAATGAAAACAGAATCATTCGATATATATATATATATATATATATATATATATTATTTGAAATAAAGTAAAGTAATTTATTTGAAATAAAGAAAAATATTATTGAAGACCCTCGTAGACGCAATTATTCTAACGCGCCAACATTTATCAACTCCGAAGATTTTGGTCATAAAGAATCAGCGAGGCATAACTCCTACTTCCAATGACAAACCCCCCCCCCCCCCTCCAACTCCATATTTTGATCAAATCCCGAGTTTATTTCATCCATACATCGCACAAGTACAATATGTATTAGGCGATGGAATTTGTGGATTTCGAGCCATATCTACTTGTTTCGGTGGTCATGAAGATGCATGGGACACTATCCGCGTAGAGTTAATGGATGAACTGGATATTAAAAGAAGATTACCCAATGCCCACACTCATACACCATTGGACACATCATGCACTTCCAGATGCAATGTCGTGGATTATCTCATACAAACGTATATTATATGTGAATGAATAATATATAAAGTGTACTCGTACTCGTAAATATGTTGATTTAAATGAATAATCAAAGCTGGAATATGTTGAAATAAAAATATACACAATATATTTATTATGTTTATTATCTTGATGTTAAAACTTACGTTTGATGTAATGCATTTTCTCTTTTTTTTTTTAAATCGATTAACCAATGTATAATATATGACATAGAATAACATAATTAAATCAAAAAAATATTCAATATTGGACTCATTTCGAAGGTATCGACGAGACGATTATAATGGTGTAACTTGTTAAAATCAAAAATTATTTTTTAATGTATTTTAGTTAATATATGCTTATATGTGTTAATATAATGAAAATGTAAAATATAAAATGTAAAACTAAAAGATATAAAGTAAATTTATCAAAAAAGTTTAGAGATAAAAACTGTAACTATGAATTAAAAATAAAATAAAGGAATCCATGAGAGAGGGAATTGGAAATCCGTTAAAATTAAATGTTACATTTACCACCCTTATAATTAATTATTTAATTTACTTTATATCCCTTGTTTTTTCATTTTTCATTTTACACCCTTATCATATTAACACAAATAAACATATATGAACAAAAATGCAATGAAAAATACGTTCATTTTTCTACAAATTATACCATAATAATCGTCTCGTCAATACCTTCAAAACGAACCCAATATTGAATGTTTTTTAATTTAACCGTACTATTAAATATAATGAATATCTACGAATTAATTTGTTTTCTATCCATACGTTTTATTTTTTTCCACCGTTAGCACATTAAAAATATATAATCGTAAAATACCTTTCATTCTTATTATAAATTATATCATTATAATTTTTTTTCGTCAATAATTGTAATATAAACTAATTATTGAATATCTTTATGGGTTTAGGGTTTTATGTTTCATAAGTTGTGATTCTTAGGTAATGGTTGATTATTGATGACATGCCTATAAGGAAGTAGCATTAATTGCTCATTCTTTACTCACATTCCACTGTATCACGCGGGTATATGCCTAGTAACTTTAAAAACCAATTTAATTGTTTATAATTTAAAAAATTTATTTTAGTATCCAATGTTGATGTAATATAGGTGAAAATTGACATGCTTACAAAATACGTTTTATAAAATAAACATTTTTTAAACTATATATTCTTACATAAACATGTTTAAATTATAAAATTTTAAATATATCAATTACATATTTACATATATATTATATAGGATTGGAATTAAAAAAAAAACATTTTTAATGGACGAAGTTTAATTTTTATAAATTTAATTATTTATAAATCATATATCATCATTATAAATTAAAAAGGGAATTGGCTAATCCACTTAGACCAACTAAATAATTTTTTCTTATGTTTTAAATTTTTTCTTGTACTCTATATATAAGTTCAAATAAAAGCTAGAAAAAGTTAACAATTTTACAATCAGAACCTTGTATAAATAATGTAACACCCTTGAGTAGTTTAGGTAGGGCCACTGCAATAAAAAGGGTTTGTGATCATGTCAAACTTTTCTAATTCAATAACTAAAAATACTCTAAATTTATAAATTCAACAAATATGTATTTTATATGAAAATATTATAATAAATTGTTAGTATGAGACTATGAGGTTATGCGAGATACATTATTTAATCCTTAGAAGAAATAAGAAGTTAAGATTAATTTGAACTATTTAACATAATTCAATAAATAAACCGATTTATTAGTTTTTTTTTTCTTTTTATTATTAAACATGTCTTAAAAAGTGTTCTGTAGAATGATTTTGGAAAAAAAGTATTTCATATAATTCTTTTCAAGAAATGTCTTTTTTTTTAACATTTCAAGAAATGTCTTTTTTTTAAAACATTTCAAAAAATGTCTTGTACTAAATTACTAATATAATGTTTTAATTTTCAAACGTAATGTTATATTGTCTAATTCTATCAATAATAAATTATTGTTTCACAAAAATAAATTTTGGTATGCCATAATTTTATTCTAACGACATTTACAATGAGTATTATTAAACTTGTTATCTGTTATGTTTTGATTCGTTGGATAAAGGTATAGGTAAATAAAATTTTATTCATTTATCTACTTATCCATTATCCGTTTATCCGACATTTTATTGGGTAGGATATACATGGATAAATAGTTTTTTCGTTATCCATTACCTGCTATAATATATATATATATACACACACACACATACATAATTATATTAAGTTCAATATCGAGTAAAAGAGTACATGATAATTAAATGAAAAATAAAGCGAGGCCGGTAAAATAAATACAACGAAAAGTGTTGTTTTACAATATTTATATGATTTTTAAATATTATACTATAATTATTTAGAGTGATATTAAAATGTTTCTTAGAACAAATTAAAAATAAAATAATCAATATATTAATGTCGAAATTTATGGCTAATGTCCTTATACTTAATTAATTATGGATTTGGTCCTCATGGTTATCATTTTCTTAAGGCTAGAGTCCTTCCCACTAACTCGGTTAACGTTAACTCTCTTAACTCTGAGGTATTTGAGTCTCTTTATCATTTTTTTATATTCATTTATATCAGATTATTATTACAATATATTAGATGGTTTTCAGTGGATAGAGTATTCTCAAAGCATCTCCAACAGATTCTCCAAAATTTCTCTAAAATAGAAAACAATAGTCAACAATTTCAAAAAAAAAAAAAAAATATATATATATATATATATATATATATATATACCTATTTCCAAGAGATTCCCTATTTTGGAGATAAATCATTGATTATATTATTAAAATATTCTATATATTTAATAAAATATTATTTCTCTTAGCTAAACATTTCATTTCAAAGTTTCTCATTTGTGGAATATAAAAAAAAATCATTTCTCTCTCTTGGTAATCATTTTTGAGGATATCTCCCCTCTCCTATTTTCTCCATTTTAGAGAGTTTTAGAGCAAAAAGTTGCTCAAAATCTTCATTTTATCCATTTTGGAGAAGTTGTTAGAGATGCTTTCATATGCTATAATAATGATAATGATGCAAGGCCACTGTAGGTGTTATCATGGACCTATTAACCAATACTTTAAGGATAAAAGCTTGGAGAAGTAATTTTTGTCTGAAAATGAATCCGATTGTTGATTGTGTTGGGAACCCATGGACGAAATACCTGGTCTTGTGGCAGATTTAGTAGATGATGATCCAATGTCACCTGAAACTTATCTCTCTTTCCCTAGACCCCCCCCCCTTCTTAGAGGTGCACGAAGTCGGGAACCTTACCGGCCTTGAAGATGGTTGATGAGTTTAGCGGTTTTATACATACACATACATTCGTTAAAAACACGAAAGATCAAGATTCTCACAATCGGCCATCTTCAAAAACAAATCCATCTCCCCCCCAACATCACCTGATCTTCATGACTACTCTCTCTCTCTCTTTGTGAACATGATGAAATAGGCGATTTGGTTCTCTAGATCTAGGTTTGTTTTCTTGTTTTTTAATTTAGGTTTTCTTGGTTTTCGATTTTGACGCAGTAGAAAATACGCGGAAGGATTGATAAACGTCAAACCCGAAAAGACTTATGAGTTTACAAGCGTAAAACTCAAGAATATGGAGAAAACTCAAACTCTTTAATTAAGAGAACTTTTATTAAACTTGATAATTCAATTTGAAAACAATAAAGGGATTAATCCTATTTATAACTAAGCTTAACTAAGGAAATTGAATCTATCCTAATTATAAACCAACTAGGAAACTATTTAAATAAGCAATAAAAGAAAACTAAGTAATAATCCTAATAATAAATAAAGCTAACAATAATTATCCTAATAATTAAAATAAGGAAATAAGTTGTCGAGAGTTTTCCCGAGACTTAAGTCTCGGTGAAACTCTCGGTAGTTTCTCGGTGAGACTTAACAATAATTATCCTATTCACCGAGACTTAACTCTCGGTGTAACTACCGGAAGGGGCTGTTTCTCCTTTTCCGATGTCAAATTTTGAGCCTTCTTCGATCTCATTTTCTTCTTTTCCAAAGATAGAAGAAATAGTTTGATAACTCTCGAATTCTCTCTACATCAGATTTTAGGGTTTTGAATCACAAATGTTTAGATGAATTTATGTTTAATTTATCTGTTAAAGAACATCATGAGTTTGTGCTTTTGCATCTATTTATGTTTTAATATTTGAGTTAAAGAATATGAGTTTGAAGAACATGATCTCTTTGTGTTAGAATTAATTTGTTCTTGAATATTTTACTTGTTTAAAAAAATATGGTTTACAAATTCACTCCTTATTTATTTATTTACAAATTCACCCTTTAAATTTGATATATGTACTTTAGTTAATTTAATTGTAATATCCGTTACTTATAATATTTATAAATTAGTTTTTTTATTAAATTAGAAATATATAACAATCTTTTTTTACGTTTCAAATTTTTTACAAATTTAAATACTTATTTAATGGATAATATAATATAATATTGTAACAAAAGTATATGGATTGAATTTGTAAAGATTAAAGAACGACTAGATATCATACTGTTATTTATACTTATATATTTTATTTGATATTACAAATAATATACTAATAAATTAAAAGATAAATTCTATTAATTTACATAAAAAAAATATATTTTAATGCAATATCACATTATGTATTTCGTCCACACACCAAAACATGTTAATGATTTTCGTACAAAAGTTCAGAAATACTGTGTGATCAAAATTTTTGCGAAATAAATTATGTGGTCAAGAATTGTTGTTGTTGTTATTGTTGTTTATAAATAAAGATGAAAGGAACTTCAAAAACAAAACAGAAGTACGAGACAAATGGATACCACCACCACCACCGTCCTACCCAACAACGGCGGTCGCCGCCGACTGGTGTTGCTGCCGTTACCTTTGCAAGGCCACATAAACCCGATGCTTCAACTCGCAAACATACTTCATTCTAAAGGCTTTTCCATCACCATCCTCCATACTCGTTTCAACTCCCCCAATCCCACCAACTATCCTCACTTCAACTTCCTATCCATTCCCGACGTCGGCCTCCAGAAACACTCACTCTCCGACTTCGCCAACGTCATTCGTTTAGTCCACCACCTCAACACCAGCTCCCTCCACCCGATTCGTGATTGTTTGGCGCGGTTGATGCTGGAGGATGCCGGAGTTTCCTGCTTAATCACAGATGCTCAGTGGTTCGCCACCCAGACCGTCGCCGACGACCTCAAACTTCCGAGGATTGTTCACCGGACTAGCAACATCTCGTCTTTTCTCTTGTTTGCTGCCTTTCCACTGTTACGTGACATGGGTTATTTTCGGCCGTTCTCCGATCAAGGTGCCACCTTCTTGCTTCCTATTTTCTTACCGATTCAATTCAAACAAACTTAGGAGCCGTTTACCCGATAAACGCTTACCACTAAAACTCGATAAACTAACTTGCTTTACCGGGTAAGATTTTAATCATCACGATGATATTTTATACAACAATTTACCCGGTAAGCGCTTACCCGGGTAAGATTTGTCGCTCTCTTTTACCGGGTAAGACTCTTCATCCTTATCCTCGCTCTTACCGGGTAAGATCCAATCCTCTTGTCATGTTCATCCGTTATGGTAAATTCCTCGGTAAGCACTTACCGGATAAGTATTTTGTAAACGGCCCCTTAGTATTTGATATTTAGGGTATCTATGTATGTTAGCACTTTCAAATTAAATGAGATTTTAGAGCATCTCCACCATAGTGTAAAATGGAGAAGGTGAAAATCTCACCTTACTTTTTCCCTCCAACTATTCTTTAAAATTTGGTCTAAAATGAAAAGAAAGGAAAAAAAGAAGAAGATAAAACTCTTTAAATTTGTAGAACTCTGGAGAATGTTTTTTCTTCCCCGTTGTCATCATTCATCAACAAGGTTGAAAGTTGAATGTAGGACTATTTTATATAAAAACAATTTAAAATTTTATTGGATTTATATAATTTGGGGGTGTTTGAGATTGCTTGTTTAAAACAACTTATGTTTTTATATAAAAGTGTCTATTAACTTATGTGATGTCAAATCGAAGTTTTATAAAAAAAATGTTCGAATTAGCTTATGATGATACAAAACGTAATAAAATAATAAGTTGTTATTTAGGTCGTGTTTGAGATTGCTTATACATGTAAAATAACAAAAAAACTCATAAGTTGTTTCAAATAAATTAATAAGTTAGAATATAATGACTTATTAAAAACTCTTTATCAGCGGTGAGAAAACGGTATAATCAATTTTTTTTTCTCCCTTCTAAATACTGAAATCTGCTTATCAACGATGACAAAACGGAATAAGTTAATAAGCCATTTAAATAAGCAATCTCAAACACCCTGTTGAATATTTTAATATTTAAATTAAGAGTGAATTACACTCATGGTCCCTGTGGTTTGTTCAAATTTTGGATTTGGTCCCTAAAACAAACTATCTAAATTGATGGTCCCTAACTTTTCATTTTCATAACACTCATGGTCCCTCTACTTAACAAAATTAGTTAGCAACCGTTATAAAGGACTAATTGATCTTTAAACAAACTATAGGGATAAAAAGTGTAATATGCTAAAAAAGTTGATGTAATTCACGTTTTTTTTTATTTTTTTATTAAAAAATACTTTATATATTTAATCATAAAACTAATTTATTAAAATAAAAAGCTTATATTAAATAAAAAAAATTATATTTAGTTAAAAACTATTATATTTACAAAAAAAAATTAGTGATAAATCTCAAGTTAAGAAAAACAAATGAAATCAAGATAAATTCGTATATCTCTAAGGAATTGAAATATACAAGCAAAATATTGAAAATTAAGTTCTGAGATTTTTACTATATAGTCAAACTACAAATAATTAAAATAACAATAAAATAAAAATTATAAATTAAGATTAGAAAAACACTGATTATTCAGACAATTTAGAAAAACTATCAATCTACAACCAAATTAGGTTTATATGATACACAAAAAAAAATTAAACGTCTTAAACATCCATCTTTTTATATGACGTTTATTTTTATTAGAGCTGTTCATGGGCGATAAGGCCCGCTAGACCCGGCCCACCCAACCCGTTAGAAAAGTGGTCTTGGACAACCATTTTAGAAAATATGGGCGGGCTTGGGCGGGATCGTTCAAGTTAACGGGCGGGCTCGGGTTATGAGAAAAGAATTTTGGACAGGCCCGCCCAGCCTGTTATACAATTATAACCAATTTTTTTTATATAATTAATATTGTATTAAAAAAGTTCAAAAATGGTTTTTGGTTGGACTCCCTCTACTATTTATCAACCACCGTCTAAATATATATGTGATATGTCATATAATACGTTTATGATCTTGATCTTGAAATATTAGGTGGTTAATATTTTGTTGTTGAGGAATCCGAACTTCGGAGGGTGATAATCTTTGGAGAGGAAAAGTCCATACTCCATATTTTGTGAATTTTTTTTTTCTTACGTTGTGTACATTATTATATTTACGCTTTTTTTAGTTGGAAAAAATTATGTATTTTGGATAATTTTACAAAACTTACCATTTTATATAAGTTTTTTTAAATGTAAATTTTCAGGTCCGTTAACCCATTGGCAAGCCCGGCCCGTTAATAGGACGGGTACGGGCAAGTTCTCAAGCCCGTAAAAACGGGCTTGGGTTTACTGTATTAGGCCCGTTGGACAGGAAATATATGTTAGGCCCGGCCCGTGGCCCGCCCAAGCCCACAAATGATCACCTCTAATTTTTATAGAGAACTTTTTTAAGTAGTGTCATATAAATATGTTAATGTGATTTTTGTATTAATTATAAATGTCTTAAAAACTTGTTAGAATGTCCAAAAGCGTTCTATAAACTTATTGCAACGTCTTTAAATAAAACGCTTTATGTTTTTGCCTTATAAATTAAGTTTTATAAAGTAGTCTATTAAGATGTTTAATTTTTTCGGTGTCATATAAACCTAATTTTACTGTAGTAATAATTTTTCTTAATCGTTTGGATAACCAGTGTTTCTTAATCTTAATTTATAAATTTTATTTTGTTGTTATTTGATTATATGTTAATAATATCACGTTAACCGAACTTAATTTTTAATATTTCGCTCGCATATTTCAATTCTCAACTTAAAATATATGTGAATTTATCTTGATTTCATTTGTTTTTTCTAAACGTGAGAATTTTTTACGCTAAATGTTTTTGTGATTTTAATAGATTTTAAATAAATATAAATTTTTATATTTAATATGTATTTTATTTTAATAATTTTGATTTATGATTGAATATATAAAAAAATAATAAGAAATTAAAAAAAATATGAATCACATTAATTTTAGAGAGGATTACACTTTTGGTCCCTATAGTTTTCTTAAAAATCGATTAGTCCTTCATAACGGTTGTTAACTAATTTTGTTAAGTGGAGGGACCATGAGTGTTATGAAAATGAAAACTTAGGGACCATTAGTGTAGATAGTTTGTTTTAGGGACCAAATCCAAAATTTAAACAAACCACAGGGACCATCAGTGTAATTCACTCTTAAATTAATATTGTAATCTTCGACAAGAAGAAAAAGTTAGGTCAAATTTAATTTTCTTTTGAAGATTTTGACTTTTGTTTCTTCGTCTTGAAAAAATTATGGAAAAACTATTTAATATTGAAAATTATTTAATGTAGAATTGAAGTCGGAAGCATTTGTCCCGGGACTTGAACCACTTAAAGTTAAAGACATACCAAAGTTCCTAACCAGTGACCCAGTGGGGTCATGTGAGCTATTGGAGCTCATGGTCCAAGCAACCAAGCAAGCACGAGCCATAATTTGGAACTCATTCAAAGAGCTCGAAGAAGCCGAACTACCTACCCTTAGACATGGTTTCTCATACCCACATTTCCTGATTGGACCATTTCACAAATACTTCCCAGCATCATCAAGCAGCCTCCTAGACCAAGATAAAACATCTATCTCATGGTTAGACAAACACTCACACAATTCAGTGTTATACGTTAGTTTTGGTAGTCTAGCCATTATCGAAGAATACCAATTCTTGGAGATGGCTTGGGGTTTAGCTAATAGCAAGCAACCATTTTTATGGGTGGTTAGACCAGGCTCCATACGAGGGTCGGAGTGGCTCGAATCGTTGCCAGATGAGTTTTTGGAGAGAATTGCAGAAAGAAGAGGGTATATTGTGAAATGGGCTCCACAACAAGAGGTATTGGCTCATCCTGCAATTGGGGGATTTTTAACTCACAGTGGATGGAACTCGACGCTAGAGAGCATTTGTGAAGGGGTTCCTATGATTTGTTCGCCGTGTTTTGGTGATCAACTACCAAATGCAAGATATGTAAGTGATGTTTGGAAGATTGGGGTAGAATTGGAAAATGGGTTAGAAAGGGAAGAGATTGAAAGTTCAATAAAGAGAGTAATAGTTGATAAAGAAGGGATTGAAATGAGGGATAGAGTCTTGAATTTGAAGGAGAAAGTAAACATTTGCCTAAAGAAAGGTGGTTCATCATACACATCACTTGAGGATTTGGTTAATTACATTTTGTCATTTTAGTTGAAAAAAGGCGGAATAAAAAAGATTGTATTGGTGATTTATATGTTGGATAATTATGTATGCATATTGTTTTGGGTTTGGACATATTGCAGTTAGAAAGTGTGCATATTGTTTTGGGCTTGGATGTATTGGCATTAGAGAGCTTGTTATAGTTTTAGTAGGAAAGTTGCTTAGTTTCCTAAATAAAACAACTCTATTTCTTCACAAACAGGACACCCTATGCAGCTAGCAAAAGCCAACAACAAACAAATAATCTTTTAAACTTTATAATGGTATCAGAGCCAATCCCAATTCTTTTTCTTCTTTAATGCTCAATAGAGATGCATGTGTGTGTTCTTCTTTGCCGTTTCACAAGATTTGTCTTATCTTCGGTTGAAGAACCCACAAAGATCATATTAGGGTCGTTTATTTATTAGAGTCATTAAGTTTGTTCAAGAGTTACATTTTATTTAATTTATTTAATTATTTACTTGTTTTTGTTTATGTTTTCTTTTTCATATGAAGAGTAAAAACCATAGCTCAATCAAATTAAAATCAAACCTTAACCTTCAAACCCTCATAACTCACGTTCAACATCGTCCTAACACCTTAGCTTTTACCTACAACCACAATTGTGTTCAACTCACACCGTCATCAAATACGCCCTCACCATCTTCATCTCCTCCTCCCCCTCCTCTTGCATTTCATTCTATTTGTAAGTTCAACGCCATTTCAGAAATGTTGGGAAAACACTGTTGCATATGTTTTTGGTTTTAGACAACAACGGGCACATGGGTTTATGTTGGCGTTTCGGGTTGGCCACCATCAACGATGTAGAGGGCGGAGGTTTAATTTGTAAACCCTACTTTCTGCAGTGAAATTTTAATCCATTTCTTCATTGTCGGGGTTTGATACAATTTGTAATCGTAAATGCAGCGGAAAATAAAAATATGGTTACAAAATTAATAGAAAATTTTATGATTTAAAGTCCCAATTCTGATCCAATGATATATTTAATTAAATATGAAAACACACCATAGGGTGTTTTAGAGTTGTAGCTTTGCATATCTGGTGTAGATTTGATGCAGCACTCAGAAACCAAAATAGGTTTTCTCTATGAGTGATCCACATGCGAACACGCATAAATATCCCACCGAGTGCTAGCCCAAGAACCCTAGGTCTATATGTGTATTACAGAAAATGAAATGTTTATTTTATGTATTTTATCTGATAGACAAAACTCTAAAATTAAATCACTTGAAATTGTTTGGGCATATCACCTTATTTATATGTACTGTGTTATAGTTGGTCCGTAACTTAAATAAGGTTAAATGATTATTGTTATAGTTGGTCCGTAACTTAAATAAGGTTAAATGATTATCTGTAATAATAATATTTTTTTTAAAATTAATATAATTATACATATTTACAAATAACACTATGTAATTATCATAATTACACTTTAACACATATTTAGTAATTATTCTTCAAGAATAATTAGATAACAATCAACATTATTATAATTCGGATTTCTTTTAATGGAAGCAAAAGTATTCTTTGTATGAGACCCTATAGATTTACATACTCGTTGGCAGCATCTCAGTGTGACACGTGTCGTGGGCATATAATAAAACTGACATTCACTCATTTGCATACAATACACAAAAACACAGATGGTGGTAAACGTCTAGCAATACCTCACCTCTCCCGAAGGCTATGTAAATGTGCCTTCCTTGAGCAATTTGATTGATCCAACCAACCATAAGGTAAAATACTCGTTATCCTTTCGCTTCATGATATTTTGTATTGAACTTAAGGCATATATTTATCTCATCATTTATAGTTCAGAATTATGTTTCTCGATCCCAACATATTTGATTTAGAATAGTGCTATTAGTTTAACTAATCCACTTTGTCCATGGCCATGTTAATCAAACTATGTCATCGAGGGGCCCGATAAACATCTATCATCTTGAGAGGAGCAAATCCGATATTGCATGTACTAAACTAACACATAATTTATGGTATACCTGATATAGCCCTTATCATTACCCAGTTAAGGGTAATGTTAGATTATATCAAAGCATAACACTCTTTATACATTAGATCCCAATGCACATCTCAGGTCTGAGGATAAGAGTGTTTACCTTTAATTAATGTTCTAACCATATGCCTAACTTAAAGCATATGTAATCATTTAAACGAATTTATTAAAGGGACATGATGCTTAATAGTTAACACATATGGAATTCAAACGATCCAATATTGTATTACTCTTATTAGGGAACAAACATGGAGATGATGAAAAAAAAAACAAGTATTTTGCTATGCCCAACTCAATACATATGCAGTCAACTTGAATATATTTATCGAATGGACTAGAAGCTTAAAAGTTAACACATATGGAGCTAAAAACCTAGAAATTCATCAACCATAATCTGGATCGATGCCCAACTGTCTGTAGATCAGTGGATGGATAACATGGTCAAATGCAAAAATAGATTGACGAAAGAGAAACATGCATATCCATGCTAAGGAATCAACCATAAGATAAAAGATCAGTCAAAGTCAATAATGATTAGTAAAGTTCTTAAAGGCTCAAGACGCACTTAGGCACAAAGGAGAATTAGGAAAGTGACAATGGAAGATGAAGGCGGTACTTCGAAGAAATCGGGTGCATAGTGTTGTCTATGAAGTAGACAAACTCACCCCTGATATTTCGGTGGAAGAGTTGGAAGAGATGGAAGAATGGTCTCTCACAACATTGAAACTTGGAATGGGTGAGAAGGTGATTTCAAAGATATGCTCGGAGACAACTGCACGAGGTATTTGGAACAAGCTAGAAGAGATCTACCTCACAAAGTCTCTCACTAATCGTCTCATCCTACTCATAACCTTCTTCACTTACAAGATGAAGGAAGGTACACCAATCAAGTCTCATCTCAACGTTCTTGATGATCTAATTATGAAGATGAAATCGGTGGACTTGAAGATATATAAGGAACAAATGGCAATGATCCTTTTATGCTCCCTCCCACAAAGGTATACTAGCTTTGCAAAGTCTTTAATTTTATGGTGGAGATATTATAACTATGGCAGATGTGTAAACGTGTGTCTTAAGTGAGGAACTAAGGGATCAAATGTGAGGCTTGAATGCTGATAAAGATGATGGAAGCAACAACCATGGGTTATTCGTGGGGAGAGGACGCAATGAATATCGAAAAAGAGATAAGTTAATGGGCCGTTCAAGATCACACAAGCCAGAATTTAGAGGCAAGTCCAAGAAGATTGGCAATTGCCACTATTGTCATCAATCTGGACATTGGATTAAGGAATGTTCAAGTCTTAAATCAAAGACCGACAAGGAAGGTTCATATTCATCCATTTTCGTGAATGATCCTGATGATGCTCTAATCACTTCAACCAGGAGTGAAACTATCAAGAACCAATGGGTCTTGGATTCAGGGGCTTCTTTCCACATGACTCCACATAAGGAGCTTTTTTCGTCACTTGAAGAAAAAAGGAGGCAATATTCTCATGGCAAACAATGCGGTGTGCAAAATCTTGGGCATTGGAACCATCAAGATAAAGATATTTGATGGCATGATCTGAACTATTACATATGTAAGGTATGTTCCCTCGATGACCAAATCTCTCATCTCCCTTGGTCAATTAGAAAAGCTTGGATGCAAGATTAGTATGCAAGGCGAATCCTTGAGGATCTCTCTTGGGACTCTTGTCCTAATCAAAGGTACGAAAGCTCTGAATAATCTATTTTTTATGGATGGGGAAATGCTGGGCGCAAGTGCATGTGTAGGTGAAAACAATGGAAAAAGGTAGATGCCTCCAAACTATGGCATCTAAGACTTGGCCACACTTTGGAGAAAAACTTGGGGATCCTACACAAGCGGAGCCTTATCAAGGAAGAAGGAAATCGGGAGCCAAGATTTCTGCAAGGAATGCATCCTTGGAAAGCAAACAAAGGTCTATTTTGGTGTTGGCAAACATAATACAACGGGAATTCTTGATTATGTACACACATATGTTTGGAGACCGACTAACACTAAATCCCATAGTGGAGTCCAGTACTTTGTTTCTTTCATTGATGATTATTCTCATAAAGTTTGGATATTTATCATGAAAAAAAAATCAGAACTGTATGAGATGTTCAAAACAGTGGTGAGCCTCGGTGGAAACTCAAACCGGAAGGAAGTTGAAGTTGTTGAGGTCGGATAACGGTGGCGAATTCAAAAGCGGTGAGTTCCTTTCCTTTTGCAAAGAAAAGGGGATCCATCGACACTTCACTACTCCACATGATCCACAATCGAATGGAGTAACGGAATGCATGAATCGATTGTAACACCCCAAAAATTGTGAAACTACCCAACTCAGGAAATAAGCATAATAAACTTTAATATAAAAAATAACGCCAAAACAACCCAAGTCAACAATATCAAAACCAACGTTTGTGGATAACAACCTATTACACAACTGAGATTATAACGAATAATGACTAAGTTCGGGATCTAGCAACAGTCTTCTCCTACGCCACGCTTCTCGCATAAACTTTCCCCTTGCCCTTGCTAGAACTCTCTGCTGGGTACTTTCCTGAAAAGGGTTTTAGGTTTGAAAGAGCAAGGGTTAGACCGGAAGGTCTAGTGAGTTCCCTCTAAAAACAGTTCACAAGCCACAACATCATATAAAAGATTTATAAGCAATTATAAACCAGTTCAGTTTATATACAAAAAAAACATCACTCACAAACCACGCTTTCGGCACACACTTAAGTCACACATATGCGACAATGTGTCTGGCTCACACTGCCTTATTCTGGGACACCCCCCCATTGGCATAAACGGGACACCCCCCGACTTAGGCCATACTCGCCAACTACAATGTATACATACATTTAACCAACAACTGAAGTATAAACCACGTTCATAATAAATCTAGCATGTTTAAAGCTCACAAATAATAAAATGCTTTAAAAATAAACTTCCACATATCTTTAACCACTTTAACATCACAAAAGCATTTAGTTAGAAAACTCACCTGTTGTCATTCGCTTAAGTCCTCACGTTTACTTTTAAGGCCGGGAATGAATCCTACAGCATAAAGTGATAAAGACCGATAAGTCTCTCGCTTACTTTTTATTAAAAATCATTACGGAAACTCTCTCGATAAAGCACCCTATTCCTTTCAAGGAATCTAGGGAATCTGAATGTTCCATCACACCTACCCTCTCGGCCCAACGACATGGATTAGCCCGACCCAAACCTTGCCACGGGTTGCCGACTTGGGCTCTCATCTCCTGGCTGTTAGAACCTCGGGGTTGCCCAACTTGATGCTGCCTGGGGTCACCCGGTATGGCCAGCGCCCAGCTCCCCCCGATGGAGGACTCCCGGTTTCCCCCCAGTTGAGGACTCTAGGGCCCGAGTTTCCCCGTCGACAATTGACACAGACACCGCCCGCGATGGCAGCGGCGGCTCGGCCACACCCCAATGGGGATTGCGACTTCCGACGATGATTATCAACACATAGATCCAAAACGAAAAGAAACTTCGGGGATTAAAGATTGTATCCAATTAGACTACGATTTATACTCCAAAGCCCCAAATTTCTCCCAAATCTCAAACTAACAGACCCTTACCAAAACCATAAATAGATTATTTGATTGATAGAACTCTCTTAAATAGAAAGCATTTACCAAAAGGGAACTTACCTTGAATGACGCTTAACGACACCCCCTAGCTGCTCTTCTTCTTCTTCTTCTTCTTCTTCTTCTTCTTCTTCAATTTCACTCAATCTTGAATCCACCTTCCAACTTCTTTCTTGATTTTCTCCTTGCCACCACTCTCCAAAATCATTAGAGAGCAATAAAGGTGTAGGGTTTTAACCCCTTTTTACTCCATTTTGCAACTAGCCCCCCTCAACTTTGGCTTAGAGCAAAACCTCACCCAACTCCTGTAACACCTTAGGCATATCCCATATCGGTCGTGGACAGGAGTGATGCTGGGTGTTATAAGTAATATCTTGGCCTTCCTAACAACAACGCGTTTTGGGGCCACAAGCACGTCAGGTTCTGGGAACTCTGAGGTTAAGCGTGCTTGGGTGGGAGTAGTCCCAGGATGGGTGACCCCCTGGGAAGTTTCTCACCAGGTCGCCAGAAACAAATCCGTGCGCTACACGTTGGTTAAATCCAGGGGCAAAGCGGACAATATTGTTGTCGAGGCAGGCGAGATGTTACAGATGGTATCAGAGCCACTCCTGTGCCGTTCGGGATATGGGGCAAACCTCATCGAGGACGATGAGTCACAAGGGGGGGTGTTTGTAACACCTTAGGCATATCCCATATCGGTCGTGGACAGGAGTGATGCTGGGTGTTATAAGTAATATCTTGACCTTCCTAACAACAACGCGTTTTGGGGCCACAAGCACGTCAGGTTCTGGGAACTCTGAGGTTAAGCGTGCTTGGGTGGGAGTAGTTCCAGGATGGGTGACCCCCTGGGAAGTTTCTCACCAGGTCGTCAGAAACAAATCCGTGCGCTACACGTTGGTTAAATCCAGGGGCAAAGCGGACAATATTGTTGTCGAGGCAGGCGGGATGTTACAACTCCCATCTTTAATAAGTGGACACGGTTGTTACAATACTTCCCCCTCAAAAGAATTCTTTCCCCGGAATTCCATCGCTGAACAAACTGGGGCATTGGAACCTCATCTCTGATTCCACCTCTCACGTTGCCTCTTGCCTTTTAGGATATCACCAACGCACCTTCACAGGGCGCATCTCTTTTGATCCTTAACTACTTAACCTTACGGTCAAAGACTTCCTTAGAACTCATGATAACGGTTAACTCTTCTTTGCTTGCACACCTTGTAAAGGTATTGTCACTCCAACTTCCAACAAGTGCTCTCAAAGAAAGGCGTGAAACACGATACGAACTTTCCAAATTCCCATCGAACACTTCTGGGTCATACACTATCTCTCCAACTCCTTCCATAACTTCAACGAACCCCAAAAAGTAATCCAACACTAGCTTTCTATCGAACACACCACTTCATTCTATGGGAACAACTTCCGCATCAAGTTGCGCCCTTCCAAATCTTAAGATTCACAAGACTCGCGTTCTTTCACTCATACCGACTTAACTTCACTCGACTACTCAAAGCATTCTGACCCAAAACCAAATCCGTAACATCCCAGACCAACCATACCAGATATTGTAACACCCCATTTTCACTATTTCAAATAATGACAATATTATGATCATTTAGGAATCTTAAATCTTTTAGATAAATATTAAGCATGATGATATATAACAATGTTGATATCTGATAGATAATTTAAGATATTTATCTGGTATGGAGGTATTTGCATCAGATACAAAAGTTAAGATTTTAATATTAAACATTGATATTATTAAGTAGAAGATAATTCGAATATTCAGAAAATATCTTTGTAGGAAGGAGAGAAGTATATGTATCTGATTAATAATTATGGAGATGAAAGCATAATTTAATATAATTTGGATTATTTATTAAATAATCAAATTTAATATTTTAAGAAGTTTATATATATATATATATATATATATATATAGAGTGAATTGTGGATTTGGTCCTTGTGGTTTAGTGATTTCTTTGACCATGGTTCTCATTCTATGTTTATTGTGGATTTGGTCCTTGTGGTATTCAATTTATTTTGGTCATGGTCCTTCTGACTAACACTTCTATTAACTTTGTTAAATCAAGGACCATTTTAGTCATTTTGCCTATTTTTTGTCCTTTTTTGATAAGAAAAATATAAACAATATTTTTATACACACAAACACACATGCATACACACATGTATATAACGATATTAAAATAAATAAAATAAGACATTATTGTATAATTTAATTGTTTAATTTTTTTAAAATTAATTATATTAAATACGATTTAATTTTATTATTTTATTGTAATTGTGAAAAAAGATATAGTTTTATTGTTTTAATGTAATTAAAATTTCAATTTAAACAAATCAGATCATAAAACTATATCTTATTTATTTAGATCGGATAAAATAAAATATGGTTTTATGATTTGATTTATTGAATTAAAATTTTAATTAAGTTAGAGACGATTTAATTATATTGTTCTTTTACTATCATTGCAACAAACAAGATTATTGTTGATATTTTAACACCAAAAATCATTGAAAACCGTTGAAAAATGAACTATAATTTTATCATCTTAAAATTAGAAACTCCAATTTTCATATTGTTTTTCAGTCAAAAACTCAAAATCAATTTTCATATTGTTTTTAGTATGATAAAATTAAAGTTCATTTCTCAACGGGTTTTAATGATTTTTTTGTGTTAAAATATCAACAATAAGCTTGCTTGTTGCAATGATAATAAAAGAACAATATAATTAAATCGTCTTTAACTTAATTAAAATTTTAATTCAATAAATCAAATCATAAAACCATATTTTATTTTATTCGCTCTAAATAAAATAAGATATAGTTTTATGATCTGATTTGTTTAAATTGAAATTTTTATTACATTAAAACAATAAAACTATATATATTTTTCCACAATTACAATAAAATAATAAAATTAAATCGTATTTAATATAATTAATTTAAAAAAAATTAAACAATTAAATCATACAATAATGTCTTATTTTATTTATTTTAATATCGTTATATATATATATATATATATATATATATATATATATACATGTGTGTGTGCATGTGTGTATAAAAATATTTTTATATTTTTCTTATCAAAAAAGGACAAAAAATAGGCAAAATGGCTAAAATGGTCCTTGATTTAACAAAGTTAATGGAAGTGTTAGTCAGAAGAACCATGACCAAAATAAATTGAATACCACAAGGACCAAATCCACAATAAACATAGAATGAGAACCATAGTTAAAGAAATCACTAAACCACAGGGACCAAATCCACAATTCACTCATATATATATATATATATATATATATATATATATATGTGGGGCCCTTCATGGGAGAACTGGCTATTTTATGATAACCGTAAGATCCAATTTCATCCACACAAAATTATAATCAATGGTGTAAAAAAATGTAATTTTCTTTATTATATAACCATAAATAACAACTGTTAATTATTAATTAATATACAAAAAAGGGCAAATAAGTTATTTTACATTGTGAATCATAGTGATCTATTTTGGGCACACATTATTTACGGGATCATATCAATTGTAACCGAGGAAGTGATATCACGAATACAGTTTCAAATTACAACAAACCATTTTAAGCTTACCACTGGAAATTCAAAATGATAAAACCCTAGTCGACTAAAAAGGGGATACTGTGAAATCCTTGAATCGACAATGGAGGAAGAAGACGCCGATGTCAACAACAGAGAAGGTAATGTGTTTACTTTCATTGATTACACATTGAACCACACATTTCTCAATCTCAGTCGTTCTTTACATATAAATAAGGGAGAAGGAGTATTAGAATCAAATGCAAACAAACATTTACCTTCTCAAACAGACCCGACGACGCAATAGACTTAGATCCTACTGGAGAAGACGACATTGACGAAGATGTGATACCAACCACAGGTAATCGATTTTTCATGTGATCAAATGAAGTTTTATTGATAGATTGAATTTAAAGTTAGGGTGTTTTTTTTGGTATCTGTATGTTTCTGTTGATAATGGGAATATGTTTTTTGGGTATCTGTATGTTTACGTGATACATGAACTGTATCAAGATATGTGGTTCATTGTGATTAAAAGATATAGGAACCATTTTGTACCTATTTTTGTAACAAAAAAAAAAAATATGGGAAGCGATTTCTGTGAAATAAAGATACGTGGTTCAATATGATGTGTATCAAGGTGTTGTGGTGGAATGTGATTTGTTCGAATCATATTTGGTTCACTGTGGTATTGTTCAATCTGTTTTTGCAAGAGTATATGTGAATCACCCTGTTTTGGTTGTGTGGGTCAATGTGATAATTTGTGGTTCACATCATTTTAGTACCACAATATGTATCAAAGTGAAAATAACAGATAAGTGAACCAATATGTATGTGAAATAAAGATACATGGTTCAATATGATGTGGATCAAGGTGTGTGGTGAAATGTGATTTGTTCGAATCATATTTGGTTCACTGTGGTGTTGTTCAATCTGTTTTTGCAAGAGTATATGTGAATCACCCTGTTTTGGTTGTGTGGGTCAATGTGATGATTTGTGGTTCACATCATTTTAGTACCACAATATGTATCAAAGTGAATATAACAGATAAGTGAACCAATATGTATGTGAAATAAAGATACATGGTTCAATATGATGTGGATCAAGGTGTGTGGTGGAATGTGATTTGTTCGAATTAGGCATGAAAATGGGGCGGGGATGGGGCGGGGACCTCAATCCCCATCCCCGATCCTCATCTCTATCCCCGTCCCCATCCCCGCCGGGGAATATGATCACATCCCCATCCCCATCCCCAACGGGGAACGGGGATCCCCAACGGGGAAACGGGGATTTTTTTTCGGTTTATATAAACTATTTTGAATCAAATATGTGAGACGCAACACGTATTTAAATTTCACAAATTTCCAAAAACCTAAAATCAAAAGGAATTTAATTTTATACAAAAAATCACATCATATGATACTTAATTAGCTAAAACCAATATAAATCCAGTTTAATTAAAAAAAAAAACCTTAACGTCACACGTCCAAAACATATCGAGTAATATCCAAAACACATAGACTAATTGTATATTGACTTGACATCCAAAAGATTACATACTAACATCCACAAAATGACAATTTTAGATTATAAACCTAGTTAGAAAATAAAATATTATGAATTACCGATTTAGTTGAAATAAATAATATATTTAATTTATTAGTTAATATATAACGGGTACGGGGATGGGCGGGGCGGGGAGTACGATACCCGTCCCCATCCCCATCCCCAGTTTGAGACAAACGGGGATCCCCATCCCCGTCCCCGTCCCCATCCCCGGCTTAGCGGGGAATCCTCGTCCCCGATCGGGGCGGGTGAACCGGGTTCCCCAACGGGGCGGGGACCATTTCCATGCCTAGTTCGAATCATACTTGGTTCACTGTGGTGTTGTTCAATGTGATTTTGCAAGAGTATATGTGAATCACCCTATTTTGGTTGTGTGTGCCCATGTGATAATTTGTGGTTCACAATCATTTTAGTACCACAATATGTATCAAAGTGGAAAAAAAACTTGTTTGAACATACTGTTTAGTTGAACAATCATTTTGGTATCACATTTGGTTTGGATTGATTTTTGAAATAGGCACAATTTGATTCGGTACACGTGTTTGAAATGGATAGTGTTCACGCATTTGAAATCGATACACGTACTTGTTTGAACATACATTTTAGTTGAACACTCATTTTGGTATCACATTTGGTATCCAAA
Organism: Arctium minus; assembly: GCA_954870635.1. Classification (NCBI taxonomy): domain Eukaryota; kingdom Viridiplantae; phylum Streptophyta; class Magnoliopsida; order Asterales; family Asteraceae; genus Arctium; species Arctium minus. The sequence continues at coordinate 150,060,932 of OX941081.1, forward strand.
TTGGTATCACAAGTTGGCTTCCATATTGCTATTTAGGACTTGAAATTAAAAGATAACACCCTCCACAATGCTTGAATGTATAACTGTCAAGATAGTATTTTGTGGTCATGGATCGATATTGCATATGGCTAGAAAAAGTAGATAAGATTATGTACATATAATGTTGATTGGTATGTATTAATTTGGTTTAGGGTGATAAAAACATGTGTTAAATGCTATTGTATGTGATGTCATTATGGACTTTCCAGGTCAAGAAACAAAGAAAAGAAAGCGAACCATGGCTTCAAGTCCATCTAGCAAAGGAAAAGGTTCGAAGGTCAACGAAAAAACTGTGACACCTAGAAAAAGACCAAAACACAAAGTGGCAGCGAAGGTCAATGAAAAGGATGATACAGGCAGTGATGTGTCAAGGCTGAATATCCCTCGTAGTCGCAATCTAAATGATTAACAGTAACATGTAAAATTAAAGAATACCATAATAATTAAACGTTTGATAACTATCAATTTTTATATTTTGCAGAAAAGCCGAATGTGGTAACAACTCCATCCGGAGTTAGGGTAATCCTACCATCTGTTCGTAATGATGCACACAAGCAGACAACAGTTAAGGATAAATGTTCCATTTCACCCTCCAAAGTTAATAGGGCAAAATCAAAGAAGCAAGTTGGGATTTCCAAGTCACCAGTGGCAGGTAAGGGTTCAAAATCACCAATGAAAAAGAATAGTCCTATGTCACATGGGAAAGCGAAGAGTCCAAAGCGAAAAGATCGTACATGTGTATTGGACTACTCAAGGAAACAAAAGACTCATGATCGAGACATAATTCAGAGTTTCCATGTTCAATGACAACGAGGAGCCATGCCTCCAATAAGAAAGAATTAAATGTCAAAAGAAAGGCAGAAGGTGATACAACTATTAAGAAGAAGCTTGCAAAAAAAGCTGTTGTTAGAAGTATAAAAAACAAAAAGAGTGGTAAGCTTCCTACACTAAGAGTCCGCACTACCCCACGACCACTGTACCAGGCAATTAAATCTTTAAACAATGAACAAAAAAAGGTGGTGGAAGAAATGGGATTTGGGGGTCTGTTAAAAATGAAGACATATCATATACCTTCAAAAATGGCCTTCTATTTGTTGGACAAGCTTGACCCATATACAATGGAACTTCGATTGGGACAAGGTACCATAAAGTTGAAACCACAAATGGTTCACGATATGTTAGGGACCCCAATAGGAGGAAATGATATATACTTGACAGATCCTGCTCCGCATGCAAAGTGTGTGAAGGTGGCTTAGAGGAAGCAATTTCCTAGGAAGAGGATTCGTATATCGGCTGTTATGAAGAGAATAGAAGATTCTGAGGATGATGATTTGGAATTCAAGATTAACTTCTTAATGTTGTTTATTTGCACAATGGTTGAGTGCAATTCATGTGGTTATTGCAAAGCGAGTGTTATTACTTACATCTCAGATGAAACAGACATACCGAAGATAGATTGGAGCAAATATGTGTTAGATTGCTTAAGGACTAGCAAAGACATCTGGAAAGGAAATGACAAAAGCGATACGTTCTACTCAGGGCCGATCACTTTTTTGACGATACGTATGCTGTTGCTTGAAAAATTTCAACTTCATAACTACTTACTAATAGCTAATCCTTTTTTTAATTTATCTAAAAAGCTTCGGTATGCGGATATTACCGAATGTAAGAAGTTGGATGTCGAAAGGAGGAGACCAGCTATTTGTGTCTGGAATATGGAAAACTTGCGTCGCAGAGAATATCTAGAGCTGAGTGATGGAGGTTTTGGAACCTGGCAACACATTGGGGATGATGGTATACAAAAGGAAAAACCACTAGATGTGTTTGCTGAAAGAAGTGAGATTCCAAAGATCTATGCGAAATCAAAGTTGAAGGTATTACCTTTTTACCTAATCTGTTTAATCAAATGAACTATACATATGTCATGATGATTGTAGTAGTAGTTTCCAAATAAGTATAACACAATGAATCATATTGGTATCCATCCATTTGTACCACAGTGACATAAAACTGGGTAGCACAGTCTAATAAACTGATGTATCACAAATGCTTAAAATTTGATATCACAATGTCATAAAAGGGGGTTATCACATTGACATTGAGCGGGGTATCACAGTGGAATAAAAAGGGGGGGGGGGTTAACACAGTGACATAAAATGGGGTAGCATTGTTAAATAACATGGGGTATCACAATGTCATAAAAGGGGGTTATCACATTGGCATTGAGCGGGGTATCATAGTGGAATAAAGATGGGGGGTTATCACAGTGACATAAAATGGGGTAGCATAGTTAAATAGTAATTGAATATGTGGATTATAATCTTTTCATGTGACACTTGCTTTTCATGCATTATACATACAAGGATTACAAGGATTAGATCCGGGCCAAGCTGAATGAAATATTAGCCCAGAAACAGATTGCTGAAGTTACCATAGAAAAGGCTATTTCAGATTTCCCAGCAGATTTAGACTTAAGGAATTAGATATGGAGTTTCACAACTTGTTCAACCCACACGATGGTTACACAGGTGCGCAAAAGGATCAAAACAATGATCAACAGTTCCATACGCCCAACAAGATCACTGGACATCACAATCATCAAGAGGATCAGGCATCTAAAGACAAGGATCAAAGTCTAATCACAACAGTAGGTCTGCAACTTGTCCCGAGAATACCACTTGAAACATCACAGTACTGGAACATCCCTCGAACACACATTGAGCTTGATGATACTTTCAACAGTTATGGGAAGAAGAAGGAGTTCAATGCATATGAAATACCGAAGACGGATCTAGGTTTCTCCCCTGATAAACATCTAGATAGTCCAACACCAATTTCGAGCATTCCTCCTATGACAGGGTTTTTTGTTACCCTTAACTCAGAAACGAAAGCAATATGTGATGCACATATGGCTAAGAAGAGGGAACCAAAATTAGGAGACTCATTGAGATCACCTTATGTTAAGAGAACAGTAGCGATTGATGCGTTAGAGACATCATCGGAGAAGAAAATATGTTCTTGGATAAATGATGCCATCGAATCAATCTGGTATGCGCATTAATTTTAAATCTTTTGTTTGTAAAGTATATATCATACATAATTATCTTGAATTAACTTGTCATAAACGATATTGCAGTGAACCTGTATTCGAAACCAGCACAGGGGTTGTTGCTTTGAGAGGAACAATTGAGTCACTTTGTGCAAGAACGGAAATATATAGTAACGTTATCGACAGTTGGGCAGCCTTGCTAAACCATGAAGAAAGATTCCGAAGCAAGACATCACCACGAAGACTTTTCATGCACAGTGCAATCCTTGTGAGTAAAAAACCTTGTTTACATATATGGCCAATTGTTGGTTTCAAAAATATATAAACCTTAATATTGAATCAATGCTACTGCATTAAAACAACCCAAAGTAATGGTTGATGAAGACACATCGGATGATGTCAAATTGAAGCTTTTTACTGACAACCTATTAGCAGCGGCCGGAGGGGATGATGATCTGTTATCATTCAAATCGATCAATTTGGTACGTTAATGTTTAATAATTAATGTTCTTCTTTCTCTTTTAAAATATCATTTTATACAACACACCTGTTCGCAGTTATTCTTCCCGATCGTTCGATCCATGCACTTCTTTGTGGTGGTGTTCAACTTCAAACGTCCATCCGTAATTGTAATAGACAACTTAACACAAGATATGGAATCCCCTCCTCAGTTCGAGGAAATACCGGACATTTTGGTGAGAAATATGAAAATTTCTCTAGATTTACATTAACGACTTAATGCATAATTGAATTACTATTGTAACACACATTTGGAACTGTTGGTTGCAACACAACTTGATGATACAACATCTATATAACGTAGGACACTCATCATACGATTACTTTGCCGGGTTAGAGCCAATACAAATTGCAGTCAAATGGTACCCACAAAGTAATTCTCACGACTGCGGTGTGTTCTTGATGTGTCATATGGAGTGTTACATGGGAGAGCTACCTTACCGATGGAAATCAGGTCTTGATGTGGAAGGACCAAACCAGGATAAACAATTACAGATGCTGAGGAAGAAATACACAACAAAGCTCTTGCTTTCAGATATCAACTTAAGGCGATCATTCGTGATAGCAGATTGTGAGAAGTTTAATGCATTGGATGTCAAAGAGAGAGCACATCTTCTACAATATGCAGAGGCAAACAGGGAAACACGACTAGCAAGCATCTAGTTGGGCAAAAAAAAAAGGAATTTACTTGCTTTTTATGAAATAGGGATTCTTTTGGTTATTAGTTTCTTGAACAAGTTTTTGGAACATTATTCATAGGCTATTTTTTTGGGAAATTTTTGGACAGATGTTTTGGAATTATATTAAGTTGTAGTGGACACCCTAGTTTGATGTTCAATGAATTGATGGCATGCTTTACATATATTCAAAAATTTTGCCTATAAAATTGTACTATTGGGTGGCTTAGGGTGTGTAAACACCTTATTTAATCACAACTATGTGTGTGTTCATGTAAACTGATATTGGATCCATGTGGACCACAATATATCACATTGTCTGGTCCCATAGGATATCATAATTTTGTGTACCCACAGTGTATCACAACTGGGTAGCAACAGTATGTCAGAACTGTTTGGGTAATAATGTATAGTGTTTATGGAGCTATATGAACCACAATGCATTACACTAGTAGTACAAACGAGTCAAACTTTTATACGTATATGGGATCCACATGAACCAGCACAAGTACTGATATGTGATTACCAAAGTACTCATATGTGATTACTAAACTTATGATATACCAAACCAACTGATATGATAGTAACAAATCAATCAATAGGAATGCTTGCACAGTCAAACTAAACTAATTTGTTTCGAAACTCAGTATTAGGTATATGAAAACATACCATAGTATCTTACACACACATTCCAACAACAATAGACTTCACAATAACACATATCACACAAAAAAAAAACACATTAAAAACATAATGACACATTGATAAATATCATAAGATAACCTTGCAAACAAATATGTCAAAGAATACCACATAACCGAACCTAAAACACTGTTCAAACTAATAATGAAAATAATAATAAAACCAAAATTGTATGGGAACTAATGGTTCAAACCATCATAAACTAGATTAAACTGTGATACTATTTCTTCCTCGCTGGACAGTTACGGATAACGTGATTCGAAAGCACATTACAGCCGCGACACATCCTCTTTGGCTTAGAACTCTTCACTACTGCTTTCTCTGCTGCACCGACCAATCGTTTTGAGGTTCCACAACCTTTGTTCCTAATACCTGTAGGGGGGTATATATCAATATTATTGGGTCGTGCAAACCCAAGTATTTGTTCCATACCACGTTCTTTACGTTTCATCGCTGGTTCATATGTTCGATCTCTGGAAAATCCATCCCTCAACTCCTTGATACTTGACAAAAATGATGCTATTTTCTCTTTGTCAAACCTTAAGATGTCAAACACATCATCAATAACATCATAAGTGTCATTCAATAATCTACGTTGATCCTCGTCTACGTCGCATATTCTTTGACGACTATTTTGAAGTTCAATAGGCATAATGTCGTGTCTCCATCGTCTCAATATGTATTTCTCAGGAATAGCTTCAATGCCCACATTCAAAAACACTTTGAAAACGTGCCTACATAAGAATCCATGCCGTTCGAAATGATTGCAACTACAGACAGTAGTTGCATCCTTCAAATCGCGTACAACCTACACACAATACAACATATGAAAAAAACACGATGCCAACATGAAGATAAACAGTAACTATAAAACAAATAAGACTACATGACATATACGAATTGAAATCATACCTTATATTATGCTATCTTCACCACTCTTTTATCTAAATGTTCAATTAAATATGTATCCACCTCTCCACCTGTCTCGACACTCTTAATTGAACACGACCACATAGCCCGATCTAACTCGGGTTGCACATCGAAGAATACAGAACGTGTGTATACATCACAAGCATGAGTCTCGATCTTGCTACGAGTCAACAATTGAGGTAAGGTTGTTCTAGTTTGATAATCAAGACGACGTTGTTCGGTGCGTTGTGTATCCAATGCAAATTCAAAACCCAACATAAATTGAAAAAGATTGTTCTCACTCTTTGAAAACGAATTAAAAAACGAGTTCGCACTTTCAGACCTAGATGTCGTCTTCATAAGACAACACATGGGAAGATATTTGAAGTAAGCTGGGATCCACTGTGATCGCACGACAAACATATCTTTTAGCCATGTATGGTCTTGAAGCGAGAACTCCTCAATAAGAATATTCCATCTCCTCTCAAATTCATCGGGGCATATGTGAATGTTCCATACCAACTTGAAAAACTGTTTCTTGAACGTGGTATGATTAAGGAGTTCATTGCTAAACTGCATCCAAAATAAACTGTGAACAAAACAAAAAAACACAATAAAAAAATATTTTGAGACTTCCTAACCTTATTTGGGACTTTCATCATAATGTGCCACATGCACAACCTATGTCTTGCATTAGGAAACACTTCTGCAATAGCTTGCTTCATCGCAACACATTGGTCAGTAAGAACTATGCTCGGTGGTTTCGAATGAGCTTTCAAAAAGGCTTGCAATAACCACTTGTAATTAGGAATGTCCTCGTGTCCAACCAATGCAGATCCAACGACGACGTTGCAATTATGGTTGTCGATCGCAGTAAATGGAACAAACACCATGAAGTGTCTAAAACAAATAACATACTGTAAGAATGATATCACATAAACTACAATTAAAATATTGAAACAAATATACGCACCTATTTGTACGAAATGTAGAATCAAAAGAAATTATATCTCCGAATTTGGAATAATTGAATCGAGATACCTCATCGGCCCAAAAAATCGTATACAATTCACTACCGATACATTTGTATGCGAAAAAAAAAAATTAGGATCGGCCTCCCTCTTCTTGGCCATTAGCTCAACCAAAACTTTGGCATCACCACGTCCAACGAAATTGTCACAGTCCCTCTTATAATTCTGATAGTCAACAACGGTTGGACCACCATATTCATAACCCCCCCTCAATGATGTGTGTAACTTGTGCGCCCGGGTGGCACCCATATTTTAACTACCAGCGTCATGAACAAAACGTTGATCTGAAAATTTCATTTGTCGAGCTTTTCGTGAAAAATCAATATCATGATCTCTCATCAAAAAGTGATTATGTTGCTCTTCAAAACCATAGCACTCATAGGTTGTTGATCCTTTCAACAACCGAAACTTAACACATGCGGTACACCCGGTCCTCTTAATATTCGAGTTACGTACCTCTCTTTGACGTTTATGACGATTCAACGAATCAAATGACTTCTTCACTGGAAACCCAAACTTGCTGCATACAAAATAATTATTCTGGATTAACCCATCATTATTAATCTTTTGTGATGATCGGCGTATCTCAAATCCCGCTTTCTCCGCATATTTCTGGTAAACAGACTCTGCTTCATCTAGGGAAGAACATATATGGCCAATTGTTGGTTTCAAAGATTCATCAACTGTAGGAGTCCACCACCGAGTTCCACCAGGTGAAAAAGAAAATGAATGAATGTTTGATTGACCACTACCTGAACATGCATTGATGGGTTAAAAAACGCACCGTGTCACCATCTTTCAGGTACCACAAAGTTATCACAACAAACACAACCTAAATAACCTATTAAAACTAAACATGAAGCAACTCTAATATCTATTATTTAACAAACCATACTAACATAATGAATGGTATCACATAGCATCACATCAACTTCAATTAGTTTAAAGCAATTTCACGTACACTGATACTAAATTGTGTGAGTACCAAACCATAATAACTCCATGAATGGTATCACATATGATCACAATGTGTAAAATTAGTTTAAACCAATTTCAAGTAACCTGGTTATAATTTTATATAAGCAATATCAAAATGTATCACACTATGATACCATTCTCATGAAACGAATACACATTCGAAAATATATGAAATCTTAATGACCTACCTCCCTTTTCATCGTTCTACTTCAGCACATCTTCTTCATCACCTTATTCATCATCAAAACCGTGGGAAAGATCATCATGTAACGAATCATCTTCTCCTACATTAACATCATTACATATTTCTTCATCTACTTGGTATGGTGATAGACCTGTATCAAAAAAATCTGGATTGTCCCATAATTGAATATCCAGATTCTTTTTCCCATCTTCACCTCCATTGTTAGACAATTTTAAAGATTGTGGAACAGTGTCCCTGTCCATAACCAGAATCCTCTTCTTCTTCTTCCAGCAACTAGTTTCTTCCTTCAACAACTACTTCTTCCTCTGACAACTAGGGAGACGATTGCAAAATCAGGATGAATCCTGGAAATATGTTTGATTATACGATTGTAAAATCAGATCAATCTTGTAAAGAGGATTGATTTTGGAAAATCAATTAGTTGAGTGAAAATAGGAAACGTAATCTGTATTTAATTAGATTGATATAAATCTGTAAATAAAATAATTATTTAATAAATAAAATTTAAAAAATTACCAATATACCCTCACCAATTAATTTATAAAAATAATTAAATAAAAAAAAATGATTGGTTGTGGTTGGATCTCACGGTTATCATAAAATAGCCAGTTCTCATTTGATTACGCCCCTATATATATATATATATATATATATATATATATATATATATATATATATATATATATAGGGTCAGGTTCACGTGAGACCAAACTGTTTCCGTGAGACCAAGCCTTAAAACATGAAACTTAATACCGAAACACTGTGAAGGTAAAAAACATTCGAACCTTCACAATGTAATCACACTATGAAGGTAAAAAAACCTAAACCAAGTTAAAAAAAATCAAACCTTCACAGATAAAAGACTGTGAAGGTATATCCGAACCTTCACAGTGAAGACGTTGTGAAGGTAAAAAAAACGAACATTCACAGCGAAAAACACCGTGAACGTAACATTTACGGTGTTTTCCCTATGAAAAGTTCGATTTTTTTTACATTCACAGTTTTTCGGTGTGAAGTTTCATACTTTAAAGCTTGGTTTCACCGGTCTCACGGAAACTATTTGGTCTCACGCGAACTTAAGTCTATATATATATGTGTGTGTGTGTGTGTGTAATAATAATAATACTAATATTTTATTATTAATTCCATTTTAAAGGTTTTGTCGTTTTACCAAAATAGCTAGTCGTGTGTATTTTTATGAAATGCGACTAATATGTTTTTATGACCTGCGATTTATGACGATCACGATAAAACTTTCAGATTTGAAAAAGGACAAAGTTTTATTTTAGGATCACTTGAGCAAAACGATAGAAATGTGTCATTTATGGATAATAGAAATATCGGATTTATACCAAATTTCATATTTATATACGTTGAAAAGTATAGATACTATAAATGTCAAAAAGATCAAAATTTGGCCACAGAAATTTGTATAAGTCAGAAAAAGGTATAACAATAGCATGCCTATGGGTAGGTACTATCGCATAAGTCTCAAATATATATTTATATTGAGGTTTGGGATTACATATACCAAGTTATACTCAATAAACGTACTAGTATACATAATAAATGATAACATTTTTTATATATAAATTTATATAAATCTTATGTTTAGGCGTGAAGGAAAAGTTTAGTAGGCGGCATATGAATGACCGCCTCATCCAAATGATGATCAGCTGCTTCCAAATTTATTATAAATAGACGTATGGAGTTTATTTTATAAAACACATTCAAAAACACCAATCATAAATTAGAGAGTTACATCCACTTTAGGATGGTAAATCAAGCATTTCGGGTAAACAATTAAGGTGAGTTCGTTATGAGGATTATTGATATATATATATATATATATATATATATATATATATATATATATATATGCTATATAAATATTTTTATGCATGATGAATATTTGAAATGTTGTTTTGGTATGTTGCCTTGTATGAGATAAGGTTATGCTTATAATGCATTTTCTGAGAAAGACATGTATTTTACTTGTGGTATATTAAACGTTTTGTACATGTGAAAGTATGGCCATGTTAAATACCCGACGGGGGTATAAGAATGGAGGACGTCTTGCAAACGGACCTCAGGGGGAAGATCCTTCGCGGAACCCCAGGGATCTAGGATCTTGTTGAGAATGTTTGACATACTTACACATATGAGATTGTAACAACCCAAAACTTAGCATAACAATTAAATAAGAACTAATTCTCATAAACGGGTCCCAGCATAAAATTTTGATAAGAAAGGATTTACACGGTCTAAAACATGTATATTACAACCGAGAAACTAAAGAAAACTAAGTCTATGCCGCTTCTAAGTCCCGCTCTCCGACTCTTTAGCACCTAACACTTCTCCTTTCCTTGATGATCCAGGAGTAACCCTGTTACCTGAAAATGGGTTTTAAGAAAAGTGGAAACGAGGATTAGACTGAAAGGTCTAGTGAATTCCCAACCTCGTCCATTTTATAACAACAAAAGTACATTTAAAATTTACAAGAATAATTTCATCGCTTCATGTCACAGGAAATGACAAATTTCACATCGAGATCCTTCGTCAAGATACAGGACTACTCGTCATCGGGGCCCCTCAGTAGATCCCCATACGACCCCCTAGTCGATGCCGTAATCGTGTGCACCGGAAATGAATTCCGGCCACACGGTTCCACCATCCCTGATGGTTCTCATTAAGCCATGGCGCATTCTTCTCACCAAACATACATCATTCCATATATAAACCAATCTCAATAAGAACATAGTCATGAAATTACTTTTAAGTAAGTTGTTCCACATGTACCAATTCATAGTGAGCATTTAACGTAAACAGTATAGAACCAACATAAAAGCCATTTCCAGTTTTCAAGGGTTTTAAGATAAGGGAACTCACCTGGTGTTTGAAGAATTCGGCACACACACAGATACTAGCTTTGCAACGATCGAAAACCTACATTCTAAGTTCGTAAAGACATTAAATCTCTATCTCTCTTAGTCCTGTGAGATTCTAGATCAAGGTTCGGCTAGAACAAGGATCCTACAGATGACACTACAGTCCCTGGAAATAAACCCCCGGGCGGTCGCCCCCGGTCGATGATTTCACGAGGAAACCCCGGGCTTTAATCTCCCGGGTGACCCCGGTCACAAACCATCCGGGCGACCCCGGTCCAACATCACACCGGGCAGCCCCGGTCAATGAGATGCCGGGCCACCCCGGTCGAAGAGCTACCAAGCCATCCCGGTCGAAGAGCTAAGGTATCGCACCCCTTTCACAGAACCCTCGAAGCTGAACTGAGCAACGATAATGTCCCACAATACCACCCTTTACTTGATTAAATTGCATACATTACGTTCAACTATTGAATTAAGCTTCTAATTATATCATTAAACTCCCTGACCCCAACCAGTATCGATTCTTTAGAACAAACCCCAGTCCTAAACGAAACTGATAATTAATCGCTCCACAACAAATGCTCAAAATGGAAAAGTTTTCAATAAATAAAAGGGATTTGAGTGATTACCTCTTGAAGATGAAACTCAACGATCACAATTTTCCCAAAAATAAACTCTTGAGAAGCTCCAATCGATTCTTCTCTTTTTCTCTGCGCCGCACCCCTTCGCACACACACAAATGTCTTTTCTTTCCATGAATAAAGAAAGGCTTAGGGTTTTTAGACCCCCTTTTGAATATATTTACAATTTGACCCCTCAACTTTCTTTTTTTCCACAAGATCTTTATTTTCTTATAAATAAAAATTAGCCCATACTTTAATGGGTGTTACAACTCTTCCTCCCTTAAAAGAATTCCGTCCCCGAAATTTTATTGACAAAAAGGTGCTGATATTTAGACCTCATATCCGATTCTAGTTCCCACGTCGCTTCTCTCCCTTTGTGAAACTTCCACTGAACTTTCACAAGGCTAATATCCTTTGTCCTTAGTCTCTTAACCTTACGATCGACGATAGACTCAGGCTCTTCAGCGAAGTTCAACTTCTCATCCACTCGTATATCTTGCAACGGTATAGCCATATCCACATCTGCTAGACAATTCTCAAGTTGGAGACATGGAAAGTGTTGTGGATACCCTTCAGTTCCTCGGGTAGATCCAACTTATACGCCACAACTCCGACATGTTCAATAATCTTAAATGGCCCAATAAATCGTAGAATTAACTTCCCTTTCTTCCCAAAGCGGATTACATTTTTCCAAGGTGATACCTTCAACATTACTTTATCGTCAACCTGAAATTCTATATCTTTTCGGCATTTATCAGCGTAACTCTTTTGACGGTCGCGCGCCACTTTCAGCCTTTCTTGCACTTGAACGATTTTATCCGCATTTTGCTGTACTAACTCCGGACCAACCTGTCAGGATCGAAATTCGAAACAAGAATTAAACTTAAACACTCAGAAACTATGTTAAAGAAGTTTGCGGAATAACACTTTAATAGTAAATCAATGGAACAATATATGAGATCAAATCACAAGTTATATTGAATTAACTTAATGATTACAATCAAAGCCTCAATCTGTTGAACAAGCTCAACAGACGTTCAATACTTTTCTAAAGAAAGGATTACTAACAATCTTGAGGCTAATTCTCTCTAGAACAAAAACGTATTCTCTGTATATCTGTGTCTTCTTATGATCTAAGACTTCTATACTATATATACAAAACAAAGTACAAGATAATTACAAAAATAATATTGATCTTCAGCATCCAGTCCATAATTATCTTCAGCTCCTAGTCTTTCGATTTAAGCAATCAATCCATCTTTATCTTCATGAGCAACATTAATCTTCAGCAGTACTAACATGCTAGCAGTAGTATCTCTGTTGGCAGTACTAACTCTCCAAGCACTACTAACTTTATTTCTAGCAGTACTAACTCTTCAAGCAGTAGTAATATTCAAGTAGCAGTACTAAAATCTTCAGCAGTCATAATCTTCAACACTTAGCAGTACTAACTGGACTTAACACATTTTAGACCCAACAATCTCCCCCTAACTTAACTTTTCAATTTAAGAAGTTAAGTTCTTCAGAATGCGGTCTTCATGATGCTTTCAAAAATAACTTCTCAATTCCCTAGATTAGGATCCAATCCTACACTTTGATTGATGGTTCTTCTGATCACTATTCTTGCCATTTCTGAACCTTTAGGGCAGACCAACTTTGCTTTCAGCATCCTTTCCAACTTTATTTTTTTGTGGTCATACACCTTATCAACCAAGTAGTATTCATGGAAACTTTTGTCAATTGTTATAACATAAACTCCACATCTTTCAAAAAGCATCCAGTTGTCAATACTTTTGAAACCATTTTCATGATGCACATCTTTGACAATATGTTCAACCTTGACAGGGTCAAATATCATGCATAAGTACTCCATAGCCATCTTTATTAGACTCATCCCAGCTCCTTTCAACACTTCACCATATAAGCTCAACCCAACTTTGTACATTTCTTCTAGATCAGCTCTGGTACAGCTTCTGATTATCTTTCCCCAAGTTGAATATACCTCAAATTTGTCACCCATTCTTTATATTCTGAAGTATTCTGTCCTTTTATCCAACAAAGTATCCCAATGAATGATTTCTGGAGCATTCACTGAGATAGGATCAACTTTCAGAGGTTCTTCATCAGTCACTGTCATGTACAAATCAAACTGCTCAGGTTGTCTTGGTTGTGCTGGACTCTTCTCTTGATTTTCAACCTGCTCAGCTTGTTTCTGCTGCTCTACATGAGGTGCAACAATAGGTCTTGATGATTTGGCTTCCATGCTTTCACTTTCCTTCTCTTTCTCAACTTCCTCAATCCTTGGCCTTTTTTCCTGTTTCTTTGAAGCAATAGACTTCATTCTCTTGACAGCTCTGATCTTCTGGGCTAAAGTTTCTTCTTTCTTTACTTCTGCCTTTTCTTTTGTAGGAGTGCCTTCTTCACTGTCAGGAAAGGGTTGCTGAATGTTCAGATCATGTCTTTCTTTCATTTTCCTTTCAAACTCAACCCTCTGACTGAAGTCTCCTTGAAGTTTGGCCATCTCCTTCTTGTATAATTCCTCTATTCTGCCAAATGACATGTTGGTAAACATTCCTTCAGGAACTCCAATGGATCCTTTCAGGAAGTTTATCATTTTTCTTCTTTCCTGATTGGCTAGGAAGGTCTGTGAAGGCTGTCTTTTCTTTGAAAGTTGTATTTTCTTTGAAGCTTTCATAGTAACCCTCTTTGCAGCCAGTTTCAAGCTCTTTTGATACTCTTCATTGAGCCTTTTTGCCAAATCCAATGCAATCTTTCTGTCTTTGGCAGTTTGAATCTCATTCTCTTTTTCAAGCTCTTCTTGCAGCTTCTTTGCCAACTCTGCATCCAAGTCAATTTGCCTCTGCTTTTTCACTGGTTTCTCATGCTCAACCATCTTCTCTTTTCCTTTCTTCTCTGCATCTAGCACACTGACCTTTGTCTTTTCTTCTCTGATTCTCCTTCTTTGATCACCACTCCTTTAGCCTTTTGAGTGGCTTTAGGAGTGTCATGCTTTGCCTTATCCAGAGTTTCTGCAATCTCTATCTCTTCTCTGGACATTTCAGTTTCTGCTGCTGGTTTATCTGTTTCTACTGCTGGTTCAATTACTAGTTCTTGTTCATTTGTTACTGCTGATTCCACAGTTTCTGCTGCTGCAACCTTCTTTTCAGCTTTACTATTAAACTCCCCCTCAACTTGAAATTCCATAGCCTCTGAACTCTCCCCCTTTTTGGAAGCATCATGTGCAGTTCCCCTTTTCTTCAAGACAAACTGGGTTCTCTTCTTTTTGTGCACTAATTTTAACACCAACTTCTTGAGTTTGGCTATCTGATCTTGTTGAGAGATTATCACCTGTTTCATCTCCTTTATCTTCTTACCCTGACTGATGACATCCAGATTGACATTTCCAATTGTTTCCATCAATTCATCATAGTTATATCTGTCCTCACCTCCTTTAGGTGTTTTTACCACCCTTGAAGGATCCTTGGATCTTTTAGTAGAGGCCTTCTGCCTAGCAGAAGCACCTTCTACCCCCTTGGTTTCTTGGCACCTGGGACCCTTAGATGATTTCTCATCTAAAGTTTCCGTGGGGAAAGTCTTAGATATGTTCACACTGTCCTGACCTATACCTTGTGCAGAATCAGTAGTGTGAGCCTTGCTTCCTACATGCTCTTCCTTCTCCTTAGAGAGCACCTTCTTGGGGTTGGGAGACACCCCTGTGGTTTCCCTTTGGATATTCTCTAAAGGATAATGCTCCATTAGAGGGCTTGCAGGCTTTTGGGGTGAAGATACAAGAAGGGAAGGAACCTTCTGTACCTTTTTCCTTACATATGTTTTAGTGATGGGGGAAGGGGGCTTTTCAACAGAAATCAGAGGAGGATCATTTGAAATGAATGGTGTGGGTAGGTCATCAGTGAGTTGGTCAGATGTGGGCTTTAACCCTGATGCCTCACCATGGGAATGAGACACAACCATCATTGTAGAGAACAATGGTGTGTCTTTACCAGAAAAGTCCTTACTAGGACTTTTCATGTTGAAAAACACCTTCCCTTTGGAAGGTTTAGGTACATACACCTCTTGAAACTAGGGTAAATTCGTCAATTCCTGGTTTAGTACAGCTTGTACAAACCTGGGATACATATACAATCTTTTTGTTTTGGTTTTGGTATCCAGGTTTGACAGTAAATCATTTAAAATCATTTGTGAAAAATTAAACTTTCTAGAGGTAGCTAAGCAGACAAGAGCATACGCTATGGTACTGCTGAACTCACTCCATCCAGTTGTTTTGCGAGAAATACAATGCTGAAGGGTATGAACAAAGAATCTCCACTGAGGTGAAAATTTGCTCTTGAAGAACTTATAAACCTCAGTAGGACCTTCATACCCCATTCTACCAATTTCTTGGAAGAGATCATCCTTAGGAAGAGTAGTAATACCTGAGGCATCATCTAGATGTAGATGAGTGTGAATGCAGCCTTCTGAGACTATGATAGGTTTATCACATACCCTTGATTGGATGACCTGATTGCCATCAATAGTCTGTATGGAGGCATTGGCCCAGAACTGTTGCATATGAGTCACATAGATGGTGGGATTTACCTTTAGCGCATACGCAATGTGTGATTGTGATAGAAAATCCACAATTTCATGAAAACCCTCAGCTTGTGTGGGGTGTCTGCAGCATTGCAAGCTCATTATGATCGTCAACAAACTCCAGTACTGCCATCATTCTTGGGTTCGAATAAACACTAGGGTTTACGCACTGGGAAGCAAGAATTCGAGAGAGAGAGAGAGAGAGAGAGAGAGAGAGAGAGAGATAGAGACAGAGGATGAACACTCGTAGGAAATTCAAAGAGCCGTTTTGATTTTGGCGGTCAGAGAGGGTATTTATAGGTGGAGGGTTTCAGTTAAAAGCAGTACTAAGTACCCTAGCAGCATTAACAAGCTCACAGTACTAACCCATATAAGCAGTAGTAACACATACCGGTAGCATTAACACAGACTAGCAGTATTAACACAGACTAGCAGCATTAACACTGTCTGGTAGTAGAAATAAGGTAAGCAGTAGTAACTTTGCACTGGCAGTATAAACCACCAAGCAGTATTAACCATACTTAACTATATTTTAACTGTCAGCAGGATTAATAGTAAGAGCAATATTAACTTAACCAGAAGTACTAAGTTTCTAATTAGCAAGGTAATCTGAAACACTTAAACACACATAGTTAGCAACACCATGCACAATACAATATGAGAAAGTAAGCATGAGGGAATCTATACAGAAATGGTACATAAAGAAAATCAAAAGAGTCTTATTCAGTGTTTATCATGCCTACACTTGTGACCAAGAATGTGAATCTGCCCACATCAAAAGCTTTGGTGAATAGATCAACAAATTGGTTACTTGTGTGTACTTTCAAAACCTGAATTAACTTCTTTTCATTGCAATCTCTAATAAAATGGTACCTTATTTCTATATGCTTGGTTTTAGAGTGCTTGACTGGATTATTAACAATGCTTATAGCACTGTTGTTATCAATGAAGATTGGAGTGTGAAGAAAAGTAACACCATAGTCCAACATCTGATTCTGAATCCATAGCACTTGTGAGCAGCAGCTTGCAGCAGCTATATACTCTGCTTCTGTTGTAGAGGTGGAAACTATGGTTTGCTTTTTACACAACCATGAAACTAGTCTTGCACCCAAAAACTAACATCCTCCTGATGTAGACTTTCTATCCAAGTTTGCACCACCCAAATCACTATCTGAATATGCAATTAGATCAAATGGTGAGTCATGAGGATACCAAAGACCCAACCTAGGTTGTCCTTTGAGATATCTGAATATCCTTTTGACTGCTTGAAAGTGAGACTGCTTAGGCCTCACTTGAAATCTTGCACATACACATACAGAAAACATAATATCTAGCCTTGAAGCTGTTAGATACACGAGGGAGCCTATCATTGATCTATAATGATGAACATCCATATCCTCCCCCTCAAGATCTGAAGTGATCTGTTTGTGTGTTTCCATAGGTGTGCTTGCAGGCTTTGAATCTGAAAATCCAAACTTTGTAAGGATATCCTGCACATACTTGGATTGGCTTATGAAAATGCCACCTGTCTTCTGTTTAACCTGTAGCCCAAGGAAAAATGTGAGTTCACCCATAGAGCTCATCTTGAATCGTTTGTGCATCAGCTCCTCAAGCTCCTTGCACATTTGATCTTTTGTGGAGTCAAAGATGATATCATCCACATATATTTGGACAAGCAGAATGTCCTTCTTCTTCCTTTTGATGAACAGAGTCTTGTCAATGATGCCTCTTTCAAAACCATTTTCCAAGAGATAGGTAGACAGAGTATCATACCATGCTCTTGGTGCTTGATGTAGCCCATAGAGTGCCTTCTTTAATTTGTATACTTTGTCAGGAAAGGTAGGATTTTCAAACCCTGGAGGCTGACAAACATACCCTTCTTCATCAATTGTCCCATATAGAAATGCACTCTTAACATCCATCTGATATACTCTGAACTTCATGAAAGAAGCATAGGCTAGAAACAGCCTAATTGCCTCAATTCTGGCTACTGGTGCAAATACCTCTTCATAGTTTATTCCCTCTTCTTGTGTGTACCCTTGTGCCACAAGTCTGGCCTTATTCTTTATCACTATCCCTCTCTCATCTTTCTTATTCCTGAATACCCATTTAGTTCCAATTGCCCTTTGTCCTTGTGGAAGGTCAACCAGATCCCATACATCTTGCAGCACAAACTGCAGCAACTCCTCTTGCATTGCTTCTATCCAGCTTGGGTCTTTTATTGCATCATAAGCCTTCTTTGGCTCAATCTGGGATAGAAAACAAGATAACAACCCTGACTGCAAGTCTTTCAATCCTCCTAACTTACTTTGATGCCTTGTGATTATTGGAGAATTGATATCACCAATCACCAATTGAGGAGGATGATTCTTCTGAGTTCTTGTTTGATGGGCAGCCTCCTCATTAATATTTACATCCAGATTAGAGTCATTCTTTTCAGGAGTGCTTCCACCAAATACCGAAGAATTGTCTTCATCAGTATCATCTTCTGTCAATATGAGCCTTTCAGGACCTGAGTTTCTTGGACTTGAAGGATGAGTGTTCTCTTTATCACCTTTATCCTCTTCATCACCTTTATCATCTACATTCTGATTTGGTTCAGAATCCTTTGTTTCTGGATCATCTTTCTTTTCTTGTTGGCAGAATTCAGCAGGATCAACTGTAGGGATTGGGAACAGCACAAACTCTGGTTTCTGTGCTTGTACCTGTTCTGAACTTGTTCCTGCAATTTGCACATGACTAAAACTCAAAGAATTAGTTAGTGAGTCAATGTCAAACAACCAATTAGGACCTGTATCAATCTGATTTGGTGTGTTCTCATTGCATTTGACATTGTCACTTTCCTCTATAATTCTGGTAGAACTATTGAAAACTCTATATGCCTTACTCTGAGAGGAATATCCAACAAGAAATCCTTCCTCAGCTTTGCTTTCAAACTTGCCTAAGTGAGATTTGGTGTTGAGATTGTGCAAGGACACCCAAAAGGTTTGAAAAATCCAATAAAAGGTTTCTTCTTTTTGAAAAGTTCATAAGGTGTCTTGCCTTGAGATTTGACTACTAGAACTCTGTTTTGAACATAACAAGCAGTATTAACTGCTTCTGCCTAAAAAGTAATGGGTAACTTTGAATCTGCCAACAAAGATCTAGCAGCCTCAATCAATGTCCTATTTCTCCTCTCAGCAACACCATTCTGTTGAGGAGTTCTAGGAGCACTGTATTGTCTCTCAATACCTTTAGTCTCACAAAAGCTGTTTAAGTCACTGTTTTTAAATTCAGTTCCATTATCAGATCTAATGACTTTAACTCTTAGATTTATTTGGTTTTCAATCCTAAGAACAAAGGATTTGATCATTCCACTTGTCTCATCCTTAGTCCTCAGAAAATATACCCAAGTAAACCTAGAGAAATCATCAACAATGACTAAGCAGTAGGATTTCTTACCAATACTCATCACATTTTAGGACCAAAAAGATCCATATGCAATAACTTAAGAGGTGATGAGATTGTGTTTATTTCTTTGGACTTATGAGAAGTTTTGTGTTGCTTGCCTTTAAGACATGCAACACAATGATCATCACATGAAAACACTTTTTGAGGCAAACCTCTTACAAGGTTGTTTTTCACAATTTTGTTCATAGTTTTAAAATTCATGTGACACATCCTTCTGTGCCAAAGAGATGATTCATCTAAAGAAGTTTTTGAAAACAAACATTTTAGTGATGAATCAGATGAAACACTCTCTAAGTCCAAACAATAAACATTATCCTTTCTAGGAGTTCTAAGTAGTATCATATTTTCATCAACTACCTTGAATCCTGGAGCAAGGATAATACATTCAGTATCAGTAAATAATATACTATGTTTCTTGTCACAAACCTGTGATACACTTAACAGGTTGTATCTCAATTGCTCAACATAGTAAACATCTTCAAAGGTCATCTTACCTTTTGAAACCATACCTTTGCCACTTATCTTACCTCCTGCTGGATTGTCACCAAAAGCAACACGTCCTCCATGAAACCTTTTGAAATTTTGAAGGCAGGACATGTTACCTGTCATGTGCCTAGAGCAACCACTATCTACATGCCAAATGCTCTTCCCCTTGAGCTGTTGGTTACCCTGCACATAAGATAAAACAATTAGTTTCTTGAGGGAACCCAAGCCAAAGTGGTCTTGGGTTGCCCTTTCTCATCAACATACTCATATTCATTAAGCTTAGTCTTGATGTGTTGGGAACTGAAGATGTGAACAAGTCTTTAATGCTGCTAGTTCAGAATTACTACTGCCAGAGGACTTCAAAGTTAATACTGCTGAGTATTACTACTGCTAGTAGAATTAATACTGCTAGTCAAAGTTAGTGCTACTTGAACAAAGTTAGTACTGCTTAGCTAGTTAGTACTGCTAGTGGTTAGTGCTGCTTAGTAGTTAATGCTGCTAAGACCAAGTTAATGCTGCTAGAAGAAATTAATGCTGCTGAGCATAGTTAGTACTGCTTTTGACTTAAAGAACCGGATGGAAAGGATGACAGCTGGAAAGAATCAAGATATTTATGGAAGGCTTGAAGATAATGATGGAAGACATACTGAAGATATTTTATTTATTGTAATTATCTTTTTATTCAGTATATGTACAGATTTGATAGAATAGTTTAGAAAGAGATTAATTTATTCATTCTAAGTTTTTAGAAAAAATCAACCTCAAGGCATAGATCCTAATTCTAGAGAAGTAGAATTCGTATTGGTGAGTCTGTTCATCAATATTGAGGTTGTGTGTTTAATCTTGTAACTTCAAGCATTCAATACAAGTTTACAAGTTGTTGATTGTATACTATTTTGGTTTACTGTTTTATTGAATATCAAAGTGTTATTCCGCAACTTCTTTGATATTAGTTTCTGAGAATTTATTCTTGTTAAGAATTCGATCCTGACAAGTGGTATCAGAGCCTAACTCCCTCAGAAACATCTATTCATTCATCATGGAAAACCTTGCAGAATCAAACAGTACTCTGGTCTCTAAGGTTCCAATGCTCAAACCCAGTGAGTTTGACATGTGGAAGATCAGAATTAGACAATACATTCTTCTCACTGACTACTCAATGTGGGATATCATTGAGAATGGTCCTTCTGAAGCAGGAAAGATAGGACCAGATGGGAAAAGACCTCCACCAAAGACAGATGGTGAGAGGAAGATCAGACAGACAGAGATGAAGGCCTTAAGCACTCTGCTCTTGGCCATTCCCAATGAATATCAACATCAATTTTGCAACTGCACTGATGCTCAGATTCTCTGGAATGCTCTAAAGAAAAGATTTGCTGGAACTAAAAGTATCAAAAGAAATCAAAGAGATGTTCTAAAGCAGCAGTATGAGAATTTCACTTCTTCAAAGAATGAGTCTATGACTCAAACTTTTGATAGATTCAACAAGCTCATTGGTGAACTGGCTACTGTAGGAGTGAAGATGGAACAAGATGATATCAACAGAAAGTTCCTCAAATCTCTTGGGGATGAATGGACTATGTACACTGTCTCATATAGACAGAGTGACAATCTGTAAGAGAAGGAACTTGATGATCTATATAATGATCTAAGAGTTTTTGAAACTGAGGTAGAATCCAAGAAGAATCCCACTGGTTATATCCACAATGCTGCACTTCTTTCAACATCTACTGATACTACTGCTAACCCTGAAGCAGTTAGTACTGCCAGTGGAGTAAATTCAGAAAAAGGCACTGGAACTATCTTTGAAGCTTTTTTGTCCAGTCATAGCAGCAATTCATTGATTAATGATGATCTAGATCAACTTCACCCTGATGACCTGGAGGAGATGGACATTAAATGGCAGATGGCCATGTTATCTATGAGAGTGAAGAAGTTTATTAAAAGAACAGGAAGAAATAACTTCTCTCAAAGAAGAGAAGATGGAGCTGGTTTTGATAAGACTAAGGTGGAATGCTATAAGTGTCACATGAAAGGACACTTTGCTAGAGAATGCAGAAGTGTTGTTCCAAACAACAACCACCAACAAGCTCAGAATGGAGGCTACAATCAAAACAAGAATCCTGCTCAAGCCCTTGTTTCCCAACAAGGAATGGGATTTGACTGGAGTGATCAAGCTGAGGAAGCCATTCAGAATCAAGCTCTTATGGCAGAAGTGTCTGATCTCCCCTCTGAGGTAATTTCTAATCTTTGCACTAAATCTTGCATAGACACTGTCAAAAGATACAGGGATCACAATCAAAGTATGTGTGATGACCTCAAAAGATTAGAAAAGGACAGAAGAGATTATGTGTTGATAGTAGAGAGATTTGAAGAGCAAATCAAAGGCTTTCAAGCTAATGAACTTCAACACTCTTATGACACAAACTATTGGAAGTGGGAAAAGAATGAGTTAGAGACCAAACTGTCTAAGTCTTTAGAAGAGAATGATAGGCTGAAAGAGGAATTGTCTAAAGTTAAGCTTGACATAGAAAAGTTTTCATATGCTTCAAAAGCAATGGATTCTCTTCTAAAGGCTCAGATTCATGATAAGATGAAGCCTGGTATTGGATACAACAATACACCTCCTCCTTACAACAACAACTATATCTCTCCTTGTCAGGATCGAATTCTCAACAAGAATTAATTCTCAGAAACAATATCAAAGAAGTTTGCGGAATAACACTTTGATATTTAATCAAAACAGTAAATCACAGTAGATATGAAGAACAAACTGTAAACTTGTATTGAATGCTTTGAAGTTACAAGATTACACACTCAACCTCAATATTGATGAACAGGCTCACCAATACGAATTCTACTTCTCTAGAATTAGGATCTATGCCTTGAGGTTGATTTTCTCTTTGATAGAATGAAAAACAAAAACTCTATGTTCTATCTATTCTATACATTCTATACATATACTAGTCAAAAGATAATTACAATAATCAAACAAATCTTCAGTATATCTTCCATGTATATCTCAAAGCTTCCATAATCTTTAGATTATCCAGCTGTCATTCTTTCTATCCGAATCTCTTAAGCAGCACTAACCATGATTAGCAGCATTAACTTCTTCTAGCAGCATTAACTACTAAGCAGCACTAACTACTAGCAATACTAACTAGCTAAGCAGTACTAACTTTGTTCAAGCAGCACTAACTTTGACTAGCAGTATTAATAGTACTAGCAGTAGTAATACTCAGCAGTATTAACCTTAAAGTCTTCTAGCAGTATTAACTCTGAACCAGCAGCATTAACCATACTTGAGTTTTTCTTCAGTTCCCAACAATCTCCCCCTAACTTGACTTTTAGGAAAAGAAGTCAAGTTCTTCAGATGCTCCCAAAATCTTCATTGATCTACTCCAATATTAGGATCCAGTCCCATACTCTGATTGATAGTCCTCTGAATTAGATACTTTGCCATTTCTGAATTTGGTGCACAACCCAACTTCTTATTCAACATGGCATGAAGCTTAAGATTTGTATGCTTGTAGACTCTATCCACCAAGTAGTACTCCATGTGGAAAGTATCCAATGCTAGTTCATAGACTCCACTCCTTTCATAGAGAGTCCATCCTCTAACAGTTTTGAACACATCTCTGATTAAGTGCTTCACTACTTCTGGATTGAATAACATGCACAAGTATTCCATGACCAGCTTCACTATAGGTAACCCTGGAGCTGTCAACTGATCTGCATAAATTTTCATCCCCACTTCAAACATTTCTTCCAAATCAGATCTTGAACACTCTCTGACAATTTTGTTCCAGGTGTTGTATACTTCATACTTCTCATCATTTCTTTTCAATCTGATGTATTCTTTGCCATCCACCTCCATAATATCCCAATGGATAACTTCAGGAGGTTTAAATCCAACAGGTTCAACTGAAATAGGCTTTGGAATTTTATCCATTACCACCATGTACATGTTTACATCTGAACTCTGTGGTATTTCTTCCTGAGTTTTAGCTTCATTCTGAGGTGCCTCTTCTTCTTCAGTAACCTTTTGCTCTTCTTCTACTCTAGGATTCTTTACACTTTTCTTTCTTTTAGCCATCATTTTGGTTCTTTTCAGAGTCTTTTGAACCTGCACTAAAGTAGCTTCCTTCTTCTTTTCTTCCTTGTTCTCTGCCCTTTCTTTGATAGGAGTTCCCTCTTCACTTTCAGGGAATGGTTGATGCATATTCACATCATGTCTCTCCTTTGCCTTCTTTTCAAACTCCACTCTATCCTTTTCATTATTTTTCAGCTTCCCCATTTCTTTCTCATAAAGATCCCTGATTTGATCAAAAGTCATCTTCACAAACATTTCTTTCTTTACCCCAATTGCACTCCTCAAGAAAGTTATCATTTTGTTTCTTTCCTGAGTGGCAAGGTAAGTTTGTGAAGGTCTTCTTTTCTTTGCACTTGATTTGACTATCATGGCCTTTCTCAAGCTTATTGCCCTTTGCTTAGCTTTCTCTGTTTCAAGCCCTTTCTGATAAGCTTCATTTAATTCAGCAGCTAGAGCCTTTGCCATCTCCCTGTCTTTTTCAACCTGAACTCTTTCTTCTTTTTCAATATCCTCCTGCATCTTCCGGGCTAGAGCTTCATCTGATTCAACCAACTTTTGCTTCTTGACTGGTTGATCAGATTCCACCATCTTTGCTTTTCCTTTGTCTTTGTTCATTGGCTTCTTACTGTTATCTTTCTTGCTCACTTCTCCTTTTTCTCCCCCTTCATTTATGACCACTCCCTTTGTTTTGGGAGTGTCATTCTTTGCTTTGATGAGCATTTCAGCTACTTCAATTTCTGTTGGAGATAACTTTGTTACTACTGCTTGTGAAGTTTCAGCAGCACTAACAGTTTCTGCTTCTAACTCCCCCTCAATACTGTTCTTCTCCCCATCATGCTCCCCCTCAACTTTTTTTTTCCTCATTCAGGTTTACTTCAGCCTCTGACTCCCCCTTTTTGGGAGCATCAGACACTGGTTCCCTTCTCTTTAGCACAAATTGTTTCCTTTTCTTCTTTTGAATCAGCCTTGTCACCATCTTCTTTAGTTTTGCAATCTGGACTTGTTGTGACAGGATCACCAGCTTCATCTCCTCTATTTCTTTTCCTTGTTTCAGAACATCTAGGTTGATGTTACCCATTGTCTCCATCAATTCATCATAGTTATATCTGTCCTCACCTTCTCCAGGAGTGTTACCCTCTATTGAAGGATCATGGGATCTTTTATTAGTGGAAGTCTTCTGCCTAGCAGAAGCACTGTCCACCCCTGTGGTTTCTTGCCACCAGGGACCTTCAAATGATTGCTCATTCAAAGTTGCCATGGGGGAGGTCTTATTGATGTTACCACTTTCCTCCTCTGTGCTAGCAGGAGTAGTGGCAACCTCATCACCCATATGCTCTACCTCCTCCTCAGAGAGCACCTCCTTTGGGTTGGGAGACACCCTTGTGGATTCCCTTTGAATATTCTCTACTGGAGAATGCTCCAATAGAGGGCTTAAAGGCTTGGGGAATGATGGTACAAGAAGGGAAGGAGCCTTCTTTACCTGTTTTCTCTTGTAAGTTTGGGTGATAGGAGAGGTTGGTATTTCAAGAAGGGACTGGGGAATTGATTTTGAGAGGGAAGGTTGGTCTTGGCTAGCAGTGGGTTGGTCTAATGGGGGCCTTGACCCTGCTACCATACCTTCATGGGGTTGGGACACTACCATCATTGTAGAGAACAATGGGGTGTCAACTCCTTCAGAGTCCCCAGCAGATCTTCTCATATTTGAGAAAACCTTGCCTTTGGGGGGTTTAGGTACATATACCCCAACAGGTTGAGGTATATCCGTCAATTCATGAGTAATAACTTCTTGAACAAACCTGGGATACATAAAGAAGCTCTTTTTGTTTCCCATGTTTAAGACAAGATCACTGAAAATCATTTTAGAAAAATTATACTGTCTGGCAGTGGCCAAGCACACCAAAGCATAAGCAATAGTGCTGCTGAACTCACTCCATCCAGTAGTCTTTTTGGAGATACAATGCATAAGAGTATGGACAAAGAAACGCCATTGGGGTGAAAATTTTGCTTTAGAGAATTTGAAAACTCCCAATGGGCCTCCATACCCCATTCTTGTAAGATTGGAAAACAGTTCATCGTTTGGAATGGAGGTTATACCAGAGGCATCGTCTAGACGTAGACTGATGCGAATAACCTCTTCAGTAACCGTTAGTGATTGATCACAGATTCTTGTCTTGATCATTTGCACACCATTCTCAACAACAATGGTTGCATTAGCCCAGAACTGCCTTTGATGCTCGATATAGATTGTAGGGGATACAATAAGAGCATGAGCAATGTGGCTTGACTTGAGGAAATCCACAATCTGATGAAATCCTGCAGCTTGCTTTGGCTTTTGTAGCATCGCAATCTCATTGTGCTCGTCGATGAAAGTCATGGATGCCATTGATCTTAGTGAAAAGCTTGCCTGAAAACTTCGAACTTGAGAGAGAAAAGGTTTAGAGCGCAAGAGAACAGTACGCAAAGAGTCGTTATGAACTTTTAGGCGGGCAAAGAGTATTTATAGTATTCAGAACATAAGCAGTATTAACCTAGAGCAGTATTAACTACTAGCAGTATTAACTAACTAGCAGTACTAACTACTAGCAGTATTAACTACTAGCAGTATTAACTACTAGCAGTATTAACTGAAAGCAGTATTAACTACTAGCAGTATTAACTAACTAGCAGTATTAACTGAAAGCAGTATTAACCACTAGCAGTATTAACCACTAGCAGTATTAACTAACTAGCAGTATTAACTGAAAGCAGTATGAACCACTAGCAGTATTAACTGCTAGCAGTATTAACTGAAAGCAGTATTAACTACTAGCAGTATTAACTAACTAGCAGTATTAACTGAAAGCAGTATTAACCACTTACTCCTTTAAACTTGCTAAACACTGAGTACTGCTATGCATATCCTGAAAAAGAAGATTAGTAACTCCAAGAATAAATAATATACAGGTATAAAACCACTTTTTGAGAAGGAGATTATTCAGAGTTGATCATTCCCACACTTGTTACCAAGAAGGTGAATCTACCCACATCAAAAGCTTTAGTGAATAGATCAGCAAACTGATTATCAGTGTGAACTTTGACAACTTGAATAAGTTTCTTTTCATTACAATCTCTTATAAAGTGATACCTGATCTCAATGTGCTTTGTCTTTGAGTGCTTGACTGGATTATTCACAATGCTAATAGCACTGCTGTTGTCAATAAAAATTGGAGTGTGGAGAAAGGTTACCCCATAATCCAACATTTGATTCTGAATCCATAAGACTTGAGAACAGCAACTTGCAGCTGCTATGTACTCAGCCTCTGTTGTAGATGTGGATACTGTGGTTTGTTTCTTGCACTGCCATGAGACTAGTCTAGCACCCAAAAACGGACATCCTCCAGAAGTAGATTTTCTGTCCAAGTTTGCCCCACCTAGATCACTGTCTGAGTATGCTATTAGGTCAAAGGGTGAGTCATGAGGATACCAAAGTCCCAATCTGGGTTGCCCTTTGAGATATCTGAATATCCTCTTAACAGCTTGGAAGTGAGATTGCTTTGGCCTAACTTGGAATCTTGCACATACACAGACTGGAAACATTATATATGGCCTTGATGCTGTGAGATACATGAGAGAGCCAATCATGGATCTGTAATGATGCACATCTATATCCTCCCCCTCAGGATCTGCTGATATTTGCTTGTGTGTTTCCATAGGTGTGCTTGCAGGTTTTGACTCTGAGAAACCAAACTTGGTTAGAATGTCCTGCACATACTTGGATTGACAGATGAAGATTCCATCTGACTTTTGTTGAACTTGGAGTCCAAGGAAGAAAGTAAGTTCCCCCATGGAACTCATTTTGAACCTTTGATGCATTAAATCCTCAAACTCTTTGCACAAGTTGTTTCTTGTAGATCCAAAGATAATGTCATCAACATAGATTTGGACCAGCAAGATATCCTTCTTCTTTCTCTTGATAAATAGAGTCTTATCAATGACTCCTCTTTCAAAGTCATTTTCCAAGAGATAGGATGACAGAGTGTCATACCATGCTCTTGGAGCTTGATGTAGTCCATAAAGTGCTTTATTTAATTTGTATACCCTGTCTGGATAGCTTGGGTTTTCAAACCCTGGTGGTTGACAGACATATACTTCTTCTTCAATTGAGCCATAGAGAAAAGCACTTTTTACATCCATTTGATAGACTTTGAAATTCATGTAAGAAGCATAGGCTAGGAATAGTCTGATTGCTTCTATCCTAGCCACAGGTGCAAAAACTTCTTCATAATCTATACCCTCTTCTTGAGTATATCCCTGAGCCACCAGCCTTGCTTTGTTTCTTATGATAATACCTCTTTCATCTCTCTTGTTTCTGAAAATCCATTTTGTGCCAATTGCTCTGTGACCTTTAGGAAGGTCTACTAGATCCCATACATCTTGTAGCTTGAACTGTAACAGTTCTTCTTGCATTGCTTCTATCCAGCTAGATTCTTTCATAGCATCATGTGCCTTTTTAGGCTCAAGCTGAGATAGAAAACAAGAAAGCACTGTATGCTGTTGATCTTGCATTTCCTGAAGCCTGCTTTGATGTCTAGTCATCATAGGAGAAGAGATATCTCCTATTACCAGCTGTGGAGGATGATTCTTTTGAACTCTGGTGTTATGACTAGGTTCTTCATTCAGTCCAGCTTCTTCACTCTGACTTGGTCCAGTAAATGATTCCTTTTCACAGTCTTCAGCAGAATTTACTGTGGGTATGGGAAAAATCACAGATTTAGATATACTTTCTTGAACTTGTGTGGTCCCTGATCCTGAACCTGCATTCTCGTTACTGAAACCAAAAGAGTTAGTTAGTGAATCAATGTCAAATAGCCACTGAGGTCCAGACCCAACAGGATTTGGTGTGTTCTCATTGCATTTGACATTGTCACTTTCTTCAATTATTCTAGAAGATGAGTTAAAAACTCTGTAGGCCTTACTCTGAGATGAATATCCAACAAGAAATCCATCATCTGCTTTGCTATCAAACTTACCTAAGTGAGATTTGGTATTTAGAATTGCACAAGGACAGCCAAAAGGTTTGAAGAAACCAATGAAAGGTTTTCTTTTATTTAAAAGCTCATATGAGGTCTTGTTCTTTTGCTTGACCACTAGAACTCTGTTTTGGACATAACAAGCAGTATTAACTGCTTCAGCCCAGAAGGTAATTGGCAATTTTGAATCAGCCAACAGAGATCTAGCAGCCTCTATTAGTGTTCTATTTCTCTTTTCAGCAATACCATTCTGTTGAGGAGTCCTAGGAGCACTATATTGCCTCTCAATACCTTTTTCTTCACAAAAGGAGTTTAGATCATGATTTTTAAACTCAGTTCCATTATCTGATCTAATGACTTTTACTCTTTGATTAGTTTGGTTTTCAATTCTTAGAATAAAGGATTTGATAAGTCCACTTGTCTCATCCTTAGTCCTTAGAAAATATACCCAAGTAAATCTGGAGTAATCATCAATAATAACCAAGCAGTAAGATTTCTTGCCTATACTCATAACATTTGTAGGACCAAACAGATCCATATGCAGTAACTGGAGACAAGAAGAAACAGAATTTAACTCTTTGGTCTTATGAGAAGTTTTGTGCTGTTTGCCTTTAAGACAAGCAACACAATGATCATCACATGAAAAGACTTTTGAAGGTAAACCTCTTACAAGGTTGTTTTTAACAAGATTTTTCATAGTCTTGAAATTAATGTGACACATCCTTCTGTGCCATAGAGAGGATTCATCTACAGAGGCTTTTGAAACAAGACAATTTAGAGATGAATCACTATCAACATTGTCCATATCCAGACAGTAAACATTGTCCTTTCTTGGAGTTCTAAGTAGTATCATGCTTTCATCAACTACCTTGAACCCTGGAGCAAGGATCATACACTCATTATTAGTAAATAATATACTATGTTGTTTGTCACAAACCTGTGATACACTTAACAGGTTGTACTTTAATTGATCAACATAGTAGACATTCTCAAATGTCATCTTACCTTTGGTGACATTACCTTTTCCACTTATCTTACCACCAGTAAGATTATCTCCAAATGCAACATGTCCTCCATTGATATGCTTGAAATCCTGAAGGCATGACATGTTGCCTGTCATGTGCCTAGAGCAACCACTATCAACATGCCAAATGCTCTTTCCCTTGAGCTGTTGGTTGCCCTGCACATTAGATAAATCAATTAGTATGAAATAGGAACCCAAGCCAAAGTGGTCTTGGGTACCCCTTTCTCATCAAAATACTTGCATTCTTTCTTGACAAGATTTTTGAACTTTAACTCCTCATTCTTGGAGTACTTTGTTACAATAATAGGCTTGGAAATATTTTTGCTAGAATCAGTACTGGTTTTAGAAGTACTAACTGCCTTGGCAGCACTTGCATGCTTAGCAGTACTAACCTTGTTAGCAGTAGTAACTGTGTTAGCAGCAGTAACTGTGTTGGCAGTATTAACCTTTGAAAAGGTATTAACAGTATTAGCAGCATTAATATTTTCAGCAGTACTAACACTGTTAGCAGTACTAACACTGTTAGTACTTCTAGGTACCCACATTTTGACACTTTCTTTTAAAATCTTTTTCTTTAAAGTGCCTTTACTTTCCACAGACTTCTTTATCACATGTTTCTTTCCAGCCTTCCTATAACCAACAGGTTTTTGCACAAATCTTTGAAAGTTCATCTGTTGGTTAATAGGGTTAAAGTAACAATACTTAGCCAAATGATTCAACTTGCCACATATAAAACAAGGTTTTGGTCTATTGATTTTATTCAGATCAACTCCTTGTTTCTGAGCCCATTGATTATTCCAGTTTCTTTGATTTCCTCTTTTTAAACCAGAATTTAGGCTCTTGGCTTTATTGCAATCACACTGTTTACAAGTTCCAGGATTCACAACTGTGGTTTGTTTGTAATGAACCTTGTTATCCTTTCCTTTAGTCTTCTCTATCTCCTTGGATTTGACCCAGATTTTCCCACATCCCTCATTGGTGATAATATTGTTTTCTAATGGTATCTTTTTACTCACAGTATTATCCCTGTTCTCACTGGCTTCTTTCTCAGTCAAATCCTTAACTACTACCTCATTCAAAGGATCTATCTTAAAAGCTTCTTCAGACAAGTCCTTTTTCTCCTTAGTTTCTAACAAGTCTGATGTAGGAGAAATATAGTTGTTATTGTAAGGAGGGGGTGTATTGTTGTATCCAATACCAGGCTTCATCTTATCATGTATCTGAGCCTTTAGAAGAGAATCCATTGCTTTTGAAGCATAAGAAAACTTTTCTATGTCAAGCTTAACTTTTGACAGTTCCTCTTTCAGCCTATCATTCTCTTCTAATGACTTAGACAGTTTGGTTTCTAACTCATTCTTTTCCCACTTCCAATAGTTTGTGTCATAAGAGTGTTGAAGTTCATTAGCTTGAAAGCCTTTGATTTGCTCTTCAAATCTCTCTACTATCAACACATAATCTCTTCTGTCCTTTTCTAATCTTTTGAGGTCATCACACATACTTTGATTGTGATCCCTGTATCTTGTAACAGTGTCAATGCAAGATTTAGTGCAAAGATTAGAACTTACCTCAGTGGGGAGATCAGACACTTCTGCCATAAGAGCTTGGTTCTAAATGGCTTCCTCAGCTTGATCACTCCAGTCAAATCCCATTCCTTGTTGAGAAACAAGGGCTTGAGCAGGATTCTTGTTCAGATTGTATCCTCCATTCTGAGCTTGTTGATGGTTGTTGTTTGGAACAGCACTCCTGCATTCTCTAGCAAAGTGTCCTTTCTTGTGACACTTATAACATTCCACCTTGGTTTTGTCAAAACCAGCTCCATCTTCTCTTCTTTGAGAGAAGTTATTTCTTCCAGTTCTTTTAATGAACTTCTTCACCCTCATGGATAACATGGCCATCTGCCATTTAATATCCATCTCCTCCAGATCATCACGGTGAATTTGATCCAGATCATCATTAATCAAAGAATTGCTGCTATGACTGGACAAAAAGGCTTCAAAGATAGTTTCAGTGCCTTTTTCTGAACTTACTCCACTGGCAGTACTAACTGCTTCAGGATTGGCAGTAGTATCAGTGGATGCTGAAAGAAGTGCAGCATTGTGAATATAACCAGAGGGCTTCTTCTTGATTTCTACCTCAGTTTCAAAAACTCTTAGATCATTGTATAGATCATCAAGTTCTTTCTCTTCCAGATTGTCACTCTGTCTATATGAGACAGTGTACATAGTCCATTCATCCCCAAGAGATCTGAGGAATTTTCTGTTGATATCATCTTGTTCCATCTTCACCCCTACAGTAGCCAGTTCACCTATGATTTTGTTGAACCTATCAAAAGTTTGAGTCATAGACTCATTCTTTGTGGAAGTGAAGTTCTCATACTGCTGCTTTAGAACATCTCTTTGATTTCTTTTGATGCTCTTAGTTCCAGCAAATCTTTTCTCTAGAGCATTCCAGAGAATCTGAGCATCAGTGCAGTTGCAAAATTGATGCTGGTATTCATTGGGAATGGCCAAGAGCAGAGTGCTCAAGGCCTTCATCTCTGTTTATCTGATCTTCCTCTCACCATCTGTCTTTGGTGGAGGTCTTTTCCCATCTGGTCCTATCCTTCCAGCTTCAGAAGGACCATTCTCAATGATATCCCACATTGAGTAATCAGTGAGAAGAATATATTGTCTGATTCTTATCTTCCACATGTCAAACTCACTTGGTTTGAGCATTGGAACCTTAGAAACCAAAGTACTGCTTGATTCTGTAAAATTTTCCATGATGAAAAACTGTTTCTGAGAGAGTTTGGCTCTAATACCACTTGTCAGGATCGAATTCTCAACAAGAATTAATTCTCAGAAACAATATCAAAGAAGTTTGCGAAATAACACTTTGATATTTAATCAAAACAGTAAATCACAGTAGATATGAAGAACAAACTGTAAACTTGTATTGAATGCTTTGAAGTTACAAGATTACACACTCAACCTCAATATTGATGAACAGGCTCACCAATACGAATTCTACTTCTCTAGAATTAGGATCTATGCCTTGAGGTTGATTTTCTCTTTGATAGAATGAAAAACAAAAACTCTATGTTCTATCTATTCTATACATCGTATACATATACTAGTCAAAAGATAATTACAATAATCAAACAAATCTTCAGTATATCTTCCATGTATATCTCAAAGCTTCCATAATCTTCAGATTATCCAGCTGTCATTCTTTCCATCCGAATCTCTTAAGCAGCACTAACCATGATTAGCAGCATTAACTTCTTCTAGCAGCATTAACTACTAAGCAGCACTAACTACTAGCAATACTAACTAGCTAAGCAGTACTAACTTTGTTCAAGCAACACTAACTTTGACTAGCAGTATTAATAGTACTAGCAGTAGTAATACTCAACAGTATTAACCTTAAAGTCTTCTAGCAGTATTAACTCTGAACCAGCAGCATTAACCATACTTGAGTTTTTCTTCAGTTCCCAACACTCCTACTTCAGACTTGTTAGAAACCAAGGAGAAAAAGGACTTGTCTGAGGAAGCTCTTAAGATAGATCCTTTGGATGAGGTAGTAGTTAAGGATTTGACTGAGAAAGAAGCTAGTAAGAATAGGGATAATACTGTGAGTAAAAAGATACCATTAGAAAACAATATTATCACCAATGAGGGATGTGGGAAAATCTGGGTCAAGTCCAAGGAGATAGAGAAGATCAAAGGAAAGGATAACAAGGTTCATTACAAACAAACCACGGTTGTGAATCCTGGATCTTGTAAACAGTGTGCTTGCAATAAAGCTAAGAGCCTAAATTCTGGTATAAAAAGAGGTAATCAAAGAAACTGGAATAATCAATGGGCTCAGAAACAAGGAGTTGATATGAATAAAATCAATAGACAAAAACCTTGTTTCATATGTGGCAAGTTGAATCATTTGGCTAAGTATTGCTTCTTTAACCCTATTAATCAACAGATAAACTTTCAAAGATTTGTGCAAAAACCTGTTGGTTATAGGAAGGCTGGAAAGAAACATGTGATGAAGAAATCTGTTGAAAGTAAAGGCCCTATGAAAAATAAGGTTTTAAAAGAAAGTATTTTACTATGGGTACCTAGAAGTACTAACAGTGTTAGTACTGCTAAAAATATTAGTACTGCTAACACAGTTACTACTGCTAACAGTGTTAGTACTGCTGAAAATATTAATGCTGCTAACACAGTTACTACTGCTAACAAGGTTAGTACTGCTAAGCATGCAAGTGCTGCTAAGGCAGTTAGTACTTCTAAAATCAGTATTGCTTATAGCAAAAATGTTTCCAAGCCTATTATTGTGACAAAATACTCCAAGCATGAGGAGTCAAAGTTTAAAAATCTTGTCAAGAAAGAATGCAAGTATTTTGATGAGAAAGGGGTACCCAAGACCACTTTGGCTTGGGTTCCTTATTCAAACTAACTGATTCATCTAATGTGCAGGGCAACCAACAGCTCAAAGCAAAGAGCATTTGGCATGTTGATAGTGGTTGCTCTAGGCACATGACAGGTAACATGTCATGCCTTCAGGATTTCAAGCATATCAATGGAGGACATGTTGCTTTTGGAAATGATCTTACTGGTGGTAAAATAAGTGGCAAAGGTAATGTCACAAAAGGTAAGATGACATTTGAGGATGTCTACTATGTTGATCAATTGAAGTACAACCTGTTAAGTGTATCACAGGTTTGTGACAAACAACATAGCATATTATTTACAAACACAGAGTGTATGATCCTTGCTCCAGGGTTCAAAGTAGTTGATGAAAGCTTGATACTACTTAGAACTCCAAGAAAGGACAATGTTTATTGTCTAGATATGGACAATGTTAATAGTGATTCATCCCTGAACTGTCTTGTTTCAAAAGCTTCTGTGGATGAATCCTCTCTATGGCACAGAAGGATGTGTCACATGAATTTCAAGACTATGAACAAACTTGTTAAAAACAACCTTGTAAGAGGTTTACCTTCAAAAGTCTTTTCATGTGATGATCATTGTGTTGCTTGTCTTAAAGGCAAACAACACAAAATTTCTCATAAGACCAAAGAGTTAAATTCTATTTCTTCTTGTCTCCAGTTACTGCATATGGATCTGTTTGGTCCTACAAATGTTATGAGTATAGGCAAGAAATCTTACTGCTTGGTTATTGTTGATGATTACTCCAGATTTACTTGGGTATATTTTCTAAGGACTAAGGATGAGACAAGTGGACTTATCAAATCTTTTATTCTAAGAATTGAAAACCAAACTAATCAAAGAGTAAAAGTCATTAGATCAGATAATGGAACTGAGTTTAAAAATCATGATCTAAACACCTTTTGTGAAGAGAAAGGTATTGAGAGACAATATAGTGCTCCTAGGACTCCTCAACAGAATGGAGTTGCTGAAAGGAGAAATAGGACACTAATAGAGGCTGCTAGATCTCTGTTGGCTGATTCAAAATTGCCAATTACCTTCTGGGCTGAAGCAGTTAATACTGCTTGTTATGTCCAAAACAGAGTTCTAGTGGTCAAGCAAAAGAACAAGACCCCATATGAGCTTTTAAATAAAAGAAAACCTTTCATTGGATTTTTCAAACCTTTTGGGTGTCCTTGTACTATTCTCAATACCAAATCTTACTTAGGTAAGTTTGATAGCAAAGCAGATGATGGATTTCTTGTTGGCTACTCATCTCAGAGTAAGGCTTACAGAGTCTTTAACTCTTCTTCCAGAATAATTGAAGAAAGTGACAATGTCAAATGCAATGAGAACACACCAAATCCAATTGGGTCTGGTCCTCAGTGGCTATTTGACATTGACTCACTAACTAACTCTTTTGGTTTCAGTAGTGATGATTATGCAGGTACAGGGAGTGGAGAATCAGGGACTACACAAGTCTCAGAAAGTATATCTCAATCTGTGATATTTCCCATACCCACAGTGAATCCTGTTGAAGACTGTGAAAAGGAACCATCTACTGGACCAAGTCAATGTGAAGAAGAAAGTAGAGATGAGGAGACTCAAGAAAATAAAGAACCAGAAGTGGCTACTGAAAACACTTCAGTTGAGTTGAATGACTCTAATCTAGAGTTGGGACTTAATGAAGAACCTAGTCATCACACCAGAATACAAAAGAATCATCCTCCACAGCTGGTAATAGGAGATATATCCTCTCCTATGATGACTAGAAATCAAAGTAAACTTCAAGAAATCCAAAATCAACAACACACAGTGCTTTCTTGCTTTTTATCCCAGCTTGAGCCTAAAAAGGCACATGATGCTATGAAAGAATCCAGTTGGATAGAAGCCATGCAAGAAGAGCTACTGCAGTTCAAGATGCAAGATGTTTGGGATCTGGTAGACCTTCCTAAAGGTCAAAGGGCAATAGAAACAAAATGGGTCTTCAGGAATAAGAGAGATGAAAGAGGTATAGTGATAAGGAATAAAGCAAGGCTGGTGGCTCAAGGGTATACACAAGAAGAAGGAATAGACTATGAAGAAGTATTTGCACCTGTGGCCAGGATAGAAGCAATTAGATTATTCCTGGCTTATGCTTCCTACATGAAATTCAAAGTCTATCAGATGGATGTGAAAAGTGCATTTCTTTATGGTTCAATTGAAGAAGAAGTATATGTCTGTCAACCACCAGGGTTTGAAAACCCAAGCTATCCAGACAGAGTATACAAATTGAAGAAAGCACTTTATGGACTACATCAAGCTCCAAGAGCATGGTATCACACTCTGTCATCCTATCTCTTGGAAAATGGCTTTGAAAGAGGAGTTATTGATAAGACTCTATTTATCAAGAGAAAGAAGAAGGATATCTTGCTGGTCCAAATCTATGTTGATGATATTATCTTTGGATCAACAAGAGACAACATGTGCAAGGAGTTTGAGGAACTAATGCATCAAAGGTTCAAAATGAGTTCCATGGGGGAACTTACTTTCTTCCTTGGACTCCAAGTTCAACAGAAGACAGATGGAATCTTCATATGTCAGTCCAAGTATGTGCAGGACATTCTAACCAAGTTTGGTTTCTCAGATTCAAAACCTGCTAGCACACCTATGGAGACACACAAGCAGATAACAGCAGATCTTGAGGGGGAGGATATGGATGTTCATCATTATAGATCCATGATTGGCTCTCTCATGTATCTTACAGCCTCTAGGCCAGATATAATGTTTCCAGTCTGTGTGTGTGCAAGATTCCAAGTTAGGCCAAAGCAATCTCACTATCAAGTTGTTAAGAGGATATTCATATATCTCAAAGGGCAACCCAGATTGGGACTTTGGTATCCTCATGACTCATCCTTTGACCTACTTGCATACTCAGATAGTGATCTAGGTGGAGCAAACTTGGACAGAAAATCTACTTCTGGAGGATGTCAGTTTTTGGGTGCAAGACTAGTGTCTTGGCAGTGCAAGAAACAAACCACAGTATCCACATCTACAACAGAGGCAGAGTACATAGCAGCTGCAAGTTGCTGTTCTCAAGTCTTATGGATTCAGAATCAAATGTTGGATTATGGGGTAACCTTTCTACACTCTCCAATTTTTATTGATAACAGCAGTGCTATTAGCATTGTGAATAATCCTGTCAAGCACTCAAAGACAAAGCACATTGAAATCAGGTATCACTTCATAAGAGACTGTAATGAAAAGAAACTTATTCAAGTTGTAAAAGTTCACACTGATAATCAGTTTGCTGATCTATTCACTAAAGCTTTTGATGTGGGTAGATTCACTTTCTTGGTAACAAGTGTGGGAATGATCAACTCTGAATAAGCCCCTTCTCAAAAAGTGGTTCTATACCTGTATATTGTTTATTCTTGGTGTTACTAATCTTCTTTTTCAGGATATGTATAGTAGTACTCAGTGTTTCGCAAGTTTAAAGGAGTAAGTTTAGTTAATACTGCTAGTAGTTAATACTGCTTTCAGTTAATACTGCTAGTAGTTAATACTGCTCTCAGTTAATACTGCTAGTTAGTTAATACTGCTAGTAGTTAATACTGCTCTCAGTTAATACTGCTAGTAGTTAATACTGCTCTCAGTTAATACTGCTAGTAGTTAATATTGCTTTCAGTTAATACTGCTAGTAGTTAATACTGCTTTCAGTTAATACTGCTCTAGGTTAATACTGCTTATGTCCCGAATACTATAAATACTCTTTGCCCGCCTAAAAGCTCATAACGACTCTTTGCATACTGTTCACTTGCGCTCTAAACCCTTTCTCTCTCAAAGTTCAAAGTTTTCAGGCAAGAATCTTCAAGGTCAATGGCATCAATGGCGTTCATTGACGAGCACAATGAAATCGCGATGCTCCAAAAGCCAAAGCAAGCTGAAGGTTTTCATCAGATAGTCGACTTTCTGAAGTCTAGCCACATTGCCCATGCTCTCACTATGTCTCCTACTATCTTCATAGAGCATCAGAGGCAATTCTGGGCACATGCCACCATTGTTACTGAGGATGGTGTGCAAATGATCAAGACGACAGTATGTGGCAAGCCATTGACAGTTACTGAAGAAGTAATTCGCATCAGTCTACGTCTAGACGATGCCTCTGGTATAACTTCTATCCCTAATGATGAACTGTTTTCTACTCTTAAAAAAATGGGGTATGGAGGCCCATTGGGTGTTTTTAAGTTCTCAAAAGCTAAATTCTCACCCCAATGGCGTTTTCTTGTTCATACCTTGATGCACTGCATTTCTAAAAAGACCACTGGCTGGAGTGAGTTCAGCAGTCCCATTGCTTATGCTTTGGTCTGTTTGGCCACTGCCAGAAGGTACAATTTTTCACAAATGATTTTCAATGATCTTGTCTCAAACATGGGAAACAAAAAGAGCTTTTATATGTATCCCAGGTTTGTTCAAGCAGTAATCAACCATGAATTGACGGATATTCCTCATTCTGATGGAATATATGTACCAAAACCCCCTAAAGGCAAGGTTTTCTCAAATATGAGAAGATCTGCTGGGGACTCGGAAGGAGTAGACACCCCATTGTTCTCTACAATGATGGTGGTGTCCCAAACTAATGAAGGTATGGTAGCAGGGTCAAGGCCCCCATTAGACCAACCCACTGCTAGCCAATCCCAACCTTCCATCTCTCAAATTTTCCCTCAGTCCTTTGCTGCTAAACCCACTCCCATAATATCCAAGACCTATGTCAAGAGAAAGGTACACAAGGCTCCTTCCCTTGGTGTACCTACTATTAACCAAGAGCCTCAAAGCCCTCTATTGGAGCATTCTCCAGTAGAGAATATCCAAAGGGAATCCACTAGGGTGTCTCCCAACCCAAAGGAGGTGCTCTCTGAGGAGGAGGAAGAGCATATGGGAGAGAAGGCTGCCACTACTCCTGCTAGCTCAGAGGAGGTCAGTGGTAACATCCATAAGACCTTCCCCATGGCAACTTTGAATGAGCAATCATTCAAAGGTCCCCGGTGCCAAGAAACCAAGGGGGTGGATAGTGCTTCTGCTAGGCAGAAGACTTCCACTACAAAAAGATCCAATGATCCTTCAAAAAAGGGTAACACTTCTTGAGAGGGTGAGGACAGATATACTTACTATGAATTGATGGAAACAATGGGGAACATCAACCAAGATGTTCTCAAACAAGGAAAAGAAATTGAAGAGATGAAGATGGTCATCCTGTCACAACAAATCCAGATTGCCAAATTAAAGAAAATGGTGACAAGATTGGTGCATAAGCAGAGGAGAAAACAATTTGTTTTAAAGAAGAGGTCAAATAAGAAAAATGCTTCCAAAAAGGGGGAGAATTCAAGCTCAGAACAGATAGATCAACAGTTTGAGGGGGAGTTTGTTGAAGAAAGGGCTGAATTTGTTGAAGAAAAGGCAGCAGCAGAAATAACACCAGCAGCAGCAACAACCCCAGCAGCAGAAACTGTTACTACTGCTAAGCCAAAACAAGCAGCAGAAACTATTACTACTGCTAAGCCAAAACAAGCAGCAGAAACTGTTAGTGCTGCTGAAACTTCACAAGCAGCAGTACCAGAGTTAACACCAACAGAAATTGAAGTAGCTGAAATGCTCATCAAAGCAAAGAATGACACTCCCAAAGCAAAGGGAGTGGTCATAAATGAAGGGGGAGCAGAGAAAATAGAGAAGAAAGAAATGGGTGCAGATACAAGGAAAAAGGGAAAAGCAAAGATGATAGAATCTGATCAATCATCTAAAAAGCAAAAGATGATTGAGTCAGATGAAGCATTAGCAAAGAAAATGCAAGAGGAGTTAGATCTAGCAGAAAAGGAACAGGTTGAAAAAGACAGAGAAATGGCCAGAGCACTTGCAAATGAGTTAAATGAAGCATTTCAGAAAGGGCTGGAAACAGAGAAAGCTAAGTAGAGAGCAATGTGCTTGAAAAAGGCTATGATGGCCAGAACAAGTGCTAAGAAGAGAAGACCTTCACAAACTTACCTTGCCACTCAGGAAAGAAACAAAATGATAACTTTCTTGAGGAGTGCAATTGGTGTAAAGAAAGAAATGTTTGTAAAGATGAATTTTGATCAAATCAAGGAGCTATATGAGAAAGAAATGGGGAAGCTGAAGAGTAATGAAAA
The DNA here is from genome assembly GCA_954870635.1 of Arctium minus. Taxonomy (NCBI): domain Eukaryota; kingdom Viridiplantae; phylum Streptophyta; class Magnoliopsida; order Asterales; family Asteraceae; genus Arctium; species Arctium minus. The sequence continues at coordinate 150,101,774 of OX941081.1, forward strand.
GGACAGAGTGGAGTTTGAAAAGAAAGCTAAGGAGAGGCATGATGTGAATATCAATAAACCCTTCCCTGAAAGTGAAGAGGGAACTCCAACAAAGAAAAAGGTAGAGATTAAGGAAGAAGAGACTCTAGCTCAGAAGATCAAGAAGATAAAAAGAGTTAAGTCTATTGCTTCTAAAGGCCCTAGATCAGAAGAAAGGAAAAAGGAAGAAAAGAAGAAAGAAGCTACTATAGGACAAGGGCAAAGGATACTGAAGAGAACCAAGATGATGGCCAACAGAAAGAAAGTTGAAAAGAAGTCTAGAGTAGAAGAAGAAAAGAAAGTTGAATCTCAGGAAGAAATACCACAGAGTTCAGATGTAAACATGTACATGGTGGTAATGGATAAAATTCCAAAGCCTATTTCAGCTGAACCTGTTGGATTCAAACCTCCTGAAGTTATCCTCTAGGATACTGTAGAGGTGGATGGTAAAGAGTACATCAGATTGAAAAGAAAGGATGAAAGGTATGAAGTCTACAGCACCTGGAGAAAAATTGTCAGAGAGTGTTCAAGATCTGATTTGGAAGAAATGTTTGCAGTGGGGATGAAAGTTCATGCAGATCAGTTGACAGCTCCAGGGTTACCAATTGTGAAGCTAGTTATGGAATATTTGTGCATGTTGTTCAAACCAGAAGCAGTAAAGCATTTGATAAAAGATGTATTTAAGACTGTTAGAGGATGGACTCTATATGAAAGGAGTGGAGTCTACGAACTAGCATTGGATACTTTTCACAGGGAGTATTACTTGGTGGATAGGGTATACAACCATACAAATCTGAAGCTTCATGCCATGTTAAATAAGAAGTTGAGTTGTACACCAAATTCAGAAATGGCAAAGTACTTAATTCAAAGAACTATTAATCAGAGCATGGGACTGGATCCTAACATTGGAGTAGATCAATGAAGATTTTGGAAGCATTTGAAGAACTTGACTTCTCTTTCTAAAAGTCAAGTTAGGGGGAGATTGTTGGGAACTGAAGATGTGAACAAGTCTTTAATGCTGCTAGTTCAGAATTACTACTGCCAGAGGACTTCAAAGTTAATACTGCTGAGTATTACTACTGCTAGTAGAATTAATACTGCTAGTCAAAGTTAGTGCTGCTTGAACAAAGTTAGTACTGCTTAGCTAGTTAGTACTGCTAGTGGTTAGTGCTGCTTAGTAGTTAATGCTGCTAAGACCAAGTTAATGCTGCTAGAAGAAATTAATGCTGCTGAGCATAGTTAGTACTGCTTTTGACTTAAAGAACCGGATGGAAAGGATGACAGCTGGAAAGAATCAAGATATTCATGGAAGGCTTGAAGATAATGATGGAAGACATACTGAAGATATTTTATTTATTGTAATTATCTTTTTATTCAGTATATGTACAGATTTGATAGAATAGTTTAGAAAGAGATTAATTTATTCATTCTAAGTTTTTAGAAAAAATCAACCTCAAGGCATAGATCCTAATTCTAGAGAAGTAGAATTCGTATTGGTGAGTCTGTTCATCAATATTGAGGTTGTGTGTTTAATCTTGTAACTTCAAGCATTCAATACAAGTTTACAAGTTGTTGATTGTATACTGTTTTGGTTTACTGTTTTATTGAATATCAAAGTGTTATTCCGCAACTTCTTTGATATTAGTTTCTGAGAATTTATTCTTGTTAAGAATTCGATCCTGACATGATGAGATGATCAGAGTCAGGAATCTCATGGCTGGAATACTTTGTCTTTATTATAGGTCTGTCAGAATTAACACTGATAGCAGTACTATCCTTGTTAGCAGTATTAACTTGGTCAACAACACTAACTTTGTTAGCAGTACTATTCTCATTAGCAGTACTAACTTGGTCAGCAGTACTAACTTTATTAACAATACTAACTTGGTCAGCAGTAGTATTGCTATCAGCAACAATATTTCTATTAGCAGTACTATTTGAGGTAGCAGTACTAACAGGTTTAGTTTCTTTTAGGACCCAAATTAAGACACATTTGTTTGCTTTCCTATTCTTTGAGTTACTCCTTGCTTTGCTTGGAGTGTTTTCTTTTTCTTTAGCAAACTTATTCTGAATATGAGATTTTGTAGTCCCAATTTTCATTGATGCTGTTCTCACATTAGCAGCCATGTGGTTCCTTGATTGCTTCCTATAACCAACAGATTTTGTGTTTGTCTTTGAAAAGTAATTCTTTGGTTAACAGGATTGAAATAACAGTGTTTGGCTAAATGATTCAACTTGCCACAAATAAAACAAGCCTTTGGTCTATTGATTTTGCTTAGATCAATTCCCTGTTTTTGAGCCCACTGGTTATTTCTGTTTCTCTAATTTCCCCTTATTTTATCATGTTGATGGGGCTTTTTCTGTTGACAAGTACAGGGATTTACAACAGTAGTTTGCATATAGTGATCTCCCTGTACCTTCTCCTTCCCACGGAGATAAAGCACTTCATCACGCATGCCTTGATGAAATAGATCAGCAACATAGTCCTCAAGTGCATTAGCAGATTTACGTTTGTGGCTAGAACGATTCATCCCATGATGATCAAAATCTCTACTATGAGAGTGGTGATCTCTGTCTTCCCTTCTCACTTTTTCTTTCTCACCATGCTTCCTATGCTCCTTGTTAGGTCTAATAAATCCTTCCTCATGACAAGGATTCGGCATGTCAACACTGATGTCACGTTCAACATGACAAGCAATACCTTTCTTCTCGGAATGTAGAGGCCTTATTGTGCCAATGGGCGAGCTCCTATCTTCATGGTGAGGGTTATGGTTCCTACTGGAATGAACATAATGATTTGATGTTGCTGCTGAAGAATTAGGTAAAAAATTGGTGAACTCCTTGAGTAGGTCTGGCTGGTTATGTAGAAGAGCAGCAACAATAGTCTTAAATAGCAAACCTCCTGGTGGACCTCTCTAATGGATTTGTTTTCCTTTCTGTACAAATTCAAAATATCAAGAAAAGATTTGTACACATGATCATCACCTTGAAATCTCATCTTACTTTTTTTTACAAATTGAATGGCTTCTTCAAACTCCATAGGCTTCTTAGCAGGTGGCTCATCCTCGTCTGAGAGGGTGATTTCATATCCCTTCAGGAGGAAGGTATTGAAACCTAGTATTAGCCTTCAGTTCCCTTTGAATAGTTTCTTTACTCTTGCTATCACACCTGTGGTGTCAATTCTTTGTGCCTTAAAATCTTTCATTACATCAAGAAACTCGGTATATTTGTCCCTTTTGTCAAGAAACATCTCTTTGACATCCTTGAGATACGTAAGGGCATCACTAGTTGTCAACTTATGTGTGCTCCCACCACCCATAACTTGGGGTTGCCTAGAGGCTTCAGAGATGATAGGCGGCTTAAGTTGAGAAGCACTCCCTGAAACATCGTCGTCTCTAGACCTCTTCATCCCGATCTAAAAACAGCACATAAGACCAACAGTTGACCCCTCGCTACAGATCACCATCAACAATTCCTCATTTCTCTAAACGAGCAAAAGATCGTCTATTTTCTTCAATTCTACTTCTAATTCACCATTGAAACTTTCAAAAATCACACATACATACGTGTGTATGTATCTACACTCTCTAGTCTGCGTGATTGTGTGTGTGTATGAGACCAGAAACTCTGTGATTGAATGCAAATACTGAATCTAACAATTTGTAAATTGAATTTAGAGAGAGATAGTTGTGTGTATGTATAAAGCTTTAGATACAAAAAAGATGTATGTATATGTTTAAATATATAAACACAATTTTCTGGTGTGTGTTTGTGTGTATACCAGAGAAGAAAAAGGGAGAAGATCAAGGGTGTAGTGATCTCCCTGTACCTTCTCCTTCCCTTTCCCTTTCCTGGAGGTCTCAGCTTTTTCACTTTTAACAGTCTCTTCTCCAATTTTAGACTTCTCCACTTTCTCACTCTTGACAAATGGTTTACCCCCCTTTCATTTGTCAGAATATGGTTTTCTAGGGGAATTACTTTCTGGTCTTCCTTATTGTTATCCTTAGTGTTCTCTTCCTCAGAGTCTGCCTCAACCACTACTCTGTCTAGTGGATCTACTTCAGTGGCTCCTGTAGGTAAGTCCTTCTTCTCTTGTCTTTCTAAGAGGTCTGAGGTGGGTGGAATGTAGTTGTTATTGTAAGGTGGAGGGGTGTTGTTGTAGCCTATACCCCTCTTCAATTTGTCATGAACTTGAGATTTGAGTAAAAAGTCCATTGCTTTAGAAGCATTGGAAAATTTCTCAATATCTAATTTGGCCTTCTCAAATTCACTCCTTATTCTCTCACATTCCTCTCTAGATTTTTCTAGCTTAATCTCTAACTCATTCTTCTCCCACTTCCAATAGTTTTGATCATATGAATGTGGAAGTTCATTATCCTGATATGCCTTAATTTGTTTTTCAAAATTCACAATGATCAACTTAGACTCTCTCCTGTGTTGCTCCAACCTTTTAAGATCATCACACATGCTCTGATTGTGATCCCTGTACTTCTTAACAGTTTCAAGATAGGCTTTAGAGCAAAGTTTAGATTTTACCTCTGTGGGGATTGCAGTGCTTGAAGACTCTGAAACCTCAACCATCAAAGCTTGATTCTGGATTGCCTCATCTGCTTGATCACTCCAATCAAATCCCCATTCCATCTTGTGAAACAAGTGCTTGAGATGAGATCCTGTTGTTTGATTGTTGATTGCTGCTCCCATGCTGTTGAGTGATTCCTCCTCTGCATTCTCTTGCAAAGTTTCCCAGATTATGACACTTGTAGCATTCCACCTTGGATTTGTCAAATCCAGCACCATCTTCTCTTCTCATGGCAAAATTGTTTCTTCCAGTCCTTTTAATGAATCTTTTGATTCTCATGGTAAGCATTGCCATTTGCCACTTGATGTCCATCTCTTCAAGATCATCAACATTTATCTGCTCCAGATCATCATTAATAAGAGAAGTTTTGGCATAACTAGCAAGGAAGGCTTCCAAAACAGAATCATTGAGACCATCCTGTTTTGAGCCATAAACAACACTAATTGATGCTGTATTTGCAGTAGAATCAGTAGTAGATGATAAGAGAGCAGCATTGTGAGAGTATCCAGATGGCTTCTTCTTTGATTCAACCTCTACTTCAAACACCCTGAGGTCATTGTAGAGATCATCAAGTTCCTTATCCTCCAGATTATCATTCTGCCTGAAGGATACTGTATACATTACCCATTATTCACCAAGAGATCTTAGAAACTTTCTGTCGACATCATCATGGTCCATCTTGACACCAACATTGGCCAATTCTCCAATCAACTTGTTGAATCTATCGAAGGTTTGAGTCATAGACTCATTCTTTGTAGACATGAAATTCTCATATTATTGCTTGAGAATTGCTTTCTGATTTCTCTTAGTGCTTTTGGTACCTGAAATCTCTTTTCCAGAGCATTCCACAGGATTCTGGCATCAACACAGTTGCAAAACTGATGTTGGTATTCATTAGGAATTTCCAAGAGCAGAGTGCTCAAGGCTTTCATCTCAGTCTGCCTCATCTTTCTTTCTCCATCAGTCTTTGGTGGAGGTGTCTTGCCATCTGCTCCTATCTCTCCTTCACTTGAGGGACCATTCTCAATGATATCCCACATTGAGTAGTTTGTAAGAAGAATGTACTGCTTGATCCTGATTTTCCACATATCAAACTCATTAGGTTTGAGCATGGGTACCTTTGAAACCAGAACACTGTCGCTTGATCCGTCCATGATGATTATTGAGTTCTGAGTTCCACTACTCTGATACCACTTGTCAGGATCGAAAGTCGAAACAAGAATTAAACTTAAACACTCAGAAACTATGTTAAAGAAGTTTGCGGAATAACACTTTAACAGTAAATCAATGGAACAGTACATGAGATCAAATCACAAGTTATATTGAATTAACTTAATGATTACAACCAAAGCCTCAATCTATTGAACAAGCTCAACAGACGTTCAATACTTCTCTAAAGAAAGGATTACTAACAATCTTGAGGCTAATTCTCTCTAGAACAAAAACGTATTCTCTGTATATCTGTGTCTTCTTATGATCTAAGACTTCTATACTATATATACAAAACATAATACAAGATAATTACAAAAATAATATTGATCTTCAGCATCCAGTCCATAATTATCTTTAACATTATCTTCAGCTCCTAGTCTTTCGCTTTAAGCAATCAATCCATCTTTATCTTCATGAGCAACATTAATCTTCAGCAGTTCTTCAGCAGTACTAACATGATAGCAGTAGTATCTCTGTTGGCAGTACTAACTCTCCAAGCAGTACTAACTTTTCTTCTAGCAGTACTAACTCTTCAAGCAGTAGTAATATTCAAGTAGCAGTACAAAAATCTTCAGCAGTCATAATCTTCAACACTTTGCAGTACTAACTGGACTTAACACATTTTAGACCCAACACAGCCAACTGTATTTCCCCAACCTCATTCCAACACAAGGGAGTTCGACACTTTCTACCATAAAGCATTTCATACGGGGTAACTTTGATGCTCACGTGATAGCTATTATTGTAAGCAAAATCAACCAACGACAAATGGTTTTCCCACGAACCTTGGAAATCCAAAACGCATGCTCTCAGCATATCCTCTAGGGTTTGAATAGTTCGTTCGCTCTGGCCGTCGGTCTGCGGGTGATACGTCGTACTCATCTTGATTTTTGACCCCATCTCTTGTTGGAAACTCTTCCAAAAAGCTGTAGAGAACCGACTGTCCCGATCAGACACAATCGACAAGGGCACACCATGACGAACAACAATCTCGTCGAAATACAACTTCGTGAGTCTTTCCATGGTGTAGGTTTCCTTGATGGGTAGGAAATGCGATGATTTAGTCAGCCGATCCACAATGACCTAAATCGCGTCGTACCCCTTCGGGGTTCTGGGCAACTTAGTCACGAAATCCATCGTGATTTGTTCCCACTTCCAGACGGGAATTTCTAATGGTTGAAACTTTCTGTACGGCTGCTGATGTTCCTTCTTTACTTGTAGACACGTCAGACACCTCTCCACGTAATGAGCTATATCTTTCTTTAGTCCCGGCCATAAGTAGTCTAGTCTCAAATCTCCGTACATCTTGTTCGTCCCTGCGTGAATCGGATACTTTGACTTATGAGCCTCCGCTAAGATAACCGTTCTCAAAACCCAAATCCTTCCACTGTAGCACTTCAGTCCCCGACTGTCCTCAATAAATGAACTTGTAAGACTCATCACTCTCTCCGCTTTAAGGTTCTCTGGCCTCAAGGCTTCCACTTGAAGCCTCTTAATTTCCTCCAGTAGAGTTGGCGTTACCTCGGCTCTCGTAGCTACCAGCATTAGGTTTTCACTTATTTCCTTCCGACTCAGAGCGTCTGCTATTACGTTGGCCTTTCCGGGATGGTATTCGATCTTACAGTTGTAATCTGTCAACAACTCCATCCATCTTCGCTGGCGCATATTTATCTCTTTCTGATCAAACAAATGACATAGGATTTTGTGATCCGTGAAGATTTGACATTGCGTTCCATAAAGGTAGTGCCTCCAAATCTTTAGCGCAAAAACCATGTCGGCCAGCTCTAAGTCATGGGTAGGGTATCGCGACTCATGATCCTTCAGTTGACGAGATGCATAGGCAATTACTTTCCCCTGCTGCATAAGGGCACATCCCAAGCCCAGTCTAGACGCATCACTATATATTACGAAATCTTCCAAGCCATCCGGCAGAGCCAAGATCGGAGCACTACTCAATATATTCTTCAGTCTCTGAAAGGCCTCCCTCTGAGCTTCTGTCCATACAAACTTTACATTGTTTTTCGTCAACGACGTTAACGGAGTGGCTATTCGAGAGAAATCTCTAATAAACTTCCGGTAATACCTTCCTAGTCCTAAGAAACTTCGGACTTCTGACGGATTATTTGGTGCCTCCCAACTACGAATTGCTTCCACCTTTGCTGGATCCACTTTGATTCCATCTTGGGACACGACGTGCCCAAGGAACTGTACTTCTCGCAACCAGAATTCGCACTTCGAGAACTTCGCGTAAAGTCTCTCTCGTCTTAGCAAATCCAGTACTGTTCGTAAATGTTCCTCGTGTTCCTTCTCAGTCTTCGAGTACATTAGAATATCGTCGATAAACACTATCATGAACTTTCTAAGTAGGGTTGACACACCCTATTCATCAAATCCATAAAAGTTGCAGGAGCGTTGGTTAACCCGAATGGCATTACAAGGAATTCGTAATGCCCATACCTTGTACAGAAGGTTGTTTTCGGTATATCCTCTTCCCTCATCTTGAGTTGATGATATCCCGACCTTAAATCAATTTTGGAGAAGAAACTTGCTCACTGAAGCTAATCGAATAGGTCGTCTATCCTTGGAATCGGATACTTATTCTTGATCGTCAACTTGTTGAGCTCTCTGTAATCTATGCACATTTGCATAGATCCGTCCTTCTTTTTCACAAAGAGGACCGACGCTCCCCACGGTGAAGTACTAGTCCTTATAAACACCTTGTCCAACAGTTATTGCAATTGCGACATCATTTCTTTCATCTCTGAGGGTGTTAATCTATACGGTGCACGCGCTACCGGAGCGACACCAGGCACCAGATCGATCCGAAGTTCGACTTGACGATCAGGTGGTAGATCCGTCAAATCCTCCAGAAATACTTCCGGGTACTCGCTAACTACCCGCACTTCCTCCACTCTACCCTTCTCTTTCTTAGCATCTATTACATACGCTAAGAATCCCCTACACCCTTTTCTCAAACTCCTATTCGCTTTGATCATGGAAATCAAACTAGAATTCTTTTCCTATCTATCCCCATAGATCAATACCATCCCCTTTTCCGGTAAAACCATATGGATCATCTTCTTGTTACAGACAATACTAGCATCATTTCTAGCCAGCCAATCTATCCCAAGAACCACGTTGAACTCTCTCATCGACATAGGGTATAGTACCACTAGTACAAAACTCCCTTCTATGTCTATCACACATTCCTCAAACACCTCCTTATCAACACCTGGTTAGCATCGACGGTTTCTACATCAAACACCTGCCCTAAAAGCTTAGGCTTTAATCCCAAACACGGAGCAAACATAGGGATATAAAAGAGCAAGTCGCTCCTGAGTCAAACAATACTCTAGCACAAGTAGAGTTTACCAGAAACGTACCTGCGACTACATCCGGAATCTCCTCTGCCTCTGTTGCTGTCATGTTAAAGGATCTCCCTTTCGGACGAGTCAGCTCCCATTTCTTCTCTTCCCTTTTTCCTCCCCCACGCTCCCCAGTCTGAACTGGTCCACCCCGCTTGACCTGCGGGAATTCTGACCGAAGATGATCTGGCGATCCGCACTGATAACAACTTTTCTTGTTCGGGCAATCCCTAGACATATGCCCTGGCATTCCACACTGGAAGCATAATCTCTCTACCGAACCACAATCTCCCCGATGTACCCGATGACAATTCCCGCAAGGCTTCTCTCCAACCCCTCGACTCCCTCTCGACTCTGTTGTTGGTCCATCCCACTTTCTCTTGTCGCCGACCCTATCTGTCTTCTGGCGGTTATTTTATTTTTCAGTCATTTCAGCCGCATGCACGGCATCCTGGAATGTAGTTGGCTCCCGTGTAGAGGCCCACTCTCTTAAACTGCTCATTAGCCCAAAAATAAAACGTTCCACTCTACTTTCTTCGTCTGGCAGGTAAGATCCAGCAAAACAAGATTTCTCGATGAACTTAGTGGTGTACTCCCTTACCGACATATCCCTCTCTTCCAATCCCAGAAATTCCTCCTGTAGCTTCTTTACTGCCGCTAGAGGGCAGAATTGAGCCTTGAATTTTCCCACAAACGTCTCCCATGACATACCTTCTGCTGCAGCCACCCCTAGTCCACCTGTTTCTGCATCCCACCACAAAGTAGCTTCAGACCTCAGCATAGATAAAGCGTACGTTACCTTGTCTTCCTCAGTGCATTTACTGGTAGCAAACACCAATTCCATCTCTTTGATCCATTTCATCACCAGGACTGGGTCACACTCCCCTTTGTACATAGGAGGTTTGCAGACTGCAAACTCCTAGTAACTACACCCCTTAACTGCCATCTTGGTTGTTGTAACATTCATCGATGAAGAGTTACCCCCGACTTCAGTTGCCGGCATACTTGACAGCACAGTCATTTCCCTGTTCTCGCTCCTCTCTCTGCTCCCGAAGTTGATTTCTCCTGATGGGCCAACAACGCTTGTAGAGTCTCTTTAGGCTTTCCCATTTCTGCAGCAAACGTCTCGTGAGTCACAAAGGCTTGGTTTCGACCCCGACCACGAGCCCTTCCAGCTCCCTGCCCTCTCACAGTCGCTGAGCTCTCTTGGTGCGATGTTTCCCTATCCACGAGAACCTCAACACTTCTCGCTCAACGAGTGTTTCGTGCATTAGCTCCTCCCCGATTTCCAGCATTGTTTCCCTCAACATGGGTCGTAGCCCTTCGGGTAGTCCTCGCTGGACCACGCCCTCGACCACGAACCCTTCCCCAAGTTGTCGGCCTCCCAGAAGGACCCCTCGGTACCTCGACTCGAACATCATCTGTCGGCATACCCTCTCCGGCCGGCACTGCCCTACTCCGCAAAACTCAATTCGACATGACAACAACTGAAACATCACAAGAATGTACTTTAAGGTTAACTTTCCTATATGTAACAAGATTTATAGACACACACATGTACCTGTATATTTGCGATTACATTGGCCAGTTGTAATCCCAAATCTACCTTACATATTAGTCCGTATCCCTCATTACATATGCTCCTATAGCAGCAATCCTACAACATCCTATTTCTCGGTTGCGTCCCACTTACAGTTTAAGTTTAGGTCCAAAAAGGCCACCTAAATCGCTTAAACTATGGCTCTGATACCAAATGTAACAACCCAAAACTTATCATAACAATTAAATAAGAACTAATTCTCATAAACGGGTCCCAACATAAAATTTTGATAAGAAAGGATTTACACTGTCCAAAACATGTCTATTACAACCGAGAAACTAAAGAAAACTGAGTCTATGCCACTTCTAAGTCTCGCTCTCCGACTCTTTAGCACCTAACACTTCTCCTTTCCTTTGGATGATCTAGGAGTAACCCTGTTACCTGAAAATGGGTTTTAAGAAAATTGGAAACGAGGATTAGACCGAAAGGTCTAGTGAATTTCCAACCTCGTCCATTTTATAACAACAAAAGTACATTTAAAATTTACAAGAATAATTTCACCGCTTCATGTCACAGGAAATGACAAATTTCACATCAAGATCCTTCGTCAAGATACAGGACTACTCGTCCTCGAGGCCCCCTAGTCGATGTCGTAATACCATAAACGAATTCCGGCCACACGGTTCCACCATCCCCGATGGTTCTCATTAAGCCATGGCGCATTCTTCTCACCAAACATACATCATTACATATATAAACCAATCTCAATAAGAACATAGTCATGAAATTACTTTTAAGCAAGCTATTCCACATGTACCAATTCATAGTGAGCATTTAACGTAAACAGTATAGAACCAACATAAAAGCCATTTCCAGTTTTCAAGGGTTTGAAGATAAGGGAACTCACCTGGTGTTTGCAGAATTCGGCACACACACGGATACTACCCTTGCAACGATCGAAAACCTACATTCCAAGTTCGTAAAGACATTAAATCTCTAGCTCTCTTAGTCCTGTGAGATTCTAGATCAAGGTTCGGCTAGAACAAGGATCCTACAGATGACACTACAGTCCCTGGAAATAAACCCTCGGGCGGTCGCCCCTGGTCGATGATTTCACGAGGAAACCCCGGGCTTTAATCTCCCGAGTGACCCCGGTCACAAACCATTCGGGCGACCGCAGGACCATCCGGGCGACCCCGGTCAAACATCACACCGGCCAACCCCGGTCAATGAGATGCCGGGCCACCCCGGTCGAAGAGCTACCGGGCCATCTCGGTCGAAGAGCTAAGGTATCGCACCCCTTTCGCAGAACCCTCGAAGCTGAACTGAGCAACGATAATATCCCGCAATACCGCCCTTTACTTGATTAAATAGTATACATTACGTTCAACTATTGAATTAAGCTTCTAATTATATCATTAAACTCCCTGACCCTAACCAGTATTGATTCTTTAGAACAAACCCCCGTCCTAAACGAAACTGATAATCGCTCCACAACAAATCCTCAAAATGGAAAAGTTTTCAATAAATAAAAGGGATTTGAGTGATTACCTCTTGAAGATGAAACTCAACGATCACAATTTTCCCAAAAATAAACTCTTGAGAAGCTGCAATCGATTATTCTCTCTTTCTCTGTGCCGCAGCCCTTCACACACACACAGATGTCTTTTCTTTCCAAGAATAAAGAAAGGCTTAGGGTTTTTAGACCCCCTTTTGAATATATTTACAATTTGACCCCTCAACTTTCTTATTTTCCACAAGATCTTTATTTTCTTATAAATAACAATTAGCCCACACTTTAACGGGTGTTACAGAGATCTCGCACTAAAAGAAGGGATGTTTTTAAATGGTTTATGCATCAACATTATTATGCATAATTATGAGAAATGTATAGAATTATCGTTCATGCACTAAAATGATATATTTTATAAAAGTTGATTTCTTCATTAAAACCATAATTGCTCACTAAGCATAAAGCTTACGTATTCCATATATGTATCTCAGATAAGATCAGGATAAGACATGAAGGGATCGCATGAAGAGTTATCTATACTATATTATAAAAACGACATAAAAAACTCTTAATTACAACATTTTAAGCACAAGTTACAACTAATTAAAGCAATGACTTAATTTACAATTTCTTAATGCTTTGATACAACCTTTCCAAGCACAATATCTTACATAATCATCTATTTGTGGAATGGATACTCATTTATTAATATAACTATTTGTTTTTTTGGTGGAGGATTTTATAAAATAGATTTTATATTAGCATAATATATTTTAAATGTAGATTTTACATTTAAATCTATATTAATGAGATGTAATATAAAATATTTTTTCTTCCGTATTTTTTTATATTACATCTCATAATGATTTTCCATATTTTATTTTATAAAATCTTTTTCCATATTTTATTTTATAAAATCTTTTTACATAATGAGATGTAATATAAACTCTTTTTTCTTCCGTATTTTTTTTGCTAATATAAAATATATTTTATTTTATAAAATCTACACGTATTTTATATTAGCATAATATAAAATCTACACGTATTTTTTTTTCACGAGCATTAAAAGAAGAAAAAAGAAGGTTGGTATGAATTAAAAATAAAAAATAACGAGATACACTAATAAATTATCGTATTCTTTAAAATAAAAATATTCCGCAATACTTTCCAAATTAACCAAGTGTGAAGAAAATAAAATAGAAACGATGTAGATATAAAAATATTCTTCCATATTTTTAATATATTTACATTTAAATGTAAAATCGAAAATGAAAATAAAAGATTTTAAAATATTCTCTACATTCACTATAAATATATATAGTTTCTCTATGTATCATCCGAGTACAAGAAGAAGACGAACGGGCGGGTGTCAATGGCGGAACCTGCAACTGAACAAAAGGTATTCCACTATATTTTTGTTTCTTTGAAAAACTACTTTTTTATATTTTATTTTATTTACTGCGGATTTGTTTATATTTTTCAAAACCCACAATCATATTTTTCGAAGTAGGGGAATAAGATATATATACATATCTTTATTTTTATCGACTAATACTATGAGGTGTTGAAGTCAATAGTCAGATAAATATGTTGTGAGACATGTCGTTTGAGTTTTAAATAATATAATACAAAACTATTACCAATATTATTGTACAAACTCATAACAACAAACGATTAAGAATATATGCAAGTTAACCACTTATGAAAATACATTCGTTTTTCACATTGTATTTCATTAACTGTTAACAGAGGAATTACGTTTCATTTTAACTCGGTTCAATATTCCAACAAAAAATTTATCCTCCCGTGCAATGCACGGGCCCAACACTAGTAGTTCGTAAAATAGCCATTATAAATGTTAGGCTATTGAACTGTTGCGAGAACGCTTCCACATATGTAAAGTTTATGAGACTATGAGGCGTCACAAGTTGGTATCAGAGCATTAATTTAAGTGGACTAGGGTTACCTTAGATTAGATATATAAACTTAAACTTTGAAGACGATAGTGAGTTTTAGAATACTACATTGCCTTAAAATTATTAACTTATATATATAAACTCAATCAGATTATTCCTCTAATTGCTTATCCTGGTCGATATAACCATATGGGATGGTGTCTAGAAAGGTTGAAACGGTTGAGTTGTGGACTTCCGAAAGGTCGTAGATTATATTTGCACCGAAAGGATCCTGGCTCCCCGTGATACCGGCCTGGCTATTTCATATTGGTAGTCAGATGGATTTGTAAGAAGTGGCGATCTGAATAGAAAAAAAAATATCCATGGTATAAGAGAAATATATTATCAGCTCGTGCAAGATTAAAACCTTAAGATTTGAGATTTTATGCTCTGATAAAATATTTTAGTAAGAATTCATTTGCTATGTTGGAGAACGATGATCAAATATCAGATACTCAATTAATATGTGAGATGTCAATTAATAACCATGTTGATCATGTTTAACCGAAGGATTATTCTTAAACGTACTCAGTATATGTTTAGATCAACGCGAGTAAATATTATTTAGTCCAAAATTATTATCATGCATACATAATTATGGTTCAGAAAGAGGATTATGGAACACCTATATGTTGTTATTTTTTTAACAAGAATGTCTACAAAAAATGATAGAACGACGTACAGGAATGAGGGTGTCATGAACGTAAACATACTACTAAGTGTTTTGGTATGCCAAAGTTATGGTAAAGGTTGAGGTAGAAGTCGAGCTATTGGAGTAGTAAACAATAAGAAAATTATGCTATTAGTTCATGAAAACTTTGTAAACTACCTGAGGATGAAATAGAGGCTTGTGTTAAGGACATGACTTTGAGGTTGTAACCAAGGATGTTATAGGTAGAAAATATATTGATTAACCATCTAAGGTCAAGAAGTATGCATAGAGATCCGAGTTAGCTATCTTGTATACAATAAGTTTAGGAGCTTGTGATTGTGTCGGGTACAAATATAGCATTAGGTTCTATGTATGTGAAAAGTTATGACGCACAAAAAGCAGTCTATAGAGAGATATACTTGCCATAAGTGTGATATGATGGGGATATCGGATCAAGTTGCCCTAAGCTTCAACATAGTTCAACTATAATATAGAGGTTGACATGAGAATGTTTAGTTAAGAGTGGAAATGAGAAGGAGGAATCAGAGGTAAGGATTATGGAATATGCTAGTACAACAAACGAGGCCAAAGGAATCACTGACAATATTTTGGGTGTATTTCTTGTCAATAATTATTGTGCCCTAGTTTATTCAATTCAAGTACATCTAGAGGATTAATTTCCGCTACTTGAATATGTAACCAAAGCAACTGGGATGAGAATAATGTAGTGCCTGTTGACAATGGTCAGATAAAGGTTAAAGAAATTGTTAAGGATTGTTTAAATCAATATGGATCATAGAGTTACCTTGTTAAATTGATGTATTTAGATGAGTTTGATATGATTTTGGGATGGAATAGTTGACAAAGAATGACATTAAGGTGATATGTAAAAAGAATATGATTAAGATATGTAACTTGAATGGAGAATCAATGCATAATGTTAGATAGATAGGTGAAATAGGAATTATATTAGTGATCAAAATAAGTAGGTGTTTGAGGAAAGATGTGTTGTATTTTTGTTATACATAAAAGATGTTAAGCAGGAATGCAAGTTATAGAATGTGTCAGTAGTAAATGAAAATCTAGAAATGTTCGTCAATTATTTTCCTATAATACCAATAGAAATTTATGTCGAGTTCAAAATCGACCTCATGTAGGGAGCGACACTAAATGTATAGTCATATAGCATCGATAGAGATGCATAAATGGTTATCGTGAAAAAAAATTGTTCATGCTATGAGATGTTGATTTTAAAATGTGTTTTCAAAGATGCATGAACATGAAACTGGTAATGTTTTACTAAACGCAGTGGTAGTGGTTGTTAAAAGTTTGTCGTAAGAGCATAGGATATAAGTTTACCGTGAGAGCGTGGAAAATGTGTCACGCCCGATGGATCACAACCATTGTGTGTAGTATACGTTGTCAAGGTTATTTTAGAAATTTGCATGTGCAATTATTAAAAAAAATAGTTATTAGCCGGACAGTAAATTATGCGATAAAAGATGTGGTTTGAATAGTAATGACAAAGAAAGTGTAGTATACTACTAATGCGGTAAGAAATAGGACTTACGAAAAAAAAGATGTTCGGAAAGAATCAGAGTACGCAGCGAAAGCACGATGTTGCTAAAAAGAATTTCTTTTTATACGCTACTATTTGAAATATAATCAATATAGTATGACAGGAGAAATGTATACAAACAAAATTGTGATTAGTAAAGGTGAGAGAAAAATTATAGTTTAATAAAGAAATTTATATGGTTACTTAAATCATTTCCATACCTAGTATTGACAATTGTTAGGAAATACAATTTAAAATCATCATACATGGTCTTGACATTGTGGTTAGTAGAGTAAAGCTTTAAGCCAGTACTACAAGGATAAGTAGTAATTTGACTCTCAAATATCAGTATGCGATATTTGATGTGCAGACAACCAAGGGTATCTATAAATGATGGAATTTGAATCTAAATGGAATTTAACTACATAGTAGGAGATATAGTTGTATCCAAAAGTATGCGATAGATTGGAATCATGATCGAGAAGTGATTTTGAATAGAGTATATGAGAATGTTCAGATAGTAAATAGCGTCAAGTAAAGAAATGTTTGATGAAACCCATGATAAGTTATGACGAAGAATCTAGTGTCAGGAAATGCAATTCAATAACTTAATGGTTGGTATAGGCAACTGTGGATTTGTATGATGAACTTTTTAAGTCAATGATGTAGGGATAAGTATTGACGTAAGATGATCATTAGATGATTAAATATTGATTGGAGATATCCAATTTCGGAGGAGTTAAGAAACCGGTAAAATGAAGATGTTTGAATATATGTAAATTATAGGGAAATTAAGTGTATCCAAAAGAGATCGACATTTAGTAATTGTGATCTAGTGCTACAATAAAGGATTAAGAGTAGAGTATATGAGGATATTTAGATACTAGATAACATTAAGAAGCAAGAGAGGAAAAAAAAAGATGTAAAGATGTAAGTTTGAAGTATTATATTTAAGACTCTGATATTTATAAGTTATAAATTGAGAAATTCCGAAACAAGGAAATAATCTGGATGTTAGTCAATTGTAAGTAACATCATGGACCAGAGGCTACTACATGGAAAATAGAATAAGAAATAAGAAATTAAAGTCGATAGCTAGTACGAATCAATTTCGAGGACGAAATTCTTATAAGGAGGAGAGAATTGTAACACCCCATTTTCACTATTTCAAATAATGACAATGTTATGAATCTTAAATCTTTTAGATAAATATTAAGCATGATGATATATAACAGTGTTGATATCTGATAGATAATATAAGATATTTATCTGGTATGGAGGTATTTGCATCAGATACAAAAGTTAAGATTTTAATATTAAATACTGATATTATTGAGTAGAAGATAATTCGAAGATTCAGAAAATATCTTTGTTGGAAAGAGAGAAGTATATATATCTGATTAATAATTATGGAGATGAAAGCATAATTTAATATAATTTGGATTATTTATTAAATAATCAAATTTAATATTTCAAGAAGTTTATATATATATATATAGGGTGCGTTTCTTTTGCAACCCAAGCAATTTGTACAAACTATGCAAACCACTATATTAAGAAACAATAGATATATTTATGGATAATGATTATGATTCATTAATAATGATTGTGATATATATGGAAAATGTTAAGTTTATTCATTATAATCATGATTTTAAATTAGGAAATGTTAAGTTTATTCATTATAATCATGATTTTAAATTAGGAAACATAATAAAATCATATATTCATTAGACTTGATGAACGGCTAAGATTGGTTTGCATAGGTTGTATTTTTATAAAATGCGACTAATATGTTTTTATGACCTGCGATTTATGACGATCACGATGAAACTTTCAGATTTGAAAAAGGACAGTTTTATTTTAGGATCACTTGAGTAAAACGATAGAAATGTGTCATTTATGGATAATAGAAATATCGGATTTATACCAAATTTCATATTTATATATGTTGAAAAGTATAGATACTATAAATGTCAAAAAGATCAAAATTTGGCTACGGAAATTTGTATAAGTCAGAAAAATGTATAACAATAGCATGCCTATGGGTATGTACTATCGCATAGGTCCCAAATATATGTTTATATGGAGGTTTGGGATTACATATACCAAGTTATACTCAATAAACGTACTAGTATACATAATAAATAAAAACATTATATATATAAATTTATATAAATCTTATGTTTAGGCGTGAAGGAAAAGTTTAGTATGCGACATATGAATGACCGCCTCATCCAAATCGATGATCAGCTGCTTCCAAATTTATTATAAATAGACATATGGAGTTTATTTTATAAAACACATTCAAAAACACCAATCATAAATTAGAGAGTTACATCCACTTTAGGATGGTAAATCAAGCATTTCGGGTAAACAATCAAGGTGAGTACGTTATGAGGTTTACTGATATATATATATATATATATATGCTATATAATATATATATATATATATGCTATATAAATGTTTTTATGCATGATGAATATTTGAAATGTTGTTTTGGTATGTTGCCTTGTATGAGATAAGGTTATGCTTATAATGCATTTTTTGAGAAAGACATGTATTTTACATGTGGTATATTAAACGTTTTGTGTATGTGAAAGTATGGCCATATTAAATACCCGATGGGGTATAAGAATGGAGGACGTCTTGCAAACGGATCTCAGGGGGAAGATCCTTCGCGGAACCCCAGGGATCTAGGATCCTGTTGAGAATGTTTGGCATACTTACACATTTGAGATCTCGCACTAAAAGAAGTGATGTTTTTAAATGGTTTGTGCATCAACGTTATTATGCATAATTATGAGAAATGTATAGAATTATCGTTCATGCACTAAAATGATATATTTTATAAAAGTTGATTTCTTCATGAAACCATAACTGCTCACTAAGCATAAAGCTTAGGTATTCTATATATGTATCTCAGGTAAGATCAGGATAAGACATGAAGGGATCGCATGAAGAGTTATAGTTCATAAAATAGCCATTATAAATGTTCGGCTATTGAATTGTTGCAAGAACGCTTCCGCATATGTAAAGTTTATGAGACTATGGGGCGTCACAGATATTATCCGCTTTATCCACATAACCAGACTCACGGTTTTAAAACGCGTCTAATTATGGGTCTCCCACGCAACTTCGTTTCCTTAAAACGAATTTTTACCAACGTTAACACCAAACAACATGAATCCCTTATTAAAATAATGATCCTTCAGATCGCCAACTTAACACAAGGTTACCTTGGATATCACCATAATCTCACTACTATGGGATTCATCATCAGTTACACGCAAATAAAATTACTCCCCCAAACGTGACCTACGTCTAAAGCAGAAAATACTTTCTTTCCCGACCCACCTTGATCACAACTCATTGATGTCATCCAATTCACAAGCAATATCCAAATAGTGTCGCAGACGCTATCACCCCATTTTCCTACATAAAAGAAAGAAACCTTCAACAATTCATCGCCGTCACAGTCCACCCGCTCCGACTGAATGAATCATAATGACACACTCTTCAACTTCTCGTCATCTTCACCATTTGTCCGAACATATTTACAATGAATCCTAGCTTCATCCATTTAAACACGGAGTGACCAGACCCACACCAAACTATTCCAAATAGCTTATCACCGGAAGTCAAACTCACTTTAACATTTTCCATGCAACACCAAGTCTGACTCAAAAGTCTTTCACTCCGAGCACTACATCCGACCACCTTTTCCACTTGCTTCTCCAAAACAACAAACACGTTTCCAAAACTGGCTCACTAACAGGTGTAAGCTCTAGTCCAATCGCATGAACTAGATTCCTTGACACCAAGGCCATAACACACACTAAAATCTCCTTCTCACACCCTCACTAAGGTTTCACTTACCCACCAACGGCCAATGTGAAAACATACACCACTTTATAGTGCCGTCAACCAACCCTTTCTACTTCCCGATACTTTCTTTTCCCGATAATCCCAATTATGCTAAAAGCACACTTGTGTTACTATGCTTAGCCAAGCGACTCCCTACAATCCTCAATCGAGACATTCCACCGTTCCCTGCCAAAACAATACCCAAAATTTCGAAGGCACAACACACTTCTCGCTCTCCAAACAGGGTTGACCTATCTGCTAGAATTCCTTCACACTCAAGGACTACTCCGACACCCCACAGATCTTAAAATCAACTACGAAACATCATTAACTAAATCCTTCGACATTTTCCCCAATACTTTTGTGGAATAAGATAAACCCGCTCAATCATTCCTCGAATTCCAAGAACACAAGGTCCTTCTTCTAGGTAGCCACCAACTATCACTCGAACACTTTATCCCTAAATTAGCAATACCAAAACACCAAACAACCCCCATACAACTTCAACAATATACTTGCCACCTTTGTATAGCTCACCAGAAGTTTCTGAACAAGGATTTCCACTTATGCTCAACTAATATAACCACACCATCCCCCTACTAAACTTCACAGAAATCTTTACCACATCAATGACTCATACGTCTACTTGGACAGGAATTAATACCAACTTATTCACACCATCAACACCCTACCAAAACATCACTCTACAGATAAGATCTTCATTTTCACTTTACACACGTACAAGATACTGCCCTCTTTAAACCAACCATAACCCCAATAATTGAAAGAACGACATTTCACAACTTTGTCTCCTTCGAATCTGGATAGACCACAAGGTCGTGATCATATAATCCATTCAACTTGTTCTCGCTCCTTGGCGACTCATCGCAATCTGCCAGAACCAAGCTCGAGCAATCCATAAGATTTAGCGTACCACCCTGCAGTCCAAAATGCACAAAGTACACTCACAACAGTTGGGTTAAAAACTTCACTCCTATATAAACTATCAAAACATTTTAGGGTTTCCTTCCCCGTACTAGCGATATTCTATTTTCCATATTGCCCACGTAAAGTGGTCCAACATCACGCCTGGTACACACCTTTCTCCGAACAACTCCTTACTTCCTCACGAAGACTCAACAAAGTACTCATATCTACCTCTTAAATTTTCAGTGCTCCGACAATGACTTGTTGGTTATTGACTCCATCATGAACTATCAACCTGGTGATACTTTGACACTGCCTCCGACCAACAAGGATCTCCCAATGGAACATACTTCTTCCCACACATCACAACTAATTCTGTCCACTTCCATCTTCACACATTGAAAGCACAAGGTCACCGATTATGTAATCAAACTACTAGACCACTTTGGAAATCCGGCTCGACGGCGATAACCTCTCATTGAAGTACCACAACGCTTACTTATCAACACACTGATATGAGAAGTATCTTGACGAATCTGAATTCCACCCAGACATAACTACTAGTCGACAACCGCATCTCAAGCTACCGAACAATAGGGTAGGCTACTACTGAACGAACGCTCTTATCGACAAAGGCCAGGACTAACAATATTCGCTGCACTTTCTCAAAGGAAACATCAAGGTCAAGAATTGATCAACAACGACTCAAACGACACGCTTCTTAGTTGCAACATTTCTCTCAACCTATAGAGTTCATAGCCTTCATGCATGACCACACCAATTTTTTTTTTAAAACTCTTGACATGTTTGAAAATTTAGCAAGCACCCCAATACGATGCAAGCTTGAGTGCATGCAACACACACCGTCAAATTAGAGTAGCCATTCTCAACGGTTTCAAAGATCGTTCGCACTCAATCCTCTCGATAAAGTAAACCTTGTACGACCAAAATCAACGTTGACAAAATAAAATAATTTCAAGGAATTTACTCATGCGATTATCGGAATACGAGAAAATTACATACACTGAGCGAGTTAGTCAATTCTCACTTATAAAACCATGCGGACAAATATTGTTATGATCTCCACTACAATAGTTAACCCATTTATAAAATGAATAAAGTAGTCCTCCCACAACCAAATTCGAAATTTATCACCCAACGCAATAAATTTGTCTTTTCAACACAAACACACGCTTACACGGGCCATCACATTTTCAAAACTAATGCCTCGCAAGGCATATACACACGCCATAAAATATCTGACATGAAGGACACCAACAATTTGTTCAAAGCATAATGCATGAGACTCACTTTACATTGAAGGTTATTCACTCTAATAAGGTCAACTGTTTGCACTCAACACAATTTATCGCAGACTCCCTACTTCCGACCAACCCGTCAGGATCTTCACATTTGCCACAACCTCTAGCACAAACGCTTCCCAACATCCTTGTATATCCAACTACCAGTTACCACCGCGACTATTGATTCGCAATTCATACGTCCTCACTTTGACCCAAATAAATTTACCAACATTAGCTCATTTCCATCCTGTCCTTACTCCATTTTACCTGTCAACATTGATATCGTCTCTCAACCACCCTTCAAATAACAATAGATTCAAAATCCTCATTTCTATCCTTCGATTCTTGGGATAACACTCTCCTGATTCCCACTGATCGACATAACAAACTACCAAACCGGAGACTCCCTTGAAGCGAAAAGATCACCTCCACTCGTTATTCTTTTCCTTTTGGACCCAAGAGGTTCTTCCTCAAGATGAAATATCTACATCCCGCACAATACTCATCCCAAATGGTATTAACCTTAAAACCATAAGAAAGCTCACACAGCACGCCAGACCAACGTTATCATTTCAATGATAAAACTCACTACCCAAAACTACACCCATCATTTATCTCAACAATAGTAATCGAGCATGCCCATGCACCTGTAAATTCATAATGGCATTGGCCAGATGCAGTTCTGAATTTACCTTACATGAGAGTACTCACTATCGTTATCACGACTCTCGATGATCAAGGTCTTCTTTAAAGGCTTCCTAAATCTCAATGGTGTCCCCCTACTCCACAGTTTAAGTTTAAGCCCATCCGGTCACCTAAATCCCTTAAACTATGACTCTGATACCAATTGAAACGACCCAACTCACGAAATAAGCATAATAAACTTTAATATAAAAAATAACGCCAAAACGGCCCAAGTCAACAATATCAAAACCAACATTCACGGATAACAACCTATTACACAACTGAGATTATAACAAATAATGACTAAGTTCGGGATCTAGCAACAGTCTTCTCCTACGCCACGCTTCTCGCATAAACTTTCCCCTTGCCCTTGCTAGAACTCTCTGTTTGGTACTTTCCTGAAAAGGTTTTTAGGTTTGAAAGAGCGAGGGTTAGACCGGAAGGTCTAGCGAGTTCCCTCTAAAAATAGTTCAAAAGCCACAACATCATATAAAAGATTTATAAGCAATTATAAACCAGTTCAGTTTTTATAAAAAAAACGTCACACTCACAAATCACGCTTTCGGCACACACTGAAGTCACACATAGGCGACAACGTGTCTGGCTCACACTACCTTATTTTGGGACACCCCCATTACCATAAACGGGACCCCCCCGGTATGAGCGCAGGCGGGACACACCCCCCGACTTAGGCCATACTCGCCAACTACAATGTATGCATACATTTAACCAACAACCGAAGTATAAACCACGTTCATAATAAATCTAGCATGTTTAAAGCTCACAAATAATAAAATGCTTTAAAAATAAACTTCCACATATCTTTAACCACTTTAACATCGCAAAAGCATTTAGTTAGAAAACTCTGTTGTTGTCCTTCGCTTAAGTCCTCACGTTTACTTTTAAGGTCGAGAACGAATCCTACTGCATAAAGTGATAAAGACCAATAAGTCTCTCGCTTACTTCTTATTAAAAATCATTACGGAAACTCTCTCTATAAAGCACCCTATTCCTTGCAAGGAATCTACGGAATCTGAATATTCCATCACACCTACCCTCTCGGCCCACCGACATGGATTAGCCCGGCCCAAACCTTGCCATGGGCTGCCGACTTGGGCTCTCAGCTCCCGACTGTTAGAACCCCGGGGTTGCCCGACTTGATGTTGCCCGGGGTCACCCGACTTGATGCTGCCTGGGGTCACTGGGTATGGCCAGCACCTGACTCCCCCCGATGGAGGACTCGCGGTTTCCCTCCGGTTGAGGACTCTCGGGCTTGGGTTCCCCCTTCGACAATCGACACAGACGCCGCCCGCGATGGCAGCGGCGGCTCAGCCACACCCCAATGGGTATTGCGACTTCCGACGATGATTATCAACACATAGATCCAAAACGAAAAGAAACTTCGGGGATTAAATATTGTATCCATTTAGACTACGATTTATACTCCAAAGCCCCAAATTTCTCCCAAATCTCAAACTAACAGACCCTTACCAAAACCATAAATAGATTATTTGATTGATAGAACTCTCTTAAATAGAAAGCATTTACCAAAAGGGAACTTACCTTGAATGACGATTAACGACACCCCCCTTATATGCTCTTCTTCTTCTTCAATTTCTCTCAATCTTGAATCCACCTTTCAACTTTATTCTTGATTTTATCCTAGCCGCCACTCTCCAAAATCATTAGAGAGCAATAAAGGTGTAGGGTTTTAACCCCTTTTTACAAATTGGGACTAACAAATTTTTTCAAAAAGGAGATGTGGTATAATAGTTAATGCCAAAGCACGAGCTTTCCCAAAAAGGGAACAATACACTCCTGTCGTAATTACAAGTTTATAATAAGTAAACAATGAGGGGTAACAACCTTTTAATCTAAATCCTATCCAGGAAAGAGATTTTAACAAGTTGTCAACCAAAACTTCCAAAAGGCGTGTCTTCAATACTTGGCGCCCCAAAATGCTCCCGAGCTTACATCTAAGGTCTACTAAACCTCCTTGGCGGTCGCGCCGCTAAAACCTGAGATACACATCAAACCAATCAAGTGTTAGGCCAAACTAGCCTAGTGAGTTGAATAATAACATGGCATAATCATTTAAACAATTTCAAGCAACAAGAGCCATAAAGGAATCAATGAGGGAGACCCATCACACCAATGAGTTTCACCTCAAGTCAATGTACCTTGATGTTCACTCGTATGAGCAACATCCCGAAGGCCCAACACATTTGAAGACTACCTCCTAAGCATTACTCCAAATGGCGAAGGTCTAGGTGCATACCATCATGGTGGAACCCTAAGACTACATCCTCCTAGTGCCTACTCATGGTTCATCCAATACATACAACATTCATCACTATACATATCCCACATCAAGTAAAGATACATGTATAAGACCCCATATAATTTCAATCACAATTTAGGTCTAAAAACCCTAAATCATATGAGTTTACCAACAATACCCATCAACCTCATGTTATCATAGATACATAACTCAAATCTTGCCAACAATAACCTTAACAAGCCCATATAACGAAAATAATCAAAACTCCATAAATTACCAAATGTAGAAGTATGGGTTAAACTTACGGGTGATTAACATGGTGAGAAGTAGCAAGATATGATGATAGAAAACATATAAAGACATGTATCTCATTTCAAAATGGTTAGAAAACTCACTATCTAGGTTTTATAGAAAAACCCTAGAAACTTGCAAAAACCCTAGAAGTAAGGACGGAGGAAGAAAATGATCTTGAGACTTGAGATCCTTGGTTGAAATCTTGGATTGAAGGAGCTTGATTCTTGCAATAAATGTAATGGATGATGGTTTGGATGCTTCTTGGATCGATCTTGAGGAGTATTTAGTGAGGAAAGAGCCTTGGAAGATGGTAGGTGAAGATGTAAATGAGAAATGGGGCTAATTTCTCTCTTTAAGTCGCTAGGGTCCGCGCGCGGTTAGTGGCACAGTTGAACCCGCGCGGAGAGGCGCACCGGCCACTGGAGTTGCGAGGGAACAGAGCTCCGCGCGGCTTCACTCGTGCGGCCACCCGCGCGGGACACTGTCCACTCTTCTCTTTAGCTTGATCAAAAGTCGGGGTGTTACATCGAACATTGCTAGAGAAAGCAAAATGTATGAGGTTAACTGTCGGTTTCCCTAAAGTTTTTTGGGATGAAGCGTTATCTACAGTTGTGCACATCATTAACCGCTTTCCATCATCGAAAATTAATGGTAAGATACCTGAAGAAGTATGGTGAGGTAAGAAATTCATTTTTCTTAGTTATCTTCGAATTTTTGGTTGCCCGGTATATGTCCATAGTACAGGAAAAGACAAACTTGACCTCGTGCCATACAAGGACCTTTGGTTGGATATATGAATGGATTTAAGAGCTATAGAATCTGGAATCCGGAGACAAGGAAGGTAATACATTCCAGACATGTAACCTTTGATGAATCCTTCCTAATTAGCCTCAAGGAGGATACTCCATCAAATCTTATTGAAGATACAACAAGGAAAGAGCATCAAGAAGTTGATCTTCTACACCCCTTCAAGAACACCGCTCAAGAAAAAGGTAAGGAAATCATTAAACACACTTCTTCTTCTCTTAATTAATGTGAAAACAGATCTGAAAGTTCTCATCAAGGTGGAGCACTTGACGATGTGACTATTCAGCCCGTTCGGACTAGTAAGCGCACTATTAAACCTCCCGAAGGGTATGGGGATTGAGTATGTGCCAACATGAGATTTAGCGATCAGTTGGACTATGCACTACATGTAGTCCAAGATGAACTATGTGACCTTGAAGATGTGATAAACTCACCAAATAGCACCAAATGGCTAAATGCAATGCAAGAAGAGATGGAGACTTTGAAAAAGAACCAAACTTGGGATCTTGTTCCATTACCCAAGGGAAATTTGGCCATTGGGTGCAAGGGGGTGTTCAAGGTTTAGGATGATGGAAGACACAAAGCAAAGCTAGTGGCAAAGGGCTTTGCTCAAAGGAAAGACATTGAATACGATGACATCTTCGCACCGGTGGTGAGACACACCTCCATATAAGTATTGCTCTCTATAGTTGCTTCACAAGACTTGCAGCTGGAACAACTTGATGTCAAGACGGCCTTCCTACATGGTGATCTAGAAGAAACCATTTACATGAAATAACCGAAAGGATTTGTGAAAGAAGGTAAGACCGAGTTGGCGTGCAAACTAAAGAAGTCCCTATAAGGATTAAAACAATCACCACGTCAATGGTATAAAAGGTTTGACTTGTCTATGTTAAGTATTGGTTTCAATCGCAAGTGTGACAGATCCATGTGTCTATTTTCATTATAATGATGGTGTTTGGATCTATTTACTACTTTATGTTGATGACATGCTAATAGCTTGCAAAGATGTTTCAGAAATTAACAACATGAAACAGAAATTGAAGTCCGAATTTGAAATGAAGGACTTAGGCTAGCTAAAGAAGATCCTTGGCACGGAAATCACTCGGGATAGAAGCTCAATTGAAGCTCACTCAAAGTAAGTACATTCGAAAGGTAGGCTTCAACATGGAAGGTGCAAAACCAATTAGCATACTAATGCCTATGTACCTCAAGCTCTCAAAAGAAGATAGTCCAATCAATGACAAAGGTAAGGAGGAGATGTCAAAAATCCCTTGGAAGCCTCATTATATGCAATGGTGTGCACATGACATGATCTTGCACACCCAGTTGGTGTGGTAACACTTGGTTGGTGAGGTAAGCAGGTACATGTCAAATCCGGACAAACCACATTGGGAAGAGATGAATATGATCTTAAGATATTTGAAGGGAACTCCCGGATATAGACTCCATTTTAGTGGAAAAGATCAAGGCTGCAAACTCAGAGGGTTTTGTGACTCAGACTATGTTGGAGATCGAGTCAACTGGAAGTCCACCTCCAGCTACGTATTAGTTCTAGGCGGAGAAACAATTAGTTGGAGATCACTGCTACAAATGGTAGTAGTATTATCCACCATGGAAGCCGAGTTAATCGCAACGGTAGAGGCGGCTAAAAAAGCCATATACTTGAAGCATCTCTTAGAAGATTTATGATTAAAGCAAGAAGTGTGGAGGTTCAATGTGATAGTCAAAGTGCCATTCACTTGGACTTTAGTTCGAGAACCAAGCATATCCAAGTGAGAGAGTCATTCTTGGTGGCTCTACATGAAGAAAAGGAGGTAGCTTTGAAGAAGATCCACACAAATTACAATGTCGCCAACATTGTTGATCTAACTCTCTCAGTGATTTCATAATGACCCTCTGTTATACTTAGTGAAAATTATGTTTAACATCTGTATGTATTAGTATTTCACCATCAGCGATCAAATACTGAGTATGTTTAGTATCGCTAATGATTTATCTTGTAAACAGTTAGACGTAATCCCTGAAGACAAATTTCGCGACAAAAGACGTTCACTATTGAATCGAAGTAAAAACTGTTGAACAAAGGACAAGTTTACTCATGACCTGATGCGAATATCAGCGAAAACAAGACAAGTATACTCACAGGCGAATAAGCTTGAGAAAAAGCTTCAGCGATAGCTGAACTTCTTTCTATCTCTGAGAAGGAAGAGATATTCAACGATCGATGATCACATTGCTTATACCTCAAGTCTCTTTTGTCTTATCTATGAACACATAGTACGAGTGTCAGAAAAGACATAACTCTGCAACATTTCATACAACAACTCTGATATCTACACTGTTCATCATACGACCAAAAACATGTCTCCAAAAGTCAGACGCATGCAACCAACCATAGAAGGACACATGTAAAGTACCCTGCCATGCATTTAATGCATAGGGTATAAATAGAAATATCAAGATTGTTGGTCCCAAAGGTGTTTAACAAGTTTGTAGAAGGGGGGGTTGAATACAAACACAAAATTTAAAGTTTAATAAATTGTTTATTGATAAATCAAAATACAATTTACAAGTTTGTTGCGGAATAAGATTAGGTAAGAAACTAATCTAAACAAACTTAAGAAACACTAAGATGGTTGCACAAGAATTAGAGAATAGAGATTAAGAGAATATAGAAAACAAGGGTTTCTATATGTTAGAAAGATTGAAGGCTGAAAGTTGAAGGCTTCGGGCAACTCTTAGATAAAGTCATGGTCTTTCTATTTATACCCTATGCATTAAATGCATGGCAGGGTACTTTACACGTGTCCTTCTCCGGTTGGTTGCATGAGTCTGACTTTTGGAGACATGTTTTTGGCCGTATGATGAACAGTGTAGATATCAGAGTTGTTGTACGAAATGTTGCAGACGTATATCTTTTCTGACACTCGTACTAAGTGTGCATAAATAAGACAAAAGAGACTTGAGGTATAAGTAATGTGATCATCGATCGCCGAATATCTCTTCCTTCTCAGAGATAGAAAGAAGTTCAACTATCGTTTAAGCTTTTCCTCAGACTTCTTTGCATATGAGTAGACTTGTCTTGTTTTCGCTGATATCCGCATCAGGTCATGAGTAGACTTGTCCTTTGTTCAACAGCTTTGTCTTTGATTCAACAGTGGACATCTTTTATCGTGAAACTTGTCTTCAGGGATTACGTCTAACTATTTACATAAGAAATCATCTACGATACTTAACATACTCAGTATTTGATCGCTGATAGTGAAATACTTATACAACAGAGGTTAAACGTAATTTTCACTAAGTATAACAGAGGGTCATTATCAAATCACTGAGAGAGTTGGATCAACAATCTCCCCTACTTGGTGTTGACAAAGTAACTATGAAGAATATTACTTTAAGTCAAAATGAAAGGATAATAATGACTCATAACATACATGTCCAGTTACTATTTTGTGGGATCTTTTTACAGTACTAATGGATTTAAGTACTTCACTGAAATTTTCATTAATTCAAAGAAAAAGAATTACAAGAAGACATATGAAAATTATAAGTACAAGTGAAGTTCTAAACTACTGTAAGTCTAACTAACATATTACAAGGAAAAAGAGAATCTATCAGCTATCTAGATAAGACTTTAGGACCTTGATCATATAATCTGGTACTTCCTCTCCTTTTTGTCTTCGATCAGTTGATTCTTGTCGAATGAGAGTCTTGATCAATTCAGCTGAGGGAGAGTAGGTACACCATAAGCACAGAAGGTCCTTGAGATGATTTAGAGGGCAGAGAGGGATTTCAGAGACTCTTTGGAACCTGAGCTGAGCTTCATCATCTCTGAAAAAGATTCCAAAAGGTTTCTTCAAAACTTGACCTGGGATGAACGGTCCACCAGGAGGCAGAGATAGATCATGAACTGAGAGATCAGGAGGAGGCCCGAACAATGCTTCGTTTGAAAACTTGAAGGAGGTGTCATTTTTTATCATTGAGACATTATAAGAGGAGGAGGAGGCAGACTTTATTTTGATTCGCTTTGGCTTTGGTGGAAGAGCAGAGGGCACTTTCAATATAGCAGCGACTCTGCTGTTGAGAGATCCAACGAGACCTTCAACATAACCTTTATACGTTGATTTCGATTTTTTCAGTGTTTCCTTGAACTCTAACCACTCAACGTAACCAAAGTGTTCAAGTATTGATATGAACATAGCTTTTGAGCTTCCATCCACTCTGGTTATCTCCATAGTAACTGATGTTCGGTCCTTCTTCTTTCTCCCATAGATAGTAACAGCGACGATCTTCATTGGGTCAGAGCGATAGTCTATCTTTTCTTTACACCATTCTAGACTTTTATCGTTGACCTCTTTTTCTTTAAAGCGCTCTTCTTCAATCTCTTTCAGTATTGCAGCTTGAACCACAACTGAATTCTCCTTCATTCTGTCATTCTGTCACTTAATCGTTGGTTTTTTAATGTATTGTAAACTTATAAAATTTTCGATTGTACGCATAAAGTGCGATAGGGCCAAACCGAATAAACCGCACCGCATCGCATTTCGCGGTGCGGTTTGCGGTTTGGGAAAATGCTCAAACCGCACATGCGGTGCGGTTTGCGGTTTTGGCCCAAACCGCACCGCGAACACCCCTAATAGAAGGTTTAGAGTTTAAAAACAATATAAAATATTTTACCAGTTTCCCTTTTATGGAAAGAAACTTGAAAAATAAGTTTGTTTTTAGAGTAAAAAAGTGTTCTAATGAAAGGAAGTAAGAAGAACAGTCTTAAAAACCAAAGGTTTTTGTTTACAATAAAATCATAAAGAAAATGATTTTAAGAGAGAAAAACACTTTAAATCCTAAAAATAAGAAAGTTTAGGATCAAATAAGTGTGTTTTGAAGAAAAAGATGAAGAACAAAAACCTGTAAATCTTGAAGGATTGAAGATTAAGGTGATTTCTTTGTTTTCTTGAATGCCTTGAGTACTTTTTTTACCTTGGAAGTTTTTGAGAGCATAAAAGGAAAAAATGTAAATAGCATTCCTTATGAGGTCATCATGACACGGACACGTCCCACGAAGTTGATTGGACATGAAGTGCAACGGACGAACGTGTCAGAAAAAGACGTTCCATGGATTATCGGTTAGAATGACGTCATAGGAGAGAGAAAACGTTTCGTTTTTAGAAAGTATCACTTATAGAAATTCAAAGATAATTTTTCTTTTCAAAGGATCACTGACAAGAAATATCAGTGATAAGATTTGTTTATCAAAAAGCTTTTAACCACTTGAAGAAATTCAATGATTGAAGTTTTGATTTTTGAAAACGTATTACTGAATAAGATTCAGTGAGAGAGAATGAGAAAACATAACTGAGAGTTAGAAACATTTAATCAGAGATTATATGATGAAGTAGAACGTATTATCACTGACATAATGCATAAAAGCTGAAAAGTTAATCTTCAAGATTCAGCATTCCAAGCTCACTGATGTGAAAGTTAAACCTTATCTCATCAAGAGGTTTGGTAAAAAGATCAGCGAGCTGATAGTCAGTCAGGATAAAGTGAAGTTCAATATCACCATTCATCACATAAACTCTGATAAAATGATATATGATCTCTATGTGTTTTGTCTTTGAGTGTAGTACTGGATTGTTCGCTATAGCGATGGCACTAGTGTTGTCGCAATAGATTGGGATCTTCGATAGCTGAAGGTCATAGTCTAATAGTTGATTTCTCATCCATAAGACTTGAGCACAATAACTTCCAGCTGCTACATACTCGACTTCAGTTATGGAAATGGATACTGAATTTTGCTTTTTACTTGACCAACTTACCAGCTTTCCTCCTAGAAGTTGACATCCTCTAGTGGTGCTTTTTCTATAAAGTTTGCAACCTGCAAAATCACTATTTGAATAACTAGTGAGATCGAATCTTGAATCTTTGGGATACCAAAGACCGAGGTCAGGAGTTCCCTTAAGACATCTGAAGATTCGCTTTACAGCGATCAGATTGGATTCCTTGGGTTCTGATTGATAGCGTGCACAGAGACATGTAAAGTACATGATATCAAGTCGGCTCGCTTTAAGATACAGCAGGGAGCCTATCATTCCTCTATAGGCAGTGACATTTACAGGTTTTCCAGCTGAATCCTTGTTTAATGTTAGCGGAGGTGCCATAGGAGTTTTCATCGCTGAAGTTTGAGTGAGATCAAACTTCTTCAACATATCTTTAACATACTTTCCTTGATTAATAAATGTACCTTTGTCAGTTTGCTTGATCTGAAGTTCAGGGAAGTAAGTTAGTTCACCCATCATACTTATTTTATATTCTTTCTTCATTCTTTCAGCGAATCGAGTACACAGAGATGGGTTAGTAAAACCAAATAATGTCATCAACATATATTTGTACGAGAATAATATGACCTTTTATCTTTCTAAAAAACAAAGTGTTATCAATTTTTACCACGTTCAAAATTTTCAGAGATAAGAAAAGAAGAGAGAGTGTCATACCAAGCACGAGGAGCTTGTTTTAGACCATAGAGAGCATTATCCATCTTATATACATAATTTGGATGCTTAGGGTCAGAGAACCCTGGGGGTTGTTCAACATAGACTTTTTCATTCAGCTTTCCATTTAGGAATGTTGATTTGACATCCATTTGATATATTTTGAAGTCTTTGTAAACTGCATAAGCTAAGAAGAGTCGAATTGCTTCGAGCCTAGCCATAGGGGCAAAGGTTTCATCATAGTCTATGCCTTCCTCTTGTTTGTATCCTTGAGCAACTAGTCTAGCTTTGTTGTGGGTTACAGTTCCATGTTCATCTAATTTGTTTCTAAACACCAATTTAGTGCCTATAACAGATTTATCAGATGGTCGGGGAACGAGATTCCAAACTTGGTTTTTTGCAAACTCGGTAAGCTCTTCTTGCATGGCGCTGACCCAGTTTGGATCTCTAAGAGCATCATCAGTCTTCTTTGGTTCTGTAAGGGAAAGAAAATTAACAAAGAGACAGATGTTACCAGAACTTCATCGTGTCTGAATAACTTCATCAGGATCACCAAGAATTTGATCTATGGGGTGATCTCTGGTCCATCGCTGAGCTGGTGCATGATCGCTTATCTCCGAAGTTGGATCATCAATAGGAATGTTCACTGATGAAGAAAATTGAGGTTCTTCAGCTATCAGTTGTTGAGTGTCAGATAAACCATTATTTACTGTGAGGTTTTCAAAAGAGGGAAGTTCTGATGGAGGAAGTGTGTTTAGAGGAACAACTGAGACCCAAGAGGTGGATTCAGCGTTAGGAAGTATGATGTTTGGATCTTCATCAGCATTAGGAGAGTTTGTATGCTGATGAGTGTTGAAGAGAGGTTATGTTTCTCTATAATGAGAGAACATCCAAGCATTCAGTTCATCATTGTCAGCGATAGGTTTAGAGTTCGCTGATCTGAATTTGTCAAAGGTAACATGAATTGTTTCTTCTACAGTTTGTCTTCAGCTTTTGGGTCGAACTTTGCAAGAGCGTCTTTGTTGTTTAAAATGAAACACTGACAACCAAAGATGTGAAGAAAGCTGATAGAAGGTTTTCTTCCATGAAAGAGTTCGTAGGCTGTCTTGCTGAAACGTTTTACTATCAGAGACCTGTTTTGAGTAAAACAAGCAGTGTTGACAGCTTCTGCCCAAAACTAAGTTGGAAGATGAGAATCGATGAGCATTGATCTTGCAGCTTCAATGATCGTTCGGTTTCTTCTTTCAGCGACACCGTTTTGCTGAGGAGTTCTTACAGAAGAGAACTATTTTTTCGGTTTCCCTTACTCTCAAAGAAGTTATTCAGAGAACTATTTTTTAATTCAGTTCCATGATCACTTCTTATTGAGCAAACAGTTAGATTATTCAGTACTTCCATCTTTCTAACAAAAGATATCAGTTCTTCTGGAGTGTCACTTTTACAGCGAAGAAAGATTACCCAGGTGTAGCGAGAATATTCATCTACATTGACAAGTGTATATTTCTTTCCAGCTATGGATTGGATATTGACAGGACCAAATAAATCCATATGCAAGAGTTGAAGAGGACTTGTCACTGAGGAAACTTGTTTTGATTTGAAACTAGCTTTAGTCTGCTTTCCCTTTTAACATGCTGAACAAAGGGATTCCTTGGCATATGATTGTTGAGTTAGACCAGAGACTAGTTCCTTTGAGGAAAGAGAATTCAGTGTTTTGAAGTTGAGATGAGATAGCCTTTTGTGCCATAACCAGTTGACATCTGAAGAGGCCTTAGAGAGAAAACAAACGTTTTCAGTGGTAGTAGAGTCCATGTCTATTACATAGACATTTTCCATATGATAACCACTAAGAGCGAGCTTTCCTTTTTCATTCATCACTAAACATGCTTTCTTACAAAAGTGAACTTCGTAGTCTTTGTCACATAGCTGACTGATGCTAAGAAGATTATGCTTCAGTCCATCTACGTAAGCGACTCTTCTGAAGGTAGTTGTTCCATTGTTGAGAACACCAAACCCTCTGGTATAGCCTTTTCCATTTCCACCAAAGGTCATTGAGGAACCTTTCTCTTCCTTGTAATCAGTGAGCAGGTCTTTTTTTCCAGTCATGTGTCGAGAGCATCCGCTATCTAGATACCAGATACCCTTCAATCCTTACAAACATAAGGAAGATTAATTTTTTATTGGTACCCACTTTCCAATGGATCCAGCAGAGTTAGTGGAGATGGAAGTTTCAACAATCTTCACGGCATTTAAAGATTCAGTTTCAGTGGTAACCTTCACTTTGGTTATTTGATTAACCTTAGTGGTATTTTTCACCTTAGCAGATTTCTCAGCTTTGGTGATCTTCTTAGCCTTGGAGGCAATCATCTTCACTTTAGCTGTCTTTTCATCTTTTGTGGCAGTAGGACATTTACTTGCAATATGGTCAGTAAGTCCACAGTGATAGCATTTTCTATAGACGAAATTTGCCTTGTGACTATGAGCAGTTGAGTTAGAAAACTTGAGATGAGCAGAGCCAACTCCAAGAATTCCCTTAGCATAAGATCTAGGAGGAACTTTAAGTTCTTCAGATTTCTTAGGCTTAATATCAATTTTCAGCTTTGGAGTTGATATCTGAGAGATATTAGTTCCAGAGCTGGAAGATTGATTAATGAAGGTTTGGAAGAGACTTTAAGTTTAGCTTTCTTAATAGCCTTATGAGGATGATGAAAAATGGATTTCCCTTTATCAGCGAGCTTAGAGCTCTTTGATAAGTCCTCAGGAATAAGATTGGAAGATAAAGATCAATGAGTAGAAGAAGTGTCAGGGATAGAAGAGACAAACATTCCAAACTTAAGCATGAAACAGTCTCTGCTAGATTCATCTTTTTTAGGATGATAACCGAGACCAATTTTTTCATTAGCAGGGATTTGAGCCCTGATGATTTTAGTGATCTTGGTTGAAGATTTACACCATCCCTCAACAGTTGCCTTTTCTGCTTTTAAAGCAATGATGGCTTGTTCGCGTTCAATGCTGATAATTTCATTGACAATGACCTGATCTTTTAAACTTTCCTCTAGAAGAGTTAGTTCTTCGATCCTTTCATGACATTTCTCTAACTGTTCAGTTAAATCAATATTTTTGTTTTCAGCTAGAGTTTTGCCATTTAGTGCATTGTACAAGTCTATTGTCAGCACATCTACTGTGCAACTTGTCTTAGCTATAGAAAGAGAGGGATTAGTAGATATTGATACCTGAGAGGAGATATAACTCATGGAAGTTCCTGTTGGTTCTTCCACTTCTTCTTTAATCTCAACCATAAGACAGAGATTAGCAACTTCTTTTTCATCAGAACTTGATTCTTCTGATTCATCCCAGTCATGCTCTTCAACTTTAAGCGAAAAGGTAAAGGTCTTATCGTTGAAGAGCATGACTGGGATGAATCATAAGAATCAAGTTCTGATGAAAAAGAAGTTGCTAATCTCTGTCTTATGGTTGAGATTAAAGAAGAAGTGGAAGAACCAACAGGAACTTCCATGAGTTATATCTCCTCTCAGGTATCAATATCTACTAATCCCTCTCTTTATGTAGCTAAGAGAAGTTGCGCAGTAGATGTGCTGACAATAGACTTGTACAATCCACTAAATGGCAAAACTCTAGCTGAAAACAAAAATATTGATTTAACTAAACAGTTACAGAAATGTCATGAAAGGATCGAAGAACTAACTCTTCTAGAGGAAAGTTTAAAAGATCAGGTCATTGTCAATGAAATTATCAGCAATGAACGCGAACAAGCCATCGTTGCTTTAAAA
The DNA here is from genome assembly GCA_954870635.1 of Arctium minus. Lineage (NCBI taxonomy): Eukaryota > Viridiplantae > Streptophyta > Magnoliopsida > Asterales > Asteraceae > Arctium > Arctium minus. Next base: position 150,138,615 of record OX941081.1, read on the forward strand.
GCAGAAAAGGCAACTGTTGAGGGATGGTGTAAATCTTCAACCAAGATCACTGAAATCATCAGGGCTCAAATCCCTGCTAATGTAAAAATTGGTCTCGGTTATCATCCTGAAAAAGATGAATCTAGCAAACATTGTTCCATGCTTAAGTTTGGAATGTTTGTCTCTTCTATTCCTGACACTTCTTCTACTCATTGATCTTCGTCTTCCAATCTTATTCCTGAGGACTTATCAAAGAGCTCTAAGCTCACTGATTAAGGGAAATCCATTTCTCATCATCCTTAGAAGGCTATCAAGAAAGCTAAACTGAAAGTCTCTTCCAAACCTTCAGTAAATCAATCTTCTAGCTCTGGAACTAATATCTCTCAGAGATCAACTCCAAAGCTGAAAATTGATATTAAGCCAAAGAAATCTGAAGAACTGAAAGTTCCTCCTATATCTTATGCTAAGGGCATTCTTGGAGCTGGCCTTGCTCATCTCAAGTTTTCTAACTCAACTGCTCATAGTCACATGGTAAATTTCGTCTATAGAAAACGCTATCACTGTGGACTTACTGACCATATTGCAAGTAAATGTCCTACTGCCACAAAAGCTAAAAAGACAACTAAAGTGAAGATGATTGCCTCCAAGGCTAAGAAGATCACCAAAGCTGAGAAATTGGCTAAGGTGAAAAATACCACTAAGGTTAATCAAATAACCGAAGTGAAGGTTACCACTGAAACTGAATCTTCAAATTCCGTGAAGATTGTTGAACCTTCCATCTCCACTAACTCTGCTGGACCCATTAGAAAGTGGTTACCAATCAAAAATTAATCTTCCTTATGTTTGCAGGGATTGATGGGTATCTGGTATTTAGATAGTGGATGCTCTCGACACATGACTGGGCAAAAAGACCTGCTCACTGATTACAAGGAAGAGAAAGGTTCCTCAGTGACCTTTGGTGGAAATGGAAAAGGCTATACCAGAGGGTTTGGTGTTCTCAGCAATGGAATAACTACCTTCAGAAGAGTCGCTTACGTAGATGAAATGAAGCATAATCTTTTTAGCATCAGTCAGCTATGTGACAAAGACTACAAAGTTCACTTTTGTAAGAAAGCATATTCATTGATGAATGAAAAAGGAAAGCTTGCTCTTAGTGGTTATCTTATGGAAAATGTCTATGTAATAGACATGGACTCTAATACCACTGAAAACATTTGTTTTCTCTCTAAGGCCTCTTGAGATGTCAACTGGTTATGGCACAAAAGGCTATCTCATCTCAACATCAAAACACTAAATTCTCTTTCCTCAAAGGAACTAGTCTCTGGTCTAACTCCGCACTCATATGCCAAGGAATCTCTTTGTTTAGCATGTGAAAAGGGAAAGCAGACTAAAGCTAGTTTCAAATCAAAACTAGTTTCCTTAGTGACAAATCCTCTTCAACTCTTGCATGTGGATTTATTTGGTCCTATCAATATCCAATCCATAGCTGGAAAGAAATATACACTTTTCATTGTAGATGAATACTCTCGCTACACCTGGGTAATCTTTCTTCGCTGCAAAAGTAACACTCCAGAAGAACTGATATCTTTTGTTAGAAAGATGGAAGTGTTGAAAAAACTAATTGCTCGCTCAATAAGAAGTGATCATGGAACTGAATTCAAAAATAGTTCCCTGAATAACTTCTTTGAAAGCAAAGGAATCTCTCACAATTTTTCTTCAGTAAGAACTCCTCAACAAAACGGCGTCACTAAAAGAAGAAACCGAACGATCATTGAAGTTGCAAGATCAATGTTCAGCGATTCTCATCTTCCAACTTAGTTTTGGGCAGAAGCTGTCAATACTGCTTGTTTTACACAAAACAGGTCTCTGATAGTAAAACGTTTCAGCAAAACAGCCTATGAACTCTTTCATGGAAGAAAACCTTCTATCAGTTTTCTTCACGTCTTTGGTTGTCAGTGTTTCATCTTAAACAATAAAGATGCACTTGGAAAGTTCGACCCAAAAGCTGGTGATGGAATCTTTCTTGGTTATTCCTCAATTTCCAAAGCCTACAGAGTCTTCAATAAGAGAATACAAACGGTAGAAGAAACAATTCATGTCACCTTTGACGAATCCAGATCAGCGAACTCTAAACCTATCGCTGACAATGATGAACTGAATGCTTGGATATGTTCTTTCATTACAGAGACAGAACCTCTCTTCAACACTCATCAGCATACAAATTGTCCTAATGCTGGTGAAGATCCAAACATCATACCTCCTAACGCTGAATCCACCTCTTGGGTTTTACCTGTTCCACTTAACACACTTCCTCCATCAGATCTTTCCTCATCTGAAAACCTCTTAGTAAATAATGGTCTATCTGACACTCAACAATTGATAGCTGAAGAACCTCAAGTTTCTTTATCAGTGAACATTCCTATTGATGATCCAACTCCTGAAGTGAGCGATCATGCTCCTGCTCAGCGATGGACCAGAGATCACCCCATAGATCAAATTCTTGGTGATCCTGAAGTAGGTATTCAGACACGAAGAAGTTCAGGTAACATTTGTCTCTTTGTTAATTTTCTTTCCCTTACAGAACCAAAGAAGACTGATGATGCTCTTAGAGATCCAAACTGGGTTAGCGCCATGCAAGAAGAGCTTACTGAGTTTGCAAAAAACCAAGTTTGGAATCTCGTTCCCCGACCATCTGATAAATCTGTTATAGGCACTAAATGGGTGTTTAGAAACAAATTAGATGAACATGGGACTGTAACCCGCAATAAGGCTAGACTAGTTGCTCAAGGATACAGACAAGAGGAAGGCATAGACTATGATGAAACCTTTACTCCTGTGGCTAGCCTCGAAGCAATTCGACTCTTCTTAGCTTATGCAGTTTACAAAGACTTCAAAGTATATCAAATGGATGTCAAATCAGCATTCCTAAATGGAAAGCTGAATGAAGAAGTCTATGTTGAAAATCCCCTAGGGTTTTCTGACCTTAAGCATCTACATTATGTATATAAGCTGGATAAGGCTCTCTATGGGTTAAAACAAGCTCCTCGGGCTTGGTATGATACTCTCTCTTCTTTTCTTGTCTCTGAGAAATTTGAATGTGGCAAAATTAACAACACTTTGTTTTTTAGAAAGATAAAAGGTCATATTATTCTTGTACAAATATATGTTGATGAAATTATATTTGGTTCTACTAACCCATCTCTATGTACTCGCTTCACTGAAAGAATGAAGAAAGAATATAAAATGAGTATGATGGGTGAACTAACTTACTTCCTTGGACTTCAGATCAAGCAAACTGACAAAGGTACATTTATTAATCAAGGTAAGTATGTTAAAGATATGCTAAAGAAGTTTGATCTCACTCAAACTTCAATGATGAAAACTCTTATGGCACCTCCGCTGATATTAAACAAGGATCCAGCTGGAAAACCTGTAAATGTCACTGCCTACAGAGGAATGATAGGCTCCCTGCTGTATCTTACAGCGAGCCGACCTGACATCATGTACTCCACATATCTTTGTGCACGCTATCAATCAGAACCCAAGGAATCCTATCTGATCGCTGTCAAGCAAATTTTTAGATATCTAAAGGGAACTCCTAACCTCGGTCTTTGGTATCCCAAAGATTCAGGGTTCGATCTCACTGGTTATTCAGTTAGTGATTTTGCAGGTTGCAAACTTGATAGAAAAAGCACCACTGGAGGATGTCAACTTCTAGGAGGAAAGTTGGTAAGTTGGACAAGTAAAAAGCAAAACTCAGTATCCACTTCCACAGCTGAAGCTGAGTACGTGGCAGTTGGAAGTTGTTGTGCTCAGGTCTTATGGACAGGGGTGTGCAGAAAGTCAACCGATCCAATTACAACCGACCGATCCAATTACAACCGACCGACAATGATCGGATATCCAATTGTAATTGGATCGGATCAGATGGAAAAATTCAACATCCAATTTGGATCGGTCGGTTCTTGGATAACAATCCAAAACCGACCGGAACCGAACCGAACCAAACCGATTACCATCCAACCGAACCGACCAACCGAACCATCCAATTGAATTAATAATTAATAATATAATACATTTATAAAATTATATTCAATATAAACTTACAAAAGTAAAAAGTAGAAAGTTGTACCTTGATGCACGTGAGAGGTGACCACATCTAAAACTAAAAGACTAAAATAATTAAAATTTCAAATTTAAGTCAAAATTGAAATTTGAAACTCTTTGAAATTTCGGTGGTGGCAGTAAGTAAGAAGAAATTAAGAAAAGAAAGCAAATAACCAAATAGAAATTAGAAAAGTTGAAACCCTAAAGTAACTCTCATCTTCTCACGTCGTCTCTCTATCTTCTTCCTCAAAGAACCACCGCAGCAGCACCGCCATCGGCACCGCCACCGCAGCAAGCCAGCAACACCGCCGGAGCACCATCTCTCCTCTCTCTCGTATCGATTAGCACCCGTCGATAGCTCCTTTTTTCGATTAGAAGCTTTCTACTCTCTCCTTTCATATAGCAACTCTTTAAAATGGCTTCTACTTCAAGCTCAGTAAGTGTTCTTTCTCTTATCATCCTCTTTATTCCTTCTCTTCGTCTCAGTTAGAATTAATTGTAGCATCGCTTTAAGCTTTTTCAGTCCATGTTTAACGAGCTAGTGATTGGTGAATTAATTGTAGCATCACTCTTCATCTCACTTTTGACTGTCATCTGATATTATAGAACAAGCTATAGATGGTTGTTGCTTGATATACATATATATATATATATAATTATATGTGTATGTGTGTTGGAGAGTGAGAGAAAGAGTCAAAGTGTGGGTAAAAAAACATTATCAGGTGATGTTTTCTTTAGCAAAAAAACATTGACTTTCTGTTAGCTTATGTAAGAGATATAGCCTTGAATCCTTTATGTAAGTATATATGAATAGATGCTTATACTTTTTAATTTTGTAGAAATGTTGGTTGGAGATGGAGAAATAATAATGGATTGAGATGTTGCAGTCTTACGGTTACGGACAACAATTATTTTTTCTTCTTGCTTGCTTAATGTTTCCACTTTCCAATATGTATGTGTGAAACTTGGTTATTGTATGTTTTTAGATTTTAGTACTAGTTGTTGAACAGATGAAATTAAAAATTATGGAATATTATATGAATTATTGTTATGTTGTAGATTGGATTTAAAGCATTGGATGGATCTCATCCGATCATCCATTGGATGTCGGATGGATCCAATCCGACCATCCATTGGATGTCGGATGGATCCAATCCGATCATCCATTGGTTGGATCCAATTCGATCCAATGGACATCCAATAAAAATATCCACTTGATCGAACCGAACCGATCCAATCATCCATTGGATTGAAAAAATCCAACATCCAATGGATGATTGGATCGGTTCGATTGGAAAAATCCAACATCTAATGGATGTCAACCGATGAACACCCCTACTTATGGATGAAAAATCAACTATTAGACTATGACCTTTAGCTATCCAAGATCCCAATCTATTGCGACAACACTAGTGCCATCCCTATAGCAAACAATCCAGTGCTACACTCAAAGACGAAACACATAGAGATCAGATATCATTTTATCAAATATCATGTGATGAATGGTGATATAGAACTCCACTTTATCCCTACTGACTATCAGCTCGCTGATCTTTTCACCAAACCTATTGATGAGACAAGATTCAACTTTCTCATCAGTGACCTTGGAATGCTGAATCTTGAAGATTAATTCTTCAGCATTCATGCATCATGTCAGTTATAAAAGGTTCTATCTATCCTCATAATCCCTGATTACATATCTCTAACACAGGTATGTTCTCTCATTCTCTCTCACTGAATCCTATTTAATAAGACGTTTTCAAAAATCAGAACTATAATTATTGAATTTCTTCAAGTGGTTAAAATCTTTTTGAAAAAGAAAATCTTATCACTGATATTTCTCATCAGTGATCCTTTCTAAAGAAAACCTTATCACTAATGTTTCTCGTCAGTGATCCTTTAAAAAGAAAAAATTATCTCTGAATTTCTGTCAGTGATACTTTCTAAAATCGAAACGTTTTTTCTCTCTCTTATGACATCATTTGAACCGATAATCCTTGGCACGATTTTTTCTGACACGTTCGTCCATTGCACTTCATGTCCAATGAACTTCGTGGGACGTGTCCGTATCATGATAACCTCCTTTTCCCGCTCCAAATTCATTCTCTCCCATATAAAAGGAATGACATTTATGTTTTTGCCTTTTTCCCTCACAAAACTTACAAGACAAGAAAGGCACTCTCGGCATTCAAGCAATCAAGCAAAACACCTTAATCTTCAAGATTTACGGGTTTTTGTTCTTCATCTTTTTCTTCAAAACACACTTTTTTGATCCAAAACTTTCTTTCTTTTTAGGATTTAAAGTGTTTTTCACTCATTAAAATCATTTTCTTTATGATTCTATTATATACAAAAACCTATGGTTTTTAAGACTGTTTTCTTACTTCTTTTTTGTAGAACACTGTTTACTCTGAAAACAAACTTATTTTTTAAGTTTCCTTCCAAAAAGGGAAACTGGTAAAATATTTCATAATGTTTTTAGACTCTAAACTTTCTATTCTATTCTACTTATTTCTATTCCATAAATGGCCCAAGCTAGTCTCATTGCCTCGAAAAATGTCAAGTTCGCCCTTGATGATTCCGAAATCCCCAAGAACAACCAATTGGCACGATTGGACTTCAGCGCTACAAAGTTCCCTCATCTCGTGTAAGCAGCAAACTTTCTGAAACAATCACGCATATCCTATGCTCTTCAAGTTGATCCTAAGCCAAACAAGGCTCTTCTTCAGCAGTTCTGGTTCACTACTGACAACGACCTAGTGACAAACAAGAAAGGCGAATCCATACCTGCCATCTCTCTTTCACAACTCAACATGGCCCAGGGAACATCACTGCCCTTGCCATTCGCACAGCTTTGTGTTTCCCCTCCAAGACTCCCAAAGGCTTCGACCCTCTACCCACTGACGATGAACTTATTTAGTTTCTGGATGATATGGAATACCAATGGGATAACAAGCCTTGCACAACCATTCCCAACAAAAAGCTGACGAAGATCCTGAAGGCGAACATGCCTTCAGAGCTGAACTACATCTTCACTCATATCACTCAAAGTATGAGTGAAAAGATTGGATCGCTGGACTAAGCTAGAAAAATTCAACTTCAGATGGGATACTCACTGCTCGCTGGCAAACACTTTGACTACGTCGGAGCGATCTTTGACAATCTCATGTCAAAGATTGAGAAGCCTGAATGGGACACGAAGATTCCCTACGTCCGATTCATCTCTACAATCCTCAACTTTTTCCTTGGAATGAAGTACCCCACTGAAAGTGACTGCCATTTCTCCAGGGTTGGTCCATGAGTCCTCGAGGTGAAGCCCGCTGACAATGAGGTAAGTCTTCATATCTTACGCTTACGCCTCTCCCAATTTTCTTCTCCTTCAGTGGCCACACCGATGGTTTCTTCATCAGCTATCCCTGCACTATCACCCCTCACAAAAGACAATCATCAGCTCTTCCTGGTCCTTCTAAAAGGCTAAGAATACTAAGGAGTCAACCCCCTCGCTTAAAGAACCTGAGGTAGTCTCTCAACAGACTACCTTAGATGATTTTGTGGCCCGCTCCTCCACATCAGCAACCACAACAACCAAACCAGTGACTTCAATCGTTGATACACCACCGGTGATCAACCCAATCCCTCCAGTCTCTCAACCATTTAAGGTAATTACTATAATCATCAGTGCTTCTCCTACTATCCCCATTGCTTCTTCTTCTGTGTCTTTGGTCCCTAACGCTCCCTTTTTACAGCAGCCAACTTCTGTCGCTGCATCAGTAGGACCTGTTGTGCTTCAAACATCTCAACCCTTCTCTCAATTTGAAGGTGACTTGAACTTTTTCAACATGATTGACACTTCAGGTAACCCCAAAACCATATACACCTCTCCCACCTATCTAAATAAGCCTGAGCATAAATTTGCTCAAATACTAACTTCTTTTTTAGGTCCTAATTTGGGAACCGTTGACGTCAACGTCAATAAGCTCGCTGATAAGGTGGAGAATCTCGCAGCCTATCTTAACACCAACACCACTTCTGTTAATCAGGCAGGTAAAGAGCTGAAGAACTTATCATCAGCAACTACCACCAAAGCTGAGGCTTCTCAGCTTAGCTCTCTTCAGACAGAGGTCAACACGATGAAGAACATCATGGCCAAAATACAACTCAAATTCAATTCCTCACAGGCCATGTTGATCACCTCACTGGTGAAGTCAAGAACCTGAATAACAAGCTGAAGAATGCCAATCAGCTGCTCACTCAGATTCTGTCAGCAGTAAATGCACCAGCTCGTGATTCCACTCCCTCATTCACTGAGAATGACAGAGCGTCTCTGAATATTGCAGTGGAATTCATTCATGAGGTCACTTCTGTTATTCCAGAGATAGAGGGACGACTGAATAAGTTGGAGGCTGATGCCCGCCTTGTCCCTATCGCTGATGTTGTCGCTGCTACAAACTATGACCTCCCCCATGATGATGACAAAGAGGGGGAGAAGACTACAGAAGAAAATACAGTTGTTAAGGCTCAGGTAATAGCTGATGATCCTCCTCACACTGAGTAGGAGAAGATAGCTGATGTATCATCTACTGAAGATCAGGCCCCTTCTTCTTCTTCTCAAGTATTAAAAGAAGAAGAGGATGAAGAAGAAGAAGACGAGGAAGAACTAGATCTTCAAGATCAAGATGATGATCCCACTTCTGATGATGATGACGATGATGAGGAAGAAGACCATTCTCTTTGGTTCTCAGCAATAAATGCATCATCAGTGCCTTCGACAAAAGGCATTGTCATAGCTGAAGCAGGGGGGAGACAGAAAGATAGTGCTCCAGATTCCTCCACTCAAGGCAAGCAGAAGGGGATCGCTGCCGAGGGGAACCTAAAGCTACTATCACCATCTGAGGGGGAGCAACCTTCTCAGGTATGCCTCTCCATTGTCCCTCTCTCCTTCAATTCCTACCAAACACCCTTGACTTTCTAAACCTTAATCTTTCTCTTCCCAAAAATATACACTAACTCCCTATTCTTTTTGCTCAGACAGTTCTCTCCCCTGCTTAAGGGAACTCAGTCTCTGCAAATAATCCCAGCTATCATAGCTGATGAACCCTTAATCCCAACCTCCTTCAATGAGGTTCATGAACAAGAAAAAGAAGAAGATGAATTCCGAGATCATCCAGGAAGGCCCTCTCGACCACTTCAAAGGTCATAGGATGATGTTCAAAGAAGATTTGAGATGATCTCTCATCTGGAGAGTCAGCGACTAAAGATCCCTCCTCAGTCTCTACCAGAAGAACTCAATTTCCTCTCCGAAGCTGAATATGAAAAATCTGTCAGAACTGAAAGACTGTTTGCTGAGTGCCGGAAAGATGCCGATCTATCTCTCAAGGTACATGCATCCATGTTTGAAAGTTCAAGCTGCAATTCTGAAAGAGATTGAAGATGAACGCTTAAAAGAAAAAGTTGTCAGCGATGAAAGTCTAGAATGGTGTAAACAAAAAATGGACTATCGCTCTGACCCAATGAAGATCGTTGTTGTTACTATCTTTGGAAGAAATAAGAAGGACCGAACATCAGTCACTATGGAGATACTTAGAGAGGATGGAAGCTCAAAAGTTATGTTCGTTTCAAGGCTGGAACACTTTGGTTATTATGAATGGTTGGAGTTCAAGGAAGCACTGAAAAAATCGAAATCAACGTATAAAGGCTATGTTGAAGGTCTCGTTGGAGCTCTCATTAACAGAGTCGCTACTATATTGAAAGTGCCTTCTACTCTTCCACCAAAGCCATAGCAAATCAAAAGAAAGCCTGCCTCCTCCTCCTCTAAAAATGTCGCAGTGATAAAAAATGACACCTCCATCAAGTTTTCAAAAGAAGCGTTGTTCAGGCCTCCTCCTGATCTCTCAGTTCTTGATCTATCTCTGCCTCCTGGTAGACCATTCATCCTAGGTCAAGTTTTAAAGAAACCTTTTGGAATCTTCTTCAGAGATGATGAAGGTCAGCTCAGGTTCCAAAGAGTCTCTGAAATCCCTCTCTGCCCTCTAAGTCATCTTAAGGACCTTCTATGCTTATGGTGTACTTACTCTCTCTCTCAGCTGAACCAATCAAGACTCTCATTCGACAAGAATCAACTGATCGAAGACAAAAAGGAAAGACAGTACCAGATTATATGATCAAGGTCCAGATGACTTATTTAGATAGTTGATGGATTTTCTATTTCTTCTTGTAATCTATTAGTTATTCTTACAGTAGTTTAGAACTTCACTTGTACTTGTAATTTTCATATCTCTTCTTGTAATTCTCTTGTGAATTAATGAAAATTTCAGTGAAATACTTAAATCCATCAGTACTGTAAAAGATCCCTCAAAATAGTAATTGAGACATGTATGTTACGAGTCCTGACTATCCTTTTATTTTGACTTAAAGTAATTTTCTTCATAGTTACTTTGTCATCATCAAATAGGGGGAGATTGTTGATCCAACTCTCTCGGTGATTTGATAATGACCCTCTGTTATACTTAGTGAAAATTACGTTTAACATTTGTATGTATTAGTGTTTCACCATCATCGATCAAATACTAAGTATGTTAAGTATCGCTGATGATTTCTCTTGTAAACAGTTAGACGTAATCCCTGAAGACAAATTTCACGACAAAAGACGTTCACTGCTGAATCGAAGACAAAGCTGCTGAACAAAGGACAAGTCTACTCATGATCTGATGCGGATATCAGCGAAAACAAGACAAGTATACTCACACGCGAAGAAGCCTGAGGAAAAGCTTCAGCGATAGCTGAACTTCTTTCTATCTCTAAGAAGGAAGAGATATTCAGCGATCGATGATCACATTGCTTATACCTCAAGTCTCTTTTATCTTATCTATGCACACATAGTACGAGTGTCTGAAAAGACATACCTCTGCAACATTTCGTACAACAACTCTGATATCTACACTGTTCATCATACAGCCAAAAGCATGTCTCCAAAAGTCAGACGCATGCAACCAATCATAGAAGGACACGTGTAAAGTATCCTACCATGCCTTTAATGCATAGGGTATAAATAGAAAGATCAAGACTCAATCTGAGAGTTGCTAGTTGCCTTCAGCCTTCAATCTTTCTAACAAGTATAGAAACTCTTGTTTTCTATATTCTTTCAATCCCCATTCTCTAATCCTTGTGCAACCATCTTAGTGTTTATTAAGTTTGTTTAGATTAGGTTTTACTTAATCTTATTCCGCAACAAACTTGTAAATTGTATTTTGATTTATCAATAAACAATTTATTAAACTTTAAATTTTGTGTTTGTATTCACCCCCCCCCCCTCTTTCTACAAACTACATGTTCACCAAATCATTGCCAATAAGCAAGTCCGAGCATTGCTCGAACCTAATCCAGCTTAAGAGGTGCTAGGTGCCTTCGGGCACTTCGGGAATAAGAGGACATTGAAACTAAGGGGTACAATGAGATAATGTCTTGCCATATAAAGCTGAAACTTTATTGACAATGGGTGATGGCCAAGTCGAAGCTCATTGTTAGTAAAGTTAAATTTGTCCCGACTCGTTCAAACCTCATCTTGATAAAAACTTAATTGTTTTGTATCAAGGTGGAGTGTTGAAAATTGTGATACAAAACATGGGAATGCAAAAGAGAAAGTTCTAAAGTTTCTGACACGGCCAGACCATATATTCACGTATGAGCGCGTGTAATGTAACTTTGCAAATAGAAAGTTTTGGTTGTTTTGATGCGGACGCATATTATGCACATTATGATCGACCACGGGCGTGCGTAATGTTATTTTGCAAACAGAAAGTTATGGGTGTTTTGACACTGCAACATTTTATGATCAAGCGTGGGCAGGCGTAGTGTTATTTCGGGAAACAGAAATTTTTGGTTCTTTAGGCACGACCGCACCTTACAATTCGTTCTGGCCATGCGCAACGATAAGGATGATTTTCCTAACTTTTAGTATTGGGATCAAATTGGGATTCCACTTATGGATTAGTATAAATAAACCTCTTAAGTTCCATCATGATATATAGAGAACGAATCTGAGAGTCTAGAATCCCTAGTTTGAGTATAGAAAGTTATACACAAGTAAGTGTTCGGTTTGTAAGTTTCTCTTCGGCGTTTGGGCGTTCTTCATCAATAAAAGTTCTTCCTCTTCCCTGTGAACGTACATCACCATACCGGTGGTGGAACCACGTAAATCACTGTGTTTTTGTGTCTTTTCAAAGTTTTTTGGTTGATAGATATTTGTGATTTCGATCCAATTTGTTATTCGCATTCGTTGTTGGTTGGCATCACATATTTGATTGTCAATGATTAAAGTTTATTACTTGATCTTGTTTTGGGACCTTTGTGGTGCTCAAAATCTCAACAATAGGATCTTATTAGGTGGTCAATTTCCATGGATTTTTCGATTTATTCAGTGGATTTCATGATTTTGAAGTTCGATTTTAGTTTTTTTGGCTAAAGGCATTAGGGACAAGGTTTTTTAGAGTTCTTATGTGTTCGCATTTAGTTTTTTAGGAACCAAACTGTTGTTTTTTAGGATTCCTCTATTTTTTTAGGTTTCTTCTTTGTTGAGTTTTTGAGGAAATAAACTTGCTTATTTAAGGTTATTCTGTTTGTTTAGGGTTCTTCTGTATTGAGTTTTCTAGGATTCTACTGTTGATTTGAATGCAGTCCAAGGGAATCTCAAAAACAAAATAGGTGTTGTGGTGGGTTGATTTGTTAGCACTATGATATTCAATGAAAGCTCAAAGACAAAATTTTGATGTTAATTGTTTCATGCTACCAATTTATTAACATAATCTTAAATGCAATTTGTTGAACAATGTTTAGATCATTGAGGGGTAAAATGGTCAGTTATGTCATTTAGATCGTTGATTTAGGGGAAAAAAGAAACAATAATAAATTTTTATCACGACATACAAATTTAATCAGGTAGACAAATGGAAATCTATCTCTATTTGTACCATTGTGTGAATCTCTCTAGAACTCTATCTATTCTATTCTACCGAATGTTTACAAGGAATGCCATAAAAACACAAGTGATAGAGACAAATGGATCGTTCTAGAATATGTTTCGACCATTTTGATCCTTGTTTGACTCTTATTGATGCTTCTTCAAGCTTCCCACATCCTCTTGATTGATCTGAAATGTTCCAACTTTTCGACGAACCTTCTAGCGGGACTTTATATTTTACCAATATTCAAACATTAAAATACAAATATAAAACTCATATTCAAAAACAAATTCCACCCAAATTTCTCTGAATTAAATCCCTAAACCATCCTATATAATTTTGGATGCAAAACGTCAACATTAACAATAATCATTACAAAGTTTTATGATACAAAACCATAAATTAAAACTCGAACATCAAAATAATTAAGCTTTATCATTTGGGAATTACCATTCAATCACGACTTAATTTTTGTTGGATGCAAATGAAAGAACATAAATAGATAGAGGTTGTTGAAACATGCTTTTGAAATCTCCTACACTTGTGCCCTTTCATTCAATAAACAAATCTTTCAACTTGACAAGAACCACGACAAACAAGAAATACAAGCAAATAAAGTTCAAGTATGACTGACCGTGAGAACGAGAAGAGAAGCGGATTGCTTCTAAAATAAATTGATGTTTCTACCATAAGTGGAGTCACTCTGAACAACACCCCTATCATGAACAATCCCATATGAACGTGAGCAGCTTTGTAGCTGCCCCAAGGAGACCTCCAATTGTAACATAAAAACACCATTTTTGTCGGTTTAGAAGCTCTAACTCGCACACACAAAGAACAAAAAATACAGAAAATGAGAGTATGATCAATTGGTTATTGGCACATTCAAAAGAATTTATTTTTTCTTTCTAATATTCAGTTTTTAGTATAACGACTTCAATTTTTATATTTGCTATATCAATTAATATGAATATTATGTTTATTAATTGATTATTCTTTCATTATGAATTAATTGTATACGTTCTAAGACGACTTTTAAGTAAAAAAATAATGAAAGAAAAATGTACATAATAATATGTAACATTGAATTCTAAAGGACATGTACAAAAAAGGAAATCTAATGCATACTAACTTTTCATAAATGCCTTTGGGCCTTTTGCTACCCTGCCCCCACGACCTGTAGACAGGGTCGACATGGATGTGCTTAATAGACATTAGGGCTATATACCGTCGATGTACGCACCTTCAAATGTTTGGGCTATTGGTGTAACCGGTAACCATAAATTCTAGAGTTTGCAAATATCACATGGACAATTTCTGCAATTTACTATTTAACTTATTTATTAATTACGTGTAGTATATAATGTCATTTTTAATTTGTCTACCGTAGTATTTCTATTAATTTCATGATATTTTTATTAATAATTGTAATAACCCCATTTTTTCAGTTTTGTTATTTTTTGGAAGTACGAGGGTTCAAAGTAGTAGAATTCTAATTTTTAAGGAACCATGGTGTAAATATGAGAAACACCCACCTTTTAAACTTAACCTCCACCTTTTGTTTCTTTCTAAAAGAAAATGAGTTTTTGTAACACCCGTGATTTTGGTAAATCCTTAAATTACACCCATCTAGTTAAATTATAATTAAAAATCTTACATGGGTTGTGCTTGTGAATTTTGGGTTTTGGATCGAGAGCACGTCGGTATAAAAGTTGGAAATTTAGGCTTCGGTACGCCATAGGAGATCGTGCCCGCGATTGTGACAGAGGTCACTCTCACGGGGCACTGTCGCGACCCATGTACCGCGAGAAGGGGGAATCTAGGCGACTATGTCCGCCATTTTGACAGAGGTCACTCTCGCGGGGCATTGTCGCTGAGTATGTACCGAGAGCGGGGGTGACCCCGCGATTGTGCCGGCGATTGTGACAAAATGTCACTGTCGTCGAGCACTGTCGCCATCGGGCACCAGACTTCAAAAAATACGTTTTCTCAACCCCATTCTTCACTTAAAACCTCAAACCTCTTCCCTTTCTCTCCCAAACCGAACCTTCACCCTCTAATATGAACCCTAGCTCATTTTTTAGGGTTTTTCCCCTAAAGCCAAGTGTTTCTTCATCATCTAGCAAGGTTTTGGAGGCTTGAGCTACGGTATTTTCACCTCCTTCATCTTTACCAAGTTTTCTAGGGTTTCATCCAACCCCTTTTCACCATTTTGAAGATTGGGAACTTGTGACTCATTTTGATGACCTAGAAGTGCATTGTTGATGGATTCAAGTTATGGGTAAGGTAACCTTCTCTTTTCTTCATCTATGAAAATTATGATTTTGAGATAAGATGAGATATTCGTGTAAAATGCTTGGGGAATGTATCTATATGGTTGAATATGTGTATTTATGGTTGGATATCTACGGATCTAGGTTTTTTGAAGTTTTTGGCTTGAAGATCCAAGTTTCTTCGAAGGAGCTCAAGTTGGGGGGAAATCTAGATTTAGCCTAAATCTAGCAAGGTGAGTTCAAGTTTATTTGTGAAAACGGTGTACATGCCAAAATGTCTATCTTAAAGTGTTTTTATGTTTTACAAGAAATTATTAACTGTTGAGTTATATGATGAATTTTGATTATTTGAAGTGTCTAAATTTATAAACTTGTAAAACACCCACATTTTGGATTTTCGGCATTTTGATAAATAAATCATATATTTTGGTATTTTAATGATTTATTTAATGAAAGTAGATTTTTGAGTATAAATGTATTTCCTTGTGTGTTTTGGAGAAATGCATGATTTTGTGTTATGGGACGTTTTGAAAAGATAAAAGTTATAAACAGTTGGAAAATGTTTTGTCCCAATCTAAATTATGTTGGAGTTATCTCCATATTTTGGAGCATGGGTTTTCATAAATGCGGGTTGTTTATGTTCGATTTCATTTTATGACTTTCTTACAATTGGTCTTTTGATTTGTTCAGCCTATGGTTCGGTTTGGACCTCGTCGGTTCTTGGGGACATTTGTCTGATTTTAATAGCCTCACTGTAGAGCTTTGGTTATGATTTGCATTTATTTCATTTTATTGGAAATTTACATGTTTTGGATGCGCTAGTTCACTCATTTGGAGTCATGTTAAGTTCTATACTGTAGTGCAATGGATCATTAGGCACAGTGTTCTTAATGTCCCATTTTGAACAAGTTCACCACTTTGGCACGGAATAGGCATCGGGTCACCATGGTAAGTAAGGTGTGGAATGGTTGGGCAGCGTCCCATGGGCAGTAAGGTGTAATTCCATTGTGCATAAGTTCTCGTTTGGAACTCTCAAGAATAGACTCAGAGGAGTTGACTTGATGTTTTCGAGCAACAGACTTAGAGGAGTTGTGATCGATATGTTTTATGAGTATAATCCATACGTTTTGGTTTTCTACATAGTTATGTGACCTACTTTTGTGTTCCGTCAGGTGCAATGTAATTGGGTCTCCCCCGTCACCGAAAGGTGTTGTTTTGGGTATGGAGTTTAATAATCCATGTTTTCGGTGACGTCTTGAGTATGAGTTATTATCCATGTTCTATGGTTTTGAATATTGAATCTTATCCATGTTTTTGGATGTTTTGTATGATAGAGTTTATCCACGTTTTCTGTACTTGATTGTTAAAGTATAAGTTATGTTTTACATGAGTTTTGGGTTTTGGATTTATATTCGAAGGAACGTTTATATCGTGGTTTTAATCACGAAGATGATGAATGTTGGAAAAGAGATTGCTTTCAGACTTAATGTATTTTATTTTGGGAAATCACGTTTTAAATAACACTCTTAAAGTTTATAGTTTTACATATCTATTATGAAAACTCTTGAGCTCACTAGGCGTTAAGCCTAACCTTTTATTTATCGGCATGTGCATCAGGTTCCAGTTGGGGAAATGGTTCAAGCAATACTATGAAGAGTCGAGCACTAGTTCTACACGAGGGTAAGTAGTTGGTGAAGTCTTCCGCATTTTGGAGATGGTGATTGTTATTTGGTTTTTTGTAACATCCGCCCCTATTATAGACCGTATATAAAGATTGAAATGTGTTTATTGAAGTTAAACCTTTATTTGTTGTTGTAGATGAATCAATTATCGATGTATTTAGAAAATTTTAAGTTAGTTGCTCTTTCCAGATTTGAGGGTGTTACAAGTTTGTATCAGAGCTTAAGTTTGAGAGAATTTGGTGTTGATTGTAGATACCTAGACTCAAACTAGCATTCTTTTAAGTGAATGAGAGAGAATTTTGCACCACTAGGCACTTTAAGATAGGATATTTTGTGGTTGGTAGAGTCGCTAGAAACGGGAAACTCGTCGTGGTTAGCAAGGATGATCATGTACGGTACGTTCATAATTGCACCTGGCCAGTGTTATAGTGAACCTACAAATTACATGTGTATACTTAGACTACTTTGATGTGATGACCATTAGAGTAGTGAAGAAGTTTCTAAGTGGGTAACCATTAGAAGAGGTTGATGAGTTTAATATTCGTCACTTGGGGTGACAAGAAGCATGATGATTGCATTAAGTGGACCGTTTCGGATTGGAATTACCGGTTGGATTGGAACCATAGACTTATGGAATCAACATTATTCGAGGAGGAACTGTAAGGTGAACCAAAGAAATCTTCGATTATTGCCTTAAGACGTTTAAACATCAAGATGATGATAGTTTGACTGGATATTGGGAAGCGTGATTTTGAGACGTTGAGTGTCGATCAAATTCATACATGAAATTTATTTCTAAAATAAAATTGCATCAATTATTTCTCATGTTTCCAAATCATTATGTGGATTATACTATGAAATATTGGAAAAATGTTTAGCACCCACAAGATTTTAAACCATTATTTTGGACATGCATAAAATTATTTTATTGCATGTGGTTGTTATCTTTGTTGAGACTTTCTTTATTCTTATTGTTGTCCAACGCTATTTTCGGATGTTGTGATGTCCGTATTTTGATGTTGTTTAAGGAATTGGGCAAGTAACTGTGACTTATGACTTTAACATTGGACCTCCTCCACATATGTTAAGGTTTTTGACGAAGAGTTACATTCCACTATTTTGGTGTTTGAGTTTTGTTGGAATTTTTATTTCATGCAAGTTTTGTTGAAAAGTTTCACTTTATATCACATTGCAATAAAAAAAAGAAATTTTTGGAATTATGACATTTTAGTCATCACTTTATACTATTTGAATATTGGGAACGAAAGTCTTGGCACCATTTGATTTTGGGTGTCATTGAGTTTTATGAAGATTTTGTTGGGTCTTATGGTGTTCCATTTTACGACATTTTGCGTCGCGTAGATAAACTTTGAAACGCGTATACTTGAATTGATGTGTGCGTTAACTTACAGGTTTTTGTTTAACATTTTGTCTCCTGCGAGTTTTGCACATTTCTTTCCGCAAATGTAAGAGACGTCTTGAGAGTTTTGTTGGTGAATGTTATCCCATATGTTATTGTGGGAAGTTTCAGTGTTGTGTGATTTCTTTTTGGGTTTTATACAAGAGTATTTCGTCGTATGCTATTTAGTATTTGAAGTGATTTATACTTTTAGTGTGAGTAAGCATACAAAGGACCTATGATGGTTCGTGATGAGCTGTGCTTTGAGCATTCTTCGGTTGTTAATTTTATTGTTATTGATTCACGCAATGCATTATATTAATTCGCTGGTATGCATGATTTTGTAGACACCATTTTTGGACAAGAGCATTTTATTTGCGCTCCTAAAGTTTGAAGTCGATCTAAATTACGTTACGTTTGACCAAATCGCAAGCACTTATCGTTTTACTGAGCTTGAGAAATACACGGATGTATGTGGGTCTTGTTGGAAATTTTATTCCACGTTATGTTATGGTTAAATGGTAATTTTTTAACTTGATTACATAAATTTCTTCTTTTGGAGTTTATACAAACATTTGTTGCACACCTCTTTGGTGTGGGAAATTATTTTACGTAAATGGCATAAAGTGATGCATATTCGGACCATAGCAGTCCATTTGGAAAGGTGTCGCACATCTTTTATTATTGTCATTATTAGCGAGGTTAATGATCAAGCACTTTTCGAAATGGTTTTATACTGGTGGCGCCTGTGTCTACTTTGCACACTACCGAGTAAACGGTAGTGGATTTTTACACATACGATTAATTGTTATAAAGCTTTTACGTTTGAAAGTTTATAAAATTTTCAGTGGACATAATTATCGAGTCCCATAGTTGAAAAACCTTGAACTCATTAGGACTATAGATTTAAACCCCATTGCGAAAGGAATTGTGAATAGAGACTAAAGGAGTCCTTGGAAATTGCAACGTCAGATGGTCTGACTTGTGGTCAGTTTTGAATTATGGGCTTCAGTTTATGAATCGATGCACGCATGGATAGTTGAAGCATTAGAATTGTGCATTTTCCTAGTTATGTAAGCGATAATATTTCCCTTTCGGTAAAATTCGGGTTAAAACCTTGTGCGGTTGTTTACGTACGAACGGATTTGAATTAGTGGGTTAATGGTGCGGCATTATGTTATGTGTCGGTGGTGTACCAACTTAATGGGTATTCGTGAATAATGATGATGTTATAGTTTGATCGTAAAGCTGTAAGATTTGGGGTTTATTTCCGTATAGGATGTAACTTTAAGCTTTATTAGAGGTCGGCTCAGTGCGATCTGGATTGAAATACTTCATGGCATGCCCATGTTTTGACTTGGCCAGTTGGATTTTAGGCATTGACTCGTTCTTTTGAGGTCAATGATCTTTGGATGTTGGAAGTACCCCGTTGGATCATGAGAAGTGGTAGAACTTTACGGAGATTGGATGTTGGTAATTAAGCATCGACGATTAAGACTTTCTTAATATGGTAAGGGTTTTTATAGACTGAATGATTGATGTTTGAGTATGGTTGGGAGTTACGCAATAGTCGAATTTGAATAAACCGACTCCCTGGAGAGCATATTGGCACGTCTTTGGGAGGCAAGCTCTACCAATATGAGGGTGAATTATTAAGGAATTTTGGAAATTCTTCGGGTTTGGTGTCGATCTTTGAATTTCAGATTCAGAACTGTGTTAAAATGGGACGAATTAGTCAGTGGAAAGTGGAGGTTACAAGCTACCCTTGGGGTATTACGTGTCACATAAGGTTGGGAGACAACCGAAATCGTATGGTTAGATGTTAGATCGAGATCACTCTGGCATGATTGTAGCGTATCAAGGCGGATATTAGATGTGAGATTCTTCACAAAAATCAGTATGACAGTTTCGTCATGAAGTTATCAAGTTTTGGTTAAAGGATGAAATGGGTTAGAAACAATCCCTTGGAAAGGGGGACGGTCGTTTTGTGAGAATGATGTCATTGAGGTCTATGTCTGGTTTGTTACTTGTTGGGGGACTGAGAAAACCCAATAAGTGCTGAGAGTGGTAAGGAAATGCCTTGTGTGAGAAATGGATTTCGAGGATGAAATCATTCTAAGGTTGGGAGGATTGTAACACCCGTGATTTTGGTAAATCCTTAAATTACACCCATCTAGTTAAATTGTAATTAAAAATCTTACCTGGGTTGTGCTTGTGGATTTTGGGTTTTGGATCGAGAGCATGTCGGTTGAAAAGATGGAAATTTGGGCTTCGGTATGCCATAGGCGACCGTGCCCGCGATTGTGACAGAGGTCACTCTCGCGGGGCACTTTCCCGACCCATGTACCGCGAGAGGGGGGAATCCGAGCGACTATGCCCGCGATTGTGACAGAGGTCACCCTCGCGGAGCATTGTCGCTGAGTATGTACCGAGAGCAGGGGTGACCCCGTGATTGTGCCAGCGAATGTGACAAAATGTCATTGTGGCCATCGGGCACCAAACTTCCATAAATACGTTTTCTCAACCCCATTCTTCACTTAAAACCTCAAACCTCTTCTCTTTCTCTCCCAAACTGAACCTCCACCCTCTTATATAAACCCCAGCTCATTTTGGGGGGGGGGGGGGGGGGGTTCCCCTAAAGTCAAGTGTTTCTTCATCATCTAGCAAGGTTTTGGAGGCTAGAGTTAAGGTATTTTCACCTCCTTCATCTTCACCAAGTTTTCTAGGGTTTCATCCAACCCCTTTTCACCATTTTGAAGATTGGGTACTTGTGACTCATTTTGATGACCTAGAAGTGCATTGTTGATGGATTCAAGTTATGGGTAAGGTAACCTTCTCTTTTCTTCATTTATGAAAATTAGGGTTTTGAGAAAAGATGAGATCTTCATGTAAAATGCTTGGGGAACGTTTCTATATGGTTGAATAAGTGTATTTATGGTTGGATATTTATGGATATAGGTTTTTGGAAGTTTTATGCTTGAAGATCCAAGTTTCTTCGAAGGAGCTCAAGTTGGGGGGAAATCTAGATTTAGCCTAAATCTAGCAAGATGAGTTCAAGTTTATTTGTGAAAACGGTGTACATACCAAAATATTTATTTTAAAGTGTTTATATGTTTTACATGAAATTATTAAGTGTTGAGTTATTTGATGAATTTTGATTATTTGAAGTGTCTAACTTTATAAACTTGTAAAACACCCACATTTGGGATTTTGGGCATTTTAATAAATAAATCATATATTTTGGTATTTTAATGATTTATTTCATGAAAGTAGATTTTTGAGTATAAATGTATTTCCTTGTGTGTTTTGGAGAAATGCATGATTTTGTGTTATGGGACGTTTTGAAAGGATAAAAGTTATAAACTCACTTGGAAAATGTTTTGTCCCAATCTAAATTATGTTGGAGTTATCTCCATATTTTGGAGCATGGGTTTTCATAAATGTGGGTTGTTTATGTTCGATTTCATTTTATGACTTCCTTACAATTGGTCTTTTGATTTGTTGAGCCTATGGTTCGGTTTGGACCTCGTCGGATCTTGGGGACATTTGTCTGATTTTAATAGCCTCACTGTAGAGCTTTGGTTATGATTTGCATTTATTTCATTTTATTGGAAAATTACATGTTTTGGATGCGCTATTTCATTCATTTGGAGTCATGTTAAGTTCTAGACTGTAGTGCAATGGATCCATAGGCACGGTGTTCTTAATGTCCCGTTTTGTACAAGTTCACCACTTTGGCACGGAATAGGCATCGGGTCACCATGGTAAGTAAGGTGTGGACCTATATGGTCGGGTAGCGTCCCAAAGGCAGTAAGGTGTAATTCCATTGTGCATAAGTTCCCGTTTTGGAACTGTGTTCCCGTTTTGGAACTGTGTTCCCGTTTTGGAACTCTCAAGAATAGACTCAGAAGAGTTGACTTGATGTTTTCGAGCAACAGACTTAGAGGAGTTGAGCTCGATATGTTTTATGAGTATAATCCATACGTTTTGGTTTTCTATATAGTTATGTGACCTACTTTTGTGTTCCGTCACGTGCAATGTAATCAGGTCTCCCTCGTCACCGAAAGGTGTTGTTTTGGGTATGGAGTTTTATAATTTATGTTTTCGGTGACGTTTTGAGTATGGGTTATTATCCATGTTCTAAGGTTTTGAATATTGAACCTTATCCATGTTTTTGGATGTTTTGGATGATAGAGTTTATCCACGTTTTCTGTACTTGATTGTTAAAGTATAAGTTATGTTTTATGTGAGTTTTGGATTTTGGATTTATATTCGAAGGAACGTTTTGTATCGTGGTTTTAATCACGAAGATGATGAATGTTGGAAAAGAGATTGCTTTCAGACTTAATGTATTTTATTTTGGGAAATCGCGTTTTAAATAACACTCTTAAAGTTTATAGTTTTACATATCTATTATGAAAACTCTTGAGCTCACTAGCCGTTAAGCCTAACCTTTTATTTGTCGGCATGTGCATCAGGTTCCAGTTGGGGATATGGTTCTAGCAATACAGGTTCCAGTTGTTGTAGATGAATCAGTTATCGATGTATTTAGAAAGTTTTAAATTAGTTGCTCTTTCCAGATTTGAGGGTGTTACAGTTTTGAAGCTTCTTGAGGGAGGTGACGAACTGGAGAAAGAAAAAAGGTAGAGAAGTCAAGGGATGGAAATTTTGAAGAAGGAAATGATGATTTGACTCTTCTCCATTTAAGGTAATGAGACTAACCTTCCATTCTTTACTAGACTTCATCTATTGTTGATGTTTTGATATTTTGGGGTTTTACTCTTAAAATAGCCCATTTCAATATAAATGATGGTTGATATGAGAATATTTTATTGGTTGGGAGTTTATTGTGACTTGATGTTTGGATTAGTTTATTTATTAGAAAACCTATTTATTGGTGGATTTTCAATATAGAAACTTTGGAATTTGGTCAAAGTTCATGAGTATTATGTTCTTCAGATTTTGGATTGTTAATCTATGATGTTGATTGGAAATATTTGATCTGCCATGGATTGGAATGGTGTAAATAATATTTTGAGGTTTGGTTTATGGTTCAAAGAGGGTGAGGTATTGATTCTATTGTTTTGGAGCTTAAAACCAATTTGGGAAGGTTTGGGTGTATGGGCTTTTGGGGTTTTGGCTGGAAATGTCGTGCAGACCTGGGAGTAGAACCCAGCAACTTACGCGGGCTAGGCTGCAGGCCAAGCCGCCCAAGTTGTTGGGCCACTCCTTCGGTTTTGCTTGTTTCTCGTTTAGGTTTAGGATCGTGGCATAGATTAGGGGATTGTCTTATGGATTAAAATAGATGGTTTTGGGATGAATTAGATGGTTTAACACCATTCCTATGTCGTCCAATTAAGGTGTCCGGTGTGATCACTTTTGATATTTAAGACGTGTGGTGTGTTGCCGAAGCTTTCCCTTAACACTTTTATGCATATGAAATGATTTGCCAAGGATTTTAATTACTGAATTTCGTTATCAGCATTATGGCATGATTAACACTTATGGAGACTTTGATTACGTATGACATAAAATGTTTATTATTGCATATGCATTGTTTACGTGTTTTTCGTGAATTGATATATTGATTTGGAGTCGGGTAGCACAGTAGGATTAGTGTACCATGGGATTGTGAATATCCCTTGGGAGTTTACTTATACATATCGTGTGCATTGAATCCGTTTCGTGTACTCGTGGGATGGCACCCATTGGGAGCCACGGGGAGACTACTTGGGCCCTGTAGGCGAAAGGGGAGTCTGTTTGGGCCCCAATCGTGGATATCACTGTAAAGTGAGGGATGACTATGAACACTGTGCAAATACCCAAATGTGAATCTGATTTGTTAAGTGTTTGTTGATGGGCCTTTATGGCAGTTTGCATAATATTGTTGTGGATGGTTAAACAATTTTCAAGAGGGAATTCACTAGGCCTCATGGTCTAACCCTCGCTTTTCAAAAATTAAAACCATTTTCAGGTAGTATAGTGGTCGGAGGCTCCTCTAAGGGCAAGGAGAAGATGTGAAGTACAAGTGGTGTCCGAATTAGAATGAAACCCCTTTAGTTAATTTCAAAACTTTGTAATATCTCAGTTGTGGTTGAGTTTTCCGCTGCTAGACAATGTGAATGTTGTTATGAATAAAATTTGATTTATTGGGACCTTTTGGCTTTATATTTATGGATTTCTCTTGTATGGATTTTGGGTTGTTACAATAATATATGTATTAAAGTTTGGTAATTATATATGCATCAATAGTTTTATAAACATGTTAAAGCGTCTATGGCCTATTGGTATGTAAATTACTTATAGAGCTCAGTCTTTTATGAAGTCAAAGTTGGGAAGAGTGTGTAAATTCATTTGTTATACTAGTAGTGTGCCCGTGCAATGCACCGGTGAGCAAAGTGTGAAAGTTATTGTAAATGGATAATAAAAAGGCCTTAAGGCGTGTAACTCAGTTAGCAAAGAGGTAAAGCAACTTTGATCAAATACACAAGTTCAAGTTTGAATCCGATAGGAAATAGGCTTGAATCCCTCTGCTAGAGAATGCAACATTCTTTTTTTTTTGGAAAATTTCATGTTAAAATTTAACTATTTACTCGTTCAACATCATTAGTTCATTACAAACAAAGTGAATATGTTGATTTTTGATCCATAAGATTACTTGGTAAACGTTTGGGTAAACGGCTCCTAAAATTAGTAAATTTTTCTGAGAGAGATTTATTCTTCTGAATGTATTG
This sequence comes from Arctium minus, assembly GCA_954870635.1. NCBI lineage: Eukaryota > Viridiplantae > Streptophyta > Magnoliopsida > Asterales > Asteraceae > Arctium > Arctium minus. The sequence continues at coordinate 150,163,746 of OX941081.1, forward strand.
TAAATTTGATTCCAAAAAAATATAAGCCAGCCATCATTAAAATAAAAAAAATCCACCAAGCCTCCAATCCATCGACCAATTAATGTGCCATTGAGATCCTTTTAAAAAACAGGAGTAAATAAACAATTTAACTCGAACCGGACAATTAAATCAAAGCCAATCATCATTATTTGGGGCATCCCCATACTTATTAAGCTCAGTCCTTTAAATTTCATATTATAAATCAAAGCCAACAAAGAGACTCCCAAAGGCAGTAAATATTCAAATCACAAAAAAGAAATAATTTTAGTTTCATACAACAGGCACACAAAAGCAGTTCAAAAGCCATCAAATTCGCCAATTTTACAGTCAAACTAAAGAAGTTTTAACATGTGAAAAAATCAGCATATATCCTATAAACATAATATTAAACAAATTTGTCAACCTCGGGAGAAAGCATCCACTGTGGTACTTAGGTGTCGTTTACCAAACACTTACCCGGGTAAGCGCTTATCAAGATTCTATTTGTGAGGGATTGGATTCGTGAGAGTACTGGGAGAACGTGGCAGGTTCCATTCCTGTAGGAGAGCGGCCTGAGAGAGAGGCATAAGAGAAGAGTGCAATATTACAATTCCAATAATCTTCCATATCACAAACACAGAAAAAAGTATTAGAAAAACTAAAACTAATGTAAGAAGAAGTTTCAATACATAAACAGTTTGATAAACTGGGCGAGGAGGAAGCAATGCATAACTTGTGCATCCAAATACGAATTGCAAGAAAAACACCAAACTACAAATCACTGTACCAACATGAACTAACTAAATATATATGCAAAGAGAAGAAACTTGATTACCTACCATCATAGCAGAGCCATTGTGTGCTTCGACCCACCGAAACCCAATCTCCCAGCTGTTGGCTGCAAAAAAAACATAGATTTTGCAAAAACAGAATCAGGTAATCATCATACGAAATCAATATAAGCAATTTCAATGTATTATGACGTGTCAAGTTGATTTTTGTACGTGTTTAAGGTGAATTTTAATGAGCATTGATCGAATTTTTGGGATGTGTGAAGAGAGATTGTAGTTTGTTGTCCAACTGATGTCTCATGTTTATCCAATCAAAGGAAAATATTCAAGGTACTTTGGGTCTCAACTTTTTAGATGGATTGAGCACAGTTAGGGGTTGTTTGTTTTTTTAAAAAATCTCTTAATGGCTCTTAAGTCTTAAGTCTGAATCGTTCAGACATTTTTACACACCACCTCTTATTAATCATAAGTAAATTAAGACTTTAGACCTCTTAAAAAACAAACGGCACCTTAGTGATAGAGAATAGAATATTCGCGGGTATGCTTTCAATTGTAAATCTTGTTAAAATAACTAATTTATGTGTTTAGCTTATACGGGTTGCCTCCTTCGAATATTACCTGAGCAAAACATTACCAACCAAACAAGTCTCCTTTCGTATCTTCTACGTGGACAGCATGTAGCAAAATATTACCTGAGCAAAACATTACCAAAGGATGAAAGAAAAAAGAGATTGAGGGACAAAAGGGTGAAAGCAATAACATAGCAATTCAAAAGAAACAAAGACGTTGATACACATAAAAAGTAAACCATTCTAATTACCTTGATTCCTAATACAAGCGACCCATACATTATAAAGATGTCTCAAAGGGTTTCCATCACCAAGAAATCTTGTTTTTTTCTCATTATCATGGCGCACGGAACTCACCCTATAGGTGACTTAGGGGTCGTTTACTAAACGCTTACCCGACAAGTACTTACCGGGTCACTTTTACCTTATCGGATGAACATGATCAAGACTGGAAATCTTACCTGGTAAGAGCAATGACAATGACCAAGAGTCTTAGGAGCCGTTCACTAAACGTTTACCTGGGAAGTGCTTATCGGGGCACTTTGACTTGTCGAATAAACATGATAAGAATTGAGAATCTTACCCGGTAAGAATGATGACAAGGACTGAGAGTTTTACCCAGTAAGTGAGAGTGACGACTCTTACCCGGTAAACGCTTACCAGGGTAAGATTTAGGTAAACGGCCCCTTACCCGGTAAGTAAGAGTAATGACTCTTACCCGGTAAGCGTTTACCGGATAAACTATGCCATTTTAATGAATTAAAATCTTACCCGATAAGTTAAAGTATTGATTTTACCCGTAAGTGCTTACCAGGGTAAGCCTTGGATAAACGTCCCCTTAGTAGCAATATAATCTGTACCATTGGAATGTCGGGAGATGATACTGAATCAGATGTCACAAGAGTTGATCGTACAAAATAAAATTGTAATTAGTTGAAATGAGTTGCGGATAATATACATTTGCATCCTATGTTTCAAACATGAAACTAAGAGCTAAACAATCTATAACCATGTTTCTAAAGTTCAGCTCTGTTTAAAAAATGTACAGGTAGACTTTTGAATATACCTGGTTCAGCAAGAATGGTCATATCATATTTAGATCCTTGAGGCATCACACACGGTTTTTACAATCTTAAGTAGACAACAAGGTTGATTCAAGTGCTCCAACAACCTCAAAGTCCATATCACTGCTATCTGAAGGCAACCTTACATCCCCTCCCTCATTGAAAGTAGCATCTTCATCCATACACATGCCACCTTGCTTAGATGACCGGATTTCGTTATTTACCTACATTAAACCAGAAAGCTTAGTATTCAGGCTCTTATCCCCACAACCAAATTTTGGAATTCACTTTGTAAGAGTATTCTCCTTCACTTACGGGTAAGAATTTCAGTCGTTCTAGATCCAAGGCATATCCTGTTTGGAGAAGTTCATCTAGACATATTCATATTAATCTCTTTGTTTGAAATAGTTGAATCTAAATTTCATGTTTAAACTTATGGTTATACGTTTGTTGCAACACCGAAGAACCTGAATTTATGAGTACTAACTACTAAGGGGTCGTTTACCCAAATGCTTACCCGTTAACCGGTAAGATTTAACATTATCACTTACCTAACCGGTACCTAACCGGGTAAAATTCTAGACATATCCAAAATATGTACGTATTCATATGAATAAGCACATGACAATCCCACTCTATTTATAGACTCCCATAAACAAAATACCCAAATTGCTTTCTGTTGTTATTTTGTATACTTACAAACTGGTTTAGGCCTAGCAAAGTGGTAGTGACACTGGTGCCATATGCATGAGATTTTTGAACTGTGTTTGGTTCCAACCAAAGAAAATGGTGTCATATACCAAGGCCTCAAGGGTGTGGTTTGAAGGTAAAATAAAAAGAAAAGGAAATAAAAAGGACATTCAGGGCCACTTCATAAGGTGAGTAATTGTTTAGTCATCAAGGTTGCATTTTAAAATTCGAAGAAAAATGTTCCTAAACCAGTAGGAAGAATCCACTATACCAAAAACCAGCACAAGGAATAGGAAGTTTGATTCTTTCTTCGCTTCAATTAGACAATTACCCTTATTAGTAAAGCAGCAACATTTAGAGGCCCTCCGGGGATTAATAACTTCAATACCTTACATGCGATGTAATAGTGTTGAAATAAACATTCAAAGAGATAAGTTCTTATGTTAATGAAATCAACTAACCATGAAGTCCTAACTTGCATTTTGCCAACAAACCCTGTACTTCAACGACAATTTTTTTTAACAAAAAGTAGCTAGAACAACAAATGAGCTAACATAAAAGAGATTTATATTAACATAAATCAGCAATAAAAACAAATTGTTTACAACATTTTTATTGTAGCGAAGCAAAGAAGAAACAATACATTTAACAACATTTTATATTGTAACAAAGAGAAGAAGAAACAACATATCTTTACCATCAGATGCCTCACCATGATAATGTCATTTACAATGGTGATTTTTGCTTACTGCATTCCTTCCAAATCAACCTGCTCAAAAGAAAGAAAAATAAACCATCAATAACTTTTCGACATCAAAAACTAATTATTCCCTACATAAACCCGATATAAGGGTTGTGAATGCCATATCATCAAGATCAATGCTACTGCATTCCTTCCACTTTGAAAAATAAAACACATTTTGAAACTTGATTGGACTTTCAATCTAGTTTATTATGTTCAAATAATAATTTATCTTGGAATGGTGTAACTATAATCAAACGAAAGATCCTAAGGACGTACATCTTGTGAGGGAATTGAAGATGGTGATAGAGTTGTAGAGAAATGTTTTAGTGAGGGAAAGAGTTGGATTTTTCTTTTGGTAACCACTTATTAGGGATCTTCCTGGAAAAAGAATGCTGTCTATTATATAAGTAAGAGAAAATCAAGTGTTCTTCAATGAGAAATATATAAAAGCCTGCTTCGCATTTGATACTAACAACTTGTTGCATCTTGTGGTCACACAGTCCTAAAAAATAGTTACAAACATTAATTATTAAGTAAGAATAAAGGCTTGACCTATCCCAATAAAAAGAACAGATCGAAAAGCAAAAGCAAAAGCATGTATAAACATAATATTTATTTAACAATCGAAGAAAAGAAAACAAATAAATAGTCACAAATTTATCGTGGTTCCACCATTGGAAGCTAGGATAGTGTATGTCCAAATGCAATAGGAGGATCTTTATTCACCAAAGAGAAACCAAATACAACAAAACCGATCCTTTTCAAAGAGTTCCATATACTTGTTAATTGTTATGACCCTTAAGACATCTAGATTGTTAGAAGCTTTTGCTTCAGGGAATATAATTTTAAGTCAAAAGAGTGTAAGTTTTCTAATGAAATAAGTATGAATGAAAAAAAATATTTAAAGTTGAATGGGGATATGTTTTAGTAGCAACCAGGATCATAAGGTTGTAATGGTGTCTCCAGCCATAGGCACAACAACCACTGTCCAATACAAATGTGAAAACTGCAAAGCATATATGATATCAAAAAACATGTCCTACCACACCATACAAAATTAAAATCCCAAGGAACCATTTTGTACTAATACGAGTAAGGAATCATGTTACAGAAGTAGACAAAATCAAAGAAGAAAAAGTAAGCAACTACAATACAACCCTTGTAAAAACATGAAACATGAACAATGAAAAAGAATCAAGAATAATAAACATAATTCAAAATTGAAGCCTATGAACAGAAGCATACTTGTATAATTGAACTTCATAATCGAGATTTCCTAGGGCATAATCGAGAGCATTGACAAAATTGAGAGTGACAGCGTCTAGGAGAAATGAAGAATCGAAGAACCAATCAAATGTGAAATTTGTTGTTCGTTCAATTTCAATCGCTCAAACATGGCAGATTCAGGAGGGTTTTAGGGCGGAATGGAAAAGGTAACGTAAGCCTACCAAAGGTATAAGGCTACTGTGCCGGTGATGCCCTATGGGCTTTTAATGCCATGAGAGGGACGGGGTAATAGTAACGGTGGTGCATGAAAACGTGGATCTAGGGTTTCCAGAAATACGAATCAGCGGAGAAGACAATTTGAGATCGGACATAACAAGTCTGGAGAAAGTGAAAGAGGGAAGACGGAGTCTGGTGGTAGGGTTGTGTTCTTGAAGCAAGAAGAAGAAGAACAATTGGCCATGCCGAGTTGCCGACTGCGAAAAGGGGGTTTAGATTAGGATTAGAATGGATTTCAATTTGTGAGGGTAGGGATAAGGATAGAGGCGAGATTGTGTGTTTGAATAAGTTGTATCAAAGCATTAAGAAATTGTAAATTAAGTAATTGGTTTTAATTAGTTGTAACTTGTGTTTAAAATGTTGTAATTAAGAGTTTTTTATGCCGTTTTTATAATATAGATATACATATTATAAATTTCAAAAAATTAGTTTTATAAACATTATTTTATGTATTTTAAAATATTTGTTCAAATGTTAATATTAATAATTAATATTTGACGGTAAATGAATGAGGTTAAGGGAAAAACCCTAAAAAAAATGAAAAACTAAGAAATACATTAATAATCATTCATCTGTATGAGATGCACATATGTGCATAAGTAATTAAAAATGAATGTAAGTAATTAAAAATGTTTCATGGTTTATATGCACGTGTACATGTTATGCACATGTGTAAATCGGAAAAATTACTTACAAATTACTTCTATGAACATTTTTTTTGAACGGCGAAGATTATAATAAAACTAGCACGCAGCTAGATAAAAAACATTACATGTAAGAGATAACAAGAAGGGGGTTTTGTAACCAAACCACCCAATTAATGTTAGATTTTCTACTCCTATTTGTAACCCAAAAGAACGAATGAGTAACAATGCTATCCCATTATGCCGCTTTCTTAGGCTTAGGCAGCCTAAACAAAGTCCCATTCCGAAAAGACGAAATAGCCATAAAGTCGATAGAATGACCGCCTCAAAACAAGTCAACTCCATTTTCTTCAAACACAAAGATAATAACCAACCAATCCACTCTGAATTGGACCTAAACTCTGGGATATCCAAACTCCACCATCGACCAATTTGCTTCCAAATATCCTGGGCCATTTGACAAGAGAAAAACAAATGACCCACCGACTCAATCTCCAAATTGCAGACCGGACATAAGAGAGAATTCACATCAATTCCTCTTTTATCAAGGTTGTCTCGAGTTGGAATTTTGTTCAAACCCAACCGCCAAGCAAAACAATTAATTTTGATGGGAACAAACCGATTCCATCTAGTAGGAGAAGAATCCACCACCAAAATTTTAGAGTCAATGTATTTACGAGCAGAAGCCACTGAAAAATGACCCGAACCATCAAGAGACCAAAACCATCTATCTCATTGGTCAGATATACTGTCCATAGCTAGAATCTCCCGTAGAGCCGACGTCTACGCATCCTCTATATCCCCTCTCGGCTGTCTACGCAAAATTGAGCCCCAATATCCTAGGACCAGACGATCTAGCACCAATGTCGATTTGTCATGATCAAAGGCATAAACCCTCGAAAATTGCACTTTAAGAGGAGAATCTCCCAACCAATCATCATCCCAAAAGAGAGTAGAATTCCCATCACCTACTTTTTTCTTACAAAAAGAAAAAAGGTGAATACCAATGTTTTCCATTTGTTGAATTGCCTTCAAAATGCAAATCCAAGGAGAATTGGACAATTTATTGGGTAAGCGCGTTCCAATGAGCCCACAAGCACCATAAATCGATTTAACCACTTTTGCCCAAAGAGCATCTTTATCCTCTCGAAACCTCCATATCCATTTGAAAATGAGAGCTCTATTGAAAGCAATCAGATTTCCAATACCAACCCCCCCATCTTTTTTACTAGCCAAACACTTTTTCTATTTCACCCTAACATATTTTCTTTACATCAATTTGTCCTCCAACAAAGAAGCGATTCCGCAAAGACTCCAAAACTTTTTCAACCGAACTTGGAAGTTTAAAAGGGGACAAATAAAAAGTAGGCAGACTACCCAAAACAACTTTAACGAGCGTAACCCTCCCCCTACTGAAAGAGTTCGAACTTTCCAATTAGAAAATTTAGAAATAAACTTGTCGACCACCCCTTTCCAACCATCACTTTTTGCCATACTACATCCAACAGGCTATCCTAGGTATTTGAAAGGCATACTTGAAACACCATATCCCACGACTCTAGCCATATTCTCGAGCTCCACATCATCATTCCTAACACCAAAAAATTTACTTTTTTGAATATTTATTTTTAGCCCAAAGATCAGATAGAAACATCGGAGAATACGCACTATATTTCTAGCATTTAATTGAGACCATTCACCTATAAAACCGCATCATCTGCATAAAAAAAGGATGAGATAAAGGTAAATTACCTTTGCCAATTGTTGCCCGATAAAAAAGCTGCTTCTCTTCCACTTCTCGAATGACCGCGTGCAAACCTTCCATAGCCAAAATAAATAAATATGGAGAAAGTGGATCTCCCTGACAAATACCATGAGAAATCTCGAATTCCCTTGATGGATCCCCATTGACTAACATCGAGGTCGTAGAATTTTTGAGATACCAAGTAATCCAACCTCTCCATTTGCTACCAAACCCCATCTTCTCAAGAACTAAGTCAAGAAAATCCCATCGAAGTGAGTCATAGGTTTTTTCAAAGTCCACTTTGAAAACCAAAAGTTTTCTTTTTCGATTCTTATACCATTCCATTACCTCATCCAAAATTAACGGACCATCCAAAATTTGTCTCCCCTTAATAAAAGCAGATTGCTCCATGCTCACACAGTCCCCAATGACCAAACTTAGCCATTTAGCTAATTATTTCCCGATAATTTTATATTGACAACCTATTAAACTAATCGGCCGATAATCTTTAACAAATTTTGGTCACAAACTTTTGGAATTAGAGCAATAAAGGAAGCATTACACCCTTTAGGAATAAAATTAGACTAAAAAATCGTAGACCAACCTTACCACATCATCTTCCACAATGCTCCAAAAAATCTTAAGGAATTCAAAAGTAAAACCGTCTGGACCTAGAGCCTTATCGACACCACAATCCCATATTGCTCGCTTAATTTCCTCCCGAGAGAATAAGCCTTCAAGAAACATAGATTCCTCCACCATAATAGAATTTAGAAAACCTAACTCAAGAGAAGGTCGAATATGTCTCTCGCGTCCAAAACAGGAACTAAAATGTTCAAAAAACTCATTTTTAACCTACTCCGGCTCCACTATCCAATTTCCATCACTCATAATACCCCGAATAGTAAGTTTTCTCATTTTCTTCTTAAGAACACCATGGAAGAATTTGGTATTTTCATCCCCTTCGATTCCCCCACCGGGATTTAACTTTTGCGCTAAATCCATCGCTTCAACACGTTCCAAATCTCCCAACTTTTTCAAATACGTAAACCGCAACTCCATATCTTCCTTAGTTGCTTCCCTTTTATCAATTTAGATATCAATGTCATTAACGGACTTTTGAAGGCTAACTTTGATTCCTTTGTCCCGCAATCGATTTTCCCCATTCCAAGATCGAAGCACTTTTTTCAAATTTTGAAATTTCTTTTTAAAAGAAATCATCCCATGTGCCTCCCGAGTGAATCATTATTCCAAGTATCAATGACCAATTGATGAAACCCATCTAACTCGAACCAAGAATGAAATAATCGGAATGGGTTAGGGCCATAATCGACCACCAATTCTTTAAGAAGAATAGGTCTATGGTCAGAAAGTTTTCGGTCTAGGGTAAGACCGGAGAGATTAGGCATCATCTCACTAAAACTGCCCAAAAATAAAAAAAAATGATCCAATTGTAACGCCCGGAAATTTGAACAAGTAAGAAATTATGAACTGCTATATAAAAGACTTTATCTCTTCATAAATTGAGTTATCGTACCCTTATCTTAGTTTCTTGAAATTCGTACGTTTTAATTAGTTTGGCTTGTGCACGAAAGAAATGGGAAAACGGACCGGAACCGAGTCGGCGAGAATGTCGGCGACAATGACATGGTGTCAAAGTCGCCAGGCAAGGTCCGGGGGGGTATAGGGTCGTGGTACATCTCGGGCGAGATTGACCGCGATTGTGTCACTGGGAACTCTCGTTGGTCACAATCGTCAAGAGTGTACCGAATACGGTGTGAACACGGCGAGAATGCCAATTGGCAAAGTCGCCGGGCATAATCGCGCTCAGGGGTGACGGCTTAAAAGCCCTATTTTTGACCTTTTCACTTCACTTTCTCATTTCTAAGACCCTCTCTCTCATTTTCTTGAGTTAAGGAACAATTTTTCCCTTACCCAAACTTCCCCCCTCATTAAATTGAATATAGGGTGGTTGGGAGCTTCAACTTTTGCAATCAAAGGTAGTTGGAAGCATTTACTAGGAAGATCTCAAGCTAAACCAAGTCTCAATCTTTCCTTCCCCAACTTGGAGGAAATGCCTACATATGTGGTAAATTGGTTATTATGTGGTCGATGTGTACTAGTATTGAATTCTCACAAATATGATTAAGCTTTATGGTATTGGCAAATTACTAGGTGGTCATTTGATTAAAGGGAGAATATTGAAGAACTCATGTTGGATTCCATTATAAAGTGGGTGGTAATTAAACCACAAAATTGCCTATGATGGTATGGTACAAGTAATCATATGGATTTGAAGGCCTCTTGGCTATATTAGGAAATTTTGGATGAACCAAGTCAAGTAGAGACTAGGAGTACACAGTCTTGAGTGCCACCATATGGGTATGCACCTAAACCCGTGCCGTTTTCGGCAATGCCTTTGTTGTACCCTCGGATGTGTCGGGCCTTTTTGGTGTCACTCATGGTAATTGACACTAAGGTATCTCGACTCTTTGGGTGGAACTTGTTTGGTGTTATGGGTCCCCCCATTGACTACAATTGTAATGTATGAAATATTATACTTGCCATTATTTTGTTGTTAATTGCATGTTATTATTTGTTCGAACTCAATAGGCTCTTTGGCTTAACACTTGTTTGGTGTCGACTTTTATCTCAGGTTCTAGCGGTGCCGGATTTAAAAAGGTTTAGTCATGCCTAGAGTGAGTTTGGGGGAATTGTGTTTTGAGACACCAATCTTGGAAGACCACCTTTGTTGTAGTGACGAAAACCCTTTTTGCAATCTTATTTCTGTTTAGGGATTAGATTAGATAGTTGTCGTTAGTTTTCCATTACATTACAAATTGTAATCATATAGGTGTTATTTATTCCCACTTTATGGGAAGCTCGTGCTATGGCATTATATATACCTTATTTCCATTTTTGGAAGTTTTTTGTTTACCCTCATTTTTGGGGTGTTACACCAATTTGCCCAAGTAAACGAATAACCGCCAAGAGGAACATAAAAAAGTTATGCGTCCCGAATAAAGGAATTAAATACATGCGTCGCATGAGCATTAAACAAGGACCCATATTTTTCACCTGTTTCCCTAACCTTATTAAAATCACCCATCATGAGGATTTCTCCTTGCCAACGAATAATCAAGCTCAACAAAGATTGCCACAAGATCCGTTTATCACCCAAGCTTTGAGGAGCATAAACCAAAATCACTAAAAGCGACATGTTATTTGGGACCCAAACACCTTCTATAGCAACAAACGAAACCGAGGAAAAATACGACTCTTTTTAAAAAGCAATTTATCCCAAATACATAATAAACCAGCTGATCGAACTCGGGCCGAACTACAAGCATAATCAAAAAACGTATTCCCCCACAAATTTCTAACCAAGAAAATATCCAATTTAGTCAATTTAGGGGTTGTTTGTTTTTTTTAAAAAGCTCTTAATGGCTCTTAAGTCTGAATCGTTCAGACCTTTTTACACACCAACTCTTATTAATCATAACTAAAATAAGACTTCATACTTTAGACCTCTTAAAAAACAAACGGCACCTTAGTCTCTTGAATAGATAAAAAATTGACCCGATGCACCGAACACAACTCCTTCACCCATTTCTTTTTACCAACCTCCCCTAAACCTTGAACATTTAAAGATAAAACATTCATTTAAAAACTTCATTTTCTCTAATACCCTTAATGATAGCATGAAGATCCTTTTCACAACCATTCATGTGGAATCCCAAAGCTTTCCCCACATTAATAGTTTCCGAGAGCTCCTCGAGAATGGAAAAACCACCCCGCACCAATTTTGAATTTTGAGACTCGTTCTTTCCAAAGGAGTTACTCACAAGACGCGACTATTTAGAATTAACCTCCCCCTCCAACGAAACTTCCCTAGGTGGTTGTGACGCTGCTGTGAACTTCTCGGCTATAGGTATGTTAGGTTTCGCCTTCGTCTCCTGATGAGCGAAATCCACCCCTATCGAATCATCAGGTAAGGTCCTTTCTTCCAACTGATTTTCGGGACACATACCAATCTTAATCACTCCATTAGCATCTTCCAAAATAGGGGTAAATCCAGGAGGATAAAAGGGGGTATCACTCTCCCCAACCTTCTCCAATTCAATGTTTTGTACAGGGTGCTCTTCAAGAAGTCGGATAATTCCGAACGGGTCATCTGTATCTCCTTCCTCCTCAACTTCGTCTTTATTTATGTCCTCAACATTATCATGGAACGTGAATTCTTCATTTTCAAAAGAATCTGGGATCTTTTCAGACAACTCTTCATTCTCATTATTCCCAACCCCATAACTAGGATGCACCTCTACAAGAGCACTTCCTTCCCCTTTTTCCTCTTCCGACACGTTATCTTCTTCGAGAAAATTCGGTATCCACCCACATACCTCCTTGACCCGAACATAATGTGTACATCCATCTAAAATCACTTTCACCGTCTCAAATATTAAAGGCGGGTAAGAGGATTTAATGCATATCCGAGAACTATATAAATTGTTCCCATCTGAATCATCCATGAAGATTACTTCCCTCCATTTTCTTGCTATCATCGAAAACGATTTAGAGGTCCAAGCCTTAATTGGAACACCCTCTACATCAAGACAAATTAACCTCTCCAACACCTTAAAATCTTTGGTCCAAGGTTTAAGGTCCTTGAACAACGATTTTACACCTTCATGATCAAGAAATTTGTCACGCATACTAGTAGAACCAAAATTCATCATAACCCATAACGCTCCAATATACTTAAGGTCAATCCCGATGAATCCCACTTTTACAAAGACACCGAAGATTAGGGATAATTCGGAAATCCGAAACTCCGATACAATAGGACCATCCAAGTCAAGAATAATGGTCGCAGAATCTGCATCCATCTTATCGACCAAAACTTTATCTAGAATATACCCCTTGACAATATTAGCATACGAGGCCCTAACCAAACCTCTAGGTTTCGAGACAAAAGAGGAAGTCACCACATTCGGATTCTAAACATGATTAGTTCCATACACTTTGTTATTCCTTTTAAAACGTGCAACATTAGCATACAACCTTAGTTTTCCTACCCAAGTATTATAAATTCCATTTAAAACCAATTGGGAATCATCTACTTTAATAAATCGAACAAAAGTGAACATTTTGCCAAACTTTGATTTCCTTTTAGCAATGAAAACATCAACAATCGTACCAAATTTGGCACATGCATTCCACAATTCATGGATAGTAAAATGTGAAGGAAAGTTCGTAATGTAAAGATTGAGGGAGATATCATGCAATAGAGATTTATTCGAATACCGATTAACCAATTGATCACTCCGCCCACATCGATCAAAGACAGACCGTCGATTACGGCTTCCCACTTCCTTCCATTGTCGATCTCCCATCGCTTGGAATGAGAACTGAGACTCCCCAGCCCAAAGATCACAGTTCTGCTCCCGTCCCCTGATCCAATAACAACAATCAAGCCAAAAAAACACAGCTCTGCAGCCCTTGTGCCAATCTACTTACTCCAAAATATTGTTGATAACCCACGATTGCTGCTGTAAACCACACCTGACACCCTTTGAATGTTGTTGATTCATCTACACTGATGATGCAGTTGGAAAGTGAAGGAAATCTAGGGATTGTTGTTGGGTTTAACAATCATCCAGAAAGGTACAGTGCGGTGAGGGTAGAGGATCAGACGAGAGGCTGAGAAATTGGGATGGTGTCGGTGATTGGTGGTAAAGGATGGGTCACTCGGAGGTAGTGAAGGGGGTTCCTGTGTTGTCGATGGCTACTGGTTTAAGAATCGGGAACGAGGGGTAAGTGTTAAGTGCATTTTATACATTCATCATTTTAGTTTAAAATTGCATTTTGCGTCGTGTTTAGTCGTTTGCATATAGATTTTATATTATTTTTAGTTAATTTTCGTATAATCATCGTTGGGGATATTACATTGGTATTTTTGTGGTTTTGTCAGGTTTTGTCATGTAATTTACATTGAAAGCGTGAACATGGATGGCAAGTGAATTTTGGAGCATTTGATCAATTTTTATATGGTGGGAAAAATCAAGAAGAATGATAAAAATTGTACCAGTTTTGAAATAAACAAATTCAACAAAAGAGCTTTCGAAAGAAAAAAAAAACAAATATGAGCTTTTTGAAAATGCTGAAATCTTGAGAGGCTGATTTAGAAATTTATTTTTTATAAATAGTTTTTTTATTAGGGTTATAGATCTCTCTTCTTCACCCCATGGCACCGCCATTTTGTTTTTTCTTTTCTTTTTCTTTTGTTTTTAGTTTAGAGTTTTGGTTTTGGTTTAGAAATCAGTCGTTAGATTTAGTTTTTTTTTCTTTTGTTGTAAGTTCTTTAGTTTAGATTTTAGGTTTAGTTTAGTTTTTTTATTTATTTGTAATCTTTCATTTCTTGAGTCTTTTGAAAATATGAAGAATATGCGATTTTCGACGAATCGAAGATGAAGATGGAATGTGATAGATTCTCATTAAACATTCAAACATCCGTTGTAACGCTTCGTTTCTCCATTTTTTATTTTTATGTTTGGATTTATTACCTTTTTTTACCATTTATCTAATGTTAATGTTCTTCTCCTTATCCTTATGTTACTTCTCCCTTTTTAATTTCTTGTACCGCTCTTAATTTAATATACCGATTTCTTAGATTAAAAACGATTATTGGAGAGTGACACTTCTTGGATCGATCTTTATAGTTTTCATAGATTAATTTTATTGCTTTCGTTAGATTTATGTTTATGTTTTGTTTCGTAGTTTAACTTTCGTTCATTTGGGTAATTGTCTCTTTAGATCGAAGGTCTTGATATTGATTAATTGTTTTTAAAACGGATGTTGAGTTTTAATCCATTTCGATTTTAATGAAAGTTGAAATTGATTTAATTGGCTGTTAATTAACAAATCATTTAGTTAATTCGATTTGTTTGTGATGAAACGAAAGTTTGGTCTTTTACTTGGATCAAATTGATCAATGACAACGGTCCTAACATGATAAATAGTTAGGGACGTTGATTGAGAAAAATATTCGTTTTAAATCATAATGTTTCTTCCTAACGTGCACATATTACGAAAGTAAATATGAGTCTTGGGTTAGGAAAGCTTTTACACCTTGAAAAATGGTTGAAGTAATTTTGCATAACGAATTCCCACCACTACCAAAATCTGAAGTTGGCATTACCCAATGCGCGATAGTTTTGTTTCGCTTTCTTCTTTTGTTTGTTTATTTTATTAGTTTTTAAAAATCAAAATATTAATATTTCCCGTAGCTATGCCATAGTCTAGAACAAGTCCGTGTTAGTCCATCGCCTCCCTGTGATCGACTCGTATGCTACACTTTTCGTACGCTTGCAGTTATAAATTTAAAACACATCAGTAAGGATTTTAGATTCTCGAGCACCCAATCAGGAGGGTGTATCAAATTTTAAGGAAAAAAGAGTTACCTGTGGGTGTCGAAGGTGAATCAGTGGTTCGAGCCAAACGCCGGAGATCACGGAGAAGAGAGACTGATTAGAGAGACATACCTGAACAAGCGTCACCGGAGGGGGCTGGAATGGAAGGGTGGGGAGGAATCGCTGGATACAGTCACCGGAGAAGGCTGGGAAAGCGGGAAGGCTGGGGTAGGAGGAGGGTTTTTGTTATCCCAGTTTAATCTAGTTGATTAACAATCACATAACACAATAATATCAAGAGATAATAAGATTAACAAAACGTACCAATCCCTTGAATAAACAATGAAGCCCTTGTGTGTTCTTGATACCCTTGAATACAGAGAATACGGCTACCTCACTATATGATTATGAATAATTATCAAAGGTTAACCCTAAAACTAAATAACTAAAACTTTAAATACCTAGGCCATATGGGCTTTAACCTTAATGGGCTTTCTAATAGGCTTTAGGCCCATTTACTAATAACTATTAACATATTACAGTTTAAACCCTCTAACTTTAACTATCAAACACAAACAGTTTAGACTCTTTAATCTTGAATACAATTATGATCCAACAATCTCCCCCTTTGGATTCAAGATTAAAAAAATTTGGCAATTGTCTTCAGGTCTTCACTTTTCTTCAGATATGTCGTTGATAGCTTCAAAACTTGTAGCTTTAAAATCTTTTCTTTCTTTAAAAACTTCAGCAATCTTCAGATTATATTCTCCTTCTTTGATAATTCTCCCTATTTGTATCTTCTCCCCCTTTTTGATGAGTGGTGAGAATCATCATCATCAAAACTTGTCAAAACAATCTCCCCCTTTATGAAAAAACCTCCCCCTTTGTCTTTATAGACTTCAATGTAGCACCGTCTTCATGTAACGAGCCCTGTGTGGAAATAAGAGCAGTCTTCCCAGATGGAAAGAGTGATTATTTCAATCTTTTCAGATTAAAATAGAAAGTAGTAACCATTCGAATCTTTTCAAATTCAAACAGTTTAATAAGTGTAACCTTGAATCAACAAATGACTCAGTTAGAATGCCTGTCAGTAACACAAAGTCACTGACATAGAAATATGTAAACTTGTAAACTTGTTGATTACTTTTCAATATAGGCTCAAAATATGTAAACTTGTTGAGACAGCAATAAATGATACAAAGACTCAATGTGCATGAGAAAGGGTTCGAAGGTGGGACAACTTTCCCTTTTTCAATATTAGTATCTTCCAAATGAAGAACCAATAGCGTAAGTGCTGCGTCCCCAGAAAATGTGAAACATTCTCTTTTTGAGAAAAGAATGAGTAGTTGGTGGGGTTGTATGCAAGAGATGGCATGGGCTAGGTGCCTATTTCAATGATGGTCACCAAAGAATGTGAACCAATCAGATTATGTGGCTGCCCGACTCAGAAAGAATTTGGTGCAGAGTTTAATATTCTTTTACTCTGATCTCTCACCCTCTTTCTTTTAATGCTCACTTCTAACCAATCTCTCTTTTCCATTTTACCTCTACACACACCATCACTCAAATCTTTTGACCCATATCCCCTCAATCACTCAGGGAATACTTCCTGGGTAGGAAACACTGGTTATCGTGAATCCATGGAAGTTCTGTTAAGTACTCACACTGAATCCCATGTATTTTCCTAAAAGAACATGTTGTTCAACAAGCGTTTTGTACATGTAAGCACAAATACCACTTGTTACATGAAGCATAAAATTTTTGGAGAAGTCAAAACAATTGTGTTTAACGATGCAATTCTCCCCCTCAACCTAAAAGTGGTTGGCAATAAGCTCATATCAATTTGTCATGAAGAATAATATGTTGGAGAATCAAAAACGAATTTTGTTTATATGAACAATATATAAACATATTTTCAATGAAAGAACATGAAATGACGTTTGATTCAATCAACAGTGAATACAAAGAACGTGAGTATTACCATAGAAAGATTTAACTTTTGATACATGGTAATAACAAAGTCAAATAGAATGTTCTGAACCGTTATGTGTATGAATACTTGACAAAGTATATTGACAAGATAAAACGCAAGTATTTATCTTTAAGAATACACGGTCAGATAATCTTTTAAAATCACAGATATTCTCCCCCTTAACTGAATATTTTTTTTAACAAACAGGAAAAATAAAGCACTGAAGTGCGGGTTCTAATCCGAAGTGATTAGAAGCCTTTGTTCTTTCTCCCCCTTAAACCTTAGGTGCCTGCAACACAGATTTAGCTTTTGGTACCCACTGGTATTTGGGTCCTAATGGGTTAGTTGCAGTTCTAGTGGGAGATATGAAGTAAGAACCATACCAGTTATTCACATAATCTTTTCTAACAAAATCATTTGAGCCACAGTAAGAACAACTAATTTTCTTTTGTGTTAACCCGATCAATTGATTGATTGTGTAAACCAGATCAGGTTTGCCAAAAGTTTTACCTTTTGATGCATTGTTCCATTTTGCATTTGATGTATGCACAAATGATTTTTCTTTCTTCTTTTTCTCCGATGATCCTTTAACTCTCCAGATCCAGTTTCCTCTTTCTTTCTCATCATCCCTTCTCCAGAAGCTTTTCTTTTGAGACTTGTTCTTCTTTAAATTACCTGAACCATCAACATTTTTATCAAAGAAAAGGTTAGAAGGACGAATCTGATCAGTAGATTTAGAAGTAAGACAATCATCTAAATCATTGAAAGGATTATAGAAAACATTTGAAAAATGTGAACTTGAAGCTGTTTTTAATGAACTATCTGAATCAGCTAGATCATCTCTTGGTGATTGAGCTATTGACTCTGGCGTCTTGTGCTCAGTCAGCTTCACCTTGAATACGATCTCTTCAAGTTCCTTTATCTTTGAAGACAAACTGTTTCTTTCCTTTTCAATCAGATCAAACTTCTTATGCAACTCAGATTTTGCATTCTTCTTCTTCATGATGTTTGTTGACAATTCAGATAGCTTTCCTTTCAGCTTGGCTATCTCGGTCTCAAATATATTCATTTCTTTAGAAAAGTCTGTATGTATATCCTTCAGCTCAACTTTCTTCTTCTCATTCTCAGCCTTTTCTCTCTCAAGAATGATAATTTTCTCAAAGTCTGAAACTTGTTGAGAAAGCTTAACACATCTAAGCTCTAATGATTTCTTCTCTTCAAAGGCTTTTCTGGAGAAGTCAGAGAGTTTCTTGGCAAATTCTTTTCTCTCTTTCTCAATCTTCAACATCTCATCTTGAGCTATTGTATTGTCTCTGTCTTGGGTTGCCTTTTCTTTCAGCTTTTCAATCTCAACCTCAACCTCAAGACTGAGAACTTTATCTTTAAACTTATCTCTGTCCGCACAGAGTTGAGAATTTATCTGTCTTAGTCCTGTACTAGTATCCTTTGCAACACTTGTACTCCTTCTAAGCTCCTCAAGCTCTCTTTGCATTGCATCCTTCTTTGACCATGTAGAGCTGGATTCAGATCTTTTCAACTTTGCTTGAAGATCCAAGATTTCTTTTTCTTTAGACTCAATCATTCCTGCAAAGTCAATTATAGAATCAGAATCTTTTGAATTTTCTTTTAAAGCATTGACCTGAATAAGAAGAGATGAGTTCTGAATCTGTAAAGCCTTGTTCTCAGCTTTAAGAGATAATATCTCGGATTTGAACATTTTTTCCTCTATGTCATACTCATCAACCATGCGAGAAGATATTGATAACCGTCCAGCAAGTTGTTTAGCCTTTGCTTTTACTTCAGAATGTGTCATCTTTTCAAAATCAAGACTGTAACCTTCAGACATCATTAGCCGATTCGACATCCTAGCTGTATGGTTAGTAATCAAACTTTTCTGTATCAAGACAACCAACTAGATGAGATCGTTAGAATCAAAATAAAAACCACACTCAAAAATTTTCAGAAAAATAAATTTCCAAAAAATAATGAAGTGCAGAATTTGCACAATATAAAACACAAAGAAATAATATTGAAGAATGAAATTAGGAAAATTTTGATCAAGCACAAAACTTTTGTCCCCCTTCGCAGACTTAGCACGGGGGTTCCACTACCCGGTTAGCGGGTGGGGTCAAGGGGCAACGCCCTTGCGTGGGTATAGGGGCAGCACCCCTAGAGAAAAAAAAATTGACTTGTAGAGGCCATATTACAGTTTGCAAAATTTTGTCTGAGTATGCAAAAAGACAAATTTTGCTCGACTGATGTGCTTGACCGGTGTTTTCTTCGACCGGTAAATTCGACCGGTATCTAGAGTTGACCGGGGTGGTGCGGTCGACCGGTAAGATGCTTCCACCGGAAAACTTTTTTGACCGGTATTGGTCTTGACCGGTAAGTTGCTATGACCGGTAAAAGACTAAGATCGGAACCAAAAATGGACCGATATACCTTTCGACCGGTGTTAATGTGAACCGATATAATCTATGGACCGGTAATGGTCTTCGACCGGAATTGGTCTTCGACCGATAAGATAGACCGATAGAAAGCGGTCGACCGGTATTGGCTTTGACCGATACAAAGTATAGACCGATAAACTACCTTCGACCAATAATGATTATTCGACCGATATGTTCTTGAACCAACCCAGAAAGTCGATGAACAGAACAAATAATCAACCCAGAAATCAATCACAAACTCAAAATCAAATGCAAATATCAGACTATTACGCTTAGAAACAAGTATCGATCACAGTTCAATCAAAATCAAAGATTAATTTCAACTATCATGCATTAGTTTGATGAACACAGAGACCAATATGTATACGAACCCAGATTTCACAAAATCCTAAAAATCTAATCACTTGATTATCTATACTGCAATTAATCAATCAGATAGCATTCAGAAGCATGAACCTCAACTAATCAGATCAACATTAAACCAATAAGCACATCAATTCATGCAATCGAATTTCACTATTCGATGAACATTAAAAAAAAATCGATGAACAGTAAACCGCGTGAATAGTAATCGATGAATAGTAAAATCGCAAAACACAGATTTAATCCTAAAACTTGATTCTTTAGGCTCTGATACCACTTGTTATCCCAGTTTAATCTAGTTGATTAACAATCACATAACACAATAATATCAAGAGATAATAAGATTAACAAAACGTACCAATCCCTTGAATAAACAATGAAACCCTTGTGTGTTCTTGATATCCTTGAATACAGAGAATACGGCTACCTCACTATATGATTATGAATAATTATCAAAGGTTAACCCTAAAACTAAATAACTAAAACTTTAAATACCTAGGCCATATGGGCTTTAACCTTAATGGGCTTTCTAATAGGCTTTAGGCCCATTTACAAATAACTATTAACATATTACAGTTTAAACCCTCTAACTTTAACTATCAAACAAATACAGTTTAGACCCTTTAATCTTGAATACAATTATGATCCAACAGTTTTCAAACGGAATCGCCGGAGCATGCTTATGCTATTATCACTAGCATGTGCATGTGCATACTTTCAGATGAGCAATTATTACGGTGCTCCTCAGTTTTTCATTTTTTTGACGATTTTCCCCTAAACCTAACCCAATGTATGTATGGTTGTTAAATAACCAAAGTGTAATTATATGTTTAGTAGAACTCATATTCAATTTAACAGTAAATGATTTGTACACTTTTTGTACATATATTTGTAATGTTATAAAAAAGGTGACTGATGTGATATAAGAAATTTCCATATACAATTACTTATTAAGAAACTATATTCAGTGTTTCTTATATATGTTTGTGTCAAAATAGGAAAAAAAAATGTTGATTTGACATAGATAGTTATCATTAACAATTATATTGTAAGACTTAAGGAGTCCTTTACTACACTTTCTTATATATATTTGTGTCATATCTGCAAAAAATATATATATTTATATGACAATAAACAATTGTATAATCGTCAACCCTTAAATAGGGTTGCACATAGGTTGGGATGACCGGGTTGAAAGCATATGAACAACTCAATCTAATGTTTACGGTTTGAAACATCTCAACCTAACCTAACCATGCGGGTTGGGTTAGTTTGGGTTGGGTTGGTCAGGTTGAAACTTTGGTATATGATTTTACAATATATAGTATAGAAAGACATCAGGTTCATCGTGTTAGGTTCCCAATTCCAACTCAATAGATGCGGTTTGACCTAATTTTGTATCAACTATAAATCGGGTTACCTCGGGTTGAGTTTTTTGGATTTTTTAAAGTTGGGTTGGCTGGGTTGCTAGGTTTTTTATACACCCCTGCCCCCAAATGTGATGCTCTAATAAGAATAACATGCCTGGCATTAAAAACACAAGACCATGCATTCATTTGTTCCCACAAATGCACAAACTACTTTTAGTATCGACTTTATAATTCTGGTAAAGGATTCTTGTTGTAATATTTATATTGGATTTATGGATTATCTCATTGAGTTTCTTTTTTTTTTTTTTCCTTCGAAATTACCATCTATAACATTTATACTGGATTTTTGGAATCCTATTCTTCATTGAGTTTGTCAACAGCATCTTCCAAGTCAATGACATTATCTTAATTTTCCATTTTAGATGTGAAATATGTATAATCGTAGTCTTTCATTTTTATTCGGTTAAAAACAAACAAAAGAAAATGTTCTGTAATAGTATGATTTAATAGATATGAATGCAAATGACAAAAATGATTGTTTTTTCATGTCAACATACAACTCAGGGAAAAAAGGCACAAAATCTTGTGTAGCGTTGTAGCATGTGAACAATTAATCCGGAAGCTCCAAACGAACTTTCAACTTACCATATATAATGAGACAACATCGTATTTACAAAATAAACAAATAATAAGACATCAGTATTTTGAAATTTTAATTCTTTCGGTATTCTCTAACTATCTGGTGAGATCAAAATCCACAACCTTCGAAACACCAAACCTCATGGCTCTACTCTTGGAGGCGAATCGAACAGTCGGGGTGTCACTACCCCCAACATCATCGGTTTCTTGATCGACAACTTTCTTCATGTCACTAGGTGGCAAGAAACATTCCATCGAGAGACCCTTTATGTTAAAATCCAACTCCTCAATCGTCCAAACCTCTTCCATTTTGGTTCGTGAATGGCCCTCGGATTTCTCACCAGAACGGAACAGAGAAACCGTCGTGCGGCCACCGTGAGCGATGTTGATTCCGTCAATAATTCGGTAATCTTGAATTAGTGATTCCATGGTTGTTTCCCAGAAGACATTGTCACTTCCAAGTGATTTGATTTTGATAAGATGTGAGTCTTTAAGATGGTGCAAAAGACCTGTTCTTTGACTAAAATACCCCCAAATTGTGTGATGTATGATCTCCACATTGTTGTTGCTTCTTTGTTTCAGAGATGAAGGCTCTGCTTCAAGCTTTAACACAAAGCAATCTTCTCCATTGATGGTCTTTTCTCCAATGCAAATGGAGTTTGTGAACAAATTGGCTGTTGATCTTGGATCAAGTCCCTATCAACATTGGAAAAATGGTTTAGACCAGGCTTACAAAAGTAAATATGTAGTATAAATTACATGTTTGGTCCTGTGGTTTACACAAAATTGCACTGTGCGTCCCTATTTTGAAATAATTATGGAAAACGTCCTTGTGGTTTACATTTTCACACGCCTTTGGTCCCTTTGCCCTAACACCGTTAAATGATTCTGATAAGTAGGTTAAATGGAAGGGCATATTTGTCATTTACTCATATTCCTTATTTTTTATTAAATATAAAATATTTATTATTATTATTATTATTATTATTATTATAATTATTATTATTAATAATGTAATATTTAATTTTTGATATAATAATGTACATGATACCCTAATCCCTAATCCATCGCCTCCACCCATTTCTTCCGACCATAACCGCCGACAAACTCCAACCCTCACTGTTCCACCACCACCACCGTAACACCCCCCCCCCCCTCTCGGAGCATCGCTTCGTCCTCCTCACCATGAATCCCTTCCTTTTTAACATGAGAACCCTAAGTTTCAATCATGAAACAAACGAGGAGAACTCCCTCCAGATCTAGCATCCACTTCACCATCGTAAGTTTTCGAAGCAGAGGATTAATCCTTCCAGGTTCCAGGAGATCGAGATCCAACAACCCACAACTGATTTCTGAGTTTAATTTGAAGATCGGTTTATCTAAGTTTTTTAAGACAATGAGTTAATCCTTCAATTCTCGAGTTTTTTTGAAGATGTTGATTTTTGGGTTTTTTGAAGAACGATTTATCCAGGTTTAATCCGTTATCCAGGTTTAATCCGTTATCCAGGTTTTCTATTCTATTTTTGAAGCAGATTGAGTTCTGAGTTTTTGAAGCTCTGATTGATCAAGATTTGGTTTGAAGCAGATTGAGTTATGGGTTTTGAACAGTAAATTTGGTGATTATAGAGATGTTTTTAAGCCCTGTTTTTGTAGATTGAGATCTGGGTTTATATTCTTTCGACTTTAGCGATCCAAGCTCTCATATTTTTTTCATTTAGAGTTTTGATTTTAGTGATCCAAGCTTAATCTAGGGTTTTGATCTTGTATAGTTTTATATTACAAATATTTTAATGAATTTATAAAAATTTGTTATTGTTGTTCTTAATGTTCTATAACTCTCTTGATGCTTATGTGTTCTCAATGTTCCATGATGCTTCTGTGTTCTTGATGGGATAATCTAGTTTTGAATTATGAATTTTAATTTTGCTGTTGGATTTTGAAGGAGGGAGGAAGGGGGTCACGGTGGTTGAAAGAGGGAGGAAGGGGGTAGAGTAAAGTACATTCTTGGTCCCTATGGTTTTTTAAATAAACAATAATTTTTTAATAGAAAATAAAAAATAATAAATAATAAAAAGACTAAAATACCCTTAGAGTTAACTTAGTTTAACAAAATTATTTAACAGTGTTAGGGCAAAGGGACCAAAGGCATGTAAAAATGTAAACCACATGGACGTTTTCTATAATTATTTTAAAATAGGGACGCAGTGCAATTTTGTGTAAACCACATGACACCAATCATGTGATTTACTCTATGAAGTATGAAATAAATAATGTAGTAAATTACACTTTTGGTCCTTGTGGTTGCTACTCACTATCAAGTCTCGTCCATATTTTGAACTAATTACAATTTTAATCACTTGGTTATCATTTTGTTATATTTTTGGTCCCTGTGACTAACTTCAGTTTAAAAAAGTCGGTCAGTGCAAAGCCATTTTGGTCTTTTTATCATTTCTCTAATTTTCAATTAATAAACCAAATAAACATATAACTATTATTATATTATATTCTATTAATATTATATATATGATATACTAATAAATGTTGGGATTTAGTTTTTTTATTTTAGGATTTGATTTGTTGTTGGATGGAGAGCATACTTTAGTGTCGATGACAATTGGGACACAACCAAAATCAATTGTCTTGATCTTTGTCAAATCTATACAATATCATACTTTTTGGCTATTTTCTCAAATCTGGCATCTTGAGATACCAACTATTTTGAGTTTTTTTTAATCTGCATTTAATTTTGAGTTTTTTTTTCCAGTCTGATTTGAGTTTGTTCACGAGTTAGGATTAAATTTTGTTACAAAAATTAGTTTTAAGGGCGGGGAGTCACATATACGGTTTGGAGAAGCCGGTTACGATGAGAGGCAATGGTCATGGTGATCGATGGTGCATGATGGCAGTGGAGTTGATCAGGGAAGAAGGCCTCTCGTAGGATACATGTCACCATATCTAATTGGTGAAGTAAAAGACAAAAAAAAAGTAATGAATACAAAATTCTTAATATAAAATAGATAAATTTTGTAAAAGACCAAATGCCTTTCAGTTAACGGACTTCTTTAACGAGTGTTAGTCAAAGGGACCAAAAGTGTAACAAAGTGGCAACTATAATGACATAGAGGCGAGACTTCACAGTGTTGGTAACCACAGGGACCGAAAGTGTAATTTACTCTAAATAATATTATTTTGAACATGGATGGCACATCGATCGGTTTGTACTTTGTAGGATGATGTAAACATTTTGGAAGTCAAACTATACCAACCCAAGATGTCATAAATTCATTCATATTTGGTACATCATCCTCAACCAATTTTAGATGGTAGATACCACCCAATTAAACAACCGTTGCTTAACTAACAAACTATCAAACTAACTTTGATTTAATAACTTTCAGTTTAATTTTAATCGAATTAACAATTGCTTAAAAGAAAATTCATTAAAATGTATTTCGGAGGGACTCATCACAAATTTGCCAACTTTTCTGTGTTTGCTATAAAAGTTGTAAACTCTTCTTTTTCGAAATGAAGTTAGTGGTAAGGGCTCATTTATATATCATCTCGTCGGATAAGGAGTTTATAAAAAGAACATATGTGATCATACTAAATAAGGAGTTAAAAAATATTGTGCTAGTAACCTTTTCGTACTTTTCTCGGATAGAATAACTGAAGATATGTATTTTACAACGAGAAAAAAAAATCGGAAAGTCATTTAACAAAATCTACTAGACAATGAAAGGTTCTTATAAGTAAAAAAATGTGATATCTTATAAAAATCAAAAAGAGTTCCTTTGAGTTATTGTATAAGTAATTGGTTCTTACCTTGACAGCCTCGTGTGACATTTTGTTAGTATTTTAAATTAAATATTTATTATGAAGATATAATATATAGTTACTGATGTCGAAAAATACATGAGACCCACAAAAAATAGGTTTTTATAAGAACCATCGTTGTCAACTTACTTTTATATAACTTCTTAATTTGATAATTGATGTGGTTAGAAAAAGTAAAAAAAAAAGGTGGTTAAAGACCTCCATTGAAGATGGTCTTATTGTTTGTAATAAATAACTAAGAAATTGGCTATTTTACGAAGGTACCTAAAAGTGTGACTATTTTGCGAGTAAACTCTATCTTGTTTAAATTAATTAATTAATTAATCATATGGGGGTAGGGCAATACCTGTAGAGAACGACGGAGAGGTCTAGGGGGTCCACGAGATGCGTGGGAATGGTGCCACGGAGTCTGCCTCCAAGCCACCTTGCCGTCGCTGCCGGCACTGATCTTGCAACCGGAAACCACCAGCTCCAAAGACCAAAGGTTGGGCCTCTTTTGCCACAACACAAAACCCCCCATCTCCCCACCACCATTATTTCTCACACTCTTGATTTTCATGACGCTACCACCACCCACGCTACTCAAACCGTTGCACTTCATACTTATTCCGTCTCCGGCTATGAACTCCGATGCCACCATCTTCACCTTCCCCACCGCAAACATGTTGTCAACTGAATTCAAAGCTCTTTCTCCACCCGTCGCCGCTATATATTGTTGCACAATATATTTCGCCATTGAAGCCTCCTATATATATATAACACACACAATCAAATCATAAACTTAATTTGAGTTACAATAAATAAATAATTAAGCTCGAGGAATTAAATTAAAAATGACTTACGATGAGTTGGTGGTTATTGATGTTTGGGTTGATGACATTGGGGTGACCGGAGGAGGGGATGGGAAGAGGGATGAGGGGTGCTCCAACGACTCCAAGCAAGAGCTGAATTTGGGCATTCCGACCACCGTATTCGGTGGAATAAGGTGTAATGGGTGGTTTGATGGTCCGCCATGAAGCGGTGCCGGTGTTGGTAGGATCGAAGCTCTCTTCCGGGATGGGGACTTCGAGGACCGTTTCGAGACCATCTTCGTTATCCAAATTTGGACACAAAGTCCTCATGATATTGGGTTAGTTAATTTGAGAGTTGAGAGAGATAGAAAGAGAGAAAGAAGGGTGGTGGAGTTTTGAAGGAATGGTGAGAAATATAGTAAAGTGAGGGGGCACAAAATTGAAAACGAAATAACACCTGCCGACCATCGGCCGTTTTCCTAACGTCAAAACTCTGCTTCATGTCGTGTCCGCACGCTTACTCCCTCCAAATATCAAAATTTCACTTGTATATATATATATATATATATTAAAATTTGGCAAATATAATGTAATGTTATAATAATTATAAAAATGTTAGTACATTATTGATAACTTCAAAGTTTAAATATATTACCAATTACAGTCCAATCGGTTTTATATATAATGTCATACGTAATACACTATTTATTAAAAGTTTAAAACTTAAGTTTATTTTCTTTTTTTAGATAAACATATGTTTATATTATAAATGAGTTGATTGGTCTTTTTTTGGATTTCTAACAAAATATAGTTATAAATAAAATGTTATATGACATTTTTGAAACAAATGTTGAATAAAAGAAACTAATAAAACATTTTATAATATTATAAAAAACTAGTTATGATATCAAAAATAACTTGTAACATTATATTGTAACATCTTTTTATATGTCATTAAAATATAAAAAATAATAATTTTATATATATCTAAATTAGAATATGCAATGAAAAAGGTTAGTATAATTAATTAATTGTTAGAATCTTCTAAGG
This sequence comes from Arctium minus, assembly GCA_954870635.1. NCBI lineage: Eukaryota > Viridiplantae > Streptophyta > Magnoliopsida > Asterales > Asteraceae > Arctium > Arctium minus. Next base: position 150,191,374 of record OX941081.1, read on the forward strand.
GTTTTTAAGTTATATTTTGGTTATGGAATAATTATTATGTAGTATAATGGAAGTGGTGGAGCGGTCATCCATCCATCGACATTTGCATGTTAATAAAGATGCACCGGCGATCAGTTTGGCGGTTTGTAGGTTGTGATGGTGACACGTGTTGAGGTTGAGAAATATATGGAGCTTCATTATTTTGCTTAAACAAATACCTTAATCATGTCATGCACGTTCGCTTGGATTTCTTTTTGTGGACCAAACTCCATAAATCCATCATCACCATTTCTCTAAGTTATGTTTTATGGATACATAAGCTTGGTATAAGAATATGTTGTTGATATTTTTAATTAGTATTGATTTATTAGTTTAAATTAAGTTAAAATATAATCTATAAATTAGTTTAGAAGAGAATTTTTAATTGGGATTAATTTAAAGGTGGAGATTTCTTATTACCCTTCTCACGATAATTAATATTTTACCGGAAACTAACTCTTATGGGATAAAAATTTGTTGTCTTAAAATCACACGTTTTATCCCTATCCAAACGATTCAACCAATAAAATAAGAAAAATCAGATTTTTATATATTTTAAATTTATTTTTATTCAAGTTTATGTTCTCTCTCTAGTGATGTGTTATTCATATTGTTAGAGAGTATTTTTAGAGAATATCTCATATCATTTATAGTTTGTATATGTATCATTTCCATAAAATATGGATTGTAATTATAGGATAGATACCAATAGTTTTCATAGTTATCCATTTGTATTCTATATAAATATTTGTCAAAAGTTAATGAGAAGGCAAGACAAATTTATACAATTCAATTTGGTATCAGAGCCTCATGCTCTCCTCCCCCCTCTACCTTCGATCTCTTGTCTCCTTCCACAACACCATCTTCATCATGCCGTCGTCCGATAAGGAAAAAGAAACCTCATCCCTCACAGATTTTACCCAGCTTTTGTCGTCACTAATATCAAAAATCTTATTCCTATCGTTCTTGACCAAGAGGACGGCCAATATGCATCGTGGGTGGAACTCTTCCACATCCACGCATGTGCCTACAACGTCCTTGATCACATTGACGCCAACACCGCACAACCATCATATGTTGATAAACCGACATGGGAATGCCTTGACACCATTGTTAAACAATGGATCTACGACACTATCTCCAAATATTCCTTCACACCATCATGAAGCCAGGTGCCATGGCAAAAGAATTGTGGGAACGCTTAGAAGAGATCTTCCGAGACAACAAACATGCCCGTGCTGTATACTTGGAAGAACAATTCAACACCACCAGACTTGGGAATTTCTCAAACATGTACGACTATTGTAAGAATCTCAAACAACTCTCGGACCAACTTGACAATGTTGGTAGCCCCGTAAAAGAATCCAAGATGGTTCTTCAACTTATCTTCAAACTCACCAAAGGATAATATGACATCATCACTATCATGATACAACAAGTCGACCCGTTTCCCAGTTTCAATTCATAAGGAGAGTCCACAACACGTATATCAGTGAGATGAGCTCGTTCAATAATTTCAGTTGTATATTTAGATTGAGAAAGCAAATAACCTTTGGGAGATGAAGCAACTTCAATACCCAAGAAATATCGAAGAGGACCCAAATCCTTCATCTCAAACTGTGCAGTTAATTCCGACTTTAAGGTATGAATTCCTTGAAGGTCATCACCGGTGATAATCATATCATTAACATATAACGAAAGCAATATACGACCTGCAGAAGTATGTTTGACAAAGAGAGCAGAATCACGTTCACTTGCAGATGATCCAAGAGACAGAATAACATCAGAAATTTTTTCAAACCAAGCTCGTGGGGCCTGTTTAAGTCCATATAACACTTTTTTAAGATTGCAAACTTCACCAGTTTTATGAGGAACACCGAGAGGAGGAACCATGTATACCTCCTCATTTAAGTCATCATTCAAAAAGGCATTTTTAACATCCATTTGTAAAATATTCCACTTACGAATAGTAGCAACAGCTATAAGGGTGCGAATTGTAGTTATTTTGGCTACAGAGCAAAAGTCTCCTCAAAATCCAAGCCATATTCCTGAGTAAAGCCCTTAGCTACAAGACGGGCTTTGTAATGTTCAATAGATCCATTATATTTGGTCTTGATTTTATAGACCTGTCGGGAACCAATAGCATGCTTACCGTTAGCAAGCGGAACCAAATCCCAAGTATGGGTCTTTTGCAAAGCAGAGAGTTCCTCATTCATAGCATGTTGCCAAAGAGGGTCAGTAGTTGCTTCTTTATAAGAAGAAGGTTCAGAAAGGGAGTGTATAGAAGCTAAGAACGAAGTAAAAGAGGGAGAATAGTAGAATAAACAAATTCTGGTAGACGAGTAGACTTACGAGGGCGTTGGGATTGTCGAGGCGGATCCACAATCTCAGGTTCATCTTGAGTGACAGTAGTAGGAGGAGGGGCAACAATATCAGGTATTGGAGTACCAGTAACATTTTCTTCAGTTGAAGGCCCTATGGTTTACTCCCACTCCCTTTACCATCCTGCAACTCAAGGGTGTGGTTATCAGCGAAGCAGGGGCGAGGACTGAAAAGACTTCAAAACCATCATCCCAAGGCAAGCAAAAAGGGATTGTTGTCAATGGTAATTTGAAGATCATATCTAGATCTGAGGGGGAGCAACCTTCTCAGGTATGCTTCTCCATAGTCCCTTTTTCAAACTTCTTTTCTCATCTTAAACCCCTACATCATTTCTAAACCTTTATCTTTCTCCTTCCAATAAAATTAACTTTTTCCTTCTTTTTTGATCAGCTAGTTTTCTCCCCTGGTTGAGAGACAAGCAGATCAACAAATAATCTGAAGTCTAAGTAGAGTTGACTTGCTCATAGAATGGATCAATATTAATTACATCTGACTTTGTCAAGTTGTGTGCATTTATGGGAATAGAATAGAAAAGAATATGCTCAAGAAACATAACATGACGAGATACATATAATTTCTGAGAAGCAGAGTCAAAACAACGATAACCTTTTTGTCTTTCACCATAACCAAGAAAAACACAGACAACAGATCCAGAAGATAACTTATCACGCTCTACATATGGATGAAGAACAAAGCAAGTGCAGCCAAAGACACGTAAAGATGAATAATCAGGGCAGCAACCATAAAGTTTCTCAAAGGGAGATAAACCTGAAGTGATTGAGGATGGAATTTTTTTGATCAGATTGACAGCAGTAAGAACGAATTCACCCCAGAATTGATTAGGAACCGAAGAAGACAACAATGGAGAGTGGGCGGTTTCAAGGATATGTCTATGTTTTCTTTCAGCAACACCATTTTACCCAGGAGTGTCTGTACAAGAGGTCTGGTAAATAGTTCCATCTAAAACAAGTAATTCGCAGAATTTATTGGAAGTATATTCACCTCCCAAATCATATCGGAAATATTTAATCACAGAATTATGTTGGGTTTTAACATATGCTCGAAAACGACAAAAAATATCAAAGAAGTCTGAACGATGTTTCATGATAAAAATCCAACAAAAACGAGTATAATCATCAATGAAAGAGGCATAATATCGAGACCCTCCTTTTGTAGGAACAGGGGATGGTCCCCATACATCATAATGAATCAAATCAAAAGGTGCAACAGAAAGAGATTTGTTTAATTTAAAAGGCAAAGCTGAAAATTTTGCAAGTTTACAACCACTGCAATTAGAAATATCATGAACTTGCAAATTTCCTAAATTTCTAGAGGAAGCTAAGTATTTTAAACGAAAATCTTAAACATGTCCAAGGCGTGAATGCCATAAATAAAAACTAGATGACTTAGATGACAAACGAAAAGAAGATATATCTGCACTATGAGCTACTACTACTGGTAACTGTAACTCATCCAACACATATAAGCCCCCACGCCTACGGTCAGTCCCAATCAGCTTCTAAGTACGTGGATCCTGCACACAACAAGAATCAGGAGAAATAGATACTTTATAACCAGAATCAAATAATTGACCAACAAGCACAAGATTCAGTGAGAGTTTAGGAATATGATATACATTAGGAAGGGAGAAATTTAAACTCATAATAGAGCTAATGCCTGCTGAGGGTATAGGAGTACCATCATCAGTCATGACAGGCACAGATGGCTAGGGGTGAGCAAAGGCGGGTACCCGCCTAAAATTCCCGGAACCGGAACCGGCGGTTCCTGGAATGAAGGAACCGAAACCGAAACCGGTTACACCGGTTCTTTATATTTGGGAACCGGAACCGCCGGTTCCATTTCCGGTACCAGGTACCCACCGTGTAATTTTCAAATTTTTTTATCATTCATATTATAAAAAGGTAAATATTAATTATATTAGAAAGTCCAAACGTAAAGAAATAAGTACCACAAACGTGAAAACTAATAAGATAAAAAGTAAAAACTAATAAATACTACAAACGATGTTTACAAAACAAATAAATATTGCAAACGGTGCTTATAAAACAAATAAATACTACAAACAGTGCTTCCGAAACACTTCACGTCATTAAAATTAGTTGATGTTGATAAATACTACAAACGATGTTTCACCAAAAGGTAGTTTATTATATTTTTATAAATAAACAAAATATATTTTATTAAAAAAATAGCGGGTACCCGCCGGTTCCAGTTCTGGGTACCCAGTAGGATCGGGTACCCGGTCCCGGCGGGTACCCGCGGGTAACGGTTCCAAAAAAAATGAGAATCGGAACCGGAACCGGTCCCGATCGGTTCCATATTTTAGGAACCGGAACCGGCAGTTCTGAAGCGGTTCCGGTTCCAAAGGCGGGTACCCACTTCCGATGCTCACCCCTACAGATGACATAGGATTTAAAGAATCAAATAATTTAGAATTCGGAGACATATGAAAAGAAGCACCATAATCTAGAATCCATGTAGTTGGATGCATACTTGATTCGTTATTAATTGACTGGCCTATGGGAGAAGAGACAGACATGGCATGAGACTGAACATCAAGAAGCTTCTGGAGTTGTTCAGTTATAGATGCAAGAGTAGGATTAGTAGTTGACCCAGATGGAGGAACGACGACAACAGTGCTAACTTGAGGAGGAAAACGATGTGATTGTCGCAAATTACCAGATTGTTGTGATTGATGACCCATGGAAAAGTTTCGACCCATAAGCTCTGGACATTGAGACTTCCAACCTTTTTTCTAACAAAAACTGCATTCATCAAATGCAACTCTTGGACGGCTCTTATTCTGATTTGAAGCAAAGGGCTTATGAGGAACAGCCAAAACAAAAGGACTTGGAGTTGGAAGAATACCCTTTCCCGCTTGTGTCTTTAGACGAGTTTCATCGGCTAACAATTCACTTACTACTGAATCAACTGAAGGGAGTGGGGTGCGATGCAAGATGTTACTACAAAGTCCTTCAAAGTCACTACTTAGGGTCATAAGAAACTGAACCAATCTATGTTCTTTCCTACGAGCAATGTAGGGTCCAAAAGCACGCAATTCAGTAGGTTCAGTAAAAACTAACTGATCCCACAAATCGGTCATTGTTGAGTAGAACTCCTGAATACACATATCTCTTTGTTCGAGTGCTCGGATATCAACTTCTAATTAATATTGTTTTGCAAAATTAGACTGTGTATACAGTCTCTCAAGATGATCCCATACTTCCTTGCATGTTTCATATTTTGCCAATTGAACACCAATCGAAGGGTCAACAGAATTGTTTATTCAAGTGATAATTTTCGAATTATCCGCTTCCTAAGATTCCAAACCTTTTGCTTCTTTCGGTTTCACAATTGTGCCAAAAATATAACCCCACATCTTCTTACCCTTCAGAAATATTTTCAAGACATGACTCCAATAGGAGTAATTTTTTCCATCCAAACGAACACTAATGGCTTGAAGAGAATCATCATTTCCAGTCATTGCAAACGAGAAATAAAAGGAAGGAAAAGAGAACAAAGAGTATAGAGATAACGTATGCCAAAATCAATTCTCAAACAGGAACCTTAAGCAAGAATCAAGACTACTTGTTCCAGAAAAAAGCGTCTAAAAGGCGTCGAACAAAAATCCTAAACAAGAACCCCTTGAACAGAAACCCTAAATCCGAGCACAACAGTGCTAGAGATTAACATTGCTTAAGAGAAGAAAAGAGATTAACCTCGCTCTGATACCATGATAACTTTAAGAGGCGAAAGGAATTGCCAGAAAACGGCTAGGGTTTTCATTAGAAGAGATAAATATTACAAATGGAACAAAAACTATATATATGGAGACAAGAAACCCTAAAAGTAAAGAAAAAATACAAAAGTACAAAACAGCCCCTATACTATCTAACACTTGACAATGTTGGTAGCCCCGTAAAAGAATCCAAGATGGTTCTTCAACTTATCTCCGAACTCACCAAAGGATAATATGACATCATCGCTACCATGATACAACAAACCGACCTTTTTCCCAGTTTCAATAAAGCCCGGTCTCAATTGCTGCTAGAGGAAACCAGATGCTCCAAACAAGAACACCATACCCAACATGCCTTTGTTACCGGCCAACCCGCATAATCACCACCAACCTTAGGAGCGGGATGAGGGATACATCCAGCAAGCGCCAATGAAGAACACAAGGAAAGCATAAGCTCGAGTATTGAGATATTCCATCAAGAGAAAGGAGGCAGACTGGTGACCCCTTTTAAAATAATATATATATATATATATATATATACTACTCCACCTCCACCTCTGTCGGAAACACCCGCCTACACACATTCCTTACCGTGTTCGAGGTCGTGGCCAACAGGACCAACCCAAGGTCATGGTCGTGGTCGCGGTCGAGGCCCTACGTACCATCAACAACAACCTTCATGGTCTCAACGGAAACCTCACGGTAACTATGTTACACCCCCATACTCGTACCCCTCTACCCCAACTCCTTCTCCATACCCTCACCACAAGCCGGAATTCTGGGTTTGGCTCCCTCACTACAATCGACTTCCACCAAAACGATGTGATGCTTGCTCAACAGTCTACATACGGTACGCCAATGACTCCCACCGATCTAGGAAACCGTTTAACACCATAAATCTTCATCAACCTGATGATACATGGTACATGGACACAGGTGCCACCTCTCATCTCACTAGTAATTCAGGTATTATCCCTAAACTTTTTAATTTGTGTACTTCTCAATTTGTTCTTGTCGGCAATGGTTCTCACATTCCAATTCATGGATACGGCAACACCACCACCACACCCACTTTTCTCTCTTAAAAACATTCTCTATACTCCTCATATAATCAAAAATATTATCTTTATTCGTAAATTTACTTCTGAGAATCATGTCTCTATTGAATTTGACCCATTTTGCTTTTCCATCAAGAATATCAAAATGGGGACAACTCTTACGAGATGCAATAGCACAGGATCTCTCTACCCGTTCTCTCCTTCATCCGCCGCCATTACGCCTCCTCTGTCCTTTGCAACCATCTCCGCTTCTACATGGCACAATCGACTTGGACATCCGGGATCTCCAGTTTTTGATTTTCTTAGGTCTAATAATTTAATTCCATGTAATAAAGGGTCATTAAACCCTCCATGTCTTTCTTGTCCGTTGGGTAAACATGTTCGTCTTTCATTTAATTTATCTAAATCGTTTACTTTTCTTCCCTTTAATCTCATGCATGCCGATTTACGGACGTCTCCCATTACTAGAACTTTAGGCCACAAATACTACTTGGTCTTATTGGATGATTTTTCTCATTATCAATCGAAGTCCCAAGTCTTCTCGACCTTAAGCACTTTTTGCAGATATGTTAAAACACATTTTGATAGGGACATCAAAACACTTCAATTCCTTTTCATAACTATTGTGCCTCAAATGGTATCGTGTTCTATTTCACTTGTTCATATACCTCTCCTCAAAACGGGAAAGCCGAAAGGATCATTCGCACTATTAATAATATCATTCGCACCTATCTTCTTCATGCTTATTTACCTCCTACTTATTGGGCATATGTGTTACATATGGCGGCTTACACTCTTAATATCCTTCCCATTCGCACCCTTGCAAACAAGACACCGACCAAAATTTTATTTTGCCGCATTCCTACATACAGCCACCTGCGTACCTTTGATTGCCTTTGCTATCCTAACCTCTCCTCCATAATTCCCCATAAACTTGCACCTCGATCGACTCCATGTGCTTTCCTTGGATACCCCTCAAACCATCGAGGATACCTTGTGATACAGGGAGAATTCAGGAGGTAATAAGGATTTTCGAAAATAATTGGAAAAGAAGAAAACGAGCTCGGAAGAGGCTAGGAAATTGGAATCGGAAAAGAGGCAAATATAAGCTACAGAGAGTTTCACCGAGACTTAAGTCTTGGGACAAGTCTCAGTATCCACTAAGTTCCAGAGTCTACCGAGAGTTTCACCTAGACTTAACTCTCGGGACAAGTCTCCATGACCACTGGAGACAACTCTCGCTTCCAGAGACTACCGAGAGTTTCACCGAGACTTAAGTCTCAGGACAACTCTCGAAAATGTATATCTTTATTATAACTATTTAAACTGTAACACTATAAAAATTAAGGTAAATTCAAAACATAAAGTTTCGACAATATGACGTCTATAATGCAAAGGTCTATAACATCTTGTAAATATAAACAACTAAATAAGGGAAATCCGGAAAATGGTATACGAAGACCTTTAATTTTACGACAACTAAAAACCCAATAAAGTTGGGATAGTTTGCACCAATTTTAGTAACGAAAGATGAGACATAAAACACAACAACGTACTTAATCTAGAAACAATATTTTAGACTAGATTAATGTGGGTGTCGCTATATCTCCAAAACACTCCTCTCAAAAGTTTTCCCAAAAGCCCGGTCCTTCAAGTACTCCTAGGTGCACGACAGGCAAATCAAGGAATCCTATGTGTACAGCTAGTAGGACCTGTGATCCAACAAAACACCATGACAAATGTTAGACCAAAAGTCTAGTGAGATCTTAAAGGTTAGACAGTTCATAAATAAGATAAGAGCATCATAATTAAGTGTTACCGATATTCATAATGGTTGGACAAGTGCCAATAATCAACTTTGTAAGGATGTTCCACGCCTGTACATGAAACTCAAGAGATACCTCTTGAAATACGAGAGAGACCCGTTTTCATCGGGGTGACGAGAATACGTGAATGGAGTCACCCATGATGTTATTGGATTACACCTCATGTCCCGGTTCTAGTTCCCATGCCATCAAGACATCACAACCTCAAACCTTTATATGCCTTTATTGCCTACTCCGTCGAGTTACACCTCAAGGACTTATGGGACATTATTGCCTATCCAATCTAGACGAGTTACACCTCAAGGACTATTAAGTCCCCCATTGCCTACTCGCTAGTGACCAAACGTGGCCAATAGTTATACCCACATATATCATACAATCTAAATCCTCGTGCACAAGGAGATAAATTTCAACATCAAAATATGATCATAAGCAAGTAAAGATAAATTGCCGATGCAATGAATCATTACCATTCTATAACATGTATCCATATATTACATGTGTTTGCTCATGACTTTGCATATCTCATCTTCATAGTAAAGTAGCATATTTCCAACATCAAGCAATCCTTTAAATAAACTAAAGAGATGAGACTAGTTACATAGCATGTTCATTTGAACCAACACCATTTTTGTAAGAAATGATTCTCCTCTAATACATATCCCATTTCACATTCATTGGGTTATATAGTGACCATTCTTTTCATCAAATGCCTCTAATGAGGACCAAAGACCCACCTTTGAACAAAACTCCCAAAACCCTAATTTTAGGTTAAGACCCTTAGTACCTACAAATCACACATAAGCAAATAATAATATTTATGGTAGTGTAAGGGTTGAGAAACTCACCAAATGGGTTTGTGATGTAAAAACCCTAAAATGGCAAAACCCTAGAAATAGAAATTGAGTTTTGAGATCCCCCAAAAGGAGCTAGATGATTCACTTGAAGGCTAGAACCAAGAAGGAATTATAAATGTCACTAAATATGGTCAGATTAGAATTTAATGAGGGATAGGAGACAAAAAGGATGAAAATATTACCTTGGAGTTGAGAGAAAACGTATCCTCTAAAAACCCTAAAAGTTGCAAATGAATTCCACCTAACAAGATAAGGCATTTAAAGCCTCAGTGCCCGACGGCGACAATGCCAGGCACTCTCGCTGAGAGTATATTGCGGCCAAAGGGCTGCTCGCGATTGTGCTCTATGAGTATGCCCATGGAATTGTCGTCGTGGCATACTTGCTGAAAGTGTACCGCGACCAAAGTCTTGGGCACAACTTTGACATGCGATAATGCCCAAGGGCGTTTTCACAGGGCATTCTCTCCATGTACACCCTTCGAGCTTCGAATTTCCAAAATTTGACCCGAAAGCTCCTGACACACCTAAAATCAACGAACATCGATATAGTTTTAGCATAACTACTTCTTTAATTAGGATAAAAACTTCCCGAAACATAATTATATTATAGGTGACAAATAAGACGCGAAAGGATGTTTAACCTAAAATTTGGGGTGTTACAATCCTCCCCTCCTTAGAAAAGATTTCGTCCCCAAAATCTCAAACTAACCAAACAAGTGAGGATATCATATTTTCTTGTCTTCTTCTGATTCCCATGTCATGTTGGCTCCCCGGTGATGTTTCCATTGAATCTTCACCATAATCATTTCCTTGTGTCGTAATCTCTTCGTTTTCCTTTCTAGAATAGTTTTGGGTTCCTCCACACATCTGTCGTTATCCACCCTAATCTCGAACAAAGGAATAACGCTCTCCTCTTCGGCTAAACACCTTCACAAGTAACATACGTGAAAAGTATGGTGGATCCCATTCATCTCGGACGGTAGGTCCAACTTGTAGGCTTGAAGTCCGATACGCGCAATGATGGTGAAAGGTCTAAGGAAATGGGGATTAAGTTTCTCAAGTTTTCCAAACCTAATAATTCTCTTCCACGGCGATACTTTCAACATCACTCGTTCCCCCACATAGAACTCGACAGGTCTTCTCTTCTTGTCCGTGTAACTCTTTTGGCGATCTTGAGCCGCCTTCAACTACTCTCTAATGCTCTTTACCTTGTCGGCAGTTTATTGCACGATCTCCGGTCTGGCAAACTGTTTTTCTCCCGCCTCTAACCAATACACGGGCATCCTACACTTCCTCCTGTACAACACCTCAAACGGTGCCATACCAATACTCGAGTGATAACTATTGTTGTAGACGAACTCCACTAACGGAAGATGTGAATCCCAACTTCCCCCGAAATCGATGACGCACGATCTCAACATGTCTTCAAGGGTTTGGATGGTCCTCTCGCTCTGGCCGTATATTTGGGGGTGGTATGCGGTACTCAACTTTATCCTAGTACCCAAGTCCTTTTGTAGACTATCCCAAAAATGAGAGGTGAAACGACTATCATGGTCGGACACAATAGAGAGTGGCACTCCATGCCTCGGATCACCTCATCTATATAAAGTTTAGCCAATTTGTCCATCGGTAGAGTTTCCCTCATAGGCAAGAAATGTGCACTCTTGGTCAATCGGTCCACCACCACCCATATGGTGTCGTGACCCCTCAAGGTATTTGGTAGATTGGTTACAAAGTCCATGGTAATGTGATCCCACTTCCATTCTGGTATCTCTAGGGATTGCAAACTGTCGTAAGGTCGTTGGTGCTCCGCCTTTACTTGTAAGAAAGTTATGCATCGCTCCACATAACTAGCTACATCCAATTTCATTACTCGCCACCAATAGTTTAGTTTCAAGTCCCGGTACATTTTTGTGCTCCCCGGATGAATTGAGTACCTGGATTTATGACCATCTTCCAACAACAAGTCTCGACATTCCCCGATCTTCGGTACCCAGATCCGTCCTTGGAATAGTTTCAAACCCCTTCCGTCTTCCACCAACTGAAGATGTTGCTTCGTCATAGCTTCTCCTTTGATATTTGCTTCAAGTAATGCCTCCGACTGGGAAATTTTGATTTTATAAAGTATCCTTGAGACAACTTCAATTCTCGCAGAAGTAGCTTGGACACCATTACCATACTTCTTTCGGCTCAAAGCGTCCGCCACGACATTGACCTTACCAGGATGGTATAGAAGTTCACATTTGTCGTCTTTGAGTAGCTCTATGTTCACATTTCTAGCCATCTTCGTTGCCATATGTTCAATTCTTTTTGGTCGAAGACGTACTTTAAACTTTTATGATCGGTAAAAGCGTGAACTTTGTACCGTAAAAGTAGTATCGCCATAACTTCAAAGCAAACACTACCACCGCTAGCTCAAGATCGTGGGTTGGGTAGTTTTTCTCATGCTCCTTAAGCTACCTTGAGGCTTAGGCTATCACTTTGCCCCTTTGCATCAAGACACACCCCAAACCCATCTTGGACGCATCACTGTAGACCACAAAATCCTTCGGCCCCTCGGGTAGGGATAAGATTGGTGCCTCGCATAATTTTCTTTGTAGAGTCCAAAAGGCCCGTTATTGACTCTCGGTCCAAAGAAACTTCACGTTCTTCCTTCTCAAAGATGTTAAGAGAGGCGATTTTGGAGAAGTCATGAATGAATCTCCGATAGTAGCCGACTTGGACCAAGAAGCTCCGAATCTCGGGTGGGACTCTTGGGTGGTTCCCAATTCGTCATTGCCTCAATTTTCGATTGATAAACTTTCACCCCTTCCCTTGTCACGACGTGACCCCAAGAACTGGACTTCATGCAACCAAAATTCGCACTTGGAAATTTTTGCATAAAGCTTCTCCGTTCTCAATACTTCCAACACTTCTCTGAGATACCGCTTGTGCTCTACTTCACTCTTCGAATATACCAAGTTCTCATCGATAAACACGATGACCGAATTATCTAGAAATGGGCGAAAAACCCAGTTCATCAAGTCTATAAACACGGTCGACGCGTTAGTTAGTCCAAAAGGCATAACCAAGAACTCGTAGTGGCCATACCGGGTCCTAAAGGCGGTCTTGGAGATATCTTCCTCTCTAACTTTCACTTGATGGTAGCTGGAGCGAAGATTGATCTTGGAAAAATATCCGGCTCCTTGTAATTGATCGAAGAGGTTGTCTATTCAGGAAAGCGGATATTTGTTCTTCACGGCCACCTTGTTCAAATCCCGGTAGTCGATGCACATTTGCATCGACCCGTCCTTCTTCTTGAAGAAAAGCATCGGAGCTCCCCAGGGCGACTAGCTCGGCCTCACAAATCATTTCTCTAGCAATTCCTGAAGTTGGGACATCATCTCTTGCATTTCAGTTGGAGCAAGACGGTAAGGTGCACGGGCTATCGGTGTCGCTCCCGAAACTAGGTCGATCTGGAACTCTACTTGGTGGTCGGGCAGCAAGCCCGAAAGATTGTCGGAAAAAACGTCCGGATATTCATTGACGATACGCACATCTTCTATATTCTTCTTCTCCGCTTTGGCTTCTACTACATAAGCAAGGAACAACGGACAATTCTTCACTAGATACTTCCGCGCTTTGATGGACGAGATGAGGACCACTTCACCCTTATGCTTCTCTCCGTAAACAAAGACAAAATTCCCACTTGAGGTCGGTATAATAAGCTTCTTTGAACATAAGATCTCCGTTTGGTGTTTAGACAACCAATCCATTCCAATCACCACGTCAACACTCCCAATCGCCATGGGAAGTAATTCTACTTCAAAAAGTTCACCACTAACCTCTAGATGACATTTCTCTAAGACTTCTCGCAAGATCACTTGCTCCCTATTTGCTATCTATACTGCCAATGCATCACTATGAGTACTATAGGGCACATTCAAAGTTTTGTAAAACTCAATGGACACAAAAGAGAAATTGGCACCAGAATCAAATAGTACTCTAGCGGTAAGGGAGTTGAGTAAGAACGTACCCGACACCACAGCGACGGTTTCCTTCGCTTCTTCTCTCGTCATTTCAAAGGTACTCCCTTGATCCTTAGGGATGACCTCCTTCTTCGGTTGACTTTCTAATCTACCTCCTCTTACCATTCCCTTCAGTTTGGGGCACTCCCTCCTCACGTGGCCCATTTCTTTACACTTGTAACAGATCGTCCCACGAATGGGACAATCTGGGCTAGTATGACCCGATTTACCGCATTTGAAACATGAGATCGGGTTGGGGTTGCAAAAACCAAAGTGCTTGCTTTTGCACTTGAGGCACCTCTTCGCCTCATGGCGATTATCAAAACTCTTACCTCTCGGTTGGAACCTCGGCTTTTTGAATGAACTTGGCGGGCTCTCCCACCTTCTCTTCTCCACAACCTTAGTTTTCTCCTCCTTGTCTCTCGCATAAACTCTTTCCATGACTTTGTCTTCTTCTATCGTCTCTCGAAGGTTGGTAACTTTGGAGTTGCGGACCGTTGACATCATATCCGCAGGCAAACCCTTCAGATACACCTTCACTTTTTATTTTTCAGTTGGGGCCACATGCTCCACCAAATTCAGTTTCTCCATGAATAGTCGGGTGTATTCTCTCACCGACAGATTTCCCTTCGTTATCATACGGAACTCCTCCTCTATTAAATCCATATCTTGCTCGTTGAAATACTCTTCCAGAATCTTTTTCCTGAACACCGCCCATGTCATTTTTGCCAAAACCGAGTCTTGTAGAGTCGAGGTGAAAACATTCCACCACGTCAACGTCGAACCTCTAAGCATTTGAGAACCAAATTTTACCTTTTGGCTCTCTTCACAGTCGCATATCCGGAAAGCTTGCTCAATTTCTCTGAGCCAGTTCATGCACACCATAGGGTCATTTGATCAGGCAAACTCCGGTGGTTTGCAACAAAAGACTTGTATGAACAAGCCCTCCCCAGTTGCCTTGTTTCCAAGGTCACTAGCCCCTCCGTATGGTTCTCGTCTCCGGTACCCTCGGACCCCGCTAAAACCACATTTTCCTCTATCGTCTCGTGTCGGCGGTGATTAACCTCTCGGTCTTCTAGTAGCTTCATGAAAAATTCTTGTTGTTTCGCCATGGTCTCGTTCATGGCTCTCATCATGTCCATCATTTGTGTTTGAGGGGTTACCTCAGTCAGAATTGGATCGCCGGTGGCAATATTTGTTCTTGGTATATGCTCCACCCTCCCACCAATTAAGGGCGGAAGTTGAGGAGGCGCATTTGTCGTTGCTACATTCGGCCGATCGGCCTTGGATTCAGTCACGGCATGGCCCTCTGGAGAGGATGGATGATGACTCCGAGTGTTTACCATCTAAGTCTGTCACACAATCGAGAGAGGAGTAAGAGATAGGCTATACGAAATTATACACATGGAAACGTACTATTACAATTCATTAGTCATCATAATCATAGTAATTCAAGAATGCTCACGTAACCATATATTCATAATAACAGTAGCTAATTGAAATTATGAACATACTCTACATAAGAATTCTCGCTACCACTTTTATAATTCTCAAATGTGTAGTTTCCGTCGACTCTAAGATTGTCTCATCTTAAAAGTTCTGCCCAAATCTCACAATTTATAACATAATTGCCTCAGCTTAAATCTAGGCACAAAGTTTTCATACCTAGTTCACTTAAACTATAGCTCTGATACCAACTTGTAACACTCTAAAAATTAAGGTAAACTCAAAACTTAACATTTCGGCAATATGACGTCTATAATACGAAGGTCTATAACACCCTGTAAATATAAACAGCTAAATAAGGGAAATCTAGAAAATGGTATACGAAGACCTTTAATTTTATGACAACTAAAAACCCAATAAAGTTGGGATAGTTTGCACCAATTTTAGTAGGGAAATATGAGACATAAAACACAACAACCTACTTAATTTAGAAACAATATTTAAGACTAGATTAATATCGGTGTCGCTATATCTCCAAAACACTTTTCTCAAAAGTTTTCCCAAAAGCCCGGTCCTTCAAGTACTGTTAGGTGCACGACCGGCAAATCAAGGAATCCTATGTGTACATCTAGTAGGACCTGTGATCCAACAAAATACCATGACAAATGTTAGACCAAAAGTCTAGTGAGATCTTAAAGGTTAGACAGTTCATAAATAAGATAATAGCATCATAATTAAGTGTTACCGATATTCACAATGGTTGGACAAGTGCCAATAATCAACTTTGTAAGGATGTTCCACGCGTGTACATTAACACTCAAGATATACATCTTGAAATACGGGGGAGACCCGTTTTCATCGGGGTGACGAGAACACGTGAATGGAGTCACCCATGATGTTATTGGATTACACCTCATGTCCCGGTTCTAGTTCCCATGCCATTAAGACATCACAACCTCAAACCTTTATATGCCTTTATTGCCTACTCCGTCGAGTTACACCTCAAGGACTTACGGGACATTATTGCCTATCCAATCTAGGCGAGTTACACCTCAAGGACTATTAAGTCCCCCATTGCCTACTCGCTAGTGACTCAACGTGGCCAATAGTTATACCCACATATATCATACAATCTAAATCCTCGTGCACAAGGAGATAGACTTCAACATCAAAATATGATCATAAGCAAGTGAAGATAAAATTACCGATGCAATGAATCATTACCATTCTATAACATGTATCCACATATTACAAGTGTTTGCTCATGACTTTGCATATATCATCTTCATAGTAAAGTAGCCTATTTCCAACATCAAGCAATTCTTTAAATAAACTAAAGAGATGAGACTAGTTACATAGCATGTTCATTTGAACCAACACCATTTTTGTAAGAAATGATTCTCCTCTAATACATATCCCATTTCACATTCATTGGGTTATATAGTGACCATTCTTTTCATCAAATGCCTCTAATGAGGACCAAAGACCCACCTTTGAACAAAACTCCCAAAACCCTAATTTTAGGTTAAGACCCTTAGTACCTACAAATCACACATAAGCAAATAATAACATTTATGGTAATGTAAGGGTTAAGAAACTCACCAAATGGGTTTATGATGTAAAAACCCTAAAATGGCAAAACCCTAGAAATAGAAATTGAGTTTTGAGATCCCCAAAAAGGAGCTAGATGATGCACTTGAAGGCTAGAACCAATATAGAATCATAAATGTCACTAATTATGGTTGGATTAGAATTTAATGCGGGAAAGGAGATAAAAAGGATGGAAATATTACCTTGGAGTTGAGAGAAAACGTATCCTCTAAAAACCCTAAAACTTGCAAATGAATTCCACCTAACAAGACAAGGCAGTTAAAGCCTCAGTGCCCGACGACAACTATGCCAGGCGAGAGTGCGCATGTCGCCAGACACTCTTGCTGAGAGTGAACCGCGACCAAAGGGATGCTCGCGATTGTTCCCTACGAGAATGCCCATGGCATTGTCACCATGGCATTGTCAAAGGGCTAAAAGTGTACCAGGGCATTCTCTTCGAGTACACCCTTCGAGCCTCGAATTTCCAAAATTTCACCCGGAAGCTCCCGACACACCTAAAATCCACGAACATCGATATTGTTTTAGCATAGCTACTTATTTAATTAGGATAAAAAGTTCCCGAAACATAATTATATTATAAGTGACAAAATAAGACGCGAAAGGATGTCTAACCCAAAATTTGGGGTGTTACATAAACTTAGGATAATTATTGTTAGTCTTGATTATTATTTGGATTATTATTTAGTTTCTTTTTTATTAACTATTTAATTATGTTTTATAGTTGGTTTAGAATTAGGATTAGATTTGAATTTAATTCATAGTTATCTCTTACTTATCTTAGACTATAAATAGGGTTGAATGTTTTCTTTAATAGTCAGAGTTTAGATTATTGATCAATAAAGTTATTTTTAGAGTTTCATCTCTAAGTTTAAGAGTTTTCTCTTATTTTTCGGGTTCTACGTTGGTACACTCGTTATCCTTTTGGATTTAGACGCTTGTCGATCCGTTCTGCACATTTCCTTGTTGCGTCAATTGGTATTAGAGCAGGATTTGACTGCCCTTATTCGCTACCAATGGAAGATAAACAACTCACAACCAAAGCAGATTTAGCCGAGATGACTGAGGCCATTACCTCGACACTTGCTAATCTGACGGCGGCTGTTAACCGACTTCAACCCAATCCCGGTAATTGCAACCGTCGGAGGAGGGACAAACACGAGAAACCGTTCAAGGTTCCATGCAACAGTAACTTAAACCATATTATGGATTCGTTTCTTTCCTTAGTCAAACAGCCACCTATTCCGAAAAACCACCCGAAAAAGGATAAAGTCTTGTCGTACAAATTCAAAGAGAAAGTCATCCCCGTCGTGACCAAGCCACAACAAGAAATCTTGACTGAAACCACAGTGTCCGGACCTGATCTCGAACCAGCCACCGAAGAAATCGAAAGTGAACCGGTTAAGGAAATTTATGAGCCAACGAAATCTTTGTTGCCAGAAGTCAAGAAGATTAATCCCGAAGATTTTGTTTCCGTTGTTCCCGCACCTAAGGCTCCGGTTCAAACCGAAACAAATCCCGGTAAAGCGACTTTAATCTCTTACCCTTTCGAGTTTGATAAATATCGCTCGTATGGAGACGATCACAACAACCTCCGTTGGGATTTGAAGACTGGTCAATTTTTTTGAATTTTGGAGGCCAAGTTGATAATCTAAACGTTTTGAAGAAACGAATGTTCTACGGGTCGGATAAATATTTTTTTCAATTGAACTCGAGGATGAGTTCTTTTCAAGTGAGGGTGACTGATACAGGGAGAATTCGAGAGGTAATAATGATTTTCGAAAATAATTGGAAAAGAAGAAAACGAGCTCGGAAGAGGCTAGTAAATTGGAATCGGAAGAGAGACAAACATAAGCTACTGAGAGTTTCACCGAGACTTAAGTCTCGCGACAAGTCTCGGTGCCCACTGAGTTCCAGAGTCTACCAAGAGTTCCACCGAGACTTAACTCTCAGGACAAGTCTCGGTGACCACAGGAGACAACTCTCGCTTCCAGAGACTACCGAGAGTTTCACCTAGACTTAAGGCTCGGGACAACTCTTGAAAACGTATTTCCTTATTTTAATTATTTAAACTTAGGATAATTATTGTTAGTCTTGTAGAAATGGAATTTCATAAATTGTTTTTCTTGCTAGAGTGGTTGATTGGGAGTTACAAAATAATAATTAATTAGGAGGAGGTTACAAATATTCATTTAACAACATTAATGTGTATTTTAATTTTAATTTCGTTCATGAACATTCACGTTCACATTCTAATACACGTTCATACACGTTCACATTCTCAAATGAACACTAACGGATATATGTTCACATTCTAATACACATTCACATTATCAAGTAGTAACTATATATATATGTTCATATATATTCACACATGTCAAAACAAACACTATAGGGTATATATGAACAAGTACTAGCTATACAAATCATAAGATTTTTGAATGATCATATATGTTCAGTCGTTGTATATATGTCCATATATGTTTAGTAGTTTATTTCGATGATTGAGGCTTCGGTTGATGAAATCGGGTTCACTTGTCGGTTTCGATTTGTTTGACGATGAGTTATCCTTTAATTAAGCGACCCTTATTTGGAGAAGACACTAAATGTGAAAAAGGGTTGTAAATTTCCTCAAAAACCCCTATCATATATGTTCAATATAATTAATTATTACAAGGCTAATAAATAAGAATTAATGTTGATTGGTTTTAATCTCAACCCTTCATCTCAATATCAATGGTTAAGATTTGGTTCACAAAGTTAGTACAAAAAATCGGGTTAACAAAAGAACCCGACCCTATTATTTAGTTTCTTTTTTATTAACTATTTAATTAAGTTTTATAGTTGATTTAGGATTAGGATTAGATTAGATTTGAATTTAATTAATAGTTATCTTAGACTATAAATAGGGTTGAATGTTTTCCTTAATATTCAAAGTTTAGATTATTGATCAATAAAGTTATTTTTAGAGTTTCATCTCTAAGTTTAAGAGTTTTCTCTTATTTTTCGGGTTCTACGTTGGTAGACTCGTTATCCTTTTGGATTTAGACGCTCATCGATTCGTTCCGCACTTTGCCCGTTGCGTCACTTTGTTATACCCTCTCTTCCCAAAAAATTTATAATCTCTCGTCATGTTACTTTTGACGAAACATCCTTTCCCTTCTCAAACCTACAAAAATACACCACTAATGACTATACCTTCCTTTACCACTCCTCTCTCTCTCTCTCTCCGCTCCTCACTCACATCATGCACAAACACCCACCACTCATCAACTCTCTCCTCTACCGCCATCCCCTTTCTCCGGCTCTCTCACCACCTACGGCCTCACCAACCACCCCTACCTAACCCTCAGAACCACCTACGACCTCACCACCTCCCCCTATCCAATCTACGGTCTCACCGCCCCCACCATCCAACCTACGGCGCCACCACAAACCACCTCTACTCATCCCATGCAAACCCGTTCACGCCATGGTATCTTCAAACCCAAACCACAATTCAATCTCTCTACTCAAACCGTTCACACCATAGTCTAAAATTACACGACTCCAAATGAATGACTAACACACTCAAACATGTAATTATCAAATAAGATGCAATAAATGCAATTCATAATTGGGGATCTAAATTGAGCTATTAAAACCGAACAAATGTCTTCAAGACTCTTTTAAGTCAAAACCGAGATAAAATGTTCAAAATTTATTTGACCATCAAATAAAGGTCCTCGAATAATGAAACGCATTTAACCGGCGTTTATGCAAACACATATCTCGAAGATATGATTAACCAAAAAATTCAACATTGGTTGAGACAAAACATTTTCCAAATGAACTCATACCCTTATGTTTCTAAGATGTCTCATAACACGATATCGTGCATCTTCCAAATGGTTTATAAAATCAAATACATGAAATACGCACATCATCAAGTAGACTCCCTTTGTACCATAAATCACCAAAAGGACACATTTATGAAATTTACTCGTCAAAATATCCAAAATCCAAATATATGCATTTCATGAGATTTTATCAACCTAATTTACCAAATATGAAATCTTCGTCAAATACTCAACACATTGATAATTACTAAATAAACACAATTTTTTATTTCAAAATACACATTTTTGCATGTACATAGTTTTCACAAAACAACTTGAACTCACTGATAGCGTATAAAATATTTCAAGATTTTATGCCTTAATTAAGTGTATATCCAAAGTATGTAAATCATGTAAATCGGGTATAGATAGGCTCAATCTCTTGTGATTCTGGTTTTGTACTTGTATATATATTGGCTTGAATGGTTACAGACTCAGAGAGGGGGAACCACATAATTCTCAAAGCTCTATTATGGTATCAGAGCTCTCTTCTTTTCTCTCTGTGTGACTTACGCATCAATATTAAGCCTCTGCCAAAAAAAAATTCTCTTTTTTTCCTTCTTCTTTCACATAGATCCTACTCAATGACCAACAACAACAACCCCCACCTAAACCTGCTTATCACTCTGCCCTTTCTGTAACCAACATACGTAACCTCGTCCCTCTCGTTCTTGATCTCGACAAGGTACAATATAACTCATGGGCATCCTTGTTTCGCAATACCGCCAAAGCCCACGATGTTCTCAATCATATTGATGAAACCATCCCTCGACCATAGACATGTCACATTCGATGAGCAATCTTTCCCTTATTCCACCATATGTGTGTCCCCCTCCCAATACAAGTTTCTCTCTGATGATGATCCTTCTCCCCTTCTTGTCCATCTGTTCCTTCCCACTCAAGGGCAACATCACATATCAGATACTACACCACCCATTCCCCAAACCCAACCCTCGTCTCCCTCTCCTACCTCAACCACCAATCTCCCCCTACCATCCCCCTCCTCTAGTGAATCAAATCCCCAACCGGTGGCACCACCTTCCTCAACCAACCATCCAATGCAAACAAGATCCAAAGATGGTATCTTTAAACCTAAAATACCTTTCAACCTCAACATTAACACCAAACCCGTATCCATCTCACCTTTACCTAAGTCTCACCTTGCTGCCTTACAGGATGAAAACCGGAAAGCCGCAATGAATGATGAATTTAGTGCTCTAATTAAAAATAAGACATGTGACTTAGTACCTAGGCCCACCGATGTCAATGTTATTCGTTGCATGTGGCTATTTAAGCATAAATTTCGTTCTGATGGTTCTTTGGAGCGCCATAAGGCTCGTTTGGTTGTTAATGGCAGGTCCCAACAGGTTGGCATCGATTGCGATGAGACATTCAGTCCAGTAGTGAAACCTTCCACCATACGCACCGTTCTCAGTATTGCTCTCTCGAGAAAGTGGCTCATCCATCAACTTGATGTCAAAAATGCCTTCCTACATGGGCACCTTCAAGAGACTGTCTATATGCATCAACCTCCGGGGTTTGCCCCTAAACATGTATGTCTTCTTCGTAAATCTCTTTATGGGCTCAAACAATCCACGAGAGCCTGATATCAACGTTTTGCTACCTATCTTCTGTCTATCGGGTTCATCAGCAACAAATGCTACCCCTCTCTTTTCATCTACAAGCATGGTCACAACATGGCTTATCTCTTGTTATACGTTGATGACATTGTGATAACTACTTCTAATGATAGTTTACAACGTCATCTTATCTCTCTTCTCGGATCAGAATTTTCCATGACAGATCTTGGTCCTCTCACCTATTTCCTTGGCATCTCTGTTATACACTAGAAAGACCGTTTATTCCTCAGTCAAAAGAAATATGCTGAAGAGATCTTGGCATAGGCCAATATGTCGGCTTGCAACTCGGTTGCTACACAGGTTGACACAAAGTCCAAAATGAGTGCCACTGATGGGCCTCCCGTGGCCGATTCTACTCACTATCGGCAACTTACCGGTGCCCTTCAATATTTGACATTTACGAGACCAGACATATCTTACGCAGTCCAGCAGGTATGCCTCTTCATGCATGACCCACGTGAACCGCATCTTCATGCCCTCAAGCGCATCATTCGTTACATTAAAGGCACTTTGGACCTTGGCTTGTCTCTCTCATATTTTAACACCAATAGTATGGTTGCTTACACTGACGCATACTGGGGCGACTGTCCTGATACACGGCGTTCCACTTCTGGTTATTGTGTATTTCTTGGGGACAATCTTATCTCTTGGTCCTCAAAACGACAAGATACGCTATCTCGCTTTAGTGCCAAGGCTGAATATCGAGGTGTCGCTAATGTCGTCGCCGAAGTTGCATGGCTCCGTAATATTCTTCTTGAGCTTCACTGTCCCCTCACAAAAACAACCATCGTTTATTGCGACAATGTCAGTGCTATTTACATGTCTTCTAACCCGGTGCAACATCAACGCACAAAGCATATAGAGATGGATATTCATTTCGTTCGTGAAAAAGTTGCTCTCGGCCATGTGTGTGTCCTTCATGTACCATCTGCATATCAGTATGCCGATATCTTCACCAAGGGTTTACCTCGTTCCCTGTTTTTGAGTTTCGATCCAGCCTGACCGGTTGTCCAACTCTCGCTCCGACTGCGGGGGTGTGATAGCGTATAAAATATTTCAAGATTTTATGCCTTAATTAAGTGTATATCCAAAGTATGTAAATCATGTAAATCGGGTATAAATAGGCTCAATCTCTTGTGATTCTGGTTTTGTACTTGTATATATATTGGCTTGAATGGTTACAGACTCCGAGAGGGGGAACCACAGAATTCTCAAAGCTCTATTACTCACCTTGCTAGATTTAGGCTAAATATAGATTTTACCCAAACTTGAGTTTCCTTGAAGAAACTTGAATCTTCGAGCAAATCTTCCAAACCCACTTAGGTTTTGATGAAAACCTAGAAATCTCTAATGACTCTTGAAAATGGATATGGAGATGATGAACTCTTGATCCTAGCTTCCACTCCTTAGCTTGATGATGATTTACCACTTTAATCCTCAAGGATTTGAGCCATTAATGCTCCAAAATCGACACAAATGAAGTAGGAACGTTCTTGGGAGGTTTTGGGAGAGAAAGGGCTAATATGAGAAGTGAGGAATGAGAAAAAGGCTAAAAATTTGCATTTTTAAGGTCCTAGTACCCGTATGCGATTGTGACAGTGTCACAATCGCTGTCACAATCACTCAGGTTGTACCGAGAGATTTTGGCCTTCGACGATTGTGACATGCTATAGTGATAGTGTCACAATCGCTGCCACTATATCCGGAAATGTACCGAACACTGTTTTGGCCATAACTTCTTCGTTTTAGCTCCGATTAATCCGAAAAGAACCGTTGGACTCGTGTTTAAATTCTTTATCCGACAAGACTATAAAATCTAGGATTTCAGCCCAAAATACTATTTCCTCTATTTTCGATAAAAGGTCGATTTCTACACTAACTTGAAATTGTACTTATCCAAAAATTACGGGTGTTACATCCATGATCCATTGATGGCTTCCTAGTCTTTATGTTTCTCAAATTTTGGTTTAGATGATTTTGGGAAAGTTAGGTCAAAACTAGGATTTTGGTCAAAATGGAGAATTTTGGTGAAATGTGTTTGGAAAATGATTTTTAGTACTTGGATATGTATGTTTATGTTTGGAACCTTGTGAATCTAGGGTTTGGAAGAATTGCTTGAAAATTCAAGTTTCTTAAAGGAAATTCAATTTTCTTAAAGGAAATTCAAGAATTGGGGTAAAATCTAAATTTAGGCTAAATTTAGCAAGGTGAGTTGAAGTTGCTTTGTGAAAATTTTGTACATGCCAAAAATGTCCGTTTTTGGGTCTTAAAGCATTTTCATTGAAGATTTATCAAATGTGGTTCATTTTATGAAAATCTTGCATTTTTACACATTTGATTTTATATAACATTGAGAAACGTTTGGATTTGAGATATTAGGTCCTCTTAAGTAAATAAATCATAAAGAGTATGATTTCGATGATTTGATATGTTTAGATGTTTTTATTATGTAAATTGGTAATATAAATTGGTTAGCCTTCCTTTGGGGACGAGTCATCCTTACAACGGGAGATTTTGACTAAATCACATTTTGAGCGTGAGTTGCATAAACTTTGAGTAAATGTATGTTTTGACCTTTGTTGAGTATTTTGGAGTAGTCAGATGAGTGTGGAGCCTTTTGAATTAACTTTGGCTCAAATGAGTATTGGGGACATGTGTCCGGTTTTAGTAGCTCGTTGTGGATCTTTGGGTATGGTTTGCATTTATTGCATTTTATTTGAGATTACATGTTTTAAGTGCGTGTGTCATTCAATCGGAGTCATGTATTTTAGATTGTAATGCATTGTATCCATAGGCATATGAGTCAATCATATTCAAAAAAATGAGGAGTCTAATGTTCTCATTTTGGGAAAAATGTCCGAGTTGGTATTGTTGTCATCTCGGTATTGTAGAGATGAACCTTTATGGGTTGTACTTCGGGATCGTAGGTTTTGTGGTTTTGATGCTCTAACTCTTATGCATGAGAGTTACACGTCTTGTGTTATCAAGTAAGGAGTTGAGACTCCGATCTTTAATGCTAGTGAGTATGCACTAAAGATTGAATGGGAACCTTGAGGTTATAACTCTACTAGAGAGCGAACATACAATAAGATCGAGTATCCTTGAGGTGTAGCTTAATAAAGCACGCAATAAAGGTACTGTGTCCTTGAGGTGCCACCCGTTGAGGGGTGTGCAATAAAGGAATTGGAGACTTGATGTGTAGCTTATTAAAGCATGTAATAAAGTCACGATCTGAGGTGTAGTTCGATAACATAGATACATGGTTTAACGTTGTGTTCGGCCACGTTTAAAGGAAGCGGGTCTCCCCCGTCACCGAAAGGTGTTTTTTTGGGTATATAGTATTATCCATGTTTTCGGTGACGTTTTGTATATGGATTCCCATCCATGTATTGTGGTTTGAGTATCTTACCTTATACGTATTTTCGGACGTTTTGGATGATAAGGTTTAATTCACGTTTTAATTATTTGGGGAATTTGATCATTGATCACGTTTGGGTGAGTTTTGAAGTTTGAGATTATACTTTGAAATAATATTTCATATTGAGGTTTTCATTACAAAACTTGTAGGTTTCAGAATACGAATTACTTTTATATTTAATGAATGTCATTTTAGAAATTGTGATTTAAATTGCATTCTTTCAACTTGACGATTTATATATTTATTATGAAAACTCTTGAACTCACTAGGCGTTAGTCTAACCCTTTTATTTGTTGACATGTACATTAGGTTCTTTTGGAGAATGGTACTAGCAACACCATGGAGAGTCGAGTGCTAGTTAGATGCATGAGAAGAGTGTAACTCTTGGTGAAACCTCTTGCATTTTTGGAGATAACATTTGGGATTGAGTTTAGTAGTACCTGACCTTTAATTAGTCTTTGTATAAGACTTGAGTTATTTAATTGTTTGAGGTTAATTATATAATTTAATTGAGGTATTTCAAGTATTGAATGGTAAAAAGGAATTATTATCCTTATTTGATGTATTGCTGAAAATTTTAAATTAGTTGTTTTTTCTGAAATTTAAAGGGTGTTACAATTAGCCGCCCTTATGATTTTGTCCCTCCCAGATAAGATGACTGGAAGGGGGACGGTTGCGGAGAAGTCACCCTATGATTTTGTCCCTATCAAAGAAGACTAGTAGTGTACCCGCGCAATGCGGCGGGAGTCGTAAATGTAAACGATTTTAAAGCTTTGATGGTTTTGTTATAGATTTTAATGATGATATGATTTACACTTAGGAATAGTTGTGCACCCGTGCAATGCGGCGGAAGACATAAATGTAAACAATTTTGAAGTTTCAGTGGTTTTGTTAGAGGAGATTTTAAGGATGATATATAACACCTAAGGGTCGTTTACCCAAACTATTACTCAGTAAACGTTTACCGGTAAAATTTAACACTATAACTTACTTTATACTTTATAGGGTAAAGTTGTAGTTCATCAAAACGGTATTGCATGTAAAATTTAACCCGTAAACACTTATTGGGTAAGACTCTCCATCATTGTCATCATTTTACCGGGTAAGGTCTTGGTCCTTGCCATGTTCGAAGGTAAATGATCCGGTAAACGCATGTAGACGATAAATACTTCTTTCTTGTCCTGAAATGGTTGGTCTCTAAACTGAGATATCAAAGATGGACAATAAAGTTAATAAAGCTGTTAGAGCATACGAACACTTAAAAGTAAAAACCATCAAGGACGTATAATTGATAAATGGATTGAAAAAGAACTATTATTCTTTCAACAAGAGGTTATACAGTCTCGTAATAACCAAAGGTCCAGAGCATCTATTAATTGATAGTTGCATGTTTTTTTGCTTACAACACAACTCAAATATTTAAAATAATTCCTAGTCCAACTAAAACTACTTTCAATTAAACTTGTAATTCAAACACTCAAATGGGGAAATGTTTGAATTTACAATAAGTGGTGGTTTTTGAAGACCATATTGATAAGAAAAATAGTTGATTTTAGGACTGCATGTGTGCAGTGTGCTTTGTGTAATAGCCAAATCTAATCAACACCCATTGCAGTTTATACTCAAAAACATTCAAAACAAGCCTAATAGATACAAAATTTATAACATTTGCATGTCATTCTTGAATCTCGATAACTTGTTTAACAGAAAAAAGTAGAAAAAAACCCTCACCCATGAAGAAAAACATCACATAAAGAAAATATAAATCGACACAAAATCACATAGATAGGGAACCTTATTTATTTACAGGAATAAAAAATGATTTTAGAAACACTTTCTCTATGTTGTTTAAAAGTCTAACATAATCAATATCCATTGCAAATAACCTTTAAAACATCCAAAACAACCCTTAATTTCAATCAATAATGTAAATGATCAAAAATAAAAACAAGTTGCATAAATAAATAAGTCTTATTGATTCTCCAAAACTAACTTAAAAAGAAACATCTTTCGACTTCATCACAGATTAGAATGTTAGAAGAGTAACACCTCCATGGATGTCTAAGGTTTCACAGGAGCTTTAATTGCAATCTTCTGTCAATCGAAAACATCTTTGATTTCATCAGCAATTCCTATAGCTCCAGTAGCACCTGCCTGATGTTATGAATGTTCTCTAAAGCGTAATCCTGTCATTTTTACTCTCTAATGATCCAACCTGTTAAAAACATCGATGATATAATGTTCAGCAACAACTCTCAACATTTTATATTCTAAGCAGTATCTCTTCTTATCTCTTCTCTAATAGTAGCAACTGATGTTTTGGATCGAAAGTTGTTTAAAAGAAACCAAACCACAACAGATGACATGCTTAACCCCAACAATAAGGAGAATTGTGGGGAAATTATCAAGGAAACCCAGGAGACCAGTTACTTTTATCTGAATTTACTTATGTACATGCTAAAGAATAAGAAACAGATACCTTTTTTAAACAAACCCTAAGACAAAGCCAAATCATGGTATGATCCAGTACCATAGAAAATCTCATTATGGCAAGTCGTTACAACTACCATTTCATATCCTTCTAGGACAGAAACCAAACTTGAAGTAGTAAACATTACCAAAATCATCGGATTTACCGGTTCACTATACGGTATCATTGGACCAGTGTCTGAGTAAAAAAAACTACCAAATAAAACCAGCGACAGTGGCAATTCCAAACATAAGCTGCATACAAAGTAAATTCGTCATGTTTTCTTATTTATTGGCTATTGGAAAGAGATTGAGATGCTAAACAGTAGACAATAAAAACTGGAAATTGGTCAAGTTTGCAATACATGAACGATTAACCACCGGTGATGGATTGAAGTCCCTCACAAACGGTCGGCCCTTTCATGTCCGTTGGCTCTTGGTATGATAATGGAAAGTAGCTGTAACACCCTTAATTCTGAAGATAGCAACTTATTAAAAATTTTCTAAATACATCAATAATTGATTCGTCTACAAACATAATTTCAGCAATCTTCAGATTATATTCTCCTTCTTTGATAATTCTCCCTATTTGTATCTTCTCCCCCTTTTTGATGAGTGGTGAGAATCATCATCATCAAAACTTGTCAAAACAATCTCCCCCTTTATGAAAAAACCTCCCCCTTTGTCTTTATAGACTTCAATGTAGCACCGTCTTCATGTAACGAGCCCTGTGTGGAAATAAGAGCAGTCTTCCCAGATGGAAAGAGTGATTATTTCAATCTTTTCAGATTAAAATAGAAAGTAGTAACCATTCGAATCTTTCCCATAATATACACTTTTAAAGACAATGCTTCCCAAACATGCATTTCTTATAAAACGATGCAACCCGCAACTCACCCAAAACGGGGTCATAGTTCGATACTCAAATGTACTAAAGTGTAAACAATACGCCATATCCCTAAACACCCAAAACGGGGGTGGGGCATAATAATCGACCCTTAAATAACGGAGGACAATTCATAAAGATCTGGTGCGTCATGGAAAACCCGCAACTCGAAATAATACCCACACGACCATAAAATAGAATGAACTCGAAATATTAAAATGTGGACAATTAAATATCCAAATACGATGGGCCGATGACGGGGGCTTCCTGTATCCGTTGAGAGTGGAGGAACACAAAAGTATGCCACTCATACAACGTTAATCGTATGAAACTTCACGACACACAAGCCCAAGTGTCCCTACGACTCCCTCCAAGCTACACCAAAGAGTCAACTGACCTTAGCGATATATTAACGAAAATACCGCTCCAAGGCCCGGCCTAAGGGGAATACAACCAAGGCATTGCCCCACCCGACGGAGGTCCAAAACGCCCATCCAATGGCTACTCCACACCATGATAGCACCACCCGGACTCAGTCCTCTTAGTGTACTCCTTGAACGGACAAGGTCATAAAACATGTGTCCCGGAGTCCAACCCCGTACCACCTAAATGACTATCAAACAAGACTGACTCATGTGCCTATGGATCCAATGCAACACAGTCTAAAATTACCCGACTATACCTGAGTGACAACAACACTCGAGCCTGTAATTATAAATATGCAATAAAATGCATTAAGACGTAAACCATGAAATGGGACTCTACATCGAGCCATTAAACCCGGACAAATATCCTCAAACTCCTTTTTAAGCCAATATTGAGCTAGGATGCTCAAAATCCATTTGACCAACAATTACCGGTTCCCCAAATAATGAAATGTCTTTAAACAACGTTTATGAAGACACATATCTCAAAGACGAGATTAACCCAAAACTCCACACGAGATGGGACTAATGATTTTCCAAAGGGTTTATGAATGCAAATACACCAAAATGCATATAACATGAAATAGACTCCATTTGTACAAAATCATCAAATATGCATGAATCATGAAATAAATCTTACTTGTACAAAGTCACCAAAAATACATAAATCATGCTATTTAGTTGCTAAAATGTTTAAACCCAATATAAGCATTTTAAGAGGTTAACACAACCCAAGTTTACCAAATATGAAAACTTATCAAAATACTCATACTTTGACGAATAACCAAGTAAATCATATTTTACTTCGAAATATCCAAAACTTATCAGCAGTTAACCATTTCATGTAAAACACTTTAAAATAAACATTTTGGCATGTACACCGTTTTCACAAATCAACTTGAACTCACCTTGCTAGATTTAGGCTAAATCTAGATTTTACCCACTTAGAGCTTTCCTTGAAGAACTTGATTCTTCAAACCAAGTCTTCCAAAAACCCAGATCCGCAAGGTTCCAACCATAAATATACATAAACAACCACAAATAATCGATCCCCAACCTTATACATGAATACCTCAACTGATACCGAAACCCTAACTTCCATAAATGAAGAAAATAGAAGATTACCTTAACCCAAGCTTGAATCCACCAATCAAAATACCTCTAGTTCACCAAAATGGTTACAAACCTCCAATCTATGAAAGGGAGAACAAAGGGTGGATGAAACCCTAGAAAACTTTGGTGAAGAAGATGAATAGTGAGAGATGAGAATCTTACCACCACAAAATGCTCTAGTATACTTCAATAGACTTCCAATATCTTGTTAGATCCTTGAAGATCTCTCAAAAATGAAACCGTAGCAACTTGAATAACCCAAATCGGAGCTCTGGATCAAAAGATATGAAGAAATGAAGTTTTTGGGTGAAATGAGGCTGAACCAGGCTTTTAACCCGCTCCATTGGATGTTGCGCACGACCCGTGCGCCCTTGTGAAGGGAAAACGCACGACCCGTGCGTCCCTCAGACCGCGAGAAATGTGTCCAAACACTGTTTTGGTCATAACTTCTTCGTTATAGCTCCGTTTTCGCTCCGGAAAGAACCGTTGGACTCGTAATTGAATCCTTTATCCATCAAGACTATAAAATCTAGGATTCAAGTCCAAAATCAAATATCTTATTTTTCCATAATATATCGGTTTCTGTATTAACTTGCATTGATACCATTCGAAAATCGGGGTGTTACAATCCTCCCAACCTTAAAAGAGATTTCGTCCTCGAAATCTGGAATCACCAAGCACCCAACATTTACACTTGAAAGATCGATTGATTCCCTATCCCAAAGGGATGCCTTCATGAAACTTCACCTCATATACGGACCCGATTACATTCCGGTTGAGGTTTTCACTGAGTTTCTCATAACGTGTCGTTACAATTAAATTTCAACGTTCAATATATTTCACCGATATCAGGATGAAAGTTGAGTCCTTGATTAATCATTTTCTTAATCATTAAATCTCGGTCGCCTCCCAACCTTAGATTTCTCATAATACCCCGAAAGCAACTTACGGCCTTATCTAGTCATTTCCATCAAGAATACCCCAATCCGAACTATTCCCTTAGATGCTTCTGATTACGACGCATCAAGGTCTCCTCAAAATTCATTTGTACTTAAAGTCCACCTCGACATTCCCACCAATGTCTCCAAAATCATCATCACTAAGGAGTTATTGTCCTTTGACGAAATTTCCTAACGACTAGTTTGGTCTGAACCATCGCAACCTTTAAATCCGTTCCTCAAAACTGACCCAGACACAATGTCTGCAAGGGCTCCCACACTTCCATAGACCCAAGCATTGTGTTTCCACCAGAAACATACCATTACGCTCTACAGATAGTCGATTATCCCAAATCCTATGAATCCTCAGATTCCTACAGATCCATTCCTAATATTGAACAAGATGTCCTTCCAAGGCGCCCCAATGCGTCCTTCAGGTAACTGGTTAACCCAGATCCGGTTAACACTCAACTCCGTTCCAACACCAACCTCACAACATTCCTATAATGAAATCTTTATCACTACGGGAATGCTTATGCACATCGATACTTAATCATCACCATCTAACCTTCTTTTAAATCCCATCACCGAAATGTCAATATTTCCCATGATCCAACCGGGAAATATCCCAAACATCCCTAGATCCATTGACTCCAAGAAAACAAGTCGACGCCTAAGACTAAACGGTGACTTCGAAAACGTGGACATCCCGCCCAAGATTTCATTCCAGATGGAAGGTCGTACTAGGGTTGACACCTAACAGAGTGCTAAAATCCAATTCTTACATTTCTAACAAACGGACCATAAAAATTTCCTTTGATCGCGAAACCCACAAGAACGATACACCATCAACATATATCATGATGTCGCACCGACGAGCAACCCACCAAATTGAACTCCATGTAAGCGCAGATAATCACATAAAACCTTATCCCGCATGGTTACCGAATTATAAAATCACCTCTTAACTAACTGGAAAAGCTTAAACATACCAACTCCATTAACCATGCGTACCCAGATTCAAAACTGAAACCCAAAATCCAAGACTGACCGCGAGTCGGATCATCCGACGCTTCAAATCCCAAGGACTCCCTTAGTCCCTAAACATAACTACTCTCATGACAGGGTTTAAATTTACAGGCCTAATAAGTTCAAGGTTTTTCAACCAGTATGCCAATTTGAGTTTATAAAACTTTCGAATACAAAAGCTTCTTAGTGATTAGACGTGCGGCAAAAATACACTACCGTCCATTCGATAGGTTTCAAAGTTGATTAACCACACAGCGCATATGAAAACATTTCCAAAAACTCGTTTGTGCAATACTTACGTTAGTAAAGACAACAATAAAACATGCGCAACCATTTACACCATATAAGAGAAAATAGATTCATGCACCACAACACGTGCAATAAAGGTTTGTACAACTCCAAAAGAGAAATTCACAACTTTAATTTTAAAATCCTTCCTCTTTAACCAAAAGACGTTGTGGCCTAAAATTATCAACGAGCCCAAACGCATTAGTTTAATCCTCAAGGCTTGGTAAGATAGTCAGACTTAAATCTAGTGTTTAACAATCTATAAAAATATGAAACTGTGTTAAATCAAAGGAAACAAGTGAAAATAAGTCAAAAAAAATTAGAAAAGAATAATCAAATGAGCCAAAAGGGTGAATCACAAACCTTCTTTAATTTCATACCATCTTCTTTTCGACAATCCATCCTAAATCAAAAAAAAAAAGGAAACCCTAAGATTTAACAGAGCATCAGTCAAATCTCAAACCCTAAGCTTTGATTACAAGCTTAAAAACACATATCCTGATGTAAATCAATATGAAGAGGGAGAGAAGCACTTTACCTTCGCGTAGACGACTTCAACAACGGCAGTGGAGAGGAATCATACCAGATGAAAATTTCATCTGGAGAGAGAGAAGAGTTTGCGTGAATAAACCAATAAGCTAGGAATTCTTTCAAAAAAAAATACCAATAAGCTAGGAAGGATGGAAACGATGGTATGAATAGTGAGGGGAAACTGTATAAAAAACCATCGTTGGAGTGTGAAGTCACCTTGGGGATTGGAGTGTGAAGCGTGGCCAAGTGTGAAGCGTCACCTTGGGGATTGGAGTGTGAAGCGTCACCGGCTTTGTTTGAGATATATGCATATAATGTTGTACTCTATGCTAAAGAAGTTGTCTTTAAGACTTTTAAGACTTTATGCATAAAAGTATTGTACTCTATGTTTAATAAGTTGTCTTTTAAGACTTTAAGACTTATGCAAAATCTCATTTATAAAGTAGTATAGATATAGATAAGAAGATAATAAGAATAAACCCTCAACCCACGTAACAAATATAAGTCTCACACCATTACAAAAATCTAAGACCCTGTTTTTACAAGCAAATTATCAATTACTTGCATAGTCCTGACTGTGGTATTGATGAGTTTCATGACAACCTGTATGATTGAAAGCTCCAATACCTTATATTGAGTAATCGAAATGCTTACTTGATGGTTTAGTATAGACTACACTTGCTCGAAGATTGGGTGTATGTGCATTGCTATCATCCAGTATGATGGTTATGATGGCTTGATGGCCACCACCAGATCCATCATGCATCCAAGTTTCTTTGATGGTTCATTCCCAATATCTCACGCCACCTGTTGTAGCAAAGATAGCAATACTCCCTTGGCTTAGTGGCAGGGGATTGCTTGTTAAAACCCCTGTAGGTCAAGCTAAGTGACAACAATCAAAAATAAAAATTCAACCCCATTAGAGAAGAATATGATTGACTAATAATTGTAACACAAAAAGAAATTTAGATAACAATAGAAAATTGTGAAATGTATAACAAATACCAAAAGCACAAAAAACAAACAAGAACCATCAAAATAAGTGGTTAACGCAAGATCAATTATGGGGTCCAAGTATGGCCTCATCCCAACACACACATACCTATAAATCCATTTCAGATGTCAATCTCACTTTGTTACAGGAATAAATATGGGAGCTCAACTGGTGTTGCTCCATGTGAAAATGATGAGGTTTTAGAAGAACAAAAAAAGTGCATTAGAAGATTTTGCACAAAAATGAGGCACAAAGGCCATAAACGGATCAACATGTAAGTAATTTTGAGATATTTTTTAAGTTCTTTGGGTTGATTTCAATTCATTCTTAAGTTTTTTTTGTATATTTTGAGGGACTTTTTTCAGTTTTTTTTTTGTTGATTTCTAAATTTCTTTCCTTTTTTATTTGCTCCTGATTTGATAATAAGTTATATTCAACATATAAGTTATAATTTTTAATGACCATTTCATTTCAAAGCAAATGTAACAAGAATATGCAGATAGACATAACAATGGTACAAGTAGAAGCACTTTCAGAGTAATACCAATACATGTATAAAAGTTTAACTAATAAACATACCATAAGATCCACGTGCAAGAGGGCATGGCAAACATGGGTCTTTGCTCGGGTGAACAAATCTGCAGAAAGAGTAGCAAAATGTGCATTGAGAAAAAATGGGCACCTTTTCTCCTATAATGACAAACATGGACAAAACTTGTCTGTTTAACTAACATGATGTGTGTTGAATTTCAACGTTTATTATCTAATCTAGAAAAAATATTTTATAATCGTATGAATATTATTTACAAAATATGCAATTGAATTAGGTTAAACCAATCTCAAACTCAATATCAATTTTAATGAACTCAATAGCAAAAACCTGAACTCACACTCACATCACACTCACAGGTAAGACATTTCAAT
The DNA here is from genome assembly GCA_954870635.1 of Arctium minus. Taxonomy (NCBI): domain Eukaryota; kingdom Viridiplantae; phylum Streptophyta; class Magnoliopsida; order Asterales; family Asteraceae; genus Arctium; species Arctium minus. Next base: position 150,226,869 of record OX941081.1, read on the forward strand.
AGCCTGGAGGAGTGGTAAGACATGTCAGTAGCCCTCCTGTCAACCTGTAAAGTGGTGAAAATGTTTAGATATCACAGGGTTGTGAACCAAAGTAACTAACAAACATTTAGGTAAGCAAGTGAAAATGTTTACAGTAGATGAAAAACCTTACTTGAATGTTGAATTGCAAGAAAGATTTCGATAGCAATTCCCTGAAAACAAAACCCAAAATCACGAGTACCAAAAACCTTGTATCTTTAAACTTCCAAAGCAGGTTCACAAAAGATTACCAATGACACCTCTGCTATTGTCGTAAAACCCTGGTTCACGAAAAGATTCAGGTTCACAAAAGATTGAGTTCATTACTAAGGAGAGAGAGAGAGAGATAAAACCCTGATTTTGAGTTTGAAATTAGGTACAACCTGGAGAATCGAACCTCTTTCATTCATAGAGGATTTGAAATTTTGAGTTGAAGAGTCAATTTTGGATGTACAAATGTTGCAGGTCGACCGAATGAGATGAAGAAATCGAGATGGCTGATGAAGAAATCGTATAAGAAGAAACAACCAGCTAGTACGAATCGTTACCCGACATCTCAAATCGTCCTCTTGAAGTGATGAATCATAGTATTGGAGGTTGTTCTTGATAGAATCGTCCGATAGAGGAGAAGAGTCGTATTGAGATGATAATTTGTTCTGTACATGCTGCATAAAAGAGTTCTAAAGTTGAAAATTATTGGCATTAGATGGAGAAAGAGTAGGTCGATTCTTACCTCTTAATGTTGAAGATGGAGAAATTCGAACTCAGAAATCAAAAAATGTGCACAAATCAATTGATCGATGATTTTGGTGGAACCCAAAGAATTATAGGACAGATTTTGAGCGGCACCATCACCATGGCTCCTCTACTATTTGAATTCGATGGGAGCATGAATCGCCATTTCCGGGAATGAATAGTCACTTTGGGAACCGAAGCCATGAGAACGTGTGCGTGTCTTGGGAAGATTTTTATCAAGAGTGTTAAGATATATCATGTGTATGTTGTACATCATGCATTAAAGGGTTGTAATTAAGAGATTTTAAGAGATTGTGCAGAAAATACTTGTACATTGTGCAACAAAAAGTGTTTTTAAGAGATTTTGAAATCTGCTTTATAAGGTAGTATAGATGACCAAAAGGGGGAGGTTGTGGAGAAGTCACACTGTGATTTCTTCCCTACCGGAGAAGATGATCAAAAGTAGGGGTGTACACGGGTTGGGTTGGGCGGTTTGGGACATTTTTACAACCCAACCCAATTATGGCGGTTTGAAAAAATCACAACCCAACCCAACCCATTTAAAAGTATAACCCAACCCAACCTTGCAGGTTATGGCGGGTTGGTCGGTTTATTAGTATACATAAAATTGTAGAATTGAATACGATAAATACTACTAAAAATATACAAACTTTTAGCGAACCAAGTAGTTATTTGGTTAGCATTTAGCAGTGCTAGTGCTGTAAATGAACCAAACGTTTAGTGAACCGTTCGACGAGAATTTCATTTATATTCGTTTATTTAATAATTGATCGAACATTAACACATTTTTTTGTTTGTTTAGTTAAATGAACGAACAAGAACAATGAGCTCGTCCGTTGATTTACGTTCATGAATGTTCGTTCATTTATGTTCGTTAATTTCTATTTATTTATGTTTGTTTACGGTCGTTCATTTACGGTTGTTTATTTATGTTTGTTTACGGTTGTTTACGTTCATGAACGTTCGTTCATTTATTTTTCGAACAAACGAAAATGAACACGAATAAACACATTTTCTTAACGAACGAACATTAACACAAAAAATTCCGTTCTTTTACCGTTCGTATTCGTTCATTTGTTTGGTTAAATTTAACGAACGAACACGAACAAGCCTCCATTCGTTGTTCGGTTAAGTAAAATGTATTTTATAAAATTATATATATATATATATATATAGGATTAAGTTCATTTGAGAAATGCTAAAAATATGAGAAATAAAGAAATGATCCTAGCCCTTTATCTGGTCAACATTTGTGGCTTTGACCGTGAAGCACCAGATAATTCATTGTGTGGTCTGTAGAAGATAGAGGGGTAGTTTCGTAAAACACGCAGGACGAGTTCATATATGAACCTATATGATTCACATATTAATTATATGTTCATATATGAACCAGTGTAATTCACATATGAACTCTTTTAACTGATTCATATATGAACCTTTGTAATTCATATATGAACGATACGTTCATATATGAATCAATTAATTAGTTCATATGTGAATCACAAATGTTCATATATGAATCAGTTAAAAGAGTTCATATGTGAATTACACTGGTTCACATATTAACATATAGTTCATATGTGAATCATACAGGTTCATATATGAACTCGTCCCGTGTATTTGTAAAAATTACGAAACTGTCCTTCTATTTTGGAAATAGCCGTAACTTTTGACCAGTCAAAGCCGTAATTGTTGACCAGTCAAAGACGCAATATTTGACCAGTCAAAGCCGATCTTGACCGAATGAAAGGTTAGAATTACTTCTCTATTTCTCATATATTTAGCATTTCTCAAATGAACCCCTCCCTATATATATATATATATATATATATATATACTTAGGGTTATAAAAATGTCTAGATAGACTAGTTATATGTATATATATATATATATATATAATTTTATAAAAATTATATATTAGCGACGGGTTGGCGGGTTGGACGGGTTGAAATAGGTGTGACCAAATTTCAACCCTCTTAATTTATGGGTTGGCGGGTGGGCTGTTTGATGTGTTGGGTTTAATTGAGTTGTTAGCGATTTGGGTTGAAAGGGTTTCATGGATTGATTTTTGTACACCCCTAACCGGAAGGAGGAGGTGTCAGAAAAGTCATGGCAAAGGGAGGGGAGGGGAGGGGAGGAGAGAGAGATGAAAAAGTTTTATTCTTTACTTTTTTAAAATCTTAATTACACTTCTACACAACCTTTACATACTTGTATCATAACTTTTTTGCAAAAAGGAAAAGATAAAATGACAAAACTACCCTCAACATCACTCTAAGGGGCTGTTTGTTTACCTCTTAATGGTTCCATTAAGAGGTAACCTCTAAATCATTAAGAGGTGAATCCCGTTTGGCAAAAAAATAGTCTGCCTCTTAATGGTTCCAAAACTCTCTGAATGATTTTGTATCCTGGGTCTCCTTTAACCATTAAACGCCCTGATTTCATTCTGAGTAATTACCAAAAAATCATATTTCATTTAGTATTATATCATAGGAACCTCTTAATCTTTCTGCACTAGACCATTCAGCAATTGCCAAACAACCCTAAGTAACAAAGTTAGTATCATTTTGAAAGCAAATTGCAAACCATAAGAATAATTTCTATAATTATTAAAGGATAGATCCCATTTTTCGCTAACTTTAAGAACCAAAATTGAAGTTGCGAGATACATCACGATTTTAATGTTTTATTTTATTTTTTTGTCGATTTACAGTACAATTTTGGATGGTTTTGAGAAAGTGATAATGTTTTTTTTATAGATTTGTTTAATTAAGGCTTAATAATATAATGTTTTTTATATAAAAAAATTAAAGGCTTAATAGTATTTTTTATAGTGATACATGGAAAAGTCTGCATAAAAGGAAGACCCTACACATACCAAATTGGTGGGTGTTAAAAGTCTGCAGTAGTAATATGTATCTTGTGCTTTGATACTTGTAAATTAAGAGATTTTTAAAATCTTGTATAAAATGATGGTACCTTGTGGCTAATAATTTGTATTTAAGAGTTTTTTATCCGTGTTTTATAATATAGTATAGATATAGAAGTATAGATATAGATAGATAGATGTTTGGGAAATTAAAGTCCAAAGTCCAAACGCAAGATTTGGGCCATAAATAATTTGGCCCGTAAAATCGAATTAGAAACCCTAAAGCGAGCCCATTTAACCTCCACATATATAAAGGATCATCATGTAGGTGGCACTAGGGTTTTATAGTTTCTTCATCGGCGCAGGCGTTGGTGATTCTACTGTCAAGCGAAAATGGTGAAGGGCCGCCAAGGAGAACGCGTCAGGTACAATGCACTACCAGAATTAACTTGTAGATCATTATAGCCACATATACTTAGATCATTTTGTTAACAATTTCTTTCTGCAATTTTCAGATTATACACCCGAGGAACGATTCTCGGCTATAAAAGGTTTTTATTTATTGTTTCTGCTTTCTCTTTTGATTGATTTTTAGATTGAAATTTAGGGTTTATTGATGTCACTAATGGTGTTGATTAGGTCGAAGTCGAACCAGTATCCGAACACATCTTTGGTTCAAATCGAAGGAGTGAACACGAAGGATGAGGTATCATGGTACCAAGGGAAACGTATGGCTTACATCTACAAAGCTAAGGTGAAGAGGAACGGATCACACTATCGGTGCATTTGGGGAAAAGTTACTAGACCCCATGGTAACACTGGTATTGTTCGCGCCAAGTTCAAGTCCAATCTCCCTCCCAAATCCATGGTAATCATACACTATTGATTGTCATTTTAGCAGCATTATGTGTTTTTTTGTTGAATTTGTGTTTCATCTAATGATATTCTCTCTGTTTTTCCAGGGATCGAGGGTCAGAGTGTTTATGTACCCAAGCAACATCTAAGGTATTATAATAATCTTTTTGCTTCTATACTTTCTTGTTTCGTAGATTACTGCACCTACGTAGAAGATTGAATAACATGAGTGTACTCTTTATGTTGCTGTAACCAAACAAGAACCAAGTTGAGTTAGTAACACTTTTGTTTCTAGGTCATGTATATAATAAATATTGCTTGAATTTAGCTGTTATACAGTATAGAGTTGTTGATTTTTGAAGTAGTTATGCATACCATAGGTGTATTCTTTATGTTGCTGTAACCATCGGCCCACACGAAGTTGCATTTGTTTTCTAAATTTATCTTTTTGTATTCGTTAGATTGATTGCTGTCCACTATTTTTTAGAATTGTCTAGTTAAGTGGTATTTTAGGTGTTTCGATTAGTAATCAAAGGTTTTTAGTAAACCATGTTTTGTCAAGCTATGTATTTGTTTGGTTACATGTTTCTTTGAATGATATTTGCTATATTTTCTGTAAACGAACAGAAGTTGTAGGAACATGTTGTTTTATCATGTATGCTAACCAGTTTGGGCAACTGTTTCACAATTTTATGGTCAATAACTCAAATAACATATTCAATTATGAAGGCTAGCATACCTTTCTATCAAGCATTGCATTCTTGGTTTGCATCTCCTCAAAGGTCTCGTAACAATACGTTTTATTGAATGTAAGATTCTTGCCAACATACAACTATGTATCCATATACAATCCTCTGCTAATGCAACTGAAAAGCATTGGTGATGTTTCGTTTGATATGGTTTTTGTATTATGTCATGGTGTATTCTTTCACATTCTTGTTTGAATGCCTAAATACAATCTAAGACGACAAAAGAATATTCTTTTTGTTCTCTCTTGTAATGCAATGTATGTAAACATGTAATCACATTCTAATATTGTCACATAAGATTGACATGTAGTTTGTGTGGTTCTGACCTTTCTAGTAGTTAATGTTGTAACGGGATTTGGGTTATTTGTTCATTTTTGTGCATTGATGGTTCATAATTGCTTGTGAAAATGTTTGCAATCTATGCTAGTTCTTGTGTTTGTCGCTTTCTTTGCCGGCAGTGGTTTATGTTCTCTTCTTGATCAACTTGAGCCATTTCACATTCTTCTTTGTTATTGTATCTACTGCTGTGGGAGCTTAGGCACAAGGCATGCTACTTACTATTACAAAGATCTACTTTGAATATTATTTTGGTGCTTTGATTATGTTATCATTTAACTTTTGATTTCTCATAATTTACATTCTAAGAGCAAATATTTGAGAAAACTTACTGTAAGCTACAACTTATGAAAGTATATGGATCTAATATTTATGATGTAAAATATGATTAAAACATACATACATGAGATATACATTACATGTAAGTGCATAGATTCATATAAAACAACAAGAGGCTTTCATAATTTATATTAGTTAATATGTGTTAAATAGGGAAATGATGTGTTTAATTAAAAATACGAAATAGAACACAACTTCTGGTCAAAATCTAGAGAGTAGAGACTACATTTGACACCTTGTTTTTAATTCTTCTATGAAAAGAACTTGTAGAATTCCTATGCATTACAAGGTCTTGTTGTTTTGGTATTACTATCTTATTTTTATGAACTGTTTTGTTGATTGTGGGTTTAGTATGCATTCAAAATGTTAATAAAATAATTTAGAAGTAGCATTCTGTAATAGGAAACTGTTTCCATGATGCATTTTGCGCTTGATTAATTCCTACAGACTGGTAGTCCCTTCTAAGATCTCTGTTATTGTTTAAACTGATTCGACTCTTGTCTGTTCTATTTTTATTGCAGTCGAGCACCAAGAAAGGAGGATTTCGATGTCGGTCTCCAAATGGTTTTTCTCAACAGTTTGGTCTCCATCGATGAGAACTAGTGTCACCTGAGCTTTAGGATTTCTTGTATTTTTTTCTGTGGCAACAGTGATTTTCTTTCTTTTTTGGAGTTTTAGTACAATTTTTTCCCTTTATTTATTTAGAACAACATCTTGAGAAAGTTATATTACGTTGTTTTGGTTGAAAAGGTCATGAAACTGGGTTTACCATGTTTGCCCACCCACGGATCTCCCCTTTGATACCATCATGCTAAGGGCAAACTTGTCTTTTCATCATTTCTTTTATATTATTTTTTCTTTAATTCAAAATTGCAACTTCATCTAAAAGAAAAAGTAAAACTTGTTATTGATCACAGTTTTGAAAATCTATGTGAAGTATTTTTTAAGAGTTAAAACATGTAGTTCATGTGTCAATGAACAATAATCGCAAAAAACTCTTTCAATTTACATACAACATTTAATTTATACGTTAAAGCTTTAACCGATAAGCAAGACATGTTTTGTAGTTTGAAAACAAAAACCGACCCGATTATTGAGATAGCCATCAACTAGAACGTTTGATTTTGAGCTTGCATTGCATCTCGTCCAGACCCATACAAGAATGTGAAATTCATCTCGTTTCCGATGTTGGTGCATATCTGTCACGAGGACCGTGTTCTCTTTTTATTTGTAAAGTTATAAAAGTTCTTAAAAATGATAGAATATAATTAAAAAAAAATAGTTCTCTATCATGGTAATCATTTTTAGAGAAAAGTTTACACCATTTCTCCTAGTTTTTCCGTTATGGAGAAAATTTTGAAGAATCTGTAGGAGTAAAAAATAGTCAAAATCTCCAGTTTCTCCATTATAGAGAAGCTATTGAAGATGTTCTAAACCATTAAACGAATTTTTAAAAAGAGTGAATCACATGATTTGTCCCTTTGGTTTACGTTTTAACAATCTGTGTCCCTATTTTGGAATATATATGGATTGCATCATGTGGTTTGCAATTTATAACACATTGGGTCCCTAAATCTAAATTCATCCAAAAGTTTATGTTATCTTAGTTTAGAGGGGTATTTTAGTCATTTAATTTATTATTTTTATTTTCTATTAAAACGACAAGGACCAAGAATGTAATTTACTTTATTTATTTATTAAACCACAAAGACCAAGAATGTAATTCACTCTATCTTCTTCCTCTTCTCCAGTAAGACACCCCACCCTTTTCTTTTCGCCGTCATCTTCTCCGGTCACCATATAATAGATCACACACCACATAACCGAATACAACAAATCAACCCAAATCCAAACCCTAATAACTAAAACTAAAAATCAAAATCAAAGACCCATACATGAAAATCAAAATTAAATTCAAACTCAAATAAATCATATTCAAAATCAGATCAAATCTATGAACCCATCGAGAACATTCCTTTTTGAAGAACATCAACATATAATAATAAACATTAAACATAATCAAACGATTTTGTATAACTCATAAAAAGATGTGTAATACATATCCAATCTAATTCAGAAACCCAAACAAACCCTATAATAAATAAATCCTAAATCACCAAATTTGAATCAAAGCATCCTTTTGACTTCTATTCTTTTCGAGAAGATATAGAGAACCAGGTGGAGGACGAGATCTGGAGGAGTAGAGCAGATTGAGCTCTTGAAGGGCAAATCGAGAGAACGAGATCTGAAGGAGCAGATTGAACCCTTGAAAGGCAGATTTGGAGAAAAAGTGTTCTTGTGATTGGAGTTTGGCCGGAGAAAAATCGTCCTTGTGTTTGAAGTTGTACTCGCCGGAGATAACAAGTGTTTGGAGTTTGGTCGAAGAAAAATCGTCCATGTGTTTGAAGTTGTATTCGTCGGAGATGACAAGTGTTTGGAGTTTGGCTAGAGAAAAATCGTCCTTGTGTTTGAAGTTGTATTCGTCGGAGATGAGAAGTGGGGGTTCATGGGGGTCATGAAGTCGACTATGTCACTTAACATTAAAAAAATAAATCAAAAGAGAAATGGAAATTTTTTTAATAGAAAAATGTAGAAAATGCTAAAAAGACTAAAATACCATTCTAATTTAACTCACTTAACAAAATTTTTTATACGAAGTTAGATTTAGGGACTCATGCATTATAAATTGCAAACCATAAGAATGTAATCCATAAATATTTCAAAATAGGGATCCATAGTGTTAAAACACATAAACCACATGGACCAAATTTGTAATTTACTCTTTCAAAAATTATGTTTCTAAAATAAAAGTTTCAATAAAATATGTTTAGTTTTCAATTTAAGGGGATGCTTACCAAACGCTTACATAGGTAAACATTTACCGGTAAAATTCAACACTATTAACCACAAGGCTTGTGGTGTAGCGGTAATCACTTGGGGAGTTCATAGCGCTCAACCCGGGTTCGATTCCCTGCATTCACAACTTTGTGGCCACTGGGTTTAACATCAGGGCTGCATGCTTTCGCAGTCGGTTTCTTTGTCAAGGGAAGGATACCCTTTCCCAAAAAAAAATCAACACTATCATTTACTTACTGGGTAAGATTTTAGTCTATCAAAATGGTATTGTATGCAACAATTTCCCCGGTAAGCGCTAACCGTGGTAAAAGTATTCGCCTTCACTTATCGGGTAAGACTCTCGATCCTTATATTAACTCTTACCGGGTAAGATTTTTGGTCCATATTCATCCCGTGAAGTAACGTGACTTCCGGATAAAACCGCCCAAAGTTTAACTAGTGGGCTATTTTGGTAATTTGCTCTAAATTTGATGACTACATTTTCATATTCTGCTTCCAGTTCCATCCCCTTGTGAAGAAAAACCAAGGTGCGTATCAGAGCAACAAAAATGGCGACTTCCTTCTCCCATCTTCATAACACCCTCATTCTGTAAGCTCTCTCGTTCTCTCTCTCTCTCTCTCACACACACACACACACTTTATGTATCACTCTCTTTTACACTGAGATTTCTGTCGAAACGCAGATTATCAGAACCAATCCGAGAATCACTATCCAAAACTTCCTACAAACCATCGGAGTCATCCAACGTTTCAATCAAACTTCTCCTTGAATCGCTTTTACCTCCTAGAAACAGCCACCACGAATCCGATTTTCAATCCCAATTGACCAACTTCAGCTTACTATGTGCCGCTTTGGCATCTTCTCAAACCTCAACATATGATCAACTCTCATGGATTCCCGTTTCTCTTACGAATTCTGCGGATTCTGCTTTTCGACAACTATATGAAGCTTTTTCCAATGATCAGGAGAAGGACTTGGTGACGGAATTGATGCCTACACTTTTGCCTTTGCTTAAAACCAGTATCAAGGAAAGTTCCATTGATAAGTTGGATGCCGATGGTGATGAGGTTTCTGCTGCCTCGGCTAGGGTTCCGGTTGCTTATGCTATTGTGGCTGCTTATCAGCTTAAATGGTTTGTCACACAGGTTTTGATTCGTGCCCTTATTGAAAAAATGCAAATAAATAGTTAGGGTTTATTTTATGCTTAGGTAAATTCTAAGAAATTCATCATGTTTATGATAGGTTGATTTATCGCAATTGGGAAAACTGTGTTCGTTGATTATTCCCTGTGCACTCACAGCTCTTGATCATTGGTCGCCAGAAGTGAAAGTATGTATCATATTTTTTTGGTTTTAATGTTTACCATCTTCAATAGTTTGGGGTAGAAGGCTTGTTGCTTTTATGTACTGTATATATAATCTTGATTTCATGTCGATATTGTTCTTGAATGTGTATGGTTCCAAGTGTTAACTGTCTTTGAATATGGTACAATTGATCATAGGTTACTTTCGGTGTCATTTGGGAGAAATTTCAGTAGTCTTGAAACCATGGGTCCATATGCAATCAATGGGATTACATCAATTGGCTATAAGGTGTTAATCAGTATATCCATCCAGAGTTGAAAGTTGGACAATTTATATTCATATGGAAATAAACTTACACCTGATGATTGTTACACTCTTAATGGTTGCAGAGTACCACATGGGCATTAGTGACATAAAACTCAAGGACCAACTAATATTCTTTTGAGACTTAGAGGGTTATAATCACAAATCATGCATATTTAGATCTACATAACTAATTTAAGAGTCTTGGACCTATACTTATTTTAATCGACAATGATATCTTTTCTAAAATGATTAGCCTCAATACAAGTTTCCATTCTCTCAAGTGATATCTGATATGTATGTGTAAACGTTTTCCTCCATCTGCGTGGGTTCCCTGCTTTTTTGGTGAAAGTAAGGCCCTACAGTATAGAGGCGATAGATTATGATGTTTTTCTACATTTTGTGGCTACCTACTTGACCCGGAGGTGGGGTCCCCGCCGGGGGGGGTGGTTAAAATGTTCGCAGATTTGACTTCTACCGTAAAGAGTAGATCGGATGTTTCTTTGACAACCCGCGGCTAGTGAAATGTGTGTGAAAGGGAGAAAAGCATACATGCTAAAAAATGAAAAGCTAGATAAGAGTTAACAATAGCAATAAAACTAGAATGAAAAAACAAATATATTAAAATTTGAGAAACTAGATAAGAGTAAGCAATAACAATATAGATAGAAGCAAGTACAGCAAAAACATAACCAAGGTGTGGAAGTGATAATAACTTTAGTATTTATAAATAATACTTCAAAAATCATTTCGATCCTTGAGTCTCAATTTATGTTGTTTTCCTGAACATAATTTACGCCGACTTGCTTGTGAGCTTCATCTACACTACTATGTGTGCTATGCTGCTGAAGTGCTGTAGTTCATTTTACGTTAAAGCGTTTACTGTTTGCGGCAATTCTTGACTCTTACTATGTCAGGGGCAGGGAATGATTACCTTCATACATCTTGCAAAACATGTGAATTCTGGGGAGTTTAGTTTGTATGAAGATGTGATCCTAGATGCATGCTGCCAAAATATTGCTTCCAGTGATGAAATATGGGAGCATGTGGTTGAGATGTCGGTGCTCCTTGTGACTTCTACTCAACAAAACAATCCTCGTAGCCCATGGTATCATTTTATTTCTACCCTTTTTTTTATTGTTTCCGGTACTGGCATCCTCTTCCCAAAGAAATTAAACTGAAATGAAGAAAATAAAGGGGAGGTGTGTCAAGAGAACGATATCTCAACAAATGGAGGTCACATCTCGAGATGGTGAATGAAATACAGCAAAACGCTGCAAAGCGCCAAAATATTTATTTATTTAAACAGAAATAAATGATCTACTTACTAATGGATTAAATGGTTCTAATTTATCGAATTGTGTATGAATTTTCAAGCTTGAATGTTGCCTCTTTTAGTTATTTTTCAAATTTGTGTTTTTTATAGATTTGATATTAAACTACTAGTTAAGTAATTAATGTTCCTGAGGAATTTGTGTTGTTTATAGATTTGATATTCTGTTTGGCGTTTCTGTAGGTTCGAGAAGCTTCTAAATGAGATGTTAAGCCACTTATGGCGACAACCAAGGGCTAAGGAGCGGTGTATCCCATGGCTTAAACACATTGATCCATTTCTCAGTGGCATGGGTCTTGTGTTATTAGCTCATTTCAGGCGCATTTTCCCACTTTTCTTCAAGTGGATGCATGCTGATGATGATGAAACCATTCTACTGGTAAGAACTAATTGCATTTACTCGAGCTTTTTGGAATATGCAAAAAAAACATCTATTGTGTTTTTTTCCTGTCGATTTGAACGATCTTTCGCTCTCCCATTTTTCTCCAAAGCATTGCCATGCAAGATTGTATATATTCAATAGTTCACCTTGTGCATATCAGGAGGCTTTAATCCATCCCAAATCAATATTAATGATTGTCAACAAGATATCTCATTTGAGGCTTGAATAACCCCAACTCTAAGGTTACTTGGGTGGGGTTGATATCATTGGGAGAAAGGTAGTCTTGGTCATGTAACAGCACTGATTCTCTATTTGAAGAAGTCAAGCATTTATGTAGAAAAGGAAACATTATATCATAGAAAAAGATCCACTAATTTTAGATTTTCTTTGAAATTGGGAAGTATTTTAGGATGCTTTTTTTTCTCTTTCTTCAACAAAGACATATCTAGGGACTTCAGTGCTTAAAATTCATGAGAAGTCATTTGGAACATGTTAATAGAGGACAGTAGAATAATGTGATATGACACAGAATCATGTTCACTTCTTAACAAGAATTTATTATGTCTACTTTGATTCTTAGCTGGAGTCGAAGTCTTGTTATAGAGTGATGTTTGAGATTTGGGAGGTCCAAATGTTAGATAAGGACAGTTGTATAAATTTTGAAGTATGGAGGATCATTGACAATCGCATGATCCATAAAAGCACCGAAGTACTTTAGAAACCTAATATTTCTAGATCTTACCAAGAGTTATCTTGATATTAACTACGGAAATGTAAATGTTGATGCATACATATTCTTAGCTTTGGGTTTTGTTAAACCACTGGATGATAATGAGAAAGATCTTAAATTGATGGCAGGTCCTGGACCGTATGAAAACAGTTATAAAGTTCAGTTGGATAAGGTATTCACCATATTATGACAGGTAATGTATGTTTCTGTTGCTGAACCTAGTAGTAGCAACTGAAAAGGAAAAATGCACTAAAGCTTTATTCTGTTATTTGTTCCCAGATTGGTAGATGAGTTGGTGATACTATACAAGGATGCATCATTGAAACTTGAAAGAGAAAATATACGAGCTCGTATCCTTCAGATACTCGTCCTGCTTCGACAGTATAATACTAACCCAAATCTAGTTTTACTTGTATAATCATATCCCTAATCCCTTCCTATATTTCATTCATGTTTATTACTGTTTCTCAGATGCAAACCCCACCAGTTTGAAGCAGCTTGGGTAAAACACAAAGACGATCCAAATTTGTCAACACTTTGCCCCTCATTGACTCCCAAAATGCCAAATTCTTGCCCAATTTCAACTTGATCGACAGCTGAAAAACACTCTACAAAAAGGCTTTGCGTTCATGGAAACATCCCAGACCTGGCAAAGAAGTCGGATTTGATTTACAAGTGTCCTGGTTATTGATATCACTTGTTGTTTTTCAATCTCAGTTCATGATGAAGATGTATCCAACCAAGCTGCCTAAGATGAAACACTTCAGTTTGTACACAAGGAATGAGTTTAACAAGAAAAGAGACTTGATTATGTTGCTTGTATTTATCAATATTTCATATAAATATTGTTCATCCTTCCAAATTGCACATCAATAATAATCCTATGATAAATGGTTTACATTATAACACCGCACCAAGTGAAACGAGCAAGCTACGATGGAAATTTTCATTTGGGAAGAAACAGGGACGTTCCAATCTTTTTGTAAGCCCTGTTACACCTAAATCTTTTGATTATAATGCAAAGTGAGACAACAAATATACATATATACGAATTACAACAAATAATGTCTAGCTCAGTTGGTTTCCCCAAGGGCGGTAACATCCTGGGAGGGGTTGTGGATGGTATCCCAATCTACCCGGGTTCGAATCCAAGGGGAGTCATTCTGAGGGCATGAGGAGTACCCAGTCCTTGGGCCGGTCCAGTCGTTGACTGGGCTGCCCCCCAGCCCAGTCTTAAGACTGTGGTTGGGCTCTAGGTTCAGCGTAAGCTGGGCCGGGACAGCAGCGGATTAGTGGGCTGCCCGTGGATGCCCGATACCGCAGGGAGGTGTGCGTGTGTTCGTGGTAGTCGTTCGTTGGTTCGATGCCGCTATGCCTTCCAAAAAATATATATATACAAATTACAAAGGCGATGATACGAAATATTATTTTTGTTTTCTGATAGAAATTAGTGAGACACTAAGGTGGGTTGTAGTTTTAAATTCGCTGATTAAAGACTCTAAACAACGTAAAATTAGGCTCCAAAATTGTAGGGCCCTGTTCAAAATCACTCATTTAACATGATAAAAAATGCCTGAAAAGAGAAAGTTAAACCACCATGGCTGGCTGCCATCATGCACAAGAACAGCAAAATAATGACGTCCGTCATCTGATGCTACCATAACAATCGTAATATGCTATTAATCTTCCCTCCCAATTATATTTACCTAATCCAATCACTAATCACCTTCACCACAGATTATCAATCCCTAGTCACCATGTCTAGCTACACTCATCTAATCATGTTATAAAAAGAAATTAGAGCATATTAGCAAAACAACAAACCAATTACCAGTGATAGAAAAGCAAGAACCGCCTTTGCCAGAACTCCAGTGGTGGTAGGGAAACCGCCGGAGAAATCGATTTCAAATTTCAATGACAAGTTGGGGTGCAAAAACCCCCAATTCTGCCCTGTCCCCACTCTCATGGCCGCCTGGTTCTCAAAGGTAGTGTTTGTATCAAACACCTCGTAAATGTAAGCCTCCGCCACCCCTTCTTTCCTCAACGGCGTACCTCTACCAGATTGGAGATGATAAACCAAACCCCGTAAGTACATTTCAGCGTATATCTGATGATTCTCTGCTTCGTTTGATGAGTCAGAGCTCGGCCATCCTGTCTCCGTCACAACTACTGGAATGTTCTCGTGTCCTGAGATAGTCAATGCGGCGATAACACCATCCACCATGAGATCGAACAAGTTCCGGTACCTGACGCCGGTGATTGAATCGTCTCTGAAGTTGTAAGCCTGTTGTTGAAAGAGAGCAAAACCGATCGGGATCTCAGGCCGTAATTTGTAAACGAAATAAGGATATAAATTCACGAAGAAGGAGGAATTCGTTTCGGCTAGAAACTGAAGCAAGGGTTTAAGGATCGCATTATTAGTCGGTTCTTCAAACTCGGCGGAGGAAGGCGGAAACGCCGTCATCATGATGTTGACGAACGAGAAAGTCGTAGAGACGGTGATTTTCCGTATTCCGAGATCCACGAGAGACTGATGGACGTTACGCACGGCGCGGAGGAGGACGTCGCCGGAGGAAGGATCTCTATCGGCGATGGCGTTACTCCCGACGGAGATTGCTGTGATGAGTGCGCGTGGATAGAACGGGACAACGTGAGTGTAGAGCCAGAGGGAGGCGGCGGAGCGGTTGCCGGAGATGGAGTGGAGGAGGGAGTTTGGAATGGAAAGGAAGAGGGAGATGTTGGTGTAGAAGAAGGCACGGATGACGGAAGGTTCGGCGACAGGGAGGCGTACGGCGGTGATCTTTAAGGATCGGAGGGTGGTGGCGACTTGTTCAGGCGGTGGTAGAGTTGGGGCGGGTACGTAGGTGACACCGATTGTGGTGGCGGAAGCGGTGGCGACGACGGATATGATGAGGAGAAGAGGGAGGGAGTGGGACATAGGCATAGCTAGAGGTTTTGTGGTTGATGGTGGTGAGTGGGTTTATAAAGCGCATACGGTGCATTATAGCAGGGTATAGTTCGTTTATGATGGTTGGTTAGATCGTTTGAGAGAAAATGATATCCTGCTACGCACACACATCCACGTTGGAATTCGCGGGTTTTTCTTTTGGGCCGTATGGTCGTATAACTTGTTTGCAATCGCATACGTTGGTTGTATAAAATGTTTGTCAAAACAGAAGTGAATTATAGTAATATTTGTAGTGGACTTTTTATGGTGGATCAAAGACTTGTAAAATCGTCCAAAATATTTTTAGTTGAATTTCATTATTTCGAAGCATTTTTTAAAGTTTTTGGATTGATTTCGGGATCAATTTTTTGGTTTTTAGTTGATTTCGAGAGACCTTTTCTGGTTTTTGGTTCATGTTTTTGTATTTTCTAATATTTTGAAGCAACCTTTAAAGTTTAGTGGGTGCACCTTTCGTACTCCAAAAAAAATATACTTGGGAAAATAAGTTGAGCGGGTTCACAGGATCTGCTCGGGGTTTCATACAGTAGCGGATTCATGATTTTTTCTTGGTGGGGGCACCTTTAAGATAGTTTAAATGCTTGTAAAGTTGTCTGGTGTATTTTTAGCCTAAATCCAACGTTTAGAGGTTTTTTAAAGTTTTTTTTATTGATTTTAAGGGATTTTTAAGTTTTTTTTTGTCGATTTTGAAGGACTTTTTTTGGTTTTTTAATCGATTTCGAGAGTTAATTTTGGTTTTTTTGTTGACTTCGAGACACTTTTTTGGTTGATGGGGTCTCGAACGAAAATTTACTGGAAGGACATTAAGGTGTTGTTCGATTCGTTTTCTGTTAAGGCCTGTGATAGGGTAATTTTATTTACCCTATTTTTAACTCGTTTTTATAATCTTGAGCAAATTTTTATTTCCCCATTGAGTCCTTTTGCTTATTTTTAGTGCTTATTGTCTAAAATAAATGTTTAGTGTAATTGGTCGTTTTTAGTGGTTAATTTTAATAAGCATTGCATGAATCTCATGTTTTTTTGTGTGTCTTTATTTTAGGATCGAAGCGAAGGCCGTGAGAAGTCAACTTCACGAGGTAACGCGCAAACGAAAACGAACTTCTCCTTTTTGGGCCAACTCTACGGTTTTTGATCGGGCTCGATTTTCATTGAAGATTGCGGACCGGGCTTTTGTTATGACTACCTTGGGCCAATTATGCAATTTAATTTTTTTTGTTGGATGATCAAATGTTTTGGGCTAGTGTCTTCCTACTACCTTGGGCCCCCATTTGCAAACTTGGGCCCCAAGGCTTAAGTTGGCTATATAAGGTTGTGCTTAGTTAGTGTAAGGGGGACCTCATAACAACATCCATCAATACTTGCTTCCTCCCTTTTGAATACTCCCATACGTAGGCTTCATTTTGGATAGAAATGGTCTAGGTACATTGAACCTAGACATTTCTATATCTTCCTTTCTACCATCTTTTGTATTAGAATTGGAGAATTGAGCCATTAGTGTTTGGTAAAAACATTGGCTCATGATTCAATTTGGCTCTCAATTATATGAATATAAGTCATTCTCCTTTTCAAGTTACGATATCTCGTGATCATTTTGTGTAAGTTGCATGTATTCTCATTACAATCCAAAAATCTCGTTGGTTCGATACGCTTTGGTTTTTATTTTGGTCTCATTACGGCTTTAATTCTATTACAAACCGGAAGTCTGGAAAATAATTTCGGATTCCCAACTTTTGTTGGTTCACGGTTCGTTGTAGTTTATTAAATCTGTTTTATGTTTCCAACGTTATAAAAATCAATCGCACGTTAGTTAGTTTCCTTTACGTCGTGAAAACATCATAAAACCTTCAAGTTTAAATCTCACATTTGAAACAAGATTTTCCTTCACCTTAATTTTATAATTCGCATTTTTTATTTACGTTAGTTATTTTACACATTTTAATTCACGCAATTTAGTTTACGCAATTTTATTTTCTGCACCTTCATTTCAGTCTATTACTTTCTGTTCATTTAATTCTGCACTTTAATTTATGTCATTTCTTTTCAGTCTTATATTTCACATAATTACATATCCTGTCTAAGGACACGTTGTTGGCACAACATTTCTACGATTTCCATCGTTAATTGTTTGAAAACGCCATCCGTCTCCTTTAGTTAACTATCCAAGGACGCGCTGTTGGCACAATACTCCTACGGTTTCTATCGTTGAGTGTTTGAAAATACCAACCGTCTCCAACCCTAGTTAAAATTTACATTTCTGTTTCTGTTATACTCTGTACGAAGTTAAGTTGGGACCAAGACTGATCAAAAGTTAAAACGGTGTATCGTATCGCATCATTGTTCGACGTTATTTAAATTAAGGTTATATTTTATGGTGAATTGCAATTAATCAATTGACAACTGGTTTATTGTATTCCGGCTTATTTTAAGTTACATAAAATATCGACTTTAAGATAACGAAGGAATGCGATCTCATCTTTTTAACCAATTTTTAATCTCATCCCAACAAAGCATTGTACCGATGTTTCTTTTTAATTAATTGTTCATTAGTGTTAATCAAAACCCCCAATCAAAAATATTGTTTTCGAATTCGCCATCTGAAACTCGCTTTTACAGACCCGACTTTTGAGGAGAACTTTTCCACGCTTCCCTGTGGGATCGATATTCGGTACTTTGTACCATTATTACTTGTTAACAGACGGCAGTAGATTAAGATGTATACTTGCGTCGAGATCTATTTTCTTGCATTTTAAAAAGGTGTAAACACGAAAAGCCGCGGACAAGCTTTTGGCGCCGTTGCCGGGGAAGCACGCTAGAAGTTTTTCTTTTTAAGTAAGGTTTTTAAAAGTAAGTTTTTCTACCATCTATTTTAAAAAAAAAAAAAAAAAAATTTGAAAAAGTGCATGCCAAGATTGTCACACGGTGATTTTTTCCAACTCGATCCCGATATTGAACGAACATTTAGACAACGAAGAAGAATCCAAAGAGCTAATTTAGTTTTAAATTCTTCCGAAATGTCTGAACATGAATACATGACGGATGAGGAATTAATACCCGAGGTAAATTTAAATGGGCATCAAAATGATCAAGAAAATAATAATAACCGAAGAAATCGAAATAGAGAAAATCCCAATAATCACGAAGATTTAAATAATCGTGATGATCCAAATGAACCGCCAATAAATACTGATGACGAGGAACAAAACATTTTTCGGTTAGCAAATTCCAAAGATGGTGGTATTATGTCTTACGCTGTTCCTGTTTTAACCCAGTTACATCCAGGAATTCTTAAACCAACTTTGCAAACTCACCATTTTGAACTAAAACCGATAATGTTTCAGATGTTGCAAACTAACGGCCAGTACGCTGGTTTGCCAGCTGAAGATCCTCATTCTCATCTTCGGTCTTTCATGGAGATTACAGATTCTTTTAAACTGCCTGGTGTACAAGACGATGCTCTAAAATTAAAACTTTTTCCATATTCTTTAAGAGATAGAGCAAGGTCTTGGTACAACTCGTTGAAACCAGATTCTATAATTACATGGACCCAAATGGCAGAAAAGTTTTTAAAAAAATATTTTCCACCCACGAGGAATGCTAAGTCCAGAAATGAAATCTGCACTTTTAGACAAATGGACGATGAAGCAGTTCCTGATGCATGGGATAGGTATAAAGAGCTGCTGAGAAAATGCCCTCATCATGGCATTCCGTACTGCATTCAGTTAGAGACGTTTTACAGTGGTTTAAATACTACTGCTAAACAAATGCTCGATGCTACTGCACACGGAGCTTTCACAACTTGTACCTACAATGAAGGATATGAAATCCTTGAGAGAATCTCAAACAACAATGGTCAATGGGCTGACCCACGTGCATTACCTAGAAAAGCAGCAGGGGTACAAGACACAGATGCTTATGCATTATTATCTTCACAGCTGGCCGACATGGCATCTTTAATCAAAAATCTTAACGCTGTGCAAGTTAATACTGTAACACCTACCCCTACTGTGCAGTCTATACAGTGCACCTACTGTGGAGAGGGTCATCACTTTGAACATTGTCCTGGAAATCCCGAGAGAGTAAACTATGTCAGTAGGAATAGCAAGGGTGGACCTTTTTCTCAAACATACAATCCTGAGTGGAGAAACCATCCAAATTTTTCTTGGCACAGTCTTGCCCAAAATCCACCACCACCAAAGTTGCAAGGACAACCCAATTTTCATCAACAGTCTTATCATAGACCTCAAAATAACCAACATGGGAATTTTCAGAATAATCAACCTGGTTACCAACAAAAGTCAAACCAACAGACCGACTCATCTACTTCTTTGGAAGCAATGATGAAAGCATTCATGACCCAAACACAGGCATCAATTAAAAATCTGGAGACCCAGGTGGGTCAAATGGCTTTGGAAATTAGGAAACGTCCTTCAGGTTCTCTCCCTAGTGACACAGAAACACCTCAGAGAATTGGAAAAGAACATGTGAAAGCAGTGACATTAAGAAGTAGACAGGATTTACCAGAGAATACTAAAAAAGAACTAAAAACAGACAAAGCAGAGCCTGAAAAGAAAAACACGGTTTCAGATTCTGCTCAAGCCAGTGTAAGTATTGGGCCTGAAGACACTGTTAGGCCCATTGCTGCTGCACCCATTCCAAAGAGATCAGACTATCCAACATTATTCCCAAATGAACCTAAGGAAGTTCAAAAAGTAGATGAGCAGACTGTTTTGGATGTGTCGCAATCTGGTGACAGTCCCAAAATTCCTTGTGATAACAGACCTGTGGAGCCAATTAAGGTTGCACCACCCACTAAGGTAGACAAAATCTCACCGACTGCTCCAGCACCTACTTCTCAAAAGACTGCATCTCCTACTCCAGTTCCTCTCTATATCCCTTATCCCCAGAGATTAAGGAATCAAAGGGATGAGCTGCAATTCAAAAAGTTTTTAGATGTTTTTAAACAGTTGCATATCAACATACCTTTGGTGGAAGCCATTGAACAAATGCCAAATTATGCAAAGTTTTTAAAGGACATTTTAAGCAAAAAGAAAAAGTTGAATGAGTATGAGACTGTAGCTCTGACAGAGGAGTGTAGTGCTATGTTGTCTAGCAAAATCCCTCCGAAGTTGAAAGATCCTAGGACTTTCACAATCCCTTGTTCCATAGGAGGAAAGGAAGTAGGAAAAGCCCTATGTGACTTAGGTGCCAGCATAAACCTTATGCCTTTATCTGTTTTCAACACTTTAGGTATAGGTGAGGCTAGACCTACTACTGTTTCACTTTTGTTAGCAGATAAGTCCATAGCTTGGCCAAAGGGAAAGATTGAGGATGTCCTTGTCCAAGTTGATAAATTTATTTTTCCAGCAGACTTTATCATCTTAGATTTTGAAGTTGACAAAGACATTCCCATTATCTTAGGAAGACCATTCCTTGCAACAGGAAGAACTTTAATAGATGTCCAAAAGGGTGAACTCACCATGAGAGTTCAAGACCAACAAGTGACTTTCAATGTGTTGGATTCCCTTAGATATCCTGAAGAGAAAGAGGAATGTTCTACATTAAGTTTGATTGAATCTTGGTGTCAAGACCAAAGTTTTGGGGAGGTCTTGGGAATTGATGAGTCTGATAGTGAGGAATATACAACAGAATTTGAGGAATTAGAAGACATACAGGTTACCTCTGCTGTTGAAATTTTACATAGTGAGGATAGGAAAACGCTTGTTCCTTCCATAGAATGTGCTCCAGACTTAGAATTGAAACAACTTCCCTCACATCTGAAATATGCCTTTTTAGGAGATCCAGGGAAGTTGCCAGTCATTATCTCAGCATCTTTAGAATCTGATCAAGAGGAACAACTGATTTCCATGTTGAAACTACACACCAAGGCCATAGGATGGACCATTGCTGATTTAAAGGGCATAAGTCCTACCATTTGTCAACATAAGATCATTTTAGAAAACAAGGATTTCACCTCAGTTGAGCCTCAAAGAAGACTCAATCCTATGATGAAAGAAGTTGTGAAAAAGGAAATCTTGAAATGGCTTGATGCTGGCATAATCTATCCTATTGCTAGTAGTACATGTGTCAGTCCAGTGCAATGTGTACCCAAGAAGGGTGGAGTTACTGTGATAACAAATGAGAAAAATGAATTAATACCCACTAGGATTGTATCAGGTTGGAGGATATGTATGGACTACCGGAAGCTTAACCAAGCTACCCAAAAAGACCACTTTCCATTACCCTTCATTGACCAAATGTTGGACAGGCTAGCGGGGAAAGAATTTTATTGTTTCTTAGATGGTTATTCTGGTTACAATCAAATTGCCATTGCACCTGAGGATCAGGAGAAAACAACTTTTACTTGTCCTTATGGGACCTTTGCATTTAGAAGAATGCCTTTTGGACTTTGTAATGCCCCTGCCACTTTCCAAAGATGTATGATGTCCATTTTTTCTGACATGCTTGAACAATCCATGGAAATTTTCATGGATGATTTTTCTGTTTATGGGACATCATACGATCTATGTTTACAAAACCTTGAAAAAAGTCTTAAAAGATGTGAAGAAACAGATTTGGTTTTAAACTGGGAAAAATGTCACTTTATGGTTAAAGAGGGCATTGTGTTAGGGCATCTCATTTCCAATAGAGGTATTGAGGTTGATAAGGCAAAGTTGGAAGTAATTGCAAAGTTGCCTGAACCAACTACTGTAAAAGGTATTAGAAGTTTTCTCGGACATGCAGGATTCTATCGGAGGTTCATAAAAGATTTTTCCAAAATATCCAAACCTCTGTGTTCGCTATTACAGCATGACCATGCCTTTAATTTTGATGAAGATTGCAAAAAGGCTTTTAAAATTTTGAAAGATGCATTGGTCACAGCACCTGTAATAGTGACACCTGATTGGTCCTTACCTTTTGAATTAATGACTGATGCAAGTGACTGGGCAGTAGGAGCAGTTCTAGAGCAACGAAAGAATAAAATATTTCACTCTATTTACTATGCTAGTAAAACTCTCAATGAAGCCCAAATCAACTACACCACCACTGAAAAAGAATTATTAGCTGTGGTGTTTGCTTTTGAAAAATTCAGATCATACTTAATGGGTGCCAAAGTGATTGTGCATACTGATCATGCTGCCATCAAGTATCTCATTTCTAAAAAGGATGCAAAACCTAGGCTAATAAGGTGGGTCTTGTTGTTACAAGAATTTGATTTGGAAATCATTGACAGAAAGGGTGTAAATAATCAAGTGGCTGACCATTTGTCAAGATTGGAAAAACAGGAGCAGGATAAACACAGTGGTGATATTTGTGAGTCCTTTCCTGATGAAAAGATTTTAGCCATACAAACTGCAACACCTTGGTTTGCAGATATTGTGAATTATCTGGCTTGTGAGATTATCCCCAAGGAATTCAACAAGCATCAAAGAAAGAAACTCATTTTTGATTCCAAAAAGTTTTTATGGGATGATCCATTTCTTTTTAAAATCTGTGCAGACCAGATAATAAGGAGGTGTATTCCAAAAGAAGAAATGGCTTCTGTTTTACATCATTGCCACACAGGACCATGTGGTGGGCACTTTGGAGGAGATAGGACAGCCGCAAAAATTTTACAATCAGGATTGTACTGGCCTACTCTAAACAATGATGCCCACAATTTTGCAAAAAGCTGCAATGAATGTCAGAGGAGTGGAAATATTTCTCAGAGAAATGAAATGCCCCTGAATGGAATTTTGGAAGTAGAATTATTTGATGTTTGGGGCATTGACTTTATGGGACCATTTCCACTCTCTAGCAACTGTGCATACATTTTGGTAGTTGTGGATTATGTGTCTAAATGGGTGGAAGCTATGGCTTGCCACTCCAATGATGCTAAAACAGTTGTCAAATTTTTGCAGAAGCACATTTTCACCAGATTTGGTACACCGCGTGCCTTAATCAGTGATGAAGGCACTCACTTCATAAATAATGTGTTGGAGGAAGTCCTAGAAAAGTACAACATACAACATAGGGTGGCCACTGCTTATCACCCTCAGACTAATGGATTGGCTGAACTGTCCAATAGAGAGATCAAAGGAATTTTAACTAAGGTAGTCAAGCCACACCGAAAAGACTGGGCCTCCAAAATGGATGATGCCTTGTGGGCCTACCGGACCGCATACAAAACTCCCATTGGCATGTCTCCCTATAAATTAATTTTTGGAAAAGCCTGTCACCTGCCTGTTGAGTTAGAGCACAGTGCCTATTGGGCGATCAAGGAACTTAACATGAGTTTAGATACAGCTGGAAACAAACGAGCTTTACAATTGTGTGAACTAGAAGAGCATAGGAATTTTTCCTATGAAAATGCAAAGCTTTATAAAGAAAATACAAAAAGATGGCACGATAGGAAAATTATTCCAAAAGAGCTCAGCGAGGGACAACAGGTCCTACTGTTCAATTCTAGACTCAGGTTATTTCCAGGGAAATTAAGCTCTAGATGGACAGGTCCGTTTCAGATTGCTAAAATGTATCCCTACGGAGTAGTTGAGTTAGTTGATCAAGAAAGGGGTACCACATTTAAAGTGAACGGACAGAGGGTAAAACCTTTTCTTGAACCGTCAGCATTAATGCAACAACCAGTCGAGGTTGTCTATCTCCAAGAGTAGAAAAGGTGGTGAACGTTCTTGAGTTTATCCAAACTCAAGACAGTGTAAAAAAAAAAAAAAAAAATCAGATTAGATCTCAATTAAGTACACCCAAATCTGATTTAGATTGAATTATGTTCCCAAGGATTATTTAATCCGTACTTAATCTCAGAGGATGTGACATCATTCCTCTAACAAACTCATATCTCTCTTCTCCTCTCATTCCCCTCTTTCTTTCTCCTTCTTCCTCTTCTTATCTTCTCTTCTTCTTCTTATCAACGCCGGCAACAGTACAATCCTAGTACTGACTTGCAGAAAAACCATCTTTCAACCATCAGCTCATTTCTTGGTTATAAATTTTTTTTGAAAATCACCATGGAGCAACAGTTCTGTGATTTGAATTTGTTACAAGAAAATTCAACCCATGGATTCCCACAAGTCACAAATTTCAGTTTCCTCTTCTTCTCTATTTCCAGAGAACCAACACATCACCCACACCCCTTCATCTTCCCCCTCAATTTCCTCTCACACCCCTCGACTCACACCCTCAACCACCGGCGACAACGAATCCCCCGACACCGTCCACCCATCTGCCGACGTCGCTCTCCTCACACTCGCCAAAGTCGCCGAAGCTCTAAACCACCATCACTACGCCGCCTCCACTTCTACTTCACGGCCACCACCACAAACCACCCTATCACCATCACCGCTACCACCGCACCTCACCCTACCGCCTAAATCGCCCCACCCCTCTGAAATCGACGATCGCCGAAACCCTGATAACACCTTCGAAACCCCCAAATCGCCACCCCTTGAAACCCTAGAACCGAACCCCTCCATCACTAATGGTTTCGAACGCCACCAGCCACCGGCGACCTCAACCCTAGCGTCGCATCAGCCACTATCTACCCCCGTACACCAAAACCACCCCTCCACGACTACCCCATCCCCGTCGCTGCTACTACCAAACCCTAGAGCTCCAATCGACGCTGCCAGTACCAAACGATACCACCACTATCGCTCGACAGAACACACCACTCTTCCCTCTCCCTCACTCGATTCCACAGCAATGGAGCGCAGCGATCGATCGTCTTTTCCTCATCGCCCCCAACCAATGCCGGCCACACTAACATCAGTAAACACGACACGCAATTTTTTCCCGAGGTACGATTCCCCACCCTCACCGCTCTTTCGTAACCCCTCCCCACCCCCTGGTTTCGATCCTTTACCCCACCAACGACACCCGAACAGAATCTTCCCTTTTCCCTACATACGTGACGACCCCCCTGCCTCGGTCCTAAACACCTTCGACCAGTCGATCGTCAACCCACCCCTCTCGGCTTTTCACACGTATCAAGGGCGTCCCAATACCTCGGTACCACCACTGCCCCTCCCAAATTTATCCCTAAACCTTGCTGATGCCACAACTGCACCTACGGTTCAACCAAAACCACCTAAAACTGTCACCTCACCACCGACTAAACCAAACCATTCGAGGACCAAACAACCCCGTGGGTACACGTCAGTGATAATGAGAGACACACCACCACCAAAAAGAAGAAATCTTGGGGAAATTCTTAAACATACAATGGAGCAGTCCACAGGAAGCGACGCTGAGACGAAAGACGGACAGAAATCAAGCAAACTGATCAATGTGACCCAAATCGACAACAAGGGGAAAGCAAAAGTCGGTACAACTCACCCTCCTACTGAGTTACATTTATCGTTATTTAGCTGTCCGGAGGCTTTGCGTAAATATCAGTTCTTTCGACGGAAGGTTTGCCAACCTCCGCGAGGTTTCCCAATGAAAACTCTTCGCTCACACCCACAATTTCACGTCACTATACACTCTTTGGGTTGGGATCTGTTTTGTGCACCTCCAGCACAATATAACATTGACTGGATCACTGATTTTTACACGGAATTATCATGCACCAGTGGGTTAAATTTAATGGTGCGAGAGACCCCGATAAGTTTTTCACCTACGCACATTAATGCTGTTTTAGGTCTCTCCCCACCCACTCAATCGGAATTCCATAGACTAATGGATGAGGCTTCGGATGTTGATTTACAAACAATTTTAGAAACGATTGCTCGAAAAGGTGCTAAATGGTCCTTTACGGGACGTTCGCGTGTTTTAAAATCTTCAACTTTAAACCCTATCGCGAACGTATGGCTTTCTTTTATACGGCATAGCCTGCATCCCTCCACTCATGATTCCAACCTGTGTATGGAACGAGTATTTTTGCTATATTGTGTTGTGGCCGGTAAGCACTTCGACGTGGGACGGGTTATATCTACGCTCATTCGTAGAGGGGTAGAGCGCTCCAAGGCCCGTCTCATTTTTCCATCGATCATTGATTCCTTGCTAAAGCAAGCGGGTGTGCCTTCACTACCTACAGATCGTTTATCATTGGAAAACGTTGTCCTCGACAATGCGAGTGTGGTGCGTTTGTTACGCACATGTACCCCGAAAACTCAAGGACCGGAAAAAGAACGCATTGCCTCCTTGGATGCAAGCTTTCGGTCTTTTATGGGAGAAGTAAAAACAATTCTGAAGGAGCAAAGAAAGCTAATATTCAAACAGGTTTCGGAGCGAGCTATGAGCATGGACGAGAAGCTAGAAGTGTTGTTGCGGAGATCGGAACGAAGTGAGAAAAGAGAGGAGGAAATCAAGGACAAGCTGATGAAATTACTCGCATTCGAGAAGGCACGTGATGACATACTGCGAGCTTGGTGGGTAAGACATCCTTCGGATTCGGCAGACGTATGGGCACCTTTCCCACTGGATGTACTCTGGAAGATGCGTACATCTTCTCCTACTCGCAATGAGTAGGGCAGGTTCCGTATTTTCCAACCCTCTTTACATATTGTTTTGGTCTAGTTTTAGCCTGGTCTGAGTCTGGGATTGTGGGGAAGTTTTTGAAAGAGTATTATTTCTTACAAATGTCATTTACATGGTTGTTGAGTTTGTTAAAATTGGTTCACTTTAGTAATAGCCTCAATAATTTGGATTTTCACGCATGATTTTTTGAATATCAACTCACATTTGGGCTTGCAATTTTGGATTCACCATTTTTGTTGGGATTCGTGCACCTCTTTCCTCATTCATTATTTCTCTTTGGCATTTGGAATGTTCTCGTTCGATGAGGACACCGAACCCTTCTACGTTTTGGGGAGGGGAAGACATGGTCAACCAATTTCATTTTTTACCATGTCTTTTGTTTATCACAAAACACCACCAAAAAGGCACGCGCCAATAAACCCAAAATAAATGCACTCATGAGAAATATACACAAAAAAAAAAAAAAAAAAAGAAGCAAAGCTTCAAAATGTGTTCTCATAAGCATACCAAAGAAAGTGTCATAGACACCAAAGCACTTGTGTGCTCGAATCTGTTCCCCAAAAAGAAAAAAAATATGGTAGTAAAATTGTGCCATACAAAAAAAAAAAGTCAAATACACAAGCCTTTTATTACATTGTGATCCCAATTCATCATAAAGTTGTTTGCCTAAGCTTGTGGTTGAGATTTTTTATCATGTTGAGAAAAACAAGTTATGAAAGGCTATCATTCGAATTGAACTGATTGAGATGAACCGTGATTGTGCCAATGATGGTTTGTATGGAAATGAGCCTCTTTTTAATAAATCTTTGCTCAAAGTTAAATTTTCTTTCAAATAAAGTTGTTCGGGACGAACAACGGTTCAAGTTTGGGGTTGTGATAGGGTAATTTTATTTACCCTATTTTTAACTCGTTTTTATAATCTTGAGCAAATTTTTATTTCCCCATTGAGTCCTTTTGCTTATTTTTAGTGCTTATTGTCTAAAATAAATGTTTAGTGTAATTGGTCGTTTTTAGTGGTTAATTTTAATAAGCATTGCATGAATCTCATGTTTTTTTGTGTGTCTTTATTTTAGGATCGAAGCGAAGGCCGTGAGAAGTCAACTTCACGAGGTAACGCGCAAACGAAAACGGACTTCTCCTTTTTGGGCCAACTCTACGGTTTTTGATCGGGCTCGATTTTCATTGAAGATTGCGGACCGGGCTTTTGTTATGACTACCTTGGGCCAATTATGCAATTTAATTTTTTTTGTTGGATGATCAAATGTTTTGGGCTAGTGTCTTCCTACTACCTTGGGTCCCCCATTTGCAAACTTGGGCCCCAAGGCTTAAGTTGGCTATATAAGGTTGTGCTTAGTTAGTGTAAGGGGGACCTCATAACAACATCCATCAATACTTGCTTCCTCCCTTTTGAATACTCCCATACGTAGGCTTCATTTTGGATAGAAATGGTCTAGGTACATTGAACCTAGACATTTCTATATCTTCCTTTCTACCATCTTTTGTATTAGAATTGGAGAATTGAGCCATTAGTGTTTGGTAAAAACATTGGCTCATGATTCAATTTGGCTCTCAATTATATGAATATAAGTCATTCTCCTTTTCAAGTTACGATATCTCGTGATCATTTTGTGTAAGTTGCATGTATTCTCATTACAATCCAAAAATCTCGTTGGTTCGATACGCTTTGGTTTTTATTTTGGTCTCATTACGGCTTTAATTCTATTACAAACCGGAAGTCTGGAAAATAATTTCGGATTCCCAACTTTTGTTGGTTCACGGTTCGTTGTAGTTTATTAAATCTGTTTTATGTTTCCAACGTTATAAAAATCAATCGCACGTTAGTTAGTTTCCTTTACGTCGTGAAAACATCATAAAACCTTCAAGTTTAAATCTCACATTTGAAACAAGATTTTCCTTCACCTTAATTTTATAATTCGCATTTTTTATTTACGTTAGTTATTTTACACATTTTAATTCTCGCAATTTAGTTTACGCAATTTTATTTTCTGCACCTTCATTTCAGTCTATTACTTTCTGTTCATTTAATTCTGCACTTTAATTTATGTCATTTCTTTTCAGTCTTATATTTCACATAATTACATATCCTGTCTAAGGACACGTTGTTGGCACAACATTTCTACGATTTCCATCGTTAATTGTTTGAAAACGCCATCCGTCTCCTTTAGTTAACTATCCAAGGACGCGCTGTTGGCACAATACTCCTACGGTTTCTATCGTTGAGTGTTTGAAAATACCAACCGTCTCCAACCCTAGTTAAAATTTACATTTCTGTTTCTGTTATACTCTGTACGAAGTTAAGTTGGGACCAAGACTGATCAAAAGTTAAAACGGTGTATCGTATCGCATCATTGTTCGACGTTATTTAAATTAAGGTTATATTTTATGGTGAATTGCAATTAATCAATTGACAACTGGTTTATTGTATTCCGGCTTATTTTAAGTTACATAAAATATCGACTTTAAGATAACGAAGGAATGCGATCTCATCTTTTTAACCAATTTTTAATCTCATCCCAACAAAGCATTGTACCGATGTTTCTTTTTAATTAATTGTTCATTAGTGTTAATCAAAACCCCCAATCAAAAATATTGTTTTCGAATTCGCCATCTGAAACTCGCTTTTACAGACCCGACTTTTGAGGAGAACTTTTCCACGCTTCCCTGTGGGATCGATATTCGGTACTTTGTACCATTATTACTTGTTAACAGACGGCAGTAGATTAAGATGTATACTTGCGTCGAGATCTATTTTCTTGCATTTTAAAAAGGTGTAAACACGAAAAGCCGCGGACAGCCTGTATGGATATAATTGTCTGTATGGATATAGTTGTCTGAGTGTTAACAAATAAGTTGTTTGGTTGTTGTGCTGAATAAACTGTCTGAATGTCAAAACTGACCATTTTACCCCGTCTTTATTTTTGTCTGAATAAAACAAAGAATAAATGACTTATAATTATAAAAAAAACTAGTGTTGGGCCCGTGCATTGCACGGAAGGATAATTTTTTTGTTGGAATATTGAACCGAGTTAAAATGAAACGTAATTTCTCTGTTAACAGTTAATGAAATATAATGTGAAAAACGAATGTATTTTCATAAGTGGTTAACTTGCATATATTCTTAATCGTTTGTTGTTATGAGTTTGTACAATAATATTGGTAATAGTTTTGTATTATATTATTTAACACTCAAACGACATGTCTCACAACATATTTATTTGACTATTGACTTCAAAACCTCATAGTATTAATCGATAAAAATAAAGATATGTATATATATCTTATTCCCCTACTTCGAAAAATATGATTGTGGGTTTTGAAAAATATAAACAAATCCTCAGTAAATAAAATAAAATATAAAAAAGTAGTTTTTCAAAGAAACAAAAATATAGTGGAATAACTTTTGTTCAGTTGCACGTTCCGCCATTGACACCCAATCGTTCGTCTTCTTCTTGTACTCGGATGATACATAGAAAAGTTATATATATTTATAGTGAATGTAGAGAATATTTTAAAATCTTTTATTTTCATTTTCGATTTTACATTTAAATGTAAATATATTAAAAATATGGAAGAATATTTTTATATCTACATCGTTTCTATTTTATTTTCTTTACACTTGGTTAATTTGGAAAGTATTGCGGAATATTTTTATTTTAAAGAATACGATAATTTATTAGTGTATCTCGTTATTTTTTATTTTTAATTCATATCAACCTTCTTTTTTCTTCTTTTAATATTTATGAAAAAAAAATACGTGTAGATTTTATATTATAAAAAAAATACGTGTAGATTTTATATTATGCTAATATAAAATACGAGTAGATTTTATAAAATAAAATAGATTTTATATTAGCAAAAAAAATACGGAAGAAAAAAGAGTTTATATTACATCTCATTATGTAAAAAAAATTTATAAAATAAAATATGGAAAAAGATTTTATAAAATAAAATATAGAAAAATCATTATGAGATGTAATATAAAAAAATACGGAAGAAAAAAGATTTTATATTACATCTCATTAATATAGATATAAATGTAAAATCTACATTTAAAATAGATTATGCTAATATAAAATCTATTTTATAAATTTTCCACCAAAAAAACAAATAGTTATATTAATAAATGAGTATCCATTCCACAAATAGATGATTATGTGAGATACTGTGCTTGGAAAGGTTGTACCAAAGCATTAAGAAATTGTAAATTAAGTAATTGGCTTTAATTAGTTGTAACTTGTGCTTAAAATGTTGTAATTAAGAGTTTTTTATACCGTTTTTATAATATAGTATAGATATCAATTTTAACGTTTTTAAATAAAAACAACTTGATTTAACATAATAATATGTTAAATTTGATAATAAAAAAAAATTCAATGATTATAAAATCCAAAAAAATATTAATAAAAAATTGAAGGTAAATTAGAATATTTGATTTTTTTTCCATTATTATCAAATTAGTAAAAAAAGATATAAAAATGGAAATTTTAAACCAATGATTAAGATTGCTTCCTCTATTATTAAAATTTTAGGAATTCTCATCTAAACATCTAACATATATATATATAGGGTGTGTTTCTTTTACAAACCAAGTAATTTGTACAAACTATGCAAACCACTATATTAGGAAACAATAGATATATTTATGGATAATGATTATGATTCATTAATAATGATTGTGATGTATATGGAAAATGTTAAGTTTATTCATTATAATCATGATTTTAAATCAGGAAATATTAAGTTTATTCATTATAATCATGATTTTAAATTAGGAAACATAATAAAATCATATATTCATTAGACTTGATGAACGGCTAAGATTGGTTTGCATAGTTTGTACAAATTGTTTGGTTTGCAAAAGAAACGCACCCTATATATATATATATATATATATATAGAGAGAGAGAGAGAGGTTCAAGGGAAAACCTCAAATAATCGAAAAACTAAAGAACAATCTAATAGGCGTAGGATGTGATAATCCAATGGTTGTTATCTCAATGGCAATTTTGTAAATGAAAACAATATAAGGGTACATCTTATAACACATTACGCTGCATTAGAGGGTAAAATTGGAAAAAAATTCTCTTTTACCTTGTACCGATTGGATAGCCATAATTGAATCCCCTAAATCCTTTCCTTCTAAATAGATGCTTATCTCTAATTCTACCATAGATTCTCTAAATCAAAGTTTCGATTCAGCTCATACACACCATCATTATCGATTTTGTTAACAGAACAATCATCGATTGAAAGATAAATCATCATCGCTGTGGAAAATCAAGAATATAGTTTCATCGATTCATCTTCATCATCCTCCCTAGTAGGTTTGTTTTCAGTCTTTTCTTAAGTCAATACAATTCATCATTATCGATTTGTTACCAGAATAATCATCGATTGAGAGCTCCAGTCATCATCGATGTTGAAAATCAAGACCAGAGCCCATCAATTCATCTTCATCATCTTCACTTGAAGGTTTTTTTTTCCAGTCTTTTTCGTAAGCTAATACAGACCATCATTCTTGATTTGTATCCAGAAACTTCATCGATTGAAAGCTCCAATCATCATATCTGTGGAAAAAGAAAACGCAATCCCCATCGATTCATCTTCATCAGATTCACTTGAAGGTTTTTTTTACAGTATTGTTATTAAGGTACTGTACTTCATCATCTCCATCTATTTTGAACTCGGTTTCTGTCATACCGCAATCGTGGTTAGGGTTAGTGCAATATATTCGTTATTTCATATTCTTTGAATGGATTTGAGGATATTTTGATATTTGTCATTCCTTTTTCCATTACTAGTACCTCTAATCCATTTGAATCTGTTTATGGGTCATATAACTTGCAGTTTTAGGGCACAAATCCGATTTTCAGACAGGTAGAGAGGCAACATTCGGTCAATGGCTGAACAAGGTATATTTTTATGTTACTTTCATTGATTGTCATATAATTCCTATGTTTGCTAAACCTTTAAACTCTAGTTTTCATCATATTTTATTCATTGATATCATAAAATCTTTTTTTTTCCAGGTTTAACTAGGAAAAGTCCTAGGTTAATCAAGAACTCCGATAAGTCAGAGACTAGAGTTAGTAGAGGTTAGTATCTTTAAACAGTTATGTTCAAATAGGATTTAATGTATGTGTCAAATCCATAATCTTGTTTATGTTTGCTCCAGTATATTCAATTAGGGTCTCTGTTCAATTAATCAGTACAGTTGGTTGGTCCAGTATGCACTTGTGCATACAGTTATGCCACACATTAAAAAGAATATGTCTATGAGATAGATACACAACAAAATCATTACTTATTATGTTCAATCAAGTAAGTAGAGGTTATTATCTTTAAACATTTATGTTCAAATAGGATTTAATGAATGTGTCAAACCCATAATTTTGTTTATGTTTGTTCCAGTATGTTCAAATAATCATTATAGTTGGTCCAGTATGCACTTGTGCATATAGTATGTCACACATAAAAAAATATGTATATGAGATAGATAAACACCAAAATCAATTAACTGATCATGTTCAATCAATTTTATAACAGGTTCACCAAGTACATCCTTGGTTGTTGTGAATCCCGACAAGGATATTATCATGGACAAACGAAGACATAGGCAAGGTGAGAAGGAAAAAGTCCAGCATGCACTTGTGCATATAGTATGTCACACATAAAAAAATATGTATATGAGATAGATAAACACCAAAATCAATTAACTGATCATGTTCAATCAATTTTATAACAGGTTCACCAAGTACATCCTTGGTTGTTGTGAATCCCGACAAGGATATTATCATGGACAAACGAAGGCATAGGCAAGGTGAGAAGGAAAAAGTTCTGAAGGCAATAAAACGGGCAAGAGTACTTGTAGATGAAGGGGACTTAGAGGAGGTCAATCATCCAACTATTAGAACCCGAATGTCTCCCAAGAAATTGTTTGGTGTCTTACATTCACTGTCGCTTGAACAAAAAAAAGATGTTTTTCGTATGGGGTTTGGGTCGTTGTTATCTCTCCAAATTGACTCTATCCCGTCTACATTAGGGTATTGGGTTGTTAATAATCTTGATCCTATAAATTTGAAGATCAAGACTAGAAGGGGTCTGATCAATGTGTCTGAATATCTTGTGCATGCCATGCTTGGTATTCCCAATGGAGGGATTGATATACTAAGCTTAGGATTACGGGATAGGGAAGATCCAACACTTAAGGATTGGTATAGTCAATTTCCTAGTACTCAGATTACCCCTTCTGACATTGTTAGAGTTATTACGACCAATCGTGAGGGGGGGCATTTTTTAGGATGAATTTTTTGGCTTTATTTATAAACACCATGTGTTAGACAATGAAGATGGGTAGATGCATGTTGGGTATAGTTCATCGAATTATTGGTAGAGATGATATCGATAAGATGGATTGGTGCTCGATTATGGTTAGCTGTATTGCTGAATGCAAAGATGGATGGTCACGAGAAGATCCCAAGTGTTTTTTTGTTGGTCCATTAACGCTATTGGCGGTTAGTGTTTACTTGTTTAATAATTAATTAAGTTAATGTTGTTAACCACATGTGAATAAATATTTTTATGGATTTTTTTTTTTGGTAGTTATTGTATGTTGATGCGACACATTCCATGCATAGTCCTAATTTGAGACAAAGACCCGCGTTACTAGGATGGACAACGGATTTATTGAAGACAAGAGAGCATGAGGATCTTATGGAAGGGGGATTCGGTATCTTCCATATCAATCAAGATTTTCATGATCCAGTTAACATCCTTTACCGGGGTGTGCATGGTGATGAGTTTGCTCAAGCTGTGGAGGTAATCGATCGTGATGCACGTAGACCCGACCCCCAACCACAAGATGTCCAGGTTAATATTTGTATAACTAATTTTAGTATATGAATTGTATAATACGTGTATCTATCTCTTTTTTTAGTATATGAACTCCATTTTGATCATGTTCGTACAAGGGTATTGAAAGTAATTATTGTAACTGTTAACATGCATTTGTGCATAACAGTTGTTTATACATAATAGGTTTTTTCCTGCATCATATGCACGTGTGCATACACATGCACTTGTGCATATACATGCCACAATTTTGATCACATACACAAGTGCATGCGATGAACTTGTTCATCAAATGCACAATTGGTTCACATACACCTTTTTAAATACACATCGTTATTTGCTAAATCTATGTGTATGTATGTATATCAACATTGGATTGTTTTAAGGTATAAAATGTATATGGACATTGCGCACTTCTAAATGACAATTTTTTATTGATTATATTTAGTAATTAATGTCACATTACATAGGGGTTCATAGGGTTGATTGAGACGAAGTATGAAGAGATGCAACAACTCAAGGCCAGCATCTTGTCTTATGTCAACCAAGGACTTAGTTTATTTCCACAAAACGAGGAGATATACAAATGGAAATCAAAATTTTGTGGACACAACTATTCTGAAAAAGCAACTGAGGTAGTGGGAGAGTTATCTAATGATGGGGCGGCTATGTCTATTAAAGCGATCAGACAGACGTATGAGAGGCGCAAGGGAAAAGAACCAGTAGGAGATTTCGTTATAGCTACTCCTGCTCCTAGTAATGTGATCACTCCAACGGTAGGACCCCAACCACTGTGTAATGAAGGTATAGAGACACCAACCCAATTTTTCAACCACCCGGAAGTTGTTGATTATCTTGTCGAAGTAGACAAATCTGTGGAAAAAAGGTTGAAGGAGAGTACTCATTCCTTTGATGGCCCTGATTTCTCCATGAACTTGACTCAACAAATGGACGATGTAGTACAAGCAGCCAAAGTGGCGAGGGGTGAAATTCAACCGGCGAAGAAGGATGGTAAAAGGGTTGTCAAAGTCGCTGCCGTTTTATGTTCGCCATATGTGATGAGGCATGTTAATGTTGATGCCAAACTCGCCGGCGTGGAGTTCAAGATTTCAAGATCATTGTTTGCGATGATGGGTGACATTTAGTAAGTTCAATTTTTTTGAATATTAATGCTTTTTAATGCCGTACACATGGTGTTACATGTTATGAATCAGTTATGGTCTAACATTTTTTGTAATATCCAAGAATTTACACATAACATGCACATGTGCATAAAAGTGTATTTTTTTTCATAACATGCATGCACTTGTGCATGTCAAGCGATTGTGCATAACATGCACCTGTGCATACATTTCATTTGTGCATGTATATATCCATATTACAAGGAATACAGTTCGTTGTCGGTTTTTGTATTCATATAATTATCCCTTAAGTATTATCTTTGTTCCAATGTTAGCGATCCTGTGTTTGAGACTGATTTTGGAGCCATGGCTTATCGTGTCACAATGGAAAGCCTAATACCTGGAGCTAAAGTGATTGCCAATGTTATTGACACATGGAGTGTGTTGCTGAACGCCGAAGAAATGCAAAAGGCCCCCGAATCTCCGTCACGATATTTTTTTCATACGTCAATGCTGGTTTGTGTCATTTCATATATATTTATATTTTAATAAATGTTTATGATAATTTTTCCATTCAATTGTTATTAGATTTAACACGTATTTGTTGTCGTTTATTCAGACACGTGACATGATAAATTCTGACATGAGCCCTGTTGAGATGTACGGGAATTTTTTTGTTAACTTAACTGAAGCTATGGATAGACATCAAGATTCCACTTCTTTTAAGAACATTGATCTTGTGAGTAGGTTCGGTCTAGTTATAGTCTTATTTATTTTTGTTATTTGGTTGTTACTAATGTGTTAATATTAATTGTATTTTAATAGGTTTTCTTTCCAATCGTTGAAGCTGAACATTGTTATTTATTAATCTTCAACCTTAAGAGGGTTGCGTTTGTTGTATTAGACAACATTTCTGTCGATGTTCCAGTTGAAAACAAGTATGGGAAGACCCCTTTATTATTGGTGAGCACATATACATTTTAGAATGCATATCTATAGTAGTATATGCACACGTGCATGTTTATTGATACACTTATTAATTTTAGTATATTATATTATTTATTTGTCTAATTTTTTGTTATTTTTATTTTCAGCAAACCGTGTTTGTTGAATATCTCCATTTTGTGTCCCATAAAAAAGCCACGGCTATTGAAAAGTGCAACTTGGCTAGGCTTAAAATGAAGTGGCGCACAGTGCAGAATTATACAGATTGTGGCATATTTGTCATGCGTCACATGGAAACTTATATGGGTCAGTCAGTTAGCAGGTGGGACTGTGGGTTAGATAAAGAGTCTTCTAACCAACATGTTCAGTTGAGTCGGTTGAGGTACAAATACGCCGCCAAGATTCTACTTTCCGATATGAATATTCATCGAGCTAAAATGTGCACATTGGCGGATGAATTTGATGCCATTGATCGAGAAACTCAAAAGGCTCTAATGGAAAGTGCTCTTGATACATTTAGCAAAAGGGAGAAGCGTTTTTTAATATAGTTGTGGAAAAGGAAAATGTTTCTTTAGGAGTATGGACATATTTTTGTTTATGACTATTTGGATTATGGTTTTTTGTATTTTTGTTGGTTGTGTGATAATTTGATTGATGTTTAGGGTTCTGAATCAGTTATAATTTTTCAATTTAATCATTGTTTTAATTTTTAAATTATTTATATTATGTATCGGTTTCATGGTAGAAATTATATACCTGTTATGCATATTTGCATCAACATGCACATGTGCATATACATGCAGTAATTCGATTATGGGCACTTATACTCGTATCAAACACTAGCTTACTATGTCATATATCTCATACTCAATGTATGTCCAATATGATTTGGAGCCCGGAGTTGGTATAATGGTCAATTGATTTTGTGTATAACATTCGTTTACATCATAGATAAATGTATGAAACAATTATAAATCTTGGTTTTCACTCTAAAAAATAATATGAAAATTCTCAAACAAATAATGAACCAAATGTAATATTATCATACTGTTCTTCAAACAAATAATTCTGGAAAACATACACCTGTGTATGTATATGCACCTGTGCATGTACATTCACATGTGCATGTGCATTGACTAATTCGATTATGGGCACTTATACTGGTATCATACACTAGCCTACTATGTCATTTATCGCATAGTCAATGTATGTCCAATATGATGGAGTCCGGAGTTGGCATAATGGTCAATTGATTTGTGTATAACATCCGTTTACAGCACAGAGAAATGTATGAAACAATTAAAAATCTTTGTTTTCACTCCAAAAAATTATATGAAAATTCTCAAACAAATAATGAACCAAATGTAATAATATCCTACTGTTGTTCAAACAAATAATTCTGGAAAACAACTTGATACTAGACATTCTACTCACCCACCTTATTTTTTAAAGGACAATTCCTAGAATCATGCCTAACTTTTTCGCCACATCTTCTACATAGTCTCTTTGGTTTGGTACTCTCAGATATAGCTTTCTCAACCCTGCTCTTCAATCTTTTTCCAGTTCCACATCCTTTGTTTCGTATTCCTGTTGGGTTATGTATATCAATCACATCAGGTTTGGAGATACCGACAATTGATTCCATCACGCTATCCTTGTTCTGAGTTGTTTGTGAAGGCATACTAGCTGCGATTTCCTTCTTTAACTGAATTAGTTGCTTCACATATTCTTCCAACTTATCATCGTCATTGCTTAACATACTAACGCAATGGTCAAATGCAGCTCTCCCTTCATGCACAAGTTTTGTCCGTCTCTCATTTGTTTCTCTCGGCCATATCCTTTTCATCAACATTTCTGTGGGTATTAGATCTCTTGTCCATCGCTTTAATATGTATTTATCCGGTATTCTTTGAAATTTGTGACGCCTCAACACACAAAATATATGACGACATAAAATCCCGTGCAACACAAAGTGTAAGCAAGTACATTTTATTGTCTCGTCACTCTTCTGCAGTACAACCTACAAAGTTTATTTTTTATGTCAGTTTACCAGTCAATGGTTAGAACACTTTTACAATATTCACAAGTGCATTTCTATCAAACATGTGTGAATTTTGAAAAAAAAATTCAAATCTTGATTAGAACTAACAAAGCATACCTTATTTGTGAACTCTCTTGGGACGGGGGTGGCATTTGTATCACCTTCATTATCGTTCACTTCAATATCTGTAGTTTCTGTTACAGTAGACACCTCTGTACCGTCTTCTGAATGTTAATTTTTGATTGAACATGACCATATTGAATCTTGTATCTGCTTCTGAACCAAGATGAACATGTCACGAGTGTACACCATACTTGCATTCCGCTCAATTGCTAGCGGGGTTTTCAAGGTAGGTGATGTCGTTGTTGTCTTATGGTCAAGGATGGATTGATCGTGTCGTTTATCCATTGCAGCATCAAATAAATCACCAAAGGCAAGCAGTGTTGCACCGAAATGTGCAAATTGTGAGAAGAAATAATTCTCACTTTCTGATCTTGATGTTGTCCTCATCAAACCTGAAAGGGGTAATTCTCTGAAATACGCCGGTATCCACATTTCCCTCATATCAAACATCATAGCCAACCATGTATTGCCTTGTAGATCAAATTCATCAATTAATGAGCACCATTTACTCTCAAACTCTTCTGGTGTCAACTTATTATTCCAAACCAATTTGTTGTATCTTGCCTTGAAGTCAGTGTAGTGGCAAACGTTGTAATTGACCTAAAAATAAGATATAATGTATTTTTTAGTGCAATATAGAGAGAGTAGAAGTAAGTGTATTGTATTAGGATCTACATGCCAAAAAACAAGTTCATGTGATGCACAAGTGTACGCAATGCACAAGTGCATGTGATGCACAAGTGCATGTGATGCACAAGTGCATTGATGCACAAGTGCATTGATGCACAAGTGCATTGATGCACAAGTGCATGCAAATCTAAAGTGTTTGTCGTGCACATGTGCATTATATGCACTACCAATCTCGTATCATAAATTGTGCAAAGGGCATGTCATATTCAAGATCATATCTTTATACCTTTGATGTCAACTTGTTACCTATGTGCCACATGCACAACCTATGTCTTGCTGTTTGGAAAACAATATCTATTGCGATCTTCATAGCCGCACATTGATCTGTAACTACTAAGGTTGGTTCCTTTTTATGTGCTTTTAAGAAAGCTCTAAGCAGCCATTCAAATAAGTTCGTATTCTCATGCGCAACCACTCCTGCTCCGAATGTGACACATTTTTTATGGTTATCAATACCGGTAAATGGTACAAATATCATTTGGTGCCTAAAAGAGATAAACATTGTTATTATTGTTAATGAGCATGCACATGTGATTATTGTTATTTTAAAATACAGATAATTGATACCTATTTGTACGGTATGTACCATCAAATGAGACAATATCACCAAATGCCCCGTAATTACACTGTGCAGTATCATCCGCCCAGAAAGCAGCCACCATTTCACTGTCTTCACATTTGTATTCAAATACAAAATTTGGTACGTGTTCCTTCCGGTTATTCATTTTCTTAATTCACATTTTTGAATCCCCCTCTCCAATGTAGTTGTTATAGTCTCTTTGATGATTCTTGAAATCCACCTTTGTTCCACTCACAGCTTCATGCCCACCTTTTAGGCCACACAATAATGTATGGGTCTTTGAAGCACCAAGTTTTTGTGTCGCACATATCTTTATCAATTCCCTGTCACAATATAGTAATTGTCTTCTCTTCCGTGTAAGATGCATATGTTCGGGACGGATCAGTGGGTGGTTGTGCTTATCTTCAAATCCATATACTCTGTATGATGATGTGCCGGGAACAAGTTTAAACTTTATGCACGCCTTACACCCAGTTTTTTTGAAACTTCTGTTTCGCTTTTTCTTATCCGGTTTCCCGTTCAATGTGTCAACTTGTACATCTCTTGGGTACCCTGACCTACTGCATAAAACATATTTCAACTTGACTATGTCGTTTTTTTTTGTTTTTTGTGTTCCCCGTCTCACCTCGAACCCCGCTATATCTGCATAAGTTGTATAACATTCAATGGCTTTATCAATTGACTCATACACCAACCCAACTTTAGGTATAACACAAGGATCCACCCTTGGTATCCAGAACGTTGATCCTCTTGGAGTATTGATTTCAATTGCTTGTCCTGCATTTTTAGATTAGAAAATAATTAAATTAATTATTCATTAACAATTTCATACTTTCACTAGTATTCATACAAACGCATATTGCAAACAGTATAGTACTTGTGCATTTCTGTTATACACCTGTGCATAACATGCGATTGTGCACAAAATGCACTTGTGCATATTACTCACTTGTGCATAACATCACATGATACTCATTGAATAACATGCACTTGTGCATACACATGAACCTGTTACTTGTTATTCAATTGTTAATATGCATTTGTGCATGTTTTCCAACTATTGTGCACTTGTATATGCATTTGTGTATGTCATTCAACTATAGGAACACATATTCTTTACAGACACTCGTATATGCATTTGTGCATATACGACCTGCAATCCTTAATTTCGACCAAAAGCAAACAACTAAGATTATAAATTCTTTACACACAATCGTATATGCATTTGTGCATATACGACTTGCAATCCTTAATGTCAACCAAAAGCAAACAACTAAGATTATAAATTCTTATTCTCACTCGTATATGCACTTGTGCATATACGAGTTGCAATCCTAAATTTCGACCATGGTTACTTTAGAACTCAAAAAACTAGTTCACTTCAATCATCATACTTAACGTAAATCATTAATTGTCATTTAAATAATGGTTTAGAATGCCTACCTGATTGTAAATCGTTACCCTCTAGATCACAATCAACGTCTTCATCA
Source organism: Arctium minus (assembly GCA_954870635.1). Classification (NCBI taxonomy): domain Eukaryota; kingdom Viridiplantae; phylum Streptophyta; class Magnoliopsida; order Asterales; family Asteraceae; genus Arctium; species Arctium minus. Next base: position 150,268,999 of record OX941081.1, read on the forward strand.
TCATTGAATCCATCTCTGCCCAGATTTCCTCCATTATTTGATTCTTCGTTTATGTTTTCCACCACTGGTTCCATATCGCCCATTTAATCAATTGGTTGAAGCCTAATCGATTTGTTGCAGGCTTAATCTTCTGAATTGTAGTCGATTTCACGATTTTGGTTGAAGAATGCTGGGTCGAATTGGAATGGTTGCTTAATACGTTCATTTTGATTACAATCAATCCACTAACAAATTTGCCTACATTTTAGGCAACGATTTATTGCATTTATTATTATCTTTTCCAATTATAAAAAAAAGCTAATTTACTATAATAACCTTTTCATTTATTAAAAATCATTTAATTGTTGATTATTAATGTCCTTTGGATTAGGTTTAATCTATGATTACTAAGTTGTTCTTTAGTTTTTCGATTATTTGAAGTTTTCCCTTGAACCAGACCCTATATATATATATATATATATATATATATATATATATATATATATATATATATATATATATAGGGGTTGTTTCATTTGCAACCCTTAAAAAAGTTGCAAACTTTGCAACCCATATCTTAACCGTCGGATTCATGATCGGCGGTTACAATAGATATGTGGTCCAATATTTTTAATTAAAAAAATAGAAAAATAAAAATAAAATAACCGTCGATCATGAATCCAACGGTTAAGATGTTGGTTGCAAAATATCCTTCCACTATATATATATATATATATATATAATTCATATAATATTTTTATGATATATATTATATTATATAAATATATTATATAATTGTAATCTAGATATATTATACTAAAAATATTATTTATATTACATATACTATTTGAAGATTATAATTAAATTATCAATATTTTAATGGGAGGCCGTGAGTCATGGCCTCTCTCCACTATCAGATCGATGTGTGAGAGAGCAACAATGGAGAAGCAGGTCGTTGTTTGAGGGAGCAGCGATGGAGAAAAGGCGACTATAGTAGGGTTTTTTCTTTTAATGGTGGGTAGTTGAGATAAGGGTAGGTTGGGAAAATTAATGGCTGAATCTAGAGGACTTCAATTTTTTAGCTGACCGATTCAGCCATGGGTTGACCGAATAAGCCGGTTCCAAACACCCAAATATGGCTGTGCAAATCAGCCATATCTTCCATACAGACCATTAAGCGACAACCGAACAACCCCTAAGGTAGGAAGCTAAAAAATACAAGTTTTTTCCGTAAAATTTTCATCTTTTTCCTTTTTAATGGGGGCCCATCCCCCCCCCCCCCCCACACACACACACACACACCACCACCACCCAACATATACATCCGTCCCTGGTTTCACAGTCCGACCCTGTGTAGCCCCCATGGTTCAAATATACTAATCCTTGTTTCACCAAATAACAAGCCCAAAAACTCGAAGGAATCAACTTTTTTACAGTTTTAAACCACCGTAAAACTTCACCATTTCATTGCCCAAAACATAGAATGAGTAGAATGAAAAAAGATACTTAAACCCATACTTGCATTAAATTGCACGAAGATAGAACTACAAAATGAGCACCAGCAGTTATTGACTTAACAATATCTAAAGTTACTAGTAAATCCTAGCCTTCATTAAAGTTAGGGGTTTAAACCTCAACAAAAGTGAAGAATATATGAGTATCATATACAGAGATTATATATATTAAAAAAAAGCAAAGTATATACAAAATGAAATTAAATTGCAAGAAAAATAAAGCTGAAGTTCTACAATTTGACTACTCAAAATACACGATAAGCATAAGAGCTTTGGCAGTTGACACTTTTGTGACTCAAAGAAGAGTTTTAAACCCAAACTTTTACTTCTCTTCCCAATAAAAAAAAACAGACTTTTGCTCTTTTTTTTTTTCTTTCTTAAACCTTTATCTATACTCAAAAAGTTATTTTCTGTTTTGTCATCATGAGACAACAACAAAGGGTTGAAAACACTACTATTAATAAAACATTTTTCAAATATATATAAAACAGTACTTTAATAATATTTGTGCTGCAACAAATTATATATATATATATATATATATATAGGGAGAGGTTCATTTGCAACCCTTAAAAAGGTTGCAAACCTTGCAACCCACATCTTAACCGTCGGATTCATGATCGACGGTTATAAAAGATATGGGGTCCAATATTTTTAATTAAAAAAAGAGAAAAATAAAAATAAAATAACCGTCGATCATGAATCCAACGGTTAAGATGTGGGTTGCAAAGGTTGCAACCTTTTTAAGGGTTGCAAAATATCCTTCCACTATATATATATATATATAAGGTCAAGTTCAAGGGAAAACTCTAAATAAATGGAAAACTGAAAAACCACGAAAAAACGAATGAAAAAATATGTGAATATGGATGTCAAATTAACGAGAAAAATATGATCGTTTATTTGGTGTAATTTATTTCGCTCGAATTTTGTTCATTTTTCGTATTTTTTCGAATAAAAAATAGGGGGTGGAGGTTTTTTTAATTTAAAAAATATTGTTGTAACCGCCTGTTTAATCATATCCATCAAATCATCTAATCTAACGGTCGATAAGGTGTTTTTTAGTTTTTCATTTATTTGAGATTTTCCCTATATATATAAATAGAGAATAGATTGGAGAGAAAAAAAATTCTTGAATTTAGATAATTTTCTAAAATTTAATATAAGGAGTGAGATGATTTTTTTTTTCTAATTCTTTCCCATTAAAGGGACTGAATGCGTTATTATTTTATATAAAAATTTTCTAAAAAATATATTGGTATGATAAAATTAAAAAATACTTTAATAATATAATTAATGCTGAAATATTCAAAGTAGAAAATCTATTGGAGTTAATGTAATTGTTTATTTTAGAAAATTCAACTTTTAATTTGAGAAATTATAAATAATTTATTGTATATCATCTTATGGAGTTATTAATTTCAGTCTTGATTGCTACATGAATTTCATATGATATACTTGGCTTCATCACCTCATAATGAAAGGGGTCTTCTCGTATTTGTAAGTGGTAACGCGATATTAGGTGTTCCATTTAATTTTTCTATTGAAGTCGAACCTAAACTTATGTTCGAGAGATAAAGTATGTAGGGATTTTCGTATGACTTCTCATGCCAAGTGCTTTAGAACAGTTACATGTAGCTTCATTAATTGAAGTTCTGTAGCGGTTTGGCTATGAAAGTCGACATCTTTTAACTAAAATCTTCATGTAAAGTACAAAAGGCCAGAACCATATGAGCCTGCAATTGGACTCACAAGTCACAACTCCACATATTCCTATTGTAATGGGAACCATACGACATTGCTTATTATGCTATACAATCTGTTAAAGCACAATTTTATTGAATTCAAGATCATCATTATCTGAAGATGGAAAACTGAAGTCAAAGCTGGAAAAGTCGTCTCAACAAATAGTCTAGGGTCCTTTTGTAATAAATAGTCAAAGTATGTTTTTGTATTTTCTTTATTTGTCTTTTAATTTTGTTTATAGTTGTTTTAGTAGTTGGGCCCAAGCTAAGCCAAACCCATTAGGCTTATATGCCTAAGTATAAATTAGTTTTTATAAGTTAATTAGGTTAAGTTGGAAAGTGGGTGGTAATTATTGTTAGGCTGCTTGTTTGAGCCGTACACAGAGAAGAGAGAAAGAGAGAGTAGAGGCATGAGAGAGATAGAAGCAAAGAGAGTTCGATTTCTTCATCAAGAACACTTGTAATCGTTTGATTAATCAATACCAGGTTTGCATTATCGTAGTGTTTAATTGTTTGCTTGATTGAATTGTTAATCATTGGGACACACAATTGGTATTAGAGCAAGTTACAGATTGAATTGAATTTTTATTCGATTCTGTTTTTCTGTCAAAGATTCAAAATTTATTATTGTGTGATTATTCATTCAAGTTGTTATTGTTTGGATTGTGATTGATTTGCCTATTATCGTGGTTGAGTATTGTTTGATTTGAATATTGCATCGTCTTTGATTGCCTATCTGTTGTTTTTGGATCTGTGCGGTTGTTCACGAGCACTGCACTGTGTGGTTGATTGATTTTTAATAAAAAGTGCTAGTTTTTGAAATTAAACGTTTGCAATCAGTTCTAGTTGTTTAATCGATCGAATTGGCAAAGTTTTGGAGTGTAATTTTGAGTTTTCGATTGGTTTATGGGCTGATTTTTGGTTTCTGGGTCGAAGAACTTCAAGAACATACCGGTCGCCCGACAATCACTCAGTCCATACCGATCGACCGCATAATACCGGTTGTTCATATCGGTCAATCCTCAATACCGGTCACCCGGTAAACTCACAGTCAACATCGGTCAGTACCTCGTACCGGTCGACCCTATACCGGTCAAAGCCATTATCGGTTCAAGTCTTTACCGGTCACCCGGTTATCTCACATCTTATACCGGTCAAGCTAATTTACCGGTCAACATTGTATTGGTCCAAGTCAATACCGGTCGAAGCATAGTGTCGGTCGAATTCATATTGGTCCATATACTTTATCGGTCCACACACAATACAGGTCAAGCAAATTACCGGTCGAACAAGTTACCGGTCAAAGCAAGCTACCGGTCGACCCATATCTCGCGCAAACCCCAGTCCTTCTCCACTTTGCGCCACTCGCGGCTCGCGCAAACTTCCCTTTGCGTGACCCTCTTATCGCGCAAACCCTCTCTTGCGCTACCTTCGTGTCACGCAAACTTCTCTTTGCGCGACCCATAGCTCGTGCGAACCTCTGCTTTGAGCGACTGTCATCTAGCGAAAACCTCAAGTTGTGCCACGGTCTTCTCTCGCAAATCCTCCTTTGCGCGACCCTCTTCTCACGCAAACTGAAACTTTGCGCCACCTGCTTCTCACGCGAACTTCATATGTTATTATAATTGAGATACATGTCTTGTGTGTTTAATTGTAATAACAAAGCATGAGCTCGCTAAAAAAGGAGCATGAGATACATATCTTTTTCTTATGACTACCTTGCAAAACTTACTCTATCTTGAGCTGTTTTGTGCATTGTTTTGTTCCAACTTGTATTTACTGGTCTCATGATTCTTTTTGTACAAAATTTTGGTCTTTTCTACTTTATGATTTATGGGTTATTTGTGTTTCTTTTAACTTCAGTTGAGAGGGAGTTCACATGCCATATTTTTCCTTTTTCATCAATGCTCTGTTATGGATGTTCATCATTGTCTGGCATTTGTGAACTTTTTTGTTATTTTGTTAATTGTCTCTATGATTACTTGTTTTGTAAGTGTACCTTGCAAGAGTGTATGATCATCTTTATAGGGACGTAGAAAGAGTGTAAGGTTTGACCGGTTGAAGGGAGCTTGGAAGACGAATGTAGACTAGCTTGTACATCTGCCCATTGCTACTCCCCGTCCCATATTTTGCTTTGTCTTGGGATCCTGCACACAACCAGAGACAAAAATGGTAACTGAGGCCTATATCACATAACTGACAAATGAAAATAAGGCTAACAGAGTAAGGAACATAGAGTGTGTCAGGTAATAATAGATTTGGTGTAGAAACAAGGCCACTATGAATAACAGGCACTTGTGTTTCATTAACATGAAAGGGGTGTATCAGATGTCTTGGTGATAAATAGCTTAGAATGTGTTGTTATATGCTTACAACACTTTGAAACAAATAAGTGAATAACCAAGATGCCAAAGCCGAAGTACTGAACCCGGAGGTGTGGCCATAGAGTTTGTAGAGCTTGACATAACCGGCTTCAGAAGAGCAATGACATAATCATGAAAATAAACAGGCACCGAGGAGGTAGAAGACGATGCTAGAGGTGGTGCATAAAACGCCTCAACTCATGTAGTCCCAAATGGAGTCTTAGAGTTTGCCCAAAATAATGCAGATTATTGGGATAGTCTCACTGATAGTGGCGGGGATGTTGCTTGTATTTTCTTTTTGGAAGGGTGTCCTAGGCTATGTATAAATGAGATACATGTCTTGTGTGTTTAATTGTCATTACTTCATATGCATGTATAAATCTGATCACCTGATAAGTTTGACCTAACTGCTACTTTTATGATTATTGGGAATTTTGGCTATTGTTCATCATGTGGACTTTGATGGGATAAATATTGACATTATTTGGTTATGATTGTGTAATATCATGGGATTTATGTATATCATTGTTGGACTTACATGTTTTAGATTTTTAGACCTAAAATGGGATTTGAGCTATGTGAGGTTTTATACATGTATCTTGTTGATTCGAAAGATGTATAGAGATGGATATTGCATGTATATGGGATGAACCATGGGTAAGCGCTAGGAGGATGTAGTCTAGGGTGCCACCATGACGGTATGCACCTAGACCTCCGCCATTTGGAGTAATGCTTGGGAGGTAGTCTTCAAGTGTGTCAGGCCTTCAGGATGTTGCTCATGAGAGTGAACATCAAGGTACATTGACTTGAGGTGAAGCTCTTTGGTGTGATGGGTCTCCCCCATTGATTACTTTATGACCCTTATTGACTATAATTTATATATATGTTTATGCCATACTTTTTGTACAACTCACTAGGCTCGTTTGGCCTTACACTTGATTGGTTGATGTGTATCTCAGGTTCTAGCGGCGCGCCCGCCAAGAAGGTCTAGATGACTTTAGATGTGAGCTCGGGGATATTTTTGGGACGCCATTATAGAAGACAATTATTTTGGACATAGATGACAACCAATTGTAATCTTATTTCTCATTTAGGAATTAGATTGAGAGGTTGTTATCCTTATTGTTTTGTTATTACAAACTTGTAATTACACAGGCGTATATTGCTCCTTTTTTAGCGAGCTCATGCTTTGGCATTTATTTGATTACCATATTTCCATTTTCCGGAAATTTTTGCTTGTCCCATTTTTGGGGTGTTACAAGATAGACCTGGTTTATTATATGTAGTGTCTGCAGTTCTAATAGACCTTAGAGTAATGTGGTCAATGCTGAAATATGGACCCACAATGCTCGAGCTACAGTCGTGGTCCATGTAACAAATGATAAGACCAAATGTGTGCAGTGGAAGACCCGAAGAGGCTCTCCACTATACATAAACTGCTTTCTAATGTTCTCAAGGAAACAATTACCTGAAGGTTGCACAAATGACACCTGGTTTCACGAATAGACAGAGAAGATTGCATCAAATCATATTTGCTGAGAGGGATTACGAAAAGTCAGAACAAGAAGAAAAGGAAGATGGATCAAGGCCACAGATTGCTGTTTTAGATTGTGCTGAGAAGGGTTACACCGTTATTACTATGCGGTGCAGGGATCGACCGAAGCTGTTGTTTGATACTAATTGATATGCAGTATGTAGTGTTACATGGAGTGGTTCTGGTTCACACATGGTAGATGGAAGCTTATTAGGTACTACAGTTTCTTGTTATTACTTTTAAGATGGGTTTGATTTGGTATATTTGTGGGCGAAGTAGTTGAGCCAAAATGCTTATATAACAACCCATGGATAGAAGACTAGATTTGTGAGCTACCAATAACTTATACCATGGTTTAAGGTTGATTTGTCTCACAAAATATTTGTTCTCAGAACATCTTACTCTGATCAACATTACGTAAAAAGAAAGAAGGAACCTACTAAACTCCCAGAAAAGTGAGTATTTTTGTTTGTAACTTTTGCTTTGAATAATTTAACCAAGTTCAATATAATCTTTAACTGCAAAAAGTTTTCTTTTATACCAGATATGGAACCCTCTTAGAGTTTTTTGATCGTATGACCACTTCAGTGAGGTTGCTCAATATGCGTAAACAGTTGCCTACTTTTCAAAATATATGCCGTCAAGTTGAAACACTCACAAAAAGGTAATTGAAAGTTGGATTATGTTTTTTAGTTTCTATTATCCTATTTGGGTAGAAGTTAGCGTGTTCACTTGTGTTGATCTTTGATCTTAGATTTTGTTCACATTCCAAAAATCAAATGACATTACTTTTGGGCATAGTTCTTTAGGCGTGCTTTACATCATTCATGTATTACGTTGTCATAATATGGTTAGAAAATGATAACATACACATAACATATTATCTTCATAGGGCCGGTTCAAATAAGAAAGGTAAATATCGTGAGAAGGTATGAAGGAAAGGTTAAGAGAAGATTCATATGCGAATTATTGAAAAAATCTATTTGAAGAATGCATATGTGAACCAACGTTATAGATTATTCATATGGGTTCACATATGCATATTTGAATTGATTTTTGAGTGATTCACATATGAAGTTTCCCTTAACCTTTTTCTTACATTCTCACGATATGTAGCCTTCTTATTTGAACCTCCCACTATCTTCATATTATTATTATTTGAACTTTATTTATCAATAGCATCTAACAGGAGAAAATATGCGCAAAAGTGGTTATCATGTTTATCTTCTCAACCATAACCGTATCCTTTTTGTTAGAACCAGACCATTATATAATTCTTTCATCTTTATAGGAAATTATCGTATAGGCATCTTGCATAAATAAAGTTCATTTTCGTGAGGCCATTCAGGCTAATAAGATACTATTACACAATAAAAAGACTTCAAGCATGGAGCTAGAGAGGTACCACATAAATTTCCATAAGCAAAATAATTTTCTTCTCTATTCTCTCTTTTATTGTTATGGTTATTATTATTATCATTATAGTTATAATAATTGGAAATTAGCTAAGGACACAACTAAACTAGCAACCACTTTTTATGGAGCTTGAATTCCCCAACTCAAATTTACCTGTGTTGGGTGGTGCCACTAGGCTAAAGACAGAAGCTATTATTAAGGGGACATCATAGTAGCTTACTCATGCAATATTCTTTTAATTTATTTCCAAAATTCTTCTGGAGGTTATATCTAAAACCCACCACATTATAGTAATTATCGTCATTAAAAATGACTTTTTTGGAAACATGAGTGATAAATGTAACACTCAGAATTTTTTGTATTAAGAAAATAGGCATGCGACTCAAAGCAAATCTATGCAGTCAACATGGAAATTGGTCAATAGGGGTAAATTGATCATTTTATCTAATCTGTCTATCAAATTCTATCTTACCAAATGTCTTGTTATGTTCTGTCCTACCTGTGTGGATACCAAACACACCCTTACAAAAGTCCAAATACTAATAACATGGACATCACCAAAACTCCATTCTTGGTGCAAGTTCATGTTAAGAAGTATGTGGAGGAAAGAGACGTGGCGTCTATTTCGGATGAAAATGGTAGCAAGTCCCACATGAGTAGAACGATGAAGCCACCAGTTGTGCGCAAGGGAAAACTAATTGTTGTCGATCTTGCAAGTTCTGAGCGTATTGATAAAGTCGGGTATGAGACATAACTTATTGGTTATTTTGTTAATTATTATCACTGTTTTCATGTTATGTTTTGTATTGGTGGTGTTATTTTTCTGGAAGTGAAGGACATACGTTAAAGGAAGCTAAATCTATTAATCTTTTATTAAGTGCACTTGGAAAATGTATAAATGCATTGGCAGAAAACAGTTCTCATGTTCCAGTTCGTGACTCCAAGCTTACAAGATTGCTTCGAGATTCATTTGGAGGTGAGTTTGTCACATTGTTTATTTATTTCACGGTTTCACCCCTATAAATTTGCACCAAGAATTGTGTTATCGACATGGTTGAATATTTGCAGGCACAACAAGAACTTCTCTCGTTATCATCATCGGTCCATCTCCTCGTCATAGAGGAGAGACGTCAAGTACGATAATATTTGGGCAAAAAGTAAGTTATTATGCCGATTACCATACGAATCATCCATTTTCACCAATCATTTTGAGTTTCTGATAGTTTCATTGGTTTTTTTATGTAGGCTATGGAAGTAGAAAATATGTTGAACATAAAAGAAGAATTCGGTTACAAGAGTTTGGCCAACAAGCTTGATGTACAAGTAGAATCTCTCATTGCAGAACACGAGAGGTAGCAAAAAGCATATCGAGACGAGGTTGATAAAATAGGGTTGGAAGCAAATATCCAAAGCTGAAAAACGTCATTCCGATACATTGGAGGTAATCACATGCGCGAATACTTAGTCCTCCACAGTTATGCAGTTATGAATAAAACATATTACTTATTCTTGTTACGTCTTCAAAAGAAGAGATTGAAATATCAAATAGATTGTTTGGAATCGATAAAGAAGCTTGAAGCACCATTGACGGTAAATCAAGAAAAGCAGGGAGATGGAAGAGTCAAAGTTATTTGGAAGGATCTCGTAACCTATAAACCACGAGATTACCGACTACTTATTAACAACTAAGGAGTTGTTTACTAAACGTTTAACTTGTAAATATTTCAAGTCGAGAAGAAAGGAAATAGAACAAAAAATTAAACATGATTGTTCGTTTCGGGTTCTTGATTTCGATTTCAAGATGATTCGCGTTGTATCGCATACAAGTACGTAACTATTTTGGCAAATAAAATAAAAAATGGGCTCATAAAAGAAAAGAGCCACAAAGCCTAACGACAATTTGGTGGTAGCCCATATGTGATTTCATGGGCCCATAATTTTAAGAGCCCTAGCTAAGCCTTATCAGCCAGCCCGTTAAGCGATCTAGGATTCTAGGTTTTCAATTGCGGCTTTCTGTATAAAAACTGAAGCCAACAGAATCACAGATTTTACATAGCAAATTAGGGTTTTTGTAGAGCTTATCTTCTCAACGCCTTCCGCCCAAAAATCTGAATAGAAGAGGTTAAAGTGACGGCATAACCGCTGTCCGCCTTGGCTTAGCGCCATCAACGCTGTGTCTTGGCCCTCGGTTTTGACTACCATCATCTCTTCAGTTCATTTATAGGGTTTTTTTAGTTGTAAACTTTTTTAACTACACAGTTCATAGCAGCAATGGGAAAGGTATCGAAGGCTGATAAGAAGATCGCTTACGATCAGAAACTCTGTCAGCTTCTTGACGATTACACGCAGATCCTTGTCGCTGCTGCTGATAATGTTGGTTCCAACCAGCTTCAGAACATTCGACATGGTCTTCGAGGGGATTCTGTTATCCTTATGGGCAAAAATACTATGATGAAACGATCTGTCAGGATGCACTCTGAGAAGACTGGAAACAAGGCTTTTTTGAATCTCATTCCTCTCCTTGTTGTAAGTTGAAACTCAATTTTTATCGGTTTTCTAGTTCATTTTACCCAATTATTATAGATCTCGTGAATATAAGATTGCTAAAATTAACAAATCTCAATTTGAAATATTCACTATTTTAAGACGATTGTTTCTTTGTTTTTGTTCAAATGGACATGATTGTTTTTTTGTTTCAAAATGATGTTTGAAATCTATGGTGTCCATTGTGAGCCATGACAATTGACTGTTTTTTGAATTTACTAGATCGACATTTTGGAAGATTAGCATTTATTGTGACTAATATTTTTGGAATATAGGGAAATGTTGGTTTGATCTTCACCAAGGGTGACTTGAAGGAGGTCCGTGAAGAAGTTGCCAAGTACAAGGTGAAGCTTTTACTTCTTACTATCATTTGTAATTCATTGCTACTCTTATTCTCGCCATCTAGCCATGACTTGCATTATGCAAAGTAGATGCTTATATATGGTCGACAACCTTTTTTTTATTTTACATTTGTTGATTTTTTATGGTGCCATGCCATATATATTTTTAGGAATGGGGTAGGCTTTTGTAGTTGATTGCCTTTATATGTCAAAAATGGAAACAATGATTGCATTTTTCTTTGCCTGTGAGGTTGTTAATTGGCGATCATTCTTATATTAATGACAATGGGTTTTACTTTATTACATTTCATTGGACTTGTCTGTACTCCTGTTTGCTTGGGAAGGGAGGAGCTTTTTGTTTACAATAGTCACTCTTAAAGTGGTGCTTTTTTTGTTTACCAATATTATATATTATGGTTTTGCAATATACATTTACGGTCAGCAAGATATAATTGCTTTTAATAAGTATTGGTCTTGATTTTAATGTAATCTGCAGGATGAAGTATTGGGGAAATGTTGAACCTAGTTTTTTTCTTCTTTTTGTTTTAGCTTATTTAGATTATTGCCTCTGCTGGTCCAATGCAGGTTTTTTACTAGATTCTGTTTTTTGATTTTGGTTCGGGTTCCTATTTGAAAATGTGAAATGTTCTTGCTTTTGTTTTAGCGTAATTGAGTTGTTGCCAAGGCAATATAAATTGCCAAACTTTTTACAAAGTAAAAGCACATGCATGTTTGGGCCTGGAACTTTTATGTAATGACCGACTGTTGCAAAGTTTTTGGTATTTCTATACTTTTATGTGTTTTTTTAGATCTATTGCTTTTGTGATTGGTGCATATTTGATGGTGTTGCGTTCTGACATCATTGTCTTGTCATCAGGTTGGAGCGCCTGCTCGTGTTGGGTTAGTGGCTCCAGTGGATGTGGTTGTTCCCCCAGGCAACACTGGTTTAGATCCATCTCAGACTTCTTTCTTCCAGGTTAATAATATTCATATTTCTGTGCTCTACACACTTGAAATGCTCTTGAAAGTTTTTTCTAAATTCAAATTACAACTCCTCAGGTCCTTAACATTCCCACCAAGATTAACAAGGGTACCGTTGAAATCATCACCCCTGTGGAGCTCATCAAGAAGGGTGACAAAGTGGGTTCTTCTGAGGCTGCTCTTCTAGCCAAACTTGGCATCAGACCATTCTCTTACGGTCTTGTGGTCCTTACTGTGTATGACAATGGTTCAGTCTTCAGCCCAGAGGTGCTTGACCTGACTGAGGATGACCTGGTTGAGAAGTTTGCCCTTGGAGTCTCTATGGTCACATCTCTCGCATTGGCCATCCATTATCCAACAATCGCTGCTGCTCCACACATGTTGATCAATGCTTACAAGAATGCGTTGGCCATTGCTGTCGAGACTGATTACTCTTTCCCCTTGGCAGATAAGGTGAAGGAGTACCTTGAGGTATGTTGATGATTTGATTATTTTTGGTGTTGGCTTATATGTTATTATGAAGATGGTTTTTGTAAATTTAATGTGAAACTTCTTTTTGCAGGATCCAAGCAAGTTTGCTGTGGCTGCTCCAGTTGCTGCTTCTGGTGGTGCTGCTGCTCCGGCTGCAACTGCCTCTGCCCCAGCTGAGGAAAAGAAGGAAGAGCCAGCTGAGGAATCGGATGATGACATGGGTTTCAGTTTGTTCGATTAGTTATCTATCTTTGAAAGTCTTCGTTATAGTTTATTATCAGACGATGTGTTTAGTTTTCTGTTAAGGAGCTTTTGTTTTTCTGCCAACTTTCTCACCTGACTTGATTAAATATGCTTTGTGTTTTGATTATTTGGTTTTCAACTTATTGTTAATGTTATATTAAATGAGTTTGATAGCTGGTCAATCTGATCTTTATCTACCTTTGGGGTGGTGGTGGTGTTGAACAAGCTGTTGGTATCAGAGAGGCTTATTTATCAAGTAGCATTACAGGTATTAGTTTCTCCTTTTATTGTTATATAGTACAAGCTGCTTAGACATGCTGTGAATGTGATTAGGATTCTCGTGGCTCTGTATCAAAGTCATGGGCATGGTTGCTATATCATTTGGCCTTACATTCTTTCTATTTGAAATATTCATGATTGCAATGATATTTTCCAGCAGTTTGCGATGACATATTGGTTGCTTTAAAGAATTATATTTGTGTTTACATGTCATGATGAGTGAATGTGAACCATTGCTGATTCATTTTGTATATATTAATACATATATGATGCTAGAAGAAATTACAAAAGAAGAATAGGGAGAATGATAGAAGAATCATAGAGAGAGAGGAAGTGCCCTTAACGAGGTGGATTCTTCATTCAGCATAATATCATAATAATGTTGTTGGTAATATCCTTAGGGTCTGTTTACCAAATCTTCCATTAAGCCTTGTATGGATAAAATGTGTCTGTTGTTTACTTTTTTATCTGAATGAACAGTCTGAATAACAGAAATGATCAATTTACCTCTGAATATGAATTTTAAGCTGTTTTATAAATTGCTGTTTATTTTTAAGCCATTTAATCATAAATTCATTGATATAATCCAAAAATCAAAACATAAATTCATAAAATACTTAAAATTCCAACTATTTTCACCCAATCTTTGGCAATTTCTTCCGGTATTGTCATCCAAGCTTCTCTATTACGAGTGTCCGTAAGAAGAGAAAGCAATCGAGTACAAAGGATCATCTTTTTCCCACCCAAGCCCGTTCAACTTTTTTAGGCATGTGTCATATGTAAAAAGGTCGGGGTTCCCATATCTTGACGACATACTATCTAAAAACTTTATAAGCTTTTCATCAAGCTCTGAAGTGGCATGAGTACTCTTTTTACCCTTTACTTTCTCAACCGGAGCACGGGAGGTACAAGGTGTTGATGACACGGGAGCTTGATCATTTGATGACGGACCATTGCCTTCAACACCGGTGGTCTCTTCATCAACGACCACGAAAGGCTCAAAGGTTGGCAAAGGGTTCTGTGATGACGGACCATGACCTCCAAGACCCGTAGACGTACCACCCTCAAACAGTCGTGCACACAAGTCAGGATATGGAAGACTTGTAGTCCTCAAAGATTCAACATACCTATTGGTCTGTGTTAAAAAGAACATCTATAAATATACAAATAAAGTAAACAAGAATTAAAATAAAACAATATCTAAAGTTAGAAAATGACCTCTATCTCCAACTCCCATTCTTCTTGCATTAAGTTAAAAGTGTTAGTGATAGGATCATAGACATTCCCAGTTTTGTTTTTTAACTTCAACCAAGCAGTATATTTTCCTTTCAGATAATCAAAATGGTTGCGCATTTGTGTGTGGTTTTTAAAGTCTCGGCAACTTTCTTCCAAGAAAGTGCCTTCAAACTAGTACCCACGTTTCCATTTAACCCCACCTCTAAAATACAAGCCTCTAGAAAAGTTTTCACGACACTGAGATCTTTCCAACTTATCCTAATTCTCTTTTGTTGTTGTGATTCACCGGTTTGTTCCATACCTAAAACAAATTATGGAAGGAAAATGGTGGCAGTTAATGCAGGAATCAACTAGAAAGATAACACCTTTACAGACAAGAAATAGATCATGGTAATCTGAAAGCTATGTACACATGGTGCAAAATAAATTAACAAATTAACAAAACAAAGTTCCTGGTCGATCAAATTAACAAATTAACAAAGCTATGTACACATGGTACACATGTTGTCACTCAAATTAACAAATCTGAAAGCTATGTACACATGGTGCAAAATAAATTAACAAATTAACAAAACAAAGTTCCTGGTTGATCAAATTAACAAATTAACAAAGCTATGTAAACATGGTACACATGTTGTCACTCAAATTAACAAATCTCAAATTAACACATGTTGTCCAAGACAAATAACAGACAAATCTGATGTGTATATGTACAAAACCAAGGTTGATCAACAAATTAACAAATAACAGACCATTGATCAACAAATTAACAAATAACATCTACTAAAATTACAAATCACATCGAGAATTTTAGTTCCAGAAGTTTTAAATTGTTAACATGAAACTAATAAAGAACTGATTTTCCATTAATTTCATGGAGTCGTACCTGATTTTCCAAAAAGATGTCGTACCTGAAAGTGGGTCGATGGAGGCGACGGAGGCGATGCTGCTGCAGGCGATGCACACGCGATGGAGGCTGCAGGTCGATTTGGATGCGATGGAGGCTGCAGGTTGATTTAGAAGCGACGGAGGCGTGAAAGAGGAAGAGGAAGGGATTAGGTTAGGAGAGAGTGGTCTGAAGTCTGATAGCTTTTGTTTTTTTTAAGGGTAAAAATGTCAAATTCTTGGCTTATTGGGGACAACCAGTGTTTTTACATCTGTGCGATTAAGTCAAAAATGGCTGTGCGATTAAGCCATTAAGCCCCAAGTAAACACTTCATGTGTCTGCACGAATAAGCCATTCACCCCATTAAGCCCAATAAGCCCCAAGTAAACACCCCCTTAATGCCATTTATAACAGAATAACAGAAACAATGGTCCTACTCATGTCTCTTATTTACCCGGTAATAAAACGACCTCAAATATGCTAAAACGACACTCACTCAAGTTCCCTTATATCAATATATGTGTATTTTCTTGAACTTGTTGAATACTTCAACCTATTTTATTCTTAATAAAGATTAAACTTGCTTCAACAAGCATAATTAAACATTAGGAGTGCAAGTCAACCTGTGCCAGTGTACCCAGCTTAAGTAACCGAAAACTATTTATCATTGTTGTTACTATTCTCTATCTGCATAAGATATACCTATTTACGTAATAACAACTTTTTGGTTCTCTATGGATTTTGGACTTATTTTCTGGGTTTGGGGTTCAATCTTTGCATCATGCTTAGATATGGGGACTGTGGATTTTGATTTATGTCCCTATTATTCTGTCCAGGTTTTTTGGAGCTTATTGCTGTCATATTTTGGTCTGGGTAATATAAGACTGGGATCTGTTCATGTTTGGAGCATCCTGGTCTCAAGGGTTGTATTGGGAGTTGTAAGGCTGATGGTTGCTCATTCTTGGTTTTTAAATGGCCTTTCCTTATTCCTGATCTGATTTGGGCCCATTTTTGTCCTGGCTCTACTGCTATAATTTGGAGCATACAGATTTTTGCCTATTCAGGTCAGACCTCTGATCTTGGGGTGAGTTTGTTAATGGGATTACCCTTTTGGATCTTGAGGAGATTGTTCTTTGATGTGCTAAACCTGGTCTTAATTTGGGTGTGTGTGTGTTTGCTCCTGTTCATTTGGTCTACATTTGGGGCATCAAGATCAATGATCCTGCCCTTTTGTTTGCTTTTGTTCCATGCTTCATCTATATGGGACTTTCTTATTCTTTTTGGTTTGCACATAGTTGGATTCTAATATTGGGAGCTATAAGGTTGTCCTTTTGTTGGTTGCTATCTATTTGGCCCAACAGTTGCTTCCTTCTCTATTTCTTTGGCCTGTTAAAATGGTACCTTTTTTCCAGTTGGTATATGTTGATCTCTGTAATATGGGGTTATAAGGATGGCTGGATAGCTGCAATAATCTTGCTCTGGTTTTGGTTTAATGCCACTACTGTTGTTCAGGTCTATGCAGTTTATATTGGCCTTTGTTTCTGGTTCTGTGGAAAATTGAATGTTGATCAGGAGTATACTCAAAAGATGATTGTTTTTGGGTACAAGGTTGGTTATCCAAATTATGTCTAACCGAACTTGCTTTGAATTCTAACATTAGCCATACTTAGTTGCAATTAATCAACATCATAAACACAAAAGTGGGAAGAATTTCTTTTTTTCTCGGTAAAACGGAATCGAAATTGGATTCTAAAGTTATGAAATTTGTTGTGCTTAGAGTTTATTCTTTGGAGGGCAATAGTAACTTACTACATGCCTTTTCCTATCACTATCCAATTTCTTGTCACAGGGTTCCTTTTCTCATGTCTTTCTTGATTATTCCGTGTCTGTGAACCGAGCCTCCGAGCAGTACAGTTATGGATCCAGAGAGCACTAACCTCGGCGACATTAAAGTTTCTGGTCCTCATCGCAAGCTGCTTCTTCGTCATGGTAAATAGATCTCTATGATCTCTTGCAATCCATTCCTCCATTCAATATAGAAACATATATATATATATATATATAGGGTTGAGTTCTGGTGAGAAGTGTGAGAAGTGGTTATCAACCGTTAGATGAGAAATGAACGCACATTAGATGAGATGTACCGGATTAATTCTCTTTTAAGACGCAATTCTTGGGAGAGCTTGAGATTAAAAGAGATCTAACGGTTCAGATATACTTCTCACATTTCTCACCATTAACTCAACTTCTCACAGGATCCTTCACCTATATATATGTGTGTGTACCTATATATATATATATGTGTGTGTGTGTGTTCTGTTAGAATAAACGTGAAATAAAATTCCATATCTGGCTCCGCCGTGCTCTCCTGCTGCCTGTCGTTTCTTTTCAAGCACTGCACGTTTGTTGCAACGACATATAAAGCGTCCTATAGCCTAGATATGCTGTGATTTGGGTACACTTTTGTTGTATAAATGGTGGTGGTGCACATACTGTTTTTTATCCTCTGCCATACATTCATTGAAGTTTTCCTACAAACGACAAACAAAATTTAATTAAATGCAAAAACATTGTACGATATGTGTAGTCTATCCCCTCTTGAAAACCAATTAAATTATAAAAGTCAAAAGGGTATATATCTTTAGAGGGTGGTTGAAACAAAAATAGTAAATAAGAGAACACGAAAACTACTAAATCACGAGTAAAATCCTACATTAATGGTCAACACAAAGGTGTGTGGTGATTTTACACTAATGGTCAATGCAAAGGTGCGAGCGACGTGGTCCGCGACCTCAGCGGTCAAAGTTGCGTGAGTCACATGAGATTTTATACGTGATTCTATACTAAGATCACAAACAGTTTTATTTGATTATTGTTCTCAAATGAACCTAACTCTATATCTTTATGCATTAAAATAACTACCTTACATTAGCTTTATTCCTTTCATCGAAGAAAAAATTGTTTTATGGTTTGAAAGAGTGAAAGAGATGCATAATTATGAAAAGATAAATTAAATACATTTATATTAAATGAAATAATGTTATAGTCTTATTTGATTGGTGGACATGGAGGAAACAAGAAAATTAGGGATGAACGTCCATTTGTAGGATGGTTGCTTTATTTTGGTTTGATAGTGCTTTATCTTGATTTTGTTTTGTAATGTATCATATTGATTCAATTATTTTTTATGGATCATCTAACTGTACATTGTTGATTTTGATTCAAAATTGTTATTTTACTTGTCACAATAGTGAGATTTTGTAGGAAATGTATGGGCTTTTCACTAAAGTGCACCCCTCTCATTAAATCTATGGACTTTTACCTTTTTTTTATGTAAAGTAATGCATCAGATAAAGGCACCCTCTCATTATTTTGTTTTTATTTGTACGTGTGCAGAAATGGCTAAAGTGCATCCAAGTAGAATTTGAGGAGACAAATGTTTGAAATCGGATATTGTCATCAACCAACCAATTCTCCTCTCCCTAGCGGCATCCCGATGTACACGATGGAGATTGTGAACATGTGCACCATCACTTCTCACATGATCCCATGCGTTTTGTTGATGTTTATATTTCATTGTACTTTATAGGACCCGTGGGCAGAGGGCGGGCCGTTTAAGGACGGCCGAGACCATGCCTAATATATATATATATATATATAGAGAGAGAGAGAGAGGGAGAGGGAGAGGGAGAGAGAGAGAGAGAGAATGAATGGGGTGTTTGGGGGAATTGGGGGTTAGGGAGGTTAACGGTGGGGTTAACAATTTTGAAATTAACTTAAAAGTTAATTAGGTGTCAATATATTAGTGAATGGATAGGAAAGGTATAGGGAAAAAGAGGATAGGTGATTTTTTCCCCTTAACTGTTGAAGCGTGTTGTAAACGGTTTTTTTTTACCAACTCACCATGATCCCTCTTTTCACTTTCCACAATGTGAAGCGGTTCGTCCATGCTGAGGCGTCAAATCGAAACGGAGATGCTGATTTTTCACCGTCGTGCATGCTCATAAGTTTTCAATTGTTTTGACTATCATCATCTCTTCCGTTCATTTCTAGGGTTTTACAGCAGTGGATAGGAAGATCGCTTACGAACACGAACTTTTCCGGTATCTGGACGACTACACGCAGGTTCTCGTGGTGGCGGCTGATCATGTCAACGGCTCCCAGCTCAATAGCATTCGAGATGGTCTTCTAGGTCGAGCTGTTATCCTTATGGGAGATAATCCTACGCACTCTAAGAAACCTGGAAACCACGCTTATAAGAAGCTTATCCCTCACATTGTTGTAAGTTAAAACTCAATTATTTCATTTTCTACTTCACTTTACACAATTAATATAGATCTGGTATTCTCGTTATTATAAGATGTCCAGAGAATCTATCAATTTGCAGTAATCACGTCTTTTGAAAACCATAAAGACAAGGCGTGTTGTCATTGAAGCAGGAGCCTGAAGAAGTCGTTTTATTATCAGAACTTCATCAAAAGAGAAATTTTCTGAAAGTAATCTAATAGTTCTTCAAAGAAGGGTAAATATGGAAAAAAGATCTTTGCCATTGAGGCAATTTGGAAGCTCAAAACCATTTAATTAGGAGCTCATTTTATACCATTAAAAGATACCAAATCGAGCTTTCTTCGTTGCATGTAAAATTCAACTTATTGCCCTTCACCATTTCCTAAGGGTAGCAAAATGGCAAAAATAAGATAACTTGTGTGAATAATCCTAAGAGAAGAAAACTGCATAAATCAATCCCAAAAGTTAATTACTATAGATAAGCTCCAAAAAGATTAAATTATCATTGTCAACAAATGGCCATAGAAAGAAAGTGAGAGCTCATGTGCCTAATTCTAAAAAGAGGCAATCCACCATGAAAAAACATCAAGACTTCAAAGAGGGCCCACCTCCATCATCCATTTGTTCACCCAGTAGGTACCATCCCTACAAATCCAGATGCAAGGAGTACAAACAATTATGGTAGATTGTATGTTCTTTTGGTAAATTAACATGAAGTTTTGAGAAGATGTAGAGTTATAGCACATATTGAAAAGATGGATGTAACCAAGAAAATAATTTGGTTATTCGGACAACCAAGACTTCAACACTGTGTTTGTTAATGAGCAAAACATCAGATTTTACTTTATTTATGTGTTTGTTATAGATGACAAACTTAAGGGGTGACCCTTGTGCTGAATCGTCCAGGGCACCACAAGCCTAAGGGCATTAGAGGCCAATCCTTTTATATGTGTTACTACTTACTAGGTTGCGTTTTCTATTTTTTTTACCCAAATTTGCTCTCGGTCTCGATCTGATCTGTGACGCTCTCGCTCTCCACTCTCAACTCCAGCATCTCTCTCGCCCATTTGTACTAATTAATAGCCTCATCATAAACATTGATAGCTTTGATATTGCACCATAACATTCCTCAGTATTGTCCTTGTGGAAATTATATCATGAAGAAATTATCGAAGATGAACTAAAAAAAAAGGATTCCAAAGGCTACCTCCAGTGAATAGCTAAAATCGATCCAACACATGTTGATGAATTGCGTAACATTGGAGTTGTTCTGTTACTGCAACCAACAAGGATTATAATGTTAGCAGAAGTAATATTGAATCAATACAACAATTTGCACCGCTATTCCTACAAATAACCTAACAACGTAATTAGAAATACAATCAAGATGATAACATTGCATGAACCTTCAAAAAGACCTAGAAAAATCCAGTAAAGAATTGCTCAAAATCAAACCCACCTCAAGGAATTCCATGAAAGGGTTTAAAAAGAAGACGATATGGGCACCCCGAATCTCTGATGATGACAAATTGATTAGATTTTGCATGACCAAACACATTTCAATAAAAATTAATTACATGCTTTATAGGTTTATGAGATGTATAGAAGAGTAAAAATTAGGTGTCGTTTGTTTTTTAGAGGTCTAAAGTCTGAATTCTTATTTTAGTTATGATTAATAAGAGGTGGTGTGTAAAAAGGTTTTAAGAGCCATTAAGAGGTTTTTTTAAAAAAACATACAACCCCTTAATGTGACATACATATCCATGAGACCATGACTACAAATCCTTTTGTTACCATAAACCATGAGAAGAAAATAAGTCTCGTATTTCATAATTAAATGGTAAATGTATTGGTTGCCAGTTAGGATTTATTGGATTTTCATCTCTCATCCAATAATCGTCTCATCTAATTCGAAATATTGAAATTTGGACCTGTTTCAATCCAATCCAATTGGATATCTGACATTATTTGATTGATTATAATTGAATCAGTTGTGTATAGTTGAATCAAATGACTTGCCACCCACTACAAACACAGGGCAGAGCTATTTAGGTCCAAGCGGGGTCCCGTGCACCCGTAACCCGTTCAACCAATTTTGAGGTATGAAAGGTGCCCTCACTAAACTTCGTGGGCTGATCCCGAATATTCGTTATATAGAGGCTAGCAAACAAGTTCAAAGACCAGATCGAAACCGGGAAGACCAGAAGATCATGCGACCTTTCCCACGGCCACGTAACTCACTGTTTGGTTCCCGCGGGTAACCACACGGCCAAAGCCGCACGTAAACCCATGTAACTCATTGTTTGAACTACGATTCCTGCGATTTCCTATTGCGTAAATATTAGAAAATACAAGGTAAATTAACCAAAATTTTGAAAAAGTCTCTCGAAATCAACCAAAAATACCGAAAAAGTCCATTGAAGTGTACCAAAAACTTAAAAATTCCCTTGAAATCAATAAAAAACGAAAAAATTCCCTCCAAATAGAAAAATTCAGCTAAAAACATATTGGACGACTTTACGAGCCTTTGATTCACCTTAAAGGTGCACTCGCTCGACAAAAATCCTGGGTTCGCCACTATACAAACATACGGAACTTTGTTTGTAATCATCAAGAAATATTAAAAAAATCCTTATTTTGATTCTGTTAAGGAATATTTAACATTTTAAAAACTGAATTACACATAAATCATTTCTATTTCTATGAAGGTGGTTAGTTATTAACCACCACTCGCTTCCATTACAAATACCACCAACTTTTAGAGAGAGAATTTAATTAACAGAAAAAATGGAGGGAAGAGAAGATGGTGTTCGATTGGGAACTCACAAATTTGGGGATAGACGGCCGTTGGGTACGGAGGCTCAGATCCATGATAAAGATTACGAAGAACCTCCCGCCGCTCCATTGTTCGAGGTGGCGGAGCTCTTTTGCTGGTCCTTTTACAAGGCGGCCATCGCCGAATTCGTCGCCACTTTTCTCTTTTTATACATCACCCTTTTGACCCTAATCCAAGTCTCCAATACCCCCACCAAATGCTCCTCCATCGGCGCCCTAGGAATTTCCTGGGCCTTCGGTGGCATGATCTTCGTACTCGTCTATTGCACCGCCGGCATCTCAGGTCTCCTATGCCCTAATAATCAATCTCTAATTCAATTGATCTAATTAATCATGGAATTGGTGGCATGCAGGCGGTCATATTAATCCGGCGGTCACATTCGGGTTGTTTGTGGGTAGAAAAATGTCGTTGACGAGGGCTTTGTTCTACATGGTGATGCAATGCCTTGGTGCCATTTGTGGTGCCCTCGTTGTTAAGGGGTTTGAAGGAAACAGTGTATTCGAGCTTCACGGCGGTGGTGCCAACGTGGTTTCCGACGGCTACGGACAAATTGCTGGTTTGGGGGCAGAAATCATCGGCACATTCCTCCTTGTTTACACCGTCTTCTCCGCCACCGATGCCAAGTTCAGTGCCCGAGACTCCCGCGTCCCCGTACGTATACAATTTGATTGATTAAGCACTCGCTAGCATAATAGCTTCATCAACAAAATTAACGCAATGATTGATTTTATGTGGTTTGATTAATTTGGTAGATTTTGGCGCCATTGCCAATTGGGTTTGCGGTGTTTGTGGTGCACTTGGCCACCATTCCAATCACCGGAACCGGGATTAATCCGGCGAGGAGTCTGGCAGCTGCCCTCATCTATAACAAGAAGCACGCATGGGATGAACATGTAAGCACACAATAATTTTATTAATGTTCATTTATATCAACAATTATTTGTGAAAAATATTGCAATTTACAGAACATAGTTTTAAGTTTAAAATAGATAAAATAATGGGTTATGCACTAAACTAGGTGGAAATTGGAGGAGTTTCATAACAAAATAACCACCTTTTTGGACTTTCATACAAAAATAGCTACAAGTCCTGCAAGCACGACTTTGCGAACTCCTACATTTTTGCGAGCTACGTTTTTTTGCCTTTGGTGCAACCGAAAGAGAGAACAATGCTTGGGGTTTTTGGTTAGACGACGTTGAAGTCAGCTAGCAAAATGAATGCAATCAAACTAGGTGCCGATCAAGATTTGATTGTAAAAAACACTTTTTCTTAATAAAATAGTCAAGATTTGTACGGTTTAAATTCAAAAAACTCAAATTGCAAATATGTATTTTATTTTAAAGTCCAAAACGATGATTTATTTTGCGATAGGACCCTTCCGACCTTGGTTAGTTTAGTGAATAATCCTAAAATATTCACGATCGAATTTTAATTTATATAAATAAATAATTTAATTAGAACAAAGAATTTAATAACTATATAATAAATAATGTGATGTAAATATGTATATGCAAATAATTATAAAAAAACCTATTATAATGTGTATTTTGTAGTGGATATTTTGGGCGGGACCAATGGCTGGGGCAACATTAGCGGCAATCTACCACCAAGTTGTGATAAGGGCACTTCCATTCAAGTCTAATGTTCATCATTTGTCGTAATGCTCATATTTTGCAAAATGACATACAACGACATCTATTTGCAAAATAAAAGGGTTGTCTATGGGAAAATAGAAGTTGTGAAGGGCACCACCAACTAGTTTGTGGTATATTTTGTAAAAGTTAGTTGGATATTGTATAGACTAAGATTTCATTGTATATTAACTCTAATATACTATAAGGTAAGTATGCCTTAGAAGGTAGGTGTTATGATTTGTTGGCTTCATATTGCTCCATTCTAACTTATGCGGTAGTTGTGTCCTTGACTATCCTTCAAAATTTGTATCGCATTCAATTTCTACCTAAGATGACCATCTTCCATTGATGGTAAGTCCAAAGAAATTTAAAACTTATAAGTTAAATTCTTGAAAAAAAGGTGGTAACCTTGCAGTTAAAACATCATGTTGGTTTTTCTATGTATTTTAGTAATACATATAGTGTTACAACGTATGTAAATTAAATAATCAACAAATGATTAATAATACGATTACAGATAAGAGAAGACAGAAGTAATCAACGAATGATTATAGTTCTAACATAAAGAAACAGAAGAAGATTTAAAACGGAAGTTGAGGCTCGTGTATAACACGATTCCCTTAAACAAATTCGCTGTCTGTTCCCAGGGTACAACAGCGTAAGCAGTCGTACTGCCGGAGATGACCACTTGCCTGAAAAGTCACCAGAAATAAACGTATGCAGGAGAGATATCAGAGAATTGTGTGAGTTGTTGTATTCGTTGTTCGGGGTGTGGAATGTGAACAGACTCCTCCCTTTTATATTGAAAAAGAAAACCGACATAATTAATATATAATTAAAGAATTAATCCTAAAAACCGAAATGATTAATTCAATAATTAATTGGTAATTAAAATATTAATTTTCGTATTCAATATGACTGATTTGGGAGTTACAGAAAAAATGAAACAGGGTTGTGGCGCGGTTGAACCTGCGGGTTAACCCGCGCAAGCCACTGGATCAAAACAAAAAATCCGCAAAAACCAAGCTGCGCGAGCACAAGATTTTGTGTCCACAAGTCGCGCCCACGCACACGTTCGCCGATTTAGCTTACGAAAATCTCAATCAGCACCCCTCTGCGCGCGGGTAAGAGTTGGAGTAAAACCAATCAAAGGAGCTTGTAAGCCCCTTCCACATTCATGGTTATAAGCCATTATAGTTTTACTCTTTCTTCCTATGTGGGACACTTCCCCACGCCCACTTGATTTTTACTAAATTCATTCCAAACACTTAACTTTGAGCATCGATATCTCATTCACACATATTCCGTTTTGGACACATAATATATCGTTTCGAATCTCTCATATAGGAGAACACAAACCCACTAAGAGTTTGATATATACAATACACACATATATATATATATATGTATTTAAATGTGTCCAAAGTTAATAAAACATGTATTTTTTTACTCAATTTTCCAACAATCCCCCACATGAATGGAGATCGATCTTTGTATACGAAAAGTTCCCTACGAAATTTTGAATAGTCGAATCCTGCATAGGATAGGTAGGTGTTACCCTTTGAACCTTCCCTTGTGAAACACACTTAGTCTCCTAGCTGTCAATAAACTCGATGTCTTTGAATTGAACCAGCATTTATGTAGACGACAATATATTTCACACATGACTCTTCTTAACAAGGTCATATCCTCATAGTCGTGTTCGTTATGGTCATGAACACTAGCCAGGTTCAGCGAGAGCTGTCAGGAATTGCGCCCCCACAATTCCCTTCGAAGCGACCCCACGTCTCTCTCACATAGGTGGTTTTCTAATAATCATTAAAATCCATACGCTTAGCCTCACTGTCACTGATTTCAGAAATGGACTAGGAAGTTTATTAACTCCCCCACAGTGACCTCCCTTATTCATACAACTAGGTTGTCCTTTTGAACCCAGATCTTGGGATCTCCAGTCTTCTGGGTAAGGTTTCCTTTGTATGAATTACTCATTCAAGGGTTTAGTCACATTCCTCTCGACGAATTATAAACCAAATCTCTACTTAGGCCTTTAGTAAGTGGATCCGCAATGTTATCCTTTGACTTCACATAGTCAATCGTGATAACTCTAGTAGAGAGTAATTGTCGAATCGTATTATGTCTACGTCTAATGTGCCTCGATTTCCCATTATACATTGTACTTTGAGCTCTACCAATTGCCGATTGGTTATCACAATGTATACATATGGTCGTTACCGGCTTAGGCCATTTGGGAATATTTTCCATGAACTGACGTAACCACTCTGCCTCTTCACCACATTTATCCAAGGCGATAAATTCAGATTCCATCGTGGATTTAGCTATAACAGTTTGCTTGGATGATTTCCAAGATATTGCCGCACCTCCAAGTGTAAACACATATCCACTTGTCGATCTGGAATCCTTTATATCAGATATCCAATTTGCATCGTTGTATCCTTCGATCACAACTGGATATCTTCCATAATGCAGTCCATACTCACGTGTGTATCTCAAATATCTTAACAATCTAGTAATACTTTTCCAGTGTTCAAAACTGGGATTACTAGTATACCTACTTAGCCTACTCACTGCATATGCTAAGTCAGGTCTAGTGCAACTCATAAGATACATCAGACTGCAAATTATTCTTGAGTATTCCACTTGTGCAACACTATCCCCTCTATTCTTAGATAGATGTTGACTAGTGTCAATCGAAGTTCAAGCTATACTAGTATCTCCTTTATTAAATTTCTCAAGAATCTTGTCCACGTAATGTGTCTGATTTAACACCAGACCATTTTGGGTTCTTGTGATCTTGACCCCAAGAATCACATATGCTAAACCCATATCTTTCATGTCAAACTTAGATTTTAACATATCCTTCGTGGACCTTATCATTTTGTCATCACTGCCAATGATAAGTATATCATCAACATATAAACATAAGATGACATAACCATGAGTGGTGTCTTTCATATAAACACATTTATCACACTCATTTATCTTAAAACGACTTTATAACATGGCTTGATCAAACTTTTGATGCCATTGCTTTGGAGCTTGCTTTAGGCCATACAAGGACTTAATAAGTTTACAAACCTTGTTCTCTTGTACCAGGGTAACGAATCCCTCTGGCTACTCCATATAGATTTCTTCTTCTAAATCTCTGTTTAGAATAGCAGTTTTCACATCCATTTGGTGAATTTGCATATTTCTAATGGTTGCAATAGCTAACACCAACCTAATGGATGTTATTCTTGTTACTGGAGAATATGTATCAAAGTAATCTAGACCTTCCTTTTGTCTATATCCTTTGATTACTAATCTCGCCTTGTATTTGTCAATACTGCCATCAGCTTTCATCTTTCTCTTAAAGATCCAACGGTAACCTAGTGGCTTACATCCCGGAGATAGGTCCACTAGTTCCCATGTATGGTTTTGTAAGATAGATTCTATCTCACTCTTGATGGCTTCTTTCCATTGAGGTCCCTCTGAAGACGTAACCGCCTCACGATAGGATTTGGGTTCACTTTCCACCACGTAGGTGAGAAAGTCAGGACCAAATGACTTTTCAACCCTAGCCCGTTTGCTTCTTCTAGGTTCCACCACTTCTTCCTCAGATAGAACTTGTTCATCCTCTTGAACAATTTCTTTATCCTTAGAAGATGAGGTTTGATCTTCCTTGTTCAAGCAAGGAAATACGTCTTCGAAGAATGAATCATTTCTTGATTCCATAATTGTATTCTTGAGTATTTTAGGATTTTTAGATTCATACACAAGAAACCAATAAGCACTACTATTTTGTGCGTATCCAATGAATACACAATCCACTGTTTTAGGTCCTAACTTTTGTACCTTATGCGGAGGTACAACCACTTTAGCTAGGCACCCCTACACTCGTAAATACTTGTAAGATGGTTTCCTACCTATCCAAAGTTCATACGGTGTTTTATCTTGTTTCTTGCAGGGTATCTTATTCAAAAGATAATTAGCCGACAAAATAGCTCACCCCCACATGTTCTGACTTAAACCAGAACTAATCAACATGGCATTCACCATCTCTTTCAAGGTACGGTTCTTTATCTCAGCAATACCATTTTGCTGAGGTGAGTAGGGTGATGTGAATTCATGTCGAATTCCATTTTTAGAACAAAACTCAGCAAATGGTGAAACATACTCACCTCCCCTATCACTTCTAATGACCTTGATTTTCTTATTAAGTTGATTTTCAACTTCATTTTTATACACGGCAAACTTGTTTATTGCTTCATCTTTACGTTTAAGTAAATATATATATCAAGATTTCGTGCTATCATCGATGAACGTGATAAAATATTTGTTCCCACCTCTAGTTGGAACCGATTTTAAATGACACATATCAGTGTGAATTAAATCAAGGGGTTTGGTTTTCCTTTCAACCGATTGGAAAGATAACCTAGTAAGTTTGACTTCTACACATGTGGGGCACTTGTGATTTGAGTCAATATCAAATTTTGGTATGCAGTTTAATTTAATTAAACGTCGAATGGAATTAAAGTTTACATGTCCTAAACGGCCATGCCAAACATTAGGAAACTCAAGCATATAAGCAGAACTAGTACTTGCTTTATTCATTTCATTAACCACCATTACATTCAACTTGAACATGTCATTCAAGGCATATCCTTTTCCCACATACATACCACTTTTGGACAAAACAAACTTGTCCGACTCAAACACAAGTTTAAAACCAAACTTATTTAACAACCACCCCGAAACGAGGTTCTTCCGAAGCTCTGGGACATACAAAACATCCTTAAGCTTGAGCTCTTTACCGGAAGTCATCTTCAAAATCACATTTCTGACACCCTTGACATCGGCGGTGGCGGCATTCCCCATGAAGAGCTTTTGCCCATCGTCAACATCCTTGTAGGTGTTGAAGTTGCTCTTGTCATGACATACATGACGGGTAGCTCCGGTATCAATCCACCATTCTCTAGAGTATTGCACCAATCACATTCACCTCCGAGACCATGGCCGTGAGATCCGCGATCATTGTCACCACGTACTCGTTCACCATTATGGAAAACAAATTTCATGTGAACAGTTAGTACCGCAATATCAATCTGTTTACACAAAACAGAAAAATGAATTAAATTAAACACAAACTCGATTGAGAATATGTTAACATGCATAGAAAAAGAATTAAATCGAAACAAACTCGATTTAGAATTTGTTTACACAAAATCGAAACAAACTCGATTTAGAATCTTTTTCCACAAAATCGAAACAACTCGATTCAGATTCTGTTTCCACAAAATCGAAATACACTCGATTTAGAATCTGTTTCCACAAAATCGAAACAAACTCGATTTAGAATCTTTTTCCAAAAAATCGAAACAAACTCGATTTAGAATCTTTTTCCACAAAATCAAAACAAACTCGATTTATATTCTATTTCCACAAAATCGAAACAAACTTGATTTAGAATCTTTTTCCATAAAATCGAAACAAACTCGATTTAGATTCTGTTTTCACAAAATCGAAACAAACTCGATTTAGAATCTGTTTCCACAAACGCATAAAATAATTAAAACGAAACAAATTCGATTTAGAATTTGTTTACAAACACAAAAAAATATTTAAATCGAAACAAATTTGATTTAGAATTTGTTTACACAAACATAAAAGAATTAAATCAAAACGAACTCAAATATCAATCTGTTTATACAAACATAAAAAGAATTAATATCGAACAAAAACCAATTTAAATTCTTTTACAAACACATAAACGAATTAAATCGAAACGAGCTCGATTATCAATCCGTTTATACAAACATAAAAAGAATTAATATCGAACCAAAGCCGATTGGAATTTTTTACACAAACAGAAAATGAATTAAATCGAAACAAATTCGATTATCAATCTGTTTATACAAACATTTCCTCATATCCTCAAACCGACATAAACTCGATTCAAAACAAATTGAAGTAAACTCGATATAAAATATGTTTAAGATTGTTGGTTTTTCTATGTATTTTAGTAATACATATAATGTTACAACGTATGTAAATTAAATAATCAACAAATGATTAATAATACGATTACAGATAAGAGAAGACAGAAGTAATCAACGAATGATTATAAACATAAAGAAACAGAAGAAGATTTAAAACGGAAGCTGAGGCTCGTGTATAATAAGATTCCCTTAAACAGATTCGTCATCTGTCCCAGGGTACAACAGCGTAAACAGTAGTACTGCCAGAGATGACCACTTGCCTGAAAAGTTGCCGGAAATAAACGTATGCAGGACAGATATCAGAGAATTGTGTGAGTTGTTGTATTCGTTGTTCGGGGTGTGGAATGTGAACCGGACTCCTCCCTTTTTATATTGAAAAAGAAAACCGACATAATTAATATATAATTAAAGAATTAATCCTAAAAACCGAAATGATTAATTCAATATGACTAATTTGGGAGTTACGGAAAAAATGAAACAGAGCTCGGCGTGAGGCACTGTTCGAGTTCACATTCCAGTGCTCGGTTAACCCGCGCAAGCTACTGGATCAAAATAAAAAATTCGCAAAAACCAAGTTGCGCAAGCTACTGGATCAAAACAAAAAATCCGCAAAAACCAAGTTGCGCGAGCACAAGATTTCGGAGCCGCGGGTCGCGCCCACACACAAGTTCGTCGATTTAGCTTACGAAAATCTCAATCGGCACCCCCTGCGTGCGGGTAGGAGTTGGAGTAAAACCAATCAAAGGAACTTATAAGCCCCTCCCACATTCATGGTTATAAACCATTATAGTTTTGCTCTTTCTTCCTATGTGGAACACTTCCCCACACCCACTTGATTTTTACTAAATTCATTCCAAACACTCAACTTTGAGCATCGATATCTCATTCACACATATTCCGTTTTGGACACATAATATATCGTTTCAAAGCTCTCATATAGGAGAACACAAACCCACTAAGAGTTAGATATATACAATACATATATATGTATTTAAATGTGTCCAAAGTTAGTAAAACATATATTTTTTACTCAATTTTCCAACACATCATAAATGTATTGCGTGGCATAGGGTTATACCACCGTAGTCGTAACCTTGTGGTCTTAACTTCAAACTATGTAATACCATCACGGAGATATAAAAACTACCTTGTGTTTAACTTTGTGATACTAACTCTATGTTTCAACGACTTGTGAACTCGCACATATTAGAAGCAAATTATTGGTACATATTTTACAACATTCGGGTGAATTACGAAATAGCAGAGACAAGTTGCATAAATCTATGAAACTTGTCAAATGACTTTCTACAATACATGTGATGTACAAAGTCAATTCACATAGGATTTCTCTTAGAGAATTTGGAAAAACGAGTGAGCAATTAGGCGAGGTTTTGATTCTCGGTTATTTTGTATCATTAGAAGTTAGAACAAATATTCAACAAATACATATAGTTTTGTTCTGTATTCACCAATTTCAAAGTAGAAGGTTTTTAAGCTATCATTTGTGTTTGTGTATCACTAGGTAATATTTCGTACTGTAACATGTACTTGTTCAGTATTAATATACATCATCTTGTATTCGTTTAAATGCATTGTTGGGAACTGAAGAAAAGCTTAAGTGTTTAATGCTGCTAGTACAGAATTACTACTGCCAGAGGAATTCAAGTTTAATACTGCTAGGTATTACTGCTTCTAGTAGAATTAATGCTGCTAGTCAAAGTTAGTGCTGCTTGAACAAAGTTAGTACTGCTTAGCTAGTTAGTACTGCTAGAGGTTAGTGTTGCTTAGTAGTTAATGCTGTCAAGTTTGAGTTAATACTTCCAAGGTGATTAGTACTGCTTATGAGATGGAGATTCGAATTGCAAGAATGACAGCTGGATAGATTGACGATATTCATGGAAGATATTCTGAAGATATTTTATTAATTGTAATTATCTTTTGTTCAGTATATGTATAGAATTGCTTTAGAATAGTTAAAATAACAGTTCATTCTAAGTTTTTGTTTTAGAGAGAGAATCAACCTCAAGGCATAGTTCCTAATTCTAGAGAAGTATAATTCGTCTTGAAATAATTTGTTCTTCAAGATTGAGGTTGTGTGTGTAATCTTGTGATTTAAAGCATTCAATACAAGTTTACAAGTTAATCATCATATTTACTGTTTGTTTACTGTTTCATTGAATATCAAAGTGTTATTCCGCAAACTCCTTTGATATTAGTTTCTGAGAATTTATTCTTGTTAAGAATTCGATCCTGACAAGTGGTATCAGAGCCGGTTCTCTCAGAAACATCTACTCATTCATCATGGAAAACTTTGCAGAATCAAACAGTACTCTTGTTTCTAAGGTCCCAATGCTCAAACCCAGTGAGTTTGACATGTGGAAGATCAGAATCAGGCAATACATTCTTCTCACAGACTACTCAATGTGGGACATCATTGAGAATGGACCCTATGAAGCAGGAAAGATTGGACCAGATGGGAAAAGACCTCCACCAAAGACAGATGGTGAGAGGAAGACCAGACAGACAGAGATGAAGGCCTTAAGCACTCTGCTCTTGGCCATCCCAAATGAATATCAACATCAATTTTGCAACTGCACTGATGCTCAGATTCTCTGGAATGCTCTAGAGAAAAGATTTGCTGGAACTAAAAGCATCAAAAGAAATCAAAGGGATGTTCTGAAGCAGCAGTATGAGAACTTCACTTCTTCAAAGAATGAGTCTATGACTCAAACTTTTGACAGGTTCAACAAGCTTATTGGTGAACTGGCTAATGTTGGAGTGAAGATGGAGCAAGATGATATCAACAGGAAGTTCCTCAGATCTCTTGGAGATGAATGGACTATGTACACTGTCTCATATAGACAGAGTGACAATCTGGAAGAAAAGGAACTTGATGATCTATATAATGATCTAAGAGTTTTTGAAACTGAGGTAGAAGCCAAGAAAAAGCCCACTGGGTACATTCACAATGCTGCACTTCTATCAGCATCTACTGATACTGCTGCCAACCCTGAAGCAGTTAGTGCTGCCAGTGGAGTGAATTCAGAAAAAGGCACTGAAACTATCTTTGAAGCCTTTTTGTCCAGTTACAGCAACAACTCTTTGATTAATGATGATCTGGAACAACTTCACCCTGATGATCTGGAGGAGATGGACATTAAATGGCAGATGGCCATGTTATCTATGAGGGTAAAGAAGTTTATTAAAAGAACTGGGAGGAACAACTTCTCTCAAAGAAGAGAAGATAGAGTTGGTTTTGACAAAACAAAGGTGGAATGTTACAAGTGCCACATGAAGGGACACTTTGCTAAAGAGTGCAGAAGTGGTATGCCAAACAACAACCACCAACAAGCCCAAAATGGTGGTTTCAATCAAAACAAGAACTCTGCTCAAGCCCTTGTTTCTCAACAAGGAATGAGATTTGACTGGAGTGACCAGGTTGAGGAAGCCATTCAGAACCAAGCTCTTATGGCAGAAGTGTCTGATCTCCCTTCTGAGGTAATTTCTAATCTTTGCACTAAATCTTGCCTAGACACTGTCAAAAGGTACAGGGATCATAAACAAAGCATGTGTGATGACCTCAAAAGATTAGAAAAGGACAGAAGAGATTATGTGTTGATAGTGGAGAGGTTTGAAGAACAAATCAAAGGCTTTCAAGCCAATGAACTTCAACACTCTTATGACACAAACTACTGGAAGTGGGAAAAGAATGAGTTAGAGACCAAACTGTCTAAGTCCAAAGAAGAGAATGATAGGTTGAAAGAACAATTAGATAAGGTTAAGCTTGATATAGAAAAGTTTTCATATGCTTCAAAAGCAATGGATTCTCTTCTAAAGGCTCAGATTCATGATAAGATGAAGTCTGGTGTTGGATACAACAACACACCCCCTCCTTACAACAACAACTATATCTCTCCTACATCAGATCTGTTAGAGACCAAGGAGAAAAAGGACTTGTCTGAGAAAGCTTTTGAGATAGATCCTTTGGATAAGGTAGTTGTTAAGGATATGACTGAGAAAGAAGCCAGTAAGAAGAGGAACAATGATGTGAGTAAAGAGATACCCTTAGAAAACAACATTGTTACCAATGAGGGTGGTGGCAGGATCTGGGTAAAGTCTAAAGAGATAGAGAAGACCAAAGGAAAGGGTAACAAGGTCCATTACAAACAGACCACTGTTGTGAATCCTGGCCCTTGTAAACAGTGTGCTTGCAATAAATCTGAGAGCCTAAATTCTGGTATAAAAAGAGGTAACCAAAGAAACTGGAATAATCAATGGGCTCAGAAACAAGGAGTTGATCTGAATAAAATAATCAGACCAAAACCTTGTTTCATATGTGGCAAGCTAAATCATTTGGCTAAGTACTGTTTCTTTAATCCTATTAACCAAAGGATGAACTTTCAAAGATTTGTGCAAAAACCTGTTGGTTATAGGAAGGCTGGAAAGAAACATGTGGCTAAGAAGTCTGTTGAAACCAAAGGCCAAATGAAGAAAAAGGTTTTAAAAGAGAGTATTAAAATGTGGGTGCCTAGAAGCACTAAAACTGTTAGTACTGCTACATCAAATAGTACTGCTGACAGGGATAGTGCTGCCAGTAGCAATACTGCTGCTAACAGTGTTAGTACTGCTGAGAATTTTAATGCTTCTAACACTGTTAGTACTTCTTCAAAGGTTACTACTGCTAACATAGTTACTGCTGCTAAAACAGTTAATACTTCTAACAAGGTTAGTAGTGCTAAGCATGCAAGTGCTGCTAATGCAGTTAGTTCTTCTAAAAACAGTACTGCTTCTAGCAAATATGCATTCAAACCCATTATTGTAACAAAGTACTCCAGTAATGAGGAGTCAAAGTTTAAAAATCTTGTCAAGAAAGAATGTAAATATTTTGATGAGAAAGGGGTACCCAAGACCACTTTGGCTTGGGTTCCTAATCCATACTAATTGATTTATCATATGTGCAGGGCAACCAACAGCTCAAGGGGAAGAGCATATGGCATGTGGATAGTGGTTGCTCTAGGCACATGACAGGCAACATGTCATGCCTTCAGGATTTCAAGCCTATCAATGGAGGACATGTTGCTTTTGGAGACAATCTCACAGGTGGTAAAATAAGTGGGAAAGGTAATGTTACAAAAGGTAAGATGACATTTGAGGATGTCTACTATGTTGATCAGCTAAAGTACAACCTGTTAAGTGTATCATAGGTTTGTGACAAACAACATAGTATATTATTTACTAATACAGAATGTATGATCCTTGCTCCAGGGTTCAAGGTAGTTGATGAAAGCATGATACTACTTAGAACTCCAAGAAAGGACAATGTGTATTGTCTAGATATGGACAATGTTTCAAGTGATTCATCCCTGAACTGCCTTGTTTCAAAAGCTTCTGTGGATGAATCCTCTCTTTGGCACAGAAGGATGTGTCACATGAATTTCAAGACAATGAACAAACTTGTTAAAAACAATCTTGTAAGAGGTTTACCATCAAAAGTCTTTTCATGTGATGATCATTGTGTTGCTTGTCTTAAAGGCAAACAACACAAAACTTCTCATAAGACCAAAGAGTTAAATTCAATTTCTTCTTGCCTCCAGTTATTACATATGGATCTGTTTGGCCCTACAAATGTGATGAGCATAGGGAAGAAATCATACTGCTTAGTTATTGTTGATGATTACTCTAGATTTACTTGGGTATATTTTCTAAGGACTAAGGATGAGACAAGTGGACTGATCAAATCCTTTATTCTAAGAATTGAAAACCAGACTAATCAAAAAGTAAAAGTCATTAGGTCTGATAATGGAACTGAATTTAAAAATATTGACCTAAACACCTTTTGTGAAGAAAAAGGAATTGAGAGACAATATAGTGCTCCTAGGACTCCACAACAAAATGGAGTTGCTGAGAGAAGGAATAGGACACTAATAGAGGCTGCTAGATCTCTGTTGGCTGATTCTAAATTGACAATTACTTTCTGGGCTGAAGCAGTTAATACTGCCTGTTATGTCCAAAACAGAGTACTAGTGGTCAAATCAAAGAACAAGACCCCATATGAGCTTTTAAATAAAAGAAAACCCTTTATTGGGTTTTTCAAACCTTTTGGGTGTCCTTGTACAATTCTCAATACCAAATCTCACTTAGGTAAGTTTGATAGCAAGGCAGATGATGGATTTCTTGTTGGTTACTCATCCCAGAGTAAGGCCTACAGAGTTTTTAATTCTTCTTCTAGAAAAATTGAAGAAAGTGACAATGTCAAATGCAATGAGAACACACCAAATCCTATTGGGTTTGGTCCTCAGTGGCTATTTGACATTGATTCACTAACTAACTCTTTTGGTTTAAGTAGTAATGAGTATGCAGGTTCAGGAAATGGAGGATCAGGGACTACACAAGTTCAAGAAAGTATATCTCAGTCTGTGATTTTTCCCATACCGAAAGTGAATCCTATTGAAGACTGTGAAAAGGAGCCATCTACTGAATCAAATCAGAGTGAAGAAGAAAGGAGAGATGAGGAGACTCAAGCAAATAAAGAACCTGAAGTAGCTGCTGAAATCACCTCAGTTGAGTTGAATGATTCCAATCTAGAGGTGGAACTCAATGAAGAACCTAGTCATCAATCAAGAACACAAAAGAATCATCGTCCTCAGCTGGTAATAGGGGATATCTCTTCTCCTATGATGACTAGACATCAAAGCAGGCTGCAAGATATGCAAGATCAACAGCATACAATGCTTTCTTGTTTTCTATCCCAACTTGAGCCTAAGAAGGCTCATGATGCTATGAAAGAGTCCAGATGGATAGAAGCTATGCAAAAAGAGCTGCTACAATTCAAGCTGCAAGATGTTTGGGATCTAGTAGACCTTCCTAAAGGTCAAAGAGCTATAGGCACAAAATGGGTCTTCAGGAATAAGAGAGATGAAAGAGGGATAGTAATAAAGAACAAAGCAAGATTGGTAGCACAAGGGTATACACAAGAAGAAGGAATAGATTATGAAGAAGTATTTGCACCGGTGGCTAGGATAGAAGCAATCAGATTGTTCCTGGCCTATGCCTCTTATATGAAGTTCAAAGTCTACCAAATGGATGTAAAAAGTGCATTTCTATATGGCTCAATTGAAGAAGAAGTATATGTCTGTCAACCACCAGGGTTTGAAAACCCAAGCTATCCAGACAGAGTATACAAACTGAAGAAAGCACTTTATGGACTGCATCAAGCACCAAGGGCATGGTATGACACTCTGTCATCCTATCTTTTGGAAAATGGCTTTGAAAGAGGAGTCATTGATAAGACTCTATTCATCAAGAGAAAGAAGAAGGACATCTTCCTGGTCCAAATCTATGTGGATGATATCATCTTTGGATCCACAAGAGAAAGTATGTGCAGGGAGTTTGAGGAACTAATGCATCAAAGATTCAAAATGAGTTCCATGGGGGAACTTACCTTTTTCCTTGGACTCCAAGTCCAACAGAAGTCAGATGGTATTTTTATCAGTCAATCCAAGTATGTGCAGGACATTCTAACCAAGTTTGGATTCTCAGATTCAAAGCCTGCCAGCACACCTATGGAGACACACAAGCAGATAACAGCAGATCTTGAGGGGGAGGATATGGATGTGCATCACTATAGATCCATGATTGGCTCTCTCATGTACCTTACAGCCTCTAGGCCAGATATAATGTTTCCAGTCTGTGTGTGTGCAAGATTTCAAGTTAGGCCAAAGCAATCACACTATCAAGCTGTTAAGAGGATATTCAGATATCTCAAAGGGCAACCTAGATTGGGACTTTGGTATCCTCATAACTCATCATTTGACCTACTTGCATACTCAGACAGTGACCTAGGTGGAGCAAACTTGGACAGAAAATCTATTTCTGGAGGATACCAGTTTTTGGGTGCAAGACTAGTTTCATGGCAGTGCAAGAAACAAACCACAGTGTCCACATCTACAACAGAAGCATAGTACATAGCAGCTGCAAGTTGCTGTTCTCAAGTGTTGTGGATTCAGAATCAAATGCTGGACTATGGGGTAACCTTTCTACACACTCCAATCTTTATTGATAATAGCAGTGCTATTAGCATTGTTAACAATCCTGTCAAGCACTCAAAGACAAAGCACATTGAGATCAGGTATCACTTTATAAGAGACTGCAATGAAAAGAAACTTATTCAAGTTGTAAAAGTTCATACTGATAACCAGTTTGCTGATCTATTCACCAAAGCCTTTGATGTGGGTAGATTCACTTTCTTGGTAACAAGTGTGGGAATGATCAACTCTGAATAAGCCCCTTCCTAAAAGTGGTTCACTACTTGTATATAGTTTATTCTTGGTGTTACTAACTTTCTTTCTCAGGAAATGTATAGCAGTACTCAGTTTTTCACAAGCTTAAAAGTGTAAGTATGGTTAATACTGCCAGTACAGTATTAGTACTGCCAGTACAGTATTAATACTGCCAGTGCACAGTTAATACTGCTAGTAGTTAATACTGCTCTCAGTTAATACTGCTAGTTAGTTAATACTGCTAGTGGTTAATACTGCTCTCAGTTAATACTACTAGTTAGTTAATACTGCTAGTGGTTAATACTGCTCTCAGTTAATACTGCTAGTTAGTTAATACTGCTAGTGGTTAATACTGCTCTCAGTTAATACTGCTAGTTAGGTAATACTGCTAGTGGTTAATACTGCTCTCAGTTAATACTACTAGTGGTTAATACTGCTCTCTGTTAATACTGCTTTCACTATTTTTTTAAGGTTAATACTGCTTTTAATCCGAATACTATATATACCCTTTGCCCGCCTAAAAAGTTCATAACGACTATTTGCATACTGTTCACTTGCGCTCTAACCTTTTTCTCTCAAGTACCAAGTTTTCAGGCAAGAACACTCAAGTTCAATGGCATCCATGGCTTTCATTGACGAGCACAATGAAATCGCGATGCTCCAAAAGCCGAAACAAGCTGAAGGTTTTCACCAGATAGTCGACTTTCTGAAGTCCAGCCACATCGCTCATGCTCTCACTGTGTCTCCTACCATCTTCATAGAGCATCAGAGGCAATTCTGGGCCAATGCCACCATCGTTACTAAAGATGGTGTCCAAATGATCAAGACAAGGGTGTGTGACAAACCCTTGACAGTTACTGAGGAGACTATTCGCATCTGTCTACGTCTAGACGATGCTTCAGGTATTTCTTCTATCCCAAATGAGGATTTGTTTTCAAACCTCACCAGAATGGGGTATGAAGGCCCATTGGGGATTTTCAAGTTTTTCAAAGCTAAGTTTTCACCCCAATGGAGGTTCTTTGTTCATACCTTGATGCATTGTATTTCTAAGAAAACAACTGGCTGGAGCCAATTTAGCAGTCCAGTTGCCTATGCATTGGTATGTTAATCCACTACTAGAAAATACAACTTTTCTCAAATGATCTTCAATGATCTTGTCTCAAATCTGGACAACAAGAAGAGTTTCTTCATGTATCCCAGGTTTGTACAGGCAGTTATCACTAATGAATTGACGGATATACCTCACTTTGATGGGGTATATGTACCTAAACCCCCTAAAGGCAAGATTTTCTCAAACATGAGAAGATCTGCTGGGGACTCGGAAGGAGAAGACACCCCATTGTTCTCCACAATGATGGTGGTGTCCCACACTGATGAAGGTATGGCAGCAGGGTCAAAGCCCTCCTCAGACCATCCCACTGCTAGCCAATCCCAACCTTCCCACTCTATATCTATTCCCCAGTCTCTACTTCAAAAGCCCACTTCTTCAATTACCCAAACTTACAAAAGGAAACAGGTCAAGAAGGCTCCTTCCCTTCTTGTACCTTCCCCCACTAAGCCTTTAAGCCCTCTATTGGAGCATTCTCCAATAGAGAATATCCAAAGGGGATCCAATAGGGTGTCTCCCAACCCTCAGGAGGTGATCTCTAAGGAGATGGAAGAGCATATGGGTGAGAAGGCTGCCACTACTTCTGCTAGCATAGAGAATGACAGTGGTAACATCTCTAAGACCTTCCCCATGGCAACTTTGGGTGAGCAATCATCCAAAGGTCCCAGGTGCCAAGAACCCAAGGGGGTGGATAGTGCTTCTGCTAGGCAGAAGACTTCCACTACAAAAAGATCCAATGATCCTTCAAAAGAGGGTAACACTTCTGGAG
This sequence comes from Arctium minus, assembly GCA_954870635.1. Taxonomy (NCBI): domain Eukaryota; kingdom Viridiplantae; phylum Streptophyta; class Magnoliopsida; order Asterales; family Asteraceae; genus Arctium; species Arctium minus. The sequence goes on from OX941081.1 coordinate 150,309,440, forward strand.
AAGGTGAGGACATATATAACTATTATGAATTGATGGAAACCATGGGCAACATCAACATGGATGTACTCAAACAGGGCAAAGATATAGAAGAGCTTAAACTCATAGTTCTGTCACAACAAGAACAAATCATCAAATTGAAGCAAATGGTAAGGAAACTGATTCTGCAAAGGAAGAAGAAACAATTTGTGCTCAGAAGGAGGAAACCAGTGACTGATGCTCCCAAAAAGGGGGAGTCAGAAGCTGATGACAAAGCTAAGGGGGAGCAAGAGGAAAAACATGATGTTGAGGGGGAGAATGAGCAAGCAGCAGAAACAGAGCCAGCAGCAGAAACCATTAATACTGCCAGTTCAAGTAAAGCAGCAGAAATGGTTAATACTGCTGAGCTGAAAGAAGCAGCAGAAACAGTAAAAGAGGTCCTTACAGAGCTTGAGATTGCAGAAACACTCATCAAAGCCAAACATGATACTTCCAAGGTCACCTCAAAGGCCAAAGGAGTTGTCATAAAAGAAAGAGGTGATGCAACAAAGAACTCTAGCATTGAGAAGGTGATGGGTAAAGAGAAAGGCAAGGCAAAGCTAGTTGAATCTGATAAACCAATGAAAAAGCAGAAGCTGATTGAATCAGATGAAGCTCTAACTAGGAAGATACAGGCTGATCTTGAAGAAGCAGAAACCATGCAAGTGCAAAAGGATAGAGAGATAGCTAAAGCAATGGCTGCAGAGTTAAACAAAGCCTATTAACAAAGCTTAGCAACAGAACAAGCCAAGCAGAAAGCCACATCTTTGAGGAAGCCTGCTAAGATCAAAATGGCTGCAAGGAAAAGACAACCTTCAAAGACATACCTGGGTGCTCAAGAGAGAAAGAAAATGATTACTTTCCTCAAGGGTGCAGTAGGTGTCAAGGTAGAGATGTTTTCAAAGATGTCTTTTGAGAAGCTCAAGAAGATGTATGATGCTGAGATGATAAAGCTTCAAGGGGATGATCTTGCAAGGGTTGAAATGGAGAAAAGAATGAAAGAAAGCCTAAGATTGCCAGGAAGCAACAATTGGTGAAAGTCTAAGGACTTTAAAAAGAACAAAGATGATTGCCAGGAGAAAGCCTACAAAGAAGCCTAGATTAGTGGAAGAAGAGGCTGAAAAGGTTGCTGAAGAAGAAGAGGCACCTGAGTCATCTACAATGAAAGAACCTGCAAGTACTGAGGATGTCAAGATGTACATGGTTGTGATGGACAAAGTGCCTGAACCAATTGCAGCAGAACCTGTAGGAGTTAAACCTCCTGAAGTCATTCACTGGGATGTTTTGGAAGTAGATGGCAAGGAGTATATCAGACTGAAGAGAAAAGATGAAAAGTATGAAGTCTACAGTACTTGGGCTAAAATTGTCAGAACATGGTCAAGGTCTGATATTGAAGAAATGTTTGATATAGGGATGAAGTTGTATGCAGATCAGTTGAAAGCTCCAGGGATTTCAATTACAAAACTGGTGATGGAGTATCTGTGTATGATGTTCAAACCTGATGAAGTGGAGGAGATCATAAGAAGTGTTTTTCAAGCAGTTACCAATTGGACTTTATATGAAACTAGTGGAGTATATTCTGTGACTTTGGATAGAAATCACATTGAATACTTCCTAGTGGATAAAGTATACAACCATAGCAGATTGAAACTTCATTTAATGTTGAAGAAGAAGCTTGGATGTGTTGAAAATTCAGAAATGGCTAAATATTTGATCCAAAGAACAACTAATCAAAGTTTGGGATTGGATGCAAATACTGGAATTTAGGTCATGATGGAGTTTTGGGAGCATCTTGAAGAAGATCTGAAGAACTTGACTTCTTTTCCTAAAAGTCAAGTTAGGGGGAGATTGTTGGGAACTGAAGAAAAGCTTAAGTGTTTAATGTTGCTAGTACAGAATTACTACTGCCAGAGGAATTCAAGTTTAATACTACTAGGTATTACTGCTTCTAGTAGAATTAATGTTGCTAGTCAAAGTTAGTGCTGCTTGAACAAAGTTAGTACTGCTTAGCTAGTTAGTACTGCTAGAGGTTAGTGCTGCTTAGTAGTTAATGCTGTCAAGTTTGAGTTAATACTTCCAAGGTGATTAGTACTGCTTATGAGATGAAGATTCGAATTGCAACAATGACAGCTGGATAGATTGAAGATATTCATGGAAGATATTCTGAAGATATTTTATTAATTGTAATTATCTTTTTGTTCAGTATATGTATAGAATTGCTTTAGAATAGTTAAAATAACAGTTCATTCTAAGTTTTTGTTTTAGAGAGAGAATCAACCTCAAGGCATAGTTCCTAATTCTAGAGAAGTAGAATTCGTCATGAAAGAATTTGTTCTTCAAGATTGAGGTTGTGTGTGTAATCTTGTGATTTAAAGCATTCAATATAAGTTTACAAGTTAATCATCATATTTACTGCTTGTTTACTGTTTCATTGAATATCAAAGTGTTATTCCGCAAACTCCTTTGATATTAGTTTTTGAGAATTTATTCTTGTTAAGAATTCGATCCTGACACGCATCATGTTTAAGGGTAGAACGACTTGTCAATGTCTCGGTTGAACGATGTTTGGATCCACCTTGTAATTTGTATGTTGTCAACGTGATTACCTAATTAAATAAAAAAAATTGCTCTCATCTTCCAAGTTAGCTCTAAATCGCACGACCGAGTGGTTGCAGTTGGTGTTCATCGATTGTGTCAAATTCGTGGCCTTCAATCTAGGACACGATCTTAATATGTGCCGTTTAAAGGAGGAATTTTGTTCGTCCTAAGAATCATACCAAAATGTTTATATGTGCTATTATTTTTCCCCTAAACATAACCGACAAAATCAAAGTATGCCTAAATTGGTGTTTTCTGTTATAATCCTATCACTTCAATAACGTGATCAGTTGAGGCGTTTACCGAAGACGTGAGAATCGAAGACCCGACATGAAAACTATTGGCGTTAGAACCATCAACTTGAGAATTGAAAAACTTGTAAGATGTTGTTTTGCAATATATTTTATCTCGGCATGAAAAATTAAAGAAACCGATAAACATAAATTTAATGTAGTAATATTTGTGAGTTGGGAATTGTGTATAATAGAAATAAAACCAATCCTATCTTTATACAAAACCTGGATGATAAAATGATGTGTAAATTACATATTTGGTCCCTGTAGTTTATGTGTTTTAACACTCTGGGTCCATATTTTAAAATATCTATGGATTACATCCCCGTGTTTTGCAATTTATAATGTACTGGTCCCTAAATATAACTTCATCCAAAAATACCGTTAAGTGAGTTAAATCGGAAGGGTAGTTCAGTCTTTTTAGAGTTTCTTTAATTTTTCTTTTAAAAAAATCAATTCCTTTCTTTTGATTTGATTTTTTATTTTTAAGTATTATGATATAGTGTAAATTACATGATTGGTCCGTGACGTTTACCCGTTTTTGTACTGTTGGTCCTTATTTTGAAATAATTATGGAAATGGCCAATGTGCTTAGCAATTTCACACGCTCTTGGTCCTGAACCTAACGCCGTCCCAAATGTGTCCGTTAGGCACATCACATGCCATACACATGATGGGCAAAATAGTCTTTTTCCCTAAGAAATTGAAATGTCGCTTGCATCACATCTATTTAATACATCGATTGCCATCCTAATTTCAAACATCGTCCCTGAGACATTGAAATGACTCTTCACCTGAGGTTGCATCCACCGGACTTCACCATCGTTCCTTCGCTGCAATCATGGTTCCTCCCCCTGCTGTTTTTTGTGCGTGCGGATCTCCAGGAATCACTCTAACTTCGTGGACTCCAAGAAATCCAGGAAGGCGATTCTACACCTGTTCGAACATGGTAAGGCTTTTGTTGATGAGCTCATTTTTTATTTGTGTTTTTTGCCCTAACTGTATAAAATCCTCTTAGGGACGAATATGTGGATTTATCATGTGGTTTGACCCTCCAGTATGTCAGAGATCAATTGATATCATTCCTGACTTACTAAATTCCAAGAAGCACCTTGAAGCAAGAATTGAAGAACTCGAAAAACAAGCCAACAGATGGAAGCTTATGTTTTATATCACCTGGTTGTTTCTTCTATTTTATTTCTGTTTTTAGTTGACCTAGGTTGATGTTTTTGAAGTGGTAAGTAATCTATTTTGGTCTGTAATGGTGGTTAGTTCAGTGAAGGCTTTTGATGTTAGATGGAGATTAGATGAAACTGTAATCTATTTTGGTCTGTAATCTCTTTTGGTCTTATGCCACAAAATGTAAGGTTAAATGTTTGGTTAATGAAAGCTTTTGATGTTAACTTTTGATTGAATCTATGGGTTTTGCAATTTTGGGAACTAACTTAACAACTGTGAGCAAGTGAGCAACCTGTAACATACATTCAAATGAGCACCAATTTGGTACAACCTGTTTTACACATTCAATGACAAAGAAGTTGGGAAAGTTTGCTTGAATCATAAATGTGGTACAACATGCTTTACATATTCAATGAGAAAAAAGTTGGGAAAGTTTGCTTGAATCATAAATGTGGTACAACCTGTTTTACACATTCAATGAGAAAGAAGTTGGGAAAGTTTGCTTCAATCATAAATGTGGTATAACCTATAAGACACATTCAATGACCAAAAATTTGTCCGAGTTTGCTTGAATCATAAATGTGGTATAACCTGTAACAAACATTCAATGACCAACAATTTGGGAAAAAATACAGAAAAAATGTGGTAGCCAAAAGTATATTCCACTTCACAAAAATGACCACAAAGGATAAAAAACATAGGTACAATGTTTCCAGTGATAGTAACAAGTTAATCAAGTTCAGATGCTTGAAAAGTACCAAAAAGCCTAAGCATTACATATCCATAAACATCACTATGTACCCATCCCATTAACATATATCCAAAAAGGCTAAGTATTAACATATAACCAAAAAGCCTAAGCATTAACATATACCCATCTAAGGTGACTGCCCTTTGTATGTACGCTTGTTGTGCCCTTGTTGATTACAATTGACACACGTCACTGTCTTGCCGGCCCTTGTCAATTTCTTTCCACCATGTCCAGTCATCTCCAATATAGACTTCCTCCTCTTTTTTTTGGTCTCCCAACTTGGGTGTGATGTATTGGTGGTGTCAATTTCAATGGACAATTAGATTTTGGCCACATATTTGGTCCATTAATTGGTTCAAGGATATAGGTATACATCTCCTTCCATGTGTCTAACCAATATGTTTGATGAACCCAAGCCTCAGGTATACGAACATCTGCCCCATGGTTGGCCATATTCCAGATGGTTGTTACTGCGTGTTTTCAAGGAATGCCAAGAAGTTCCCATCTCCTGCAGGTGCAAGTCTTCTGTTCAACATCAACTACACATTGGTCCAACCAAGGACCAGTCACTTGGTATTTACAGCCTCCATTCCAAAGGACAGTGTAATTTAAAGCTTCTTTCTTGATTGAATCTAGCACTTTTGTTGTAGTTGGAGTCAAAGGCCTATCAGCTTTCTCAATCATTTTCTTAACATTTGTTATTCTCTTCATTAAGTACTCTCTGATGTACTCCATAGCTGTAACTATCGGCTTGTCCCTCCCTTCAACTAGTTGTCTGTTGAAGACCTCACATATATTGTTCAATAAGCAATAAGTGTGGCTTCTTCCTGTACATAAACAACAATGACAGTAAAAAACATTCCTTGGCATCATTAATACTGCAGAAATAAATTGAATTGAAGAAGAACATACCTGTAAAATGGGATCTTGACCAGTGTTGTGGAGGGATTTGTTTAAGCAGTCATATGCTGCAGGACTTAATGCTTTCAGATTATTCATTGCACAATCAAATTGTAGGACAGAAGATGCAACAACACACTTCCATAGAAGATCCTTGAATTGTTTTCCCTTCCATGATTGCTTCATGTTCTCATGTATGTGTCTTAAACAAAATCTATGCTCTGCACAAGGGAATACCTTTGCAATTGCTGGGATCATGCCCTATATTATTAAACCACATCAATCTCTAAGCAAACAGAAAATAGACAAAGGTAAGAATTAAAACAAATCTGTAAATTCCAATATATTCCAACACAAACAATTTCAGTAGACCTATAAGCATATATATATTCCACATAATCCATATTGGATAGAAAAATTCCAATATATTCCAACATAATACAGATTACAAAAACAACTTATAACTACTACAAATTAAAATTGGAAAGAACATACCTTTTGTCTGTCAGATATAAAAGTGAAATTAGAACGAGCATTGAGATCCAAATCACCAGCAAGGCACTCCAAAAACCAGGTCCAAGCACTCGTAGTTTCAGCTTCAACAATTGCATAGGCTAGTGGATATGTCCCATTGTTGAGGTCAAGGCCAGCTGCGGTCAATATTTGACCTGGAAATGGACCTTTCATGAAATCCTCGTCAAGTCCCAGAAATTCCCTTCGCCCAGCTTTGAAACCCTTCTTCAGTGGTCCAAAACAAACATAGATCCTCTTGAACTTTCTAGTACCAATTGCATCATTGGGTTCATGTTCAATATCTAACTTCACAGTTGTATCTGACATTACCCTCTGCAGCTCCAAAACATAGTCCCTGAGATGGTTATATTGTTCTGAATAGTTCCACGCATCTTAATGAGTGCCAGTGTCTTGGCTCTGAAAGACTTTATATGAGAAAACTTTTATCCATACTTCCTTTCAATCTCAATCTGCAGAGCTTTAACGGGGATTTCTGGGTTATGTGAAATACTCTGTACAATCTCTTGTGACAAGAAAGAGGTTGTACAAGCCTTAACTTCTATGGTTTGAAGACATTTATGGGTATCCACAAATGTCTTAACCATCCAACTAGCATCATTTTTGCCCTTTGAAATATGCAGCACCCAAGGACAAGGTGGCCCACTTGCCTTAACTTCTTTCTTTTTTCCTTTTCTGGTCCCACTTGCCTTAACTTTTTTCCCTTTGCCTTTACCTGTCCCACATGGCTTACTAGGCCCACCCCCATATTCTTTATTCATTTCTGGATGGGATCCTCTACAAACTACCCTTATCCCCACACTGTCATTCTTTATCACATGCAATTGTCTTTTAGTTTCTATAGCATGCATATCTATCAACCTTTTTATACCATCTTTACTCCCAAAAAGTTTTCCAACATAGAATCTGACACTCTCTTCCATCCTACAACCTTTTGCTTTCTCCTTTCTTAACTTCTTCAATAATGTTTTCCTTTCTTTCTCCATATCAGAATCATCTGTATTGCTTTCAAGACTATCCATATCCACCACATCTGCATCTCTAAATACATTTGGTGCATCACTTTTGACAGATTTATTTCCAACCCATTCAACATCTAGATCAGTGTTTTCCATAAAGGTCTTCATGTCCACTTCAACTTCATCAACTACATTATGTGTCTCCAATACAAACTCATCATCTGGATCATCCCCTATACTGTCATGGTCATCACTTTGATCTTTAGGTACATTTATTTCCAAGGGATTGTACTCATCTCCAAAATTTGGATCAAATTGGTTGCTTTCAATTTCATTTAATATGTCTTCTACTGTTTCCTCCCTCTGATTAGATTGGCACCCACCTATGTTTTCATCACCATTTAACCCACATCCTTTCCCTTCTAATGTCTCCTCATACCTCTGATTAGATTGGCACCCACCTATGTTTTCATCACCATTTAACCCACCTCCTTTCCCTTCTAATGCCTCCTCATCCCTCTGTTTGATATCACTCACCTCCTTGCCCTTCTCTTCATCAATCCAACCTAGCAACAATTTTTTTTGGCAAGAACCATGATTTCTTCTTGAGGCTAACTTCTTGAACCTGTTAAACTCAGGTGAGCCTTCCATAGGGAGTTCCTTTATAATAACTTTACTACCACCAGGACTCATGGAATATGTATTCAGTCTAGTTTCCCAGTGTTTAGTGTAAATCTCAAGACTATAATCACCAACAAGTTTCAACAATTCTAGCACATCTAGATCACTACCTAAAGCATGAAACCTAACATCTAAGTCCTTCCCAGGATGTTTAAAATGAAAATAAGTAGGTATGGGTGCTTCATACCCCATTTCAGCCATCATCTCATGTAGATCATTTACAGAGAACTTATCAGTATCAACCAAGTCAACAACCTGGATTTTACCATTGACATATTGCCTACCAGGGAACTTACTAAAAACACCCCCGTGGTGTATTCTTAGAGAAATAAAGGTTGGATAACATTCTGCAAAAAAAAAAAAGGTGTGGTTGTAACAACTAACAAACAAGAACACCATTAAAAACAAGTGTAAAAATGTATAGAGAACTTACCATAAACATCTATGTACTCCGTTTCATCATAGTTCTTCCGAAGCTACCACAAACTCGTTCGTTCCATCTTCAAGTATTACCTTTCGATTGAAATAGATTTGCATAGCTTGATTTACTTCTCTATACCAATCGATTTCAATGAAAAACGAGGGTTTTAGAATCTCAGGTGAACTCGTCATTGCAATGTCAGGGACGATGTTTGAATTTTGGTTTTAATCGATGTATAAATTAGGTGGCTTAAGGAAAAAGACTATTTTTCCCATCATGTGTGTGGCATGTGATGTCCTAACAGACACATTTCGGATGACGTTAGGTTCAGGGACCAAGAGCATGTGAAATTGCTAACCACAATGGCCATTTCCATAATTATTTCAAAATAGGGACCAACAGTGCAAAAACGGGTAAACGTCAGGGACCAATCATGTAATTTACTCTATGATATATACACACACACACACACACACACATAGGGGTAGTTTCATTTGGAAACCATCTTAATTTTGAAAACCATGGAAACTATCAATTTCATTGGTTAAGTTAATGAAATTGATTCACACACACACACACACATACATACACACACACACACACACACACACACACATATATATATATATATAGGGTTGGGTTTCGGTGAGAAGTTGATTTAACGGTGAGCAGTGTGAGAAGTGGTTATCAACCATTAGATGAGAAATGGACGCACATTATGATGAGATGCAACGAGATAATATAAGATGCATCGAGATGCACCAAATCAATTATCTTCTAAGCCGCAATTCATGGGAGGGCTTGAGATTAAAAGAGATTAACGGTTCAGATCCACTTCTCACGCTTCTCACCGTTAACACAACTTCTCACACGATCATTCGCCTATATATATAATAAGTAACTAGAAGGACACGTGTCGCCTTCTGGGGAGTCCATTTTTTTCATTTTCCCGCCTAAACATGTATCTGGACGCATTTTACATTATAAGTTCATTTAGCACATCCACATTCATTTCTCCTTAAATCTTTCATTAATTCAATTTTTTTAAGTTGTACCTTATATTTACTATCCTTATAATTAGATATGTAGTTTACTTTTAATCCCTTAATTTTTTATTTTTCATTTTAGACTCTTATCATATAAACATAAATAATATATATGAACTAAAATGCATTAAAAAACATTTTTATTTTTTACAAATTATACCATTGTAATCGTTTCGTCAGTACCTTCGAAATGAGTCTAATATTGAATATTTTTGTATTTAATTATATTATTAAATATCATAAATATATACGAATTAATGTGCCGTGATTAGCAGTGGCGGACCCAGGATTTTAGGTGAACGGGTGCACAAACAAAAAACTTAAGAAATTGTTGTCGATGTGTTTTTAGCCAAATTCCCCTATTGGGGGACTTTTTATGTTTTTGGTTGATTTCGAGGAATTTTTTAATCTTCTGTGTTGATTCGATGGGTTTTATTTTTGGTTTTTTTGTGTTGATTTGAGGGATTTTTTGTGTTTTTTTTTATTGATTTCAAGAGATTTTTTCAATTTTTCGATTGATTTCGAGAGTAAATTTTGGTTTTTTTGGGACTTGTGCATCTTTCACCCCTCAAAAACGTATATATCACGGAGCACCCTCTGTAGTTGAGCGGGTGCACCTTACGTACCGAAAAAAAATTCGCCCTTACAAAACGAACTTGAGCGGGTGCACGGGACCCCCCCTTGGGAAGGGTAGGTCAGCCCCTAGTGATTAGTATGAGATTTGATATAAATAATCACTAAATTGTCGTGATTTTCTTTTTGCAATTTATATCAATTTTAACTATGTATTTTTCCATAATTTCATTTACGTTCTATTATAAATTTTGTTTTATAAATTCTTAATATTTATTCTTATTTTTTATTAATTTTTTGCAAAAACATCATTTGTGAAAACTGTCTAAAACAAGGACATTTTGTAACCAACTGCAAAAAAAACAACTCTGAAGGGGAAAAAAGCTTGAAAAAGTAGTATCATACTTTCGATGATCATTCATATCTGTAATATAAGTTTTCTGGCATGATTTAATTTTTTAAATTACCCCGTGTAATACACGGGGGCAAACCTAGTATATATATATATATATATATATATATATTAAATAAAGTATTTGTAATGTAAAACTATACAAAATCAAAACCACAAATTAAGCTTCTATCCCTGAAATCAAAACTCTAAATGAAAAAAAGTAAAACTTGGATCCCTAAAATCAGAAAACGTACATCCATATCTCAATCTAAAAGAATAGATCTTCAAAAACCACATCTTCATCATCACCTGCAGTTCAATTTTACGGGAAGGATATCTAGTGGTGTAGTTGCAACAATGGAGGTGGGAAGGGGAACAGCGGTGTAGAGGGAGCCATGGGTTAACCCATCGATGGCCTCAGATCTGGATCTAGATTTGAATAGGACATAGTGGTGTGGAAGGAAAAAGAAGACAAGGGGAGACATGGAACGGGATCTTGACACGGCGGCGTTGGACTGGCCGTGTATTCGCCGGCGATAATAGGGAATGGTCCTTGTGCGGCTGTGCGTGCCGGATAGATATATACATGTATATACATTATAAGATGATATATAGAGTAAATGTGATTTTAATAAAAGATAAAAATACATTTAAAATGACTAAAACACCCTTTTAACAGAAAATCTTGACGGAGTTAGAAAACAGGGACCCAAGACGTTATGAAATGCAAATCACGAGGATGCAATCCATAGATATTTCTGAGTAAGGACACAGACTGTTAAAACGCATAAACCACAGGGACCAAATACGTAATTTACTCTAAAATGATAAATATCATAAAAAGAGAAAAAGGACAAAAAAAAAGGGGGGGGTATTGTAATATTAAATGTATTGTAAAAGTATGTTTAACTTGTGAATGAAAATTTTAACTCTCATATCTAATCCACAACCATAAACCATGTAGATGGATATGAGATTATGTAGTATAAATACCCTTATGTAAAAGTAAAAGTACACTTCAATATACTTTATAAGTATTTCATGATTTCATTTTCTCCAAGCTTCTCCCCTTTCTTTCTCCATAATCTCTTAATCTATTACTAATTTAATGTTAATCTTAGTTAATTTATAACGAGGGGAACTTTGTTGGCCAATGAGAGGCTACTATTTGGTAGTAACATAAATTTGAAAATTAGCCATTCAAGCCCTAATGCCACCACAGTTACAATAAACGGTTACCCAAGATGTAGTCTCGATTATCCATTCATCTTTGTTAAATGTTAGCTGGTTTGTCCGATCAGTTACATAACCGACCCAATTGCTACCAGTAATAACTGGTCATGCCCGATTCCAATTAATAGCGAACAGTTATGAGAGTCCGATTAGCCTTACCGGTAAATGACAATGACTAATTACATTATATTCAGTGTCCTAAAAGTCTAGCGCAACAGCCGACATGGCGCGTCAAGCTCAAGGCTTGTGACTCACGTCACGTTAAGGCTGTGACATGCATTGCCTAATGCGTAGTTTTTGTAACAAGATATTTGATTTTTCTTACCTTTTTAATGTCTTATTGTTAGTTTTTAATGTATAGTCTAATTTAAATTGTTTACTATTATTGACTCATTGAATAATATTAAAAAATATGTCTATATATATATACTAGAAATGTACTGGTGCAATGTAGCACGATATATCTCCATTGAATGTTTCATTTTTTTTTGTCTTTGTCGATCCTATAATACGGTTTTGTGTGGTTTTGAGAAAGTGATAATGTTTTTTTTATATAAATTTGCTTAATTTATTTTTTTATGTTAATTTAATCTAGGTTTAAAAATGATATAATTTTTTAGGTGTAATAATATAATGTTTTTTTATTAAAAAAAAGATAATTAAGTATTTTGTTAAAATTTGATGATTATCCTAATAATATTTTGGATTCTTTATATTTAAAATGTGATGTTTATCTTGTATTCGATTATATTTATCAGTTAGTTATGAATTCAAACATGCAGTTTTAAAAAGTTGTACTCTTTCGTCATTTACTTATAAAGTTGAAACTTAAATAATTTAACATTAAATAGTAGTACATAATGTTTAAAAAGTTGTTTTTAAAACTTTGAACCAAAAACTTTATAATATAACTAGAAGTGTACTTTGTAATAACCGTGATCAAATTGTTAAGAATGGAATGTTTAGTGGGATTTTGTTGAAAGCCCAAAGTTTAAGGGTTAAGTGGCAAATAATGGTAAAGGGGAATTTAAAAACCCTAATACGCCTACCCCCTAATCATTCTCAACATTGGAGGCTAAAGAATCAGGAAAAATTCCTTGTGCGACTGTGTGTGTGGCAAGTTGGAAGAAATCAAGGAGGATCAATTGGAGAAGAAACTCTACTCCTAACCCACATCAAGGTAACCTCTAATGCTACCTCCTATCTTTGTTTTGTGGTTGGGATTTCATTAGTTAGTTTTTAGAGATAGAAGGGAGTAAGCTTTATTCCAATTCCAATTTCAATGAAAGCCGGTTGGTTAACTTTGGTTAATGATGGATTATTGTTAAGAAGACCATTAACCCTCTGATTTGTAGGTCGAAAACTGAGTTTGAAAGGGGGTAAACCGTCTATGTGGGGTTTTGGGCAGTGCGCTCGTAAACCTTTAGCACAAGGGAATCGCCTAACCCAGATGAGGGGATTCCCGGATTAGCTTGGAACCCGAGAGGCGGGAGACCCAGACTGGGGAACCCGGGAGGCGGAAGACTCGGACGGGGGGAACCCGGGCGACGGGACAGCTGGATGGAAAACGGGGTAAGGGCCGATCCGGGTGAGTTTGCAGAACCCGAATGAGGTCTTATTCAGGAACTATTTTCCGGACATTATCGACTCTATTTCGAGATTTTGGGCCGGTTCTTTTGTGATAGGTTTTGGGCGTTGTTTAATGAGTCTTTTAGGGGAGAATGAGAGTCGACGACGGGGGAAGGTTGATCGAGTGACTTATCACTTTTGATTTGTTAATCGTAGGCTTTCAGTCGAAGGATCGGAAGTGTAAGTAAGAAAGATTTAAGCAAGGACGACAAGTGAGTTTTTCTAACTGAAAGTGTGTTAACTTGTGTTTTATATTATACGCATGATATGTTGTGAAACTGCATGTTGATCTTTTATATGAACTTCATGTTTTGATATGTTGTGAAAGTTGAGATATGATGTATGCATACATTTGGAAGTGGATGTGTAATGGCTAAGTTGGAGGGTGTGTTCCGCTAGTGCTCATGTCGGGGGGGGGGGGTGTCCCGTTTATGCCATGGAGAGTGTGTTACAGTTAAGGCAACGTGAGACTAACACATTGTCACAGGCGACGTGACTTCAGTGTGTCGATTACATGTGTAGTTTTGCGATTGAATGTTTAAATGTTTTAAAGTGGAGAATTGTTTATAAATGCTTATAAACTGTTTTAAATGATTTTTGCGGTGCGAATGTTGTTGCTAGAGGGAACTCACTAGACCTCATGGTCTAACCCTCGCTTTTCAAAACTAAATCTTTTTTCAGGTAAAGGTTTAGTTAGAAGTTTGTTCAAGGGATTTATGGGAGGCGGTGACATGATAGAGAATTGGAGGGAGCTCGAAGTTCCGATAGACCTAGATTATCTCAGTTGTAGTCATATATTACCGTTGTAGTTTTTGAGTTGGGATTTTTGTAATTAGTATATTTGGGACCTTTCGGTTGTCATGTTATCTTTTCGTTATTGTTGGAGTTTGGGTTGTTACGTACTCGTGCAATGCAATGCGATATATCTCGATTTTAATGTTTCGTTTTATTTTATGTTTTTGTCGATTTTATAATACGGTTTTGAGAAAAATGATAATGTCTTTTTTTATAAATTTGTTTATTTTAATTTTTATTATAATTATAATGTAGGTTTAATATTGATGTAATTTATTTTAGGTTTATTAATGTAATGTTTTTTATAAAATAATAATTAAGTATTATGGTAGAATTTAACGATTATTTTAATTATACTTTATATTGTTTATATTTAAAATGAGATGATGTTTATCTTATATTTGATTATTTTTATTAGTTAGTTATAAATTCAAACATTCATCTTTAAAAAGTTGTACTTATGTATCTTTTACTTGTAATTTTGAATTCTAAGTAAATATATATACACCAATAAATAATATACTAGAAGCGTACTCGTGCAATGCAGTGAGATACATCACGATTTTAATGTTTCATTTTATTTTTTGTTTTTTTGTTGATTTACAGTACGATTTTGGATGATTTTGAGAAAGTGATATTTTTTTTTTTATAAATTTGTTTAATTTAGGCTTAATAATATAATGTTGTTTATATAAAAAAAATTAAGTATTTTGTTAGAATTCAATGATTATCTTATATATTTTAATGACATCTATAAAAAATAACCAATTAAATATTTAATAATATAATTAAAACAAATTTATAGTAATATAATATATTAATTAATAGTGATACATGGAAGGGTCTGCATAAAGGAAGACCCTGTACATACCAAATTGGTGGATGTTAGAAGCCTGCAATAGTAATATGTATATTGTGCTTTGATACTTATAAATTAAGAGAATTTTAAAATCTTGCATAAAATAATGACATATTGTACCTAATAATTTGTATTTAAGAGTTTTTTATGTTTTAAATATAGTATAGGTAATACATGAAAATTTATTTTTACGAGTTTTTAAAAATATTTTGATAAATATAAATATGATAAAAGAGATTTACCAACCATAAGTCATCACTAAAAAGATATCATGGCCTCGTCTCGTCGATACTTTGTTTAGTTTAGGGAAGGTAAAGAGTTAAAAAGAGTTGTGGTATTTGGAGCTGGGCCAGAGCCGTTTAGATGACTATATATGGGCCTCGATATTCACTCTCCTCCGATCACCCTGTTTCGTAAACCCTAGCAACTTTGTTCCGATTCCTAAACATCATCGACCGGGAAATCAGCAAATATGGCATCGACCGACCAAGTAGTGTTGCAGTTTGTGCCTCTTTCGACTAGCTTGTCAGCAAAGGTTCACCCACTTGTTATCTTTAACATCTGCGATTGTTTCGTAAGACGACCTGATCAGGCCGAAAGGGTCATCGGAACTCTTCTCGGATCTGTTTTACCTGACGGAACGGTTGATATCCGTAATTCCTATGCCGTTCCGCATAACGAATCCTCTGATCAGGTTACCTTTTGTTTAAGCTATGCCATGCTGTTTTTTTCAACGTATCGTTTGATTCTAGTTTTAATGTCTCATAACGTTTGACTGAAAATAGATGCTATTTTCCTTATTTTTAGCCTCGATTTTGATGTTCCTGAGAAATTAGAGACGGGATTTGATTGAAAATTTATATTCCATCCGTTTGCAAGTTGATGAGCCTTTTTCCCAATCATAGTAATGCGTCGATTCAATCACCCCAAATTGCTTTAAGTGTTTCATAGAAGCCAAGGAACCATCATGCATAATATATATATTTTTTTTTTGGAAACATGATTTTTGGATGCATAAATTGGCAATTATGTGAATACATCTCGTGTAAAAAAGTGTGGAACTGTTGTTGTGTTCTGTTTAGACAAATGAGGAATAGGAAAACACCCATGAACGAGAATTACAAAACAGCAAAAGTTGGATGTTAACATTTGTCTTGAAAGATTAAACAAGTCATTTGGTGTATATTTATCTTCTGGGACAAAATTAATAATCCTCAAGTTCATTTAAATTAATGATCCTACAAGGCCACTGGGATGGCTATTCCCCACAGCCCTTGGGATTAGTCGAGGTGCACGATTAACCAAAAAAAAAGTTCATGTAAATTGTGATGGAGGGACTAGGGGCTAGTTTTTCATAGTTCAAAAACAATTCATTTCTTGGGGTTATCTAGATTTTAAATTGGCTTGCTGCCCTACTCCCTTTCCCCCTTGAAGCTTTTATATACAATTTTGAAATTTTACAAGTTGTTTCTTGATCCTATATTTCAGTGTTTTGATTCCTTTGTTTAGTTTGAAGACTGGTGCATATGTGAATTAGTGGTTCTATTTCTATCTGACTTCATGTCCTCATTTTTGTGGTTCAAGGTTGCTCTGGATATAGATTACCATCACAATATGTTGTCATCTCACCTCAAGGTTAACCCAAAAGAAGTTATTGTCGGATGGTAATTTCTCATCTAAACTATTACTAGCTTCTTTGTACCTGTGCAATCGTCTATTTTTAATCAACTGGCAGATGACAAATTGAGAACCCTTTGTCGAAGATAATCATTTTCTTGATTATTTCCATTTCTTTTTGTATGCAACAGGTTTTCAGGATTCATTTAATCTGTTCCTTTTTATTCAATTGATTGTTTATGTTGTTATTGTCCAGGTTCTCCACAGGCTTTGGTGTCACTGGCGGTAGTGCCTTGATTCATGAGTTCTATTCTAGAGAAGTCATGAACCCCGTACACCTTACAGTTGACACGGGGTTTACCAGTGGGGAGGCTTCTATAAAAGCTTTCGTCTCCATTAACTTGTCTTTGGGAGATCAACAACTCGCTGCTCAATTTCAACAAGTACCTCTGGATCTGCGTATGCTTGAAGCTGAGCGTGTTGGATGTAAGTGTAGGATTATAATAAACAAGATTTCTTGATTTGATGATATCTTGAACCCAAAACTGATGCTTGAGAAGGGGTTTTGTGGGTATAGTTGATATCTTCAAGACCACAGCAGTAGAGAAACTTCCAAGTGATTTGGACGGAATGGAAGCCACAATGGAACGGTTGGTGGCACTCATTGATGATGTCTACAAACACGTTGACGATACTGTGGTAAGATGAATTCCGTGCTGAATATCTATAGGCACAAATGGTCATTTTTTTGACCTCCATTTTTCATGTTAACAGGAAGGTCGTGTAGCAGCCGATAACAAAGTTGGAAGATTTATATCGGATACAGTATCCTCCATTCCAAAACTATCCCCACCGGCTTTTGATAAGCT
This sequence comes from Arctium minus, assembly GCA_954870635.1. Classification (NCBI taxonomy): domain Eukaryota; kingdom Viridiplantae; phylum Streptophyta; class Magnoliopsida; order Asterales; family Asteraceae; genus Arctium; species Arctium minus. The sequence continues at coordinate 150,326,783 of OX941081.1, forward strand.
TGTTAACGACACTCTTCAGGTAAGATGTTTTCGTTTTTCATTTTCCATACAAATTACAATATACAAATGTTTGATGTGTAATTGAATTTGTGGTAGGATGAATTGGTGTTACTGTACTTGTCAAGCATTACAAGGACACAGTTGAGCTTAGCAGAGAAATTAAACACTGCTGCACAGATCCTGTAAATAAAACTAAAGAGCTTCTTTTTTCTTTTATTGGATTAGAAAATGGTTGTAGTAATTTTAGGTGGTTGTTTTTACAATTGATGGAAAGTTGAGGGGTTTTCCACGGGTAGAAGAATGAGCACAGGTTAAAAGGGTAAATTCATCATTGTAATCCAACTGAGAATGTCAAGTCCAGATGAGTATTGTTTTTTTACAAGGTTTGGTTTTGAGAAGAGATAATTTTTGCATCACACCTGTATTATCTTTATATCGCCATCCTCCACACCACCCACCCACCATATGGCCGCCGCCGCCACGCCACTACTAAGAGCATCTCCAACAGCTTCTCCAAAATGGAGATTTTAGGCATTTTTGTGCTCCAACAGATTCTCCAAATCTTTCTCCAAATATGGATAACTCTTCAAAATCTCCAAAAATGATTAGCATGAGAGAGAAATTGTTTTTTTTATTATATTCTACCAATAAAATTTCTTCAAATGAGATGGGTATGAAAGATAAATAATATTTTATTAGATTTATACAATATTTTAATATCATAAGTAATGATTTCATCTCCAAAATGGAGAATCTGTTGGAGATGAATGTAAATTTTTATGTAGATTTTGACTTTTAATTCTCAATTTTGGAGAAATTTTGAAGATGTTGTTGGAGATGCTCTAAACTAACTTGTAGCAAAAATAAATAGTTTATAGATAATAAACAACTCAAGTAAATAATACTAATAAGAACATAAATTTCAGTCACGACGTTATATAAACATTTTTGGAAATCGGAAGAAGATTTGATAAAAACTACATCGATATAGAACATAATTTATAAAAAAGAAAAAAAGGAAGTCCGAAAATACAATTAAATTAATGTCTATGATAGATTGTAACTAGAAGCACAAAATGGTCATATTTAAACAATGGAGAAGCTATAGTACAAGAACTCATCAACAAAGATGAAGAATCAATATCACCTATTATGGTTCGCTTCAAGAGAATCAAGAAGACAAGATTTGGAGATGATCAAGAGATTTAGGCAGATTTGATAAAAGATGTAAGGGTAGAGATGCAATGGAAACAATTGAAATCCATGGTATTTGAATTTGAAAAGACAGTCATCTCCAACGATTTCTAAATCCGTCAATTGTGGGCCCATAATTTCATAAGGAGTTTCAAAGTAAAATTTATGGATCACAATATGTGATTTTTGCCACATCCTATGCATAGCATGAAGTTTATTTACATACAAGTGTTTCTAAGTTTATGAAAGCACAAGTGGCTTTCATAAATGGGATGGCAATCATCCATTCCGTTTGAAAATAACATACATTTGCTCAATATCAAGATTGAACAACAACTATTTATTACTTTTTATATTATAAATATTACACGATCAAAATATTTAAATGATTATGTATGGTGCAAAATTCTATCCTGATGTTGATTTCAAAATATTTGAATGATCGACACAAATATGACTATAAACTAGTTTGATCGCGTAATCTTTTATACTATATTATAAAGCACGAATAAAAAACTCTTAAATACAAATTATTAGGCACAAGGTACCATCATTTTATGCAAGATTTTAAAAATCTCTTAATTTACAAGTTTCAAAGCACAAGATACATATTACTACTGCAGACTTCTAACACCCATCAATTTGGTATGTGCAAGACCTTCATTTTATGCAAATATTTTCATGTATCACTATTAATTAATATATTATATTACTATAAATTTGTTTTAATTATATAATTAAATATGTAATTGGTTATTTTTTCTAGATGTCATTAAAATATATAAGATAATCATTGAATTCTAACAAAATACTTAAAAATTTTTTATATAAAAAACATTATATTATTAAGCCTAAATTAAGCAAATTTATAAAAAAAAACATTAAAATCGTACTGTAAATCAACAAAAAAACATAAAATAAAATGAAACATTAAAATCTCGCTGCATTACGTAAGTACGCTTCTAGTATTTATAACAGTATAATAAATCATCATTTGATGTAAAAACTCTTTATCGTGATATTGTTTGACCAATCAAATAAGTAAATAAGTTGAAAAGTATATTTTGTTAGTTGATGTTTGGCTTTTTAAAGATAATATTGTTGGAGGAAGAAGAGGCATAGAGTTAGTTGATGATTAGGTATGGACCATGACATATATAAGGTTCATTGCATCATGAGCCAACCTACAAGGAATGGGCATATGGCTCTCACCAATCACCACCCTTCCCTATCCTTTTAGCTTTTTTTAATTGTCTGATTTAAATATCTGTGTTCATAAATGTGATTTTAATCAATCGGATAACATAATTATAATAGATGTGCGGTAGCTACATAGTATGTACAAGGTTACATGCATCCCTTGTGCATAGGGGTGTCCACAATATGGTTTAGATTAAAATTGCATACGGTGTTTGGGTTTTTTCAAACTTGCAAACCAAACCAGTAAAATGCGGTGTGTTGTGGTTTATACCTAACGCCTATTGAAATATATAATAAATTGCACCACAATACTTATAATCAAAAGACTAAAGTTTGATAATCCATATTGGCAAGCATCCAAAAGCACTAGACCAATAAGTTAGCTCTCTGCGTGACATTGCACATTTTCGCCAGACCGCGCTGCTCATGCTTTTTCTCGCTTCTGACAACTAGCTTCTATCGCTAGTTGTTGGGCTTGGAAACAAGCTAAAGCTATCTTGAGTCAAATTAATTAATGCAATAAGGGGAACACGAGACCTATAAAGAAAGGGGAATACAGATAAATGTTTTTTTAGATTTTGATGCATCAGTAAGATTCATTCTTTTCCTCTCGATAGATACCAAGATCTATCTTTACATAGACGTGCTATAAAATTGAACACAATACAAAGTTACAATACACATAATATAATTAAATCCAAATGCATTTCAAAGTTCAGGCAAATTTCTAAAACTAATCTAAAATTAATATCCCAAACAAACCTAACATGATCCTAATTGCTAATTATAAGAGTATCTCTAACAAATTTTCATAATTTCTTCGGAATATAGAAGAACAACTCCAAAATCTTCATCAAAAAAGTACTTTCTACTCCAACAAATTTTTTCTTCATTTTATTAAGATTCTAACATTAATTATACAATTAAAATATCCAATACATTTAATATTCTAACAAACTTAATATACATGTAAATTTTATGTTCTCCGCTCCAAAATTTCCATTTATAAGCTTTGTATGAATATTCAAAAATTACGATATCTTTTTTCTCTTCAAAAATTTAATTTTGGAGATTTTTTCTTTAAGCCATGTTTGACAACCATATTGAAAAAACCCGTTTAAAATACCATAAGCTAGCCTAATGAAACGTTACTTCAATAAACTTTTAAAGCTTTTTGCTGCTTCTTTCAATTTGTACCCCTGAATAATTTTAAATGCTATTAATTACTATTAATTATTAATAAATATTAACTATAAATTATAATTGGTTTTAATAAAATATTTAATTTAGTTATTAGTTTGTTATTTTTTTGAAGAATTATAATTGATGAAGAGATATATGGTTTGATAAATTTTGCTTTTATTCATATTATATGTACAAGTTATTTAAAATTACCAATTAATGTAAAAAAAATCTAAAATTCTTATTTGTTTACACCAACTAAAATCTATAATCAATATAAAAATCTTTTTATTACATATTATATTATTAAATATTATTTACAATTTGATTTTAATGAATTAAAGTATTATATTAATTATTTGTTTTGACTATATTATGAAATGTTATAATTGACTAACCTTTTAATTTTTTTTTTGATTATTTTATATTTCTTAACTAACTTTGTCGGTCCCCTTATCTATGATCAAGTTGATATCAATCAAACACAATCACAAACAAATATGATTAACCAACCTTTTATATTACAAACCATGGATTACAGATCGATGTTTGCAGTTTTTCTCTTTGAAGCTCTCTCTATTTTTCTCTCTGATGAATAGTGGTATGATTGATTCTTGTGATTGAGATATCTAATAATATCTCATCTATCCTAATATCTAAACATAACATAATATCTAAGATAATAATATCCTAAAATATCTTAACAAATAGATATTTAGGAATATTATAATAATAATAATAATAAAATACTAAAAACAAACTTTGACAATTATTACAAACTAACATTAAACTAATATTGAGAGTGACTTTTCAGCTTTAGCTTCAGATTGGATGATCTTGAATCCAATAAATCTGAGATCTAACAAATTTATCAATTAATTCTTTTCAAACATAATTAGCTCATCAACTAGTTTATCAAATGTGGCCCTAACCTCCAAATATTCATATTTTCTCCATTTTTGGAGAATGTTTTGATAATTATATGGAAGTAAGCAAAATAAATAAATAACCCTCTAAACTCTTCGTTTTCTCAATTTCTCAATTTTATTGAAGATGTTCTAATTGCCTAGTTTTGGATCAGTTTTATTTATTATATAATAATTGACTCATCCATATACATAGAGAGAGTCTGAGATAGTTTCGAATACACACAATATAAATATTACAAATCATATAAGTCAAGTCAATTTCAACCATCCACTTAACCTAATGAATAATTCGTTTTATAAATATCATGATTGTTTCTTAATATAAAGCAATAATCATATAAATAAACTCTATCATATTCCATAAATATCTCGATCATAATGAATGAACTATGATCATCTTTCACTAATGTCTCGATTAATTTCTAATATAAATTTTGTATGATTGCAAAATTTACATGGTTTATATTTGATACTCCCTATATCAAAACTATAAACCAAATCATATAACGCAACTTAACAAAAATACAAAACATAACTCCATCACAAAATTAAAAGTTCTAAGAGCATCTCCCACAGTTTTCTTTAAAATAAAGATTTTGGAGATTTTTGCTCAAATCGCCAAAGCCTCCTCCAAAATGTAGAAAACATAGTGAAAATTTTTAAATTTGGAGAACTCTCTAAAAATGATTATTTATAAATAGATTATTTTTTGGTTTTCCTGTTAATGAGAATCTTTGAAATTAAATTTATAGGAGAGAGATAATATTTTATTAAAAATATAGAATATTTTAATAATATAATAATTTTTAAACTAGAGAAATTGTTGGAAATAAATATAAATTTTCTTTAAATTTTTTTATTTTTTACTTTAGAGAATATTTTAAAGAATTTATTGGATATCGGTATGAATTGGTACAATGGGTCTGCCCGATTTATTCCTTTTGATGAACATTCCTGCTTCTACTTGATTGATGAAAAAGTTGTTACAATTATAATACAAAAAAAGCAAAATTTAGAAATTTGGATTTACATAGCTACTAACTTAAAAAAACACTACAACAACATAGTATTTCACAAACACACAATTCCTCCCTCAACCACCATCATCACTTCCCCACAACATACTGCATGAACTCCGGGTCCGATTCAATTCCCGCCATTGTTTCCGGCGACAAAACCACCTCCAAATCAACACTTCCACCACCTTCCCTCCCCGGAAAAGCAGAAATCTTCCCGTCAAACTTGTTCGCTCTCCCGCTCCGAACAGCCACCGGCTTTCCCCACCCGAAATCATTATCGAACATCGGAAACCTCGGCGAACTCCCCATCGTTAGCATTGCGCCGTCGAAGTTCCCCAACGGAAAACACCGTGGGTCGCTCTCCCAGTTTTTCACGTAACGACACACCATCGTGTCATCGTGGGACAACACGTTTTTGTTCAGCTGCTCAGCGCACCATTTCAAATCATGCGACAACACGTCACCAGCGGTGGCGTATGTCGGAATGCTCTGTATTGCGTTCCCAAAGTAAAATGTTTCGAGTTCCGGCTTCAGTCTGTGCCGACAATTCACTGCCATCCGAAACGTTGTCGTTTTGGAATTTGGGAATTTCCGTGCACGTGTCACCGCACGCCATAGCAACGAGCATAGAGACTGGAAAGACGAAATCTCTGGCACTGGTTCCGCCTTTAAAACGACATCGTTTCTCACCCAATTACCGATATCGTCAGAGACCGTAATTCGATCGTTCATTTGCTTCCCCAAAAATTCGACGGCGTTAATTTCACCGTTACCGTAAAAACTCATCCTTTTCCGATTATTCGTCCTGTGTTTCAATTTCAAAATAGATTCTCTGCTAAAACTAAAAATCCTCTCACTCAGCGGTGCGTGTTCGTCAAACGTCACTTTCGGTCCACCGGCGGTAAGTCTCAGATACGCCGGAGAAATCAAAACGGAGTCACGAACGAAAGACGGCTGTTTGGATACCAATTTCGCTCCTCTGCAAACCTCAGCGAAAGTATTGATAAAATTCCACAACGAAGTCCCATCAACGACGGCGTGGTTGACGGAAAACCCAATGAAAACACCGTCTTTAAGCTCCGTCACCTGAACCGCCAAAATCGGCTTAAAATGACCGTCGTAGCTCACAGTCCTGTCAAATGCGAAAAACCCCTTGACGAAATCAGGAACATGAACAGGTGAAGTAACGTCACGGATAGACAAATGAAGGGCATTTGCGTGAACGAATTCAACGCCGGCGTCGTTACAGGTAATGTAGACGTATCCATCGGAATCGGTGGTGAGACGGCCGGCGAGCGGGGGGAAATGGGTGAGGGCACGAGAAAGACCGCATTTGAGAAGAAACAAGAGGTCGGAAATTGAAACCGGAGGGCGATTGAAGAGGTTGCCCTTTTGAATGTAGTGGCAGGAGAGCATGGGGAGATCGGAAACGGAGAGTTTGAGGTGGGAGAGGGTGGATTTGGTGGAAGGGAAGATGGTGGAATTGGAGATGATGTGAATGAGGGGTTGAGAAGAAGGCATTTTGTGATTGAGAGATAGATGATGTGATTGTGGGTTAAGAAGTGAGGATATATATATAAGGGGTTTGGGTTCATGCATTTGTTGTTGGAAGAAAAGGGGGTTTTGTTTTGTTTTGTTTGTGTGTGTAGAACAGGGTTAATACTGTGGAGGGTTGACAAATGGTGAGATACGTTGAAGGAGAATGAATATGACTGACGGACTCGCTGTCACGTGCCATCCACAAGTTGAAAAGTTGTATCCTTAAAATTCTTTCCTTTTTAACTTTATAAAATTTCATTAGAAATGGTAAATGTATAAGAAATAGATAAGTAATCTTATTCATTCATTTGGTCAACATTTGCGGCTTTGACCGTGAAGCACCGGACAATTCATTGCGTGACCTATAGAAGATAGAAGGGTAGTTTCGTAAAATACGCGGGACGAGTTCATATATGAACTATACGTTCATATATGAATCAGTTAATTAGTTCATATGAGAATCAATTAATTAGTTCATATGTGAATCACAAAAGTTCATATATGAATTTGTTAATTAGTTCAACTGATTCACATATGAATAGGGGTGCTCACGGGTTGGGTTGGCCGGGTTGAAGCACTTCAACAACCCAACCCGATCGTTGCGGTTTGAAAATTCTCAACCCAACCCAACCCAATCAAAAGTGCAACCCAACCCAACCCAAACCGTGCGGATTGGGTTGGGTTGGCGGGTTGATCGGTTTGAAACATTTATTAATTATTTCATAAATTACATACCTGTTGCCGCCGCCTGCCGCCGCCTTTCACCAAATCGTGAAAATTGCAATAACATGTTGAACAAAACAAGTATCAAGCTTACTTGAATAAAAATACAAACTCAAATGTTTACACCAAGTCACCTGGGATAGAGAGAACAACACCGAGCAAAAACCTGTTTTCTTGTGTTTGACTGTGTGTAATAATTTTTCAATCAACAAAATACTCATATTGTGTTTAGAGAACAGTACACAGTTTTTGAACTTCGAATGAAAACTGTTTTCGATTTTCATGGTGACCTATGTATTTGATTGTAGGTTTCAAGCATTCTCGTTACATAATTTTCAAAAAAAAAAGTACCTCGAAAACTTAATTATCATCTTAAATCGAAACAAGCATACTGATCATGTAATGTTATTATTGTACGATTTCTGCAACCAAACACCTTCTTTCACTACTGAATACTGATTACAATCTCTATAAATCTACAATTGTTAATATGTTGATCAACTCTTCTATTTACGAATTTATAACCAGTTCGCATAAGATTCGAAACAAATCGTAATCTTGAGAGATTTTGTATTACCTTTTTTTAGGTCTTTCTCGATTGCTCCAGCGCTCGATGTGCCTCCGACTGAACTCTTGTTCGTCACTCCGATCGATTCCTGGTACTCTTCGTTACCTTCATCCTCCACCGTTTTCGTATCTAATTCATTTGAAGATGAATTGACATTGAAGCAGTTTTTGTTTCAAATACTTGTCATCTTCATTTCCATTTTCAACAACATCCATTCTAAAATCCAATCAAAATTTAGATCACAAGGGTTCAATGCAGTTTCAACATTCAGATCACAAGGGTTCAACAGTTTCAAAAGTCAACATGCATTTTCCATTTTTCCAACATCCAAAGTTCCAAACTAAAACTAAAACACAATTTTAAACAAAATCCAGTTTAAACACAATTTTTTCCAACAGTTTCAACACAAAATTCGGTTTAAACACAATTTTAAACAAAGAAAAACTTGTATACAAAATTCAGTTTAAACACAATCGACCCAGCGTGAATCTGATTCAATCGAAGGAAAAAGAGAAATCGAAATCTTGAGTTCAATCCAGCGTGAATCTGATAGTAATAGTACCTCAATCGAAGAATGAATCAACAGATAGTAATAGTACCTCAATCGAAGGAGAAGACTTAGAGTTAGAACCACTCAAGTCTCAAACCAGCGTAGGTCGATTGTGAGTCAACAAATTTCCTATGGATTACCTTTGAATCGATTAAAGGATTAACCGATTGAGTCTGATTTGGTGTCGATTTGGTCGATGCAAAGCCGATTAAACCGATTGAGTCTGATTTGGTGAAGGTGCCGAAACCTAGGGTTGAAGACTTGAATCTTGGAAACGATTGAATGATACCTCATGAAGATTGAACGATTGAAGATTAAACGATACCGATTAGGATTATCTATGATTTGTGAATCTTCTCTTCATCCCTTGGAACGATTAGGATTATTTGCGATTGAATTGAAGTAAAGTGAGCGGCAGTAGAAGAAGTAAACCTGAAATGTAAAAAAACAAAAGGCCGCTTATTATTTAGACGGGTTATCGGGTTGGGTCGGTTTGGCTTGGGCCTAAACCGTTTCCAACCCATTAAATGCGGTTTGATCTAAAATTGTATCGGTTATATCACGGTTTGACGCGGTTTACGTTTTTTTCGGGTTGGGTTGGACGGGTTGGCTGGGTTGAACGGGTTGGTCGGAAATTTGAGCACCCCTACATATGAACCTACAATTAATTAGTTCATATATGAATCAGTTAAAAATGTTCATATGTGAATTACACTGGTTCACATATAAACATATAGTTCATATGTAAACCATGCAGGTTCATATATGAATTCAGCCCGTGTATCTTATAAAAATTACAAAACTGTCCTTCTATTTTTGGAATAGTCGCAACTTTTGACCAGTTAAAGGCGTAACTTTTGACCAGTCAAAATCGCACAATTTGACCAGTCAAATCCGATCTTGACCGTATGAATGACTATGATTACTTCTCTATTTCTCATATATTTACTAATTTTCAAATGAACCTAAGGGTAGTATCATATTTAAGGAATTTTTTAATAAAAATATTTTAATTTTACTGGAGAAATTCTTATTTCCATGTTCTTATTATCGTCTAACTAATTAAAAAGGTATAATTTATAAAACTGTATGTTTTATTATAATGAATATTTATTTTGGGAAAAACAACATTAATAATATTTTGCTAAATGCATATCAATATCAAATCTACTTTTTATATTTTTCATGTCTGATTTAATCTGATTTGGATATTAAAAGGGTGCAAGTAGCATTGTTCGTTTAAAAAATACTGGGGATAAAGATAACATTGCATTTGGTATCTGAGATATAACAAAAAATAAATTAACATTGAGACTAAACGAGAAAAAATAAAATATTTTGTCCTAACAAAATAAATTGAGAGAAAAAATATATGAAACTACAGTGTTATTTGTTTTTTAAGAATTGTTAAGTTTGAAGTCTTATTTCATTTCTGATTGATAAAAGATGATGCTTAAGTCTGAAATCAAAATTAGGCATTGTGTGCCAAACATAAGCTAACTTATTTTTTTTTAAATTTTGGATCCACATAAGTTAGCTTACTGATAAACTATTTGGAATGACTTGTGAGAAGCTTTTTAACACATTTTTTAATTATAACTCTGATTACTACTATTTATTAATTATAAATAAATATTAATTATTCATATTAATTTATAGTAATTAAAAATTATTAATTATTTTTAATTATACATTATTAATTAATGTTAATTGTACAACTTATATTAATAGTAGTTATTAGTTATTTATAAATGTTATTAACTATATCAATTTTTTAATAACAATTCTGAAAATGTTTATGTAAGTTACATAAAATTAAAATTATACCTAGTTTATCTCATAGATAATTAAAATATACTAAATAATTTTAGTAAAATATTTAATTTAATTACTTATTATATTTGAAATTTATTTATCAGCTAACAACTACTTTGTCAAACATAGCCTTAGGGGCTGTTTGCCAGTTGCTGAATGGTTTGGTGCAGAATGATTAAGTTGTCAGAATGATTAAGAGACTCTTATGATATAGTGTTAAATGAAATATGGTTGTTTACTAATTGTTCAGAATGAAATCAGGGCTCTGAATGGTTAAGACATGGTTCTAAATGGTTAAGACAGGGTCAAGATACAAAATCATTCAGAGGGTTTTTGAACCATTAAGAGGCATACCTTATTTTTGCCAAACAAGATTTACCTCTTAACGATTCAGATGTTACTTCTTAATGGAACCATTAAGAGGTAAACAAACAGTCCCTTAATAAGACTATTTGTTTTAAAACTAATAATTAAACGTTTGTAATTGTTTATTTTATTCGTCATAATACAAATTGTATTTTTAATCATAAATATACAATATAATTATCAAGAAATCTTTTGTAACTATACACTTATTTTCAAGCAAAACATTGTCCATCTATTTCAACACATTTTGAAAAATTAATTTTATCTTTTATTTATAATTACTAGAAGCGTACTCGCGCAATGCAGCGAGATACATTACGATTTTAATGTTTCATTTTATTTTTTTGTCGATTTACAGTACGATTTTGGATGATTTTGAGAAAGTGATAATGTTTTTTTTTATAAATTTGTTTAATTTAGGCTTAATAATATAATGTTTTTTATATAAAAAAATTAAGTATTTTGTTAGAATTCAATAATTATCTTATATATTTTAATGACATCTAGAAAAAATAACCAATTACATATTTAATAATATAATTAAAACAAAATTATAGTAATATAATATATTAATTTATAGCGATACATGAAAATGTCTGCATAAAAGAAAGACACTGCACATACCAAATTGGTGGGTGTTAAAAACCTGCAGTAGTAATATGTATCTTGTGATTTGATACTTGTAAATTAAGAGATTTTTAAAATCTTGCATAAAATGATGGTACATTGTGCCTAATAATTTGTATTTAAGAGTTTTTTATCCATGATTTATAATATAGTATAGATTATGAAAATTTATAAAACATAAATCATAATATAATAAATAACATATCATTTAATAATAAAAATGTCTTTGCTGATTTATTAATATATAATTTATATTTAATTGAATCGTGTATTAAATGTTTAACAAATAAATATTTATTAATAAATTAATTAGTATAATAAAATAAATAGATAAAATCAAAAGTTTATTCGAAAAATGGATCTTATAATAATGTCTATATATATTGCAAAATGAACGAGGCAACAAAAATGTTTTAAAAAAATAAGATTGATTAAAAGGCTAAATAAGACATGGATTTACCTCTCTCTAATAAGATGGGTGTAAGAAGTTTCAAGCATTTTTTTATAGAAGAAAATAAAGTCTTATTAGCCACCTCTTGTTTAATGATATATAAGTGATAAATAAGAAAGTTTTTTTTTTCAGAAAACAAATACATACAACTAGGGGTGAGCATCGACACCGAAAATACCGAACCATACCGGTACTGTACCGGAACCGGTACCGATTATATTTTTCGGTTCGGTACTCGGTACTTGTAATGTCGTTGATTCGGGAAATTTGGGATTTGGGATTCGGTACTCGGTACTAATACCGAACCGTCCCGATAAGACCAAAGGTCATTTTAATTACTTTCGGTACCATGCTCACCCCTATGTAAAATCATCAAGCTATGCATGCTACTATAAAGGGTTAGCTAATTTAGGCTCAAACAACACAAAGAGTCAAGTGACTCAGGTTAGACTCACCATAAAGTTTAGGCTCATCGTGAACCTTGTTCGTGAGCTCCAAGAGGCTTGATTTATATTTAAATGCATTCTCAAATGTGTGGATAATTTAGTTAAACGACCATATTTGAGATTTTAATATGACTTTCTGAAAAAAAGTAACAAACTTTGAATGTATATGATGTTAAACATCTCATCTATGATGTAAAATAATATAGTCATGTAAAATTTTAAAAATACACTAATAGGACGTTTGGTTTGATGGAATGATTTTGAGATATTTGGGAAATTCGGGACGAATACCGAATACCCGGTACCGGTACCGATACCGGTACCGTATATGATTACTCGGTTCGGTACCGCCTTTAGACCACATTTGGGATTCGGGAAAATCGGTACCGGTACCGGTCGGTACCGGTCCGGTACCATGCTCACCCCTACATACAACCTACATGTCTAAATTATATTACGAAATTAGTTTATATTATATAATATAAATAAATTTATATATTAATATTATATTATATATCAACTATATTGTTAGTCCCAAATAAGTAAACAAGTATTGTAAAAGGAGGGGTTAAATACAATACAAAATTTTCATTTAATTTTAATTCTTTTATTGATAATAAATATCAAGAATTACACATAGCTTACAAAAGATTGTTGCGAAAAAGAATAGTAAAATTATCCTAACAATCTAACACTTAGAAAACCTTTTAGAACACAACTTTAAAGAACACTAAGACAAAAAGTATGAAGGAGAGAAAACTAACAACTTGCTTGAAAATACACTTAGATCACTTGAGCTGAAAGCATTATTTGCAAGGAGAGAACATCACTCTTTATATACTACCCTATGCATTAAATAAAAAGTACACTTGTCATTTAATGTATGAGTAGTTGAGATTTCTTCAATAAATTATAAGATATTTGAAGTAATTTATCACAATACAAAAGGTAACTTTTGTACTATGAAAAGACAATATTTTAATAAAATATACCTGGTACAAATCTTTTTGAGATCTTTTAAGAAGAAAGTCTCAATTAGATCAGAACTCAAGTGTATATCCTCTATGCAAAAAAAAGTTTTCATTTCTTTTTGTCAGAAAGACATTGGGAATGAGGAAGTATAGTTAAATCGTTAGGATTTGCTATAAAGATACCACCGAATGAGGAGGGTGTTCGACAGAGTGAAGATCTGCTGAAGGTTTGGCAGAGGTTGTCGAATAAGAGGAGATCGACAAGGTTGTCCTCTGCCGAATAAGATTTGGTTCGGTAAGAGGATGTCTGCCGAAGATGTTAAATGTCTTCAGCAGTGTAGGCTTAGTTCTTTTGAAGTTCATCTTGATCCGCATCAGTAGACTTGCTTCATGTTGGATTCGATTGGTCTTCGATTCACCGATCTTTTTAAGGCACAACTAAGCTATTACAAAAAACCATAAAATTTCCTAAGTATGAAAATGTTTAATCATTTTACAGATATAATGACAAGCCGAAAAGGGGAGGTCATCTTCAAATCTTAGATGACCTAACAATCTCCCCTATTTGATGATGACATCCCATAGTTAGCTAAAAGAGATAGGTACAGAATAATGCATTTTGACCATTTTTATACTCTTTTGGGTTCTTTTACACATAGACCATTCTTTTTGTTTCTTTTTGGATTTTTTAGAGTATCCGATATTTACAAGTATAAAAGAATGAAATAATAAGCTATACAGAATATTTACTTCAAAAGCTAAATTTGTACTTTGTATTAATCTTGTAAGAAGATTACAATACAAGACAAAGAAGAAATAAAGTACAATGATTTTTAAAGAAAACACTAAGATTCTTCAAATGGGAGACGAGGAGTGAAGTTTCTCTTCTTCAGTTCGGCAGTAACAACATTGTAGAGGTCCACCGCACCCATGGGGATAATTTGAAGAATTCCACTTAGAAAGATGTTATCGGCAAGAGGGATTTGTTCGGCTCTGAAGAAACGAATTTGACCGAGGGCATCGTTGAAGAAGATCCCATAAGCTGGCTCAAGAATGACAGAAGTGGAGGGATGAGGTACCGCAGTCGGCAATGATAGGTTAAGGTTGGAAATGTCTGGAACCTTTCCTTCCTTGGCCATAATAGAAAATAATCCTTCCTTCTTGGAGGACCTTGACTTCGGTTTAGAGACAGGAGGAAGGTCGGCTCTGAGATGTTCAATTATCTTCTTTTCAGCAGGAGTATGAACAATATTGTACCGTCTTCGGTAGGAACCAAATTTCTTTTGAAGATCACGAATGAAATTTTCAACTCCAGGTTTGAGAGCATTTTTGCTTTTGTCCAAGCACATCACAATCTTCATCCATTCGGTTATTCCATACCTAAGAAGAGAGTCAAGTCTCTCAACAAACCTGGAAAGATCTTCCCTTATGATGATTAGTCGAGTGGTGTCACATTCTTTGGAAGGCTTAAGAATTTTGACATCGATGATTTTGAGAGAATTCTTTCGGTTGGAGAGAGCCTTGTGGTACCAATCAATGCACATAGTCTTGATCTCTTCATTTTTCTCAGCCGACTCTTCCAAAGCACCTAATTGAAGAAGTTTAACACTAGCTGCGTCCGTTGGGACCTTTGCCTTCTCAGCTTCTTCATCAGCCAATTCCTGAGCTAGCTTTTGAGATTGATATGTTGCAATTGATCTAGATCAGCCTTTTTGAATTCCTCTGCCGATAGACCAAGTTCAGATGTAGTCTTTGGGGGAGGAGGAACAAGCCTCAACCCAGTTCCATCGGTAAACTGCTTCTTCCTAGCTTCTTTTAGACGCTTGGATTCCGCAACTTCTTCCTTAGGACTGAGGATCTTCTTACCCTTGTCCTTTTTCGGAAAAGGCTCCTCCTTGGACTCTTCGACCACTTTAGAAGAGTGGTCGGTTCCTTTTCCTTCGGCACTGTCAGCAACAATGACAATACTGGTGCCTTCAATTTTGGCAGATGCTTTCGAAAGATTCTTTTCTTCTTCAGCTTCGGCACCTTCTTTGTCTGTCGGTTGCTCCCCCTCAACCAAAGTGTTAGAGCACATATTTTTTGGATTCAAGATCATACAGACTGAAGCTAAAAGTCAAAGAAAGTCAAAGCTCAAAAGTCAACTCTCAAGCAAAGTGAAAGTCAATTGTAATAATCTCAAAGTCAAAGTCTTGTTGTTTAGTTTGTAAGCGTGTATTAGTTTTGTTTTTAATAGCCTTGTCCTTGTTAGAATCTTGTAACTAGAAGAACTTGTAACTTTGAGAACTGTTGCGTTCACAGAGAGAAAGTTAGAGAGAGAAAGTGATTGAAATCAGTTGTAATTGAATCTTGTGATTAATCAAACAGGTAGTTTGTTTAAATCTTGTTTGTGATTGATTCTTAGTAGTAAGAACTTGATAAATCTGGGATTAATAATTGGTATCAAAGCAGATCCAATCAAGAAATCAAGAAATACAAAGTTCGTCAATGTGTTCGTCGAAATCAGACGTAATTCTGAGTTTGTGTTTGTTTTTCGATTTGTAATTGATCAGATTATGTGCGTATAGTGTTTTTAGATTGAAATTGTATAGGTGAATTGGATTTTTGCTGTATAACTGATTGTCAATTTTTGAGATTTGTAGAGTTTAGAGTTTACGAGTTCGTTATGCACTGTATTGGATCAATTTGTATTCTTGTGTAGTTCTTATTGAATTTCATTGATCAAAAGTGATTCTAGATGTTTAGTTAATCGTATTGTCAAAATTTCGAATTGAAATTCGAAGTCTAGATAGGTTTTTGCAGATCAGATCGAATTTTCATTCGATATGTGAAGAACTCGCAAGATCTTCAAGAACTCGCAGATCATGTGTAGAACTCGCAAAGTGTTCAAAGGATTCGCAGAAATCTTGAACATTTCGCAGAATTACATTTGTTTTCGCAAATTATTGTGTTCTGGAAAATTTTACAAGTGTAAAATTCGCAGGTGTTAGTATTACGAATTTTCCAGAACTCGCAAGTAGTTGAATTATGAATTCTTCAGTATTCGTATTGATCTATCTGCAGGTTGTCAAGAATTCGCAGAAGTCAAATTTGCCAAGAACTCGTAGATTTAATATAATTCGCAGATATCTTTGTGAGAAAAGTTTTTGAAAATTTTACAAGGATAGAATTCGCAGTTTTCTATCTTGCGAAAAATGAAACATTTGTACATAATTATTACGAATTCTTCAGAATTCGTAGATACTAGAGTTGCGAATTCTTGATTTTTCTTTGTCTGCGAATTCTGAAACTTATCCGAGTCTTGCTAATTCTGAAATTTTTCATCTCACGAATTCTGTTGCTTGCGATTTTTTTTGAAGTTCATTTCTTGCGAATTTATGTGGTTTGCGAATTCTATATTCTTCATAGTATATCTTGTGAATTCTAGACTTGGAGATTTTCTGAAAATTTCATTTCTGATTTTCTTTCAAGTATTCTGCATTTTTACTTGATTTCAGTTTGGATTAACGATCATTTAAAGTTCTTTTTGAAATATAGATATTCAAGATGAGTTTTTCTGATAATGAAGGGAAGATTGAAACACTCAAAACAGAGTTTAAAAATCTTGTTTCATCAGTTACATATCTTTCAAAGCGGTCAATGAAATATCGTGATGAAAAGAAGATACTGAAAGAAGAAGTTATTGCATTGAAAACGGTCAATGAGAATCTTCTGAAGCAAATCTCTGACTCTCAGTATTTGAAAGATGGTGAAAGCATTAAAGAAAAGGAACAAAATCAGATTTCTGAAAACACTGAGTTAAAGAGCAAGATCTCAGACTTAGAAGATCTACTTGTCAAGATACAACAAACAAAATGTGTTAGTAAAAAGATCTTTGAGTTAGAACTGCAAATTGTTGAAGAAAGATCAGGTTTTGATAAAGAAAAGAAAGAGTTTGCTAAGAAGTTCTCAAAATTTTCTAGGAAAAGCTTTAAAGAGAAGAAGACAGTTGAGCTTAAATGTATAAAACTTTCTCAACAAATTTCAGATTTTGAAAAAGTAATCATACTAGAAAGGGAAACGTTTGACAAAGAGAAGAAGATCATAGAATAGAGGAATGTTGGAATCTTCAAAGAAATATCTGGTCAGAGAAAGGATGCTGAGAAGGACTTTGAAGAAGAAAGAAATATATTTGAGGCAGAGATCAAGAAGCTTACTGAGAAGTTATCTGAACTATCTGAAAGTGCACAGAAAGATCAAAAAGCGAAGTCTGAATTAAAGAAAGAGATTGACCTGCTTGTCAAAGAAAGAGACAGTTATTCTTCAAAGATAAAAGAGCTTGAAGATATTATTTCCAAGATGGTGGTGACTGAGCAAACGACTCCAGAGTAAAAAATCCACACACCTAGAAATAGTTCAGTTAGTTGTAACAAGCCAACCTCAAGCTCACATCAGAAAACTGTTTCTTCAAAAAGGTCAGTCTACTCATTTGATCAGATTTGTACTACTAACATTTTCTATGATCAAAATGTAGATGGTTCGGGTACACAAAGAAGAAGAAGAAGAAGATATCAAGAAGAAATGCAGGTTTGGAAGGTGAAACCAGCTGATGAGGAAAAGAAGGATGAGAAGAATGATGAGAAGAAGGAAGAAAAGACAGGAAAGAAGGAAAAGAAGAAAAGTAACAAATCATTTGTACATGCATCAAAAACCAAAAAGAACAATGTGCGGAAAATTAACCTGATTTGTCTTATTCGAGAGATCAATTGATCAAGTTGTCTAGAAAAAGGTATTGTTCTTATTGTCGTACATATGATTTTGTTCATAAATCAAGTGATTATTACTGGTATGGTTCTTATTATATTAATCCCAATAGAACTACAACTCACAAGTTTGGACTCAAATACCAGTGGGTACCAAAGCCGAAAGATGATTCTGTGTTGCAGGCACCTCAAGTCAAGGGGGAGTAAGAGAACCGAGGCTTCTGAATAAATTAGTTCAGGACCCGTACTTCAACGGAGGTTGACTTCTAAACACAACAGTTTAGGACTCGCTCTTCAATGATAAAAAGAGATGATACTCCCGGGCTAATAAGAGAATGTACTCCGTATTCAAATGAGGAAATCAACCTTCAAGGGGGAGTATATATATATATATATATATATTTTTTTTTTCTGGAAATATGTATTCAGAAGATATGAAGAACTACACTTCAGGAGGCGTTGTAGATCTCTATCATATGCTGTTTCACTGCTATATTTTAGATTCATATTTTCAGGGGGAGTAAGAATTATGACTTCTGATTACTTCAGATCAAAACTCGTACATTCAACGTTTTACTGCTTTATGTCATTTTATTTTTCAATAAATGTTGTGAATAAAGTTGCTTTGACGGACTTTATGACTGATGCAGATTGAGAGATGCTTACAAGATCTTATCTTTATATGACTTGCAGCTTGATTTCATAAGATTTAAGATGGACCAAAAGGTTTATTTCTATTCTTCATCTCATATATGGTTGAAAGAAGGACGACTTTCAATCATAGAAAACATGTTATTAAATGTTCAAAGCACTTCCCGATTCTTAAACAGATTTCATGAATTGGAAGTATGATTTTTTCATTTTAATTGTGCTTAAATATCAACAAACCGTGTGTTTCTGAAGATTAATACTTGTGTATTATCTTGTCTATATACTGTCAAGTATTCACACACACAGGTTTAATTTTTGTTGAATTCGTTCTTACCATGTCTCTAAATTGACACAACATTTTTCGATGGTAAGACACCCCGTTTTGTTATTCAAAGAATTTGAGCGTGATTTTATTTCGCAAAGTTCTTTCAAGAATGTCTATATTTTTGTTCCGTATAGACAATATCAATTTTTGTTGACCCAAGCCTTAATTGATAAATCATTCGATATTGATCTTTATTATACAATGTCAGATTTTCAAACAAGTTTCTTGTATTCATTTCATTATCTTGTTTGAAAAGTCTTCAATGTTTAACATGCTCAAATCTTCATGATTACATCTCTGAGCATATAGATATCTGACTTGTATATTTGAGCTTTAACTGATAACGTTAAACCTTTTTTTGAGCAACAATGTGCTTTCATAGGAAAATATGGGTTCATTGTGTAGGACTTAAATGAAATTTCTATGGATTCACGATAACCAGTGTTTCCTACCCAAGAAGTTAATCCTTAGTGATCGAGTGTGAGGAGTCAAAAAGAAATGAGTGTAGGTTGTGTGACGAGGTAAAATGTGAATGAGAGTTTGGTTAGAAGCAAGCTCAATGATTAAAAAGAAAGAGGGTGTGAGATCAGAGTAAAAGAATATCTACCATCTTTGGGGGAGAATGTTAATATTGTTAAACCCAGATATTAGTTGATAAACAATCACAACACAATAAGAACAAGAGATGAATATAAATCAAAACAATATACCACAGATCTCTTGATTAATCAGATGAATACGCGTGTGTGTTCTTGGTGTACAGATACCTTTTGTGCGTATTCACTTGGAATATACGACCTCCTCTATTATCACCAATACTGTTCACCTCATTCGAAACCTAGGAAAACAATGCCTTTTATATGTAAGTCAACATGACCTAGGCATTATTAGATATCAACTAAAATACCCCCTAAGGTATTAAACACAGTTACAAACTAGACCCCTTTTACAATTTAATCTTGAATACAATTTCTGACCCAACAATCTCCCCCTTTGGATTCAAGATTAAAAAAAAATTTCAATTATCTTCGGGTCTTCACTTCTCTTGAAAACTGTAGCAGATATCTTCCTCTTTCTTTAAATGAAGTGTCCTTCTGACTATCATCTTCAGTCAGGCTTTTGATAAATCAGATAGGTTCAGACACTTTGATATCTTTGAATTATTCTGCATTCTTCAATCAATCTTAACACTTCAAAAATTCTTGTATTCTCCCTCTTTTTGTATTCTCCCCCTTTTTGATGAGTGGTGAAAATCAGCATCATCAAAACATTACAAAACAAACTAGGAATTTTCTCCCCCAAATCAACAGTTAAATGCAGTTTTCATGTATAGATCCCTGTGTGGAAATAAGAGCAGTCTCCCCCAGATAGAGAGAGTGATTATTTCAATCTTTGCAGATTCAAATAAGTAATGTTTGCAGATTCAAATAACTAATGAGTGGTAACCCTGAATCAACAAATGACTCAGTTTGGAATGCCTGTCAGTAACACAGAGTTACTGAGTAACACAAAGTTACTATATAAGGAGCTGGTTTTGATGTAGGATCCCCAGGACTTCCATTCAATCATCGAATAATACATGGTTATCTATGAATGTTCTGTCAGAAAACAAATTTCTGTGTGCTCGTGCATGTGTATGAAAGAAATTAAGCACAGATGATTGCTTTTCAATGTAGGATCAAAGTATGTAAACTTGTTGAGACAACAACAAAGTATACAAGGACTCAATGTGCATGAGAAAGGGTTGAAGGTGGGGCAACTTTCCTTCTTTTTCAATATTAGTATCTTCCAAGTGAAGAACCAATAGCGTATGTGCTGCGTCCCCATAAAATGTGAAACATTCTCTTTTTGAGAAAAGAATGAGTAGTTGGTGGGGTTTTATGCAAGAGATGGCATGGGCTAGGTGCCTTTTTCAATGTTAGTCACCAAAGAATGTGAACCAATAAGATAATGTGGCTGCCCGACTCAGAAAGAAGTTTGGTGCAGAGTCTGATATTCTTTTAATCTGATCTCTCACCCTCTTTCTTTTAAACGTTAAATCTCACTTCTAACCAATCTCTCTTTTCCATTTTACCTCTTCTCACACCAGCACTCAAATCTTTTGACCCCTCTCCCCTCAATCACTCAGGGAATACTTCTGGGGTAGGAAACACTGGTTATCGTGAATCCATGGAAGTTCAGTTAAGCTCACACATCAAATCCCATCTATGTTCCTAAAAAGAATGTGCTATTAAACAACCTTTTGTACATGAAAGCACAAAGGAGCACAGTTACACATGAAGAATAAAAAATTTGGGAAATCAAGGACGTAGTATGTTTATATGAACAATATATAAACATTTTTGCAATGAAAGCATAATTCTAGTGAATAGCAAACGGTAATATTACCATAGAAAGATTTATCATTTGATACATGGTAATAAGAAAATCAAATAAAATGTTCTGAACCAGTGTATGTAAGAATACTTGACAGTATATAGACATGACAGTTACACAAGTATTTGTCATTAGAAACACACGATCAGATATGCATTAAAGTATCCAACGAAAATCATTTAAAATCGCACTTCGAAATTCATAAAACATTTAAGAACACAAAGTGGTTTGAACATTTAAGAAATCATTTTTCACAAGTGGAAGTTGTTCATCTTTCAACAAGTGATAGAGTATAAGGATTAGAAATATATACCTGTAAATTAGAATCCTGTACTCCCCCTAAAATGAATATTTTCAGTGAAGTATCAGAAACTCAGATATCCTCCCCCTCGATACTTGTAAAAAGTCAATTTAATCAGAAAAATATGACAGTGATAGTAAAAATCATATTTATCTCCTCCCCCTAAGAGATATAACAGTTAGCTCCCCCTCAAATCAAAAACTTCTATAAAAGATTTTATCATTTAAGCATCCTATCAGAAGAAAACATTTGAGTACGGGTTTTGAACTTAAGTATTCAAAAGCCATGATTACTTATTCTCCGGTGAGAATAGTATCATTCATTTTTACCAATGAAGATCGGGTCTTGAACTATGTTATTTAAGAGCCATTATACATATTCTCCGGTGAGATAATATTTAATCTTCTCCTGAAAAATTAGAAAATACATCAGTAAAAATATAAAGCATATAAGCTCCCCCTTAAAAGAGAATATTGAATTGCAATATCCTTATAGAGATGATCTTGATCCAAAGGGGGAGAATGTTATAGCACATATTTGTTGGATTCAAGATCATAAAGACTGAAGCTGAAAGTCAAAGAAAGTCAAAGCTCAAAAGTCAACTCTCAAGCAAAGTCAAAGTCAATTGTAATAATCTCAAAGTCAAAGTCTTGTTGTTTAGTTTGTAAGCGTGTATTAGTTTTGTTTTTAATAGCCTTGTCCTTGTTAGAATCTTGTAACTAAAAGAACTTGTAACTTTGAGAACTGTTGCGTTTGCAGAGAGAAAGTTAGAGAGAAAAAGGTGTGGTTAGAGAGAGAAAGTGATTGAAATCAGTAGTAATTGAATCTTGTGATTAATCAAACAGGTAGTTTGTTTAAATCTTGTTTGTGATTGATTCTTAGTAGTAAGAACTTGATAAATCTGGGATTAATACAAAGGATCCCTTTGTTGAGAAGATTGTTGTAGATGAGGGTTTGAAGGTTCTTCCCGGCGCATACCGGTAATCACAATCTGAGGGGTATTGAGCTTCCCCTTAGATGTTTTCTCCCCCTCAGTATGTGCCAGCGAAGAAAGGCCAGCTTTGTCCGTAACACGACCGATGCGACGATCAATACGATGCAAATACCGGCGGTCATCAGAACCGAATGCGGAGTCGCTGATGTCGATGTCAAGGGTTTTGGCACAATACTGAGCCACCAAAGCAGGCATGCCGTCAAGATTGGCATTGATCTTTGAGAGAGCATCGAGAATCTGAGTGTTTACCTGATCCTGAGTATTAGCCCTTTGCCGAAGAGAGGCAAGCTCTTGGTCGCGAGCATCGGAGGCGGCTTTGAGAGCAACCATAGAGAGGGTGAGATTGGTGTTGTTGTTGATGAGCTTGATAAACTCTTTGAGAACAGCTTCCAAAGCATCACTAAGAGGGTCACAAAGACCGAGAATATCCTGCTGCATGGCGTCCATGCATTTGAAAAAGTCAGAGTTCACACGAAGAATTTCGGTATTTTGCTTCTTAATGAGACCAAGGAGCTCGTCAAGAGAGTTGTTGGTCGCATCAAGAGAAACAAATAACTCTTGATTTCGTATAGAGCCCTGTTCAAGTAAGGTGATTCGGTGACCAATGGTACCAAGAAAATGATTAAACTCCCCCTGCAAACGCTCAAATTGATGCCCAAGAAAACGATACTGCCGATTAGTATCCTGAATGTCGGCAGGAATGGAGAAAGGAGTTTGAGAGGGGTTCAACACATATGGAGGTGGTACCAAAGTCCCTGCCCTTTCGGCAGTGGGAGATAGAGGTTGGTGAGGCAAGGGGAAAAATGTTCGGTTGCAGCATAGGAGGTTGTAGCATAGGAGGTTGTGTCATAGAGAAAAATGTTCGGTTGCAACATAGGAGGTTGTGTCATCGAAAATCATATCCAAAAACTCATTTGTGCTCTTGGAACCGGCACCTGGAATTGTCGGCTCTTCATCGAGCTATGCAGATTCTTCGGGTATGACCTCGGGTGTTAGGCTATACGGTGGTGAAAAGGAGTGTTGGTCCGGAGAGGAGATCAACTCATCTTCATCCATCAAATGAAACGTGGATGAAGGTTTAATAGGGATCTCCTTTTGTACAACCAAACTCTACTGAGAGGGAGTGGAGGAGGTAGATTTAGGCTCAGTAGATCTTCCTTGCCCGAAAGAGAGAGTTTCAACTTCATCCGATTGTTGAGAATCGGTAGAAGGATGGTGAGGTTCGGCCAAAAATGGTTTCCTAAGCCTCTTAGAACGGGACTTAGATGGGGATTTGGAGCCCCGCCGCTTTTGAGAAGAGGGAGTAATGACGGGGGTAGACTCCGAAGGTCGTTTCGGAGCCACAATCATTGAAGCAAGTGCGGTCGCGGTAGCCTTCTTAGTGGACTTTTTCGAGGCTACCGACTTGGCTCGGAAATATTTTGTGGGAATAGGGTCCACCGATATGGGTTGACCCTGTGAATGTTGAGGCCTTTCGACAGCTACATCCATAGGAACTCCCCATACCAGACTGGGATAAGTAGCAAAAGAAATCATACCTGTCGTCAGGGGATTGTCGGTAGCCTTTACAACTTTGTGCAAGACTCGTTTGCCAAGCTGATTAGTCGGCAAGTCATACAAGATGGTAGGCTCGGGTAAAGCAGCATCGGCAATAAGGGTTCCCGCCAACTTGTGGTTGATGATCAATGATAGAAATCATGGAAGAGCCACGTGAGGAGTACGAGATGGAGAGGTGACAATAACAATCGAGTCAAATATTACCTGAGCAAAATCGATACGTCACATGAACATCAGTGCATGGGCCAAGCGAGTAACGAAGGCCGGAGATTGGTCCCACCTAGAGGTTTTGTGGGAAATACAGTAGATAAGATGGGAGAAGGAGAAGTTCTAAATGCCGCCCATGTTCTTACGCAGAAGAGTACCGGTTCCTTTGCCCTTGTCTTCATGAATGTAGTTTATGGCGGCAATGACTTCATCATGCTCAGGATTGGTTGGGAAGGGAGCATAAGGTTTGAACACAGGGAGGTCAAGAATAGAGCGAACATCCTCAACTCCTAAAGATATATTAGGACGTTCAGAGTCAGAGAGAATGGAAGTGGATATCTGATGGGTGGTCTCAATGTTTGAACAAGTGAGCCAAAAGTTACCAAGGATCATTTTGCTCATCTTGGTTGAAGCGGTGAGAGCATTATGTAGAGGTGATCGTTGAAGAAAAATCGAAACCTGATTGAACTCGGGATGTTCCACATCGGCATTGAGTCTAGCCAAATGGTTGCAAGCAGGGAACGTAAGAGTGTCCTTGGAAAGCGGGACGTTTTTAGTGGACTTGGATGATTTAGAAGATGCCATTGAAGAAAGCTTGGAGAAAGAGGAGTTGTAGGTTTTTATGTAGAAGGAAACTCGAGGAGAAAGGTAAGAAAGTGAAAAGGAGGTAAGTGATTTGTATTTATAGGTGGAGGGAAACCCGAATTTCAAAAAGAAATTAAAAAAAAGAAAAAAAAGGAGTAATAATGGTTCTGGAAACGTGGGGAAATGGAATGGACGAAATCGGCGATTGCAGAGGCATGGGGTGATGCAAAACGTCACATCCCTGACCCACTAGTCATATCATGCCACGTGTCATTTGGGCATTGGTGTTGTCAGAGGTACCGAAAATCATTTGACAAAGAGAAGGATAAGATCAAAACATGTCAGCCAAGGTGCCGAACTATATTCGGCAAGGATTAGAGATGTCGAATATTTGAGCTTCGGTATAGAAGTAGTTACCAAAAGAGGATTCGGTATACGTGAGGCTTGCAGAATGGTATGATTGCCGAAGGAAGAAGAGGTGTTTGGTAAGAAAAAGAGGGTTTCGGTAATAGGCGTGTGCCTTACCGAAAAGATGTGTTCGGTAGGATTGAGGTTTACTGATAGTGGATGAAATGTAAAGAGAGAGACTTTCGGTAAGATATATGCCGAAGATACATGTCTTCGGTAAAGGAAAGTTCGGTAGAAGATATGTCTACCGAAAGAATTTTTTTTAATCAAAATTTAACATACCTAAAGACCCAACAAGGAAATTGAATCTTGCTTCATTCAGAGGTTTGGTGAAGAGATCTGCAAGCTGAAAGTCGGTAGGGATGAAATGAAGTTCAATATCACCTTTAGAGATATGGTCTCGTATAAAGTGATACCGAATATCAATGTGCTTTGATCTAGAATGCAGCACAAGGTTGTTTGCAATGGCTATTGTACTAGAGTTGTCACACAGTATAGGAACTTGTGAGTAAAACTGATCATAATTTTGGAGTTGATTCTTCATCCACAAGATCTGAGCACAACAACTGCCAGCTGCAACATATTCAGCCTCTACAGTAGAGGTGGAGATTGAATGTTGTTTCTTGCTGGACCGGCTAACCAAATTGCCACCTAGTAATTGGCAGCTCCCTGTTGTGCTTTTCCTATCTACTTTAGATCCTGCAAAATCAGAATCTGAATAGCCAATTAGATCAAAACCTGAGTCTTTGGGATACCAAAGACCCAGATTCATAGTATCCTTTAGGTACCGAAAGATGCGTTTTACAACAGCCAAATGAGATTCCTTAGGATTGGCTTGATAACGCCCACATAGAAACGTAACATACATAATATCAAGTCTACTAGCAGTAAGATAAAGAAGAGAACCAATCATTCCTCTATAATTGGTGATGTCAACTGGTTTACCAGCTGGATCAACATGTATTTTAAGAGGTGGTGCCATGGGAGTTTTCATGGGAGAGTAATTTTCAAAATTGAACTTCTTTAGAAGGTTATGAATGTATTTACTTTGGTTTATGAAAATTCCTTCAGAAGTTTGTTTGATTTGAAGGCTAAGAAAGAATGTTAGCTCACCCATCATGCTCATCTCATATTTACTTTTCATGAGAGAGGCAAACTCCTGACAAAGAGATTCGTCAGTGGCACCAAAAATGATATCATCCACATAGATTTGAATAAGAATTATATTACCCTTGGTCTTCTTGAGAAAAAGAGTGTTGTCAATTTTACCTCAGGTATATCTGTTGGAGAGAAGGAAGTCTGATAAGGTATCATACCAGGCACGAGGAGCCTGTTTGAGACCATAGAGAGCTTTATCCAGTTTGAACACATAGTCTGGATGAGCTGAATCTTCAAAACCTGAATGTAACACCCTCAATTTGGAAAGAGCAATTAATTAAAATTTTTGATATTACGTCAAACAAAGGATGAATCTTCTTCCTATAAATCAAAACTTGATACACTTCTAAAATAAAATTCTACATTTAACCACATAAAACAAAAACTCCAGTCTTATACAAGGACTGAAACCTAAGTCGGTGTTACTTAACCCCAAACATAAGTCACTCTTCTCAAAATAGATGCGAAAGACTTCAACAAGCTAAGCACTCCTCGAGCACACAACTAGCTCTTCTCTCTTCACGAAGTCACTAAGACTATTCCCAACCGAACCTGTTGCACATGCCGACAAATAAAAAGGTTAGACTAACGCCTAGTGAGTTCAAGAGTTTTCAAAATGAATAAATATATCGATGAAAGGAAGGGATGCAATTAAAATTATACTCTTTCAAAATGATAAGCTTTGATTATGAAAACGACTCGTTGTCCAATAATATGCATTTTAGACGAAGGAACCACTAATATAAACGTTTTCCAATCCAAACTATTTTAAGGGCGAAGATCCCAATATGAAACGTTCTCTCGTACATCAAATTCAACCAAAACTCACTGCAAATGAGAATAGAAATCAAACTCCCAAGAGATGAAAAGCGGATAAAACTTTATACCCCGAAACACCTAAAACACGGGTGGGGCGTAATACTCGACCCATAAATCATATATATAAAATTCGTAAATGTAAAACGTCACCGAAAACATGGATACTAAACAACACTTTTCATTGACGGGGGAGACCCGATTCCATAAAATGTGACGGTACACAAAGTAAGCCCCATTTCATGTTGTTAAGACTAGTCATATAAACAAGCACACGCAAAGGATGTCAGGCTCAATGGCTTTAAGCTTACACCCACAGGATATCAACTTCAACCATAAAAGGTCCTTACGTTGAGTCCTTCATCCAATATCGTGTACTAGCACGTAGGAGTTATAGCCCAATCCGATGCCTAACGTGCCTTAATGTGGAAAACTAGCGTTCCATCATTGGACGTAATGATTCCAAGCGCAAGGGATGTCAGACTCAGTGGCTTTAAATGTATACCCACGAGATATCAACTTCAACCATAAAAGGTCCTTACGTTGAGTCCCTCATCCAATATCGCAACCAAAGCTCGAAGTCGAGCTATCAAAACTGGACAAATGTCCTAAAACCCAATTATAATAAAAATACTAGGCCACAAGCCCAACAACCAAATGACTCATTGTCAAAGGAAATAAAATGCAATAAAACGCACTCGACCAACGTTTATGCAAACATGTGCTCCAAGGCTCACAACAAAATTCCAACACAACTTAAAATAAGATAGATCATTTCCGAAACAAGGTTATACCATGGACACGTGCTCAATTGTTCGGAATTTACTCCTTGAAATACTTAAAATGCATCTTTTCCCAAAATAAAGATTTGAAGTTTCCAACTTGTTCACAAGGTCGGAAATGACCAAAACTCAAGGACTCATCCGTTGTTGTTTTCAAACCTCCCATAACCCAAATTATGTCTATTTCCAACCAACACAGAAATGCATTTTACCAAATAATCATCATGCATGAAATGAGTTAATAACACACTTTAGTTTATGACTTATTTATAAAAATGCCCAAAAGTTCCAAATGTGGGTGTTTTATAAGTTTATAAAGTTAAACACTTCCAAATAACCAAAACTTATCAAGTGATCAGCAGTTAAAATTTTTATGTAAAACACAAAACACTTTAAAATGAACATTTTGGCATGTACAACGTTTTCACAAATCAACTTGAACTCACCTTGTTAGATTTAGGCTAAATCTAGATTTTACCCCAACTTGAGCTTCCTTGAAGAAACTTGAATCCACAAGCACAATTTTTCCAAAACCTAGATCCATACATTTCCAACCATAAATAATCATATTCAAGTGTTTAGGACCATTCCCCAAACATCTTATATCAAAATCCCCATTTTGGCCAAAAACCCTATTTTGGCCTAACTTTTCTCAAAATCTTCCAAATCGAAATTAGAATAATAAAACACTAGAATATCACCAATGAAGAATTTATATCTTAAAATAAGGTTTAGAAGTGGAAGGGATACACTTACCACTTAGGTTTTGATGAAAACATAGGAAACCCTAAAATGAAGCTTGAGGTTGAAGATGACAATGGAGATCCTTGTTATTTAGCTTCCATCCTTGCACTTGGTAGAGTATGGATACCTCATAACTTGGGGATTTGAGGATTTAGAAACATAGATGAAGAAAATGGGTATTGAAAGGGTTTTGGGAGAGTTGGGGAGAAAATGAGAAGTGAAGAATGAGAAAAAGAGGCTGAAACCCGTATTTACAGCAGGCTGTCCCCACCATGCGACATTGCCAGGCGACTATCCCCAGGGAAATGTCGCCAACTTGTCCCAGGCTTCTGATTCCCTCTTACGACTGTTCCATGTGCGAGTGTGACTCGTTATTGTCACCGGGCATTGTAGCGGGACCTTTCCGGGGCCTTGAAACTCGACTTTTTCACTACCAACACTCCCGATACTCCAAAAGACTTTAAACAATGCTTTTCCCAACAAAACCCCACTGTTTACAGGTCAAAGAAACGTCCGGGTGACATTTACTTACCGAAAATTACGGGTGTTACAATCCTCCCAACCTTAAAAGAGATTTCGTCCTCGAAATTTAGATTTCAATGAAACGTTTCCCGTAGGATAGATTGTCCTTAATCCATTTTCTAGAACCACTGCCATAACCCTTATGCTGATATTTACGACAACAGCCACCCCCCCTGGGCACATTACATTTATATCCGAGTGAACACTTAACTCACTAAAGCAGTTTTTATCCACAAGACTACGGTTGTCTCCCAACCTTGGGTGACACTTATTACCTCAAGAGTAGTTTGTGACCTCAACTTCTCATTGAACAATACACCTCAGCTCAACATACTTCTTAACCTAAACCAAGGTTCGACATCAACCTCCAAAGAATCCTCTAAATTCTTAATACTCGGTTTTTGATATTGACAAGGACGTCCTCCCAAGGCGTACCAATACGTTCTCCATGTAGCTGGTTAATGCAGATCCAGATATCACTCAACTCCGATCTACTTCCAACCTCAAACATTTCATCATAAGATATTTACCATGTCAGGAAAGCTTATACACATCGATACTTAATTACCAACATCTAATCTTCCTTTAAATTCCACCACCGAGAGGTCAACTTTTCTCATGATCCAATCGGGATACTTCCAAACATTCCAAGATTCACCGACTTCACGAAACGAGTCGACGCCTAATATCAAAATGGTGACATCGAAAACGTGGGCATCCCGCCCAATACTTCATTCCAGAAGTATTGTCGCATTAAGGTTGACACCTAACAGAGGACTAGTATTCCCAAATCTTACGTCCCTAACAAATGGGCACAAAAATTCCTTTGTTCCCGGAAACCCATAAAGATGGCACACCGTCAATAAGTAGCACGACGTCAAAAGAACAAGCAACCCATCAAGTCGGACCCAGGCGCAGATACTCACACAAGGCCTTACCCCGCAGGATTACCGAAACATGAAGATCACCTCTTAGTTAACATGGAAAAACATGAATCTATTACCTCGATTATTCGTGCATGCACAGATTCAAAACTGAAACCCAACAATCAAGGCTGACCACAAGTCAGATCATCCGACGCGTCAAATTCCAATGACTCCTCTAGCCCTTAATTACAACTCTTTTAAAAATAGGGTCTTAAATCTATAGCCCTAATGAGTTCAAGGTTTTTCAATTAATATGCTAATCGGAATTTTATAAAAACTTCCGAATACACCAACTTTATTACGATTAATCGTATGAGTAAAATCCACTAGCGATTTCTCGATAGGTGTGCAAAATGGTCATCAATAACACACATGTAAAGCAATTTCGAAATTCATTTGGTCTTTACTCACGTTAATAAAGGCAATAACAAAAGATGTGCAACAAAATTTCAAACGGACTACCATGGTCCTAGCATGCCTCATGTTATGTCGTGTATGAAGAATAATTTTATGTATTAAAACAATGTACAACCAAGCGTTTGGACAAACTCCCGAAGGAGAAATCTACGTAATCAAGTTCTAAAATTTATTTTAACCACAATATGACATGGAAGAAAATTTGCCAATAAGACCCGTAGGCCTGAGTGTATTTCTGAAAATTTAACAAGGCAAAACGTGCATGCGATTTGGTTAAACTTAAAGCAATTTAAATCGATTTCAACTCTTAAATCACATAATAAAATGTTCTCTGTCCCCAGAATAGTGGTTGCCATGACATGCATATCGATAACTCATTTAATGCATTGCGAAAACTTATAATAGTAAAATCAACGACTGAAGCATGTTCAAGACAAAAGTCCAACACAAGACAATATAAATCTTACGTATGTTTACTCACACCAACAGTATGAATTAATTTAAATTTTAAGTAACGTGCAACGAGATGTACTCATATAAACTAAGAGAAATCACACAATATCGAAACTTCCAAAAATAACATACGGGATAACACTTACTAACAAAATCTCAAGACGTCCCTCACGGTTGCGAAAAGACATGTGCAAAACCCACATGAGATGAAAATGTTAAACAAGAACTCATGAGTTAGCACACACAGCAATTCAAGTATACATGTTTCCAAAATTTTATCTACGCGATGCAAACTGTCGTAAAATAAAACTCCATATGA
Source organism: Arctium minus (assembly GCA_954870635.1). Classification (NCBI taxonomy): domain Eukaryota; kingdom Viridiplantae; phylum Streptophyta; class Magnoliopsida; order Asterales; family Asteraceae; genus Arctium; species Arctium minus. The sequence goes on from OX941081.1 coordinate 150,358,646, forward strand.
CTCGCCTGAAGTATAAGATGACAATATGTCTAAAAATGTTGAAATTCTAAGAGTTTCTCTTTTATCGCAAAGTAGAATAAAGTGACACTTTACAACAAAATTTACATGAGACGCGACGCCTAATAAACTCGTAAATTTACACGCAATGAAGTTAAAAGTTACGCATTCAAAGTTCACTTACATGCCGAAAAAAACGTCGCAAAACAATACCCCATAAAATTCAACAAAATTCGTACAAACTAAGATTCCCAAGAAACTCAAACGCAAAAATGTGGGAATAAATTCTTCTTTAAAACCTTAACATACGTGGAGGAGATCCAATGTCAAGGTTAAAATTTCGCAGTTACTTGCCTAATACCCTTGATAACATTAAGACACATATATTACAATATCCGAAAAGAAGTAGCACTAGACCAGAACTGGGATGAAGAGATTTTCAATGAGAATTTGCAACCACGTGCAACAAAACGATTTTATGCATGCTTAAATTCACAGTTTAAAATCTGTTGAGTGTTAAATGCCTTACCAAGACTTCATAATACAACTCACTTTATACTTTGAAAACATGAGAAACATATGATGCAAACTTATTTTAGAAATAATTTCGTGCATGAATTTTTGGTCGGCTCTCGGCATCCTAGGTCCACGCTTCCCAATATCCTAGCCACGCAATCGACAACCGGATGCATCAATCATCCTAAAACCATAATCACACCAATCTGATTAAGCTACAATCTCTTCTTGAAATAGAGTCTCTTTATCAAGCCCATGGTTCTAATTTCAACCAATAACTCCGACACAAAAATGGTCAACTTAATGCATTCATCGTGCTTAACTATCACTCTAAAGTGACAATGCTATAAGCATCAACTATTCCTTAGACTACTCGCTTAGAAATTTCTTTACTACCCCCAACGGTCATCCCACCAAGGTAGTACAAGTATACACATGTAGCATGTAGGTTCACCATGACACTGGCCAGGTGCCATTATGAACGTGCCGTACATGATCATTCTTGCTATCCTCCACAAGTTTCCCGTTTCTAGCTACCCAATCAACTCCCAAATATCCTATCTTAAGGTACCAAATGGTGCAATTCTCTCTTTCAATCACCTAAACAATGCTAGTTTGAGTCTAGGTATCCAAAATCCACACCTAATTCTCTCAAACTCATGCTCTGATACCAACTTGTAACACCCTCAAATTGGAAAGAGCAATTAATTAAAATTTTCGATATTACGTCAAACAAAGGATGAATCTTCTTCCTATAAATCAAAACTTGATACACTTCCAAAATAAAATTCTACATTTAACCTCATAAAACAAAAACTCCAATCTTATACAAGGACTGAAACCTAAGTCGGTGTTACTTAACCCCAAACATAAGTCACTCTTCTCAAAAGAGATGCGGAAGACTTCAATAAGCTAAGCACTCCTCGAGCACACAACTAGCTCTTCTCTCTTCACGAAGTCACTAAGACTATTCCCAACCGAACGTGTTGCACATGCCGACAAATAAAAAGGTTAGACTAACGCCTAGTGAGTTCAAGAGTTTTCAACATGAATAAATATATCGATGAAAGTAAGGGATGCAATTAAAATTATACTCTTTCAAAATGATAAACTTTGATTATGAAAACAACACGTTGTCCAATAATATGCATTTTAGACGAAGGAACCACTAATACAAACGTTTTCCAATCCAAATTATTTTATGGGCGAAGATCCCAATATGAAACGTTCTCTCGTACATCAAATTCAACCCAAACTCACTCCAAATGAGAATAGAAATCAAACTCCCAAGAGATAAAAAGAGGATAAAACTTTATATCCCAAAACACCCAAAACACGGGTGGGGCTTAATACTCGACCCATAAATCATATATATAAAATCCGTAAATGTAAAACATCACCGAAAACATGGATACTAAACACAATACCCAAACAACACTTTTCAGTGACGGGGGAGACCCGATTCCATAAAATGCGACGGTACACAAAGTAAGCCCCATTTCATGTTGTTAAGACTAGTCATATAAACAAGCACACACAAGGGATGTCAGGCTCAGTGGATTTAAACTTACACCCACGGGATATCAACTTCAACCATAAAAGGTCCTTACGTTGAGTCCCTCATCCAATATCGTGAACTAGCACTTAGGACTTATAGCCCAATCCGATGCCTAAACGTGCCTCAATGTGTAAAACTAGCGTTCCATCATTGGACGTAATGATTCCAAGCTCAAGGGATGTCAGACTCAGTGGATTTAAATGTACACCCACGGGATATCAACTTCAACCATAAAAGGTCCTTACGTTGAGTCCTTCATCCAATATCGCAACCAAAGCTCGAAGTCGAGCTATCAAAACTGGACAAATGTCCTAAAACCCAATTATAATAAAAATACTAGGCCACAAGCCCAACAACCAAATGACTCATTGCCAAAGGAAATAAAATGCAATAAAACGCACTCGACCAACGTTTATGCAAACATGTGCTCCAAGGCTCACGACAAAACTCCAACACAACTTAAAATAAAATAGATCATTTCCAAAACAAGGTTATACCATGGACACATGCTCAATTGCTCGGAATTTACTCTTTGAAATACTTAAAATGCATCTTTTCCCAAAATAAAGATTTGAAGTTTCCAAATTGTTCACAAGGTCGAAAATGACCAAAACTCAAGGACTCATCCGTTGTTGTTTTCAAACCACTCATAACCCAAATTATGTCTATTTCCAACCAACACATAAATGCATTTTACCAAATAATCATCATGCATGAAATGAGTTAATAACACACTTTAGTTTATGACTTATTTATAAAAATTCCCAAAAGTACCAAATGTGGGTGTTTTATAAGTTTATAAAGTTAAACACTTCCAAATAACCAAAACTTATCAAGTGATCAACAGTTAACTATTTCATGTAAAACACAAAACACTTTAAAATGAACATTTTGGCATGTACAACGTTTTCACAAATCAACTTGAACTCACCTTATTAGATTTAAGCTAAATCTAGATTTTACCCCAACTTGAGCTTCCTTGAAGAAACTTGAATCCACAAGCACAATTCTTCTAAAACCTATATCCACACATTTCCAACCATAAATAATCATATTCAAGTGTTTAGAACCATTCCCCAAACATCTTATATCAAAATCCCCATTTTGGCCAAAAACCCTAATTTGGCCTAACTTTTCTCAAAATCTTCCAAACCGAAATTAGAATAATAAAACACTAGAATATCACCAATGAAGCATTTATATCTTAAAATAAGGTTTAGAAGTGGAAGGGATAAACTTACCACTTAGGTTTTGATGACAACCTAGGAAACCCTAAAATGAAGCTTTAGGTTGAAGATGACAATGGAGATCCTTGTTATTTAACTTCCATCCTTGCACTTGGTAGAGTATAGATACCTCATAACTTGGGGATTTGAGGATTTAGAATCCCTAAACACCATAGATGAAGAAAATGGGTCTTGGGAGGGTTTTGGGAGAGTTGGGGAGAAAATGAGAAGTGAAGAATGAGAAAAAGAGGCTGAAACCCGTATTTACAGCAGGCTATCCCTACCATGCGACATTTCCAGGCGACTATGCCCAGGGTAATGTCGCCTGACATTGTCTCCAGCTTGCCCCAGGCTTCTGATTCCCTCCTACGACTGTTCCATGTGCGACTGTGACTCGTCATAGTCACTGGGCATTGTAGCGGGACCTTTCCGGGACCCCGAAACTCGACTTTTTCACTACCAACAGAGTCGGGCGTCCAGCCGTGTCCTAAAATTCTCGTTTGGTCCATTTATATCATAATCATACCTTCCCACAAATTGTTGGAATTCCCAACGTGATACATTCTTGAAGGGCCGTATATTCTTCGTGCTGGCCGCCCACCGAAGTCCTAATCCTTCACCAAAGAGTTAAATCGTATCCGCCTCTCAGCCAGTCATTGCCTATGGATTTACTGTGTATGGATCACCAGCCTTAGCCAGAACATGCTCTAATTTGAATAAGTTGAAGGAGGTTTTTACAGGAAGAGTTGCGACTCCGCGTCGAGGCGGGCGGGGGTTCATGACGAGTGGGCATGAACTGTAACCAACCACGAATTCCTGAACCGTAAAGGGAACCACCCTATAAAGAGCCTCCTCCCGATACTCCAAGGGACTTTAAACAATGCTTTTCCCAATAAAACCCCACTGTTTGCAAGTCATAGAAACGTCCGGGTGACTTTTACTTACCGAAACAAGCCTAGCTTTTGTTTCGGATGATATTGCCTTCTTCATCCATCTTGTTCCTGAAGACCCACTTAGTGCCAATGATGGTCTTTCCGGAAGGACAAGGTACAAGTCTCCAAACCTTGTTCCTTTCAAATTGAGAAAGCTCTTCTTGCATAGCAGTGATCCAACATGGATCGGCTAAAGCTTCTTCAACTTTCTTGGGTTCCATGATTGTTAAACATAAATCCCAATCACAACAAGCAATTACTCAAGATTTATCTAATATGCTCAAGAACTAGAGACATAATCTAGAGAGAAAGTAGATATTGTATTACACACACTCTAGAATATTACAATATGCATTAGCCACTAGTTCGTTCCTACAAGTTTACAAAGACAAACCTATATATACTATCTAACTAAAACAAAGCCTTAAAGGTTAAGGAAACTAAACTTGCTTTGACTAACTATTACAAGGTCAATGTTGACTTTTACACATTTGACTTTCCTATTAAATCTTGGATACAATATTTAGACTTAACAATCTCCCCCTTTGTATTCAAGATTTAATAAAAAATTTGATGCAGATCTTCAACTCTTGATTCTTCATCTTTTGTCTCTTGAAGCTTTCAAAAACTTTGCTCTTTTGTAGCTTTTGAAGAATCTTGGAAAGTCTTTTTAATCTTTGAAGCTTTGGAAAGTCAACATGCCTTGAACAAAACAGGAAATTCTTGAAACTTCTTTGAAACTTGAAACTTCATTTCTGAAAAATCTTTTGTCTTTAAACAAAATTGTATCTTCATCACTTTGATCTCTGAATCGTCTTCGGAAGAACAAACCTACTTGAATTCTTGAAATTTTCTTTTGAAGAAACTTTTGAAGAAGCTTTTGACTTTGAATCATCCTTTGAAACAGCGTTTGAAACAGCGGAAGAAAATTGAACTTTAGGCTTGAACTTTGAACTTGAACTCTGGAATTGAATCTTTATAATTCTCCCCCTTTTTGATGATGTGAGCATCATTATCATCAAAATATCATCAATTTCAGCATAGGCTTTGATTTCCCCCTTTGTGAACAACAAACAATCTCCCCTTGATATTTCTGTACTTTTGATCTGAAGAGCCGAATCATGAACAGTATATATCCGAATCTTTTCAAATTCAGACATAATGAGCGTGTAACCCTGATTCAACAAATGAAACAGTTAGAAATGCCTGTCAGTAACACGAATTTACTGTGTACAACGGATGTACAATGTAAGGAGCTGGTTTGATGTTGACTCCCCAGGACTTCCATTCAATCATTGAAAGACACAAGGTAATTCTATGAATGTTCTGACAGAAAAACATATTCTCTGTGTGCTAGTGCTTGTGTTTTGAAAGAATTAGCACAATGATTGTGTTTCATAAGGCTCAAAGTATGTAAATCACTGTGACAACAATGATTATACATGGACTCAATGTGCATGAGAAAGGGTCGAAGGTGGGACAACTTTCCTTCTTTTTCAATATCAGTATCTTCCAAGAGAAGATCCGATAGATTATGTGCTGCTTCCCCAGAAAATGTGAAACATTCTCTTTTTAAGAAAAGAATGAGTAGCTGGTGAGGTTGTATGCAAGAGATGGCATGGGCTATTTTCCTATTTTAATGATGGTCACGAAAGAAATGTGAACCAATCAGTAATGTGGCTGCCCGACTCAGAAAGTGGTAGGTGCAGAGTTCTGATATTCTTTTAACTCTGATCTCACACCTTCTTTCTTTTTATCATTATACTCACATCTAACCAATCTCTCATTTCCATTTTACCTCTGCTCACTTCCACACTCAAATCTTTTAGACCCCTCTCCCCTTAATCACTCAAAGGATTTCTTCCGGGGTAGGAAACACTGGTTATCGTGAATCCATGGAAGATCTATTAAGCACTCATACTGAATCCCATGTTCCTAAAAGTACATGCTTATCAATGATATTCTTGACATGTAAAGCACAATAAATCATATGTCAGTGTATGTATGCTCATCAAAAATCAGATATGAAATTTGAGCATTTTGAACTTTGAAGATTTCTCAAAACAAGGATATTGAATGAATGAATATGAAGTCAAGAGAATTGTTTTGAGAATCTGACAATGAATCAATCAGATCAAATCAATGGATAGGGTATCAAAGAATTGGAAATTTTGTTTATATGAACGAATATAAACAATTTATCAATGAAAGCACAAATATGAACAAGATGAATGATGCTCAACAACGAGGAGTTTCAAACGGGGGTATTACCATCGAAAAAATTGGTTCGAATTTGAGACATGGTAATAACAATTTCAAATAAAATACTGAACCGGTGTGCATGTATACTTGACAGTATATGGACAAGATAATACACAAGTATTGATCTTTGGAAACACACGGTCAGTTAAACAATTAAGCGCAAAAAATGAAAAACATTTTAAAAATCACACTTCTATATTCATGAAATCGTTTGAGAATAAGAAGTGGTTTAAACATTTAAGAAAAGGTTTTTTTTTCATGTTCGAAAGTTGTCCTTCTTTCAAACAATCAGAGATCTAGGATCAAAAGATTTTTACCTTTTCGGCTCCCCCTCAAATCATGATCAAATGATTTATATCTTTTGAGCTCCCCCTGGATATTAGCATAATATCCTTCTTTGATCGTTGAAAAATGGGTCCTGATCTGTCATTTGATCAGAAGCCACTTTATTCATTTTATTTATTCAAAAATAAAAGACAGAAAGCAGTAAAACGGTTTATAGATTGAGTTTTGATCTGAAGTAATCAGAAGTCATCACCTTTACTCCCCCTTAAATTAAGCATCTGAAATATGTCAATTAAAACAGGATAGAGATCAAACACTCCCTTTTGAATTGTTAGACCATCAATATCAGAAAAATCTAGCAAAGAAAAAGTATATGATAGAGATCAAATCAATTCTCTTGGGATGAAGACCATCAATATCCATCGGATGCAAGCATATAGGAGTAAGGTCTTTTTGATCGCTGAGGTCCGAGTCCTAAACTGTTGTGTTTAGAAGTCAAACTCCTTTGAAGACCGGGTCCTAAGCTGATGTGCTTAGAAGCCATAATCTTGACATTGAGATGCGGGTCTTGAACTGTGTTATTCAAGAGCCATTGTTCTCTTACTCCCCCTTTGATTGAGGTGCCTGCAACACAGAATCGATTTTCTTCTTTGGTACCCACTGGTATTTGGGTCCAAAAATGTGATTTGCAGTTCGTGTGGGGGTTATGGAGTAAGAACCATACCAGAAATGATCACTGGTCTTATGGATATGATCATATGTACAACAAATAGAACAATAATATTTCTTACCGTTAGGTGCTTTGTTCTTCTTTGCTTTGTGTACATGTACACATGATTTCTTCTCTTTCAGCTCATCAGTCTTGTCATATTTGACTGATTTCTTCATCCAGACCAGTTTCTCTTTCTTGAAACTTCTTCTCCTTGGATAAGTATCTGAACCATCTAAATATTCATCAAAGAAAATGTTAGATCGACGAATCTGATTAAAGGATTTAACTGACCTTTGTGAAGAGACAGATTTCTGGGTAGAACTTGAAGCAGACTTTTCAAGCTCTTTGATCTTTGATGCAAAGATGTGTCTTTCTTTCACAAGATGGTCAATCTTCTTTGAGAACTCAGACTTCGCCTTTTGCTCGTTCAGCGCAGAAGCAGACAGTTCAGACAACTTGAAAGTCAGTCTTTTGATTTCAGACTAAAATATTGATCTTTCTTCTTCAAATCCTTTTTCTGAATCTTTTCTTTGGCCTGATAACTCTTTAAAAATTCCTACATTTTTCTGTTCTATGACCTTTTTCTCTTTATCAAACTTCTCTCTTTCTAAAATCAGAACTTTCTCAAAATCTGAGATTTGTTGAGAAAATTTTAAGCATTTAAGATCCACTGACTTCTTTTCTTCATAACTTCTTGGAGAAATCTGAGAACTTCTTTGAAAATTTTTTCTTTTCACTTTCAAAATCCGCTTGATTTGCAACAAGCTGTTTTTCCAAATTAGATAAATTCTTTTTAAGCTCAGCATTCTCATATTCTAATCCCTCAGTCTTCTCTTTGAAAGCCTTCAACTCGTTTTGAAGCTCAACTGATTCTGCTTGTAGCTCAGGTGATTTCTGTTCAATTGTCTTCAGTTGGCTTTGAAGAGTTATAATCTCTTTCTCCTTTTCTTTTATCTCTTTATCCCTCTCATAAAGGATACCTGAAAAATTAGAACTATTTTTAGTACAATTTATACATTCAGGAGTTTTAATACAATTGAACAATTTAATTTGCAACTCCTGAATCTTTTTGAGGTATTCTGAATTTTTCAAATTCAGATCATTTCTTTCATCTTCAATACCAGATATATCAGATCTGTAGTAAATTGACATCTTGAAAAAGTAATCAACTTGAAGTGAATGACCGTTCCAAACTATGTATCAGAAAATCAAAAATCAGATTGAATTGAAAATTTTCGAAAAATATTAAAAATTGACAATTTGAAAAACAATTGATATGACACAAAGTTTAACAAAAAATATAGATGACACACACAAAAAAAAATCCAGACTTTTTTTTTTTTTAAGCTGAAGTTTGCGTGTGTCGCCTGGAACGCAAAGTTGTGGTTTGCGTGTGTCGATCGAAACGCAAAGCTATGGTTTGCGTGTGTTGCCTGAAACGCAAAGCTGTGGTTTGCGTGTGATGAGAGAAACACAAACTGAACTTTGCGGGTTCAACTTGAAGCGCAAGATGAACTTTGCGTTTCCAACTGAATCTTGAGAGAATTGAGAGATTGATTTCCTGAATTTGAATTAGTGATCGAAATCGAAAATTTGATCGATTTTCTTGAATTTTACAAGAAAATCTCGTTTTCTCATCAAATTTGGATTGTTTCTTGGTTGAATTTGTGTGAAATTGATTTGTTTAGATTCGTTTTTAGTAATCGATCATAGTTGATTCTCATTATTTTGCATAAAAACCATGATCTGATCGTTAATTTTATGAATTTGTGATTTTTCTGAAAACACGAGTTATTGTACTGTTTCATTCAAGTTTTTGAGATTTTGTTGTTTTTAATCGAAATTGTTAGTTGATTTGTGTCAAAAAGATGTTTTCGATAATCAGTATGTGTTGTTCTTGCATAAATCTCTTGGTTTGATTTGGTTTTGCGAATTTTATTTGAGTTTCTGCGGGTTTGCGTTTGTTCTTAGCACTTTGCGTTTCATTCATATGCTTTGCGCCTCATTCATCATACTTTGCGTATGATTCATATAGATTTGCGTTTGTTCATATTGATTTGGATTTTCTATTAATCTTTGTTCGTTTGTTTCAGGTTTTCGGTTCACATTAGACCCACAAAACTCATTGTGCGTTTCAGGCTACACACGCAAAGCCTGCCTTGCGTGTCCTCAGTGACCCGCAAACCTCACTTTGCGTTTCCCACTACACCCGCAAAGTTTACTTTGCGTTTCCTTCTACACCCGCAAAGCTCTACTTTGCGTTTCTGTCTTCACCCGCAAAGCTCCACTTTGTGGGTCTCCCTGTCTAAAAAAAAAAAAAAAGTCTGGAATTTTTTTTTTAGAGTGTGTCATCTATTTTTTTTTAAAAAACTTTGTGTCATAACAAGTGTTTTTTAAATTTACAATTTTTAATATTTTTTCGAATTTTTTCAATTCAATCTGATTTTTGTTTTTCTGATTCATCAGAAATGGATTCTGCCAAATTTGCTCTCGAAGCTAGGTTCTACTCCAATGATCTGATGATGCAATTAGAAACAGATACTCGTCCACCAGTCTTAATCAACGAAGATGAGTTTACACAGTGGCAAGATAGGTTTATAAATTTCATTGAGCGTCAGACAAATGGAGAAAATATGATGAAGTCGTTTACTGAAGGACCATTCATCAAGCCAAAAGATGACATTCCTTTGACTGCTGATGAAATCAAACGTGAAAAAGCCGATGGAGAAGCAAAGTCCAATTTGATGCTAGCTCTGCCTAACACGATCTACAATCGAATTGATTGTTTCAAACATAATCCAAATATGATGTGGACTCAATTAGAAAAGATCATGCTTGGGTCATCTGTTGCTACTCAGATACGCCAGACACGCTTCATGAACAACTTTGAGGAATTTAAGGCGAAGGACAATGAATCTCTGAAGGCTATCTTTGACCGGTTTTGCGCTGTGATTAATGATCTTAGAAAGATTAAAGTGGAAAAGACTGATCTGGAGACGAATCTGAAGTTCCTTAATTCTCTTCAGCCTGAGTGGAATAAAGCATGTCATAGACTGAGGAACGATGTTCGGATATCTACAATGCAGATTCAGGAACTGTATGAGATTTTGCTGACTGATGAGAGTTTGGTACTGGAAAAGAAGGCCAAACTGGATAAAAAGGACAAGAAAACAGTTGATCCGGTTGCTCTTCTCACGAAGCAACTGAATGAACAAGCGTTGTCTGATAACGCTTACACCGGGTCAACTGATGACGATGGAGAGGCCTTACATAAAGCTATGATCCTTCTCTCCCAACACTATCAGAAGAAGTTCCAACCTAGATCGGGTTCCAACTCTTCTCGCTTCACTTCCGGTCCTAAAGTAAAAGTACCCGAGCCAAAGACTGCTGCTTGCTACAACTGCGGAAAGCCGGGTCACATCTCAAAGGAGTGTAGAGCAAAGAAAGTTAAGGACTCAGCTTATTACAGAAGGAAATTAGAGCTGGCTGAGAAAAGAGAGAATGGAACAGCTTTGCTGGCAGAAGAAGAATTCTGGCTGGATTATTCCGATGATGAAGCTTCAAACGTCGAGATCGTTCAGATGTGCTTAGTTGGAGATGACCAGTCAGACGATTCTGATTCTGATACGGATGAGGATGAGGTATATTCTGAATTTGACTACAAATTTATTACCTCTCAGTTTGATATCATGATAAATGCTTTATCTGATTTGCGTTCAAAGATTTTATCTGAAAAGAATTTAAATTCTGAAAAGTCAGATTTAATTGAAAAGCTGAAAATTTCTTTGAAGGATGAAAAATCTATTTTAGAAAATACTAAAGACATCTTTCAAAAGAAATTGGATGCTTTGGAAAATTCAAATAAGACTTATCTTGAATCTTTGACGGCTATGACTAATTTAAAAGATGAATTTTCAGATAAAATAAATAAGTTAGAAGAAAAGCTTTATCGTAGGAACCAATCTGAACAAACAATTTTTATGAACAAGCCAAGGAGTGAAGAGGCTTTAAAACAAAGGTGGGGACTTGGTTTTGAAAATTCTCATTGTTTAAACAATGCAATTGAAAAATCCCCAACTTTATATAAATACGATTATCTGACTCTTGCTCATTATGCTCCTCAATTTAAAATTGATTGGATGAATGAGAAGCAAGTGTTAGAAATCGAAAATGAGAAAATGATATATAATAAGAAAAATGAAATTCCTTTTGTTTATATGTCTGAAAATGCAAAATATTTTCCTGACAAATCAAGAAGAGGAAAAAGAGTTTTAAATGATATATCTTCTGTTAAATCTTCAATGTCTAATGATTTTGTTCCTTCTTATGCTCCTGATTTTGATAAAGGAAATATTTCTCCAATCATTTATGATTCAAAGAAATATACTCCTCCATTAATATTAGAAGGAAAAATCATAGATCTTGAAGATCAGATAGAAGATCAAAATATTTTGAAGAAAATTGAATATGATATTTTTCTTTCTTTTATGACTTCAAGTTTTGAAGAAAATTTATTTTCTCAAAAATCAGATTCTATTTCTAGTCTATCTTCTGATTTTAAGGAAAACAAAAAGAAAGTTTCAAATTTTAAAAACCTTTCTCAAAATTCTTCAGATTCCGAGGCTAATTCAGATTTATTAGTTGATCAGATTGGTTGCTTGGATAAATTTATTTCTTCTGATTTAAATATTAAGTCTAAAATTCTTGATGATTCTTTTACGCTCAATGATCAATATTATAAACCTAAGCGTAAAAGAAGACGGTCAAAGAAGTCGAAGAAACAAGATAAAGTTATTTCTGATTGTTCTAATTCTTCTGATATAATTCTTACAGATAGGACTTTAAGCACCAAATCAAAGAAGCAAATCTGGAGAGCGAGGCGGATATCTGATGAATCTATTGTTGATGGGGATAAATGTGTAGACAAACTTTATAACAGTGATTCATTTGCTAAATGTAATAAAATTTCAAAATACTCTATAAAGCAAATGTTTCGAATTTCAAAACATGTCTCATGTTCTTCCTCAGATTCTAGTTCTGATGATTATGCTTTATCTTCTAATAGTTGTGATTATTTCTCTGATCATATTCCTCATGCTTTAAATTTCAAATCTGCTCATTATTTCCCCATACGAGCTGCAACTAACAAACACGGGCCCAAATTCAAGTGGGTACCCAAATCTTTATCTGATTCAAAGTTGCAGGCATCACATGTTAAGGGGGAGTAATAGGATATTGGCTTCTGAGTAATTCAGCTCAGGACCCGCACTTCATAGACAACGACTTCTAAACACAACAGTTTAGAACTCGTTCTTCAATGATTAAGCTTCTGACTTAATGAGATACTGTGAGTACATCAATTTTAATTCTGCTGCATTTATCTCTGATAATGATGGTATTCCAGTTTTTCTCAATGTTTCAAGAATCTAAGCTTGTTTATCTATCTCATGAATTTGTATTACCCAAATTTTTCTTTTAATATGAGACACAAATTTATTTTCTTCAATGTAAAAGATGAAATAGTTGAATTTTATTTTGTTCCAACTAAATATCTATTAAAAGTTTAAATCTTTACAAATTTTATTCTATAAAGTAAAGTTTTACATTTTTTCTTTCCTTTGAATAAAATATGTGTTTAGGATAAATTTTCAAGTTTTTTTTTGTTTATATTAAAGTTTTTATATGGTCAAATTTCAAGTCTTACAAAAGTCGAAAAGTCAGCAACATGTTTGTAGCTTTTGATACTGCTTTAAAGATATGCGAGTCGGATTTTTTATAGTTTACTTTGCTTAGACTTCCTAAATAATCAAAATTATAGATTGGAATGAAAATATGGGCTACGCACTAAGATGTTGACCTGAGTGATTGAGATGATTTTTAAATTCTTAAAATACAGAAATCTCTAAGTTTAAAAGTTTGTACCTGTGGGCTTTCTGGTTTGGGAAAGTAAGTTCCTAGGGATGCTCGTCATCTGGTCCCCTAAGGTCAATTGATTTGGGAGTGATCGAACAGAAATCCTGCAATAGAACCAGATCGAAAGTCATGTTCTACTGGTATGAATGGGTTTAGAGTGTGTCGATGTAGCCTTTCTTATCTGGGAAAGTAAGTTCTAAGGGGTGCTTGACACCTAGTCCCCTAAGGCCAACTGGTATGGGAGCGGCTAACCCAAATCCTGCAATAGGGTCAGATAGAAAGTTACGTTTACAACATATTCTTTACTTAATAAACTTTTTGATCAAAAGATGCCAAAGTGCACAAGCTTAAAAGATGCCAAAGAGCACACTCATGTTAAGATGCCAATGTGCACACTGCTAAAAAGATGCCAATGAGCACACATCTAATGAAACTTGGTGAAATGTTTGAAGTTGCAATAATCCTGTAAATTTGTGAAAATCTTAATTTTTGATGAATTAGTGTTAGTACATGCAAAGTTCTCTATAATAATTTTAGAATTGCATTTTTCTTGAAGCTAATCTAAGTTCGCATGCGAGCACACTGAATAGATTGCTGGAAGTTTTTGAAACTGAACATGTTTTAACTTGATATGCAATTAAACTCGTTCTTTTATCTTACAACATATGTTTCATTTCAAATGATTGATAAATTTGTGATATTTTACTCTGTAGAATTTAATTTGTTTAGTGTTTAAAATTTTATATGTTTAGTTGTTTCAAAATTTATATTCAATATATTTTTCTTTCTACATTAATTTTTGATCATTGTGTTCTCATAAATATATTTTAATGGGTTTATGCATTATTCAAGGGGGAGTGAACAAAGAGATTGTATTTCAAAGTTTATATCTGTTTTTGAGGGGGAGTATCTGATTTTCCCTTATGAATGCTATCTCAAATTGTCATATCTAGTGCATTTGTGTAGGGGGAGTCAAAGAGCTTTCAAAGGTAAAAGTTTTTCTAAGTCAGCTTTGCGCTTCTCGCATGGCCCGCAAAGCTTGTTTTGCGCATCAAGCATGACACGCAAACTTTGCTTTGCGTATCCTGCTTGACACGCAAACCGTGCTTTGCGTATCCCATGTGGAACGCAAACCTTAGTTTGCGCTTCCTGCATGGAACGCAAACCACCCCTGTTTTCTCTGTTTCTTTGATTTTGCAGATCTTACGCTGTCTCGCCTCCAACATTTGCATGACCAAGTTGATCAAGTTCATCAAGGTCATGAGGGGGAGAAATCAGAGAAGTCAAGGAAATTTTAAAGAGACAAAGAGCTCAAATGTTTATCTGCTGATCAAGATTCGCTCAAAGATTCTATTCTCTCAGCTACAACAAATTCTTTTGTTGTTTCTGCTCCGAACAGATTCTATTCTCTCAGCTACAACAAATTCTTTTGCTGTTTCTAGAGCTCAAGACAGTAAAGACTACTTTATCTGAAAGATGCTGAGAATAAATTTTTCTTAAAAAGTCAGAAAGCTTTACAAAGTCGCTTTTATGGTCCGTGCTGATTTTGAAGATCATTTTTGAAGACCAAAGCGCCAATGATTACTAAGGGGGAGATTGTTAGGTCTGATTTTATAGTAATCATTGTATTTATAGGGCTTGGTCAAATACTGTGTTAAGTCTTATCAGTGTTGTATCTGACCAAGGGTATTTAAGTCCCTTTGGTCTTTGTGTCTTGATAAGTTTTACACGCACATTATTGAGAATACACATCTTGCGCTTCATTGTTACTCTCTATCTACTTTCTCTCTCTAAGAATCAGTGATCTTGGAACTCTCAATGATAGAGAGAAAATTCACATAGAGACAAATATTTCCAATACCTCTTCTTGTCTTAATACCTTCCTGTTGATCTCCTATGATATGCTCAATAGGGTGATATTTGGTCCATTTAGTAGCTGGTGGAAGAGGTGCAGGAAATGGGCTTGGAGAGTGTGAGGATGAGGGTTCGGTAGAGATGATGTGAGTAGGTTGATGAGGAGTGTTTTGGCAGGGATTTTGGTGACCACAAGCTGAGGATTTGGTTCAGCAGAGGATGAGGGTCCTGCCGAATTTTGATTGTTCTGAGAGGGTAAATTTGCCGAAAAGGGGACATTTGGGGGTCCTACCAAATTTTGATAATGAGAATCTTCTCCTACACAAGAAGTGATCTACTGATATAGCTCATTATCATCACAAGAAAGAGAAGACGACTTTTGATCATCAAACTTTACGTGTATTGATTTGTCAATACATTTCCTCCTGAGATTGTAGATTCTATAGGCTTTAGAAGTTAGAGAATAGCCCATAAAGATTCCTTCATCATCCTTGGGATCAAATTTTCCAAGATGTTCTCGATTATTTAAAATGAAGCACACACAACCGAAAACGTGAAGAAAGCTGATGTTGGGTTTTCGGCCATAAAAGACTTCATAAGAGGTCTTGTTGTGTCTTTTCAGAATGATAGACCTGTTTTGAGTAAAACAGACTGTGTTGACAGCTTCAGCCCAGAAGTAGGTAGGAAGGTTTGATTCACTTAGCATAGACCGTGCAGCTTCACACAGAGTTTTGTTTGTTTTTTCCACTACTCCATTTAGTTGTGGTGTTCTAACAGCTACAAAGTTTTGAGAGATGCCTTTGTCATTGAAAAAAGGCATCCACGGTTGTATTTCTGAATTCGGTGCCATTGTCACTTTTGACAGATCGTACAAGTTGACCATTTAACACTTCAGATTTCTTGATAAAGTTGATGATTTCTTCAGATGTGTCACTTTTGTACCTGAGAAAAGATACCCAAGTGTAACGTGTAAATTCATCAACAATTACACGAATGTACCTCTTTCCTCCTAGGCTTGGAGTGCTGACAGACCCACATAGATCCATGTGCAACATCTGAAGAGGTGTGGTGATGGAGAAACACTGCTTGGTTTTGAAAGTGGACTTTGTTAATTTCCCTTTCTCACAAGCTGCACATAGTTTTCTTTAGCAAAGGAGATTTCCGACAGCCCCACAACTAGCTCTTTATTGGAGAGAGCATTTAACGTCTTGAAGTTTAGATGAGAGAGACGTTTGTGCCAGAGCCACTTCTTCTTTTCAGAGTCTTCAGAGATGAAACATATGCTTCCTTCGTCTGCAGATTTGTGGCTCATATTGATGATGTATACATTGTCCTTTCTAAAGCCAAAAAGGATAGTATGAAAGTTTCTATCGGTAATGAGACAGTCATCTATTCTGAAGATCACATAGTATCCCAAATCATACAGTTGACTAATGCTTAAAAGATTATGCATTAGTCCTTCCTGTTATCCCAGATTAATCTAGTTGATATATTAACACAAAACACAATAATAATCAAGAGATATAAAGATTAACAAAACATACCAATCCCTTGAATAAACAGTTAAACCTTGTGTGTTCTTGATACCCTTGAATACAGTGAATACGTACGACTACTTTAATCTCTAAACAATAATTATCAAAGGTTCTAACCCTAAAACTAAACTAATTAACACTTTAAATACTTAATCCTTATGGGCTTATGGGCTTTGATAGACTTAAGGCCCATTAACACTTTAAATACAAGAAGATTACAAGAATATAATCTGAAGACTGCTGAAGATTTTCAAAGATATCAAAGATTTGAAGATTTGAAGACTATTTAAAGATTTAAAGTTTTGAAGCTATCAACGTCATATCTGAAGATTCTCAAGAGAAAAGTGAAGACAAGTGAAGACCTGAAGACAGTTGCAATTTTTTTTAATCTTGAATCCAAAGGGGGAGATTGTTGGATCAAATAATTGTATTCAAGATTAAAGGGTTTAATTTGTATTTATTTGATAGTTAAAGTTCAGGGTTCAACTTGTAATAAGTTGATAGTTATTTGTAAATGGGCCTTAAGTCTATCAAAGCCCATAAGCCCATAAGGTTTAAGTATTTAAAGTGTTAATTAGTTTAGTTTTAGGGTTAGAACCTTTGATAATTATTGTTTAGAGATTAAAGTAGCCGTACGTATTCTCTGTATTCAAGAGTATCAAGAACACACAAGGTTTATCTGTTTATTCAAGGGATTGGTATGTTATTCTGATCTTTATATCTCTTGATTTATATGTGTTTGTGTGTTAATTATCAACTAGATTAAACTGGGATAACACTTCCACATAGGATACTTTATTGAAGGTGATGGAACCATTACAGAGAGTTCCATAACCTTTAGTGGAACCACGAGAATTGTCACCAAAGGTTATAGTTGGTCCCTTTTCATCCACATAGTTTATTAGTAGAGATTTGTTGCCGATCATATGACGTGAGCATCCGCTATCAAGATACCAAGTTTGATGATGCCCAATGACTTGCAATCACAAACAAATCAGTCATTTGGTACCCATTTTGAGGTGGGTCCTTTAAGGTTAGAAGAGGAGGAAGGACCGTCTTGACCATATTTGTCAATACGTTCCTTTGGACAGTCCTTTGCCAAGTGAAAAGTGTCACCACAATTATAGCATTTACGGTAAATGAACACCTTTTTAGAATCATGAGAGGGCTTTTTGACTTTTCCCTTGGACTTGGATTAAAGAGGTTTGAAAGAAGTAGAAAGAATGGGTGACTTGGGAGGAGTAGGAAGAGCACTAGGCATAGCTCCTAGAATTCCCTTTTCAGAGAATTGAAAGGAAGAAATGGAAATTCCCTTAGATTTTGATTTCTTTAGATTCACGGATCTAGGAACGAACTTGTTAGAGCATAGATTTGTTGGATACAAGATCATTATTACTGAAGATAAAAGTCAAGCAAGTCAAACCCTCAAAGTCAACTCTCAAGCATGATAGTCAAAGTCTTTGTAATAAGTCAAAGTCAATGTATTGTATTTTGTTTCCTTGTTTTAGATGATAAGTATAAATAGTCTTTGTCATTGTATAAGCTAGTAAGATTGTAAGTGAAGTAAGTCATTGTAAGTAATACGGAGCAGATTAGAGAAAAGGTGAATGCATATTCATTCTAGAGAGAGAGTGTATGTAGAGAGAGAAAGTTGTGATTGTAATCTGAGATTGAAGAATCAATGACATATAACTTTGGAAATTGTTCATCTTGATTGTTTTGTACTATTAGAACTTGAATTAGGGACAATATCAATTGCTATCAGAGCAGTGAAGAAATTCAGAAACGGATTGAATTCAAGATTTTTGAGCCGATTATTCAAGAACTCCCACATGAACTGTGAAAATTTGATTTTCGAGCTTCAGTGATATTTTTGCTTTAAATTTGATGTTTTTGTACTCGATTCTTTGTATAGAATAGATTTTATTTGAGTTGCATTGTGCAATTTACATCAGATTCATGTGAATTTTGAGTTTTGTAAATTTTTTGTTCGAAGTGTTAGAAACGCACTGTTTTAGATCGATTTGTAATTCTTCAGAGTAATAGTTTCAAATTCATCAATTGTAACCTGTTCGAAAGTTGTTGTAGAAGATTCGTGCAAAGTTTCAGATCAATTGGCAAAGTTTTCGATCGAAATTCAGGTGGAAAAATGAAGTTTTCGAAAGTTTAGTGAAGAACACGCAAGATCTATCAAACGCGCAAAGGAAGAACTCGCAAAGACAAGAATTCGCAGATACTAAAGAACACGCACGAGACTAAGATTCGAAATACATGAAGAACTCGCAAGATTTGTCGTGTGAGTAGTAGAAACTCGCAAAACCCTTCGTGCAAGTTTTTACTAATCATATCATTAAGTGTGCGCGAACAGTGATCTGCGAGAAGTGGATTGTGCAAAAAGTAGATAGTTTGCGAGTTTACATTTAGCGCGAAGTGGAAAATCAGAAATTTTTCGAAGTCTCGAACGCGCAGACGCATTGCGCGAAGTGGTTTCGGAGAAACGCGCAACCTGTGTCTTGTGAGAAGCTCAAAACTCGCATGTAGTTTCTTGCGAGAAGCTTGAACGCGCATGTCCTTATGTGTGCGAACCACAGAACTCGCACCATTCGTTGTATGCGAATCTCAAACGTGCATAGTACTGTTTGCGAGAAGTTGATTCATTTGATCTGCGAGTTTTGTACTTAGAATATTTTTCTTAGAATTTTTCAAAGCTGTAATATGGGGACAAAGTTTTTCTATACTTAGAATTTTTCTGAGTTTTCTGAAGTTTAACCAAGTTTGATTTTTGTAGATCCAGTTTATTTCTGAATTTCTGACGATCAAATTCAAGTTCTTTTTGTAAACAGATTTTCAAGATGAGTTTTTCTGATGATGATGAGAAGATAGCCAAGCTCAGAATAGAGAACAAAAATCTCACTTCCTCAGTTGACTACTACTCAAAGAGGTCTAAGAGGTATCATGAGGAAAAGCGGATACTGAGAGAAGAAGTTAGTGTTTTAAGGGCTATAAATGAAGATCTTCTGAAACAGACTTCATGGCTTAATGATGAAAATGTACTGAGTTTGGAAGCTGAGAACACTGAGCTGAAAAGAAAGATCTCTGACTTTGAAAATCAGATTGTCCAAATCCAGCAAGCAACTTCTGTTAACAGTTATGAGGAGAAGCTTAAGAATCTGGAAGATGCTAATGCTGAGCTTCAAAAGAATATATCAGATTTGGAACAAAAGATGGTTAAAGACAGAGATCATTTTGAAGAAGAAAAGAAAGTGTTTGCTAAGAAATTTTCTAAGTTTTCAAGGAAAAGTTTTGAAGAGAAGAAAGGTATTGAGCTTAAGTGTTCTAAGCTTTCTCAACAAGTATCTGACTTTGAGAAAGTGATCATCCTGGAAAAGAGACAAGTTTGAAAAAGAGAAGAAGATTATAGAACAAAAGAATGTTGGAATATTCAAGGAAATATTTGGTCAAAGAAACATTGCTGAGAAGGGATTTGAAGAAGAAAGAAACATGTTTGAAGCTGAGATAAGGAAACTTACTAATAAGTTATCTGAACTGTCAGTTTGTGCACTGAAAGAGCAGAAAACGAAGTCTGAGTTTCAAGAAAGGATTGACCTACTCGTCAAAGAAAGAGACAATTATTCTTCATAGATAAAAGAGCTTGAAGACATTGTTTCAAAGGTGGTGGTGACTGAGCAAACGACTGCAGAGTCAAAAATCCACACACCTAGAAATAATTCAGCTGACTTTAAAAAGACAGCCTCAAGCTCACATCAAAGAACTGTTTCTTCAAGAAGGTCAGTTAACTCATATGACCAGATTCGTACTACTAACATTTTCTTTGATAAAAATGTAGATGGTTCAGATACATTTAGAAGAAGAAGAAGAAGAAGGAGATATGAAGAAGAGAAGCTGGTTTGGAAAGTGAAACCAGTTGATGATGAGAAGAAGGATGAGAAGAAATAAAACAAATCATGTGTACATGCATCAAATGCAAAGAAGAACAAAGTGCTGAAAGGTAAACCTGATCTTGCTTACTCAAAAGATCAATTAATCAGGTTGTCTAGAAAAAGGTATTGTTCTTACTGTCATACATATGATTTTGTTCATAAAGCTAGTGATCATTACTGGTATGGTTCTTACTCTATTACTCCCAATAGAACTGCAACTCACATACATGGACCCAAATACCAGTGGGTACCAAAGCCGAAAGATGATTATGTGTTGCAGGCACCTCAAGTTAAGGGGGAGTAAGAGAACTGTTGGGTCATCTAAGATTTAAAGATAACATCTTCTTAGTCTTTATTGATGTTTGTACTCTGTACTATGGTTCTTCGTAATAGCTTAGTTATGTTTAAACAGATCGGTGAGTCGAAGACAAACTGAAGTCAACATGAAGGAAGTCTACAATGCGGATTGAGATGAACTTCAAAGTGAACTAAGCTTGGCCTGCTGATTCCTATTCGGCAGATCATCCCTATGCCAATTCCTATTCGGCATATCTTCCACATGCCAATTCCCTATTCGGCATAGTCTATCTTTGTTGCCGAATCACCCTTGTTCGACACAATTATCATATGCCGAACTCTTCATTCGGCATCCCTGCCACTTGTTCGGCAGTTTCCTTTCTTGCAAATTGCTTCTTTATTTGTAAGATCATTTATGTCAAACCCTCATGATTTGACATACTTCCTCATTCCCAATGATCTTCTGACAATGGGAATGGAAGCTTCCTTCTTCGAGAAGATATACACTTGGTCTAAATATGATTGAGACGTTTATTTTCTATTTGATCTCAAAAAGATTTTCCCATGAATATTTTATATAGATATTGTACTTTCATAGTACAAAAGTTACCTTTTGTATTGTGATAAGTCACATCAAATATCTTATAATTTATTGACAATATCTCAACTATCCATGCCTTTAATGCTCTATGTCCTTTGTACTCATTAGTTTGGATAGTATATAAAGGATGGAGGTAGCACCTTGCTACTCACGCTTTCAGCTCAAGACTTCTCATTAGCAAGATTTCAAACAGGTTGATAGTTTTCCTTTTCTCTCTAAGATTTAGTCTTTGTGTTCTTTAAATGTCTTCTTAGTGTTAGATTGTTTTGAGTAGTTCTTAGCTATTCTTTTCCGCAAACAATCTTTTTTTCTCTATGTGTAATTCTTGATATTTATATCAATAAAAGAATTAAAATTAAGTAAATTTGTCTGTATTGTATTCAACCCCCCTTCTACTATACTTGTTTTACTGTCTTGGGACTAACAAGTGGTATCAAAGCGGTTGGTTTAATCTAATAAACCAGATCCACAATGGCTTCTCCTTCTACAAAACCTGAGTCTTCTTCTCAAAACTCTTTCCATTCTGACAATGGATCTACTGTCAAACCTCCTAAGTTCAATTCGAACAACTTCTCCTTATGGAAAAGTAGGATGATGCTCTTCTTGGAAGGAGCTGAAAGTCGTTTTCTAACCATTCTTAGTGAAGGTCCTCTAATCCCAAAAGTCTGGGATAAATTTGTCAAAACCCCTAAGGATAAAGAAAAAGAAAAAGACTATCTTTTTCAAGTTTTCGATGACTCGTCAGAGGAGGAAAGAACTTCTGCCACTGGTCGATATGTTCTGAAAAGAACAAAAGAATACACGGATGAAGATAAACGCACTATTGGACTCGACTCCAAAGTACGAGCCATTATAGCTCAAATCTCTTCCAGATGAAGTGTATCAATCTCTTGTCAGTCTTAAAACTGCAAAAGAAATGTGGTCAACCCTATGTGTTTTGTATGAAGGTACAAATGAAGTAAAGAAATCTAAGAAAATCTCTCTTGTTCGTAGATACGAATTCTTTTCTCATGAAAAGGGAGAATCTCTTCCCTCCTACTACAACCGTTTTAATAGTCTCTTAAATGAGTTAAAACTTGTTGGAAAACTTTATGACAACGAGGAAGTTGTATGCAAATTTATGGATGGTCTTCCAGATTTCTGGAATAACCTTTACACGTGCATTAAGACATCCAAGGACTTGGAAAGTCTTCCTCTCACTTCTCTCTATGGTATGTTCCATAATCACGAACAAACCCATCTTCAAAGGAAGACCATTTTCAAAGAGATAAGAGCCCCCTCTATGGCTCTTATCAGTGATGGCTCCAAGAAATCTATGTGTGTTCCTCGTATAACCTATCCTTCTGATGATTCAGATAGAGAAAGTAATGAAAATCTAAATCACTCCTCGGAGGCTTATCTTAGTGAAGCTGATGATGAAGGAGAAAACCCCTCTGTCGATCATTTGACGGAGGAGATGAGTATGCTTGCAAATTTCTCTAAGTTCAGAAAGAACTCCTCTAACAATTTTCAAAGCAACAGAAAATTTTCTTCCTCCTCTAGAAACTCCTTGAACAAATCCAAGGAGGATTGCTATGCATGTGGTAAGAAAGGCCATTTTGCATCTGAGTGTAGAAGCAATCTGTCTAGGATTTCTAAATCTAATTCTTCTAACTCTTCTAAAAGAAGAAATCTCAGATCTAATTCTACAGGTAGATCGCATCCAAGAAAACCTTCTCCTTCTTCATCATTCAAAGAGCTTTCCGATAAAGCTGACAAATATAAAGCCAAATACAAAAGAGAGAAAGAAAGAAATTTCAACTCTCAAAGAAAAGGCAAAGGCTTGATGGCAGAAACTCTAGACTGGGCAGACGAACCTACTTCCGATAGCGAGAAGGAAGTATCCAGTAAATGCCTTATGGCCAAACTCGATGAAGAACCAAAAGACTCTTGCTCAAGAATGGGCTTCACAGCTGAGTGCTCCTCTTCTTCTTCTTAGGTCTATGGGCATCATCAAACATGGTATCTCGATAGTGGATGCTCACGACATATGACTGGGAACAAATCTCTTCTTCTAGACTTTGTGAAAGAAAAGGGACCAACCGTAACTTTTGGTGATAACTCTCGTGGTTCCACTAAAGGTTATGGAACTCTTTCTAACGGTTCCATTACTTTTAACAAAGTTGCTTATGTGGAGGGTCTAATGCATAATCTTTTAAGCATTAGTCAACTATGTGATTTTCAGAGAAAATGATTGCCTCATTACCGATAAAAGCTTTCACACTGTCCTTTCTGGCTTTAGAAAGGACAATGTGTACGTCATCAATATGAGTGTCAAATCATCTGAAAATGAAAGCATCTGTTTCATTTTCTGAGACTCAGACAAGAAGAACTGGCTCTGGCATAAACGTCTTTCTCATCTTAACTTCAAGACGTTGAATGTTATCTCTAACAAGGAGCTTGTTGTCGGGTTGCCGAAAATCTCTTTCTCAAAAGAGAAGCTATGTGCTGCTTGTGAGAAAGGGAAATTGACAAAATCCTCTTTCAAGTCAAAACAATGTTTCTCAATCTCTACTCCTCTTCAGATGCTGCATATGGATCTTTGTGGGCCTGTCAGCACACCCAACCTAGGTGGAAAAAGGTACATTCTTGTCATTATTGATGAATACACACGTTACACTTGGGTATTCTTTCTCAGGTACAAAAGTGATACACCTGAAGAAATCATCAACTTTATCAAGAAATCTGAAGTCCTCAACGGTCAACTAGTCAGATCTGTCAGAAGTGACAATGGGACCGAATTCAGAAACGCTACATTGGATGCCTTTCTCTGTGACAAAGGTATTTCTCAAAACTTTGCAGCAGTAAGGACTCCACAACAAAATGGTGTTGTGGAAAGGAAGAATCGTACGCTATGTGAAGCTGCAAGATCCTCGCTAAGTGAATCAAATCTACCAAACTATTTTTGGGCTAAGGCTGTAAATACAGCTTGTTTCACTCAAAATCGGTCTATCATTGTGAAAAGACACAACAAGACTTCCTATGAAGTCTTTTATAGCCGAAAACCAAACATTGGTTTTCTTCATGTTTTCGGCTGTCTGTGTTTTATCTTGAATGATCGAGATCAACTTGGGAAATTTGATCCCAAGGCTGATGAAGGTATATTTATGGGTTATTCTCTAACTTCTAAAGCCTACAGAGTATACAATCTAAGGAGATAATGTATTGATGAGTCAATACATGTGAAGTTCGATGATCACAAGACGTCTTCCTTATCTTGTGATGATTCTGAGCTTCATGAATGGATTATTTCTTGTGTTGGAGAAGATTCTCCAAATCTTCTGTCTTCAAGACCTCCATATGTTCCATTCTCGGTATCATCTATTTCTCTCCATCATGGTTCGGCAGATCCCTCTCCTGCTACCGAACCCACTGCTCCTACCGAATCCATATCTCCCACCGAACCTACCTTACATTCTTCACCTTCTCATCACACTCATCCTATACCCACCGATCTTTCTCCTTTATACTCTCCAAATACATTTCCTGCACCTCTTCCCCCAGCTCTAAAATGGACCAAAGACCATCCGATAAATCAAAGTGTCGGTGATCAGCAAGCAGGTGTCCAAACTATAAGAAGTGTTGGAAATATTTGTCTCTATGTGAATTTTATCTCTATTGTTGAGCCCAAGAAAATTGAGGAAGCTCTAGCAGACTCTTGTTGGGTCACTGCCATGCAAGAAGAGTTATCTCAATTCGAAAGAAACAAAGTTTGGAGACTTGTGCCTCGACCTTTCGGTAAGACCATTATCGGTACTAAGTGGGTTTTCCTAAATAAAATGGATGAAGTGGGTACTGTTATCCGGAACAAAGCCAGACTTGTTGCTCAAGGATATAGGCAAGAGGAAGGTATCGATTATGATGAAACCTTTGCTCCTGTTGCTAGACTTGAAGCAATAAGAATCTTTCTTGCTCATGCTGCTCACAAAAACTTCCGGGTCTTTCAAATGGATGTTAAGAGTGCATTTCTCAATGGAGAACTTGCTGAAGAAGTCTATGTGAAACAACCGCCTGGTTTTGAAGATCCAACTCATCCTTACGATGTGTTCAGACTTGACAAAGCTCTCTATGGTCTGAAACAAGCTCCTCGTGCTTGGTATGACACTCTGTCTGACTTTCTTCTCTCCAACCGATATACCAGAGGTAAAATTGATAATACTCTTTTTCTCAAGAAAACTAAAGGTAATATCATTCTTGTTCAAATCTATGTGGATGATATCATTTTCGGTGTCACTGATGAAAATCTTTGTCAGGAGTTTGCCTCTCTCATGAAAAGTAAATATGAGATGAGCATGATGGGTGAGCTTCAAATTAAATATATTCTGAAGGTATTTTCATAAGTCAAAGTAAATATATTCGTGATCTTTTGAAAAATTTTGATTTTGAAAATTGCTCTTCCATGAAAACTCCAATGGCACCTCCTTTTAAGATTCATGCTGATTCAGTTGGCAAGTCGGTTGATATCACGAATTATAGAGGAATGATAGAGTCTCTTCTTTATCTAACTGCTAGTAGACCTGATATCATGTATGCTACGTGTCTGTGTGCGCGTTATCAAGCCAATCCCAAGGAATCTCACTTGGCGACTGTGAAACGTATTTTTAGGTACCTAAAAGGTACTATGAATTTGGGTCTTTGGTATCCCAAGGACTCAGGTTTTGATCTAATTGGCTATTCAAATTCTGACTTTGCAGGGTCTAAAGTTGATAGGAAGAGTACAACTGGCAGCTGTCAATTACTAGGTGGAAACTTGGTCAGCTGGTCCAATAAGAAGTAGAATTCGGTATCTACCTCAACTGCCGAAGCTGAATATGTTGCAGCTGGAAGTTGTTGTGCTCAAATCTTGTGGATGAAAAACCAACTACAAGATTATGACAAGTTCTATTCTCATGTACTGATTCAATGTGACAATTCCACTTCCATAGCCATTGCCAACAATACAGTGCTGCACTCTAGATCTAAACATATTGATATTCGATATCACTTTATAAGAGACCATATCTCTAAAGGTGATATTGAACTTCATTTCATTCCTACAGATCTTCAACTTGCATACCTCTTTACTAAACCATTGGATGAGGCATGTTTCAACTTCCTTGTGGGATCCTTAGGTATGTTAAATTTTAGTTAAGTATTTAAAAAAAACCGTACTTCTTTCGGTACACATCCTACAGAAGTAAACTTTCATACTTCGGTATATCTCTTCTTTCGGTATGTCTTCGTTCGTTATACCACTTACCGAAGTATCTCTCATACTTCGGTACTTCATGCTTTTGGCATCTTCGGTGTACCGACTTCTCTACTACTTCGGTATACAAGAACCCGAAATACTTCGGTACTTCTCTACTTCTTGCCGAAATTTCTCTAATATTTCGGTACCATCGAGCTTACCGAAAGATCATATCTTCTCTATTAGGTATCTTTACATACCGAATACTTCTTACCGAAATATCTCTCATATTTCGGCACCTCTCTCTTTTCGGTATAGTGTATGATGTGTCATCCTTATCCACTTCTCTCATACCGAATATCTTCGGCACCTTTTCTTTACGCTATGGGTTTATGCCACGTGGCACTACAGGGTTCGTGCGTCAGTTGATGGGACGTCCACGACCTGACACTTAGCCGTTTTTCGGCCCTTACACTTCTCAATGACGCACGTTTGTGTCATACCATCATTACCATTATTTTTTCTTGGCTTTTGAATTCCCACCTTTCCCTCTTCTTTTCTAACCTATATATACTTCTCTTTGCTTGCTTTTCATTATTTCTTTACCTTCGTTTTCATCTTCTTCTTCTATTATTCTCTAAAACCTGCAACCCTATCTCTCTTCCATGGCGTCTTCAAAAACCTCGAAAGCTTCAAAGGTTTCTACTCCTCTCACTAGGGAATCCCTTGTGTTCCCTCCATGCAACCAGGTGGCTCGTCTTTCTACGGATGTTGATCATCCCGAGTTCAACCAAGTTTCTATCTTTCTTCAAAGATCGCCATTGCGCCATGCTCTCATTGAATCGACCAAGATGAGCAAAATGCTTCTTGGTGTAACTTCTGGCTTACCTGTACGTACGACTCTGATACTCATCAGGTTTCTGCCTCCATTCTCTCTTCTGAAGAGCATCCCGACCTTTCCTTTGGGGTGCATGACTTTCGCGCGGTTCTCAATATTCCAGAGTTTAATGTGTATGCTCCATTCCCTACTCATCAAGAACACGATGAGGTCGTTGCAGCTCTCAACTATGTGCACGAGGGCAAATCCAAGGGTTTCGGCACTCTTCTTCGAAAGAATATGGGTGCACTTTGGAACTACTTCTTTTCTCACCTCCTCTACTGTCTTTCTCACAAGACTTCGGGGTGGGATCAATCCCCGGTTGCCATCACTCGTCTGGCCCATGCCCTCATCTTTATGAGGAGGATCGATTTTGCTTAGGTATTTTTCGATTCCTTGGTCACTGCCATCACACCTCCAAGAACTCACAATGTGGCTCTCCCACGGTTCATTTCTCTGATCATCAACCACAAGCTATCCGCACAACTGCGTGCCGATGCTGCTTTTCCTGAACCGACGATCAAGTTTGACTTGCCCATTTCTCAAATCAGCAAGCAAACGATCTTTAAGCCTATCAAGCCTACCGACTATCCCCTCACCTCAGGTTCGCTTTCTTTTATCTCTTCTCCCAATTCGATTTGGGGAACGCTTGCCGAAGGTGAATCTGCAAGGTCTTCATCTTCTCCCAAGCCATCCAAATCGGTGGTCCCCTCTCCCCCAAAACCTTCCCGAGCTAAGTCGGTGGCTATTAAAAAGAAAAAGGCCACCGGAAACGTCGCACTTGCTCTAATGACTCTGCCACTGACAAAACCTTCGGTGGCTACCCCGATCATTACCCTTCTGTTTCTATTAAGCGGAGGGGCTCAAAATCCCCTCCTAAGTCTCGTTCTAAGAGACTTAGGAAACCTTCGGCCGAACCACACACTCCATCTACCGATTCTCAAAAATCGGCAGATGTTGATGTTCCCCCTTCAGGGCCAAGGGGATCTGCTAAAACCTCTCCCACCTCCTCCAAACCTTCTCAACAGGGTTTGGTTGTACAAAAGGAGTCCTCTAATATTCCTTCTCCTCCTTTTTATGTCGAGGTTGAAGATGAGTCGGTCTCCTCTCTGAGCCGACATTCTGCTTCATCACAACACAACCTATCACCCGGGGTCATTCCCGATGATGTTGCACAATCTGGGGTTTTATCCCAGGATATGTTCAGAAACCTATTCACTCCCCCATCTTCCCCGCAGGGTTCTCCTCTCCCCAAATCACTGAAACCCTCACCGAAGAAAACCCCCTCACTTAAACCCTCACCGAAAGTCTCCCCTAAGCCAAAATCCCCTTCACCAATTAAACCCTCCTCACCAATTAAATCCCCCTCACCGATACCTTCCTCTACCGACAAGGCTGGGCCTTCCTCTTCTACCCAGGTGCCGATCACCATACCTGTCGAGTATCTTGCCGAAATTGTTGATTCCAATCGACACGTACGGATGCTCGGTACCTAGTTTGAACTTATACGCAAATTCTTGCATGAGCCGGAGCTCCTTCATTCTCTGGACGCCAACAACATCTCTCTAGCCGAACTTCTGCAACTCGTCAAGGAGCAAAATTCTGAAGTTGTTGATCTTAATCGCGACATCTTTCGGTGCTTGAATGTGGTGCATCATGAGATTGATGGTCTACGTACCCCTATCTCCGTAGCTCTGGAATCTATTCTCAAGGAGGTAGTCAGGCTCAATGATCAAAATACCTCCTTGACTTTGTCAGTGGCCGCTCTCAAAGCCGCCTCTGATGCACGGGATCAGGATCTCATCAGTCTAAGGCAGCAGGCTTCGGCACAGGAATCTATCAACTCTGAAATTCTCAGTGCCATACAGAGTCTAAATCAGCGCCCAGATTCTATACCTGCTGAGGTTTCTCAATACTGTGCTCACTCTCTGGACATCGACATCACCGAATCAGCTTTCACTCCGGATGATTGCACAGTGTTAGAGCGTATTGATCGCCGTGTTGGCCGTGTGTCGGCTGGGGCTGGAGTTTCTTCCCTGGCTCATACTGAGGGGGAGAAACCTACTAAGGGGGAGAAATCTTTTCAGGGGGAGCAAATTTTCCCTCAATTCCATGTTGTCAGTACGAGTCAGGGACAACCTTCTGCTGCTGCAGAAGTCTCTGCTGCCGAACCCACTACTGTTGTCGAACCCTCTCCTGCCGAAGAGAAGGGCACCGAACACCCTTTGGTGGTCGAAGAGTCTGAGGGGGAGAAATTTCCCAAGAAAGATAAGGGCAAAGCAATTATGTCACCAGATGAAGTAGCTGCTGAAGAAAAGTGTTGTAAAGATGCTTTAATAAAGAAAGCTGCAGATGGTGTTGATCTTCATCTTCCTCCTCCAAAGACTACCTCTCCTGACTTGGGCTTATCTGAAGAGGAACTCAAAGCTGCAAAATTAGCCCAAATCGCTCATGACAAAGATACCGAACTGGCTTTTAAGTTGGCTGAGGAAGAAGCTGCAAAATCTCCTGCCAATGCAATCAAAGCTCAGTTGAGTGCTCTGGAGGACTCGACAAGGAAAAATGAAGAGATAAAATCTTTGTGTATCGATTGGTACCGCAAAGCTCTCACCAAACGCCGATCCTCTGCAAAAATCACAGATGTTAAGATCATCAAACCATCTTCAAGCTGCAAAGTCATTCGGCTAAGGATTATAAGGGATGATGCTTCAAGTTCTATGGACAGACTGGATTCTCTTGTTCGGTTCGAAGTATCAGAATGGATGGAAATTGGTATCTGTTTGAACAATAGCCGAAATGCTCTCAAGCCTTAGGTTGACAAATTTCTTGCAGATCTCCAAACGAAGTTCATGACCTACCGAAAGACGTATAACATCGTTCACACTCCGGCTGAAGAGAAGGTCATCGAAAGTCTAAGGTCTGATCTTCCCCCTCCCAAATCTAAGCCAAGATCCAAAAAGGAAGATGTGTTTGATCAAATGGCTAGAGAAAAAAAGGTTCTGAAAACTTTAAATCTAGATTTATCCTTACCGACTCCGGTTCCTCTTCCTTCAACCACTGTGATTACAGAGCCTACTCAAGGTATCTTCTATAACGATGCACTTGGACAGATCTCCTTCTTCAGATCAAGTCAAATCCCTACGACACCATCTTTCTCCATGGGATTATTCAAATAATTCCAATTTCGGCAAGGGATCTCTATGTGGCTACTACCGATGAACTTAAGAAGAGGGATGCTGAACTGCACTTTTCTTTTGAATAAACTCGGTGTATTTATTACGTTTGTATTTATTTACTTTTTCTTTGTATTGTAATCTTCTTAAAAGATTAATACATTGAGTATTTCTTGCTTATCGTAAATAGCTTGTACAAATCATTATTTCATTCTTTTATACTTGTAAATGTCGGATACTCTAAAAAAATCCAAAAAGAAACAAAAAAATGGTCTATGTGAAAAAGAACCCAAAAGAGTATGAAAAAGGGTCAAAATGCATTATTCATTTACTTTATGTGATATGAGATGTTATCATCAAATAGGGGAAGATTGTTGGGTCATCTAAGATTTAAAGATAACCTCTCCTTAGTCTTTATTGATGTTTGTACTATGTACTATGGTTCTTTGTAATAGCTTAGTTATGTTTAAACATATCGGTGAGTCGAAGACAAACTGAAGTCAACATGAAGGAAGTCTACAATGCGGATTGAGATGAGCTTCAAAGTGAACTAAGTCTGGCCTGCCGATTCCTATTCGGCAGATCATCCCTATGTCGATTCCTATTCGGCATATCTTCCACATGCCGATTCCCTATTCGGCATAGTCTATCTTTGTTGCCGAATCACCCTTGTTCGGCACAACTATCATATGCCGAACTCTTCATTCGGCATCCCTGCCACTTGTTCGGCAGTTTCCTTTCTTGCAGATTGCTTCTTTATCTGTAAGATCATTTATGTCAAACCCGCATGATTTGACATACTTCCTCATTCCCAATGATCTTCTGACAATGGGAATGGAAGCTTCCTTCTTTGAGAAGATATACACTTGGTCTAAATATGATTGAGACATTTATTTTCTATTTGATCTGTGTGTCCCAATCAATAATCATTCAATCAAGTAAATCAATAAACAATACGATAATGCAAACCTGATATGATTATTCAATTGATTCAACAGGTTACAAGATGAAATTGAAACCCTATCTGCTTCTTTCTTGTTCACGGCGCACACCACACCAAGCAGACTTTTTCTCTAATTGATAATTTCAGAATTAAACTCCAATAATCTCTCTAACCTAATTAGCATAAACAAAGCTAATTTATACTTAGTCTTGATTAGCCTAATGGGCTTTGCAAGGCTTGGCCCAACAACTAAAACTAAACTTATTTAACAAAATATAAAACTAATAAATAAAATACGTAAACAGACTTTGACTATTTATTACAAAAGGACCCTAGACTATTTGTTGAGACGACTTTATCAGCTTTGACTTCAGATTTCCATCTTCAGATAATGATGATCTTGAATCCAATAAAACTGTGCGTTAACAATCTCCCCCTTTGGATCAAGATCATTCTTTAAGCTTAGAAAATTCAATCTTCCTCTTTTTCTTCAGAAAGTAGCAATCTTCCCAATCAATGAGAATATCTCTTGGAAAGAAATTATCTCCAGTTTCAGCTCGGAATGCTTCAGCAAATCATCTTCAAAGAAAATTTCTTCAAAGCAGAATATCTTCAGAAATTCTTTCAAAAACTTTTTATCTCCGCATTTCTTGATTGACGCTTCTCCCCCTTTTTTGATGAAATGAGCAAAGAGTTCATCAAAACGTGTCTTCAAGAAATGTCATCCACCATTGATCTTGCAAACAGAACCACTGATGATCTGTCAATTCATAAAGATGTGTATCCAGATCTTTGCAAATCCAGACAAAATAGATAGATATGAAAGGTAACACCTGAATCAACAAATGAACCAGTTAAAATTGCCTGTCAGTAACACAAAGTCACTGTGTGTAACGAATACACAATATAAAGGATCTTTAATGATGTTCACTCCCCCAGGGCTTCTATTCAATCATCGAAACACCATAAAGGCAATTTCTATGAACGTTATTAAAAAAAACAAATTCTTTGTGTGTTCGTACAAGTGATAGAATAAAGTAAGCATATGATGATTGCTTATAAGGCTCAAAAAGTGTAAACCACTGAGACAAGTAGTTAAACACAGACTCAATGTGCATGATTGAAGTATGAAGGTGGGGCAGACTTCCTTCTTTTCAATATCCAGATTTTCCAAATGAAAATCAGATAGCATATGTGTTGCGTCCCCTTTGAAAAATGAAACATTTTCTTGTTGAGAAGAAAATGAGTGGCTGGTGGGGTAATGTCAAGAGTTGGCATGGGCTAGTTGCCTGTTTCAATAATGTTCACCAAGAATTGTGAAGCATTAAAAATGTGGCTGCCCGGCTCAGAAAGTAGTTGGTGCAGAGTTTAAAAATTCTTTTACTCTGATCTCTCACCCTCTTTCTTTTAATCTTTAAGCTCACAGTTAACCGAACTCTCTTTTACAATATCTCTCATCACACATCCCACACTTATTTCTTATGACTTCTCACACTCACTCACTAAGGGATTAACTTCTTAAGTAGGAAACACTGGTTAACGTGAATCCATAGAAGTTTCTTTTAAGTTCTAGCACACTGATCCCATATTTTCCTATGAAGCACATGATGCTCAGATAGTTTAACTTTATCAGTTAAAGCTCAAAGATGAATCAGAAAACATTTAAAATCACACTTCCAAATCAAGAAATCTGTTTGAGAATCGGGAAGTGGTTTGAACATTTAAGAACATGTTTTCTTATGATTGAAAGTTGTCCTTCTTTCAACCATAGATGAGATGAAGATAAGAAATTATACCTTTTAGAATGCAGTCTTACATCTCACAAAGTCAAGCTGAAAGTCATAAAGATATGATCTTTAAAGTATCTGTCAACCTACAAAAGTCTTAAGATCTAGTCAAAGTAACTTTATTCACAGAAATTGAAATGACATAAAGCAGTAAAACACTTCGTGTATGAGTTCTGATCAGAAATAATCAGAAGTCATAGCCTTTACTCCTTTGACTTGAACGCTCCCCCTAAAATCATGCATTACTAATAAATTGATCAGTAAGTACAATGCATTCAGTATTGCTCCCCCTCAAACTAACATTGACCATCTATAAGATACTTCTCACACTTCCCCTGAGATCATGAACAAACTATTAAAGAGCAGGTATCATGCTGAAATAATAAGAAAGAAATGATAAAGAGACACAATAAGAAACTTTAATAGGTAATCACCGATTAGGTCTTAAGATTTAGCATACCAAGTTTTGAGACAAGAAAATTAAATCTCTTTTCGTCTAAAGGTTTGGTAAACAAATCTGCAAGCTGATAATCGGTTTTGACAAAGTAAAGTTCAGTTGTCCCCTTTTCTACATTATCTTTTATAAAATGATACCGGACATCTATGTGTTTGGTCTTAGTATGCTGAACAGGGTTAGCGGTAATCGCAATAGCTCTCTTCGAATCACAATAGATCGGGATTCTATTGAAATGAAATCCATAGTCTCGCAGTTGTGTTCTCATCCACAAGACCTGAGAACAGCAACTAGCAGCAACTACATATTCCGCTTTTGCCGTTGATGTGGAGACACATAATTGCTTCTTCGAAGCCCAACTGACGAGTTTGTCTCCGAGGAATTGTATATGACCCGAGGTGCTTTTCCTGTCTAAC
Organism: Arctium minus; assembly: GCA_954870635.1. Taxonomy (NCBI): domain Eukaryota; kingdom Viridiplantae; phylum Streptophyta; class Magnoliopsida; order Asterales; family Asteraceae; genus Arctium; species Arctium minus. Next base: position 150,393,134 of record OX941081.1, read on the forward strand.
ATGTAACCAGCATGATCTGCGTCTGAATAAGATGTTAGTTCAAAGCTTGTATCCTTAGGATACCACATACCAAGATCTGCAGTCCCCTTCAGATACCTAAAAATCCGCTTAACAGTAGACAAATGGGATTCTTTAGGATTGGCCTGATATCTAGCACATAAGCATGTAGAGAACATTATATCCGGCCTACTAGAAGTAAGATACATTAAAGAATCTATCATCCCTCTATCAAAAAGATTTTCCCATGAATATTTTATATAGATATTGTACTTTCATAGTAAAAAAGTTACCTTTTGTATTGTGATAAGTCACATCAAATATCTTATAATTTATTGACAATATCTCAACCACCCATGCCTTTACTGCTCTATGTCCTTTGTACTCATTAGTTTGGATAGTATATAAAGGATGGAGGTAGCACCTTGCTACTCACGCTTTCAGCTCAAGTCTTCTCATTTGCAAGATTTCAAACAGGTTGATAGTTTTCCTTTTCTCTCTAAGATTTAGTCTTTGTTTTCTTTAAATGTCTTCTTAGTGTTAGATTGTTTTGAGTAGTTCTTAGCTATTCTTTTCCGCAAACAATCTTTATTTCTCTATGTGTAATTCTTGATATTTATATCAATAAGAATTAAAATTAAGTAAATTTGTGTGTATTGTATTCAACCCCCCCTTCTACAATACTTGTTTTACTGTTTTGGGACTAACAAGAACAGAGGCTTCTGAATAAATCAGTTCAGAACCCGTGCTTCAATGAACAGAGGCTTCTAAATAAATTAGTTCAGAACCCATACTTCAACGTAGTTTGACTTCTAAACACAACAGTTTAGGACTCGTACTTCAATGATCAAAAGAAATGATGCTCCCGTGCTGATAAGAGATTGTACTACGATACTCAAATGAGGAAATCAACCTTCAAGGGGGAGTACATATTTTTTTTTGAAAAATATGCATTCTGAAGATATGATGATCTACACTCCAGGGGGAGTTATAGATCTCTATCATGTGCTTTTTCACTGACATATTTTAGATGCATAATTTCAGGGGGAGTAAGGATTATGATTTTTTATTACATCTGATCAGAACTCGTACTTTCAAAGTTTTGCTGCTTTATGTCATTTTACTTTTCAATAAAGTGTTGTGAATAAAACTTTGTATTTTGACGACTTTATGACTTTTTGCAGATTGAGAGGATGCTTACAAGATCATATCATTATGACTTTAAGCTGACTTCATGAGATTTAAGACAGATTGAAAAGGTTTATTTCTATTCTTAATCTCATATATGGTTGAAAGAAGGACGACTTTCAATCATAGAAAACATGTTCTTAAACGTTCAAACCACTTCTGATTCTTAAACGATTTCATGAATATAGAAGTGTGACTTTAAATGTTTTCATTTTTATATGTGCTTAAATGTCAATAAACCGTGTGTTTCTAAAGATAAATATTTGTGTTTTATCTTTTCCATATACTTTCAAGTATTCACACACATTGGTTTAATTTTTTGTGGAATATGTTCTTACCATGTCTCATAAAAATTGACACAAATTTTTGATGGTAGGACACCCTGATTTTTATTCAAAGTTTGAGCGTGATTTCATTTTGAAACGTTCTTTCAAGAGTGTCTATATTTTGGTTCGTATAGACAATATTCAATTTTTGCTGACCTAAGCCTTAATTGATAAATCATTTCGATTTTGATCTTTCTCATACAATGTCAGATTTTCAAACAAGTTTCCTGTATTCATTTCATTTATTCAATATACTTGTTTTGAAAAGTCTTCAATTTTTAACATGCTCAAATCTTCATGATTATATCCATGAGCATAAAGATATCTGATTTGTATTTCATATTATGTGTTTAACTGCAAAGTTAAACTAGTTAAGCAACATATTTTTTTATAGGATTACATGGGTTCATTGTGTGAGCTTAAATGAAACTTCTATGGATTCACGTTAACCAGTGTTTCCTACCCAAGAAGTTAATCCTTAGTGATCGAGTGTGAGGAGTCAAAAAGAAATGAGTGTGGGTTGTGTGACGAGGTAAAATGTAAATAAGAGTTTGATTAGATGTGAGCTCAATGTTTAAAAAGAAAGAGGGTGTGAGATCAGAGTAAAAGAATATCAAACTCTGCACCAACTTTTTCTGAGTCGGGCAGCTACATTACTAATGTTTCACATTCCTTCGTGAACATTATTGAAACAGGCAACTACCCCATGCCAACTCTTGATGAAAACTTCACCAGCTACTCATTTTCTTCTTAACAAGAAAATGTTTCATATTTTCAAAGGGGACGCAACATATAATCTATCTGGTTTTCATTTGGAAAATCTGGATATTGAAAAAGAAGGAAGTCTGCCCCACCTTCGCATTTCGATCATGCACAATAGATTCTGTGTTTAATTACTGTTGTCTCAGTAGGTTACACAATTTTGAGCCTTGTATAAAAAGCAATCATCATGTGCTTATTCTTTATAACACTTGCACAAACACACAAGGAATATGTTTTCTTGTCAAAACGTTCATAGAAATATCTTTGTGGTGTTTCGATGATTGAATGGAAAACATGGGGGAGTAATCATAACAAAAGCTCCTTTCCAATGTGTATTAGTTACACACAATGACTTTGTGTTACTACCAGGCATCTTAACTGATTCATTTGTTGATTCAAGTGTTACACTCATAACTTGTCTGAATTTGACTAGATTCGGATAAATATATTTTGGATCGACGGTGAATCAGAGGCTCAATATGAAAGATCAATGGTCAGATTATACAAAGACATTTCTTGTTGAAATTTTTGATGATCTCGATGCCGCAATCATCAAAAGGGGGGAGAGATAATAAAGAAATGTTAGAAGAAGTTGAAGATGTTCAAGAATTGATTGTGAAAGAAAGATTGTTGAAGTTTGTTCAAATAATTCTGAAGATAAGCTGCTTTTAGAGAAATTTTATTTGGAGATAATTTGCTGAAGCAATCAGAGTTGTGTCTGAAAGAGGTTTTACAAATTTTGGGAGAGAATTATATTATTCTTGGAGAACAGACTTTGGGAAGATTGCTGAAAGTTTAAAGACAAAGTTTATCAAAGAAAGGGGAGAATGTTTTAAGCAGAAAAGAGGAGATTGTTTCTCATTGATTTTGTTTATTTCTGAAGATGATTTTAATTGACAAGAAATCAACAAAGGGGGAGATAAAGTTGATCAAAGGGGGAGATTGTATAAACTAAGCTTAAAGAGAGAAGATTGATTTGCAAAATCTTTTTCAGATGATCTTGATCTAAAGGGGGAGAATGTTAGAGCACAATATTTGTTGGATACAAGATCATTATTACTGAAGATGAAAGTCAAGCAAGTCAAAGCCTCAAAGTCAACTCTCAATCATGATAGTCAAAGTCTTTGTAATAAGTCAAAGTCAATGTATTGTATTTTGTTTCCTTGTTTTAGATGATAAGTATAAATAGTCTTTGTCATTGTCTAAGCTAGTAAGATTGTAAGTCATTGTAAGTAATACGGAGCAGATTAGAGAAAAGGTGAATGCATATTCATTCTAGAGAGAGAGTTTGTATGTAGAGAAAGAAAGTTGTGATTGTAATCTAAGATTGAAGAATCAATGACATATGGCTTTGGAAATTGTTCATCTTGATTGTTTTGTATGATTAGAACTTGAATTAGGGACAATATCAGAACTCCGTTGGAGAAGCATGGGACTTACCTTTTGAAGAAGGAGTTGTCTTTCTTTTTATGGGAAGATCACTAACGACATATTTTCCTTTATCAAGGAAGAAGAGTTTCTTGGAAGAGGAAGACGAGGTGGAGACTTCATCAAGGTTCATTATTTTAAAAAGATCGTTCATGGGCTTTACAATATCGTTCGGACCTTGATCCTCCTCAAGTTGATTTTTGATTTGCTTGGCAGAGACAAAAATTCCAAATTTTTTGGAGTCACGAAGATCCATGGAATAAATAGATCCAGAATCTCCTGAGTCAGAATCAGTGTACTCAGGAGAGTAAGAGGGAAGTTTAGAGAGAGAAGGAGGATTTTGAGAATAAGAAGGAGGATCATGAGGGGAAGGATAGTCAACATCCATTTTTCCATAACCTAAACCAAACTTATCATCACCAGTTACCTGGTCCTGAAAAATCTTTTCGAGGTTTTTGGAAGATGTGGTCCATTTTTTGACTATTTTTTGTTCCTTTTGAAGACGTTTAAGCAATTTATTCTTCTCTTTAGCAAGAACAAAATTTATAGTTCTTAAATCTTCTAAATCAACTTTTATTTTTTGAAAATGATTTAACTGAGAAAGGCAGACTTGAAGTTGAGAAAAGAGAGACTTGATCTGTGCATTAGTTCTTTTCTTGACATCTTTTTCATTATGATAAAGAACCGGTAAAGAGTCATATGCTTCGATCTTTTCGTCATTAGAGAGAGAGAGAGAGAGTGAAAAGGATGTACCTGAGAAGAAGAAGAAGAGCACTCAGTAGGGAAGTCCATCATTGTGTCAGTATCCTTGGCCATGAGACATTTGGTAAAAATTTCTTTCTCACTGTCAGAGGTGGGCTCATCAACCCAATCATGAGATTAAACCATTAATCCTTTTCCTTTATGAAGAGAGCTTTCATTTCTTTCTTTTTCTCTTTTGTATTTGGCTTTATATTTTTCAGCTCGATCAGAATGGTCTTTGAAGGAAGATGAAGAGGATTTTCGAGAGTGAGAGCGACCAATAGAAATAGATCTTAATATCCTCCCTTTAGAGGAGTTAGAAGAGTTAGATTTGGATTTCCTTGGAGGATTGCTTCTGTACTTAGATGCAAAGTGGCCTTTCTTGCCACATGTGTAACATTCCTTTTGGGATTTATCCATGGATTTCTTAGAAGAAAGAGAAGATTTCCTATTTGTTCTAAAACGGTTAGAAGATAGGTTGTTTCAGAACTTAGAAAAGTTTGCCAGCATACCCATTTCCTCTGTCATTTGATCAACCGAGGTTTCCTCACCCTCATCATCGACCTCACTAAGATAGGCCTCCGAACGGTGATCCGAGTCATCATGACTTTCTCGGTCAGAATCATCTGAAGGATAGGTGATGCGAGGAATACACACAGATTTCTTGGAGCTATCACTGATGTGGGCCATAGAAGGGGCCTTTATCTCTTTTATGATAGTTTTTCTTTGAATACGAGTTTGCTCATAGTTGAAGAGAGTTCCATAGAGCACAGTGAGGGGAAGATGATCAAGATCCTTGGTCGTCTTGATGCAGGTACAAATGTTCTCCCAATAGTCTAGAAGTCCATCCATAAACTTGCATAGGACTTCCTCATTATCATATAGTCTTCCCAAAAGCTTGAGATCATTTAAAAGACTATTGAAGCGATTGTAATAGTCAGAAAGAGATTCTCCCTTTTCGTGGGAGAAGAGTTTGTACTTCTGTACGAGAGATAATTTATTGCTTTTCTTAACTTCTTCTGTACCTTCGTACAGAACACATAAAGTAGACCACATCTCCTTGGCAGTAGAGAGATTTACCAAGGAGTGATACACTTCATCTGGAAGAGAGAGAGAGAGAGAGAGCAATGATTGCTCGGACTCTAGAATCAAGGCCTATGAGGCGCTTGTCTTCCTCAGTGTATTCTTTGGGCTTTTTGACAATATATCGCCCAGTAGCAGAAGTTTTTTCCTCGTCAGAAGAGTCATCGAAATCTTGATAAACAGTATCTATATCTTTTTCCTTTTCTTTATCCTTGGGGTTTTTTACAAATTTATCCCAGACTTTAGGGATGAGAGGACCATCACGAAGAATAGTGAGAAAGAGAGTGTCAACACCCTCTAGAAACAACATCATCCGACTTTTCCATAGAGAAAAGTTGTTTGGATTGAATCTTGGAGGTTTGGCTATAGAGCCATTGTCAACCGAAAAAGAGTTTTGAGAAGAATAATCAACTTTAGCATTGGACGATGATGCCATTGCGGATCTAGTTTATTAGATTAAACCAACCGCTCTGATACCACTTGTTAGTCCGAAATAAGTAAACAAGTATTGTAGAAGGGGGTTGAATACAATACAAAATTTTCACTTAATTTTAATTCTTTTATTGATAATAAATATCAAGAATTACACTTAGCTTACAAAAGATTGTTACGGAAAAGAATAATAAAACTATCCTAACAATCTAACACTTAGAAAACCTTTTAGAACACAACATTGAAGAACACTAAGACAAAAAGCTATGAAGGAGAGAAAACTAACAACTTGCTTGAAAATGCACTTAGATAACTTGAGCTGAAAGCATTATTTGCAAGGAGAGAACATCACTCTTTATATACTACCCCATGCATTAAATACAAAGGAAACTTGTCATTTAATGTAAGAGTAGTTGAGATTTCTTCAATAAATTATAAGATATTTGAAGTGACTTATCACAATACAAAAGGTAACTTTTGTATTATGAAAGGACGATATCTTAATAAAATATACATGGTACAAATATTTTTGAGATATTTTAAGAAAAAAGTCTCAATCAGATCAGAACTCAAGTGTATATCCTCTTTGCAAAAGAAGTTTCCATTTCTTTTTGTCAGAAAGACATTGGGAATGAGGAAGTATAGTCAAATCGTGAGGATTTACTATAAAGATACCACCGAACGAGGAGGGTGTTCAGCAGAGTGAAGATCTGCCGAAGGTTTGGCAGAGGTTGCCGAATAAGAGGAGATCGACAAGGTTGTCCTCTTCCGAATAAGATTTGGTTCGGTAAGAGGATGTCTGCCGAAGATGTTGAATGTCTTCGGCAGTAGAGGCTTAGTTCTTTTGAAGTTCATCTTGATCCGCATCAGTAGACTTGCTTCATGTTGGATTTGGTTGGTCTTCGATTCACCGATCTTTTTAAGGCACAACTAAGCTATTACAAAGAACCATAAAATTTCCTAAGTATGAAAATGTTTAATCATTTTATAGATATAATGACAAGCCGAAAAGGGGAGGTCATCTTCAAATCTTACATGACCTAACATATATTTATATATATGTATATATATTGAAAAGTATCGATATATATTATGTAATACCCCAAAAACTTCAGCCGAAAAGAAAACAGAAAAGCATCAATAGTGCTCCGCGCGGCGACCCGCGCGGGTCGAACCACGCCGTGATCCGCGCGAAGCCTGTCCAGTGCTCTGCGCGACAACCGCGCCAAGACTCGCGCACGACCACTATGTGATTATAAAAGAGAGAAGTCGGCCTCCATCCCTCTTTTCTCATAAAAACCTTAAAACTTTTCCCCTCTCCTCTCCTAAAACCGATCCCTCACACCCCCCCTCATAAACCCTAACTCGTTTTGGGGGTTTCCTCTTAAAGATAAGTGGTTCTTCCTCATCTAGCAAGTTTTGTTAAGATAGAACCACAATCCTTCCACCTTCATCTTCTTCACCAAATTTTCTAGGGTTTCACCCAACCTTTTTCACCATTTTTGAAGTTTGGAAGCTTGGGACTCATCTTGGTGACCTGGAGGTATTTTGGTTGGTGGATTCAAGTTATAGTTAAGGTAATCCTCTATTTTCTTCAACTATGGAAGTTAGGGTTTTGGTATCAGTTGAGGTCTTCATGTTTAATATTTGGGGAATATTTCTAAATGGTTGGATGTAAATATTTATGGTTGAAATTTATGTGTTAGGTCCATTGAGATCATGATTGGATTGAAGATAAGAAATAACAAGAGATTGAAGGGGTAGAAATTTGTAGTTTATTCATACGAAATGTAAACTATACTACTGAGAGAAAACAAGCTGTATGACTATATTGTGAATTGAAGGGTTTCTTACAAAATGAAAAGTTAACCTAAAACCTATTACAATATTCCTATTTATACCCCCAAGCCCTTGTATACATTTTAAGCCCAAACCCATATACAAGGCCCAATACACAATATGTAGATTACTTTACTAAACTTCTAAATAGAACATAAAATATGTTCTAACATTCTCCCCCTAAGTTTTGTAAAGTAATCATTCTCTGATCATCTCCAGCTTCAGCTCCTCTCCCCCTTGATTTCTTTAGAAAACTTAGTGTTGCATAAACTTCAAAGCATCCTCAACTCCCCTAGAATGTAGCTCTTATCCTTGGAGTTTCAACTGAAATACCAGATCTGATGTAGACGACTGAGTGCATATAAAGACAACTTTTATCTCTAGTAAATCCAACATATTCCTTAACGCCCACAAGAATGATATGTGTGGATTATGGAATGACAACCAAGTGCATCTTCAGTGTATAACATCTGATCTGTCTTTGAACCATGAGTTGAAATAAGAATTCAGCTTAAGAACTTCATCTGATAAGCATACGGGTAGTAGCATCAGGTAGCAACACTACAAGGCAAGGGTTAGAAGGCAAGCAAATGTTCAAAAACTGATAGAAGATACTCATTTTCTTACTGCTTTCCAGAATACTGAATAATCAAACCTAGAACTCCTTTCTTCACGAATCAACTAGATGATTATAAGCGCTCAGGATTCTGAAGTACAACTCAAGCATCAGAACAATGATTGCAGTCGCTCACACTACTGAGTGATCAAGTCAGAAGAATGATAAAGTGCTCTCAACGGTCTAACAACAAAAGAAGCTTTCCAGACTGATGATTGCAGATGTTCAGGCAACTAACTCAATCCAAGCAGAGACTAAATCATCAAATCCAGAATCTGAAAATCTTGCAAAGCATGAACACCCGTATAAGAATAGATTAGTTGCTAATGATATGTGACCAACATATGATAGGAGTGATGTCACATATGCATTACGCGTATAAAGCTTAGGAACAGGGCAAACTTATATCAAACAGGGTTCAGAACAGTCAGAATTCTCAAAAAGCATCAAACTTTTCGCAAACACCATCAATTCACAAATCACTATTCACCATGAAGCACAATTCGCAAGATATACTAAGCTTGAACCACAATTCGCAAAGGCTTTCTTGCGAGTCCTCAACTGTCGCAAGCCTCATATCTGCGAATTCTCGCATTTCGCAGATCACATACCTGCGAATCCTCACAATTCGCATCTCACATACCTGCGACTTCTTAACTTTCGCAATACTCTCATCTGCGAATCCTTGACTTAGAACATTTTTCATATATGGAACCACTTTTCGCATAGACATAGCCTGCGAAATCTTGACATTTCGTACCCGGTGGCCTGGGAATTCCTAAGAATTCCTCATAATTCGCACATGACTATTTGCGAATTCTACACTTGTATGATTTTGTTGTGTCCAAATGTTCCTTGCGAATTCTAAAACCTGCGAATTCTTAACAAAAATTCTTCTTTCTATGAATTCTTCCAACTTCTGCGAGTTCTTCAACAAATCTTGCGAATTCTTTTGGATCTCGAATGATTTTCACATTTCCTTCAATAAAACCTTCAAAACATTGAATCTTGAGTTGAAACTTTGACAGCAGGTTCGAAAACACCTTTTGAGCACATTTGTAGTTGATCATATTGTCTAACTTTGACTCTAAGCATCAAATCGGTCCAACCACAGTAACAAATATTTTCGATCTGGAATACTCAAAAATCGACAGATTCGACTTTCTGGAGTGAAATTGATACAAGCAATTGATTCAACAGTGATCTACAACAACCTCTGAATCAATTTAACAACAAATAACAATCAATCAAATAACAAATCCAGAAATCGAAAATTTCAAAAGACTGTTCTATCAGAAACCAATCAGCTCTCGATCGTGCAGAAAATATTTCTCTGTTAAGCTTTGATACCAATTGTTAGGTCCATTGAGATCATGATTGGATTGAAGATAAGCAATAACAAGAGATTGAAGGAGTAGAAATCTGTACTTTATTCATACGAAATGTAAACTATACTACTGAGAGCAAACAAGCCGTATGACTACATTGTGAATTGAAGGGTTTCTTACAAAATGAAAAGTTAACCTAAATCCTATTACAAGATTCCTATTTATACCCCCAAGCCCTTGTATACATTTTAATCCCAAACCCATATATAAGGCCCAATACACAATATGTAGATTACTTTACTAAACTTCTAAATACAACATAAAATATGTTCTAACATTATAGATCTAGGTTTTGGAAGTTTTGGCTTTGAAGATTCAAGTTTCTTCAAGGAAGCTCTAAGTGGGGTAAAATTTAGATTTAGCTTAAATCTAGCAAGGTGAGTTCAAGTTGATTTGTGAAAACGTTGTACATGCTAAAATGTCTATTTTAAAGTATTTATGTGTTTTATATGAAATTATCAATTGTTGAGTCATTTGGGAGTTTTGATTATTTGAAATGTTTAGCTTCATAAACTTTGTAAAAACACCTACATTTGGGATTTTTGGGCATTTTGATAAATAGGTCATAAATGTAAGTGTTTGATGATTTATTGCATAAATGGAGATTATTTGGTCAAAACTTTTAGTGTTTGTTGGAAATATGCATCATTCATATAGTGGGACGTTTTGAAAAGTACGAATGTGTGAGTCCCTTGATTTTGGTAGTTCCCGACTTTACGAGCATTTTAGAAATTGTAACTTTTTAGTTTTGGGCCAAAGGCCAATTGTGATTTGAGAGACAAAGGTTTTTGGGAGAAGATGTATTTTGGTCTATGTAACCTTATTGGCTCGCGTATTTTGGCCAAACGTTCGTTATGCCTCTTGGGGCTTGGTTTATACTCAGATGAGTCTTTGGAACATTTGTTCAGTTTTGGTAGCTCGTTAAGGAGCCTTAGACGTATGGTGTACTTAGTTGCATCTTATTTGAGAGTTACACGTTTTGAATGCGTTAGTTCATTCATTTGAGTCATGTAACATTTTAGACTGTAATGCATTGGATCCATAGACATATGAGTCAGTCAATTGGTTTAGTTGGAGACTTTATCCATGTTTTGGGACTGGAAATTGTTTATGGCTAGTGGGAGCTCGAGGTATAGATCGTGGGTGGTTGAACTCGATAACCGTGTAACCTTTAGTGAAGGGCTCGAGGTATAGATCGTGGGTGGTTGAACTTGATGACCGTTTGTAATCCAGTCTGGTTATTCATCGTGGAATTTATTGTCCGCGTTTGAAGTCTAGTGAGTGGTTCCCAAGTCATGTTTTTATGTAAGCTTGCAGTCGTGCTCTGCAGAGCCATATACAAAGTTAAGTCTTGCGGTGGTGCCCATTGTGAGCCAGATACGAGGACTTGTGGCTTTTGTGGTGACACTCATCTAGAGGCCGAGTAGACACTAGGGTCATTTGGGTATCTTGCAGTGGTTGGTCGGTAGGGAGCCGTATACGGGGACCCATGGCTTTATGTGAAGCTCGAGAACAGTGATAAGTGCCTTAACTTTGTGTGCCCGCCACATTCGATGGAATTCAGGTCTCCCCCGTCACCGAAAGGTGTTGTTTTTGGGTATTGAGTTTTATTATCCATGTTTTCGGTGACATTTTGTTTATATGGGTTTTTATCCATGGTCTATGGGTTGAGTATTAAGCCCCACCCGTGTTTCGGGTGTTTCGGAATATAAAGTTTTATCCGTGCTTCATATATTGGGAGTTCGATTTCTATTCTCATTTTGGGTGAGTTTTGGGATCTTAGTCCTTAAAACAGTTTGTTTTGGAACACGTTTATATTGGTGTTCCTTCGCTTAAATTGCATATTATTGGACAACGAGTCGTTTTCATATTTGAAGCATATCATTTTGAAAGATTGTGATTTCGTTGCATTCCTTCTTTTCAATGATATATTTACTCATATTGAAAACTATTGAACTCACTAGGCGTTAGCCTAACATTTTTATTTGTCGGCATGTGCAACATGTTTCGGTTGGGAATAGTCCTAGTGACACTGTGAAGTGAGGAGTGCTAGTTGCGTGCTTGGGGAATGATTAGCTTGTTGAAGTATTCCGCATTTGTTTTGGGAAGAACAATTTATATTGGGGCTAAGTAACACCCGTTCTTGACTAGTTCTTACATAAGATTGGGATTTATAATTGGTGAGGTTATATGTAAAATTTTATTTTGGAGAATTACAAAGTTTTGATTTATAGGAAGGAGATTTATCTATTACTTGATGAAATATTGAAATTTTTAATTAGTTGCTCTTTTCAAATTTTAGAGTGTTACATATTATATATACCACTTATATTATATATTAATATTTACACATTAAAATTATATTTTTATATTATAATATATATATATATATATATAGAGAGAGAGAGAGAGATGTGGGTTCATACGAGAACAACATCTATTTAAAAAACACGAGAACAACAAAATACATATAAAATCATCATATATGATTCACGTACAAAATCATATATGATTCACGCGACTATGCGCACGACCTAACTGTGTCTGATTTTTTCGGGTTACTGTAAAATTACATATGATTTTGTACATGATCTGCTTTTTTTGATGTTTTCTTATTTTTTTAAATAGTTAGCGTTCTCGTTTAAACTTTCCTCTATCTCTCTCTCTATATATAATCCATGATTTAAATATATATATATATATATACACACACATACAGGGGCCTAATCAAATGAGAACTATGTAGTTTGTAGTAACCGTGAGATCCAATATGAGCCACTCATTTAATATAATTAATTTTATTTTTAAAATAAATTAAAAGGATAATTTGGTAATTTAACAATTTGGATTTTTTAATTTTAAATCAAATAATTAATTACTCAATTTACCTAATTGATTCAATTTACCCTAATTATATTTTTAAAAAGAATTAACTTGCAAAACCTGGACACTCCAAAACTTGCACATATGTCGACGCCGCCCGCAAGCCATCATCATCGTCCACACCATGGATTCCAGTATGGATATCGATGGTGTTGTACAAGGAGTTTATGCACATAAACCTTGTTCGTCTCCTCTAAATCTCTGTCTTCTCCATCGACGATGGCTCTCTCTGTCTTCTCAATCGGTGGTGGATGGCGTCGTAGAACGGGAGTATTCGGCGGTGGTTTTTTTCTCAATCGGTGGTCGATGGAGTCCTAGTAATGGCACCAAAGGCGGCAACCGAAAAGAAACCAGCAGCGGCGAAGAAAACACCGGTGGAGAAGAAGCCTAAAGCTGAGAAAAAGCTCCCGAAGGACGCATCGGTTGTCGGAGCAGACAAAAAAGAAGAAGAGGAACAAGAAATCGGTGGAGACTTACAAGATCTACATATTCAAGGTTTGTTCTTCCTAGTGAGATCTAGAATATTGTGAGGCTTGTTCTCCCTAAACATGTTGTTTCTGGAGGTACTAAGGTTGAAACTTAGTTTACTTGTGCTTAGAAGGATTTTGGGTTTAGACAGTGGTATCACATTGGTATCACATTAGGTTATCACAATGTGATACATTTGGTTATCACAATAGGTTTCACGATAGGAACCATTGGGTTATCACAATAGGTAACATGTATGCATATTTTTCTTTTTAAACGACAAACGAAACTCATATTGGTTTGTGCCTTATAGTTCTTTTGGTATCACAGTGTGATTCATTGTTGGTTTGTGTCTTATAGTTGGAAAATCTTGTGGTATCACAATGTGATTCATTGTTGGTTTGTATCTTACAGTTAGAAAATCTTTTGGTATCACAGTGTGATTCATTGTTAGTTGCTCCTTACAGTTACAAAATCTTTTGGTATCACAATGTGATTCATTATTTGTTTGTGCCTTACAGTTACAAAATCTTTTGGTATCACAGTGTGATTTATTGATGATTTATGTTTTATGGTTAAAAATTATTGGGTATCACAATGGTGTATCACGTTTTTTTTGCTGTAATTAAGTTCAGAGGAGAGAGAAGAATTTCAAAATACCTAATATGCCCTTCAATTAAAATTTTAAATCAAAATTACCAAATTTATAAATTTCCTAAATTATTCTTTAGTTTGTGGTTAAGATTGGATCTTACAGTTACCACAAACAAATGAGTTCTCCCTTGAATGCCCCCCCATATATATATAGGTGAGGTTCGGGGGAAAACACTAAATAAATGAAAAACCGAAAAACCACGAAAAACGGTTGAAAAAATATACCAATATGGATGTCAAATTAACGAGTGTTTTTCGAATTTTCATTAGATCAATTAATCTAACATGTGTTTTTCGAATTTTCATTTATTTAAGATTTTCCCTTAAACCTCCATCTATATATATATAATTTAAAATTTATACATTTTTATTATATTTTAAGAGGAAGAGATATGTTATAAGACAAGGGGTTTCGACCAATAACTACTTTTGTAAAAGATTTGGAAGGAATTGATGATTTAACAATATTTTTGTCTTTAAATAAAGTGGTTTTGAAACTGTTGTGAGTAAGATTAGTTGAGGATCCTACAAATTCACAATCATAATTCCCTGATGCACAATCAACCCATCTTTGATGTGAGACTTGAATGAAAATATTCATAAGTTCATCTGCATTTTTGGAGTGTGAGGAATTTTGGGATGAGTCACAAGACTGATGTTTGAAAAGGAAGTGTATGTAAAATCATTTGACATGTTGTCAGAATATTTTAAGGATGAGAAAAACATAAACTATGACCATATTCAGGAATTTGATAATCTACCATGTTTTGTGATCAAAAGAGGCTTGGTTCCAGTTTATAGCAACTGCCTTTTCTTTAGCAAAATCACGTGCAATAATGTGTTTTTCATTATTCATAAATTTGCAGATAATCTTTTATTCTTCTAGTTTATTTATAATTTTGTTGACGTCTTTTAACTTATCAAAACATTCATGGAGTTTGGTTGTGAATGCTTCTACTTTGATTTCTACATTTCTTTTAGATTCCAAAGCATTGCATATATCTACATACATATGATCATATGATGGTGAGGGAAAGTGTACCTTGCTTTCCAAAAAAAAAGTGTACCTTGCTTTCCATGCTAGGAAGATTAACAGACTCAACTCTAGGAGATGATGTAGACCCTGCAGTATTTCTTTTCTCGCTCACGTAGTTTAGCGAGAGCCATAAAACATAGATTTGATTTATCTCCTTGTTCATCATTGGAAGAAGATGAAGTTGAGTCTTCCTAGTCATGTTATTCAATCGTCATCCCTTTTACTTTTCTTCAAAAGTTTCTTGGTTTTTCACTTATGTGTTTTTCCTTTTGCCTTTCGTCTTTTGATCCTTTATAAGAGGATTGTGAGGTTGAGAAGAATTGGATGAGAAAGAAGATATTTATTTTTTTGTTTCTACAATTGGCGGCGAAGTGACATTTCTTTCCACAGTTGTAGCATTCATCCTTAGATTTGTCACAGGAGAGCGTCTTATGATTTATAGATGGTAGCCCTATAGAATATTCCTTTTGACATACCTCTAAAACCACTTTTTCTAGCAACTCTTTTAAAGTTAGAAGCAACTAAGGATAAAGCGTCACTAATGTCTTGCGTAGATAAACCATCGGTCCCACTATCAGAATCTTCTAAGTAATATTTGTACTTTTGGGATCAGAAGAGGCAAAAGCAATATTTGTAGTTTTGGGATCTTGAAAGACATTTTTCCTAAGTAACTTACTTTGCTCATGGTTGTACAAAGTACAATCTAAAGCAATTAAAGACATGTGATCAAGGTCCTTAGAGGTTTTTAAACACACGGTTATATTTTTCCAAGAATTCGATAAATAATCCATAAATTTGCATAACATTTCAGCATTATCGAAAACCTTATCATGCACTTTAAAATCATATAAAAGAGAGTTGAACATGTTGTAGACATTTGTGATAATTTCATTTTTACCGCATACAAACAATTCATATTGTCTGATAAGACTAATCTTTTTACTCTGCTTAACTTAAGACCTGCCCTCATATAGAATGGTGAGAGTGTTCCACATGTCTCTAGCAGTCTGTCATGCCTCAAAATAATTAAAATCACCTCAAAGACGAAAAATTATCCAATATACGATCCGGTAAGGCTCTAATAATTTAATTTCCCCAAAGATCTTCTAAAAAACAAAAACAAAAAGAAATAATTCTAATCATAGCTAAGATTCTTAGCGAATCTAACAACTTGAGCTTCTAACAAAAACATAAATTAAACGCCACTACTAGAAAATCGGTAACTGAACAACCTTTCACCCGAGGTTCACAACTTACCATTCCACATGTTAGCATTCTCAACCTGATATTCTCCTGAAAAAGTTTTAGTTTGAAAACGAGGGTTACACCGAAAGGTCTAATGTTTGCAAAACACCATTGAAAAAAATTCATTAGTTTTTATACCATTTCATAAAGAGAAATATGTTCAAAATGAATGTAGACCTGGAAGACCACATTCCCTCCCGGGATCTTAGGTCGCGTGGATCTTTGTTCGATCTACTCCCACACAAATCCATTCCAAACCCATAAATAATATCTCAACCCCTTAATTATGAAATCTAAATGAAACCATCCTCATAGTCAATAAAATTGACAACCATATGAAATCATTTTCCGAATTCGATTGCAAACCAATATTCAGCATGGATCACCGAACCTAAAACCTTGGTTAAAATCCCTCAAAATGAAGAACATTCAAAACCTTCCATAAACCGATTAAAACCACATGAATCTACCTTTTTAAATCCTTATCAAAACCCTAAATCACAAGAGATTTAATAAATAGTTGGATTCAACAAAAATCCCTTATTGTCCAAAGAAATCGATCCATACAAGAGTAAAAGAAAAGCCAAAAATCCTTTGGTTTTCCTTCCAAAGTTGGAAATTCCTCAAAAAAATCTACCTTTCACCATTAATTTATCAAATCAACTCTAAAATCCCAAAATGAACCTAAACCCTCAAAAATGGAGAGAACTTACAAAATAAGAATATAGTTCATACCTCAAATTGAGAAATCAATCAAATCAAATTTTCCTTCTTCAAATATCAATAACTTCTTCTCCAAGCCTTTCCTCCTAATTGAAGCTTTCCACACACATAAAAGATGTGAAGATCGTAGGTGAGAAAAAAGTAAAATAATAAGTAAGCTCTCTTATAATTTTATATATTTATAAAAACAAAGAATTACATATTTGTTGAGCAATGTAGGGGATAAGACCTTATCCTAAACAATCTGACATGTGATAAATTTATTCACAAAAGAGATACTAAAATAGTAGAAGAAGGTACTTTTTCAAATATGAAAAACTTAGATAGTGTTCAGATGTTGACGTCGATTTGCCTAAGAAACTATCACTCAGAATTTATAACTATCGCTCGTAATTTATATCAAAACGCGTGAGTTGCAACATTGTCAAAGGTCGCCTTTTACAACCACCAATGCATTAAATGATGTTATCCAACTTTAATGCGAGTCTTCATCTTATTTGTGATCAATGCAAGCTTGTACTCTTGATTTCAACCTTTGAATATCTTAAATATATGATGTAGACATTTTTATACCATAACCTATCCTTTTGTATGTACAAGGAACAATAAAAAAAAGTATGGTACTATTAAAATAGTACTTTTGAACTAGCTTTGGTCGATACACTGAGCATGTTGGACAAGAGTTGGTAGGAGTTGGTGAACCAAACTTGTTGGTTAAGTTTGCACTATAAAATCGGCTTGCCAAAAACAGTATTTGTCAAATTGTTTTTGACTTAATCTAGTATTGGTCTCTAATCGGTTAGATAGCGATCCTATCTGTTTTGGTATCAATCTTGGCTTCACTTCACCTAGTCTTTGATTTTGCTAGGCATTTTGTTATGGACCAATACTGAATACAATGATAAGACTTTTACAATAAAAATCATATTCTATTCTTTCTTTCCAAAACATAAGATATATTTCTGATCCAACAAGATTACAATATATCGGATCCTAAAAAGACTTTGGATCCGGTGGGGTTATTTGGGTCCTTAAGACATATCGGATCAATAACACATTTTGGATCCTTGACTTTCGCAGATCCCATAGGATTTGGATCAAGTATATATAAAATAAACTAAAACCATCACTTACCTAAAAGAATTATATAAATGGCATCCTAAAGTTGAATCGGTTAAACTTATGGACTGTAGTCACTGAACAACTTAAGAACAAAATATAATCAACAAATAAAATCTTTCAACATATGTCATAAAGATTAGATGGCTATTTTTTTTCTTATGATTTTTGCTTTAAAAAATTAACAACTTTAAATTTTAAATTCATTAAGAACAATATCAATCTAGCAGTGTTCGGTTGTAAAGCCAACATGAAACAAACAAAACAAAATCGAACTAGATGAAATAAACATTCAAGTATATAGTCATATAGACCGGATTACATTGTAATGATTTTAAAATTTTGAAGGTTATTTTCAAAAATTGACCAAAGTAGAAGGAAATAAGTGTAATTTTACTTTCTTTTCACCCATGATTATCATCACTTTACCATCTCACCACCTCCTCCCTGTCTTTTACTATGAAAAGCCATATTTTGAAACTACTTTATATATAAAAGTTGGAAGATTCATGGGGAGTAGTTGCTCCCTCTTGCTACAATGTGGCACAGCCACTGTTCCGATCCAAGCTGAATCCAATTTGACCATATCTACATTGTACATCTATTTCTAGTAATAAATATTGTTATGTAATAAGGTTTTTTTTGTTACTAAGGTGTCGTTTGTTTTTTAAGATGTCTAAAATCTGAAATCTTATTTTAGTTATGATTAATAATAGGTGGTGTGTAAAAAGGTCTGAACGATTGATACTTAAGAGCCATTATGGGTTTTTTAAAAAAAACAAACAACCCCTAAATGTTTTATCAAATTTGTAATCTATTGTAAGGTAGCATTTGATTTGCAGATTGCGCACGAATATGATGGAAATGTAATGTTGACTTCCTTTGACCAAAATAAATTCCCTCGTTTGGTACAATCTTTTTCGGGGGAGGAATCTTCATAAATAAATTCCACAAATGAATGTAAGATGGTTTTTTGATTGAATGTAATGTTCATTCTCTACTTTCTGCTCTATTTCTACTCTCTCGATTTAAAATTTAGATATTTTTTAAGAAGAAAATACAATTCAATAAACCATTTTTTTTTTGCATATTTATATCATTGTTTTTTGAAGCATGTCCATTTTTTAAATGTCAGAAAATAATTAAATTAAAATTAAAGAATTGGTGTAGTTAAAAACATACACTTGTTTGCATTAATAAGTCATAATCAAGTATTATCGTTATTAGAATCTGATTTAATTTTAAAAAGAAAAAAATATCAATTTGCATTAATAAATGTTGGGATCTAAAAAATCCTTCCAAATGATATGCATTATTTTAATAAAGTATTTTTACTTTAAAAAAAAGAAATCAAAATTTTTAAAAAAAAGTATTTTGGGCATTTATCAACATTTTATTTCGATTCCAAATACAATCTGTGAACCAAATAAACAGATTCTAATTTCTTTAATATATTTTGTTTCACTGTCTATCAAACAGGTGATCAAACCTAATAGCATTTCATTTCAATTCGTTCAAAGTCAATTTTTTTAACATATTATATTTTATCCAAAAAACATTATGTGAATCAAACGACAACTAATGTCTAACTGAAAGTAAAATTTAACCAAAATAAGTATTTAAAGCTATCTTATCGTAATAAGCAATAACAAATAATTCAAATTTTTTAAAAGTTGGATTTCTTATTTCAAAGTGCTACATCTAGTCGTAATGAATTGTGAAGGAAATATTTGTGAAGATGCTATAGATTTCTGAAATACTTTAAATGTAATTTTGTTAACTGGGATAATAATTGATAATTATTTACTTTTTTTTTCTTCTTAAATATAGAAAGAAATTAAATTTAACTCCAACAAAATCTTTATTTTCAATATTAATTATATTATTAAAATATTTTATAATTTTATTATCATAATACATATTTTTAGAAATTATATATATGATAATAATTCAATATATACATATAATAAATAAGTAACTAGAAGAACACGAGTCACCTTCTGGTGAGTCCATTTTTTCATTTTCCTGCCTAAACATGTATTTAGACGCATTTTACATTATAAATTCATTTAACACATCCACATTCATTTTTCATTAAATCTTTTCTTAATTCAATTTTTTAAATTTATACCTTACATTTACTACCCTTATAATTAGGTATGTAGTTTACTTTTAATCCCTACTTTTTTATTTTTAATTTTAAACTCTTATCATATAAACATAAATAATGTATATGAACTAAAATGCATTAAAAACATTGTTATTTTTTACATATTATACCATTGTAATCGCTTTGTCAATACCTTCGAAATGAGTCCAATATTGAATATTTTTGGATTTAGTTATATTATTAAATATCATAAATATATACGAATTAATATGTCGTGATTAGTATGGGATTTGATACAAATAATCAATAAATTGTCTTAATTTTTCTTTTGGCTATTTAATATCAATTTTTATTTCAAGAATTTTTAATAAAAGCCTCATCCTCTTTAAAATTTTATACAAGAATTTTGATTTTTATCATGAAGTTTTATAAAATAACATTTTTTAATTTTTAATTTTATTTTTTTGACATTATGATATTTTAATTTTAAAAATATTAATTATAGATGATGAAGGTATAATTAGCAATAGAACAAAAAATATTGTATATAAATAAGTATTTGGTAATTTGTGATACGTGATTCTTATTTTATTAATATTTTAACTATGCACTTTTCTATAATTTCCTTTACGTTATATTATAAATCTTGTTTTATAAATTCTTAATATTTATTCATATTTTTTATTAATTTTTTGCAAAACTTTCTTTGTGAAAATTGTCTAAAACAAGGACATTTTGTAAACAACTGCAAAAAGAAAACAATTCTAAAGAGAAAAAAGCTTGAAAAAGTAGCATCGTACTTTCGATGATTAATCATATCTGTAAGATAAGTTTTTTGGTATGATTTAATTTTTTTAAATTACTCCGTGTTATACACGGGGTCGAATCTAGTTAAAAATAAATAAAAACTAATATATATTTTTTCCATCAAGTTTTAGAGGGTTTTTTAAACTTCAAATTTCCTCTTATTTTATTTATTTTAGTAAAATATAATATAAATACTATGTTGAAGTAAAATAAAAAAAATTAATTATTTTAAGGAATCTTTTAAAAATGCTCTAATAACTTAATTTAAATAACAAAAGAAACAAATGTTTTCCCTGCTCAAAGAAAACATAACCGTCTTTTATATGATTTGTCGGCGGTAGTTTTTTTTAAATGTGCAAGTGGCGGGGTTTGGGTTAAGAATCTCGTTATCAACTACAAATAGAAAACAATTTTTTCAAATACATTGTGATGTCATCATCAAACTAAAATTGCACTTTTATTTTCATCACAAAATAATACAAATAGAAAATGTAGGCACAAATAATTTATTTACATGAAAAAAAAAAGAATTAAGGATGGGTCATAAATAACATCCATTTAATCGTTTTTAAATAAATAGTTCAAAAACATTAATTATTTTTTTAATAGAAGGAGTTGAAAAAATGGGGAACGTTGACATACTTTGAACTAGGACGCGCCGGCCACCCCCACCGCTGCGACACCCTTCTAAACCCTCCACCCCTAACATATTTCCATTTTATTTTATTATCATTTTATTCAATTTTTAAATATGGAAATTAATTAAAATGCCCGTATTTCAATCTCGTATTACCTAAATGCCCAAAATCTCGACAGTTTTGCCAAAATACCCAATTTGGCCGAGATGAATAGTGAAATCTCGGCCTAACCCCGGGATCAATACAATGGACTTACGATTAACAATGAACGGTGAGATTGATAGATAAATTAGGTTAACCCCGTGATGAATAGTGAAATCCCGGCCAAATTGGGTATTTCGGCAAAACCGTCGAGATTTTGGGCATTTAAGTAATATGAGATTGAAATACAGACATTTTAATTAATTTCCCTTTTAAATAAGTATAATAATATTTTTCTTTCTTTTTAAAGGTTATAATACATTAACTTTTAGCCACAAATTTATGGTATGTATGTTTAATTATATGAAAAACATTTCCTTATTTATATTAATATATAATCTTCTCAATATTTTTTTAAAGACAACAATATTTATTACGAAAAAAACCAACAAAATAACAACAAAAAAGGGTGTCCACTGCGAAGTGCAACAACCGACCAAACCAAAGAAAAAAGACAGAGATTAACAGAACCTGAAAAACCAAGAAGAATACAAAGAAAATACAAACTCGAAATCCATTTGTACACTCTAACCCGTATATCGACAAACAATGCCTCCGTGGATGACAATTTTTTTCTAAAAATCGTGTTATTTCGATAACCTGAATATTGAGCTCACGAGTCATTATTCTGTATTACGTATAAGTTAATCATACGTTACTAATCATTTTAGAATTCTTGACATGTGTTTTTTTATTTTATAATATACTATTATGATAAGTAATTAAGGTTGATTAAGGGGGTGTCACTAACCTAAATATTAAATTAATTGTCTCTAATTGTACATCTTGGTTTATCAAGCGTTGGTCCCTGCCAAGCACTTTCCTCTGGTAAGCATATACTTCATTCTTCTCAACCTCCTTATACTAAAACACAAAAACCTTACAATTTTGGTAGCATATATAACAATGATTTGTATTTCGGCATCGTTTGGTAAAAATAAGTTAACTTATAAGTTAGTTTATTTACTAGGTACATGTTTGCATGAACATAAACTAGTTTTTTGATAAATTATTTGGAGTAGTTTATGAGGAGTTTTTTGTGATTATTCCAATTATGTTCTTATTAATATTCATTATTATATATTAACTATTAATTATAAATAAATATTAATTGTTAAAATTTATTATTATTAATTAATAAATATTATCTGAAAATTATAACAAAAATTTTAATTGTACATTGATATTAATTTTCTAATTATTTAGAATTATTGATAATTACAACAATTTTTTTTAATATTGATCAATATAGTTTAGTTATCAATTATTATTATTTTTGTAATTATTATTTGATTATTTTTTCCATATTATACGTAACGGCTATTTAAAATTATAAGTTAATGTAGATTTTTTAAAAATTTGGTTTAAAATTCAAAATTTATAATATATATAATAAGTTTCAAATTCTTTTAACTAACATGTTATATTATTTACTACCTTTATTTATAGTAATTAATATATTATACTACTATAAATTTGTTTTAATTATATTATATTATTAAATATTGTCATTGATTATTTTTTCTAGATGTCATTTTTGGTAATTTTATATGCTTATAAGTTAGTTTTTACCAAATGTGATTTTTTTACCTGCTAGCTTATCAGCTACCATCTATCTTATCAACTAGTTTGCCAAACATAGCCTTCATGTAATAAAATGTGTATTTAATAACATATATAACAATTTCAATATTGAGAAAAGGACCTCTTATATTTGTTTTAGTAGGTCATTGTCCAATTTAAACTTTGACTTCAAGCAATATAGTGCATTCATCTTACCCCAAAGAAGTGAAAGAAAAACTTGTTTTCTCAATCATTTAACAATACTTCCATTTTTCTTTCTACCTAATACAAGTTGTCAAATTTTACGATATAAGGATGAAATCACTACAAATATATTACTTCAAACAAGTCAATAATTGCCATAAAAGTGAGTTATAAAACATATAAATTTTCAGGTACACTTACGTAAATATTGTATAAAATAGTTGTATCATATGAGACATTTTGTTCTATAAAAAAATACACCAAGTATTTATTGAATCATTGTAATTTTTACCAAGTATTTATAACATCTTAGACGAATCTTATATCACCGAGCAATAAGAACATCAAACAATCTTAACAAGAACATTCGAAACTCAAGTACGAGAATTTGTGACAATTTGCCTCATGTAGATAAAGTAAAACTATCGAGCTTGTTATAAATATGTTTAAGTTGAATTAGAAATTATCAATCAGTCCACTTATAGTTTTTGAAAGTTGAGGTTTTTCATGATTAAATAAAATGCAATAATAATAATAATAATAATGCTTGCCAATCATTCATTTGAATCTTTTTTTCAACTTTCTCTTTTTAAATTAATCCCAAAAAATGTGGAGGAAAAAGGTCATATTTAAGTATTTATCCAATATATAAATCATTTTGAGGTAAAATACATTGGATAGAATCATTTGTGGTTCAACATAAAACATTGTCTTAAAGACAAAAAAGATAATGAAAAAAAAGGGTGGGTGTGTTGTCAATTCTCTACCATTATGTGTAATTGACTACATACATGCATACATATACATTTAAGTTTTCAGATGATATTATTAATAAAATATGATGTTGATATTTAAGTTTTCTAATGCAAGGCCAATTCCAACTCGTATCACGATATAAAAAAATACATCAACCCAAATCACACAAAAAGACACATTTCGTGTTTAAAAAAATTATTGTTATCATTTTAACAAAAGTAAGATATGTAATTAATTATTTGTAACACCGTCAATTCTGTAAATAACAACTAATTTAAAATTTTATAAATACGTCGATAATTGATTCATCTACAGTCACAAAATAAAGTTTTAACCTCAACACATATAATTTATTCTCTACATACAGTCAATAACAAGAACGAGTGCTACTAAAACTCAATAATAGTCGTTATCTCCAAACTGCGGAAGACATCATCAACTACTTACACAACTACTTACACTTGCACAAAGCTAAGGCTTAACTCTTCATAGCTGCTAGAACCAAACCCCAACAGGAACCTGATGCACATGCCGACATATAAAAAGGTTAGGTTTAACGCCTAGTGAGCTCAAGAGTTTTCAACATATATAAATTAATCGTTTAAAAAGAAATAATGCAGTTAAAATCATAATCTTTCAAAACGATACACTTCACTTATGAAAACGACTCGTTTACCAATAAATATGTATTTTAAACGAAAGAGACACCGAGTTAATCGTTAACCAAACCAAACTGTTTTAAAGAATAAGATCCCAATATAAAACGTCCTTCCGTAAACTTAGATTTAACCTAAAACTTGCTCAAATTGAGAATAGAGAGAAACTCTCAATTTTATAAAACGCGGGTAAAAATGTTATATCTCGCAATACCCAACACGGGTGGACATGATACACAACTCATATACCATAGATGAAAATCTGTATAATTAAATATCGCCGTGAACATGGACATTAGACCCGAAACTTACCCAACCATAAAATGGACGAAATCAAATACCGAAACGTGGAAGTGACGCATTTTATTCAAACCTTAATATACGTGGGGAAAACCCAATATTAAGGCCATCATTTATCGTCGACCACACAAACCAAAGCTGGTAAAATACGACATTAACATTTAAAAATACCACGGATCTACGACAAAGAGACCCGTATACATTGAGAATAGAGGAACACGCAAGTAGGCCGCCCATACAACTTCCTCGCATGTCATCTAAACGTTTCCATCTTGGGTGGCGAGAACACGTGAATGGGGCCACCCGTGATGTTATTGGATTTCACCACATATCCCGGACCTAGTTCCCATGCCACCACCGACATCACAATCCTCGGACCGTTATGCCTCTGGCCATACTTCATCGAGTTCCACCTTAAGGACTTACAGACATGGGACATGGGTGCCTATCCAATCTAGACGAGTTACAACTCGGAGGCTCGAGCCACCTATTGCCTACTCGCTAGCGAACCCAAGCGGTCAACGGTCATAACCAACTTTACCCGCTTTACCAAAACAGACATACTTACGTGTCTATTGATTCATTACAATACTGTCTAACATTACATGACTCCAATTGAAGCACCAAAGCTCCCAAAACATGTATCTATCAAATGACACGAAACATACGCCATCATACTCAAAACTCCACAACTATTTTTAAACCGGACAAATGTCCTCAAGACTCCATTTAGTCAAAATCGAGCCAAAGGCCTAACAATTTACGTAAACCCCAAATGAAAACCAGTAATAAACATTGAAACATGATTGACCAACTATCATGCAAACACAACGACCAAAGTATGATTAACTCAAATCTCATAATTGGTTGAGGCAAGCCATTTTCCAAATGGACTCATACTCTTATATTTTCAAAATGCCTCATAACACGATAATACGCATTTTCCGAAAAGGTTTATAAGATCAAATACACAAAATGACACTTACGTCAATTGAACCCCAGTTATATGTAAAATCATCCAAGAAACTTTTCAACATGATTTATTTACCAAAATTCCCAAAGATCCCAAAATGGGTGTTTCACCATGTTTATAAAACTAAACATTTCCAAATAACCATAACTTATCAGGTGATCAGTAGTTAACAATTTCATGTAAAACACAAAACACTTTAAAATGAACATTTTGGCATGTACACCGTTTTCGCAAATCAACTTGAACTCACCTTGCTAGATTTAGGCTAAATCTAGATTTTACCCCACTTTGAGCTGCCTTGACGAAACTTGAATCCTCCAAGCCAAAACCTAGATCCAAACATTTTCATCCGTAAATAACCATATACAAACATTCCCCAAACATTTTACATCAAAATCTCCATTTTGGTCAAAACTCTAATTTAGACCTAAATCTCTCCAAAATCTTCCAAACCGAAATTGAAGTAATAAAACACTAGGATATCATCAATGAAGCATATATGTCACCTAATAAGATTTAGAAATGGAGAAGATAAACTTACCACATAGGTTTTGAGTAAAACCTAATAAACCCCAAAAATCTCTAGTATTGGAGGTGGGAACATAATCTTGCATCAAGAGGTGAAGTCATCATCATAATATGGAAGGGAAACGCTTTGATCTTCATGGAAAAGCCTCAAAATCGGCTAGGGTTCAAGAGGGGGAAGGAGGAAATGATTTGGGAGAGAGTGGAAAGGGGTTAGAAGTGAGAAATAAGAAGAATGGGTGAAAATTCGGACATAAACAGCCTCTCAGTCCCCGCAGACGACATTGCCATGCGACAATGACCATGTCAAAGTCGCATGGCATAGTCGCATAGTGTTGATCCAAACTCTCTCAGTGATTTGATAACGACCCTCTTTTATACTTAGTGAAAATTACGTTATTATATGTATTAGTGTTTCATCATCAGCGATAAGACTGAGTCTGTTTTGTTATCGCTGATGACCTTTCTGTAAACATTTAATATGTATTAGTGTTTCACTTTCAGCGATCAAACTGAGTCTGTTCAGTCATCGCTGATCGTTTCCCATGTAACACAGTTAACGTAATCCCTGAAGACAAGTCTCGCGTCAACATAGTTCATAGCTGAATCGAAGACGAAGCCACTGAACAATAGATAAGTCTACTAGTGACCTGATGCGGATATCAGCGAAGACCAGACGAATCTACTTACGCGAAGAAGCCTGAGGAAAAGCTTCAGCGATAGCTGAACTTCTTTATCTCTGGAAGAAGAGATACTCAGCGATCAACGATCACAAAGCTTATGCCTCAAGTTTTCTTTTGTCTTACCTTGCACAATCAGTACAATGTGTCAGAACGGACATGTCTCTGCCACAAATCGTACAACAACTCTGTCAACTACACTGTTCATAAAGCGGCCAAAAGCATGTCTCCAAAAGTAAGACTCCCAAAGCCAATCTATGAATGCCACGTGTAAAGTACCCTGCCATGCATTTAATGCATAGGGTATAAATAGGAAGCTCACCCCTTCATCTGAAGGGGTGCTCAATCCTTGAACTCCATAATAGAAACCCTTGTTTTCTATCTCTCTAAAAATCCCCCATTCTCTAAATTTCTTGTGCAACCATCTTAGTGTTTCTTAAGTTTGTTTAGATTGAGTCTGTCTTAATCTTATTCCGCAACAAACTTGTAAATTGTATTTTGATTTATCAATAAACAACTTATTAAACTTTAATTTCTGTGTTTGTATTCAACCCCCCCCCCTTCTACAAACTTGTTAAGCACCTTCGGGACCAACAAGTGGTATCAGAGCGGTTTGTTTAATCTAATAAACAAGATCTTGCTGTATACTCTTCCTTGCTATTCTAAAATGGCACTAAACACAAACACAAACTACTATGATAATGGTTCACTTTCTAAACCTCCTCGATTTAGCAGAGATAACTTCTCTCTATGGAAAAATCGAATGATGCTATTTCTTGAAGGTGCGGATCCTACTATACCTGAATATATAGAAAACGGACCCTATGAACCTGTTAGAATTATAGCTGCGGTTCCCGCTACTGCCACCACTGAAGCTGTCCCTGAACGATATGTCGTTAAGGAAATAAGACAGTGGAGTGATGAAGATAAAAAGAAGGTAGGCATAGATGCAAGAGCAAAGACCATTATATCAATGGCTCTGCCTGATGAAGTTTTCCATTCCATCATGCATCTAAAAACTTCTAAAGAAATGTGGGAAACCATATGTGTTCAATATGAGGGCACCACTGAAATCCAAGAGACCCGAAAGATTAACTTGGTAAGACAGTATGAAAGTTTTATCGCTGGTAAGAATGAATCTCTTTCTGACATTCATCAGCGGTTTAACTGCCTGATCATTGACCTAAGAACTGTTGGAAGGACCTATTCTAATTCTGAGGTCCTAACAAAATTCTTGGAAAGTCTTCCTGAAAGCTGGGACAGTTATTCAATATGTCTTAAGCTGACAAAAGACTTACATACTCTCTCTCTAAGCACTATGTATGGAATATTGCTCAACTATGAGCAATCTAATCTCCTGAAGAAGAATCTTGTAAAAGATTCTAAAGACTCCAAAAGCACTGTTGTTGCTTTAGTCTCGTCAGAGATAATTCCATCCCAGCGATCTACTCTCACCATCACTGAGTTAGATTATGAATCTGAGGATTTATCAGACCCTGATTTTTCAGAGTTTAATGAGTCCTTAGCACTCTTGACAAACTCTTTTAAGAGATTTGCAAGAAAGAGTAACTTCCGAAGAAGTAAACCTCTCTCTCTTACTGAAAAGCCAAAATCAACTCCGGTTGATAAGGCTACAGCCACTTGCTATAACTGCGAAAAAATTGGACATTTTGCTAGTGAGTGCAGGTCTAAAAAGGTCTTCAAACCTTCTATCTCAAGATCCAGTGATGACAAATATCAAAAGCTGAAAAGCTATCAGCGAAAAGGTAAAGGTCTCATCGCTGAAGAACATGACTGGGCTGAATCAGAAGAATCATCTTCTGATGAAGAAGTCGCTAATCTTTGCCTCATGGCTGAGATTAAAGAAGAAGTAGAAGAACCATCTGAACCTTATATGAGCTACATATCATCTCAGGTATCTATCTCAACAAATCCCTCTCTGCCTGAAGCTGAGAGAAGTCGCGCTGTTGATGTGCTGACGATTGACCTTTATAATGCTCTAAACGACAAAACTCAAGCTGAAAATAAAAATGTTTATTTAACACAAGAGCTAGAGAAATGTCATGAAAAGATCAGTGAACTACATCTTTTAGAAGAAAAGCTGAAAGATCAAGTCATTATAAATGAAATCATCAGCATTGAACGCGAACAAGCCATCGCTGCTCTAAAAGCAGAAAAGGCTCATGTTGAAAAATGGTGCAAATCATCAACAAAGATCTCTGAGATAATAAATGCTCAAACTCCTTAATTGCAACTCCTTTCACGATAGGGGTTTTAAATCTATAGCCCTAATGAGTTCAAGGTTTTTCAACCAGTATGCCAATTTGAAATTTATAAACTTTCAAATACATAATTTTTATAACTATTAATCGTGCGGTAAAAATACACTACCGTTCAAAATTGATCACCAACACTACGCATATAAAACCATTTCCAAAACTCATTTGATCGCTACTTACGTTAATAAAAACGGTAACATAAGATGCACAACAAAAATTTCAAACGAACTACCAGAGCCCAAACATACAAAAAATTATACCATATATGTCAAAATAATTTTTCTGCACCAAAACACGTGCAATAAACGTTTGTATGACTCTAAAAGAAAAATTCACAATTTCGACTTTAAATTCTTTCTTTTTAATCGCCAGATGTCGTGGCATAAAATTTTCAATAAGTCCCATATGCATCAGTTTACTCCCCCAAAACTCAGTAAAACGACAGGGATGTAAATAAATTTCAAATCAAGTTTAAAACTTTGAGCCGCACAGATAAAACACACTCGACCAAAAAAGTAACTACAATGACATGAACATCGATAACTCACTTAATGCATTGCGGAAACTTTCTAACGGTAAAACCAACAACTGAAACGTGTTCTGAGCAAAAGTTCTATCTGAAACAACATAAATCTTTTATACTTTTACTCACACCAACAGTATAATTTAATCCAAATATTAATAGTGTACCATGATTAACACATGTATAAAACCCAAAGACAAATCGCATGATATTGAAACTTCTCGAAAATAATATATGGGGTGACATCTATTAACAAAACCCATAATTTAACGCACCCAATAAAGTGTGTACACATGTTCCAAAATTTATCTACGCGACGCAAAATGTCGTATGATAAGACACCATAAAACCCAACATGAAGAGCATAAGATGACAATAAGTCTAAAAATGTTGAAATCTTAAGACCACAACGCAAAAATGAAACAACCCTTCCTCAACAGCACTAACATGAGACGTGACGCCTAATAATCTTGCAAATTTATGCGCAATAAAATTAAAACCCACGCATTTCAAAGTACACTCACACGCCCAAAACGTCGCAACACAATATTCTATAAAATTCAACACGTCTCGTAGAGACTAAAATTCCCAAGAAAATTCAAACTAAAAAACATGGGAACAACTCTTCCTTTAAAACCTTAACATATGTGGAGGAGATCCAATGTCAAGTTCAAAAATTCTACAGTTACTTGCCCAATACTCCAAATAATATTAAAACACGGATATTACAAGATCCGTCAATAGTGTTAGACACGAAACGAGGATAAAGAGATTTTCAATAAAACATTTGTAACCATGTGCAACAAACATTATGTTTCATTATACAATTATGTTTCATTACACAATTGTGTTACATTACAACCATGTCTTTCTCAAAAAATCCACAAAAACATTCTCCCTTTACTCTATCAAACGTCCTTTAACATTCTCCCCCGAAGTCTTTCTCAAAAACAAACTTTATCATCTTCAACAAAGAAATTATCTTCAGATTTTGCATACTTTTCTTTTTAGTCAATATTCAAAGAAACTTTTTGTATCTTTAACAAACTTTCAGTAATCTTTCTGAATCAACACATCATGAACTTCTTTCTATTTCTTTCTTTCTCTGCAACTGCTTTATCTTTCTCTTGTTTCTCCCCGTATCTTTGAAGTTGAACCTTCACAATCTGTCATTTCATGATAACTTCTCCATTTTACTTTATTGATCTTTCATAAATTGCTTTTTCGTTCTGTATTTCTCCCCCTTTTTTATGATTGCGAGCATCAACATCATCAAAACTTTGCAAGAAAAAGCATTCATTCCATCAATCAGACAAATGACCAACTGATCTTCCAGTTCAATGTAAGTAACATCCGTCAATTCTAAAATGATTCCGAATCTTTTCAAATTCAGAATTGAGTGATAAACCTGAATCAACAAATAAAACAGTTATAATGCCTGTAAGTAGCACGAAACCACTAGCTTATTACAACAAATATACTATATAAGGAGTTTTATTGATGTTCACCCCCTAAAGCTTTCATTCAATCATCGAAAAACACAAGGTAATTCTATGAATGTTCTGATAGAAAAACATATTTTATGTGTGTATGTGCTTGTGTAAGAAAGAATTTAAGCATTTTGTGCTTTATCAGGCTCAAATTATGTAAACTGTTGAGACACAACAAGTTTTCCACAGACTCAATGTGCATGATTGAAGTGCGAAGGTGGGGAAAACTTCCTTCTTTTTAAATATCCAAATCTTCCGATAGAAGATCAGATAGCATATGTGTTGCATCCCCATGAACAATAGAAACATTTCTTTGTTAAGAAAGAAATAAGTGGCTGGTGGGGTTAAAACAAGAGTTGGCATGGGATCACTGCCTGTTTCAATGATGTTCACGAAAGAATTGTGAAACAATCAGTAATGTGGCTGCCCGGATCAGAAAGTAGTTGGTGTAGAGTTCTCATATTCTTTTAACTTTGTTCTCACACCCTCTTTCTGTTTTTTTATTTTGCTCACTTCTAACCAAACTCTCTTTTCCATTTTGCCGCTCAATCACAATGAGAAAAACTCAATCCTTTGAGTTATCTCCCCCACTCTTTGATGTACGACCCTTCGCCCCTCAATCACTTAGAGATAACTTCTTGGGTAGGAAACACTGGTTAACGTGAATCCATAAAAGTTCTTTAAGTTCTCACACATTGATGCTATGAAATTTTGTCCTAAAAGAATAGTGTTATTCAACAGTTTAACTTGAACAATAAAGAATTTCATAATATAAATTACACTGTCAGTAAATGTATGCTCGACAAAAATATCATGATTATTTGAGCATTTTGAACTTTGATGATTTCTCACAACAAGAATATTGAATGAATGAAATGAAATTCGAAAGACTTGTTTGAGAAACTGACAATGTACCAGAAAGATCAAATATGAACGATAAGCATGAAAGGTTAAGGTCATGAAAAATAGGAAATTTGTCTATATAAACAAACATAAACAATCGTTTATGTTTGGATGAATATGATGCTCAACAAACATGAAGTTCAAACGGGTGTATTACCATCGAAAATTGTTTCAATTTGAGATATGGTAATAAAAAAATCAACAAGGAAGACTGAACCGGTGTGTATGAATACTTGACAATATGTGGAAAAAATAATACACAAGTATTAATCTTTGGAAACACACAGTCAGTTAATTAATAACGCTCATGTATGAAAACATTTAAAATCACACTTCTAAAATTCATTAAATCTTTTGAGAATCAAGAAGTGATTTGAACATTTAGAAAAATGTTTTCATGCTTGAAAGTTGTCCGTCTTTCAAACACTTTAAGATTAAGATCAGAAAATAAATACTTACATTGATCTTATAACTTTCCCTCAAATCTTGATTAATTGACTAAAAATCAGATAAGCTCCCCTCAATATCTGCAAGAAGTCAAATATTTCGTTAAAGTATCAAATTCATTGTCGAAAACAAAAGTAAAAACATTGAAAAACGAGTTATGATCTGAAATTGATCATAAGTCAACATTTCATCTTTTGTACTCCCCCTGAAACTTTGCATGAATTTATCTGTACAATCACAAAAATTTGTTAGAAAAATATTGTAACTCCCCCTTGAATGTTGATCATCTTTTCTTGTCACTCACCCCCCCTGAAATAATCAACAAACATTTAGTGTAGATATATTTCAGAATAGAAATAATAAAGACATGAAGAAAATTATAAACCAAACTATACTAAGCAAATATAGATTATGTAAAAATTAAGTTTTAAGATTCAACATGCCTAATTTTGAAATCAGAAAATTAAATCGCTTTTCATCTAAAGGCTTAGTGAAAAGATTTGCAAGCTGATAACCTGTATTTACAAAGTACAATTCTATTGTACCTTTCTCAATATGGTCTTTTTTTAAAGTGATATCTGACATCTATGTGCTTTGTCTTGGTATGCTGAACAAGATTCATTGATATTGCAATTGTGCTCTTCGAATCACAATATATCAGAATTTTGTTATACTAGAAGCCATAGTCCCGTAGACGTGTCCTCATTCACAAAACCTGGGAAGTTGTAAACAACAACTGACAACAACTACATATTTCACTTCAGCAGTTGACGTGGATACACATAATTGTTTTTTTGAAGCCCAACTTACGAGTTTGTCTCCCAAAAACTGTATATAACCCGATGTACTTTTCATGTCCAACATGCATCCAACATGATCTGCATCTGAATAAGCTGTCAGTTCAAATTATGTATCTTTAGGATACCACAAACCAAGGTCTGCAGTGCCCTTCAAATATCTAAAAATTCTTTTCACAACCGAGAGATGGGACTCTTTGGGCTTGGCTTGATATCTCGCACACAAACATGTCGAAAACATAATATCAGGTCGACTCTCCATTAAGTACATTAAAGAACCTATCATACCTCGGTAGGTCTTTAGCTCAACAGCTTTCCCGTGAAGGTCAGCTCCAATCTTTGTACCTGGTGCCATCGGGGTGCTTATAGGTGTACAATTTTCCATTTTAAATTTCTTAAAATGTCACAAATGTACTCAGCTTGATTTATAAAAATCCCCGTAGAAAATTGTCTGACTTGTAATCCGAGAAATAAATTCATCTCTCCCATCATACTCATCTGAAAACGTGACACTATCAAGGATGAAATTTTTTTACAATACTTAGGATTCGTAGACCCAAAAATTATGTCATCTATATAGATTTGTATAAGAATGATATCGCCTTTTTCTTTCTTAATAAAGAGAGTAGTGTCAATCTTACCTTTGGAGAACCATGACTTGACTAGAAACTTTGAACGAACGTCATACCAAGCTCGAGGTGCTTGCTTTAATCCATAAAGGGCTTTGTCTAAGATATAAACATGATCTGGCTTATTAACACTGACAAACCCTTCTGGTTGAGACACATATACCTCTTTAAGTATGACATTCAGAAAGGTTGTTTTCACATCCATCTGATAGGCAGTAAAGTTCTTGTGCGCCGTATAAGCAAGAAACATTATAATCACCTCTATGCGTGAAACTGGAGCATATGTCTCATCATAATCAATCCCCTCTTCTTGCTGGTATCCTTTCGCAACAAGTCGGGCTTTGTTTCTGACAACTATCCCATATTTATCCTTTTTATTCTTGAATACCCATTTTGTGTCGATAATAGTCTTACCTTCGGGTCTGGGCACGAGTCTCCATACTTTTAGTGCTTCGAACTGATTTAACTCTTCTTGTATTGCAACTATCCAATCTGGATCTTCAAGAGCTTCTGATGTGCGAGTTGGTTCGATCTTGCTCAAGAATGAATCGTATAAGCACTCGTTTGCTGTAGCAGACCTAGTTTGCACCGGTTTTGATGGATCTCCAATAATCTGGTACACCAAATGATCTTTGATCCACTTATGTATTTGAGGGAGTGGGAGATATGTAGATTGATCATTCTGATCATCTAAGTATCCATCATATTGGGGTTTAGTTGAAGTTACAGTTGCAGAAGTATCAACTGGTTGAACACTTGTTGTTTATGGAATAGGCAATTACGTACTAGAAACCGGTTGTGGAACTTCTAACCGTTCAACATTTGTTGTACCTTCAACTGATGGAGTTTCTGTCTAAACTGGGGGAACAGGTTTAGTAGAGACATCTGAAGTGATTAGTTGATGTTCGCATGAATCGTCTGAACTGTCAATCACAACAGGTTTAGAAATTTTAGATCCTAAGAATTCATCATAAAAATGTTCAAATAACAGATCTAAGTCAGTTAAATGTGAAGTAGAAGTTCAAGCTTTATCAGAATTAGAAATATTTGAACCAGGTTCTGGACTGATTTGCCTAAAAGCTAAAACTCCAGTAATCACGAGTTTAAAACTGCTTTGTTAAGAAGCAACTTCATAGCTTCATCAAATGTAACATTTACACTCTCCACAACTATCTTCGAAATCTTCAAATAAACTCTGTATGACACTGATGTTTGAGAATATCCAATGAAAATCCCTTCTTCCGTTTTAGGACTAAATTTGTTCAGATTCTCCTTGTCATTGAGCACGTAACACCTGCATCCAAAAATATGAAAATGTTTAATACTTGGTGTTCTATTATTTATAATAGCATATGGTGTTTTACCGAAATGACGATGAATGATTGATCGATTCTGTGTATAACATGCAGTAGAAACAACTTCTGCCCATAGAGAATGGGGGTAACTCTGATTGGCTTAGCATCATTCGAGCAGACTCAACAAGAGTTCTGTTGCATCTTTCAAAGACCCCATTCTGTTTTGGGCATTCTAGCAACAGAGTATTGATGTGTTATCCTGACCGATTCAAGATAATCTTCAACCGTCTTGTTCTTAAACTTTGTGCCGTTATTTGATCTGATACATTTGTCTGTTCTCTACAAACTGACTTGGATGTTTTTGTGGAATGAGACGATTATTTCGGAGTCTCGTCCTTTGATCGTATGAATTTTACCAAAGTATATCTCGAAAAATCATCCACAATCACCAATACATATCGTTTGCCATTTATGCTTTGAGTTCACATAGGACCACAAAGATCCATGTGCAACAATTCCAAAGGAGCATGTGTGTTCTGTTCAGACTTCGGCTTATGAGAAACTCTTTTTATCTTACCTTTATCACATGCATCACACATATGGTCTTTCTCATACGTCAGCTCAGGTAGACCTTTCACCAAATTGCCTTTCACCAACTTGTTTATGTATCTGAAGTTCAGGTGAGAAAGCCTTCTATGCCATAACCAGCTTTGTTGCATAGATAATTTTGATAGTATACACACTACGGTTTCATGCTTCACATTGGACAAGTTGATTGTGTAGAGGTTGGACTTTCGAGTACCCACCAAGAGTTCTTTTCCATCTTCTGTTCTAACACGGCACCTCTTGGCTTTGAAATTAACCTCCAAATCTTTATCGCAGAATTGTCCGATGCTAAATAAGGTGTGTCCTAATCCTTTAACATAGCTCACCTTCTTGATCATTACATTCTCTTGAACAACATCTCCATATCTAAGAATTGGCGAAAAATGATCATTACCAAATCGCACGTTTCCGCAAAATTTCTCTGTATAAGTAGACAAAATATCTTTCCTCCCAATCATATGTTTGGAACAACCTGAATTCAAGTACGACATATGATGGGTCTAGACAAGTGAAATCATTCAACAACTGGCTTAGGTACCCACTTGTAAAATGGGTCCTGTCTGGTTAGTAATTGATTTTGGCACCCATTGAAATTTGGGTCCTTTTTTCCTTCTAAGAACATTTGATTTTTCAGAATGATATATATAATAAGAACCAAACCAATTATCAGAAAATCGACGATCAACAAAATTATTTCTTCCACATGTAGAACAAATAATATGATCATGAGATAATTTAATCAATTGCTTTATTTTATAAATCTTGCATGGAACTACAAGTTTTTGTTTATTGGAAGCAAATTGATCAACTACATCAGTACATAATCTATTGTCCTATTACATTCAACAATAGAAAATGACTTTGTAGACTCCTTATCTTTCTTTGGTCTACATTCAAGTTTCACTTTAGATATTTTATATCTCATATCTGAAACAGAAGATTAATACTTGTTAGAACTATGAGATTTTAGAGTTTATTTCTTCTTAGACTTACCAGTGTTCTTTCGTTTATGTGAGTGCTTCTTTTTCTTAGCTTCAACATAGTAAGCATTAACAGGAAATGGATCATCAACCTTAGTTGATGACTCACCAACTTCAAACACACTTGGTAGTTCTTTTTATTTAACCACAAAGTTAGAATAATCTGGAAGTTTTGCATTAAAATCAAACTTATCCATACATTCATCAAAACATTCCTCAGAATTAAGAAAATCAACTTCATCAAACAGATCTTCATCATCCAAAGATTGTGATGCACTAGAAGATCTTGGAAACATAAAAACATTAAATTCTTTTGAACACTGTTTTTGATAAGGTGTTTGTTCAAAATCTGATGGTTTAACATTGCAGGAAATGTTTCCCATGAAAGCTTTGCAAGAAGATGTATCTGAATCAGTAGAGTTGTTTTCACACACTATGTCTGACTCTGACTTATCTTCTGCTTTAATCTCAAACTTCGAATTAGTATTCAGTAAAACAGTTGAAAATACAATCTTTTCTAATTCAACCAAAATCCTTTCTTCTTCTAAAATTTTCTCAAGTTGGGAAATTTTGCTTTCTAAGACGAGTGGAAGAACATAAATCATTCCCTCAATAGGCTTTGCCTCCATTTCATCATTAGAATAGTTTTTAAAATAATCATTAGAAAAAAAACGTTGGTTGATCAGAAATGTAACTATCATTCAGTTTGTCATAACAGAATGGTCGTTGCATTTTAACTGTGTTTTTCCTTTTAAGATCTTCTTGTGCTTCCACCTCTTAAGATGACTTAGTCCATCTGACTTTCAACTTGGGGTGTTTGTCGGCCAAATGTCGAAAATCAAAATCATAAAGAGCAGGCCATTTAGAAATACCTTTCTTCAAATAATTGGGGTTGTCATACCTAATACCCCAATAAACGTTGAAATATTTAATTTCCTTTGGTTTGTTTAGATGAATGGATTGGTTAGTTTGCCCTCTAGCATAAATATTTTATTCCAAACCACTTATCTTTGCAATCAAAAATTTATTTACAGATTTTAAAGATTTATATTTTCGAATAAGTTCTTTCTTCTCAAGTTCATACAAGGTAATCTTGGAAGTTGCTTCAGATATTTGATTGTTTAAATCAGTCTATCGCTTTTCAAAAGTGCTGACATCGTTGTTCATAGATTCAATCAATATTTCCTTCTAAACATTATCCTTGTTGAGCTTAAATATTGTTTGACGCTTTTTCTCAACAACGCCTTTTTTCCTTTTCATGCTTAGAATGAAGATCTTGAAGCTCAACCATCATAGATTCCATTTGCTTTAAAAAATCAACTTCAGATAAGTCAGTTACCTTATCAGATTCATCATAAGTCACTTTTTTTCCCATGAGACACATGTGGGCAACTTCATCTTTCTCGCTTTCTGAATCTGTCTAATCAAGCCAGTGATCATCCTCAGCCATCAGTGCCTTCCCAACCTCTTTCTACTTATCAAGCAACATCTTGTTCTTGTAGTAATCTGAGTTGCGCACTTTTGGCTTTCTGGAATCTTTTGCATAGTGACCAATCTTACCACAGTTATAACACTTGACTGGCTCATCAACTTTCTTCTCATCATTTCTGTTGACATACTTCTTTTCCTCAAACTTTATGTCGTCATACTTCTTACCATCAAGCCTCTTACCTTCAACTCTCTCCTTGTGCTCATAGTTACGTGATCCGGATGAGTATCTCTGACTGTTAGACCCTGGCTTCTTGTAAAACTTCTTTTGAAATGTCCGAGTCAGTAGAATCATTGCTTGCTTCAGACTCTCCCTATCATTCGAATCAGAAACTGCACTCTCACCTTCATCAGACTCATAAATAACCATTTTCTTCTTCTTTTTGAAACTGACAAACTTTTTCTCTTTTCTTTCAACTACCAAAGAAACTGAATCAGGTATTGGTTTCTCAACTTTCTTCTTCTAAGCCCTGATCTCTTCAACCTCTTTTTCATTCTGTCGCAAAGTCTCATATACCTCATGCTGAGGATCTCATTCAGATCATTTAGTAAGGAAACAAATCTGTCATATGTTTCCTGGTAAATTTCTTCCACTCAGGCTATAGTATACTGAGAAATTTCACATTATTCTCAATCTGTTTCTTCTTTGCTTTGTTCTTGGTCAACTCATTTAGTAAGGAAACAAATATGTCATATGTTGCTTCTAAACTTTCTCCTTCTTTTGCCTTGAATTCCTCATAGTTGTTGATGCAGTTAGCGACTTTCATCTGATTCCCAATCTTGGATCCCATCATCATCTTTTCTAATTGATCCCACATCTTTTTGCCTGTTGCCTTGTAGCTGTCTATTTTGATGTATATATCATTCAGAATACTTTGAAGTAGTAGAGATCTAGCTTGCTTGTCAGCTTTGTATCTTTTCTTCTGTTCAGCTGAATAGTTTGAAATATCAAGATCAACCAATTTCATCTTAGGCTTAACGTCTTCATCACCATCTTCACTGTCCGAAGAATTAACATCTGGTATTTCCATTGAAATAGGCTTCATTAAATCATCATCCAATGACTGTTTAATGTACTCACCATTCTCACGACGATCAATGAAATCCAAAAATCTATCTTTTGCTCATATTCACTCTTGAAGAGAACTGGTGGCTTCACATCAGTACCAATAGTGAGACCATCCTTGGAAGTCATACTTAAAACACTTGCAGTGAACGTTATCAAAAATCAGAAAAACTTGAACAAACTGAAACTTGTCGCAAACCACTGAAACTTATCGCAAACCACTGAAAGAACTTGTCGCAGACCACAATGAAATATTTGTCGTAGACCAAAGACAAACACTTGTCGCAGACTGAAGAAACAAGCTTGTCGCAACCCTTTAGAACTCACTTCTCGCAGACCACTGTAAAACAAGCTTATTGCAAGCCTTAAGACCCGAGAAGTAGCTATTCGCAAGCGCCTTGACCCGAGAAGCACACTATTTGCATGTGCCTTGACCCGAGTAGCTAATTATTCGCAAATCGAAGGACCCAGGTTTTGAATTTGTCGCAACACACGGCTTGCGTCAAGTTAACTTGACGCAGACGCCGAGACCCAAGAATCACTACTTATCGTAAACTGCACCACTTGAATAGTAACTTGACGCAGATGCCTTCTTGTGCCAAGTTCACTTGTCGTATGTTGAGTCTTGTGTCTACCACACTTAGCCAAATCACAAAAAAAATCCTAAAAACTTGACTTTTGCGACAACTCGTTTGAACTTGCAAGAAGCCTATAAATCTTGCGAGTTCTACAGATCTTGCAAGAAGTCGATTTCAAACCACAAAAATCTTTATATCTCGATCAAAACTTCGAATTTAATCATCAAACATGGCAGATCAGTCCACAAATACAATCTGAACACAATTCTAGTTGATGATTTCAACTAAAAACATCCACAAAATGAAATTCGATCTCGATACAGACTGAAACTTTTCGAACAAAATTTACATAAAAAAAATCCAAAATTCACACTTATTGTTGTGAATTGAACAAAACAATCAACACAAAAACTGTTCTATTACACAAATCGAGCACCATACAACCAATTTTGAACTCAAAAACTCAGAAACATCAAAAATTTGATTATCCACAGTGTGTTCTTGCGACTTTCCAAAATTGGCAACAAATCTTCGAATTTGATCAAAATTTTTGAATCTTGCTTGCTCTGATACCAATTGTGTGTCCCAAATGCAAGTGTAAATCAATCAATTCTACAAATCTCACTTGTATTATTGATATGAAATCGATTACAACTTTCTCTCTCTAAAAGCTCCCTATCTGTCTCTCTCTACAATGAATTCTCAATATTGAGTTATACTACTAGATTACAAAGTAAGAACCTATTTATACCTACAAGGTTTACAAGGGAAACAAACTACAACATTAAGCATTTGACCTTACATTAAAGGACTCTGACTTTGACTTTCCATTTAAGGAAAGTTAACTTTGACTTTCTCATTGGGCTTTGACCTTGGGGCTTTGACTCTTGACTTCAATCTTCATGATCTTCAATACAACAATATTTTGCATCAACAATAGGCATGGTATATATTGTCATCTTACCAGGGCCATCACCTTATTAAAATGTTATTTTTGCAACCGTTGTGGATTGTTACCTGGGTAGAATCATGGTCATAAAATTTTATGTTCATCTTGCATATTTTATTGAGAAATGATATGGAGATTGGTATTTTCCAATATTGTTGTTGGTTACAAGGAATTCATTACACCTTTCAGTTTAATCCTCGTTTCCCAGACTAATGCATTTTGAGGTGCATATCATGTTGGGATTGCTAGCTTGAGAAAAGGGGTAAGTTGTAACCTTGAGTTGATAGTGGGTTCAATTACCTGTTCGTTAGTAGTGCCGCATAGTTTATGTTTCCATTTGAAACTCAGATGGTATATTTATCGGTAAGAATCCTTTATGAAGCGTTGGTCGAAAGCTTATTTATTATTATGGTTATAATTATTCTTTCATTCATTATTATTTTGAGGTGATTCTGGGAAAGTTGTATTATTGGATCCCTGATGGATCTTTTATTGGTTGATTCATTGTTCTTTGAGGTAATTTTGGAAACTGAATTGTTACAAATAGTAAAAGAGCCCTAGTTTAAGTGAACTAGGTTGTGTTAATGCCAAAAAGCAACCCTTGGAATGACTTATGGTTGATGTGGAGCTTTAACCAACTAAAGAAAGTAACCATGCGACAATACGTACGACAAGAGAAAAAATAAAGAGACAAAGAAATTGGTGACGCAGAAAAACCTAAACGAGGAAAAAACCGCGGACGAAAATAAGGGGTCGTCAAAGCACTATGATCGCCAAACAGGGGCGATGTCCTTATGTATTACAATATTTCACAAGATAGATAAGAAACACAAGTGTAAAAACTAGTAGTGATATCGTGTCGTGTATCAAACACTTCGGTCGTGTGTATAGTAAAGCGATTGTGTATTCTTCAAGAGAGAGTTGAGCTTGTAAAATCTGAGTTCTCGTATATCTGAATGAAATGTATGTCCTTGGTATTAATAATCTATGATCGTCATAAATGTGTCATTGAATCCTTGAGTAACGGTCGAAGCTCTTTTAATGATCTTAATGTCTTTGGTCGGTTATAGTAGTTGGTCTTTAAGAGCATTAAACCTGCATTGAATGAACAAGAGAAGAACGTTTGGTCGTACGTTAGTATAATCGCGATGGTCGTGCGGCAAATGCTCGACCTGCGTCTACAAAAGTGTCGACGAGTGCTGGAAATATGCATGATCGACAGGACCTTATCTTAATACAAGATAAGTTGTGCCGAAAGATTATCATTAATGTTTCTCGTCGTGGTCGTGGATTTTTGACCCAAACAGTTTGCCCCAAAAATTTAAAATGAGGCGGCAAATTTTGAATTTTAAAATTTAAATCATTGTCGAAAATTTATGTTGGTCGCCACGTGTTACTTGGGGAA
This sequence comes from Arctium minus, assembly GCA_954870635.1. Taxonomy (NCBI): domain Eukaryota; kingdom Viridiplantae; phylum Streptophyta; class Magnoliopsida; order Asterales; family Asteraceae; genus Arctium; species Arctium minus. The sequence goes on from OX941081.1 coordinate 150,435,910, forward strand.
AGGTTCTAGTCGCTTCAGAACCGAATTGGTTTGTTTCCAACTAGACCCATGATGGTCTAACTGACACTATTTTCGTTGATTCAGATATATGTTTCTATTCTACGTTATATTCATGTTTTAAGAATCGAAGCTTTCATGACTTAAAACTTTAACTGGATAGTTGTATCTAGGCTTATTGGGATAATGATATAAAGAAAATAATTAGAAGGTTTGAAGTGTAATGAATATGAAACTAGAAGGGATAATTAGTAAATACCCTATATTCATATCTTTTATACCTAAATTAAGTTAGGCATCTATTTTTCTTCATATCTTCATCACTTAAAACGTGTTTAGAGAGAGAGGAGAGCTTAGTGAGAGAAACCCAAAGAGTGTGAAGAAATTGAAGGATTTAAGCTTGATTTTGGAAGATGAAGGCTATATTGTTCAAGGTAACTTCATATTATACTTTAATATTTGTTTTGGTGGGTTCAATATATGTTAAAGTGTATGTATTTGGTGTTTAAGGGCTGATTAGAATCAAGGAAGAGTTGATGATATCAAAGATAGAGCATTTTGATTTTTGAGGTAATAATCTTCAAAAGAAGTTCAATTATGTTGGAAATTTTGAGTTCTAAATTTATAGATGTATTCTTAGTAATGAATGTGTTTATAATGTTAAATTGTATTTAAAAGACTCTAATAAGGTCAAGGATTGATGAATGAAGTGATTAAAAATGCATTTGAGCTTCAAAGTTAGGTTGCACATCAAGTGTTTGATAAAATGTTTGAGAGACTTTTGTAGTTTTATTGTTTCTGTCCTGTTATTAAAAAAAAGTAGAAAATCAACCGCTGGTCCAAATGAGGTGTACAATATACCGTTGGAAACCTTGGAATGTCCTCTAAAACTGTTACGAAGAGTGAAAGTGCTAATTATTAGTCTAAATGTGTCAAAAACACTGATTTTTTGAGTCAGCTCACAGTGTAACAAAAACCTGTGCAATGTTTTTGTAAAGGCTGTATCGGTTTGCTCGTAGCTCCGAATTACATGAATCCAGTTTCTATAGAATCCTAAGACACCAATTTACAACTTTCATTTAGATGATAGTTCCATTTTGGATTCTAAATAGATGACATATATCGTAACTTAAGACATACATAAGCTGTCAAATTCTGTTTTTAAGTCAAAAATGAGATTTTTGAAATGTTGTTTAAGATCTTAATGATTGTGTTGAGCATTCGTTAAGTATCTTATTAAATGATTGTAGGTAATCAGAAGTAAGGAAATGGATAATTAAGGTACGGATATCTTATTTCTTTGAATCGAGGATAACCGGTTACATTCCGGAAATCCCATCCATTTTCATATATGTGACTCCGAACCTTATGGTTTCGAGTACTTGCATAAGAAACATTTTTTTTTGTTTCAAAGTTGAGTTTGTATTAATCATTTGAATACGATTCCTAATTCGAACATATTGTTGAAAAAGTTTTACTTTTTAATTTTGACTTCATGTTTTACGAAAATTGCATGATTTCAGAAAGAATTGATTTTTGAAGATACAATCCATTTTCGGTCGATTTGGATATATTGAACGAATCTGTTTCTGATTGTTTAGATTATTATGAAATGTGGTTTTATGATATATTGAAACACTGATTTTTAACAACACAAGTTTTCATGATTTTGAATTAGACTCGACACTTGGGCCATGGGTGTTGAGATGCCTTCCATGGTGGCTATTAATGACCATGGCGTTCTCATAAAGGCTAAGGCCAAGCCAAATAGGGGACGTAGGATGCATCTAAGAGCCGAATACCAGAAAAGGTCTGGTTACCGGATAGAACCGATTACCGGATAGAGCCGAATACCAGAACTAAACTGGTTACCGGATAGAACCGATTACCGGATAGAGCCGAATACCAGAACTAAACTGGTTACCGGGGAATGGGTGGTGTTGTGCCCGACATTGACATTCCAAGTCTGATTGGATTGATCATTCGATTAGACCACGTATTATTGCAATACGGTTGACTTGTTAATTTTTTTAAAGAAAATGATTTTTGCATTCTATATTCATGTTCATAATAGTTTCACTACAATAGTTTTATGTTAAATTTTATTTGAACTTATATTATGTTCACACGGTTATGCACATTATCCACCCACTGAGCAATTTAGCTCAGCCGAGGTGTTTTCTATTTCCTCGGCAGGTTTAGGTTCCACTGCAGGGATGAGTTGAAAGATCGAGATATCAATGGAAGTAAAAAAGACTTAAGATCAACTTTTGTATATCGGTTTTGTATAATCTTTTGGGATTAGTTTAGACAATAACATTATGGATTTGTAATTATGTTTAAGTTTCGTTTTAAGTTAGCTGTTATCTTTGGGGAGCTTAGTACAACTCTGAATTGTGGTGTTTTAGAGTTATGATCCGGTTATCGGATTGTACACCTTCTGTTTCAGGCTGCGTGGGTCGGGGTGTTACAATTTGTAGTATCAGAGCCATAGGAATAAATCCTGTAGTACTTTAAGTTTAATCTGTGAGGCTGGGTAGAATTAGGCGGGTAAATTTTGGTTTTATTTGTTTTCATTCCCTTATATCTACACTTGTTCATTAGTATCGCAAATCCTTACTGCCGCTTTCCATAACTGTTTGTAGTCTTATCTGTTATTCGGAACGAGTTTCTTTGTTGTATCAGTTCCGATGTTGCCTAGCTATCAACCTTGACGGAGGGCTAGACCTCGAAGAAATGAAACATGGTCAAATGATGAAAGAAATCCCCATTCACCTCCTTCAAATCAGCCTGCTCCTAACAAGACAACAACTATTCAACAAGCTGTTGCGGGTATGATACCCAATATTGTGGCCCAAACTGTAGAGGCACTTCGCCAATCAAATTTTATTCCCTTTACAAATACTCCAGTCACAGAAACTCACCCTAATGCCGATTTAGGAGGTAATCATGTATGGCTTGAACGGTTCAATAAACAGAAACCGCGAGTCTTTTCTTATGCTATTAATCCAATTGATGTTGAGAATTGGATTAGACACTTGGAAGAAATTTTCAAAGTTTTGGGTTGTCCAGACCAATCTGGACAACATTAGCTTCTTATAAATTGTCCTCTCATAATCAATGACCATGTCTAGGAGGTGAATCTACTTCCGATGTCTATGAAATACTTTGATCTCATCATAGGTGTGGACTGGTTATCCAAACATCGGAAAACCATTGAATGCGATACAAAGAGAGTTATCTTTGGAAATTTAAACAACCCTATAGCGTATATCAAGGATCTGAGCCAAAACCGGGAAATAAATTCGTCGTCCTTTTCGGCTAAACCATTTGCACGGCAAGGATCTGAAGGATTTCTTGCAGCACTACAGGACCCCGGTGAGGTACTGCCCAAACTTAAATCTATTCCTGTGGTGAATGAATTTATAGACGTATTTCTGAAATAAATTCCTAGACTTCCTCCCGCTAGGGAAGTTTAGTTTACTATTGACTTGATTCCTGAAGCTGCTCCAATATCGAAATAGTCGTATCGAATGGGTCCATCCAAAATGAAGGAGCTAAAGGAGCAAATACAAGATTTGTTAGATAAGGGATACATACGTCTCAGTGTATCACCATGGGGAGTGCCTGTACTTTTTGTGAAAAAGAAAGACGACTCAATGTGGTTATGCATCGACTACCATGAGCTAAATAAAGTGACGGTGCGTAACAAGTACCCTTTGCCTCGTATCGACGATCTGTTCGATCAACTTCAAGGGGCAAAATATTTCTCTAAAATTGATCTGAGGTCTAGTTATCATCAACTCAGAATTCGGGAGCAAGATATACCAAAGACAACATTTTGTACCCGATATGGCCATTACGAATTCATTGTTATGTCGTTCGGGTTAACGAATGTCTCATTTGTCTTTATAGAACTCATGAATAGATTATTCAAGGATTATCTCGATGATTTTGTGATTGTATTTATCGATGATATCTTGATTTACTCTAAATCAAAAGAAGAACATACAAGTCATCTGCGTACAGTTCTAGAAATTCTTCAAACAAAGCAATTGTATATCTCAAAGTGTGAGTTCTGGCTAGAACATGTGGCCTTTCTCGGTCACATCATATCAGCCGACAGAGTGAAAGCCGACCCTGCCAAGGTTGAGGCTATCACTAAATGGCGTAAACTGTCCACTGTTTCCGAAGTACGTAGTTTTCTTGGTTTGGCTGGTTATTACAGATGGTTCGTGGAAAATTTCTCAAAAATCGCGATGCCATTGACACAACTATTACATAAAGACGTAAAGTTTGTTTAGGCGAAGCTCAGAATCACAACTTTGAGGAACTTAAACATCGACTTGTAACTACACCGATTTTAACATTACCGTCCGGTACAGGTGGGTTTCAAGTGTATAGTGACGCATCACGACATGGTTTGGGTTGCGTTCTGATGCAACATGGAAAGGTGATCCGTTTATGCCTCGCGTCAATTGAAACTATACGAGGTGAATTATCCGACCCATGATCTCGAGCTTGCCGCAGTTATTTATGCTTTAAAGATTTGGCGGCATTATCTTTATGGCGAGACTTGTAACATCTTCACGGATCATAAAAGTCTAAAGTATATATTCACTCAGAAAGAGTTAATTATGCAACAGAGGAAATGGTTTGAATTGCTTAAAGATTACAATGTTCGTATTCAGTACAATCCCGATAAAGCAAATGTCGTAGCTGATACCATAAGCCGAAAACAAGTAGGTGCACTTTCATGCTTAATCGTCCCACCTCCGATAGAAAAAGAATTGGAGCGACTTAAAATTCAATTTTGTCCTTATCGTGGAGACAGATGGTTGGCTACACTCACCATTGAGTCAACTCTGATGATGGGGAACTTTCGGCATTCCGACATAAAGTTGAAGATGGGTCATTAACAGAATTCAAAATTGATAATCATGATGTAATTTGGTATCGAAACCGGTTATGTGTTCCCAAAGTATCTAAACTTCGAGATTCGGTTCTCTGTGAGGCACACAACTATCCATTCTCCATTCATCTTGGATCTACAAAGATGTATGGAGACCTTAAGCAACATTTTTGGTGGAACGGTTTGAAAAAGGATGTTGCTGAATATGAATCTAAGTGCCTCACATGTCAAAAGATTAAAATAGAGCGTCAACGACCCAGCGATTTACTTCAACCATTGGAAATACCGGTTTGGAAAGGGGAGCATATCACTGTGGATTTTGTTATCGGGCTTCCAAAAACATTCAGACGCCACAATGCTCTATGGGTCGTTGTTGATCGGTTAACTAAATCAGCTCATTTCTTATCCATACAGGATACGTACTCTGTTAGTATGCTTGTCGAACTCTTTCCAAAGGAGATTGTTCGACTTCACGGGACTCCTGTTTCGATAGTTTCTGATCGAGATCCTCGATTTACATCTCGGTTCTGGACTGGACTACAAAATGCTTGGGGTACTTGATTACGTATGAGCATCGCATATCATCCATAGACGGATGGTTAGTCGGAACGAACCATTTAAACGCTCGAAGATATGTTGCGAGCTTGTATATTGGAGTGGTCGGGCAATTGGGACGAATTTGTCAATTTGGAAGAGTTTGCGTATAGTAACAGTTAGCAATCGTTCATCAGAATGGCTCCGTTCGAGGCTTTATATGGTCGTCGTTGTCGTACCCCGATCTGTTGGGATGAAGTTGGTGAGAAACGTATCGAAGGGCTCGAACTTGTACAAATTGTTAACGAAAAGATTGAAGTGGCTAAACGGAATAAGTGTGAGGCTCAATCTCGCCAGAAAAGTTATGCCTATAAACACCGGAGACCTCTTGAATTTAATGTCGGCGATCACGTTTTCCTTAAGATCTCTCCTATATGAGGTAACCATCGATTCGGAGTCAAAGGTAAACTTAGTCTGCGTTATATCGGACCGTTCGAAATACTTGAACGTGTAGGTGAAGTTGTGTACAAATTGGCTTTACCTCCACAGATGTCCCATATTCACGATGTTTTCCATATATCTCTTCACCGCGGGTATAATTATCATCCCTTGCACGTTATTGATTACCCGTTGGATCAAATAGATAAGGATTTGTCATTTAAAGAGGAGCCAGAAGTGATTCATGATCGAATCGAGAAACGATTACGAAACCGCTTTATTCTGTATGTCAAGGTATTGTGGAAACATGAAGAACCTAGAGAAGCGACATGGGAACCGGAGGAACGATTCCGAAATGAATACTCAGACTTCTATAAAACTTGTAAGTCCTCTAGTCTTGACTTAATTTCGGGGACGAAATTTTTTCTAGGGAGGAGAAATATAATAACCCTATTTTCGTTGATTCAAATATATGTTTATATTCTACGTAGTATTCATGTTTTAAGAACCGAAGCTTTCATGGCTTATAACTTTAAATGGATAGTTGTATATAGGCTTATTGTTAAAGTGTATGTATTTGGTGTTTAAGGGTTGATTAGAATCAAGAAAATAATTAGAAGGTTTGAAGTGTAATGAATATGAAACTAGAAGGGCTAATTAGTAAATACCCTATATTCATATCTTTTATACCTAAATTAATTTAGGCATCTATTTTTCGTCATATCTTCATCACCTAAAACGTGTTTAGAGAGAGAGAGAGCTTAGTGAGAGAAACCCGAAGAGTGTGAAGAAATTGAAGGATTTAAGCTTGATTTTGGAAGATGAAGGCTATATTGTTCAAGGTAACTTCATATTATACTTTAATGTTTGTTTTGGTGGGTTCAATATATGTTAAAGTGTATGTATTTGGTGTTTAAGGGCTGATTAGAATCAAGGAAGAGTTGATGATATCAAAGATAGAGCATTTTGATTTTTGAGGTAATAATCTTCAAAAGAAGTTCAATTATGTTGGAAACTGTGAGTTTTAAATTTATAAGATGTATTCTTAGTAATGAATGTGCTTGTATTGTTAAATTGTGGTTAGAAGACTCTAATATGGTCAAGGATTGATGAATGAAGTGATTAAAAACGCATTTGAGCTTCAAAGTTAGGTTGCACATCAAGTGTTTGATAAATTGTTTGAGAGACTTTTGTAGTTTTATTGTTTCTGTCCTGTTATTAAAAAAATCGTAGAAAACCAACCGTTGGTCCAAATGAGGTGTACAATATACCGTTGGAAACCTTAGAATGTCCTCTAAAACTGTTATGAAGGGTTCAAGTCCTAATTATGAGTCTAAATTTGTCAAAACACTGAGTTTTTAAATCGGCTCACAGTGTAACAAAAACCTGCGCAATGTTTGTAAAGGTTGTATCGGTCTGCTCGTAGCTCCGAATTACATGAATCTAGTTTCTATAGAATCCTAAGACACCAATTTCCAACTTTCATTTAGATGATAGTGTCCATTTTGGCTTCTAAATAGATGATATATATCCTAACTTAAGACATACATAAGCTGTCAAATTCTGTTTTTAAGTCAAAAATGAGATTTTTGAAATGTTGTTTAAGATCTTAATGATTGTGTTGAGCATTAGTTAAGTGTCTTATTAAATGATTGTAGGTAATCGGAAGTAAGGAAAGGGATAATTAAGGTACAAAAATCCTATTTCTTTGAATCGAGGATAACCGGTTACATTCCGGAAATCCCATCCATCTTCATATATGTGACTCCGAACCTTATGGTTTCGAGTACTTGCATAAGAAAAAAAATGTGTTTCAAAGTTGAGTTTGTGTTAATCATTTGAATACGAGTCCTAATTCGAACATATTGTTGAAAAGTTTTACTTTTTGATTATTGACTTCTTGTTTTACGAAAATTGCATGATTTCAGAAAGAAATGATTTTTGAAGATACAATCCATTTTCGGTCGATTTGGATATATTGAACGAATCTGTTTCCGGTTGTTTAGATTATTATGAAATGTGGTTTTATGATATATTGAAACACTGATTTTTAACGACACGAGTTTTCTTGATTTTGAATTAGACTCGACACTTGGGCCATGGGTGTTGAGATGCCTTCCGTGGTGGCTATTAATGACCATGGCGTTCTCATAAAGGCTAAGGCCAAGCCAAATAGGGGACGTAGGATGCATCCAAGAGCTGAATACCAGAAAATGTCTGGTTACCGGATAGAACCGATTACCGGATAGAGCCGAATACCAGAACTATACCGGATAGAACCGATTATCGTATAGAGCCGAATACCAAAACTAAACAGGTTACTGGGAAATGGGTGGTGTTGTTCCCGACATTGACATTCCAAGTCTGATTGGACTGATCATCCGATTAGACAATGTATTATTGCAATACGGTTGACTTGTTAATTGTTTTAAAGAAAATGATTTCTACATTCTATATTCATGTTCATAATAGTTTCACTACAATTGTTTTATGTTAAATTTTATTTGAACTTATATTATGTTCACACGGTTACGCACATTATCCGCCCACTAAGCGATTTTGCTCAGCCGAGGTGTTTTCTGTTTCCTCGGAAGGTTTAGGTTCCACTGCAGGGACGAGTTGAAAGATCGAGATATCAACGGAAGTAAAAAAAACTTAAGATCAAGTTTTGTATATCGGGTTTGTATAATCTTTTGGGATTAGTTTAGACGATAATTTTATGGGTTTGTAATTATGTTTAAGTTTTGTTTTAAGTTAACTGTTATTTTTGGGGAGCTTAGTACAACTCTGAATTGTGGTGTTTTAGAGTTTTAATTCCGGTTATCTGATTGTACACCTCCTGTCTCAAGCTGCGTGGGTCGGGGTGTTACACTCCCTGCAAATCTTTGCCAAAACCTGCGAGATCTTAGTCCGATTTATCTTCGTTCGAGGTTTAGAGCGACTATATAAGGTACGATATCTATTACTTTTCTATATGCGACTCAAGACCCTTGATAGAAAACCTAGGAGAGATTGGAATATTCTAGGGCTTTCTGAACTAAAGATAAATTTGTCAGGTTTAGCAATGTCGAAAGAGCCGGCGAGTTCGATTAAGGATCAAGACGATCTTGATGCTTTTAGACGATTAGCGCATATTCCCTCTACTATTACTCTAAACACCCCTGGTCAGATTCGTCCTGACATGTGTCTGGAGGGATACTTCGTGATTTACGAGTATCCTTTCAAGATTAGCTTTTGGTGGCCATACTCGCCTCTGTTGAGATTGTTCATGATGACGTTCAGCCTTGTACCGGGGCAAATCATGCCCCAATTTTGAAGGGTCGTCTCGGTCATCAAGCGACTTACGGAGGGTTGGGGGTCGCCATTCGATGTGAACGACCACCTTAAGGTGCATGAAGTTAAGGTGGACGACTTCCACCGCTACAACCTCTTCTCCAAATATAGAGGCGACCGTACTTTGGTCCTAAACACGGCGGTAAACGACCGCAACTGGAAAACCAAGTACGTGTTCGTGCGTATAGCATCACTAGGTCCAGACAGTGATTAGTTAGAGTCGAACTGGAATACGCCGAGTAAGGAATCTTGCAAACTTTATCGTGCGTCTTTGTATTTAATTAATGTGTTTCTAATAATCTCTTTTGTCTTTATGCTTTTAGCTATCAAGTTCGACGAAGTGCAGCCGAATAGTGACTTTGTGCACAAGATCACTAGGCTCTTGGAGTACAACACTGAGGAACGGTCGTTCTTCTCTCAACATTTGGTAGAAAACGACGAAGACGTGACCATAGTCGAACCCTCTAAGGTCGAAGTTGAGGAGGCTCGAGAAGAGGAAGAGGAGAGAGAAGAGGAAGAGGAAGAGGAGGAGAAAGAAGAGATGGACGGTAAAATACTCCTGACCTTATTTCCTTCTTTATCTCGTTCCATAGATCCTCTAAATTTATTTCATGTTTTAGGAGGTTCACCTGCGAAGGCGTCGAATGTTGCCGCTAGGAGGGCGGCCCAGCTGGAGTTGTCCCGGAAGGGTCATGAGAAGAGAAAGGGGCCCCTCGACAACTGGTCGGGGTTACCCAAGAGGACAAGGATGACGGTCCTGAGGGAACCGTCGTCGAGGGGTGGTGTCACGTCAAATGTCGCCACTCCTGAGAAGGCGAAGACGTTGGACGACGTAATAGCGGCTATCCAAATCAGTGTGGCACCTCCGGTGGTGAACCCCCAAGGGGTGTCGGGTGTTGACCAACCACCACCGGAGAAAGAGCAGGCGACTCCAGCCTCTGGTTCGATCCCTACTTCGGTCGACGTAGGGAAGGGACCTGCTGAAGTCCATACGGTCAACTTTACATTGCCGTCGGACTTCATGGCAGATGACGTCCTCGACAGGGCGAAGATCTTTCCCCGTTTGGGGAAATATCATCTTCCGTCCTTCAAGGAACGTTTTGAGGGCATGACGGTCGACGACATCTGGTTCAATGTCGATGGATTCACTTTCATGGTAAGTGTCGTGACCTTATACGTGTATTTCAATTTTTTTTAACTGTCTTATGCTTACATCGTGTTTTTTTTCTGCAGATCCAGGCTAGACTTAGCCACTACGGCCACATGGAGAAGGTAAGGCGTCTACTGCCTAAGGCTCTCGAAAAAGAGAAGGCGGCCCTGGAGAGGTAGCAAGAGGCTCTGGCTAGGGATAAAGTAGTTGAGGCTCAGGCGACCTCTCTATCCGCATGACTTGACGATGCTCACAAAGTTCTAGAGGTCGCGGGACATTAGAGGGTCGAGCTGCAGACAGGTCTCCACCAATCATGTGAGCTTTTGAAGGGGTCGAGGGCGGAGCTGGAGAAGACCCAGGAGTCCTTGATCGAGAAAGAAAAAGTGCTCAGGGACTCCAAAGTGAGGGAGGTCGAGCTGGTGGCCAAGGTGGAGGAGCTGAAAGAAGAGCTCCAGTCTGTCGAGGCTTTCACTCGATGGACGAAAAAGGCAACGATCATGAGGCGACATCTAGCAGGGAAGAATCATCTTGCTAACACCTTTGAAGATCTCAAGGTCTACTTGTCGAGTGTCGAGAGCGAGAGAGATTTGGACTCCGACGACGAGAAGGAAGAGGAAGTGCTTTAAGTCGAGGACGAGGCCCTGGTGGACGAAGCTTAAGTGTCACAACCAATGAACGATCGTCCTCTGCCTTGAGTTTTTAGCTTTTATGTTTTTAAGTTTTTCAATGGACGGCCGTTGGTGGTCGTGTCTTCTATTGTAACCATTTCTTTTGGATATTAATACAAATGGTTTTTATTTTGTCTATCGAATATTTAGCATATCGCAGAAGAAATAAATATGCGACATCATATGATAAAAACATAAATCAATAGAATACTTAGAACTTCTTGTACCTTAGAATCGTACAAGCAATTCAAACACAGTTCAAGTCATTTAATCCAAAGATACTCGCGATTAACATAACAAGAATAATATAATCCAAGGATACTTGCGACCAAGGCAATCCAAATAATTCAACCCAAGGATTCTTGCGACTAAGGCGTTCATTCAAAGTAAAAAAAATCTAAGTCAAAAACTTAGATTATAGATCCTGGGTTTACAAGATCAAGTCATGTAAAAGACTTGTGGTTCTATGTCGTGCGATCCTGCGAGAAAACAATGTCAGAGGTTGGCCGTTGGCTAACCAACGACCCTTCGATGCTTAAGTTAGTATTGACCATGATAAATAATCGTAAGAGAAGAGAATAAGGGACTTAGAAGAAATACCTCTTAAGATGTGTTGCATTCCAACTACGAGGGATATCTTGGTCGTCGAGGGTTTGGAGCCTATTGGCACCTTTTCTTACGACTTCAGATATGCGATAGGTACCTTCCCATTTGATGGAAAATTTACCTGCATTTTGCTCTTGAGTGTTTTGAAACACTCTACGTAAGACATAATCGCCTTCTTAGAAGATTTTGGTCTTTACGTTTTTATTAAAATGATGTTTGACCGATTGTTTCTGAGACGCCATTCTGGTCAATGCTGATTCTGTCATTTCTTCAAGGGTGTCGAGATCATAACTTAGTTCGACTAGGTTATGGTCGACTGAGTCGTGTCTCGATGTTGGGAACTGGACCTCGACAGGTAGAACTATTTTGCAACCATAGACCAAGGAAAAGGGAGTTTGTCCTGTGGACGTACGTGGAGTCGTACGATTTGCTCAGAGAATTGAGGGAAGTTCCTCGACCCATTTTCCTTTTGTAGCTTTTAACCTTTTCTTGATTGAGTTTATAATGGTCTTGTTGTTAGATTCTGCAAGTCCATTCAACTGGGGATATCGTGGCGTCGAGGTCGTCAGTTTTATGTTGCGATCCCCACAGAATTGTTGAGTCCTTTCTCTTATAAATTGGGATCCATTATCGTAAATAATTCTGGATGGTATCCCGAACCTGCATATAATGTTAGTCTGGATAAAAGATATAACCTCTTTGTCCCGGACTTGGGAAAAAGCGGCTACTTCTATCCATTTAGAGAAATAATCCATAAGTACAAGTAAAAATACCTTTTGCCCGGGGGCAGGTGGTAGCTTACCAACAATATCCATTCCCCACCTCATGAAGGGCTATGGGATTAGTGTCAAATGTAAAGGTTCAGAAGGTTTATGTGACGTACCTGAATGTCGTTGACATGTGTCGCAACTTTGTACATACCTGATGGTGTCTTGTCGTAATGTCGGCCAATAATAACCTTGTTACGATACTCGATTGGCTAGACTATGACCGCCTGAATGATTACCACATTCACCGTCGTACATTTCTTGCAAGATATTCTGGACTTGGGTTTTGTTAGTGACACATCGTAGGTTGAGTCCGGTGGAGGATCATCAATAAAGCTTGCCTTGGATCATGACATATCTAGATTATTTGAATCTGTTCTTTCGAGCTTCCATTTTGTCTTCGGGAAGTTGGTCGTGCACTAAGTAGTTCATTATGTCATTCGACCAATTTTCTTCTTTATTATCTGGATAATATCGTCCTGGTCGATGGATGATGTTGAGAGGTGGATTATGGGTAGTGTGTTGAACAGAGGTTTGTTGAGTGTCGACCCAAGATTGGCCAAGGCGTCAGCTTGAGTATTTTGGTCTCTTGGAATTTGTTCGATCGAGAATGGCTTGAAATTTTCTGATTTTGTTTTGGCTATTTTGAGATATGTTGTCATCTTCGAATCTTTGGCCGCAAACTCTCCATTCATTTGGTTTACGACGAGGAGGGAGTCGCTCTTGATGTGCAACCCTTTTTCCCCCAAGTCGTGTGCCATGTTCATTCCCACGATCAGGGCTTCATACTCTGCCTCATTGTTGGTTGCTTTAAAATCACATTGTACGGAGTACACCATCTTGCCCCCTGTGGCGACTTTAAGATGACACCCAGTCCTGTTTCTCTAGCGTTGGATGATCCGTCGACATGTAGAGTCCTGGGTTTGTCGTCGAGAGTTGCCACATAATAAGTCTCGTCTTGAGCTTCTTTTTCCAATTCAGGACTAAAATCGGCGACAAAGTCTGCCAAGACTTGAGATTTGATTGCGGTCTTCGGTTTAAAGTCAATGTCGTAATTGCTGAGATATATGATCCATTTCGCTAGTCGACCTGTCAATTCTGGTTTTCTCAAAACATACTTAAGGGGAAAGTTAGTAACGGGTGTTATTGGATGTGACTCAAAATAGTTGTGACTAACGACAATAATAATTTTTCCATGGAGGAGTACCTGGTCTCATCATCGAGCAAAGATTTACTTACGTAATAAATAGGCAATTGATGTTTATCGTCCTCTCTTACTAGGACTGCACTTACTGCGTTGGGACTTACAGCCAGGTAGAGTTGTAAGACCTCTTTGTCTTTTGGTTTCGATAGCAATGGAGGCGACGCCATGTATTCCTTTAATTTCTGCAATGCTTGTTCGTGGTCGTCCGTCCAGTGGAAGCCTTTGTTTTTTTGCAAGACATTGTAGAATAAGTGACATTTGTTCGATGCTCATGAGATAAACCTGTTCGAGGCTGCCACACGACTAGTCAAATGTTAGAATTCTTTGAAAATCCTTGGTAACTTGATCTCGACTATTGCTTTGATTTGATCAGGATTAGCTTCGATCCCTCCTCGAGTCACCATATATCCTAAGAATTTTCCAACGCTTACACTGAAGGAGCATTTATTGGGTTCAGCTTTATATGGTATTTTCGGAGAATGTCGAACAATTGTCGGAGATGTCCGACATGGTTGACAACTTGTCTCCATTTGACGAGCATGTCGTCAATATATACCTCCATGGTGTCACCAAGTCGTTCCTTGAACATTTTGTTGACCAGACACTGATATGTCGAACCTGCATTTTTCAACCCAAAAGGCATAACCTTATAACAATAGATACCTCTGTCTGTCATAAAGGTTGTCTTCTCTTGGTCATCGACGTACATGAGTATTTGATTGTATCATGAGTACGCGTCCATCAATGTCAAGAGATCGTGTCCAGCGGTCGTGTTGACTAAAGCATCGATGTGTGGTAAGGGAAACGAATCCTTTGGATACACCTTGTTTAAGTTGGTGAAATCTATGCACACCCTCCACTTTCTGTTTTTATTTTGTACGACCACGACGTTAGCTAGCGAGTTAGGGTACTTAACTTCTCGAATCTTTCCAGTTTTGAGGAGATTGTCGACCTCGTCATTGATCACTTTGTTTCGTTCTGGAGCGAACTTTCGACGTTTCTATTTGATCGGTTTAAATGACGGGTCCACATTCAATTTGTGTGAGATAACGTCGGGGTCTATGCCAACCATATCTTCGTGCATCCAGGTGAAACAATCGACATGTTCCTGCAAAAAAGATATTAGTTCTTTCTTGAGGGAGGGATCGAGAGACGAACATATAAAGACAACTTGATCGGGTTTTCTTTGGTCCAGGACGACTTCCTCCAAACAATAGTCTTCGACAGTTTTGGGAGCGTCCTGGTCCTGTAATTGCTAGATGGACTTGCTAGATGGACTGCTTTGGTGACTTCACTGTTGTCTTATAGCAATCTCGACCAACTTTCGATGCGCTTTTGATTTCTTGGACCCGCATGGCGTTGGGAATTTCATCTTCATGTTGTAGATCCATGGTCGACCAAGAATAACATTATAGGCTGATGAACAATTGAAGATGTTGAACTTGGTTGACTTGTTGACGCCCTTGGCATAGACTGGCAAAATAATCTCTCCAAGAGTGTTTGTCGCGTCTCCAATGAAACCCACCAAGCTCGTCGAGGGTCGAGTGATTTCCGACTTATCGATTCCCATCGTTTTGACGGTGTCAAGGAAGATTATGCTTGCTGAACTACCCCCATCCACCAACACCATCCGGGTTAAGCAATTGTCGATCTTGAGCTGAATAATCAACTCGTCGTGATGTTTTTGATGCAAGTCGCTGAGGTCATCTTCGTCGAACGTTATCTTCATTGATTCCAACTCTAATTCTTCCTTTGGTATTGAAGAACGAGGAATTGGTTGATCGTTTGATCCTCGGTTGGCGTGCCTCTTTGCTGCGGAGTAAGTCAAGCCACAGACATTAGAGCCTCCCGTAATGCAATTCAAGACTTTTTCATGAACAGGAGATGGGGTTCGAACGTCCTTGATGGGCACTACTGGCTCGTCGATTATTTCTTTGAGGTTACCTTTTGGAACGCGCCAAGCGAGCTCCTTTTTTAGAGCTATGCAATCATATGTCGTATGACCATGAGCGCTATGAAAGTCTCACCATTTGGTATGGTCTTTCTTGTCGTTGCTTTGATCATTCTTCTTTGGCCACCGGATGATCTCCTGTAGATTTCTCAAGGCCTCGACCAAGTCTTTGGAAGTCTCTTTGAATCCGTAAGAGGAAATCTTAGGGTACTGCGGGGGCTTGGTCGCGATCGAGGTCTTCTTTTTATCGAACCGAACGTTCGAGATTTGTCGCGATGGTTCCGGTTTGAGGGTCGCTTTGGTTTGAAGTTTGGTTTTTTCACGTTTGACGATTTCTTATCGTTGGAGTGCTTTCGACGAAAGGTTGCATCGTCCTCGACTCTCATGTAGGCTAGAGTCCTTGTTCGGACGTTGTTAGTACATAAATATATTGGATACAAGATCATAGAAGACTGAAGACAGAAGTCAAGACAAGTCAAAGCTCAAGTCAAACTTTCATGCTAAGTCAAAGTTATTGTAATAAGTCAAAGTCAAAATGTAATGTGTTGTGAGTGTTTTTGTTATATAAGTATTTTCTAGAAATAGGTATATGGCAAGTTGTTAGTTGAGTGTTGTACGCGTTCATTGTTAGAGAGACAAAGTCTTGAGAGAACTTACTGTGTATCGATTATTGAGATTGAAATAAAATGAAATTTGATTGAATTCGTGATTGTCATCTTATTTTACACTAATTGTGGGACACACAATTGGTATCAGAGCAAACAAATTTTCAGAAACTTGATCGAATTCGATGATTTGTGGGCCGATTTTTCAAGAACTCACAAAATCATACTATGGAAATTCAATTGTTGAGCTACAATGATGTTTTGGATCTGATTTTGGTGTATTTGTACTCGATTTCACATCTAGAACACATTTGTTTTGTAATACTTTGCCTAATTCACGATTCTTCATTGTGATTTTTGGCTTTTGATATAATTTTTGATCGAGTCTTTATTTCGTGCTGTTATAAATCGATTTTGTAAATTTGATGTTTCATTTTGAAATTCGTTAATTGTAATTGGTTTGACACATGTTCTAGAAGATTCTTGCGAAGTTTCAAATCAATTGGTGAAGTTTTGATCGATTTTAAGTGAAAAAGTTAGAGTTTTTGTCGAAAAACTCAAGAACACGCTAGATCTGAAGAACACGCAAAGACAAGAACGCGCAGAGACTGAAGAACAAGCACGACATAGAAACTCGAAAAGAATGAAGAACTCTCAAGTTGTGACGTCAGAGAAGTAGAAACGAACAAGACTCATTGTGCGAGTTTGTACTGTTCATCATCTACATCGTGCGCGAAGTGATCTGCGAGAAGTTTTTGTGTGCGCGAACAAAAAAAGTGGAAATTTTTCTAAGTCTCAAACGCTCAGAGTATTGTGTGCGTGAAGTAGGAACTCGCAAGACCTTGTGTGCGAGTTCTTGTGATTAATTTCTTTGTTTTGCGAGTTTCTCATTCTACGTGAAGTGTTTTTGCGAGTTTATATTTAGCGCGAAGTTAAAATTGAATTTTTTTTCTATGTATTAAACACACAACGTGATTGCGTGAAGTGTATTTCAAGGACCTCGCAAGACTTGGTCTGCGAGAACCTAAAACGCGCATAGCTTGATCTGTGCGAACTAAGAACGCGCAAGCTTTATCCTGCGCGAACTTAGAACACACAAACTTCTTTGTGCATGAAGTTTGTGTTTTCTTTGGTATGCGAGTTCTGACACTTGTATTTTTTTGTGATTTTTTCAGCGTTGACCAAATTTGAGTTTTACAGATCAAGTTCACTTCTTAATTTATGAAGATCATTTCAAACAGTGTAAACTAAAGATGACTTCCAAAGACGCACTTGCCATTGGTACGGATGTCAAACCACCGGTTCTCTTCAAAGGAGAATATGAACAGTGGAAAGACCAGTTCTTAGATTTTGTGGATAGGCATGCAAACGGAGATAATATTCTATTGTCCATCAAGGAAGGTCCAATGGTTCCGCTTACCATGAAAATTCCAGATGACAAATCCTCAGATAGTTAAGATGGGAATATGGACAGAGAGCAGAAAACAAAGATAGTTCCGAAGGATATCTATCAGTACACTGAAGAGCAAAAGAACAGATACAAGGCTGACAAGAAAGCTAGACCTCTACTGTTGCAAAGTATACCAAACGAGATCTACATCAAAATAGACAGCTATAAGGCAAATGCTAAGAAGATGTGGGATCAACTACAAAAGATGATGATGGGATCCAAGGTTGGTAACCAGATGAAGGTTGCCAATTGAATTAACAGTTATGAGGAGTTCAAGGCCAAGGAAAATGAGAGCTTAGAAGATACTTATGAGAGATTTGTTCTGTTGCTGAATGAGCTTGCAAAGAACAAGGTGAAGAAGAAGCAAATAGAAAATAATGTCAAATTCCTCAGAATCCTTCAGCCTGAGTGGAAGAAACATATGAGAAGGATGAAACAAATGAAGGATCTTAGTGACATTCCTCTTCATGAAGTGTATGAAACGCTAAAGCAGAACGAGGAGGAGGTAGAAGAGAAAAGAGAAGTGAAGAAAAAGGCTGAGAAAGTTGCAGATCCTGTTGCCTTAGTTGTTGCAAAGAAAGAGAAAGAGAAGAAGGATAAGAAGAAGAAGAAAGTAATAATTCCAAGTTCTGATGATTCTGATGATGTTGATTCTGACTCTGATGATGGGGAAAACCTAAAACAAGCCATGTTATTGCTGACCCGTGCATTCCAGAAGAAATTCTACAAGAAGTCGGGATCAAATAGCTAGAGATATTCGTCAGGGTTGAGAAACTTTGATCATAAAGAAAAGATGGAAGGAAGAAGGTATGAGGAGAAGAAGTTTGTAGAAAGGAAGCCTGAAGAGAAAAGAAAGTTTGTGAATGACTATGGTGAGAAAAAGTCTGATGAGCTGATTAAGTGTTACAAATGTGGTAAAGTGGGTCACTATGCCAAAGATTTTCGGAAGCCTACTGTAAGAAACTCAGACTAATACAAGAACAAAATGCTTCTGGAAAAACATAAAGAAGCTAGAAAGGCTTTGATGGCAGAAGATGAATTTTGGCTAGACCACTCAGATGATGAAGACAAAGATGAGATAGTTCATATGTGCCTTATAGGAAAGGAAGTGAAGTATGATGTATCATGAGAGGAGACTTTCGATGAGGTACAATTTAATTTTGAATCTGATTTTCTCAAACAGATGGAAGCTATGATGGTTAAGCTTCAAGACATTCAAGCTAAACTCAAAAAGGAGAAAAGCAGGGTTGCAAAGAAGAGTCAAACAATTTTTGATCTCAACAAGGAACTTGTTAGGAACAAAAACTTGATTGACTCTTTGAACAAGTCTACTACTGATTTTAAACAACAAAAAGATTGTTTTGAAAATAAGATTTCTGAATTTGTTTCAAAACTTACAAAATCTGATCTTGAGAAACAAGAATTTGTACTAAAAGTTCATAAATTGCAGGTTGAAAATAAGAATTTGGAGAAAAAGGTCAATGGTTTGGAAGCAAAATTCTACACTCGAGGTCAAACAGAGCAAACTATCTTTCTAAACACACCAAATGAGAATAATGATTTTAAAGAAAAGTGGGGTCTCGGTTATGATAACCCACACTATTTGAAGAAAGCTATTAGAAATCAGCCAGCTTTATATAATTTTGATTTTCTACAAGCGGCTAACAAACATCCTCATTTGAAACCCAAGTTTGTTACCAAATCTTCTGATGAGGTTGAGGTCAAAGAAGACGACAACATAAAGAAAACAACGAAAATGCAACTACCATTCTGCTATCAAAAGCTGAATGATAGTTATCTTTATGAGCAATCTAAGTTTCTTTCGAATGATTATTTTGAAAGTTATTCTACTAAAGAGTTGGAGGCAAAACCTATTAAAGCCAAAATCTATGTTCCTCCGCTCGTGTTAGAAGGCAAAATCATTGATCTTGAAAACACTTTATCAGATGAAAGAATTTTGGTTGATACTGAAAAAGTTGTATTTTCTACAGTAATGAAGAACACTGCTTGTAAATCTGAATCTAAAATGTGTTCAAATTCTTCCAAGGCACCTCAAACTTCTGAAGATGATACTGATGACTTATTTGCGTGTGCAAATGATTTTTTAAATTCTGATGATGGTTGTGTTGATGAAAATATTGATATGTTTGACTTCAATACAAAACTTCCAGATCATTCTGATTTTATCATAAATTCTGATGCTTTACCTAGTGTGTTTGAAATAGGTGAATCATCAACTAAGGTTGATGAGTCAGTTCCTGTGAGTACCGATTATTATTAAAAAAGTAAGCAAAAGAAAAGGCGCTCACAGAAATGGACCAACACAGGTAAGCAAAAGAGAAGACAAACTCAAAAATCTCATTTTCCTACCAAATCTAAATCTTTTGTTTTAGAACAGAGCAAGAAAAGGTCTGAAGTGCGAACTGAATGGCGACCAAAGCAGAAAGTTAATGAGACTGCAAAATCATCTTCTGATTATGATTGTAATAGAAAGACTAATAGTAAAACTGATGTAGTTGGTAATGTTTCTTTCAATAAACCAAAACTTGTAACTTCTTACAAGTGATATTCAATAAAGCAATTATTCCAATTATCTCCATTTACAAATAGGACTTCTACTTATCGTATAAATGGTTTTGTGTCTCAGCAATATTCTGATGATTGGTTTGGATCATATCATGTCTATTCTTATAATTCATATGCTTCAAAAAAATTTCAAAAGATCAAAGGGTCCATATTCAAATGGATGCCAAAATCATGCACTAACACTGTAGGACCCATCTATAAATGGGTACCTGAACCGATTGTTTCCTGATTTCTCTTGTGCAGACCCGTCATATGTGGTGCTTGGATTCTTGTTGCTCCAAGCATATGACCGGGCAGTAAGATTTATTGTCTAATTATACAGAGAAATTTTGTGGGAATGTACGATTTGGAAATGACCATTTTTCACCGATTCTCGGATATGGTGATGTTGTACAAGAAAACGTAACGATCAAAAAGGTGAGCTACGTTGAAGGACTAGGACATAACCTATTTATCATTGGTCAGTTTTGCGACAAGGACTTAGAGGTTAATTTCAAGGCCAAGAGATGTTGTGTGAGAATTGAAGATGGAAAAGAACTTTTGGTCGGGACGAGAAAGTCAAATCTCTACACGATTAATTTGTCAAAAGTCAAGACTGATCATGAGGTATGTCTACTATCAAAAGACTCTATGCAACAGAGTTGGTTATGGCATAGACGGCTATCTCACCTAAACTTTCGGTACATCAACAAGCTGGTCACGGGTAATTTGGTGAAAGGACTTCTGGAGCTCAAATATGTCAAAGAACATCTCTGTGCAGCGTGTGAGAAGGGCCAGATGAAAAGAGCCACTCATAGGCCAAAGTCTGAGCCGAGTACAAGTTCTCCACTAGAACTGTTGCATATGGATCTTTGTGGTCCAATGTGAACACAAAGCATAAATGGCGAGAAATATGTGCTAGTGATTGTGGACGATTACTCCATATACACTTGGGTCAAATTTCTGAGATCAAAGGATGAGACGCCCGACGTAATCATCACATTTCTAAAGACCACTCAAGTGAATCTGTAGAAGACAGTTAAGTTTCTTAGAACGGACAATGGCACAAAATTCAAGAACAAAATTGTTGAAGATTATCTCGAATCGGTCGGGATAACACACCAGTTTTCTGCTGCCAGAACGCTTGAACAGAATGGAGTCGTAGAGAGACGAAATCGAACACTAGACGAGGCCACTCGAACTATGTTAAGTCAATCAGATCTACCTCTATTTCTATGGGCAAAAGTTGTGTCGACTGCTTGCTACACGCAAAATCACTCCATTATCCATCGTCGGTTCGGTATAACACTGTATGCTTTAATTAATAATCGAATACCTAGCATTAAACATTTCCATATTTTTGGATGCAGGTGTTTCTTACTGAATGATAATAAGAACTTGAAGAAGTTCAGTCCGAAAGCTAATGAAGGCATTTTCATCGGATACTCTCAAACGTCTGCTGCTTACAAAGTATACCTGAAGAAGTTAAAGATTGTTGTAGAGAGCGTCAACGTTACATTTGGTGAAGAGATGACTTCTGTTCAAAACAGTTCAGAACCCGTTCTTACCGGAGTTTTAGCTTCTGGGCAAATAAGTCCAGAACATGTGGTTAACGATACTAAATCTGATAAAGCGTCAACGTCGACATCACATTTAACAGATTTAGATTTATTGTTTGAATTTTTCTATGATGAGTTTCTTGGTACTAATTTTTCTAAACCTGTTGTGATTGACAGACTTGAAGATTCAAGCAATAATCATCCAATCACTTCAGATGTATCAACTGAATTTGTTCCCCCGGTTCAGCAAAAAACTCCAATTCAAACGCCTACTCCATCAGTTGAAGCTGAAAATATAAATGAAGAGCCAGAAGTAACTCAATCAGTTGGATGTACCACAACGTCTACTCAACAGACATCCAACGTTCAACCAACTGAAGCTTCTGCACTGTTTACTTTAACTGAATCCCTAACTAAACAAAATGAAGACGATAGTGGATTTTTATATGAACATCATGATCAATCTACATCTAATCCACTCCCTCATGAACACATGTGGACCAAAGAGCATCCAATACATCAAATCATTGGAGATCCGTCCAAACCGGTGCAAACTAGGTCTGCTACACTAAACCTGTGCATGCATGATTCATTATTGAGCAAGATAGAGCCTACACGAGTATTTGAAGCTCTAGCTAACTCAGACTGGGTGACTGTGATGCAATTAGAGTTGAATCAATTCGATGCGCTTAAAGTCTGGAGACTTGTGCCTAAACATGAAGGAAAGACAATTATCGACACGAAATGGGTTTTCAAGAATAAGAAAGATGGATATGGTATCGTCATAAGAAACAAAGTAAGACTTGTGGCTAAATGATATAGGCAAGAGTAAGGTATAGATTATGACGAGACTTATGCTCCAGTTGCGTGCATAGAAGCAATCGACATGTTTCTAGCTTATGCCACACACAAGAACTTCACCGTTTATCAAATGGACGTGAAAACTGCTTTTCTGAATGACATCTTAAAGGAGGAAGTCTACGTCTGTCAACCTGAAGGTTTTGTCAATCCAGATAAGCCAAATCATGTATACATTCTGGACAAAGATCTTTACGGTCTGAAAAAAGCCCCTCGTGCCTGGTACGAAATTCTATCTAAATTCTTAGTCAAGTTGGGTTTTTCTAAAGGTAAAATCGATACTACTCTTTTCATTAAAAAGGAGAAAACTGATATCATATTAATCCAAATATATGTGGATGACATCATATTTGGCTCAACAAATCCTAAGTACTAAAAAAATTTCTAACCTCATGGTGTCACGATTTCAGTTGAGTATGATGGGAGAGATGAATTTCTTTCTCGAATTACAAGTCAAACAATTTTATACGGGGATTTTCATTAATCAAGTGAAGTACATTTTTGATATTCTTAGAAAATTTAAAATGGAAAATTGTACTCCTATTGGTACCCCGATGGCACCTGGAACTAAGATCGGAGCTGATCCTTCTGGAAAAGTTGTCGATGTTAGAACCTACAGAGGTATGATTGGTTCCTTAATGTACTTGACATCTATTCGGCCGGATATAATGTTTTCTACATGCTTATGTGCTAGATATCAGGCTTCACCTAAAGAATCCCATATGTCTGCAGTTAAGCGAATTTTTAGATATCTGAAGAGCACTGCAGATCTTGGTCTCTGGTATCCTAAGGATACAGGTTTTGAGCTCAAGGCATATTCAGATGCAGATCATGCAGATTGTATGCTTGACAGGAAGAGTACATCGGGACACATACAATTTCTTGGAGACAAACTCATGAGTTGGGATTCAAAGAAACAACTCTGTGTATCTACTTCAACAGCCGAGGCAGAGTACGTAGCAGCGACTAGCTGCTATTCCCAAGTGTTGTGGATGCGGACACAACTTCGAGATTATGGATTCAAGTTCGACAAAATTCCGATCTACTGTGATTCGAAGAGCGCCATTGCAATATCTGCTAATCCTGTGCAACATACGAAAACCAAGCACATCGACGTGAGATCTCACTTTATTAAAGACAATGTTGAAAAATGTACAATCGAACTTTACCTTGTAAACACAGATTATCAGCTTGTTGATTTATTTACCAAGACACTTGATGAAAAGAGATTTAATTTTCTCATTTCAAAACTTGGCATGTTAAATCTCAAGACTTAATCTGTTGTTACCTAATACAATTTAGATTTTGTTATTTTTCTTCATTCCTTTATTTTTAATCTAAAAGATATCTGCACTGAAAGGTTTGTTCATGATTTCAGGGGGAGTGTGAGACAAGATAAGATAAGATCTACATTTTAGGGGGAGTTAGAGAATTTTGCATATATTTTTTACTGACAAACTTTATGATGCATAATTTCAGGGGGAGTAAGGACAATGACTTTTGATTACATCTGATCACAACTCGTTCTTAACACGTTTTATTGCTTTATGTCATTTATTTTTCAATTAAATATTTGTGAATAAAACTTTGTGCTTTGACGATTTTGTGACTGAATGCAGATTTTGAGGGGGAGCTTACATGATAATATCTATCATGAATTTCGAGGTGACTTTCTGAGATTTAAGTTGATCGTAAGGTTCATTCTAAATTAATCTCATACATGTCTGAAATAAGGATGACTTTCAGATATGAAAACATATTCTTAAACGTTCAAACCACTTCCGATGCTTAAAAGTTTTCATGAATATAGAAGTGTGATTTTTAGATGTTTTCATTCTTATGAACTTCAATGTTTAAACAAACCGCGTGTTTCCAAAGATAAATACTTATGTATTATCTTTTCCATATACTGTCAAGTATTCACACACACCGGTTTAGTATTTTGTTGATTATGTTCTTACCATATCTCATATTGAAACATATTTTCGATGGTAAGACACCCCGATTGATATTCAAAGTTCGTTGAGCGTGGTTTCATTCTAAATGTTTCGTTCAAGAATGTCTATATTTTGATTCGTATAGACTATATCCGATTTTTTCATGACCTAAGCTTCTCATGATAAATCATTCATATTTGATTTTTTTTCATACAGTGTCAGATTTTCAAACAAGTTTCTTGTATTTATTTCATCCATTTCAATATACTTGTTTTGAAATATCTTCATTGTTTAAAATGCTCAAATCTTCATGATTATCTTTCTGAGCATATAAACATCTGACATGTATTTTTGTACTTTAACGGCAAAGTTAAACCATTTTCAGCAACATATTCTTTTAGGACAACATAGGGTCATTGTGTGAGGACTTAACAGAACTTCAATGGATTCACGTTATCCAAGAAGTTAATCCTTGAGTGATCGAGTGTGAGGAGTCAATTTATGAGTATGGGTGTGTGATGAGCAGAAAAATTGAAATGAGAGTTTGGTTAGAAGCGAGTTTACTGATAAAAATAAATAAGGTGTGAGATCAGAGTAAAAGAATATCAAACTCTACACCAAACTTTTTCTGAGTCGGGCAGCCACATTACTGATTGTTTCAAATTTCTGTGGTGGACATCATTGAAACAGGCAACTAGCCCCATGCCAACTCTTGTTTAAACCCCACCTGCTACTCATTTCTTTCTTAACAGAGAAATGTTTCAATTTTTCTTAGGGATGAAGCATATAATCTATCTGATTTTCATTTGGAAAATCTGGATATTGAAAAAGAAGGAAGTCTACCCCACCTTCGCACTTCAATCATGCACAATTGAGTATGTGTTAAACTGTTGTTGTCTCAATGGTTTACACAATTTTATGTCTGATAAATCAATCATTCTGATTAAATTCTTTCATACACAAGCCGAACACACGAGAAATTCGTTTTTCTGTCAAAACGTTCATAGTTTAACCTTGTGTTATTCGATGATTGAATGGAAGACCTTGGGGAGTGAACATCAAAAAGCTCCTTTCCAATGTGTATTTGTTACATATAGTGACTTTGTGAAACTGACAGGCATTCTTAACTGATTCATTTGTTGATTCAGGTGTTACACTCTTATTTGTCTGAATTTGAAAAGATTCGTATGAATACTTTATGAATTGACGGATGATCAGAGGCTCAGTGATAAAGATCAATGGTTAGAAAAGGTTAATGACATTTCTTAAGGAAGTTTTGATGATTTCTATGCTACAATCAGCAAAAAGGGGGAGAAGGTTTGATCAAGAAATGTTTGAAGTGGATAAGTTTTGTTCAAGAAATGTTGGTTGAAAGAGTTTGTAAAAGTTTTGGAGAAATGTTGTTACAAAAGATGATTTGATGAAATTTCATTGCAAAATCCTGTCAAAGAATGCAATTTGTGAGAAGACTCTATAAGTTTGAAAGAGCAAGTTCAAAGAGTTCTGAAAGCGAGCTAAATCTGAAGATAATTTCTTTCTGATGTTTGAAAGAGATTTTTACAACCAAGGAGGATATTGTATAAATTTGTGCTAAAGGGGGAGATTTCATTACATATCCTTTTGAAGATGATCTTGATCCAAAAGGGGAGATTGTTAGTGCATAAATATGTTGGATAGAAGATCATAGAAGACTGGAGACTGAAGTCAAGACAAGTCAAAGCTCAAGTCAAACTTTCATGCTAAGTCAAAGTTATTGTAATAAGTCAAAGTCAAAATGTAATGTGTTGTGAGTGTTTTTGTTATTTAAGTTTTTTCTAGAAATAGGTATACGACAAGTTGTTAGTTGAGTGTTGTACGCGTTCATTGTTAGAGAGAGAAAGTCTTCAGAGAACTTACTGTGTATCGATTCTTGAGATTGAAATAAAATGAAATTTGATTGAATTCGTGATTGTCATCTTATTTTACACTGATTGTGGGACACACAGATGTCTTCAAAATTCTCCGTGGGGTATTTTGTTAAGTCAATGTATAGACCTGAACTCTTGTCTAAACCACGTTTATAGGCTTCAATCACGATCTTAACATCACAGTTACGGACACTGATCATTTCCGCGTTGAAACAGTTAAAGTAGCTCCGGATAGATTCTCCAACCTTTTGTACGACGTAATATAGGTCACTAGTCTGTTTCTCCATCTTACGACTGGTCGTAAATTGTTGGGAGAATTGGTTTACCAATTCAGCGAATGAACTGATGGACTTTGGTTTGAGGTTAATCAACCATTAGAGGGTTGCACCTGTGAGGGTCGCCCCAAAACTCTTGCACATACACACCTTATGGTATTGATGCGGGATCAACACAGTCCACATCAATTTCTTGTATTGTGCGACGTGCTCTGTTGGATCTGAAATACCATAATATTTAGGCGTAAATGTCGAGATGTTGTATTTCTTTGGGACGTCGACCATGGCTATCTCATCAACGAAGGGTGACACCTGGAATCCGGTATGAGGCTCGACGTCAATAGGTACAGCTACTTCTGGTAACTTAGCAAGTAGCGACAATACACGTTCATTCTGTTCTTCCAACATTTTCAGCCGCTCGGCGACTGGGTCATCTTGATTAATTCCTTGGGTCGTCCTAGGAACGAACCCAGACGTTTAAAATCCATTCCGTTGTGAGGAATCTGATGTATTTCCATTATAATAAAAGGTTGGCATGAGAGGCGGTGGCGGCACCATATAGATTGTTGTGTGGAAAAAAGGTGGCGATGGCATTATTGCCATAGTTTGACTAGGAACTCCGGGGAAGGGAGGTCTTGGATAACTGGGAAGAGGAGGTCCCGACCAAGACATGTTGAATGGTCCAAAACCATTTTGCGAACCTGTCGGATTTTTCTGATTCCTTAAGGATGCGATTGCCTCAACTGCCCTTATGTTCTGATTTGCCAATTCATCAATACAAGTGCAAGCGGAAGTTAATTACATGTTCATCTGAGAGATAATATGCTCTAGAGTTACCTGTGGGTTGGCCATCATTCTGCAAACAGAAGAAACTCGAGGAAATTGTTAGTACGACGCACGTTTGTCGAGGATTTTCTTTAGATGGGGCCCCACGGTCGGCGCCAAACTGTTAATGCCAAAAATCACCCCTTGGAATGACTTAAGGTTAATTTGGAGCTTTTACCAACTAAAGAAAGTAACCAGGTGACAATACATAAGACAAGAGAAAAAAATAAAGAGACAAAGAATTTGGTGACGCGAAAAAACCTCAATGAGGAAATAACCGCGGACGACAAAGAGGGGTCGTCAAAGCACTATGATCGCCACACATGGGCGATATCCTTATGTATTAAACTATTTCACAAAATAGATAAGAAACACAAGTGTAAAAACTAGAAATGACATCGTGTCGTGTATCAAACACATCGGTCGTGTGTAAAGTAAAGCGGATGCGTATTCTTCAATAGAGAGTTGAGCTTGTAATCTTTGATTTCTCGTGTATCTGAATGAAATCTATGTCTTTGGTATTTATAATCTTTGATCGTCATAAATGTGTCATTGAATCCTTGAGTAACGGTCTAAGCTCTTTTAATAATCTTAATGTCTCTGGTCGGTTATAGCCGTTGATCTTTAAGAGCATTAAACCTACATTGAATGAACAAGAGAAGAACGTTTGGTGGTCGAGGAGAATATCTCGATGGTCGTGCGACAAATGCTCGACCTGCGTCTACAGAAGTGTCGACGAGTGTTGCAAATATGCATGCTCGACAGGACCTTATCTTAATACAAGATCAGTCGTGCAGAAAGATTATCATTAATGTTTCTCGCCGTGGTCGTGGATTTTTGACCCAAACAGGTTGCTAATAGCTTAGACTTAAGTTGAGGCGCAGTAGTTGATGATTTTATCAATGATGTTATAAGTGTTTGATGTTCGTGAGTTTTTATTAGTATCGAAAAGTGGTTTAAGTGAATGAAGTGTTTGAGATCTGTGTTTCGTGTCTCTTTGAGGAAATTAAGTCGTTTTATGACTTGGTTTTATGTATTATTTGTGTAATGGTTAGTGTGAAAAAATCAATAGCTAGTGAATATCTAAACTGTATTGTAATATTTGTGTGGTATGTTTTGGTGGTGTGGTTATATGAATAAGTTATTGGTTTGGTATGCTAAGGTACATGTGCAAGCCATTGATTTGATATCGTGTTTTTTCCGTTATGTTTAATGATCACATTTTTCTGCTAAGTCATATGTGTAAGATATTGATGTGATATCAGGTTTGTCATATGTTAAGTGATGGATTAGTGTTGTTAATATAGAATAATTGTCGGTGTGAATCGTAATTAGGATGTCTCTTGGGAGGTATTCGAAAGTGATAAGAATGATTGATTAAAAGTATCTGGATTTTTAGATGGTGATATGTTATTGTTATTTTGAGAATTGAAGGCTTGGACGGTAATTGGTGACTTCCAAAACAAAGAATTTATGTTTTTATTTGGTTGGATTGTGATAAAGAATGAGTTTATTTTGTTCCGGTTGGAAATTGATGAAAATGTCATATTCGGTTGGTTAATAGTATTTAGCGTTTGAATTAAGTGTAACACCCTTGAAAATGAACAAAGCAACTAATTTAAAACTTCCAAATTATACAACAAAAAATATATAATCTATTTTACAATCATCACTTGAGACACCTCAAAAGAATATTGGATTTAAGTTTAACAACTAAAAGGTCAAGTCTCGCATAAAGACTAATCAAAGTAGGGTGTTACTAAAACCCCAAAGAAAAAGTTGCTCTTATCAACGACTAACGCGGAAGACTTCATCAAGCTACTCACCCTTGCACAAAGTCTTAGCACTCAACGCTTCACTAAAAAGCTAGAACCTCTTCCCCCATCCGGAACCTGATGCACATGCCGACAAATAAAAAGGTTAGACTAACGTCTAGTGAGTTCAAGAGTTTACAACATAAAATAAATATATTTGTTAAAGGGAAAGAAAGTAGTTTAAATCACAGACCCTCTAAAAGATTTACTTTAAATATCAAACAACACCATTTTTCAAAAGTACATCTTTAGAACAAGGAACCCAACATGAACCTTCTTTCGTAAAACCACTTTAATCCCAAACTCAACCAAAACGTGAATAGTAAGCAAAGCTCTCAATTTATAAGAATATGATATTAAACTTTACTTCTCGAAATCCTTCAAACGTGGACGGGTCATAAAACACAACCCATAAATCTTGAGTAAACAATTCCCCATAAGTAAAACGTCACCGAAAACATGGATAATAAAATGACACAATAAAATACCCAAATAGCACCTTCCGGTGACGGGGGATACCCGATTCCATTGTACGTGGCGGAACACAAAGTTAAGCCACATAACTATGTTGTCGAACTACACCTCAGATCGTGAACGTATTTCCTGTTCTGCCGAGCTACACCTCCATTCATGACTATATTTCAAGTCCCCAAAAACACCGTATTCCTTATTGCCTGCTCTGCCGAGCTACACCTCAAGGATACACGATCTTATTGATTGTTCGGTCTCTAGGAGTTTCATCCTCAGGGTGCCCACTTGACCCTTAGTGCCTACTCCCTATCAGTCAAGATAGGAGCCTCGGCTCCTTACTTGGTAACACTCGATGTCTAACCCTCGTGTGCAAGAATTAAACATCTAAACACAAGACTCAAGGTCTCAAAGTACAACCCATGAGAGCTCCTCTTCGTCAAACAGCCAGGATGACATTAATACCAACACGGCATAATTTCCCAAAGTGAGGATCCCAAGAGTCCTCACCGATACATACGACTGACTTACATGCCTATGGATCCAATGCAATACAATATAAAATAGATGACTCCAAATGAATGACTCACGCACCCAAAACATGTATTCTCCAAAATAAAATGCAATAAATGCAACTCACACCCCAAAGCTCCACTTAGGTTATTAAACCAGACAAAAGTCCCCAAGACCCGACAAAGCCAAAAACCGAGCTAAAGGCCCAACAATTTACGTAAATCCCCAATGAAATCCAGTATAGACATCAAAATACGCTTGACCAACGATTATGAAAACACCATAACCAAAAAGGGTGATTAACCCAAAACTTCTCATTGGTTGAAACAAAACGTTTTCCAAATGGACTCATTCCCTTTATATTTCCAAAATGACTCTTAACACAATGATATGCATTTTCCAATGGTTTATAAAATCGTATACACTAAATGGGAAATTATATAAAATGACCTTCATGTATATACTTTGTCATCAAGAAACATATCAAAATGATTTATTTATCAACATACCCAAAAATCCTAAAGATATGGGTTATATAAGTTTATAAAGTTAAACATTTCCAAATAACCAAAACTTATCAGCAGTTAACAATTTAATGTAAAACATAAACACTTTAAAATAACCATTTTGGCATGTACACCATTTTAACAAATCAACTTGAACTCACCTTGCTAGATTTAGGCTAAATCTAGATTTTACCCCCAAAACATGAATCACCAACGATGAAGTCTTGAAATCTCCAAGCAATCTCCCTAGATCTTAGATCCAAAACATCTACAAGGTCTCCTTCAACATAGAAGTCATCAAAATCACACCCAAGTTGACGGATGAAAGGAAAAAGAGTGAAACCATCAAACCCTAGCTTAACATTGAGAGAGATGAGAAACTTACCACCACAAAATACCCTTGGATATTCCAATAGAATTCAAATATCATGATATATCCTTGAATATCTCTCAAAAACGAAACTGTGGCAACCTGAATCATAAAAAACGGAGTTGGGATGCAAAAGTTATGAAGAAATGAAGTTTGGTGGCTGAAAATCGGGTTTTAAGCTCGAACAGGGCTCCGCGCGGTTTACTGGGCGGCCTAAGTCGCCCCATAACTCGCCTGGATGGGTTTTATGCTTGAATAGGGCTCCAGGCGGGTTACCGGGCGGCGTAGGTCGCCTCTTAAGTCGCCCCGTGCACTGTTCGTCCGGTTTTCTTCATTTCTCATGCCCGATCACTGTTTTGGCCATAACTTCTTCGTTATAGCTCCAATTTTTCTCTGGAAAGAACCGTTGGACTCGTAATTGAATCCTTCATCCAACAAGGCTATAAAATCTATGATTAAAGTCTAAAATCCTATATCTTATTTTTCCCTTAAAATTACCGATTTCCTCATTGACTTGAAATGATACATTTCGAAATTCGGGGTGTTACATTAAGAATTTGAATTGAAATGTTGAAGTATTCCTTGTGTGCAAAGGAAAACCAGTGGTTAGGTTAACTTTGTTTGGAGATTGAAAAGTGCATTGTATTTTGA
This sequence comes from Arctium minus, assembly GCA_954870635.1. Lineage (NCBI taxonomy): Eukaryota > Viridiplantae > Streptophyta > Magnoliopsida > Asterales > Asteraceae > Arctium > Arctium minus. Next base: position 150,467,773 of record OX941081.1, read on the forward strand.
GGCATTTAGCATTGATCGTGATGATCTTGTGTACTAGAATCATTGAATATCTTGATTATGGATTTTGGTGGAATCATTTGTCTAGACTTAGCCTTGCAAGTATAAATGTGGTTATGGTGTTTGATCATGTTGAAACTTTGATTAAGTATTGAAAAATGGTTATTGGTATGTTATGCTAGTGTGAGAATGTGAAGTTCATATGTTGGAATAAGTGGTTATGATGAAAGTAAGAAACTATCGGATGATATAAAAATGTGAAGTTATGTTAAAATAGTCTGTTTTTTTAGTATACCACTCTTTGAGAGAATATGAGAAAGAGTTATGGTGCAAAGTTCTAACCAAGGTGTTTGGTATTTTAATTCCAGTGATTAATCTAAATCTTGCAATTGTTAGTAAGTCATACACTGAAAGTGTATGTTTTATTTTTTCGATAAGGCTTGGTAAAACTGTAGAATATGATGTTTGGTATGAAAGGTTGTTAGATCTAAATTAGCATTAATGTGGCAAATGTTCTGAGTGATTATGATGTTCAATGTTGTGTTACTTGGATTAGTATTGTGTGGGCTTTTTTTTGTGTGAAGTGAATCTTCGAATTAATTTGAAAAGTTGTGGGCACACCCCAATTTTTGGACAAACAACTCTCCTTATCTTAAGTATTAGCATGCAACTCATTAAATCTCTTACGGCCTTTTTATTTATTCATATGCTTATAATTTTTATACATATCTGTGTGGGTACACTTGAATTACAAGTTTTATTGTCGGTCAAAAGTAATTAGGAACGTTTCAGGTCAAGTTGGAGATTTTGGGGCCCTGGGAATACCCGCTGACAATGCCAAGGGCACAGTCGCTGTGGCAATGTCGCCCCCAGAGCCCTCAGCTCATGGTACATACTCCGCGACTATGACCGACGATAGTGCCGATGTCATAGTCCTAGGCATTATCGAGGATGGAGAGGGAGGCTCGGTACAAGCGGGCCGATAGTGCCCTGCGACCTTGCCCCTGTCACTATCGTATGGGCATAGTCGCCTGCGGCCTGCAGGCCCTCTTTAACCAGCTCGTTTTTAGGGGACTTGAGGCATTTATTTGGAAATCAGATTAGGAGCTTGAAAATCCTCTCATAGAAGATGATTTCTACACTTTTCCTACCCTTCTCTCTTCATTGAATGTTATAAAGAAATCCATGCATTAAATGTCCTTCCACTAGAGATTTAGGACTCTAAAAGGGAAAACTTCAAAAGTTTGGAACAAATCTCAAGTGTTAAAGCTTCAAGTCACCATTCACCAACTTCATTTCTAGGGTTCTCACAACTTTTAGGGTTTTTACTTTACAAACCCAGTTCGGTGAGTCTTTTACCCTTATTTCTTCATATACATGTGTTATTTGATTTATATGACAAAAATGTGAATGTTTATAATGTTGACCTAAAATATGAGTTTGTGGGTTTATTTCAACCTTTTCTTATAAATGTGTTATTTTCCTTGGATTTTGATACATGAGTGGAGACATTTTAATATTTTGAATCAAATGGTTATTTTGGGATGTTGTAGGAGATTGTGACCTAAAAGAGACTTTATGGGCTTTTGAGGAAGGGGTGAACTAAGAGGATTTTCCCTTTTATTTATATATGACAATTATGTGGTTTATTTATGTGTCTAGCATTATAGACCCTGAAATGGGCAAATGAATATACTGAGTTCTAATGCTAAATATTTGGGATTCATGGAAGAAAAATTACATGTAACAAGAGGAAGATAGTATGATATGGTTTATTGTTGTATTTTAACCCTTATACATGAGTATGTATAGAAATTGTGCCTAAATCCTTATGCATTAGGATTTAAGATATGAATTGTGTATTCATATTTGGTAGGCCAATTTGTGGGCCACTAGCGAGTATACAATAAAGGATATTGATGTCCTTTAGGTGGAATTCGTCTATCCTAACTATTGTAGTGGTGTGTATTGGTCTACAAATCCTATTAGTGGCAGATCTAGGGTGGGTTGAGTTGTCAACCAGTGTGGTTAATGGCACTTGAGGAGTCAGCCTTTTTTGGGGATCTTTTGAGAAGAACGACATTTTTGGATGACATAGTAACACCCGATGTTAATCTAGTTGTTAATAGTCTAGATTAAGTAGGTTGTTATTATTATGTCACATTACATTGATACTACCGGTTGTACAAACATTCCTATGTTGGGTTATAGTTTTCTGATGTTGAAACTTCTATTTTATTTGTTTTCAGAAAATTCCCTACCTTTATGGGTTAAATTTTAGGGTGTTACATATTGGTTCATTAAGTGGAAAATCTTGATTATGTTTGTTTTAGGATTTGGATTGGCTTTGATTGGTGGGTTATTCATGAAATGGATATCTTTGTTGGAATTAATGTAGTACTATCAATGGTTGAATTGGTTAACTTACACGGTAGGAGTGATGGATGTGAGACTGTAATGGTGCACATGAGAATGAGTGGGTTACCCTTGAATTTGTCTTACATGATTTCATTGACAGTCTTGATTGTAATCTCGACGGAATGCTCACCCAAATGATATGCGATTGATGCGACTATCATGGCTAGTTATCCATAGGAAATGTGTTCTCAAGAGATCACATTTAAGTAGTTTTAAGTATGAATTTGGATTATTCTTGTTGTTTTAAAAGGAGTGTAAAATTCAGGTGAATTGATTAACATTGACGAGTTATTGATCAATGTTGTATTAGAGGTGCAATACTTTTTGGTGGGACTAAATTCATGATGATTGGGTGTTATTGAGAATAGCATGTTTGTTTGTTTGTTAAGGACTTATTTGGTGTAAATCTTAGTGAGAAATGCAAGGATGACCTTGTATTAAGATAGTGGATTTTGTGGTTTTTATGTTTGATAGAGGGATTTATATTTATTGTGGTGCAACCCTCATTAGAATTCTTTCTTTAAAAGAATTGTAGTTGTTTGTGGAATGCAAAGTTAGGCGTGTTTTATAACCATAAGTAATAGTTTTTTATGGTCAAAGCGGGTAACGTTTTTTGTGCCTTTTAAATTTCTGGATTTGGAGTATTGAGTATTCAAGATAGAACCATGATTCACCCCCCCCCTCAAATAACCACAACTTCCTTATGTCGGAAAGGGTTCGTCTAACACCCTTGCAACATCTTCGAACAACTAACCCAGATCATTTCTGCTTCGCACGCACACACCACGTTAAGGTTTTCTCATACAATTTCACTTCTTAAAAGGAAGAATCTTTACTAGAGTCAACCCCTCCGACAACAAGCATTCCCGACAGAAATAATAACCACTCAACTTGCCAACATAACAATAAGTCGACCTTAGTTCTCACAACAAACTCACAATCATGAGTTTTTTCATCCGGTAACCTGCCATTGCAAAGAGACTTCTCTACGTACGGCATACATATAACGCAAAAGCACCATCTTTCCGAACTATACTAATCACAACCCAACACATACACAGTATACATCATCCCATAGGTCATCACTCCTTTTCCACATAAATAAGATAAAAATTTCCACCTTTCATCACCTTTATAGTCCACAAGCTCCAACTAAACGGGTCACAATGACACCCTTTCTGACTTCTCCTCGCAACCTACGATCATCTGATCATTTATGTAATAAATTCAACCCTTATCCGCGCAACAGGGAGCGACCATGCTCACCTAAAACTGATGCAATTAATTAAACGTTGGACGATAGTTTCACTTTGAACCTTTTCCACACTATACCAGATCTGCCACAAAGGTCCTTCACTCTGGGCACTTCATCCCCCTACCTTCCCCACCGCCCCCCTCTTCCGGAAAACCTCAAACATGCTTACTAAGATCGGCTCATAACAAGAGCAAGTTTTGGAACCATACTTATACCCCATAATTTCCTTCTCACACTTTCGCAGACGTTCATAAGTCGACTAATGGAAATTCTGAAAACATAACTCCATAATACAATGTCACTCGCCAAACTTCTTACTCTCAGACTACCCATTCATTTCAACATACCACCTTCACTTACTCAGGCTAAAGTAGAACATTCTCACTCCATTTCCTGATCGAACAAAAACGATGAAAGCACCTTCCCAAAACTATCCTTAGCCAAACGACTTCCCACAATTCTTACTCGGAATATTCAACCAAACCCACAAACTTTCCTATCTATTACAAAACATCATGAACTAATCAACCTGACATCTCCATCAATATTTTAGTGGAATAAGACAAACTAACCCAATCATTCCTCGAACCCCAAAACACCAGGTTCCTCTTTTAGGTAGCCACCAACTATTACTCGAACATTCTATCCAGAATACCAACCAAACACCCATTCATCTCAACAATATATCCCTGCCACTTAGAATAGCTCACCAGAAATTCCAAACAAGGATTTCCACCTACGCTCACTTAATATAACCGCACCAGCCCACTACTAAACCTCACAGAAACCCTTACCACAACATCAAAGACTCGCACGTCCACCTGGACATGAATTACACTAACTTATGCACACCATCAACCCCTAAAGATAAGATCTTCACTATCATTTTGCATACGTACAAGATATTTCCCTCTTTATACCAACTATACACCCAATAATTGAAATAACGACATTTCACGGCTTTGTCTTCGTCGAATCTGGATAGACCACAAGGTCGTGATCATCAACATGTTCTCGCTCCTTGGCGACTCATCGCATTCTACCAGAGCGAAGCTCGAGTAATCTATAAGATTTAGCGTACCACCTTGCAACCCAGAATGCTCAAAGTACAACTACAACAGTTGTGTTTAACACTTCACTCCTATATGAACCATCAAAACCTTATAGGGGTTTCCCTCCCCAAACAAACAATCTTCCATTTTCCATAATCCCACACATAGTGGTCCAACATCACGTCCGATACACACCTTTCTTCGATCAACTCCTTACTTCCTCATGAATATTCAATAGAATACCCATAGCTACCTCTTAAATTTTTAGTGTTCCGATAATGACTTGTTGATTGTTGACTTCAGCATCAACGATCCACACGGTGATACTTTGACACGGCCTCCGACCAACTAGGATTCCCAACGGAATCTACTCCTTCCAACGCCTCACAACTAACTCTGTCCCCGATCATCTTCACACGCTGAAGGCACAAGGCTCACTTTCCATGTAGTCAAATTACCAAACCTCTTCAGAACTCCGGCTCGACGCTGATACTCTTTCATCGAAGTACCACAACACTACTTAACAACATGCTGATATAAGAAGCATCTTAACGACTTCGAATTCCACCCAGACATAACTAGTCGTCGACAACCACATCTCAAGCTACTGAACAAGAGGGTAGTCTACTACCGAATGAACGTTCCTATCGACAATGACCGAGACCTTGGTTATTCATTATCATTCCCCAAACAAAACACCAAGGTCAAGATTTTACCATCAACAACTCAAACGACACGCTTACACTCTCCAAACCCTTCCTCATTCTTAGTTGCAACATTTCTCACAACCTAGAGAATTCATAGCCTTCATGCATGACAACATCAATAATTTAAAACTTTTAACATGTTTGGAAATTTTGGCAAGTGCCACAATACGATGCAAGTCTGAGTGCGTGCAACACAACACCACCATATTTGAATAACCATTCTCAACGATTTCAAAGATCGTTCGCACTCAATCCTCTCGATAAAATAAACCTTGTCCGACAAAATCGACGTTGGCAAAAATGAAAAATACTTTCAAAGGATTTACTCATACGATTATAGGAATTCGACAAATTACCTACACTGAGCGAATTAGTCGGCTCTCACTTATAAAACCATGCAATCAAATGTTGTTATGATTTCCACAACAAAAGTTTACTTTTATAAAAGAATAAGATATTCCTCCCACAACCAAAATTCAAAAAATTTCACCCAACACAATAAACTTGTCTTTTTAGTACAAACACACGTTTACACGTATCACCACATTTTCAAACGAATGCCTTGGAAGGCACACACACACATGCCAAAATATATTACATGAAAGACATTAGCAGTTTGTTCAAAACATAATGGATGAGACTCACTTTTCATTGAAGGCTATTCACTCTAACATGGTTAACTGTTTCCACCCACCACCTTATATCACAGACTCCCTACTTCCGACCAACTAGTCAGGATCTTCACATTTATCACAACCTCCACAACTAAAGATCCGCAATTTGTGCGCTTCCACTCTGACCCAAAAAATCTTACCAACAATGGCTCATCTCCATCCTATCCTTACTCCGCATTAAATCAACACTGATATCACCCCTCAACCACTCCTTGCCACTCTTCAAATAACTACAGATTCGAACAACTCACTCCAGTTATTTGATTATGGGGTTGAAACCCCCGGATCCCTATTGATCGACATAACAACTACCACCACGAAGACTCGCTTTAAGCGAATAACTCACCTCCAAACGGTTATTTTTTCCTTTATGGATCCAAGAAGTTCTATCTCAAGACGAAATATCTACATTCCGCACAATGCTCATCCCGTACGGTATTAACCTTAAAACCGTGAACGAGATCACACAACACACCAGACCAACACTATCATTTCAATGATAGAACTCACTACCCAAAACTACCCCCGTCGATTATCTCAACAATAGTAATCGAGTATACCCATGCACCTGTAAATTCATAAATGGCATTGGCCAGATGCAATTCTGAATTTACCTTACATGAGAGTCCTCACTATCGTTGTCACTACTCTCGATGATCAAGGTTTTCCTTAAAGGCTTCCTATATTCTCAGTTGTGTCGCTAACTTCACAGTTTAAGTTTAGGCCCATCCGATCACCTAAATTCCTTAAACTAGGGCTCTGATATCAATTGTAACAACCCAAATACCCACAATTACGCATAAACAACTTTCGAATAGATTCATGCCAAAACGGCCCCCAAGTCTACAATAAGATTTCAAGGTTTGCAGAAGGAAACCTATTACACAACTGAGAATAAGAACAACTAACTATAAGGAAGTCTTCTAGATTCGGGTACCGCTCACACCTTCTCTTTGCCTTTACCGGATCCTCCTATTTCACGTCTACCTGAAAAGGTTTTAGTTTTGAAAGAGCGAGGGTTAGACCGGAGGTCTAGTGAGTCCCCCCTAAATACAGTTACCACCAGCAAAGTAGGGAACATATTTATAATAAAATAAATCAATTCAGTTATAAAATCAACACCGCATTTACAACCACACTTCTGGCACACACTACCGTCACCCGAAGGTAACGGCGTGTCTGGCTCACACTGCCTTAGTTGGGACACCCCGCCCCCAAATTGGCATATACGGGACACACCCCCCGGTATGAGCTCAGGCGGGCCACACACCCCGAATTTGGCCATACAACTCACAACAATGTATGAATACATTTAACCAACAATAAAAGTATAAACCACGTTTATAAGGAATCTCGCATGTATATAGCTCACAAAATAATAAGATGCTTTAAAATAAACTACCATATGTATTTAACCACTTTAATATCGCACAAGCATTTAGTTAGAAAAAAAAACTCACTTTTGGTCCTTGCTTACTTTCTTGCTCTAGTGGTCTCACAACCTACGATACCATCGATAATTAGGTAAGACTCTCTCTAAACTTGCCAAAATTAGATAACAAACGGTTGTGAGGTCTCATGATTCGGACTACCGTCTCCCCTAAGGACCATAGTTTCCCTCCTAAAGCTACTGGACAGGGTATCCTCTCCGAGCCCCATCGATTCCAGGTTGTAGGAGGTCCCGGGTAACCCCTGGTTCCTCCCGGTCCACGGTCACTCCCCCGGGCGCCCCGACTCCCGGGGACCGTCACCCGATTCCATGCCTGACTCCCGAGTTTAAACACCCCTGGGCTCCCCCAACTCCCGGGGTCATAGCCCGGTACTCTCACACCCTGGGATCACCCGGTCGCCAAGACCCGGGGTCACCCGGTCAACATTTAACACCCTCAAATTTGGTAAGAGCAACTAATTTAAAATTTCGATATAACATCGAGTGAGGAACAAAACTTCCTACTACAATTCAAAACTCGAATACCTCAAGGTAAAATTCTACAAATAACCTCAACAATTATAAACTCCTTTTACATACAAGGACTAAATAGGAGACGGGTGTTACTTAACCCAATTACAAAATTGTTCTTCCCAATACAAAAGCGGAAGACTTCACCAAGTATACACTCCTCGAGCACACAACTAGCACTCCTCTCATCAAAGTGTTACTAGAACTATTCCCAATTGAAATCTGTAGCACATGCCAACAAATAAAAAGGTTAGGCTAACGCCTAGTGGTTTCAAGAGTTTTACACGAATGAACATGTTTATAAAATGAATAAACTCCACTTAAAATCATAACCTTTCAAAAGATTTACTTTAAACCGGGAGACAACTCTTTTCCAATATCATGCATTTTCAAAGATGAACACCTCATTACAAAACATTCTTTATAAAATGATGCAGCCCAAAACTCACCCGAAATGAGAGCGAGGATTGACTCCCAAATTAAGAAATGTGGATAAAACGTTATATCCCCAAAACACCCACGCACGGGTGGGGTAAACACTCAACTCATAAATCATAGTTAATAACTCACCAATACGATACGTTACTGAAAAATATGGACACTAGGTCCAATACTCACGCAACCATAAAATGGAAGAAAACCAAATACCAATACTTGGGAATGACGTATTTCATTCAAACCTTAATATACGCGGGGGAAACCCAATGTTAAGGTCATTATTTACCGTCGACCACACAAATTCAACGATAGCAAGATACGACGTTAACATTTAAAATATTAATGGTCGACGATGGGGGAGACCCGTATACGTTGAGGGTGGAGGAACACACAAGTAGGCCACCCATACAACGTTACTCGCATGACACCTCAACGTTTCCATCTTGGGTGACGACAACACGTGAATGATGTCACCCAGGATGTTATTGGATTTCACCACGTATCCCGGTTCTAGTTCCCATGCCATAACAGATATCACAATCCTCAAACCGTTTATGCCTCTAGTGCTTACTCCGTCGAGTTACACCTCAAGGTCTTACAGACAAAGGTGCCTATCCAATCTAGACGAGTTTCACCACAAAGGCTTGCGCCCTCTAGTGCCTACTCGCTAGTGACCCAACGATCGACAGTTATAACCAACATCACATGCCCTCTAAAACAGACAGACTTACGTGCCTATGGATCCAATGCAATACAGTCTAACGTTACATGACTCCAATTGAATGACCGAAACACCCAAAACATGTAACTCTCAAATGACACGTAATAAACACCATCATACTCAAGACTCCACAACGGGTATTAAACCGGAAAAATGTCCTCAAGGCTCATCTTAGTCCAATAAAGCCAGTGTAAACATTAAAACCCAACGACCAAAAGTATGAATAACTCAAAACTCATCATTGGTCGAAGCATACCATTTTCCAAATGAACCTATACCCTTATATTTCCAAAATGCCTCATAATACAAAATATGCATTTCCAAAAGGTTTATAAGATCAAATACACAAAAGGTGAGATTTACAACTATGAATTCCATTTATATGTGTAAAATCATCAAGGAAACATAACAACATGATTTATCTACCAAAATGTTCAAAATCTCAAATGTGGGGCTCTTACAAGATTTTTAAAGCCAAACACCTCAAATAATCAAAATCCACCAAATAACTCAACAAGTAGTAATTTAAAATGGGCATTTTGGCATGTACAACGTTTTTACAAATCAACTTGAACTCACCTTGCTAAATTTAGGCTAAATCTAGATTTTACCCAACTTAGAGCTTCCTTGAAGAAACTTGAATCTACAAGCATAATCCTTCCAAAACCTAGATTCACACATTTTCAACCATAAATATTTACATCCCACCATAAATAAACATTCCTCAAACATTATACATAAAGATCTCAACTTATACCAAAACCCTAATTTCCATAGTTGAAGAAAAGAGAAGGTTACCTTACCCACAACTTGAATCCATCAACAATTCACTTCTAGGTCACCAAAATGAACCACAAACTTCTCATCTTCGAAATAGATAAAAAGGTTGGGTGAAACCCTAAGAATCTTGGTGGAGAAGATGAAGATGGAGGGATGATGGTTCTAGCTTCCAAAACTTGCTAGATGGTGAAGAATCACTTAGATTTAGGGGAAAACTCTCAAAAATGGGTTAGGGTTCGCATTGGAGGTTGGAGGGTCGATTTGGGAGAGAAATGGGGAGAAGATTTGAGGTTTGGGTAAGAAATGGGGTTTGGGGCCGGTTTTCTCTCTTTAAAAGCGCACAGTGGCTCCGCGCGGATGGCGGCGAGGCCTGAACCGCACGGAAAGCCACGCGGACCACTGGAGCCGTGAGGAAACAGAGCCTCGCACGGTTCGTGGCATGGCTCAACCCGCGCAGAGAGTCGCGTGAGGCACTGTGGATGTTTTCCATCGCTATCTGTTTTCCAACGATTTCGGGGTGTTACAATCCTCCCAAACTTAAAAGAGATTTTGTCCTCGAAATCTAACCCCGACCAAACACTCAACGTCGCATTCAGTGAGATAAGTTGGCTCCTAATCCAAAAAGGGATACTTTCACGACGCCTTGCCTCATATACGAAACCGATTTCGTCCCGGTTATGTTTGTCACTGCATTTCTCATGATAGGCCGCCACACACATGATCTCAACGTTCGGAATGTACATCGAGTCCTCATCGAATAATTTTCCTATCTTTTAGATGTCGGTTGTCTCCCAACCTTAGGTTGTCCTTATCACCTCAAGAGCAACTTACGGTCTTAATTAACCATTTCCACCAAGGTCGCCTCAATAATCGATTTTTGCTCAAGGTCTACTTCAATGGTCTCACTACTTACTCCAATAATCAATACCATAAAGGTTTATCTTCCTTTCCTTGACGAGATTCCTAGCACTAGATTGGTCCGATCCAATCTTCAATTAATTGGTTCCTCAAACTGCCATAACATAACATGTGTAGATATCGGATTACCCCAAACTCCACGGTTACACAACTCCCAAATACATTCAAACATCGACTGGCAAATCAGCGGAAACCTTGCTGATTATAGAATTACCAATGATCGACCCCTAATTGCTAGCTCCCAGTATCCTTAAGGTTACCACATGAGTTGCAGTCCCACCAAACTCAATGATAATGCACGGAAGCACCCCAACGGTCACTGTACTTAATCGAGTGTTGACACCTATCATCAAAATGGTTACACCTCAGTTGTGGATATACCACCATAAAATTCCTTCCAGATTCTGCACTGATGAATTAAAGTTGACACCTATCATGGTACTAAACTCCGAAAAACATATCACCATAACTTCTTTATTCTGGAAGACTTAACCAGATGGTACACATCCGACCATCGGCTCATAACCCACCGAAATCAAGCAACAACCCAATGACTTTTTCTCGAAGATTTACCGACATAGCAAGATTACCATTCAAATATCAGGTAGATTGCATAATTCTAATATGCCAAACATTCATGCGTGCACCCATTCATAACCGAAAACCCAAAATTTCAAATCCAACCACCAGTCAGTCCTCCGACACTTAACTTCCAAGGACCCCTCTAGTCCTTACTATCTACTCGTTCTACAGAAGGGTTTAAACCTATAACCACGATTGAGTTCAAGGTTTTTCAAACTAATATGCCAATTTGAAACTTTATAAAACACCTAATTTGCAAAGCTTTAACACAATAAATCGTACCATTAAAATTCACTACCGCTTACGCAGTAGGTGTATAAAGTGGTCGCAAACGTCGCACGTATAAAACCCTTTCGAAATTCATTTAATTATCATTCAAGCTAATAATGTTGACGACGAAAGACGTTCAACAAACCTTTCAAAGGAACCACTATGGTCCCAACGTCCAACTCTTTGTTCCATGAATAAAAACACTTGTACGTACTAAGACAGTGTGTAACAAGATGTTTGTACAAAACCCCAGAAGGGAAATCCACATAATCAGATTCCAAAAGTTTCTTATTTAACCATAAAATGACATGAAATAGAATTTCCTAACATGACTCGCATATATCAGTTTAATCCCCAATACTTAGTAAAACATAGATGCATGCAATTTGATCAAACGTAAAATGATTTAGGTCGACTTCAAACCTTAAGCCACACGAACAAAATGTTCTTTACCCCAATATAGTGGTTATAGTCATATACACCCACAAACCAATGTAACGTACTTGCGTGAACCTTTAAAAGTGACGCCAACGACCGTAGACGTAGAAAACAAACATTTAATATAAACCATCATAGACTCTCCATACATTTACTCGCGACATGGTGTAAATTAATTCGTGCAACAAACAATATACGGCAAAATGTTCGCAAAACTCAAAACAGAATTTTCATGATATCAAACTCCCAAAGTTTTCTCTTTTATTCACAGCACGACACAAAATAATATTACACCACAAGACTTGTATGAGATGGTTTATTTCACAAAACTAGTAAAGTGATTTGTGTATGCGCTATGGTTAAAACATGAAATAGTCTATGTCGGTTTCAAGTTCAAAGCCAAATAATGATATGCTTTCATCGTTCTAAAACATTAGTTAAAACATTATGACGGAGGTTCCAAATAAACATGTATGCATACTAAATGCAACCAAACAACTTGCTCTAGGCTCAAAGAAAACAATACCACTGGTCGCCATTAAAATCACCACATTAGATCCACAAAATAAACTCAATAAACTCAAACACCAAAATAATAGAAGATAACTCTTCGTCCAAAACCTTAACATATGTGGAGGAGATCCAATGTTAAAGTCATAGACCGCAGTTACATGTCCAAGACCCTAAACAACATCAAAATACGCACATCGCAAAACTCGAAATAACGTTGGACAACAATGAGAATAAAGAAAATCCTTAACAAAGTTTGCAACCTCATGCCATAAAATAATTTTGTGCATGTTCGAAAACATGGTTAAAAACCTTATGTGTGCTAAAAATTGCTCCAAGATTTGTAATATGATCCACATGATGATTTGAAAACATGAGAAATAATTGATGCAATTTATTTTAGAAATAGATTATGTGTGTGAAGTTAATCGGCACTCAACATCTAAAAGCCACGCTCCCCAATTTCTTAGTCGCACTATCATCATCCCGATGCTCAAACATCTTAAGACAATAATCAAGGATTTCATAGGTTCATCTAACAACTTCTCTTTCAATAATGTTGGTTCCAAAAGCCTATGGTTCTAATCCAACCAATCATTCCGACCCGAAAGGGTCCACTTAATGCATTTACCATGCTTATTGTCACTCCAAATGACGAACGCTAAAATCATTAGCTTCTTCTAACGACTACCCGCTTAAAACTTCTTCACTACCCCAACGGTTGTCACGTCCCAGTAGTCCAAGTATACCCATGTAACTCGTAGGTTCACCATAACACTGGCTAGGTGCAATCATGAACGTACTGTAACACCCAGAAAATCTAAAGGTAAGTATTTACACCTCTTATCCTATTAAGTGTATTATTTAAGTAATTTAAGTTCTTTTATATATGCATGGTCTTCTTATAATATTATTTTAGTTGTATTCATTGACATGGCTAACCTCGCGCTCACGGGCTAAGAGCCTAGCGCGATTGTGACTCACGATAGTGACAAATGTCACTATCGTCGGGCATTATCGCCGTCGGGGTCTGAGGGTTTAAATGATACCTTTGACTGATTTTATCTTCATTTCTCTCCTCCTCACGTTTTGTTGGGCGATTTTAGTGACCACCAAGGGCGATTTTCTCTCTTAAAACCCTAACCCTCGTTACTTTCAACCTACAACTTGTTGGGGTTTTGGATTGCATTAAATTCTTCTCAAGGGAGCATTTATTAGGGCTTCTCAAGTTCAACCTCCATCTCAAGGATCCAACCACTTCAATCTAGGGTTTCTATTTTCTAGGTTTTAATCCAAAAACCTAGATTGTGAGTTTACTAAATCTTTGTAAAAACTAGATACACATCATAATCTCCTACTTGTTATTATTGTATCTTTACTCGAAATGTTCAACATTAAATGTTCAAGTATTTGGGGTTCCTCATGGAAATATGTTTATGTGTAACTTGACATGATTTAATGTATGCATATATTGGTATTATGATGATTTCTACTTGGAATGCCTTTTGGTGATATATTATCTACATGACAAGATTGGTTGTCATACGAGTCTTACGTTGGAGTTTATGCTAATTAGGATGGTAGTATTGTACCCATGGTTGGTATTGAAATATACTTGGTTGAAATATGCCTCAAGACCTCCTATAAATTATGTTGGATGAACCGAGTCAGTAGACACTAGGAGGATGTAGTCTTGGGCGCCACCGTGATGGTATGTGCCTAGACCTCCACCATTCGGGGTAATGCCATGGTTGAAGTCCTCGGGTGTGCCGGGCCTTTCGGATGTCACTCTTGTTAGTTGGCATCAAGGTATATCATCTCTTTGGATGGAACTTGATTGGTGCTATGGGTCTCCCCTATTGACTTCACATTTATTGAACATTGGTTAACTGCTGATAAGAATTGTAATTGATCTTATATGCTATTTATTGTTCAACTCACTAGGCTTTTTGGCCTAACACTTGTTGGTGTCGATGTGTATCTCAGGTTCTAGTGGCGCTGCTTCTAAGCATGCGTAGTTTCTTTGGGTGAGAGCTTGGGGAATTTGCACTTGGACTTATATTTTTGGAGAAGACGTATGAGTTTATAGATGACACCCTTTTTGTAATCTATTTTCTAGATATATAAATTATATTAGTTGGTTGTTATTTATTTAGTCGTTAAATTACAACTGTAATTAAACAGGTTTGAATGTTTCCCCATTTTTAGGAGGCTCTTGCTTTGGAAATTTTTATATACCACATGTCCGTTTTTCGGATTTTTGTTATCCCTATTTTTAGGGTATTACAAGTTAGTATCAGAGCTTTAGTTTAGGTGAACTAGGTATTGTTTTAGCATATCTAGACTTAAGCTTTAGACATTATTGTTTCACTATCCACTTGGGGTAGAAGTCCTAGGTGGGGAGAGTGTTAGGAATTACGGAATTACGCAAATTAAAAGTTGTAATTGTGGTAACAAGAATCCTTGTGTATGATATGTTCATAATTTCACTTAGCTACTGCTATTATGAACACATTGTTACATGAGTATGCTTGCAAATGCCATTATTATGATAATTGAAATGTGTATTAGTACGTACAATGAGTTCAACTCACTTAGTCTTTTCTCAATCTATTTCTCATTCATGTATGGCAGATAGTGATGGTAAACACTCGAAGCAGGTTACCGAATACGCCAGAGGGTCACGTGGAAGTAGAATCTACTGTTGACCGACCTCCTATGGTCGAAACCTCCAGGGGACCTCCCATACCCACTATCTTGGGAGGAGGACCCGAGCATATCCCACGTACGAACCTTACTGCTGACAATGCTATCATGGAAAAGGTGACTATGGAGACCAGAATCAGAGATAGTATGATGCTAGCCATGAACTCGGCCATGGCCTAACAGCAAGAGTTCTTTATGAAGCTTCTGGAAGATCGAGATGTCAGTCACCGACAACCTGAGACGATGGCGGAAAACATTGTAATGGGGTCGGGTGGTGGACCGGCCGTGGTGTTGACTGAAGACCAGGTGGAGAACGGGAGCAAGGGAAAGGCCAATGGATGCACCTATAAAGCCTTTCTGTGGTGCAACCCGAAGGAGTTTGCAGGTTCCGACAACTCGGTTGTTTGCATGTACTGGCTTAAGGAGGTAGAGATGGCCTTCGAGTCTAGTGATTGTGACATCTCGCAATGGGTCAAGTTCGCTTCTCAACTGCTTAGGCGAGAGGCTTTGATCTGGTGGAATCTTACTCGATCCGCCCTCACTCCTGAAGTTCTGGCTAAGTTAACTTGGTCGGTGTTCAAAGAGAAAATAAGGGACAAGTATTGTAGTGAGCGCTCGTTGGAAAAACTGGAACGGAAGTTCAGGGATCTGAAGAAGGGGACTCTGTCCATTGTCGACTACTCCAAGCTCTTTCTGGAAAAGTTGAATTTGGTAGAACATCTGGTCCCCGATGAGAGGTCGAAGATTAAATCTTACCAACAAGGGTTAGCAGCCGAGATGAGGACGGCGGTGAGAAACGTTAGAGGATTGACATTGCAAGAGGTCATTGAAGAGTACTTGCTCATAGAGGATGACATGATTGCAGAGAAAGAATAGAGAAGGCAGGTCGGGGAGAAGCGGAAATGCGAAGGGCCATCTGGGCCCGTTCGGCAGTCTAAGCAGTTTGTGAGTGGAAGAATTGATGGCAATCGAAAGGAAGGTCGGTGGTGCCACAAGTTCAAGACCAAGCACTCAGGCTCATGCAAACCAAGAACTTACTCGGGTCCGGTCTATTGCGCCAAGTGAGGCAAGAAGGAGCACGCGACCCGAGAATGTCCTATCCGGGGACCGGTGTGTTTCAAGTGTCGGGAACCGGGCCATATGAGGAAGGATTGCCCGAATCTAGTGGGTATCAACCGTGGAAATTCCTTTGGATCTTCAGCGCGAGTCGATCAACCATCGAGGGCGCCAAGCCGAGCCTTCCGTATGACTACCGAGGAGGCAAAGGAGACCGCTAATGTTGTTTCGGGTACGTTCGTAGTAAACTCCTTGCCCGCTCGTGTATTATTTGATTCGGGTGCTACATGTTCCTTTGTATCGGATATTTTCTGTAAAAGTTTGTCACTCCTAGTAGTGTCCTTCCTAATGCTTTAGTAGTAGAAGTAGCGAATGGAGATCAAGTGATCATTCGGGACTATTTTCGTGGTTGTTCTATAGAGATCAATGGGAATCCATTTGGAGTAGACTTGCTACCTATGACTATAGGAGGGTTCGACGTGGTTAGAGGCATGGATTGGTTGTCACGGCATAAGACCGACATCTTTTGCTCTAAGAAGATGATCCAAGTACCGTTGTTGGGAGGCAGAGTGGTTACCATCTACGAGGAGAAAGGGAAGGGTAACAACCTTATCATCTCCTCTCTTAAGGCTCACAGGTTTCTAGCGAAGGGTTACCCTTCGTATCTGGCTTATGTGGTGGACGCAAAGAAAGAGAAGAAGTCGATGGATGATGTGAAGGTCGTGCAAGACTATCTGGATGTCTTTCCGGAAGACTTACCCGGGTTACCACCGGAACGACAAGTGGAGTTCCAAATCGACCTCACTCCGGGAGCGGCTCCGATAGCCCGTGCTCCCTACCGATTGGCCCCGACGGAAATGAAAGAGATGATGACGCAACTTCAAGAGCTATTAGAGAAGGGTTTCATCCGACCGAGTTTGTCACCTTGGGGAGCACCGGTATTGTTCGTGAAGAAGAAGGATGTATCCATGCGGATGTGCATCGATTACCGAGAGTTGAACATAGTCATGGTGAAGAACAAGTATCCTCTACCTCGAATCGACAATCTTTTTGACCAACTCCAAGGCGCGGGATGATTCTCGAAGATTGATCTTAGGTCCGGTTACCATCAAGTGAGAGTGAAGAAGGAGGACATTCCGAAGACGGCTTTCCGAACGCGATACGGTCACTACGAATTTTTGGTGATGCCTTTCGGTTTGACCAACGCTCCGACCGTATTCATGGACTTGATAAACCGCGTGTATCGCCCATTCTTGGACAAATCCATGATAGTCTTCATCGATGATATTTTAATCTACTCAAAGGACGAGTCCAAGCATGGGAAACATTTGCGGGAAGTGTTAGAAGTACTAAGGAGGGAAAAGTTGTTTGCAAAGTTCTCTAAGTGCAAATTTTGGCTCCAAGAAGTGCAATTTTTGGGGCATGTGGTGTCTAAAGACGGAGTGAAAGTAGACCCAGAAAAGATCGAGGCGATGATGAGTTGGGAGCCGCCAACGAGTCCGACGGAGATTCGAAGTTTCTTGGGTTTGGCGGGCTATTATAGACGTTTCATTCAAGACTTCTCCAATATAGCTACGTCGCTCACCTCTCTCACAAGAAAGAACGTCAAGTTTCTTTGGACCAATGTGCAAGATCAAGCTTTCCAAACACTCAAGAAAAGATTGTGCGAAGCTCCGATCTTATCCCTACCCGAGGGATCGGAAGACTTTGTAGTGTATAGTGATGCTTCTAAGATGGGGCTTGGATGCGTACTAATGCAACAGGGGAAAGTAATAGCGTATGCGTCGCGGCAACTAAAGGATCATGAGAAGAACTATCTGACTCATGACTTGGAATTGGCGGCGGTGTTTTTCGCCTTAAAATTATGGCGGCACTACTTACATGGAACGAAATGTACTCTTTTCACGGACCACAAGAGTCTTAAGTACATCTTCGATCAAAAAGAACTCAACATGTGTTGGGTCATCTAAGATTTAAAGATAACCTCTCCTTAGTCTTTATTGATGTTTGAACTTTGTACTTTGAGTTTTGGTTCTTTGTAATAGCTTAGTTATGGTTAAACAAATCGGTGAGTCGAAGACAAACCGAAATCAACATGAAGGAAGTCTACTATGCGGATTGAGATGAACTTCAAAGTGAACTAAGCTTAGCCTGCCGATTCCTATTCGGCAGATCACCCCTATGCCGATTTCCTATTCGGCATATCCTCCTCATGTTGTCGAATCACCCTTGTTCGGCAAAGCTCTCCTATGCCGATTTCCTATTCGGAATCACTGTCACCTTTTCGGCAGCTTTCCTTCTTACTGATTGCTCCTTTATCTGTAAGATCATTTATGTCAAACCCTCTTGATTTGACATACTTCCTCATTCCCAATGATCTTCTAACAATGGGAATGGAAGCTTCCTTCTTTGAGAAGATATACACTTGGTCTAAATGTGATTGAGACGTTTATTTTCTAATTGATCTCAAAAAGATTTACCAATGAATTTTATATAGATATTGTACTTTCCTAATACAAAAGTTACCTTTTGTATTGTGATAAGTCACATCAAATATCTTATAACTTATTGACAATATCTCAACCACCCATGTCTTTACTGCTCTATGTCCTTTGCACTCATTACATTGGATAGTTTATAAAGGATGGAGGTAGCACCTTGCTACTCACGTTTCAGCTCAAGACTTCTCATTTGCAAGATTTCAAGCAGGTTGATAGTTTTCCTTTTCTCTCTAAGATTTAGTCTATGTGTTCTTTAAAGTCTTCTTAGTGTTAGATTGTTCTTGAGTAGTTCTTAGCTATTCTTTTCCGCAAACAATCTTTATTTCTCTTTGTGTAATTCTTGATATTTTATGTCAATAAAAGAATAAGAATTAAGTAAATTTTGAGTATTTTATTCAACCCCCCCCCTTCTACAATACTTGTTCTGCTATCTCGGGACTAACAAATGGTATCAGAGCGGTTGGTTTAACTTAATAAACCAGATCCGTAATGGCTTCTCCTTCAACAAAACCTGAGTCCTCTTCTCAAAATTCTTTTCATTCTGACAATGGATCTACTATCAAACCTCCTAAGTTCAATTCGAACAACTTCTCCTTATGGAAAAGTAGGATGATGCTCTTCTTGGAAGGAGCTGATAGTCGTTATCTAACTATACTTAGTGAAGGTCCTCTAATTCCAAAAGTCTGGGATAAATTTGTCAAAACCCCTAAGGATAAGGAAAAAGAAAAAGACTCTCTTTTTCAAGTTTCCGATGACTCGTCAGAGGAGGAAAGAACTTCTGCCACTGGTTGATATGTTCTGAAAAGAACAAAAGAATACACGGATGAAGATAAACGCACTATTGGACTCGACTCCAAAGTACGAGCCATTATAGCTCAATCTCTTCCAGATTAAGTGTGTCAATCTCTTGTCAATCTTAAAACTGCAAAAGAAATGTGGACGACCCTATGTGTTTTGTATGAAGGTAAAAATGAAGTAAAGAAATCTAAGAAAATCTCTCTTGTACGTAGATACGAATTCTTTTCTCATGAAAAGGGAGAATCTCTTCCCTCCTACTACAATTGTTTTAATAGTCTCTTAAACGAGTTAAAACTTGTTGGAAAACTTTATGACAACGAGGAAGTCGTATGCAAATTTATGGATGGTCTTCCAGATTTCTGGAATAACCTTTCCACGTGCATTAAGACATCCAAGGACTTGGAAAATATTCCTCTCACTTCTCTCTATGGTATGTTCCATAATCACGAACAAACCCATCTTCAAAGGAAGACCATTTTCAAAGAGATAAGAGCCCCCTCTATGGCTTTTATCAGTGATGGCTCCAAGAAATCTATGTGTGTTCCTCGTATAACCTATCCTTCTGATGATTCAGATAGAGAAAGTCATGAAAATCTAAATCACTCCTCGGAATCTTATCTTAGTGAAGCTAATGATGAAGGAGAAGACCCCTCTGTCGATCATTTGACGGAGGAGATGAGTATGCTTGCGAATTTCTCTAAGTTCAGAAAGAACTCTTCTAACAATTTTCAAAGCAACAGAAAATTTTCTTCTTCCTCTAGAAACTCCTTGAACAAATCCAAGGAGGATTGCTATGCATGTGGTAAGAAAGGCCATTTTGCGTCTGAGTGTAGAAGCAATCCTCCTAGGATCTCTAAATCTAATTCTTCTAACTCTTCTAAAAGAAGAAATCTCAGATCTATTTCTGCAGGTAGATCGCATCCTAGAAAACCTTCTCCTTCCTCGTCATTCAAAGAGCTCTCCGATAAAGCTAACAAATATAAAGCCAAGTACAAAAGAGAGAAAGAAATAAATTTCAACTCTCAAAGAAGAGGCAAAGGCCTAATGGCAGAAACTCTTGACTGGGCAGACGAACCTACCTCCGACAGCGAAAAGGAAGTATCAAGTAAATGCCTCATGGCCAAACTTGATGAAGAACCAAAAGACTCCTACTCAAGGATGGACTTCACAGCTGAGTGCTCCTCTTCTTCTTCTTAGGTACATCCCTTCTACTCTCTCTCTGATGAAGAGAAGATTGAGGCATTTGACTCTCTAACTGTACTTTTTCATAACGAAAAAGATGCAAAGAAAAGAGCCAATGCTCAAGCCAAGTCTCTCTCCTCTCAACTCCAAGATTCTCTATCCCAGCTAAAACAGTTTGATAAACTAAAAGTTGAGTTAGAGGACTTTAAGACTTTAAACTATGTGTTAGACAAAGAGAAGAACAAACTTCTAAAGAAACTTCAGAAAGAACAAGAAACTGTAAACAAATGGAACACCTCTTCTAAAAACCTTGAGAAATTTTTTCAAGATCATGTTGTTGGTGAAACTTTTGGCTTAGGTTACTGGAAAGAGGATGTTGTGTGTACTCCATCTAAAAACGTTCCTTCTCCTATTCATAATCTTCCTCTGTCTTCTAAACTACCCTCATATTCTTCTGATTTGAATGATTTTAACTCAGAAGATTCTAACTCGGTATATTCCATGGATCTTCGTGATTCAAGGAAATTTGGCATCTTCGTGTCCGCCAAATCTTCCAAGCCTCTTCTAAAAGAAGACCAAGAATCAAATGAGTTTGTCAAGCCTGTAAATGATTTTCTTATGTCTTTAAAACTAAAAGAGGTTTCTTCTTCTTCTTCTCATTCTTCTAAAAAGGCTCCTCTCCTCTCTAAAGGAAAATTTGTTGCTGTTGACCTTCCCAACAAAAGAAAGATTACACCTTCTTCAAAAGGTAAATCTCACATGAACACAACTGACTTCATCCCTAGAGCCTTAAAGATAAATAAGTCCAAAGGAATCTCTATCAACCCTTCTTCTTCTTCTGAAAAGGGAATCCTTGGACCAGTACCCATAATCCTCACGTTCCGTACAGCTATCCTATTCCTCCTCACTTATCTAAACCTATTAAATCTAAACCTCAAGGAAAGGTAAAAGCTTCCTCTCTTGAACCAGAGAAAAGATTCATCTACAGAAAGTGTTACAATTGTGGTGACACTTTTCATCTTGCCAAAGACTGTCCTAAAGACCGTATAGAAAGATATAGTCAAACTAACCCTGCTTTCTCTTCTTCTTCTTCTAACCCTAAAGGACCCACCTCAAAATGTGTTCCAAATGACTAATTTGTTTATGTCTACAGGCCTATGGGCATCATCAAACATGGTATCTTGATAGTGGATGCTCACGACATATGACTGGGAACAAATCTCTTCTTCTAGACTGTGAAAGAAAAGGGATCAACCGTAACTTTTGGTGACAACTCTCGTGGTTCCACTAAAGGTTATGTAACTCTTTCTAACGGTTCCATTACTTTTAACAAAGTTTCCTATGTGGAGGGTCTAATGCATAATCTTTTAAGCATTAGTCAACTATGTGATTCAGGTTACTATGTGATTTTCAGAGAAAATGATTGCCTCATCACTGATAAACGTTTTCACATTGTCCTATCTGGCTTTAGAAAGGACAATGTGTACGTCATCAATATGAGTGTCAAGTCAATGGAAGATGAAAGCATCTGCTTCATTTCTGAAGACTCAGAAAAGAAGAACTGGCTCTGGCATAAACGTCTTTCTCATCTTAACTTCAAGACGTTGAATGCTCTCTCCAACAAAGAGCTTGTTGTCGTCTTGCCAAAAATTTCTTTCTCAAAAGAAAAGCTATGTGTTACTTGTGAGACAGGCAAACTGACAAAATCTTATTTCAAGTCAAAACAGTGTTTCTCAATCTCTACTCCTCTCCAGATGTTGCATATGGATCTTTGTGGGCCTGTCAGCATACCCAGCCTAGGTGGAAAAAGGTACATTCTTGTCATTATTGATGAATACACACGTTACACTTGGGTATTCTTTCTCAGGTACAAAAGTGATACACCTGAAGAAATCATCAATTTTATTAAGAAATCTGAAGTTCTTAACGGTCAACTAGTCAGATCTATCAGAAGTGACAATGGGACCGAATCCAGAAATGCTACCTTGGATGCATTTCTCTGTGACAAAGGTATCTCTCAAAACTTTGCAGCAGTCAGAACTCCACAACAAAATGGTGTTGTGGAAAGGAAGAATTGAACACTATGTGAAGATGCAAGGTCCATGCTAAGTGAATCAAATCTTCCAAACTACTTTTGGGCTGAGGCTGTTAATACAGCTTGTTTCACTCAAAATCAATCTATTATTGTGAAAAGACACAACAAGATTTCCTATGAAGTCTTTTATGGCCGAAAACCAAACATTGGTTTTCTTTATGTTTTCGGTTGTCTGTGTTTTATCTTGAATGATCGAGATCATCTTGGGAAATTTGATCCCAAGGCTGATGAAGGTATATTGTGGGTTATTCTCTCTCTTCTAAAGCCTACAGAGTATACAATCTAAGGAGAAAATGTATTGATGAGTCAATACATGTGAAGTTCGATGATCACAAGACGTCTTCCATATCTTGTGATGATACTGAGCTTCATGAATGTATTATTTCTTGTGTTAGAGAAGATTCTCCAAATCTTCTGTCTTCAGGACCTCCATATGTTCCATTCTCGGTACCATCTACTTCCCTCCATCATGGTTCGGAAGCACCCTCACCAGTTACCGAACCCACAACTCCTACCGAATCCATATCACCCACCGAACCCACTTTACATACTTCTCCTTTTCAACACACTCATCCTATACCCAACGATCCTTCACCTTCATACTCTCCAAACACATTTCCTGCACCTCTTCCCGCAGCTCTAAAATGGACCAAAGATCATCCGATTAATCAAATTATCGGTGATCAGCAAGTAGGTGTCCAAACTAGAAGAGGTGTTGGAAATATTTGTCTCTATGTGAATTTTCTCTCTATTGTTGAGCCCAAGAAAATTAAGGAAGATCTAGCAGACTCTTGTTGGGTCACTTCCATGCAAGAAGAGTTGTCTCAATTCGAAAGAAACAAAGTCTGGAGAAGTGGATGAAGTGGGTACTGTTATCTGGAACAAAACCATACTTGTTGCTCAAGGATATAGGTAGGAGGAAGGTATCGATTATGATGAAACCTTTTCTCCTGTTGCTAGACTTTAAGTAATAAGAATATTTCTCGCTCATGCTGCTCATAAAAACTTCCGGGTCTTTCAAATGGATGTAAAGAGTGTTTTTCTCAATGGAGAACTTGTTGAAGAAGTCTATGTGAAAAAACCTCCTGATTTTGAAGATCCAGCTCATCCTTATCATGTGTTCAGACTTGATAAGGCTCTCTATGTGGATAATATCATTTTCAGTGCCACTGATGAAACTCTTTGTCAAGAATTTGCTTCTCTCATGAAAAGTAAATATGAGATGAGTATGATGGGTGAGCTTACTTTCTTTCTTGGCCTTCAAATTAAACAATCTTCTGAAGGTATTTTCATAAATCAAAGTAAATATATTCGTGATCTTTTGAAAAAGTTTGATTTTGAAAATTGCTCTCCCATGAAAACTCCAATGGCACCTCCTCTTAAGATTCATGCTGATTCAGCTGGCAAGTCGGTTGATA
This sequence comes from Arctium minus, assembly GCA_954870635.1. Classification (NCBI taxonomy): domain Eukaryota; kingdom Viridiplantae; phylum Streptophyta; class Magnoliopsida; order Asterales; family Asteraceae; genus Arctium; species Arctium minus. The sequence goes on from OX941081.1 coordinate 150,492,249, forward strand.
TCACGTATTATAGAGGGATGATAGGGTCTCTTCTTTATCTAATAGCTAGTAGACCTGACATCATGTATGTTACGTGTCTGTGTGCACGTTATCAAGCCAATCCCAAGGAATCTCACTTGGCGGTTGTGAAACGTATTTTTAGGTACCTAAAAGGTACTTTCAATCGGGGTCTTTGGTATCCCAAGGACTCAGGTTTTGATCTAATTGGCTATTCAGATTCTGACTTTGCAGGGTCTAAAGTTGATAGGAAGAGTACAACTGGCAGCTGTCAATTACTAGGTGGAAACTTGGTCAGCTGGTCCAGTAAGAAGCAGAATTCGATATCTACCTCTACTGCCGAAGCTGAATATGTTGCAGCTGGAAGTTGTTGTGCTCAGATCTTGTGGATGAAAAATCAACTACAAGATTATGACAAGTTCTATTCTCATATACCGATTATATGTGACAATTATAGTGCTATAGCCATTGCCAACAATCCAGTGTTGCACTCCAGATCTAAACATATTGATATTCACTATCACTTTATAAGAGATCATATCTCTAAGGGTGATATTGAAGTTCACTTCATTTCTACAGATCTTCAACTTGCAGACCTATTTACAAAACCACTGGATGAGGCACGATTCAACTTCCTTGTGGGATCCTTAGGTATGTTAATTTTTTGTTAAAAAAAATTTATCTCTCTTTTACCGAAATTCTTTCGATATTCATCTTGCCGAAGTATCTCTCATACTTCGGTACTTCATGCCTTCGGTATTTCTCTTTTTCGGTATCTCTTGATTACCAACAATTCTCTCATATCGGTAAATATCTTATTTCGGTATATCGATTACCGAAGTATCTCTCATACTTCGGTACTTCATATCTTCGGTATTCCTCTTACGTACCGAATTGTTTCCCTAACACTTTCCCTATTCGGTATCTTTAATACACTTCTTGCCGAAATATCTCTCATATGAGGCGCATTGATTTCGCATTGGTAATTTTCGACTCTTTGATTACTGCCATCTTGCTACCACGAACTCACAACGTGGCTCTTCCCCGTTTTATCTCTCTGATCATCAACCACAAGCTCTCTGCTCAACTACGTGTCGATGGAGCACTACCTGAGCCGACGATTACGTTTGACTTGCCAAATTCTCAAATAAGCAAGCAAACAATTTTTAAGACGATCAAGCCTACCGACGCTCCCCTCACCCCAGGTATGATCTCTTTCATCTCCTCTCCCAATCCGATTTGGGGAACACTTTTTGAAAGTGGTACCGAAGGGGCCACACTTTCTCAAGGTGCTTCCAAATTGGTGGACCATTCTGCCCCCAAAACTTCCCGAGCCAAATCGGTGGCCACTAAAAAGAAAAAGGTTATCGGTAACGTCGCACTTGCTTCAATGACTTTGCCATCGACCAAACCTTCGGTGGCTATCCCGGTCATTTCCCCTTCTCCTTCTATTAAGCGACGGGGTTCAAAATCCCCTCCTAGGTCTCGCTCTAAGAGGCTTTGGAAACCTTCGGCCGATCCTCACAGTCCATCTACCGAATCTCAAAAACCGGCAGATGTTGAACTTCCCCCTCCTGGGCCACGGGGATCTGCAAAATCCACACCCACCTCTTCCGAATCCTCTCAAAAGGGTTTGGTTGTACAAACGGAGTCCTACAATATCCCTTATTCTCCTTTTCTTTTGGAGGTTGAAGATGAGTCGGTCTCCTCTCCGGGTCAACATTTTGTTTCTTCTTTCTCCCTCAATTCTCTCTTCCCGCAAAAAAAAACATAAAACATAAAAAAGGGCCACTGAATTTATAAGTTCTTTGTGTCTTGTAATTTTTATGGGTGTCAGTACCATTTTTTTTTATTCGTGTTGGTGTCATCATCAAATAGGGGAAGAAAAATTATTGGGTCACAAATTGATTTGGTGATGACTCTCCTACCAACACTTAGAAAGACAATAAGACTTCTCTCAACAAGGGCCCTCTATCCACCAATCGAGCTCTCACCCCAGGTATGTTTTCCGTACTAAATTCTCCCGATCTACAATGGGTTGATGCTCTTGACACTCCGGTATCCAAGGCTCCCTCATCTGTAGTAACCCCAATCTATAATGGGTTGATGCTCCGCACTTGATTCGATGACCATACGACCGAAAGCGGAGGCACTCATCATCTTCCTCTCCCTCTCCTCTCAAGAGGCTGAGGAAGGTTTCAAGGGCCAAGCCAACTACTCCATCCACTGATTCTCCACAATCGGTAGGTGTTGAAATTTTCCCATCCGGGACCCGGGACTCTGCTAAACCTAAAGCCACCTCCTTTGTATCCTCCCAAAGGAATACAATTGTAAAATCGGGGACCTCTATTATTCCCTTATTAATCTTTTCCTTGGTTGATAAGGATGACTTGGACTCCTCCTGTTAGAGCACAGTTTTATTGGATTCAAGATCATTAATATCTGAAGATGGAAATCTGAAGTCAAAGCTGATAAAGTTAACTCTCAACAAATAGTCTAGGGTCCTTTGTAATAAATAGTCAAATTTTGTTTATGTATTTTCGTTTTAGTCCTTTTGTTTTAAACATAGGTTTATGGTATTTATTTGTATTTTTAGGTTTTTGTTTAGTGGTTGTGTTGTATGCGTCGTACATTGAGAGAAACAGAGAGGTATTGAGAGAGAGAGCAGCGGCGAGAGAGAAAAACAGAGAGAGAGAGATTGATCGATTTCTTCATCAACACTTATAATCATTCGATTCGATTGATAAATCAATATCAGGTTTGCATAATCGTATTGCTTAATTGTTTACTTGATTGAATCGTTAATCACAGGGACACACAATTGGTATCAGAGCAGGTTGAAATCAAAAGAAAATTAATTTTCTCGACAATGTTTTATATGTCCAAATTCAATTTTTGAATGTTTGATTGTTAATCGAGTAATTTTTGTTTGGATTGTGATCGATTTGCCTATTATCTTGACTGGGTATTGATTGTTTTGAGTATTGCATCGATTTAGATTGCTTATTTGATGATTTTGGTTCTGTTCAGTCTTTCACAAGCACAGCACTGTCTTATTGATTGATTTTTAATAAAAGTGTTGGTTTTTGAAATTAATTGATTCCTATCAGTTCTAGTTGATTAGGAGATCGAATTGGCAAAGTTTTGTAGTGTAATTTTGAGTTTTCGATTGGTTTCTGGGTTGATTATTGGTTTCTGGGTCGAAAACTTCAAGAACATACCGGTCGATATTCAAATCGGCAGCTTATCGGTCGACCGCATAATATCGGTCGACCGCGTCAACTCTCGATACCGGTCGCCCGGACATCTCACAGTTCATACCAGTCGTTACCTTACCGGTCGACACAATACCGATCGTTACCTTACCGGTCGACACAATACCGGTCCAAGCAGGATACCGGTCGAAGGTTCGGTCAAGCAATACACCGGTCGTAGCAAGACACCGGTCGTGATATCTCTTTTGCGCCAACAGTTGTTCACGTAAACCCTCTTTGCGTCATCCACGTGTCACGCAAAACTCCAACTCGCGCGACCTGCCTCTTGCGCAATCTGACGTTTGCGCCAACCTCGTCTCACGCAAACTGACTTTTGTGCCACCATCTTCTCGCGCAAAACTCAAGGGTTTCAAGTTCACGCGGTCCATTTTGCGCCAGCTTCTTTTAGCGCAAACCTGAACTTTGCGCCAGACACTATTAGCGCAAAATCTCTTTTGCGCCACTGCCTTTTGGCGCATTTCTGTCTTTTTGCTCCAAATTCTCTTTTTCATTATTAATCTGTATCAATGTTCTAAAAAACTCGCCGCACAGCCGCCATGGCGCGCCATGGCACCAAGGCTTGTGTGTCACGCCACGTTAAGCCCATGGCACGCCATGGCCTAATGCGCAATTATCGTAATGAGATATTTGATTTTTCTTTACGTTTTTAATGTCTTATTTGCAAGTTTTTAATATATAACCTAATTTAACTTGCTTATTATTATTGACTCATTGAGTAATACTATAAAACATACGTTTTTATATATAATATTATATATGAATTAGAAATTTGACGCCATAAGTCACGCCTTGAAAACGCCATGGCTTCGCCGTGGCTCCTAAGGCTTGAGGCTTGGCCTCGCCGCCACGCCACGCCTCACGCCATTTAGAACCTTGATATGTATTTACTTGATTTTATCTGGACTAACGATCAACTTCAAGTTTCTTATTGCATATCTTATCATATCAGTATGACTTCCAGCGAAGCTCCTTCAATCAGTACAGATGAGAATCCACCAGTACTTTTTAGAGGAGAGTATGAAAAATGGAAAAATCAGTTCCTGGATTTCATTGACAGACATGTATTAGGAGATCATATCAGAATATCTCTTAGAGAAGGAAACATGAAACTTCCAACATGGACTCATACTACTTATGATGGTACGGAAAGAAAGAGTCAAGAGATTCCAGTATCACCTGATAGATACACAGACGAGCAAAGAAAAAGATATCAAGCTGATAGATTAGCCAAATCTTTTATATTGCAAGGAATTTCCGAGGAGATTTCAAAGGAGATTTGTATCAAGTTAGAATGCAAAAAGGCTACAGGAAAGCTGTTATGGGAACAAATTGAGAAGATGATGATAGGACCAAAGATGTCATCAAGAGTTAAGTTTTTGGAAATTGAGAATTCAGAGCTAAGAGGAAAGATTTCTGCCTTGGAAGCTAAAATCCAGAAACAAGATTCTGTTTAGAAAGAAGAGAAGAAAAAGACAGCACACTTGTGCTTGATGGGTCAGATGAAGATGGAAACTGAAGCTGGTTCTGATGAAGAGATATGTGGTATGACCGAATCTGATTTTCTGAATCAAATGCATGCCATGATGTCTAAACTCCAAGAATTAGAGTCTAAACTTAAGCGTGAGAGAGGTGTCATAATTGAGAAAAATCAATCTATACATAAACTTAGCAATGATATTGCTGAGAAAAATGTATTAATTGAAACTTTACACAAAAACATAGACACCAGCGCGAAAGAGAAGACTATAATTCATAAAGAGTTATCTGAAACTGTTTCAAAGTATATAGAATGTGAGTTTAAGTCTAAAGAGCTTTCTAAAATGTACTCTTCGACTTCAAAAGAAAAGAAATTTTAATTGAAAAGGTGAATGCTTTGGAAGAAAATTTATATACTATAGGTCAGTCTGAACAAACTATTCATCTGATCAAACCCAAAGAGGATAAAGAGAATTGGGGACTCGGTTACGAGAACCCACAATGTCTCAAAAAGGGTATATCTGAAGTTCCTGCTCTTTATGATTTTGGATTTATGAAACTGGCACCTCAATACCCTGAACTTCAAGTTTTTCTGGACTAAACTGTCTGAAGAGGATAAAGCCAAGGAATATGCTAAAAGAAAGAACACAACTAAAGTTCAACTTCTGTTTCGCTATGAGAGGTTGAATAATAGTTATAGTTCTGATAAATCAAAATTTCTTTCAAATGACTATTTTGATATTTATTCTGTAAAAGAAATGGAGGCTAAGCCCATCGAAGGTAAGCTTTACGTCCCTCCTCTAGTTTTGGAAAGTAAAATTTTTGAACCGGAGAATACTCTTACAGAAGAAAGAATTTTGATGGACTTAGAATAAACTGTATTTTCTACAGTGTTCAAAAATACTGAGTTTTCTAAATTCAACAAGGCTTTAAAATCTAGTGATAAATCTGGTTCACTTGATAATGAGTTTAACTTCTTAAACTCTGATGGTGTTTTTGATGAATGTGTTGCTCAGTTTGACTTTACTTCCAAACTTCCTGATCATTCATCTTGTGTTGTTAATTCTTTCGGTCTACCACCCATGCTGATCTTTGAAAAGGGTGAAACATCAACGAAAGTTGATAAATCAGTTTCTGTGAAATCTAAGAATGCAAAAGGTAAGAAAAGGAAATCTCAGCATTCACAGAAATCGATCACCACTAGTAAGTCAAAGAAGAAGCATTTGATTGATTCTCACCATTCTAACTCTAAAGTTTCAAATGTTTCAGATTTGAGAAAGAAAAGGAATGGAGTTAAGTCTGAGTGGCAACCAAAACAGAAGATAGACGAGAATGCTAACTCATGTTCTAGTTCTGATTGTCATAAGAAGACTACTAGTAAAGATGATTTGATTGCGAATGTTGCTATTTCTAAACCAAAACTTGTCGATTCTCGCAAGAAATATTCCATACGGCAACTATTCCAATTAGCTCCATCTACTAGAAAGTTTTCAAATTATGATAGACATGATTATGCTTCTCGAAAATATTCTGATGTTTGGTTTGGCACATATCATGTTTACTCTTATCGTTCTAATTCTTCATATAGTTTTCAAAAGAAAAGCGGACCCAAATTTCAATGGGTGCCAAAATCTTGTGCTAACACAGTTGGACCCAATTACCAGTGTGTACCAAAGAAAAAGGATGAATCTGTGTTGCAGGAACCTACTGTCAAGGGGAAGTAAGAGAACAGAGGCTTCTAAGTAAATCAGCTTAGGACCCGTACTTCAAAGAATGAATGCCTTCTAAACACAACAGTTTAGGACTCGTACTTCAGTGATCAAAAGACTTTACTCCTGTGCTGATATGAAAATTGTACTCCTTGGTATATATCTGAGAAGATCAACATTCAAGGGGGAGTACATATTTGTCTGAAATTTTATGCATCCGACAGATATGATGATCAACGTTTAAGGGTCAGGAAATAAGAGGTTTAGGTACCCAATCCAAGGTACTTCTTCTCCACCTCACAGCCTATCACCCGGGATTCTCAGTCCCGATGTTTCTGCACGATCCAATGATGAATCTGCTTTTCCTGAAAGCAAGTTCGGAGGATCCCGAAAATCTTTCTGACTTCTTACTTTCCGGCACCGTGAATTAGTTGAGGAGGAGTATGAGTTGAGGGGGAGCTTCTTACCACCCATGCTTAAACTCTGCTAAAACCTATTTTGTTATGGACTGTGTGATGAAACCCACCAGACATTAGTTGAGGGGGAGTATGAATTAAGGGAGAGCAACCACCCACTCAAGTTCAAACAATTCCCGACAATTGTCTTTTGAATATATGTATATATATTTTTTTTCCTTCTCATTATTTATTCTTTGTATTTATTTATTCGTTTGTATAGTTATACTCATTCTTTTATTCTTTTGTAAATGTCGTTTATACTTAAAAAAATACAAAAAGAATGGTCTATGTGAAAAAGAACCCAAAAGAGTATGAAAAAAGGTCAAAATGTATTATTCATTTACTTTCTGTTTTATGAGATGTTATCATCAAATAGGGGGAGATTGTTGGGTCATCTAAAATTTAAAGATAACCTCTCCTTAGTCTTTATTGATGTTTGAACTTTGTACTTTGAGTTTTGGTTCTTTGTAATAGCTTAGTTATGGTTAAACAGATCGGTGAGTCAAAGACAAACCGAAATCAACATGAAGGAAGTCTACTATGCGGATTGAGATGAACTTCAAAGTGAACTAAGCTTAGCTTGCCGATTCCTATTCGGCAGATCACCCCTATGCCGATTTCCTATTCGGCATATCCTCCTCATGTTGCCGAATCACCCTTGTTCGGGACAGCTCTCCTATATTGATTTCCTATTCGGCATCACTGTCACCTTTTCGGAAGTTTTCCTTCTTACCGATTGCTCCTTTATCTGTAAGATCATTTATGTCAAACCCTCTTGATTTGACATACTTCCTCATTCCCAATGATCTTCTGACAATGGGAATGGAAGCTTCCTTCTTTGAGAAGATATACACTTGGTCTAAATGTGATTGAGACGTTTATTTTCTAATTGATCTCAAAAATATTTACCCATGAATATTTTATATAGATATTGTACTTTCCTAGTACAAAAGTTACCTTTTGTATTGTGATAAGTCACATCAAATATCTTATAACTTATTGACAATATCTCAACCACCCATGCCTTTACTGCTCTATGTCCTTTGCACTCATTACATTGGATAGTTTATAAAGGATGGAGGTAGCACCTTGCTACTCACGCTTTCAGCTCAAGACTTCTCATTTGCAAGATTTCAAACAGGTTGATAGTTTTCCTTTTCTCTCTAAGATTTAGTCTATGTGTTCTTTAAAGTCTTCTTAGTGTTAGATTGTTCTTGAGTAATTCTTATTTATTCTTTTCCGCAAACAATCTTTATTTCTCTTTGTGTAATTCTTGATATTTTATATTAATAAAAGAATTAAAATTAAGTAAATTTTGAGTATTGTATTCAAACCCCCCCCCCCCTTCTACAATACTTGTTTTGCTATCTCGGGACTAACAACATGCGGCAAAGAAGGTGGCTTGAGCTTCTAAAGGACTATGATTGTGAATTGCTCTACCATCCCGGTAAGGCCAACGTGGTGGCGGATGCGTTGAGTCGAAGGATCTATGATGGTGGTGTCAAATTATCCCTCACCAGGATCAACGTGGTGTCAAGTTTGTTGGAAAACATCAAGTCGTGTCAAATGGAAGTACTTAAGGAAGAAAACCTCAAATCCGAAGTCATGGTGAAGCAAAGGGAACTCTTAACGGAAGACAGTCATGGACTTAAACTCTTTCAAGGGAGAATTTGGGTGTCGAAGGTTGGGGAAACCGTGACCTACTTCTTGAAAAAGCGCACAAATCGAAGTATTCTATACATCCCGATAGCAGCAAGATGTATAGGGACTTAAAGTTGATCTATTGGTGGTCGGTGATGAAGCTAGACGTGGCCAATTATGTGGAAAGATGTGTCACGTGTCTCCAAGTCAAAGCCGAGCATCAAAGACCATATGGAATTTTACAACCATTGTCCATTCCCGAGTGGAAATGGGACAACATCACCATGGATTTCGTGACGAAACTACCGAAGACATTGCGGGGCCATGACACCATTTGGGTAATTGTAGACCGCCTAACCAAGAGTGTACACTTCCTTGCGATGCGAGAGACTTTGCCAATGGAGAAATTGTCCAAGCTTTATATCGATGAAGTGGTGTCAAGGCATGGGGTCCCACAATCTATCGTGTCGGATCGGGACAGTCGATTCACATCGAACTTTTGGGCTAGCTTACAGAAAGAATTGGGCACCAGATTAAATCTGAGCACGGCATACCACCCTCAAACGGATGGTCAAAGCGAGAGGACGATTCAGACTCTAGAGGACATGTTGAGGTCATGTGTCATTGATTTCGGAGACAGTTGGGACTCGCACCTACCTTTGGTGGAGTTCGCTTACAACAACAGTTACCATTCTAGTATCGGAATGGCACCGTTCAAGGCGTTGTATGGGCGGAAGTGTAGGACTCTGGTTTGTTGGCTCGAAGCGGACGAGAAACAATTCGTCGGGCCGAAAATATTTCAAGAGACGACGGATAAAGTGAGAGAAATCCGAGAAATACTGAAGGCGGCTCAGGACCGACAGAAGAGTTACACAGATAAGAAGAGGAGACCGGTCGAATTTCAAGTGGGCGATCGTGTCATGTTGAAGGTATCTCCATGGAAGGGTATTATCCGATTTGGAAAACGTGGAAAACTCAGTCCTCGTTTTCTTGGTTCGTTCGTCATTGTGGAGAAGATTGGACTTCAAGCATACCGGTTGGATTTACCACCAGAGATGGATGGAATACATCCTACCTTTCACGTATGTTATCTTCGGAAGTGCCTAGCTGAGGAGGAAAGTGTAATTCCCTTGTCGGAAATTCTAGTAGATAATGGGAATCGTGCGTAGAAGAACCCGAGATGATACTAGAGTCGAAAGTGAAAAAGTTGCGGCACAAAGAAGTAGTGATGGTTAAAGTTCAATGGAAACACCATCGTGGTGAAGATGATATGAAGAAGCGTTATCCCCAATTGTTTAATTTAGGATGAGATTTCGGGACGAAATCCTAATTAGGTGGGGAGGATTGTAACACCCAAAAAATCTAAAGGTAAGTATTTTTCCCTCTTATCCTATTAAGTGTATTATTTGAGTAATTTAAGTTCTTTTATATATGCATGGTCTTCTTATAATATTATTTGAGTTGTATATTCATTGACAAGGCTAACCACGCGCTCGTTATCGTTTTAAAGCAAGTTTTCGGGCTGTTGGGGGTGTGGCGCGATAGTGCCACGCGTTAGTGCCAAGGGCACTATCGCCGGTCACTATCACGGCGGTTGTACCGAGAGTCCTTGGTATAGCGCGACATTGTCACTATCACGGGGAGTGTACCGCGGGCTAAGAGCTTGGCGCGATTGTGACTCGCGATAGTGACAAATGTCACTATCGCCGGGCATTATCGCCGTCGGGGTCTGAGGGTTTAAATGAGACCTTTGACTGATTTTAGCTTCATTTCTCTCCTCCTCACGTTTTGTTGGGCGATTTTAGTGACCACCAAGGGTGATTTTCTCTCTTAAAACCCTAGCCCTCATTACTTTCAACCTACAACTTGTTGGGGATTGGGGATTGCATTAAATTCTTCTCAAGGGAGCATTTATTAGGGCTTCTCAAGTTCAACCTCCATCTCAAGGATCCAACCACTTCAATCTAGGGTTTCTATTTTCTAGGTTTTAATCCAAAAACCTAGATTGTGAGTTTACTAAACCTTTGTAAAAACTAGATACACATCATAATCTCCTACTTGTTATTATTGTATCTTTACTCGAAATGTTCATCATTAAATGTTCAAGTATTTGGGGTTCCTCATGGAAATATGTTTATGTGTAACTTGCCATGATTTAATGTATGCATATATTGGTATTATGATGATTTCTACTTGGAATGTCTGTTGGTGATATATTATCTACATGACGAGATTGGTTGTCATATGAGTCTTACGTTGGACTTTATGCTAATTAGGATGGTAGTATCGTACCCATGGTTGGTATTGAAATATAATTGGTTGAAATATGCCTCAAGACCTCCTATAAATTATGTTGGACGAACCAAGTCAGTAGACACTAGGAGGATGTAGTCTTGGGCACCACCGTGATGGTATGTTCCTAGACCTCCGCCATTCGGGGTAATGTCATGGTTGTAGTCCTCGGGTGTGTCGGGTCTTTTGGATGTCACTCTTGTTAGTTGGCATCAAGGTATATCGTCTCTTTGGGTGGAACTTGATTGGTGCTATGGGTCTCCCCTATTGACTCCACATTTTTTATTGAACATTGGTTAACTACTGATAAGAATTGTAATTGATCTTATATGCTATTTCTTGTTCAACTCACTAGGATTTTTGGCCTAACACTTTTTGGTGTCGATGTGTATCTCAGGTTCTAGTGGCGCCGCTTCTAAGCATGCGTAGTTGCTTTAGGTGAGAGCTTGGGGAATTTGCACTTGGACTTATATTTTTGGAGAAGACGTATGGGTTTATAGATGACACCCTTTTTGTAATCTCTTTTCTAGATATAGAAATTAGATTAGTTGGTTGTTATTTATTTGTCCGTTAAATTACAACTGTAATTAAACAGGTTTGAATATTTCCCCATTTTTGGGAGGCTCTTGCTATGGAAATTTTTATATACCATATGTCCGTTTTTCGGATTTTTGTTATCCCTATTTTTAGGGTGTTACAAGTACTGCACATGATCATCCTTGCTACCCTCGACGAGTTTCCCGTTTCTAGCGACTCTATCGACCTCAAAATATCCTATCTTAAAGTGCATAATGGTGCAATTTCACTTTCAATCACTTAAAAGTACGCTAGTTTGAGTCTAGGCATCCAAAATCAACACATAATTCTCTCAAATTTAAGCTCTGAAACCAACTTGTAACACCCTTAAATTTGGTAAGAGCAACTAATTTAAAATTTCGATATAACATCGAGTGAGGAACAAAACTTCCTACTACAATTCAAAACTCGAATACCTCAAGGTAAAATTCTACAAATAACCTCAACAATTATAAACTCCTTTTACATACAAGGACTAAATAGGAGACGGGTGTTACTTAACCCAATTATAAAATTGCTCTTCGCAATACAAAAGCGGAAGACTTCACCAAGCTATACACTCCTCGAGCACACAACTAGCACTCCTCTCTTCAAAGTGTTATTAGAACTATTCCCAACTGAAACCTGTTGCACATGTCGACAAATAAAAAGATTAGGCTAACGCCTAGTGAGTTTAAGAGTTTTACACGAATGAACATATTTATAAAAGGAATAAACTCCACTTAAAATCATAACCTTTCAAAAGATTTATTTTAAACCCGGAGACGACTCTTTTCCAATATCATGCATTTTCAAAGATGAACACCACATTACAAAACATTCTTTATAAAATGATGCAGCCCAAAACTCACCCGAAACGAGAGCGGAGATTGACTCCCAAATTAAGAAATGTGGATAAAACGTTATATCCCCAAAACACCCAAGCACGGGTGGGGTAAACACTCAACTCATAAATCATAGTTAATAACTCACCAATACGATACGTCACTGAAAAACATGGACAATAGGCCCAATACTCACACAACCATAAAATGGAAGAAAAATAAATACCAAAACTTGGGAATGACATATTTCATTCAAACCTTAATATGTGCGGGGGAAACCCAATGTTAAGGTCATCATTTACCGTCGACCACACAAATTCAACGATAGCAAGATACGACGTTAACATTTAAAATACTAATGGTCGATGACGGGGGAGACCGGTATACGTTGAGGGTGGAGGAACACACAAGTAGGTCGCCCATACGACGGTACTCGCATGAAACCTCAACGTTTCCATCTTAGGTGACGAGAACACATGAATAATGTCACCCACGATGTTATTGGATTTCACCACCTATCCCGGTTCTAGTTCCGCCATAATAGACATCAAAATCCTCAAACCGTTTATGCCTCTAATGCTTACTCCGTCAAGTTACAACTCAAGGTCTTACAGACAAGGGTGCCTATTCAATCTAGACGAGTTTCACCTCAAAGGCTTGCGCCCTCTAGTGCCTACTCGCTAGTGACCCAACGGTCAACAGTTATAACCAACATCACATGCCCTCTAAAACAGACAGACATATGTGCCTATGGATCTAATGCAACACAGTCTAACATTACATGACTCCAATTGAATGACCAAAACACCCAAAACATGTAACTCTCAAATGACACGTAATAAACGCCATCAAACTCAAGACTCCACAATGGGCTATTAAATTGGACTAATGTCCTCAAGGCTCATCTTAGTCAAAATCGAGCCAAAGGCTCAACAATTTACTTAAATCTCCAATAAAGCCAGTGTAAACATTAAAACACGTTTGACCAACGGTTATGCAAACCCAACGACCAAAAGTATGAATAACTCAAAACTCATCATTGGTCGAGGCATACCATTTTCCAAATGAACTCATACGCTTATATTTCCAAAATGCCTCATAATACAAAATATGCATTTCCAAAAGGTTTATAAGATCAAATACACAAAAGGTGACATTTACAACTATGAACTCCATTTATATGTGTAAAATCATCAAGGAAACATAACAACATGATTTATCTACCAAAATGTTCAAAATCTCAAATATGGGGCTCTTACAAAAATTTTAAAGCCAAACACCTCAAATAATCAAAATCCACCAAATAACTCAACAAGTAGTAATTTCATGATAAACACGTAAATACTTTAAAATGGGCATTTTGGCATGTACAACGTTTTTACAAATCAACTTGAACTCACCTTGCTAAATTTAGGCTAAATCTAGATTTTACCCAACTTAGAGCTTCCTTGAAGAAACTTGAATCCACAAGCATAATCCTTCCAAAACCTAGATTCACACATTTTCAACCATAAATATTTACATCCCACCATAAAGAAACATTCCTCAAACATTATACATAAAGATCTCAACTTATACCAAAACCCTAATTTCCATAGTTGAAGAAAAGAGAATATTACCTTACCCATAACTTGAATCCATCAACAATGCACTTCTAGATCACCAAAATGAGCCACAAACTTCCCATCTTCAAAATAGATAAAAAGGTTGGGTGAAACCCTAAGAAGCTTGGTGGAGAAGATGAAGATGGAGAGATGATGGTTCTAGCTTCCAAAACTTGCTAGATGGTGAAGAATCACTTAGATTTAGGAGAAAACTCTCAAAAATGGGTTAGGGTTCGCATTGGAGGTTGGAGGGTCGATTTGGGAGAGAAATGGGGAGAAGATTTGAGGTTTGGATGAGAAATGGGGTTTGGGGCCGGTTTTCTCTCTTTAAAAGCGCACAGTAGCTCCGCGCGGATGGCGGCGTGGCCTGACCCGTGCGGACCACTGTAGTCGCGAGGAAAAAGAGCCCCGCGCGGTTCGTGGCGCGGCTCAACCCGCACGGAGAGCCACGCGGGGCACTGTGGATGTCTTTATTCGCTATCTCTTTGGCCAACGATTTCGGGGTGTTACACAACATCCCTCCCGGGGTTACCCGGTATAAGGAACCCCGGGTTTCCCCGGCTACAACAATCCCCGGCTTCCCCGGTCGAGAACTCCCGGGGTCGCCGAGTGGGAACAACTCTCGGCCCCGCACCAAGATTCAGCGGCGGCGCTGCTGCGCAAACCACAGCGGCGGCAATGTTTTTCGAGCAATAGAAATCACCTCGCCTTCTCACAATCGAGGTTTCAATCCTCTTTAACCCTTCGACTAGCAACCGAAACAAACTACGATTAAAACTCCAATACCCCAAAATGCGAACATCAGACTACCCTTCTCTACCACTATTCAACATAAAACAATGAACATAAACCCACCGTGGCTAAAAAGGCATCATCAATAGAAAGCTTACCTTGTTGAGGATTAGTGCAGACTTGAATCTCAAAGAGAAAATGCTCCTTTGCTTTCCTTCTCCCAAAATCTCCTTCAAGATCCCTCTCTCGAAAATGTTCAGCCGTCTAAATGAAAATGGGAAGGATCCCTAGGGTTTAATCATTTTTTTTTCAAAGTTCCAACTAGCCCCTCCAACTTTGCACTTTGGACAATTAGTCACCCAAACTCTACAAATTCATACTTGAACCAGGTTATTATATTCATCTTGCACATTTTTGTATTTTTCCAATATTGTTGTTGGTTACAAGAAATTCACTAGACCTTTCGGTCTAATACTCATTTTCAAAACTAATGTATTCTAGGTGTATGTCATGTTGGAATTGCCAGCTTGGGAAAAGGGTAAGTTGTAACATTGAATTGAGAGTGGGTTCTAATTACCGATCCTCTAGTAGTGTTGTATAGTTTATGTTTCCATTTGAAACTCGAGTGGTATATTTATCAATAAGAATATTAGCTTCAATTATAATTTATCTATTTTGTCGTTAATATTTTATAGAAGATCAAGGAAATTTGTGTCAAAGAATCCTTGATCAATCGTTGGTCGAACGCTTATTTATTATTGTGGTTAGAATTATTCTTTCTGTCGTTATTTTGAGGTGATTATGGGAATGTTGTATTATTACCCAGGTGGATCTTTTATTGGTTGATTTCTTGTTATTTGAGATAATTTTGAAAACCGGTTCATTACATTGCATGAAACCGTGAACTCATTGAGTTTATTAGTTGATTAATCTCATGCATCTCATGAGTAAGAACTTTTGTAGTAGACAAAGGCAAATGGCATGTATAGGCCAACTAGGCTATATCTAGATTGAAGCAATTACCACTTTAATAATTGCTTTTAGGTAATGCTTTGGTTGGGTATGGAACAAACTAGGTGTTTTAGACATTAGATTTGATAAGAGTCATAGAAGTCTTTCGTTGTCAGTTGTGTTTTCACTTTTGGAGTTCCATTTAACTAATTTGTAATTTAAATACATTAAATTATCAAGGTTTTACAACGAGGAGGACGAAACGTCCCACGATGAAAAGAAGGGTGTTACATGTGTGAAATTATCTACAAAAAATGAAGGCAACATCGTAGTTGGATGTTTAGGGGGAGGGGTGTCGTCGTTGGAGGAGTGAGAGGGATGTCAGGGAACAGGGAGCGTTGGGAGGGTTTAAGTATTATTACTATTATAATGTTTTAAATGTTTGTACACAAACTTTTTCTTAATAAAAATAAATAAAATGACCGAAATGCCTCTTAACCTAACGGGTTTACTTACGAGACGTCAAGAAATGTTTTAAGTAAATTGAAAGTTGAAACAATGGGATGTATGATATAATTTCAAAACTGTAGTGGCAACCGAATAGTTGGTGCAAACTACATAGTCGATTGGTGTAATTTGCTCTATTTTCCATTATTAGTCAATAATCTTTATTATATTACTAGACTAATAGAACGTTGCATCTTTTAAAATGGAGCGAGTAACTTATAATTTAATCTTTATTATTTTCATTAAAAAAAAAAATTAAGGAATCTCTTGTGAACCACATAAATCTTGTTTTTTTAATAAAATTATCTAAAATATATTTTAATAAAATTAAAAAACTAGTTAATCATAAAAAATCAAAGTTTAAGATGACGTGAGGTGTGACGTGGCAGCGAGGTCAAGCCTCAAGTTTTACTGGTTATAGCGAGACCATGACGTTTTTCAAAGTGTGGCTTAAGGCGACAAATCTGTATATAATATGTGTACACATATGTGTGTGTGTGTGTGTGTGTTTATCTCATTGTCTTGAACAATAATGATTAAGTTATTGACACTTTAAATTCATATAAAACGATAAACAAAAAGAATTTCAAATTTATAATCGATACTAATGGACAAATTTTAATCGAATTTGTCCATGCACATAATCGAAAAATTGAAATTACACAAATTCGTAACGTCATGGTCACGCCTTATATCGACGCCAATAGGGAAAACATGGTAGCAAGGTAACGCCTCAACGCCATGGCATGCCAAAACTCGTTTTTTACAACATTGTGATAAATTATCAATATTCCAACAATGAATATTGAGTGGGTAAAAATTAAATTTGAACTTAAACCCACATAACAGAATGTTACCTTTTTCTTAAAGAGAAAATAATATTTTATTTATAGAGAGATTATATGGAAATTGCGTCTTTTTTTTTTCAAAATATTCCGCACTAAACTCATGTATTGGTTGGTAAATGTACAAATCTATATTTATATTTGATGCCAATCTATATTTATATTTAATTTTGGTAACCATTATTAATATTTTTAAGTTTTATATTTTAATTCAATTTTATTATGTTTTTTTGTGACTTATACATATCTATACTACATTATAAAGATGGCATAAAAAACTCTTAAAAACAAGTCTTAAAGTTTAATGTACAACTATTTAATGCTAATTACTTAAAAAACAACCATTAAAACTGTATGTACTACACTTAATGCTATTTATTAATTTTCAATCATTATCTCTAACCATTTTAACTCTCCTAAAATCATTTTTCCCACTTTAATTCCCCTAAAATAACTCTCAGTATAATTAAATATAGAATAAAAATCAAATTTTAAATATAAAAATATAAAATATAATTAAAAAAATCTAACAGAATATTTTATAAAAAAAATTATATTATTAAACCAAAATAAATTACATTATATTATTAAATCTAAATTAAACAAATTTATATAAAAAAATCATTATCAATCTCTCACAACCAACCAAAATCGTAATGTAAATCGACAAAAAAATAAAAATTAAAATGAAACGTTAAAATCGTGATGTATCTAGCGGCATTACGCGAGTATACTTCTAGTAATATTTATATAAAAAAATATTTAAACAAAATATTCAATTTCGCTAACATTAAACCACTAGTTTTATAAAAATTCAAGAGTGAATTACGTTTTTAGTCCCTGCGGTTTGTTGAGAATTTCTATTTTCGTTTTTATGATTTTGAAATTATATTTTCATACCCATAGTTTATAATTTATTACCTTTTCCATCCTTATAATTTAATTTTTATTGGTTTTTCATCCTTATGGTTTGAAATTCATTTCTATTTTAGTCTTTCATATTTAAAAGTAGTATTTTGCCCTCAGGGATGAAAATAGAAATGAATTGCAAACCATAGAGACGAAAACTAAAATTTCAAAACCACATGACAAAATTCGCAATTTTTAACAAACCACAGGGACTAAAAACGTAATTTACTCAAAATTCAAATACCACTGAACTAATGATCCTTAATAACTTTTTTATGTTAATGAACATGCTTTTTCATTAAAATTAGTAGTTTTTTTAATACATATAGAACAATTTTATATATTTATTGTAAGGTTCAAAATGGCGTGAAGCGTAGCGTGACAAAGAGGTCAAGCCTCAAGTCTTACATGCCATGGAGAGGAAGCGGTGTTTTTCAATTCATGACATAAGGCGGCAAATTTTGTATGTCATATATAGAATTATTAATTATATATATACATATATGTTTTCTATAATTATTCTAATCAGATACTAAAAAAATGTACATTCATATTAGAAGAAGAAATAATCATATAAATTATTATTATAAAAATAGTTTTTGATTGAATATTTAAAATATAACTTAGAAAGGTAATTTTACTATTTTGTTTTAATTGTGGGTTCATAACGTTTATGAATTCGTAAAATTGTGAGTAATGTGATGATATAAATCTATAAAAATGTAAAATTTAAAGTTAAAAGTGTAAAAATACAAAAGATAAAAAAGTAAAAAATATTTTTTTTAAAAAAGTAACTTCTTATAAAAAAATATGCACCACATCGTGCCATGGCATGTCTCAAGGCGCCCTGACGTGAGCCACGCCTTACAGATGGGTTCATTTCGTGACGGCGAAGACGCATCTTGCGTCATATCGTGTCATGGTGGGCCTTTTTGTACACTGATTTATTGGGAAAAGTCTAGAAAATCCCAACAAACTTTTCCGTTTTGACTTATTGACTCCTTAGCTGTATTTCGAATTAATAAATCATTTGATATTTTTCATGTTTAATGATTAAGTCCTTCAACATTATTTTTGCATAAATAAATCATCAAACTTTTTGTATTGGTTACCTACATCATTTTAACCCAAAAAAACTACTTGTAACCTACTAGGAGTGTTGTAAAGTACAAAAATTAAATCATGTTTACCGTTTCTAACCCCTACGTCATTCAAACCACCATACCCACGCCATCTCTCCCCCTCACCACCCCATCGTTGCCCACTCTCTATCAGCGTTCATTACCGTCAGTGGCACTACCATCAATCTCCCTCTTTTTGATCGTTTTTTCTTTCAATTCTCCCTCTTTTTTTAGTTGTCCATATGTACTCCATTAATTTGTTATAAAGAGCAAGAATCAAAAGACATATAGCTTGGAATGGTAAAGATCAAAAAGTGGGAGATCGATGGCGGTGACGGCGATGAGTAGTATGGAGAGGGATGACGATGGGGTGGCGAGGGGGAGCGATGTCGTTGGGTGCGAGGGGTTTGGAATGTCGTATAGCTTGGAATGGTAAAATTGATTTAGCTTTTTATTTATTTATGACATATCTAGCCGGTTACATGTTGATTTTTTGGGTAAAAAAAATATAGATAACCAATTTTTAATAGTTTAATAGTTTATTTATTCAAAAATGTTTAAGGACTTAGCCCTTTAAAATTAGAAAGTTCAATGGTTTATTAGTAAAACAAGTTGATAGACTTAATCATTCAAGATATAAAAAAAAATCATCTGCTTTTCTTATTTTCCCTTATTTATTGTACAAAAATAGTCCTAAATACTGGTAAATAAACAAATATCAATACCATATTATTTAATAAAATCATGAGTTTTTTTATATGTACTAGCAGTGTACCCGTGCAATGCATCAGGGTGAGCAATTGTAAATGGAAATAAAAAAATTAATGTAATAGCTTGTCAGAAAGAAAAAAAAGATATATATAGAGTAAATCATATATTTATGGAGCATTAAGAAATTATGAAGCATAACTTGAGTTTTTTCAATCATGAAGCATTAAGAAATTATATTAAAGTAATTGTTAAATGTATATTTGAATTTTAAAAACATGTATTAATCAAAGATATCTAACGAATGATAATATTTTTTTCAAAATACTGTAATATAGAATAGGTAAAAAAAACAAAGATAATATTGGATAGTATTATTTTGTATCTAAGCATATATATAGGTTCATTATTAGTTAGTTTTATAGAATTCAAAAGGTTTTAAAAACTTGTACATATGAAGAAAATACATGTACCATCATAATTAAATAAATATGTTATTTTGAGCAAGTAAATAATTTTCTTGTTTGGGAGAAACCCCACGTGGGAGGGAAATAACTTGAATATGGAAGGAAGTGGAGAAATAAAGTTTGAATCTTTTTAAATGAGTTATACCTTATGCATACCAAGTTGTGATTAAGAGATTTTTTAAATGTATGCAAAAAATGGTAGCACTTTGTATTTTATAAGTAGTAATTAAGAGTTTTTTTATCTGTACTTTATAATATAGTATAGATATCTACTCACCTTTTTAGATGTCATAAATAAAAATTAAACACAACAAATATTTAAAATAGCTATTATTCTATTTTGTATTCACATTATTTATGCAAATAATTGTATGGTTGTAATGATTAGTGATTATTGTGCTTAATTTGGTGTTAATTTGAATTTTCGGAGGAGTAGATTAGGATTTTAATCCAAAATGGAATCAACATTATTTTTAATCATTGAAATTTTAAAAAAAAATCAATTTGCATATTAATTGAAACATCTCTATAAACATGTGGAACATTTTTTTTAAAAGATAACAAATTGTCGTCCATATAATTTCTTATGTCGCGTTTGATTTGCGAGATTGGAATGGATTTGGAGGGATTTGGATTTCAAATTCATTCCAATCCTATGTTTGGTTTGCAAGAATAGAATTTATTGACCGGATTTGAAATTTTTTGACCTTTTTAAAATTCTTTAAATGATGGATTTGGAATTCATGTGCAATAGGCCGGGATTTCAAATCCTCTCAAATCCAAATCCTTGCTTGAAATCCAATCCATTTCATTCTAATCCCGCAAACCAAACGTGCCCTTAGTTTTTGAGCTTAGATTTCATTTTTTATATTATTAGGGGAACTATTTGAATACGTCTTCAATTGAACAATAGATTTTTATTTGATTTTTTAGAACTCTAAGGGGCTGTTTTTTTTTTTTTGGAAAAGGTGTCATAGGCTATACCTAGATTAATCCCTTGACAAATTATGACTGTAAGACATCAACCCTGATTAAACCTTTTAACAACTCAACCAAAAATGTAAACAAACGGATCGGTTCTTAAAATATAATCTCAATGATTGAATAATAAACCATGTTTAACGGTCCCAAACTTACAATAAATAAATTCAAGGTTTGTCATAACAACAACCTATACACAACTGAAATCAAAGAACAGCTAAAAGCTAAGTGACAGTCTTCTATCCGCCCTCGCTAGACCTTCTCCTTGCCTTTAGCTACACAACCTAATTCACGACGGCCTGAAAAGATTTTTAGTTTTGAAAGAGCGAGGGTTAGACCATAGGTCTAGTGAGTTCCCTCTAACAATTAAGCAACAACATAAACTTTCCAGCATTTGATACATTATTTAATAATGGCATTTAAATTCAAAACCCGTTACGGACCACACGACCGTCCAAGACGATGTGTCTAGCTCGCGCTGCCTTAATGTTGGGACACACCCCTAACGACATAAACGAGCCACACTCCCCGGCACGAGTAGGCGGGCCACACTCCCCGACTTAGGTCACGTAACTCACAATTAATGTATGCATACATATAATCATCAACGACTTATAACACACTTGAACAATTAATAAAATCATGTCATCATAATAATTCAATGTTTAAAAATAAACATCGCATGCCTTTATCATCAAAAGGTTTAGTTTAGAAAAACTCACCTGGAGTCCACCGTTAAAAGCCTTCGCTTAAATGAGTAATCCGACTCGAACCTATAAAACGAGACATATCTCGGTGAATTAACGGTAGTTTCTAATTAAAAAATTTTAACCTTAATACCCTCATTCCCAACTTCATCTATTCTTGATTGAACTTAACCCGCTAAATCTAAATCGAAACAATATACCCAAAACTTAAATGAATAAATAGATTAAATCATTTATAGAAATAAGTGGGCCGACCACTTGAAGATCCAAGCCCAAAATTCTTTTGAGCTAAATTCTTAAAATCACCCGTCGATTCACAATTAAAAATATGTGGGCTTCGGCCCAAAACTCAACTCGGTGCCCGGGTTACATTAACGACCGGTAGTCCCTTTGACCGGAACTGTCATGAAACCAAAAGTTCGACCGATACTTGAACAACCTTCGACCGGTATCAGTTTCGACCGATACCGACCTTCGACCGGCATTAGTTTCGACCGATACCAACCTTCGACCCGCATCAGTTTCGACCGATACCAACTTTCGACCGACATCAGTTTCGACCGATACCAACTTTCGACCGGTATCAGTTTCGCTCGAACAAAAACCCAGAAATACAGAGTGCGGAGACCCAGAATCACAGCAATAATAACACAATTAGAACTAAACCCAATCTTTTACCAATAGAGTTTAAACTAAAATCATCCAGACATTAAAATTCTTAATCTCAACCTTCAAATTCTCAAATCAATGACATAACCCCCAAATCAAACCACTGCAAAGTTAAACAACTAGAGATACGAGATTAGCAGATGGTTTACCTCAAAGAGATGACAAATTTCACTTGAAATCTTGGAAAGCCTTCCTTTCTCTCGGTCTTACCCAAAACGCCAAGAACCCCTAAGACTTCAAACAGCCGCACACACAATACTGATAATCCTTCTAGGGTGAAATAATGTTTCTTTTCAAAATTACAATATGGGCCTTCCTAATGGGCCTCTCCTCCTTTCATACCCAAATTCCAAATTGTTTAAAATAAGCCCGGTTATTACAATATCCCTCCCTCAAAAGAATTCCGTCCTCGGAATTTCTTCGTCAAACAAACCGGGATATTGCTCCTTCATAACCGACTCTAGTTCCCAAGTTGCTTCTTGACCTCTATGAAATCGCCACTGAACCTTTACCAAAGAGATTTCCTTGTTCCTTAACTTTTTCACTTTACGATCCACAATCGCTACTGGTTCCTCTACAAAGCTTATCCTTTCATCTAATTGGACATCTTCTAACGGTATCACAACGTCGCTTTCTGCTAGACACTTTTTCAAGTTGGATACATGGAAAACAGGATGAACTCCTTGCAAATCCACCGGTAGATCCAACTTATAAGCTACCTATCCAACACGTTTTGCTATAGAAAACGGTCCCACATACCTTGGTCTCAGCTTGCCCTTCTTGCCAAAACGAACGACCCCCTTCCATGGTGAAACTTTTAGCATCACCATGTCTCCTATTTGGAATTCTATCAGCTTCCTTCGCTTGTTGGCATACATTTTCTGACGATCCTGAGCCACCTTCAACCGTTCTCGAATTTGATTAACCTTGTCGGCCGTCACTTGCACAATCTCTGGTCCTGCTAACTGCCTTTCCCCCACTTCATTCCAACATAGAGGCGTTCTACACTTCCGCCCATACAACGCTTCGAATGGCGCGGCTTGAATACTGGCGTGATAACTATTGTTATAGGAGAACTCTATTAGCGGTAGATGAGTCTCCCACGAACCTTTGAAATCGATCATGCATGCTCGGAGCATGTCTTCTAACGTCTGAATAGTTCTTTCACTCTGCCCGTCCGTCTAAGGGTGATACGCCGTACTCAATCTAAGTTGTGATCCCAACTCTCTTTGAAAGCTTTTCCAAAACATTGATGTGAAACGAGCATCTCGATCTGACACAATAGAAGTCGGCACTCCATGCCTGGATACGATTTCATCAATATACAATTTAGCCAACTTCTCTAGCGGGTACGTCTCCTTGATCGGTAGGAAGTGAGCCGATTTGGTGAGCCGATCCACTATCACCCAAATAGCATCGTGCCCCTTGGGTGATCGCGGCAATCCCGTCACAAAGTCCATCGTTATGTCATCCCACTTCCATACCGGTATTTCCAACGGCTGCAGTTCCCCGTACGGTCTTTGATGCTCCGCTTTCACCTTCAAACAGGTTAGACATCTCTCAACGAAATAATCTATGTCTTTCTTCAAACCTGGCCACCAATAACTCTTCTTCAAATCTCGATACATCTTATTGGTTCCCGGATGTATCGAGTATCGCGACTTGTGCGCTTCTTCCAATACTTTCTTCCGAAGATCTCCCCGCTTTGGAATCCACACTCTTTGATCATAACATCTAACACCACGATTGTCCATGGTTAGCAAGTCTACGACTCCCACGATCCTTTCGCTTTTCAAATTTTCACTTGTCACGGCTTCCTCTTGATGTTGCTTGACTTCTTCTAGAAAACTCGAAATCACCTCCACGCGAAACGCCACTACGTTGGTTACCGAGCTATGATCTTTCTGACTCAAGGCGTCCGCCACCACATTAGCCTTTCCCGGATGG
This sequence comes from Arctium minus, assembly GCA_954870635.1. Classification (NCBI taxonomy): domain Eukaryota; kingdom Viridiplantae; phylum Streptophyta; class Magnoliopsida; order Asterales; family Asteraceae; genus Arctium; species Arctium minus. The sequence continues at coordinate 150,516,645 of OX941081.1, forward strand.
TATAGAATCTCGCAATCATAGTCACTCAACAATTCCATCCACCTTCGCTGCCTCATGTTTAACTATTTCTGATTGAATAGATGTTGAAGACTCTTATGGTCAGTATAAATTTGACACTTAACTCCGTACAAATAATGCCTCCAAATCTTCAACGCAAATACCACAGCTGCCAGCTCCAGATCGTGCGTGGGATAGCTCCTCTCGTGATCTTTCAATTGTCGAGACACGTAAGCTATTACCTTTCCCTCTTGCATCAACACACAACCTAGACCAAACTTTGAAGCGTCGCTGAAATCACAAATCCTTCTGTACCTTTGGGTAATGACAGGATTGGTGCACTACTCAACCTTTTCTTCAATTCGTTGAACGCATCCTCCTGAGTTTCCCTCCATGCGAACTTGACATTTTTCCTCATTAAAGCGGTCAATGGCGTGGTTATTCTCGAGAAATCCTGAATGAACCTCCGATAGTAGCCCGCCAAACCGAGGAAGCTTCTTACTTCGGACGGCGTCTTTGGCACCTCTCATTCATCGATTGCCTTAACCTTCGCTGGATCCACTTTAATCCCGTCTTCCGACATGTAACACCCTGAATTTCGTTATGTAATCTTGTATTCTAGTGTTAAGCTTTTGTCGTTAGCACCCCGTTTAGTATAAAGTTCAAGTTTATGGTTTTTCGGTGAAATTGTGAAATTCCAGTGAGTTTCGCGACTTGCTCGCGACTTGGATTCGCGGCATAGGTCGCGATATCCACTGTTGGTTTTAGAGTTTGAGAACACGGGCGAGTTATTCCGTGAGTTGAGGTCGCGGCATAACCCGCGAAAGTCCCTGGACCGACTTAAGGGTCCAGTTTCCAAAATATCTCACTCTCTCAATATCTAAGTCTCTCTCATCCTCTCTCTGGATATCTCTCTTTCTCTCTCTAAATCGTTTCTCTCTCTCTCTCTCTAGAGTTTGGTAGTTATAGTTGGTGTTCGATCCGAGGTTTCGGTGTTTTAAGCTTCTCCTCTACGTCGTGATCGTTATCTGGTTTTCCGGGTTTTATCCTAAAACCTACTGGTGAGTTTCTACTACCATTTTACAAACTTTATACATGTCAAAACTCTTATTTGCGAAATCCGAAGTATTTCTACGGTATGATTTTATGTTCTCTACATTTTGATATAAATGAAGTTTTTGATGAATTTCGGGGTTCCCGATCAGTATTGACTAAAATGACGGGTTCCGCCTTATCAGAAGTAAAATGATGTTTTACTTGCCATGTTGTGGCTTATTGAAAGAATGTATATAAACTGGTTTTATGATTTTCTTTCTTACCAACAGTTGATCTTGAAAATGGCATTTTGAAATATAAATGTGTTGAAATCTATTTCTCTAGCTTTATTGGTCACATGAAATATTGTGACAAGTCATGACTATACTAGTGGATCCCTAGGTATCTAGTCGGCTTATGGCTGGGAAGGATATGCCCCTTCTGTTGTAGTTAGATACATTTGATCTTCGGGGGAAACTTGGTACGGTTATGTGAGGTCGGTTACTAGCCATGGGTCAAATGTAGTCTAACGAACGAGTATGATTGGTTCCTTGGGGGCCTCCCTCACATCGTAGTACGGACCGAAGCGTTCGTGGCCATGGTTCCATGTATTTAGCTCATAACTCGGATTTATGGCTTACTTTGTGTTCTACTATAATCCTTGGTAAATCGGGTAATCCCCGTTATCGGAAGATGTGTTTTGGACCGGTTGTCCGTATATTATCAAGGAACTGTATTTTGCATAACTAAACCTTTGAAAAGATTTACTTTGATGCATTTAATTATATCTCTTGAGATTTATGAACTGTATGTTCTCACTAGGCTTTAAGCCTAACACTTTTTCTCAAATGATATGTATAACAGGTTTCCCTTAGCGGTGGGATGCACAGGGTTTTGAGAGACGAGTTGGTCTCGAGGCATTTTTGAGATGACTATAGTGTGTTGATAGTTGGGCATTGTTAAGTCCCATTCTTTTGATGAATTTTGGATTGTCAACTGATGTAATCTAGATAGTTATGTTTAGATTAGTTTGTTGATGAATTCTAAATCCGTACAGGTTTTTGTAAAGTCTTAAGGACTGATACACTTTTTGTGAAGTTTATATCAATACAGATGTCATATTGCCTTAATTATGAAGTTTTAAATTACTCTGATTTTTAGGATGTTTCAAGTTGGTATCAGAGCTCTAGTTTAAGCGAACTAGGCATGAATGTAAGATGTCTAGACTTAGACTGAGTTTGATAGGCATTTATTGTGAGATTGGGTAGAACTTCTAAGATGGGACAATCTTAGAGTCGACGGAAGTTATGTTCATCAGGCATTGTGATGACGGTAACAAGAACCCTTATGTGTTATATGTTCATAATCTCACTTAGCTAATGTGATTATGAGGATATTTTACGTGAGTTTAATTGGTTTGCTAATGTTATGACAATTGGTAGACGTAACGGTACGTTTCTTTCGTGAGTGTTTCAGTTAAACTCTTCTTTACCTTTTCTCGTGCTTGTGTTTACCTGCTCTACCTTAGTATGTTGACCGTTAGAGTAGTGCGAAAGTTTCTAAGCGAGTAAGCTAAGGAATGATTGTTGTTTATAGCAATGTCTCTTTGGGATGATAGTAAGTGCGTGGAACGCATTAAGTTAATCATCTTGAGCCAGATCCGTTGGTGGAATTAGAACTATATCTTGTTAGATCGATTCTATTTCGAGGAGATTGTAAGTTAATTAATGGGATGGTTGCCTTATGATGCCTGAGGCATCCGGTTGATTTTAGTACGTCGGGATGTTGGGAAGCATAATATTAAGATGTGAGTACCGACTGAATTCATGCATTAAATTTATTTCTAAAAATAAGGTTGCATAAATTGCTTTTCATGATCGCCAACCATAAAGTAAATTACCTTATAACGTTTTGGCAAAAACATTTAGCAATCATCATATTTTAAACTATGAGCATAAGCATGCTTAAAATGGTTTGTTGCACCTGATTTCAAATTGTTATCAAAACTCTCTTTATTCACGTCTTGTGTTTAAATGCTATTTTTGGATGTCGAAATATCTGTGTTTTAACACTTTTGAGTTAATGGGCAAGTAGCTGTGGAATTTTGACCTTGACATTGGATCTCTTCCACGTATGTCAATGGTTTTAAGGGAAGAGTTATTCCCATGCTTTTGAGTAGGAGTTTCTTGGGAATTTTTAGTTGTGTGAGTTTTTGTTGAATTATTGGAGTTTTGTTTTACGGATTCTTTTGTCGCACGTGTATATTTTGAGATGCATGAGTTTAATTTCATTGCGTGCAAGTTATGAGTTCTTTGGGCGTCGTGTCTCGTCAAAAATCTTGTCAAAATGGTCGCCTTACCCTGTGTTGAAAAATGGAAATTTGGACACCACTTGATTTTAGCGTTAATGAGTTTTATGAAAATCCAGTTGGATTATGGTGTCTCATCTTACGACTTTTGTGTCGCGTAAATAATTTCAGGAACATGTGCATATGCATCATTGTGTGCGTTAATTTCGGGGTTTTGTCAACAAATGTCAACCGTCGTGTACTATGTGCATTGGATTTAAGTATAACGTTGGTGTGAATGATTGCATAAACGATTTATGTTATTTTTTTTAAAACAGGACTTTCGTTCTGATCGTATTTCCATCATTAACTCGTACTGTTAAAATTTCCGCAAAGCATTTAGCGAGTTAGCGGTATTTTTGTCGTTGTAGTTTCTATTTTGGTCAGATGTGTTTATCTTTACAACGTGAAGCTTTAAACTCGATTTGAAATTTTATTTGCATCCCCGTTATTTTACCGCCCTTTGGGGAATGAATTGTTGCAGATGGGGTGAGTTGAAAATTCTTTTGTTGCAACGTCTCTTGGTTATAGAGAAGGAATTTTAAAAGATAAAATTATGATTTTTCCCTTTGGAGTTGTACAAACAATTGTTGCACATGTTGAAGTGCAAGAACCTATTTTCACGTTTATAGTGTAAACTATTGCGTATGTTTTACTCGGTATTTCTCAAGGTGCGAGTATTTTGTTAAGTTTTCGTATTCGGTAACTTGGATTGTTTTAACATCATAAATTGCTCATGTCAAGCTTGAATATTTACAAGTGAATAGCGTGATTTACATATTCTGAGTGATTTTGTACACGTAAAATCTACATTATGATTTATGCATCTTTGATGATTTTGTGCAAACAAAAGTCTATTTCATGACATATGCATCTTAGTATATTTGCATTCATAAAACCTTTGGAAAATCTTTGGTCTCAATACGTGTTGAGTTTTGAGAAATCATGCCCTTGTGGTGTGTGTTTTCATAAGCATTGTTTAAAGACATTTCATTATTTGGGGAAACGTTAAATGTCGGTTAAATGTGTTTTAAGGTTTACGAGGCTTTCGTTGGAAATTTACGTGAAGTGTTGGGCCTTTGACTCGGGTTTTTTCGGAACGAGTCGTGTGGACATTTGTCCGGATTTATAACCGCAAAGAAAGGTTTTAGTATGATGGAGTTTATTTGTGTTTTTGGTGAGTTAAAGTTGATTTGTGAAAACGGTGTACATGCCAAAATGTTTATTTTAAAGTGTTTGTTTTTTACATTAAATTGTTAACTGCTGATAAGTTTTGGTTATTTTAAAATGTTTAGTTTTATGAACATGTTGAGACACCCATTTTGGGATCTTTGGTTATTTTGATAAATAAATCATGTTAACATGTTTCTTTGATGATGTAAGAGATAAATGGAGATCATTTTATATATTTGTCCATTCGGTACGATTTTATAAACCGTTGGAAAATGCATATCATGGTACTATGAGTCATTTTGGGTATCGCGAAGAGAATGAGTTCATTTGGAAAACGTTTGTTTCAACCAACGAGGAGCTTTGGGTTATTTACTCTTGAGTCGTAGTATTTTCATAAATGTTGGTCAAGCGTGTTTTGATGTTTATATTGGCGCCCATTGGAGATTTACGTAATGGTTGGGTCTTTATGTCGGATTTCGGCTTTGTCAGGACTTTGGGACTTTTGTCCGGTTTAATAACCTAAGTGGAGCTTTGGGGTGTGAGTTGCATTTATTGCATTTTATTTTGGAGAATACATGTTTTGGGTGCGTGAGTCATTCATTTGGAGTCATGTAATGTTTAGACAGTGTTGTAATGGTTTCATTGGCACGTAAGTCTGTCTGTTTAGTAAGGCCTGAGGTTTTGGGTTACACTTATTGACCGCTCGGGTTTGCTAGCGAGTAGACAATAGGTGGCACGAGCCACTAAGTTGGAACTCGTCTAGATTGGGTAGACACCCGTGTCCGTAAACCCTTGAGGTGGAACTCAACGGAGTATGGCTAGAGGCAATAAACGGTTTGAAGTTATGATGTCTGGTATGGCATGGGAACTAAGATCGGGATACGTGGTGAAATCCAATAACATCACGGGTGGCCCCATTCATTTGTTCTCGCCACCCAAGATGGAAACGTTTAGAGGTCATGCAAGGAAGTTGTATGGGCGGCCAACTTGCGTGTCCTTCTATTCTCTTTGTGTACGGGTCTCTCCGTCGTAGACCCGGGGTATTTTAAACACTAATGTCATATTTTTACCAACTTTGGTTATGTGGAGTCGACGGTAAATGATGGCTTTAATATTGGGTTCTCCCCACATATATTAAGGTTTGAATGAAATGTGTTATTCCTGCATGTTGATATTTAGTTTTCTTTCGTTTTTGGTCGTGTGAGTATTGGGCTTAGTGTCCATGTTTTCGGACGTACGATGTGGATGGTGTTACTAATGTTTCATACTTCAAGTTAGTACAAGTCGTGTCAATTTATAAAGCATCGTTGAAAATGAAGGATCCATCTTTGAAATTGCATAACTTTAAAAAGGAGTTGTTCCATGTTTTTAAAATTCATTATTTTAGCAGCGCATGGGTTTTAGCAGCGCCCGTCCTTTATAGTCCGAATGTATAGATTAGTGGTATGTTTAGAGGTTAATCTTTATAATGTGGTTGTAGACGAAGTATTTATAGAAGTATTAAGAAATTTGAATAAGGGCTATTTTCCAGATTTGGAGTCGGATCGGAGTTGAGTGATATCAGAATCTGTGTTAACCGATTGCCGGAAAGACGTATTAGTGCGCCTTGTAAGAATATCTTTATCAATATTAGGAATGGATCAGTGAAATCTGAGAGTTTTGGGAAGATTAGCGTCGACCGTTGGCTTTGAGTTCGGAACCGTGCAGTTTGAAAGAAATTGGTAGATGGAAAGTTTAGGTCGCTAATTTCCTGGAGGTAGTAATTGTCACCCAAGGTTGGGAGGCAACCGTAACCTTGGGAGTAAAGGTTACTTTGAAGTGTTGAGTGTTCGCTCGGTTAGGAGTGAATTGTGCCAAAGAAGGGTAGCTAATGTGGATGTCGGTATTAGGATCTCGTTATTGATTCTGGCATTTGGGTTAAGAACGATCTTCCCTGCGGACAGTGTTCCATTGAGAAGAGTAGATTTCGAGGACGAAATCATTCTAAGGTTGGGAGGATTGTAACACCCTGAATTTCGTTATGTAATCTTGTATTCTAGTGTTAAGCTTTTGTCGTTAGCACCCTGTTTGGTAAAAAGTTCAAGTTTATGTTTTTTCGGTGAAATTGTGAAATTCCAGTGAGTTTCGTGACTTGCTCGCGACTTGGAGTCGCGGCATAGGTCGCGATGTCCACTGTTGGTTTTAGAGTTTGAGAACACGGGCAAGTTATGTCGCGAGTTGAGGTCGCGGCATAACCCGCGAAAGTCCCTGGACTGACTTAAGGGTCCAGTTTCCAAAATATCTCACTCTCTCAATATATAAGTCTCTCTCATCCTCTCTCTGGATATCTCTCTTTCTCTCTCTAAATCGTTTCTCTCTCTCTCTCTAGAGTTTGGTAGTTATAGTTGGTGTTCGATCCGAGGTTTCGGTGTTTTAAGCTTCACCTCTACGTCGTGATCGTTATCTGGTTTTCCGGGTTTTATCCTAAAACCTACTGGTGAGTTCCTACTACCATTTTACAAACTTTATACATGTCAAAACTCTTATTTTCGAAATCCGAAGTATTTCTACGGTATGATTTTATGTTCTCTACATTTTGATATAAATGAAGTTTTTGATGAATTTCGGGGTTCCCGATCAGTATTGACTAAAATGACGGGTTCCGCCTTATCAGAAGTAAAATGATGTTTTACTTGCCATGTTGTGGCTTATTGAAAGAATGTATATAAACTGGTTTTATGATTTTCTTTCTTACCAATAGTTGATCTTGAAAACGGCATTTTGAAATATAAATGTGTTGAAAGCTATTTCTCTAGCTTTGTTGGTCACATGAAATATTGTGACAAGTCATGACTATACTAGTGGATCCCTAGGTATCGAGTCGGCTTATGGCTGGGAAGGATATGCCCCTTCTGTTGTAGTTAGATACATTTGATCTTCGGGGGCAACTTGGTACGGTTATGTGAGGCCGGTTACTAGCCATGGGTCAAATGTAGTCTAACGAACGAGTATGACTGGTTCCTTGGGGGCCTCCCTCACATTGTAGTACGGACCGAAGCGTTCGTGACCATGGTTCCATGTATTTAGCTCATAACTCGGATTTGTGGCTTACTTTGTGTTCCACTATAATCCTTGGTAAATCGGGTAATCCCCGTCATCGAAAGATGTGTTTTGGACCGGTTGTCCGTATATTATCAAAGAACTGTATTTTGCATAACTAAACCTTTGAAAAGATTTACTTTGATGCATTTAATTATATCTCTTGAGATTTATGAATTGTATGTTCTCACTAGGCTTTAAGCCTAACACTTTTTCTCAAATGATATGTATAACAGGTTTCCCTTAGCGGTGGGATGCACAGGGTTTTGAGAGACGAGTTGGTCTCGAGGCATTTTTGAGATGACTATAGTGTGTTGATAGTTGAGCATTGTTAAGTCCCATTCTTTTGATGAATTTTGGATTGTCAACTGATGTAATCTAGATAGTTATGTTTAGGTTAGTTTGTTGATGAATTCTAAATCCGTACAGGTTTTTGTAAAGTCTTAAGGACTGATACACTTTTTGTGAAGTTTATATCAATACAGATGTCATATTGCCTTAATTATGAAGTTTTAAATTACTCTGATTTTTCGGATGTTTCACGACATCACGTGCCCTAGGAACTACACTTCTCTTAGCCAAAATTCACATTTCGAAAATTTGGCATACAACTTCTCCCGCTTGAGTAACTCTAGCACCGCTTTCAGATGTACTTCATGGTCACTCATGGACTGTGAATAAATCAGTATGTCATCAATGAAGACGATGACACACTTGTCCAAGAATGGACTACATACTCTGTTCATTAGATCCATGAACGCTGCCGGTGCGTTTGTCAACCCAAATGGCATGACTAGAAACTCGAGGTGTCCGTACCTCGTACGAAACGCCGTCTTGGTACATCCTCCTCTCTCACCTTCAGCTGATGATAACCCGAACGCAAATCTATCTTCGAGAAGTAACTTGCTCCTTGCAACTGATCAAAGAGATCGTCAATCCTAGGAAGCGGGTACCTATTCTTAATTGTCACCTTGTTGAGTTCCCGATAGTCTATGCACATTCTCATAGACCCATCCTTCTTCTTGACGAATAAAACTGGTGCTCCCCACGGCGACGAACTGGGACGGATAAAACCTTTATCCAACAACTCCTTCAGTTGCGTCATCATCTCCTTCATCTCGACCGGAGCCAAACGATAAGGGGACCTCGCTATTGGTGCCGCTCCCGACATCAAATCTATCCTGAACTCCACTTGCCTATCTGGTGGCAGAGTGGTTAAGTCTTCCGGAAACACTTCCGGGTACTCACACACTATTGGAACTGATTCTACTCCTTTCTTCTCTTTCTTAGCGTCTACCACATACGCTAAGAACCCCACACATCCTTTCACCAAACAACGCTTAGCCTTGATCATCGAGATCAAGCATGACTTTCTATCCCGACGATCCCCATATACTATGACTTCCTTCTGATCCGGCAAAACTATGCGGATTAGTTTCTTATTACACACGATACTGGCATCGTTAGAAGCTAACCAATCCATCCCCACAATGACGTCAAATTCCCCCATACCCATGGGATATAACCGCAATGGGAAGGTATGACCGTCAATGTCTATACTACACCCATCATATACTTCTCCCACTAAGACTCGACTATCATCGGCTACTTCTACTTCGATCCCTTGACTAAGCTTCTTGGGTTTCACTAGTAGTTTGTGCACAAAATTCGGTGACACAAACTAACGGTTTGCACCCGAATCAAACAACACTTTAGCAAATACCGAGTCTATGGGAAAAGTACCTGTTACCACATCTGGCGTCTCCACCGCCTCCTCAGCTATCATGTTAAAAGCCCTTGCTCTCGCCCGAGCTGGCTCCACCTTCTTCTCGATCCCTTTATCCCCAAATACTCCAGCAGTTCCCTTCTTCAGCTGAGGGAAATCAGTCCTGATATGATCAGGAGACCCACACTAGTAACGCGTTCTCGTCCCGCGGCAGTCGCGAGCCATATGCCCAGTTTTCCCACATTTGAAACACCCTTCTCGCTCTACCAGACACTCCCCTTTGTGAATCCGGTTACACTTGCCGCACGGTTTATTTTCAAACTTCGGGTTGACACGGTGATCATGTCTTGCTGATTTAAACGGCTTGAAATCACGGTTAGACCCTTCCCACTTTCGCTTGTTTCCACTTCTCTCGGTGGCCTGACGGTTCTTCTCTTTCTCTCTTAACTCGGCTGCATTCACCGCTGCCTGAAATGTCGTTGGTTCTTTGTTCGCGACGAACTCCCGAATATTACCTCTTAATCCATATATGAAACGCTCAACTCGCCTTTCCTCGTTAGGCACATAAATTTCAGCAAATCGAGATTTCTCGATAAATTTGGTCGTATACTCCCGGACCGTCATTTCCTTCTGTTCCAAACTCAAAAATTCTTCCTCCAACTTCTTAACCGCCGCTAGCGGGAAAAATTGTGTCCTAAACCTTTTCACAAACTCGATCCACGACATTTCTCTAGCCACAGCTGAACCTTGCCCTCCAGACTCAACGTCCCACCACATAACCGCCTCATCCTTCAGCATAGCCAAGGCGTAAACAACTCTATCCTCTTCGGAACACTTGCTGGTGTCGAAGGCCAATTCCATTCCTTTGATCCACTTCATTGCTAGAACCGGGTCACACTTGCCCTTGTAGATAGGAGGTTTGCAAGCAGCAAACTCCTTGAAGCTACATCCTTTTTCTCCCATCGGTTTGGACATCACTGCGGGAGTGGTCTGCGAGTGACTTCCTACCATAGTCATCGGCGAATCCTCCACTTCAGTTGCCTCTTTATCTCCACTCTTCTCTTTACTTGCCGATGCCTCATTAGACCGCTGCGTCAACAACGCGTTCAGTGTTTCTTGCAGTTTCCCCATCTCAGCCGCAAAAATTTCTTGCGTGACAAATCCTTGCGTTCGTCCCCCGCCACGATTTCTATTCTGTCTCCGACCCCTCACTGAGGCTGAACTTTCTTGATGAGAGGTTTCCAACTCAGTTCTCACATCAACACTTATTGCTCGCCGAACAACACCAGGTGTTTTTCGCGACCCTTCCCTCGGTTAGCAGTTGCATGAGGAGGAGCAACAGGTCCATCCTCAACCACTTCATTAACAGGTGCCACCTCTACTGCTGGCACCGATCTGCTCCTAGTAACTCTTTCCGACATAGCTACAAATAAACACCGATAAAAACCCCATTAAGGTAACCCCCAAAGCAATAAAGCAAGTTAAGCATGCACATGTACCTGTAAATTTACAATTACACTGGCCAGATGTAATTCTAAATTTACCTTAAATGTTAGTCCTCACCACTCTATCACCCGACTTCCTACGGCCATCCTATAATCTCAATTGTGATTCACGCACTAAGTTTAAGTCTAAGCCCAACTGGTCGCCTAGATCCCTTAAACTAAGGCTCTGATACCAACTTTAACAACTCAACCAAAAATGTAAACAAACGGATCGGTTCTTAAAATATAATCTCAATGATTGAATAATAAACCATGCTTAACGGTCCCAAACTTACAATAAATAAATTCAAGGTTTGTCATAACAACAACCTATACACAACTGAAATCAAAGAACAACTAAAAGTTAAGTGACAGTCTTCTATCCGCCCTCGCTAGACCTTCTCCTTGCCTTTAGCTGCACAGCCTAATTCACGACGACCTGAAAAGATTTTTAGTTTTGAAAGAGCGAGGGTTAGACCATAGGTCTAGTGAGTTCCCTCTAACAGTTAAGCAACAACATAAACTTTCCAGCATTTGATACATCATTTAATAATGGCATTTAATCAAAACCCGTTACGGACCACACGACCGTCCAAGACGATGTGTCTAGCTCGCGCTGCCTTAATGTTGGGACACACCCCCAACGACATAAACGGGCCACACTCCCCGACTTAGGTCACGTAACTCACAATTAATGTATGCATACATATAATCATCAACGACTTATAACACACTTGAACAATTAATAAAATCATGTCATTATAATAATTCAAAGTTTAAAAATAAACATCGCATGCCTTTATCATCAAAAGGTTTAGTTTAGAAAAACTCACCTGGAGTCTACCGTTAAAAGCCTTCGCTTAAATGAGTAATCCGACTTGAACCTATAAAACGAGACATCTCTCGGTGAATTAACGGTAGTTTCTAATTAAAAAAATTTAACCTTAATACCCTCATTCCCAACTTCATCTATTCTTGATTGAACTTAACCCGCTAAATCTAAATCGAAACAATATACCCAAAACTTAAATGAATAAATAGATTAAATCATTTATAGAAATAAGTGGGCCGACCACTTGAAGATCCAAGCCCAAAATTCTTTTGAGCTAAATTCTCAAAATCACCCGTCGATTCACAATTAAAAATATGTGGGCTTCGGCCCAAAACTCAACTCGGTGCCTGGGTTACATTAACGACTGGTAGTCCCTTTGACCAGAACTGTCATGAAACCAAAAATTCGACCGATACTTGAATAACCTTCGACCGGTATCAGTTTCGACCGATACCAACCTTCGACCGGTATCAGTTTCGACCGATACCAACTTTCGACCGACATCAGTTTCGACCGATACCAACTTTCGACCGACATCAGTTTCGACCGATACCAACTTTCGACCGGTATCAGTTTCGCTCGAACAAAAACCCAGAAATACAAAGTGCGGAGACCCAGAATCACAGCAATAATAACACAATTAGAACTAAACCCAATCTTTTACCAATAGAGTTTAAACTACAATCATCCAGACATTAAAATTCTTAATCTCAACCTTCAAATTCTCAAATCAATGACATAACCCCCAAATCAAACCACTACAAAGTTAAACAATTAGAGATACGAGATTAGCAGATGGTTTACCTCAAAGAGATGACAAATTTCACTTGAAATCCTGGAAAGCCTTCCTTTCTCTCGGTCTTACCCAAAACGCCAAGAACCCCTAAGACTTCAAACAGCCGCACACACAATACTGATAATCCTTCTAGGGTGAAATAATGTTTCTTTTCAAAATTACAATATGGGCCTTTCTAATGGGCCTCTCCTCCTTTCATACCCAAATTCCAAATTGTTTAAAATAAGCCCGGTTATTACAAACCTCATTGGCCACAATTGTTGTATACGCTTGAATTCGAACCCTGAACAGATGGGATATTTCACCACATCACCACATCCCCCAGGGCCTTAACCACTACGCCACAACCTTTGTGGTTTCTAAGGGGATGTTTTTTTTTTAAATCTCTTAATACCTCTGAAGTCTGAATCGGTCAGACGTTTTTACGTTCAAACCGTTAGTTTTTTTTCAGACTTCAGAGGCTCTTAAGTCTGAAATACGTCTGAAATTAGAAGAGGTAACCTAATGTCTTATAATCTCTTAAAACACTACCTCTTATTAATCAGAAATGAAATAAGATTTCAGACTTCAAACCTATTAAAAAACAAATGCCACCTAAGTGTCATGAAAATTAACATTGTATGATGAAGATGATTTCTCAACAAGAAATATGACAAGTTTTCTCATAAAATAAAAATGTTTTAAATTATATACCAGATTGATCATTAATTCATTTACATGTTTGTTTGAATCTTGTTTCTCTCAAAATATTATTTTGTTTACGAGTTCATTAAGATAAACATGGGTAGTTGTGTATATAAGTCAAAATTTAACCTACGCTTTTTTTTTTTTGAACAACAGATAACACACACGTTCCCGGAGTATCCGAGCTCCCACTTAAGGGTGTCACCCGACTAATCCCCATCGATCACGACTCGGCCCAATTAAGGGTACCACTAAGTGGCAGACCCATGATCTGGATATCGCCACATGTTCACCACGGGGTTCGAACCCGGGTAGTCAGGGATACCATCCACTGACACCCCCCAGGATGTACCTTACCACTGGACTAGACATGTTTTGATTTTATACCTTTGGCCTTTGATTTCTCACATCTTGTTCCTACAAAACATATGTTGTGTTTATCCTGCACCATGTCATAGATCTAAGACCATCTCTAACCATAACACCAAATTTAACATTAAAAACATCAAATTTGGTGGGTTCATCAACATCAAACAAAAAAAAAACTCCAATCACTTTAAAAAAAACACTAAATTTATGGACCCTATATTAAAATAATATATTTTATTTAATATTAACTATTTTTAATAACAATAATTATAATTTGTAAATATATATTATAATAATAAATTTTCTTGTCTTATTTAATATTATTTTGAAATAATTAATATTTTAAATATAAACAATAAAAAGATAAAAGTAAAGATTAAATATTAAGAAAATTGTATTTAACAATTAAATAAATAACAAAATGGTGGCCCTTCAAATTTGCCGTGCAAACAATGACCCTTCAAATATGAAGGTAAATCACCTTTCTCTCTCATTGACCGCCAAATTTTTTTTGTCAGTTTACAGGTCGATTGAAGAAATAAAATCTCTATTTTTAAGTTTTTACAGGTTGGTAGGTAATGTTCTAATGCCTTAATTTGTAATTTAGATAAAAGACAGAAATATTAGATTAAATTGGAGATATGATTATGGAATATAGTCAAGTCAATTGATTTAATAAACGATTTATATACCGTAAAATATTTAGGATATCCTAATAATAAATTAGAGTTGTCATCCTTTATTAATATTAAATCAAATATTATTTTTATTATATTCAATATTTTTACTTAATTTGAACTTCCAATAACGTTGGTCCAACAATAATGGACTTGTTACTTTTTTTTTTTTTTTTTTTTTTTTTTTTTTTTTTTTTTTTTTTTGCTAAAATAAATAAAATGTTCATTATATTTTCTCATATTTTCAGTCACATACTTGAACATAGTTTTTTGAGTGAATTGTGGATTTGGTCCTGTGATTTAATGATTTCTTTGACTATGGTCCTCATTCTATGTTTATTGTGGATTTGGTTCTTGTGGTATTCAATTTATTTTGGTTATGGTCTTTCTGACTAACACTTTCATTAACTTTGTTAAATCAAGGATCATTTTAGTCATTTTGCCTATTTTTTGTTCTTTTTTGATAAGAAAAATATAAACAATATTTTTATACACACATGCACACACACATGTATATAAATATATATATATATATATAACGATATTAAAATAAATAAAATAAGACATTATTGTATGATTTAATTGTTTAATTTTTTTTAATTAATTATATTAAATACGATTTAATTTTATTATTTTATTGTAATTGTGGAAAAATATATATAGTTTTATTGTTTTAATGTAATTAAAATTTCAATTTAAACAAATCAGATCATAAAACTATATCTTATTTTATTTAGAGCGAATAAAATAAAATATGGTTTTATGATTTGATTTATTGAATTAAAATTTTAATTAAGTTAAAGACGATTTAATTATATTGTTCTTTTATTATCATTGCAACAAACAAGCTTATTGTTGATATTTTAACACAAAAAATCATTAAAACCCGTTGAGAAATGAAATTTAATTTTATCATACTAAAAACAATATGAAAATTGATTTTGAGTTTTTGACTGAAAAACAATATGAAAATTGGAGCTTCTAATTTTAAGATGATAAAATTATAGTGCATTTATCAATGGTTTTTAATGATTTTTGGTGTTAAAATATCAACAATATGCTTGTTTGTTGCAATGATAGTAAAAGAACAATATAATTAAATCGTCTCTAACTTAATTAAGATTTTAATTCAATAAATCAAATCATAAAACCATATTTTATTTTATTCGATCCAAATAAATAAGATATAGTTTTATGATCTGATTTGTTTAAATTGAAATTTTAATTACATTAAAACATTAAAACAATATCTTTTTTCACAATTACAATAAAATAATAAAATTAAATCGTATTTAATATAATTAATTTTAAAAAAATTAAACAATTAAATCATACAATAATGTCTTATTTTATTTATTTTAATATCGTTATATATATATATATATATATATATATATACATGTGTGTATGCATGTGTGTATAAAAATATTGTTTATATTTTTCTTATCAAAAAAGGACAAAAAATAGGCAAAATGACTAAAATTGTCATTGATTTAACAAAGTTAATGGAAGTGTTAGTCAGAAGGACCATGACCAAAATAAATTGAATACCACAAGGACCAAATCCACAATAAACATACAATGAGGACCATGGTCAAAGAAATCACTAAACCACAGGGACCAAATCCACAATTCACTCTAGTTTTTTTAACAATTATATATATTTGATCACGTAATTATATCAAAGGGATAATTATTTGCAAATTTTCTAAAGATTACAAACTCATATTACAAGATATCAATGGATGATTGATTGAACAAGAAGAGATTTGGGAGGAATCATATGTTTTATTCACAAATATCTATTACAAACTACCTAGAGAGAGAAAGATGTTTCTCTCTCTAGAAACACACACTCACATAAAGGCCTACATTGTAAATGACTATTTCCAATAACTAACAATTAGGGGTGAGCATCGGAACTGGGTACCCGTTTTTTGAACCGGAACCGCTCCAGAACCGTCGGTTCCGGTTCTTAAAATACAGAACCGATTAAGACTGGTTCTGGTTCCGGTTCTTATTTTTTGTAACCGTTACCCGCTGGGTACCCGCCGAGAAAATTTATAAACTGATGTTTTATTTGTTAGGTGTTGACGACTTGACGTGAAATGTTATAGAAGTTGTTTTGTTGTTGTCAAGACTCGAGAGTGTCTAATTTATTTATATAATAGTTAGTTTTTATCGGATTAGTTTTCAACATTTGTTGTATTTTGTAGTTTGTGTAACAACCCAACTCTCACTACTAGAGACAGAACCAACTTTATTAAATAATAAAGCCAAACAACACAATACAACACCCAAAATACGAGGTTTGCGGAAAGGCAACCTAGTACACAACTGAGAATACACTGACAAGAATCTACAATGAAGGTCCTCTAAATCAGCTTCAGCTCGCATCTTCTCTTAAAACGTAATCGCTCCTTCTACTGCCACTCTTTACCTGAAAAGGGTTTTAGATTTGAAAAGAGCGAGGGTTAGACCGAAAGGTCTAGTGAGTCCTCTCTTACAACAGTTTTTAACTCATCAAACAAACAATCAAGGATTTATCATAAAATAAACCATTTTCAGCTTCAAGGAAAAACCTTTAACTTTCAACAACTTCTTCGCTCACACTACCGCCACCCTAACGTGACAACGTGTCTGTGACTCGCAGTGCCTTTGTTGGGACACAACCCCAACGGCATAAACGGAACACACCCCTCGGTATGAGCACAGGTGGGCCACACCCCCCGACTTTGAGCCTACACGCTTAGGACCATGTATGCATACATTTCCACTTTGTCAACAATAAGAAAATGTCTTTAACATTTAAATAAAACTCGCAAGTAAGTACTAAAGTAACATCATTTCAAAGCTTGCATATAATTTTCATAATACTCATGTCATCATATATAAATCAAAGTTTAAAATAAAACTTTCGCATGCTTTCGTTAGCAGATGGATTTAGTTCAGAAAACTCACCTGGTGTCCTTAGCTTAAATCCCGCGCTTACTTTTATAGTTCGACCCGCAACCTATAAGGAAACATCGGTCGGTGAACTCTCAATTCTTTCTATATTTATTTAAGGTTGACCTTACACCCTCATCCCAACTCCATCTAACCTTTAACCAAAATTAACCTACTAACTCCCGTTTGAATAAAGTAGTGAACCCTTGATAACTAATAAAGATGGGCCACTACACAAACCTAATTCACATTAACATAAAAATACCCAATTAAATGGGCTTCGACCCACTCTGCAGCGCCGAGGACCGGGGCCTGCCAAGGCAGCCCGGTGTATAACCTTGACCGAGGTCTTCCCCCAAAAAAACACCGAACGGTGTGAGGACCGGGGTCTCCCCCCCTCTTGACCGGTGCCTAGAAAACCGGGGTCTCCCCCCTTTTTCGACCGGTACCACGAATCGACCGAGGTCACTAACTCGGCCGGGGTTTAAATGATTAATCGGTGTTTATCCAATGACCGGTGTCTACCCTTATCGACCGGTATAACGAAATCCGGTGATCGGATTATCGACCAGAAAACTTAGGTATTCGATTACGAACTCACGAAATTCCGAATAACTCTGAAATCAAAACAAACCATTCCAGAATTTTGTAACTATTCAATCATTTAACCCATAAATAAAAGAAAGACCTAAATCAACGCAATCCCAAATTACATTTACCCAACATCGACTCCTAAATATCCCGAATCCAGAACTCAGCCTTTGGGTTCAATACACGACCCCTAACTCTATTACTATGATTAAGTTCTTTATAACTTGAAGAGTTTTAAACACAAGAAAATTTACCTTCAACGATTTCGATCCACAGCTTGATGATCTTGAAGAATCTCTTCTTTCTAGTCTCTCCCACTGAAATCGCCCAGAGCTCTCTCTAAGTCTAGCCGCCACACACACACAACCCTGTTACCTCTAGGGTTAAAACCCTCTTTTCCCAAATTCCACTCTATACCCCTTCCTTTATGGTCTTTTTACTTTCATACCCCAAACTTTTAATTTCTCTACTTTCAGTCCGGTTATTACAATATCCCTTCCTCAAAAGAATTCCGTCCCCGTAATTCCTTCGCCGAACAAACTGGGATACTGATTCCTCATAACCGACTCCAATTCCCAAGTCGCTTCCTGACCCTTATGGAATTGCCACTAAATTTTCACCAGTTGAATTTCCTTACTTCATAATTTATTCACTTTACGATCTAAAATGGCTACCGGTTCCTATACATAGCTTAATTTCTCATCTATTTGGACATCCTCTAAAGGTATAACCACATCTGCTTTCACAAAACATCTTTTCAGATTAAACACATGGAATGAGGAATGATTCCCACTCAGATCTTTGGTAGATTTAGTTTGAAGGTTACTTCTCTCAACTCTCTCGACAATAGCAACGCCCCAACAAATCTAGGTCTTAACTTCCATTTCTTTCTGAATCGAGCACACCCTTCCCATACGAGACTGGTAACTTTACATTCTCCATCGCTTGAGACTAAAGACTCATAATTCTCAATCTAACCAACATAGTACCATTCAATTACTCAAACCATTCTGATCAATACCCAGCCACACGTAACCATCAAATTTACCCCTCGATTACAACAACTTCCATAACCGATAAAATTTTACCGGAGTCAACACCACGACAACATGCATCACTGATTACACAATCACTCCACTCACCAACATAACACTTCGTCAACTGTAGACATCACCTACATCTCACAGACACGAGTTTCTTCATCATGCAACTTGCCATTGCAAGCAACCACTCTTAGTACAACATAAGTCCAACGCAGAAGCTCCTTCTTTTTCGACCCACATTGATCTCAACTCCTCGACATTATCCAAATATCTCACGCTAATATACTTCGCTCCGATGTCATCACTTCAACTTCTCACATATTGGTAGAAACTTCCAAAATTCCAAAACCCTCGTAAACTATCAGTCCCAGTTGGCCAAAAATGCAACACATACTTCCATTTCTCATTGCATCCATAATCACCCGACCAAATGCGCAATACAAACCCAGCTTAACCCGCTCAACACGGAGTGACCAAGCTCATACAAACTTTTCCAAATAGTTTAACACGAAACAATGGACTCACTTGGAATCCCCTTTTACACATTGCCAAAACTGACACTATGGTCCTTCGCTCCGAACACTATATCCCAATACCTCTATCTTCTTCCTTGAGGATTTCAAACCCACTTCTAACGACCGACTCACTGATTAGAGGCGTGAACCTTTGAGTCAGCCGCACGATTTTATTTAACAACACTCACACCGCACCGAAACGCCATCTTCTCTCTCTCATACCCACGCTAAGGATTTACAAGCTTGCTAACAGCAACATCGGAAAACGTACCTCTGCCTGATATCTTCACTCTCTTCTTGCTGCAAGATACACTGCTCGCCCATCATTGATTACCATATTCCTTGATAATTCCCAAATGTCCAATCCCATTTACATTACTTTGCTTGGTTAACCGATTTTCCAAAATTCTTACGCGAGATATTCAACCCCACTCTTCCAAAACATTGCCTACTACTCGAAATCGGTCCACAATCTTCGCTCTCCAAACAGGATTACCCAATCTGCTAGAATCCTTTCACCCTGAAGAAATACCTCAACATACCCACTGATTTCCTATCTACTACACAACCCCCCTGAGCTAAGCAGTTCGACACTTTCAATAATCATTCTAGGGATATAAGATAATCCCGCCCCAAAACTTGCCGAAAACCAGAACACACAGATCCTCTCTTTGATAACCGCCAACCATCATTTGTAAATTATTCTTAACTTAGCAATACTCCAATAACCAAACATTCACACATCCCAAACACATACACACTACTTACAAATCATTCCCCATAGATCTGCAGGCAAAGACGCTCATCCGACAACAATGACACCAGTCTTCTACACATCCTCCCGGAAACTCCTTACCACTTTAATGATTTACACTCCCAGATATGCCATAAAGGCATCACCAACTCATGGTTGCAACCACCACTCTACTACCTCATTCCAGAACAACTGCAAATCTCCACGACCACTTGTCATGCATACCAATACCGTCAATTCTCACTGGTCATAATAAAAAAAAATCGGACTTCAAGGCATTTCACGATCTTGTCTTTCTCGAACCTGAATAAATCGCAAAACTATGATCTTCAAAACCACTCAACAAGATATCGCTCCTTGTCGGCTCATCGCGACCTGCTGGAATCAAACTCCAGTATCCTGAAGATTAAGCATACTATCTCGAAGACTTAAGTGCTCAAAGCACAACCCCTCCCAGTTGTGCTATATATAAACTTCGCTCCCACATATCCATCCAAACCTCATCGGTAAAGGACCCCTGACCGAACTGAAGATCTTCCATTGTTGTAAGATCCACACAATGTTGTCCAACATCGCATTAGGTACACACTTCTTCTGAATAACTCTTCGTTTCCCCACGAAACTCCTCAAACTAACCATAACTACTTCTTCATTTCCAGCGTTCCGCCATTCACCACGAAAATGGTTTCTGACTTCCATGGCAACAGTCGGCGCTGAGATACTTCCACTATGTCTCCAACCAACAAGGATCCCCAATGAACCTACCTCTTCCACTGCGGCAGTTAACTGCAAAAAAATTATCTTTACGACTTCAAATTCCACTCCCGACACAACCATCTTCCGACATCCACATCTCAGTCATGGAACCAACGGTATGCCACTATAGTACCATCATCCTTAATGTCATGAATCAATACCTCCATTAACCACCTTCGCTATTCACCACCCTTTCTTAGAAGAATACCAATATCAAGTATTTACCACCTTCTGATCGAGCGACACAGTTCCACTCTCAAAACTTTCATCATTCTTAATTGCAACCCTTCCCCTCGACCTAGAGAGTTCATAGCCTTCATGCATGACACACAAATATTTAGACTCTCGATACGTTTGAAAATTTTAGAAGATACCTACATCAGAAAGCAAACTTACGTGTACACGACACAACACTGACTTAGCCATGCACAACGATTTCAAGAATCGTTTTACCTCAACTCCACAACAATTTCTCTTCACCACACCCCAGTATCGGGGTTGGCACATTTGAAAATATATTCGATGAACTCTACCCACACAATTTATAAAATACTACAAAATTGCTTACACTGAGCGTGCCAACGACTCTCACCCTTGTTGATATGACAACACATGTTTATACCAAATTCACTTATAAATTCATGCGATTAAATGTTGTTTTGATTTTTATATCCCATAGGTCAACTCATTTATAAAGAGATAAATATTTTTTCCCCCAGACCAAAAATCGAAATTTATCACTCAAAATCAAAAAAAAATTGGTCTTTTCAATTCAAGCACATATCCGCATACGTCGACACGTTTTCAAAACAACTACTTCGTAAGACACACACTCGCCAAAACATCTGATATGAATGATATGAAAAACTCCAACAATTTGTTTGACACTCAATGCATGAGACTCGATGACATTGAAGGCTATTCACTCTAACAAAGTCAACTGTTTACATTCACTATAATTTATCCCAGACTCCTTACTTCCGACCAACCAGTCGGAGTCCTCTACTGTGCCACAACCTCCGGCACCATCGTCTTCTAACAACCTTGGAAGTCCAGCAACTAGTCACCACCGTGATTATTGATTCACAATCAAGCGGTAACTCATTTCCATCTGATCCTCACTACATATTATCAGTCAACACTGATATCGTCTCTCAACCACCCTTCAATCCACTACAGCTTTAGAAGCCTCATTTCTATCCTTCGATTCTTGGATTAACAGTCTCCTTCTTCTCACTAATCAACATACCACTCTACCAAACCGAAGACTCCCTTGGAGCAAAAGTCCACCTCCTAACATCATTCTCCTCCTTATGGACTCAGGAGGTCCTTTCTCAACGAAATATCTACATCCTGCATGATATGCATCCTAAACGGTATTAACTTTACTACCAAAAACGAACTTCCACAACACGCTAGACTAAAACTATCAATCTATGGATAGAACTCTCTGCCCTGAACCACACTCAACAATAGTAATTGAGTATGCCCATGCACCTGTAAATTCATAAAGGCATTGGCCAGATGCGATTCTGAATTTACCTTACATGATGGTACTCACTATTGTTATCACGCCTCACAATGATCAAGGTCTTTCTTAAAGGCTTCCTATATCTCAGTTGTGTCCATCTACTCCACAGTTTAAGTTTAGGCCCATCCGGTCACCTAAATCCCTTAAACTATAGCTCTGATAACAATTGTAACAACCCAACTCTCACTACTAGAGACAGAACCAACTTTATTAAATAATAAAGCCAAACGGCACAATACAACACCCAAAATATGAGGTTTGCGGAAAGGCAACCTAGTACACAACTGAGAATACACTGACAAGAATCTACAATTGAGGTCCTCTAAATCAGCTCCAGCTCGCATCTTTTCTTAAAACGTAACTGCTCCTTCTACTGCCACTCTTTACCTGAAAAGGGTTTTAGATTTGAAAAGAGCGAGGGTTAGACCGAAAGGTCTAGTGAGTCCCCTCTTACAACAGTTTTTAACTCATCAAACAAACAATCAAGGATTTATCATAAAATAAACCATTTTCAGCTTCAAGGAAAAACCTTTAACTTTCAACAACTTCTTCGCTCACACTACCGCCACCTTAAGGTGACAGCGTGTCTGTGACTCGCACTGCCTTTGTTGGGACACAACCCCAACGACATAAACGGAACACACCCCCCGGTATGAGCACAGGCGGGCCACACCCCCCGACTTTGAGCCTACACGCTTAGGACCATGTATGCATACATTTCCACTTTGTCAACAATAAGAAAATGTCTTTAACATTTAAATAAAACTCGCAAGTAAGTACTAAAGCAACATCATTTCAAAGCTTACATATAATTTTCATAATACTCATGCCATCATATATAAATCAAAGTTTAAAATAAAACTTTTGCATGTTTTCGTTAACAGATGGATTTAGTTCAAAAAACTCACCTGACGTCCTTAGCTTAAATCCCGCGCTTACTTTTATAGTTCGACCCGCAACCTATAAGGAAACATCGGTCGGTGAACTCTCAATTCTTTCTATATTTATTTAAGGTTGACCTTACACCCTCATCCCAACTCCATCTAACCTTTAACCAAAATTAACCTACTAACTCCCGTTTGAATAAAGTAGTGAACCCTTGATAACTAATAAAGATGGGCCACTACACAAACCCAATTCACATTAACATAAAAATACCCAATTAAATGGGCTTCATCCCACTCTGCAGCGCCGAGGACCGGGGCCTGCCAAGGCAGCCCGGTGTAGAACCTTGACCGGGGTCTTCCCCCAAACAAACACCGAACGGTGTGAGGACCGGGGTCTCCCCCCCTCTTGACCGGTGCCTAGAGAACCGGGATCTCCCCCCCTTTTTCGACCGGTACCACGAATCGACCGAGGTCGCTAACTCGACCGGGGTTTAAATGATTAACCGGTGTTTATCCAATGACAGGTGTCTACCCTTATCGACCGGTATAACGAAATCCGATGACCGGATTATCGACCAGAAAACTCAGGTATTCGATTACGAACTCACGAAATTCCGAATAACTCCGAAATCAAAACAAACCATTCCTGAATTTTGTAACTATTCAATCATTTAACCCATAAACAAAAGCAAGACCTAAATCAACGCAATCCCAAATTACATTTACCCAACATCGACTCCTAAATATCCCGAATCCAGAACTCAACCTTCGGGTTCAATAAACGACCCCCAACTCTATTACTATGATTAAGTTCTTTATAACTTGAAGAGTTTTAGACACAAGAATTTTTACCTTCAAAGATTTCGATCCACAACTTGATGATCTTGAAAAATCTCTTCTTTCTAGTCTCTCCCATTGAAATCGCCCAGAGCTCTCTCCAAGTCTAGCCGCCACACACACACAACCCTGTTACCTCTAGGGTTAAAACGCTCTTTTCCCAAATTCCATTCTATACCCCTTCCTTTATGGTCTTTTTACTTTCATACCCCAAACTTTTAATTTCTCTACTTTTAGTCCGGTTATTACAGTTTGCACTAGACTTAAAAAGTTAAAATTACATTTTTATTTTATGAAATGTTAAATTTTAAATTAAAAAAAAAATTGAAATCGGGTACTCGGAACCGGAACCGGTGTAACAACCCACTCAAGACATTTAATAATAATATAATAATCCATGCCAAAACGGCCCCAAGTCTACAATTTAAAATCAAGGTTTGCAACGGCAACCTATTACATAACTGAGAATAACAAAAATAACTACAAGGGAGACTTCTATAATCAGATGCTGCTCACACCTTCTCTTTACCCCTAGCAGATCCGCCTACTTCACGTTTACCTGGAAAGGGTTTTAGTTTTTGAAAGAGCGAGGGTTAGACCAAAGGTCTAGTGAGTCCCCTCTATAACATTTATCAACAACCAAGATGTAAAGAAGGAAATACTTCATATAAACAACCCATTCAGATAAAAGGGAACAATGCTGAAGTTACTACACATAACTGGCACATACTACCGTTACCTATCGATAATAGCGTAACCAACTCATACTGCCATAATTGGGACACACCCCCATCTGGCATATACGGGACACACTCCCCGGTATGAGTTTATAAGGGAACCCCCCCCCCCCCCCCCGTTATTTCCACAAGCGGGACACCCCCCCCCCCCCCGATTATTACCACTAGCGGGTCACCCCCCCGATAATTGGGCAATTCCCCCAATTAGTGTATGCACACAATCGGAATAACAACATTTATGAGCACCCAACAGATAACTTCATATGTGTTAATCAATACAACCAGCAGTACATTAACTGACATTCACCAGTATTTAACCACTTAATCACAAAAGCATTTAGTTTAGAAAAAATCACCTGATAGCAAGAACTTCTTACACTCCCTTACGGTTCAACTCCTACCCGATCACCTAAGAATACGAAGTATTAGGTGCAAAAGAAGGAACCTGCTAAAAAAAGAAATCCTCTAGACTTCCCTATCTACCTACATGCCCGGACACTAAATCCCCGAGCGCCCCGACTCCTGGGTCCCGCCCGGAGTCACCACCGAGTCCTTCTTCCCCCGGGCGCCTCATCTCTCTGGGTTCCCCCACCTGGGTTCACGCCGCCTCCCAGCACCTCTTCTCCCCCGGGTGCCCCATCTCCCGGGTCCCCCCACCCGGGTTCACACCGACCCCCCTGGGCTCCCCCGTCTCCCGGGGTCACGACCTGGGGTCAAACGCCTCCCCCGGTCTTCCCCGATCCCCGGGGTCACGGCCCGGGGTCACACACCCCCGGTGTCACCCGACCCACTCTGCCCGGAACTCAACACCGGGAGCATGCGATTAAGGGTTCTGCACGAAACCAAGGCCTTGACAGAAACCCCAACCCTTAATCCCATCGATTCAAATACCAAACTAAGTAGGATTTGGACAACAAACAACAATACTTAACCTAATAACATCGATGATTTCTAAGGAGCAATAAGAGGGTTTCCAACCATATCTAATCCATCCCTATGAATATACATCAGACTCCACTCCTTTTAGAGGAGTCTTGCTCAAACTTCAAATCATAAAAGGAACAATACAGATTAGAAACTTTACCTTGATGAAACTAAAATGCCAATCCCTTAAATTCTTACTCTTCTTCAATCTCCCCAAGTCCTGCTCCCTCTTCTTACTCTAATCCAGCCGCCAAATGCAAAATGGAGAGAATCCCTAGGTTAAGACTTCTTTTAGGTATTGATTTACACTTAGCCCCTTGCACTTTGGGCTTTGACCATATTTCTCCCAACCCCTATAATTATTAAATTTGAACCCGGTTATTACAATTAAGATCGCACATTGGTTGGGGAGGGGAACGAAAGTTGCCTTATAAGGGACTGGATACCTCCTCTACCAGACGCGTTTTAAAACCGTGAGTCCGGGTGTGTGGATAAAGCGGACAATATCTGGTACGGTTGGCCTGGGATGTTACAGATGGTATCAGAGCCAGGAACCGGACTAATGTGCCAGCGAGAACGCTGAGCTCCCAAAGGGGGTGGATTGTATGATCCCACATTGGTTGGGGAGGGGAACGAAAGTTGTCTTATAAGGAACTGGATACCTTCTCTACCAAACGTGTTTTAAAACTGTGAGTCCGGGTGTGTGGAAAAAACGGATAATATCTGGTACGGTTGGCCTGGGATGTTACAACCGGTTCCAGCGGTTCCGGGACCGGTTCCAAAATGTAGAGAACCGATGTAAGCGGTTCCCGTTCCCGTTCCTTCATTGCAGGAACCACCGGTTCTGGTTCCATGAAATTTAGCCGGGTACCCGGTTATGCTCACCCCTACTAACAATGAACTAACATGGCCTTATTTTATACACTCCCAAACTCTCTTGTAGACCATTAAGGCCAATCCCAATATTTTTAATAACAAGGCCCAATTACAAATCTAAAGGCCTTTATAAAACTTTCACATATAGGAAATTTTATGTCCTAACATCATCTGAATTTTTGATCAACGGTTGAGGAATTTTCGGATTTAAATTTGTTAAGAAAATAGGGAAAGGGTAGTTTGGGGATAGTTTTTATGTATTTTAAATTTTAAATTTATTAATTAATTTGAATTAATCTAATTATGGTTACAAGATATCCTTAAATTTCTTCATATTTACCTCAATCTCTCTCTCTCTCTCTCTCTTTCAAAAAATTCCGGCCACCAACATCATCATCTCCATCGCCATCACTATGCCGACGACTGAGAACCGTCGTGGTTCTCCACTACTCCATTTGACGACTGCCATATGCAACCACCATATTACAAGGCCCAATTACAAATCTAAAGGCATTTATAAACCTTTCACATATAGGAAATTTTATGTCCTAACATCATCCGAATTTTTGATCAACGGTTGAAAAATTTTCGGATTTAAATTTATTAAGAAAATAGGAAAAGGGTAGTTTGGGAATAGTTTTTATGTATTTTAAAATTTAAATTTATTAATTAATTTGAATTTATCTAACTATGGTTACAAGATATCCTTAATTTTCTTCATATTTATCTCAATCTCTCTCTCAAAAAAAAAAAAAAAAATCCGCCCACCAGCACCATCATCTCCATCGCCATCACTACGCCGACAACCGAGAACCACCGTGATTCTCCACTACTCCATTTGACGACCGCCGTAGGCAACTGCCATCTGCCAGCAGCTTCCTTCACCACCCCACGTACCGCGACCTCCTCCCCTGAATTCCCCGACGACGTCCTCCCACTCCGACGACCTCCCCACGAATTCCGACGAGTTTATGAATTTTCAAGTTCATACAATGTTTGTTTAGGCATGGCAACGGGGCGGGGAATTTAATCCTCACCCCGGTTTTTGTTGGGACTATCCTCGGTCAATCCCCGGTTCAACAAAAAAATGTTTAAAATTAGTTGAAAAATATCATATGTTATATAACGCATATTAGAAAAATTATATTTTTTTATTGATATATATATATATATATATATACATACGGAGACGGGGCGGGTTAGGGAATACATTACTCGACCCTGGCCCAAGCCCCGGTTTTCAACATCTCGCGGATCCCCGGCCCCGGCCACGCTACCCGGTTTTACGGGGAATCCCCGACCCCGAACGGTGCAGGTGAATCGGATTCCCCAATGGCGCGGGGCAAATCACCATGCCTATGTTTGTTCGAGTTTCATAAACCGTATTTTCGAAATTTTCATGTTTCATAAACCATTTCATATATTTTTATAAACAGTTTCATATTTTTTTATGTCGTATGAATAATCATATATTTTTGAAGTTTCATATATTTTTCTACCATATGAATATTCATTTTTTTCTCGAAATAATCATATATTTTTCTTCTATATGAATATTCATATTTTTAAGTTTCATACATTTTATCCAATATGAATAATCAGATGATGAGACGTGAAAAAGTAGAAAAAAAACATTTTTATGAAACCAAAAAAACTTGAAACTTTCGAAAAAACAGTTTATATATGAAACTCGAAAAAAAATATGAAACTCGTCGGAAATGGGGGAGGTCTCCGGAAGTGGGAGGACGTCATCGGAAGTGGATGGTGACAGTGGATCGTGAGAGGGGGGGGGAGGGAGAGGGAGAGATAATTAAGGAAATTTGTTTTTTTTCTAAAAATATGAACTTATAAAAAGACAGAAATGCTCTGGTTTGTATTGTTTGTAACATTTAAAAGTTTTGCAAATGAAGGAGTCTCATTATATCAATTAGGTATTTTTGTTGAACTTTAAGTTAACTAACTTAAGGATGGGTTCTAGTGAGGAGTTGAGTTAATGGTGAGAAGCGTGAGAAATGGTTATCGACCATTGGATGAGAAATGGACATACATTAGAATGAGATGCACCAGATCAATTCTTTCTAAGCCGCAATTCATAGGAGGGCTTGTGATTATAAGAGATCAACGGTTCAAATCCACTTCTCACACTTCTTACTGTTAACTTAACTTCTCACACGATTCTTCTCCACTAACATATATATGATAAAAAGTTATATACCATTTCAACCATCATTAATTTGCATTAATTAACTTCATTAAAATTAGACAAAATAATATTATTGATATTTGTTTTTCTTTGAATACGTTTAAAAAAGCATATTCCTTGTCAGATTGTTCCATAAAGAAATGGGCCAATGAACTTAAAACCCGAATGTAGGCCCATTAAGTTAACTGCAAGTAATTAGTTATAGTTGGGCCATATCACACTGTTCCGTCAATATGAATCGTATCAATCTTTTGTAAGCGAAAAATGTACTAATTAAATTATATGTGATGATTGATGTACTTGAATCCTGACTGTTGATCAAAATTCAATAAGCAAACTAAAATAAACACAAACTGAAGATGTTCATTGCATGGATCATTGTACAAAATGAGAACTTTTCAAACCATAATCTACATCAAAAACCCCACAAAATGAGAACTTTACATCACTAGCCTAGAAGGATCGGACATTTGTTCATCCGTGTTTGTCTACGAAATCTACGAGATACATAAAATCTAGAAGGAGAGGGGGTTCACCAAAGGAGGTAGCAGAGGCGATGATTTGGCATTAAAGGTATATTATAAGGAAGAGAATATAGGGATGAAGCATGTGAATCAAATCAAAACAATTATAAATCTTGGGTGGTCTGCGATAGTGGTGGTTGTTGCCTCCAAAATAGAGCGATAGACAAGGGGGGAGGATTTCACCGGAGAAATGGTGGGGAGGGGGTTTCGCCAGAGATTCAAATGGCTTTCCTTTGGTCGAAACAATAGATAGACCTCTCTTATTAAGTTTCAAATCCATCCTCTTTTAACCGAGTCGGACTGCAAAAGCTTCAAAGGGAACCCATCGAATATGACCACTAGAATAATGTTCTGAGTTAAGTAGTACGTATAACATATTGATATGGTGTAATTTGTTTTTACAACAAAAAAAAAAACAAATTATTTATAGGATGATATCATTGATGTCTTTCCTTAATACCATGTGCATGTGTCTACAACTATTTTGTTAGATGTTTAGACACACCATCCTGATGGATGCCTTCTCTGTTTCTAGTGCATGGGAATTGACACGATGCCTTCTCTGTTTCTAGTGCATGGGAATTGATGCGAGTTTCTCATCCTTCTGTCTACTGGTGGAAATATGTTTGAAATAAATGGGTACACCCAAATACTGCATGTTTTGTTTGGTAACTTATGCATAAGGCAATATTCACTGATGAGCGTATTTGATCTTACTTGACTTTCTTTGTCAAATCTATGGTCATGTACGTACTAAAGTTGCATGTGTCTATAACTATTTTGTTAGATGTTGAGACACCAATCTTACTCGAATTTTATTTGTCAAATCTATGGACATGTGTGTATAAGAGTTGCATGATGTATGAGCAGTTGAGAACATAAGAAACGTATAAGTAAAATAAATGTTATCAATATATTATAGTGTTCGTTGACAAATAAACACTACAACACAAATGATTTTCACCGACAAAAAAATCCGTCGGTGAAAGTCGGATCCGTCGGTAACCTCTGTCAGATTAACCATCATTGGCAATGGTATGATCGACGGATCATCGGTAATATCCGGATCCGTTGGTAATCCATTGGTAATTACCGACGGATTTAGACCGTCAGTAATATTTCGTGGGATTTGCTCATTTTTCTAGTAGGTACATTTATATTTTAATCCATAAATAAAATAAAATGAATTTTATGAAACATTTGGAAATAAGAAAATGTTGTAATTTTTAGACACGGACGAACTAAAAAAATACTGAGGCCATGTTTGGCAACTATAAGCTAACTTATTTTTTTGAGTTTATTGAAAAACTTTCGTTCGAATGATCATAAGATAGCCGTTCAATAAACACTTTCTTTTTATAGGATTCATGTTTCTTCAATTTCATCTTGATTATTTATTTCCTCAATATTATAACCCCTCAACAGAATCTCCAAAATTTTCCCTTAATTATTCTAATCTTCAATAGTAAAACAATGAACTTGTTTAACTGATTATTGGTCAAAGGAAGCACAAAATAAGAATACTTGAAATTTTATTCATAAATTAAGAAAAAATAACTCATTGTTAACTCTAAATAAGAACTAAAATAAGACAAATGTTATTGTATTTTAATGCATTTTTCCATCTCATTCAGGGGCGAAACTCAGTTGAGGCTATTGGGGCCAAGGCCTATTAGGAGGACGGATAGTTCTCTGGCTCTGCCTCATAGGTACTGATACTGAAATTGTATCGCCTTCTGCGCCTTTTCTCACATGAACTACTAGTATTAGGTCTATTAAGTGATAAGTTTTATTGTTTTCTATTTGGGCCCCCCACTCCACATGAGTATTGAGTCCAATAAATATATTTGAAGGTTGATTTTTCTTAGTCCAAGTCCTGAAGTCCAAACCCTCAAGGTAATTCCGTAACAAAACTTGATGATTTTTAAATGATTGAACTCATTTTTGGTTTATATTTCGAATGGCATGGGTTTTAAGGGCTAATTATGGCCGTTTGTTGTGAACTTTGAGCGAAAACCTGCTCTTGCGGTGAGTCTCAAGACTTGAAATCAACAAAAAAAACAAAAAAATCTCTTGAAATCCACAAAAAAAACCAAAAAAAAATCTCTCGAAATCGATAAAAAAAACTTAAAAATCCTTCCAAATCAAGCAAAAAACTTTAAAAATCCATTGAAACGGCGGAATTAGGCTGAAAACACATCGGACGATATTGAACGTTGGTAAAAAGATGTAGACACGTTAATAAAAACCGTATGAAAAAATATGGTACCACCCTATGAATTTTTTTTGGGTCCGTCACTGTTGGTAAGGACTAGAAATTATATAATATATTAGATCCGACCCCTACGAATGAAAAGGTTGTGTTCCGCCCCTGATCTCATTGTCAAATCATCTAAATATAAAAATAAACTAGTTTCTATATCAGTAACATTTAATTTGTTTAACCTATTACATGTCAAAATGAATATAAAATAGAAAATTTTAAAAATTTGTTACATTAATTAAGAAAAAAATAATTATTATATTAAACAAAAACTAAGACAAAATTCATTTTGATGCAGTGTTACAAAGTAAATTCGTTAGTCAAAACCAATTTATAGGCATTATTATTGCATTTGGTTTTAGTTTTTTTATAGTTATTTGATAAAAATCTAAAAAAATATTATAGTTTGTAAGATAAAACAAAATACTCTATTTGTAATCTATCAATTGTCCTAGTTTAATACTAAATGTTAAACACATTAATTTAAAGGAAAATTGGCTGAAATAGCCATATTACCTAGCCAATTGAATCTCCTAGCCATTTCTCTTCATGATTTACCAAAATAGACCTAGGTCCGCAATGGCGGACCTGCAGGTCCTCTACCTCCAGAAAAAGACAAAAAAAATTGTCGGTCCAAGCCAGGTCCGCAACGGGTAGGTCCGCCACTCGACCCAGGTCCGCCATTTCGTCACGTGTCACAATCTCACTCAACGACAACAGAGAACCTAGGTCCGCCATGGCGGAGGTAGAGGACCAGCAGGTCCGCCATTGCAGACCTAGGTCTATTTTGGTAAATCATGGAGAGAAGTGACTAGGAGATGCAATTGATAGAGTAATGTGGCTATTTGAGCCAATTTCCCTAATTTAAATTTGATAATTATTATAGGAAAACCAATAATTATATCAAAAAGTTTGATAGCTGTTATAAGAAAAATGAAGGTTGGTGTCACAAATGATTATTCAAGTATAGTTTTTTTTTTCATGATGAAAATAATATGTTAGTTGGTTTAAATGTTTTGGTAAATTACAAATTTTGTCTTGGATTTAGTCCTTATAATTTAAAATTTACAAAAAATATTGTGATTAATTTTGTTCTAAATTTTGTCCTTAATATTAAGCTACTAACAGACTTTAGAGAAGCTTTGTTAAGTGATCTCATGTGCTACACGTATGAGAGCAATTTAGTCATGTTACCTACTTTATTAGTTTTTATTGTATGATTTGAATTGCATGGATACAAGCTTGAAATGCATTGAAAGAGATAAAAAAAACTTAAATTAATTAATCCTCCTGCCAAACTCATTGCCGACCTCCCCATCTCCGATGAATGAAGAGAATGAAGAACATTGAAAAAATACTTAGAAAACAATGAACTTTGTAGAGAGAAAATTGCCAGACACTTAGAGAACTTGAAGGCTTGTAGAGTTGGTTCAGCTGGTTATGTTTGCATGTTGAAACATCCTCCATATTTATAGTGCCTCATGCATTTAATGCATGGGACACCTGTTATACAAGAGATGGATACAGGCTTCAACATGGTACATGATGTACCTTTTGTCTTAAAGTGTTGACCTGTAGAGGATGGTGTAGATCTTTCCTCAAAAGAGTGTAAAATACATAACATACTTTTTGATCTTCGGATGAGGTCCACATCAATGCAAGATATCACAAATATACTTTCTCAGAAAAGTACAATGTGTTTGTGTCGATGATATTTTCCCACCGAAACTTATCAAAGATAAGTTTGGTGAATAGAGAGACAAGTCGGCACAGGTGAGAAATCTTCGGGCTCCTGAAGATGTGAGATCGGCACCATCCTAGCCAATGGTGTTGTTTACATAGGCATGCTTGGCTTTAGGCTGAGAAGTTCAATCCGCTTTGAGAGATATACTTCTTCTTTATCTTTTTCGGTTGATCTTCAACTTTACCGAACATTTGTATAGAAACCAAGCTGTTAATAAGAACCTCAAAAATATTCTAAGTAGGATAATACAAAATGGAAGATCGGGAGGTCATCTTCAAATCTTCAGATGACCCAACAATCCCCCCCTATTTGAGGATGACATCCATATTTAAGAATAAAACGAAGAGTATACTGAATAATTCATTTTGACTCATATTTACTCTTTTTGGGTTCTTTTCACATAGATCATTTTTTTTGTTCTTTTGTTTTTTTAAGTATATCCGACATTTACAAATGAATAAAAGAATTAACTATACTGTACAAACGAATAAATAAATACAATGAATAAAGAATGAGAAAGAAAATAACTATATATAAAGATACAAAAGACAGTAGCCGGAATTGTTTGAACATTAGTGGTTGGTTGCTCCCCTTAATTCATACTTCTCCTAAACTAATGTCCGGTGGCTTTGATCACACAGTTCATCGCAAAATTGGTTTCAACAGAGTTTAAGCTTGAGTGGTAAGTTGCTCCCCCTCAACTTAAACTCCCCCTCAAGTAATTCATGATGTCGGAAAGTAAGAAGTCAGAAGATTTTTGGGATCCTTCGAACCTTCTCCTGGAAGGGCAGATTCATCCTTGGATCGTGCAGAGGCATCGGGACTGAGAATCCCGGGTGATAAGATGTGACATGAAGAAGGGGCACCTTGAATTGGGGAGGAGTCCAAGTCATACTTATCAACCAAGGAAAAGGATGATGAGGGAATAATAGGGGTCCCCGATTGTACGACCAAAGCCTTTTTGAGAGGCAGTGGAAGAAGGTGGCTTTGGTTTAGCAGAGTCCCCGGGGCCCAGATGGGAAAACTTCGACACCAGCCAATTTTGAAGAACCGGTGGGTGGAGTAGGTGGTTTGGACCTTGAAACCTTCCTCAACCTCTTGAGAGGAGAGGGAGGGGAAGAAGGTAAGTGCCTCCGCTTTAAAGAGGGATGTGTGACTGGGGCAACGACCGAAGGTTCTTTCGGTCGTATGGTCATATTAGCTAGTGCGTAGGTGCCGGAAGCCTTTGAAGATTTTTTCTTGCTAGCCGGCTTCACTTGGGACGGGGCAGATGGGGCCACTACAGATGAGGGGGCCTTGGACACCGGAGTGTCGCGAGCATCACCCCATTGTAGATCGGGAGAATTTATGAAGGAAATCATACATGGGCTAAGAGCTCGATTAGTGGATAGAGAGCCCTTGTTGAGAGAGGTCTTCTTAAGTTTCTAAGTGTTGGTAGGAGAGTCATCACCAAATCAATTTGAGACCCAACAATTAATTTTTCTCCCCCTATTTGATGATGACACCAACACATAGAAAAAAATGGTACTAACACTCAGAAAAACTGCAAGACAAGAAGAACTCATAACTTCAGTGCCTTTTGTTTTGTTTTTTTATGGGCTCTTTTCTTTCTTTTCTTTTTCTTTTCTTTTTTTTTTTTGTTTTTTCTTTACGGGAAAGGAAAAAACGGGAAGAGAGAATTGAAGGGGGAAAAGGAAGAAATTTCGGGTAAAAATTTCGGATAGAAAGCGGGGTGAAATGTTGGGGATTTATAGTGGGAGGAGAATTTGAAAAGATAGGAGTGAGGGAGAAGTTAATAGAGGTAATGAGGGTAAGAGTTTGAAAGGTAGGGATTGGAAAAGAGAAAAGATTTGATGGGATGGATTAGGAAAAAGTTTCTAGAAAAATGGGAAGGAAAAAAATTATGAAAAAATTGGAAAGGGAGTAGGGTAGGAAGTGTATAAGAAAAGGACAAAAAGAAATAAAAGGGGGGGGGGGGTGATCGACTTCGGTGGAAAGGGAGAGGGGGAGGGGGTTTTCGGCTTCGGTGGCAAGGAGGGGCCGAAAGGGGGTGAGATGGTGAGGCCGAGTTTAGTTGGTTGGTTGGTTGTAGTCTAATTGTAACAACTCAAAAACTAACAATATCATAAACACGACATTAAAATCCAAACGGTCCCAAAGCATACTAATTTAAGTCATTCTTATTCTAAAGTTCACATCAGATTTACATTCTTACAACTGAGATACTACTAGAAGTCTAATGGTGAACTATAAACTTCCACAATAACTAATCCACTTCCATGGCATCCTCCTTTCTCTTTTCTTCGAAAGGCCCGACTAACACTTATCTGAAAAGAGTTTTTAGGTTGGAAAGGCGAGGGTTAGACCATAGGGTCTAGTGAATTCCCTCCCAAAAACAAAACAAACAATTTTCATATATAAAAAGCAATAACCAAAACCACCATACGACCCATCGAACAAATCACTTCATGCAAGGGTATTTGCACAGTGTTCATAGGTCAATTCCACCAAAAGATAGCGTCCGCGATCGGGGCCCAAGCCGACTCCCCTTTCACCTACGGGGCCCAAGCAGACTCCCCATTCCTGCGTACGCCGGAAACAGATTCCGTGCATACGGAGTATTAATCCAATTCCCAGGGATTTACAAAAACCATATATACACCAATCCCACTATGCAACCTGACTCCAAACATGCATAAAATCATGTAAACGATGTATGTACATTTTAGAAAGAAACCATATCATGTTATAGTAACGTTATCAAGATATTCATTTCATGCTAGGACTATTTATGCATTTGCAAGTAAAACCATATTCGTACGTCATCTCATAGTCAATATTTAAAATATTTATTAACTCGTTTCATTTACGAAGGGTTCGAGGGAACTCACCTGACGAGACGGTTGCACACAGAAAACCTCTACACCGGAACGGGTACCCTCCTACAGTTTGGTTAAACTTTCGATTAGCTTTACAATCTAATCAAAACGAAGACTTCGAAAGAAGATTCAGCCCGCGGCCTAAGGACGAATCGCAACTGTTGCTCGCTCCACACCCGACTCACATGTGGGTCCGACTCTAAAGCCGCCTGACTCGACACGGGCCCCGACTCCATGCCCGGTTATTGCAGACCCGACTCCCATCGAGTTGCCCCCGGATCCCCCTTGGGGCAACGCCCGGGTGAGTCTAATAGAGGCGGACGACTCCCCGATTCTGGGCGATTAAAGGTTTCGCACAACGACGACTTATACCACAAAGCACAGACTACTAATCCCACTAATCGAATCCCAGAACATTAATAATCCTAAAACACCGATTATTATTGATAACCCTTCAATAGACAGATTAATCCTCAACATCCTCTAACATCAGATTCATTCATCAGATTAGGATTTAGAACTCTAGATTTCAATACCCCAAATCGAACAACACCCCATCTAACAATCAAGGTTTTCACAAAAAAAAAATCACTAGGACCAACATTCTTATCGGACTTTAACTGCAAGAGACCTAATTCTAATCTTGAATTTGAAGCTTGCTAAAGAGAAAGGTGATTAGAGAGTGATTACCTTAAATGAGAAATTCCAATATTGATTGCTTCTTCTTTTTTTTTCCTCCAAGACCATCGCTACCATAGAAATGCACTGAGAAGAAAAATAGGGATTTTATCCCTTATATAATTTTTCTGAAATTGTTCTCAAGTCCTTAGGGTTCCCATTCTTTTATTTTAACTCCAACTTCTACCAAAAGGATATTTTAAGGTTTTTGGTTATTACAATTCTCTCCCCTTAAAAAAATTCCGTCCTCGGAATTTCCTTCTCGAACGGGTGAGGGTACTTGTACCTCCTTTCCGATTCTTTTTTTTTACATCCAGACTCACAACTAAGAGTTTCTTACCGAACGACACACATTGCTTAATAATGTCCACCAATAAGACATACGTTTGACCTATAAACTCTTACCCTTTTATAAACTCTTACCCTTTAATATAACATTGACCACCGTCACCCCAAAGTCAGACATTTCATCAACACTAAATGTACATCGGCCCCCACTTTATTGCCACCTATACATACATAAATTTAAGAAATAACTTTCCACCACCCGACTTCCTAATAAATTGCGTGATATAAATCGCTATCACGCTGATCCCATCCTAATAACCCACTCGTCAGAATCTTACTGAATCTACCAATGATCCATTTCTTTTCAAATTAACTCAAAGGGTTACTTGCATTACAGAATGAATACATCATGCCCACATAGAACTATTCTAATTAGCACACTAAAGACCCACATGCTCACCCGGAACATTTGCCTAAACTAATACTAATTTATATTCAACGGTCTTCCACTCCGCTTTACACATCATACACGTCCAAATGGGTTGTTTCTCTTGATAAAAAAATGACTGGTTTAGCTTCTTTACTCATATAAAAAGAAAGAAAGATAGGGAGAGAAACTAACATGAGATTCAATCTCAGCTGGCACTTATAAGTGAAATTATATATTATATGTTACTAGTATATTATTAAATGATTTTGTTCTAACACTTCAACATAGTGGTAAGTTGTTATATTTACAAAAACCTAGCATATTACATTATGGTCTGTTAGTGCTTCGAACATGTACAAAAACCAAAACTATCTATGTTATAATCTTGTTTTCCAATTGCAGACAATGCAAAACCCACCACATCTAATTAGCTATCTTCTCTTCCCATTTAAAGGAGAGCCACATCATTCATCCTAGGTGTTCGACATACAGTTTCCTACAACTCAAGAAGACTAATTGAGAATTCATCCTACTGAATGTACCTCAGACCATAAACCTATTGCATATATGTTGAAGTAGAAGGCCAATGACTTTCCAGCACAATTGGAATGAAAAAAAATAAAAAAAAATCAAACGAATGAAGAGACCATGCATGGCAATGCAAAACTTACTTTTTCAAAATGTGTTGCATAAACTGTGAATAAAATGGTTCTATTAGTTTTTTTTTATTCAAGTGCAAAGCCTAATACATGTATTTTTTTTAACTTTAACTACCAAAGTTTGAACGAAAAACAAGTAAATTAGTCATAGCACACCTTAAAGATGGTGCCATGAAACGAATGTGCAGAGAACCATAATGGCATTTTAGAGTTGTTATTGACAGAGTACATTTCCTTCCAAATTCTTGTTCTCCTTTGATACACCAATACCTGCTTATGCCCGGCAAGAAACACGTACTCACCCCTTGACTTATTGGGAATATCCCAGGCACCATTCCACGAATACAACGCAGACTCACACGATAAATCAGATCCCATTTCCCATCTTCATAATCTTCTAACACCCATATGTTCATCCAAACGCTAGATATCTGAATCACCGACAATTTCCCTAGAGGTTCCAACAGGTAAACCTTATTCCCACTTCCATTCCCACATCCCATTTCATCAGGCAAAACTATCCTTCTCCATACGTCCAACTTCAAATCGAGAACAAGAATGTAGGTGAAACTTTGAGTCATCCAATGGAGAGACCCATTCACAAACATAACCTGATTCCGGTTCATATGAGTAAACCCATGATCATCTTGATCACAAATGTATTTTCGCCACTTATTCGACTCAGAATCGAAGACCAAACATATGAGTTTACCCTCGGGTCTATGACCAAACATCCGATGATAACCGACCAAAACAATATTATATCTATTGCTTAACAAATCACAACAAAGACCCACAAGGGTTGCTTCACCGTCAGGATAAAAACGAGTGACTGGACGTTCTCAACTCCTTGGAAGCAATTTAAACTCTTCTGTCATGGGATTACAAACATAATAAACACTCTTATCAGGAACACTAGAACAACAAAATAATCCATTGCAAGAAGCCCTAATTTTGACTCTGTCTTTGACAAAATCCAGTGAGAATTCAGAGACGCCCCTCCTATTATCAGCAGAATCAGACTCAACATTTAAAAACAGAGCATATGAATATAATCCTAAACGATTCTGATTGATGATTCTATAACTTCCACAAGAACCATAACATTTTTGATAGATAATTCTTTGTAAGCTAGGGTGAAAGATTGGTGTGAGGATAATTTGTACCAGAGTTTGCATACGCACTTGGCTCTAAAGAGGGATTTGATGGGTAATCTTGCTAAGATTTCGAGAATGATGTCGTCTGCGAAATACGCATAACTTGATTGAGGTGGATCCATCTGTATCATATGAATAATACCATAGAGTGGAAGAGGAAGAAAGAAAGAATGAAATAAGGCATCCTAATAATCTTAACTGATCATTTGTTCAGAAATTGAACTCTCTTGGGTGAGTGTTATATTGCACAAACGAACGTACAAAAACATTACAGGTCACTCCTTTGTGATCCTAAAGGTCATAGACTTGAGTCTTGGAAACAAGTTTTATGCAAGATGCATGGGAAAAACTGCATACAAAGATTTCCCTCCCCAAACCTTAAAAAACTAGGTAGCCTTGGTGTAGAATGGTCATCCACCAATCCATGAAGACACTATCTTAAATAGGTGTTAAATAGTACAAAATACAAAGCCTTGGTGTACTATCACAACACAACCTTACGGAGAAAAAAAATGGTTTATAGGATTGCAACACCTCGCTATAACTGCTATACCGACAGTGACACAAAAATACATTCACCTATGAATTCATCCAATCTTATAATTAGTTCTTTAAAATTTTATACTTGAAGATTACGGTGACCCATTTAAATTGTAATCAGAAATCACAGTACCAACGATAACCCGCAAAATCTTTTTCAGGCATTTCATCGAACACTTCATATACACTTCTCTTGCGACAAAGATTTACCAAATATCTCTTCCCCCATTGCAATTCCCATCAATATACTTCCAGTTAAGTTCGTTAAACACATAAAAAGTACAATACTTCCATTCTGTTTCAGTGACTATACCATGTATTCCAGTTAAGTTTGTTAAACACATAAAAAGAACAATACTTCCATTCTGTTTCAGTGACTATACCATGTATTGTCTCTAAACATAAATCTAACAATCTAGATTTATTCACAAAGCAGGAGTTAACAAAATCAAGAAGGAATACATAGAATGCCAACACAACACACCCAAAATCGTTGCTACCAATGCAATGTTAGAATGCACTACCACTACCACATACATCGAGCATCTCAACAATAGTAATCAAGCATACCCATGCACCTATAAATCCATAATGACATTGGCCAGATGCGATTTTGAATTTACCTTACATGGGAGTCCTCATTACCATCGTCATGATTTTCGATGATCAAGGTCTTCCTATATGGCTTCCTATATCTCAGTTGTGTCCCCCTACTCCAAAGTTTAAGTTTAGGCCCATCTGGTCACCCAAATCCCTTAAACTATGGCTCTGATACCATTTGTAACAACTCAAAAACTAAC
This sequence comes from Arctium minus, assembly GCA_954870635.1. NCBI lineage: Eukaryota > Viridiplantae > Streptophyta > Magnoliopsida > Asterales > Asteraceae > Arctium > Arctium minus. Next base: position 150,557,405 of record OX941081.1, read on the forward strand.
AATATCATAAACACGACATTAAAATCCAAACGGTCCCAAAGCATACGAATTTAAGTCATTCTTATTCTAAAGTTCACAACAGATTTACATTCTTACAACTGAGATACTACTAGAAGTCTAATGGTGAGCTATAAACTTCCACAAGAACTAATCCACTTCCATGGCATCCTCCTTTCTCTTTTCTTCGAAAGGCCCGACTAACACTTATCTGAAAAGAGTTTTTAGGTTGGAAAGGCGAAGGTTAGACCATAGGGTCTAGTGAATTCCCTCCCAAAAACAAAACAAACAATTTTCATATATAAAAATCAATAATGAAAACCACCATACGGCCCATCGAACAAATCACTTCATGCAAGGGTATTTGCACAGTGTTCATAGGTCAATTCCACCAAAAGATAGCGTCCGCGATCGGGGCCCAAGCCGACTCCCCTTTCACCTACGGGGCCCAAGCAGACTCCCCATTCCCGCGTACGCCGGAAACAGATTCCGTGCATACGGAGTATTAATACAATTCCCAGGGATTTACGAAAACCATATATACACTAATCCCACTATGCAACCCGACTCCAAACAGGCATAAAATCATGTAAACGATGCATGTACATTTTAGAAAGAAACCATATCATGCTATAGTAACGTTATCAAGATATTCATTTCATGTTAGGACTATTTATGCATTTGCAAGTAAAACCATATTCGTACGTCATCTCATAGTCAATATTTAAAATATTTATTAACTCATTTCATTTACGAAGGGTTCGAGGGAACTCACCTGGCGAGACAGTTGCACACAGAAAACTTCTACACCGGAACGGGTACCCTCCTACAGTTTGGTTAAACTTTCGATTAGCTTTACAATCTAATCAAAACGATGACTTCGAAAGAAGATTCAGCCCTCGGCCTAAGGAGGAACCGCGACTGCTGCTCGCTCCACACCTGACTCACCTGCGGGTTCGGCTTTAAAGTCACCTGACTCGACACGGGCCCCGACTCCACACCCGGTTATTGTAGACCCGACTCCCATCGAGTTGCCCCCGGGTCCCCCTTGGGGTGACGCCCGGGTGAGTCTAATAGAGGCGGACGACTCCCTGATTCTGGGCGATTAAAGGTTTCGCACAACGACGACTTATACCACAAAGCACAGACTACTAATCCCACTAATCGAATCCCAGAACATTAATAATCCTAAAACACCGATTATTATTGATAACCCTTCAATAGACAGATTAATCCTCAACATCCTCTAACATCAAATTCATTCATCAAATTAGGATTTAGAACTCTAGATTTCAATACCCCAAATCGAACAACACCCCATCTAATAATCAAGGTTTTCACAAAAAAAATCACTAGGACCAACATTCTTATCGGACTTTAACTGTAAGAGACCTAATTCTAATCTTGAATTTGAAGCTTGCTAAAGAGAAAGGTGATTAGAGAGTGATTACCTTAAATGAGAAATTCCAATATTGATTGTTTCTTCTTTTTTTTCCTCCAAGACCATCGCCACCATAGAAATGCACTGAGAAGAAAAATAGGGATTTTATCCCTTATATAATTTTTCTGAAATTGTTCTCAAGTCCTTAAGGTTCCCATTCTTTTATTTTAACTCCAACTTCTACCAAAAGGACATTTTAAGGTTTTTGGTTATTACACTAATCATATAACTTAACGAACCAAAGTTAACAACATCTGATTTAGAGACGAAATTCATAGAAAATTGAAACTATAATGATAGAAAATGTAATAAATAAACTATAGGAATAATATTCAACAATTTACCTTAACACATAGACCAAAAATGTAGTTTTTCCTCTAAATTTTATTTTACTTCACAAGCTCCATTATATTGTTTTCATGAAGCATCGTTTCACACATTTGGTAAATAATTATTTATTAAGTAAACTTCAATTGTGGTTCTTAAGATTTAGTAAAAAGTTAGAAAGTGGGAGTTATTTAAAATTTGATAAGTTTGTAAACTATTCTTAAGTTTTTCATTTTATTCTGAAAGTGGTCCTGATCGTTAACTCTGTTTATTTTCTCTATTAGAACGAGGGGAATTTTATTCTTTTCATCAAGATCTTTAATTTTTATTTTAAAAATAACATAATATTTTATTTTGTATTTTGTATTTTATTTTATTATATAATTATTCTCTCGGTCTAAATTTTTTTAAAGAAAATATAAAATAAAATGTTATGCAATTTTTGAAGGAGAAAAATAAAGATTTTGATGAAAAGACTGAAATGCTCATTGCTCTAACCGAGAAAATAAACAGAGTTGACGACCAATGATCACTTTCAGAGCAAAATGAAAACTACAAAAGAAATTCCAGACTTATCAAAGTTCAAATACCACTTTCAAACTTTTCACTAAACCTCAAGGACCAAATTGAAGTTTACTCTTATTTTTTTTTGTCTATGAAGTCATCTATAGTAGGGTTAGACCAAATAAACATATTCTATATGCTAAATAAACCCTACTCTCCCTATAAATTCATGTCTCATATATGTCAAAATCAAGCATTTCCCCCTAGACATTTTTAGTGTAATTATTTGATTTTATGAGAGTTTATTCAACGATACCCAATGTTATATTACTTTGAGAATGTTGACACATAATTGACGATAATATATCACTCATAAACCATTAAGCATCGAGTACATTATTTTTAAGATCATTGTATTTGAGGTATTATATCAAGACAAAAACAAATTGTATGGTTAGAAAAGTTCTGAGACATTATTATCTTATCTGACGTAATACTTATGTGTTGTTTGTTTTTTAAGAGGTGCTGAAGTCTGAAGTATTCTTTCACTTGTGATTGATAAGAGGTGGTGCTGAAGTATGAAATCAAAATCAGTAAAACGGTTTGTTTTGCAAACTTAGAAACGTCTAAAGTCTGAACTCTAAATCAAAACCAACATGCTAACGAGTAAAGAAACCCATGATTGTATATCTTAAAAGAATCAATTTATATTTAGCTAAAGTGGGAGTACATATTACATGATTGTTTTTTGATGTATAACTGGGTTAGAACTTAGATGTTTAGTGCATCTCTAGGATTCCAATTCAAAACTGATTGGCCAGTGAGCAAAAATCCACAATTATTATATATGTCAAAGAACTACCGATATAGGATTAGTAGTTTTCATATGGACTAGAATGGTCCTTGTGGACAAGAGATGTTGAAGAAGAAAGCATTCATACTTGTAGGTTGACTACTACCATCTTGTTCCTTTTCACCTTTTTTAATAGTAATGAAGTACCCATAATTATAAATCCAAATTTCTTACTTCTCTATATAGTTTTTATATATGGTGTGTTGCAATTAGTAACCGTCCAAAGCTCTTTCGCGTGGCTCTCATGTGACTTGGAATTATCAAACTCGCCCAGTAGATTTAATGTTGTAAAAACTACAACATCTTCCTCATCGTACGACACATCCAAGTTCTTCAAGTCTTCAACAATCTCCTTGAACATTGAGATGTGTTCGCTAATGGAGCCACCCTCCTGTAATCGATGAGTATATAGCCTTTGTTTCATGTGGAGTTTGTTGGGTAAACTCTTGGTCATAAAAAAAATTTCTAACTTCGCCCACATTCCAGTCGTAGTAGTCTCGTCACATACATCTTGTAGAACATCGTTTGACAAGTGTAGGCGAATTTGAGAAATCGCTCTCAAATCGTTATAATCCTTCAACTCCTCGTTCCATGTCGCGGGCATTGCATCACGGCCCTCAATACACCAATGTAAACCCATTTGTATCAAGACATTCCTCATCTTAATCTTCCATAGAGGAAACTGAGTGTTCCTATCAAGTAACGGCAAATCGATCTTCATGGTCGACATATCGAACCAAACCCAATTGAGAAATCAAAAGAACCGAAGTCTATTGAAAAAATCCGAGAACTCTGATACCACTTGTTGCAAATTCCGGTCACACCACACTCGATTGAACCCCACAAAATGAGATCAAATCGAGTAGAAACTTAATCGAAATCAACCCAAGATCCAAAATAAACTAAAACGAGTTGGTAATGCGGAAAGATAAACTCGAATCTCTCAACGGAACAATAATCAACCACACAATAATAATCGAAAAAATTGACGGAAATAAATAAAGAGAGAACACGACACCGGATTTACGTGGAAAACCCAAAACGGGAAAAACCACGGGCGGAGGAGACCACCGAGAAGTCCATTATAATCGACGATGTTACAATACTTGAGAATAGGAGAAATCGATGAAGAAATACAGATTTATGCTAATTGTAATCCTCTATTTTGTTGGGAGAGAAAGTCACGTATATCCAATTTTGGAGATGATCAAACATGGAAGAAAAACTGGAACTGCATATGTAACCGCCCACTTCTAATGGGTCGTGACTTTTCAAGTGAGTTTGGAGCATCAAAGTCACGCGGCTAAAAAAATTACATAAGAACCATAGTGTTTAACGTGATATTGAAGTGATTTAGAAACAACCAAGCGACAATGAAGTCGCCTTACTCACTGTATGCTTCATTTCTCATTGTACAGCCTCCTTTGTTGACTTTTGAACTTGCATGTTGACTTTTCTTTTTGCATGACATTTGGAATCCAGAAACATCCACTTTATCTCCAATATCACTTTACACCTTTTAATATCCATTTTCATGCATAATTTCTTTTGGAAAGCTATTTGGAGTCAACAATTTTATAATGTCCACCTTTGACTCCATAATTGCATCATCCCAACAAATATTCTTCTCCATGAAACAAAGCTCCAACACAAGCTTCAAAACACATCATCAACACAAAAATAGTGAAATTAGAAACGACTTCTCGAAAGTGGATTAACAAGCACATACCTCCTCCGTCGGCCCTTCACGGGCTACTCCAAACCACGGATTCCGACCAAGCTTGTAAACAAACCAAACTTAGCCGTCGGAAGAACTTTGGTCATCATATCAGCCGGATTAACATGAGTAGAAACCTTCATCACTTTGAAGTCTCTCTTAGAAAATGACCTCTCTTATAAAATGAAACCGCACATCAATATGCTTTGTGCGCTCGTGGAACATTTTATCCTTCGTAAAAAATATGGCACTCTGATTATCGCAGAATACCGAGTCCACAGTAAGCTCATCACCACTAAGGCTATTGAACAAGCCTTTAAGCCATATCGCCTCTTTAAAACCCTCGGTAACTGCCATGTATTCAGCCTCAGTTGTAGAAAGAGCAATCGTCGGTTGAAGAACGACCTTCCAACTGATAGCACATGACCCCATAGTGAAAACATACCCGATAAGAGAGCGTCGACCATCCATATCTCCACCATAGTCGGAATCAGCATACCCTTGAACACCATCTCTTGAAGTCCCAAAACACAAGCAATAGTCTCTAGTACCCGATAGGTACCGGAAAACCCACTGAACCGCCTTTCAGTGCTCTTTACCCGGATTAGCCATATAACGACTCACCATACTCACAACATAGGCTAAGTCCGGTCTCGTACAGATCATCGCGTACATCAATGACCCAACTGCACTATAGTAAGGAACCCGAGACATATATTCTTTTTCTTCATCAGAATTGGGGCATTGATGAGCAGATAATTTGAAATGAGCAACAATAGGAGTATTTACCGTTTTGGTGCCATCCATGTTGAATCTCTTAAACACCTTCTCGATATAGCTCCTTTGACTAAGTGTCAAAGTTCCCGCCTTCCGGTCTCTTGAAATCTCCATGCCAATAATCTTTCGAGCTTTGCCCAAGTCTTTCATTTCAAACTCCGAATTTAATTGATCCTTGATTTATTGGATATTTTCCTTGTTCTTTAAAGTTATAAGCATATCGTCCACATATAGCAATAGGTAGACAAACGAACCATCTTCACATCTCCTTATATAAACACAACTATCATATGAACAACGTGAGAAACCATGTGAAGTCATAAAAGTATCGAACCTTTTGTACCATTGCCTTGGCGATTGCTTCAAACCATATAAGGACTTCTTTAGCCGACAAACCAAATCCTCTTGACCAACACTCACAAAACCTTGAGGTTGATCAATGTAAATGTCTTCCTCTAACTCACCATGTAGAAATGCAGTTTTAACATCTAACTGCTCAAGCTCAAGATCATTCAATGCAACTATGCTCAACAATGCACGTATAGAAGAATGCTTGACTACAGGTGAAAAAATATCTGTGAAATCAATACTTGGAATCTGACTGAATCCCTTTGCCACAAGCCGAGCCTTATATCTGGGAGGCTCTACATCCGGTATCTTTTCCTTCTTCTTGTAGATCCATTTTCACTTTATTGCCTTTTTACCTTTGGGAAGAGGAACGAGCTCCCAAGTACCATTTTTATGTAGGGACTCCATCTCATCATGCATTGCCACAATCCACTTTTCTGAATCTTCATAATCAACCGCTTCCATATATGTAGACGGATCCTCAACTGACTCCATCTCGAAGGTAACACTAAACGCACAGGCTACCACTTCAACTTCAGCAAACCATGCAGGACGGACTATCTGTCTTCGACCTCGATCCCTAGCAATGCAAGGTTATCGCTAGGGTGGTGGCGAATTAGAAACACCATCATCTTCACCATTATACAACGAAGATGAAGACGACTGTGAGACGGTAGAAGGCGTCGTCTTAGAACCAACTGGTAGCTCTACCTCCACTTGAGATCTCTCAGAAGAACTAGGAACATCTACCTTCGGCTGATCAGAAACGGAAGGCTTGCACAACATAGAGCTTTCATCAAAAGTGACATCCCTACTAACAATGATCTTCCGAGTATCCGGACACCACAATCTAAAACCTTTCACACCATATTTGAAACCCAAAAATATACATTTAACGGCTCTCGACTCAAGTTTACCATTGTCCACTTTGGCATAAGCGGGACATCCAAATACCTTTAAGTCAGAATAATTAGCAGGTTTGCCCGACCACACCTCAATAGGTGTCTTTTTGTCAAGGGCATATGAGGGAGATCTATTAATAATATAACAAGCTATTGAGGCGGCTTCGGCCCAAAAAGCTTTTGGCAAACCAGAGTTTGACAACATACACCGAACCTTTTCCATGATCGTTCGGTTCATGCGTTCTGCCACACCATTTTGTTGGGGAGTGTGAACCACCGAATGGTGCCTAGTAATGCCTTGACTAGTACAAAAGGCATTAAACTCCGCTGAATAGAACTCTAGACCATTATCGGTCCGGAGATATTTGACATGCTTGTCGGTTTGCTTTCCTATCATAGTCTTCCAATCACGGAAGGTAGCAAATACATCATTTTTATGTTTCAAGAAATAAGCCCATACCTTACGCGAGTAGTCATTGATAATCGTCAACATGTAAACAGCACCACCATGCAACGGGACTCTCGCCGGTCCACATAGGTCCGAATGCACGTACTCGAGAATTACCTTGGTTGTATGAGTTAAGCTCGAGAATGACACCTTCTTTTGCTTCCCATAAACACAGTGCTCACATAATGGGAGCTTCTCGATTGCTTGGCTACCCAAAAGCTTCCTTTTGCTCAACTCCATCATACCGACTTCACTCATATGCCCGAGTCTCATGTGCCACAACTTTGTCTTATCAACGTTAGAAAGAGTCGATGAAGCTACCTGAGCATCTCCTATGATGGTAGTGCCCATCAGAACATACAAATCCGCACTTTTCCTAGTGCCCTTCAAGTAGACAAGATTACCTCTAACCACTTTGATTACTCCACCTTCACCGATGAATTTGTAGCCTTTGATGTCAAGACTACTAAGTGAAATTAGGTTCCTTTTATGCTCGGGTACATGTCTAACATTACCCAAAGTTCGAATGACCCTATCGTACATCTTGATTCGGACATTACCTTGACCCACTATCTTGCACAAAGCACCATTCATAACCCGAACCGACCTCAAGCAAGGCTCATAAGTGGAAAACCAGTCACGGTTTGGGCACATGTGGTAGGTACATCCCAAGTCAAGAATCCACTCGGGTGGTGAAGCATTCACGTCATCCGTCACGACCATCAAATCACCCGTATCATCTTCGGCTACATCCGCGTGAGATTCGCTAGAGGACCCTTTTCCTTTGTCTTTGTTTTTGTTCTGTAGCTTGTCGCACTTATCAATTACGTGACCCTTCTTCTTACAAAAGTTGCAAAACTTTCTCTTGACCATGGATTTCGACCTTGATCTCCCCGGGCTCTTGAAATCTCTCTCCGACTGTCTCCCTCTTATACTAAGGCCTTCGGACGCCTTAGTAACATTAGCAATCTGCTTCATCTTGTTCTTTGCATTCAAAGATGAATACACCTCCTCCAATGACAACGAATCTCGGCTATAAATAATGGTATCCATGAAGTTAGCGAATGACGGTGGCAATGAACACAAGAGAATCAAACCCAAGTCTTCCTCATCGTACGACACATTCAAGTTCTTCAAGTCTTCAATAATCTCCTTGAACGTTGAGATGTGTTCGATAATGGAGCCACCCTCCTGTAATCGATGAGTATAAAGCCTTTGTTTCATGTGGAGTTTGTTGGGTAAACTCTTGGTATCCAACAGATTATCTAACTTCTCCCACATTCGAGCCGTAGTAGTCTCGTCACACAAATCTTGTAAAACATCGTTTGACAAGTGTAGGCGAATTTGAGATATCGCTCTTAAATCGTTATAATCCTTCAACTCCTCGTTCCACGCTGCGGGCATCGCATCACGACCCTCGATACACCAATGTAAACCCATTTGTATCAACACGTCCCTCATCTTAATCTTTCATAGAGGAAATCGAGTATTCCTATCAAGAAACGGCAAATCGATCTTCATGGTCGACATATCGAACAAAACCCAATTGAGAAAATTACAAAACGTAGTCTATCGACGAAACCCGAGAGCTCTGATACCACTTATTGCAAATTCTGATCACACACACTCGATTGAACCCCACAAAACGAGATCAAATCGAGTAGAAACTTAATCAAAATCAACCCAAGATTAGGGCTGATTGAACCCCACAAAACGAGATCAAATCGAGTAGAAACTTAATCAAAATCAACCCAAGATTAGGGCTGGCAATGAGTAGGGTATGGGTAGGGTAAGGGTTAATCCGTTATCCAATCCATTTAAAATAGCGGGTAACGAAACGGGTAATTATCCATCATTATCCGTATCCTACCCTACCCATTAAAAGTAGCGGGTAACGAAACGGGTAATGGATAAATGGTATAACAAAATTTCATTTATAACTATAATTGATATTGTTAAACCTCAAACATATAAGTAAAACATAAGTTCATAAATATAATTATTATTTTATATCTAATTTGTTGTAGTAAACATTTAATTACTCTAAAAAAATCGTAGTATAATATTTTGAAAACAATTTAAAAAGTGTAAGACTAACACTTTTTGTTGTGATTATTTTCTAAATTCATCTTGTTTCTCATTTAATCAACATGAAATCTTTACTCGATAAATATAAAATAAATTAAAGTACACGTTAAAATACGACGACATTATTAAAAAAATATTAATAATTAACTTAATATAATTATGTATATATACACTAATATTTATTTTTATATAATTATAGATACATATATATATATATATTATATCGTAACGGGTAACGGGTAATGGATAACGAAAAAACGTTTATCCATATCCTACCCACTAAAATTTCGGGTAAACGGGTAATGGATAAGTGGATAAATGGATAAAATTTTCCTTATCCATACCCTTATCCAACGGGTCGAAACATAACGGGTAACGGGTTTACCCTTACCGATTGACAGCCCTACCCAAGATCCAAAATAAACTAAAACGAGTTTGTAATGCGAAAACGATAAACTCGAATCTCTCAACAGAACAATAATCAACCACACAATAATAATCGAAAAACTTGACGGAAATAAATAAAGAGAGAACACGACACCGGATTTACGTGAAAAACCCAAAACGGGAAAAACCACGGGCGGAGGAGACCACCGCGAAGTCCACTATAATCGATGATGTTACAATACTTGAGAATAGGAGAAATCGATGAAGAAATACAGATTTATGCTAATCGTAATCCTCTATTTTGTTGGGAGAGAAAGTCACGTATATCCAATTTTAGAGATGATCAAACATGGAAGAAAAACTGGAACTGCATATGTAACCGCCCACTTCTAATGGGTCGTGACTTTTCAAGTGAGTTTGGAGCATCAAAGTCACGCGGCTAAAAATATTACATAAGAACCACAGTGTTTCACGTGAGATTGAAGTGATTTAGAAACAACCAAGCCACAATGAAGTCACCTTACTCACTGTATGCTTCATTTCTCATTATACAGCCTCCTTTGTTGACTTTTGAACTTGCATGTTGACTTTTCTTTTTGCATGACATTTGGAATCCAGTAGCATCCACTTTATCTCCAATATCACTTTACACCTTTTAATATCCATTTTCATGCATAATTTCTTTTGGAAGCTATTTGGAGTCAACAATTTTACAATACTCTATCAAAGAACTTGGGATTGGGATTGTTGCATACAGTCCTCTAGGACGAGGTTTCTTATCATCTGGTCCAAAGATGCTAGAGAAGCTGGAAGATGGTGATTTCCGTAAGGTCTGTTGGTTACAATTTTCGTTTTATTTTCCATAACCAATATGATCCCTCCATTCCAACCAAAAAATGCCATGAGACTAGTGAAAAGACCTTGTTTCTTAACAGAAATATGCCCCCAAAAACCCACAACCAAGAAACATAAACTTGCAAAATCTAATGTGGGGCTAAACTTGTTATCAAACCAACAACTACCAAAAAGAAATCCAATGGATTTGGGTTTGAGTTAAACCCTACAAAGATGGATTAAATCCAATGGATTTGGGCTTAGAAAAGTGAAGATGCAGAGATCGACAGACCCGGTTTGTAATTGACATACCTTGAGAGCACGATAAGATATCGATTTGGCTTGAGAGAGATGGATAGGCTTGAGAGAGATTGACAGACTGAGAACGAGATCTGGAGGGAGACAAGCATGTTTATGCTAATAAGATGTGATAAGGGTTTAGATTTTCACTTATAATTTCATAGATAGGACGGTAAGAGCTTTTCAGCTCTTATTTAAAAAAAATCAAACAATCTAAATAGATAAACGTCTAACTAAATCAGACTTAAGAGGACATTAAGATGTATTTTTTGAAAAACAAACAACCCCTTACTTTTGTTTTAAAGAAACAATATTGTTCATGTTTTCGAAAGTACTTTTTTTCTTCAAAAAGATATTTGTTTTGATACAAAATATTAAAATAAAATTAACATATACTATTTTTTGATCTTTCAAATACGAAGGTTATTTTGATATAAAATATTAGATACGATGGTTATAAAAGAAAACCAGTTATTAGATAACCCTTAATTTATTGATTTTGATATGTTATATTAGGGTTGCACATGGGTTGGGTTAGTTGGGTTGAGACATTTGAACAATCTAACTCAATGTTTGCAGTTTGAAACATCTCAAGTTCTCAACCCAACCCAAACAAAAGTACAACCCAAATCGACCCAACCCAAACCGTGCAAGTTAGGTTATGTTGGTAGAGTTGAAACTTTGATACATGATTTTACAATCTAGCTAAGCGGTTGTACATGTTTAGACGAAGTAAAATCAAAATTAGAACATATATGTAAGGCTAACAAACTCAAATAAGAAAGTTGAAGTTTCATGCAACTAAGAAAATAAAATTACGGTTGAATTTGTGATATAATTCTGAATAGAACTAATTTCGAGTTGGTCTAATATCTAATGTACATTTACTAATTAAGGAACTTAACAATCATATTAAGTTCATAGACATTTGTTCATTGAGTTGAGTTGGGTTGGATTCAAATGACCTAACTCAATTCCAATTTATTACTTACGGTTTAAAGATTTTATAACTCGGTCAAGTATCAGGTCGCTTTGGATTAGGTTAGCTGGATTGATCGTGTTAGTCGAGTTTTTGTACACCCCTATTATATGGCTTAAAAAACTAAAAAAGGGCAAGATAAAGAAAGTATTTATATATAATTTTTAATATATATATATATATTTACTAGTTGCATTTTACACTTTCAATAGTCATACCAATACTTGTTTAAAAGTTTAATCAAATTATTGTTACACCATTTATTACAGTCTCCATGTCAAATTATTATTGATGTTAGTTAATTTCGGTATATTCTCACGTCGATTAGGCTTGGGCTATTTCTCCTCATATATGTTGGAGTCTCCTTTCTTTCTTCAAGAGCTCTTTTGAAAAAGGTATATGTAATATATGAGCTCATGTTGTGAATAAATTAAGTTTAGTGAGTGTAGTGTAAAAAAGATGAAAGTTAGAGGACCCTTTTGTGTGAATATGGAAAAGAGGGTTAAAACCCCTAAAAAGAACCCTCATTTTTGCTTCCTGGTGGTGTGTGATAGAGGGGGCTAGAGAGGAACGATTGGAGGTTTCTTGCTAAACCCTTGAAGATATCGGCATTTGAAAGCAAATAGTGGTGAATGTCATCTCCTTCAAGGTAAACATTCCCTCCCTTGTTCTCTTTAAGTTATTGGGGGTTAATGGATTATTTAATGTTGTTTGGGATGATCGACAACCTCAAATTGTTGGGTTTGTAGTTTGTTGGTTGATTTATTGATTTATTAGTATAAGATGGAGTTAAGAGTGTTATTGTATTCCAATTTAAAGGTTTAAAAATTAACCCGAGATGGACTAGTTTGGTTTTGGGATGTTACCGTGGAACTCTTCGTGCAGACAACCTGTAATCGGGAATCGCCGGTACCCGGATGAGAGTAAACCCAATAAGGGTTAAAATACGGATGTATTGGTGTCCGGATAGGATAGAACCCGGTAAGGGGCCAGGTGTGATCGGCTTAAGGGAAACCCAGGTGTGGGAAACCTGGTTGTGCCACTTCCCGATTGAGGAATTTCCCGAACGAGGAACCCGGATGCGGGGTGTCATTCCCCGGACGTGGGAGACCCGGACGCGGGCTACCCGGTCGTACCAGTACGCGGACGCGAGGATGCCCACTTGTGGCGGTACCCGAATGAGGGACACGTGGTTGCGCCGTAACCCGGATGGGTGAAACCGGGTATGAGCGACCGGATTTCGAGAGGAACCCGGGTGAGGACTAAGTGAGTTATGACGGGAACATCTAGAATTGGCAAAACCCAAATGGGGTTTTCGAATAGGGAACATCCAGAATTGGCAGAACCCGAATGGGTTTTTGTCCGTGAAGTTGTTTTTCGTCGAAGTGCCGATTAGAGAGTATCGGGAATTGAGAGTCAACATATGTGGGATGGTCAAGTGACTTATCACTCTCGTGTGTGGATTGAACTGTAGGTATGCAGATAACGGGTAACTAGTTCGGTGGAGAAGAGAGCTTAATGTGGACGGCTGGTGAGTCTTCCTAAACTGAATTGTTGACGTATGAATTTTGTTATACGCAATGATGTTTGAACAACATGTTTTTACATTGTTTTATATATGCATGAAATGTGTGTCGTCTTAAAGGTGGGCATGTGGGGTGGGGGCATGGGATGGGTTATCTTATACATATGAGGAGTGTGTCCCATGCCGAACATATGAATTTGTTTCATATGATTAAATCAAGGGCGGGTGTGTGCCCTAACACGTTGTCACAAGTGTGTGAGTGACCATAACGTGGGCCATCAACATGTGTCATGTATGTACTTATGTTGCTTAAATTGTGACTGTTTACAAATGCTTACAAACTCTCTTTGTTGATTTTGTGGTACGATGTTGGTGGTTAGAGGGATCTCACTAGACCTCATGGTCTAACCATTGCTTTTCAAAACTAAAACATTTTTAGGAAAGCAGGTAGTTGAGGGCTCGGGTAACGGCAAAGGCATGATGTGAGCTTGGAGCTTGCGCGTAGATGAGGCTATATAATTTTGGTAGATTATGTTAGACTTTCCCAGCTATGCATATGTTTTAAATTTCTCAGCTGTAATTCGGTTAATTCCGCGAACCTTAGCGTTGTAACTCGTATGTGTGACTTGTTACTTTCAGACCGTCTGGCATTTACCAATGAAATTTCGTAGTTTTGGTGTGTTGGAAAGTGTGGGTTGTTACAGTATACATAGGAATTTCACACATTCTCACATGGTATTAGATTCAAGGTTTAACACTCTAAGAATTTGACACTGGAGACTAGATTTGAAACATTTCTCCTTCATATATATTAGAACCTTTATTTATATATAGTATATAGATATATGGTCCTTTATCCTCCAAAAAGATGATGCGTAATCTTTGATCATTGAGTATCTACATGATGTTGTCTCACCCTAAGAGCCATGAATTGCATCATGAATGGTTATTCATAAATTATTACGTTTTTTTTTAATATTGATTTGTCTTGTAATTAAATACAAGCTTATAAATACTTAAACAAAAAAAAAAAACCGAAATCTATGGTTCAAACTACGTAAGACTAAATAAATTTGAACTTTTATAGGACAGAGGTTTGTTCGTATTCGTTCGTTTAACTTAACCGAACAAACGAAAATTTTTATGTTCACGTTCGTTTGTTAAGAACGTAAACAAACGAACTTATATGAGTTAAACGAACTTTAATGAACATAAGGAAAGTACTTATACTAAAAAGAACTCAAGCCCCAAGATAATGGAACCAAGCCACCAGGAAAGACTCAAGCCAATGGGCTCAAACCACCAAAGGAGGCAAGGGGTGAAGGGTTTGAAAATACAAGAGGGTGAGGATCATATTTATACTAGGGGGTAGAGCACAATGTTGTTGTTTGCTACCGATGTGTGATGGGAGAAAAGCGGTGAAAACTAGAAAGTAAAAGGCTGATGACTAACTATATATGTATCCACATCGGTAGTTTAGTTAAAAAAAAATAGGTCTACAAGTATGTATATAAGAGAAGGTGGTGTGGATGCATATCAACACTTTTTTTTAGTTATTTTTTTTTTTGAAAAATGATAAAGACTTTTTATTATTATTGTATAATATAATTAATAATTAATATATTATATATAATTGTTGTTCAAATATTAATTTCTTAAATATTTAATTGTTAAAGTATTTTCATTAGTAAACGAATTTAAACGAACATAAATGAACGAACGTAAACGAACGAGACATTTGTTCATGTTCGTTCGTTTAACTAAACGAACAAAAAATTTCGTTCATGTGAACTTGTCGCCGAACGGTTCACGAACGTTCAAATTCGTTTACAACCCTAAGTATTTACCAAAGGGTGTTTGGCCGCCTAGCAATATCCGAACATTTGGCTTCTTAATAAATTAAGGATTCATACCTCACTAAATATGAGAAGAGTATGTAAATTTATTTGTTACATTTATTGTATATACTTAAAAAAAATTGAGCACTAGCCATACAACTTTACGTTGGATCAATTAAATGTTGAAGATAATAAATAAAATATGTTCAACGCCTAGATATATTCTATAGGCTATAGATAAGGTATATACATTAATTGGGAGTCAGTAACAATATTGGAAAGGAAAATAGATTGTTGATAGCTTCCGGATAAAGTTAAAACCCATATAGCCATGCATCACTAGAAGAGGATTAAACCTTGAGAATTTATATGTTTTTTTTGGGAAAGGGTATCCTAGGTCTTTGGCCCAGACTAATCCCTTGGCAAAGAAACCGACTGCGAAAGTATGCAGCCCTGAGGTTAAACCAAGTGGCCACAAAGTTGCGAATGCAGTGAATCGAACCTGGGTTGAGCGTTATGAACTCCCCAGGTGATTACCGCTACACCACAAGCCTTGTGGTTAAGAAGAATTTATATGTTATAGGTGCTTTACTGATTAGTGAAAAACATTTGGCAGAAAAAAACTTAAAAAGTCTAAAATCTGGAGATAGAATCAACACTTACCCGATAAATGCTTATCAGTAATAATCAACACTTTTAGTTAACTTACTATATAAGATTTTAGTCCATTAAAACAACATTGTATATATGTAATATTTTTATCTGATAAGCGTTGGGGGCACACTTTAGGGTGTTGAAAAACTTCCGAAACCGAATAATTAATCTGAACCAAAATGGTTTCGGGTTATTCGTTTTCGGCTTAAACAGTTCGGTTAACTGAATAAAGATAATTTATTCGGTTCGATTTTCGTTTAACTTTTTAGTATTCCGGTTAAACCGACACATTATACTAGTATTTATATATTTTTCTAATTCGTGTAAACTTAAAGTAAATAAACACATTACACGTTAATGTTAGCCAATAATATCTCCCAAATTATTGGCATGTATCTTGTGATTATTTTGAATCTTCCAATTAGTTAGGATTGATTGGTTTACCTTAGATAGATCCGTAATTACCTCTTTGTATTTGTATATATTTAGCCTTTTGTATCATTGGATGAGATATACTGAAATTAACATTCTTACATGGTATCATTCACCAGGGATTGATCTCGATCACCCCTCCATCCTGAATTTTTTCCTTCCTTTTGATCCCTTGGTCTCTGTCTTCATTCACCATGGGTGACAAAGCCGATAGGGTTGATCCCATAACCAAAACCTTTCATCCCGTTTATACCGTCACAAATATCCAACACAAGGTTCGTGTACTGGAAAAGTGCCATGACTAACGAATATGAAGCTCTATTGGAAAATAATACGTGGGAACTTGTACCGAGACCTAAGGATGTTCCTATTATTTGTTGCATGTGGTTATTCAAACATAAGTTCCATGCTGACGGCTCTTTGGAACGACACAAGGCACGACTCGTGGTTAATGGTAAAAGTCAAACTGTAGGCATTGATTGTGATGAAACTTTCAGTCCCGTGGTTAAGCCCACTACAATACGCACACTCCTTAGCTTGGCAGTATCCAAAGCATGGCCCATTCACCAACTAGATGTCAAAAATGCCTTCTTACATGGGCACCTGAAAGAGACCGTCTACATGTTTCAGCCACCAGGATTAACTTCTTCCTCACACCCGAAATATGTGTGCAAGCTCAACAAGTCTCTATATGGTTTGAAACAAGCCCCACGGGCTTGGTATCAACGTTTTGCAGGATATCTCTCCAAATGTGGCTTCAAGAGTAGCCTATGTGACACTTCGTTATTTATATATCACAAGGGCGATCAAATGGATTACTTACTTCTCTATGTCGACGATATCATACTTACGGCATCTAGTGACCCTCTATTATGAAGCATCATCAAATCACTATCCGTTGAGTTTAACATGACCGATCTCGGTGATTTACACCATTTTCTTGGTATTGTTGTCCAAAAACAACAGGGTGGACTTTTTTTTGACACAATACACGTATGCAACAAATATATTGTCACGTGCTAACATGTCCAATTGTAAGCCGGTTAGCACCCCGGTTGAACTCGGCTCCAAGCTCAGCGCCACTACTGGTGCCCCGTTCGCTGATGGGGCTTTATATCGTAGCTTAGCCGGTGCTCTACAGTATCTCACCATCACTCGACCGGACATATCCTATGCGGCTCAACAAATTTGTCTCTTCATGCATGCACCGCGTGAACCACACTTTCAGCTACTCAAATGGATCCTCAGGTATATTAAAGGTACGATCAATCAGGGTTTAATTATCTCCCACCTCGACCACTAAACTTACCGCCTACTCAGATGCGGATTGGGGTGGGTGCCCCGACTCTCGCAGGTCCACCTCCGGCTACTATGTATTCATAGGTACAAACTTAATCTCGTGGTCCTTAAAGCGTCAACCCACGATCTCACGATCTAGTGCCGAAGCCGAATATAGAGGAGTAGCCAACACTGTCGCAGAAATTAGTTGGATCTGAAACCTCCTACTCGAACTGCACATCCCTATTAGACATGCCACGTTTATCTATTGTGATAACATCTCGGCCATCTACCTTGCTGAAAATCCAGTGCAACATCAACGAACTAAACACGTCGAACTGGATATACACTTTGTTCGGGAGAAGGTCCGCCTTGGCACTGTTAAAGTCCTTCACGTTCCGGCAGATTATCAATATGCGTACATCTTCACCAAGGGGCTACCTAAACATTTGTTTCAACGTTTTCGATCCAGTTTATGCCTTCGCTCACCTACAACTCAAACTGCGGGGGACTGTTAGCCGATAATATCTCCCATATTATTGGCATGTATCTTGTGATTATTTTGAATATTCCAATTAGTTAGGATTGATTGGTTTACCTTAGATAGATCCGTAATTACCTCTTTGTATTTGTATATATTTAGCCTTTTGTATCATTGGATGAGATATACAGAAATTAACATTCTTACAGTTAATACGTACAAATTTCGATTGCTTCATAACAACGAACCAAATGGCTAGAGGAACAAACCATTAAACAAATTTATGCACTTGGTATTAACCAATTTGTAACAAATCTAGTGAAAAATTAATCATGAACCTAGTGAAAAATTAAACAGATTTAAAACAAAATTACACATTGCAGTGGGCGAGTGCCTAATGGTGAGTGGTCTTTCATTTAGACTTTGGAGTCAAAGATGAGAGCGTTGTTGTCGACTTTGGGGTTGTTGTTTTAAAAAAAAAACTCTTAATAGCTCTTAAGTCTGAATCGTTCAGAACTTTTTACACACCACCTTTTATTAATCATAACTAAAATAAGACTTCAGACTTTAGACCTCTTAAAAAACAAACGACAACTTTGTGCTGCAAATGGACTGATTAAAGAAACTAGGATTAGGACATGAGGTTGGGGGTCCTTGTGTTATTCTTGTTGGGGTCCCAATATACAGGTTTACTTAAAAAAGATTTTTTGTATAGCTTTTATGAAAAAACAATTGGTGGATTTTGTAGGGGGGCTAAGACCCCTACAAGGAAGGCATGCGTCCTTCCCTGGTCCTTGTCATCGCTCTTAATAGATAAGATTATCAATTCTTATTATATTTATCCGTTAAGAAAAAATGACCCGATAAATACTTACCGGATAAACTATAGTAAACAACCCCTAAACGCTACCAATAGCTATAAGTTGTATTGACAAAGATATATTGACATTTCATTATTAAGAGGGGTCTATCATTCATTCTTATATCAAGAATACATTTCTAGAAAGTTTTTTTTAATATATGCCTCCTATGAATATGCTATGCCCAACTTTCTCATTAGATTTTGTATATTATGATAGTTGTGTGTGTCCACAAATACTATCGAGTTTTATCAATACAAACACATTAAACGATTACCAACCTGTTTAGATTAATAACAATGGTTACAAGATTGATCTATTGAAGCTCTCGATGTGTTCTCTCTGTTTTTCACCTTGAGTGTGTGTGTAAATGTGATTTTTGATTTCTAACTTGTTTGCTTCTCTTACACACTAAACCTTAATATCTAAACTAAGATATTAAAACTAATATCTAGATATTATAGTTAAACTAATATAATATCTAACTAACTTAGATATTTAAACTAAGTTAAAGTTAATACTAAATTACAATAAACAATAATTTACTTCGACATTTATTACAAAGTAACATTAGACTTTATATCGAGAGTCGACTTTCCGGCATTAGCTTCAGATTGAATCTTTAGATTGGATGATCTTGAATCCAATGAGACTGTGCTCTAACAATCTCCCCCTTTGGATCAAGATCATTACTAAAAATATTTTAGCAATTCAGTCTTCTTTTTCAGCTCAGAAGATGCAATCTCTTTCTCTAGCTCAGAATGCTTTAGCAAAGTATCTTCAAAGAAAATTTATCTGAAATCAGCATGTCTTCAGAATACTTTGATCTCGCATTTCTTGGTTAGCTTTTCTCTTCTTTAATGTCTTGTAATGTAATGGACATTTCTTCAAGCTTTAGATTCTCCCCCTTTTTGATGAAAAGTGCAACGACTTCATCAAAACTTTGAGTAAGAAATGTAAATCATTTGGAGCCTCTGATTCGTCAATTCAAAAGATATTCATCCAGATCTTTTCAAATCTAGACAAAATAGTCGTGTAACACCTGAATCAACTAATGAATCAGTTAACATGCCTGTCAGTAACACTAAGTCACTGTGTGTAACGAATACACATTGGAAAGGAGCTGTTTGATGTTGAATCCTCCACGTCTGCCATTCAATCATCGAAACACCACAAAGGTAATTTCTATAAACGTTATGACAAAGAAACAAATTCCTTGTGTGTTCGTGCTTGTGATAGAAAGAATTAAGCACTTGATGATTGCTTATAGGCTCAAAATTGTGTAAACCACTGAGACAACAGTAAGTTAAACACAGACTCAATGTGCATGATTGAAGTGCGAAGGTGGGGCAGACTTCCTTCTTTTCAATATCCATATTTTTCAAATGAAAATCAGATAGCAAATGTGTTGCTTCCCCTTTGAAAATGTGAAACACTTTCTTGTTAAGAAGAAAATGAGTAGTTGGTGAGGTTTGATCAAGAGTTGGCATGGGCTAGTTGCCTGTTTCAATAATGTTCACCAAAAAGTTGTGAAACACTAGAATTGTGGCTTCCCGACTCAGAAAAAGTTGGTGCAGAGTTGTGATATTCTTTTAACTCTGTTCTCACACGCTCTTTCTTTTAAACATTTAGCTCACTCTAACCAAACTTTCTTTCTCTGTTTAACACACTCATTTCTTTTGACTGTTCACACTCAATCACTATGGATTAACTTCGTGGGTAGAAATCACTAGTTAACGTTATTCCATAGAAGTTGTGTTAAGTCCTAGCACAATGAAATTCTTGTTTTCCTAGAAAGCATATGATGCTCAGACTGGTTTAACTATTTCAGTTAAAGCACAATATAGAACTTGAAAACATTTAAAGTAACACTTCCAATTCATGAATTCATTTGAGAATCGGGAAGTGGTTTGAACATTGAAAACAATGTTTTCTATGATTGAAAGTTGTCCTTCTTTCAACCATATATGAGATGAAGATATAGAATTATACCTTTACGTACGATCTTCCATCTCATGAAGCTAAGCTTAAAGTCATAAACATATGAACTTGTAAGCATCTCTCAAAAATTCTGCAAAAGTCTTATGTCAAAGTCAAAGCAAATTTATTCACTTAAATTAAAAAGACAAAAAGCAGTAAAACTTATGAAAGTACGAGTTCTGATTAGAAATAATCAGAAGTCATATCCGTACTCCTTTGACTTGAAGAGCTCCCCCTAAAATCTTGCATTACAAAAAAAACTGACATAAAAAGTAAATGCAGAAATCTCATGAGCTCCCCCTCAAAATAACATTGACCTGCTGTTAAATTCTTCTCATACTCCCCCTTGGATCATGAACGGATTGATAATGTGCAGATATCATTCAGAAATAAGAATGAAGAAATGATGAAAAAGTATGCAATTAGAAAACTTTGATAGGTAACTACTGATTAAATCTTAAGATTTAGCATACCAAGCTTAGAGACAAGAAAGTTGAACCACTTTTCATCTAAAGGTTTGGTAAACAAATCGGCAAGCTGATAATCAATTTTTACAAAGAAAAGTTCAATTGTTCCTTTTTCGACATGATCTTTAATAAAATGATACCTGACATCTATATGTTTGGTCTTGGTGTGCTGAACAGGATTCGTTGTTATTGCGATGGCGCTCTTGGAGTCACAATATATCGGGATTTTGTTGAAGTGGAAACTGTAGTCGCACAATTGTGTTCTCATCCATAAGACCTGAGAACAGCAGCTAGCAGCAGCTACATATTCTGCTTCGGCCGTTGAAGTTGAAACACAAAGTTGCTTCTTCGATGTCCAACTTACGAGTTTATCACCGATAAACTGTACATGTCCTGACATGCTCTTCCTGTCTAACATACAACCAGCATGATCTGCATCTGTATACGCTGTTAGTTCAAAGCTATTATCTTTAGGATACCACAGACCAAGATCTGCAGTCCCCTTCAGATACCTAAATATGCGCTTAACTGCAGACATATGGATTTCTTTAGGATTGGCCTGACATCTTGCACATAAGCATGTTGAAAACATTATATCTGGCCTACTAGAAGTAAGATACATTAAAGAACCTATCATTCCTCTATAAGTCCTAACATCAACAGCCTTTCCCGAAGGATCGGTGCCAATCTTAGTACCTGGTGCCATTGGGGTACCAATCGGTTTTGAATTTTCCATTTTGAACTTCCGAAGAATTTCAAGAATGTATTTTGATTGATTGATAAAAATACCCGATGAAAATTGTTTGACTTGTAATCCGAGAAAGAAATTCATCTCTCCCATCATATTCATCTGAAATCTTGACACCATAAGGTTAGAAAAATTCTTACAGTACTTAGGATTTGTAGAGCCAAAAATAATATCATCTACATAGATTTGTATTAGAATGATATCTGCTTTTTCCTTTTTGATAAACAAAGTGGTATCTACCGTACCTTTTGAAAAACCAGACTTGACTAGAAATTGAGAAAAGGACATCATACCAGGCACGTGGAGCTTGTTTCAGTCCATAGAGTGCTTTGTCGAGAATGTAGACGTGATTCGGCTTCTCTTGATTGACAAAGCCTTCTGGCTAAGAGACGTAGACTTCCTCCTTTAGAATGCCTTTTAGAAAGGCAGTCTTCACGTCCATTTGAAAGACCGTGAAGTTCTTGTGGGCTGCGTAGGCTAGAAGTGTCGTCGTAGTCGATTCCTTCCTCTTGTCTGTATCCTTTGGCTACAAGTCTTGCCTTGTTTCGGATAACGGTACCTTCTTCGTCTTTCTTGATCTTGAAAACCCATTTCGTACCTATAATGGTTTTACCTTGAGGTTTTGGTACGAGTCTCCAGACTTGAAGTGCGTCGAACTGATTCAGCTCTTCTTGCATTGAGATCACCCATTCTGGATCAGCAAGTGCCTCTGATACGCGAGTTGGCTCGAACTTGCTCAGAAAGGAGTCATGCAGACACATATTCAGTGATGTTGACCTAGTTTGCATCGGTTTTGATGGATCGCCAATGATCTGGCTTATCGGATGCTCTTTGGTCCATTTGTGTTCATGAGGCAGTGGATTAGATGAATATATATCAATATTATCATCTATAAATCCACTTGTACCTTCTTCAGTTTGTTTAGGAGGAATGATAATTGCAGTTGAAGTGGTAGGTTCAGAAGGCTCAGCAGGTACATCTTGGTCCGGCTGTAGTTGGATCTGTATTGAACATCCTACTGTTTCAGCTACTTCTGTCTCTTCAATCATTTGTCACAGCTTCAACTGTTGGAGTCGGTATTTGAACTGGAATTTCTTGTTGAATTGTGGTGTTGGATTTAATAGGAATATCTGAACTGATTGGATGAGTAGTCGTTGAGTCTTCCATCCTATCAACCACAACAGATTTCTTTACATTAGATCCAAGAAATTCATCATAAAAAACTTCAAATAATAAATCTAAATCAGATAAATGATTAGTTGACGTTGATGCTTCATCTGATTTATTCTGTTTAGACGCAAGTTCTGGACTTATTTGCCCAGAAGCTAGTACGCCGGTTATCACTGGTTCTGAACTGTGTTGTTCAAAAGCCATCTCTTCATCAAACGTGACGTTGATGCTTTCAATAACCGTCTTTGACTTCTTCAAATAAACACGATATGCAGTTGATGTCGAGGAATAACCACTGAAGATGCCTTCGTTCGCCTTGGCACTGAACTTGTTCAGACTCTCTCTATCGTTTAGCACGAAACACTTACACCCAAATATATGGAAATATTTGATTGTCGGTGTTCGGTTGTTGATTAACGCATAAGGAGTCTTCTTGAATCTGCAGTGTATCATGGATCGATTCTGAGTGTAACACGCAGTCGATACAACTTCAACCCACAAAAATAGAGGTAAGTCTGATTGACTTAGCATAGTACGAGCAGCCTCGACTAGCGTACGATTTCTTCTTTCGACCACTCCATTTTGTTGAGGCGTACGAGCAGCAGAGTATTGATGTGAAATCCCGACAGATTCGAGATATTCTTCAACCTTTTTGTTCTTAAACTCTGTGCCGTTGTCTGTTCTTAGAAGCTTGATCGGTTTCTGCAGATTCACCTGGGTCGTCTTCAGGAATGTAATGAGAACATCAGCTGTCTCATCCTTTGAACGTAGAAACTGGACCCAAGTGTATCGCGAGTAATCATCCACGATAACTAGTATGTATTTCTTTCCGCATAGACTTTGTGTTCGCATCGGACCACAGAGATCCATATGCAACAACTCTAACGGAGCGTTTATACTCAGTTCAGGCTTTGGTTTATGTGGAACCCTCTTCATCTTTCCCTTTTCACATGTTGCACATAAGTGTTCCTGTGTGTCCTAGATTCTAGTTTCTAATCACAAACAATTAATCAAACAAACAATTCAATCCAATTACCTGTTTTGATTCCAATTCAATTCAAATACAAACTTTCTCTCTCTAGAACTCTACTTTTTTTTCTCTACAATTCTCTCTCTCTGAATTGTATTCAAACTCCTCTTCTAGACAAACTGAGAACATAAAATACAAAGCTATTTATACCTACATCTAAAATACAAGAAAAACAAATACAAATACAATACTTTGACTTTTTATTACAAAAGACTTTGACTTTGATGAGAGTTGACTTTCTCAGCTTTGACTTCTTAAACTTTGACTTTTGTCTTCTTGATCTTGTATCCAACATATTTCATGCTCTAACAGTTCCTTTTCATATTTCAGCTCTAGAAGTCCTTTGACTAGTTTTCCACTGACCAACTTGTTGATGTACCTGAAGTTGAGGTGAGAGAGCCGTCGATGCCATAGCCAGCTTTGTTGCATCGAGGCTTTCGTCAGTAGACAAACCTGCTTGTCAGTCTGGACGTTTGATAAATTAATTGTGTAGAGGTCTGACTTTCTTGTGCCGACCAAGAGTTCTTCGCCTTCTTCAGTGCGAACTGAACACGTCTTGGCTTTGAAATTGACCTCTAAGCCTTTGTCACAGAACTGGCCGATACTAAACAGGTTGTGTCGTAAGCCTTCAACATATCTCATCTTCTTTATCATGACTTGGTCATGTTGTACATCACCATATCCCATTATTGGTGAAAACTGGTCGTTGCCGAATCTAACTGTTCCGCAATACTTCTCTGTAAAGTTGGACAACATCTCTTTTTGTCTAGTCATATGCTTGGAACATCCGCTATCCAAGTACCACATATGACGGATCTGCACAAAAGAAATTACGAAACAAAAGATTTAGATATACATTTGATAACATTTGGAGTTAAGACTTTTGAGCATTGAAGAGCGGGTCTTGAACTGATTTGTTCAAAAGCCTAATTGACATTGATGTCCGGGTCTTGAGCTGATTTACTCAAGAACCATTTGTCTTTGAAGTTCGGGTTTTGAACTGCATTATCCAAAAACCTATGTTTTATGAGGTACGAGTCCTAGACTGTTTTGTCAAGAAGTCATTTCCGAAGCTCCTCTTTAAACGTTGGGTGCCTGCAACACAAATTTAGCTTTTGGTACCCACTAGAATTTGGGTCCTGCTGTGTTAGCACTTGATTTTGGTACCCATTTGAAATTGGGTCCTCTTTTCATTTGAAATTTATTTGAAGCATTAGAATGATATGAGTGCACATGATAATTGCCAAACCAAATATCAGAATCTTGACAAGAATTAGAAATATGTTTATCATTAAAGGAAGACTTTCTAGCAGATTTAGATAACTGGAATAGTTGCGTAAAAGAGTATTGCTTACGAGAAACAACAAGTTTTGGTTTCAAAATAGTAGCAACATTCGCTTTCAAAACATCTTTACTAGGTAAAGTCTTATTACAATGAACACTACAAAACGATTTATCAGCCTTGTCAAGCTTCTGTTTCGGTTTCCATTGAGATTTAACTTCTGGCTTTCGCTTGCTCAGATCTGAAACATTTGAAACTCGTGAGTTAGACTTTTGAGCAACAAACGAATGCGTCTTCTTAGAATTACCAGTAGTGTTCGGTTTCTGTAAATGCTGAGATATAATCTTACCTTTAGCATTTTTAGCTTTTACAAAGACTGATTTATCAACTTTCGTTGATTTTGCACTGTTAACAGGCATACTGGTTTTTCCCAAAGATTTCACAATAAAAGATGAATGGTTAGGAAGTTTCGCATTAAAATCAAATTGTTCAAAATACTCATCCAAACCACCGTTAGAGTTAAGAAAATCAAACCCACTGTTTGTTAAACCAAATATGTCATCAGATTTAGAAGCTTTTGAAATAACAACATGTTTCAGCACAGTTGAAAAAACTTTTTGTTCAATTTCAATCAAAAGTCTTTCATTTGTTAAAGAGTTCTCGAGTTCAGAAATTTTACTTTCCAAAACGAGAGGAGGGACGTAAATTTTACCTTTAATAGGCTTCGCCTCCATCTCTTTTACAGAATAACTTTGAAAGAAGTCATTTGAAAGAGATTTCTTTTGATATTTTGGATCATCATTATAACTATTATTCGGATTCACATAATAAAATGGAAGGTGAACTTTAGATGATTTCAATTGTTTTTCAATTTCTTTGGCTTCATCCTCTTCAGACAGTCCAGTCCACAAAACTTTAAGTTCAGGACATCGTCGAGAGAGTCTTAAGAACGTAAAATCATAAAGTGCAGGCACTTCAGATATACCGTTTTTAAGATAATGAGGATTCTCACACCCGAGTCCCCATTTCTCTATTTCCTCTTTGGGTTTGTTCAGATGAATAGTTTGTTCACTTTGACCCAATTTGTATAACTTCTCTTCCAAACTTTTTAATTTAGCAAGTAAAGAAATGTTTTCTTTGGAAGTAGAAGAATGAAATTTCGTAAGCTCAATGAAATGAAACTCACTCTTTCTCAATTTAGTTTTTGTTTCAGTAACTTCTTGAAGAATTATAGTATGTTCTTTGGCGCTGGTGTCAATGTTTTTGTGTAGGGTCTCAACCAATACTTTCTTCTCAGCAACAGCATTGCTAAGTTTCTGTATTGATTGGTTTTGTTCAAGAATGACATCTTTTTCTCGCTTAAGCTTTGACTCTAACTCTTCGAGTTTAGTTAACATGGCATTCATTTGATTTAGGAAATCTGAATGAGTTAAATCACATACCTCATTTTCCTCATCATCTGAATCAGCTTCAACATCTGTTTCCATCTTGCCTATGAAGCATAGATGTGCTTTCTCATCCTTCTCTTCATCCTCCTCTTCTTCGTCAAAGTGATCAAGCCAGTACTCATCTTCTGCCATTAATGCCTTTCCAGCCTCTATTTGCTTGGATAGAAGCATTTTGTTTTTGTAGTAGTCTGAGTTTCTGACTTTCGGTTTTCGACAGTCTCTTGCAAAATGTCCAAGTCTACCACAATTGTAGCACTTTGAAGGTTCTGACTGACTAGATCCTTCAGCTTTAAACTTTCTTTCTTCAGGCTTCCTCTCCTCTATTCTCTTCCCTTCAAATCTATTTCCTTCAACCCTCTCCTTATGAACATAGTTGCTTGGTCAAGAAGAATATCTCTGACTGTTTGAGCTCGGCTTTGTGTAGAACTTCTTCTGAAAAGCCTTTGTCAACATAAGCATTGCCTGCTTCAGTTGTTCACAGTCATCCGACTCAGAGTTCGCTTCATCTTCAATCTCTTATGGTTCAGACATAAGCATCTTCTTCTTTTTCTTTCTCACAACAAGAGTAACTGAGTCATCAATTGTCTTCCCAGTCTGCCTCTTTTCAGCCAGTATTTCATCCACTTCTTCTTCATTTTGTTTGAGGGTTTCATACACCTCATGAAGTGGAATCTCGTTTAGATCCTTGATCTGCTTCATTTGCCTGGTAAACCTCTTCCATTCAGGCTGTAGGATGCTGAGAAATTTGACATTCAGCTCGATTTGTGATTTGTTGACCTTGTTCTTGCTCAACTCATTTAGCAAGGTCACAAATCTGTCATATGTTTCTTCTAGTGACTCTCCAACTCTGCCTTTGAATTCTTCATAATTGTTTAGGCAGTTGGATATCTTGAGTTGGTTCCCAACCTTTGAACCTAGCATCATCTTTTCTAGCTGATCCCACATCTCTTTGCCCGAAGCTTTATAGCTGTCAATCTTTACATAGATTTCGTTTGGAATTCCTTGTAGAATGTATGATTTTGCTAATCTATCACCTTTTGCTCTCTTTAGGTTATCATCATCGAGCTCATGATACTTAAGTTCATACTGTGTCGGCACAGTTCCAACCATACGAGTCGTCATAACTGGTTTCATAACCCCTTCTTCTATCGATTTCCTGATGAATTCACCCAACTCATGTCTTTCAATAAAGTCCATGAACCGATCCTTCCACTGTTCATACTCTCCCCTGAAGAGTACTGGTGGTTTTGAGTTGGTTCTGATAGCGAGTGCTTCTCTGGATGTCATTCTGAATAAAAAGATAAGTCTGGTATTAGCGCAAAGAGAGGTTTGCGCGAAAGGTTGCTGGCGCGAAGTGAGGATTGCGCGAGATGTACGTAGCGCGAAGTATGGTTTGCGCTTCAAGGTGTTGGCGCAAATGTGACTTATGCTTTGCGTGAAGAGTTGATCGCGCGAACTGAGATTTGCGTGATTCGTTAGTCGCGTGAGTTGAGGTTTGCGCTACAAGAGGGTCGCGCGAAGTATGGTGGCGCAAAGTGAAGATGTTCGAGGTTTTCGCCAAGTGTTGGTGGCGCAAAGCGGACTTTGCGTTATACGTTAGTCGCGCGAAGCAGAAGTTTGTGTGAGCTTTGTGTGGCGCGAGTTGGAGTTTGCGCGATGAACTGATGGCGCAAACGAGACAATGAACTGGCGTGAGTTTGAACTTTGCGCGAGTTCATCCTGTTCTTCGAAAATTCGACTGTTTTGCTCAAAATAACCTGTTTATCCACGATTAGCAGTCCCAAACTCTATCAAAATGACTACAAACACTTCTAGAACAAATTGTTACCACTCGATCTCGATAAAACTCACTTTTTGAAAAGCAAATCGATGGCACAGTGACCTTTTGAACTCGATAACACAGATACAAAAATCACGAATTTGGAACTCGATTTAAGCTCTATACTGAAATCAAACTATAACAACTCAATCTAGCACATATATCGATCACAAATTGATCGATTTCTAACCCAAAAATACCTTAAATCACGAAAATGATTTTGAAAATAAGAACACAGAGTCGAGTTTATAAAAACTTGATTTGAATCTCTTATCAGGCTCTGATACCAATTGTGTGTCCACAAATACTATCAAGTTTTATCAATACAAACACATTAAACGATTACCAACCTGTTTAGATTAATAACAATGGTTACAAGATTGATCTATTGAAGCTCTCGATGTGTTCTCTCTGTTTTTCACCTTGAGTGTGTGTGTAAATGTGATTTTTGATTTCTAACTTGTTTGCTTCTCTTACACACTAAACCTTAATATCTAAACTAAGATATTAAAACTAATATCTAGATATTATAGTTAAACTAATATAATATCTAACTAACTTAGATACTTAAACTAAGTTAAAGTTAATACTAAATTACAATAAACAATAATTTACTTCGACATTTATTACAAAGTAACATTAGACTTTATATCGAGAGTCGACTTTCCGGCATTAGCTTCAGATTGAATCTTTAGATTGGATGATCTTGAATCCAATGAGACTGTGCTCTAACAAGTTGCTACCCAATTTTCGGATTCCTTCGACTCTTGGGTCCATCAGCTTTTGAATTATAATATTAAAAAAGACGAAACTTCATTGTACATTTAAAAAAAATACCAGCTTTCTCAAGGGAGGCTTCTCCTTAACTCCCTTTCCTATGCCTTCTTTTATATATTGATATATATATATATATATATATATATATATAGGGAGAGGTTCATTTGAGAAATGGTAAATATATGAGAAATAGAGAAGTAATCTTAGCCATTCATCTGGTCAACATTTGCGGCTTTGACCGCAAAGCACCGGATAATTCCTTGTGTGGTCTATAGAAAGTAGAGGGGTAGTTTCGTAAAATACGCGGGGTGATTTCATATATGAACTTGTATGATTCACTTATGAACTATACGTTCATATGTGAATCAGTTAATTAGTTCATATATGAAATCACAAAGGTTCATATATGAATCTGTGAATTAGTTCAACTGATTCATATATGAACCTACAGTTAATTAGTTCATATGTGAATCAGTTAATTGGTTCATATATGAATCACAAAGGTTCATATATGAATCAGTTAAAAGAGTTCAGATGTGAATTACATTGGTTCATATATGAACATATAGTTCATATTTGAATTATACATGTTCGTATATGAACACAACCCGTGTATCTTGTGAAAATTACGAAAGTGTCCTATTTTTAGAATAGCCGCAACTTTTGACTAGTCAAAGCCACAACTTTTGACCAGTCAAAGCCGCAACTTTTGACCAGTCAAAGCCGCAACTTTTGACCAGTCAAAGCCGCAACTTTTGACCAGTCAAATCCGATCTTGACCGTATGAATGGCTATGATTACTTCTCTATTTCTCATATATTTACTATTTCTCAAATGAACCTAAGGCTATATATATATATATATATATGTTAGGTCCTAGATCTACAACATCTCAAGTTTATGTAACAATATAGGATAGATGAGGCCTTATTATTTATTAGAAAACGTAAAACTAATCTAGAGATAACAAATGTGATTTAGGAGCTACATTGTGAATTACGGAATTGATTATGAAACATTACAATACAAACACCTATTTATAGTCCTCTACCCTCTCTACCCTTGTTACAGCATGTAAGCCCAAACCCATCTATACAATTAAGCCCAATAGGCTCAAGGCCTTTTACAATACATTTAATTTTACAAAACTTTCTAAAATTAATACACTAACATTCTCCCCCTAAAGGTTTGGAAAGTAAATCATCTTGAAATCTTTAGCTCCTCTCCCCCTTGATTTTCTTGAAAAAGCTTTAGTGGTGCATCTCTTCAAATGTAGGCTCGACTCCCCCTTGAAATTTGCGCTTACTCTTCATGTTTTCAACTTTAAAATCAGATCCAGTGTACACCATAATGTTGGGTCAGAATATGTCAAGGATGGATACTACTGCTATTGAGAGGTATTACTACTGCTTGTAATTTTAATACTGCTAGTAGAATTAATACTGCTTGAAAAGATAGTGCTGCTACTTGAATAATTAGTATTGCTTGGAGAGTTAGTACTGCTAGTAGTTAGTACTGTTGAAAATTACTACTACAAGCATGGTTAGTACTGCTCAAGGATTAATACTGTTGAGGATGTTTATGCTGCTCAATGATTAATACCGCTAAAAGAAGGTTAGTGCTGCTTCTAAAGATAAAGAAGACTTGAAGATAAAGATGAGCTAGAGATAAGGATGAAGATAATTATGGTATTGATATTGAAGATCAATTTTATTTTGATAATTATCTTGTAATCAACTCTGTCTATATAGTATAGAAATCTTTGTTAGAATTAACAATTATTCATACGTTTTGTTTAGAGAGAATTAACCTCAAGAATAGATTAGATCCTTTCTATAGAGAAGTATAGAACGTCTGTTGAGCCTGTTCAACAAATTGAGGTTTTGTGTGTAATCATCAAGTTGAATTAATATAACTTGTGATTTGAGTCCTATATACTGTTTCATTGATTTTCTGTTAAAGTGTTTTTCCGCAACTTCTTTAACATTGTTTCTGAGTTTGTGTTAAATTCTTGTTTGAGTTTTGATCCTGACAAGTGGTATCAGAGCAAGAAAATTCAGAAGCCTTTAATCATGGACAGTTCAAGCGACAGTGTTTTGGTATCAAAGGTTCCCATGCTCAAACCCAATGAGTTTGACATGTGGAAGATTAGAATCAAGCAGTACATTCTTCTCACAGACTTTTCAATGTGGGACATCATTGAGAATGGTCCTTCTGATGGAGGAAAGATGGATGCAGAAGGAAAGAGACCTCCACTAAAAACAGATGGAGAGAGAAAGTTGAGGCAGACAGAGATGAAAGCTTTGAGCACTCTGCTTTTGGCTATACCTAATGAGTACCAACATCAATTCTGCAACTGTTCTGATGCACAAATTCTTTGGAATTCTCTGGAGAAAAGATTTTCTGGTACCAAAAGTACCAAGAGAAATCAAAAGGCCATCTTAAAGCAGCAGTATGAAAACTTCATGTCTACAAAGAATGAGTCCATGACTCAAACTTTTGATAGATTTAATAAGCTAATTGGTGAATTGGATACTGTTGGTGTCCAGATAGATCAAGATGATGTTAACAGAAAATTTCTAAGATCTCTTGGTGATGAATAGACTATGTACACTGTCTCCTTCAGACAGAATGACCAATTGGAGGACAAGGAATTAGATGACCTCTATAATGACCTTAGGGTGTTTGAAGCAGAGGTAGAAGCAAAGAAGAGGCCCTCTGGATACTCATACAATGCTGCTCTTTTATCATCCTCTACTGATTCTGCTGCTAATACAGAATCAGTTAGTGCTGCCCATGGATCAAAGCAAGATGGATCCAATGACTCATTTTTAGAAGCTTTTCTAGCCAGTCATGCTAATTCCTCTCTAATTAATGATGACTTAGAACAGATAAATGCTGATGATCTAGAAGAGATAGACATCAAGTGGCAGATGGCTATGCTGACTATGAGGGTAAAAAGATTCATTAAAAGGACTGGAAGGAACAACTTTTCTCAGAAAAGAGAAGATGGGGTTGGATTTGATAAATCCAAGGTTGAATGTTACAAGTGTCACAAGTTGGGGCACTTTGCAAGAGAATGCAGAAGTGGAATGCCTCAACAGCATACTAGCAACCATCAACCATCACAGTCCACTAGCTTCAACAGTAGGAAGTCTTCTCAAGCTCTTGTTTCCCAACAAGGAATGGGATTTGATTGGAGTGACCAAGCAGAAGAAGCAGTTCAGAATCAAGCTTTAATGGCTAAAGTTTCAGAGTCAACAAGCACTGATATTCCCACAGAGGTAACTTCTAATCTTTGCTCTAAAACCTGTATTGAAACTGTTAAAAAGTACAGGGATCACAATCAGAGTATGTGTGATGACCTTAAAAGGTTAGAGAAAGATAGAAGAGAGTATGCTCTGATTGTTGAGAGGTTTGAAGAACAAATTAAGTCTTACCAGGCTAATGAACTTCAACATTCCTATGATACAAACTACTGGAAGTGGGAGAAAAATCAGGTAGAGGTTAAGCTTAAAAAGTCTGAAGAGGAATGTGAGAAGATAAGGAGTGATTTTGAGAAAGAAAAGCTGGACATTGAGAAATATTCCAATGCTTCTAAAGCAATGGACTCACTTTTAAAAACTCAAGTCCATGACAAACTTAGAAGAGGAATAGGCTACAACACCACACCTCCACCATACAACAATAACTATATTCCTCCCACCTCTGATCTCTTAGAAAGACAGGACAAGAAGGAATTATTTGAAGGAGCCACTGAAGTAGATCCTTTAGACAAAGTAGTGATTGAGGCAGATTCTGAAGAAGAGGACTCTGAGAGTAAGAAGCAGAAAGACCACAAAGTTATTCCCTTAGAAAACCACATACTGACAAATGAAAGAGGGGGTAAACCTTTTGTCAAAAGTGAGAAAGTAAAGTCTGGGGAAGAGACTGTTAAGAATGTAAAAGCTGAGACCTCTGAGAGAGGGAAGGGAAAGGCATAGGGAGTTCATTACATGCAAACTACTGTTGTTAATCCCTGTACTTGTAAACAGAATCAACCCCCAAAACATGATAAAACAAGGGGAAATCAAAGAAATAGAAATAATCAGTGGGCATTAAAAAAAGGAATTGATCTGAGAAAAATTAAAAGACCAAAACCTTGTTTTATCTGTGGCAATCTAAATCATCTAGCCAAACACTGTTATTTCAATCCTATTAACCAAAGGATCAGTTTTCAAAGAAATATACAAAATCCTGTTGGCTATAGGAAGCAAATAAGGAATCATATGGCTGAGAATGTGAGAAGGGCACCTATAAAATCTCATGTTCAGAATAAGTTTGCTAATTCAAAGAAAAATACTCCAAATAAGCCAAGGAGTAACTTAAAGAAAAAGACAGCAAACAACTTTGTCCAGGTGTGGGTTCCAAAAGTAAATAAATCTGTTAGTACTACTACTTCTAATAGTACTGCTGACAGAAATAATGCTGCTGCAAGCAATACTACTGCTAACTCAGTTAGTACTGCTAACAAAATTAGTACTGTTAACCCAATTAGTACTGCTAATGATGTTAGTACTGCTAACAAAGTTAGTACTGCCAATCAAGTTAGTACTGCTTCTAGTAACAGACCCATTATTGTGACAAAGTATTCAAGCAATAAGATTTCTCAGTGTGATAATCTCATCCAATCTGAATATGAATATGTTGATGAGAATGGAAAACCCAAGACCACTTTGGCTTGGGTTCCTATTAAAAACTAATTGCTTTATTAAATGTGCAGGGCAACCAACAGCTCAAGGGAATGAGCATTTGGCATGTTGATAGTGGTTGTTCCAGGCACATGACAGGAAACATGACCTGCCTTCAAAACTTCAAAAGAATTGATGGAGGACATGTTGCTTTTGGTGATAATCCAGCAGGTGGTAAGATAAGTGGAAAAGGTAATGTGTCAAAAGGTAAGATGATCTTTGAGGATGTATACTATGTTGAGCAATTGAGATACAACCTGTTAAGTGTATCACAGGTCTGTGACAAGAAACATAGCATATTATTCAATGATACTTAATGTATTATCCTTGCTCCAGGGTTTAAGGTAGTTGATGAAAGTATGATACTACTTAGAACTCCTAGAAAGGACAATGTTTATTGCTTAGACTTGGAGAGTGTAGTTTCTGATTCATCTCTAAATTGTTTATTTTCAAAAGCTTCAATAGATGAATCTTCTCTTTGGCACAGAAGGATGTGTCACATGAACTTTAAAACAATGAACAAACTTGTGAAAAACAACCTTGTAAGAGGTTTGCCACAAAAGGTATTTTTCATGTGATGATCATTGTGTTGCATGTCTTAAAGGCAAACAACACAAAACTTCTCATAAGTCCAAAGAGATAAATACAATCTCTTCACCTCTTAATTTACTGCATATGGATCTATTTGGCCCTACAAATGTGATGAGTATTGGTAAGAAATCCTACTGCTTGGTTATTATTGATGATTTCTATATATTCACTTGGGTCTATTTTCTGAGGACAAAGGATGAGACAAGTGGACTGATCAAATCATTTGTTCTTAGAGTTGAAAACCAAACAAATCTAAGAGTTAAAGTCATTAGGTCTGATAATGGAACTGAATTAAAAAATAATGACCTAAACAGCTTTTGTGAGGAAAAAGGCATTGAGAGACAATACAGTGCTCCTAGAACTCCTCAACAAAATGGTGTTGCTGAAAGGAGAAATAGGACTCTGATAGAAGCTGCTAGATCTCTGTTGGCAGATTCAAAACTTCCAATTACTTTTTGGGCAGAAGCAGTTAATACTGCCTGCTATGTTCAAAACAGAGTTCTAGTAGTAAAATCTCAAGACAAGACACCCTATGAGCTTTTTAAAAAGAAGAAACCTTTTATTGGATTTCTCAATACCAAAACTCACCTAGGCAAGTTTGATAGCAAAGCTGAGGATGGGTTTCTTGTTGGTTACTCATCTCAAAGTAAGGCCTACAGAGTTTTTAACACCTCTTCTAGGATTATTGAGGAAAGTGACAATGTCAAATGCAATGAAAACACACCAAATCAACTTGGTTCATGTCCTGATTGGCTATTTGACATTGATTCACTGACTAATTCTTTGGGTTTCAGTGATGAGCATAATGCAGGAACAGGGACAGAAAAGGCACAAGTACAAAGACAAGAGTTTGTGCTGTTCCCAACACCTACTGCTGATCCTGTTGAATTCTGTGACCAAGATAAGAAAGATAATTCAGATTCAAAGGACACTGAACCAGCTCAGAATGAAGAGGACAGAGGTGAAAAGGAATATCAACCCTTAGATTCAGGAATCAAAGGTCTTGAGATGCCAGTTTTGGAAAAGGAAGACACAGATGATGATTCTTCAGTGTATGGTGGAAGCACTCCAGAAAAGAATGACACCAATATTGAAGTAAATCTTAATGAGGAGGTTGTCAATGCTACAAGAACTCAGAAGAATCATCCTCCTCAATTAGTGATTGGTGACATCAATTCTCCAATGATCACAAGGCAACAAAGCAAGATAGGGGGATTGAAAGATCTACAATCAGGTTTATTATCTTGCTTTCTATCACAGGTTGAACCCAAAAAGGCATTTGATGCAATGAAGGATCCATGTTGGATAGAAGCAATGCAAGAGGAGCTACTGCAGTTTGTACTGCAATATGTATGGGATCTGGTGGATCTTCCAAAAGGACACAGAGCAATTGGCACAAGATGGATCTTCAGGAACAAGAAAGATGAGAGAGGAATAGTAATAAAGAACAAAGCCAGACTAGTTGCACAAGGGTATACTCAAGAAGAGGGTATTGATTATGAAGAAGTATTTGCACCAGTCGCCAGTATAGAGGCAATCAGGCTATTTTTAGCCTATGCTTCTTTCATGAAGTTCAAAGTCTACCAGATTGATATAAAGAGTGCTTTTCTGTATGGAAGAATTGAAGAAGAAGTGTATGTCTGTCTGCCTCCAGGATTTGAGAATCCAAATTATCCTGACAGAGTATACAAATTGAAGAAGGCACTCTATGGGCTACATCAAGCATCAAGGGCATGGTATGACACTATGTCTACCTATCTCTTGGAAAATGGTTTTCAAAGAGGAATCATAGACAAGACTCTATTCATTCAGAGGAAAAAGAAGGACATCCTAATAGTGCAAATCTATATTATCTTTGGATCCACAAAAGATCAAATGTGCAGAGATTTTGAAGATTTGATGCACAAGAGATTCAAGATTAGTTCTATGGGTGAACTTACCTTCTTCCTAGGGCTACAAGTTAAGCAAAAGAATGATGGGATATTTATAAGTCAATCCAAATATGTGCAGGACATTCTTAATAAGTTTGGTTTCTCAGACTCAAAGCCTGCAAGCACACCCATGGAGACACACAAACAGATCACTGCAGATCTTGAGGGGGAGGATGTGGATGTTCATCACTACAGATCTATGATTGGCTCCCTCATGTATCTCACTGCTTCAAGACCAGATATCATGTTTCCTGTTTGTGTGTGTGCAAGATTTCAAGTAAGGCCTAAGCAGTCACACTTTCAAGCAGTCAAGAAGATATTCAGATATCTCAAAGGCCAACCTAGATTAGGTCTTTGGTATCCTCATGACTCACCATTTGACCTACTTGCTTATTCAGACAGTGACTTGGGTGGTGCAAATTTGGATAGAAAGTCAACTTCAGGGGGATGTCAGTTTTTGGGTGCAAGACTAGTATCATGGCAGTGTAAGAAACAAACCACAGTTTCCACATCTATAAAAGAAGCAGAGTACATAGCTGCTGCAAGCTGCTGTTCTCAAGTACTCTGGATTCAGAATCAAATGTTGGACTATGGTATGCCCTTTCTTCACACTCCAATCTTCATAGATAACAATAGTGCTATTAGCATTGGTAATAATCCAGTCAAGCACTCCAAAACAAAGCATATAGAAATCAGGTATCATTTTATCAGAGACTGTAATGAAAAGAAGCTAATTCAGGTTGTGAAAGTTCATACAAGTAACCAATTTGCTGATCTATTCACTAAAGCTTTTGATGTGGGTAGATTCACATTTTTGGTCACAAGTGTGGGCATGATAAACTCTGAATAAGCCTATTATCTTTTGTCTCATTTACCTGTATAGATTCCTTCCTGTCTACTTTCTCATATTGTATTGTGCATGGTGCTACTAACCTTATGTGTTTCAGTGTTTCAGATTGTTTCAAATGGATACTTGGTACTTCTAAATCAGTTAATACTGCTCGCCATATTACTCATAATAACTTTTCAAAAATGGTCAAGTATGGTTACTACTGCTAGGTAGTTTATACTGCCAGTGCAAAGTTACTACTGCTTGCCTTATTTCTACTACTAATCAGTATTACTACTGCTGGTCTGTGTTAATACTGCTAGTCCGTGTTAGTACTGCCAGTATGTGTTACTACTGCTAATATGAGTTAATACTGCGAGTTAGTTAATACTGCTAGGGTACTTAGTACTGCTTCTAACTGAAACCCTCCTCCTATAAAGACGCCTTGTGACCGCCAAAATACAAACGGCTCTTTGAACTTCCATTGCTTCTTTTTCTCTCTCTCGATTTCTTGCTTACCAGTGTCAACCCCATTCACGATTCGAACGCTAGAATTAACCAAAACGATGGCAGGAAGAGCATTCTTTGATGAACACAACGAGCTCGCCATGTTGAAGAAACCAAAGCAAGCTGAAGGTTTCCATGCCATAGTAGATTTCCTCAAGTCCTCACACATCGCCCACGCTCTAACTGTCAATCCCACAATCTATGTGGAACATCAAAGGTAGTTCTGGGCCAATGCTGCTATTCAATCTGCAGAGGGCAATCAGGTCATCAAAACAAGGGTATGTGATAAAACCCTGACCATCACAGAGGAGTGTATGCGCATCCATCTACGCTTAGATGATGCCTCAGGTATAACCTCTTTACCTAAGGAAGATCTTTTCCAATTTCTTAGTAATATGGGGTATGAAGGTCCCACTGATGTATTCAAGTTTTTCAAGAACATATTTTCACCACAGTGGAGATTTTTTGTTCATACCCTACAACATTGCATTTCATGAAAAACAACTGGATGGAGTGAGTTTAGCAGTACCTTAACTTATGCTTTGGTCTGCTTAGCTACCTCTAGAAAGTTTAATTTCTCACAAATGATTTTCAATGATTTTATGTCAAACCTGGATACCAAATCCAAAAGCTTTTATATGTATCCCAGATTTGTACAAGAGATTATACTACAGGAATTGATGGATCTACCCTCTTTTCAAGAGGTGTATGTACCAAAACCTCCCAAAGGGAAGGTATTCTCAAACATGAAAAGGCCCTCCAAGGACTTTTCTGGCCAAGACACCCCATTGTTCTCTACAATGATGGGTGTGTCACATTCCCATGGTGAGGCATCAGTGTCAAAGCCCTCATCTGACAACCAAACTGATGACCTACCCACACCACTCATTTCTAGTAATCCTCCTCAGATTCCTATTGAAAAGCCCACATCCCCCATCACCAAAATCTATATAAGGAAAAAGGTAAAGAAGGTTCCTTCCCTTGTTGTACCTTCACCCCCACAACCTTCAAGCCCTCTAATGGAGCATTCTCCATTAGAGAATATCGATAGGGAAACCACAGGGGTGTCTCCCAACCCCAAGAAGGTGCTCACTAAGGAGCAGGTTAAGCATGTGGGCAGTGAGGCTCACACTACTGACTTTGCACAAAGTGCAGAGCAGGATAGTGTGAACATCCCTAAGACCTTCCCCACGGAAACTTTGGGTGAGAAATCATCCAAAGGTCCCAGGTGCCAAGAAACCAAGGGGGTAGAGGCTGCTTCTGCTAGGC
Organism: Arctium minus; assembly: GCA_954870635.1. NCBI lineage: Eukaryota > Viridiplantae > Streptophyta > Magnoliopsida > Asterales > Asteraceae > Arctium > Arctium minus. The sequence goes on from OX941081.1 coordinate 150,596,953, forward strand.
AGAAGACCTCTACTAAAAGATCCAAGGATCCTTCAAGGGTGGTCAACACACCCAAAGGAGGTGAGGACATATATAACTATGATGAATTGATGGAAATTATGGGAAATATCAATCTTGATGTCATCAAACAGGGTGATGATATAGAGGAGATGAAACTGGTGATACTGTCTCAACAAGTGCAGATTACCAAACTAAAGAAAATGGTTCTAAGGTTGGTGCGGAAAAAGAAAAGAAAGCAGTATGTATTGAAGAAAAGGGAAGATGCTTTCAATAAGGGGGAGAGACAAGCTGAAGGGGAGAAACAAAGTTCTGTATTTGAGGGGGAGTTGGGTACAAAATCAGAAAGTAGCAAAGCAGCAGAAAAAGCAAAAGAAGTAGAAACCACACCAGCAGTAGTAACTACAACAGAAGTAGAAACTTCTCCAGCAGCAGAAACAGAATTATCCAGGGAAGAGATAGAATTTTTTGAAACATTGGTGAAGGCAAAACTTGACACTCCCAAAGCTACTCCAAAGGCTAAGGGAGTGGTAATCAAAGAAGTTGGATCAGATCAGAAAAAGAAAAAGATAAGTGTGGATGATGCAAAGAAGAAGGGAAAGGAGAAGATGGTTGAATCTGAGCAACCATTGAAGAAACAGAAACAGATTGAGTTGGATGAAGAAGTGGCCAAAAAGCTTCAAGAAGAGATGGAAAAGGAGGAAGAAATTCAATCTACCAAAGACAGAGAGCTTGCATTGGATATGGCTAAAAAGTTGAATGAAGAATATCAAAAGAGTCTGAAGTCTGCAGCTGCTGCTAAGAAAGTCACAAATAAGGCTTCAAGGCAAAGGCTACCACTGAAGACTAGACAAAGACAACCTTCCAAGACATACTTAGCAAACCAAGAAAGAAGGAAGATGATAAACTTCCTGAAAAGAGCTATTGCAGTTTCTGAGGGAATGTTTACATGTATGTCTTTTGGAAAGCTTGAAGAACTTTACCAAAAGGAGATGGCCAAACTAAAAGGGGACTTCACTCAAAGGGAAGAAGTTGAAAGGAAGATGAAAGAGAGGCATGATCTCAATATACAACAACCCTTCCCAGAAAGTGAAGAAGGAACTCTTGTCAAGGAAAAGAAAGAAGAAAAGAAAGAAGAGACATTGGCACATCAAATTGGAGTAATCAAAAGAAAGAAAACTATTACCACCAAGCCAAAGGCAAAAAGGGCAATAATTGAAGAAGAAAGAGAAGAAGCAGAAGCAGAACCGATTGATGAACCTTTAGCAGAGCCAGAGCAGAATCCAGAGCAGTCCAATCAACAATCAAATGAGCAGTTTGACTTGTACATGACAGTGACAGATGAAGATCCAGTACAAGCTGACCCAATATCAGTCCAAGCTCCTGAAATTATCCATTGGGATATCCTGGAAGATCAAAGGAAGAAATACTTCAGGATTAAAAGGATGGGAGACAAGTATGAGGTCTACTCTACTTGGGGAAAAATCATCAGAAGTTGTTCCAGAACAGACCTAGAAGAAATGTTTAAGGTTGGAATGAGCTTGTATGACGAGAAATTGACAAAAGCAGGAATGAGCTTAATAAGACTAGCCATGGAGTACTTGTGCATGATGTTTGATCCTAGCAGAGTTCAACATGTGGTCAGAGATCTGCATCTGGATAATAAATTCCAAATAATAGAAAATTGAATGTTGTTTGAAAGGTGTGGAGTCTATGTCATCACTGTAGACAGAGCTTATCATGAGTACTACCTGGTGGATAAAATCTATGATCACAACAAAGCCAAGTTGCAAGGTATGTTGAATGCAAAGCTTATATGTTCAAAGGATTCAGAAATGGCCAGGATAGTAGTCAGAAGAATTATCAATCAAAGTCTGGGACTGGATCCAAATCTGGGCAACTGAGAAGAAGTGTTGAAAGCATCATGAAGACCTTATAATGAAGAACTTAACTTCTCATTCTGAAAAGTTAAGTTAGGGGGAGATTGTTGGGTCAGAATATGTCAAGGATGGATACTACTGCTATTTGAGAGGTATTACTACTGCTTGTAATTTTAATACTGCTAGTAGAATTAATACTGCTTGAAAAGATAGTGTTGCTACTTGAATAGTTAGTACTGCTTGGAGAGTTAGTACTGCTAGTAGTTAGTACTGTTGAAAATTACTACTGCAAGCATGGTTAGTACTGCTCAAGGATTAATACTGCTGAGGATGTTTATGCTGCTCAATGATTAATACTGCTAAAAGAAGGTTAGTGTTGCTTCTAAAGATAAAGAAGACTTGAAGATAAAGATGAGCTGGAGATAAGGATGAAGATAATTATGGTATTGATATTGAAGATCAATTTTATTTTGATAATTATCTTGTAATCAACTCTGTATATATAGTATAGAAATCTTTGTTAGAATTAACAATTATTCATACGTTTTGTTTAGAGAGAATTAACCTCAAGAATAGTTTAGATCCTTTCTATAGAGAAGTATAGAACGTCTGTTGAGCTTATTCAACAGATTGAGGTTTTGTGTGTAATCATCAAGTTGAATTAATATAACTTATGATTTGAGTCCTATATACTGTTTCATTGATTTTCTGTTAAAGTGTTTTTCTGCAACTTCTTTAACATTGTTTCTGAGTTTGTGTTAAATTCTTGTTTGAGTTTCGATCCTGACACATAACCTCGACTAAGTGCACGATAAGCATCTCAAAATCTAGAAACTCGAACTCGTTCTAATAAGCCCACAAGAATGATAACGAGTGAGTTTTACGTGACAAACCAAGTGCATGCTTAGTTTAAAACAAAGAATCCGTCGATAAACCGCGAGTTAAGTAGGAATTTGGCTTAAGAGCGTAAACATTTTGCTTGAAGCAGGAACGATAACAAGCACACACTACACGGTAGGGTCAAGGAACAATTTTGGACCAAACTAAAGGAAGTTGGACCAAAAATGTTAAAAAACTAACGGACTTAACGGAAGTCCGTTAATTTACTATTCATCATCACTTTCAATGCAAAAATCACGATCTACTTCCATTTGCATCAACAAATCACAATCAAGAAAACTTGTTTGTTGCGTCTAAAGGCTTCAACAAGCATCAAATAAACGTTTTCAAGCAACTAAAGTTAACATGCATCGTGAAACATATGTTTTCCGGCGATGTAACCACTTTTTCCAGAGATATAACAGTTTAATTCCGGCGAGTTCATCCAACACCAAAACTCACGATCTATTGCTGGAAAACATGTAATTAACTTGCAAAATAATCGAGATGATAAAATAACAAGATCTGGTCGAAATTACAGAAGAACTCCGGCGAGATCAGTGCGTTTCCGGCCATCTCGTTTTTCCGGCGAGGATTTTTGTAACAGATCAAAACTCTCAATTTCATGCTTGAAATAACATCAAACAAATGAAAATCGATTGAGATAAACATTAAGAGCAGATCTCTGATGAAGTTTTGACAATTTTCCAGCGCAAACCTCGAATTTCCGACGAAGAACAGTGCTCAATCCGGCAGCTCTTATTCAAAATTTTAGAAATTAAAAATTTATAAACATTCATTTATAATAATTAAAAAAGCATTCATTTATAATTAAACATTCATTTATAAATCTATATCTATACTATATTATAAAGCACAAATAAAAATTATTAGGCACAATGTACCATCATTTTATGCAAGATTTTAAAAATCTCTTAATTTACAAGTATCAAAGCACAAGATACATATTACTACTGCAGGCTTCTAACACCCACCAATTTGGTATGTGCAGAGTCTTCCTTTTATGCAGACATTTCCATGTATCACTATTAATTAATATATTATATTACTATAAATTTGTTTTAATTATATTATTAAATATGTAATGGGTTATTTTTTCTAGATGTCATTAAAATATATAAGATAATCATTGAATTCTAACAAAATACTTATTTTTTTATATAAAAAAACATTATATTATTAAGCCTAAATTAAACAAATTTATAAAAAAAGAACATTATCACTTTCTCAAAACCATCCAAAATCGTACTGTAAATTAACAAAAAAACAAAAAATAAAATGAAACATTAAAATCGTGATGTATTTCGCTGCATTGCGCGAGTACGTTTCTAGTATATAATGATTTATATATTGATGTTAACTTAGAAAAAAATTAAAAAAATTAAAAATAAGACAATACTCATAAGATAAGCATTCATTTGTAAACATTGTTAGTTCATAATAATAAAATAATCATTATTCAGTAAAAGTAAAAGTAAATAAATAATAACATAAGTAAATTCATTTAATGAAAATAAAATAATCATTATTATAAAATAATGATTATAAATTTAGAGAATGTTGTTGAATTATGGTTTAACTAAGTAAAAAAAGTTTATTAAAATCAATGAAAAAAAAGAGAAAATGAAAGAGTCTAATCAATTAATGCAATATTTTATTTTTAAAAAAACTCAAAATTATCCCCTACCACCGCCACTTTCTCGTCAATCATCGCCTTAAAATCTTGAACCACGCAAGTCCCATCACTCCCCCCCCCAACCACTTCACACGATCCATAGTGTCTACCTTCGGCCTCCAATTTTGAATTAATTCCTACAAATCTTCTAGCTCCCCCATCTCCCTACCTCTCGGTTCCCTTCTCCAACACCACCTCCACTCCCAATTACCATTAACCCAAGCTCCCATATTGGCTATCGAGGCTTCCTTTTTAGTATCAAGTTGGTAAAGCCTCTTGAAACTATCTCGTAATGACTCATGCCTAATCCACCTATCCTTCCCAAACCTCGTTGTAACACCCGTAATTTTCTTCAGTCAGTAAAAGTGGCCCTAGGCCAACGTAGAAGTTTATAAGGACAAACCCTGCGAACGGGAGGAATTTCCTTGGATCTCTAAAAGCATCGGAAACGTTTCGGGCGAGAAAGGTGAACTTTTGGGCTTCGGTTTGGTTTGGGCGATAGTGCCCCGTGATAGTGACAAGGTCACTATCACCGTGTCATAATCGTCGAGGGCCAAAGCCTCTCGGTACATCTTCGGCGAGAGTGCCTTGCGATTGTGACATGATCACTTTCGCTTGGCACAATCGTGCAGAGCTGGGAGCTCTCGGTACTTTACCAGCGAGAGTGCCTCGCGAGAGTGCCTCGCGAGAGTGACCATGTCACTTTCGCTTGGCACAATCGCATTCGGGGCCAGATTGCTTAAAATCAAGTTTTTTTGCCTTTTCTCATTTGTCACTTCACCCATCTCATTCTTCTCTCCCAAGAACCGAACACTCTACCCCCATTGTTGATTTGGGGCATTTGAAACACCAAACCTAGAGTGTTTCAAGTAATTCTTCCTCATCTAGCAAGATATGGAAGCTAGAGTTAAGCTATCCCCATCCTCTCCATATCCTTCATCATATTCATTAATTTTCTAGGGTTTTCACCTAGCCCTTTTTATCATTTGGAAGAGTGGGAGTTTGTGGCTCGTTTTGGTGTCCTAGAAGTGTTTGATTGACGGATTCAAGTTGTGGTTGAGGTAATCATCTCTTCTCTTCATTTATGAAAATTAGGGTTTCGATATAAGTTGAGGTTTTGATGTAAAATGATTAGGGAACTATTCTAAAGGGTTGAATAAGTATATTTAAGGTTGAAATTTGTGGATCTAGGTTTTGGAAGGATTTTGCTCATGGATTCAGATTTCTTCAAGAAAGCTCAAGTTGGGGTAAAATCTAGATTTAGCCTAAATCTAGCAATGTGAGTTCAAGTTGATTTGTGAAAACGTTGTACATGCCAAAATGTCCATTTTAAAGTATTTATGTGTTTTACATGAAATTGTCAATTGTTGAGTTATTTGGTAACTTTTGATTATTTGAAGTGTTTAGCTTATTAAACTTTGTAAAACACCCACATTTGGGATTTTTGGTCATTTTGATAAATGTGTCATAAATGAATGTGTTTTGATGATTTATTGAATAAATAGATATTTGGTCAAAAATGCGCTTTTCAGTGTTTGTTGGAAATATGCATCATTTATGTAATGGGACGTTTTGAAGGTACGATTTGTGAATCCCTTGATTTTGATCATTTCCGACCTTGGGAACATTTTGGAAATGGTAAACCTTTTAATTTTGGGTCGAAGGCCAATTGTGATTTGGGAGACAAATATTTTTGGGAAAAGATGTATTTTGGTTTATGGAACCTGTTGGCTCATGTATTTTAGCCAAACGTGTATATTGAATTTGGGGGCTTGGTTTACACTCAGATGAGTCTTTGGAACATTTGTTCATTTTTGATAGCTCACTATAGAGCTCTGGTTACGATTTGTATCATTGCATCTTATTTGAGAATTACATGTTTTGGATGCGCTAGTTCATTCATTTGGAGTCATGTAAGGTTTTAGGCTATAATGCAAATGGATCCATAGGTATAAGAGTCAGTTTGAGTGGGATAAATATCCCCGTTTTGTAACTTGAAATAGGCATGGGGTCTTCCGACCAATAATTGCAATTTTCTTGTGAACAAGCTTAACTGGGATGTTTTGGAATTCCAAGGTATAGACCCAGAGGGGTTGAACTTGATAAGTGCACGAAGATTTCCAAGGTACAGAATTAGAGGGGTTGAACTTGATGATTTTCCAAGCAATAGACATGGAGTTGTTGAGCTTGTTGGTTTGTTAGCTATAGACCCGGAAAGGTTGATGTTAACGAGTGTTTTATCCCTAAGTGACACTCATATAACATTGATAAGTGGCCTAACTTTGTGTGCCCGCCACATTCGATGGAATTCGGGTCTCCCCCGTCACCGAAAGGTGTTGTTTTGGGTATTGAATTTTATTATCCAAGTTTTCGGTGACGTTTTGTATATATGGATCTTATCCATGATTTCTGGGTTGAGTATTATGCCACATCCGTGTTTTTGGGTGTTTCGGAATATAAAGTTTTATCTGTATTTCATAATTGGGAGTTCAATTTCTATTCACGTTTGAGTGAGTTTTTGGGTTGAATTTAATTTACAAAATAACGTTTATGTTAGACCACAGTTTCATTGGATTCAAGATCATCCAATATGAAGATCCAATCTGAAGCTACCGCTGAAAAGTCGCTCTCGATATAAAGTCTAATGTCATTTGTAATAAATGTCGAAGTAAATTGTTGTTTATTGTAATTTAGTATTTTAGTTTAAATTAGTTTTTATTATCTAGTTATTAGTTAGTAATTAGTTAAGTTAGTTAATATCTATTTGTTTAGATATTATAGTTAGATAATATCTAGATATTAGTATTAGATATTAGTTAGATAATATCTAAGGTTAGATATTAGATGTTACGTGTGTTGAAGAAGCAATTCTAACAAACATATCTGAACATGTGCATGCATGACTCCTTTTTGAGCAAGTTCGAGCCAACTCGCGTATCAGAGGCACTTGCTGATCCAGAATGGGTGATCTCAATGCAAGAAGAGTTGAATTAGTTCGATGCACTTCAAGTCTGGAGACTCGTACCAAAACCTCAAGGTAAAACCATTATAGGTACGAAGTGGGTTTTCAAGATCAAAAAGGACAAAGATGGTACCGTTATCCGAAACAAGGCAAGACTTGTAGCCAAAGGATACAGATAAGAGGAAGGAATCGACTATGATGAGACTTATGCTCCTGTGGTGCGATTAGAGGCAATTAGAATGTTTCTAGCCTACGCAACCCACAAGAACTTCACGGTCTTTCAAATGGACGTGAAGACTGCCTTTTTGAATGGCATTTTGAAGGAGGAAGTCTACGTCTCTCATCCAGAAGGTTTTGTCAATCAAGAGAAGCCGAATCATGTCTACATTCTCGACAAAGCACTCTACGGTCTAAAACAAGCTCCTCGAGCCTGGTATGATGTCCTTTCCCAATTTCTAGTCAAGTCTGGTTTTTCAAAAGGTACGGTGGATACCACTTTGTTTATCAAAAAGGAAAAAGCCGATATCATACTAATTCAAATATATGTAGATGATATTATTTTTGGCTCTACAAATCCAAAGTACTGTAAGAATTTTTCAAACCTTATGGTGTCCAGATTTCAGATGAATATGATGGGAGAGATGAATTTCTTTCTCGGATTACAAGTCAAACAGTTTTCAACAGGGATTTTTATCAATCAATCAAAATACATTATGGATATTCTTCGAAAGTTCAAAATGGAAAATTCAAAACCGATTGGTACCCCAATGGCACCAGGTACTAAGATTGGCACCGATCCTTCGGGAAAGGCTGTTGATGTTAGGACTTACAGAGGGATGATAGGTTCTTTAATGTATCTTACTTCTAGTAGGCTAGATATAATGTTTTCAACATGCTTATGTGCACGATATCAGGCCAATCCAAAAGAAATCCATATGTCTGCTGTTAAGCACATATTTAGGTATATGAAGGGGACTGCAGATCTTGGTCTGTGGTATCCTAAAGATACTAGTTTTGAACTAACAGCTTACACAAATGCAGATCATGCTGGTTGTATGTTAGACAGGAAGAGCACGTCAGGACATGTACAGTTCCTCGGGGATAAGCTCGTAAGTTAGGCATCGAAGAAGCAACTTTGTGTTTCAACTTCAACGGCTGAAGCAGAATATGTAGCTGCTGCTAGCTGCTATTCTCAGGTCTTATGGATGAGAACACAATTGCGCGACTACGGTTTCCACTTCAACAAAATCCCGATATACTGTGACTCCAAGAGCGCCATCGCAATAACGGCGAATCCTGTTCAACACACAAAGACCAAACACATAGACGTCATGTATCATTTTATTAAAGATCATGTCGAAAAAGGAACAATTGAACTTTTCTTTGTAAAAACTGATTATCAGCTTGCCGATTTGTTTACCAAACCTTTAGACGAAAAGAGGTTTACCTTTCTTGTCTCTAAGCTTGGTATGCTAAATCTTAAGATTTAATCAGTAGTTACCTATCAAAGTTTTCAAATTGTATACTTTTTCCTCATTTCTTCATTCTTAATTCTGATTGATATCTGCACTTCTATATACTGTTCATGATCCAAGGGGGAGTGTTATTCCCAATATTCAAGTTCTAATTGATACAAACAATCAAGATGAGAATCACAAATCATATGTCATTGAATAAAACAACAAAGATTACAAATTCACAACTTTCTCTCTCTAAACTCTCTCACTAGAAACATATTCAATTAGCTCTTCTCTAATCTGCTCACTCTCTCTGATTCGTGTACTTCTGACTTCTAAAGACAAACAAAGACTATTTATACCCTTGACAATTACAAAGAAAACAAACAAATACAATTACATTGACTTTGACTTTATTAACAAAAGACTTTAACTTTGATGAGAGTTGACTTTCCAGCATCGACTTCTTGAACTTTGGTCTTCAATCTTTATGATCTTGAATCCAACAAATTTGTGCTCTAACAATCTCTCCCTTTGGATCAAGATCATTAATAAAAGATTTAGCAATTCGATCTTCTCTCTTTAAGCTCGATTGAAATAACTCCCCCTTTGATCAACCTTTATCTTCTCTTGTAATCTCCCCTTTTATACAAATATGATTTACAAACTCCCCCTTAACACAATGAAATTCTTCTTTGATAAGCTTTGTTCTTCAAAAACATTCAACAATCTTCCCAATGTCTGATCTTCAAAAATAGTAACATTATCTCCCAAAAGTTGTAACCAAACCACTTTTAGACATAGCATACTTTGCTCCAGCAAAAATTATCTTCAACAATTCTATTAATTTCATCTTTCAACAATCTTGAATATTTTCACCCAGCTTTAACACAAACTCTTGATTCGGACATTTCTTTTTTTTATTCAAACTCTTTCAAACATTTCTTGAACTCTTCTCCCCCTTTTTGATGATTTGAGCATCGATATCATCAAAACTTTCTCCAATAAATGTCTTTGAAAACTTTCTGACCACTGATCTTTCAAACTGAGCCTCTGATTCACCGTCAATCCGAACAATGTATTCATCCAGATCTTTTCAAATCTAGACAAAATAATCTTGTAACACCTGAATCAACAAATGAATCAGTTAATATGCCTATCAGTAATACGAAGTCACTGTGTGTAACAAATACACAATATAAATGAGCTTTTTGATGTTCACTCCCCCAGGGCTTCCATCCAATCATCGAAACACCACAAAGGCAATTTCTATGAATGTTATGACAAAGAAACAAATTCTTTGTGTGTTCGTGCATGTGTAGAAAGAATTAAGCATGAATGATTGCTTTTAATAAGGCTCAACATTGTGTAAACCACTGAGACAACAGTAGATAAACACAGACTCAATGTGCATGATTGAAGTGCAAAGGTGGGGCAGACTTCCTTCTTTTTCAATATCCAGATTTTCCAAATGAAAACCAGATAGATTATATGATGCGTCCCCTTGAAAATGTGAAACATTTTCTTTTTGAGAAGAAAATGAGTAGCTTGTGGGCGCTTTATAGTCAAAACAATGAGTTAGTTCGAGACAATAGGCACTATGATATTGTTGTGTTTTTGACAAGTTATAGTGAAGTATATGGATTAAGCATGGGGTATCTTGAGAAGGTCAATGGGTTTAAAACAATTTTCAGGAGACAAGAGATGGGTTGTCATGCTATCAAATGGCTTGAAAAACACAACATTCGATTGTTTTCACATCAGATTCCAGCAAGGAAGCTTTATGGGGAAGAGGCCGTGGATCTTTCAGAAGATTGTTAGGAACTAGATCCTGCATCACTTCCTCCGGACCTACTTACTATCGAGCGGTAGAACCAGAGTTTGCTTGTCCACAAGTGATCACCTTTGTATGTACAGTTCTCTATTGCCTCGTGTTCTTTATTTGTTTAAATGGAATATGAGCCTTACTAAAGGTAAAATTTTCTTTTAATGCAAGTTTCAATTGAAATACTGCATATGCATTTGCATACAATTCATGCATCTGAGTGGATAACAATTCAAGTTCTAATTGATACAAACAATCAAGATGAGAATCACAAATCATATGTCATTGAATCAAACAACAAAGATTACAAATTCACAACTTTGTCTCTCTAAACTCTCTCACTAGAAACATATTCAATTAGCTCTTCTCTAATCTGCTCACTCTCTTTGATTCATGTACTTCTGACTTCTAAAGACAAACAAATACTATTTATACCCTTGACAATTACAAAGAAAACAAACAAATACAATTACATTGACTTTGACTTTGACTTTATTAACAAAAGACTTTGACTTTGATGAGAGTTGACTTTCTAGCATTGACTTCTTGAACTTTGGTCTTCAATCTTTATGATCTTGAATCCAACAAATCTGTGCTCTAACAGGGAGTATGAGAAGAAATTGACAAGTGGTCAATCTTATTTTGAGGGGGAGCTCATAAGATTTCTGCATTTACCTTTTATGTAAAAAAAAAATTTGTAATGCAAGATTTTAGGGGGAGCTCTTCAAGTCAAAGGAGTTTAGATATGACTTCTGATTATTTCTAATCAGAATTCGTACTTTAAAAGTTTTACTGCTTTTTGTCTTTTCAATTTAAGTGAATAAATTTTACTTTGACTTGACATAAGACTTTGGCAGAATTTTTGAGAGATGCTTACAAGTTCATATGTTTATGAATTTAAGATTAGCTTCATGAGATGGAAGATCGTACGTAAAGGTATAATTCTATATCTTCATCTCATATATGGTTGAAAAGTGGACAACTTTCAATCATAGAAAACATTGTTTTTTAACTGTTCAAACCACTTCCCGATTCTCAAAACGAATTCATGAATTGGAAGTGTGACTTTAAATGTTTTCAAGAACAACATTGTGCTTTTAACTGAAATAGTTAAACCAATCTGAGCATCATAGGCATCATAGGCATCATAGAAAAACAAGGATTTCTTTGTGCTAGGAATTAACACAACTTCTATGGAATCACCTTAACCAGTGATTTCTACCCATGAAGTTAATCCATAGTGATTGAGTGTGAGAAGTCAAAAGAAATGAGTGTGTCAAACAAAGAACTAAGTTTGATTAGAGTAAGCTTAATGTTTAAAAGAAAGAGCGTGTGAGATCAGAGTTAAAAGAATATCAGAACTCTGCACCAACTTTTTCTGAGACGGGCAGCCACATTACTAGTGTTTCACAACTCTTTGGTGAACATTATTGAAACAGGCAACTAGCCCATGCCAACTCTTGATCAAACCTAACCATCTACTCATTTTCTACTCAAATAGAAAGTGTTTCACATTTTCTAAGGGGATGCAGCACGTATGCTATTTGATTTTCATTCGGAAAATCTGGATATTGAAAAGAAGGAAGTATGCCCCACCTTCACACTTCAATCATGCACTTTGAGTCTGTGTTTAACTTACTGTTGTCTCAGTGGTTTACACAATTTTGAGCCTATAAGCAATCAAGTGCTTAATTCTTTCTATCACAAGCATGAAACACAAGGAATTTGTTTCTTTGTCATAACGTTTATAGAAATTACCTTTATGGTGTTTCGATGATTAAATGGAAGCCCTGGGGGAGTCAACATCAAACAGCTCATTTCCATTGTGTATTCGTTACACACAGTGACTTAGTGTTACTGACAGGCATGTTAATTGATTCATTAGTTGATTCAGGTGTTACATGACTATTTTGTCTGGATTTGCAAAGATCTGGATGAATATCTTTTGAATAGACGGATCAGAGGCTCCAACTGACAGACATTTCTATCTCAAAGTTTTGATGAAGTCGTTGCACTTTCCATCAAAAAGGGGGAGAATCTAAAGCTTGAAGAAATGTCCAGTCCATTACATTACAAGACATTGGAGAAGAGAAAAGCTAAGCAAGAACTGCGAGATCAAAGTATTCTGAAGACATGCTGATTTCAGATAAATTTTCTTTGAAGATACTTTGCTAAAGCATTCTGAGCTAGAGAAAGAGATTGCATCTTCTGAGCTGAAAAAGAAGACTGAATTGCTAAAATCTTTTTAGTAATGATCTTGATCCAAAGGGGGAGATTGTTAGACCACAGTTTCATTGGATTCAAGATCATCCAATCTGAAGATCCAATCTGAAGCTACCACTGAAAAGTCGCTCTCGATATAAAGTCTAATGTTGTTTGTAATAAATGTCGAAGTAAATTGTTGTTTATTGTAATTTAGTATTTTAGTTTAAATTAGTTTTTATTATCTAGTTATTAGTTAGTAATTAGTTGAGTTAGTTAATATCTATTTGTTTAGATATTATAGTTAGATAATATCCAGATATTAGTATTAGATATTAGTTAGATAATATCTAAGGTTAGATATTAGATGTTAGGTGTGTTGAAGAAGCAATTCTAACAAACATATCAGATCACTTTTTCACACACACAAAAGGTGTAAAACAGAGAACACAACGAAATCTTGAATAGATCAATCCTGTAACCGTTGTTATTAATCTAAACAGGTTGGTAATCGTTTATGAGTTGTTTTATAAGAACTTGATATAAACATTGTAGACCGACAATTTATATTGGTGTTTCTTTGCCTTAAATGCATATTATTGGAAAACGAGTAATTTTCGTATTTGAAACCTGTCAAATTGAAAGATTATGATTTAGATTGCATTACTTCTTTTCAACGATATCTTCATTCATGCGGAAAAACTCTTGAACTCACTAGGCGTTAGCCTAACCTTTTATTTGTCGGCATGTGCAACAGGTTCCGGTTGGGAATAGTCCTAGTGATGCTATGAAGCGAAGAGTGCTAGTTGTGTGCTCGAGAAGGGTTTAACTTGTCGAAGTCTTACACAATTGTTTTGGGAAGAGCAACTTACGTTTGGGGATTAAGTAGCACCCGACTTTGGTTTAGTCTTTGTGTATTATTGGAGTTTGTATTTGTTGAGGTTATTTATTGAATTTCATAATTGAAACGTAATGAGTTTTGAATTGTAGGAAGATGTGTCGATTTATTTGATGTTACATCGAAAATTTTCATTAGTTGCTCTTACCAAATTTGAGGGTGTTACACTCGTCTCGTCCCCTCTCCCTATTTCCATCCCAAAGAGCGCTTCAAAATTAATACCCAATTTCTCACTTCCTTTCCTATTCTAATAATGTTCCCCCACACCGATCGACCCCCTAACTACTACTACACCGTCCCTACCAATCCCTCCATCCCTCCCGTACAAGCTTTCAATCACCTTTACCCAAAGAGTGTCTTTTTCCGAAAAAATCTCCACCACCATTTTCCTAACAAACCCCAATTAGACGTTTTCAAGCACCCCACATTAAGCTCTCCTCTTTTAAAATTTCTCACCACCCTCTCCCATTTTACCCATGCCACCCCCTTCTTTAGAGAAGACCCTTTCTCCCCACCCAAAAAAAAACGACTTCTTGCACTCTCTAACTCACGAATCACTCCACACGGTGCTCAAAAAAGCGAGAAATAATACAAAGGTAGACTACCTAGTACCAATTTAACCAACGATAACCGACCGCCAATCGAGATTAGTTTGGCCTTACAATTCGCCAATTTGTTTTCCACCTTTTGTATAACTTTCTTCTAACTTTCTGCTTTATTCATTGACTTTCCCACCGGGAGACCAAGATAAGTGAACGGTAGCTCCCCATACCCGCATCCCAAGCTTGTCGCCCAAGATTTTGTTTCTTCTTGATCGACTCCCACCCCATAAATCTTGCTCTTACCAATATTTATTTTCAACCCGGAAGAAATTTGAAAGCAATGTAGAATTTTCAGGAGGTTTTAGTGTTGATGACGCTCCAATTGCCGAAAAAAATCACATCGTCCGCATATTGTAAATGCGATAAGATTAATCCTTCTTTGCCTATTGCCACACCCTTAAAAATTACTTTTTCTCTTGCTTCCATCCTTAACATGTTTAACCTCTCCTCTACAATTAGGAATAAAAATGGGGCTAAAGGGTCACCTTGTCTTAGACCCCTTTCCATTTTAAATTCTCTTGTCGGCGACCCATTGACTAGGACCGACACCGATGACGATTCCAAGCATGATTTAATCCAATTGTACCACTTCATTCCAAAGCCCATCGATGAAAGAAGATCGTGTAAAAAAACTCCATTCCACACTATCGTATGCTTTTTCAAAATCCACCTTAAAGACCATATTTTTCCTCTTTGATCTTCGAATATATTCCACCGTCTCGTTTGCAATCAACACTCCATCAATAATGTACCTCCCTTTAATGAAAACCGCTTGTGTTTCTTCAATTACTTTTCCTATTACCTTCTTTATTCTTTCTGCCAATATCTTCGCCACTACTTTATAAAAAAAACCTATCAAGCTAATTGGTCGATAGTCGTTGAGACACGTGGGGATTGAATTCTTTGGGATGAGAGTGATGAATGACGTGTTACACCCATTTGCTAATTTCCGCCTTTTCCCAAAACATTTCGATTGCCTTCATGAATTCAGATTTTTTAATTGGCCAAAATTTCTTCACAAACGTAAACGTCAACCCATCCGAGCCGGGGGATTTGTTATTTCCGCACATTTTGATTGCTTCCCATACCTCTTCCTCCGTAACCATGCTTTCCAATTTTTCCGCGTCCACCGAGTTCAACTTTTTTAATTTTTCACTCACTACCTTCGGCCTTGTCGCCTTGCTCGAACTAAATTTATCTTTGAAAAATTCCCACACAAACTCTTTAATTTTTTCTGGTTCTGTAACACCCTCAAATTTAGTAAAAGCAACTAATTTAAAATTTCAATATAACATCAAATGAGAAACAAAGCTTCCTCTTACTATTCAAAATTCAATACACCTCAATAGAGAATTCTATAGTTAACCTCGACAAATATAAACTCCAATAAGATGCAAAGACTAAACCGAAGTCGGGTTCTACATGACTCCAATACAAGTTGCTCTTCACCAAACTACTCAATTCACGAGCAATCAACTAGCACTTCTATCTTCATAGAATCACCAGAACTATTCCCCAACGAAGCCTGTTGCACATGCCAAAAAATAAAAAAGTTAGGCTAACGCCTAGTTAGTTCAAGAGTTTTCAACATTAATAAATACATCGTTTGGAAAGAAATAATCTAATTTAAATCATAACCTTTCAAAATGATATGCTTCAAATAGGAAAACGACTCGTTTTCCAACAACACACGTTTTATAGATGAACTTCCCACAGTAAAACATTCATTTGTAAAGTGATGCAAACCATCACTCACTCAAAACGAGAATAGAGACCGAACTCCCAATTTATGAAATGGGGAAAAAACTTTATATCCCGAAACATCCAAGACACGGGTGGGGCATAATACTCGACCCATAAATCATATATAAACTCTGTAAATGTAAAACGTCACCGAAAACATGGATACTAAAACAAAATACCCAAAACAGCACCTTTCGGTGATGGGGGAGACCCGATTCCATAAAATGTGACGGACACAAGGTAAGCCACACTCTATGTTAGTAATGTTAAATGCATAATAAAGTACACTCAGGGCTTATACCTCATCTGATGCCTGATGTACTAGCATGCAGGGCTTATACCTCATCCGATGCCTGATAGGGCTTATACCTCATCCGATGCCTAGTAGGGCTTATTCCACATCCGATGCCTAGTCGTGCCTCAATGGAGAGAACTAGTATTCCACCATTGGATCAAATAATTCCAAACACAATAGATGTCAAGCTCAGTAGCTTTAAACGTACACCCACGGAAGGTCAACTTCAACCATAAAAGGTCCTTACGTTGAGTTCCTCATCCAATATCGTTACCAAAGCTCTAAGTCGAGCTATCAAAACTGGACAAATGTCCCCAAAACCCAAATCATAAATAAATACCGAGCCCCATCCTCAAGCCACCAAAAGGACTCATTATCAAAAGCAATAAAATGCAATAAAACGCACATGACCAACGTTTATGCAAACACGTGCTCCAAAGTACACGACCAAACTCCAACACAACTTAGGATAAGACATATCATTTTCCAAAACAAGGTTATACCATTGACCATTTTCAAAACGTCTCTAGACACGAACTATGCCTATTTTCCAACAAACACCAAAAATGCACTTTCACCAAGAAATCTCCATTTATGCAAAAAAAAATTATTAAAAACAAACGCCCATTTATTACTCATTTATCAAAATTCCTAAAAGTCCCAAATGTGGTTGTTTTATAAAGTTTATAAATTTAAACATTTCTAATAATTAATACCCACCAAATAACCTAACAAATCATAATTTCATGCAAAACACATAAACACTTTAAAATAGACATTTTGGCATGTACAACGTTTTCACAAATCAACTTGAACTCACCTCGCTAGGTTAAGTTAAACCTAGGTTTCCAAATCTAACCATTAGCCTCCAATAATGTAGACTCCACCGTTTTCAATTCATCACCAACAATAAGTTAGGGTTTCCAAATAACCCATTTCTTCAACTCTAGTAATGAACCAATAACAAGTAAAACCTTTAGATCTACAAAGATCCTTATATTAGAGCTTGGAATAATCAAGGAAACTTACCACTTTAAGATATTGAGACTCTCCACCCAAAGCTATCCAAACAACCAATCCTCTTCAACACGAGCTCCCAAATACCGAACCCTTGAGTTTCCTTTGGACAAATCCACCATGGATGCTCCAAATCTGAGATGAGAACTCTCAAAATCGCCCTAAGGGAGAGGATTGTAGGATGTGGGAGTGAGAATGAGAGAAAACCCTAAAAAGTTGGGTTTTAATCGATCAGACAGTATCCCGCGGCCTTGGTCGCAACCTCAAGTCGCGGGCCAAGCAGTGCGTGTTTCTAAGCCACGGATCACAGTGAGTTGCGCGAGCTTATCTACGGCTTGAATCCGCGGGCCAAGCCGCGCATGTCTCCTGTTGTGCCTCCTCATGTCTTGTGTTAAACCGTTCCCCGACCGTTTCTCTAGGTCGGCCGTTGACCGTTCCTGGACCAATCGTTGACCGTTCTTTTTAAAATTTACAGGTGTTACAAATATCCTAACCTTAAAAGAGATTTCATCCTCGAAATCTGGCACCAACCAAACACCCATCATCGCACTTAGCGAGATCAATTGATTCCCTATCCAAAGGAATGCCTTTACAAAACCTTACCTCATATACGAAACCGATTACATCCTGGTTGAGGTTGGCACTGAATTTCTCATATCGAGCCGTCATAATCTCAATTCCAGAGTTCGGCGTATCTCACCGATGACGGGGTGAACATCGAGTCCTTACCGAATCATTTCCTATCATTAAAATCTTGGTTTTCTCCCAACCTTAAGTTGCGCATATTACCTCAAGAGTAACCTACAATCTTGAATAACCATTCCCATAAAACGTACTCCAAAGCGAACTCTACCCTTAAATACTTTTAATTGCCCTTCATTGAATCGCGTTACTCTCTTTTCCCGCTTTCAAGAATACTACAACCTTTGCAGAAAAGGACCCAACCATAGATTGACCATGCTTCTTTCAATTATGAGTACCCGAGTGGTGAAGGAAACCGTATAAGACCGTTGAGCTGATCATCCGCGGTCGTTACAGAAGCGATACTTCCAATTTCGACAAATCAAGGTCTCCTCAACAATCTATTTTCACTTAAGGTCTACCCCAGAATTCTCTCCAAGTCCTCCAATAATCAATCCTCCTAAAGATTCATCGTCCTTCTCTTGACGAAATTCTTATCACTAGATGGTCCGATTTCAATATACAACAAATCCGTTCCTTAAGTTGACACAACCACAACAGCTGTAAGGGTTCTCAAACTTCCCTTAATCAAAGCATTGGTTTGGCGCTTCACCCAAAATGTACCATTGCACTCTACAGACAATCGGTTCCCCCGAACTTCATTAATACACAACTCTCATACTGCATTCAAGCATAGATTGATAGGTCGGCGAAAGCCTCATTGATTGAAGAAATACCACTGGTCGATTCCTTAATACCACATCTAATCTCCTTAAAGTTACCACTAGAATTGCAAACACACGGGATTCATCGAAAGTGCACTGAAGCACCCCAACAGTTAATGTCCTCAAAATCGAACGTCGACACCTATCCTCAAAACAACTATCTGCAATATGGATATACTGCCAAATATTCCATTCCCGATTAGTGATGTCGATTCAAAGTTGACACCTACTCTTGGAAATAACGCCCTAAATCAAACAGCCATACTAGCCAACCATAACATCTTCATTATTCACAAATACCCATTAAGGTGGTACACCAAGGACACATAGAATGTTGCCGTACCATTAACCCACAAATTCAAAACCAAACACACATAAGCAACCACACAAGGTTTCAACCCAATGATTTATGGAAACGGAAAGATCATCACTTAATTAACTGGGAAAAGCATGAATCTAACACCTCAAATACTTCTGCGTGAACCAGTTCATGAAACTAAATCCAAAATTCGAAACTGGCCACAAGTTGTCTCATCCGACGCTTCAATTCCGAATGACGTCTCTAGCCCTTATTAATAAGACTTTTCACAAAGAGGGATTTAAAACTATGGTTCTAATGAGTTCAAGGGTTTTTCAAGCTAATATGCCAATTAACATTTTATAAAACTTTCAAATACACAAGCTTTATAACAATTAATCATGCGAGTAAAAAAATCCACTACCGTTTACTCGGTAGGTGTACAAGGGGGGTCACAACGTCACACAAATAAGAAAACGTTTTGAAAACATTTAATCACTATTCACGCTAATAATGGCGATAATAAAATATGCGCAATCAAAATTTTCAAATAGACCACTCTGATATTGGTATTCATCAGATCATGTTGTGTACGTAAAATAGTTTTATGTACTAAAACAATGTGTGAAAAATAATTGCACAAACTCCGGAAGAGGAACTTCATGATTTCAAACCCCAAAATTCTTTCTTTTAACCCATAAAATGACATGGAGTCAAATTTCCTACACGGACCACACATACTAGTTTATTTCTCAAACTTAGTAAAACGATAAGTGCTTGCGATTTGGTTAAACAAAATAATTTAAATCGACCTCAACTTTTAGCCACACGGATAACGCTCTTTGACCCAAAATGGTGGTTATTATGCCATGCATACGAGTAAATCAATATAATGCATTGTGTGAAACAATAATGATGAAACTGACAATTAAAGAATGCTCAATGCCTCAGTTCAACCCGAACCATCCTAGGTTTTCCATAAGTTTGCGCATACCAAAAGTTTAAATCAACTCATATAACACCCTAAAATCAGAGGAACAATAAAATTCGAAATTTCAACAATATGACGGCTATAAATTGAGCGAAACCTGATTAAACAATAACCTACCAAATAGATCCCAAAGTATCGTCCCGAAACAGGGAATATAGTATAGTCTATACAACTCAAAAGAATGAAGAATATGAATACGACAACCTAATAATCTAAATTGTTTAACTAGATTACGGTCGGGTGTCGTTATCCTTCCAAAATGTGTAACTATCAAACGTATATATCGGTCTCTAGATCTCCCAAAAGGACCGCTCTCGATCACGCGATCGACCACTCATTCCCGAAGGTTCCCGCCACTAGGATGCCCTGTCATGCATGACAACCAAAGAAACAAGTGTTAGGCTAGAGCCTAGTGAGAACATATAATCGTAAAGTAATTCAAGAAACGGAATTACAACTTATGTACGCTTGGGAATCTATAGTTCTCATCCCAATACTTCACCTGTCATTAATCATAAAATTACAATATCGTTTTGCCAACGTACTTATAATTCCACTCAAACCATTAAACTCAGTGGCATCAACCCAAACCAGATCTTTAGCCGTTCGGGCAATCAACCCAGTATTTAGTTTATTTGTGACGTCAACTCAAACCGAGTCTTTAGTCTATTCGAGACCTCAACCCAAACCGGGTCTTTAGTCTAATGGAGACCTCAACCCAAACCGGGTCTTTAGTCTAAAGGAGACCTCAACCCAAACCGGGTCTTTACTCTATATGACAATCAACTCTAACCGAGTCTTTAGTCCATTTGAGACCTCAACCCAAACCGGGTCTTTAGTCTCTCATCAAGAGGCCAACATAACCAATACAAAACCCACTAGTTTCATACAACTCATAGTACATGCTAAACTCAAGTATTTCCTCTAATATTCATTATTTGGGACATCATCCACAAAAAGGGATTTTAGGTTAAACTTCACAAACTCACTTACAAGGTGAGAAAAAGTGGATGTAGTTATTAACACATTAATAGGCATGTATATAAGTAGAAGAGTCAAGAAATACACTCACCTTGGTGATTTCTTAGAAGAAATCAAACCCTAGAGATGGTAGATGGTGAGTTGAAGACTTGAGAGGTTGATACAAGATAGGTCTACCACAAGTTCACCCTAATCAAGCATTAACTCCTCATTAATGTTTGTTGAAGTTCAATAAATGAATAGATGGAATCTAGGGTTAGGAACTCACCTAAAATCGCTGAAGAAGAGCTCCCCAAATCTGCTCCCAAAACACAAATAATCTGAAAATCCTGAAAATCTGATTTTTATACATCAGGTCCCCTTCGGCGACTATGACCGGGAGACATTGCCCTGGTCATAGTCGCGAGGCATTGTCGCCCCCGAGACCCCCCACGCTGACTTCTAACCAGAAACCCTCTCCTCACCTGCGACATTGACACGCGACTATGCCCCGGTGGCATAGTCGCCCCAGGTCCTCTGGGCGCGACTTCGACCCGAACTAATCCGATTTTTCGACGAGGAAAGTTGGCCAGATCAAAATAGATTACAAACAACAAAACTCGAACACGTCACTATTGAATACTCAACTAATTCAAGGTAACATCTTATAACCCGAAATTACGGGTGTTATAACTCACCCACTAAGTTATGCACGACGAGCTATACTTGCATAAAACTCAAAAGTGAACCCACACGACATTGAAACTCCCAAAACAGCACATGGGGTGACATCTACCAACAAAACTCATGAAATAAATTTCTCAATAACCCACAAGAAAACTCAAACACTAAAATAGTATAAGGCAACTCTTCGTCCAAGGCCTTAACATATGTGGAGGAGATCCAATGTTAACTGTTAAGGTCAAAAGTCGTAGTTACTTGTCCAAGACTCTACACAACGTCAAAATACGAATATCACAATATCCGAAAATAGCGTTAAACAACAATGAGAACAAGGAACGTCTTAACAAAGTTTGCAACATCATGCAATCAAGTAGTTTTATGCATATTTAAAATTATGGTTTAAAACCTTGTGTGTGCTAAACATCCTTCCAAAATTTCGTAATGTAATTCCACATGATGATTTGGAAACATGAGAAATAATTGATGCAATTCAAATTAGAAATAAACTACGTGTATGAATTTGATCGGAACTCAACGTCTCGAAACCACGCTCCTCAATTTCCTAGTCACACTATCGTCATCTAGGTGCTCACATATCTTAACGCAATGCTCGAGGATTTCATTAGTTCACCTTCCAATTACTCCATGAATAATGTCAATCCCATAAGTCTATGGTTCTAATCCAACCAATAATTTCAACCTGAAATGGTCCACTCAAAGCAATCATCATGCTAACTGTCACTCCGAGTGACGAACGCTAAAATCATCAACCTCTTCTAACAGTTATCCACTTAGAAACTTCTGCACTAACCCAACGATCGACACATCAAAGTACTCCAAGCATACACATGTAACTAATAGGTTCACCATAACATTGGCCAGGTACAATTATGAACGTACCGTACATGGTCATCCTTGTTACCCTCGACGTGTTTCCCGTTTCTAGCGACTCCATCAACCTCAAATTATCCTATCTTAAAATACCTAATGGTGAAATCCTCTCTCTCAATCACTTAAAAGGACACTAGTTTGAGTCTAGGCATCCAAAATTAACACCTAATTCTCTCAAACTTAAGCTCTAATACCAACTTGTAACACCCTCAAATTTGGTAAAAGCAACTAATTTAAAATTTCAATATAACATCAAATGAGGAATAAAGCTTCCTCTTACTATTCAAAATTCAATACACCTCAATAGAAAATTCTATAGTTAACCTCGACAAATATAAACTCCAATAAGATGCAAAGACTAAACCGAAGTCGGGTGCTACATGACTCCAATACAAGTTGCTCTTCACAAAACTGACGCGAAAGACTTCACCAAGCTACTCAATTCACGAGCACTCAACTAGCACTTCTATCTTAATAGAATCACCAGAACTATTCCCCAACGAAGCCTGTTGCGCATGCCGACAAATAAAAAGGTTAAGCTAACGCCTAGTGAGTTCAAGAGTTTTCAACATTAATAAATACATCGTTTGAAAAGATAGAATCAAGTTTAAATCATAACCTTTCAAAATGATATGCTTCAAATAGGAAAATGACTCGTTTTCCAACAACACACATTTTATAGATGAACTCCCCAAAGTAAAACATTCATTTGTAAAGTGATGCAAACCATAACTCACTCAAAACGAGAATAGAGATCGAACTCCCAATTTACGAAATGCGGATAAAACTTTATATCCCGAAACACCCAAGACAAGGGTGGGGCATAATACTCTGCCCATAAATCATATATAAACTCTGTAAATGTAAAACGTCACCGAAAACATGGATACTAAAACAAAATACCCAAAACAACACATTTCAGTGACGGGGGAGACCCGATTCCATAAAATGTGGCGGACACAAGGTAAGCCACACTCTATGTTAGTAATGATAAATGCATAATAAAGTACACTCAGGGCTAATACCTCATCCAATGCCTGATGTACTAGCATGCAGGGCTTATACCTCATCCGATGCCTAGTAGGGCTTATTCCACATCCGATGCCTAGTCGTGCCTCAATGGGGAGAACAAGTATTCCACCATTGGATCAAATAATTTCAAACGCAATAGATGTCAGACTCAATAGCTTTAAACGTACACCCACGGAAGGTCAACTTCAACCATAAAAGGTCCTTACGTTGAGTTCCTCATCCAATATCGTTACCAAAACTCTAAGTCGAGCTATCAAAACTGGACAAATGTCCCCAAAACCCAAATCATAAATAAATAACGAGGCCCATGCTCAAGACACCAAAAGGACTCATTATCAAAAGCAATAAAATGCAATAAAACGCACATGACCAACGTTTATGCAAACACGTGCTGCAAAGTACACGACCAAACTCCAACACAACTTAGGATAAGACATATCATTTTCCAAAACAAGGTTATACCATTGACCCCTTTCAAAACGTCTCTAGACACGAACTATGCCTATTTTCCAACAAACACCAAAAATGCACTTTCACCAAGAAATCTCCATTTATGCAAATAAATTATTAAAAACAAACGCCCATTTATTACTCATTTATCAAAATGCCCAAAAGTCCCAAATGTGGTTGTTTTATAAGGTTTATAAAGTTAAACACTTCAAATAATTAATACCCACCAAATAACCCAACAAGTGATAATTTCATGCAAAACACATAAAGACTTTAAAATAGACATTTTGGCATGTACAACATTTTCTCAAATAAACTTGAACTCACCTCGCTAGGTTAAGTTAAACCTAGGTTTCCAAATCCAACCATTAGCTTCCAATAATGTAGACTCCACCGTTTTCAAGTCATCACCAACAATAAGCTAGAGTTTCCAAATAACCCATTTCTTTAACTCTAGTAATGAACCAATAACAAGTAAAACCTTTAGATCTACAAAGATACTTATATTAGAGCTTGGAATAATCAAAGAAACTTACCACTTCAAGATATTGAGACTCTCTACCCAAAGCTATCCAAACAACCCATCCACTCTTCAACCCGAGCTTCCAAATATCGAACCCTTGAGTTTCCTTTGGACAAATCCACCATGGATGCTCCAAATCTGAGATGAGAACTCTCAAAATCATCCTAATGGAGAGGAATGTAGGATATGGGATTGAGAATGAGAGAAAACCCTAAAAAGTTGGCTTTTAATCGATCAGACAGTCTCCCGCGGCCTTGGTCGTGACCTCAAGTCGTGGGCCAAGCTGCGCGTGTTTCTAAGCTACAGATCACAGTGAGTTGTGTGGGCTTATCCGTGGCTTGAAGCCGTAGGCCAAGCCGCACGTGTCTCTAGTTGTGCCTCCCCACGTCTTGTGTTAAACCGTTCCCCGATCGTTTCTCTCGGCTGACCGTTGACCGTTCCTTGACCGATCGTTGACCGTTCTTTTTAAAATTTACGGTTGTTATAGGTTCTTCCGTCCAAACCGCATTAATATTAAGACCCCGGATTTCGTTCTTTCTTTCTATATTCCTAATTGTCGCGTGAAAGAATTTCGATTTCTCGTCACCCTCCTTGATCCATTTGACTTTCGCCCTTTGTGATGCCATATCCTCTTTCTTCTTTTCCGCTTCTAGCCAATTCCTCCTTGCCTCTCTCCACTTATCTCTATCACTTTCGTCAAAGGGTCTCGATCCAGCTTCTCTCTCTATTTTCAAGGCCACTTCTTTGTTTTTTTCCAGCAAAATATCTAGTTTCTTGATTTTCTCGGAACACCTACTTTTCAAAGCGTTTTTCACCCTTTTATAATTTTCTCTTAACAAACAATTCGGCCTTTTAGTGGTCACATTTTTTCCCACTCCCTTTTTACTAATTCTTCCGTTTCAACGTCCTCTAACCATGTATCGAAAAGCTTGAATGGTTTAGGACCGAAGTCGAATTTTGATTTGGCAAGCATGATCGGATAATGATCTGACCATCTTCTTTCAAGTGCCACAACTGTCAACATGGGAGAAGAAACAATCGACACAAAGAGAGAATTTCCAATTTTCAGAGACATAAGGCGTTATACTTGCGAGATGCTGATAAGTCCACTCGATAGGATACAACTTCCGGGGCCTTACAAAAAAGATAATCATCAACGCACACATTCAATCTCATCACCAGGTTTATATTTTTCTACTTGTTGTTCTTTTGATTTTATGTTGTAAGCATTTGGAAAAATCGAATATGTGCAAACTGTATTGGTTTTGAATAGAGTGGTTAGATATGTGATTGTTGCCAATTCAATCGAAGGCATATGAGATGTTGTTTATACATTTTGTTGATTTAAAAAACTATTATATTGACAAAATGACTTTTGCATTAGAAAATCTCAAGTTTAAAAGAAAAAAAATCAAGAGAAGTTCACGTTAACCGTACTTAGCTACTAATTGACAATCTAAAGTATATGTAAACTTTTCTTGTTTGTTTTTCTAAACTTAGGATTTATAACTCAAAATCCATCTTGAGTGCATTTAAGACTTCACTTCTCCCCATTTTCTTCAAGAGTTGGTCCTTCAAGCTAGGAATTGGAAGCTTAAACTAAGAATCCTTCATATCATCTTCATCCTCAAGTTTTGGGAACTTTGGGAGATTTTAGGTTTTAGTTAAAACCTAACTTTGTGAGTTCATCCTATTTTAATAAACTTTATACATGTCAAACTTGTTGACGTTGTCTCTTATATACCTCCTAACTCTATTTTACATTTTTATAAACGTAAACTCATTTTGAAGGTTTTGGGAGATTTTAGGGTTTTGAATGTTCTTGATGATTACTGCTTAAATGAAAGCCCAAATGTAAATGTATATTTATGGCTTCCCAAAGTATTACTCCTTAATTTCTCATACTTGGTTAATTTTGGGAAAAAACCAGGTCAAACTAGGATTATAGATATTTTCAAACTAGGATCATGCTTTGGTGAAATTATAGATATTAAGACTAACTCGGATTTTGGATATCTCAAGGTATAGACCTAGCATGGTTCAACTTCAGACTCCACGAGCAATAGACTTGAAGTAGTTAAGCTTGATACATCATTTGATTATAATCCATGAGTGTGACTTATTTAACATATGTTGTGGCTTACTCTTGTATTTCGTCACTGATCATGGAAATCGGATCTCCCCTATCATTGCAAGATGTTATTTGCCTTCTGGGACCGATTTCAACTCAAATGGTAAATTGTGTTGTTTAAAGCTATATTTCCATCTCTCTTGCTTTTATCTTTGCTTTATAACTGCTTTATCTCACTAGGCTTTAGCCTAACAATTTTTCTTAAATAACATGTATATCAGGTCATTCTAGTGGTGGGACTCCTCGGGTATGAGTAGAGAGCCAGATGGTTGGTAGTAGCCCTTTTTGGTGAAGGATATGCTATGGCGATTATTTTGTTAAACAAGATTCTTTTGAGAAGAGATGGCAACTTTTGTCTTTAATCTATACTAGACTATTTTTAGATTAGTAGGTTGTTGTACTTATCTCCTATATTTGGTTTTGTAAACGTCTTACCATTTCCACTTTTTGGGTGACCCTTCTATTTAAGTTTTAATTTATGCTCATATTCAGCCTCAGGTATAATTTAGCCCAATTTTTGGGGTGTTACAGAGAAGGGGTGAGAGAATGGAGAGAAGGGGTGAGAGAATGGAGGGAAGGGGTGGGGATGGGTAGCAGGTCAAAGTGAGAGAAAGGTTAGGTAGGACAGGTGGCACCATGTGATGATGTTTAAAAGATGTTTTTAAATTAATAAATAAAATGACCAAATTACCCCTTGAGTTCACGGTTCATTGTTAACTCTGTTAGGGACAGGGACAGAGTGCAACAAAATACAAACCACATGGACCCCTAGTGTACTTATAGGGACCATTTCCAGATTCTGAGCTAACCACAGGACCAACGGTGTAATTTACTCTAACTATTATGAAATTGAAAAGTTAGAGACTATCAATGTAGATAGTTCATTGTAAGGACGGATCCAAATTTTGAGCAAACCACATTACCACTAGTGGAATTCACTATTTAATTAAATATAGAGTAAACTACAAATTTGGTCCATGTGGTTTGCCTGTTATAACAATTTGCATCCCTATAGTTTTAAAAATTCAAAATTGCCATCGTGGTTTGCAAAACGTCTACATTTGGTCCCTCACTCTAACCGACATTAAATAAGTAAAGGGAATTTTAGACTTTTTACGAGTTTCTCTCATTTTTCTGTAAAAAATAAAATTAATTAATATAATTATAAAATATAATAAACTATATATGTATATGTATATGTATTATATCTATACATACACACAGATTACATAAAACCCTCATTCCCCCTTTAGAACCAGAGTGGTACCCTGTCGACCCACCCTAAATCGCCTCCTTCACCATATCAAACTCTTTAAACATAACATCTACCTCTAATGAGCTCATCTCCTCCTCATCTTCAATGGAACCCCACCCCATGGGAACTCGTCCCCCCGCCATCGTACACCATCGATCTAATCCCAAATCGATCTTCTTCACCAAATCGAACTCTTAAACAAAAGTCATTGTGGTTTGGAACTCCTCAACCGTCATACACCAACGAACGTAGCCTCGTCTAATGGTGTTAAGATGATGGACTAGTTTGAGCTTCAAAACACGAAAAATGGACCTCCAATGTACTTTATGAATTTTGAGGGACACAAAAGTGTAACTCTTCTCAGAATCTCATTGTCAATAGAATTAAAAAACTGTTTTCATATTGATACTTAATTATTTCTTGCCACAAGCCTTTCCTCGTTTGAACCTCACTCTTAATCGGATTCAAAAAGTTTTAGCCGTTCTAACAAATTTTTTTAACTGAAATAAAAAAACAATCATAGACAAGAGACCAAAAATATAAATCACTCGATTTTAAATACTAAAACAGTTTAAATCATCAATATAAACAATAGTTTTTGTATGTACCGGATTTTTATGTTAATAAAAAATATTTGTTAAAAAATGGTGTTGTTTGAAGATGTTTTTGTTTTTATATGTTTTAAAAATAACATAAAAACTTATATATGATAAGTATTCATTTTCTTATGAATTACACTATTGGTCCCTGTGGTTCATTTAAATTTTGGATTTGATTCCTAAAACAAACTATCTACATTGATGGTTTCTAACTTTTCATTTTCATAACACCCATGGTTTCTCCACTTCACAACGTTAGTTTGCAATCGTTATGAAGGACTAATCGAACTTTAAACAAACTATAGGAACCTAAAATGTAGTATGCTCTAAAATTTCATGTGATTCATGGTTTTTTTTAATTAAAAAAATATTTTAAATATCCAATTACAAATCAAATTTCTTAAATAAAGAACATATTAAATAAAAATCTGTAAAATTATTTAAAATTTATTAAATTCATAAAAATATTAGTGTTAATAAATCTCAAGTTTAGAAAAATAAAGAAAATCAAGATAAATTCACATATCTTTTGAGTTGGGAATTGAAATATGCGAGTAAAATATTGAAAATTAAGTTCGGTTAACGTGATATTATTAATACATAGTCAAACAACATATAATTAAAATAACAACAAAATAATAATTATAAATTAAGATTAAAAAACATTGATTATTCAAACAATTAAGAAAAAAATATCACTATAACAAAATTCGGTTTATATGAATCCTTTTCGTTTGCACATTCCAACTCCCATGTTTTCCTTTGATCAACAACAAACCTTTTTTTTTGGCTAAACGATATCAAGTCAGGTCGATGGATGCATGGATCAAGATCTACAGGTCGGCCAACCCCGACCGATGAGTAAACTGACTCAGCTTTAAGTGTCATCCCTTAAAACTGGTATAGGGGGCCCATGTAGAGAGTAGACAGCGAAAACAAGAACGGAGAGAAGACCACAAAGATAGGTAAAT
Source organism: Arctium minus (assembly GCA_954870635.1). Classification (NCBI taxonomy): domain Eukaryota; kingdom Viridiplantae; phylum Streptophyta; class Magnoliopsida; order Asterales; family Asteraceae; genus Arctium; species Arctium minus. Next base: position 150,626,597 of record OX941081.1, read on the forward strand.
CCCTTTCTATTGCCTTCCCTTTAGACTTCTAAACTACAGGTGAATATGGTGTCCACTAACGACCATTTCTAGATCGTCTTCGATAACGTGATTTTGGGAGGAATCGGTAGAGGGCATTAGATGGACCTGGAGAACGTGTGACGTTGATTCAGTGTTTGGTGAATCAACAGGTTTCTTTGCATGAGCGGAACGGACAGGCAAAACGTGCATGCCTCGTAGGGAGATCTAACTTATTAGTCTATTGCTTCCAAGTGTTATCTCCTTTGGTTTAACTAATGCTCCAGCCTTATTTCAAACTTTAATGAATGAGGTTTTCATGGATTATATGAGGATCACTCCCTATTTCAGTTTATCTTTAGCAAGAAGCCCTGTGAAAACTATCAGATAATGACTTACAAACAGAATGAACCCCATATAAAGAAAGCAGACCAAAGGGAGATTCCTCTTTCGATTGGTGTTTACTCTCCCGCCCTTCCTTTCTCCGATGAACCTTACACCCTCCCCGTTTCACCGGTGAAACCCCATCCCTCCCACGATGATGAAATCTCATCTTGAACCCCTATACCACCTTTTGTGAATTTATGTTTCTCGCTTCCGAAGCAACTTGTAGAACACATGAGTTTGGTCGTCATAGTTTTCAATCGAAGTCCCTGATTTTTGAAGACAATATGATGATCAAGGTGATTTTCGAGTTTGAATGTCCGGGCGATTTTCGAAGATGACAATCCATATGTTTTTCAAAGATGAAGATCAAGATAGTTTTCAAGATGCAGATCTAGATGTAGGTGGGTACACTAGTATGTATGAATATAGGTTTTTCTAGTTTTTATTATATATAGGTTATGATTTAAGGTTTCTTGTTGTATTTAGATTTGTAAGAGTGTTCCTAAGATTTGTATGAATATTTTGAAATGAACGATTGGGTTTTGATTTTATGGGTTTTCATTTTAATGATTTGATTTTGTGTTTTGGATGTGGTCATGGTGGTAGATAGATGGTGGTGGGGACTTGGGGTAGTGGTTGTGGATGGTAATGGATGGTGTTCTTGATGAGGAAGAAGGAGGTGGGGGAAGATGGGCAAAAAGACCAAAATGCCCCTCACGTGAGGGGGATATGACACACGTAACGAAGCCTCATCTAATGGTGTTAAGATGATGGACTAGTTTGAGCTTCAAAACACGAAAAATGGACCACCAATGTACTTTATGAATTTGAGGGACACAAAAGAGTAACTCTTCTCATAATCTCATTGTCAATAGAATAAAAAAATGTTTTCATATTGATACTTAATTATTTCTTGCCGCAAGCCTTTCCTCGTTTGAACCTCACTCTTAATTGGATTGAAAAAGTTTTAGCCGTTCTAATTTTTTTTTAATTGAAATAAAAAACATTCATAGACAAGAGACCAAAAATATAAATTGCTCGATTTTAAATACTAAGACAGTTTAAATCATCGATATAATCAATAGTTTTTATATGTACTACCTTTTTATGCTAATAAAAAATATTTGTTAAAAAAATGGTGTTGTTTGATGATGTTTTTGTTTTTATATGTTTAAAAATAACATAAAAACTTGTATATGATAAGTATTCATTTTCTTATGCATTACACTATTGGTCCTTGTGGTTCATTTAAATTTTGGATTTGATTCCTAAAATAAACTATCTACAGTGATGGTTTCTAACTTTTCATTTTCATAACACCCATGGTCTCTCTACTTCGCAAAGTTAGGTAGCAATCGTTATGAAGGACTAATCGGTCTTTAAACAAACTATAGGAACCTAAAATTTAATATGCTCTAAAATTTCATGCGATTCACGTTTTTTTTAATTAAAAAAACATTTTAAATATCCAATTACAAATCAAATTTCTTAAATAAAGAACATATTAAATAAAAATCTGTACAATTATTTAAAAGTTATTAAATTCATAAAAATTAGTGTTAAAAAATCTCAAGTTTAGAAAAATAAAGATAAATCAAGATAAATTCACATATCTTTTGAGTTTGGAATTGAAATATACGAGTATAATATTGAAAATTAAGTTCGGTTAACGTGAAATTATTAATACATAGTCAAACAACAAATAATTAAAATAACAACAAAATAAAAATTATAAATTAAGATTAAAAAATATTTATTATTCAAACAATTAAGAAAAAAATATCACTACAACAAAATTCGGTTTATTTGAATCCTTTTCGTTTGCGCATTCCAAATCCCATGTTTTCCTTTGGTCAACAACCAACCTTTTTTTCTTTTTGGCTAAATGATATCAAGTCACGTCAATGGATGGGTCAAGATCTACGGGTCGGCCAACCCCGACCGATGAGCAAACTGACTCAGCTTTAAGTGTCATCCCTTAAAACTGCTATAGGGGGCATATAGGGAGTAGACAGCGAAAACAAGAGCGAAGAGAAGAAGACAAAGATAGGTAGATCCTTTTCTACTGCCTTCCCTTAACACTTCTAAACTACCGGTGAAGGTGGTGTCCACTAACGACCATTTCTAGATCGTCTTCGATAGCGTGATTTTGGGAGGAATCGGTAGCGGGCATTAGATGGACCTGGAGAACGTGTGACGTTGATTCAGTGTTTGGTGAATCAACAAGTTGCTTTTGAAACAAGCCAAACCATAATAACAATAAAGCAGTTTAATATATATAAAATCCTGCCAAGACGGCCTCAAGTTACCAACAATATAATCTTAACAGAGTGCTAGGTTTGCAACAAACAACCTATTACAACTGAGATTTCACTAAACAAGGCATAAAAGGTGGTCTTCTACGCTGGTACCCGATCAAATCTTCTCTTTACCCTTGGCCGAGCTGCCTATCTCACGGTGACCTGAAAAGGGCTTTTAGATTTTGAAAGAGCGAGGGTTAGACCGACGGTCTAGTGAGATCCCTCAAAACAGGCTTCGTTCATACTTTAAAAATGATTAGAGTAAATCAATCCTTTCAGCTTAAAAACAAAAAAAAAAACATAATCCACATAATAAACTCGCTTACGGCTCACACTACCGTCACAAAAGTGACAGCGTGTCTGTCTCATACTGCCTTAGATGGGACGCCTCCCATATAGCATAAACGGGACACACACCCTGGTATGAGTACAGGCGGGCCACACCCCCCGACTTTGGCCGCTCACAATAATGTATGCATACAATAACTCGACAAATAAAGCATAATCTATAATTATAAAGAAACTAACGGTATGAACTTCATCTGGTAAAATTTATGCCTTAAAACACTTTAAACATGGAATACTTTCTTGATAAGGCAAAGCAATCATATATCCAGTCAAGCATGTATAAATCAACTTTATGAACTAACAGATTTTAGTTCAGAAAACTCACCTGGTGTCCTTAGCTTGAATCTCGCGCCTACTCCTATACTTGGGTCCAACACCTATAAGGAAACATTGTCCGGTGAACTCTCTATTCTTTCTATTTTATACGAGTTGACCTTAACCTCAGTCTCAATGACATCAAATCTTTATTCAGACTCTAGCCCATCGAATACTTACATGAGACAATGTGACATGAACTCTTGCCACAAAATAGAAATAGGTCGACCTTCCATAAAATAAGGCCCAACCTTAATATTAAAGAAAAAACTTTGGGCTTCGGCCCAACCACAGAACTCGAGGATCGGGGCCTTGAGGCCGCCCGGTGTGGGTGTCGCGACCGGGGTCTCCCACCTTGCCGCCCAGTGTGGAGAGGATAGGGGTCCCCCCCCCCCGACCGGGGTCTCCCCCTCGACCGGTGTCTAAGCTTCGACCGGGGTCTCCCCCCTCGACCGATGTCTAAGCTTCGACCGGGGGCGATATTGGGTTTTTGAACGCTCGAAGATGCACATACGTCGATACTTCATCCTTTCCCCAAACTGATTGCATCCTTTGCTAAATAAATGACTATAAGCTCCTTTAATCGACCCACAACTAATCATAGGCATTATTATTACTTGAATCGATTAACAAATAGATGGATGAGGCATTAACCTCTACTCTCTAACCCAGTCTTTACATTTATCAGACTCCAACCACTATCAAAGAGAAACATCAACTAAGAAATTTAGAAGAAGAGGATTGATTCAGAATTGTAACCTTATGAGAAATTCCTATTCGAGTCTTCACTGCCTCTCCTCTTCGATTTCGCCAAAACTGCGCTTTCTCCCCAAACCTCTCTAGCCGCCAACAATCTGAGGAATGCACAGAACCCTAGACTATCCCCTTTTAAATAAATATTTTCACTTAGCCCCCTTCAATATTGGATTCTGACCGCATACCACCCCAAACTTGAAAATTATAAACTTTGGACCTGGTTATTACAGCTTTGCATGAGCGGAACGGACTGGCTAAACGTGCGTGCCTCGTAGGGAGATCTAACTTATTAGTCTATTGCTTCCAAGTGTTATCTCCTTTGATTTAACTAATGCTCCAGCCTTATTTCAAACTTTAATGAATGAGGTTTTGATGGATTATATGAGGATCATTCTCTATTTCAGTTTATCTTTAGCAAGAATCCCTGTGAAAACTATCAGATAATGACTTACAAACAGAATGAACCCCATATAGAGAAAGCAGACCAAATGGAGATTCCTCTTTCGATTGAAGTTTCCTCTCCTGCCCTTCGTTTCTCCGACAAACCCTACACCCTCCCCGTTTCACCGGTGAAACCCCCACCCTCCCACGATGATGAAATCTCATCTTGAACCCCTATGCCACCTTTTGTGTATTTCTGTTTCTGGCTTCCGAAGCAACATGTAGAACCCATGAGTTTGGTCGTCATGGTTTTCAATCGAAGGCCCTGATTTTTTAAGACAATATGATGATCAAGGTGATTTTCGAGTTTGAATGTCCGGGCGATTTTCGAAGATGACAATCCATATGTTTTTCAAAGATGAAGATCAAGATAGTTTTCAAGATGCAGATCTTTTCTTGTTTTTATTATATATAGGTTATGATTTAAGGTTTCTTGTTGTATTTAGATTTGTTAGAGTGTTCCTTAGATTTGTATGAATATTTTTAAATGAACGATTGGATTTTGATTTTAAGGATTTAATTTTGGGTTTTGATTTTAATGATTTGATTTTGTGTTTTAGATGTGGTCGTGGTGGTAGATAGATGGTGGTGAGGACTTGGGGTAGTGGTTGTGGATGGTAATGGATGGTGTTCTTGATGAGGAAGAAGGAGGTGGGGGAAGATGGGCAAAAAGACCAAAATGCCCCTCACGTGAGGGGCATATGACACACGTAACGAAGCCTCACATCTAATGGTGTTAAGATGATGGACTAGTTTGAGCTTCAAAACACGAAAAATGGACCACCAATGTACTTTATGAATTTGAGGGACACAAAAGAGTAACTCTTCTCAAAATCTCATTGTCAATAGAATAAAAAAATGTTTTCATATTGATACTTAATTATTTCTTGCCGCAAGCCTTTCCTCGTTTGAACCTCACTCTTAATTGGATTGAAAAAGTTTTAGCCGTTCTAAATTTTTTTTTTGAAATAAAAAACAGTCATAGACAGGAGACCAAAAATATAAATCACTCGATTTTAAATACTAAGACAGTTTAAATCATCGATATAATCAATAGTTTTTATATGTACTGGCTTTTTATGTTAATAAAAAATATTTGTTAAAAAAATGGTGTTGTTTGATGATGTTTTTGTTTTTATATGTTTTAAAAATAACATAAAAAACAGTATATGATAATTATTCACTTTCTTATGCATTACACTATTGGTCCTTGTGGTTCATTTAAGTTTTGGATTTGATTTCTAAAACAAACTATCTACACTGATGGTTTCTAACTTTTCATTTTCATAACACCCATGGTCTCTCTACTTCGCAAAGTTAGCTAGCAATCGTTATGAAGGACTAATCGGTCTTTAAACAAACTATAGGAACCTAAAATTTAATATGCTCTAAAATTTCATGCGATTCACGTTATTTTTAATTAAAAAATATTTTAAATATCCAATTACAAATCAAATTTTCTTAAATAAAGAACATATTAAATAAAAATATGTACAATTATTTAAAAGTTATTAAATCATAAAAAATTAGTGTTAAAAAATCTCAAGTTTAGAAAAATCAAGATAAATCAAGATAAATTAACATATCTTTTGAGTTGGAATTGAAATATGCGAGTAAAATATTGAAAATTAAGTTCTGTTAACGTGAGATTATTAATACATAGTCAAACAACAAATAATTAAAATAACAACAAAATAAAATTTATAAATTAAGATTAAAAAATATTGATTATTCAAACAATTAAGAAAAAAATATCACTAAAACAAAATTCGGTTTATTTGAATCCTTTTCTTTTGCGCATTCCAAATCCCATGTTTTCCTTTGGTCAACAACCAACCTTTTTTTCTTTTTGGCTAAATGATATCAAGTCACGTCAATGGATGGGTCAAGATCTACGGGTCGGCCAACCCCGACCGATGATCAAACTGACTCAGCTTTAAGTGTCATCCCTTAAAACTGCGATAGGGGGGCTCATGTAGAGAGTAGACAGCGAAAACAAGAGCGGAGAGAAGAAGACAAATACAGGTAGATCCTTTTCTATTGCCTTCCCTTAAGACTTCTAAACTACCGGTGGTGAAGGTAGTGTCCACTAACGACCATTTCTAGATCGTCTTCGATAACGTGATTTTGGGAGGAATCGGTAGCGGGCATTAGATGGACCTGGAGAACGTGTGACGTTGATTCATTGTTTGGTGAATCAAAAGGTTGCTTTGCATGAACGGAACGGACTGGCTAAACGTGCATGCCTCGTAGGGAGATCTAACTTATTAGTCTATTGCTTCCAAATGTTATCTCCTTTGGTTTAACTAATGCTCCAGCCTTATTTCACACTTTAATGAATGAGGTTTTGATGGATTATATGAGGATCACTCTCTATTTCAGTTTATCTTTAGCAAGAAGCCCTGTGAAAACTATTAGATAATGACTTACAAACAGAATGAACCCCATATAGAGAAAGCAGACCAAAGGGAGATTCCTCTTTCGATTGGAGTTTTCTCTACCGCCCTTCCTTTCTCCGACAAACCCTACACCATCCCCGTTTCTCCGGTGAAACCCCCTCCCTCCCACGATGATGACATCTCAACTTGAACCCCTATGCCACCTTTTGTGAATTTCTGTTTCTGGCTTCCGAAGCAACTTGTAGAACCCATGAGTTTGGCCGTCATGGTTTTCAATCGAAGGCCCTGATTTTTGAAGACAATATGATGATCAAGGTGATTTTCGAGTTTGAATGTCCGGGCGATTTTCGAAGATGACAATCCATATGTTTTTCAAAGATGAAGATCAAGATAGTTTTCAAGATGCAGATCTAGATTTAGGTGGGTACACTGGTATGTATGAATATAGACTTTTCTTGTTTTTATTATATATAGGTTATGATTTAAGGTTTCTTGTTGTATTTAGATTTGTAATAATGTTCCTAAGATTTGTATGAATATTTTTAAATGAACGATTGGATTTTGATTTTAAGGATTTAATTTTCGGGTTTGATTTTAATGATTTGATTTTGTGTTTTGGATGTGGTCGTGGTGGTAGATAGATGGTGGTGGGGACTTGGGGTAGTGGTTGTGGGTGGTAATGGATGGTGTTCTTGATGAGGAAGAAGGAGGTGGGGGAAAATGGGCAAAAAGACCAAAATGCCCCTCACGTGAGGGGCATATGACACACGTAACGAAGCGTCATCTAATGGTGTTAAGATGATGGACTAGTTTGAGCTTCAAAACACGAAAAATGGACCACCAATGTACTTTATGAATTTGAGGGACACAAAAGAGTAACTCTTCTCATAATCTCATTGTCAATAGAATAAAAAAATGTTTTCATATTGATACACAAATATTTCTTTCCGCAAGCCTTTCCTCGTTTGAACCTCACTCTAAATTGGAATGAAAAAGTTTTAGCCGTTCTAACAAATTTTTTTTAATTGAAATCAAAAAACAGTCATAGACAAGAGACCAAAAATATAAATCACTCGATTTTAAATACTAAGACAGTTTAAATCATCGATATAAACAATAATTTTTTTTATGTACTGCCTTTTTATGTTAATAAAAAATATTTGTTAAAAAAATGGTGTTGTTTGATGATGTTTTTGTTTTTATATGTTTTAAAAATAACATAAAAACTTATATATGATAAGTATTCATTTTCTTATGAATTACACTATTGGTCCCTGTGGTTCATTTAAATTTTGGATTTGATTTCTAAAACAAACTATTTACACTGATGGTTTCTAACTTTTCATTTTCATAACACTCATAGTCTCTCCACTTCACAACGTTAGTTAGCAATCGTTATGAAGGACTAATCGGTTTTTAAACAAACTATAGGAACCTAAAATGTAATATGCTCTAAAGTTTCATGCAATTCACGTTTTTTTAATTAAAAAATATTTTAAATATCCAATTACAAATCAAATTTCTTAAATAAAGAATATATTAAATAAAAATATGTACAATTATTTAAAAGTTTTTAAATTCATAAAAAAATTAGTTTAAAAAATCTCAAGTTTAGAAAAATAAAAAAAAATCAAGATAAATTCACATATCTTTTGAGTTGGGAATTGAAATATGCGAGTAAAATATTGAAAATTAAGTTCGGTTAAAATGAGATTATTAATACATAGTCAAACAACAAATAATTAAAATAACAACAAAATAAAAATTATAAATTAAGATTAAAAAACATTGATTATTCAAACAATTAAGAAAAAATATCACTACAACAAAATTCGGTTTATATGAATCCTTTTCGTTTGCGCATTCCAACTCCTATGTTTTCCTTTGGTCAACAACCAACCTTTTTTTCTTTTTGGCTAAAAGATATCAAGTCAGGTCAATGGATGGATCAAGATCTACGGGTCGGCCAACCCTGACCGATGAGCAAACTGGCTCAGCTTTAAGTGTCATCCCTTAAAACTAGTATATGGGGCCTATGTAGAGAGTAGACAGCGAAAACAAGACCGGAGAGAAAAAGACAAAGATAGGTAGATCTCTTTCTATTGCCTTCCACTAACGATCATTTCTAGATCGTCTTCGATAACGTGATTTTGAGAGGAATCATTAGCGGGCATTAGATGGACCTGGAGAACGTGTGACGTTGATTCGGTGTTTGGTGAATCAACAGGTTCTTTGCATGAGCGGAACGGATTGGCTAAACGTGCATGCCTCGTAGGGAGATCTAACTTATTAGTCTATTGCTTCCAAATGTTATCTCCTTTGGTTTAACTAATGCTCCAGCCTTATTTCACACTTTAATGAATGAGGTTTTGATGGATTATATGAGGATCACTCTCTATTTCAGTTTATCTTTAGCAAGAAGCCCTGTGAAAACTATTAGATAATGACTTACAAACAGAATGAACCCCGTATAGAGAAAGCAGACCAAAGGGAGATTCCTCTTTCGATTGGAGTTTCCTCTACCGCCCTTCCTTTCTCCGACAAACCCTACACCATCCCCGTTTCTCCGGTGAAACCCCCTCCCTCCCACGATGATGACATCTCATCTTGAACCCCTATGCCACCTTTTGTGAATTTATGTTTCTGGCTTCCGAAGCAACTTGTAGAACCCATGAGTTTGGCCGTCATGGTTTTCAATCGAAGGCCCTGATTTTTGAAGACAATATGATGATCAAGGTGATTTTCGAGTTTGAATGTCCGGGCGATTTTCGAAGATGACAATCCATATGTTTTTCAAAGATGAAGATCAAGATAGTTTTCAAGATGCAGATCTAGATTTTGGTGGGTACACTGGTATGTATGAATATAGGCTTTTCTTGTTTTTATTATATATAGCTTATGATTTAAGGTTTCTTGTTGTATTTAGATTTGTAAGAATGTTCCTAAGATTTGTATGAATATTTTTAAATGAACGATTGGATTTTGATTTTAAGGATTTAATTTTCGGGTTTGATTTTAATGATTTGATTTTGTGTTTTGGATGTGGTCGTGGTGGTAGATAGATGGTGGTGGGGACTTGGGGTAGTGGTTGTGGGTGGTAATGGATGGTGTTCTTGATGAGGAAGAAGGAGGTGGGGGAAGATGGGCAAAAAGACCAAAATGCCCCTCACGTGAGGGGCATATGACACACGTAACGAAGCGTCATCTAATGGTGTTAAGATGATGGACTAGTTTGAGCTTCAAAACACGAAAAATGGACCACCAATGTACTTTATGAATTTGAGGGACACAAAAGAGTAACTCTTCTCATAATCTCATTGTCAATAGAATAAAAAAAATGTTTTCATATTGATACTTAAATATTTCTTTCCGCAAGCCTTTCCTCGTTTGAACCTCACTCTAAATTGGAATGAAAAAGTTTTAGCCGTTCTAACAATTTTTTTTTAATTGAAATCAAAAAACAGTCATAGATAAGAGACCAAAAATATAAATCACTCGATTTTAAATACTAAGACAGTTTAAATCATCGATATAAACAATAATTTTTTTTATGTACTGCCTTTTTATGTTAATAAAAAATATTTGTTAAAAAAATGGTGTTGTTTGATGATGTTTTTGTTTTTATATGTTTTAAAAATAACATAAAAACTTATATATGATAAGTATTCATTTTCTTATGAATTACACTATTGGTCCCTGTGGTTCATTTAAATTTTGGATTTGATTTCTAAAACAAACTATTTACACTGATGGTTTCTAACTTTTTATTTTCATAACACTCATAGTCTCTCCACTTCACAACGTTAGTTAGCAATCGTTATGAAGGACTAATCGGTTTTTAAACAAACTATAGGAACCTAAAATGTAATATGCTCTAAAGTTTCATGCAATTCACGTTTTTTTAAATAAAAAATATTTTAAATATCCAATTACAAATCAAATTTCTTAAATAAAGAATATATTAAATAAAAATATGTACAATTATTTAAAAGTTTTTAAATTCATAAAAAAATTAGTTTAAAAAATCTCAAGTTTAGAAAAATAAAAAAAATCAAGATAAATTCACATATCTTTTGAGTTGGGAATTGAAATATGCGAGTAAAATATTGAAAATTAAGTTCGGTTAAAATGAGATTATTAATACATAGTCAAACAACAAATAATTAAAATAACAACAAAATAAAAATTATAAATTAAGATTAAAAAACATTGATTATTCAAACAATTAAGAAAAAATATCACTACAACAAAATTCGGTTTATATGAATCCTTTTCGTTTGCGCATTCCAACTCCTATGTTTTCCTTTGGTCAACAACCAACCTTTTTTTCTTTTTGGCTAAAAGATATCAAGTCAGGTCAATGGACGGATCAAGATCTACGGGTCGGCCAACCCCGACCGATGAGCAAACTGGCTCAGCTTTAAGTGTCATCCCTTAAAACTAGTATATGGGGCCTATGTAGAGAGTAGACAGCGAAAACAAGACCGGAGAGAAAAAGACAAAGATAGGTAGATCTCTTTCTATTGCCTTCCACTAACGATCATTTCTAGATCGTCTTCGATAACGTGATTTTGAGAGGAATCATTAGCGGGCATTAGATGGACCTAGAGAACGTGTGACGTTGATTCGGTGTTTGGTGAATCAACAAGTTCCTTTGCATGAGCGGAACGGATTGGCTAAACGTGCATGCCTCGTAGGGAGATCTAACTTATTAGTCTATTGCTTCCAAATGTTATCTCCTTTGGTTTAACTAATGCTCCAGCCTTATTTCACACTTTAATGAATGAGGTTTTGATGGATTATATGAGGATCACTCTCTATTTCAGTTTATCTTTAGCAAGAAGCCCGGTGAAAACTATTAGATAATGACTTACAAACAGAATGAACCCCGTATAGAGAAAGCAGACCAAAGGGAGATTCCTCTTTCGATTGGAGTTTCCTCTACCGCCCTTCCTTTCTCCGACAAACCCTACACCATCCCCGTTTCTCCGGTGAAACCCCCTCCCTCCCACGATGATGACATCTCATCTTGAACCCCTATGCCACCTTTTGTGAATTTATGTTTCTGGCTTCCGAAGCAACTTGTAGAACCCATGAGTTTGGCCGTCATGGTTTTCAATCGAAGGCCCTGATTTTTGAAGACAATATGATGATCAAGGTGATTTTCGAGTTTGAATGTCCGGGCGATTTTCGAAGATGACAATCCATATGTTTTTCAAAGATGAAGATCAAGATAGTTTTCAAGATGCAGATCTAGATTTAGGTGGGTACACTAGTATGTATGAATATAGGCTTTTCTTGTTTTATTATATATAGCTTATGATTTAAGGTTTCTTGTTGTATTTAGATTTGTAAGAATGTTCCTAAGATTTGTATGAATATTTTTGAATGAACGATTGGATTTTGATTTTAAGGATTTAAGTTTCGGGTTTGATTTTAATGATTTGATTTTGTGTTTTGGATGTGGTCGTGGTGGTAGATAGATGGTGGTGGGGACTTGGGGTAGTGGTTGTGGGTGGTAATGGATGGTGTTCTTGATGAGGAAGAAGGAGGTGGGGGAAGATGGGCAAAAAGACCAAAATGCCCCTCACGTGAGGGGCATATGACACACGTAACGAAGCGTCATCTAATGGTGTTAAGATGATGGACTAGTTTGAGCTTCAAAACACGAAAAATGGACCACCAATGTACTTTATGAATTTGAGGGACACAAAAGAGTAACTCTTCTCATAATCTCATTGTCAATAGAATAAAAAAATGTTTTCATATTGATACTTAAATATTTCTTTCCGCAAGCCTTTCCTCGTTTGAACCTCACTCTAAATTGGAATGAAAAAGTTTTAGCCGTTCTAACAAAAATTTTTTAATTGAAATCAAAAAACAGTCATAGACAAGAGACCAAAAATATAAATCACTCGATTTTAAATACTAAGACAGTTTAAATCATCGATATAAACAATAATTTTTTTTATGTACTGGCTTTTTATGTTAATAAAAAGTATTTGTTAAAAAAATGGTGTTGTTTGATGATGTTTTTGTTTTTATATGTTTTAAAAATAACATAAAAACTTATATATGATAAGTATTCATTTTCTTATGAATTACACTATTGGTCCCTGTGGTTCATTTAAATTTTGGATTTGATTTCTAAAACAAACTATTTACACTGATGGTTTCTAACTTTTCATTTTCATAACACTCATAGTCTCTCCACTTCACAACGTTAGTTAGCAATCGTTATGAAGGACTAATCGGTTTTTAAACAAACTATAGGAACCTAAAATGTAATATGCTCTAAAGTTTCATGCAATTCACGTTTTTTTAATTAAAAAATATTTTAAATATCCAATTACAAATCAAATTTCTTAAATAAAGAATATATTAAATAAAAATATGTACAATTATTTAAAAGGTTTTAAATTCATAAAAAAATTAGTTTAAAAAATCTCAAGTTTAGAAAAATAAAAAAAAATCAAGATAAATTCACATATCTTTTGAGTTGGGAATTGAAATATGCGAGTAAAATATTGAAAATTAAGTTCAGTTAAAATGAGATTATTAATACATAGTCAAACAACAAATAATTAAAATAACAACAAAATAAAAATTATAAATTAAGATTAAAAAACATTGATTATTCAAACAATTAAGAAAAAATATCACTACAACAAAATTCGGTTTATATGAATCCTTTTCGTTTGCGCATTCCAACTCCTATGTTTTCCTTTGGTCAACAACCAACCTTTTTTTCTTTATGGCTAAAAGATATCAAGTCAGGTCAATGGATGGATCAAGATCTACGGGTCGGCCAACCCCGACCGATGAGCAAACTGGCTCAGCTTTAAGTGTCATCCCTTAAAACTAGTATATGGGGCCTATGTAGAGAGTAGACAGCGAAAACAAGACAGGAGAGAAAAAGACAAAGATAGGTAGATCTCTTTCTATTGCCTTCCACTAACGATCATTTCTAGATCGTCTTCGATAACGTGATTTTGAGAGGAATCATTAGCGGGCATTAGATGGACCTGGAGAACGTGTGACGTTGATTCGGTGTTTGGTGAATCAACAGGTTCCTTTGCATGAGCGGAACGGATTGGCTAAACGTGCATGCCTCGTAGGGAGATCTAACTTATTAGTCTATTGCTTCCAAATGTTATCTCCTTTGGTTTAACTAATGCTCCAGCCTTATTTCACACTTTAATGAATGAGGTTTTGATGGATTATATGAGGATCACTCTCTATTTCAGTTTATCTTTAGCAAGAAGCCCTGTGAAAACTATTAGATAATGACTTACAAACAGAATGAACCCCGTATAGAGAAAGCAGACCAAAGGGAGATTCCTCTTTCGATTGGAGTTTCCTCTACCGCCCTTCCTTTCTCCGACAAACCCTACACCATCCCCGTTTCTCCGGTGAAACCCCCTCCCTCCCACGATGATGACATCTCATCTTGAACCCCTATGCCACCTTTTGTGAATTTATGTTTCTGGCTTCCGAAGCAACTTGTAGAACCCATGAGTTTGGCCGTCATGGTTTTCAATCGAAGGCCCTGATTTTTGAAGACAATATGATGATCAAGGTGATTTTCGAGTTTGAATGTCCGGGCGATTTTCGAAGATGACAATCCATATGTTTTTCAAAGATGAAGATCAAGATAGTTTTCAAGATGCAGATCTAGATTTAGGTGGGTACACTAGTATGTATGAATATAGGCTTTTCTTGTTTTTATTATATATAGCTTATGATTTAAGGTTTCTTGTTGTATTTAGATTTGTAAGAATGTTCCTAAGATTTGTATGAATATTTTTAAATGAACGATTGGATTTTGATTTTAAGGATTTAATTTTCGGGTTTGATTTTAATGATTTGATTTTGTGTTTTGGATGTGGTCGTGGTGGTAGATAGATGGTGGTGGGGACTTGGGGTAGTGGTTGTGGGTGGTAATGGATGGTGTTCTTGATGAGGAAGAAGGAGGTGGGGGAAGATGGGCAAAAAGACCAAAATGCCCCTCACGTGAGGGGCATATGACACACGTAACGAAGCCTCATCTAATGGTGTTAAGATGATGGACTAGTTTGAGCTTCAAAACACGAAAAATGGACCACCAATGTACATTATGAATTTGAGGGACACAAAAGAGTAACTCTTCTCATAATCTCATTGTCAATAGAATAAAAAAATGTTTTCATATTGATACTTAATTATTTCTTGCCGCAAGCCTTTCCTCGTTTGAACCTCACTCTTAATTGGATTGAAAAAGTTTTAGCCGTTCTAACAAAAAAAAATTAATTGAAATAAAAAAACAATCATAGGAAAGAGACCAAAAATATAAATCACTCGATTTTAAATACTAAGACAGTTTAAATCATCGATATAAACAATTGTTTTTGTATGTACTGGCTTTTTATGTTAATAAAAAATATTTGTTAAAAAATGGTGTTGTTTGATGATGTTTTTGTTTTTATATGTTTTAAAAATAACATAAAAACTTATATATGATACGTATTCGTTTTCTTATGAATTACACTATTGGTCTGTGGTTCATTTAAATTTTGGATTTGGTTTATAAAACAAACTATCTACACTGATGATTTCAAACTTTTCATTTTCATAACACCCATGGTTTCTCCACTTCACAACGTTAGTTAGCAATCGTTATGAAGGACTAATCGGTCTTTAAACAAACTATAGGAACCTAAAATGTAATATGCTCTAAAATTTCATGCAATTCACGTTTTTTTAATTAAAAAAATATTTTAAATATCCAATTACAAATCAAATTTCTTTAATAAAGAACATATTAAATAAAAATATGTACAGTTATTTAAAAGTTATTAAAATCATAAAAAAAAATTAGTGTTAAAAATCTCAAGTTTAGAAAAATAAAGAAAAATCAAGATAAATTCACATATCTTTTGAGTTGGGAATTGAAATATACGAGTAAAATATTGAAAATTAAGTTCGGTTAACGTGAGATTATTAATGCATAGTCAAATAATAGATACTTAAAATAACAACAAAATAAAATTATAAATTATGATTAAAAAACATTGATTATTCAAACAATTAAGAAAAAAAATATCACTACAACAAAATTTGGTTTATATGACGCCCAAAGAAAAAAAGCATCATAATGGACCATTTTATAAAACTTAATTTATATGAACAAAAAATAAAGTGCATATCTAAAGGCGTTGTAATAAGTTTATAGGACACTTATAATACAAAGCGTCACATTAACAATTTTATATGTCACTATTTAAAAAAGTTTCCTCTGAAAACAATCGACCTATAAAAAGATGGGTGTTTAGGACGTTTTTTTTTTCTTTTCTTTTTAGCGTCATATAAACCTAATTTTATTGTAGTGATAGTTTTTCTTAGTTGTTTGAATAATCAATTTTTTTTTATCTTAATTTATAATTTTTTATTTTGTTATTATTTTAATTATTTGTAGTTTGACTATTTGTTATTAATCTCATGTTAACGAACTTAATTTTTAATATTTTGTTTGTATATTTTAATTATCAACCGAAAAGACATGTGAATTTATCTTGATTTTATTTGTTTTTCTAAACTTGAGATTTTTTGACACTAAATTTTTCGTGAATTTAATAGTTTTTGAATAAATATAAAGATTTTAATTTATCATACACTTTATTTTAATAAATTTGATTTGTCATTGGATATATAAAATATTTTTTAATAAAAAATTAAAAAAAACGTGAATCGCTTTAAATATTAGAGCAGATTGCACTTTTGGTCCCTATAGTTTGTTCAAAGACCGATTAGTCTTTCATAACGACTGTTAACTAACGTTGTTAAGTGGAGGGATCATGGGTGTGATGAAAATGAAAAATTATAGACCATCAGTGTACATAGTTTGTTTTAGGGATCAAATTTAAAATTTGAGCAAACCATAGGAACCACCAATGTAATTCACTCTATAAATAATGAAGTTATCTTTTTTCTTTTCATTTTTTTTTGAAAAGGAAATAATGAAGTTATCTTACAAAGTTCTATAGATTTGATTTCATGTTTTCTAGAATTATAGAGTTAGTTTATAAATTAAAATATATGTTGTGTGTTGTGCATTTAACTTCTTTCCAAATAGCAAAGAATGCTTATGATTAAACTTAAAAAAGTTATTTTAACCAAATGTAATTATAATATCAACATGATTTTATGTTATCTTTATCAGTTACTAGTTGTGTACCCACGCAAAGCAGCAGGATACATCTTCCAATATCTGAAAGCAGTAGACTATATAAATATTATAAAAGGAAGCAGCATGCATGTCAAGGCAAGTTATAACTACTCATTTTGCCCATTTCCACTATACATTTTCATTTCATGTGCCCCATCTCCATGACCTGAGGATGTCTTCTTTCTATTTATATGTGTTGTCCAATCCTAGTTCTGAGTAAGCCATGGAGTAGGGTAGTTTTCTTGTTTGCTTGGTACATAGGGGAAGTGGCTTTTTTAATTGTTTTAGTAGTTTGTAGTTTATAACTTAGACACTTGGTGAGTAGTTTTTGATGGATGTGGAGAGTTTCAAGTTACAATAGGCAAAATTTATTCCCCCATAATAAAATTTGGCATGGGAGTTAACCTAGAAAGTTCGATTAAGTGAAAAGTGTTCTATATCTCAACTAATCATATCAATGTGTTAGTTAAACCACAGTAGGTATGAAGATGAAAGCAGAATGCATATGTAATTATGTATGATATCTCACATAATAACAACAATCTGCAACATTCTAAAGCATAAGTGACTTAAACCTATCTGAGGATATTAAACTCAATGACCACCAATTCAGGTGCAACAGAAGAAATATTGTGAACCTATTAATTGCTATATAGAAAAAATTATCGAGTATCACTCTAGGGAACACCTTGACCATGATTTACAGCATGTCTCAATAAATTTTCCTGTTCTTGAATCTTTGCAGCTTGTGCCTTATCCAAAGTCAGGATATTGGTGGGCCCTGTCGAGTGCCAAAGTAGGTTTTCCAAGTATCAACAATGACCTTTTCAGCACTTTCACAAGCTGCACCGATCATGAATATTGTACACTTTAAGGTATTTACTTCATGTCTCTCATTAGTGATGTACCCTCAACAGAAAGACTCAAGTATGCCCCCAACCCAATACATCACTAAATTTCTTAAAAACATACATTCCTAACTCACTAAATGAGCCAACCAGTCAATAAGAGTTTTAATTTAAAATTAAACCTCATTGGCTAGAGTTCACATAATATCAAGAAACCATGATCCTTATTATAAAACAATGAACAAAAAAAAAAGAAATCAGACACCATAAATCTTATTGGTTCTTCCCTGTTATAATTCATCCCTCCACAACCGTCCACCATGAAAGAATCAAAGTTACATGTACATTATACAATATTGCTTGACTTAAGTACAATACCACGAATATGAGCAGAAGAAAAAAAGATGATATCATTTGTGCTAGGTTTGTTTCTTGCACTCTGTTTGTTTCTACTTGGAGCACCAATTTCAGCTCCCATTAACAGTCTAAACGCTACAGATTCACAACTAAAATCCAATCAAAGCAACATTAAGTGGGAGAAAATAAACTAACAGGGAATATATCTTATACAATAAAGCAAAGCAAAAAGAAGAAAATCATTAGTAAGAACACCTTAGAAATGGAGTTCTCTAAGTCAATGTCCGGATGAGGAACTCTGTCATACGATTCATCGAAATTCACTGACACCTATATTAGAAAAAGTAAGAGAAAACACAAATTATTATGAACAATAACTTAAAAAGGACAAAACACCTGAAAAAGTGAATGAACTCAATTATCCAGAGTCCACAGATCATTATGAACTAATCGAAAAATAACAAAAAGAATCGAACATTCAATGTGTTCAAATTGGTAGGGGAACTTTGATTATCATTCGTCATTTTGGAGGAAAACTGAAGCTTTTACCTGTGAAGAAGAGAGACCAGAGGGACATGAAAGGAGAAGATTGAATGAATTCTCCATGATCACCTTCCAACTTCCACAGATCTTCTCACAGTACGAAAGGCCTTTGATACGATCACAGATTGGGTTGGGCCTCGTTTTGGATTTGAACCGAGTGGTTTTTATGTGATACGATCACAGATTGGTTTTTATTATGATTGGTTTTTATTCTCGGAAAAGACATAATGGTGCATACGTTCGGTTATAGGAAATAGAAGGTGGTCACTCTTATGCAGAAACACCAGATATATTGCCTTTAACTTTTCAATCTGTGCGGGTACAGACAGATTCTGCATTGCATAGAGCAACTGCTCTCGTTTGGAATTGTCATCCGCTTCTATCTCAGGCAATAGCTCATAACAGGCAAAACTACACAATAGAAGTAGAAATCATTAACTACATCTATAATTTTAATACTATACAAAGCTTCACTACTATGCCGATCTTGGGATATAAAAGCATTTTGAAATTATATTCAGGGGAGCAATCTAGATTTTGAGGGGTAACTTATATTTAAAAATATAAAACAATGACAAGGTTATGCTGATTTATAAAACATAAAATTCTTACTCGCAGCATTTTCAGCATTGACATTCTTTGGATGAACAACAAAAGCCTTTGAAACCTTCTTAATATCTTCCACAATGTTATAGAGCTCAAGGTTTACCATAGAAAATTGACCTAGTACATCCTGGTGCATCCAAATAAAAGGTCAGCAATTTTAAATTTTTTTCAGATGCCAATGATGTCCAGCTTTCTAAATTGGAAAGCTTTGCTAGATTCAAATAAGTTATAATGTGGGAATTCAAATTATTTTATTGCTTAAAGGTGTGTAATTGGTGCATCCAAATAAAAGGTCAGCAATTTTAAATTTTTTTCAGATGCCAATGATGTCCAGCTTTCTAAATTGGAAAGCTTTGCTAGATTCAAATAAGTTATAATGTGGGAATTCAAATTATTTTATTGCTTAAAGATGTGTAATTGGAGAAACTAACCATTTAGGTATAGAATTGGTGCGGGCAATGAGATTCAAAACATATATGAGAAGAGAACCAAAAAACATATTGCAACAACCATAACCATTTATGAAAATCACGAAAAATAAGTAATATACGAATAAGTAATAACCTCTCCTCGCTCTCTTCCATCAGTACCCTCAAGATCCATTACTATGGTGCAAGGTTCAATACCAACACATCTAGCCATCCAAATGCCTTTGGTGGTTTGAGACTTGTTGAAAGGGCAATGCATTAAGTTTAAAAAAATCTATAGATTGAATAAGTTGTATGTACGAATATGGCTACATTTTTATTTGGTTGTGCTGAATAAGGTGAGACAGAACTCACAAAGAGAGACATGGAAATTGGAAGATGGCTTTCAATTTTGTTGGCTGACATACTTCATTGCCAGGAAATATACGAGGGGGTTTAACAACGGTTGGATAAATTGAGCTTTAAAAAATCATGCACGGGGATCAGACCTATAGTTTTATATACCACAATTGGAATACATAACCAAGTAATGTTCCATCAGCTAACATCATTCATGTCTAACCGAAGGGAAAAATACATATCTTGAACTACCATGGAAAAGACATAACCAGTCGAGTAACATATTCATCCACTAACATCATTAATATAACCAACAAATAGCACAATATAGACATTTAATCCTCAAACGGTCAAACTCTTAAGAAATGCATTGCAGTATGAATATTTACCTGGTAAAGGCAGTATGCAATTAAAAGAGAAACCGAGACAATGAGACCAATTAAAACTGCCAAGTGTCTTCCAGAAGATGAATGCATAATTTGTGGGAACTGGACAACTATAAATGGGTGCACAGAGAATGCAAACAAAAACCAAAATTGATTTCAGGTAAGCAATCGATTTCAATAGCCATCAAATAGAAAGCAAACAGAAAATCTATAACAAACCAAAATCGAACTCAAGAATGCAAACCAAAATCGAAATCGATTTTAGTAGCCATGGATAGAAAAATGGAAATCGATTCCAGTAGCCATGATATCAAATTAAAATCAATTAGCATAAGTGAGATCATCATAGAAACCAACCTGCAAACAAGAAATATAAGTTACTCATAAAAAGATAAAAATCAATTTAGCAAACAACGTAGTTAGAAAGCAAACAAAAACCAAAATTGATTACAGGTAAGCAATCGATTTCAATAGCCATCAAATAGAAAGCAAACAGAAAATCTATAACAAACCAAAGTTGAGCCCAAGAATGCGCAAACCAAAATCGAAATCGATTTTAGTAGCCATGGATAGAAAAATGGAAATCGATTCCAGTAGCCATTATATCAAATCAAAATCGATTCCAAGATAGCAAACCAAAATCGATTTCAGTAGCCAATCGATAGATTGGAGAAAAAAAGTAGAGAAAACTGATAAGAAACCAAACCTTTACCTTTGAGAGAAGCAGAACCGTAGAATCACTTAATGGTGATCGGCGTTTGAGAAGGCTACGAATTGTTGCCTTGGAGGGTGGAACTGAGAGGTTGGAAAAACAAATAATGGATGGAGGCGTGAATTAGTTATTGGGAATATAAACCCTAGTTTAGCATTAACAACTGGTACATCATGCTTATAATATTGTAATTTAAGAGATTATGTATAAAATAATAGTACATTATGCTTAAAAACTTGTTTTTAAGAGATTTTTATCTCTCTTTTATAATATAACTAGAAGCGTACTCGCGCAATGCAGCGAGATACATCACGATTTTAATGTTTGTTTTTATTTTTTGTTTTTTATTGATTTACAGTACGATTTTGGATGATTTTTATTGAGTGATAATGGTTTTTTTATATATAAATTTGTTTAGTTTAGGCTTAACAATATAATGTTTTTTATATAAAAAAATTAAGTAGTTGTTAAAATTCATTAATTATCTTATATTTTTTAAATTTTTTATATTTAAATTGAGATGTTTATCCTGTTTTGATTATGTTTATCAGAATTAAAATTTCATAATTTTAGGATTTGGGGATTAGAGATAAGGATTTTGGGGGATAAGGATGAAATTTATTAATTAGGGTTAAAAGCGTTTAAAAGCAATACATATTACTTCATTAATTGTTTTTTAAGAGATTTTAAGTATATTATCATTAAATAATAGTACATAATGCTTAATACATCACGATTTTAATGTTTATTTTTATTTTTTGTTTTTTATTGATTTACAGTACGATTTTGGATGGTTTTTATTGAGTGATAATGGTTTTTTATATATAAACTTGTTTAATTTAGGCTTAACAATATAATGTTTTTTATATAAAAAAATTAAGTAGTTTGTTAAAATTCATTAATTATCTTATATTTTTTAAATTTTTTATATTTAAATTGAGATGTTTATCCTGTTTTGATTATGTTTATCAGAATTCAAATTTCATAATTTTAGGATTTGGGGATTAGAGATAAGGATTTTGGGGGATAAGGATGAAATTTATTAATTAGGGTTAAAAGCATTTAAAAGCAGTACATATTACTTCATTAATTGTTTTTTAAGAGATTTTAAGTAGATTATCATTAAATAATAGTACATAATGCTTAATACATCACGATTTTAATGTTTATTTTTATTTTTTGTTTTTTATTGATTTACAGTACGATTTTGGATGGTTTTTATTGAGTGATAATAGTTTTTTATATATAAACTTGTTTAATTTAGGCTTAACAATATAATGTTTTTTATATAAAAAAAATTTAAGTAGTTTGTTAAAATTCATTAATTATCTTATATATTTTAAATTTTTTATATTTAAATTGAGATGTTTATCCTGTTTTGATTATGTTTATCAGAATTCAAATTTCATAATTTTAGGGTTTGGGGATTAGAGATATGGATTTTGGGGGATAAGGATGAAATATATTAATTAGGGTTAAAAGTTTTACAGGTAGTACATTAGGCTTTAGTAGTTATTTTTAAGAGATTTTAAGTAGATAGCTTTAAATGATAGTACATAAAGTTTAATGAGTTGTAATTAAGAGTTTTTTATGTCATCTTTATAATATAGTATAGATTATTGTATATTAAAAGAACTTGATTGATTCGGTTTACACACCAATTCTTCCAAAAAAGTTTATGCACACTTCAAATAACAAATACTGACATAGTTTTATATTTGATTATGGACCACTATTAAGATAAACATAATAAACTAATACAAAATAAATCGAGCATTGAAATTAAAATATTGGGCTTGAAGTACTATTGGCATTTGATATCCAATGAGAGATTATAAACTTATTATATACCGTGGGTATCTCAATATAAGAAAGAAATGAAATGAAATGAAATGCAATGTTTTAAAACCCGGGTTGACCCGGTTGATTCAACCGGTTGAACCGGGAACCGGTGAAGAGACCGGGTCAATTACGATCGGTTTTTTGGGAAATTACGGCCTGGATCGAACCGTCGGTTTTTTGATAGAACCGGTTGGACCAGTCTTATTGAACCGGTAAAAACCCGGATTGACCCGGTTAAAAAATCAATTTCGTATAACTGTAAGGTAGCGGCTAGGGTTAAAAAATCAATTTCACAAATCATCGACTCCACGCTCGATTCCACACTCAAACGCTAGGTGACATTTTTTTATTTCTATATATATTAATTTGGTGTTGTTAGTTTATTATTAGTTTTTTACGTGACATTAATATTTTTTTTTATTTGATATTGTAGAAAGTGACCATGTTGTTGATGACCATGAAGTTGAGAGTGAATTTCAATTACTAAGCAATCGTGAGCTTGATGCATTTAACACTCAAATATCTCAAGATCCATGATTTGGTTTGAACGTTATGTTTCGTTTTGATATATTTGGATTGATGAAAAACTTATGCTTATATGCGTGTTTTTTATGTTTTTGGATTGATGTAAAACTTGTTGTTATGTGTTTTTTTAATGTTTTAACTTGTGGACATCAAATTCTTGATTATATATATATATATGCAGGAAAATGAAAAATACATAGAATTTCTTGAAACCGGGTCAATCACCCGGTTGAACCGTGACCCGGTCACCACATCGGGTCAACCAAAACACCAGTTTTTAAAACATTGAGTGAAATGAAGCCGAGAAAGTCTAAAGTGATGCTATTGTTGATTCGGGATTAGTGATGGTCATCTCGACCCGACCCGACCAGTTAACCGAGCCCGAACCGCCTCAAAACCCGGCGCGGCCCGAGCCAAACCGGTTTGAAGCCCGAAATCATGGACCGGTTCATGTTTTTAGAGTTTTTGGCGGCCCGAGCCCGGTTCACGGCCCGGTTTTTGTCCCGACCCGGCCCGATTCATACTTTTAAAAAAAAGAGCCGCTATGTTACTGTTTATATACGTTTTTTTGTATTTTTTACCCCCAAACCCCTATAAATACTTGTATTATAAGTTTGTAACTTAAAATTATATATAAAACGTATTTTTAAAGTGTATTTTAGTGATTTATTATAAATAAAACGTATTTTTGAAGTGTATTTTAGTGATTCATTATATAAAGAAATTATTTTTAAAAAAATACGAGAAAATCATCGGCCCGATCACGGCGTGGTTTTTATATAACCGGTTTATTCCCACCTTAAACGGGTCGAACATTTTTGGGTGAAGTCCGACCCAAAGCCCGATTGGCCCGGTTTTTAAAATCACTGTTTGGGCCCGAAGCCCGTTTTGGCCCGGTTTTTAAAATCACTTTTTGGGCCCGAAGCCCGTTTTGGCCCGGCCCGAGCCCAATTTTTGGCCATCACTATTCGGGATTGAGTTTATTTTTTGATACAATTAGAAAACAACAAGTGTCGAAATATGGTTTGCGGAAGTGGTTTCCATGTGCCACATGATACTTGGGTCGGGGAAAGTGGTTTTGCTTATTGAAAAATTATCATATAGAATTCAGTATTATATACTATAGCAGGGGCGGCCCTGGGGGTGTGCCGATAGTGCCGGCGCACGGAGCCTCCGATTGTTGAGGACCTCCGGTTTTTGCCTTTTGTTTTATATATAATATAAGAATATAAAACAGAAAATGCGTCAATTAACACAAATAGTCTCCTAGATCAGCTGACTGGTGCTTTAGCTTTTGAGATGTTTCTAACTTTTTTGTGTTATTTAAGTAATGGTGTAGCTTTTTGAAATATTTTTACTCAATTTAATTAAATAAACATTTTATTTCTTTAGTCCATAATTATTTATTTAGTTAGACATTCTTTTCAATTTTGATCTCCATTTTTTTTCCGTAATCTCAAAAAATCTGTAATTTTCTTATAGTTTACATTTAGTGACAAGTTTCAATTTTATAGTTTATATTTAATGTCTTTTATTATTTATTTATTTTTTATTAATTTTTATGTATAACTTTTTTATTGGATTATTTAGTGAAATGTAGAAAAAATTTAATCGTTGATTATCTCTATATGGCTTTTGAATAATTTTCTTTGTTAATTTTTAATGCTAGTGTTCTTTTAATAACAACAAATTAATAAAATTTTCCTGTTTGTTTTTGTAACTACCAATAATGATTAACAAATTTTATATGAAACAAGATGTCTTTCACTAGAAAATCTGAATCGTGTTATTCAATACGTAAAAAAAGATGAACAATTTGTAATTACCAATAATGTTTGTCTTCTTTTGGAAAAATGTATGTAGTAGTACTAATTTATCATTGAAAATGAAGAACCACTCATGTTCACTACTAAAGTATTAAACTAATTTATCATTTTGCATAAATGATAATTTCATCATCTATATAATTCAGTTTAAAGAATTTTTAAAAATAAAATGCGACACTTTATAGTTCAAAACATTTCCCACATCTATACTATATTATAAAGATGGCATAAAAAGCTCTTAATTACAACTCACTAAGCTTTATGTACTATCATTTAAAACTATCTACTTAAAATTTCTTAAAAATAACTACTAAAGCCTAATGTACTACCTGTAAAGCTTTTAACCCTAATTAATAAATTTCATCCTTATCCCCCAAAATACTTATCTCTAATCCCCAAATCCTAAAATTATGAAATTTGAATTCTGATAAACATAATCAAAACAGGATAAACATCTAAATTTAAATATAAAAAATTTAAAATATATAAGATAATTAATGAATTTTAACAAACTACTTAATTTTTTTTATATAAAAAACATTATATTGTTAAGTCTAAATTAAACAAATTTATATATAAAAAACCATTATCACTCAATAAAAATCATCCAAAATCGTACTGTAAATCAATAAAAAACAAAAAATAAAAATAAACATTAAAATCGTGATGTATTAAGCATTATGTACTATTATTTAATGTTAATCTACTTAAAATCTCTTAAAAAAACAATTAATGAAGTAATATGTACTGCTTTTAAATGCTTTTAACCCTAATTAATAAATTTCATCCTTATCCCCCAAAATACTTATCTCTAATCCTCAAATCCTACAACTATGAAATTTGAATTCTGATAAACATAATCAAAACAGGATAAACATCTCAATTTAAATATAAAAAATTTAAAATATATAAGATAATTAATGAGTTTTAACAAACTACTTAATTTTTTTTATATAAAAAACATTATATTATTAAGCCTAAATTAAACAAATTTATATATAAAAAAACCATTATCACTCAATAAAAAACAAAAAATAAAAATAAACATTAAAATCGTGATGTATCTCGCTGCATTGCGCGAGTACGCTTCTAGTATTCTAAAAAATGAAGATTTTGTAGATTTTTGGTCCAATAGATTCTCCAAAACAAAATGGAGATTTTTGGTTCAATAGATTCTCCAAAAACTATATCCAAAATGGAGAAACCAGGAGAGAGATGAGAAATTCTCTAGATATAATTCTCCAAAGCTATATCTAAAACGTGATCAGTTACGTCACGTCTACAACTTCTGTCACGAGGGAAAGCATCCAAACGTACCTGTTGTCATGAAGATTAAAAAATTGGTGATGGTAACCTCCAACCGATAGAGATATCGTGAAGCCGAGAGATTGAAAATTGGAGATGGAAGGGTTTGGTTTTCCCAACCCATAGATGGAAATGGGAAGATGGAAGAGTTTTTTTTTGGGAAACTATTATAGCATCTCCAACAACATTGCTAAAATAGAAAAAATGGGTTTTGCTTTGCTATTATTCTCCAACAGCATTGCTATATTATTTGCTAAAATAGAGAATCATGGAAAAAACTCTAAATATAGAGAAATCTCTATAATTCTCTATATAGGAGAGAAAAATATTATTTTATTTTATCCCACCAACCAGATTCAATTTTTATCATTTTAGATTAAGTTATTTTTTAAAGTGTATTAGAATGATAAATTAGAGAATATTATAATAATATAAGTTGTTTTAAAATTTCTAAAAGAACAAATCTGTTGGAGTTGAATGTAATACATTTTAGAAATTTATATTTTTGGTTCTCTATTTTAGAAAAATTATAGGAAAACTGTTGAAGATGCTCTTAAAATAATGATTTCTCTCTGTTTAGAGATTTCTCTAAATTTAGATATTTTTACAATCTCTTTCCTCATTTATCTATTTTAGTATAGAGTATATAATAGTTGTTGGAGCAATAAAAATGCTAAAATCATTTTTTTCTATTTTAGCACAACTGTTAGAGATTATCTTAGGAAAGATAACTGATTTTGTATTCTTCCTACTACTAAGAATTTTTGAAATTAAATGATTAGAAGAGAGAAATTAAATATTTTAATAATATAATTTATATTGTAATCTCTAAAATGCATAAACGGTCCGAGATGAACATAATTTTTTTTTGGAGACTTTAGATTCTTAATTTTCTATTTTAAAAATAAATAAAAATGAATAAAATATATATATATATATATATATTAAAGGAAAACCATGAAAAGATAATGTGGCCTCTTGAGAAGCCTTGATTCATAGTTTTCTATTTTTTTCATGTTTTTGAATTATTTTTTAAATAAAAATTGTTATTAAATGAAAAAAAACGTTTCATTTTCTCTTTAGATTTTGAATATTTTTGAATATTAAATGATAACACTTTTATTTATTAACTATTAAATGATAACACTTTTATTCATTAATAAATTTTATTTATGAAAACTAAAGAGAAAATGAGAAAGTCTTTCATTTTTTTTATTTATATACATAAATATATAACTAAATAAAATTGGGAATTTATAAAAATATAGAAAGTTTATTAAAATCGATAAATCGATATCTATTTATATCTATATTCTATATCTATATGTAAAAAGATAAACATAAATAGATGAGGTGATAAGTTGTTAAAGTAAGAGTCTAAGAGATATGTTTTCCAATTTTATCAACTTTTTGATTTTTTAAATGTTTAATATGTTAAAGACTTTTATACCCCTATATGGAAAATGTGTAAATTCATTAACTTTGGTTTTTTTTATTTATAAATTTGCATGTATGAGTTTAATCCCCAACTCTTGATTTGCTTCTTCATTTATTTTCTTTTATTTCTCAATTGATTTGGCTTTTAAAGTTGCAATAATAAATATAATGAAAATTTTGAAGTTCATTTGATAGATAATGAATAGGATGAAAGTTGAAGACACGAAAGTTTCTGTACGAGTATGAATTATGTTCTTCAAAAAAGGTGATTTGTTATTATATTATTCGTTTTTTCCCATGCTGTTAGATTTGTTGTTATAATAGTACATGATTGTCTTCATGATTGAATCATATATATTCAAATTAAATTTTGATATTTTGTGATTACAAGATTTTGATAAAAATTCTTTAACAATAACCGTTTATACATGATTGATACATCGCATCAAGTTTTCACTACTTCAAGTGGCATAGATTTTTTCTATTGACATTAACGTTGTCATTGTTATGATAATTTACAATGTCTATGAATTTATCCTCAATAAATCATGCTCAAATCTTAGCAGAAAAGTTCAACTCATTACAAGGATTTGATGTTAGGGATTATTTCTTTAGCTTTTGATGTCGCACACTCAAAGTCTATGATACAAGTTTGTATATTCATCATAGGTGGATTTTCTGAAAAAGTACAATTTCTTTTAATTATCAAACGTCGAAATATTTTTTGTTGAAAATGTTCGTAGATTTGGTTTGTATGGGCTAAATTTTTTTCTTATTTCTAGAATTTCATTTTAACTTGTATTACATGTGCTCTAAAACTTAGTTTTATATTTTATTTTTTCAAAAGATGGTAACAGGAAACTTCAAATATTACTTTCTGTTTCTCTAAAAATAAAATTAAAAATTTTAAAAATATATTAAAGGAAAACCATGAAGAGATGATGTGACCTCTTGAAAAGACTTGATTCGTAGTTTTCTACTTTTTCATGTTTTTGAATTATTTTTTAAATAAAAATGAAATGAACAAACTTTTCATTTTCTCTTTAGGTTTTGAATATTTTTAATATTAATGATAACACTTTTATTCATTAACTATTAAATGAAAACACTTTTATTCATTAATAAATTTTATTTATGAAAACTAAAGAGAAAATGAGGAAGTCTTTCATTTTTTTCTTATTTATATACATAAATATATAACTAAATAAAAATGGAAATTTATAAACATATAGAGAGTTTATTAAAATTGATATATCGATATCTATTTATATCTATATTCTATATATATGGGGCAAGTTCAAACGAGAAGGTAGTCAATTTACGAGAATGCGAGAAGGAATAAGAGTCACATAATTTATTAATTAAAAAATAACATAAATAAATAATTTTTTTAAAAATTAGGATAATTACAATTTGAATTGGATAAATTCTTAAAAATCTCATAATATCTTTTAAATTTATTTATTTTTTAATTTTAATAAATTCATAATTTTTTTATCAAATTTATATTATTATTTTCTAGATAAAATCATAATTTTCATCCAATATCACATGTGATATCCATAACTAATTCATTATTTATTTCACCATTTTTCTCTATTTTTTAGATTTACGTTTTGAATCACATGTGATTAACTTCATTTAACATGTGATATATTATTATGTATTACATATGATCCACTAGGTGGATTTTTGTAAATATCACATATGATAATATATGTCTGAATATAAATGACGCATAATCACATGTGATATTATTTACATCACAAAAAGATCTATAAATATAAATATACATAATCACATATGATTAACTAAAATATATACAATTATCACATGTGATAATATTTACATCACAAAAAGATCTATAAATAGAAGTATACATAATCACATATGATTAACAAAAATATATGCAATTATCACATGTGATAATATTTAAATCACAAAAAGATCTATAAATAGAAATATACATAATCACATATGATTAACTAAAATATATACAATTATCACATGTAATAATATGATATGTGATATGCATAAATATTCATATAATGATATCACGTGTGATATTTGGTTAAAATTGTGAATTTTTTTATTAAAAGTATATTTAGAAAAAAAAATTAATAAATAATTGAAATTACAAAATAAATAAATCTAAAAGATATAATGAGAATTTTAAGGATTTATCCAATTTAAAATGATAATTATCCTAATTTCTAAAACTATTTTTTTATTTATGGTTTTTTTAATTAATAAATTATGTGACCCACATTCCTTCTCACCTTCTCGCAAATTAGTTTTGCTTCTCGCATGATCCTCCCTCCTATATCTATATGTAAAAACAGAAACATAGAGAGATGTGGCCTCTTGAGAAGCCTTGTGTAACATCCTAAAAAAATGGAGTCAATTTAAAAATTGAAAATTCGGCTATACAACGTCCGTAAATGGAAGAAACCAATCTACCCAAAAAGGAGATCCAATAACCTGTAAGATAAAAGTGTCACAATCTAACCCAAAGTACGTCAACCCAATACGGGGACCAAGTATGGCTATTACAACCCAATAACAAATGAAGAATACAATTCAACAACCTAGTAATCTAACTTGTATAAGCAAGATTGATGTCGGGTGTCGCTATTCTTCTAAAAGGTATGATCTCTATATACTTCAAGTATTAGTCACTAAGTCATCAAAAAGACCACTCTCGACCTCAAGGTCGTCCGCTCAATCCCGACGCATCCCACCGCTAGAGTGACCTGCCATACATGACAACCAACAAGTGTTAGGCTAGAGCCTAGTGAGAATATATAAACGGAAAGTAATTTAGACAATAAACCCGATTGCAGTCATGTAGCCGATCTAGCCGTGAGCTAAACCAAAACATAGCGAGCATCAACTACTCCAAGTCTATAGCTCGAATACATCAAGTCAACCACTCCAGGTCTATTCTTGAGAGTTCCCAAAACAGGGCAACTCGAGCACAATGGGATTACACCTTACTGTCCATGGGACGCTGCCCGACCGTATAGGCCCACACCCTACTTACCATGGAGCCCGATGCCTATCTCGTGCCAAGGGTAACCAAATGTCCGGACAAGACATTGGGTTACCGTGCCTATGGATCCATTGCACTAACCAAATACCAAACATGCTATTACAACTATGTATAACCACACATATAATTAATGGGACCAAAACCCAATACATAAGAGCTATTAACATGGCTCATCTCATAATGGTTAAGAAACACTTCATAAACACAATCCCATCGTTGATTATATAATAATCTTGTTTCGAAAGTCGTTATGTCCAATAAACAGTCTAATACACAAAATATTCCCAAAACCCTAGTTTTCTTTCCATGTGATACCAATATCCAAGTAACAAATATTAGTTAACAAATGAATAGGTGAATATGAACAACATTACTTTCTTTAATATACCAACCCATAAAACTTTATTTAGTCTAATAACCATGATATCTTCAAAATGTCTAGTTAGGTCAAAACTCAACAAAATCCAAGTGTGACTAGAACATATAGATGAGTTTATAAATACATAACCCTAGTATTTAATATATATGAATGGGTAAGGAAAACTCACCTTGAAGGGTTTGAAGTAACCCTAGGTTACCACACTTGAGAGAAGAATGTGGAGGGGAACTTAGTATTTTCAACCACAAAGTCTTAATCACCTTCACCAACCTAAATAACCCAAATATATACAAATGAGATACTATTTAGTAGCATTGAAGGAAGAGAGAGAGAAACCCTACCTTGAACTCTCCCAAAATCGCACCTTCAAAATGTTCCAAACTGAATCAATGAGCTCAAAATCGGATGAAAGGCATTTAAAGCCCTGCACCCCGATCGTGACATTGCCCTGCGAGAATGACATGGTCATTCTCGCGTGGCATAGTCGCCCGCTCTGAGTACCCTACGGTACATGCTCGGCGACATTGCCCTGCGAGAATGACACATGTCATTGTCGCCGGGCATAGTCGCACCCTCGCCCCAACCTACGGTACGCTCTTCGCGATTATGCCCCGCGAGAGTGACCTTTGTCACAATCGTGGGCATAGTCGCCCAGGTGTCCCGAGACCCGATTTTCTTCCAATTTCGACCCGAAGACTCCGTTTTTGAAACCCAACAAAATCAAATATAGAAAACAGATTTGGGAACACACCTAAAACACGGGTGTTACAATCCTCCCCAACTTGAGGAAGATTTCGTCCTCGAAATCTTGACTAGGTGAAAAGGTGGGGATATCTTTGCTTCATGTCCTCCTCGGCCTCCCATGTCACATTAGCACCACGGTGGTGCTTCCATTGGACTTTTACCATCGTGACCTCCTTGTGACAAAGCTTCTTCGTCTTTTTCTCCAATATTGCCTCCGGTTCTTCTATGCAACGATTTCCCTCGTCAACTATAATCTAGGAGAGTGGGATGACACTTTTCTCTTACGCTAGGAATTTGCGAAGGTAACACACGTGAAAAGTGTTATGGATTCCACTCATTTCCGGAGGGAGTTCCAACTGGTAAGCCTGAAGTCCTACTCGCTTAAGCACAGTAAAGGGCCCGAGGAATCGGGGACTCAACTTCCCGCGTTTTCCGAAACGTATTATTCCTTTCCAAGGAGACACCTTTAACATAACACGGTCTCCCACTTGAAATTCTATCGGTCGCCGCTTCTTATCAGCGTAACTTTTCTGTCGGTCTTGGGCCGCTCTCAAGCGCTCCCGTATTTCTTTCACCTTGTCCGCCGTCTCTTGAACAATTTCAGGTCCGGAAAATTGTTTCTCTCCTGCTTCTAACCAACATACAGGAGTTCGGCACTTTCGACCGTATAGAGCTTCAAACGGTGCCATTCCAATGCTTGAGTGATAACTATTGTTATATGCGAACTCCACCAAAGGTAGGTGCGAGTCCCAACTACCCCCAAAGTTGATTACACACGATCTCAACATATCTTCTAGCGTCTGGATTGTTCTCTCGCTCTGGCCGTCGGTTTGAGGATGGTAGGTCGTGCTCAACTTCACCCGCGTGCCCAATTCCTTTTGCAAACCATCCCAAAAATGCGACGTGAACCGACTGTCGCGATCAGAGATAATGGATAATGGTACACCATGACGAGTTATTACTTCATCGATATGTAACTTTGCCAGTTTGTCCAAAGGTAGAGTCTCCCGCATAGCCAAAAAATGAGCACTCTTGGTCAAACGGTCCACTATCACCCAAATAGTGTCGTGACCTCGCAAGGTCTTTGGCAATTTCGTCACGAAGTCCATTGTGATGTGCTCCCATTTCCATTCCGGGATTTCCAAAGATTGTAAACTCCCATAAGGTCGTTGGTGCTCGGCCTTCACTTGTAGAAAAGTCACACACCGCTCCACATATCGTGCCACGTCGAGCTTCATGACTGGCCACCAATAGTGTAGCTTTAAGTCCCTATACATTTTCGTGCTTCCCAGGTGAATGAAATACTTCGATTTGTGGGCATCCTCGAGAAGGAGTTCTCGATTGCCCCCGATTTTAGGCACCCAAACCCGCCCATTGAAGAGCTTCACCCCTCGGTTATCCTCCGTCAAAAGTAGATGTTGCTTTATCATGACCTCCTCCTTGAGATTCGCTTCTAGAAAGGCTTCTATTTGTGATGTTTTGATTCGATCGATAAGTGTAGATGTCAACTCGATTCTTGTGAAAGTAGCTTTGGAAATTCCCCCATAGTCCTTCCGACTAAGAGCATCGACGACGACGTTCGCCTTACCCGGATGGTAGAGCAATTCACAATCGTAATCCTTTAATAGCTCCAACCATCTCCGTTGCCTCATGTTTAGCTCCTTCTGATCGAAGATATGCCTCAAACTCTTGTGATCCGTAAAAAGGGTACACTTCGTGCAATAAAGATAGTGCCGCCACAACTTCAATGCAAACACCACCGCGGATAACTCCAAGTCGTGGGTGGGATAGTTGACCTCATGGACCTTGAGTTGCCTTGACGCGTAGGCAATCACCTTCCCCCTATGCATAAGAACACAACCCAAACCCAATTTTGATGCATCACTATATACCACAAAGTCTTCCGTTCCATTGGGTAAGGATAGGATTGGAGCTTCGCAAAGCTTCCTTTGTAAAATTCGAAACGCCTCCTCTTGCCTTTCGGTCCAAACAAACTTCACATTCTTCCGCGTTAGGGCCGTCAACGAGGAAGCTATCTTTGAAAAATCTTGAATGAACCTTCGGTAGTAACCCGCCAGTCCTAAGAAGCTTCGGATTTCAGGCGGGCTCTTGGGAGTTTCCCAATTCATCATGGCTTCAATTTTAGCGGGGTCCACTTTCACTCCTTCTCTTGTAACCACGTGCCCCAAAAATTGCACCTCTTGGAGCCAGAACTCACACTTTGAAAACTTTGCGTAAAGCTTCTCTCGTCTTAGAACCTCTAACACCTCTCGAAGGTGTTGCTCATGGCTTTCCTCGTCTTTGGAATAAACTAATATGTCATCAATGAACACGATTACCGATTTGTCGAGAAATGGTCGGCACAATCGGTTCATCAAATCCATGAATATAGTTGGCGCGTTGGTTAGACCTAACGACATCACTAGGAACTCATAGTGACCGTAACGTGTACTAAACACCGTCTTCGGAATGTCGTCATTTGCCACCTTTACTTGATGATACCTCGACCGCAGGTCGATCTTTGAAAAGCAGCCCGCACCTTGTAGTTGATAGAACAGGTTATCGATCCTCGGAAGCGGATACTTGTTCTTCACTGTGACCTTGTTCAGTTCTCTGTAGTCGATACACATTCTCATCGAGTCGTCCTTCTTTTTAACAAACAAAACCGGTGCTCCCCAAGGTGACGAACTCGGTCGAATGAAACCCTTCTCAAGAAGGTCTTGGAGTTGAGTCATCATTTCTTGCATCTCAGTGGGAGCCAGCCGGTAGGGAGCTCGGGTAATAGGGGCCGCTCCCGGAACGAGATCAATTTTGAACTCTACCAACCGATCGGGTGGCAAATCGGGAAGTCCTCCGGGAACAAATCGGGAAACTCGCGCACCACCCTTACATCTTCTAGTTTCCTCTTCTCGAGTTTGGCGTCGATGGCATACGCCAATAAGGATGAGCATCCCTTCGCCAAGAATTTCCGCGCTTTGATCATTGAGATAATCGCCACCTCACCTTTCCTCTTTTCACCATAAATAACCGTCGACTCTCCATTCGCTCCCAGTAACCGGACCATCTTCTTGGAACATATGATCTCGGCGTGATTCTCCGACAACCAATCCATCCCTATTACTACATCAAACCCGCCTATTTGCATAGGCATCAAGCTAATCGGAAATTTCCTACCATCAAACTCAAGTGTGCAACCCCTTACAACATCCCGAATTATCATTTAGCCCCCATTAGCTATTTCTACCACAATGGCTTCACCTAAGCTACTCATAGGCATGACAATCTTTTGACAAAAAGCATCAGATATAAATGAAAAGCTAGAACCCGAATCGAACAATACACGTGTAGGCACGAAGTTTAGGAGAAACGTACCCGACACTACATCAGTAGAGGCCTTGGATTCTTCGGAAGATATTTGAAAAGCTCTTCCAACTGCTTTTGGAGGGTCCGTCTTCTTCCCGCCACTTCCGCCGGTCTTCAGTTTCGGGCATTCATCCCGAATATGACCCGACTCCTTGCACTCGTAACACAAACGCCCCTTGGTGGGACAATCTTTATATACATGTCCGAGATTCCCGCACTTAAAACAAGCCTCGGGAACGAAGTTTCATGGACCGTAATGCTTGTTTCGGCACTTGAAGCACCACTTAGCCTCGGGTCTAGAGTCTGCTTTCCGGTGGTATTTGTTGTTGTTGAACGGCTTCGATTTCTTGGAGGCTAAGGAATTTCCTTCCCATTTTCTCTTTTCGGATAAGCGAGAACTCTCTTTCTTTTTCAAGGTAGAAGCATCTTCCAACAACTGCGCTTCCTCAATCGCCTCTTTGAGTGTAGTGGTCTTCGATACTCTCACCATAGACATCATGTCGGACGGAAGTCCTTTAATGTAGGCTTTGATCTTTTCTTTCTCGGTAGGGACCAGGTGTCCCACCAACCCCATCTTGTCCATGAATAACCGAGTGTACTCTTTCACTAACCGGGTACCCATTTTCAAGTTCTGAAACTCTTCCTTAACTCGGTCCATTGACCTCTCATTGCAGTATTCTTCGAGTAGCTTTTCTTTGAACGTTGCCCAAGACAGTTGGGCCAGAACAGTCGCTTCTAGGGAAGCGGAATACACATTCCACCAGGTAAGGGTCGCCCCCCTCAGCATTTGCGAGCCAAAAATTGCTTTCTGTCCTTCCCCACACTCGCTAGAACGGAAGGATTGCTCCATCTCTCGAATCCATCCCCCACACACTGACGGATCATCCGAACCTTTAAATTATGGTGGTCGACAACCCAGAAAAGCTTTGAAAGTGCAACTCCTCGTTGCTTGCTTGACTCTCGGATTAGCGGTCTCGTTGGAGGGGACTATGGGTTCAGAACCCCCGGATCCCGCCACAACCACGTTCTCCTCCACCGTTTCGGGTCTACGGTTGTTGTTGACACGGTCCTCTAGGAGTTTGAGGAACATTTCTTGTTGTTGAGCCATAGCTGCATTCATTGCTTGCATCATCCGCTCCATCATTCTAGTTTCCGGAGTTACCTCTTCCATAATCGGATGAGTTGCAGCTAGGTTGCGTCGAGGTATAAACTCCGGCCCTCCACCCAACGCATTTACAAGAGGCGGAGGCAAATCATTATTCGTTACTCTCGGTTGATCAGCCATCGAGGTCGTCGTATCTTGCCCTTCTGGCCGATTACGCGTATTAACCATAGTCTGCCTCACACGCGAGAATATAGGTGAGATAAGGCTATACAGGTACAAACAAGGAAACGTACTACCACAGTCATCAATTATCACAACAATGAAAACAAGCATAATCACGTAAAATATCCTCATAATAACGTTAGCTAGGCGAAATTATGAACATGTAATACATAAGAATTTTCATCTCCATCACTATAATTTTCAATTCGTGTAGTCGTCGTCGACTCTAAGACCATCCTATCTTAGGAATTCTACCCAATCTCACTGTCATAACCTAATTTCACAACTTAAGTCTAGGTATCTTACATCTATATCTAGTTCACTTAAACTAATGCTCTGATACCAACTTGTAACATCCTAAAAATTGGAGTCAATTTAAAAATTAAAAATTCGGTTATACAACATCCGTATATGGAAGAAACCAATCTACCCAAAAAGGAGATCCAATAACCTGTAAGATAAAAGTGTCACAATCTAACCCAAAGTACGTCAACCCAATACGGGGACCAAGTATGGCTATTACAACCCAATAACAAATGAAGAATACAATTCAACAACCTAGTAATCTAACTTGTATAAACAAGATTGATGTCGGGTGTCGCTATTCTTCCAAAAGGTATGATCTCTATATACTTCAAGTATTGGTCACTAAGTCATCAAAAAGACCACTCTCGACCCCAAGGTCGTCCGCTTAATCCCTAAGCATCCCACCGCTAGAGTGACCTGCCATACATGACAACCAACAAGTGTTAGGCTAGAGCCTAGTGAGAATATATAAACGGAAAGTAATTTAGACAATAAACCCGATTGCATTCATGTAGCCGATCTAGCCGTGAGCTAAACCAAAACAAATCCAATAAACCATTAGCATTCAGTAAATACTGACAACAGTTCAAAACACATAGCGAGCATCAACTACTCCAAGTCTATAGCTCGAATACATTAAGTCAACCACTCCAGGTCTATTCTTGAGAGTTCCCAAAACAGGGCAACTCGAGCACAATGGGATTACACCTTACTGTCCATGGGACGCTGCCCGACCGTATAGGCCCACACCCTACTTACCATGGAGCCCGATGCCTATCCCGTGCCAAGGGTAACCAAATGTCCGGACAAGACATTGGGTTACCGTGCCTATGGATCCATTGCACTAACCAAATACCAAACATGCTATTACAACTATGTATAACCACACATATAATTAATGGGACCAAAACCCAATACATAGGAGCTATTAACATGGCTCATCTCATAATGGTTAAGAAACACTTCATAAACACAATCCCATCGTTGATTATATAATAATCTTGTTTCGAAAGTCGTTATGTCCAATAAACTGTCTAATACACAAAATATTCCCAAAACCCTAGTTTTCTTTCCATGTGATACCAATATCCAAGTAACAAATATTAGTTAACAAATGATTAGGTGAATATGAACAACATTTCTTTCTTTAACATACCAACCCATAAAACTTTATTTAGTCTAGTAACCATGATATCTTCAAAATGTCTAGTTAGGTCAAAACTCAACAAAATCCAAGTGTGACTAGAACATATAGATGAGTTTATAAATACATAACCCTAGTATTTAATATATATGAATGGGTAAGGAAAACTCACCTTGAAGGGTTTGAAGTAACCCTAGGTTACCACACTTGAGAGAAGAATGTGGAGGGGAACTTAGTATTTTCAACCACAAAGTCTTAATCACCTTCACCAACCTAAATAACCCAAATATATACAAATGAGATACTCATTTAGTAGCATTGAAGGAAGAGAGAGAGAAACCCTACCTTGAACTCTCCCAAAATCGCAACTTCAAAATGTTCCAAACTGAATCAATGAGCTCAAAATCGGATGAAAGGCATTTAAAGCCCTGCACCCCGATCGCGACATTGCCCTGCGAGAATGACATGGTCATTCTCGCGTGGCATAGTCGCCCGCTCTGAGTACCCTACGGTACATGCTCGGCGACATTGCCCTGCGAGAATGACACATGTCATTGTCGCCGGGCATAGTCGCACCCTCGCCCCAACCTACGGTACGCTCTTCGCAATTATGCCCTGCGAGAGTGACCTTTGTCACAATCGCGGGCATAGTCGCCCAGGTGTCCCGAGACCCGATTTTCTTCCAATTTCGACCCGAAGACTCCGTTTTTGAAACCCAACAAAATCAAATATAGAAAACATATTTGGGAACGCACCTAAAACACGGGTGTTACACCTTGATTCATAGTTTTCTACTTTTTCATGTTTTTGAATTATTTTTTAAATAAAAATTAAATGAACAAACCTTTCATTTTTTTCTTTAGGTTTTGATATTAATGATAACATTTTTATTCATTAACTATTAAATGATAACACTTTTATTCATTAATAAATTTTATTTATGAAAACTAAAGAGAAAATGAGGAAGTATTTCATTTTTTTCTTATTTATATACATAAATATATAACTAAATAAAAATGGAAATTTATAACCATATAGAGAGTTTATTATTAAAATTGATATATTGATATCTATATTCTATATCTATATGTAAAAAGAGAAACATAAAGAGATCTGGTGATAAGTTGCTAGAGTAAGAGATAGTTTTCCAATTTTCTCAACTTTTGATTTTTTAAATGTTTAATATGTTAAATACTTTTATACCCCTATATGAAAAATGTGTAAATTCATTATTAACTTGGGTTAAATTTTTTTTTTTTTATAAATTTGCATGTATGAGTTTAACCCCCAACTCTTGATTTTTTCTTCATTTACTTTATTTTATTTCTCAATTGATTTGACTTTTAAAGTTTCAATAATAAATAAAATGAAATTTTGAAGTTCATTTAATGGATGATGAAGATGATGAAAGTTTGAAGACATAAAAGTTTATGTACAAGTATGTAGAAGTATGTTCTTCAAAAAAAGATGATTTGTTATTATATTATTCGTTTTTTCCCATACTGTTAGACTAAAAAAATATTACAATTAATATCACTAATTATGTTCAATACATAAAATAAAATAAAAAATCTAGAATTAATATATATAATAAAATTATAGTCACATCTAAAACTTATTAGAATCAACGTGTATAAAAGAAAACGAGAAAAATAATATATAAAGATTAATTTAGAATAACCAAATATATAAAATTAGAAATAATATCTTACTACAATTATAATACTAGTGTTGGGCCCGTGCATTGCACGAGAGGATAAATTTTTTGTTGGAATATTGAACCGAGTTAAAATGAAACGTAATTTATCTGTTAACAGTTAATGAAATACAATGTGAAAAACGAATGTATTTTCATAAGTGGTTAACTTGCATATATTCTTAATCGTTTGTTGTTATGAGTTTGTGCAATAATATTGGTAATAGTTTTGTATTATATTATTTAAAACTCAAACGACATGTCTCACAACATATCACTATTATTGAAATAATTATAAATATGAACATACGTTTTTACAGATTTTGCAATTTTTCTGAAACCTCCTCGACAACATTTGACAATCACTTTGAACGTATAAATCTGTAGATTAATTAACAACATTCAACCCACATCAAATATGACAAAGAAAATAAATGATTTCTATCTTTTGTAACCGGCAACTCAACTGGTATAGTTCAAATTCACATAGTACCACTTGAAAATTTATCTGACTATTGACTTCAAGACCTCATAATATTAGTCGATAAAAATAAAGATATGTATATATATCTTATTCCCCTACTTAGAAAAATATGATTGTGGGTTTTGAAAAATATAAACAAATCCTCAGTAAATAAAATAAAATATAAAAAAATAGTTTTTCAAATAAACAAAAATATAGTGGAATACCTTTTGTTTAGTTGCAAGTTCCGCCATTGACACCCGATCGTTCGTCTTCTTCTTGTACTCGGATGATACATAGAGAAGCTATTTATAGTGAATGTAGAGAATATTTTAAAATCTTTTATTTTCATTTTCGATTTTACATTTAAATGTAAATATATTAAAAATATGGAAGAATATTTTTATATCTACATCGTTTATATTTTATTTTAGATTTTATATTATGCTAATATAAAATACGTGTAGATTTTATAAAATAAAATAGATTTTATATTAGCAAAAAAATACAGAAGAAAAAAGAGTTTATATTACATCTCATTGTGTAAAAAGATTTTATAAAATAAAATATGGAAAAAGATTTTATAAAATAAAATATGGAAAAATCATTATGAGATGTAATATAAAAAAATACGGAAGAAATAAGATTTTATATTATATCTCATTAATATAGATTTAAATGTAAAATCTATATTTAAAATAGATTATGTTAATATAAAATCTATTTTATAAAATCCTCCACAAAAAAAACAAATATTTATATTAATAAATGAGTATCCATTCCATAAATAGATGATTATGTGAGATACTGTACTTGGAAAAGTTGTACCAAAGCATTAAGAAATTGTAAATTAAGTAATTGACTTTAATTAATTGTAACTTGTGCTTAAAATGTTGTAATTAAGAGT
Source organism: Arctium minus (assembly GCA_954870635.1). Classification (NCBI taxonomy): domain Eukaryota; kingdom Viridiplantae; phylum Streptophyta; class Magnoliopsida; order Asterales; family Asteraceae; genus Arctium; species Arctium minus. Next base: position 150,668,279 of record OX941081.1, read on the forward strand.
TTTTTATGTCGTTTTTATAATATAGTATAGATATAAATTATTTTGGTTTCATTTTCTTAATTTAAATTGAAATCAAACTATATATATATATATATATCAAGAAACCAAACTATGAAGAAACAATGTTAAACAGATTGAAAAAACTCGAACAAATGAATTGAAAAACTAACAACTCAATCAGATTTGCCTAGAGTCGAAGTGGTGCAATACTGACGAGTACCGTTACTCTTCGTGCAATCGTAGGTTTGGGAAGGAAGGATTTTGAGGAAGGTTTTTGGTCAAAGTTGCAAACGAGTACATTACAACAAATGTAAGAAAATTATCAAAATTTCTCGCAATTATGCAAAACTAGGTAACAACATCATATTTGCATGGTAAATCAAATATTTATTGGAATATATGTAGAGAGTGTAAATCGATATATCATGAGTTATGACAAAACAATTTTCATAATACACCTCATGATTATAATCATTAGTCTCACTCATTTCTTTTATCATTTTGAGTCAATTACAAAGTTTGATGATGTAGGCTTATTAATTAATTATATATACCAAAATGAACAATCAAGGATGATGAAACAACTTTATATCAAGTGTAATATCTATTCATATTATTTTAATATCTGATATATGATTATCGCTCATTTAACTTCAATATTTTCAAAAAATTTATCGGTTGTAGTAAAAATAAGGGGAGTTGATTAAAGAAGAAGAAAGTGAAATCTAGAAAGAAGGGTGGTATGGTAAAATAAAAGTAGAGGATGATAAACAGCTTTTTTTACAAAAAGGAAAGAGAAAAGCATGGATTTGATATGATTTCCCCCAATTACCCATCGACACAACTGAGAAGAAGTTGTTCCCACTTTCCATTTTTATCTCCCCACACAAACCCTTCCAACTGTCGCCGTCCGATCTCTATACCTCCTTTCTTCATTCATTCATCGATCTCCTCAACTCTGTAAATATCTTCCTAAAACCTCGCTAATCCAATCGTCTTTTTTTTTTTCTGATTGAATTTGGTACAAAATTCGGTTCAATTTGAGTCACCATTTGTTGTTGGAATCCAACTAACATGGAGGATCGGAGTTACAACCACCACCGGATACACGGCATGTCCGATGTGGCTTTCGAGTGTGTGATTCCCTACATACACGATTCACGGGACCGCCAATCCGTTTCCCTTGTGTGCCGGAGATGGTGCCAGCTGGAGGCTCAGACACGCAAGCATGTCATGATTGCCTTGTGTTATACGGCCACGCCTAAGCAGCTCTGGCGGAGGTTTCCGTACCTTGAGTCACTCAAGCTCAAAGGCAAGCCGCGTGCTGCCATGTATAACCTGATCCCGGAGGATTGGGGTGGTTTTGTGACGCCATGGGTGGAGGAGATTGCTACATCTTTCGCCTACTTAAAGGCCATGCACTTTAGAAGAATGATTATTAAAGATGAGGATCTTGAGTTGCTCGCAAGTTCGCGTGGGCATGTTCTTCAGGTTCTTAAGCTTGATAAGTGCTCTGGGTTTTCCACCGATGGGTTACTGCATATATGTCGATCCTGCAGGTATAGCTTCGTGATTTTGTACCATCTCTAGCTTCTTGGTAATCGTTAAATCTTCCATACGTTTGATCTTTCATTCATAAATCTTTTGATTAAAAAGAAAATATTAGATTCTAATAAATTACACCTTAACTTTCTTTATGCTCTGTTTCTTAGATTTTACGGTGTTGCAAAAAGGATAAAGTTTTTATTGAAATATTCATAAACGTCGTATCTTTGAGTATCTATTGATGAATTGGTACCTCTCTGTCAATGCTGGTGGGGTTTTCTTTTTCTGTAAAATGTACATAATATTAATTAGTGCCCTTTTTTACTTTCAATCTTCTTTTATCTTGAAGAAAAAATAAGAAAAAAAATACATTTTCACCTTTTGAGGTTAAAGCAATTGCATTTCCAATTCACATAGTATGATAAAAGATAATATATTGAGGATATTGGTACATAAATTTCTATATGTTGCTTTATAGTTTCAACGCAATTATAAAAATCCTTGATAACTTCAAGAATTTACCATCATTTTCTATCATAAGCAGCAAGTTTGAGCTCAAAAGTCAAAAGTTTGTCTTATTGGCATGTAGTACTTTATGACTTAGAGCTGTCATTTAGGTGAAGTTGTCGACTTGTTAGGTCTGATCATTGATCATTTGACCTTTTGCTAGTAATGTGCTAAAAAAAGAAGCCTCCCATTGATCTTTAGTACTTCATGTCATGTATAACAACCCTTGAGCTCCTTGCCTCCATTCTATATATCATCTAGAACAGTCTGAACCATTCAGACAAAATGGCATGTTTGTGATGCATTGCATCTTGAAATGAAGGAAGATAATATTTGTAAATTAAGAAAAGAGTAGGGTGAATACCTTAAAGAGAATAAGCTAAAACTTATTTTACAGCACATGAAAATGCAAAGCAAACTTCAATAATACCAAGGGCAAGATAATTGCTTATGATGTAGCCAGAAGGATGACAATGAAATGGGACTTGGAAAATGGAGAACAAAGAACACTTGGTATGACTAGATGAGAAGTTGATTCTACACATGGAATGAGAAACTTTTGAGACACAGATCAATGATTAGAGAATTGGTCATGTAATGTTTCTATGTATCACGGATATATAGGTAAAGTTATTGGTAAGGGTATGATGTAGAACTTCTCAAAACCAGAAATCTTATGAATAGTTAAGGGTAATATTGATGGACCATTTTGTTCCGGTATCAACAAGTTAGGAAGGACGAAAGCCTTCATGGTGGACATTGTGGATTAATATTGTCTAAGAATATGATTGAGTGGGAAAAACTTGATTTGTATTATTACTTGTAGGTGGATATTTATATCAAGGTTCTAAATGGCATGAGCCGTGGCATGGCGACGAGGCCAAGCCTCAAGCCTTAGGAGCCACGGCGAAGCCATGGCGTTTTCAAGGCGTGACTTATGGCGTCATTTTTCTAATTCATATATATCATTACATATAAAAACATATGTTTTGTAGTGTTACTCAATGAGTCAATAGTAATAAACAAGTTAAATTATGGTATATATTAAAAAAACTTGCAAATAAGACATTAAAAGCGTAAAGAAAAATCAAATATTGCATTACGAAATTGTGCATTAGGCCATGGCGTGCCACGGGCTTAACGTGGCGTGAGACACAAGCCTTGGTGCCATGGCGCGCCATGGCGGCTGTGCGGCGAGTTTTTTAGAACATTGATTTATATACATCTTAAAAGAATCGTAACCTACAAAACTAAATCGTAACTTACAAGATATTACAATCAAATCATTATGAGGGAATATTTAATTAATGTAGGCATTAATTGTGAGTATCTATATCATGCCCCCGCAAGATGGACGATCGAGTAGTGAGACCAATCTTGGACATGAGTTCTTTGAACCGTGTTCTTGCAAGTGGCTTAGTAAGAGCATCAGCTAGTTGATCATTGCCGGAAATGTACGAGACACGCAACTTTCGACTTTGGACATTCTCACGAACAAAATGATAGTCAAGAGCTAGGTGCTTCATTTTTTAGTGAAACTTAGGATTAGCGGCAACATATGTAGCTCCCATATTATCACAATATATTACCGGTGCTATGATGGGTAGATGGCCAAGCTCATAAAGTAAGTTTTGGACCCATAATAGCTCTGCTGTAGTTGAAGCAACAACTCGGTATTCGGCTTCTGTCGATGAACAAGCAAGAGTGCGTTGCTTACGTGAACTCCAAGAAATTGGATTTCTACCCAAGTAAACAATGTAACCGGTGGTTGAAATGTAGTCATCTTTATCACCGGCCCAAGAAGCATCTGTGAAGGCATGGAGAGTAGTGGACGAATCACGACGTAATAGTAGACCTTGTGTAGATGTGCCCACTAGGTAGCGTAAGAGTCGTTTGAGAGCTGCCCAATGTTCGTCAGTCGGCTTGTGCATGAATTGAGATAACCTGTTCACAGCAAAAGAAACATCTAGTCTGGTTAGTGATAAGTATTGTAGACTTTCCACAATTGCTCTATATTCAGTGGGGGTTGGCCAAGGGGGTTCCACTATGCAGGATTAGGGTAGGATGAGAAGCCATGGGGGTAGGAACAGGTTTGGCTGCTGCCATGTGAGTACGTGTGAGGAGGTCTTGTATGTATTTATGTTGGCTAAGAAAAATGCCATGAGGGTGAGGTAAGACTTCCACACCAAGGAAATAAGAAAGTGTGCCAAGATCCTTAAGTGAGAAACGATTGGAGAGTTGAGAAATAAAGGAGTTTAGAAGAGTGGGATTTGATCCAGTGATGATATCATCAACATAAACAAGAAGAAATATGTGATCATTTTTGTGGCGTAACGTAAAAAGTGAGGCGTCAGAAATGGAATTTTGGAAACCACAACCGAGTAGATAGGATTTGAGTTCATTGTACCAAGCTCGTGGAGCTTGTTTGAGACCATAGAGAGCTTGACGGAGTTTGCGAACATGATTAGGATGAGTTTGACTAACGAAACCAGGTGGTTGAACCATAAATACATCCTCCATTAGAGAGCCTTGAAGAAATGCATTGTTAATGTCAACTTGATAAAGAGACCAACTATGTGTGATAGCTAGAGAGAGAATCATTCGGATTGTGGCCGGCTTAACTACGGGGCTAAAGGTTTTAGTATAGTCGGGTGGAATCCTTTAGCAACTAGACGGGCTTTATAACGCTCGATAGAGCCATTGGGATTATATTTGGTACGAAATACCCATTTACATCCAATAAGGTTTTGAGATGGAGAAGATGGAACAAGATCCTATGCGTGATTTTTTTGTAAAGCATTGTACTCATCTTGCATAGCTTCACGCCATACCGGATTTTTCAATGCTTGTGTTATAGTGGTAGGCTCGGTGGAAGTGGGTTGGAAAGAGACATGGAGATTCATTTTATCAATGGGCTTACGAATGTTGTTTTGAAGTCTTGTGATGGGAGGTCGTGGTCGGGGAGGAGATGGAGGATTAGGAGGTGATGAGGGAGTAGAAGAAAGTGAAGGTGTCGTGGAGGAATAATTAGTTTTACTTGACGGGGGAATAGAAGATGAAGATGTATTTTGTGGAGGTTGCATGGGTGATGTAGTAGGTAAGATGGGAAGTTGGATAGCACACCATTCTTCCGCATCATTAGATGTGTGTGGAGATGCGGCAAAGGAGGAGGTGGAGAATGGGAACTCATGTTTGATGAATTTAACATGACGAGAGACATATATCTTGTTAGAGGTGGGATCAAGACATAAGCATTTTGGGTGGCAGAATAACCAACAAAAACACAAGGAGAAGAGCGAGGATCAAGTTTATTTGTGGTATAGGGACGTAACCATGGATAACAAAGACATCCAAAACTCCTTAGTTTATGATAGTTAGGTGCGTGGTCATGGAGTTGAGGGAAAGACCGGTTTCAACAATGTGACGATGACGACGCTCCGAATAACCGTTATGTTCAGGCGTATGAGGAGGGGAAGTTAAATGAGTGATGCCATGAGACTCAAGGATTGGACGTAAACCAATATATTCGCCACCATTATCACTAAAGATGGTAATTATGGGGCGTTGAAAATATTTTTCAACCAAGAGCTTGAATTTATGAAAAACATTAGTGGCATCATTTTTGTGTTTAAGTGGATAAAACCACACATATTTGGAATAATGATCAACAAATATTATGTAGTATTTGTAGCCATCATAAGAAAGGGTGGGGGAAGTCCAAACATCACTATAAAGAATATCAAGAGGGCCTTTAGATTGTAAGGTATTAAGAGAAAATGGTAATTTATGACTTTTATTGCAATCACAAGAATTGCAATGAAAAGCAACAGACTTAGGAATATTTAAATCGAAAGAGTTGCTAATATGACGTAAAATAGTTTATGATGGATGGCCTAATCGATGATGCCAATCGGTAATAGATGCCATTTTGACAGAGTGGATGGTGGGACGAGTGGGTTGCCATTCATAAATTCCGGATTTAGTTTGGCCTTGGAGAAGGGGTGCCCCCGTGCGAAGATCCTTCACAAGATAAAAAGTAGGTGAGAATGTAATTGAAGCATTATTATCTTGGCAAAATATAGATATTGAGATAATATTACGAGAAACGGAAGGCACATGTAATATATGATTAAGATGAAGTTTAGAAGTAGGAGTAAAAAGAGATGTTGAACCGGTGTTTGAGATGACTAGGCCCGAACCATCACTAATAATAAGTTCCTCCCAACCATTGTAAGGGGAGTGAAGTGAAAGGTTGGCAAGATCATGAGTGACATGGTGTGTTGCACCACTATCAAGAAGCCAACCATTGGATGAAGTTTCTAAGGCAGCAGCGGCATAAGCATGTGGAAAAGAAGAAGACGAGATTGGAGGATAAGAGGAGGGTGATGGTGGAGTTGCATTTGGGAATTGAGTGCGGAAGATAGGGCATTGCAAGACATAGTGTCCAATTATGCGACACCACTGGCAACGCCCCTTGAAGGGTTGAACGGGATGGTTTGGGGCATAAGCGGGGAACATATTTGAGGTGGGGAGTAAGAAAAAAAAATATGGATCTTAAGCTCTTGATACCATATAGAAGTAAGAATATGATTGAGTGGGAAAAACTTGATTTGTATTATTACTTGTAGGTGGATATTTATATACATCTTAAGAGAATCGTAACCTACAATTGTAAATCGTAACCTACAAAACTAAATCGTAACTTACAAGATATTACAATCAAATCATTATGAGAGAATATTTAATTAATGTAGGCATTAATTGTGAGTATCTCTATCATCTTCAACTTCCCATTCATTAAATCTATGAGGCGTATTAGCGTTATTCCCTTTATGGAGTATCATATTTATCTTCTTTTCTAGCTAAAGTATATTACATCATTCGACTCTTATTTTTTGGTTCTAGATTGTTAGTTTCTGATTTATATGTAGTTGATGATGCAAAATTTATGCTTATTGATATTGCAGGAACCTCAATACCTTATTTCTAGAAGAGAGCCAAGTAATAGAGAAAGATGGAAACTGGCTACATGAGCTTGCTTTAAATAACACTGTCCTTGAAACATTGAACTTCTACATGACAGAGCTTTCCAAAATTAATTTTAAAGATCTTGAACTCATAGCCAGCAAATGCAAAAATTTAGTCTCAGTGAAAATAGGTGAATGTGAAATCTTGGAACTTGTTGGTTTCTTTCGAGCGGCTGTTTCACTAGAAGAATTTGGTGGAGGATGCTTTAACAAACAAGCAGAAGAGTATGCTGCAGTCTCCTATCCCCCAAGATTGTGTCTTTTAGGTCTAAATTACATGAGTACAAATGAGATGCCCATTGTATTTCCCTTTGCGTCCAGGCTCAAGAAGTTGGATCTCCTCTATGCGCTTCTTGACACAGAGGACCACTGCCTCTTGCTCCAACGGTGTCCGAACCTGGAAGTTCTTGAGGTAGTATCTCATCATTTTATTTGTTTTCTGTCATATATTCTCTCCCCACCAAAACAAGATATGCATTTTTAACTCATACTCTTAAATAAGCTGATTTCCAGATTCTAATTTGGTATGAATTCCTCAAAGTATTAGTCCAAAACTGGTAAAAAGATTTGTAGTAATTTTGTGATCAGCAAGTGATGAGATTTCTGTACATGTCAATCTATACCCTATTTCTCTGGAGATGAGTTTTTTTTTTTTTTTTTTTTACTTTTTAGATTCACGTTGCTTTTTTCGTCTTCCCAATCATAAAGTGTTTTCTTCATTGGAAACTGTTTCTGATGATTGGTTACCCGGCCTTCATCTTGTGTCAGCATGATCAACTGATTGACTTAATATGTCATTGTTGTACTTGGTCCAAGTTTAGATTGCTGTTTTAGAAGTGACTAACTTGTGGGGTTCAAACATCTACAATTTTTAGGAACAAGCAGCCTTACATTTGGAATATGAAGGAAACTTCAAATGTTATTTAGTAACATTTATAGTAAATGGTTCTTATTATGCCGTTTTAAAATTAAAAAGTGTCTTGTGTTATACTTATGGACAGACTAGGAACGTAATTGGAGACCGGGGGATGGAAGTTCTTGCACGTTGTTGCAAGAAAATGAAGAGGCTTAGGATCGAACGAGGTGCTGATGAACAGGAAATGGAAGACGAAGAAGGCATTGTTTCTCAAAGAGGTCTGACTGCCTTAGCACAAGGCTGTGTTGAGTTGGAATACATTGCTGTATACGTATCTGATATCACAAATGCAGCTCTGGAATGCATGGGCATGCACTTGAAAAACCTGTGTGATTTTCGTATGGTCTTGCTGGATAGAGAAGAGGTGATTACTGACTTACCCCTTGACAATGGAGTCCGATCTCTATTACGTGGCTGCCATAAGCTTAAAAGATTTGCTCTCTATCTTCGACCAGGAGGGTTAACAGATGTTGGTTTGACATATATAGGTCAATACAGCCAAAATATAAGGTGGATACTGTTAGGTTATGTTGGAGAATCTGATGCAGGGCTTTTAGGCTTCTCTAGAGGTTGCCCTAGTCTACAAAAGCTAGAAGTGAGGGGCTGCTGTTTCAGTGAACAAGCACTGGCTATTGCTGTTTTACATCTTAGGTCTCTAAGATATCTGTGGGTACAAGGGTATAGGGGATCCCCCACTGGATGTGATCTCTTAACAATGGCACGCCCGTTTTGGAATATCGAAGTAATTCCTTCCAGAAGGGTTCTTGCTGGAGAAGACACAGAGGTTGAGCATCCTGCCCATATACTTGCATACTACTCTCTTGCTGGACCAAGAACAGATTTCCCACCTTCTGTTATCTCGCTTGATTATATTCCCATCCTTGATGAATAGGCATGTATATATCTGATTCCACGAGTTAAAATTTTTCCTTCGACATGAAACATATTCCTTCTTCAAAAGGGCTCCAGGTGCCTATGGCTTCATTTGTTCAGTCTATCACAGGCTGAGATAAGTTGTCTGTTCTTTTTTCTTCCCATTTCCTGTATTTTAGCTGTTCATAGGCAATGTTTTTTTTCCCTTCCTTTTATATATGTTGTCCCCCCCCCCTCCAAAATTAAGTTATTGGTTTTGTTCTAATTTCTAGAATGATGGCCATGTAATAAGTATGTTGTACTTTGTAATTTTGATAGCGTTTGTGATGTTAATGAGCCATTTTCACCAAACCTCCATACATGATTCTGTTACATAGAGATTGCCAGATGGCTTATGCCGAGTTAATTAGCAAATCAGTGAATTGCTTGTTTGAGAAATGAACATTTCCAAATTCCAACATGTGAGCACACACAAGGACACAAATTGTTGCTCAGAATAATGTGATTTAACTATTCCTGAAATCGGGATCATAGTTGTGAACCACAAAGATTCCTACTAACAGACGATTTGGTGGTTCTGAAAAGTAGATTAGTCTCAAGATTTGAACTTGCAGCTAACTTGGGTAAGCCAGACATTTGCTGTGAAACATCTATGGTGCATCCATCATCTCACCACACTACTCTAGGTTCAGACCAATCAGGTTAGTCAACTCATCATTCTTTTGTTATGCCATGAAACTTCCTGTTAAATTTCATTGCAGTAGAATTGGATCTATAATCATGTGTCGTTTTGCATGTTCTTTTAGCAATCTTTTGGTTACATATTCATTTAAACAGCTTTTCTTGCCAAGTAAATAAATTACCCCAGAATCTGGATGGCTTCATCTCTACTACTACTACTACTACTACTACTACTATTATTATTATTATTACTATTATTATTATTATTATTATTATTATTATTCCTAACTTAATTAAATCTCTACTAGGCTTCATTTTTGCCTTTTGTGATGTTCTTTACAAAAGGGGTTTGTTACCTTCTAAGAGGACTATCAAGAGTTATCATCAAGAAGGTATAATAAGCTTTGTGCACATGTTTGTTAGTCTTAATACTTGAATTATTTTTTTCTAGATTTTTAGGTGCTTCTGTTTTGAAGAGGATAAGGATTCAATAATTAATCAAGGTAGTCGTGGATGCACGAAAAGTGACATGTTTTATGACTTCACTCACATTGGTTTGTGGAACCTTAAATATCAAACCGAAGTAGTCACTTTCCTAAAATTATTGTTTTAACTGAAATAAAGTAGTCCCCTTTTGGATGAACAAATAAAGATAGTATTTTTTTTTAGATAGTGGAGATCCCTCTATGAGATCTGTAAATGATTTTTACCTTAGGAACTTCTCCTGAGCAAGATAAACATATATTGGCTGATGATATAGCTAGAACTTGATAAAGTTTTCTTCCCATCCAACATATCTATAACCTTCTATTGAAAATTCATCAATCATATAATAGAAACCATCTTCCTTCTATAAATATAATACATAATACATAATACATTCGCTAAATCATGTGGAATTCATTTTCTATTTCATTGCAGACTAGAATGTGAATCAATGCCCTCATATGTCTATATATGTATATATATATCTTCAGTAACAGAATTCTGAACTATATAGTTGAGGTGAAGGAAATGTAAAAAAGGTGGTGTATGTTATGAGGCTCTAACATATGTGGGCCATCCCCATTAAGAAAATTTGATCAAAAACAGAATAAAGTGGTGGAGGTAAGTGGTTTCTCATGCAACTTGCAGAAAGGTTTCTCCAATTAAAAATTTGTTTTATGAAGTGAGGGCCTTTGTCACACTCCAAATAAAAGTTGATTTAAACCAAATAGTACATAATATACTTTTTTATTGCATACTTCTGTGGCTTATGTATGAAATGAATAAGGTGGACGTTTGTGTATGGGCACTTAGTCTTGGCCTTTTGTGAATGATCCTTAATCCTTGTTTTTATAGTTGGCAACAATGGTGGCAGTAGTATCAACCACTATATTAGTATAGTTACCCATTAGGAAAACCAACAGTAATCATCATTATTGGACACAATTTCTCGAGTTTTTGATGGGATCCATAGCATTAGTACTAGTATGATCTGCATAAAAAACGAAGGTAGACAACGCTATAGGTATGTGAAGCTAACCTCCCAAACGAACCGATAAAGGGTATGTTTAGGAACTCCTATGGCACCATGGTTGAATGGAACTAAAACTAGAACAAAATTTTGGCTAAACTTGAGCTAAAGAAGCTTTGATGCTGATTTCCTACCATATTCGTGTAAATTATATGAGATATCTTCTTACCTTTTGTTGGCAACCGAATTTCAGGTTGGTGTAAAGTACTTTTAAAAGCTAATCCATGATTAATACATGTAATAATTTTTCCATTGGGTCAAGGAAATGTCAAAATCTTGAGTCTGACTGAAATCTAAAAAGGTTGATGCATTAAATGATAGAAAAATCAATAAAGTACTCTATACGCATTCCAAAACCAAATGCTTGAAACACAGAATATATGCCTTAGATTCCTATCTACATTTCCATTTTATGGTGAAAACTTGCTTCTTTGTTCCATTGGGATCAAATGAAGTGTCTGCCAGGAAAACCGAAAGATAGGAAGGAACAAAACTAGCAAGTGGACCGTTGGGAATCATAAAAAATAAAAACTTTAGGGGTTATTAAATGGAAAATAAATAAATATGATCTTTTATTCCAAAGCATAATAATACAATATGCTCGTGGAATGCAGACTCAGCCAACTCTATTCTAAAGGCAACAGTCAACATGCTTGTATTCCTGTGCATATATACTATGCATTGTTGTGAAAAGGATGCCAATGGAAAACAAAAGCTAGAAATTAGATATTCTGAAAATTTTGGTAAGAGTGGATTTTGAGTCAGCCACTGACATGGCAGTCTAGCGAACATATAAAGGGATGACTCGGTTAGCTCTTTAGTAACAGAACTGGCCAACTTTGCTTTAACTTTGATAAAGAAAGGCACTCTAGAAGATTTCATATGTAAATCCACAATCTCGCGTTTTATACGTGTGAACCTGATCATGAATAGCCATTTAGATATTTATATATATATATATATATATATATTCTTTAGAATTTGAAGCGAATTCGATTCCTGTTGTTGGGTTCAAAATTGATATCTGGACTTTTGATTCTCCAGAAATGGATCACATTTCATAAACTTGAACTCATATAGAGTTTTGTAATCAGTTCTAGGAACTTGTATCGTTATCATAGACATTATAATCACTAAGACAGGGACATTAAAACAAACTATCTAAATACAAAGAAAGTAGAAGTACATATAAACAGGATTGTTAACGACAAAACACAAACTTTGCTTCCTTAACCTTGAACCTGGTACCTCGTAGGTTGTAAATGGAGGCCAGAATTGTAAACTCGGATATTCATTCCATTACCACCATTTCTGTTCAATTTAGCGATCTCAAATGGATAAGCCATCACAGTTTCTTCACTTGGGTTGTTCCAGTGAAGCAGGCCCTTTGGTAACCCAAAGGGTTTAGATGATCTCTCGCTGCCATCTGGCGAGTTAGTATCGTCTGGGAGATTGGTCATGGTGATATCGTGGATGCTAGGTCTCCTCTTCTCTTTCCCATCTGCATTTAGTCTTGCGTAGTACTTCTGAGCATGACTCGCTACTTGTGTTGGTGTTTTCGTCATCACAAAATTACGAGATATACTTTTCCAGTCTCCTTTCCCATGAACTTGAAGACCCATCAAGAATCGCCTAAAAAGATCCGATTCATAAGCCAGAATTGGAACCTTATTTCCTGCTAAATAACAAAATCTAGAACTTAGAAACTGGAAACTAGAATGTTACCTGTGCTCCTCTTCGGTCCAGGGCACACCCTTTCTTTTCTCCTGATCGAATTTTGAAGGCCTCTTTCGGTAGATACTGAAACCATGATCTTCCACCAGTTCCAGTTTGAAAGAGGAAGTGAAATAGCCTGGAATCGGAACCAAACCAGCCTCAATATTATTGATATCAGCTTTCAATACCTCGTACTGTTTCTTGACGTCGCATTCTGATTTCCCAGGTACCAAAGCTGCCACATTTGACCACCGGTCTGGTGTTTCTGTATCGAATATAGCAAGAGCGCTTTCGAACCAAGTGTTCTGTTCGTCGGTCCATTGCTTGTTCTTGCTATCTTGCATCACCATGCTGCTTGAGCTCAAACTGTTGGAAGATGGAGACAATGTCTCCATGGCTGCTTCAATCTGCTCTAGAAATTGGAATACAGAATCATTTCGTGGGATGAATCAGAATTTAAAACCCTTTTTGGAGATTTACTACAACATGTTGAAATATCTTGAAAAAAGACTCACCTGATCAAGAATCAAGAAAATCTTGAAAAAGATGGACCAATGATCTCAAACTGCTTATATCCTGCGAAATCATAACATTCAAACACAGAAATCAAGAAATACCCAGATGAAAAAAAAAAAAAAAAACAAAGTTTAAAGATGAAAATTAGTGGGATATAAGCAAAAGAATCCGACCCTGTTGAGTTAATGGATGAATTCATGTGTTGCAGATTCAGGAATTGGAAGAATCTGGTTTAATTCTGATCGTGGATGAACCCAAAAGATAGAAGAATTAGAAAGAGGAAGGAAGACATTCAAAGTGATTGAAGAAGGTGGCCACTTGTAATTGGGAGTCTGGTCTTGTGCTGTTTATATACAAAGTGTGTGTATGTGTATGTGTATGTGTATGTGTGTTGGTATTTATTACCCCCATGGCTGCTATTGCCGCTGTTACTTTAAAACACCTTTTATCATGCCAATAAAAAGTTTGCAAGATTTGCCAACACAATGCTTTATTATTATTATTTTTTAATTATTTAATTAAATGAAAGGTCGACGTCGATTCAAAATTCGGGCCATCAACTGTACAAGAGTCCTGTTATAAAATTTAGAATGGCCTTGGCATCACTTTTCATCACTGGGTTTTATGCATGTGATTCATATCAACTTCTAAAGTGTCGTTGTAATCTTTGCATCTTTTGTTTGTTTGTTTTTTTATTTTATTATTATTTTTTTGTATTGAATTGTTTTTACTTTATATTAAATCGAAAAAAGAAAAGCTGAAGATATTTATTTACAATTGCCTAACATTTATTTTATTTCATCTTCTAACAGTAGACATTAAAAACGCTCGACAGTTTGTAATGTGGGGGTCTGTGATGTATTTTTTCGATATATTTATTATTGCGCAAGTTAAAATCAAACAGCGCCTGTAGCTCAGTGGATAGAGCGTCTGTTTCCTAAGCAGAAAGTCGTAGGTTCGACCCCTACCTGGCGCGAAACCTTTTTAGTAAATTTCGAGTAAAATTACATTTTTGGTCCCTAGTAGTTGCTACTTACTTTCAACTTTTGTCGTTATTTTGAACTAATTACAAATTTGGTCACACTGTTGTTGCCATTTCATTATTAGTTCCTTACACTGACTTATGTTAAATAGATCCATTCAAGAGGTATTTTTGTTTTTTTAGTATTTCTTTAATTTTCAATAAAAAAATGAAGAAAATATATTAATATATATTATTATATTACATATTATTATAAATGTGAAAATATAAAGAAAATGAACAAAATAAAAACCACCACTGTCACCGATCTCCGAGCATCTTTTACAGGCACCCCCCTCACTCCTCTCTTTCGTATCCTCATTGTAACACCCTAAAAATAGGGGTTATTTTAAACCTGAATAAATACGGAATAAACAAGGATAGCATAACCAAATCACCCAAAAGGGGAAATAATAGTATGGCGTTTACATTACAAGAATGAAGTAAAACGAAAACCAACAATCTACTAATCTAGGCCAACTACATCCAGATTATGAACGGGTGTTGTCATTTTACTTCCAAAAGTGTACTATCACTATACCCAATGTATGCCTCTACAAGCCATCAAAAATGTTACTTCCCTTCTTGACCCTCTACTAAAACCCGAGGAGTCCCACCGCTAGAATGACCTGTTATACATGTCATTTTAGGAAAAAGTGTTAGGCTAAAGCCTAATGAGATCAAACATTTGTATTGAGAAATCAGTAAATTCTAAACGAGAAAATTAAGAAAAGCTGGTGGAATAAATATAGATAAATCTTCACTTTAGTACAAATACCTCTTGAGTTGACGGGGGAGACCCGCTTAGGTGTTGTTCGGTTCGTTTTCTGTTAAGACCTGTATGGATATAGCTGTCTATATGAATATAGTTGTCTGGTTGTTAACAGATAAGTTGTTGTTTGGTTGTTGTGCTGAATAAACAATTTGAATGTCAGAAATGACCATTTTACCCCCGATATTTATTTTTGTATGAATAAAACAACCGTTTTATAAATAAATGATGTACCATTATAAAAAAAAAATAATGCAAAAAAGAAGATTTCCACAGATGAAAACAACTTGAGAAAAATTCCCCACCTTGCTAGATCGAAATCCCGTTTCAATAGTTAAAGAGAAAAATTTAAATACAACCACCAAACAAATACCCAAAATCCCATTTCTATAATTATAGAAAAAACTTTAAAACAACCATCAAAAAGGAAACCTGCACCTGCTTAGGGTTCATTCAACCACCAACAATTAAATGCAGAAAAGATTTCCACAGATTGAAAAAACCCTCCAAAATCACCGGAGAACATAACCCTAAAAGTCGAAAAAATCAGGGAGAAAACAACGAAGCAACAACAATTGGTTGAATTTGGTGAAAGAGAAGAGATCTGATGGAAGCAGGTAAGTCGTTGAAATAAAGCAGCAACAACGAAGCAAGTAAGTCGTTGAAATACCGACGATTGCAAAGGGAGGCAGGAAGAGAAGAGATCTGATGGAAGAGTATGATATGGAGCATTTTCCTTTTTTATGGAGGTTGGAGGCGTGAATAATGGGGATGTGAGTTGGGACATAGAGGAAGGGGGGAGTAAAAGGAAAAGGGGAAAGGGTAAAACTGGAACAAATTGGTTGAATAATGGGATGAATCTAAAGGTATTAATCCCAGATTTTAATCAAGTTCTTATCTAAAATGCAATTACACACAAGATTAATCAATCTACCTGATTCAATTAATCACAAGATTCAATTACAAAATGATTCAGATCACTTTATCTCTCTAACCACAGTTTTCGTAAACTTTCTCTCTCTAATGCTCTGCGAATACAATCTCAGTTCTGGATAATACAAGATTCTACACAAAGACTTCAAATCACAAGTCTAATAAAAGAAAACAAGAAACACACGCGTACAAACACAAGTAAACAACAACTAACTAAGACTTTGACTTTGACTTTGACATTATTACACTTGACTTTGACTTTGCATGAAAGTTGACTTTTGAGCTTTGACTTTCTTTGACTTTCAGCTTCAGACTTTATGATCTTGCATCCAACACATCTGTGCACTAACAATCTCCCCCTTTGGATTCAAGATCATCTCTAAAATATTTTGCAATTCAATCTTCTCTCTTTAAGCTCAATTTGAATCTTCTCCTTTGATCAACTTTATCTATTCAAAAATAATAGCATTCTCCCCCAAAGATGGTATAAACTTCTTTCAGACACTTGGAAATAAATTATCTTCAGAATCAATTGGATTTGCTCTGACAAAATTGTCTTCAAATTTTTTTCCAGAAAAACCAGCTCATCTTCAAAATTCTTTGAACTTTCTCTTTCAGCTTTCAATAATTTTTCTCAAACCAACAAATTCTTGAACACGTTCCAATAAATTTCTTGATCTTCTCCCCATATTTGATACAAACTTTTATTTTCAGACATTTCATAAACTTTATTTTCTCCCCCTTTTTGATGATTGCGGCATTGAGATCATCAAAACTTTCAACAGGAAATGTCTTTGATAATCTGAACTGACCATTGATCTTTCATACCGAGCCTCTGAACATCTATCGATCCAAGAAGATATTCATCCGAATCTTTGCAAATTTAGACAAATTAAGAATGTAACACCTGAATCAACAAATGAATCAGTTAAAATGTCTGTCAGTAACACGAAGTCACTGTGTGTAACGAATACACATTGGAAAGGAGCTTTGATGATGTTCACTCCCTTAGGTCTTCCATTCAATCATCGAAACACCACAAAGATATTTCTATGAACGTTATGACAAGAAAAACAAATTTCCTTGTGTGTTTGTGCAAGTGTTAGAAAGACATAACCACATGATTATTGCTTTTAAAATAAGGCTCAAAATTGTGTAAACCACTGAGACAACAGTAATTAAACACAGACTCTATTGTGCATGATCGAAGTGCGAAGGTGGGGTAAACTTCCTTCTTTTTCAATATCCAGATTTTCCAAATGAAAACCAGATAGCATATGTGTTGCGTCCCCTTGAAATATGAAACATCTTCTTGTTGAGAAGAAAATGAGTAGCTGGTGGGGTTTTATCAAGAGTTGGCATGGGCTAGTTGCCTGTTTCAATAATGTTCACGAAGAATTGTGAAACACTAGTAATGTGGTTGCCCGACTCAGAAAAAGTTGGTGCATAGTTTGATATTCTTTTACTCTGTTCGCTCACCCTCTTTCTTTTAAACATTGAGCTCACAACTAACCAAACTCTCTTTTCCATTTTACCTCATCACTCAACCCACACTTAGTATTTGACTCCTCACACATTCGATCACTCAAAAATTAACTTCTTGGGTAGGAAACACTGGTGAACGTGAATCCATAGAAGTTTCATTTAAGCTCACACAAAGAAACCCATGTTGTCCTAAAAGAACATGTTGCTCAACTGGTTTAATTTTATTAGTTAAAATACAAATACTAGTAAGATGTTTGTACGCTCAATCAGATAATCATGAATATTTGAGCATTTTAAACATTGAAGATATGTCAAACAAGTAAAATGAATGAATGAACATGAATACAAGAAACTTGTTTGAAAAACTGACGTTGTATGAAAAAGATCATAGAGAAATGATTTATCGAGTAAGGCTTAGGTCAACAAAAATTGGATAATGTCTATACGAAACAAGATATAGACATTCTTGAAAGAAATTTTAAAAATGAAATCAACGCTCAAACTTTGAAATTCAATCGGGGTGTCTTACCATCGAAAAATTTGTTTCAATTTAGAGACATGGTAAGAATATATTCAACAAAATATAAACCAGTGTGTGTGAATACTTGACAGTATATAGAAAAGTTAATACACAATATTAATCTTTGGAAACACACAATTTATAAATATGTAAGCACAATTAATCATGAAAACATTTAAAATCACACTTCTATATTCATGAAATCGTTTTAAGAATCATAAGTGGTTTGAACATTTAAGAACATGTTTTCATACCTGAAAGTTGTCCTTCTTTCAGATACGTATGAGATTAAGATTATAAATAAACCTTTTCGTTCAGTCTTAAATCTCATGGAGTCAAGCTGTAAGTCATATAAGATATGATCTTGTAAGCATCCTCTCAATCTGCAATAGTTACAAAGTTCGTCAAAGTGCAAAGTTTTATTCACAACATTTATTGAAAAATTAAATGACATAAAATAGTAAAACATTGAATGTACGAGTTCTGATCTGATATAATCAGAAATCATATACCATACTCCTTTACTCTTATACTCCCCTTGCAAATATGCATCAGAAAAATTATCAGCAATAAGCATATGCAGAATTTATAAACTCCCCCTCAATTGATTGTAGATCAACTTTTCATCATCACTTACTCCCCCTGAAATCATGAACATACCTTAAAGTGCAGATATCGTTTCAGATTAAAAATAAAGAAATGAAGAAAAAAATAACAATAACGAAAACTTTAGTAAGTAATCACATATTATGTCTTGAGATTTAGCATACCAAGTTTCGAGACAATAAAAGTAAATCTCTTTTCGTCGAGAGGCTTGGTAAATAAATCTGCAAGCCGGTATCCCTTAGCCACAAGTCTTGCTTTATTTCTGATAACGATACCATCTTCGTCCTTTTTATTCTTGAATACCCACTTTGTACCTATTATAGTCTTTTCTTCCGGTCGTGGTACTAGTCTCCAGACTTTTAAAGCTTCGAACTGGTTCAGCTCCTCTTATATGGCAGATACCCAATCCGAGTCAGTTAGAGCTTCAGATACTCGAGTTGGCTCTATCTTACTCAGAAAAGAGTCATGCATACACATATTCAATGTAGCAGACCTAGTTTGCACCGGTTTTGATGGATCTCCAATTATCTGGCTTATCGGGTGCTCTTTGGTCCACCGATGTTCATGAGGTAGTGGATTAGATGTAGATTGATCATGATTATCATCTAGATATCCACTTTTAGCTTCACCATTTTGCTCAGGAATTGATGGGGGTACAATTGAAGTTTCTTGTGCAGAAGTTTCAGCTGGAACAACATTTTCTAACTGTTGATTTGTCGTGACGGTACAACCAACTGATTCAGCAACTTCTGGCTCATCATTAACGTTCACAGCTTCAACTGTTGGAGTATGTGTTTGAACTCGAATTTCTTGCTGAACCGGGGAATTAGATTCAGTAGATAACTCTGAAATGGTTAGATGATCATGCGTTGAATCGTCCATCCTGTCAACCACAACAGGTTTAGTCAGTTTAGATCCAAGAAATTCATCGTAGAACAGTTCAAATAACAAATCTAAATCAGAAAAATGAAAATTTGACGATGACACTTCATCTGATTTCTTCTTGGTAGATACAGGTTCTGGACTGATCTGCCCAGAAACTAAAACTCCAGTAATTACGGGTTATGAACTGCTTTTTTCAGAAGCCATATCCTCGTCGAATGTTACATTTACTCTCTCACTCACAGTCTTTGACTTCTTCAGTTACACTCTATATGTTGCAGACGTTTGAGAATATCCAATGAAGATGCCTTCGTCAGCCTTCAGTCCGAACTTGTTCAAGCTCTCTCTGTCATTTAAAATGAAACACCTGCATCCAAAAACATGGAAGTGTTTAATACTAGGTGTACGATTATTAATCAAAGCATATGGAGTTTTACCGAACCGACGATGTATTATGGATCGATTTTGCATGTAGCAAGCAGTCGAAACAACTTCGGCCCATAGAAACAGAGGTAGATCGGATTGGCTTAACATAGTACGAGCGGCCTCGACTAGCGTTCTGTTACGTCTTTCTACTACTCCGTTCTGTTCTGGCGTTCTGGCAGTAGAGAATTGATGTGTTATCCCGACCGATTCGAGATAATCTTCCACAATTTTGTTCTTAAACTCTATGCCGTTGTCCGTTCTAAGAAGCTTGACTTGCTTTTGTAAATTCACTTGGGTTGTCTTTAGAAAAGTGATGATGACTTCAGTCGTCTCATCTTTTGATCTCAGAAATTTAACCCATGTGTATCGCGAATAATCGTCCACAATAAATAGAACATATTTCTTGCCGTTTATGCTCTGCGTGCGCATAGGACCACATAGATCCATATGCAGCAACTCCAATGAAGAACTTGTACTCGGTTCAGGTTTCGGCTTATGAGGAGCTCTCTTCATCTTACCCTTCTCGCACGCTGCACAAAGATGTTCTTTGACAAATTTTAGCTCAGGATTACCAATTATTAATCCCAGATTTTAATCAAGTTCTTATCTAAAATGAAATTACACACAAGATTAATCAATCTACATGATTCAATTAATCACAAGATTCAATTAGAAAATGATTCAGATCACTTTCTCTCTCTAACCACAATTTTCGTAAACTTTCTCTCTCTAATGCTCTGCGAATACAATCTCAGTTCTAGATAATACAAGATTCTACACAAAGACTTCTAATCACAAGTCTAATAAAAGAAAACAAGAAACACACGCGTACAAACACAAGTAAACAACAACAAACTAAGACTTTGACTTTGACATTATTACACTTGACTTTGACTTTGCATGAAAGTTGACTTTTGAGCTTTGACTTTCAGCTTCAGACTTTATGATCTTGCATCCAAGAAATCTGTGCACTAACAAAAGGACATATATGTTTTAGCTGACCGATTCAGTCATGGGCTAACCGAATAAGCCGTTACCGAACAACTGGATATGGCTGTGCGAATCAGCCATATCCACCATATAGCCCATTAAGCCACAAACGAACAACCCCTTACTAACATAGGTGACGGAACACAAAGGTAAGTCACTTGACATGTTAGTAAAACCAAACACATAATAAAGTACACGCAATGGATGCTAGGCTCGGTAGCTTTAAAAGTACACACACGGAAAGTCAACTTCAACCACATAGGGTTCTTACGTTGAGATCCTCACCCAATATCGTGTACTAGCACGTAGGACTTATACCCTATCCGATGCCTGACCGTGCCTCGATGTGGAAAACTAGCATTCCATCATCGGACGTAATGATACAAACAATTTATGGGGTCATGATGCCCAAATGCAACCAAATAGTCAATTCAATGCCAACAAAACCAATCAATAATTCCAACAGTTAAAAGTGCCATCAAAATGTGAAAAAACTATGAATCCATATACTCACGAAATTCCAAGAGGTTCCAATATAATTCTTTAAATAGTGCTTCCACACACTAAATCAATTTACCCAAGTCCTCATTCAATAAATACACATCTATATTTCAAAACCCTAGTTTTGATTTCAAAGTATTTAAACATGAGATTATAGGAAAATATGTTTCTCATGTGCAAGTCCACAAATAGTTCAAGATATAAGATTCCTGGCCTTAAAATCATACCCATCCACATAAACCCTAAAATCTCCAAAGTTAGGTTTTTGGTGAATACTCACCCAATCAAGTAAATCAAAATGGAGATGTGTAGAAGGTTAAAATCCACATTTTAACATGTATAAAGTTTATAAAAAGAGAATGAACTCACCTTAGTAGTTTTCTAAAGAAAACCAAACCCTAGAATGGAGAAGGTGATTGATGGAAGCTAGATTTGGATCCTTTCCACTTAACGTTTTAGATATCTAAGAGAAAGCCATAAATGATCAAGGGAATGGTAGATGGAAGGCATTAATGGTAAGGGGAAGTTGAGGGGAAACTTACCAGCTTTATTGGATAGGAAAATCACAGCCTCAAAATCCCTAAAATGATAAAACGTGAGTTAATGAGGTTTGGGGCCGATTTCTCTCTTTTAAATGTGCATAGGAGTCACGCGCGAGTGGTGGCGCGGATCGACCCATGCGGAGCACTAGGGTCGTGGGGAACAGAAACTCGCACGGACTGTGGCACAGTTCTATTCGCGCGGAGAGTCGCGCAGAACACTGCTTCTACTCTTCGTCTCCTTTTCGGCCAAAGAGTTTCAGGGTGTTACAATCCTCCCCAACTCGGACACGATTTCGTCCTCGAAATCTGAGTTATTCGAACAGGTGTGGATACGTCTGCTTCATGTTCTCTTCGGCCTCCCAAGTGACGTTGGCACCGCGATGATGCTTCCATTGAACTTTTACCATAGTGATTTTTTTGTGCCGGAGTCTCTTGGTCTCCCTCTCTAGAATGGCTTCGGGTTCTTCGACACAACAGTTGTCGTCCACTCGAATCTATGATAACGGTATGATGCTTTCCTCTTCTGCCAAACACTTTCGATGATAATATCCATGGAACGTAGGGTGGATTCCGTCCATCTCCGATGGCAAGTCTAATTTGTAGGCTTGTAGTCCAATGCGTTCAATCATGGTGAACGGTCCAAGAAAAAGGGGTCTCAACTTCCCGTACTTTCCAAATCGTATCAAGCCTTTCTATGGGGACACCTTTAACATCACACGGTCCCCCACTTGAAATCATATCGGTCGCCTCTTCTTATCGACATAGCTTTTCTATCGATCCTGCGCTGCCTTCAAATATTCTCGAATGGTCTTGACTTTGCCGGCCGTTTCTTGCACGATTTCCGGCCCGAAAAATTGCTTCTCTCCCTCTTCTAACCAACATACGGGGGTTCTACACTTTCTTCCGTATAAGGCTTCAAACGGTGCCGCTCCAAGGCTAGAGTGATAATTGTTGTATGCAAACTCTACTAAAGGTAAGTGCGTATCCCAATTTTCACCGAAATCGATCACGCAAGACCTTAGCATATCTTCCAAGGTTTGAATCATTCTTTCTCTTTGTCCGTCCGTCTGTGGATGGTATGCGGTACTCAAATTCACCCGTGTACCCAACTCTTGATGTAATTCTCCCCAAAACCTTAAAGTAAATCGGCTATCACGATCGGAGACTATAGACAAGGGTATCCCATGCCTAGAGACCACTTCGTTAATATAGAGTTTTGCCAATTTATCCATCGACAAAGTTTCTCGCATTGCTAGGAAGTGAGCACTCTTTGTCAGACGGTCAACAATTACCCAAATGGTGTCATTGCCTCACAACGTGTTTGGTAGCTTGGTCACGAAGTCCATGGTAATCTTGTCCCATTTCCACTCGGGTATTTCCAAGGATTATAGGCTCCCGTAAGGTCGTTGATGCTCGACCTTTACTTGTGAACAATTCACACACGTTTCCACATAATGTGCCACGTCCAGCTTCATAACTGGCCACCAATAATGCAACTTTAAGTCTCTATACATCTTGGTGCTTCCCGGGTGAATGGAGTATTTGGATTTGTGAGCATCCTCCAAAAGTAGCTCTCGATTTCCTCCAATCTTTGGCACCCACACATGCCCATTAAATCATTTGATCCAACGATTATTATCCATCAAGAGTAGTCATTGCTTGGTCATCACTTCTTCCTTGAGGTTTTCTTCCAATAAGGCTTTGGCTTGAGCCTCTTTAGTTCGATCCATGAGACTTGATACCAATTTAATCCTCGCAAGCTTGTCTCGAAGATTCCCACTATATTCTTTCCGACTTAAGGCATCGGCCACTACGTTTGCTTTACTCGGATGGTAGAGCAACTCACAGTCGTAATCCTTAAGTAGCTCCAACCATCTCCTTTGCCTCATATTTAGCTCCTTTTGATCGAAGACATACTTCAAACTCTTGTGATCCGTATACAAGGTGCACTTTGTGCCATAGAGACAGTGACGCCACAACTTCAACGCGAACACCACCGCCGCTAGTTCCAAATCATGAGTGAGGTAGTTCTTCTCGTGCACCTTTAGTTGCCTTGACGCGTAGGTGATTACCTTTCCTCTTTGCATGGGTACACAACCTAAACCCATCTTGGACGCATCGCTATAAACCACAAAAATCCTCCGATCCCTCAGACAAGGATAATATCGGTGCTTCACACAACTTCTTTTGTAATGTTCGAAAGGCCTTTTCCTAAGCTTTGGTCGACACGAACTTCACATTCTTCTTAGTCAACGTTGTTAATGAAGAAGCAATCTTTGAGAAGTCTTGAATAAATCTTCGGTAATAACCCGTTAAACCCATAAAACTTCGAATCTCAGATGGACTCTTGGGTGGTTCCCAATTCATCATAGCTTTTATCTTGGCGGGATCCACCTTCACACCGTCTCTCATGACTACGTGCCCCAAGAATTGCACCTCTTTCAACCAGAATTCGCATTTAGAAAATTTGGCATATAGCCTCTCCTTCCTCAGGACTTCTAAAACCTCACGAAAGTGTTGCGCGTGCTCGGAATCGTCCTTGGAATATATTAGAATATCATCAATGAATATGATAATCGACTTATCAAGAAATGGTCAGCATACGTGGTTCATTAAGTCCATGAACACCGCCGGGGCATTCGTTAAGGTGAAAGCCATCACCAAGAACTCGTAGTGTCCGTAGTGCGTCCTAAAAGTCGTCTTTGGGATGTCGTCTTCCTGTACTTTCACTTGGTGGTAGCCCGAACATAGATCGATCTTCGAGAAGCATCCCGCTCCTTGGAGTTGGTCAAACAAGTTGTCGATCCTAGGGAGTGGATACTTATTCTTCACGACCACCTTGTTCAACTCCCTATAGTCTATGCACATCCTCATTATGCCATCTTTCTTCTTCACAAATAAGATCAGCGCTCACCAAGACGATGAGCTCGGTCTCACGAATCCCTTCTCAAGAAGGTCTTGTAGTTGTCCCATCATCTCCTTCATTTCCGACGGAGCCAAACGATAAGGAGCTCTAACTAATGGAGCTGCTCCGGGTGCTAAGCCTATTTTGAACTCTACTTGGCAATCGGGTGGTAACCCAGGCAAGTCATCAGGGAACACGTCGGGGAATTCATTTACCACCTTCACATCTTCAAGCATTTTCTTCTCGAGCTTGGCATCTATAACGTATGCTAAAAAGGATGAACATCCTTTCGACAAACACTTTCGTGCCTTCACCATGCTGATAATTGCTTCCTCGCCTTTCCGTCTTTCAACGTACACGGTCGCCGTCTCATCTTCCGAAACTGGAATGTGAATCATCTTCTTGGCACAAAGAATCTCAGCATGGTTATTCGCTAACCAATCCATTCCTATGATAACATCAAATCCTCCAACAACCATTGGCATTAAATCAACCGGAAATTCCTTTCCTTCAATTTCTAATTTGCAACCTCTAAGAATATCCCGCACCACTACTTGATCACCATCCGATAGCTCTACCACTAAGGCATCCTCTAGGCTACTAGTGGGTACGGATAACTTTTGACAGAAGGAACTCGACACCAACAAAAAACTTGCGCTGAAATCAAACAATATACGTGTACGTACGAAGTTTAGGAGAAACGTACCCAACACTATATTTGCCGAAGCCTTCGCCTCCTCAGTGGTCATCTGAAAGGCTCTTCCCGTTGCTCTCGTAGGATCCAGCTTCATTCCCCCGCTACTCCCGATCTTCAATTTCGGGCACTCGCTTCTGACATGGCCCGACTCTTTGCATCCAAAACAAATTTGCCCCCTAACCGGGTAGTCTCTGTAATTGTGGCCAGGCTTTCCACACTTGAAACAGGTTTCGGGCCCCAAGTTACAAGGACCAAAGTGTTTGCTCCGGCACTTGGAGCACCATGGGACCTCACGTCTAGGACCGGTTCCCCATTGATTGTTGTTGAATTGCCTCGACCTCTTGAAGGGTACGGAACTTCCCTCCCATCTTTATTTCTCGACTATTCCACCTCTTTCCACCTTGTCAAGACCATAAGAATCTTCCACCAACTGTGCCTCTTCAATCAACTCCCGGAGAGTGGAGGCTTTGGACACACGCACCATGTTCATCATTTCCGTCGGCAAACCTTTGATGTAGGCCTTGATCTTCTCTTTCTCAGTCTGAACCAAGTGCCCTACTAAACCCAGCTTGTCCATGAATAACTTGTTGTACTTCTTTACTGACAAATTTCCTTTCTTCAATCCTCGGAACTCATCGATGATCTGGTCCATTGCTCTTTCATTGCAATACTCTTCAAGCACTTTCCTCTTGAATGTTTCCCAATCTTGTTTGGTCAATACGGAGGCCTCTAGGGACATGGAGTAGATGTTCCACCAGGTGAGGGCCGCCCTTTGCAACATTTGAGAGCCGAAAGTTGCTTTCTGGACCTCTCCACATCCACTTGTCCGGAAAGCTTACTCCATCTCCCAATTCTAATTCAAGTAGATTATTGGATCATCATTTCCCTTGAACTCGGGTGGCCTGCAACTTAAGAAGGTTTTGAAGGAACACGTCTTTGTCGGTTACCTTGCTTCCAATGTTTCTATTTTATCAGTGGGAATTTCATTTCTGGTACGCCCGGATCCCACCGCAACCACATTTTCTGCAACCGTCTCGTGCCTGCGGTTGTTAGTGTCCCTGTCTTCGAGTAACTTCAAGAACGTCTCATGTTGTTGGGCCATGGCTACATTCATGGCCTACATCATTTGGCCCATCATTCTTGACTCTGGAGTTACTTCTTCCATTATCAGCTAAGATGTGGCTATGTTGCGTTGGGGTATTTGCTCAACCTCTTTGCCCAAGACATTTTGTTGAGCAGGGGTAATTCTGCTGCTGTCACCCTTGGTTGGTCGACCGTGGATACCATCGCTTCGTGGCCATCCGACCTATTTCTAGTGGTAACCATTGTAGTCTGCCACACATATACGAGAATAGGGGTGAGAAATAGACTATAAGAATTTAAACATAAGGAAACGTACTACTACATTCATCAATTGTCATAACAACAGTAAATCAAGCATACTCACGTAAAACATCTTCATAATAACGTTAGATAAGTGAAATTATGAACACATGATACGTAAGAATTCTCGTTACCATTACCACAACTCTCAATTAGTGTAATTTCTGTCGACTTTAGGACTATCCTATCTTAAGAGTTCTACCCATCCTCACATGTCATAACTTAACAGTCACAACTTAAGTCTAGGCATGCTACATTCATACCTAGTTCACTTAAACTACTGCTCTGATACCAACTTGTAACACCCTAAAAATAAGGGTTAATTTAAAACTGAATAAATGCGGAATAAACAAGGATAGCATAACCAAATCACCCAAAAGGGGAAATAATAGTATGGCGTTTACATTACAAGAATGAAGTAAAACGAAAACCAACAACCTACTAATCTAGGCCAATTACATCCAGATTATGAACGGGTGTTGTCATTTTACTTCCAAAAGTGTACTATCACTATACCCAATGTATGCCTCTACAAGCCATCAAAAATGTTACTTCCCTTCTTGACCCTCTACTAAAACCCGAGGAGTCCCACCGCTAGAATGACCTGTTATACATGTCATTTTAAGAAAAAGTGTTAGGCTAAAGCCTAGTAAGATCAAACGAGATAATTAAGAAAAGTCGGTGGAATAAATATAGATAAATCTTCACTTAAGAACAAATACCTCTTGGGTTGACGGATGAGACCCGCTTACTAACATAAGTGATGGAACACAAAAGTAAGCCACTTGACATGTTAGTAAAACCAAACACATAATAAAGTACACGCAATGGATGGTAGGCTCGGTAGCTTTAAACGTACACACACGAAAAGTCAACTTCAACCACATAGGGTCCTTACGTTGAGATCCTCACCCAATATCGTGTACTAGCACGTAGGACTTATACCCTATCCGATGCCTGACCGTGCCTCGATGTGGAAAACTAGCATTCCATCATCGGACGTAATGATACAAACAATTTATGGGGTCATGATGCCCAAATGCAACCAAATAGTCAATTCAATGCCAACAAAACCAATCAATAATTCCAACAGTTAAAAGTGCCATCAAATATGAAAAAACTATGAATCCATATACTCACGAAATTCCAAGAGGTTCCAATATAATTCTTTAAATAGTGCTTTCCCACACTAAATCAATTTACCCAAGTCCTCATTCAATAAATACACATCCATATTTCAAAACCCTAGTTTTGATTTCAATGTATTTAAACATGAGATTAGAGGAAAACATGTTTCTCATGTGCAAGTCCACAAATAGTTCAAGATATAAGCTTCCTGACCTTAAAATCATACCCATCCACATAAACCCTAAAATCTCCAAAGTTAGGTTTTTGGTGAAAACTCACCCAATCAAGTAAATCAAAATGGAGATGTTTAGAAAGTTA
Source organism: Arctium minus (assembly GCA_954870635.1). Classification (NCBI taxonomy): domain Eukaryota; kingdom Viridiplantae; phylum Streptophyta; class Magnoliopsida; order Asterales; family Asteraceae; genus Arctium; species Arctium minus. Next base: position 150,696,685 of record OX941081.1, read on the forward strand.
AAATCCACATTTTAACATGTATAAAGTTTATAAAAATAGAATGAACTCACCTTAGTAGTTTTCTAAAGAAAACCAAACCCTAGAATGGAGAAGGTGATTGATGGAAGCTAGACTTGGATCCTTTCCACTTAATGTTTTAGATATTTAAGAGAAAGCCATAAATGATCAAGGGAATGGTAGACGGAAGGCATTAATGGTAAGGGGAAGTTGAGGGGAAACTTACCAGCTTTCTTGGAGAGAAAAATCGCAGCCTTAAAAGCCAAAAAATGAGAAAATGTGAGTTAATGAGATTTGGGGCCGATTTCTCTCTTTTAAATGTGCACAGGCATCGCGCACGAGCGGTGTCGCAGATCGACCCGTGAGGAGAGCAGCGCTCCACGCTGGAGTCGCAGGGAACAAAACCTCGCACGGACCATGGCGCGGTTCCATTCGCGCGGAGAGCCGCGCAGAACACTACTGCTATTTTTCGTCTCCTTTTCGGCCAAAGAGTTTCGGGGTGTTACACTCATCTTCTCTTTATATCTTTTCTATCTCGAGAGTTAAGATGAAATATATTACAACTACCCTCACTTCAACATTTGTGAGGAATTAAACCCGATAGATCTGAGTTCTTCGAGTTCCATTATCTAATGCAAGAAAACAATCCCCAAAAACCATTGATGCTAACCGAGTTTTTTAATTAGAAACCAGAAAATAAAACTTAACAAATATGATAAACCAATATGTGTAGATCGAAAAGCCCTAATCTAAATACAAAAAATCTTTCCTCCTGTATTGAAATCAAAATCAAAATCCTTCCATGAGTTTGGGTCCTAAAGAACCTACGAAAGATCACCGGTGTACAGGGGGTTGAGTTTGTGACTTCACATGTTCGGCTGAATTTAGGGTGAATTAAGGTTATGGTTTCAACTTGCAATGAGGACGACGAGTTCATTTTTTATTTGGGCTGGATCTGGGTATTGATTCAACACCAGTTTTGAGTTAATTGTGATGCCCGTTTGATTTAGTTATTGATTTGTGTTAAAGTGTGATGAAGAAGAGGGCGCCCTTTTGATTTTGTTATTGATTTGCCCTTTTGATTTGCTTATTCAACACCAATTTTGAGTTCATGGTGGTTCAGTAGTGAAGACGAAGTAGAGTGTGCCATAACAGATCGACCATTGACGAAGTGCGTGCGATGAATCACCACCGTATTGTTTGTAGTTTTCATTGAGTTGGTTGTCGACGGGGAAAAAGATCAAGCGGGAGGTGTTGGCTCTAGCTATTTACCAAGTCTATTTTCTATTATTTTACCAAGTCTTTAGGAGTCATAAGGATTTTCAATAATCCCGTAGATTAAGCTAGCTTAATTTTCTCTTTTCTTTTTTGTATTTGGCTATAAATTGCCCAATTCTTTGTTGAATAAGAGTAAGCTTTGGAAGCCAACAATTTCTTCTGTTTGTGTTCTTTAAGCTTATGTTTTACATTTGGCATCAAAGCAAAAGTGAGTATGAAAGATAAACACGAGCGTGTGAGAAAAGAAATTAAGTGAGAGATGGCTGTTGAATCAAGTAATTTCACAGACCCATGTGTGCAAAGTTCGACGGAGATCATGATCATTGGAGTTTGATCATGGAAAATTTACTACGCTCAAAAGAGTATTAGAGTGTGGTCCAGAATGGTTATCGTGAACCAGCAGCCCCTGAAGCATTATCCACAGATCAACAAAAAGCCCTTAATAAAGCAAAATATAAAGACCAAAAAGCAAAGAACTACTTATTTCAAGCCATTGAGAAGTCAATCCTAAGACGTTCACTCAAAAGGAGACAACAAACCAGATATCAGAGTCCATGAAAGTGAAGTACCAGGGAAATGCGAGAGTAAAACGGGCTCAACTACAAAGACTTCGTTGGTCATTTGCAACCTTAGAAATAAACAGGGGAGAGTTGGTGACAAATTATTTTGGAAGAGTGTTAGTTATATCCAATGACATGCAGAATTGTGGAGAAGATATGGATGATGTCAAGATTATGGAAAAGATTCTACTAACACTAACAAAAAATTTCAATTTCATCGTGTGCTTGATTGAAGAATCTAAGGACATCGATCAACTTACGCTCGATGAGCTGCAAAGTTCGCTACTGGTGCGTGAGCAAAAGCTAAGGAAACAAGAGATTCGGGGAAGAACAAGTGTTTAAGGTAACAACGGTTTCCAATTGAGGAAGAGGCGGAGGAGGATACTTACAAGGAAGGGTTCGAGGCATTGGTGGGATAGGAAGAGCAACATTTGACAGATCTATTCTCGAATGTTATCAGTAACAGAAGCTTAACCACTTACAGTACGAATGCTCTTTGTGGGGACGAAAAATTACGTAGAGATTGACAAAAAAGAAGAAATGGTGTTGATGGTGTATGTTGAGGAGACATCTAAGAAACGAGAAGATTTATGATTCTTGGATTCAAGGTGCAGTAACCATATGTGCAGTGATAAAAACATGTTCTCTGAGTTAGATGAAAGTTTCACACAATCTATGAAACTTGGAAATGATTCCAAGATGTTGGTGTCAGGAATTGGGAGTGTCAAAATGGAGATAAATGGATTGATTTGCGCAATTGGTGTCATATTTTACATGCCTGGGCTCAAGAACAATCTATTGAGCATGGGACAACTACAAGAAAAAGGTTTATCCATTTTGATTGAAAGTAGTAGATGCAAGATTTATCATCCAAAGAAAGGTCTCATTATTCAATCAGGTATGACTCCTAATAGAATGTTCACTTTGGTAGAAAAAACACTACTTAAAGCTGCAAATAGGAACCAGGGGGTGTGTCATCATACTGTCACATAAGACTTATCTCGACTATGGCATCAAAGGTTGGCACATATCAGCCAGTCAGGTTTACAGACATTACAACAACAAGATCTAGTACATGGATGTAACACCCGAAAAATCAAGGTAAGTATTCATTGCTCATGAATTAAGTATTATATTAAATTGGTAGGGATGGGACCCATAAGCGTATAGTATTCGCATTTTGACTCTGCTTATATTAAACTAACTTGTGATGCCTAACCATACGATCAATTACGAAACCAAAGCAGAGTCTCGGGCACTGGGGCAATAGTGACGGCGACTATGACACAAGTCATAGTCGCGTGTCATTTTAGCAGGTCGGGGGATGGTCTCGGTACATCCTCGACGATAGTGACTAGAGAGAGTGACAAGGGCATTATCGCCCTGTCACAATCGCCAATAATGTACCGAGAGGTGGGGAGTGGCTGCGGTAATGACCGCGAGAATGCCGCAGGGCATTATCGCCTGGCATTCTCTCCGAGCGGGGCTGAGGGTATAAAAACTCAACTTTTGACCTTTAACCCCATTTTTCTCACCCAATCGTTTTAGTGTCGGCTAGAGAGTGCTTTAGGACTATTTTTCTTCATCTCAAACCCTATCCTCATTGATTGAAACCCTAGTGGTTGTTGGGAACATTTAATTCTCATCAAGGGTGTTGGAAGAGCATTAAGTGAAGTATTTCAAGTTTAAAGCAATCCTCCATCTTTTCACCATCTTCCCCAAGTTTTCTAGGGTTTTATATAAACCTAGATTGTGAGTTTTCTATCAACCATTTTCAAATGAGATACATATCTTAACGTGCTACTTGTCATTATTTCATGCTTATGTATATATCTTAAACACCTGATAAGTTTCACCTAATTTCTAATTTTGGTATTTAATGGAGTTTTGGTTAATATTCTTTATATGGGTTTTGATGAGATTATTGTTGGCAAGATTTTGGTCATGGTTATGTGTTAACACGGGGTTGATGGATATTGTTGGGGAACTCACATGTTTTAGGATTTTGGACCTAAAACGGGATTGGAACTATTTGAGGTCTTAGACATGTATTTGACTTGATGTAAATTATGTATAATGATGGGTGTTGTATATATATTGGATGAACCATGAGTAAGCACTAGAAGGATGTAGTCTTAGGGTGCCACCATGACGGTATGCACCTAGACCTCTGCCATTTGGAGTAATGCCTGGGAGGCAGTCTTCAAATGTGTCGGGCCTTCGGGATGTTGCTCACGCGAGTGACCATCAAGGTACATTGACTTGAGGTGAAACTCTTTGGTGTGATGGGTCTCCCCCATTGATTCTTTTATGGCTCTTGTCGTCTATAATTGTTCAAATGTTTATGACATGTTATTGTTCAACTCACTAGGCTCATTTGGCGTAAAACTTGATTGGTTGATGTGTATCTCAAGTTCTAGCGTCGCGACCACCAAGAAGGTTTAGTGACCATGATTGTGAGCTTGAAGAGCATTTTTGGGACGCCAACTATAGAAGACAATTGTTTTGGAATTTAGATAACAACTTGAGGTAATCTCTTTTCTAGTTAGAAATTAGATTAAAGGGGTTGTTATCCCTTATCGCATATTTATTACAAACTTGTAGTTAACAGGCGTGTATTGTTCCCTTTTTGGGAAAGCTAGCGCTTTGGCATCACTTTTATATACCACGTTTCCAATTCCGAAAATTTTTTATTGTCCCAATTTTTGGGGTGTTACAATGGACTACCCCAATTCCCATTGTCTGATGAGGTATATAAACACTGCTTAAAAGGAAAACAACACAGAGAACCGATGTCAAAGCATTGCACTTGGCGAGCTACACAAAGGTTAGAACTTATTCATATTGATTTATGCGGTCCTATCTCTCCAATTACAAAAAATGGAAAAAGATATGTGATGTGTTTAATTGATGATTTCAGCCGTAAGGCTTGAGCTTATGTTTTAAATTCAAAATCATATGCTTTTTCAACATTTAAACTCTTCAAAGTACCTGTTGAGAAAGAAACATGACTTCCAATCAAGTGCATGAGAACTGATCGTGAAGGTGAATTTATATCGACTGAGTTCAACAACTTTTATGAAGAAAACGGGATAAATAGACAACTAACTACCGCCTTCACCCCTCAGTAAAACGGAGTTGCCGAGAGGAAAAATCGCACGATTATGAATACGGTTCGAAGCATGATGTCCCAATCAGGAGTTCCAAGGACATTTTGACCCAAAGATGTGAAATGGGAAATATATGTGTTAAATCGATGCCCAACGATAGCCTTGAAAGACAAGACTCCTGAAGAAGTATGGAGTGATTGTTGACCCTCCGTTGCATATTTTCGAACATTTGGATGCATTTGCTATGTTCATATACCGGACGAGAAAAGAAGTAAGCTTGATGACAAGAGAAACAAAGGTGTTTTCTTTGGAATCATCGATGAATCAAAAGGCTACATGATTCACGATCCGATAACGGATAAGTTGGTGATCAGCAAGGATGTAATATTTGAAGAAAACTCCAACTGGAAGTGGGATAAAAATCATAATCAAGGTACCAAAATGATTCTTTATTGGTGGAATGAAGATATGATAGAGTTTAATGATGATAAAAGTTCCAGCAGCAATGTTGAGGCAGAGGCAGCGGGTCCTGTCAGCAATGTTGAGATAGAAGCAACAGGTGTTATTGATGCAAAACTAATATCGAGCATCCGTCCTTGAGATTTGATGCATAAACACATACAAGGAGACCTCCGGCATGGAGGGAAGACTATGTAAGTGGGGAGGGGCTGTCTGAAAGTGATGAGGTAGAATATGTCTTAAACTTTGTTGTTAATATTCCCAAGGATCCGACTAGTTTCTATGAAGCCGTGAAGAATGAAAACTGGAGGAAAGCAATGAAGTCTGAAATCAAGAGCATAAAAAATAATGGAACGTGGTTTCTTACATATTTACTAGAAGGTGTGAAGTGCATATAAGTCAAATGGATTTATAAAACCAAGTTGGATGAGCATGGTCAAGTACAAAAGTTCAAGGCCCGGTTGGTTGCAAAAGGGTACGTTCATTAATATGGAGTTGACTATCATGAAATATTTGCTCCCATGGCCCGGATGGATACTGTTGGTCCCAAATAGCAGTAAGTAAATAAAAGAAGTATTGTAGAAGGGGGGTTGAATACAATACACACAGTTTTTTCACTTAATTTAATTCTTATTGATTTGAAATCAAGAATTACACATAGAAAACTTTTGATTGTTGCGGAAGAGAATAGATGAAATCTATTCAAACAATCTTACACAAAGAGAAATGAAGAACAATTGTAAAACACTTAGAAAACAATAAGAACTTCTTAGAGAGAGAATGCCAGTGCACTTAGAGAGCTTGAATGCTTGAGAGCTGGTAATCTTGCATGTTGAACCATCCTCCATATTTATAGTGCCTCATGCATTAAGTGCATGGGACACCTGTTGAGCAAAGGATGGACACAGGTCTTCAGCAAGGTACAGGATGTACCTTTTGTCTTGAGGTGTTTTGGCTTGAAGTGTTGACCTGCAGAAGGATGGTAGAGACCTTTCCTTAAAATGGTGTAGTAGACAAAACTTACTTTATCTGATCTCCAGATGAGGTCCACGTCAATGCAAGATATCACAATATACTTTGTCAGATAAGTATAATGTGTTAGAAGGAAATCTTCAGGCATCTTCGGCTCCTGAAGATGTGAGAACATCTTCAGCTTCTAGGGAGAGGTCATCGGCTGCCGAATGCTTGAGAGATCTTTGGATTTTCCCGAAGATGTGAGATCTTCGGATTTTCCCGAAGATGTGAGATCTTCGGATTTTCCCGAAGATGTGTGATTGACACCATCCTGGCTGATGGTGTTGATCACTTGGGCATGCTTGGCTTTAGGCTTAGGAGACTATCTTCAATCCGCTTTGAGAGATGTACTCCTACTTTGTCTTCTTCGGCTGATCTTCGACTTCACCGAACATTTGTATAGAAACCAAGATGCTAAAAGAACCTCAAACATATTCTAAGTAGGATGATATAAGATGGAAGATCAGGAGGTCATCTTCAAATCTTCAGATGACCCAACAGATACTATCTGAACAATTCTGGCTCTAGCTGCAAACAAAGGATGACAAGTATGTCAATTAGATGTGAAATTTGCATTCCTCCATAGTGAATTGCTAGAAGATGTTTATGTTGAACAACCAAAAGCATTTGTAGATGAAGGAAATCCCGACAAGGTTTATAAATTAAGAAAGGATTTATATGGACTAAAATAAGCTCCGCAAGCTTGGTTTAATCGCATAGATTTTTTTGTAATGGAGGGATTTACGAAGTGCTCCAGTGAACAGACTCTCTTTGTGAAGAATAACAATCCAGGTATGCATCTGATTGTAATTTTATATGTCGATGATCTAATATTTTTCGGGGATGATGAGGCAATGATGAGAAAGTTCAAGGAGTCGATGATGAAGGAATTCAATATGACTGATTTGGGTAAGATGAAATTTTTTCTTGGCATTGAAGTTCATCAACTGTATAATCGTATCTTTATATGTCAAAAGAAGTATGCACTGGAAGTCTTAAGAAGGTTTGGAATGAAAGATTGCAAGGATTTTCATAATCCTATTGTTATCGGCTCAAAGATCTAATAGAATGAACAAGGAGAAGCGGTCGATAACACCTATTTCAATCAAATGATAGGAAGTTTGATGTATCTCACTTCCGCTCGCCCAGATTTGATGTGTTGCTGGTACGAGTGGCAATGGGATATTAATTCAAAGAACTCAAGTGATGAGTTAGTAGGATTCACTGAAAGTGATCATGCAGTGTGTATGGAGGATATGAGAAGTACTTCGAGTTATGCTTTTATGTTGATCTCGACATGGTCTTCAAAAAGACAAGCAATTGTCACTCTATCATCTACGGAGGCAGAGTTTATGGTTGCTGTTGCATGTGCGTGTCAAGCGATTTTGATGAAGAAGATTTTGGTGAGTCTTGGATGTGGGGGTAAAAGATGTGTGACGATCTTCTGTGATAATAACTCAACTATTAATTTATCCAAGAATTATGTTATGCATGGGAGAAGCAAATATATAAGAGTACGACTTTATTTTCTCAGAGAGTTGTCCCATGACAAGGAAGTCCAGCTGGTTCAATGTGGAAGTCTGGAGCAGATGGTTGATATATTTACAAAGCCACTCAAACTCGAGCAATTTCAGAAGCTAAGAAGCTTGTTGGGAGTGTGTGAATTAAATTAAGCAGTTGTGCTTAATTTAAGGGAGGAAATGTTGGCTCCAGCTGTTTACCAAGTCTATTTTTTGTTATTTTACCAAGTCTTTAGAAGTCCTAAGGCTTTTCAATAATCCCGTAGATTAAGCTAGCTTAATTTTCTATTTCTCTTTTTCTGTTTTGTATTCGGCTAAAAATTGCCCAGTTCTTTGCTTAATCAGAGTAAGCTTTGGAAACCAACAATTTCTTCTGTTTGTGTTCTTTAAGCTTCTGTTTTACACGAGGGTGGGGTTGTTGACTGCGAAGATCGAAGGGAAGGGGAGAGGTGGGGGGGTCTCACATCAAGGTTTACGGTGGTGGTTTGCAGGTGGGGGGATAAAGGAGAGAAAGAGGGGAGGTTGGCGGTCGGCGGTGAAGACATCGCCAGAGAAGGTGGGTTACTGGGTGGGAGGTCGGAAACAACGTATGGGTGGATTCACGTGGTGTGAGGCGTGATATATGTGTGTGTATATATATAATTATAATTTAATATAATAATATATTTTCTTCAAATTTTAATAGAAAATTAAAGAAATACTAAAAAGACGAAAATATCCCCCTGAGTTAACGAACCTATTTAACAGAAGTTAGTCTGAGGGGCCAAAAGTGAAATAAAATGACAATCATAATGACTAAATTTGTAATTAGTTCAAAAGGAGGATGATAGTTAACAGTGGGTGGCAATCACCGAGACCAAAAGTGTAATTTACTCTTAAATTTCTTTTAATTGCAATTACCAAATAGGAATAACACCGAATTTAGGGATTTACACCGGTTGGTTGGTCGGGTTAAAGGCATTTGAACAACCCAATCTTGACTGTAAGGGTTGGCCGAGTTGAAACTTTAGCGCATCATTTTGCCATCTAGCTGGCCGATTGTGTTTACATGAATTTAAATAAAAAAGAAAGCATACACATAAGACTAACAAATAAATAAGAGATATTAAAGATATTTGCATGAGACTTTCTGTTAAAGCTAATAATTATATTGTTGGGTCATCAAGGATTTGAAGATGACCTCCTCTTCGGTTTGTTATTTCTTATATGTAAAATGATGTACATCTCCATATTTAGTTTATTTTAAGGTTATTTGTAATAGCTTAGTTGTGCTTCAGAAGATCAGTGAAATTGAAGACCAACCAAATTCAAAAAGAAGTGAGCCCACTGATGTGGATCAAGATAGACTTCATAGTAATTAAGCTACCTCTGCTGAAGACATGCTCTTTCTTCGGCAGACTATACTCATGCCGATTTGACAAGTTTGGTCGGCAGACATTCTTCCTGCCGATCCCTCTCTATTTCGGCAGACTTCCCCTTGCCGAATAAAGACTTGATCGACCAGTTCCTTTAATGGTCAAATCATCATGATTTGACTGTACTTCTTTTCTCCAACATCCTCCTGTCAAAAGGAATGAAACCTTCTATTGCACAGAGGATATTCACCCATGTTCTGAATTGATGGAGACCTTCTCCAAAAGATCTCAAAAAAAAAGTTGTAACCGATATATTTTAATAAGATATTGTCTTATCAAGGTACAAAGGTCTTCTTTGTATCTTGATAAGTCATTTCAAATATCTTATTTTATTGAAAAAACTCTCAAGGATCCAATCTCAGTTTGACAAGTGTCCTTTGCATTCAATGCATAAGGTAGTATATAAAGGTAAACATATCTTCCATGCAAGCCACACTTTTACAAGAGAACTCAGTGCACTCAAGAAGGTTGGCGGTCTCATTTTCTCATCCTCATAGCTTTTAAACTCTGTGCTTTCAAAGTTGTGTTCTAGTTTTACTTTGTGAAAAGATTGTTAGAATAGTTCATTCATTCTTTCCGCAACAATCTTTAAAGTTTTCTATGTGTAATTCTTGATAGTGATATCAATAACAAAATTAAAATTAAGTGAAATTTTGTGTACTGTATTGAACCCCCCTTTCTACAATACTTATAAGAAAATGCATCGATGAGTCAATACATGTGAAATTTGATGATCACAAATCATCTTCTCTCACTTGTGATGACAATGAATTAAATGAACGGATAACCTCTTGTGTAGGGGAAGATTCTTAAAATCAGACTTCAATAAGCCATCCCTCTGTTCCTTTTTCGGCTGACATTTCTCCTCAGACTAATAATCCACCCTCTTCATCATCTGCTGAACCAAATCTTCAGCTTATCATATTTGAAGATTCAGTCGATCCTATCGCTCATGTCATTTCTTATCATAATCTTCCATCCCAAACACCTATTTATACATTTTCCACCAAACCTTCCACCTCTCACTCACCCATATCCCTTCCTGCTCCTCTTCCACCAGCTACCAAGTGGACCAAAGATCACCCCATTGAACAAATTATTGGTGATCAACAAGCTGGTGTCCAAACTAGAAGTGGAATTGGCAATAATTGTCTCTATGTGAATTTCCTCTCCATCATCGATCCCTAGAAAATTGAGGAAGCTTTGGCCGATCCATGTTGGATAACAGCCATGCAAGAAGAGCTTTCACAGTTTGAAAGAAACAAAGTCTGGAAACTTGTTCCTCGACCTTCAGGAAAGACAATTATTGGAATAAAGTGGGTTTTCAGATACAAGATGGATGAGGAAGGTATTGTCATCCGAAACAAAGCTAAACTTGTTGCCCAAGGATATCGACAGGAGGAAGGGATTGATTATGATGAAACCTTTGCTCCTGTTGCTAGACTTGAAGCAATAAGGATATTTCTTGCTCATGTTGCTCATAAAAACTTTAGAGTTTTTCAAATGGATGTCAAAAGTGCCTTTCTAAATGGAGAGCTTGTTAAAGAAGTCTATGTGAAGCAACCTCCTGGTTTTGAAGATCCTTCTAATCCAGACTATGTGTACAAACTGGATAAAGCTATCTACGGTCTCAAACGGGCCCCTTGTGCCTGGTACGACACTCTGTCTGACTTCTTTCTTGCCAACAAATATGCCAGAGGTAAAATTGATAATACTCTTTTTCTCAAAAAGACCAAAGGTAATATTATTCTCGTTCAAATATATGTGGATGATATCATTTTTGGTGCCACAAATGAAACTCTGTGTCAAGAGTTTGCCTCTCTCATGAAGAGTAGATATGAGATGAGCATGATGGGAGAACTTACTTTTTTCTTAGGCCTTCAAATAAAACAAACTTCTGAGGGAATCTTTATAAACGAAAGCAAATATATTCGTGATGCCCTCAAGAAGTTTAATTTTGAAAATTGTTCTCCCATGAAAACTCCTATGGCACCACCGCTTAAAATTCATGTTGATCCCGATGGTAAATAGGTTGATGTCACTAATTTTAGAGGAATGATAGGTTCTCTTCTTTACCTTACTGCTAGCAGACCTGATATCATGTTTGCTACCTGTCTATGTGCGCGTTATCAGGGCAATCCTAAGGAATCTCACTTGGCCGCTGTAAAACGCATCTTCCGGTATCTCAAAGGTACCATGAATATGGGTCTTTGGTATCCCAAAGACTCAGGTTTTGATCTAATTAGGTATTCAAATTCTGATTTTGCAGGATCTAAAGTAGATAGAAAGAGCACAACTGGCAGCTGCTATACCCTCCCCTCAACCGACCCCCAAACACTCTCCCATACTCTCACCACCCACCGACCCCTCCCTCGTACCGACCCACCTCCTCTTCGGCACCACCACTACCCCTCCTCCCCCTTATCTACCGAATACCTCCCAAACCCCCATCCTTTTTACATCCGAGGTACTTGTCGATATCGTTGATACCAATCGACATGAACGTTTACTTGGTGCCCAATTTGCCACTCTTCAGGAGGAGTTCGGTCATTTCCTTGCCTACACAGGTCATCGGGTCACTGTCCTGGAACAAAACTCTATCCGGGATACACAAATCTTTTGTGACCTGGATTTCAACAACTCCCATCTCACCGAAATCCTTAAGCTTCTCCGAGATCAGAATATCGACCTTCACACGATCTAGATTGGCTTCTTCAACTACCTGGAAGCCATGCAATAGGATGTGGTTGGTATGGTCGTTCCTCTAACTAACTCAGTGGAAGACATCACTAGTCGGTTGGACAAGTTCATTGCAGATAATATCAACCTTACTTTATCCATAGCATCTCTCAAAGCCTCTTCTGATACTAGGGCTAAGGAAGTTAGTTATATCTCTAAAGACCAAGGTCATCTCCCAGGACTTGGTAAATGAACAGATATGGACTCCCTTACCTGTCTTCAAAAAAAGGTCGATGATCTTCCTGAGTCGGTTGCCAAATCTCGTTCGAAAGAATGGGATCTTGATCTGGGTGATGCAGCTTCGGAAGTGGGGATCGGGCTTGTCTCCACCGAATTGATCGGCGGATGGGTCGTGTGTCGACCAAGGTTGGGGTTTCTTCTTTGTCGACCGCTGAGGGGGAGAAACCTATTGACGGGGAGTATCATATCCCTCATGTCAAAATTACCAGCGTCCACCAAGGAGAGGGCACCGACCATTCGGTTGCAGCCGAAAAGGTCGATGTATCTAAGGGGGAGCCAAAGAAAGACAAAGGGAAGACGAAGCTGACACCCGAGGAGGAATCTTTCGGATTAAAGCGATTTAAGAAGACAAGAACCAAACGCTCTTCGGATGTTCTAAGGCTACAACCTCCCCCAAAGATAACCTCTCAGTTTGGAATGTCGGCCGAGGAATTGAAGGTGGCCGAGCAAGATCAAAAATCTTTTGATGTATCAAAAGAGCTTGCTTGAAAACTAGCTGAAGAGGAAGTTGAGAAGGCAAAAATCTCGGTTGATCCTATCGGGGCTCAAAAGCTGGAGCTTGGAACAGTCGGCCAAAGAGTCAGAAAAGCACAAGGAAAAATGTATTTGATGGTACCGAAAAACTCTCACTACCCGAAGAACCAACTCCCCAATCACCGATGTTAAAATCATTGGGCCTAAAAAGTCAAGTGACTTCACCTGGTTGATCATTTCAAGGGAGGATGGATCCAAATGAACCGACAAGCTTGAATGGCTTCGGGTTTATGGTGTTAGTGAGTGGTTTGAAATTTTCGATCGCCTAAACAAGAGTAGGAGTTCCTTTAAAGCTCAAGTTGAAGACTTCATTTTTGATCTTCAGAAAAAGATGAAATCCTACCAATTAATGTACCAAATCAAGCACTCCCCTGCCGAGCAAAAATTCATTGATAAGCTCAAAGCTAATAACTCATCTTCCTCCTCCAAGTCGAAGTCTCGGTCGGCTAAGAAAGAAGGCGTTTTTCAAGAAATGGCCAACGAAGGAAAGGTTCCAAAATACTCCAAACTTGACCTATCTCTGCTAACTTTAGTGCCTCAGCCTTCAACTATCGTCATCCTCGAGCCTGTGTATGGGATCTTCTTCAACGATGGCTTCAGCCAAATTCGCTTCTTTAGAGAAAATCAAGTTCCCATTGCCGACAACATCTTTTTATCTGGGATTCCTCAAATCATCCCAATGGTTGACCATGCAGTGGCTCTCTTCCAAGTTGTAACCGAAGAATTAAAGAAGAAGGACTTCATTCAGAGTCATCCTTTTGAAGAATCTTAGATAGTCTATCTTTATTGTACTTGAATCTTTTGCTTCGTATTGAAATCTTTCTTATAATACTAATACAAGTACAATTTTCTTTTGAGTAAATAGTGTGTATAGTTTAATCTTTCATTCATTTTTACTTATAAATGTCGGATACTCTAAAAAATACAAAAAGAAACAAAAAGAATGGCCTATGTGATAAAGAACCCAAAAAGAGTAAAACAGAGTCAAAATGCATTATTCATTAACTCTACTCTTTTATTCAAGAATGGGATGCCATCATCAAAGAGGGGGAGATTGTTGGGTCATCAAGGATTTGAAGATGACCTCCTCTTCGGTTTGTTATTTCTTATATGTAAAATGATGTACATCTCCATATTTAGTTTATTTTAAGGTTCTTTGTAATAGCTTAGTTGTGCTTTAGAAGATCAGTGAAATCGAAGACCAACCGAATTCAAAAAGAATTGACCCCACTGATGCGGATCAAGACAAACTTCATAGTAACTAAGTTACATCTGCCGAAGACATGCTCTTTCTTCGGCAAACTATACTCATGCCGATTTGACAAGTTTGGTCGGCAGACATTCTTCTTGCCGATCCCTCTCTATTTTGGCAGACTTCCCCTTGCCGAATAAAGACTTGATCGGCCAGTTCCTTTAATGGTCAAATCATCATGATTTGACTGTACTTCTTTTCTCCAACATCCTCCTGTCAAAAGGAATGGAACCTTCTATTGCACAGAAGATATTCACCCATGTTCTAAATTGATGGAGACCTTCTCCAAAAGATCTCAAAAAAAAATTTGTAACCGATATATTTTAATAAGATATTGCCTTATCAAGGTACAAAGGTCTTCTTTGTATCTTGATAAGTCATTTCAAATATCTTATTTTATTGAAAAAACTCTCAAGGATCCAATCTCAGTTTGACAAGTGTCCTTTGCATTCAATGATAAGGTAGTATATAAAGGTAAAGATATCTTCCATGCAAGCCACGCTTTTACAAGAGAACTCAGTGCACTCAAGAAAGTTGGCTGCCCCATTTTCTCATCCTCATAGCTTTTAAACTTTGTGCTTTCAAAGTTGTGTTCTAGTTTTACTTTGTGAAAAGATTGTTAGAATAGTTCATCCATTCTTTCCGCAACGATCTTTAAAGTTTTCTATGTATAATTCTTGATAGTGATATCAATAACAGAATTAAAATTAAGTGAAATTTTGTGTACTGTATTGAACGCCCCCTTTTCTACAATACTTGTTTTACTTTCTTGTTTACTTTGGGACCATCATATATATTAATTAAGTACTTAACATTCAAATAAAACCATGGTATAAAAAGACATTAGATTTATCGAGTTGGGTTAGGTTCAAATGACCCTAACCCATTTCCAACCCAATACCTATGTTTTGAAGATTTTACAAATTGATTAGGTATCGAGTGACTTCGACTTGGTTTAGTCAGGTTGATCGATTGTTTTTGCACCCCTAGTCTAATTAATAACGTTTTTATTTTTTGTTTACATTTATAAAAGTAAAATTAAGGGACTGTTTGTTTACATCATAGTTCCACAAAGAGGCAACCCCTGAATCGCTAAGAGGTGAAACTTGTTTGGCGAAAAAAAAGTCTACCTCTTAATGGTTCTAGAACCCTCTGAATGATTTTGTATCTTGTGCCTCCCTTAACCATTCAGCGCCCTAATTTCATTATGTACAATTCCAGACAACCATATTTTATTTGCACTATATCATAAGAGCACCTTAATCATTCTGACAACTTAATCATTCTGCACCAAATCATTTAGCAACTGTCAAACAACCCCTAACATTGGTTAATCATTTACGGTTTTTAAAAAACAAAATTGGTATACGAATTTACTTTTATATTTTCTTTATTGCTTTAACAGGAAAAAAGTGTAACTGAATGGGTAGATTATTTTTGTAATATATTCTTTGAGAAAACATGTATCATTATTCGAATTCGAATTCAATAAGAATAAGAGGGCGTTTGGTTTATAAAATGGAATTTGATGGAATTGGAATCCATCGAAGGAATTTGACTTTGAAGAAATTGAAATGGAATTTGACCACGCGTTTGGTTGGTAGGAATTCAATTCCATCATTTAAGTGAAGGAATGATGAATTCCTTAAACTGTGGAATTCAATGGAATTGGAAGGATTCCATCGCTTTCATTCTGTGAACCAAACATGGGCTTTGAATTTGGTCAATGGAATTGGTTAATCCAACTTCTTCCAATACCATGAACCAAACAGCCCCTAAACTCTTACCTGGTAAATGCTTGCCGAGTCATTTATCTTACTGGGTGAATATGGCATGAGTCGATAATCTTATCCGGTAAGATCGATTATAAGGATGGAGAGTTTTACCCGACAAGTGAGGATGACGACTCTCACTCGGTAAGCGCTTACCGGGAAAATTGTTGCATACGATACCGTTTTGATGTAGTACAATATAATTTGGTAAAGTGAGTTAGAATGTTGATTCTTACTGATAAGCGCTTACCTGGTAAGCGTTTGGGTAAATGACCCACAAGATATTCTTTTTCACTTTTTTGAAAATCTGTAAAATTATTTGACTCCAAATTTTATCTAAATAATTATGCATGGAAATTGCTTAAAAAGACTTTGCATGAAATGGAGATGTAAAATGAAAAAGTCAAGACATCAAAATGGAGGTTAAACATGGTGGCTTTGTCACAGTGGGCCACGTGACTTCATTGTGGCTTTATGGTGTCCAAACCCACTTCATTCTTGCGTGAGACACTGTAGTTTTTATAGCATAAAATTTGTTGGGCGAGTTTGATAATTCCAAGTCACATGAGAGCCACGCGAAAGAGCTTTGGATGGTTACTAATTGCAGTTTTTCAGCTTCTATTCTTTTATGTGATGCTCTCCATATTTTTTGTGTATCGCTCTAGAAAAATATATCGTTTCATCTCTCCCAACAATTAGCATAGATATTACGATAGCAATAACACTGTAATCATCTTCATCGATTTCTCCATTTTTCTCAAGCATTGTAACATCGTCGATTATAGTGGACTTCTCGGTGGTCTCCTCCGCCTGTGGTTTTTCCCGTTTTGGGTTTTCCACGTAAATCCGGTGTCCTTCTCTCCTTTATTTTTATTTCTGTCAAGTTTTCGATTATTATTTTGTGGTTGTTATTATTCCGTTGAGAGATATGAGTTTATCGTTTCCACATTACGAACTCATTTTAGTTTATTTTGGATCTTGGGTTGATTTCGATTAAGTTTCAACTTGGTTCGCTCTCATTTTGTGGGTTCGATCAAGTGTGGTGTGATCGGAATTTGCAACAAGTGGTATCTGAGCTCTCGGGTTTTGTCGATAGACTACGTTTTGTGATTTTCTCAATTGGGTTTTGTTCGATATGTCGACCATGAAGATCGATTTGTCGTTGCTTGATAGGAATACTTGGTTTCCTCTTTGGAAGATTAAGATGAGGGACGTGTTGATACAAATGGGTTTACATTGGTGTATCGAGGGTCGTGATGCGATGCCCGCAACGTGGAACGAGGAGTTGAAAGATTATAACGATTTGAGAATGATATCTCAAATTCGCCTACACTTATCAAACGATGTTTTACAAGATGTGTGTGATGAGACAACTACGGCTGAAATGTGGGAGAAGTTAGAAAATTTGTTGATGACCAAGAGTTTACCCAACAAACTCCACATGAAACAAAGGCTTTATACTCATCGATTACAGGAGGGTGGCTCCATTATCGAACACATCTCAATGTTCAAGGAGATTGTTGAAGACTTGAAGAACTTGAATGTGTCGTACGATGAGGAAGACTTAGGTTTGATTCTCTTGTGTTCGTTTCCACCGTCATTCGCTAACTTCATGGATACCATTATTTATAGCCGAGATTCGTTGTCATTGGAGGAGGTCTATGCATCTTTGAATGAGAAGAATAAGATGAAACAGATTGCTAATGTTACCAAGGCGGCCGAAGGCCTTACTATAAGAGGAAGACAGTCGGAGAGAGATTTCAAGAGCCCGGGGAGATCAAGGTCGAAATCCAAGGTCAAGAGAAAATTTTGCAACTTTTGTAAGAAGAAGGGTCACGTTATTGATGAGTGCTACAAGCTACAGAACAAAAACAAAGACAAAGGAAAAGGGTTTTCTAGTCAATCTCACGCGGATGTTGCCGAAGATGATACGGGTGATTTGATGGTTGTGATGGATGATGTGAATGCTTCACCACCCGAGTGGATTCTTGACTCGGAATGTACCTACCACATGTGCCTAAACCGTGACTGGTTTTCCACTTATGAGCCTTGCTCGTGGTCGGTTCGGGTTGGGAATGGTGCTTTGTGCAAGATAGTGAGTCAAGATAATGTCTGAATCAAGATGTACGATGGGGTCATCCGAACTTTGGGTAACGTTAGACATGTACCCGATATTAAAAGGAACTTGATTTCACTTCGTAGTCTTGACATCAAAGGCTACAATTTCATTGGTGAAGGTGGAGTTATCAAAGTGGTTAGAGGTAATCTTGTCTACTTGAAGAGCACTAGGCAAAGTGTGGATTTGTATGTTTTGACGGGCACTACCATCATGAGAGATGCTCAGGTAGCTTCATCGAATCTTTCTAATGTTGATAAAAAAAAGTTGTGGCATATGAGACTCGGGCATATGAGTGAAGCCGGTATGATGAAGTTGAGCAAAAGGAATCTTTTGGGTAGCCAAGCAATCGAGAAACTCCCATTTTGTGAGCATTGTGTATATGGGAAGCAAAAGAAGGTGTCATTCTTGAGTGCAACTCATACAACCAAGGCGATTCTTGAGTACGTGCATTCAGACCTATGGGGGCCGACGAAAGTCCCATCGCATGGTGGTGCTGTTTACATGTTGACTATTATCGATGACTACTCGCGTAAGGTATGGGCTTATTTCTTGAAACATAAAAGTGATGTGTTTGTTACCTTCCGTGATTGGAAGACTATGATAGAAAAACAAACCGACAAGCATGTCAAATATCTCCGGACCGATAATGGTCTAGAGTTTTGTTTGGCGGAGTTTAATGCCTTTTGTACTATTTAAGGCATTACTAGACTAGTCAAGGCATTACTAGACACCATTCGGTAGTTCACACTCCCCAACAAAATGGTGTGGCGGAACGCATGAACCGAACGATCATGGAAAAGGTTTGGTGTATGTTGTCAAACTCTGGTTTGGCAAAAGCATTTTGGGCCGAAGACGCCTCAACAACTTGTTATATTATTAATAGATCTCCCTCATATGACCTTGACAAAAAGACACCTTTTGAGGTGTGGTCGGGTAAACCTGCTAATTATTCTAACTTGAATGTATTTAGATGTCCCGCTTCTTCCAAAGTGGACAATGGTAAACTTGAGCCGAGAGCTGTTAAATGTATATTTATGGGTTTCAAATATGGTGTAAAAGGTTTCAGATTGTGGTGTCCGGAGACTCGGAAGATCATTGTTAGTAGGGATGTCACTTTTGATGAAAGCTCTATGTTGTGTAAGCCTTTCGTTTCTGATCAGCCGAAGGTAGATGTTCCTTGTTCTTCTGAGAGATCTCGAGTGGAGGTGGAGCTACCAGGTGGAGCTACCAGTTGGAGCTAAGACGACTTCTTCTACCGGCTCACAGTCGTCTTCGTCTTCGTTGTCTAATGGTGAGGATGATGGTGCTTCTAATTCGCCACCACCCGAGCCACAACCCTGCATTTCCAGGGATCGAGGTCAAAGACAGATAGTCTGTCCTGTACGGATTGCTGAAGTTGAGGTGGTAGCCTGTGCGTTTAGTGTTGCCTTCGAGATAGAGTCAGTTGAGGATCCGTCTACGTATATGGAAGCGATTGATTCTGAAGATTCAGAAAAGTGGATTGTGGCAATGCATGATGAGATGGAGTCCCTACACAAAAATGATACTTGGGAGCTCGTTCCTCTTCCCAAAGGTAAAAAGGAAATAAAGTGCAAATGGATCTATAAGAAGAAGGAAGGGATACCAGATGTAGAGCCTCCCAGATACAAGGCTCGGCTTATGGCAAAGGGATTCAGTCAGATTCCAGGTATTGATTTCACAGATATTTTCTCACCTGTAGTTAAGCATTCTTCTATATGTGCATTATTGAGCATTGTAGCTTTGCATGATCTTGAGCTTAAGCAGTTAGATGTTAAAACTACATTTCTCCATGGTGAGTTAGAGGAAGACATTTATATGGATCAACCTCAAGGTTTTGTGAGTGTTGGTCAAGAGGATTTGGTTTGTCGGCTAAAGAAGTCCTTGTATGGTTTGAAGCAATCACCAAGGCAATGGTACAAAAGGTTCGATACTTTTATGACTTCACATGGTTTCTCACGTTGTTTATATGGCAGTTGTGTTTATATAAGGAAATGTGAAGATGGTTCGTTTGTCTACCTATTGCTATATGTGGACGATATGCTCATAGCTTTAAAGAACAAGGAAGACATCCAAGAGGTCAAGGATCAATTAAATTCGGAGTTTGAAATGAAGTACTTGGGCAAAGCTCGAAAAATTCTTGGCATGGAGATTTCTAGAGACCGAAAGGCGGGAACTTTGACACTTAGTCAAAGGAGCTATATCGAGAAGGTGTTGAAGAGATTCAACATGGATGGTGCCAAAACGGTAAATACTCCTATTGCTGCTCATTTCAAATTATCTGCTCGACAATGCCCCGCTTCTGATGAAGAAAAATAATATATGTCTCGGGTTCCTTACTCTAGTGCGGTTGGGTCATTGATGTACACGATGATCTATACGAGACCGGACTTAGCCTATGTTTTGAGCATGGTGAGTCGTTATATGGCTAATCCGGGTAAAGAGAACTGTAAGGCGGTTCAGTGGGTTCTCCGGTACTTATCAGGTACTAGAGATCATTGTTTGTGTTTTGGGACTTCAAGAGACGGTGTTCAAGGGTATGTTGATTCTGACTATGGTGGAGATATGGATGGCCGACGCTCTCTTACCGGGTATGTGTTTACTATGGGGTCATGTGCCATCAGTTGGAAGGTCATTCTTCAACCGACGGTTGCTCTTTCTACAACTAAGGCCTAATACATGGCCGTTACCGAGGGTTTTAAAGAGGCGATATGGCTTAAAGGCTTGTTCAATAGACTTAGAGGTGATGAGCGCACGGTGGACTCTGTATTCTGTGACAATCAGAGTGGCATCTTCTTAACGAAAGATCAAATGTTCCACGAGCGCACAAAGCATATTGATGTGTGATTTCATTTTATTAGAGAGGTCATTGCTAAGGGATACTTCAAAGTGAGGAAGGTTTCCACTCACGTTAATCCGGCTGATATGATGGCCAATGTTCTTTTGACGGCTAAGTTTGGTTTGTTTACAAACTTGGTCGGAATCCGTGGTTTAGCGTAGCCCATGAAGGGCCGGCAGAGGAGGTATGTGCTTGTTAATCCACTTTCGATAAGTCATATTCAATTCACTATTTTCTTGTTGATGATGTGTTTTGAAGCTTGTGTTGGAGCTTTGTTTCATGAAGGAGAATGTTTGTTGGGATGATGCAATTGTGGAGTCAAAGGTGGAGATTATAAAATTATTTGACTCCAAATTTTATCCAAATAATTATGCATGGAAATTGCTTAAAAAGGCTTTGCATGAAATGGAGATGTAAAAGGAAAAAGTCAAGACATCAAAATGGAGGTCAAACATGGTGGCTTTGTCACAGTGAACCACGTGACTTCATTGTGGCTTTGTGGTGTCTAAACCCACTTCATTCTTGCGTGAGACACTGTAGTTTTTACAACATTAAATCTGATGGGCGAGTTTGATAATTCCAAGTCACATGAGAGCCACGCGAAAGAGATTTGGACGGTTACTAATTGCAGTTTTTCAGCCTCTATTCTTTGATGTGATGCTTTCCATATTTTTTGTGTATCGCTCCAGAAAAATAGATCGTTTCATCTCTCCCAACAATTAGCATACATATTACAGTAACATTAACACTGTAATTATCTTCATCGATTTCTCCATTTTTCTCAAGCATTGTAACATCGTCGATTATATTGGACTTCTCGGTGGTCTCCTCAGCCCGTGGTTTTTTCCGTTTTGGGTTTTCCACGTAAATCCGGTGTCGTTCTCTCCTTTATTTTTATTTCCGTCAAGTTTTCGATTATTATTTTGTGGTTGAGTATTATTCCGTTGAGAGATACGAGGTTATCGTTTCGTCATTACAAACTCGTTTTAGCATTACAAACTCGTTTTAGTTTATTTTGGATCTTGGGTTGATTTCGATTAAGTTTCTACTTGGTTCGGTCTCATTTTATGGGTTCGATCAAGTGTGGTGTGATCGGAATTTGCAACAAAATCAAATATGACTTGCTAGCAAAACTGATTTGATTTATTAAATAAAAATCAAAACATTTATTTAATAAGAAAATCACCTACGTACTATGTAAACATGTAACCCAAATCCGTTTTAAGTTGCAGGTAGTTTTGACGATGTTTTAGAAGCATTTTTTAATTTTGAACCTAATCATCTTGTTTTTCAATTTGCTCGTAAGTTATTTAAATTCAATCCCGTAACATCGCTATCATAAAATGAGGACATAATTTGGCTTTTGGTTACATTTGAAAACATACCTTTATCTTGCGCAATGTGCAAATAGACAAATTTTATGATGTAGACCAATAACAAACAAAATATGAATAAATTGTTTGGGAATGATGTACGCATATTGTTTTTGTGCCTTAATAGTCGAAAAAGGACTTGGTTAGCATTAAGCACCGTTTCCTCAAACGTAAAGTATATTTCTCGTGTATGGGACAACTGTCAATTGATCAACAACTATACATGATGATTTAAAACGTATGAAAATTTTGTAGTTTTTGAACTGAGAGAAAAAAAAAAGATAAAAGCAAACCTAGTTCAGTTAAATTTCAAGGCCTATAAGGGGTGAAGATTATCGTTTTGATCATTTAATTTTTATGATCCAAACTCTCTTTTCTCAATGTTTTGTAACTGAAAAAAAACATGAAATTAACTTCATACAAAAATTCAACTACCAATTGATCATCATGTTATTTTGCAACGATAAATAGTTGTAACGGTTATAACGGAGACTTCTTCAGTCAATCTAATATTCTAAACAAATAAAATGTTTGATTTAATAGATAATTTAATTAAAGCTTCCTCTAGTATTTAAACATTTAAATCACCATCACTTGCGTTAGAAATAAGAACAACATTATAAAGAAGACATGAAGGGGTGGTGGCGCAGTTGGCTAGCGCGTAGGTCTCATAGCATTCTAAGTTATCCTGAGGTCGAGAGTTCGAGCCTCTCTCACCCCATTTTTTTTTTATTTGTCAAGCCGATTAACCATGTTATTTAATAATAATAATTAAAAAAAAAAACACACATATCTACTTTTTCTACTTGTCCAACCTATTAACCATGATATTTAATTTAAAGAAAAAAAACATATATCTACTTTTTACTTGTCAAGCCTATTTACCATGTTATTTAATTAAAAAAAAAACATATATCATTTGTACAATCAACACAAGTCAATTTCAATCATCTAGTAAATATGTAATATATCTATTGAACATGTGTGGATTCAAAAATATCTTGATTGGTTCTAATATAAAATATTAATTATAATTAATAAACTATAATCATCTTTCATAAATATCCAAATCCTTATAAAAGAGAACTTTCATCATTTCAATAAATATTAAGGGGCCGATTGGTACATGGAATTTGAAGGAATTGGAATGGCCAATTCTATTGACCAAATTTCAAGGTCATGTTTGGTTCATGGAATGAAAGCAATGGAATCCTTCCAATTTCATTGAATTCCACAATTCAAGGAATTCATAATTCCTTGGCTTTAAGTGAAGGATTTGAATTCCTACCAACCAAATGCGTGGTCAAATTCCATCAAATTTCATTATGCGAACCAAACGCCCCCTTAGAGTTGTTCATGAGTGGGACGACCTGCTAGACCTGTCCTATCTGGCCCGCTAGAAAAGCGGTCTTTTACTATTATTCTCTAATAAATGGACGAGTTTGTTAAAATTAATGGGTGGATTTGGGTGATACAAAAAAAAAAATTGGGTAACCTTTTTAATTAATTAGCTTTTGTAACTAACATTTACAAATAAAATTAAAAATCCTTGATACTTACCAATTCCCACTATAATTATGACTCATGATAATGATAATAACACTCTTTGAAAATCTATAAAGTAAGAGCATAATTATTTTAATTGATCAATTTCTTATTATCATGTTTGGTCATGTCCTTTATTGGTGCTCCATATTTTGTGAAACAATTTTTTATACATTATTGTACATTGTTATGTATTTACGTTTGATTTCAAGTTGTAAAGTTATTATGTATTTTAAATCATTTTACATGATATGTGATTTTATATAAGTTTTTTTCCCTTTAAAATGTTATAAAAAAACAATTAGGCTCGTTAGTCATGGGCAAGCCCGGCCAATTTATAAGGCGGACAAGGGCAAAAAAATCTCAAACTCGTAAAAAGGGGCTTGGATTTGTTATATGAGGCTCGTTGGACAAAAACAAAATAGGTTAGCCCCGACTCAGGGCCGACCCAAGCCCACAAGTGATCAGCTCTAATAAATATCTCAACTGATTGGGTTGTACAAATGGGATTGGATGCATTTGAAACGTCCTCTTCCTTTCAATACCATTAACTATTTTGTTATTTAATATAGTTATTCTTATTCTTGTGAAAACTTTTCTTTCATGATGAGATTTTTTTATGCTTATTTGATGTGTGAGTAGTTGATGAATTACAATGAGTTCCTAGTGCATCAAATCCTTGTTCACCTTTCACTTACAGAGGAAGAGCATACAAACACATTCTTTTTGTTATTGATATCCTCACATGGTTGTAATGTAATACATTATTGGCTTTTAGCCCAATCACCCATCTCTTCCCTGTTCCAAGTCCAATTTGAGCATATATGGTAATTTCAAGTTCCATAAGTCATTTGTAATCTTATAAGTCTACAAAAACACAATTGAAAATATAAAGAAAAAGCTATACAGTAAAGAATGATAATAGTAGTTGCATGTACTTACACCGATCATCATAGCATTATTTCTCACAATTAATTTTGGGGAAATTGACTTTATCTTCACAATTGGTTTGCTAGTCATTTCTCCCCAGGTTTTACCAAAATGTCACTACCTCCACAAATGACACGTCCGCAAATTGCAGAGGGGTGAAAAAGTAAAAAAAGTTTCTAAACAAGTCTGCAAGTATAGGGACCAATTTTGTAAATTTATCTAAGTCCGCAAGTCTATGTCTGCAAGTTGAAGACATGTTAAATTGGTTGGTCCCTGTAAAAGTAGTGACTTTTTTGGGTTAAAAAAAGGAGAGAAATGACTAGGAGACCAATGTGAAGATAAAAATGGCTATTTGGGCCAATTTCCCTTAATTTTGTGCCAACATCATCGCATTTATGTTCATGTTGCATAAACATTACAAAAATTAAATTATATTTGTTTCAAAGATATTTGATTCGGAGTCGATATGATGGGATAACATCCTTATCAAATTTTGAGAACTTTTGAACTAACCTGTCTTGCACTTCAACCAAGTAATTGTTTTTTAGGGGTTCATTCAATTGAGAACTTTGTAACTTGTGATAACCGGGAGATCTAATCTCAACCACAAATCAAAAGATAAATTACGAAATTAATAATTTTGATAATTTGAATTAAAACTTTAATTAAAGGGCATTTTAGGTATTTTAGAAATCTAATCTCTCCTCTCTCCTCTGTCCGACGAACCTTATTCCAGCGAACACCATATGAATACAATATACACAATGTGATACCTAAAAAAATCGCACTGTTAAAAGGAATACATACAAACGATCCTCATTGTGATACCTAAGATACATACATTATGCACATCGTGATACTTACAACGTGTTCACAAGACCAACGTTGTAATACCCATTGTATAACGTTGATACCCACTGTGATTCATTGTTTACAACGTGTTAACAACACCAAATGTTAATTTTGGTAATACAAAATGGAAATATGGAGAGAGGGGGTTGTTAAATAATTTAATTAAATAAAAAATGGAAATAGCAAATTACTAATTTGCCCTTTTACTTTATTTTAAAAAATAATATTAATTATCTTAAATGATTGACTCACATTGGATCTCACGGTTATCACAAACTACCGAGTTCTGATTTGATTAGGCCCACTGTTTTTTAATCCTCCATGTACCTTTCATAAGGAATCACAATCAAGTTCTTGTAAAACTGTAACAACCCAAAATTTAAAGTATCACATAGATTAAAATATCCCCAAAACGGGTCCCAAGTACAAGCGGTTCAAAAATAAATAAACGAGATTAATAGCGGAAGTCTCATCTACAGTCGATAAATTTCTATAACTAGGTAAGCTTCCAACTCCAGAACAAAGTGCACTCTATCCGACATCCACTCCACGACTCTACACCCTTTCCTTCCCTTTACGGGAAGTGTCACTAGCGCTCTTCCCTGAAAATGGGTTTATAGTTTGAAAAAACGAGGGTTAGACCGGAAGGTCTATTGAGTTCCAAATAAAACATGCATATACCCAAATATTACCATAAATAAATTTTACAATTTTAAAACACCGCACAGTAACAAACTCGGTAAAATACGAATGTCAATACCCATTTTTACATGCAAAGCGTAACCGTGATCGAGGTCCAAGCAGACTCCCCTTTCGCCCCGGGGCCCAAGCAGACTCCCCTTTTTCCATCCATATGCACAGATAACGAATTTCACGTGCATGCGATCACCCATATAAATTCCAAGGATCAAGAAGATCATGTGCCAAACATTATTACCCAATCCGCATGATCATATATCCAAAACATAAATAAAATTCACATAATTTATAAAACGTACGTAAAATAATGTTTGGAACAAATTATGTATCTCGTTTAACCCATATCAGATTTTTGCTGCATAATAAGAATTTGCGCGGTTAAATAGTTGGCGGAAACTCACCTGATTGCGAGAGGTTTGACACATGTAAACGATCTTTACACCGGACAGTTGACTCCTACAGATCGGTCACAATTATACAATTAACTCGACTGACCAGACTATTTTTAACTCAGGTAATTTTCCTATTTAGAACCCGATTATAAGGAAAAGGGATGAATTTGATTGGGTTGGCCATGTACCACTAGGCCCGTGACCTAGCCCAACAGATTTGGGTCTCGGCCTAACTCACACCCGCCTCATACTTGAACCCCGCATGGAGGTGGCCCGGGTGAACAAATCCCAAGGCACAAGATGTGACCCGGGTGGTTCGACCCCCGGCTGGAAGTGAAGCCCGGGTGGCTCGACCCCCGGCTGGAAGCGAGACCCCGGTGGCTCGACCCCTGACTATGAAACGAAGCCCGGGTGGTTCGACCCTCGACTGCGACTGAAACCCGCCTCGGGCGATTTGAGGTTTTTCTCGATCACGACTCAAATAGATAAAAATCCAACAATCCAATCAACCTGAAAGTTTGATCTAGAGGGAGGAATGCATTCTAACTCAAGACTAATGCTCAACAACCCTTCATCAGATAACTTATTTTCCCCGAACATTCCTTAATACCAAGTTTTCCAATAAAGAAGAAATCAAATCCCAGCTTAAACATATGAGCAATATTCCCAAACTCCTAACTAAAATGAATCATATTAGCATTACAAAAGATATTTTATATGTATTAATAGAGATTTTACCTCAATGATTAGCTTCCCAAAATTCTTCTTCTTCTTGCCAAAAATTGCCTTCCTCTTCTTTCTTATTAGGGGGGAGCATCGGACGGGTTTGGGTGGAGTGGGTTAAAACCCGATCGGGTTTTGGGGTTGGGTAAAGAGACCCGACCTTCATGATTTCGGGGTGAGATTTTTTCGGGTTCGGATAAAAATCGGGTAGGACGGGTTCAGGCGGATTCGGGTGGGTTCGATTTAAAATTTTGCTTGTATCTATAGTCTAGCTCATGCCTTTTAAGTTTAGGTATCATAATTCATAAGCATGCATAGCCTATAAACCCTATGTAGCATAAGAGATCAAGATATGTATGATGTATCTGTATACTTATATACAAGCAACTTTATGAAACATGAATTTTAAAAAGAAAGGTATTCTCATTTCCCAAATCCAATGCATAATGGTTTGATGCTTGTATGGATGTGTAAGTTGTAATATGATGATGATGAAGGAATGTATGCAAGTCTCATAAATTACTATTTAGACAGTAAATTACTATTTTCGAACTAAACCCTCAATTTATGATTTCTATTTAGACAATAATAGTAAAATTTTGGGTTTTCGGGCGGGTTCGGGTGGAGGGTAGGCAAACCCAACCTGAAACCTACAATCCTATTTAAATTTCGGTTTTCGGTCTTCGAATTCTAATTAAAATTGGGTCTTGGTTTAAACCACAAAATTCGGTTCAGGTTGGGTGGGTTCATCAGTTTAGTTCGGGTTTTGCTCAGCCCTATTTCTTATCCAGCCGCCAATAAAATGATCAGAAGAGAGGGATGTTGGGATGTAGGCTTCGACCCATTAAGGGGGAGACACAGATGGGAGCCGGCCCTAGGCCCTCTAACCCTAGTCTCCTTAATTAGGAGATTACCCTAATTATGTTTCTCTATATATTAATCTCATTGTACTTGTAAACATTGTAGCACTTAATATAAAGAAAACCCTAGTTCCCCTCGTGGATTAGCACGATCACCCTGATCGTGTGAACCACGTAAAATTCTTGTGTTCTTCTCTTGATTTTGGTTTGTGTCATTGTGTATGTAACGTTTAACCCTAACAACTGGTAGCAGAGCTTTAGGCTCTTGATCTGTTACACTCAATCGCCACGGTCCACTGTCGTCGCCCCGAGTCGCGCCCGTGCCATCTCCAAGCCGCGCCCGTGCCGTCTCCGCGCCACCCCGTGCTGTGCCCACGCCACCCCGTGCCATCTCCGCGCCGTCGCCGCACCGCTGCTAAAAGATTCCTTGTTTTTCTGTTTGTCTATCGCCAACAGTTTGGGATAATGGCTGAAGACGGAAAAATCAGGATTGAAAAGTTTGACGGACAAGATTTTGGATGGTGGAAGATGCAAATCGAGGATCTGCTGTGTCAGAAGGACTTGGATCAAGCCTTGATAGGAATAAAACCCGAGAAGATGGAAGACGTTGTATGGGCTTTTCTAGACAGAAAATCCGTGGCTGTTATCAGATTTACACTGGCCAAGAATATGGCCTTTAACATTGTGAAGGAAACTACTGCATGTGGAATTGTGGATTGATGAAATCTTTGTCAAACATGTATTAAAAACCTTCTGATTCTCATAAGGTATTTCTGATAAGACAGTTAGTAAACACCAGAATGAGAGAACGTATGTCTGTTACCTCACACATTAATTATTTCAATACCATTATATCCCACTTGTTATATGTTGATATTAAGTTTGAAGATGAAGTCCAAGCTTTGCTTTTGTTATCCTCGTTACCGGAAAGTTGGTCGGGAACTGTCACTGCCATTAGTGGTTCAACTGGAACCTCTAAACTTACCTTTGAGGGCATACGTGACTTCATCCTAGGAGAGGACATAAAGAGACGGAGTTCTAGAGAATCATATAGTGATTTGCTAAGCACTGAAGGGAGAGGTAGAAAGACAGAAAGAGGTAATGGCAGAGGCAGAGGCAGGTCAAAGTCTAGAAAGAGGATCCAGTCAAAGCCAAGGAAAGATATCCAATGTTGGAAGTGAGTGCAAAGAAACTGGCACTTCAGAAATCAATGCCCTAAACAATCAGATGGAAACAGAGAGGTGAACGCAGAAACTGATGATTCAGATGAAGCCCTTATCTACTATGTTGAGAATTCAACAGAGTCTTGGATCTTGGATTCCGGTGCATCCTTTCATACTCCTTATAGCATGAAGATGATGAAGAATCTACGGACAGGTAACTTTGGTAAAGTTCGTTTAGTTGACCATCGCACTCTTGACATCACAGGAATAGGTGACACAGACAAAAATACTTCATTGGGTACCACTTGGAACTTGAAGGACGTTCGGGTCATTCCCAGCCTTGAGAAAATGTTGATTTCTACTGGGCAGCTGGACAACCAGGAATTTAGAACTACCTTCGGTGATGGGCAATGGAAGGTTGTCAAACAAAACCTTGTAATTGCCAGGGTAAAAAACGAGACACCTTATACATGGTTGATGTTCCTAATAGCGTGGTGAATGCAGTAACCAGCGGGATGAATCCTTCCAGATTGTGGCATCAACGTCTCGGCCACATCAATGAAAAAGGAATGAAGATGCTCGTTGCAAAAGGGAAGTTTCCTGAACTAAAAAGCGTGGATTCAGAATTCTGTGAATCCAGTGTTCTTGTCAAGAAAAAGAAGGTATCATTTGTGAAGACGGGTCAGACACCGAAAGCTCAGAAATTAGAGCTTGTTCACACGGACGTTTATGGACCGACACCAGTTTCTTCCTTGGGAGGATCAAACTACTATGTGACCTCCATCGATGACTCAACACGCAAGGTATGGGTTTACTTTCTTAAAAATAGGTTTGATGTTTTCAATACTTTTAAGAAATGGAAAACTGTTGTTGAATTGGAAACTAACCTAAAGGTAAAGTGCTTGAAGTCAGATAATGGTGGAGAATACATTAGCACAGAGTTCACTGACTATTGTGCTAAACATGGCATTCGGATATTAAAGACAGTTACAGGCACTCCTCAACAGAACGGAGTGGCAGAAAGGATGAACAGAAATTTAAATGAAAGGTCCAGGAGTATGAGACTTAATGTCGGGCTTCCAAACACGTTCTGGGCTGATGCATTTAACACTGCAGCTTATCTTATTAACCAAGGAATATCAGTACCATTGGGCTTCAAGATACCAGAGGAAGAGTGGAAAGGTGAAGCAATAAAGTATGAACACTTGAAAGTGTTCGGATGCAGTGCCTATGATCTGATGAAAGATGGTGACAAGTTGGATGCAAAAGCCAAGAAATACACCTTCATTGGATATGGCTCAGATAGTATGGGTTACAGGCTTTGGGACTTTGAAAGCAAAAAGGTAGTCAGAAGTAAACATGCAACGTTCAACGAGGCTGAACTTTATAAAGACAGGAGCACAGTAAACTCAAATGATCAGAAAGAACAAGTTTAGTTTGAAAGTGATGAAATTAGAATCACAGGGCCAGAAGATACTCAGGATAGTGGGAGTACTGAGTCTGATTTTCAGAATAATGATTAGTCTGAAGATGTTCATGAAAACAGTGAAAGCTCAGAGGATGAAGAAGAAACATCTTCTCCGGTACAGCCTCAACCAGTTGAATCACACTGGGTCAGGAGATCCACCAGAGCCTCTAAGCCTCCTGAAAAATACACCCCATCAGTCAATTATCTTCTTTTGACTGAGAATGGTGAACCAGAAAGTTACTCTAAAGCAGTTAAGCTGAAAGATTCGTTGCAGTGGGAGTGTGCAATGAAAGAAGAAATGGGATCTCTAAATAAGAACAAAACTTGGGTTTTAACCAAGCATCAACAAGACAAAAGAGCGTTGCAGAACAAATGGGTATTCAGAATCAAGGAAAAGCATGATGGGTCTAAACGGTATAAAGCCCATTTAGTGGTAAAAGGTTTTCAACAGAAAAAGGGGATTGATTACAATGAAACTTTCTCTCCAGTGGTGAAAATGACCACCATCAGATTGATCTTGAGTATTGTAGCTGCAGAGGGCTTACATCTAGAGCAGCTAGATATCAAGACAACATTTCTACATGGTGACCTTGAAGAGGATATCTACATGGCACAGCCTGAGGGGTTTCAGGTTTCTGGTAAAGAAGACTGGGTCTGCAAACTGAAAAAAAGCTTGTATGGTCTAAAACAAGCACCCAGGCAGTGGTACATGAAGTTTGATAACTTCATGGAAAGGACCGGGTACAACAAATGTGAGACGGACCATTGCTGTTATGTGAAGAAATTCAAGGGCTCCTATATCATTCTACTTCTCTATGTATATGATATGTTAATTGCAGGTGCAGATATGAAAGAGATCAGCAAGTTAAAGAAACAAATGTCTGAAGAATTCGAAATGAAAGACTTGGGTCCAGCCAAACATATACTCGGTATGAGCATTGCTAGAAACAAGAAAGATGGATCTTTGACACTATCCCAGGAGAAATACATCAGGAAAGTGTTAGAAAGATTCAAGATGAACGATGAGAAAACAAAACCTAGAAACATACCCTTGGGAAGTCATTTCAGGCTTACCAAAGATCAGTCTCCTAGATCAGAAGATGGGAAAGTAGATATGGCTAAGGTTCCTTATGCATCTGCTATTGGTAGTCTCATGTACGCCATGGTTTGCACGAGGCCAGACATAGCCCATGCCGTCGGGGTTGTTAGTCGCTTTATGCCAGATCCAGGAAGAGAACATTGGGAAGCATTCAAATGGTTACTCAGGTATTTGAAGGGCACTTCAAAGTAGGGATTATGTTTCAAAGGTAAAGATTCTGTTCTCAGAGGATATACTGATGCTGATTTGAGTGGATGCAAAGAGACATTTAAAAACACTACTGGTACGTCTTTACAGTGGGAGGAACAACAGTTAGTTGGATGTCCAGGCTTTAGAAAAGTGTGGCTTTATCAACAACAGAAGCTGAATACATGGCAGTTGCTGAAACCAGGAAAGAGCTAGTGTGGTTAAAGGACTTTCTTGAAGAACTTGGGGCAAAGCAAGTTGATTACTCGTTACACTTTGACAATGAGAGTGCAATGAAACTTGCTAAAATCCAGTCTATCATGGGAAAACAAAGCACATTGGGAGGAGATATCATTTTGTCAAAGAATTGATCTGTGATGGTACGATGAATTTGAAGAATATCTCAGGTGCAAAGAATCCAACAGACATGTTCACCAAGTCTGTGACGCTGGATAAGCTGAAGTTCTGTATGACTTCAACTGGCCTTCATGAATAGTGTTGAGAAGGCATGTGGCAACTAGGGGGAGCTCAAGCTCAGTTGATGTTTACAGAAGTACAGAGGAGTGCAGGTGAACGTGTTTCGAAGCCTCCAAGTGGGAGATTGTTGGGATGTAGGCTTCGACCCATTAAGGGGGAGGCGCAGATGGGAGCCGGCCCTAGGACCTCTAACCCTAGTTTCCTTAATTAGGAGATTACTCTAATTATGTTTCTCTATATATTAATCTCATTGTACATGTAAACATTGTAGCACTTAATATAAAGAAAACCCTAGTTGCCCCCGTGGATTAGCACGATCACCCTGATCGTGTGAACCACGTAAAATTCTTGTGTTCTTCTCTTGCTTTCGGTTTGTGTCATTGTGTGTGTAATGTTTAACCCAAGGGATTTAGGGTTTTATCCCCTTTATATACTTGATCCATTTTTGCAATTTACACTCCCAAGTTCTAAGTTTCCCACTTGACTCCCAACCCTTTACAAATGGAATTAATTTTATAAATTGGTCCTTACAAAAACATTGACCAAAATAACATAGAAGTTGCCTTACTTTGTGTTGTCTTTCTTTAATGAGGTAAATTAATAGTAAGTATCGAGGCCAACAAATAATAAAAACAATTTGAGTTAAAACCAATTAATAGGATTAGTAGTAAGTAGAGTCGAATCAACATAGACCGGTGGTTTTCTTCTATGCAAGCTAATTAAACACACTTCGATAACTTTAAAAGGAGCGGGTGAAGCTCAAGAACAGTTAATTTAAAGAACATAATGCTATAGAAAACTACTTTATAAATGATAAAATAAAATCAATAACGAGCTATCTACCACCAAAAGGTATAACCTTGATTCAAGTCCAATTATCATTGATGATTGAAGTACAACAATCATTATTTACTTCCACAACAACTACAGTTGTTAACAAGCTCTAACAACCTAAATTTATCCTTAGATTTTTTATAACAAAAATAAGCTCTTTGGTTATTACCCTAATCTGCAATCAACTCTAGACAAATACTTCGAATTTAGTTCAGTTACAACATTTCATATTAAAAACATAAAAAAATTTCAAAAATCCATTTATAATCAAATTTGTTAACTTACTACTAATATTAAAACACCTAAACCATTATGCATATAGGATTACCTTCTTTTTTCTATTTTGGGCCATTGTTGCTAAAGCTTTCTTTTCTTCTTTGAGCCCACTAATCCTTTTTATTTGACTTCCCCAATCTCACAACATTTTTCTCTCTTTCTTTTTTAGATCAAAAGCATGTTTTTTTTTGGAAAGGGTGTCCTGGGCCTTTGGCCCAAACTAATCCATTGACAATGAAACTGACTGCTAAAGCATGCAGCCCTGAGGTTATATCCAGTGGCCACAAAGTTGCGAATGCAGGGAATCAAACCCGGGTTGAGCGCTATGAACTCCCCAGGTGATTACCGCTACACCACAAGCCTTGTGGTTAAATCAAAAGCATGTTGTTGCTAGTTGTATCATATAATACAACTCATCAATGCATCATTTTTTTCCATTTTCTATCATATTCACCAAATAGCTTGTCATATAAAACAAAATTATGACACATTTAATTAGTTAAAGGTGTTAAAATACAAGGAAGTATTGTGATCAAATATATCAATTAAATCACTTATTAATCAACTATGTTAGTGAAAATGAAACCTAATAATAAAACAAATAATTGAGTTAAAATATACGTTTTAAAACATATTCTTTGTATTTTCTTTAGATAAGAGCTTCTTGTTCTAGATGCTAATGTTCGGTAGATATTTCAACAGCAAATACAAAAAATCAATATCTACCAACAACAAAAATGTTGTATAAATAACAAATACAAAAAAACAACATCATGATATGGTTATATGGCCAACAACAACAACATAAATAAGTAGATATTCGATAGTTAATGATTAGTAATTAAATCTAATGATGTGAAAAGTTGTTATTGAAGACTAACAATGCATTATAAAAGCACCAAAATATCATTTTAAGCAAAATGTTATATCAACAACAATTACTGAAAACCAATGACAATTATTTATAGAATGTTATATCAACAACATATATATATATATATATATATATATATATATATAAAACAAACATAATAATCTTATTATGTGCCCAACAACAATAGCAAAACCAACATTAACTAGGCAAACAGCAAAACCAACTACAATGAATTAAAAATAAAAGAAAGAAACAACAATTTTCAAGAGAAGAAAAGTAAAAACTAGTAACTAAGAAAGAAACAAGCCCAAACTACCATAAAGCATACCTAAAGGCTAAAGCAAATAGCAAGAAGAAAAGATTTCAATTAGCAACAGGGAAATAACTAAAATCGTACGTGAAAACTTACACTCACCGTCGATTTCGAGATGAACACTCACTGTCGATTTGACACACATACTTTCGTGTTCCGTTTGCAACGATACAAAGAGTGCAAGATGAGTTAATATAGATAGAGCGACGGTATGGAAAGGAAGAATGAGCGGAAATGAATTTTCCATTCCTCCAATTTGGTTGGATCAAGGGATTTATAGGTTTTGTGGTAACGAGCCTGTTATATTATATCAAACCAACATTTTTTTTCATTTTCATTCACATTCCCTACCACCTAATACATCTAACCAAGCATCCCCCAGTTCTTGAATCATATCATGTCTCAACGCACTTGCTAAGTTTTGTAATTCAAGGAAGTTTATTGTCGAGCTCGACAATAAACTTCCTTGAATTCTCTTAATTTAGGTCTAAACAACTTATTGTAAAATGTTTGTTTAAGAGACACAATTATTGATTCTATAAACTTAAAAGACTCGTTAAGTACTCGATCTATTAGGAGGATTATGGACGACATACCATTTTTTTAATGAATCTTAAAAACTTTTTCCAACTTAACTAATTGAACTTCAATCTCGATAAACAAATGTAATTAGGTCAATCTAATTAACTCTTGAATCATATCATGTCTCAATGTCGTTCGACTTAATAAGTTAATAAATATATGTTTTAACTTTGAGGAGAAAAAATAACTCACTATAAGGAGTTCCAATTCTGATGGTTTTATCTTTTTTTTTTCTCCCTAATCTCCATTAATTTTCATGACATAGAAATAACTAAATGAACAACGCAAATGAATAATCCAATCCAATTCAAATAACAATATATGTTATTTTGTCTTCAAATATGTTTTATTTTTGATAAATTTTAAAAAACTATCCTGTATAGGGGTGAGCA
The DNA here is from genome assembly GCA_954870635.1 of Arctium minus. Classification (NCBI taxonomy): domain Eukaryota; kingdom Viridiplantae; phylum Streptophyta; class Magnoliopsida; order Asterales; family Asteraceae; genus Arctium; species Arctium minus. Next base: position 150,732,589 of record OX941081.1, read on the forward strand.
AAACCGACCGACCCGAAAAACCTGCCCGACCCGATCACTCGAAAACCCCCCACCAAAAAACCCGACCCCTCGAACCCCCGAACCTGAACTTTTTTCCCGGATACTACGGATCAGGGTGGGAATCCAAATCCCCCACCCAAGCCGTCCGACCACCCGAACTTATTATTATTATTTTTAAATCTGTTTAATAAATGTAAAATGGTAACCCCTAAATACAAACCTCTCATTCTTGATCAGTCTCTCTAACCTCTCTCTCAGGCCTACCACTGTGACCCATCAAGATCTACTCTAGTGAGGGGTGGTGGTGGCGGTTGGTCTGCCATCTCGAAAGTGAAGAGACATGAAAGTCTGTGCTCTGATACCAATTGACGCAATAGGAAAACCGAGAAGGATTGACAAGCGTCTAATCCAAAGGCTTAACGAGCTTGCAAGCGTAAAACTCAAGAATTATTGAGAAAACTCAAACTCTCCAAAGAGAACTTTTATTGAACCGGTAATATATGAAAAACAATAAAGAGAATAATCCTATTTATAATCTAGGCTAGAAAGATAACTATGAAAAATATTCCAACCATAAACTAATTAGGAAGCTAAATAAAGATAATTATGGAAAAGAAACATAATTGTAGACTAAAACTATCTATGTAATTGATAACTATTATTAAGGAAAAGAGATAATTAAATAAGTAAAGAAATTGATCAGCTTAAGGAAATCAGGAAACCCGCTCGGGCGACTTTTCTGGCAAATTTCCCTGTCAGCATAAAGTCAAACAATCTCAGTTTAATAAAGTGAATTATACCAATTAAAGACGATGTAGGCTTGCAATACTACACTCCACAGAGTAACTAGCCACAACAGTCGCATAAGTAATAAAATTAAGCAGTCAGACTTGATCACAATCAATATTGGCAATGGAACCACATGAAACAAATTCATGTGTTGTGTTGTTAACTTTTCTTATATGGACCATCACAGTCACACTCACATCACTCGTGTTGTGTAAGTTACCTTATTCCTTAAATACCAATATCAAGACTCCTCCTGATTTAAATCAATCAACTAATATAACACACAATATAAACGAATAACTAGGATCAAATAGCATATCAATAATAATTAGGATGCATTTCAAGTGAAAAAGTACCAAGGTAACTCACCTATCATGAAATGTCTTATAATAGACTCTAAGGGTGCGTTTGGTATGCAGAACAGAGTGGAACATGACAGAACAGAACAAACTTGTCCCATGTTTGGCGTGACCATATGTGGGACAGGCTAGAACTAAGTGGAACAAGCATGGGACACACTTGTCCCACTCCAACCCCCTGGAACTAAGTAGAACAGCAATACTTTGACTAATATACCCTTTGTTAAAAACATAAAACATGTATTCTCATCATCCACGTCTCCAAGCTAGGGGTGTGCAAAACCCGAATAGTCGGAAATCCGAATCCGCATCCGAACCGAAAATAAGGTGTTTTTGCAAAACCCGAATACCCCGAAATCCGATAATCCGAAACCCGACATTTGGGAGGATATCCGGGTTTGGATTGGGTTTGATCGTTGGCCACCCAACCCCTCCGAAAACCCGAAATAACATAAATCTATATTTTAAATACTATATATATATATATAATTATTTTTTGAAAATTATAAATTATAGTTTGTTGAAATATTTTCTAAATTTTAAAGTTGCTATCAATTTCATCAATCTTTCAATCGATTGTATTCATCCTAAAAAATGATTGAATTTATATATAACTTTTGCATTATATAATACCCGAACCCGACCGACATCAGTCCGAAACCCGACCAAGCCAAACCCGAAACAACATAAAATCCGAAACTTAAAATTTGGGTTTTGATTTCCATATCCAAAATCCAATCGTGATAAATTTGTTTTATGTTTTTGATAATCCATTGCACTATGTATTAGTGATGTAAATTAGTTTTATGTGATGTAATCTATGATTTTTCATCAGGGGTAAATTCGTCATTTAACCGGTCTAGTCCTGTTCTGTCCAGTTCTATCATGTCTTGCCAAACGCTGGACAATTGTTCTGTTCTGTTCCGTCCTGTTCTGTTCCATCTGTCCAGTTCTAAATGATAGATGATATCAAAACCGAACACCTGAATATGAGTAATTAAAGCGCCAATTAAAACCTTGATGGTTAGCCACTTTCCATACCTTAAAATCCAATCTAAGAACCTACCCCCAAATGACCACGAAACACCCCCAAAATATCTTATAATAGGTTGTCTTCGGCCTGCTTCACTTCTTTTCACCCAAATTCTCCTTTTCACCCAAATTCCATATTTTTACCATAAAACAATCATCAAACATGATTTTAACCCAAGAAACATCTATATTCAATCCTAGCCTCCTTAATCCTATCAAGTTACTAAATTAAAGGATTAATCCCATCAAGTAAGGAAAGTTAAGAAAAAAAAAACTATAATCATAACATGAAGAATACACCACCAATAACACTTGGATCAAGAATTTTGAAACTAAAAGGTAATCCAAAATTGACCATAAAGGAGTTTTGTCGTCAAAGAACTTTGAACAACCAATTCAAATCATGATATTTCAGAAACCCAAACCTCTACCCAAAATTTAAAGTAAACCCTCGGTTTCATACCTTAAAAGAGATTCCAAGCTAAGATTCTTCAAGACTTCTTTTATTCTTTCTTCCACCAACAATCTTCTCCAAAGAATTCTTCACTCACACACACACACTCACTAGGTGAAATTCATGGTTGTGGAAATGAAGAGAAAGGCGAGTTTCTTCTCAAGTAAACTCTCAAATTTATAACCAAACCCTCAAAATCAACTTACTTATCAGAACCACTTCTGAACTTACACTTTTTATCAAAATTAAATAACTTCGGTTATTTTATCTTGTAATACAATTGTTTTTATGCCGAAGTCCCAATTTACCCCAAGTCAGGATTTGTCCATAACTAATGGTCATTCATAACAAATCGGATGTCATAACTATTTCATAATATATTCTTGTAATAAAACATCTGTTTGTATAACCATTTGATGCTACTTGCTTATCGTACATATCGTAACCATTGAGCAATTAGAGTATCATTTACAAAATAATACCTATGTAATATGTAATTAAATACAATATCTTGTTTTGGGTTTATCCATAAGATAAAGAGTTTTAATGACTCAATTCAAAAGTAAATCATATAATGAATTATTCATAACATCAATCTTTAACCTTAATCCAAAACCTCCATTACTTCCTAATATTTTTATAATTATTTACTTTAATATTTTATTTGTGAAAATTAATACGAAATCTATTAATTAAATAATGTAACTAATTAAATAATTAATAGCTAGATTTTTATTAAACAATTTTTAGTAGATATACATAAGAGTTAATTACACTGGTGGTCCTTGTGGTTTGTCTAAATTTTAGATTTGATCCCTAAAGTACACTATCTACGGTGGTGGTCCTTAACTTTATAATTTCATTTCACTCATAGTCCCTCTTACTTAACGTTGTTTGTTTCATCCATCACATTGTTTAAAGTAAGGGGCAAATCAGTCTTTTAATAAAAAAATCAATTCGGTATTTTAAAACACTTCAAGGTGAATTCAACGAACTTCATCATCACGTTGAATTCACAATTAAGAAATTAAGCACATTAATGGCAAATAAATTACATTGCATTGCATAAGAAACTATCAACAGCAAGAATAGAACATTCCAGAACCCCCAAAATACCTACTCTTTGTGTGCAACGAAATTAAAAACACAAAACCCTAAAATCTTGCAGAAAATCTAAGCCCTCTCACCTCTAATCCTCCTTGCCAATTGAATATCTCTGGGCATAATTGTAACCCTCTTGGCATGAATAGCACACAAATTGGTATCTTCAAACAATCCTACCAAATAAGCCTTTGTCGCCTCCTGAAGCGCAGCCACCGCATTGCTCTTAAACTTTTAGAGCCGTTTTGAAATCCTGAGCAATTTCTCGAACTAGCCTTTGAAAGGGAAGCTAGCAGATAAGTAACTCGGTACTCTTCTGGTACTTACGAATTTCCCTCAGTGGCACCGTCCCTGGTCGGAATCTGTGTGCCTTCTTCACTCCTCCGGTTGCCGGAGTTGATTTCCTAGCCGCCTTCGTTGACAGCTGCTTCCATGGTGCCTTTCCACCGGTCGATTTGCGAGCAGTTTGCTTTGTTCTTGCTATCTCTTTGTAGGAATTCGGAGAAACTGAGATGGACGATCAACGGATTTGAAGACGAGAGGGACGGTGGGTGAAAGTCGAGATCTTGAAGATGAAGTACCTTGAATTCACGTTGAAGTGTTTTAACATAAAGAATTGATTTTTTTTTTAAATAAAAGACTGATTTGCCCCTTAATTTAAATAATGTGATGGATGAAACAAACGGCGTTAAGTAAGAGGGACTATGAGTGAAACGAAATTATAAAGGTAGGGACCACCACCGTAGATAGCTTACTTTAGGGACCAAATCCAAAATTTAGACAAATCATAGGGACTACCGATGTAATTCACTCTATACATAATTACAATCTACGACTCAACATTTATAATCCAAAAATGATCTCAAGTTCAAAATAGCCACAAGCCCACAACCCATAAGAAATATACTTAGCCCATATGAGAAAAGTCTTAATGTAGTTAATAACTTGATTTAACCTTGATCCATAATGGATCCAACTTAAAGCTCATGATTAAAATAATAAATGTAAACATGCGAGAAATTAGTTCAAATAGCCATTTTACCCTCTTAAGTTGGGTTTTTAGCCATTTCTCTTCCTCCTTTACCAAAATATCACTACATCCGCAATTGCTAGCCCCATGTGGGCAATTGCGGACCTAGGACCGCAATTTTCATGACCAGGTCCGCAAAATCATGCCTAAGTCCGCAAAAAAAAAAGACATATGGAAAAGTTAAATACCTTGAAATGTAGGGGTGTCCCAAAGAAATGAGGATCGGTAAGAAGATGGTTAACTACGTTTCAGTTGTCTATTCAATCGTAGTAATGCTACCGATTCATGCTCAAAGAATGTTTCATGTAAATCCAATAAATTTGGATCAAATTCATCAAACGTATGTAATCCGAGTGGTGGACATTGGAAAAGCATTTCTAGAGTGTTACGATATTTAAGGTACACTCGAACTTATGGATTGCACTATACGAGATATCCTGAGGTAATTGGATATCTGATATAAAAGATTCCAAGTCTACTAGTGGGTTTTGTGCTCACACTTGGTGGTGGAGCTATATCATGGAAATCCTCAAAACAAACAGTTATAGCAAGATCCACCATGGAATCTGAGTTCATAACACTTGATAAAAGTGGAGAAGAAGGTGAGTGGTTACGACAATTTTTTGAAGATATTCCAAGATGGCCTAAACCAGTTTCTGCAATCTCTATACATTGCGATAGTCAATCAGCAATTGGACGAGCACAAAGTGCTATGTATAGTGGTAAGTCTTGACACATATGTAGAAGACACAATACCATCAGACAACTACTCTCTATAGGGGTTATCTCTATAAACTATATAAAGTCAAAAGATAACATTGCGGATCCGCTAACGAAAGGTTTAAATAGGGAAAAGAATAGGACTAAAGCTCGTGGATGAAGAAGTTATTGTGAAGGAAAATCCAACCTAGTTGACTGGAGATCCCAAGATCTATGTTAAAAGGGACAACCTAATTGCATATAACGAAATTGAATCACTTTGGGGGTAAACCCAACCCATTCCAAAAACAAACAGTGATACAGGTTAAGCTTATATCGTCAAGTATTAGATTTTAATGATTCACTAGAATCATCTATGTGAGAGAGAAGTGGGGTCGCTTCAACGGGAATTGTGTAGGGGTCAATTCCTACAAGCTCTTGCAGAACCAGACATATGTTCATGACCATAACGAACATAACAATGAGAACTTAACTAGGCCAAGGAGAATCATGTGAAAAATGTACTGATTGTTTACACAAATGGTTGAACAGTTCAAGGACATCGAGTCTACTGCACAATTAGTAAATTAAGTTTATTTCTCAAGGGAAGGTTCAAAGGGTAAGACCTACCTATCCTATGCATGGTTCAACTGTCGGATTTTATCCTGGTAGCTTGGAAGTTAGATCAATTTACATTCATGTGGGGGATTGTTGGAAAAAATGGGGTTTACCCATTATAACAAAACGGACTTCGTGTGAATGAGAAATTAATCACCAAAGTAGGTACTTGAATGGATTTATAAAGTGGGTAAATATGTATCCCATATAGGTGGAGAAGTGAAAAGAAAGTGGGTTTATGCGAACCGAAATTGGCTTCGGTTAATTGAACATGTGTGCGAGCGCGTGTCCACATGAATGCACCACCGGTCGACTAGAAAAAAGTTCAAACGCATTTTGCTAAAAGTTTATTTCTTTTCATTTCGTAACCGACAGATTTATGATAGCAATTAAAACGAATTTCGGTTTTGATTTAGTCATAAATCAATTTCAGTTATATATTTTGGTTTTAATACAAAATTAATTATCAGGTGTCAGTTACAAAAACTTGTGTGTATATAAAGACCTTTCCACCAAACACAATAACACACCAGAATCTGTATGTCATCATCTTCTCTTCTATCTATTGTTGCTATAATCCTCTTTCTATCAAGGTAAACTCTACGCCTAGCTCAGTTCGGCGGTCTAGAAGAACCGTTCTTACTGTTGTATCCTGGGAAACAAACGTCCGATAGTGGGACAAATTTGTTTTAAGGACACTGTGTCTAACATAGGCCTCAGTAGAAATTTAATTTAATTTGTGTTTGTTTCGTCTAATTTCTGGACAGATTCCTACAGTAATATCTTAAATCCGCTGCAATTTACCATTTAAAGTTATTAGTAACTGTTACCAAAAACTTATAAGGAGCTAACAATTTCATAAGCATTATATGATATATCCGCAAAAAGAATTATAGTGTCGAATCAACTCAATCAAGCTTTAAAAAATGCATACATAAGCCCATGGGCCAAAATGGCCCATTCAAATTCGAAAACCTAGACATGTGAGGCCCATTAAACCACATCTCGACTTAGACATCCGATATTGGAATTTTATATGTACATATGATGAACTAAAAGTTGTATTATCATCCAAATAATTTGGAACTATAAATTTGAATACATATAATTTAATATATGAAACAATTCAAAATATTCTAAACTTATATATGTTACAATTTTTAATATATATTCTTGCATCTTAAATTTTTCAAAACTATATCGCATAGAGATTTCCTTTCTCTAGTCTTTACATTGTCTCAGCTACATTACTACGATGTTGTAGGATGATCGGATATCGTTTCTGAGTCCTTGTCGTAGGAAAGAATACCAATTTATCTTCTTCAGCAGGCTCCCAACTTTTGAATAAAATATAGTCAAATTTAAGTTTGACCATGAAATTAATATATACATATTTGAATGTGAAAAGTAAAAACTTGTTACTTACCTAAAACGAGTAACGAGGTGGTGAAGGAAAACAGAGAGTGCGACCCTAGCTAGCTCGTACCCTGGGCATCTCCTGGGACCTCCTCCAAATGGCATAAAGTTTGTTGAATCCGAAGTTTTCTATTTATAGAAAAATAGTTACAAAAATGAGCAAATGTAATTATATGTTGTTTAAAAATCAGTAAAATAACATAATATAATCACTATTATGTATATGTATATATATGGGCCGGATCAAATAAGAAAGTTAAATATCATGAGAATGTAAGATAGAAGGTTCATATGTGAATCATTAAAAAAATCAATTTGAAGATATGGGTTCACATATACATCTTCAAATGAATTATTTTCAACGAGTCACATACTAACATTTCTATCTTACTTTCTCATTATATTTAGTCTTCTTATTTGAACTTCGCACCATATATAGGAAATAAAGGAGGTGGGTAGGCTAGGGGGTTAAGTACCTGCCATCTCCAAGGATTGAAAACACGAGCATCTTTAAAATTGTCTTGATCAAGGTGAACGGCGCGGAGTGAGGTAAACACTTTCGATCCTCTTGGAATTGTATAACCTATTTAAAAGATTAAGTAATCGATTGTTTGAAGTTTCGACACCAAAAGAAAATTGCATAACTTTCTATATAAAGAAATAAAAATGTCAATAAACATATATCTAGCATACCTTTAATATCAACATCAGTCATTGCTCTCCTGAATACGCCACCAATTATGTTGGAGACTCTCAACGTTTCATTAATAACCTAGAAAAAGAATGAATTTGGATCTCAATTTCTGAAATATGATCTACCGCTTTTCAAATGCTAATAACGTGTCTTCAATAATGTATGTTTCACTTACACATTGGGTGAATGGCATTGATTTGTAGTCCTCCCATTCGAGAGTCACAGATGCAACCTTCTTCGCCCTGATTTCATCATGTTCCTCCTATAAATCATCAATCACTATGTTAAAATATGAAATACTGCAATAATAATAAAAGAATTCATGAGTGATTGTTTTTTTTTTTTTAAACCATGGGTGTCCAAACCAACTTTTGCTCCTTGACTAATCCTAGAGGTCCTGAAAAACAAGCAGAAAATTCCTAATAATCCTACAAAACTCGAACTAATAACATCTAAATTGTCCTTGATGTTGTAGCCCAGTGGTAAGGTAACATCCTGGGGGGGTCAGTGGATGGTATCCCTGACTACCCAGGTTCGAACCTCGTGGTGAGCATCATGTGACATCCATGATCATGGGTCTGCCACATAGTGGTACCCTTAATTGGGCTGGGTCGTGATCGACGGGGATTAGTCGGGTGACACCCTTAAGTGGGAGCCCGGATACCCCAGAAACGTGTGTGTGTTAACTTGTCGTTCAAAAAAAAAAAAAGATGTATCTAAATCTTTTTACTAAGTTAAGCCAACACCATAAAATTTTCTCTATTTATTGTTATTTCCATTGTCATTGGCCATCCTTTTGTGCATCGAGCATTGGGTTTTTAAATTTTAAAATAATAACTACTGCTTCAAAAAGCAGTAGTAGTAAATGTTAATTGGACATAGAGTCATAAGTCAACGTAGGCCTAAAGTGTTGAATGAATGTCCTTTGGATATTCGTGCCACACCATTCCCCATATCATACACAAATTTTCTTTTGTTTTCTTAATCAACTACCACACCATACTTCACATGTGACTGTATTAGTGTTTTGAAAACACCTCTCACTTGCTATTATTTTAATATCCAAGTTTTTATATATTTTCAAGATCTAGCTACTTTTTAATTCTATTGTTAATTAATTATTTAATGGAAATTTATTCGACAAGAAATTTATTCTGCTACCATGTCAATTGTAAATAGGATTGATTAGGGATTCAAACCATTGCATGCATATGAGATTCTGTCGATGCTTGATACAATTTCTTAAATGATCAATATGACTATCATGAATAGAAAAAATCTTATTGAAAAAGTTAAATGATTCCATAATCAGGCCCGTTCCTGGGCGACATGTGAGAGTGGGCCCTCGATAAGTACGATAAAAACTTCAATAGTTGTTTTTATTATTAGATTAACAACGAATTTAGAAAATATATAAAACCATTTTCCAAGTATTCCTAGACGTAATCAAAAATTATTTCTAGATTAATATTATTTATCATATCATTTTTACATAGCACTGTAAATTTGTTCTACCACCGAACACATCATATGATATACCTTTAATATATAGATTGACATCATTTTGGGTCAGAGTTTTGACTATTCAAAGTTACACTTTATGTTAATCAATGTAAATCAAGTTGGTTTTCCATGTCACCTCATGTTAATGTTTTCATCACCAATTAAAATTTAATTTAGGGTTAAAACAAACTTTTTATTAACTATCAATCTAAGAATCTAAAGTCCATGTTGGTAATAGTTTGAGAGCTTATTCTTGTTTTAGAGATATGAGTCAATATTGTATAAAAAACAAGGGTAGTTTTGAAATTTATATATATATATAAGTTGGATCGTCTCATTTTGTTGGTAAAAAAATTTCAAAATGTATAAGTTTCTTAGTTAATAACAATAAATCTACTATATTCTGGTACAAAAATAGAATCCATGCAAATGCAAGGGCGGATGTAGCATGTAAAATTTGGGGGGATGAGCCCCCATTAAAAAAATATTTTTTTCTAGGTTAAAAATCATTTTTTTTAATTTCCTATCATAGTTTCTCCCAATAATTTTTCGTCTGTGCCCCCACCAACCAAAAAATTCTCTTGAAATCAAACGAAAAAGTCTTTCGAAATCGATAAAAAATAGTAAAAAATCCCTTGAAATCAACCGAAAAAGTCCCTCGAAATCGATAAAAAAAAACTAAAAAGTCCTTAAAAATCAATAAAAAAACTTTAAAAAAATCGCTCGAAATCGTGGAATTAGGCTAAAGACATATCAAACGATTTTGTGGGCCTTTAATCTACCTTAAAGATGCCCCCACTACCTTAAAAGAGTTAGTAAAAGATGAATGATGGAAAATATAGCAAGGTTTGTTGGACAAAGTAGTTTTATATATTAATACTGAATAAAAAACTTAGAGAAACAATAAGCAAATAAACAATACTATAAAATGAACAATCAATGAACTTTTACATATTTTATTCTCCAATGTAATTAACTTGTACATGTTTAGGCCCTTAATATAATGTTAAATTCTTTTTGGTGACCTATTAGATATCTCAAAAAAATTGTGTCTATTTAATTTACTAATTTTTTTAACTACTACTATATATAGTATATAGTATATACAAAAAATTTTGGGCCCCTATTTTTTGTGGGCCCTGGACGTGTGACGACCCGCCCTCCTCCCGGCACGGCCCTGTCCATAATTAATTTAAACTATCCATTTATCAACAAATTAAAGAGAATATTATCCTTTTATTTAAATAAATATCACCAATATTAAAATAATAATAATAATAATAAAAGATGGACGGTTAGATTATCTTTGCAAAGTTTGTGTTAATGTGACGGTTTGTAAATGATCTGCATGTACTCTCTCTCTCTCTCTCTATATATATATATAGAGAGAGAGAGAGGGGGGAGGAGAGAGAGAATCAAATGAGAACAAGGTCAAATAAGAGAATAAGAACACGGTTGAATATAGAACACAGTCAATGCAAGGGTAATCGTTGACCCGCAACCTCAGGTAGCGGCCAAAGTCGCGTGAATCTGATTCGATCGTTTTCGTCTTCTATTATTTGGTATTGTTCTCGTATGAAACGTATATATATATATATATATATATATATATAGAGAGAGAGAGAGAGAGAGAGAGAGAGAAAAGTTTAATTTAAATACAAACCATGTGTCACATAATTTTACAAATCAATCTCAACTGTCAATGCAACGTATTATATTTTTCTAACAATTTACTCATGGACGCTTAATAGGTCAGTCTCTGCTCTCTCTATATAATTAAGGTTACAATTATCTTTAAATTAATTAAAAATATATACCAATTAGACGTTTCTTGCAAGAAGAGTATTAAATAAATTGGGAGAAAAAAAATAAATAAACAACAATTATTTTATGACCGGAAGAAGTGTATATTTTAAATTTATTATTCTCGTAAGAATATTAAATAAATATTCATAAGGTACAATTTATTTTATTTAATATTCTCTCCTTATGAGAATATTAATCTTAAAATAAATGATAAATTGGGAGAAGAAATAAATAAATAAACAACATTTAGTTTGTGACCGGAAAAGTGTATATTTTAAAATTATTTATTCTCTATAATTAAAAGTACAATTATTATTTAATTAATTGAAAATATATAACAATTAATTATCTACCATAGTTGTTATAATCAGATAAAATATTATAATAATGAATTGAATACGATATCAATTTCCCAATTTGTCTCTCATTTAATGGATTGAGTGTTAACAAAATTAAAGCAGAAAAACTTTGTTCCTAACAAAATGCAAACAATAAAAACATTTAATATAATTTGATGATTTACTTTACACGTACTTTAGGGGTTGTTTGTTTACCTCTTAATGGTTTCATTAAGAGTCATCATTTGAATCGCTGAAAGGTAAATCTTGTTTGACAAAAAAAAATGTTGTCTCTTAATGGTTCCAAAATCCTTTTAATGATTTTGTATCCTGACCTTCCCTTAACCATTAAGAGCCCTAATTTCATTATGAACAATTAACAAACAACCATATTTCATTTTACACTATATCATAAAACCCTCTTAATCGTTCAGACCACTTAATCATTCTGAACTAAACCATTCAGCAACTGTCAAGCAGTCCCTTAGAAAGTTTCTTCAAATATTAAAAATATTTAATATTATAATAATATAGTTTAACTTGTTGCTATCCCTACCCCACCTCACTTACAAAACCCCTTATACCCCCTCCTATCTCACTCACATACCTCTATAAGAAGGGATATGGATAGAATTCACCTAGTTAGTTTAATTTTAAATCGTCAAAATAAAAACGTTGACAAAATGAATATAACTTTTTAACAAATATATATACGGAAGATCAGGGCCGTTCCTGATATTTTGGAGGCCCTGTGCTTAAATTTTTTATTTATATTATTTATTAAATTGTTTTTTACTATATTTATTTTATAATAAATCAACCAAAATAACTCATATGTGAATTTGAACAAATTCTTTTTATTTTTTTTTCTATTAAATTTAATTTTTAATGTTATTAGTGTGGATTCAAATTTTATAATTAGTTCTTTAACTTTTAATGTTAGTGTTTTTTTATCATTCATAACTCCTCCAACAAGGGGTCTCTAAGTGAAATATGAGGTATGAAATAACATGGTATTAAGTTAGGAGGGGATATGAATAACAATCATCTTTATATAGTATTGATCAATCATTATCGGTAATTACAAAACTCATATAAACTAGAACCTTTTTAATGTATCATCATTAAAAACAATATATTAGAAATAAAAAATGCGCCAAAAAAACATATGAAAAAAATTAACAAATACTAAAAAATCTAATTCTATTAAATATTCAAAGAAAAATATAAGATAAACCATTAAAAAGACACTAAGGGCCTGTTTGTTAGCAGCTTAATGAGCTTAATAAGACTCACAACTTATTCAATCAGCTATATATGACTGTTTGGTAGTGACTTAATGATATAGAAAGTGGCTTATTCAGTAAGATTTGAAGGGGGAGCTTTATACAGAAAGCCAAGTTTTTTCCAAACCAGCCCCTCCTATTAAAAAACACGTTCATTCCATCTATGAAAAAACTCTCTCAAATAAAAACCTTCTAAATCTATACAGACAGATTAATCCACACAGACAACTTTATCCATACAGAACTTAATGAAAAACCAACCAAACAGCCCCTAAACAAGTTATTCAAGGCATCTCTATCAACTATTTTATAATTTTTCTAAAATAGAAAATCTAAATTTAAAGTCTCTAATAAAATTATATTTAATTCCAATAGTTACTTTATTTTAACAATTTCAACACTGATTATATTATTAAAATATTTAAAATTTATCATTTTAGAACACTTTTAAGAAAACATTATATAAAATTAAAAAAACAAAATACGAATTAAGAAATTTAATTAAGTCATCCTTGAAAAAAGGAATTTTAAAAATAATGAAATCGTTAAAAGATTTACATATTTAATTCATCCCAAATAAATCTATAATAAAATAAAAGCTATCTTTTTTTAAAAGCAGATCACAAAAATTTAAAATTGCATGTTACGGGATTCGAACTTGGGGTTAAAATAAAGTTCCCTTTAGCACCCAAAGACAATTCCCGTTGCACTAAAGCTGTCTTATGTTAACTCATTGAGTTAGTCAATATATATAGTAATTTTATTACTAGTAAAAGAATAAAAATTATTCGGAGGCCCTCGACGATCGGAGGCCCTGTGCGGTAGCACCGCTCGAAACACCCTAAAGAACGGCCATGCGGAAGATGCTATCAATAAATTATAATTGGTTGAGAATTAGGATAAGATATGAAGCAAGGAAAAGTGCATGTAGTAATTCCTTTTTTCTGTTTTTTTTTTTTTTTCTTTTCTTTTTAAAGTCAATTATATAATAAAAAAGGTACGGTAATTAAGAAAATGAACCTTGAGGTGAGCAAGCGCCACGGGTGTGTCGGTGAGGAATTTAACGGCTAGAGTCATGGTGGTTGACGTCGTATCGTAGCCTGCCACCAATAGAGACACCAAGAAATCAACTATTTCATCATCGGAAAACCCAACTCCGCCACCACCACCACCATCACTATCGAATAACGCCGCCAGCATATCGTTCTTTTTCATCCCCATTTCCCGCTCCTTTCGCCTCTCCTTCACCACCAAACTTAACGCCTCCGCCACCCTTCTCCTTGCCTTCAATTCATCCATTAATTAAAACCTCGTTAATTTTTTTCTCAAACTCGATAACATAACATTTTAATTTAATTGGAATCCGAAAAAGACTAAATATATATATATATATATACACACACGTACCTGTAATGCACGACGATAAGTGACGGAGAAGATTGGAATGGGAATGGAAAAGAAACCTTCGATGACTCGCATGTACATCTTCCTTAAATTCTCCGTCCACTCACATGGATCAATGCTCAACAATTGTTTCAACGTTAACTCAAACGTTATCTATATACAAATAGGAATACGAATGATGATTATAACGTTGTCGTTATTATATAATTTATCCAAATCTAAATCTAGAACAATCATGACTGTATATATTTACACTTTTGGAATGGAAGGTTCCAAGTCACTACATAAGATCATAACCCATGCACATGATGTTATTATTCATTCTCATGTCTCTCTTTATAATTAATATTAATATTTTCATTAACAAAAAGTAAATAACAAATCAAATTTTAATGTTTCTTTTTACTGAATGTCCTTCTTTAGCCGGGTTGACCCAAAGCCCACCGTGTAAAAATGGTACGATTCATGCACAAAGTACAACTCAAAAAGCTGCCACGTTACTATTATTATTATTTAAGTATTATTTTTTTTCATTTTCACTGAAATTAAAATTAAAACAGCATTTAGAAATTAAAGAAAAAATAGTAGTATACCTTCTTGGCTTCCTCCAAGAGTAGAATCCGTCCGGTCCAGGAGTGGAGGTTGAGCCGGACTAACCGGTCTATATCGACCAACAAATGGTCTTTAATGATGGTGGAGTTAGCAAAACTCATAGTCAAAGAATGCATTCTCCTATGAAGCGGTCCTCTCATGAACAACAAAGAGTTTTTCCCAACCAAGTTAAATATCGAACCGGGGTAACTCGACTCGAACAACCGTCCCTCATTCTGCAAAATGAACCGGTTCGTTTCCGGGTCGGTACAAAACACGGTCCGCTCGCCAAACACGTGTGTCGTGAACAGGCTTCCGTATCTCGCCACCCGTGAATCGATAAACGGTTCCGGGTTCTCGGTTTTGTAAGCGGATATCAGCTGCAGCGTCTCTCCGATCAACGGTAACCCCACGTTTCCCGGCGGCAGACGGTTTTTCCGGCCGGTGGTTGTTCGGAAGAGAAGGAAGGTGATGGTGGAGAGAGAGAGAAGAGAGAGAAAGAAGTAGTAGTAGTCCATCATTGTTATTTGAGAGTTTTTTGAGTGTGTGTTTTTGGGTTATATGGTTGCTTGCTTGTGTTACCTTTTTCTTTGGGGACAATTAATACCACCAAAAACTGATATCTTTTACACCGATTTAAAGACAATTATTTTAATCAATTTATTTATAACTTAATAAATACATATTTTGCTTGAGATATATATATATATATATATATATATATATATATATATATGTTTTTAGGGCATTAATGGAAGAAACACACACGAGTGGTTATACATGGAAGGAATAGAAGAGAGGTGTCCAAAGTGATAAGGATGGAGGAGTGATTCGATGTCGGGATAATTTTGGAAGTATATTTATTTCGATAATTAATTTAGATAAATGAAGATGGAATTTTATATAAAACCAATCAAAAAAATAAATATAATAAGAATTAACAAAAATAGATGGTTAAATACATTGGACATTTTTATTAACATTTAAACTATTTTTATTTTATTTTATTTTTTGAATAATCCTATATATTGTTAAATGTAACTGGACGTATTAATTTTCTCATGACACACATAAAATTAAAACTTATTTTTTACATTCTTAATTCATAATTTAACAAAATTCTGACATTAAAAAAATGTATATAATATTACCCAATAATAATGATATAATTACCTCTTTTAAAGCATCATTGGTTTGAGTTTTGACATACAATATATTACTAGTTGATAAAATGCACTATGATTGTTGAATATATGAGATTAATAATGATTACAAAATGGAGAGAGAGAGAGGAGTGAGTGAGAGAGAGGGGGGGGGGTACGAGAGAGAGTAAGGGAGTTTGCTAGGATAGATGCGGGGCAACGAAACTCGATCAAGTATAACGAATCACTTCAAAATCGATGGAACAATGGAAATAAGAATCTAAATGAAGTATCGTTTCTGTTCTTCAATTTTCCAAAAAACTGGGAAGTTAGCCAACTTTGGAAACCTTCAAGAGATATGGAGCTCTTTCGGACATCTATATGGCGAGAAAGCGGATGAAAAATGGAGAGAAATTTGGATTCGTTCGGTTCAAGTTTGTTGATAATGAAAAGTCTATGGAAAGAAAATTGAACGGAATTTGGATTGGAACTTACAGATTGAGAGTCTACTTGGCCAACAAGCAAGGAAGTGAACGGAAAGAAATGGTTTTTAACTTCAGGGAGTCTTCCTTGACAACGAAACAGGGTAGAGTACTTCATCAAACAATGGCAAACAATTTATCCTTCGCAGAAATTGTAAGACGTGGGAACCCAGCAACTAAAGAAAACTGTGAACAAAGTCTGGTGATCATGGGAACCTGGGAGGCAGATGACAGATCTATGCATTACTTGCAAAAGTGTGCAGTAGGAACCCTTAATTCCATGGACAACTTAGAGGCGATCAAATCTTTATGCAAATCGGAAAGTTTAGAAGGAAGCAAAGTCAAGCTCTTGGGAGGAAATAATGTATTGACAAGGTTCGAGTCTAAGGCATTGATGGAAAATACGATAAACAACAAAGTACACGGGCTACATCACTGGGTTAAGGATTTGAGGAAGTGGTCGATGGGATTCAGACCTGCGAACAGATTGTTGTGGCTTAGAATTGAAGGTGTACCTTTACATGTTTGGAAGGAGGAGACGTTCACGGATATTGCAAGCAAATGGGGTAACGTTTTGAAAACAAAAAATTGTAATTTGGAGGATTACTCTAATTTGATGTGGGGTAAAGTTCTCATTAGTTCGGGCGAGGTATCAAGAATCTGCGAAATCAAAAGTATAAAGGTGGGAAGCTTATTTTACACGATAAAAATTGAGGAAGAGGATAATAGTTTGTTAGAGGTTCAAATAGAGGAAGAGGTGACGGAAACATCGTGGGACAGAGAGGAAGACGGTGACAATACCTATATCCCGTCAGATTGGTCGGAGAAAACAGGCAACAACGATGAAGATTGGATGGTGGAGGAGAGCGTTTTTGATAATGGTAACGGTGATCTAAATAATAGTGGTCACAACAAAGAAACGGATAAAGATATCAAGGGACAAGAAGATCGAATGAAGGAATGTAAATCGCAAAACCAGAGAGGAAAAACACCACAGGATCTGGCAACGGAAAAAAGTCGGCAGCTGCCGGAATCCTGTTGGAGTCATCGGCGATCCGCAAGGAAGCTGAAGGGGCAGTTTCTTTAGACCCAATCGGTAATTCCTCGCAATCCAAAGAACCTGTGAAGAGTCCCGAGAAGAATTCGCCGACCAAATTGTTGGGAAAAAACAAAATAGGAGCTATGCCTGACGCGGTCATCCAGGATAATAATTCGTTGGAGCATTTAATCGAACTTGGACCGGATAATTTAAATGAACATGGGCCACCAATCGGGATTGAATGAAATATAGAGCATGGGCCTGGCCCATCTCGTTTAGATAGTTCAACTTGGCATGGAATAAAAAACAATTCTGAAAATGTTGGGCCACCACTTGAAGGACACAGCCAACAGACCAGAACAAAAAATCCCGATCACACAAAGGAAAGCCAATTCGCACAGTTTCAAGAGGAGCTATTTGCGTCGACAGCTAAGGAAAAAAAACGTCGGGTTAAGTCAATAAAAGGAAGTGATCAGAAGGCTACAACCACTATCGGAGATAAATTGAAAGCAAGGAGGGGCGACAATTTTCGTTTCGGGAGAGGTAAGGTTAGTTTCCATTTTCTGAAACAAATGGCGAGAGCCAGCCACCAGCCGAGAGGGGTTCAGAAAAACTCAGTACGACAGGGGGAGTCCAGTAAGTCAGAAAGATTAAAATAAAAAATGGTCGGGGGTCTCTCATCCTCAACTCAAGTAGCGCTATCAAACGAGCTCAAAAGTTTGGACAGTTTAAAGGGACTGGAGGAATTTGGGAACAAGATAGGAGTCTCATGGGATTTGAGGAATGACCAACACTCGAAAGAGGATCTCATCAGGCAGTAAATTTTCGGATCAGGTAAGTGTCGTTTCTGTCGTGTATTTAATGAAGATTATATCCTTGAATATAAGAGGTTTGGGATCAAAGTCTAAAAGAGAATGGGTAAAAGAAATCTGTAAAAAAGAATTCCCCTGTATGATTGGGATTCAGGAATCTACATTAAAGCCGATAAATGCTCAGTATATCGCAAACGTGTGGGGAAACAACGACGAAGATTTTGCTCAGTCAGCAGCTTTTGGGAAATCAGGAGGGTTGCTAACTATTTGGAACCGGAAATCTTTTCATTGTGATTTCATCATAGAAGATGAAATTTTTTTAGCCGTGGTGGGGAAATGGGATAATTCGAAGGGGCTTGTGGGTTGTGTAAATATATATGGCCCCAACGATCAAAAAGAAAGAGCAGAACTTTGGGGTAAACTCGAGTGTCTTTGTGAAAAGGGTGAAGTAAGTTGGGTCTTTTTTGGAGATTTTAATGAGGTCCGTAATCCGCAAGAACGATTGAACTCGGCAACTAACCTTAAAGGCACAGAAGAGTTCAATAATTTTATTAGGAGGTGTAATCTTTCAAAAGTTCCGTTGGGTGGGAAGAAATTCACAAGAGTGAGTGACGATGGAAAAAAGTTCAGCAAACTAGATAGGTTTTTGATCACAAACGAGTTCGGTTCCTTATGGAAAATCTTGGGGGTGAAACCTTTAGAAAGGAAATGGTCAGATCATTGGCCGATCATGCTTAGCGACAATCGGGTTGATTTTGGACCAAAGCCTTTCAAATTTTTTGATGCGTGGTTGAAAGATGAAAGTATCGTGGAAGTGGTAAATGGAGCTTGGAGCAAGGACGTGACTTCGAAAAGGCCAGATTGTAGATTTCGAGACAAGCTCAAGAACGTCAAATCCGCCCTAAAAGATTGGAGTAAGGCGAAATGGGGCGACGTGAATAGGGAATTGGATCTCAAAAAGGAGGAGGTAAGGAAATGGGAAGAAGAAGCTGATTCAAACGGGTTGGAGGAACTTGATAGGATGCGGTGGATAGAGGCACGGAAGGCTTGGCTAGCTTTAGAAGAAAAATGCTCGGATTTGGCCAAACAAAAAGCAAAGATAAAATGGATTAAAGAGGGAGACGAAAATTCGAAACTCTTCCACGCGGCAATAAAAAATAGAGAAAGGAGGAATAATATTCGTGGTCTAAACATTGACGCAGAATGGTTGGAGGATCCGAAAAAAATAATGGACTTTACGTACGGGTTCTTCAAGGAAAAATACTCTAGTCAAAGAAGTTGTGGGCCAAAGCTAAGGATGGATCGAATTAAGAAATTGTCAATGGAGGAAGCCACCAACCTTGAGAAGAGAGCATCGGAAGAAGAGGTGTTCAATGCGGTAAAGGAATGCGGAAGCAACAAATCACCGGGTCCGGACAGGTTTACAATCGGCTTTATAAAGAGTTTTTGGGGGGTGATAAAAGAAGACTTGATGGAGGTTATTGATTGGTTTCTGGAGAAGAAAGAAATAAGTGAGGGTTGTAATGCCTCGTTCCTGACTTTGATCCCGAAAATTGCTGACCCAATTGGGTTAAACGATTTTAGACCAATTAGCCTAATTGGTATCTTCTACAAAATTGTTTCAAAAGTGTTGGCGGAAAGGTTGAAATTGGTAATGGCTAAACTTATAAGTATGGAGCAAAGTGCGTTTTTAAAAGGGAGATCCATTCTCGATGGAGTTCTTATAGCAAACGAAATGGTGGCATCTTTAAAAAAAGTGAAGAAGAAAGGCTTGATTTTCAAAGTCGACTTTGAGAAGGCGTTTGACTTGGTCGAATGGCCATTTCTTCTAGAGGTAATGAAAGAAATGGGTTTCGGGGATAAGTGGCGGAACTGGATAGAAGCATGTTTAAAATCCTCCACGATCTCGGTGTTGATAAACGGGGCACCGACAAGAGAATTCCATATGAAGAAAGGCTTAAGGCAAGGGGATCCGCTTGCTCCATTCCTTTTTTTAATGGTAGCCGAGACTTTACACCTCATGATGGAAGAAGCCGTGGAAAAAGGGTTGTTTGAAGGAATTAAAATGGGTCGAGATAAGGTACCAATATCCCACCTCCAATATGCGGACGACGTTATCTTCTTCGGCGAGTGGAAATTATCGAACATAAAAAATCTTATGAAGGTTCTCAAATGTTTCCATTTGGTGTCGGGTCTAAAGATTAATTTGAGCAAGTGTAAGCTTTATGGAGTTGGTGTCTCGGAGGGAGAAATCCATTCTTGGGCAAGATCGTTGGGTTGTGGATGTGATTCTCTTCCTTTCACGTACCTTGGCCTACCTGTCGGGGCTTCAATGAGGAGAATAGAACATTGGAAGCCGGTAATTGAAAAGGTCAAAAACAAATTAGCATCGTGGAAAGCAAAAGCGATATCATTTGGAGGAAGATGGACATTGGTAAGATCGGTTCTTGGTAGTATTTTGTTATACTATTTTTCGTTGTTTCGCGCTCCGCAAGGTGTGTTAAAAATCCTTGAGAGTGTGAGATGTCATTTATTTTGGGGGTGGGATGGGGGTGGGGGGGGGGGAGGTGAGGACATTTATAAAAAAAAATGCTTAGCTTGGGTCAAGTGGGAAAGGACCTTAGGAAGCTTCAAGAGGGGAGGGCTCAACATAGGTAGCCTAAAAGACGCAAATTGGGGGTTTCTTGGGAAATGGTGGTGGTGATTCCATGTCGAAAAGGATACATTATGGGTTAAGGTAATAAGGAGCCTTTACGGGGGGGAGGGAGGTCTGTTAGAGGATTCTCAAAGGACTTTGGGTGGAAATTCGGTGTGGAGGAATATTTTGAGAGTTGGGGAGGAGTTAGACAAGGAAGGGTTGCAATTCTCGGTCTCGTTTGGTAAGCAAGTGGGAGATGGGTCGGAAACGCGTTTTTGGGAGGATAGATGGATATCAAACTGTAGATTAAAAGATGACTTTCAACGTCTTTTTCAACTAGAAACCTCCAAGAGTGTTATGGTCAAGGATAGAGGGGAGTGGTTAGGGGAAGATTGGGTGTGGAATTGGGGGTGGAGGAGGGAGCCGAGGGGAAGGGAGATAGGTGAGTTAGGAAATTTAGTTAATGTGATTAGTGAAAACGCCCCTAAGAAGGAGGTCAAGGATCGTGTCTCGTGGAGCTTGGATACGCAAGGAGGGTTCACGGTCAAGAATCTTCGGAATATTTTAGAAGATAATCGGGTTATGGTGGGGGGGGGGGTAATATAGAGGAAACTAAGTGGATCAAGGCCATTCCAAACAAAATATGTGTTTTCATTTGGAGGGCGAGGCTTGGGAGAATTCCAACGAGATCGGTGTTGGATAGCATGAGAATAGACTTGGATTCTACTCTTTGCCCAAGATGTGGTAGTGAAATAGAAACGGTAGATCATGCTTTAATAAGCTGTGAAGACGTAAAGAAAGTGTGGCAATTAACGGGTAAATGGTGGGGTATCAACTTAGACTCGATAAATTCCATAAGCGACTTGTTCGAAATAGTAAGGCAATCGGGTGATAATTCAAGAAACTCACGGAGATGGACAACGGTTATATGGTGCCTTCTCTATCTTGTGTGGGTAAATCGCAATAATTTGGTATTCGGGAAAGTTCGAGGCTCGATCGTTGACCACTTCTTCGAATTCCAAGTTAAAACGTTCGAGTGGATTGCAAGGAGGGATCGAGAGTTGGCAATCGATTGGTCTACATGGCTTTTAAATCCAGGCCTAACGTAGACGCAACTGTTTACTGATCGTGAACAGTTAGTTTTTTGCTCGGACAACGGATCAACAGAGGTTTCTCTTCTACTTCGGTCGGGCGGTCACGCAATGTTTCACCTCTTGTTTTGCTGCTGTGCCGTTAGCGACTGTTTGCTGCGCTGTCGCAACTCCATGTTTCGTCTTTTGGCTTCCGCTACTGTTTCGATCTTTGTTTCGTCTTGTGGTTTTGTTATCTTCGGTCTGTTCTCTTTACTGCTGCAACTTTGCGGCTGACTTTGAACATTTGTATCTCTTGTACCTCCGGTAATGTTTGGTTGAAATAAAATTCTGCTGCTTCAAAAAAAAAAATAATGATTACAAGTCAACTTATTGATCAGGCTCGTTCCTGACATTTTATAGGTCCTGGACGAGATGTAGAAAAAGGGCCCTCAATAATTATGAAAAATAAAATTTTAGATATATTGTTTTTATCGTAAGAAATAAAATTCAATTAAAGAAATATTAATAATTCATATAAAATCATTTTTTCGAGTATGCTTAGGCGCAAAATCAATCAATAATTACTTATGAATTAATATTTTCTGCCATATCAATTTTATATAGCATCGTTAGTTTGTTTCACCGTCAAAAGCATCCTTATAATGTACATTTAATATATAAAATGACATAATTTTGGGTCAAAATCGTTACTATTCGGAGTAATAATTTATGTAAATCAATATCAATCAATTGGGTTTCCATCTCATCTTAGGTTATATGTTGTTCATCATTGTTTTATTGTTAAAAACGTCCAACTTTGTTCCTTCCAATGGCTTTGTTCTAGATCTAAATCGAGGCAGGTTTTAAGCTGAGATTCTTGGTATAGTAATCCGAGAGATGTGTGGGTGGGTATCTTGTAATTTTTAGTTCTCTTGTTGTCCTAGTTCCTCGCTAGGCCCATTCTTTGTTTAATAATGTGATCATTTTCTCGTTGTTAAAAAAATTAAGTTAAACCGTCTCATATCTCATATGGTTGGTAATTTATTTCAAAAGGTAGGGTCATGCTATCTTAGTTAATAACCAAAATCTGTTATATTCTAATACAAATATAGAATTCATGCAGATGAGATGCTTAAAAGAGTCAGTAGGAGATGAATGATGGTCGATGGATAATATATCAAAATATTTTCTAGGTAAGTAGTTTTAGAGTCTGATACTAGATAGAAAAAAAACTTAGAGAGAAACAATAGGCAATCTTATAAAATGAACAACCAATTAACTTTTTACATATTTTTGTTTTCAATGTAATTAATTAATATATGTTTGAGCCCTTAATATAATACAAATTCTTTGGATTTCATTAGACTTTGGATTTCTAATACGACAAGTGGGAGATGAATGATGGAGAATATATTAAATCTTTTTAGGCAAATATTTTTAGACGGTGGTATCAGATAAAAGAATTAAATAAATAATAAAAAATACTATAAATTGTGCAACCAATTCACTTTTAAAATATTTTCTTTTCCAATGTAATTAATTAATATATGTTTGGGCTCTAAGAGCTTCTCCAATGCAAAGTTCTTATAAACAAAAAGTGCAACGACTTATAAGAACCTAAAGCCCTCAAGGTTCTTAAATTGGTTCTTACCATGAAGTTTGTGTGAAATGACAATTTCCTCATTTTTATTGGTAGTTAAATTAAATATTTGATATTTATTTATTAATATATAATAATAATTATTGATGTTGATATGAGGTTCTTATAAGAACTACCATTGTGAATTTTTATATAAAATTTTAAATTGATGAGTTGGAAATTAGATGGCACCAAAAAGTGTAAAAATGAGGTTCTTGTAAGAACCTCCATGGGAGATGCTCTAATATAATAAGAAATTATTTGGGTTCTATTAGATGTTAAAAGAACTTTTCTCTTTTATTTACTACTATTATTATATAATATATACTAAAAAATTGGGCCCCTATTTTTCATGGGTCCTGGACGTACGCCTGATCCGTCCTTCATCAGGCACGGCCCTGTTATTGATCACATATCATTAGTCATTGATTGAATTGATCTATTAATTGAAATTATTTATCTTATTAGATGAAGACTTGTAAATGAATTTTGTTAATATATATTCTTTATTGCGTCAATCTACAATCATTTGATTACTATACATTTACCTTTCAAAAACTGCTACCAGACACTTTTTGGCTTATTCGAGCACTAACAATATTTCCAAAATAAAAAAGAATTGAGATTTTGAAATTTCCTTTTATTTTCTTACTCTAAAAGAATCTTTTAAAACATTTCTCCAAAATGGAAAAAGATACGAGTGAAAAGATAATTCTCCAAATTTGAAAGAGAGAGAGAAGAAATCCCCATAAATTAAATTTTGAAAGAAAGAAAAGATACATTAATTCAGTGGTGGATCCAGGATTTCTGCCTAGTGGGGACACATTTAAGATAGATTAAAGGCCCATAAAGTTGACCGATATGTTTTTAGCCTAATACCACCTTTTTGAGGGATTTTTAAAGTTTTCGGGTTAATTTCGAGAGATTGTTAAATTTTTCTTTGTCGATCTCGAGAGATTTTTCGGTTTTTTTTGTTGATTTTGAGAGACTTTTTTGGGTTTTTGGTTGATTTCCAAGTATTTTTTTAGATGGTGAGGCACACGTAAGAAATCAGTGGAGGGACTTGTATTAGAAAGTAAAAAAATAATTATTTTTAAACTAAGAAAAAGAGGGAATTTTTTTTAATGGGGGCCTTCCCCCCACCCCTTGGGCACCTGCATTAATTGCTTTTTAAATCTTACCTTTTCCAATGAAAAAAAGTCGCACAAATCACCCAAACCCACCCTTCCCTTTTTTGATAGGTTGCTAGGTCTCTTCATCGGTTAATATTCACTAGATTTGAAGGAACCGAATTAATCCAATTATTCATTGGATTTTGGATTTTTCCAACCGATTCAATAGATGATTGGATCTTTTCGATTCCATCCATTGGATATATAATAAGTGTGTATAAAAATATATACTTTAGCACCTATACAGAACTTTATTTTACTTCAGTTTATACATTCCCAATCATATATTGAATCATTTAGTCTTGTTTTATGGTTTTAGATTTATTGGAGCTAGGATGTAGAATTTAGTATTGTTTTATGAAATTGTGGAATAAATTGTTAACAAAAGTGTTGCTACAGCAGGTATTGTTCCAACATCTGATATTGGCACATCGACTTAAATCAAAAGGAGGACTTTTTATCGCTATATTTTTGAAGAACGCATCTTGAAGAACGGCTATACAGTAGATTAATGATAGAAGATGTTGCTGAAGATGCCTTACCATTGTACTTAAGTATCATTAGCTTAGATATTGACTTGTAAGTGGGTAATACACACTAGACAATAACCTTTTGTACTTTTAAGCATCTTTTTTGTTCCTCCTTGCTACTATATATTTGGGGAGACTTTAGTTGGTTTAGCATGCCATCTGATCAAATCTTCTTACAAGCTTTGTATTATAGTAATTTAATATATTTACAATCTGTTGGTATTTTACAAGTGTTCTTTATTTACTATTTGTTGTTGGTATTTTACAAGTGTTCTTTATTTACTACTAGTTGTATACCCGTGCAATGCGGCGATATGTAAAATGTTAATTAAGATTTATTCAATTTCAAAATATCAAAAAGTTTTAAAATGTCATAAAGCCTACTACATTTGTACCTATGTTAGATTTAAATAAATAAATAAATATATATATATATTCATCCAAAATGTTGGTGTTAGTAGCATCTGGAATCATTGGGAAAAAAAAACAAATTGCTTATGTAGAATGTATATAAAAACAAAACTTGTGCTATTGTAATTATGGAAGAAATGGATTAGATTCAAAGTGACAACACTACCCCGTTAAACAATAAATCTTCTCATTGATTATTGATTCTTAATTCTTGAAGGCAAGTTATACAAAAAAAAAAAGCATTACAAATGCAATGTTTTAAATAAATTTTTTGGAGCGTTCCTACTCCAAGTCAATTTTTATTCAAAATCCTAAAAATTACAAAATTATACAACACCTAAATTTACAAAAAGAATGCATCTAACCAAAATATAGTTGGAGTACTCTTTCCAATGTGACTTAATTCAACACCCTATTAAATCTTTTAAAACCAAATTCAAAATGAGTAAACATCCTATTACATTTCAAGTGATCCCAAAATAAGAACAACCACCAAGTCTCACATCATATCTTCTACATAGCAACAATCATTAAAATATTAACAAACACATACACAAAACAAAATATATGATGCCATCGTCCTTATATCTTCTGGTTCGAAAATGATGGGGATGGCTAGTGGATCTCAATTTGCAAATACATAAACTTCCATTACTTGTCCTTTTTTGTCTTTAAACATCTCACTGAAAACCTTTCCAGCTCCATGAGGCCCTTGGATGTAAAAATTAACCTAAAATCAGCAACCGTCGATCAAAATACCAACAAAAATGCATTGTACATCAAAATATAAAGATCGGAATATTATTAAACTTCCCAACTCTAGATTCACATCTTATAACAAAAAAATGGAAAACATCTAAGGTTATTATATAGACCCACAATTTGCAACACCTAAACTAATCCCATGAGGTCTCACAAGACTCGAACCGGCGACCAAGGCTTAGCCTTTATTTACCGGTTGAGCTTGCCTTCAAAGTTTATTATCGGAATTGGGGCATTTTAAGACATTTCACAGATAGTCAAATATTTGGCATAAAATTACATCTTATCAACAGCTGAAATGTTAATGTGTTTATACAAGTACCCAATATCATCAGAGAAGCATAGCCGATATATGTTGAAGTACATGGATGCCCCTAATGTAATTTCGTATTTAATATTAACAACTTGTAGTTTTCTTGATTCAGAAAGAAAGCACACACATACAATCGGCAAAGCTTGGGAGATAACTTATTGTTCCTTTCACAAACTCTTATTCACATATTATTCATGATTACCGGGGGGGGGGGGGGGGGGGCTTTAAAAAAAATCAATAACATTATATCAATTTCTGTCCAAGCACGAAAAAATTAACCATAAATGCTTCCAACGTAATCTTTAAGGGAGATGATAACGATAACAAGTAAAACCATTGAGTAAATTGCAGATACATTCCACTCTTTTAGATTATCCAACTAACTAATAATTCTAAAAAGCATTCTTTTAGATTTTATATGAAGATGCATTTCAGAGTTAAAAAGACTAACGTCAACATGCTAAACACCTTCGTCATCCATCATAACTTTATAAGAGATTGTTTGGCGAACTGCTTGGCTTCATCTGAAGGCTTGAACCAATTAGGCCTAGCCACCTAGGTAGTCCAAGTCTGCAACAGTCGAGGGTGTTCAACCATAGAACATTTTTTTGCTTCTAGTTATAGATCCTAAAGTTCAAGGAACTACGAGAAAGGGGGGATGCAAATATCTTGCACTCAAATTTCAAGCTAATCTTCACATATAAAAATGTAATAACGATTACTTATTTGTTACATCACTATTTCATATGAAAAAGCCACACAAATTATCTAATATACAAGACAAAATGATAAAAAAACGTACCTCTAATATCTCTGTAAGTCTGTCACTCTTAAACTTCTCCAGATAAGTTGCTGCATAGATCATTAAAAATCGCAACTTGTACTCAAATTCTACATCCTGCATAAAAATTAAAATCTTCACAGATAACTATGGTCTTTTCCCTTTAATTTTTGTTATTAAACATCAGATATTCCAAACCAGCAGCTGGAAAGAAACAACCTTCTAATAACAACACAACTATTTCATATAAAAAAAGCCGCAAAAAATATATAACTATGGTCTTTACTCCTTGGAACTTCTGTTTTCCTTTTAGAAAAGAATCCTAAGGCTAGGAACTGTTAATACCAACATTTGATGAGTTCTAAAAGCACAAAGCAAAAGAAACTACAAACTCAAAAAACAAATCCAACCAAAACATAAACTTGTTGCAAGTGGTAAAGAGATGTAGTGTTCCAAACCTGTCATTTTTACAATTACACAAAATAGTCAAATCAAGTTAGATTTTTCCTTTTGCATCAAACAAAGAGATACAATCAATCAAATAAGGCATTGAAATTACCTCCAAAAACAAAGACAATGCTATTATAATAATTCAAGCAGTAGAAGAAGGGGAACTTACAATATATATATACACACATATATATATATATATATATATAGTCAGGTTCACGTGAGACCAAGCTGTTTCCGTGAGACCGCGTGAGACCAAGCCTTAAAACATGAAACTTCACACCGAAACACTGTGAAGGTAAAAAACATTTGAACCTTTATAATGTAATCACACTATGAAGGTAAAAAAACCTAAACCAAGTTAAAAAAAATCAAACATTCACAGATAAAAGACTGTGAAGGTATATCCGAACCTTCACAGTGAAGACGCTGTGAAGGTAAAAAAAACGAACCTTTACAGCGAAAAACACCGTGAACGTAACATTTACGGTGCTTTCCCTATGAAAAGTTCGATTTTTTTTACATTCACAGTTTTTTGGTGTGAAGTTTCATACTTTAAAGCTTGGTCTTACTGGTCTCACGGAAACTGTTTGGTCTCACGCGAACTTAAGTCTATGTATATATATGTATATATATGTATATATATGTATATATATAATTAGTAACAAAGGGTTGATCGATGATCTATAATTAATTAATTAAGGTGCCATGCATGAATAGATTTTACAACGTATAAATGGAAAACGTATACAACAACAATTACCAACAACCCAAAAAACATATATAGTTCAAACATCACCTATCTGTAAAGTCTTTATAAAAGGTAAGATACATATTACCGGCTGAAAGCGTGCAAAATCATTCATAGAATAGAACCACCACCATCCACTGGCATAGCCAAAGCCCTGTAGTGCTTAAAGACAAAAAACATGGCTGCCAAAAGATCCATTTACCAATCTGCTTCACATTTAGCTTTTACAAGATACCAAGTATCCTAATATGATTAGACTTCAAGTGCAGGAATCTACATTGAGAAGACAAAAAAGCTAAAAAACATCTTGAAAATATAAGTAATACATCATGCTTGATAAGTTGCCGTTGCAAGATTTTCAGACGTTAAACATTAGAAAGTAGTATAAAATGCTTACAACTTTGTAATTTTAAGTAGTGTTGATGTAAATGCTTTATAACATAGTATAGGTATAGATTGAAAAATACAAAAAAAAGCAAAAAGCAAAATGAAATTAAAACAGCCCATTTTTATTTAGTAAATAAGAATCCTAACACAAAAATAACCATTTCTCAAATTTAAAACATCAACTGTACAGGGACAGTAGAACAAAAGAGAATGTGTGATAATGTTAGGCTGAACTTACGATCTCACTTAGGGATGTTCTTATTTTGTTGCTACTGGGTTTATAACATAAATATCTAATTACACGGTAAGCATTTAGTAAAAAGTCTAACTCGGTTTATTTCATTTTAGTGAAGTAGATGTATACTAATACTATCCCTAAATTTTGATTTAAGGTAATTCTAGAACCCAAGAACAAAAGATGGATCACATACCTTTCGATATGAAAGCAGTCAATGATGGTTCTCACAAGATCTCAAGAGAACTAATTCCGAAAATGCAACTTTCACAAATGCATAATATATCTCCTTTTCCAAGCAAGCAGAGAACTGGGAGTTCTCGACAATGAACTTTCTGACAATTGCATTCTGAATCACCTTCTTGCCCACCTACAAAATTTAGTTGATCCACTCCACATGTGGTATTAATGTCCAAAAATAAATGTAGCATTTAACTAAACACACAGTTTAATAAAATGCTTAAAATGGCTATCAGTTTAAGCGATTTTGGTTGTTTCTAGTGATTGCTAAGGGTAAGATTTCAGTCCACAAAAACGGTATCGTATGCAACAATTTTCCGGTAAGCGTTAAATGTGGTAAGAGTCTTCGCTCTAATTACTTACCGGATAAGACACTTGATCCTTGCCTTAGCTCTTATCGGGTAAGATTCGTGGTCCTTGCCATATTCATCCGGTAAGGTAACGTGACTTGGTAAGCGTTTGGTAAACGACCCCTTAGATAAAGTCTCAGACCTAGTCTAGTAGTATTAACTGAGATCAGATTTCTCTCTGTGGAAATAATTCTTGCATAGTAGTATTATATCATATTGTTTTTAACAAAACCAAAGAAGATTAAAACCTATGGCAACTTAATAATAAAATTACCTCATACCATTGTTAGGCACTCGTTATCGCCATGTACCTTAACTTCCTATTGTGTCACAAATTTGAGCCTTTGTTGTCTTGCCATCAACTTGGTTTCAAATTGTTAGTAAAATCTCAGTTATAAGCTAATGGCATTAGGCACCTTCAGTACATGAAGAACCAAGAAATTAGTGGATAAGGGGTCGTTTACCAAGTGCTTAACGGATGTCACTTGCCTTACCGGATGAGCATGGCAAGGACCGAGAACCTTACCCGGTAAAAAGCATAGCAAGGGCCGAGAATCATACTTGGTAAGTGAGCGAGAAGATTCTTACCCGGTTATCGCTTACTGAGTAAGAGATGCTTATCAACAATACATTTTGATGGATGAGAATGTTAGCCAATAAGGTAAGTGAGAGTGGTGATTCTTACCCGCTAAGCTGTTGGTAAACGGCCCCTAAGTCAACTTTCTTGTTAACTGTCATAATTCCCCATGAAGGGTGTCATTTGATCTGCATCAAAACTCCTATTGAGCGCATATATATCCAGGACTACTATAATTCGCCCGATGATCAAAGTGAACCACTTTAAGCGTCATTTGAGAGTACTGATAAAGATTAGTTGTTTACAATATTTCATTTTTCTTGGAAAAAGATACTAAATCCACCATCCTCTATAGAAGGCAAATTCTTAGCAGTATATCCTCGGGCCAAGCTCAAGCTACCCCTACCTCTCCTAAAGAATTTCTCCCAATGTCTCATTAGTCATTTATGTATATGCAAAGGTTTGTGGCTGTCACACAAGGTCTAAAAATAAACTAAAACAATATAAAGAACGAATAATAGAGCTTAAGATGCAATAAACCGATCGGTATTATCAGTTTGAACATTACCGAGTCTCTTGACAATCTCCATTCCTCTACATACTCTTCCAAATATCGTGTGTTTTCCTGTCAATAATGATAACATATGTTAAAACTAAACAAACAAAGTTATATTGGCCACTGTTATATATTGCATAGACAAAAACAAGCAAAAAAACGCAGAGTTGCATACGAATGGAGATTGTCAAGAGCCAGGTGCAGTTGGTAACTACAGTTCACATGTCAACATATCGTTATGTAAAATGGCCGCAACGTCTAATTTCCATAATGTGAGCGTCTAATTTCCATTCAAGTTACTGCCTGTTAACTTACAGCGCCAGGAGACTTTGAGCCACACATATCGAACCATATTAATTGGTAGCCTCTCATTTTGATAAAAAAAGCGATTCCTTATTAGAAGCAATATTAAATGGTTTTAAACTTTTCCATCTCCTTGAGTTTGTCCCACCTAACTGTTCTTCAATGGCTAGACGCGGGTTTAGAGTAAATCATAAAGAGAGGCTCACAAACAAATTAGTCAAGGCTTACATATCAGATAAACTAATACAATAATAGAATGCAAGTCTTGGAACATACCTTAAAAAATGAGTTTGTCCCATTTGTGGTATCCAACATGCATAAGATTTGTAACGGTAACGTTCCTTTTGTCCTCCATGCGTCCTATCAACAAGATGATCTTGATCCTGAGCCTTAAAACTTCTTCGTTTAGCTTCAAACTGGTTTGATCACTGGTGCTACCCCTTCAAGAACTCATTTGTTGAATTGGGCATTGAAAGCTTCCAACCTATGTTGTAAATCAGGGAAAAAAACATATAAAAAACAACAAAACAAAGGAAAATTCTTGAAAGAATACAATCCATCCATTTTGTTTCAGGAATATTCAAATCAAAGGGGAAATTGGGGTAAAATTGGAAGCCAGGTCTTTATGGTGGAAACTCAAGATTTCTTGAATCATTCTAGAGATTTCACATATATTTCTTGAATCAAAACCATGATGGTGGCATATCAAGATATCTTTAACGACTTGCCGTCATACATAGTTATCAATCAAACTAACTATTTTTGGTACCTGTTTATACCGAGCCTAAAATAATAACTGTGAACCACAACGGTTGTGGCCTACTGGTTAAGGCCCTTGGGATGTGGTGGAATATCTCATCTGGCCAGGGTTCGAATCCAGACGTACACAACAATTGTGGCTACTGAGGTTTAATCAAGGCTGATGTCTTACAGTCATAATTTGCCAAGGGATTAGTCTAGGCAGAGCCTAGGACACCCTTTCAGATTTTTTTTTTTTAATAACTGTGAGCATATCTATCTATATTAAGAATTTTTGCTTAATTTCACCTGTGGTCGTTATTAATCATTTGAGAGTGAATAGGATGCAATATAATACCTCAAATAATTAGCAACCAATACAGGTTCAAGGTCACAACGAACATCCTTCAAATATGAAGATCATTTAGTTGTCAAAACTCCTGTTATAAGCACATAGTATGCAGATAATTTTACAAAGGAAGGAGGCTTTCAGATGAATACATAATATAAAAATAAGGGTTATAAAACAAAATTCTTACCGAGTAATCGGGACTGTGTGTTATTGAGAGTTGAGATGTAATTCACCTATATCACATATTTTCGCTATACCAAGGAGAGCACAGTGAGGATGAAAAGGTTTCTCTGTTATTTCCATGCTATGTTATCATTTTCATTTTAACTCCTGCTTTTGGGTCTGCACTTTCTTTAACATAAAACTTGGTCATAATTTTTGTCTTTGTACTAACAATCACTATATATATGAAATCACATACAACAAATAGTATACTGAACAATTTTTCTAAGCAGGGCTTGAAATATAGTGTAATGATCACCTCAAATCTCAGACAACTATAAAATTTTGGCTACTAAGAAGTTCCTCCCAAAATGCCAGCACCAATCCTTTCCAACCAACAGCATTAGCATTGGATTGATACAATCTGGATCTTATCCAAAGGCAACCCAAACTGGTTGTTTGATTGAAACATACTTGAAGATTTATTATAAAAACTTAGACGTCACATCTTAAAGGGACAAAACACAGAATTGGTAAAACTGCCTCTGGCCAATGCAGACCATAGCCTGAGACTAAAATTGAGAATTCTGGGACCAAGTCTTAGAATAACTCAAAAGCCAATTCTAAATCCAAATTGAGAAAACATGAGATCAAGACTAAAACAAAACCATATTCCAATCATCCTTGTGAACATACACTCAATTTTATCTCCTTCAAATCCGACGAAAAACACACAAAATAGAAGGGAAGCACGAAATTTGTCTAATTTCATCATTAACAACAAAACAAAAGATAAAAAGGAGGAGTACCTGGGATTCGTGAAGCAATAAAGACATAGAGGAACTTGATTTGTAAAACCCTCCTGCTTGGATTGTTTACTCTGAGCTTCGGTGGTCTCAGTCTTTACATTGTTTATATTCAACATTTTTGGGAGCCGGAGCAGATAGAAGCGTACTCTCAGTATGGCCTGAGACGTGAAGAGGTAAGAAGGTAGAGGTAACTATATGAGAAGAAATCGATTTGAGAGAAACAGAAGCAAACCCAACTGTGAAGAAACCACGAAGAAATCGTACCTGAGAGAAATACGCCTTGAAGAAACAAATAAACCCTTTGTGCAGATTCGATTTGAATCGATTTGCAGACCTGCATATTTCGTCTTGGGATGCCGAAGCGTCGATTTGAAGCTTCGATGGTGGTAGGGTTAGGGTTTGGAAGTGTCTTAATTGAACCAAGAGGAAAAGAAACGATTGGCGTGTGAATAATGATGACGTGAGATAGTGTGTTTAGATAAGTTGTACCAAAGCATTATGAAATTGTAAATTAAGTAATTGGATTTAATTAGTTGTATTTTGTGTTTAAAATGTTGTAATTAAGAGTTTTTTATGTCTGCTTTATAATATAGTATAGATTTGTTGCTACAGCAACACTTACAACTTTCACTTTACTTTTCTTGTACGTTTACTTTTCAAGTCATTTACATTCGGTCATTTACTTTTAAGCATTTACTTTCAGTCATGTTAGGCTAAACACCCTAGTGTGTGTGAGTGAAGGTTGAGAGATTATGCCAAGTGTTTGTGGATGATTGCTTTATAATAGCATTCTATTTCACTATTCACAATTGGTATCATTATTTCATCTACTAATCTTGGAAAAATTTACACATGTTATTTTACTCAGATTAGTTGGACTTAAAACTAAGACAACGCAAATATTTTTATTAAGTGTATTACAAAGGCTACAAAGAGTTGCATCAACCTTATGGGTTATAAAACTATATGGAGAGAAAGGCAAAATCTGTACTAGCTTGGATTTGTGCATCACCATGTGTACTACCACTACCAGCATATGGTCTAATATGAGAAAGGCCATTCAATCCAGTAATGTTGTAGAAAGCTATTGTTGCAGTAACCTCATATTATGTTGTATAAATGTTCACTGCACTCTGTTGCTGAAATTCCAACCTGATCTTGCACTCATACTATCTTTTAATTATTGTTACATTTCTGTATTTGGTTACCCACTCTCAAACATATTGCTTCAATTTTACTCTTGAAATCTTGTTTTACAATTGACTTTGTGACTTTTTTTCTTTGAAAATCCCTGAGGTACGATACTTGGTATTGCTTACCATTATTGATTGCTTTGGATGACACTAGTGAGTCATGTATACTTGCATTAGTTACTTGTTGCGATAGCCTTTTGGGGATTTTTGCCAAAAAGAGTTTTTTTTAAGTCATTTTAAAATTTGATTTTTCTACCATCAATTGTTGTTTTTAGTGGTTTATGCCAAGATTACCTCACAGGGTAGTTTTTGATTTAGATCCGGATATTGAAAGAACTTTTAGAAGGAGAAAGAGAGTGCAAAGAACATTATTACCATTTTATCCTCTCATCCCATGGCTCAATTCGGACCTGACCCAAGACCTAACCCTAAGGAGGAACTAATCAGGATTGCTAACTCTAGAAATGGAGGCATCATGGACTATATTGTTCATGTTTTCAACAAGTTGCTGTAACACCCCTAAAATAGAGGTAATATTAAACTTGAATAATGACAAAATAATGACATCTATATAAACGGGATCACCAAGAGGGGGAAATAGTATGAGCGTTTACAAAGACTTTGGAGCCCCATTGCTAAAGGAGCCTGATATACATGTGAAGAAAGTGTTAGACTTTACGCCTACTGAGAACAAACATTTATAATTAAATAATATGCAATTGACACAATAAATTTCCAAAATTATAAGGTAAGATTCATTTGCACATAAATCACATAAGAACCATACGGTCCAAAAATCCATCTTACGATGACAAGGGAGACCCGATTTCCGAGGATTGTAGCGGAACATAAAGTAAGCTACATTCTAAGTTATTGAGCTTATACTAGGATCAATGGCCACGAGTTCGTCGACTCGCACTTAAGATGTGGATATGGGACCCTAATGATCCTAATCATACTCATTCATTAAAATTACATTTATGGTCAATGGCTAGTATCCGGCTCCACATAACCGTACTAAGTTGCCCTCAATGACCGAATGTCTCAACTAGCTACTAACGGGAATTATCCCAAATCAATTAAGTCGAATCCTATACCTATGGATCCATTTGTATTAGTCTAAGGCTCATCACATTTACATCATGACAACTATAATCACACATAAAGTTCTCATAATCAACTATTCCCATAAAACGCTACTTTTACATAGATACCATCATATAAACATTTTAGCCAAACTCTCATGAATGTGCAAGTGTATTCATCCTTTTTTTTAAGTAATAAATTCCATACTCAATATTTCCCAAAAGTTAATAAGACCAAATACTTCCTTAGTTCAAAATCACCCAACCCATTCCCTTCCTTCCAAAAACCTCATTTTTGCCAAATGATCATTCAATACAAAGAAAAGCCACAAAAATGTCCAAATAATGGTTTACCCAAGTTTTCAACAATGGATAAGCATATAAAACTTCATCTCATAATATTTGTCATAAAATCTTATATTTTTCATAAAAATAGAAGAAACCCTAAAACCCTCCAAATGTTCAAGTGCAACACCCTAAAAATAGGGGTAAATTTAAATCTTAAAATTTCTGTAATATGACGTCTATAATAGACGGAAACCACCCAAAAAGGGAAAGGTATAATAGTGATTACAATCCCTGTAAATGAATATTGAAATTAACAACAAACTAATCTAAACAATACACATCTAGATTATATCGGTTGTCAACCCAAGTTCCTAAAATACTCTATCGGTTGTCTTCAAAGGTGTCTATCCCAAAAATGCCATAATGGCCCAACGCTCTTCCCTCATACCAAATGCGACCCACCGCTTAGGGAACCTGTTATACATATGTCATTTGAGAAAAAGTGTTAGGATTTACGCCTACTAAGAACAAACATTTTATATAAATTCGGTAAACGTATAATTGATAAGAAAGAGTTACAATTTCAATAAACAATTTACTTTTTTTCCAAGACATCACATATGACTCAAAGAGTCCAAAAACATCTTGCGATGACGGGGGAGACCCGATTTTCCAAGGATCGTGGCGGAACACAAAAGTAGGCCACTTTCCAAGTTGTGAGCTCAATATTAGGATCAAGGGCACAAGTTCTTCGATGTAACATCCTAAAATTTGAAGTGAATTTAAAATTCGAAAATTCGGCAATATGACATCTATAATTTAGTGTAAACCTGTACTCCCTAAAATAAGGGACAATCCCAATACGGGGAATAAAGTATAACATATACAACCCAAATCAAATGAAGAATATAATTCAACAACCTAATAATCTAACTGGGTCAAGAAAGATTATGGTCAGGTGTCGCTATTCTTCCAAATCAAATGTTATGGTCTTTAATTCTTCAAAAAAACCGCTTGCAACCCTTAGGGTCGTCCTATCAATCCCGACGAGCCCCACCGCTAGAAAGACCTGTCATACACGACAACCAAAGAACAAGCATTAGGCTAAATCCTAGTGAGAGGAATTCTATTGAATTAGAAGTAATAAACCCATTTGAAGTCGTATGGAGGGTATAGTCGTGAGCTAAATCAAAACAACCTAATAAACCATTAGTGATTATAACATGGTATAAATAAACACCAATAACATTAGCTCAACTCCTCTTAGTCTATCGCTCGAAAACATCAAGTCAACCCCTCTAGTTCTATTCTTGAGAGTTCCAAAACGGGAACCCAGTTCCAAAACGGGAACTTATGCACAATGGAATTACACCTTACTGCCCATGGGACGCTGTCCAACAGTATAGATCCACACCTTACTTACCATGGTGACCCGATGCCTATTCCGTGCCAAAGTGGTGAACTCAATGTCCAAAACGGGACATTGGAACACCGTGCCTATGTATCCATTGCACTAAACCAAGACTAACACAAAATAAACAATAACATTGGTTCATGTATACCCAAACTCATGTCAATAATTATCCATGAACAAGTAATTACAAAATGTGAGAAAACTCACATAATTAATTCTATCATACGTAGATATAGAGCTTGTCTCAAAGATTTAGCCACCTATCATATTTTCAACCTCAAGTCCAAACCGTCCAAACCCTAGTTTTACTTGGTTTTCTCCAAGATCTCACAAAATGAAGGTATTGAAGATAGAACTTGTGAGTACACTCAACATACTCACATCATAGGCCAAATACATTTTCAAATACTTACATCCTCACCCAAATCCCCCCAAAATTCCTTGAAATATACTTTAGGTCAAATGTTGGTCAAAATTTGAAACCCATGATTTACAATGTAAGAGAGTTTAAATATGAATAGTTTACCAAGTAGGAAGTATAAAAACATATATGTACTCACCTTGTTAGGAAAATATGAGCAAACCCTAGTTGATAAGAGCTTGAGAGAAGAGGAGATGAACTTGGATCTTTAATCCCTTGGATTCTCTAAATCACAACCAACCTAAACCAACCATAGAATCTCATTCAATGCATTCCTTTAAGAGGAATTAATGAAGAGGGAGAAGTTCTTACCATCCTTTCAGAGAAAAATCGCCCAACACCAAGAAGAATTGGAATAAATGAGATTGGGGTCGATTTTCCCCCTTTTTAATACGTGCAGAGGTCGCGAGCGGATGCCCGCATGGAGGTCGCATGGAGCATAGGAGGTGTGCACGAACAGAGCCTCGTGCGGACGCCCGCGCGATGTAACCTGGGCGAAAGGTCGTGCGGAGCACTGGAGGCAAAAGTTCTCTCTCTTGGACATGATGCTCGATATCAATATAACCAAAACTCCAAATAAACCAAAAGTTAAAACTACACTACGAGCGGTGTACAAGTTAAAGAAATATCTTGTTCACCCAAAATTTGGGGTGTTACAATCCTCCCCAACTTGGAGAAGATTTCATCCGATGCTAAGAGAACAGGTGAGGGTATTTGCGCTTCTTGTCCTCTTCGGCTTCCCATGTTACATTAGCGCCATGATGGTGATTCCATTGAACCTTTACCATAGTGACGTCTTTACGACGAAGTTTCTTCTTCTTCTTTTCCAAAATTGCATCAGGTTCCTCGATGCAATGGTTTCTCTCATCAACTCTAATCTCGGAGGTAGTTCTAATTGGTAGGCTTAGAGTCCTACCCGCTTGATCACAGTGAATGGCCCAAGGAAACGGAGACTCAACTTCCCGCATTTCCTAAACCTGATTATTCCCTTCCAAGGGGACACGTTTAACATAACGTGATCTCCCGCTTGGAACTCTATCGACCGTCTCTTCTTGTCGGCATAGCTTTTCTGCCGGTCTTGAGCCACCTTTAAACGCTCGCGAATACCTTTGACTTTGTCCGCCGTCTCTTGAACAATCTAAGGTCTGGCAAACTGTTTCTCTCCCGCCTCAAGCCAACATACTGGAGTTAAGGGTGTGCAAACCCAACCGCACCCGAAAACCCCGAAAAACCGACCCGAAAAAAACCCGAACAACCCGACCCTAACCACCCGATCATACCCGAAGTCTGAAGTCCGAATTTTAGGTCGGATATATCGGTTCGGGTAGGGTCTTAATATATGTCACCTGATCCGAT
Source organism: Arctium minus (assembly GCA_954870635.1). NCBI lineage: Eukaryota > Viridiplantae > Streptophyta > Magnoliopsida > Asterales > Asteraceae > Arctium > Arctium minus. The sequence continues at coordinate 150,772,170 of OX941081.1, forward strand.
CCGATCCGAAACCCGAAAACTATTTACTAAATAAATACTATTTTTATTACTTTTCCTAAAATCTAATCGTATCTACTTCTGTTGTCTCTTGGTCTCTCAAGTCTCACCGTTGGTTCCTCAATCCTCACGTCTTCTTTAATCTTTAATGTTCAAGGCTTCAAGCATGAAGCACGCTTCACGAATAGTTTTGTTTAAGACTTTGAGTCATTATAATTTTATAAACATATAGTTATTAATAGTAGATAAAGATATGTTAGTCCTTTTTTGCAAGGTTTGATAATTTAAAAAACTGTAAATTTTAGATGTTTTAATGTTTAGTTTTAGTTTTTTTTTGTTACACAATTGCATAAGACGTGAATTCTAAAAGTCCAAAGGAAAAGTAAAAAATAAAAATGTTGGATTTACCCGAAATCCGACCCAACCCGATCCGAAACCCGACTAGGCCCGACACCGAAAACCTGATTCCCTTGATTGAAATATTCGGGGCCTAAATAGCCTACCCGAAAACCGATCGGGTTTTTCATTTTCCCACTCGACCCGACCCGACCCGACCTATGCTCACCCCTAACGGGAGTTCGGCACTTCCGTCCATGTAATGCTCCAAACGGTGTCATTCCAATGCTCGAGTGGTAGCTATTGTTGTAAGCGAACTCCACCAAAGGTATGTGTTAGTCCTAACTACCCCCGAAGTCGATCATGCAAGATCTCAACATATCCTCAAGTGTCTGAATCGTCCTCTCGCTTTGGCTGTCGGTTTGGGGATGGTAGGTCGTGCTCAACTTCACACGCGTACCCAACTCTTTTTGCAATACGTTCCAAAAATGCGACGTGAACAAACTATCCCGATCCAAGACAATGGATAGTGGAACGCCATGGCGAGATATAACCTCATCGATGTATAACTTTGCAAGTTTTTCCATGGGTAAAGTTTCCCGCATGGCCAAGAAATGGGCACTTTTGGTCAAGCGGTCCACTATCACCCAAATGGTGTCAAGACTCCTTAAGGTCTTTGGCAATTTCGTTATGAAGTCCATGGTAATGTGCTCCCATTTTCATTCCGAGATCTCAAAAGATTGTAAACTTCCATAAGGTCGTTGGTGCTCGGCTTTCACATCGCTCCACATAGCGCGCCATATCAAGCTTCATAACCGGCCACCAATAGTGCAATTTCAAATCTCGATACATCTTCGTGCTTCCCGGATGGATAAAATACTTCTACTTCTGGGCATCCTCGATAAGAAGTTCTCGATTTCCCCTGATCTTAGGCACCCAAACTCGCTCGTTGAAAAGCTTTACTCCCCGACCATCTTCCGTCAAAAGTAGATGTTGCTTTGACATGACCTCTTCCTTGAGGTTCTCCTCAAGTAAGGCGTCGGCTTGCGACGATTTGATCTGGTCAATGAGTGTGGACACCAACTCTATTCGTGTAAAGGTAGCTCTTGAATTCCCCCGTAGTCTTTCCAACTCAAAGCATCGACGACGACGTTTGCCTTACCCGAATGATAAAGAAACTCGCAGTCGTAGTCCTTTAGTAACTCCAACCATCTCCTTTGCCTCATATTTAGCTATTTTTGGTCGAAAATGTGTTTCAAGCTCTTGTGGTCCATTTAGAGTATGCACTTCGTGCCATATAGGTAGTGTCTCCATAACTTCAAAGCAATCGTGGGTAGGGTAGTTGACCTCATGAACCTTGAGTTACCTTGACGCGTAGGCGATCACCTTGCCCCTTTTCATAAGAACGCAACCCTAACCCAAACCCATCTTCGACGCATATAGGTAGTGCCATATAGGTAGTGTCTCATCCCATGGCTCAATTCGGACCTGACCCAAGACCAAACCCTAAGGAGGAACTAATCAGGATTGTTAAATCTATAAATGGAGGCATCATGGACTATATTGTTCATGTTTTCAACAAGTTGCTGTAACACCCCTAAAATAGAGGTAATATTAAACTTGAATAATGACAAAATAATGACATCTATATAAACGGGATCACCCAAGAGGGGGAAATAGTATGAGCGTTTACAAAGAAAAGAATGAAAGTGATACATAACAACCTACTAATCTAAGCTATACTAAGCCTAGATAATAGATGGGTGTCACTATCGTCTTCCAATAGAATCTGTCAAGAATCTGTACGCCAAACTGATCAAAAGTCGTGTTAGAGCAGTCTCATTGGATTCAAGATCATCCAATCTGAAGATCCAATCTGAAGCTACCGCTGAAAAGTTGCTCTCGATATTAAGTCTAATGTCGTTTGTAATAAATGTCGAAGTAAATTATTGTTTATTGTAATTTAGTATTTAGTTTAATTAGATTTAATATCTAAGTTATTTAGATATTAGTTATTAGATATTAATTAGTTAGTTTTAGATATTATAGTGTTAATATCTAGATATTAGTTTTAGTTAGATATTAGTGTTAGTGTGTTTAAGAAGCTAACACTCTAACAATCTAATACTCTATCGTTCAACTCTTATCAGATCACAATAAATACACACACAAAAGGTGAAAAAGAGAGAAAACAGAGAGAAAGATTAAACTTCAAGAACTCAACCTTGTAATCATCGTTTTGTAATAGAAACAGGTTGGTAATCTATATCTTGTTGTTGTTTGATTTATCTGGTAAACGATCACGGACTCTCTGTGTTCTTCATTTTTTAAGAACACTGTACAATCGATTAATCTTCAAAATTGTGGTTGTTTTCAAAATCAAAGTGTTGGAACCTGTTGTAGTTGGTAAATCGGTCAATCTGTCAAAATTTGGTGCTGTAAATCGTTCTCTAGTTGGGTGTATTTGGGATTTACAGACCTGTTCTGTCGAAGAAGATATGCTTACCGGTCGACCGAAGTTCTTTCTTTGTATCGGTCACAAATTTTGTACCGGTCGATCTGTATCCTATCGATCAAGAGCTTACATTCTACCGGTCCATAACCAAATACCGGTCCACTTCCATAAGCTTACCGGTCCATCAATTTGCAATATACCGGTCCATCAATTTGCATTATACCGGTCCATCAATTTGCAATATACCGGTCCAAACTTAATACCGATCGATATTGCTCGAAGTCAAAACATACCGATCGAAATCTTTACAACATACCGGTCAACCTGTTTGTTCATCTCATATACCGGTCGACCTATACAACACCATATTATCGGTCCAACTCTTATCTATATCGGTCCAACTCTCACCATATTATCGGTCCACCATCCTAATATCGGTCCACTCTCACTCATTTTGTACCGGTCGACCTACATTTCAACAATCTTACCGGTTCTTACAACTTATCGGTCGAGCAACCATCCGGTCGAACATATTACCGGTCAAGTATCACTTTGCGCCACTCAAGGTTCACGCAAACTGAAGTTTGCGCGACCAGTTACTAGCGCAAAGTCAGAAACGCGCCACTCAAGTGAAATGCAAACCTCCAGTTCGGGCTACCTGCCTCTCGCGCAAACTTCAATCTTGCGGCAACCTCTTCTAGCGCAAATCTCAATTCGCGTCAATTCCAAATTTAAGTCTTTTTCAAAATGACTTCCAGAGAAGCCCTTGCAATCGGAACTGACACCAAGCCACCAGTACTCTTTAGAGGAGAGTACGAACAGTGGAAATATCGGTTCCTAAACTTTATTGAAAGACAAGATCTAGGTCATTACATCAGGTTATCCTTAGAAGAAGGACTTATGGAACCAACTTATAGGGAACCTACAACAGGAACTAATGAGCAAATAGTTGAAATTAAATATGAAGAGCTCGGAGGTAAAGACAAAGACAGAGCACACGGAGATAGATTAGCTAAGTCTTATATTCTTCAAGGCATTCCAAACGAAATTTATGTGAAGATAGACAACTATAAAGCCTCTGGCAAGGAGATATGGGATCAACTAGAGAAGATGATCCTGGGTTCAAAGGTTGGGAACCTGCTCAAACTTTCCAACTGCCTAAAAAATTATGAAGAATTTAAAGGCAGAAGTGGAGAGTCTCTAAAGGAACTTATGATAGATTCGTGACCTTGCTGAATGAACTAAGCAAGAACAAGGTCATCAAATCTCAAATAGAGCTGAACGTCAAATTCCTCAACATTTTCCAGCCTGAATGGAAGAGATTTGCCAGGCAGATGAAGCAGATCAAGGTTCTGAATGAGATTCCACTTCATGAGGTGTATGAAACCCTCAAACAAAATGAAGAAGAGGTGGATGAAATTCTAGATGAGAAGAGGCAAACAGTGAAGACAGTTGATGACACAGTTGCTCTTGTTGTCAAAAAGAAGAAGAACAAGACGATTGTGTATGAATCAGAAGAAGTTGAAGCTGATGCAAACTCTGACTCGGATGACTGTGAACAACTGAAGCAAGCAATGCTCATGCTGACTAAGGCTTTTCAGAAGAAGTTCTACAAGAATCCAAGTTCAAACAGTCAGAGGTATTCTTCTGGTCCTAACAACTATGTCCACAAGGAAAGGGTTGAAGGAAATAGAATTGAAGGAAATAAGTTTGAAGGGAAGAGATTAGAGGAGAAAAATCCGGAAGAGAGAAGGTATCATGCTGAAGGGAAGAGATTAGAGGAGAAGAAGCCGGAAGAGAGAAGGTATCATGCTGAAGGGAAGAGAATAGAGGAAAGGAAACCGGAAGAGAAAAGGTTTCAAGCTGAAGGATCCAGTCAGTCAGAACCTCCAACGTGCTACAACTGTGGCAAAACAGGTCACTTTGCCAGAGACTGCCGAAGATCCAAAGTCAGAAACTCCGACTACTACAAGAACAAGATGCTTCTTGCAAAACAACAGGAGACGGGTAAGGCACTGATGGCAGAGGATGAATAATGGCTTGATCATTCAGACGAGGAAGAAGAGGATGAAGAGAAGCATGAAGCAGTCAACATGTGCTTGATGGGAAAGCAGGAATCAGAAGCTGAAGCAGATTCAGAAGAGGATGAGAAAGATGAGATATGTGTTTTATCTTATTCAGATCTATTAACTCAAATACATATAATGAAGTTAAAACTCCAAGAGTTAAAGTCTAATCTTAAGCGGGAAAAGGGTGTCACTAACGACAAAAACCAATCAATACAGAAACTTAGCGATGAAATTGCTGAGAAGAAAGTATTGGTTGAGGTTTTACATAGAAACAATGACACAAGCGCGAAAGAACATACTATAATTATTAAAGAGAATTCTAAACTCAAGTCTAAACTGAGAAATAGTGAGTCTGATCTCAGAGAGCTTACTAAAATGCATTATTCATGTACTGAAGAAAACAAAACTTTAATTGCAAAATTAGATGCTTTGGAAAAGAAGTTATACTCATTAGGTCAAAGTAAGAAAACCATTCATCTTAACAAACCGAAAGAGAATAAAGAAAATTGGGGAATCGGTTATGGGAATCCTCACTGTCTTCGAAAAGGTATATCTGAAGTGCCTGCACATTATGATCTTACTTCTTTGAAAATAGCTCGAAGAATCCCTGAGCTTAAAGTTTTCTGGACTCGACTGTCTGAAGAGGATGAAGCCAAGGAAACTGAAAAACGATTGAAATCATCTAAAGTTCACCTTCCATTTTATTATGCGAAGCTGAATAATAGTTATGATCAAAAATCTCAAAAGAAATCTCTTTCAAATGACTTCTTTCAAAGTTATTCTGTTAAAGAGATGGAGGCGAAGCCTATTAAAGGTAAAATTTATGTCCCTCCTCTTGTTTTGGAAAGTCAAATTTCTGAACTCAAAAACTCTTTAACAGATTAAAGACTTTTGATTGAGATTCAACAAAAAGTTTTTTCAACTGTGCTGAAAAATGTTGTTATTTCAAAGGCTTCTAAATCTGATGACATGTTTGGTTTAACAAACAGTGGGTTTGATTTTTTAACTCTGACGATGGTTTAGATGATTGTTTTGAACAATTTGATTTTAATGCTAAACTTCCTAACCATTCATCTTTTATTGTGAAATCTTTCGGAAAAACCAGTATGCCTGTTAACAGTACAAAATCAACGAAAGTTGATAAATCAGTCTCTGTGAAAGCTAAAAATGCTAAAGGTAAGATAATATCTCAGCATTCACAGAAACCGAACACTACTGGTAATTCAAAAAAGAAGCATTCATTTGTTGCTCAGAAGTCTAACTCACGAGTTTCAAATGTTTCAGATCTGAGCAAGCGAAAGCCAGAAGTTAAATCTCAATGGCAACCGAAACAGAAGCTTGACAAGGCTGATAAATCGTTTTGTAGTGTTAATTGTAATAAGACTTTACCTAGTAAAGATGTTTTGAAAGCGAATGTTGCTACTATTTTGAAATACTCTTTTACGCAACTAATCCAGTTATCTAATTCTGCTAGAAAGTCTTCCTTTTATGATAAACATGTTTCTAATTCTTGTCAAGATTCTCAGGTTTGGTTTGGAAATTATCATGTGCATTCATCTAATTATAATTCTTCAAATGAATTTCAAATGAAAATAGGACCCAATTTCAAATGGGTACCAAAATCAAGTGCTAACACAGCAGGACCCAAATTCCAGTGGGTACCGAAAGCTAAATCTGTGTTGCAGGCACCCAACGTTTAAGAAGGAGAAATCTGATATGGTTTCTGAACACGTCTGTTCAGAACCCGTGCTTAAGAGAAATAGGCTTTTGAAAACTTCAGTTCAAGACCCGCTCTTCAATGCTCAAAAGTCTTAACTCCATCTTTGTTTTAAGACTATCTAAAACACTTGTTTCGTTATTTCTCCTGTACAGATCCGTCATATATGGTACTTAGATAGCGGATGTTCCAAGCATATGACTGGACAAAAAGAGATGTTGTCCAACTTTACAGAGAAGTATTGCGGAACAGTTAGATTCGGCAACGACCAGTTTTCACCAATAATGGGATATGGTGATGTACAACATGACCAAGTCATGATAAAGAAGGTGAGCTATGTTGAAGGCTTACGACACAACCTGTTCAATATCGGCTAGTTTAGTGACAAAGGCTTAGAGGTCAATTTCAAAGCCAAGACATGTTCAGTTAGCACTGAAAAAAGGCGAAGAACTCTTGGTCGGCACGAGAAAGTCAGACCTCTACACAATTAATTTGTCAAGCGTCCAAACTGACAAGCAGGTTTGTCTACTGACGAAAGCCTCGATGCAACAAAGCTGGTTATGGCATCGACGACTCTCTCACCTCAACTTCAGATACACCAACAATCTGGTCAGTGGAAAGCTCGTCAAAGGACTTCCAGAGCTAAAGTATGAAAGAGAACATCTTTGTGCAGCATGTGAAAAGGGAAAAATGAAGAGGGCTCCACATAAACCAAAGCCTGAACCGAGTACTAACGCTCCGTTAGAGTAATTGCATATGGACTTATGCGGTCCGATGCGAACTCAGAGTCTAGGCGGAAAGAAGTACATACTCGTTGTCGTGGACGATTACTCGCGATACACATGGGTCAAGTTTCTACGTTCAAAGGATGAGACACAAAATGTTCTCATCACATTCCTGAAAACGACCCAGGTGAATCTACAGAAACCGGTCAAGCTTCTAAGAACAGACAACGACACAGAGTTCCAAAACAAAAAGGTTGAAGAATATCTCGAATCTATCGGGATATCACATCAATACTCTCCTGCTCGAAAGCCTCAACAAAATGGAGTGGTCGAAAGAATAAATCGTACGCTAGTCGAGGCTGCTCGTACTATGCTAAGTCAATCAGACTTACCTCTATTTTTGTGGGCTGAAGCTGTATCGACTGCGTGCTACACACAGAATTGATCCATGATACACTGCAGATTCAAGAAGACTCTTTATGCGTTAATCAACAACCGAACACCGACAATCAAATATTTCCATATATTTGGGTGTAAGTGTTTCGTTCTAAACGATAGAGAGAGTCTCAACAAGTTCAGTTCCAAGGCGGACGAAGGCATCTTCATTGGTTATTCCTTTACATCAACTGCATACCGTATATATCTGAAGAAGTCAAAGACGGTTATAGAAAGCGTCAATGTTTCGTTTGATGAAGAGATGGCTTCTGAACCACACAGTTCAGAACCTGTGATAACCGGAGTACTAGCTTCTGGGCAGATCAGTCCAGAACCTGCGTCTCAACAGAACAAATCAAATGAAGCATCAACGTCAACTAATCATATATCTGATTTAGACTTATTATTTGAATTGTTTTATGATGAATTTCTTGGATCTAATGTAAAGAAATCTGTTGTGGTTGACAGGATGGAAGACTTAACGACTACTCATCCAACCAGTTCAGATATTCCTATTGAATCCAACACCCCGATTCAACAAGAAATTCCAATTCAAATGCCGACTCCAACAGTTGAAGAAGTGACATGTAATGAAGAGACAGAAGTAGCTGAAACAGTAGGATGTTCTGTACATATCCATCTATAGCCGGACCAAGTTGTACCTGCTGAGCCTTCTGAACCTATCACTTCAACTGCCATCATCATTCCTCCTGAACAAACTGGAGAAGGTACAAGTGGATTTATAGATGATACAATTGCAATACATTCATATAATCCACTACCTCATGAACACAAATGGACCAAAGACACCCGACAAGCCAGATCATTGGCGATCCAACAAAACCGGTGCAAACTAGGTCAGCGTCAATGAACATGTGCATGCATGACTCCTTTCTGAGCAAGTTCGAGCCAACTCGCGTATCAGAGGCACTTGCTGATCCAGAATGGGTTATTTCAATGCAAGAAGAGCTGAATCAGTTCGATGCACTTAAAGTCTGGAGACTCGTACCCAAACCTCAAGGTAAAACCATTATAGGTACGAAATGGGTTTTCAAGATCAATAAAGACGAAGAAGTTACCGTTATCAGAAACAAGGCAAGACTTGTAGCCAAAGGATACAGACAAGAGAAAGGAATCGACTACGACGAGACTTATGCTCCTGTGGCGCGATTAGAGGCAATTAGAATATTTCTAGCCTACGCAGCCCACAAGAACTTCACGGTCTTTCAAATGGACGTGAAGACTGCCTTTATGAATGGCATTCTGAAGGAGGAAGTCTACGTCTCTCATCCAGAAGGTTTTGTCAATCAAGAGAAGCCGAATCACGTCTACCTTCTCGACAAAGCACTCTACGGTCTGAAACAAGCTCCTCGTGCCTGGTATGATGTCCTTTCACAATTTCTAGTCAAGTCTGGTTTTTCAAAAGGTATGGTGGATACCACTTTGTTTATCAAAAAGGAAAAATCCGATATCATTCTAATTCAAATCTATGTAGATGATATTATTTTTGGCTCTACAAATCTTAAGTACTGTAAGAATTTTTCAAACCTTATGGTGTCCAGATTTCAGATGAATATGATGGGAGAGATGAATTTCTTTCTCGGATTACAAGTCAAACAGTTTTCAACGGGGATTTTTATCAATCAATCAAAATACATTATGGATATTCTTCGGAAGTTCAAAATGGAAAATTCAAAACCAATTGGTACCCCAATGGCACCAGGTACTAAGATTGGCACCGATCCTTCGGGAAAGGCTGTTGATGTTAGGACTTACAGAGGCATGATAGGTTCTTTAATGTATCTTACTTCTAGTAGGCCAGATATAATGTTTTCAACATGCTTATGTGCACGATATCAGGCCAATCCTAAAGAAATCCATATGTCTGCAGTTAAGCGCATATTTAGGTATCTGAAGGGGACTGCAGATCTTGGTCTGTGGTATCCTAAAGATACAAGTTTTGAACTAACAGCGTATACAGATGCAGATCATGCAGGTTGTATGTTAGACAGGAAGAGTACGTCAGGACATGTACAGTTCCTCGGTGATAAGCTCGTAAGTTGGGCATCGAAGAAGCAACTTTGTGTTTCAACTTCAACGGCCGAAGCAGAATATGTAGCTGCTGCTAGCTGCTGTTCTCAGGTCTTATGGATGACAACTCAATTGCGCGACTACGGTTTCCACTTCAACAAAATCCCGATATACTGTGACTCCAAGAGCGCCATCGCAATAACAGCGAATCCTGTTCAACACACAAAGACTAAACACATAGATGTCAGGTATCATTTTATTAAAGATCATGTCGAAAAAGGAATAATTGAACTTTTCTTTGTAAAAACTGATTATCAGCTTGCCGATTTGTTTACCAAACCTTTAGACGAAAAGAGGTTTACCTTTCTAGTCTCTAAGCTTGGTATGCTAAATCTTAAGGTATAATCAGTAGTTACCTATCAAAGTTTTTTAATTGTATAATTTTTCATCATTTCTTCATTCTTAATTCTGAATGATATGTGCACTTCTATATTCTGTTCATGATCCAAGGGGGAGTAGAAAAGAAATTGACAAGTGGTCAATATTATTTCGAGGGGGAGCTCATAAATTTTTTTGCATGTACCTTTTATGTCAATTTTTTTTTGTAATGCATGATTTTAGGGGGAGCTCTTCAAGTCAAAGGAGTACGGATATGACTTCTGATTATTTCTGATAAGAACTCATACTTTTGCAGAATTTTTTGAGAAATGTATACAAGTTCATATGTTTATGACTTTAAACTTAGCTTCATGAGATATAAGATTGCACGTTAAGGTACAATCCTTTATCTTAATCTCATATATGGTTGATAAGTGGACAACTTTCAATCATAGAAAACATTGTTCAAAATGTTCAAACCACTTCCCGATTCTCAAAACGAATTCATGAATTGGAAGTGTGACTTTAAATGTTTTCAAGTTCTACATTGTGCTTTAACTGAAATAGTTAAACATATCTGAGCATCATATGCATAATAGGAAAACAAGGATTTCATTGTGCTAGGACTTAATTGAACTTCTATGGAATCACGTTAACCAGTGATTTCTAAAGGAACCTGATATACATGTGAAGAAAGTGTTAGACTTTACGCCTAGTGAGAACAAACATTTATAATTAAATAATATGCAATTAACACAATAAATTTCCAAAATTATAAGGTAAGATTCATTTGCACATAAATCACATAAGAACCATACGGTCCAAAAATCCATCTTGCGATGACAGGGGAGACCCGATTTCCGAGGATTGTAGCGGAACATAAAGTAAACTACATTCTAAGTTATTGAGCTCATACTAGGATCAATGGACACGAGTTCGTCGACTCGCACTTAAGATGTGGATATGGGCCCCCTGAAAATGTAAGATTCCCAAATTCAAACAATTCACTCTAGATGCAAATATGACAATTAAGATCTAGTTCTAGAGAGAGAGTCGAGAGAGAAAGTCTTTCTTCATATATCTGACAATGAATTACATGTGTTCCAAGCTCTAGTGTTAATTCTCTTACAAAGGAATAAACCTATATATATGGTCACATGACCATGAACACTCACAAGCTAGACAACAAAGACTTATCACAGACTTGACTTTAACTGACTTACAAAGCTTGACTTTCTATATTAAATCTTGGATAAAATTATACACTAACAATCTCCCCCTTTGTATTCAAGATTTAAAAAAATTTGACAATCATCTTCAACTCTTGATTCTTCAAACTTTTACTCTGGCGATCTTAAAATATGAAGCTCTGATAATCTTTAAACTTTGATGCTTTGAAGAATCTTGAAAAGTCTTTCCCAAAGCTTTGTAAAGTCATCAAGTCTTTAACAAAACATTAAATTCTTGAAACTTTTGAACTTTGCAATTTTGAACTTTAAGGCAACTTTGAGGAATCTTTGAATGCTCGGTATCTTCATCTCTTTGATCTCTGATCAGTCTTCGAAAAACCAACTTTCTCGAATCATCTTTATCTTTCATATGTCTTGAATTTGAAATTACAGAAATTATCTTCTCCTTTTTCTTAAGAATATCTTTCAAACTTTGAAAATCCTGAATTTCTCCCCTTTTTACTTTTCTTCAGAATGTCTTTCAAACATCACTTAAGCTTTGACTTGAAATTCCAGAATATATCCCCCTTTTTGATGATTGTGAGCATCATGATCATCAAAACTTCTTCAATTTCATCACTTTCTCTGAATATGAATTTCCCCCTTTTATGATACAATAACAATCTCCCCCTTTATAAAATGACAATCTTCGCTCTTTTGATCTGTGTATCCGTCAATTCATAAGAAATGTATATACCCAAATCTTTTCAAATCCGGATATAATAAACGTTGTAATCCTGAATCAACAAATGATACAGTTAAAATTGCCTGTAAGTAGCACGGAGCCACTTTGTGCAACGGATGTACATTGGAAAGGAGCTTTTGTGATGTTCACTCCCCAGGGCTTCTATTCAATCATCGAAAAACCACAAAGGAATTTTCTATGAATGTTATGACAAGAAAACATATTCCTTGTGTGTACGTGAAAGTGTAGAATAATTGAAGCTACTTAAGCTTTTTCAGGCTCAAAATGTGTAAACTGTTGGGACACCAACAAGTTTTATGTGGACTCAATGTGCATGAAAGAGGTGCGAAGGTGGGGTAACTTTCCTTCTATTTCAATATCTAAATCTTCCGAGTGAAGACCAGATAGCAGATGTGTTGCGTCCCCAAAGAAAATGAAACATTTCTTTTTCGAGAAAGAAACGAGTGGCTGGTGGGGTAATTGCAAGAGTTGGCATGGGCTCACTGCCTGTTTCAATGATGATCACCAAAGAATGTTAACCAATCAGAAGACGTGGTTGCCCGACTCAAAAAGTGGTTGGTGTAGAGTTTTGATATTCTTTTAACTCTGATCTCACACCCTCTTTCTTTTAAACATTTAAGCTCACTTCTAACCAAACTCTTATTTACATTTTTCTGCTCCACACACTGAGAGAAACTCAATCGGATGAGTTATCTCCCCCACTCTTTGATATAAGAACCCCTCGCCCCTCAATCACTCTAGGAATACTTCCGGGGTAGGAAACACTAGTTAACGTGAATCCATGAAAGTTATGTTTAAGCTCTCATACTGATCCCATGTAAGTCCTAAAAAAAATGGTTGCTCGACAATTTAACTTGAACAGTTAAGCACAAATACGATAACATTGTCAAAATGTATGCTCATGAAATTTGAGCATTTAAACAATGAAGCTCTCTCAAAACAAGGAAATTGAATGAATGAAATGAAATAAAGAAAATTGTTTTGAGAATCTAACAATGTATCAATCAGATCAAATATCATGTATTTGAACATGAAATGGTTGGGGTATCAAAGAACTTGATAATTTTTTTATATGAACGAATATAAACAATTTAGCAATGAATGCTCAAAGATTGAAATGATGATTTATGCTCAACAACATTGAATTACATGTGTGGGTATTACCATCGAAAGATTATTTCTTTATGAGACATGGTAATAACAAAATCAATATGAAGTACTAAACCAGTGTGTATGAATACTTGACAGTATATGGACAAGATAATACACAAGTATTGATATTTGGAAACACACGGTCAGTTAAACTTTAAAGCTTAATAATGAAAAACATTTAAAAAATCACACTTCTAAATTCATGAAATCTTTTAAGAATCAGAAGTGGTTTGAACATTTAAGAAAATAATTTTCATGCTTGAAAGTTGTTCTTCTTTCAAACAATCAGATATCTAGATCAAAAGATACTTACAATTAAGCTCCCCCTCAAATCATGATAAAATGATTTATATTCTGATAAGCCCCCCTGGATATTTGCAAAATATCCTTGTCTTTAAACGTTAAAGACCGAGTCCTAAACTAATATGTTTAGAAATCATAATCCTTTAACATTTAAGATCGGGTCCTAATCTGTTGTAATTAGAAACCACACTCTTGACATTGAGGTGTGGGTCTTGAACTGTGTTATTCAAGAGCCAAAATCATGCTCCCCCTTAAATCTTGGGTGCCTGCAACACAGATTTAGCTTTTGGTACCCACTGGTATTTGGGTCATGATGTGTTAGTTGAAGTTCTTTTGGGGGTAACAAAATAAGAACCATACCAATAATCAACAAAATTATTACTTACAAAGTCATTTGCTCCACAGTAAGAACAACATATTTTCTTTTCAGCCAACCTGATAAGATGATTAGCAGAGTAAATTGTATCAGGTTTACCAAAAGATTTACCTTTATGAGCTCTGTTCTTTTTGGCATTGGATGTGGATGGAGATGCTTTGTCATTCTTCTTCTCATCAGGAGAAACATTCACTCTCCAGACCATCTGTTCTTTCTTTGAATGCTTTCCAAGAGATTTGACATAGAAACTCGCTGGACTATCAACATACTTGTCATAGAACAGATTAGATGAACGAATCTGATTTGATTTGACAATGTTTGGTTTGACACTTTTCTTTTTGAAAACATTTTTCTCATGAATGGAACTTGAAGCAGTTTTGAAAGAACAAACTGATTCTGTTGAATTATCAAAAGGTGATTGACTAATCACATCAGCAGAAACTTTATTTGACAATTCAACATTTGCAACTTCCAAGTCCTTTATCTTTTTAAACAAAATGTTTTTCTCTTCAGAAATAGTGTCAAACTTTTTCTTCAAATCAGATCTAACCATCTGTTCTTTAAGAATATCTTATGATAGAACAAATATTTTGGATATGAGCTTAGTTATTTCAGATTCAAAGTTTAAACGTTCTTACTCAAAATCTTTTTCCATGTTCTTGGTTTTCTCAGAAATTTCTTTGAAAATCCCAGTATTTCTCTTTTCAGCATTTTTCTTTTCCATCTCAAGAGACTTTTTCTTTTCTTGAAATTATTTTCTTTCTTTTTCAAGTAAGTCTTGCAGAACTAAGATTTGTTTGGGAAGTTCAATCGTTTTGCTTCAAGAACTTGTCTCTCTTTAGCAAAAGTATCTCTTTCAGTGATAACAATTTTTTCAAATTCGGATACTTGCTTCGAGAGTTTCAAACATCTTAGCTCAAGATCCTTTTTCTCTTGGATAGCTTTCTTAGAACGATCAGATAACTTTTGAGTAGAAGCTTTCTCCATATTTGATTTGTCTTTATCTACTTGGAGATTTTTCATCAAATCAGCATTCTTTGCTTCCAACGCAGATATTTTATCTTCAAAAGCTTTAAACTTGAAATGTAGATCAACTGATTCATCTTTAAGTTCTGTTGTCTTCTGTTCAGTTGACTTCAACTTGCTTTGAAGATTTGTTATATTTCTCTCTTTCAGCCCGATTACTTTCTCATTAGCCTCAATAATGTTCTCTTTTATTTCAATTTCTTTCTCTTTCTCTTTAATCTCCTTATCTCTTGCCTTGATAATACCTGATAAATCAGATTTAGAATGATCAATACATTTTGCACATTCAGAAGTTTTATCAAAATTTAACAATTTAGCTTTAAACTCATGAATCCTGATTTAGAAGATCTGAATTCTGAATATTCAGTTTATCGTGTTCAACTTCTATAACAAGTATTTCAAGCATGTATTTGATTGCAACATCTCTCCCTGCTAAAACATCTTTAGACATCTTGATATCTGAAAAATTTTACTTCAAAATGATCGTCAAAAATCAGAAAATTATGATCACTATCAGAAATATGTCCCCCTCCCCAGACTTAGCAAGGGGGTCCCGCTACCCGGTTAGTGTGTGGGGTCAAAGGGCAACGCCCTTGCGGGGTCGAGGGGCAGTGCCCCTAGAGAATTTTTTTTGACATATTGAATGTATGCTTGAAATGATCGTTCCCAAAATATTCAGATAAAAATTTGACTTGAAAATTAAACTTGAAAAACACTTAAAAACCTTAAAAAAAATTCAAAGGCACAAACTCGCAATACAAAGAAACTCGCTGAACATTGTAGATGAAACTTCGCGCAAATAGTTATATGCGTGTTCCAGGTTCGCGCAAAACACTACGTGCGCGTTTAAGGTTCTCGCAAATAAGGACGTGCGCGTTTCAATTTCGCGCAAGAAATAACGTGCGCGTTCTATACTTAGAAAAAATTTGAGCAAATAACTTCGCGCAAAATGACTTCTCGCTAGACAATAGAACTCGCAGAGCACTTAAACTCGCAGATTAAAGCAATTCACAGACAAAACGCGCAAGCTGCTTCGTGCGCATTTCCACTTCTCGCAAAACACTCTTTGCATGTTTCAATCAAGAACTCACATAAAACATGGAAACACCAAAATTCTTCATTGTGCGCGTTCTTCGTTTCGTGCGTGTTTTTCAGTGTGCGTGTTCTTCACTTATGAAGTTTGCGCGTTTTCTGAATCTAGCGTGTTCTTCAGTGATATTCACGAATTTCGATCAAAAATCTTTAAAACATGCAATTAAGACTTGAAAATGCACAGATATGATCGAAATGTCAAACTAAACACTTTTCTAACACATGATTTTGATTAAAAACAACAACAATTCAGTGAATCGATCAAAACAATGTTCAAACTTTTTCAAACCGAAAACCACAAAAATCCAAAATTGAATACGAATTGGTGCGAATTTCGTGATACGATCAACACAAGAAAGTTTTAGAATCACAAATCGAACACCGTGGAATCATTTTCTTTGATTAAAATCGATTTTTCAAGAAAAATTTCAAAGAAACAGTGTATTTCCAAAAAATACGTACGGGTTTTTCAAGAATTGAAATTCGATCAAATCAATGTGTGTTATCTGAATACTTTGGTTTGCTCTGATACTAAATGAAAATGTAAGATTCCCAGATTCAAGAAATTCACTCTAGATGCAAATATGACAATTAAGATCTAGTTCTAGAGAGAGAGTCGAGAGAGAAAGTCTTTCTTCATATATCTGACAATGAATTACATGTGTTCCAAGCTCTAGTGATACTTCTCTTACAAAGGAATAAACCTATATATATGGTCACATGACCATGAATACTCACAAGCTAGACAACAAAGACTTATCACAGTCTTGACTTTGACTAACTTACAAAGCTTGACTTTCTATATTAAATCTTGGATACAACTATACACTAACAACCCCCAATGATCCTAATCATACTCATTCATTAAAATTACATTCACGGTCAATGGCTAGTATCTGGCTCCACATAACCGTACTAAGTTGCCCTCAATGACCCAATGTCTCAACTAGCTACTAACGGGAGTTATCCCAAATCAATTAAGTCGACTCCTATACCTATGGATCTATTTGTATTAGTCTAAGGCTCGTCACATTTACATCATGACAACTATAATCAAACATAAAGTCCTCGTAATAAACTATTCCCATAAAAAAACTTCTTTTACATAGATACCATCATATAAACATTTTAGCCAAACTCTCATGAATGTTCAAGTGTATTCATCCTTTTTTTAAGTAATAAATTATGTTAAGACTAATTTTGTAGTAATCATTGTATTTATTCTCAGTTGTATTTACTGTGCTTAATGTGCTTATCTGTATTGGTTAAGACCTGGAGTATTTAAGTCCCTTAGGTGCTTTGTGTTTGTAACTTTGAGATCATTTTGAATAGAGCGTACACATTTGGAGCTCTCTACTTTCTCTCTCTACTTTCTCTCACTAGATTTAGACTAATCTTGGACTTTCAATTGGTATCAGAGCTATCTGAATCTTGATAGGATTGAGAGATTTTGTTTTAGATTCTGAATTTGTGGATTGAAGCAGAAAATTTGATCGATTTTCTTGATTTTTTCAAGAAAATCTCATTTTTTGCTTTTTCATCAAATTTAGATAGGTTTCTGGACGTTTTTGTGTGAAATTTGTTTCATTAGATTCGTTATTGGTTGTCGATCTTAATTGCTTCACATAATTTTGCATGAAATTCAGTATTTGATCTTCGATTTTGTGATTTTCTGATTTTCTGGAAAAACTCGGGTTGGGTACTGTTTCATCATCGAATTTGAGATTGTGTGGTTTTTAATCAAATTTCTTGCTGAAAACGTGATAAAAAGTTGTTTTCGATAATCAGTGTGTGATTTTCTTGGTTTATTTTCATTGTTATAATCGATCTTGCGAATTTTATTCGACTTTTTACTGTTTGCGCAAGTTCTTGTAGGTTTGCGCAAGTTCTTATTGGTTTGCGC
Source organism: Arctium minus (assembly GCA_954870635.1). NCBI lineage: Eukaryota > Viridiplantae > Streptophyta > Magnoliopsida > Asterales > Asteraceae > Arctium > Arctium minus. The sequence goes on from OX941081.1 coordinate 150,790,100, forward strand.
AAGATTCATACTATTTTGCGCGAGTTCATATAGTACTACTCCTTGTGTTAGTGTATTTCAGGTTTGCGCATTGGTCTATTCACGCAAAGTTTATTTTGCGTATCCAGTGCCTTCCGAAAAGCTCAGTTCTCGTATCATCCATCTCTCGCAAAGCTTCTTTGTGTATTTCAAAGCTCAAGAGTTCAGTTTGCGGTTCAAGTTTCTTACGCAAAGCTCAGATTGCGTATCTCTTATATTACGCAAAGTACCGTTTGCGTATCCTTTTGCTTGAGAGAACTTCAGTTTGCGTAACACTTGACTTATGCAAAGTTCGTATTGCAAATCACTTGGTTTACGGAAAGCTCAGTTCTCGTATCGTTTGGCTTACGCAAAACCTCATTTGCGGATCTTTTTACTTACGCAAACCATCAGTTTGTGTGTGTTCCAGACTTAGCATTTTTTTTTCGAACTTCTGATTTTCTCAAAATGTCTTTGCAAGCTCAAGTTTACAAGAATGACCTGATGATGTCATTGGGGTCTGACACTCGGCCTCCCGTACTGATCAACGAAAATGAATTTGAACAGTGGCAGGACCGATTCATTAACTTCATAGAAAGACAACTGAATGGGGATAACATGATGAAATCTCTGACTGAGGGTCCTATGGAGAGGCTGATGAAAGTTATACCAGCTACTGCAACTACTCTGGCTACAATTGTTGAGAAAGCTTTAAGAGCGTATGATGCTGATGAATTGTTAAGATATCAAGCTGATAACCAGGCCAAATAAAATCTGATTCTTGCACTACCCAACTCGATCTACAACAGAATTGACTGTTTCAAACAGAATCCTATGCTTATGTGGACTTAATTGGAAAAGATCATGCTTGGTACAGCTATGTCAACTCAACTGCATCAGACAAGGTACATGAATAATTTTGAGGAATTCAAAGCGAAAGACGGGGAAAGTCTGAATATTGTATTTGATAGATTTTGGGCTGTCATCAATGATATGTATAAGATCAAAGTTACAAAGACTGAGTTAGAAGCCAATCTGAAGTTTCTGAATGCACTCCAACCTGAATGGAGCAAATCCTGTCATCGGATGAGAAATGATGTCAGGATTTCTACTATGCCCATTCAGGAATTGTATGAAATTTTGATGACTGATGAATCCATGGTGTTGGAAAAGAAGGCTAAGCTTGATAAGAAGAATAAGCCTAAGACTGTTGATCCAATTGCCCTCTTAGCTAGTCAATTAGCCGAACAAGCCTTGACAGAAGATGCTTATGATGGTTTCACAGAAGATGATGGTGAAGCCTTGGAGAAAGCAATGATACTTCTCTCACAACACTATCAGAAAAAATTTCAGCGTAGAACAGGATCCAACAATCTCCGTTTCACTTCCGGCACTAAGAAGGTTGAACCTGGTGCACCATCAAAGGCATACACTCCAAAGTATGAACCGGTTAAGGTGGCTGAACCGAAAAAGGAAAAAAAGGTGATGAACTGCTTCAATTGTGGCAAACCAGGTCACATAGCAAAAGACTGTAGAGTGAAAGTTGTCAAAGATTCTGCATTCTATAGAAAGAAGTTGTAATTGGCTGAGAAAAGAGAAAATGGAACTATACTGATGGTTGAGGAGGAGTACTGGTTGGATCATTCAGACAACGAAGCTGAGAACGAGGAGACAGCTGCAATGTGCTTCATTAGAGATGACAAGAGTGATGATGAAGAAGATGATACCTCCACTGATGATTCTAAGGTAATTTCTGAGTTTCATGTTAACTCTGTTTCTTCTCAATTGAACGTTATTGTCAATGCTTTACATGATTTTCGTTCCAAGTTCATATCTGAAAAGCTTGATAATCAAGAAAAGTTTGTTTTGATTGAAAAGTTGAAAATCTCTTTGAAAGATGAAAAGACTATTTTAACTGACACAAAAGAGAAATTTCAAAAACAGTTGGATGATTTAGAAAATTCAAATCATACTTATCATGATTCTTTGACTGAAATGACTTATTCAAATCAAAATCTTTTTGATAAAATAATTGTGTTAGAAAGAAAATTATATAAGAGAGAACAATCTGAGCAAGCCATATATATGAAGAAACCAAGGGGTGATGAATCTATAAAGGAAAAGTGGGGACTCGGTTTTGAAAATCCGCATTTTTTAAAACTTGCTAAAACTGAAGTTCCTACTTTATATGAATATGATCATCTTGGCCTTGCAAGATATGCACCTCAGTTTAAATTCTTTTGGACTAGTGAGAAACAAATTTCTGAAGATGAAAATGAGAAAAGAATGAAAAACAAGAGGATGGAAATGCCATTTGTTTATACTTCTGAAAATGCCAAGTATTTTCCTGATCAATCAAAGAAATCCAGAAAATCTCAAAATGTTTTAAATGTCAAGTCTTCCAATCAATCTTCATTACCAACTGAATTTGTTGATATATATGCTAATACTAATAAGGAAAATGCATCTCCGGTGTCTTATGATTCTAGGAGATACATTCCCCCATTAGTATTAGAAGGTAAGATAGTTGATCTTGAAGATAAATTGGAAGAACAAAGTCTTCAAACTGATTTAGAAAACGATTTATTTATTTTTATAATGAAAACAAGTTTTGAAGACAAAATTTCTACTGGATTTTTTAAAGATTCTAAGGAAAATACTCAAGTTCTTAAAAATAGTGTGCATTTGCGCAACCAGTTGGTTACGCAAACCGACACTTTACGCAAGCCGTTGATCGCGCAAAGTTCAGTTTGCGCCACCAATGGGATGCGCAAACCTCCTCCTGACTTGTGCATTTTTCAAAATTCTCACTCCAAGGCTAGTTCTTCAATGTCGAATGCTCAGGCTGATTTCTTAGATAAAGTTTCTTATTCTGATTCAATTATTGATGATTCTTTAACGCTAAATGTTCAATATTATAAAAAGAAGCGTAAAAGACGAAGGTCAAAGAAGCCAAGGAAACATGATAGTGTCTTATCTGAAAATTCTAATTCTTCTGATTTTTCTGTTTCAGATCGGACTGTGAAGAAATCTCCAAAGCTGATATGGAGGGTTAAACAGTAAACACCAGAATCTGACCTGTTAGGAGATAAATGTGTAGAAAATCTTTGTGATATTGATACATTTGCTTCTTGTAATAAAACCTCAAAATATTCAATTCAGCAAATGATTCACATTGCAAAGAATGTCTCATATGCTTCTTCTAGTTCTGATTCTTATAATTGTGTTTCTTCCTCTATTGATGATTGCTTTCATGATTGTTTGCATAATAAGTCTGTGAAAAATAAAAGACACAAATCTAACAAGAAGGGACCCATAAGCATATGGGGTACCTAAATCTGTGTAGTTTATGTTTGTGCAGCTTAGTCAATTATGGTATCTGGATTCGGGGTGTTCTAAACACATGACGGGCAATAAATCTCTACTTTCAAATTTTAAAGAAAAATGTTGCGGTCGTGTTAAGTTTGGAAACTGTGAGATGGCTCCGATTCTTGATTATGGTGATCTTGTTCAAGGTAATATAACTGTCAAGAGAGTCAGCTACGTCGAAGGTCTAAGCCACAACTTATTCAGCATCGGACAGTTCTGTGATAAAGATCTTGAAGTTAGCTTCAAATCTAAAAGAGTTGCTGTGAAGAATGATAGTGGCCGAGATTTACTAGTTGGAAAGAGAATATCCAATATGTATACTATTGATCTTTCCAAAGTCAACATCCCATCAGACATCTGTCTACTTTCTAAAGCTTCTGTTCATGAAAGTTGGATTTGGCATCGTCGACTAGCTCACCTCAACTTTAAGTATATGGATCGCTTGGTCAAGAATGATTCAGTGAGAGGTCTTCCAGTACTTCATTTTCAGATAGACCATCTCTGTCAGGATTGTAAGAAAGAAAAGATGAAGAAAGCTTCTCACAAGCCAAAGCCTGAACCCTGCACTTCAGACATACTTTATTTACTGCATGTTGATTTATGCGGACCGATGAAGACAAAGAGTATTGGTAAGAAAAGGTATGTATTGGTGGTTGTTGATGATTATTCAAGATATACATGGGTGAAGTTTCTCAAATCCAAAGATGAAACCCCAGACATTCTCATCAACCTCATCAAAACAATTCAGACCAACAAGCAAAAGAAAGTCAAGGTTGTCAGATCAGACAATGGTACTGAATTCAAGAACAGTACTCTTCAAGCTTTTTACAAGGATCAAGGAATTCAAAAGCAGTTTTCTGCTGCTAGAACACCGCAACAGAATGGGGTTGTTGAACGTCGCAATAGAACGCTTGTTGAGGCTGCAAGATCTATGCTTGTTTATTCTGGTCTTTCTTTGTCTCATTGGGCTAAAGCTGTTTCAACTGCATGTCATACTCAGAACCGATCGATTCTACATCGCCGATTCAACAAAACACCATATGAGCTGATGAACGGTATCAAACCGAATGTCAAATATTTCAAGTCTTTTGGGTGTAAGTGTTACGTTTTGAATGACAGGGATAATCTGAACAAGTTTAGTCCGAAGGCATATGAGGGTATTTTTCTGGGTTATTCTTCTAACTCTACAGCTTACAGAGTCTTTCTTATCTCAGCAAGAAAAGTGATAGAGAGTGTAAATGTCAAATTTGACGAAGCTGCTGATTTGGTTTCTGGACAACCAGGCTCAGAACCCGTTATTACTAGAAATTTAGCTTCTGAACAACACAGTTCAGAACCTGCACTTCAACAGACAAATCAGGATTCTTCTTCTTCCTTACTTAATCTTTCTGATCTTGATTTTCTCTTTGAGAATTTTTATGATGATGTTCCCAGATCTAACACTGATAATGTCTCAAATGTTTTGAATCAGGATACTGTGAGCACATCTACATCAAATTCCACTGCAACTATCTCTGACACTGATGCTGTTCCAGTACCTCCTGTTATTCAAACCAGTATTTCTGCATCTGATCCAACACCATCAGAAACTGAACCTATTCAAGAAGAATCTGTACAAGAAGAACCTGTTCAAGAGGAATCAGTTCAGGAAGAAGAACAGACTGTTATTATTCAACCAACTCTTCCAGAATCTGATCCAGATGTTGTTGAGCTACCTCTTCCTCCAGTTGAAACTTTTTCTATCCCTTCAACTAACTTTGAAGCTCTTGAACCTCCCTCTCAACAATTAGAAGTGGTTCAAGATTTAATTGATCCTCTCCCTCATACCACAAAATGGACAAGATCTCATCCAATTCATCAAATTATTGGAGATCCTCAAGCCAGTGTGTCTACACGTTCCAGGACGGCTACTTCCAACGAATGTCTCTTCACTTGCTTTCTAAGAAAGATTGAACCAACCAAAGTTTCTGAAGCGTTGGAGGATCCGGATTGGATTATAGCTATGCAAGAGGAGCTCAATCAATTTGACGCACTGAAAGTTTGGAGACTTGTACCACGGCCAAAAGGAAAAAGCATAATTGGAACAAAGTGGATATTCAAGAACAAGAAAGACAAAGATGGTATCGTTATTCGGAACAAAGCTAGATTGGTAGCCAAGGGATATCGATAAGAAGAAGGAATTGACTACGATGAAACTTTCGCCCCAGTTGCAAGATTAGAAGCTATCCGCATGTTTCTCGCTTTTGCTGCTTATCGCAACTTTACCGTGTATCAGATGGATGTCAAGACAACCTTCGTCAACGGGAAATTGAAAGAAGAAGTCTATGTATCTCAACAAGAGGGGTTTGTTGACAAAGACCGTCCTAATCACGTATACTTTCTCGATAAAGCATTGTATGGCCTGAAACAAGCACCGAGGGCGTGGTATGATAAGTTGTCAGCCTTCTTGATCAAATCTGGCTTCACCAAAGGATCCATCGATACCACTCTTTTCATTTATAGATCAAACTTGGATATTTGCTTAGTTCAAATATATGTTGATGATATTATTTTTGGTGCGACTAACAAATCTTTATGTACTTGGTTTTCTGATCTAATGACTTCTAGGATTCAAATGAGCATGATGGGATAAATCAATTTCTTCCTCGGCTTACAAGTGAAACAACTTCCAGATGGAATCTTCATCAACCAGTCAAAGTATGTATTTGACATCTTGAAGAAATTCAAGATGGACAAATCTACTTCAATCGGCACGCCTATGGCTCACGGTGCCAAAATCGGACTAGATCCAGATGGCAAAGCTGTTGACCAAAAGACATATCGAGGAATGATCGGATCACTAATGTATCTCACAGCAAGTCACCCGGATATAATGTTCTCTACGTGCTTGTGTGCCAGATTCCAAGCCAAACCGAAAGAATCTCATCTATTAGCAGTCAGACGCATTTTTAGATATATTAAAGGAACACCTTATTTAGGTTTATGGTATCCTAAGAGTTCTGATTATAAGTTGATTGCTTATTCTGATGCAGATTTTGGCGGTAATCAGTTGGATCAGAAGAGTACTTCAGGTCATCTTCAATTCTTGGGATACAGACTGATAAGTTGGGCGTCGAAGAAGCAGAACTGTGTGTCTATCTCCACTGCAGAGGCATAATACGTCGCCGCAGCTAGTTGTTGCGCTCAAGTTCTATGGATGAAAACACAACTTCGGGATTACAGGATGTTGTACAAAACAGTGCCAATATATTGTGACAGCAAATCCGCGATCGCGATATCAGTCAATCCGGTCCAGCACACCAAGCCCAAACACATAGATATGCGGTACCATTTCATAAAGCATCATATGGAAGAAGGTACTATTGAATTATATTTTGTACCAACTGAATATCAACTTGCTGATATCTTTACAAAAGCCTTAGATGAAAAACGTTTTAACTTTCTCTTTCAAAACTTGGCATGTTGAATTTAAAAATTTTAATCTTTACAAATTTTATTCTATAAAGTAGAATTTTACAGATTTTCTTTCTTTTGAATAAAATGTGTGTCTAGGATCTTTTACAAGTTCTATGTTTATATTGAAGTTTTATATGTTCAACTTTCAAGTCTTACAAAAGTCGAAAAGTCAGCAACATGTTTGTAGCTTTTGATACTGCTTTAAAGATATGTGAGTCGGAATTTTTATAGTTTACTTTGCTTAAACTATCTAAATGATCAGAGTTATAGATCGGAATGAAAATATGGGCTAAGAACTTAGACGTTGACCTGAGTGATTGAGATGAATTATAATTTCATAAAATACAGAAATCTTTGAGTTTAAAAGTTTGTACCTGTGGCCTTTCTGGTTTGAGAAAGTAAGTTCCGTGAGATGCTTGTCATCTGGTCCTCTAAGGTCAATTGGTCTGGGAGTGATCGAACCCAAATCCTTCTATAGAACCAGATCGAAAGTCATGTTCTACTGGTATGAATGGGTTTAGGATGTGTCGATGTAGCCTTTCTGATCCGGGAAAGTAAGTTCCAAGGGGTGCTTGACACCTAGTCCCCTAAGACCATCTGGTCTGGGAACGGCTGACCCAAATCCTGCAATAGGGTCAGATAGAAAGTTACGTTTACGGCATGTTATTTACTTACCGAACTTTTTGATTAAAAGATGCCAAAGTGCACACGCTTAAAAGATGCCAAAGAGCACACTCATGTGAAGATGCCAATGTGCACAATGATAAAAGATGTCAATGAGCACACATCTCATGATACTTGGTGATATGTTTGAGTTGCGATAAACCTGTAATTTTGTGAAAGTCTTAATTTTTGATGGCTTAGTGTTAGTACATGCAAAGTTCTCTATAATATTTTTAGAATTGCATTTTTCTTGAAGCTAATCGAAGTTCGCATGTGAGCACACTGAATAGATAGCTAGAAGTTTTTGAAACTGAACATATCTTAACTTGATATGCAATGAAACATGTTCTTGTATCCAACAACATACGCTCGATTTCAACTGATTGATAAATCTGTGAAATTTTACTGAGTAGACTTTAATTTGTTTAGTGTTTAAAATTTTATATGTTCAATTGTTTCAAAATTTATATTCAGTATACTTTTATTTTTACACTGATGTCTTAATGTTTGTGTATCCATATTTTTGTCAAACTGGTCTGCGCATTTTTCGAGGGGGAGAGTCTATCTGAATAAGAAGCTGATACATTCTATTTTTGAGGGGCAGTGAACAAAGCTGATAAAAGATTTCATGTGCTGATCAGAATTTCATCAGGTAAGTATTTCTGATATATCTACACAAATAATATGCTGATTTGTTAAATTTAATGCATTTGTGTAGGGGGAATAAAACGAGCTTGGCAGGTAATTTTTTTTAGAATGTTATTTTTTTTAAAAGTGAAATTTTTTTTATTAAGTGTTTTTTAGTATAAATAGTGTTTAGTGTGTTTCAATTTTCTTTTTCACTCTTTTTCAATTTTGAACGCATATCACTGTTCATCTTCTTCTCTCTCACACTTGCGTCGGTTTCCTTTTGTGATTTCAGTCTTTCATTTTGATCAGGTTTATGTTCCCTTCTAGTTTACATTGTTGTTTTGTAGTTATATCTAGTTTAGAATTGTTTATATTTGATTTTGATTTCATTCTCATTTCTTACTGTGCGTGTTCTTGCGATTTACTGTTCATCTTCTTCGATCAGATCGAGTTTCTCTGTTAAAATTTGTTGTTGGGTTTCATTTTGTTCGAATTTTTGAACCTCTAGTATGCCTTTTTACCCTTTAATTTGTTCTTTAAGTGCTTTAATTTCATGCTTTTGTGTTTTTCGGAACTGAACTCACGAAAACTAGGGTTTTCGTATCAAGTATGGTGTCCCGCAAAGCTTAGTTTGCGCAACCAACAGGACACGCAAAGTTCAGTTTGCGTATCCCGTTGGTCACGCAAAGTGTACTTTGCGTATCATACTTGACACGCAAACCTCGATGTTTTTGTGTTGTTCGTTTAGTTTAGTTTGCGTATCATTAAGGACACGCAAAGTCTACTTTGCGTAACCTGTTGGTCACGCAAAGTCTACTTTGCGTAACTTCTTTGACACGCAAACCATGTTTTGTGCGTGTTTGTTGTTTTGTGTTGTTTGCGTAACACTTTGGACATGCAAAGTGTACTTTGCGTAACATACTTGATACGCAAACCTCGTCGTTTTTGTGTTGTCTTTTGGTTAGAGTAGTTTGCGTAATACGTTGATTACGCAAAGTCTACTTTGCGTAACCTGTTGGTCACGCAAAGTCTACTTTGCGTAACCTACGTGACCCGCAAACCTTATGTTCTTGTGTGTTTGTTTGTTTCAAGTTTAGTTTGCGTAACACTTAAGTCACGCAAAGTTTGCTTTGCGTAACCTTCGTGTCCCGCAAACCTTATGTTTTGTGTTGGAAAATTTTCAGGTAAGGTTTTTGTACCAAGTTTATCACACAAACCTCAGTTTGCGTTATGAACGTAATACGCAAACTTCAGTTTGCGTATCATGCCTGTTTCGCAAACTGTCCTTTGCATATCACGCTCATTGCGCAAACCTCACTTTGCATTTCTAACTTGTTGCGCAAACCAGACTTAGAAATTTTTTTCATTTTTCAGTTTTCTTACTTTGTCTAATTCTTCTTCGTTTTTGTTTTCCAGGTCTATAAATGTCTTCTAAAAGCCATACTGATCCCATGATTCAAGACGATAATGTCATTCTCGATGATCCGTCTGATCAAGCTTCACACGAGACGCCGATGCCGTCTGTTCCTTCAGTAGGGGCCAATCTATCTGCATCTCGCCGATCGCCGAACGATGTCTTTGCAATCATGCTGTACATTCTTCCATACAAGCCGAACAATGACTTTGTGGATTTTGACAGAATCAAGATACATCCGGTGATTAGAGCGATTCTCAGAGGTCATCCTCTTGCACAGGCTCTTACTTCATGTGATGAAGTTCCGGAAGTCTATATTCAGCAGGCCTGGCATACAATTACAAAGAATGAGCTTGCACGTCTGCACCGATTTGATCTACAAATTGATCAATATGACTCTTTTCTTTCTTACAAGCGTCTACGTCTTATTCTGGAGCTTCTTGAGCCCAACTCCAGACCAGGCAGAACTTCATATGACAACTTCCCTTCTGAACAGGATGTTCTTGACGGAATTAGAAATCTTGGATATACTGGCAGATTGAACAGAGTTAGTGATTTTGACAAGTCACATCTTCCTCCAGTTTGGTATGCTCTCTTCTCTGTTCTCATCAGGTGTCTTACGACAAAGCATTCTGGAACGGACAACGCAAGTCTCCTTTATCTCCGGTTGTTCCATGCAGTCATCTATGACTTGCATGTCGACTATACATATATATTCTGGACTGAACTCTCGGAGAGGGTACAAGACAAGCTTACAAACAAGAAGCGCAAGTTCATTCCATTTATCATATTCTTGAAGTTGATCATTCGAAGTGTGCTCAGAAGCAATTCAGTTATTCCACGCAGATTATCTTGGCCGCAGGTTCCAGATACAGAGATGACGTACATTCAGAAGCTTAAACGGTCTTTCAACTATTCCTTGCCTATTCCTTCCAATCTTATTATGACGTATACAGATCCATCTGATCCAAGTATCATTGAATATTGTCTAGACAATGATATCTTTCTGGAAGTTGATCAAGCTGATCCGTCACATGCCGAACAAGAAGTTGAATTTGCCGAACAAGAAGTTGACGTTTCTATTGCTAATCAACAAATAGATGATGTCCTTGATACTATTCATACTGAATCTGTAGCTTCTGTCCATGATACTTCTGATGCTGCTGTTGATGCTTCTGCTGGTGATGGTGATAGAGATGTCGATGCTGGTGATGATTTTGCTAGAGATGAAGATGGGGATGATGATGATTCTGATGATGATGATGATGATGATGTTGATAATGCTGATCAACCGAGTCTTCGGGTTTATGAAAGAAAATCCAGGGAACCAGAAGTGGTTGTTCAAGAAGATGTTGAGTTTGAAGAAGAGTCTGTTCCGATTAACACTGCAGTTGCTAATATTCATGTTGATGAACTTGACTTAGCATTTGTCAATGCTTCAACTTCTCATCAGGTTCAAGATACAACAGTTTCTCCTACTTCTAGTGTCGAGACTTCTTCAGTCGAGGTACGAGATACAACGGCTAAATTTTCTACTTTGAATGAGTTAATTCAAAAGATGAATGAGCAGTTTGAAGAGCACAAGAATGCGGAAATTCAGAAATTGCGTGCTTTCTTCAAGGGTAAAATGCCAGAAATTGATACCTCTTCAATCCCTGCAGTGATTCCTTGGAGACGCCCATCTGGGGTTGTTATTAGAGATCCGTCTTCTGCTGTTCAAACATCTACTCCTGCAATCATGTCTATTCCTCTACCTCCACCGTTCACGCAATCTGTTGGTGTGTCTTCTTCAGTTCCTCCTGTATCGACTTCAAGTACTCAAGTATCCGATCTTCCGATATCCGAGTTATCAGATATGTTATACGCTCGACTTCTGTCTATGTCGTCGCCTGCTCAACAAGACAAAGACTTGCTTTCTCTTTTACGGACTTTTCAACCCACTCCAACTCCGACTCCGATTCCGATTCCCGCTTCTACGTCTACTTCTGCTCCTGACAGAGTCTCTGCATTATACGAAGAATTCACTTCTTTTCGGACTGAAGCTCGGACGAATTACTCGGAGATCAAGGAAGGCATTTCTCTATTGACTCAAGCTCTTACATCTCTTTCTGACCGCTTTGATCATCATGAACAAAATTGCAGAACTGAATCCAGTTCGTCTCTTAAACGTCGACATGACCAGGATGATTCCGATCCTCAAGGTCATGAGGGGGAGATGCATAAGAGAACGAGGATGGAGGGTTCGTATGCTAGAGAGAATCAGTCACAAGAAGAGGCGGCCAGTACAGAAAAGAATGCTGACAATGTTCAAAATTTTAGTATTCAAGATCTAGTGAATGTTAAGATTGAGAATGTAGATTTGTCTTCAATGTCAAAAGTACTGAATATTTCTGAACAAATTGTAGAAAATAATATGCAGATTGTTCTGTAATGTAAAACCCTGGATTTTCATTTTATATGTATCGTTGTAATCTTGTGTATAACTCTTGTCGTTATCACCGTTATTAGTTTATCGTTCGAATGCGTGGTTTTCGGTGAAAAGGTGAACTACCAGTGAGTTTCGCAACTTGCTCGCGACTTGGAGTCGCGGCATAGGTCGCAATGTCCACTGTTGGTTTTAGAGTTTTAGAACACGGGCGAGTTATGCGGCATAACCCGCGAAAGACCCTGGCCGACTTAAGGGTTTCAGTTTCCAATATCTCATTTGATCTTTTTCTCTCTCTCTCTCTATTCTCTCTCTAAGTTTGGTTGGTTTTCTTTGGATCTTCGAGCTTCCGTTAATCGCTAGTATTAAGTGCATTGCTCGGAGTTTCGGTGTAGAAAGCTTCGTCTTCGTAAGGGGGTCGATATCTGGTTTTTCGGCTTTTTATCTAAAACCTATTTGGTGAGTTCCTACTACCATTTTACAAACTTTATACATGTCAAAACTCTTATTTGCGAAATCCGAAGTATTTCTACGGTATGATTTCATGTTCTCTACATTTTGATATAAATGAAGTTTTTGGTGATTTTCGGGGTTCCCGATCAGTTTTTACTAAAATGACTGGTTCCGCCTTATTAAAAGTAAAATGATGTTTACTTGCTTATGTTTGTGACTTATTGAAAGAATGTATATAAATTGGTTTTATGATTGTCTTTCTTACTAGCAGTTGGTCTGGAAAATGGCATTTTGAAATATAAATGTGGTGAAGGCTGTTTATCTAGCTTTAAAATGGTCACATGAAATATTATGACAAGTCATGACTATACTAGTGGATCCCTAGGTATCGAGTCGGCTTATGGCTGGGAAGGTTGTGCCCCTTCTGTTGTAGTTAGATACATTTGATCTTCGGGGGCATTTGGTACGCTTATGTGAGACCGGTTACTAGCCATGGGTCAAATGTAGTCTAACGAAGAGTATGACTGGTTCTTTGGGGGGCCCCCTCACATCGTAGTACGGACCGAAGCATTCGTGGCCATGGTTTCATGTATTTAGCTCATAACTCGGATTTGTGGCTTACTTTGTGTTCCACTATAATCCTTGGTAAATCGGGTAATCCCCGTCATCGGAAGATGTGTTTTGGACCGGTTGTCCGTATATTATCAAAGAACTGTATTTTGCATAACTAAACCTTTGGAAGGATTTACTTTGATGCATTTGACTATATCTCTTGAGATTTATGAACTGTATGTTCTCACTAGGCTTTAAGCCTAACACTTTTTCTCAAATGATGTGTATAACAGGTTGCATTAGCGGTGGGTGTTTCCGGAATTTTGAGAGATGGGTTTGGTCTCGAGGCATTTTGAGATGACTAGTATTGTAACTGGGCATTTGTTAAGTCCCATTCTTTTGGTGAATTATGGATTGTCAACTGATGTAATCTTGATAGAAGTGTCTAGATTAGTTTGTTGATGAATCCTATATCTGTGCAGGTTTTGTAAAGTCTTAAGGACTGATTCCCTTTTTGGGAGGTTTATATCAATACGAATGTCATGTTGCCATGTCTCCAGGTTTTATTTTATTACTCTGATTTTTAGGATGTTTTCAAGTTGGTATCAGAGCTCTAGTTTAAGTGAACTAGGCATGAATGTAAGATGTCTAGACTTAGACCGAGTATGATAAGAATTGATCCGTGAGATTGGGTAGAGCTTCTAAGATGGGTTAGTCTTAGAGTCAACGGAAAGTACGTTTATCAGGCGTGGTGGTGATCGTGACGAGAACCTTTATGTGTTATATATTCATAATCTCACTTAGCTAAGGTTACTATGAGGATATCGTACGTAAGTGTGCTTGAATTTCTATTGCTATGACGATTGGTAATGTGGTAGTACGTTTCCTTTGTGTTTATTCCAAATCTTTCTTATCTCTTTTCCTGTTCTGTGAAGCAGTTTGGGATGGTGAATACGCGTGGTAGACCGCGTACGCGTGTTGATGGTCTAGAAGCGACAACCTCCACCGCTGGTCAGCCGGAGGGAGTTGAGGTTGTTGTGCGATCACCTGTTCAGCAAGGGCTTGGTGGGGGCCAGAGGTCATTCTGCGAGTAGACCTGGCTTCGTCCCACCCAGTCATCAGGGATGCTAGTTCCCCGTCTGAGTTGATGGCCAGCATGATGTTGGCAATGAGGGAAGAGATGGCAAAGCAGCAAGAGTTTCTGCTGAAAGTGATTGAGGACCGCGATGTTAACAATCGGAGGAGTGAGACGGTTGTGGAAAACATTGTAGCAGGTCCTGGAGGCGCTGGTGCAGGGTTCAGGGCTGAGGAGCACGGGATTGTTGGTGCTCCAAGAAATAGGAAAAGTTGTTCCTACAAGTCCTTCTTGGGTTGCGGACCGCCAGAGTTCTCTGGTTTCGAAGACCCAATCTTGTGTGTGAAGTGGATTCGAGCGGTCGAGCAAGCTTTTGGCTCTTCCGAATGCGGAGATGATGAGAGAGTGCGGTTCGGTACCCAACTGCTGAGGGATACTGCGCTCATTTGGTGGAATGTCATTCAATCCACCCTATCTCCTGCTGTGTTGGCTTAGTTGTCTTGGACCGAGTTCAAGAAAAAGTTGTTATAAGAGTTCTGCAATGAAAGAACATTGGACCGAATCGAGAAAGAATTCCGGTCTCTGGTAAAGGGAAGCCTGACGGTGAGGGAGTACACCCGTCAGTTCATGGAGAAGCTTGATTTGGTGGGGCACGCTGCCCCAACAGAGAAGGATAGGATGAAGGCCTATCTGAATGGTCTACCCGCGGACATGCAATCTATGGTCCACAATTCTAAAGCTTCTAACCTCCGCGAGATGGTTGAAGAAGCTCAGTACATGGAAGAGATGTTCGTGAGAAACAAAGCTAAGAAAGTTGTGGTGGTGACTGATAAGAGAAAGTGGGAGGGCAGTTTTGTACCTCCCAAGAGAACCCGACCTTTTGTCGGAAACCGCAGCTTCAGCGGTTATCAAGAAGCCAGATGGTGCTCGAAGTGTCGAACAAAGGACCATCTAGATTCTGCTTCAAGTGTGGTAAAAATGATCACACCGCCCGCGATTGTTCTGTCGCGGGGATGGTCTGCTTCGAGTGTAAGGCACCGGGGCATGTGAAGAGAGATTGCCCGAAGCTCAACACGGGTAGCGTGGCGGCAAAGAAGGAGAACCCTCTGAGGGTTCCGGGTCGATCATTTCAGATGACGGCCGATGAGGCCAAGGCATCTGCTGATGTGGTATCGGGTACTTTTCTTATAAACTCTGTACCTGCTCGTATTTTATTCGATACAGGTGCCAGTTTCTCTTTCGTATCTGAATTGTTCTGTCAGAAGATTTCTATGCCCACTACTAGTCTTGAGGATGCATTAGTGGTAGAAATAGCCGATGGTAGTCAAGTTCTGATCCACGATGTTCTGAAGCAGTGTACTCTTAGTATCGAAGGGAGAGAATTCTCGATTGACCTACTGCCGATGTTAATCGGGGGTTTTGATGTTGTGGTCGGCATGGATTGGTTGTCAAACAATCATGCCGAGATCGTATGTTCCAAGAAGTTGATTCGACTTTCCAACCCCTCTGGCGAAGTCGTTGTCATCTATGGTGAAAAGAGAAAAGGTGAAGTGGCAATAATCACAATGGCAAAGGCACGCAAGTGCTTAATAAAAGAATGTTCGTCTTTCATAGCCTATGTGATCGATGCCAAGTTAGAGAAATCAAAGCTGGAAGATGTGAATATTGTGCGTGAGTTTCCAGATGTCTTTCCGAACGACTTGCCCGGGTTACCACCCGGTCGTCAGGTAGAGTTTCGGATTGATCTTGTGCCTGGAGCAGCACCAATTGCCAAAGCTCCTTACCGTTTAGTGCCGTCAGAGATGCAAGAAATGATGGCACAACTCCAAGAGCTTTTGGAGAAGGGCTTTATAAGACCGAGTTCGTCACCCTGGGGAGCTCCGGCCTTGTTTGTAAAGAAGAAAGATGGCACGCTGCGAATGTGCATCGACTATCGTGAGTTGAACAAAGCTACAGTGAAGAACAGGTATCCGCTTCCGAGAATAGACGACTTGTTCAATCAACTTCAAGGAGCGGGTTGTTTTTCCAAAATCGACTTACGTTCGGGTTATCACCAAGTGAAGGTGAGAGAAGAAGATGTTCCGAAGACAACTTTCAGAACGCGTTACGGCCATTACGAGTTTCTTGTAATGCCTTTTGGTCTAACGAACGCACCGGCGATATTTATGGACTTGATGAATAGAGTGTGCCGACCATTCCTCGACCAGTCGGTCATTGTATTCATTTATGACATACTCGTGTACTCCAAGAGCGAGTCCGAACACGAACAACATCTGCAGGAAGTGCTTGAAGTGTTGAGAAAGGAAAGATTGTACGCCAAGTTTTCCAAGTGTGACTTTTGGCTTAAAGAGGTGCAATTTCTGGGTCACGTTGTCACTCGAGACGGAGTGAAAGTGGATCCCTCCAAGATTGAAGCTATGATGAATTGGGAATCTCCCAAGAGTCCGTCAGAGATCCAAAGTTTCTTGGGCCTGGCGGGGTACTACCGGAGATTTATCCAAGACTTTTCGAAAATCGCTTCTTCCTTGACAGTTTTGACTCGGAAGAATGTGAAGTTTGAATGGACCGAAACACAAGCGAAGCGTTCCGAATACTTCAAAAGAAGTTGTGTGAAGCTTCAATTTTGTCGTTACCTGAAGGGTCAGAAGACTTCGTGGTTTATAGCGACGCTTCGAAAATGGGTTTAGGTGGTGTTTTGATGCAACGGGTCAAGGTAATCGCTTACGCCTCGAGGCAACTTAAAATACACAAGAAGAACTATCCTACCCACGATTTGGAGTTAGCAGCGGTGGTGTTCGCCCTGAAGCTTTGGCGACACTATCTCTATGGCACGAAGTGTACACTCTATAGCAGAGTCTAAAGTATGTCTTTGAGCAAAAGGAGTTGAATATGAGGCAAAGGCGGTGGCTCGAGCTGCTAAAGGACTACGAGTGTGAACTGCTTTACCATCCTGGTAAGGCAAACGTGGTAGCCGATGCGTTGAGTCGGAAGGACTATAGCGGTTGTATTTGGGCTACCCATTCGAGAATCGAGTTGGTGTCTAGTCTTGTTGAAAAGATCAAAGCATCGCAAGTTGAAGCACTGTTAGAAGAGAATCTCAAAGAGGAAGTCATGACAAAACAGCGGTTGCTCTTAACGGAAGATAGCCGTGGGGTAAAACTGTTCAACGGTCGCGTGTGGGTATCCAAGCTTGGGGGTAACCGTGATCTGTTGCTTGAAGATTCATACAAGTCCAAGTATTCCATTCATCCGGGAAGTACAAAGATGTACAGGGACTTGAAGTTGCACTATTGGTGGCCGGTAATAAAACTTGATGTGGCGCGTTACGTTGAGCGTTGTGTGACGTGTTCGCAAGTTAAGGCCGAACATCAGCGACCGTATGGGAGTGTCCAGTCTCTAGAGATTCCCGAGTGAAAGTGGGAACATATCACTATGGACTTCGTGACAAAGTTACCTAAACCTCTTCGAGGTCACGATACCATTTGGGTGATAGTTGATGGATTGACAAAGAGCGCTCACTTCTTGGCCATGCACGAGACATTACCGATGGACAAACTAGCAAAACTGTACATCGATGAGGTGGTCTGGAGGCACGGCATACCATTGTCGATTGTGTCGGATCGCGACAGTCGGTTCACTTCGAACTTTTGGGATGGGTTTCAGAAAGAGCTTGGTACACGAGTTAAGTTGAGTACGGCTTACCATCCACAAACCGACGGGCAAAGCGAGAGAACGATCCAGACATTGGAAGACATGTTGAGGTCTTGTATCATCGATTTCGGGGGTAGCTGGGACTCTGACTTACCTTTGGTGGAGTTCGACTACAACAATAGCTACCACTCGAGTATTGGAATGGCACCTTTTGAACCATTGTACGGGCGAAAGTGTCGAACTCCCGTGTGTTGGCTTGAAGCGGGAGAAAAGCAGTTCGTCGGACCTGAAATCGTGCAAGAGACGGCCGATAAGTTCAAATGCATTCGTGAAAGGTTGAAAGCGGCAAAGGATCGGCATAAGAGTTATGCCGATAAGAAGAAGCGGCCGATGGAATTCCAAGTGGGCGATCTTGTGTTGCTTAAGGTATCGTCGTGGAAAGGTCTTATACGGTTCGGAAAGCGTGGGAAGATGAGTCCCCGTTTCCTCGGACCTTTCAAAGTGCTCAAGCGGGTAGGTTTGCAAGCGTACCAATTGGAACTACCGCCAGAGTTGAGCAGAATCCACAACACGTTCCATATTTGTTACCTTCAGAAGTGTTTGGCAGAAGAGGAAAGCGTCATTCCTCTCTCCGAGTTGATAGTAGACGAAGGTAACCGTTGTATAGAAGAGCCTGACGCGTTCTTAGAAAGAAAGTCTAAGAAGTTTCGTCACAAAGAAGTCACATTGGTCAAGGTGCAGTGGAAGCATCACCGTGGAGCAAATGTGACGTGGGAATCCGAAGAGGATATGAAGCGAAGATATCCTCATCTTTTTGTATAGTTTGGATTTCGGGGACGAAATCATTCCCAAGTTGGGGAGGATTGTAACACCCTGGATTTTCATTTTATATGTATCATTGTAATCTTGTGTATAACTCTTTTCGTTATCACCGTTATTAGTTTATCGTTCGAATGCGTGGTTTTCGGTGAAAAGGTGAACTACCAGTGAGTTTCGCGACTTGCTCGCGACTCGGAGTCGCGGCATAGGTCGCGATATCCACTGTTGGTTTTAGAGTTTGAGAACACGGGCGAGTTATGCCGCGAGTTGAGGTCGCGGCATAACCCGCGAAAGACCCTGGCCGACTTAAGGGTTTCAGTTTCCAATATCTCATTTGATCTTTTTCTCTCTCTCTCTCTCTATTCTCTCTCTAAGTTTGGTTGGTTTTCTTTGGATCTTCGAGCTTCCGTTAATCGCTAGTATTAAGTTCATTGCTCGGATTTTCGGTGTAGAAAGCTTCGTCTTCGTAAGGCGGTCGATATCTGGTTTTTCGGGTTTTTATCTAAAACCTATTTGGTGAGTTCCTACTACCATTTTACAAACTTTATACATGTCAAAACTCTTATTTGCGAAATCCGAAGTATTTCTACGGTATGATTTCATGTTCTCTACATTTTGATATAAATGAAGTTTTTGGTGATTTTCGGGGTTCCCGATCAGTTTTGACTAAAATGACTGGTTCCGCCTTGTTAAAAGTAAAATGATGTTTACTTGCCTATGTTTATGACTTATTGAAAGAATGTATATAAACTGGTTTTATGATTGTCTTTCTTACCAGCAGTTGGTCTGGAAAATGGCATTTGGAAATATAAATGTGTTGAAGGCTGTTTATCTAGCTTTAAAATGGTCACATGAAATATTGTGACAAGTCATGACTATACTAGTGGATCCCTAGGTATCGATTCGGCTTATGGCTGGGAAGGTTGTGCCCCTTCTGTTGTAGTTAGATACATTTGATCTTCGGGGGCATTTGGTACGATTATGTGAGACCGGTTACTAGCCATGGGTCAAATGTAGTCTAACGAAGAGTATGACTGGTTCCTTGGGGGCCTCCCTCACATCGTAGTACGGACTGAAGCGTTCGTGGCCATGGTTCCATGTATTTAGCTCATAACTCGGATTTGTGGCTTACTTTGTGTTCCACTATAATCCTTGGCAAATCGAGCAATCCCCGTCATCGGAAGATGTGTTTTGAACCGGTTGTCCGTATATTATCAAAGAACTGTATTTTGCATAACTAAACCTTTGGAAGGATTTACTTTGATGCATTTGACTATATCTCTTGAGATTTATGAACTGTATGTTCTCCCTAGGCTTTAAGCCTAACACTTTTTCTCAAATGATGTGTATAACAGGTTTCCCTTAGCGGTGGGTGTTTCCGGGTTTTTGAGAGACGGGTTTGGTCTCGAGGCATTTTGAGATGACTAGTATTGTAACTGGGCATTTGTTCAGTCCCATTCTTTTGGTGAATTATGGATTGTCAACTGATGTAATCTTGATAGAAGTGTCTGGATTAGTTTGTTGATGAATCCTATATCTGTGCAGGTTTTGTAAAGTCTTAAGGACTGATTCCCTTTTTGGGAGGTTTATATCAATACGAATGTCATGTTGCCATGTCTCCAGGTTTTATTTTATTACTCTGATTTTTAGGATGTTTCATGTATGTTGATCCAGATTCTTCTACAACGGTAAATGAGTTAGATGATCCAGAAGCTGCAAATGACATGAGATCCTTCTTTGCAAACTTCATAGAGATAAATTCAGATGATGATAATGACACAAGATTTGAGTAGATTTGCCAAGTCAAAGAAGAGGATTGTGATGACATAGTCATTATCTCTGATACTGAAGATGATTCTGTGTTTATGGATGCTAAGGATGAAGAGATTACAGATATGTTGTACAGAGATCTTCCTTCTCAAGAAGAGGTTCCTGAAATTACTCAAGGTACTGAAGCCACTCAAGTTCCAGAAACTGCTCCAGATACTTCGACTCTTGCTGATGACACTGCTCCAACTACCACTGCTCCTTCAAGCACATTTGAAGTTGGTCAGTCGTCCAGAGCATAGGCTGATGTTCTTCCTTCTGAACCTGTGATTCCACCGTCTATTCTAGAAGAAGGACCAACTTTGACCAGGTAGGAAAGACAAAGAAGTCTTCATCAAAGATATATGGCTTCAAGGCAAAGATCAGCTTTTCTAGAAGACACTCAGAGAAATATTTTCGTTTCTAGAAGAAGGTCGATCAACATTTATGCTATCCTTGGTGTTGAAAAGGAGGCAGAGGCATATCAATATGAATACTTGATGCTCATCAAGTGCCAGCGTCGTAGAAACAATAGCGTTTCTTCTCCACATCTGATTGTCCGAGTTATCAGCGTCACAATAAACAAGTTAGTTAATATCTGGTATCCGGAATTCGTAGTGGAAAGAAGAGATTGCAATCGATATACCTTCTCAGAGGCAGATTTTTCAGATCTTTCTATTGATGATATTGAGTTTTTATATGATCATTTCAGGAATCTTTATCATAGAACTCAGAATGTTTCTCAAGCACTTTTGTTATCAAAAGATTCATTCGACGACAAATCAGATTCTTCAGAGTTTTTGACTTTCAGATGGCTGTTGAAAGCTTTCAGCCAGTTGTAAATCTTCAAAGGCCCAATCGAAGCTTGCCAGACTTAGATTCTTATCCTTTATTCACCATAATTCAAGATCCATATGGAGTTGTTTACAAGAATGGCTCAAGTCAAAAATGCTTTCTCAGATTTGAAGAAATTAGTCATTACTCAGATGGAACTTTGAAGGTGATCAAGCTTCAGTTGGAACAACATCTGAAAGAAGCTCAAAGAAGATTTTTGGAAACAAGAAGTCAAGCTTTTCTGGTTGATAATGACAAGATTCGACTTCTCAAGAGGACTTTGAATATAATTCATGAGAGATTGAACCTCCGCTCAACTCTAAGACGACTGGAAGTTTTAGTTGGATTGAATAGACTTCGTTAAAGAGAGGAGCATCAATGATTACTAAGGGGGAGATTGTTAAGACTAATTTTGTAGTAATCATTGTATTTATTCTCAGTTGTCTTTACTGTGCTTAATGTGCTTATCTGTATTGGTTAAGACCTGGGGTATTTAAGTCCCTTAGGTGCTTTGTGTTTGTAGCTTTGAGATCATTTTGAATAGAACATACACATTTGGATCTCTCTACTTTCTCTCTTTACTTTCTCTCACTAGATTTAGACTGATCTTGGACTTTCAAATTCCATACTCAATATTTCCCAAAAGTTAATAAGACCCAATACTTCCTTAGTTCAAAATCACCCAACCCATTCCCTTCCTTCCAAAAATCTCATTTTTGCCAAATGATCATTCAATACAAAGAAAAGCCACAAAAATGTCCAAATAATAGTTTACCCAAGTTTTCAACAGTGGACAAGCATATAAAACTTCATCTCATAATATTTGTCATAAAATCTTATATTTTTCATAAAAATAGAAGAAACCCTAAAACCCTCCAAATGTTCAAGTGCAACACCCTAAAAATAGGAGTAAATTTAAATCTTAAAATTTCTGCAATATGACGTTTATAATAGATGGAAACCACCCAAAAGGGGAAATGTATAATAGTGTTTACAATACCTGTAAATGAATATTGAAATTAACAACAAACTAATCTAAACAATACACATCTAGATTATATCGGTTGTCAACCCAAGTTCCTAAAATACTCTATCGGTTGTCTTCAAAGGTGTTTATCCCAAAAATGCCATAATGGCCCAACGTTCTTCCCTCATACCAAATGCGACCCGCCGCTAAGGAAACCTGTTATACATATGTCATTTGAGAAAAAGTGTTAGGATTTACGCCTACTAAGAACAAACACTTTATATAAATTCGGTAAACGTATAATTGATAAGAAAGAGTTACAATTTCAATAAACAGTTTACTTTTTTCCAAAACATCACATATGACTCAAAGAGTCCAAAAACAGCTTGCGATGACGGGGGAGACCCGATTTTCCAAAGATCGTGGGAGAACACAAAAGTAGGCCACTTTCCAAGTTGTGAGCTCAATATTAGGATCAAGGGCACAAGTTCTTCTATGTAACATCCTAAAATTTGAAGTGAATTTAAAATTCAAAAATTCGGCAATATGATATCTATAATTTAGAGTAAACCTGTACTCCCTAAAATAAGGGACAATCAATCCTGCATAATACGGATGTGACATTCTAAACTAAGTGTGTCATCCCAATACGAGGAATAAAGTATAACATATACAACCCAAATCAAATGAAGAATATAATTCAACAACCTAATAATCTAACTGGGTCAAGAAATATTATGGTCAGGTGTCGCTATTCTTCCAAAATCAAATGTTATGGTCCCTAATTCTTCAAAAAAACCGCTTGCGATCCTTAGGGTCGTCCTCTCAATCCCGACGAGCCCCACCGCTAGAAAGACCTGTCATACACCACAACCAAAGAACAAGCATTAGCCTAAATCCTAGTGAGAACAATTCTATTGAATTAGAAGTAATAAACCCATTTGAAGTCGTATGGAGGGTATAGTCGTGAGCTAAATCAAAACAACCAAATAAACCATTAGTGATTACAACATGGTATAAATAAACACCAATCAACTCAAATCCTCTAGTTCTATTCTTGAGAGTTCCAAAACAGGAACCCAGTTCCAAAACGGGAACTTATGCACAAAGGAATTACACCTTACTGCCCATGGGACGCTGTCCAACAGTATAGGTCCACACCTTACTTACCATGGTGACCCGATGCCTATTCTGTGCCAAAGTGGTGAACTCAATGTCCAAAACGGGACATTGGAACACCGTGCCTATGTATCCATTACACTAAACCAAGACTAACACAAAATAAACAATAACATTGGTTCATGTATACCCAAACTCACATAATCAATTCTATCATACGTAGATATAGAGATTGTCTCAAAGATTTAGCCACCTATCATAATTTCAACCTCAAGTCCAAACCTTCCAAACCCTAGTTTTACTTGGTTTTCTCCAAGATCTCACAAAATGAAGGTATTGAAGATAGAACTTGTAAGTACACTCAACATACTCACATTATAGGCCAAATACATTTTCAAATACTTACATCCTCACCCAAATCCCCCCAAAATTCCTTGAAATATACTTTAGGTCAAATGTTGGTCAAAATTTGAAACCCATGATTTACAATGTATGAGAGTTTAAATATGAATAGTTTACCAAGTAGGAAGTATAAAAACATATATGTACTCACCTTGTTAGGAAAATATGAGCAAACCCTAGTTGATAAGAGCTTGAGAGAAGAGGAGATGAATATGGATCTTTAATCCCTTGGATTCTCTAAATCACAACCAACCTAAACCAACCATAGAATCTCATTCAATGCATTCCTTTAAGAGGAATTAATGAAGAGGGAGAAGTTCTTACCATCCCTTCAGAGAAAAATCGCCCAACACCAAGAAGAATTGGAATAAATGAGATTGGGGTCGATTTTCCCCTTTTTAATACGTGCAAAGGTCGCGAGCGGATGCCCGCATAGAGGTCGCATGGAGCACAGGAGGTGTGCGCGAACAGAGCCTCGTGCAGACGCCCGCGCGATGCAACCTGGGCGAAAGGTCGTGCGGAGCACTGGAGGCAAAAGTTCTCTCTCTTGGACAAGATGCTCGATATCAATATAACCAAAAACCAACAGTTAAAACTACACTACGAGCGGTGTACAGATTAAAGGAATATCTTGTTCACCCAAAATTCGGGGTGTTACAATCCTCCCCAACTTGGAGAAGATTTCGTCCTATGCTAAGAGAACAGGTGAGGGTATTTGCGCTTCTTATCCTCTTCGGCTTCCCTGTTACATTAGCGCCATGATGGTGCTTCCATTGAACCTTTACCATAGTGACGTCTTTGCGGCGGAGTTTCTTCTTCTTCTTTTTCAAAATTGCATCAGAATCCTCGATGCAATGGTTTCTCTCATCAACTCTAATCTCGGAGGTAGTTCTAATTGGTAGGATTAGAGTCCTACCCGCTTGATCACAGTGAATGGACCAAGGAAACGGAGACTCAACTTCCCGTGTTTCCCAAACCTGATTATTCCCTTCCAAGGGGACACGTTTAGCATAACGCGATCTCCCGCTTGGAACTCTATCGGTCGTCTCTTCTTTTCGGCATAGCTTTTCTGCCGGTCTTGAGCCACCTTTAAACGCTTGTGAATACCTTTGACTTTGTCCATCGTCTCTTGAACAATCTCAGGTCTGGAAAACTGTTTCTCCCCCGCCTCAAGCCAACATACGGGAGTTAGGGGTGTGAAAAACCTGACCGCACCCGAAAACCCCGAAAAACCGACCCGAAAAAAACCCGAACAACCCGATCCTAACCACCCGATCATACCCGAAGTCCGAAGTCCGAATTTTAGGCCGGATATATCGGTTCGGGTAGGGTCTTAATATATGTCACCCGATCCGATCCGAAACCTGAAAACTATTTACTAAATAAATACTATTTTTTATTACTTTTCCTAAAATCTAATCGTATCTACTTCTGTTGTCTCTCGGTCTCTCAAGTCTCAACGTTGGTTCCTCAATCCTCACGTCTTCTTTAATCTTTAATGTTCAAGGCTTCAAGCATGAAGCACGCTTCACGAATAGTTTTGTTTAAGACTTTGAGTCATTATAATTTTGTAAACATATAATTATTAATAGTAAGATAAAGATATGTTAGTCCTTTTTTGCAAGGTTTGATAATTTAAAAAACTGTAAATTTTAGATGTTTAGTTTTAGTTTTTTTTTGTTACACAATTGAACAAGACGTGAATTCTAAAAGTCCAAAGTAAAAGTAAAAAATAAAAAAGTTGGATTTACCCGAAATCCGACCCAACCCGATCCAAAACTCGACTAGGCCCGACACCGAAAACCCGATTCCCCTGATTGCAATATTCGGGGCCTAAATAGCCTACTCGAAAACCAATCGAGTTTTTCATTTTCCCACCCGACCTGACCTATGCTCACCTCTAACGGGAGTTCGGCACTTCCGTCCATATAATGCTCCAAACAGTGTCATTCCAATGCTCGAGTGGTAGCTATTGTTGTAAGCGAACTCCACCAAAGGTAGGTGCGAGTCCCAACTACCTCCGAAGTCGATCATGCAAGATCTCAACATATCCTCAAGTGTCTGAATCGTCCTCTCGCTTTGGCCGTCGATTTGGGAATGGTAGGTCGTGCTCAACTTCAAACGCGTACCCAACTCTTTTTGCAATGCGTCCCAAAAATGCGACGTGAACCGACTATCCCGATCCGAGACAATGGATAGTCACAGGCCATGGCGAAATATAACCTCATCGATGTATAACTTTGCAAGTTTGTCCATGGGTAAAGTTTCCCGCATGGCCAAGAAATGGGCACTTTTGGTACTCCTTAAGGTCTTTGGCAATTTCGTTACGAAGTCCATGGTAATTTGATCCCATTTCCATTCCGAGATCTCCAAAGATTGTAAACTTCCGTAAGGTCGTTGGTGCTCGGCTTTCACTTGTAAACAAGTCACACATCGCTCCACGTAGCGCGCCATATCAAACTTCATAACTGGCCACCAATAGTGCAATTTCAAATCTTGGTACATCTTTGTGCTTCCCGGATGGGTAAAATACTTCGACTTCTGGGCATCCTCGATAAGAAGTTCTCGATTGCCCCTGATCTTAGGCACCCAAACTCGCTCGTTGAAAAGCTTTACTCCCCGACCATCTTCCGTCAAAAGTAGATGTTGCTTTGACATGACCTCTTCCTTGAGGTTCTCCTCTAGTAAGGCTTCGGCTTGCGACGATTTGGTCCGGTCAATGAGTGTGGACACCAACTCTATTCGTGCAAAGGTATCTCTTGAATTCCCCCGTAGTCTTTCCGACTCAAATCATCGGCGACGACGTTTGCCTTACCCAAATGATAAAGAAACTCGCAGTCGTAGTCCTTTAGTAACTCCAACCATCTCCTTTGCCTCATATTTAGCTATTTTTGGTTTAAAATGTGTTTCAAGATCTTGTGGTCCGTTTAGAGTGTGCACTTTGTGCCATATAGGTAGTGTCTCCATAACTTCAAAGCAAACACCACCGCCACAAATTCTAAATCGTGGGTAGGGAAGTTGACCTCATGAACCTTGAGTTGCCTTGACGCGTAGGCGATCACCTTTCCCTTTCTCATAAGAACACAACCCAAACCCATCTTCGATGCATTGCTATATACCACAAATTCTTCCGACCCTTTGGGTAGAGATAAGATTGGAGCTTCGCAAAGCTTCCTTTGTAGAGTTTGGAATACCTTCTCTTGGCTCTCGATCCATACGAACTTCACGATCTTTTGGGTTAAGGTTGTCAATGATGAAGCTATTTTGGAAAAATCTTGGATGAATCTCCGATAGTATCCCGCCAATTCTAGAAAGCTTCGAATTTCTGACGGACTCTTGGGAGGTTCCCAATTCATCATCGCCTAGATCTTTGCGGCGTCCACTTTCACTCCTTCCTAACTACATGTCTTAAAAACTGCACCTCCCAAAGCCAAAATCACACTTTGAGAACTTTGCGTAAAGCTTTTTCTGCCTTAGCACTTCCAACACTTCTCGGAGGTGTTTCTTGTGCCAAGGGCACTCTCGTATGGCATAATCTCCTGAGATGTACCACCAATGCCCCCTTTCTTGCGATTGCGACATGGCGATAGTGCCATTGTCACTCTCACGGGTCACTCTTGCACATAGTGTACCGAGAGAGCTACAAGCCCCGCGATTGTGCCCCTGCAATTGTGACCATGCCACTCTCGATGGGCACTCTTGCCCTAGACCTACCGGACCCTGAAAAAATGTCTTTTCACACCCGAACGTTCTCGGTTCAACTATCGAAGAAAACTATAACCTATTCCGAACAATTGTCTAAACGATCAAAGTTACCGAAGGCATTAAAGTTTAACTTAACTAATCGAAATTCAAGGTGTTACAGTTGCATACAGGGATACGTAGGCCTAAAATTGAAGATGACCATTTTGACTTCAAGCCCATCATGTTTCAAATGTTACAAACAACTGGTTAATATGTTGGATTACCATCAGAGGACCCCGATTTACATCTGAAGTCCTTTATGGAAATCACATACTCTTTTCACCATAACGAAGTTACTGACGAAGTCTTAAGGATGAAATTATTTCCATTTTCATTAAGAGATAAAGCAAAAGCTTGGTACAATTCTTTACAACCAGATTCAGTTACCACATGGAGTGACATGGCCGAAAAGTTTTTAAAAAAATATTTCCCCCAACAAGGAATGCCAAAATTAGAAATGTGATTTGTCTTTCAAATAACTAGATGATGAGGCAGTTCTTGATGCTTGGGAGAGGTACAAGAAGTTATTAAGGAAATGCCCACGTCATGGCATTCCATACTGCATACAGCTTGAGACGTTTTACAATGGTCTTGATACCACTGCCAAACAAATGCTCGATGCTACAATAAGTGGAGCCTTTACTGCCAATATCTATAATTATGGCTATGCCATTCTAGAAACAAATTCAAATAACAATGGTCTTTAGGCATATCCCATAGCAATAGTACCTAGGAAGGCATCATGCATTCATGATATAGATCTATATACTACTCGTACATCACATCTCACATCAATGACTAACTTGTTGAAAAAATTGTTTGTCCCTACTGTTAACATTGTTGCTACAACAACTGTTTCTGAATCCTTGCCTGTACAATGTATGTAATGTGGTGAAGGTCATACTTTTGACCAATGCAGCATAAACTATGAATCTGTTAACTATGTGCACAATAAGACTGATCAGTTTTCAAACACTTACAATTCTAGTTGGAAACAACATCCCAACTTCTGTTGGAATGTTCCATGTTTGAACCCCCCCTGTTGTTAAAGAAACAAGACAAAATTTTCAACCAAGCAACTCACAAAATAAGCAAGCTCATTTTCAACAAAATCAGTCAACTTTTCAAATAAATCCTAACCAATAAACTGATTCATCAACTTCTTTGGAAGCCATGTTGAAGGGGTTCATTAAAAAAATTGCTTCAACAATGAATCATTAGAATGCCACCATTTTGGAATTTGGAAACACAAATAGGAAATTTGGCAATTGAGTTGAGGAATAGGCTAGTTTTCTCTCCCAAATGATACTAAGATCCCCAGAAATGTCACCAAGGAACATGTGAATGAAGTGATCTAAAAGAGCACAAGGCTGTTGCAAAGCCTTTGATTGAGATATATGTTGTAGCAATAACACAAGTTGCTATAGCAACACCTACTGTTGTTCCTGAACCAATAGCACCTCAAAAATCTATAACAATACCCAACAGGTCTGACTTTCCCTTGCTTTTTCCAAATGAACTAGATCCAAAACCCAAAGAGTCAAGCCATAATGACGCTGCCACAGGTCTACCACACATAGATCATGTTGTTGCAGCACCATCCAGACCAACAGGCATTAGAACCACTATTGTCCGAACAACCCCAAATCCTAAGAAAGCAATAATCAACCTAGTTCCACCCTATGTTCCTTACCCCATAAAGATTAAGGATTCAAAAGGTGGAGACTCAGTTCAAAAAGTTCTTGGATGTATTCAAACAATTTCACATAAACATCCCATTAGTTGAACCTATTGAGATAAATTTCTGAAAGAAATTTTGAGTAAGAAAAAGAAACTGACTGGTATGAGATTGTGGCCCTTACTAACGGATGTAATACCCTTTTGTGGAACAAACTTCCCCCTAAGCTTGAAGACCCTAGGAGTTTCACAATCACTTGCTCAATAAGTGGGAAGCATGTAGGAAAAGCTCTATGTGATCTTGATGCTAGCATTAATCTTATGCCCTTATCAGTTTTCAACACCTTAAGGATAGGAGAGGCTAGGCCAACTATTGTCACCTTACAGTTAGCTGAAAAATCTATAACATTTCTTAAAGGCAAGATAGAGGATGTTTCGTACAAGTAGATAAGTTCATATTCACAGTTGATTTTATAATACTTGACTTTGAAGCAGATAAAGACATTCATATTCTTTTAGGTAGACCTTTTTAGCCACATGAAAAACAATCATTGATGTCCAAAAAGGAGAGTTAACAATGAGAGTGCAAGATCAAAATGTCACTTTTAATGTTTTTAACTCAATGAAATATCCTGAGGGAAAGAGGATTGTTCTGTTTTAAGCACCATTGAATCAATGTGTCGTGAGGAAGCCTTAGAAGAGATCTTAGGAAAAAAGTGATGGTGAGGATAGTGATGTATGCAGCATGCTACAGCATATAAACTGTTAGAAGATGAACCCAAATAGAACCCACTACCCTCCATAGAAGGACCACCAGATTTAGAATTGACGAAACTACCTGCCCATCTTAAGTATGCATTCTTATGGGATGATTGCAAATTACCTGTAATCATTTTGGCCTCTTTAGAAGAATAACAAGAAAAACAGTTAGTGAAAATACTTCAAGCACATACCAAAGCCATATGTTGGACCATCTCTGATTTAAAAGATATTAGTCCATCAATTTATCAACCCAAAATCATTTTGGAAGACATAGACTTTACCTCTGTTGAACCTTAAAGGACACTAAATCATGTGATGAAAGAAGTGGTCAAGAATGAGATCTTAAAATGGCTAGATGCTGGAATTATTTGCCCCATAACTAGTAGCTCTTGGGTAAGTCATGCCCTATGTGTACCTAAGAAGGGAGGTGTTACTGTGATATAAAATGAGGAGAATGAACTAACCCAACTAGAATAGTGTCAGGGTGGACAATTTGTATGGATTATATGAAGCTTAACAAAGCAACCCATAAAGATCATTTTCCTTTACCTTTCATTGACCAAATGTTTTTAGATGGCTACTCGGGTTATAATCACATTGCTATAGCACCTAAGCACCAAGAGAAAACTACTTTCACTTGTCCTTTTGGTACTTTTGCTTTTAGGAGAATACCTTTTGGAATTTGTAATACCCTTGCCACATTCCAAAGATGCATTATGTCCATTTTTTCTGATATGTTGGAAATCTCTATGGAGATATTTATGGATGACTTTAATGTCTATAGATCTTCTTATGAGGAATGCTTGAAAAATTTAGAAAAAAAGTCTTAAGAGATGTGAGTAAACTGGTTTGTTTCTAAATTGGGAAAAATGTCAATTTATGGAAGAGATTGTAATAGGACATGTAATATCAAAAGGGGGGAATAGATGTTGACAAAGCCAAGTTAGAAGTCATAGAGAGTCTATCTGAGCCCACAAATGTAAAAGTCATAAGAAGTTTTTTGGGTCATGCTGGTTTCTACAAAAGGTTCATAAAAGACTTTTCAAATTTTCAAAATCTCTCAGTCTATTACTACAGCATGACCAATCTTTCATTTTCAACAAGGAGTGTAAATCTGCTTTTGACACTTTGAAAAAGCTTTGATTTCTACCCCTAGTGATGTGACACCTTATTGGACAAAACATTTTGAACTAATGTGTGATGCAAGTGCTTGGGCAACTGCTAACCAGTTCCTTAAAAAAGATTCCAATAAAAACAGCTTTCATATTTTGTTTAACCTAACTTTCTGATATTGGGAAATCTCATTGCTATTACTCAAACAAGACGCAATTTTTTTCTAGATATTTTTTTAGATTTCGATATCAAAAACCGTGGAATTTCTTTGTTTCTTTATTTTGGAAAAATGCGTTGAGAAAGGGCATATGTATAGATCTGTTCCGCCCAAAATGGTAATGGGCTTGGGTTATGAACAGGGTTGGCCTTGGTTCGTTTAGAAAATATGGCTCGAGGCAAGTTACAAATAATAGTTTGTTTTTTCCATCCTTTCTTCGTTTCGGATTGAAAGAGGAAAAAATGAGATCGTTCCTTATGGACTCGTTGAGAATGATTCTACGGAAAAAAACAAGATTCTTTTTTCCTTAGTTTATTTGATTAAATAAAAAAGCAACTTTGGGATATTCATACGCTCCCATTTTTAATAAAATTCCGACTATAGGCGGTTTTGCTAGAATAGATAATAATGAGACCCCAACTCTGAATGTTTTTATCCGTATCATTTCCATTCCGACCGGAAAGAGAGGGATGTGTTTCCTCTCGCTTTTGGCATGACATAGGCGATATTCACTGGGCCAAGAGCACCCCTCGAGTAAAAGCACAGAGATTTAAGGTCATTTATTCGAATTGCTCTCCATTTCAACCTAAACTGGGGTTATCCGCTAAAAACTACGGTTGGTCTCCTTTCGATGAATGCCCAGAAGAATTTAAATAAGAATTTCCAGGAACATTTGGAACATTTCGTTTCTGAGAAAAATACTGTCATTTCCAGTCTCCTATTTATTATATTCTCAGTTTTTCACAAACTGAACTAAATCACGAAATCCCACTTTTTTAGAACGAGTTAAGGGTTCTATTTTTTCCCCAAAACTGACGCTTCTAATTCTGCGAATTGTGCCAGTTCCAATTTTAGTTTCTTTTTTGCCATTTTTTCATTTGTGAATTGTTAATGTGATCCGGCCCAACGAAAATAATGGGAAAAATCGGATTCATTATCCCGATTTTGTTCTTTCACTATCAATTGACAATGTTTGGTTTCAACCCTGGTTCGAACAAGAGGAGTATGCCATTAGTGAATTCTTCAGAAAAAATTTTGTCTTCCAAAAAGAAATCACAAAGGGGGTCGTAGTGACCAGGCCCCAGGCCCCGGAGACTGAATCCCTAAACCGGACTACGGAAGCCACAAGTATCAGCAGAGGACCAATAAACCACCTCCCAAAAGGTAACGGAGGCATGCAAAGCAGTTTTAGGCCAAGTTAAAAAAAATCATCTTATCTACTATTCCAGTAAGACTCTTAATGATGCTCAAATAAACTACACAACCACTGAGAAAGAACTTTTGGCTATGGTTTTTGCATTTGAAAATTTTAGTTCTTACTTAATGGGAACAAAAATCATTGTTCATACAGACCATGTTGCCATTAAGTATTTGATTTCTAAGAAGGATGCCAAGAAAGGTGATAAGGTGGGTGCTTTTGTTACAAAAGTTTGATATTGAAATAGTAGATAGAAAAGGAGTAAACAACCAAGTTGCAGATCACTTGTCAAGGTTAGAAAATGGAGAGTCAAGCTCTGGTGAAATCAATGAAAAATTCCCAGATGAGCAGCTATTGATGTTGCAGCATGCTACAACACCATGGTTTGCAGACATTTTAAACTACCTTATTGTGGGGATCATACCGGAGCTAAATAAAAACCAAAGAAAAAGTTGTTCCATGATGCAAATTTACTTATGGGGATGACTTTTTTTATTCAAATTAGAGTTAACCAAATTCTAAGGATATGTATACCTTATGAGGATGTGCCTATAGTGATACAACATTGTCATACTGCAGCATATGGTGGTCATTTTGCTGGCTAAAGAACTGCAGCTAAAGTCCTACAATCTGGATTTTACTGGCCCACCCCTTTTCAAGATGCTGACAACTTTGTCAAAAGGTGCAATGAATGTCAAAGGGTTGGATCTATCTCCCAAAGACATGAAATACACTAATTGACATTCTTGAAGTTGAACTCTTTGATGTAACAGGAATGGACTTTATGGGACCATTTCCCATGTCTGGGAACTATCAATAAATCTTGGTAATTGTAGATTATGTCTCTAAATGGGTGGAGGTTGCAGCATGCCATAACAATGATGCAAAGACAGTGATCAAATTCTTTTATAAACATATTTACACAAGATTTGGTACTCACAGAGCTATGATTAGTGACGAGGGTACCCATTTTGTAAACAACATGATGAAAGGAGTTCATTAAAAATACAACATAATCCATAGGGTTGCTATAGCATATCACCCTCAAACCAATGGCTTAGCAGAACTTTCAAACAGGGAGATCAAGAGTATCTTAGAAAAAGTGGTAAAACAACAAGGAAGGATTGGTCCTCCAAACGTGAGGATGCTCTTTAAGCTTATAGGACATATAAAACCCCAACTGGAATGAATGTCTCCTTACAAGCTAGTCTTTGGAAAAACTTGTCAGTTACCCCTAAAACTTGAGCACAAAGTTTTTTGGGTTTTGAAAGAACTAAACATGTGCATAAATGTTGCAGGTGAGAGAAGGAAGTTACAAATCAGTGAACTAGAAGAGCTAAGAGATCAATCTTATGAAATGCCAAGATTATAAAGATAAAACCAAAGATTTTCGTGATAAGAGGATCTCACGAAGGGATTTTGTAGCTGGTCAAAAGGTATTACTCTTTAACTCAAGGTTAAAACTTTTTCTAGGAAAACTAAGATCCAAGTGGACAGGGCCATTTGAAGTTCACGAAGTTCATAATTATGGAGTTATTGAACAGATTGACCCTAACAATGGATCCATTTTCAAAGTGAATGGTCAAAGAGTGAAGTTCTATAATGATGTTGCAGCAACCACATGTAGCACGTCTGTGGTACACCTCACTCCATCCTAATATGTGATTTTGAAGGCTATCATAACCTACGAAGTGTGTAAATATGTAAATACAGTGGTCGTTGATTTCAATTTTTGGTTAGTTGTGAGATATTAAGAATAACAAGATTTTGTGAAAAAGTGTAAGTTGCTATAGCATTTTCTTGCATTATAGCAGCAACCTGCATCTAGCCCGCCAGTCTTGTCAGCCAAAAAATACTCAAGTGTTCAACAAAGATGCTTTTTAAAAGTAGTTTATAACAGACAACGATCTGTATTTTGACATTAATCAAGGTCCTTAACATCATTAGCCCTAAAACTCCATCAAATCAAAAGGGAGGACCTTTGGTTAATCTTCTAACCACTAACCCCTCAAATCCCTTCTAGTTCGATTTCTTCCCAACTAGAAACCCACATTTATTCCTCCAGAAACTAACCCCTCCAGGAATATTATTTTTTTTAACTAATTTCAATGTATTAGAGGTGGCAAGTTCACTGATCAACAAGTTTATGTGGGGAGGATTAAACCCAAGCCAAAAGACTAGAGGGAAAGACGGGAGAAGATCAATCAAAAGGAAGAAGAAAAATCTTGAGAAAGAAAATCACATAATCTGCATCAATGGATGCTGAAAAATCTATTGTTATCGAGGCAAAAAGCAAGGCAGTTTGAAGCCTTCATCAACCAAGAAGCCTCCATTGAAGAGGCAGAAAATAGAGCATAAAGACAAAGGTAAGAACCCAACCTCTTCAACTATGCCTCGTCTGATTCTTCAATCCATAAACCTTAAACATTGACATCAACAAGGAGCCTTCATTTCTTATCCATGATCAACCACAAGTTTTGCTACTTGGTGGTCATTTCCCAACACCATCAAGCTCACAAACCACTAAGCATTATGCTAATACTTCTGGAACCCCGACCATTTCAAGTAAAGAATCAATCCCAAACAAACTGTATGTCCTAGATGAAGCATTTGATGTTGTTGCCTTTATCTTAGGAGAAACACCCAACGGTCCCCCTTTGGAAACCAATATTACACTGACTGCAATCCAAAGCCAATCACAACCTAAAACCCTGTTGGAAACCAATGTAGCCAAATAAGCCAGCGCTGAAACCATTTTGGTTGGGCAATCACAGCCTATAGAGAAGAGGCATAAGGTGTTGCTATGGTGAGTGGTGTTGTCAAGGGGGTATTGGAAGCAACAAAAGGAAAGTCATAATTGACTACATTGATTCAGAAGAGGATGAGGAAGACTAAGGATCAGATAAATATGATGATTCTCAAGATGAGGACGTTGTTGTGGGTAGTGATGAACTTGCTGCAGCAACTAAAAAGATAGTAAAGCCATTGTTGCAGAGAAGCTGGAAACTCCCAAGAAGATTACCAAAGGCAGGAAGGTAACATCACTCCAACCTAGCCCAAAAAAGTCTAGAAGGGCCAATGTCTCTTTTGGAACTTTCAGTTGTAGGGAAGTGTAACACCTCAAAAATCAGAGTAAATTAAAACCTGGAAAACCTGGCAATATGACGATCGTATTGATATAAACCTCCCTTAAAGGGGATCAGTCCTTAAGACTTTACAAAACCTGAACAGATATAGGGTTCATCAACAAACTAATCTAGATACCTATATCAAGATTACATCAGCTGACAATCCATAATTCACCAAAAGAATGGGACTTAACAAATGCCCAGATACAATACTAGTCATCTCAACATGCCTCGAGACCAAACTCGTCTCTTAAAACCCCGGCAGCCCACCGCTAAGGGAAACCTGTTATACAAATCATTTGAGAAAAAGTGTTAG
The DNA here is from genome assembly GCA_954870635.1 of Arctium minus. Taxonomy (NCBI): domain Eukaryota; kingdom Viridiplantae; phylum Streptophyta; class Magnoliopsida; order Asterales; family Asteraceae; genus Arctium; species Arctium minus. Next base: position 150,825,887 of record OX941081.1, read on the forward strand.
GCTTAAAGCCTAGTGAGAACATACAGTTCGTAAATCTCAAGAGATATAAACAAGAGCATCAAGTACATCTTTTCAAAGGTTTAGTTGTGCAAAATACAGTTCTTGATAATTAATGGACAACCGGTCCAAAACACATCTTTCGATGACGGGGATTACCCGATTTACCAAGGATTATAGTGGAACACAAAGTAAGCCACAAATCCGAGTTATGAGCTAAATACATGGAACCATGGCCACGAACTCTTCGGTCCGTACTACGATGTGAGGGAGGGCCCCCAAGGAACCATGTCATACTCGTTCATTAGACTACATTTGACCCATGGCTAGGATCCGGTCTCACATAACCGTACCTAAGTTGCCCCCGAGGATCAAATGTATCTAACTACAACGGAAGGGGCATATCCTTCCCAGCCATAAGCCGACTCGATACCTAGGGATCCACTAGTATAGTCATGACTTGTCACAATATTTCGTGTGACCAACAAAGCTAGATAAATAGCTTCCAACACATTTATATTTCAAAATGCCATTTTCCAGACCAACTGTTGGTAAGAAAGATAATCATAAATCCAGTTTATATACATTCTTTCGAATAAGCCACACACTGGGCAAGTAAAACATTATTTTACTTCAACAAGGTGAAATCCATCATTTTAGTCAAAAGCGTTTCAGGAACCCTAAGATATCTCAAAACCCCAAGTTACATCAAAATGAAATAAACGGACAATCCGAAAACATAGAGATATGTAGGAGTTAAAAACACAATCTTTGACATATATAACAGTTTAGAAAAGTTAGTAGGAACTCACCTCAGTTTCCTTCTCCCTAACGAATGCTACCTATGACAACACCGAAAGAATCGGTAAGTCGAAACACAGATAACTCTCCTGCTACCTGACTAGAACTCAAAAGAAATAACAGAAGCTAACAACGAGCAGAACCTAATCCGGTCGAAGGCACTACCGGTCGAAAGGGGTTTCGGTCGAAGACAACACTCCGGTCAAACCCGTACCGGTCAAACCCATACCGGTCAAACTCATACCGGTCAAATGGGTTCCGGTCGAATGCATCTCACCGGTCGAAAGGGTTCTGGTCGAATGCACTACCGGTCGAAAGGGGTTCCGGTCTAATGCATTCGTCCGGTCCTTTGCACATCCGGTCGTCTTGTTTGCCAAGAACAGTCGGAGATACAGAACCCAGATCCAAAATGAGAAATACTCAGATCTCAAAATGGAACGGTTTAAAACCTTCACAACGAGATTCTACACGGCTAAAAGCATTCAGATCAAAGTATTAAGCTAGATTCGTACCTTGATTTGTCCGAATCGATCAACCACTTCAACACTACTTTTCTCCTGCTCTTCACTTCTCTCTGGCTTCTCAAACAAGAATCAGACCAAATGAGATATTTTGAAAATATCTCAGATTTGATTTGTATTTATATAACCCAAGTTACAAATAACCCCCCTGAACTTTGGGTAACGGTCAACTTCTCACCCAACCCCAAAATTCAGGGTGTTACAGGAAGCATATGACCAATTTGGCCATATGGCTTCCACAGATGCACTGCCAGACAAGGGCTTTAGCCATGAAAGCCTGAAAGTGTATCCCTTTTATACAAGTAACCATTACAAAGCTTGGTTGGGAGTTGTTTGTGTTGTTCCTATGTGAGGGAATTTTATGTTGAGGTTGCTATAACCAAGGATAACACAGTAAGGATAAGGGGCACAAATGTATGTTATGCCCCTGCCATCATTGATAATCTGTATGGAATCATGCCATTAACCCCTTATGAATACAATATGTTGGTTAACAATGCAACAAAAGAAGATGCTAGGAAAGTGCTTTTAACACTTGCACAAGCTGGTAAGACCTAGAAGAACCATGCATTTAGAACCTTGAATAGTATGTACCTTTTACCTATTGAGAACATTTGGTTCTATTTCCTAAGTTACTATGTGCAGCCAACAACACATGACACTAGCCAAAACTTTGAGAGAATGGTCTTACTATACTTTATTATGACTGGAAAAAGGTTCAGTGCGGGGGAGGTAATTAGCAAAAGCATCAAGACCTGTGCTAACAAAGGGAAAGGAGACCTTTGTCAAGAAAGCCTCTACTGGGCATGCTACTCCAATAATTACTTTTTTTGGGTTCTTTCATAATATAAAGTCATCTAAACAACTCATCCTCGATCCATGCCTTACTCACCAAGGCCAAGGTCTTTTTTTCCTTCTGATGAATTTATGACAGGAAAAGTTGTGATTGAAGCACAGGCAATTAAGAGAGTAAAGAAAAATGCAGAGAATGCCATGAAGAAAACTGGCATTGTTGCAGCACATGTTATGTTAGCTGCAGCAACCCCTGATCATACTATTGGAACATCCACCAAATCTGCCAGAATACCCGGATCAACATCTAAACCACCACCTCAACCAAGCCTTGATACAAACTCTTTTATGACCTAGTGAAGTAGATGGAAAGAAATCAAGAGATACTCTTGAAGACGTTGGAAGAAAGGGTTGGGGATCCGGAATGGAGAAGCAAAAAAAGGAAATAGAAGCAAAGTTTGTGCAGAGAGAGCAAAAGATGATGGCATGTTTGAAAGAACTTGATATGGCAATGCTTAAAATGAGAAGATTGAACGTAACTTCCCGTGTGACTTAAGTCCTGGAGAAAGTAACATGCGTCTAGGGTTTAAACCATAGTGTCCAGCGCGACTTCCCGTGCTATTTAAGTCACGGAGAAAGTCACCTAATACACTACCTTAGCTTAAATTGGCGTTTTCTAAGCTTTTCTCACGAGGCTTTCTACCAAAACTTTAACCAAGCAAAGTCTTACTAATTTTGAGATTTATCGAGGCCAAAACTAAACGTTTAGCTATAACCAAAGGTAATCGAAAATTTGGATGTTACAATATACTCATCCATATCATCATCTACATCTCTAACATCATCTTCAACCGTAATATAATACATATACATGCCATTACTTGAATTCAACTTACAATACTCTTTGTATATATAATTCAAAGTCATTCTAATGGATTAATAATGCTTTGTAACATTATCTTTGTTATTACACATCAACTCAAACACACATTCAAAAGAGACTTTTTGTATCTAGGATAAAACAAGATAGCCACAAGTAGAAATGGGTTCAAATATTCTATTCTTCCCCAATACTTGTCATTCTTTTCCTTCATCCAAGTAGCCATTTCCCTCAACTTATTACCAAGCTTATTCACACTCCAAAATTCCAAACAACCAATAAATTAAAATCGGTCTAAAAATTGATTAGATGTGACAAACTTAGACCTGGAGAATCTTAAAGTACAATCATAAAAAATGTTCAAAAACTTCACAAATAACCTAACAACTCCCCAGTCACTTTCGTACGGACATTTTTTTGCCTCACCGGTGCTAAACTCTTTTTGGATTTTGAATTTTAATGTATTTGTTGTTTTTTGTTTTCCAGTTTGTCTTTTAGTTTTTACTTCTTACAAACTACATGTCCTGTTGTTTTTGAATTTTAATATATTTGATTTCTGGAAATAAAACCTTTTTATTTTCAATCCTCAATATATATATATATATATATATATATATATATATATATAATTAATTGGATGGGTTCTTGGATGATCATTGGGTGATAATTGAACGGGTAGTTGGATAGATGAGTCGGTTTAGTTTGGTCGGTTCTGGACTGTCATCCAAGAACTAGGGGTGAGCATAGTCGGGTACCCGCCTAAATTTCATGGAACCGGAACCGGAACTTTTTAAGTCTAGTGCAAACAACAAAGTATCAACTTAAAGTAATAAATACTACAAATGGTGAAAACTAATCCGATAAAAACTAATTATTACATAAACAAATTATACACTCTTGAGTCTTGACAGCAACATAACGACTTCCATAACTAGAAAGTAGTCGTGTAAAGGGTAATGTTAAATTGGTAATAGTCTTTTTAAATATATAAAATTATTTAAAAAGAAATAGCGGGTACCCGTCAGTTCCGGTTCTGGGTATCCAACGCCCGGTCCCGGAACCAGTCCCGACGGGTACCCAACGGGTAACGTTCCAAAAAATGAGAACTGAAACCAGTCTTAATCGGTTCCATATTTTAGGAACCAGAACCAATCACATCGGTTCCGGTTCCAGAACCAGCAGTTTTGAAGCGGTTCTGGTTCCGATTCCAAAGTCGGGTACCCAGTTCTGATACTCACCTCTACCAAGAACTGACCAATCCAAATTGGATGTTAAAATTTTCGATCCGATCCAATCCAATTACAATTGGATATTCAATCATGGTCATTCAAATTTGATCAGTTGATTTTAATTGGATCAGATGACTTTCCGCCGAACCTAACCGGTTGCTATGCAGAGTAATTGTAGAATTGATGTGTTCATTGGTTGATTACAATTCTACACCGACGTTGAAGCTATTTTATCAAAAGATTATTTGGAAGTTTTGTGGTCCTTAAAGTATCTACAAGAGTATTTCTATAATTTCTATAAAATGTAGAAGGTAATTCGAAATCTCTAAAAATTTACATACTAACCCTGAAAATTTTCTATCAACTATTATAGAGTAAACTATGTTTTTCAACCCTGTGGTTTACTGAAATTTACTACTTTTGTCCTTGTGCTTTTAAAATTACAGTTTTTCTTCTTATGGTTTACAATTTATTGATGTTTTCATTCATATAGTATGCAATTCATTTGCTTTTTTTAATTATTGATAACGAATTTAGTCTCATAACAAAAATAACAATGAATTACAAATAATAGGAACAAAAACTGTAATTTAAAAAACATAAGAATGAAAGTTGCAATTTTAATAAACCATAAGAACGAAAAATATTATTTACTTTTTATTATATTATTCAAAATATTTTCAAACAATTTAATATTCCAATAAATCTTAAAACAAACCTTATGTAAAATAATATTAAGCTTTCTCTCAGCTCTTTTATTTTCATTTTCCTTTAAAATAAGTAAATAATGTCTTTTCTCTTTTCCCTGATTTAATTTTAGAGGTTTTTATTATTTCATTCTTTTCTCCTTATGAACAAAGTTTTCTTCTCTCTCATAACACTGGATCCAGAATTTTTTCAATGTAATTAATACTAATTTTTTTATACAAAATTAATATAAATCAGTTGGTTGGTTTCTTATCTTTACATAGAAAAGACCAATGTTTGAGTCGGGTTTAAAGGGTCGTTCGCCAAACGCTTATCTGGGTAAGTATTTACCAAGTCACGTTATCTTTACCGGATGAATATGGTAAAGACCAAAAATCTTTTTTTTTGAACGGCAATTTAACACACGCACACGTTCCCAGGGTATCCGGGCTCCCACTTAAGGGTGCCACCCGACTAATCCCCGTCGACCACGACCTAGCCCAATTAAGAGTACCACTATGTGGCAGGCCCATGATCATGGATGTCACAGGATGCTCACCATGGGGTTCGAACCTGGGTAGTCAGGCACTGACCCCCCAGGATGTTACCTTACCACTGGGCTACAACATGAAAGACCAAAAATCTTACCCGGTAAGAGGGAATGCAAGGATCGAGAGTCTTCCCGGTAAGTGAATGCGACGACTCTTACCATAGTGCTTACCGGGTAAATTGTTTTGCACATGAAACCATTTTTGTGGACTAAAATCTTACCTGATAAGATTGTGATAGTATTGAATTTTACCGTTAAGCACTTAACGGGTAAGTGATTAGGTAAACGACACCTAAGTATACTTTTAAAAACACAAGAGGTATATAAAAGAACACCAAAATTTAAACCAAAAAACAACATATTTGACAACTATAGGATTTGAACCTAGGCCTTTCGTAGAAAAACAAGAGCATTTACCATCTTAGCCATTAAAATCATGTGTTCACATTTAAGTTTCAAAACCTATATGGTGGCATCCAACAAAACGAAATCATGTCATCATTCAAAACGAAATTTATTAACATGGTGGTTGGTAGCTGTAAAAATGGCCACTCAAAATGATTATTTAAGCATGTCATATTCCATATTGCATAATGATTTTTTTTTGAACGACAAGTTAACACACGCACACAATCCTGGGGTATCCGGACTCCCACTTAATGGTGTCACCCGACTAATCCCCGTCGACCACGGCCCAGCCCAATTAAGGGTATCACTAAGTGGCAGGCCCATGATCTGGATATCACAACATGCTCACCACGGGGTTCGAACCTGGGTAGTCAGGGATAACATTCACTGACCCCCCAGGATGTTACCAAATCATTCCATCATGATAAAAATTCGGAACACTATAATTGAGTATTTAGTAGGGTTTTTGAATTTGTAGGAAATATACAAATATAATAGTTTATACAAAGTTACAAAATAAATTTCTTTACAATCGTGATGTTACTCAAAAAGATAATTATCGTAAAAGCATCCCCAATAAATTCTTTAAAATGAAAAAAAAATTGGAAATTTTGGACAAATTTTTGTTCTAACAATTTCTCCAAAATAGAGAAACCATGAAAGAGTGTATAAAATTCTCCAAAATTGAAAAACATTATATTTACCTCCCCTCTAGGTGTTTTGCCATACTGTTATGTTACCTTTTTAGGACCAACAATAACAATAGACAACAGAAAAATATAGCAATATAAAGCTCATGAAATAGAAAATAAAAGGTCATTTAACTTTTTCTAAATATTCTTTTCTAATGTAATTATTAATACATTTTTGAGCTTTTAGACCATTCACAATAGAAGTTCTTTCGGTTATCTCAAACAAATTCTCGAAATTTCTCCAAAATGGAGAAACAATCAAAATTTTCAATAAAATTACATGCATCTCCAAGAGATTTCCTATTTTGGAGGTAAATTATTTATTATATTATTAAAATATTCTATATATTTAATAAAATACTAGTGTTGGGCCCGTGCATTGCACGGGAGAATAAATTTTTTGTTGAAATATTGAACGGAGTTAAAATGAAACGTAATTTCTCTGTTAACAGTTAATGAAATACAATGTGAAAAACGAATGTATTTTCATAAGTGGTTAACTTGCATATGTTCATAATCGTTTGTTGTTATGAGTTTGTGCAATAATATTGGTAATAGTTTTGTATTATATTATTTAAAACTCAAACGACATGTCTCACAACATATCACTATTATTGAAATAATTATAAATATGAACATACGTTTTTACAGATTTTGCAATTTTTCTGAAACCTTCTCGACAACACTTGACAATCACTTTGAACGTATAAATCTGTAGATTAATTAACAACATTCAACCCACATCAAATATGACAAAGAAAATATATGATTTATATCTTTTGTAACCGGCAACTCAACTGGTATAGTTCAAATTCACTTGGTACCACTTGAAAATTTATCTGACTATTGACTTCAATACCTCATAATATTAGTCGATAAAAATAAAGATATGTATATATATCTTATTCCCCTACTTCAAAAAATATGATTGTGGGTTTTGAAAAATATAAACAAATCCTCATTAAATAAAATAAAATATAAAAAAATAGTTTTTCAAAGAAACAAAAATATAGTGGAATACATTTTGTTCAGTTGCAGGTTCCGCCATTGACACCCGACCGTTCGTCTTCTTCTTGTACTCGGATGATACATAGAGAAGCTATATATATTTATAGTGAATGTAAAGAATATTTTAAAATCTTTTATTTTCATTTTCGATTTACATTTAAATGTAAATATATTAAAAATATGGAAAAATATTTTTATATCTACATCGTTTCTATTTTATTTTATTTACACTTGGTTAATTTGGAAAGTATTGCGGAATATTTTTATTTTAAAGAATACGATAATTTATTAGTATATCTCGTTATTTTTTATTTTTAATTCATATCAACCTTCTTTTTTCTTCTTTTAATGCTCGTGAAAAAAAAATACGTGTAGATTTTATATTGTCAAAAAAAATACGTGTAGATTTTATATTATGCTAATATAAAATACGTGTAGATTTTATAAAATAAAATAGATTTTATATTAGAAAAAAAAATACGGAAGAAAAAAGAGTTTATATTACATCTCATTAATATAGATTTAAATGTAAAATCTACATTTAAAATAGATTATGCTAATATAAAATCTATTTTATAAAATCCTCCACCAAAAAAACAAATAGTTATATTAATAAATGAGTATCCATTCCATAAATAGATGATTATGTGAGATACTGTGCTTGGAAAGGTTGTACCAAAGCATTAAGAAATTGTAAATTAAGTAATTAGCTTTAATTAGTTGTAACTTGTGCTTAAAATGTTGTAATTAAGAGTTTTTTATACCGTTTTTATAATATAGTATAGATTAATTCTCTCACCTAAACATTTCATTTGAAAGTTTTTTATTGGTGAAATATAATAAAAAATCATTTATCTATCTTGGTAATTATTTTTAGAGGTATTTTCAAATTTTAAGAAAGTTTTAAATAAATTGTTGGAACAAAAAATTACTTAAAAACTTTATTTTAAAAAAGATCTTGGAGATGATCTTATAATAACCTTATGATTCTACTTTTTCATACCATATTGCCATCACTTCAACAAAATAAGAGTATCATAAAAAGTGAAAACTCCATAATAAAGGTTTTTAACAAAAACATCATCTTCCTAAGTTTTTTTATTATAAACAATTATATAACTTTATTTATTTATTGTTTACTATATATATAGAGAAAGAGATAAAAATCAAAATATTAATGATTAACTTTGCATTTTTTTCATATTAATTTTAATTTTTTAATTAATATATTTAAAAATTAATTAAAACATAAACATAAATTTATGCCACGATTAAAAAAAATCCAATATTATATATATATATGACGATAATCAAATGAGAATCATAAAAAGGTTGAAAACCATGATAATCGATTTAAGTCTTAATTTGTTACTTGAAAACTGTTTCACCACATGAAAAGGGAATAGTTGTCATTTTGGTAACAAAGATTCAACAAATGAAACACATACTCACCAATTGAATCATAATAAAAATTATTATTTTTATGAGGTTAATAGGCACAGTGTTTCATCTATATGCTATTTCACCAGATGAACACACACAAATTCACGAGATGAAATTCATAGATACACGAGATGAAATACATAGATTTACCAGATGAAACATACAGATTCACCAGATGAAACACAAAATTCACTAGATGAAACACAAAATTCAACATATTCACCTTATGTGTTTCATAAGGTGAATCAAACACCATGTATCACCATGTTCCAACAAGCACCACCACAAACAAATTCATACCCAAACACAATCAAATCCCAAGATCATCAATACAATTAAGTTATACAAAAATACAAACTAAACCAACCACAAATTTCATATAAAATTAAATCAAGTCAAGAACAACTAGAAATTCTAACTGAAAATCAAAAAGCAATCTAAGAAAATCCCAACTTAAACTCAAGAAAGATAAAAAACCTAACTCACCATGTTTGATTTATTGGGTCGATTCTGGGTTTGAAGAACACCTCCATCCCAGATCCGATTTATGGGTTCGATTTCTTGGTTTGATTATGGGTTCAAAGAACACCTCAATCCCATATCCGATTATGTTCGATTTCTTGCTTCAAATTTGGTTTCGAAGAACACCTTCATCCCAAATCTTGTTTTCTGGGTTCGATGCATAAGGGGTAGGAGGAGTTGTCGTGAGTGACGCCGAGAAGGAGGAGGAGTCAGTGGTAAGAGGCGATGAGTGAGGTAGAGAAGTGATGGTTGAATATTTGATTGAGATATACAATGATGAAGTTTAGAGAATGAGGAGAATATTAATCTGATATTAATATAAATTATACCCCTAAAGTTCTACAAATTGTCAAAATATCCCTACCTTTTGCTTTTATTACAAATAGACTTCTTTTAATGACCCTTGATTTTATTATAATCAATGGATTAGATTAGTCCTCAAGTCCTTAACCTTTTTTTGGTCTTCACTAGATTTAACCTATATATATATATATATATATATATATTATACCCATGAAAGTTCCCTACAAATTGTCAATAATACCCGTAGTTTTTGCTTTTATTACAAACAGACTTCTTTTAATGACCCTTGATTTATTCTAATCAGTGGATTAGATTAGTCCTCAAGTCCTTGACCTTTTTTTGGTCCTCACTAGCTAGATTTCACCCCTATATATATAACTTGATAAAAGAGTGGGGGCCTTCTTTTAAGAACTTGCAAATTTCTGAAATTCGTGAGATCCGGTTTAAACCACAAAAAATTAGTTGAAAAAAATATATAATATAAATAAAACTTCTTCCTCTCTCTCCTCTCTCCTATCTTCTCTTCTCCTCTCTCCATAACATACATGTACACATAGATAATTGCATATGAACTCAAGGTGAACACATTATGAACACTTTCATAGTATTAGTATTATAGTTTGTGAACATATCGTGAAGAGAGGTTGATTCCATATCATACGAACACCATCGATTCACTCTAGATCTGTATTAGCCATCTTCGATGATTTGGTCCTTGTTGGCGATTTAGTCCCTGTCGATTTGGTCCCTGAGTTTTCGAGTAGATAGGGTTCGGTTCCTGGTCCCAGTTTTGGTTGAGGAAGAAAGTCTCATGGTGGTGAGTTATCTCGAAGATGAAGAGGTCAACAGAGGGGTGGGGGTTGGGTTTGGGTGTAGGTTCCAATATATATATATAGCCATAGGTTCATTTGAGAAATAGTAAATATATGAGAAATAGAGAAGTAATCCTAGCCATTCATACGGTCAAGATCGGATTTGACTGGTCAAATATTCCGGCTTTGACTGGTCAAAAGTTGCGGCTTTGACTGGTCAAAAGTTGCAGCTATTCTAAAAATAGGAGGACACTTTCGTAATTTTTACAAAATACACGGGTTGTGTTCATATATGAACATGTATAATTCACATATGAACTATATGTTCATATGTGAAGCAGTATAATTCACATCTGAACTTTTTTAACTGGTTCATATATGAACCTTTGTGATTCATATATGAACTAATTAACTGTAGATTCATATATGAATCGGTTGAACTAATTAACTGATTCATATATGAACTTTTGTGATTCATATATGAACTAATTAACTGTAGGTTCATATATGAATCAGTTGAACTAATTAACTGATTCTCATATGAACTAATTAACTACGTTCATATGTGAATTATACAGGTTCATATATGAACTCATTCCGCGTATTTTACGAAACTACCCCTCTACCTTCTATGGACCATGCAAGGAATTATCCGGTGCTTCGCGGTCAAAACCGCAAATGTTGACCAGATGAATGGCTAAAATTACTTCTCTATTTCTCATACATTTACCATTTCTCAAATGAACCTCTCCCTATATATATAGGCCAAGGATAATTTGCAACCCATGTAAATCTTGCAACCCATGCAACCCACATCTTAACCGTTGGATCAATGATAAGCGGTTATTTTATTTTTATTTTTTTTAATTAAAAATATTAGGCCCACATCTATTGTAACCGTCGATCATAAATCCAACGGTTAAGATATGGGTTGCATAGGTTATAAGATTTGCATGGATTGTAAATTAAACTACCCCTATATATATATATATATATATATATATATATATATTGGTTATTCGTTTAAACCCTATCGTTGCTCCGCCAAACCTTCAACCGCTGGAAACCACAACGAAGGCTGCAGTTTTCCTAAAAAGGTGTGTCCTTAATTCCAACCACTTATTTCCAGAGGCAAGTTATTGTTAGAACTGTATAACGTACAGAGCAAATGCCATCTTCATTTTACTTCTATGTGGGTTCTTTTTAATTAGGTTAGTTTCTCGACGTAATTTGGGCAAACATTATCCGATTTAGTTCAGTTTCATCACCATGCCCACCATATGTTTGATAGATATACACTCACTGCAACCCCCCCCCCCCCCCCATGTGTTAGATATAGACTCACTGAAACCTTACACTGCTTAGAAAGAAAACTCAAGACTGCATTGTTTCCAATTACCCATTTGAAAGAATGTGGTTTTATGCATGTTGTTGTAACTTACATTTGGGTTTGGTGGTCGGAGTTGCAAGTTTGGTTTGGGTTTGCATGGGTTACGGTGGTTATGGGTTTTTGATGGTCACTGTGTATTCATGACCGGAGTTGCAGGTTTGGTTTGGGTACGGTGGTGACGGCTTTCGATAATTACGGTAGTGATGGGTTTTCGTGGAAGATGGGGAGATTGGAAGCCATAGGGCCATTGATGAAGATGAAGAATGTGGTTTACATGGATGAATATGAAGGAATGACTATGATAGGCTAAATTATATTATGTTGCGAGCTGGCAAACGTGAGGGGCTAAAGTGTTAAAATAAACTTTAGGGACGAAAACCGTTGAAATGGTGAAACATTAAGACACAAAAGTGAATTTTACTCTAATTTAAATAATTAATTATAAGAGTATAAAATTTAAAAAACTTTACATAAGTTGCTTTAAACAACTTTTTTTTTTCTTATCTTTTTTAATTTGATAAAGCGGTTTAGGCAGAAGTGTTAACTATTTGCATAAAAACCAGCTATTTAAAAAATTGCTTTAAAAAGGTGATTATAAAATTAATTAAAGTGAAAAAATTGACTATTTCCATTAATTTTTCACTAAGTTTTGTAAATTTTTGAATTAAAAAAAAAAAGTAATGAATAGTGTTTAAATGTATTGACGAAAGGACAACACCATCAGTCGTCAAACATTAACTACGAGGAGTCTGCCACACACGTGTGACCTCTGACCATCCTCCTTCCGCTTGTCTTTTCTTATGTTTTTTTTCGAGAGAAATTATGTGTTTTTAATTTTGTTTGTTGTTAATACCTACCAATAAAAAATAAAAAAAAGAAATTGTAATTTGTAAATTGTGTTTTCGTCTACGTGGTTTATTAAAAATTGTAATTTTACGTTTTTGTAGTTTAGAAGTTAGGGTTTTTATTAGTTTGTAATTTATTGTTATTTTCGTATTTATTTTTTATAATTTATTGTTGTTTTAGTCTCTATAATTTACAATTCATTACTCCTTTAGGCCCTTATACTTGAAGTAGAAATTAGGGGTGTTCAAATTTTTGATCAACCCGACAAACCCAACTTGAAAAAACGTAAAAAATCTCAAACCGAGGTAACCCGTACATAATCGATACAAATTTTGTTCAAACCACATCTATTGGGTTGGAAACGGATTTAGCCTAAAGTAACCCGACCAACCCGTCAACCCGACCAAAACTTGTACGTTTTTACTATTTTTAATGGTTTAGAATTTTACCGGCTCTTCTTTCTATCAATTCTCAAATCTTTCTATCTTAGCCGTAGTTTAGATATGTATACGAAACGACGCCGATTAAAATCGTACAAATCTAACCTTCAAATCTTCAAAAATCTTCAATATCGATAGGATCAAGAGGCAAGAGATAATTTTCTCTTCTCATATTAGTCTTATTTTTATATTTCCATTTTGATTTTAGTTTTTTTTAAACGAAATCACTTAGTTAGATTGTAAAATGATGTATTAAAGTTTCAGTCCGACCAACCCGACTAACCCAACCCAACCCGTACGGTTTAGGTTGGGTTGGGTTGCACTTTTGATTGGGTTGGGTTGGGTTGAGATTTTTCAAATCGTAAACATTGGGTTGGGTTGTTCAAGTGCCTTCAACCCGACCAACCCAACCCGTGAGTAGGGGTTTACAAGTTATCGTCAACCCGCGAAACCCGTCTAACCCAACCCGCTAACAACCCAATTAAACTCAACCCGCCAATCTGCTAATTAGGAGGGTTGAAATTGGGTTAGCGTAACTCAACCCAACCCAAACCGCCAACCCGCCGATAATATATATTATTTCGATAAATATATATATATATATATATATATATATATATATAATATATAATATCTACAACTATTATAATCTACAACCCAAAAAATATATACATATATTAGTCTAATTAACAGCCTAAAATATATATACAAATATTAGTCCGATCTACAGCCCAAAGACCAAAATTAATCCAACAACGTCAAGACCCGAATTAATTCAACAAGGTCGATCAACATGTCTCAATAAGCACGGTTGCACCAGTACACTGAAACAACTAGATCGACATTGTTGTTTTCATTGCATAAATAAACATATGAATTATGTTTCGAACAAAAGATTTCAAATTAGAAGTATAAACATAAATGAATATACGGAGTATGTTTTAAAATAAAAGTTGGAACCATGAATTTTTGTTTTTATTGCATTGATGTTGTTAAAAGTTTGATTTTTATTGCGTAAAGAAATATCATATGTTTTTTTTGTAGGTTGTAACTTTGTATTTTTATATCATATTTCCTATGTGTACGAGCAATGGAAAATACTCTTAAGTCTCCAAAAATCGAAGACAATGATGAATCAAAAACGTCTAAGAAAAGGGGATATAGAACCTCAAACATTTGTAATATGTAACACCCGGAAATTCGCAAGGTAAGTATTTTGTCTTCTTAAATGCATTTATTTCGCTTATGTGAGAATATGTGTCTTGGTGTACATTTCATGATCATTATTATGTCTAAATGTCATATAATTAAATTACCTTCGTTAATCGTTCAAACCTTGTGCTCGTTATAATTTTCGGTTGAGTTTTGGGCTATTTTTGGGTGACTCGCGATTGTGCCCTTGGCACTATCGCGGAGGGCACTATCGCCGAAGCTGTACCGAGAGTTCGGGGTGGGTTGCGATTGTGCCCCGCGATTGTGCCATGGCACTATCGCGGAGGGCACTATCGCGCGGTTTGTACCGCAGGTGGTATGGTGCTCGCGATTGTGACTCGCGATAGTGCCAATATTGGCACTATCGCCGGGCACTATCGCCGTCGGGGGCAGTGTCTTAAATGAACCCTTATCAGATTTCAACCTCATTTCTCTCAAACACTATCTTTTGGTTGCGATTTTGGAGCTTCCATTCCAGCCTCCATTCTCCACTTTCCAAACCCTAGCTCTCATTAATACTACCTTTTGGTGGTTGGGTTTTTGGATTCAAGCATTAAACTCACCTCAAGAAAGATTCTAGGGTTTCTCAAAGTACATCTCCTCATCTTCAAGTCTCACCTTCTCAAATCTAGGGTTTTCATCTTTTCTAGATTTTGGTACAAAACCTAGATTGTGAGTTTACTAATCTTTTTGTTAAAACTAGATACACATCATTATCTTCTACTTGTTGATGTCAATGCATATCTCAAATGTTCATATTTAATGTTTCAAGTATTTTAGGGGGGTTTTACCCATGGATTTATGTAGATGGAAGTTACCATGTGTTATATGTGTATATCTTGGTATGTTGATGATTCCTTTTTGGAATGCCTTTTGGCGACCTTACATTCTCACGAAGTATTTGGATGGATATTATGTCATATGTTGGATTTACATGATTAGGATGGTTATAGTGTGTTCTTGGTGGATATCCGAAATGTTGACGGATTGAAACACATCTTGAGACCTCCTAAAAGCATTATGTGGACGAACGAAGTCTGTGATTCACTATAGGAATGTAGGTGGGTGACATTTGGAGAATTTCCTAAGGCGGTAGTCTCCTATGTACCTAGACCTCCGCCGTCGGGGAATTTCCTAAGCGGTAGTCCCCGGTGCGTGTCGGGCCTTTGGGTTGCCAGAGAAAGTGGCTTCAAGGTGCATTGCCTCTTTGGGTGAACCAGATTGGAGATATGGGTCGCTCCCGTTGACTCCACATCTACGTGATTAATTGTTTAACTGCTGATAAGAACTGTAAATGTTTTCTGGCATGTTTTTACTTGTTCAACTCACTAGGCTTTTTGGCCTAACACTTGTTTGGTGTCGATGTGTATCTCAGGTGTTAGCGGTGCTGCTCCTAGGCAAGTATAGATGCTTTGGGCGAGAGCTTGGGGATACAACACTTGGATTATTTTGAGAAGCCTTGGGTTTATAGATGACACCCCTTTTTGTAATCTCTTTTCTAGATGTAGAAATTAGATTAGTTGGTTGTTGTTTATTTATCCGTTAAATTACAATTGTGATTAAACAGGTTTATTTGTATTATTCCCCTTTTTGGGAGGCTCTTGCTATGGCAATCTATATACCACTTCTCCTCTTTTGGAAAGTTTTTGTTATCCCTATTTTTAGGGTGTTACATAATAACTAAAAACTTTGTTGGCTACATTTTTAGTATTGTTTATCGTATTTCAATAGTTAACTTTATGTATATTTCTAACCCGCCAACCCAACCCAACCCGCCCTAATCCGTGTAACACCCGGAATTTCAGGTAAGTACTGAGACCTCCTTTAACCCTTCTTTCTACGTGCTAATTGTGGTAGATTATATCTGGTTGTTGCTAACCATATTTGAGGTCATTTAATTGCATTAATTGGAAGTCTAGTTGCGTGTTGAAACTGCTCGAAACAGCAGGCCTGAGGTGGCCAGCGCCAATGCTGGCGACAATGACAAATGTCAAAGTCGTCGTGGCATAGTCGCTATAGGGGGAGTACCTTCGGTACAACCCCGATGACATTGCCCCTGCGATTGTGACATGGGCATAATCTTCTGTCACAATCGTTGCCCTTGTACCGAGGGTTGGGGTTGGTCCGTGAGATTGCCCCGGCGACAATGCCATGGGCAAAGTCGTCGGGCATAGTCGCCCGTGTGGTCAGATTGGCTGATAAGTTGAGAGTTTAGGACTCATTTCTACATTGCACTTTAAGAAAAACGGGAGAGCTTAGCTAGGAGGCGATTTTGAGCAACCAAGTACCCTTTTCTTCAACACTCTAGGGTTTGGTGGTTGAAGTCATTTATTGCTCATTAATCCATCATCCAAGATCATTGTATTGAAAGATTCTCTTACAAGATCTCCTCTTCTCAACCAATGATTCATTTCTCATCATCTAGGGTTTCTATTTTCTAGGTTTTAACCAAAACCTAGATTGTGAGTTTCTAAACCTTTGTTAAAACTAGATACACATCATGATCTACTACTTGTTATTATCTTGTATATTCACTTGGAAAATGTTCATTCTTAATGTCCAAGTATTTGGGTTTATTTATGTAAAAATGTTTTATGAAACTTGCCATGATTTAATGTATGCCTATCTTGGCTTTATGTTGATTTCCACTTGGGACACCTTATGGTGATATAATATCTATTTGAAGAAAATGGTTGTCATATGAGTCTTATGTGGGACTTTATATTGATTAGGATGGTAATATTGTACCCATGGTTGGTATCGAAATATTCTTGGTTGAAATATGCCTCAAGACCTCCTATAAATTATGTTGGACGAACCAAGTCAGTAGACACTAGGAGGATGTAGTCTTGGGCGCCACCGTGATGATATGTGCCTAGACCTCCACCATTCGGGTTAATGCCATGGTTGTAGTTATCGGGTGTGCCGGGCCTTTCGGATGTCACTCTTGTTAGTTGGCATCAAGGTATATCGACTCTTTGGGTGGAACTTGATTGGTGCTATGGGTCTCCCCTATTGACTCCACATTTATTGTACATTGGTTAACTGCTGATAAGAATTGTGATTGATCTTATATGCTATTTCTTGTTCAACTCACTAAGCTTTTTGGCCTAATACTTGTTGGTGTCGATGTGTATCTCAGGTTCTAGTGGCGTCGCTTCTAAGCAGGCGTAGTTGCTTTGGGTGAGAGCTTGGGGAAATTTGCACTTGGACATATTTTTGGAGAAGACGTTTGGGTTTATAGATGACACCCTTTTTGTAAACTCTTTTCTAGATATAGAAATTAGATTAGTTGGTTGTTATTTATTTGTCCGTTAAATTACAACTGTAATTAAACATGTTTGAATATTTCCCCATTTTTGGGAGGCTATTGCTATGGCAATTTTTATATACCACATGTCCATTTTTTCGGATTTCTGTTATCCCTATTTTTAGGGTGTTACAAGTTGGTATCAGAACTTTAGTTTAAGTAAACTAGGTATTGTTTTAGCGTATCTAGACTTAAGCTTTAGACATTATTGTTTCACTGTCTATTTGGGGTAGAATCTTAGGTGGGGAGAGCGTTAGGACTTACAGAATTACGCAAATTAAGAGTTGTAATTATGGTAACAAGAATCCTTGTGTATGATCTGATCATAATTTCACTTAGCTACTGCTATTATGAATACA
The DNA here is from genome assembly GCA_954870635.1 of Arctium minus. NCBI lineage: Eukaryota > Viridiplantae > Streptophyta > Magnoliopsida > Asterales > Asteraceae > Arctium > Arctium minus. The sequence goes on from OX941081.1 coordinate 150,844,089, forward strand.
TTGTTACGTAAGTATACTTGCAAATGTCGTTATTATGATAAATGAAATGCGTATTAGTACGTACAATGAGTTCAACTCACTTAGTTTTTTCTCAATCTCCTTCTCGTACGTTTATGGCAGATATCAATGGTAAACACTCGGAGCAAGTTACAGAATACGCCAGAGGGTCACGTGGAAGTGGAATCTACTGCTGACCGACCTCCTTTGGTCACGACCTCTGAGGGACCTCCCATACCTACTATCTTGAGAGGAGGACCCGAACATATCCCACGCACAAACATTGCGGCCAACAATGCTATCATGGAGGAAGTGACTATGAAGACCAGAATCAGGGACAGTATGATGTTGGCCATGAACTCGGCCATGGCCCAACAACAAGAGTTCTTTATGAGGAAGATCGATATGCCAGCCACTGACAACCTGAGACGATGACGGAGAATATCGTGAATGGGTCGGGCGGTGGACCGGCGACCGTGGGAACGGAAGAACATGCCACTGTTAGAGAGAAGTGAAGGGAATCCGGATGCACTTACAAGACTTTTCTGGGGTGCCACCCAAAGGAGTTTTCGGGTTCCTCAGATCCGGTCGCTTGCATGTATTGGCTAAAGGAGGTAGAAATGGCCTTCGAATCTAGTGAGTGCGACGATTCGCAACGGGTCAAATTTGCCTCTCAGCTACTCAGGGGAGAGGCCCTGATCTGGTGGAATCTCACCCACTCTGTCCTTACTCCCGAAGTTCTCTCCAAGTTAACTTGGTCGGTTTTCAAACAAAAGATCATGGACAAGTATTGTAGTGAGCGGTCGTTGGACAAACTGGAACAGGAGTTCAGGAATCTAAAGAAGGGGAATCGGTCCATTACCGACTACTCCAAGATCTTTCTGGAAAAGTTGAATTTAGTGGGACATCTAGTCCCCGACGAGAGGTCAAAGATTAAAGCATATCAACTTGGGTTACCGGCCGAGATGAGGACGGCGGTAAGAAACGCTAGAGGATCAACATTGCAAGATCTTATTGAAGAGTCGTTGCTAGTGGAAGATGACATACTAGCAGGATGTGAAGAGAAAGGGCAGACTGGGAAGAAGCGGAAGTGGGAAGGGTCATCTGGGCTCGTTCGTCAATCTAAGCCGTTTGTAAGTGGAAGAGTCGGTGATAACCGACGTGAGGATCGGTGGTGCCACAAGTGCAAGACCAAGCACTCTGGCTCATGCAATCCAAGGTCTTACTCGGGTCCTAACGGATGTGCCAAGTGCAGTAAAAAGAGTCACGCAACTCGAGAGTGTCCTATCCGGGGGTCGGTGTGTTTCAAATGTCGGGAACCGGGCCACATGAAGAAGGATTGCCCGAAGTTAGTGGGTGTCACTCGTGGATGTTCGTTTGAGTCGACGACAAAGGTCGAGGAACCGTCGAGAGAGCCAAGCCGAGCTTTTCGGATGACTGCCGAGGAGGCAAAGGAGACGGCCGATGTGGTTTCGGGTACGTTCCTAGTAAACTCCTTGCCTGCTCGCGTATTATTTGATTCGGGTTCTACGTGTTCTTTTGTGTCGAATATTTTCTGTAAGCTATTCGTCACACCTATTAGTGTTCTTCCCGATGCATTAGTAGTAGAAGTAGCTAATGGGGATCAAGTGATCGTCCGAGATCGTTTTTGCGACTGTATCCTTGAAATAGATGGTCATCCCTTTGAAGTAGACTTACTACCTATGGTTATAGGAGGGTTTGACGTAGTCATAGGTATGGATTGGCTATCAAGGCATAAGACCGATATCTTTTGTTCTAAAAAAATGATCCAAGTGCCTTTGGAGGGAACCGGTGTAGTCACCATCTATAGGGAGAAAGGGAAGAGGAGTAATCCTATCATCTCCTCTCTTAAAGCTCGAAAATTCCTAGTGAAAGGGTACCCCTCATATGTGGCTTATGTGGTGGAGGCGAAGAAAGAGAAGAAGTCGGTGGAAGAAGTGAAGATTGTGCAAGATTTTTCCGGGGTCTTTCCGGAAGATCTACCTGGTCTACCACTGGAGCGTCAAGTGGAGTTTCAAATCGACTTGACTCCGGGAGCGGCTCCGATAGCTCGTACACCCTACCATTTGGCTCCTACCGAAATGCGAGAGATGATGACGCACCTTCAAGAACTCCTAGAGAAATAATTCATTCGACCGAGCTCGTCGCCTTGGGGAGCACCGGTTTTGTTTGTAAAGAAGAAGGATGGGTCTATGCGAATGTGTATAGATTATCGGGAGCTCAATAAAGTCACGGTGAAGAACAAGTATCCCTTACCACGTATCGACGACCTCTTTGATCAACTACAAGGCGCGGGATGCTTTTCAAAGATCGATCTTCGATCCGATTACCACCAAGTTAGAGTAAAGAAGGAGGATATATCGAAGACTGCTTTTCGGACGAGATACGGTCACTATGAGTTCTTGGTGATGCCATTTGGCTTAACCAATGCTCCGGCCGTATTTATGGATTTGATGAACCGCGTATGTCGTCATTTCTTAGACAAGTCCGTGATCGCCTTCATCGACGACATACTGATATACTCAAAGGATGAGGCCGAGCATGGGAAGCATCTTCGGGAGGTGCTTGAGATTCTCTGAAAAGAGAAGTTATACGCCAAGTTCTCAAAGTGCGAGTTTTGGCTCAAGGAAGTGCAATTCTTGGGCCACGTGGTGTCTGAGGACGGGGTGAAAGTAGACCCGGCATAAATAGATGCGATGATGAATTGAGAACCGCCAACGAGTCTAACAGAAATCTGAAGTTTCTTGGGATTGGCGGTTTACTACAGACGTTTCATACAAGATTTCTCCAAGATAGCTTCGCCACTCACTTCCCTCACTAGGAAGAATGTCAAGTTTCTTTGGACCGACGTGCAAGATCAAGCCTTTCAAACGCTCAAGAAGAGATTGTGCAAAGCTCTGATGTTATCCCTACCTGAGGGATCAGAAGACTTCGTAGTGTATAGTGATGCTTCCAAGATGGGGCTCGGGTGCGTACTGATGCAACGAGGAAAAGTGATCACTTATGCGTCACGACAACTAAAGGATCACGAGAAGAACTACTCGACTCATGACTTGGAATTGGCGGCGGTGGTCTTTGCATTGAAGCTATGGCGGCACTATTTGTATGGGACGAAGTGTACTCTCTTTACCGATCATAAGAGTCTTAAGTACATCTTCAATCAAAAAGAACTCAACATGCGACAAAGAAGGTGGATTGAACTTCTAAAGGACTACGATTGTGATTTGCTCTACCATCCCGACAAGGCCAATGTGGTGGCGGATGCGTTGAGTCGAAGGAGCTATGATGGTGGTGTCAAGTTAACCCTCACAAGAATCGATGTAGTATCGAGTCTGTTGGAAAACATCAAGGCGAGTCAAATGGAAGCACTCAAAGAAGAGAATCTCAAATCCGAAGTCATGATGAAGCAAAGTGAACTCTTGACAGAAGATGGTCGAGGACTTAAACTCTTCCAAGGGCGAATTTGGGTGCCAAGACTTGGTGGAAATCGAGAGTTACTTTTAGAAGAGGCGCATAAGTCAAAATACTCTATACATCCCGGTAGCACCAAGATGTATAGAGACTTAAAGTTGAACTATTGGTGGCCGGTGATGAAGCTAGATGTGGCAAATTATGTGGAAAGGTGTGTCACATGTCTTCAAGTCAAGGCAGAGCATCAAAGACACTACGACATCTTGCAACCGTTGTTTATTCCCGAGTGGAAATGGGACAACATCACCATGGATTTTGTGACAAAACTATCGAAGACCCTACGAGGTCATGACACCATTTGGGTGATTATGGACCGATTAACCAAGAGCGCGCATTTCCTTGCTATGCGAGAGACCTTGTCAATGGAGAAATTGGCCAAACTTTACATCGACGAGGTGGTATCGAGACACGGAGTTCCGCAGTCTATCATGTCGGACCGGGACAGTCGATTCACATCGAACTTCTGGGCTAGCTTACAGAAAGAGTTGGGCACCAGATTTAATCTGAGCACGACATACCATCCTCAAACAGATGGTCAAGGCGAGAGAACAATTCAGACACTCGAGGACATGTTGAGGTCGTGTGTCATAGATTTCGGAGGAAGTTGGGACTCGCATCTACCTTTGGTGGAGTTCGCTTATAATAACAATTACCATTCTAGTATCGGAATGACACCGTTCGAGGCGTTGTATGGACGCAAGTGCAGAACTCCGGTTTGTTGGTTAGAAGCAGGCGAGAAACAATTCGCCGGACCGGAAATAGTTCAAGAGACGGTATATGAAGTGAAAGAAATCCGAGAAAGATTGAAGGCGGCTCAAGACCGACAGAAAAACTATGCGGATAAGAAGAGAAGACCGGTTGAGTTTCAAGTGGGGGACCGTGTCATGTTGAAGGTGTCCCCATGGAAAGGGATTATCCGGTTTGGAAAACGTGGAAAACTCAACCCTCGTTTTCTTGGTCCGTTCGTCATTTTGGAGAAAATTGGATTGCAAGCCTACCGGTTGGATTTGCCACCGGAAATGGACGGGATGCACCCTACCTTTCATGTGTGCTACCTTCGGAAGTGCCTAGCCGAAGAGGATAGTGTGATTCCCTTGACGGAAATTCGAGTAGATAACGAGAATCGTTGCGTGGAAGAGCCGAAAGCGATATTGGAATCAAAGGTGAAAAAGTTACGGCGTAAGGACGTGACCATGGTCAAAGTTCAATGGAAGCACCATCGTGGTGCTAACATCACTTGGGATTCCGAAGACGATATGAAGAAGCGTTATCCTCTATTGTTTAATTTAGAGTGATATTTCGGGGACGAAATCCCATTTAGGTGGGGAGGATTGTAACACCCGGAATTTCAGGTAAGTACCGAGACCTCCTTTAACCCTTCTTTTTACGTGCTAATTGTGGTAGATTATATCTGGTTGTTGCTAACCATATCTGAGGTCATTTAATTGCATTAATTGGAATTCTAGTTGCGCGTTGAAACTGCTCGAAACAGCAGGCCTTAGGTGGCCAACGACAATGCCGGCGACAATGACAAACGTCAAAGTCGTCGTGGCATAGTCGCTATAGGGGGAGTAACTTCGGTACAATCCAGGCGACATTGCCCCTGCGATTGTGACGTGGGCATAATTGCCTGTCACAATCGCTGCCCTTGTACCGAGGGTTAGGGTTGGTCCGCAAGATTACCCCGGCGACAATGCCATGGGCAAAGTCGTCGGGCATAGTCGCCCGCGTGGTCAGATTGACTGATAAGTTGAGAGTTTAGGCCTCATTTCTACATTGCATTTTAAGAAAAACGGGAGAGCTTAGCTAGGAGGCGATTTTAAGCAACCAAGTACCCTTTTCTTCAACACTCTAGGGTTTGGTGGTTGAAGTCATTTATTGCTCATTAATCCATCATCCAAGATCATTACATTGAAAGATTCTCTTACAAGATCTCCTCTTCTCAACCAAGGATTCATTTCTCATCATCTAGGGTTTCTATTTTCTAGGTTTTAACCAAAACCTAGATTGTGAGTTTCTAAACCTTTGTCAAAACTAGATACACATCATGATCTACTACTTGTTATTATCTTGTATATTCACTTGGAAAATGTTCATTCTTAATGTCCAAGTATTTGGGTTTATTTATGTAAATATGTTTTATGAAACTTTCCATGATTTAATCTATGCCTATCTTGGCTTTATGTTGATTTCCACTTGGGACACCTTATGGTGATATAATATCTATTTGAAGAAAATGGTTGTCATATGAGTCTTATGTGGGACTTTATATTGATTAGGATGGTAATATTGTACCCATGGTTGGTATTGAAATATTCTTGGTTGAAATATGCCTCAAGACCTCCTATAAATTATGTTGGACGAACCAAGTCAGTAGACACTATGAGGATGTAGTCTTGGGCGCCACCGTGATGGTATGTGCCTAGACCTCCGCCATTCAGGGTAATGCCATGGTTGTAGTCTCGGGTGTGCTGGGCCTTTCGGATGTCAATCTTGTTAGTTGACATCAAGGTATATCGACTCTTTGGGTGGAACTTGATTGGTGCTATGGGTCTCCCCTATTGACTCCACATTTATTGAACATTGGTTAACTGCTGATAAGAATTGTGATTGATCTTATATGCTATTTCTTGTTCAACTCACTAGGCTTTTTGGCCTAACACTTGTTGGTGTCGATGTGTATCTCAGGTTCTAGTGGCGCCACTTCTAAGCAGACGTAGTTGCTTTGGGTGAGAGCTTGGGGAAATTTGCACTTGGACATATTTTTGGAGAAGACGTTTGGGTTTATAGATGACACCCTTTTTGTAAACTCTTTTCTAGATATAGAAATTAGATTAGTTGGTTGTTATTTATTTGTCCGTTAAATTACAACTGTAATTAAACAGGTTTGAATATTTCCCCATTTTTGAGAGGCTATTGCTATGACAATTTATATATACCACATGTCCATTTTTTCGGATTTTTGTTATCCCTATTTTTAGGGTGTTACAATCCGCGAGGGTTAGGTTGGGTTATACTTTTGAATGAGTTGGGTTGGGTCGAAAATTTTGAAACCGCCATAATTGGGTTGAGTTATAAAAATGTCAAAAATCGCCCAACCCAACCCGCGTACACCCCTACCCGTGAGCACCCCTAATAGAAATTAGTCTAAAAATAAAATTAGCAATAAAATGCAAATTATAAGGACAAAAATCACAATTTTTAACCACAGGGACAAAAATCAAAATTATTAACAAACCACATACACCAAAATATTTAAATTACTCAAAGAAAAAAATCATACACATAAATAAAATCAATTCAATCTATGGTTATGGATACCAAACATCCCTACGTTGTTTTAAAAGTTGAAACTAAGAAGTCGTTTACGCAACGCTTACTCGCTAAGTGCTTACCCGTAATTGTTAACACACTCAATTTACCAGGTAAGATTTTAGAGCATCTCCAGCAGCTTCTTCAAAATGGAGATTTTGATGACTTTTTGCTCTAATAGATTCTTCAAAACCTTCTCAAAAATGGAGAAAGTATGAGAGAAATGATTAAAAATCTCCAAATTTAGAGATATCTCCAAAAATGATTACACAAGAGGGAGAAATTATTTTTTATTCATTCTATCAATAAATTGCTTTAAATTAAATGGCTATGAGAGATGATATTTTATAAGGTATTGAATATTTTAATAATAAAATTAATTGTGTAATCTCCAAAATAGAAAATCTATTGGAGATGAAGATGATATTTTTTTTTTGAGATTTTGACATTTTACTTCTCCATTTTGGAGAAGCTGTTGGAGATGCTCTTAGTCCATTAAAATAACATCTTATGCAACATTTTTATCCGGTAAGCGCTTACCAGGTAAGAGTCGTCAATTTCACTTACCGGGTAAAACTCATGGTCGTTTTCATCACTCCTACTGGGTAAGATTCTCAATCATTGTCATGTTCATCCAATATGCTAAGTGAGCTGGTAAGTACTTACCGGGTAAACATTTAAGGGGTTGTTTGTTTACCTCTTAATGGTTCCATTAAGAGGTAACCTCTGAATCGTTAAGAGGTAAATCTTGTTTGGCAAAAAAAAGTGTTGTCTCTTAATGGTTCCAAAATCCTTTTAATGATTCTGTATCCTGACCCTCCCTTAACCATTAAGAGCCCTGATTTTATTATGAACAATTAACAAACAACCATATTTCATTTTACACTATATCATAAAAAGCTCTTAATCATTCAGACCACTTAATAATTCTGCACTAAACCATTCAGCAACTGCCAAACAGTCCCTAAGTAAACGACCCATAAAGTTATTTAGGTTGTCACACGTATCAGCTAAAACTTAGGGAATGCAGTGAAAATCTTATTTTTTTCGGATTCGAATTCAGGCGCGGTCAAAACCCTTGCGACCTTGAAAGTTTATGTGTGATAACCCCAAACTATTCGTGGTCTTCCAAGGGGCTAGTCGAGGTTGACTTTGATACACATGTTCACCCAAAAAAAAAAATCGACGTTATTTTGTCTCTCTTGTAAGTATGATGATACTTCAATACTAAAAATCTATTGTTACATCATCTTCTACAAATACCAAAATTTGTATAGTAATTCGTACGGAATATGTCACTATTTATCCCTTGTCTTACATGTTATTAGTGGGATTGATTTATGTGTGACTTTTTGATCGATGTTGACCAGACATAGAAAATTGGATGAGTAATTGGCCAAGTGCGATTTATCTCTAAATCTGGTGTCATATACAAGTCGTTGTTTAGATTGGATTGGATTCGAATTTTGCACGAATCTCTTAGCAAGATAACTACTCTCGTTTTAAGATAAGAATTCCGCCTGTTTTCATTTTCATTTTTATTTTTCTTTATATAAAGAAAAATAAAAAACGTTTTGTTATTAAATTGGTCGTATGAAAATAGCTAAATACGTATCGTCAGTATATTTTAATCACCATAATCTGAAATTTATTTATTTTAAATAAAAGGAATTTAAATATTATATATATATAATGAAATTAAATTTAACTTTGATTGGGCACGTGCGGTAGGACTGGGGAATATGAATACAGACAACTTGAGATTGGGATATATGGTAGGACCCATCATCGTCACGTGCACCTCTATTCAGTCTCTGTCTCGTGCCCCAAATTGGCCCAATTATTGAGAAATGACATTTTGGACTCATACACCCTTAAATTGCCATCCAAGACCCCTATATATCTCCCAATACTCAATTTCAGTCCCCCAACATCCTCTACCATTCAAATACTTTATCTTCATTCTAAAATGACAACAAAAATCATCCCTGTTGTTCACCAAAATTTGGGTTTTTGTTCTTAAGAGTTTCTAATTACACTACTAACCCTATGGTTTGTATTTTGTTACGGATTTCATCCATAACCCTAATGTGGGTTAAGTTCATCCGTTAAGTACATCTCACATGCTATTCATAATAGGGCATCTTAACCTTATTGCCTTTTTCTTTTATAATCTTTTTAATATACAAGTATTTGGGATTTAAAACAAAAACTAATTGCGATAACACATTTCCGAAAGGCAATTGCGATGCGGCGATTTTTCAAGAAAATGGAAAGAGTGTAGGATTGAGGATTGCCTTGAGGAATGGAAATGGGGCATTAATGGCTTATAAAATGGTTCCGGTCAATGGGTACCTCGAAATCAAGGAATGTGAAGCTCTGACTTAGTTGAATTCATATCTTGGATGAAATCTATTGGGTATCATCAAGTGATCTTCCGACTCTTAGGTGGTCATTGCAACAATACTAAAAGAGGAGAACGATAATATGGAATTTGGAAATATTGTGAAACAATGTCGTCATTTTCTCCAAGCTCATCCATCCTTTATGATCCAGTGTATTTGGAGAAATAGAAATGGGGTTGCCCACACGTTGGCAAGGCAATCACAATGCTGAACTTCGCCTACAATAGGTGTTGATTCTCCAAGTTGGTTCTTGATGTTCTTTAACTCTATCTGTAATTCTTTTGATCATTAATGAATATATAGTTTTCTTCATAAAAACAACAAAAACTAATCAAACACAACCCCTTAATTGCTAACAAGAGAGATGTTCTTGAAACTCCACCTAGACCACGTCAACCTGTTTTCAGCTTTAATGTTAGGAATAACGTATTAAGAAAAAACTTCGTGCCCTCCAAATGGACTAATGCTAAAAATGGCTTATTTGTGACCAACACTATCACTCATCATCAAAATCATCATCTTCAAGGCTTTGTTAAACAACAAGAAAGACATCGTTAAAAAAATTATTTCTGAGAAACCATGGGTTAAGAGGAAAATGTTCAAAAAGAAGTTTTATTCATATAAAACCCAAAACAAGAAGACGTTGGCGCTGTGGGTGAGGTAGTGTAGGGGAAGGAAGATGCCAATACAAGTGTTGATTTAGGGAAGAGGAGCAATAGTTTAGGGTTTATTTTTTTTAAATGGTTTAGACACTTGTACATATGTTAGTACAAACATTGTACACTAAAAAAAGTATTTTATAATAGACCATGCAAAATGACCAAAATACCATCATGTAACGTGTACATAAGAGGCACTTAACGGAAGTCGGAAGACACTAACATTCGTTAGGGCTATGAACGAAATCCGTAATGAAACGAAACCACATGGTTATATTGGTGTAATTTAGGAGCTCTATTGACGAAAACCAGAGTTTTGGACAATTTTAATTTACTCATAAATCCATTAACACTCAAGTTTGAGGCATTACTTGAATATCAAAGTTTGTTTTCCTAATAATATTATAATATACTTGGCATTCATTACAGAAACGAGAATCTACTAGTGAATAAACTGATGTTTAATTTCAAATTTTCATTGTAACAAGAAATAAAAAGCTTGATGTGGAGTCGGGTGAAATGAATCTTTAACATTGAAAATAAACGATTATATTCGGTGAATTTTTTTAAACGTTCTTCTAAACCAAGTTTTGTGCCAAGGATGGCACACGAAGGCTCTAATTGCAAAAATTGGTTAAAAGAAAGAGGCGGATGCATGCTTTGAGGTAGGGGGTTAAATGATCCCCATAAATTTTTAAGAAAAAATGTATTTCTATATTATAAATTTATCTTTTTATGAAATTATACTTTATTTTGACTCTTCAAAAAAATGATTTCAACCTACAACTCTTTTAGTCCAATTAAGTTTCATACTTTTTTTTTTGCGTTTTGTGGTTTCCACTATTTAATATCTATTAGTTTATTGTGATATATAAATTGTTAGGGTTAGAGTTTGGTAGTTGATGCTAATTGTTAATTTTAAGAGAAAAACAACAACATCCAGAACAAGTAGTGGTGGTAATGATTCTCGTTTTCACCAACCTAACTCTACTCATTCTAAACCACAAGAGTTGTGACGTATTGGTTAAGGCCATGGGGATGTGGTGGAATATCCCATCTGTCCAAGGTTCGAATCCAAGTATACACAATAATTGTGGCCACTGAGATTTAATTATGACTGATGTCTTACAGTCATAATTTGCCAAATGATTAGTCTAGACATAGCCTAGGACACCCTCTCAAGAAAAAGAAAAAAAAGAACTCTACTCATTCTATGTCTATATAAGTTGATTTGAATGCTTTTTCTTAGAGCTAATCATAAAGAATAAATTCTTATTCTCATCACTAAATTTTCTGAATCTGCTACTGGTTGAAAGGCACTGCAAAATGTCGGCGAAACATGGTCCAAGTACTTAAATTAATGCTTTTCATTTCAAAACCCCACCAAAAGCAGCCCCTTGTTGATTGATATCGTTCTTGTATGTATAATGTGAATTGAGATTGTAACCACTATACATCTTATCAGAACCTTCCATGTATTTAGAACATGATCACATTCATTAGTCGTGAGTGGCTCTACATGTTCTTATATAAATCTTGCCCTTATTTCTTAACATTTATTAAACCGAATATGTAAAAAAATTATCTAACATCTTTATCAAGTTATATATGTGGAATAAGTTATATATTTAAATTAAGTACATATATGAAATAGGAGTAGAAGTGATAGTTGTCAACCAAGTGCTTAAAAAATGGTCCATCCATACTTTCATTCCCCACCAAGCACAATAGCACATGCATGTAATGCCATTATCATAGCCCATTGGAAATATATATAATTCAAGCTTCATCCCCCAATTATTTTATATATTTTCCATAAAGTTATAACCACCAAATATATATATATATATATATATATATATATATATATATAGGTTCATACGAGACTGGTAACGATTTAAATGAATAAAGGGATAATTTTGGACCAATCATAATTAAGAAATTAATAATTGTTTATTTTAATAAAAGAGGGTATAAATGTCATATTTCATTCCTGGATAATTTAGGATTGTATATCACATCCTAAATTCATGGGATTCTCAATTTCATCCCAATCCAAATTCATATGAATCGTATACTAATTTCCAACCATTCCCCGTTTTTGTTACAAAGTTGTGTGATTCCATAGGTGGAAAAATCGGAGATCAAATTGAAGAAAAGGGTACATGGATGCGGGTATTGAAGAAAAATCGTCCATGGATGCAGTCATGAAATCGGTTTCTCTCTCTCTCTCTCTCTTTGCGATTTTCATTTCATGAATTCGGTTCCTTCACGATATTATTGCAATCGATGCAACAAGGATGAAGAAGAAACTAAAAATCGCAGACGGGTCAACGAAGCTTCAATTTCGATTTATAAGTTCTGGATTTTAAGATCTATTTGGGCTACTGAGTTCATTCCCATGGACAAAGCAGTGGAGGGAGGAGAAAGGAGGATACGATGATGGGGTAGGCAGCGAGGGAGTCATCGGAGGTATTCACCGGAGATCTATGAGTCGAGGAAGGAAGACGATGTGGAAGCAAGATGAAGGAGAAAGCAAAGGAGATTCTAAAGATGCATTCTAGGGTTTGTATTTTTCTGTTTTGTGCATTTGAGGACGTGAGTTAGGGTTTGTATTTTTCAATTTATATGGAAACATCGACTATTTTGTTTTTCCATATCCAATTTATATGGAAACATTTTGTCTAAGTTATTTAGAACAAAATAAGTATTAATTATAACCAAGTTATTTAGTACAAAATCATATATGATTTTGGTGTTAAGTATGAATTTGGTGTGAAATATTTAGAACAAAATCACATGTGATTTTGGTGTCAAGTATTATAGCCAAGTTATTTAGTACAAAATCATATATGATTTGGTGTTAAGTATGAAATTGGTGTTACGTATTTAGAACAAAATCACATGTGATTTTGGTGTCAAGTATTATAGCCAAGTTATTTAGTACAAAATCATATATGATTTTGGTGTTAAGTATGAATTTGGTGTTAAGTATTTAGAACAAAATCACATGTAATTTAGAGTTGCAAACTAATAACATCATTTACTATAAGGTATAATCACATGTGATGCATACTACACTTAAACAATCTGTCAAATTTCTTTACAATATAATCATAAATGATTTTGGATTGCATATTGTACACTATATAATCATCTGTGATTTGGGTTACATATTCGGGATTTGCTTGAAAAAACAAACAGACCAGGTAAACTACCAAAATGGATTAACCGGATTTGCTTTAATAAAGGAAAAGGATAAATACGTTTTTTATTTGAATTAAATATTATAATCCATGTTTTTTGGAAGTTAATACTATCCTAAATTATCCATAGCATAATATGACTATATTGCCCTTTTACTCTTAATTTTAGAAACTATTATTTTCGGAATTAATTTAAAAAATGATTGGCTGAGAATCGTCCCTTTATTCTTTTAAATACACTATGTTCTCGTTTGAACCCACCCATATATATATATATATATATAGGGGTTGTTTTATTTGCAACCCTTAAAAAGGTTGCAAACCTTGCAACTCACATCTTAACCGTCAGATTCATGATCGACGGTTACAATAGTATGAGGCCCAATATTTTTAATTAAAAAAACAGAAAAATAAAAATAAAATAACCATCGATCATGAATCTAACGGTTAAGATGTGAGTTGCAAAATATCCTTCCACTATATATATAGCTTTCACAGTGTTTTGCTGTGAAATTTCAAGTGTAAAAATGTAGTCTTACCGATCTCATGAAACATGTTGGTTTCACGTGATTCCAAGTCTCTCTCTCTTTCTCCTTCTCTCTCTCTCTCTCTCTCTCTATATATATATATATATATATATATTCTTTTTGAGAACCCATAAAATTGTGATAACCTTGAGAACTCATTCATCATGTGCTATTTCTTATGATATTTTTTCATTCAAGACTAGGATTTAGAAAATTGATTAACATATATTTGTTTCAAAATGTGTTTGTTTTACATGTATTTGTTTCACAATGTGAATGTTTTTAGCCTGTTTGTGAAACAAAAATTACATATAATTTTTTTTTATATGAAGCAAATACATTGTGAAACAAATATATGTTAATCAATACATTATATGCTAGGCTTAGACCGAAAAAAATAAAATAATGTGAAACAATATCTTAAGGTAAAAATTTTCAAGGTTATCACAATATAAAGAGCTCTCATTTGATTATGTCCCATTTTAATAAAATTTAAGAGAAACAATCTTTTTTTTTATCATTTAAACAATATGACTCACTTAAACCCTCAGTCTTAAAAATTATTTTTTTAATTAAATGAATAATAAAAACATCATAATAGGAACTATTATTACAAAAAAATCGATTTTATAAGAAGATAAAGATATCAAAATGTTATATCAAACTGTTTTATATGACTAAAGTTTATACAACTAAACAATTATATATCATGATATAAAGGTGTTATAAAAGGATGCTAAGATGTATTTGCGTATCATAACAAGTTTTTTATTACATTTTTGAACCAAAGTATCCTATTAGCTTTTTTGTAAGACATTTTGAAGAAATGTTTTATAGATACATCTTTTTATATATATGGTACTTGTTCTTATATCACACTTTAAAAAAAAATGCCAAATAAAAAGATTAATACGGCGTCTTATTTCAAAATTGTTTTAAAAACTTGTTATGACGTTTAAAATCATTTTATCAACTTATTATAACACACTTATATAGAACATATTTATGTGGTAATATAGATGTAAGTCATATTGAGTAGTCTATTAAAACATTTAGACATAATATAACATTTTGTAGAACCGATTGTGCTGTGGTGTATGAGATAACATCATCATCTTGAATTTATTTAAAAAAATCAAAATCAGTAACGTATCAAATACTTGTTTTATACATAACTGAAGTGTAAACTTCAACAAAAAATAGAAGATGAGAACCCCTATTTTTTTTAGCTTAAATAGTAAACAAAGGGGCTATTTATTTACCTCTTAATGATTCCATTAAGAGGCATATATACATTTAAATCGCTCAGAAACAATTATTGTCTGATAAACTTATTAAAGCCTTTGAATCTTTCCATGAGACTCTAAATTGTTGCTTCTTTAAAGTCTGATCATATTATTCAAAAACAACATTTTTCACGATTACCCTCCGTATCCAACGTCTCCTTCCTCATATTATGCTCTACATCTACCACAAACCCAACACAGAACACATCACATACAACAAAGATGATAGAGATACAAAAACACCTCCTTGAATGCATTGCGAAAGCAAAGCGTTGAAATCGTGCTTTAGGCCCTCCTTCCTATTGCAAGGAAAAAGGAAAGAAAGATTCCCACAACAACTACCAACTCAAAGTCAAGGCTCTCAAGGAGATGGTCATATTTTATTAATCATAAAGTTATATATAGGGTTAAAACCAAAACTGGTAATTTTATGTTATTTTGATTATTTATTCTAAAGGCTTATCCAATATTTTTTTATTTATTTTGCACTAAATCATAGAACATTTTAATCATTTTTCACTATATCATTCAATAGATTTGATAAGTGATATATTAGCAAGGTAATATATTTATTTATAACACTTATGAAACAATAATGTTTCATTAATCACTAAATCATACATAGGGTTAATATGATAAAAAGATTTTGTCATTCAGAACGTTCATCAAATAGTCATTTTCATTCTGCACTAAATCATACAGAGTGTCTTACTCGTTATGATCACCTAATTATTCTTCATTGACTCGTTAAGCTTTATTAAACAACCCCTAAAAAAAGAAATAATTAAAGGAGTCTAACATAAGTTGTATGGCAAGACCTTGATTTTCCCAATTTTATTTGTGATGTTTTTCTTTGTTCTTTTATAAATCTTAAATTCCCTTTATGTAAAGTAAAGACAGATATACCGTTTTTTGGTCTAAAATCATGAATACTATTTATACGGACAATGATATAATTCATAATTAGAAGAAACAAGAATCTTCATAACAAAAAAGTGAATGGTTATGGAATATACTATTAATTATTACTAGCGTGCCACACTTGTTATTTTAGCCTTGAGGTGAAGTTTTGCGATAAGATGATTTAAAAACCTCAATTGTTGATAAACACGGTATAACATATATGATTACTTATATAATTCTTGCTTAACTACTGATGTTAAAATTTAAAATTTTAACATCATGTTACAAGAAACAAAATAAAACCAATTTTGAATTCATTTTCATTTTGTGAAACAACTCTTAAAACCTTTATTTTGAGGTTTAAGAGTAATTTTGCAATAAGGTTTAAAGTATCTGTTTAAACCTTGTGGGGTTAGTTTAACTGACAATAAGTTTAGAGTCTTTTGGGATCTTCTTTAGATATCACTGGTTCTAGTCCTGTAAGGCCATAACAGATTTTCCTGACTGTTCTCTAGGGCCCTTATGGTTAATCGAGGTACGTACAAGTTGGTCTGGACACCCACAGTTAAAACAAAAAAAATGTAATTTTGCAATCGATTACCTTCTTCTTTTTTTCTTCTTTGAATAAAAGACCGCTGAAATATATTAATGAGCTCTTGAAGAGCAAACATCGTTCATACAACGAGAAATAGAAGGCGGTAAATTATACAGAGTAACAAGACAAGAAAGACAACGAGATAGATGGGAAAGAGCGTGAGTCACCCCATTCGATTGTCTCCTAATAGCTCTGACATGGAAGAACTTGTGATCGTGAAGAATGGTACGTGTACGACCAATGATATCACCAAACTCCGAATTCTCTTCATCCAAAGTGTTTAGCGCATCAACAACAACCTTTGCGTTTGTTTAAAAATGAACCCGATGGAACCCCGAGTCGACTGCCCAAGACATTGCGTGGAGGAGTGCCATAGCTTCACACTCAAGGACGTTTGGCATCCCATCAACTGGTATTGGTCTAGCAGTAATCAATGTCCTTGGTTATCTCGGAACACTATACCCATCCCCCGCCTTTACCTCCGTCGAGAAGATCGCCGCTAGGGGTGCTCATGGGTTGGGTTGATCGGGTTGAAGGCATTTCAACAACCTAACCCAATGTTGGCGGTTTGAGAATTTTCAACCCAACCCAACCTAAACAAAAGTGCAACCTAACCCAACTCAACCCGTTCGAGTTGGTCGGTTTGGTCGAGTTGTGTTTAAACAAAGTAAAAACAATATTGAAAACATAAAAATAAGGATAATTTTCTTTGAAATACGATCCATCATTCAAAAGAATATACGAGTCATCAAATATTTAGGTATTACATATAACTTTCCAATTATTTCCTCTATGAGTTCCATTGTTCGTTATTGTCGAGTTGTTTTTTGGTGACTTATACATATTAAAAGGAAATATAAATAGTTTTAGAGAAGTCGCTAAAACGCTTGGTCGGGTTACTTTGAGCCTAACCCAATATCTACCAAATAGATTCAGGTTGTCCTAATTTTGTATCGATTATATATCGGGTTGAGTTTTTTCGAGTTAGGTTGATCGCGTTGGTTGGGTTTTTGAGCACCCCTAATCGCCGCATCAGTGTTACACTTAAGGGAGCCAACAGGCGGATAGTGCCAAAGATTGTCGCACTCTAAAGTGGTAGTAGACTCCGGGCGGTTACGAAGATCATCCAATTTTGTCCAATCTGAGTGCACTTTCACGGCTCTCCTGACCACGGTACTTGGACATTTCGGCCCATCCGACCAAAAGACGTCATTTCGTCTATGCCATTGACTCCACGCGATCATAATAAATTTGTCGCCAATAACATTGAGACTGTCACGTAATATCACAAACAATAACTCTGATGTCGTTCTTTCCGCATGTCTATCTATCACATCCCATAACCCAACCTCCCTCCAAACTTCAATTGTAGTCGGTCAATCTACAAAAATGTGCCAGGAATTTTCCGAATTACGACAACAAAACAAATAGGTGCAGGGCACCTAAATACCCTTTGCCTATAAATTAACATGAGTAGGAAGGGTGTCCCAAGCAACTCACCAGATAAAGAGACGAACCTCATGAGGCACATTAGCTTTCCAAATACGCGCCTAATCACCTTCAAGGAAAAGATGGGAGTTCGGCTCTACCCTTTCGGTCAACACCTGGTATCCCGTCTTGACAGAGTACATTCCATTGGACGACCAAAGCCAAATCAACTTGTCTTCACTCAACAACAAAGAGAGGGGGATGCTAAGAATTGCATTTCGTTCCCGAGGGGAGAATAGTTCTGTCACTTCTTCCACATCCCAAGAGTGGGTATCGGGTAAGAATAAATCACTCACCCGAAGGTGTCGTGTAGAGTCATCAATAGCCATTTCGACCCAAAAATTAGAGTTGCCACAAAGCCAAGGATCGTGCCATACGTTAATGGCGGATCCGGTACCAATCTTCCATCTAGAACCTTTTTTAAGGACAAATTGGGATTGCCAAATGCTTCGCCAGATAAAACTAGGGGAGTGTCTCAGACGGGCCTCCATAAAATACCCCCTTGGTAGTATTTAGCTTTGAGAACTCTACTAACTAGAAATGTCGGGTTGACTAAGAGGCGCTAACCTTGCTTCCCCGATATTGCAATATTGAAGGCCGTAAAGTTTTGGTTGTAACACCCTCAAATCTATAAACAACGACTAATTTAAAATTTTCTATATACATCGATAATTGATTCATCTTCGATCACAAATTAAGGTTTAACCTCAATACACACATTTCATTCTATGCATAAAGTCTATAATAAGAGTGGGTGCTACTAAAACCCAATAACAAACAATATCTTCAAATTGCGGAAGGCTTCACCAACTACTTACCCTCGTGTAAATCTAGAGTTCATCTCCTCAAAGCACTGCTAGAACCAAACCCCAACTGGAACCTGATGCACATGCCGACAAATAAAAAGGTTAGGCTTAACGCCTAATGAGCTCAAGAGTTTTAACATGAATAAATATATCTTTAAAGGAAAGGAATTCAGTTCAGATCAAGATCTTGAATGGTTTACTTTAGAAATGGAAATGACTCGTTTTCCCATAATATGCATCTTTAAAGACAACACTCCAATACAAACATTCTTTATAAAACGATGCAACCCATAACTCACTCAAAACGGGATTATAATTCGACACCCAATTTGTGAAAACGTGAATAACACTTCATATCCCAAAACACCCAAAAACACGGGTGGGGCATAATACTCGACCCTTAAATAATGGAAAACAATCCATATAAATATGATATGTCATCGAAAACAAGGAACTGAAATTCAATACTCACGCGACCATAAAATGGAATGAAATCCAAATATTAAAGCATGGACAACTAAATATCCAAAATACTGCTGGCCAACAATGGGGGAGACCCGTATCCGTTGAGAGTGGAGGAACACAAAAGTATGCCACTCATACAACGTTAATCGTATGACACTTCACAACATAAAAGCCCAAGTGACCCTACGACTCCTTTCAAGCCACACCCAAAGAGACAACTGACGTTAGCGAATATTACCATGAATACCGCCAAAGGCTCGACACAATCGGGGGTTACAACCATGGCATTACCCCGACATGGCGGAGGCCCTAAATACAAACCGCCCTTCTAGCTAATGATAAATCAACCGGACTCAACCCTCCTAGTGTGCACTTGAAAGATTAAGGTCATAAAACATGGGCCCGGAGTCGAATCCCGCAACACCCAGTTGACCATCAAAATAAAGACTGATTTATGTGCCTATGGATCCAATGCAACACAGTCTAACATTACATGACTACACAGGAGCGACCACACACCCAAGCATGTAAGTATCATCAAAATGCAACACAATGCATTAGTATGTAAATCATAAACGGGCTCTACATCGAGCCATTAAAACCGGATAAATGTCCTCAAGACTCTTTTAAGTCAACACCGAGCTAAAATGCTCAAAATCCATTTGACCAACAAATAACGGCCCCCCAAGTAATGAAATACATTTAAACGGCGTTATGCAGACACATACCTCAAAGATGTGATTAACCCAAAACTCATCACGTATTGGGACCAAAGATTTTCTAAATAGTTTATGAACTCAAATACACCAAAATACGTACATCATGAATTAGACTTCGTTTGTACAAAAATCACCAAAAATGCATAAATCATGCTAATACTTATCAAAATATCCAAATCCCAAATATGGGCATTTTGTGAGACTAAAACAACCTAAGTTTATCAAATATGAAAACTTATTAAAATACCCAACACTTTGACAAACACTAAATAAAGCATATTTTTACTTCAAAATACTCATTTTGGCATGTACATAGTTTTCACAAAGCAACTTGAACTCACCTCGCTAGGTTAAGTTAAACCTAGGTTCCAAACCGAAATCCTTAGCCTCCAATGATGAAGCTTTCACCATCAACAAGTCATCTTCAACATTGAGTTAGGGTTTCCAACTAACCTATTTCTCCAAATCTAAAAGAGATGAACCACCAACAAATAGAACCTTTAGATCTACAAGGATCCTTACACTAAAGCTTGGATTAAACAAGATATTTACCTTACCCGAAACTTGAAGTCATCCAACCACCTTTCCAACGAAATCCTTCATTGCTTCCATAGTTAAGCCTCAAATCACCCAATCCTTGATCTTTTATTGTAGATCCATATCATAACAAGCTCCCAAAGCTGATACGTAGTCTCCCAAAATCGACCCAAGAAAGAGAGAAATGGAGAGGGGAGGTAACAATGAGTGAAAACCCTAAAATTTGGGTTTAAATTCGATCAGACAGCTCCCGCGGCCTTGGCCGCGACATCAAGTCGCGGGCCAAGCCGCGCGTGTCCCTGAGCCGTGGACAACAGTGAGTTTGGCGGGTTTAGCCGTGGCTTTGAGGCCGCGGACCAAGCCGCGCGTGTCACCTGATGCATCTTCTCACCTTCGTGTTAAACCATTAGCCGACCGTTTCTCTCGGCCGATCGCTGACTGTTTTTCTTGAATGATCATAAACTGTTCATTAGGAATTTACGGATGTTACAATCCTCCCAACCTTAAAAGGGATTTCGTCCTCGAAATCTGGCACCAATCAAATGTCAGTTTATACATTTAGCGAGATCAATTGATTCCTTATCCAAAAAGGATCGCCTTAACAAAACCTTACCTCACATTCGAACCTAATTACATCCCGGTTGAGGTTGTCACTGTATTCCACATAAAGATCCACCACAAACTCAATTTCTAAGGTTCAATGTACCTTACCGATGACGGAAAGAGCATCGAGCCCTTATCAAATCATTTCCTTATTATAAAATTTTGGTTGCCTCCCAACCTTAGATTGAACATATTACCTCAAAATAGCTTACGACCCTGAGCTAACCACTCCCACCAAGGGTACCTCAGAGTGGACTTGACCTTAAACACTTCTAATCGTCCTTCATTGAATCACGTTACACTCTTTTCTTGCCTTTAGGAACACAACAAACTCTGTAGAAACGATCCAACTATTGATTAATCATACCCCCTTTCAATTCCATGCATCCACAACCATGATGACTTTACCCGAGTAGTGAATGAAACCATATATATAACTGATGAACTGATCAGCCGCTGCTGTTACAAGACGATACTTATAATCTCAACAAATTAAGGCCTTCTCAATAAGCGATTTCTACTTAAGGTCCATGTCAATATTCTCACAAAATATCTACAATAAACAATATCCTAAAAGGTTTATTGTCCTTTCCTCGACGAAACTTCCCATCAACAAGTTTGGTCCGATTCGACACAACGATAAATCCATTCCTCAAGCTGACCATACAAACACAACATCTGTAGATAGTGGTTTACCCCAAAATCCGCGGTTACACAAATCTCATAATGCATTCCAGCATCGGTTGTCGAATCAGCGAAGACTTCACTGATTACAGGATTATCAATGATCGATCCCTAGGTATAAATATCTATATACCTTAATGTTACCACTTAACTTGCAACACAATATTCAACGGATGTGCACTGAGGCATACTAACGATTATTGTACCCAACATCGAGTGCCAACACCTATCCTCAAAACAACTATCTGTAATGTGGATATACTACCAAATATTCCATTCCCGAATAGCAATGTCGATTCGAAGTTGACACCTACTCTTGGAGATAATCACTTAAATCAAACATCCTTACTAGCCAACCATAACATCATCATTATTCACTGATACCCATTAAGGTGATACACCATAGACACATAGCATGCTGTCGTACCATTAACCCATAAATTCAAAACCAAACACACATAAGCAACCGCACATGGTTTTAACCCAAAGACTTATCGAAATGGGAAGATCATCACTTAATTAACTAGGAGTAAGCACAATCCTAACGTCTCCATTACTTCTACGCGAGCCAATCCATGAAACCAAAATCCCAAAATTCGGACTGACCATAGGTCGTCTCATCTGACGCTTCAAATCCCCAAGGACGCCTCTAGTCCTTATTAACAGTCCTTTCGCAAGGAGGGTCTAAAATTATGGTTCTAATGAGTTCAAGGGTTTTTCAAGTTACTATGCTAATTTAACATTTTATAAAACTTTCAAATACACAAGCTTTATAACATTTAATCATGCGAGTAAAAATCCACTACCGTTTACGCGGTAGGTGTGCAAAGTGACAACAACTATTATACGTATAAAACCATTTCAAAAAGCCTTTAATCATTACCTACGCTAATAATGACAGCAGATAAGGATATACAACAAGCTTTTCAAATGGTCCACTATGGTCCTAGCTTGCATCAATATACGCCATAAATGGGGAAATAATTTTGCGTACCAAAACAGTTTATAACAAGGCGTTTGAACAAAACTCCCAAGAGACAATTTACGTAATTGAGTTCCCAAAATTTCTCACTTGACTACTTAAGGATGTGGAATAAAATTCCCAACAAGACCTGCATGTTGAGTTCGTTTCTCAAAACTTAGCGAGGCAAAATATGCTTGCGATTGGTCAACCGTACAATAAATTTAAATCAATTTTCAAGCTTTATGTCGTACAATAAAATGATCTTGTCCGAAAATAGTGGCTACAATGACATGTATACCGATACCCATTTAATGCATTACGTGAAACTATAACAACAAAATTAACAATTGAAGAAGGCATGAAACAAAAGTTCAACTCGAACCATTAAAGATCTTTCCCATGCATTACTCACGCAAAATTGTAAATGAATTCAAATACCAAACAACGCACTACGAAATATTTGCATAAAACGCAAAAGAGAAATCACATGATATCGAAACTTCCCAAGGTAACATATGGAATATCATTTACTAACAAAACTCTTAAGGTTGCGAAGTGAAATGTGCAAAACTTGCAGGAGACAAAAGGTTCAACAAAAACCCGTAGGTTAATGCACACAATAACTTAGTATACACGTTTCAAAATTCATCTAAGCGACGCAAAATGTCGTAAAGTAAAACTCCATAAGACCCCAACTAGATTCCCATAAAACTCAATGAGACTCAATGAAACTCAATGTCACCTAAAACTGATTGGTGCCAAAATCTTCGTCCCAAAAAATCTAAAAGCATAAGACAGAGTTATGACGAAAATATCACAATTCCAAGAGTTTCCTATAAAGTGACTCCTTTCAACAAAACTCGCAAGTAAAATCCCAACAAAATCCAAACACCAAAATAGTGGAAGATAACTCTTCGTCCAAAACTTTAACATATGTGGATGAGATCCAATGTTAAAGTAATAAACTGCAGTCACTTATCCAAGACTTAATCAACATCAAAATATGCACATCACAATATCCGAAATAGCGTTAGACACGAAATGGGGATGAAGAGATCTTCAATAAAATTTTGCAATCACGTGCTGTCAGTCCACAATATATATCAAGTTCTATCGATACAAACACATTAACGATTACCAACCTGTATTGATTAATAACAATGGTTACAAGGTTTGATCTTTGAAGCTCTCGTGTGTGTTCTATCTGTATTACACCTTTTGTGTGTGTGTGAAAGTGTGATGTCTGATTTCTTGAACGTTAGCTTCTCAAACACACAAACACCTAATATCTAACTAACTAACTAATATCTAGATATTATCTAATAACTAATATCTAAATAACTTAGATATTAAATAACAAACTAATATCTAACATAATTAGATATTTAAACTAATTTAAACTAAATACTCAAATTACAATAAACAATAATTTACTTCGACATTTATTACAAACGATATTAGACTTTATATCGAGAGCGACTATTCAGCGGTAGCTTCAGATTGGATCTTCAGATTGGATGATCTTGAATCCAATGAGACTGTGGTCTAACAATCTCCCCCTTTGGATCAAGATCATTACTAAAAAGATTTTAGCAATTCAGTCTTCTTTTTCAGCTC
The DNA here is from genome assembly GCA_954870635.1 of Arctium minus. Classification (NCBI taxonomy): domain Eukaryota; kingdom Viridiplantae; phylum Streptophyta; class Magnoliopsida; order Asterales; family Asteraceae; genus Arctium; species Arctium minus. The sequence continues at coordinate 150,868,354 of OX941081.1, forward strand.
AGAAGATGCAATCTCTTTCTCTAGCTCAGAATGCTTTAGCAAAGTATCTTCAAAGAAAATTTATCTGTGATCATCATGTCTTCAAAATACTTTGATCTCGCAGTTCTTGATTAGCTTTTCTCTTCTCCAATGTCTTGTAATGTAAAGGACCGTACATTTTTCAAGCTTTAGATTCTCCCCCTTTTTGATGAAAAGTGCAACGACTTCATCAAAACTTTGAGTAAGAAATGTAAATCATTTGGAGCCTCTGATCCGTCAATTCAAAAGATATTCATCCAGATCTTTTCAAATCCAGACAAAAGAGTCGTGTAACACCTGAACCAACCAATGAATCAGTTACCATGCCTGTCAGTAACACTAAGTCACTGTGTGTAACGAATACACATTGTAAAGGAGCTGTTTGATGTTGACTCCCCCAGGGCTTCCATTTAATCATCGAAACACCACAAAGGTAATTTCTATAAACGTTATGACAAAGAAACAAATTCCTTGTGTGTTCGTGCTTGTGATAGAAAGAATTAAGCACTTGATGATTGCTTATAAGCTCAAAATTGTGTAAAACACTGAGACAACAGTAAGTTAAACTTTTTCTGAGTCGGGCAGCCACATTACTGATTATTTCACAATTCTTTATTGAACATCATTGAAACAGGCAACTAGCCCATGCCAACTCTTGACCAAAACCCCACCTGCTACTCATTTCTTTCTCAACAGAGAAATGTTTCAATTTTTCTTGGGGATGCAACATATAATCTATATGGTTTTCATTTGGAAAATCTGGATATTGAAATAGAAGGAAGTCTGCCCCACATTTGTACTTCGATCATGCACAATTGAGTCTGTGTATTACTATTGGTGTCTCAATGGTTTACACAATTTTGAGCCTAATTGATAAAGGAATCATCATGTGCTTAATTCTTTCATACACAAGCATGAACACACATAAAATTTGTTTTTCTGTCTAAACGTTCATAGTTTAACCTTGTGTTATTCGATGATTGAATGGAAGACCTGGGGGAGTGAACATCAAAAAGCTCATTTCCAATGTGTATTCGTTACACACAGTGACTTTGTGTTACTGACAGACATTTTAACTGGTTCATTTGTTGATTCAGGTGTTACACTCTATTTTGTCTGAATTTGAAAAGATTCGGATGACTACTTGATGAATTAACGGATAATCTAAAGGCTCAGTGGAAAAGATCTTGGTCAGAATTTCAAAGGACATTTATTGGAAAGTTTTGATGATTTATGTGCTACTATCATCAAAAAGGGGGAGAAGATTTGTTCAAAAAATGTTTGATGAAGAAGAGTTTATATCTGTTATGGGAGAGATAATCAAAAAAATGTTTGAAGTAGAAAGTGAGTTTCAAGTATTGGTTGTGAAAAAAAGTATTTGTAGAAAGTTTATTACAATATTTTGTCAAAGAATGCAATTTGTGAGAAGAATGTACAAGTTGAAAGAGAAAGATCAAAGTGTTTCAGAATGTTTGTGGAAAAGTACTGAAATTTTCTTTGAAGGTAATTTGCTGAAACAAACCGAGCCAAATCTGAAGATAATTTCTTTCCGATGTCTGAAAGTGGTTTTTACAACCTTGGGGGAGATTGTTATTATTCTTGAAGATCATTTTTTTCACAGACTTTGGGAGATTACATTGATCAGTTGTCTTGACAAAGAAGAAGATTAAAGCTGTTAAAGATTAATCTAAAGAGGGAGATTGTGTTGCAAAACCTTTTTGAAGATGATCTTGAATCCAAAGGGGGAGATTGTTAGTGCTGAAATATGTTGGATACAAGATCATAAAGGCTGAAGTCAAGACAAGTCAAAGCTCAAGTCAAACTCTTATGTAAAGTAAAAGTCATTGTGTAATAAATTCAAAGTCAATGTATCTAGTGTTTTAGTGATTTAGCTTTGTAAAAAGTACTTAGTATAAATAGATTTTTCTGTTAGTAGACTCATATGACTAAGAGTATCAAGTGAGCATTTGTTTTTAGAGAGAAAAAGTATCTGAAAGTTCTCTGTACGAATTGAAGATTGATATAAAGAAAACTGTTTGATTGATTGATTCTTATATTATCATCTTGATATTATTTCATGATAAGAACTTGATTTTGGGAATTAATAGAAGCGTTGGTGCCGGAGGTTGTGGCAAATGAGAGGATCATGACTAGTTGGTCGGTAGTAGGGAGTCTGGGATAAATTGTGGTGAGTGCAAACAGTTGATCATGTTGGAGTGAATAACCTTCAATGTAAAGTGAGTCTGATGCCTTATGTTTTGAACAAATTGCTGGTGTCCTTCATGTCAAATATTTTGGCGTGTGGGTGTGCCTTGCGAGACATTCGTTTTGAAATGGTGACGACGCTTGTGAACGCGTGTTTGTTTTATTGCGTTGGGTGATAAATTTTGAATTTGGTTGTGGGAGAATTATTTTATTCTTTTTATAAATGAGTTAACTTTTGTTGTGCAAATCATAACAACATTTGATCGTATGGTTTTATAAATGAGAGCCGACTAACTCGCTCAGTGTATGTAGTTCTGTCTTATTACTATAATCGCATGAGTAAAATTCCTTGGAAGTATTTTTCATTTGTGTCAACGTAAATTTTGGTCGGCCGAGGTTTATTTTTATCGAGAGGATTGAGTGCGAACGATCTTTGATATCGTTTTGTATGGCTGCTTAAGTATGGCGGTGTTGTGTTGCATGCACTTAGGTTTGCATTGTATTGTGGTACTTGCTAAATTTTTTTTCAAACATGTCAAAAGTTTTAAAGTAATGGTGTTGTCATGCATGAAGGCTATGAACTCCCTAGGTCGTGAGAAATGTTGCAACTAGAATGAGAAAGGGATTGGAGAGTGTAAGTGTGTCATTCGAGTCGGTGATGATCAAATCTTGACCTTGGTGTTTCCTTTGGGGAGGGATAGTGAATAACGAAGGTCTCAGACATTGTCGATAGGAACATTCATTCGGTGGTAGCATACCCTCTTGTTCGGTAGCTCGAGAAGTGGTTGTCGACGGGTAGTTACGTCTGGGTGGAATTCGAAGTCGTCAAGATACTTATTATAGCGGCATGTTGATAAGTAGTGTTGTGGGACTTTAATGAGAGGTTATCAGCACTGAGCCAGAGTTCTGAAGTGGTCTGGGAAATATAATTCATAGCAGGTGGGCCTTGTGCTTTCAGCGTGTGAAGATGGTGGAGGACAGACTAGGTGGTGATGCGTTGGAAGAAGTAGGTTCCATTGGGAATCCTGGTTGGCCGGAGGCATTGTCAAAGTATCACCATATTGACTGTTGATGCTGAAGTCAACGACCAACAAATCATTGTCGGAACACTAAAAATTGAAGATATAGCTATGGGTATCTTGTTGAATCTTCGTGAGGAAGTAAAGAGTTGTTCGAAGAAAGGTATGTATCGGGCGTGATGGTGGACCACTTTGTGTGGGCATTATGGAAAATGGAAGATCGCTAGTTTGGGGAAGGGAAGCCCTATAAGGTTTTGATGGTTCTTATAGGAGTGAAGTTTGTGACACAACAGTTGTGGTTGCACTTTGAGCATTTTGATCCGCAAGGTGGTACACTTAATCTTATAGATTACTCGAATTTGATTCTGGCAAATTGCGATGAGTCGTCAAGACGACCTTGTGGCCTATCCAGATTCGAGGAAGATAAAGTCGTGAAATGTAGTTATTTCTATTATTGGGATTATGGTTGGTTTGAAGAGGGCAGTGTCTTGTACGTGTGCAAGCGATAGTGAAGATCTTAATTGTAGAGTGATGTTGTGGTAGGGTGTTGTTGGTGTGGAGAAGTTAGTGTTAATTCATGTCCAACTAGGCGTGTGAGTCATTGATGTGGTAATGGTCTCTATTAAGTTATGTAGTGGGCTGGTGTGGTTACAATAAGTTGAGCGTAGGTGGAAATCGTTGTTCGGAAATTTTTAGTGAGATATTCAAAAGTGGCAAGTATATCGTTGAGTTGTATGGGTGTTCGTTGGTGTTATGGTATTGCTAATTTGAGGATAAATTGTTCGAGTGATAGTTGGTGGCTACCTAAAAGAGGAACCTTGTGTTCTTAGGTTTCGAGGAATGGTTGGGCGAGATTATCTTATCCTGCTAATATTGGTGGAAATGTCGAAGGTTTTTAATTCGCGATATTTTGTAGTTGATATGAAGATCCGTGGGGTTGTGGGAGTAGTCCTTGAGTGTGAAGGAATTCTAGCGGATAGGTAAACCCTGTTTGAAGAGAGAGAAGTGCTCGGTGCCTTCGAGCATTGGGTATTGCTTTGGAAGGATTTGGTTGATTATTCGAATGAGAATTGTGGAAAATCGCTTGGCTATGCAAGTGTGCTTTCGGCACATTTGGGATTGCCATAAAAAGTGAGTAACCAAGAGTAAAAGTTTGGCTGGCGACACAGAAATGTGGTGTATGTTTTCGGATTGGCCGTTGGTGTGTATGTGAACTCTAGTGAGGGTGTGAGAAGGAGATTATAGTGTGTGTTATGGAACTGGTGTCGAGGAATCTAGATTGCTTTAGTGAGCCAGTCCTTGGAAGCATGTTTGTTGTTTTCGAGAAGCAAGTGGAAAAGGTGGTTGGATGTAGTGCTTGGCGTGAAAGACCTTTGAGTCAGACTTGTTGTTGCGTAGAAAAAGTTCCAAGTGAGTCTGTCTTCCAGTGTTAAGTTATTTGGAATAGTTTGGTGTGAGATTTGTCACACCGTGTTTAAACGAATGAAGCTTGGATTCATTGCAAATATGTTCGGGCAATTGTTGGATGTGATGAGAAATTGAAGTATGTGTCATTATGATTCAATCTGTTGGAGCTGGTGGTCTATGAAAGTAATAAATTGCGAAAGTTGTCTTTCATGTAAGAATTTGGGGTGATGACGTTGGGGCGAGGTATGTTAACGTGTGAGAATTGAGCATACCGAGGAGATGTAATCTATGTGGTTCAGAAAGAAAGTGCCCTTACACTAAACGTTTGTTATACTGAGGGAAGTGATTTTGCTTTGGTAGGTGACCTGATAAACAAAACTCATAGCGGTGGGTTCATGGTGATGTCTGAAGTTAACGTCATGTTAAGTTGGCGATTCGATGGGTTATTATCCTAGTCAGAAGTACGCGTAATTGTGACGATATCCCCGGATCAGGTGTGTGGACAAAGCGGACAATATCTGGTACGGTTGGCCTGAGTTGTTTCAGATGGTATGTTGTAAGTAGTACGTTCAGGTGTTACGGCTTAAGAGTTGAACATAATATTTCGGACAACTGAGTGAAGCTAAGTTGATATGATTGAAAGAACGTGAGCCTTGTAAATCTCAAGTTGAGAGAGCGCATCTTGACACAGAAGTCGTCCCCATAGAATGAAGTGGTGCGTTCAAGGAAAGCTATTGTTAGGCCACGTTTTGGGGTCCGTTGAAATTATGGTCAAAGTTGTAAAGATAGTGTACGATCTGGAAGTGTTCGATGGGAATTTGTAAAATTTGCATGGTGTTTCACGCCATTATTTAAGAGCATTTGTTGGGAATTGGGGCAACGATACGTTTACAAGGTATACGAGCGAATAAGAAGTTAACCTTTACCGTAGGGTCTAAGGAAGTCATTGACCGTAAGGTTAAGAAGTTAAGGATCAAAAGAGATCCGCCCTGTGAAAGTACAATGGCGATATCATAAAGGGCAAGAGGCAACGTGGGAAGTGAGATTGGGTATGACGTCCCAATACTCAGTTTGTTTAGAGATGGATTTTCGACGACGGAATTTTTTTTAGGGGGAGATATTGTAATAACCAGGTGCATTTGAAATAAATGTAGAGTTTGGGAGGGGTGGTTGCACAAATGCCCAAAAGTGTGAGGGGCTAGTTGTAAAGTGGATAAGATGAAGTTAGCCCTAGAGACACTTATCCCTCATTTATGGATTGCGGTTGAGAAGAATCGCTAGAGAAGAGGTGGAAGGCGATTTTGGAGGAAAGAAATCAAAGGGGCAAGTTTCAATCGAAATCAAGCCTACATTAATCTCTTCAAGGTAAGTTCTCTTGATTGGTGTCTCCTATTTTTGAAAATGTGTGGTCTATCATCTATGTCCTGATTAGAAAAGAGAAGTCCGTGTTCATGTTCTGTGGGGTAAAATGGAGTTTTGAGCCCTAAGAAGTTATCTCAAATCGATTGAGATTAATGGGTTGTGAGGTGTGGGTTTTAGTGGGTTTGTGTGTCGGTTCCAATCGTCGGAAATCATCTTCCCCGTGGGGAATGTCGAGTCGCTGTCGCCACCTAAAGTTCGGCATAGCCGAACCAGTTGAGAATACCCGGGAGTCGCTCGACCGAGGGTGACCCGAGAGTGACTCCACCGGGAGTTGGAGTAATGGGACCGAGGCGGGGACCCCGGGAGACGGGGCGCCTGGGAGTTACAAGCCCCGGGGAGACCGAATGGTGGTGTCGGGAGTCGGCTGAGACCCGGGAGGCGGGGTGGAGTCGAGAGTCGGCTGGAGACTCGAAAGACGGTTTGGGGTTGGTAGTCGGCTATAGGACCCGGGAGACGGGTTGTGAGCCGGGACTAACCCGGTTAACGTCGACTACCACCGCTTGTTTAAAGTTTTAACTCGGGCCGATACCCATGAGGTTTCTTTTGTAATCTGTTTAGAGTGGAGAAGTGGGACGTATTGTGGGACTTCTGCTAAACATTTTCTCAAACTGGAGAAGTGGGACGTATTGTGTATGCCTCATAACTATTCGGGTATATCCAATTTGTACGCCACTTCCCCAATTCGTTCAACGATCACAAACGGCCCGACGTAGCGTGGGCTTAGCTTTCCTCTCTTTCCAAAGCGTACCACTCCTTTCCATGTGGATATCTTAAGCATCATATTATCCCTGACTTGAAATTCTATATCCTTTCGCCGCTTGTCTGCATAGCTCTTTTGTCGATCACGTGCCACCTTCAATCTTTCCCGCACTTGGACTATTTTATCCGCAATCATCTGTACTATCTCGGGTCCTGCCAACTGTTTTTTCCCCAACTTCATTCCAACACAAGGGCATTCGACATTTCCTGCCATAGAGCACCTCATACGGTGCTGCCCCGATGCTCGCGTGGTAACTGTTGTTGTAGGCAAACTCAATCAATAGTAGATGGCTCTCCTATGAACCCTGGAAATCTAAGGCGCACACTCTCAACATACCTTCCAGAGTCTAAATAGTTTGCACACTTTGACCGTCTGTAACACCCGTAATTTCGACAAGTATTTGTCACCCGGAATTTCTGTGACTTATAAACAGTGGGGTTTTGTTGGGAAGTGTTTTGTTTAAAGTCCCTTAGGGTATCGGGGGTTTTGGCTTTGAAAAAGTTGAGTTTTGGGGCTTGAAAATGTCACAGTCGCAAAAGATGTACCGTGGCCTGGGGACACCTGGCGACATTGCCAGGAGACATTGCCCTAGGCAATGTCGCTGGTCATTGTCGCACAAAGGGCCCAGGATGCTGTTAAGTGCGGGATTTCAGCCTATTTCCTCATTTCTCTTCTCTAAAACTTCTCCACTCTCTCACAAACCTTTTCTTCTTCATTCTCCTCAAACCCTAACTCATTTTGGGTTAATTTCTTGAGTTCTTAAAATGTTTGGGAGCTTTGGCAAGTGTCCACCATTGTCATCTTCAACCTCAAGCTCATTGTTGAGTTTTCTAGGTTTTCACCAAAACCTAAGTGGTAAGTGTATCTCTTCCATTTCTAAACCCTAATATAAGATGTAAATGCTCCATTGATGATTTTATAAGTATTATGTTTCTCTATTTTCAGTTTGGAAGATTTTGGAGGAGTTAGGTCAAAAATTAGGGTTTTGGGTATAAGTTGAGGTTTGATGTAAAATGTTTGGGGAATGTTTCTATATGGTTGGATATGTTTATTTATGGTTGAAATTTATGGATCTAGGTTTTTGGAGGTTTTAGTTTGAGAATCCAAGTTTCTTCAAGAAAGCTTAAAATGGGTAAAATCTAGATTTAGCCTAAATCTAGCAAGGTGAGTTCAAGCTGACTTGTGAAAACGGTGTACATGCCAAAATGTTTATTTTAAAATGTTTCGTGTTTTACATGAAATTGTTAACTGCTGATAAGTTTTGTGTATTTTGAAGTAAAAATATATTTTACTTGGTAATTGTCAAAGTGTGAGTATTTTAATAAGTTTTCATATTTGGTAAACTTGGGTTGTATTAATCTCATGAAATGCTCATATACAGGTTTTGAATATTTCAACAAGTAAATATCATGACTTATGTATTCTTGGTGATCTTGTACAAATAAAGTCCATTTTATGATTTATGCATCTTCGGTGATTTTTGTACAAATGAAGTCTAATTCATGATGTTCGGCATTTTGATGTATTTGAGTTCGTAAACCATTTGGGAAAATCCTTGGTTCCAATACGTGATGAGTTTTGGGCTAATCACATATTTGGGTTATGTGTATGCATAAACGTCGTTTAAAGGAACTTCATTATTTGGGGGTCCATTGTTTATTGGTCAAATGGATTTTGAGCATTTTAGCTCGGCGTTGACTTAAAAGAGTCTTGAGGACATTTGTCCGGTTTTAATGGATCGATGTAGAGTCCAATCTATGATTCGCATACTAATGCATTTTATTGCATATTTATGATAATTACATGCTCGAGTGTGTTGGTCATTCATGGGTAGTCATGTAATGTTAGACTGTGTTGCATTGGATCCATAGGCACGTAAGTCAGTCTTATTTGATGGTCAAGTGGGTGGTACGGGGTTGGATTCCGGGACTCATGTTTTATGATCTTGTCCTTTCAAGTGTACACTAGGAGGGTTGAGTCCGGTTGTGCTATTGTGACAATGGGTAGGTCATGATGGGCGTTTGGGGCCTCCGCCATGTTAGGGCAATGCCATGGTTGTATCCCCGTGCCGAGCCTTTGGTGATATTCTTGATAATATTCGCTAAGGTCAGCTGTCTCTTTTGGTGTAGCTTGAAAGGAGTCAAAGGGACACTTGGGCTTGTATGTCGTGAAGTGTCATACGATTTACGTTGCATGAGTGGCATACTTGTGTGTTCCTCCACTCTCAACGGATGTGGGTATCCACCGTTGTCGGCCTGTAGTATTTTGGATATTTAATTGTCCTTACTTAAATGTTTGGATTTCATTCCATTTTATGGTCGCGTGAGTATTAAGTTTTAGTTCCATACTTTCGATGACGTATCATAACTATGTGGTTTGTTTTCCTTTATTTATGGGTCGAGTATTATACCCCCCGGGTTATGGGTGTTTTGGGATATGAAGTGTCATTCACGTTTTTACAAATTGGGTGTCGAATTATAATCCCGTTTTGGGTGAGTTATGGGTTGCATCGTTTTATAAAGAATGTTTGTTTTGGAGCGTTGTCTTTAAAGATGCATATTATTGGAAACTGAGTCGTTCTCATATGTAAGGCATATAAAATTGAAAGATTATGATTTTAACCGCATTCTTTCTTTTAAACAATTAATTTATATATGTTGAAAACTCTTGAGCTCACTAGGCGTTAAGCCTAACCTTTTCATTTGTCGGCATGTGCATCAGGTTCCAATTGGGGGTTTGGATTCTAATAGCTCTATGAAGAGTTGAGCCTTAGCTTTACACAAGTGTAAGTAGTTGGTGAAGTCTTTCGCGGCTTGGAGATGGTAACTATTATTGGGTTTTAGTCACACCCGTCCTTATTATAGATTGTATGTATAGAATGATACGCGTGTATTGAGGTTAAATCTTATATTGTGATTGTAGATGAAGCAATTATCGATATATTTAGAAAATTTTAAATTAGTTGTTATTTTTTTAGAATTGAGGGCTTTACAAGTTGGTATCAGAGCATAAGTTTGAGAGAATTAGGTATTGACCTTTGGATGCCTAGACTCAAGCTAGCGTTCTTATAAGTGATTGTAAGGGAAGTTGCACATTAGGTACCTTAAGATAAGATATTTGGGGGTTAATTGAGTCGCTAGAAACGGGAAACTTGTTGAGGGTCGCAAGGATGATTATGTACTGTACGTTCATAATGGCACCTGACCAGTGTTATGGTGAATCTACATGCAACATATGTATGCTTGAACTACCTTGGAATGATGTCGTTGGGGTAGTGAGAAAGTTTCTAAGCGAGTGATCTAAGGAAGGGTGGATGTGTATAGCAATGTCACTTTGGAGTGATAGTTAAGTGCGATGAATGCATTAAGTTAACCATCTTGAGTTATAATTATTGGTTGGGATTAGAACCATAAGTTGTTGAACCAATTCTATCTCAAAGAGAAATTGTAAGTTAACCAAATTAGTGGGATTGCTGCTCTAAGATGTTTGATGCACCCAGATGACAAAAGTATGGCGGGAAATTGAGGAGCGTAGTCTTAAGATGCTGAGTGCCGACCAAATTCATGCACGAAATTTATTTCTAAATAAAATTGCATAAATTGTTTCTCATGTTTTCAAAGTATACAGGGAATTATGTTGCGAAGTCTTGGTAAAGCGTTTAGCACTCACCAGATTTTAAACCGTGAGCTTAAGCATGCATGGAATGGTTTTGTTGCATGTGATTACAAATTTGTATTGAAATTATCTCTGTCCCTGTTTTGTGTTTAACGCTATTTTTGGAGTATCATAAGATCCGTGTTTTAATACCATATAGGGTATTGGGCAAGTAACTGTAGAATTTTTAACCTTGACATTGGATCTCCTCCACGTATGTTAAGGTTTTAAAGGAAGAGTTGTTCCCATGTTTTTGAGTCTGAACTTTCTTGGGGATTTTGGGTCTGTATGAGTTGCGTTGAATTTTATGGAATATCGTTTTGCGACTTTTTGGGCACGTGAGTGTACTTCGAAATGCGTGTGCTTTAATTTTATTGCGTATAAACTTACGGGCTTATTGGGTGTCGCATCTCATGAGAGTGTGTTAAAAAGGGTCACTTTATCTTACGCGGTGGTTTTGGAGTTTTGGCATTTTTAGACTTATTGTCATCTTACGCTTTTATGTTGGGAGATAGAAGTTTTGACACCGCTTGATTTTACCATCAATGAGTTTATGAAATTTTAGTTGGGTTTTATGGTGTCTTATCCCACATTTACACAATAAACCTTCTATGCCTATGAATCCATTGCATTATAGTCTATAACATTACATGACTCCGATTGAACGACCAAAGCACTCAAAACATGTAATTCTCAAATGATACGCAATAAACACAATCATACTCAAAACTCCACAACGGGCTATTAAAACCGAACAAATTTCCTCAAGACTCATCTTAGTCAAAACCGAGCCAAAAGCTCAACCATTTACTTTATCGTACAATAAAATTCAATGTAAACAATAAAACACATTTAACCAACGGTTATGCAAACACAACAACCAAAAGTATGCTTAACCCAAAACTCATCGTTGGTTGAGACAAACCATTTTTCAAATGAACTCATACCCTTATATTTCCAAAATGCCTCATAGCACAATAGTATATATTTTCCAAACGATTTTTAAGATCAAATACACTAAAAGGATATTTACATCAAATGACCTCCATCTATATCTTAAATCACCAAGGAAACATATCAACATGATTTATTTATCAAAATATCCCAAAAATCCCAAATGTAGGTGTTTTACAAGGTTAGACACTTCAAATACTCAATACCCACCAAATGATTCAACAATCTATAATTTTGTGTAAAACACATAAACGCCTTGAAATGAACATTTTTGGCATGTACAACGTTTTCACAAATCAACTTGAACCCGCCTTGCTAGATTTAGGTTAAATCTAGATTTTTCCCAACTTGAGCTCCTTTGAAGAAATTTGAATCCTCAAGAGAAATCTTCCAAACCTAGATCCATAAGTTTCTAACCATAAATATTCATATCTAACCATTTAGAATCGTTCCCCAATTATCTTATATCAAAATCTCCATTTTAACCAAAACCCTAGTTTTGACCTAACTCCCTAAAATCCTCCAAACTGAAATTTGAGAAACATAAACACTAGGAAGTCATAAATGGAGAATTTGTAACTCATAATAAAGTTTAGAAACTAATAGGATGAACTCACCACTTAGGTTTTGGAAAAAAACCTAGAAAACCCTCAATTTCTTGAAGATGGAGGTGATGATGATGAGCTCTTGATCTTTGCTTCCACTCCACCACCAAATACTCTTAGATATTCCCAAAACTAACAATATATCCTTGAAAATATCTCAAAAACGAAACCATAGCACTTTGAATCGCCAAAAACGGATTAGAAATGAGAGAGTTATGAATAAATGAATAATGGGGCTGAAAATCTGACTTTAAGTTGTCTGGTACTGTTGTGCTACATTGCCATGCGAATTTTCCATGGCATTGTCGCGTGACATAGTCTCTCAATTGGTCCAGAACACCCCCCCCCCCTTTGCTGCTACTTTGTCAGTGCGACAATGACACTGTCATAGTCGTCGGGCATTGTAGCCGGACCCGTACCAAGCCTTGAAACTCGACTTTTTCTATGTCAACACTCCTGAAACTCTTAGAGACTTAAAGTAATGTTTTCCCAACATAAATTCCACCATATACAAGTTGTAAAAACGTTCGGGTGATATTTACTTACCGAAATTACGGGTGTTACACGTCACTATACACTACAAAGTCATTTGTACCATCCGGCAAAGACAAAATAGGGGCACTACTCAACATTTCCTTCAATACCTGAAATGCCCTCTCTTGATCCTCCGCCCAAACAAACTTAACACTTTTCTTTGTCAAGGTGGTCAATGGGATGGCAATGCGCGAAAAGTCCTTGATGAACTTACGGTAATTGTAACACCCTGAAATCTACAAATAGCAATTTGTTTAAAATTTTCTAAACACATCGATAACTGATTCACCTACGACAACAATTTAAGGTTTAACTTCAAAAACACAAATCAAACCTTATACAAGGTCTATAATAGGGACGGGTGTTACTAAAAACCCAATAACAATCACTATCTCCAAAATGCGGAAGACTACCCAAGCTACTCTTTCACGTGCATATAACTAGCACTCATCCTTTCATAGTGTCGCTAGCACCAAATCCCATCCGAACATGATGCACATGCCGACAAATAAAAAGGTTAGGTTTAACGCCTAGTGAGTTCAAGAGTTTTTATCATAAACATATAAAGCAATAAACTTTAAAATGTTATTTAAATCGTGATTCCCAAAATGAAATGCATTAAGTATGAAAGCAACCTCCTTTCAACACTCACCATTTTCGTGGTTAAAAATCTGATGCAAAACGTTCCTTCAAATATAAACTCGAAACCTAATACTCACCCAAAGCATAACTGATAACTTTAATATTCAAATGCTGAAAACGTGGATAAACTCTATTATCCAAAATATCCAAAAACAAGGATAAGGTTCAATATATACCCCAAACCACAAAACATGGATGACAACCCATACCCAAAAACGTCACTGAAAACACGAATAATAAAACTCAATGTCCAAAAAACACCTTTCGGTGACGAGGGAGACATGATTACTTGCACGTAATGGAACACAAAAGTAGGTCACATAACCATGTAGTAAAACCAAAACACATGGATTATACTCATAAGAAATATTGAGCTTAACCCCTCTAGATCTTTTGCCCGTGGAGACCCAAACTCAACCCCTCTGGGTCTATACTTTGAGATGTCCAAATCCACACCAAACATACAAGCACATTTGGAATTACACCTTACTGCTCATGGGATGATGATCGACCATATAGGCCCACATCTTACTTACCATGAATCCCGACGCCTATTCTGTGCTATAATGAGGGAAACTAGTGTGCCATCATTTACGTAAAAACTTAAGTGCCTATGGATCCATAGCAATAAGGTCTAAAAAATTATATGACTCCAAATGAATGAACTAGCGAATTCGAAATATGTAATTCTCATATAACTATAAATCATGACCCAAGCTCTACGTTGAGCTATCAAAACTGGACAAATGTCCCCAAGACCCAACATAGTAAAAAACCGAGCCATAAACTCAACCAATTAATTGACCATTTGTAAAAGTCATAAAATATAAGCCCCACCATTTACAAGATCCCTGAAACCCGACTTTTTTAATGCCAATACTTCCGATACTCTAAGGATCTCACATCAATGTTTTCCCTACATAAGCCCCACCATTTACAAGTTGCAAAAACGTCCGGGTGACCTTTACTTACTGAAAATTACGGGGGTTACAATCCTCCCAACCTTAGAATGATTTCGTCCTCGAAATCCATTTCTCAGACAAAGCATTTCATTACCACTCTCAGCCCTTATTGGGTTCCCTCGATCCTCAAAATGTAACAACTAATCATAGACCTCAATGATGTCATTCTTCCAAAACATCATCTCCCTTTCCTAGGGGTTGTCTTTAACTCCATTCAACCTTGAGCTAGAACTCGATGATTTCTTGACGCAACTTCCACACCGATTTTCTTGAAGACTCTCACAACCAACATCCGCCTTGATATGTTACACTCACACTAGAGTGAACATCGAACCTTACTGGAGCAATTTCTAACCATACGATCTTGGTCGCCTCTCAACCTTAGGTGACACGTACTACCTTATGGGCAGCCTGTGACCTCAACTTATCACTGACTAATCCGTCCCAATTCAACACGGTTCTGAATCCATATTCTAATGATCAACACCAACCCAAGAATTGCCAAAATTCTTTAATAATTCAACTTTGATATTGGTAAAGCCTTCCTTCCAAGGACGTAGCAGTATTCTTTCCTGGGAGTTGGTTAGTTCCAAATAGGCTATCGTGCAACTCCGAGCTATTCTCAAACCTCAAACATACAGTCGATTTGATCGTTACCACATCAAGGAAATCTTAATCATCGATACTTAATTACAAACATCTAATCTCTTCAAAGTTCCATCTCTTCGAGGCTAACACTTCTTATGATCCTGGGATACTTCCAAGCATTCCAAAGACCATTGACCTCGAAAGAACGAGTCGATGCCTAAAATCAATATAGTTACCATGAAGACGTGGGTATGCCAAGAAGTATCTCATTCCTTGTTGCACTGAACCGATCCCCAAAAAGACTTAAGGTTGACACCTAATATGGAAACGAAAACCCCAAATCATACAGCCTTACGAACAAACCATAACATCATCATTATTCACGAATCCCCATGAAGATGGTACACCACCGACACGTAACATGTAGTCGTACAATTAACCCACCAATTCAAACCCAACCATACATAACAACCGCACAAGGCTTTAATCTGAAGATTTTCCCGAAAGTAGAAATATCACCCATTAATTAACTAGGAGAAGGCATAAATCTAATACCTCAATTACTCATGCGTGCAACGATTCATAACTGAAACCCATAATTTAAGACTGCCACAGTCAAATCATCTCTCGCTTCAAATCCCAAGGACTCCTTTAGTCCTAAATCACAATTCTTTTCATAAGAGGGTTTAAATCTTTAGCTCTAATGAGTTCAAGGTTTTTCTACTATAGGACTCAACAACTATGACAATCGAAAAGTTCCGTAAGATTTTTCAAACACAAAATCTTTATACGATTAATTGTACATGTAAAAATCCGCTACCGCTTACTCAGCAGTTGTGCAAAGTGGTCACAAGTGCCACACATATAATACCATTTTGAAAGTCATTTGATCATTACTTAAACTAATAACGACAATAATAAAAGATGCGCAATAACCTTTTCAAATGGACCGCTATGGTCCGAATATGCATCACTTTATGTCATGCATGTAAAATAATTTCCCGCACTAAAGCGGTGTGCAACAAATGTTTGCATAAACTACAGATAAATTGGTGTTCTTTCCTACGATAAGGACTCAGAAACGATATCCGATCATCCTACAACATCGTAGTCATGTTGCTGAGACAATGTGTTAGAGCACATATTTGTTAGATTCAAGATCATAAAGATTGAAGATTAAAGTCAAGCAAGTCAAAGCTTCAAAAGTCAACTCTCAAGCATCAAAGTCAAAGTCTTTGTAATAAAGTCAAAGTCTTGTGTTTTAATCTTGTGTTGTATTGTTGGTAGTATAAATAGCATTTGTTGTCTTTTGTAATCGGTGGTGGTAAGTCATTGTAGTTGTGAGCAGATTAGAGAAGATCTACATTGCATATTCATTCTAGAGAGAGAAAGTGTATGTAGTGAGAGAAAGTTGAGATTTGTAATCTTTGATTCAATATCAATGACATGTGATTTACAATTTCTCATCTTGATTGTTTGGTACGATTAGAACTTGAATATCTGGGATTATTGTAACACCCTAAAAATAGGGATAACAAAATTTTTCCCAAAAGGAGAAATGGTATATAAATTGCCTTAGCAAGAGCCTCCCAAAAATGGGGAAATATAAATACATGTTTAATCACAATTGTAACTGATCGGACAATAAATAACAACCGATTAATCTAATTTCTATATCTAGAAAAGAGATTACAAAAAGGGTGTCATCTATAACCCAAACGTCTTCTCCAAAAAGATATGTCCAAATGCACAATCCCCAAGCTCTCACCTAAGCAACTACGCCTGCTTAGAAGCGGCGCCACTAGAACCTGAGATACACATCGACACCAAACAAGTGTTAGGCCAAAAATCCTAGTGAGTTGAACAAGAAAATAGCATATTAAAGCATTTACAATTCTTATCAGCAGTTAACCAAATTTCATCAATGTGGAGTTAACGGGGGATACCCATAGCACCAATCAAGTTCCACCCAAAGAGTCGATATACCTTGATGCCAACTACTATGAGTGACATCCGAAAGGCCCGACACATTCGAGGACTACAACCATGGCATTACCCCGAATGGCGGAGGTCTAGGCACATACCCACACGGTGGCACCCAAGACTACATCCTCCTAGTGTCTACTGACTTGGTTTGTCCAACATACTTTATTAATAAGCCTCAAGGCACATCATGACCAAGAATATTATCCATACCAACCATGGGTACAATATTACAAGCCATTTAATATGAAGTCCATAACGAGACTACTATAACCACAATTTAATCATGTAGTTTTGACCCATAATCATGTAGTTTTGATCCATAGTAAGATACACATATACATATCCCAATACTCAATGTATAATACGAATACACATGGTTTCATAAAGAAAAACCCCAAATACTTGAGTATATAATATGAACATTTCAAGTAGGATGCAAGATGATAACAAGTAATGGATTATGATGTGTATCTAGTTTTGACAAAGGATTAGTAAACTCACAATCTAGGTTTTTGACCAAAACCTAGAAAAGATGAAAACCCTAGTTGAAGAAGATGAGACTTGAATCTTGAAAACCACTCAAATAAATGCTCTTCAAGATAGGTTGAAACTCAATAAATGAAGTGTAACCACCCAAATCCTTTGAAATAAATGCTCTAAGGTAGCAAGAGGGAGAAAGTAGTTCCAAACCCTAGAAAATCGCCTCCCAAATCAGTGTGTGTGTGTGTTTTGTGATTTGGAACCGAGAGTAAAGGGGGTTTTGGGGACCTGCAGGTCGCCCCGCGACTTGTGCCGCGACTTGCACCCGCGGCATAAGTCGCCCGCTTGCTCAACATTGCGAACTCCAGTGGGTTACGCGACTTGTGCCGCGACTTCCACCCGCGGGATAAGTTGCGTGAGTCACTGTTTCCCAAGGATAATTCTAAAGCTTCCAAACTAAACCAAACAATCATATTTAAACAAGATAACAATTAAGCATATAAGTTCTACTTTGTTAAACACAAACTATAAATGGGGATAACGCTTCTTCATGTCATCCTCGGACTCCTAAGTGACGTTAGCACCACGATGGTGCTTCCATTGGACCTTGACCATGACTACGTCCTTATGTCGCAACTTCTTCACTTTTGATTCCAAAATCACTTCCAGTTCTTCCACACAACGGTTTCTATTATCAATCCGAATTTCCGCTAAGGGTATCACACTTTCCTCCTCGGCTAAGCACTTCCAAAGGTAACACACGTGAAAGAAAGAACTTGCAGAATTTGAACTCGCAATGTTGTTAGAAGGAATTTGCAGAAAGCAGTATTTTGAAAGAATTTGCAACAGAGAATTTGCATGCTTTAGTGTTTGATAAATTCGCATGTCAGAATTCGCAAAGACCTTGAAGCTGATATTTTATTAAGTATAGAATTCGCACAGTAGTTATCTGCGAAATGCTCAAGGATTCGCAGGATAACATTCCTTGAAGATGAAATTTGTGTAAGTGTAGAATTCCTACATATGTATGTTGCGAAAAGTGAAGATTTCACAGATGAGAGAGTTGTGAAAAGTCTAAGATTCGTAGGCTAGTGTGATGCGAATTCTGAGGATTCGCAGGTATGAGGTATGCGAATTGCGAGGATTTTGCGGATAGGCCCTTGCGAGATGTAAGGATTCGCATGGCAGCCTATGCGAATTGTGGAGCTTCAGCTTAGTCTATCTTGCAAATTGTGCTGATTTGAAATAGTGATCTGCGAATTGTTGAGCCTATGCGAAAAGTTTTGATGTTTTTGAAAATTGACTGTTCTGAACCAGTTTAATACAAGTTTGCCCTGTTCCTAAGCTTTATACGCGTAATGCATATGTGACATCACTCTTATCATACGTTGGTCACATATCTCTAACAATTGATCTACATTTCACGAGTGCTCATGTTTTTCAAAGATTTTTAGTTTCTGGATTTGATGATTTGGTCTCTGCTTGGATTGAGTTAGCTGCTTAAGCATCTGCAATCATCATTCTGGAAAGCTTCTTTTGTGGTTAGACCGTTGAGAGCACTTTATCACTCTTCTGAACTGATCACTCAGTTGTGTGAGCGACTGCAATCATTGTTCTGATGCTTGAGTTGTGATTCAGAATCCTGAGTGCTTATAATTATCTAGCTGATTCGTGAAGAAAGGAGTTCTGGGTTTGATTGTTCAGTATTCTGGAAAGCAGTCAGAAAATGAGCATATTCTATCAGTTGTTGAACATTGCTTGCCTTCTACCCTTGCATTGTAGTGTTGCTACCGGATGCTACCGCCCGTAAGCTTATCAGATGAAGTTCTTAAGTTGAATTCTTATTTCAACTCATGGTTCAAAGACAGATCAGATGTTATACACTGAAGATGCACTTGGGTGTCACTCCATAATCCACACATATCATTCTTGTGGGCGTTAAGGAATGTGTTGGCTTTACTAAATTCAAAAGTTGTCTTTATGTGTACACAGTCGAGGTTATAGTCTACATCAGATCTGATATTTCAGTTGATACTCCGAGGATAAGAGCTACATTCTAGAGGGAGCTAGAGGAGCTTTGAAGTTTATGCAGCACTAAGTTTTATAAAGAAATCAAGGGGGAGAGGAGCTGAAGCTGGAGCTGATCAGAGAATGATTACTTTACAAAACTTAGGGGGAGAATGTTAGAACATAAATATGTTCACTTTAGAAGTTTAGTAAAGTAATCAACATTATTGTATTTGGGCCTTGTATATGGGTTTGGGCTTTAATAGTGTACAAGAGTATTGGGGGTATAAATAGAGTCTGTTTAGTTCATTTGTAGGTAAGTTCATTTCAAAAATGTAGAACGTACGAGTTCTTGTGTTCTGTAGTTGTAGATTTACTTTCAATAAATAAACTACAGATTTCCTCCCTAATTCCTTGTTATCTTTTATAATCAATTCAATCTTTGATCTCATTAGACCTAACACAATGTAAAGACTAGAGAAAGGAAATCTCTATGCGATATAGTTTTGAAAAATTTAAGATGCAAGAATATGTATTAAAAATTGCAACATATATAAGTTTAGAATAATTTGAATTGTTTCATATATTAAATTATATGTATTCAAATTTATAGTTCCAAATTCTTAGGATGAATGTATAATACAACTTTTAGTTCATCATATGTACGTATAAAATTCCATCATCGGATGTCTAAGTCGAGATGTGGTTTAATGGGCCTCGCATGTCTAGGTTTTCGAATTCAAATGGGCCATTTGGGCCCTTGGGCGTATGTATGCATTTTTTAAAGTTTGATTGAGTTGATTCGACACTGTAATTCCTTTTGCGGATATATCATATAATGTTTATGAAATTGTGAGCTCCTTATAAGTTTTTAGTAACAGTTACTAATAATTTTAACTTGTAAATTGCAGGGGACTTAAGATACTACATATGTGTACGCATATAAACTTGTATCTAAATCGAAGTACATACATAAGAGATGGTTTAAATGAAAATATAAAAAGATTGTGAATATGAGAACATTTATTGGCAATTGCACCAAGGTAATAGATCATAAATTGATAAACCTTTTTTTATTAGTAGTGTTAAGTTGAGAGAATGATTTCATTAAATTTACCCTTTTCCAAAATTAGTTTAATAAAACTTTATATTTTTAATCAAGAATATTTAAAACATAAGCAAAAACGGAATTAACTAAATTATATAAAACGTATTTTACGCATTGTCCAACTTCAATCGGAGTTTGACAAGTGTATTTTCATATGTGGAACTCTATTATCTATATCTATACTATATTATAAAGCACGGATAAAAAACTATTAAATACAAATTATTAGGCACAAGGTATCATCATTTTATGCAAGATTTTAAAAATCTTTTAATTTACAAGTATCAAAACACAAAATACATATTACTACTGCAGGCTTCTAACACCCACCAATTTGGTATGTACAGGACCTTCCTTTTATGCAAACATTTCCATGTATCACTATTAATTAGTATATTATATTACTATAATTTTGTTTTAATTATATTATTAAATATGTAATTGGTTATTTTTTCTAGATGTCATTAAAATATATAAGATAATCATTGAATTCTAAAAAAATACTTAATTTTTTATATAAAAACATTATATTATTAAGCCTAAATTAAACAAATTTATAAAAAAAATAATCACTTTCTTAAAATCATCCAAAATCGTACTGTAAATCGACAAAAAAAAAATGAAACATTAAAATCGTGATGTATTTCACTGCATTGCGCGAGTATGCTTCTAGTAATAAATAAACAAATGACGAACTTGCATTTGTAGCTTCAGATGAAACATCACATGTTCACGTGGATGGAAAAAATATGGTTATAAAAAAGTGAAATTGTATAACAATATAAATAGCAAATTAAAAACAATAAAAATGATTGTTTTTCAGTATAATTTGTTTGGGTTCAATTTTTAATATTGGAACATCACGATTGTTAGATTACACCCAAAATATAGAAGATAATCAAAACTAATATATAGTGTAAAGTCAAGGAGGGTTTTATGTATTTATAGAATCTTGATTATAATTAGTGAATCAAGTCCTAATCTTCAAGGACCTGTTCTGTTAATTTATGTTAAAAATAAATGGTACATGTGATATGTGGCTAAAATTCTTCTAAATTCGATTGAATTTTCTGAGGTCTATAAATCAAACTATTCGGCGTAAGCACACAGTTCACTTTTAAGCCAATCAAAACCCAGAAAATGTTTATAATTAAGCTTGAATATATAGAGCAAAAATCAATGGTTGAATGTGAGAAACCGCGACAGAGTTTAAAGCCCCATATATGTATGACCTCGAATCAGCTTACACGTATCTCAACTAATCCCAGGTCTTGGAGAACAGCTAGAAAAACCTTCAGTGTCAGAAACGTTCAGTATAACCTTCTTAAAGTATCTCGACTAATCCCAGGTCTTTAGAGAATAGCAAGAAAAACCTTCAGTGTCAGGACGGCTCAGAAAAACCTTCGGTGTCATTACTCAAACCGATGACCTCTAAGGAGAATCCTTAAAGGCCTAAGTTTTATTGTTAGTTAAGCTAACCCCACAAGGTTAATGGCTTCGAATAGTTAATGTAGTTTTGTTCGGTTTTCAAGTACTAAGATGATGATATGATTTATTATTGACTCCGGTAACATTTGATAGATTAATTTTAAAGTTTTTTCTTATGAAAGAACAATTTAGAACTCGAAAACCCCTAGTTTTAAGAAGGTTAATTTGGGACTCATCTCTTAATGTATTTTAGCGATTTTGGTGTCAAATATCACAAAAATTATTGTTAATGTAATAGTATGAAAAGTCCTATAAAAAAGCTCAGAATTAAACCAAATGACTAAAAAAATGGGACATGTGTGTTGTGTGTAGCGCCGTCGTCGGGTCAAGTAAACAAGTAAAACGGGGCGGTTTTCTGGGCCAGAGCTTGTCCAGATGATAGTTTGGATATGGGCCATCACTTGTTGGACCAAAATGTTTAGAGATCTTTACCCAAATAGCCATTTTACACTAAAAAAATTGGTATTTTAGCCATTTTCTCTCATTTTTACCCAAATGTCACTACATCCACAAAAATTAGTTCCGCAATTGTGGACCTAGCTAAAAAGACACAAAAAAAAACAGACCTGATCAATTTTCTAATTTTTTTTTTGCGGACTTGGGCATGATTTTGCGGACCTAGGCATGAAAATTGCGGCCCTAGGTCCGCAATTGCGCACATGGGCCTAGCAATTGCGGATGTAATGATATTTTGGTAAAGGAGGAAGAGAAATGACTAAAAAACCAACTTAAGAGGATAAAATCGCTATTTGAACTAATTTCTCAAATGTTTACATTTATTATTTTAATCATGAGTTTTAAGTTGGATCCATTATGGATCAGGGTTAAATCAAGTTATTAACTACATTAAGGGGTTGTTTGGTTGGTTTTACATTAAGTTATGTATGGATAAAATTGTCTGTATGGATTAATCTGTCTGTATAGATTTGGAAGGCTTTTATTTTAGAGAGTTTTTTCATAGATGGAATGAACGTGTTTTTTAATGGGAGGGACTGGTTTGGAAAAAACTTGGCTTTCTGTATAAAGTTCCCCCTTGAAATCTTACTGAATAAGTCACTTTCTATATTATTAAGCCGCTACCAAACAGTCATGTATAGCTGACTGAATAAGCTGTGTCTAATTAAGCTACTAACAAACAGGCCCTAAGACTTTTCTCATATGGGCTAAGTATATTTCTTATGTGTTGTGGGCTTGTGACTATTTTGAACTTGAGATCAGTTTTGGATTATAAATGTTGGGCTGTAGATTGTAATTATGTATATATACTAAAAATTATTTAATAAAAATATAGCTATTAATTAGTTAAATTATTTAATTAATAGATTTCGTATTAATTTTCACATATAAAATATTAAAGTAAATAATTATAAAAATATTAGGAAGTAATGGAGGTTTTGGATTAAGGTTAAAGATTGATGTTATGAATAAATCATTATATGATTTACTTTTGAATTGAGTCATTAAAGCACTTTATCTTATGGGTAAACCCAAAACAAGATATTGTATTTAATTACATATTACATAGGTATTATTTTGTAAATGATACTCTAATTGCTCAATGGTTGCGATAAGTACAATAAGCAAGTAGCATCAAACGGTTATACAAACATATGTGTTATTACAAGAAGATATTATGAAATAGTTATGATCTCCGATTTGTTATGAACGACCATTGGTTATGGACAAATCCTGACTTGGGGTAAATTGGGACTTCGGCATATAAACAATTGTATTACAAGATAAAATAACTGAAGTTATTTAATTTTGATAAAAAGTGTAAGTTGAGAAGTGGTTCTGATAAGTAAGTTGATTTTGAGGGTTTTGTTATAAATTTGTAAGTTTACTTGAGAAGAAACTCTCCTTTCTCTTCATTTCTAGAATCATGAATTTCACCTAGTGAGTGTGTGTGTGTGTGTGTGTGAGTGAAGAATTCTTTGGAGAAGATTGTTGGTGGAAGAAAGAATAAAAGAAGTCTTGAAGAATCTTAGCTTGGAATCTCTTTTAAGGTATGCAACCTAGGGTTTACTTTAAATTTTGGGTAGAGGTTTGGGTTTCTGAAATATCATGATTTGAATTGGTTGTTCAAAGTTCTTTGATGGCAAAACTCTTTTATGGTCAATTTTGGATTACCTTTTAGTTTCGAAATTTTTGATCCTAAGTGTTATTGGCGGTGTGTTCTTCATGTTATGATTATAGTATTTTTTTTTCTTAACGTTCCTTACTTGATGGGATTAATCCTTTAATTTAGTAACTTGATATGATTAAGGAGGCTAGGATTGAATATAGAGGTTTCTTGGGTTAAAATCATATTTGATGATTGTTTTATGGTAAAAATATGGAATTTGTGTGAAAAGGAAAATTTGGGTGAAAAGGAGTGAAGCAGGTCGAAGAGAGCCTATTATAAGATATTTTGGGATATTTTAGGGGTGTTGCGTGGTCATTAACTTGGGGGTAGGTTCTTAGATTGGATTTTAAGGTAAGGAAAGTGGCTAACCATCAAGGTTTTAATTGGCACTTTAATTACTCATATTCAGGTGCTCGGGTTTGAAATCTACTATCGTTTAGAGTCTATTATAAGACATTTCATGATAGGTGAGTTTCCTTGTACTTTTTCACTTGAAATGCATCCTAATTATTATTGATATGCTATTTGATCCTAGTTATTCGTTTATATTGTGTGTTATATTTAGTTGATTGATTTAAATCAAGGAGTCTTGATATTGGTATTTAAGGAATAAGGTAACTTACACAACACGAGTGATGTGAGTGTGACTGTGATGTTCCACATAAGAAAGTTAACAACACAACCCATGAATTTGTTTCATGTGGTTCCACTGTCGATATTGATTGTGATCAAGTCTGAGTGCTTACTTTTATTACTTATGCGAGTGTTGTGGCTAGTTACTCTGTGGAGTGTAGTATGGGGAGCCTACATCGTCTTTAATTGGTATAAATCACTTTATTAAACTGAGATTGTTTGACTTTATGCTGACAGGGAAATTCGTCGGAAAAGTCACCCGAGCGGGTTTCCTGATTTCCTTAAACTGATCAATTTCTTTATTTATTCAATTATCTTTTTTCCTTAATAATAGTTATCAATTAAATAGATAGTTTTAGTCTACAATTATGTTTCTTTTCCATAATTATCTTTATTTAGTTTCCTAATTAGTTTATGGTTGGAATATTTTCCATAGTTATCTTTCTAGCCTAGATTATAAATAGGATTATTCTCTTTATTGTTTTTCATATATTACCAGTTCAATAAAAGTTCTCTTTGGAGAGTTTGAGTTTTCTCAATAATTCTTGAGTTTTACGCTTGCAAGCTCGTTAAGCCTTTGGATTAGACGCTTGTCAATCCTTCTCGGTTTTCCTATTGCGTCAATTGGTATCAGAGCACAGACTTTAATGTCTCTTCACTTTCGAGATGGCAGACCAACCGCCACCACCACCCCTCACTAGAGTAGATCTTGATGGGATCACAGTGGCTTTCACCGCAGCTCTCAACACTATGACAACAACCTTCACCAATCAAATTAACGCCAACAACATTGAACAACAACGATGACACAAGCAAGGAGATCGAAATCGACTACCACGTGGTGGTCGAGACAACCGGACGTTAGTTCATGCTCCGACTCATAATCTAAGGAGGAAGTCGAACCACCTCGTAACGACCCGAATTACCGGATGAAGGCCGATATCCCCTACTTCTATGGAACCAAGGGCGTAGAAAAGTTCCTAGATTGGAAAATCGAGGTCGACCATTTCTTCGATATCATGAAGATCCTAGGACATAAGCAAATAAATATGGTTGCTTTCCGGCTAAAGAGCACTACCGTCGTATGGTGGGACAAGCTAGTAGCACAATGACAAAGGCAACAAATAGGCATGGTACGATCATGGAGGAGAATGAAACAACTAACGATGGAACGATTCCTACCGGAAGACTATGACAAATCCTTTACAAGATGTATTTGGATTGTTCACAAGGCTAGAGACCGTAACTGAATATACCACAGAGTTTTTACGACTCTCCGAACGGAACAAAGTTGATGAAACAGAGGGACAGAAGATTGCTCGATACATCAACGGACTAAGAAGTTCAATACAAGAGAAGATCGGACTCCAAAGTGTGTGGAACGTAACGGAAGCATCAAGTTTAGCCATGAAGGTAGAACTCATGCAGAAGTCTATTCGAGACTCATCTTATCGCAGGTATTCTACACCAACTCCCACTGAAACTTCTAGATCTACACTCGATAAGGGGAAAGAGTAGTGTCGCGCGAAACTCCTTTATACCCTAATCCTCCCCGAAACACTATCGGATCTCAAAACAAACCCATTGCACCAAAACCGATCAACCCCTATGCCAAGCCAACCGACCACCGATCCAATGAGTGTAGCAACCGGAAAACTGTCAGGTTCGTAGACGACAATGAAAGTGAAGGAAAGGACGAATACAAATGAGTTGAATTTGCGGAGGAAGAATTCAAAGAAAAGGTCAACATCGTACTTCAATGAGTCCTTCTATCTTTAAAAGAGGAGTGCCAAAGGAAGAACCTTTTTCCGGACCTATTGCTCCGTCAGCAAAAAAAGTTTGCAACTTGATCGCAGATAATGGGAGTTGTGGAAATTTGGTGACTCAAAAGTTAGTAGACTACCTTGGTCTACCAACTCAACCTCATGATGCGTCGTGTTCACTCAAATGGATAAAGAAAGGACCTCAAGACCGTGTAACTCAAGTTTGCAAGGTTCCCTTATCCATAGGCAAGTGTAACACCCTCAAATCTGAAAATAGCGACTAATTTTAAATTTTCGATAATACATCAAATAAGGAATAATTCCTTTTCTAAAAGTCAACACTTGATTACCTATAATGGCAATCTAAGATTTAACATTAACAATAAATAATTCAGACCTTACATATAGTCTGATTAAGGGTGGGTGTTACTAAACTCCAACAACGATCGATATCTCCAAATGCGGAAGACATCCCCAATTTCCTATTTACTTCTTGTGCCTATAACTAGCACCCATTTCTTCATAACGTCACTAGTACCATTCCCCAACGAGGACCTGATGCACATGCCGACAAATAAAAAGGATTAGGCTTGACGCCTAGTGAATTCAAGAGTTTTCATCATTTATATAAAACGGTAAACTGAAATAATGTTATTTAAATCCCAAATTGTAAAATGAAAAGCATAAAATATGAATGCAACATTTTTCTCCAAATCCACCATTTTTGTGATGAAAATCCAATACAAAATGTTAATTCAAATATGAATTCGAAACCCAATACTCACCTAAAACGTGAATAATGCTTTATGCACAATTACTGAAATTTCAGATAAAACTTTATTACCCAAAATATTAAAATATAAGTAAGACTCAATACTCAAAATCATAACTTATGGAGAACACTCCATACTCAAAACGTCACCGAAAATATGGATAAAACTCAAGACCCAAAACACCACCTTTCTATGACGGGGGAGACCCGATTTCAATGGTTAGTGGTGGAACACAAAAGTAGGTCACCGTTCCACGTTATAGAGCTCATCCTCAGGATCAACGGCCCCAATGGGATAAGTTATTCATGATTCATACACGAGGCCCCCGATGATCCTAGGTCCAGTCATTCACTAGAAATTACACCATGTGGCCAATGGCTAGTATCCGACTCCCATAAGACCGTACCAAGTTGCCCCTGATGACCCAATGCCTATTTCAAGCTATAATATAAAAACTGACTCAAAAATTACAGCTTATGGTTAATAACAGATGCTCGAGTACAAGAGCTCACACTATAGTGCCCCCGATGACCCGATCCCTATTCCTGGCCATAACATGGGAATAACCGTCCCATTTAAAACCATAAAGACTGACTCATATGCCTATGGATCCATTGCATTACAGTCTAAATTTACATGAACCCAAATGAATGACAACGCACTCAAAGCATGTAACATTTCAAATAAATATGACATAACTGCATATAACTCCAAAAGCCCGATATAGAGAGAAATTAAACTGCACACATGTCCCCCAAGACTCATCCAAGTCAAAGTCGAGCCAATAGCTTAAAAACACCATTGATTATAAAATAAAAGTCATCATGAACAATAAAATGTATTTAACCAACATTTATGCAATTAAATGCCCCAAAGTTTGATTAACTCAAAAACCTATCATGAGTTGGGATAAATCGCTTTCCCAAATGAAATTATGCCGTTAATAATTTTAGAATGTTTTATAACTCAATAATATACACTTTTCATACGATTTATAAAACCAAATACATAAAAAGTGCATTTACGTCAAATGGCATCCATTTATACAATAAATCATCAAAATAACATATTAATACGATTTCTTTATCAAAAGGTCCAAAAACTCAAAGGTGGTCATTTTACAATATTTATAAAATTGAATGTATCCAAAAATGTAAATTTTATCGAATAAGCGACACATTTGATAAACATCAAGTAAGACATTTTTAATACTTTAAAATGGACATTTTTGGCATGTACAGAGTTTTTGTAAATCAACTTGAACTCACCTTGCTAGGTTATGTTAAATCTAGTTTTCATCCATATCAACTTCAAACTATTTAAAAACATTTAATCCATACTACCCATAGATTAATTCATCAAAACCTATCTAAAAGCTATAAATTTAAATTTTCAATTTTGAAATCCTTAAACCTTAAACGAACTTATCAACAAAAGTAAATACCTCAATTTAATTCATTCGCAAAATACTAACAACCCCACTATTTATCATATAAGATATTTCTTCCAATAAATAGCTTTAATAACATCAAAATTATAATATTTCAAGAACTCTAAATTTTACATAATAATTAGAAAAACCTTAAATTAAAAGGTTAGGGAGTTTATACCTTTCATCAAAAATCTTAATGTTCTTCAATATTCTCTTGAAAAGCTAGCATTGCATCTTTATTAAACCTCAACTTAGATATTCAACCATCCTTATCAACTAACCAAATCACACACACACATATATATATATATATATATTTTCTTGAATAATAGAGGAATACAATAGCCTAAGAAGTTTAATGGGTGCCCTCCGTCAGATCTCACTATTGTCTCTCTCGAGAAAAGTTACTTTCCTTTTAAATATATAAAAATTTGACGCCCTAGCAATAAATAAATGGTTAGAAGAAATGGGTTTGCATGTTGGGCCATGAGAAGCGACTTCATTCACACTCTGGGCCTGACACTTTAATGGGCCGAAGCTGCTATCTCATTATAAAGAAATTGAAAATGCGCTCCACATGACTCGAACATGGTACCAATAGTAGCATGTAGACGGATGTGCTTACCTACCTTCCATGACTCGTTTTTCTATTATATTAGCCTCATTAATTATTTTATTCTTTCTTCCAGCAGATCCGACTTTTTCTCCCAACTTTGGCATTGGTTTTGGGTCTTATGCGAATCGAATTTGCAAAAACTCAAAACAGGAAGATTATAGTTATAAGTGTTAATTTTTCATAGAAACTTGAATCACTTAAATCGGGGTGCGTTTCTTTTGCAACCCAAACAATTTGTACAAATTATGCAAACCAATCTTAGTTGTTCATCAAGTCTAATGAATATATTATTTTATTATGTTTCCTAATTTAAAATCATGATTATAATGAATAAACTTAACATTTTTCATATATATCACAATCATTATTAATGAATCATAATCATTATCCATAAATATATCTATTGTTTCCTAATATAGTGGTTTGCATAGTTTGTACAAATTGTTTGGGTTGCAAAAGAAACGCACCATGTATATATATATATATATATATATATATATATATATATATAGTGGAAGGATATTTTGCAACCCACATCTTAACCGTTGGATTCATGATCGACGGTTATTTTATTTTTATTTTTCTGTTTTTTTTTTAATTAAAAATATTGGTCCCCATATCTATTGTAACCGCCGATCATGAATCCGACGGTTAAGATGTGGGTTGCAAGGTTTGCAACATTTTTAAGGGTTG
Organism: Arctium minus; assembly: GCA_954870635.1. Classification (NCBI taxonomy): domain Eukaryota; kingdom Viridiplantae; phylum Streptophyta; class Magnoliopsida; order Asterales; family Asteraceae; genus Arctium; species Arctium minus. Next base: position 150,898,228 of record OX941081.1, read on the forward strand.
CAAATGAAACAACCTCTCTCTCTCTCTCTCTCTATATATATATATATATATATATATATATATATATATATATATATATAGGGTCCCCTTCATTTGCTAACCACGACATTGGTGCTAACCGTGCTAATCAATTTTCGATCAATCAAAAGCTTCCTAGAGATTATGTCATGCGATTAATGATTTTAAATATCAAAGGGCAATATTGGTGTTTACCAATTCACGCCCCATCCAATCTCATTCCATATTTTGAGGAGTTTGTTATGGTAATTATCTATTCTTTAAATGTAATATTTTTAAATTAAAATTTGATGTCTATCAAGTTAATATGGAAGTTATCTTCTACCTAATTTTAAGCATCCAATAACTTTCAACCTGCATGAACATATGCTCATATGCACAACTCCTAATGATAACTTCTTACCATATTCCCATATGCACAATTACCAAACAATGCACATATGCATATACAAAATTATAAAAGTAGTTATCTATGTGCAAAAATCCACAACAATGCATACATGCACTTTCAAAATTCAATAAAATATGCTTATACGCACAGATTCCAAACATAGTTCTATTTTTCATGCCTATATGCAGAAATCCATAACAATGCATACATGCACTTTCAATTTTCAATAAAACATGCTCATATGCAGAGACCATCCACAAATACATAACAATGCATATATGCACCATAATAATTACTATTTGAATCCACATGTTGCATTATTTAACATTCAAAATTCCAGAAGAATGGGACTCCAAACAAAAAAACCATAAGATTGTACAATTTATCGAAATAAAATCGTTTTGATGGGTTTTGAAATTTGTTGGGTTTTGAAATACTTCGATGTCTTCGACATTGACATCTTGTGCGATCACCTTTCGTTTTCTGGTGGCGGTATCTTCGACGGTACAGACGGCCATGGCGGCCGAGTTGTGTTCTTCCGTTTGGACCGCCGGTGGCGATGGTGTTCTTCCGTTTTTTGGGTGATTTTCCGGCGGGCGAAGTGGGAGGTTTTGGGTGTGGTTGTGGTGGGGAGAAGATGAAACTGTTGAGAAATTTGTGGGGTAATTTAAAATTGCCCTAATTTTTAGCTTATTTCTTTTGTGTTTATTTAATGAATGGATATGCAAATTTACAATTTTGACCCTATGCGGTTATGCACATTAATTTCATAACGTTTTTATTTTTTTTTATAAAATTAAAATTGTCATTAATTGTTAACCATTGATCTAAATAATCAACAGTCTAGATGGGTTAGCATGGTTAGCACCAATAGTTTGGTTAGCAAATAAATGACCCTCTCTCTCTCTATATATATATATATATATATCGCTCCAAAGTGTTCTGAACCAAAATCATGGTGTTACAACAACCACTACAAAGAAGATATTCTTTATGACGTTCTCGATATCGTCGTTTGCTATATCTTGCTTGGTCGACCGTGGCAATACAACAATGACGTCACCTATAAAGGAAGAGACAATGTTATGCAATTTCGATGGGGTAACCGTAAAATTGCCATGGCTCCCCAGGCTCACTTCAACAAGGCTCCGGAAAAGAAAGGTGAGAACTCTTTAATCATTACTTCCAGTGAGCAACTTATTGAAAGTTCTTTCAAAGAAACCCATGTCTTTTGTCCGATAGGCGTTAAAGGCTTGATGAATTCCGAAAAGGTCAATGATGAAATTCCGAAAGAGGTTGACGAAATACTCAAAGACTTTGAGGACCTAATCTCCGATGATCTACCACCTGAATTACCTCCCATGAGGGACATCCAACGTCAAATAAATCTAATCTCGGGTGCTAGTCTACCAAATCTTCTTCATTGTCACATGAGTCCTAAGGAGACCGAGATCTTAAGGGATCAAGTTGAAGACCTCTTAAGAAAAGGGTTCATACAAGAAAGTTTAAGCCATTGTGCCGTTCTCGTTCTTCTTGTACCAAAGAAAGGAAACCAATGGAGAATGTGCATCGATAGCCACACCATCAACAAAATCACTCTCAAATATCGTTTTCCCATTCCCTGTTTAGAAGACATGCTTGATGAACTAGACGACGCAAAACTATTTTCATAGATCGACCTCTAAAGCGGCTACCACTAAATTATGATCCAGTCGGGTGATGAATGGAGAACGGATTTCAAGACACCATTCGTGTTATACGAGTGGATAGTCATGTCCTTTGGAACCTCCAATGCCCCAAGCACTTTTATGAGGACAATGAACCAAGTCCTCCGCCCCTTCATCTTCTTTCGTAGTATTATACTTTGATGGCATACTCATCTATTGTCGAATCAAAACGGATCACTTGGTACACCTCCGACAAGTCTTAACCGTGCTACAAGAGAATAAACTCTATGTCAACCTAAAGAAGTGCACTTTTTGCACCAACAAGCTCCTCTTTTTAGGATTCATTGTTGGAGAGGTCAGGATAGAAGTGGATGAGGAGATGGTTTGTGCTATAAACAAATGGCCCACTCCCAAAACCGTATCCGATGTCCGAAGTTTTTAGAGCCTAGCAACCTTCTATTTGTAAGAGATTTCAGCACCATCACCTCACCTATCACTAAATGTCTGAAAAAGGGAAAGTTCCAACAGGGCCTGATCAAGACCGAAACTTTGATTTAATAAAAAACAAGCTAAGCACCGCATTGATTCTCGCTCTTCCTAACTTCGATAAAGTATTTGAAGTTGAATGTGATACAAGCGAGATAGGAGTAGGAGTTGTCCTTTCACAAGAGAAAAATCCGGTTTCATTTTTTAGTGAAAAGTTAAGGTTAGAACCCTTAAAACCTCCAATAACCATTTTAGATCAAAACTTTGTACGTAATAGAAAAGTATACATAGAGATGTTTATAGGTTTACAATGAAGATTTTGACATGTATAAAGTTTAAAGGAGGTAAATGAACTCACAACTTAGGTTTTTGGTGCAAACCTAGAAACCCTAGAAAAATCTCTTTGAAGAAGATGAAGGTGGAAATGAACGACCCTTAGCTCATAGCTTCCAAATCTTAGTTTTGAGAGAGCAAGACAACCTATGACCTCAAATCCAAGCACTTAATGTCTTCAAATCGCCATGAATGCAGAGGGTGGGTTTTGGGAAAGTAAATGTGAAGATGAATTAAGACAAATGAGTTATGCTGCTGAAAATCGAGTTTTAATGGTCTAGGGCCCGACGGCGATAGTGCCCAACGAGAGTGATGGTGTCACAATCGCGGGCACTGTCTCCCTGTATGTACCGCGGGGTTCTCTCCCCATGCGATTGTGCCTCAGCGAGAGTGACAGTGTCACAATCGCTAGGCACTCTCGCCCCAAATGTACCGAGAGGGTTGTATCATTGTCACCCAGGACGTACCGAGCCCCAAAAATCCAATCTTTGCGCGTGCGATGCTCTTGAGAACGATAAGGTTTATACATAGATTAGTTACTTTCCCAAAGACTCTAATTGATTAATTCGGGAGAAAGAAAAGGTAGTTTTTACATACCGAATTTTTCGTGTGTTACAGAGGAGGATAGGCGGACATTTGGGTTGAAACAAAATCGTCGTCTGTGTCCTTGAACGGTACCATTGGCCACACTTGAAACTATATGTAGGAGTAATAGTCCGGAAGTGCTATATTTATCAATTTGCTAGAAGCCAATCTCAAAACACCGGTCTCGATTTACCATTGTCGGTTCCCGATGATATTTGGCAAGATTTGTCCATGGATTACGTCTTAGGACTACCCCGTACACAAAGAGGGGTCGACTCTATCTTTGTAGTGGTCGACCGATTCTCCAAAATGACTCACTTCATTACCTGTAAGAAAACCGTCAATGCAAGCAACATTGCCAAGTTATTCTTTAAAGAGGTTGTTCGCTTACATGGTGTTCCAAAGACCATCAGTTCATATCGTGACACAAAGTTCTTGAGCCATTTTTGGATCATTCTTTGGCGATTGTTTGGAACCGCATTGAACAAAACTGGTACAGCTCACCCACAATCTGACGGACAAACCGAGGTGACAAATCGAACATTGGGAAACATGCTTAGGAGCATATATGGTTATAAGCCCAAACAATGGGATCTTGCTCTACCGCAAATCGAGTTTGCCTATAATAGCGCCATCCACATGGCAACAGGTCATTCACCTTTTTCCCTAGTCTACACTTTTCGTCCCCATGCACGTGGTTGATTTGGTCAAGCTACCACGACTTCTGGGAACAAGTATCGTAGCGGAAAATATGGCTAAGGATGTGCAAGCCCTCAACGAAGAAGTCAAGGCTAGACTCAAGCTCACGGGAACAAAGAACAAAGCTTCCACCAATGTGCACCGACGCCGAAAACCTTCAATATCGGAGACGAAGTCATGGTCTTTTTGAGAAAAGAACGATTCCCGGTTGGGACCTACGACAAGTTTAAACCCCGTAAATACGGACCTTTCAAGATTTCAAGGAAAAACAATGACAACGCCTATGTGATCACACTTCCCAATTCACTACACATCTCCAACACGTTCAACTTTGCCGACATTTATGAATACCATGACGATGACGAGTTTCTTCCTAATGAGAACTCGGGTTCGAATTTTACGGAGGTGGAGAAGACTGATGTAGAGCGGCTAGAACGCGGTTCGAGAAGCAAGTGAGTAAAACTAGAAAACCAAGGCAGACCAGCGCGACTTTCCACACGACTTAAGTCGTCGGAAAAGTCGCCCAAGCGGGTTTCCTAATTTCTTTAAGCTGATCGATTTCTCTTATTTAATCATCTATTTTCTTTAATAATCGTTATCAATTCCATAAATAGTTTTAGTTTACTATTATGTTTCTTTTCCATAATTATCTTTATTTAGTTTCTTAATTAGTTTATGGTTAGGATATTTTCCATAGTTATCTTTCTAGCCTAGATTATAAATAGGATTATTCTTTTCATTGTTTTTCATATAGTACCAGTTCAACAAAAGTTCTCTTTAGAGAGTTTGAGTTTTCTCAATAAATGATGAGTTTTACGTTTGCAAGCTCGTTAATCCTTTGGATTAGACGCTTGTCAATCCTTTTGCGTTTTCCTATTGCATCAAGTTCAACAAAACTAGTAAAAGAATAACTGAATGAACTATTTAACCCAAAACTATTTTTGTTTCGAAATGGAAATTTAGGGGCCGGTACCCAACATTTATCCGGTAATTAAGAGTCAACATTGTAACTAACTTACGAGATAAGACTTTAGTCCATTAAAATAACATCATATACAACAATTTATCTCTTTAGTGCTTACCATGTATGAGTAATTACTCTCACTAACTGAGTAAGAGATTCGGTCCTTATCACCGCTTTTACCAGGTAAGATTTTTAGTCCTTGTCATATTTTTCTGATAAGGTAAATTAAGTAATCTGGTAAGCATATATCGAGTAAACATCTAGTAAATCACTCTTTACTTTTGAAAATGAAAACCTATTCTCAAACATACTAAAATAGAAACATAGTCAAATAAAATATATATAAATGAAAAAAAAAACACAGGTAGCGCCAAGGAGAAAAGGAGAAACCGCAAAGTAGGCCCCCATGATACCCTCCCGCGACAAGGCCTCATGCATTTTCTGACCTACTTCCATCACCATGTATGTAACTCGTGCATAAAAACTTGTACCTGCCCTCTTCTTCTTTTTTCTTCTTTTTTTTTTTGCAACAAATTGTTAACACAATACAATACCACCATAATACATATACACAAAAATTGTGAGAGACAGATCAAACCCGATACTTGTACCCCCAAATCGCTCTATAATAAAAATTCTTCATTACTTTATAGTTTACATGTTACGACTTACAGTTCTCCTTTGGAGTACCTGCAACAACAAAAAACGATCCTATTTTTTAAATCCAAATATTTAGGAATTTTGATAATTGTAAACTGTTTAGGGAAAGATATGGAAATGGGCCCATCAAATAAATAGTTAAGGGAAAAAGCAGACTGCAAGATGGTTAAGGGGGTAGCTAGCAAATGCACATGGTAACGACTGAAATTGGTTCAATAAAAAGACAGGGAATAGGGGGTATAGAGAGATTCCTTTTAGATTTTTTTGTACAAATGTTTTCAGCATCAAACGTACAATTTAATGATGCAGGGTTAATCTACATTCTCATTTTCACAATCTACAAATTGCTTCTTTCCCTCACTTGTTGCATCAATATTCAATTCATCTGCATTGTTGGGTTTTGTATGGTACAAGCTCATGATGCATGATGAGGATTCAATGTAACATTATTGATTTGTACTGTACAAGTTGATGATGCATAATGGGAAAGATATGGTACCTGCAACTTGGATATGGAAGACTTGGGTGACCACTGAAAAGTAGTGTTTTTACTCCATTCCATTGGCCCCATTGGGTAAGTATAAGATGGGAACTGTTGTGATTCTCCTTTTTACTTTTTTTTTTTTTTTATTTCTTTTCAATTTTGCAATTTCACTTTGACTTTTGCATCCTGAAGAATCTTGGAGTACCTTCGAAACCCATTCTTGAATGTGGAAACCTGCAATTGCAAATTCAAAACTACTAAATCATACTCCTACTTATTAATTGCATAACTAATTACACCATTAATTAAGATTTTAAAATCATACATTGCAACTATTTTCAATGGGTCTAATTTCCATAAAGTTATGGGAAACAAAACATGCAAACATGTGGAGTCAAAATCGAAATTTTGAATTTAAGCCTACAATTTGGACATTCTTTTTGCGTTCCCCAACATTATTTGTTGCAATTGGCACGTTAGAGGGTCCCTTCTTTCTACTATTGGAGTCTAATGAGAGAATATTTTAAATTGATCATGGAATTGGTGATAAAATAATTATTAGTTATTTAGTTATATTATTATAAGAATTTAAACATGTTAATAAATATTTTTTATTGAAAATACGCAAATTTAGGGATAGTTTTTGTGGTTTAATGAACACATGAAAACCTTAGGAGTTATTTGGCAGTTGCTGAATGGTTTGATATATAATGATTAAGGGGTTGTTTGGCAGTTGCTAAATGGTTTGGTAAGGAATGATTAAGTGGATCTTATGATATAATGCAAAATGAAATATGATTATTTGGTAATTGTTTAGAATGAAATCAGGGCGGTTAATGGTTAAGGGAGGCCCATGATACAAAATCATTAAGAGGGTTTTGAAATCATTAAGAGACAAACTTTTTTTTTACCAAACATGATTCACCTCTTATCGATTAAAAGGTTGCCTCTTAATGGAACCATTAAGAGGTAAACAAATAACCCCTTAATGGTCAAAATGATTAAAAGACTCATATGATAGTGCAAAATGACATATGGTTGTTTGCTAATTGTTTAGAATTAAATTAGAGTGCTGAATAGTTAAGGGAGGGCTAAGATACAAAATCATTCAGAGGGTTTTGTAACCATTAAGAGACAGACCTTTTTTTGCTTGCCAAACAAGATTTACTTCTTAATAATTCAGAGATTGCCTCTTAAGGGAATCATTAAGAGGTAAACAAACAACCCTTAAGTATGTTGTATTTATTTCATTTTTTTAGAATACAAGTGTAAAAGCATTATGTACAAATTAATAATGTTCGGTAAAAATTAGCTGATAAACAAATTACGTTTGAGAATAACTAGCTGATAAGCTAGATGAAAAACATAAGTTACGAGAAAAGACATCATGAAAAATTAGTCAATTTATAATATTTCATAGAGTAATATAATTATAACAAATCCTTATTAATATAGTATGTTAATTAATACAAACAAGATAATAAAGAAAAAATAAACAATATAATATGTCAATTAAAAGAATTTCAAATTGATTATTATATATATATATATATATATATATATATATTATAAATTTAGAAAACAAATCTACATTAATTTATTATTTTTAGATAACTATTACATATAATGAAATTAAAATTGGTCTATCACACATATCTTAATTACTTAATAATTTTTGAAAAAATATAATTAATAATTAAATTAAATACTTTATTAAAATCATTTAGCATAATTTTATTATCTATGAAACAAAATAAATATATCTTTAATTTTTTTATATAACTTACATAAACATTTCTAGAGTTATTATATTTGTTTTTTGATGACTAAATATATTGAATTATAATTAAAAAATAATATATAAATAAATGATATGATTAATAATAATTCTAAATAATTAATATTAATGTATAATGTATAATTTAAATTAATTAGTAATTTTTAATTACTATTAATTACTATTCATTAATAACCCAATATTTATTGATAATTAAATTTTACTGATATTTATTAATAATTAATTTTTACTATGATTTATTATAATTAATAATAATAAATTACAATTAATATTAATCAGATTAATAATTATAAAAAAATGTCAAAAATCTCCTAAAACACTACTCCAAATAAGGTAGTTTATGTTTGCCAAATAATTCCTTACTTTTTATAATATTCCTACTTTACCTTTTTTTGTAAACAACAACTAGGGGTGTACAAAAAAATTTCAACCCGCGAAACCCGCCCAACCCAAACCGCTAACAACCCAATTAAACCCAACCCGCCCAACCGTCCACCCGCCAAACCGCAAATTAAGAGGGTTGAAATTGGATTACGATTTGTTCAACCCGTCCAACCCGTCAACCCACCGCTAATATATAATTTTTATAAAATATATATATATATATATAATATATAATACAAGAATAAAAAACAACTAGTCTATTTAAGCAAATTTATAGCCCAAACTATATTATATACATTATATATATATAATACATTTTACTTAATTGAACAAAAAAAAAAAAAAGTAGGTTATAAGCTAGCTTTTTTTTGCCAAACATAACCTTAGGTTCCCACACCCAACGCAAGTTGCATTGGCCCCTAATTTTCTCATCTGTTATTAAAAAAAAATCGTAAACTACCAATTTTAAAACGTCATTTAAATTTCGAATTACTTTTTGAAAAAAGAAATTCTTTCGAAATCCAGCGTTTCATATGCTTGATAGGTCGTACGTTACGCATGAATAGTTAAACAATAATAATTTAAAAATAAAAATAAAAAAAATAAATAAATTAATGTTTTGACTTACAGCTTCGATATCAATTTTGTAAACCAGAAGCTTCCGTCGTTCTCTGCAACTAGTCCGATATGCCACCACGATGTGACCGATCGCCAACGCCACCGAACACACAAACAACGCCACCTCCGTCGCTCCACCACCACTCCGGCCGCCGCCGAACACATACGACGCTTTTAAAGACACAAACAACAACGACGCTACTGAACAAACCGTCGTTATTCCCAAGTAGGGACCTGTAGATAGCCCCGGTCCGTCGCAGAATCCATATACACCTGCAAATATCCGTTCAGATCACAGTTTCTACGTCAATTGTATTAAAAACTGTTGTGCAGGTAATTAACATACATAAGATGATGGCGGATCTGATGATTGAGATGATAGGGATATCGATAAGCGAGAATCGATAATCATAATTGATGAAATGAGATGAGAGCGTCTGGAGAAAGGAGAAGGTACGATCGTCTAACGGCGATGAAAGAGACGCCGATAAGAGAGCAGTCGGAAGGAGGAGATCGGCGACGGCTAAAAGTATAGGCACAGAGAAGAACAGAAACGATATGATCATTGTTATTAAGAAGAAGAAGGTTCTGAATCCTCTCAAGGCTCTCTTGTCCTTGAAAACCCCCAACATTTTGGTGGAAAATTGGGTTCAATGAATGATTTTAGGGGTGGGGAGTTGAGGGGAGAGCTAAGCAATGAGTTGGAAACGTAAAAGAGGGTCAAATAGATAGAGGAACCTCTTTCCCTTTCTCTCTCTACCAGTGTTTATTGCACGGTTCCTTCCTTCTGTGTATTTATATTAAAATATGATTAAAACGGTTTATCACCTAATCATCTTCTTAATTACTTTCTCCAACGTCACAAAAAACCACTTTTTTTGTTATTCCTATCTTGCCACCTTAGAGCATCTCCAATAGCTTCTCTAAAATGGTGAAAATGAAGATTTTAGACATTTTTGTGCTCCAACAGATTCTTCAAATCTTTCTCCAAAATGGTGAAAGTAGGAGAGAGAGTGTAATTTTCTCTAAATATGGAGAACTCTCTAAAATCTCCAAAAATGATTACCATGAGAGAGAAAATGTTTTTTTTATTATATTCTACCAATAAGATTTCTTCAAATGAGATGAGTATGAGAGAGAAATAATATTTTATTAGATTTATACAATATTTTAATATTATAAGTAATGATTTCATCTCCAAAATGAAGAATCTGTTGGAGATGGATGTAAATTTTTATGTAGATTTTAACTTTTAATTCTCCATTTTGGAGAAATTTTGGAGATGCTGTTAGAGATGCTCTTATAAACTATTTATACTATATAGTATTCATCATAAATAGTATGGTAAATAGTTGTAATGGATAATTTTTATTTATTATTTAAAGTTATTAATCAATGATACTATATAAAATAGGGAATTTAATTAACATGAAAAATCGATACCCAATATGTCTTAAATCTTGTCATTTTTGTCAAAATACCCTATATGTCCGCGTTTTTTGTCCTCGTTTTTGAAAAAACGAGGGATTCACTGTTACACGCGGACCCGGCCCTCGTTTTCACTATTACACGCGGCCCCAGCCCTCGTTTTCACTATTACACGCGGCCCCAGCCCTCGTTTTCACTATTACACGCGGATCCAGCCCTCGTTTTCACTATTACGCGCGGACCCAGCCCTCGTTTTCACTATTACACGCGGACCCAACCCTCGTTTTCACTATTACACGCGGACCCGTCCCTCGTTTCTCACCATCCTCGTGCCAAAGGAGTAAAACGCGGACCCGTCCCTCGTTTTCACTATTACACGCGGACATATGGGGTATTTTGGCAAAACTGACAAGATTTTGGGCACTTTGGGCACTGATTTTTCAAGTTAGGGCATTTTAATTAAATTCCCTATAAAATATATAGTTTCTGAATTCTTAAAATATTTAAGGTTCGAATATATATATATATATATATATATATATATATATAGGGTTGGGTTCCGGTAAAAAGTTAAGTTAATAATGAAAAATGTGATAAGTTGTTATCGACCGTTGGATAAGAAATGAACGCACATTAGGATGAGATGCATCGAGATAAGATGCACCAAATCAATTCCCTTCTAAGCCGTAATTCATGGGAGGGCTTGAGGTTAAAAGAGATCACTGGTTCAGATCCACTTCTCACGTTTCTCACCGTTAACTCAACTTCTCGCACGATCATTCGCATATATATATATATATATATATATATATATATATATAATAGAATTTTCAAAAGGAATATTGGAATAGGGTGGTACTCTTTTACTAGATATATAAAGATGACCAAATATAGGAGAGGGGTATAAACAAGTTTCTCAAAAATGGATTGTTCTCTTAAACATTTGAATCAAAAGTTGTCTGGTTGGAAACAACATTGTCCATCATTTCTATGTCTTGTCTTTTTCTCCTCTAACCCTTTATAAATATTTAAAAAGATGTGCTATATGCATTTTGTAACTAATGAGGTAGCATATCCCATCATTAGAATGGAATTACGTAAAGTGTTAATAATCCTGTAAATGTTTATCAGGTAAGAATTATTACTATTATTTATCAGGTTACATTCTTTATCATTGTCTTCTCTCTTACTGGGTAAGATTCCCGGTCCTTATTATGTTTACCTGGCAAGGTAATCGAACTGGTAAGCGCTTACCAAATATAATTGTGTAGTAAACGACCTCTTATTAATTGTAATATTTACATAAGTAAAAAAATAAATGTTAAATTGATGTAATTTTTATTTTTAAAATTTAAGGGAATTAAAGATAGTAAATTTAGAAGATTATATTGGTGAAAGTTATTGATAATATTTATAGTAAAATATCTCAAGACAGAGGTTCAAGGGAAAACCTCAAATAAATGAAAAACTAACAAACACCTTATCAACCATTAAATTAGATGATCTGATGGATATGATTAAATGGACGGTTACAACAATATTTTTTGAATTAAAAAACTCTAGCCCCCTATTTTTTTATTCGAAAAAAGAGAAAAAATAAACAAAATTTGAGTGAAATAAATTACACCAAAAAAACAATCATATTTTTCTCGTTAATTTGACATCCATATTGATATACCTTTTCATCCATTTTTTTCGTGGTTTTTCGGTTTTCTATTTATTTAGGGTTTTCCTCTGAACTTGACCCAATATCTCAAATCTTATTTTATATTAATATAAGATATGTTGTCATAATTTAAGTCGGTTTATTGGTTTAGGCAAGATTATATTTGATTCCATGGATTTAGATGCAATTTACTGTGATATTAAGAAAATATTGATTGGGGAAAATTGTTGCGGAAATACCATAAGTTAAATTTAGATCTTATTAACAGCAAATACAATCAAACAATAAATTATTTGGCGTATTTAATCAACATAATTTCATTTGATTATTTGTTATAAACGTCTCATTTGGATGGAAATATATATAACCACGTAGATATCTTTAAAAAACTACAGTTTATTTAGTATAAAGAATTGTAGTCATAAACTTATAATGCATTATCGGAATGTTTTTCCATTAGTAGTGTATACATGGGTTAAAAAAACAATTCGGTCCCAGTTTCGCATCTTTAATTTGCAGATGACACAATATTTTTTGGAACGCCTCCAATATCAAAAGTTTATCAGGAATTTTGAAGTTTTTTTAGATGGCATTGAGGTTAAAGGTATGTATAAAAGTAAGCTTTATGGAAGTGGGTGTATCAAATACGGAAGCCTCCATGGCTCGTAAGTTTAATTGTTGTGTAGGGAGGTTTGCCCATTATTTACCATGGTCTCCCAATTAGTAGAAACATGAACAAGTCGGAGAGTTGGAATCCGCTTATTGATAAATTCAAGGGCATATTGTCAGTATGGAAATCTCGCATGTTATCTTTTGGAGGAAGACTCACTCTGGTAAAATCTATTCTTGGTAGCTTATCTCTGTACTATTTTTCTCTCTTTCGTTCCCCTTGTTCGAGTATTGCATTCTTTAGAAAACTGAGGTTTTTTTTTTTGGGGGGGGGGGGGGAGGAGAGGGTCTAATCAGAATCGAAAATATATTTGGGTGAAGTGGGCTTTGACTTTGAAGAACTTTCATGGAGGGGGACTAAACGTGGTAAGTCTTAGAGCTTCAAATTTGGGTCTCATTGGGAAATGGTGGTGGGGTTTTCAGGCTAAAGGGGAATCCTTTTGGGTCAAGGTGATTAGAAGTTTACATGGTTCGGACAGGGGTTTGGGGAATCCTTCTGGATCGGAGACTCAGGATACTCGGATAATCCAAGGAACATGGGGTAACATTATTCCAATTGGACGAGACTTAGAAAAGATAGGGATCAATTTTAGTGGATCGTTCGGTAAGAAGATTGGCAATGGTAAATCTACGTCATTTTGGAAGGATGATGGGTCGGGGACTTCATCCTTTGTGAGAGGTTTCCACGTCTTTTTCATCTTAAAGAGAACAAGGATGTGGTAGTTAATGATAGGTTGTAATGCATTAGATCCATATGTGTAGGAGTTTGTCTTGTTGTTAAGCATGGAGTTTTGATGTCCAAACTTAAATCTAGTGAGTGGTCCCCAAGTTATGAGTAGATAGCTTGCGGTGGTACCCTTTTGGGTCGTATACAGAGATATTAGCCTGTGGTCATACTCGATTGAGTTGTATATGAGTCAGGTCTTGCGGTAGTCCTCATTGGAGTTGTATACGAAGATCGGGGACTTTTGTGATGATACTCATCTAGAGGTCGAATAGACACTAGAGTCATTTTGGGAATCTTGCGGTAGTCCTCATTGGAGTTGTATACGAAGATCGGGGACTTTTGTGATGATACTCATCTAGAGGTCGAATAGACACTAGGGTCATTTTGGGAATCTTGCGGTGGATCTGAATGGAGCCGTATACCGGGATCCATGGCCTGAGGTGAAACTCAAGAACGTTGACAAGTAGCTTAACTTTGTGTTCCCGCCACATTCGATGGAATTAGGTCTCCCCCGTCACAGAAATGTTTTGTTTTCGGGTACTTCGTTACCCATGCTTTCGATGCTTTCAATATATAGTTTTATCTATATAGTTAGTTATTGGAGTTTGCGCCTTGCCCACTTTTCGGGTGAGTTTGGAATTTGGTTATTTATCTAAAACGGGTGTTTGAATTGGAAAAGACGAGCTTTGTAAATATATTCCCTTTTACGGCTTGTGTTTTAAAGGGTGGGTCATTGTTTAAAGGAAAATGTTCGTTTTAACTATTTTTATGTTTTATGGGATAAAACTACTTTAAATCATTAGGCGTTTGTAATAACCTTAAACCTCAAAATCTGATTTTATGGAAATGTGGGGGTGTAAATGCAATTTTGGTGATTTCAGGGACTTGGGGATAAATAAGAGGAATAAAGAAGGGAAAATCCTCTCATCTCTTTCATTCGTGTTGCCTATGTTTAAGAGAAATAGAGAGAAAATGAGTTGAGAGAAATGGAGAGCCTCTCTCTCACCAAGATTTTGGTGGAAAAGTTTGATTCAAGAGATTGGAAGATCTTCATCTTCAAGGTAAGCTCTATCTTCTCATATCTATGTTCATAGCAATGGGTTTATGGTTTTGGTTTAGAAGTTTATAATCCTTTTGGTTATTTGGATTTAAAATCAATAAAGAAAGTATTGGAGATTGATTCTTGTTGGTTTTTTTTGTTCATTAAGAAAAACATCACCATTTCAATGGATGATTTAAGAACGTTAAGGGTTTGAGTTTTGTGGTTTAAGTGATGGGTTTTGATTTGATTAAATGATGTTAGGATGTTGGTTCAAATGGTTTAGAACATTGATTCCATTGATTTTGGGGCTCAAACCCGTTTTAGGAAGATTTGGGATTGAGAGGGTGTGAAGAATTAGGGCTACAAAGTCTTGCAAACCTAGGAGATGTTCCCATCGACTTACATGGGCTAGGCCACTTCCTGAAGCTGCGGGCCAAGCCACCTAAGTGGCTATTGGGCTACTCCTTCGGTTTTGCTTCGTTTCTAGTATGGGGCTAGGTTCGAGGCACCAATTAGGGGATTGTCTTAGGGTTTGAAATGGATGAATTTAAAATGATTTAAGGATGTTTTGGGATGTAATTAGGTGGTTTAATACCATTCGTATGTCGTCCAATTCAGGTGTTTGGTTTGAACAAAATTGAGCTTTAGGACGTGTGACGATTTGTCGAAGCTCAGGTGAGTTCCTTTAACATTTTTTATGCAGAAGAAATGATTTGCCAAGGTTTTAATTACTGAATGAGTTTTTCATAAATTGATATATTGATTTGGAGTCGGGTTTTTCATAAATTGATATATTAATTACCGAATGTGTTTTTCAAACAAGTACATTTCATGAATTATAGGAATACAAACAAACTATCCCGTAGGGATAAGAGTTGCGCGTGTGGACGACTTCTAGCTCAGATTCTGACTGAGAGGTGTGAGAGAAAGATAAGAAAGCCCCATCCCGTCCCCTCTAAATAAGAGAGTGACTAACACTCTTAGACCTTAACGAGGGCCTTTGCTTGACCCTCAACCGTTAGCTTCTTCTCGTTCCTCACCCTCAACTACGAGTTGCCTGCCTCACCGATCAAATAGACGGGAAAACGATCTTCAAGTGTAGTTGATTGAGGGGTGATTTTAAGGGATATCAGGCGTTTATGATTTTCATCATATTTGTACAGCGAAAATGTGGTAATTGTTGGTATACGTCCTGTTGTTTGAAAGATCTTTATGGAGAAACGAAGAAGTTGGTCATGTGTTAGTTCTCGAGGGATCTTCCAAAGGAATAGATGTTTCGTGGGAGATGTGGCTTACAAGTTGGACTTACCCAAGTAACATCGGGGTATCCACCATACTTTTATTGTATCCGATTTAAAGAAGTATCTGGTTGACACTAGTATGGTCGTACCATTAGATAATGTTCAAGTAGATGAGAGTTAGTGTTATATCGAAGAGTCGGTGGCAATTGTGGACCGCAAAGTTGGGAAGTGGAGAACGAAATATATTGGTTACATAAAGGTATAATGGCGATTCCACAAAAGTCAAGAAGCGACTTCAGAAATGGAATCGGGAATGAGGTCCAAATACCCGCACCTACTCTACAGTGGAATTCCGGGGACGGAATTCTTTTAAGGGGGAGGTATTGTAATAACCTTAAACCTCAAAATCTGATTTTATGGAAATGTGGGGGTGTAAATGCAATTTTGGTGATTTAGGGACTTGGGGATAAATGTGGGGGTGTAAATGCAATTTGTGTTGCCTACATTTGGGAGAAATAGAGAGAAAAGGAGTTGAGAGAAATGGAGAGCCTCTCTCCCCCCGAGATTTTAGTGGAAAAGCTTGATTCAAGGGATTGGAAGATCTTCATATTCAAGGTAAGCTCTATCTCCACATCTCTATGTGTTAGTCCCAAAGAAGTAAACAAGTATTGTAGAAGGGGGGGGGGTTGAATACAATAACACAAAATTACTTAAATTTTAATTCTTTTATTGATAATGAATATCAAGAATTACACAAAGAGAAATAAAGATTGTTGCGGAATAAGAATACTTAAGAACTACTCTAAACAAACTAACACTTAGAAGATATTAAGAACACAAAGACTTAAACCTTAGAGAGACAAGAGAAAACTATCAACCTGCTTGAAATCTTGTGATTACCAAAACTTGAGCTAAAAGCGTAAGTAGCAAGGTGCTACTTCCATCCTTTATATACTATCCAATGTAATGAGTGCAAAGGACAAGTAGAAGTAAAGTCAAGGGTGGTTGAGATATTGTCAATAAATTATAAGATATTTGATGTGACATGTCATAACACAAAAGGTAACTTTTGTGCTATGAAAGTACAATATCTATTATAAAATATTCAAGGGACAATCTCTTTGAGATCAAATAGAAAGTATACGTCTCAATCAAGTTAAGACTAATTGTATATCTTCTCAAGGAAGAAAGAAGCTTCCATCCTTATTGTCAGAAGATCATTAGAAATGAGGAAGTATGTCAAATCATGAGGATTTAACATAAATGCTCTTACAAGATAAAGAAGCAATCTGTAAAAGGAAGACTACCGAAAGAGGAATTCGGTAACTGAGATATGTGCCGAAAGAGGAGTTCGGCACAAAGAGAAGGTATGCCGAACAAAGAATCGGCAAGGGTATGATCTGCCGAATAGGAATCGGCAGACAAGACTTAGTTCACTTTTGAAGTCCATCTCAATCCGCATTGTAGACTTCCTTCATGTTGAATTCGGTTTGTCTTCGACTCACCGATCTGTTTAACTAACTAAGCTATTACAAAGAACCATAAATCAAAATACAAGGTTCAATCATCAATAAAGACTAAGGAGAGGTTATCTTTAAATCTTAGATGACCCAACAATCTCCCCCTATTTGATGATAACATCTCATACAACTTAGAAGTTAATGAATAATGCATTTTGACCCTTTTTCATACTCTTTTGGGTTCTTTTTCACATAGACCATTCTTTTTGTTTATTTTTGGATTTTTTTAGAGTATCCGACATTTACAAGTATAAAAGAATGAAATAATGATTTGTACAAACTATTTACGATAAGTAATAAAAACTCGATGTATTAATCTTTTTAAGAAGATTACAATACAGAGGAAAACAAAATAAACACAGACATAAAACTACACCGAGTTTATTCAAAAGAAAAATGCGGTTCAACATCCCTCTTCTTTAGTTCGTCAGTAGTAGCCACATAGAGATCCCTAGCCGATATTGGAATTATTTGAATAATCCCGTGGAGAAAAGTTGTGTCGGCAATAGGGATTTGGCTTGATCTGAAGAAGGAGATCTGCCCAAGCGCGTCGTTGAAGAAGATACCATGAGTGGGCTCAGAAATCACAGTGGTTGAAGGATGAGGAACCGGAATTGGTAATGATAGATCGAGATTTGAAGTATCCGGGACCTTTCCTTCTCTAGCCATTTGGGCAAACACGTCTTCCTTTTTGGATTTCGACTTCGATTTGGGAGGAGGACGACCAGACATTAAATTGTTGATGATCTCTTCTTCGGCAGGAGTATGGACAATGTTGTATCTTTTTCGATAGGTTCTGAACTTGGTTTGAAGATCTGCAATATATTTATCAACCTCAGCTTTTGCAGAGCTTTGGCTTTTTAACAAACAGATACCAATTTCTACCCATTCCGATACTCCGAACCGAACAAGAGAGTCCAGTCTGTCCATAGACAATGAAGCATCATCCTTGATAATCTTTAGCCGAATAACCTTGCAGCTTGCAGACGGTTTGATTATTTTGACATCTGTGATTTTGGCAGAGATCCGGCGTCTATTGAGAGTTTTGCGGTACTAATCGATACACAAAGACTTTATTTCCTCATTTTTCTTCGCCGATTCCTCTAGAGCGCTCATCTGAGTTTTGATTGTGTCGGTAGGATCTTCTTCGGCAGCAATCTTCAACGCTATCTCGGCATCTCTGTCACGAGCAATCTGGGCAAGCTTTGCAGCTTTCAGTTCCTCTTCAGATAAGCCTAGATCAGGAGAGGTAGCCTTTGGAGGAGGAAGATGAAGACCAACACCATCCCCAGCTTTCTTTAATAAAGCATCTTTACGACGCTTTTCTTCAGCATCTACTTCATCCGGTGACATAATAGTTTTGCCCTTATCCATTTTGGGCATTTTCTCCCCCTCAGGCTCTTCGACCACCTTGGGGTGATCGGTTCCCTTCTCTTTGGTAGCAGAAGGTTCGGTAGAAGTAGTAGCAGGTTCGGCAGCAGCAGATGGTTTGGCAGAAGCAGAGGGTTTTTCCTGACTCGTACTGATATGAACCTGAGAAAGGAGTTGCTCCCCCTCAGTATGTTTCTCCCCCTCAGGACGAGCCGAGGAAGAAACACTAGACTTAGCCGACACACGACCTACCCGTCGATCAATACGCTCAAATACCTTGCGATCGGCAGGAGTGAAGGCAGACTCGGTGATGTCAATGTCGAGAGACTGAGCAGAATATTGAGCCATATCGGCAGGTAGAGAGTTAAGACGCCTATTTATAGTTTGCAAGGCACTGAGAATTGCAGAATTAATAGACTCCTGAGCTGAGGTCTGCTGCCATAGACGGATAAGATCTCGATCCCGAGCATCCGAGGCGGCCTTGAGAGCAGCCATTGACAAGGTCAAGGAGGTATTTTGATCATTAAGCCTGACCACCTCCTTGAGAAGAGATTCCATAGCTGCTGATAGAGGGGCACAGAGATCATCAATTTGTTTATGCATTACATCCAAACACTGAAAGATGTCGCGATTAAGATCGATAACCTCAGAATTTTGCTCTTTGACGAGCTGCAGAAGTTCGGCCATAGAAATGTTGTTGGCGTTCACAGAATCTAGGAGCTCCGGCTCACGCAAAGACTTGCGCAACTGTTCAAACTGGGTACCGAGCATTCGGACCTGCCGATTGGAGTCAACAATGTCGGCAAGGAACTCGGCATATATTGTTATCGGTACCGGGGTAGAAGGCCCAGCCATTCTGGCAGGGGAAGGTTTCGGTGAGGGAGATTTCTTTGGTGAAGGTTTAGGAGAAGGGGATATTTTCGGTGAAGGTTTAGGAGAAGAGGATTTCGTCGGTGAGGGTGTAGGGGAAGGGGATTTCGTCGGTGAGGATGAGGGAGTGAAAAGGCGTCGGTACATATCCTGGGATAAAACCCCAGTTTGTGCAACATCATCGGGATTGACCCCGGGTGATAGGCTGTGTTATGAGGAAGCAGAATGTCGGTCCGGAGAGAAGACCAACTCATCTTCAATCTCCACAGAAGGAGGAGGAGAAGGAATATTGAGGGACTCCTTTTGTACAACCAAATCTTTTTGAGAAGGTTTGGAGGAGGTAAGAGAGGGTTTAGCAGATCCCCGTGGCCCTGGAGGGGAAAGTTCAACATCTGCCGATTTTTGAGAATCGGTAGATGGAGTGGGAGTTTCGGCCGAAGGTTTCCGAAGTCTCTTAGAGCGAGACTTTGGAGGGGATTTTGAGCCCCGTCACTTAACAGAAACAGAAGGGGTAATGACCTGGGTAGCCACCGACGGATTTGTCAGCGACAGAGTCATAAGAGCAAGTGCGACGTTGCCGGTGGCCTTTTTCTTTTTAATAGCCACCGACTTAGCTCAGGAAGGTTTTGGGGGAGAAGGGACCAACGATTCGGATGGCTTGAGAGAATATGAAGGCCTTTCGGATTCACCTTCGGCAAGCGTTCCCCAAATCGGATTGGGAGAAGAGATGAAAGAAAGCATACCTGAGGAGAGTGGAGAGTCGGTAGACTTCGTTTGTTTGAAAATAGTTTGCTTGCTAATTTGAGAAATTGGCAAGTCAAACTTGATCATCGGCTCGGGGAGAGCAACATCGGCACGTAGTTGTGTAGAAAGCTTGTGGTTGATGATGAGAGAGATGAAGCGGGGAGAGCCACATTGTGATTCCTGGGAGGAGAGATAGCGGTGATCAAGGAGTCGAAGAATACCTGAGCAAAGTCGATCCTCATAAAAATGAGAGCATGAGCCAGACGAGTAATGGCTGCCGGAGATTGATCCCACCCCGAAGTTTTGTGGGAAAGACAATAAAGGAGGTGAGAAAAGAAGTAGTTCCATAGTGCACCCATATTCTTTCGTAGGAGAGTGCCGGAACCCTTAGATTTTCCTTCGTGCACATACTGGAGAGCTGCAACGACCTCATCATGCTCGTTATGAGTAGGAAATGGAGCATACACATTAAACTCTGTAATTTGGAGAATTGAGCGAATATCATCCACCCCAAAAGTGAGATCGGGGTGCTCTTCAGAGGATAGAACGGAAGCAGACACCTGGTGAGTAGTAGAGTCATACTTACAGGTTAACCAAAAGTTACCAAGGAGCATTTTGCTCATCTTGGTGGAGGCAGTGAGAGCATGGCAGATTGGAGATCGTTGGAGAAAAATGGATACTTGGTTGAACTCTGGGTGATCAGCATCGGCAGAGAGACGAGCAACCTGGTTGCATGAATTAAAGATGAGAGACTCTCGAGTGAGAGGAGTATCCTTGGAAGCCTTAGAGGATTTTGAGGATGCCATTGTTGAAGAAAGAATTTGTAGGTTTAGTGATTCTTGATGAAGAAGATGAGAAAATAGGTAAATAATAAAAAGGAAATATAAGAGAAGTATTTATAGGTTTGAAAAAGAAGAGGGAACGGACGGAATTCAAAACGTTTAAAGGTAATGATGGTGCGATGCATACGTGCGTCATTGAAAAGTGCAAGAGCCGAAAAACGACATGGTGTCAGGTCGTGGACGTCCCATCATCTGACGCACCAACACTGAAGTGACACGTGGCGTTAAAGCATTGGATAATGAAAAGGTGCCGAATTGATTCGGTATGTGTGATGTGGATAAGGATGACACATCATACAAGATACCGAAAGATAGAGGTACCGAAATATGAGAGATACGTCGGTAGGAAGGAATACCGAATGTCGAAAATACTTTGGTAATGATAATTTCGGTGGGAAGAGTTACCGAAATATAGAGGTACCGAAGGTGAGAGGTGAGAGGTGAGAGGTGAGAGGTACCGAAGGTGAGAGGTACCGAAGTTATATGCCGAAAGAAACTAAGCTTCGGTAAAAGAGGTACCGTCAATTATTGGAAATTTTTTTTTAACATAAATTTAACATACCTAAGGATCCCACAAGGAAGTTGAATCGTGCCTCATCCAGTGGTTTTGTAAAGAGGTTTGCAAGTTGAAGATCTGTAGGAATGAAGTGAAGTTCAATATCACCTTTAGAGATATGATCTCTTATAAAGTGATACCAAATATCAATGTGTTTAGATCTGGAATGCAACACTAGATTGTTGGCAATGACTATGGCACTAGAATTGTCACATAGAATCGGTACATGAGAATAAACTTTGTCATAATCTTGTAGTTGGTTCTTCATCCACAAGATTTGAGCACAACAACTTCTAGCTGCAACATATTCCGCTTCGGCAGTGGAGGTGGATACCGAATTTTTCTTTTTACTGGACCAGCTGACTAAGTTTCCACCTAGTAATTGACAATTGCCAGTTGTACTTTTTCTGTCAACCTTCGACCCTGCAAAGTCAGAATCTGAATAGCCAATTAAATCAAAACCTGAGTCCTTGGGATACCAAAGACCCAGATTCATGGTACCTTTTAGGTACCGAAAAATACGTTTCACAGCCGCCAAGTGAGATTCCTTGGGATTGGCTTGATAACATGCACACAGACACGTAGCATACATGATGTCAGGTCTACTAGCAGTAAGATAAAGAAGAGACCCTATCATTCCTCTATAATTTGTGATATCCATCGACTTGCCGGTAGAATCTGCATGAATCTTTAGAGGTGGTGCCATTGGAGTTTTCATGGAAGAACAATTTTCAAAATCAAACTTTTTCAACAGATCACAAATATATTTATTCTGACAAATGAAAATACCATCAGAGGATTGTTTAATTTGAAGACCAAGAAAGAAAGTTAACTCACCCATCATGCTCATCTCATATTTACTTTTCATGAGAGAGGCAAACTCCTGACAAAGATTTTCATCAGTGGCACCGAAAATGATATCATCCACATAGATTTGAACAAGAATGATATTACCTTTTGTTTTCTTGAGAAAAAGAGTATTATCAGTTTTACCTCTGGTATATTGGTTGGAAAGAAGAAAGTCAGACAAGGTGTCATACCAAGCACGAGGAGCTTGTTTCAAACCATAGAGGGCCTTGTCAAGTCTGAACACATGGTACGGATGAGCGGGATCTTCAAAGCCAGGTGGCTGTTTCACATAGACTTCTTCAGCAAGTTCTCCATTAAGAAATGCACTCTTAACATCCATTTGAAAGACCCGAAAGTTTTTGTGAGCAACATGAGCAAGAAAGATTCTTATTGCTTCAAGTCTAGCAACAGGAGCAAAGGTTTCATCATAATCAATACCTTCATTCTGCCTATATCCTTGAGCAACAAGTCTGGCTTTATTTCGGATTACAGTACCGACTTCGTCCATCTTGTTTCGGAAAACCCATTTTGTACCGATAATGGTCTTACCGAAAGGTCGTGGCACAAGTCTCCATACTTTGTTTCTCTCAAATTGAGACAACTCTTCTTGCATGGCAGTGACCCAACAAGAGTCTGTTAGAGCTTCATCAATTTTCTTTGGCTCGATAATAGAGAGAAAATTCACATAGAGACAAATATTTCCAACACCTCTTCTGGTTTGGACACCTGCTTGCTGATCACCGATAATTTGATGTATCGGATGATCTTTGGTCCATTTTAGAGATGGAGGAAAAGGTTCAGGGAAAGTGTTTGAAGGTGAAGGATCGGTGAGTATAGGATGTGTATGCAGAATAGGTGAGGTATGTAAGGAAGGTTCGGTGTGAAATGTGGGTTCGAAAGGAGCAATGGGTTCGGTAGCCGGAGAGGGATCTGCCGAACCATGATGTAGGGAAGAAGAAGATACCGAGAATGGTACATAAGGAGGTCCTAAAGTTAGAGTATTTGGATATTCGTCTCCAACACAGGAAATAATCCATTCATGAAGTTCAGTGTCATCACAAGATAGTGAAGACGTCTTGTGATCATCAACCTTCACATGTATTGATTCATCAATACATTTTCTTCTTAGATTGTATACTCTGTAGGCTTTAGAAGAGAGAGAATAACCTACAAAAATACCTTCATCAGCCTTGGGATCAAATTTCCCAAGATGCTCTCGATCATTTAAGATGAAACACTGACAGCCGAAAACATGGAGAAAACTAATGTTTGGTTTTCGGCCATAGAAGACTTCATAGGAAGTTTTGTTGTGTCTTTTCACAATAATAGATCGATTTTGAGTGAAACAAGCTGTATTGACAGCTTCAGCCCAAAAATAGGTTGGTAGATTTGATTCACTCAGCATGGATCTTCCAGCTTCACATAGCGTACGATTCTTCCTTTCCACAACACCATTTTGTTGTGGAGTTCTTACAGCCGCAAAGTTTTGAGAAATACCTTTGTCACAGAGAAAGGTATCCAAGGTAGCATTTCTGAATTCGGTCCCGTTGTCACTTCTGATAGATCTGACTAGTTGACCGTTGAGAACTTCAGATTTCTTGATGAAGTTGATGATTTCTTCGGATGTATCACTTTTGTACCTGAGAAAGAATACCCAAGTATAACGTGTGTATTCATCAATAATTACAAGAATGTACCTTTTTCCACCTAGGCTGGGTGTGCTGACAGGCCCACATAGATCCATATGCAACATCTGTAGAGGGGTAGAAATAGAGAAACATTGTTTTGATTTGAAGGAAGATTTTGTCAGTTTGCCTTTCTCACAAGCTGCACAAAGCTTCTCTTTTGAGAAGGAGATTTTCGGCAAGCCGACAACAAGTTCTTTGTTGGAGAGAGCATTTAACGTCTTGAAGTTTAGATGTGAAAGACATTTATGCCTGAGCCAGTTCTTCTTTTCAGAGTCTTCAGAAATGAAACAGTTGCTTTCATCTTCAATTGACTTGTCATTCATATTGATGACGTACACATTGTCCTTTCTAAAGCCAGATAGGATAGGGTGAAACCGTTTATGAGTGATGAGACAATCAATTTCTCTGAAAATCACATAGTAACCTAAATCACATAGTTGACTGATGCTTAAAAGATTATGCATCAGTCCCTCCATGTAGGCAACTTTGTTAAAAGTAATGGAACCGTTAGAAAGAGTTCCATAACCTTTAGTGGAACCACGAGAGTTATCACCAAAAGTTACAGATGGTCCCTTTTCTTTTACAAAGTTCAGAAGAAGAGATTTGTTCCCAGTCATATGTCGTGAGCATCCGCTATCAAGATACCAAGTTTGATGATGCCCATAGACCTGTAGACATAAACAAATTAGTCCTTTGGAACCCTCTTTGAGGTGGGTCCTTTAGGGTTAGAAGAAGAAGAAGGATTGGTCTGACGATATCTTTCGATACGGTCCTTTGGACAATCTTTGGCCAAATGAAACGTGTCACCGCAGTTGTAACACTTTCGGTAAATAAATTTATTCTTTGGTTCAAGAGAAACAACTTTTACCTTCCCTTGAGGTTTAGATTTAAGAGGATTGGAAAGATGAGAGGGAATGGGATAACTGTATGGAACGTGAGGGTTATGAGGAGCAGGTCCAAGGATTCCTTTGTAAATAGAAGAAGAAGAGTTGATTGAAATTCCTTTGGACTTCTTTACTTTTAAGGCTCTAGGGATGAAGTCCGTTGTGGTCATGGGAGATTTACCTTTTGAAGAAGGTGTAATATTTCTTTTGTTAGGAAGATTAACAACAACGGATTTTCCTTTAGAGAGGAGAGGAGCCTCTATAAAAGTATGGGAAGAAGAAGACGAAGAATTGTCGTTTAAATTTAATGACATAAGAAGATCATTTACAGGTTTGACCAACTCATTTGAGTCTTGATCTTCTGTTAGAAGAGGCTTGGAAGATTTAGCAGACACAAAGTAGCCAAGCTTTCTTGAATCACGAAGATCCATTGAATATACTGAATTAGAATCTTCTGAGATAGAATCATCCCAGTCAGAAGAATAAGAAGGTAGTTTAGAAGGAAGAGGAATATTATGAGTAGGAGAAAAAATGTTTTCAGAGGGAGTACACACAACATTCTCTTTCCAGTACCCTAATCCATAAGTTTCACCAACAACTTGATCTTGAAATTTTTTCTCAAGATTTTTGGAAGAGGTGTTCCATTTGTTTAGGGTTTCTTGTTCCTTCTTAATCTTCTTTAGAAGCTTGTTCTTTTCCTTGGCAAGCACATAGTTTAAAGTCTTTAAGTCATCTAACTCAGCTTTTAGTTTGTAAACTGTTCTAGCTGGGATAGAGAATCATGAAGTTGAGAGGAGAGAGACTTGACTTGAGCATTTGCTCTTTTCTTTGCATCCTTTTCATTATGAAAAAGTACAGTTAGAGAGTCAAAAGCCTCAATCTTTTCTTCATTAGTGAGAGAGAGGAAGGGATGTACCTGAGAAGAAGAGGAAGAGCACTCAGCAGTGAAGTCCATCCTTGAGCCGAAGTCTTTTGGTTCGTCATCGAGTTTGGCCATAAGACATTTACTCGACACTTCTTTCTCACTGTTGGAAGTGGGTTCGTTTGCCCAGTCTAGAGTTTCTGCCATCAAGCCTTTGCCTTTTCGCTGAGTGTTGAAATTTCTTTCTTTCTCTCTTTTGTATTTGGCTTTGTATTTGTCGGCTTTGTCGAAAAGCTCTTTGAATGAAGAGGACGGAGAAGGTTTTCTTGGATGTGATCTACCTGTAGAATTAGATCGAAGATGTCTTCTTTTAGAAGAGTTAGAAGAATTAGATTTAGAAATCCTAGAAGGATTGCTTCTACATTCAGATGCAAAATGGCCTTTCTTACCACATGCATAGCAATCCTCCTTGGATTTGTTCAAGGAGTTTCTAGAAGAAGAAAAATTTCTGTTTCTTTGAAATTTATTAGAAGAGTTCTTTCGGAACTTAGAGAAATTTGCAAGCATACCCATCTCCTCTGTCAAATGATTGACAGAGGGATCTTCTCCTTCATCATCAGCTTCACTTAGATAAGCTTCCGAGGAGTGATTCAGATTTTCATGACTTTCTCTATCTGAATCATCAGAAGGGTAGGTTATACGAGGAATACACACAGATTTCTTGGAGCCATCACTGATAAGGGCCATAGGGGGGCTCTTATTTCTTTATAGATGGTTTTCCTTTGAAGGTGGGTTTGTTCGTGATTAAGAAACATACCATAGAGAGAAGTGAGAGGAAGGCTTTCCAAGTCCCTGGAAGTCTTAATGCAAGTGGAAAGGGTATTCCAGAAATCTGGAAGACCATCCATGAATTTGCATACGATTTCCTCGTTGTCATAAAGTTTTCCAACAAGTTTTAACTCATTTAAAAGACTGTTAAAACGGTTGTAATAGGAGGGAAGAGATTCTCCTTTTTCATGAGAGAAAAATTCGTATCTACGAACAAGAGAGATTTTCTTAGATTTTTTTACTTCATTTGTACCTTCATACAAAACACATAGGGTTGACCACATTTCTTTTGCAGTTTTAAGACTGACAAGAGATTGGTACACTTCATCAGGAAGTGATTGAGCAATGATGGTTCGCACTTTGGAATCAAGTCCAATAATGCGCCTATCTTCATCATTATATTCTTTGGTTGTTTTCAAGACATATCGACCAGTGGCAGAAGTTCTTTCCAACTCTGACGAGTCATCGGAAACTTGAAAAAGATTGTCCTTTTTCTTTTCTTTATCCTTAGGAGTTTTGACAAATCTATCCCAGACTTTTGGGATAATAGGACCTTCACTGAGAATGGTAAGATACCGACTGTCAGCTCCTTCAAGGAAGAGCATCATCCTATTTTTCCATAAGGAGAAGTTGTTCGAGTTGAACTTAGGAGGTTTAACAGTAGATCCATTGTCAGAGTAAAAAGAGTTTTGAGAAAAAGACTCAGGTTTTGTAGAAGGAGAAGCCATTACGGATCTGGTTTATTAGATTAAACCAACCGCTCTGATACCACTTGTTAGTCCCAAAGAAGTAAACAAGTATTGTAGAAGGGGGGGGGATTGAATACAATAACACAAAATTACTTAAATTTTAATTCTTTTATTGATAATGAATATCAAGAATTACACAAAGAGAAATAAAGATTGTTGCGGAATAAAAATAGTTAAGAACTACTCTAAACAAACTAACACTTAGAAGATATTAAGAACACAAAGACTTAAACCTTAGAGAGACAAGAGAAAACTATCAACCTGCTTGAAATCTTGTGATTACCAAAACTTGAGCTGAAAGCGTAAGTAGCAAGGTGCTACTTCCATCCTTTATATACTATCCAATGTAATGAGTGCAAAGGACAAGTAGAAGTAAAGTCAAGGGTGGTTGAGATATTGTCAATAAATTATAAGATATTTGATGTGACATGTCATAACACAAAAGGTAACTTTTGTGCTATGAAAGTACAATATCTATTATAAAATATTCAAGGGACAATCTCTTTGAGATCAAATAGAAAGTATACGTCTCAATCAAGTTAAGACTAATTGTATATCTTCTCAAGGAAGAAAGAAGCTTCCATCCCTATTGTCAGAAGATCATTGGGAATGAGGAAGTATGTCAAATCATGAGGATTTAACATAAATGCTCTTACAAGATAAAGAAGCAATCTGTAAGAGGAAGACTACCGAAAGAGGAATTCGGTAACTGAGATATGTGCCGAAAGAGGAGTTCGGCACAAAGAGAAGGTATGCCGAACAAAGAATCGGCAAGGGTAAGAATTGCTGATTAGAAATCGGCAAGGGTATGATCTGCCGAATAGGAATCGGCAGACAAGGCTTAGTTCACTTTTGAAGTCCATCTCAATCCGCATTGTAGACTTCCTTCATGTTGAATTCGGTTTGTCTTTGATTCACCGATTTGTTTAACTAATTAAGCTATTACAAAGAACCATAAATCAAAATACAAGGTTCAATCATCAATAAAGACTAAGGAGAGGTTATCTTTAAATCTTAGATGACCCAACACTTTGTTCATAGCAATGGATTTATGGTTTTGGTTAAGAAGTTTATAATCTTTTTGGTTATTGTTGGTTTCTTGTTGTTCATTGAGAAAAACATTACCATTTCAATGGATGATTTAATAATTTTAAGGGTTTGAGTTTCGTGGATTAAAATGTGGTTTAAGTGATGGGTTTTGATTCGATTAAATGATGTTTTGATGTTAGGATGTTGGTTCAAATGGTTTAGAACGTTGATTCTATCGATTTTAGGGCTTAAAACTGTTTTGGGAAGATTTGGGATTAAAAGGGTGTGAAGAATTGGGTCTGCAAAGTCGTGCAGACCTAGAAGATGTTCCCAACGACTTGAGTGGGCTAGGCCGCGGGCCAAACCGCCAAAGTTGTTGTTGGGCCACTTCTTCGATTTTGCTCTGTTTCTCGTTTGGGGCTAGGTTCGAGGCACCGATTAGGGGATTGGCTTGGGGTCTGAAATATATGATTTTAAGATGATTTAGGGATGTTTCGAGATGTAGTTAGGTGGTTTAATACCATTCGTATGTCGTCCAATTCAGGTGTTCGGTTTGAACAAATGTGAGCTTTAGGACGTGCGACGATTTGCCGAAGCTCAGGTGAGTTCCCTTAACACTTTTTATGCATATGAAGTGATTAGCCAAGGTTTTAATTATTGCGTTTGGTATTAAGCGTTATGGCATGATTAACACTTATGGAGATTTTGATCAAGTATGACGTAAATTGTTTACTATTGTATATGCATTGTTTAGGGGTGCTTATGGGTTGGTTTGGCCGGGTTGAAAGCACTTGAACAACCCAACCCAATGTTTGCGGTTTGAAAAATCTTAACCCAACCCAACCCAATCAAAAGTGCAACCCAACCCAAACCGTGCGGGTTGGATTGGGTTTGTCGGGTTGAACTTTAATACATCATTTTACAATCTAACTAAGTGCTTTAATTTAAAGAAACTAAAATCAAAATAGAAATATAAAAATAAGGCTAACAAGAGAAGAGAATAGTAGAAGAAGAGCACCTCTTGTCTCTTGATTTGATGGATGTTGAAGATTTTCTAAGACTTGAAGGTTAGATTCGTGCGGTTTCAATCGCGTGGTCTCGTAGACAAATCTAAACTAAGGCTAAGAGAGTAAGACTTGAGAGAAAGAAGAGTCATTAAAAGTCTAAAACCATAATATAAAAAAAGCGTACAAGTTTTGATCGGGTTGAAGGGTTGGTCGGCTTACTTTGGGCCTAAATCGTTTCCAACCCAAAATATGCGGTTTGGGCAAAATTTGTATCGATTGTGTATCGGGTTACCTTGATTTGAGTTTTTTTGCGCTTTTTCGAGTTGGGTTGGCCGGGTTGGCCGGAAATTTTGTCACCCTTAGTGTAACAACTCAAAATATTCAATATCAATATCATAGCATTACAACTCGAATAGTCCCAAAACATACTAAGTTACATCATTCTCAATCTAACGTACGCCGCTGATTTACATCTTCACAACTGAGAAACTACAAGGAGTTAGATGGTGAACTACCAGCATCCACAAGAACTATGTCTCTTCTATGGAATATTTCTATCTCTTCTTCTTCAAAAGAAAACCCGACTAAACTCTTACCTGAAAATGGTTTTTAGTTTGAAAAGTGAGGGTTAGACCACAAGGTCTAGTGAATTCCCTCCCAAATACAGTTTAAACAATTTTTATATATAAAACAATAGTCAAATCCACCATAAGACCCATCGAAACAATTCAATTCCACCAACTGATAGCATCCACGATCGAGGACCAAAGTTGACTCCCCTTTCGCCTTCGGGGTCCAAGCAGACTCCCCATCCCTACGTACATCGGAAATAGATTCTGTGCATATGAGGTGTTTAATCCAACTCCCAGGGATTTACGAAATCCCTATGTACACTAATCCCACTATGCAACCCGACTCCAAAAAGGCATAAAATCATGTAAACAATGCATGTATATTTAGAAATAAATTCATAACATGCTAGATCCCAACACAGTTCCCGGTTTCCCGGTCGAGCCATCCGGGAGTTAACCCAAATACTCCTGGTTCCGAGCTATTCCTGGTAATCTTCAAAACCCGGGTTCCCGACTTCACAGTTGGGTCCATGGTTCAGGTTTAGGGCCATCCCCGATCACTACCCTTCGACCTTACGAATGAATCGCTAAGGGTCTCCCTCTCCTTTAGCGTAATCGAACAAAAGTACAAAAAACAATTTCACCATGAGGATTCAGGTTACTAAATCAATCGATTTCCGATTACCACCAACATTAAATATCCTTCTCAATCAGATGTAAAACTGACTATCATCCATAATGAAATCCCAAACCCTTAACTAGAGAAAAGATTAGAATAAGATTACCCCTTGAGATGCAGATTCCCAAATTCCTTTGATTTCTTCTTCACATTCCTCAAGATTGCTAAAATCCCACTTAGCTTCCTTGCTCACACCCTTTCACTCATACGCCGTATACAGGACTATAGAGTGAGGGTTTAGGGTTTTTATTTCTCCCTTTTTATATAACTTCCAACATTTTGTCCAACTAGCCCCTAATTTTCCCCTTTGTCACACTTTGACCACCAATTTCCACAAGGACAAGTGAATTGGGGTAACGGTCGTTAAAACACTCCCCCCTCAAAAGAATTCCGTCCCCGGAATTTCTTTGTCGAAAAGATGTGGGTACTTAGATCTCATCTCGGATTCCACCTCCTAGGTCACTTCTTGTCCCTTGTGGAAAACTCCAATGGACCTTTACAAGATTTATTTCTTTAGGCCGAAATTTAGACCCTACATCATATTCCAACTCCCATGTTTCTTCTTAACCAAATGAAATAACCCCTTTGCATTTCTACAAGGTCACTTTCCCCATTTCTAACTTCCTTGACCTTACCGTCAATGATTTCCTCCGACTCTTTGACAAGGTCCAACTCCTCGTCTATTCACACTCTTTGCAAAGGTATTGCCATACCAACTTCCAACAAACGCTCTCAAAATAGAGACGTGAAACACAACATGAATTCCCCATATATTCATCGAACACATCCAGTTCATACACCAACT
The DNA here is from genome assembly GCA_954870635.1 of Arctium minus. Lineage (NCBI taxonomy): Eukaryota > Viridiplantae > Streptophyta > Magnoliopsida > Asterales > Asteraceae > Arctium > Arctium minus. Next base: position 150,929,943 of record OX941081.1, read on the forward strand.
CTCTAACTCTTTCACTAACTGCAACTGACCCACTAAAACATGGCTCAACTTCTCTTTCCTCTCGAAATGCACCACTCCATTCCATGGAGATGTCTTCCACGTCAACTTTCCTCCAACTTGAGGTTCAAAAGACCCGAGCTTTTCAATCAAAATCATAAACACACGACATTCCTCAAACCACCATTCGATCAACTACATCTTTCTTATCACAACTAAATCGTAACACATACTTACCATCTGTAACTTCCCAGACTAACCGTACCAGATACTTTCTGCTTTGTCCACACACATGGACTCACGGTTTTACAACGCGTCTAAAAGAATGGCTTCACCCACAACTTCTCTTCCTTAAAAAAAGAATTGCACCGAAGTCAACACCACAACAACAAGAATCCCCTACCAATATAATAACCACTTAATTCGCTAACTTATCACAAGGTCAACCTCGAATCATCACAACTAAACTCACAGTTTGGATTTTCTCCATCATACAACACTAAATTCTACATTCACTTCTCTCAACACGATATACTTCTAATACGAAAAGCACCATGCTTCCCTGAAACCACATTGATCGCACTTCGCCAATGTTAGTCAAACCATATGCATTATACAGACACCACTCACCATATCATCACCCTTTATATCCACATAATTACCGGAAGAAAGATTCCATGATCCATCTGGAAAATCTATACATCCAAGCCAAACCAAACCTAGTGCACATTTCAATTTCTCACTGCATCGATCGATAGTCCAACCATTTTGGAATTAATTAAAACTTCACTCATCCCGAAAGAAGGGGCGGCCATGCTCACCCAAGCTATTCTCAATAACTTAAACACCAAATATCAAGCTCACTCGGAACATTTGCCAGAATTGAATCAAGTCAATCCCAATGATCCTTCGCTCAGAGCACTACATTCGTCCACTTTCATCACACCTTCTTGAAGCACAAAACACATTTCCATGGGAGGACTCTTTAACTGGTCCAAACTTTAGCCTAACCACACGACTCAATTTTTCCCAACACCTTAACTATGTCATACGCCATAATCCTTTCATCATACTCTCATGAGGAGTTCGTATATTCGCCAAATACAAGCCTTTAAACATAAACCCCCATTTGATGAGTCTCCGGACAAAGTCCTCACCTATAGTTTATCCCCACATTCTGCCATACCCTCTTCACTCTTTCTCGTGCTAGCATGGAGCACCGACCACTCATCATTACACACTCAAATTCGACCAGTTCCATAATATGGATACGTCATTCCTATGTTTCACCCCACCAACGGTTCCACCACATTTCCCGATCGAGACGTTTAACCAAGTTCTCATAAATGATATTCAATGCCCAGAAATGCCACACATTTCGTGCTCTCCAAATGGGGTCAATCTATCCACCCGGATTCTCTTACTTACAAGGAATATTGCAACATTCCCAATTACATTTCAAATCTACTACATCGCGCCACAATTCTTCGACCACGACAGTTTCACTGATATCCAATTGGAGCAAGAAACATACTCAAAATGCAACACCACCGAGAAGAACATAAAAATGCACTTCAATTACCATGCTCTTCTTTTAGGTAGTCATCAATTACCATTCAATCTTTCGTTTTCCAATAGCAAGAGCATAAAAATGCACCAAAATCCACACCTCAATCAAGTACACTTTCCATCCTTTTATTACTTCCCCAAAAAATCCCTAAACCAGGATTTACACCTATACTTGCTCCATATCACCACACAAGTTTACCGCGCAACATGATGGCAACTTAATATTACAACAATGACCTACACGTCTCCTTTGGCATAAAATGCCACGAACTTGACCACACCACTACCACACTACGATATCACATTACAACACATTCTTCATGATTTCCTTTACGCGCCTAATAGACATCGCCTTCTTCATACTATTCATAACCCAAATATACATGAAATAAAGTCATTTCACGAATTTGTCTTTTCTCGAATCTAGATGAACCACAAAATCATGATCACTAATCCACTCGTACAAGTTCTCGTTCCCAATGGGAATACTAAGGTCATGAACCGACCATTACGGCTCGACCGACACATTTCCATACTTGAAACCTTTCCTTATTCTTAATTACAATACTCTTCACGACCTAACGAGTTCATAGCCTTCAAGCATGATGACACAATGATTTAAATCACCTTACACATTTAAATCACCTTACACCAATCGATATCGACGCAAACGAAAAGGGTATTCAATGAAACTCTTCCTCATGCAATTTCAAAATACAACAAAATTATTTACAATGAGCGAATCTGTTGACTCTCGCATTCCCTGGTATGACAACATGTCCATACCGATTTCTGTTACAGAATAACCCAAATACTCCCGGTTTCGAGCTATTCCCGGTAATCTTCAATACTCGGGTTCCTGACTTCATAGTTGGGTCCGTGATCCGAGTTTAGGGCCATCCCCGGTCACTACCCTTTGACCTTACGAACGAATCGCTAAGTGTCTCCCTATCCTTTAGCGTAATCGAACAAAAGTACAGAAAACAATTTCACCATGAGAATTTAGGTACTAAATCAATCAATTTCCCATTACCACCAATATTAAATATCTTTCTCAATCAGATGTAAAACTGACTATCATCCATAATGAAATCCCAAACCTTTAACTAGAGAAAAGATTAGAATAAGATTATCTCTTGAGATGCAGATTCCCAAATTCCTTTGATTTCTTCTTCACCCTCCTCAAGATTGTTAAAATCCCACTTAGCTTCCTTGCTCACACCCTTTCACTCATAAGCCGTATACAGGACTATAGAGTGAGGGTTTAGGGTTTTTATTTCTCCCTTTTTATAACTTCCAACATTTTGTCCAACTAGCCCCTAATTTTCCTCTTTTCATCACAGTTTGACCACCAATTTCCACATAGACAAGTGAATTGGACTAACGGTCGTTACCCCTAGCATTGTTCACGTGTTTTTCTTAAATTGATATATTGATTTGGAGTCGGGTTGAACAATGGGATTAGTATACCCAGGGATTGTGAATATCCATTGGGAGTTTATTTATACATACCATGTGCATGGTATCCGTTTCCTGTACTCGTGGAAATGGCATCCATAAGGAGCCACGAGCAGTCTACTTGGGCCCAAAGGCGAAAGGGGAGTCTGCTTGGGCCCCGATCTTGGAAATTGTACAAATACCCAAGTGTGAGGTTGATTTGTTAATTGGTTGTTGATGGGCCTTTATGGCAGTTTGCATCTTATAGTTGTGAATTGTTGAATTGTTTTCGAGAGGGAATTCACTAGACCTCATGGTTTAACCCTCTCTTTCCAAAAACTAATACCATGTTCAGGTAAGAGATAAATTGGAGCTTCTTCCAAAGGATAATGGGAGGGCTTGATGAGATAGAGACAACAACTTTAGAGATAGTCCGCTTTAGTTTCTCTTCTCTAGTCTAGATATCTCAGTTGTGGATGTGTGAGTATCCGTTTCTTTGCTTTGAGAATATTACTGATATGACTTGAATTGTAACACTCGTTAAAATATTGGGTTAATTGTTAGTTATAAGAAAATAGTGTTCTTGTGAAAAATAAGGAAGTTGAGGGGCCATATTGGAAATTTAGGCATAAAAGGGTCTAAAACCCTTAACCCTTCCTCACTCTTGGAGAAACGTCAGTGTATGAGTGTGTGTGGCGCTGTGGGAGGAGAAGAAACCGGTTGAAGCTCTTGCGATTCAGTAATTGGAAAGAAACAAGTGTATTTGTTGAGATTCATCTTCAAAAGGTAAGTATTTTAATCAAAAAAACCTTAAAACTCTATCTTTGTTTTTTAGCCATTATCGATTTGGTCTGGGAGGATTTTGATGGTGACTAAAATCGATACTAGGTTGGGCTCTGGGAGTTTAGTGATTCGGATTAAGGACTCGATTTTGTATTTGTAACCCTGTGATTGGTTATTTAATCAAGTAGGGGAGGGATTGTTGGGGGTTATTGATTTCTGATTAACATCGAGGGTGTCTGTGAGGGGCTGCAAATCCCTAGTTTATGCGGACCAGGGTGGCCCGGTACCCCTTCGATCGGGGTGGCTCGGTACCCCTCCGACCGGGGTCGCCGGGTATATGGTTAACTGGGGGTCTCCCGGTATGTGGTTCACCGGGGTTGGCCGATATATTTGTGACCGGGGTCGCCTGGGAGACTATCGACTGGGGCCGCCCTGGAGGTCAAAGCCCGAGGGCACCCAGGGTTTACGAATCAGGGGTTGTGGTGCCAGTAGAATCGAACCCACACTTTCTCTTAGTCAAACCTTGATCTAGAAAACTCTTGGGATTAGGATAGAGTAATTTAATGGCCTTAATAATTTGAAATGTAGGAATTCGATCTTTGCAAGGCTAATGTTCGTGTGTGAGCCGAGTCTTTCCAAACAGGTGAGTTCCCTTATTCTAAAACTCTTGAAATCTGGAAATGGCATCTATTGTTAATGTTTATTATGCTTACCACTTTCAGTCAAATATACTTTGAACTGCGATGGATTGGGTTTATTTTGAAACCTTGCATGCGTATTTTCTTACTGTTTTATTGTATGAAAATTGGTATTGTTTTATGAACTGGGCGCCATGGCTTATCTTCAATCATCGGGGATGGTTGAACCGTGTGTTTGGAATTCGTTTCCTTGCACACGGAAATGACATCGACTAATGGGCCGTATGGGGATCTACTGGGGGGCCCCGAGGACGAGTAGTACTGTCTCTTGATGATGGATTCGATGTGGAACTAGTCACTTCCTATGACATGAAGTTTCTGAAACTAACCTTGTAAATTTGATTATTCTTTCTGTTCTTATAAAATGGACGAGGTTGGGAATTCACTAGACCTTTCGGTCTAATCCTCGTTTCCACTTTTCTTAAAACCCATTTTCAGGTAATAGGGTTGTTGCTGGAATTTCTAAAGGGAAAGAGAAATGTTAGGAGCTTGACTATTGAAGAACGGGCCTTAGTCGTGGCATAGACAACTAAAAGTTTAGTATTAGTTTCTCGGTTGTATATGAAATGTGGACGTTTACACTATGTAATCCTTTATTCTAGAAAGTTTTGTATTGGGACCCATGTTTGGGGCAATGTTATGCTTATTTTCATTGCTGTTGTTTTTGGGTTATTACAATTGGTATTAGAGTCATAGTTTAAGCGATTTAGGTGGCCTTTTTGGACCTAAACTTAAATTGTAAGAGGGACACAACCGAGAAATAGGTTGTCATAGGATTGCCGCTATAGGAGCTTATGTAATGAGAGATAGGGACTAACATGTAAGGTAAATTTGGGATTACAACTGGCCAATGTAATTGCAAATTTACAGGTACATGTGTGTGTTTATGAATATTGTTGCATATAGGGATATTAAAATTAAAGTCTATCCTTGTGTTGTTTCAGTTGTCGTCATGTCGGATCGAGCTTTGCGAAGTAGGGCAGTGCCGGGCGGGGAGAATATGTCGGTAGATGGGGTTCGTGCTGAGATACCGAGGGGTCCTCCTAGTCCTAGGTGGCTGACAGCTCGAGGAAGGGTTCGTGGTCCGGTAAGGACTACCAGAAAGGCTACGACTCAAGTTGAGGGAACCACTGCTGGAAATAGGGGAGGAGCTAATACACAAACCAATCGCAGAGCGAGAAGTGCCGAGGTTATGGTGGATCGAGAAACCTCGCACCAAGAGAGCTCGACGACAATAAGAGGGCGGGGAACTGCAAGGGCTCGGGTCGGGGCCGAAACCAGGCCTTTGTGACCCCCGAAACATTTTCCGTGGAAATGGGAAAGCTTCAAGAGACTCTGCAAGCGTTGTTGGCTCACCAGGAGAAGACAACCTCTGGAAGCAGAGATAAGAGCGAGAGCAGGGAGATTACAGAGTTGTCGAGCCCGCCGGTAACTGAAGTGGGGGGTAACTCCTCATCGATGACCATGACGGCAACCAAGGTGGCGGTGAAAGGTTGTAGTTACAAGGAATTTGTAGCCTACAAACCTCCTACTTACAGAGGGGAGTACGACTCGGTCCTGGTGATGAAATGGATTAAAGAGATGGAGCTGGTATTTGCTACCAGTAAGTGTGCCGAGGAAGACAAGGTGACGGATGCCTTATCCATGCTGAGGTCTGAAGCCACCTTATGGTGGGATGCAGAAACTTGTGGATTAGGGGTGGCTGCAGTAGAGGGTATGGCATGGGGGACTTTCGTGAAAAATTCAAGGCACAATTCTGCCCTCTAGCGGCAGTGAAGAAGATACAGGAGGAATTTATGGGGTTGGAACAAAAAGACATGTCGGTAAGTGAGTACACCACTAAATTCATCAAGAAGTCTCGTTTTTTCGGATCATACCTGCCAGACGAGGAGAGTAGAGTGGAACGTTTTATTTTTGGGCTGAGGAGCAGTTTGCGGGAGTGGGTCTCTGCAAGGGAAGCAGCTACCTTTCAGGCCGTTGTGCATGCGGTTGAAATGACAGAGAAAGAAAAGAACCGCCAGATAACTGATAGACTCGGCGATAAAAGAAAATGGTATGGGCCGACAATAGATCCGAGAAAGGGAAAGAATTCCAGAACAGAACCGAGAGGGGGTCGGGGTTTGGAGAGAAGCCTTGCGGGAAGTGTCACCGGGTACATCGGGGAGATTGTGGTTCGTGGGAAAGATCTTGTTTTCAATGTGGAATGCCAAGGCACATGTCTAGGGACTGCCCGAACAATAAAAGCTGTTATCAGTGCGGGTCGCCAGATCATCTTCGGTCAGATTGCCCGCAGGTCAAGCGGGGCGGACAGTTCAAACTGGGGATGGTAAGGGAGGAAAAAGAGAAGAAAAGAAGTGGGAGTCGACTAGTCCGAAAGAGAGGGCCTTTAATATGACGACAACGGAGGCGGAGGAGATTCCGGATGTAGTCGCAGGTATGTTTCTGGTAAAATCTACTTGTGATAGAGTATTGTTTGACTCAGGAGCGACTTGCTCTTTTATATCCCCCGCGTTTGCTCAAAGTTTGGGATTAAAGCCTAAGCGTTTAGGGCGAATGTTTGAGGTAGAAACCGCCGATGTTAATCAGGTATTGATTACAGAGGTGTTTGAGGGATGTGTGATAGACATCGAAGGGTGTTTAGTACCAGTGGTGCTATACCCTATGGCGATGAGAGAGTTAGACATGGTCCTTGGGATAGATTGGTTGGCTAGAAACAATGCTAGTATTGTTTGTAATAAGAAGTTGATCCGTATGGTTTTACCGAAAAAAGGGGTGGTAGTGATTTATGGGGATAGACGGGAGGAGGGATTCCAGTTTAATTTCCATGATCAAAGCAAATAAGAGTCTGAGAAGAGGGTGTAGGGGATTCTTAGCATATGTAGTAGATGCTAAGAAAGAAAAGGGTAGAATGGAGGAAGTTAGGGTAGTGAGCGAGTACCCGGAAGTATTTTCGGAGGATTTGACATATCTACCGCCTGATCGTCAAGTCGAATTTCGGATCGATCTGGTGCCTGGTGCCGCTCTGATAGCACGTGCACCGTACAGATTAGCACCCTCAGAGATGAAAGAAATGATGTTGCAATTGTAAGAACTACTGGACAAAGGATTTATTAGGCTTAGCACTTCACCGTGGGGAGCGCCAATCCTTTTTGTGAAAAAGAACGACGAATCTATGCGAATGTGTATAGACTATAGGGAGCTCAATAAGCTGACAATCAAGAATAAGTATCCGATTCCAAGAATAGACGACTTATTTGATCAGCTTCAGGGAGCCAGTTTCTTCACCAAGATCGATTTAAGGTCGGGATATCATCAACTCAAGGTGAAGGAAGAAGATATACCGAAAACAGCCTTCCGTACAATATATGGACATTACGAATTTCTTGTAATGCCATTCGGATTGACCAACGCTCCTGCAACTTTCATGGATATGATGAATAGGGTGTGTCAACCTTACTTAGACAAGTTCGTGATCGTGTTTATCGATGATATTCTAGTGTACTCGAAGACCGAGAAGGAGCACGAGGAGAACTTGCGAACAGTACTACAATTACTATGGCGAGAGAGACTTTACACGAAATTCTCGAAATGCGAATTTTGGTTGCGAGAAGTGCAGTTCCTTGGGCATGTCGTGTCCCAAGACGGAATCAAAGTGGATCCGGAGAAAGTGGAGGCAATTCGCGATTGGGAGGCGCTAAAGACTCCGTTAGAAGTCCGAAGTTTCCTAGGATTAGCAGGGTATTACCGGAAGTTTATTAGAGATTTCTCTCGAATAGCCACTCCGCTAACTTCATTGACGAAAAAGAATGTAAAGTTCGCATGGATGGAAGCACAGAGGGAAGCCTTTCAGAGACTTAAGGATATGCTGAGTAGCGCTCCGATCTTGGCCCTGCCGGACGACACGGAAGACTTCGTAGTATATAGCGATGCGTCTAGACTGGGCTTGGGATGTGTTCTTATGTAGCAAGGGAAATTAATTGCTTACGCATCACGCCAGTTGAAGGATTACGAATCCCGATACCCTACCCACGATTTAGAGTTGGCCGCCGTGGTCTTCGCGCTAAAAATTTGGAGACACTACCTCTACGGGACACAGTGTCAGATCTTCACAGATCACAAGAGCCTATGCCATCTGTTTGACCAGAAGGAGTTGAACATGCGATAGCGAAGATGGATGGAGTTACTAACCGATTATGACTGTAAGATCGAATATCATCCCGGGAAGGCCAACGTAGTAGCCGACGCTCTGATTCGGAAGGATAGAAGTGAAAACCTGATAATGGTAGCTACGAGAGCTGAGGTGACACCAACTCTACTGGAAGATATTAAGAGATTTCAAGTAGAAGCCCTGAGGCCTGAGAACCTTAAAGCTGAGAGATTGGTTGGTCTTTCAAGTTCGTTAATAGAGGACAGTCGGGGACTGAAGTGCTATAGTGGGAGGATTTGGGTTCCGAAACTTAGGGATTTGAGAATGATCATTTTAGCGGAAGCTCACAAGTCAAAATATTCGATTCACCTAGGAACGAACAAGATGTACGGAGATCTGAGACGAGACTACTAGTGGTCAGGATTGAAGAAAGACATAGCTCATTACGTGGAAAGATGCCTGACATGCCTGCAAGTAAAAATGGAGCATCAGTGACCATACGGAAAACTCCAACCGTTAGACGTCCCTGTTTGGAAATGGGAACATATCATGATGGATTTTATGACTAAGTTACTGAGGACCCCGAAAGGTTATAACGTGATTTGGGTCATCGTGGACCGACCTACGAAATCGGCGCATTTCTTGCCTATTAAGGAGACCTGCTCCATGGAAAGACTCGCGAAGCTGTATATCGACGAGATTGTCATCCGCCATGGTGTGCCCTTGTCAATTGTGTCCGACCGGGATAGTCGATTCTCTTCAAACTTTTGGAAGAGCTTTCAACGAGAGATGGGGTCGAAAATCAAGATGAGCACGACGTATCACCCGCAAACCAACGGCTAGAGCGAGCGAACCATTCAGACCCTAGAGGATATGCTGAGGGAATGTGTCTTGGATTTTCAAGGTTCATGGGAAAACCACTTGCCGTTAATCGAGTTTGCTTACAATAATAGCTACCACACAAGCATCAAAGTTGCTCCTTATGAGATGCTTTATGGTAGGAAATGTCGAACTCCGTTGTGTTGGAACGAGATTGGAAAAAGACAGTTGGCTGGACCATAGTTAGTGCAGCTAACTGCGGATAAAATTGTTCAAGTGTGAGAGAGATTGAAAGTGGTGCGTGATCGTCAAAAGAGTTACACAGATAGACGCCGAAAATATATAGAATTCCAGGTTGGCGATAGAGTAATGTTGAAGGTATCACCTTGGAAAGGTGTAATCCGCTTTGGGAAGAAAGGGAAGTTAAGCCCACGATTTATTGGAACGTTTAAAATTATTGAACGAGTCGGAGCCATGACGTATAAGTTGGATTTACCCGAAGAGTTGAAGGGTATCCACAACACTTTCCATGTCTCCAACCTGAGAAAGTATCTAGCAAATGTTGATATGGTTGTGCCACTACAAGACATACGGGTGGATGAAAAGCTGAACTTCGTCGAAGAACCTGAGTCTATAGTGGATCGTAAGGTTAAACGACTAAGAACAAAGAATATTAGTCTAGTGAAAGTTCAATGGAAGTTCCACAAAGGGCGGGAAGCGACGTTGGAGTTAGAATCGGATATGAGATCCAAATACCCGCACCTTTTTACCAATGAAATTCTGATGAAGGAATTCTCCTAAGGGGGAGGGGGAGTGTTGTAACACTCGTTAAAATATTGGGTTTATTGTTATTTATAAGAAAAATAGTGTTATTGTGAAAAATGAGGAAATTGAGGGGCCATATTGGAAATGTAGGCATAAAAGGGTCTAAAACCCTTAACCCTTCCTCACTCTTGGAGAAACGTCAGTGTGTGAGTGTGTGTGGCGCTGTGGGAGGAGAATAAGCCTATTGAAGCTCTTGCGATTCAAAAATTGGAAAGAAACAAGTGTATTTGTTGAGATTCATCTTCAATTGGTAAGTATTTTAATCAAAAAACCTTGAAACTCTATCTTTGTTTTTTAGTCATTATCAATTTGGTCTGGGAGGATTTTGATGGTGACTGAAATCGATACTAGGTTGGGCTCTGGGAGTTTAGTGATTCGTATTAAGGACTCGATGCTGTATTTGTAACCATGTGATTGGTTATTTAATCAAGTAGGGGAGGGATTGTTGGGGGTGATTGATTTCTGATTAAAATCGAGGGTGTCTGCGAGGGGCTGCAAATCCCTAGTTTATGCAGACCAGGGTGGCCCGGTATGTGGTTAACCGGGGGTCGCTCGGTATGTGGTTAACCGGGGTCGCCCGGTATATTTGTGACCGGGGTCACTTGGGAGACTATCGACCAGGTCCTCCTGGGAGGTCAAAGCCCGGGGGCACCCGGGGTTTACGAATCAGGGGTTGTGGTGCCAGTAGGATCGAACCCACACTTTCTCTTAGTCGAACCTTGATCTAGAAAACTCTTGGGATTAGGATCGAGTAATTTAATGGCCTTATTAATTTGAAATGTAGGAATTCGATCTTTGCAAGGCTAGTGTTCGTATGTGAGCCGAGTCTTTCCAAACAGGTGAGTTCCCTTATTCTAAAACCCTTGAAATCTGGAAATGGCATCTATTGTTAATGTTTATAATGCTTACCGCTTTCCGTCAAATATATCTTTGAACTGCGATGGACTGGGTTTATTTCGAAACCTTGCATGCGTATTTTCTTACTGTTTTATTGTATGAGAATTGGTATTGTTTTATGAACTGGGCGTCATGGCTTATCTTCAATCATCGGGGATGGTTGAACCGTGTGTTTGGAATTCGTTTCCTTACACACGGAAACGACATCGACTAGGGGGTCGTATAGGGATCTACTGGGGGCCCCGAGGACGAGTAGTCCTTCTCTTGATGATGGATTCGATGTGGAACTAGTCACTTCTTGTGACATGAAGTTTGTGAAACTAACCTTGTAAATTTGATTGTGCTTTCTGTTCTTATAAAATGGACGAGGTTAGGAATTCACTAGACCTTTCGGTCTAATCCTCGTTTCCACTTTTCTTAAAACCCATTTTCAGGTAACAGGGTTGTTGCTGGAGTTTCGAAAGGGAAAGAGAAATGTTAGGAGCTAGACTATTGAAGAGCGGGCCTTATTCGCGGCATAGACAACTAAAAGTTTAGTATTAGTCTCTCGCTTGTATTTAAAATGTGGATGTTTACACTATGTAATCCTTTATTCCAGAAAGTTTTGTATTGGGACCCATGTTTGGGGCAATGTTATGCTTATCTTCATTGATGCTGTTTTTGGGTTATTACATGAATGATTGGACCATTTATCTTTATTCTATTATTTATTTTATCATGGTTTTTGGGTTGTTACAACGTTAAGCCTAAGACTTTTTTCTTATCAACATGTATATTAGGTCTTAGTAGGATCTAAACGATGTTCAAAGCTTTGTAGAGGTTGAAGTAGGATGACTTTAGATGCGTCATCCAATTTTTAAGATAACAGACTTGATGGTTATAGTAACCTCTGAACTATTCTAATTATGTTAAGGATTAGATTATCCTCCTTAGAACTTTGATACATACCTTGTGCTCCTTTTGGGCAAACTTTATATATTTTTGTATTAAAGTTGTGTCGAATTAAAGAGTATGGAAAATTATAAATTGTCTTTTATTTTATAAATTTAGGGGTGTTACAGAGGTGATTGGGAACATGGGATTTGACATCCCCTCTATTCTATGTTTGCGATGTGAAGAAGACTTTGAGTCAGTTGATCATTGTTTCGTTCGTTGTAGAATGGCTTCGAGCATATGGTCAAGTGTATTTAAATGGTGGAGTCTTGATTCAATAACTATGAATTCTATGGCAAACATTTTTTCCCTTCAAGATCTTGCCTCTGTCTCTCTCTTCTACTTGTAGAGCAAATGGCAGTATGGATAACATTATACATCATTTGGTGCTTTCGAAACAAAGTGGTATTTGAAGAAAGGATATCATCACATTCTGATTTACAGTTCGAGATTTAACTCCTTTCTTTCCAATGGTTGGCTAATCGTGCTAAAGCTTTTAGTATCTCATGGTTGGGTGGTATTGCAATACGAGGGGTAGCGGTAGTTTTGATCTATGGTTGGGTTGGTTTGGGCCGGCTGAATGCTAGTTTTTGTTCGCTCTCATGATCGGTTTTGGTTGTCTGTTGTGGCGATTGTGTTGAAGGCTCCTTATTGGTTTTAGTTTGCTTATGTTTGTGTGGTGGGCGGTTTCTTGTCTTGCTCTTTTGCATTGTTTTCATTATTTTTCTTGGACTTGTTCGGTTTTGGTTGTTTCTACTTCTTAGCGAAACTTTTGTTGTTGGTTGCTTTTATATTATGTCATAGTGCTTTTAGTAAGGGTGGTCTTTCAAAAAAACACAATATTTTTTTTTTCCGACTCTAAGAATCAAAGATGAATAATATATATATTTTTTTATTTTGTTTATCTATATATAAATCTCCATCTATCTAGTTGTATTTGTAAAGGGTTTGTTTGTATTGGGATGTGACGATAGGACTCACTTCGAGTAACTAAATCGTCTTGGCGGGATTGCTCTGACTCTGACAACCAAAACCATTTTGTTTATGAAGACGTCTCATAAATAGTAAAACACATATACAGTTGCATATTGGAATTGTCATTGTTAAAAACAAATATTGATAGCTACTGATTTTGATTTTGTTTCAAATGATATTTTGTTAAAAAGACAATTCATTACTTCATATTTTTTTTCTAAAAATTATGTGTACAATCAAACATTAAGTTTTTAAAAAGGTTAAAACTTTCATTATCTATTAATTAACAAGTGTAAATTTTATAAATATATATATTGAGAAAGGTTCAAACGAGAACGCTATCTATTTAAGAAAATAAGAAAACAATAAATCATGTACAAAATCATATGTGATTTTATATTAACCGGAAAAAAAGGAGACGCGGACGACTTTGGCCACGACTTAAGTCACAGGGAAAGTCGCGTGAATCATATATAATTTTGTACATGAATCATATATGATTTTATATATATATATATATAATTCGTCCGTTCACATGTCTTTTTAAATAAATATTATTTTTGTACGAACTCATCTCTATATATACTATTCATATTTAAAGCAATTAAAACAAATTAAAATTAAAATTTAGTAATATAATATTCAATGGTTGGCAATCCAACTTGTATCATTGAAGAACACTCCAACTATGCATCATTGTGAAATGATTGTGTGATAATTGTTTCCTTTATAAATAAATAAATTTTCACTTGATTAATAAAATATTTGTAATTAAAATGATTAAATAATTTTTTTTTCATTCAATTTTCTTTATAACAATAATATAAATAAAGTAAAAAAAGTACCATTTGTATATTACAAAAAGAAACATCTTGTATATTTAACTAAGTTCGAATATTTTATTATTAATTTTTTATTTTATTTTATTTTTGCATTTGAAAATGTTGTTGGATGATTGGATCCGACTCTCATAAATTCAAACCCCGACTAATGAAGCTGAATGTATTGCCTTTCTATTTTATTAGAGGAATAAAAAACATTCTTTTGAAAATTCAAAGAAAATAATGTGGCTTCAATTGATGAGTTGGCCACATGCCTATTTTTTGTCCTTTTGAATCTTTTACCTATTTTAATTATTTGCTTTTTTAGTTCATTAAAATATGATAGTTTTTTGGGAATTTAATTAAAATACCTTTTTTTGAAAAATCAGTACCCAAAATGCCCCAAATCTTGTAATTTTTGCCAAAATACCCCCTAGGTCCGCGTTTTTCACTGTTACACGCGGACCTGGTACGCGTTTTGGCCGCGTTCACTGTTACACGCGTACTCGACCCGCGTTTTGGCCGCGTTTCCCCCTACACGAGGACCTGGTACGCGTTTGGTCCGCGTTTGGTCCGCGTTTGGTCCGCGTTTGGTACGCGTTTGGTACGCGTTCACTGTTACACGCGTACTCGACCCGCGTTTTGGCCGCGTTTCCCCCTACACGAGGACCTGGTACGCGTTTGGTCCGCGTTTGGTCCGCGTTTGGTCCGCGTTTGGTCCGCGTTTTTTGTTACAAACGAGGGTTAGGTCCGCGTTTAATAGTGTAAACCGTATTAGGGTTTTGAAAATTAGGGTTTCAGGCCTATGATTTCATGTGTGGTCAACTGTTTGTGACGTATTTTTTGAATGATTTTACTGTTTTTTTCCACATTTTAGTCTGATTCTCATACAATAAGTGTACCATTGTCATTGAATATGTGGTTCACATTCATTTTCTCCATTCAATTTTTCCTATAAAGATTAGTAAGATTAGATGCAAAATCGTTCATCACATCCACTTGAATTGCTTCATTTTTCATACTACTGAAAAAATGAGTTCATCTGTTCAAAAAACTAGAGTCTTATTATGTTTCGATGGTCAATGGGTGCAAAACAACAATGGGTGGGATTATATTGGCTACACAAAGCGTGGTGTATATATTCCAATAATGGTTGCGTATAAGACGTTTATCGATTACGTCGTGGTAAAGTGTGGAATCGGAGATTCTGTTGCTTGCAAGTTGGTGTTCAGACGTGCAGATGGCTCACTGATGGAGATAACCAACGATGACGAAATCCTTGGTTTTATGCTACTTGCAGCCGATTCAGAAATACCTCCACAACTTTTTGTGTATGTCGCACCATCGATGGGCGATGACGAAGATGATGACGAAGGTGATGACGAAGATGATGACGAAATCCATGTCGGTGGTAGTCAACTGGAGCCTGACTCTCAATTTCAGGCATCCTACGACACCACACTTTATTCTGATCATGCATATCGTCCTAACGAATCTTATCCCGAAGTTGTTCCGGAGACGCAACTAGAAGAAGAAGAAGAAGCAGAAGACCCAAAAAGACGGTTTGTTGGAGTTGCTGATGACGAAACACATGTTTTCACAACTGGTATATCTGATCTGGACAGATCAGATACCGATAATGACGAGGACGAAGAAACATATACCCCTAGCAATAAATCATTTGGTGCGTTAAACGATTATTTTGATATGCCCCCTTCTCTTCCTAACCCGGTCCCCCATATACCAGCCTACCAACCCGCACCTTACAATCGTAGTACAACTATACATGAAGGTCAAATATTTCATACGAAGGAGGAAATGACCGTACAGTTGGGAATGAAGTTCTTGCGAGAGGGTTTCGTGTTTAGAGCGAAGAAATCCGACAAACGCAGATACAAGGTTGTATGTGACCAACAAAATTGTGAATGGAGTATGTCCGCGAAGTCTGTGGGCCCTAAAGGAGGGTTGTTTGTCGTTAGAAAGTTGAACGACGTACACACATGTTCGAGGACACAACTAAATGCTAGCCACCGGCAGGCCAACAAAAGGACTTTGGGCCACATACTGAAAGACAAGTTTCTTGACGCTAGCAGGTCATTTCGGCCGAAGGACATCGTCAACGATATAAATCAGCAGTACGGGATAAACATTGGTTACCACCAAGGATGGCGTGCGCGTTGCAAGGCACTACTAATGGTGAGAGGCACTCCCGAGGAGTCGTACGAACGACTCCCTGCGTATTTATATAACTTGGAGCTGAAGAATCCGGGTACACGCACCAGAATAAGGACGGATTCAAACGGACGTTTCGAATTGTGTTTCGCTGCACTTGGATGTGCGGTAAGTATATTAAATCGTCGTAGCTTTACATATTATGAATTTTAACATTTACAAATAATAACCACATACGTTTATTGCAGATCCGGACGTTTTTGACAAATCTGCGTCCTGTCCTTGTAATAGACGCTGCCCATTTAAAGGGGCATTACCTGGGTATGATGTTCTTGGCGGTTGCCATGGACGGAAATAACAACATTGTGCCCTTGGCTTTCGGAGTAGGAAAGTCCGAGACGGGGGAGGAGTGGGGTTGGTTTCTGAACATGTTGCGGGAATGTATCGGCTCCCCGGAAGGGTTGGTGTTTATGTCCGACAGGGCTCCTTCCATAAGTGCGGCAATTTCTGCCGTGTACCCCTCCACCCCTCACGCCCTATGTTGTCGACATTTGGAGATGAACGTGAAAAGCGCGGACAAACGTATCACAACAAACAAGACCACGTATTGGAAGGCGTGCAAAGCATATACTATTAGGGAGTTCGAGACCTACATGAATGCACTACGATATGAAGTACCTCGTGGAGCACAAGTTATGGACGAGGCTGGTAAAGAGAGGTGGTCAAGGGCCCATTTCCCTGCACAACGGTATAACATAATGACCTCTAATAGTGTAGAGTCGGTGAATGCACTGTCCCGTTTTGCACGCAGGTTACCCATTGTCGGCCTTATAGAGTACTTCCGAGATTTTCAACAAGAGTGGTACCAACTTCGACGACGAAAGGGAGGTTGATAGACTCTAAAATCTTTAACTTATATGTTTGTTGCATTTTTCGTCTTCCGTATAAATCGTAACACAATTAACACATATTTATAGATGAAATGCGTAATCATCTCACACCAATGGCGGAGGAGATAATTAGCAGAAGGTCGGGAAAGTCTGCGACGTGGAGGGTAAGTCAGATTGGACATGGTAAGTTCAACGTTCGGGATATCCGTTATCACGCGACTGTCGATATGGTCAACGGTGTTTGTGAATGTAACCAATGGCAATATTCTGGTTTACCGTGCGGTCATGCCATCGCTGCTGCAAGGTCAATGAATCGTAGAGATTGCAGCGATCTGGCTATATCTTACTACACGTCCAGTACTTACCGGTCAACATATCATGAGTTGATCTATCCTGTTGGACCCCCTCAATCATGGGTTTTGCCACACGTCCCCCTTCCGCCATGCTATCCACCGTTAATAACCAAGAGACGTGCGGGGAGACCAAGAAAGAACGATCGACGTCCATCTCGTGGTGAGGATCCGATACAGAGAACGTGTACTAGGTGTGGAGCAGTAGGACATACTCGTGGTGAATGTCCAACTCCTGCCCCTTCAACCGTGCCCAGGAGAGCTTCTACTAGCCAAAGATTTCGCTCTCAAGGGTCATCGGACCTAGAACCACATGGAACTTTAAGGCGTGATAGCATTGACCTTAACATTGACTTCCCTTGATTGTAACCACCTCATCTTCTATGCTAAGTGATATTGTTATTATGTTAATTGTTGATTTTATCTACCTTATCGTGATTGTGAAATTATATTATGTGTAAATAAAAGATAAACCATAAAAGCATCGTTTTATTGAAATTAAAGAAAACGAAATGGTGCATCCGTACAACATTCAAGCATCGATAAAGTAAAAATTAATGCATAAAATAAAACTTAGGTTAAACGTTAAAGTGCATCCATACAACAACCACCCTTTGAGAAACCTACTACGGGTAGATTTCCCGGCACTTCGTAACCCAGCTAGCCTTTGCCTTCATATGCTCCTCCATGACGGTGTAGTTTTCTTTTATGTCTACCAGTTCATCTTCTAACTTTCTAATCTCCTTTTGTTTCTCCCTGACATCGCGCTTCATATTCTCCAGGAGGTCCTTCTGCTCCGCAATAGTTGCTTCTTTGTCCTTCTGAAGTTCCATGTTTTGTAGCCACGTCCTGCCTGTATTTCGTATCTCTTCATTTGCCTCATCACAGGACCTTTTCAACCTGGTAGGCAGTACCTGAGACATTGGTAGACCTGGCCCCTGGTTGGATTGATACGTAGGAGGGGGCATTCCTCCATGAGCAGCGTAGTATGCGGCTTGGGCATTGTTAAACTGCTCCCACTCCTGAGGCGTTATCGGTTCATCGTAAGCAGTTAACCCAAACTGCGCCCAATCCTCCGTTGTATCTGGTGCATTCCAGTCAATCCTTGAAGCTCCATCATTTAATTGGTCGATGTCCACGGAGCGTGAAGTGCCAGCCCCATTCGCTGACCTTTTCCCCCTACCGCGTGAACCTCCAGCCATCAAGTAATGAAAAGTTAGATAATGTATAGAATGTAGATAATATTTGTAAATGAAAGTGAGGTTAGAAAGGATAGATATGAAGTTGTGAAATACTACTTCACCGGAGCATCTACTTATAGTCCATGCGAAGATCGGTTCATGATAGTTTCAAAGGCATGGTCAAACGATTCCTCTGCAAAGCCTGAAATGATTTGTTTTTTGTGCCATGGTCAAACGATTCCCCTGCAAAGCCTGAAACGCGGACTAACCATGGTCAAACGATTCTTCTGCAAAAACTAAAATGATTCTTCTGCAAAGCCTGAAATGATTCCTCTGCAAATACTGAAATGATTCCTCTGCAAATACTGAAACGATTCATTTTTTTTAACAATTGTTCCTTGTTACTATAAATACCCGTGTTATAGTAACTGTGAAATTCACAACACTAAAGAGTTGTCGGTTTTTTACTTTTACTTTCTATGGTTTTGTTTCATTAATAAAATCGTCCAATGTATTTTGTGGTTTGATGCGTTTATATTTTTATACTACAAAATTATACCGTCATTGAAGTGTACAGCAAGAAAGTTGAGCTTAACACTTCCAAAATTGTATCACCCGAGCATATAAGAAGTCGTTGGGGATTCCAGAAAAACCAAGTGTCGTGTAGCCATAGTTTGACATTTCAATGACCGACAATGTTACCTACTCACTTCATTTAATGACGTCGTTCCAATATTTGTTTAGATGAACTTGTACCGGTTGTTTTCGAACCCTACCAGTTTGTCATTAATAATTGGTAAGTTTAAATAATATTTTGTTTTTTATTTACCAAAAGAACTTTTTCATGTACTACCTTTTTCATATCAATTTGTGATCTTGGGAGTTAACGAATTCTATTTTTATATAAAATAAAACATCCGATCCAAATTAGTTATCTAAGTAAAAAAGGGTTTTAATATTTAAAATGACTTTAAAAAAAAGAATCATATTTGTTATTTCAAGAGGCCCATCACAACTCACAAGTAACATAAAAAGTATCTCCAACCTAATCGTTTATTTGGACAGCCAACGAGAAAAGGGTCTCCGCCATGTAATTACGCCATTCCCTTGCCACATGCTCAGTTGCATCTGGTGCAACTGTTGGGTGCAGACCTTCAATAAACTTGGATATGTTACGACACACCCACACACCGCAATCCCCAAGGCCCCCTGTCTGTTGAGGTGCATCAGGATCATAGATAACCTCTAATTTCTTGCTGGCCTTGATACGATCCGGCGTGTCGTGTATCTTTTTTAACAACTTCGGCAATTGTTTTTTGAAGATCCCAAGGCGTTCTTCCAAGGGCAAAGTGTACCTTCTTGCTTGTAAACTGTCAAATAAGACCAGCCTCATTTCACGGAGGTACAGAACACCGAGCACCCAATGTTTGTCCACGACGCATATGGGGATGTATACCTGAGATTTTACAATAACACAATAATAGTTAGTAACAAACAAGTTGAACAAAAATTATGTAAATCGATTTCCATACCTCGTCGATGTCCATCCAAGCTGGATGAGTTCTATGGCCCAGTCCATTGCATGTTTCAAACACAGACCTGTATCCTTGGCCCGACCGTGTAAGCCACTCAAAGAAGTTGGAGTCCATGACCGTCCATCTGGCATGTGGAGAGCGGGATTCTTGGATCATTCTAACCCAAGCGTCGATTTGCTATACACAAAACGTAGATTGTTAGACCTGTCATTAGAAATGTAGTTGTTTATATGACTATATTTAAATACTAACCAGATCCTCGAAATCCCCACTACCACCTACACCCAACAGTAGCATGAAAAAACCGGCATTCATTTGAAGGCCGCCGTAAAATGGACACATCAGGTGGGGGAGCTGATCACTGATACATAATTCCCTGATCTGTGCCGCCGAAACAAACACCGATTGCCCCGCGTCAGTCATCGTAGTGTCTCCCCCATCCTTTCCCTTGCCCTTTGCCTTCACCCTTGCCTTGGTTTTTTTCTTAGGTACTGTTGTGGTCGAAGCTTGTTGGACATATGGGGAACAAAGGGCTGGCCCCACAACAGCGACCCGTCTCGCCCTCTCATGTGCTGCCTGATCTGGCTCATGTATGGGCATGTCAGCATCCTCAAAGTGGTGATCGATGATATCATCAGCCATCGGAGTACTCACCCGCGCCTGGGTGGTGTCAACCCCCGACTCCGACCCCATCGAATAAGGGATGGAAGTTCCCAAAAAATCTTCCACCAACCCGCTTAGGACGGACAGCCCCGGCCCCGGCTCCATCATCTGGGGTCTGTAATAGTCCCCCGCCTGCATCCCAAACTAGTGACGTAGGTCATTATAAGAATCTTCAAACGTAATAACAAAAAAAAAACAACAATGAGCACTCGTCGTAACTTACATTTTGCTGGAATGATGGGGTCGAGAAAGGGTAGTTTCCTCCGGTTGCCGCCTGTGTGTACCCCGGCGACGTGTAGGCTGGCGTCGTACTTGTCATCCCAACCTGGTGACATGGATTATAATGAGCACTCTTAATAATTACTTTCAAACGCAATAAAAAAATAACCTACATTTCGCTGGGATGATGTGGTCGCATATGCCGCACCCGTGTACCCATGCATTTGCCCAGGCGACGTGTAAGTGGGCGCCATGTTCGTTGACACCTAATACAATCATGGAACGTAATATCAATACACAAACCAATATTAAAGTATTGGGCGTAATATCCCCAAATTAAGTTAAACACTAACGTGAGTGTGGCGAAGGTGTGCGGTGAGGGCCTCGAGCTCTCTTATGCGTCTGGCCATATCGAGGGCCTCGAGGTCTCTTACGCGTCTGTCCACGGAGGTCATGTACTCCCACTTATCTTGGTATGGGTCTATATCAGGCATCCTATGATGGGTGGGGCTAGGGGGAGCTTGATAGGTGGGGCTAGGAGGAGCCTGATAGCTAAAGCTAGGGGGAGCTTGATAGCTAGAGCTAGGGGGAGCCTGACGTCGCGTGCCATCATCGTCATCTTCATCATCATCGTCATCATCGTCATCATTGTCATCGGGATCAGGACCTCTACGTCGGGACCTCTTTGTCGGTCGCCTGCCCGCCGAACTTTCAAAAAAGGCGACGCTCCGTCGAAACCAACTCGACTGCTGCTCATCCTGAGTAGGCCTCAGTTCCGCATATGGCGCATCAACAACCTAAAAAATTATAAGACATAAATCACAAATAGTTTTTTAATTACTACAATTAAAAATATAGTAAGAGGGCGTACGCTCAAAGCTGAGTTGAAGATCCCAATGCATGCAGACTTACTAAGGACAGCATCTCGATCCCATTTGGTTCCCCTAATCAACCTGTCGGAGCGCTTGGTGAAATTTTGCCGGCAGGCAGGAAACATCTCCAAGATCCATATCTGGAATTACATAAATTGAACAAGTACGTTAGAATAAATCCAAAATTAGCAAAATTAGTTAATGAATTGATATTTATGTTATTGTACTTATCTAACCTTTAGGGCGTGTGCAAACCCGTTCAACGTCATCTTGTTGTGCTGGTTCTTCTGCTTGCGTCTGGCGATGGCACCGTGGAGTCCTTTGTATGAGTGACTCCAGATGTAGCTACCCCACGGATAGCGGTTAAACCTCTCAAAGTCATCGACAGCGATAAGTACAGTAGAGGAAACCGTCAGCCTTGGATCACGACCCATGAACATCAAATCCGCCATCACCACCAAGCAAACACGCACAGCATCCTCATCGGATATCGCACTCAGACCAGTTCTCATCGTCTCGAGGACGGTTCTCAACGTCAAGATACCTGGTGCAAGGCCGGGCCAAACCCTACTAACGAAGGACTCATCTGTCAAGGTAGGAAGGTCGGGTATTTGTCCGAAAAGGAGTCCTGTTACAATACAGAACTCACGACGACCAAAGTGCATGCGAGTCCCACACACGTGAAAATACAATTCCTCCGGCAGTGGTCTCACAACCTCGACCTCCATCTGTAAAAACATGTGTACTAGAAGGGGGTCCTGTACAATATTGGTAAGCTCGAGCCATGGCCCGAAAGATGTGCGGCTAAACATTTCATGTAAACGTTGTGCCCGTTCAGGTGGACACGCTTCAAAAGCATCTCTAATTTCCTTTACAATGGAGATGCGGCATTTGAACGAAAGATCGACGTTATCAAAATCGTCCTACATAGTAATGCAAGGATGTTGTCAACGCACCTAACTTATAACAAGCCCAATCTCTACACTTTTTTTATACAAAAAAAAAAACGCAATCTCTACAATTATTTTATGAAAGTAGCGCAATTCTTAAAACAAGCCCAATCTCTACACTTTTTTTATACAAAAAAAAACGCAATCTCTACAATTATTTTATGAAAGTAGCGCAATCCCTAAAACAAGCCCAATCTCTACACTTTTTTATACAAAAAAAACGCAATCTCTAAGATTAACGCAATCTCTACAATTATTTTATGAAATTAGCGCAATCCCTAAAACAAGCCCAATCTCTACACTTTTTTATACAAAAAAAAAACGCAATCTCTAAGATTAACGCAATCTCTACAATTATTTTATGAAATTAGCGCAATCCCTAAAACAAGCCCAATCTCTACACTTTTTTTATACAAAAAAAAACGCAATCTCTAAGATTAACGCAATCTCTACACTTTTTTATACAAAAAAAAACGCAATCTCTAAGATTAACGCAATCTCTACAATTATTTTATAAAATTAGCGCAATCCCAAAAACAAGCCCAATCTCTACACTTTTTTATACAAAAAAAAACGCAATCTCTAAGATTAACGCAATCTCTACAATTATTTTATAAAATGAGCGCAATCCCTAAAACAAACGCAATCTCTACAGTTTTTTTATACAAAAAAAAATGCAATCTCTAAAATTAACGCAATCTCTACAATTTTTTTATGAAAGTAGCGCAATCCTAAAACAAGCCCAATCTCTACACTTTTTTATACAAAAAAAAACGCAATCTCTAAGATTAACGCAATCTCTACAATTATTTTATAAAATTAGCGCAATCCCAAAAACAAGCCCAATCTCTACACTTTTTTATACAAAAAAAAAACGCAATCTCTAAGATTAACGCAATCTCTACAATTATTTTATAAAATGAGCGCAATCCCTAAAACAAGCCCAATCTCTACACCTTTTTTATACAAAAAAAACGCAATCTCTAAAATTAACGCAATCTCTACAATTTTTTTATGAAAGTAGCGCAATCCTAAAACAAGCCCAATCTCTACACTTTTTTTATACAAAAAAAAACGCAATCTCTAAAATTAACGCAATCTCTACACTTTTTTATACAAAAAAAAACGCAATCTCTAAGATTAACGCAATCTCTACAATTATTTTATAAAATTAGCGCAATCCCAAAAACAAGCCCAATCTCTACACTTTTTTATACAAAAAAAAAACGCAATCTCTAAGTTTAACGCAATCTCTACAATTATTTTATAAAATGAGCGCAATCCCTAAAACAAGCCCAATCTCTACACCTTTTTTATACAAAAAAAAACGCAATCTCTAAAATTAACGCAATCTCTACAATTTTTTTATGAAAGTAGCGCAATCCTAAAACAAGCCCAATCTCTACACTTTTTTTATACAAAAAAAAACGCAATCTCTAAAATTAACGCAATCTCTACACTTTTTATACAAAAAAAAACGCAATCTCTAAGATTAACGCAATCTCTACAATTATTTTATAAAATTAGCGCAATCCCAAAAACAAGCCCAATCTCTACACTTTTTTATACAAAAAAAAACGCAAACTCTAAGATTAACGCAATCTCTACAATTATTTTATAAAATGAGCGCAATCCCTAAAACAAGCCCAATCTCTACACCTTTTTTATACAAAAAAAAAACGCAATCTCTAAAATTAACGCAATCTCTACAATTTTTTTATGAAAGTAGCGCAATCCTAAAACAAGCCCAATCTCTACACTTTTTTATACAAAAAAAAAACGCAATCTCTAAAATTAACGAAATCTCTACAATTATTTTATAAAATTAGCGCAATCCCAAAAACAATCCCAATCTCTACATTTTTTTTATACAAAAAAAAACCGCAATCTCTAAAATTAACGCAATCTCTACAATTTTTTAATAAAATTAGCGCAATCCCAAAAACAAACCCAATCTCTACACTTTTTTTATACAAAAAAAAACGCAATCTCTACAATTTTTTTATGAAAGTAGCGCAATCCTAAAATTAACGCAATCTCTAAAATCAACGTAATATGTAAAACTAAAATTAACGCAACCTCTAACATATTATCAACATAAACGCAACACTCTAAAATTAACACATAATCACTAAAATAAATATAAAATTAAAACGCGGTTAAAGGAAACTTACCGAAGAAAGTGGTCGACCCATATCCGACTTTTATAAATGCTAACCAACCGAGCCGAGATCCGAGCGTGTGTAATACACGATATATTTGAGAGAGTGAAATAGATGGGATACCTTTGAGAGTGATGGTTTGAGAGTGATGGTGGTGGGGTTATGGGTGGGGGACACACTTATTTATAGGAGCAAACCCTAACAAATGAAAGCATCCACACCGTCGATCTCTAAACCCTAAATAAACAATGCTATGGGCGGCCCCCAAGTACGCGTTCTACAGTAAAAAACGCGTACCAGATACGCGTTTTATAGTGAAAAACGCGGACCAAACGCGGACCAAACGCGGACCAAACGCGGACCAAACGCGGACCAAACGCGTACCAGGTCCTCGTGTAGGGGGAAACGCGGCCAAAACGCGGGTCGAGTACGCGTGTAACAGTGAACGCGTACCAAACGCGTACCAGGTCCGCGTGTAACAGTGAAAAACGCGGACCTAGGGGGTATTTTGGCAAAAATTACAAGATTTGGGGCATTTTGGGTACTGATTTTTCAAAAAAGGGTATTTTAATTAAATTCCCTAGTTTTTTTTGTTTTATTGTATACTAGAATCGTACTCGCGCAATGCAACGAGATACATCACGATTTTAAAGTTTCATTTTATTTTTTTTATCGATCTACAGTACGATTTTGGATGGTTTTGATAAAGTGATAATGTTTTTTTATAAATTTGTTTAATTTAGGCTTAATAATATAATTTTTTAATATAAAAAAATTAAGTATTTTGTTAGAATTCAACGATTATCTTATATATTTTAATGACATCTAAAAAAATACCTAATTATATATTTAATAATATAATTAAAACAAAATTATAGTAATAAAATATATTAATTAATAGTGATACATGGAAATATCTGCATAAAAGGAAGATCCTGCACATACCAAATTGGTGGGTGTTAGAAGCCTGCAGTAGTAATATGTATCTTGTGCTTTGATACTTGTAAATTAAGAGATTTTTAAATCTTGTATAAAATGATGGTACCTTGTGCCTAATAATTTGTATTTAAGAGTTTTTTATCCGTGTTTTATAAAATAGTATATAGATAAATTAATTAACCATTTTTTTGTTTTATTGTAGGGAAAAGTTCAAAAAAACCCAATAAACTATCACATTTTGAGTGGTTAAGTCGCTGAACTAATTTTTTGAATGAAAAAACCATTAAACTTTCTCATTTTGATTGATTAAGTCCCTCAACTATTTTTTTGAACGAAAAAACCATTAAACTTTCTAATTTTGAATGATTTAGTCCCTCAACATTTTTTTTGAATAAATAAACCATCGAACTTCTAAAAATTGATTACCTTTTTTTAAATATATCAGGAACTGACAATGAATGTTTTAAAGTAAAAACAAATCAAAATCAGTTTTACCGTTCTCAAATTATACGCCATTAAAACCCCTCATAGACAATCGTATCGCTCCGCCTCACCTCTCCCCATTGCCCTTACATTGTCCGTTCTCCATATCACATAACACGTTGTTGCTTCTGGCATCGATCTCCCTCTTTTTGATCTATTTTTTATTTATCAAAAAAGAAAGAATCAAAAGATAATTGGTTCCATGTAGTTTTTTTTTGTTAAAATGATGTAAGTAACCAACTTTTAAAAGTTCGATGATTTAATTTATTGGAAAAAAATATGCAGGGACTTAATCATTCAAAATTGGAAAATTTAATGGTTTTTTCATTCAAAAAAATAGTTCAGGAACTTACTCATTCAAAATGAGAAAGTTTAATGGTTTTTTCATTCAAAAATTAGTTTAGGGACTTAACCATTCAAAATTGAATGGTTTGTTGGATTTTTATGAACTTTTCCCATTATTGTATAAATTAATCATTCAAAAATTAGTTTAGGGACTTAACCATTCAAAATTGAATAGTTTGTTTGATTTTTATGAACTTTTCCCATTATTGTATAAATTAATCAACCATTTTTTTTTGTTTTATTGTATACACATTAATCAACCATACTTTTTTTATTCTATTTGAAGGCTTACTCCTTGTCATCTATATGTCCGGAATTTGGTTATACATATATAATTATTTACAAACTTAGTGAATCATACAAATTTATAAATTAGTTTTTATGTATTGTTTCATAAAGTTAGTCTATAAATTTATATGAATTATGGGATTTGTAAAAAAAAGATTATATATATATATATATATATATGTGTGTGTGTGGGTGTGGGTGTGCACACACACATGTACACATGCATTTGTGTGTATGATAGGGTTCTCGTAAGAACTCTAGTTGTAGGAACCCATTAACAGACATCGATCACTTTCGACCATATTTGATCCAATGACAACGAGCACGTCTTTTTTGTGAAGGACGACCATTTCGGTCTTTGGTTTCAATCATTTGGGCAACTTAACATATATACCATAACATGATATTTTACATGTTAAGCTATGTTAAGGTTCAACATTGTTCATATATTAAAGTATGTTAAAGCATATAAAAGTTTTATTAGGGGAGTAAGGGGCCGTTTATCCAAACGCTTACACGGTAAGCACTTACCGGTAGGATTCGACACTCTAACTTACTTAACCGGGTAAGATTATAGTCAATGAAAATGTTATTGTATGCAATAATTCACCTGGTAAGCGCTTACCGGGTAAGAGCCGTCACCCTCACTTACGGGGTAAGACTCTACATTCTTATGATCGCTCTTATCAGGTAAGATTCTTGGCCCTTGTCATCTTCATCCGGTAAGATAAATGGCCTGGTAAGTGATTACCGGGTTAGCGTTTAGTAAACGGCCCCTAAGTTACGTTAAAATTTGATAAGATTAGTTAAAGTTTGTTATGGTTTAGTGTTTGCATGTTAAGTTGTGTTAAGCTATTTTATGGTACGTGAGATATGTTAACGTTTGTGTCCTTCTACAATACATCAATGTCATCGAAGTTTCATTTATTAATGGTCACCATGTTTTTATCCAGGCCTTTGATCAAACAAAAAAACTCATTCAAGGACTACCAAGTGTTTCCTACTAAAGATGAAAGTCCCTATACAATTCTAAGTCAATCTCTTATATATATATATATATATATAGAGAGAGAGAGAGAGAGAGAGGGGGAGGATCATGCGAGAAGTTAAACATTTTGTAAGAAGGCGAGAAGTGTTTAATCATAAATGATACACATGCTTAATCATATATGATTAAACACACCCACACGCCGTGTAATCATTTATGATATTACACTTCTCGCCTTTTCGCAAAATGTTTAACTTCTAGCATGATCTTTCCTCTCTCTCTCTCTCTCTCTCTCTCTCTATATATATATATATATATATATATATAATTTGCAACCCTGAAAAAGATTGCAACCCTTGCAACCCACATCTTAACCGTTGGATTCATGATTGACGGTTATTTTATTTTTATTTTTCTGTTTTTTTAATTAAAAATATTGGGCCCATATCTATTGTAACGGCCGATCATGAATCCGACGGTTAAGATGTGGGTTGCAAGGTTTGCAAATAAAACAACCCCTATAGGTGTGTGTGTGTGTGTAAAATATACATATATAGTTTAATGGGCATAATCAAATGAGAACCACATATATTATGATAATTGTGAGAACTATTATTGTAAGGTATTGTTTCACATGATTTTTTTTCCATTTACACCTAGTTATTAATATATTGATTAACATATATTTGATTCACAGTGCGTTTGTTTCGTATGTATTCGATTTACAATGTGAAACGTGTTGATTGTATTTTTTGTTTCACAAACACGTAAAAAAATGTTCACGTTGTGAAAAAAATATATGTAGATTAACACACTAAATCAAAACCGTAGATAAAAAACATCATGTGAAATAGTATATAATGCACCAGTTTTCAAGGTTATCTTAATTTTATTTGTTCTCAAATGAAACCCTTGTAGTTTAATTTTGTTTTAAAGCTTCTAAATTTGAATTGATGTATGTTACTCAATAAATTTTACAAAATACAAGAAAAATAGAAAGTCTTATATATGACATCTCTTATCCTTCAAATGAATCAAACTCGATAACGTAATATGTCTACAAATATTGGACAACGATTTTATTTAAAAATCTCCAGTAATAATCATTAAATTAGCATGAGATTAGGGATGTAAAAAAGATGAGACACCTGCCAACTATTCGAGATCGACTCGATTGAAACACGATCAACACTCTATTTGAGAAGGCTCGAGTCGAACTCCAACTTGACTTGACATACCAAGTTGAATTGAGGCGAGCTACCTGATAATCGACTCGAAAAGCTTATATAGTCTCTTTTTTTATATATAATTAGTTTTATAAGATCATTTGTAAAATATAATGTAAACTATTTAATAAACTTACCAATAAAACAAAAAAATGTCCTAAAGTTTTATATATTTGAACAAAAATGTATGTTTTTAACCACAAAAAATAATCTATTATATTTTTTTAATTAAAATCATAATTAAAAAAACATTAAAATAAAAAGAGAGGGAAGTGAATGAAGTACGTCTTATTGATGATAAAAAATTGAGGGGAAACCCTTTAGTATTATGAACTTTAAGAGTAGAACTTTAAGTTTTATAATTTATAAGAGCATACCTCTAACACCAGAAAATTTGGTAAGAAAACTGTATCATTTGTAGTGCTTAGTAGTACTCAAAATTATGGATACTTTATACTATGTTTGTAACACTCCGAAATCTCTGGCCGAAAGGAAGGCGAAAAACGCCAACAGTGCCCCGCGCGATCCTCCGCGCCGGGAACCGCGCGAGGCTCTGTTTGCTTGCGACTCCAGAGGCCCGCGTGACTCTTTGCGCGAGTCGATTCGCGGCAGAGCTCGCGCGGAGCCACTGTGCGTATTTATGAGGCTAAAACTGGCCTCCCTCCCCATTTTCACCAAAACCCTCAAATCCCTTCCCATTTTCTCTCCCAAAAGCCAAGTGTTTCTTCATCATCTAGCAAGGTTTGGGAAGCTAGAGCTAAGGTATCTTCATCTTCTTCATCATCACCAAGTTTCCTTAGGTTTTCACCCAACCATTCTCACTATTTTGAAGATTGGGAGTTTGAGGATCATTTTGGTGACCTAGAAGTGTAACACCCGCAATTTAGTTTGGGACTTGTCAATACATATAGTTATATAATTGTATTCTTATATCTCTTGAGTTATGTGAGCATCCTTGAAACTTCTCCTACATAGATTCGTTGTAGGTCTCATCGCGTGAGACTGAAAACCTGTGCACTGGAATCGGAAGCTTAGTTATGGGTGAACAGTGACTTGCGCGGGCTTCTGTGCGGGTTCCAAGCCGCGGCCAAAGTTGCGACACTCGCTGGAGTTCAGGGCCAGGGGCACACACGCGACCTATGGCGCGACCCCAAAGTCGCGGCCAAAGCCGCGGGACCTTCCAGACCCTAGAAAACGAGTTTTGGTTAAATCAAGAGAATCATTTCTAAGAATATTGAAGACGATTTTCTTCCTCTCAAGCTTCCCTCCTCTTTAATTTTCGTCAGTTGGGTTGTTGGAGGCATTTAAGAAGTGATCAATACTAGTATTTGGGCATTTATTGGGAAGAGTTCAAGATTTTCCAAGTCCCAAGTCCTCATCTCCATCCATCTAGGGTTTTATCAACTTTTCTAGGTTTTTGGTCAAAACCTAGATTGTGATTGTTCTAAACCTATTTAAAATGAGATATATGTATTTATTTGCTTGTATGTTGTCTTTTACAATTTTATGAAATTAGGGTTTACTCACATTTTTATTTGGGTTAAATATTGCTTTGGATTATGAGTGTTGGTGTTGAAGGAAAGAGATGAGACTATATCGGTAATATGGATGGACTGACAATGGTATTTATGTTCATACACCTCTATGATATTTTTGCTTAAGTGGTTGCGAGATATCTCACATTTAAGTAAACTCTTTTATGGTTATATGCATAAATAGTCATGATGTGTAAGCTGTTATATGCTTTGCACCTATTTGATGTTGAATATAGATCTTTAGACCATATGGTATATATTGGGATTGGAAACACTTGGTTTGAGCTTTTATGCTACATGGTCACAAATGAGTTGTATGGATGAACCAAGTCAAATGGACACTAGGAGGACATAGTCTCAGGTGCCACTATGATGGTATGTGCCTAGACCCCCGCCACTTGGGGCAATGCTTGTGTTGTATCCTCGGGTGTGTCGGGCCTTGTGGTGTCACTCGTAAAAGTGAGCACTAAGGTATCTCGTCTCTTGGGTGTAACTTGATTGGTGTTATGGGTCTCCCTCATTGATTCCAACCTTGGTCTTGATTTCCGTTGGGACTATAGAATTTGCCATATATGCATTCATCAACTGTCATTAAATCTCACTAGGCTCTTTGGCCTAATACTTGTTGGTTGTTTACATGTATCTCAGGTTCTAGTGGCGTCCCTCCTAAGAAGGTCTAGGCGGACTTGGTGAGAGCTTGGGGATAGTGCATTTGGACGCAGCTTTTGTGAAGATTGTATTGGGTTTATAGGCGACACCCTTTTTGTAATCTTATTTCTATGATAGAGATTAGATTAGATGGTTGTTGTTTATTGCCATTAAATTACAAACTGTAATTAAATAGATTTTTTATAAATTCCCCATTTCTTTGGGAGGCTCTTGCTTTGTTAAATTTTATATACCATATTTCCGTTCTCCGGAATTTTGTTATCCTCATTTTGGGGCGTTACAAGAAGAGTTTTGTTGATGGAATCAAATTATCGTAAAGGTAATCTTCTCTTCTCTTCAACTATGGAAATTAGGGTTTTGGTATCAGTTGAGGTCTTCATGTTTAATGTATGGGGAATGTTTCTAAATGGTTGGATGTAAAAATTTATGGTTGAAATTTATGGGTCTAGGTTTTGGAAGTTTTGGCTTTAAAGATTCAAGCTTCTTCAAGGAAGCTCTAAGAGGGGTAAAATCTAGATTTAGTCTAAATCTAGCAAGGTGAGTTTAAGTTGATATGTGAAAACGTTGTACATGCCAAAAATGTCCATTTTAAAGTATTTATGTGTTTTACATGAAATTATCAAATGTTGAACTACGTGGTGGATTTTGATTATTCGAAGTGTTTAACTTTATAAACTTTGTAAAACACCCACTTTTTGGGATTTTAGGATTTTGATAAATAAGTCATATATATTTTGGTATCTTAATGATTTATTTCATGGAAATAGATTTTTTAGTACAAAGGTATTTTAGTGTGTGTTTTGGAGAAATGTTTGATTTTGTGTTATGGGACATTTTGAAAGGATAAATGTTATAAACTCACTTGGAAAAGGTTTTGTCCCAATCTAAACTATATGGAGTTTACTTATGTATCATGGAGCATAAGTTTGCTTATATTCGGGTTGTTTACGTTTTTATTGTAGTTTATGGCTTTTACAAATGGTCAATTGATTGGTTGAGCTTATGGCTCGGTTTTTGACTCTATTGGGTCTTGGGGACATTTTTCTGATTTTGATAGCTCACCGTAGAGCTTTGGTTATGATTTGCATTTATTGGATCTTATTTGAGAATTTCATGTTTTGGATGCGCTAGTTTATTCATTTGGAGTCATGTAAAGTTTTAGACTGTAGTGCAATGGATCCATAGGCACGGTGTTCTTATGTCCCGTTGTGGACAAGTTCACAACTTTAGCATGGAATAGGCATCGGGTCACCATGGTAAGTAAGGTGTAGACCTATACGGTCGGGCAACATCCCATGGGTAGTAAGATGTAATTCCAAATGTGCTGGTATGTTTTGTGTGGATTTAGACATCTCAAAGTATAGATCCAGAGGGGTTGAATTTGAGTCTCCATGGGCAAAAGATCTAGAGGGGTTGAGCTCGATATGCCTTATGAGTATAATCCATACGTTTTGGTTTTCTACATAGTTATTTGACCTACTTTTGTGTTCCGTCACGTGCAATGTAATCGAGACTCTTCCGTCACCGAAAGGTGTTGTTTTGGTTATGGAG
Organism: Arctium minus; assembly: GCA_954870635.1. Classification (NCBI taxonomy): domain Eukaryota; kingdom Viridiplantae; phylum Streptophyta; class Magnoliopsida; order Asterales; family Asteraceae; genus Arctium; species Arctium minus. Next base: position 150,962,862 of record OX941081.1, read on the forward strand.
TATTATAATCCATGTTTTCGGTGACGTTTTGCGTATGGTTTGTTACCCATGTTTTGTGGTTCTGGATATTGAACCTTATCCATGTTTTGGATATTTTTGATGATAGAGTTTATCCACATTTTTAGTATTTGATTATTAAAATATCAGGTATGGTTTACGTGAGTTTTGGGTTTTGGATTTATATTCGAAAGAACGTTTTGTATCGTGGTAAAAGAGGTTGCTTTCAGACTTAATGTATTTCATCTTGGAAATCAAGATTTCAATAACATCCTTAAAGTTTATTGCTTTATATGTTTATGATGAAAGCTCTTGAGCTCACTAGGCGTTAACACTAACCCTTTTTATTTGTCGGCATGTGCATCAGGTTCCGGTTGGAGGTAAGGTTCTAGCCACATTGCGAAGAGTTGAGTGTCGAGTTAAATGCACAAGAGTGAGTAGCTTAGTAAAGTTTTAGCATTTATCCGGGAAGAGCAACTTGTATTTGGGTTGAGTAACACCCGACTTCAATTTAGTGTTTGTATAATTCTGGAGTCTATCGTTGTTGAGGTTAATTATAGAATTTTATATAGGAGGTATATTGGGTTTTAGTTTGTTGGAAGAAGTCTTGTCTTTTATTTGATGTTATATCGAAAATTTTAATTAGTTGCTCTTACCAAATTTGAGGGTGTTACAATGTTTACCCTTGCACGAGACGGAAGCTTCCACGCGAGAAAATCCAACTTTTAAGTGTCGATACAGTTTTGGGCGATAATGCCCGCAATAGTGACAGAGTCACTATCGCCTTGTCAAGATCGTCGGGGCCAAAGGGGTCTTGGTACCATCTCGGCGATAGTGCCCGGGTCACTATCGTATGTCACTTTCGCGCGGAGTGAACCACGGGTCTCTAGGCACGGGCGATTGTGCCCGCAAAAGTGACAAGCGTCACAATCGTCGAGCACTATCGCTGGAGAGTGTGGCCTGGTATAAATAGGACAGGTCGCGACTTTTGGCCATTTTATCTGATTTTAAGAGGCTTGGGGTGATTTCTCTGCAGATTTTGGTAAGCCTTCTTCTCCAAAACCTCTCCCTTCATTTATTATGCTACCTTCGTCATTAATGGTGAGCCTTGGTTCATTTAGGAAGTACTAATAGGAAGCTCTCAAGTGGTCTAACATCCTCAAGATCCCAACCTCATCTCTAGTTCTTGGATTTTAGGGTTTTAAGCTACAACTCTACAAGGTGAGTTCATCCTCGTTTTACAAACTTTGTACATGTTAAAATGTGGCTTTTAATCTTCTAGACATCTCCACTTTGGCTACTTTTGATTTAGATGAGTTTTCATCAAAACCTAAATTTTGGAGATTATAGGGTTTTCTTGGATAATCATGTTTACAAGGCTGAATACTACTATTTTTGAGTTTATTGTAGTTTGCACATTTATAGAACATACTTTCCTCAAATTTTAAGTTTAAGAATTTTGGGTCAAACTAGGGTTTTGAAATATTGGAATATTTGAGTATGAACTTGTGAAAAGAATTGAGTTATTATGTGGAAATGATGTTTAAATGGATATCTTTTGGGAACTATGAGATTTTATGAGAATCTATTTGAATACTTGGTTATGTCGTTGATGGCACCTTATTTGTTTTAAGAATTTTGATGGGAGCTTGGTTTTAGAACTCTCTTGGTATTTGGCTACTTGGAATTTGTTGTTTGGTTGGTATTGAGTGTAATGGATCCTTAAGCAATAGAGTCATTATGTCCGATGATGGAACGCTAGTTTTCCACATTGAGGAACGGTTAGGCATCGACGGTATGGTATAAGTCCTACGTGTAATACACTTCCTTGGGTGAGGATAACTCAACGTAAGGACCTAGAATGGTTGAAGTTGACATTCCATGAGTTTACACTTTAAGTTGCCGAGTTCGACATTCGATACGTGTATTTTATGTGATTTGGTTTTACTAACATGTTAAGTGGCTGACTTTTGGGTTATGTCGCTTATGTTAGTAAACAGGACTCCCCCGTCAACCTAAGAGGTATTTGTGTAAAGTGATGTTTTATTCCTAATGATTTCATCTACTTATCCGCACTTATGGCATTTACAAATTACTGTTTTCTCCAATATAACTGTTTGTTCTCACTAGGCTTTCGCCTAACACTTTTTCTTAAAATGACATGTATACAGGTCATTCTATTGGTGGGACTCCTCGGGTTTGAGTGGAGAGCCTTAAAGAGAAAGTAGGATTTTTTGGGAGTATGTAGAAGCGTGCATTTTGGTATAGCAATAGTATACTTTTGGAAGAGCGATAACAACACCCGTTTATAATCTGAATCTTGTTGGTCTAGATTAGTATGTTATTGAGTTTTATTTCTCTTGATCATTTATGATGTAAACGACATACAATTGTTTCCCCTTTTTGGGTGAATTGTTTATGATAGTTCTGTTTTATTCCGCAAATATTTCAGGTTTAAATTAGTCCCTATTTTTAGAGTGTTACAATACCCTTATATTTTATAAACTTCAACAGGTAAGTTTAGTTCATGTTTGATTTGAGGTTCGAGTTTGAGTTTGGTTCGAGCTTCAAATGAGTTCGTGTTTAGAAAATTGCTATCAAATTCGAGTTCAATTTGGTTTTTAACTACTCGCGAGTTTCGACTTGAGTTTTCAACTATTCGTGAGTTTTCAAATCGAGTCAAAATGACTATTGAGTTTGAGTCGAACATACCAATACTCGAGCTCGACTCATGAGATGATGTATTATTAAAAACTAGAGTTAGATGCAAATTTTGGGATTACGAACAATTAACAACTACCGTCACTAAAAACAATTTTTAGCAACTATCAACCTTTGTTTTCATAACGGATTAGGTCTCTGCTAGTTGTCGTCTCCTACAATGTTGTTAATGAGGGGTAGTTTCGCCCATTAACCTTTCCAGTCCCTCTACTTTTATTTCTATAACGGATTTGATCAATCTTTTTAATCAATAAACACTTGGTTTATATGGCACCAAAATGTCTACTAGTTCTAATTTATTGATTTAACTATAGGACCAACAATAAAGTGTCATATTTAAAAGTGTTACAACTTAAAATAAGTGTATATGTTATTTTTGGGTGTTTTAATAAGTTTCTTTTACAAAATAAATTCTTGTATTAGCTATTTTACATTAACACATTTGAGATTTGACCTATGAACAATTTTTTTAATATGACACTTGTTTTTATAATTCACTTTTTCAACTAATACCATATAGAAAATTTTATTAGAGGGAGGAACCAAATCCGTTAAAAATATGAAAGCAGAGTGACAGAAAGGGTTAATTATGGACGAAACTACTCCTCATAATTAACGACACTCTAGATATTATCTTCAAATTTAAAACGACAGTCCTTAATTTATGTAAACCATAAATATGAAATTTGCATTTAACTTTGAAAATTATGTATTAAAATATATACATTAAATGTCACTAGAAGCGTACTCGCGCAATGCAGCGAGATACGTCACGATTTTAATGTTTTTTTTCTCGATTTACAGTACAATTTTGGATGATTTTGAGAAAGTGATAATGTTTTTATAAATTTGTTTAACTTAGGCTTAATAATATAATGTTTTTATATTAAAAAAATTAAGTATTTTGTTAGAATTCAATGATTATTTTATATATTTTAATGACATCTACAAAAAATAACCAATTACATATTTAATAATATAATTAAAATAAATTTATAGTAATATAATATATTAATTAATAGTGATACATGTAAATGTTTGCATAAAAGGAAGACCCTGTACATACCAAATTGGTGGGTGTTGGAAGTCTGCAGTAGTAATATGTATCTTGTGCTTTGATACTTGTAAATTAAAATATTTTTAAAATCTTGCATAAAATGATGGTACCTTGTGTCTAATAATTTGTATTTAAGAGTTTTTTATCCATACTTTATAATATAGTATAGATAGGTGTTTACCGTCGAAAATTTATGATCATATTTATTGTAAAATATGATGGATTAGAAAGCTTGTACAATTAGAAAGCTAAAAGATTTGTGCAAATAGTAATAAAATAGGTGTTTGAGTTCTTGATTTACTTCTTTGTAAAATGATGGATTTGTTTCTTAAATGCTTAAAAGATTTGTGCAATAGTAATAAAGCTTGTACAATTAGAAAGCTATTAAATGAAGAGTTAAAATGACAAAACATAGCATTTTAAACGGAAATGAGCTTCAGGGACATCCATCGTAATGAAAGTGAAACCACATGGACTCTATCCATGAATTTTAGGGTACATGGACCACCATCGTAATCCACAGCAAACCTCGGGGATGAAATATGTAATTTACTCTTGATTTTAATAGAAAATCTATACTATATTATAAATCACGGATACAAAACTCTTAAATACAAATTATTAGTTACAAGGTACCATCATTTTATGCAAGATTTTAAAAATCTCTTAATTTACAAGTATCAAACCACAAGATACATATTACTACTGCAGGCTTCTAACACCCACCAATTTGGTATGTGCAGGGTCTTTCTTTTATACAGACATTTCCATATATCACTATTAATTAATATATTATATTACTATAAATTTGTTTTATTTATATTATTAAATATGTAATTGGTTACTTTTTGTAGATGTCATTAAAATATATAAGATAATCATTGAATTCTAACAAAATACTTAATTTTTTTATATAAAAAACATTATATTAGTAAGCCTAAATTAAACAAATTTATAAAAAAAACATTATCACTTTCTCAAAACCATCCAAAATCGTACTGTAAATCAACAAAAAAATAAAATAAAACATTAAAATCGTAATGTATCTCGCTGAATTGTGCGAATACGTTTCTAGTTAGAGTAAACGGTAAAATAACTTCACTTAAGGGATTTTTTAGCGAAGTTAATATGAGAGACGAAATACAGTATTTGACAAACCATTTGGTCAAAAAACATAATTTACACGATAGTTAAAAACAAATAATTAATAAAATAGAAACAGTTGATAGTCATAACTTGGTAGTTGCATTCACATTATGCAGCACTAATTATTTGGTTTTATTAAATAAAATAAGAAAAAAATTGGAGGAGTTGGTAATAATTAATTAACTAAAATCCAAATTTATGATGAATTACTTTCCAAACTCTACTCTTTTGTTTTATTTACAATTTTTTCATAAATAAAACATTTATTAAAATAAAATAAAAATCTGCTAAAACCATTTACAAATGTCTCATAAATACCATTCGTAATTGTTTGTAGAAATTGAATAGAATGAGGACCCATCCCTGATCCCCAATCTCCGTTCGTTCCCATCCCATTTCCGTAAGGAATATGATCGCATTCTTATCCCCATCTCCAATGGGGAATAGAGATCCTTAATGAAGAATCGGATATTTTTTTCTCGTTCATGCAAGATATTTTAAATCATAACATAACACTCGACCTTGATCCAAAATGGTCCATATTTACATATTTTCAAAGTTTGCTTTTATGGAGTATCAAATATTCATATGTTAACAAAATCACAACAACATACGTAACTGTTTGATCAAATGCTTTTGACTCTCCATATTTTTTATCTTAAAAAAAATTTAAAAAATAAGAGATGTTAGAAAAAATGTAGTGTATATGAAAAAGGTCAAAATACCCTTTTTAACTTTAAAAGATACTAAATCTATTTTATTCATATTAATATATTTAGTAATAAATATACAATACATTTAATAATAAGTATTTGAAATATCAATGTGAAATATTGAAATATCAATGCATATTTTGTTTCCGTTTATGGTTCCATGTAATTAGTGTCGGTAACTTAAGATCATGCCATGCGATTAGTGTAACCGATGGAATACCTTGTATATAAATATTAGAGTGAATTGTGGATTTGGTCCTCGTGCTTTGTTACTTTCTTTGACTACGATCCCTATAGTATGTTTTTTGTGGATTTGGTCCTTGTGGTATTAAATTTATATTGGTCATGGTCCATCCGACTAACGCATCTGTTAACTCCATTAAATCAGAGACAATTTTAGTCATTTTGCCTAATTTGTGTCTTATTATGATCAGAAAAATAAAAAATATATTTTTAACACACACACACACACATATATATATATATATATAGATATCAAAATAAATAAAATAGAATGTTATTGTATGACTTGATTCTTTAAATTTTTAAAAAAATTAATTATATCAAATATGATTTAATTTTATTATTTTATGTAATGGTGGAAAAAGTTATGGTTTTATTGTTTTAATATATTTAAATTTTAATTTAAACAAACTAGATCATAAAATTATATCTTATTTTATTTAGAGCGAATAAAATAAGATGTGTTTTTATGATTTTGATTTATTAAATTAAAACTTTAATTATGTTAAAGGCGATACAATTTTATTGTTCTTTACTATCATTGTAACAAAAAACTTATTATCGATATTTTGACACCAAAATCATTGAAACCCATTGAGAAATGAACTCTAATTTTATCATCTTAAAATTAGAGGTTCCAATTTTCATATTGTTTTTCAGTCAAAAAATAAAAATCAACTGTTTAGATTTTAACGAAATAAAATATTTAAGTTACGAATATTTTAACCCACAATAAAATTAACAAGTGTAATAAACTAATAATTACACATTTTTAAAACCGTGTGCATTTTTTATTATAAACATTTATTTTGGGACGGAAGGAGTACTGAATAAAGATAAGACCATGTCGTATCTTTCTATTGATGGATGTTGTAGCTGATCTTCGCTATTTTCTAAATGCTAACATGTTTTCATGTTGGTGTTACCTGACATATGATGCTCTATGTTTTGCCTTGTGGCCATGAGTTAAAATATTCGTAACTTAAATATTTTATTTCGTTAAAATCTAAACGGTTTGTTTTGAGTTTTTTTTTTTATTGAAAAACAATATGAAAATTGGAACCTCTAATTTTAAGATGATAAAATTAGAGTTCATTTCTCAATGATTTTCAATGATTTTGGTGTCAAAATATCGATAATAAGTTTTTTTTTTGCAATGATAGTAAAGAACAATAAAATTGTATCGCCTTTAACATAATTAAAGTTCTAATTTAATAAATCAAATCATAAAATCATATCTTATTTTATTCGCTCTAAATAAAACAAAATATAATTTTATGATCTAGTTTGTTTAAATTAAAATTTAATTACATTAAAACAATAAAACCATAACTTTTTCCACCATTTCATAAAATAATAAAATTAAATCATATTTAATATAATTAACTTTTTTAAAAATATAAAGAATCAAGTCATACAATAACATCCTATTTTATTTATTTTGATATATATATATATATATATATATATATATATATATATAGGGGCAGGTTCAAACGAGAAGCTAAACATTTTGCGAGAAGGCGAGAAGTGTTTAATCATATATGATACACAAGCATAATCATATATGATTAAACACATGTTATATTGACAATACATAGACGTTTAATCATACATGATTAAACACACCTACAAGCCATGTAATCATATATGATTAAACACTTCTCGCCTTCTCGTAAAATGTTTAACTTCTCGCATGATCCTCCCTCTCTCTCTCTATATATATATGTGTGTGTGTGTTAAAAATATATTTTTTATTTTTCTTATCATAAAAAGACACAAATTAGGCACAATGGCTAAAATGGTCCTTGATTTAATGGAGTTAACGGATGCGTTAGTCAGAGAGACCACGACCAAGATAAATTGAATACCACATGACCAAATCCACAATAAACATACTATAGGGACCGTAGTCAAAGAAAGTAACAAAGCACGAGGACCAAATCCACAATTCCCTCTAATTATTATCTCATAATTCAATAGATGACAAAGTGAAAACACTTTTATGGTGATAATCCAAGAATCCTAAATCTTAGAGAGAGAAAGTAGAGAGAGAGACAATTGAAAGCGCAAAGTGTAATCTCTTAGAAAGTATGCGTGAGTTCTTACAAAGACCAAAGACCAAAGCCCAAAGGGACTTAAATACCCTGGACTTATACAACACAGATAAGCAACCTAAACACTGTATAAGACCAAGCCTATAAATACAATGATTACTATAAAATCAGACTTAACAATCTCCCCCTTAGTAATCATTGGCGCTGTGGTCTTCAAAATCCATCTTCTAAATCAGCAAGGACCATCTAAGCGACTTTGCGAAGCAGCTTCTTGACTTAAAAAAAAATTCTTCTCAGCATCTTTTAAGCTCTGTTGTCTTTGCTGCCTTGACAAGACTGGACCAGTATGTAATAAACTTGAATGAACAATTGATTCATCAGCTTGTGCTCTAGACGACACACCTCTTTTAAATGTACTTGAAGAAACTGTAGTGGTCGGAGCTTGAACAGCAAATAGACAAGTATAGTTGAAGAAATTTGAAACTTGAGCGAATCTTGATCAGCAGATAAACTTTTGAACTCTTTGTCTCTTTATCATCTCCTTAACTTCTCCCCCTCATGACCTTGATGATCTAGATCAACTTGGACATGCAAATATTGGAGACGAGACAGCTTCAGATCTGCAAAAATCAAAATAGAGGAGAAAGAGAAGAGGTTTGCGCGACACGTTGGTGGCGCAAAGTGCTTTTTGCGCTAGCTAAAGGTGGAGCAAAGTGAGGTTTGCGCTACCAACTGTTGGTGCAAAGCTGACTTAAACTCAGAAATTTTATCTGATAATCTCTTTGACTACCCCTACACAAATGCACTAAATATGACAATTCAAGTTAGCATTCATATAGAGAATCAGATACTCCCCCTCGAAAACAGATATCATCTTTTAGAAAAATTCTCCTTTTTCGCTCCCCCTCGAATAATGCACAAACCCATTTATAAAAAAAAATGAGAACACAATAATAGAAACATCAATGTAGAAAGAAAAATATACTGAATATGTATTTTGAAAGAACTAAACATATAAAAATTTAAACACTAAACAAATAAAATTCTAATCAGTAAAAAATCACAAATTTATCAATCAGTTGAAATCAAATGTATGTTGTTGGATACAAATACAAGTTTTATTGCATATCAAGTATAAAACATGTTCGGTTTCAAAAACTTTCATCAATCTATTCAGTGTGCTAACATGCGAACTTTGATTAGCTTCAAGAAAATGCAATTCTAAAAATATAATAGAGAACTTTGCATGTACTCACACTAAACCATCAAGAATTAAGATTTTCACAAATTTATAGGTTTATCGCAACTCAAACATATCACCAAGTATTATGAGATGTGTACTCATTGGCATCTTTTAGCATTGTTCACTTTGGCATCTTGACATGATTGTGCTCTTTGGCATCTTTTAAGATTGTGCACTTTGGCATCTTTTTAATCAAGAAGTTTATTAAGTAAAGAACATGCCGTAAACGTAACTTTCTATCTGACCCTATTGCAGGATTTAGGTCAGCCGCTCCCAGACCAGTTGGCCTTAGGGGACTAGGTGTCAAGCACCCCTTAGAACTTACTCTCCCAGATCAGAAAGGCTACATCGACACATCCTAAACCCATTCATACCAGTAGAACATGACTTTCGATCTGATTCTATAGAAGGATTTGGGTTCGATCACTCCCAGACCAATTGACCTTAGGGGACCAGATGACAATCATCCCACATAACTTACTTTCCCAAACCAGAAAGGTCACAGGTACAAACTTTTAAACTTAGAGATTTCTGTATTATAGATATTTAATATTCATCTCAATCACTCAGTTTTACATCAAAGTGCTTAGCCCATATTTTCATTACGATCCATAATTCTGACTTTTTAGGTTTTCTAAGCATTGTAAACTATAAATATTCCGAATCACATATCGTTAAAGCAGAATGCAAAAGCTACAAACATGTTGCTGACTTTTCGACTTTTAAAAGACTTGAAAATTGAACATATAAAACTTCAATATAAACAAAGCAACTTGAAAATTTATCCTTGACACACATTTTATTCAATAGAAAGAAAACCTGTAAATATTTTACTTTATAGAATAAAATTTGTAAAGATTTAAACTTTTAAATTCAACATGTCGAGTTTGAAAAATTTTCATTTAAGACAAAATGTAAAGAATTCGGCAAATTGATATTTAGTTGGAACAAAATAAAATTCAATAATATTATCTTCCACATAATGTATAAATAATTTGTGACTCAAAAGAAAGAGTTGGATTGTACAATTCAAGAGTTAGTTGAATTTACTCAGATTCTTTGAAATTTTTTGAGAAAACTGGAACAACATCATAATCAAAGATAAAATGCAGCGGAATAAAGTAGATGCACTCACAGTTTCTCATTTAGTCAGAAGCTAAAAGCTTTGAAGAACGAGTCCTAAACTGAATATGTTTAGAAGTCATCATGGAAGTACGGGTTCTGAGCTGAAGTACTCAGAAGCCAACTTTCTCTTACTCCCCCTTGACATTAGATGCCTGCAACTTAGAAGCAATTTGAGATTTTGGTACCCACTTGAATTTGGGCCCATGTTTGTTAGTTGCAGTTCTTATGGGGAAATATTTGTAAGATTTGACAGATAAAGCATGAGAGATATTATCAAAATAATGAACATGTGAATCAGAAGAACAGAAAGCATAATCATCTGAACTCGAATCAGAAGAAGAATATGAGACATTTTTGGAAATTTGAATCATTTGCTTTATTGAATATTTGGAAATTTTATTACACACAGCAAATGAATCACTTTTATAATGTTTGTCTACATATAGATCCTCATCAGTCGTAGAATCATCTGATGTCCGCTTGGCTCTCCATAGCTGCTTAGAATGCGTGCTCAAAGTCCTATCTGAAAGATTTGAAGTACAAGAATTAGAATTGTCAGAAATAACTTTATCTTGTTTCTTTGACTTCTTTGACCTTCTTCTTTTAACATATGGTATCAGAGCTACCATCCTTGTAACAACCCAACCGGAATAGCAAGATAACAACTAACTTTTAATAATAAAAATTTATGCCAAAGCGGCCCCGAGCGTACAATTTAAATTCAAGGTTTGCAAAGGCAACCTATACACAACTGAGATATTAATAAAAGATCTAAAATGACAGTCTTCTATCTATTCCCGCTGCATCTTCTCTTAGCCCTTATCCGCTTTTCCCAAATCACGCCTGCCTGAAAAGATTTTTAGATTTGAAAGAGCGAGGGTTAGACCGAAGGTCTAGTGAGTCCCCTCTAACAGATAAGCAACAAAATAACTTTCTAGCAATTTATATTTAACACATTTAACTCATCATACAAATAATTCATGCTACTGACCACACTACCGTCGAAGACGGTGTGTCTAACTCGCACTGCCTTAATTTTGGTACACACCCCCCAATGGCAGAAACGGGCTACACTCCCCGGTACGAGTAGGCGGTCCACACTCCCCGACTTAGGTCACAATCTCCATAAATAATGTATGCATACATGTAAAATATCAACGATTTATAACACACTTAAATAATTTCCTAGTAATCATGCCATCGGAAATAAATCAAGTTTAAAAATTTAAACTTCACATGCTTCTGTTAACAAAATGTTTAGTTCAGAAAAACTCACCTGGTGTCCTTTGCTTAAAGTTTTACGTCTACTTTTATAATCCGAAACGAAACCTATAAAACAAGGCATTGCCCGGTGAATTTTCGATACTTTCTATTTTAACAAAGTTGGCCCTAAACCCAAAAATCTCAATGGTCTCCTATTAATTAAGAGAAACCCGACCCACTAAAATCCAACTCAAGGCAAGATTCAAAGAATCCTAATATACCAAAAATGGAAACGGGCCAGACCACAATAAAGAAGCCCAACACTAAATAATTCAAACTAAACTTAAACCTAAATTTAACTTAAATTAAGCTTGGGCTTCGGCCCTAAATTTAACTTAACTTAAGCTTGGGCGAAACCCACACTTCACAGCCCGGGGATCGGGGTAAAAACCCAATCGACCGGGGTCTGTTACCCATTCACGACCGGGGTGTGGGTTGACTGGACCTAGAGGTCGATCGGTGCCCCCCCCTCGACCGGTGTTACACCTTCGACCGGAGCCTGACCAAAGGGTCGCCCGGTGCCTCATTTCTCGACCGGAGCCAACAAAATCCGATGACCGGAGTCACTCGGCCCGGTGTCAATCGATACCCAGATCTTCGAACGAAATACTAGAGACTCGATAAACAGATATCACAAACCTCAGTTTAATCCCAAAAAAACAATAACAATCTAACCTAACATCCCTTAATCAGATGCAGAACTTGCTTAACCAAGAACCCCATTAACAAAACTAAATCTACAGTAACACCAAAACTAAACCCAGAAAATCAAAGAAGTAATCGATAGAAACCCAATTAACAGATTGTGGAGATCAAAAGATCAACCCTTACTCAACCATAAAGAGGAAGGAATTAGTGTTTACCTTTGAAGATTTGACGAACACCCAACTCTGTCTCTTTTCTTCCTCTTCTTCCGAATCGCTTCAATCTCACTCTCCATTCTTCCAAAATTATCAGCCGCCAGCACTATGCCCTAAATTCCTAGAGTTAAATCTCTTTTTTCAAATTTTCACTCTAGACCCCCCTTACAATGGCTTTTCTACTTTCTTACCCAAACTTTTAAATTCTTTTCTTTAACCCGGTTATTACAATATCCCCCCCTCAAAAGAATTCCGTCCTCGGAATTCCTTCGTCGAACAAACTGGGGTATTGGACCCTCATAATCGACTTTAACTCCCGAGTCGCTTCTTGACCCTTGTGGAATTGCCACTGAACTTTCAGCAATTTGATTTCCTTGTTCCACAATTTCTTCACCTTATAGTCTATAATTGCCACTAGTTCTCCCACATTACTTATCTTCACATCTATTTGGATATCCTCCAATGGCACGACGACATCACTTTCTGCTAAACATTTCTTCAAATTCGACACATGGAAAGTTGGGTGAATCCCTCGCATGGAATCGGGTAGTTCCAACTTGTAGGCCACTTCTCCAACACGCTCTAGTATTGCAAATGGTCCCACATATATTGGTCTCCACTTTCCCTTCTTTCCGAAACGGACTACTCCTTTCCAGGGCGAGACCTCTAACATTGCCTTGCCCCCCCTCTTGGAATTCAATGGGTTTTCTTCGTTTATTTGCATGCATCTTCCGACGGTCACTTAGATCGTCTTTCACAAGGATTGCATTCTTTCAATCATATCAACTTAACTTCTCCCAAACGCCCAAAACATACCGAACCAAAACCAAAGTCGTACCATCTGAAAACCAACCGTAACATTTCATCGCAACATACAAACGTACCAGGTATTGTCCGCTTTGTCCACACACCCGAACTCAGGGTTTTAAAACGCGTCTCCTTAAGATCTTCACATAAAACTTTACTTCTTTAGAAGGATGAACTTTATCAGAATTGGCGCCACAACGACATAAATCCCTGCCTACAAAAATATCTTCCTACAACACCACTTACTTCTAGTACCAAGAGAACACTTTCCTTCCCGAGCTACACTGGTCCCACTCAACGGTGTTGTGCAATCCATAAGCATTATACACACGTTACTTCCAAACGTCGTTGTCCTAAATTTTTCATAGGAAGGAAAAATTTCACAATTCATCACTTTCATAGTCCACCAACTCCAACTATCTGAATTAAAACGACCCATACTTCTGTTTCTCATCGCAACCATCAATCTATCCGAACGTATTTGCAACGAATCCAAGTTCCATTTGTTTAAATACAGAGTGACTACTCTCACCCTACTACCTCAAATAATCCCCACATTGGGCGACAGGTAATGTAACAACTAACATTTCCCTTTTCCTCTCGGAAACATCCAACACCCTACCAAGGATCACTTACAAATGAATGCGAGCTTTTAGATCAATCACCCGACTTAGACTTCTCAACCCCAAAATCCCAACACACACCAAATCTCCTCCCCGCACCCTCACCATGGTTCATGAACATTACTAATGGCAAGACTGAAACATAACTCTACATTTCCAAATTTCTTGTCAAACTTCTCACCTTCAGCTTAGCTACTTACTTGACGATCCCAAAAGTGCCGAAACGCATTTTTCTTTTCATTACTATGCTTAGCCGAACGGATACCCACAATTTCATTCAAGTTCTTCAACCAAGACCTTCTAAAACCATTCCCACCGCTAGGAAGCGTCGCGCATTTCTCGCTCCCCAAACAGGAATGACCTATCCGCTAGAATTTCCTTCACACTCAGGGAATACTTTGACCACCCCACAGACCTTCTTACCGACTATAAAACATTCCGAACTAATCCATTCGACACTTACTTCAATATTTTAACGGTAAAAGATAACCCGTCCTTACTCGCCGCAAACTAGGGCACATAATTCCTCTCTTAGGTAGCCACTCATGATCACTCGAACATTAAATTCAACTTAGCATCACCATAATGCCAACTCTACCCCCACATCTCTTAACAACACACTTGCCACTTCTGAAAAACTCCTCAGGAATCTCCGAGCAAGATTCTCATTCACACTCTACTCATAACAATAACACCAATACCCTGCTTAATCTCAAGAAACTCCTTACCACCAATGACATGCCCGGACGCTACTCCTCCAAACAATCCTCACCCCTACTAGATACTAATCTCTTTATACTGATCAAAACACTAATACTTGAGATAAAGCCATCTCACGACTTTGTTCTCCCCAAATTTGAACAACCACAAAAACATGCTCAATAACGCCCTGCACCAAAATTTCGCTCCTTGTCGGCTCATCGCGACCTACTGGAATAAAACTCCAGTAGTTTGAAAGATTACGCGTACTATCTCGCATACTTAAATACTCAAAGCGCACCCCTTTCCAGATGTGCTATATGCAAAAAATTCACTCCCACATAACCATCAAAACCTCGTCGATAAAGAACCACTCGACCGAACTAGCGATCTTCCACTTTTGAAAGATCCACACAATTTGTCCCACATCACATTAGGTACCCACCTTTTCTGAATAATTCCTCGCTTCCTCACGGAAACTCCTTAAAACTATCCATAACTACTTCTTCATTTTCAACGTCCCGCCATTCACCACAAGCATGGTTTCTGACTTCCGCAGCAACAACCGACATTGAGATACTTCCACTATGTCTCCAACCAACAAGAATCCCCAAAGAAACCTACCTCTTCCAAGGCCACAACCTACTGCCATAAAAGCTTCCTAACGACTCCCAATTCCACCCTAGCCATAACCATTTGTCAACATCCACAACTCAAGCCGCTGAACAATCGGTTAAGCCATTAAAATTCAACATCCTTAACATCAGAGATCAATAATCTGTTCCCTTCCCAACCAAAGTGGAATCTTATACACCCCACCTCCACTCTCTCAAGACCTTCCTCACGACCTAGAGAGTTCATAGCCTTCATGCATGACACACCATGAATTTGGACTTTTGACATAATTGAAAATTTTTACATGCACCACATTATAAAACAAGCTTGAATACACACAACCCCACACCGACATTATTGATTAACCATGCACAACGATCTAGATGATCATTCATTCTCAACTCGACAACAAAATACATCTCACCCATTCTAAAATCGAAGTTGACACACTCGAATTTATTGTTGATAAACATTACTCACGTGATTTAAACAGATACTACCGGATAGCTTACAACGAGTCAGACGACTCTCACTCTCATTGATATAATAACATGTGTTCGTACCAAATACGCTTATAAAATGGTGTGACCCAACGCTGTTATGATTTTCACAGCAAAAGTTAACTCATTTATAAAGAAGTAAATTATTTTTCCCACATCAAAATAAAATTTTATCGCTCAATGCAACATACTTGTCTTTTTCATTCAAACCCACATTTACACGCGTCATCACGTTTTATAAAACGAATATCTCGCAAGGCACCCACATGTCACAAAGTTTGATATAAATTATTTTAATGTCTCCATCAATTTGTTTGAAACACAATGCATGAAACTCACTTGACATTGAAGGCTATAAATAATCTCACAAGGTCAACTACTTGCACTCACCACAGCTCATCTCGGACTTTCTACTTTCGACCAACCAGTCATGGTTCTGACATTTGCCACTACCTCCAGTACTATCGCTTCACAACCTCCTTGAATGTCCACGTACCAGATACCATCAACTACAATTTCGCAGAACGCGCATCCTCACTTTTGACCTCAAACAAACTTACCAACCATATCTCGATTCTATTGACCCTCACTACATTTATCAGTCAGCATTGATTTCATCTCTCAACCCATCTTCGGTTAACTACATCTCTAAAAGCCTCATTTCTATCCTCCGGTTCTTGGACTAACACTCTCCCGATTCCCAATAATCGACACAACATTCTACCAAACCGAAGACTCCCTTGGGCGAAAATCTCACCTCCAAACATATTCTCTTCATTAAGGACCCATGAGATCCTTTCTCAATGAAATATCTTCATCCCACACGATATTCTTCCCAAACGATATTAACCTTACAACCATAACGAACCCACAGGACACGCCAGACCGACACTATCAATTCATAGATAGGACTCTTTACCCTAAACTACCCTCAACAATAACAACCGAGTATGCCCATGCACCTGTAATGTCATAATAGCATTGGCTAGATGAAATTCTGAATTTACCTTACATGAGCGTACTCACTATTGTTATCACGCCTCTCGGTGATCAAGGTCTTCCTTAAAGGCTTCCTAAATCTCAGTTGTGTTCCCCTACTCCACAGTTTAAGTTTAGGCCCATCCGGTCACCTAAATCCCTTAAACTTGGCTTTGATACCAACTGTAACAACCCAACCAGAATAGCAAGATAACAACTAAATTTTAATAATAAAAATTTATGCCAAAACGGCCCCGAGCGTACAATTTAAATTCAAGGTTTGCAAAGGCAACCTATACACAACTGAGATATTAATAAAAGATCTAAAATGACAGTCTTCTATCTATTCCCGCTACATCTTCTCTTAGCCTTTATCCGCTTTTCCCAAATCACGCCTGCCTGAAAAGATATTTAGTTTTGAAAGAGCGAGGGTTAGACTGAAGGTCTAGTGAGTCCCCTTTAACAGATAAGCAACAAAATAACTTTCCAGCAATTTAAATTTAACACATTTAACTCATCATACAAATAATTCACGCTACTGACCACACTACCGTCGAAGACGGTGTGTCTAACTCGCACTTCCTTAATTTTGGGACACACCCCCAATGGCATAAACGGGCCACACTCCCCGGTACGAGTAGGCGGGCCACACTCCCCGACTTAGGTCACAATCTTCATAAATCATGTATGCATACATGTAAAATATCAACGACTTATGACACGCTTAAATAATTTCATAGTAATCATGCCATCGGAAATAAATCAAGTTTAAAAATTTAAACTTCACATGCTTCTGTTAACAAAAGGTTTAGTTCAGAAAAACTCACCTGGTGTCCTTTGCTTAAAGTTTTACGTCTACTTTTATAATCCGAACCGAAACCTATAAAACAAGGCATTGCCCGGTGAATTTTCGATACTTTCTATTTTAACAAAGTTGGCCCTAAACCCAAAAATCTCAACGGTCTCCTATTAATTAAGAGAAACCTGACCCACTAAAATCCAACTCAAGGCAAGATTCAAAGAATCCTAATATACCAAAAATGGAAACGGGCCAGACCACAATAAAGAAGCCCAACACTAAATAATTCAAACTACACTTAAACCTAAATTTAACTTAAATTAAGCTTGGGATTTGGCCCTAAATTTAACTTAATTTAAGCTTGGGCTTCGGCCCACACTTCACAGCCCGGAGACCGGGGTAAAAACCCAATCGACCGGGGTTTGTTACCCATTCACGACCGGGGTGTGGGTTGACCGGACCTTGAGGTCGACCGGTGCCCCCCCCCCCTTCGACCGGTGTTACACCTTCGACCGGGGCCTGACCAAAGGGTCGCCCGATGCCTCATTTCTCGACCGGGGCCAATGAAATCCAATGATCGGAGTCACTCGGCCCGGTGTCGATCGATACCCAGATCTTCAAACGAAATCCCAGAGACTTGATAAACAGATATCACAAACCTCAGCTTAATCCCAAAAAAACAATAACAATCTAACCCAACATCCCTTAATCAGATGCAGAACTTGCTTAACCAAGAACCCCATTAACAAAACTAAATCTACAGTAACACCAAAACTAAACCCATAAAATCAAAGAAGTAATCGATAGAAACCCAATTAACAGATTGTGAATATCAAAAGATCAACCCTTACTCAACCATAAAAAGGAAGGAATTAGTGTTTACCTTTGAAGATTTGACGAACACCCAACTCTGCCTCTTTTCCTCCTCTTCTTCCGAATCGCTTCAATCTCACTCTCCCTTCTTCCAAAATTATCAGCCGCCAACACTATGCCCTAAATTCCTAGAGTTAAATCTTTTTTTTTTCAAATTTTCACTCTAGACCCCCCTTACAATGGCTTTTCTACTTTCTTACCCAAACTTTAAAATTCTTTGCTTTAACCCGGTTATTACAATCCTCATTCTTCATCTTTCTTCAAATTTTCACTCTTTTCCTATCATTATGGTTAACACCGACAAAACCAATGCCAACGATACTCGATCACCTACCTACCACCCCGCTCTCGTCGTCTCCAATATAAAATCCTTCATCCCTATCATGTTGGAAGTTGAAAAAGTTCAGTATACTTCATGGGCTGAACTTTTCAAAATCCATGCTAGAGCCTATCTTGTCCTTGACCATATTGTGCCACCTAAAGACGATTCCATGGACTCCGCTTTGGCGCCGTTTAGACGCGGTGGTACTCCAATGGATTTACGGTACAATCTCTAATGATCTTTTTTTCACCATTCTAAAACCATATTCCACCGCTCAAAATGCGTGGAATCGATTGAAAAGTCATCTTTCAAGATAATAAAAGCTCTCGCGCCGTCTATCTCGAGCAACAATTCTCTCGCACTCTCCAAGAAGAATTCCCACCCATTTCGGCTTATTGTCAATCTCTTAAAATGCTAGCTGACCAACTATCCAATGTTGGTTATCCGGTGTCTGAACAACGTCTCATACTATAATTGGTTGCTGGACTAATTATGATGGTGTTGCTACCATCATTCAACAAGTCGATCCCTTACCTCCGTTTTATAGGGCAGGAAGCATGCTCGCACTCTAAGAGGCACGCAAGATGAAACAAACGGAGGCTTTGGTCGGAAGTCCTATTGCCCTTGTCTCCAACACCACATCGAATTCTCCTTCCCTACAACAAGAACACTCGTTCACTACGGACACTTCTTCCGATTCTCTTCGCAAGTCCTTTAGGGGACGAGGCCGCTCAGGCCGTGGGGGTCATGGCAACTACCAAGGACGTGGAAGGGGGAGTCCGCCCCCATGGCACAAAAATGGATCTCTATATTGGAATCAACCACAATGAACACATTGGCAACCTCCTCCTTGCCCGTATCCGACAACCAGATGGACTCCCCACTCACCTCATGCGCAACCCCCAAACTTGGGTCGTGGTATTCTAGGTGCCCGTCCACCACAAACACACCACGCATTGACTACTCCATCTTATACTCCTACCGATATTGATGCGACTTTCCACACTATGTCGTTACAACCTTCCGACGACCATTGGTACATGGATTCTGGAGGAACATCTCATATGTCGTCCAACCAAGGTAAGTTCTCTCATCTTTTTAATTTGTGCAACCCTCATCATATTATAAGTGGGTAACGGTAATTCTATTCCTATCACTGCGTATGGCAACTCCAAATTATCTTCACCTTATCCTCCTTTTTCACTAAATAATGTTCTTCTCGTTCCTAATATCATTAAAAATCTAGTTTCGGTTCGTCAGTTGTTGGGAACTGAAGATTTGTTTAAGACAAGTTACTACTGCTGAGCCAAATTACTACTGCTTGTAGAAATTAATACTGCTAAGCATAGTTACTACTGCTGGTGAAGATTAATACTGCTCAGAGTGTTAAGGCTGCTATGACTTAATACTGCTTATGAGATAATCTTGGTAAGCCACGCAGATCAAGGTTTGAAGATAATCATGGAAGGTTGAAGATAATTATGGAAGAATATACTGAAGATCTTTTATGTTTTGTAATTATCTTTTATTTTCAGTATATGTATAGAATTAATCAGAATAGTTTGTTACACAAGTATTCTGAGTTTTTTTGTTTTGAGAGAGAATTGACCTCAAGGTTTACAACCCTAGTTCTAGAGAAGTAGAATTCGTCTTGGTGAGCCCGTTCATCAAGATTGAGGTTTTGTGTGAAAACTTGTAACTTTAATCATACAATAAATTTTACAAGTTGTGATTTCTACTTTACTGTTACATTGATATTTGAATATTAAAGTGTTTTTCCGCAACTTCTTTAATATTGTTTATGAGTTTCATTATTCTTGTTAAGAATCAGATCCAGACAAGTGGTATCAGAGCTTAGTATTCTCAGAAACCTTCATTCATCATGGACAACACAGTTGAATCAAACAGTACTCTTGTTTCAAAGGTTCCCATGCTCAAACCTAATGAGTTTGACATGTGGAAAATTAGGATCAACCAGTACATCCTCCTTACAGACTTTTCTATGTGGGACATTGTTGAGAATGGTCCCTCTGCTGAAGGTAAAATTGGATAAGATGGAAGAAGACCACCTCCAAAAACTGATGCTGAGAAGAAAGTGAGACAATTGGAGATGAAAGCCTTAAACACCCTACTTTTGGCCATTCCTAATGAGTATCAACATCAGTTTCTCCACTGCACTGATGCTCAGATTCTACGGAATGCTTTAGAGAAGATATTTATTGGCACCAAGAGCACTAAGAGGAATCAAAGGGATATTCTCAAGCAGCAATATGAGAATTTTACATCTTCAAAGAATGAGTCTATGACTCAAACTTTTGATAGATTCAATAAGTTAATTGGTGAGTTGGCTACGGTTGGAGTCCAGATGGAACAATATGATGTCAACCGAAAGTTCCTCAGATCTCTTGGAGATGAATGGACAATGTACACTGTTTCATTCAGACAGAATGACAAATTGGAAGAAAAGGAACTGGATGATCTGTACAATGATCTGAGAGTGTTTGAATCTGATGTGGAAGCAAAGAAGAAGCCTACTGGATATGTTCATAATGCTGCACTCCTATCAGCATTAACTGATTCTACTGCTAACCCTGAATCAGTTAATGCTGCTAATGGAGTAAATCAAGAAAAAGGCAATGAATCTGTTTTTGAAGCCTTTCTTTCCAGCCATGGTAACTCCTCTTTAATCAATGATGACTTGGAACAGCTTCATCCTGATGATCTTGAAGAGATGGATATTAAATGGCAGATGGCCATGCTTTCTATGAGGGTGAAGAAGTTTATCAAGAGGACTGGGAGGAACAACTTCTCCCAAAGAAGAGAAGATGGAGCGGGCTTTGATAAGTCAAAGGTGGAGTGCTACAAGTGTCATATGAAGGGACACTTTGCCAGGGAATGCAGAAGTGGAGTGTCTCACAACAATCACCAACAAGCTCAGACTGGAAGCTTCAACCAGAACAGAAACTCTGCTCAAGCCCTTGTTTCTCAACAAGGAATGGGGTTTGACTAGAGTGATCAAGCAGAAGAGGCCATTCAAAATCAAGCTCTCATGGCAGAGGTATCTGATCTTCTAAATGAGGTACTCTCTAATCTCTGTTCTCAAACTTGTATAGACACTGTTAAAAGGTACAGGGATCACAACCAGAGTATGAGTGATGACCTTAAGAGGTTAGAAAAGGATAGAAAAGACTATGTGAAAATTGTTGAGAGGTTTGAGGAACAAATTAAAGGTTTCCAAGCCAATGAACTTCAACACACATATGATACAAATTACTGGAAGTGGGAGAAAAATGAGCTAGAAATCCAACTGACAAAGTCTAGAGAGGAGAATGAAAAGTTGAGAGGAGAGCTAGCCAAGGTTAATCTGGATGTGGAAAAGTTTTCATATGCTTCTAAAGCCATGGATTCAATTCTAAAGGTCCAAATCCATGATAAGCTTAAACCAGGAATTGGGTACAATACCACACCACCACCATACAACAACAACTACATCCCTCTTAAATCAGACTTGCTAGAGACCAAGGATAGGAAGGACTTGCATGAGGGAGCCACTAAGATAGATCCTTTAGATGAAGTAGTTGTTGAGGACAAGACTGAGAAAGAAGCTGGTAAGAGTAAGGATAATACTGTGAGTGGTGAGATTCCCTTAGAAAATAACATTCTTACCAATGAGGGTGGTGGAAGGGATTGGGTCAAATCTGATGACGTAGAGAAGACTGAGGGAAAGTCTAAAAAGGTCCATTACAAGCAGACTATAGTTGTGAATCATGTTCTTTGCAAACAGTGTGCAGGTAATAAGTCTGAGCCCCTAAAACATGATAAAAGGAGGGGCAATCAAAGAAATTGGAATAATCAGTGGGCTCAGAAACAAGGAGTTGATCTGAGTAGAATCATCAGACCAAAACCTTGTTTCATATGTGGCAAAATGAACCATCTTGCCAAACACTGTTATTTTAATCCTATTAACCAAAGGATAAATTTTCAAAGATCTGTGCAAAAACCCTTTGGTTATAGGAAGGATGAAAGGAACCATGTGGCTAAGAAACCTGTTAAATCTAAAAGCCACATGAAGAAAAAGACTGTAAAAGAGAGTGTCAAGATGTGAGTTCCCAAAAGCACTAAAACTGTTAGTACTGCTACCACAAATAGTGATGCTGACAAAGATAATGCTGCCAGAAGCAATACTGTTGCTATCAATGTTAGTGCTGCTGAGAGTATTAGTACTGCTAAAACTAACATTGTTAGCACTTCATCAGATGTTAATACTGCTAACTCTGTTAGTACTTCTAAAATTAGTACTGGTTTTAGTGTTTGTGATTCTAGACCAATCATCTTGACAAAGTACTCCAGTAAAGAGTATTCTAAATTTAAAAATCTCATCAAAAAGGAGTGTAAGTACTTTGATGAGAAAGGGAAAGAGCAACCAACAACCAGCTAATTGATTTATCTTATGTGCAGGGCAACCAACAGCACAAGGGAAAGAGCATTTGGCATGTTGATAGTGGTTGCTCTAGGCACATGACAGGGAACATGGCTTGCCTCAAGAATTTCAAGAAAATTGATGGAGAGCATGTTGCCTTTGGTAATACTCCAGATGGAGGTAAGATTAGTGGTAAGGGAGATTTAACAAAAGGTAAGATGACCTTTGAAGATGTTTACTATGTTGAGCAGTTAAGGTACAACCTGTTAAGTGTATCACAGGTTTGTGCCAAAAGCATAGTATATTATTCACTGATTCAGAATGCATTATCCTTGCTCCTGGATTCAAGGTAGTTGATGAAAAGATGATACTACTAAGAACTCCAAGAAAGGATAATGTTTATTGTTTGAATATGGAAACTATTTCAAATGATTCATCCTTAAACTGTCTTGTTTCAAAAGCCTCTTTGGATGAATCATTACTTTGGCATAGAAGGATGTGTCACATGAACTTTAAAACAATGAATAAACTTGTTAAAAACAACCTTGTAAGAGGTCTGCCTTCAAAAGTCTTTTCATGTGATGATAATTGTGTTGCTTGTCTCAAAGGCAAACAACACAAAACTTCTCATAAGCCCAAAGAGTTGAACACAATTTCTTCTTCTCTTCAGTTGTTGCATATGGATCTGTTTGGTCCTACAAATGTCATGAGTATAGGCAAGAAATCATACTGCTTAGTTATTGTTGATGATTACTCTAGATTTACTTAGGTGTATTTTCTAAGGACTAAGGATGAGACAAGTGGACTGATCAAATCCTTTAGTCTAAGAATTGAAAACCAAACAAATCAAAAGGTAAAAGTCATTAGGTCAGATAATGGTACTGAATTTAAAAATCTTGACCTAAACACCTTTTGTGAGGAAAAAGGAATTGAGAGGCAATACAGTGCTCCTAGGACTCCACAACAAAATGGTGTTGCTGAGAGAAGGAATAGGACACTGATTGAGGCTGCTAGATCTCTGTTAGCTGATTCAAAACTTCCAATTACTTTCTGGGCTGAAGCAGTTAATACTACTTGCTATGTCCAAAACAGAATTCTAGTAGTCAAGCCTAAGAACAAGACACCATATGAGCTTTTAAATAAAAGAAAACCATTTATTGGTTTTTTCAAACCTTTTGGGTGTCCTTGTACCATTCTCAATACCAAAACTCACTTAGGAAAGTTTGATAGCAAAGCAGATGATGGTTTTCTTGTTGGTTACTCATCTCAGAGTAAGGCCTACAAAGTGTTTAATTCTTCTTCTAGAATAATTGAGGAAAGTGACAATGTAAAATGCAATGAGAACTCACCAAATCCTATTGGTTCAGGTCTTCAGTGGTTATTTGACATTGATTCACTAACTAACACTTTGGGGTTCAGTAGTGATGATCATGCAGGATCAGGAAGTAGAGGATCAGGGGATGAACAAGTACAAGATATTATTCCTCAGTCTGTGATCTTTCCCATACCTACAATGAACCCTGTTGAAATCTGTGAAACAGAGACTGTTACTGAACCAATTCAGAGTGAAGAAGAAAGAAGAGATGAGGAGAATCCAGAGCATGAAGAGCCAGAAGTAGCTGATGAGATCCCCTCAGCTGACTTAAATGACTCCAATTTAGATGTTGGAATTAATGAAGAACCTAGTCATCAGACAAGAACTCAGAAGAATCATCCTCCTGAGCTGGTAATAGGAGATATCACTTCTCCTATGATGACTAGGAATCAAAGCAGACTTCAAGATTTGCAGGATCAGCAGCATACAGTACTCTCTTTCTTTCTATCTCAGATTGAGCCTAAGAAGGCTTATGATGCAATGAAAGATTCAAGTTGGATAGAAGCCATGCAAGAAGAGTTGCTACAGTTTAAATCGCAAGATGTTTGGGACTTGGTGGACCTTCCAAAAGGTCATAGAGCAATTGGCACCAAGTGGATTTTCAGAAATAAAAAGGATGAGAGAGGAATAGTAATCAAGAACAAAGCAAGGCTAGTGTCACAAGGGTACACTCAGGAAGAAGGCATAGACTATGAGGAAGTCTTTGCTCCAGTTGCACGGGTAGAGGCAATTAGGTTGTTTCTAGCCTATGCCTCATATATGAAGTTCAAGGTATATCAGATGGATGTGAAGAGTTACTTTCTATATGGAACAATTGATGAAGAAGTATACGTCTGTCAGCCCCCTGGATTTGAAAATCCATCATATCCTGACAGAGTATACAAACTTAAGAAAGCACTCTATGGTCTACATCAAGCGCCAAGAGCATGGTATGATACTCTGTCTACCTATCTCTTGGAAAATGGGTTTGAAAGGGGAATCATTGACAAGACCCTTTTCATTAAAAGAAGTAAGAAGGACACCCTACTTGTTCAGATCTATGTGGATGACATCATATTTGGATCCACAAAAGATCAGATGTGTAGAGACTTTGAAGAGTTGATGCACAAGAGCTTCAAAATGAGTTCAATGGGTGAACTCACTTTCTTCCTTAGGCTTCAAGTGAAACAACAGAAAGATGGGATTTTCATTAGTCAATCAAAGTATGTGAAAGACATCCTAGATAAGTGTGGTTTATCAGACTCAAAGCCAGCAAGCACACCAATGGAAACACACAAACAGATCACTACTGATCTCGAGGGGGAGGATGTTGATGTCCATCTTTATAGATCAATGATTGGATCTCTCATGTATCTCACATCCTCAAGACCATATATCATGTTTCCAGTGTGTGTGTGTGTGCCAGATTCCAAGTCAAGCCAAGGCAGTCACATCTTCAAGAATTTAAGAGGATTTTCAGATACTTAAGAGGGCAACCTAGATTAGGTCTTTGGTTTCCTTATGAATCTACTTTTGACTTGATTGCATATTCAGACAGTGACTTGGGTGGTGCTAATATGGATAGAAAGTCTACTTCAGGAGGATGTCAGCTTTTGGGTGCAAGACTAGTTTCTTGGCAGTGTAAGAAGCAAACCACAGTGTCCTTATCCACAACAGAAGCTGAGTACATTGCTGCTGTAAGTTGTTGCTCTCAGGTTCTATGGATTCAGAATCAAATGCTGGACTATGGGGTAACCTTTCTTCACACTCCAATCCTCATTGACAATAGTAGTGCTATTAGCATTGTTAACAATCCAGTCAAGCACTCCAAAACAAAGCACATTGAAATCAGGTATCACTTTATTAGAGACTGCAATGAAAAAAAGCTTATTCAAGTTGCTAAAGTTCATACTGATAACCAGTTTGATGATCTATTCACTAAAGCTTTTGATGTGGGTAGATTCACTTTCTTGGTCACAAGTGTGGGCATGATCAACTCTGAATGAGCTCATGTTTAAAAAGTGTTTGTATACCTGTTATTTGTTTATTTTTTTGGTGCTACTAATCATCTTTCTCAGGAAGTTTTATTGCCTTGCTCAGACTAACACAAGCTTCAACAGTGTAAGTATCGTTAATGCTGCCAATGCAGTTTTAATGCTGCTAGTGCAAAATTACTACTGCTAGTTAGTTAATACTGCTAGTTAGTTAATACTGCTAGTTGGTTACTACTGCTCTCAGTTAATACTGCGAATGGGTTAGTACTGCTTTAACTGAAATTAGGGTTAATACTGCTTCTTTCCTGAATTCTATAAATACCCTCTTTGCCTGCCTAAAATCTCACAACGACTCTTTGAATACTGTTCGTCTTCTCTCTAACTCTTTTCTCTCAAGCAACCAGTGTGTTTCAGTCAAGAATCCTCAAGTCAGATGGCATCCATGGCGTTTATTGATGAACACAATGTGATCGCAATGCTTCAAAAGCCTAAGCAGGCTGCTAGATTCCATCAAATAGTTGATTTTCTCAAGTCCAGTCATATAGCTCATGCTCTTACAGTGTCACCACCAATTTACATCGAGCACCAGAAGCAATTTTGGGCCAATGCCACCGCGGTTACTGAAAACGGGGTGCAGTGTATCAAGACAAGGGTGTGTGACAAACCCTTGACAATCTCTGAAGAGTTCATTCTCATCAGTCTACGACTAGACGATGCCTCAGGTATTACCTCTATCTCTAATGAGGATTTGTTTTCCAATCTTACAAGAATGGGGTATGAAGTCCAACAGGGTGTTTTCAAATTTTACAAAGCTAACTTTTCTCCCCAATGGCGTTTCTTTGTTCATACTCTTATGCACTGTATTTCTCGAAAAACAACTGGATGGAGTCAGTTCAGTAGTACCATTGCTTATGCTTTGGTCTGCTTGTCTACTGCCAGAAAGTATAATTTCTCACGAACGATTTTCAATGACCTTGTGTCAAACTTGGCTAATAAAAAGAGTTTCTATATGTATCCAAGATTTGTCCAGGCAGTTATCACCTCTGAATTGACGGATATGCCTCAGTCTAATGCGGTATATGTACCTAAAATCCCTAAGGGCAAGGTCTTTTCAAATATGAAAAGATCTGCCAAGGACTCGGAAGGAGTTGACACCCCATTGTTCTCTACAATGATGGTGGTGTCCCACAACCAAGAAGGTATGGAATCAGGGTCAAGGCCCTCACTAGACCATCCACCTGATAGCCAAACTCAACCTTCAACCACTATATCACTCTCTAAGTCCCTTGTTCTTAAGCCAACTCCAGTTATATCCAAAACTTATACTAAGAGAAAGGTACACAAGGCTCCTTCCCTTGTTGTACCTCCTACAAACCCAGAACCTCAAAGCCCTCTAATGGAGCATTCTCCATTAGAGAATATCCACAGGGAAACCACTGGGGTGTCTCCTAACTCCAAGGAGGTGCTCACTAAGGAGATGCATGAGCATGTGGGTGAGAAGGTTGCCACTACTCCTGCTAGCACAGAGGAGGCCAGTGGTAACATCACTAAGACCTTCCCCACGACAACTTTGAATGAGCAATCATTCAAAGGTCCCGGGTGCCCAGAAACCAAGGGAATAGGTGGTGCTTCAGTCTGGCTGGAGATCCCTATTAAACATTCCAATGATCCCTCAAAAGGGGGTAACACTCCTGGAGAAGGTGAGGATAGATATGACTACCAGGAATTGATTTCTGCCATGTCTAAAATGGCAACTGAACTGGATTCTCACAAGAAGGTTGTAAATGAACTCAAGAAAGTCATCACCAACCAGCGAGAAGAAATCAACACCTTAAAGAAGTTGGTTAAGAAGGTGGTTCAAAGAAGGTCAAAGAAAAGATTTGAGCTCAGAAGAAGGAACCCAGTGGATGATGCTCTCAAAAAAGGGGAGTCAGAAGTTGAGGTCAACATGGAGAATGCTAAGAATAAGGGGAAGAAACATGGAGATGAGGGGGAGTTTCCTGGTGGTAGTGGGGATAAGGTACAAGCAGTAGAAACAGAAACAGTGTTTGAGAAAGCAGCAGAAACAATTAATGCTGCTGAAGCAAGAAAAGCAGCAGAAACAGTTAATGCTGCTGAAGCAAGCAAAGCAGCAGAAACAGTTAATGCTGCTGAAATAAATGAAGAAGCAGAAATTGTTCAAAAGGTATTAACCGACATCCTTAGCAGCAATTTGGAAGAAATTGAGATAGCTGAAGCATTAATCAAGGCTAAACATGACACTCCTAAGGTCACTTCAAAGACCAAAGGAGTTGTCATCAAAGACAATGCTGAGGTTATCAAGAAAGTTAGTGCTGATAAGGTAGCAAGCAAGGACAAAGGCAAAACCAAGATAGTGGAATCTGACCAACCACTTAAAAAGCAAAAGTTGATTGAATCAGATGAAACTTTGGCTAAGAAAATTCAGGCAGAATTTGAGCAAGCAGAAAAAGATCAAGTGGAAAAAGATAGGGAGATGGCAAGAGCTCTAGCTGCAGAGCTTAATGAAGTATATCAAAAGAGTTTGTCTACAGAGATGGCACAGAAGAAATTTGCAATTCTAAAGAAGCCGGTAATGATCAAAATGGGTGCAAAGAAGAGGCAACCTTCACAGACCTACCTTGGCACTCAAGAGAGAAAGAAGATGATCACTTTCCTCAAAGGTGATGTGTTAGTCAAAAAGGAAATGTTCACAAAAATGTCATTTGATCAAATCAAAGGTTTGTATGAGGCAGAGATGACTAAGTTACAAGGAAATGACCAAGCAAGAGTTGAAGTGGAAAAGAAGATGAAAGAGAGGCATGACCTTCAAATACAAAAACCATTTCCTGATGATCAAGAAACACCAAGGAAGGAATCTACTCTAGGTGAAAGTTTGAGGACTTTGAAAAGAACAAAAATGATGGCAAGAAGAAAACCAGCTAAGAAACCTTGAGTGGATGAGGAAGAAGCTGAGAAAGAACAGAAGGTAGCTAAGTCTGATGAACAGGAAGCTCAATCTCAGGAAGAACCATCCGGTACTTATGATGTGAATATGTACATGGTGGTGATGGAAAAAGTGTCTGAGCCTATAACAGCTGAACCGGTTGGTGTCAAGCCTCCTGAGATTATTCACTAGGATACCATGGAAGTAGATGGAAAGGAGTATATCAGGATTAAGAGGAAAGATGACAAGTTTGAAGTGTATCCTACTTGGGCCAAGATTATAAGAGTATGCTCCAGATCTGATTTAGAGGAAATGTTTGAGGTGGGGATGAAATTATATGTTGATAAGCTGAAAACTCCAGGGACACCAGTTACAAAACTTGTGATGGAATATCTATGCATGTTGTTCAAGCCAGAGGAAGTTTAGCATGTTATCAGAAATGTTTTCAAAACCATTAACAACTAGACTTTGTATGAAAGAAGTGGAGTATATGCACTGACTATGGATACAAATCACATTGAATACTTCTTAGTGGATAGAGTTTACAACCATAGCAGGCTAAAGCTACATGCTATGTTGCAGAAAAAGCTTGGTTGTGCACCAGATTCTGCAATGGCAAGATACTTAATCCACATAACTCTTAATCAAAGTTTGGGGCTGAATTCTGATACAGGATTATGAGCAATGGAGTTTTGGGAGCATCTGAAGAACTTGACTTCTCTTCTCTAAAAGTCAAGTTAGGGGGATATTGTTGGGAACTGAAGATTTGTTTAAGACAAATTACTACTGCTGAGCCAAATTACTACTGTTTGTAGAAATTAATACTGATAAGCATAGTTACTACTGCTGGTGAAGATTAATACTGCTCAGAGTGTTAATGCTGTTATGACTTAATACTGCTTATGAGATAATCTTGGTAAGCCGCACAGATCAAGGTTTGAAGATAATCATGGAAGGTTGAAGATAATTATGGAAGAATATACTGAAGATCTTTTATGTTTTGTAATTATCTTTTATTTTCAGTATATGTATAGAATTATTCAGCATAGTTTGTTACACAAGTATTCTGAGTTTTTTTGTTTTGAGAGAGAATTGGCCTCAAGGTTTACAACCCTAGTTCTAGAGAAGTAGAATTCGTCTTGGTGAGCCTGTTCATCAAGATTGAGGTTTTGTGTGAAAACTTGTAACTTTAATCATTCAATAAAGTTTACAAGTGTTTTTCCGCAACTTCTTTAATATTGTTTCTGAGTTTCATTATTCTTGTTAAGAATCAGATCCTGACATCAGTTTACAAAGGATAATTATGTTTCTATTGAATTTGACCATTTCGGTTTTTGTGTGAAGGACCTACATACGGGGACTCATTTTATGAGATGTAACAGTAGTGGAGATCTTTATCCAATTCCATCTACCGGCTGATCATCCTCTACGCCATCAATATTTTTTTGCCGCCACCACCTCTCTTTGGCACGCTCGTCTTGGCCATCCCGACTCTATTATCCTTAGCAAATTATGTCATGACAAGTTAATTTCTAGTCCTAGTTTTTCTTTTCCGAGTGTTTGTGTTTCTTGTCAAATTGGTAAACATAATAAATTGCCTTTCTTTCCTTCTATATCTAACTATATTTCTCTGTTTGATAACATTCATAGCGACCTATGGACCTCACCGATCTTAAGTACAAGTGGCCATAGGTACTATCTTTTATTTTTGGATGAATATACAAATTTTCTATGGGTTTTTCCGATGGCATGCAAATCTCAAACTTTCTCATTTTTTCTTCAATTCCGGCAATACATTAGAACTCAATTTGACAAAGAAATCAAAACATTTCAATACGATAGCGACCAAGAATATAATAATTCCATGTTTCATCAACTTTGTAACCAACATGGCATCCGTTTTCGTTTTTCTTGTCCCTATACTTCTTCCCAAAACGGTAAGGCAGAACGTAAATTACGAATTCTAAACAACATGCCACGGACATTACTCTTACATGCTAATCTCCCACCTACGTTTTAGCACTATTCGGTCAACATGGCTACATATCTCCATAATATTCTTCCATCTCAAGTGATTAACTATTATTCTCCAACCTCTCTTCTATATCATAAATTCCCGTCTTATTCTCATTTACGCGTTTTTAGTTGCTTATGTTTTCCTCACAACGTCGAACCCCACCATAAACTCCTTCCCCGTTCTACTCTGTGTGTTGTTTTGGGCTATCCGACTCACCATCGCGGCACCCTTTGATACATACCCCTTTATAAAACCAATGCCCCTCCTTTTGGTATTTTGAAGCTGAACACAGATGGTTCTTCAAGGAATGGCATGGCAGTAGGTGGTGGCATTATTAGGGACTATAAGGGTACAATGTTTCTGAAAAACGTATTATTGTCTCCCTATACGTCACTTTTGATGAAAACACATTTCCTTATTCCAACCCTCAAAACCACTCCCAAACACAACCCCAAGCATCGTCAAATACCTTTGATACTCCTTCCTTAAACCAACCTATTGACCCACATACCAACTACCCATACACACCATCCACCCCTACACCTATTACCCGTAACATTACCCATTCTTCTATGCCACATTATTCCTCTCCTCTAACTACTCATTCCTCTCCTCCCTCTACTACTCTTTAATTCTTTATCCTCCACCTACTCCTCCCTCTCCGCCGAATACTCATCCACCCACTCTTCCTTCTCCTCCATCTCTCATCCATCTCTCCATCCGATGGCCGCTCGAGGTCATAACGGGATTGTCAAACCGAATCCTAAATATGCTTTCGTTGGTGCATCTTCCAATATCTCTCCTCTTCCTAAGTCTCACATTGATACCCTTCGCGATCCGAATTGGCACCATGTTATGATTGACGAGTTTGATGCACTTATTAAAAATGACACATGGGAACTAGTTCTGAGGCCAAAGGATGTTAATATTGTTCGTTGTATGTGGATTTTTACGCATAAATATCGCTCTAAAGGTGTTCTTGAGAGGTACAAAGCTCATTTGGTGTGTAATGGCAAGTCTCAGTAGGTGGGTATCGATTGCATGGAGACTTTTAGTCCGGTAGTTAAACAGGCTACCATTCGCGTTGTTCTTAGTCTTGCACTATCAAAGAATTGGAATATACACCAACTTGACGTGAAAAATGCTTTTCTTCACGGGACGTTAGAAGAGACAATTTACATTCATCAACCGTCGGGTTTTCGCGACGAATCATTTCCACTTCATGTTTGTCGTCTCAAAAAGTCTCTTTACGGTCTTAAACAGGCACCGAGAGCTTGGTGCCAATGGTTCACTGGTTTTATTTCTTCGATTGGTTTTTCACAGAGCAAATCAGATAATAACTTATTCATATACCATCGAGGGAATGCAACCGCGTACTTGCTAGTTTATGTGGATGACATTATCTTGACGGCTTGATCTAACGATCTTCGAGTGGAGCTTACCAATAAACTTGGTACGGATTTTGCCATAAAATAATTGGGTCCGCTTAATTATTTCTTGGGGATCTCTGTATCTCGTATCACTTCGCGCTTATTTCTTTCTCAACAGAAATATACTCAGGAGATCCTCGAACAGGCGAACATGAGATCTTGCAATTTTACAAAGACACTGGTCAATACTAAAGCCAAATTAAGTGTCACATCTGGCCCACCAGTATCTGATCCGACATTGTATCACAGCTTGACCGCAACACTTCAACACCTTACCTTCACTCTCCCAGATATTGCATATGCGGTCCAACAAATATGTTTATTCATGCATGATCCATGGGAACACCACATGCATACTTTACGTCGCATTTTACGATATATTAGCAGTACCCTACACTTCGGTTTACAAATTATACCATCGTCCGATTTGTGGCTCATTTCCTACACGGATGCCGATTGGGACGGCTACCCCAATACTAGACGGTCGACGTCAGGCTATTGTGTGTTCTTCGGAGACAATCTTGTCTCTTGGTCCTCAAAACGGAAACGGACTTTATCTCGATATAGTACGGAGGCAGAATACCGAGGCGTGGCAAATGTCATCTCGGAAACATGTTGGTTGAGAAACCTTCTTCTTGAGCTATGTTGTCCACTCTCCTTGGCGACCATTGTGTATTGTGATAATGTCAGCGCAATTTACTTGTCCGGGAACCCGGTTCAACACCAACGTACGAAGCATGT
Source organism: Arctium minus (assembly GCA_954870635.1). Classification (NCBI taxonomy): domain Eukaryota; kingdom Viridiplantae; phylum Streptophyta; class Magnoliopsida; order Asterales; family Asteraceae; genus Arctium; species Arctium minus. Next base: position 150,996,403 of record OX941081.1, read on the forward strand.
GGAACTTGACATCCACTTTGTTCGGGAAAAGGTGGCTCGTGGTCAAGTGAAAGTGTTACATGTTTCGTCTTGATACCAATTTATGGATATTTTCACCAAAGGTCTTCCAAAATTATTGTTCGATGATTTTCGATCAAGTCTTAACGTTCGGGAACCTCCCATTCCAACTGTGGGGGCGTATTAGAGATATTGAAATATCAATGTGAGATATTTAAATACCAATGTATATTTTGTTTCCGTTTATGGTTCCATGTAATTAGTGTCGGTTACCTAAGATCATGTCATGCGATTAGTGTAACCGATGGAGTACCTTGTATATAAGTATATAATATATTATAACAAATATATAATATATTTAATATGCAGTTACGGGACAGGATGAGGCGGGCGGAACGTTACCTAACCTCGTCCCCATCCCTAGTTTTGAACTTTTGGGGATCCCCATCCCCGGTTTTGCGGGGAATTATTCGCATGCCTAATTGTTTATAATATGTAAGCCAAAAAATATCATTTTTCATCTTGAATAAGATATACCCACCTACAAAAAGCATGCTCAGGAGGAAAAGGAGAAAAACAATCCAACTATATAGCCTCATAATTTGTTAGTAAGTTGAATTTAAACCCAACTTTGGATTAACTTTAAAAGCTTTAAGTGTCATTGATACAAAATCTTGCTTCACATCAATATAATAAGAATTATGAGTTATTTGGAAGTAATTTGAGAGAATTTGCTATAGGTTGTGTTACAAATTGTTAAGTAAGATCAATATCCACATAGAATTGTGTTCAAACACAACCTAAACATTAGCTCTTTAACGTTATGTCTTATTTTGATTGTTATTTTAGTTACAAGTGTCCTAAAAATTGAAGAATTTAAGCATTAACCAAGTAAAGTTGTTCATTTTGTATATGATGTGAGTTAAAATGAGTCAAATTAAAATTAATATATTACTTAAGTCATTCTCTTTAGGTAAACTTGTATAAAACGTTGTTGAAATTACTTATGTAATAACCGGGCTAAAAATCAATGAATTTAAACTTTGGGTGAAAAAGTTGAAAGGGTCCTTAGTTAAGGAGTCTATTTGTAAAAGAGGGGATAATAGGGATTTAACCCTATCACCTTGTAGAATCGTTGTGGCGGCTGGCATTTTGGGAAAGAGCGAGAGAAGAAACTCTGGCCGATCGATCGAAGGGATAAAGCGACTGGAATTTGTTGGTGTTCATCAATCATCCAAGGTAAGTTTAATCATATTCTCTTTGTCAAGTAAGACTGTAGCATTCTATTTCTCAAAAACCTGTAGTTGGATGTTTGGGTTTATGATTTTGGATTAGAATTGATTATGGAATACGTATGTGGTTAATGGATTTGTTTGTTGAAATTGAGTTCTGCATCTGATTATGGTTTTTGGGTTGAGATGCATCGATTTCTAAGAATAAGATGGGAGTTGCAGTATTTGTATATCGAATCCCTGGGATTTCGTTCGAAGACATGTGTATCGATCGACACCGGGCCGTGTGACTCTGGTCATCGAATTTCATTGGCCTCGATCGAGAAATGAGGCATCGGGAGGCCTCTGATCAGGCCCCGGTCGATGGTGTAACACCGGTCGAAGGGGGGGCACCGGTCGACCCAAGTTCGATCAACCCAGACCCTGGTCGAGTAGGGGTATCAGACCCCAGTCATAACCATACCGGTCGACCATCAATCCGGTCCCCGGGTTATGCGATGTGGGCCGAAGCCCAGTTTCGAATTTGAGTTTTATTTAGCGTTTGGGCTTTGATGATTATAAGATTGGCCCACTCTCTTTTTATTGCAAAGTATTTAATTCAAGTTGGTTTCTAGTGGGTTAAGTACTTTAGAGAATATGTGACGCTAAGGTTTTGGGGATTAAGATCAACCTTGTTATAAATTAGAAAGTTTAGAGAGTTCACCGATCAATATTTCCTTTATAGGTTTCGGACCGAATTATAGAAGTAGACGCGAGATTTGAGCTAAGGACGTCAGGTGAGTCTTTCAAACTAAATATGTTTACGATTTAGAAGGCTATTTGATACATGTGAGTTTTTCTGAACTAAAGCCTCTCATGTCGATTAAGTTGTGTTTGTATGTATGTGAATTTATATGCAAGCTTCGAAATGATATTGCTTTAATATTTACTTGCGAGATTTATTTAAGTGTTAAAGATGATTTTTATTATTGTTGTCAAAGTGGAAATATATGCATACATGGTCCTAAGTGTGAAGGCTCAAAGTCGGGGGGTGTGGCCCGCCTGTGCTCATATCGGGGTGTGTGTTCCGTTTATGCCGTTGGGGTGTGTCCCAACAAAGGCAGTGTAAGTCACAGACACGCTGTCACCTTAGGGTGGCGGTAGTGTGAGCGGAGAAGTTTGCTAAAAGTTAAAGGTTTTCCTTGAAGCTGAAAATGGTTATTTTATGATAAATTCTTGAATGTTTTGTTGAGTTAAAAATTGTTGCCAGAGGGGACTCACTAGACCTTTCGGTCTAACCCTCGTTCTTTTCAAATCTAAAACCCTTTTCAGGTAAAGAATGGCAGTAGGAGGAGCGGATAAGTATTTAAGAGAAGATTCGAGCTGGAGCTGAATTAGAGGACCTACATTATAGATTCCTGTCAATGTATTCTCAGTTGTGTACTAGGTTGTCTTTCCGCAAACCATGTATTTTAGATGTTGTATAGGGCCGCTTGGCATTATTATTTAGTAAAGTTGGTTCTGTCTCTTATCGTGGGAGTTGGGTCGTTACAACTTATACATTTAAAGATTAGGTTCTGTCCCATAAACCATCATTTGGTCATTTAAAAATTAGGTTTCACCCCATATATCGTCATTTGGTTTGACATTTAGGTTACAAAGGGATAATTAATTTAAATTTCGTAAGGTTCATGTTTAAATTTGGCAATAATTCTAAAAGTATAGTTTTAATTTTATATTAATTGTGATCGTAAATTTTGAATCTTTTTATAAATTTAAATAATTTAAAAATTATTGGAATCGATTTAATGTCATCATAAAACTAAAAGACAAAGTCTTAACTTGATACAAGTCAAACACATAAAAACTGAACGATGTATATAGTTACATTCTTGATGTTGAATATACAAGCATGATGATTTATCCCGCCCCATTCGGGGCCGGGGGATTCCCTGAAAAAACGAATGTCATGTCTGGGCTGGAGATCCCCGATATTTTGAAAACCAGAGTCGGTAATGTATTCCCCATCCATCCCCGTCCCCGTATGTATAAATATTAATTAAAATTATATTGTTTTAATATGTGTATATAATATATTATGTTTTTCAACCAAATTTGACCATTTTTTGAATCATTTATTGTTGAACCGGGGATTGATCGGGGGTGGACCAGGGATAGGTCCAACAAAAAACCCTTGAGGGGATTCGATTTCTCGTACCTGCCGATAGGGGTGCTCATGGATTGGGTTGAAAGCATTTGAACATATCAACCCAATGTTTACAGTTTGAAAAATCTCAACTTAACCCAACCCAAATCGTACGGATTGGTCGGGTTGATACTTTGGTACATCTAAATATACACCTAACCTTAAATATTTTGTTTTCTCTACTCATCATTCTTTTTTTTTAATCATAATCATTTGGTATACCTTATCCTCCTATTTAACTACTTTTTTTAATTTGCAAATATATGTTCACAATTATTGAACATATATGGAGGAGTTATATAGACATGGAGAAGAAATTGCAAATATATGTATATCAAAAGGGCACGTGATGGTGTAATTGTCTAATGTACATATTGATAGGGATTTAATAATCATATTAAATCACGAAATAAAAGGATATCAGGTTCATTGGGTGGGGTTGTGTTCAAATGACTGTGATTCAATACCTACGGTTTGAAGATTTTACAACTCGATTAGGCATCAGGTGCTTCGGATTGGATTATTTTGCGTTGGGTTGGATTGATCGGGTTGGTCGGGTTTATGAGCACTCCTACCCACCGGGGACCAGGCCGGGCCGGGGCTGAGATAGTAGAACCGGGGCCTAGGAATTGCATTCCCCATCCCATTCCTGCCCATTGATATGTCTAAAATATATAGATAATGTAATGATCCAACTCAAAATCCAAGCATAAACAACATAATTTTAAATATAATAACTCGCCAAGCAGGTCCAGATAAAGTCTCCACGATTTTAGTACAAAAAAATTAGGTTTGCGGAAACAACCTATTACACAATTGAGAATAATAATAAAAACAAACCAAGTCTGGAAAGCTATGACATCCTTCTTCTAATCCACGTCACCCAGCTCACAGCTTCTCTTTTCCCTTACCCGAGCCTTCCACCTCACGCCTTCCTGAAAAGGGGTTTAGTTTTTTTTTGAAAAGCGAGGGTTAGACCGGAAGGTCTAGTGAGTTTCCTCTAACAACGAACATCTACATCACCACAACATATAAAAAGATATGCAAACATTTATAAACAATTCGCAGCTTTAAAAGTTAACACGCAAATGACACATGTTACTGGTACACACTGAAGTCACGCACACTTGTGACAACGTGTCTAGCTCATACTGCCTTTAACTGGGACACAACCCCCATTGGCATAAACGAGACACCCCCCCCGGTATGAGCACTGACGGGTCACACTTCCCGACTTATGCCATAACATACTCACACTCAAATGTATGCATACATAACACAACACAAATCATATCACATGCAATTTAATAAACATCTTTGTAAAGAAACATGTTTGTCAACAATGATTTGGGTAGAAGGACTCACCTGACATTCTTGCTTAACTCCTCTCTCTTACGCCTCAGGTCCTTAAACAGAACACCTACAATTAAGGAAGTTCAAGGTGATAAGTCACTCATCAACCCTGAAGGTTATCGCTAACCGACCATCCCCCTTTACCGGTTTCGGCCCTCCACCCGGCTCCCTCTTATTTTTGTCGGGTTTCGGCCTCCCACCCGGGGGTCTCCCTTACCGGGTTCGGCCTCCCACCTGGGGACTCCACCACCGGGTTTCGGCCTCCCCCAACCGGGTTTCCCCTTACTCCCGGGGTTACACCCGGTTTCTCCGCCTCCCAGTTCCTACCGGGTTTTCCCCCCGTCTTCCGGGGTCACACCCGCTTTCCCCGCCTCCGGAGTTCCTACCGGGTTTTCCCCTTTACCCAGGTTTCAACCTTAACAGATAGGCGATTCCCAGGGTATCGCTACTGGTACGGCCCATCGCCTCAAATCGAGGGATTTGCTCGATTTTGGTGATTCTAAGGCCCTAACTTGGTTAGGTAATTGTCTAAACATTCCTTAATCAAATAAACAACAAAAGAATTCCCAAAGTGATACCCAAACTCATTGAAATCAACCAATTAACATTTCTTTCTCACCATCAAAACCCAACAATAAAACTCACCAAGAAAGAATCCATAAACAGAGATAGCAATGATGATTACCTTGATGGGGATTGATGAGAAATTTCTTCTATGCTATCACCCTTCTTGATTTCTTCCTCCAATTTCCACTCCCAAAAATACGTAATGCTCTCCTTAGCCACCACAGTAGACAAAATGATTTGGGGAGAATGGTTTTAGTGTTTTAACCCTTTCCTATTATTTACAGTTGGCCCTTAAACTCTAGACTTCCACAAAATTTTCCACCAAACACTCCATTCTTTACAATTTATGATCTCGGTTATTACAGATAAAAATGATCAATAAAGACATTAATAATATATTTAAATGATATATATAATACGAACAAGATAAAATCTTGCTTGGTCATGTCACATGGGCCATGACATAATACATCCATCTGGATTTTGGATCCTATGTTCATTAGTTGATAGTATACAAATTTAAAATATGTTTCTTTATTATTATATATTTAAAATAAAATATAACAATTTTTAAAGATAGGTTCATTTTAAACATTTCTTTTTGAAAATTCATTTCAAGAAAGTTTTGAATAAACTATTATTTAAGAGGGTCTACTTTAAAGATAAATGTTGATACAAGGAATTAGGGATGAGATTGGGATCGGATCGGTACCGAATCGGGACCGAACCGGTTGGTATCAAATTTTTTTGGGACTAAAAAGTAAGACCAAAAACCGAACCGTATTTACTGGTTCGGTTTCGGTTTTGGGACGGGAAAATCGGTACTATGACCATTTAGGACCGAAAGTATGAAAATGTATCAAATGTGTATCAAAACCAATTGCAATCCAAAATATTTTCATAACGTTTAAATGTGTATCAAAACCAATCCGAAACAATACATGTTTTTGGAGTCCATGTTTTTAACGAGAATATTAAAGTACATGTTTTTAAAAGATGAATTATATTCCTAGAGGGTAAAAAATACATGTTTTTAACCAAGAACATAATAAAAAAAGGTGCAAAAAATAAAAACTTGTTTGAGTTTGATCCATTGTGGTGCCAAATACCAAATCATAAATCTCGAATTTGTCGATTTTTTTATGTGTATGTTGGGGTACCCATTTTTTGATGGTTATGTAGGAGGGCCGATTTTTATGATGTGTATGGAGAATGTTTGGTTAGTTTAGGATATGATATATCTCGATTACAAAATATAAGGTTAGTTTATTTAGGAGATGATATGTATACTTAACAAAATAAAAAAAACAATGTCTCTTAATATTCCAGTTCGGTTTCGGGTTTTTTTGGGAAAATCCCGGAACCAATACCGAATCCCGAATTTGTCAAATATTTGGAACCGAAAACCGGACCGATTACATGGTACTGGTTCGGGTTCGGTATGGTACAGTTCGGTCTCGGTTTGGTTCGGGAAAACGATCCTTGAGGCTTCTCCCTACAAGGAATTAGATAACATGTAGAACTAATGTGTCAATAGAGTTGGGATGAAATGGTCGTCTTTTTGAATTATATGTTAAAATCAATCATGATTCAAACAAATTGGATTGATGTGTTTGATCATAACGGTCATCTTTTAATTTTTTTCAACATTTATAATAACAAAATTCAAAGATAAGTTGTTATTAATCAAAAGTTGAGTTGTAGGTAAGACAGATGCACAATGATCAGTCATAATATGTCTTTAGTTCGGTCCTCGGGGTTTCGATCCCATGGTGCAAAACAGAAATTTGATTCCTATCTGGTTGTTGCTCCGAAAAGAAGAACTTACTTGGGCCTAACTTGTAAGATCCCACATCGGTTGGGGAGGGGAACAAAGGTTGCCACATAAAGGGACTTGATACCTCCTCTATCAGACGCGTTTTAAAACCGTGAGTCGGGTGTTTGGACAAAGCGGACAATATCTGGTACGGTTGGTCTGGGATGTTACGGATGGTATTAGAGTCGGGAGCCGGATTAGTGTGCCAGCGAGGACGCTGGTCTCCCAAGGGGGGTGGATTGTAAGATCCCACATTGGTTGGGGAGGGGAACAAAAGTTGCCTTATAAGGGACTGAATACCTCCTCTACCAGACGCGTTTTAAAACCGTGAGTCCAGGTGTGTGGACAAAGCGGACAATATCTGGTACGGTTGGCCTGGGATGTTACATAACTGGTCTTGACCATGCCAGAATTTGTTTTGTTAGAGTCCATTGTTCGAAAACAAGTCCAGACGTTCATACCTTCAAAAATCAATCTTTGACCGGTGAATATCTAATCTTTTTCCGGGTCCAATCATTGGTCTACAAAACATGATCTAGAGGACCAGACCAATTCTTAACCGTTCCTATTGATCCAAATCATTTACCCATTGCACCTCAGTCCAAATTTGGTTTTCAGTCATTTTGTACATAAGACATCTAAACTATGACCCATGATAGAGATATTTCTTTTGAATTATTTAACTTCTTTTAACATATTAATCCATTTAGGTCAACAAATTACAATCCATGTTGCAAACATAATGGTTCCAACAGACTTATTTTATTATTAAAAAATTGATTTTGCTATCTTTATTCACTACAAACGTACTCACGCAATGCAACGAGATACATCATGATTTTAATGTTTCATTTTATTTTTTGTTTTTTTTTGTCGATTTACAGTGATTTTGGATGGTTTTGAGAAAATGATAATGTTTTTTTTTATAAATTTATTTAATTTAGGCTTAATAATATAATGTTTTTTATATAGAAAAAATAAGTATTTTGTTAGAATTCAATGATTATCTTATATATTTTAATGACATCTAAAAAAAATAGCCAATTACATATTTAATAATATAATTAAAACAAATTTATAGTAATATAATATATTAATTAATAGTGATACATGGAAATGTCTGCATAAAAGGAAGGCTCTGCACATACCAAATTGGTGGGTGTTAGAAGCCTGCAGTAGTAATATGTATCTTGTGCTTTGATACTTGTAAATTAAGAGATTTTTAAAATCTTGTATAAAATGATGGTACCTTATGCCTAATAATTTGTATTTAAGAGTTTTTTATCCGTGCTTTATAATATAGTATAGATATAGATAGTGACACTTTCGATGTAGAGTTGGTTCCTCTTTAAAATACAATTTGTACATCTTATAAATAATAGATAAACACAATTCAATGCCGATGTTCACTACAACTTTTACCCAACCTTAATATCCACATATATAATGGTGAACATGGTATAATTTTTTAATACCATATATTAATCAACTATAACTCATAAGAAAAAATTATATACCGTGTGCCTATCAACTAGAATTAGTACCAATTTTTTGGTTGGTACATATTATTAATGGCCGTGTACTGACATTACAAAAGGGAGAAACGAGAGAAAGAAAAGATTGAAACCATTTGTGTTCAGCGCTAAATTAGTGATGAGAACTTCGTTTTTTAGCCTATAAATCTTACCATATAACATGAATCAAATCAGTGATGAGAACTTTGTTTTTAACCTATAAATCATAACGTACAAACAACATGAATGGAATCAATGATGAGAACTTTGTTTTTAAACCTATAAATCATAACATACAAACAACATGAATCAAATTGATGGGAACTTTGTTCTTATTCCAAACCCACAATAGGCCAACATAAGATATCTGGATAAAGATTGAAATAATATGTGTTCAACCATAAACATAAGAAACACAAATAAATAATTAAATATTTCAAAAATTAATTAATACTTAATACAAAGTCGGTATGGTATGGTATGGTAGTACCATGGTATAAGATATCTAATATTGTGTACCAACCAAGTTTGCATACATGGTACGTTAGTATGAACAGTTTCGATGTCAGTAGTACATGTAATGTTAATTAAGTAAACATTTGTACAAAATTTGTACCTTAAGTAGTTACTAAAAGTCAAGAATGTTTATCTGGCAAGCAGTTAAGATTTCATGAGGCAGCGATCACTTAACATGCTTTTTACTCATTTTTTGCATATAGATCAAACTTTTATCTCTAAATCTAGGGTCTAATGAGTTAATGATTTTCATTCCTCAAACTTAACATAAAAGTTATAATTTAGACATTATTTCAAATAACAATCTTGCATAAATGTGCATGCGTTTATTCTAAAACATTTGAACTTCGTTGAATAATGATCATAAATCATAATCAGTTGAAGTAATCCAACAAGTGTGCATTACTTGTCCAATTTTCTCTTTGAGACGACCTACTTATTATATTCTTATGATTTAATTCTTGCAAAACTGTTGGGAACTGAAGATTCTACTAAGTGTAGTTACTACTGCTAGTACAAGTGTAGTTACTACTGCCAGAACAAGTTGAAGATTAATACTGCTAAGTGTTACTACTGCTAGTAGAATTGCTACTGCTAGTTAAAGTTAGTACTGCTTGAACAAAGTTAGTACTGCTTAGCTAGTTAGTACTGCTAGTAGTTAGTACTGCTTCCAGTGTATGCTGCTAGATGAAGTTAATGCTGCTGAGCATTATTAGTGCTGCTAAAGAGATCCGGATGGAATGTACTACAGCTGGATATACTGAAGATATACTTAGAAGATATACATGGAAGATATACTGAAGATTTGTTTATTCTTTGTAATTATCTTTTTATCAGTATATGTATAGAATGTTTAGAATAGATAGAAATAACTTTTGATAATTGTTTTTCAAGAGAGAAATCAACCTCAAGGCATAGATCCTAATTCTAGAGAAGTAGAATTCGTATTGGTGAGCCTGTTCATCAATATTGAGGTTGAGTGTGTAATCTTGTAGCTTTAAGCATTCAATACAAGTTTACTGTTTGATCATTATATACTGTGTTTGATTACTGTTTTATTAAATATCAAAGTGTTTTTCCGCAACTTCTTTGATATTAGTTTCTGAGTATTAATTCTTGTTAAGAATTCGATCCTGACAAGTGGTATCAGAGCCAGTATTATCAGAAACATACAGTCAAAATCACATCATCATGGCTAAAGGTTCAGAGTCTTCAAGCTCAGAAATTCCTACAGAGGTAACATCTAAACTTTGTTCCAAATCCTGTATTGAAACTGTTAAAAAGTACAGGGATCATAACCAGAAAATGAGTGATGACCTGAAGAGATTAGAAAAGGACATAAAAGACTATGTTAGGATTGTTGAGAGGTTTGAAGAGCAGATTAAGAGTTTTCAAGCCAATGAGCTTCAACATTCCTATGACACAAACTACTGGAAGTGGGAGAAAGATCAGTATGAATTTAAGCTTAAACAGAAAGAAGAGGAGAATGAAAAGATAAAGAGTGAGTTTGAGAAAGCCAAGCTGGATATTGAGAAATTTTCCAATGCTTCAAAAGCAATGGACTCTTTGCTCCAAACTCAAATCCATGACAAACTTAGAAGAGGAATAGGCTATAACACCACCCCACCACCATACAACAACAATTACATTCCTCCTACTTCAGACCTGTTAGACACCAAAGATAGGAAGGACTTGCCTGAGGGAGCCACTGAAATAGATCCCTTAGATGAGGAAATTGTTGAGGATAAGACTGAGAAAGAGGTTGGCAAGAGTAAGGAGAACAAGGTGAGTGGTGAGATTTCTATAGAAAACAACATTATCACCAATGAGGATTGTGGAAGGGCTTGGATCAAATCCAAGAACATAGAGAAGACAGAGGAAAAGTCTGGTAAGGTCCATTATAAACAGACCACAGTTGTGAATCCAGGTCCTTGCAAACAGTGTGCTTGTAAGAAGAATGAGCCCCAAAAACAGGACAAAAAGAGGGGAAATCAAAGAAACTGGAATAATCAGTGGGCACACAAACAAGGGGTTGATTTGAGTAAAATCAATAGACCAAAGCCTTGTTTTATATGTGGCAAATTGAATCATCTTGCCAAACACTGTTATTTCAACCCGATCAACCAAAGAGTTACTTTTCAAAGAAAACCACAAAACTCTTTTGGTTATAGGAATAACAGAAGGAATCAATTGGCTGAGAAAAGAGCACCTTTAAAGTCTCATGTTCAAAATAAGTTTGCTAAACCAAAGAAAAATACTCCAAATAAGCCAAGGAGTAATTTAAAGACAAAGAAAGCAAACAACTTTGTTCAAGTTTGGGTTCCAATTGTAAAGAAACCTGTTAGTACTGCTATCCCAGATAGTACTGCTAACAGAAATAGTGCTGCTGCAACCAATACTACTGCTAACAAGGATAGTGCTTCTACTAGTATTAATGTTGCAAAGCCTATAATCTTGACAAAGTATTCCAGCCATGAGATTCCTAAACAACTCATTCAGACCAAACTGACAGATTATATTAATGAGAAAGGTCAACCCAAGACCACTTTGGCTTGGGTTCCTTCCAAGACTAACTGATCTATTAAGTGTGCAGGGCAACCAACAGCTCAAGAAGAAGGGCATTTGACAGGAAGAAAGTGGTTGCTCTTGGCACATAACAAGTAACATGGACTGCCTTCAAAGCTTCAAAAGGTTTGATGGAGGACATGTTGCTCTTTGTATGTTACTCCAGATGGAGGTAAGTTCAAAGGTAAGAAAAGTGGTTAATACTGCTTTCAGTTAATACTGCTAGTTTAGTTAATACTGCTAGTGGTTAATACTGTTTTCAGTTAATACTGCTAGTAGTTAATACTGCTAGTAGGTAATACTGCTAGTAGGTAATACTGCTAGTGGTTAATACTGCTTTCAGTTAATACTGCTAGTAGTTAATACTGCTAGTTCAGTTAATACTGCTCGTGGTTAATACTGCTCGCGGTTAATACTGCTAGTTAGTTAATACTGCTAGTGGTTGATACTGCTTTCAGTTAATACTGCTAGTAGTTAATACTGCTAGTTCAGTTAATACTGCTCGTGGTTAATACTGCTCATGGTTAATACTGCTCGCGGTTAATACTGCTAGTTAGTTAATACTGCTAGTGGTTGATACTGCTTTCAGTTAATACTGCTAGTAGTTAATACTGCTAGTTCAGTTAATACTGCTCGTGGTTAATACTGCTCGTGGTTAATACTGCTCGCGGTTAATACTGCTAGTTAGTTAATACTGCTCTAGGTTAATACTGCTTATCTTCCGAATACTATAAATACTTTTTGCCCGCCTAAAAGTACATAACGACTCTTTGCATACTGTTCTCTTGCGCTCAAAACCTTTTCTCTCAAGAACCTAGTCTTCCAGGCAAGAAAATCCAAGTTCAATGGCATCCATGACGTTTATCGATGAGCACAATGAGATCGCAATGCTGCAGAAGCCCAAACAAGCAGAAGGATTCCACCAGATTGTGGATTTCCTCAAGACAAGTCACATTGCTTATGCTCTCACTGTTGCCCCTACCATCTACATCGAACATCAGAGGTTGTTCTGGGCAAATGCCACCATTGTTGCTGAAGATGGTGTGCAAATGATAAAGACAACCGTGTGTGGCAAGCCATTAACAGTTACTGAAGAGGTCATTCGCATCAGTCTACGTCTAGACGATGCCTCTGGTATAACGTCTATCTCTAATGATGAACTGTTTTCTAATCTTACTAGAATGGGGTATGGAGGCCCATTGGGTGTTTTCAAATTCTCAAAAGCAAAGTTTTCACCCCAATGGCGTTTTCTTGTTCATACCCTGATGCATTGCATCTCCAAAAAGACCACTGGATGGAGTGAGTTCAGCAGTCCAATTGCATATGCTTTGGTATGCTTGGCTACATCCAGAAGGTACAATTTCTCAAAGATGATTTTCAGTGATCTTGTATCAAATATGGGAAACAAAAAGAGTTTCTTTATGTATCCCAGATTTGTTCAGGAAGTAATTAACCATGAATTGACGGATATACCTCAACCTGTTGGGGTATATGTACCTAAACCCCCAAAAGGCAAGGTTTTCTCAAATATGAGAAGATCTGCTGGGGACTCGGAAGGAGTTGACACCCCATTGTTCTCTACAATGATGGTGGTGTCCCAAAACACTGAAGGTATGGCAGCAGGGTCAAGGCCCTCATTAGACCATCCCACTGCTAGCCAAGCCCAACCTTCTCACTCAAAAACAATTCCCCAGTCCATTCTTACAAAACCAACCTCTCCAATTTCCCATACGTATAAGCGAAAACAGGTAAAGAAGGCTCCTTCCCTTCTTGTACCAGAAACCCCTAAGTCTTTAAGCCCTCTAAGGGAGAATACTCCTTTAGAGAATATCCAAAGGGAAACCACAGGGGTGTCTCCCAACCCAAAGGAGGTGCTCTCTAAGGAGGAGGTAGAGCATATGGGTGATGAGGCTGCCACTACTCCTGCTAGCACAGAGGAGGAAAGTGGTAACATCAATAAGACCTCCCCCATGGCAACTTTGAATGAGCAATCATTTGAAGGTCCCTGGTGCCAAAAAACCACAGGGGTGGATAGTGCTTCTGCTAGGCAGAAGACTTCCACTACTAAAAGATCCAATGATCCTTCAATAGGGGGTAACACTCCTGGAGAAGGTGAGGACAGATATAACTATGATGAATTGATGGAGGCAATGGGCAACATCAACATGGATGTACTCAAACAGGGCAAAGATATAGAAGAGCTAAAACTCATTGTACTGTCACAACAAGAACAAATCATCAAGTTGAAGCAAATGGTAAGGAAACTGATTCTGCAAAAGAAGAAGAAACAATTTGTGCTCAGAAGGAGGAAACCAGTGACTGATGCTCCCAAAAAGGGGGAGTCAGAAGCTGATGCCAAAGCTAAGGGGGAGCAAGAGGAAAAACATAATGTTGAGGGGGAAAATGAGCAAGCAGCAGAAACAGAGCCAGCAGCAGAAACCATTAATACTGCCAGTTCAAGTAAAGCAGCAGAAATGGTTAATACTGCTGAGATGAAAGAAGCAGCAGAACAAGTAAAAGATTCTACTAAGTGTAGTTACTACTGCTAGTACAAGTGTAGTTACTACTGCCAGAACAAGTTGAAGATTAATACTGCTAAGTGTTACTACTGCTAGTAGAATTGCTACTGCTAGTTAAAGTTAGTACTGCTTGAACAAAGTTAGTACTGCTTAGCTAGTTAGTACTGCTAGTAGTTAGTACTGCTTCCAGTGTATGCTGCTAGATGAAGTTAATGCTGCTGAGCATTATTAGTGCTGCTAAAGAGATCCGGATGGAATGTACTACAGCTGGATATACTGAAGATATACTTAGAAGATATACATGGAAGATATACTGAAGATTTGTTTATTCTTTGTAATTATCTTTTTATCAGTATATGTATAGAATGTTTAGAATAGATAGAAATAACTTTTGATAATTGTTTTTCAAGAGAGAAATCAACCTCAAGGCATAGATCCTAATTCTAGAGAAGTAGAATTCGTATTGGTGAGCCTGTTCATCAATATTGAGGTTGAGTGTGTAATCTTGTAGCTTTAAGCATTCAATACAAGTTTACTGTTTGATCATTATATACTGTGTTTGATTACTGTTTTATTAAATATCAAAGTGTTTTTCCGCAACTTCTTTGATATTAGTTTCTGAGTATTAATTCTTGTTAAGAATTCGATCCTGACAAAAACCTTATAAGACTTGCTTGTCTTGTAACAATCGTCAACTCGTTAGCTTAACTATTTTTTTTTTTTTGAAGATAAGTGGTGCAAAAGGGAAAATGTGTAAAGTAGAGGATCTTATTGAAAATTTGGCATAAAAGGCCCAAAACCCTAGACTATTCCATCAGTTGGGATTTTTCTTGTTGGTGTGCGGCGCAAGAACAGAGAAGAAGAGGCGATTGAAGTATTTGGGAGAGTTTTGAGATCGTGAAAGAAAAAGGAAATCACAGTATCATCTGGTGAGGAAATCCTTTTTCAAGAGGTAAGCATCCAATACTTGTTTAATGATTGAAACCTTTTACCTTTTCTCTTGAAGTTTGAGGTGATTATTCTAATCTAAGGGTCGACTGAGGTTGGGTGGCTTGGGGATAAAATTTGATAGAGTTTAGAGGTTAATTGGATGAACTAAACCCTTTTAACACATATCGATTAGTGGAGAAAAATGTGGAGTATGTTGATTGTTGCCATCGATTTCAATTTATCGAACTAGTTCCTCCAATCGGGGTCGCCCGGGGTCTAGTGATCGGGGTCACCCGGGGAAACATCGACCGGGGTCACCCGGGAGACCAAAGACCGGGAACGCCCGGGGTTATTTATGGGATTTGAAGAGAGTAATTTAATGGCTTTATTAAATTGGAATGTAGGAGTTCGATCCATTCGGGACTAGTGTTCGTGTGTGCCGAGTTCCAACCTTCAGGTGAGTTCCCTTATGTTTTCGAAATGCGTAAATATATATATATATATATATATATATATATCTTTGAACTGAAAATGGATTTCCGTTACATTGCTCCATATGCATATCGTGAATCTTAGACAAAACATATGCATGAATATTATCATAAGATGTTGCTATATAAAGCTCTATTTGTATTTATTTCACTTGTTTGATCGAGAGTTATGCTGACGGAATAATTTAACTGGGTGTTGGCCATGGCTACATATAACCATCGAGGATGGTTGAACCGTGTGCTTGGAATTTGTTTCCCTACACACGGGAACGACATCGACTAGGGGGCCGTATGGGGATCTACTAGGGCCCCGAGGACGAGTAGTCCTGCTTCTTGATGATGGAATTCGGTGTGGAGATAGTCACTTCTTGTGACTCAAAGTTTGTGAGATTAATCTTGTTAAATTGTATATGTTTTCTGTTTCTGAGATTAATCTTGGGTTTGAGTTTGAGCCCCCTCATGCACCTTACTATCGGATGAGTCTTAGATAGCTCACTCGCACTAAAATTCTTAGGGGTTGGTGCGGATGGGACCGATTGTAGTTATTGATTCTCAATCTTTTGCTCAAAAATAGTATTTTTATTTAGTTCGTTTTAATGAAAGAATAAAAGTAATTTTAATGATGATAAATTGGAATTGAATATTAGTGGAGTAAATGTCATGGTTTTACCTACCAAGTGACCAAAATATGGTTAAGACTTTCCTTCTAATGCTTTCGTCCTAAGTTTAGGTCAAATCATGTTCAATACATACTAAATAATGTTTATTTTTAGTCTTGAAATGTAGTGACTTACACTTATACATTATGTGTTTGTAGAAAGGAGGTTGAATATAAACACATCATTTTTTATTTTATATTTTGTATTAAAACAAAAATTACAGATTTGTTGCACAAACTAGGATGGTAAAACTTCATCCTAAACAATCTAATTAGTGACAAATTTGCTAACACTGAAAAAGTGGAAAAAGAAAGTACTCTTTCAGATCTGAAGTATTGAAATAGTCCTTCAGATTGTGGATCCAATTTTGCCTAAGAAACTATCACTTAGAAGTTCTTTCAAACGGGTGAGTAGAAAAAAATGACAAGGGTGACCTTTTATAGCCACCATTACATTAAATACTACTATCCAACTTTACACGTGTCTTTATCTGATTTGTTGAATCATGCATGTTTGTAATCTTCATTTCATCTTTTGAATTTGATGTAGACACTTTTTAACTCATCTCATCATTTTGTATGCAGAGGGAACGCTAAACAAAGTGTCATGAACAGTAAACAAAGTATGACATTGATAATAATGTTTTGGGACTTACTTTGGCTGACATGCTATGCATATTCCCATACCATGATGAGAATCGGAAGAATTGGTGAGATAAATCTTACTAGACAAGTTTGCACTCCAAAATATGGCTTGCCAGTACTAGTATTTGTCAGACTACTAAATGACTTTATCTGGTATTGATCTTCTTTCGGCTAGATGACAAACCAATTCGCTTTGGTGACGATCTTGACCTCACTTCAATCAGTCTTCGATTTTGTTGAAGGCTTTTGATCTTGGATCAATACAGATAGTTCTAAGATTTTTGCAAAGTAAAATTCTATCTTTTGAATTCTCAAATATAAGATATAGATCGGATTCCAACTATAAACTAATTATGAAGTGGGAACATCAGATATCAAGAATAACCTAGATTAATTAAGGGTTATTGAGGATCAAGAGTACATAAATGAGTTAGTCGAATTCTTCTAATCGGATAAAGACTTTTATCAAATGAGAACTACAAAAATGTTACAAATCTGTGAGAACCAAAAACTATGATTTAAGATATTGTTTTACATTTGTTTGGGTTCATCTTGTGAAAAAATTACATGTAAACATTTTTTGGTTCACTTAGTGAAACAAAGAATACATGTAAAAAATATTCACATGGTGAATTTATGACAATATGAAACAAGTATATATGAAGCAATATCTTAAATCCTAACATTTAATGAAATAAAATCATGTAAAAATATTTTTAAATCGGTTCTCACATGTTTGGAACGTCTTTTTGTGGTTCTCATTTGATTTGGCATATATATATATATATATAGGGTTGGGTTCCGTTGAGAAGTGTGACATGTGATTATCAACCGTTGGATGAGAAATAGATGCACATTACGATGATATGCACCGAGATAAGATGCACCTGATCAATTCCCTTCTAAGTCGCAATTCATGGGAGGGTTTGAGATTAAAAGAAATCAACGGTTCATATCCACTTCTCACTGTTAACTCACTTCTCACACGATCATTCGCCTATATATATATATATATATATATAGGGAGAGGTTCGAATGAGAAATGCTAAGTGTGAGAAATAGAGAAATCATCATAGCCTTTCATCTGGTCAACATTTGTGGCTTTGACCGTGAAGCACCGGATAATTCCTTGTGTGGTCTGTAGAAGATAGAGAGTTAGTTTCGTAAAATACGCGAGACGAGTTCATATGTGAACCTATGTGATTCACATATGAACTATACATTCATATGTGAATCAGTTAATTAGTTCATATGAGAATCAATTAATTAGTTTAACTAATCACATATGAACCTACAGTTAATTAGTTCATATATGAATCACAAAGATTCATATATGAATCAGTTAATAGAGTTCATATGTGAATTACACTAGTCCACATATGAACATATATTTCATTTGTGTAACACCCTAAAAATAGGGATAACAAAAATCCGGAAAACGGACATGAGGTATATAAAATTGTCATAGCAAGAGCCTCCCAAAAATGGGGAAATATACAAACCTGTTAAATTAAAGTTGTAATTTTAACGGACAATAAATAACAACCAACTAATCTAATTTCTATGACTAGAAAGGAGATTACAAAAGGGTTGTCATCTATAAACCCAAAAGTTCTTCTACTAAAAGTATGTCCAAATGCAAGATTTCCCCAAGCTCTCACCCAAGCAACTATGTCAGCTTAGGACCGGCGCTGCTAGAACCTGAGATACACATCGACACCAAAAAGTGTTAGGCCAAAAAGCTTAGTGAGTTGAACAATAAAGAGCATGCATGATCAGTTACAATTCTTATCAGCAGTTAACCAAAATTCAACAAATGTGGAGTCAATAGGGGAGACCCATAGCACCAATCAAGTTCCACCCAAAGAGTCGATATACCTTGATGCCATCTAACAAGAGACACCTGAAAGGCCCGACACATCCGAGGACTACAACTAAGAAAATTCCCCGAATGGCGGAGGTCTAGGCACATGCCATCACGGTGGCGCCCAAGTCTACATCCTTCTAGTGTCTACTGACTTGGTTCGTCCAACATAATGCATATAGGAGGTCTTGAGGTATATTTCAACCCAACATATTTCGATACCAACCATGGGTACAATATTACCATCCTAAACCATATAAGTCCAACATGAGACCCAAATACCAATATAATCATTATATAGGTACAATATCATTAAATAGGTATTCCAAATAGAAACCATCATAATCGAAGACATGTATACATTAATCATGTCGAAATACTCATATTATGTATCCATGAGAAAAGCCCCAAATACTTGACCAAAGAGAGTAAATCATGGCATGAGACTTATAAACATATTTCCACCATATTTCCATAAAGAAATCATCAAATGCTTGAACATGTAAAGTTGAACATTTCAAGCAAATATACAATAATAATAACAAGTAAGAAATTATGATGTGTATCTAGTTTTAACAAAGGTTTAGTAAACTCACTATCTAGGTTTTTGGACCAAAACCTAGAAAATATATATGAAATGGCAAGGAAATGAAGTCTTGAGATCCCAAGGCTTGAATGTTAGCTCTTAAATGCTCCTTAGAAGTGGTTTGTTGGGTATTGAATGTTCCCCAACAATCTCTAGTGCAATAAATGAAGCAAGAGAGTGGAGAAGTGAAGAAATCGCCCAAAAACGCTCTCACACAAACCCTAGATCAGATTTTTGAAGTTGTGAAGTGAATGGAGGCTGGAAAAGTGTTTTTATTCGGCCAGACCACGCGGGCTATAGTGCCCCGCGACATTGCCACTGTCACTATCGCCAGGGCATTGTCTCCGACTCTCAAGACCT
The DNA here is from genome assembly GCA_954870635.1 of Arctium minus. NCBI lineage: Eukaryota > Viridiplantae > Streptophyta > Magnoliopsida > Asterales > Asteraceae > Arctium > Arctium minus. Next base: position 151,016,201 of record OX941081.1, read on the forward strand.
CTCGGTACAAACCCCGTGACAATGACATGGCGACAGTGACCTTGTCACAGTCGTATGTCAAAGTCGCGCCCCACACCCCACTCGCGGTACACTCCCCGCGAGAGTGACACGGGGAGAGTGACCATGTCACAATCGCGTGTCACAGTCCCGCCAGTCCCCCAACGTCCCGAAAGTTAACCAATTTTGATAACGAGCGCGAAGTTTAGGCACTTAAAATAAATGTACAACTCATAAAGCATTATAACATCATAGAAATGATCAAACACATAATTAAGGGCTCATTTCTCAAATACTCACAATTAATGAAGTAAGGGAAATAATTATTTACCTTGTAAATTTCCGGGTGTAACAATCCTCCCCACCTAATTGGGATTTCGTCCCTGAAATCTCATCCTAAATTAAACAAGTGAGGGTAACGCTTCATCATATCATCTTCGGACTCCCAAGTAATGTTAGCACCCCGATGATGCTTCCATTGGACCTTCACCATGACTACGTCTTTATGCCGTAACTTTTTCACTTTCGATTCTAAAATCGCCTCCGGTTCCTCCACACAACGATTCCCATTGTCTACCCGAATTTCCGTCAAAGGAATCACGCTTTCCTCCTCGGCTAGACACTTCCGAAGGTAACACACATGGAACGTAGGATGTATTCCATCCATTTCCGATGGTAAATCCAACCGGTAGGCTTGCAAACCAACTCTCTCCAAAATGACGAAATGTCCAAGGAAACGAGGACTAAGCTTCCCTCGCTTCCCAAAACGGATAATCCCCTTCCATGGAGATACTTTCAACATGACATGGTCGCCCACTTGAAACTCGACCGGTCTTCTCTTCTTGTCTGCATAGATCTTCTGTCGGTCTTGAGCCGCCTTCAACCTGTCTCGGATTTCTGTCACCTTATCCGCCGTCTCTTGAACTATTTCCGGTCCGGCGAATTGCTTTTCCCCCGCTTCTAACCAGCAGACCGGGGTTCTACACTTCCGTTCGTACAATGCCTCGAACGGTGCCATTCCGATACTAGAATGGTAACTGTTGTTGTATGCGAACTCTACCAAAGGTAGATGTGAGTCCCAACTTCCTCCGAAATCTATTACACATGATCTCAACATATCCTCTAGCGTCTGGATTGTCCTCTCGCTTTGACCATCCGTTTGAGGATGATACGCCGTGCTCAAATTCAGTCTAGTACCCAACTCTTTCTGTAAGCTCGCCCAAAAATTCGATGTGAAACGACTATCTCGATCCAATACGATAGATTGCGGAACTCCGTGCCTCGAAACCACCTCATCGATATAAATCTTGGCAAATTTATCCATTGGCAAAGTCTCCCGCATTGGAAGAAAATGCGCACTCTTGGTTAGCCGGTCAACAATTACCCAAATGGTGTCGTGACCGCGCAAGGTCTTCGGTAGTTTTGTCACAAAATCCATGGTGATGTTGTCCCATTTCCACTCGGGAATGGACAACGGTTGCAAACTTCCATACGGTCTTTGTTGCTCCGCCTTGACTTGGAGGCACGTGACACATCTCTCCACATAACTAGCCACATCTAGCTTCATCACCAGCCACCAATAGTTCAATTTCAAGTCTTTATACATTTTGGTGCTACCGAAATGTATATAATACTTCGATTTGTGCGCTTCTTCAAGAAGTAGATCCCGATTTCCCCCAACCTTCGGCACCCAAATTCGCCCTTGAAAGAGCTTGAGTCCACGACCGTCTTCCATTAAGTGTTCCCTTTGCTTCATCATGACTTCGGATTTGAGGTTCTCCTCTTTAAGTGCTTCCACTTGACTCGCCTTTATGCTTTCCAACAAACTCGACACCACATCGATTCTTGTAAGGGACATCTTGACACCACTATCATAGCTCCTTCGACTCAATGCATCTGCCACCACATTGGCCTTACCGGGATGGTAGAGTAGGTCACAATCATAGTCCTTCAAAAGCTCAAGACACCTTCTTTGCCGCATGTTGAGTTCCTTTTGATCAAAGATGTACTTAAGACTCTTGTGAGCCGTGAATAGGGTACACTTAGTCCCATACAAGTAGTGTCGCCACAACTTCAACGTAAAAACTACCGCCGCCAATTCCAAGTCATGAATCGGATAATTCTTCTCATGATCCTTTAGTTGTCGTGACGCATAGGCTATTACCTTCCCCCGCTGCATTAGTACACATCCAAGCCCCATCTTAGAAGCGTCACTATACACCACGAAGTCTTCCGATCCATCGGGTAAGGATAAGATCGGAGCTTCGCACAACTTCTTCTTGAGCGTTTGAAATGTATGCTCTTGTGCATCGGTCCAAAGAAACTTGACGTTCTTTCTTGTGAGCGAGGTGAGTGGCATAGCTATCTTAGAAAAATCTTGAATGAAACGTCTATAATAGCCCTCCAAACCCAAGAAACTTCGAATCTCCGTCGGACTGGTTGGAGGCTCCCAACTCATCATCGCCTCAATCTTTGTCAGGTCCACCTTTACTCCGTCTTTAGACACCACATGCCCCAAGAATTGCACCTCTTGGTGCCAGAATTCGCACTTCGAGAACTTTGCAAATAACTTCTCCCTTCTTAGGACTTCTAACACTTCCCGCAAATGTTTCCCATGATCGGACTCGTCTTTTGAATATATTAAAATATCATCGATGAAGACGATCACGGATTTATCCAAGAATGGGAGACACACACGGTTCATCAAGTCCATGAATACAGCCGGAGCGTTGGTTAAGCCGAACGGAATCACCAAGAACTCATATTGACCGTATCGCGTTCGGAAATCCGTCTTTGGAACATCTTCCTTCTTCACTCTCAACTGATGGTATCTGGACCGAAGATCTATCTTTGAGAAGCATCTCGCGCCTTGGAGTTGATCAAAAAGATCGTCGATGCGAGGTAGAGAATACTTGTTCTTCACCGTGACTTTGTTTAACTCCCGGTAATCTATGCACATTCGCATGGATCCATCCTTTTTCTTCACGAACAAAACCGGTGCTCCCCACGGTGACGAACTCGGTCGAATGAAACCCTTTTCCAACAGCTCTTGCAGTTGCGTCATCATCTCTTTCATTTCCGTCGGGGCCAATCGATATGGAGCACGGGCTATCGGAGCCACTCCCGGAGTGAGGTCGATTTGAAACTCCACTTGCCATTCCGGCGGTAATCCGGGTAAGTCTTCCGGAAAGACGTCCGGATAATCTTGTACGACCTTCACATCTTCTACCGACTTCTTCTCTTTCTTCGCGTCCACCACATAAGCTAGGTACGAATGGTAACCCTTCGCTAGAAACTTGCGAGCCTTAAGAGAGGAAATGATTTGATTACTCCTCTTTCCTTTCTCCCCGTAGATGGTGACCACACCATTTTCCGGCAACGGCACTTGGATCATTTTTTTGGAGCAAAAGATGTCAGCCTTATGCCTCACTAACCAATCCATCCCTATAACTACATCGAACCCTCCTATATCCATAGGTAGTAAATCTACTCCAAAAGAATTCCCATCAATCTCTAGAATGCAATTACAAAATCGGTCTCGAATGATTACTTGGTCTCCATTAGCTATTTCTACCACTAGCGCATCGGGAAGAACACTAATAGGAGTGACAAACTGTTTACAGAAAACGTCCGATACAAAGGAACACGTACCACCCGAATCAAACAAAACACGAGCGGGCAAGGATTTTACTAGGAACGTACCCGAAACAACATCGGCGGTCTCCTTTGCCTCCTCGGTAGTCATCCGGAAAGATCGACCTGGCGCCCTTGGCGGTTGCTCGACTCTAGCCGTCGAACCCATAGAATTTCCACCATTGCCTCCTACTAACTTCGGGCAATCCTTCCTCATGTGCCCCGACTCCCGGCACTCAAAGCACACCGGCCCCCGGATGGGACACTCTCTAGTTGTGTGACCCTTCTTGCCACACTTAGCACATCCTACCGGACCCGAGTAGGTTCTTGTAACACATGGGCCCGAGTGTTTGGTTTTGAACTTGTGGCACCACCGATCCTCTCGACGATGGTCGCCCGCTCTCCCGCTTACAAACGGCCTTGATTGACGAACTGGCCCGGATGGCCCTTCCCACTTTCGTTTCTCCCCGAACTGCTTCTTCTCTTCCTTCTCCGCAAGCAAGTTGTCCTCAATAAGCAAGGACTCTTCGATGACCTCTTGTAATGTCGACCCTCTAGCATTTCTTACCGTCGTCCTCATCTCGGCCGGTAACCCTTGCTGGTAAGCTTTAATCTTTGACTTCTCATCGGGGACCAGATGTCCCACTAAATTCAATTTCTCCAAAAAGAGTTTGGAGTAGCCGGCAATGGACAGAGTTCCCTTCTTCAGATCTCGGAACTCCCGTTCCATCTTGTCCAACGAACGCTCGCTACAGTACTTATCCATGATTTTCTCTTTGAACACCGGCCAAGTTAACTTAGCCAGAACTTCAGGGGTGAGGGCGGATCGAGTCAGATTCCACCAAATCAAAGCTTCTCCCCGAAGTAGTTGAGAAGGAAACTTGACCCGTTGAGAGATGTCACATTCACTGGACTCGAAGTCCATGTCTACCTCTTTGAGCCAATACATGCAAGCAACCGGGTTATCGGAACCTGCAAACCCTTTCGGGTGGCACCCAAGAAACGCCTTGTAGGTGCATCCCTTGGCCTTCACCTTGTTCCCGTTATCTGCCGGGTCTTCAACAAATACAACAACCAGTCCACCCGACCCCATAACGATGTTTTCCTCCATCGTCTCCGGTTGTCGGTGACTGGCGTCTCGATCTTCCAGAAGCTTCATGAAAAACTCTTGTTGTTGGGTCATGGCCGAGTTGATGGCCAGCATCATACTATCTCTGATCCTGGTCTCCATAGTTACTTCCTCCAAGATGGCATTGTTAGCCGCAAGGTTCGTGCGAGGAATTTGTTCGGGTCCTCCTCCCAAAAGATTGGGTGTGGGAGGCCCCTCGGGGTTTAGGCCCAACGGAGGTCGATCAACTGTAGATTTCACTTCCAAGTGGCTCTCTGGTGTATTTGGTAACCTACTCCGAGTGTTTACCATTTCAATCTGCCATACATGTACGAGAAAAGGGATTGAGAAAAGACTAAGCGAGTTGAACTCTTTGTACGTACTACTACCTACATCAATTATCATAACAATAGTAAATCAAGTATGCTCACGTAACAATGCATTCATAATAGCAGTAGCTAAGTGAAATTATGAACGAACCATACATAAGAATTCTTGCCACCATCATCACAACTTTCAATTAAAGTAATTCCATAAATCCTAACGCTCTCCCCACCTAGGATGTCTACCCCAAGTGGACAGTGAAACACTAAAGTCTAAAGCTTAAGTCTAGATATGCTAAAACAATACTTAGTTCACTTAAACTAAAGCTCTGATACCAACTTGTAACACCCTAAAAATAGGGATAACAAAAATCCGAAAAACAGACATGAGGCCTGGCACAAAGGTTCATAAAAAGGTTCATACATGAACCTACAGTTAATTAGTTCATATATGAATCACAAAGGTTCATATATGAATCAGTTAATAGAGTTCATATGTGAATTACACTAGTTCACATATGAACATATATTTCATTTGTTTAACACCCTAAAAATAGGGGCAACAAAAAACCGGAAAACGGACATGAGGTATAAAAAATTGCCATAGCAAGAGCCTCCCAAAAATGGGGAAATATACAAACCTGTTTAATTACAGTTGTAATTTTAACGGACAATAAATAACAACCAACTAATCTAATTTCTATGACTAGAAAGGAGATTACAAAAGGGTTGTCATCTATAAACCCAAAAGTTCTTCTACTAAAAGTATGTCCAAATGCAAGATTTCCCCAAGCTCTCACCCAAGCAACTATGCCAGCTTAGGACCGGCGCCGCTAGAACCTGAGATACACATCGACACCAAACAAGTGTTAGGCCAAAAATCCTAGTGAGTTGAACAATAAAGAGCATGCATGATCAGTTACAATTCTTATCAGCAGTTAACCAAAATTCAACAAATGTGGAGTCAATAGGGGAGACCCATAGCACCAATCAAGTTCCACCCAAAAAGTCGATATGCCTTGATGTCATCTAACAAGAGATACCCGAAAGGCCTGACACATCAAGAAACGGTCGGCACCCCCGGTTCATCAAGTCTATAAACACCGCCGGTGCGTTGATCAAGCCAAACGACATTACTAAGAACACGTAATTACCGTACACGTCCTAAAAGTTGTCTTGGGAATATCATCCTTCTTCACCCTCACTTGATGACATCCCGAGCGAAGATCTATCTTCGAAAATCATCCCGCGCCTGTAGTTGGTCGAACAAGTCGTTGATCCTCGGAAGTGGATACTTGTTTATTACGATTATCTTATTCAATTCTCGTTAATCGATACACATTCTCATCATGCCATCCTTTTTCTTAACGAATAAGACCAGAGCTCCCCAAGGCGACGAACTAGGCCTCACAAATCCTTTCTCTAGAAGGTATTGCAATTGTGCCATCATTTCTAGGGGTGACAATTTTGTACCAAACCAAACCAGCCAACATGTGTACCAGTCGTACCAATTAAATTGGTACCAATTAAGTCGGTACCGACTTAAATTGGCTGGTTGTACCGTACCAAGTGTTTGAACTTGGTTGGTACACGGTTTCAATATTGTGTACCACGGTAGTACCGTGGTACCGACATTTTTAATAGTTTAATTAATTATTAATTTTAGATTTTTATTAATCCATACTTTTATTAATTTTCAGTTAAAATTCGAAAATTATCACTTTCACCTAACCGCCTCTAAAGGCCCCAAAAGTGAAAAACCTAATTACAAAAACAAAACCCTATTTTATCGATTGATCTCTCTGATTCTCTTCTCTTCTAGAACTCTTCTTCTTCATCATCGAGGTCGCAGGCTCTTCATCGTAAAACGCCAAAACCTGCAGGTTACTTCATCTATCTTCTACATTTATTCATCTTCATCTCTCTTCTTGAATGCACTGAAGGTTTCACACTTTCTTTGAATGCAAGTTACTTTTTCATCGCAAAACATGCACGTTTCTTGAATGCAGGTAACTTCATCTTTTTCTGTCTTATTAGAACCCGTTTGATTTTTTAGTGTCTTATACTCTTATTAAGAAATTAGGTCTCGTTAAGAACTTATTTGCAGAGTCTAAAACAACTCTTATTTGCAGAGTCTAAAACAATGTTATGAGATGATCGACTCTCATTTTAGGTTGTTTAGCAATGAAATATTGAAATGTCCAACATATCCTCTACACGACTGTTGACTGGTGTCGAAACAGTTATGTGCATTTCTAATTTTGAAGTTTGAAGTTTTTATTAATTCATTTGTTTTCATGTTAAACTGATTTTATGTTGATTTTATAAAATAAAATCTCATGAATTTTGGTTTCATTTTTACTTCAAGTTGTATGTGACTTCTTGTTGCTTGATGAAATAAAGAACAACAAAGCTACAACAGAATTTTATAAACCTTGTATGTGACTTCATTTTTCTTGTTTCGTACATGTAACATGAAGTTGGTACAAAACCGGTACCAACATGTACCAACCGAAAAAAGTCGGTACCAATTAGAGTTGGTTGGTACATGGTATAATATTTTGCATACCAATTATAATTGGTTGGTACACGGTATTGGCGAAAAAAAATCGGTACCGTACCGATTCCACCCCTAATAATTTCCTTCATCTCGGATGGAGCTATCAGTAAGGAGCGCTAGCTATGGGAGTCGCTCCCGGGATTAGATCGATCCGAAATTCTACTTGGCAGTCAGGAGGTAGTCCAGGCAAGTCATCCGGGAAAACATCGGGAAACTCACAAACCACCTTCACATATTCTAGCTTCTTCTTCTCGATATTGGCGTATATCATGTAAGCCAAGAAGGATGTTCACCCTTTCACCATGCACTTGTGTGCCTTGGCCATGGTCATGGATGCAATGTCTCCTCTCCTCTTCTCACCATAGATAAAGGCCGCATCGCCCTCCGACACTAGGATTCGAATCAGTTTCTTCGAGCACAAGATCTCGACGTGGTTTGCTGCTAGCCAATCCATCCCGATCATGATATTGAACCCACCAATTTTCATTGGCAACAGATTGATCGGAAATTCTCTTCCCTCGATCACTATGGTGCAACTTTTCAGGACATCACAGACCACTACTTGACCACCATCGGCTATCTCTACCACTAAGGCATGATGCTAACCTACTAGTGGGCACAGTAAGCTTGTTGCTAAAGGAATCCGACACAAAAGAGAAACTTGCGCCCGAAATCGAATAACACACGAGTAGGTACGGAGTTAATGACGAACGTACCTGAAACTACATCGGTGGATGCTTTAGCCTCTTCGGTAGTCATCTGGAATGCTTGACCAGGCACCTTGGGAGGGTTCTCCCTCATGTCTTGACCACCACCCGACTTCAGCATCGGGCAATCCTTTCTGAAATGCTTCGGTGTCTTGCACTCGAAGCACACAAGTCCCCTTACCGGGCAATTTTTGGTTGGGTGGTCCGACTTCCCACACTTGAAACAATTGAGTTGATTGGTATTGCATGGCCCATAGTGTTTGCTTCAACACTTAGGACACCACCTCGCCTCTCGGTGATTATCAAAGTTCCTCCCTGGAGTAAACGGTCGTGATCTCTTGAGAGTGCCCGAGTGGCTCTCCCACTTTCTCTTCTCCACCACTAGCACTTTTTCTTCCTTCCCCTCGCATAAACCTCCTCCATGATTTGGGATTCCTCGATGGTTTCGTGAAGGGTAATGGCTTTAGAATTTCTCACCATTGCCATCATGTTGGTCGGGAGGCCTTTGAGATAGGCCTTGATCTTTTCCTTCTCCATCGGGGCCACATGCCCCACCAAGCCCAACTTTTCCATGAAACGGCGAATGTAGTCTCTCACCGACAAGTCCCCTTCTTAAGAGCTCGGAACTCTTATTCAATGTGATCCATAACTCGCTCATTGCAATACTCCTCCATAACTTTTTCCTTGAAAGAGGCCCAAGTTAACTGAGCCAAAACAGCGGTCGAGTGGATGGATTTGGTGACATTCCACCAAATAAGAGTGGGCCCCGAAGCATCTAAGAACCAAACGAACATTTTGGCCTTCTTCGCACTCACTGGCGTCGAAGGCTTGTTCTATTTCACAGATCCAAATCATGCAAGCAACTGGATCGTCTGATCCGGCAAACTCGGGTGGTTTACTACTCAAGAATGGTTTGTAAGAGCAAGCTCTCTTACCTTGCCTCACATTCACCGGTGTAGGCTCTTCGGTGGGAATCACATGTCCGGTACCCCCGGATCTAGCCATAACTACATTCTCTGAAACCGTTTCATTCCTACGGTTACTCACATCCTGATCCTCAATCACTTTCAGAAGAAATTCATGTTGTTTGGCCACAACCTCATTTATCACCATCATGAGATTGGCCATCATCTCCGACTGAGGGGTCACTTCATGTATGACCGGGTTAGACGAGGCAAGCTCAACTCTTGGTATCACCTCCGCCCCTTCGCCCAACAACGGAGGTATGGGTGGACGTGCAGCGGCCTCAACCTTCTCCGGTTGATCGGCAGTTGAAGCGGTTGCCTCGAACCCGTTGACACATGGACGCGACCTACCACGCGTACTAACCATTCTTAATTTGCCACACACACGAGAATGAAGGTGAGAATAGATTAAAATATTTATACATTAGGAAACATACTACTACATTCATTAATCATCATAACAATAGTACATCAAGCATGCTCACGTAACAATATATTTATAATAGTATTAGCTAAGTGAAATTATGAACATATCATACACAAGAATTCTCGTTACCATTATCATGATTCTCAATTACTGTAATTCCGTTGACTCTAAGACCGTCCTATATTAGAAATTTCTACCCAATCATAGTCTCAACTTAAGTCTAGGCATCTTACATTCATACCTAGTTCATTTAAACTAGAGCTCTGATACCAACTTATAACACCCTAAAAATAGGGACTACTTTAAACCTGAATAAATGCGGAAAATGACAAGCTATCATTAAACAAATCAACCTAAAGAGGGGAAACAGTTTAAGCGTATACAACTTTCTATGAATGGAAATTACTAATGACAACTCACTAATCTAGACTACTACCATCTAGATTAAAACAACTGTCATCAACATTTCCCAAAAGGTGTCTATTCAAACTGTACGCCCGCTTCCAAAAGTTTATCTTCAAAAATTGCCACTATCCGTTCAAACTCTCGTCCCTCAAACCAACCGAGGCCTGCCACCAACGAAACCTGTTATACATATCATTTAAGAAAAAAAGTGTTAGGCTTTATGCCTAGTGAGGAAAAACATTTTATAAATGAGCAAATATAAAGTGGCATAAACATTTTTCATAAAGAAGGTAAATGGCTCATCTTTCCAATTATGTGGAGAACATAAGGTTGAAGAAAACATCTTGCGATGGTGGGGGAGACCCGATTTCCAAGAAAGGTAGTAGAACACAAAAGTAAACTATCGTTCAAGTTAGTGAGCTCATACTAGGATCAATGGCTACGAGCTCGTCGACTCGCACTTTAGATGTGGATATGGGCCCCCGATGATCCTAATCATACTCATTCACTAGATGTGTATCTAAGGCCAATGGCTAGTAACCGACTCCACATAACCGTACCATGTTGCCCTCAATGACCCAATACACCAACTAGTTACAACGGGAATTATCCCACCAAATAAGTCGACTCTAATACCTATGGATCTATTTGTAATAGTCTAAGGCTTGTCACCTTCACATAGTGACCAACTATAATCAAACATATAGCTTCAATACGAACATGTCCATAAAATATGTTTCTTGCATAATCAACACTTTAAAACTATTGCTTCCATATAGAAGACTCCACAGTGACCATCCCCAAAATCCCCATTTGATATGAAACTCCTCAAAGGAAGCAATTATTACAAGTGCACTCAAAATGGATGAATCAAGTTCCTAAATACAAATATGTATCTAAAATAATCTTTTATATCACATACGAACAACCCCTTTTTATTTTATAAAATAATGATAAAACCCTATAACTTATCAAATTTGAAGATTGGGTCAAAACCCATCAAAATCAAGAACAATGTTAGAAGAAGTTCAAGTAGATAAAATAACAACATTTTGACATGTATAAAGTTTTTAAAGAAGTAGGATGAACTCACTATGCTTGGTTTTAGGAGGAACCCTAGGAACCAAGAAATCTTCTAACAATGGTAGTAACTCTTGACTTTGAACCCTAGATTAACAATCCTTGAAGTATAGGACGGATGAACTCTTGAATCACAAGCAATAAATGCCTAAATGTAGTCTAGGGTTTGGAATTTATGGAGAGAATTCGTGTATGAGGAAGGTGAGAAAAGTGGGTAAGATGATAAATGAGAAATGATTGAATTAAAGAGCATTTAAGGCACTGGGGACCAATGGCGATTGTGCCCCGCAATTGTGCCCTCTGGCACTCTCGCGGGAACTCTCGCCCCAAATGTACTGAGAGCCACAGGCTCTCCGCGATAATGCCCGGCGATTGTGACGAGTGTCACTTTCGCCAGGGCACTCTCGCCCAATCTGTACCGCGAGCCATGGGCTTCCCGCGATTATGCCCTGGCGATTGTGACCATGTCACTGTCGCCTGGCACAATCACCTAACTCCCCCCAGACCTCTGAAATTGACCTTTCTCGCATGAATACATCCTGACATGGACTAATCCTTCTAGATCAAAGTTTACTTAATCAAAATACGAATTATGATCTATATAAAGGTCCAACGGGAACATTTATATATATATATATATATATATATATATATCTCAAAACCACAATGTGAACAAACTAAAACAATATGGTTTCAAATAATGAACATATGGAAATCACATTGAACAAACTAAAAAATAAGATCTATAGTGTTAGGTGTATTCTGCACATTATGAACCAGACGTATCACAATGTGCACCCCAAATTACATAGTGTGAATGTTATTATCATATTATGCGCATGCCATGTCCTATCATTATGCACGTTACATGAACATATTTTACTTTTCAATAGAGAGAGCACAGATAGGAGAGATAAGAGATAGTATAGATGAGAGAGAGAGAGAGTTACAAAATATGTACAATTTCTATTGTATAAATTATTTACTCAAAATTACTAAAATTATAATATTTTTATAGTACCTCTTAAAGGTTGTCAAGTGAAGCCCCTTATATCTATACTATATTATAAAGATAGCATAAAAAACTCTTAATTACAACTCACTAAGCTTTATGTATTATCATTTAAAGCTATCTACTTAAAATCTCTTAAAAATAACTACTAAAGCCTAATGTACTACCTGTAAAGCTTTTAACCCTAATTAATATATTTCATCCTTATCCCCCAAAATCCTTATCTCTAATCCCCAAACCCTAAAATTATGAAATTTGAATTCTGATAAACATAATCAAAACAAGATAAACATCTCAATTTAAATATAAAATATTTAAAATATATAAGATAATTAATGAATTTTAACAAACTACTTAATTTTTTTTATATAAAAAACAATATATTGTTAAGCCTAAATTAAACAAATTTATATAAAAAAAAAACCATTATCACTCAATAAAATCATCCAAAATCGTACTGTAAATCAATAAAAAACAAAAAATAAAAATAAACATTAAAATTGTGATGTATCTCGCTGCATTGCGCGAGTACGCTTCTAGTTTAATAATAATATTGATACATGGTTTTGGTTTGAAATTGAGAGGACTTGAAAATATATGTTTTGTTTAGATTATGATGGGAAGGGAATCATACCGAAAAAATGGATCATGAAAGATTCTTTACTTCCTTGGCTTTAACCCTATATATCCCTATTCCCTAGCCTCCACCAAAAACTATATATATCACTTTTGCCTCTAATCATGGCTATTGTCATTTCCTTACAAAATAGTCATATTATATATATATATATATATGTTGGGAACTGAAGAATTCATCAAGTATGGTTAATACTGCTGATTCAGAGTTAATACTGCTAGAAGACATAAAGGTTAATACTGCTGAGTGTTACTACTGCTAGTGTTAATTAATACTGCTAGTCAAAGTTAGTACTGCTTGAACAAAGTTAGTACTGCTTAGCTAGTTAGTACTGCTAGTGGTTAGTACTGCTTAGTAGTTAAGGCTGCTAGAAGGAAGTTAATGCTGCTGAAGATTAATACTGCTTATATGATGAAGATTCGTATGAAAGGATATACATGGAAGCTTAGAGATATACATAGAAGATATACTGAAGATATTTTATTCATTGTAATTATCTTTGTATTCAGTATATATATATAGTATTGTTTAGAATAGGAAATAATAACAATTTTTTTAGTTTTCATTCTTTTAGAGAAAATCAATCTCAAGGCATAGATCCTAATTCTAGAGAAGTAGAATTCGTATTGGTGAGCCTGTTCATCAATATTGAGGTTGAGTGTGTAATTCTGTAACTTCAAAGCATTCAATACAAGTTTACAGTTTGTTCCTAATATTTTCTGTATTGATTTGCTATTTCATTGGATATCAAAGTGTTATTCCGCAAACTTCTTTGATATTGTTTCTGAGAATTAATTCTTGTTGAGAATTCGATCCTGACAAGTGGTATCAGAGCTAAATTCTCTCAGAAACAGTTATTCATCATGGAAAATCTTACAGAATCAAGCAGTACTTTGGTCTCAAAAGTTCCAATGCTCAGATCCAATGAATTTGACATGTGGAAAATCAGAATCAAGCAATATATTCTCCTCACAGATTACTCTATGTGGGACATCATTGAGAATGGCCCATCTGATGGAGGAAAGATTGGTGAAGATGGCAAAAGAACTCCTCCAAAGACAGATACAGACAGGAAATCAAGACAGACAGAGATGAAAGCCTTGAGCACACTACTCTTGGCCATTCCAAATGAGTATCAACACCAATTCTGCAATTGTACTGATGCACAGATGCTCTGGAATGCTCTAGAGAAGAGATTCTCAGGTACTAAAAGTACCAAGAGAAATCAAAAGGCAATCTTAAAACAATAGTATGAAAACTTCATCTCAACTAAGAATGAGTCCATGACTCAAACTTTTGACAGGTTTAATAAACTAATTGGTGAACTAGCTACTATGGGAGTACAGATTGATCAAGATGATGTGAACAGAAAGTTCTTAAGGTCCCTTGGAGATGAATGGACCATGTACACTGTGTCATTCAGACAGAATGATCAGTTGGAAGACAAAGAACTTGATGATCTGTACAATGATCTTAGAGTATTTGAAGCTGAGGTGGAGGCAAAGAAGAAGCCTTCTGGATATGTTCATAATGCTGCACTCCTATCAGCATCAATTGATTCTACTGCTAACCCTGAATCAGTTAATGCTGCTAATGGATCAAATTTAGATAAAGGCACTGATTATGTATTTGAAGCTCTTCTTTCTAATCATGGAAATTCTTCTTTGATCAATGATGACTTAGAACAACTTCATCCTGATGATCTGGAAGAGATGGATATTAAATGGCAGATGGCCATGCTCTCCATGAGGGTTAAGAAGTTTATAAAGAGGACTGGAAGAAACAACTTCTCACAAAGAAGAGAAGATGGAGCAGGGTTTGATAAATCAAAGGTAGAATGCTACAAATGTCATCTGAAGGGACATTTTGCTAGAGAATGCAGAAGTGGAATGTCTCACAACAACAACCATCAACAAGCTCAATCTGGAAGCTTCAATAACAACAGAAACTCTGCTCAAGCCCTTGTTTCTCAACAAGGAATGGGGTTTGATTGGAGTGATCAAGCAGAAGAAGCTATTCAGAATCAAGCTCTTATGGCTAAAGTATCTGATCTCCCATCTGAGGTAAGTTCTAATCTCTGCTCTAAAACTTGCATAGACACTGTTAAAAGGTACAGGGATCACAATCAGAAGATGAGTGATGACCTTAAGAGACTAGAAAAGGATATAAAAGACTATGTGAGGATAGTAGAGAGATTTGAAGATCAAATCAAAGGTTTTCAAGCCAATGAACTACAACACTCATATGACACCAATTACTGGCAGTGGGAGAAAAAGGATTTAGAACTTAAACTGACCAAATCTAAAGAGGAGAGTGAAAAACTGAAAGAGGAGTTAACCAAGGTTAAGCTTGATGTAGAAAAGTTTTCCAATGCTTCTAAAGCAATGGACTCCTTACTGCAAAATCAGATTCATGATAAATTAAGAAGAGGAATTGGGTATAATGCCACACCTCCACCATATAACAACAATTACATTCCTCCTACTTCAGACCTGTTAGACACCAAAGATAGGAAGGACTTGCCTGAGGGAGCCACTGAAATAGATCCCTTAGATGAGGAAATTGTTGAGGATAAGACTGAGAAAGAGGTTGGCAAGAGTAAGGAGAACAAGGTGAGTGGTGAGATTTCTATAGAAAACAACATTATCACCAATGAGGATTGTGGAAGGGCTTGGATCAAATCCAAGAACATAGAGAAGACAGAGGAAAAGTCTGGTAAGGTCCATTATAAACAGACCACAGTTGTGAATCCAGGTCCTTGCAAACAGTGTGCTTGTAAGAAGAATGAGCCCCAAAAACAGGACAAAAAGAGGGGAAATCAAAGAAACTGGAATAATCAATGGGCACATAAACAAGGGGTTGATCTGAGTAAAATCAATAGACCAAAACCTTGTTTTATCTGTGGCAAATTGAATCATCTTGCAAAATTCTGTTATTTCAATCCTATGAACCAAAGAATGAATTTCCAAAGATCCATGCAAAAACCCTTTAATTATAAGAAAATTGAAAAGAACCATGTGGCTAAGAAAACTGTTAAAACTACAAGTCATATGAAGAAAAAGTATTCTGTTAAAGAAAGTGTCAATATGTGGATTCCTAAAAGCACTAAAACTGTTAGTACTGCTACCACAAATAGTGCTGCTGACAATGATAGTGCTGCTAGAAGTAATACTACTGCTAACAATGTTAATGCTGCTAACAAGGTTAGTACTGCTAAACCTGTTAGTACTGCTACACCTGTTAGTACTGCTAACTCTGTTAGTACTTCTAAGGTTAGTACTGCTTCCAGTGTTGATTCTGCTAAGCCAATCATATTGACAAAGTACTCTAATAAAGAGTGCTCTGAGTTTAAAAACCTCATTAAAAAGGAATGTAAATACTTTGATGAGAAAGGAAGACCCAAGATCACTTTGGCTTGGGTCCCCGATCATACTAATTGATTTATTTAATGTGCAGGGCAACCAACAGCTCAAGGGAAAGAGCATATGGCATGTTGATAGTGGTTGCTCTAGGCACATGACTGGCAACATGTCATGCCTTCAGGATTTCAAGCAAATTAATGGAGGACATGTTGCATTTGGAGACAATCTTACTGGTGGTAAGATAAGTGGAAAAGGTAATGTCACCAAAGGTAAGATGACATTTGAGGATGTCTACTATGTTGATCAATTAAAGTACAACCTGTTAAGTGTATCACAGGTTTGTGACAAACAACATAGTATATTGTTTACTAACACTGAGTGTATGATTCTTGCTCCAGGGTTCAAGGTAGTTGATGAAAGCATGATACTACTTAGAACTCCAAGAAAGGACAATGTTTACTGTCTTGATTTGGACAATGTTAATAGTGATTCATCTTTAAATTGTCTTGTTTCAAAAGCTTCTATAGATGAATCCTCCCTTTGGCACAGAAGGATGTGTCACATGAATTTCAAGACTATGAACAATCTTGTTAAAAATAACCTTGTAAGAGGTTTACCTTCAAAAGTCTTTTCATGTGATGATCATTGTGTTGCTTGTCTTAAAGGCAAACAACACAAAACTTCTCATAAGACCAAAGAGTTAAATTCTGTTTCTTCTTGTCTCCAGTTATTGCATATGGATCTGTTTGGTCCTACAAATGTTATGAGTATAGGAAAGAAATCTTACTGCTTGGTTATTGTTGATGATTACTCCAGATTTACTTGGGTATATTTTCTAAGGACTAAGGATGAAACAAGTGGTCTTATCAAATCCTTTATTCTAAGAATTGAAAACCAAACTAATCAAAGAGTAAAAGTCATTAGATCAGATAATGGAACTGAATTTAAAAATCATGATTTAAACACTTTTTGTGAAGGAAAAGGTATTGAGAGACAATATAGTGCTCCTAGGACTCCTCAACAGAATGGTGTTGCTGAAAGGAGAAATAGGACACTAATAGAGGCTGCTAGATCTCTGTTGGCTGATTCAAAATTGCCAATTACATTCTGGGCTGAAGCAGTTAATACTGCTTGTTATGTCCAAAACAGAGTTCTAGTGGTCAAGCAAAAGAACAAGACCCCATATGAGCTTTTAAATCAAAGAAAACCTTTTATTGGTTTCTTCAAACCTTTTGGGTGTCCTTGTACAATTCTAAATACCAAATCTCACTTAGGTAAGTTTGATAGCAAAGCAGATGATGGATTTCTTGTTGGATATTCATCTCAGAGTAAGGCCTACAGAGTTTTTAACTCTTCTTCTAGAATAATTGAAGAAAGTGACAATGTCAAATGCAATGAGAACACACCAAATCCTGTTGGGTCTGGACCTCAGTGGCTATTTGACATTGATTCACTAACTAACTCTTTTGGTTTCAGTAATGAGTATACAGGAACAGATGGTGGAGAATCAGAGATCACACAAGTTCAAGAAAGTATATCTAAATCTGTGATTTTTCCCATACCCACAGTAAATGAAGACTGTGAAAAGGAATCATTTACTGAACCAAGTCAGAGTGAAGAAGACACTAGAGATGAGGAGACTCAAGAATCAGAAGTGACATCTGAAGACACTTCAGTTGAATTGCATGACTCTAATCTAGAGGCTGAACTGAATGTAGAACCTAGTCATAACACAAGAGTTCAAAAGAATCATCCTCCACAGTTGATAATAGGTGATGTCTCTTCTCCCATGATGACTAGACATCAAAGCAGGCTTCAGGAAATGCAAGATCAACAGCATACAGTGCTCTCATGTTTTCTATCCCAGCTTGAGCCTAAAAAGGCACATGATGCTATGAAAGAATCTAGCTGGATAGAAGCAATGCAAGAAGAATTGTTACAGTTCAAGCTACAAGATGTGTGGGATCTAGTAGACCTTCCTAAAGGTCACAGAGCAATTGGCACAAAATGGATCTTCAGAAACAAGAGAGATGAAAGAGGTATTGTTATAAGAAACAAAGCAAGGCTGGTAGCTCAAGGCTACACTCAAGAAGAGGGCATAGATTATGAAGAAGTTTTTGCACCTGTAGCTAGGATAGAAGCAATCAGACTATTCCTAGCCTATGCTTCTTACATGAACTTCAAAGTCTACCAAATGGATGTAAAAAGTGCTTTTCTCTATGGGTCAATTGAAGAAGAAGTATATGTCTGTCAACCACCAGGGTTTGAAAACCCAAGCTATCCAGACAGAGTATACAAATTAAAGAAATCACTTTATGGACTACATCAAGCCCCAAGAGCATGGTATGACACCCTGTCATCCTATCTCTTGGAAAATGACTTTGAAAGAGGAGTCATTGATAAGACTCTATTTATCAAAAGAAAGAAGAAGGATATCTTGCTGGTCCAAATATATGTTGATGACATTATTTTTGGTTCTACAAGAAACAACATGTGCAAGGAGTTTGAGGATTTAATGCATCAAAGGTTCAAAATGAGTTCCATGGGGGAACTTACTTTCTTCCTTGGACTCCAAGTTCAACAGAAGTCAGATGGCATTTTTATATGTCAATCCAAGTATGTGCAGGATATTCTAACCAAGTTTGGTTTCTCAGAATCAAAACCTGCCAGCACACCTATGGAAACACACAAGCAGATCACAGCAGATCTTGAGGGGGAGGATATGGATGTGCATCTTTATAGATCCATGATTGGCTCTCTCATGTATCTCACAGCATCAAGGCCAGATATTATGTTTCCAGTCTGTGTATGTGCAAGATTTCAAGTTAGGCCAAAGCAATCTCACTTTCAAGCTGTTAAGAGGATATTCAGATATCTCAAAGGGCAACCCAGATTGGGACTTTGGTATCCTCATAAATCACCTTTTGACCTAATAGCATACTCAGACAGTGATCTAGGTGGGGCAAACTTGGACAGAAAATCTACTTCTGGAGGATGTCAGTTTTTGGGTGCTAGACTAGTCTCCTGGCAGTGCAAGAAACAAACCACAGTATCCACATCTACAACAGAGGCAGAGTACATAGCAGCTGCAAGTTGCTGTTCTCAAGTCTTATGGATTCAGAATCAAATGCTGGATTATGGGGTAACCTTTCTACACACTCCAATCTTTATTGACAACAGCAGTGCTATTAGCATTGTAAATAATCCAGTCAAGCACTCAAAGACAAAGCACATTGAAATCAGGTATCACTTTATAAGAGATTGTAATGAAAAGAAACTTATTCAAGTTGTCAAAGCTCACACTGATAATCAGTTTGCTGATCTATTCACTAAGGCTTTTGATGTGGGTAGATTCACTTTCTTGGTAACAAGTGTGGGAATGATAAACTCTGAATAATCTTCTTCTCAAAAAGTGGTTTTATACCTGTATATTTTTATTCTTGGTGTTACTAATCTTCTTTTTCAGGATATGCATAGCAGTAATCAGTATTTAGCAAGTTTAAAAGGAGTAAGTATAGTTAATACTGCTTGTGGTTAATACTGCTTTCAGTTAATACTGCTTTCAGTTAATACTGCTTGTGGTTAATACTGCTTTCAGTTAATACTGCTTTCAGTTAATACTGCTCGTGGTTAATACTGCTTTCAGTTAATACTGCTAGTGGTTAATACTGCTTTCAGTTAATACTGCTAGTGGTTAATACTGCTTAGTAGTTAATGCTGCTAGTTAGTTAATACTGCTAGTAGTTAATACTACTCTAGGTTAATACTGCTTATATTCCGAATACTATAAATACTTTTTGCCCGCCTAAAAGTTCATAACGACTCTTTGCATATTGTTCTCTTGCGCTCAAAACCTTTTCTCTCTCAAGTTCGAAGTTTTCAGGCAAGTTTTCACTAAGATCAATGGCATCCATGACGTTCATCGACGAGCACAACGAGATTGCGATGCTACAAAAGCCAAAGCAAGCTTCAGGATTTCATCAGATTGTGGATTTCCTCAAGTCAAGCCACATTGCTCATGCTCTTACTGTATCCCCTACAATCTACATTGAGCACCAAAGGCAGTTCTGGGCTAATGCAACCATTGTTGTGGAAAATGGTGTGCAAATGATCAAGACAAGAATCTGTGATCACTCACTTACAGTTACTGAAGAAGTTATTCGCATCAGTCTACGTCTAGACGATGCATCTGGTATAACTTCTATCCCAAATGATGAACTGTTTTCAAATCTTACAAGAATGGGGTATGGAGGCCCATTGGGTGTTTTCAAATTTTCTAAAGCTAAATTCTCACCCCAATGGCGTTTCTTTGTCCATACTCTTATGCATTGCATATCCAAAAAGACTACTGGATGGAGTGAGTTCAGCAGCACTATTGCTTATGCTTTGGTGTGCTTGGCCACTGCCCGAAAGTACAATTTTTCTAAAATGATTTTCAATGATCTTGTCTCAAACATGGGAAACAAAAAGAGCTTCTTTATGTATCCCAGGTTTGTTCAAGAAGTTATTACTAATCAATTGACGGATATACCTCAACCTGTTGGGGTATATGTACCTAAACCCCCCAAAGGCAAGGTTTTCTCAAATATGAGAAGATCTGCTGGGGACTCTGAAGGAGTTGACACCCCATTGTTCTCTACAATGATGGTGGTGTCACAAACCAATGAAGGTATGGCAGCAGGGTCAAGGCCCCCATTAGACAAACCCACTGCTAGCCAAGCCCAACCTTCCCTCTCAAAATCAATTCCACAGTCCCTTCTGAATAAGCCCATTTCTACAATTACCCAAACTTATCAAAGAAAACAGGTAAAGAAGGCTCCTTCCCTTCTTGTACCATCACCAACTAAGCCTTTAAGCCCTCTAAGGGAGAATTCTCCCCTAGAGAATATCCAAAGGGAAAACACAAGGGTATCTCCCAACCCAAAGGAGGTGCTCTCTGAGGAGGAGGTAGAGCATATGGGTGAGGAGGCTGCCACTACTTCTGCTAGCACAGAGGAGGAAAGTGGTAACATCAATAAGACCTCCCCCATGGCAACTTTGAATGAGCAATCATTTGAAGGTCCCTGGTGCCAAGAAACCACAGGGGTGGATAGTGCTTCTGCTAGGCTGAAGACTTCCACTACTAAAAGATCCAATGATCCTTCAATAGGGGGTAACACTCCTGGAGAAGGTGAGGACAGATATAACTATGATGAATTGATGGAGGCAATGGGCAACATCAACATGGATGTACTCAAACAGGGCAAAGATATAGAAGAGCTAAAACTCATAGTACTGTCACAACAAGAACAAATCATCAAGTTGAAGCAAATGGTAAGGAAACTGATTCTACAAAAGAAGAAGAAACAATTTGTGCTCAGAAGGAGGAAACCAGTGACTGATGCTCCCAAAAAGGGGGAGTCAGAAGCTGATGCCAAAGCTAAGGGGGAGCAAGAGGAAAAACATAATGTTGAGGGGGAGAATGAGCAAGCAGCAGAAACAGAGCCAGCAGCAGAAACCATTAATACTGCCAGTTCAAGTAAAGCAGCAGAAATGGTTAATACTGCTGAGCTGAAAGAAGCAGCAGAACAAGTAAAAGAGGTCCTTACAGAGCTTGAGGTTGCAGAAACACTCATCAAAGCAAAACATGATACTCCCAAGGTCACCTCAAAGGCCAAAGGAGTTGTCATAAAAGAAAGAGGTGATGCAGCAAAGAACTCTAGCATTGAGAAGGAGATGGGTAAAGATAAAGGTAAGGCAAAGTTAGTTGAATCTGATAAACCAATCAAAAAGCAGAAGCTGATTGAATCAGATGAAGCTCTAGCTAGAAAGATACAGGCTGAATTTGAAGAAGCAGAAACCATGCAAGTGCTAAAAGATAGAGAGATAGCTAAAGCAATGGCTGCAGAGTTAAACAAAGCCTATCAACAAAGCTTAGCAACAGAACAAGCCAAGCAAAAAGCCACATCTTTGAGGAAGTCTGAAAAGATCAAAATGGCTACAAGGAAAAGACAACCTTCAAAGACATACCTGGGTGCTCAAGAGAGAAAGAAAATGATTACTTTCCTCAAGGGTGCAGTAGGTGTCAAGGTAGAGATGTTTTCAAAAATGTCTTTTGAGAATCTCAAGAAGATGTATGATGCTGAGAGAATAAAGCTTCAAGGGGATGATCTTGCAAGGGTTGAAATGGAGAAAAGAATGAAAGAAAGCAATGATTTCTTACAAAAACCATTCCCTGATGAGCAAGAAACTCCAGAGAAGGAAATAACAATTGGTGAAAGTCTAAGGACTTTAAAAAGAACAAAGATGATTGCCAGGAGAAAGCCTACAAAGAAGCCTAGATTAGTGGAAGAAGAGGCTGAAAAGGTTGCTGAAGAAGAAGAGGCACCTGAGTCATCTACAATGAAAGAACCTGCAAGTACTGAGGATGTCAAGATGTACATGGTTGTGATGGACAAAGTGCCTGAACCAATTGCAGCAGAACCTGTAGGAGTTAAACCTCCTGAAGTCATTCATTGGGATGTTTTGGAAGTAGATGGCAAGAAGTATATCAGACTGAAGAGAAAAGATGAAAAGTATGAAGTCTACAGTGCTTGGGCTAAAATTGTCAGAACATGCTCAAGGTCTGATATTGAAGAAATGTTTGATATAGGGATGAAGTTGTATGCAGATCAGTTGAAAGCTCCAGGGATTTCAATTACAAAACTGGTGATAGAGTATCTGTGTATGATGTTCAAACCTGAAGAAGTAAAGCACTTGATCAAAGATGTCTTCAAATCAGTAAACAGTTGGACTCTATATGAAATTAGTGGAGTATATACAGTGACTTTGGATTTAAATCACACTGAATACTTCCTAGTGGATAGAGTGTATAATCATAGCAGATTGAAGCTACATGCCATGTTGAAGAAAAAGTTAAGGTGTGTTCCAGATTCAGAAATGGCTAAATACTTGATTCAAAGAACCATCAATCAGAGTTTGGGATTGGATGCAAACACAGGAATTTAGACCATAATGGAGTTTTGGGAGCATCTTGAAGAAGATCTGAAGAACTTGACTTCTTTTTATAAAAGTCAAGTTAGGGGGAGATTGTTGGGAACTGAAGAATTCATCAAGTATGGTTAATACTGCTAGAAGACATAAAGGTTAATACTGCTGAGTGTTACTACTGCTAGTGTTAATTAATACTGCTAGTCAAAGTTAGTACTGCTTGAACAAAGTTAGTACTGCTTAGCTAGTTAGTACTGCTAGTGGTTAGTACTGCTTAGTAGTTAAGGCTGCTAGAAGGAAGTTAATGCTGCTGAAGATTAATACTGCTTATATGATGAAGATTCGTATGAAAGGATATACATGGAAGCTTAGAGATATACATAGAAGATATACTGAAGATATTTTATTCATTGTAATTATCTTTGTATTCAGTATATATATATAGTATTGTTTAGAATAGGAAATAATAACAATTTTTTTAGTTTTCATTCTTTTAGAGAAAATCAACCTCAAGGCATAGATCCTAATTCTAGAGAAGTAGAATTCGTATTGGTGAGCCTGTTCATCAATATTGAGGTTGAGTGTGTAATTCTGTAACTTCAAAGCATTCAATACAAGTTTACAGTTTGTTCCTAATATTTTCTGTATTGATTTGCTATTTCATTGGATATCAAAGTGTTATTCCGCAAACTTCTTTGATATTGTTTCTGAGAATTAATTCTTGTTGAGAATTCGATCCTGACAATATATATATATATATATATATATATATATATATATATACTAGTGGTGTACCCGTGCGATGCAGCGCGGATGAATCACAATTTCGAAACATAATTTAGCCCTGAATCATGTTAGCTGTGTACTCACACAATGCGACGGGATGTAAAATTTGAATAAATATAAGCAAGTATACCAATTACGGATGAACATTTGCATTCAAAATTGTTGGACGATAAGCTTTATTGGTTGTCATATCAAAAGTCTTTTTTTTCAGTTTGATACTTTGAATAATGTCATTTTTTGATAAACATAAAAAGAACTTTTGATCAACTAAATCAATTAATTTTGTTTATCCCAATTATTTAAATTCCAACTTTCACACATCAAACTATCAAAGTTTGGAGAGTCTCATGACCATTTGTTCTTCGACTGTAGTTATGCAAATCAAGTTTGGAAGAAAGTGAAGTGTGCGACGGATTGGACGGGATTTCCAGATTCATGGTGTGCTATTATTCTGGCCATTGGTGACACTACCCGGGCACCAAAATCTAAGGTGCATAAGCTTTTGTTAGCGGTTGCGGTTTACTTTGTCTGGCAAGAACGTAACTGGCGAATTTTCCGAAACCAGAAAAGAACGGAAGATCAATTGTGCAAAGATACTTTGGCTATAGTTAAACTACGTGCCAAGTGGAAGATAAGAACTTCGGATGAAATGCGTCATGATGGGTGACGACTTTGGCATTTTCTCTCAATTATGGGCGTGGTGGCATAGAGTGCGTGTGTTTTGGACTTGTATTTTCTTCTCTAGTTTGGAGAGGTCGTGTAGCCTTTGTTTGTTTTGGCTTCTGTTTGCTTGGTATGGTGTCGTATCTTGTTTTTATTGCTTTTTTGGCATTTTGCCGTGTTTGTTATTGGCTTAAGCCCTTTTTACTCTTTATAAAATTGCCTGGATCTATCCTCTAAAAAAAACTATCAAAGTATTAATTAATTTATTTCGTCTTTTAATTTCTAATGTAACTATGTTAAGATGAAGTGTAAGTCATTAATTGATCACTAATCTAATGAAATTTTCAAAAAAGTTGTTCCAATTAAAAGAGTGATAACAACATTACATTCCATAGGAAATACCAATTATTACCACAAATTTTGGTGTTCCATAATTTAATGAAATGCGGAACAATTTTGGATATAAAACGTAGTATGTTTGACTTCAAAAAATCTATTGTGCCTCATTTTTTTTTCATGAGTTAAAATCACCTATCTTCCTCATAGCTATTGTAAACAAAATTCACGAGCATGATATTGTATGTTTTCACAAATACATCCATTTAAAATAAACAAAGCTATATCAAAAGCATACACAAAGGCCTAATTCAAAAACTAAAATTGTCTAACCAAAACATATTTGGTAAACCTTTATGTGAAGGACTAATCCTATACCCCCTATATTCTTTAAAATCAATCTATTCAAATATAATTTCTTACAAAAATGAGATATACAACTATAATCCCTCTTAAAATTAGCACTATGTTTTAACTTAGATCAAAACAGAAAATGGAGCCATATTAAACTGATATCTCAAACTTTAATCTTACTTCCTACTTTATTTTGTTTGCCACACATCATGATAATAATTGTCGTTTAACTTATAAAAAACATGATTGATATATCACATATTTAAAAGAACAATAAGAAGATGCTCGAGATTTGGATATAGAATCAAAGGATCAAGTTAGTAAAACTCAATTTTTATGTTGTATTTAAATATACTTACAAATTGATTAATACTTAATGTATGAAATTCAAACTGAATTAAGAAATCATAAATAAATCATAAACTTGTATTTTAAAATTTTTAAAACCTTGATCATATATAACAAATTATTCATTATATAAAACCAAAAGTATAGTTAAAATCTACATGACAATTGGTTCAAATTTATTAGTGTTATCAAATTACTTGTATAACTTTTTGATGATGTGGTTGCTTTTGAAATATGCAATATTTTGATTGCTCACATCTAGAACCAAAACTATATCAAGGATGCCACCTGAATACATGATTCAAGTACACTAATGAACTTTTTTTTGAACGGCAGAAGTATTTTATTACCAAATCAACCGGAAGGTTTACCAAACAAGCATCGAGAAAGTCGATAAACCTGGGACAGATCCCATCAAAACGCAAACGAACAGAACCGTAACTAAACGACACACAAGACTAAACTACCAAGGACATCGAAACAAAAGGCGGTAACGAGGTTTGCGAGAATCAAAACCACCGCAGACGCTAACCAGCCGGAAAAGTCCATTACAAACACCAGCAGCGGGCTTGGGCAGCCCACAACAGACCACCTGTGACCGCACTGAGCAGCCCCTCGATTGATCTTCGAATCCACCGACATCTAGCAACCGGCAACGGTTCCGGTCGTAGCAACACAGCACCCTGTGAGTGACTGAACTGTGCTCCCGTCAATCTGGACATCATCTAACTGTCGAACTACACCTTCCGGACAACCCAATTCTCAACCCGTAGCTACCTTAAAAAAGGCGCCCACTATCCCGGACAGGCGACAACGGAGTTTGCGAGCGGCAACCAACCGCTCACCACCTGGAGAAGTCGACAAACAGCACCAAACAACACCAAAGAAAACAACCCCTAACCCACGAACAGCCCCGCGATCAAACCCGCAGGCCGCATCAGACCCAAAACAAACAGCGGTTAATAATTGATAGGCCATATCTATGAATAACCTTGAGATATGATCCACATTGCAACTTTTTAGTATTTCACAGTTAAGGTATGTATATATATGCACTTTAGAAACTGGTCAGGCTATTGTTCGTTCTTTAAGCTTTGATGTAGATAATCTCCATGCATTACTTTTATGGCCTTATTTATAAAAAGCTGATTTTATTATATTATTGGGTGTTGGATGTGATTTTGTGTTTTGTAGCAGGGTTATTTTGTTGATCAGATGATCAAATATAGAAGGAACTAAAGATTAAAACTTAAATATAAAAGGAACTAATAGCAGGGTACATACCTGATCCACAATTTCTATATAGAGATGACTCGAATACCCCTTCCTAGATATATCTTCTGGCCACTGAAACGCAAAAGAAAACAGAATAGAAGAGGTGAAATCAAGAAAATACCTTGAGTTCACATATATTTTCCAACCTTATGACGTCCAATAAGCTAAAGAAGAAGACACCAACCCTAGAATCATAGAATCGAGTTAGAATAGGTACCAAAAAGGTGTTAAATCGAGTTAAGAATTGGTACTAGAAAAGTGTTGAATAACAATGAAAATAATTCACATGTTGACTCATTAAGTTATAAACCAACATTGCCAAGAGACCACAAAGCCTGTATTCAGTTATAAACCAACATTCGACGAATTAAAGATCTCTAAACAGCTAAATGGAATAACACAAGTGTTAATAAGAGAATGGCATCAAGAATATGTTTCAGACCAGCAAAGTGCAACGTATTAACCTGGAATTGAGGGACTACCAAGACCAATGGCACTACCAGAAATTGTTGGATGAGATACGATTTCCTTCACCACCGTCAAGAAACACCAAAATCTCCAAATAGAAACCCCAAGCAGTAGAAATGGAATTCGATTTCATTAAATAGTCAAGAGAAGATAGAGACGGGAAAAAAACAAATATAGAGAATATCAAGCAGAGAAGAATAACAATTACCTTGAAATGGAATCGAGCAAAATGGAGAGAAAAATCGAGATGGCAATCAAAGGAGCCTGATTGTCTTGAGAAATTGAAAAGGTATAAACTGAGGATGTACTGATGTAGATCAATTTCAAATGGTTGGGTGTGTTAACCAAGAATTCAAATCCTTGAATAGTGAAAGGAGACATAAGAAGCAGGGAGAAAGCACGTTCTGAAACTTCTCTATTTGGTTTTGGTGATGTGGTTTAAACTCTTTACATCATAGGGGCCAATTTCATTGCAGTAGTAGAAATTAGATTAGAATTTGAATTTAGTCTAAATCAGGAAAACCTCCAAAAGCTAAAGCATTGAAATAGTTTTGGGAAGATAAAGAGTAGCCCTTTTAGGTAAACATGGGAGTATTATATTGATGTAGCATAGATAGATGAAAAAAAGGGGAAAAAAGGAAAAAAAAAAACTGTTTTTTGGAGAAAGAAAGTCAGCAGGCGTGCACTTTTGGTGGTGATGGTGTTGGTTGAAGTTAATGCATTAACAACTTGTACATATGGCTTTAGAAGTTGTAATTCATAGTTTTTTCAATTTCATGCATAAAATGGTAGTACCTTATGCTTTATAGGTTGTAATTAAGAGTTTTGCTTAAATGCATTATAAGGTAGTATAGATATAGATATGGGTTAAATCAAGTGAGAACCACAAAAATGTTGAGAACTATAAGAACCAATCTCAACCACAAGTAAGATTAATCAATGGTCAGAGTTGGGAGGTAACATTTTACATATATAGTGTCGTTTACATACAAACATAACTCTTAAAAAAGTATAAAAGTAAATCTCTTCACTTTCTATCTCTTATTTAACTTATATAATTTAAATTAAAAACCACCTCCTTTTTAAAACAAAATTATATTAATTACAATAAAATTTTAAATCAAAACATTTATATAAAAAGCGAACAATTTATTTTCTTTAATTTGACATGGGTATCATTATATATTTTGTACATTTTCTTTAACAATTGCAATTTCTATATGAAACAATAAAAGTGATTTAACTCGTATTTTGTTTCACCTTGTGAAACAACATTTTAGTATTCCACATCACATTTCACATCATTTTGGTTTTTTTCACATTATGAAACAGCAGTTCATTGTTTCACCATGTGAAACAGCAGTACATTGTTTCACATTAACAACATTGTGTTGTTTAAGAATATGAAACGACATTTTAGTGTTTCACGTCAACTTTTGTTTTGTTTTGTTTTGTTTTCAAATTGTGAAACAATACTACATTGTTTCACCTTATGAAATAACAATTTATTGTTTCATTTTAACGACATTATATTATTTCATAATATGAAATAAACTACATTGTTTCACCATGTGAAACAACACTACATTATTTCACATTAGCAACATTGTGTTGTTTCACGATATGAAATAACCCATTGGTGTTCCACATCACATCACATTTCATTTCAAATTTTGTTTTCAATATTGTGAAACAACACTACATTGTTTCACCTTATGAAAAAACATTTTATTGTTTCACCTTATGAAACAACATTTTATTGTTTCATTTTAGCGACATTAAATTGTTTCACAATATGAAAGAGCACTTCAGTGTTTCACTTTCACATCACATTTTACATTAACTATGTTTTGTTTTCACAATTTCAAACAACACTAAAATTGTTTAACTTTAGCGACATTTTATTATTCATTGTGTGAAATAAAATTGTGATGTTTCCAGAATTCCAGGTGATGTTTTAATTACAATATCTTTATATTTATTATATTTTCTTTTCCCATGTGATGTTTTTATTATTTAAAATAGTCAAATATATTTTATAAAGATGTATGTTTTTCTATACGTTACCATTAAATAATGTATATGTGAGAAAGTATGGGAGAAAAAAATGAAATTAATAATACAATCAATTATTGAAATATAAAAGATTATTATCAGTTAATGAAATTAAAATATCTTATTATTACATATAAATTACATCACATAAGACTGGAAAAAAAAATTAATTCTAAATTTTGATGTCTATAAAAAGTGAAGTGGAAAATAATCAAGAAAAGAAAAAATTATCATCACGTTCTTCTTTAATTATAAATAGAACATTAATTAAGGTTGTTAGATTGGAGTGATTAGATGGTTGAGATTGGTTCGTAACGTTCTCAACATTTTTGTGATTCTCATTTGATTACCGTTCTATATATATAGGGGAGCGATCAATTGGAAACCAGTATTACATTGGAAACTTTGGAAACCGAAATCAACCAATCAGTGAATTTCTTTTTTTTATTTTTATTTTTATTTTTATTTTTAATTGAAAAGGTTATTTTTGTCTTTTACATTATTTCATAATATATATGGTAACTGTTATTATTATTATATTAGTAATTATTTAATTTTAATTTAGCTTATATATGGTAATAATAATCATTGATTAATTTAAAAATGAGATATTTAATTTAGATAAATTATTTAATTTTAATTTAGCCTATATATGGTAATAATGAAACAATAATGCTAACACGATGAACCTGATGAATCTATTTTCATTATGAAACAATAATGTTAACACGATGAACCTGATGAATCTATTTTCGTATACGGATATGCAACTGAACAGGTAATGAAACAAAAATGGGAAGTTCACAAAAATGGCATAAATTCATCATGTTTCATTATGAAACAATAATGTTAACATGATGAACCTGATGAATCTATTTTCATTATGAAACAATAATGCTAACACGATGAAACTGATGAAATCTGTAATCCACAAATTCATTATGTTTCATCACAATATTAGATTGCGTGGAAAATTTTATAATAAAATGAAATTAAAAAAAATATTTTCTTACATTTTAAAAGAAAAATAATTTTTTTGATGAAAAGACAAATGCTCCACGTTTTCATAGTAAAAAAAATAACAAAATTTAGATTGCGTGGGAAATTTTATTTTGGTTTCAAGTAATCTAAATAAAATAAACCTTTCTTGCCATATTTGAGACACAAAATCAAAAGACATATTTACCCTTTTCATCTATTATTTTTATTTATTATTAATAAATTAATTAATTTACTACCATATATAATTCAAATGAATCTTAACCATTGATTATAAAGATCAATGATTGAAATTTGGTTTCCAAAGTTTTCAATGAAACTTGGTTTCCAATTGATACCACCCCTCTATATATATATATATATATAACTGTAATATATAGGGGGAAGTTATTTTGTTAACCATCCTATTCATATTAACTTTGTTAACCATCTTCAACCAATAAGAAGTCATGTTGAGTCTTGGTTTAATATATAGGTCTAATAAATATATGAGGGCATTATTGGAATTTTTTATTTTGTTAATTATAGCATTCATTTAATTAGGAGTTCAATTCTATAATCTCTAATTTTAGCCATATTTTTAAATTTTAAAAATGAGTTAAGATACATGTTTGAATTTTTCAAAATTTACCAACAAGGATTGACGAAATGGGTTTACATGGCCAACAAGAATTAATGTTTGGTAAAATCGTTGTTGAGTATGAACATACCCAAGAAGATTTGACGAACATTGTTACGAATCTGAGGGATTTTAACGATGAATTTCGTGGAGTCGATGTAGAGGGTCGTTCAACAATGATAACAACGATGGATGAAGATGATGAGACGCAGTTCAATAATGTCGTTGATACGGAAAGTCCCATCAAAGGAGTTGAAAACGTCGAATCCAATCGAAATGATTGTATGGATCAAGTTTTTGTATGTGTGAGGAAAATTATGATTTCATAGTTAGGTTCATGCTTATCCTATGCCATGATTTCTTAGCAAGGGATGTTAGCCTTAATGAACATGTATGCACAATAAACATGAAACTGGACTTTTATTTATGTAGTTGTTTTTGGAATGTTCATCTGAATCATGAACATTAATGAACATAAATTTTGTATTAAAATATGAACACATATGAATCATGAATAATTATTGGTGATCATATGAACACATTCGGATCACAAGTAAATCTTGGGTTTCTTGTGTGCATGACAACCATGAACACATTTGTGTTTTTTAGCAACGGATGTTAGCATGTTTATCTTATACCATGATTTCTTAGTAAGGGATGTTAGCATGTGATAGCCTATGCCATGAACACTAATAGGTAGTGTTCGTTCATGTTCATAAATATAGTCCAATATATTCACCATGGTTCATATAGTCTGGAGTTTTCATATGACCATGATTGTTCATGGTTCGTACGATTTCATGATTGAACCAAAAGAATATGCAATCTGTAGTGCTCATGAACATGCAAATTTTAGTATCATGGTTCATAATTGTTCATATAGTTATCTAGGAATAACAGTCAATAGTGATTGACCGTCATATGTGTTCAGTATATTTTTTTCATATTGCATGTTCATTCTTGTTCATAATTTCCTTTGGTTTCGATTAACAAACACGTCGGTTTCGAATTTGGGTTAATTAATACGCGGGGGTTACAAATTGAAAAATATATTTTTCTTCCCCAAATACCCTCAAACACCATTGTTCAATATATTAATTACTCCTTTCACCTTTTTAAAATTAATTTAATTAACTTTGATTAATCTAGGTCATTCATTCTAAGATCAAGGGTTATAAATTGGTTAATAAGGTTAGTACAAAAATTTGGGTTAACAAAATAACTCAACCCTATATATATATATATATATATATATATATATATATATATATAGGGGAACAATCAATTGGAAACCAGTATTACATTGGAAACTTTGGAAACCGAAATCAACCAATCAGTGAATTTCTTTTTTTTATTTTTATTTTCAATTGAAAAGGTTATTTTTGTCTTTTACATTATTTCATAATATATATGGTAACTTTTATTATTATTATATTAATAATTATTTAATTTTAATTTAGCTTATATACGGTAATAATAATCATTGATTAATTTAAAAATGAGATATTTAATTTAGATAAATTATTTAATTTTAATTTAGCTTATATATGGTAATAATGAAACAATAATGCTAACACGATGAACCTGATGAATCTATTTTCATTATGAAACAATAATGCTAACACGATGAACCTGATGAATCTATTTTCATATACGGATATGCAACTGAACATGTAATGAAACAAAAATGGGAAGTTAACAAAAATGGCACAAATTCATCATGTTTCATTATGAAACAATAATGCTAACACGATGAACCTAATGAATCTATTTTTATTATGAAACAATAATGCTAACACGATGAAACTGATGAAATCTGTAATCCACAAATTTATTCTGTTTCATCACAATTTTAGATTGCGTGGGAAATTTTATAATAAAATGAAATTAAAAAAAATATTTTCTTACATTTTAAAAGAAAAATAATTTTTTTGATGAAAAGACAAATGCTCCTCATTTTCATAGTAAAAAAAATAACAAAATTTAGATTTGCGTGGGAAATTTAATTTTGGTTTCAAATAATCTAAATAAAATAAACCTTTCTTGCCATATTTGAGACACAAAATCAAAAGACATATTTATCCTTTTCATCTATTATTTTTATTTATTATTAATAAATTAATTAATTTACTACCATATATAATTCAAATGAATCTTAACCATTGATTATAAAGATCAATGGCTGAAATTTGGTTTCCAAAGTTTCCAATGAAACTTGGTTTCCAATTGATACCACCCCAATATATATATATATATATATATATATATATATATATATATTGTAACATCCGGAATTTCAGGTAAGTATGAGGCCTTGTTAATCTTATGTTTATGTGTTTATCAAAGTAGAAATTATATGCTTAATTTCCATTTCCGTCTATGTTTAGTTGCTTGGTGTCGGATTGGAAGTTTTAGACTAGCATTTGTGGGACAGTGAGTTGCGCGACTTAGTCGCGGGTGGAAGTCGCGGCACAAGCCGCGTAGCCCACTGGAGTGTGCATGTTTGAGGAACCTCGCGACTTACGCCGCGGGTGGAAATCGCGGCACAAGCCGCGTAATCCACTGGAGTTGAGCACACGGGCGACTTATGCCGCGGGTGCAAGTCGCGGCACAAGTCGCGATCTACCTGCAGTCCCCAAATCCCCTTTTCTCCGATTTTTCTCTCTTATTTTTCATAACTCTCTCTCTCTCTCTTGCCGATTTCTCTCTCAAGAAATCAGTCCTTCCCTCACCAAACCCTAACCTCATTAAATACAAACTCTTTTGGTGGTTGGATCATTGGAATCTTGCATTTACTCTTCTCAAGTCTTCAAGCTTCACCTCCAAGTCTCATCTTCTTCTAAGGTTTCATCTTTTCTAGGTTTTGGGATCAAAACCTATATTGTGAGTTTACTAAACCTTTTGTTAAAACTAGATACACATCATAATCTTCTATTGGTATTATTGTAACATTTCTCATGTTGGTTACCTTTATGTGTTCAAATACTTGATGATAGCATTATGTACAATATGTTGGATTATCTTCTATGAGTATTTGCCATGCTTTACTCTATTGGTTGAATATTTGGGATTTGCTCCATGAATGTACATTGATGGCATTTTGGCATGATATGGATTATATGTAGTTTAGTAGATGATAAATTCTACGTGGAATGTCTCTTGGCAATTTAATATCTAAACATTGATCATGTTGGTATTTGGGTCACATGATAGACTTATGCGATAGGATGGTAGCATAGTACCCATGGTTGGTATCGAAATGCATTGGTAGATATATACCTCAAGACCTCCTATATGTATTATGTTGGACGAACCAAGTCAGTAGGCACTAGGAGGATGTAGTCTTGGGCACCACCGTGTGGGTATGTGCCTAGACCTCCGCCATCCGGGGTATTGCCATGGTTGTAGTTGTCGGATGGGTCGGGCCTTTGGGTTTCACTCTTGGTAGTGGCACTAAGGTACATTGTCTCTTGGGTGGAACTGATTGGTGCTACGGGTATCCCCTGTTGACTCCACATATTGATGAACTTTGGTTAACTGCTGATAAGAATTGTGATTGCTCATGCATGTATATTATTGTTCAACTCACTAGGATTTTTGGCCTAACACTTGTTGGTGTCGATGTGTATTTCAGGTTCTGGCGGCGTCGGTCCTAAGCAGGCTTAGTTGCTTTGGGGTGAGAGCTTGGGGATTTTGCACATGGACATTTTATACTTTGGAATGAACCGTTGGGTTATAGATAACAACCCTTTTGTAATCTCTTTTCTAGTTGTAGAAATTAGATTAGTTGGTTGCTATTTTTGTCCGTTATATTACAACTGTAATTAAACAGATTAGTTATATATTCCCCATTTTTGGGAGGCTCTTGCTATGGCAATTTTTATATACCTCATGTCCGTTTTCGGATTTTTGTTATCCCTATTTTTAGGGTGTTACAAGTTGGTATCAGAGCTTTAGTTTAAGTGAACTAGGTATTGTTTTATCATATCTAGACTTAGGTGGGGAGAGCGTTAGGATTACGGAATTACTTTAATTGAAAGTTGTGATGATGGTGACAAGAATTCTTGTGTATGGTTCATTCATAATTCCACTTGGCTACTGCTATTATGAATGCATTGTTATGTGAGCATGCTTGGTTTACTATTATTGTGATAATTGATGAAGGTATTAGTACGTACAATGAGTTCAACTCGTTTAGTCTTTTCTCAATCTATTTCTCGCACGTGTACGGCAGATTGAAATGGTAAACACTCGGAGTAGGATGTCGGATACGCCAGAGGGCCACGTGGAGGTGGAATCTGCCGTAGACCGACCTCCTTTGGGCGTAACCACCGAGGGACCTCCCGGGCTCAATCTCTTGGGAGGAGGACCTGAGCATATTCCGCGCCGGAACCTCAACGCGGATAATGCCATCATGGAAGAAGTTACCATGGAGACCCGGATTCGGGATAGCATGATGTTGGCCATGAATTCGGCCATGGCTCAACAGCAAGAGTTTTTCATGAAACTCCTAGAGGATCGAGACGCCAACAATCGACAACCTGAGGCAATGGCGGAAAACATTGTTGTGGGGTCGGGTGGACCAAATGTGGTATCTGTTGAAGACCCATCTGATGAGGGAAACAAGGGTAAAAGTAAAGGATGCACCTACAAAGCGTTTCTTGGGTGTAAACCGAAGGAGTTCTCGGGTTCTGCAAACCCGGTGGCATACATGCATTGGTTGAAGGAAGTGGAGATGGCTTTCGAGTCAAGCGAGTGCGATATCTCGCAACGGGTGAAGTTCGCTTCCCAACTACTTCGGGGTGAGGCCCTGATCTAGTGGAACCTCACACGGTCCGCCCTTACTCCCGAAGTTTTGGCGAAGTTGACTTGGCCGGTTTTCAAACAGAAGATCATGGAAAAATACTGCAGTGAGAGGTCACTTGACAAACTGGAAGCGGAGTTTCGAGGGTTGAAGAAGGGGACCCTAACCATCGCGGTCTACTCCAAGATTTTCTTGGAAAAACTGAATTTGGTGGGACATCTTGTCCCGGATGAGAGATAAAAAATAAAGGCTTATCAACAAGGACTGCCGGCAAGGATGAGAACGGCAGTAAGGAATGCTAGGGGCGTGACCCTTCAAGATGTGATCGAGGAGTCCTTGCTGATAGAGGATGACTTTGAGGCAGAGAAGGATGAGAGAACTGTTGTAGGAGAGAATCGGAAGTGGGAAGGGCCGTCTGGGCCCATCCGTCAATCTAGACCCTTTGCAAGTGGAAGAGCGGGTGATCAACGCCGCGAGGACCGATGGTGCCACAAGTGCAAGACAAAGCACTCGGGGCCATGTACTACAAGAACTTACTCCGGTCCAACCGGGTGTGTCAAGTGTAGTATTAAGAGCCACACAACTCGAGAGTGCCCCATCCGGGGGTCGGTATGCTACGAGTGTAGAGAACCGGGACATATGAAGCCAGAGTGCCCAAGGCTAGTTAGAGGTGGTGGTGGAAATTTTGTGGGTTCGAAGGCTAGAGTCGAGCAACCACCAAGGGCACCGAGTCGAGCTTTCAGGATGACTACTGAGGAGGCAAAGGAGACAGCTGATGTCATTTCGGGTACGTTCCTAGTAAACTCCTTGCCAGCTCGTGTTTTGTTTGATTCGGGTGCTACATGTTCTTTTGTGTCGGGTACCTTTTGTAAGCAATTCATTACTCCTCTTAGTGTTCTCCCTGATGCGTTAGTGGTAGAAATAGCAAATGGGGATCAAGTAATCATTCGAGACCGTTTTTGTGATTACACTTTAGAAATTGATGGGAATCCTTTTGGAGTAGACTTGTTACCTATGGCTATAGGTGGGTTTGACGTGGTTATAGGCATGGACTGGTTAGTAAGACACAAGGCGGACATCTTTTGTTCTAAAAAGATGATCCAAGTGCCATCGCCGGAAAATGGTGTGGTTACCATTTATGGGGAGAAAGGAAAGAGGAATAATCCCATTATTTCATCTCTCAAGGCTCGCAAGTTTCTAGCGAAGGGTTACCCTTCGTATTTGGCCTATGTGGTGGACGCAATGAAAGAGAAGAAGTCGGTAGAAGATGTAGAAGTAGTGCGAGATTTTTCGGACGTCTTTCCGGAAGACCTACCCGGATTGCCACCGACACGACAAGTAGAGTTTCAGATCGACCTCACTCCGGGAGCGGCTCCGATAGCCTGCGTTCCATATCGGTTGGCAACGACGAAAATGAAAGAGATTATGACGCAACTACAAGAATTGTTGGAGAAGGGTTTCATCCGACCGAGTTCGTCACCTTGGGGAGCACCAGTGTTGTTCGTGAAGAAGAAGGATGGATCCATGCGGATGTGTATCGACTACCGAGAGCTTAACAAAGTCACGGTGAAGAATAAGTATCCTTTACCTCGCATCGACGACCTTTTTGATCAACTACAAGGCGCGGGGTGTTTCTCGAAGATTGATCTTCGGTCCGGGTACCATCAAGTGAGAGTGAAAAAAGAATATATTCCGAAGACGGCTTTCCGAACGAGATACGGTCATTATGAGTTTCTGGTGATGCATTTCGGCTTAACCAACGCTCCGGCCGTATTCATGGATTTGATGAACCGTGTGTGTCACCCATTATTAGATAAATTTGTGATCGTCTTCATCGAAGATATTTTAATATATTCAAGGGATGAGTCCGAGCATGGGAAACACCTACGGGAAGTATTAGAAGTTCTACGAAGAGAGAAATTGTTTGCGAAATTCTCTAAGTGCGAATTCTGGCTCCAAGAGGTGCAGTTCTTGGGGGATGTGGTATCAAAGGATGGAGTTAAAGTGGACCCGACAAAGGTTGAGGCAATGATGAGTTGGGAGCCTCCAACAAGTCCGACAGAGATCCGAAGCTTTTTGGGTTTGGCGGGTTACTACCGGCGTTTCATTCAAGATTTTTCCAAGATAGCTACACCGCTCACTTCTCTTACAAGGAAGAACGTCAAGTTTTTTTGGACCGATGCACAAGAGCAAGCCTTTCAAACTCTCAAGAGGAAATTGTGCGAAGCCCCGATCTTATCCTTACCCGAGGGATCGGAAGACTTTGTTGTGTTTAGTGACGCTTCCAAGATGGGGCTTGGATGTGTCCTAATGCAATGGGGGAAGGTAATAGCCTACGCATCGCGACAGTTAAAAGACCATGAGAAGAATTATCCGACTCATGACTTGGAGTTGGCAGCGGTAGTGTTCGCGTTAAAGTTGTGGCGACACTATTTGTATGGGATGAAGTGCACTCTTTTCATCGATCACAAGAGTCTCAAATACATCTTCGATCAAAAGGAACTCAACATGCGGCAAAGGAGGTGGCTTGAGCTCTTGAAGGATTACGATTGTGATTTACTCTATCATCCCGGTAAGGCCAACGTGGTGGCGGATGCGTTGAGTCGAAGGAACCATGATGGGGGTGTCAAGATGTCTCTTACAATAATTCACGTGGTGTCGAGTTTGTTGGAGAGTATACGAACAAGCCAAGTGGAAGCACTTAAAGAAGAGAACCTCAAGGTCGAGGTTATGTCTAAGCAAAAGGAACTCTTAACGGAAGATAGTCGTGGACTCAAACTCTTCCAAGGGCGAATTTGGGTGCCGAAAGTTGGGGGAAACCGTGACTTACTTCTCGAGGAAGCGCATAAGTCGAAGTATTCTATACATCCCGGTAGCACCAAGATGTATAGAGACCTAAAGTTAAATTATTGGTGGCCGGTAATGAAGCTAGATGTGGCCAATTACGTAGAAAAGTGTGTCACATGCCTCCAAGTTAAAGCAGAGCACCAAAGGTCGTATGGAAGTTTGCAACCGTTGTCCATTCCCGAGTGGAAATGGGACAACATCACCATGGATTTTGTGACGAAACTACCGAAGACCTTGCATGGGCACGACACCATTTGGGTAATCGTTGACCGATTGACCAAGAGTGTGCATTTCCTTGCGATGAGGGAGACTTTGCCAATGGAAAAATTGGCCAAGCTTTATATTGATGAGGTGGTGTCGAGGCACGGAATTCCGCAATCTATAGTATCGGATCGGGATAGTCGTTTCACATCAAATTTTTGGGCAAGTCTACAGAAGGAATTAGGCACTAGACTGAATCTGAGCACGGCGTATCATCCTCAAACGGACG
Source organism: Arctium minus (assembly GCA_954870635.1). Classification (NCBI taxonomy): domain Eukaryota; kingdom Viridiplantae; phylum Streptophyta; class Magnoliopsida; order Asterales; family Asteraceae; genus Arctium; species Arctium minus. The sequence goes on from OX941081.1 coordinate 151,055,430, forward strand.
GTCAAAGCGAGAGGACAATCCAGATGCTAGAGGATATGTTGAGGTCATGTGTTATAGACTTCGGGGGAAGTTGGGATTCATATCTACCTTTGGTAGAGTTCGCTTACAACAGCAGTTATCATTCTAGTATCGGAATGGCACCGTTCGAGGCATTGTATGGACGGAAGTGCATACCTCCGGTTTGTTGGCTAGAAGCGGGCGAGAAGAAATTCGTCGGGACGGAAATAGTTCAATAGACGGCGGTCAAGGTGAAAGAAATCCGAGAGAGGCTAAAGGCGGCGCAAGACCGACAGAAAAGTTATGCGGACAAGAAAAGAAGAACGGTTGAGTTTCAAGTGGGCGACCGTGTCATGTTGAAAGTATCTCCATGGAAGGGGATTATTCGGTTTGGGAAGCGTGGTAAGCTTAGTCCTCGTTTCCTTGGACCATTCGTCATCTTGGAGAAGATTGGTTTACAAGCCTACCAGTTGGATTTACCACCAGAAATGGATGGAATACATCCTACGTTTCACGTATGTTACCTACGGAAGTGTCTAGCCGAAGAGGAGAGTGCGATTCCTTTGTTGGAAATTCGGGTGGACAATGGGAATCGTTGTGTGGAAGAGCCGGAAGCAATTTTGGAAACGAAAGTAAAGAAGTTGTGGCATAAAGACGTGGTCATGGTCAAAGTCCAATGGAAGCACCATCGTGGTGCTAATGTCACCTGGGAATCCGAAGAGGATTTGAAGAAGCGTTACCCTCATTTATTTGTAAAAAGGTGATTTCGGGGACGAAATCCAAATTAGGTGGGGAGGATTGTAACATCCGGAATTTCAGGTAAGTATGAGGCCTTGTTAATCTTATGTTTATGTGTTTATCAAAGTAGAAATTATATGCTTAATTGCCATTTCCGTCTATGTTAGTTGCTTGGTGTCGGATTGGAAGTTTTAGACTAGCATTTGTGGGACAGTGAGTTGCGCGACTTAGTCGCGGGTGGAAGTCGCGGCACAAGCCGCGTAGCCCACTGGAGTGTGCATGTTTGAGGAACCTCGCGACTTACGCCGTGGGTGGAAGTCGCGGCACAAGTCGCGTAATCCACTGGAGTTGAGCACACGGGCGACTTATCCCGCGGGTGCAAGTCGCCGCACAAGTCGCGATCTACCTGCAGTCCCCAAAACCCCTTTTCTCCGATTTTTCTCTCTTATTTTTCATAACTCTCTCTCTCTCTTGCCGATTTCTCTCTCAAGAAATCAGTCCTTCCCTCACCAAACCCTAACCTCATTAAATACAAACTCTTTTGGTGGTTGGATCATTGGAATCTTGCATTTACTCTTCTCAAGTCTTCAAGCTTCACCTCCAAGTCTCATCTTCTTCTAAGGTTTCATCTTTTCTAGGTTTTGGGATCAAAACCTAGATTGTGAGTTTACTAAACCTTTTGTTAAAACTAGATACACATTATAATCTTCTATTGGTATTATTGTAACATTTCTCATGTTGGTTACCTTTATGTGTTCAAATACTTGATGATAGCATTATGTACAATATGTTGGATTATCTTCTATGAGTATTTTACATGCTTTACTCTATTGGCTGAATATTTGGGATTTGCTCCATGAATGTACATTGATGGCATTTTGGCATGATATGGATTATATGTGGTTTAGTAGATGATAAATTCTACGTGGAATGTATCTTGGCAATTTAATATCTAAACATTGATCATGTTGGTATTTGGGTCTCATGATAGACTTATGTGATAGGATGGTAGCATAGTACCCATGGTTGGTATCGAAATGCATTGGTAGATATATACGTCAAGACCTCCTATATGTATTATGTTGGACGAACCAAGTCAGTAGGCACTAGGAGGATGTAGTCTTGGGCGCCACCGTGTGGGTATGTGCCTAGACCTCCGCCATCCGGGGTATTGCCATGGTTGTAGTTGTCGGATGGGTCGGGCCTTTGGGTGTCACTCTTGGTAGTGGCACTAAGGTACATTGTCTCTTGGGTGGAACTGATTGGTGCTACGGGTATCCCCTGTTGACTCCACATATTGATGAACTCTGGTTAACTGCTGATAAGAATTGTGATTGCGCATGCATGTATATTATTGTTCAACTCACTAGGCTTTTTGGCCTAACACTTGTTGGTGTCGATGTGTATCTCAGGTTCTGGCGGCGTCGGTCCTAAGCAGGCTTAGTTGCTTTGGGGTGAGAGCTTGGGGATTTTGCACATGGACATTTTATACTTTGGAATGAACCGTTGGGTTATAGATAACAACCCTTTTGTAATCTCTTTTCTAGTTGTAGAAATTAGATTATTTGGTTGTTATTTATTGTCCGTTATATTACAACTGTAATTAAACAGATTAGTTATATATTCCCCATTTTTTTTTGGGAGGCTCTTGCTATGGCAATTTTTGTATACCTCATGTCCGTTTTTGGATTTTTGTTATCCCTATTTTTAGGGTGTTACACACACACACACACACATATATATATATATATATATATATATAGTGTTTGGTTCATTTGAGAAATGGTAAATATATGAGAAATAGATAAGTAATCCTAGTCATTCATATGGTCAAGATCGGATTTGACTAGTCAAATATTGCGGCTTTGACCGGTCAAAAGTTGCGGCTTTAACTGGTCAAAAGTTGCGGCTATCCCAAAAATAGAAGGATAATTTCGTAAATTTTACAAAACACACGGGCTGTGTTCATATATGAACATGTATAATTCACATATGAACTATATGTTCATATATGAATCAGTGCAATTCACAACTGAACTCTTTTAACTGATTCATATATGAACATTTGTGATTCATATATGAATCAGTTGAACTAACTAACAGATTCATATATGAACCTTTGTGATTCATATATGAATCTGTATGAATCACAAAGATTCATATATGAATCTGTATGAATCACAAATATTCATATATGAACCTTTGTGAATCACAAAGATTCATATATGAATCTGTATGAATCACAAAGATTCATATATGAATCAGTTTAACTAATTAACCTTTGTGAATCACAAAGATTCATATATGAATTTGTATGAATCACAAAGATTCATATATGAATCAGTTGAACTAATTAACAGATTCATATATGAATCTTTGTGATTCATACAGATTCATATATGAACTCATCCCTTGTATTTTACGAAATTACCCCTCTACCTTCTATAGACCACACAAGGAATTATCCGGTGCTTCGCGGTCAAAGCCGCAAATGTTGACCAGAATGGTTAAGATTACATCTCTATTTCTCATATATTTACCATTTCTCAAATGAACATCTCCCTATATATATATATATATATATATATATAGAGAGAGAGAGAGAGAGAGAGGTAGGTTATTATGCAACCCCTCTACATGGTGCAATCCATGCAACCCCTTTACCCACCACATATTTTACTTTTAGCTTTTTTCCTTTTTTTTAATTACATAAAATGTGTGGTGGATAGAGGGGTTGCAAAGGTTGCACCATGTAAATGGGTTGCATTTGAACACCCCTCAGGAGAAAACTCTAAATAAATGGAAAACCGAAAAACCACGAAAAAACGAATGAAAAAGTATATGAATATGGATGTCAAATTAACGAGAAAAATATGATCGTTTATTTGGTGTAATTTATTTTGCTCGAAATTTGTTCATTTTTCGTATTTTTTCGAATAAAAAATAGGGGGTGAAGGTTTTTTTTAATTTAAAAAATATTGTTGTAACCGCCTGTTTAATCATATCCATCAGATCATCTAATCTAACGGTTGATAAGGTGTTTTTTAGTTTTTCATTTATTTAAGGTTTTCTCTTGAACCTCTGTCTATATATATATAGAGGGGTGTTTAAATGCAATCTTTTTTAATGGTGCAACCCCATGCAACCCACTTATCTACCACTCGTTTTGTTTTCACCTTTTAATTAAAAAAAGTGAAAATAAAATGAGTGGTAGATGGGTGGGTTGCATGGGTTGCACCATAAAAAAGGTTGCACAATAACTCACATATATATATATATATATATATATATATATATATATATATATATATATATTGTCATAGGATTAGGTTCATTTGAGAAATGCTAAAAATATGAGAAATAAAGAAATGATCCTAGCTCTTTATCTGGTCAACATTTGCGACTTTGATCGTGAAGCACCGGATAATTTCTTGTCTGGTATGTAGAAGATAGAGGGGTAGTTTCGTAAAATACACGGGATGAGTTCATATATGAACATGTGTGATTCACATATGAATTATATGTTCATATATGAAGCAGTGTAAGGGGGTGTTTACTTGTGGCTTAATAATCTTAATGACAAAAGTGGCTTATCCGCGCAGACGTTTGGGATGTTTACTTGTGGCTTAATGGCTTATTCGCGTAGATGAAAACGGCTTATTGGCTCAGTAGCAAAAATAGGTGTTGTCCCCATTAAGACACAATTTTGACATTTCTACCCTTAACAAAAAAAATAAACCTATTAGATATATCACCCTAAACGCTCCCCTCTTATCATCCACGCTTCCCTCCCACGTCGATTCTCACCTCCGTTGTTCATCGTCGGCGACCACCTTCAGGATCGTTTTCTCCATCTGTTTCCGGCGACTGCATCTTCTGGCGACCTTTTGATGTTTAAAGTTAAAGAAAATACTTCCGACGACTTCATCTTCTGGCGACTGCATATGTTTCCAGCGACTGCATCTTCCGGCGATCTTTTGATGTTTAAAGTTAAAGAAAATACTTCTAACGACTTCATCTTCTGGCGACTGCATATGTTTCCGGCGACTGCATCTTCCGACGACCTTTTGATGTTTAAGGTTAAAGAAAATACTTCCGGCGACTGCATATGTTTCCGGCGACTGCATCTTTACCTTTGTGGTCGCCTTCGATTTTTGTTGGTGCCCGTCGATGATGGTGAAGATAGTAGGCTATGATTCCACGGTGGGATAGAGATATTGTAGAAGATGAATTTAGAAAAGTAAAATTGCCGCCGATTATGAATTGGATCTGGGGTCCTCAACAAAAAATTTCAATTTTGAAATTTGAATACTATAACAACCCACCCAAAACAATAGCAACTCATAAAATAAAATTCACAACGATAGAATAATAATCCACGCCATAACGGTCCCAAGCTTAAAATAAATAATTCAAGGTTTGTCATAACAACAACCTATACACAACTGAGATCAATGAATAACTAAAAGCTAGATGACGGTCTTCTATTCGCCCCCGCTAAACCTTCTCCTTGCCTTTAGCTGCACAGTCTAAATCACGACGGTCTGAAAAGATTTTTAGTTTTGAAAGAGTGAGGGTTAGACCATAGGTCTAGTGAGTTCCCTCTAACAGTTAAGCAACAACATAAGCTTTCCAGAATTTAATACATCATTTAATAATGGTATTTAAACAAAACACGTTATCGACCACACGACCGTCCAAGACGATGTGTCTAACTCGCGCTGCCTTAATGTTGGGTCACACCCCCAACGACATAAACGGGCCATACTCCCCGGCACGAGTAGGCGGGCCACACTCCCCGACTTAGGTCACGTAACCCACATATAATGTATGCATACATTTAAGCAACAACAATTTATAACACACTTGACAATTTATTAAAATCATGCCATCATAATAAATCAAAGTTTAAAAAAATAAACTTCACATGCCTTTATCATCAAAAGTTTTAGTTCAGAAAAACTCACCTGCTGTCCCTTAGCTTAATTTCTTCGTTTACCTCTAAGACCCGCACCGGAACCTATAAGAAAAGATATCGATGGTTGAATTCTCCCACTCTCTAATTTTACAACCAGAAAGTTGACCTCAACATAAAACCCCAACGCCACCTAAACCTTAAGTAATAGCCCAATAAATACAATCGGGCCTAATTACTTATACGCTCCAGGCCCACAGTACCAACTACTTATCTAAACAATAAAAATAGAAGAAAACTGGGCTTCAGCCCACACACTAACGCTTGGACTGGGAATAACTGTTCGACCGGGATCTCTAACAACCGGAATGGGAACGACCGGTACTCCCTTGACCGGTATTCCCTCGACCGGTAACTAACAACGACCGGAACTCCTCACCTTCCTTCGACCGGTAAAGAGCACTCGACCGGTAAGGAGGTTCGACCGTAATCTCCCTTATCGGTCGACCGGCATGGCTATCGACCGAAACCCATAATCGACCAATAATCCAGAGATTGGTGTTTACTACTGCAGTTCTCACTCGATAGTAAAAATCGATTGCAAGATAATTTCCTTTCCCCAATACATAATAAGCTTGATTACTACAAGACTCCATTAAACATCGAGAAGACCAACATCGGCTCTCAAACAGCCCCATACCCAGAAGACCCAGACTCCTAATTCAAACTATTACCGAAATGAATAAACGATGATGCTAGCTGATAGATTAACAGAACATTTACCTCAATGAGAACCCAAAACTTCCACCTGGAGTCTGTAATCTTTCCTTCTCTCTCTCGGTCTCTCGCTCTAAACTTTTCTCCAATTCTTCAAGACTAAGTCGCCCCCTCCTCACACACACAACCAAAACCCCTTAATTTCAGCTACACAGTGGGCCTTTCCCTAATGGGCCCCTTCTACTTCTTACCCCAAATCTCTAAAACGCATAGTTAAAGCCCGGTTATTACAATATCCCCCCCCCCCTCAAAAGAATTCCGTCCCCGGAATTCCTTCGTCGAACAAACTGGGGTACTGCTCCCGCATAACCGACTCTAGTTCCCAAGTCGCCTCTTGACCTCTGTGAAATTGCCACTGAACCTTTACCAAGGAAATTTCTTTGTTCCTTAACTTTTTCACCTTACGATCCAAAATCATGATTGGCTCTTCAACAAAACTTATTCTTTCGTCTATTTGGACATCTTCACACGGTATCACAACGTCACTTTTTGCTAAACACTTTTTCAGGTTGGATACATGGAAAACAGGGTGAACTCCTTGCAAATCCGCCGGTAGGTCCAACTTATAAGCTACCTCTCCCACACGCTTTGTTATCGGAAAAGGTCCTACATATCTTGGTCTCAACTTGCCCTTCTTGCCGAAGCGAACTACTCCCTTCCATGGTGAAACTTTTAGCATCACCACGTCTCCTACTTGAAATTCTATCGGCTTCCTTCGTTTATTTGCATACATTTTCTGGCGCTCCTAAGCCACCTTCAACCGTTCTCGAATCGGATTAACCTTGTCGGCTTTCATTTGCACGATTTTCGGTCCTGCTAACTGCTTCTCACCCACTTCATTCCAACATAAAGGAGTTCTACACTTTCGCCCATACAACGCTTCAAACGGAGCGGCTTGGATACTGGCGTGATAACTATTGTTATAAGAGAACTCTATCAGAGGTAGATGAGTCTCCCATGAGCCTTTGAAATCGATCACACATGCTCGGAGTATGTCTTCTAACGTCTGGATAGTTCTTTCACTCTGCCCGTCTGTTTGAGGGTGATACGCGGTACTCAACTTAAGCTGCGATCCCAATTCTCTTTGAAAGCTTTTCCAAAACATTGACGTGAAACGAGCATCTCGATCTGACACAATTGAAGATGGCTCTCCATGCCTGGATACGATCTCATCAATATACAGCTTAGCCAACTTCTCTAGTGGATAAGTCTCCTTGATCGGTAGAAAGTGAGCCGATTTGGTGAGTCGATCCACTATCACCCAAATAGCATCGTGCCCCTTGGGTGATCGCGGCAATCCCGTCACGAAGTCCATGGTTATGTCATCCCACTTCCATACCGGTATTTCCAACGGCTGCAGTTCCCCGTACGGTCTTTGATGCTCCGCTTTCACTTTTAAACACGTTAGACATCTCTCCACGAAATAAGCTATATCTTTCTTCAAGCCTGGCCACCAATAACTCTGCTTCAAATCCCGATACATCTTATTGGTTCCCGGATGTATTGAGTATCGCGATTTGTGAGCTTCTTCCAACACTCTCTTCCGAAGATCTCCCCGTTTCGGAATCCACACTCTTTGCTCGTAACATCTGACCCTACGACTGTCCATCGTTAACAAGTCGATGATTCCCACGATTCTTTCGCTTTTCAAATTTTCACTCGACACGGCTTCCTCTTGATATTGCTTGACTTCTTTTAGAAAGCTTGAAGTCGCCTCAACTCGAAACGCTACTACTTTGGATGTCGAACCATGCTCTTTCCGACTTAAGGCGTCCGCTACCATGTTAGCTTTATCTGGGTGATATAAAATCTCACAGTCGTAGTCGCTCAACAATTCCATCCACCGCCACTGCCTCATGTTTAACTCCTTCTGATTGAATAGGTGCTGGAGGCTCTTATGGTCAGTATAAATTTGACACTTAACTCCATATAAGTAATGCCTCCAGATCTTCAACGCGAACACCACAGCTGCCAGTTCCAGATCGTGCGTCGGATAATTCCTTTCATGCTCCTTCAATTGCCGAGACGCGTAGGCTATTACCTTTCCCTCTTGCATCAACACACACCCCAAACCAAACTTTGAGGCATCGCTGTAAATTACAAATCCCTCTGTACCTTTGGGTAATGACAGGATCGGTGCACTACTCAATCTCTTCTTCAATTCATTGAACGCATCTTCCTGGGTTTCCTTCCATGCAAACTTAACATTTTTCCTTGTTAGAGCGGTCAATGGCGTGGCTATTTTCGAAAAGTCCTGAATGAACCTCCGATAGTAACCCGCCAAACCGAGGAAACTCCTTACTTCAGACAGCGACTTTGGCACCTCCCATTCATCGATTGCTTTAACCTTCGCTGGATCCACTTTGATCCCGTCTTCTGACACCACGTGCCGTAAGAACTGAACTTCCCTTAGCCAAAATTCGCACTTCGAGAATTTGGCATACCATTTCTCCCGCTTAAGTAACTCCAACACGGCTCTCATATGAACTTCATGGTCACTCATGGATTGTAAATAAATTAGTATGTCATCGATGAAAACAATGACACACTTGTCCAGAAAGGGACTACATACTCTATTCATCAGATCCATGAATGCTGCCGGTGCATTCGTCAGCCCAAAAGGCATGACTAGAAACTCGAAGTGTCCATACCTCGTGCGAAAGGCAGTCTTGGGTACATCCTCCTCTCTAATCTTCAGCTGATGATATCCCGAGCACAGGTCTATCTTCGAGAAGTAACTGGCTCCTTGCAACTGATCAAAGAGATCATCAATCCTGGGAAGCGGGTACTTATTCTTAACTGTCACTTTGTTGAGTTCCTGATAGTCCATGCACATTCTCATAGACCCATCCTTCTTCTTGACGAATAAAACTGGTGCTCCCCACGGCGACGAACTGGGACGGATAAAACCTTTATCCAACAACTCCTTCAGTTGCGTCATCATCTCCTTCATCTCGGACGGAGCCAAACGATAAGGAGACCTCGCTATTGGTGCCGCTCCCGGCATCAAATCTATCCTGAACTCCACTTGCCTATCCGGTGGCAGAGTGGTTAAGGCTTCCGGAAACACCTCCGGATACTCACACACTATCGGAACAGATTCTAATCCTTTCTTCTCTTTCTTAGCGTCTACTACATACGCTAAGAACCCCACACATCCTTTTACCAAACAACGCCTAGCCTTGATCATCGAGATCAAACATGACTTTCTATCCCGACGATCCTCATAAACTATGACTTCCTTCTGATCCGGCAAGGCTATACGGATTAGCTTCTTATTACAAACGATGTTGGCATCGTTAGACGCTAACCAATCCATCCCCACAATGACGTCAAATTCCCCCATACCCATTGGATATAATCGCAATGGGAAGGTATGACCGTCAATGTCTATACTACACCCATCATATACTTCTCCCACTAAGACTCGACTATCATCGGCTACTTTTACTTCGAACCCTTGACTAAGCTTCTTGGGTTTCACTAGCAGTTTGTGCACAAAATTCGGTGACACAAACGAACGGTTTGCACCCGAATCGAACAATACTTTAGCAAAAATCGAGTCTATGGGAAAAGTACTTGTTACCACATCCGGCGTCTCAACTGCCTCTTCAGCTGTCATGTTAAAAGCCCTTGCTCTCGCTCGAGCTGGCTCCACCTTCTTCTCGATTCCTTTATCTCCAAACACCCCAGCATTTCCCTTCTTCAGCTGAGGGCAATCAGTCCTGATATGATCAGGAGACCCACACTGGTAACACGACCTCGACCCGCGATAGTCACGAGCCATATGCCCCACCTTTCCACATTTGTAGCACCCTTCTCGTTCCATCATACATTCCCCTTTGTGAACCCTATTACACTTGCTACATGGTTTACTCTCAAACTTCGAATTACCCCGATGATCAGTTTTTTCCGATTGAACGTCTTGGAATCACGGTTAGGCCCTTCCCATTTCCGTTTGTCTCCGCTTCTCTCGGAGGTCTGACGATTCCTTTCTTTCTCTCGCAACTCAGCTGCATTTACCGCCGCCTGAAATGTTGTTGGATCCTTGTTTGAGACAAACTCTCGAATGTTACCTCTTAACCCATAGATATAGCGTTCCACCCGACTTTCTTCGTTAGGCACATAGATTTCAGCAAACCTGGATTTCTCGATAAACTTGGTTGTATATTCTCGAACAGTCATGTCTCTCTGTTCCAAGCTTAAAAATTCCTCCTCCAACCTTTTAATTGCCGCCAGACGGCAAAACTGCGCCTTGAACCTTTTTACAAACTCAATCCACGACATCTCCCTAGCTACCGCTGAACCCTGAACGTTGGACTCCACATCCCACCACATGACCGCCTCGTCTTTCAGCATAGCCAAGGCGTAAACAACCTTGTCCCCTTCTAAGCACTTGCTGGTGTCGAAAGCTAGCTCCATTCCTTTTACCCATTTCATTGCTAGGATCGGATCACATTCACCTTTGTAGGTAGGAGGTTTGCAAGCAGCAAACTCCTTGAAGCTACAACCTTTTCCACCCATCGATTTGGTCACTACTGCTGGAGTTGTCTGAGAGTGACTCCCTACCATAGTCACTGGTGAATCCGCCACTTCAGTTATTTCTTTGTTCCTACTCTTCTCCTTACTTGTCGACGCCTCATTGGATCGCTGCGTCAACAACGCGTTCAAGGTTTCTTGCAGCTTCCCCATCTCAGCCGCAAAGGTTTCTTGCGTGACAAACCCCTGCGTTCGTCCCCTGCCACGATTTCTATTCTGCTTCCGACCCCTCACTGAGGCTGAACTTTCTTGATGAGAGGTTTCCAATTCAGTTCTCACATCAACACTTATTGCTCGCCGAACAACACCAGGTGTTTTCCCACCTCTAGCCCTCTTAGTTGGCTCATCAACTTGCGTGGTCGCTTTCTTTGTCGACTTCCCTTTGGGTCGTCCGCGACCCTTCCCTCGGTTAGCAGCTGCATGAGGATGAACAACAGGTCCATCCTCAACCACTTCATTAACAGGTGCCACCTCAACTGCTGGCACCGATCTGCTCCTAGTTACTCTTTCAGTCATAACTACAGATAAAAACACCAACAAAATTCCATTAAGGTAACCCCCAAAGCAATAAAGCAAGTTAAGCACACACATGTACCTGTAAATTTATAATTACACTGGCCAGATGTAATTTTAAATTTACCTTACATGTTAGTCCTCACTACTCTATCACTCGATCTCCTACGGTCATCCTATAATGTCAGTTGTGATTTACTCTCTAAGTTTAAGTCTAAGCCCAACTGGTCGCCTAGATCCCTTAAACTATGGCTCTGATACCAACTATAACAACCCAACCAAAACAATAGCAACTCATAAAATAAAATTCACAACGATAGAATAATAATCCACGCCATAACAGTCCCAAGCTTAAAATAAATAATTCAAGGTTTGTCATAACAACAACCTATACACAACTGAGATCAATGAATAACTAAAAGCTAGATGACGGTCTTCTATTCGCCCCCGCTAAACCTTCTCCTTGCCTTTAGTTGCACAGTCTAAATCACGACGGCCTGAAAAGATTTTTAGTTTTGAAAGAGCGAGGGTTAGACCATAGGTCTAGTGAGTTCCCTCTAACAGTTAAGCAACAACATAAGCTTTCTAGAATTTAATACATCATTTAATAATGGTATTTAAACAAAACACGTTACGGACCACACGACCGTCCAAGACGATGTGTCTAACTCGCGCTGCCTTAATGTTGGGCCACACCCCCAACGACATAAACGGGCCACACTCCCCGGCACGAGTAGACGGGTCACACTCCCCGACTTAGGTCACGTAACCCACATATAATGTATGCATACATTTAAGCAACAACAATTTATAACACACTTGACAATTTATTAAAATCATGCCATCATAATAAATCAAAGTTTAAAAAAATAAACTTCACATGCCTTTATCATCAAAAGTTTTAGTTCAGAAAAACTCACCGGTTGTCCCTTAGCTTAATTTCTTCGTTTACCTCTAAGACCCGCACCGGAACCTATAAGAAAAGATATCGATGGTTGAATTCTCCCACTCTCTAATTTTACAACCAGAAAGTTGACCTCAACATAAAACCCCAACGCCACCTAAACCTTAAGTAATAGCCCAATAAATACAATCGGGCCTAATTACTTATACGCTCCAGGCCCACAGTACCAACTACTTATCTAAACAATAAAAATAGAAGAAAACTGGGCTTCGGCCCATACACTAACGCTTGGACCGGGAATAACTGTTCGACCGGGATCTCTAACGACCGGAATGGGAACGACCGGTACTCCCTTGACCGGTATTCCCTCGACCGGTAACTAACAACGACCGGAACTCCTCACCTTCCTTCGACCGGTAAAGAGCACTCGACCGGTAAGGAGGTTCGACCGTAATCTCCCTTATCGGTCGACCGACATGGCTATCGACCGAAACCCATAATCGACCAATAATCCAGAGATTGGTGTTTACTACTGCAGTTCTCACTCGATAGTAAAAATCGATTGCAAGATAATTTCCTTTCCCCAATACATAATAAGCTTGATTACTACAAGACTCCATTAAACATCGAGAAGACCAACATCGGCTCTCAAACAGCCCCATACCCAGAAGACCCAGACTCCTAATTCAAACTATTACCGAAATGAATAAACGATGATGCTAGCTGATAGATTAACAGAAGATTTACCTCAATGAGAACCTAAAACTTCCACCTGGAGTCTGAAATCTTTCCTTCTCTCTCTCGGTCTCTTGCTCTAAACTTTTCTCCAATTCTTCAAGACTAAGCATCCCCCTCCTCACACACACAACCAAAACCCCTTAATTTCAGCTACACATTGGGCCTTTCCCTAATAGGCCCCTTCTACTTCTTACCCCAAATCTCTAAAATGCATAGTTAAAGCCCGGTTATTACAAATACTATTTGCAAGGTGTCGTACAAAATGTTTATTATTTAGGAAGTCACAATTTTAGAGGAAAGCAAAGGAAAAGGTCTTGATCATAAAAGAGGAATGGTTGTAACTGTTTGCATTGATATGTAGTAACTTATGCTTTAAAGTTTGTAATTAAGACATTTTTGAAATTCTTGCTTAAAATGGTGGTACTCTATGCATAAGAAGTTGTCTTTTAAGAGTTTCAGTATAAATGCTTATTAATGAATATATGGCTTAAAAAATAAACAACAAGTTATAAAACAACTTATAATTCATATTCAGGGGTAAATTGGTCATTCCTGTTATTCAGACTATTAATTCAGATAAAAAAGTAAACAACATCATCAATTTATCCAAACAGACAAATTTATCTAGACAGACACATTTATCCATACAGGACTTAATGAGAAATTTGGTAAACAACCCTTAATTCACATATGAACTCTTTTAACTTATTCATATATGAACTTTTGTGATTCATATATGAACTATGTTAATTGGTTCATATGTGAATCACAAAAGTTTATATGAATCTGTTAATTAGTTCAACAGATTCACATATGAACCCACAGTTAATTAGTTCATATGTGAATCAGTTAATTGGTTCATATATGAATCACAAAGATTCATATATGAATCACAAAGGTTCATATATGAATCAGTTAAAAGAGTTTATATGTGAATTACACTGGTACATATGAATATATATGTGAATCATACAGGTTCATATATGAACCCGTCCCGTGTATTTGTAAAAATTACGAAACTGTCTTTCTACTTTTGGAAAAGCCGCAACTTTTGATCAGTCAAAGTCGTAATTGTTGACCGGTCAAAACCGATCTTGACTGAATGAAAGGCTAGGAGTACTTCTCTATTTCTCATATATTTAGCATTTCTCAAATGAACCTCTCCCTATTGTCATATACACATGTGCTTACATTAAAATTAAATTAAAATGAAAAGAAAAAGAAACTATTAATATTAATGTATATGGAAAGGATATTAATATATAGGCCTGTATTGCACCATAAAAAAAAAGTTTGCAATCACTGCACTTCTGATATAAAGTTTACGATGGTAAATGGTTGTCTGTCATGTTACATGACGAACTTGTTTGTTAAAACCAAATAAATTCTTGAACTTGTTTTTAACAAACAAATACATAGTTTTTTTTTTTTTTTTTATGAAACAAAATCATGAACTTAATTTTAAACTAATAATTCCAAATCTTTTTTGAACAAAAAATATATACATATCCCTCACCGACAACAAAGTAAAATAAATCAATTCAACAGAGAAAAATTATACCATTTTTATTACTAATTTCGAACCATTCAAAAAGTATGCCTAAAACATTAAATAAATACAAAACTTATACTCATCATTTAACAAAATATACCAAAAAAAGACCAATCATTTCACAAAATATACCAAAAATAACCCATCCCTTCACAAATATACCAAAAAAATGGGGTTTTTTTGTATATTTGTGAATGGATTGACGTTTTTTTTGTATATTTTGTGAAAGGATGAATATAATTTTTGTATGCATCTATTTATGTTTTAGGCATAACTTTTGAATGCTTCAGAATTAGTAATAGAAATGGTATAACTTTTCTCTGTTTAATTGGTTTATTTTATTTTGTTGTCGGTGAGAGTAATTTTATATATTTTTTTGTTCATGATTTGGTTTAAAAAAAATAGTTTTTGATTTATTTGTTCAAAATTTAGTTAATGATTTTGTTTCTTAAAAAAAAACTTTGGGATTTATTTGTTCAAAATAAGTTCAAAAAATTTTTGGTAAAAAGATTTAATAAAAAATTTAGAGATTTATTTGTTAAAAAAATTCAGGGACTTAATCATTCAAAATCACATAGGTTGTTGCGTTTTTGTTTTACTTTTCCCATATTTGTATCACATTAACCTGTTTTTACATTTTACAAAGATGTATTTAACCGGTTTTAAAAAGTTTAAGGGTTTTATCATTCAAAAAAAATAGTTTAAGAACTTAATCATTAAAAGTCAGATAGTTTGTTGGGTTTTTTCAAAATTTGCCCTTTTTTAAATAACTAAATAACATTTTTACTCTTAATAAAAAAGAGGGAAAAGTTCAAAAAAAAACCAATAAACCATTTCATTTTAAATGATTAAGTCCCTCAACTATATTTTTGAATGAAAAAAACCATTAAACTTTTTCATTTTGAATGATTAAGTCCCTTAATTATTTTTTTTGAACGAAAAAACCATTAAACTTTCTAATTTTGAATAATTAAGTCCCTAAACATTTTTTTTAATAAATAAACCATCGAACTTCCAAAAATTGATGACCTTTTTTTAAAGGTACCCGGAACTGAGTATGAAGGTTTTAAAGTAAAAATAAATGTAAATCAATTTTACAATTCTCAAACTCTACGTCATTAAAATCACTCACAAACTGTCGTATCGCTCCGCCTCACCACTCCCCGTTGCCCAAACGTTGTCCGTTCTCCATATTACCTAACACGTTGTTACCCTTGTTATCGATCTTCCTCTTTTTGATCTATTTTTTATCTATAAAAAGAGGAAGAATCAAAAGATAACCAGTTACATGTTTTTTGGATTAAAATGGTGTAAGTAACCAATTTTTAGAAGCTCGATGATTCAATTTATTGAAAAAAAATGTTCAGGAACTTAATAATTCAAAATGGGGAAATTTAATGGTTTTTTCATTCAAAATGAGAAAGTTTAATGATTTTTTTCATTCAAAAAAATAGTTCAGGGACTTAATCTTCAAAATGAGAAAGTTTAATGGTTTTTTCATTCAAAACATGCTTTTTACATTCTCAATGCATGAATTAACCTGATTTTGACATTAATAAGAGTGTCCTTAGCATTGCCCTTAACGAACATACTCCAAAAACTGGTTGCGTTAGGTAGTGGTGTTCGCGGTCCGGTTTGGACGGTTTAACCCCTCAGACCACAAACCAAACCGCAAGTGGCGGTTTATTGATTTTTCAAACCGAGCGGTTTGACATCAAGTGCCCAGACCGGTAAAGTCGGACCGCGGTTTAGGCGGTTTGGTCGACCGGTTTAGGTGGTTTGGGCCTTTTAATGGACTTTTAAGTTTAAACATAAAAACATATAAAACTTTGAATTTTAAAGGCTCGTTGGCTTGAGTCCATTTGAAATAAAAAACAAAGTCCACAAAAGTTAACTAAATATCCGAAAACAAAACACTAAAAAAAAGGAATATGCAAAGTGCAAATAAAATCAACGGCTTCACTTCTTTATTTTTCCGTTATTTGTATTCCACAATCCATACAGATTTCAATTTTTTAAAATACCTTGGGCCTTTTTGTATATATTTGGACATTTATCATCTATTCTTTATAATAAAGATATATATAAAAAAATAAAAAAATATATTTATATATTTGGCGGTCGGTTTGGTCCAAACCTCCCAACAAAACCTCCAAACCGCAGACCGCCCGGTTTGGCAATTTTCCAGATCAGACCAGACCGCCAGATCACTCAAACCGCCAAAAACGGTCCGGTTTGACTTGGTTCGACCGGTTTGAGCGGTCCAACGGCTTTTTTGAACACCCCTAGCTTTAGGACGGTTGGACCTTGGATAGAAAAAAGGTAGCCATTGACCCATTGTGGGCTAAAAAGTATGGATGTTGCAAAAGTTTGAACCTCGGCTTCCGAATAAAAATCCAAAAGCATTGCTAAAATTTCTCTAAATTAGAGAATAAAAAATCAAAATCTTTAAAAACATTTTCTTTCAACTCCAACAACTTTTCTATTTTAGAGAATCAATCATTACTTATATTATTAAAATATTCAATATATTTAATATTTCAACAATTTTTTTGTGGAAAATCATTAAAATATTATTTTCTCTATCCTATTAAGAGGGTCCTTCTCCTTAATTTTGATGAAAAATCATTAAAATAATATTTTCTCTCTCCTACTTGTAGATTATAGAGAATTCTCTATATTTAGATATTTTTTGATAATTCTCTATTTTAGCAAACCATATAGCAAAGTGTTGGAGAATAATAGCAAAGCAAAAGCCAGTTTTTTCTATTTTAGCAATGCTGTTGGAGATGCTCTAATATCTTCCTCTTTCTCCTACCAATCACTTGAATAAATATCATTATGCTATTTAATATAAACTTATATAATTCACGTTTTTTTCTTGATTTGACTTCATGGAATTTAGAAATAACAGATTTTTAATCCTTCAAATGTGCCAAGGCAAACTGATGATGGTCTGGGCCAAGGCAAACTGACGAAATAAATATATGGGTACATGTTGAATGTATGAGATCAGGCCAACTTGGTCCCTAGATTGTTCAATATATAACGAAAATACCTCATCGTGAAGATGCAAAGCTGAAGGGGTGACTGAGATTTGTGACGATATATGTCCAAAGCCCCCAAGAAAACAAGATTTTTTTGTCTCCTATTAGTTTGATGCCATTTTTAATCTGCACCACCAGCTTCAGCAGCCTTCTTCTCCCTCTGTTTCTCCCTCTTTTTCTTGTTTTTTAATGCATTCTTGCTCATTTCTCTGCAACATTTATACAAGAAAATCGATTTGATAATATGGCTATAAGTATTTTAAATACATGAGGATGCATCTATTTCTGCCAGTTTGTATGATGTAATAGGGGAATGTAACTGTAAGAATACTTACGCTGAAGGGCTTCCTCCGAAGAGCTGCATCAACAATTACCATCAGAAACCGAGTCAGAAATACCACAAACGAAAAAAATAAGAGTCGCAATAAATTTGCTGCTCAAGTCATTAAAGATACATTTTTCACGTATTTAAGCATGGACTTGCATACAACAAGAACCTAACACTTGCATCTGAACCTTGGGAGGAGGATATAAAGCTAATTGTAAAAAGGGCCACACTGAACCGAGGCTAATTTGCTTTCAGAGGGCTGGGAGGGAAGTATTTGTGCAGACTCTACCCCTAGCATTTTGCAAAGAGATTGTTTTGGTGATTTGGGGTAACACCACTAGAAGGAAAATTCAAAAGAAAACCATAAATATTTTGAAAAACTAGGAACCAACTATTTCATGTATTATTCACGATGAATCATGAATATCATGTATTTTCACCATGAATATCAAGTATTTTCACCATGAATAATTTTTATCGTAAATATCTATCACGACATTCATTATGAATAATAAAGCATGAATAGTTGGTTCCCAGGTTCTCAAAATATATTAACCGTTCTCATTTGAACCAGCCCCACGCTATTAGTTGCCAACATTCATCCCCTTTTACTGATGCATAAAACTGATGTGCTGTGTTTCTACGAACAAGAACAGTAAAATTGTAGGGTCATGATATTAAGTTCCAACAAAATATAAGATAAAATGTATCAAGTTGCACCTCTGCCTGTTTGGCAGCTGCGACCTTCGCATGGGGTGGTTGATATGCAGCAGGTTTCTTCTGAACAGGAGGATTGGTGGTCATCGGTTTCACAGAGGCCTGGGAAGATTTTGACCCTGGTCCTAAATGATAACAATACAACTTCAGTTCTACGACTGAAACATGCAAAATTTTGGTCCAAAACAAATAATAAGAAGTCTATGCATACAGAACCTTGTGGTTTGCTTTCCACTTTTAATGAGCCAACAGACTTGACAAGTTCTTCAAGTTCACCAAATTTATCAGGTGAATCTGGTTTCCAATCGACCTGTGAGAAGAGTTAGCCCAGCAACTTGTAGGACAAAAGTGAAAGAATAGGAGAAGTTTGCAACCCTCAGTGATATATGATTACCAAATAAACTTACCTGATACAATTTCTCAAACATCTTCTTAAAGAATCTTGACCCATTGTAATGGAAGATTTTAATCCTACAACAATAAAAGTGTTAGGCTGTTAGCAAATGAACCTTGTTTTGTAATAGGATCGATTCTAAATATCAGTGAGTGCTATAACAATAGTAATCTACCACTTACATCTTGCATAAACAAACAAAAATTAAGACTAGGGCAGCCATTGCTAGAACACTTGAATATTAAAACAATCAGCTTCAGCTGCCTGCCAAAATTATTTGATATTGCCTCTCTTAGAAAATCAAATAGTTATTTTGTAAGTTAAAATTTGTTATGGATACCAAAAACTTCTTTTCAAAAGCGTTGAACTTCAACGAAAACTACAAAGTGGAATATGATGATTAGCAACCAATTCTTTTTTATTATTTTCATGTTAGGAAGTACTAGGTTTAAAATTAAAAAAATTCCCAAGTGTTCTAATTTTATGCCACAAAATTGCTTCTTTTTACTTAAAATAGTTATTTAATGAGGCAGGGGAAAGCGAAAGGGGAGGTTGGGGGGGGGGGGGGGGGAGATGATTCTCAGCCACACGATATTTGTTTTTGTTGGCTAATTAGCATAGGAGAAGTGACACTAAGGGAACGATAAGGCCCTGGGCCCGACCAAATCCCCATATAGGTACGGCTTTATCTGGGAGAGGCGGATACACAGTGGTTGGGAGCTTTTCAAAGCCACATTTAGGAGTGCCAAGATGCCTAAAGAGCAGAGGCTTAGTGTGGTGGTGCCTTTGTATAAGAAAAAAAGGCGACGCACAACATTGTGGTAATTATCGAAGTATAAATTACTTGGTTACATCAAGAAATTATGGGAGCGAGTGCTTGAGGCTAGGGTGTGGAGTGAACGGAGGTGAAGAAGAACCAATTTGGTTTCATCTGTAGGCTGATTTACGAACAAGGCGATACACCTCATACGCTCAAGGAGAAGTGTAGGGAGTGTGGTAGGGACTGAGGACTTACACATGGTGTTCATAGACTTGAAAAGGGCTTATGATAGCATGTTGCGCGACATGATTTGGAGGAGTCTAGGGAAGGCGGAGGTATGATGGAGTTCTTTTAGGGCACCGCTCCTTTGTCAATGGGATGCATGTGCTGAGTTACCGGTGGCGTCTACCCTTTTACAACGGAGTTCTTTTAGGGAGACTTATGATATGTAGGATCCCCATTGACGCGATGGAGTTTTTTCCTGTAGCCATAGGGCTACATCAAGGATCAGTGCTAAACCCATTCCTATTTGTCGTGATCCTAGATGAGATTTCCCGAGGGATCCTGAGAATTGTCCCATGGGTATATGCTATTGCGGACACCATTATGTTGGTAGTGGAGTCCAAGGTAGAGCCATTGAGGTGAACGATAGGTTGGAGCAATGGAGGTTTGCTTTGGAATCAGAAGGCCTATGGATTAGCCGACCGAAAACATATGGTGCACTTTCAGTGGAGAGTGTATCAACGAGGGAGTGGAAGTCAACATGGGGGGTTTCAAGTATCTAGACTCCATGAGTGAGGTCAATGATGACATAACACATTGCATAGAGACAGGGTGGCTAAAGTGGACTACCACGGCGGTGCTGTGCGACAAGACGGTTCCATTAAAACCGAGGGAAATTTTACAGGGTAGCCATTAGACCAACTATGTTGTATGGGTCAAGTGTAGGCGATAAAGAAGGCCCATTATTGGAAGATGGAAGCTGCCTAAATGAGAATGCTTAGATGGACCTTTAGTCAAACCAGGTTTGACACGATATGAGGTCTTTAGAGCGGTGTTGGGAGTTGTGCACATTAGGGATAAGTTGAGAGAGGGAAGATCGTAGTGGTTTGGCCACATTCGTAGGAGACAGATGGCGGCTCCAGTGAGGAGGATAGAAAGTGTGACAGTCGAGGTGGCCAGGAGAAGGGGTAGGCTGAGGAGGACGTGGGATGAACAACTGAGGTTAGACATGACAGCATTAGGCATTTCTGAGAACATGAGCTCTGATAGGTGTATTTGGAGACGTGGGATTAGGGTAGCAGACTAGAAGCAGGGATCTGACTAATGGTCAAGGGCTGGAGAGCTATAGGGTTGAGGGTAGGGTTAGTAAGCCGGCAGTTAGGATACCAGAGTACTATGTTAGAGCAAGGGTGTGTCATGTGTGGTTTTTCTTACCTTGGCTACTTTTTCTTGTATCTACTTCTGCCTGTATGGTGTTGTTTACTTCTAACTCAATTTTCTTGTGGCTAGTGTCTTGTGTCTTGTTTCAGGTTCTTCTTTGGCCCTCACCTATTGCATTTTCCTTTATTTCTTTGGGGAACTCTCTACTTATCTTGCACACATCTCAAGTCGGGGGTCTTCACAGAAACCTTTGCTCTACTATATGAGGGTAGAGATCAGGTCTATATACATCTCACCTCCAAAGCCGACCTCACCCTCGGCCCTCCAAAATAAGAAGACCCCACCTCCAAGTGAAATATACAGAGGTCGTTTGGTTTGGTTTAATAATTGAAAGGCACAAGAAGTTTGTTACTTTTCTATCATGGACTTTCAGAAAACAGAGATGGCTCTCTACAGTTGCAGAATGCAGCTCAACAAGAACATACCCATTGTCAACTTGTAGCCTTGGAGCTGTTGTGGCGGTCATGAAATAGCGTCCATCAGGGGACCATTCGCTTGTCACTGACCATTCAGCCTTGGTGGTCCCAAGTTGCTTTTTCTCTACGTAGTCCCAAAATGCCTGAAAATTGCATCACAAGTTAGTAAGCTATATGAGCAAAAGGGATCATATAGGCATTGTATTATATCTGCTAGAGCTACTCTTGGATGCTTGCAACACGAATTATAAGAAAAAAACATTTCCAGCCAGATCACATAAGTCAACATAGGAGCTTTGTTGAGCTGAGCAATCAATGCAGCGAACGATAGACGGATAGAGAGCAGGAGACCATAGAGTTTTTATGATCTCACCAATCTAGGATATCATCAGATTACGAAAAATAGTATATCAGATAAAAGAACCCGATTCTAACTTCTTAATTTAATAGGATGTTATCTAAACATAGAAGAATACTGATACTTCAAAACTTAAGATAGCTTGGAAGCAAGAGAGCAAGACTGGGACATAAAGAAATTTGGTAAAGCTTAGAAGTGTCTTCAGCTGAATGATCTATAGCTATGTGTGATAAGTTGGTTTCTGGTATATGAGTTTTTTAGGTGAAAGTAGTTCCCAACAGATGAAACTGAGACTTTGGAACCAGATAGTATATTGAGGTTTGAAAATGCTTTTAGTAGGTGGCTACAGTATGATGCAATGACAAAACTTTAGGACTACAAAAACTTCGTAGGTGGAGGAAGAGTACTCAGCCACAATGACGAAATAAAAAGACATCCAAAGCTGGACCCGTTGCAGGACCGTCAAACTTTTTTTTTTTTTTTGGTAAAGGAGTATCCCAGACCACTTTGGGCCCGGACTAATCTCCTGGAAAACAGGCCTATGGCCCGCGGGCATTCATCCCGTGGCCACAATGCTGCGAGTGGGGTCGAACCCGGGCAACCGCTATGAAGTCCCCATGCTCTTACCACCACGCGACAACCTTGTGGTTAGGACCGTCAAACTTATGAACCATACAATGGGAGTGGTTGAGTGGATTACTGAAATATCGCTCAAGGATTGAGACAAGGTCTGTCAGAAAATTCATCTGGTGAACTCTTCTTTGAGTTTTTATTTTTAAGGCTTAAAATGAAAGAAGGAAATGCAACCTATTTATACTTCTCAATTCCAACTTCAACTATCACTCAACTACATGTAACAATAAAAATAACCAGACAAGCTGACTTCGCAATACAACCTAAATAACTCCTCAATGCTCCCTTTCTTCTGCTTTCTTCTAGGAACACGGTTAGAAACTCTACAATCCACCACTGATGGTATCATAGTCAATAGGACAAGTTACAGATATGCATGTGGTTTTCATCTATTTAAAGAAGGCACAAGATAGATGTTAGGATGAGATGGGCCCCTGGATTTTTTTTTTGCTAGAAGTATGTTAATGTGATTAAGGATACTAGTGGACGCAAAACTAGCATAAGTACGGGTGCCAGTGACGCTTAAAACAGGATGACACCATTAGATTAGTTATACCTGAGCTCATAAAGACTTCCAAGGTAAAATTATATGGTGTGTGCTGTTCGTCAGTATTAATCTGAGACTAGATCATGCACCAATACATAGTGAATCACATTTTAGAATCCTCTCCCCAAGGTAAAATTAAATGGTGTGTGTTGTTCGTCAATATTATATGGTGTGACACAATTGATTTGATCGTCACATTCAAAATTCTCTCACCGAAGGTTCATGTGTTATGGTTCAATTAATGGATATGACTTCATAGTATGTATCTTAAAATTCCTTGAGCAGATGCTGCTCTTAAGCATGCAAAACACTGAATCCAATTTTAAGTCACAAACCTCAATAGCAGAGGTACACACTCTAAAGTAAGGGAATGGGTATACATGATTTCTTTCCACAAGTCCTTTCTGTTGCTAATATGGCTTCTTTAATCCATCATTCAACATTATTTTATTATAAAGACTTTACAGAAGCGTTTGCTGGTTAGGGTGCAGGAATAGATTCACGCCCTTGCCACATGTCCCATGCAAAATACAGAAGTCCAGTATATAATAGAGAATGCAAGGGGCTGCATATTCGAGGTATAGAGAATATGCCAGCAAAAATTCCAAAAAATGACACTTGATCGCTTGAAATTTGCATCCATTGACTTGGAGCAAAGTTCAAGCAAAACGTTTGATTATTGCCATATATCTAAAGTACCCTTTAGAAAGACAAATAAAAGAATCATGTAGACCCCCACCAACACCATCAATTTATTTGTGAGTGGTAGAAACAATGATAATGGGAAAATACATAACTTATACCTGGAATCTTTCCAAAAAATGTTGCAAATATCATAAGATGCCCCAAGAGGAGAAAGTCTTTCAATTTCAAGGGGCATAGGAAGCATATATTTTCCAGCGCAGAGCAGCATTGCGCTGCTTCAATTAACTCAGGGGAGGGGGAAAGAATAACAAAAAGGACTGATGTTGATAAGTTGCATTGCAGAGAAATATGTCTAGAAACAAGAAAAGAAGACAGGTATCACCATCTGGAAACATACCATGTCACCTGGTAAGTTACCAAAGCCAGCGACACATATAACTGTAGAAAAAAGATTAAGGCCAAAACATTCTCGAAACAATATGCACTGCCAGCAGTGAGAAATCACTTCCTCTTTTTGGACGTATTTCAGCATGCAGAGCGTAAGCAACAAACTATATCTTGAAGGATACACTTTCCCTTTGGGTTCCAGCGAATGGTATTGTAAGGGCCAGTCCCAAGCTCCAGCAGAGGATTGCACTTCTTGTCAAAGATTGTCGCCATCGCAGGCATAACTATCGCATGTCAAGTAAACAGAAAATACGTATCGAGTATTGACAAAAAGAATCTTAAAGACCAAGTGACTCACTCACCCTCCAACCTATCCCCGGCAGAAATGACATAAAAGCACATGGAAGAGAAATAAAAATATACCTAAAATGTCAAAAAAGCTGTCACAGTGGGAAGTAGTTGCATATATGAATAATGAAAAAGCAAAATAAGTGCAATATTAGCCATAAAAATAGGTGAAATATGTAATACATGATCCACAATCTCCAATATATAGTTGTATGAAGAAAATTGAAAGCACAACTTCCAAAAGCATATTCCCTCCCATTTACATAACAGCTTCAGCCTTAAATATTAGCTATATTTATCTTAGCCATCAGTTTATATGTATTCTAGAATGAAGAGAAGGATACATCCATAAACAACTGCGAACTCTTTTCCTGAGTATGACCATTGAACATCATGTACAGGCCCTTCTTTACCTGCCAAAATTTTAATCAGGTATCAAACACCTATTGAAACATATTATATGCTTGATAATTCTTGTGGCTTCTGATATTGTGCATTTGGTAGAACATTTGAAAGTGTTTTTAGCTTACATGATCGTAGCCTAAATGGGATTTTATATTTGTTTGTAAGAAAGACAAACTTACGTAGGGGCACAAGTCCATCATGAGTCCCATCTAAAGTCAAGTAATATAACTTTGATTCTCCATAGTAACTCTGGTTGGTTTTATCAACATCTGACTGCACCACAACTAGAACCCCTGTAGAACCATAGTTCCAATGTTGCTGCACTGTTGAACACCGGAAGAAACTTCTACGAGCAATGGGTTGACTCTGAGAATCAGGTGCACATGCATATATCTGAACGCTACCAGGCATTCCCTACAGATCAAGATAAATCAGGTAAAACATCAAGAATGAAGCCCTCATCAATGAGAAAGGCAAGAAGCGGACACTTGCCAGGGGGGTTCAGTGTTTCCTGAACCAAACAATGCCTGCAATCTAGAAAACACTCCATTCAGTATGAAACACCATCATGTTTCTCCATGGCGATAAACTGCTAAGGCTTGTAACACTCAAGTAGGCTATGTATAATGAACATAAAGTTGAGAAATTCTGAAAAAGAATGAAGTCGATATACTTTTCATCTAGCAAAAATATACAACTTCCTCCTTGTAAATGTGCAATTTTACTTGGGCATGCGTGCTTAGGCACCTCTTAGTCCATTTCAAATAAATTTTTTGAAACTATTTACAATAATAAGATTTTATAAATAAACTACCTCGTATTAGCTAAGTGGACCAGGAAGCACTTAAACATGCTTACCGAATTCAACGCAAGTATAAAATTTAAGATGGAAGCTCATCACTTTGTAATTACCAAGTTCGTCTAGGCACTCTATGCATCTCTCTCACTCCAGCTGCTAAATAATATTCACTCTAGTGAAATGTTGGGTGCCACAAGCCCCAAGTCTATCAATCTCCGACATTTAAAGCAACTATGGTGTTATACAAGGAACATGCCCCCAGAGACATCACAGGCCTACATAAACAACTGACAACCATGTGTAGCATGTAAATGAAATCAAAATGTTGTGTAGCATAGCATGTAGCCTATATTCCCTTCAGGCATCAAATTGAACTCTTAACTAACACATGCTGCACTATTTCTATCCTCGTCATTTGTTTAGATCATTAGACAAGTATGCCTTCATATGTTATCCTCAGATTCAAGATTGCAAGAGCTCAGTAGCCTAGAGAGTTACTGGGCAGAAACCTGGATTCAAGCCATACGCCCTAGTGAAAAAAGGTATATCTTGCAACAATGAAGTACCAATAGAAACTTATAATGTCAGTATCCTATATATGTAATCTAATCTTCTACCATTTTTCCTTTCTGCTTCTTCTAAGGTTTCCTTTAGAGTGAACTTCATAAATATAATGCTGCTAGTTACAAACCTTAGATTCTGGAACAAATGCAGCCACATGAGATCCTGGTTTCTTAGAAAGCTCTGCTGCAGCAATTCCAGGAATCCTGATCTTGTGCACGATGCCTTTGGAAAAATCACCAGTATCAAAAAACTGAAGCTCATTTGTTGCCATACGAGAAGCAACTGCTTCATCAGAGCTAAATCTGATAGATGGCCTGAAGCATTATAAGTCAATCACAGGTAAAGCTGCATGGAACTTAAAGAATCAAATAGCAGAAGCATATAGTGCAGACCACAAATATAAAATTTACCATGTTGCTTTAGTCATGTTCTTCTGGGACAGAGTATAAACTGATTCTCCTGTCTCTGTCTTCCATAAGGTGACGTTCTTTTCTTGCGGTGATGAAACTTTCTGGAAGGTCTGTAGATAAGTTCCACAAGGAGACAAAGCAGCCGCAAGAATGTTGGGGGATTCAAAAGATCTTATCTCTTTTGAGCTTTTGCAATCATAGATGCTAATGGTAGACTCAGACTTTATCACCATTAATTTGGATCCATCTTCACTAAATTTTGCACTTGTGCAGGGAACTCTATCGAGCTTGATACTGGGTTGATTATTAGTAAAAGGTGGTCCATTCCATATAGCTAAACCCCCGGGTTCTCTAACTGGGAACAAGGATGGCCACAACAAATTTCACATTAGAGGAAGTGAGGAACACAATACAGCATTATGAAGATTGAAGCCCACCCAATTCATTATTTTCATTTCATGAGTGATCAAATATGCAAACTAAAATTACTTGTAATTTAAATGATTTGATAGACTCTGCCAAATTCAATTAAAATCAAAATAGTCACATGTGTGTTCCATTTGCCAAAATGTCCAACTTCTCAGCAGAGAAGCTATGTTCTTTTACAATACCGCAAGTAACAACAGTCTAACCACTATCATTAGGTTGGATATAAATATATGACGCCTATTAAAGCCAATCAATTTCGTGCTTCAGACTTATAAACGTTACTAAACACTACACATAAGCTGCAACTGAGTATTGATTTATGGTAGTTCAGGAGCTGCAGATTAAATTACCTAAAATCTCCAACGCCGGCGATGAGTTTGCAACTGACATTACAGGTCCGTCTGAAATCTACCTGAACAAAATGATTGAAGAAACAACAAAGATGTTCTTAACAGAACTTAAAAATTAAGATTTTTCTGTTAGAAGTTGATCACATACAGACCTGAAACAAAACTTTAACAACTTCTAGCAGCTGTG
Source organism: Arctium minus (assembly GCA_954870635.1). Lineage (NCBI taxonomy): Eukaryota > Viridiplantae > Streptophyta > Magnoliopsida > Asterales > Asteraceae > Arctium > Arctium minus. Next base: position 151,083,270 of record OX941081.1, read on the forward strand.
TCGGATCAAAAGAAATCACAAAATGGTGCAACAATTCAGCGTCATGCATAAACAATATAAACCCTAACCGAACATGAATTAGTACGGACGTGATAAAATCGAGTTCAAACTAAAAGCAATTTCAAAGGCTGAACAGAAAATCTTGCCGGAGAGATGGCAGGTAGACGTTTGGAAAGAGCGGTAGCCGGTAGGGTTTAAGATTGTTTGCCTTTGCTGGTTGATTTTAGCCAAAAATATAAGGTCTAGATTTGTAATAACAAATTCCACAAGGTCTTAAACGTAAAATTATAATGAAATTAAGAGAATCATTTTTTTGGTCCCCGTGGTATATCAATTATCATGGTTTTGGTCCCAAAACTTCATTTATTACATAAAAGTAGGGGTGTTTGTGGTCCGATTTTGGTGGTTTAACCCTCCAAACCATAAACCAAACCGGTTAAACCGGACCACAAAAAGGCGGTCTGGTCTGACCGCTTTAGACGGTTTGGGTCTCTTAGGTAGCGTTTGGTACGCAGACATGATTGGACGGGACTGGACAGGACAGAACTGGACAGGACTGGACAGGACAAAACAAGAGGCTAGGACAGGACTGGACGGGACTGGACAAGACAAGACAAGACAAATGTTTGTCTTGTGTTTGGTATGACTAGGACTGGATAGGACAGGACTGGACAAATTTCCCTAAAAGTTTTTTTGATGATTTTATATATCATATAATAGTTATAAATAACACAAATAAAGTATATCTTTAAATAATTTAATTAAAAAACATTTTTATTTTTTAAACGATTTTCATACATATAAATACATAGAAAAACAAGGGTAGGAAATTTGAATGAAGAATCTGAAATAATTGATGGTAGTTCGAAAAAAATCTTATTCATATAAAGAAAATATAATATTTGATTCAATTTGTAATATCTTAATGAATTGGCGGATGCATAGTTGCAACGACAGGTAAAGATAAATGCGATGGGTGGCTCGTGAAGGACGGTAGTTGTGAAGAACGTCAAAGATAGTGGATGGTGGTGGTGCAGGTGGTTGTTATGGTTGATGTGGTGGAGGTATAGGTGGTCGACGATGGTAGTGGTGTAGTTGTGGACAGGGGTAATAGAGGTTATTGTAGGGGAGGAAGAGGCGGAGGTCACCGACGGTAGTTGGCGGTAAGCGTCGGTGGTGGCGGCGGCAATGGGTGGCGGTGATCGGTGGAGGTGGCGATAGGCGGTGGTTATGGATGTGGTGGAGGAAGTTGTAGTAGTGGAGGAAAAGGTGGAAGTGGTCGACGATGGTTGGTGGTGGCTACCAGTGGCCGTTGATGGTGGTGGCGGCCAAAGGTGGTGGTGATCGGTGTTAGTGGAGGTGGTCGACGATGGTAATGGTGGTGGCGATGGCCGATGGTTGTGGAGGTGGTGGATGAGGTTGTTATGGTGGAGAACTAGGTAGAGGTGGCCGATGGTGGTTGGCGGTGGCTACTGGTGGCCGCCGATGGTGGTAATGGCGGCGATGGGTAGTGGTGACCCTTAAGACTAATACCATATTAGGATTATTCATCAAATAGTGGTAAATCAATGATTTTTAGTTTCTGTCTCACTTTTGTCCCATGTTGTTCCACCTATTTTGGTGGAACAAGAAAATACCATTTTTTGTCCCATCTTGTCCCACCTGGTCCAGTCTCTGTCCCTGTCCCATGTCGCGCCAAACGTGGGACAGTGAATTTTTGTCCTGTCCCATGTCACGCCAAACGTGGGACAGTGAGTTTTTGTCCTGTCCCGTCCCATCCAGTCTGCAAACCAAACGCACCCTTATGGCTTTAAACTAAAAAAAAATAAAGTCTATATCAAAAATAAAATTTCTAAAATTATTAAAAAATAGTATATCGAATTATAAAAGAACCTTTATATATTAAATTAAAAAAAAATTGAGCAAGTTGAGAAAAAGTTAAACAAGTCCACCAACAATGGTTGAATTTTGGATATAGTCGAAGAACGGTTTGGATTTAGATTTGAAGTTTTAACGGATCTTAGAACTTTGTCAATTTATATAACACAGAATTGAGAAAATGAAAACTATAGACATAATTATTTGACGAACTTTTTCTAATTGAGTCATAAAAGTTGAACATACAACATGAAAACTAAATATGATTAAAACATGCGTATTTTTTGCGGTCGGTTCGGTCTAGACCGCTCAAAAAAAGGGTCAAATCGCATACTAGACCGAACCAAGCGGTTTGGCTATTTTTCAGACCAGACCGCTTAAATCGTCAAAAACGGTTCAGTTTAATTTGGTTCGACCGATTTAAACGGTCCAACAGTTTTTTTGAACACCCCTACATAAAAGATATGTAGTTTACACTTTTTCGTTGTTTTTGTCCCGGTACTAAACGGACATGGACATCCACCTTGTCCATTGCCTATGAAGGCATTTTGGTCAATTTTATTCTTCTTTATCTAAATATTTTTTTAATTAATTTACTAGTTTTCTTTTATTTTAACATGCATTAAATCTGTAAATTTTCATCTTTAATCTTCATATTTCTTTAAACTTCTAAATCAAAACATAAATCTTTAAATCAAATATGTGTCTAGCTCATGTAACAAGTAATAACCGGTAAGTTTCCTATTTATTTATGGGTGTTGTTATCCCTACCCCCCTGTTCACTCACAAAACCCTCCATACCCTCTCCTACCTCACTCACATACCCCTATAAGAGGGGGTATAGATAGAATTCACCTTATTTATTCTTTTCATTATTATTATTACTAGTGTGGGCCTTGTACGATTATAAGATCATGATATGTCAAAAGAACAAACTACAAATTATAATTCTACACGATTTTCACGATCGTGTTCTAGCAAATGTTATTCCTCAAGGTTGCTATCAACATTCTTAAATAGGAATGTTTGAAGTTATGAGCTTTAATATAAGATAAGATGAATAGTTGGAAGAAGTGAATGATTTGGAGTTATGTAATGAATTGAATTAATATAAAAGAAGATGGATGGTTTGGAGTTAAAATGCAAATATTTAAAAGAAAAACATAAATTGACAACAATTATAGTAGTGGATATTTAGAGAATGAATGAGAAAAAAGAAAAATATGTTTCTAGGCTTTAGAAGAGGCCACCTCATCACTCATAGATTCTTCTTTAATATATATATATATATATATATATATACACATATATATATATAGGGTCATTCAAGGGGAGATCATGATTGTTTGTGATAATCGTGAGATCCAATATGAGCCACATATTAGATGATAAATTAGGAAATTATTAAGTTTGGTAATTTTGACTGAAATTTAATTAAAAGGGCATTTTAGGTATTTGAAAAAAAAATCTCTCTCCTCTCACCTCTTTCCAGCCTCCATCAGTCGACTTTCGATGAACTTTATTCTGACGAATACCCAAAATATATTGTGTTACACTGTGATTACCAATGTGATGCACTCAAAGTACATTGTGTTACATTGTGATTACTATTGTGATGCACTCAGAGAACATTGTGTTACACTGTGATTAACATCGTGTTACACTATAATTACTATTGTGATGCACTCAAAAACATTGTGTTACATTGTGATTAACATTATATTACACTGTGATTAACATACAAATGTGATACCCATTATGATACGAAGGTAATACCAGATGTGGTACCACTATGATTCCAACTGTGTTACATTGTGATTACCATACAAAATACTCTATTTCTTCATAGTAAATTAGGGTAATTGAAATTAGAATGGGTAAGTGTGTGATTGGAATTTGGAATGTTTCAAATAAGGAATTGATTTTTTTTATAAAAAGAAATTTCAAATTATCAATTTACCAAATTATCCTTTTGCTTTATTTTAAAAACAAAATTAATTATATTAAATGAGTGGCTCACGTTGGATCTCACGGTTATCACAAACAATCTAGATCTCATTTGATTAGGCCCCTATATATATATATATAGGGGTGGTATCAATTGGAAACCAAGTTTCATTAGAAACTTTGAAAACCAAATTTCAGTCATTGATCTTTATAATCAATGTTTAAGATTCATTTGAATATATATGGTAGTAAATTAATTAATTTATTAATAATAAATAAAAGTAATAGATGAAAAGGGTAAATATGTCTTTTGATTTTGTGTCTCAAATATGGCAAGATAGATTTATTTTATTTAGATTTAATGTATATTGATTTCTTTTTGTAAAAAGTTGTTTATTTAATTATGTAATGTATTTTTATATAAATCTTATCGGCTGGTATTATTTTGTTATAATTTAATTTATACTTTTTTCTATAAATTGTTGTTATTATTATTATTGTTAGATTTTATGTAAGAAAATAATTTTTTTAATTTCATTTTATTATAAAATTTCCCACGCAATCTAATATTGTGATGAAACAGAATGAATTTGTGGATTACAGATTTCATTGGATTACAGAATTCATTGGATTACAGATTTCATCAGGTTCATCGTGTTAGCATTATTGTTTCATAATGAAACATGATGAATTTATGACATTTTTGTTAACTTCCTATTTTTGTTTCATTACCTATTCAGTTGCATATCCGTATATGAAAATAGATTCATCAGGTTCATCGTGTTACCATTATTGTTTCATAATGAAAATAGATTCATCAGGTTCATCGTGTTAGCATTATTGTTTCATTATTACCATATGTAAGCTAAATTAAAATTAAATAATTTACCTAAATTAAATATCTTATTTTTAAATTAATCAATGATTATTATTACCATATATAAACTAAATTAAAATTAAATAATTATTAATATAATAATAATAACAGTTACCATATATATTATGAAATAATGTAAAAGACAAAAATAACATTTTCAATTAAAAATAAAAATAAAAAAAAGAAATTCACTGATTGGTTGATTTCGGTTTCCAAAGTTTCCAATGTAATACTGGTTTCCAATTGATCGCTCCCCTATATATATATATATATATATATATATATATATATATATATATATATTGATTATTATTGATTATTGGTGGTCTGTGGTTCAAATAGAACTTTTGGTTGATGTTAAGGGGCTTTTTGGTGAATTAGCAAGGGTTTAGAGGGATTGGCCTTATTCTTTCTCTTAGGTGGTGTTTGGTTTGGAAAATGTATTTTTGATAGAATTGAATCAGGAAATGAATTTGACTTTAAATAAATTGGAATGGAATGTTATCACGTTTGATTACGCGTTTGGTTGGCAGACATTGAAATGGAATCTGTCAAAAAAATTAGAATATTTATGTTTGGTTAATGTAGCTTTGAAATTGGAATAAAATCTTGTTAAATGACCAAAATACCCTTTTTTTTATTTTGACTTATTTTTTTAAACTAAAAATACTTTATTAAAATAATGCCTATGTTACATATGGATTTTTCAGATGCCAGCAAATGTATATTTTCTCTTTCCAAAATTAAATATTATTCTAATAATGATAATAGTTGATTATTACTTATAGATATAAGTTTTAATAATTATAATAAATATATTAGTTTCTTTACTTATAATTTGATCATTGTCTTACATTTAAAAAAACGGGCATGCTTAAAAAAGCTGACATAGATATGTAAAAAAATCGAATGGTTTTTTTAATTGTATTTTTTCCTAAAAATTATTTAAATTTTAAAATTAAGAGAGTAGAAAATCAAGCGTAAAGTAGAGAATGAACATTTCATTCCATCAATATACCACTTTGTTGCCAAGGAATGTTAAGATCCCTTATTTGTGGAATTCACTGATATTGAAGATTCATTCCCTAAAAACCAATGAACCAAACGAGGGAATGAAATTTGGTCAAAGGAATTCAACATTCCAATTCCATTAAATTCCTCCAGAATCTACAAACCAAACGTCATCTTATTCCTTCCTCCAACTGTTGTAACACCCCGAATTTTGGGTTAGACATCCTTTCACGTTTTATTTTGTCACCTATAATATAATTATGTTTCGGGAAGTTTTATTCTAATTAAAAAAAGTAGATATGTTAAGGCTATATCGATATTCGTGGGTTTTAGGTGTGACGGGAGCTTTCAGGTCAAATTTTGGAAGTTCGAGGCCTGAAGGGGGTACCCAGCGAGAATTCCCCGCGACAATGCCTTTGGGCATTGCCGCATGTCAAAGTCGCGAGGGACACCCCACCCTCGGTACACTTTCAACGAGTATGCCCGACAACTATGCTCGGGGCATACTCGTGTGTCATTGTCGCTCTGAAGCCCCCTCCCGCGGTACATGTTGGGCGACATTGCCCCGCGATTATGCCAAGGGCAATGTCGTTAGTCATTGTCGTCGACAGGCTTTGCCCTTTAAAGTGCTTGACCGACTTTTAGCTCACTTTGTCAAACTTTTGGAATTTAAGGAACCTGCGATTCTCCCTCCCTTAGGTACGATTTCTCCTATCCCTTTTGTTCCTTCCCTTGCATTTAATGGTAACCCATCTAATCTATGGATATTAAATGTAAGCCTTAAGGTTCTCCTACCTCCTTTGAGTATTTCATTTCAAAATCTCCAAGCTCCAAGATCTCAAGTCATACTAGGGTTCCCTAAATTTTAGGGTTTTTCATCTACAAACCCTAAGGTGAGTTTCTCAACCCTTACCCTACCATAAATGCTATTATTTGCTTATGTGTGATTTGTAGGTACTTTGAGTCTTAACCTAAAATTAGGGTTTTGGGGGATTTTGTTTAAAGGTGGATCTTTGGTCCTCATTTGGATATATTTAATGAAGATGATGGTCACTATATAACCCAATAAACATGAAATGGGATTTGTACTAGAGAAGGATCATTTCTTACAAAAGTGGTCTTGGGTCCAAATGAACATATAATTGTAGCTAGTCTCATCTCTTTAGTTTATTTAAAGGATTGCTTGATGTTGAAAATATGCTACTTTAATATGAATATGAGATATGCAAAGTCATGAGCAATCATATGTAAAACGTGGATATATGTTATAGAATGGTAATGAATCATTGCATCGGTAATGTTGTCCTCACTTGTTTATGATCATATTTTGATGTTGAAGTCTATTTCCTTGTGCACGAGGATTTAGATCATATGATATATGTGGTTAAAATTGTTGGCCACGTTGGGTCACTAGCAAGTAGGCAATGGGGGACTTTATAGTCCTTGAGGTGTAACTTGTCTAGATTGGATAGGCAATAATGTCCCATAAGTTCTTGAGGTGTAACTCGACGGAGTAGGTAATAAAGGCAATCAATGGTTTGAGGTTGTGATGTATTGATGGCATGGGAACTAGAACTGGGATATGAGGTGTAATCCAATAACATCACGGGTGACTCCATTCACGTGTTCTTGTCACCCCGATGGAAATGGTCTCCCCGTATTTCAAGAGGTATCTCTTGTGTGTTCATGTTCAGGTTTTGGAACATCGTTGCAAAGTTAGGCAAATGATATTTGTAGCACCAAAAGGACCGGGTAAGAAAAGTTTTGTATTATGATTATCTTACATGTGAACTTTTTAATTTATGTGATCTCACTAGGCTTTGTCCTAACACTTGTCTTGGTATCATGTTGGTTCACAGGTCCTACTGGCGGTGTGCATAGGGTACCTTGATTCGTCGGTCGTGCACCTAGGAGTACTTGAAGGACCGGGCTTTTGGGAAACTTTTGAGAAGAGTGTTTTGGAGATATAGTGTAACACTCTAAAAATTTGACGAATAAAAATTCAAAAAAATTCGGCAATATGACGTCTAAAACACGAAGGCCCAAAATACCCTGTAAATATACATTTCCAAAAGAACGAATTCCAATATTCAAGGCAACTACAAACCCAAGTAAGAATGTTAGTTTGCACTATAAAGTTTGCACAAATAATGGGACATCAATAATACAACAACCTACTTAATCTAGGATTGTTTCAAATCTAGATTAAAATGGGTGTTGCGAATTCACTATATACTCTCTTCACAAAAATCCCCCAAAAGACCGGCACTTCGAGAACTCCTACGTGCCCGGTTGAAAAGGCCGACATCCTAGTTTCCTCTACGAGTAGGATCTGTGATGAAGCAACAACCACAACAAGTGTTAGGACGAAGCCTAGTGAGATTTCATAAGTTATGCAATTCATAAACATTAGTATCATAATTAAATAAAGCAATATTTGGGTTACCGAACTCCATCGTCTCACAGTTACTGTTTCCACCGCAACCATAAACTTGTACCTGAATACAAATATACAAGAGATAACCCTTGAAATACGGGGGAGACCCGTTTCTATCAGGGTGATGTTTACACAGGAGTGGAGTCACCCATGATGTTAATGGATTACACCTCATGCCTCGGTCTTAGTTCCCATGCCATAACGACATCACAACCTCAGACCGTATTTACTGCCTTTATTGCCTACTACGTCGAATTACACCTCAAGGTCTTACGGAACATTATTGCCTATCCATATCTAGACGAGTTACATCTCAAGGGTCCACGACCCCTTATTGCCTACTCCCTAGTAAATTACAATGACCAATACAAGGTCCAGATAATAAACAACTACCTCCTCATGCACAAGGAGTAGTATTCACATTCTTATCAGGTGATCAACATTTGCTAAGCATTTATAACCACTTATACGCCTCTTTGCTACATGTAATTAACGGTCATCTTTACTTATCAAGGTACCATATTCCTCATAATCACATATATGTAGTCACAAGGGTTTATTTTACTCATACTATATCTTCATAAAGTTATCAGCAGTTAGGTCAAAACCATGACAACAAGGGTTTCCTCATGAACTCATCATACAAGCATGATGTGTGTCCCAGTGAGTAATCATTCAATCAAGTAAGTCAATAAACAATACTATAATGCAAACCTGGTATTGATTAATCAAACGATTACAATTGTTCTTGACCAGAAATCGAAATCTCTCTCTGCTTCTTGTTCACGGCGCACCACCACAACAACCTCTCTCAATATTAATTTCTCAATTAAGCTTCCTTTTCCTCTAACCTAATTAACACTAAATAAAACCATTTTATACTTAGGCCTTACTAGCCTAATGGGCTTGACAAGGCTTGGCCCAAAAACAAAACAAACTAACAACTAAATACTAATAAACAAAATACGGAAACATACTTTGACTATTTATTACAAAAGGACCCTAGACTATTTGTTGAGACAACTTTATCAGCTTTAACTTCAGTCTTCTATCTTCAGATAATTATGATCTTGAATCCAATAAATATGTGCTTTAACAATCTCCCCCTTTGGATTAAGATCATTCTCTAAGCTCAGAAAATGTAATCTTCCTCTTTGTCTTAAGAATGTAACAATCTCCCCAATAGATGAGAATATCTTTTGGAAAGAAATTATCTCAAGTTTCAGCTCAAAATGCTTTAGCAAATCATCTTCAAGGAAAAATTCTTCATTTCAGCATATCTTCAGAATATCTTCCATTTCTTGATTGACAATTTCTTCATTTCAGCATATCTTCAGAATATCTTCCATTTCTTGATTGACGCTTCTCCCCCTTTTTGATGAAAAGAGCAAAGAGTTCATCAAAACGTGTCTTCAAGAAATTTCTTCCACCATTGATCTTGCAAACAGAACCACTGATTATCCGTCAATTCATTAATATGTTCATCCAGATCTTTGCAAATCTAGACAATTTAGAAAATGAAGTGTAACACCTGAATCAACAAATGAACCAGTTAAAATTGTCTGTCAGTAACACAAAGTCACTGTGTGTAACGAATACACAATATAAAGGAGCTTTTATGATGTTCACTCCCCCAGGGCTTCCATTCAATCATCGAAACACCACAAAGGTAATTTCTATGAACGTTATAACAAAGAAACAAATTCTTTATGTGTTCGTGCAAGTGATAGAATAAATTAAGCATAAGATGATTGCTTATAAGGATCAAAAAGTGTAAACCACTGAGACAAGTAGTTAAACACAGACTCAATGTGCATTAGTGAAGTGTGAAGGTGGGGCAGACTTCCTTCTTTTCAATATCCAGATTTTCCAAATGAAAATCAGATAGCATATGTGTTGGGGGGTAATGTCAAGAGTTGGCATGGGCTAGTTGCCTGTTTCAATAATTTTCACCAAAGAAATGTGAAGCATTAGAAATGTGGCTGCCCGACTCAGAAAGTAGTTGGTGCAGAGTTTGCTATTCTTTTACTCTGATCTCTCACCTTCTTTCTTTTAATCTTTAAGCTCACAGCTAACCAAAACTCTCTTTTAACATTTCTCTCATCACACATCCCACACTCATTTCTTTTGACTCCTCACATTCAATCACTAAAGGATTAACTTCTTGGGTAGGAAACACTAGTTAACGTGAATCCATAGAAGTTCATTGAAGTCCTAGCACACTGATCCCATGTTTTCCTATGAAGCATACGTTGCTCAAGTGATTTAACTTGATCAATTAAAGCTCAAAGATGAATCAGAAAACATTTAAAATCACACTTCCAATTCAAGAAATCTGTTTGAGAATAGGGAAGTGGTTTGAACATTTTAAGAACATGTTTTCTTATGATTGAAAGTTGTCCTTCTTTCAAGCATAAATGAGATGAAGATAAGGAATTATACCTTTTGAGTGCAGTCTTACATCTCACGAAGTCAAGCTTAAAGTCATAAAGATATGATCTTTGAAGCATCTCTCAACCTACAAAAGTCTTAAGGTCTAGTCAAAGTAACTTTATTCACAGAAATTGGAATGACAGAAAGCAGTAAAACACTTAGTGTACGAGTTCTGATCAGAAATAATCAGAAGTCATAGCCTTTACTCCTTTGACTTTTACGCTCCCCCTAAAATCATGCATCTCTAACAAATTGATCAGTAAGTACAATGCATTTAGAATTGCTCCCCCTCAAAATAACATTGACCATCTATAAGATACTTTTCACACTCCTTCTGAGATCATGAACAAACTATTAAAGAGCAGGTATCAAGCGGAAATAATAATAAAGATATGATATAGAGACACAATAAGAAACTTTAATAGGTAACCAACGATTAGGTCTTAAGATTTAGCATACCAAGTCTTGAGACAAGAAAATTAAATCTCTTTTCGTCTAAAGGTTTGGTAAACAAATCTGCAAGCTGATAATCGGTTTTTATAAAGTAAAGTTCAATTGTCCCCTTTTCTACATTATCTTTTATAAAATGATACCGGACATCTATGTGTTTGGTCTTAGTATGTTGAACAGGGTTAGCGGTAATCGCAATAGCGCTCTTCGAATCACAATAGATCGGGATTCTATTGAAATGAAATCCATAGTCTCGCAGTTGTGTTCTCATCCACACGACTTGAGAACAGCAGCTAGCAGCAGCTACATATTCCACTTCGGTCGTTGATGTGGATATACATAATTGCTTCTTCGAAGCCCAACTGACGAGTTTATCTCCGAGAATTTGGATATGACCCGAGGTGCTCTTCCTGTCTAACATGCAACCAGCATGATCTGCGTCTGAATAAGATGTTAGTTCAAAGCTTGTATCCTTAGGATACCACAGACCAAGATCTGCAGTCCCCTTTAGATACCTAAAGATCCGCTTAACCGCAGACAAATGGGATTCTTTCGGATTGGCCTGATATCTAGCACATAAGCATGTAGAAAACATTATATCCGGCCTACTAGAAGTAAGATACATTAAGGAACCTATCATCCCTCTATAAGTTCTAACATCAACAGCCTTTCCCGAAAGATCGGTGCCAATCTTAGTACCAGGTGCCATTGGGGTACCAATCGGTTTACAATTTTCCATTTTGAACTTCCGAAGAATATCCAGAATGTATTTAGATTGATTGATAAAAATCCCCGTTGAAAGTTGTTTGACTTGCAATCCGAGAAAGAAATTCATCTCTCCCATCATGCTCATCTGGAAACGTGACACCATGAGGTTTGCAAAGTTCTTACAGTACTTAGGATTTGTAGAACCAAAAATAATATCATCCACATATATTTGAATAAGAATGATATCTCCTTTATCCTTTTTAATGAAAAAAGTGGTATCAACCGTACCTTTAGTAAAACCTGACTTGACCAAGAATTGAGATAGGATATCATACCAGGCGCGAGGAGCTTGTTTCAGTCCATAAAGAGCTTTATCCAGGATGTAGACGTGATTAGGCTTATCTGGATTTACAAACCCTTCTGGCTGAGAAACATAGACTTCTTCCTTGAGTACTCCATTCAGAAAAGTTGTCTTCACGTCCATTTGATAGACGGTGAAGTTCTTGTGGGCTGCGTAAGCTAAGAACATCCGAATTGCCTCTATACGCGCCATTGGAGCATAAGTCTCATCGTAGTCTATCCCTTCCTCTTGCCTATATCCCTTGGCAACAAGTCGTGCTTTGTTTCGGATAACGGTGCCATCTTCATCTTTCTTGTTTTTGAACACCCATTTCGTACCAATGATGGTTTTACCTTGCGGTTTGGGTACGAGTCTCCAGACTTTCAGTGCTTCAAACTGATTCAGCTCATCTTGCATCGCAGTTACCCAATCTGAATCGGTAAGGGCCTCAGATACGCGAGTAGACTCGATCTTGCTCAGAAAGGATTCATACATACATAGATTTGATGTTGCAGACCTATTTTGCACCGGTGCAGAAAGATCTCCAATAATTTGATGTACCGGATGCTCTTTGGTCCACTTATGTTCATGAGGGAGTGGATTAGATGCATGTTGATCATTGTCAGCATCTAGGAATCCACTGTTATCGCCTTCAGATGGTTCAGAATGAATGGGGGTTTCAGTTGAAGTAGTAGTTGCAGAGGTGGCAGTAGGTACAACTTGGTCAATCTGTTGATCAATCCTTACAGTACATCCTACTGAGTCAGCTACTTCTGTCTCGGCATTGTTGATCACAACTTCAACTGTCGGAGTAGGCTTTTGAACTGGAACTTCTTGCCGAATCGGGGAATTTGATTCAGTAGAGATATCGGAAGTGGTCGGATGAGTAGTCATTGAGTCTTCTATCCTGTCAACCACAACAGAGTTAGGCAACTTAGATCCAAGAAATTCATCATAGAACAGTTCAAATAATAAATCCAAATCAGATAAATTAGAAGTAGACGACGAAGCGCCATCTGATTTGTTCTCTTGAGGTGCAGGTCTTGGACTGGTTGGTCCAGAAGCTAATACTCCGGTAATTACGGGTTCTGAACTGACGTGCTCAGAAGCCATATCCTCATCGAATGTAACATTGACGCTCTCGATCACAGTCTTCGACTTTTTCAAGTAAATTCGATATGCAGACGATGTAGATGAATAACCAACGAAGATGCCTTCATCCGCCTTAGCACTGAACTTGTTCAGATTCTCTCTGTCGTTTAGAACAAAACACTTACAACCAAAAACATGAAAATATTTAATGGTTGGTGTTCGGTTGTTGATCAACGCATACGGAGTCTTCTGAAATCTGCGGTGTATCATGGAGCGATTATGAGTGTGACACGCAGTCGATACAGCTTCAACCCACAAAAATAAAGGTAAGTCAGATTGGCTGAGCATTGTCCGAGCGGCCTCGACAAGTGTACGATTTCGCCTTTCGACGACTCCGTTCTGTTGAGGCGTGCGAGCAGCAGAGTATTGATGTGATATCCCGACCTATTCGAGATATTCTTCAACTATCTTGTTCTTGAACTCTGTGCCGTTGTCAGTCCTGAGAATCTTGACTTGTTTTTGCAGATTGACTTGGGTCGTCTTCAGAAACGTAATGAGAACATCGAGAGTCTCATCTTTAGACCGTAGAAACTTAACCCAAGTGTATCGCGTATAGTCGTCCACGATAACTAGCACATACTTCTTTCCTCCTAAGCTTTGTGTTCGCATAGGACCGCACAAGTCCATATGCAACAACTCTAATGGAGAGCTGGTACTCGGTTCAGGCTTTGGTTTGTGTGGGACTCTCTTCATCTTTCCCTTTTCACACGCTGCACATAGATGTTCTCTTTCAAACTTCAGCTCTGGAAGTCCTTTCACTAACTTTCCTTTGACCAACTTGTTGATGTACCAAAAGTTGAGGTGAGAAAGCCGTCGATGCCATAACCAACTTTGTTGCATCGAGGCCTTTGATAGTAGACAGACCTGATTGTCAGCCTTGACCTTTGACAAGTTGATGGTGTAGAGGTTTGACTTGCGAGTCCTGACCAAGAGTTCTTTCCCCTCTTCAGTGCGTACTGAACATGTCTTGGCCTTGAAATTAACCTCTAAGTCTTTGTCGCAGAACTGGCCAATGCTGAATAGGTTGTGCCCTAAGCCTTCAACGTAGCTCACCTTCTTGATCATAAGATTTTCATGTACAACATCACCATATCCCAGAATAGGTGAAAACTGATCATTCCCAAAACGAACTGTGCCGCAGTATTTGTCCGTAAAATTAGACAAGATACTCTTTTGCTCGGTCATATGCTTGGAACATCCGCTATCCAAGTACCACATATGACGGGTCTGCACAACACAAATCAAGAAAGAAGAGGTTTAGGAACCCATTTAAAAATGGGACCTCCACTGTTAGTACTCGATTTTGGCACCCATTTAAAATTGGGCCAGCTTTTTCTTTGAAAACCAGAAGCATGATAAGACACATGATAATAATAGATGAAACATTATATGAACCATACCAAACATCAGAATATTTACGAGAAGCATAATCACATTCACCATATTTTAAAAACTTTTTATTAGATGGTGCTAACTGGAATAATTGCTTTATAGAGTACTTCTTGCGAGAATCAACCAGATCAGATTTAAAAGTAGCAACATTCACAATCACATCATATTTACTAGAAGTCTTTTTATTAAAAATAAAAACTAGAACTAGATTTAGCTTTCTCGTCTATCTTCTGTTTCGGTATCCATGCAGTCTTAACTCCAACCCTTTGCTTTCTCAAATCTGAAACATTTGAAACTTTAGAGTTAGAATGATGAGAATTAAGAGAATGCTTCTGCTTTGGCTTACCAGTGAGGATCGGTTTCTGTGAAAGCTGAGATTTTTGTTTCTTACCTTTTGCTTTCTTTGATTTCACAGAAACTGATTTATCAACTTTCGTTGATGTTTCACCTTTGTCAAAAACACTGGGTAATCCAAAGGAATTAACAACACAAGATGAATGATCAGGAAGTTTAGAAGAAAAATCAAACTGAGAAACACAATCATTTAAAACACCTTCAGAGTTTAAGAAATTAAGCTCATTATCAAGTGAACCAGATCTGTCATCCGAATTTAAAGCCTTGGAGATTTTAGGAAAATTAGAAGTTTTGAACACTGTTGAAAAAACTGTTTGTTCTAAGTCCATAAAAATTCTTTCTTCTATAAGAGTATTCTCGAGTTCAGAAATTTTACTTTCCAAAACTAGAGGAGGGACGTAAAGCTTACCTTCGATGGGTTTAGCCTCCAACTCTTTTACAGAATAACTCTCAAAATAATCATTTGAAAGAAATTTTGATTTACTAGATCTATAAATGTTATTCAACTTCTCATAGCGAAATGGAAGTTGAACTTTAGCTGTGTTCTTTCTTTTATCATATTCCTTGGCTTTATCTTTTTCCGACAGACTAGTCCAAAAAGGTTTGAGTTCCGGATGTTGAGGAGCCAATAACATAAACCCAAAGTCATAAAGTGCAGGCACTTCAGATATAACCTTTTTGAGATGATGTGGGTTTTTGTAACCAAGACCCCAAGTATTAGGTTTCTCTTTAGGTTTGTTCAAATGAATAGTGTGTTCTGTTTGACCAATAGTATGTAATTTTTCTTCCAAAGCATTCACCTTTTCTATTAAAGATTTATTCTCTTTTGAAGTAGAAAAGTATCTTTTAGCAAGCTCTGTAGACTTAAACTCACATTCTTTGTACTTTGAAACAGTTTCAGATAACTCTTTATGAATTATAGTCTTTTCTTTAGCGCTGGTGTCTATATTTTTGTGCAAAGTTTCAATCAATACATTTTTCTCAGCAATATCATTACTAAGTTTATGTATAGATTGATTTTTCTCATTTGTGACACCTTTCTCACGCTTCAGTTTAGACTCTAATTCTTGGAGTTTAGACATCATGGTATGCATTCGGTTCAAAAAATCAGATTCAGTTAAGTCACATACCTCATCATTATTTCCATCATCAGAATTAGCTTCAGCTTCTGACTGGTTCTTTCCCATCAAGCACAGATGTGTTGTCTCGTCCTTCTCCCCTTCTTCAGATTCTGCGTCCGAATGGTCGAGCCAGTATTCATCCTCCGCCATTAATGCTTTTCCAGCCTCTTGTTGCTTGGCTAGAAGCATCTTATTCTTGTAATATTCGGAGTCGCGGACTTTAGGTTTTCGGCAGTCCTTGGCAAAATGACCGAATCTGCCACAGTTGTAGCACTTCATCGGTTCTTCTTTCTTGGGCTCTACGACTCCATCCTTCTTCTTGTCTTCTGGTCTCTTTTCTTCAACCATCTCTTTATGCTTGTAGTTATTCGGACCAGACGAGTACCTCTGACTGTTGGAGTTTGGCTTTTTATAGAACTTCTTTTGGAAAGCCTTGGTTAACATTAGCATGGCTTCCTTCAGTTGTTCACAATCGTCAGAGTCAGACTTTGCCTCGCTATCAGTCTCTTCCGATTCAGATTCTATCACCTTCTTCTTCTTAGATTTCTTGACCACAAGAGCAACTGGATCAACAACTGCTTTGTCAGCCTTTTTCATCTCAGTCTTGATCTCTTCCACTTCTTCCTCATTTTGTCTGAGGATTTCATAAACTTCATGAAGAGGAATGTCGTGCAGATCCTTCAGCTGCCTCATTTGTCTGGTGAATCTCTTCCACTCAGGCTGAAGGTTGCTGAGAAATTTCACATTCAGCTCCACGTGAGATTTGCTGATCTTGTTCTTGCTCAACTCGTTCAGTAATGTGACGAATCTGTCATAAGTGGCTTCAAGTGATTCTCCAGCTTTAGCTTTGAATTCTTCATAATTATTCAAGCAGGTGGAAACTTTGAGTTGATTGCCAACTTTAGATCCAAGCATCATCTTCTCCAACTGATCCCACATTTGCTTACCGGTAGCGTTGTAGCTATCAATCTTGACGTAAATTTCATTCGGTATGCCTTGGAGAATGAATGATCTTGCCAGCTTGTCACCCTTGTGTCTCTTCAGCTGATCTTCCGTATATTCACCAATCGATAACTTATACTATGTCTCTTCTTCTTCACCATTTTCTCCGGCTACAGTGAGAACCTTGGTTGGAGGTGTCATGATTCCTTCTTTCAGAGATTTTCTGATATAATCTCCCAAATCATGTCGATCGATGAAGTCCAAGAATCTGTCCTTCCACTGCTCGTACTCCCCCTTGAAGAGTACTGGAGGCTTCACATCTGTTCCAATAGCAAGAGCTTCCCGAGACATCTTTACTTATATGATTAGAAATCAAACTTATCTGGTACGAAACAATCAACTGGATGAGATCGTTAGAAGTCAAGATAAAATCACACAATACTGAAAATCTTAGAATTAAATTCAGAAAAATCTGATCACGAACAGAACTTTGTCCCCCTTCGCAGACTTAGCACGGGGGTCCCGCTAAAAATTCGCAAACCTGTGCAAAAAATTGAAAAATCGAACTGTGCAAACCTGGAACAAAATTCGCAAAAGTGAACAGTGAATAGTGTGAACAGTACTTGCGCATGCAAAGTAGAGGTTTGCGTATCAAGAAGGATGCACAAAGTACAGTTTGCGTATCAAGAAGGATGCACAAAGTACAGTTTGCGTATCAAGAAGGATGCGCAAAGTGGGATTCGACCAGTAACTTGCTTAGACCGATATGATGTTAGACCGGATGGTTGTTCGATCGACACTATGCTTCAACCGGTATTAACTTAGACCGATACAATGCTTAGACTGATAGTGTCGAAGACCGAAAGTGTGCTTAGACCGATATAGGTGTTCGACCGGAAGTGGATTAGACCGGAATTGGCTTTGACCGGGTGGACTGTGTGTGTACCGGTCGAATGCTATAGACCGATAAAAGGTATTCGACCGATAGGAAAAGGACCGATATAAACAAAGACCGGTATAGCGTGTTACGCAAACCAAGTCGACCGATATGAATGTCGGGCGACCGGTATGTTCTTGATGTTCTTCGACCCAGAAACACCAATCAGTCTAGAAAACACTCGAAATCTCGAATTAAACTACCAAACTTTGCCAATTCGATTAATTTACCGACTAGAACAGATTGCAATCAGTTAATTTCAATAAAAAACACTTTAAGTATAATTCGATTTAAGACATAGTGCGTACGAGACCGAACCCAGAACAGCAAAAAATCAACAATTGATAATCGAAATCAATGCAATACTCAAAACAATCAATGCCAAATCAATAACATATGCATATCGATTACAACCCAATATATAAAAACTTGAATGAACAACCACACAATAAAAATTATGAATCTTTGACAGAAAAACAGAACCGAACAAAAACTTATTCAATTCAATCTGTTTAGCTCTGATACCAATTGTGTGTCCCAGTGAGTAATCATTCAATCAAGTAAGTCAATAAACAATACTATAATGCAAACCTGGTATTGATTAATCAAACGATTACAATTGTTCTTGACCAGAAATCGAAATCTCTCTCTCTGCTTCTTGTTCACGGCGCACCACCACAGCAACCTCTCTCAATATTAATTTCTCAATTAAGCTTCCTTTTCCTCTAACCTAATTAACACTAAATAAAACCATTTTATACTTAGGCCTTACTAGCCTAATGGGCTTGACAAGGCTTGGCCCAAAAACAAAACAAAATAATAACTAAATACTAATAAACAAAATACGGAAACATACTTTGACTATTTATTACAAAAGGACCCTAGACTATTTGTTGAGACAACTTTATCAGCTTTAACTTCAGTCTTCTATCTTCAGATAATTATGATCTTGAATCCAATAAATATGTGCTTTAACACATGAAATCAAAGATCCATATTCATTTAGTTATCAAAAAGAGATTATTAGGGTTTACTAGACATACTCACCCTTTTAGGGTTCATAAAATTGAAAACTCTACAAGTTAGGTTACAAATCCCAAATGAACAACACCTATGTATAATGTAGGTTCAATACAAGTATCCATTAAGTAGTAGAGTATGTAAAGAGTAGAAACTCACCTTCTTGGGTTTTGTAAGCAAGAACCCTAAAAGAAGGATGGACTTGGAAGAGGTCTTGAAGCTTTAAATGACGCCAAGGATCTTCTCTACCACCCAACAACCACTTGGAAAGGTAATAAATGCTAGGGTTTGGTTTGGATTATTAATGGTGGAGGGAGAAGGGAAATGATGAGTGAAAATCGCCTAGAGAGAGAAGACTTGCAGACTTGAAAACAATGGGAAATAGTGATGCAATTGCTCACAAAAACGACTTAAGAAATCAGCCCCCCGTCCCTAACCAACGACCATGACACAGCGACATTGCCCCTGGCAATGTTGCACAAAGACACCCCCCTGCTGGAAGTTGGCCGAAAATCTCAATAACCACCTCTCTACCTACGACATTGACCATGCGACTTTACCAGGGGCATTGTCGCATGGCAATGTCGCCCCTGGCCTCCCTCAGGCTGCTTGATCGAAGCTCAACGTCCCAAAATCCAAAACTAAGAAGTCTTTGTCTATTATAGGTTCATGTGTTCCCAAAGTTCCAAGGTTAAACCCAAATTTAACACATTACCAAGTACATACGTGAATTCATTTACTTACACATACCTATATATATATATTCACATTTATATGCACATAATTACATATAAATATATACCCCTTCATGGATACAATTACTTTAATAAACTTGAAAACCCGCGTTTAGACATTTTATAATGAACACAAAATGCAAAGTATACGATTAATCGACCCATAATGAGAGGACTAGACATGGTGCTTCCTAACAGATCAATTACACGAATAGGTATTTGAGAACTTTTACTTGAAGATTTTCGGGGTGTTACATATAGCGACACTCACATTAATCTAGTTTTAAATATTGTTTCTAGATTAAGTAGGTTGTTGTGTTCTATGTCTTATCTTTTGCTACTATAATTAGTGCAAACCATCCCAATTTTATTGGGTTTTTAGTTGTCGTAAATTAAAGGTCTTCGTTTTACCATTTTCCGGAATTCCCTTATTTAGTTGTTTATATTTATAGGGTGTTTTAGATCTTTATATTATAGACATCATATTGCCGAAATTTTAAGTTTTAAATTTACCCTATTTTTAGGGTGTTACAGCTGTGGTTTTTCACCTGGGAGTGTTTTGAAAGCAATGATGGATCAAGAATTGCGAAAATGTGTTTATCACCATTTGTAGAGGGTAATTTAATCTCAACTTTCAGGTACCATCTCTCTCCATTTTTATGGATAGGGTTCTTATTGATTGAATATCTATTTGGGGATTTTAAAGAAATTCTGATTTTGGTCATGAATATGAAATTTATGTGATTGGATGATTGAATTTGAGTGGGTTTTGTGAGTCGTTGTTAGAATAAATTTAGGGAAACCATAAGAGGATACTAGCAATTTCCTTTTCCTTGTACTAAGAAGTGTTGTACATTATAACCAAGTGGGAAAACCTATAAATGTTAGTGGCAGGGTGATAGAGACCGATTCAATATAGTCAATCTCCAAGAAAAGTCGAAGCTTGAGAGAAGAAGTTTGGAACAATTTTTCTGCTTAAGTCCATAATAAAACGAAGTACAATACTTATAGGAAAGCAAACGCTAAAACTAACCCATTACTTCTTCCTAATCCATATATAAAGGAATATATCCCCATGACTCCTTATTAGGAGGCCACAATTTCAACATAAATAAAATCTCTTTTATTGAAAGCAGAAAGGTGGTCAAATGAGTTCTTATCAATGTCTGCACCTAAACAAAGGCCTTGTCCTCAAGGTCGGTAGCTTGAATGTAAAGGTCCGGTGCAAAGGGAATGGTACGGGGATCTCATCCGTGGACTTGAAAAGGATGAACTGAGGTAGATTACAATGGTGTCCTGGGTGATATTTTTCAGAGCAACGAAAGAAGAGGCCTGAGCAGTGGCGGGCTCAAACTTCTTCCGGTGTCAATCCACAAAGAGAGAGAGCGGTTAGTGGGTGTGGTGGTGTGGGGAGGACTGCCGAGGTGGTCGATGGGGACGATGGTGGAGGGGACGGGGATGGAGTGAAGGTGGTGGTGTGAGAGTTATTGGAGTTGTTGGGAGAAATGGTGGCCAATTTACATAATGAAGGATGAGTTGTAGAACGGGAATTCTTGTTAGATGTCGATACGAAGTCCCGAGATAAAACAATTGAAGAGGGCGTTTGGGGAGATCCCGACCACACAATTGCTAATACGCTCGAACTCGGATGGGTAAACGGAGATAGAACTCGGTTGAGAGAGCTTGAAAAGGGAAGCCTGATGGTTTTTGAAAGAGGATGGTCCGAATCGACACTCAAGCACGAGGATGAAAGATGCCCAATCTTTGAGAAGACGGTTGTATGGAGGTATTTGTACTAGATTATCGTGTCCCCTTTGAAGTGGAAGGAGACAATAGAGAGGCTTTGTTCGAGTTTAATTTGATAGAAATTCAAATATTGGTCGGCTTGGAAAAACCAATACAATTGAGTGGAACCGTCAAAGAAAGGGAGTTGGATTTTGGGTGACTTGATAGGAATGTCATTAGGGTGGGATTGGAGGAG
The DNA here is from genome assembly GCA_954870635.1 of Arctium minus. Classification (NCBI taxonomy): domain Eukaryota; kingdom Viridiplantae; phylum Streptophyta; class Magnoliopsida; order Asterales; family Asteraceae; genus Arctium; species Arctium minus. Next base: position 151,104,984 of record OX941081.1, read on the forward strand.
GAAGGGACCTTTGAGTGGATTGGGTTCGAGCTTGGCAAGGGAAGTGACGAGTTTGGCGGTGGTGGTGGCAATTTGCTTAGCGAGGTTCTCGATTTGGGTAACGTTGGAGGTGGAGGCAACAAGGAGTTTGGAAAGGTTGTCGGACATGGAGGCCATAGACTCCTCCAAGGATGGTGGATCGCATTTCAGAGGCATGATAAATCAATGAAAGCACCAATTATAGAAACCGGTACGATATGGGCAATCTTTAAGAAAAGTCGAAGCTTGAAAGAAGAAGTTTGGAACATTTTTTCTGCTTAATTCCATAATAAAACGAAGTACAATACTTATAGAAGAGCAAACTCTAAAACTAACCCACTACTTATTCCTAAGCCATAATAAAGGAATACATCCCCATGACTCCTTATTAGGCGGCCACGATTTCGACATAAATAAATAAAATAAAAACATAAATATAATCTCTTTCATTGAAAGCAGGAAGGTGGTCAAATGAGTTCGTATAAGAAGGTTTGTGGTGAAAAATATTGTTGGCATTAGGCTTACCACTCTAATCCATGGTTTGATATAGAACGTGTTTTTGGGGACTGTTGTGGTGCGATCCTAGCACCTGCAGTAAGATCGAAGGTCTGGAATTTGTCCAGTGATTGAATTATTTTGTCGTACACTATTTTTAGGAGCGGACTTCGGTCGGTTTCTTCCGTTCCATAAAGGATTTGATCGGGGCATTAGATGAGATTTATTTGGAGCTCAAATAGGATAATTGTTTCTTCATGATTGCGCTCATGTTTCTTGTTATTACCGACTTGTCCAAGTTAAATAATCATCTTGTTGCTTTGAGTTCGTGATAATGTCCCAATTCAAGTTCTAATTGCAATTCTAAAAACAACAACAAGATGATCCAAAAAACGAAATCATATGTCATTGATTTCAATCTCCAGATACAAGATTCACTCTCTCTCTCTCTTTACTTTCTCTCACTAGAATGATATGCAATTACCTCTTCTCTAATTAGCTCCTGACGTCTATGCTTGTTTTTTTAACCTTACAAGCTTACCAACGACAAGGGACCATTTATACAAGCTACAAATAACAAGGAAACAAAATACTATTACTTTGACTTATTACAATGACTTTGACTTTCATGCATGAGAGTTGACTTTGAGGCTTTGACTTGCTTGACTTTTATCTTCAGTAATAATGATCTTGTATCCAACAAATATGTGCTCTAACATTCTCCCCCTTTGGATCAAGATCATCTCTAAAAAGATTTTGCAATTCAGTCTTCTCTCTTTAAGCTCAATTTGAATCTTCTCCCCCTTTCTGTACAAACATTACAAACTCCCTCTTTGTAGATTAAAATCAGATTAAATCTTCTCTTTTGTGCTCAGAACAATCTCCCCTTTCTTTGATAAACTCTGTCTTTAAACTTTCAACAACCTTCCCAAAGTCTGTTCTTCAAGAATAGTAGCAATCTCCCTCAAGGTTGTAAAAACCTCTTACAGACATAGCTTTGATTGCTTCAGCAAATTATCTTCAAATAAAATTTCAGTAATCTTTGAACTTTTTCAGCTTTGAACAAACTTCAATCAGTTGAATGATCGATATAGATTCAATAAATTAGTTATGGCACTTGGTTATGTTGTTGAATTATCCTTACGTTAGATATGGTATCTTCGTTAAGTTTTGGTCTTGGATGGGCTCGGTACAGAGTTGGCGAGAGTGCCAACGATTGTGACAAAGTGTCACTTTCGCTAGGCACCAACGCGGGGAGGGGGGGGGGGTTGTCCGCGGTACAATTGGGGCGAAAGTGCCCGGCGACTGTGACATATGTCACTTTCGCCAAGGCACGATTGCGGGAGAGGATGGCCGAGTCTCGGTACATTCTCGGCAGATATGCCCCGCGATAGTGACAAATGTCACTATCGCTATGTCACTCTCGCCGACACCCGTCTGGATATAAATAGGACAAGTCGCGAATTTCAGCCATTTTATCTGATTTCTAGGGTTGAGAGGCGATTTTCTCAGCTGGGTTTGGTAAGCATTCTCCATCTAGACCTTTTCCTTCATTTATGATGATTCATAGTCATTAATGGTGATCCTTAACACTTTTAGGAAGTGTTGCTAGTAAGCTCTCAAGTGGATTAGCATCTCATTCCTACTCTCCTTCATTCTAGGGTTTGGATTCTTCTTTTAGAAAGCCCCAAGGTGAGTTCATACACTTTTATAAAACTTTATACATGTCAAATGTGGATTTTAAATGCCTAAACATCTCCTTTTCATATACTTGCTTTGTGGGATTTTTGTACCAAGTCTAACTTTTGGAGATTTTAGGGTTTATGATAATTTTATGGAATAAAGGTTAATGAGCCTTGATAATGTTTCTATTAGCTTACTTACACTTGGGAAATGTATTTCAAAGGATGGCTTCAATCATGTACAACTTATGGATTTGGAAACAATGATCTTGTGGTTAACTACTGATAAGTTTGTATTTTGGGTTTTATCATGTTTTAGGAATGAGCCTTATAATAGTCATTTATGTTTCAACTAATGATCTTTTGGTAAACAATGGGGGTTGACTTTGTGAAAATCACCTCTTATATTGTCAAATGTATATCATCACATGTTGGTGCATTCGTTTGGGCGTATGGGCATTTTGTGGCTTAATTGCTTGCATTTGGGAGTTATGACCCCGTATCTGTTATATTATTTGGGCCGGCATTGGGACGATTAGTTTCCCACGTCGAGATACGTTTAGGCATCAGATTGGGTTATAAGTCTTACGTGCTCAAGTATTACGATATTGGATGAGGATCTCAACGTAAGGACCCTTCGGGGTTGAAGTTGACTTTCTGTGGGTGTAAGTTTAATGCCACTGAGCCTGACATCCTTTGCGTGTACTTTATTTGTATATTGGCTTTACTGACTTATCAAATGGCTTACTTTTGTGTTCCGTCATTTGTGTTAGTAAGCGGGTCTCCCCCGTTAACCCAAGAGGTATTCGCTACATTCAAGAACATTATTTTATTATTGTCTCAAATGGATTCTTTCTTTTACTCTTACGTCCGATTATATTTTTAACTGCAAATGTTTGATCTCACTAGGCTTTAGCCTAACACTTTTTCTTAAAATGACATGTATAACAGGGCAGGTTCCTGGTGGGATTCGCCGGGATTCAGTGGATGGCGTTGGGGTCAAGAGCGATCTTTTTGGGAGATGTATAGATTGGTGTTTCGGTAGCGGACATACTTTTGGAAGAATAGCCACACCCGATACTAATCTTTCATGTTTTAAGTTAGATTGTTAGGTTGCTAAGTATATTCTTCGTTTGTTTAATTGTAAAGGCTACAACTTGATTCCCCGTTTAATCGGGATGATACTTTGGGATTGTCATAGCAGGTTTTGTATACCCAGGTTTATCCAATTTATAGCCGTCATATTGAAAAATTTCCGAACTATATTTCTCAAAATTTAAGGGTGTTACAAGTTGGTATCAGAGCATTAGTTTAAGTGAACTAGGTATGGATGTAGGATACCTAGACTTAAACTGTGAAGTTAGGCCATGATTGTGTGAGATTGGGTAGAACTCCTAAGATAGGATGGTCATAGAGTCGATCGGAAACTACACAAATTGAGAGTTATGGTAATAGGAATAAAAATTTTTATGTATCGCATGTTCATAATTTCGCCTAGCTAACGTTATTATGAGGATGTTTTACATGATTATGCTTGTTGTCCATTGTTATGATAATTAATGAATGTGGTAGTACGTTTCTTTGGTTATAATCTGTATAGCCTCATCTTACCTATATTCTCGCGTGTGTGTGGCAGACTATGTTAAATACTCGTAATCGGCTGGAAGGGCAGGATACGGCGGCGTCTACAACTGATCAGCCTAGAGTGACCAATGTTGACTTGCCCCCACCATTTATTAGCGTGTTGGGCGGAGGACCAGAGCACATACCCCAACATAATTTAGCTGCAACCCATCCGATTTTGGAGGAGGTGACTCCGGAGACAAGAATGATGGAGCGAATGATGCAAGCAATGAATGCAACAATGGCTCAGCAACAAGAAGTATTTTTAAAACTGTTGGATGACCGAAATGCTAACCACCGCAGGCATGAGACGGTTGCGGAGAATGTTGTAGTGGCGGGATCCGGGGGTACGGGACCCGTAATCCCTTCTGATGAAACCCCAACCCCAGAAGTGAGGCAAACGTCTAAGGCTTGTACCTTTAAGGCATTCCTTGGATGTCGACCACCGGAATTCAAGGGCTCAGACGAACCGGTGGCATGCATGAACTGGATCAGAGAGATGGAGAAGGCTTTCCGGTCGAGCGAGTGTAGGGAAAGCCAAAAAGCTGTATTCGGGTCTCAAATGCTTAGATGGGCGACCCTCACGTGGTGGAACGTATATTCCACTTCCATTGAGACCACCGTGCTAGCCAAATTAAGCTGGGAAACTTTTAAGAAAAAGGTGATGGAAGAATTCTGTAATGAGCGAGTGATGGACCACATTATTGACGAGTTTCGGGGATTGAAGAAAGGGAATCTATCAGTCAAGGAGTACAACAAGCTATTTATGGACAAACTGGGATTGGTGGGACATCTGGTCCCTACCGAAAGAGAGAAGATCAAAGCGTACATCAAAGGTTTACCTACAGAGATGATGAATATGGTTCGAGTGTCAAAGGCCTCTACCCTTCGAGAGGCAATTGAAGAAGCGCAACTTGTGGAAGACTCCTATGGCTCGAGTAGAGTGGAGAGGAGCAGAGTAGTCGAGAGAAGAAGATAGGAAGGGGGTTCCATACCCTCCAAGAGGTCAAAGCATTTCAACAACAGTAAAAGGGGAAATGGTCCCAGACGTGATTCTCCGTGGTGCTCAAGGTGCCGAAGCAAGCACATCGGCCCTTGTAATTCGGGGACTGGACCGTGTTTCAAATGCGGCAAGCCCGGTCACAGTTTCCGTGATTGTCCTATCAAGGGACAAGTTTGTTTCGGTTGCAAGGAGTCGGGCCATATCCGAAGCGATTGCCCGAAGGCAAAGGCGAGCTTTAGCGGAGGCAAAAAGGTGGATACTCCGAAAGCAACGGGAAGAGCATTTCGGATGACCACCGAGGAGGCAATGGCTTCGACGGATGTAGTGTCGGGTACGTTTCTCCTAAACTTCGTACCTACACGTGTGTTATTTGACTCGGGAGCTAGTTTTTCGTTTGTGTCAAGTTCGTTTTGACCAAAATTATCCATGCCCACTACTAGTTTAGAAGATGCGTTAGTGGTAGAGCTAGCGGATGGTGGTCAAGTAGTGGTTCGGGATGTTCTGAGAAATTGCAAGCTCGAAATCGAAGGAAGAGAATTCCCGATTGATCTAATGCCTATGGTCATAGGGGGATTTGATGTTGTTATAGGTATGGATTGGTTGTCGACTAACCACGTTGAGATCCTGTGTGCTAAGAAGTTGATCTGAATCCCAATTTCGGATGGTTATGCGGTAACCGTGAATGGTGAGAGACGGAAGGGCGAAGTTGCAATCATTAGCATGGCGAAGGCACGAAAGTGCTTATCGAAAGGATGCTCATCCTTTTTGGCATATGTTATAGATGTCAAACTCGAGAAGAGGAAGTTAGAAGAGGTCGACGTGGTAAGGGAGTTTCCCGATGTATTCCCGGACGACTAGCCTGGTTTACCACCCGACCGTCAAGTGAAGTTCAAGATTGATTTAACACTGGGAGCGGCTCCAATAGTCAGAGCTCCTTACCGCTTGGCCCCGTCAGAGATGAAGGAAATGATGGGTCAATTACAAGACTTTTTGGAGAAGGGGTTTGTAAGACCGTTGGAGGGGTTTGTAAGACCGTTGGATCAGTAATTGTATTCAAGATTAAATTGTCAAAAGGGGTCTCTTTTGTAATAGTGGTTATTTCCTTAGGGGGTGTTTTAGTAGATTTCTAGTTTGCCTAGGTCATGTTGAACTACATATAAAAGGCAATTTCTCTCTAGAATTTTAGGAGCCGCTCAATAGTTTTACACGCTAAAAAAGGTATTGGTTTTTACACCAAGAACACACACACATACTCATATGATTATCAAGAGATCTATGACATATTGATTTGATTTCTATTCATCTCTTGTTCTTATTGTGTTGTGTGATTGATTATCAACTAATATCTGGGTTTAACAAGTGGTATCAGAGCCATTGAATCAAGTTTTTGGATTGAAAAGTCTTTTTTAAACTTCACTGTGTGAAGATCGATTGCATGATTTATTGTGTTGTGGAGCTTAAATGTGTTAAGCTTTCTCAACAAGTTTCAGACTTTGAGAAAGTTATCATTCTTTAGAGAGCCAAGGTTGAGAAAGAGAAGAAGATAGCTGAGCAGAAGAATGTAAATAAAGACTTTTCTAAAGAAAAGAAAGTTTTGGAGACTGAGATAACTAAGTTGACAAGAAAGCTATCTGAGCTGTCAACAAACATTCTGAAGGAAAAGAAGACGAAATCTGAATTGCAAAAGAAGTTTGATCTGATTGCAAAGGAAAGAAACAGTTTGTCGTCAAAGATAAAGGAACTTGAAGAGATCGTATTCAAGGTGAAGTTGACTGAGCACAAAACTCCAGAGTCAATAGCCCAATCACCGAGAGATGATCTAACTTCATCCGAATGCTCGTTCACTTCAGCTGCAAGTTCAATTTTTACAAATGTTTCTAATAATCCTTTGTTTTGTGTAATTGATAATCATACTTCTGAACATAAAGATTAGATTCGTCCTTCTAACATTTTCTATGACAAAAATGTTGATGGTTCAAGTAACTTCAAGAAGAATAAGTCTCGGAAGAAAAGGTTCTGGAGAAGGGATGATGAGAGAGATAGAGGAAATTGGGTCTGGAGAGTTAAAGGATCTTCAGAGGAGAAGAAGACAGATAAATCATTTGTACAGGCATCACAAGCTAAAAGGAACAATACTCCGAAAGGTAAAACTTTTGGCAAACCTGATCTGGTTTACACTGTCAATCAACTGATCAGGTTAGCTCGAAAGAAAATTAGTTGTTCCTATTGTGGTTCAAATGATTTTGTTAACAAATATTATGCGAATAACTGGTATGGTTCTTACTTTATATCTCCCACTAGAACTGCAACTAACCCATTAGGACCCAATTAACAGTGGGTACCAAAAGCTAAATCTGTGTTACAGGCACCCAAAGTTTAAGGGGAGAAAGAACATTGACTTCTAAGTACAACAGCTTAGGACTCGATCTTCAATGTCAAGGACTATGGCTTCTAATCACATCTGATTAGAACCCGCACTTCAATGATTTTCTTCCAAAAGAAGTTTTTACATTGAGGGGGATCTTAATTGTCAACCATTTTTGTTTTGAGGGGGAGAATTGTGTTGTCAAACACCATATGTCTTTGACTTCTCCAAATCTTTATTCTTCATGTGTATCTGTGCTTCTTTGTGCTTTCATGTACAAAAGACAATTGAACAACACATTCTTTTAGGAAAATACATGGGATTTGATGTGTGAGCTTAACTGAACTTCCATGTATTCACGTTAACCAGTGTTTCCTACCCCGGAAGTAATCCTGAGAGATTGAGGGGGAGGGGTTCATTACAATAGATTTGGGGAGAGTGCTGATCTTCAATGCATCTGTAAGCTTGGGTAGAGGTGAGTTAAATTGACTCAAAAGAAAGAGGGTGAGCGATCAGAGTAAAAGAATCATAAACTCTGCACTATCTCTTTTCTGAGTCGGTCATCCACATAACCTATTGTTTCACATTCTTTGGTAGACAATATTGAAAAAGGCAACTAGCCCATGCCACCTCTTGTATATAACCCCACCAGCTACTCATCTTCTTCTCAACAAGGAGATGTTTCATTTTTAAACTGGGAAGCAGCACATACTCTATTCGATTATCACTCGGATAACTCGGATATTGAACAATAAGGAAAGTTGCCCCACCTTCGCTCCTTTTCTCATGCACATTGAGTCCTTGTATAATTTGTTGTTGTCTCAACAAGTTTACATCCTTTGAGCCTACATTGAAAAGCAATCATCTGTGCTTAATTTCTTTCATACACATGCACGAGCACACATAAATCTGTTTTCTATCAGAACATTCATAGATAACTATGTGTTATTCGATGATTGAATGGAAGTCCTGGGGAGCCTACATCACCACCAGCTCCTTATATAGTAACTTCGTGTTACTCAGTAACTGTGTGTTACTGACAGGCACTTCGAACTGAGTCATTTGTTGATTCAGGGTTACCACTCATCACTTGTTTGAATTTGCAAAGATTGAAATAATCACACCCTCTCTATCTGGGGGAGATTGCTCTTATTTCCACAGAGGGAGTTATACATGAAGACTGCGCTTGATTGTTGATTTGGGGGAGAAAATTTCTGGATTGTTTTGAAATGTTTTGATGATGCTGATTCTCACCACTCATCAAAAAGGGGGAGAAATACAAGAATTTCAAAAGTTAGATACGAGTTTGTTTGTTTTGTTCAAGAAAGTAAGATTGATTGAAGACTGCTGAAGAATTCAAATATAACAAAGTGTCTGAACCTATCTGATTTACCAAAAACCTGACTGAAGATGATCGTCAGAAGAAAACTTCATTTAAATTTCAGTAGAAAGAGGAAGATATTTGTTTCCTCAAAGTTGTGAAGACTGTGTAAAGCTACAAACTTTGAAGCTTTTAACGTCATATCTGCTACAGTTTTCAAGAGACGTGAAGACCCAGAGATAATTGCAAATTTTTTTTAATCTTGAATCCAAAGGGGGAGATTGTTGGATCAGTAATTGTATTCAAGATTAAATTGTCAAAAGGGGTCTCTTTTGTAATAGTGGTTATTTCCTTAGGGGGTGTTTTAGTAGATTTCTAGTTTGCCTAGGTCATGTTGACCTACATATAAAAGGCATTTTCTCTCTAGAATTTTAGGAGCCGCTCAATAGTTTTACACGCTCAAAAAGGTATTGGTTTTTACACCAAGAACACACACACGTACTCATATGATTATCAAGAGATCTATGACATATTGATTTGATTTCTATTCATCTCTTGTTCTTATTGTGTTGTGTGATTGATTATCAACTAATATCTGGGTTTAACAAAGACCGAGTTCCTCGCCTTGGGGAGCACCAGTCTTATTTGTGAAGAAGAAAGACGGTACCATGCGGATGTGTATCGATTATAGGGAGTTGAATAAGGTGACCGTGAAGAACAAATACCTACTCCCCAGAATTGATGAATTATTCGACCAACTTCAAGGAGCGGGTTGCTTTTCGAAGATTGATCTACGTTCGGGTTATCATCAAGTGAGAGTCAAAGAGGACGACATTCCGAAAACCGCTTTTAGGACACGCTATGGTCACTATGAGTTCTTAGTGATACCCTTTGGTTTGACGAACGCTCCAACGGTATTTATGGACTTAATGAACCGCGTGTGTTGACCCTTCCTAGACAAGTCGGTCATCGTGTTCATTGACGACATTCTTATTTACTCAAGGGATGAAGCCGAAAATGCGTCTCACCTTCGGGACGTCTTGGAGATCTTGAGGAAGAAGAAACTTTATGCAAAGTTTTCCAAGTGCGAGTTTTGGTTGAAGGAAGTGCAGTTCTTGGGGCACGTAGTTACGAAAGACGGAGTGAAGGTGGATCTGGCCAAGATTGAAGCTATGATGAATTGGGAACCTCCCAAAAGCCCATCCGAGATTCGAAGCTTCCTAGGCTTGGCGGGGTATTACCGAAGGTTCATACAAGACTTCTCCAAAGTTGTTCTTCGTTGACGATGTTGACCAAGAAGAATGTAAAGTTTGTGTGGACCGACGAGCAGGAGAAAGCATTTAGGACTTTGCAAAGGAAGTTATGCGAGGCTCCGATTTTATCTTTGCCAGAGGGATCGGAGGATTTTGTGGTCTATAGTGATGCGTCTAAAATGGGACTTGGATGTGTGCTCATGCAAAGAGGAAAGGTAATCGCTTACGCATCCAGACAATTGAAGGTGCACGAGAAGAACTACCCACCCACAATTTGGAGTTGGCGGCGGTAGTGTTCGCATTAAAGTTATGGCGACATTATCTTTACGGCACAAAATGTACCTTGTACATGGATCACAAGAGCTTGAAGTATGTCTTTGATCAGAAGGAACTCAACATGAGGCAAATGAGATGGTTGGAACTTCTCAAGGACTATGACTGCGAACTACTCTACCACCCGGGTAAGGCAAATGTGGTGGCCGATGCCTTGAGTCAAAAGGAGTATAGCGGGAGACTTCAAGCCAAACTTGCAAGGATCGAGTTAGTGTCGAGTCTCATGGAAAGGATTAAAGGATCACAAACCAAAGCATTGAAGGAAGATAACCTCAAGGACGAAGTGATGACCAAGCAACGGTTATTATTGACCGAAGATAGCCGAGGGATAAAATGCTTCAATGGGCGAGTTTAGGTGCCAAGGTTTGGTGGTTGTCGAGAGCTACTTTCAGAGGACGCGAATAAGTCCAAATATTCTATCCACCCGGGGAGCACCAAGATGTACCGGGATTTGAAACTGCATTATTGGTGGCCGATCATGAAGTTGGATGTGGCACATTATGTGGAGCGATGCGTAACTTGTTCGCAAGTGAAGGTCGAGCATCAACGACCTTATGGGAGCCTTCAATCGCTTGAAATACCTGAGTGGAAATGAGATAAGATTACCATGGACTTCGTGACTAAGCTACCGAAGACCTTGAGAGGGAACGACACTATTTGGGTTATCGTTGACCGATTGACGAAGAGTGCTCACTTTCTAGCGATGCGGGAAACTTTGCCAATGGATAAGTTGGCGAAGCTTTACATAGATGAAGTAGTCTCTAGGCACGGAATACCCTTGTCGATAGTTTCCGATCGTGATAGCCGGTTTACGTCAAGATTTTGGGGAGCCTTACATCAAGAGTTAGGTACGCGGGTGAATTTGAGCACGACATACCACCCACAGACGGACGGACAAAGCGAAAGGATGATTCAAACTCTAGAGGACATGCTTAGGTCATGTGTGATCGACTTTGGCGGTAGTTGGGATACCCATCTACCTTTGGTGGAATTTGCGTACAACAATAGTTACCATTCCAGTATCAGAATGGCGCTGTTTGAAGCTTTGTATGGGCGGAAGTGTAGAACCCCCGTGTATTGGCTAGAGGCGGGGGAGAAACAATTTGCCGGCCCGGAAATCGTGCAAGAGACGACCGACAAAGTCAAATCAATTTGAGAACAGTTGAAAGCGGCACAAGATCGTCAGAAAAGTTACGCCGAAAAAAAGGGGAGACCGGTAGAGTTCCAAGTGGGGGATCGTGTGATGTTAAAGTGTCCCCTTGGAAATGCTTGATCCGGTTTGGAAAGTGTGGGAAGCTAAGTCCCCGTTTTCTTGGACCGTTTACTATTCCTGAGCGTGTTGGAATCCAAGCCTACAAGTTAGATTTACCACCGGAGATGAACGAGATTCACCCCACTTTCCATGTGTGCTACCTACGGAAGTGCTTAGCGGAAGAAGAAAGCATTATACCTTTGTCCGAAATTCGAGTGGATGTTAACCGTTGCGTTGAAGAGCCCGAGGCCATTTTGGAAAGGGTAATCAAGAAGCTCCAGCATAAAGAAGTAGCGATGATAAAGGTTCAATGGAAGCACCACCGTGGCACCAATGCGACTTGGGAGGCAGAAGAAGACATGAGGCGTAGATACCCTCATTTATTTAGTTAGTTGGATTTCGGGGACGAAATTATTCCTAAGTTGGGGAGGATTGTAACACCCCGAAATTTGTTATGCAGTTGAATGATCGATATAGATTCAATAATTTAGTTATGGCACATGGTTATGTTGTTGAATTATCCTTACGTTAGATCTGGTATCTTCGTTAAGTTTTGGCCTTGGATGGGCTCGGTACAGAGTTGGCGAGAGTGCCAGTGATTGTAACAAAGTGTCACTTTCGCTGGGCACCAACGCGGGGGGGGGGGGGGGGATTGCCCGCGGTACAATTGGGGCGAAAGTGCCCAGACGATTGTGACATATGTCACTTTCGCCAAGGCACGATCGCAGGAGAGGATGGCCGAGTCTCGGTACATTCTTGGCGGACATGCCCCGCGATAGTGACAAATGTCACTATCGCTATGTCACTCTCGCCGACACCCGTCTTGATATAAATAGGACAAGTCGCGAATTTCAGCCATTTTATCTGATTTCTAGGGTTGAGAGGCGATTTTCTCAACTGGGTTTGGTAAGCATTCTCCATCCATACCTCTTCCTTCATTTATGATGATTCATAGTCATTAAGGGTGATCCTTAACACTTTTAGGAAGTGTTGCTAGTAAGCTCTCAAGTGGATTGGCATCTCATTCCTACTCTCCTTCATTCTAAGGTTTGGCTTCTTCTTTTAGAAAGCCCCAAGGTGAGTTCATACACTTTTATAAAACTTTATACATGTCAAATGTGGATTTTAAATGCCTAACCATCTCCTTTTCATATACTTGCTTTGTGGGATTTTTGTACCAAGTCTAACTTTTGGAGATTTTAGGGTTTATGATAATTTTATGGAATAAAGGTTAATAAGCCTTGATAATGTTTCTGTTAGCTTACTTACACTTGGGAAATGTATTTCAAAGGATGGCTTCAATCATGTACAACTTATGGATTTGGAAACAATGATCTTGTGGTTAACTTCTGATAAGTTTGTATTTTGGGTTTTATCATGTTTTGGGAATGAGCCTTATAATAGTCATTTATGTTTCAACTAATGATCTTTTGGTAAACAATGGGGGTTGACTTTGTGAAAATCACCTCTTATATTGTCAAATGTATATCATCACATGTTGGTGCATTCGTTTGGCCGTATGGGCATTTTGTGGCTTAATTGCTTGCATTTGGGAGTCATGACCCCGTATCTGTTATATTATTTGGTCCGGCGTTGGGACGATTAGTTTCCCACGTTGAGGCACGTTTAGGCATCAGATTGGGTTATAAGTCCTACGTGCTCAAGTATTACGATATTGGATGAGGATCTCAACGTAAGGACCCTTCGGTGTTGAAGTTGACTTTCCGCGGGTGTAAGTTTAAAGCCACTGAGCCTGACATCCTTTGCGTGTACTTTTTTTGTATATTGGCTTTACTGACTTATCAAATGGCTTACTTTTGTGTTCCGTCATTTGTGTTAGTAAACGGGTCTCCCCCGTTAACCCAAGAGGTATTCGCTACATTCAAGAACATTATTTTATTATTGTCTCAAATGGGTTCTTTCTTTTACTCTTACATCCGATTATATTTTTAACTGCAAATGTTTGATCTCACTAGGTTTTAGCCTAACACTTTTTCTTAAAATGACATGTATAACAGGGCAGGTTCCTGGTGGGATTCGTCGGGATTGAGTGGATGGCCTTGGGGTCAAGAGCGGTCTTTTTGGGAGATGTATAGACCGGTGTTTCGGTAGCGGACATACTTTTGGAAGAATAGCCACACCCGATACTAATCTTTCTTGTTTTAAGTTAGATTGTTAGGTTGTTAAGTATATTATTCGTTTGTTTAATTGTAAAGGCTACAACTTGATTCCCCGTTTACTCGGGATGATACTTTGGGATTGTCATAGAAGGTTTTATATACCCAGGTTTATCCAATTTATAGCCGTCATATTGCAAAATTTCCGAACTATATTTCTCAAAATTTAAGGGTGTTACACATGAAATCATCAAAACTCTTTACAAGAAATGTCTTTGATAATCTGATCTGACCACTGATCTTTTAAACAAGAGCCTATGATTATCTGTCGATCCAAAGAATATATTTATCCGAATCTTTTCAAATTCAGACAAATTAGGAATGTAACACCTGAATCAACAAATGAATCAGTTAAATTGCCTGTCAGTAACACAAAGTCACTGTGTGTAACGAATACACATTGGAAATGAGCTTTTGTGATGTTCACTCCCCCAGGTCTTCCATTCAATCATCGAAACACCACAAAGGAATTTCTATGAACGTTATGACAAAAACAAATTCCTTGTGTGCTCGTGCAAGTGATAGAAAGAATTAAGCACTTGATGATTGCTTTATATAAGCTCAAAATTGTGTAAACCACTAAGAAAACAATAATTAAACACAGACTCTATTGTGCATGGTCGAAGTGCGAAGGTGGGGCAAACTTCCTTCTTTTTCAATATCCAGATTTTCCAAATGAAAACCAGATAGACTATGTGATGCGTCCCCTTGAAATATTAAACATTTTCTTTTTAAGAAGAAAATGAGTAGTTGGTGGGGTTTTTTTATCAAGAGTTGGCATGAGCTAGTTGCCTGTTTCAATGATATTCACGAAGAATTGTGAAACACCAGCAATGTGGTTGCCCGACTCAGAAAAAGTTGGTGCAAAGTTTGATATTCTTTTACTCTGATCTCTCACCCTCTTTCTTTTAAACATTTAGCTCACATCTAACCAAACTCTCTTTTACATTTTACCTCATCGCTCAACCCACACTCAGTAATTTGACTTCTCACACATTCGATCACTCAAGGATTAACTTCTTGGGTAGGAAACACTGGTTAACGTGAATCCATAGATGTTTCGATGAAGTCCTCACAAAAGAAACCCATGTTGTCCTAAAAGAACATGTTATTCAAATGGTTTAACTATAACAGTTAAAGCACAAAATATATACAAGTCAGATGTCTGTATGCTCAATGAGATAATCATTACGATTTGAGCATTTTAAACATTGAAGACTTTTCAAACAAGATAATTGAATGAATGAAATGAATACAAGAAACTTGTTTGAAAATCTGACATTGTATGAAAAAGAACAAAATATGAAATGATTTATCGATTAAGGCTTAGGTCAGCAAAAATTGAAATATGTCTGTACGAATCAAAATATAGACCTTGAAAGAACGTTTCGAAATGAAATCACGCTCAAAATTCATTGAAGTTCAATCGGGGTGTCTTACCATCAAAATTTTGTTTTGATTTAGAGACATGGTAAGAACATATCCAACAAAAATTAAACCGGTGTGTGTGAATACTTGAAAGTATATGGAAAAGATAATATGCAAGTATTAATCTTTGGAAACACACGATTTATAATCATTTAAGCACAAATAACATGAAAACATTTAAAATCACACTTCTGAATTCATGAAATCGTTTTAAGAATCAGAAGTGGTTTGAACATTGAAGAACATGTTTTTCATATCTGGAAGTTGTCCGTCTTTCAGACACGTATGAGATTAAGATTAGAAATTAACCTTTTCGCTCAGTCTTAAATCTCATCAAGTCAGCTCGAAGTCATAAATGATATGATCATTAAGCTTCCTCTCAAATCTGTAAAATCAAAAATCGTCAAAGTGCAAAGTTTTATTCACAACATTTATTGAAAAGTAAATGACAGAAAGCAGTAAAACATTGTATATATGAGTTATGATCTGAAGTAATCAGAAGTCATAATATTTACTCCCCCTGAAATTATGCATCATCAAATTTGTCAGTGAAAAACGCATGATAGAAATCCACAACTCCCCCTGAAGTGTAGATCATCATATCTTCCGAATGCATATTTCCAGAAAAATATGTACTCCCCCTTGAAGGTTGATTTCCTCATTTAAGTATCGGAGTACATTCTCTTATTAGCACGGGAGCATCATTTCTTTTGATCATTGAAGAGCGAGTCCTAAACTCTTAATCTTTGAAGAACGGGTCCTGAACTGTAGTATTCAAATGCCATAGTTCATTGAAGCACGGGTTCTGAACTGATTTATTCATAAGCCTCACTTCTCTTACTCCCCCTTAACTTGAGGTTCTTGCAACACAGAATCATCCTTAGGCTTTGGTACCTACTGGTATTTTGGTCCATATTTGTGAGTTGCAGTTCTATTGGGAGTAATAGAATAAGAACCATACCAGTAATTATCACTAATTTGATGAACAAAATCATAAGTACAACAGTAAGAACAATACCTTTTTCTAGATAACCTGATCAATTAATCTCTCGAGTAAGCAAGATCAAGTTTACCTTTCAACACTTTGTTCTTCTTTGCATTTTATGCATGTACAAATGATTTGTTACTTTTCTTTTCTTCCTTCTTTCCTTTCTTTTCTTCTTTCTTCTCATCATTCTTTTCTTCATCAAGTGGTTTCACTTTCCAAACCAGCTTTTCTTCATTATATCTCTTTCTTCTTCTTCTTCTTTGTGTACATGAACCATCTACATTTTGATCATAGAAAATGTTAGTAGTACGAATCTGATCAAATAAATTAACTGACCTTCTTGTAGAAACAGTTTTCTGATATGAGCTTGAGGCTGTCCTTTGAGAGTCAGCTTGATCATTTCTAGGTGTGTGGATTTGTGACTCTGGAGTCGTTTACTCAGTCACCACCATATTGGAAACAATCTCTTCAAGCTCTTTTATCTTTGAAGAGTAACTGTTCTTTTCTTTGATGTGTAGGTCAATCTCTTTCTTGAATTCAGACTTCGCTTTCTGATCTTTCAAAGCACAAACTGATAGTTCAGATAGCTTTTCAGTAAGCTTCTTAATCTCAGATTCAAAAATATTCCTTTCATCTTCAAAGTCCTCCACATTCTTTCTTTGACCGGATATTTCTTTGAAGATTCCAACATTCTTTTGTTCTATGGTCTTTTTCTCCTTCTCAAACTTGTCTCTTTCCATTATTATCACTTTCTCAAAGTCAGATACTTGTTGAGAAAGCTTAGAACATTTAAGCTCAATCGATTTCTTCTCTTCAAAACTCTTTCTTAAAAATTTCTTTGCAAATCCTTTCTTTTCATTCTCAAAACCATCTCTGTCTTTGGCAATCTTTTGCTCTAAATCTGATATTTTCTTTTGAAGCTCAGAATTAGCAGTTTCCAGATTTTAATCTTCTCCTCATAACTGTCAACAGAAGCTGCTTGCTGGATTTGGACAATTTGATTTTCCAAGTCAGAGATCTTTCTTTTCAGCTCAGTATTCTCAGTTTCCAAATTCTTTACTCTTTCTCTTGAAGACATCTTTGTTCTTTCCATCATCTTTTCAATTTGTTCCCACAACTGTTTTCATGTAGCCTTTTTACTATCTAAATTAATAGAAATTTCATCTGAAATTCCTTTCAAGATAAAGGCTTTGGCTAATCTGTCAGCTTTATGTGTCCATCTTTGCTCATTAGTGTAATTCTCAAGTGGAATTGGAAACTCTCCTCTTTCCATGAATCCATTTTCTCCCGGATAAGAATAAGTCCTTGTTGGAGTTTTCATCTTTCCTTCCTTCAAAGGTATTCTGATATATTTTCCCAAATCATGTTTGTTTATGAAATCTAGAAAACTATTCTTCCACTGCTCGTACTCTCCTTTGACTAAAACAGGAAGATTCATATCAGTTTCAATTGCAAGAGCTTCTCTGGAAGTAGAAATCTTATGTTCTTGACTTTTCTCTTTACGCTCTTCAGTAGTATATTCTTCAACAAAGAAATAATCATCCATGATTCCTGTTACAAAAAGAACTTGAAAATGATCGCCAGAAATTCAGAAATAACCTGTACTTTAAAAAGTCAAACTTTGGTCAACTATTGAAAAACTCAAAAAATATTTTGTCCAAAAACACGCATAACAAAGAAAATTTTGAACTTCCCGCAAACAGTACTATGCGCGTTTGAACTTCTCGCAGAACACAGTGTGCGAATTCAGAGGTTCGAGCACAAATGACGTGCGGGTTCTTTACTTCGCGCAAGAAGGGTCGTGCGAGTTTCTGGTTCGCGCACACCAAAGCTTGCGTGTTCCTCACTTTGCGCACGATGAGCTTTGCGTGTTTCTCTTTCGCGCACACAACAACGTGCGAGTTCTTGACTTGCGCATGAACCTTCGTGCGAGTTCTAGAAGTTGTGCGCTCGAGACTTAGAAAAATTTTCAGTAAATCACTTCGCGTTAAATGTAAACTCGCAACGAATCACTTCTCGCTAAGCTTCTGCACGTTCAACACTTAGAAAAAAATTTCAATCTTCACTTCTCGCTAAATCAAAACTCGCAGAACACAACTTCTCGCAGATAGACTACTTTGCGCAAGACACTATGAATGAACAGTATAAACTCGCAAACAAGGACGTGCGAGTTTCTACTTCTCGCACAAAGCACTTTGCGAGTTCTTCATTTCAAGTATGTTTTTAGGCTTGTGCGAGTTCTTCAGTCTTGTGCGAGTTCTTGCCTTTGCGTGTTCTTCATATGCGCGTACTTTGAATCTTGCGAATTCTTGGGTTCTTCGTTCAGAAACTTGATTTTTCAACTTAAATCGATCCAAACCTTCTTCAATTGATCTGAAACTTTGAGCAATTCTTCTAATACATCACACGAACCACATACAAATGATGAATTTCAACAAGAAACAACAATTTTACATGTTCGATCTTAGAACAGTGTTCGACTAAACTTCGAACAAAACTTTCAAAAATTTCCAAAATTCATACAAACTATTGTAAATTGGACTAAACAACGCATACAAAACTTATTCTATACATCAAATCGATCCTTACAATGCAAAATTCAAATCCAAAACAACGTTGTAGCCCAAAAATCGAATTTTTCACAGTACATATGCGAGTTCTTGAATATGTCGACCAAATCTTCAAATCAATCCATGTTTCTGAATCTCTTCACTGCTCTGATACCAATTGATAATGTCCCAATTCAAGTTCTAATTGCAATTCTAAAAACAACAACAAGATGATCCAAAAAAACGAAATCGTATGTCATTGATTTCAATCTCCAGATACTAGATTCACACTCTCTCTCTTTACTTTCTCTCACTAAAATGATATGCAATTACCTCTTCTCTAATTAGCTCCTGACGTCTATGCTTGTTTTTTTAACCTTATAAGCTTACCAACGACAAGGGACTATTTATACAAGCTACAAATAACAAGGAAACAAAATACTATTACTTTGACTTTGACTTATTACAATGACTTTGACTTTCATGCATGAGAGTTGACTTTGAGGCTTTGACTTTCTTGACTTTTATCTTCAGTAATAATGATCTTGTATCCAACAAATCTATGCTCTAACAGTTCATTTTACTTTAAGGCGGGACTCACGTGATTTTCCTTGCACACTATTTGGAAACGAAACCTTTTTGCAATCATGGATCTATATTTTTATTTCAAACGCTCTGAAGCATGGTTATTTTGTTTGTTGAATTTGTGTAAATTTTATACATTGATTGCATATAGTAAGTGAAGGGGCCTAACTTACACAACATGAATGATGAGTGTGAGACTGTAATGGTCTACATAGAGGTTGAATGGTTCTGTGAATTTGTTTCACGGGGTCAAATTGGCAATAATTGCAATCATGTCGAGATGGTTGACCGTAATGGAATTATGGTGTACGATTAGTTACCCTTGGGAGGGACGGTCATATAAGTATATAATTCATTGTGTTTAATGGTAACTTCCTCATCGTTGTGCATTTTCTATTACTAAAGGAACTCATTAGACCTTACGGTCTAACCCATGTTACTTTTCCAACTCTAAATATTTTTAGGGCTTTCGTTAGTAGGGATACAAGCAAGGGCAAGGGTAGATGTCGTCTTGAGCTTGGGAAGAGGATAAACTGCCAAAACTTTTTTTTACTTTAAAATGCCTCATGGTCGTTACATTTTAAGACTCTTGTTAAGTTCTCTTAGTGGTTCCATTATAACTATGAGGATGTTTCCTTCCGTGAAATGAATTGGTTGAGACCAAACATTTAGTTATTTATTCATCCTGCTAGGGCTGAGCATCGGACGGGTCGGGGCCCAAAACCCAGAACCCGATCGGATATCGGGTGGTGGATAAGATCCCCGAAATTCGACCGAATGCACTTCGGGTAGATCGAGTTTCGGGTGGTCGGGTCACAGATAAGTTCGGGTCGGGTGGTCGGGTCACGGGTAAGTTCGGGTCGGGTCTTCGGGTGGTGCAAAATATGTTCATGAACAGGATTAATGTAAAAGAAATGGCAGCTTACCGTGTATTTCAATCCAAGACCAGAGGTGTGATTCACTGATGGTGAACAACAGAGGCCATAAAGAGAGGTTGCGCCTGTGCCGGTGGCCCATGGGTTGGAGTCTTGTTCCGGACAACGGCGTTCACCGGTGGCCGGTGGCTGCCTGGCTGGTCAGAGAGATTGCTCAGTCCTAGGTCTAATAATAGTAGAAAAATAGAAAAAAATGATTGTTACTGCTGGATGTGTTTTCCAATACCCTTATCCAATTTCATCCAAAATTCTCCATTCTTCCATACTCTCTTTAAATTCACCACCAACGAGCACCCAATATATATATATATATATATATACATACATATATATATATATATATATATACACACAGAAACAAGACCTCTTGGAGCCTGGAACTGGTTCAAGCTCATCCCACTTCTTGAGGCCGCCGGCTGGTCACAAAGAGAGATCGAGAACACTGGTCAGAGAAGTTAGGTTTAGAAATAGAGTTATAAAACATATTTAAAAAAAATAAGTTTGGGTCATCGGACGGGTCGGGTGGGGATTTTGGATACCTACCCCGATCCGTAGTATCCGAGAATAAGTTCGGGTTAAAGGGGTCGGGTTTTCGGGTGGGGGATTTTCGGGTTATTCGGGTGATCGGGTCGGATGGGTTTTTCTGGTCGATCGGGTTTTGCTCACCCTTACATCTTACCAGTATCTTTAGACCATATTTTGGCCTTAGGTTGTTACAGCTCATGGCAACAATCAAAACCCATTGACATTAACTTCCATGTCTATTTCCAAAAGTCATGTACAATAACCAAAACCCATGAACTCCTTCCGACCAAAACCCATTGACATGAACTTCCAAATCCAAAAGCCATGTGTAGTAATCAAAGTCACAACTAGTCTAATCCATGGCAATAAGAGGCATATTTTTTTGGTTTTTCTTATTTGGTTCAAACCCTATCTCTTCCTCTGTGTGTGTCTCTCATTCTCTCTCTCTCTCTCTAACTGAATCCATCTTTGACAAACAATCGGCCAAGGAGAATTAAACAAGATAAGTTGCTCTACAAACCAACTCCAAACAGAGGGTCGAACACACAAAATTCTTCCAATTATGGAGAGTCGTCGGAGTTGAAGTCGGACTTGGATTTGGTTAACTTGGACCAACACAACCAATATGTAACACCCCTAAAATTCAAAAATAGCAGACAATTTAAAACTTCCCAAACCTCCCTTAAATACATAACTCGAAATAACAAATATCTAAAGTTTACAAAAATGAAGAAACACTACAACAAGTATCAGAGTTCTAACGGAACTATCTAATCCCATAAACGGGGAGAAGTCCGTCGGGTGTTACTAAAACCACTAAATCTGCTATCTTCTCAAAACCGATTGACGTCTCTAATGCCAATCCACCGGAACTTCTACCAAGCCCCACTCGCCACTCAGTTCCATCTAAGACCTGATAAACATGTCGATAAGAAAAAGTGTTAGGCTTAACGCCTAGTGAGTTAAAGCAGTTTTATCTAATAATTATGAAGCATTCGAACCCAATAATATTCCCCTGTTTCCAAAACTCTTCTTTTACTAACAGTAGTTAGGACCGAGGATTTTTAGATCATAAAACTCATATTTTCCAAAGTTTGATACATTAACAAAATATGTCTTAGAATCAAGGCCATCATTTAGATATCATCATTGAGAACAAGAGAATAAGATCTAACTCACAAGACGTCCGAAATACAATGATATGTTTTACCCCAAAATCACCGAAAGTACGGATAGACTCAATACTCATATAACACCTTTCGGTGACGGGGGAGACCCGCTTTCGTCGACAATGGTGAATCACAAAGTAAGCCATGTTTCAACGTTATCGAGTAGTGCCCTAAGGTCCCGGTCCCGGTGTCTAACCTCTCTCGAGTTTCCACCGCAATACCTAAGGTCCCGGAGCCCGACCCATAAAAGTTCATCTCCGTAATACCCCGACCTCATGCCTACTCATACAAATATTGGATCGCACCCGCTAGCTAATGGTCTCGGTGTCCGACTCCTCACGAGCTCATCACCGTAATACCCACTGTCCCGGAGTCTAACCCAATCGGGTTCCTCTCCGAAATACCGATCACCAGCATGCTCATATAACACTGGTCTCAAGACGAGGATACCACGACTCCTCAAATATTTAGTATGACTGACTCTCATGCCTTTGGATCTAATGCATTTATAGTCTAGATTTCATGACTCTACAACGAATGTCCCATGCACCAAAGACAAGTAATTTCCAACAATTATGCAATAAATGTAATTATATGTTTAAAGACACGATTAGGTCCATGAACTAACATTTATTGAAACACAATGGCTAAAGGCCCAAACCGTATGGTTATCATTCTCAAAATCCTCATAAGTCATAGAAAGACAATTATCATAGATTTATACATTCAAAATGGCTAGAGTGCCAACATCAAAAGTCATACGTGGTTGAAATCTCAAGACGACATTTAATCCAAACAAGGTCAATAAAACTCATCTAACTTGTTCATTAAACCCAAATGAAAATGATCATTAGTCCGAGTTACTCATTTTAAGAGTTAATCAATATTTTGCCTAACCCATCCGAATATCCAAGAAATCACATTTGATGAAATCCATAAACTTGGGTGCCTCAAAACACTTAATAAAACATCTTAACTATCTTTAAGGATTTCAAAACCCAAATTTGCTCAAAATGCTCAAAAGCATAAAAATCATCAAATACGTATCAAACTCATAAAAATGTGTTCAAACCCCAAAATAGAGATATTTTGACATGTATATAGTTTTGCAAAGCAACTAGAACTCACCTTGCTAGATTTAGGCTAAATCTAGGTTTTACTCCAAACTTGAGTTTTCTTGGCGAAGACTTGAAACCTTATAGCGAGCTCTCTAAATCTTAGTTCCAAGGTCTCTACAAAGTTTCCTTTACCAAAAAATATCCCCAAAGTTACGAAAAACTCAAATAAGATAGAAGGAAATCAAGAACAACAAAACCCTAGCTTCAGGTGAAGAGATGAGGGGATTACCTTAACTACCACTTTTGAATCTACCAAAATCGTCCCTACAAGGATTAAGATTCGGACTCCAAGCTTCCAAGACACCCCAAGATGAGAGAAGAAGGGTTGGGGGAGAGTTGATGAAGAGAAATGAGGGAAATCTCCCAAAAACCGGGTTTGTTATTTGTATTTGCATTTGGGTTTTGTTTTAAGGTTGTTGTTTGGCAGGAGGATTGCCAGGAAGGGTTACTGGTGAAATTCAGAGGGCTGCCCTCTAGATCTTAAAGTTTTTGGGGAAGGAGGTGGACATGTGTTATTATTTTGGTGGATGGATATAAAAGAAGTTTAAGGGGTGTTTGGTTGGGGTATTAAGGGGTAAGGAATGTGAATGATAATGAAAATTGTTGTTTGATTTGATATAATATAATGAGCACATTACCCCAAACCGATTAATTTCCATTCCTGACCAAATTGGGGGGAATGAAAATATTATTCCCGCTCAGTCATCTTTTCTCATTCGTTCATTCATTTGTCGATGTTGAATGTAAAATGTTTTTTATTTTAATGTTGGATGTCACATATTTGTATTAAAATATTATATAAAATATTTTTTTATTAATTACATTGGTTTAACCAAACAGCATAAATGCAATGCCCATTCCTATTCTCATTCTCCTGCATTTTCATTTTCATTTTCATTTTCATTTTCATTTTCATTTTCATTTTCATTTTCATTTTCATTTTCATTTTCATTTTCATTCACATTCCTTATAATGAACCAAACGCCCCAAAATTTTAATAGAGAATAAAACAAAATTCTAAAAAGACTAAAATATCCCTGACTTAACGAGTTTTTTAACGGTCGTTAAAGGTAGGGACAAAATCCAGTCATTTTTGCATACCATGATGGCCATATTGTAATTTCGAAATTGCAGGGACGAAAAGTGTTACTTTTGGCAAAACACATGGACCAAATTTGTATTTTACTCTAATTTGTATAAAGTACCTCGATTATCACTTAAAATTAGAGGTGAGCATCGGAAGCGGGTACCCGCCATTGGAACTGTCGGTTCTGGAACCAGAACCAATGTGATTGGTTTCGGTTCCTAAAATATGGAATCGATTGAGACTGGTTCCGATTCTCATTTTTTTGGAACCAATAACTGTTGGGTACCCGCCGGGACTGGGTACCTGGTCCCGCTGGGTACCCATAACCGGAACCGATGGGTACCCGCAATTTTTTTAATAAGATATATTTTTTTATTTATAAAAATTTAATAAACTAACTTTTGGGGAAGCATCATTTGTAGTATTTATTAACATCTGTAGATCCAAGTGCAGTGCAATCACAAGTAAATATGATCAAAGATGAACAGTTTATAGGCCACAACAACTAGTCATATGATTGATAATACTTCAAAGGTTTAGGTTTATAGAGAGAATTTCTGATCAGGGTTTGTAAACCTAATGACTAGAAAACTGAATAATGAAATTATGAACTTCTAACCTTACAAATGAAATAGAAAACAACTTTAAATACTTAGGCACGCAGGCCTGACGGGCTTATGGGCTTTTAGGCCCAACAAGCTTACAACTTTGAATAATTGACAGTTTATACCCTGAACTTCTATTTAACATACAATTAGCCCTAACAATCTCCCCCTTTAAATAGAAGTTGAAACTCGCGCCAGTTAGGAACATATATCTTCCGAAACCCAAAACTGATCTCGAAATATCTGATTTGCGTTCTGTACTCCAGTCGTTCTTCGATAACTCTCAGTGCTTGAAGAACAAGCTATTTGTATGTAGAATCCAGTACCTGAACTCCTTTTTCATCTTGACTCAGCGCACGCTTCAACTTTTCTTTCAGCAGCATCAATGTACCATCACAGAATCTGGCAATCTGATCGAATCGGATAAATCGTAGAATACCTTTGTTGTTCACGTATGACATACCAAACTCTGGAATCTTTATAACTGTGAATGCAGGTACGTTTAGAGCATCAGACGGAACACTCAGATCAGGCTTGAGCAGATTAATCTTCGGCTGATCGCTTTCTAACCCAATCTGAAATCTTCCACCGAAGAAAGTTTCATTGCGCACTTCTTGTATCTCTTCAAGGTTTCAAGTGCATCAATGACTTCCCCGGGTCTGACGGTTCTGGTCTTTAAGTCACGTAGTATGAACAGCAGATCTTGTGGCTCCAGACATGGAAAATCAGCATCAGAAAAACAGTACTGTTGACCATCTTCTCTTGTAACCATGAAGTCCGTATACTTAACCTTCATGAAGTAGGCAGGTATAATCCTGTCAACTAATACAATCCTGAGCTTCGTCTTGGAGTACTTGCGCTGGAACTTTATGTACACGAACACAAGCTCACGCTGTTTTTCTATGTTTTTCACTGACTGTAGACCATGGAGAACAACTTCATCATACTTTCTGATCCAGTGGGCAAAGATCTTCTTCTGGCTTTCTTCGAGGAAAGGAACTTTTATTCTGACTCTTTCCCACTTGGATGGACGAACTGGAGGAGTACGTACTGGTTCTCTAACTGGTGAAGCTGGAGGAGATCTCTCGGGAAAAACTGTAGAAGAGAAGTCAGGGTGATTAGCCGGATAAGTCAACAATGGAACTACGGCAGAAGACTGATCATCTGGATGCAGGATTTCATCAATTTCTTCTTGCATAACCACCAGAGCTCTTTCAGTGTTAGCACATTCTTCTGTCGTGTACGCCACTTCATACGAATCTAAGATTATTGCCCACTCTTCAGGAACTATCGGAGAACCATCTTCAAATTCCTCAGGCTTTTCAACCGTCGGATAGTCCTATAGTACCAAGTCTGTCACCTGTTCCCGTTCTTGTTCCTGTCTTCGTCCCTCTGTTCTTGTACCGGAACCCGAACCCTGTTCAACCTGACCTGATTCCACCATATGTGTCTCCGGCTCAGTTAGGCGTTGGCGCTTCTCCCCTCATGGTGATCAGGTTCATCCTGATCATCATGTCGGCGCTTGAGCCGTTCTGCCTGGCTTCGGCAGGTATCCTCCACTGCTGATAGACGTTCAGTCAAAATAGCTACGGTTTGCTGAAGTGACTGAAGCATGGCTTGTTGGATCTGGAAGACTTCAGTAGAGACAAAAAGCTGGGGGTTGATGGGGTAGGTGTAGATGTTTGACAACGAAGCAGTGATAACAAATCTGCATCCTGGGTGGGTTCTGTTAGAGATTGGGCCAGTAGTTTGGCAAGTAGAATGGATTTAAGCTCAGGGATAGAAAGATCCGTAGCTGGTAGGGAAGGTGGAATAGGTGTAGGCTCAGGATCAGTCGCGGGACCTTTGCCTTTGATCATGCGTTTGAGGTTGTCCACCTCTTCCCTCATCATAGATTGGACAGCCTTTAGGGCGCCGTCCAGGTATTCCCTTGAGACAGACTCAGAAGGGGTAACTCCTGGGTCACTTAGACTTCCAGTTTGAGCTACGACTGTTGAAGTCGAGCCGCCTACGCTAACAACTGGCGTAATGATAGCTGTGGTAGGACTTCCACCCAATCCTCGTAAACCTTCCGAAGACGGTATTACTATAGATGTTCCGGCCGGGCCACTTAGGCGACCGGCGATAGCCGAAAATGGAATATGTGTCCTAGGAATGGCAGGTATAGCAAAAGGCTCTAGACTCCGTGCATGCAAAGATGTCGAGAACGGGGGCAGATGTTCTCTTGTTTCAATATCGACACCCTCCAAGTGAGAGCCCGATAGCAGATGTGCTAAATCCCCGTGAGAATGTGAAACCACCATCTGTTGAGAGATGGTGGAGTGGCTTGGTGGGGTGTGCAAATGCGCCGCTAGGTCCACGACGGCTCCTTCAATACCCTGTCCCAACACATGAGACTGGATAGTAGATGTGGCTACCTGGCTAGATGTGGCTAGGGGGGATACAACCGTTGATGATTGTCCCGTCACTCGTGTACGCTCATGACGAGTCTTCATTCGTCCTTCCCACACTCTGCTCACTACAACTTTTTCGACTATTTCTCCCTCCGCTCTCCTTGTCTCTCCAATAGGTGGCTCATTGGGGGGTTGATCACCGTCACCATCAGAGTCAGATGACCCTTCTGATGCCGATGCGTCAGAGGCGGTAGCCTCAGATTCGGGTTGGCCCGAAGTTTCCTTCGAGGCGGAATGCTCTGTTGTGTCCTCAGTAGCAGCGACAGAAGAGGACTGAACATGAAGGGCTTCAGAATTGGTTGTCTCTTCTGCCGTTTGAGTCTCTATTTGCGTCGGCGAAGATGGTTGTCTAGAAGAACTAGCCTGGCTCGTTCCAACGGCACTGCCCACGCCTGTTCCCCTCACGATTATTTCTCTCGACACACCCTGTCCGGAAGCCCCAGCTATCCGGACGCTCCCGCCTCTCGATCGTGGACGCGGACCCTCACGTCGCTCAGGTCGTGCTCCTTGGGCAGGTCCTGCCGGTCCTGGCCGGACCATAGGAGCTGGAATGTTGTGTGTGTGCCTATAAGCTATCACACTCAGTGCCATAGGACGAGCATAGTCTAGTAACCCGACTGGGATTTGTCGGGCGACAACACCTTCTGGATCAACGCGGGAAGGTATCTTGCGTGTCGGATGATGTGGGCATGTCGGGTGCGTAGAACGGCGCTGTATCTCGGGATACAGGTTCATGAAGTTCCGGATGACAATCTGTAAGAACCTCAGGAATGGAATGAAATTCTGTCGTCGAGATGCTGTAGACCGAACTCTCTGAACGAGTTCAAACCAAAGGAAATCGGCAAAATCCATGTGGTGATTGAAGGCCACCGCGTGAAATATGCGAAGAATAGGGGTACTCGTCTGATCAATACCTTTCGTTATTGCCAAAAGGCACCGATTTATGTAAGTGAACATCGTGTACCATATAGTCGAGAGGTACTTGCGGTTGAAGGTCGATGGAATGCGAAAATCTGCGCCGTATCCTAAGGAGATGAGGTCGGTGCACAGTGTAGCATCAGAAACCATCGGGTCGAAGCTATTCCTGCCTGGAACGGATCCGGCGGTCGGTAAACGAAGGAATTGTCGGAAGAGATCACACGTGAGAAGCACTGGTGTATGATCTATCCGACCTTCAAGGTGGAATTCGCCATCGGCCTCTAAAGCACGGAGAGAGTGCCAAAACTGCTGTAAGTATAGGACTGGAACGGTCGCAGTCTCCGTAAAAGCATAAGAGATTGGATGCCCCATAAGTATCTCGATGATGACCTGATATTGAATAGCAGGTTGGGTTACATCGAGATGGTAGTTATTGGCTGTAAGAGGGAGGAACTGATCCTCGGGAATCAGTTCCGCATCGGCGATTGGATCAATCGCTGGTGGTTGGTTTTGTGCCATTGTACCTGTGAAGAAATAGTCGATTAGTACGCAGGTTTGGGAAAATATGATAGCCGTTGGAGTTATACAGTCATGATTTAAACCACAACGGATACTAACTCCAAAATAGTGGAAGAACAAACCCTCATTCGTGAATTAGAGTCAGTCACCAAGGCGCATAGAACTACACCCATTTAAGATAGTGAAAAACCAGCACAGAGAACCACCAAATTCACATCATAGACACACATATGAATATGTATAACTATAAGCTCATTAGAACTATAAACCAGGATTCGACCGGATAAGATCTTAGACCGGATATGGTTTCCACCGGGGGTCTCCTAAGACCTGATGTGGTCTTCGACCGGGGTTACCATTCGACCGGTGAGACCATTCGACCGGAGAAAGACATTTGACCGATACACATTCGACCGGATGAAGTATTCGACCGGTGGTTAAACCACCGGATAAGCGTTCGACCGGTTATGGTCTTCGACCGGAGGTCACCTAAGACCGGATAAAGTTCGATCGGATAAGCCATATGATCGGAAGTCATTCGACCGGATTAAGCATTCGACCGGTTGAATCATTCTACCGGAGGTTCTTTCGACCGGGGAGTAACCCTAGATCGGAGGAAACCCCTGGAGAAGACGAACCGTCAACTACTCAAACACCGGGGACACACAGATGTCGGAGTCGACGCCGATGGACACAAAATCGGCTATAATCGATGGCAAGTCGATCGATAAACGATGGAAACACCCAATAATCGATGAAAAACTACCTGGTCGATCGAAGAAGACGTCGATAAACTCGAGTTCGGTCGAATTGGAGATGAGTCGGTCGAAAGGATAGCGATGCGGTCGAAGGTGAGAGAGAGATATGGAATCGATCGAAGTGGTAAATGAGGGACGTGGTTTCGATCGGGGTATTTAAACCCCCGAATTAGGCTTGGGCTTGGGCCAGGGCCGGGACCAAACAAAAACAAATCAAACCAAAACAACAAAAAAACTTTAAGAAAAAGAAATATTTTTGTATTTTTAATTTATGAAACAAATGACAAAATATTTTTGTACTTTTCGATAATAAAATAAACCTAAAAAAAATCCTAAGGGAAAAAAATTAAGAAACCTATGGAATAAAAAAAACGAAGGAAAAAAATAAAAGCTCCCCCTCAAAAATTTGAAATACGCACGAGACTTAACTCCCCCTCGAATGATTACCATGAGGAGGTCCAAACACAAAAACCACTTATCTGCTCCCCCTCGAATGGAGGACTCGTGAGACTTACCAACCATCTGACGATAGTGCTCCCCCTGAACACATTATCGGTGTGAAGATCCATCACAAACCACAGACTCCTTTCAGGGAACATCCGTATGAACTGTACAAAACTCACGAAAAACACCACGAAAACAAAAACCAGAACACAAGAGAAACGAGAAACACACGAAATCTACTTTGTTGATACAGAAGTTCGTAACTGACACAGAACTGAACGAGTAAAATGCAATAACCAAGGAGTGTGGATAATAGCAACCAGAGACAAGTCACTGGTGCAGTTGTCACAGTCATTCGTTATTGAAAGAAACTCGTAGAGAGCTGCGAACGGATCAAACTTTCAGATTTAGCATACCTAGCTTGAACACAAGGTAATTAAATTGTTTTTCGTCCAAGGCTTTGGTAAACAGGTCTTCTAACTGATGCTCTGAATTAACAAAATAGAGTTCGATAGTACCTTTTTCGACGTGATCTTTTATAAAATGGTAACGCACATGAATGTGCTTCGTCTTCGTGTGCTGGACGGGATTGCTTGATATAGCTATCGCGCTCTTCGAGTCGCAGTAGATGGGGATCCTTGAGTAGTTAAAACCATAGTCTTTGAGCTGGGTGCGCATCCAGATGACTTGTGAGCAACAACTGGCGGCTGCTACATACTCCGCCTCGGCGGTGGAGGTGGACACGTAGTTTTGCTTCTTGGAAGCCCAGCTTACAAGACGATCGCCCAAAAAATGAACATGACCGGTCATGCTCTTCCGGTCCAGCATGTTTCCAGCATGGTCAGCGTCCGAGTAGGCTGTCAATTCAAAACCTGTCTCTTTTGGGTACCACAAACCAAGATCAGCAGTACCTTTTAAATATCAAAAAATTCGCTTAACCGCAGCTAAGTGAGACTCTTTAGGTTTTGACTGAAATCTTGCACACAAGAATGTTGAGAACATAATGTCAGGACGACTAGCCGTCAAGTACATCAGAGAGCCAATCATGCCTCTATAAATAGTAGCATTCACTTCCTTACCGTCAGGATCGGAGTGAAGCTTGAGAGTAGTGGACATGGGGGTTTTCATAGGTGAAGATTTTTCCATCTGGTATTTCCGAAGAATATCCGAGATGTACTTAGATTGATTAATGAAAATTCCTGTTTGTAGTTGTTTTACTTGAAGACCCAGGAAAAAATTCATTTGCCCCATCATGCTCATTTGAAAATGTTTACTCATTAAGGCAGAAAAGTTCTGACAATACTTTGGGTTTGTGGAGCCAAAGATTATATCATCAACATAAATTTGTACAAGAATGATATCTTTCTTCTCTCTTTTAATGAATAAAGTAGTGTCAATTTTACCTTTACAAAAACCAGACTTAACTAAGAAGGATGAGAGTGCATCATACCAGGCTCGTGGCGCTTGCTTAAGACCGTATAGGGCCTTGTCAAGAAAATAGACGTAATTCGGATTTTCAGAACTCACGAAGCCTTCGGGTTGCGAGACATACACTTCCTCCTTGAGAACGCCGTTGAGGAACGCAGATTTCACGTCCATTTGGAAGACGATGAAATTCTTGTGAGCGGCGTAGGCGAGGAACATGCGGATCACTTCAATGCGGGCAACCGGTGCGAACGTCTCATTGTAATCAATTCCTTCTTGCTGGCGATATCCTTTAGCCACTAGACGCGCTTTGTTCCTAACAATGATGTCGTTTTCGTCCTTCTTGTTCTTAAAAATCCATTTTGTCCCTATCACCGTCTTGTTCTTAGGTCGGGGAACTAGGCGCCATACTTTGAGGCTCTCAAATTGGTTGAGTTCCTCTTGCATAGCGATTACCCAGTCCGGATCATTCAGCGCTTCAGAGACGGTGGAAGGTTCGATACGGCTGAGGAACGAGGAAAATAAGCAGTCGTTCGCGGTGGCGGATCGAGTCTGAACTGGTGTGGAGGGATCACCGATGATCTGATGAAGGGGGTGAGCTCGAGTCCACTTGGTGGTGTGTGGATGAGGTTGATATGTCTGGTGAGAAGTGTCAGCATCCACATAACCACCCGGGGGTAGATCTTGAACTGCTTCGAGTGATGACGGCCTGTGAGGTGTGAGTTCCTTCGTTGGAGTCGAGATAGAAGCAGAGGTCGACTCAGTAGATGAAGCAGGCGTAGCAGGATCCGGGACTGCCGGATCGGGAACTTCAGGGGCACCGTCAGCAAGGGTCACTTCAGAAGATCCTACTTGTTCTGGTAAAGAATCAGGTACATTCTCGATCGGAGAAGGATCACTCGAACTTTGTAATTCTGGTTCATTTGCAGTTGAGGGGGGAACTTCAGAAGAAGATGGTCCACCATCGACGGAAGGACCAGTGACCTGTGTCACTTCTGGTGCTTGAACAGCATCCCTGTTGCAAAGTGAAGCATTAGGCTTAGAGTTGAACAAATCATCATAAAATAATTCAAACAGCAAATCCAAATCAGAAATATGTGCTCTTGACGTGGACGCTTGATTTGGATCGACTGGAGATTGTGTAGCTTCTGAACGGAATTGTCCAGAAGCTAACACACCAGTAAGCGCGGGTTCTGAACTGAGATGTTCAGAAGCCATATCAGCGGCCTCGTCAAAAGTCACGTTTACGCTCTCAACGACGGTCTTCGTCCGTTTGTTGTAGACACGGTAGGCTTTGGCTTGCTGGGAGTAGCCGATAAACACTCCTTCATCCGCTTTGGGGCTGAATTTTCCAAGATCATCCTTATCATTTAAGACAAAGCAGGTGCATCCGAAAGCATGAAAGTAGTTGATGTTCGGGACGCGCTTATTGACGATCTCGTACGGTGTCTTGTTGAACCGCTTGTTGATGATAGACCGATTTTGAGTGTAGCAAGCGGTAGCAACAACTTCTGCCCAAAGAAATAGTGGTAGCTTGGAGTGAGATAACATCGTGCGCGCTGCTTCAACAAGAGTTCTGTTCCGACGCTCTACCACCCCGTTCTGCTGAGAAGTACGAGTAGCTGAGAAAGTATGTGAGATACCTACTGAAGTGAGATAACCGATGAGCATTTGATTTTTGAACTCAGTGCCGTTGTCCGTCCTGATGGTCTGAACTACTTGGTTGAGACTGAATTGAATGCTCTTCAGAAGTGAGATTATCAACTCGGGAGTTTCGTCCTTTGAACGGAGAAATCGGACCCAAGTGTAACGAGAAAAATCGTCAACCATCACCAGGACATACTTCTTGTGATTAATGCTTTGAACGCGCATCGGTCCACATAAGTCCATGTGGATTAGCTCAAGGGACCGAGAAGTACTAGGAATGGCTTTAGGATTGTGGGACGCCTTCTTCATCTTGCCCTTTTCGCAGGCAGCGCACAGATGATCTTTTGCAAACTTTAGATCTGGCATACCCTTGACATGTCCACCGAGCACCAACTTGTTGATATTCTTGAAGTTCAAGTGCGAGAGACGACGATGCCATAGCCAGCTTTGTTCAGCAGATGTATTGGACAACAAACAGACATCTTTGTCGGGTTTCAAGGACGAGAGGTCAATTGTATAGAGGTTAGTGCGTCGCGTTCCAGCAAGGATTTCTTTTCCATCTTCAGTCCGAACGCTGCACCTTTTAGCCTTGAAAGTAACCTCGAGATCCTTGTCGCAGAATTGACCGATGCTGAAGAGATTGTGACCAAGACCTTCGACATAGGAGACGTTCTTGATCGTGATGTTATCTTTGACAATATCCTCGTAACCCCTGATGGGAGAGTAGTGATCATTCCCGAACCGTACATTCCCACAAAACCTCTCGGTGAAGTTTGTGAGAAGCTCCCTTCTTCCGGTCATGTGCTTGGAGCAGCCTGAATCTAGATACCACACATGACCGTCCTACAAAACAGGTTATTTCTTTTTAGGTACCCATTCGTAAATAGGTCCTTTGGGGTTAGATTTAACACCCGACTTAGAGACCCGTTTAGATTTGGGTCTTTGTCTATCACGGGAAACATCACAATGAGAATGATTATGAGCAATATGATATGAGCCAAACCAATCAGATGCATAACGACTATCAACAAAATCATTTGATCCACAATAAGAGCAACACAGACAATCATGAGACAGTTGAAGTAATTGCGGAATTGAATAAACTTTTAAAGGAAGAGTTCCATTACATTCAACTAAAGGTTTAGAAATAAACATATCATGATTGTTATTGTTCTTTCTAGACTTTAAGACAGGATCAACTAATTCTGATGTTGTCGTGCTCTCTTTTGACTTCTTAGCTACCCAAGCATATTTCACTTCTTTCCGCCGACCACACGTATCTGAAATGTCGTTAAACCCATAGTCAGAGGATTTGAAAATTGAAGATTGTGACCTTTGAGAGCGACCGGTCTTTTTCTTCTTCTGTGAACGCTTTTTAGATTTAGACTTTGAAGATTTTGAAGAATTGTTGACAGAAGGTTTTTGTGGGGCAGGTGTGGAACATTCACCCTTATAAAATTTAACCGGAGGCTCACATGACTCATTTATAAAATCAACATGGCTAGGTAGAGAAGGATTAAAATCAAATTGGCTCAAATCACTATCTAAACACACCTCAGAATTCAAGAATGCGGAAAATTCTAGTTCCTCATCTGAAAGGACCTTATCTCTTGAGGATTTCAGGACAGCGGAAGAGTTTGTTGAGAGCAGATCATATGCGGAAGCATTTTTACAATCAGAACACTGATCCGATTCAAAAACTTGAGGCTCTTTTCTTTTATTTGAAATGATTGGTGACGAGTCACCCATAAAAGCTTTGAAGGAAGATGTGTCAGAGGAAGGATAAGAGTTTTCAGACAGATGAGATTTCTCACTTTGGAGAATGGAAGGCTGAGCTTGAGGGTCAGCCTTGTGAAGTTGCTCTTTCAGATGATCTACTGCCATAGCAGCCAGTTGTGAGTTTAACTTCTTTATTTCTGTCTGGAAATATTCTTTTTCCTCATCAGACATAGTTTCCTTTTTGTTGGAACCGAGACACTCAATTTGGGATAAAAGAACTTGTTTTTCCTTTTGAAAATTTTCCCTCTCTAGTGCAAACGATTCTTCTAGCTGAACAAGTTTCTTTTCTAAAATCAGAGTTGGAACATAAACTTTGTGAGCTAGAGGTTCCTCCTCAGTTTTAATAGTTTTAGCATCTAGTTCAGCTTGAGAGTAACTGTGAAAATAATCGGATGACAGAGAACGGGGTTTGTCATCATAATATGTAGCATTCAAAGAATCATAGACAAAAGGAACTGTCCTTTTAGTAAGAACGGAGTTTTCCCTTCTCAACTTATCTTCCAAGTCTTCCTCCTCAGTGGGTATGGCCCATTGTATTTTATATTCTGGAAAGATTTTTTCTAATCCAAAGAATTCAGATGCATATAAAGTAGGAACTTTGGTTAAAGCCTTGTTCAAATAATTAGGGTTATCGTAACCGATACCCGCATTTCCATACTTGGGTTCTTTCGGTGCGATTAGCTTTAGCGTTTGATCAGATTGACCAAATTTATAGCGTTTCTTTTCAAGCTCTTCTAACTGATTAGATAACCTTATGTTCTCATTTTTGTAAGCCACGTTTTGAGTTATCAAATCAATTTTCTCGGTCTCAGACGTACGTAGCTCATCGGTCAGGTCATCTACTTTGGTCTTTAGCTTTTGTGACTCTGTTGAACAACTCTCATTCTCTTCTCTTAAATTAGAAATCGTGCACAGGTAGCTAGAAATTTCTAAGCTTTGTTATTCCATAAATTCAGACTGTTTAGTGACACGGTTTTCTAGAGATGAGAGAAGTTGTTCTTTTTCTTTTAAGAGTAGCTTGTAAGAGTCAAGTTTGTGCATTGAAAGTTGCATCTGATCAAGTAAAGCTTCTTGATAAGGGGAACATACCTGGCATGGAGCATTGCGATCTTCATCATCATTGTCAGATGGTTATGAATGTTTGCCCATGAAACACAAATGAGCTTTAGCATCTTCAGGTTCTTCATCCGACACTTTCAACCAGTAATCGTCTTCAGCCATTAGAGCTTTACCGGCTTCCTTTTCTTTGGCAAGAAGCAGCTTGGCTCGGTAGTAGTCGGCGTTGCGCACAACTGGTTTGCGACAATCCTTGGCGAAATGACCTAACCGACCACAGTTGTAGCATTTGATCGGCTCGTCTTTCGGCTTTTCTTCATTTCTCTTGTCAGACTTCTTACCATCTTCAAAGCGTCTCTTACCTTCAGACTTTTCTCGATGATCACGGCGAGTAGAGAATCTTTGCTTGTTTGAGGACTTGTTAAAAAACTTCCTCTTCTGAAGTGCTTGAGTGAGAAACAACATCGCTTCTTTCATCTTGGTAAGTTCTGGATCCGAGTCACTATCGGGATATTCAGGTTCAGAATCACTCAGCACGGGCTCTTTTCCAGATGATCGGCTGACGGACTTGCCTCTTCTCTCAGATACGAGTGCTAATGGATCAGCTGCTGGCTTTTCCTCTGCTTTCTGATTCCCAATAAGCTCCATCACTTCCTCTTCGTCCTGGAGCAGCATTTCATAGAGTTCGTGAAGGTACAGCTTCTCCAGGGTCTGAGTGTGGCGTATATGGGAGACGAACGGTTTCCACTCAGGTTGTAAGTTGTTCATAAAATTTATATTGTTTTCCTTGTTCGTCTTTGTGATCTTATTGTTCTGAAGATTATTCAGAAGCATATTAAACCTCTCGTGGGTTTCCGTCAGCGTTTCACCTTTTCTTGCTTTAAACCCATCATATCTGGTGATACAGTTGGTCACCTTTAGCTGGTTGTTGATGTGGCTTCCCATCATCATCTTCTCTATTTGGTCCCATATCTTTTTCGATGAATCCTTGAAGCTATCTATACAAGCATATATGTCATTTGGTAGACTTTGAAGAAGGTACGATTTTGCTAGCTTTTCTGCATCGTACATATCCTTTTCTTCCTTAGTAAAATCACCAAGAGATTTCCGAATCTGTCGCTCTTGCCTTCCTTCAGCTGGGTTTCCTGGTACCACTTTCATTGGCCAATCTGGTG
This sequence comes from Arctium minus, assembly GCA_954870635.1. NCBI lineage: Eukaryota > Viridiplantae > Streptophyta > Magnoliopsida > Asterales > Asteraceae > Arctium > Arctium minus. The sequence continues at coordinate 151,141,669 of OX941081.1, forward strand.
GACCCTCAGTCAGGCATTTGTATATTGCTTCATAGGTGGATTTTGCTTCTATGAAGTTCATAAATCGGTCATGCCACTGAGGGTACTCTCCCCGAAAGAGCACCGGGGGCTTTTGGTCAGAACCGATGGCTAAAGCTTCCCTTGAGTTCATCTTTACTTCTTAACTTAAGAGCACTGTAATGATCGTTAGGCAAGCAGGATGATCCAAATATACTAATAAATTGAAGAAACACAGAAACACACGGACACGGTCTAACAGGATATCGATCAAACGTAAGACCGGAGAATGAACCGTACCGGTCGAAGCAAAGACCGGAATATGCAAGATACCGGTCGAAGGAAAGACCGGAGTAAGCAAGTACCCGGTCGAATGGTAAGACCGGAGTAACAAGTACCCGGTCGAATGGTAAGACCGGATTGAGCAAGTACCCGGTCGAAGGTGCAAGACCGGGGAATACAAGTATCCGGTCGAAGGCTCAGGTCGAATGACTATCAAATACGATAAACTGATAAGATTGAATAACTAATAGGGCCGATAAACACTAATAATTGACCGAAGAACACGATGAATTTCTGGGATTCGACCAAGATCAAACCCAGAAACTTCAAACGACCGAAGAACACGATAAATTCAACAGAAAGCAATTCGATCGATGCGATCAAAAACCACACATAGACTTCGATCCTTCGATCGAAGATAACACATATAATCAACCACTATTCGACCGGAAACACCTTTTTCAGAAAAAAATAGACCGAAAGCGATAAGATCATACAGATCGATAAACACAGTAAGCGAACCCTTAGACCGATAGCAAACAAAGAAAAGAAAAAAAAACAATTTCCCAGATTCGATCGATAAGAACTTTAATTTTCCAGAAAAAAAAATAATCGATCGAACACAAAAAAAACTTTAACTTTGCAGAAGTAGATTAAACAAATAATCAGATAATCACAATAAGCATATAAAGCAATTAATATCAATAATCGATTATAGGGTTTCAGACAAACCTTTTTGAGGATCAAACCTTTTTGCCTTTCTGCTCTGATACCAATTGTAGATCCCAGTGCAGTGCAATCACAAGTAAATATGATCAAAGATGAACAGTTTATAGGCCACATCAACTAGTCATATGATTGATAATACTTCAAAGGTTTAGGTTTACAGAGAGAATTTCTGATCAGGGTTTGTAAACCTAATGACTAGAAAACTGAATAATGAAATTATGAACTTCTAACCTTACAAATGAAATAGAAAACAACTTTAAATACTTAGGCACGCAGGCCTGACGGGCTTATGGGCTTTTAGGCCCAACAAGCTTACAACTTTGAATAATTGACAGTTTATACCCTGAACTTCTATTTAACATACAATTAGCCCTAACAACATCAACTAATTTTAATGACGTGAAGTGTTTTGGAAGCACCGTTTGTAGTATTTATATAATAACCATATTTTCGTTAATCCGGATATATGTTCCTATTTCTACGTAGTATTCATATTTTAAGAATCGAAGTTTTCATGACTTATAACCTTAACTAGATAATTATGTCTAAGCTTATTGGGATAAAGATATAAAAAATATATATATAGAAGGGTTAAAGTATAATATATGAAAGTAGAAGGGGTAAGTAGTAATTATCATATACTTATATCTTTTATACCAAAATTAAGTTTAAGGCCTTGTTTGTTTTTTACAAAAAAACACTTAATTGCCCCTTATCACTTATTCAGTCAGAGGTAGGCCAAATAAGTGAGTTTGTTTTTTCAAAAAAATCAGTTGCACTTAACACTTATTATGCACTGACCGAAAAAGTGATAAATCTATCACTTTTTTTTTTCACTTATCTCTTTATCGATTCCTTCCAGATCTGTTTTCTTTTTTACCCATCGCTCAAGACAGTATCCCTTTCCACGATTCCTTCCAAAAATCGATCTCCAAAGCCAAATCGATCTCCAAAGCTTGTTCGATCTCCAATCGGCGCTAGGACTCCAGATTATCGAACGACACCGAATACTCCAAATCGATTTTCAGGTCTTCAAATCGATTTTCTCCAGGTCTTCAAATCGATTACCAAAAATCATAACATCTTCAAATCGACTCCAAATCGATTTTCTCCATATCTAGATCTTAAAATCGGCCTCTCTCTTCTCCTCTCCAAATCGGGACTTGCAGGTTCGATTTTATGCTTCTGGCCGATTATATGCTTCGATTTTATGGTCGACTTGTACTTCTGTAAAAGGTTGATTTTATGCTATATGGTCGATTAGTTTCAGTTGGTATGTAAGTTATTATTCATTCTGAATAAAAGAGCATCCATCATCTGAAGCACTCTGTTTTTGTGTCAATGCAGGTTTGTTTTCTTAAGGATAACACACTATTTATTATTATTCATTTGGCCAGAAAGAAAAGAAAAGGGAAAATAATAGCAATATTGTTTGGAAAATGTATGGATGGATGGTTGCTGAGATTTTGGTGAAATGGTGTTGCTGTTGCAATGGAATTATTGATTCCTTGGTCTCGTCTTTACTCTACTCTACCAATGAAGAAAAGATTAAAGAATGAAGGTGGTGGAAGGAGACCAGCAAAAACAAAGTAAAATTGGTGTTTATTTTTTCAGATTTGTTAGTTTAAATTAATAGACAATAGTATATATTCAGACGTTTTCAGCTTACAAAAACAAACAATATTTTTTATTCAGATTTCAGACTTCAGCACCAAAAAAACAAACAGTCTTTTTTATTCAAATTTCAGACTTCAGCACCATCACTTAAAAATCAGAAGTGAAATCAGACTTCAGCACCACTTAAAAAACAAACGCCATCTAATTTTCTCATTTATTTCACTTCTTCTTCTTCTCTGGAACGTACATAGAAAGATAAAGAGATATAGCTTAGTGAGAGAAACCAATATTGGTGAAGAAATTGAAGAAGTTAAGCTTGGTTTTGGAAGATTAAGGTTAGACTGTTCAAGGTAACTATCTATTACACTTTAATGTTTGTTTTGGTGGATTCAATATATGTTTAAGTGTATGCATTTGGTTTTTAAGGGTTGATTAGAAGCAAGGAAGAGTTGAAGATATCAAAGTTAAAGCATTTGGGTCACTTGAGGTAATAATCTTCAAATAAGTTCAATTACGTTGGAAATTATGAGTTTTAACTTATAAGATGCATAATTAGTGATGAATGTTTTTGGTGTTCTTAAATTGTGGTTAAGATACTTTATTGAGGTCATGGATTAAGGAATGAAACCATTAAAAACGGATTTGAGCTTCAAAGTTAGGTTGCACGTCAAATGTTTGATAAAATGTTTGAGAGACTTTTGTAGTTTTAAACTTTCTGTCCTGTTACAAAAAAATTCGTAAAAAATCAACTGTTGGTCAAAATGAAGTGTACGATATACCGTTGAAAACCTTAGAATGTCCTTAATAACTTTTATGAATAGTGTATGTCCTAAGTTTGAGTCTAAATGTGTCAAAACACTGAGTTTTTGAATCAGCTCATAGTGTGACAAAAACCTGTACACTGTTTTTGTAAAGGCTGTATCGGCCTGCTCGTAGCTTCGAATTTCACGAATCAAGTTGCTGTAGAATCCTAAGATATCAAAGTACAACTTTCATTTATATGATAGTGTCCATTTTGGCTTCTAAATGGGAGAAATATATCGAAACGTATGGCATATAGAAGCTGTCAATTTTTGTTTTTAAGTCAAATTTGAGATTTTTGGAAAATATTGTCTAAGATCTTAATGATTGTGTTGAGCATTAGTTGAGTGTTTTATTAAATGATTGTAGGTAATCGAAAGTAAGGAATGGGATAACTAAGGTACGGATATCCTATTTCTTTGAATCGAGGGTAACCGGTTACATTCTGGAAATCCCATCCATCTTAATATATGTGACTCCGAACCTTATGGTTTCGAGTATTTGTATAGGAAATATTTATTTTGTTTAAAAGTTGAGTTTATGCTAATCGTTTGAATATGTTTCATGATTCGAACATTTTGATGAAAGAGTTTGACTTTATGATAATTGAAACATTGATTTTAAGAACATGAGTTTTCTTGAATTTGATTTAGACTCAACACTTGGGCCACGGGTGTTGAGATGTCTTCCATGGTGGCTATTAATGACCATGGCGTTCTCATAAAGGCTAAGGCCAAGCAAAATGGGGGACGTAGGATGCATCCAAGAGTCGAACACCAGAAAAGGTCTGGTTACCGGATATAACCGATTACTGGATAGAACCGAATACCAGAATTGAACTGGTTACCGGGGAATGTGTGGTGTTGTGCCCGACATTAACATTCCAAGTCTGATTGGACTGATCATCCGATTAGGCAACGTATTATTGAAATACGGGTGACTCGTGGATTTTAAAATAAATAAATAAATGATTTCTCTATTCTTTATTAATGTTCAGAACGATTGTTTTATATTAACTTTTATTTGATCTTAAATTATGTTCACACCATTATGCACATTATCCGCCCACTGAGCGATTTTGCTCAGTCGAGGTGTTTTCTGTTTCCTCGACAGGTTTAGGTTCTACCGCAGGGACGGGTTGAATGATCGAGATAGACCTGGGAGTAAAAAAGACTTAAGATCAACTTTTGTATATCGGGTTTGTATAATCTTTTGGGATTAGTTCAGATGATAATATTTTGGGTTTGTAATTATGTTTAAGTTTCGTTTTAAGTTAACTGTTATTTTGGGGAGCTTAGTACAACTCTAAATTATGGTATTTTAGAGTTTTGATCCGGTTATCGGATTGTACTCCTCCCGTCTCAGGCTGCATGGGACGGGGGTGTTACAATTTGTGGTATCAGAGCAATAGGAATAAATCATGTAGCACTTGAAGTTTGATCTGTGAGGCTGGGTAGAATTAGGCAGGTAAACTTTGGTTTTATTTGTTTTCATTTCCTTATATCTATACTTGTTCATTAATATCGCAAATTCTTACTGCTGCTTTCCGTAACTGTTTGTGGTCTTATCCGTTATTCTGAACAAGTTTCGTTGTTGAATCAGTTCCGATGTTGCCTAGTAATCAACCTCGACGGAGGGGTAGACCTCGAAGAAATAAAACTGGGTCAAATGATGAAAGAAATCCCCATCCGCCTCCTTCAAATCAGCCCGATCCTAACATGACAGCAGCTATTCAACAAGTTGTTGCGGGTATGATACCCAATATTGTGGCTCAAACTGTAGAGGCACTTCGTCAATCTCATATTATTCCCTCTGCAAATACTCCGGTCACAGAAACTCACCCTAATGCCGATTTAGGAGGTATTCATGTATGGCTTGAACGGTTCAATAAACAAAAATCGCGAGTCTTTTCTTCTACTATTAATCCAATTGATGCTGAGAATTGGATTAGACACTTGGAGAAAAAATTTAAAGTTTTGGGTTGTCCAGACCAATACCAGGCAACATTAGCTTCTTATAAATTGGAGGATGATGCTCATAATTGGTGGGAGGTTATCGGATTGTACTCCTCTCGTCTCAGGCTACGCCGGACGGGGGTGTTACAATTTATTTGTTTTGGAAGCACCGTTTCTAGTATTTATTTGTTTTGGAAGCACCGTTTGTAATATTTATTTGTTTTGTAAACATCGTTTGTAGTATTTATCAGTTTTTAGTTTTTATCGTATTAGTTTTCATGTTTGTGATATTTATTTCTTTACGTTGGGATTTTGTAATATATTAATATTTATTTTTTATAATATACATGATAAAAAAATTAGACAGTGGGTACCCTGTATCAGAACCGGAACCTGCGGTTCCGGGACCAGTTCCCAAATATAAAGAACCGATATAACCGGTTCCAGTTCCTTCATTCCAGGAACCGCCAGTTCTTTCATTCAAGGAACCGTCGATTCCAGTTCCGGGAATTTTAGGCGGATACCCGCCTTTGCTCACCCGTACTTAAAACAAATTCTTTTACTATAAATAACATCCAACTCCTAAAAAAAATTATGTTACAAAAATAGCACCAAATAAGAAATATTTTTTTTCACTTTCTCTATTTCTCCCTGTTAAATATGTTCTGAAATCACCAGAGTCCTCTTGTTCTAACATTTTGCTGTGCAATATGCTTTCGCTCTCTGATGTTTTTGGATCCAACACTAGAGATAAAAGGTATAGTTATGGAAAAGAGGCGATCCTGAATGATATGATTATGGTCCGACAAATGAACCATTCATATAGGATTAAAATTATTCATGGGATATTAAAACTTTACTAAATAAGTGTCACCTTCTATTAGTTACTGTTATATATCAAACAGTTATTGGTTCAACGATACCCGAACCACCGATAGATCTAACTTTCCAGAAGATCAAAGGTTTAAATTTTACCAAAGAGAAAATATATATATATATATATATATATATATAGTTAAGTATTTACATATATAAATTTTACATACTTAAAAAAATTATTGTCATATAATTTATTCCTAAATAACACCATCAAGCCCCGAATCCGATGCCAATGTTATAAAATTTCATGGGTCGGTGCACATAATCTATGCCTCTTCACTTGTATAGAGGCTTTTAGAGCTCATTTAGGCTGCGTTTGGTACATGGGACAAGACAGAATAGGACGGGAGAAAACTCACTATCCCACGTTTGGCGTGACATGGGACAGGACAAAAATTCACTGTCCCACGTTTGGCGCGACATGGGACAGGGACAAGGACTGGACAGGCTGGGACAAGATGTGCCAAAAAATGGTATTTTCTTGTTCGTGGAACAACATGGGACAAAAGTAAGACATAAACTAAAAATTACTGATTTACCTACATTTGATATATAATCCTAATATGGTATTAGTTTTAAGGGTCACCACTACCCATCGTCGCCGCCACCACTACCATCGACGGCCACCAGTAGACATCGCCTACCACCGTCGGCCAACTCTACCCATTCATCCACTATAACAACCTCCTCCACCACCTCCACAACCATCAACCACCACCACCACCACTACCATCGTCCACCACCTCCACTAACACCGATCACCACCACCCATGGTCGTCACCACCATCGACGGCTACCGGTATCCACCACCAACCATCGTCGAGCACTTCCACCTCTTCTCCACTACAAATTCCTCCACCTATACAACCACCGCCCATCGCCACCTCCACCGATCACCACCACCCATTACCACCACTACCGACACTCACATCCAACCACCGTCGGCCACCTCCACCTCTTTCTCCACAACAACAACGTTTTTTACCACTGTCCACCGCCACCACCACTACCATTGTCGACCACCTATACCTCCGCCACATCAACCACAACTACCTCCTGTACCACCACTATCCACTATCTTTCACGTCCTTCACTGTAACACCCTCAAATTGAAAAGAACGACTAATTTAAAATTTCCATTAAATCATCAAATGAAGGATAAATACCTCCTTCTGATTCAATACTTAGTTTCCTCGAATAGAAATTATAGATCTAACATTAACAATTTATAAATTAGGCCTTACATAAAGACTAGATTGAGGTCGGGTGTTACTAAAACCCAATAACAGTCGCTATCTCCAAAATGTGCGGAAGACATTACTCAATAGCTACATCCTTCTTGTGCCTCTAAGTAGCACTCAACTCTTCCCGATGCCGCTAATGACATTCCCCAACTAGGACCTGATGCACATGCCGATAAATAAAAAGGTTAGGCTTAACGCCTAGTGAGCTCAAGAGTTTTCATCATAAACATATAAAGCAATATACTTTAAGAATGTTATTTAAATCGTGATTTCCAAAATGAAATGCATTAAGTATGAAAGCAACCTCTTTTTCAACGCTCCCCATTTTCGTCATTAAAACCACGATACAAGACGTTCCTTCGAATATAAATTCAAAACCCAAAACTCACGTAAAACATAATTGATACCTTTAATACTCAAATACCGAAAATGTAGATAAGCTCTATCACCCAAAATATCCAAAAACATGGATAAGGTTCAATACCCAAAACCACAGAACATGGATAACAACCCATACTCAAAACGTCACCGAAAACGTAGATTATGAAACTCCATACCCAAAACAACACCTTTCGGTAACGGGGGAGACCTGATTACATTGCACGTGACGGAACACAAAAGTAGGTCACATAACTATGTAGTAAAACCAAAACGCATGGATTATACTCATAAGACATATCGAGCTCAACCCCTCTAGATCTTTTTCCCGTGGAGACTCAAATTCAACCCCTCTAGGTCTATACTTTGAGGTATCCAAATCCATACTACACATACAAGCACATTGGGATTACACCTTACTACTCATGGGACAATGCCCGACCCCACGGGTCCACGTCTTACTTACCATGAGTCCCGATGCCTATCTGTGCTACAATGAGGGAAACTAATCGTCCCAACATTGAACGTAAAGACTCAAGTGTAACACCCGGAAAACAATAGACCATTTAAGGTAAATTATCTTTCATTCGGTTAATTTTTCGCAAAAACCTTAGCCCCCTATTGGTCTATTTGTGTAACCTTAAGGCGTGAAATCTAGTCAAGGATAACCCGAGTGAAAGTCGAAAAGAAATCGGGTCCCGGAAGATAAAGGGCGACCTTGCCAAGGGCAAAGTCGCCTGGCATAATCGCCAGGTGTGTATCATAAGCGGGGCAGTGTCGGCGACCTTGACTAGTGACAATGCCTATGGGCAAAGTCGCAGGGCATTCTCGCTCGTGGCGTACCGAGATCTGGGGGAAGCCAGCGACAATGCCCAGGGAAAAGTCGTCTGGCATAGTCGCACCCCACCTCTGAGAGTATAAAAACTCACTTTGACGGGTTTTCATCACATTGTTTCATTTCCAGACTTCTTTTGGCGATTTGAGAGCTGCTGTGAGGCGATTTTTCTCCCCATTTCATCCCCCTCTTGAATGTTAACCTAAATCTTAGTTGGGAGCATTTATTGCTCATCAAGGGTTGTCCTAGGAGCATTTATTTCAAGATTGCTAGCAAGGGTACAAGCCATCAAGACTCTAAACCATCCTCTTCCTCTAATCTAGGGTTTGCCATTTTCTAGGTTTTCTACCAAAATCTAGGTTGTGAGTTTCTAAACCCTTTTTCTAAAACTAAGATACATATCATTACATGTTTGTTGTTGCTATTTATTGTTTTTACTTGAACTACCTACTACATGTATGCCTTGAAACTTCAATGTTGGTGATACTATGGATCTATGGAATGTTAGAAGGATTATCATGCTAGTGATAGTGTAAACTCATAAATGATGCTATATAGACATGACCACTTCAATATTGGTTAACTTGAAGAAATGACCTACATGTTGGGTTTTGACCTAATGAGACAAAATGACCCTATGAGGCATATGGGTACTTAAATGTTGTCTTGATATTATCATGAAATAAACATGCTTATAAATTATGCTATCAAGGTTGGAATGTACCTAATATGGGATTTTGTATATCGTGGATTTGGAATACTTGGAAACCTCAAAATGAGTCTTGTATGTCATAAGAAGTATTAGGCCATGTTGGTCACCCATAATTGGGATTGTATACATTAGTTGTGGAACTGAAGCGCCTTGTGGCTCATTAACGATATTGTTGGACGAACCAAGTCGGTAGACACTAGGAGGATATAGTCTTGGGTGCCACCGTGAAGGTATGTACCTAGACCTCTGCCCTTCGAGGTAATGCCATGGTTGTAGTCCTCGGAGGTGTTGGGCCTTTAAGATGTAACTCATGGTAGTTGACATCAAGGTGTATCGTCTCTTTGGGTGGAATTTGATTGGTGCTATGGGTCTCCCCCATTGACTCTACATGTGGAAACTTCTTGATAAATGTTGTTTACATAATTTAATTGATGTATTACTATTGCTTGTACAAACTCACTGGGATTTTTAGCCTAACACTTGTTTGGTGTCGGTATGTATCTCAGTTCCTAGTGGCGTCGGCGTTAAGAAGGTCTAGCCGGACATTGTGTGAGCTTGGAAAAGATTTTTGGACACCATTATATAGAAGACTTTCATTTTTTTAGATTTCTGGATGACACGCGAATTGTAATCTTGTTTCACATGAAATTAGATTATTAGGTTGTTAATTCCCATCTCTAAGATTATAACTTGTACTTAAACAGGTGAATATTATTTCCCCATTTTGGGAGGCTCGTTGCTTTGGCAAATTTTATATACCACATTTCCATCTTTTCGGAAATTTTGTTACCCCTATTTTTGGGGTGTTACAAGTTGGTATCAGAGCTTTAGCTTAAGCGAACTAGGTACTGACCATAGTGTATCTAGACTTACATTGCAAGCGTTAAGAATAAGTTATCCACCTCGGGGTAAGAATCATAGGTGGGGAGAGCATTAGGACCTACAGAATTACATTGATTGAGAATTGTGATTTCGGTAATGGCAGATCCTTGTGTTTAACACATTCATAATATCACGTAGCTAATGCTATTATGAATGCGCCGTTACGTAAGCATGATTGAATTTCTATTGTTATGATAATTGATAAATGTAGTAGTACGTACCTGTTAAACTCAGATATCAGTTGATAAATAATCACACAACACAATAAGAACAAGAGATGAATAGAAATCAATCAATATGCCATAGATCTCTTGATAATCAGCTGAATACGTGTGTGTGTGTGTGTGTGTTCTTGGTGTACAGATCAATACCTTGTGTGTGTAAAATCAGAATATACGGCTCCCTTCTCTTCACCTCACCCCCGAAATCTAGAGGCACAATGCCTTTTATATGTAGGTCAACATGACCTAGGCATTACTAGAAATCTGCTAAACATCCCTTAAGGAATTAAACACTATTACAAAATAGACCCCTTTTGACAATTTAATCTTGAATACAATTACTGATCCAACAATCTCCCCCTTTAGATTCAAGATTAAAAAATTTGCAATTATCTACGGGTCTTCACTTCTCTTGAAAAACTGTAGCAGATATGACGTTAAAAGCTTCAAAGCTTGTAGCTTTACACTGTCTTCACAACTTTAAGGAAACATATATCTTCCTCTTTCTTTAAATAAAGTGTCCTTCTGACGATCATCTTCAGTCAGGCTTTTGGTAAATTAGATAGGTTCAGACACTTTGTTATCTTTGAATTCTTCAGCAGTCTTCAATCAATCTTAACATTTCAAAAATTCTTGTATTTTCCCCTTTTTGTATTCTCCCCCTTTTTGATGAGTGATGAGAATCAGCATCATCAAAACATTTCAAAAATAATCTAGGAATTTTATCTCCCAAATCAACAAATAAGCGCAGTCTTCATGTATAGATCCCTTTGTGGAAATAAGAGCAGTCTCCCCTAGATAGAGAGAGTGATTATTTCAATCTTTGCAGATTCAAATAAGTAATGAGTGGTAACCCTGAATCAACAAATGACTCAGTTCGAAGTGCCTGTCAGTAACACATAGTTACTGAGTAACACGAAGTTACTATATAAGGAGTTGGTTTTGATGTAGGCTCCCCATTCCATTCAATCATCGAATAACACATGGTTATCTTTGAATGTTCTGACATAAAACACATTTCTGTGTGCTCGTGCATGTGTAGGAAATAAATTAAGCACAGATGATTGCTTTTCAATGTAGGCTCAAAGTATGTAAACTTGTTGAGACAGCAACAAATTATACAAGGACTCAATGTGCATTAGAAAGGATCGAAGGTGGGGCAACTTTCCTTATTTTTCAATATTAGTATCTTCCAAGTGAAGAACCAATAGCATATGTGTTGCGTCCCTAGAAAATGTGAAACATTCTCTTTTTGAGAAAAGAATGAGTAGCTGGTGAGGTTTTATGGAAGAGATGGCATGGGCTAGGTGCCTATTTCAATGATGGTCACCAAAGAATGTGAACCAATCAGATAATATGGTTGCCCGACTCAGAAAGAAGTTTGGTGCAGAGTCTGATATTCTTTTACCCTGTTCTCTCACCTTCTTTCTTTTAAACATTAAATCTCACTTCTAATCAATCTCTCTTTTCCATTTTACCTCTTCACACACCAACACTCAAATCTTTTGACCCCTCTCCCCTTAATCACTCAGGGAATACTTCCTGGGTAGGAAACACTGGTTATCGTGAATCCATGGAAGTTCAGTTAAGCTCACACATCAAATCCCATGTATTTTCCTAAAAGAATGTGCTAATCAACAGTCTTTTGTACATGAAAGCACAAAGGAACACAAATACACATGAAGAATAAAGATTTGGAGAGATCAAAGACATAAGTTGTTTGACAATACAATTATCTCCCTCAAAACAAAAAGTGGTTGTCAATTAAGCTCCCCCTCAACTTTTTTTTTAAATCAATATCATTGAAGTACGGGTTCTAATCAGATGTGATTAGAAGCCATTGTCACTTGAACTATCCTGCACACAAAAGAAATCGTGGTAATCATTTGTGAAAATGATTCCTCTATCGTTAGCAATAGTTGGAGAATCAATACACAAATCACAAGATTAAGATCCAGAAGACTCCCCCTCGAATCATGAGTAAGGTCTAAGAAGACATGTTCAACATTCCAAGTTTGCTGATTAGAAACTGGAACCTCTTTTCATCCAACGACTTGGTGAAAAGGTCAGCTAACTGGAACTCAGTTTGAACAAAGTGCATTTCAATATCACCTTTTTCTACATGATCTTTGATGAAGTGATAACGTACATCTATATGCTTAGTCTTTGAATGCTGAACCGGGTTAGCTGTTATGGCGATTGCGCTCTTGGAATCACAATAAATAGGTACGCGCTTGTAGTTGTACCCAAAGTACCTTAAATGAGTTTCCATCCAAAGGACTTGCGAACAACAGCTAGCAGCAGCTACATATTCTGCCTCAGCTGTGGACGTTGAAACACAGTTTTGTTTCTTTGAGGTCCAACTCACAAGTTTGTCACCTATAAATTGGCATGATCCAGAAGTACTTTTCCGATCGAGCTTACATCCTGCATGGTCAGCATCTGTAAAGGCAGTTAGATCAAAACGAGAATCCTTTGGATACCAAAAGCCTAAATGAGGAGTGCCTTTGAGATATCTAAGGATTCGCTTAACAACATTAAAGTGCGACTCTTTGGGATTAGATTGATATCTCGCACAAAAGCATGTGGCAAACATTATATCTAGGCGACTAGAAGTCAGATAAAGTAAACAACCAATCATGCTATGATACACCTTTTGATCTGCAGGTTTACCAGATAAATCTGCATCTAAGAGTGTACCGGTAGCCATTGGTGTTTTAATAACTGAACTATCTGACATATTGAACTTTCTTAACATGTCTTTTATTTATTTGGCTTGATTAATGAAAATGCCTTCGGGTAATTGTTTTACTTGTAAACCAAGAAAGAAATTTAATTCACCCATCATCGACATTTCAAACTTTGTTTCCATAATTTTAGAAAAGTTCTTGCAGAATTTTTGATTTGTCGACCCAAATATTATGTCGTCAACATAAATCTGAATGAGAATCAAGTCCTCACCTTGCCTTTTGAGAAATAAGGTAGTGTCAACCGTACCTTTCTTGAAACCAGAAGCAAGGAGAAATTTAGTAAGAGTGTCATACCAGGCTCGTGGTGCTTGCTTAAGACCATACAACGCTTTGTCTAGTACGTAGACATGATCAGGGTGATGAGGATCAATGAAGCCTTCAGGTTGGGCAACATAGACCTCCTCATGTAGAACGACATTTAGAAAAGCTGACTTTACGTCCATTTGATAGACTGTAAAGTTCTTATGTGTGCTGCATATGCTAAGAAGATTCTGATGGCTTCAATCCTCGCAACAGGGGCGAACGTTTCGTCATAATCAATGCCCTCCTGTTGACAGTACCCTTTTGCAACCAATCGAGCTTTGTTTCTCACAACTACTCCAGTTTCGTCTTTCTTGTTTCTGAATACCCACTTAGTTCCAATAACAATTTTACCTTGAGGTAGTGCGATCAAGCGCCAAACCTTGTTCCGTTCGAATTGCAGAAGCTCGTCTTGCATAGCAGAAATCCAGAAGGGATCACGTAGAGCTTCTAATGCTTTCTTTGGTTCTAGGGAACTAAGGAAGCTTGAAAACATGCAGAAATTTGCTAACGTAGACCGTGTCTTGACACCAGATTGTACGTCACCTATCACATTATGCAGGGGATGATCCTTTGTCCATCGGTGTGTGCTTGGCAAGGATTCAACCGTTTGTTGCGAATTTGAGTCATTGTATTCATCATGAACTGTAGGTAGATCCACAGATGTGCTCGAGACATCTTGTACAGAAGTTTCTGATACTGAAGTTTCTGGAATAGCAACTGAAGTACTCGGGACTTCATTTCCAGAAGGAATATCTGCAGAGACAGATTCAACATTAGTATAGTCATAAACTAATGGTGTAGTTGTACCTGATGGAGATGTAGTTTCAGTGACTTCTTCGGACGGTCCAGACATGTCTTCAGAAAGAGTGGGGACCTCCGAGCTTGGTGTTGATGTTGATATGCCTTTGTCAAAGTCTGCACAAATTTCATCGAAGGCATCAATAAACAACAAATCTAACTCAAATGTGATAGAGTTAGTTATAGAAGAAGTAGATGCTTTAGACGCTGGTTCTATTCCGGATTGAATAGAAGCTTTTTTCTTGAGTCCGAGTTCTGAACAGTTGTGTTCAGAAGTCCGAGTAGAATTCTCATCAAAGGATACATTCATGCTTTCGACAATCGTCTTTGTTCGAGTATTGTAAATTCGATACGCTTTGGATGTCAGCGAGTATCCAACAAGATAACCTACATCCGCTTTCTTATCAAATTTTGATAGTCCTTGACGCTCTCGTAGAATGTAACACCTGCAACCAAAAACACGAAGGAATTTGATATTAGGTTTACGATTATTGATCAACTCATATGCTGTTTTATCAAAGCGTTTGACCACAATGGTACGATTCTGAGTGAAGCAAGCTGTCGCGACTGCCTCAGCCCAAAGATACATGGGTAGATCAACATAGGCAAGCATAGTACGAGCAGCTTCAACAAGAGTGCGGTTCATCCGTTCAACAATGTCATTCTGCTGTGGAGTGTAGGCTGCAGAGAAGTTGTGTGAAATTCCCACAGAGATAAGATAACTCTACAAGGTGTCATTCTTGAACTCCGTGCTGTTATCACTATGAAGGGTTCGGACTGAGACGTACTTGAATACGCTTAATAAAAGCGATAACCAGTTATGGCACATCTGACTTGTTGCGTAGAAACTCGAGCCATGTATATCTTGAATAGTCATCTATCATTACTAAGATGTATTTCTTGCCGTTGATAGACGTTGTTCGCATTGTTCGCCAGTGCAGATGAGGTTGAGGATTCAGATTTAGACTTGAATGAGCTTCGCTTCATTTTGCCCAACTCACATGCACAACATAGTGAGTCTTTCTCAAACCTCATTTCTGGTAGACCTTTGACCAGACCTTGTCTCTGTAGCTTAGCTATTGATCTGAAATTCTGATGAGACAAGCGGCGATGCTACGTCCATGATTGTGCTTTAGATGCTTTGGCTAATAGACATACGGGACGTGTGGCGGACAGTGTCGGAAAATCTACATAATATAGATTTCCATGGCGTTCAGCTCTGAAGACTTCGTAACCATCTGGGTCCTCTAGATAGCAATGAGATGTTGTGAAGCGAACTTGGTATTTCATGTCACAGAAGTGACTGGTGCTAAACAGATTATGATCAAGACCTTCAACATATAGCACCCTCTGTATCTTCACAACTCCATTATCAAGCATTCCATATCCTCTGACATGTCCTTCTACTTCTGAATTTGCAAACCGAACTGCTCCAGCAGGCTCCTCCACATAGTTATGTAGGAGGTGCTTGAATCTTGTCCTGTGGCGTGAACATCCTGAATCTATCACCCACAATCGACAGGCCTGCAAAAGAAACAATTAGTTTTGCTTTGGTACCCATATCAAAATGGGTCCTTCGCTGTTAGCTTCAAGCAGTTCAGGAATATCAGCAGGTTTGATTTTCACTCTCCATTCATATCGGGGTTTTGGACCCCATTTCCAAACCATTTTAACATTTATTTCCTGAAAATGCTTTTTAGATCATGGATGAGTAACCTTAGCACGAAACACTTTGGGTTGTGTGGAAAAATTGGAATTAAGATTAAGTTTAGCTTTTCTTTTACTCTTCTTGGACTTAGGAGTGGAGTAGTATTTGAAAGAATTATCCCAGTAGTGTTTGCAATATAAATTCTTTCGAGCAAATGTCATAAATTTAGATTTATCGGAACAAATCTGACATTCATGTTCATCAAAAGAAGTACATTTCAAAACATCACTGTCTATAGTACAACTGTTTGCAACAGAAGTTTCACAAAAATTCAAACTATCATTTTTATTCTTCTCACTCCTCCCAACTCCATTTCCTTTCATATATGAAACAGAAACAAGAACCTTGTTAGTCTCTTTCTTAGAAGGTAATTCTTTTCTTGAGATACTTGAAGTCTCACCCTTCTCAAAAATACTAGGTTGATATTCAAGATAATCAAAGTCAATAACTGGAGGTTTTGCAGGAGCATCAAATTCTGGATTAAATCTTACCTTCCAGCTTTGATCATTAAACATCTGTTTATCATTTGAAACATTCTTAAACAAAGTTATTTTCAAATCATTGATCTCTGTGCAAAGCTCTTGATTATCTTTCAAAGATTTTTCAAGTTTAAATTTGAGATCAAATTTTTCATCTTCAATCTCATCAAGAGACTGTTGCAACATATCAATTTGTTTCATCAATTCAGATGTATGATCACTCACAGAATTTGACTCCTTTGAAATAGAAACAGGATCAGAGTCTGAAGCATTTATCATTTCAGAAAACATTTCTTCAGTCATGTTCTCAATAAACTCCATTTTGTCATTTTTGAAACAAGATCCATTCGTGATGACAATTTCTTCTTCAACCTTTTCAACAAGTAAAGGTTTAGGAGCAATGGGATTTGAGACTGATGGTATAATTGATGGATCGACATCTGATCCATACTCATCGTATTTGCATTCAGTCTCAGGTGGGACTGTGTTGTTGCTGACTGATTCTTTTGAAGGTGTGGTAAATAGTGATTCAGACTCAGCAAATTCGATCTTTCGAGTCTCATAGCTTTTGTTCAAATCACTATATTTGAAACCAACGGATTTAAATTTTTTTTGAGAATCAGTGCCACAAGACTTGTCCTCTCCCATTTCTTCTTTACCTTTGGTCTCTGTAAAAGGTTTAGAAGTACTTGCTTCAACAAAAGTTGCACGAATGTTAGGAATGGGTCTGATTGTGGAGCCAAGTTTATCAAAATTATACAAGTGCTCCGATGCCTTTTTCAAAACATCATTAATTGGCAAACCCAAACCTGGTTTAACTTTATAAAATCTTTCATCTTGGAGTTTATTGGTCGATAGATTTAAAGTCTGCTCAGTCTGACCTCGTTTCATGTTAATATCCTCCAATTGCTTAATTTTGGTGTAAGCTTCATTTCTTTCTTGAAAACATACTTCAAATTTGATTTTGAAATCACCCTTTTCAGCATTAAGATTTACAAGATCCTTTTCTAAACCATATATTTTTCCTTTTAAAGATTCTTTTTCAGCTTTTAAACTTTGTTTCTCTTTTTCCTTTTCTTCCACAACAACTTTCAGCAAGGCGTTTTCATCACGAAAACTCAAGGCTGTTTGATGTGCGGAGCTAAGTTTACCTTTCAACAATGCAAACTCATCTTTCATATTGTGGATTTGGACCATTAGAGATTCAATAAGTTCAGAATTTTCATTTACCTCAGAGTTGTCATCTTCGGAATGAGCCTCAAAAGCTTCATCATCACCATCAAGCTTTGCCATGTAGGAGACTTGAGTGAAGTGCGCCTGCTCCTCTTCATCAGAACTTTGGAACAACCAGTTTTCCTCTTCAGCCATAAGCACATTTTCCTCTTCCACTTTCTTGGCAATTAGAGACTTACTTGCATAGTATTCTGAGTTCTTGACTTTCTTGAACTTACAGTCTCTGGAAAAGTGTCCAAATTTTCCACAGTTATAGCATCTGCCCGGTTCATCCTTTTTCTCTTCTTTCTTCTCCTCTCTCTTTTCTTCTCTTCTATCGTCCTTCCTTTAATCTTTCCTCTCTTCTCGTTTTTCCTCTCTTCTTCCATACCTTGGCTTGTATCTCATTTCAGACTTCTCTTTCTTGTACCCTTCATACTTTGGCTTTGAATAGTAATTCTTCTTGCCAAAGCTCTTCTTGAATTGACGTGTAATCAGGGCCAAGCTCTCAGAGAACTTTTGTATATCATCATCAGAATCAATCTCCAATTCCTCAACACTCGAAGCAGAATCGGACTCAGTAATCTATGTAACAAAAGCTTTAGACACTTTCTTCTTTGACCTTGCAGAAGATACAGGACCAGAACTTGAACTTTTTCCTTTGCCAGCTATGAGAGCCACAGAGTCCTTCAGATTCTTGGATTCATTATTGATAGTTCTCACCTCTTCTTCATGCTGAGAAAGAGTAGAGAAGATATCAGTTACGTTCTCTTGATCCATGTTCTTTGACATCTGAAGGTTGATGTGAAAGTTCTTCCATTCAGGATTCAAGTTCTTGATGAACTTATAGTTTATCTCGGAAGCAGATTTAGAGATATTGTTCCTCCTCAGGTCATTCAGAATGATATTGTATCTGTTATAGGTGTCAAGCAGTGTCTCCCCTTCCCTTGCATGAAATCCCTCATAGGCATTAATGCACAGATTTTGCTTGGCTTGAATTGAAGCTTCACTTCCCTCAAATTGTCTTGCTAGCTCATCCCAGACTTCCTTAGCTGAATTTCGACTGTCTACCCGATTGTAGATGTCATTTGGGATGGCCATCGTCAGGTAAATGAGAGCCTCTTCATCTATCTTGTACAAATCTTTCTCCTTTTCTGTGAAGTATTCATACGGTTTGGGAACATATCTGTCAGGGATTTCAGGAGAGGTTTCCGTTTCAGCTTGACCAGGAACTGTGATCATTGGATTTACTGGACCAGTAGTGATTGATTCCATATAATCTCTGCTTTTGTGATTCAGAAACTGAATCATTCTTTTCTTCCATTGCTGATACTCATTTGCCAAGAGGACAGGAGGTTTGGACTGAGAGCCCATGGAGAGAAGTCGGTTCGACATCTTTAGCTGTATGATTAGAAAGCAAACTTATATGTACAAAGAGAATCAACTAATAAGATATTTTGAATCAAGAATTGGAAAAACTCTACACTTAAAAATTTTAGAAAATTTTTTTTTTCCAAAAAGCTCAAGTGCAGAATTCGCAAACAGTAAGAATTACAAAGAAAGTCGCAAAAGAAAGAAAAACCCTCCAAAATCCGCAAGCAGAAAGGAGTAGAATTCCCAGACTAGAGAATTAAGAAACTTAGAATTCGCAAACACACAACCTGCGAAACCTTGACAATTAGTGAGGTAGCACCTAGCGAATCCTTTCCTTAGAAAAAATTCAGAAAACACATTTTCACAAGTAAGATTCGCAGAAAACAGGGTTGCGATTTTTGGACATTCGTAAGGAAGAATTAGTAAGTGATTGATTCACGAATTCTAGACTTAGAATTTTTGAGAAACTTTCGTAAGCAACTTTCGCAACCTGAGTGGATAAGCAATTTTAGAAACTTGCGGATCCTACACTTGGTGAAAATTTTAGATGCTAAGGAAACAAGGATTCGTAGATATCACTTGAGAATCTTAGGGAATTCGCAAGTCTATGATCTGCGAGTTCTTTGGTTTTCGCAACCAAGAGGTCTGTGAAACTTACACTTAGTGAAACTTTCAACAATTGAGAACCCTGCGAAATTTAAACTTTCGTAAACAAAGGGATAGCGAATCCTGAGGTTTCGCTACACATATACATGCGAAACTTATACTTAAACAATTTCAACACCCTGCGAAAATTAGAGGATTGTGAGTTCTTCAAAGAACTTGCGAGTTCATCATATGTTCGACCCTATACTTCGATCTTCAATCAAAAAACACTTCAAAAGGTTAATACATAGTGTAAAATTCACACAAATCATCCACATTCATACTGCGATCAAAACCCAATCAAAATCAAGGATTAAAAACAACTTTTATGCTTCAAATCGAATGGAACAGTAGTCGATATCTTTATGACCAAAACTTCAAAAATCTTCAAAATACCAATCGATTTATGTTTTTAACAGTGAATAGGCAATCTAATGTTGTTCAATAACATAAGACACACATAATCAACTCGATTTTATGCTCAAAAACACAAGAAATCAACCAATCAATCTTCACACAGTGAAGTTTTCGAAAAAACACTTTTTCAATCCAAAAGCTTGATTCTTTGGCTCTGATACCACTTGTTAAACCCAGATATCAGTTGATAAACAATCACACAACACAATAAGAACAAGAGATGAATAGAAATCAATCAATATGCCATAGATCTCTTGATAATCAGATGAATACGTGTGTGTGTGTGTTCTTGGTGTACAGATCAATACCTTGTGTGTGTAAAATCAGAATATACGGCTCCCTTCTCTTCACCTCACCCCCGAAATCTAGAGGCACAATGCCTTTTATATGTAGGTCAACATGACCTAGGCATTACTAGAAATCTGCTAAACACCCCCTAAGGAATTAAACACTATTACAAAATAGACCCCTTTTGACAATTTAATCTTGAATACAATTACTGATCCAACAGTACCTTGAGTTTAACTCACTTAGTCTTTCTCTCAACCTTATTCTCGTGCGTGTATGGCAGATAACCTTGGTAAACACTCGAAGTATACTATAGACCCCACGATAGGGTAATGTAGAAGATGAGTCTACCGCCGATCAACCTAATGTGGTTGTGACCACTATAGGTCCTCCCATACCTCCTATTTTGGGCAGGGGAGTTGAGCGCATTCTGCAGGTTAACATTGCCACTACCAACCCAATCATCGATGAGGTAACCCTCGAAACTCGAATCAGAGACAACATGATGCAGACCATGAACTCGGCTATGGCACAACGACAAGAATTCTTCATGAAGCTATTGGAAGACCGTGACGCCAGTCACCGATGACCCGAGACGGTGGCGGAGAATGCCATGATTGGGTCGGGAGGTGGAGTGAACGTTGTCGGTACTAAATAACAAGTGATAGTCTGAGACAAGAGGAGAGAGACGGGGTGCACATATAAGACTTTTCTGGGTTGCAAACCGCCGGAATTCGCAGGTACTACTGATTCGGTCAGTTGCATGTATTGGATCTGTGAGATGCAAATGGCCTTTGAAGCTAGCGAGTGTGATGACTCTTAAAGGGTCAAATTTGCCTCTCACTTACTTAAGGACGAGGCCCTAACTTGGTGGAATCTCACCCGATCATCCCTTACTCCTGAAGTGTTGGCCAAACTCTTATGGCCAACATTTAAGAAGAAGATTCTGGACAAATATTGCAGCGGACAAGATCGAGTTAGAGTTCCAAAATCTGAAGAAGGGTAGTATGTATGTTTCTGACTACTCAAAACAATTCTTGGAGAAGCTGAGTTTGGTGGAGCTTCTGGTTCCCAATGAGAAGATGAAGATCAAGGCCTATCAATTGGGGTTGCCGGCTGAGATGAAGACGATGGTGAGGAACGCCAATGTGACAACACTAGAGGAGGCAATCGAAGAGTCGTTCTTTATGGAGGACGACATTGCACAGGGAAAAGAAGAGATGGATAGGTTGGAGAGAAAAGAAAGTGGGAAGGGCCATATGGGTCGGTTCGTCAGTCAAAGCCATTTACGGGAGGGAGGTTTGGAGACTCCCATCGTGAGTTGAGGTGGTGTCACAAATGCAAATCCAAGCACTTTAACCCATGTAACCGATTACCTCAATCGGGTCCCGTCGAGTCTGCTAAGTGCGGGAAGAAAGGGCATGCAATTCTAGAGTGCCCTATCCGGGGGCCGGTATGCTTCGAATGTCGAGAATCGGGTCACATAAAGAAGGAATGCCCGAAGTTTGTGGGTGGCGGCCGTGGAAGTTCCTTTGGGTCAACGACAAGGACTGAGCAACCACCAAGAGCGCCGAGCCAAGCATTCCGGATGACCACCGAAGAGGCGAAGGAGACCGTTGATGTTGTATCGGATACATTCCTAATAAACTCCTTGCTCGCTCGTGTGTTATTTGATTCGGGTGCAACATGCTCATTCGTGTCGAGTATTTTCTGTAAATGATTTGTCACTCCTATTAGTGTCCTTCCTAATGCATTGGTTGTAGAAGTGGTTAATGGGGATCAAATGATAATCCGAGAGTTTAATGATTGCACCCTAGAGATTGATGGGAACTTCTTTAGGGTAGATTTGCTACCTATGGCTATAGGTGGCTTCGAGGTAGTAATAGGTATGGATTGGTTGTTTAGGCATAAGGCCAACATCTTTTGTTCCAAGAAGATGATCCAAGTGCCTTTATTGGGAGGTGGTGTAGTCACTATCTATGGCCAGAAAGGGAAGAGAAGTAATCCCATCATCTCGTCCCTTAAGGCGCGCAAATTCCTAGAGAAAGGGTATTCCTCGTTTCTAGCTTATGTTATCGATGCGAAGAAGGAGAAGAAATCTGTAGAGAACGTGAAGATCGTTCGAGACTATCCGAATGTCTTTCTATAGAACCTGCCTGGGTTGCCACCAGAACGTCAAGTGGAGTTTCAGATAGACCTAACTCCGGGGGCGGCCCCGATAGCCCGTGTTCCTTACCGTCTGGCACCGACAGAAATGCAAGAGATGATGGCGCAACTCCAAGAACTCCTAGAGAAGGGATTCATTCGACCGATCTTGTCGCCTTGGGGAGCCCCAATTCCGTTTGTAAAGAAGAAGGACGGGTCTATGCTGATATGCATAGATTACCAGGAATTAAACAAGGTTACGGTGAAGAACAAGTATCCACTCCCGCGGATCGACGACCTCTTCAACCAATTGCAAGGCGCAGAGTGATTTTAAAAGATCGACCTTCGATCCGGATACCATCAAGTGAGAGTGAAGAAATACGACATTCCGAATACGACTTTTCGAACGAGATATGGACACTACGAATTCTTGGTGATGCCCTTTGGTTTAACAAACGCCCCGACCATGTTAATGGATTTGATGAACCGCGTATGTCGCCCTTTCTTGGAAAAATTTGTGATCATTTTCATTGATAACATCTTAATTTACTCAAGGGACGAGGCCGAGCACGGGAAGCACTTGCGGGAGGTGTTGGAGGTTCTCCGAAAGAAGAAGTTGTTCGTAAAGTTCTCAAAATGCGAATTTTGGCTACAAGAAGTCCAATTCTTGGGCCATGTGGTGTCTAAGGACGGGGTAAAGGTAGACCCGACGAAGATAGAAACGATGATGAGTTAGGAACCGCCGACAAGTCCGAAGGAGATCAAAAGCTTCTTGGGGTTGGCGGGTTACTACAAAGGGTTCATCTAGGATTTTTCCAAGATCGCTTCGACACTCACCTCCTTGATAAGGAAGAATGTCAAATTTCTTTGGACCGAAACGCAAAACCAAGCCTTTCGGACCCTTAAGAAGAAATTGTGTGAAGCCCCAATCCTATCCTTACCCGAGGGATCAGACGACTCATGGTGTAAAGCGATGCTTCCAAGATGGGTCTCAGGTGTGTGCTAATGTAACGAGGCAAGGTGATAGCTTATGTATAACACCCCTAAAAACCCAAAATAGCAGACAAATTAAAACTTTCAAAAGCTCTTAAATACATAGCATTGAAATATCAAATATCTAAAGCTTACAAAGGAAGAATCACTACAAACATGAATCAGAGTTCCAACGGAACTATCTAGTCCCATAAGCGGGGTCAAAACTAGTCGGGTGTTACTAAAACCGCCAAATCTGCTATCTTCACCAAACTGGATGACGTCACTAAAGCCATCCTACTGGAACTCCTACCAAGCTCCTATCGCTACTCAGATCCATCTAAGACCTGATATACATGTCGAAAAGAAAAAGTGTTAGGCTTAAGCCTAGTGAGTTAAAGCATTTTTCATCATACAAATCTTAAAACATTTAAAACAACATTTGTACTCTGAATGAGGCCATTCCAGAAACACTGATTATAAAAAGGCTTTATTTGAAAATCAAGTTACTTCTAATTTCTAAACACCCATTTTAGATAATTATTCAACATCCCAATTTCCCCAAAACGCACCCACACGGTATCTCACCAAAATGCTATTTGTGTAATTAAATAGTACGTTTCAACACCGAAGGTATGGGTAAGGGAATACCCAAAAATAACACCTTTCGGCGACGGGGGAGACCCGGTTCCATCGAATGTGGCGGGCACACAAAGTTAAGCCACTTATCAACGTTCTCGAGTTTCACATAAGACCATGGATCCCCGTATCTGGTTCCTCTAAGCTACCACCGTAAGATATCCAAATGATCCTAGTGTCTACTCGACCTCTAGATGAGTCTCACCACAAAGTCACAAGTCTCCGTATCTGGCTCACCATGGGCACCACCGCAAGACTTAGCTCCGTATACGGCTCTCCAGGAGCACCACCGTAAGCTTACATAACAACATGACTTGGGGACCACCCACTAGACTCAAACATGGACATCAAAACTCCATGATGAACATAATGACTCATATGCCTATGGATCCAATGCATTACAGTCTAAACATTACATGACTTAATATGAATGAACTAATGCATCCAAAACATGTAATAACCAACATTTGTGCAATAAATGCATTTCCATAAAACGCCCATATTGAGCTATTTAAACCGGACAACATTCTAAAACTCATTAGAGTATAACTCAAGCCATAAGGCATCTTAAAACGTTTGACAATAAGGTTAAAACCAATATGACTATATATGCCGAAGTATAACTTTCCCAAAATATGCATTTCCCCAACGTATAGTTGGCCGAAGGCCAAAACCGTAGGGTTCATAATTTCCCAAAATACTTGTAGCGTCAAAAATGATAGTTTCCGTTTACTCACGCCGTTGAAACCGAAATCGTTTAAAGCATCAATATTTCCACTCATAAGTAAAGTAAAATCTCAAAACCACCATTTGTACCCAACTTTTCACCAAAATAAAACCCAACACCTTATGTTGCCTAAATTCTTTAATAGTTCCAATAAATCTCTGGTAGTTGGTTTAAATATCATTATTGAGGTGAAAACACCCAAACACACTTAGCAAACCATCATGAAACTTTGACAGCCCAAATGTGTACAAATGTCCATTTAACCATAAAACTCACCAATTGTAAAGTGTGCAGGTAACATATGTTCAAAACCCCTTTTTGGTGACTCAAACACTTCATAAAAGATTGCAAACCATATTTAATGACTTTATAACACAAATATGTGTAAGTGTACAAATATTCCCAAAACCTATCAAAATAAGTAAGCTCATGGATATACTTTCAAATCCCCAAAATATGTGCATTTTGACATCTATATAGTTTTTCAAAGCAACTAGAACTCACCTTGCTAGATTTAGACTAAATCTAGGTTTTTACCCCAAACTCGAGCTTTCTTGATGAAGGTTTCAGATCCACAAATATCCACCACAAGAAACCTTATCTAGGTCATAAACAAATCAAAACACAACGAGAGTAACTCCCAAAATCAGATCCACACTAATCTTTATTAAAACCCCAAACTCTAAAATATCCAAAATAGATCGAACCTCATAATACGAGAGATACATCAAGGGAGATGTTCTAAGAGGTTAAGATAAAAGGTTTTATAGTAACAAAGGTCTAGAAATGGTTGAAGTAACTTACAAATGGGTCTCTTGGAAAACTCCAAGATATGGTCAACAATGGTGAGGAGGTGATGAAGAAGATGAAAGTGATGATCTTGGGTTGATGATGAAGGCTTGAGGAAGGAAATGGTTGAACACTTCGATGGAGCTCCAAAATCGGTTCTAACCCTAGTTTTCTTGTTGGGAGAGTTTTAAAAGAAGATGAGATGAGATAAATGGGGTGAAAGCCGGTTTTCCCCCCTTTTAGCTGCACAGGGGCTCCGCGCGGTTGGCGGGGCGGTTTGACCTGTGCGGAGAACCGCACCGGGTTCTGGAGTTGGGACGGAACAGAGGCCCATGCGGATGACCGTGCGGTTCCACTCTCGCGGAGAGCCACGTGGAACACTGTCGGCGCTCTCTGACATCCTCTTGGCCACTTCGCTCTACATCGGATTAGGAGGAAAAGCTCCCAGAATTCAGGGTGTCACATTATGCGTCACGACAACTAAAGGACCATGAAAAGAACTACCCGACTCATGACTTGGAATTGGCGGCAGTTATTTTTGTGTTTAAATTATGGCAACATTACTTGTATAGGACGAAGTGTACACTCTTTACCGATCAAAAAATTCTAAAGTACATATTGGATCAAAAGGAACTCAACATGTGACAAAGGAGATGGCTCGAGTTGTTGAAGGACTATGACGGTGAATTGCTTTACCACCCTGGCAAAGCCAACGTGGTAGCGGATGCATTGAGCCGAAGGAGCCATGAGGGCGGTATCACGCTAACCCTCAATAGGATTGACGTGGTTTCAAGTTTGTTGGAGAACATCAAGTCGAGTCAAACGGAAGCACTTAGAGAAGAAAACATCAAAGCCGAAGTTATGGTGAAGCAAAACGATCAATTGTCAGAAGATAGTCGTGGACTCAAACTCTTCCAAGGTCGAATTTGGGTGCCAAAGCTTGGTGGGAACCTTGAGCTACTTCTAGAGGAATATCATTAGTCCAAGTACTCTATCCACCCCGGTAGCACAAAAATGTATAGAGATTTGAAATTGAATTATTAGTGGGCGATGATGAAACTTGACGTGGCCAACTACGTTGAAAGGCGTGTCACATGCCTTCAGGTCAAGGTGGAACATCAAAGGTCATACGGGAGCTTGCAACCATTGTCAATTCCCGAGTGGAAGTGAGACAATATCACCATGGATTTCATGAAAAAACGACCGAAAACCTAGCGAGGCCATGATACTATTTAGGTGATCGTAGATTGGCTAACCAAGAGTGCGCACTTTCTTGCGATGTGAGAAACCTTTCCAATGGATAAGTTGGACAAGCTTTATATCAACGAGGTAGTGTCGAGACATGGAGTACCACAGTCTATTGTGTCCAATAGAGACATTCGGTTTACATCAAAACTTTAGGCCAGTCTACAAAAAGAATTGGGCACGAGAGTCAATCTGAGCACGACTTACCATCCTCAAACGGACGGGCAAAACGAGAGGACAATTCAGACCCTTGAGGATATGTTAAGGTCGTGTGTTATCGACTTTGGAGGGAGTTGGAACTCACATTTACCCTTGGTAGAGTTCGCTTATAATAACAGTTATCATTCCAGTATTAGAATGGCACCGTTTGAGGCCTTGTATGGCCGAAAATGCAGAACCCTGGTTTGTTGGCTCGAAGCGGGCGATAAGCAATTCGCCGGACTGAAAATTGTTCAAGAGATGGCGGGCAAGATAAAGGAGATTCATGGTCGTTTGAAGGCGGCCCAAGATCGACAGAAGAGCTATGCAGACAAGAAAAGAAGATCGGTCGAGTTTCAAGTGGGAGATCGCGTAATGTTGAAGGTGTCTCCATGGAAGGGGATTATCCGATTTGGGAAGCGTGGGAAGCTAAGTCCCCGTTTCCTTGGACCTTTTGTTATTTTGGAAAGGATTGGACTTCAGCTTTACCGGTTGGACCTACCCCCGAAAATGGATTAAATACATCCTACATTTCACGTGTGTTATCTCCGAAAATGCCTAGCCGAAGAGGAGAGCGTAATTCCCTTGACGAAAATTCGAGTGGACAACAGGAATCGTTGCGTGGAAGAACCGGAAGCAATATTAGAATTAACGACAAAGAAATTAAGCCATAAAGAGGTGACCATGGTTAAAGTTCAATGGAAGCATCACCGAGGCACGAATGTAACTTGGGAGTCCGAAGTAGACATGAAGAAGCGATATCCTCGTTTGTTCACCAAGACTTGATTTTGTAGACGAAATCCTCTTTAGGTGGGGAGGATTGTAACACCCGGAAAACCGTAGAGCATTTAAGGTAAATTGTCTTTCATTCGGTTAATTTCTCGCAAAAACCTTAAACCCCTATTGGTCTATTGGTGTAACCTCAAGGAGTGAATTCTAGTCAAGGATAACCCGAGTGAAAGTCGAAAAGAAATCGGGTCCCGGCAGGTAAGGGGCTACCTTGCCGGCGACAATGCCAAGGGCAAAGTCGTCTGGCATAGTAACCAGGTATGTACCGTAAGCGGGGCAGTGTCGGCGACCTTGCCTAGCGACAATGCCCGTGGGCAAAGTCGCAAGGCATTCTCGCTCGTGGTGTACCGAGAGTTGGGGGAAGCCAGTGACATTGCCTAGGGCAAAGTCGCCTGGCATAGTCGCGCCCCACCTCTAAGAGTATAAAAACTCACTTTGACGGGTTTTCAGCTCATTGTTTCATTTCCAGACTTCTTTTGGCGATTTGAGAGTTGCTTGGAGGCGATTTTTCTCCCCATTTCACCCCCCTCTTGAATTAGGGGTGCTCACGGGTTGGGTTGATCGGTTTGAAGGCATTTCCACAACCCAACCCAATGTTGGCGGTTTGAGAATTTCCAACCCAACCTAACCCAAACAAAAGTGCAACCCAACGCAACCCATTTGGGTTGGTCGGGTTGTGTTTAAACAAAGTAAAAATAACATTGAAAACATAAAAATAAGAAAATCTTTCATTGAAATACGATCCATCATTCAAAAGAATATACAGGTTCATCAAATATTTATGTATTACATATAACTTTCCAATAATGTTCTCTTATTAGTTCCATTGCTTGTTATTATCGAGTTATTTTTGGCAACTTATACATATTAAAGGGAAATATAAATAATTTTAGAGAACTTGCTAAAGCGTTTATCGGGTTATCGGGTTGGTCGGGTTACTTTGAGCCTAACCCAATATCAACCCAATAGATTCAGGTTGTCCTAATTTTATATCGATTATATATCGGGTTACCTCGGGTTGATTTTTTTTCGGGTTGGGTTGATCGGGTTGGTCATTTTTTGAGCACCCCTATCTTGAATGCTAACCTAAATCTTAGTTGGGAGCATTTATTGGTCATCAAGGGTTGTTCTAGGAGCATTTATTTCAAGATTGCTAGCAAGGGTACAAGCCATCAAGACTCTAAACCATCCTCTTCCTCTAATCTAGGGTTTGCCATTTTCTAGGTTTTCTACCAAAATCTAGGTTGTGAGTTTCTAAACCCTTTTTCTAAAACTAAGATACATATCATTACATGTTTGTTGTTGCTATTTATTGTTTTTACTTGAACTACCTAATACATGTATGCCTTGAAACTTCAATGTGTGTGATACTATGGATCTATGGAATGTTGGAAGGATTATCATGCTAGTGATAGTGTAAACTCATAAATGATGCTATATAGACATGACCACTTCAATATTGGTTAATTTGAAGAAATGACCTACATGTTGGGTTTTGACCTAATGTGACAAAATGACCCTATGAGGCATATGGGTACTCAAATGTTGTCTTGATATTATCATGAAATAAACATGCTTTTAAATTATGCTATCAAGGTTGGAATGTACCTAATATGGGAATTTGTATATCGTGGATTTGGAATACTTGGAAGTCTCAAAATGAGCCTTGTATGTCATAAGAAATATTAGGCCATGTTGGTCACCCATAATTGGGATTGTATACATTAGTTGTGGAACTGAAGCGCCTTGTGGCTCATTAACGATATTGTTGGACGAACCAAGTCGGTAGACACTAGGAGGATATAGTCTTGGGTGTCATCGTGAAGGTATGTACCTAGACCTCCGCCCTTCGAGGTAATGCCATGGTTGTAGTCCTCGGAGGTGTCGGGCCTTTAAGATGTCACTCATGGTAGTTGACATCAAGGTGTATCGTCTCTTTGGATGGAACTTGATTGGTGCTATGGGTCTCCCCCATTGACTCCACATATGGAAACTTCTTGATAAATGTTGTTTACATAATTTAATTGATGTATTACTATTGCTTGTACAAACTCACTAGGATTTTTGGCCTAACACTTGTTTGGTGTCGGTACGTATCTCAGGTCCTAGCATCGTCGACGTTAAGAAGGTCTAGTCGGACATTGTGTGAGCTTGGGGAAGATTTTTGGACACCATTATATAGAAGACTTTCATTTTTGAGAATTCCGGATGACACCCGAATTGTAATCTTGTTTCACATGAAATTAGATTATTAGGTTGTTAATTCCCATCTATAGGATTATAACTTGTACTTCAACAGGGAATATTATTTCCCCATTTTTGGGAGGCTCGTTGCTTTGGCAAAATTTATATACCACATTTCCATCTTTTCAGAAATTTTGTTATCCCTATTTTTGGGGTGCTACATCAAGTGCCTATGGATCAATTGCATTACAGTCGAAAACATTACATGACTTCAAACGAATGAACTAGTGCATTCAAAACATGTAATTCTCAAATAAGATGCAGTAAATGCAAATCATAACCAAATGCTCTACATTTAGCTATTAAAATCGGACATTTGTCCCCAAGACGCAATAAGGTCCAAACCGAGCCATAGGCTCAACTGATCAAAAGACCAATTGTTAAAAATCATAAAATGAAATCAAACATAAACAACCCACATTTATGCAAACCCATGCTCCAAAATATATAAATAGATCCAACATAGTTTAGATTGGGACAAATCATTTTTCAAGTGAGTTTATACCATTTATTCTTTAAAAAACGTCCAATAACACAAAGTCAAACATTTCTCCAAAACACACAATAAAAATACATTTATACTAAAAAATCTACTTCTATAAAATAAATCATTAAAATCCCAATATTTATGATTTATTTATCAAATCATCCAAAATCCCAAATGTAGGTGTTTTGCAAAGTTTATAAAGTTAAACACTTCAAATAATCAAAACTCACCAAATAACCCAACAGTTGATAGTTTCATGTAAAACATATAAACATTTTAAAATGAACATTTTGGCATGTACATCGTTTTCACAAATCAACTTGAACCCACCTTGCTAGATTTAGGCCAAATCTAGATTTTCCTCAACTTGAGCCCCTTTGAAGAAACTTGGATCCTTAAGCCAAAACTTCCAAAAACCTAGATCAATAAATTTCCAACCATAAATATTCACATCCAACCATTTAGAATCATTCCCCAACATTCTACATAAAGATCTCAACTTGTACCAAAACCCTAATTTCCATAAATTAATAAAATAGAAGATTTCCTTAACCATAACTTGAATCCACCAACCAAAATACCTCTAGGTCACCAAAATGAGCCACAAACTTCCAATCTACAAAATGGAGAACAAGGGTGGATGAAACCCTAGAAAACTTGAAGATGATGAAGAAGATGAAGATACCTTAGCTCTAGCTTCCAAAACCTTGCTAGATGATGAAGAACCACTTGGCTTTAGGAGGAAAAACCCCCAAAAAAGAGTTAGGGTTTATTTGAGAGGGTGGAGGTCGGTTTGGGAGAGAAACGGGGAGGAGATTTGAGGTTTTTGTGAGAAATGGGGCTTGGAGGTCGATTTTCCTCTTTTATATGCGCACAGTGGTCGTGCGCGAGCGGTGGCGCAGACCGACTCGCGCAGAGAGGCACGCTGCTCTTTGGATAGAGCCTCGTGCGGATTACCGCGGAATTCGATTCGCGTGGCCAGGCGCACGGAACACTGCCGACATTTTTCGTCTTCTTTTCGACCATAGATTTCGGGGTGTTACATTCACATCTATCGTCCTTCACCAACCACACATACCTTTATCTTTACTTGTCGCTGCAACTATATCTTTTCCAATTCATAAAGATCTTCCAAATTAAATAAAATATATTATTTTATTTTATTTGTATGAATCAGTTTTTTTTCGAACTACCATAAATTATTTCATAAATTTTCATTCAAATTTCGTACAATTGTTTTTGTATGTATTTATATGTATAAAAATTGTATAAAAAATAAAAATGTTTTTTTATTAAATTATTTAAATATATACTTTATTTGTGTCATTTATAACTATTATATGACATATAAAACCATCAAACAACTTTTAGGGAAACTTGTCCAGTCATGTCCTATCCAGTCCTAACCGTATCAAACACAAGATAGATGTTTGTCTTGTCCAGTCCGGTCCTAACCTCTTGTCCTGTCCAGTTCTGTCCAGTCTCGTCTCGTCCAATCATGTCTGCGTATCAAACGCTACCTTATTGGATAAGTCTTCTATTATATAATGATTAACATTTAAAAGTATGTGTTTACGTGGTGTTATTTACCTTATTTAGTGAGTATAATAAATGACTGAGAATTTTACTCGATAAGAGGCATGTCAACAACCGAGGATCTTATCTGGTACGTGAGAGAGAAGAATCTTACCCAGTTAGTGCTTACTATGTAAGAGAAGCTTACGAACAATCCGTTTTGATGACTGAGAATGTTACCCGACAAGGTAAGTAAGAGTGTTGACTCTGCCGGTAAATATTTGGTAAACGATCCCTAAGTTGATGGCTTGTCATTGAAAAAGCTAACAAGGTAGCCTAAGTGAAAATGAATCGAATTATTCCGTATGCCACGTCTAAGTGATAGGATCATTGTTCTAAAAGGCTTGCTACAACAACCATCATGGCACGTCGTGCCTCAAGACTCGTGTTTGACATAATGTTAAAATTGTGGCACTCCATGGTCCAATGATCGTTTTCTGTAACACGATACATGATTTTTTAAACCTTTTTAGCATCTTATTTATTAGTTTTTAGTATATAACCTAATTTAAATTGTTTAATATTATTCATTCGTTGAGTGATATTAGAAAAGATAATATACATATTTGTCGCCATAAAATAACGCCTTGAAAAACGTCCTACCCTCGACGTGACTCCTTAAACTTGAGGTTTGACCTCATCACATCACACCATTCAGAACCTTGGATATAGTAACATGTACATGGCTTGCAATGTTAATTCGCTCTTTATTATTCTTTATCTTGAATATAATGATATAAGGGGTTTGAGAGGGCAATTTATGGTTTTCTATCAAAAACTGACATATGGAATTTAATACATAATAATTACTTTATAATAAACTTAAAATTTAAAAGTGAGACTTTACTCTCATGTCTATTGAAAAGAACAAATGAAACGGAGCAATATACCCCGAATTTTTCTATGTCAGTTTGATAATATGTTACTACATATTCGTTTGGTATCGTATGCTTTAACGATGTGAATTATGTCAATTTGAAATTGCACTTGCGTCCTTGCAACATTTTGTATGCTCAATGAGTTAGTTTCGTAAACGTAATTCGTCAATAAACAATTTAGGTTCAAAATTGACCATATAAATTATTTTGTATCAAGTAGTTGTTAAACTACTAATTGATGGACAACTATCAAGTTTCTACACTTGATTACATAAATAAAATTATAACATCACTGTATTGATATGTGTCTAGCATTTTACTGCATTTTTAAGTGAGAAAGTAAGGGGTTGTTTGTTTACCTCTTAATGGTTCCATTAAGAGGCAACATCTGAATCATTAAAAGGTAAATCTTGTTTGGTAAAAATAATGTCTGCCTTTTAATGATTCCAAAACCCTCTGAATGATTTTGTATCATGACTTTCCCTTAACCATTAAGAGTCCTTATTTCATTTTGAACAATTAAAAAACTACCGTATATCATTTTGCACTATATCATAAGGAGCCTCTTAATCATTCTGACCACTTAATCATTATGCACCAAACCATTCAGCAACTGTCAAACAGCCCCTAAATGACAAGTCACTATTGTACATTTTACTTCAATGTTACTACACTGGAGGAAAATATTGGCTACATCATTTATATAATGAGACATCAAATTAATAGTATAAATCTATCATATAAAAATGAGAAAATTTTGAAGGAAGATATTGGAAAACAAGTAGCAATTGATGTACGATTGAAGCTAGCAAAATCAGATAAGTTTGAGGGAATCCCTATATATAGAGTATACAATGAACAATATGTAGCCATGACAACTATGATGATGATTAGAGATTTTTATAGATTGTAGAAAGACAATCGTAAAATGTTTGAATGAAACAAATAAAATATTAGATCAATGATTAAATGTCTAAAATCCTTAGGGTGTGTTTGGTACAGAGATTTGAAGGTAGAGATATGGAAATGGACCATAATTCCCTTGTTTGGTAAGTCAGAGAAAAGAAAACCTGAGAAATAAATGATTTCCATTTATCTACTTTTATTTCCCCCCAAAATGAAAAGAAAAGGTGATAATTGAAAAATTGGATTCTCTTGGAATTGAAAAAAAGACACGGAGGGTTCCACGGTAACCCAATCAAACGGGGTCGGTTTTGCACGAAATTTTGTATGATACCTCGTGAACATAAAGAAACAAGAACCAAAAAAAAATTCTCTTTTTGGGGTCGGGATTTTCCCGGTGCCCGACCCGGGCTCGGGTTTTGACGGGTTCCAGTCCAAACGGGGTTGGTTTTGGACGAAACTTTGCGTGATGCCTCGTGAACATAAAAAAACATGATCCCAAAAAAAATTCTCGTTTTTGGGTCGGGATTTTCCCGGGGCCCGGCCCGGGCTTGGGTTTTGACGGGTTCCAGCTCAAACGGGGTCGGTTTTGGACGAAATTTTGCGTGATGCCTCGTGATCATAAAAAAACATGATCTGAAAAAAATTCTCGTTTTGGGGTCGGGATTTTCCCGGGGCCCGGCCCGGGCTCGGGTTTTGACGGGTTCCGGCCCAAACGGGGTCGGGTTTGTACGAAACTTTGTGTGATGCCTCGTGATCATAAAAAAACATGATCCGAAAAAAAATTCTCGTTTTGGGGTCGGGATTTTCCCGGGGCCCGGCCCGTGCTCGGGTTTTGACGGGTTCCGGGTCAAACGGGGTCGGTTTTGGACGAAATTTTGTGTGATGCCTCGTGAACATAAAAAAACATGATCCAAAAAAAAATTCTTGTTTTGGGGTCGGGATTTTCTCGGGGCCCAGCCCGGGCTCGGGTTTTGACGGGAGCCCGGGTAAACGGGGTCGGTTTGGGACGAAACTTTGCGTGATGCCTCGTGAACATAAAAAAACATGATCCCAAGAAAAAAATTCTCGTTTTGGGGTCGGGATTTTTTTTTTGGGATCATGTTTTTTATGTTCACGAGGCATCACGCAAAGTTTCGTCCAAAACCGACCCCGTTTGGACCGGAACCCGTCAAAACCCGAGCCCGGGCCGGGCCCCGGGAAAATCCCGACCCCAAAACGAGATTTTTTTTCGGATCATGTTTTTTTATGTTCACGAGGCATCACACAAAATTTCGTCCAAAACCGACCCCGTTTGTTTCGAGGCTAGTTGATTCGGCATGGTAGAATCGTATACCGATGGTTCCATGGGATAATTATTTATGGTTGAAGTACTTGAAGTACTTTTTTTTTGTTTCACTATGTTGAAGTAATTATGTTTTGGTATGACTTTGGTTGGAATGATATTGAACTACTTTTTGATTTAATTAATGCATTTTAATTATTAATTTATGCATTTTAATTATTAATTTATGCATTAGTTATTAATTTATGGATGCAAATGATAGGTTGGTATAATTCTCTGTTGAAATCTCTGTGCTCCCAAACAAGAGAAATGATTCCCTGTTACATTTCTCTGCTGAATTCTCTGTGCTACCAAACAGGAGAGTCAATTCCTATTCTCCAGACCAATTCTCTTTCTCTGCAATTCCATTCTCTGTACCAAACACACCCTTAAAAGTAAATGAAATTTTAAGTTAGACATTTATAACATTTTATTTGTGGTTATTTAACTAATATTATATATATATATATATATATATATATATTAAACGATGACATATTATAATATGTTTTTTTTACTTAAACATGACTAAACGAAAAGGTCAATCAATATCCACTAATATATTAATTAACTTTCTGTTATTTATTTATTTATTCATTTATTTACCAGTTGTTTAAATAAGAAGAATGATAGTTATATGGATTAATGATTCAAATTTTGTTAAATAATTTTAAAAACAAAGTGTTAATATCATTTTTAATATATTAGCATGGTTTATATATTTTATATGCCCCAAGAGTTGACAAATGCAACCCCAAATGCTTTCTTTAATAATGATAATCCTAAGAACAACCCATTATCTATTAATATATGCTCAATTATTCCCATGATATCATATGATGTACCCCCATTACATTCCTTGAAACTTAAGATTGAATAAAGCTATTACCCTACCCACCACTATCAAAATTACCAAAACGCCAATTTCTCATCAACCCCATGGGAAATTTGCACAAATAACCATATTACACCTCCATTTTTACTCTCTAATCATGTTTCTCCCGTATTTGTAGATTTGACATTTGGTCCGCAATGGAGGACCTAGGTCTGCAATATCCCGACACGTGTCATTCCCACAAACATTAATGCAAGTCAACAATCAGACCTAGGTTCTTCATTGTGGACCTAGGGTATATCCCGACACGTGTCATCCTCATAACAAACGTTAATGCAAGTCCACAATCAGACCTAGGTCCTCCATTGCGGACCTAAGTCCAAATCTACAAATACGAGAGAGACATGACTAGGAGGTGAAAATAGAGGTGTTATATGACTATTTGTGTCAATTTCCCTTTTGAATAAGCATTTTAATTTAATAATAATTTTGAAACTTATCTATAATAAAGTAGATGTATTTTAACCATTAAAGAAACTGCATTTTATGGAGCTAAACTTTTTTTTCAATTATTAAGTTTATTTAATGGTAATCTTCATTTTTGTATTTTACTAAAAAAATATATGTTTTATTGACTTTAATTGATGTTTTTAAACCTAAAAAAACTTACTATCTAATAATTAATTTCCAAATGTTTCTTTAAACAACTAGTGTTGGGCCCGTGCATTGCACGAGAGGATAAATTTTTTGTTGGAATATTGAACTGAGTTAAAATGAAACGTAATTTCTCTGTTAACAGTTAATGAAATACAATGTGAAAAACAAATGTATTTTCATAAGTGGTTAACTTGCATATATTCTTAATCGTTTGTTGTTATGACTTTGTGCAATAATATTGGTAATAGTTTTGTATTATATTATTTAAAACTCAAACGACATGTCTCACAACATATTTATCTGACTATTGACTTCAAGACCTCATAGTATATATTGGTAATAGTTTTGTATTATATTATTTAAAACTCAAACGACATGTCTCACAACATATTTATCTGACTATTGACTTCAAGACCTCATAGTATTAGTCGATAAAAATAAAGATATGTATATATATCTTATTCCTCTACTTCGAAAAATATGATTGTGGGTTTTGAAAAATATAAACAAATCCTCAGTAAATAAAATAAAATGTAACAAAGTAATTTTTCAAAGAAACAAAAATATAGTCGAATACCTTTTGTTCAGTTGCAGGTTCCGCCATTGACACCCGACCGTTCGTCTTCTTCTTGTACTCGGATGATACATAGAGAAGCTATATATATTTATAGTGAATGTAAAGAATATTTTAAAATCTTTTATTTTTATTTTCGATTTTACATTTAAATGTAAATATATTAAAAATATGGAAAAATATTTTTATATGTATATCGTTTCTATTTTATTTTCTTTACACTTGGTTAATTTGGAAAGTATTGCGGAATATTTTTATTTTAAAGAATACGATAATTTATTAGTGTATATCGTTATTTTTTTATTTTTAACTCATATCAACCTTCTTTTTTCTTCTTTTAATGCTCGTGAAAAAAAAATACGTGTAGATTTTATATTATCAAAAAAATACGTGTAGATTTTATATTATGCTAATATAAAATACGTGTAGATTTTATAAAATAAAATAGATTTTATATTAGCAAAAAAAATACGGAAGAAAAAAATAGTTTATATTACATCTCATTATGTAAAAAAATTTTATAAAATAAAATATGGAAAAAGATTTTATAAAATAAAATATGGAAAAAAATCATTATGAGATGTAATATAAAAAAATACGGAAGAAAAAATATTTTATATTACATCTCATTAATATAGATTTAAATGTAAAATCTACACTTAAAATAAATTATGCTAATATAAAATCTATTTTATAAAATCCTCCACCAAAAAAACAAATAGTTATATTAATAAATTAATATCAATTTCACAAATAGATGATTATGTGAGATACTGTGCTTGGAAATGTTGTACCAAAACATTAAGAAATTATAAATTAAGTAATTGACTTTAATTAGTTGTAACTTATGCTTAAAATGTTGTAATTAAGAATTTTTTATGTCGTTTTTATAATATAGTATAGATAGTGCATACATTTACAAATATACTTTGAAAACAATAACATGTTTTTTTAGCTTTTTATATAGGTTAAATCATATAGTCTATTGTTTATATTATCTTACTTTTATCTATATCACTATTTTCATCTTATATCATTAAAGGAACAAGAATAAATGATATTACGTTATTATTCTTCAAACAATAATTGTTCTCTCACGAATATATTTTGTTTTTATTATTTGGTCATTCAGTCTCTTGTCTTGAGTCTTGACCAATTTATTCAGTGTTTTTCATGAACATGTTCTGCGACTGTATTTATTATCATTGATTTTTTTCTAAATTCCAATGCTTAAAAAACATGAATAATTTTAATAAATATACTTACATTTAATATTAAAACAACCAGTTTGCTCTTAATAACTCTTCTGGATGCACATTTTGAAAGTTGGTAACCAAGACTTTTATGATAAATTTTGTTTATCTTCACAAATTTAATTTAATATCATGATTTCAATTTTCAAAGTGTCTCAAAAGGAGGAGAGGTCAATATGGTCAATTCACAAAGAAGACATGTCTATTTTGGTAATTTCACTCAGTGCAACCTCCACCTTTTCAAAACAAACCCAAGTTTTTCTCAGCCCACTTCTTCCACCCCCACCTTCTCTCTCTCTCTCTCTCTCCTGATTTTCAGACTCCACACTTCCCCCCCCCCCCCCTTCTATGTTCTTCTGCTCCACACCAAGTGTGTGTTTGTGTGTGTGAGAGTGCGTGTTTTATGAACAATTGAAGGTCTGTGTGGGACGAATGACAGCATCAACCTGCGTAGACACCAGCAAAAGAGACCAACTTATAACTGAAGTGGTGCAATTGCTTCAAAACAACAACGGAATTGATCGTGATGATGACGGTAATGGTGGTTTAATGAGCAACATAGGAGAAGGCTGTTCAAAGATGGTGATCAGAGAGTGTAGGATATGTCAGGAAGAAGATGAAGAACACGATTTGGAATCTCCTTGTGCCTGTAATGGCACCCTCAAGGTCTCTTTCTTATCCTCCCCCTTTTGCCCTACCTTTTAAGGGTTTTTAAGTTCTAATGGTGCTTTAATAAAGTTAAATTTCAAAAATTCGTACTTACGATTTTCGTATTTCAAAAGTGATACAGATTTTTTGAAGTTTGTTTGCTTCCTAATTTTTCCTCCGTGAAACAATTTCTGTCTGATTTTTATAGTTAAAAATTAGGGATTTGAAAGTCACGCTTTTGGCGTGTTAGTCGTATCCCCTTTTAATTATGCAATTGGGTAGTTAATCAACCCCCCTCTTTGATTTAGCAGTGTAGGTGCTTAACTGATCTTGAACTTTGATTTTTTTCATTGCATAAGTTTAGTGGGTCCATGTTTGTTTCTGATATATTATCTTGTTTTAAAGCAAAAGTAGGCTTTATGATGATTTTATACTTGTACAGTGGAGCTCATTTATGAGGGCATTACTGATTGCCGCCTTCTTTGTTATACTTTCTTTCCAGGGGCCCTTTTGTTGATATGATAATTGATATGATTTCCCTTATTTTAAATTGTATTGATTGTATAATTTAAATACTTTATCTTTATACCTAATTAAATCTGAATTTATGGGAATGTTTCTTATTTTCTAATGGTAAGATGTTGTTGATTCATTGGAAGCACTATGTTATTGACCTTTAATCTGAATACTTGTTTCTATTGTGATTCTTTATTTGTGGATTGTAGTTTGCTCATAGGAAATGCATTCAGAAATGGTGCAATCACAAAGGGGACATAACCTGTGAGATTTGCAGTCAGGTGTCGACTTCTTTTTTCGCCCCCCATTTGCGAAATTTGGTGAATTGGATTTTTTGTTGTTAGAACTGTAATGTATGTATGATCGGATTCATAGGTTTATTCACCGAATTATGCTCTTCCGCCAGCAAGAAGCAATCCTGATGTTATGACTATTGATATCAGGTAAATTTGCTAGAATCGTTGTTAACCAAACAATTTCTTCATCTGAAAAAATTGCACTTATTACATTCCCTTTTTTTCTTCTTGATAATTGATATGACATTTTGGTTGACCATCGACATCTTTGTGGTCCAACAGCTTACGGGGCTATTTATTTTCTTAAGAAAACCTATTAATACCTCTGAAGTCTGAGTCGGTCGGACGTTTTTACGTTCATGTTTTCTTTCAGACTTCAGAGGCTCTTAAGTCTGAAATAGGTCTGAAATTAGAAGAGATCACCTAATGTCTTATACCTCTTAAAGCACCACCTCTTATTAATTAGAAGTGAAATAACACTTCAGACCTCTTAAAAACAAACGCCACCCAAGTGTGTAACCAAAGATTTTATCTTTACTCCCCTTCTGCATAAGGTTTACTTGTTCTTTATTACGGTTGTGTACTTTAGGCATGCATGGGGCCCACAAATTGATCTAAGGGATACTCGCTTCCTGGCTTTTACTTCTGCTGAGCACCGGTTTCTTGAACCAGATTACGAAGACTATGCTGTAGCAAGTAATAGCAGCGTTGCTTACCTCCGTTTCATGGCTCTCATTGTAAGTGAAAAACACAAGTAGAAGTCATATGGAAGTTCATAAACAGTTTCTTGCAAATGCATATAGTATCAAACATCAGCAACTATAAATTCATAATATACTTACATTTGCAGTTAATGCTGATATTGCTGATACGTCAAGCTTTGCTAGTCACGAGAGACTTGGGGATGGTGCCAGAGTCATCAAAGTTCTTCAATGTAATTCCCCCTTGTTTATTTTTTGGATTTTGTTTTGCAAGCCGGGTTCTTCAGGGTGGGTTATACTAGGTTTGGTTTGCTTTTATCTGTGACCAAGAATATGGACCTAAATGGTGGTACATTTGATCTTACGTATAGTTGCAATCATCGACTTATTTATAAATTGCAATCTTAACTGGTTTAAATTGGTGGGTATGAATTGCAGTTCCAGGTTTCTGTTCTTCAGCTGGCGGGTTTTCTTCTACCATGCTATGTGGTTAGTCGGTCATGGTTAATGATTATAAGGCAAAGAAGGCGGCAGGTGAGTTGCTTTATACTTCCCTTTTATTTTAGCTTCTTAAGTTAGGCACCGTTGCTCTTGCCGGGGTTGCCAGTTTGTTTCACATAAAGTTGGTAAAATCATTGGAAAAACATGAGAGGACTCGAACTGGTAACCACCGATCTTACCAGTTGAGCTAATATACGTAAAACATTGGTTCCTTTGTTTTCTCAGGTGTAATAATAACGATGTATACCTGTTAAGCAGTTCAAATGGCGATGGCTATGAAGTTGAATGCAGTAAATATTAGCAGCTAGCAGTTCCTGAATCGAAGATGTTTACTGAATCTGGTTTTAACTGCTTCAATTGATGCCATCTTTCTTGCACGTTATGTAAATTGTGAATATTGGTGATTGGTGTTTTCTTGCATTTTCAATCTTATGTTGGAGCCACATCTGAATTGCTAGAATTTGCGATAAGATTAATGTCAGAAATTAATGGAAAATAGCCTTCAATTACTTCTATTTGGAATGAATCAACATTTGATACAACATTTCTATCGGATACTAATATCACTTGGTGGGCGTTTGGTTCATAAATGGAATTTGGTGGAATTGGAATCCATCAAAGGAATTGGAATGGAACTTGACCAGCGATTGGACGACAATAGTGGCGTGGTGGTGTTGGGGTGGTGGTGGCGGTCGTGACGGCTACAGTAGTAGGTTGGTGGTGGGGTGGGGGTAGGGGTGTGATGGTGATAGTAGTAGCATGGTGGTGGTGGCGGAGACCGCGGTTGGGGGGGGGGGAGGGGGTGGCGGCTATGACAACGAACTATAGTGGCGTGGTGGTGAGAATACGGGTGGTGATATGGGGTGGGGTTGGCGGTGATTATGGCAATGATTGCGGTGGTGGTAGTGAAGGTTGGTTCTTGGTTGGGGTAGGCAGTGGAATGATAATATTAGTTATGTTGTGTTCTCGAAACTCTTTCCAATTTCTAATGAAGCGAAGGTCCCCTTACTCCCAATTCTCTCTTAAAGCTTTATAAAGCTCTAAGAGCGTGGTGAGATAGATAGACGTCCAATCCTGCAGCAGCTAGTTAGAACCTAGGTGCGGAGCATTTTCGGGGGTTAGCCTCCTTCCTTCTTACTTGACTTACAATTCGACTTTTTTTTTCTTGAATTTGAATCATTTCCTCTTTTCTCGCCATTCTTCTGTTTAAGAACTAGCTAACAGGGCTTACTAAAAAGGCGAATTTGCCTCTTCCTGGTAATGAATTAAGCGGCAAAATAACATTTGAAGTAGGGAAGGCTACTCTTTGGAATTAGGAAGAAAGAGAGGGAAAAAGGAGGAAAGTAAAAAAAAACTTGTGTTCTGGAAACTTTTTTAGGAGAGAAAGAAAAGAAAACGGAAGGAAAATAATGATAAATATCCTCCTAAAACTTTGCTCCCAAATGTGGGAGGAAATGGAAGAAAAGGAAAGAAAAGAAATTAAAGCCATTTAAAAAAATTACTGAAACTATTAAAATTACAAAACTACCAAATCTTTCATTATAAATAATATATTTTTATAAGAATATACTAGAAGCGTACTCGCGCAATGCAGCGAGATAGATCACGATTTTAATGTTTCATTTTATTTTTTGTTTTTTTGTCGATTTACAGTACGATTTTGGATGGTTTTGAGAAAGTGATAATGTTTTTTTTATAAATTTGTTTAATTTAGGCTTAATAATATGATGTTTTTTATATAAAAAAATTAAGTATTTTGTTAGAATTCAATGATTATCTTATATATTTTAATGACATCTAGAAAAAATAACCAATTACATATTTAATAATATAATTAAAACAAATTTATAGTAATATAATATATTAATTAATAGTGATACATGTAAAAATCTACATAAAAGGAATGCCCTGCACATACCAAATTGGTGGGTGGTAGAAGTCTGCAGTAGTAATATGTATCTTGTGCTTTGATACTTGTAAATTAAGAGATTTTTAAAATTTTATATAAAATGATGGTACCTTATGCCTAATAATTTGTATTTAAGAGTTTTTTATTTGTTCTTTATAATATAGTATAGATTTGTAAAAATGACATCTTTCCTTTCTTTTTTCCTCCTTTTCCTTCCCTTTCGAGAACACAAATAAAAAATTTATTTTTCTTTCCTTTTATTTTCCCTCCCTTTTTTTTCTTTTCTCTCTAGATTAGAGAACACAACGTTAGTGATGGTGGTGGTGGTGAAGATGTTGGTGTTAGGGGTGGGGATGGTGAGGATGGAGATGGCGGTTTTGGTTAAATTTGATGCAGAAGTTTTTTTTTAATCTGTTAAAAAACAAATTATTAAATTTGTTATATGTGCCATAAAATGGAATTCAAAAATTTTCACTAATGCCAAGGAATGATTAAAATTGTGGAATATGACGGAATCCAATTAATTCAGTCTGCTGATCAAACAACATCAAGAAATTTGATCAAAGGAATTTGTTATTACAATTTTTTTGAATTCCATAAACTAAACAACTCTTAGGTGGCGTTTGGTTCGCAGATTCTTAAGAAATGTGATGAAATTGAAATGTTGAATTCCATTGACCAAATTCCATTCATTTGTTTGGTTCGTTCTTTTTCACGGAAGGAATCTCTAAATTCCATCAAATTCCACAAATGGGGGGATTTAACATTCTTTAGCAATTACAAGGTATTTTGATGAAATTAAATTCTTTTTTTCTTCCATAATATCATATATGCCCTTAATCCAATATAATCTAATCACATAAAACCTATCCGATTAAATTATGCCTCTATCGGTCCTTCTCCAAACCACCGTCGATCTGAACCATCGCCGACCTGAACCATCGTCAATCAGAACCACCACTGATCAAAACCAGCGCTGATCTGACCACCGCCGACCTCCGCCGATTTGAAACACCGCTAATCTGAACCACTACCAACCACCATTGATCTGAACCACCACCAACCACCATTGATCTGAACCACCACCGACCACATCCGAAAGGGTATTTTGGTCATTTACCAATATTTCATTCAATTCCAAAGCTATATTCTGTGAACCAAACAGAAAGATTCAAATTCCCTTAACATATTTCATTCCAATTATGTCAACCAAACAGGTGGTCAAACCTCACAACATTCCATTCTAATTGCTTCAAAGTCAAACTCCTTTGACATATTCCATTTCATCCAAAAACATTCTGTTGTTTGGGCTGTTTGTTTGTTTTTTTTTTCTAAAAAAACCTTTTAGATCTTATCGGATAAGAGGTTGGTTTGTTTGTTTCTAGTTTGCAATAAAAGGTACACACTTTATTGTGACCCTTGTTTAATGGACCATCCGTAACCTCTCTCGCATTAGTAGAGAGAAACATGCACCTCCACTTTTGAGTTCTTATTTCATATTTGTCCACCAGAATTTGAAATAAGAAAATACAAAATATACTTCTCTTTTTACTTTTATATTCACACTTTATAAAAATTACAACCAAGTAACAATATTTGATAAACGTT
This sequence comes from Arctium minus, assembly GCA_954870635.1. Taxonomy (NCBI): domain Eukaryota; kingdom Viridiplantae; phylum Streptophyta; class Magnoliopsida; order Asterales; family Asteraceae; genus Arctium; species Arctium minus. The sequence continues at coordinate 151,186,588 of OX941081.1, forward strand.
TTACATTTTTATAGACCAAAATCATTTGTAAAAATTTACAAGCAATAGTTATAAAAATGTAAAATGATGTCCGTTGTTTACAATTTACATAAAACATAAATTGACTATTTATGAGTTTGGTAGAATGGTTAGGTAGTGTTTGGTACGCAGACATGATTGGACGGGACTGGGCAGGACATAACAAGAGGCTAGCACATGACTGGACTGGACAAGACAAATATCTGTCTTGTGTTTGGTACGACTAGGACTGGACAAATTTCCCCAAAAGTTGTTTGATGAATATATTTAAATAATTTAATTAAAAACTTTTTTATTTTTTTACACAATTTTCATACATATAAATACATACAAAAACAATGGTAGAAAATTTGAATGAAGAATCTGAAATAATTGATGGTAGTTCGAAAAAATCCGATTCATATAAAGAAAATATAATATTTGATTCAATTTGGAAGATCTTAATGAATTGGCGGATGCATAGTTGCAGCGACAGGTAAAGATAAAGGTGATGGGTGGCCGGTGAAGGACGGTAGTTGTGAAGAACGTGAAAAATAGTGGATAGTTGTGGTGCAGGAGGTTGTTGATGTGGTGGAGGTATAGGTGGTCGACGATGGTGGTGGTGGTGGCGGTGGACAGTGGTAATAGAGGTTATTATAGTGGAGGAAGAAACGGAGGTCACCGACGGTGGTTGGCGGTGAGTGTCGGTGGTTGGGGAGACAATGGGTGGTGGTGATCGATGGAGGTGGCGATAGGCGGTGGTTGTAGAGGTAGTGGAGGAAGTTGTTGTGTAGTGGAGGAAGAGGTGGAAGTGGTTGACGATGGTTAGTGGTGGCTACCGGTGGACGTTGATGGGGGTGATCGGTGTTAGTGGAGGTGGTCGACGATGGTACTAGTGGTGGCGATGGCCGATGGTTGTGGAGGTGGTGGAGGAGGTTGTTATGGTGGAGAAATAGGTAGAGGTGGTCGACAATGGTTGGTGGTGGCTACTGGTGGCCGCCGATAGTGGTAGTGGCGGTGATGGGTAGTGGTGGCCCTTAAGACTAATATCATATTAGGATTATATATCAAATGATAGTAGATCAGTGATTTTTAGTTTCTGTCTCACTTTTGTCCCATGTTGTTCCACCTATTTTGTTGGAACAAGAAAATACCCTTTTTGGTCTCATCTTGTCCCACCCTGTCCAGTCTTTGTCCCTGTCCCATGTTGCGTCAAACGTGGGACAGTGAATTTTTGTCCAATCCCATGTCATGCCAAACGTGAGACAGTGAGTTTTTGTCCCGTCCCGTCCCACCCAGTCTCCAAACCAAATGCACGTTTAGGGTCGTTTACCAAATGCTTACCGTGTGTCATTTATCTTAATGAGTGAGCATGACAAGGACCGAAATTTTATGGGATAAGTCTTTACCTGGTAAAATACGCTTACAAATAATCTATTTTGATAACCCAGAATGTGATAAGATAAAATAAGTGAGAGCGGTGCCTCTTGCCCATAAGTGGTTACTCGATAAGTGTTCGGTAAACAACCTTTTAATCTTGATATATTTTACATGTTTATGAGTTTTTTTCTCTATTACTTCAACAATATAATATTCTAGTGATTAAAAATAAACAATTACACATATTTAGATAATTATCTGTTTACAAAAACAAAACAATGTTTTAAAATTCAACACCACATCTTATTAATAAAAAGTGAAATAAGACTTCAGATTTCAACAACTCTTGAAAACAACTTCACCTGATTATATATGGTTTCAACTATGAATCCAAAGTTTGATATACTACTTGCTCTCTAAAAGAGTTTAGAGAGCCAATTGGCCTTTGAAGTGAAGGAGAATGTTCCAACATATATTGAGGAGAGGTCTAATGCAAGTTTAGTCGGTCCAACACATCCCTCCAAAGGAAGTGTGGAAGGCACATATTGTCTCGCTGTGTTGAGCAGGGCTAGACAGGCACCAGGTTGTCTCAGAGTGTCATGTTCCTAGAACGTTAGACTTTGATTCAAATACCATGTGAAAAAATATATAACATCGTTAGATAGCTCTTGAGGAAGGGGAAAGGTTCCAACATATGGTCCAAGTGTGTTGATGTGAAACTCCAACAACAAGTGAAGGGTTGAGGTCTGGTGAGAAGGAGTTAACTTGAGAAACATGAGAAGTGGTTATCAACCGATGGATGCACATTAGGATAAGATGCACCGAGATATACCGGATCAATCCCCGTATCAATCACAATACATAGGTAGGCTTGAGATTAAAAGTGATCAAGGGATCATATCCACTTCTCATGCTTTTCACATTAACTCAACTTCTCAAATGATCCTTCACCAACAATTGAAAATGTGTCAACATAACCCTTATTCCTTGCACATTTTTTACTTTCACCAAAGGGCCATTAGGCTAACGGTGTTTTTTAACGAAACCTTCCTAAAGGTTTTAAGAGTTCAAACCTCATCAATTATGATGAGTATGTGTGAATTTCATTTGTTGTATATAAACATTATATATTTCTAATATTTCTTACTTTCAGTAACATGTGTTTTAATTGACACTTGTCTTCAAGTGTTTGGACTTTATGAACTTTCAAATTTGTACTTAATACTTTCAACATGTGCAAGTGTCCATCTTCATCATTTACTTCCATCGTTATTTGCCTTTTTCACCCCTTAGAACCAAGATGGTCCTAACCCTTTTCATACACTCCTTTGAAAAAATAACACTTTTCATCATTGAATATACCTAAGTCCCGTTTGATTTATAGGATTGGATTGCAGTTGAAAGGATTTGGAGTTAAATTCCATTTCAATCTCAAATTGCATTTAACCTTTAGTTGTTAATCCTCATCTTCAAATTGCACATACTAGTGCACTATCACAACCATTAGTATCTCTACTTTTAAAAACATCGATAAATTATTCATCAATATAAACTTCTTACTAAATTATTTCTGGAAAGTCAAATTATATTATAGGTTTTCGCTCAAAAGTAACTTTATCAAAAATGCAACAGAAAATAAACTCTTTCATTTTCAACACATGGATACTGACCCTCAATCCATCAGGCATCATGTTTGATATTCATGAGAATATATGATTTTATTTACGCAAACCATGAACTTACTGCGCTATATAAGCTGACTATAATATGTATCTTAGGACCTGGAACTTCGAGGTCGAACAAGGGAAAGAGGCATACTTAGAGACTTGCAAACTTATTTAAGTGCAATATTTATGTTTAGATCAATTGTAACGTAATCCGGTATGAGACGAGTTAGCAATTAAGTTTACATTTTTATTAATTTAAAGTCTTTTGTTGTATACAATTTAAAATTTTAATTTAACCGTTAATTTAAAGTATTTATAAAAAATTTATTTTAGATGAAGTAACATTTCTTATCGAGAAATGAAGGTTTTACATAATTCACTTAAACCATTGTTTTAATACCACTAGTAACACCTTAAAAAATTTCAACCAAGAATACCTTGAAATTTGTATTTATATACTACTAAAGTCAATACCTATATATTATAGGGGAAAGTTGTCTTCTGATTATAAAAAATGTTTATTCATTATTAGGGGTGTGCATCGGATCGTTCAGATGGGCAAACCAAAAATTCGATCGGGTTTCAGATATGAATATTTAAAAATTATATATATATATATATATATATGTGTGTGTGTGTGTGTGTGTATATATATATATAAGCCTAATCAAATGAGAACTTGATAATTTGTGATAAATGTGAGATCCAATTTTAAATAAATATAAAAGGGTATTTTAATAAATTTATTCTTTACATCTAATTAAATTAATAATTCCAAAAATATCTCATTTCTTTCTTTTATACATCTCATCTATCTCTCTCCCTTTCTCTCTCTCTACCATGTACCTAATACCCAAATTCTCTCATTTCTTTCTCCAGATAAAGACGCCGCCAGGTATCATCTTCTTCACCGGTCGCCAGAAACAACACGACCAGTCGACCACCCATGCCTTCAAGACTCATTTTTTTTATGATCATGGCTCCTCGTTCACCCATGCCTCTAAGATCCAATTTCCTGCAACCATGACCGCCACCACTCCCACCCTCACCATCGACGACATCTCCACCACGAGTACTCCCCTGCACAGGTGCTTCATTTGGACAGCGACATCAACGACCTTGGTACGTCCATCAAATCTGCTTTCAATCAACCTTGATTGAAGCCTTGATTGAAGACTGGTGAACAAGGCTGCATAATCCATCACCATCGACGACATCTCTACCACGAGTACTCCCCTGCACATATCCGTTCTCCACCACGAATATTGATAGGTGAGTTTACACCCCCCAAAATGTAACCACAAGTGTACGGTGCGGCGAATCAAGTAATACGTACGGAAGTACGAGTATCAAACCAAGGGAACTAGAGACTGAGTATCACAACGAGTACACTCATTATTAACTGGACGGTCAAATTTGTGATTTGATTGAATAATTAATTAACTAATTAAACTAATAAAAATCTTGAATAAATTCAGAGAACGAAAAGTTGGGAAATTTTATCAGGAGAAAAACAATTGGAAGTTGGAGTCCTAATGGTTTTCACATAAAACAGTTCAATTGCAATAATTATCAGGTAATTTCAGTTAAATGAATACACAATCATAAAGTTTCCTGTTACTCTGTCTCTCGAGTTATAACATGTTTATCTCTAGAAAACGCAGGTTTTATCTCTCGATTTCAACACACGATTTCAAAAATTCATTAAGAACAAGATTGCAAAATAGTACTAAGGTTTAATTGGTATATCTCTATCAATTTCTCACCGTAGGCATATAAATCGTAAATCTAATTATAAGTTATTTCTCTCGAATTTAACTTATAACAATTAAATCAATTGAAAGATGACCAGCCTTACAAAAGTATTGAACACAAATTCATATGTTTCATTAATTGAAAAACCTAATAAAAACTTCTATGTGTTCATATGCTTACAAACGAAAAGTAATCCAACACCCAACATCTAAAGATTAGTTCATGTTAGGGGTCGTAGAAAACAAAACAAAATGGAAAGTAATCATAAGTTTAGACAAGGTTTCTCACAATCTAAAACTGTAACACCCGTAATTTCCTAAAAACAGTTTATGAGAAGCTAAGGAAATCAGTCAGCGATCGACCGAGAGAAACGATCGAGGAACGGTTTAGCACGAAAGGTGAAAAAAGCACCAGAGACACGCGCGGCTTAGCCCACGGCCTCAAAGCCGCGGCTAAACCCATGCAACTCACTGTCGTGTGCAGCTATGTAGCACGCGCGGCTTGGCCCGCGACTTCAAGGTCGCGTCCAAGGCCGCGGGAGACCATCTGGTCGATTTAAAACCCCATTTTTAGGGTTTTTCTCTCATTCATCCTCTCCTCTCCAATTCTCTCTTCCTTGGAACGATGGAGGGAGCTTGAGTACCAGTTTTGGGGGCTATTCGGTGTGGATCTACAGTAAAGAAATCAAAGGCTTGGTGGCTTGAGGCTCGGTTGTGGAAAGGGTGAAGATTTCATGGGAGAAATGTGTTTGTAGGACTCCAAGTTTCGTTGAGGTAAGGATCTTGTTTATTCCAAGCTTTAGTATAAGGATCTTTGTAGATCTAAAGGTTTTACTTCTTGTTGATTTATTTCTAGAGTTGAGGAAATGGGTTATTTGGAAACCCTAGCTTATTGTTGGTGATGACTTGAAAATGAAGGGATCTACACTTTTGGAGGCTAATGGTTGGATTTGGAACCTAGGTTTAACTTAACCTAGCGAGGTGAGTTCAAGTTGATTTGTGAAAACGTTGTACATGCCAAAATGTCTATTTTAAAGCATTTAAGTGTTTTACATGAAATTATCAATTGTTGAGTTATTTGGTAATTTTTGATTATTTGAAATGTTTAGCCTATTGAACTTTGTAAAACACCACATTTGGGATTTTTGGGCATTTCGATAAAGGTGTCATAAATGAATGAGTTTCGACGATTTATTGCATAAATAGATATTTGGTCAAAAACGCACTTGTAAGTGTTTGTCAGGTTTCATACATCATTCATGAAATGAGATGCTTTGGAAAGTACGAATGTGTGAGTCCTTTGGTTTTGGGTCGATCTCGACTTTGGGAACACTTTAGAAAATGATAATCCTTTTTGGGTTTTAGGCCGAAGGCCAAATGCGATTTGAGAAACAAAGTTTTGGGGAAAGATGTATTTTGGTTTATGTAATCGGCTCACGTATTTTAGCCAAACGTTCATTATGCCTTTTAGGGCTTGGTTTACACTCAAATGAGTCTTTGGAACATTTGTTCAGTTTTGGTAGCTCATTAAGGAGCCTTGGACGTATGGTGTACTTAGTTGCTTCTTATTTGAGAGTTACATGTTTTGAATGCGTTAGTTCATTCTTTTGAGTCATGTAACATTTTAGACTGTAATGCATTGGATCCATAGGCATATGAGTCAGTCAGTTGGTTTAGTGGGGACTTTATCCCCGTTTTGGGACTGGATATTATTATGGCTAGAGGGAGGGCTCGAAGTATATATCGTGGGTGGTTGAACTCGATGACCGCGTAACCTTTATTGAAGGGCTCGAGGTATATATCGTGGGTGGTTGAACTCGATGCCCATTTGTAATCCAGTCTGGTTACTCATCGTGGAATTTAGTGTCCGCGTTTGAAGTCTAGTGAGTGGTCCCCAAGTCATGTTTTTATGTAAGCTTGAGGTGGTGCTCTGTAGAGCCGTATACGGAGCTAAGTCTTGCGGTGGTGCTCTTGGAGAGCCAGATACGGGGATTTGTGACTTTGTGGTGAGACTCATTTAGAGGTCGAGTAGACACTAGGGTCATTTGGGTATCTTGCGGTGGTAGCTCGATTGGGAGCCATATACGTGGATCCATATACGGGGATCCATGGCTCTATGTGGTATCTTGCGGTCATTTGTGCATGCTTGAAATCATGGTTTAAAACCTTGCGTGTGATAGGCATTGTGTCAAGATTGGTAATATAATTCACATGATGATTTGGAAACATAAGAAATAGTTGATGTAATTTATTTTAGAAACAAATTCTGTGTGTGAGGTTGATCGACATTCAACATCTCAAAACCATGCTCCCCAATTTCTTAGTCACACTATCGTCATCCGGATGCTCAACCATCTTAAGGCAATAATCGAGGATTTCATAGGTTCACCTTACAATTCCTCCTCGAATAATGTCGGTTCCAAAAGTCTATGGTTATAATCCAACCAATCATTCCAACCCAAAATGGTCCACTTAATACAATTTTCATGCTTACTATCACCCCAAGTGACGAACATTAAAATCACCAACCTCTTCTAACGGCTACCCACTTAGAAACTTCTTTACTACCTCAACGGTCATCACATCAAAGTAGTCCAATTATACACATGTAACTTGTAGGTGCACCATAACACTGGCCAGGTGCAATTATGAACGTACTGTACATGAACATCCTTGCTACCTTTGACGTGATTCTCGTTTCTAGTGACCCCCATCAACCTCAAAACATCCTATCTTAAAGTGCCTATTGGCAAAATTTCTCTCTCAATTACTTATAAGAACACTAGTTTGAGTCTATGTAACCAAATCCACACCTAAATCTCTCAAACTTAAGCTCTGATACCAACTTGTAACACCCTCAAATTTTGGAAAGAGCAACTAATTTAAAATTTTCAATAATACCTCAAAGAAGGATAAAATCTCCTTCTACAATACAATATTTGAAATACCTCAAATGGGAATCTAGATTTAACCTCAACAAATAATAAAACAAGTCTTATACCAAGACTAAATACAGTCGGGTGTTACTAAACCCAGTCCAAGTTGCTAATCCCAAAGTGGGAAGAATTCACCAAGCTATACACTCCTCGAGCACACTACTAGCATTCTTCTCTTCACGGTGTCACTAGAACTATTCCCAGTTGGAACCTGATACACATGTCGACAAATAAAAAGGTTAGGCTAACGCCTAGTGAGTTCAAGAGTTTTCAACATGCATAAATATATCGTTGAAAAAGAAGAATGCAATTTAAAACATTACCTTTCAAAATGATGTGCTTCAAATATGGGAACGACTCGTTTCCCAATAATATGCATTTTAGGCGAAGGAACTGCCAATATAAACGTTTTCCAATCCAAACTATTTTAAGGACAAAGATCCCAATATAAAACGTTCTTTCGTAAATTAAATTCAACCCAAAACTCACTCAAAAAGTGAAGAGAAATCGAACCCTCAGTTTATAAAAGCGCGGATAAAACTTTATATCGCGAAACACCCAAAACACGGGTGGGGGATAATACTCAACCCATAATGTAACGCCCGTAATTTCGTTTAGAACATATATATATTTGCTTGTGGGTGTGTGTGTGTCCTTATATCTTTAAAATCATATTTGATATACTGAGGCAATGACTTATGCGGCCTATGGTGCAGCCTCAAAGCCGCGGCCAAAGCCGCGGAACTCACTGGAGTTCAGGCCTTGGGACACACGCCCGGCCTGGGACGCGACCTCAAAGTCACGGCCAAAGCCGCGCAACCGCCTGCAGGTCCTAAAACGGGTCTTAATGTCTTTTTCTCACCTTTCTCTCCATTATCACCAAAATCAGATATTTGTTTGAGAGAAAAACCCTAGAGGACAATTTTGACTCAACTTCACACCTCTTCCCCTTATTTTTTTGCAAGACATTAATTGTGGTGGTTGGGGGAAAGGGTTCGAGATTATTGGGCATTTATTAAAGGTTTCCAACAAGAATTTCAAGCCTTCTTCATCTCACCTCTTCTCAAGTTCTCTAACTTTTCTAGGGTTTTGTATAAAACCTAGATAGTGAGTTTATATTAAACCTTTTCAACTGAGATACATATCTAGAATTATTACTTGTCACTATTTCATGTTTATGCATTCATCTGATCACCTGATAAGTTTGACCTAACTCTTAGTTTGGCATTTGTTGGGTTGTGGCTAATGTTCTTTATGTGGGTCTTGATGAGACCATTAATAGTAACATATTGGTCATAGTATCATGTCATTATGTGGTTTGATGGATATTAATGGTGGACTTGCTTATTTTGGAGTTTTAGACCTGAATGGGATTTGAACTATGTGAGGTCTTATACATGTATCTTGTTGATATGAAATATGTATAGAGATAGTTGTATGTATATTGGATAAACCATGGGTAAGCACTAAGAGGATGTAGTCTTAGGGTGCCACCAATACGGTATGCACCTAGACCTCCGCCATTTGAAGTAATGCCTGGGATGTAGTCTTTGGATGTGTCAGGCCTTCGGGATGTTGCTCATGAGAGTGAACATCAAGGTACATTGTGTTGATCCAAACTCTCTCAGTGATTTGATAACGACCCTCTTCTATACTTAGTGAAAATTACGTTTTAATATGTATTAGTGTTTCACCATCAGCGATCAGACTGAGTCTGTTCAGTTATCGCTGATAGTATCTCTCATAAACATTTCTATGTATTAGTGTTTCACTATCAGTGATCAGACTGAGTATGTTCAGTTATCACTGATAGTTTCTGAAGTAAACAGCCAACGTAATCCCTGAAGACAAGTCTCGCGTCAACATATGTTCATTGCTGAATCGAAGACGAAGCCGCTGAACAAAGAGAAGTCTACTAGTGACCTGATGCGGATATCAGTGAAGCAAAGACAACTCTACATATACGCGAAGGAACATGAGGAAAAGCTTCAGCGATAGCTGAACCTCTTTATCTCTGGAAGAAGAGATACTCAGCGATCAATCGATCACAAAGCTTATGCCTCAAGTTTCCTTTTGTCTATCCTTGCACAACCTAGTACGATGTGTCAGAACGGACATGTCTCTGCAACCATTCATACAACAACTCTGTCAACTACACTGTTCATAACCCGGCCGAAAGCATGTCTCCCAAAAGTCAGACTCTCAAAGCCAATCAATGAATGCCACGTGTAAAGTGCTCTGCCATGCATTTAATGCAAAGGGTATAAATAGGACGTTCACCCTTTCATCTAAAAGGGTGCTCAATCCTTGAACTCCAAATAGAAACCCTTGTTTTCTATCTCTCTTAATCCCCCATTCTCTGAATTTCTTGTGCAATCATCTTAGTGTTTCTTAAGTTTGTTTAGATTGAGTCTGTCTTAATCTTATTCCGCAACAAACTTGTAAATTGTAGTTTGATTTATCAATAAACAATTTATTAAACTTTAATTTATGTGTTTGTATTCAACCCCCCCCCCCTTCTACAAACTTGTTAAGCACCTTCGGGACCAACAAGTGGTATCAGAGCAGTTTGTTTAATCTAATAAACAAGATCTTGCTGTATACTCTTCCTTGCTATTCTAAAATGGCACTAAACACAAACACAAACTACTATGATAATGGTTCACTTTCTAAACCTCCTCGATTTAGCAGAGATAACTTTTCTCTATGGAAAAATCGAATGATGCTATTTCTTGAAGGTGCGGATCCTACTATACCTGAATATATAGAAAACGGACCCTATGAACCTGTTAGAATTATAGTTGCGGTTCCCGCTACTGCCACCACTGAAGCTGTCCCTGAACGATATGTCGTTAAGGAAATAAGACAGTGGAGTGATGAAGATAAAAAGAAGGTAGGCATAGATGCAAGAGCAAAGACCATTATATCAATGGCTCTGCCTGATGAAGTTTTCCATTCCATCATGCATCTAAAAACTTCTAAAGAAATGTGGGAAACCATATGTGTTCAATATGAGGGCACCACTGAAATCCAAGAGACTCGAAAGATTAACTTGGTAAGACAGTATGAAAGTTTTATAGTTGGTAAGAATGAATCTCTTTCTGACGTTCATCAGCGGTTTAACTGCCTAATCATTGACCTAAGAACTGTTGGTAGGACCTATTCTAATTCTGAGGTCCTAACAAAATTCTTGGAAAGTCTTCCTGAAAGCTGGGACAGTTATTCAATATGTCTTAAGCTGACAAAAGACTTACATACTCTCTCTCTAAGCACTCTGTATGGAATATTGCTCAACTATGAGCAATCTAATCTCCTGAAGAAGAATCTTGTAAAAGATTCTAAAGACTCCAAAAGCACTGCTGTTGCTTTAGTCTCGTCAGAGATAATTCCATCTCAGCGATCTACTCTCACCATCACTGAGTTAGATTCTGAATCTGAGGATCTATCAGACCCTGATCTTTCAGAGTTTAATGAGTCCTTAGCACTCTTGACAAACTCTTTTAAGAGATTTGCAAGAAAGAGCAACTTCCGAAGAAGTAAACCTCTCTCTCTTACTGAAAAGCCAAAATCAACTCCGGTTGATAAGGCTACAGCCACTTGCTATAACTGCGAAAAAATTGGACATTTTGCTAGTGAGTGCAGGTCGAAAAAGGTCTTCAAACCTTCTACCTCAAGAAGATCCAGTGATGACAAATACCATAAGCTGAAGAACAAATATCAAAAGCTGAAAAGCTATCAGCGAAAAGGTAAAGGTCTCATCGCTGAAGAACATGACTGGGCTGAATCAGAAGAATCATCTTCTGATGAAGAAGAAGTCGCTAATCTTTGCCTCATGGCTGAGATTAAAGAAGAAGTAGAAGAACCATCTGAACCTTCTATGAGCTACATATCATCTCAGGTATCTATCTCTACAAATCCCTCTCTGCCTGAAGCTGAGAGAAGTCGCGCTGTTGATGTGTTGACGATTGACCTTTATAATGCTCTAAACGACAAAACTCAAGCTGAAAATAAAAATGTGTATTTAACTCAAGAGCTAGAGAAATGTCATGAAAAGATCAGTGAACTAAATCTTTTAGAAGAAAAGTTGAAAGATCAAGTCATTATAAATGAAATCATCAGCATTGAACGCGAACAAGCCATCGCTGCTCTAAAAGCAGAAAAGGCTCATGTTGAAAAATGGTGCAAATCATCAACAAAGATCTCTGAGATAATAAATGTTCAAACTCCTGAAAGTGATAAAACTGGTCTTGGTTTTTGGACACCTCAGGATGATCCTAAAGAAGAAAGTTCCTTGCTTAAGTTTGGAACTTTTGTCACATCTTTCTTTGACACTTCTTATAATCAATTTTATCCCTGTTCTTCTTCAAATCCCATCTCTGAGGAAAAATCCAAAGACACTAAGTCTACGGATAAAGGAAAGTCCATTCTCCTTCCTCAGAAGACAACCAGGAAAGCAAAGCTGAAAATTCCTTCTAAACCTTCAGCTAAGCAATCCTCTAGCTCTGTGATAGAAATTTTTGATCTCTGTCCTCCAAAGCTAAAGATTGACCTTAGACCAACGAGATCTGAAAAAATGAAAATCCCTCCCATATCTCATGAGAAAAGCCTTCTCGGACCTGGTCCTGCTCATCTTAAACTTGCAAAACCTTCTTCTGATCCTAAAACCATTTTCAAATACAGAAAATGTTATCACTGTGGTTTTACTGATCATATTGCAAGTAAATGTCCAAATACCACCAAAGCTGATAAAACAGCTAAAGTGAAGAAAAATGCCTCTAAGGCAAAGAAAGTCACCAAAGTTGAAAAATCAACCAAAGTGAAATATACCACTAAGGTTAAGAAATTAACCAAAGTGAAGATTACCACTGAAGCTGAATCTTCATCAGCTGTGAAGACTGCTGAATCTTCCTTATCCACTAACTCTGAAGGACCCATTGAAAAGTGGGTACCAAACAACGCTTAATCTTCCTTATGTATGCAGGGATCAAAGGGCATCTGGTATCTCGATAGTGGATGTTCTCGTCATATGACTGGACAAAGAGACCTGCTCACTGAATACAAGGAAGAGAAAGGTCCCTCTGTGACCTTTGGTGGAAATGGAAAAGGATTTACCCGAGGGTTTGGTGTCCTCAACAATGGGACAACTATCTTTCGAAGAGTCGCTTATGTAGATGGACTGAAGCACAATCTTCTAAGCATCAGTCAGCTATGTGACAAAGACTACGAAGTTCGCTTTTCTAAGAAAGCATGTTCAGTGGTATATGAAAAAGGAAAACTTGCTCTCAGTGGTTATCGAAGAGAAAATGTCTATGTAATAGATATGGACTCTACTATCACTGAAAACTTATGTTTTCTCTCTAAAGCCTCTTCTGATGTCAACTGGCTATGGCATAAAAGGCTCTCTCATCTAAACTTCAAAACCCTGAATTCTCTCTCATCTAAGGAACTGGTTTCTGGTCTTCCTCAGCACTCATATGCTAAAGAATCTCTCTGCTCAACATGTGAAAAAGGAAAATAAACAAAAGCTAGTTTCAAGTCGAAACAAGTTTCCTCAGTGACAAGTCCTCTTCAGCTCTTGCATATGGATCTGTTTGGCCCTGTCAACATCCAATCAATAGCTGGAAAGAAATATACGCTTGTCATTGTAGATGAATATTCTTGCTACACCTGGGTTATCTTTCTTCGTTGTAAGAGTGATACTCCAGAAGAACTAATATCTTTTGTTAAAAGGATGGAAGTGCTGAACAATCTTACTGTTCGTTCAATAAGAAGTGATCATGGAACTGAATTCAAAAACAGTTCCCTGTACAATTTCTTTGAGAACAAGGGAATCTCTCACAACTTCTCTTCAGTAAGAACACCTCAGCAAAACGGAGTCGCTGAAAGAAGAAACAGAACGATCATAGAAGCTGCTAGATCAATGCTCAGCGATTCTCATCTCTCTACTCAATTTTGGGCAGAAGCTGTAAACACTGCATGTTTTACTCAAAATAGATCGCTGATAATAAAGCGATTTGGGAAGACAGCTTATGAACTTTTTCTTGGAAGGAAGCCTTCTATCAGCTTTCTTCATATCTTTGGTTGTCAGTGCTTTATCTTAAACAACAGAGATCAACTTGGAAAGTTCGACCCAAAAGCAGATGATGGAATATTTCTAGGATATTCCTCCATCTCCAAAGCCTACAGAGTTTTCAACAAGAGAAGACAAACCGTAGAAGAAACAATTCACGTCACTTTTGATGAAACTCGCTCAGCGAACTCTAAACCAATCGCTGACAATGAAGAGTTAAATGCTTGGATGCTTTCTCACTACAGAGAAACAGACCCTTTCTTCTCAAACCATCAGCATTCTGATCCTTCAGCCGCTGATGATGATCCAAACATTATACATCCTACCGCTGAATCTACCTCATGGGTTTCAGCTGAACCTCTAAACACATTACTACCATCAAATCTGCCTTCGTCTGGAAACCTCTCTGGTGAACCTACTCGACAGTTAATTGCTGATGAACCTCAAACGTCCTCATCAGTAAACATCCCAATTGTTGATCCAACCTCTGAGTTAAGCGATCATGCTCCTACTCAGCGATGGACCAGAGATCACCCAATAGATCAAATTCTCGGTGATCCAGATGCAGGTATTCAGACACGACGAAGCTCAGGTAATATCTGTCTCTTTGTAAACTTTCTCTCTTTAATAGAACCAAAGAAGACTGATGATGCCCTCAGAGATCCAAACTGGGTCAGCGCTATGCAAGAAGAGCTGACTGAATTTTCTCGAAACAAAGTTTGGAATCTCGTTCCTAGACCATCTGATAAAATTGTAATAGGCACCAAATGGGTGTTTAGAAACAAGTTAGATGAACATGGAACTGTAACCCACAACAAGGCTCGACTTGTTGCTCAGGGATACAGACAAGAGGAAGGCATAGACTATGATGAAACTTTTGCCCCTGTGGCCAGGCTCGAAGCAATTCGATTATTCTTAGCTTATGAAGTCTATAAAGACTTCATCGTTTATCAAATGGACGTAAAATCAGCATTTCTGAATGAAAAGCTGAATGAAGAAGTCTATGTAGAACAACCACCAGGGTTCTATGACCCTAAGCATCCAAATTATGTTTATAAATTGGATAAGGCTCTCTATGGTCTAAAACAAGCCCCTCGTGCTTGGTATGACACTCTCTCATCTTTTCTTATCTCTGAAAATTTTGAACGTGGCAAGATTGATAATACGTTATTTTTCAGAAAGATAAAAGGTCATATAATTCTTGTACAAATATATGTCGATGACATAATATTTGGTTCTACTAACCCATCTCTGTGTACTCGCTTCGCTGAAAGAATGAAGAAAGAATATAAAATGAGTATGATGGGTGAGCTGACATATTTTCTTGGTCTTCAGATTAAACAATCTGACAAAGGTACTTTTATCTGCCAAGGTAAGTATGTTAAAGATATGCTGAAAAAGTTTGATCTCACACAAACTTCAGCGATGAAAACTCCTATGGCACCACCCCTGACACTTAACAAAGATCCTTCTGGAAAACCTGTTAATGTCACTGCCTATAGAGGAATGATAGGCTCCCTGCTGTATCTCACAGCGAGCCGACCTGACATCATGTACTCTACTTGTTTATGTGCACGCTATCAATCTGAACCCAAGGAATCCCATCTGATCGCTGTAAAGCGAATTTTCAGATATCTGAAAGGAACTCCTAACCTCGGTCTTTGGTATCCCAAAGACTCAGGGTTCGATCTAACTGGTTATTCTGATAGTGATTTTGCAGGCTGTAAACTCGACAGAAAGAGTACCACTGGTGGATGTCAACTCTTGGGAGGAAAGCTGGTAAGCTGGACAAGCAAGAAGCAAAATTCTGTGTCCACTTCCACAGCTGAAGCTGAATACGTAGCCGCTGGAAGCTGTTGTTCTCAAATCTTGTGGATGAGAAATCAACTATTAGATTATGACCTTCAGCTGTCAAAGATTCCTATCTATTGCGACAGCACTAGTGCTATCGCTATAGCAAATAATCCAGTGCTACATTCAAAGACAAAACACATAGAGATCAGATATCACTTTATCAGAGATCATGTGATGAATGGTGATATTGAACTTCACTTTATCCCTACTGACTTTCAGCTTGCTGATATATTCACCAAACCTCTTGATGAGACTAGGTTCAACTTTCTCATCAGTGAGCTTGGAATGCTGAACCTTGAAGAATAATTCTTCAGCGTTCATGTATTGTGTCAGTAATCAAAAGTTCCCCTTTCATCATTCTCTGATAAGTTTTCTGACCCTCAGGTATGTTTTCTCAATCCCTACAACTGAATCTTCATTCAGTTGAGATGTTTTTTAAAATATAAACCTTAATCACTGATATTTCTTGTCAGTGATTCTTTTCAAAAAGAAAATCAATCGCTGATTTTTTCTTCAGTGATAATTTCAAAACGGACAAATGAGTAGTCTCTCTCTTAACTATGACGTCATTTGAACCGACAATCCACGATATGCCTTTTCTGACACGTTCGTCCGTTGCTCTTCTATCCAATCAACTTCGTGGGACGTGTCCATGTCATGATGCGCATTTGTTTTCCCGCTTCTCTCACACTCTCTCTCCTCTCTCTCACGTATAAAAAGAATGTTTTTCCATTCTTATCATTTTTACGCCTTCTGCAAATACTTTCAAAGCAAGAATACTCTCAAGCATTCTAGCAATTCTCAAGCATTTGCATCTTCAACCTCAAAGATCAACAGGTTATTCTTGATCTTCTTCATCTTATTCTATTCTCAAATCTCATTTATAAAATCACTTTCATTTTTGATTTTATTCTTTAAAAACCATGTTACTTTGATTTTCTCTAATCAAGAATCTTTGGTTTTTCTTCTTGTTCTTAAATCTTGTTCTAAGATAAACTGTTTTCCTCTACAAATATGTTGATTTCCTACGTTTCTTTCCTCAAAATAGAAACTAGCAAATCTTCTTTATTTTAAGACTAAACCTTTTTCTACTCGTTTATCTACTTCTGATTCAGAATGACTCAATCTGCACTTATCGCCTCAAGGAACGTCAAATTCGCAATTTCTGACTCTGAGCTCCCAAAAAACAACCATCTTGCTCGCCTCGACTTTGATGGTGTCAAGTATCCTCATCTGAAGGAGGCCGCAATGTTTCTGAAGCAATCCTGCATTGCCTACGCTATCACTGTGGATCCAACACCCTCCAAAGCTCTTCTCCAGCAATTCTGGTTTACTGCTGATGAAACCTCTATCACCAACAAAAAGGGTGAACAAGTTCCTGCTATCTCCTTCAGCACTCAACTGGGCTCAGGGATGATGACTGCCCTAGGCCTGAGGAAAGCTCTACGTTTTCCCGACAAACCCAGGAATGGATTCGACGCCTTGCCAACTGACGCTGAACTCATCCAATTCCTGGATGCCATGGAATACGCTTGGGAACCCAAACCAAGAACTACGATTCCCAACAAGAAGCTGACTCTTGTGAAGAAGGCACTGATGCCTTCCCAGCTAAACTACATCTTCTCACACTTCATTTAGTGCATGAGTGGGAAGAGTGGGTCACTGGACCAAGCCAGCAAGGTTCAGGTCCAGATGGCTTACTCAGTGATAGCTGGACGCAACTTCGACTACGCAACAGCTATCTTTGACGACCTAAAGTCAAAGATAGAGAAGACCGAGAGGGATCCCAAAGTTCCCTACGTACGCTTCATCTGCGTGTACCTGAAGTTTCTCTACCCTAACACTTACCCCACCAACTCGGATGCATCTTTTCCGAAAGTGGGTCAGCGATCCTTGGAAGTCAAGCCGCTCCCCAACGAGGTAAGTATTTCTGAACTTCGCTCCCGTCTCTCTCTCCTCACTTCTTCGTCTTCAGCGGCCACGCAGGAGGTTCCTTCTTCTGTTATCCCTGTCGCTACCCCTTCCAAACGACCATCAACTGGATCCCTTGGTCCTTCGAAGAAGGCCAAGGTGACCAAGGAGAAAGCTACTTCTAGCTCTATACCTAAGGATGTTTCTCTACAAACTTCCTTGGATGCTTTCGTGGGTCTCTCCTCCATATCCTTAGCTCCAACCACTTCAACCGTGCCAGCGATCTCGGCCGCTGTCACAACAACAGTGACACAACCTACGATCTTAGCTCAACAACCTAAGGTAACTACCCCTATCCCTACATCTTCTATCCCCATCTCTAGTCCTTCTATTTCTTTGGTCTCTAACCCTCCTTCTATCCCTACTCCTCAGTTTGGACCCATAGGACCTGAACATCATTCTTTTGAGGAATCCATGCAATTCTACAAAATGTTTGATAATTCAGGTATCCCTATAACCTTAAACACTTCTCCCAACTCACCATATAAGCCTGGTTCTGAAACACTAACTTATCTTTCAGGTCCTAGCTTGGCGACTGTTGACAACAATGTCAACAATCTGAGTGCAAAGGTGGAATCCATGACTGCTTCTCTCAACACCACCACCAACGCTGTTCAATCAGCTGGTGAAGCGCTGAAGACGCTGACTGCCACCTGCGCCTCTAAAGCTGAAATCTCTCAAATCGCTACTCTTCAGGAAGCGATTGTCAAAGTCAGGGAAGAATCCAAGCAGCAGTATGATGACCTGTCTGCAAAGATCAACTCCTGCACTGCTACTCTTCAGCAAGTCCTCAACAAGCTGAATGAACCAGCTCCAACTCCTGCTCCTTCATTTACAAATGACGATAGAACTGCTCTATGCGTAGCTGTGGATTTTATTCAACAAGCTACGTCCGACATCCCTGTACTTGAAGATCGGCTCACAGGACTGGAGGCTGAAGTCCAGAAGTTGGCTCACGCAAAACCTTCATCTCCTATTGAAGATCTCTCCCTCGGTGATAATGACAAAGAGGGGGAGAAGACCGCTGAAGAAAATACGGAGGTTGAAGTCACTGCTGAACAACTAAAGGAAACTCCCTCTCAGGTTGAGGGGGAGATAGCTGCTGACAAAGCCCCTCCCACCATCACTGATATAGTCGATGATGAAGAGGAGGAAGAAGACGATGATGAAGACCTTGATCTTGAAGATAAAGAGGATGATTCTCATCAAGATGATGATGATGACGATGAAGAAGATCAATCTCTCTGGTGTTCTTCAGCCGCCACATCATCAGCGATAGCTTCGAAAGAAGTTATCCAAGCAGGGGGGAGACAAGAGACACCTTCAGGAACCCCTTCCCAAAGCAAAGGTGCATCTGCTGAGGGAACCCTGAAGATGATCTCACTACCTGAGGAGAATCCTTCTCAGACAGTTCTCTCCCCTGCTTAAGGGTAAAGAGCTCTAAATAATCCCAGCCGCTGAAGTTGATGACCAAATAATCCCAGTCTCTGTCAGAGAGATTGATGAAGAGGATGAAGAAGAAGAAGAGTCCCTGCAACATCATGGAAGGCCCTCAAGACCGTCTCACTGGTCTGAGGAAGAGAGAAAGAAAAGAACAGAGATGATCTCTCATCTGGAGAGTCAACGACGAAAGGTCCCTTCTCAATCATCAGAACTGCAATTCCTGACTGACGCTGAAATTGAAGAATCCGTCAGGGCTGAGAAGCTGATTGCTGACTGTCAAAGAGATGCCTCTCTGGCTCTCAAAATTCAGTCTTCTCAAGTCAAAGACAAGAAGCTGAAACGCAAACCAGTAGAAGTACAGGCAGCTCTGTTGAAAGAGATTGAAAAGGAACGCTCCAAAGAAAAAGTGGTCAGCGATAATACAATCGATTGGTGCAAGCACAAAATCGACTATCGCTCTGACCCACTGAAGATCGTAGCGGTTGCTATCTCTGGAAGAAAGAAGAAGGATAAGCTCTCTGTCACCATGGAAATTACCAGAGAGGATGGAAGCTGCAAGGCTATGTTCATTTCAAAGCTGGAAGACTTCGGCTACATGGAGTGGCTTGAGTTCAAAGATGCGCTGAAGAAATCAAAGTCAACATACAGAGTCTACGTTGAAAGGGTGAATGATGCTCTCATCAACAAAGTCGCTGCAATACTAAAGGTGCCATCTACTCTTCCCTCAAAATCCATGCAAGTCAAGAGAAAGTCCGTCTCCTCCTCGTCTGATAATGTCGCAGTGATAAGGAATGAAACCTCCATAAAATTCTCCAGAGAAGCTCTGTTCGGTCCTCCTCCTGATCTTTCAGTTCTGGATCTCTCTCTGCCTCCTGGCGGACCATATGCTGCAGGACAAGTTCTTGAAGAACCTTTTGGAATCTTCTTCAGAGATGACGAGGAACAACTCAGATTTCAAAGGGTCTCTGAAATCCCTATCTGTCCCCTCGCTCTTCTCAAGGATCTCATGTGCCTATGGTGTACTCTCTCTCCTGCTGCTGAGCCAATCATAGTGATTATCTGCAAAGAATCTTTAGAGCGAAGGCAAAAAGGAGAAGAAATACCTGAGTATTTGATCAATCCTCCTAAACCCTCTTAAGATAGCTGATAGATTAGTTTTCTTTCTTGTAATATATTAGTTTAACTTACAGTAGTTAGTACATCACTTGTACTTGTAATTTTCATTCCTTGTAAATCTTTTATTGGATTAATGAAAATTTCAGTGAAGTACTTAACTCCATCAGTGCTGTAAAAGATCCCTCAAAATAGTAATTGGGACATGTATGTTATGAGTCCTGATTATTCCATCATTTTGAACTATAAAGTAATTTTCTTCAGTTACTTTGTCATTATCAAATAGGGGGAGATTGTTGATCCAAACTCTCTCAGTGATTTGATAACGACCCTCTTCTATACTTAGTGAAAATTACGTTTTAATATGTATTAGTGTTTCACCATCAGCGATCAGACTGAGTTTGTTCAGTTATCGCTGATAGTATCTCTCATAAACATTTCTATGTATTAGTGTTTCACTATCAGTGATCAGACTGAGTATCTTCAGTTATCACTGATAGTTTCTGAAGTAAACATCCAACGTAATCCCTCAAGACAAGTCTCGCGTCAACATATGTTCATAGCTGAATCGAAGACGAAGCCGCTGAACAAAGAGAAGTCTACTAGTGACCTGATGCGGATATCAGTGAAGCAAAGACAACTCTACATATACGCGAAGGAACATGAGGAAAAGCTTCAGCGATAGCTGAACCTCTTTATCTCTGGAAGAAGAGATACTCAGCGATCAATCGATCACAAAGCTTATGCCTCAAGTTTCCTTTTGTCTATCCTTGCACAACCTAGTACGATGTGTCATAACGGACATGTCTCTGCAACCATTCGTACAACAACTCTGTCAACTACACTGTTCATAACCCGGCCGAAAGCATGTCTCCCAAAAGTCTGACTCTCAAAGCCAATCAATGAATGCCACGTGTAAAGTGCTCTGCCATGCATTTAATGCAAAGGGTATAAATAGGACGTTCACCCTTTCATCTAAAAGGGTGCTCAATCCTTGAACTCCAAATAGAAACCCTTGTTTTCTATCTCTCTTAATCCCCCATTCTCTGAATTTCTTGTGCAATCATCTTAGTGTTTCTTAAGTTTGTTTAGATTGAGTCTGTCTTAATCTTATTCCGCAACAAACTTGTAAATTGTAGTTTGATTTATCAATAAACAATTTATTAAACTTTAATTTCTGTGTTTGTATTCAACCCCCCCCCCCTTCTACAAACTTGTTAAGCACCTTCGGGACCAACACATTGACTTACGGTGAAACTTTTTGGTGTGATGGGTCTCCCCCATTGATTCCTTTATAGCTATTGTGGTCTATAACTGTTTAACTGATTTTTCTATTTGTTGTTGAACTCACTAGGCTCGTTTGGCCTAACACTTGATTAGTTTGATGTGTATCTCAGGTTCTAGCGGTGTGACCACCAAGTTGGTCTAGTCACTTTAGATGTGAGCTTGGGGATATTTTTGGGACGCCAATTATAGAAGACATATTTTGGCGTTGGTTAACAACTTGAGTTAATCTTGTTCCTAGATAGGATTTAGATTAAAGGGTTGTTCTCCCTCATTGTTATTTATTACAAACTTGTAATCTTAATAGGCGTAAATTGTTTCCCTTTTTGGGATGAGCTCATGCTATGACATATTTATTATACCACTTTTCCCCTTCCAAAAATTTTTCTTTTTCCCAATTTTTGGGGTGTTACAAGTTGGTATCAAAGCTCTAGTTTAAGTGAACTACGTGTCGACTCTAGTATACCTAGACTTAAACTGGTTGTGCCTTAGTATTACTGTCCATATGGGTAGAACAATTCTAGATTGGGAGAGTATTAGGATTACGGAATTGCATTGATTAAAATTTGTGATGATGACAACGAGAATTCTTATGTAATGTACGTTCATTATTTCACTTGTCCAGTGTTATTATGAATTTATGAACACGTGAGCATACTTGAAATTGTTATTATGATGATTAATCCTTGTAGTAGTACGTACCAAACCGGTTATCTTTTAAAAAATTAACCGGTATGACCTTGTTGCATGGCAGTTCACTCTGGTAAACACAAGGAATCGGGTGATGGTGCCCGAAGAGGGTAATGAGGTAAGTGTCACGGCTTCAGAGACTTCGAGAAGGGAAAATCCGACGGGTGCTCCGACTGTTCCTCCACGGACCACCCTGTTGGAGGGAGTAGTGGACCAAGTTCCACAAGTAAACTTAGAGACCGAAAACCCGATGGTACAAGAAGTGGACCCCCAATCGGTCTTATTGGCCAGCATTATGCAGATGATGAACTCTGCGATGGACAAACGGGATGAAAGACTTATAACAGGGATGCAAGCAACCGGAGATATGAGACGGTGGGGGACAATGCGGTGATTGGATAGGGCGGTGCCGATAATGCAATCGGGACAGAGGAGCATGTGATTAGAACCGAAAAGAAGAAGGAAGAGGGTTGCTCTTTCAAATCCTTCTTGTGTAGTTGACCTCCAGAATTCTCCGGAACAACCAACCTAGTGGCATGTATGAATTGGATACAAGATGTGGAAATGGCATTCGAATCAAGCGAATGTGATGACTCTCAGAGGGTCAAATTTGCATCCCAATTGCTGAGAGGGGAAGCTTTAACATGGTGGAATCTCAACCGGAAGGCGTTTACCCCGGAGGTTTTGGCCAAGATCACTTGGCCAACTGTGAGTCCGTGATCGTTACCAGATAATCAAAACAACAAATAATATATGATAAACCAACCTGTTTCGATATATAAACGCGGATTACACGGTTGAGTTCTTTGAGTTCTCTCTATTTGTTTTTCTCTCTCTGTTTACACCTTATCAATATGTGTTGTGTGTGTTCTTGTTCGATGATAATACAGAGAGATAGATAATATCTGATAAAGATATTATCAAAACTAATATAAACTAATATTATAACTAAAAACATAATATCTAAATAATAAATATCTAGATATTATAACTTTGACACTTATTACAAAATAGACCCTAGACTTTGGTTGAGAGTAACTTTCAGTTTTAACTTCAGATTGCGATCTTCGTTTTGGATGATCTTGAATCCAATGAGACTGTGTCTTAACAATCTCCCCCTTTGGATCAAGATCATTACGAAAATGATTTGTCAATACGATCTTCTCTTTCAGCACAGAAGATGCAATCTCTTTCTCTAGCCAGAATGCTTTAGCAAAGTATCTTCAAAGAAAATTTATCTGAAATCAGCATGTCTTCATAATACTTTGATCTCGCATTTCTTTGTTAGCTTTTCTTGTAATGAACATTTCTTCAAGCTTTATATTCTCCCCCTTTTTGATGGAAAGTGCAACGACTTCATCAAAACTTTGAGTAAGAAATGTCAACCACTTGGAGTCTCTGATCCGTCAATTCAATAGTTATTCATCCTGATCTTTGCAAATCTAGACAAAATAATCATGTAACACCTAAATCAACTAATGAATCAGTTAGAATGCCTGTCAGTAACACTAAGTCACTGTGTGTAACGAATACACATTGGAAAGGAGCTGATTGATGTTGACTCCCCCAGGGCTTCCATTTAATCATCGAAACACCACAAAGGTTATTTCTATAAACGTAATGACAAAGAAACAAATTCCTTGTGTGTTCGTGCTTGTGATAGAAAGAATTAAGCACTTGATGATTGCTTATTAGGCTCAAAATTGTGTAAACCACTGAGACAACAGTAAGTTAAACACAGACTCAATGTGCATGATTGAAGTGCGAAGGTGGGGCAAACTTCCTTCTTTTCAATATCCAGATTTTCCAAATGAAAATCAGATAGCATATGTGTTGCATCCCCTTTGAAAATGTGAAACACTTTTTTGTTGAGAAGAAAATGAGTAGGTGGTGAGGTTTGATCAAGAGTTGGCATGGGTTAGTTGCCTGTTTCAATAATGATCACCAAAGAATTGTGAAACATTAGAATTGTGGCTACCCGGCTCAGAAAAAGTTGGTGCAGAGTTGTGATATTCTTTTAACTCTGTTCTCACACGCTCATTCTTTTAAACAGTTTGCTTACTCTAATCACATTCATTTCTTTTCGCTTCTCACACTCAATCACTAAGGATTAACTTCGTGGGTAGAAATCACTGGTTAAGGTGTTTTCATTGAAGTTGTGTTAAGTCCTAGCACAATGATTCTTGTTTTCCTATGATGCACGTGATGCTCAAATTGGTTTAACTATTTTAGTTAAAGCACAATGTTGATTTTGAAAACATTTAAAATCACACTTCCATAATATAAAATTTGTTGAAAAAATCGGGAAGTGGTTTGAACGTTTTAGAACGATGTTTTCAATGATTGAAAGTTATCCTTCTTTCAACCATATATGAGATTAAGATAAAGGATTATACCTTAACGTGCGATCTTACATCTCATGAAGCTAATCTTAAAGTCATAAAGATATTATCTTTTAAGCTTCTCTCAAAAATTCTGCAAAAGTCTTATGTCAAGTCAAAGTAAAATTTATTCACTTATAATGAAAAGACAAAAAAGCAGTAAAACTTTTTAAGGAACGAGTTCTGATCAGAAATAATCAGAAGTCATCACCATTTTACTCCTCCTGAAATTATGCATTTTAAACTTATCAAAGTTAAAGATATGCATAAAATTTCAGAAAAGTATGTACTCCCCCTTGAAGGTTGATTTCCTCATTTGAGTATCGGAGTACAATTTCATTTTCAGCACGGAGTAAGGTCTTTTGATCTTTGAAGTGCGGGTCTTGAACTGTTGTGTTCAAAAGCCTTTGTTCATTGAAGCACGGGTTCTGAACTGATTTATTCAGAAGCCTATTTTTGACATTGAAGAACGAGTCCTGATCTGTACATAATCAGAAGTCGCTTTCTCTCTAAGCTTTGTGTGCCTACAACACAGATTTAGCTTTAGGTACCCATTGGAATTTGGGTCCTGCTGTGTTAGCACAAGATTTTGGTAACCATTTCAAATTGGTTCCTCTTTTCTTTTGAAAAGCATTTGAAGAATTAGTATGAGATGAATGCACATGATAATTTCCAAACCAATCTCCAGAATCTTGACAAGTGATAGAAACATGTTTATCATAGATAGAAGACTTTCTAGCAGATAAAGATAACTGAAATAATTGCTTCATTGTATATTGTTTACGGGAAACAACAAGTTTTGAGTTCAAAAGAGCAACATCAGCAATTAAGACATCTTTACTAAGCGAAGTCTTGCTACAATTAACACTACTAAACGATAAAACGGTCTTGTCAAGCTTCCGTTTCGGTTGCCATTGAGAATTTACTTCTGGCCTTTGCTTGCTCAGATCTGTAACATGTGAAACTGGTAAGTTAGACTTTTGAGCAACAAACGAATGCTTCTTTTTGGAATTACCAGTAGTGGTCGGTTTCTGTGAATGCTGAGATAAATTCTTACCTTTAGCACTCTTAGCGTTCACAGAGACTGATTTATCAACGAAAACTTTCGTTGATTTTGCACTGTTCACAGACTTACTGGTTTTTCTTAAAGTTTTCTTAACAAAAGATGAATGGTTGGGAAGTTTTGCATTAAAGTTAAAGAGATTAGAACCATTATCTAAACCACCATCAGAGTTCAAAAATTCAAATCCTTTATTTGAAGTACCAAACATATCCTCAGAGTTTGAAGCTTTTGAAAGAACATAATTTGAAAACACGGTTGAAAAAACATTTTGCTCAATATTTATCAAAAGTCTTGCATCTGATAAAGAATTCTCGAGTTCAGAAATTTTGCGTTCTAAAACGAGAGGAGGGACATATAGTTTACCTTTAATAGGCTTCGCCTCCATTTCCTTTTCAGAATAACTTGGAAAGAAATCACTTGAAAGAGTTTCCTTCTTTTTATATATTGGGTTTTCATCATAACTATTATTCAACTTCGCATAATAAAATGGAAGATGAACTTTAGTTGATTTCATCCGTTTTTCCGTTTCATTGGCTTCATCCTCTTTTGACAGTTTAGTCCAAAAAGTTTTAAACGCGGGGAGTCTGCGAGCTAACTGCATATTAAGATGATCATAAAGTCCTAGCACTTCAGACATCCCCTTTTGTAGACAGTGAGGATTCTTATAACCAATTCCCCATCTCTCTATTTCCTCTTTGGGTTTGTTCAGAAAAATAGTCTGTTCAGTTTGACCCATTTTATACAACTTCTCTTCCAAACTTTTTAATTTTCCGAGCAAAGAAAAGTTTTCTTTTGTACAAGAAGCATGCAACTTTTTAAGCTCATATTTTTCAATCTCACAATTTAGCAGTTGAGACTTAAGATCAGAATTCTCTTTTAGAATTATTGTCTTTTCCTTAGCATTGGTGTCATTATCTTTATGTAAAACCTCAATTAATACTTTCTTCTCAGCAATTTCATTGCTAAGTTTCTGTATCAATTGGTTTTTGTCTGTCATGACACCATTATCTTTCTTAAGATTAGATT
Source organism: Arctium minus (assembly GCA_954870635.1). Taxonomy (NCBI): domain Eukaryota; kingdom Viridiplantae; phylum Streptophyta; class Magnoliopsida; order Asterales; family Asteraceae; genus Arctium; species Arctium minus. The sequence goes on from OX941081.1 coordinate 151,213,217, forward strand.
CTAACTCTCTTTGTTTCATACTCATGGCATGCATTTTATTCATGAATTCTAAATCAGAAAGATTACATACCTCCTCTTCTTCATTGTCGGAATCAGCTTCAGCATCTGATTCTATCTTGCCCATCAAGCACATGTTGACGGCCTCTTCTCTATCTTCATCATCTTCTTCTTCCTCATCTGAGTGATCGAGCCAGTATTCGTCCTCAGCCATCAATGCCTTACCTGCCTCTTGTTGTTTTGCAAGAAGCATCTTGTTCTTGTAATAGTCTGAATTTCTGACTTTTGATCTACGGCAGTCCTTGGCAAAGTGACCTGGTTTGCCACAGTTGTAGCACGTAGGCGGTTCTGGCTGACTTGATCCTTCAGCTTTGAATTTTCTTTCTTCCGGTCTCCTCTCCTCAATCCTCTTTCCTTCCGACTGAAACCTTCTTTCTTCAGGTTTCCTCTCCTCTGATCTTCTCCCTTCAAATCTTCTTCCTTCATACCTGCTTCCTTCAATCCTTTCTTTGTGGATGTAGTTGTTCGGACCAGATGAATATCTCTGATTATTTGATGTTGGCTTTGTGTAGAACCTTTTCTGAAAAGCACTAGTCAGCATAAGCATTGCTTGCTTCAGCTGATCATTTTCATCTTATTCTGAGTTTGCACACCCTTCATCTTCTTCATCTGATTCATATACAGTCACCTTGTTCTTCTTCTTTCTGACTACAAGTGCGACTGTGTCTTCAACTACCTTTCCTTTCTGTCTTTTATCATCCACCTCTTCTTCATTCTGACGGAGGGTTTCATACACCTCGTGAAGTGGAATCTCATTCAGGTCTTTAATCTGCTTCATCTGCCGAGCAAATCTTTTCCATTCAGGTCGAAGAATACTAAGGAATTTGACGTTAAGCTCTATTTGAGATTTGTGAACTTTGTTCTTGCTAAGTTCATTCAGCAACGTCACAAACCTATCATAGGTTTCTTCTAAGGTTTCTCCCACCCTGCCTCTAAATTCTTCATAGTTATTTAGGCAATTGGAGATTTTCAGCTGATTTCCCACTTTTGAACCCAGCATCATCTTTTCGAGCTGATCCCACATTTCTGTACCTGAAGCCTTGTAGCTGTCAATCTTTACGTATATTTCATTTGGGATCCCCTGTAAGATGTATGACTTGGATAATTTGTCGCCTTTGGCTCTTTTGAGGTTATCATCTTGTAGCTCGTGAAGCTTAAGTTCAACCTGAGTCGGCACATTATCAACTACATGAGTCGTCATTGGTGGTCTCATAACCCCTTCTTCAATAGATGTCCTGATGAAATCACCCAGCTCATGTCTGTCAATGAAGTTCAGAAACCGATCCTTCCACTGTTCGTATTCTCCTTTGAAGAGAACTGGTGGCTTGGTGTCAGTTCCTATTGCAAGGGCTTCTCTGGATGTCATTTTGAATAAAATTCGAAGTCTGGAAAAACTTTGCGTTTTGAGAAGGTTTGCGCGAGAGGTTGATTGCGCAAAGTGAGGTTCGATCGGTAAGATGTAAAGAACCGGTAAAATTTTTGACCGATAAAACTGATTGACCGGTAAAAAGATTGGACCGGTAAAATGCTCGACCGGTATATAATGAAATTCGACCGGTATAATAAAATGGAGGAATTGATTGTGAGTGGACCGAAAGTTTAATTTCCTTTGACCGAAATTCTAATTAGTGTGATAAAATTGTTTTGCATGAAAAATTGTTTTACAAGTCAAAGGATGGTAGTTTGTAAAAGTAGTGTGAGTGGAATTCAACAAATCAAAGTTACCAACAAATCACATGAGGGTGATGATGGACACGTGTGGTTTGCATGTAATTTGTAAGATATTTGCATGTGAGAGTTAAGTGGACACGTGGAGAGTTAAGTGGACACGTGATCTCAAAGAAATGGTGAAAGACCGATAGTGGAAGGAGTAGTGAACCAAGTATCAAAGACCGTATTGGAATTTGGAATGTCTTTGACCGATAGAAGGAAAGGTTTGTTTGACCGGTATTGTTTTGAGTGGAAAACCGGGATTGAAAAGACCGGAATTGGTTGTGAGGGTATGTTTGACCGGAAGCTTTTTGACCGGGATAGGTTTGTGTGAGATTCGATCGGTATCAATGAGATTCGATCGATATGTTTGACCGATATTATCTATATCAAAGACCGATAGTTCACAAGCAATGACCGGAAAAATGAGATGTTTGACCGGGTTTTGCAAAATAAGACCGATATTGTTAAGGTGTGATTCGATCGGAAATGTGATGTCTTTGACCGGAAGATGTGAGTTTGACCGGGTTTTGTTTCTAAGACCGGTATTGAAAGGTTTGACCGGATTAGAATTAGGATTGGACCGGAAGTGGGTTGTGTTTGACCGATAAAATGCAAATTTGACCGATAAACAAACAATTCGACCGGTATTTGGAGTGTTCTTCGACCGGTATTTGCAAGAGTCCGGTCAAATGCTTAAGACCGATAGAGTGTTTAAACTAAGGTTCGACCAGTAAAAAAAAAATATTATCGGTCAATTGGCTTAGACCGATATATTACAAAGGACCGGTACGTCGTCTTCTCCGATTAAACAACCTGTTACTCTAAAATTAACCCAACTAGAATTTGTTTTACAGCCCAAATTTTTGACAGTATGATCTCCTTACCAACAACAACACCACTCAACCTTTTGATTTCGAAAATAACCACAAATTTAAGATTTTGATGATTGATCAGTGTTCTTCAAAAATGAAGAACACAGAGAGTTGAAAATTTTGATTTTGAATCTGGATCAGCTCTGATACCAATTGTGAGTCCGTGATCGTTACCAGATAATCAAAACAACAAACAATAGATGATAAACCAACCTGTTTCGATATATAAACGCGGATTACACGGTTGAGTTCTTTGAGTTCTCTCTGTTTGTTTTTCTCTCTCTGTTTACACCTTATCAATATGTGTTGTGTGTGTTCTTGTTCGATGATAATACAGAGAGATAGATAATATCTGATAAAGATATTATCAAAACTAATATAAACTAATATTATAACTAAAAACATAATATCTAAATAATAAATATCTAGATATTATAACTTTGACACTTATTACAAAATAGACCCTAGACTTTGGTTGAGAGTAACTTTCAGTTTTAACTTCAGATTGCGATCTTCGTTTTGGATGATCTTGAATCCAATGAGACTGTGTCCATAACTAAGAAGAAGATTATGAAAAAGTACTGCAACGAAAGGGCCCTTAACAAGATAGAAGAAGAGTTCCAGACTCTGAAGAAGGGCAATCTATCTATTGCCGACTACTCAAAACTGTTCACGAAAAAGCTCAGTCGAGTGGAACATTTGGCGACCGATGAGAGGTCAAAGATAAAGCCATATTTGAGATGTTTACCGGTGGAGATGAAGACGGGCGTGAGGAACCCCAGCGTAAATACTTTGCAAGAGGTCATCGAAGAATCTCAATTGGTAGAGGACGACATTGTTCAAGAGAGAGAAGAGAAAGGGCATCCAGGAAAGAAGCAGAAGTGGGAAGGGCCAACCGGGCTCGCACGATCATCCAAACCCTTTAGCGGGGGAAGGAACATAGAGCCACGACGTGAGGCTAAGTGGTGTCTCAAGTGTAAGAGTAAGCATTTCGGACCTTGTAATCCGAAACCCTTCTCTAACACTATGAAGTGTTTTATATGTGGGCGAAAGGACCACATGAGTAGAGATTTCCCCTCCCGGGGAGTTTGTTATGAATGTCGGGAACCGGGGCACATCAAGAGGGATTGCCCAAATCTAGCAAGGGGACAACATGGGACTTCAAGCGAAGTTGCAACGAAGAAGGAAGTTCCACCGAAGGCGCCAAGTCGAGTCTTCCAAATGACGGCAGATGAAGCGAGGGTGACGGCGGATGTCGTGTCGGGTACGTTTCTAGTGAACTCTCTACCTACCCGTGTTTTGTTTGATTCTGGTGTGAACCGCTCATTTGTATCTACCTCGTTTTGCAAGAATTTCACCATTCCTATTAGTGTGTTGAATGAGGCTCTAGTGGTAGAGGTAGCCAATGGGGAACATATGTTGGTTCAGGGATGCTTTGTTGGGTGTACCTTAGAACTAGATGGGGAGTCCTTTGTGATAGATTTGTTACCGGCGGATATCGGGGGGTTTGATGTGATCATCGGGATGGATTGGCTATTTACACATGACGACGGTATATTTTGCTCCAAGAAGATGGTTCGAGTGCCCTTGCCGGGGGGTGGTGAGGTTATAATCTACGGGGAGAAGAATCAGAAGGTCAACACGATCATCTCGTCAATCAAAGCTCAGAAGACCCTCGCCAAGGGGTGTGCGTCCTACTTGGCCTACGTGATCGACGCGAAGCTAGGGAAGAAGAAAGTAGAAGATGTGGACGTAGTGTGTGACTACCCGTATGTCTTTCCGGAAGACCTACTTGGACTACCGCCGGAACGACAAGTGGAGTTCCACATCGATCTCACTCCGGGTGCCGCTCTAATTGCCTACGCTCCTTATCGTCTAGCCCCGACGGAGATGCATGAAATGATGATGCAACTACAAGAACTTCTCGAGAAGGGGTTTATACGTCCGAGCTCGTCGCCGTGGGGAGCTCCAATTTTATTCGTAAAGAAGAAGGATGGGTCCTTGAGGATGTTCATCGACTATCGCGAACTCAACAACGTTACCATCAAGAACAAGTATCCACTTCTGCGAATCAACAATCTCTTCGATCAATTGCAGGGAGCGGGATGTTTCTCCAAGATAGATCTATAGTCCAGTTACCACCAAGTGCGGGTGAAGGAGAGCGATATTCCGAAGATGGCGTTTCGGATGAGGTACGGTCATTATGAGTTTTTAGTCATGGCATTCGGGTTGACTAACTCTCCAACCATATTTATGGATTTTATGAACTGAGTATCCTGACCTTTCTTGGACAAATCAGTTATAGTTTTCATCGATGACATTATGATCTACTCGCGGGATAAGGTGAAGCATCGACAACATTTGCGGGAGGTTTTAGAGATTCTATGGAAGCAGAGGTTATTCGCGAAATTTTCAAAGTGCGAGTTATGGCTTCAAGAAGTCCAATTCTTGGGCCATGTAGTGTCCAAGGATGGAGTGAAAGTAGATTTGATGAAGATTGAGGCCATGATGAATTGGGAACCACCGCCGAGTCCAACGGAGATAAGGAGTTTCTTGGGTTTGGCTGGCTACTACAGGCGGTTCATCCAAGATTTCTCGAAGATCGCCTCTCTGCTCACGTCATTGACTAGGAAGAACGTTAAGTTCTTATGGAACGAAGCCCAAGAGAAAGCCTTTCAAACCTTTCAAAAGAAATTATGTGAGGCGCCGATTTTATCCTTACCTGAAGGATCCGAAGACTTTGTGGTTTATAGCGACGCCTTGAAACTGGGTCACGGGTGTGTTTTGATGCAAAGGGGGAAAGTGATTGCGTACGCATCGCGACAACTCAAGAATCACGAGAAGAATTACCCCACGCACGACTTAGAACTCGCGGCAGTGGTATTTGCTTTGAAGCTATAGCGACATTATCTTTACGGGACGAAGTGTACCTTATTCACAGATCACAAAAGCTTGAAATACATATTTGACCAAAAAGACCTCAACATGCGGCAAAGGAGATGGCTGGAGCTTTTGAAAGACTACGATTGTGAGTTGCTTTACCACCCCGGTAAAGCCAACGTGGTGGCGGATGCTTTGAGCCGGAAGAGTTATGGGAGCGAAGTCAAAATAACTCTTTCAAGGATCGACGTGATATCAAGCTTAATGGAGGACATCATGGAGGACATCAAGACGAGTCAAGTTGAAGAACTTCGTGAGGAGAACCTCAAAGCCGAGATCATGGTGAAGCAATGGGAACAACTAACAGAGGAAACCGTGGTCTCAAGTTATTTCAAGGGAGGATTTGGGTACCGAAGGTAGGAGGAAACCGAAAGTTACTCTTGGTGAAAACTCACAAGTCCAAGTACTCTATACACCCCGGTAGCACCAAGATGTATAGAGACTTGAAGTTACACTACTGGTGGCCGGTAATGAAGCTCGATGTGGCCAACTATGTGGAAAGGTGCGTCACTTGCCTCCAAGTCAAAGCGGAACATCAAAGACCTTATGGGAGTTTGCAACCATTGGCCATTCTGGAATGGAAGTGGGAGCACATCACGATGGACTTTGTCACAAATCTACCGAAGACCTTGAGGGGTCACGACACTATTTGGGTGGTGGTGGATCGACTCACGAAAAGCACACACTTTTTGACGATGCGAGAGATGTTGCCGATGGACAAATTAGCTAAGCTTTACATTGACGAAGTAGTGTCGCGTCATGGTGTTCCACTATCCATAGTTTCGGATCGGGATGGCCGGTTCACTTCCAAGTTTTGGGATGGTCTACAAAAAGAGTTGGGCACGACACGAGGGTCAAATTGAGTACGGCCTACCACCCCCAAACGGATGGTCAAAGTGAAAGGACCATACAAACTCTTGAGGACATGCTTCATTCATGTGTCATAGACTTTGGGGAAATTGGGACTCGCATTTATCGTTGGTGGGATTCGCCTATAATAATAGCTATCACTCAAGCATCGGGATGGCACCGTTCGAAGCGCTATACGGACGGAAATGTAGAACACTGGTGTGTTGGCTTGAGATGGGAGAAAATCAATTCGCGGGTCCGAAGATCGTACAAGAAACGACGGACAAGGTAAAAGATATCCGAGAACGATTGAAGGCGGCACAAGATCGACAAAAGAGTTATGCGGACAAAAAGCTAAGACCGGTCGAATTCCAAGTGGGCGAGCGGGTCATGTTGAAAGTATCATCGTGGAAGGGGATAATCCATTTTGGAAAGTGCGGGAAGCTTAGTCCCCGTTTCCTTGGACCCTTCAAAATATTAGAGCGGATCGGGCTTCAAGCTTATAGGTTGGACTTGCCACCGGAAATAGAAGGGATTCACCCTACATTCCATGTATGCTACCTTCGCAAATGCTTAGCCGAGGAAGAGAGCGTTATTCCGTTGACAGAAATTCGAGGTGACAATGGGAATCGATGCATGGAGGAACTGAAATCCATTTTGGGGTCAAAGACGAAACAATTGCGGCATAACGAAGTGACAATGTTAAAGGTTCAATGGAAGCACCACCGGGGTACCAATGTGACGTGGGAATCGGAAGAAGACATGAAGAAAAGATATCCCCATTTGTTTGATGGATGAGATTTTTGGGACGAAATACTCTTCAAGGTGGGGAGGATTGTAACGCCCGTAATTTTGTTTAGAACTTATATATATTTTCTTTTGTGTGTGTGTGAGTCCTTATATCTTTAAAATCATATTTGATATACTGAGGCAGTGACTTACGCGGCCTATGGCGCAACCTCAAAGTCTGGAACTCACTGGAGTTCAGGCTCAGGCCTTGGGACACAAGCACGGCCTGGGGTGCGGCCTCAAAGCCGCGACCAAAGCCGCGCAACCGCCTGCAGGTCCTAAAACGGGTCTTAAAGTCTTTTTCTCACCTTTTTCTCTCCATTATCACCAAAATCAGATATTTGTTTGAGAGAAAAACCTAGAGGGCGATTTTAACTCAACTCCACACCTTATCCCCTTATTTTCTTGCAAGACATTAATTGTTGGTGGTTGGGGGAAAGGGTTCAAGATTATTGGGCACTTATTGAAGGTTTCCAACAATAATTTCAAGCCTTCTTCATCTCACCTCTTCTCAAGTTTTCCAACTTTTCTAGGGTTTTGTATAAAACCTAGATATTGAGTTTCTATTAAACCTTTTCAACTGAGATACATATCTAGAATTACTACTTGTCACTATTTCATGTTTATGCATTCATCTGATCACCTGATAAGTTTGACCTAACTCTTAGTTTGGCATTTGTTGGGTTGTGGCTAATGTTCTTTATGTGGGTCTTGATGAGACCATTAATGGTAACATATTGGTCATAGTATCATGTCATTATGTGGTTTGTTGGATATTAATGGTGGACTTGCTTATTTTGGAGTTTTAGACCTAAAATGGGATTTGAACTATGTGAGGTCTTATACATGTATCTTGTTGATATGAAATAAGTATAGAGATGGATGTTGTATGTATATTGGAAAAACCATGGGTAAGCACTAGGAGGATGTAGTCTTAGGGTGCCACTAAGATGATATGCACCTAGACCTCCGTCATTTGAAGTAATGCCTGGGAGGTAGTCTTTGGATGTGTCGGGCCTTCGGGATGTTGCTCATGAGAGTGAACATCAAGGTACATTGACTTGCGGTGAAACTCTTTGGTGTGATGGATCTCCCCCATTGATTCCCTTATAGTTGTTGTGATCTATAACTGTTTAACTGATTTTACTATTTGTTGTTGAACTCACTAGGCTCGCTTGGCCTAACACTTGATTGGTTTGATGTGTATCTCAAGTTCTAGCGGCGTGACCACCAAGTTAGTCTAGTGACTTTAGATGCGAGCTTGGGGATATTTTTGGGACGGCAATTATAGAAGACATATTTTGGAGTTGGTTAACAACTTGAGTTAATCTTGTTCCTAGATAGGATTTAGATTAAAGGATTATTCTCCCTCATTGTTATTTATTATAAACTTGTAATTTTAACAGGCGTAAATTGTTTCCCTTTTTGGGATGAGCTCGTGCTATGGTATATTTATTATACCACTTTTCCCCTTCCAAAAATTTTTGTTTATCCCATTTTTTGGGGTGTTACACATAAATCATGGATAAAATCCATATACACAAAACGTCACCGAAAACTTGGATAATAAAACTCAATACCCAAAACAACACCTTTCAGTGACGAAGGAGACCCGAATTCCATCGAATGTAGCGGGCACACAAAGTTAAGCCACTTATTGATGTTCTCGAGCTTCACATAAAGTCATGGATCCCCGTATCCGGCTCCCTATCGAGCAACCACCGCAAGATACCCAAATGACCCTAGTGTCTTACTCGGCCTCTAGATGAGTGTCACTACAAAATCCACAAGTCCCTGTATCCAGCTAACTATGGGCACCACCACAAGACTTAGCTCCTTATACGGATCTGCAGAGCACCACCGCAAGCTTCCATAAAAACATGACTTGGGGACCACTCACTAGACTTCAAACGCAGACACTAAAATTCCACGATGAGTAGACTGGATTACACGGGCATCGGGTTCAACCACCCACGATCTATACCTCGAGCATTTCACTAAAGGTTACACGGTTATCGAGTTCAACCACCCACGATCTATACCTCAAGTTCCCGCTAGCCATAAACAACTTCCAGGCCCAAAACAGGGATTGAGCTTCCAATTAAACCAACTGACTGACTCATATGCCTATGGATCCAATGCATTACAGTCTAAAACGTTACATGACTCAAACGAATGAACTAACGCTTTCAAAACATGTAACTCTCAAATAAGATGCAACTAAGTACACCATACGTCCAAGGCTCCTTAACGAGCTACTAAAAATGAACGAATAACCCAACGACTCATGTGGGTTTAAATCAAGCCCAAAGGCATAATACACATTTGGCTAAAGCATGTGAGCCAAGAAGGTTACGTAAACCAAAATACATTTTTTCCCAAAAATCTCTGCCTCTCAAATCACAATTGGCCTTCGGCCTAAAACCAAAAGGTTTACAGTTTCTAAAATGTTCGCAAAGTCGGGAACTACCAAAATCAAATGACTCACACATTTACATTCAAATCGTCCCATTTCATAGACGATACATATTTCAAATAAACATCAAAAATGTATTTTTGACCAAATAATCTTCATTTATGCAATAAATCATCAAACACTTTTATTTATGACTTATTTATCAAAATGCCCAAAAATCCCAAACATGGGTGTTTTACAAGTTTTATAAAGCTAAACATTTCAAATAATCAAAACTCACTAAATAACCTAAACCTTGATAATTTCATGTAAAACACGTAAACACTTTAAAATAGACATTTTGGCATGTGCAACGTTTTCACAAATCAACTTGAACTAACCTCGCTAGGTTAAATTAAACCTAGGTTCCAATCCCAACCATTAGCCACCAATAGCATAGATCCCACCATTTCCAAATCATCACAAACAATAAGCTAGGGTTTTCAAATAACCCATTTCTTCAAGTCTAGAATAAACCATCAACAAGTAAAACTTTTAGATCTACAAATATCCTTATACTAAAGCTTGGAATATTCAAGGAAACTTAGCACTTTAAGATGTTGAGACTCTCCATCCAAAACCATCTAATGAAACCCTCCAACTCTTCAAATCCAAGCTTCCAATTACCCCAACTTTGAGTTTCTTTAGGATAAATACCTCATAGTTGTTCCCAAATATGAAACCCTAGTTCCCAAAATCGCAATAAAGAGGAGAGAAAAGGATAGGGGAGGTGAAAATGAGGAAAAACCCTAAAAATGGGATTTAAATCATCTGGACCGTCCCCACGGCCTTGACCGCGACCTCAAGTCGCGGGCCAAGCCACGCGTGCTCCTGAGCCACGAGTCACAACGACTTACGCGGGCCAAGCCTCAACTTGAGGCCGCAGGCCAAGCCTTGCGTGTCGCCTGATTCGCCTTCTCACCCCTTGTGCCAAACTGTTCCCCGACCGTTTCTCCCGGCCGACCGTTGACTGTTTCCTTGGCTGATCATTGACCGTTTCTTTAGGAAATTATGGGTGTTACATAAAATATCGGATTTTTTCTATCGATATTGAAAGATCGATTTCTGTACAAACTTGAAATAAACTGTCAGAAACACGCTTCTTTTGCTTGGACACCGACAATTCTAACTGGAAAGTGGTACAAAAATAACACAATAATGGTGTTATCAACAACCCCAAACTGAGAGTTGCTTATTCCCAAGCAAATTAGCGACAAATAAAGATAAGAACAATTCAAAAACAAGTCTAATTCGCATGATAGCCAAACGGGTATACTTATCAGATGTAACAAACTATGTCATATGACCATGAAAAGCGAAATAAATAACATCTGATTATACTCCATCACAGATAACTGAAGCATAAACATTGAAGATTGAACTAAAAATAGTGATACCATAATGACTTCAAAGTAGTCGAACACACTTTCAGAGAGGATTTCGCTTCGACCCTACCTCAAGGAATACTCTCAATACACTTGAGTCCTAGGTTCTCACACAACAAAACTCATGTAGTAGGAATTTATAAACAATAAAGCTCAAGTCATATATGCATGAAAAATACACAAATGTAAGCAAAAACAATCTTAAGAAGGAATCAAGTAGTAAGACAAGGACTACTAGCAAAAATCAGTCTACAACAATCACATTTTCCAGAAGATCATAAGGTATTTGTTTGGTTGTAATGGGGCTACGGGTGATAGCTAAGAGACGAAGGCCAAATCCTAGATGTGTCACAATATGAGCGATCCAACTATTATTTTCCCTTTGTATCACCGTTCTAACTTTTATCTTCCACCATTACACCTTTTAGGTGTGTTTTCAACCTTGCTGCATCTTTTTGCTTTACTTGAATGCTCAAGCAAACTGGCCCCTTTTTTCAGCTACATGACCCATTTGGGTATGATTTTTCTTATCTCATTCCCTTTTTGTTCCTTTTCTACCCACTTTCATATTATGATACATTTTCGGACAAAGGTTGGCTAATATTTAGGCTAGGGTTTAATATTGGATAAGGAAATGAATTCAAATAAGTGTCTGGCTGCAAAATGGGTTATGATGCACACAATAAAAGCAAAGAACTGATAGCTGAATTTGACAATAAAATTTAAACATACAATGTCTGGAATCATGTCTTAAAGTCCAAACGATATGTAAACAAATGTTTTCCCAATATCCTGATGGTTGTCTTTACTACTCAATGCAAGAAGATAGATCATGCAATAATCACATTTGAACAAAATTTGATATGTGTATGAGACTAGAACAAAATGTATGTCCCTTAGAAAAAGAATTTGCTACAGGTATAGGCTCAAACTCTTTCGGGTAGTCTCCATTGATGTCTCCTAGTCATGCATTTGAAAAATCATTCCTCATAACTATATCACCATTTAAAGATTCTAAAAATAATGAAAATTTTCAAAAATCCATGATTTTTGCATAAATCAGATGTCTTACAACATATAAGTGACACATTAGGTATCAAAGTAGGTATCACATTGGGTATCAAAACGGGTATCACAGTGGGTTGTTGGGTTACGGGATCTCAAGCATAGCGAAAAGTAAAACCGTAACCCTCCAAGAACCCATACGAATCGAAATAAATCGGGTGTTTCGAAATTATACCTCATAGTTAACGAGACTTTGAATCACAACAACAAACAAAGCTTGATGCGTCCACGGTATCCACGCGAACAATCTGAATCCTTTGTCTTCTCGTGATGCTAGTCACGGTTTCAAAACTTAGAAAGAAAATGGAGTATGTAGTTGTAGGTGATTTTGAGAGAGAATTGCAAGACTAAAGTCTTGCAAAATGTCATACATTTTATATGGTGGTGGAAGTATGGCCTAAAAATCACCATCATCTCCACACCTTACTTGAGTGTAAGAGTGGTCATGCACCATCACTTTCTTACATAATCATACCTAGTCAACTTATTTAATGTCCAACAAAATAGTATCTAATTTTTTTTATTTAATCAGATTAAATCAATACAAATCAGATATAATAATTAAACATTTTAATTATTGAAACTCCTTATTCGGATATGTTCAAAGCGTGTGACCCAATGGGTTCTCGACATGTTGGTAATAAATATAAATCTCATATTTATAGTTATAAACGATGAGCGGCATCTAGCAATACATCATCGTCACTCAAATGACGAGAATTGGTGATACAACAAATTATCGGTTTGTAGTTAATTTTAGTTTACACATTTAATTCTTTTGTCCTTGATATCCAGATTGAACATGAGACATTGAATGTGTCATTCTCATTATGTCCAATCTCTAGTTTCCTTATTCCCTAATATAGTAATAAAACATATCATGATATCTCATATCAATTATCCGAGCATGCATGCATTTCCTTAGTATATATTTATCAAGGGGCCAGAGACATCACTCCCGTCATAAAGGGGGACAAATCCTATCTCGATACATGCTAGTTCTACCATGTGATTTATAACATACCCAACAATCATTCTGTCACTCAGTTACAGAATGATTATAACAAATGTCAAAAATATATTACTCACACATAACAAACTTCATATTTCTCAAGTCAAAGAATTACATGTACATTGACCACATGAGAAATACTTATGACACTCACATGACATCCAATGAAGTGTTCTCATAGCAAGCCACGCCCGATACACAAAATCTCCATTTTGTACCCATATGCAGATTAGATATCTCTATATGAATACCTACATATGCTCGTCATTATCATATTACTTCAACCTTAAAACCCGAAATAATATTTAACTAGGGACATTTAGAATATTCTAAGTGTTGGGTCATCTAAAGATTTGAAGATGACATCTCCCTTAGTTTGTGTCTGCTCTTCTGTAAATGATTGTACATCTTAGAAATAGTATGGTTCTTTGTAATAGCTTAGTTATACCTAAACAGATCGGTGAATCGAAGACCAACCGAATTCAACATGAAGTAAGTCTACTGATGCGGATCAAGATGAACTTCACAAGAACTAAGCTACATATGTCGAAAAATATGCAACATCTTCGGCTGGCCTTCCCTCTGGCGATTTCTCCTCTATTCGGCAGAAGACATCCCTGTTGATTCCTCTATATCGGAAGCCTCCTATCGAAGATTCGGCAGATAAACCCATAGCCGAATCATTCCCTAATTCGGTAACATCCTTATAGCAAATCCTCATGATTTGACTATACTTCCTCATTCCCAATGTTCTTCTGACAAAAGAAATAGAAACTTCTATTGCACATAAGATATTCATCAAGTTCTGAAATGATGGAGACTTTCTCCAAAAGATCAAAAAAAGGACATGTACGAAATATATTTTATTTAGGTGTTGTCTTATCAAGGTACAAAAGTCTACTTTGCTTTATGATAGGTCACATCAAGATCTTATTGCTTTTACAAGAAGATATTTGGTATCCAATACCAAGATGACAAGTGTCATTTGCATTTAATGCACATTATGGTATTTAAAGGTGAAGAACGTCTCATTGCAAACGAACATTTTTGAAGAGATTTCTAAGTGCTCAAGAAAAGTTGGCAACCTCTCTCTCTCTCTCTCTCTCTCAAGAACTTCATAGCTTTGATCTTTGTATTTTCAAGTTGTGTTTAGTTTTCTAGTTTCTAAGTAAAAGATTGTTAGAATAGATTTATCTGTTCTTTTCCGCAACAATCTTAAAAGTTTTCTATGTGTAATTCTTGATATTTATATCAATAAAGAATTAAAATTAAGTGAAATTTTTGTGTATTGTATTCACCCCCCCCCCCTTTTTACAATACTTGTTTTGCTTACTTGGGACCAACACTAAGGTTATTTATTATGAATAATTAAAAACACAAAATATAACATAGGCATAATAAAATGGGCAATTCCTTTTATTTATTTATTAATTTAATGAAACAAAACTCAAAATTACAATCATCATATGATTAGCTTTTGGGCATTCACTAACATGGGTATCATTGTTTGATTTTGATTTTAGGGTTTGGGTGTATTACATTGGATATTACAGTGGGTATCACAGTGCATCTTGTGTTTAGTTGGGTATCACAGTTGTACCACAATGGGTATTACAGTGCATCTTATATTTATTTTAGGCATCACAATCATGATTGCTTATATATATATATATATATATATATATATATATATATATATATATATATATATATATATATATATATATATATCTTAATAGTGTCGCTATTTTTAGGTATCACATTTTGTATCTTGTGTTTACTTGTTTGTCGCAATAAGGTTCACCAGAGGTTGGAGAGAGGAGAAAGGAAAGAGAGAAGAGAGGAGAGATAAGATTTTTTAAATATCTAAAATGCCCTTTATTTAAAATTTCAGTCAAATTACTAAAATCAATAATTTCCTAATTTATTCTTTAATTTGTGGATCACATTGGATATCACAGTTATCACAAACAACTGAGTTCTCCCTTGAATGAACTCATATATATATATATATATATATATACATATATTCGGGTTTTTGTACAAGTCATGTGGCCAAAATCAGACCCATCCCGAACCCAAATGTCCCCCAAAAATCAGGCTTCGGATTTCGAGGCATTCAAGTTTTGCTGTAACACCCTCAAAATTGGAAAGAACGACTAAATTAAATTTTTAATTATACCTCAAATAAGGATTTCATCCCTTTCTAAAAGTCAAAATTTGATTACTCGTAATGGCAATCTAAAATTTAACATCAATATAACGGATTCCAAACCTTATACAAGTCTATATTAGAGACAGGTGTTACTAAAACCCAACAATGACCGCTATCTTCAACATATGAAAGATGTCTCTGGATAGCTAATTCCTTCTCACCTCTAACTAGTACTCATCTAATCAAAGTGTCGCTAGTACCATATCCCATCGAGGACCTGATGCACATGTCGGCAAATAAAAGGGTTAGGCTTAACGCCTACTGAGTTCAAGAGTTTTAATCATTTATATAAAACGATAAAATTGAAAAAATGTTAATTAAATCACAATTTTCAAAATGAGATGTATTAAATATAAAAGCAACATCATTCCCATAACCCACCATTTTCATTATGAAATATCATCAACCAAAACAGTAACGCCCCAAATTTTGTGTGAACAACCCCCCGTTATTTTAAATCTATACTTTGTGATCTTTAGACATGTGGTGACCCCCATGTCTTACTTTTAGTTCATGTATGTTATGTCACCAAATAAAATGTTGAAAGTTGAGTTTAGGATCAAAGAGGTTTGAAATGGGAAGTTTTAGGCCTCGGTATCTACCCGGCGACTATTCCCGGTGAGAGTGCTAAGGTCATAGTCGCAGGGGTCACTATCGCGAGGGGAGCCTTGGCCACGGTACATATGTGCCGAGAGTGCCTGATGATTATTCCAGGGTCACTCTCGCGTGTCAATATCGTGGAGATGATGAGACCCCCAAAAATTAGGCTTCGGATTTCGAGGAATTCAGGTTTTGCTGTAACACCCTCAAAATTGGAAAGAACGACTAAATTAAATTTTTAATAATACATCAAATAAGGATTTCATCCCTTTCTAAAAGTCAACATTTGATTACTCGTAATGGCAATCCAAAATTTAACATCAATATAATGGATTCCAAACCTTATACAAGTCTATATTAGGGACAGGTGTTACTAAAACCCAACAACGACCGTTATCTTCAACATACGAAAGATGTCCCTGGATAGCTAATTCCTTCTCACCTCTAACTAGTACTCATCTAATCAAAGTGTCTCTAGTACCATATCCCATCGAGGACCTGATGTACATGCCGACAAACAAAAAAGTTAGGCTTAACGCCTACTGAGTTCAAGAGTTTTAATCATTTATATAAAACAATAAAATTGAAAAAATGTTAATTAAATCACAATTTTCAAAATGAGATGTATTAAATATAAAAGCAACATCGTTCCCATAACCCACCATTTTCATGATGAAATATCATCAACCAAAACTTTAACGCCCCAAATTTTGTGTAAACAACCCCCCGTTATTTTAAATCTATACTTTGTGATCTTTAGACCTGTGGTGACCTCCCTGTCTTACTTTTAGTTCATGTATGTTATGCCGCCAAATAAAATGTTGAAAGTTTAGGTTAAGATCAAAGAGGTTCTAAATGGGAAGTATCTACCCGGCGACTATTCCCGGTGAGAGTGCCAAGGTCATAGTTGCAGGGGCACTATCGTGAGGGGAGCCTTGGCCACGGTACATATTTGGTTAAAGTGCCCGATGATTATTCCAGGGTCACTCTCGCGTGTCAATATCACAAAGATGATGAGACCAGCGGTACAACTCCAACGAGAGTGCCCGACGAGAATGCCAAGGGAACTCTCGCGTGCCATTCTTGCTCGCGGCCCCAAACGTGTCCCTAATAAAAGCGATTTTTGGCGTCTAAAGGTCTCACTTTTCATATTTGTGTAAGACTCGTTGTTCCCCTCTCCCAAAGGACGATTTCTTCCCTTCTGCTCTTCTCCTCATTTATTTCTTGACTTAGAATCTCTAACTTGCATTTATTGAGTGACATTTACTTCTACCAACTCATCTAAGTGAAGACTTCAAATACATTAAAGCTTCAAGGAAATCCCTCTCATTCCTAGGGTTTTCTCATTTCTAGGGTTTTTACTTTACAAACCTTGAAGGTGAGTTCTCTACTGTGATATACTTGCATAATTGTTTATTTTCCTATCATTGCTACATAAATGATGCTATTTAGAGTTTTGACCTAAAAATGTATGTATGGTTGCGTAATGATACTTTACCCAAATGGATTATTGAGTTTAGTAGTAGTAAATATTCATATGTGACTATATATGGAGTTGGTTGGTATTTGGTCTATTTTGGTGTTTAAAGGTCTTTGACCTCATTTAATTCATTTTAAAGTAGAGGTAAGCCATTTTGTTGGTTACTTTGATATCTTGAGAAATAAGCATATGCCATTTTGTTATGAGAAGTTATAAATCATAGAATTGTGTTACTTGGCTTTACTAATTTCGAGAATTGAGATTGATTTGACCCGACCCTTATATATGAGGGTTTGGGATCCATTGATTCTAAGTTGTGAATCCTCTTTGGACATCTAGAGAGTAGACACTAAAGGGTCATGGACCCTTGAGGTGAAACTCTCCTAGAACTGGATAGGCACTAAGGTTCATAAAGCCTTGAGGTGGAACTCTGTGGGGTAGACACTAAAGGTAATGAGAGGACTTGAGGTGGTGCCGAGACGGTATGTGCACTAAAGTCAAGAACCTGAGGTGTAATCTCTATCAACATCCTTAAGTGACTCAATTTACTTGTTCTTGTCACTTGGATGGAATGGGTCTCCCCGAAAAGCTAATTTGGTGTATTGCTTGCATTATGTTTAGTTGGGAACATTGTATGACCTCGTGGATTGTAGCAAGATGCTACCAATGCGGAGTGGGTAACTTTGACTTATACTTTAATTGTTTTCTGGTTATAACATATTCATATGCTTATGTGAGATCTCACTAGGCTTCTAGCGTAACACTTGTTGTGTATATGTTCTACAAGTCCCACTAGTGGTAGGTCTAGAATGACTTGATGTGTCGACTGGTGCAAGTAGGAGCATATAAGGGGTTGGGCCTTTGGGTACCTTTTTGAGAAGAGAGCCTACTTTTGGGGATATAGCGACACTTAACTTAATCTAGTTAATTTTCATCTAGATTAATCCAGTTGTTGTAATTTATGTCCCATTTTGATAGACATCATTTTGTACAAACTTCCCTCATGGGTTACAGTTGTTTATATTTATTGGGATACTTTTGATATTTATATAAATTGTACCCTACCATTGACGTTAAAAAGTTTAGGGTGTTACAAGAACACCATTTATCACAAGACGAAAATACTCACCCAAAACATGAATAAAGCTCAACAATCAAATACTGAAACTTGGATAAGACTCTAATATCCAAAACATCAAAATAAGGGTAAGGCTCAATTTCCAAAATCACAAACTATGGATAACACTCCATACTCAAAACGTCACCAAAAATATGGATAAAACTCCATACATAAAACAACACCTTTCGGATATGGGGGAGACCCGTTTCCATCGATCGTGGTGAAACATAAAGTAAGTCGTTAATCAACATTGTCAATGAACATTTTAAGATCACAGTCCTAGTGTCTAACTCATCTCAAGTTTCCACCACAATACCTAAGTCCCAGAGCCTGGCCCATAGGAGTTCATCTCGACAATACCCCGATCCTAATGCCTACTTACACACCATAGAGTTACACCTACAAGCCAATGGTCTTGGGGATCGAATCTGTAACACTCGGAAAATTCGGTAAGTGAAGTTAACCTTTATTGCTTTTGGTAGTTATACGTTTGTAGTTTGTTAATTAGGACCTTAGTACCTTCTGTCTTCGATCGAGTCGAGAGGGAATTCGAGTGTGAAAAAAATCAACTTTCGGGCAACAGTACGAGTGGGGCGATAATGCCCTACGATAGTGACAGGATCACTATCGCCGTGTCAAAGTCGCCATGGGCTGAGGCCCCTTGGTACATTGCCGGCGAGAATGTCTCTCGATTGTGACATGGTCGCTCTCACTTGGCATAGTCGCCCGGAGATTTGAGCTCTCGATACATCTTCCGCGACAATGCCTCATGATTGTGACAGTGTCACTCTCGCTTGGCATAGTCGCCCATGAGGTCTGAGAGGTTAAAATCCGATTTTTAGCTCACTTCATTCATTTACTCTCATCCACCTCTTCCAAATTCTCCCAAAAAGAAACCCTCTCCATTTATTTCGATTTGTGAAGCATTGAAGGCTATAACTCTTGGATTTAAAGGGGATTCTTTAATCATTCAAGCCAGGTATTTGAAGTAAAGACTAGGGGCCCTTCTTCTCACCATTTCCACCAAGAAATCCCTAGGTTTTTTAATTCTATCAAACCTAATATTTGTGAGTTCATCCTAAACTTTTATTAAAACTCCATACATGTTAAAATGCTTCTTTTATGGTTCCTAAAGGTGTGTGTTACATAGTTTTTCTCTCGGATAATTTTGGAAAAGCTAGGTCAAAAACTAGGGTTTTGACCATTGTGGGTATTTTGTTCAAATAACTATGGAGAGTGATTTTATACACTTATTGACATTAATTGTTCGGTTGGAACTAGTTTTGGAACCTAAATGGGTGATGGTAAAATAAAGACTAAATTGACTAAATATGGTATTTGTTCACTTAATGGTTTATTGATACAAAGGTTTATGGTATTGGGTGTATTATGGCATATCTTGTTATGTAAAAATGTTAAACTATAATGTCATGGATCCATAGGCATAGAAGTCTATTTGATATAAGAAAATTTGATGTGATGCTCAATTTATAATATAGGAATATGCATTGGTTAACTGTGATTTCTATATGAATGTGTTTGTCCTGGACGAAGAGGACCCAAGGTAAAGACCTGGATAGGGTTGAACTTGGTAATCCTTGAGTGAAATACTTGGATAGAGTTGAACTCTTATTATCTTGGACTAAATACTTGGATATAGTTGATGTTCAAAACAACTAAAGACATGGATAGGGTTGATGTCAATAATTTACCGTCCTTGACTTATGCTTAAACAAGGGTTGTGGCTTTCTCATATGTGTCGTCATGACTATGGAAAATGGGTCTCCCCCCATTGCCCTACAAGGTTAAAAGCCCTTCCAAGGGATGGTAACGTTGATTTGGTATTTCTTGCCTTGCTAAAGGTTATGTATTGTTTTAACATTTTATAGCTCTATCTTTTAACCGTTTGTTCTCACTAGGCGTAAAGCCTAACACTATTATTAAATGACATGTATGTCAGGTTCCGTTAGCGTTGGGGCTTCCAAATCTTGAGAGACGAGCGATTGGCCGATATAGGCAACTTTTGGAGATAGTTCATTTTGGAATCTTGGCGTACATATTTGATTATATACCTTTTGAGATATTGTGTTGACAACTGTTTTAATCTAGACGTAAATAATTTAGATTAGTGAGTTGTCAATTTATATTTCCATTTATATAATTGTATACGCTATTACTATTTCCTCATTATGGGTGATTCCTTTTATTCGAATGTCATTATTACATCATATTATTTCAGGTTTAAATTTACCTCCATTTTAGGGGTGTTTCAGAATCCGCACGAGTTCATTCCCAAAATAGTCCCGATGACTTTGTGTCAACTCTACTTGGTCGAAGCCTAAAAAACAAGGGTCCCAATGTATAACTCCTCATGAGTTCATCACCGTAATACCAGAGTCCCGGAGTCCGACTCAACAAGAGATCACCTCTGCAATACCTACGGTCCTGGAGTCCAACCCATATTGGTTCCTCTCCACAATACCGACTATGGTCCCAGAGTCCAACCCACATGGGTTCCTCTCCGCAATACCGAATAAACAAGCCCAACCACTCTAGGTCTATTGCTTGTATATGCACCAAGCTCAACCACTCCAGGTCTATCGCTCGTATGGGCGCCACGCTACAAAACAACGATAATAATCCCATTTTCTGACACAAATTGACTCATATGCCTATGGATCCTTTGCATTACAGACTGACTTACATGACCCCAAATGAATGACCAACGCACTCGAAACATGTAATTTTCAAATAAATATGCCATAATTGCATATAACTTCAAATGCTCAACATAAAGTAATTCAAACCAGCCAAATGTCCCCAAGACTTACCTGAGTAAAAACAGAGCCAAAAACTTAACAATTCAATTGATTATTCAATACAAGTCATCATATGCAATAAAACATACTTAACCCATATTTATGCAATCACATGCTCCAAAGGCATGATTAACTCAAAAACTCAACTTTAGTTGTGACAAATCATTTTTCCAATAAAATCATACCATTGATATTTTCAAAACGTCGCATAACACAAGAATATACATTTTTCTAAACCACGCACACTAAAAATGCATTATCACTAAATAATCACCATTTATAAGATAAATCGTGTAAAATATCCACATTTAATGATTTATTTATCAAAATGTCCAAAAATCCCAAATATGGGTATTTCACAAGATTTATAAAATCAAATGTACCAAGTAGGCAAAACTCATTAAATAATCCAACATTTGATAATTATCGAGTAAAACACATAAATACTTCAAAACGGACATTTTTGGCCTGTACATAATTTTCACAAATCGACTTGAACTCACCTTGTTTGGTTAGGTTAAACTTAGGTTCCAAACCGATCTCTAACTTTCAAAATGGTGAAGACTTAAGATCCACAAGCAATCTATCTCTAGGTACCTTATCTAGGTCACAACCGACCTAGAGATGCACCAAAAGTAACTCCAAAATCAGATCCATAACAAAACCGTAATTATATTGCAAAACTCCCAAAAATCTTACCTTTTTAAGAACACGAAGATTCCCAAAAACCCTCTAAAACCCTTAGGTTGGATCACCTCCAAAAACTCCAAGAATGCACCACCATTTTCCCAAAATCGGTCGAGACGAAGAGGGAGTGAAGAGAGAAAGAAAAAGTAGAGAGAAGAAGACAAATGAGGAAGAAAGAAGACAAGGCCGATCTACCCCCTAGGCGTGTGGTGCAACTTTTGGCACGGGCTAAGTCGCCTAGCCTTAACTCCCCCGGCCCTTTTTCTCGGGTCACCTCGGCGCCTAAGCCCCAACACCGGACAACTTTGGCATGCGACTTAAGTTGCCCCAAAGGCCGTCTCGACCACTTTTTCCTTGATTTTTAAGTCGATCGATGCCTGGTCGTAATCCAGTGACTTTGGCGACTTTCCCCCGGCTTAAGCCGCCCGGACCTTCTGACGGCCCAAAATTCACCACTTGGTCCCATTTTGATATGATGCAACCCGAAACCAAATTCGCACGTCTTAACATCATTCTCCCAAAGTTTAATATCAAATCTAAGAATAATCCCCATATTTCCAAAATATATAACATTTACAAAAATACGGGGTGTTACATTTGCGCATCCCTATTCACTACTAACCGTCCTATTTCAAAATCATCCCTACCTTTCTTTCGAGTTCAATAAAAGACACTTTTATAATGGACCCAACTCTTCAATTCAGGTTACCACGTTACAAATTTACCAAAAAATATTCTGTTTTTTTAGAATAACCCAAATTAAAAAGATCGAAGTCAATGGAGACATGCAATCATCTCAATTGTAATTAATAATTTATGTTAGATAATTTAATTATCAAGGGAGAGTTAGAAAAATAACAATATATTAATTGTTTAATTCAAAAAAAAGGATGATGTAATCATATATTTAGTTTTGATAAAAATATAACATTCTTTTTCATTTTTAACCGTCAGATTAAAATAGAGAGGGGTGCATATATCCTAACCCTTAAAATATATTAATGGTTGGAATGAGTTCTCTCATTCTCATTTTTTTGTGTCTTTTATAAACCCCTCATTTAATTATTAATCGTATAAAAATAATATAACTATCATTTAATAAACATATATATTCTTGTTCTGATTTCTCCTAATTTAGTTTTCAAAAGTGAAAGTTTTATTTTCGGTAAATTCTACTCATACCCCTTCCTACTTGGATATTTCAATAAAACAATAAAATTTTGTTTTCATTTTTAACCATTTTCATATAAGCCTTATAATTTTTCTAATTTATGATTTTTAATCCTTTAAATATTTCCCTATTATCCAGTTACTTTTCTATTATATACTTTGATCAGATTTATATATATTAGTAATGTATTAATATATTAATATGTATTTCTAACGCTATAATCTTAATTATATTTTTAAGGTTAAAACAAATTAAAAAATTAATTTTTATTATTATTATTTTGATTATTTATTATTTTAAAAAGTAAAATACATTATTAATGATAAAACAACATTTACGATATTATCAATCATTTAAATCAGTATATTCACGAGTATGATTACAATTTTACAATCTAAATGTTCTTTGTATATGGTCAGTAGATATTGATAGAGAGTAGTCCATGTATCAAATGCATGTATTGAAATTAAACCCCATAATTTACGTATTTATGACATTTACTAATATGTTAAATTCAAAAATATTCAATATTAGGTTCATTTTAAATTTATTGATGAGAAGATTATAAATGTGTAATTTGTAAAAAAATATCTTTAATGTGTTTTAGTTAATATATGATTTCATTATGTTAATAAAATAAAAGTGTAAAATTAAAAATATAAAATATACAATATAAAACAAAATAAATTATAACTAAAGGGTATAAAGTGTAAGTACTAAAAATATTTTAATTAAAAATGTCTTTTGAGTGTTCTAAAAGAAAGAGAGAAGGTGGGAAGGAGGGGTTAAGAATGTTTATCGGGGCTTATTTTTTACTAATACTTCCCATGTCGGTAATGGTGTCGTTTGGCAGTTGCATGGCCGCTCAATCTATGAACAGATCTCCGGGACCCTCAAAAATCCGTTCAGTGCGATGATTGCAATCGTCGACCCATCCAGAGCTATGTCAACGTGTAGCTCTTCTGTAAATCCAATTCCTCATATACCTTCCCATCTCTTTAAGCAAAACCTTCATCAAAATCTTCCATTTGTTCCTTGTGATCTAACCACCTATGTCGAAGCAAACATACAGAGTATGTTTCTGTTTCCAACGACGTTTCCGGATCCCCCCGGCCGAACCCTCCAACGGGATTAAAACCTTGTTCAATCAGTATTCCGAGAACAATCTCATGGCCGCCGATCACCTCCAACGTTTCCTTGTTGAGGTTCAGAAACAAGACAAAGCCACGATCGCCGATGCTGAAAAAATTATTATGCAAAATGCCCCTTTTATCTTCCACCGCAAGGGTTTCAATCTCGAGACCTTCTTCAGATACCTCATCGGCGCTACTAATTCCGCTCTCTCTCTTTCTCATTCGGTAATTGTGTTGTAGTTTGAATTTCTTATAATTCGACCCTTGTTTGTGGATGTTGCTAAATTATTGATACAATCATTATGTCTGAGTTATTTTTCTCTCAATTGACTTCAAATATAGAATCCTCAAACACATTATTGTATATATTTCTTATGTTCTCTAGACGATGGTTATCATAGTGTGTGTCAAAAATGATTGATTACTTTCCAACTCATAGATTCACGGATAATTTCAATTTTCTCTCGAACTTAATTAAACTTGCTAACAAGCAGTGCGAATGGAACAATGTTTTCGGTAACTATGATATCAATCTTACACCAGAATTAGAATTGTAGCTATTTGTTTGGAAAAAGAGGGAGATGTCTCATATTAATAAAAAAATTTGGGAACCTACTCTAGTTTAGTTGCCTTGTCTAATTGACTTTGAGTATAGTTCTGAAACACATAGAAGTGGAGCCAGAATCAGGGGTGCAAAATTTCATGATTGACGATTAATTCTAACTTTTTCAATAGCCCGGGTGTATTGGATTTATGGTTTTATAATAAAAACTTTAAATATCGCTATTAACTACAAATTGGAGAGTGTTGATCTCACATAATACTCCTCCCTGACTCTGTCATTGTGTTTTACCAGAGAGTGTTGATCTTTGGTAATCATGCCATGCCCACTGTTAATAAATTTTTATCACTAGTATATCATACACCATCTTTCACTCCTCTGTGATCAACTATCAAGTTTCATGGGTAATATGGTTGGTTATAAGCAGAATTAATTTATTTGTAGGTCAACATAATAAAAGATGCCATTGGTGTGTTATCTAATGCTTAGAGTTGGTTTATTCACCTTTAAAGGATCACCGAAAGGATGGATGAAGACTCAACTTGAATATGCAGTTCAATAACTCTCTGTTCTTTTCTTATTCTAAACATGTATCAAAATGATCTTTTGTCATTTATCAGGCTTCCCAAGATATGACTGCTCCATTGTCTCATTATTTTATTTTCACTGGCCATAACTCGTATCTAACTGGGAATCAACTAAGTAGCGACTGTAGCGATGTTCCCATCATTCAAGCGTTGGAGAGAGGTGTAAGAGTCATTGAGTTGGACATATGGCCTAATTCGACAAAGGATGATGTGCTTGTCCTTCATGGAAGGTAACATAGTTGCTTGTTTGAATTGTTGGATATAAATGTGTTTCTCCATGTTGTTATAATTAAGCTATGTACAACGCCAAATTATATACCCAAAGTTGTACTGTATATTAATGCATTAGATCTATATCATATGCATGTGCAACAGAGTAATGGATAATTGGTTGGTTAAAATATTGTTATGAATTTCTCTTCCAGTTTACTGCTACATTTTTGTCTCTCTTAGGGGTGTAAATGATGCGAGTCGAGCTCGAGTATCAGTAAACTCGACTCGAACTCGAAAAAAAAAAATTCAAGCTCGAACTCGACTCGAAAGCTCGCGAGTATTGAAAATCCAAGCTCGAACTCGACTCGATAACCAATTTCCAAGCTCGAGCTCGAACTCGAACTCATTTCAAGCTCACTCAAGCTCGAACTCGTTTCAAGCTCGCTCAAGCTCGAACTCGTTTCAAGCTCAAACTCAAACTAACTTTAAGCTCAAACTCGAACTAGTGTTCGTATTCAATCATTTAAAAATTCAATGTGTTCTTATTTGTTTATGTTTGTTTGATTAAAATTGTAAACAAACATAACAAAATAGTTGCACCCACTTCCATAGGTACCAACAAATTTTTTTTGCCTAACTTCAAGCCAAAGGGCTTAAGCCACTAGGCACAATAGAAATGCTATGCCACAAAGGCTATGGAATAGCAAGGGAAAGGAAGAGGGTGAGTCATATTTATAGTTGAATGTAAAAGTCTTGGATGGATTGTCCCACCAATGTGGGATGAGTTTTTAAGCAAAAGGAGGACAATCCTTATTTAAATAATGGTACCCACAAGTCATATAGGTGTTATTACTTTTTTTAAAAGAAAATGTTAGTAATTCTTTAATAATAATTATAATTATATAATTATAATATATATATATATAATAATAATTATTATTATATTATTATTTTAATGTTTATTTTTTTAATATATGTTCTTTAGATTACTATTATATGTAAACGAACATTAATGAACGTGTATATATATATATAATATTCGAGTATCTCACGAGCTTATCGAGTCGAGTATCAGGTCGCTCGACTCGACTCGTTAGTATGTCGAGTCGAGCTCGAGTTCGAGTCGAGCCTATTCGAGTCGAGTGTTGACCGAGTTTTGACCGAGTCGATCTCGAGTAGCTCGCGAGTTGTCTCATCTCATTTACACCCCTAGTCTCTCTTTCTTACAACCCTAGCTTAAGATCAAATAAAGGTGTATCTCATATATCTTCTAGTATCTGGGATTGAGTTGGTTACCAAAATTTTAGCCTTTTTGTAGGCCTTTGCTTGGCTGATGTTATAAGTGATTATAGTGTTACCTCCTGCAAAACTTTCTTGATATATGGCCATTGTCTTTGACTTATTTGTTATGCTTTACAGGACATTGACCACACCTGTCGAACTCCGCACGTGTTTAACGTCTATCAAGAATCATGCTTTCTCTGCATCTGAGTACCCTGTTGTTGTTACTTTGGAAGACCACCTTACCACGGATCTTCAGGCTAAAGTGGCAGAGGTAACTTGTATTTTCATTTTATTCCATTGATTTTGGAAATTTTCCCTTTAAATAAAAAAGAAAAGTCTTGGTGTTAACAATGCTCTTGATTTCATTGATAATCTTTATATGACTAAATTGTAGATGATCCACCAAATATTCGGAGACATGTTGTTTACTCCTGACAAAGATTGTTTAGAGGAATTCCCTTCACCAGAGTCTCTCAGAAAACGGGTCATGATATCTACTAAACCACCTAAAGAATATCTTAAAGGGGAAAAATCTACGACAAAGGGAAATGGATCACAGGAGAAGGATTCATCTATAGAAGCTTGGGGCGGCGAAGTTCCAAGCTCTGCTGATGTATACCTTATTGTACCAAATTCCAAGTTCAGTTACTAGGAAAGTATTGTTGGTTCCTTGACAACCGGCTCTCTTCTTGCAGGATGATTCAGATGACGATGATTCAGATGACGACGAAGAACTTCAAGCTGACAATGTAGCTCCTGAATACAGGAGTTTGATTGCCATCCATGCTGGTAAGGGAAAGGGTGGTTTGGATGATTGGCTGAAAGTGGACCCTGATAAAGTAAGACGTCTTAGCTTAAGTGAACACGAAGTTGAGAAGGCAGGAAAAACTCATGGGCCACAGATTGTCAGGTATTGGTAATTCTATCGAGCAATTTTTGTTAGAGATGTGATAATGAGAGCATTCCTTACATATAGTTCTGAAATTATCTAATTCAGGGCAATTTGATTGACATAATACAAGTTGGATTGCATAGGGTGGCTATTTAAACTTATTGCTGAAAGGAACTGAAAATTCTTGGTATAAAGTAATTAAAAGAGCCTTCTATCCATGTTTCTATTAAATGGATCGTTTCATATTCTTTCGTCGCTGTTAGGCGTATGACCGATGGTATATAGGAAGCCTACATGAAACTATTTCACTTGCCTAGTGGTTTTCTTTTCTTATTTCTTTTTAACTTGTGGTGGCTCTCTTTGCTTCCAATGTAGCCTTACATGCACTAGCAACTAATTGGGCACGTCTTATTGTTCTTTAATACAATAAGCCTGTTTGTATTGCATGCCACATTTATTATCATCAACTGCTAACATTTGGCTTGCATTAGATTCACCCAGAAAAATATTTTGAGGGTGTATCCTAAAGGAATACGATTCAACTCATCTAACTACAACCCACTGATTGGGTGGATGCATGGAGCTCAGATGGTGGCATTCAATATGCAGGTAAGACATCTACTTTCATTTGTGATTTTGATTCTTCTGCTATAATCTCTGTATTCACCTTGCAAGTCGAGTTTGTTCCTTGTTTACTTATGCTTGTAGGTTTATTCTGTACTTCTTTGCATTATACTTATAATAATTTTTTTTTGCAAAATTACAACAACTTTTATTTTGCAGTTACATAAATATTAAAGTAGATCAGTATTTATTGGTCCTCAAAACTTGAGTTTTTTAACATATGAATATGATACTTGTTGGTGCTTTTGTTTGTGTTTGTTATGTCATTGTTTGTAGATTGTGTTGCAAAAAAATGCAGAAGTTCATCATTGTATATGTAAGTTGAGTATTCCCTCCATTACATTAATTGCAATGTTTGACCAAAACGCATTTCAAGGGGAGTTTTTGACTAATAGTCAGGTATCTAGAACATCCTTTGGGGTTGGGTAGTTTCCTTTGCTATGTTTCCATATATGTGCATCTTGTTTTCTGGTGTTGTTTACCTTTAACTAGTCTTCTTCTTTTCAATTTTTGGTGTATCTTCCTTTTTGGCTTCAAGCTTTCTCTTTTGAATTCTTTTCCCTTTTCATACTTTCTGGACAAGATTTTTTTTCTTTCTCCCGCACACTTTTTACATGCGGGTGGTCTTCATGGAAACAACTGCTGTTGACGTCAGGTCTCCGTACATCCTACCCCCGATCCTACCGCAGGATGGAATATGTTGGGATAGTTTAGATTGGTTTGGTTTTATATGATTTTCTTCAACAAACTAGTATAAAAGCAAAGTACTTCGAATTATGATTTATTATCCATTCATATGTTTTTCTTCCACCATTGTGAACTTCTAGTACCTTGCAAAATAGCCGGAACTTATAACTTTCTTCAGAATCTAGTACAACTTGGTTTAAAGGTTATCTATAATGCATTTGAAGTTGACAACTTTCTTTAAAGCACAAATGAACACGGGAACACAAAGGTTATCCATGGTCATAATACAGCAAGGCGAGGGGTATTCTATAAGCACAAAGCACATTGCAAACTTTCTTCATGTATATACTACAATACTACCATATCAACGCTTATACGTGAATGGATGCCATGATGTTTCACCACCACTGTGAATTGTGATGCCACCATGCATGGCCACTCCATGACAATAATGTACAAAATGTTGATCATTCTCCTCAACATGCTTGGAATTGCCACTCTTAATCTGTAGTCTTCACCATGCATCTTTGGTTTTACCTTAAATAAGGAAATATAGTAATAATTTGTAATTTCTATATGTGATAGGGGTATGGAAGGTCATTATGGTTGATGCAAGGAATGTTCAGGGGCAACGGGGGATGCGGATATGTTAAAAAACCCCAACTCTTGTTGAAGGGTGGTGATGAGATTTTTGATCCCAGAATAGAACTACCCGTCATTCTGACGTTGAAGGCAAGTGACTGACTAATAAAGTTGAATTGTGTGCAGTGTTTCTTGTTCCTAATAACTCAAAGATCGACGTTGATGTTATTCAGATAACACTATATATGGGTGAAGGATGGTATTATGATTTTAAACACACTCATTTTGATGCATATTCTCCTCCAGATTTCTACGCGAGGGTAAGGCCAATGTCTTATTATTAATTTGAAAATTTTCAGAATGATTGTTGTTAACAAGTAAGATTCAACAGATTGGAATTGCTGGAGTAGCTGTTGATTCTATAATGAAAAAAACAAAGATGGTGGAGGATAGTTGGAACCCGGCTTGGAACGAAGAATTTGAGTTCTGTTTAACGGTTCCAGAACTGGCTCTGCTACGAATCGAAGTTCATGAATATGATATGTCAGAAAAGGATGATTTCGCAGGCCAAACATGCTTACCAGTAACAGAGCTAAGTAAAGGCATACGATCTATTCCATTATACAGCCAAAGTGGAGACATTTTCCAATCTGTAAAGCTTCTTATGTGGCTCGACACTCTTTGATTATCTTTGCTTTCAAAATACAACCAAAGGTTATTATTATAGCAAAAAACTCAAATTTTGGTTCAAAATATTATGGGCAAACATGTAAATGATGCATCTATCATAAGGCTACCAAATTATAATTTAGCAGCACAAATCCATCAAATGTATACCAACGAACTAGTTCACAACTACATGCCTTTGATAACAAGAAGAAACTTGTCCACATATGAACTAGTAATCGTTAAAAGGTGTACAAAAACTGGTTATAACCGGTCCAGATAAAAAAATGCCACCATATAATCGGTTACGCATAACTGATCCTGGACTCTTAGACAAAATGTGTAACCGATAAAGGACAGGTTCTCAAGTCCTGATCCACTTTAAATAGTGCATTTTTATTCTAAGTTTAAATATTGATTGACTAATAGGAAGTGCCGGTGTATGGTGGAGTTCTTTTTTTAAAAAAATCGGTTGTATCAGATCCTTGAAAAATCATAACTGATACAAATTGACTGTTAACCGTGTCTTTTTAACTAGTGAAAGTAGAGTGAATTGTGGATTTGGTCCTTGTGTTTTGACATTCTTTTTGACTAGGGTCCCTATAGTATGTTTATTGTGGATTTGGTCCTTATGGTATTCAATTTATTTTCGTCATAATCCTTTTGACTAACGACTCCGTTAACTCCGTTAAATCAATGGCCATTTTAGTCTTGTTGCCGATTCTTTTGTCTTTTTTCTTATAAAAAAGTAAAAATAATATTTTTGACACAACTATATATATATATATATATAGTTACTCCCACCGTCAGCCCTCCCCATCATCAAGCACACACGCCACCCACCGTCAGTCCTCCATCGACCACAGTGACCTCTGTGTGTGTATTTAGTGTGTATATATGTGTGTGAATCTACAGAGATCGATCGATCGATGTGTATGTGTGATTTACAACGGTGTTATAAGGTGAGGCAGTGGTCATCCATGGTGATAAGAATGGTGAGGGTGTAAGGGTGTGTGTGTGATTAATATATATATACATATATATATATATATGTGTGTGTGTGTGTGGGTGTTCGTGTTCGTATGTATATATGCATATATATATATATATATATATATATATATATATATAGAGAGAGAGAGAGAGGGGGGAGGAAAGTTCAAATGAAAACTCAATTTTCATTGTGCACGTGACGACAAATCTCGACCATTCCATCTCTATTGATCCAATAACTCATATTAAATAGAGTTTTTAATTAAAAGTAGATTAGGGGTAAAAATGGAAGATAATTTAAACTCACGCCTACCATATTTGACTTTTTATTTTCTTTTTTAATTAAAAATTTTTACCTACTTAAAGTTTAAAATAAATTATCTTAAAAGTTACTAATATTTTAATCAAACAAATTACATAAAAAAATGAGAATTTCGTACTCTTCAATATGACATCCATCTCGATATATGTTGTTTTGTTGTTTTAACCATTTTTACATGAAATGCTATATATGTGTTATATTCATTATGAATATTTTTGTACGCTCAAGTGTGTACAACACCTCAACATCACCTTCTTCAACACTTTCTTCAACGTCGTAAGACATCGCGTTCTTCATCACTGTAATCCAACACCCATCGAGACGAATCGAGAACCTATCGAGTTTCAGTTGTGAACCGGGGAACAAAAAAAGCACGTCACGTCTCCACACCTTCACAGGTCATTCATGTATTATTCATTATGAATAATGTATCATTCAGGATGAATAATACAACATTCATTGATTAATAATACACGATTCATGAATTTGTGTATCATTCATCCTGAATGTTGTATAATTCATCCTGGATATTGTATTGTTCATCATGGATAATGAATGAACGTTCACATTTGTTATTCATACTGAATGTGGGATACCCGGGGATGCGTATACATATTCATAATGAATTAAACGAAATTTCGGTTGTGAATCGGGAAACAAAAGAGAGGGCGACATGTGTCCACACCTTCACGAGTCATTCATATATTATTCATCATGAATAATGTATCATTCAGGATGAATAATACAACATTCAGGGTGAATAATACACGCTTCATGATGAGCAATACATGAATCATGAATTCGTGTATTATTCATTCTGAATGTTGTATTATTCATCTTGAATATTGTATTATTCATCATTAATAGTGAATGAACGTTCACCTTTGTTATTCATATTGAATGTGGACACCCGAAGACGTGCATACATATTCATAATGAATATAACACATATATAGCATTTCACGTAAAAAATGATTAAAATGAAAAAAAACTATATCGAGATGGATGTCATGTCAAAGAGCACGAAATTCTCGTTTTTTTGATTAATTTGTTTGATTAAAATATTAGTAATTTTTAATATAATTTATTTTAAACTTTAAGGAGGTAAAAGATTTTTAACTAAAAAAGAAAATAAAAAGTCAAATAAGGTAGACGTTGATTCAAATTTTCAGTTTTATTCCTAATCAATTCTCAATTAATGTTATTATGTTTTAATCATTGATTAGTTTTCTAAGATTTGATCAATGACTAAGATTAGACCTCACGTGCAAAATGAAAAATTAGTTTTCATTTGAATCCAACCCTATATATATATATATATATATATATATACTAATATAATATTAATATAAATTAGACTAAATTATAATTTGATCCCTCAGGTTCAAACAAAATTATAAAACCTTTTTTTGGAAGGGTGTCCTAGGCTATGCCTAGACTAATCCCTTGGCAAATTATGACTATAAGACACCAGCCCTGATTAAACCTCAGTGGCTATAATTGTTGTGTACGCCTGGATTCGAACTCTGGACAGATGAGATATTCCACCACATCCCCTAGGGCCTTAACCACTACACCACAACCCTTGTGGTTCAAAATTATAAAACTTGTCCTTGTAAAAGAAAAAAGAGGAAAATACCCCTTAACTTAACTGAGTTTTTTTTAACGGAGTTAACGACGAGGGATGATTTTCAAAGCAAAATGTAAACGATAGGGACGATAATTGTAGTTATTAAAGTCTAGGGACCATTTTCGAAACAAGGTGTAAACATCAGGGGACCAAAATTATAGTTTACTCTAAATTTTAATTGTGTCTCTCTTTGATGGCATAACTTTTGGTTTTATAAAAAAAAGAGTAAATTACATATTTGGTCTCTTTGGTTTATGTGTTTTAACACTCTGGGCCCCTACTTTGAAATATCTATGGATTGCATCCTCGTGGTTTGTATTTTATAACGCTTTGGGTCCCTAAAACTAACTCCGTTTGAAATTTGTCCGTTAAAGTGGTCATGTGCATGGCACATGATGGGTAGTTTAGTCATTTTTCTCATTCTACATTAAAAAATAAAAACAACCAAAACAAACACCAATAACATATTGCCATGTGTCCTTCCCTTCCGTTGGTTAAGAGTCTCAGGTTTTTTTGGCAACCATTCCAGCAACCAAACAAACCTGCAACTTAACTTTTTTTTCCTCTTTCCTCTTCTTTCTTCAATCCAAACAACAATCAAAAGCTTAAATTAATTCTAAAATTAAGAGATCAATCCTAAACATTAATCATTAACAGTATCAACATAACAAAATTTTGTCTAATAGAAACATATTGAGGAGAAGAACAAATCAAGAAAAATTTGTCTGATACAAAAAATTTTCGATTCCCATTTGAATGTTGAAACATAATTCCAATAAAAAAAAAAGAAAAACAAAACCCTAAATACGTACCTTAAGAAACAAGAACCCTAAAACAGTTAAGATCAAAATCCTGGAACGAATCTTTGAAGCCTAAACTTCGTATCTAGCTCCCCTTGAACAAATTTGTTGGTTATTCCAAAAATCTTGAAGATCTGCATCTAGTTCTTGCATTTGCATATGTGATTGGCCCGATGATTGTGGTGGATTTTGTCTCTGTTGCTGTTGTGGGTCGAAGTTTGCCAGAACAAGGGAGGGGCGATGGTCATCGTTCCAGAGACAAAGAACACCACCGGGGACTGGGAGGTGGCGAAAGGATCTGGATCTGGTCAGGGATGCGACGGAGGGGGTCGGTGAAGGAATCGGTGGTCGTAGGAGGGGGTCGGTGAAGGGATCTGGTCATTGGAGTTGGTCGCCGGAGATCTCGATGAAGATGGTGGTGGTCATTGACAGAGGAGATGGTGGTGGCCAGGTGGAGGAGTAGTTGTCGGCCAGCCGAAGGTGAACTTTTTTCCCAGGATGTATACACACACACACACATATATATATATATATATATATATCGTGTATATATGATAGAGTAAATACAAAGTTGGTCTCTGTGGTTTAAATAAAAAGATAAAGTAAATTACATTCTTGGTCCCTGTAATTTTAATAGAAAATAAAAAATAAATTAAATGACTAAAATACCCTCTAAACTAATTGAGTTAATAGAAAATTTCAACGGAGTTAGAAGTTAGGGACTCAATACGTTGTAAAATGTAAACCACGAGGATGCAATCCATAAATATTTTAAAGTAGGACCCAGAGTGTTAAAACCAATAAACCACAGGGACCAAATATGCAATTTACTCTAAAAAAATTTAAACACTATCTACACAAAATGAATTTAAGCAACTATCTTTTCAAAATAAACACAACATTTTTCAAATATATTTAAAAATTATTCTTACCTTTTTTACAATATGTAAGAATTGTTGAACCTTTATTTGGTTAATCATGGATTTCCGGACCATCTTACATGTACTTTGACTAATCCCAAGGACCCTGGAAATCAGCCTGAAAAATCCCTAATGATCTTGCAAAACTTAACCAGTGACTTCTGAGGAAAACCCTAAAAACCCAAGCCTTATTACCAGTTAAGCTAATTCCACAAGGTTAAAAATGTAAGTTTTTTTTAACAAGCAATAGTATTTACCATCAATTTCTTGATACTAACAAGTGTATAATTTTATAATAACAATGTAAGTTTGGACATTGAGATTACATATATACAAAAGTAACGGTCTCACATTTCTATTTTAATTTGTCCCAAAACAATTGTTCCTTTTTAATAATTAGGATACTACTTTCGAATTCTACCTTTGATTATGAGATAGAAAAATTCAAAACTCCATCTAGTATGAAGTGTAAAATTGTCATTTAGTTAATTAAAAAGTGTAATAATTACCTAGTTCTAATACCATATGCCTTTTTTAATTTGTGAACATTTATTTTGGAATGGAAGGAGTATTACGAAGATAAGCTCCAACCATTTTGATTCATAAATGTAAAGGACCACATGAACATCACTAATGTAGCTTCAAATGTCATCTTGAAAAGAATATTACATTTTTGGTCTCTATAGTTTACCAAAAATTATGGATAAGATATCTCAACCCCCTTGATCATAGGTATGGTCACTATGATTTGCATTTCATTACGAATTAGGTCCCTAATACTAACATTGTTAATTTTTTGTCTGTTATTCATCTCAGGTGCTCCTCACATGAGGGACAAAATGGTCAAATTCACAAAAGCCTTTTGATTAGCTTCGACGGTAACTTCGTTAGCAATTTTTTCATCATTTGACGTTCGTTAAAAAGACTTGCGGTGCAAAATAAATTGATAAGAGATAGAAAATGGTAGTTATCAACCAATAGAGGGACCACTTTTGTAATTCACTCATAGTAGCGGTGTGATTGAAATGAAAACAAAATTACAAGGGTAGTCAAATCATTATTGAAAAGATGGAGGCGGTAAAGTATAACAAATATAGAACCAAAAAAAACGCGAAGAGATCTCTCTCTAGATTGTATTGTATTACAAAAAGCACGGAAAAGAAAAAAGAGAAAATCAGAATCGACGGCTGTAATTTGATCAAATGAGTAAAAAGGGTCAAAATCCCTTGGGATAGCCAGTTCTTCCCTCTTTCAGCCTCCCATCTCTGTCTTTATCCCTCTCTCTCATCGACGACGGCCAAATGCATCTCACCAACTGTCTCATCCTTTCCTACTGAACCTTCAAATCCATCCATGGCGGAACAACATCAACCGCTGATCGATCTCTGATCCCTTCTCCTCACTCCGATCCGTCGTCTCCAGTTTCTTAGATCTGAAAACCTTTTCATTTACTATTTATGGAAATGGCTGCAATATCTTCAAGCCCGCGCACCGTCGAAGAGATCTTCAAGGATTACAGCGCTCGTCGCTCCGGCATCGTCCGAGCTCTCACTTACGGTACACAGTTGTTATTCTCTGACGTTTTTTTAGTATATTTTATGAATTTTGACTTTATTTGCTTTATATTTTTATTAATTATTTGCTCTTGCTTTGTCACAGATGTCGATGAATTTTACGCAACCTGCGATCCAGGTTTATCTCCATGTTTAAATGCGTATATACAAATTTTAGCAATTAACTGATATGCTTGATTCGAGTGATTTTGAGCATTTTTTGTGATATACTGTTTTATGCAATTTACTTGATGCTGTAAAATATGGTTTTAATTTGGATTAAATTGAACTTTTAAATTGATAAGAATTCCGTAATTTTTTTTCAGAAAACGTTATCCATGTGTGTTTAATAGAAAGCTTATTTTTGCGTAGTTTGTTCCAAAATTGATATGAATTTTGAAGAGTGCTAAGTTAGTCATCTGAATTGGAGGTGTGTCTTTTTCTTTTGGTGTGTTTTGCTGTCTTATTTCCAAGTCCACCGTCATCTATGACTATTTTGGTCAGTTGATAGCTTCTTGACCAAAAAAGCTGTTGCATTAAATTTTAGACTGGTAACCAACCATGAATTTGTGATTGTAAACATTGAAATTGGCACTCTCTTCATGACAGAATTAGACTCCGCATTTGACTCTTATAAATTTGAAGGACCATGTTTTAACTTGATTTTGAGATTTTATTGATGTTTTGAGTTATCATTGAAATGTACAATGATTGTTAATTAGGAAATTATTGGTGTTAGGAAGGTAAACAAATTTCATATATTTTTAATTGTAAAGAAATGCAATCTTTGTATAAAAATTTAGAATGGGCTCAAATTCTAGGACATAGGTGGTATTATAAATTTGTAAAAACTACAAATTACCGTAATTTTGTGAAAAAGGAATCAGAGGATGGTGTAGTAGGGACTGAAAGAGTAGTGTTGGACTGGAGCTCATGCTTCTTTGGTACTTATGATTGATTGCTTACTGTTTAACTGAACTTTGTTAGGTCCAATTATTGTTTACTAAGTATGCTTAATTTGATGAATTGTGAGCTTGTAGAGAAGGAGAATTTGTGTTTGTATGGACATCCTAATGAAACATGGGAAGTAACGCTGCCAGCAGAGGAAGTCCCTCCAGAACTTCCAGAACCAGCCTTGGGGATTAATTTTGCAAGAGATGGGATGCACAGAAGAGATTGGCTGTCGTTGGTGGCTGTGCATACTGATTCTTGGTTGTTGGCGGTTGCTTTCTACTTTGGTGCTCGTCTTAATAGGAACGAGAGGTACCTTCTATCTCATCCACTATATCTTACATCTGACTATATCTTTGTTTCAGTTGATTACCATGTATACATTCTAGCACATCCACACTCATTTATATGTGATGTTCTGTCTTTCTTTGGAGTTGTCATTTACTTTTTCTGTCAAGAACTTAGGTCATTCAATTTCAGCTGCTTGAAGTGCTGTGCTAACATGTGATTTCTAAAGCTGGATATATTTTATCTGCTTCTTAACAAGTTACCAGGGATGGTAGTCTAGAACAAGTGGTGCAGAGGTTGTGTTTGCACTTGATATTGTGTTATCTTACTACTGTTGACCTCTAGCTCTCCGGATGCTTTACTTGTGGAGTGCTTTAAATTGATTACCCGAATTACAGTAGGTTAAGACCCAAGTTGCTTAGATTTACAAGGAAGAGAAATAAATGTCTTTTTCTTCCTTTTGGTTGATACGAAAGACTGAAGCAAGAATACAATGACATCTATTGGTAGTGGAACTTGTAAACAAAGGATTATGGTGAATCCATGCATGACGTATGGTTTTAGCCAAATTATGACCTTGTGAAAGTTGAAGTTGCAGCCATTTTGAGATCAAATGGAATCAAATGCAAATGATTGGAGATCAATGGTTCATGGTTCATGGTTCATGTTGTTAGATCAAGGCTGAAAATAATGTCTGCTAACTTCATCCTGTGGGCTGGAGATTCACTTCAAAGAAACATCCACGTGTCTATCTGAATTGCATTTAGGTTTCATTCTTTGCAGGATAGTATCTAGATAACCTACACCTAGCTATTATCTTATATTTATACGTAGCTCTAGCAATAAATGTCGTTAGTGAGCCTGTATTGTATTTTCAGTTCTAAATGAAGTATTTCATCCTAGTAAAACTTATTTTTGTGCTCATGCTCATATTCTGATCTGTTTTCTGATAAGCGAAAGAAGGGCCTGTACTCCCATGTTTTTTTCTTACTTGATTGTGGGCACAGCCATCACTATACCAGAACTGTTTTGGTTGTTTTTTGGGGGATAAAAACTGTGTTTGATATAGTAGAAGTGGAATTTTTGTGCTTGTCAATTTACATTTTGACCCATATATCCTACTATCCTTGCATGAATTCTAGCAACAAGTTCTTTATAGAAAAAGGTCTAGCAATGAGTTAATTTCCATAACTCATGTGAATGTGGAAATTGATTTCAATTGAACAGATTAAATATTTTTGGTGGATTCTTCCTGTCTCTACTTTTCTGAGTGAATTTGGTTCGATGGCTTACATGAGTAGAGTAATATATTACTGAAACATTTGGACTTCACCGCTAGATTATGGCATATAAGATAGGATGGTAACTAGTAGGATAATAGAGCCTAGAGAGGATGAGTAAAAAAAAATGGCAAACGAGTACACACATTGGACAAGCAATGCTCAAACACCGAGTTAAATGCAGTTCATTATCTATTAAGATGCCTGCTGTATGAATTATGCCCTAGAAGCCTAAATCAGGACAATTGGCTAAACAGATTGTAAAGCTAAATACTGTAATGAAAGAGGGATGTATAAATTGTTACCTTTCTAAATACTACCAGATATTGCAAAAGTATAGATCCTCAAGCTCCCCAATATTCTTACCAGATCTTCAAGTACAAGTTTATTAATACTGGCTTCCTAATTCTTAAGTTCCTCAATATTCTTACCAGATTATCGAGTACAAGTTTATTATTAATACTGGCTTCCTAATGGCAATCTCTTAATTTTCTTTGCAACCCTTTTGTCGTTACTTACCATATAGATGTACAAGTGCTTCCAAATCTGGTTGAGGTGCTTGTGTTTAGTAATAAAGTTTTAGCTAAGTTGGTACGGAATGAGATGAAGGTCATTTGATGGTGAATCTGATTTGCACAGGAAGCGTCTGTTCAGCTTGATAAATGATCTTCCCACCGTTTTTGAAGTGGTAACAGAGCGGAAGCATGTGAAGGACAAGCCCAATGTGGATAACGGAAACAAATCCAGATCCAGCACAAAGGTAATGAATGTCTCTTGAACACACATTTAAATCATGATCCATAATGAATGCATGTTTTGGTTACAGAGGACAAATGATGGACAAGCAAAAAGCACGACACCAAGGGTTTATGATGAGAGTTATGCCGAAGATGAAGACGAGCATGGGGAAACCCTTTGCGGGAGCTGTGGAGGGAATTACAGTGGCGATGAGTTCTGGATCGGTTGTGACATCTGTGAGAGGTGGTATCATGGCAAGTGTGTGAAAATAACACCTGCTAAAGCCGAAAGCATCAAGCAGTACAAATGCCCTTCTTGCAGCACAAAGAAGGGAGGGCGTCCATAGCCGTAAAAAACTAATCTATCTCTGTTCACATGTCGTCATTAATTTGGTAATAGGATGTTCTCTTCCCTCCCCAGCCCTTACAATATATATATATATATATATATATATATATATATATATATATATATATATATATAGCCCAGCAGCAGTTAGCAGCAGCAGCAGATATATGTGGTTATTAAAGTGATTGGACTTGTTTTAGGATATGGTTTCTTTTGCAGGAGGTTATTAGTGATACAGTGCTTGAAATTGCCGCCCCTTTGTTATGATTCATGCACTCTAATTTGATCTTTCTTTTTTTACTACTCTTATCCTTTAGAAATTGGCAGCTGTCTTGTCCTTTTCATCGTCGTTAACTCGTTGCAGGGCAAAATATGCATCCCGTTATTCATTTTATGCTTTCCATCTACATCCTCATGAGGGTACTTGGCTCATCTTCACTCTAGTGAAGTCTAAGGGGCCGTTTACCAAAATCTTACCGGTAAGCGCTTACCGGTAAGCGCTTACCGGTAAACCACAAAGCTTGTGGTGTAGCGGTAATCACCTGGGGAGTTCATAGCGCTCAACCCGGGTTCGATTCCCTGCATTCGCAACTTTGTGGCCACTAGGTTTAACCTCAGGGATGCATGCTTTAGCAATCGGTTTCATTGCCAAGGGATTAATCTGGGCCAAAGGCCTAGGACACCCTTTCCAAAAAAAAAAAGCGCTTACCGGTAAGAGATTGACCTTCATTTATCTTATCGTGTAACATCTTTGGCCATGAAAATGGGTTGTTGCTAAGCATCTTAAACCCAGTAAATGCTTACCGGGTAAGAGTCGGTTCCAACACTTACTTGGTAAGAGACGGTTCCGACACTTATCGGGTAAGACTCTTGGTTCTTGCCTTATCTCTTACCGGGTAAGTTTCTTGGTCCTTTCCATACTCGATCAATAAGGTAAATGATATTGGTAAGCGCTTACTCGGTAAACGTTTAGTAAATCCTCCAGGGATATGAATATGAATTTGCGTTAGAATTGCAAGGGTCAGTGGTGGGCATGTGCAATGTTTGTGCTATACTATATATTTGTCAGTGTAGTGACTAAAATTATCACTTTTACGAACTTAGGGAAAACCATTCATTAAAAATGGGTAGGGTGTCGTTTGTTTTTTAAAAGGTCTAAAATCTTAAGTCTTATTTTAGTTATGATTAATAAGAGGTGGTGTGTAAAAAAGTCTGAACGATTCAGACTTAAGATTCAGACTTCAGAGCCATTAAGAGGTTTTTTAAAAAAAACAAGCAACCCCCAAGTCTCTACTCGTAGCATTTGTTGGCGAGAATATAAAAAATATTATCTCTCGTCTTATAAGCATTTTACATATTCGATAAGAAGGTATAAGCACTTAGAAAATTCCTCTTTAGCTTAGGTTATATAAAGTAGTTTTGTTTTACGCTTCTTCATGGTTCAATGATAATATGAAACCTTCGGCTCGACTGCCATGGCTCTCTTCTGTGTATTTTAACGTCTTGATTCAATCATTCATCAAAATTCAAAGCTATCAGGCGATAATTTTTGCAGTGCATTTTGTGTGTATACATATATTATAGGGGTGGCAATTTCGTATCATACCAACTAACATATGTATCAGCCTTGCTAATTAAATTGGTGTCAATTATAGTCGGTTGATAGCTGCGTATCAAGCATTTTTTTTAACCATGGGTGTCTGAACTAGATTGCGTGCGCCTCGACTAATTCTAGGATCCTGGATAACAGTCAATAAATCCCTAGTCATCTTGTAAGACATGAATCGGTGACTTTTTAAGAGAATCCTCAAAAATTTAAACTTTATTGTCGGTTGAACTAACCCCATAAGGTATTGGAAGTCGTGTACCATGGTAGGACCATGGTACTGACTTATTTAATTATTTATTAGTTTTTATATTTATTTGTACTAATATTAAACATTTTAATTTTAACTATTTTATTTAAACATTTGAATGTTTTCAAGTCTTATTTCTTACAATTAAAAACCTTTAAACGTCACATGTGTTGCTTGAAAACTCAAAATATTACTCACAATTTAAACAAAATGCCAAGTTTTTATATACTCATTCGTCCCAAATTAAGTGTACATATTAATATTTTAGTTTGTCCCCAAGTAAGTATCAACTAACCTTGTGGGGGGTTAGCTTAATTGATAATAAGGTTTGGGCCTATTCGAGTCCTGTAACACTTCTGAGGATTTTCCTGGCTGTTCTCCATGGCCCTGAGATTAGTTGAGGTGCGTGCAAGCTAATTTGAACACACACAGTTAAATAAAAATAAAAAACAAGTGTCCACTTTCAAAATTAAGTGTGTATTTTCCTATTTTATCCTTAATTATGTGATGGAGAAAACTTATATCTCTACTATTAAAGGTAAACATGTCATTTAATGACTTAAAAAGTGTACTAATTACAGACTCCTAAAACTGAGTGACATTTTCATTGTGAACGTTCATTTTGAGACGATGAAAGTATATAACTTGAAGTTGGTAGAAAACTAGTACCTGTATTTACCAACCGAAAAAAGTTGGTACCAAGTAGGTGGTACACAAAACCACAAGGGTTGTGGCGTACTGGTTAAGACCCTGGGGGATGTGGTGGAATATTCCATCTGCCAGGGTTCGAATCCAGGCGCACACAACAATTGTGGCCACTGAGGTTTAATCTGGACTGCTGTCTTACAGTCATAATTTGTCAAGAGATTAGTCTAGGTATTAAGAACATGGTTCCATAATGGGAGGTTTAAGCCACCACCATGGTAAAGACTTATTATAAGTCACCAACATGTTTAAGTTCTTGTACAAGAACATTGACTTTTAACTCAATTATCGTGTCAAATATTATTTTATTATGTTATATATATATATATATATATATATATATATATATATATATATATATA
This sequence comes from Arctium minus, assembly GCA_954870635.1. Taxonomy (NCBI): domain Eukaryota; kingdom Viridiplantae; phylum Streptophyta; class Magnoliopsida; order Asterales; family Asteraceae; genus Arctium; species Arctium minus. Next base: position 151,256,422 of record OX941081.1, read on the forward strand.
CACACACATATATATAGGGTTCCTATCTTTTGTTAACTAAGCCATTGATATTAACTGTGCTAACCCATCTCAACCATAGATTGCTAAGATCCATGGTTCAAAATAATCAGATTTTTCATTTAAATAATTATTAATTACACGAGTTGATAAAAAACCATGCATAACTGCACAAGGGTATTTAATTAAAAAACCAAACCCAATTAATTAGGGGAACACGGTGGGTTACTAAAGCAAACTCCGTTCAATTAGGGATTTACTCCACAATAGATTGAGGTATATCGTTTCACTCATAAACAATCTTCAGAATCCACACCCAGATTACTTCACCACTGTTAAATCCGGAGTATAACTAGGAAGAACATAAGCGCTATTCATAATCATCGCCAAAATTGGACCCAATATCTCAATCGTGGGTGAAAAGCGCGAAAATGGAGGAATTTCAAGGCGGGAATCGATTAAGAAGAGGTAAAAAGCTAAAAATCTAGGGTTTATAAAAGCGGATAACTACATTAACCTTTGTGAAACCATTGTTGCAGTTCACAAACCCAGTGAACAGATATTCTGTCGAAGTTCAAGAACACGATGAATAATTTGGTAGATGTTGACCAAGAGGAGAACCCTAAGCTAAGTGATTTGGTGCACAAAAACGCAAAAGGGCGCAGGAATTCAGACGGAAGGGTCAAATCCAGAGGACACACATGAAGGTACGAATATGGACAGTTTATGGTGTAGGAATGTCCACAAACTACTTGTTGTCTAATATGCATATGTCCACGCTGACTATAATCCTAGATGTGCATATGTGAATCAATTAGCACATCATACTAGTTCACATCAAAAAATGTTTGTGTGAATATGGATGTTGATCCAAACTCTCTCAGTGATTTGATAACGACCCTCTTTTAGTGTATTAGTGTTTCATCATCAGCGATCAGACTGAGTCTGTTCAGTTATCGCTGATGACCTTTCTGTAAACATTTAATATGTATGTGTTTCACTTTCAGCGATCAAACTGAGTCTGTTCAGTCATCGCTGATCGTTTCCCATGTAACACAGTTAACGTAATCCCTGAAGACAAGTCTCGCGTCAACATAGTTCATAGCTGAATCGAAGACGAAACCACTGAACAATAGATAAGTCTACTAATGACCTGATGCGGATATCAGCGAAGACCAGACGAATCTACTTACGCGAAGAAGCCTGAGTAAAAGCTTCAGCGATAGCTGAACTTCTTTATCTCTGGAAGAAGAGATACTCAGCGATCAACGATCACAAAGCTTATGCCTCAAGTTTTCTTTTGTCTTACCTTGCACAACCAGTACGATGTGTCAGAACGGACACGTCTCTGCCACAAATCGTACAACAACTCTGTCAACTACACTGTTCATAAAGCGGCCAAAAGCATGTCTCCAAAAGTAAGACTCCCAAAGCCAATCTATGAATGCCACGTGTAAAGTACCCTGCCATGCATTTAATGCATAGGGTATAAATAGGAAGCTCACCCCTTCATCTGAAGGGGTGCTCAATCCTTGAACTCCATAATAGAAACCCTTGTTTTCTATCTCTCTAAAATCCCCCATTCTCTGAATTTCTTGTGCAACCATCTTAGTGTTTCTTAAGTTTGTTTAGATTGAGTCTGTCTTAATCTTATTCCGCAACAAACTTGTAAATTGTATTTTGATTTATCAATAAACAATTTATTAAATTTTAATTTCTGTGTTTGTATTCAACCCCCCCCCCCCCTTCTACAAACTTGTTAAGCACCTTCGGGACCAACAAGTGGTATCAGAGCAGTTTGTTTAATCTAATAAACAAGATCTTGCTGTATACTCTTCCTTGCTATTCTAAAATGGCACTAAACACAAACACAAACTACTATGATAATGGTTCACTTTCTAAACCTCCTCGATTTTGCAGAGATAACTTTTCTCTATGGAAAAATCGAATGATGCTATTTCTTGAAGGTGCGGATCCTACTATACCTGAATATATAGAAAACGGACCCTATGAACCTGTTAGAATTATAGCTGCGGTTCCCGCTACTGCCACCACTGAAGCTGTCCCTGAACGATATGTCGTTAAGGAAATAAGACAGTGGAGTGATGAAGATAAAAAGAAGGTAGGCATAGATGCAAGAGCAAAGACCATTATATCAATGGCTCTGCCTGATGAAGTTTTCCATTCCATCATGCATCTAAAAACTTCTAAAGAAATGTGGGAAACCATATGTGTTCAATATGAGGGCACCACTGAAATCCAAGAGACCCGAAAGATTAACTTGGTAAGACAGTATGAAAGTTTTATCGCTGGTAAGAATGAATCTCTTTCTGACATTCATCAGCGGTTTAAATGCCTGATCATTGACCTAAGAACTGTTGGAAGGACCTATTCTAATTCTGAGGTCCTAACAAAATTCTTGGAAAGTCTTCCTGAAAGCTGGGACAGTTATTCAATATGTCTTAAGCTGACAAAAGACTTACATACTCTCTCTCTAAGCACTCTGTATGGAATATTGCTCAACTATGAGCAATCTAATCTCCTGAAGAAGAATCTTGTAAAAGATTCTAAAGACTCCAAAAGCACTGCTGTTGCTTTAGTCTCGTCAGAGATAATTCCATCCCAGCGATCTACTCTCACCATCACTGAGTTAGATTCTGAATCTGAGGATTTATCAGACCCTGATCTTTCAGAGTTTAATGAGTCTTTAGCACTCTTGACAAACTCTTTTAAGAGATTTGCAAGAAAGAGTAACTTCCGAAGAAGTAAACCTCTCTCTCTTACTGAAAAGCCAAAATCAACTCCGGTTGATAAGGCTACAGCCACTTGCTATAACTGCGAAAAAATTGGACATTTTGCTAGTGAGTGCAGGTCGAAAAAGGTCTTCAAACCTTCTACCTCAAGAAGATCCAGTGATGACAAATACCATAAGCTGAAGAACAAATATCAAAAGCTGAAAAGCTATCAGGGAAAAGGTAAAGGTCTCATCGCTGAAGAACATGACTGGGCTGAATCAGAAGAATCATCTTCTGATGAAGAAGAAGTCGCTAATCTTTGCCTCATGGCTGAGATTAAAGAAGAAGTAGAAGAACCATCTGAACCTTCTATGAGCTACATATCATCTCAGGTATCTATCTCAACAAATCCCTCTCTGCCTGAAGCTGAGAGAAGTCGCGCTGTTGATGTGCTGACGATTGACCTTTATAATGCTCTAAATGACAAAACTCAAGCTGAAAATAAAAATGTTTATTTAACACAAGAGCTAGAGAAATGTCATGAAAAGATCAGTGAACTAAATCTTTTAGAAGAAAAGCTGAAAGACCAAGTCATTATAAATGAAATCATCAGCATTGAACGCGAACAAGCCATCGCTGCTCTAAAAGCAGAAAAGGCTCATGTTGAAAAATGGTGCAAATCATCAACAAAGATCTCTGAGATAATAAATGCTCAAACTCCTGAAAGTGATAGAACTGGTCTTGGTTTTTGGACACCACAGGATGATCCTAAAGAAGAAAGTTCCTCGCTTAAGTTTGGAACTTTTGTCACATCTTTCTTTGACACTTCTTATAATCAATTCTATCCCTGTTCTTCTTCAAATCCCATCCCTGAGGAGATATCTGCAAGATCTAAGTCTGCAGATAAAGGAAAGTCTATTCTTCCTCCTCAGAAGGCTTCCAAGAAAACCAAACTGAAAGTTCCTTCCAAACCTTCAGTGGATAAACCTTCTAGCTCAGTGACAGAAATCTTTGATATCTGTCCTCCAAAGCTGAAGGTTGATCTAAAGCTCGTGAGACCTGAAGAAATAAAAATTCCTCCCAGATCTCGTGCTAAAGGCATTCTTGGAGCTGGACCTGCTCATCTTAAGTTTTCAAAACCTTTTGGTTATAAAACCACCATTAGATATAGAAAATGTTATCACTGTGGATTTACTGACCATATTGCGAGCAAGTGTCCAAATACCACCGAAGCTGATAAAACAGCCAAAGTGAAGAAAAATGCCTCTAAGGCAAATAAAGTCACCAAAGTTGAAAAATCAACCAAAGTGAAAAATACCACTAAGGTTAAGAAATTAACCAAAGTGAAGATTACCACTGAAGCTGAATCTTCATCAGCGGTGAAGACTGCTGAATCTTCCTTATCCACTAACTCTGAAGGACCCATTGAAAAGTGGGTACCAAACAACGCTTAATCTTCCTTATGTATGCAGGGATCAAAGGGCATCTGGTATCTCGACAGTGGATGTTCTCGTCATATGACTGGACAAAGAGACCTGCTCACTGAATACAAGGAAGAGAAAGGTCCCTCTATGACCTTTGGTGGAAATGGAAAAGGATTTACCCGAGGGTTTGGTGTCCTCAGCAATGGGACAACTACCTTTCGAAGAGTCGCTTATGTAGATGGACTGAAGCACAATCTTCTAAGCATCAGTCAGCTATGTGACAAAGACTACGAAGTTCGCTTTTCTAAGAAAGCATGTTCAGTGGTATATGAAAAAGGAAAACTTGCTCTCAGTGGTTATAGAAGAGAAAATGTCTATGTAATAGATATGGACTCTACTATCACTGATAACTTATGTTTTCTCTCTAAGGCCTCTTCTGATGTCAACTGGCTATGGCATAAAAGGCTCTCTCATCTAAACTTCAAAACCCTGAATTCTCTCTCATCTAAGGAACTGGTTTCTGGTCTTCCTCAGCACTCATATGCTAAAGAATCTCTCTGCTCAGCATGTGAAAAAGGAAAACAAACAAAAGCTAGTTTCAAGTCTAAACAAGTTTCCTCAGTGACAAGTCCTCTTCAGCTCCTGCATATGGATCTATTTGGCCCTGTCAACATCCAATCAATAGCTGGAAAGAAATATACGCTTGTCATTGTAGATGAATATTCTCGCTACACCTGGGTTATTTTTCTTCGCTGTAAGAGTGATACTCCAGAAGAACTAATATCTTTTGTCAAAAAGATGGAAGTGCTGAATAATCTTACTGTTCGATCAATAAGAAGTGATCATGGAACTGAATTCAAAAATAGTTCCCTGGACAATTTCTTTGAGAACAAGGGAATCTCTCACAACTTCTCTTCAGTAAGAACACCTCAGCAAAATGGAGTCGCTGAAAGAAGAAACAGAACGATCATAGAAGCTGCTAGATCAATGCTCAGCGATTCTCACCTCCCTACTCAATTTTGGGCAGAAGCTGTAAACACTGCATGTTTTACTCAAAACAGATCGCTGATAATAAAGCGATTTGGGAAGACAGCTTATGAACTCTTTCTTGGAAGGAAGCCTTCTATTAGCTTTCTTCATATCTTTGGTTGTTAGTGCTTTATCTTAAACAACAAAGATCAACTTGGAAAGTTCGACCCAAAAGCCGATGATGGAATATTTTTAGGATATTCCTCCATCTCCAAAGCCTACAGAGTTTTCAACAAGAGAAGACAAACCGTAGAAGAAACCATTAATGTCACGTTTGATGAAACGCGCTCAGCGAACTCTAAACCAATCGCTGACAATGAAGAACTGAATACTTGGATGATCTCTCACTATAGAGAAACTGAACCTTTCTTCTCAAACCATCAGCACACTGAAACTCCAGCTGCTGATGAAGAACCAAGTATCATACCTCCCACCGCTGAATCCACCTCATGGGTTTCAGCTGAACCTCTAAACACATTACCACCATCAAATCTGCCTTCGTCTGGAAACCTCTCTAGTGAACCTACTCAACAGTTAATTGCTGATGAACCTCAAACGTCCTCATCAGTAAACATCCCAATTGTTGATCCAACCTCTGAGTTAAGCGATCATGCTCCTGCTCAGTGATGGACAAGAGATCACCCAATAGATCAAATTCTCGGTGATCCAGATGCAGGTATTCAGACACGACGAAGCTCAGGTAATATCTGTCTCTTTGTAAACTTTCTCTCCTTAATAGAACCAAAGAAGACTGATGATGCCCTCAGAGATCCAAACTGGTTCAGCGCTATGCAAGAAGAGCTGACTGAATTTTCTCGAAACAAAGTTTGGAATCTCGTTCCTAGACCATCTGATAAAACTGTAATAGGCACCAAATGGGTGTTTAGAACAAGTTAGATGAACATGGAACTGTAACCCGCAACAAGGCTCGACTTGTTGCTCAGGGATACAGACAAGAGGAAGGCATAGACTATGATGAAACCTTTGCCCCTGTGGCCAGGCTCGAAGCAATTCGACTATTCTTAGCTTATGCAGTCTATAAAGACTTCATCGTTTATCAAATGGACGTAAAATCAGCTTTTCTGAATGGAAAGCTGAATGAAGAAGTTTATGTAGAACAACCACCAGGGTTCTATGACCCTAAGCATTCAAATTATGTTTATAAATTGGATAAGGCTCTCTATGGTCTAAAACAAGCCCCTCGTGCTTGGTATGACACTCTCTCATCTTTTCTTATCTCTGAAAATTTTGAACGTGGCAAGATTGATAATACGTTATTTTTCAGGAAGATAAAAGGTCATATAATTCTTGTACAAATATATGTCGATGACATAATATTTGGTTCTACTAACCCATCTTTATGTACTCGCTTCGCTGAAAGAATGAAGAAAAAATATAAAATGAGTATGATGGGTGAGCTGACATATTTTCTTGGTCTTCAGATTAAACAATCTGACAAAGGTACTTTTATCTGCCAAGGTAAGTATGTTAAAGATATGCTAAAGAAGTTTGATCTCACACAAACTTCAGCGATGAAAACTCCTATGGCACCACCGCTGACACTTAACAAGGATCCATCTGGAAAACCTGTTAATATCACTGCCTATAGAGGAATGATAGGCTCATTGCTGTATCTTACAGCGAGCCGACCTGACATCATGTACTCTACTTGTTTATGTGCACGCTATCAATCTGAACCCAAGGAATCCCATCTGATCGCTGTAAAGCGAATTTTCAGATATCTGAAAGGAACTCCTATCCTCGGTCTTTGGTATCCCAAAGACTCAGGGTTCGATCTAACTGGTTATTCTGATAGTGATTTTGCAGGCTGTAAACTCGACAGAAAGAGTACCACTGGTGGATGTCAACTCTTGGGAGGAAAGCTGGTAAGCTGGACAAGCAAGAAGCAAAATTCTGTGTCCACTTCCACAGCTGAAGCTGAATACGTAGCCGCTGGAAGCTGTTGTTCTCAAATCTTGTGGATGAGAAATTAACTATTAGATTATGACCTTCAGCTGTCAAAGATTCCTATCTATTGCGACAGCACTAGTGCTATCGCTATAGCAAATAATCCAGTGCTACATTCAAAGACAAAACACATAGAGATCATATATCACTTTATCAGAGATCATGTGATGAATGGTGATATTGAACTTCACTTTATCCCTACTGACTTTCAGCTTGCTGATATATTCACCAAACCTCTTGATGAGACAAGGTTCAACTTTCTCATCAGTGAGCTTGGAATGCTGAACCTCGAAGAATAATTCTTCAGCGTTCATGTATTGTGTCAGTAATCAAAAGTTCCTCTCATCTTTCTCTCTGATAAACATTCTGACTCTCAGGTATGTTTTCTCCTTTCCCTCAAGATGTTTTTCTTCAAATATAAACTTTAATCACTGAACTTTCTTCAAATGATTAAAAGCTTTTTTTTGAAAAATACATTAATCACTGATATTTCTAGTCAGTGATCCTTTCAAAGGAAAATCTATCCCTATCTTTAAAATCAGGGATACTTTTAAAAAGGAAAATCTATCGCTGACTTTTCTTCAGTGATCATTTCAAAACGGACAAATGTACAGTCTCTCTCTTCTATGACGTCATTTGAACCGACAATCCACGACATGCCTTTTCTGACACGTTCGTCCGTTGCCCTTCTATCCAATCAACTTCGTGGAACGTGTCAATGTCATGATGATTCTTTCTTTTCCCGCTTCATTCTCTCTCTTCTCTCTCTTCGTATAAAAGGAATTCTTCTCTCCTTTATACGGTTTACGCTTTCAAAACTTTCAAAGCAAGAAACATTCTCTCAAGAACACTCAAGCAAGTAAACCCAGAATATTGAATCTGCAACTCTTTTTCTTCAAGATACACAGGTTTATTTCATGTTTATATGCTTTGTTCGTATGCTTTTTATTCTTTTTAAAATCCTACTCGTTTTCTATGGATTTTATAAAACGTTTTTTTTTTTCAAAAACTAAAGATCATTATTTCTGATTTTATGTTTTTCAATAAAAACCTTTTGGTTTTAAAGTGTTCTTCATTCTTTCTACCCAGAACACTATTTTTTTACTCCTAAAAACAACTTGATAGTTTTCCAGTTTCCCTTCTTCTATGGAAACTGGTAATCATATTATTTTTAATCTAAATCATTTCTTCTATTATGCCTCTTTCCATAACAGAAATGACACAGTCTTCAATCGTTGCTTCCAAGCATGTACGATTCGCTCTCACTGAAGTTGAGATTACTAAATGTAATCATTTGGCCAGACTCGAGTTCAAAGCTGACAAATACCCACATCTGGTGGAAGCTGCTGAATTCCTCAAGCAGTCATGCATAGCTTACGCGATCACTGTGGATCCTAAGCCCTCCAAGACTCTACTCCAGCAGTTCTGGTTCACTGCTGATGCAACTGAACTCACCAACAAGAAAGGTGAACGAGTCCCTGCTATCTCGTTCAGCACGGAATTGGGGCCAGGGAGCATGACCGCTCTTAGCCTCAGGAAATCTTTAAGATTCCCTGACAAACCAAAGAGTGGGTTCGACGCACTCCCCACTGATCATGAGCTGATATCATTCCTGGACGCAATGGGCTATTGTTGGGAAAACAAACCGAGATCTTCTATTCCCAACAAGAAGCTCACCAAGATCCTAAAAGCTCAGATGCCATCACAACTGAACTTTATCTTCTCGCACATAATTCAGTGCATGAGTGGGAAGAGTGGTTCGCTGGATCAAGCCAGCAAAACACAACTGCAGATGGCCTACTCCGTTATCGCTGGTCAAAACTTTGACTACGCCACATCAATCTTTGAAGATCTGAGGTCGAGATTAGAGAAGCCTGAACGAGATCCCAAGATCTCGTACGTACGTTTCATATGTACGTATATCAAGTTCCTCTATCCCAACACCTATCCCACCAATGATGATGGCACCTTTGCCAGGGTAGGTCAACGATCACTGGAGGTCAAGCCACTCGCCGACGAGGTAAGTATCTCTCTCCTTCGCTCTCGTCTCTCTCTCCATTCTTCTTCATCTTCAGCGACCACGCAGACGGTTCCTTCGTCTGCTATCCCTGTCGCTACCACTACTTCTAAACGACCATCAGCTAGTCCGATTGGTCCTTCTAAAAAGGCCAAAAAGACTAAGGAAAGTACACCCTCTAGTACTATACCTGAGGGAGCTTCTCAACAAGCTACCTTAGATGCATTTCTGGGTCTTTCCTCCACAACTTCAGCAGTCACTCATACTGCCGTGTCAGTGATCTCACTCGCTGTCACATCATCAGTAACCCCACCTACTATCTCATTCCCTGAGATTAACCCCATCCCTACTTCTATACCCAAAACTCTTCCTTTTTCTCCTCACTTGGTCTCTGAACCCGCTACCTCTTCTTTCCCTATAGGACCTGAGCATCAAACTTTTGAGGAATCTATGCAGTTCTACAAAATGTTTGATACGTCAGGTACACCTATAATCCTAAACACTTCTCTCCCCCCCTCTCCAAATAAGCCCATATCTGAACTAACATTATTTTCAGGTCCTAGCTTGGCGTCTGTTGACACGCATGTCAACAGTCTGGGAGAAAAGGTGGACGCACTCACCAACACCATCAATGAAACCACCAGCGCCGTCAATCAGGCTGGTGAGGAGCTGAAGAAGTTGACCGCCACTTGCTCATCTAAAGCTGAGAACTCCCAACTTTCAGCTGTTGAAGAACAAGTCGTCCAACTCAGAGAGTCCTCTCGACTCTTTCAAGGGCGATTTGAGCCTCTTACCGCTGAAGTTCAGGGTCTCTCTTCAAAGGTTGACCTCTGCACGTCCCTTCTTCAGCAAATTCTACAGAAAGTGAATGCACCAGCTCCAGCGCTGCCTCCCTCCTTCACTGAAGATGATCGTACCAACCTCAACATCGCTGTGGAATTCATTCATGATGCCACGTGCGACATCCCTACGGTTGAAGACCGGATTAAGCGTCTGGAGGCTGACGTCCAAATGCTAAAAGCTTCAACAGCTACTCCAGCAGCTGAACAATCCCCTACCGCTGATAATGTCAAAGTGGGGGAGAAAACTGAAGAAACTTCTATTGCTGCTGCTGGGGAAGCTAAGACTCCAAAGGAACCTCCCTCTCAATCTGAGGGGGAGAAGGCAAAAGAATCCTCATCAATTCACTCTATTCTCTTTGAAGAGGATGAGGAAGAAGACGATGAAGAGGAAGATGATCTAGATCTTGATGATCAAGAAAAGGATCAGCCCTCCGATGACGACGACGACGATGAAGACCAATCTATGTGGTTCTCTAAGCCGAACGTCGCATCAGGGACAACTTCGCAAGAGGTTGTCAAAACAGGGGTGAGAGGTGATACATCTTCAAGTGTTCCTTCGCAAAGCAAAGACAAGCAACCGATCGCTGAAGAATGCTTGAGGACTGGATCACAATCTGAGGGGGAGCATCCTTCTCAGTTCTCACCCCTGCTTAAGGGTTCTGAACTACAAATAATTCCAGCTACTATCGCTGAAGAAATAATCCCAATCTCTATCGCTGAGATTGATGAAGAAGAAGAAGAAGAAGATTCCCTGGTCCATCCAGGAAGGCCCTCTCGACCATCTCATTGGTCAGAGGAAGTGGTGAAGAAAAGAGTTGAAATGATCGCTCAACTAGAAAGTCAACGGCTGAAAATCCCTCTTCAAACATCCACAGAGCTCGACTTCCTCACTGAAGTCGAAAGAGAAGAATCTGCCAAAGCTGAGAAGCTGATCGATGAATGCAAACGAGATGCCTAACTTGCTTTAAAGATTCAATCTTCTCAAGTCAAGGACAAAAAGCTGAAAAGCAAACCTGTGGAAGTTCAAGCTGCACTACTGAAAGAAATTGAAGAGGAACGCTCCAAAGAACAAGAGATCAACGATAAGTTTATCGATTGGTGCAAACAAAAGATGGATTATCGTTCTGATCTTCTTCCAATATCAGCCGTGACTATCTCTGGTCGCAAGAAGAAAGATCAACTCTCAGTGACCATGGAGATTACCAGAGAGGATGAAACCCAAAAAGCAATGTACGTATCAAAACTTGAGAGCTTCGGATTTACGGAATGGTTAGAGTTCTGGGATGCGCTGAATGGATAGTCTCAGCTTAAGTCTAGGCATCGAGATTACATACCTAGTTCACTTAAACTAGAGCTCTGATACCAACTTGTAACACCCTAAAAATTTAGGTGAAATAAAACTAAATTTCAGCAATATGACGTCTAAAATACGAAGGTCCAAATACCCTGTAGTTATAAACTTTAAACAAGACAAACCCAAAGTATAGACAACTAAAGACCCACATAGAGATGGGTTGGTTTGCAAAGAAATGGGACAATAAAATTACAACCTACATAATCTAGAATCAATTCCAAACTAGATTAAAATGGGTGTTGCTATTTCGCTATAATCTCTCTTCACAAAAATCCCCAAAAGCCCGGCACTTCGAGAACTCCTACGTGCCCGGTTGACAAGCCTGACGACCTAATTTCCACCACGAGCGGGATCTGTGAGGAAACAACAACCACAACAAGTGTTAGGACAAAGCCTAGTGAGATCTCATAAGTTATATAAATCACAAGCAAGATATTATAAAACGATAATTGTGTTACCGAACTCCTTTGCCTCACAAATAAACAATTCCACCGCGACAATGTTCTCGAACCTGAACATAAACATACAAGAGATAACCCTTGAAAATACGAGGGAGACACATTCCCATCGGGGTGACATGTACACGGGAGTGGAGTCACCCATGATGTTATTGGATTACACCTTATATCCCGGTCCTAGTTTCCATGCCATCAAGACATCACAACCTCAGACCATACTCATTGCCTTTATTTCCTACTCCGTTGAGTTACACCTCAAGGTCTTACGGGACATTATTGCCTATCCAAGACTAGACGAGTTACACCTCAAGGGCCCACGTCCCCCTATTGTCTACTCGCTAGTAAACCACAAACGACCAACAACAATGGTCCTCTTTAGCATACAACTATATCCTCGTGCACAAGGAAATAGAAGTCATATTCTTATCAGGTGATCACATACTGATTAAATATGCACATAGAACATATAGCCATAAATAAACACCTTACTTGTCGACTCATAGACACTATGCACATCTTATAAGATTTCATAATGTTAAGACAACATGTCATTCCATAATAATTATTCCCTTTCACGTTTCACATAGCTCATCAACCATATTATCAAGTAATACCATGACAACATATTATGTTTCTCATACTTATTTTCAAAATCTCTAGCCCTCTAGGCCAGACCCATAAAATAGGGTCTCTTCTCATATTTCTCATATGAATGAATAGATTAAGTCGAGAGATTGACAAATAAACACATAAACACAAGAAATAGAGTATACGAAGGAAACTCACTTTCTAGGGTTTGTAAAGAGAAAACCCTAAGAATATGTCAAACTCAAGAATAACATAAACATACATATATATTAGTATTTATTGCAAGTATTTATGCACATGAACATAAAAAGGTTAAGAACTCACCAACTAGGGTTTGTAAAGAGAAAACCTAAGAATAGATGACTTGAGGGAGCTCTACATCACTTGGAGATTTAATGGCACCAATGACCACTTTAATCACTTCAACAACCCTTCTTGAGTCTCTTAAATGCTAGGGTTACTTGTATAAATAAATGAGGTGAGAAGGGAGAGGAGAAAGGGGAAAATCTCCTAGAGAGCTAAGGAAAACGATCTGCAGGTTTTGGGTTAAAAGTGATGTGTTTTAGGCTTGAAAATCGACTAAGAAGGCAAAATCACGTCCCCTTCATGCGACAATGCCCTTGGCATTGTTGCTGGGCAACGTCGCTCGGTCTCCACCCCTTAGAGTACCACTTCTGCGACTATGCCTTTGGCGACTATGCCACGACATTGTCACCGGGAAATGTCGCCCTCCTCCCCCTTGCCACGGTACCTCCACAGCGACTATGCCCTTGGAGACTATGCCACGGCATTGTCGCCGGGCATAGTCGCACCTGTCCCCCAGGCTGCTGATCGATCGGTGTAACACCCTCAAATCTGGAAATAGCAACTAATTTAAAATTTTCTGAATACACCAATAAATGATTCATCTACAATCATAAATTAAGATTTAACCTCGATACACACATTCATTCCATACGTACAGTCTATAACAAGAACGGGTGCTACTAAAACCCAATAGTAGTCACTATCTCTAAATTGCGAAAGATTTCACCAACTACTTACACTTGCACAAGCTAAGACTCAACTCTTCATAGCTGCTAGAACCAAACCCCAACCGGAAACTGATGCACATGCTGACAAATAAAAAGGTTATGCTTAACGCCTAGTGAGCTCAAAAGTTTTCAACATATAAAATTAACCTTTTAAAAGCAGAAATGCGGTTAAAATCATAATCTTTCAATTCGTTACGTCTTACATACGGAAACGACTCATTTTCCAATAATATGCAATTTTGGCAAAGAACACCAATTTAAACGTTTTCCGATCCAAACTACTTCAAGGACGAAGATACCAAAATAAACCGCCTATTCATAAATTTGGTTTAACACAAAACTCACTCAAAACGTGGATATAAATTGAACTCTCCATTTATGAACATATAGTTAAAACTTTATATCCCAAAACACCCAATACGCGGGTGGGGCATAATACTCAACCCATAAACCGAGGATAAAATCCAATTATACAAACGCCACCAAAAACTTGGATAATAACACTCAATACCCAAAACAACACCTCTCGGTGACGGGGGATACCCGAATTCCATCGAAAGTGATGGGCACACAAAGTTAAGTCACTCATCAATGTTATATGAGCATCACTTAGGGATAAAACACTCGTTAACATCAACCTTTCTGGGTCTATAGTTAACAAACCAACAAGCTCAACAACTCCATGTCTATTGCTTGGATAATCGTCAAGTTCAACCCCTCTAGGTCTATACCTTGGAAATCTTCGTGCACTCATCAAGTTCAACCCCTCCTGGTCTATACCTTGGAATCCCAAAACATCCCAGTTAAGCTCGTTCACAAGAAAGTTGCAATTATTGATCATAAGACCCCATGCATATTTCAAGTTACAATACGGGGATAAAGTCCCCAACTAAACCAACCGACTGACTCATATGCCTATAGATCCAATGCATTACAGTCTAAAACGTTACATGACTCAAACGAATGAACTAACGTCCAAGGCTCCTCAACGAGCTACCCAAATCCGAACAAATGTTCCAAAGACTCCACCAAGTACAAATCCAACCCAAGAGGCTAAATAGACGATTGGCTAAAACATACGAGCCAAAATAGTTATATAAACCAAAATACACATTTTCCCAAAATCTTTAATTCTTAAATTACCATTGGCCTTCGGCCCCAAACCCCAAAAAGGTTTTACATTTCTAAAATGTTCCCCATAGCCGGGAATGACCCAAACCCAAAGGACTCACGTAATCGTACCTTTTGAAACATCCCATTTCATGAACGATACATAAAACCCGACAGACACTTAAAAGTGCATTTTTGACCAAATACTTATTTATGCAATAATTCATCAAAACCCGTTTATTTATGACACATTTAACGGAATGCCCAAAAATCACAAAGATGCGTGCTATATAAGTTTATAAAGTTGACACTTTCAAAATAATCAAACTTATCAGCAGTTAACAATTTCATGTAAGATGCAAAACACTTTAAAATAAACATTTTGGCATGTACAACGAATTCGTAAGTCAACTTGAACTCACCTTGCTAGGTTAAGTTAAACGTAGTTTTCAATCCCCAACCATTGGCCTCCAAAAGCATAGATCCCACCCAAAGCTTTCCGAAGACATCCATTTCAACTCTTCAACTCGAGCTTCCAAAACCTAGATCCACACATTTCCGACCATAAATAATCATATTAAACTCTTAGAATTGTTCCCCCAACATTTGTATCAAAATCTCATTTTGGCCAAAACCCTTATTTGACCTAATTTCTCCAAAACCATCAAACCCAAAATCTTTAGAATATAAATACTAGAGAGTCATTAACTGAACATGTATAACTTGTAGAGAAGATATAGAAGAGAGGATAATAACTTATCACTTGGATTTTGAGCAAAACCCCAAAACCTAGAAATCTCAAGAGATAATGAAGAACACTTGATTTAGCACTTGAGGTTGGGGTAGCAAACTTTATGATGATGGAACACCTTAGAACCCATGGAAATGGTCTTAAAATGGATTAGGGTTAGCATTGGGTATAGGGGAAACGGTTTGGGAGAGAAGGATATGAGGGGAGTGAAGTAAAATGAGAAAAAGGTGAAAAATCGCGACTTAAAAGAGATCTGGGGCCGTCCACGATTGTGCCCTTGGCACTCTCGCGGGCACTCTCGCCGGGGATGTACCGCGGCCTCTACCAAGCCCACGACCTTGCCCCGCGATTGTGACACATGTCACAGTCGCGGGCACTGTCGCCCAAACTGTGCAGGACCCCGGATCCTTCCTTTTTCCGCATCTGAAAACTCTCGATACACCAAGGGACTTAGATAATGTTTTCTTGACACAATCCTTCCATTCACCAGTCTAAAAACGTCCTGAGACCTCTACAGGCCAAAAATTACGGATGTTACAATCGGCGATAAGGTGCTCAAAAAGTCCCAACCTCGGTTTCCTCACAACTCCTTTTGGTTGCTAAGGTCTCGGGATAGTGTTTCTCGTAAACGGGGATGGCAAGCCATGGTGTAACTCCTTATGAAAGACCAAAACCCAAAATCATGAGATTACAAAAGTCCATGCACATAAACTTTCACATTAAACACATAAATACATGCACACCCTTTATATAATTAATGTCGTTACGAAATAGACATGCAAATACACATAAAGGGTTATAAACCACTGATGGTCCTAAAAGTAAGAGGTTATCAGGTTGATATGGCTCGAAAAGGAAGATTAAGACGCGATAAGACACATACTAAGGAAAACAGGATGTTACACCAATCACCTGTTGGCCACCTCCACATCCTTCTTTACTACAACAACCTCCTCCACCACCTCCACAACCATCGACCATCACCACCCCCACTACCATCGTCGACCATTTCCACCTCTATCGATCACCACCACCCATCACTGCCACCAGTAACCAACGCCAACCACTTCCACCTCTTCCTCCACTACAACAACCTCCTCCACCACCTCCACAACCGCTGCCCATCGCTACCACCACTACTATTGTCAACCACCTCCACCTCCACCTCCATCGATAATTACCACCTATTGACGCCACCATTGGCGGTCATCGGTAGCCACTGCCAACCACTGTCGGCCATCTCTACCTTTTCCTCCTTTACAACAACCTCTTCTACCACCTCCACAACCATCATCCATCACCACTACCATCATCGACTACCTCCACCGATCACCACTCACCCATCACCTTTACCTCTACCTGTCGGTGCAACCATGTTTCTGCCATTTCATAAAGATCTTTCAAATTGAATCAAACATTAATTTGTATTTCTTTTGTATGAATTGAGTTTTTTCAAACTACCATCAATTATTTCAGATTCCTCATTAAAATTCCGTACTATTATTTATGTATATGAAAATTGTGTAAAAAACTAAAAATGCTTATATATTAAATAATTTAAATATATACTTTATTTGTGTCATTTATAACTATTATATGATATATATAAAATCATCAAACAACTTTTAGGGGAAACTTGTCTAGTCATGTCCTATCCTGTCTCATGTAAAAAACTAATAATGTTGTGAACGTCCTTAGTAGTAGGAGTGTACAGAAAACTGTCAACCTGTAAAACCCGTCCAACCCAATCTGCTAACAACCCAATTAAATCCAATCTGTCAAACCGCTAAACCGCAAACCGCCAAACTGCCATTTATGAGGGTTGATTGGGTTAGGCCTAGCTCAACCCACCAACCCACCGCTAACATATGATTTTTTTATAAAATAATATATATATATATATGTGTGTGTGTGTGTGTGTGTGTGTGTGTGTAAGAATAAAAAATACTAGCCTACTTGGTTTTTGCAAAATTTTGTTTGTTTAGTTAAACGAACTGAACAATGGTCTCGTTCGTTTATTTATGTTCTTGAATGTTCGTTTACGTTTGGGATGGCAGAAAACCCCGAACCCGACGGGGAAACCCGAAACCCGACTAAGTTCGGGTCGGGTCGGGTTAAACAATTTCGGGTCGGGTCGGGTAACGGGGATTTTTTCGGGGATTTTATCGGGTTCGGGGACGGGGCAAGGTATCCCCGCCCCGATATATATATTTATATTATTAAAAATAAAATTATATATATATATATTATAATAAAATTATATATATATTATATAAAAATTATATATATTATATAAAAATTATATATATTATATATAAAATTATTTATATATATTATATATATAATTATTTATATATATATTATATAAAATTATATATATTATGAAATTATATATATAATTATATAAATAAAATATTAAATTATCAGGTCGGGTTCGGGGATCGGGGATTCCCCATCGGGTCGGGTTCGGGGACGGGGCATAAAAAATCCCCGACGGGGCGTCCCGAATAAAAACCCGACGGGGAACGGGGCGGGGACGGGGATGGGTTTCGGTTTCGGGGGCGGGGACGGGGGACGGCAAACCCGCCCCGTTGCCATTCCTAGTTTATATATTAGATATGTCTCTATATTTTGACATTAATATGTAAAATGATTAACTGAATTAAATTTTTAGGATTCTTTTTTTATCCCTCCTAATACCGGGTTTTTTTTCATTTCATTATGTTATTTTTTAGAAACCAAACGTTGATTAATGGTGGTTGTTTTTGTTCATTTGTGTTCATTCTTTTATGTTTGTTTGTTTACGTTCATTTAGCATCTTAACGAACAAACATAAATGAACATGAACAAACATCTTTTTTTAACGAACGAACATGAACACAAAAAGTTGCATTCATTTACCATTCGTTTGTTCGGTTAAGTTAAACGAACGAACATAAACAAGTCTCCGTCCGTGTTCGTTCGGTTCGTTTACTGGCCTAACGGTCGTACTTGATTGATGATTTGGGCGGTGTGGAACATCTATTATTCAAACTTTTGAAGTATTTGATTGATGATTTGAAGTATTTGATTCTAAGACTTAAGGATTGATTATATATTTAGATGATTGTAATAATTAATAACTTCGTTTTATATATTTTTAGTAGTATTTATCGTATTTCATTTCTTAATTTTATGTATATTACCAAACCGCTCAACCCGTCCAACCCGCCACAACCCGCAAGGGTTGAGTTAGGTTAGATTATCATTTTGAATGGGTTGGGTTGATATTTTTTCAAACCGCCATAATTATGTTGGATTGTAAAAATGTCTCAAACCGCCCAATCCAACCCGTGTACACCCCTAGTTCTTAGTAAACAATATGTTGGGTGTTTATTAAGTGTATTCTAGTTATACCCTTTTTTATACAAGGTATTTGAGTAAAGAACGGGATAAAAATTAGGTGGTATATAAGTAAGAAGAATGTATAAGAGCGGTTTACCTAATACTTACCCAGTAAGCGCTTACCAGTAATAGTTATAACTTTCACTTAACTTATCGGGTAAGATTTTAGTTCATTAAAACGGCATCATATGCAACATTTTACATTTTTATCCGGTAAGTGCTTACCGGGTAAAAGTCGTCACTCTCACTTATCGGGTAAAACTCTCGGTCGTTGTCATCGCTCTTACCGGGTAAGATTATCAATTATTGTCATATGCATTTAATAAGGTAAAGTGAGCCGATAAACACTTACCGGATAAACATTTAGTAAACAACCTTTAAATAGCAAGACGAGAGATCGTGTGAGAATAAAAGTTAAGGTGAAAAGGTATGACCTAAGAAGGGATCTGGACTCTTAATCACTTTCAATCTCAAACCCACCCATAAATCGTGTTTGATACAGGGACTGATCTGGAGGGGCGAGCATGGGTCGGATCGGTTAGAAAAACGAAAAACCCAATCGGGTTTCGGGTAGGTTATTTAGGCCCCGAATATTACAATTGGGAGAATCGGATTTTCGGAGTCGGGCCTAGTCGGGTTTCGGGTAAACCCAATTTGTTATTTTTTATTTTTCCTTCAACTTTTTAGAATTCACGTCTTGTGTAATTGTGCAGCAAAAAAAAAAACTAAACGTTGAAACATCTAAATTTTACAGTTTATTAAATTAACAAAACTTGAAAAAGAGGACTAACATAATATTACTATTAATAATTATATGTTTATAAAATTATAATGACTCAAAATCTTAAACAAAACTCCTCGTGCAACGTGCTTCATGCTTGAAACCTTGAATATTAAAAATTAAAGCAGGCGTGAGGATTGAGGAACCGACGATGAGACTTGAGAGACCGAGAAACAACAGAAGTAGATACGATTATGTTTTAGAAAAAGTAATTAAAAAATAGTACTTATATTTAGTAAATTGTTCTCGGGTTTCGGGTCAGATCGGATGACATATATTAAGGCCCTACCCGAACAGATATATACGACCTAAAATTCGGACTTCGAACTTCGGGTATGATCGGGTGGTAAGGGTCGGGTTGTTCGGGTTTTTGTTGGGTCAGTTTTTCGGGTTTAAAGCTGATAAATTGATAAAGAAGTAAAGCTGATAAATTGATAAAGAAATATGTAAATTCTATAAGTTCATATAAAACAAAATTAATTTGTATTTTATGACTTTATATTAATAAAAGAAAAAACTTCAAAACGTGTATTATTCATATGTTCATAGTATCTTATCTTAAAATGTTTGCGGCGCCGAAACAAACCAGGCGCCGAAAAACATGTTAAATATAATTTCATGTCGGCTTAATTTGTCTGTTTCCTATAATTAATTCTTTAAATTACCAAAAACACCCTCAACATTACCACACACTAAAATGCACACGTGTATTTGAAATCACATATATTTTCACGTCATTTTCATTTGAAACCCCCATTTGTCTCTCACTTTCCACCCCAACCTCCTATTTAAACCCCTCTCCTTCCTCCCACAATATCCAAATCAAATATTCGACATGGGAAGCCTCGGTGACTGGCCTGAACCCGTGGTTTGTGTGCAATCTTTATCTGAAAGTGGGGATCTCGTGATTCCTGACCAATACGTCAAGCCGCCACTCGAGAGGCCGTCTTTATGCTTCACTGACATAAATATACCGGTCATCAATCTGCTTGGTTTGGTCACTTCACGTGAAACAACCATGAAGCAGATTTCGGTGGCGTGTCGTGAATGGGGATTTTTCCAGTTAGTGAATCATGGAGTGAGGGCGGAGTTAGTTGACGGGGCACGAGAAATTTGGCGGGAGTTTTTTCATGAACCAATGGAAGTGAAGCAAAAGTATGCAAACTCGCCCAAGACTTACGAAGGGTTTGGAAGTAGATTAGGGGTTGAGAAAGGGGCAATTCTTGACTGGAATGATTACTACTATCTCAACTATCTTTCTCTTTCTCATACAAAGTGGCCTTCCCAACCACCTTCCCTCAGGTAACCTTCGAGAAAATTTATGGTTTTATCATTTTTATTTCATGATTATGTTTATATTACGGAATGAAATGAAGAAAGTGATAATGGGTGTAAGAAGATACGTGTGATTATTTTTTTAGATTATTATGCTTGATTTTTTACTTTAAATAATTCACCGTTTTATGAAATATAGAAGGGAAAAAAACACTATACTTTTCAAGATAAATGATTTGGACGAAAAGATGCGACAAAATGATGTAATGGTGAATGATTCTTTTTGCATGTACAATTTTATGATTTGTCCAAAATCATTCATTCTTATAAACTATAATGTTTTTCTTTTATGTTTTGCATTTCACAAGAATGATGATTAGTGTACAATAAAAATTAGTTTTTGAGCATCGGATTAGGAATTACTTTGTTTGTATTGGAACATGGGTTGTTGGTACATTTAACCATTTTGGAATATAAAAACACAAACATTTAGGTGGTAATATTTAGGATAAACTTGAATTAATAAAATAATATATTTTAATTACAGTTTAATAAAAAAAATAGACATTTTCTTTGGATGGAAGTATTGAACAAATAATATCTTTGATCATGTCTTCATCGGTGGTATATATGGATTCTTAATGTAGGGAAGTGATGGAGGAATACTCAAATGAAATATTAAGACTGGGTGCAGTTTTATTGAAGATATTTTCAATAAATCTCGGACTAAAAGAAGATCATCTTCATAATGCCTTTGGTGGAAGGGATGTTGGAGCTTGCTTGAGAGCGAATTTCTATCCAAAATGCCCACAACCTGACTTAACCCTAGGGTTATCATCTCACTCGGATCCTGGTGGCATGACATTTCTACTTCCCGATGAACAAGTTTGTGGACTCCAAATCAGAAAAAACAATCAGTGGATCACTGTCAAACCTACACATCATGCCATTATTGTTAATATCGGAGACCAACTTCAAGTAATTCTCCCTCTAGCCGAAATATTTGAATTGTCAATTTGTTTCATTTTTAATTCAGCTAAAAACTTATTTAATTTAACTTAAAAAGAGGTTTTTGATAAAAAGAAATAACTATATCCTTAGATTCAGAAAACCTAATTTCATAGTTCAGGGATTTAATCACTTAACATGGGAAAATTCGTTGGGTTTTTTTTCCCATTTAAATTAACATTTTGTTATAAAAAAACTCGTTATTCAATATAAAAATACAAGTAATAATCGGACTTGTTTAAAGAAAAGTAGTATATAAAGATGTTGTTCGAGTTCGTGTGTCTTATCGTAATATAAAATGTTGATATCTGGGTGTTTGTGATTGTAGGTTTTGAGCAATGCGATATATAAGAGTGTGGAGCATAGAGTGATAGTGAACCCGGATAAAGAGAGAGTGTCTTTGGCTTATTTCTATAATCCAAAGAATAATTTACTGATTCAACCGATATCAGAACTTGTCACATTGGAAACACCTGCCCTTTATCCACCGATGACATTTGATGAATATAGACGTTTCATACGCACAAAAGGTCCACATGGAAAATTACAAGTGGAGTCTTTAAAATCTCCAAGATAATATGTAATCATCAATGTTTTATAATAAAGGAAATATACTTTATTTTTGGTAAAATAGTTGTAATATAAATTTGATTAAAATAATATTTTGAAATAATATGAATCTAAGACATATTTTTCAGGTATTATCATACAATACACGAAAATTATTTGTATATAAATTGAATCACTACAAAACAGAACACTTTCACCGACGAAAAAAATCCATCGCTACAGGTGGAATCCGTCGGTGAAAGTCTGTCACAAAGTATGTCGAGGGAAAAGGTATCACCGAAGGATAACTGACGGTTGTAATTACCGACGGATCATTGACGGTTGGAGGTCACCCACATATCCAAACACCGCCGGATCACCAACAACTAACAATATCGACTTATCATCGATGGCGGCAAATATCGACAGATTTCACCGACGATCAAATTCTAATTTACAGACGAAAATCCATCAACCGGGGATCCTGACTTGTCCCAAATCCAAACAAGCAGTCCTTGTGTCGGTCTCCAGTACTACACTCCTACAACCCTAGATCATCAGTGGGAATGGTGTTGGAATTTGAGTCGTCATGTGTCTCCTACCTAAGTCGTGCACACGTCTCCTGCGGTTCACCAAAAAAAAATGTGTTAGCTAACATGTAAACAGTTCGACAACATAACGACTGAAATTTGAATATATCTGTTACATGTCTTAACAAACTACATCCAAGTCTAACGTTCGCCCAATAATGACAGCCTAAACTAATAGTTATGTATTTTATAAAACTAACCAATCCTATAAAACAAATTAACTCAAGTACGAAAATTGAACTATGTCGCTGTTTTAGCCGCATTCGGGTAAATGTAGATCATAGGAACCGTGGACAGACCGATTGCATCCTGAACGGGCTTCTTGTTGGTGCAGTGGATCCTGTCAAAAAACTTAACAACAGTGGGCTCACGGCCCATACATCTCTACAATAGACAACTTAAGTTGTTTTTTTGGAAAGGGTATCCTGGGCCTATGGCCCAGACTAATCCCTGGCAATTAGGGCCTTTGGCCCAGCTGCTAAAGCGTGCAACCCTGAGATTATCCTCAGTGGCCACAAGTGCTGCTAGTGGGGCTCGAACCCGGGTTGAGCGCTATGAACTCCCCAAGCCTTTACCACCACGCCACAACCCTTGTGGTTAACTTAAGTTGTTAGTAGACAAGAAAATCATATATATTCATAAACTATATACATTTTGTTGGTCTTGGAATGTAATGACTAACACATGTATGTTTGTAGAAGGGGGGTTTGAATACAAATATAACAAAATTTTCACTTTTCAATTCTATATTTTGAATTAAAACAAGAAGTACAGATTTGTTGTAGAAACTAGTAAGGTAAGACCAGATCCTAAACAATTTGACTGGTGACAAATTTGCTAACAAATGAAAGAGTGAGAGAAAAAGTTACTCTTTCAGATCTATAGTACCAAGATAGTCCTTCAGATGGTGACACCGAGTTTGTCTAAGAAACTATCACTCGGAATTTCTCTCAAAACGGGTGAGTTGCAACAAATGACAAGGATAATCTTTTATAGTCATCATTGCATTAAATGTTGTTGTCCAACTTTAACGCGTGTCTTTATCTAATTTGTTGATCCATGCGTGCTTGTACGCTTCATTTCAGCTTTTGAAGTTGATATAGACACTAGTTAACCTAACACATCCTTCTATATAAGAGGGAACAGTAAAGAAAATATGGGTACTAATAAAATAGTTGTAAAAACCCCAAAATTTTAAATATAAAAATAAACAAATAGTTTTATAGGCGTCTTTAATAATTTTATAAAGAAAATGATGATGACCTAAAATAATGAGTAAATTAATTAATTAATTAGAAGTCTTAAAACATTTGTAGGACTTTTTAAGTTATGTCTAACCATTATTTATATGTGTGTGACATGTCACGATTATTCATTTATAAATTTTAAAAGAGACGTTTTGCCCATAAACTTTATTACATTGCAAGCTATTTATTTTAGCCATTTTGATAAGTATTCAGCTTTCAAAATAATATGAATTGTGCTGCACATTTTATATCGATTAACTTCAAGAAATATTATAACAACGATTCGAGAACTATTATTACGACGATGTGTACTTATGTATTATAATAATATGTCAAGAAAATGTTTGAGTAAAATATGAGATACAATTATATTGGGGGTTGACCAATAAAAACTGTTAAGATCTAGTCATGCTAAGATTGTTAGGAAGTAATGATCAATTTAGTCACGATTATTTAAGGTGCTTAAGTATGGTATGAATTGTCATGTAGGTTGTGGTTTTTGATAAAACGACATATCAAGTGCTAACGATTCAAGGTGAATACATTATGTGATTTTTTTAGGATATATACATGAATATTACAAAGTATTTTATCCATGATATTTGCATGATGTGTTTATATGCATACGATGATAACTTGATTGTATTGATGTACATGATATTCAAGTATATTCACGATATGAAAGATGTTAACGATGATGAGAAATATTAAGATGACTTGATATTATTGATATGGTATTCAAGTATATAATGTGAAAGATAATGATGATATGTATGTGATTTATATTCTCACTTGCATAAGATGATATTGCATGTCATGGTGACTTGCATTAATAAGTGAGTATTACAAATAAATGGTATGCAACTAGTATGATTCAGCAAGGTTCGTCTACTGTACGGGGTGGGTTGGACATTTAAGAAGAGCTTGAAATTCCAATGTCTTGAAGTCCTCATCCATAGAATACGCGCCACATATGCAAAGAAAAATGGTGAGCCGACAACACACTCGCAAGATAATAATTAAAACGTGCTAAAAACTATTATATATGTATGATGAGATTTGCATTAATAAGTGAGTATTACAAATAATGGTACGCAACTAGTATGACACGACAAGGGTCGTCCACCGTACGAGGTGGGTTGGACATGTAAGAAGGTATTGTAATTCCAAGGTCTTGAAGTCTTCGTCCATAAAATACACCACATACGCAAAGAAAAGTGATGAGCCGAGGCCTCACTTGCAAGATAATAATTAAAACATGCTAAAACACTATTATGTGTGCATGTTATCATGAAACCATATTGTATTCACTAAGCTTTTAGCTTATACTATACATGTATATATCTTGTTAGAAGATGAACATGATTGAAGGAGACGATGAATATGCTGAAGGTTTGAAACCTCGATATATTGATTGAGAGAAAACGTACAGAGTGTAAAGTAAATAATGAGAGAGCTTAAACTAGACTATAAAATACAAACTATTTATACAAAGACTATATGGGCCTGGGCCTTATATGGACATGGGCCTGGGCCCTCTACACATATACATTAACATCCCCCCTCAAACTCAATCGGGAGAAGAATGAGCCAGATGGAGTTTGGAAACTAGATCACGAAACCGTCCTGGTAGATGAGCTTTAGTGAAAATGTCGAACGGTTGATCAAGAGTTGAAATAGGAAGAAGCTAAATAGTCTTATGAGTCACATGTTGACGAACAAAGTGGCAGTCAATTTCAATATGCTTTGTTCGCTCGTGGAAGACATCATTGTGAACAATCTGAATTGCACTGTTGTTGTCACACCACAATGGAGTAAGAGATTGTTGAGGAGCCCCCATGTCAGAGAGTAGCCAGCGTAACCACACAAGTTCTTGAGCCATGTCCGCTAGTGCTCGATACTCAGCTTCAGTACTGGATCGAGCTGTGAGAGATTGTTTCTTGCTTCGCCAAGATATAATAGAGTCGCCAAGAAAGAAACAGTAGCCGGTAGTGGAGCGACGATCAGTCATGTCACTGTCCCAATCAGCATCAGAAAAACCTCGCAAAATCAATGATGAGGTGGATGGAAAATGAAGGCCATGAAACATGGTCCCTTTTAAATATCAAAGAATGCGCAGGACAACAACGTAGTGATCAGAACAGGGTACAAACATGAACTGACTGACAGTATGAACAACATAGGCAATATCAAGCCGAGTCACTGTCAGATAGACAAGTGACCCCACTAACTGGAGATATAAAGTAGGATCACGCAGAGGAGGTCCAACATTTGGAGCCAAATGAAGGTTGTGCTCAAGAGGAGTGGATGCCGTTTTGTTGTCAGTAATCCCAACTTTTGACAAAAGATCTAAGGTGTATTTGTCTTGACAAAGATAAATTCCCGATGGATTTGAGAACACCTCAAGACCAAGAAAATAGTGTAAAGAACCAAGATCCTTCATCTCAAAACAGGAGCTGAGAGATGACTTCAGATTTGTTATGCCTGTAGAGTCACTGCCAGTAATAATCATATCATCCACATACAGGAGAAGTAAGATTGTGCCAGCCTCAGTGGTCCGAGTAAACAGTCCTGAATCATAGTTTCTGGGTGAGAAGCCCAAAGAGGTGACTGTGGAACTGAATTTCTCAAACCAAGCTCGCGGAGCTTGCTTGAGTCCATAAAGAGCCTTCCGAAGACGACAAACATGACCTTGTGGAAGTCGAACGCCTGGAGGAGGTGTCATATAGACTTCCTCAGATAAGTCACCGTTCAAGAAGGCATTCTTAACATCCATCTGAAAGAGAGGCCATTGTTTGGTAGCTGCAATGGCTAGGAGACTGCGAACAGAGGTGACTCGAGAAACAAGTGCAAATGTCTCCTCACAATCAATGCCGTACTCTTGATTGAAGCCCTTGGCCACAAGACGAGCTTTGTACCGATCAATAGAGCCATCGGATTTTGTCTTGATTTTAAACACCCATTTGGAGCCAATGGGTGACTTGCCTGGTGGAAGATGGACAGATTCCCATGTCTGAGCTTTGTCAAGAGCATTAAGTTCCTCATCCATAGCTTTCTGCCAATCAGGGTTAGAGGAGGCTTCCTTGTAGGAAGTAGGTTCATGATTTGACAGTAGAGTAGCATAAACATGATAATCACGGAGATGAGAAGGAACTTGTCTTACCCAATCTGATCGTCTAACATTCTGAGATTGAGAAGTTTTAGGAGACAGAGACTCAGCAGGCACCTCAGATGTTGGCTGTGCGGATGGAGCAGATGATTGATGTTGATCAGGAATACTAGTAGAGGCAGGTTGTGTAGGGGTAGTAGACTCTGAAGGAGAGGAAGACTCATAAGGAGTTAGAACAACAGGTGAAGGTGATATGATGTCAGACTGGAGTGAGTCCAATGAGACGGAGGCATCAGTGAAGAACGGAGTGGTGAAGTTAGGAGACTCACGAAACTTGGATATAGAAGAAAAAGGAACATGTTCCCAGAAGGTAACATGACGAGATATACGAAGACGCTGGGAGATAGGATCCCAGCAGCGATAACCCTTGTGTTCAATACCATATCCAAGGAAGAAGCAAAGTCTGGAGCGATGTTCAAGTTTGGTATGTTCATGAGATTGTAATTGAACAAAACAAGCATTACCCCAAACTTTTAGAAGTTCATAGGCAGGGGTGACCTTATAAATAGCCTCATAAGGAGACTTATTATTAAGGATGGGAGTAGGGTGACGATTGATAGTATAAACTGCAGTGAAAGAAGCTTCACCCCAAAAACGTTCTGGACATTTAGCAGAGATGAGAAGAGTGTGAACCGTATCAAGAATATGACGGTGTTTGCGTTCGGCACGACCATTTTGAGGAGATGTGCCGGGACATGAGTACTGAGAGAGAGTCCCCTGAGATTGAAGAAAGGAGAGAAGAGATGACTCTTTGTATTCCATAGCATTGTCAGCTCTAAGAATCTTTATGGATTTTGGGAACTGGGTGTGAATCATCCGGGCAAACATAATATAAATTTTGGGTAGTTCCGAACGATGTTTCATTAGATATATCCATGTGAAACGTGTATGGTCATCAATAAAAATAACAAAATATCGAGCACCCCCCATGGATGGATGTGGTGCTGGTCCCCATACATCAGAATGAATAAGATCAAAAGAAGAAGTAGAACTAAACTCATTCAATTCAAAAGGTAAAGCATGATGTTTGCCAAGTTTGCATGATAAACAAGAAATATTGTTAGTTGATACACAATTTCCTAACAACCCTAAATGAGCTGATGATTTTATTCTGGCTAGAGATAAGTGACCCAGCCGGGCATGCCACAACTCAAAAGAAGAAGTGCTGGAAACGGAAGCAACAAGACTTGAAGAGGGTAATGGAAGACGAAGGTAGACTACTTCAATCATCCGTCCAACTTTACGGCCGAGTCCAAGGATCTGCTTGGTCTTTGGATCCTATACAACACAACCAGAAGAATGAAATAAAATGATCAAATTAGATTCAAGAAGCTGCGCAATCGAAACTAAGCTCAGAGATAGTTTCGGAACATTTAGAACACCCGGTAATTGTATATGAGGAGTGAAAACATTTCCACTAAAGGATACCGGTAGGCCAGTGTTGTTAGCAGTTCTGACTGACGTAAATTGCTGAGGTGGTTTCTTAGAAACGAAACCATCAGTGCAAGGTGTCATATGATTGCAACACCCAGATTCAAAAAGTCATACGTTACCTGATGCAGCTGAGTGTGGAGAATTCATACCCATAGCACCAGACATGATCTGCTCCATGAGTTCCTGATTGCGACGCATCAGTTCCATTAGGTCAGGTGAGGAGGCTGGAGAAACCTCAGTATTAGCAATAGTAGACCCAGCAATGGCGTGAGCCCGGTTCTGAGGACCAGTGTGCTTTGAGTTCTTCGGGCAGTCAGACTCATAATGACGCGGATGAGTGATACCACACCTTCGACACTTACGGATAGAACAATCAAGGAGAAGGTGAGCAGTAGAATGGCAAAAGGCACACTCAGATGTGTTCGTCTTTCCCACAGATTTGGAATGATTGTTGTTGGTCCATTTGCCTTTGGACTTGGGATGAGACGTGTAGAGAACGCTATCAGTAGCGGGCATCGGTGATCACATGTGAAGACGGGTTTCTTCACCTATCAATTCTGATATTGCTTCTTCAATAGTAGGTAATGGCTGCCTATGAAGAAGAGAAACATGAACATTCTCAAATTTGTCAGTAAGACCCATCAGAATAGTAATCAAATGTAGTTGGTTGAAGTAGGCGGTGAATTGTTGAGCTGTGTCATCAAAAATCTGTGGTGCTCCAAGACTTATATGATATCTAAGAGACTGCATTTCAGAGATATAAGAGTTTATGGATTGATCAGGAAGCTGACGTTTGCTCTGAAAAGTGGTCCACAGTTGATACTGATGAGATAGGCCCGATGACGTGTACCATTTGGCGAGAAAATCCCAGAGACTTTTGGCAGTAAGGTAACCGAGAAACTGTTGGTTGATCTCAAGAGTAGTGGAGGCATTAATGAAGCCCAGAATATGAGCATTATTGATGTCCCACTCATTCATGCGTTTTGCAAAGTCAACAGCATTCTTAGTTGGTTCCTGAACTGGAACTTTGGATGCACCATTAACATAGGTGTAAAGGCCATGGGATTTTAGCAGAATTGTCATATGATGATGCTAGAGAATGTAGTTGCTACCATTGAAAATAACCGAGATGGGATTTGAGTGACTGAGATTGGCAGCCATAGAAGTGAGAAACAGTTCAGACCGATATAGACCGGTAAAGAAGTACGACCGGTATAGAGTGCTTCGACCGGTAAAGGTGTCGAACGGTAGGATGGTTCGACCGGTAAAAAAAATTGCGACCGGTAGGGTGGACCGGTAAAATTTTCAACCGGTAGAAAGTCGACCGGTAGGATGTTCGACCGATAGAAAGTCGACCGGTAGGATGTTCGACCGATAGAATGTTCGACCGGTAGGATGTTCGACCGGTAGGATGTTCGACCAATAGTTCTTCCAGTCTGCGGCTAGGGTTGTGATGCGATGAACAGTAACCTCGATAGAGTGCGGCGATGAACAGTAACCTCGATGAACAGTAAAACGGCGATAAATAGAACAAAGATAATGGTGAGATTGCAAACAAACCTAGAACTCTGATACCATGTTAGAAGATGAATATGATTGAAGGAGACGATGAATATGCTGAAGGTTTGAAACCTCGATATATTGATTGAGAGAAAACGTACAGAGTGTAAAGTAAATAATGAGAGAGCTTAACCTAGACTATAAAATACAAACTATTTATACAAAGACTATATGGGCCTGGGCCTTATATGGACATGGGCCTGGGCCCTCTACACATATACATTAATATATCTCAAGTGCCGATTGTCATTAGGAGATTCGAATGAAGAAAGATGGGACTATGTTTTGGATTATTCTAGTTTAAATATTTTAATTAGCAATGATTATGTTAAAGTATTTTACTTCACTGTCGAGAAACGAAAGAAGACTTCCATCTCCAAGTTTAACTCAGACGTAGCTCCCTTCTTTTTGGGTGTGAAGCAGTGTCAAACCAAAATACCCAACAAGCATTAGCTCTCCCGCTTCTGTGATTATGTAATGAGTTTTTAAGATTGTATTTTTATTCAAGGCGTACGTTATCAATATTTACGTCACAACACTCGATGGAAATCAGGGCGTGACAATAGTACTTTAGAACTTACTTTGTCTGACATGTCAAGCATGTTCCTATACCAAGATGAGAGTTGGTGAGCCAAACTTGCTGATTAAGTTTGCACTTCAATTTCGGCTTGCCAAAAGTAGTATTTGTCAGACTACTTTTTTGACTTCATGTTGTTTTGATCTTCTTTTGGCTAGATGACAATCCAATCTGCTTCGGTGACGGCCTTGACTTCACTTCAACTAGTATTTGATAAGGTCTTTTTTATTCTTGGATTAATACAGATAGTTACATGACTTTTACAAAAGAAAAATCCTATTTACCTTTCTGAAATAGAAGCTACAGATAGTATTCCATCTTAGAATTTTTATGAAGTATGGGCATTCGGATGATACATATAAACTTAGAGTATTTGTGGGTTTATGAGAATCAATATTAAATGATCAAGTTAATGAATCAATCGAATTCATTCATTCGGATGAAGACTTATCAAATCTGAGATTTGATCCCAAAATATTGTTTAAGATGTAAATCCGAAAGTGACTCTTTGAGTATTAAAATCCTAGACCTTATGATCACAAATCCGTTTACAAGACTAGATTCGGATTTTAATACTCTTTGATATATCTGATGGGTGTTATAATTCAGATTTAACAATTACAAGGTAAGGAATAAGAAATTTCTTCTAAGTGTTTGACCGGATGTTATTTGTATTATTGTCAAATCCGATGGTTGAGACTAACACGTTTAGTATAATAGATGATGAATTACCATGTGATCCCGATGTTGAACGAAACTAATCGATCTTCTAGTGTGCCTAGACAACATCCCCTCATATTGGGTGGCCTGATTGGCCCTAGATTGACGTATAAACGCAAAAATATCCCTTATTTGTTAAGAAATAACACATAAATCAGTATAAAACTGTTACAAAATATTACAAAGATTCAACCACGTACCTGATCAATCATTTCTATCTAATGTGTTTACGATCCGGTCCAGGTGGTGCCCCCTAAGATGTGTGAAATGTTGAATGTCGAAGGTCACCCCATCTATGTCTAATGCCCGTCTCTTGGTTCATTTACGTGCATCCCTCATCTGCATCCATCATCGGATCTTAGCTAAACTTACCTTGCATACGCATTGTTTGTATTAAATAAAAAAAATTTGAAACATAAAGTTTGCATTATACTATGTACAAACCCGAAAATGCTCAAATATAAGCCTAATGTGAGCCTCAACGACATCCCTGTAGTGAGTCCACATACCACTGAACATGGACCTAAAGATGGAGGTGACCTCCCAGACAGTAGGTGTGTCTAGAAACCATCACAATTACAAAATATACAACACAAAAGACAATAGTATCAATTTATTATGTACTATAATAAAACCTTATACAACATCTACTTTACCCGTTGCCTACCACCTGGACGGACGATCGCCAACTAGGATGACGAGGTCTCTACATTGAAGTATTGGGGCCTTTAGTCCTCAACCCTGATCCAGGGGACGGGGACACAACCTCCGTCTCATCCCCCTACTAGATTTGTTCCAGTCCATCGGTGGAAGTGTCAACGACGTAATCGTCAGACTCGTTGACATGGGGTTGGGTAACTACGCTCGACAGAGCTGCTGTTGCCCCTGCTAGAGCCTCTACTCCTATTGTTGTGTGCCATCTTCAAATAGAAAATAGGTTCATTTTCGTTATCAGACGAATGACCAGAGAAAAAAGGTTCCTTTTCGTTATCTGAATCATCGTCTTTGTCTTCATATTCTTATTCTTCGTCACTAACTTCATAAGTGTGCAACCCTCATTTGGTGTTCGTACCTATTAAAGACATATGATGATGATGATGGTCTAAAGTGGATCTAAACGTTGGAACGGAAATGACTTCCAAATGAAATAAAAAAGAGTGTATTGATGATCACATTCCAACTGGTACTTAAAAAAAGACGAATCTACAGGAGTTGCGTAATCAACCAGTAGCTTCTTTAGTGGGAAGCAAGTCGTGTTGGAGAAACTTGAGCCAAAAAATCTCATGTCTTCTTTAGATAACCTCAACTCCAGTTCTGGTTCAGATGACAAGTGGTGGTTGTGGCTGGATGACAACAAGTGTTGGTGATGGTTGTGTGGTTGCCGAGAGCTCTCATTAAGGGTTTCACAGCTGATAGAGGTTGAAACATTAATTTATTTATTATTTATTATAAATTATTACATAAAATATAATTATTAATTATAACTTAGTCATTAATAATAATCAGAGTAAACTTCACTGGTGGTCCCTAATGTTTGTCTCTAAGCTTCGAAACTTGGATTTGATCCCTCATGTTCGTCATTTCATAACGGTTTTGGCCCGTCCTCCTAGAAAACGTTAACTTTTTCGTTAAGTCCGTCATAGATGAGGGGTATTTTAGGCATCAGAAAATATTTAAAACGACTAAAATACCCCAAATTTAATTGGAATTAACCGAAAAAAATTACGACTGTTAGGAGGAGGGACCAAAACCAAATCATAGTTTTTTTATTTTTCAGGTTTTGATTTGTACTTCTTTGTAACATTAATCATATGGTTTTTATTAAAAAAATACATATTTTAACCATTCAAATAATTAAATCATTGTTTCAATATATAACCTGAATAATATATAGTAATATTAATATAATTTATAAAAATTGTGATATATATAAT
This sequence comes from Arctium minus, assembly GCA_954870635.1. Classification (NCBI taxonomy): domain Eukaryota; kingdom Viridiplantae; phylum Streptophyta; class Magnoliopsida; order Asterales; family Asteraceae; genus Arctium; species Arctium minus. Next base: position 151,289,957 of record OX941081.1, read on the forward strand.
ACGAACATACAATAAAAAATTATGGTTATAATAAAGTTATAAATAAAACAAAAAAATATAAAATATAACTAGGAATGGCAACGGGGCGGGTTTGCCGTCCCACGTCCCCGTCCCCGAAACTGAAATGCATCCCCGTCCCCGCCCCGTTCCCCGTCGGGTTTTTATTCGGGGCGCCCCGTCGGGGATTTTTTATTCCCCGTCCCTGACCCGATGGGGAATCCCCGAACCCGACCCGAACATTGGGAAAAAAAATCCAAGAATAAAAATGGATGGAAAATCATGTCGAAATGCGATGTAAATTAAAATTGGTGCTCCAAACACAATCCAAAAATCTAAATTAAAATTGTTGCTCAAAGCACAATCTAAATTGGAGTCCAAACACAATCCAAAATCAAGTTTAACACTTAACAGTTAACACAACTAAACATAAACTTGTTCCGACGAAGACACAAACAAAATACTTCATCACATCAACTCATCCAAAGACGTCGTGCCACTTTCTTTAGTACATCCCTACATTAAGAAATCCATCAATAAATCAACCCTAAAAATCTAAACATATTTATATTAAATATTAATAATATATATATAATTTTATTTTTATTAATATATATATATATATATATATATCGGGGTGGGGCGGGGATTCCTTGCCCCGAACCTGAACCCAATAAAATCCCCGAAATTTTCCCCGTTACCTGACCCGACCCGAAATTGTCTAACCCGACCCGACCCGAACTTAGCTGGGTTTCGGGTTTCCCCGTCGGGTTCGGGGTTTTCTGTCATCCCTAAATATAACGAAGTTATAATCATAAGGGTTATGGTGTATTGGTTAAGGCCCTAGGGACGTGGTGGAATATTTCATCTGCCCAGGGTTCGAATCCAAATGTACACAACAATTGTGGCCACTGAGGTTTAATCAAGGTTGATGTTTTACAATCATAATTTGCCAAAGGATTAGTCTAGGCATAACTTAGGACATCCTGCCAAAAAAAACAAAGTTATAAAACTATAAAATAAAACAAAATTAATAAAACTTATATATATATATATATGTTAGGTCTGATTTTATAGTAATCATTGTATTTATAGGGCTTGGTCAAATACTGTGTTTAGTGCTTATTCTGTGTTGTATTGACCAAGGGTATTTAAGTCCCTTTGGTCTTTGTGTCTTGTAAGTTTCACACGCACAATATTGAGATAATATACTTTGCGCTTTCAAGTCTCTCTCTCTCTCTACTTTTTCTCTCTAAAGAATCAGTGATCTTGGACTCTCAATTGGTATCAGAGCCAACTGAATCTTGAGAGGATTGAGAGATTGTTTTTCTTAATCTGAATTTGTGATTGAAATCGAAAATTTAATCGATTTTCTTGAATTTTTTCAAGAAAATCTCGTTTTCTTGATTTTTCATCAAATTTGGAAGTGTTTGTGGTCGAATTTGGTTGATTTTGATTTCTTTAGATGCGTTTTTAATATTCGATCATACTTGATTCATATTGGTTTGCATAAAATTCAAGTTTAGATATTCGATTTTGAGATTTTGCGTTTTTCTGAAAGTTGTTTTCAACGTACTGTTTCATTCAAGTTTTTGAGTTTTTGTTGTTTTTTATTCGAATTTGTTAGTTAAAAGTTGTTAGAATTGTGTTTTCGAAAGTTAGTGTGTGTTTTTCTTGGTTAATTTTCAAAGTTGTAGTTGATTTTACGCAAATTGTGTGTTTGCGCTTCATTCATGAACTTTGCGTTCCATTCATACTGCTTTGCGCTTCATTCAAGTTACTTTGCGTTTGTTCTTAGTTGATTTGCATATTCTACTAACTTTGTTCTTGTGTTTCAGGTTTTCGGTTCACATTGAACCCGCAAAGCTCATTGTGCGTTTCAGGCTACAGACGCAAACATCAGTTTGCATATCCTCTGTGACCAGCAAAGTCATCTTGCGTTTCCCATTGCAAACGCAAACCTCAGTTTGCGTTTCCCACAACACCCGCAAACCTCAGTTTGCGTCTCTCTCTTCACCCGCAAAACTAAAGTCTGCGGATCCTTCCTCACCCGCAAATCTCAGTTTGCGTTTCTGTCTTCACCCGCAAAGCTCCACTTTGCGGGTCTCCCTGTCTAAAAAAAAAAAAAAAAAAAAAAGAGTCTGGAAATTTTTTTTAGTGTGTCATCTATTTTCTTTAAAAACTTTGTATCATAACAAGTGTTTTTCAAATTTACAATTTTTAATTTTTTTTCGAATTTTTTCAATTCAATCTGATTTTTGATTTTCTGATTCATCAGAAATGGATTATGCCAAATTTGCTCTCCAAGCTAGGTTATACTCCAATGATCTGATGATGCAATTAGGAACAGATACTCGTCCACCAGTCTTAATCAACGAAGATGAGTTTACACAGTGGCAAGATAGGTTCATAAATTTCATTGAGCGTCAGACAAATGGAGAAAATATGATGAAGTCGTTTACTGAAGGACCATTCATCAAGCCAAAAGATGACATTCCTTTGACTGCTGATGAAATCAACCGCGAAAAAACCGATAGAGAAGCAAAGTCTAATTTGATGCTAGCTCTGCCTAACACGATCTACAATCGAATTGACTGTTTCAAACATAATCCGAATATGATGTGGACTCAGTTAGAAAAGATCATGCTTGGGTCATCAGTTGCTACTCAGATACGCCAGACACGCTTCATGAACAACTTTGAGGAATTTAAGGCAAAGGACAATGAATCTCTGAAGGCTATCTTTGACCGATTTTGTGCTGTGATTAATGATCTTAGAAAGATTAAAGTGGAAAAGACTGATCTGGAGACGAATTTGAAGTTCCTTAATTCTCTTCAGCCTGAGTGAGCATGTCATAGACTGAGGAACGATGTTTGGATATCTACAATGCATATTCAGGAACTGTATGAGATTATGCTGACTGATGAGAGTTTGGTACTGGAAAAGAAGGCCAAGCTGGATAAAAAGAACAAGAAAACAGTTGATCTGGTTGCTCTTCTCTCGAAGCAACTGAATGAACAAGCATTGTCTGATAACGCTTACACCGGGTTAACTGATGACGATGGAGAGGCATTACAGAAAGCGATGATCCTTCTTTCTCAGCATTACCAAAAAAAATTCCAACCTAGATCGGGTTCCAACTTTTCTCGCTTCACTTCCAGTTCTAAAGTCAAAGTGCCCGAGCCAAAGACTGCTACCTGCTACAACTGTGGAAAGCCGGGACACATTGCAAAGGAGTGTCGAGCAAAGAAGGTCAAGGACTCAGCTTATTACAGAAAGAAATTGGAACTGACCGAGAAAAGAGAGAACGGAACTGCTTTGCTAGCCGAGGAAGAATTCTGGCTGGATTATTCCGATGATGAAGCATCAAACGTCGAGATCGCTCAGATGTGCTTGATCAGAGATGATCAGTCAGATGATTCTGATTCTGATTCTGATGCTGATGAGGTATACTCTAAATTTGATTTTAATTTCATTACCTCTCAGTTTGATATCATAATTAATGCTTTGTCTGATTTACGTTCAAAACTCTTATCTGAAAAGAATCTAAACTCTGAAAAGTCAGATTTAATTGAAAAGCTGAAAATTTCTTTGAAGGATGAAAAATCTATTTTAGAAAATACTAAAGACATTTTTCAAAAGAAATTAGATGCTTTGGAAAATTCTAACAAGACTTATCTTGAATCTTTGACATCATTGACTACTTTAAAAGATGAGTTTTCTGATAAAATAATTAAGTTAGAAGAAAAGCTTTATCGAAGAGACCAATCTGAACAAACAATTTATATGAACAAACCGAGGAGTGAAGAGGCTTTAAAACAAAGGTGGGGACTTGGTTTTGAAAATCTTCATTGTTTAAACAATGCGATTGAAAAATCCCCAACTTTATATAAATACGATTATCTGACTTTTGCTCATTATGCTCCTCAATTTAAAATTGATTGGATGAATGAGAAGCAAGTGTTATAAATCGAAAATGAGAAAAGGATAAATAACAAGAAAAATGAAATTCCTTTTGTTTATACAAGTGAAAATGCAAAATATTTTCCTGAAAAATCAAGAAGAGGAAAAAGAGTTTTAAATGATATATCTCCTATCAAATCTTCAATATCTAATGATTTTATTGCTCCTTATGCACCTGATACTGATAAGGAAAATATTTCTCCAATCATTTATGATTCGAAGAAATATACTCCTCCATTAATATTAGAAGGAAAAATCATAGATCTTGAAGATCAGATAGAAGATCAAAATATTTTGAAGAAAATTGAATCTGATATTATTCTTTCTTTCATGACGTCTAGTCTTGAAGAAAATTTATTTTCTCAAAAATCATATTCTATTTCTAGCCTATCTTCTGATTCTAAGGAAAATAAAAAGGAAATTTCTAATTTTAAAATCTTTTCTCAAAATTCTTCTGACTCCGAGGCAAATTCAGATTTATTAGTTGATCAGATTGGTTGCTTGGATAAATTTATTTCTTCTGATTTAAATATTAAGTCTAAAATTCTTGATGATTCTTTTACGCTCAATGATCAATATTATAAACCTAAGCGTAAAAGAAGACGGTCAAAGAAGTCAAAGAAACGAGATACAATTCTTTCTGACAGTTCTAATTCTTCCAATACAATTCTTACAGATAGGGCTTTGAGTGCTCGATCAAAGAAGCAGATCTGGAAAGCGAAGCTGAAATCTACTGATTCTATGTTTGATGGAGATTTATATGTAGACAAGTATTATAAAAGTGATTCATTTGCTTCTTGTAATAAGATTTCTAAATACTCTATTAAGCAAATGATTCAGATTTTCAAAAATGTCTCATATTCGTCTTCCGATTCTAGTTCAGATAATTATGCTTTCTCTACTGATGGTTGTGATTATTTCTCTGATCATATTCCTCGTGCTTTAATTGTCAAGTCTAACAAATATTTCCCCATACGAACTGCAACTAACAAACATGGGACCAAATTCAAGTGGGTACCCAAATCTTTATCTGATTCAAAGTTGCAGACATCACATGTTAAGGGGGAGTAAGAGGATTTTGGCTTCTGAGTACTTCAACTCAGGACCCGTACTTCATAGACAACGACTTCTAAACAAATCAGTTTAGAACTCGTTCTTCAATGATTTAAGCTTCTGACTATATGAGATACTGTGAGTACATCAATTTTATTTCCGCTGCATTTTATCTCTGATAATGATGGTATTCCAGTTTTTTTTTCTCAATGTTTCAAGAATCTGAGGTTGTTTATCTATCTCATGAATTTGTATTACCCAAAATTTTCTTTTAATATGAGACACAAATTTATTTTCTTTAATGTAAAAGATGAAATAGTTGAATTTTATTTTGTTCCAACTAAATATCAATTTGCCGAATTCTTTACATTTTGTCTTTAAGGAAAATTTTTAACATCGGCATATTGAGTTTAAAAGTTTAAATCTTTACAAATTTTATTCTATAAATTAAAGTTTTACATTTTTTTCTTTCTTTTGAATAAAATATGTGTCTAGGATAAATTTTCAAGTTCTTTGTTTATATTAAAGTTTTATATGTTCAACTTTCAAGTCTTACAAAAGTCAAAAAGTCAGCAACATGTTTGTAACTTTTAATACTGCTTTAAAGTTGTGTGATTCGGAATATTTATAGTTTACAATGCTTAGAAAACCTAAAATGTCAGAATTTTAGATTGTAATGAAAATATGAGCTAAGCACTTAGACGTAAAACCTTGTGTTTGAGATGATTATTAAATTCTTATAAATCAGAAATCTCTAAGTTTAAAAGTTTGTACCTGTAACCTTTCTGGTTTGGGAAAGTAAGTTCTGTGGGATGCTTGTCATTTGGTCCCCTAAGGTCATTTGGTCTGGGAGTGATCGAACAGAAATCCTTCAATAGAACCAGATCGAAAGTCATGTTCTACTGGTATGAATGGGTTTAGGATATGTCGATGTAGCCTTTCTAATCTGGGAGAGTAAGTTCCAAGGGGTGCTTGACACCTAGTCCCCTAAGGCCAATTGGTCTGGGAGCGGTTGACCCAAATCCTGCAATAGGGTCAGATAGAAAGTTACGTTTACAACATGTTATTTACTTAATAAACTTTTTGATCAAAAGATGCCAAAGTGCACAAGCTTAAAATATGCCAAAGAGCACACTCATGTGAAGTTGCCAATGTGCACACTGTTAAAAAGATGCCAATGTGCACACATCTCATGAAACTTGGTTATATATTTCTGAGTTGCAATAAACCTGTAAATTTGTGAAAGTCTGAATTTTTGATGGCTTAGTGTGATTACATGCAAAGTTCTCTATTATATTTTTAGAATTGCATTTTTTTGAAGCTAATCAAAGTTCACATGCGAGCACACTGAATAGATTGATGAAAGTTTTTGAAACTGAACATGTCTTAACTTGATATGCAATAAAACTTGTTCTTGTATCCAACAACATATGCTTGATTTCAATTGATTGATAAAATTGTAATATTTTAATCTGTAGAATTTAATTTGTTTAGTGTTTAAAATTTTATATGTTTAGTTGTTTCAAAATTTACATTCAGTATATTTTTCTTTCTTCATTAATTTTAGATCATTGTGTTCTCATAAATATATTTTAATGGGTTAATGCATTATTCAAGGGGGAGTAAACAAAGAGAATATTTTTTTCAAAGATTATATCTGTTTTTGAGGGGGAGTATCTGATTTTCTTTATATGAATGCTAACTTGAATTGTCACATCTAGTGCATTTGTGTAGGGGGAGTCAAAGAGCTTAAAAAGGTAAATATTGTCTAAGTCAGCTTTGCGCTTCCAGCTTGACACGCAAACTTTGGTTTGCGCGTCCAACATGAAACGCAAACTTTGGTTTGCGCGTCCAACATGAAACACAAATCTTGGTTTGCGCGTCCATCATGAAGCGCAAACCTCCTCTGTTTCTCTGTTTCTTTAATTTTGCAGATCTTAAGCTGTCTCGTCTCCAACATTTGCATGACCAAGTTGATCAAGATCATCAAGGTCATGAGGGGGAGAAGTCAAGGAGAAGTTAAAGAGACAAAGAGCTCAAATGTTTATCTGCTGATCAAGATTCGCTCAATGGTTCTATTCTCTCAGCTACAACAAATTCTTTTGTTGTTCCTGCTCCGATCATCACAGTTCATTCAAGATCATTCAAAAGAGGTGTATCATCTTGAGCTTAAGCAACAAAGAAAATTTTCAATCTGCAAGATGCTGAGAAGAATTTTTTCTTAAAAAGGCAGAAAGCTTCACAAAGTCGCTTTGTTGGTCCGTGCTGTTAAGAAGACAATTTTTGAAGACCAAAGCGCCAATGATTACTAAGGGGGAGATTGTTAGGTCTGATTTTATAGTAATCATTGTATTTATAGGGCTTGGTCAAATACTGTGTTTAGTGCTTATTCTGTGTTGTATTGACCAAGGGTATTTAAGTCCCTTTGGTCTTTGTGTCTTGTAAGTTTCACACGCACAATATTGAGATAATATACTTTGCGCTTTCAAGTCTCTCTCTCTACTTTCTCTCTCTAAAGAATCAGTGATCTTGGACTCTCAATATATATATATATATATAATAAAATAATAAATATGTAATTGAGATGATGGGTGTCATTACAATTGATAGGTTCAATTCTCAATGTATTTAACACTCCTAGAGCATCCACAATGTTAAGGTTATTCACTAAGGTTTTTCACAATTTTTTCCTTACAAATTATCGTCACCTTAACAACTTACAAGGGGGTTGTTAATAGCACCCCATGTCTACTCTAGTTTTTATAGGAAATTGTAGTTTTAGGTAAGTAATCCTCTAAAATAGTTAATAAGAGTTATTTATGTATTCGAAAACAAAGTTTAAAAACTGACTTCACGATTTTCAAAAAAGTGGTTTGGTGACAAAAAAAAGCTTACAATTTTTTTTGGGGTTATAAAAAAATCCAACGGTTTAATATTTATTAGTTATTTATATATTAACAAATAAATAAAAATCACCTAGTATTTTTTAATTAATAATCTTTGCTTTTCTTTTCTTATTTCAATATATTTACAAATTATATATATATTTCTTAAAATGTAAATATTTCGTATAGAAAAAAAGTTAATTTTTATGTGTTAATTTTATTTTCATTGTGTTTATAAACTTAACTTAAACAAATAAAGAGGTAACTAAATTATTGAAAAACATGATATGTATTTTTACTATTGCTATAAAATGGGATGGTGAACTTGTATTTTTATTCACAAAAACCACTACAACATTATCTCTTTACGATATTTACTTTGTTAATGGCTAGTTGGAAAGACGATTTGCATTTTTATCGGAATTCCAACGTTGAGGTACTTTGACTTACTACTTTGCGATATATTTTCACTTGTTAGTTTGTAATATAGTTTTATTCTTACATATGTATGTTTAGGAATATGATATTTGCACAAACCAAACAACTCAAGATGATGATGTAACGTCAACAAATATGATTTTTTGCATATTATTTGTTTTTATGCACAAAGAAAAATAACTCAATTATACATGGGCATTGAATTGTCTGAAAAGGACAATGGACGGATGTGCATCCCCACCTGTTATCATCACCGATCGAGAGTTGACATTAATGAAAGCATGCAATAATGTATTTCCCGATGCCAAACAACTACTTTGTAGATGACACATCTACCAAAGTATTTTGAGAAGGTGTAGACCATCAATAATGTCACATCAATCTTGGAATTTCTTTTTACAAAGCGTGGACGTCATTAGTTGAATCTCAAACGGAGGAAGAATACAAGTTCAATTTGGCACAAGTTGAAACAATATTGGTCGAATATACAGGTATCATGTGTGTGTATTTATTTTAAACCATTTATGCGTGTTTAATTGAAGTAATTTTAATTTGTTTAACTTTCAGGCGTTCTTGATTATTTGAACGAAGTATGGTTGAAACCATATAAGCAAATGTTTGTATCCGTTTGGACTAACAAATTTCTTAACTTTGGAAAACACACGACCAATAGAGTTGAGAGTCAACATTCCAAGTTGAAACTATACTTGGATTCGACACACTCAAATTTATGGACATTTTTATCTGATGTTCATCAAGTCATCCACTCACAACATACATCAATAAAAACAAGCTTCCAACAGAGCAAAACTGTCATCAAGCATCGATATAACAAACCATACTTCCACCAACTACATGGTTTTGTTTCATTGCTTGCATTGGAATTGATCTTCAAAGAGTTTGAGTTGTCTAAAGACCTCGGATTAATTTCGAGAAATTGCGGATGTCAAATGTGTACATGTTACGTGTTACCTTGTGCACATGAACAGACAACTTATTTCAATGCAGGTCGCCCTATTCCACTAGAATCGATTGATAGATTTTGGAGGAAACTTGATTTATCACCGTGTATATCCGTGCAAGATGATGATATTTATTGTGATGATGAAGTGCAGATATTTACTGAGAACTTCAAAAAGCAGACGAGATCTAAGAAGTCCAGTTTTCTAAGGAAGTTAAGGGAGATAATCGTGCCTTGGACAACTCGGGTTAGTGAACCTGCTGTCCATACAACTACTCGTGGGCGTCCCTCGTTGAAGAATAAGGTTGTGAAAAAAGGTCGTGTTGATTCGACAACTCAAGAACCTCATAAATATAGTTGTCCTGACGCGTCAACATTTATAGAGTTGGATGTTTTGGCGAACAAAACCGATAAGACATAGTTGCTACTCGTCGGAACCAACAAGACATAACTACTATATACATCCGTATATGAATCAATTTCCAGACATGTTTCATTCTTACATCAAACATGTGCAAGATGTAGCATCTTATGGAAATTATGGTTTTCGAGCGATAGTTACATGTCTCAACCTTCAAGAAGTGGATTGATATGCCTGAAACGGGTGTGTTGGTTGCTTCAAGGTATAATGTGATACTTCATTCTTTAACAACTGCAGGTAGAATGACATTCGTACCACTTCGATCTATTCCGCCACCATGGTATGAACATGTCGCTATTGCAATCGGATACGTTAATGATAATCATTACGTCAATCTATCATTAGCAGAAGGGTACCCGATGCCTCGTATTATGCCACAATGGTTTCGATTCAAATATGAGTGCGCAGCTGCGTGGGCTACTTCGTACCTGACCCGAATAAATAAGTACGAGCAATTGTTATCTAGTAATCGTACTACGAATTTTATTTCACTTGATTGAGTGTAATATTTTTAGACTTTTTTACTTTATTTTTTGATTTACCAATTAATCTATTTTGATGATCTTTTATAGACTTTTTTTTACTTTATTTGTTTATTTACCAATTACTAAAATCATCATGACATACACGCTATAAATTTAATTGTTATATTACTCCATAAAAATGATTAATTTTCTTATCCTTCATAACGATAATTAAATTATATGATTAATTAATTATAATAAGAGTTAGATAATGTAATTGATGTTTTTAATATAATTACGTTTACTAATGGGGGTTGTTATTAAATCATTTTAATTTTCTAGCTTTAAAACAAGGGAAATTGGCTGAAATAGCCATATTAGACATCGAATTGCACCTCCTAGCCATTTCTCTACCTTATTTACCAAAATAGACCTAGGTCCGCAATATGCCCCTAAACGACAAAAGTAATTGGCGGCTCTACCCAGGTCCGCAATGGGTCGGATCGGGTAGGTCCGCCATCCGCAATACAGACACGTGGCACGCTCGGGGAAACCCTAATCCAGATCCGCCATTGCGGACCTAGCCCCGCCATTGCAAACCTAGGCTAGGTCTGCAAGTCTTCCTTATTTTTGTGTTTTTCTAGTTTTTGACGTACGTTTTCGTTGCGGATTTGCATTATTTTTTCCCTCAATAATTGTCAGCTGTACAGTTGAGTGGGTGTACATATACTTTTGAACAATTTTGAAACTGTGAAGTTTTCTATAAGAATAGGAAGCTTGAAAAGGGAAGGTAAGCAGTTTTGCAATCTGAGAAAAATTTGTGTATTCTTGGTTTTCTTTCATCTGTTTAATCTTTTTTTTCTTAAAGATGAGTTATGTTTCTCAAAAAGTAAAGTTACGTATTTTGGGTGGAGGTTACTTTCAACAAAATGGTCAAGAGTGGGATTATTTTACTGATCGACCGATGGTTCGCGCCATGGTTTCGGAAACTATCACGCATCAAAGGTTGGTTAATTATGTTCGAGAGAAATGTGGTATGGACTCTATTGTTGGTACCACCAAAATTATTTACAAATATTATGGGCAAATCGTTGAGTTAAGAGACAATGCCGATGTTTCGTGTTTCTTGCAAAATGCTATGGCTTTAATAAATCCACCAACACTTTACGTTTACGACGATTACACGATGGCGGGCGGCAGCAACGTTGGTGGTGGTTCGAACACCGGAGGCGCTCCTGAGGTGTATGTCGAACAGAATCAAACATCTTACATGCCTCAATTCCCCGAGCAGAATCAAACATCTTACATGCCTCAGTTCCCCGAGAAGAATCAAGCATCTTACAGGCCTCGGTTTGATTCCGCTTTTCTTCATGAACATGGTTATGGTATGAGTGACTATAACCCCGATGTTGTTCCTGAGACAGAAGAACTGGTAGACGAACGAGAAGATGAGGAAGACGAAGCCGATGACGAATTTCATCAAGACCCCGATGAATCTCATGTTTATGACTTGGGTCTTTCTGATGTTCATACGGATGAAGAAGAAGAAGAAGAAGAAACATCTGAACCTAGTCATGTTAAATCATATGGTGGGATAAATGATTTCTTTGGTATGCCCCCTCCCTTCCAGAAGACCGAGAGCCCGTCATCACACCAAACGAAGCACCCGTACATTATACCTGTAGTACAAGAGTGAATGTAGGAGATGTTTTTCAAACGAAAGACGAAATGACCCTCGCTATCGAAAGGAAGAACCTTGAAGAGTGTATCTAGTTTAGAGTTGAAAGATCTTCAAAATCCCGATACGATGCGATATGTGTGCAGCCTAACTGTAATTGGCGTATTTATGCTGAGTGCATACAACATACCACTATGTTCCACGTACGAATTATGAACGACGTACACACTTGTTCAAGGACCCAGATGAATCCCAACCACCGTAACGCCAATAGCAGAGTATTGGGACACATAATTTTGCCTAAAGTGAGTGATGAAAGCCGGAGAATACGTGGAAAATCATTGTGAACGACGTGAAGGTGGACATGCATCTAAATATCTCGTATTGGCAAGCTTGGCGTACGAAGGCTTATGCACTAGCCCTTGTGCGGGGTACCCCCAGGAATCTTTTAGCCGACTGCATGCGTTCTTCTATAACTTGGAGCTTAATAATCCTGGTACTTTCACCTGAATAAAGACAGATAGTACCAGACGTTTTGAGATGTGTTTTGCTGCCCTTGGTTGCTCGGTAAGTATTTTCTAATGTTTTGCCTCGGACAATATACTTTTTTGCATTAATAGATATTGTATATAATTTTCTAATGCCTAAACCACGTAATTTATGTAGATTCGATCGTTTCTGGGACACTTGTGTCATGTCCTTATAATAGATGGCGCTCATTTGAAGGGTCCTTACTTAGGCACAATGTTCTTAGTCGTTGCTATGGATGCCAATAACCAAATTGTGCCAGTCACTTTCGGAGTGGGTAGGTCTGAGAGTGGGGAGGCGTGGACTTGGTTTTTAACGATGTTGAAGGAATGTATTCAAGAACCGAAAGGGTTGGTGTTCATATCCGACAGGGTTTTATCCATAAGCCAAGCTATCAACACAGTGTACCCAAATGCTCATCATGGTTTGTGTTGTCGCCATTTACTGATGAACGTAAAAATCAGGGACAGTAGGGCCAAGTTTCGGAAGGGTATGTTTTGGAAGACGTGTAAAGCATACACGGATGAGGATTTTGAACGTAAAACGGAAGCTCCATGATGCATTATACCTGTAAGAGCGCCATTTATGAACGCGGTTGGCAAGGAGAAATGGTCACGGGCCTATTTCCCTTGAATGTGTTACAACATTATGACTTCAAACAGCGCCGAGTCGGTCAATGCACTGTCTCGTTTTGCTCAGAACTTCCTATCGCGTCCCTTATGGATTACTTCCGAGAATTTCAACAAGACTAGTATTCAATTCGTCGGAACAAAGCAGGTTTTCATAGACACATTTATCCACTGTTATTTTTGTTTGTCACAAAAATTCACAATATATTTGCAATATTTTAATCTTTCGTTTTTCTACAGCGAGATGGGTAAATGCTCTCCCCCCAAAAATAGAAAAAAATGTTAGAAGGAGACAGGTGAAGTCGGAAAGGTTTATTGTCCATGAAATAGGTCATGGCCTATATGAAGTTCAAGATTCCCGTAGGGACGCAAAAGTGGATTACCATCGTTATAGTTGCTCTTGTAGGAAATGGTAGATCTCCGGTTTACCTTGCAGTCATGCAATCGCTGATACATGGGTTGTTCCAGACACTCCACTTATGACTGTTAAACCACCGGTCTACAAGAGACGCGCCAGAAGACCGAGTAACCATGATCGTATCCCATCTCGTGGTGAGGATCCTACACCGAGGAGATGTACTCGATGTGGAGAAATCGGACATACACGAACTCAATGTCAGGCGCCTGCACCAGTGAATCATGGAACCCAAAGAGCATCTGGTAGCCGCACTACTCAACCAATGCCTACCGACGATTATGGAGGCACTTATAGACATCAAACTTTTGATTTAAATGTTGATCTGAACAAGTAACAATGAATGTAAAGAACATATTGATTATAATGAATAATGTTCGTGTATCATGATAGTAAACAAAATGCTACACTTTATTACTTAACCCAATGATAGAACCGAGCAACAGAAGTCTATCGACTACTACATGACAAGGTTAATTTAAACAAAGTTCGAAACATGAACATTCAAACACAAAAGGATAGAACCAAAAGGTAAACTAGTATCCCTTTGGGTAGAGAGCTTTACATCTAATGATCAAATCATCTTTTTCATTGATCATGTCCTCTATGCGGGGATAGTTTTCTTTGATATTCTTTATTTTGTTCTGGTCCTCCCTGATCTCTCTCTGCACCACCGTCACCGTCTACTTCTTTATCTCGACAACAATCTCTAACTCTATCTGCTCGGCCTGGTTCTTCCGCTACAGATCTTTGAGCTTGGAAATCTCTATCTCTGCTTGCCGTATGGATTCCCTCGTCCCCGTGGGCATCCTTTTAGAAGGTGTATGGTTACGAGAGGGGGGCCCTTCATATTCATGTGTCTCTACATACCACTCATATGCGTCGTTAAATTCCTCTTCCTCCTCCTCCTCCGTTATTGGATAATCGACTGGAGTTTTTCCAAAGTTACTCCACTCCTCCTCCATTTCGGGTGGTTTCCAACCTATCCTTGAACTTCCATCCATCAATGGTTGATGCAAACGGGAAGTTCCAGCCATGTAAGAAGAAATTGTTCAATTACTCTGGTGATTGACAATGTGTTTGTTTTTCTATGGTTTACAACAACTCAACCATGGGGTACTTATAGTTGTTCAGGTCTTCCATTACAGAGGTGCCCTAGGTACGCCATTGCGGAGGTGCAGTAGGTCCGCAATTGCGGATCTGCAAGATTCACATGTAATATTCGATTGAAAGATTCGCCTGAAAAGGTGCAGGAAGATTCGTCTGAAAAGGCTGCAGGATTCGCCTGAAACTGCTTACCTATCTGTCTAATATATTTTGTGGTTTGAACAATTTATATTTTATACTACTAGAAAACAAGTATCAGAGACAATATTATTTAAGAGCATATCATAAACATATTTTCATTCGAGACAATATTATTTAAGAGCACATACATGTCAAACTGAAGACCCCATATGCAAGTTACAAATACTCTAATTTGTTCAAGACCCCATCATAACGTGAACCTTGATAAGGCCAATGGTGGAGAACTTGGTTGATGTTATCTTTGTTCTAGAAATAAGGGAGACTTACATTATCAGTGGATCACAAAGGCAACCAAGATGTTACCCATACTTCCACGTGCTATTAATAAACAATTACATGTTAAGTATAAAACCTTTTTTAAAATTTTTGTATATTTTATAAAACTAAATATATTGAACAATAATAGAGATATTAATAATAATATAAAAATAATTAATAAGATCGTTAGTAATCCTATATAATTAATAGTTAATATTAAGGCATAATCTTCAATAAATATTAATTAATAATTAAAAGTTTATATTAATTATTATTAATTATTAATTTCTAATTTCTAATAATTATTTATTAATATTAATAATTAATAATAAATAAAAACTAATATTACTCTGTGGTATATTAGAAGAACGTAATAATTTTTTTTGAAAATTTATTAAAACGTTATTCTAAATTTAAGTTAGTTTATAAACTAATCTATACTATATTATAAAGATGGCATAAAAAACTCTTAATTACAAATCACTAAGCTTTATGTACTATCATTTAAAGTTATCTACTTAAAATCTCTTAAAAATAACTACTAAAGCCTAATGTACTACCTGTAAAGCTTTTAACCCTAATTAATATATTTCATCCTTATCCCCCAAAATCCTTATTTCTAATTCTCAAACCCTAAAATTATGAAATTTGAATTCTGATAAACATAATCAAAACAGGATAAACATCTCAATTTAAATATAAAAAATTTAAAATATATAAGATAATTAATGAATTTTAACAAACTACTTAATTTTTTTATATAAAAAACATTATATTGTTAAGCCTAAATTAAACAAATTTATACATAAAAAACCATTATCACTCAATAAAAACCATCCAAAATTGTACTGTAAATCAATAAAAATCAAAAAATAAAAATAAACATTAAAATCATGATGTATTAAGCATTATGTACTATTATTTAATGCTAATCTACTTAAAATCTCTTAATCTATCTATACTATATTATAAAGATGGCATAAAAAACTCTTAATTACAACTCACTAAGCTTTATGTACTATCATTTAAAGCTATCTACTTAAAATCTTTTAAAAATAACTACTAAAGCCTAATGTACTACCTGTAAAACTTTTAATCCTAATTAATATATTTCATCCTTATCCCCCCAAAATCCTTATTTCTAATCCCCAAACCCTAAAATTATGAAATTTGAATTCTGATAAACATAACCAAAACAGGATAAACATCTCAATTTAAATATAAAAAATTTAAAATATATAAGATAATTAATGAATTTTAACAAACTACTTAATTTTTTTATATAAAAAACATTATATTGTTAAGCCTAAATTAAACAAATTTATATATAAAAAACCATTATCACTCAATAAAAACCATCCAAAATCGTACTGTAAATCAATAAAAAACAAAAAATAAAAATAAACATTAAAATTGTGATGTATTAAGCATTATGTACTATTATTTAATGTTAATCTACATAAAATCTCTTAAAAATAACTACTAAAGCCTAATGTACTACCTGTAAAACTACTTTTAAATGCTTTTAACCCTAATTAATATATTTCATCCTTATCCCCCCAAAATCCTTATTTCTAATACCCAAACCCTAAAATTATGAAATTTGAATTCTGATAAACATAATCAAAACAGGATAAACATCTCAATTTAAGTATAAAAAATTTAAAATATATAAGATAATTAATGAATTTTAACAAACTATTTAATTTTTTTTATATAAAAAACATTATATTGTTAAGCCTAAATTAAACAAATTTATATATAAAAAACCATTATCACTCAATAAAAACCATCCAAAATCGTACTGTAAATCAATAAAAAACAAAAAATAAAAATAAACATTAAAATCGTGATGTATTAAGCATTATGTACTATTATTTAATGTTAATCTACTTAAAATCTCTTAAAAATAACTACTAAAGCCTAATGTACTACCTGTAAAACTACTTTTAAATGTTTTTAACCCTAATTAATATATTTCATCCTTATCCCCCCAAAATCCTTATTTCTAATACCCAAACCCTAAAATTATGAAATTTGAATTCTGATAAACATAATCAAAACAGGATAAACATCTCAATTTAAATATAAAAAATTTAAAATATATAAGATAATTAATGAATTTTAACAAACTATTTAATTTTTTTTATATAAAAAACATTATATTGTTAAGCCTAAATTAAACAAATTTATATATAAAAAACCATTATCACTCAATAAAAATCATCCAAAATCGTACTGTAAATCAATAAAAAACAAAAAATAAAAATAAACATTAAAATCGTGATTTATCTCGCTGTATTGCGCGAGTACGCTTCTAGTTTTTATTTATTCAAATAAGACTTCCATAATAAACTCAAAAAATAAACATGGCTTCCAAGGGATTTAAAATGGTAGACTGGCAGGTGCTTTGTTGGGTTATATATATTGTATCATGAATTAAATAACTAGTTATTTGTTGCCAATGATTTACTACGCTTTCTTTTTTGATGGGCCGATAAAAAGACTTTTGAGTTGGGGCCTGTTTGTTAAATGAGTCTTAATTTAAAGTACAAAACTTATTTGATTAGACTAGTTATGTATGATTCTTTGATAATGTTTAATTTTTTTTTTGAACGGCAAGTTAACACACACACGTTTTCGGGGTATCCGGGCTCCCACTTAAGGGTGCCACCCGACTAATCCCCGTCGATCACGACCCAACCCAGTTAAGGGTACCATTATGTGGCAGACCCATGATCATGGATGTCACAGGATGCTCACCACGGGGTTCGAACCTAGGTAGTCAGGTATACCATCCACTTACCCTCCCAGGATGTTACCTTACCACTGGGCTACAACATGAAGGACCTTTGATAATGTTTAATGATATAGAAAGTGTTTTTTCAAATAAGTTTTTAGGAGAGTTTTATGTAGAAAAACATTTTTTTTTCCAAACCTTGCCCTCTCAAACAAAAACTTTTCAATCTATACGGACAGATTAATCAATATAGACGATTTTCATCTATACAGGATTTAATATAAAATCAACTAAATAGTGAGTAAATTGAACGAAGATTTGGAATCTCGGATTTTGCTTTTTGACAAATTTTGCAATTTCACCGATTATGGAATGTGGAAAATTGAGACTTGAAAACTAAAAATTGAATCTCTTGGATTGATTTTTTAATTGGGTCATAAAAGTTGAGTCTGCAACATGAAAATTAAATACAATTAATATATGTGTATTTTGCCGGTCGTTTCAGTCCAAATCGATTAAAAAACGTTCTAGTCGCAGATCGGTGCAAACCGAGTGGTCTAGCTATTTTTTAAACCATACCAGAACATTCAAACCGCCAAAAACAGTCCAGTTTG
Source organism: Arctium minus (assembly GCA_954870635.1). NCBI lineage: Eukaryota > Viridiplantae > Streptophyta > Magnoliopsida > Asterales > Asteraceae > Arctium > Arctium minus. The sequence continues at coordinate 151,308,309 of OX941081.1, forward strand.
ACTTGGTTCGACCGGTTTGAACGGTCCAACAGTTTTTTTGAACACCCCTACTTCTAACTTATCATCTCATCACGAATATGAGATAACTAAACTAATACTACACTTCAAGATTTTAGAAAACTAAAAGTATATTGCGTTACATAATCAATCCAGCATCTTTCTTTTATAAACTTGTAGATTACCAAGTTATTTATAGTGTATTATACTTATAATTGTGACCATAACTTCAACAAGTTGTCCTTATAGAGACTTCAAAATGGCCTCAAATTTCATAAAATAATATTATGGTTAGTGTCTGACAATTTTATCATTCTTTGGTTAATATTGGATGTGAATCTTGTAGAATTTAATTATGGAACTAATAAAGAACGTAAATGTCGAATATAACCTAAGATAAAATCTATACTTCGAAATTAGTCGAAACGAGATCAATTATTAATGTTCGGATGAATGGCACTTGTGGGAAACCAACTAATCAACTCAGGCTGCGTTAGAATTTATAGTCCGTATGAGAATTGTTGTAAGGCAAGTGTGTCTTGTTGGGCTATGTTTTCCGTAAGAGCATGGTAAGTGTTCCATGCCAGACTATGTTATTTGTATGAGCATGACAAATGTGCCTTGCTAGAAAAAAAATGAAGAATTAGCCGACGCTAGATTTTACGACCAATGTGTGTTTTTAACATGAGTCAAAGATTATTTGCCATTAAAGCTGCTTATTAATGGAAAAGTTGCAATTACGATGTTTGAAATGAATAACAACATTATTGCACAAAACAATGAACTCGCTAGACTTAAAAGCTTAGCCAAACTCTTTTCAAACTTTGCAACTCAGAATTGTAATTAACTTGAATGAGTGATACGAGAAGAAACGAACTTGTGAATAAAGATGTGTTGATCAAAGAACCATTTCTAGTACTATATTTATGTTCGTCGGGATTTCAGAATTGATTAGTATTCCTTTGTGTAATTTGAGGTAATATTTCCACTGCGACGTTAATATTTGATTTGGGAGGACTTTTTTATAGTAAATTGGAGTGTATGAAATTGTGGGATGTTAAACACAGATAGAAGTTTATATCTTTGAGTTCCTTATGTCGGGATTTGCTTGTCCCACATAGACCAAGTGAGAAAAAAGTTTCCTTTGCCTTATATTGAGAATCTCTTATCTCTTATCAAAATGGCTAACCAACTAGATGGGCTTAACACATATTAAAAGGCAAAGATAGGCCTTGGGCAAGATCATCGAGTTAGTCATAATTTACTTACTATTTTTTATTATGTATTCAACTATGTACATATATATATATATATATCGATTATATATATATATAATATTCTGTTTTAAATCGTTTACAATAATCATTGTATGAATGAATTTATGAGAATAATTTTAAGTTGTAACAATCTTAGACAGAAATTTTGTTGACGATTGATCAATTTTCCTTATTGAAATCGCATGTGGAGAAACCCGAAAAATTTAAGAGTTCCGATTTCAGAAGATGGCAACAAAAGATAATATTCTACTTGATGACGTTAAAGCTGTCCAACATGCTTATTGATCAAGCACCGACACCTCCGGTTGGAGAAGGAGAAAACGCCCCAACCCAGATTCAATTGGATGCATTCCAATGATCCGTTGATAATTGGAATGCCAACGAATACAATTGTCGAAATTATATTCTAAATGGCCTGGATGATGGTCTCTATGACATTTATTCATCATTCACTTCGCAAGGGAAATCTGTGAGTCGTTGAAATCGAAGTACAGGAAGGAAGTTGAATGTTCCAAGCGGCTTATTGTGGGCAAATTCCTGAACTTCGAGATGAAAAACTCAAAACCGGTCGTGAAGCAAGTAGAAGAACTTCAAGTCTTGGTCCATAAATTGGAAGTCGAAGGTATGGATGTTAACTCAAATTTGCTTGTTGGTTCCATTATTGACAAATCACCTCCATCCTGGAAAAAGTTTAAGTTTATCGTAAACATTTGTTTGAGGATATGAGCTTTGAGCAACTAATACTCAAGCTTTGAGTGGAGGAGGATAACCGGATGAACGAGAAAGCGAATGCAACCTCATTGGAGCCAAATGCAAACCTGGTATCTGGTAGCTCGTATAAGACAAAGTTCCAAAAAGAAAAAGGGAAAGTAGTGGGTGTCAAACATCATTCCAATGTATCAAATCCATTATCCACAAAAAGAAAGCCCTTCAAGAAGCGTATGTGAGCTGTTGGGTATGTGGAAAACCAAGCCATCAAGCAAAGGATTGCCGCCACAGGAGAGACCACAGTGGTCCAGAGGAGGAGGCTCCAGTGGAGGAGGTGCCGATGGAAACCCACACCAAGCCAATGTTGCCAATTATTAAGGTCAATTAGTTGGAGTAATTGAGGATATGATAGTCACTAATTTGATAGATTGGTAGGTTGATACCGATGCCACAAAGCACATTTGCAATTCCAAGAACCTATTTGATGCTTATCAAAAAGTCAATGATGAAGAACCTATGTACATGAGTAATGCCACAACCACAAAGGTGGAAGGAAGAGGGAAAGTGAATCTCTAGCTCACATCGGGAAAGGAACTTGTACTAACCAATGTCTTGCATGTACCTGTTATCACAAAGAATTTGATTTCTGGTTCCACACTTAGTAACAAAGGATTCAAGATGGTGTTTGAATCTGATAAAGTTTTAATTACTAAGAGTGGGTGTATGTTGGTAAGGGCTACCTTAATGAAGGTCCCTTTAAACTAAGCATTGTAACCAATGACAATGTAAATATTGTAAATAACAATAAAACTGTAGGCTCTAGCTCTGCTTCCGTATACATGCTTGACTCTTCTTCTTTATGGCATTCATATCTACGACATGTTAACTTTCGATCTTTACAAAGGATGATAAAACTTGGATTATTACCAAAGTGTTCAATTGGAAAAAAAGACAAAATGTAAAGTGTGTGTTGAATCCAAATACACAAGTCATCCTCACAAAATTTTCGATAAATCCAATGAAGTACTTGGATTAATCCACAACAATTTATGTGATTACAAAGCCACACCCACACGTGGAGGAAAGAATTATTATGTATCATTCATAGATGACTACAATAAATTTTGTTATGTATACCTAACATACCAAAGATGAAGCTTTGAGTATGTTTAAGACTTACAAAGCTGAATTTGAAAACCAACTTGACCAAAGAATAAAAATTATGAGATCCGATAGAGAAGGAGAGTATGAATCAAAGGATTTTGCAGATTTTTTTTCCATCATGGCATAGTTCACCAAACCATAACTCCCTATACAACACAAAAAAATGGAGTAGCCGAAAAAAAATAGAACATTGAAAAACATGATCAATTCAATGTTGATTACCTTGGGAGCACCACATAGCTTATGGGGTAATGCATGCTTAACTGCAAACATGATACTTAATAGAATTCCTCATAAAAAGAGAGATAAATCTCCTTATGAGCTATGGAAAGGAAAATTTCCTTCCTATAAAATGATGAAAGTGTGGTGTTTCTTTGCAAAGGTTCAAGTACCTTTACCGAAAAGGACAAAACTTGGACCCAAGACCATTGATTGCATATATCTTGGTCCTGCAAGTAATATTATTGCTTTTAGATTTTTGGTCTATAAGTCAAACATTGAAGATATCCACGATAACATGATATTGGAATCAATCGAGGCAAAATTCTTTGAACACATATTTCCTTACAAGGATAAAGAGAAAGGAATCTCTAATCCTAGGAAGAGGGTGTGTGAACAAGATGACATCGATAATCTTGAGAAACTTGATGAAGAGGATACTTCTAAGGCTCAAGAAGAAAACTTAGAGCCTAAATGAAGTAAAAGGGGAAAGATTGATAAAGACTTTGGACCCGACTTAATGACATTTGTTGTCGATGAAGAACCTCAATCCTATAAGCCTGGCATGAACTCTTTGGAGGAACTTTATTGGAAGGAGGCTATTCAAAGTGAGATAGACTCCATAGTTTAAAACAATACATGGAGATTGGTAGATTTACCACCAGGTCACAAAGTTATTAGCCATAAATGGATCTTCAAGCGAAAACTAAGACCTGATGGTACTATAAAGAAATATAAAGCTCGATTAGTAGCCAAATGATACCGCCAAAAAGAAGGTCATTTTTTCTGCCACACCTACTCACCCATGACAATAATCATGTCCATTAGTAGGGGTGCTCAAATTTCCGACCAACCCAAAAAACCGCAAAAAAACTCAAACCGAGGTAACCTGATACATAATCGATACAAATTTTGCCCAAACCACATCTATTGGGTTGGAAACGGGTTGGGCCCAAAGTAATCCGACCAACCCGTCAACCCGACCAAAACTTCTACGCGTTTACTTTTTTTATGGTTTTAGACTTTTAGCGGCTTTTCTATCTATAAATTCTCAAGTCTTCCTATCATAGTCGTAGTTTAGATCTGTTTACAAGACCACACCGATTAAAATCGTATGAATTTAACCTTCAAGTTTTCAAAAATCTTCAACATTGATAGAATCAAGAGGCAAGTGATACTCTTCTTCTACTATTTTCTTCTCTTATTAGCCTTATTTTTATATTTCCATTTTGATTTTAGTTTTTTTAAACGGAATCACTTAGTTAGATTATAAAATGATGTACTAAAGTTTCAACCCGACCAACATAACCCAACCCGTGCAGTTTGGGTTGGGTTGGGTTGCACTTTTGATTGGGTTGGGTTAGGTTGATATTTTCAAACCGTAAACATTGGGTTGGGTTGTTCAAGTGCCTTCAACCTAGTCAATCCAACCCGTGAGCATCCATGTCCATTAGAACGTTGATGGCTATAAAAGCTATTCACAACCTATATATACACCAAGTGGATGTGAAAACAACTTTCTTAAATGGTGAATTGGATGAAGAAATCTATATGCAACAGCAGGAAGGATTTGTTGTAAAGGGCCAAGAGAACAAAGTATGCAAGTTAGTTAAGTCTTTATACGGACTTAAACAATCCCCAAAGCAAGGGCATGACAAGTTTGATAATACTCTTTTATCAAATGGTTTCCACATAAATGAGTGTGACAAATGCGCTTATGTGAAACGATCTAAGAACGCATATGTCATTATATGCCTATATGTAGATGATATGCTAATCATGGGACCAACTTGGATGTAATCAATCAAATCAATAAGATATTGTACTCCTCGTTTGATAGGAAGGATTTGGGAGTAACATATGTAGTTCTTGGAATAAAGATCCAAAGAGATCCTAATGGTTACATACTTATTCAATCACACTATGTTGAAAAAGTACTTCGAAAATTTGGTCACTATGATGATAGACCGGTAGTCACATCATTTGATCCTTTTAGCCAACTTAAGAAGAATCAAGGAGATAGTGTAACTCAATTAGGATACACTCAAGTGCTTGGGACTTTAATGTACATCATGAATTGTATGACACCAGATCTAGCATATACCATGAGTATACTTAATCAATACTCACATAACATAGGTAAAGATCATTGGTATGCACTAATACGAGTGCTTCGATATCTAAAATACATAATGAACTATGGGTTACACTATACAAAGTATCCTCCCGTGTTACAAGGATATTGTGATGCAAACTGGATTTCCAATCATTCTGAAAGTAAGTCCACAAGTGGCTATGTGTTTACACTTGGTGGTGCAGCCATATCTTGGAAATCTTCAAAGCAAATCACGAACACACGGTCCACCATGGAAGCTAAATTTGTACCCTTAGATAAAGTTGTTGAAGAAGCAGAATGGCTTAAAAGCTTCCTAGAGGGTATTCCCTTATGGCCTAAGCCTGTTACTGCTGTCTGCATACACTATGATAGCATGGTTGCTCTAACACGAGCAAAGAATCAGATCTATAATGACAAATCAAGACATATCAGACATCCCCACAAAACAATATGAGACTTTCCCAAGAATGGAATAATATCCATCGACTACGTAAAGTCAAAGGAAAATATCCCAGATTCTTTGACAAAAGGCCTTAATAGAGAACAAGTCTCGTATACATCGAAGGGAATGGGCTTAAAGCCAACTCAATGAGTTACTACTCAGCGGAAACCTAACCTACCAACATTGGAGATCCCATGGTCTAGGTTTAATAGGAAAACTAGTTGAGGAAAACTCAAGCCCAAATACACAAGTATGCCTATTCCTATGATGTCTTTAAGTGTATTTTCCTTTGATGATTTAGGGATGAATTCTTATTCTTAATAATATTGATAGCTTCATGATGTAACACTACAAAATGTTCTTGATCAGTATTACCTATATGAGATTGATGTGTGGTCGCATCTTTGAAGACGAATATGGCTACGTCTTCTAAAATCTTATGAAGAATGATTGTTCAATACCGAAATGAAAACAACGGTAAGAGTCAAATTATGCATGAATATGATATGTGTGACATTCATTATCTTGACTTACTACACAACATGGTTAGTTCAAGACTACTCGTCACTACCCACAAAGTAGGTCCGATGAATACTCACTATGAAATGTTTAAGTCACTAACATCTTTTGTAGGACCCGGATTACAACAATTCAATGTAAAATCTTGATAGAAAATTGAACAATATAAAGATTGGAGTGAAAATCAATCTTAATCATAAGCTTTGAGTACATGGAGTTAGAGAGGAGAGATTACACTAGTCATCCTCAGATTTGATCTCTCTCTAAGCTCTTGAGGATGACACACTCTCTCTCTATATAAATTTCAAACTCTCTCTCTACAAATTAGGCGCCCTCTCTTCACGCCCTTACAAATGAACCAAACAACACATTACATACTAGCCCATGTACAAGATAAGCCCAAGCCCATTTAGCAAAACCTAAGGCCCAATTACAAAAAATAAAGACTTTATAAAACTTTCTAAACTTAGGACATTTTGGTCCTAACATTCTCCCCCGATAGTTTTATAAAGTAATCATCATCTTTAGCTCCAACTCCTTTCCCCCTTAATTTATTTGGAAAACTTTAGTGTTGCATTTCTTCAAGACAATCCACGATCCCCCTTGAATAAAGCTCTTAATCTTCAGAGTTTTAACTTTAAGATCGGATTCAATGTTCAATAACCCCGACTGAATGCACTAAAAGCAACTTTCTCTGTAGAAACTCAACACATCCAATAAGCCCACAAGAAAGATAATGCGTGAGTTACATGACAATTCACAGTGCAACTTCAGTTTATAACAAAGAATTTGTCTTTGAACCCCGAGATGAATAAGCATTCAGCTTAAGAACTTGTTCCAATATGCTCAGAGGAGGAAGCAACTTCTAGCAACACCACTTGATAAAGGTTAGGAGAAATAACATACGATACTGTTCAGCAACTAAAGAAAAATGCTCATTTACAGAATACTTTCCAGAATACTGAATGAAGAAACCCATAACTCCAAGCTTCATAAATTAGCTGAATGATTATAAGCACTCAAAAGTCTGAATCACATCCAAAGCATCATAACAATGATTGCAAGCACTCACAATTCTGATTGATTAGGTCAGAAAAATGATTAAAAGCACTCAAAGGTCTAGCATCTTCAAGAAAATTTTAGAATAATGATTGCTGATACTCAAACGTCTAATCCAATCAAATCAAAGACTGAATCCAAACACCCAAATATGAAAAACTTGACAAACATGAGCTCTTTAAACCTTGTACAGTTGCTAGAGATATGTGACAAACGAAAGATAGGAATGGTGTCGCATATTCTTTATGTGAGAAACCCATGAACAGATTTTCCCCCTCGTATGACTTAGCACGGGGGTCCCGCTAAACTTGTCGCAGGCAACAGGGCATACCACTTGTCGCAAGCCTCTATCCCTTAAACTTGTCGTAGGCTGAAGCAACCTTCACTTGTCGCATACTAAATGAATCATACCTAACTTGTCACATGTGCCTTGACCCGACAAGCTCACTTGTCGCAAACGCCTAGACCCGACAAACTTACTTGTCGCAGACACCTTCTTGCGATAACTTGACTTGTCGCAAACAACAAAGAGAGCACAATAACTTGTCGTAGATCTCTTCTTGCGAGAAGTCCATTTGTCGTAACAAGTTACTTGCGATAAGCTCACTTCAATATTCTTGATGAATGTTGCGATAAGTCTGACGAACTTGCGACAACTTTGAATCTTGCGACAATCAAACCCAAAAACTCAAATTTCACCAACTTGGTCAAAATTCAATGGATTGATGAATGCAATATATTCAAAAACACAAATTAATCAATCCTTAACATTCAACATTAACCAAAACCTGTTAATTTGTACACATCTTCAAAATCTTGCTAAACACAATGTCGAACCAAAACCTCTAGAATCTGATCAAATTCTTCAAATTTGTTGAAATTTTCGACTGTGATTGATTCCAATTAATAAAACGATGAACATAGAATCAATCTTGCATAAAAAACAATCAATTTAGCACCAAATCATCAATATCATATCATAACAGTCACTGTTTCATCGAGAATGGCACTGTTTGCTCTTGAATTGCTGTAAATTATGATCGTATCGAAGAAAGATCTTCAATTCGGCTCTGATACCACATGTAGGACCCATATTACAACAATTCAATGTAATATCTCCACAGAAAATTGAACAAGATAAAAATTGGAGTGAAAATCAATCTTATTCATAAGCTTTGAGTACATGGAGTTAGAGAGGAGAGATTACACTAGTCATCTTCAGATTTGATCTCTCTCTAAGCTCTTGAGGATGACACACTCTCTCTAATTTTCAAACTCTCTCTCCCTCTCTACAAATTAGGCGCCCTCTCTTCACTCCCTTACAAATAAACAAACAACACATTATATACTAGCTCATGTACAAGATAAGGCAAGCCCATTTAGCAAAACCCAAGGCCCAATTACAAACACTAAAGACTTTATAAAACTTTCTAAACTTAGGACATTTTGGTCCTAACACCTTTTCTGATGCATTTCATATTTAGTTTCCTGATTAAGAACAATAAATACTCTGAGATTATCTTATTTTATATTCAAATGTGGGGCATTGTTAGAGTTTGAATAGAAAATGTGGGGTATTGTTGGGATTTGCTTGTCCCACATAGACCAAGTGAGAAAAGTTTCCTTGCCTTATGTTGAGAATCTCCTATCTCTTATCAAAATGGACTAACCAACTAGATGGGCTTAACAATATTAAAAGTCAAAGATGGGTCGTGGGCCTTGAAAGGGAAACCTATATAAACCTTTCTATTCTCGAATTTTGATAGATTTTTCACACAATTTTTTTGGGTTCTCTTGTTCTTCATCGAGACCTTCATTATGGAAGCATAAGTTTGACTCATCGGGTTCAAGTTTGATACTTGAACGGATTGCTGAATCTATTAGATAGACTTCTGCAAATCGATCGTATGAATGACAAATTTCTGTCTAAGGACACTGCAAACGCAAACCTCAATCCAATTTACGATTTTCATCAAATTCATATCAAGATCTTCGAGTTAGTCATAATTTCCCTACTCTTCTCGATTATGTATTCAACTATGTACATATCGATTATATATATCAAATTTTCTGTTTTATATCGTTTTCCATAATTATTGTATGAATGAATTTCTGAGAATAATTCTAAGTTCTAACACCTTATAAGTTCAAAGTTGTAGGCTAACACTAACTTTTATCGTAACTTTAAGTTGAATTGGAGATGACAAGGCCAACTTGCTGCTTTGGACTTGGAATGTTACAGTGAAGTCGACAAATTTTCGTGAACAAAAACAATTGAAATTACAAGTTATTTCTTGAGTAAAAAAATATATAGAAACAAATATTTGATAAATATGTTATATTCTAGTTTTAAAAGAATATATAAACAAATGCTACTTAAAAACTGTTTGAATTTTTTATAATAAAAATAAAAGACATCATATTTGACTTAAAAATTGATAGAAAGTACTCTTAATGAGTCAAATCAGATCAAGAAGAAAACAATAGTACACTAGAAATTTATGGCTTGTGACTTTTCTCCCATCTTTCTCAATAAAAATAAAGTTCCAAATAACACTAGGGGTCGTTTATTAAACGCTTACCCGGTAAGTGCTTACCAAGGTATTTACTTTACAGGATCGGCATGGCAAGAGCATAAAATCTTACCCAGTAAGAGCGGTAATAAGAATGAAGAGTCTTACCCGGTAAGTGAGAGTGACAACTCTTACCTGGGTAAGAGCTTACCAGGAAATTGTTATATATGATACCATTGTGATGATTACAATTTTACCCGGTAAAGTAAGTTAATGTGTCGAGTTATATCGATAAGCGCTTACCGGGTAAGCAATTGGGTAAACAGGCCCTCACAATAAATTGAGGTGTTATTTATGCAAATTTAATTTATACCGTAAAAAATTATTCATAAGATTTATAAATTGCAGTGAAAAATTGAAATAAAAATGTTATTATACTTTCAATACTATTTGTCCGGGAATTACAAAAAAAAAAATATATATTTTCTTTTACTTCTTATTTTAGAAAATTTACTTGTGGAACTCCACGTTTTAATTTTATTTTTAGTTTAACAAATGTTTAGGAGCCGTTTATCAAACTCTTATTGAGTAAGGGGTTATTTGTTTTTTTTTTAAAAAACTTCTTAATAGCTCTTAAATCTGAATCGTTCAGACCTTTTTACACACCAGCTCTTATTAATAATCATAACTAAAATAAGACTTCAGACCTCTTAAAAAACAAATGGCACCTAAGTGTTTATCGGACATCACTTACCTTCCCAGTGAGCATGACAAGTACCGAGAATCTTACCCAGTAATAGGCATCATAAGGACCGAGAATTTTACTCGGTAAGGTGATGGAGAAGACTTTTACCCAGTAAATGCTTATCGGGTTTAAGACTAATATTACAAACTATTATTAGATGCTTGAAACGATGAACTCAGAATGCATTAATCTTATTAACATTATATGTGTAAGGAGCATGGAAGGATGCTAAAGCAATATAGGCAAGGTTTTGTGTGGAAGGACTTATATTAAATATTATCTTGACCTAAATTATCTTATTTATGTCATGTTGAACTTAATATCACATTATATTAAGTTTGACTTGTTTGGTATTGTAATTGATGTTTATCATGTTTTGACCTTATAAATATTTCATTGCGATGTGGTGAATGGTTACATGTTTAAGGTCATAATATGTTGTCACGGCCCTAATTTTGTTGCATTGAATATCGTAATAGATATAAGTCTTCCGTTTTTTTAAAGAGTTCAAACTAATTTGTATAAATTCGATATAAGATTTATTTTTAAACCATTTGCAAATACCGATTGACTTGGAAAATCGGATTTTTAGTAAGAAAATATCAGTTTTTGAGATTTGGTGTGTTACAAATGGCCGAATCTAACTCTTCCAAAAAAACTGTCAAAACATGGTTGCGGACATCTACCTCTGAAACAATTAGAAGTTATGGTCTTAACTATTGCACAATTAAACAATCGGAAAATGGTCTTATATGTAACACCCCGAAATTTGGAAAGACCGACTAATTAATTTTTTTATTAAACGTTATGATTACTTTTAAAACAATCTCGAATAGGATCAATGAGTTGTTTACAAGGCAAAACTAATTTAAAGATGTACAACTTCCAAACCAGACCTTATCCCAGAGCTCGGCTAGGAATGTTACTACCAAATTAAAGCATATGTCGTTATCTCCAAGATATGGAAGACGTCCCAAAATAACTCTTGAGCCTGTAGCTAGCATTCAACTCTTCACAACTGTCGCTAATACCGCCCCCACATGGGCCTCATGCACATGCCGACAAGAAAAAATGTTAGACTTAAAGCCTAATGAGTTCAAGTAGTTTTCATCTTAAATATTAAACAGTAAAACTGAAATAGTGTTACTTAAATCTCCATTTCCCAAATGAAATGTATTCACCATAAAAAAACATCTTTCCCAGAATCCCACTATTTATGAAAACTCAATATCCCAAAACATCCATTTTAATATGAAACCAAAACCCAATACTCAGTCACAACGTGAATACAGTTTAATATTCAAATACCGAAAACATGGATAAAACTCTATTATCCAAAACACCAAAATAAGGATACGACTCAACATCTAAAATAACAAATCATGGATAACACTTCATACCCAAAACAACACCGAAAACATGGATAATGCTCTATATCCAAAAACAACACCTTTCACTGACGGGAGAGACATGTTTCCGTCGATTGTCGTGAAGCACAAAGTAAGCCATTCATCAATGTTATCGAGTAGAACTTCAAGATCAAGGTCTTAGTGTTTAATTCATCCTGAGTGTCAACGCAACACCCAAGATCTCGGAGTTCGACTCCACACGATTTCACCTCTGCAATGACCCCGATCTTAGTGCCTACTCACACACAATAGAATCACACCTTCAAAGTCAATGGTCCCGGGGTCCGTCTTCACACGATTTCATCCCCATAATACCCCTAATGACTTAATGTCAACTCTAATAGGCCTAAGCCTCAACAAAAGGGTCCCAGTGTTCGACTCATCACGAGTTTATCACGTAATATGTAGGGTCCCGAAATCCAACTCAACAAGAGACCACCTCGGTAATACCAACAGTCCATGAGTCTGACTCATAAGAGTTAACCTCTGCAATACCAAGATGACCATAATATCTACTTGAGCATTGGTCACAAAGTAAAAACATCAAAACTCCTCACTTATCAAACATGACTGACTCATATGCCTATGATCCAATGCATTGGAGTAAAAAATTGCATGACTCAACATTAAATGATAAACCTACTCTAAACATGTAATTCTCATCACATATGCAAAATATGCAATTCACATTCAAATATCACCAGGAATAATCTAGGTTGGAAAAAAAATCCCAAAAACTCATTTGAACCAATACCAAGTCAATGAAATCTACAATTTATTTGACTACCTAAAAAGTCCACATAAGTCAATAAAATTCATTTTCCAATATTTATGCGAACATATGCTCTAAAATTATGATTAGCTCGAAAATTCATCATTGGTGGGAATAAATCAACACCAAATGATAATCATACAATTTATACTTCCAAAATGTCTCGTAACTCAATAATATGCATTTTTCGAATGATTTATAAAATCAATAGAACAAAAGTGTATTAACATCAAATAATCTCCATATATGCAATAAATAATAAAAAAAAACTACACACTTTATGATTTATTCATCAAAATGTCCAAACCCCCGCCCTCCGACATAAACATTTTTCCATGTGTAAAAAATCAAATGTAACAATGATGCAATTTCATCAATTAAGTCACAACATTTGATAAATCTCAAGGAAAATACTTGAAGACTATAAAATGGACATTTTTGGCATATACACAATTTTCACAAATTAACTTGAAACTCACATTGCTAGGTTAAGTTAAACCTAGTTTCCAGACCAAATCTCTAGCTTCCAAAATGTGAATGTTTGAGACCCACAAGCAAATCTTTCCAAAGAAACTCTTCAATACCATAAATCAAGCCTAAGGGACACCTAATTTAACACAAACTTCAATTCCATCAAAAATCCCAAACACATAACTCAAAATACCCAAAAATCTGACCTCTTCAAACATGAAAGATCCATGCTAAATCCTCACATGGAGCTTCCCGATCTTCAAAACACACTTGAAGAGCCCTAGAAGTTAGCCTCCAAGATCCAAAATCTCTCAAACCAAGATAGAATGAAGAATTGAACAAAACCCTAGAAAAATCGGCCCTTTATCGCACATATCCGAAGCCGCGACCTAGCTAGTGACCATAAATCGCCGGCTAGTCGCCCGTGTCAAACCTGCACTCCATGCGACTTGTCTTGCGCCTCAAGCCGCGTAGAAAATCGTGTGACCCTCTGTTTGAAGTTCTAGTGCCATGCACAACCACGACCGCAACCCAAGTCGCTAGCCAGGTCGTATGAACCCTTTTTCCACCGAAAATTCCAATTTTCTCACACGTTTTAATTCCCAAGTATCCATTGGTGATTAATACATAAAACCCCTATAAAAACACCGATTTAAAAACTAAAAGGTCATGAATAGACTACAGGTTAAAATTCCGAAATCATGGGTGTTACATTATGGAAGGCCACAATAGCCCTTCCACGAGCGTCCTCAACATGTTATCGCATAATTTTTTTAGACTATACATAGAGTGGTTGGTCCAACTTTTTGATAACTTTTGCCTTATCGTAGTCAATATTTAACATCTTTGAGAACATTCAAATATAACTGCATTGATTAGGGGTGTTATTTCGTCGACTAAATTGTGTTTTAGGTTAATTGGTTTTCAATTATTTCAAACTACGTGATAATCGAACTGAATAACATTCGGTATAATCAAATTCGGGTTATTCAGCTTTTTGGTTATGCTGTATGATAAGTGGTTAGACCAAATAAGAGTTTGGATCTTTTTCGTTGTACTATACATTTGCCTCCAACATTTATTCCAAATACGAGGCATGTTTCTCCCAATATATAATTGTATCATCCTCGACAATTAGACTAGTATCAAATAAAAAAACTATCTAGCAGAAAACCATTATCTCTTCAGGTTATATCGTACGTTAAACAAAAAATAGTACATAGAAATCAAGCAAAAAACATTATATAACATCAAACAAAAATATTATCTAGTCCACATTGAACTTTTCTAACCTCATCGAAATTAAATAGTAATATCATATTGCTTTATTCGGTTTAACAAAAATCGTAAAAAAATAATCGAAAATCAAACTGAATGATGTAACAACCCACTCATAGAAACAAACGTACGAAACATAAAATGAAATATCTTGCCCGAAAATGGCTCCAAAGTACATCTCAAACATACAAGGTTTGCAAGAAACAACCTATTACACAACTGAGACAATTACAGAAAAGATAACTACAACGGAAAGCTAAACAACATCCTTCTAGTCCCTCGGCTCCTCGCTTAAAGCTTCTCCTTCCCCTTACCTGATCCTACTACTTCATGCCTTCCTGAAAAGGTTTTTAGTTTTTGACAGCGAAGGTTATACCGAAAGGTCTAGTGAGTTCCCTCCAAGACAGTTATCCATGTTTTCACAATTTATGCAGATATATAAAAACATTTATAAATAAATGTTATTTCATCAAACAACACACAATTAAATCATGACGATGGCACACACTGAAGCCACGCATATGTAGCCACGTGTCTGGCTCATACTGCCTTTATTTGAGACACCCCCCCCCCCGGTATGAGCGCAGGCGGGACACCCCCCGGAACTTAGCCATATTTGCCACAAACAATGTATGCATGCATTTAATATACCCGTTGCAATAAAATAAAACAGGCAAGTTAAATAACTTCTCATGCGAAACAAAAATTCATTAATAATATTTTTAGGTAGAGGGACTCACCTACTGTCCTTGCCAAAACTTTCTCACTTACGCTCCCCACTCTTGGACCGGTCACCTATGATTGCGGGAAAAACAGAAGTGATAAGCCACTGGTCCCTACTAAAAACCCAACTAGAAACCAAGTTGGTCGCCCCGCCGTCTAAGGTCCCACCAGGCCTCCCACGCCACTCGGGTCTCTCCCGGTCCGCCCACCTCCCGGGGTCCCCCCCTCCGATCCACCCCGCCTCCCGGGTTCTCCCTGGTCCACCTCGACTTCCGAGGGTCACCCGCCTCCTATGTTCCCCCTGTATTCCTCGACTCCCGAGGTCACCCGCCTCCCGGGTTCCCCCGTCTCCCGGGGTCCTACGACACCGACTCCCGGTTGAAGCCCTTCTCGGGTTCCCCGTCTCCCGGAGTCCCGCGAATCAGGGAGTTGCCCCCAATTCGGTTCTGGGCGATTAAGCCCCAAACCCCATTTTAAGAGGATGGCTTCTTTCCAATTATATTTTTGACTACCAATTTACAAAGGGTTATAGAAACAATCATTCATAACAAAATCCGATCATTAACTATTGATACTAGAAAGATTTTTCACAAAAATCAATAGAATGCCTACCCTCTTTGACTCAAGAATCCAACTAAAGAAGAGTCAATCAAAATCAAAGACATAAGATGAAATAAGAGATTACCTTGATAATGATTGAGGTAGAACTTCCTCCCAATCCAACAACTTCCCTTGATTTCTCCTTCAAGTCTCAATCTCTAACACGTACTGAGAATTCCTCTTGCTTTCAATAGCTTCCAAAGGTGAGAATGGCTGGGTGGCTAGGGTATTAAGATTTTAAACCTCTTTAATCATATTTATAATTTAGTCCCCCACACTTTCGACTTTCAACAAGAACTCACCCACACTCCAAACTTTATTACTTTTGGTCTCAGTTATTACAATATTTGGTACGGTTAGTCTGGGTTATTGCAGATGATATCAGAGTCGGGAACCAGAATAATGTGTCAACGAGGACGCTCGGCTCTCAAGGGGGGTGGATTGTAAGATCCCACATTGGTTGGGGAGGGGAACGAATATTGCCTTATAAGGGACTTGATACCTCATCTATCAGACGCGTTTTAAAACCGTGAGTCCATGTGTGTGGATAAAGTGGACAATATCTGGTATGGTTGGCCCGCGATGTTACAAATGAGATATCGTTATTCGGTTAACCGAACAGTTTAACCTAAAAACCGAATTACTCAAAATTGTTTAACCTAAAACTCATTCAGTTTGGATAGGTTATTGAGGTTTGAATTTTTTTTCAACCCCAACATTGATAATCCTTATTATCTGCAAGTGATTTGATATTGAATCATCCATCTAAGTTTTTGCTTAAGTAAAAAGTGTATTTATGATTGTACAAAGGTTTGTTCTATCATACTTAAAATGTTAGTGGATAGATATATCTCAATATAGGTTCGGGAAAAGTAGAACAACTCACGTAATTTGGATACTATATGAAATCACCTTTTACGTTTTCAAACGTTTAACATAAAATTGTAATTAAATTACTTTTGTTATGAAGCATATATATGCATAAGATGTTTGGATGTATATTTTTTAAATGAATATATAATCAATAATTAAATTTAATATAGGTATATTAAAATTATAAATAGTTGATTAATTTATAATTACTTTTGAAAACAAATTTTATTGCAATAATTTTAATTATTTTGATGTTAAAAATTAAAAAATAAAATGAATTTGATCAAACATGATTATTCTAATTTCAAAATACAATGATTAGTTTTAAAAAACATAGTACATGACACGAATAACTTACAACTTTCTGGTACAAAAATAATATGTTCGACAACATGATGATATATTGAAATTTTAGACTTTAGTTGTGTTTCATACTCATAAAATTATCGGTAATTAAATCAAATAATAGAATAAAAAAAAGTTTTACAATGAATACTATTTGCTGAAATATTTAATGACCTAAATTTTTTATGATATTATATCTTCTTAAACATCATCTCAATTCTCAAATAGTATTTGATATAATCTTGTAATATTTAATTTTACGGATTAGTCAAGGTTCAAACGAGAATGCTAACTATTTAAGAAAAACAAGAAAACAACAAATTATGTATAAACTCATATGTGATTTTACATTAATCGGCAAAAGCTGGACGCGTGCGACTTTGGCCGCGACTTAAGTGGCGAGGCAAAGTCGCATGAATCATATATGATTTTGTACGTGAATCATATGTGATTTTGTATGTACTCAGTTGTTCTCGTGTTTTCTTAAATCGATATTGTTGTCGTATGAACCCACCTCTAGTCATATAATATTTAGATTTTTATCATATATCTTTTGATAAAAATTTGAAAAATAAACATTACTGAAAAGTTATTTGATTACATAAACATAATGTGGAATGATTAGTTATTCAACAACATTAGATAAGTTTGTTTGCGTCGGATCCATTTAGCTCACTGAACTGATATATTAGTTTTACCAAGTTTATATTGTAACTAAGACCGCTGTTCTAAAAGGCTCGTCGTACAGTCGTCATGGCGCGTCATGACTTAATGTTTGTGTTTCACGCCACGTTAAAACCGTGGCACGCCATGACCTAGTCCGCGATTTTTTAACGGGATATTTGATTTTTCTTTACGTTTTAATGTCTTTTTTACTAGTTTTTAATATATAACCATATTTAACTTGTTTATCATCATGGAAATATTTTGAATAATAGTACAAAACATATGTTTTTATATTTAATATTATATATGATATAAAAATTTGCCGCTATAACTGTAAGTAATGTCATGGCCTCATCGTGGTTCTTAAGGCTTGAGACTTGGTCTCACCTCCGAGCCACGTCATTTAGAACCTTGATAAGACCAACATGTTGACCATTTATTTTCAATACCATTAGACACGGTCAAATTTTCAAAAAATTTATCATAAAATATAATGATATAAAACAGTCATGGTTATATACGAATTCCATCTTTTCAACAACAATATATAATACGCTTACTCATTGAACTGGTAGTATTACTAAGGTGTCGTTTGTTTTTTAAGAGGTCTAAAGTCTGAAATCTTATTTTAGTTATGATTAATAAGAGGTGGTGTGTAAAAAGGTCTGAATGATTCAGACTTAATAGCCATTAAAAGGTTTTTAGAAAAAAACAAACAACCCCTAAGTTTATACTTTATAGAATAACTAAAACTTACATGTTGACAATTTATTTGCAAACCATTAGACACATGTCTAGAATTCCAAAACTTTTATCACAAAATAATGATATAAAAAAAATACATAATAGTCATGGTGATATACAACTCACAATTTTCATCATATATCTATACTATATTATAAAGCACGGATAAAAAACTCTTAAATACAAATTATTAGACACAGAGTACTATCATATTATGCAAAATTTTAAAAATATCTTAATTTACAAATATCAAAGCACAAAATACATATTAATACTGCAGACTTCTAACACCCACCAATTTGGTATGTGTAGAGTCTTCCTTTTATGAAGACCTTTTCATGTATCATTATTAATTAATATATTATATTACTATAAATTTGTTTTAATTATATTATTAAATATGTAATTGGTTATTTTTCTAGATGTCATTAAAATATATAAGATAATCTTTGAATTCTAACAAAATACTTAATTTTTTTATATAAAAAACATTATATTATAAGCCTAAATTATAAAAAAACATTATCACTTTCTCAAAATCATTTAAAATCGTACTGTAAATCGACAAAAAAAAACAAAAAAAAAATGAAACATTAAAATCGTGATTTATCTCACTGCATTGCGCGAGTACGCTTCTAGTTATATATGATTTAAATACCCAATAACTATAAGGATTTAACCACAAGGCTTGTGGTGTAGCGGTAATCACCTGAAGAGTTCATAGCGCTCAACCTGAGTTCGATTCCCTGCATTCGCAACTTTGTGGCCACTAGGTATAACCTCAGGGCTGCATACTTTAACAGTCGGTTTCATTGTCAAGGGATTAGTCTGGGCCAAAGACCCAGGTTTCCCAAAAAAACTATAAGGATTTTACAGTTATTATTAATTTATTTTCCATGTTATAATTTGTAGATAATAATTAATTAATAGAAGGAAACGTTCAAAACGTGTTGACAAAAATGGATTTTAACCGTGACAAAACATTGCATTATTTAACAAAAGTAACTTCAATAATTGAGACAAGTACCCCACCCACCCTTTCTTTTGCATTTGTTTCTTTTTCTCTCACATAATAATTTAGTTCTCACTTTTTTCCAAAAATAATATTATCTTTCCAATAAAGGATTTTTTATAATATATTTCTAATAATTCTAATTTGTAAGTTTCTGAACTATCTAGATAGAATCGTTTAAAAAACATAGATTTTTTTTTATTTTCAACAATCAAAGTAATTATAGCTTAGTAAGGGTGCGTTTGGTTTACGGAATTGGAATGTAACGGAATGAATTTCAAGTAAGGATTTGGATTTGAAGAGATTTGGAGTTGGGAGGATTTGAAATCCCGGCCCATTGCAAAATAATTCCAAATCCATCAGGTAAAGGATTTTAAAAGAGTCAAAGGATTTCAAATCCGGTCAACAAATTTCATTTTTGCAAACCAAACACAAGATTGGAATGGATTTGAAATCCAAATCCCTCCAGATCCATTTCAATCCTGCAAACCAAACGTGCCCTAAAAAGACTTGGGAGATGAAATAATGGGATTATTCCTCTTTCCTTTCTCTCCATAAATGGTGGCCACACCATTTTCCGGCAATGACACTTGGATCATCTTTTTGGAGCAAAAGATGTCAGCCTTATGCCTCACTAACCAATCCATACCTATAACCACATCGAACCCTCCTATAGACATAGGTAGTAAATCTACTCCGAAAAAATTCCCATCGATCTCTAGAGTGCAATTACAAAAACGATCTCGAATAACTACTTGATCACCATTAGCTATTTCTACTACTAGTGCATCGGGAAGGACACTAACCGGAGTGGTGAATTGTTTACAGAAAACATCCGATACAAATGAACATGTAGCACCCGAATCAAACAAAACGGGAGCATGCAAGGAGTTTACTAGGAACGTACCCGAAACAACATCATCGGTCTCCTTCGCCTCCTCGGTAGTCATTCTGAAAGCTCGACTTGGCGCCCTTGGTGGTTGCTCGACTCTAGCCGTCGAACCCACATAATTTCCACCAATTCCTCCTACTAGCTTTGGGCAATCCTTCTTCATGTGCCCCGGTTCTCTGCATTCAAAGCACACCGGACCCCGGATGGGACACTCTCTCATTGTGTGGTTCTTCTTACCACATTTGGCACACCCTATTGGACCGGAGTAAGTTCTTGGAGCACATGGCCCCGAGTGCTTTGACTTGCACTTGTGGCACCACCGATCCTCACGACGATGATCATTTGATCTCCCGCTTACAAATGGTCTTGATTGGCGAACGGGCCCAGATGGCCCTTCCCACTTTCGTTTCTCACCGGCATGGCTTCTTTCTTCCTTCCCCGCATTGATGTCATCCTCAATGAGCAAAGACTCTTCAATGACCTCTTGCAAGGTCGAGCCCCTAGCATTTCTTATCGCCGTTCGCATCTCGTTCGATAAACCTTGTTGATAGGCCTTAATCTTCGACCTTTCATCGGGGACCAGACGTCCCACCAAATTCAGTTTCTCCAAAAAGAGTCTGGAGTACTCGACAATGGACAGAGTCCCCTTCTTCAAATCTCGGAACTCCCGCTCCAGCTTGTCCAACGAACGCTCACTACAATATTTATTCATGATTTTCTCTTTGGACACCGGCCAAGTTAACTTAGCCAGAACTTCCGGGGTAAGGGCGGATCGGGTAAGATTCCACCAAATCAGAGCCTCTCCCCGAAGTAACTGGGAAGCAAACTTGACCCGTTGAGAGGGATCATACTCACTTGACTCGAAGGACATCTCTACCTCCTTGAGCCAATACATACAAGTCACCGGGTTATCTGAACCCGCAAACTCCTTAGGGTGGCACCCCAGAAACGCCTTGTAGGTGCACCCCTTAGTCTTCGTCTTAATCACATTATCTGTTGGATCCTTAACAGATACGACAACTGGTCCACCTGACCCCATAACAATGTTTTCCGCCATTGTTTCCGGTTGTCGATTACTGGCGTCTCGATCTTCTAAGAGTTTCATGAAGAACTCTTGTTATTGGGCCATGGCGGAGTTCATGGCCAACATCATGCTATCCCGAATCCGGGTCTCCATGGTCACTTCCTCCATGATGGCATTATCCGCGTTGAGGTTCCGGTGCGGAATATGTTCAGGTCCTCCTCCCAAGATATTAGGCATGGGAGGTCCCTCGGCAGTTACGCCCACAAGAGGCTGATCAGCTGTAGACTCCACCTCCAAGTGGACCTTCGGTGTGTTTGGTAACCTGCTCCGAGTGTTTACCATTTCGATCTGCCATACATGTACGAGAAATAGATTGAGAACAGACTAAACGAGTTGAACTCATGTACGTACTAATACCTTCATCTATTATCATAATAATAGTAAACCAAGTATGCTCACGTAACAATGCATTCATAATAGCAGTAGCTAGGTGAAATTATGAACGAACCATACACAAGAATTATTGTCACCATCATCACAACTTTCAATTAAAGTAATTCCGTAATCCTAACGCTCTTCCCACCTAGGATTCCTACCCCAAGTGGACAGTGAATCTATAAAGTCTAAAGCTTAAGTATAGATATGCTAAAACAATACCTAGTTCACTTAAACTAAAGCTCTGATACCAACTTGTAACACCCTAAAAATAGGGATAACAAAAATCCGAAAAAACGAACATGCGGTATGTAAGATTGCCATAGCAAGAGCCTCCCAAAAATGGGGAAATATACAAACCTGTTTAATCACAATTGTAATTTCAACGGACAATAAATTAACAACCAACTAATCTAATTTCTACAACTAGAAAAGAGATTACAAAAGGGTTGTCAACTATAAACCCAAAAGTCCTTCTATTCAATAAATGTCCATTTGCAAGTATTCCCCAAGCTCTCACCCAAGCACTATGCCAGCTTAGAATTGGCGCCGCTAGAACCTGAGATACACATCGACACCAAACAAGTGTTAGGCCAAAAAGCCTAGTGAGTTGGACAATAATAAGCATGCATGAACAGTTACAATTCTTATCCGCAGTTAACCACATTTCAATAAATGTGGAGTCAATAGGGGAGACCTATAGCACCAATCAAGTTCCACCCAAAGAGTCGATATACCTTGATGCCCTATAACAAGAGACACCCGAAAGGCCCGACACATCCGAGGACTACAACCATGGCATTACCCCGAATGGCGGAGGTCTAGGCACATACCATCATGATGGCGCCCAATACTACATCCTCCTAGTGTCTACTGACTTGGTTTGTCCAACATATTATACATGAGGTCTTGAGGTATATTCCAACCAAAACATTTTGATACCAACCATGGGTACTATGTTACCATCCTATCACATAAGTCCATTTTAAGACCCAAATGATAATCATGCTCATCATGCATATAAAATATATATTACCACAAAGGGATTTCAACTAGAAACAATCTCAATACCGAGACATATGTACATTTATCATATCAAAGTACACTTCTCATATACTCAAGAGAAAAGCCCCAAATACTTGTACATTTAGAGTAAGACATGGCATATCATATGAAACCACATTTCCAACATATCTTCATGATAAAACCCAAGTACTTGAACATATAGAGATAAATAACGACAAATAGAAAGATATGACGTGCATCTAGTTTTAACAAAGGTTTGGTAAACTCACAATCTAGGTTTTTGACCAAAACCTAGAAAATATGGAAACCCTAGAAGTTGGATGAAGGTGATGAAGACTTGAAATCTTGAGGACTTGAAGTAGATGGAAGCCTACTTAATGATTTCACCAACCAAACTTTGCAATAAATGCTAAGAGGGTTAAGAGGAGAAAAAAATCGCCCAAACCCTAGTTTATCCCGTTATAGATCTAATTTTTGTGATAGAAATGAGAAGAAATCGGCCAAATGGGGTTTTTGAAGAGGGAAAAGTTCAAAAAAACCCAATGGACTTTAGTGTTTGGAGTGATTAAGTCACTGGACAACTTTTTTGAACAAATAAGTCCTTGGACATTTCGAAACCTGTTAAATAAATCCTTAGACTTTAGGTAACCTGATGAATACATCCTTATTACTTGAAAATATAACTTGCAACCTACATATGAGGTAAAACTACAAATTAAAAAAAAAGTCACCTACTTTATCTTTGTTCAAATTAAAAATGGGAAAATTAACTATAATAGTCAATCTCATCACCCAATTTAATTTAAACCACTTTTCAAAGCTTTTTCCTAAAATAGCCAAAGTTTGCGCAAAATATTTTTTTCCCTGCGTAAGGTGTTTTTTTCCCAAAAAGATAAAAAAAACATCTTTACGTAAAAAAATTATGTGTTAAGATTCACTTTCTGCTTGTAGTTTTGGAAAAAAATTATACTTTGCATCCTTATAAAGTTACAATTAGTTATTTAATTTATTTTATATCCATTACTTTTTCATTTTTCATTTTATTATATTAACACGCATAATCATATATTAACTAACATATATAAAAAAAATTACAAATTACACCGTTATAATCGTTTCGTCAATACGTTCAAAATGAATTTAAGATTGTTTTTGAGTTTAATCTTATATTATTCAATATCATAAATATATACGAATTATTTTTAATACTTACAATTTATACCTTTAAGGTTACAGATTAATCTTGTACTATTAAATAAATAACTCTAAAGGATATAAAGTGTAAGTATTAAATATAATTCGTACGTATTAATGATATTTAATAATATGAGATTAAATAAAAAAAATTCAATATTAGGCTCATTTTAAACGTATTGATGAGAAACTTATAATGGTATAATTTGTAAAAAAAAATGTATTTTTTATGTATTTAAGTTGATATATGATTATGTGTGTTAATATAATAAAGGGTTAAAATGAAGAAAAAAAGGTAGAAGATATAAAGTAAATTAAATAACAAATTATAAAGATGTTTTCTATTTTTTTTTCTTTTTTTTGCCAGAAAAAATTCTTAAGGGAAAAAAAATTTATGCCAAAACTTTGGCTATTTTAAAAAGACACTTTGAAAAGTGCTTACAAATGAATTTGATTGATGAGATTGACTATTTTAATTAATTTTCCTATTTTTTTATTTGTAAGGTGATAAAGTAGTGACATTTTTTTTGTTTTTTTTTTAATTTGTAGTTTTACCTGTTATATAGGTTGCAAGTTACATATTTAAGTAATAAGAATGTATTTAACAGGTTTTCAAAAGTTAAATGATTTATTTAGTGTGTTTTGAATTGTCTAAGTACTTATTTGTTCCAAAAATTTGTCCAAGGACTTAATCACTTCAAACACTAAAGTCCATTGGGTTTTTTTAGACTTTTCCCTTTTGAAGAAAAGCAGGTCGCCCCGCGACTTACACCCGCGGCATAAATCGCCCGCTTGCTCCAGGGGTAAACTCTCCAGTGGGTCGCGGCTAGTGCCGCGACTTCCACTCGCGGCGTAAGTCGCGTGGTTCCCCAAAGGCAAGCATTCCATTGGTTTACGCGGCTTGTGCCGCGACTTCAACCCGCGGCATAAGTCGCGTAACTCACTGCCAAAAGAAGACTGATCTAAAACTTCCAAATCAACAACAAGTAACCAATATAAATGGAAGTAGTAGTTAAGCATAAAATTCCTATTTTGATAAACACATAAACATAAGATTAACAAAACCTTATACTTACCTGAAGTTCCGGATGTTACAGTCAAGTAGTTCAATTTAAGATTTTTAGTTAAGTCAAATAGTATTATGTGGCATAAGAATACTCATAATGTATGGTATTACATGTGTGCATATCGTTGCAAGCAGAACTAATAAATTTACACATCGCTGTGAGTCTACTATGATTTATAAACTAGGATGCAGGTATATTTATATATTTCATTACTTTGATTTATGATATGTGCATGTTATGTCTTTATGTGATTTAAAGCTTTAAAATATGCCAAATTTATTTCATTATGCTATGAAAAGTGTTGTGCATAAAAATGCTTCAATACGTGTATAGGGTCACATACCGAGACACCGATGATGATAGACGGGACACTATAAATATGCAAGAGGGCCAACATAAGTCGTGAGGTACCTTTATCCTATGCCTAGAGTTAAAAGAACAAGTATGTGTTTTGAGGACCTCCGAACTATGTCGTATATGACAGAAAATTTCTCGTACACATCGAGAGTCATTGTATCTGGTGATAGATATAGATGTCATATATGACCCCCAATGTAAGATCCCACATTGGTTGGGGAGGGGAACAAAGGTTGCCTTATAAGGGACTTGATACCTCCTCTATCAGACGCATTTTAAAACTGTGAGTCCAGGTGTGTGGACAAAGCGGACAATATCTGGTATGATTAGTCAGGGATGTTACACCTAACTTATAGGATTAGAGTTTAGATCTCATAAAGTATGTTTATATTCACATTATGCAAATATTTCAATGATTTACATATACACAACGATGTATAAGTCAAATGTAAAGATGGTGCATGTTATTGTAATAACTAGAATTCTAAAACAACTCCAACATGGAATATTATCCCAAGATCATCTCAATTGATATAGATGCAGAAAAAAAACATAGATCACTATATTATTACATAAGTCTAATATTGAATCTTCAAAATGCCCAATTTATCGAATCGAACAATTGTGACTACCATCCTGATTGTATCGAGCAATGCACCCGTATTTTCATCCAGTGGTTTTGGAATTATGCTCATGAACCACACGGAGAAACCAGAGAAGTTTGAGGGATTGCATTTCAAGCGGTGGCAAAAAGAATTTTCTTTTACTTGACTACCTTGGATTTGGCAAGTTACTTAAGTGAGGATGTTCCTCAAGTGCCCGAAGGACAAACTGATGTTCATGTGATTAGCGTTTTGGAATCATGGAAAGATTCTGACTTTTTGTGCAGGAACTATGTTCTCAATGGTCTGGTCGATGCACTCTATAATGTTTATAGTGCATCTAACACATCAAAAGAATTATGGCAAACTCTCGAAAAGAAATACAAAACCAAGGATGTGGGGTCCAAGAAATTTGTGGTTGCCCAATTTTTGGAATTCAAAATGACTGATTCTAAGACTGTTATAAATCAAGTCCAAGAACTCCAAGTCATGTTGCATGGTGTCCATGCCGAGGGGATGGTTGTCAGTGAATCTTTCTAAGTTGTCGCAATAATTGAAAAACTTCCCACGACTTGGGTAGATTTCAAGAACTATCTCAAGCACAAGAGGAAAGATATGAGTGTTGAGGATCTCGTTGTAAGACTTCGAATTGAGGAAGACAATAAAATTGCACAAAATAAAATTTTTGGCTCTTACTCTGAAAAAGGCCAATGTTGTAGATCATGGTCAAGCATCAACGACCAACAAAACTAAGTTTGTGAAAGGAAAAGATTCAAAGAAAGGTAGAGGATTCAATATGGGACCCAAGGGTGGAATCATCAAAAAATGTTTCAAGGTAACTGTTACAATTGTGACAAACCAGGTCACCAAGTTGTGAACTATAGGTTGCCAAAACTAGAGAAGGCTAAACGAGCAAACTGTATGGATGACAAAGCTCGAGATGTGTTTGATCTTGATCTTGCGACTACGATCTCAGAAATGAACCTTGTAGTAATGATCGATATACACAAGTGCAACACGACATGTTTGCTCGGACAAAGAGATGCTCCATGGTTCCAGACTGCTGACAATAGGGAAATGTTCATGGGAAACTCTGCCACTGCTGAGATAAAGGGAAGCGGAAGAGTTGTGCTCCAGATGACATTGGGGCAGGATATCACCCTGAAAGATGTGTTGTATGTTTCTGATATTCGCAAGAATCTTGTATCCGACTGGTTGTTGAACAAGCACGAGTTTCCCCTAGTTTTTGAGTCAGATAAGTTTGTGTTAACAAATATGGGGATGTTTGTAGGCAAGGGGTATGCTTCAGATGGAATGTTCAAAATGAATGTAATGGCTATTAAGCCTTCAAATGATGAAATAAATAAATCTTTTGTTTACTTGCTCGAGTCTTCATATATGTGGCATAGTAGACTTGGTCACGTAAATTTTCATGCCCTTCGTCGTTTAATTAATTTAGACGTCATTCCTAAGTTTCACATTGACTCTAAATATACATGTAAGATATGTGTTGAGGCGAAATTAACGAGGTCATCATTTCAATCAATAGAAAGGTCAACTAACCCCCTTGACATGATTCATACAGATGCATGTGATATGAAGTCAATTTCATCAAGAGGTGGAAATAAATTTTTTATCATCTTCGTGGATGATAGTACTAAATATTTCTATGTTTATTTACTTAAAAGTAAAGATGAAGCAATAGAAAAGTTTGTATTGTACAAAAATGAAGTCGAAAATCAACATAACAAAATGATCAAAGTGCAAAGAAGTGATCGAGGAGGTGAGTATGTATCATCATTTTCCGAGTTTTGTGGAAATAATGGTATTCAACATGAGTTCACCGTACCTTATTCACCATAACAAAATGGTATTGCCAAAAGGAAAAAT
The DNA here is from genome assembly GCA_954870635.1 of Arctium minus. NCBI lineage: Eukaryota > Viridiplantae > Streptophyta > Magnoliopsida > Asterales > Asteraceae > Arctium > Arctium minus. The sequence goes on from OX941081.1 coordinate 151,336,448, forward strand.
CGGACCCTAAAAGAAATGATGAATGTCATGTTGATAAGTTATGGGTTTCCCCCGTACATATGAGGGATGTGTTATCAGCTAACTACATCTTAAACAAGGTTCCTAGAAAGAAACAAGAAAAAACTCCACAGAAATTATAGATGGGAAGAAAAGTATCGTATAAGTATTTACGAGTATGGGGGTATCTTACAAAGGTAGTGGTATTCCCACCCAAGGTTGTAAAGATAAGACCAAAAACTGTTGATTGCACTTTCATTGGATATGCACAAAACAGTAGCGCCTATCGATTTCTTGTGCATGAGTCAAGACTTCCTGATATTCACAAAAACACAATAATGGAATATAGAATGAATCGTTCTTTGAACATGTGTTTCCATGTCTCGATAAAGAAGATGCAAACACATCAAGAATGACACCTCAAGAAGAAAATGAGGAACGTATTGAGGAAGAAGAAGAAAAAGAAATAGAGCCTAGACGAAGTAAAAAGGCAAGAGTTGAGAAATCGTTTGGTCCTGATTTCTATACATATAAGGTTGAAAGAAAACCTCAAACTTTTCAAGAAACATTCAATTCTTCTGATGGACCTCAATGGAAGGAAGCAATCAAGTGCGAAATGGATTCCATCTTACAAAACCATACTTGGGAACTAGTGGACCTTCCTGTCGGATGCAAACAACTAGGTTATAGATGGATTTTCAAAAGAAAAATGAAGGCAGATGGGACCATTGACAAATACAAGGCCATATTGGTGATCAAAGTTTATAATCAGCGAGAAGGTCTAGGTTACTTTGACACTTACTATCTATTAACAAGTCTCACATCCATTAGGTTGGTACTTGCCATTGTAGCCTTGAAAATTTTGGAAGTACATCAAATGGATGTGAAACAACATTTCTTAATAGAGATCTAGAAGAAGAGATTTATGGAACAACTTGAGGGCTATATTACCCCAAGACAGGAGAAAAAAGTGTGTAAACTTGTGAAGTCATAGCATGGGTTAAAGCAAGCACCAAAATAACGGCATCAAAAGTTTGACCATGTGATGTTGGAATATGGATTTAAAATCAACAAATGTGATAAGTGTGTCTATGTTAAAGACATGAATGTTGGGTATGTTGTAACACCCCTAAAATAGGTGCTAATTTAAACCATTAAATAAGACATGAAAAGCGCTTATATTGAAATATAATCACCCAACTAGGTAAGAGAGAGATAGAGTTACAGTAGATAACAACCTACTAATCTAAATCAATTCTAGATCTAGATTATAGACGGGTGTCGCTATGGTCTCCAAAAGTGTCTATCATTTGTAACTCCAAGTTGTCATCACAAAAGAACAGAGATCCTCAAAAGTTTGCCTCTATCGGCAATAACCTGTAACATCCCGATTTCGAAAAGCTATCGTTTCAAGCTAATATAGAACTCGGTAATTAAGGGAAAAATAAGATATTGAATTTTGGACTTGAATCCTATATTTTATAGTCTAGATGGATGAAGGATTCAATTACGAGTCCAACGGTTCTTTCCGGAGTAAAAACGGAGCTATAACGAAGAAGTTACGGCCAAAACAGTGAACGAGAGGAAAACTGGGCGAACAGTGCATCTCGCGACTTACGCGCGACTTGCACTAGCGGCATAAGTCGCGAAATGCCCCTGATCGAGCTTAAATCACGATTTTCAGCCCCAAACTTCATTTCTTCATATCTTTCTCATCCTAGCTCCGATTTCAGTGATTCAAGTTGCTACGGTTTCGTTTTTGAGAGCTCTTCAAGGATCTATCAAGGGATTGGAAGTCTATTGGAGTATACTAGAGTATTTTGTGATGGTAAGCTTCTCATCTCTCACTATTCATCTTCTTCACCAAAGTTTTCTAGGGTTTCATCCACCCTTTGTTCTCCCTTTCGTAGATTGGAAGTTTGTATCCATTTTGGTGAACTAGAGGTGCTTGGATTAAGGTAATCTTCTATTCTCTTCATTTATGGAAGTTAGAGTTTCGGTATTAGTTGAGGTATTCGTGTATAAGGTTGGGAAACGATTCTTTGTGGTGGAATATGTATATTTATGGTTGGAACTTTGTGGATCTAGGTTTTGGAAGATTTGGTTTGAAGAATCAAGTTCTTCAAGGAAAGTTATAAGTGGGTAAAATCTAGATTTAGTCTAAATCTAGCAAGGTGAGTTTACTAAACTTTTGTTAAAACTGGATACACATCATATTTGCTTATTTGTTGTTATTATCACATAATTGCTCAAAATGTTCATCCTTACGGGTTCAAGTATTTGATGGTATTTTCATGAGATTATGTGAGAAATATGCTTTATAAGTATCATCCCATGAATTATTCTATTTTGTGTAATTATTTGGGATTTCTTTGTGAAAATAGTTGGAAAGGTGGATATTGGTGATGTGACATGATTTATGTTATATGTACCATTGTTTGGGGCATTTTTCATGGATACATAATGTGGGCGATGGTAACGAGAACCTTTATGTATTATATGTTCATAATCTCACCTGGCTAATGTTATTATGAGGATATTTATACGTGATGGTGCTTGAAGTGCCGTTACTGTGACAATTGGTAATGTAGTAGTACGTTCTCTTGTGCTTGGTTTACTAATGTTATGATATTTTGTAGACGTAGTAGTACGTTTCCTTCGTGTTCAATTCTGTTAATCTCCTTCTTATTCATCCTTGTGCTTGTATGAACTGCCTTGGTATGACGACCGTTGGGGTAGTAAGAAAATTTCTGAATGGGTAACTATTAGAAAAAGTCGATGATTTTATTATTCGTTACTTGGAGTGACGGTAAGTATGGTGATTGCATTAAGTGGACAGTTTCGAGTCGGATTAATTGGTTGGATTAGAACCATAGACTTTTTGAATCGATGTATTCGAGGTGAAATTGTGAGGTGAACCTATGAAGTCCGTGATTTTTGCCTTAAGATGTTGAGCATCTGGATGACGATAGTGTAACTATAGAAATCGAGGAGCGTGAGTTCAAGTTGATTTGTTAAAACGGTGTACATGTCAAAATGGGCATTTTGGAAGTAAAAGTTTGTTTTACTTGGTATTTATCAATATGTGAGTATTTTGATAAGTTTTCATATTTAGTAAACTCGGGTTGTTTTAACCTCCTAAAATGCTCAGATTGAGTTTTGAATAGTTCAACAACTAAATAGCATGATTTACGTGTTCTTGGTGGTTTTGTACAAGTAAACTCTATTTTTATGATTTATGCATCTTTGATGATTTTGTACAAATGGAGTCTATTTTACGTTATATGCATTTTAGGCGTATTTGCATTCATAAACCCTTTTGAAACTCTTTGGCCCCAATACATGTTGAGTTTTGGGTTAATCACGTCCTTGAGGTATGTGTCTTCATAAATGTTGTTTAAAAACATTTCATCAATTGAGGAACGTTAATTGTCGGCCACTATATTTTGGATATTTAATTGTCCATTTAGTGCATATGATTTTATAAACCGTTGGAAAATGCATGTCATTGAACTAGGAGTCGTTTTGGAAACATGAAGAGAAAGAGTTCATTTGGAAAACATTTTGTTGCAACCAATGAGAAGTTTTGGTTATTTTGAAATGTTTAGTTTTATGAACATGTTGAGACATCTATTTTGGGATATTTGGGTATTTTGGTAAATAAATCATGTTGAGATGTTTCTTCGATGATTTTACATATATAATTGGAGTTCAATTGACGTAAGGGTCATTTTGTGTATTTGATCTTATAAACCTTTTCCAGAAAACACATATTATTGTATTATGAGGCATTTTGAAAATATAAGAGTATGAGTTCATTTGAAAAATGGTTAGTCTCAACCAGCGATGAGATTTTAGTTAATTATACTTTTGGTCATGTTTGCATACTAGTTGGTCAAACGTGTTTCAATATTTATATCGACTTTCATTGGGTATTTACGTAAACTGTTGGGTCGTTGGCTAGGTTTTAACTAAATGGAGTCTTAAAGAAATTTGTCCGGTTTAAAAACAGTGGTATTGTTTCCCTTTGAGTTTAGTGGGAGCAGTTTAGTTGCACATATCATGTATGCATATTTTATTGGAAATTTCCGTCATGGTATTTCAGCCAATGTTTTAGAATGATGAGAGCTAATTATATTTGGCTTTGAACTCGAAACCGACATAAATTATTTCATGTTTTAACCGGGTGCTTACGCATATCAATCTACTAGCTTTGTGAAATAAACGGTCGCATGCAAGTTTTGTTGTGAAATCTTATTTCGTACCGCATTGTGAATAAAAGAGAGAAAACTTTAAGAGTTCGATATTATGAGCATGTTGTCTTGGGTTTTGGAAACATTTTATTTATACAGTTTGGGATTAAACTAAATTACTCTTACAATTGCTCAAATAACATGCATATGTCTTTACTAAATTTTGGGGAATAAACCGATGTATACGAGTCACGTTGGGAAGTTTTATTTCATGACATTTCATGGTTAATTGCAGAAATTTTGGGGTTCGATTTTGTGAGTTTCCCTTCTGTAGTTTTGTACGAACGTCTTGTTATACACTGTTTTAGTACGTAAAACTATTTCTCATTCATTACATAAATTATACTGTTGGTGTGAGTAATCATATGAAAGATTTATGTTATTTCGAATAGAACTTTTGTCCAGAACATATTTCAATTATTGATTTTACTGTTAGGAGTTTTCCGCAATGCATGAAGGGAATTTCCGGTTTGCATGACGTTGTGTTTCAGTTTTGGGTAAGTACGTTTAATCGGTGCGGCCCAAATTTGAAACGCGAAAAAAAAATTTATTTACGTTCCTATTGTGTTGCTACATTTGGGAAATGATCGGACGTATATAGGTCTTGTTGGAAATTTTATCTTCCGACGTTTTGTGTTAAAGTAAAAGATTTTAAAGTTGAAATTGTGAAACCCTCTTTTGGGAGTTGTACAAACTTTTATTGCACATGTTATAGGACGGAAAGTTATTTTTATATGCATGACATAAATTGATGCATACTAAGACCCTGGTAGTCCGTTTGAAAATTTTGTTACGCATCTTTCGTTATCGTTTTATTAGCGTAAGTACTGATCAAATGAGTTTTGAAAATGGTTTTATATGCGTGACATTGGTGATCAATTTTGAAACCTATCGAATGCACGATAGTGTATTTTCACCGCACGTTTAATTGTTACAAAACTTATGTATTTGAGAGTTTTATAAATTTCAAATTGGCATAGTAGTGTGAAAAACCCTGAACTCATTGGGCTATAGGTGTAGGCCCCCTCGTGTTAGAAGTCGATAGTAAGGATTAAAAGAGTCCTCGGAGTTTGAGGCGTTAGACATGTGCTTTCTCCCAGTTAGTTAAGTAACGATCTTTATACTTCGTTAAACCTGCGGATTAAAATCGTGTTCGGTTGTTTAGGTATGGTTGGTTTTGGAATTGTGGGAATTTGGTACGACAGCATGCTATGTGTCGGTGGTGTACTATATTGGTGGGTATTCGTGAATAGTGATGATGTTATGGTTGACTGGTAAGGATGTTGGATTTGGATGCTTACTTCCAAGAGTAGGTGTCAACTTTGAATCGACAATGTTAATCGGGAATGAAATATTTTGTAGTATACCCACGGTTCAGAATGGCCATTCTGAGGTTAGGTGTCGACACTCGATTTTGAGGATAATAACTATTGGTGTGCTTCAGTGTACTTCCGTTAGATCGGGTGTGTCTGCGGGACAAGCGGTAACCTTAAGGGGATTAGATGTTGTTAATTAAAAATCAATCATTGGTGTTTCGGTAATCGTCAAGGCTTTCGTTGATTCATCGAGCAATAATTGAAAGCAGTTTTGGAGTTGTGTAACCAGGGGATTTGGGATAATCGACTATCTGTAGAGCGTAATGGTATATTTCTGGTGGAAACATAATGCTTGGGTCTATGGAAGTGTGGGAGCCCTTGCATACATTGTGTCTGTGTCAGCTTTGAGGAACGAATTTAGAGGTTGCGATGGTGCAAACCAAACTAGTCGTTAGGAAATTTCGTCAAAGGACAATAACCCTTTGGTGGTAATGTTTAACGGAGACATTTGGTGAGAATGTCGAAGTAGACTTTAAGTATAAATCAATTATTGAAGAGACCTTGACGCGTCGTATTTAGAGGTATCGAAGGGAATTGTTAGCCTTGGAGTATTCTCGATGGAAATGACTAGATAAGGTCGTAAATTGCTTTCGGGATAATATGAGCAATCTAAGGTTGGGAGACAACCGAGATTTAACGATTAAGAAAATGATTAATCAATAGTTGGATCGTTTCTACAGAAATTGTTGTGTTGGTAAAAAGCAAGAAAAGAGTGTAATGTGATTCAATGAAGGGCTATTAGAGGTGTGTAAGGTCAATTTCACTCTGGGGTACCATTGGTGAGAGTGGTTAGCTCAGAGTCGTAAGTTATCTTGAGGTGTTATGTTCGATCTAAGGTTGGAAGGCAACCGAAAATTTATTGATGGGGAAAATGAATTGATAAGGACTTGATGCTCTTTACGTCATCGGAAAGGTGCATTGAACCTTATAATTTGAGTTCATGGCGACTTGTTATGTGGAATTCAGTGGCAACGTCAACGGGATGTAATTAGGATCGAATGTGAGGTGAAGTTTAGTGAAAGCATTCCTTTTGGATAGGAAATCAATCGATCTTTCCAAGTGCGATGTTGGGTGCATGGTGGTGCCTGATTTCGAGGACGAAATCTCTTTTAAGGTTGGGAGGATTGTAACATCATGATTTTGAAAAGCTATCGTTTAAAGCTAATACAGAACTCGGTAATTAAGGGAAAAATAAGATATTGAATTTTGGACTTGAATCCTAGATTTTATAGTCTAGATGGATGAAGGATTCAATTACGAGTCCAACGGTTCTTTTCGGAGCAAAAACGGAGCTATAACGAAGAAGTTACGGCTAAAATAGTGAACGAGGGGAAAACCGGGCGAACAGTGCATCTCGCGACTTACGCGCGACTGGCACTAGCGGCATAAGTCGCGAAATGCCCCTGATCGAGCTTAAATCGCGATTTTCAGCCCCAAACTTCATTTCTTCATATCTTTCTCATCCTAGCTCCGATTTCAGTGATTCAAGTTGCTACGGTTTCGTTTTTGAGAGCTCTTCAAGGATCTAGCAAGGGATTGGAAGTCTATTGGAGTATATTAGAGTATTTTGTGGTGGTAAGCTTCTCATCTCTCACTATTCATCTTCTTCACCAAAGTTTTCTAGGGTTTCATCCACCCTTTGTTCTCCCTTTCGTAGATTGGAAGTTTGTAACCATTTTGGTGAACTAGAGGTGTTTTGGTTAGTTGATTCAAGCTTGGATTAAGGTAATCTTCTATTCTCTTCATTTATGGAAGTTAGAGTTTCGGTATTAGTTGAGGTATTCGTGTATAAGGTTGGGAAACGATTCTTTGTGGTGGAATATGTATATTTATGGTTGGAACCTTGTGGATCTAGGTTTTGGAAGATTTGGTTTGGAGAATCAAGTTCTTCAAGGAAAGTTATAAGTGGGTAAAATCTAGATTTAGTCTAAATCTAGCAAGGTGAGTTTACTAAACTTTTGTTAAAACTGGATACACATCATATTTGCTTATTTGTTGTTATTATCACATAATTGCTCAAAATGTTCATCCTTACGGGTTCAAGTATTTGATGGTATTTTCATGAGATTATGTGAGAAATATGCTTTATAAGTATCATCCCATGAATTATTCTATTTTGTGTAATTATTTAGGATTTCTTTGTGAAAATAGTTGGAAAGGTGGATATTGGTGATGTGCCATGATTTATGTTATATGTACCATTGTTTGGGGCTTTTCTCATGGATACATAGTGTGGGTACCTTGATATGTTAAATATATGCATGTATGGGTATTATGATGATTCTAGTGGGAACACCATTTTGGTGACATATTTATATGTATGATGAGTATAATTGTCATTTGAGTCTTTTGTTAGACTTAATGAGGATAGGATGGTAATATTGTACCCGTAGTCGGTATGGAAATATGTTGGGTTGAAATACACCTAAAGGACCTCCCATATGCGTTATGTTGGATGAACCAAGTCAGTACACTAGGAGGATGTAGTCTTGGGCGCCACTGTGATGGTATGTGCCTAGACCTCCGCCATTCGGGGAATTTTCTTAGCGATAGTCTTCGGGTGTGCCGGGCCTTTCGGGTGTTCCTTGTTAAGGGCATCAAGGTATATCGACTCTTGGGTGGGACTTGATTGGTGCTGTGGGTCTCCCCTATTGACTCCACATATATTGAACTCTGGTTAACTACTGATAAGAATTGTAACTGTTCATGCATGCTTATTATTGTTCAACTCACTAGGCTTTTTGGCCTAACACTTGTTTGGTGTCGATGTGTATCTCAGGTTCTAGCAGAGCCGGTTCTAAGCTGGCATAGTGCTTGGGTGAGAGATTGGGGAATATTGCATTTGGACTTACTTTTGGTAGGAGAAGCTTTGGGTTTATAAATGACACCCTTGTTTGTAATCTCTTTTCTAGTTATGGAAATTAGATTAGTTGGTTGTTATTTATTGTCCGTTTAATTACGACTGTATTTAAACAGGTTTGTGTATTTTCCTCATTGTTGGGAGGCTCTTGCTTTGGCAATTTTAAATACCGCATGTCCGATTTTCGGATTTTTGTTATCCCTATTTTTAGGGTGTTACATAACCTCTCCTCTCAAGCATTCGCGGTCCCACTACCTTGAGAACCTCATATACATGCCATTTTAAGAAAAAGTTTTAGGCTAACGCCTAGTGAGATCAAATAGTTTTATATTAAATAAACGCGAAATATAAATACATAATTATAGACTTGACTTTGAAACCATTAATCCCAATTTCCTCTTAAAACGATATTGTGAGAAGGATGATGAGGGAGACCTGATTTACCATTGATAGTGACGGAACACGAACGTAGGCCATATATCCATTTTTAATGAGCCCCATTACGGATCAATGGTCATCAAATTCAACCACTTATGGTTCATGGAATAAGACCCCCGATGATCCTAGATTTCACTTGTTCACGAGAAATTACAATTATTGGTCAATAACCTATGCCTTACTCAAGGAGCCCACATCTTATTAACCATAAAGACCCCATGCCTATTTTACATTACATTACAGGGATGTTCTTCCCACTCAAACCGAGTCCTATGTCCATGGATCCATTGCATTTAGTCTAGTATATAAAAGTATCAAGATAAGTTCATTCATACCCAATCTCACACCATTTATATCCAAAATGTATTAACAACGGTAAAATGGATACAATTGTAAATAAACTCAACATACATCAAAGTCCTTGGTTTTAGGTTTTCCAATACCTTTTCCCAATTTTGATAAACTATTTGCATAGATTATCCACAAGATCCATATTTCATTCATAACATAAGTAAATGCCCAAAATACCATATTTTGACCTAAGTGGTCCAAATCTTCACAACGTACACAATGTATGAAATAAAGACATTTAAGTAGTTAAATATGATATATTTGTCACATATAAAAGTTTAGAAAAGAAGGATGAACTCACAATACTAGGTTTTGGCTAAAACCTAGAAAACACCAAAACCCTAGAAAAATGGAAGGGATCTTTAAACCTTTATCCACACTTGAAGTTCATCACCCAAAACTCTTAAATGCTTGAGGAAGTAAAATTTATGCTTGGTTGCTCCTATAATCAACTTTAATGAGGAGGGAGAAGTGTAAATGGAGAAGGTTGGTAGTAGATGAGAGGAATAAATGAAAAAGGGAAAGAAATCGGCTAATAATATGGTGTAGGTGTGTGGCGCGACTTGGCCGCAGGTTTAGGCACGCCAAAAGTCGCCACACCCAAACACCTCGCACACCCCAGTGACCAATGCATGTTTCATGCGAGTTAGGCTGCATACAAGTCACGCGAGCTTCTGTTTGATCCACCAATCATCCCCAAGCCTTGACACTACAATGTCTAAAACAGCTTTGCCATGACTTTAGCTACATGGAAGTCACCCGGGTTGCCCAAAGGGTCTAAAAACCTTTTTAGACTTAATCCTTAATGATTTTGGCTAAAACAAACCAAAAGTAAAGGTCTTGATCATCTATATTTATTAAAATGCATAAGGACTCATTAAAAGTTCGGACATTCCAATTAAATAAAGTTGGGGAAACACAAGGGTGTTACATATATCATCTTATGTCTTTATGTTGATGACATGCTCATTATTGGCAGCAATGATAATATGGTCAAATCTGCAAAGAAAATGTTGAAGACAAGATGTGACATGAAAGATATGGGTCTAGCTGATGTGATTCTCGAAATTCAAATTTCGAGAACACATAATGGGTTTGTATTAAGTCAAGCCCACTATGTAGACAAAATTCTTGAGAAGTTTAATAATGAAAATACTATTGTTACAAGAACACCTATTGACACCAGTCACCATCAACAAAGAATAAAGGCAAAAGTGTTGCTCAAGTGGAATATTCGAAAATTGTTGGTAGTTTGATGTATCTGATGAGTTGTACTAGGCTTGACTTAGCCTTTTCAATAAGTAGGCTGAGTAGGTATATGAGTAATTCAAGTTCAGAACATTGGAAAATCATAACCCAAGTGTTACGATACTTGAGGTACACCAGAGATTACGAATTGCTTTATACAAGGTACCATGCAGTCATCGAAGGATATAGTGATGCAAATTGGGATATCTGACATGAAAGACTCTAAATTTACCAATAGGTATTCACACTTGGAGGTGCTGCAGTTTCCTGGTAATCGTCAAAACAGACCGTCATAGCCAAATCCACTATGGAACCTGAATGTATAGCACTCAATAAGTGTGGGGAGGAAACTGAGTGGATAAAAAAATTCTTGGAAGACATCCCAAAGTGGGAAAAGCCGGTATCTTCTATATGCATACATTGTGATAGTCAATTATCAATTGGGAGAGCACAAAGTGCTATGTACAATGGTAAGTTTCGATACATCCGTCGAAGACATAACACCATAAGACAATTACTCTCTACATGAGTTATCTTTGTTGACTACGTAAATTCAAAGGATAACATTGTTGATCCGTTAACAAAAGGTTTGAATAAAGAGCTAGTAAGTAATTCATTAAGAGGAATAGGACTAAAGCCCTTGAATGGACAAGTGAATACAAAGGATACCCAACCTAGTTGACTGGAGATCCCAAGATCTAGGTTCAAAGGGACAACCTAATTGTATACACTAGTTAGATCATTGGTGGGGGAAATCTTTCCCTAGTCCTTTTCTAAATGTAACAGTGAATATAATTCTAGGATCAATTTATGGCTTTTAATGATCCTAAGAGGATCACCTATACAAGGGAGAAGTGGGGTCACTTCGAATGGAGTTCTTTGGGGGTACAATTTCTAAGAGCTCTTGCAGAACTTAGCAAATGTTCATGACCATAAAGAAAATGATAATGAGGACTGAGACTTGTGAGGAAGAATTCTGTATGATATCATCTACACAAACGGCACAATAATTCAAAGATATCACATTTACCGATCAACCAACATACTAATTATGTTTCACAAGGGAAGGTTCAAAGGTTAACCTACCTATCTTTTGCAGGACTTGAATGTTGAGGGTTTTACGATAGTACATAAATTTCTGATCAATTTCTATTCATGTGAGGAATTGTTGGAAAATAAGTTAGAAAATATTGGTTAGAGCTATTTTGGATGTAAATGTTGATTGGGCAAATGTCCTATTTTTGTGGAACTATATAAGGACTTTGTAACGAGCTAAAGTTCGTCCAAAATAGAGCTCATATGAAGGAGAAATTGAATCTCAAAGTAGAATCATACATGTGGGTGTTGTTAGGGAATAAGGTTGTATCACATTGGTGGGAACATGAAAGTGAAACAAACTTATATATGATTTTGCAAATGAAGAGATTAAGATATATTGAAGGAAAGTCTCCCTCACGTGCGAGTGCAGGCGGTGCAAATTCTGGACCAGTTGAGCACCTTGAACTTGTGTGCACGGGCGTGCCCTGTGGAAATGAATGCAGCCCCGAAGTCGGCCGAAAAGTTCAGACAAGTTTTGGAAAAAATTCCAGATTTTTTAATTTCTTTTTACAAAATCTGTTGGCTTTCCACTTTCTTGTATTTATTACCTCGTTCATAACTCTCATGCAACATCTACTATATAAATAAGTGTATGGACTTCATTTGAGAAATACACAGCTCCTATATACCAAAAACGCTCAGATTTCTACTCAACATCTAAAACCCTAAATTAAAACGATGGATCTAATATGTAACACCTATGATTTTCGGATTCCATTTATGATTAATCACTTTATCGAATGGTATTAAAAATGATAATGATGAGAGTTTTATATAATTATCATATGAGGATGGTTGGAGATCATTTCGGGTATGAAAAATGAAGAAATCGCGCAATCAGAGACTAATGCCACTTTTTGAGAAATCCGAACAACTTTCATGCAACTTTACCCGCATGAAAAGCCGCATTAAGGTATGTCCGCTCTAAAAAGTCTAATTTTTGTGATTTTTTCCTCATTTTCTTCACCCCAATCCTACTCCCCTAGTTTGAGTTGTTAGGAAGATTGAGGTTCAATTTTGAGACTTTGGAGGAGCCTTTTTGGTGGATTCAATAGTATTTTGGCTAAGGTAATCTTCTTATCTCTCCCTCTAAAAAGTTAGGGTTTTAGTGTTCTTTACCCCCTTTCCCAGTTCTTTCTATTTTGGTGTAACCTGGAATATTTATGTAGAGGAAACCTTGTGGAAGCTTTGGACATAAGGTTTGGAAGGCTTGCTAAGAGATCCTATGTCTTCACCAAAGGAAGCTCAAGATTTAGAGTAAAAAACATAGATTTAGCATAGTGAGTTCAAGTTGATTTGTGAAAACTATGTACATGCCAATTTTGAAGAATTTATGTGTTTTACTTGATAATTGTCAAATGTTGGATTATATGGTTGAGTTTTGCCTATTTGGTATAATTGACTTTATAAATCTTGTGAAATACCCATATTTGAATTTTTAGACATTTTGATAAACAGATCCTAAATATATGTACTTTTATTGATTTATATTATAAATGAAGATTATTTGGTGATAATGCACTTTTTATGTGTGTGATTTGGAAAAATGCATATTATTGTGTTATAGGACATTTTGGGAAGGGTAAATTGCATCAAAATGGAATCAACTTTGAATTGATTCCTATTTTAGAAAACATTTAAAAACTATCATTTTAGGGTCTTAAACAAACTTTTCATTTATTTAAGTGCCTACGTTACCTGATTACCTGCTAGTGATGACATGGCCAAGTAAAAACCAATAAAATTCCATGTCATATTTAAAATTAAAAAAAAAGACTTTGAAATGATGACATGTAATGATTTTTTAGAGTGCAAACTTTGATGCTATTTGTACAAGTATACAAAACATTTTAAGAGAAAAAAATAAAAATATAAACCCAATATGTTACTTCATCTCCGGCCACCCTCCTCTCTCCGGTCACCGGGTCATCTTCTCCGGCCAGAAGACATCTCTTTCTTTCTCTCTCTCTCTCTCTCTCACACACACACACACACAACATAGGCAAACTTATATTGGTTTATTCAACAAAATCGACATCCATATTAAAAAAACGAAGCCCGGATTGATTTATATAACAAAACCAATTTTCTTGAAGAGCAAAATCAAATGGGGAAAATGGTACGGGAGCAAGAACTGAAATTGGTACAGCAACAATTCAGATCGGAAAATGGGTTTACACCCTTTGTATTCATCGACAAACCAGATCCAAATCCAAAGTGCATCTAGATTTCGTTTTGTTCATCAGGTTTTTTCGTCACTACCCTACTATAACTCCCAAATCGAGATCTCATGGAGTAGAAAGGAAGACGAAGCTACAACAAATTGTTGTTCATTTTATTTCACCGTTAGATGAAAGCTCGATTCCAGATCTGGAGTTTTTTGGGATGAAAAATTTACTTCAAAACTTTAGATCTGAACTTTGATTTTATCTATTCATAAGGAATACAACGGTATCAGAAGATGGAGATTCTTGTTGCATATTTAGATATGAGAGCTTTAGAGATATGCAGAAATAATGGGGGCGAGCGAAGAAGAGATTTAGAATGGAGGGGATGAAGAGCTGGGTGGGGGGAAAGTTTGGTTATTTGGAATTCATTAAAAAAAATAATAATAAAGATTAACTTGGCTTCTCTATTTTCCAATGTGTATTTGTTTTTTTTTAATTTTATGTCACATCATCTAGAGGTAACTTGCTACTTGTTGAACAGGTAACGAAAACCTTAAATAAATGAAAAGTCTGTTTAAGACCTTAAAATGATAGTTTTTAAAGTTTGTTCCGTAAAATAGGAATCAACTCAAAGTTGGTTCCATTTTGATGCAATTTACCCTTTTGGGAAATATAAATGGTATGGTTTTAATTAGAAAATTATTTATCCCAACCAACGGTGGGTTTTGAGTTGATCAAGTCTTTGGAGCATGTATCTGCATAAATGTCGATTAGATACGTTTTATTGCTTTTGATGACTTTTATTGTATAGTCAGTTGGGATGTTGAGCTTTTGGCTCGGTTTTGACTCTGATGAGCCTTAGGGACATTTGTCTGGTTTTAATATCTCAATGTGGAGCTTTGGGTTTGATTTGCATTTATTGCATACTCACTGAAAATTACATGTTTTGAATATGTTAGTCATTCATTTGGAGTCATGTAATTTAGGCTGCAATGTATTGGAACCATAAGCATGTGAGTTAATATGATGATAGTTTGTAACACCCTCAAATTTGGAAAGAGCAACTAATTAAAAATTTCGCTATTACATCAAGTAAAAGATAAGACTTCTTCCTATAAATCAAAGACTTGATATACCCCCAAATAAAGTTCTACATTTGACCTAATCAATTATGAACTTCAGTCTTATACAAGGACTAAACCAAAGTCGGGTGTTACTTAACCCAAATACAAGTTGCTAACCCCATGAGATTCGAAAGACTTCACCAAGCTACTCTCTTCTCGAGCACACAACTAGCACTCATCTCTTCACAATGCCACTAGAACTATTCCCAACCAAAACCTGTTGCACATGCCGACAAATAAAAAGGTTAGGATAACGCATAGTGAGTTCAAAAGTTTTACATGAATATATAATCTTTAAAAGAAATAAAATCCACTAAAAATCATGATCTTTCAAATGATTTACTTTAAACTTGGAGATGACTCTTTTCCAATATCATGCATTTTCAAAGATGAACACTTAATTACAAAGCATTCTTTATAAAATGATGTAACCCAACACTCACGCGCAACGAGAATGGGAATTGACTCCCAATTTAAGAAACGTGGATAAAACGTTGTATCCCAAAACACCCAAGCACGGGGTGGGGAAAAATGCTCAACCCATAAATCATGGTTAAATACCCACATATACAATACATCACCGAAAACACAAACACTAGGCCCAATACTCATGCAACCGTAAAATGAAAGGAACCCAAATATCAAAACGTGGGAATGACATATTTCATTCAAACCTTAATATACGTGGAGGGAATCCAATATTAAGGTCACCATTTACAGTCAACCACCCAAGCCAAACGATAATAAAGTAAGGCGTTAATAATTACCATGTTATTGGCCGACGACGAGGGAGACCCGTATCCGTTGAGAGTGGAGGAACACAAAAGTATGACACTCTTGCAACGTTAATCGCATGACACCTCACGACATAAAAGCCCAAGTTTCCCTACGACTTCTGAACAAGTTTCACCACAAGAGTCGGTTGACCTTGGTGAACATTACAATGAATTCCACCTCGAAGGTCCGACACACTTAAAGACTACCTCCAAGGCATTACTTCAAATGGCGGAGGTCCTAGTGCCTACCTCCCCGGTAGTACCTCCAGACTCAACCTTCTTAGTGCCTACTTGAAAAGTTTTCGATCGTAAAACATGGGTCCCGGAGTCCAACCCTGCAATACCCAATTGACCACTAAAACAAACTGACTTACGTGCGGATCCAATGCAACACAGTCTAGCATTACATGACTACACAAGAATTACCAATGCACTCGAGCATGTAATTAACATCAATATGCAACAAGGTGCATTAGTATGTAAATCATAATTGGGCTCTACACTGAGCCATTAAAACCGGCCAATTGTCCCCAAGACTTTTTTAAGTCAACACCGAGCTAAAGTGCTCAAACCCTTTTTGACCAACAAATAACGGTCCCCAAATAATAAAACGCAATCGACTCGCATCATGCAAACACACGCTCCACAATACATGAATAAAATCCAACACAGTTTAGATTGGAACAAATTACTTTGCAAATGAATTTAAACCATTTATTCCTTCAAAAATGCCCGATAATACAAAATTAAGCATTTCTCCAAAATAAATGCCAAAAGTGCCTTTTAACCAAATAAACTCCATTTATTCAATAAAACATCAAAACCCTTTCATTTATGACTTATTTATCAAAATGTCTAAAAATCCCAAATATGGTGTTTTCACAAGATTTATAAAATCTCATTTGTTCAAATAGCAAAAATCATCAAAGATTTCAAAATTTTATAATAATCATGTAAAACACATAAATACTCTAAAATAGACATTTTTGGCATTTATAATATTTTCACAAATCTACTTGAACTAACCTTGCTAGGTTAAGTTATACCTAGGTTCCAACCCCAAAAGTGAGCCTCCTTTGATGAAGACTAGAGATCTTCAAGGGACCACTCTAGAATTTAGATCCAACATTCCCACAAGGTTTCCTTCATCACAAAGCAACCAACATACACCAAAGTTGAAGGATGTAAGTGGTCAAATGAAAAATATCAAACCCTAGCTTTTAGCTTGAGATGGAGATCTTACCTTCACTTTTCTATCATAAACCTTCCAGAAATGTTCCCAGTGTCCTCCAAAGTCGGTCCTCAAGTATCCCCAAAACCCTAATCTTGAGGGAGGGAGATGAAGAAGAAGGTTGGAGGAGAGGAAGTGAGGAAAAGCCTAAAATCGTTCCTTAAATCTGTAGGTTGCCTTCCTGCGGCTTTTCCCGCGACCTAAGGTTGTGTTGGAAGTCGTGAGTGTCCCTTGGCCAAAAATCCAGCGACTTACACAGCCTAGGTCGTGACTCAGGGTCGCGTGCAAGGTCGCATGCACTATTTTCGTCCTTTTCTACCGTCTTTCGCACCCGATTCGATCATCGATGGTTCCACTATTGTTTGATCATAAAAATCTTATTAAATTTTCCTCCTATAGGTCAAACGACTCCCAAAATTATGAAGGAGAAACTCTAGAAATTACGGGTGTTACATAGTTGTTGTGTTGGTTCTGTAGAGAGGAACCCATGTGGGGTTGGACTCCGGAACCATGGGTATTGTAGGATTGGACTCCGGGACTCTTGTATTGCGTTTGTGGTTGGAATGATTCTACAAGTAGGCACTAGGAGAGTTAAGTCTTGAGTGTTATCCAACAGGGTAAGCACAAAAAACCACTATGCTTAAGGTGCTACTGATAGGGTTAGTTTATTAACCCTATTATGTCACTTTTTAGTAGATTTTACACTTATTTTATTTGCCCAATTTGTTCCTTTGTGTCTCTTTTTAGTGTTATTTAGGCTTTCTAGTAGTCCCTTAGGTTTGTGTATAATCATGCTATTTTTCCAGTAATATTTGGTCTAATTTAGATTTAGATGTTTACGTTTGCAGATGTTGGAAAAACCCTACAGGTTCCTGGAAGAATTAGAAGAAGTCTGATTTCAATGTTGTAGGAGTATTGGAGGATTAGAAACTGGACTACTATGTTTTTGGGCCTCCGCTGATGATTGGGCCGAAGATAGAAGATAACCGTGCCAAGCCCTTATGTTTAAATCAGAATTTTGGAAGTTTCCATGGGCTTGCCTTTAGTTATTAACTTTTGTGTAATTTTAATTACTTTGGACCCAAGTTTGTGTTAGTATAAATATGTATGCCTTGTTATTGTTTAGAGACACTTCACTTCATGATCGATAACACTTGATCTCATCTAGTATTAAGTAGTTGTTAGTATTGTCCTTGTTTGTGGTTGATTACGGCTGTGGTTTAATATATATGTATTTTGGAAGTTGTTTAAAATTTTCTTGTCTCTAAAATTGTTTTTATTTTCCAAGGTTGTGTTGTGAAATTTATTTCTATCCGTGGTACTTTTGTTTTCTAAAGATTTCAGGCAAGTGTTTTCATAAGTTAATTTTCGGTTACCCATTGGATAAAAACTCAAGCTCACTCTCTTTTCTCAAACCAACATTCTTCTAAAGTTCAAAAGTGTTCCCCAAGTTACTATAATATGTTTTCCATAAGTTCCAAGGCAAGAAATCACTTTTTTGACATTACTTGGGCTGCAAGTTTTGTAGCTTAGAGCCCAAGTTACTACAACTGTACTGCAGTATTTTCTGATTTTCCTTACTTCCATTTTCTGCTTTGCCATTTACATTTCTGCACTTTACAATTCTAAAATTTCCTTTACTATCATTTACTTTATTGCAATTTACTTTTTTTGTCATTTACATTCTCGTACTTTACTTTCTACAATTTACTTTACAATCATTTACTTTTCTGCAATTTACATTTCAGTTATTTACTTTTCTGCAATTTACATTTCAGTCATTTACTTTTCAGTACTTTCAATTTATGTTATTTACATTTCAAGCTAGCATGAGTTAACTCCTTAACTTGGGGTGTAAGGCAGAGTTAAAACCAGAATAAGTATGAAAGTAAAGAGGTGTATCAAATATAACACAGTTATCTACTATTTATCTCAGGTGACTAATGTTTCATTGAAGATTACATTTTAATTAACTGACAACTAATTTTTGTGTATGAAAATGCATTAACTTTCAGAGTTAAGATAAATATAAAATCCTAAGATAATATGAGAAGGCTATAAATAGCTATAGCATCTGACAAATGCTATACTTATACGGTGTAGGATGGTAACACTATGTTGTGTTAGGATTCACGACGTCTAACATAAATGATATTGTATTGATAGCACGTAAGCCTGTGTGTGCTCTTGGGAGGCCATTTGATCCGATAGTTGATACTGTGACAATACTATAGGATCATCCAGTAGGATTGTCCTGGTGTTATAACATCTTTTTATTGGATTACCTATTTTGTGTCTTAATAAACCCTTGCATCCTTAGCTTTTCTCTAAAACTGATTTACAACTCACAATTCAAACCTCTCATAAAAGAATTCTTCGAATTCGCCATCTGAAATTGGTTTTTACAAATTGGACTTTTTGAAAGAGCTTTCACCAACCTTCCCTGCGGGATCGATACTTGGTACTTATACCATTATTACTTGTTAAGAGACGATAGTAGTTTAAGGTGTATACTTGTGCTGAGTTCTATTTTAAGTGAATCTCAAAAAGTATTGCATAAACAATTCTGACACAACAAGTTTTTGGCACCGTTGCCGGGGAATCACGCTGAAAGATTTTTCATTTTAAAGTAAAGTTTGTAAACACTAATTTTTCTACCACCTTTTTGAAAGCTAGTACATGCCAAGATTGCCACACGGGGAATTTTTCCAATTCGATCCTGACATAGAAAAAACGTTTAGACAAAGAAGAAGAGCGCAAGAGTTGCTTTAGCTTTAACCTCTCCAGAAACGGTTGAACGTTAAAATGTGTTTACCGAAGAAGAAATGCACCCCGGACCTATTCCTAGGAACAATAATGAAGGTCCCAGGTTAATTCCTAGGAACGACATTTTTGAACCTAGGAATGAAAATAATAATAATGAACCATTAATAAACCCCTTTGAGGAAGAGGAGCAAAACATTTTTAGGCTCACAAATTCTAAAGATGGCGGTATTATGGATTATGCTATCCCTATTTTAAACCAACTGCATACAGGGATTCTTAAACCCACTATTACTGCTGCCCATTTTGAACTCAAGCCTATAATGTTTCAGATGTTGTAAACCAATGACCAGTTCGCTGGTATGCCATCTGAAGATCCTCATGCACACTTAAGATCTTTCATGGAAATCACAGACTCATTCCTTATCCCTGGAGTATCTGAGGATGCTTTGAGACTTAAACGTTTTCCATTTTCACTAAGGGATAGAGCAAAATCTTGGTATACCTCTTTAAAGCTAGACTCTGTGATTTCATGGAACAATATGGCAGAAAAATTTTAATTTTTTTTTCCACCCACGAGAAATGCTAAGTCCAGAAATGAAATTTGCACTTTTAAACAAGCGGACGATGAGGCAGTTCTTGATGCATGGGAAAGGTACAAAGAGCTACTGAGAAAATGCCCTCACCATGGCATTCCCTACTGCATACAGCTAGAGACATTTTACAATGGTTTAAACACCACTGCTAAACAAATGCTCAATGCTACTACAGGTGGAGCTGTTACAGCTAGTACCTATATAATGAAGGTTATGACATACTTGAGAAGATCTCTAACAACAATGGCCATTCTTCTGATCCACGTGCACTTCCACCTAAGAAAACAGCAGGAGTACATGAATTAAATGCATACAAAGAATTAACTGGACAAATGGCCCATATGACATCTTTGCTTAAAATTTTAACTAACCCAGCTTTGCAGTCTAATACTTCTACTCCTACTGTCAACTTTGTGTAGTGTACTTACTGTAACATTGTCCAGGAAATCCTGAACAAGTCAGTTATGTCAATGACAATAAGAGTGGACCATTTTCTAAAACATATAATCATGAATGGAGGAATCATTCCAATTTCTCCTAGAACAGTCCTGTTCTTAACCCATCATTACCAAAGCTACAAGGCCAGTCAAATTTTCACTCACAATCACAAGGACAGAACAACCATCACACATAGTCACATCACAGATCTCAAAACCACCAACAGGCTAATTCCCATGCTCACCATCATCAACCTTCTTTCCAAAGCAAGCATAATCAGCATGCTGAATCATCTACTTCCTTGGAAGCAATGATGAAGGGTTTTATTACCCAAACTCATGCATCAATGAAAAACCTTAAAACCCAGACGCAGGCTTTTATCAAGAATCTTGAGACTCAGATGGGGCAAATGGCTTTAGAAATGAGGAAAAGATCAGTAGGCACTCTTCCAAGTGATACTGAGATACCTCACAGAGATGGGTAAGAGCATGTAAAGGTTGTGACCTTAAGAAGTGGAAAGAACTTAGAACACATCCATAGAGAACCATACAAAGATGAGCCTGAAAAGAAAAAAATAAGACCAGATTCTGCTACTACATTACCTGTAAATCAGTCCTGTAGTACTAGTGAGCCCGAGCCCATAGCTAAGCCCATTAGTAGCCCAACCATTCCCAAGAGATCTGATTTTTCAAAAATATTGTTCCCTGATGAACTTGAACCAGTCCAAAAGCCCAAGGAGAGTATTGTAATTGATGTGTCACACTCTGGTGGCAGTCCTACAGTACAATCTCAGACTAGTCCTATAGTACCCTATAAGACCAGAAAAGAACTTGACTTAAAACCCAGTTTGCAACCTGTTCAGACACCTATTCAAGCCCCTATTGCAGCACCTACTCTCCATAAGACTCCTCCCTCTACTTCAGTTGGTCCTTACATTCCTTATCCCCAAAGGTTAAGGAATCAAAAGGAAGAACTTCAATGTAAAAAGTTTCTTGATGTTTTTAAACAGCTACACATTAACATAACTCTGGTTGAAGCCATTGTTCAGATGCCAAGTTATGCAAAATTTTTGGAAGACATTTTGAGCAAAAAGAAAAAGCTGACCGAATATGAGACTGTAGCTCTGACAGAAGGATGTAGTGCAATGTTATCTAGGAAGATCCTGGAAGCTTTACAGTCCCTTGTTCAATAGGAGGAAAAGAAGTAGGAAAGGCCTTATGCGACCTAGGTGCTAGTATTAACCTCATACCTCTCTCTGTTTTCAGTACTTTAGGCATAGGAGAAGCTAGGCCTACCACAATTACTCTCCAATTAGCTGATAAGTCCATAGCCTACCCAAAAGGTAAAACTGAGGATGTCCCGGTCCGGGTTGATAAGTTTATTTTCCCTGCTGATTTCATCATCTTAGGCTTTGAAGCTAACAAGGATGTTCCCATCATTCTAGGCAGACCTTTCCTAGGAACTGGAAGAACCATGATAGATATCCAAAAAGGAGAGTTGACCATGAGAGTCCAAGACCAGCATGTGATTTTTAAGGTGTTTGATTCCCTCAGGTGCCTTGAAGAAAAAGAAGAGTGTTCTACTTTAAGTTTGATTGAGACCTGGTGTCAAGAAAAAAGTTTGGGGAGGATCCTTGGGATAGCTGAATCTGATAGTGATGAAGAAGAAAGAGATTTTGGTGACCTAGATGTACCACTTGAGACTGCTGCTTTTAAAGTGTTAGAAAATGAGGATAGGAAAACTCTTGTCCCTTCCTTAGAAGTTGCACCAGACTTAGAGTTAAAACAACTTCCCTCACATCTGAAGTATGCCTTTTTAGGAGACCCAAGGAAGTTGTCAGTCATTATTTCATCCACATTAAAATCTGATCAAGAAGAGAAGTTGGTCAATATGCTTAAACTTCATACTAAAGCTATAGGATGGACCATTGCTGACTTAAAGAGCATAAGCCCTACCATTTGTCAACACAAGATTATCTTGGAAGACAAAGATTTCACCTCAGTTGAGCCTCAAAGGAGACTTAATCCTGCGATGAAAGAGGTAGTTAAAAAGGAAAATCTGAAATGGCTTGATGCAGGTATAATCTATCCTATTGCAAGTAGTACATGTGTTAGTCTTGTGCAGTGTGTAGCCAAAAAGGGTGGAGTTACTGTAGTACCAAATGAGAAAAATGAACTTATACCCACTAGGATAGTATCTTGTTGGAATATCTGTATGGAATATACAAAGCTTAACAAGGCCACTCAGAAAGACCATTTTCCATTACCCTTTGTAGACCAAATGCTAGACAGATTAGTTGGGAAAGAGTAGGGGTGTAAATGAGACGAGACAACTCGCGAGCTACTCGAGATCGACTCGGTCAAAGCTCGGTCAAAGCTCGACTCGAATATGCTCGACTCGAACTCGAGCTCGACTCGACATACTAACGAGTCGAGTCGAGCAACCTGATACTCGACTCGATAAGCTCGTGAGATACTCGAATAAATTTTATATATAATAAATTTTATATATAATAAATTTTATATTTATTAATTATTATATTTATTAGTTATTAATTTATTTTAATTAAGAAAAATGAAAATTTTGTACCCGCCTAAAATAGCCTAAAATAAAGAGAGGTATTTTAAATTTCAAAACAAAAACAATTTATTTTTATTTTTTATTAAAACAATTAAACATACAAACCAAAACCCTAATTATCATCTCATTGAGTCATTTCTCAATTCTCTCTCTATATCCTCATTTCTCAGTCGGACAGCCGCTCCCATATCCCTCCCCATCGAGACAACCACAGGCCGACAGCCCCATCGCCGGCGACCTGCAGCCTCCACGAACGCCGGCGACCTGCAACCTCCACGAACGCCGGCGACCTTCTATTCTTCTTTCAGGTATTGCAATCTCGTTTTTTCTTCGATGATTTAGGTATTTGTAAGAGCGTTTTTTCTGTTAAAGAATATGAAGTTGTGGCTTTGATTGCCTGCGAGTCGTATATTCTCTCGATAATGGAGTTTTTCGTTGTGGCTTTGAATCCGTAGGAGTTAATCGT
Source organism: Arctium minus (assembly GCA_954870635.1). Lineage (NCBI taxonomy): Eukaryota > Viridiplantae > Streptophyta > Magnoliopsida > Asterales > Asteraceae > Arctium > Arctium minus. Next base: position 151,360,211 of record OX941081.1, read on the forward strand.
AGTTTTCTGTAGTTAATCCTTATCGAAATATAATCTGTCCTTGAATATCGCCTGGAGTTTTTAAATTTTGCAACAGAAATTTGATTTCGAAGGTGTTTGTAAGATCTAAGGACTTTGTAGCAAGTCGAATGGCATAGAAATTTAATGGTACAAAATTTCTTAATCTGTATTTCATATTTGATCATTTTTCAGAAGCTTGAAGAGAAATTTAATGCCAAAGAAGCACAAAAAGTGCAGCTGCAAACAACATTGAAGGTTATAATCCGTCTCAGATGAACATTTTGTTGTAGTTTTGATAATTTTTCGCGTCCTGGTGAACATTGCTTTTTTTAGTTGGAACTTGAATGTTGTTAATTTGTTTATATTTGGAGTTTAAATTTATTAAAATATGCATTTAAAATTTTAGAGATGTCTAGTGGACCACAACTATCTTCCACGCCAGTTGGTGTTTCAAATGAAGATTTGCACATTAATGTTGATGAAGGATCAAATGAGGATGTCTCCGTGGAGGTTAATGAAGAGCCTTGTGATCCCCCCCTTAACACCACAAATAAAGAAGTCGAACCTGAAAACCCTTTTTATAACTCTAAAAGACCAAGAAGATCAAAAGTGTGGGACGAATTTCTTGAACCTGAAATGATAAAAAATGTATGGAAAGTGAAGTGCAAATATTGTAAAACTGCCCTTTCTCTTTTGAAGTCTAAGAGCACTACCCACATGCACCGACACTTAGAATCTTGTACAATGAAAGCGAAACACACGAGACAACAAAAATTGATTACTTTTTTACCATCTGATTCAAGCACCGCTACAAATCAATCTGGATTTGTTAGTGCTTTACATAATGGCAAACTTGACATGTTAAAGATGCGAGAGGGGATAGCTCATTGGATTACTATGCATGAGCATCCTTTCAGTCTTGTTGAGGAGGAAGGCTTCAACTTGATGATGAAAAGGGGAATACCTGAATGGAACCGTGTATCTCGAGTTACTATTAGGGCAGACACTTTCAAAGTCTATGAGTTTGAGAAGAAAAAACTAAAAGATTTGTTCAAGAAGGTGGAAAGAGTAAGTTTGACTACAGATTTGTGGAAGTCAAAACCACAAAAAATTGAATACATGGTGATTACTGCCCATTTTGTGGATCTTGAGTGGAAGCTTCAAAAGAGGGTGATTAACTTTGTTCATTTGCCTCCTCCACGAAAAGGCGCAAATATAGCTGATTGCATCTTAACATGTCTAAGGGAGTGGGAAATTGAGGACAAAGTAAGTTTTGATTTGCTTAATATAGTCTATATATGTGTTTTATTTTATTTATAATTTGTGCATTAATAGAGCTAAAATTTGTGTATTTGTGTTAGGTTTTCACAATTTCTGTGGACAATGCATCTGCAAATGGTTCTTGCATTGCCATTTTGAAGGACAATTTTGAATCAAATGGGAGGCTTATTTGTGGTGGAATATTATTTCATGTCCGATGTTGCGCCCACATTCTCAACATTATGGTTCAACATGGTCTTCAACAAGTGAAGGACATTATCGAGAAAGTTCATGATACTGTTGATTACTTGAACTCAAGTGATGCACGTCTCAAGCGTTTTGGTGAACTTGTAAGTCAGTACAACATGAAGCATCGAAAGTTAGTTCTTGAATGCAAGACACGTTGGAACTCAACATACGACATGCTAGATTGTGCCATCAAGTTTAGACAGGTATTTCCTCGATATGCTTTGCATGACCGTAATTATACTTCCTGTCCTGATGAAGAGGAGTGGGGTAAAATTGGAAAATTGCTTGATATATTGGAAGTGTTTAAAGATGCCACTAACTCTATATCCGGTTCTGAATATCCAACATCCAACTTGTTTCTTGCTGAAGTACAAAGGATTAAATTTATGTTGGATAAACAATCTGAGTCGAGTGATGATTTTGTTAAAACTATGGTAACATTCATGAAAGCGAGATTTGATAAATATTGGGGGGAATGTAACATGTTGATGTCAATAGGGACCGTGTTAGACCCTAGACTGAAAATGAGGGCTATAGAGATTGCATGGCCGAAAATGTTTTCTCCAAGTGTAGCACGGGAAAATATTAATAAGGTGAAAGAGGTTATGTATGAGCTTTTTGATGAATATGTGAGAATGTATTCTACTTCTATTGGGGATGAAAGTGGAGAGTGTGAATTTGGTTCAAATAATCGTGATGGAAATGATGGATCTAGTGGTTTATCTGAACTTTTGTTAGATGTGTTTAGTGGGGAGACATCAGTAAATCGTGTGAAATCTGAGCTTGATATGTATCTAGAAGAGGGATGTTTCTTTAGTCAAGACTACAAGTTTGATGTCTTAGCTTGGTGGAAGGAACAATCAAACAAGTTTCGAATTTTGTCTAGAATGGCTGTAAATATCTTGGCGGTTCCTATCACTACCGTGGCCTCAGAGGCAACGTTTAGTGCTGGTGGGCGTGTAATAGATCCTTATAGAGCTTCTCTTGCTCCGGAAACGGTGCAAATGTTGATGTGCACGGGTGATTGGTGTAGATCCCTCCATGGAGTGAAAAGGAAGAACAAGGTAAATGTATAGATATGTTTAGTTAATTATCTTCACTTTTAATAAGTATACTAATTTGTTTTATTTATTTATTGTAGGAGAGCGAAGAACAACCAAAAGAAATTTTCATTCAAGTACCGTTGAAGGAACCCGACAATTGAACGCGTTTAATTTATAATGTACTTGGTTTTAGTATTGTAATTTTTCGACTTCGCTTTGATTTTGATTGTAAGTTACAATTAGTTTCCGCTTGATTTTGTATTTGATTGTAAACTTTTAATTTTCTGGATTTACTTTGATGATAATTTAGATTTATTTTGAAGTTTTAATATTGTTACGCGTTAAAGAAATTCGAGCTTGAAACGAGCTCGATTCGAGCTTGAAACGAGTTCGAGTTCGAGTTTGATTCGAGCTCGATTCGAGCTCGAGTCGAGCTCGAGTTCAAGAATTGCCTTTCGAGTCGAGTTCGAGTTTGGAATTTTGCTACTCGCGAGTTTCGAGTCGAGTTCGAGCTCAGGAATTTGCTTTCGAGTTCGAGTCGAGTATAATGATACTCGAGCTCGACTCGCATCATTTACACCCCTAGGAAAGAGTTTTATTGTTTCTTAGATGGCTACTCTTGTTACAATCAAATTGCTATTGCACCTGATGACCAAGAAAAGACCACTTTCACATGTCCATATGGGATTTTTGCTTTTAGAAGAATGCCTTTTGGATTATGTAATGCTCCTGCCACTTTCCAAAGATGTACGATGTCCATTTTCTCTGACATGCTGAAACACTCCATAGAAATTTTCGTGGATGACTTTTCAGTTTATGGGACATCATATGATCTATGTTTACAAAACCTAGAAAAGAGTCTTAAAAGATGTGAAGACTTTGACTTGGTTTTAAACTGGGAAAAGTGTCATTTTATGGTTAAAGAGGGCATAGTGTTAGGACATCTCATATCCAAAAGAGGCATAGAAGTTGATAAAGCAAATTTAGAAGTAATTGAAAAATTACCTGAACCAACAACTGTCAAAGGGATCAGAAGTTTTTTGGGTCATGCAAGTTTTTACAGGAGATTCATGAAGGATTTTTCCAAAACTTCAAAACCTCTTTGTTTATTGCTACATCATGACCAGGTGTTTGATTTTAGTGAAGACTATAGAAAGGCTTTCAACACTTTGAAAGAAGCACATGTCACTGCTCCTGTAGTAACAACACCTGATTGGTCCTAAACCTTTGAAATAATGTGTGATGCTAGTGATTGGGCAGTGGGAGCTGTGTTAGGTCAAAAGAAAAACAAAATATTCTACCATGTGTATTATGCTAATAAGACTTTAAATGAAGCCCAAATCAATTACACCACTACTGAAAAGGAATTATTAGCTGTGGTTTTTGCTTTTAAAAAATTCAGGTCATACTTGATGGGTGCCAAAGTGATTGTTCATACTGATCATGCTGCCATCAAGTATCTCATTTCTAAAAAAGATGCAAAACCTAGGTTAATAAGGTGGGTCTTGCTGTTGCAAGTGTTTGATTTCGAAATCATTGACAGAAAGGGTGTGGACAACCAAGTGGCTGATCATTTGTCAAGATTGGAGAAACATGATAAAATTGTGTGTGATGGTGAGATCTGTGAAGTATTTCCAGATGAGAGAATTTTGTCCTTACAACACTCTGCAATACCTTGGTTTGCAGATCTTGTAAATTATCTGGCCTGTGGAATTATTCCCAAAGAATTCAATAAACACCAAAGAAAAAAGCTCATTTTTTATTTCAAGAAATATTTATGGGATGACCCTTTTTTGTTTAAGATTTGTGCAGAACAGATGATAAGAAGGTGCATACCAAAAGAAGAGGTGACATCAGTCCTTCAGCATTGCCATGCTGGACCATGTGGATGACATTTTCGACGAAATAGGACAGCAGCAAAGGTTTTACAATCTAGGTTGTTTTGGCCTACTTTGTACAATGATGCTCATGACTTTTCAAAAAGTTGTATTGAGTGTCAAAGGAGTGGAAATATCTCGCAAAGAAATGAAATAAATTTAAATGGAATTCTAGAAGTAGAGTTATTTGATGTCTAGGGCATAGACTTTATGGGACCTTTTCCTCTTTCCAACAATTGTGCCTACATTTTGGTAGCAGTAGATTATGTGTGAAGTGGGTGGAAGCCATGGATTGCCATTCCAATGATGCCAGGACAGTTATCAAGTTTTTGCAAAAGAACATATTCACTAGATTTGGTACACCTCATGCCTTAATTAGTGAAGAAGGCACACATTTTATAAACAACTTACTAGAAGAAGTCCTTAACAAGTACAACATTCAGCATAGGATGGCTACCGCTTACCACCTCAAACTAATGGTTTGGCTAAGTTGTCAAATAGGGAGATAAAAGGAATCTTAGCCAAAGTAGTCAAACCACACCGAAAGGATTGGGCCTCCAAATTGGATGATGTCATGTGGGCTTACCGAACTGTTTACAAAACCCTATAGGAATGTCTCCTTATAAGTTGGTTTATGGAAAGGCTTGTCATCTACCTGTGGAATTATAACATAAGGCCTATTGGGCCATCAAAGAGCTTAATATGAGTTTGGATGAGGTTGGGAGAAAAAGAACTTTGCAACTCTGTGAACTAGAAGAGCATATGAACTTTTCCTATGAAAATGCTAAGCTTTATAAGGAAAACACCAGAAAATGGCATGATAAAAAGATTCTTCCCAAAGACTTCAGTGATGGTCAAAAAGTCCTTTTATTCAATTCAAGATTAAAACTTTTCCCTGGAAAGTTAGACTCAAGATGGACTAGACCCTACTTCATTGCTAAGGTATACCCTATGGAGTCATTGAACTAATTGGTCCAGAGAGGGGTACCACCTTCAAAGTAAATTGGCACAGAGTGAAACATTTCTTTGATCTTATCCAAATCCCACAACAACCTCCCATGGTTGTTGTCTCAAATAATTGAAAAAGAAAAAAAAAGATGTTATGTTTGTAAATATTCTCTTTCATTTTGTTATTTATTTTAGATTTATCTTTCAAAAATTTTAAGCTTTTATATTAATGTTATTTCTTAATTTTTAGTATTATTAGTATCATTACTATTATTATTTTTAGTCTTATTTTTTTATTATTATTATAATTAGTATTAGTATTATTATTATTTTTCTTATTATTAGTATTATTATTAATTTTTCTTTTTATTTGCATTTTAGAATAAACTTTTTTTATTGCAGGATGGGCCAAAATTTCAATTAATCCAACTGGGCCATTCGGTTAAGCGAAGCATTAAATAATTAGGCCCAAATGAGTTTAGTTTGTTTGATTAATTATTGGGCTTAATTTTTTTATCTTATTTAATTAACGCAGACCCAGATACCCGGGCCCCGCCTTGACTATCGTTTGGTTCGCTCCAACGGGAAAAAGAAATCAATGATGCATGTTGACATCACCCTGCAAGGACACTTTTTCAAACAGAGTACACTGAAAATCGTACCATCTCCGGCGAAAAACTCCATTTTTGGTACGATTAAGGATACCAACTGGCATCAAACTCGGTTATCCAAGAAATCGTCCCTCAAATGTACTTCAATCCTTGATAACCACCGATTTTTACATTGATAACCGAAGCTTCTTCCCTGTTATTCCAATCAAGTCGCAGACCCCTTTTCCACCACTATTTTCCCTCTCAATCTCTGATAAATATTGATCCTTTCTCTCCAAGTTACAAAACACCCCTTTTCTACAAAAGCCTCACCTTTCTTCGACTTCAATGGCAATCACAAAATCAAAACCTCAATAGATAACACATGCAACAATGAAAGGGATTGAGTCCTCTTCTGAAAATAATCCAAACGAACAGCCTCCCCCTTCCAAAAAAGTTGCTAAAGAATAACCCCCTCCTACGAAGGGAATCACTAGAAGTTCTAGGCGATTCAAAACCAAACCCATGACCGAAGATGAGGGTTCTGAAATCGCACTATCAGAAGATTCAAAGGAGAAATCTTCGCATTCAAAGGAGGTTACATCAGGAGTTGTGTTGTCAAAACTCTCGACTACAACCCTGGATGCACTCGCTGCAGTCTCCGAAGCATAAGTCCAGACGCCTGAGCAGTCAAATGTTCCAGTCTAGAGAACCATTCCCACGGAGGCCACCACTGTTGCAATCAAACCATCTCCAATCGAAGGTAACATTTTAGCAACCCCTCTCCAAGTCCACCAAGTAAACATCATTCCCAATCTCTCTACCATAGCCCAAATCAGTACCCTTAGGGCATCTGTGGACAGAGCATTTACTGCCATGGATGAACTATTGGGGCGAAGAACCACCCAAACCACCATTGTTACCACCACTCTTGAGACCCCTCCCACTATTCCAGAAAATCCCATTACCAAACCCACTGAAATCCCTTTAATTTCCCTCTATGTTGTTCCCCCAATAATCACTAAAACAACCATACCAACCCATATTACTACTCTTCTTACCACTCCTATTCCCACTCCCTTGAATAACCCTATGATCACCCCTGTTACAACCCCTAGAACAACCAAAACCAACCCTCTAATACCCCCTTCCAAAATCCTAGATGACACCCTTTCTGAATTGTTGGGGATAGACCTTACTCCCTTACCCAAAAATAAAAAACAACACTAATTTGAGAATCCCACACCCCCTGTCCAACATCAACTTATAGATGAACCCAGTGAGGACACTCTGGAACCAACCCCTAACGCCTCTCATAACACCCAACCCCTTGGAACCCTGAAGCCAATACCCCTCTGAATGAAGCTTTTGAAAGCCCTATTGATAATGCTCCACCTCAACTCAGTCCAAGGATGGCTGAGCATTCACCATCTGTGAGCCCCATCTACCCTGTACACACTGCCACCACACCATCTCCTACTGAAAAAGCACACCAAGATGAGGATGATGTAGATATGACTTCTGTTAAGAGGAGGACAGTGCACAAGAAAAAAATTGTGGCAAAGAAGAAGAAGAAGAAACTGGTTAAGGAGGTGGAGCTTGCAGAAGATACTGAGGTGGAAGACATTTTTCCACCAAAGAGGATCACTAGGAAAGGAGCTCAAGCCATGGCTCAATCTACAAGTTCTAGCAGGGTAGTCCTGCAACATTCTCCCAGTACTGTTGAACCAAATAAAGGTAAACATCTTACTCCCTTGAAGGGCAGTCTCTTTAGCTACAAGTTGGCCCAGAAGAAATAACCCTATTTTGTTGAAAGATATGGACAACCCCTAGAGGATTTCCTAAGGAAATCATTAAGACCAATCCATTTATCAAATCTATCATAGATGGTCTATGGTGGCATAAGATGTGTGAGGTCCCTGATGAATATAATGAGGATTGCTTAGAGAATTCTACACTAAGGTAGCAGTGACAACCATGATAAAGTTGAGGGTAAGGAAGACAAAGGTCTGTTATGCTCCTAAGGCTATAAATGAATATCTAAGCCTGACAACCCCTGAAGATACTGAGTTTGATAGAATACAGGCTTAGGTGTCCAATGAGGAGATGAAAATCATTGTGAACAAACTTGTTGTTGAGGGGGCATCTTGGAAAGTAAAGGGTAGATCTAGGATCCTTAAAACCAGTCTCTTAAAGCCTGATACCAACATCTGGTTTTACTTCCTAAGGCACACTCTCTACCCAACTACCCATGACATTTACATTTGTATGGAGAGGGTGTTTATTCTGTATTGCATCCTAGAGCACAAACCTTTTGATGTGGGGAGACTCATATGTGAAAACATTAGAGGATGCATAGATAGGAAGAATGGTCGGCTATTGTATCCTTCCATCATACATGGTTTAATGACCCAAGACAAGGTAAAAGTCCTTCCCACTGACTCATTTGTTAAGGATAAAACCAAGATGGACAAGAAAAATTTGGATAGGCTCATGAGGTTCACCAACAATCCCAAGCCCCCAAGTGTCATTGAAGCAGTAGAAGAGATGAAGGCTGCTATCCTAAGTGAGGTCTAGAAAGCCACTACCAAGCTTTAGAAGACCTTCAGAAAGAAGATTGACAAACTGAAGGGCAAGATCAGTAGACTACAAGCTGAGGTTACTGCACTCAAGGAGGAGAAAGTCAAATGGCTAGAGTACAAGAAGGAGAAGGATAAGGTGAAGAAGAAGGATAGGTTGAAGAAGAAGGAATGGAAGAAGTTGAACCCTGACAAAAAGATGACACTGCCACCCTTCCCTACAGCATGCCTGCAGAAGCTTGCACCCACTCCTACTCACTCTAAGTAGGACAGGTTCTGTCATCTGTCCCTTTTAGTTTTATTTGTCATTTTTTAATGTTTTGTTGTTTTTAGTAGTAGTGTGTGCATCCTTAAAAATGAACAATTGAGTCTTTTTAATATTTTAGAATGTGTATGTCCCCTTTGGGACTTGTTTGCATGTTTTAGAGTGTGTATGTCCCCCTTGGGACTTGTTTCCTGTTTTGTGTCTCTTTGTGTCTAGATAGTTTAGTTAATGTTTATTTTTGGTAAAAAGAAAATTGTTTGGATTTATGTTCTAGAAACAAGTTTAAACAATGGCTTGAACCACCTTGAGTCCATGATAAAGTCATGCTTTGACTCTTTCCTGTTTTTAGATTTTATAGACTGTTTTTACAAAAATGAGAGTGAGGACTTAAAACTCCCCATTCTCATCTTTGCTTTTCTGTTTCATTTTGGGCTCTGATTTTCTGGATATATGTTCTAAGTTTACATTTTTACACAAACTTTTCATTCACTACATGTTCATAGCACACTCTTTTTGAAGTTATAGCCACAATAATCTTATGTATGGCCATTTAAGCAAAAAGGGCACTATTTCGGACTTCCCAACAGTTTACTGGACTGCTTGGTAAAGTCATCATTGGGCCACATTTCTTTGGGCTTTCATTCAAAATCCTATAAGCCCATTTGTTCTTTTAGACAATGAGAACATTGTCACTCTCAAGTTTGGGGAGGGTCAATGTGTTGAAAAGTAAACTTCTCACCCCATTGTTGATTCCAAAAATGCCTTACCCTTTTGTACTTAACAGTAGAAATATGCAAAGTGTCCAAAAAGAAAAAAGTTTCAAAGAGCAAAAGCTCTATTTTTCTTTGCATACAAATGTTCCAAAGGCACCAAGGGTCAAAAAAGACCAAAGTGTCCACCTTATACCTCAATATGAGATGAATGGTAGAAAAATTGTACCATTGAGTGAAAGGTGATCTTGGGGTAAAAGGCATTGCATTTCAAAAGTAAGAAAAAGCCAAATGCATTCCTAATTTCAAAATTTTGAATGCCATGGTGATTTTGGTTAGCACAAGGTGAAACTAGGATAGTTTATTTTGGTATGTTTTGAACTTAAATGGTAAGGCTAGGTTTATGAAGGGCTTTGGTGTTATGAGCTTCTCTCTAAAAACTTCAAGCTTGTGTGCATAGTGTTCTTGACTTGGGCATTTTTCCAAAAAATTTCTTTGATTTTTAGGAAATTTGAGTCTTTATTTTGTCTTTTTAGTTACTTGGGGACAATCAATGATTTAAGTTTAGGGATGTGATAGGGTTAGTTTATTAACCCTATTATGTCACTTTTTAGTAGATTTTACACTTGTTTTATTTGCCCAATTTGTCCCTTTGTGTCTCTTTTTAGTGTTATTTAGGCTTTCTAGTAGTCCCTTAGGTTTGTGTTTAATCATGCTATTTTTCCAGTAATATTTGGTCTAATTTAGATTTAGATGTTTATGTTTGCAGATGTTGGAAAAACCCTACAGCTTCCTGGAAGAATTAGAAGAAATCTGATTTCAAAGTTGTAGGAGTATTGGAGGATTAGCAACTGGACATATATGTTTTTGAGTCGTCGTTAATGATTGGGCCGAAGATAGAACATAATCGGGCCAAGCCCTTATGCTTAAATCAGAATTTTGGAAGTTTCCATGGGCTTTCCTTTAGTTATTAACTTTTGTGAAATTTTAATTACTTTGGACCCAAGTTTGTGTTAGTATAAATATGTATGCCTTTTATGGTTTAGAGATACTTCACTTCATGATCGATAACACTAAATCTCATCTAGTATTAAGTAGTTGTTAGTATTGTTCTTGTCTATGGTTGATTTCAGCGGTGGTTAAATATATAAGTATTTTGGAAGTTGTTTAAAATTTTCTTGTTTTCGGTTCTCTAAAATTGTTTTTATTTTCCAAGGTTGTGCTATGAAATTTATTTCCATCCGTGGTACTTTTGTTTTCTAAAGATTTCAGGCAAGTGTTTTCATAAGTTGATTTTCGGTTACCCATTGGATAAAAACTCAAGCTCGCTCTCTTTTCTCTAACCAACATTCTTCTAAAGTTCAAAAGTGTTCCCCAAGTTACTATAATGTGTTTTCTATAAGTTCCAAGGCAAGAAATCACTTTTTTGTGACATTACTTGGGCTGGAAGTTTTGTAGCTTGGAGCCCAAGTTACTGCAGTTGTACTGTAGTATTTTTCTGATTTTCCTTACTTCCATTTTTTGCTTTGCCATTTACATTTCTGCACTTTACAATTCTGAAATTTCCATTACAGTCATTTACTTTATTGCAATTTACTTTTTTTGTCATTTACATTCCCGTACTTTACTTTCTGCAATTTACTTTACAGTCATTTACTTTTCTGCAATTTACATTTCAGTCATTTACTTTTCTGCAATTTACATTTCAGTCATTTACTTTTCTGCAATTTATATTTCAGTCATTTACTTTCTAGCACTTTACTTTTCAGTACTTTCAATTTATGTTATTTACATTTCAAGCTAACATGAGCTAACTCCTTAGCTTGGGGTGTAAGGCAGAGTTAAAACCAGAATAAGTATGAGTGTATCAAATATAACACAAATATCTACTATTTATTTCAGGTGACTAATGTTTCATTGAAGATTACATTTTAATTAACTGACAACTAATTTTTGTGTATGAAAATGCATTAACTTTCAGAGTTAAGATAAATATAAAAACCTGAGATAATATGAGAAGGCTATAAATAGCTATAGCATCTAACAAATGTTATACTTATACGGTGTAGGATGGTAACACTGTGTTGTGCTAGGATTCATGACGTCTAACATAAATGATATCGTATCGATAGCACGTAAGCCTGTGTGTGCTCTTAGGAGGCCATTTGATCCGATAGTTGATACTGTGACAATACTATAGGATCATCCTGTAGGATTGTCCACGTGTTCTAACATCTTTTTATTGGATCACCTATTTTGTGTCTTAATAAACCCTTGAATCCTTAGCTTTTTCTCTAAAACTGATTTACAATTCACAATTCAAACCTCTCATAAAAGATTTCTTCGAATTCGCCATCTGAAATTGGTTTTTACAAATTGGACTTTTTGAATGAGCTTTTGCCAACCTTCCCTGTGGGATCGATACTTGGTACTTACACCATTATTATTTGTTAAGAGATGATAGTAGTTCAAGGTGTATACTTGCGCTGAGTTCTATTTTAAGTGAATCTCAAAAAGGATTGCATAAACAATTCTGACACAACACTACCTTGGAGGTAGGCACTAAGGGTGTGAGCCTTGAGTTGTTCATCGAAATGGATATTAAGGTTCACCGACTCTTGAGGTCAAACTTGTTAGAAGTCGTTGGGCGTATGGATACAATCCTCCCAACCTTAAAGAAGATTTCGTCTTCAAAATCTAGCACTGACCAAACACTTGATGGTATATTTAACGGGATCAATTGGTTTTCCATATTTCCGTCCTCCCCGGTAACCAAACTTGGACTCCAGAATTCTCCTGACATCGATATCTCACCATATCCTTTTTCAGAGAGAACAAGAGTTTATAGGAGGTGTACATGACAGTTCAAACGTCGCTCATCCCGGAAAACCAGTCCGACAGATGGCTTTTCATCCACTCATTCTGGATATGTCATCTATCATGCAGTGGGGAAATTTAGACGACATTATTTTCACAAAATGTGTGGTTCCTATCCAAAAGTGATGACTCAACAATACTTTACCCCAAATATGAACCCGATCACATCCCATTCAAGATTGCCACTATGTTCCCCTTAACGAGCCGCCATAACCCAATCTCAACGTTCGATATATCTCACTGATTACAGGACGAACGTCGAGTCCTTGTTTAATCAATTTCCTAGCATTAAGATCTCGGTTGTCTCCCAACCTTAGATTGACCGTACTCCTTTCAACTCTGAGCTGCCGCCAAGTTGACTTTACCCGAGTGGCAAAGAACCCGTATAAAATTGATGAGTTGATCACTCGTTGTTGTTATAAAAACGATATTTCTAGTTTCGACAAACCAAGGTCTCCTCAATAGTCGATTTCTACTTAAGGTCTATCCCGACCTTTTCATCAAATTTCTCCAATAACCAATACCACAAAGAATTTATCGTCCTTTCCTTGACGAAATTCCTAACACTAGCTTGGTCTGATTCCACACAACAATAAATTTGTTCCTCAGGCCGACACAAGCACAACATCTGCAAGGGTTCCCAAATCTCCCCTAAATTAAAGCATTTGTCTGATGTTTCACCCAGAAACGTACCATTATACTCTACAGATAGCGGATTAACCCAAATTCCACGATTACACAACTCCCATAATGCATTCAAGCATCGGTTGATAGATCGGCGAAAGCCTTGTCGATTATCAAAGTACCAATGATCGATCCCTAGTTTCCAGCATCTAAACTCCTTAAGGTTACCACTTAAATTACGAACACACATGATTCAATGGAAGAGCATTGTAGCACACAACGGTTGTTGTCATCAAAATCGAATGTCGACACCTATCCTCAAAATAACTATACCGTAAACGTGGGTGTACCGTCAAATATTTAATTCCAGATTGCATTGCCGAATTAAAGTTGACACCTAACAGGGCACTAAAATTCCAATCTTACATCCCTAATAAACGAACCACAACATTCCCTTTATTCCTGAAGACTCACCCGGATGGCACACTTCCACTCATACATGATGTTAAACAATCAACCCATTAATTCCTATCCAACCATAAGCAAACAACCACCAATGCTTAACCTGCAGTTTTACTGGAACCGAAAGATCACCACTTAATTAACTGGGAGAATTTATAAATCTAATACCTCAATTATTTATGCGTGCACCGATTCACAGAACTGAAATCCCAAAATTCAAAACTAACCACCAGTCAGTCAGTCATCCAACGCTTCAATTACCAAGGACTCCTCTAGTCCTTAATTACAAATCTCTCTACAGAAGGGTTTAACTCTATAGCCTTGATTGAGTTAAAGGTTTTTCAAACTAATATGCCAATTTGATATTTTATAAAACTTCTAAATGCAAGAGCTTTATAGCGATTAGTCGTACGAATAAAAATCCACTACCGTATACTCGGTTGGTGTACAAAGTGGTCACAAACGTCACACATATAAAAACCGTTTTGAAAACGTTTGATCACTACTCACGCTAATAATGGCGATAACAAAAGATGCGCACATAATTTTTAATTAGACCACTACGATCTTAGCATACATCAGTTTATTTCTCAAACTTAGTAAAACGATAGATGCATGCGATTTGGTTCAAATGTGAATAAATTTTAAATCCATTTCCAACTCTAGGCTATATGAATAAAATACTCCTGACCAAAGATAGTGGCTACGAGGCCATGCATACTAGCAAATCGATATAATGCGTTTCGTGACATAATAATGATAAAACCGAAAATCAAAGAATGCTCAATGCATCAGTTAAACACGAACCATCCTAGGTTTTTCATAAGCTTACTCATATCAAAAGTTTAAATCGACTCATCCACTAAGTAGTGTACAACGAATATACTTGTATAAAACTCAAAAGTGAAATCACACGACATTGAAACTCCAAAATAGCATATGGGGTAACATTTACCAACAAAACTCTCATGAAATAAATTTCTCAATAAACCATAAACTAACACACGCAGTGAATCTAGCCGACGCATTTCAATGTTCGTTCATGCGTTGCAAGACACCGTAACATAAGACTCAACAAAACTCACATAATAAAATTTCCAATAAACTTAAACATCAAAATAATGGAAGATAACTCTTCATCCAAAACCTTAACATATGTAGAGGAGGTCCAATGTTAAAGTCATAAACCATAGTTACTTGTCCAAGACCCTAAACAACATCAAATTACGAACATTGCAATATCCGAAAATAGCATTGGACAACAATGAGAATAAAGAAAGTCTCAGAAAAGTTTGCAACCTCATGCAATCAAATAGTTTTATGCATGTTTAAAATCCTGGTTTAAACCTTGTGTGTGCTAAACATCTTTCCAAGATTTTGTAATATATCCACATGATGATTTTAGAACCATGAAAAATAATTGATGCAATTTATTTCAAAATAAATTTTGTGCATGAAATTGATCGACACTCAACATCTTGAAACTATGCTCCTCAATTCCCAATCACACTATTGTCATCCGAATGCTCAAACATCTTAAGACAATAATTAAGGATTTCATAGGTTCACCTTACAATTTCCCCTCGAATAATGTCGATTCCAAAAGTCTATGGTTCTAATCCAACCAATCATTACGAGCCAAAACGCTCCACTTAATGCAATCACAATGATTACTGTCACTCCAAGTGACGAATGCTAAAATCATTATCCTCTTCTAACGGCTACCCACTTAAAAACTTCTTCACTTCCCCAACGGTTGTCACATCTCAATTGTCCAAGTATACGCATGTAACTCGTAGGTTCACCATAACTGTAACACCCTCAAATTTAGTTAGAGCAACTAATTAAAATTTTCAATATAACTTCAAATAAAGGACAAAACTTCATCCTACAAATCAAAACCCAATATACCTCAGAATTAAAATTCTATGTTTTAACCTCAAAATTATAAACTCCAGAAATACACAAGTACTAAATCGAAGTCAGATGTTACTTAACCTAAATACAAGTTGCTCTTCCCGAAACAAATGCGGAAGGCTTCACTAAGCTATTCACTTCTCGAGCACACAACTTGCACTCATCTCTTCACGGTGTCACTAGAACTATTCCCAGCCGGAACCTGATGCACATGCCGAAAAATAAAAAGGTTAGACTAACGCCTAGTGAGTTCAAGAGTTTTCAACACACATAAATGTATCATTAAAAAGGAAGAATGCAATTTAAATCATAACTTTTCAAAATGATATGCTTCAAATATGAAAACGACTCGTTTTTCAATAATATGCGTTTTAGGCAACGAAAATACCAATATAAACTTTTTCCAAATCCAAACTATTTCAAGGACTAAGATTCCAATATAAAACGTTCTTTCGTAAATTAAATTCGACCCATAACTCACTCAAAATTAGAATAGAAAGCGAACTCCCAATTTATGAAACGTGGATAAAACTTTATATCCCGAAACTCCCAAAACACGTGTGGGGCATAATACTCAACCCATAAATCATGGATAAAATCCATATATACAAAACTACACCGAAAACATGGATAATAAAATAATACAATTTAACACCCAAATAACACCTTCCGGTGACGGGGGAGACCCGATTACATTGTATGTGGCGGAACACAAAGTTAAGCCACATAGCCATGTTGTCGAACTACACCTCAGATCGTGACTGTATTGCCTGCTCTGCCGAGTTACACCTCCAGTCGGACTTTATTTCAAGTCCCAAAAACACCATATCCCTCATTGTCTGCTCTGTCGAGCTGCACCTCAAGGATACACGATCTTATTGCCTATTCGGTATCTAGTGGAGTTTCATCCTCAGGGTACCAATTCGACCCCTAGTGCTTATTGCCTAGCCTTCAAGATAAGAGACACAACTCCTTACTTGATAACTCATGATGTCTAACCCTCGTGCACAAGAATTAGAACATCAAATTACAAAACCCATGGTCCCGAAGTACAACCCATAAAGGTTCCTCTCCGCAAAATGATCGGGACAACAACAATGCCAACACGGTATAATTTCCAAGGTGAGAATATCAATACTCCTCACTTTTAATTATGACTGACTTACATGCCTATGAATCCAAAGCATTACAGTCTAAAATACATGACTCCAAATGAATGACACACGCACTCAAAACATGTATTCTCCAAAATAAAGCGCAATAATTGCAACTCACCCCCAAAGCTCCACTTGAGTTCTTAAAACCGGACAAATGTTCCCAAGACCCGACAAAGACGAAAACTGAGCCATAAGCTCAACCAATCAAATGACCATATGCTAAAATCCACAAAACGAAATAAAACGCAATCGACCAACGTTTATGCAAACACATGCTCCAAAATACATGAATAACTCCAACACAATTTAGATTGGGACAAATCATTTTCCAAATGAGTCTATACCATTTATTCTTTCAAAAACATCCCATAACATAAAATCAATCATTTCTCCAAAACACACACTAAATGTACATTTATACTCAAAATATCTACTTCCACAAAATAACTCATTAAAACACAAATACTTGTGATTTATTTGTCAAAATGCCCAAAATCCCCACTGTGAAGTTTATAAAGTTAAAAACTTCAAATAGTCCAAACTCATCAAATAACTCAACAAATGACAATTTCATGTAAAACATATAAACATTTAAAATTTGACATTTTGGCATGTACACCATTTTCACAAATCAACTTGAACTCTCCTTGCTAGATTTAGGCTCAATCTAGATTTTCCCCCAACTTGAGCTTCATTGAAGAAACTTGGATCTTCAGGCCAAAAACTTCCAAAAACCTAAATCCATAAATTTCCATACATAAATATTCATTTTCAACCGTTTAAAATCGTTCCCCAAACATTTTACCAGAAGATCTCAACTTATACCGAAACCCTAATTTTCATAAATGAAGAAAAGAGATGATTACGTCAACCACAATTTGAATCTACCAACCACATACATCTAGGGTCGCTAAGGTGACCTCAAACTTTGATTCCTCACAAGAAAGGAAGAGGGTTTAGTAAAACCCTAAAAGCTTAGAAACCCTAGAATTCAAAACCCCTTGAATGAGGATAATAAGAAGAGCTCATTTCCTTTGCTTCCCCAATCTTTTCTCAATAAAGATGATTACCTTAGAGCTCCAAATCTAGGCCTTTAATGGCTTCCAAACGGTTTGGGTGGTGAGAGTGGGTTTTTGGAAGAGAGGAAGCAAATGGGGTAGAAGCCAAATGAAGAGAAAATTGATAAAATCAGGTTTATAAACTATTGGGGGTCGATCGCGACTGTGCCCGGCGACAATGCCCATGGCACAGTCACATGGCATAATCGCCTGCGTCATGCCACCCGCGGTACCAAGCCTGCGACTTTGCCCCGCGAAAGTGACATCCTGTCACAATCGCGGGCATTGTCGCCTAACTCCTACTGCTCTCGGTACGGGGGCCGCAATTGTGCCCCGCGAGAGTGACCTATGTTACAATCGCGGGCACAGTCACCCAGGGTGTACCGGGCGTCCAAAAATTCAAACTTTTCACCCCAAAGCGTTTTCGATACAAAGGCCCAATTTTCCAAACCAGTTCCTACTAGGGTTATAATTATAGGTTGATAAAGAGGTGTACAAATTCAGGGCTTACCGAGATTACGGGTATTACAATAACACTGGCCATGTGCAATAATGAACGTACTGTACATGATCATCATTGCTACCCTCGACGTGATTCCCGTTCCTAGTGACTCCATCAACCTTAAAGTGCCTATTGGTGCAATTTTCTCTCTTAATCACTTAAAAGGACATTAGTTTGAGTTTAGGCATTCCAAATTAACACCTAATTTCCTCAAACTTAAGCTCTAATACCAACTTGTAACACCCTCAAATTTGGAAAGAGTAACTAATTAAAAATTTTGCTATTACATCAAGTAAAAGATAAGACTTCTTCCTATAAATCAAAGACTTGACATACCCCCAAATAAAGTTCTACATTTGACCTTATCAATTATGAACTTCAGTCTTATATAAGGACTAAACCAAAGTCGGGTGTTACTTAACCCAAATACAAATTGCTAACCCCATGAGATGCGGAAGACTTCACCAAGATATTCTCTTCTCGAGCACACAACTAGCACTCATCTCTTCATAGTGCCACTAGAACTATTCCCAACCGAAACATGTTGCACATGCCGACAAATAAAAAGGTTAGGCTAACGTCTAGTGAGTTCAAGAGTTTTACATAAATAAATAATATTTAAAAGAAATAAACTCCACTTAAAATCATAATGTTTCAAATTATTTGCTTTAAACTTGGAGACAACTCTTTCCCAACATCATGCGTTTTCAAAGATTAACACTTCATTACAAAGCATTCTTTATAAAATGATGCAAACCAACACTCACGCACAACGAGAATGGGAATTGACTCCCAATTTAAGAAACATGGATAAAACGTTGTATCCCAAAACACCTAAGCACGGGTGGGGCAAATTCTCAACCCATAAATCATGGTTAAATACCAACATATACAATACGTCACCGAAAACACGAACACTAGGCCCAATACTCACGCAACCATAGAATGGAAGGAACCCAAATATCAAAACGTGGGAATGACATATTTCATTCAAACCTTAATATATGTGGAGGGAATCCAATATTAAGGTCATCATTTACAGTCAACCACCTAAGCCAAACGATAATAAAGTACGACATTAATGATTACAATGTTATTGGCCGACGACGGGGGAGACCCATACCCTTTGAGAGTGGAGGAACACAAAAGTATGCCACTCTTGCAATCTCACAACATAAAAGCCCAAGTGTCCCTACGACTTCTTAACAAGTTTCACCTCAAGAATCGGTTGACCTTGGTGAACATTACAATGAATTCCACCTCGAAGGCCCAACACACTTAAATACTACCTCCAAGGCATTACTTCAAGCGACATAGGTCCTAGTGCCTACCTCCCCGGTAGCACCTCCAGCTCAACCCTCCTAGTGCCTACTTGAAAAGTTTCTGGTCGTAAAACATGGGTCTTGGAGTCCAACCCTGCAATACCTAATTGACCACCAAAACAGACCGACTTACGTGCCTATGGATCCAATGCAACACAGTCTAACATTACATGACTACACATGAATGACCAACGCACTCGAGCATGCAATTAACATCAATATGCAACAAGGTGCATTAGTATGTAAATCATAACTGGGCCCTACACTGAGCCATTAAAACCGACCAATTGTCCCCAAGACTCTTTTAAGTCAACACCGAGCTAAAGTGCTCAAACCATTTTTTACCAACAAATAACGGTCCCCAAATAATAAAACGCAATCGACTCGCGTCATGCAAACACACTCTCCACAATACATGAATAAACTCCAACATAGTTTAGATTGGGACAAATTACTTTGCAAATGAATTTAAACCATTTATTCCTTCAAAAACGTCTGATAACACAAAATTAAGCATTTCTCCAAAACAAATGCCAAAAGTGCCTTTTAACCAAATAATCTCTATTTGTGAAATAAAACAAAATCCTTTCATTTATGACTTATTTATCAAAATGCTTAAAAATCCCAAATATGGTGTTTCACAAGATTTATAAAATCTCATTTGTTCAAATAGCAAAAATCATCAAAGATTTCAACATTTTATAATAATCATGTAAAACACATAAATACTCTAAAATAGACATTTTTGGCATGTACAACATCTTCACAAATCAACTTGAACTCACCTTGCTAGGTTAAGTTAAACCTATGTTCCAACCCCAAAAGTGAGCCTCCTTTGATGAAGACTAGAGATATTCAAGGGACCTCTCTAGATTTTAGATCCAACATTCCCACAAGGTTTCCTTCATCACCAAGATACCAACATACACTAAAGTTGAAGGATGTAAGGGGTAGAATGAAAAATATCAAACCCTAGCTTTTAGCTTGAGATGGATTCACTTTGTTATCATAAACCTTCAAGAAATGTTCCCAATGGCCTCCAAAGTGGGTCCTCAAGCATCCTCAAAACCCTAATCTAGAGAAAGGGAGATGAAGAAGAAGGTTGGAGGGGAGGAGGTGAGGAAAAGCCGCAAAATCGTTCCTTAAATCTGCAAGTTGCCTTCCCGCGGCCTTTCCCCCGACCTAAGGTCGTGTGGGAAGCCGTTATTGTCCCTTGGCCAAACATCCAGCGACTTACGCGGTCTAGGTCGTGACTCAGGGTCGCGCCCCCAGGTCCCGGGCACTATTTTCGCTCTTTTGTACCATCTTTCGCACCCAATTCGATCCTCGATGGTTCCACTATAATTTGATCATAAAAATCTTATTAAATTTTCGTCCTAGAGGTCAAATGAATCCCAAAATTATGAAGGAGAAACTCTAGAAATTACGGGTGTTACATAGTTGTTGTGTTAGTTCTGTAGAGAGGAACCAATATGGGGTTGGACTCTGGAACCTCGGGTATTACGGGATTGGACTCCGGGACTCTTGTATTGAATTTGTGGTTGGAATGATTCTGCAAGTAGGCACTAGGAGAGTTAAGTCTTGAGTGTTATCCAACAGGGTAGCACTAAAAACCACTATGCTTGAGGTGCTACCTTGGAGGTAGGCACTAAGTGTGTGATCCTTGAGTTGGGTGTTCATCGAAATGGATATTAAGGTTAACCGACTCTTGAGGTCAGACTTGTTAGAAGTCGTTGGGCGTATGGATACTATGTCTAGAAGTCCACACAACAACATTGGATAAGTGACATACTTATGTGTTCCTGCCACGTTCAATGAAAACGGGTCTCCCCCATCACCGAAAGGTATTATTTTTGGATAGTGTATTATCCACGTTTTTGTGTTGATTTCGGCATGAAGTGTATCCTTAATTTATAATTTTAGCATCTTAGAACTTATCCATGTTTTGGTGTTGGATAATGGAGTTTCATTTATGCTTCCAACATTTGAATAATAAAACCTTATGAACATTTTGTGTGAGTATCGGGTTTGACTCCATGTTAAATGGAAGTTTTGATTTATGAGTTATCATCACAAAAATTTTGGATTTTGGAAAAGATGTTTTCATATTAAATGCATTTAATTTTGGAAATTGTAATTTAAATAGCATTCTTTCAGTCTTCCTATTTTATATTATAGGTGAAAACTCTTGAACTCACTAGGCGTTAAGCCTAACAATTTTTACTTATCGGCATGTGTATCAGGTCCTTGTTTGGGAATGGGACTAGCAACACTGTGATGAGATGAGTATTAAGTGCTAGTTAGAGGCACAAGAAGAAACTAGTTATTCATAGATGTTTTCCTTACGTTGGAGATAGTGATCGTTTTTGGATTTAGTAACACACGTTCTTAATCTAAGCCTTGTATGAGGTTTGAAGTAATTATTTTGATGTTAAATCTAGAATTGTTATTTGAAGTAATCAAGTATCTATTTAGATAAAGGAATTTAAAAGAAATTGGAATGAAATATGTTAAATGAATTGGAATGTGTCTGTGTGGTTCACATAATGTAACTTTGGAATTGGAATGAAATATTGGTAAATGACCAAAATACATTTTTTTGGAAATTTTGAAACCAAAATCCAACTATTATAGTTTAAATTAGTGGTGGTCGGCTGTGGTTCAGATTTGTGGTGGTCAACGGTGGTTTAGATCAGTGGTGGTCGATGGTGGTTGACGATGGTCAGATCGATGGTGGTCGTCAGGAGTTCATATCGGTGGTGGTTGATGGTGGTCGACCGATGGTTCAGATCGGTGATGGTCGACGGTGGTTCAGATCGACGGTGGTCGGTCGATCGATTAAAATCGATAGTGATCGGCGTCGGTTCAGATCAGGGGTGGTCGGTGGTGGTTGGCAGTGGTCAGTAGTGGTCGATGGTGGTTGGTGGTGGTCGACGATGGTTTAACTCAGTGGTGGTTGAGATCGATGGTGGTGGGAGGTGGTTCAGATCGATGGTGGGTGATCGTGGTCGACAGTGGTGGTCCAAATTGATGGTGGTTCATATCGGTGGTGGTCGACGGTGGTTGAGATCGATGGTGGTCGGCCAGTGGTTCAGATTGGTGATGGTCGACGGTGGTTCAGAAGGGTGGTGGTCGACGATGATTCAAATCGGCAGTGGTCGACAGTGGTTCAGATCGGCAGTGGTAGGCGGGTGGTTCAGATAGGCGGTGGTCGGCGGGTTGTTCAGAAGGGTGGTGGTCGACGATGATTCAAATCGGTGGTGGTCGACAGTGGTTCAAATCGGCAGTGGTAGGCAGGTGGTTCAGATCGACGGTGGTCGAGGGTGGTTCAGATCGACCGTGGTCGACGGTGGGTTAGATAGGCAATGGTCGGTGGGTGGTTCAGATCGACGGTGGTCGGCGGTGGTTTAGATCGGTGGTGGTCGACGGTCGTTCAGATCGACGATGGTTTATATAGGCAATGGTCGGCGGGTGGTTCAGATCGGTGGTGGTCGGCGGTGATTTAGATCGGCGGTGTCGGCGGTGGTCTAGGTAAATTAAGTAGGGAAGATGGAGATAACTTTGTCTTTTGAGAAAATGTGATGTAACGAAATTGAATTCCTTCTCAATTGTGATAGAATGACCAAATTCATGAATTGTGGAATGTGTGATTTAATAGGTAAACCAATCTCCTTAATGGAATTTGGTCAAAGTTTAGTCAATGAAATTAATCATTCTAATTCCTTTGAATTCCATCGGAATCATGCGAACCAAACGTCCCCTTTGAGTATATTACAATTGAAACAATATTTAGGGCAAGTTTATCTAACGCTTACCTAGTAAGCATTTACCGGTAACAGTAACATTTTTATTTAACTTACCAATTAAGATTTAGTTTATTAAAACGACGTCGTATGCAACAATTTATCCAGTAAACACTTATCGGGTAAGAATCGTCACTCTTACTTATCAGGTAAGACTACGAGTCCTTATTATCGCTCTTACTAGATAAGATTTTTAATCATTTTCATATTCATCTGATAAGGTAAGCATATATTAGATAAATATTTAATAAAACCACCCCTTATATAATAAAATAGTTGGTTCAAATTAAGGGGAAAAAAATCAAATTCAAAATTCTTATTCGTGAATAAAATATTAAGTTAAAACATCAAACTAAAATGTAACATTATTTTTATTTTGAGTTTAAAAAAAACCATACACAATTTTTTAATCAACTTTAAAATATAATTAGAACATGTGCGAGGAAAGGAACGGGTAAAAAGACCGCGTCAAGCGTGTGACCACTCGCCTGGAATCGTTACCCGATTGAACCGATTCAACTCCTCTCCTAAATCCCACGCGCCACTCCACCACTCACAGCGCCCCACGCCACCATCAACCTCTAAAAACATTCCTCACTCTAGTTGGACGCGCGTGGGATTCGAACGTCATTTCCAGCCGGGTCAAGCTCATACTCCACTGGACAAACCCGTTGAAATCCAGTCAGATATCATCAGTACATTGCAGGCTCCTCCACAAACCACATTTCAAATTCATGAATTTGAATTTGAATTTGAATTTGCATTTGAATTTCATTTCAAAAATCTTTCTTTCATTTCAAGTGGGTGTTGAAACCTTTGACTTGGACCAAAGAAACATAGAAGAAGAAAAGTCACACCTTCCTTCTTTCTTCCTCCTCCTCCTCCCTCCATAGCGTGTGCTTTCTCCAATATCTCTTTCTTTTAATCCCAACATCATATAAATATCCTTTAATCCCACCTTATTCTCTTCATCTTCATCCAATTTCTTACACCTTATTTCTTCACATCATCCTCCTTAAAGGTATGCACATGCATCTGATTTCTTGTTTTTGAATTTTTTTCTTGTTTTTTTAAGTATCGATTGTTAATGGGGTTTCTTTAATTTTGCAGGTTTTCATGTGTAAAGTTACAAAGGGTAAACTTTATTCTATCATGGATGGAGAAAAGTTTCAACAAAAGTACCACGGATTGTTCTTGAAATGCTCGAATTTGCTCGAGTTAGCAGCTGCAGATGATGTTTCTGGGTTTATTTACATGGTGGAAGAGAAAGAAGCGAGTTTAGATGAGATCAGCTTTTGGTACGTAAGAAGAAACGGATGTAAAACAAAGATGGGGTTTGAAGAACGAACCCCGCTCATGATTGCTTCCATGTACGGAAGCACTCAAATTTTGAAATACATAATCGATTCAAAGAAGATCGATGTCAACAAAACCTCCGATTCCGACGGCGCCACCGCCCTCCACTGCGCCGCCGCCGGTGGGTCTCCGATGTCGGTTGGAGTCGTGAAGCTTTTACTCGAAGCTTCCGCGGACGTTAACGTAACCGACGCCAACGGCAACAAACCCGGCGATCTCATCGCTCGTGGCATCAAATCGTCAAAACGAAAAGCTTTAGAGATGCTTTTAAAGGGTTTTGCGATTGAAGATGATGATAGCAATGAAGAACAAAAAGAAATTGTTGCTGCAGCGAAAAAGGAATACCCAATCGATGTATCGATGCCTGATATCAACAATGGCGTCTATGGTTCCGACGAGTTTAGGATGTACACGTTTAAAGTGAAACCATGTTCACGAGCTTACACTCATGATTGGACCGAATGCCCGTTTGTTCATCCCGGCGAGAACGCCCGCCGCCGTGACCTGAGAAAGTACAACTACAGCTGCGTACCGTGCCCGGAGTTTCGCAAAGGTAGCTGTGTGAAAGGTGATTCATGCGAATATGCACACGGGGTGTTTGAATCATGGCTCCACCCAGCTCAATACAGAACTCGTTTGTGTAAAGATGAAATCGGGTGCGCGAGAAAAGTTTGTTTTTTCGCTCACCGGGTGGAGGAGCTCCGGCCGGTGTACGCGTCAACTGGGTCGGCTATGCCGTCGCCGAAATCTGGGTCGGTGAGTTCGATTGAAATGGGTTCGATGAGTCCGTTGGCGCTTGGGTCGAATCCGACTATGTCTCCGCCGTCTTCTCCGATGTGGCAGAACAAAGTGAGTCTATTAACACCGCCGGCGCTTCAACTTCCGGGGAGTCGGTTGAAGACGGCGTTGAACGCTAGGGATTTGGAGATGGATATGGAGTTGATTGGATCGGAGAGTATACGAGCTCAACAGCAACAAAGACGACAAATGATCGATGATCTTTCAACTAATCTTTACAACAACAATAGATTTGGGGAAATGAAAGCTACTAATCTTGATGACGTTTTTGGATCTCAATTTCATGGTTTATCTCCGAAAGTATCATCGAACACACCGACCCAATTGCAATCACCAACTGGGCACCAACAATTCCGTCAAAATTCAAACCCACTTCGTGCATCTTACCCTTCACCAAACTACTCACCATCTTTTAAACCGGCGAGTTACGGGTTCGATTCGTCGGCGGCTGTTGCTCAGGCAGTCATGAATTCGCGGTCCGGTTCGTTCTCGAAGCAACGAAGTCAGAGCTTCGTTGACCGTGGAGCAGGAGCCACCATGAGTCTCCGGTCAATTCCTCCGCAACAATCTTCCAATTTCTCCGAATGGGGTTCGCCGGACGGGAAGTTGGAGTGGGGGTTTAGTGGTGATGATGCTAATAAGCTTAGAAAATCTGCATCTTTTGGGTATGGTGGTGGTGCTGTTAATGTGAATCATGAACCGGATGTTTCATGGGTGAATACGTTGGTTAAAGATGTTGGAGTTGGGTTACATAGTTCGCCCGAAAAACATCGTTACGGCGGCGGTGGAGAGAAACTGCCGCAATGGATTGAGCAGATGTATATAGAGCAAGAGCAGATGGTGGCATAAAAGCAAAAAGCTTTGATTTTGCCATTATAATTCTTTGATGAATTCTTAATTAATTCCTTATATATATATATATATATATATAATTATGATGATGTTTCAGATGTAGTATTGTAGTAGTATGATTCAGATGTAGGAGGAGGAAGAAGGAAAGTGAAAGTTGATCTTGGTTTAGGGGAAGAACAACTGGGAATTCTTTTAATTTTTTTTCTTTTTTGCATTTCATGTGAATTTCTTCATAATTTCCCAACTGGGAATTTAATTTATATTTTTCTGATTCATTTCTGAGTTTCAAGATCATATGTTGTTCTTCTTTTGTGGTTTTATTGTTTTTTTTGTTAAAGGAGTATCCCTAACCACTTTGAGCTCGGACTAATCTCCTGGAAAACAGGCCTATGGTCTGGCGGGCATTCTTCCCGTGGCCACAATGCTGCGAATGGGTTTTTATTGTTCATGGCATGATTTGAATGAGTTATAATTTTAAAAATGAAAACCCCACTAATTTCATCATATATAAGAATATTTTTATATTTTAACTATGTCATCAAGCATTATGCTGCTTACTTCATTTATTAAGTATTTCTTTTTTTTATTCTTTTATCACTTCAAATAATTGAATTCTAAATCGTACAATGAACCAGTAAAGTCAAATTAATACTTAATTGTTCGTTTTGTCATTTTCTTTGTTCTTTTATGGGAGATAGTTTTTTTAATTTATTTATGGAACTAAAGTAGACTATTATATAGTTTGATTTGAATTATTCAAATATGTGCAAATTATTTCATCTATTTCAAAATAAATGTTTATAATGAAAGAAAACGTATTTCAAGTTGGAGAGTTAGGGGATTCAATCTTGGTAATGGAAGTGCAGAATCGTATTGCCGAAGTGGGTTATTTGAATAGGAATGAAATAGGTTTTAGAAGGTACAAGTATTGAAAAAAATCCATCACATAATTTTATAAATACATTATTATTGTACTTTTTAATTAGTTAAACAATAAATGGAAACGAATTTTAAAATAATAATATAATTTGATATCGAATTATTTAACACCTATCATGCTTTAAACCTAATACCTCCATGATGTAAGGATGAAGTATCGACTCAAACTGATCATGAAATTCAAAGTCTTTGTCGTCATTTGACGTTGGTGCTTGGTACCCTGAAACATAAGAACTGTGTCTCGCTGGTGCCTGGGACCCCGAAATGCCTACGCCATTAATCTTTGATGTGTCATAGGAACTACGTCTCGGAGGTTCTTGAGTAGAGGTAATGAAACGAAAACTTCTTGAAAGTTTATCCTTTAATGTAACACCCTCAAGTCTGAAGATAACAACTTATTAAAAATTTTCTAAATACATCAATAAATACTTCAATCTACAAACATAAATTGGGAATTAACCCCAAAGCTCACATTCATCCTATACATACATTCTAGAAAAAGGACGAGTGTTACTAAACCCAATAACAAACACTATCTCCAATCTGCGGAAGACTTCACCAACTACTTAATCTTGTATAAAGCTAAAGCTCAATCCTCATAGCAATTGCTAGAACCGAACCCCCAACTGGAACCTGATGCATATGCCGACAAATAAAAAGGTTAGGCTTAACGCCTAGTGAGCTCAAGAGTTTTAACATGAATGAATATATCTTTAAAAGACAGGAAATCAGTTTAAAGCGGGATCTTTCGAATTAATATACTTTAAAATGGAAACGACACATTTTTCCCACAACATGCACTTTTAAAGATAATGCTCCCAAACACACCCTTCATGTAAAATGATGCAATCCGGAACTCTCCCAAAATGGGGTCATAGTTCGATATTCCAATTATGAAATTGTACATAAAACCTCATATCCCAAAACACCCAAAACACGGATGGGACATAATACTCGGCCCATAAATAAAGGAAAACGATTCTTAAATAATATGGTACGTCATTGAAAACATGTAACCCAATGTAATACTCACGCGACCATAAAGTAGAATGAAATCCCAATATTAAAACATGGACAATTAAATATCCAAAATACGACGGGCCGACGACGGGGGCTTCCCGTATCCGTTGAGAGTGGAGGAACACAAAAGTATGCCACTCATACAACGTTAATCGTATGACACTTCACGACACACAAGCCCAAGTGTCCCTACGACTCCCTTCAAGCTACACCAAAGAGTCAACTGACCTTAGCGATATAACAACGAGAATACCGCTCCAAGGCCCGACCCAAGGGGGATACAACCAAGGCATTGCCCCACCTGGCGGAGGTCCAAAACGCCCATCCAATGGCTACTCCATGCCATGATAGCACCACCCGGGCTCAGTCCTCCTAGTGTACTCCTTGAACGGACAAGGTCATAAAACATGTGTCCCGGAGTCCAACCCCGTACCACCCAAATGACCATCAAATAAGACTGACTCATGTGCCTATGGATCCAATGCAACACAGTCCAAGATTACACGACTATACCTGAATGACAACAACACTCGAGCCTGTAATTATAAATATGCGATAAAAATGCATTTAGATGTAAGCCATGAAATGGGACTCTACATCGAGCTATTAAACCCGGACAAATGTCCACAAGACTCTTTTAAGCCAACACCGAGCTAAAATGCTCAAAATCCATTTGACCAAATAATTATCGGTTCCCCGAGTAATAAAATGTCTTTAAACAACGTTTACGAAGACACGTACCTCAAAGACGAGATTAACCCAAAACTCAACACATAATGGGACCAAAGGTTTTCCAAAGGGTTTATGAATGCAAATACACCAAAATGCATATAACAATGAAATAGACTTCATTTGTACCAAAATCACCAAGATGCATGGGTCACGATATGGACTTTATTTGTACAAAATCCCCAAAATGCATAAGTCATGCTATTACTTATCAAGATGTCCAAATCCCAAATGTGAGCATTTTTATGAAACTAAACAAGCCAAGTTTATCAAATATGAAAACTCATTAAGATACTCATACTTTGACAAATACCAAGTGAAATACATTTTTACTTCAAAATACTTAAAACTTATCAGTAGTTAACCATTTCATGTAAAACACTTCAAAATAACCATTTTGGCATGTACACCGTTTTCACAAATCAACTTGAACTCACCTTGCTAGATTTAGGCTAAATCTAGATTTTACCCACTTAGAGCTTTCCTTGAAGAACTTGATTCTTCAAACCAAATCTTCCAAAAACCTATATCCACAAGGTTCCAACCATAAATATACATAAACAACCACAAATAATCGATCCCCAACCTTATACATGAATACCTCAACTGATACCGAAACCCTAACTTCCATAAATGAAGAAGATAGAAGATCACCTTAACCCAAGCTTGAATCCACCAATCAAAACACCTCTAGTTCACCAAAATGGTTACAAACGTCCAACCTATGAAAGGGAGAACAAATGGTGGATGAAACCCTAGAAAACTTTGGTGAAGAAAATGAATAGTGAGAGATGAGAAGCTTACCACCAAAAAATACTCTAGTATACTCCAATATACTTCCAATATCTTGTTAGATCCTTGAATAGCTCTCAAAAACGAAACCGTAGCAACTTGAATCGCCCAAATCGGAGTTATGGATCAAAAGATATGAAGAAATGAAGAAATGAGGAAAAAGTCGGATTTAAGTGAAATTCACAGCGCAGATGCTCGCGGGCGCGCTCAATATGTTGCGTGGGCGCGAGCGATGGGAGTGGCCACGAGAATTTTGCTGCGCGAGCGCGAGCAGTGTAACTTTCGACCAAATATATGCCCGAACACTGTTTTGGCCGTAACTTCTTCGTTATGGCTCCGATTTTGCTACGGAAAGAACCGTTGGGCTCGTAATTGAATCCTTCATCTATCTAGACTATAAAACTTATGATTCAAGTCCAAAATCAAAAATCTTATTTTTCCCCTTTAAGGCTACTGATTTCTGTATTAGCTTGAATTGATACCATTCGAAAATCGTGGTGTTACATTTAAGGACGGACGCCCACGAGTAGTTTTTTAAACTACTAGTTCATGCATATTAGTTGTTGATGGCGCAAATATATCCTTTAGCTTTCTCAAAAATCTGACCTTATTCGGTTGTGATTGCTTTTTGAACATGTCGGTAAACCTTTAAACTTCTTTTTCACAACTGATGTCATCATCGCGTAAAGCTATACACGGTGTAAAATCAAGCTTTCTCCATAACACATCGATCGAATCAAGGAGAATGGCCCGACTTTGACTATAATATAGTGCTTGTTCGTGGGCACATGGTAACCCATGACTAGTACGAAGTTGACAACCACAATTTTCAGAAAATACACCAACTTCGTTACATCGCTGAAGTTCTTTGTGTATTAAATCCAATGTATGTATTGAAACAAAACCACGTAATTCGTTGAATTGAGGTATGTTGTAACGATGCTTTGTGACAGTTCTGCTCTTTTCGAAACTGGCCTTTATATGAGTTTCTTGAGCCTTAATCAGATGGTGAACATCATACAATGATGATTGTAAATCTGATTGTAGTGTATCCAAATATAGTTTATGTTAGTGAATGCCCAAAAGCTAATCATACGATGATTGTAATTTTGAGTTTTGTTTCATGAAATTAAAAAATTAGTAAAAGGCATTGCCCAATTTATTATGTATATGTTATATTATGTGTTTTATTTATTCATAATAAATAACCTTAGAATAATGTATTCTAAATGTCCCTAGTTAAATATTATTTTGGGTTTTAAGGTTGAAGTAATATGATAATGACTAGCATATGTAGGGATTCATATAAAGATATTGAATCTGCATATGGGTACAAAATGGAGATTTTGTGTATCGGACGTGACTCGCTATGAGAACACTTCATTGGATGTCATGTGAGTGTCATAAGTGTTTCTCATGTGGTCAATGTACATGTAATTCTTTGACTTGAGAAATATAGAGTTTTCTATGTGTGAGTAATATATTTTGACATTTGTTCTAATCATTCCGTAACTGGGTGACAGAATTATTGTTGGGTATGTTATAAATCACATGGTAGAACTAGCATATATCGAGATAGGATTTGTCCCTCCTTTATGGCGGGAGTGATGTCTCTGGGCCCCTTGATAAATATATATACTAAGGAAATGCATGCATGCTCGGATAATTGATATGAGATATCATGATCTGTTTTTTTAGTATATTAGGGAATCAAGAAACTAGAGATTGAACATAACGAGAATGACACATTTAATGTCTCGTGTTCAATCTAGACATCAAGGACAAAGAAACTAAATGTGTAAACTAAAATTGACTACAAAACGATAATTTGTTGTATCACCAACTCTCGTCATTTGGGTGACGATGATGTATTGCTAGATACCGCTCATCGTTTATAAATATAAATATGAGATTTATAATTATTACCAACATGTTGAGAACCCATTGAGTCACACGCTTTGAACATATTCGAATAAAGAGTTTTAATAGTTAAAACGTTTAGTTATTATATCTGATTTGTATTGATTTAATCTGATTAAATAAAACCAGATATTATTTATGTTGGACATAAATAAAGTTGACTAGGTATGGTTATGTAAGAAAGTGATGGTGCATGACCACTCTTACACTCAAGTAAGGTGTGGAGATGATGGTGATTTCTTTAGGCCATACTTCCATCACCATATATAATGTATGACATTGTATGCAATTGTTGTTCTTGCAAATCTCTCTAAAAATCACCTACAACTATATGCTCTATTTCCTTTCTAAGTTTTGAAACCGTGACTAGCATCACGAGAAGGCAAAGGATTCGGATTGTTCGCGTGGATACCGTGGAGGTATCAAGCTTGCTTTGTTGCTGTGATTCAAAGTCTCGTTAACTGTGAGGTATAATTTCGAAATACCCGATTTATTCCGGTTCGTATGGGTCCTTGGAGGGTTACAGTTTTATTTTCCGCTGTGCTTGAGATCCCGTAACCCGACAGTGGTATTAGAGCTACTTACGAACCTCTAGATCGGTTTTTGGTGACATGCATGCATTTTTAAAAACTGTTTTGCTGCTGTATGTTTTTGTTTCGTAAATGTTTTGGTTTTTTCGTCCCAGAAATATTCTGAATCTGAGAAAACTTAAAACATGAAAAACGTGGAGCTTTCTGTTAGGGTTCCACAGGATTTTGAATCGCATCATTTCGACTTCGTATGAATTTTTTATGAATTTTTTACGACAGTGTCGCAATGCTGTCCGAAAATCGAACCCACTTCGGGTTTGACTTGATTTTCGACCCATAAGGGTTCTAGATCTTTGAAATCCTAAAACATAAAAGATGTGTATCTTTTTGTTAGTTTTCCAAAGAATTTTGAATCACACTTTTTCGATATCGTATGAATTTTGTATTAATTTTATACGGTGGTGTTGCAAATCGGCTTTATGTTTCAATGTGATTGAATATATATAATGTGATTTGCTTGGTGAATGGTTATAGCCCTTAGTCATGGATGTATTATATTTGGTAAATACGACTTGCATGTCGTGCCTTTCTCTATATACTCTCTTTGTACATTCTCCTCTCATCTAATCCCCTCGAATGTAACTCGAGGTTTCTTTGTTTGAAATGTAAAATATTTTGTATAAAAGAAAGCAAGAGATGAAGGCGTTATGAAGTGATGAAGATGAGAAGACTTAGAACCATAAAAATTTATTTTATGTAATGATATTCATACTTGGCTCTATTAATATCGCATAGTGGGGCTATAACCATATCACATTTATTTTTATGCTTTATTTTACGCTTTATATATTATGATATATTATGCGTGGTTGTATGTATGTGATATTTGTTACAATATTTTAAAACAAATATGATTTTAAAATATATACGTAAAAGGAGTTTTACAAATCAAAATGAGTTTTGATAAAATAAAAATTGATATTTATATAAGATATAAAGTGGACCGTCGATCTTGAGTGATAAGGTCTTAGTACATCATAGTAAGATTTCAACCGGTTTTGTCACAAAGGCCTAAACCGCCAAAGAAAGGAAGGTATTTAAGTGATCCTCGTGATCCTCCTCCAATCTGGATTCCGGTTAAATCAAACTATGAGGAAACAATCTATTACAAAAGAAAGAATGGTAAGATCAAACTAACTAAAATCCCTCACCAAAATATTAAGTTTAAGATGCCTTCCAAACATGGCACTTGTCAAGACTTTGATCATTGAGAGTGGGTCATGCTAAAGTTGGGTACTCTCTTTAATCTTAGTATGATAAGGTAAGCATAGGATTCCTACAAGCCATTTTGGGTCGGACTTAACCAAATTAAGCCTAATAGGATTGGGGATTTGGAGGCATGTGTTGGGAACATTCATATGATGAATTTAAATAAAAGTTATTCACCTAACTATCCAAGAGTTACATAGAGATGTAATTAGCAATATTGTTGCTTACCTAAAACATTATTGGTTGATTAGTTAGCTAAAGTTAAATTGATCGATAATGAGAATATGGATCTTGGCCCGCTAGAAAGCTTATGACGTTTTCCGAAACAATAAAAGAGGGTTGTTGTTTTGATTAAAATAGTGGGAGCTTGTTTGATGAAAGTCCTTATTAAACAATAAAATTTCATGACACTAAGAACTCTGCTTTTCTATTGTAGATTACCAATGGCACAAACCAACAATGGAAACAAAAACACTTTGCGATCGATTCTTGAGAAAGAAAAACTAAATGGAACAAGTTTCATCAACTGGTATCGTAATTTGAAAATTGTCCTCAAAGCTGAAAAGAAACTGTATGTCTTGGAGCAACAAATCCCTGAAGAACCTAATTCTAGTGCTCCTAGAACTGAAAGGGACACTTTTAAAAAACATGATGAAGATGCTTTGGACGTCTCATGTCTAATGCTAATAACCATGGAACCTGAGCTTCAGAAGCAACATGAAAACATGGGGGCGTTCGATATGATCGAACACCTAAAATTGCTATTCCAAGAGCAAGCTAGACATGAGAGGTACGAAACATCCAAGGAACTGTTCCGTTGTAGAATGTCTGAAGGTAGTCCTGTTGGCACTCATATGCTTAAAATGATTGGGCATATTGAGCGTCTTGAAGGACTAGGTTTTTCTTTACGAAAGGAGTTGGCCATTGATGTAGTTTTGCAATCGTTGCCAAATAGCTACAGTCAATTCGTGATGAACTACAACATGCATGACTTTGACAAATCCCTTCCAGAATTGCTCAATATGTTACGAACATCCGAGCAAGAGCTTGCAAAGAACAAGTCCACCATTTTGATGGTCCGTAAAGACAAGAAAGGGAAAGGCAAAGGAAAGTCCATTGCCAAACCCACTTCTAAATCTTTAAAGCCAAAAGGAGGCATTAAGAAACCTAAGGTAACTGTACCTAAGGAGGGTGAGTGCTTTCATTGCAACAAACCCGGGCATTGGAAGAGGAACTGTCCTCTCTACCTTCAGGAAAAGAAGAAAGGAAGTGTAACTTCCACTTCAGGTATCTATGTGATAGAAGCTAATCTTTCTACTTCTTATACATCATGGGTATTAGATACTGGATGTGGTTCTCATATTTGTATAAATGTGCAGGAACTCAAAAGGACTAGAAGGTTGAGTAAAGGTGAAGTTGATCTGCGTGTTGGAAATGGGGCAAAGGTTGCTGCTATAGCCGTAGGATCTATTTTGTTAACTTTACCGACCGGATTATTATTAGAACTTGATGACTGTTATTGTGTACCATCTATTTCTAGAAATTTGATTTCTGTATCTTGTTTGGACAAGAAAGGTTTTACCTTCAGTATTGGAAACAAATGTTGTCCATTCTCTTTTGGTAATATATATTATGGTGACGCAAGTTTGATTAATGGTCTTTATGTTCTTAATATGGATAATCCGATTTATAACATAGATAAAAGGGATGTCAAATCGAATAGTTCAAATTTAACCTATCTCTGGCATTGTCGTCTTGGTCATATAAACGAAACTCGCATTTCCAAACTCCATAAAGATGGATTATTGAACAAATTAAATTTTGAATCATATGGGACGTGTGAAGCTTGTTTAATTGGAAAGATGACAAAGGCTCCTTTTGTTGGACAAAGTGAGAGAGCAAGTGATGTATTGGGAATCATACACAGTGATGTATGTGGTCCGATGAACATACATGCTAGAGGTGGTTATAGATACTTCATTACATTTACTGATGATCTCAGTAGGTTCGGTTATGCATATTTAATGCGACATAAGTCCGAGTCCTTTGAAATGTTCAAAGAATTTCAAAATGAAGTACATAACCAACTAGGAAAGAGTATTAAGATTCTTCGATCTGATCGAGGTGGTGAATACTTAGACCATGCTTTTCTTGATCATCTTAGAAATTGTGGTATTGTATCACAACTCACTCCACCTGGAACACCACAATGGAATGGTGTCTCCGAAAGGAGGAATCGTACAATGTTGGACATGGTACAATCTATGATGAGTCAATCTAACCTTCCGACATCCTTTTGGGGATATGCTCTAGAGACAACGACTTTCACACTAAACCGAGTTCCATCAAAATCTGTTGAAAAGACACCATATGAGATATGGACTGGGAAGAGTCCTAAATTATCTTTTATGAAAATTTGGGGTTGTGAGGTTTACGTACGACGTCTAATCACAACTAAATTAGAACCAAAATCTGATAAATGCATATTTGTAGGATATTCCAAAGAAACTATGGGATACTACTTCTATCATCCTCACGACAATAAAGTGTTTGTTGGACGTACTGGTGTCTTCATGGAAAATGAATTTATTTCCAAAGGTATTAGTGGGAGGAATATAGAACTTGAAGTTGTTCAAGATCAAAATATTTCAACACAGATGGAATTAACACAGACACCATAAGTAATTGTGGATCCACAAAGCAATACGGAAAGGCAGTTTGATGTCGTAACACAAAGTTCTCGTAGATCTAGTAGAAAACGGAATGAGCCTGAGAGATATGGATTTCTTATCACTCATACCGGGGATGTGATGCTCAAGGATGATGAGCCCACTAGTTACCAAGATGCTATGGCAAGCACTGACTCCAAGAAATGGCTAGAAGCTATGAGAATAGAAATGGACTCCATGTATGAAAACCAAGTTTGGAACTTAATTGAACCACCCAACGAGGTACGACCTATAGGCTGCAAATGGGTTTTTAAGAAAAAGATCGACATGGATGGTAATGTGATTACCTATAAAGCAAGATTGGTTGCAAAAGGTTTCAAACAAATTCAAGGTGTTGATTATGATGAAACTTTCTCTCCAGTCGCAATGATTAAGTCTATTAGAATTTTACTAGCCATTGCAGCATATCACGATTATGAGATTTGGCAAATGGATGTCAAAACAGCTTTCCTTAACGGAAAGCTACTTGAGGATGTATATATGATACAACCTGAAGGTTTTGTCGCTCCTGAAAAATCTCATATGGTATGCAAGTTGCAACGATCTATTTATGGATTGAAGCAAGATTCAAGGAGTTAGAATCATCGTTTTGATGAAGCGATCAAAGAGTTTGGCTTCTTAAAAATTGAGGATGAACCTTGTGTCTACAAAAGGGTTAGTGGGAGCACTGTATCATTTCTTTTATTGTATGTAGATGACATACTACTCATTGGAAATGATATTCCGACGCTTGAGTCTGTAAAGGCTTGGTTAGGAAAATGTTTTTCAATGAAAGACTTAGGTGAAGCTGCCTATGTATTAGGCGTTCGGATCTATAGAGATAGATCGCGAAAATTACTTGGCTTAAGTCAGAGTACATATATAGACAAAGTGTTGAAACGGTTCAACATGTCGGATAGCAAGAAAGGGTTCTTACCAATGTCTCATGGCTTATCACTTTCTAAGACGCAGTGCCCTACTACATCTCAAGAGAGTGAACGAATGAGTAAGATTCCATATGCTTCGGCAATTGGATCTATCATGTATGCTATGATATGTACTCGACCTGATGTATCGTATGCTTTAAGCATGACGAGTAGATACCAATCTAACCCAGGTGATGGTCACTGGATTGCCGTCAAGAATATCCTAAAATACTTAAGAAGAACAAAGGATTCATTCTTGGTATATGGCGGTGAAGAAGAGTTAAGTGTAAAGGGTTACACTGATGCAAGTTTCCAAACGGATAAAGATGATTTTCGATCGCAGTCGGGTTTTGTGTTTTGTCTTAATGGTGGTGCTGTGAGCTGGAAGAGTTCCAAGCAAGCAACAGTAGCTGATTCTACAACGGAAGCTGAGTACATCGCAGCATCAGATGCA
The DNA here is from genome assembly GCA_954870635.1 of Arctium minus. Classification (NCBI taxonomy): domain Eukaryota; kingdom Viridiplantae; phylum Streptophyta; class Magnoliopsida; order Asterales; family Asteraceae; genus Arctium; species Arctium minus. The sequence goes on from OX941081.1 coordinate 151,397,747, forward strand.
GCCAAGGAAGCTGTTTGGATCAAGAAATTTATTTATCAACTTGGAGTTGTTCCTAGCATTGATTGTCCTATAGAGTTATTATGCGACAACAATGGAGATATAGCACAAGCTAAGGAACCTAGATCTCACCAAAGATCCAAACATATTCGTAGAAGATATCATCTCATTAGAGAGATTATTGAAAGAGGCGATGTTAGTATAAGCAGAGTGTCAACTGACAGCAATGTTGCTGATCCACTAACCAAGCCGTTAACACAGCAAAAGCATGATGGCCACTGTAGATCCATTGGTATACGATGCATGGATGATTGGCTTTAGTGCAAGTGGGAGATTGTTAGTGAATGCCCAAAAGCTAATCATACGATGATTGTAATTTTGAGTTTTGTTTCATGAAATTAATAAATAAATAAAAGGCATTGCCCAATTTATTATGTATATGTTATATTATGTGTTTTATTTATTCATAATAAATAACCTTAGAATAATGTATTCTAAATGTCCCTAGTTAAATATTATTTTGGGTTTTAAGGTTGAAGTAATATGATAATGACTAGCATATGTAGGGATTCATATAGAGATATTGAATATGCATATGGGTACAAAATGGAGATTTTGTGTATCAGATGTGACTTGCTATGAGAACACTTCATTGGATGTCATGTGAGTGTCATAAGTGTTTCTCATGTGGTCAATGTACATGTAATTCTTTCACCTGAGAAATATAGAGTTTTCTATGTGTGAGTAATATATTTTGACATTTGTTCTAATCATTCCGTAACTGGGTGACAGAATTATTGTTGGGTATGTTATAAATCACATGGTAGAACTAGCATATATCGAGATAGGATTTGTCCCTCCTTTATGACGGGAGTGATGTCTCTGGGCCCCTTGATAAATATATATACTAAGGAAATGCATGCATGCTCGGATAATTGATATGAGATATCATGATCTGTTTTTTTAGTATATTAGGGAATCAAGAAACTAGAGATTGAACATAACGAGAATGACACATTTAATGTCTCGTGTTCAATCTAGACATCAAGGACAAAGAAATTAAATGTGTAAACTAAAATTGACTACAAAACGATAATTTGTTGTATCACCAACTCTCGTCATTTGGGTGACGATGATGTATTGCTAGATACCGCTCATCGTTTATAAATATAAATATGAGATTTATAATTATTACCAACATGTTGATAACCCATTGAGTCACACGCTTTGAACATATTCGAATAAGGAGTTTTAATAGTTAAAACGTTTAGTTATTATATCTTATTTGTATTGATTTAATCTGATTAAATAAAACCAGATATTATTTATGTTGGACATAAATAATGTTGACTAGGTATGGTTATGTAAGAAAGTGATGGTGCATGACCACTCTTACACTCAAGTAAGGTGTGGAGATGATGGTGATTTCTTTAGGCCATACTTCCATCACCATATATAATGTATGACATTGTATGCAATTGTTGTTCTTGCAAATCTCTCTAAAAATCACCTACAACTATATGCTCCCTTTCCTTTCTAAGTTTTGAAACCGTGACTAGCATCACGAGAACGCAAAGGATTCGGATTGTTCGCGTGGATACCGTGGAGGCATCAAGCTTGCTTTGTTGCTGTGATTCAAAGTCTCGTTAACTGTGAGGTATAATTTCGAAACACCCGATTTATTCCGGTTCGTATGGGTCCTTGGAGGGTTACGGTTTTATTTTCCGCTGTGCTTGAGATCCCGTAACCCGACAGTTTAAGCTTGGCATGCTGACTCTCAACTCTGTTAGTTGTGTGATTTTCAAAGTGGAGATATTTGTCAGTCCAGACAGATACGAACATTTCTTTAAAGGGGTTCAACCATGTGTCATTCAGATACTTGAATACACCTATAAAGTGACACAAACATAATTTAATATCATAAATCCGGTGACAGATTGACAAGGGTTAATGGGTAGGTGACTTTTGTTTCTAGGGATCCTAGGTCCGAATCCAGGCTATGGCACCATTTATCTATGATTTTTCTTTACTAATTGTGGGTACTATTTTTTTTCTTTTTTTTCTTATACGGTTTTAACTAATTTTTGTTTTTTTTTCCAGTGTTTTTGTTGAATTTAGATTTCAAAGATAGGAATAGAAGATCGTATGAAAAGATGTGGAGGTCTGGAGGAGGATCATTTTATTTATTATAATATTTATTTAAGGAAGAAAAAGTTTCATTTTTTGAGAAAATTTTTGGTGGAACGTAGAAGTTTGGACAAAAAGGACAACCTAATAATAAAACAATATAAATAATATAAATAATATTATATTATTTAATAATAATTATAGTGAATAAATAAGTCCTTACAAAAAAAAATAACATTATATAAAATAAAATATCATACCTTGTCGACGGAAAAACTCGATTCGTCATGGACATGAAATTCAGTTCTCTCATTTAAATCCGACAATTCCCTAGTTTGATGTTGATCCTGAAATCCATCTTAACGTTGTAACTCATCCCATAACTCTTCCCACATCTTATAACTTGCAAAAATACATATAGTAAGATAAGTTTATATGTTAATAAGTAAACCAACAATGACTTATTTTTTATAGTAGAAAAATGGGTGGTTGGGTGTTAAAAATTTATTACTTGGTTAAAAATTTTAATTTTTAAATAACTAATTAATTTAACATTTACTAATTAAAATAAAAAACTGATTACTTTAATGTTTATTTTTTATTTTTTCATATATATAAGAAAAAGTAGTTTTATAGTTTTTTAAATAGTCAAAATTAATTTTATATGGATAATAAAAAATAGGAACATTAATGTAGGTGGAAGCAATAAATATAAAGTAGTCAAAATTTATATTTCCTAGATTATTAAATTTAATTCAAAAATATCTATAATATATAGATAGGTGTTGCTATAGCAACACCCTAAATAAATTATTCATGATTATGACAACTTTATGAATTCTCGTATAGTTAACCCAGGTATAAAATTAAATATGTACTAAAAATTATTTGAATATTAATGATGCTTTAAAATATAAGAAGATAAGGTAGAACCGTGCCGACCATATTCTCTCAATCATACATATTACAATTTACAACCGACGATTAAATCACAAGACTACGACGTTTTTTGTCTAAGTCAATTGTTTGATATTGTTTCTTTGTCTCAGGAGTCAAGACAATAATATCTATACTACCTTAATATATATTTACACAAAATGTCTTAAAAACAAATCTTTGAGCATAATATACAACCAATTTAAGCATGAAATTAAAAAATCTCTTAATTACAAGATTTAATGCACATTGTACAACTTAAAACACTTTTAGGTTTTTATAGACAAAGATCGGACTTTATCTCAGTACAACCATTCCCTTCTTCTTCTACATCTTCACGTCTTCACCATACCCACACTGTACATCCATACCTCTTCGCGTGTTCACCATACCCACACTATACATCCATACTTCTTCACGTCTTCACCATACCCACACATAAACTTCGCATATAAATCAAGCTCGCTCCACCGCTGTTGCCTGAGAGTGCGACTTGTCGCCGTTGCCTGCAAACCCTGCCGGTCACCATCCCCTGCTGCCGGTCGCCGTCCCCTGCTGGTCACAATCCCACTCCCACTCGGTTGAAGACTTTCAAGTAAGTTTCCTCTGTAATTTTCTCTCCCATTTCGTTTAAGCTTTTGTTTTGTTTGAATCTAGGTTTTCGGTTTGAATCTGATGATAACTTTTTTTGAATTTAGGTTTTTTCTGCATTGGTTTTGAAAGGATGAGAACTTTTTTTTTAAAATTTGAATTCAGTTCTAGGTTCCTGAATTCGGTGTTTTGATTTGAATTTCATTATTTACAGCCTATGGATTGCAAGCATCTGTTTTGCTCTAGCTAATTCTTGAATTTGAATTGTTTACCTCGCTATTGAGATTTGAGTAAAATTCGTATAAATTTGGAATTACTAATTGATAGCTTTATGCAACTGAGAACATTTTTTTATAAGAACGCTCTATGTTATAAAAATGTGTAAAAAATCTTATGGTGTTTGTAAATCAATGGTGGTGTTTTTCGAATGTTATGTTTGACTGTTTGTGTGCAAAAGTGCCTCTGGCATTCAGAATTGAACTCCATAAAGCTTGGATTTATCCTTTTTTTTTAACTGGACGTGGGCTTGGAGAAGATTTTTCGTATATATATGCTTACTAGATCTTGTAGGTACATGGAAGAGGTAGAAGTAGCTGGTTATATTTTTTTCACCTTAATAATGGTACACGCTATAATGTTTTTTGACTCGTTCGTTGTTTGGAATATGTAGGACTGGATACAAAGAATTAAGGATATCCATATATGGTCGCACAAAAGCATGGCCATTTCCAGTTGGTTCTTTGTTGTTATTCAGCTTCTGAGTTGGCATATGTTCAGTTTTAGCTGCTGGTTCATATTTGCTTCTTAATTAATGCAGCTGTTGAGAATATAACCGTTAAAAGTGATTTATTTGTCTGTGCTGAATTCATAATCTTCTTTTGGCCTAGATGGTTTATTTTAGTTGGTTTAATAAAATATTATTTCTCTCTCTTAAACACCCGACTTATGGGCCGTTTACCCAAACACTTTCCCGATAAGCACTTCCCAGTTTAGTTCAACCTTATCACTTACCTTATCGGGTAAGATTTTAGTCCATTAAAATGGTATTGTAGGCAAAAATTTACCCGATAAGCGCTAACCGGTAAGAGCGGTCGTCCTCATTTACCCGGTAAGACTCTCGACCATTGCGTTCGCTTTTAGTGGGTAAGATTTGGTCATTGTCATATTCTTCGGTTAATGTAATAACTTGGTAAGCTTGGTAAGTGCTTACCCGAATAAGCGTTTGGTAAACGGCCCCTTAGTTGCCAATTTAAGTCTAGATGTTTATTTCTTGTTTAAAACCTTTGCAATTGAATTAAATCCCACAACATTCGAGTCTATCCAGAGTGTCCTTTTGTGCTTTGTGTTAAACTCATGACATTCTTCTACTAAAAACGTATGTGTATTGTTTTTGTTTTCGTGTCTGCTTTGCATTAGTATGAAATGGTTGTAATTCATTTGAACTTGGAGTCCTATCTTGATCAGGTGAGAGTTTGAGTTCACCAAGGATCACAACTCTTTCTGCATGCCAAGCTTTTTGCCTAAATCCTCTCATGAAGATTATTTCTTGATTGACCAAGATTTTCTTTCGGCTTATCTTTTCTGGACAACGTTTGCATTTGTGAAGAGTTGTGGAAAATTGAGAGTATGTTCAAATTCTAGGTCAATCTCATTGATTTAGACATGACTGGAAATATTTGAGATTGTTATGTGTTACTACTGTGCCTTGATATTTTTATCTTGAAATGATATTTTTACAACTTGGACTTCAATTATAGAGCTTAGGAGTAGTTAAATGTGGTTGCTCATATTTATCCATTTAGTGGATATTGTTGTGATGCCTATATATTTTGATACTATTAGTGATGATCTATATTGGTGGTTCAAGAACTAAAATTCACTTCATTTAAAAGAAAGTGACGTACATTTTTTCTTTCAAGAACACTTAGAAGTTATAATCTTTGAGTAATCTTTGCGTTAAACGTGGGACAAGTGACTTAACATAGTTACTTTCTTGCATGACAAAAAAGTCACCATTGTTTGTTACTGTTATGAACCAAGTGACTTAACATGGTAACTTTCCTTGTAGAACGAAGAAGTCAGACGTGGTAACGCTCAACTGTTGTCTACTATTCCATCAAAACGCTTAAATGTTTGTTCTTTGTCAATATTAAAATCTTCTACGCACCATGGATTTTTAGATCCGTCGCTAAAATTACATAATGTAATAAAAATTGCGACAACAAATTAAAATTGAAACTGAATTTCTTCCATTGTTATTGCATATAAGTTAGGTACCCCCCCCCCCTCTTAAAAAAAACAAAAGGCCTATAGTGCAATTTTTGCATCCCACTGTATTGCGCGGGTACACTACTAGTATGTTTAATATACATGTAATTTAATTTTTTTAACTACAAATTAATAATTTTTTTAACTACAAATTAATATTTTTTTTAAATCAATAACAAATCAATATTTAAAATTTATTTAAACAGTTATAAAACAAAACAGATTATACACAATAAACAATATCATTAAAATTTCAAATAATGAGAGTTATACTAGAGAACTTTAAATTTAATTATAATTTATCAAAAAACTTATAATAATTTTTTAATAACAAAAAATATTTTTAAAAAACTTGTTAGAGCATTTCCAACAGCATTGCTAAAATTAGGGGAACATATATAACCCGACTGACCCTAAATATCCTGCCGACCCGAACCCCGGAAATCGTCCCAAAACCGATATCCGACCACCCGAACCCGAGAAACTTTGCGGGTATATCGGATCGGTTTGGGTATCCACCCATCCACCCGACCCGTCCGAATATTCGAAACTTTAATTATTTTTTTGAAAAAATATTATTAATATTAGGGAAAAGTTTGAAAAACCCAACAAACTATCAGATTTTGAATGATTAAGTCCTTAAACTATTTTTTTGAATGATAAAACCATTAAACTTTCTGAAACCGGTTAAATACATCCTTATAACCTACAAAAAAAAGTTAACGTGATAAAAATTTAGAAAAAGTCTAAGAAAACCTAACAAACAATCTGATTTTGAATGATTAAGTCCTTCAATTTTTTTAACAAATAAAAATCTAAAGTTTTTCCTAAATCTTTTTACCAAATAAATACTTGATATTTTTTTGAACAAACAAATCCCAAAGATTTTTTTTTTAAGAAAACAAAATCATAAACTTAATTTTTAACAAATAAATCCATTTTTTTCCCAACAAAATCATGAACAAAAAATATATATACAATTTATCTCACGGACAACAAAGTAAAATGAACCAATTAAACGTAGAAAAATTATATCATTTTCATTACTAATCTGAAACATTGAAAAGTTATGCCTAAAACATAAATAGATAAATACAAACATTATACTAATTATTTCACAAAATCTATGAAAAAAACACCCATCCTTTTACAAAATATACCAAAAAAGCATCAATTCCTTCACACAAAAAAAAACCCAAAAAATGGGCTTTTTTGGTATATTTGTGAAGGGATGGACGTTTTTTTGGTATATTTTGTGAAAGGATGAGCGTTTTTTTTTATATTTTGTGAAATGATGAGTTTAATTTTTTGTATGCATCTATTTATGTTTTAGACAGAACTTTTGAATGTTTCGGAATTAGTAATGGAAATGGTATAACTTTTCTTTGTTTAATTGGTTCATTTTATTTTGCTGTCGGTGAGAGGAATTATACATATTTTTTTGTTCATGATTTTGTTCAAAAAAAAGTTTCGGGTTTATTTGTTCAAAATTAAGTTCATATATTTGTTTCTTAAAAAAACTTTAGGATATATTTGTCAAAAAAAAGTTTAAGAATTTATTTGGTAAAAGATTTAGGAATTTTTTTTTGAAATTTATTTGTTAAAAAAATTTAGGGACTTAATCATTCAAAATCAGATAGTTTATTGAGTTTTTTTAAACTTTTTCCAAATTTTTATCAAATTAACCTGTTTTTACAGGTTACAACGATGTATTTAACCGGTTTTAGAAAGTTTAAGGGTTTTATCATTCAAAAAAAAATAGTTTAAGGACTTAATAATTCAAAATCAGATAGTTTGTTGGGTTTTTTCAAACTTTTCCTTTAATATTAAATATAAATACGATTTTTTTATTCCTATTTCCTAATTCTTTCTAAATCAAATCGTTCTTGTATGATTTGGAATATCCGAAAAACCCGAAAATCTGAACATCTTAAATAATCGGGTTTATTTTTCGGTCGGATTTTGGGTACCTACTTTTCACCCGATATCCGATTGGGTTTAGGCTTTTGGGCCCCGACCCGACCAATGCACACCCCTATCTAAAATAGAGAAAAGATGTATTTTAGTAACTTTTTTTTTCCAACAGCTATGTTATCTTGTATGCTAAAATAGAAAAAAAAAAAATAAGGAAAGAGATTATAAGAGCATCTCCAACAGCTATACTATAATTTTTCACTACGATTTTCGTCCTTGTGGTTTGTTGTTTATAACCATTTTCGTCCCTGGCTTTAAAAGTTGCTTTTTTAGTCCTTATGGTTTGCAATTCCTTTCCATTTTCGTCCCTAAAACTAATATTCTCAGGGACTAAAAGCGAAAGGAGTTGCAAACAATAAGGACCAAAAAAACAATTTTTAAAGATCAAAGACGAAAATAGTTATAAACAACAAACCACAGGGACGAAAATAGTAGTTTACTCTAAAAGTTAAAATCTCTAAATAAATTTACATCAAACTCTAACTACTACTTTATTTTAGCAATTCTATCATCAATTATATTATTAAAATATTCAATACATTTAATAAAATATTATTTCTCTCTCTTAAACACCCGACTTCAATGTCTCTTATTGGTGAAAAAAAATTATATATTATTTCTTTATTTTAAATATGGAGTTTTACAGATTTCTCTAAATTTAAAGACTTTTAGCATATGGTATATCAGAGCTGTTGGAGCAAAAAAGTTGTTAAAATCTCATTTTTTATTTATTTTAGTATAGTTGTTAGAGATACTCTAAAAATCTCTAAATTTAGATAAATCTTTAAAACTTTACAGAAGAGAGATAAATAATATAATAATATTTTTCCACCAATAAAATAATTTTAAATTTAATGTGTAGGAGAGAAATACAATATATTATTAATGTATTGATTATTTTATTAATAAAATTAATGTTTGGATTGCTAAAATAGAGTAGCTTTGGAGATGGATGTAATTATTTTTTTTAGAGATTTGGACTTTTTTACATATATCATAGTTGTTGCTAAAATAGGGTTCGTTTGGTTTGAAGGAATGAAATGAAATTGATTGAATTTCATATAGAGATTTGGATTTGAAGGGAATTGAATTTGAGAGGATTTGGAATCTTTTTGTGTGTTTGGTTTTTAGGATTGTAATTCCATTATTTATAAAAAAATCATTAAAAACTACAAAAAAAATAATTAAATTACGTTTTATTTAACTGATTATTAGAAAACAAGTGTTTTTAACATATTTTAAAACATTATTATATAAAAATCCTACGAAATCCCTCGAAATCCTACGAAATCCCTCGAAATCCTAGTCATCTCTTTGGGATTTCAAAATCTTATGTTGGGGGATTTCAAAGAAATCTTAGGATTTCAAAGAAATCTTAGGATTTCAAATCCGGATAACCCTGCAAACCAAACACGGGATTGGAAGGGATTTGAAATTCAAATCCCTCCAATTCCAATCCATTCCGGCAAACCAAACGCGTCGTTACTTTCTTTGTCAACATATTTCGGTAATCGTAGCAACGATTATTAGAGCATCTCTAATAGCTATACTAAAATGGAAAAAAATTGCGATTTTAGCATTTTCGTTGCTCCAACAGCTATGCTATCCTCTATGCTAAAATAGAGAAAAAATGTGAGAGATTGTAAAATTCTATAAATTTAGAGAAATCTTTAAATAGATAGTTTCTCCCAAGACTAATTATTACCCTCAAAAAGCAAAATTTTTTGCTCCCAACTTTCCTTATATTGAATATTTTAATAATATAATTAAATAAACTGAATATTTTAATAAGATAATTAACACTAGAGTTGTTAAAATAGAATAGTTGTTGGAGTTTGATGCAAATTTTTTTAGAGATTTTGATTTTTTTTCTCTATTTTAAAAAACTTTAGCATAACTGTTGGAGATGCTTTTATTGGGTCACTCATGCGGTTAACAATAACCTCTTGGGCTACCAGGTTATGGTTGAGTCCAATTTTCCTTTAATAATTTCTAACTTTTTCTTTATACTAAGCTAAAATTTTGGTCCTCTCGTATGTTCACAATTTTAAGGCATTGTTTGACAAAAATAAACTAGCTTATAAGGTAACTTATTTTTTTGGTACATGTTTGGATGAACATAAGTTAGCTTATAAGCTAGTTTTTTGATAAACCACTTTCGCTATGTTTGGCAAAAAAAAGCTAGCTTATAAGCTAATGTACATGTTTGGATGACCATAAGCTAGCTTATAAGTTAGCTTATTGAAACGCTACTCAAAGTAGCGTTTTGAAAAACTAGCTTATCAGCTACAAGCTAGATTATAAGCTAGTTTGCCAAACAAAGCCTTAAAGTTGCTTATAAGAAACTTTTTGTGATTATTCCAATTATACCATCATTAATATTCATTATTATATATTAATTATTAATTATAAATAAATATTAATTACTAAAATTTATTATTATTAATTAATATTATCTGAAATTATAACATAAATTTTAATTATATATTGATATCAATTTTTTATTATTTAGAATTATTGATAATTATATCAATTTTTTTCAATAGTGATCAATATATTTTAGTTATCAATTATTATTATTTTTGTAATTATTATTTGATTATTTTTTTCGTATTATATGTAACTGTTATTTAAAATCATAAGTTAATGTTGAAATTCCGAAAAGCCAAACTTATTGAAATTCCGATGGGGGGATGAACTTCACGCGTGTGAGTGATGACAGACAAAAATGGAGTAAACTTGACAGATTCTTAGCGACACATAAGTATGTATCGAGCTGGAGGAATTTGGGAGCAAAGGTGTTAGAGAGAAAATGGTCGGACCACTTCCCGATCATGATTAGCGACATATGGGCTGATTTTGGGCCTAAACCGTTCAAATTCTTTGACGTTTGGCTCAAGGATGACAGCTTAGAAGATATAGTAAATGAGGCATAGAACAAAGACGTAATATCGAGACGCCCGGATTGCGTCTTCTGGGATAAATTGAAGAATGTTAAGTCGGCTATAAAAGGTTGGAATATGAGCAATTGGGGTAACTTGGAAGAGGAGAGGGAGCTAAAGAAGAAAGAGGTAAGGAAATGGGAAGAGGAAGTCGGTGATCATAACATGGGTGAAGCGGAAAGACAAAGATGGATTGTGGCCCGAAAAAGATGGTTAGAATTGGAGGAGAAAAATTGGAGATGTTAAAACAAATGGCTAAGGTTCGGTGGCTTAAAGATGGAGACGAAAATACTAAGATTTTTCATGCCGCAATAAAAGGAAGAGAAAGGAGAAACACCATACGTGGATTAAACATTGATTGTAAGTGGACGGAAGACCCGACAAAAATCAAGGAATTCGCTTTTAAGTTTTCCAAAGGTAAATTTTCAAACACCAAGAAAGACGGCCCAACTTTAAATTTTAACCGTATAAAAAAATTGAGTGAGGAGGAATCTCGTCACCTAGAGAGGAGAACTTCGGAGGAGGAAGTGTGGAATGCAATCAAGGAGTGTGGTAGCAATAAGGCGTCGGGTCCGGACGGGTTCACGATTGGTTTCATAAAGGCGTATTGGGGGTTAATAAAAGCGGATTTGTTAGCGGCGGTAGATTGGGTCATGGAAAAAGGGGAGATAAGTGGTGGTTGTAATGCTCGTTAATAACCTTGGTGCCAAAAACTCCAAACCCAATTGGTCTAAACGATTTTAGACCAATTAGCCTAATTGGAATTTTTTACAAAATAGTGTCCAAAATATTAGCGGAAAGGGTGAAATTGGTGATGAGCCAACTTATAAGTATAGAACAAAGCGCTTTTGTGCAAGGAAGATACATCCTCGACAGGATTTTAATAGTAAATGAGTTGGTGGATTTCTTTAGAAAGACGAAGAAGAGGGGATTGATCTTTAAGGTCGATTTCGAAAAAGCACATGACACGGTTGATTGGAATTTTCTTTTAGAGATCATGGAAGCGATGGGATTCTTAGAAAAATGGAGAGGATGGATAAAGACATGTCTTAACTCATCAAAGACATCGGTGCTTATTAATGGTTCCCCGACTAGAGAGTTTCAAATGGAGAGAGGCTTGCAACAAGGCGATCCACTTGCTCCTTTTCTATTTCTTTTGGTGGCCGAGAGTCTTCACATTATGGTGGAAGAGGCCGTGGATAAAGGTGTGTTTGAAGGAATTAAAGTGGGTCGAAGTGAGGACAAATATCACACCTACAATATGCGGATGACGCAATTTTTTTCGATAAGTGGAATTTGGCAAATGTCAAGAATTTAATGAAAATATTGAAGTGCTTCCATCTAGTATCAGGTTTAAAAATAAACTTAAGCAAAAGTAGAATTTTTGGAGTGGGTGTACCGGAAGAGGAAGTTCATTCTTGGGCAAAAAGATTGGGGTGCGGGAGTGCCATGCTCCCTTTTATTTATCTCGGACTACCGGTTGGTGCTTCTATGAGGAAAATCGATCATTGGAAACCGGTAATTGAGAAGATGAAAGATAAGCTTGCATCTTGGAAAGCGAAGACGATCTCATTTGGAGGGCGATTAACTTTGGTAAAGCCGGTTCTTGGTAGCACAACGTTATATTTCTTTTCCATGTTTTGAGCCCCACGAGGAGTGTTAAAAACACTTGAGAGAGTGAGAAGCCAATTCTTTTTTGGGGGGTGGGGGTGGTGAGGATATTCTAAACAAAAGATCTATTTCTTGGGTAAAATGAGATTCGGTTTTGGGGGGCTTCAAAAAGGGGGGTTTAAACATTGGGGGGGGGGGGGGGGCTAAAGGACATGAATCAGGCTCTTTTATGTAAATGGTGGTGGAGGTTCAAGGTGGAAAGGGAAGCTTTATGGGTAAGGGTAATTAGGAGTATTTATGGATGGGATGGGGGTTTGGTTGAGGATGGTCATAGAAGATTGGAGGGAGTAGGGGTTTGGAGGGATGTTGTGAGAGTGGGGAGAGAGTTGGAGACAGAAAGAGTAAATTTTGCGGGATCTTTGGTAAATAAACTAGGAGATGGAGCAGAGACGAGATTTTGGGAGGAAATATGGGTTGCAAATAGGCCGCTAAAAGAGGAGTGTCCGAGACTATTTCGACTTGAGACAAATAAAAGTGTCTCGGTCTTAGAAAGAGGGGAGTGGGTGGAAGAAGAGTGGGTATGGAATTGGGGTTGGAGGCGTGACCCAAGAGGGAGGGAGTTAGGAGAGTTAGCAAACTTAGAGTGTCTTGTACATTCCAAAATCCCAAGTAGAGATAGGAGGGATAGGTGTGGACTTTGGATACTCAAAACGACTTTACGGTTAAGAAAATAAGGAATCTATTAGAAGAACAAAGGGAGGCTCGTGATATCAATGTGATGGAAACAAAGTGGGTCAAATCCATTCCAAAGAAAATTTGTATTTTCTTGTGGAGGTTAAGACTCGGGCGGATTCCAACTAATGAGGTGCTAGATAAATTGGGAATCGAAATGGATACAATATTGTGCCCGAGATGCGGAACAGCGGTAGAGATAATAGATCACGCTTTAGTTAATTATGAGGACGTGAAATCGATATGGCACCTAACGGGGAGATGGTGGAACATAAACCTCTCGGCGATTAGTTCGGTAAGCGACCTGTTAGGGACGTGCGATCAAGTGAGTACCAACGCAAAAGCTTTGGAAAGATGGACCGCGACGTTATGGCGTTTCCTATACATAATTTGGACGCATCGTAATAAAGTGGTCTTTGAGAAGAAGCAAGGAAAGATCTCAGACCAATTCTTCAAGGCGCAGTTAAAAGTCTTCGAATGGATTAAAAATAGAGACAACACCCTAATCACCGATTGAAGTAGTTGGTTGTCTAGTCTGAGATTGACGTAACTGCAATCGACGGTGATTTTGTTGCTGCCCTAGTGTAATCGGCGGAATTTTTGAGGTGGGTGCTGACCATACCAGTGGTCGGGTTTGTCCCTCGCAAACAGGCACTGGGTAGTGTACTGTATTCTTTTGGTTTATGGTATTGGGTAGTGCTTGGTTGATATCTTGGTCCCTGGAGTTTAGTTGGAGTCTTGTGTTTTGTTGTTGTTTGATCCCTTCCTGTATTTTGTTTGGTTATTTTGGTGAAATAAATTTCCTTCTTGTTGATAAATAAAATAAGTTAATGTAGATTTTTTTTAAAATATGGTTTAAAGTTCAAAATTTATAATATATATAATAATAAATTTCAAACTCTTTTAATTAACATATTATATTATTTACTACCTTATTTGTATTAATTATAAATATATTATATTACTACAAATTTGTTTTAATTATATTATTAAATATTGTAATTGATTATTTTTTCTAGATGTCGTTTTTGATAATTTTACATATATTTATAAGATAGTTTTTGTCAAACGTGACTTTTTCATCAGCTAACTTATCAGTTACCGGCTAGCTTATTAGTCATCAGCTAGTTTGCCAAACATAGCCTACAACTATACCCTAAAATGTAAATTTTAAAAGAATGATCACTATAATTTGTAATTTTGCTTGAAACGTGTCCCTTTGATTACTATGCTATAGATTTCAATGTACAATATATGTACAACCTGTTAATGCACCTCACCCCTCACCGCCCCTTCCTACCCCCACATCGGCGACCCATTTTTCGATCATCTTCTTTGGCAGGGACAAATCACAATTAAATCATAAGGATCAAGTTAAGAACTACACCCATTTCACACAGTAACACAAAAAGGTGGTGCATCTTTCAACATGCATTTCGCACGATAATCACATAGACAAACCATTTAGAAAAAGTAACTTAAACCGATGATCAAGCACCCCCTTCCTGTGAGTTGACTTTCGTTTCTTATTCTTCGCTTTTGACTTGCAATCTAAATTAGTTCCCGAATACTATTATTGTTCAAGATCAATAACAACCCATAAAATCTGTAACAGAACCCCTCAAATCAAATTCTTGTTCTTCATTACTCCTCACTGTTGAAACCTTCCCTCTTCACTGCAATAAAACCCATCAAAATAGAGTAGGTGTTCTTTTGGTTTTGATGTATTCAGGTTGTGACTTTTGATTATTCCACACATTCCTATAGAGGTTAATAAAAGTATACAACATGAACTAAATACCTCTCAACTAATGGCACTTCAAGTGATGATGTTAGTGTAAGCGACCCTTTTTAACCAAAATGCAATGCAAATTTTTAGTGACCATTCTTGTAATTTATGTATTTAAAGGACCGGTTTCAAAGTTTTGACCCATAGAGCCTAAAAATGTAGTTTATTCTTTTCTTTGAGTAAACTACGGTTTTGGTCTTGAGGTTTAATGAAAAATCTGAAAGTTGTACCTAACCTTTACAAGTCTAGAAATTATTCTTGTGGTCTACATTTTGCTCTGAAAATGGTCCTTGACACTAACTCTATTTGTTGGAGTGTGAATATGGTTGAAGGAGACAATGAATATGCTGAAGGTTTGAAACCTCGATATATTGAGAAATAGAAAACGTACAGAGTGTAAAGTAAATAATGAAAAGTTATATAACCTAGACTACAAGATACAACATATTTATACGTAGACTAAATGGGCTTGGGCCCTATACTGACATGGGTTTGGGCCCTCTATATACATTAACATCCCCCCTCAAACTCAATCGGGAGAAGAATGAGCCAGATGGAGTTTGGAAACTAGATCACGAAACCGTCCTGGTAGATGAGCTTTAGTGAAAATATCAGCCGGTTGATCAAGAGTCGAAATAGGAAGAAGCTGGATCGTCTTACGAGTCACATGTTGACGAACAAAGTGACAGTCAATTTCAATATGCTTTGTGCGCTCGTGAAAGACATCATTGTGAGCAATCTGAATCGCACTGTTGTTGTCACACCACAGTGGAGTTGGGTACTGTTGAGGAGCCCCCATGTCAGATAGTAGCCAGCGTAGCCACACAAGTTCTTGAGCCGTGTCAGCTAGTGCTCGATACTCAGCTTCAGTACTGGATCGAACTGTGAGAGATTGTTTCTTGCTCCGCCAAGATATAAGGGAGTCTCCAAGAAAGAAACAGTAGCCGGTAGTGGAGCGACAATCAGTCATGTCACTGTCCCAATCAGCATCAGAAAACCCTCGTAAAGTCAATGATGATGTGGATGGAAAATGAAGACCATGAAACATGGTCCCTTTCAAATATCGAAGAATGTGCAGGACAACAGCGTAATGATCAGAACAGGGTGCAGACATGAACTGACTGACAGTATGAACAACATAGGCAATGTCAGGTCGAGTTACTGTCAGGTAGACAAGTGACCCTACTAACTGGCGATATAAAGTGGGATCACGCAGAGGAGGTCCAACATTCGGAGCCAAATGAAGGTTGTGCTCAAGAGGAGTGGATGCAATTTTGTTGTCAGTAATCACAGCTTTTGACAAGAGATCTGAGGTGTATTTGGCTTGACAAAGATAAATTCCCGATGAATTGGAGAGCACCTCAAGACCAAGAAAATAGTGTAAAGAGCCAAGATCCTTCATCTCAAAGCAGGAGCTAAAAGATGTCTTGAGATTAGCTATGCCTGTAAAGTCACTTCCAGTAATAATCATATCATCCATATACATAAGAAGTAAGATTATACCAGCCTCAGTGGTCCAGGTAAACAGTCCGGAATCATAGTTGCTGGGTGAGAAGCCCAAAGAGGTGACTATGGAACTGAATTTCTCAAACCAAGATCGCGGAGCTTGCTTGAGTCCATAAAGAGCCTTCCGAAGACGACAAACATGACCTTGTGGAAGTCGAACTCCTGGAGGAGGTGTCATGTAGACTTCCTCAGATAAGTCACCGTTCAAAAAGGCATTCTTAACATCCATCTGAAAGAGGTCTCATTGTTTGGTAGCTGCGATGGCTAGAAGACTGCGAACAGAAGTGACTCGAGCAACAGGTGCAAAAGTCTCCTCATAATCAATACCGTACTCTTTATTGAAGCCCTTGGTTTTGGTTTTGATTTTGAACAATAGAGCTTTGTATCGATCAATAGAGCCATCAGATTTGGTTTTGATTTTGAACACCCATTTGGAGCCAATGGGTGACTTGCCTGGTGGAAGAGGGACAGATTCCCATGTCTGAGCTTTGTCAAGTGCCTGAAGTTCCTCATCCATAGCTTTCTGCCAATCAGGGTTAGAGGAGGCTTCCTTGTAGGAAGTAGGTTCGTGATTTGACAGCAGAGTAGCATAAACATGATAATCAGATAAGAAGGAAATTGTCTTACCCGATCTGATCGTCTAACATGCTGAGATTGAGAAGTTCCAGGAGCCAAAGACTCAGCAGGCACCTCAGATGTTGGCTGTGCGGATGGAGCAAATGATTGGTGTTGATCAGGAAAACTAGGAGAGGCAGGCTGTGTGGGGGCAGGAGACTCTGAAGGAGAGTCAGACTCATAAGGAGTTGGAACAACAGGTGGAGATGATATGATGTAAGATTGGAGTGAGTCCAATGAGACGGAATCATCAGTGAAAAACGGAGTGGTGAGGTTAGGAGACTCACGAAACTTGGATATAGAAGAGAAAGGAACATGTTCCCAGAAGGTAACATGACGAGATATACGAAGACGCTGGGAGATAGGATCCCAGCAGCGATAACCCTTGTGCTCAATACCATATCCAAGGAAGCAGCACAGTCTGGAGCGAGGTTCAAGTTTGGTATGTTCATGAGATTGTAGTTGAACAAAAAAAGCACTACCCCAAACTTTGAGAAGTTCATAGGCAAGAGTGACCTCATAGAGAGCCTCATAAGGAGACTTATTATTAAGTATGGGAGTAGGGTGACGATTGATAGTATAAACTGCAGTGAAAGCAGTTTCACCCCAAAAACGTTCTGGACATTTGGCAGAGATGAGAAGAGTGCGAACCGTATCAAGAATATGACGGTGTTTGCGTTCGGCACGACCATTTTGAGGAGATGTACCGGGACAGGAGTACTGAGAGAGTCCCCTGAGATTGAAGAAAGGAGAGAAGAGATGACTCTTTGTATTCCATAGCATTGTCAGCTCTAAGAATCTTTATAGATTTTGAGAATTGGGTGTGAATCATCCGGGCAAACATAATATAAATTTTGGGTAGTTCCGAACGATGTTTCATGAGATATATCCATGTGAAACGAGTATGGTCATCAATAAAAATAACAAAATATCGAGCACCCCCCATGGATGGATGAGGTGCTGGTCCCCATACATCAGAATGAATAAGATCAAAAGAAGAAGTAGAACTAAACTCATTCATTTCAAAAGGTAAAGCATGATGTTTGCCAAGTTTGCATGATAAACAAGAAATATTATTAGTTGATACACAATTTCCTAACACTCCTAAGTGAGCTAATGATTTTATTCTGGCTAGAGATAAGTGACCTAGCCGAGCATGCCACAACTCAAAAGAGGAAGTGCTGGAAACTGATGCAACAAGACTTGAAGAAGGTAATGGAAGGCGAAGGTAGAACACTTCAATCATCTGTCCAACTTTACAGCCGAGTCCAAGGATCTGCTTGGTCTTTGGATCATGTACAACACAACCAGAAGAATGAAATAAAATGATCAAGTTTGATTCAAGAAGCTGCTCAATCGAAACTAAGCTCAGATATAGTTTCGAAACATTTATAACATCCGGTAATTGTATATGAGGAGTGGAAACGTTTCCACTAAAGGATACCGGTAGGCCAGTATTGTCAGCAGTTCTTACTGACGTAAATTGCTGAGGTGGTTTCTTAGAAACGAAACCATCAGGGCAAGGTGTCATATGATTGCAACATCCGGAGTCAAAAAGCCATACGTTACCTGTTGCAGCTGAGTGTGGAGAATTCATACCCATAGCACCAGACATGATCTGCTCCATGAGTTCCTGATTGCGACGCATCAGTTCCATTAGGTCAGGTGAGGAGGCTGAAGAAACCTCGGTATCAGCAATAGTAGATCCAGCAACAGTGTGAGTCCGGTTCTGAGTACCAGTGTGCTTTGAGTTCTTCGGGCAGTCAGACTCATAATGACGCGGATGAGTGATTCAACACCTACGACACTTACGGATAGGACAATCAAGGAGAAGATGAGAAGTAGAATGGTAAAATGCACACTCAGATATGTTCGTCTTTCCCACAAATTTGGAATGGTTGCTGTTGGTCCATTTGCCTTTTGACTTGGGATGAGACGTGTAGAGAACGCTATCAGTAGCAGGCATCGGTGATCGCATGTGAAGACGGGTTTCTTCACTTATCAATTCTGATATTGCTTCTTCAAGAGTAGGTAATGGCTGCCTATGACGAAGAGAAGCACGAACATTCTCAAATTTATCAGTCAGACCCATCAGAATAGTGATCAAATGTAGTTGGTTGAAGTAGGCGGTGAATTGTTGAGCTGTTTCATCAAAAATCTGTGGTGCTCCAAGACTTATATGATCTTTGAGAGACTGCATTTCAGAGATATAAGAGTTTATGGATTGATCAGGAAGCTGACGTTTGCTCTGAAAAGTGGTCCACAGTTGATACTGATGAGACAGGCCTGATGGCGTGTACCGCTTGGCAAGAAAATCCCAGAGACTTTTGGCGGTAAGATAACCAAGAAACTGTTGGTTGATCTCAGGAGTAGTGGAGGCATTAATAAAGCCCAAAATACGAGCATTATTGATGTCCCACTCATTCATGTGTTTTGCAAAGTCAACAGCGTTCTCAGCTGCTTCTTGAACTGGAACTTTGGATGCACCAGTAACATAGGTGTGAAGGCCATAGGATTTTAGCAAAATTGTCATATGATGATGCTAAATAATGTAGTTGCTACCATTGAAAACAACTGAGATGGGATTTGAGTGACTGAGATTGGTAGCCATGAATTGAGGAATAGATACTGAGAAACAGTATTAATGACCGGTAGAGTTCGACCGATAAAGTTACGACCGGTAGAGTTCGACCGAGAGGTTCGACCGATAGGCGTTCGACCGATAGAGTTCGACCGATAGGCGTTCGACCGATAGGCGTTCGACCGGCTAGGGTTTCAGAAAACAAACCAGCGGCGACTTCAAACAAATCGATCGATCTAATCGTAAAGGAACAAATCGATTCAAAGCAAAGAAATCGATTCAAAGGCGATGACTCACAAGGAATCAGCGGCGCGGCGACAAGAGACGGCAAGAGGCAGAAGTGGCGACGAGAGTCGATTATGGTTCGGATGAACAATGATGACGATGAACAGTAAAACGATGAACAATAAACCAATGAATAGTAAAATCGAAGAAAAAACCTACAGCTCTGATACCATGTTAGAAGATGAATATGGTTGAAGGAGACAATGAATATGCTGAAGGTTTGAAACCTCGATATATTGATTGAGAGAAAACGTACAGAGTGTAAAGTAAATAATGAAAAGTTATCTAACCTAGACTACAAGATACAACATATTTATACATAGACTAAATGGGCTTGGGCCCTATACTGACATGGGCCTGGGCCCTCTATATACATTAACAAGTTGATGACCATTTCAGTCAATTTTTTTTAATTAAAAGACGTTAGCATACAAGTATATGAAGCTCGTGTCCAAGTGTAACTAGAATTTAAAAAAAATCCATTTTTTCTATATTTTTCCCTACCCACCCCTTTCCTCCCCCTTAAGAATCACCATCAACAACTCCCCCAGTCACCAAAAAAAATCAAGAATCCCGTAAAGTCAAAACCCAAAACCTAAATCAAACCTAAAACAAAAAGCCTAGATTGTTTGGGAAAAAAAAGAACCATATCGTCTGAACAAAAAACCCACGAAGATCTGTTCTCAATGTTAGGTATGATCAATCACAATTCACAAATTTTGTATATTTATTGAATTAAACCAATAAATAGGAATTATTTACAAACTTATGTAGTAAACATAAAACAATAAAATAATCATAAACCTTACTTGAAATCAAAGATTATCTGTTTCAACGAATTCGATTGAGGCCCGCGAAGAACATAGTGTCCTAAGACAAAATTCGCCCGATGTATCGGCGTTGTCTAGAGGATACAACAATCAATTCAAGTTTATAACTTGAATCTATCGAATCTTCATATGTTTGATGATGAATTTGTAGAGAGAAAAACCCAGAAATTTGAGAAATTTCGTGTCCCCTAATTGTGAGAAAAGTACAGCAATTTATATGTGCAGACTGTTAACCGAATTAACTGCCAGGATGTCCACGCGGCTTGTGGCGCGGGTGAACCCGCGCGGAGACTCGCGCTAGTCTCTGTCCGTGGGAAAACTCCAGTGCACCACGCGGCGGGTATGGCTGCGCCGGGTTCTGTTTCACAGAGCACCGCGCGGTCGCCCGCGCGACTCTGGTCGCGCCGTAGTCCACGCCAAGCACTGTCCTTGCCTGCACACACTTTCCACCGTCAATGAATCTCGACCCCAAGAGCCCCAAGGCCCAATCTTTGACATTTAATATGTATATACTAATGTCAAGGAGAGCCCACCAATCACACCATAATCCAAGCCCAAGCAATTAAATGATTCATTTAATGCTCATTGGATTGGATTTATTAAGTGGTGTAAAATTATTCTTGGCTCCTATGTGGGACTAGGTTTCTCAAGTCTACACTAAGTTCCAACAATACCCCACATTTGAATAGAAAATAAGCAATATATATTGGAACTTATGTTTCTATCACCAAGGTAGTTATAATATGCATTGGAAAAGGTGTCTTTTGGACTTGAACCTGTCCTAGTGAGTACCTATCGGATCTACTTCGTGGATAGTGAACTAATGTTTTAAACTAGCCACTTTTTGTAGTAAATCAAAACAATAGGCAACACACATATCATAACTATACATAATCAAATTCTTACCATTGTGTTCATTTCAGTCGTGAACATATCCTTTCTTCATGAGAGTTTTAGAAGACGTAACCATGTCCGTCCGCAAAGATGCGACCACACATCACTCTCACATAGGTAATGTCGATCAAGAATATTCCGTAGTATTCTACTAAATAGCTATCAGCATTATTAAGAATGTAATATTCAACCCTATATCGTCAACGAAAAATTACAAAGGAAAACATCATAGGAAAGGGCATACCTTTGTTTGAGAGTAGCTTGAGTTGACCCCGACTAGTTTGCCTATTGAACCTAGACCATGGGATCTCCAATTTCGCTAGGTTAGGTTGCCGCCGAGGGCACTCATTGTGTTGGCTTTAAGCCCATTCCCCTCTATGTGAAGAATACTTGCTCTCTACTTAGGCCTTTTGTCAAAGGATCGGTAATATTCTCCTTTGACTTTATGTTGTCAATGGAAATTGTTCAATTTTTCAGCAAGTCCTTTATAGTATTGTGGTGTCGTCGTATGTGTCGTGACTTACCATTGTAGATTTGATTCTTTGCTCTGGTGAGAGCGGTCATGCTATCACAATGGATACCAATTGCAGTCACTGGTTTAGGCCACAACGGAATAACCTCTAGGAAGCTTTTAATCCATTCGGCTTCTTCAGCAACTTTGTCTAAGGCGACAAATTCAGCTTCCATAGTCGATCTGGTATTTACCGTTTGTTTTGAAGATTTCCAAGATATCGTTGCACCACCAAGTGTGAACACATATCCACTTGTGGACTTACTCTCAGAATGGTTGGAAATCCAATTAGCATCACAATACCCTTCTAGAACGGGAGGGTGTTTCGTATAGTGTAACCCATAACTCATTGTGTATTTCAAGTATCGGAGCACTCTTACTAGTGCATACCAATGGTCTTTTCCCGGGTTATGTGAGTATCGACTAAGTCTACTCACGCTATACGCGATATCCGGTCGTGTACAGTTCATGATATACATCAAGCTTCTAAGAACTTGAGTGTATTCCAACTGTGCCACACTATCTCCTTGATTCTTCTTTAATTGGCTTGAAGGATCAAATGGAGTCACAACCGGTTTGTCATCATAATGACCAAACTTTCTCAGCACCTTTTCAACATAGTGAGATTGGGTAAGGATGTAACCGTTTTGATTTCTTTGAATCTTTATACCAAGGATAATATCAGCTACTCCTATATCTTTCATGTCAAATGCGGAGTGTAGCATCTTCTTGGTTTGGTTTATCACATCTAAGTTTAATCCCATGATGAGCATATCATCAACATACAAGCATATGATGACATAAGCACTTTTGTATTGTTTCACATAAACACATTTATCGCATTCATTTATGTGAAAACCATTTGACAACATGGTGTTATCAAATTTCTCATGCCACTGCTTTGGCGCTTGCTTCAGTCCATATAGAGACTTAATCAACTTGCAGACTTTATTCTCTTGGCCTTTCACAACAAATCCTTCCGGTTGTTGCATGTATATTTCTTCTTCTAATTCACCGTTTAGGAATGCGGTTTTTACATCCATTTGATGTATTTCCAGATTATGGATAGCCGCTATAGCAACCAACGTCCGTATAGACGTTATCCGTGTAACCGGTGAATATGTATCGAAGAAGTCTTGACCTTCCTTTTGTCGATACCCTTTGGCTACAATAAATAGGAATTATTTACAAACTTATGTAGTAAACATAAAACAATAAAATAATCATAAACCTTACTTGAAATCAAAGATTATCTGTTTCAACGAATTCGATTGAGGCCCGCGAAGAACGCAGTGTCCTAAGACAAAATTCGTCCGATGTATCGGCGTTGTCTAGAGGATACAACAATCAATTCAAGTTTATAACTTGAATCTATCGAATCTTCATATGTTTGATGATGAATTTGTAGAGAGAAAAACCCAGAAATTTGAGAAATTTCGTGTCCCCTAATTGTGAGAAAAGTGCAACAATTTATATGTCCAGACTGTTAACCGAATTAACAGCCAGGATGTCCACGCGGCTTGTCTCTGTCCGTGGGAAAACTCCAGTGCATCGCGCGGCTAGTGCCGCAGGTATGTCCTTGCCTGCACACACTTTCCACCGTCAATGAATCTCGACCCCAAGAGCCCAATCTTTGACATTTAATATGTATATACTAATATCAAGGAGAGTCCACCAATCACACCATAATCCAAGCCCAAACAATTAAATGATTCATTTAATGCTCATTGGATTGGATTTATTAAGTGGTGTAAAATTATTCTTGGCTCCTATGTGGGACTAGGTTTCTCAAGTCTACACTAAGTTCCAACACTCAATCCTTTAGCTTTGCCCTCATCAAAACTTGCACCTCCATTTTGTCCAAGTCACACGATTTACCACAACCTACTATCTCCACTTTTGCTATCTTTGAGCAAAACCATCTTTAAAAAATAAAGAACACCCACAAAGTCCATCTCCTCTTTACAATAACAATTTTTATCACCTTGTTGCACCTTTGTCAACCAAATGGGAACACATCATTAAAGAATCAGTTCTTACGGCGTGTTGTGGACTTAGCCTTCTTTGTTGGATCAAAAGCAGTTGGATCCCTCAGGGGTTGTTTCTCATGAAATTTATTGAAGTAAAACTGTAATCTTAAAAGATTGGTCGTATTAAACATAATACATATAAAAAAAATGATATCATGTAACCAAATAAAGTCTTATAAAGACAACTTTTTACATACAAAAACATTGACATATATTACAAAATTTAACATGACAAAACAAGTCATGTTTGAAGAAAGTTTATTGTTATAAACACATGTCATGTTTTAAAAGTTTTTGTCAAAAAATATATTCATATCCAAACACCCCTAAGCTGGTGAGTCATTGACATATTTTCGACGAATTTACCTTCATATCCACAAAGATACAAAAGGCATGAATTATTACAACCATAAAATTTAAAAGTTTTTCAAAACATGTCTATCTCAGTGGTAAGGTAACATTCTTGAGGGGTCAGTGGATGATATCCCTGACTACCCGGGTTCGAACCCCGTGATGAGCATGTGGCGATATCCAGATCATTGGTCTGCCACTTAATGGTACCCTTAATTGGGCCGGGTCGTGGTCGATGGGGATTAGTCGGGTGACACCCTTAAGTGGGAGCTCAGATACCCCGGGAACGTGTGTGTTATCTGTCGTTCAAAAAAAAAATTAAAAGTGTATAATCCTCAATATCTAAAATTTCAAAATCGGAATTTAAATAGAAATCTCAGTTGTATATTGTACAACTAATTTTTTATAATTTTCTTTATATTTTTTTAGAACGGCAAAATTTAAATGAAATTTCCCTTTATTTTCGTTATTATGTATATTGGACAACTAATTTTTTTATAATTTTCTTTTCATTTTAGCATGTCTACATTCTACGTAGTAGAGTTGTGACTTTTACCGATTTTAGTGCCTACCCGGTAAGAATTAAGCATTGTAAGCAATAATTTTACATATTGTAAATGTTAATCGGGTAAGGGGTCATTTACTTAATACTTACCGGCTCACTTTACCTTATCGGATGAAAATGACAATAACTGAGAATCTTATCCGGTAAGAGCGATGACAGGGACTGAGAGTCTTACCCGTTAGTGAGAGTGACGACTCTTACCTGGTAAGAGCTTATCAGATAAAAAGGTTGCATACGGTGTCGTTTTAATAGACTAAAATCTTACCCGGTAAGTTAAATGAAAGTGTTGACTATTACCAGTAAGCGCTTACCGGGTAAGCGCTTACCGGGTAAGCGCTGGCCGGGTAAGCGCTGGGTAAACGACCTCTAAGAGCCTAAGAGGCTTACCCAATAAGCATTTCATGCCTTGTTCTGTTTTTTACCAGATAAAATTTTCAGTTATTATCATACTTACCCGGTTAACGTTTAATAAACATCTCCTTAGTTAATATCCTATTGTTATTGACTTATTGTTAGCTTATGGAGTGGGGGAATGTATCTTTTTTAACAACTCAAGATAAAAAGAAAGGGAAATGTTGCATTTTATAAATAGTAATGTTTCTTCTTCTGTGCAAATTGTAATGATAAAAAAAGATACAGGACCAATGAAAAAGCCCATTTTCATAAACCCACATTTGTGGTGTCCAGTAGTAACTTCCTACCCATTTGTACATAGCCCATATCCTGTATTTGGCAAAAATCTAAAATACTATATAAAAATTTTAAAACAGTTATTTACAATATTTTGAAAGCCATTTTTTCCTTCCCACATTATATTTACAATGTTATATTTACCGTTCTTATAATTACTTATTTAATTTACTTTATATCCCATGTTTTTTTCATTTTACACTATTATCATATTAACACAAATAATCGTATATGAACAAAAATGCAATGAAAAAATACGTTTCTTTTTTTTTACAAATTATACCATTATAATCGTCTCGTCAATACCTTCAAAACGAGCCCAATATTGAATATTTTTTAATTTAACCGTAATATTAAATATCATGAATATCTACAAATTAATTTGTTTTATATCCATACGCTTTATTTTTTTTCCACCGTTAGCACATTAAAAATACATAATTGTAAAATATATTAAAAATACGTTTCATTCTAATTATAAATTATATCATTATAATTTTTTCGTCAATAATTTTAATATAAACTAATTATTGAATATGTTAATGGGTTTTATAATATTTTAAAATAACATAAATATATAGAATTATATATATATATATATTATCTATATCTATTTATACTATATTATGAAAAGGCTATTACATTTTTTTTCAAATTTCAAGAATACCTCTTTTAAAACATAAATGTACAACATAAACGAGCATGAGCAAACGAACGTAAACGAGCATTAACGAACGTTCACGAACATAAATGAACGAACGAGACATTTGTTCATGTTCGTTTGAACGAACGAAAAAACTTGTTCATGTTCGTTCATTTATTAAATAAACGAACATAAACGAACTTTCCGCTAAACGGTTTGTCGAACGTTCGGCTCGTTTACAACCTTAATGGTGTCCATAGAAAACTACATTTACACCTCATCAATTCCAACCAAAACCAATCTTGTACATGACGGTGTCTCATGATGGTCACCACTCACCACTATCAATTTGGTAAAAAGAAGTATCACAAGCACCCTCTTTATTCAAGTGAGCAAAAAACGACCCTCTCCACCTAATAACTGAAAGTTACCATGGCCTGCCGACTAGTTAAGATTATATGATGGTCTTTAAAATTTAAGAGTAATAAATGTTATGATATTGAAACCGTGCTATCTAGCAATCATCTTCCACCAATAGAATATGTTAACCTTGTATTTATATATATGAAGCAAGACATAGATAGAAAATAGAAGAAAACGTGAAACAAAATTGCTATTTCGAGTACTCGGCTTTAAATTCAAGATCCTTCGCGCAGCATCGTGTGCGGGTAAAACTAGTAGTTATTTAATTTTCTTATTTTCAAATGTACAAAATCGTTGGCATGATTGGATTGGATTGAATTTTACGGAATTTAGAATTAAATTCTATTCTAATTTTATGTTTTGTTTGAAGAATTTTGTGAATTTGAAATCTTGGGGTTTCATTGAAATCCAAGAGAGATGGGATTTTGAAATCCCACAAAGGTGGTTGGTATTTTATAGGATTTGTATATGTAATAATGTTTTAAAATATGTTAAAAATATTTATTTTCTAATAAGTAATTAATAAAAAGCAATTTAATTATTTTATAATAAATTACAATTTGTTTTTATAAATTATTTATAAAGAATGAAATCCAATTCTGTAACAACCCAACCAGATAGCAAGATAGTAAATAAATCATAATAATATTTTATGCCAAAACGACCTCAAGCTTACAAATTAATTCAAGGTTTGCAACGGCAATCTAATACACAACTGAGATTTTAAAAAGGAATATAACTAAGGTGACGGTCTTCTAGCTACTCCCGCTACACCTTCTCCTTGCCCTTATCAACCCTTCCTAGTCCGCGCCTGCCTGAAAATGGTTTTTTAAATTTGAAAGAACGAGGGTTAGACCAAAGGTCTAGTGAGTCCCCTCAAACGATTTAGCAACAATATAAACATCAACTTTAAAATAAACATAATTTTAAACACCACATAAGTAATTCACACTACCGACCACACTACCGTCAGAGACGGTGTGTTTAACTCGCACTGCCTTATTTTTGGGACAAACCCCCAATGGCATAAACGAGCCACACTCCCCGGTACGAGTAAGTGGGCCACACTCCCCGACTTAGGTCACATCTTCCACCAATAATGTATGCATACATTTAAATTTCAACAAATTAGAAACATACTTAAATAACTTTATCATGATCATGCCAACGTAATAAATCAAAGTTTTAAATTAAACTTTCATAAGCTTTCATTAATAAAATCTTTAGTTCAGAAAACTCACTTGGTGTCCTTTGCTTAAATCTATGCATCTACTTTTACGGTCAAAAGCGGTAACCTATAAGAAAGATATTGACCGGTAAACTACCGATTCTTTCTAAATTTTAACGGAATTTGACCTCACCACTCTAAAACCTCAAATGGTTAGACCAATTTAATCTACTACAATTCGGCCCACTAAAATAAACGACCCAAAACTTATAAAGGAACAAACCATGGGCTGCGGCCCAGACTCACCATCGCCCAGACCGAGGCCCGGAATTGAACTTCGACCGGAACCTAGATAACCGGGACCTAGATCCCCGGTGTCGACCGCGCTTCCCCCCCCCCCCCCCCCCCCGTATCGACCGGTGTTAACACCCCTAATGCCGACCGGGTTCCTCCCTCCCGGGGCCATCCGGTCCCCGAAGTCCATCGACTAACATATACTTGACAAAAGAAGGGGTTTTCGATTCCTATTTCTATTGCGATTGGGAATTGATTACAACCCAAAACCCTCCCTTGAGATGATTACTTCAATTCATATCTAAGGTAGCATCCCTAAATTTCCAATCGGTCCTTTACACCGATGTTAAATTAATTCCCCAAATCCCAACTTACAAGAACATCAGATTCAACTATTTACTCAACCAACAACTTCAAAACTAGAGATTACAATCTTCCCATGAATCAAGATACACAAAGGAAAGAAACTCACCTTATAGAAGACCACACAAAACCAAGAGCGTTGATCCTTTTCCTGCTTTCTCCAAAAATCACCCAAGTCTCTCCTTCCTCTCTCAGCCGCCGATCGACTACAATAAGAGGTTGCTAGGGTTAAAACTCTTTTATTTCAATATTACATCTAGCTCCCTTCATCTTTGAGTCTTGGTCAACAAAACACCAAACTTTAAAATTTAAGACTTATACCCGATTATTACAATATCCCCCCCTCAAAAGAATTTCGTCCCCGGAATTCCTTCGTCGAACAAACCGGGATATTGAGCCCTCATATCCGACTCTAATTCCCATGTCGCTTCTTGACCTTTGTGGAATTGCCATTGCACCTTCACGAGTCGTACCTCCTTATTCCTCAATTTATTCACTTTGTGATCTGACACTGCCACTGGTTCTTCGATATTACTTAATTTCTCATCTACTCGTATGTCTTCCAGTGGTACCACAACATCTGCTTCCGCCAAACACTTTTTCAAATTTGACACATGAAAAGTGGGATGAATCCCACGCAACTCCTCTAGTAGATCAAGTTTATATGCCACCTAACCAATACGCTCTAGGATAGCGAAAGGTCTAACGAATCTTGGACGCAACCTACCCTTCTTTCCGAAGCGGACTACTCCTCTGAGTGGTAACTTTACCTTGTCCCCACTTGAGACTCATGCCTCATACTTTTCAATCTAGTCAACTTAGTTCCGCTCAATTGCTCAAACCATTTGATCAGATACATAGTCGTACGTAACCACCGGATTTACCCCTCGATTAACTACAACTTCCTTAAAGAAGAGATTTTACCGGAGTTAACACCACGACCACATGCCTCACCGACTAAAGTAACCGCCCAATTGCCAACATAACATATGTAGTCATCCCTAGACATCACCATGAACTCACAATCATGAGTTTCTTCATCCGACAACCCGCCATAGCAAAGTAACCTCTCCTAATACGACATTCGGCTAGTGTAGAAGTACTTTGTTTCCCGAACCACACTGATCACAACTCATCAGTGCTCCCCAACTCATACATGCCAAACATACGTCGCCCCAACGTCATCACTCCAACTGCTTACGGAATGGAAGAAAACTTCCTCAATCCAAGACCTCCGTAATCCACCAGCTTCAACTAGGCGAATGATGTGACACATACTTCAATTTCTCATTGCATCCACAATCGCCCAACCATATATACCATAAAACCAAGCTTCACTCGCTCAACACAGAGTGACCATGCTCACACGAATTGTTCCAAGTGGTTTAGCATTGGATGACCAGCTCATTTGGAACCTTCTTCCACGCAATATATGGCCTAACATTATGGTATTTCATTTTGAGCACTACATCCAACCACCTCTTCCTTTCCTTCTAGAAGACTTCAAACTCACTTCTAAAGGCCAACTCACTGATTAGCGGTGCAAGCTTTAGACCATTCGCACGATTTAGATTGCTCAACACTTAAACTGCAACGTGCGCCATAATCTCTTTCTCACACCTTTGCTAGGGATTCATAAACTTACTAATGGCGAGGTTTGAAAACATAATTCCACCCTTTTATATTTAAACATACAATTTCCACTTCCTTCTACTAGCGTAGGACATTACTTGTTCCATTCTCTGATCAACCAATTGCGTTGAAAGCACCTTTATACTACTGCGCTAACCAATGATTCCTCACAATTCTATTTCGAGATACTCAACCAGGCTTTCCCAAAGCAATACATAATGCTTGAATACACTGCGCATTTCTCGCTTTCCCAAAAGGGTTGCTCCATCTGCTAGAATTCCGTTATCCCCAAAGGTGACTTCGACATCCCTACGGATTAACATAACTACTACCATAACCTCAAAAACTAATCCGCTCGATTTTCCCAATAATATCTTGGTGGAATAAGCTATATTCACCCATAACCTGACGCAACTCAAGAACACCAGGTCCCTCTTTTAGATAGCCGCTAACTCTCATTCGAAACATTATCCTCAACTTAGTAATACCCCGATACCAGCCAAACGCCCATTCAATCAATGACACACTCACCACTTTTGGAAAATTAACCAAAATCCTCAGGCGAGTATTTCCACCTACGCTCATTCCAATTCTCAAGAAGTCTTTACCATACCAAGGACCTGTACATCTACCTTGGCATGAATAACATTGACTTATCCACCTATCCCATCAACAAACTTGCCACTTACAAATCATTCCCCAGAAATCTCCAGACAAGGACGTTCATCCTACAACAAAACACTTGCCGACCACCACCCTTTAAGAAGTTCCTTCTCACCAAAATGAATTGCACACCCACTTATGTCATGGAAATCACCAACTCACTGATGCAACCACCACCCTACCACCCTATCACAACACACCCAAAATCTCCACAACTAACATGCCCACACACATTTACCTCCATTTTCCTTCGGATCTGTAACACCCTAAAAATAAGGATAACAAAAATCCGAAAAACGGACATGAGGTATACTAAAATTGCCATAGCAAGAGCCTCCCAAAAAGGGGAATAATACAATTAAACCTGTTTAATCACAATTGTAATTTAACGGATAGATAAACAACAACCAACTAATCTAATTTCTACATCTAGAAAAGAGATTACAAAAAGGGGTGTCATCTATAAACCCAAGGCTTCTCAAAATAGTCCAAGTGCCGTATCCCCAAGCTCTCGCCCAAAGCATCTATACCTGCCTAGGAGTCGCGCTGCTAACACCTGAGATACACATCGACACCAAACAAGTGCTAGGCCAAAAAGCCTAGTGAGTTGAACAACTAAAATCATGCCAGAAACAGTTACAGTTCTTATCAGCAGTTAACAAATAATCACGTAGATGTGGAGTCAACGGGAGCGACCCATATCTCCAATCCGGTTCACCCAAAGAGGCAATAAACCTTGAAGCCACTTTCTCTGGCAACCCAAAGGTCCGACACGCACCGGGGACTACCGCCTTTGGAAATTCCCCGACGGCGGAAGTCTAGGTACATGGGAGACTACCGCCTTGGGAAATTCTCCAAATGTCACCCACCTACATTCCTATAGTGAATCACAGACTTGGTTCGTCCACATAATGCATTTAGGAGGTCTTAAGATGTAATTCCATCCATAACATTTCGGATATCCATTAGGAACACACTATTACCATCCTACTCATGTAAATCCAACATATACACAATATCCATCCAAATACTTCGTGAGAATATAAGGTCGCCAAAAAGGCATTCCAAGAAGGAATCATCAACATACCAAGATATACACATACATAACATGGTAACTTTTATATACCCAAATCCATGGGTAAAACCCCCCAAATACTTGAAACATTAAATATGAAAATTTGAGAGATGCATTGTCAACAAGTAGAATATAATGATGTGTATCTAGTTTTAACAAAAGGTTAGTAAACTCACAATCTAGGTTTTTGACCAAAACCTAGAAAAGATGAAACCCTAGCTTTTGAAGAAGATGAGACTTGAAGTGAGGAGGAGTAGCTTGAGAATCTTCACTAGATAAGCTTGGATGAAGCTTAATGATCAATAAATGATCCTAACAACCCAAACCCTAGGAAGTAAATGAGGTAGGTGATGAAACCCTAAAAATCGCCTCCAAGAAAGTTCTCCCGTTTTTTGTAAAATGATAGTGAGAAATGAGGTATTAATTCTCATAAAAATAGAAGACTGGACCTCGCGGGCGATAGTGCCCGGCGATAGTGCCAAGGGCACTATCGCGAGTCACAATCGCGAGGCTTTTCCCGCTCTCGGTACAACTTTGGCGATAGTGTCTTCGGCGATAGTGCCAAGGCACTATCGCGTGGCACAATCGCTGGCATCCCCCAGCCTACGGTACCTCTTCGGCGATAGTGCCCTCCGCGATAGTGCCAGGGGCACAATCGCGGAGCACTCAAAACAGTCCGAAAACTTAAACGAAAACGATAACGAGCACCAGGTTTGAACGATTACCGAAGGTAACTTAATTATGTGACATTTAGACATAATAAAGATCATAAAATGTACACAAAGACACATATTCTCACATGAGCGAAATAAATGCATTTAAGGAGACAAAATACTTACCTTGCGAATTTCCGGGTGTTACAATCCTCCCCACCTAATTGGTATTTCGTCCCGAAATCTCATTCTAGATTAAACAAGTGAGGATAACGCTTCTTCATATCATCCTCCGATTCCCAAGTAATGTTAGCACCCCGATGATGCTTCCATTGGACTTTAACCATGACTACGTCTTTATGCCGTAGCCTCTTTACTTTCGATTCTAAAATTGACTCTGGTTCTTCTACACAATGATTCCCATTGTCCACTCGAATTTCCGACAAGGGAATCACGCTTTCCTCTTCGGCTAGACACTTCCGAAGGTAACACACGTGAAAAGTAGGATGTATCCCATCCATTTCCGGCGGTAAATCCAACTGATAGGCTTGCAAGCCAATCTTTTCCAAAATAACGAATGGTCCAAGGAAACGAGGACTAAGCTTCCCACGCTTCCCGAAACGTATGATTCCCTTCCACGGAGACACCTTCAACATGACCCGGTCACCCACTTGAAACTCAACCGGTCTTCTTCTCTTGTCCGCATAGCTCTTTTGTCGGTCTTGCGCCGCCTTTAGCCTTTCCTGGATCTCTTTCACCTTGTCGGACGTCTCTTGAACGATTTCTGGCCCGGCGAATTGCTTTTCGCTCGCTTCTAACCAACAAACCGGGGTTCTGCACTTCCGTCCATACAAAGCCTCGAACGGTGCCATTCCGATACTAGAATGGTAACTGTTGTTGTACGTGAACTCTACCAACGGTAGATGTGAATCCCAACTTCCCCCGAAGTCT
The DNA here is from genome assembly GCA_954870635.1 of Arctium minus. NCBI lineage: Eukaryota > Viridiplantae > Streptophyta > Magnoliopsida > Asterales > Asteraceae > Arctium > Arctium minus. Next base: position 151,431,437 of record OX941081.1, read on the forward strand.
ATAACACACGAACTCAACATATCTTCTAGCGTCTGGATCGTCCTCTCGCTTTGACCATCCGTTTGAGGATGATATGCCGTGCTCAGATTCAGTCTAGTGCCCAACTCCTTTTGCAAACTAGTCCAAAAGTTCGAAGTGAAACGGCTATCCCGATCCGATACTACAGATTGCGGAACTCCGTGCCTTGACACCACCTCGTCGATATACAGTTTAGCCAACTTATCTATTGGCAAGGTCTCCCGCATTGCAAGGAAATGCGCGCTCTTGGTCAATCGGTCAACAAATACCCAAATGGTGTCGTGGCCACACAAGGTCTTCGGTAACTTTGTCACGAAATCCATAGTGATGTTGTCCCATTTCCACTCGGGAATGGACAATGGTTGTAAACTTCCATACGGTCTTTGATGTTCCGCCTTGACTTGAAGGCACGTGACACATTTCTCCACATAGCTAGCTACATCTAGCTTCATCACCGGCCACCAATACATTAACTTTAAATCTCTATACATCTTGGTGCTACCGGGATGTATAGAATATTTTGACTTATGCGCTTCTTCGAGAAGCAACTCCAGATTTCCTCCCAACTTCGGCACCTAAATCCGTCCTTGAAAGAGTTTGAGCCCGCGGCTATCCTCCGTTAAAAGCCCACTTTGCTTTACCATGATCTCGGACTTGAGGTTTTGCTCCTTGCGTGCTTCCACTTGCCACGTTTTGATGCTCTCCATCAAAATTGATACCACATCAATTCTTGTAAGGGAAATTTAACACCACCATCATGGCTCCTCCGCCTCAATGCATCCGCCACCACATTGGCTTTACCGGGATGGTAGAGTAGGTCACAATCGTAATCCTTTAAAAGTTCAAGCCATCTCCTTTGCCGCATGTTGAGTTCCTTTTGATCGAAGATGTACTTGAGACTCTTGTGATCCGTGAAGAGAGTACACTTGGTCCCGTACAAGTAATGTCGCCACAACTTTAACGCGAAAACTACCGCCGCCAACTCCAAGTCGTGCGTCGGGTAGTTTTTCTCATGCTCCTTTAATTGCCTGGACGCGTAGGCAATGACTTTCCCTCGCTGCATAAGCACACATCCAAGCCCCATCTTAGAAGCGTCACTATACACCATGAAGTCTTCCGATCCTTCAGGCAAGGATAAGATCGGAGCTTCGCACAACTTCCTCTTGAGCGTTTGAAAGGCTTGGTCTTGAACATCGGTCCAAAGAAACTTGACGTTCTTTCTCGTGAGGGATGTGAGTGGTGTAGATACCTTGGAAAAGTCTTGGATGAAGCGTCTATAGTAGCCCGCTAAGCCCAAGAAACTCCGTATCTCCGATGGATTCGTCGACGGCTCCCAACTCAACATCTCTTCAATCTTCGCCAGGTCCACCTGAACACCGTCCTTTGACACCACGTGCCCCAAGAATTGCACTTCTCGAAGCCAAAACTCGCACTTAGAGAACTTTATGAACAACTTCTCTCTTCTTAGGACTTCCAAGACTTCCCGCAAGTGTTTCCCATGTTCGGATTCGTCCTTAGAATAAATTAGAATATCGTCGATAAAGACGATCACGGATTTATCCAAGAATGGGCGACACACACGGTTCATCAAGTCCATAAACACGGCCGGCGCATTGGTCAACCCAAAAGGCATCACCAAGAACTCATAGTGACCGTAACGCGTTCGGAAGGCCGTCTTCGGAATATCATCATTCTTCACTCTCACTTGATGATAACCGGATCGAAGGTCAATCTTCGAGAAACATCCCGCACCTTGAAGTTGATCGAAGAGATCATCGATGCGAGGTAGAGGGTACTTGTTCTTTATCGTGACTTTATTCAACTCACGGTAGTCAATACATATCCTCATCGATCCGTCCTTCTTCTTCACGAACAACACCGGCGCTCCCCAAGGTGAAGAACTCGGTCAGATAAAACCTTTCTCTAACAACTCTTGAAGTTGCGTCATCATCTCCTTCATCTCCGTCGGGGCCAAACGATAGGGAGCTCGGGCTATCGGAGCCGCTACCGGAGTGAGGTCAATTTGAAACTCCACTTGACGTTCTGGTGGTAATCCGGGAAGGTCTTCTGGAAAGACATCCGGATAATCCCGCACGATCCTCACGTCTTCCACCGTCTTCTTTTCCTTCTTCGCGTCCACAACGTACGCTAGATACGAAGGGTAACCCTTCGCTAAAAACTTCCGCGCTTTGAGGGAGGAAATAATGGGGTTGCGCCCCTTTCCTTTTTCCCCATAAATGACGACCACGCAACCTTCCGTCAAAGGCACTTGAATCATCTTCTTAGAACAAAAGATGTCAGCCTTGTGCCTTGACAACCAATCCATGCCTATGACCACATCGAATCCTCCGATGGTCATAGGTAGTAAATCCACCCCAAAAGAACTCCCATTGATCTCTATGGTGCAATCACAATAACGGTCTCGGATAATTACTTGGTCACCGCTAGCAATCTCTACTACTAGTGCATCGGGAAGGACACTAATAGGAGTGGCGAAACGCTTATAGAAAATATCCGATACAAATGAATACGTAGCACCCGAATCAAACAAAACACTAGAAGGCAAGGAGTTTACTAGGAACGTACCCAAAACAACATCGGCGGCCTCCTTTGCCTCTTCGGTAGTCATCCGGAAAGCTCGACTCGGCACCCTCGGCGATTGGTCGATTCTATCCGTCGACCCAACAGACCTGTTTTGATTAAACCCCGCCAACTTTGGACAATTTCTCCTCACGTGTCCCGGCTCTTGGCACTCAAAACATATCGTCGGATGAGTAGCGCAATCCCGATCCACGTGGCCCTTCTTGCCACACTTAGTACAACCTACCGGACCTACGTAGGTTTTAGGAGAACACGCGCCCGAGTGTTTGGTTCTACACCTTTGGTACCACTGATCATTTTTACGAGAGTCGCCATCTCTCCCGCTAACAAAAGGCTTCGACTGACGAACGGGCCCAGATGGACCTTCCCACTTCCTCTTCTCACCCGCAACACTTCTTTCCTCCTTCTCAGCCAACCTATCATCTTCCACAAGCAAGGCCTCTTCAATGACTTCTTGAAGAGTCGACCCTCCAGCATTGCGCACGTCAGTCCGCATATCGGCCGGTAGGCCAAGATAAAAGGACTTAATCTTTGATCTCTCGTCTGGGACCAGATATCCCACCAAGTTCAACTTCTCCAGAAACAACTTGGAGTAGTTGGCCACAGACAAATTTCCTTTCTTCAGATTCCGGAACTCGGCTTCCAGTTTGTCCAACGAACGCTCGCTGCAATACTTGTCCATGATCTTCTTCTTGAAGACTGTCCAGGTTAGCTTTGCTAGAACCTCGGGGGTGAGGGAGGACCGGGTGAGATTCCACCATATCAATGCCTCTCCCCGGAGTAATTGAGAAGCAAATTTCACCCGTTGCGAGACGTCGCACTCGCTAGACTCAAAGGCCATTTCCACTTCCTTGAGCCAGTACATACACACAACCGGGTTGTCTGAATCCGCAAACTCTTTAGGGTTGCACCCCAGAAAAGCCTTGTAGGAGCATCCCTTAGTCCTCTCTCGATTCACGTTGCTCGGTTGCTCTTCGGTCACCACCACTTCAGGTCCACCACCCGACCCAACTATGATATTCTCCGCCATAGTCTCGGGTTGGCGGTGACTAGCATCTCGATCTTCTAGAAGCTTCATGAAAAACTCTTGTTGTTGGATTTGTTGTTGGGCCATTAATGCACGCGTCGTTAAATGCACAACAAGGTTTAAATTTATAAACCTAACTCAAACCTAGTGATAGGGTAAGTAGGGTATCGTTCTTCTCAGGGAGTCAGTGGTTAAATTAAAGATTTGTATTAAAACTGAATGCACGTGTGTCACAAAGATTGGCTACCCATTTTATCAATTAAGCTCAAAAAATAATCTAACTAAAACCAAAATCTAATTATTACAAATAACACTACTTCAAAAGGGTTTGAATTGAGAATTGAATTAAACTACTAAACGATTAAAAATTTATGACAAACGAACTAACAGAAAAACAAAATCAACAATCATAGCTAGCAATATCTGTCACATATCGTTCGCCATGAAAAATTGATAAGAACATAATTTAAAAGTCGAATATCAAGATCACCACAATTTATCATTAACCAATTAACAATATCACTTAAATAAATAAAGAAAACACAAACTTTCTCGAAGAAATCCAATCCAACAATATCAAGAATAACCAACTTAAACCTTTTTCTAAAACCAAACTAAAATTAACAAATATAATTTACTAAAAGAATTACTTGGAAGAAACTTCAAACCTCAATTACATCTCTAACAAAATTATCAAACTCAAATCTTCATCAATCTTTGAATCTTCAATAATCACGAACCGCAATCTTCAATCTTTCTCCATCTAATTCAATGAGTATTTTGCTGAAAAATAATGAAAACAGAGCAGCCAAATGGCTGCTCACGGCTGCCTCTCGATGATCCCCCATCTTTGATTTATTCTCAAATATACATCACACTTATGCCCTAATTTCCTTAATTACGAGCTGGGCTGATTATTCACGAGTTGGGCCTGATGTGGTTTGGGCCGAAACCTGATCTCTCTATAAAAATAATAACAAACAACATTGCATGTGGGACTCGAACCCATGACCATGGCTACACAAACTCGCGCCCCTACCACTCCACCGGAGATGCATTTTTGGTTTAACTTTGCATCATTTTTCTTTTATCTTTCGTTTACGGTCCAGCTTTGTTCACTCAACTTCGGCGCCTGTTTCGATCCAGATCCACTCTGAATTGCCAAAAACTCAAAACACAAACATTGTAGATCTGTGTGTTAGGTTTCCAGATCATCTTGAATCACTCAAATCCGAGCTCGGACGAGTGAGATATGCTCAAAACGGTAAAGTCGCGCAAATTTGTCAAAATCGCCATTTTTATCCCTTTTTCGCTACACACTTTTCCGAACCTATCAAACACAAAAACACATTAATGTAATTTGGTTTTACCATTTTAGCACGTTAAAGATGGGTGATTGACGAAAAAATAATCTTGAATTAAACGACCGATCAGCCATGGCAGAATTCATAGCCAGCATCATGCTATCCCGAATCCTGGTCTCCATGGTCACCTCTTCCAAGATAGCATTATTCGTGTTGAGGTTCCGGCGAGGGATATGCTCGGTACCTCCTCCCAATATTCTGGGTATAGGAATTTCATCCGAGGTTGCCCCCACCGGGGGTCGTACTGCTGAAGATTCCACCTCTGGTTGCCCCTCTGGCATGTCAGGTAATCTACTTCGAGTGTTCACCATTTAATCTGTCATGCGCGAACGAGAAATAGATTGAGAAAAGACTAAACGAGTTGAACTCAGTGTACGTACTACTACCTTCATCAATTATCATAATAATAGTAAACCAAGCATGCTCACGTAACAATGCATTCATAATAGCAGTTGCTAAGTGAAATTATGAACGAACCATACACAAGAATTCTTGTCACCATCATCATAACTTTCAATTACAGTAATTCCGTAATCCTAACGCTCTCCCCACCTAGGATTTCTACCCCAAGTGGACAGTGAAGTCATAAAGTCTAAAGCTTAAGTCTAGATATGCTAAACAATACCTAGTTCACTTAAACTAAAGCTCTGATACCAACTTGTAACACCCTAAAAATAGGGATAACAAAAATCCGAAAAACGGACATGAGGTATACTAAAATTGCCATAGCAAGAGCCTCCCAAAAAGGGGAATAATACAATTAAACCTGTTTAATCACAATTGTAATTTAACGGATAGATAAACAACAACCAACTAATCTAATTTCTACATCTAGAAAAGAGATTACAAAAAGGGGTGTCATCTATAAACCTAAGGCTTCTCAAAATAGTCCAAGTGCCGTATCCCCAAGCTCTCGCCCAAAGCATATATACCTGCCTAGGAGCCGCGCTGCTAACACCTGAGATACACATCGACACCAAACAAGTGCTAGGCCAAAAAGCCTAGTGAGTTGAACAACTAAAATCATGCCAGAAACAGTTACAGTTCTTATCAGCAGTTAACAAATAATCACGTAGATGTGGAGTCAACGGGAGCGACCCATATCTCCAATCCGGTTCACCCAAAGAGGCAATGCACCTTGAAGCCACTTTCTCTGGCAACCCAAAGGTCCAACACGCACGGGGGACTACCGCCTTTGGAAATTCCCCGACGGCGGAGGTCTAGGTACATGGGAGACTACCGCCTTAGGAAATTCTCCAAATGTCACCCACCTACATTCCTATAGTGAATCACAGACTTGGTTCGTCCACATAATGCATTTAGGAGGTCTCAAGATGTAATTCCATCCATAACATTTCGGATATCCATTAGGAACACACTATTACCATCCTACTCATGTAAATCCAACATATACACAATATCCATCCAAATACTTCGTGAGAATATAAGGTCGCCAAAAAGGCATTCCAAGAAGGAATCATCAACATACCAAGATATACACATACATAACATGGTAACTTTTATATACCCAAATCCATGGGTAAAACCCCCCAAATACTTGAAACATTAAATATGAAAATTTGAGAGATGCATTGTCAACAAGTAGAATATAATGATGTGTATCTAGTTTTAACAAAAGGTTAGTAAACTCACAATCTAGGTTTTTGACCAAAACCTAGAAAAGATGAAACCCTAGCTTTTGAAGAAGATGAGACTTGAAGTGAGGAGGAGTAGCTTGAGAATCTTCACTAGATAAGCTTGGATGAAGCTTAATGATCAATAAATGATCCTAACAACCCAAACCCTAGGAAGTAAATGAGGTAGGTGATGAAACCCTAAAAATCGCCTCCAAGAAAGTTCTCCCGTTTTTTGTAAAATGATAGTGAGAAATGAGGTATTAATTCTCATAAAAATAGAAGACTGGACCTCGCAGGCGATAGTGCCAAGGGCACTATCGCGAGTCACAATCGCGAGGCTTTCCCCGCTCTCGGTACAACTTTGGCGATAGTGCCTTCGGCAATAGTGCCAAGGCACTATCGCGTGGCACAATCGCTGGCATCCCCCAGCCTACGATACCTCTTCGGCGATAGTGCCCTCCGCGATAGTGCCAGGGGCACAATCGCGGGGCACAATCGCGGAGCACTCAAAACAGTCCGAAAACTTAACCGAAAACGATAACGAGCACCAGGTTTGAATGATTACCGAAGGTAACTTAATTATGTGACATTTAGACATAAAAAAGATCATAAAATGTACACAAAGACACATATTCTCACATGAGCGAAATAAATGCATTTAAGGAGACAAAATACTTACCTTGCGAATTTCCGGGTGTTACAGGATCATACACCAATATCTGAATTCAAGGCATTTCGCGACTTGGTCTTCCTTGAGTCTGAATAAAACACAAAACTATAATCCTCCATTTACTCAGCCAGATATTGCTCCTTGCCAGTTCAATCGCGATCTACTAGAAACACATTCTGGCAGCATGAAAGATTAAGCGTACTACCCTGAAGATTTAAACGCTCGAAGTGCAACCCCTCCAGTAGAGCTATATAACTTCGCTCCTACACAACCAACAAAACCTCGTCGAAGATTATCTAACCGAAAGTTATCATTCAATTATGAAGTACTCACACCAGGTGGTACAACATCCCACCATAAAAACCCAACGAAACCATCCATGTCTACTTCTTTATTTTCAACGTCCCGTCATTGACCTCAAAATGGTTGCTGACTTCCACATCAACAGTTGACATGGTGATACTTCAACCTCATCCTCGACCAACCAGGATTCCCAATGGGACCTACCTCTCCCAATGCAACAACTTACTAATATAAGAGCATCATAACGACTTCGAATTCCACCCTGGGCACAAACATCTACCGACATCCATATCTTATGCCACTGATCAAGCGAGTACGCCATAAAAACATCCTTAACGTCAAAGGTCAAGGCCTCCAATAACCACCTCCTGCTATTTGGCACTTTTCCTTAACATAAACGCTAAAGTTAAGAATTGAGTACTCTCTGATCGAGCATCACACTTCCACTCTCAAAACTAACATCATTATTAATTGCAACCTTTCCCCCACGACCTAGAGAGTTCATAGCCTTCATGCGTGATACACCAAAATTTAAATTCTTGACACTTTTGAAAATTTAGAAGGGACTACATTATGAAACAAACTTGAGTGTACACTACACAACCCCGACTAGCCATGCACAATGATTTCAAGAATCGTTCAACCCCAACTCCACGACAAAATACTCTTCACCACACCCCAATATCGGTGTTGGCACAATTGAAATTATTTTCGATGAACTTTACCCACAAAATTTATAAAATACTACAAAATTGCTTACATTGAGCGTGTCAAACGTCTTTCACCCTCATTGATATGACAACACATACCTGTACCAAACTCACTTATAAAATCATGCGGTCAAATATTGTTTTGATTTTCATAACAAAGTTAACTCATTTACAAAAAGATATAAAATAATTCTCACACACCAAAAAAATTGAAATTTTTATCATTCAACGCCATAAACTTGTCTGTTCAATACCAACACACGTTTGCACGCGTCGACACGTATTCAAAATAAACACCTCGTAAGGCACACACACGCCAAAAATATCTGATATGGATGATATGGAAAGGCTTCAGCAAATCGTTTGAAACACAATGCATGGGACTCAATGACATTGAAGGTTATTTACTCTAACAAGGTCAACTGTTTACACTCACTATGATTTATCCCAAACTCCTTACTTCCGACCAACCAGCCGGGTTCCTCTCCTATGCTACAACCTCCGACACCAACTCTCCCCAACATCCTTGAATGTCCAAGTACCAGTTACCATCGCGACTAAAATTTCGTAAGTCGCGCGTCCTACATTGACCTCAAACAAACTTACTAACCATAACTCATTTCCACCTGATCCTCAATACATTTTATCAGTCAGCACTGATATCATCTCCCAACAGCCCTTCCATTAGTTACAGTTCCAAAAGCCTCATTTCTATCCTTCGATTCTTGGATTAACACTCTCCTGCTTCCCACCAATCGCTGTGACAAACTACCAAACCGAAGACTCCCTTGAAGCGGAAAGCTCATCTCCTATCATATTATCTTCCTTACGGACCCATGGGATCCTTCCTCAACGAAGTATCTATATCTCGCATGATATTCTTCCCAAACGGTATTAACCTTACAACCACAAGCGAACCCACACAACACGCCAGACCCACACTATCAATTCATAGATAAAACTCTCTACACTAAACCACACTCAACAATAGCAATCGAGTATGCCCATGCACCTGTAAATTCATAATGGCACTGGCTCGATGCAATTCTGAGTTTACCTTACATGAGAGTACTCACTATTGTTATCACGCCTCTCGATGATCAAGGTCTTTCTTAAAGGCTTCCTAAATCTCAGTTGTATTCCCTACTCCACAATTTAAGTTTAGGCCCATCCGGTCACCTAAATCCCTTAAACTATGGCTCTGATACCAACTGTAACAACCCAACCAGATAGCAAGATAGTAAATAAATCATAATAATATTCCATGCCAAAACGGCCTCAAGCTTAAAAATTAATTCAAGGTTTGCAACAACAACCTAATACACAACTGAGATTTTAAAAAGGAATATAACTAAGGTGACAGTCTTCTAACTACTCCCGCTACACCTTCTCCTTGCCCTTATCGGACTTTCCTAGTTCGCGCCTGCCTGAAAAGGGTTTTTTAAATCTGAAAGAGCGAGTGTTAGACCAAAGGTCTAGTGAGTCCCCTCAAACGATTTAGCAACAATATAAACATCAACTTTAAAATAAACAGAATTTTAAACACCACATAAGTAATCCACACTACCGACCACACTACCGTCAGAGACGGTGTGTCTAACTCGCACTGCCTTAATTTTGGGACAAACCCCCAATGGCATAAATGGGCCACACTCCCTGGTACAAGTAGGTGGGCCATACTCCCTGACTTAGGTCACAACTTCCACCAATAATGTATGCATACATTTAAATTTCAACAAATTATAAACACACTTAAATAACTTTATCATGATCATGCCAACGTAATAAATCAAAGTTCTTAATTAAACTTTCATAAGCTTTCATTAATAAAATCTTTAGTTCAGAAAACTCACCTGGTGTCCTTTGCTTAAATCTCTGCATCTACTTTTACGGTCCAAAGCGGTAACTTATAAGAAAGATATTGGCCGGCAAACTCCTGATTCTTTCTAAATTTTAACAGAATTTGACCTCACCACTCTAAAACCTCAAATGGTTAGACCAATTTAATCTACTACAATTCGACCCACTAAAATAAATGTTCCAAAAGTTATAAAGAAACAAACCATGGGCTGCGGCCCAGACTCACCATCGCCCGGACCGGGGCCCGGAAATGAACTTCGACTGGAACCTAGATGATCGGGACCTAGATCCCAGGTGTCGACCGGGGTCACTCCCCCCCCCCCCCCCCGTATCGACCGGTGTTAACAACCCCAATGCCGACCGGGTTCCTCCCTCCTTGGGCCATCCGGTCCCCGAAGTCCATCGACTAACAGATACTTGACAGAAAAGGGGTTTTCGATTCCCACTTCGATTGAGATTGGGAATTGATTACAACCCAAAACCCTCCCTTGAGATGATTACTTCAATTTATATCTAAGGTAGCATCCCTAAATTTCCAATCGGTCCTTTACACTGATGTTAAATTAATTCCCCAAATCCCAACTTACAAGAACATCAGATTCAACTATTTACTCAACCAACAACTTCAAAACTAGAGATTACAATCTTCCCATGAATCAAGATACACAAAGGAAAGAAACTCACCTTGTAGAAGACCACACAACACCAAGAGTGTCGATCCTTTTCCTGCTTTCTCCAAAAATCACCCAAGTCTCTCCTTCCTCTCTCAGCCGCCGATCGACTACAATAAGAGGTTGCTAGGGTTAAAACTCTTTTATTTCAATATTACATCTAGCCCCCTTCATCTTTGAGTCTTGGTCAACAAAACAACAAACTTTAAAATTTAAGACTTATACCTGGTTAATACAAATTCCATTCCAAATCTTACAAATTAAACACACCAAAGTAGGGGTGTAAATGATGCGAGTCGAGCTCAAGTATCAGTAAGCTTGACTGGAACTCGAAATAAGAATCTCAAGCTCGAACTCGACTCGAAAGCTCGCGAGTAGTGGAAAGCCAAGCTCGAACTCGACTCGATAACAAATTCCCAAGCTCGAACTCGAACTCGTTTCAAGCTTGAACTCAAACTCGTTTCAAGCTCGAACCAAGCTCGAACTCGAATCAAGCTCGAACTCGAACTCAAATCAAGCTCGAACTCGAACTCAAATCAAGCTCGAACTCGTTTTTTAGCACCAAAAAAATCTAGAAAATAAACGTACATTAGCAACAAAAAAATTCCAGAAAATTAGAAGTTTACAACCAAACACAAAATAAAACCGAAACTAGATGCAAGTTACAACAAAATTCAAAACAAAGTCACAAAAATTATGATATTAAAACCAACTACGTTATAAATCCATCAAAACACGATAAGTTAAAATCAATCTCATTTCAATTCAATTCAATTGTCGGGTTCCTTGAATGGTACTGAAATGAAGATTTCCTTTGGTTGTTCTTCACTCTACTACAATAAAAACAAAAACAAATTAGTATACTTATTAAAAGTAAAGATAAATAACTAAAGATATTTAGACATTTACCTTATTAGTCACGGATAAATAACCAAATTAGTCACAGAATTATCTGCATTAAATAAATAATCAAATTAGTCACAAAAAGTAGCTAACAACCAAATCAATGTTGAAATATTTCTATGAAATAAAACCCAAATCCGCTTTTAGAGCTCACAAAATCTACAAGTATATCTGCATTTCATGAGAACAATTCAAAATGTTCCATTGCATTTCAAAAGTTTCCATAAAATAAAGTAACTGCAAGTTCATTTAGATCTTTACAAGTATTCATATATAAGATAGACTTTTTTTTAATGTAAATTAGAACATACAAGGAAAAAGGAGCAACATACAAGGAGAAAGGAGCAACTCGTTTCAAACAGAGAGAGGGAGGCAGGAAGAGATTTCGTCGACGGAAAGAGGTCCGTCGGTGGCGACGGCATAAAGAAGTCTGTCTACGGTGGCGGCGACAAGGAGGTCTAGTGATCTGGTCGTTGTTGTCGCCGACGGTTTCCAACAGAGAGAGAGAGAGAGAGGTCCGATCGAAAGTTGAAAATGAGAGAGGGATCGTGGAGCCTGGAGGCGGCTGGACTTGGAGGGTAATTTTTTTTTTCAAAAGTTAAAAATGAAAGAGGCAGATATGTACATGGTATCTAGGGTTTTATTTATTTTTAATGAAAATTGAAAATGTGTTTATTATTCAAAGTTTTCAATTACCTCCTTTTTTTTTTAAATTTTTTTGTTTTAAAATTTAGTTTTCAATTTTCATTTATTATCTTAATATTAATTTGTTGTGTTAAAATATTTATTATTACATTTTTTTGCATTATACTATATAAATTATAATATAAATTTATTATATGTATAATATATATATATAGGGAGAGGTTCATTTGAGAAATGGTTAATATATGAGAAATAGAGAAGTAATCTTAGCCATTCATCTGGTCAACATTTGCGGCTTTGACCGCGAAGCACCGGATAATTCCTTGTATGGTCTATAGAAGGTAAATGGGTAGTTTCGTAAAATACGCGGGATGAGTTCATATATAAACCTATATGATTCACATATGAACTACACGTTCATATGTGAATCAGTTAATTAGTTCATATAAGAATCAGTTAATTAGTTCATATATGAATCACAAAGGTTCATATATAAATCTGTTAATTAGTTCAACTGATTCATATATGAACACAACCCGTATATTTTGTAAAAATTACGAAAGTGTCTTTCTATTTTTGGATTAGCCGCAACTTTTGACCAGTCAAAGCCACAACTTTTGACCAGTCAAAGCCGAAATATTTGACCAGTCAAATCCGATCTTGACCGTATGAATGACTAGGATTACTTCTTTATTTCTCATATATTTACCATTTCTCAAATGAACTTAAGGCTCTCTCTCTCTCTCTCTCTCTCTCTCTATATATATATATATATATATATATATATATTCGAGTATCTCACGAGCTTATCGAGTCGAGTATTAGGTTGCTCGACTCGACTCGTTAGTATGTCAAGTCGAGCTCGAGTTCGCGTCGAACGTTGACCGAGTTTTGACCGAGTCGATCTCCAGTAGCTCGCGAGTTGTCTCGTCTCATTTACACCCCCTACACCAAAGATTTCAAATTCTTCCAAATCCAAATTCCTACAATTCTAAATCCTTCCACAAAATCTATTAGGGTGTTTGGTTCATGGATTTTGAAGGAATTAGAATGGATAATTCCATTGATCAAATTCCACATCTTATGTTTGGTTCACATGATGAAAATGATGAAATCTTTTGAATTCCATTGAATTCCACAAATTAAGGAATCCATCATTCCTTGGCTTAAGTGAAACAATTGAATTTCATCCAATTCCTATCGATTAAACGCGAGATCAAATTTCATTGCAATTCTTTCAATAGATTCCAATTCCATCAAATTCCATTCTACGAACCAAACGCACCCTAAATTCTTTTGAAACCATTCTATCAAACCAAACAACCCATGTTAAAAAATGAAAGTATGGACCAAAAAAACTGATCTTGACCATATAAATTAGAAATATGGCGAAATTGCATGTCTCCTACAACCCTACCCCTTTATTTTTATAAGTTAATAAAGTGATATCTTAAAAGGCAAAATATATAAAATATTTTCAAGTAATTTTGTAATATTGTTCGAGATATGCTCATATTATTGTATACGAAACCAATATCACTGCATTGTGCTCGAACAATTGAACAAATGTTGTTTTATATTTGAAGCGTTATGATTGGTAGATGAATCAAATCTTAATTGTAATTGTGTAGAATGAGAGAGTGATAGAGGATTCCGATAAGAGGCTTGTATTTGATTAAGAATTATATTAATTACAAATAGAAAAATACCTAAAGTATTTATACTTACAACTAGAATTTGAAAAAAATAGAGGACTAGCTTCTAGACCATACATAAATACACATAGAGCAATATAATAATCTAACACAAAGGGACATTAATCGGGTTTTTGATAAGCAAGAGACATGATTTTTGTCATGCATGGTGTTAACAATCTACTATGCAACTGTAATAATAATAAATAGTTCAATCGGATTTGGTTTATATATGTATGTATGTATATATTGTATATCTAAGAACATAAAGATAAATGAGTGGTTAAACTAATATAATACATACAAGAGTTCATATTTGTAAGGATAGAAATCATGAGGGCATTGAGAAAGGACATTTTCAGAGGCAAAAACCAATGGGGAGATGATGTTTGTGATTTATAGACTTGACTGTTAACTGACTGGTCATAGGTTAAAATCCTACTTGGAAGAATTTAGGAGACATTTGGTTTGCAAAATGGAATTTGATGGAATTGGAATCCATCGAATGAATTTGATTTTGAAGGAATTGTAATGGAATTTGATGGAATTTGACCACACGTTTGGTTGGTAGAAATTCAATTCCTTCACCTAAGTCAAATAATGATGAATTCCTTAAATTGTGGAATCATCATTTTCATTATGTGAACCAAATATAGGATTTGGAATTTGGTCAAAAAATTATCCATTCCAATTCCTTCAAAATCCATGAACCAAACAACCCTTTAGGGGGATTTTGGTTCACATAATGGAATTTGATGGAATTGGAATCCATCGAAAGAATTTGACTTTGAAAAATTGGAATGAAATTTGATAGAATTTGATCATGCATTTGGTTGGTAGGAATTCAATTAATTCACTTAAGCCAAAGAATGATGAATTCCTTAAATTGTAGAATTAAATGGAATTCAAATGATTCCATCATTTTCATTATGTGAACCAAACATAACATTTGAAATTTGGTCAAAGGTATTATCCATTCCAATTTATTCTAATTCCTTCAAAATCCATGAACCAAAGAACCCCTTGTAGTTTTCAGTTTTCCATTATCCTATATGCATAAAATATCTAATTGGACGTGGGATAGAACTAATTCCCAAAAATATTTTCAAGATAAGAATCGAGAGGACATTGCAAAAATGAAGTGGGAATCAAGGGTGTTGATTTAGTTGCTATTCTTTCATATATATATATTTTTTTGTCTCAATTGAGTTGGTGTTCAATATACCGTTCCGTGTGTACAAGATCGAAAAGAATGCCAAGATTGAAGAGGGCATTAGGCAAATAATTTGACTCACCGGAAGACAATTATCAAGAGTGATGTTTTGTGTTATTTCCATTTAGTGCTAGGTTTTCGTAAATATAATCGTAGATCTTTTCAAAATCGATATACATAATTTAAAATCCTTCACTCCGTATCTTTATGTAGTAGTTTAAACAAGTCATCTTTTCTCTATACATGGGAACTAATTTTTATTAAATTTGAAATAAATAAGATGCAACAAAACCCTAGAACTTTAAATATATTTTTAGAAATATCGGCAATATAATTTAGCTAAAGGTTTGATTCTCCAAGTGACAGACGGGGATATTTTTTTTTAACTAATATATCTTTATATCACATTTACGTTCATATATATTACTGTTATTATCCCTCTATGTAAGTGAATTATCCGACCTTACTTTTAAATAATTTAAATATATTCTATTAGAAGAGATCTATAAGCACATGAGTTATTAAATGACTCATGAAGGTGTAGTAAGTGTGAGCAACATAAGCTTTCATCAAACTTATAAGCTTTAACCTTGGGGATTAGCTCAACTGACAATAAGACATTGATATTTAGGGCTCCTCCTCATAGGTCATCTATTCAAGTCCTATAAGGCCACTTGGATTTTTCTGCACTCTTGAGATTAGTCGACGTTCGGACAAGCTGACCGGTACATTCTGGTTAACAAAAAAAAACTTACACGCTTTCATCAAACTTATATTGTCATACATACAGACAAGATACACTCCTACTTCATCCGAGAAGGAATTCATAGTCTTTCGCAGAACGGCTAAAAGAGTTTCCATGTTATAGCAATGTACCTTATTACCTTGTGCCCTATGTCTTGTTACCGCTTAAGAAATAACTACTGTCACAGACAAAAACTCATTTGATCATGTTCGATAAAAGTATCTTCAGTTCGTTATTTATAAACTCACAAACTATTTACAATAATAATAAATTCTTTAAATAAGATTTTACAATAAACAGGATCAAGCATTCCTTCTTGTTCATTTGTAGTATTCAATTTCTATATTATTTTGCAAAAATAAAACAATTACATAAACATGATGAAGTATCCAAAATCTTGATTTCAGTTTTGGGAACATGAAATGGACCAACCCAAAATGTAAAGAAATTTAAGGCCCATTTTGCAAAAAAGTCAAATTTCTTTATGAATTTTACTATAAAACCACCACACCGCTTAAGACTAGAGTGAGTTGATATCAAAACCTTTGCCCAACTTTTCTTTGGTCTGAACCGCTTGCTTCTCTTTCCTTCTGCTGCTGTCGTCAATTTCAATTCTTCTTGCTGCTCAACATCAAACAATGAGGAACAAAAGGATTCGAGCTGCTAACAACAAGGTTATTTCTTGATTTCCCCTCTTTCTATATGTAATGTCTACTTGCTAATTGTTTACGATTAGTGATTTACCCATTCGATTTTGTAGTTTCAGTTGTTTCGTTCAATTCATTTCGATCTTTTGGGCGATTGAAGTTAATCGTCACAATCGGACGTCGATTTTCCCCAAAATTTTGCTTTCCATATATGCGATCGTTAGGGATTCACAGATTGAAATTTGTAAGCTGCACATGCAGATTCTTATTTTTGCTGCTACAATTGTGTATGCATCGATTGCTGATTGCTAAAATTGAAATCGATATCTTCCTGTTACTTCATTGTTGATCAACCGATTTTACGCCTGAATTTTGCAATTCGATTCATTGTTTTGTTCGGTTAGTGTTGAATGTTCACACGATCGTTCATTTTTTATGAGTATTACTGTTTTAGGGTTTCACCAATTGAATTGTGTATATATGTGAGGATTGTTGATTGGGGATTCAAACGATTGTCTACCAAAAAGAAAAAAAAAAGGTTAGAGAATGTGAAAATGACAAGAAAAATGTTAAATTAAAGACAATAAAATGCTATTTTTTATAATTTTGTTTGACTCTATTTTTAATTATTTTCGTTTAAATTGAGGGGGATTTTTTTTTTTTTTTTTAAAGAAAAATCGCTGTAACCCCCCTTTTAAATCAATCTCTTGGATCAATCTCACAGTTGAGATCTATTCTTACATTGTCAACTTTTTTGTTATTCTGTTTTGAACCTCCCAATTGTTGATTGTTAAGGTTATTGATGATTTTCTTTTGTGAAGGGTGGTCGCCGTTCGACCGATTTCATCAGTGAAATGCCCGATGATATTCTTCTAATCATCATGTCGTTGTTGCCCATCAAGGATGCCGTGGTCATCAGCTGCCTCTCAACGAGATGGCGGTCGTTGTGGTTGCAATTAATCACCTTAAACATTGACGGTGGTGTGTCATTAGCAAAGATAGCAACAGATAGACACCTGTTAGTTCCAGAGCGGATTAAGTTTGTCAGGCAGGTGAACTGCATGCTCGATAGTTACAACCAACCGAAAGTTCAAGACTTCCGGATTCGTTACGATCTCGATGAGAGTTACAAGCTCATTATCGATGCATGGCTCCAGTTTGCGGTCGACAAGAGTGTTGAGAATCTTGAGCTGGATTTAACGAACTGCAATCAGAAGCTTCGCAGCACTTATGAATGCTACGCTTTCCCAATTCGTTTATCACATAGAAGCATCGGACACCTTTACAAATGGCCGACGGCAAAATTCGCGATCATCGAGATCCCGAATCTTAGAAAACTCTTCTTGAAGAGTGTTAACATGAAAGGAAGAACCGTTCAGCAAATTCTGGCAAATTCTCCGAATCTTGAAACGCTATCTTTGCATGGCGCAGGTCGCTTGAAGTACATTCATGCTGGTGGGAAAAAACTTGAATTGAAACACATCGAGATCATGTATTGTCCTGCGATCAACTTTATTTGTTTAAATGATTTCAATCTTGTTTCCTTCACCTACAAGGGTCCAGAAATTGAATTAGTACTTTCCAATCTTCCCAACCTTAAGGTACTCGATATAGGTGAAGGAGTTACGAGTTTGGAAAACAACGTGTTCAGCCAGATCGCATCTTGCCTTTCGTACCTTCAGGTTCTTTCCTTGGACATACACTGTCCGAAGGTTAGTATATCATCTCTAGCGTTTTATAATCTTTAACGAACATATTGTGTGATCGTTTCTTCTTGTTTTTGCAGGAAAGTTTAAAGCTTGCCACCATTCCCGAACTGCCAATGGTCAAGAAATTGAAGCTCTCAATTGGAGCACAAAAAGATGATTGTTTGCTAGAGTTTACTTCCATAGCCGAAGCTTGTCCCAGTTTGGAGGTTTTTACAATTGAGGTATGAAAGAAACAATGCAGTAGGAGATTGTTTATATGATAAATTTTCCATAAGAAGTCTATTCATCCATTAATTGGTACTTAATTACCTAAATTTAGTGTGGTTAATTATTACAAAATGTTCGGTTTATTATTGATGCCACGGAGCTGCTCCTTTTGGTTTCTTATAAAAATGTTTATGGTTGTTAAGAGTCCCACGTTGGCCACACTTGGACCTATTCTTTTCTATATATATGTTATAAGCTCCGTTTTTACCATGCGATGGTGGTCATTATGGAATGATGTTGTTGAACTTCAAATCGATGAAGGTGCTTCCGATCCGATAATTGGCTATCTTGGCTAACGTTGCACCGATTTCGAAATTTAATGTGATCATATCATAACGGCCTCCATCTCGTGGAGAGAATGGAGTTTCTAACATATATAGAAGATAATGGTTCAATTCTACCATTGTGGGATGCAAAAATCTTGACATTTTCATAAAGTAGCAACTCAGTGGCATCAATTAAGCAACAATTAAACGACGAATAGACTTCTTGTAATATATACAATCTCCTACTCATAGTAACCACACAAAGTTTAAATAAAAAGGTTGGTTTTTCTTATAAAAATGTATATGATTATTTGAGTTCCACTTCGACCAGACTTTTTGAGCTATTCTCTTCGATATATGTTAGAACCTCTCTTCCTGCTCAAGTGCTCCTTTGGAGATTAATTTGGTGTTCCACATATTACTCACAAATTGTTTGATCTTTTTGTAGCTGCATTGGTTGTCACCAATGAGAAGAAGAAAGAAGGTGAGGCATGCTGCTGATCACCCCCATGAACACCTGAAGCTGCTCGAATTTGTGGGCTATTACGGTCGAGTTAGTGACCTTGAACTTGCTCTATATGTCATTAACAATGCTTCTGCGCTCGAGAAGATCTTTATTGATCCTCGTGGCTATACTCGGTGGGGAACTACAACTGTAGAAGCCTCCTTGAAAGCCGTGGAAGCGGCTCGATCTTTTGCCAAGCGGCAGCTCGAGATATCGATGCCTCACAGTCGAGGCATGGAGTTGGTTATACTCTAATCAACCTTTTTTCAATGAACTCTGTTTGATTAAAATTATGGAATAAAGCGTCTTCTCTTCCTTCGGGAAGAGTTGGGATGGTGAAATCCAAGAGCAATGTACATCTTCTGTTGTGTGACATACAAGTCATTGCTGCGTGGTTGCTCCGATTTCGCCATCCCAAAGAGATACATCTTCTGATGGTACATCTTTTACTGCATGATGTACAAGTTTATTGCTCTCATGTTACCATCCCATACAACTTTCTAGTTGTTTTTAATATATATGAACTGAGTTATGTTTATGGTTTTGAATGGCTTTGAGTTATGAAAAGTGGGATCTCCTTTTCTTTTAAGTTTTTTGCTTTATGCTATGTAGATCCGAGGGATGTCTGGTGCTACCGTTAAATCGGTTTATTTGCAAACAAAACTTTTAGGGGCATGAAATATTTGAAAACGTAAGGATGTAGTTGAACACTTTGCATAGTTAAGGGACCATCTTTAACGGGGTTTGGTCACAACTAACCACCTTTACCAGCGTCATTTATATAAAAGGTCATAAGGTGAAATTTCGTTCATAAAGAGATATCCAAGGTTTTTTCATTTAACTTTTTGATATTTAATTGTTAAGTTTTTCTTTTTATTACTATTAATCATTATTATGAATTTTGACCAAAGAAATTGTTGTCCTTTTATTTTATTTTGAATAAAATTATAATTTATAATATATTAATCATTATAAATAATTATATTTCACTTAACATTTAATTATATAAGGGGTTTATAATTATAATTTGTGATATTTTTTTAATTTTAATTTGCACAAAGCCTAGACCCTAGTTTTTGCCTAGTTTGATGTCATTGGAAAATTTTACCAAATCAACCAGAAAACCTAAAAAAACTTTCGAATTCGGTCAAAAACATATTGAACATACATCTAAGATGTAGTATTGCATCATTCTCAAAAAGTCGATTTGATTTGAAAAGAATGTATTTTTTTCTCAAATTAGCCCAACTAACTTTTCCACCGGGTGAAACTGCGACTTTGCGGACAATTGATACACTTTTACAGTGTACCCGCTTAGCAAATTTTTTGGGTTTGCCTCTCGGTTATTATGTGCTAGCTTTGTTTATCCTTCTTTTCTTTTTCACTTACATTTTGCATAAGCAAGAGGTCTTAATAGAAATAGAGGTTAGGACTCCGTACATATTATCCTTTGCAGACTAGTGAGATATAGTGGATTTGTTAGATTTGTTTTGATTTTGTTTTATCATGTTGAGATGGCTTGTTTGGTTGGGGATATAGGAAGAAGAAGAAATAAAAATAAAAATCATTACTAATGTATGGTTCATTAGTTGGATATACTAGAACGGGTAATTATTAGATATTGGATGATAAAGCAATTTTCAACAAGTTGAAGGAAGTAAAACCATTCACTTTCCATTACTCATTATTCTCGTTTTGAGTTTTATAACTTAATTAAAATGAACCAAATTCCTCTTATCTAAAATTAATTGATAGTAATGGTTAAATGTGTATTGAAGATATATAGGAGCAAGTACATCGACTATCTCGTATCAATATTGATTAACGTGTACAAAAAAAAAATTAGATTCTAATAATACCCATGAATATGTTGATTTACATGATTGATAATATCAAAATATTAAATATTTTATTTTATAACATAATGATTAATTAAAATATTAATCGTAAATGTTGTTTTTTATTCGTCTTAATCTTAAAATTATAATCCTTAAAATAACACAATTTTAATAAAATATTATAAAGATTATCTTTAATTTGTTTTAACCTTAGAAATATAGTTATGTTTTTTTTGAAATAAAATATAGTTATGTTTATAGTACTAAAAAATGCACATTTTAGTTAATACATTATTAATCAACTAATTGGTTAGGGTATACAATTAAAAAATAATAATAATAATAAAAATAACAAAAATAATAAGGGCTGAAAAAGTTTAATAAGTTTTAACATATGGGGTACCGATAAAATTTAGGGAAATTAATTAAAATGACCGTATTTCAAACACGTATTACCGAAATGCCCTAAATCTCGATAGTTTTGCCGAAATACCCTTTTTGGCCGGGATATAGGGCCGGGATGAGACCCATCCCGGGGTTATGAAAATTCGTGGGCCTCAACAGTGGTATCCCGGGGTTAGGGCCGGGATTGAAGTGGTATCCCGGGGTTAGTGTGAAAAGATGGTGTTTAGAAGAGAATTGATTTTATTAAAAGATGGGCCTATCCCGGGGTTGGGCAGGATATCCCGGGGTTTGGGGGCCATGCAAATAGTTTTGTTCTTGATTAATAAATTAATAAAATATGTTAACTTTATTGTTTTAATCTTATTTTATCTAATATAAATATTATATTATCAGAGTATCTTCCCCACCCATGTGTCTTACACTTTACTTATTGCAATTATTATATATAAATATTATATAATTTAAAAAAATATTATATTTTATTTAATTTATTTTCATTACTGAAATATCATATCTATTTCTTGAGACTCATCCCATTTCCCAAGAAAATATTGCTATTTTAATCATTTTAATTATTATATATAAAATAGTCATTTGCATACTCCAAACCCGGGATATCCGCCCATCCCCGGGATAGCCATCAATCCCAGCCTTACCCCATTATTGTGACATTTTTTAGCTAACCCCGGGATTTGTCAAATCCCGGCCCAATATCCCGGACTTAAGGGGCATTTTGGCAAACGATAAGAGGTTTTGGGCATTTCGATAATATACTTTTGAAATACGGGCATTTTAATTAAATTCCCTAAAATTTATCTTAAAATATTTAATGCATTTAATACTTCAATAAACTATTATAAAATACTAATTTTATGTTTTCTCTTTAAAATAAGTAAGAAAATAAGTAATGTATTTTTCTCTCCAAAATTTGTTTTGGAGATTTCTTCCATCTCTTTCAAATATGGAGAAAAAATCTCTCTCGTTTTGTTTTTTATTTTGAAGATATTTTGGAGAGTTTGTTTAATCAAATAAACACTACAAAATCTCCATTTTTTTAATTATAGAGTTTCTATGGCAATGCCCGTAATTTCATTATTATTAATAAAATATAATTTCAGGGGTTATCAAGTTGTTTTCATAGTCAATTTGGAAATATATAAATCTTAGTTCTTAATTTTACCTCGTTGAGATTTGATGTAAAAAGGATGCTAAATCTAAGAATTTCAATGAATTTTGGAAGTCTGGGTGACTTCCTGAGAGCCACATGAAAAAGTCACCTAAATCATTGGAACTTCAGAATGGTCAAACATGGCTTATTAGAGGGTCACGTAGCTTACCAAGCTGCCTAAGCGATGTAGATAGGCACTCAAGGCAGTGGTCGAGTAAGGCAAAAAGGGGCGGGCGACTTTGGCTGCGACATAAGTCATGCAAGAAGTCGTGCGGGTGCCCAACTCCTTTTTTAACCTCGTTTTTGTTGTCTCGAGTTCATTTTCCACACACTCTCTTCTTGGGTGATTCTTGAGCATCTTTTTGGGTGTTCTTGGCATTTTTTAGAAGATTTCTTAGGAGCAAAAAGGGTAGTTCAAACTTTCAAGGTTATGTAATACCTGCAATTTTAGGGTTTTTATTGGGAGCCTATTAGTGGTCATGTGTCTTTAAAGTGTTCATTTTATAAGGAGGTTGCTTATGAGTTGGCATGGGGTGCGTAGAAGTCAAAACAAGCGAAGAAAATGGGACTTTCAGGTGAAAAATCACTTCCTCAATGTTGTAGACTTTCTGCATGTGGGCGACCTGCCATGCGATTTAGGCCGCGTAAAGCCCTTGCATCCTAAAATCCTCGAGTTTTGGGTTTTCTCTTCACTTCTTCTGCCTAACACTTCTTGTATGCCATTTTCTTTCTAATTTGAAGATCCTTGGATCCCTAGGTCCGATATTGGGTCTTGGTAGCATTTTTTGGTGGTTTCAACAATGTTTGTTAAAGGTAACCTTCTCATCTCTCATCTTAAAGAGTTACGGTTTTAGTTTCTTTGCATCCCCAAGCTTTTATTCTTTGTGGTGCCTTTGTGTAAGGTTAGGAGTAGGAGGAGAATTCTTGGGAGCTTCATAACTTAGATTTGGGAGCCTAGTAAGAAGATCTCAAGTTTTCACCAAATGAAACTCAAGATTTAGGTTTGGAACCTAGATTTAGCATAAATCTAGCAAAGTACGTTCTACTTGTTTTGCAAAACTATATACATGTCAAAATATCTTTATTTTGGGTTTTGAACACATCCCCATGAGTTTATTCCATATCTGATGAGTTCTATGATTTTTGTGCACTTGGGTATAATTTGGGTTTCAAAATCTTGAAAGAATGGTTATAATGTGTTATTGGTTATTCTGAGACAATAAATCATAGATGGTTGTTTCAAATGATATTTATTATATCAAATGAGGTTTCTTGAATATTTCGGTGATTTCGGGCAAGATATGATTTTAATTCTTGAAAAATGTACCTTTGGGTTATTAATGATTTCATTGGATTAGTTAAACAAGTTGAAGAGTTTATTGACTTTGTTTTAGGTTAAAGGTTTTGTTTTTGGGATTTTACCCAACTTATGAGCTTTTAATAGTGGCACATTAACCTTGTTGGTCATAACTGTATAAATCTTTGATAAACGTCTTTCATTGACTTTGTGGGAATTTCGAAAGAACAAACCATGCGATTTTGGACATTTTGCATATTTGCTTCAACAAAAAATTGATGGTTTATGGTCTATTCATGTTATAGGTGTCATGAATTACCTAATGTTTGGGAAACACTTTTTTTTGGCTTACATTGATTTATATTAACTATATTCGACTAATCAAGTGAGTTTTGGGGTCTCTTGGATTGTTTTTAACTAGAATGAGTTATAGGGGCATATGTCCGGTTTAAATAACTCAATGTGGTTGCTTTAAACGTAAATTGAATTTATTGCATATTTGTTTGAATATTACATGGTTTGAGTGTGTTAGTCTGTAACACCCCTAAAATAGGGGTAAATTTAAACCTAAATAATGACGTAACAATGACATCTATAGAAACGAAATCACCCAAGAAGGGAAAAGGATGAGCGTTTACAAACAAAATAATGAAGGTAATACATAACAACCTACTAATCTAAGTTATGCTAAACCTAGATTATAGATGGGTGTCACTATCGTCTTCCAAAAGAATCTGCCAAGTATTTGTACGCCAATTTGACTAAAAATCATCTAACACAAAAGAGCCTCTACGACACCCAACTCTCCACTTAAGACTTCGGAGCCCCGCCACTAAAGGAACTTGATATACATGTCATTTAAGAAAAGTGTTAGGCTTTACGCCTAGTGAGAACAAACATTTATATAATTGAATGAAGCATGAAACAACATAAGTATTTTTCCATTAGTGTAAAGTAAGTTTGTTTCCATCAAAACCACATAGGAACCATACGGTTCAAAAAGCATCTTACGATGATGGAGGAGACCTGATTTCCAATGATTGAAGCGGAACACAAAAGTAAGCTACTTTCCAAGTTGGTGAGCTCATACTAGGATCAATGGCCACGAGTTTGTCGACTCACACTTTAGATGTGGATATGGGCCCCCGATGATCCTAATCATACTCATTCACTATGATTACATTTATGGTCAATGGCTAGTATCCGACTCCATATAACCGTACTAATTTGCTCTCAATGACCCAATGTCTCAACTAGTTACAAACGGGAATCATCCCAAATCAAATAAACCGACTCCTATACCAATGGATTCATTTGTATTAGTCTAAGGCTCAACACGTTTACATTGTGACAAAACTATAATCACACATATAGTTCTCAACATCATGAATTCCATAAAACTCTTCTTTTAAGTAAACATTATTGCATAGACTCAAATCTATAAAAGTATCCAAATGAGACCATTCCATTTCTATCATCATATGTTCTCAAATCATTTTCCACAAAACCATAAGGCCGAAAGTAACCTTAGTTTGTACTTGAGACAATCCCTCAATCTCATTCCAAAATCTATTTTTCTTGCCAAAAGATCATCCACTAAGTTAAAATCATAAATGTGTCCAAAATATATTACACCATAAATATTGCATATAAAACCTCATTTCATAACACATATTATAAAATCCAACATTTCTCATTAAAAGGGTGGGAACCCTAAAATCTCCTAAAATACTCAATTTAGGTTAAAGTTCATCAAAATGAGGAATAATGTGAGAGATGTTTAGGAGATTAAAACCCTAAGGTTTTGACATGTATAAAGCTTTAGAAAAGTAGTTATGAACTCACAATGCTTGATTTAGGAGGAGACCCTAGAAACCAAGAAATCTCTTAAAATGAAGATGAACACTTGGTCTTGAACCCTAGGTGGATGGATCTTGCTTTGATAATGATGGAACACTTTAATCTTCAAGAAAATAGCCCAGAGTTTTTATTTAATACTGGGAATAAATTTGAGAGAGAAAGGGAGGAGTAGTTGATGGAGTAAATGAGAGATGGCTTGGAAAAACGAGCATTTAAAGCTCTAGGGCCAACCACATTTAAAGCTCTAATCCAAAATAACCCTTAATTAAAACTAATCAATACGATCGACTTAAAGATATACGGATACATTTTTCTTATCAAAATTATGGGTGTTACATAGTCATTCAATTGTAGTCATGTAATTTAGATTGTAATGCATTGGATCCATAGGCATAAGAGTCTGTCGTGTTGTTAGGTGTGGAGTTTTGATGTCCTCGCTTAAGTCTAGTGATTGGTCACCAAGTCGTGGTTTGAGAGCTTGCTGGTGGTACCCTAATGGGTCGTTACGGAGCTAGGAGCCTGTGGTGGTACTCTGTTGAGTCATATACGAAGCTAGGTCTTGCGATGTTGCTCGTTGGAGCCATATACGAAGACCGGTGACTTTTATAGTGAAATTCATCTAGAGGTCGAGTAGACACTAGGGTCATTGTTGGAATCTTGCGGTTGTACTCGACGAAGTCATACATGGGGATCCATGGCCCAAGGTGAAACTCGAGAACATTGATAATTGAAAGGTGTTTTTTTGTTCCCTATGATTTCCGTGTTTTGGATATAGAGTGTTATGTAAAAATTTGATGTTTTGGAGTATGCGTCTGTCGTATGTTTTGGGTGAGTTTGGGACATTGGTTGTCATTCTAAAACGAATATTTGATCTGTAAATAACGAGGTTTGGAAAGAGGTTCCTTTTTATGATTTGTGATTTAAATAAAGGAGTCATTATTTAAAATAAATTGTTCGATTTAACTGTTTTATGTTTATATGATAAACTGTTTTAACTTACTAGGTATTAAATCTAACATTTTTTCTTATCGACATGTGTATAAGGTCTTAGTGGGATCTGAATGACGTTTGGAACTTTGTAGAGGTTCTAGTAGGATGGCTTTAGAGGCGTCATCCAGTTTTGAAGATAACAGACTTAATGGTTTATGTAACCTCCCAACCTATTCTAATTATAATATTAAAGTTCTATTCTAAAGATAGCAGACTTAATGACTTTAGTCCTGTTTAGAATTTTGATGCATATCTATCCTCCTTCTCATGTAACTTTAAATTTATAGTATTAAAGTTGTGTTATTTTGAATGAATTTGGGAGTTTTAGTTTGTCTGTTATTCTATAAACTTACAGGTGTTACAGTTTGTGGCTACCTTGAAGGGTTTTTGTTGAATCATAAAGCATCTTCAAGAATCTTTGGAGCCTCTTTAATCAAAACCTTGATTAGTTCAAATCTAGAATTTGTGAGTTCATCATAATTCTTCAAACTTTATACATATCAAAATGTCTTTTTATTTTTATGATTTAGACCTTTATTAGTCACCTCTCTCATAAATATGAATCTTTGTTGATTTTTGGTTAACTTTTGAGTATTGAATTTTGGAGGAAACTTGAATATCACATAGTATGGAGTTGTACAACTTAGTGGAGACTATTGCACATATATTTGGCCTAAATTATTATGCATTTTCAAATATGTAACATGGTTGAACATAAATGGCTATTTTGCTCATATCTCCATATTTTGGAATGAATGCAATATTTTAGGATTCTTGGTTTAAATCTTGGCCTAAATTTTATGCATTTTTGGCATTCTTGGTTTTAGCTCGTAATTTTTCTCAAGAGATATTTTATGTATTTAATCAATAAGCAAACATTTTTATTACTATTTTATGTAAAATCAATCAATGTATTTCTAATTAAAGACATAATTTTTTTTTAATTTCTATCAAAATAAATGTAGCAATGTTTTTCGATGTGTTAATTTACCTTTATATACTTTTTTAATCAATATGAAACTAAAATACTGATGATGCAAACAACTACGGGTATTCATCGCTTAAAATCCAAAAAATTTAGATGGATCTGATCCGATTATTTCATGGGTGTTAAACTTTGTTATCCAATCCAATCCAATCCAATTAACATTGAATAAATGATTCAATCTAATCTAATGGATGATTCGATTTAATCGGTCTCATCCAATGGGTATTAACATTGGTTATCATTTGGATCGGATTGGATTTATCCAATATTTTGATCTAGTTTTCATCCAATTAATCTATCATTTCAATAAATTATTCAGATATTTTCTTAATTTCTTTAAAACACTACATACTGTAACACCCGTAATTTTGGAATTTCTCCGCGATGGAAATACGGGATACGTTAGACTCTTGGAACGTAAAGGTATTGAGAAACCAGGTAAGTTTTATAATGGAACTATCGGGAATCGAATCAGGCGCAAAAAATGCGAGAAAACGGGATTTTTGGAGTGTCGCAGGGGGTTGGTGTGCGACCCTGGGCCGCGGCCCAGGCCGTGTAACTCACTGGAAACGTGTTGTGGGAAGCGGGTGGCTTTCCCCACGACTTACACGTCGCGGGCAAGGCCGCGGGGACTGGTCTGAGGGTTTTAAACTCGATTTTTGGGATCTAATTTCATTCTCTCATAACTTTCTCCTCCTAAGTCCGATTTTAGTGATTCTTGGACCTAGAATCTCGTATTCTGAAGCTTTTCAAGTAGAGAAAGAGGGGGATTGAATATATTGGGTGAACCCAAGAGTTTATGATCAAGGTAATCTACTCATCTTTCTATCTAAAATATTAGGGTTTGGTGTTCTTCATCTTGTCTTTGTATCCATAGGGTTTGGTATAACTTTGTGAATGTTATGGTAAGGAAACCTTGTAGAATACTTGGATCTAGTGGAAGGATTCAAGATCTCATCAAAGGAACTCAAGTTTGTGGGTAAAACCTAGATTTAGCCTAAATTCTAGCAAGGTGAGTTCTAGTTGCTTTGAAAAACTATATACATGTCAAAATGCACATATTTTGGGGTTTTGAAAGTATATCCATGAGTTTACTTCATTTTGATAGGTTTTGTAAACATTTGTTGTTAGCCCCAATTCTAAATTGTAAAAGTATTGAAAATATTCTAAGTCCTATTTCAGAGAACTTCTAGAGATAGACTTCAGAGAGCAAACCTGCCTCTGAAGTACATTCCAGAGTTAGAGAAATTCAGCCGAAGACATCAGAGATGGCTTCATTAGAGGTACATGCATCATAGCTCTGAAGACCTCCTCTCTAAAGAAAACACTGATGATTTCTACAAGTATTGGCATAAGAGCAGATGACACGTCATTAGTGATAAGATTTACTTTTTAGAGTAGGTCACTGTTCAAGCATGTCTTGAGCTTACCTTTTAGGTAAGACACTGATCAAGCATGCTTCTTATGTCAGGATAGTACACTGTTCACTTTATGATCCTATAAATAGGACCATCACTCCATTGACAAAAGTGTGATTTTCCTTATATCTTGTATCTAATTTATCTTTAATATATTGGAAAGTATTCTTAAGAAGATCTCGTTAGATTTATCCACCTTCTTGGTGTTCTTATTAATCTACCTGATTTATCCAGTAAACAATAAATTTGTTCTTATTTTTACACCATTGGATATCTTCTTGATTAAACTGTGATATTGAATCTGCTTTGATATTTAAACTGTATTGATTCCGCTGTTCTTATTATTATTTGTTTATATCATTGTTATAAGATTAAATCTGGGATCCAACAATTGGTATCAGAGCTTCTTTTGTTTTCTAAAACAAAACAAGATCATATTTGCATACTCTGATAGATTTACATCTTTCTGATTCAAGCTTTCAAAAATCTGTGCATGTTCATATAAACCTTGGTTTATTTAAAGAACTCTATATGCTCTAGATTTGAAAGTAACTCACAGTTTCACTCGTTGATAAAAGATCTTCTTTGAAAAGCATCAGTTCTTCAAATCTTCATCTTTTCTTCAAAATGGCAAACTCTAGTATAAGTGCCATTTATACAGTTGGATCATTAACTAAGCCTCCTACACTTCTAAGGGATGAATATCCCCAATGGAAAATAAGGATGGCAAATTTTTTGGAAGGTACGGACATGGATCTTTTAAGATCAGTGAATGATGGACCTTACCAACCAATGGTGTCGGCACCAATAGTTCTAGCAACAACAGATACTGCTGAAATACCTGCATACTATGAAAATAAAACTTCAAACTTCACTGAAGAAGAAACTAAAATGATGGAAAATGACTCCAAAGCTGTTAGATTACTAATTATGGTCATTCCCAATGCTATCTTTCAAGAACTTGATTCTTGTGTAACTGCAAAAGAGATATGGGATCAATTGTTGAACTAACTTGAAGGTGGCCTACAAACTCAGAAAAACAGAAGAAATCTTTGCATTAATGAGTACTATGACTTTCATGCAACTACCTGAAGAAACTTTGCACCAAACATACTCCAGATTCAACATTCTCATCAATAAATGCAAAAAGTTTGGAGTTATGAGGACAAAAGAAGAAAAAAATGTTCTTTTCCTTAAAAGCTTAAATGAAGAATGGTCATAATTGTCCATGTCAATACAGGCCAATAAAAACCTTAAATCTTGGTCATTGACTGATATTTATGGCACTCTTGTTGCTCAGGAAAAAGAAGTTGTAAAACAAAAGTCAAAAACCTCTTTGAGTGGACCACTTGCTCTCATATCAAAAAATAAAGGTGTGTTAAAAGAAAGTCATGATGAAGAATCAATGAACTCAAAAGAAAAATCTTTAAGAAAAGAGTCAAAAAGAAAATCCAAAAAGATCTTAATAGCTGAAGAAGGTGATCATTCAGACTCAGACTCAGACTCAGATGAAGACATTAATGATTTTGCCAAATCTCTTGTCTTGATTACTCATCAATTCAATAAGAAATTTGGCAAGAAAGTTTTTGAAGGAAGGAGAGATGATGAAGAAAGAAGAGGAAATCTAGAAAGAAGATTTCAGAAAGCTGATTATCAACAAGAGCCCAGATCCACTCTGCATAGTGATCAAAAGGGTGTTCATTTCATCAATCATGAAGATGCTCAACAATCAAGAACTCATCAACCATTTCAACAAAAGTATCCTCAACCTGAGAGGTACTTCCAGCCCCAACCACAAATTCAAAAGACAAAAACAATTGCTGCTCTTCCACCAAACTAGAATGATGGAAGATGTTTCAGATGTGGAAAACCAGGCCATTTTTCTGCAAACTGCAGAAGTAGACTTGTCAAAGATCAAGACTACTACAAAAACAAGTACAAATACAATGTCAGAGAAAGGGTACTTGTTGTAGAAATGGAAGACTGGATGTCAGACTCAACAAGTGATGGAAAAGAAGAGCCTACCAACCTCTGTGGTATGGCTATAGCAAATGGTGATTAGACTGATGGATCATCAGAGGACTGCACTGAAAAGGTAAATTCTCCATCCACCTCTGAAAGTGAACTTGAAATGGATGTTCTTAAATTAACAAACGAGTTTCAGAGTTTAAAGCAAAAACTCATTGAAGAAAAAGAAAAGAGAAAGCAAATGACAAAGGACCTAAACTTTTATAAAAGAGAAAAAGACCTTCTTGAGTCAGAAAAGAAAGAAATTTTTGTTGAAAAATCTGAGCTTGAAAAATCTCAGAGACAAAAAGAAAAATCTTTTTCTGAGAAATTCAAAGAACTTGAAAAGGTTTTAAAGGCAAAAGAAGAAGAAGTGAGAAAATCTGAGTATGAAAGGCTCAATTCTATTGCCTAATGTCAATGGTCATTGGGCATTACGCCAATGGTCCCAGATTGGCTATGCGAGCTAGTGAGTCGGAGAAGGGCACCATAGGTGTTACTTGGATAAACACCTCATACGGAGCCGTGTGGTCAAGTTAAAGTCTAAAAGTCTTGTGTGGATGGCGTTTTGTCGGAATTTTCCAAGCGAAGAACTTGGGGAGAGGTATGAATCACTTGTGTTCAAGGTGAAAGTTATTCCTTGATACGCTGGGATACATATGTTAGGAAAAGGCACCTAGAAAATGGAAGAAGATGCGGTATTATAAATCAATAATTTACGTGTCCAGTAAGGACCGCTTGTGAAAGGAAGGTGATTCTATGCGGGTTGCAATCCAAGTTGTAGTGTGGTTGAATGTTGAAGTTTAGAGATTGTTGGAAATGTGTAAAGGTAAGGTTAGACCTATAAGTATGCATGATGGACGTGATCAAGTTTAGATTTCGAGGACGAAATCATTTTCAAGGTGGGGAGGATTGTAACACCCGTAATTTTGGAATTTCTCCTCGATGGAAATACGAGAGTCGTTCGACTCTTGGAACGTAAAGGTATTGAGAAACCAGGTAAGTTTTATAATGGAACCATTGGGAATCGAATCAGGCACGAAAAACGTGAGAAAACGGGATTTTTGGAGTGCCGCAGGTTGGTGCGTGATCCTGGGCTACGGCCTAGGCCGCGTAACTCGCTGGAAACGAGTTGTGGGAAGTGGTTGGCTTGCCCCGTGACTTGCAAGTCGTGGGCAAGGCCGCGGGGACTGGTCTGAAGGTTTTAAACTCGAATTTTGGGATCTAACTTCATTCTCTCATAACTTTCTCCTACTAAGTTCGATTTTAGTGATTCTTGGACCTAGAATCTCATCTTCTGAATCTTTTCAAGTAGATAAAGAGGGGGATTGAAGATATTAGGTGAACCTAAGGGTTTATGATCAAGGTAATCTACTCATTTTTCTATCTAAAATGTTAGGGTTTGGTGTTCTTCATCTTGTCTTTGTATTCTTAGGGTTTAGTATAAGTTTTTGAACTTAATGGTAAGGAAACCTTGTAGAAATACTTGGAGATAGTGGAAGGATTCAAGATCTCATCAAAAGGAACTCAAATTTGTGGGTAAAACCTAGATTTAGCCTAAATCTAGCAAGGTGAGTTCTAATTGCTTTGAAAAACTATATGCATGTCAAAATGCACATATTTCGGGGTTTTGAAAGTATATCCATGAGTTTACTTCATTTTGATAAGTTTTGTAAACATTTGTACACTTTCACATATTTGGGTTATAAATCTTTGAAATGGTTTACAATATTATATGAGATGATTGAGTCACCAACAAGGGGATTTTGACCCACCATTCATGTTTCTTAAACATTTGATGAATGTTGGTATTGTGTTGCTTTGGTTCCTAATATGGAAAGATTTAGAGTACAAATGGTTTTAAATGGAATTATAGTGTGAGTTAGGGGTTTAAGAACGGTTATTGAAATATGGTCATTTGGGGGCTTAATCAACCTACGGGTTTTTATATTTGAAAACCTTAAGTCCTTTGACTTTGAAAGTGTGAGTTGTTGGAAACTGACATCCTTTAATTTAGGAATATTTGGAAAAGTATAGACCTTACGGTTCAGGCCTTTGGCCAAGTATATTTGTAGAAAATGCTAATTTTGGGAAAGTTGTACATCGACTTATGTAGCCATATGTGTGTTGTTTTATTGTCAAATGTTTTATGATGCCTTATGGCTTGATTTGTATACTAACGAGTTTTGGGACGTTGTCCGGTTTACATGGCTCATTATGGAGCGTTTTATGGAAATGCAATTATTGCACAAATGTTGGTTATTACATGTTTTGGATGCGTTAGTTCGTTCATATGGAGTCATGTAATGTTTAGACTGTAATGCGATGGATCCATAGGCATAGGAGTCGGGTTGTTCATTATGGATCTTGTAACATCCATGTTTGAGTCTAGTGAGTGGTCCCCAAGTCATGTTTTTATATAAGATTTTAGTGGTGCTCTGCAGAGCTGTATACGGAGCTAAATCTTACGGTGGTGCCCATGGTGAGCCGGATACGGAGACTTGTGACTTTTGTGGTGACACTCATCTAGAGGTCGAGTAGACACTAGGATCATTTGGGTATCTTGCGGTGGTTGCTCAGAGGAGCCGTATACGAGGATCCATGGTCTTATGTGAATCTCGAGAACGTTTATAAGTGGCTGAACTTTGTGTGCCCGCCATATTCGATGGAATCGGGTCTCCCCCGTCACCGAAAGGTGTTATTTTTAGGTATTCCCTTACCCATACCTTCGGTGTTAAAACGTACCATTTTATTTACGCAAACAGTATTTTGGTGAAATACTGTGTGGGTGCGTTTTGGAGAAATTTGGATGTTGAATAATTATTTAAAATGGGTGTTTGGAAATTAGCAGTAACATGATTTGCAAGCCTTTTTATAATCAGTGTTTCGGGAAGGGCCTTATTTAGAGTAAAATGTTCGTTTTAAATGTTTTATGATTTATATGATGAAAATTGCTTTAACTCACTAGGCGTTAAGCATAACACTTTTTCTTTTCGACATGTATATCAGGTCTTAGATGGATCTAAGTGGCGGAGTGGAGCTTGGTAGAAGTTTCGATAGGATGGTTTTAGTAACGTCATCCGGTTTGGTGAAGATAGCAAATTTGGTGGTTTTAGTAACACCCGACTAATTTTGTCCCCATTTGTGAGACTAGATAGTTCCGAGAACTCTGATACATGTTTGTAGTGATTCTCCCTTTGTAAGCTTTAGATTTTTGTTAATTCAATGCTATGTACTTGAGTTTTTTGCAAGTTTTAAATTGTCTGCTATTTTCGAATTTTAGGGGTGTTACACATACAAATATAAACTAAAACAATATCATGAAATACCATTATATATACTAATTGGATGATAGTTGGATGATAATTGGATTGGAGCAGTTCGCTTTTATTGGATTTTGGACTGTCATCTAAGAACCGATAACTCCAATTTCGATGTTGGAATTTCGGAAGCGATCTGATCCAATTATGTTTGGTCGATTATAATTGGAGCGAATAATTTTCTCCACACGTCAACAAACAACTAGTCATATAGAAACGATTTTTCGATATAATCTATTGGTCCTCGATTAATATATCATGTTTGGGTATTAGTTTATAAATCAATAGGAGCTTCTCGATGCCCGTTGACAACAATTTCACCAATTTGGAACATCGATTAGGTTTTTTTTTATTATTGTACAATTTTACGACCTCCTTTATTACTCTCTCATTTTACACCTAGAGATATGCAATAATCTAACACAAAGGAACGTTAATTGGGTTTTTGATAACCAAGAGGCATGTTTTTGTCATGCACGGTGTTTACAACGTATTATGCATAATATACAATAATAATAGTTAGTTCAATCACATATGGTTTAAATATGTATCTATGTATGTATGAAATACATACGTGTATTTGGTTGTCCTGTTTATTTTCATGTTTCAGGCCAGGACAAGTTGAATCCTAAAGCCACCAAATGATTCTTGCTTGGCTATACAGATGGAATCAAGGATTACCGAATTTGGAACCCCTTGACTCGTAAAGTGATTCATTCTCGACATGTCACATTTGATGAATCACTCCTGTTGAAGTCACATGATCCTCAGTCCTCTCAAAATCCGGAAGTCGTTACTATTGTTGCTCCTACTGCCGATGATATGGGGATAGTAGACAGTCCTTATATTCCCAGTTCATCCACTCCAGATATTTGCTCAAAATCACCTGTTAATGTTGAAGAAGTCAGTCCGCCAGTGACTTCTACTAGTGATTATGAATGATGGTGGAGACCAAGGAGATACAATCCCAGTTATTGCACCTACCAGGCATAGTCAAAGAACTATTCGTCTGACTAACAGGTATAGAGATTGAGATTTTGCTACCATGAGTTTTACAGATCAACTGGAGTTTTGCTTTGCATGTAGGTCAAGATGAGTCGCTTGATATAAAGAAGGCGTTGGCCTCGACCCACAGTTCTAAATGGATTGGAGCCATGCAAGAAGACATGGAAGCTCTCTCGAAGAATAGCACTTGGGACTTATGTCCATTGCCGAATGACAGTCGTGCTATTGGTTGCAAGTGGGTTTTCAAAGTCAGATATGACAATCAGTACAAGGCTCGTATCGTTGCTAAAGGCTTTGCACAACAGAAAGGTATCAAGTATGGCAATATTTTTGTTCCCGTTGTACGTCATACATCTATTCCTGTTCTTTTAGCGATTGTGGCTATTCATGATTTGGAGCTAGAACACTTAGATGTGAAGACCGCCTTCCTACACAGAGACTTGGAGGAAACTATCTATACGAAGCAACCTGATGGTTTTGTTTCTGAAAGCAAACCAGAATATGTATGTAAACTCAAGAAGTCCCTTTATTGACTTAAACTATCGCCTCGTCAGTGGTATAAGAAGTTTGATTTGTTCATGCTCAATCTAGGATTTGAGCGAAGTGAAAAAGACGCTTGTGTATATGATGTCAGGATCGAATTCTCAACAAGAATTATAAATACTCAGAAACAATATCAAAGAAGTTTGCGGAATAACACTTTGATATTTAATGAAACAGTAAACGAACAGTAAATCTGATGAACAACTTGTAAACTTGTATTGAATGGTTGAAGTTACAAGATTACACACACAACCTCAATCTTGAAGAACAAGCTCTTTCAAGACGAATTCTACTTCTCTAGAATTAGGAACTATGCCTTGAGGTTGATTCTCTCTAAAACAAAAACTCAGAACTAATTAACTATGAAACTATTCTATCAATTCTATATATATACTGAACAAAAGATAAATAAAATATCTTCAGAATATCTTCCATGAATATCTTCAGTCTATCCAGCTGTCATTCTTGTAATTCGGATCTCCATCTCATAAGCAGCATTAATCAAGATCAGCAGTATTAATCTCTTAGCAGTAGTAACTCCAGCAGTACTAATCTTGAAGAGCAGCATTAATCATGTTCTGGCAGCATTAACTTCAACTGGCAGCATTAACTCAGAAGTACTAATTTTTTTTTTAACTAGCAGCATTAACCATACTTAGCATTTCTTCAGTTCCCAACAATCTCCGCCTAACTTGACTTTTAGGAAAAGAAGTCAAGTTCTTCAGATCTTCTTCAAGATGCTCCCAAAACTCCATCATGGCCTAAACTCCAGTATTTGCATCCAATCCCAAACTTTGATTAATTGTTCTTTGGATCAAATATTTAGCCATTTCTGAATCTGGAATACATCCTAGCTTCTTCTTCAGCATGGCATGAAGCTTCAGTCTGCTATGGTTGTACACTCTATCCACTAGGAAGTACTCAGTGTGATTCAAATCCAAAGTCACTGCATATACTCCACTAGTTTCATATAGAGTCCAATTATTCACTGTTTGAAAGACATTCCTTATTATCTTCTCCACTTCATCAGGTTTGAACATCATGCACAGATACTCCATTATCAGCTTTGTAATTGAAATCACTGGAGCTTTCAGTTCATCTGCATATAACTTCATCCCTATTTCAAACATTTCTTCAATATCAGACCTTGAGCAGGTTCTGACAATCTCGTTCCAAGTGTTGTACACTTCATATTTCTCATCTTTTCTCTTCAGTCTGATATACTCCTTGCCATCTACTTCCAAAACATCCCAGTGAATGACTTCAGGAGGTTTAACTCCTACAGGTTCTGCTGAAATTGGTTCAGGCACTTTGTCCATCACTACCATGTACATTTTGACATCCTCAGTACTTGCAGGTTCTTTCATTGTAGATGACTCAGGTGCCTCTTCTTCTTCAACAACCTTTTCAGCCTCTTCTTCCACTAATCTAGGCTTCTTTGTAGGCTTTCTCCTGGCAATCATCTTTGTTCTTTTTAAAGTCCTTAGACTTTCACCAATTGTTGCTTCCTTCTCTGGAGTTTCTTGCTCATCAGGGAATGGTTTTTGTAAGAAATCATTGCTTTCTTTCATTCTTTTCTCCATTTCAACCCTTGCAAGATCATCCCCTTGAAGCTTTATCATCTCAGCATCATACATCTTCTTGAGCTTCTCAAAAGACATCTTTGAAAACATCTCTACCTTGACACCTACTGCACCCTTGAAGAAAGTAATCATTTTCTTTCTCTCTTGAGCACCCAGGTATGTCTTTGAAGGTTGTCTTTTCCTTGCAGCCATTTTGATCTTAGCAGGCTTCCTCAAAGATGTGGCTTTCTGCTTGGCTTGTTCTGTTGCTAAGCTTTGTTGATAGGCTTTGTTTAACTCTGCAGCCATTGCTTTAGCTATCTCTCTATCCTTTTGCACTTGCATGGTTTCTGCTTCTTCAAGCTCAGCCTGTATTTTCCTAGCTAGAGCTTCATCTGAATCAATCAATTTTTGCTTTTTCATTGGTTGATCAGGTTGAACTAGCTTTTACTTGCCTTTCTCTTTACTCATTTCCTTCTCTTTGCTTGATCTCTTTGAAGCATCACCTCTTTCTTTGATGTCAACTCCTTTGGCCTTTGAGATGACCTTGGGAGTATCATGCTTTGCTTTGATTAGAGTTTCTGCAATTTCAAGATCTGTGAGCACTTCTTTCATTGTTTCTGCTGCTTCCATTGGTTCAACAGTATTAACCATTTCTGCTGCTCTGCTTGTACCAGCAGTATTAATGGTTTCTGCTGCTGCTTGTGTTTCTGCTTCTTGTGCCACCTTTTCTGCAGTTATTTGCTCCCCCTCAAACTTTGCATTCTCTTGCTCCCCCTTAGCTTTTGCATCTTCCATATTGTCATCAGCTTCTGACTCCCCCTTTTTGGGAGCATCAGTCATTGGTTTCCTCCTTCTGAGTACAAATTGCTTCTTCTTCTTTTGGAGAAGCAATTTCCTTACCATTTGCTTCAAGTTGAGGATCTGTTCTTGTTGTGACAGAACAATGAGTTTAAGCTCTTCAATCTCTTGACCTTGTTTGATCACATCCATATTGATGTTTCCCATGGTTTCCATCAATTCGTCATAGGTATATCTGTCCTCACCTTCTCCAGGAGTGTTACCCCCTTTTGAATGATCATTGGATCTTTTAGTAGTGGAAGCCTTCTGCCTAGCAGAAGCACTATCCACCCCCTTGGGTTCTTGGCACCTGGGACCTTTGGATGATTGCTCACCCAAAGTTGCCATGGGGAAGGTCTTAGAGATGTTACCACTGTCCTTCTCTGTGCTAGCAGAAGTAGTGGCAACCTTCTCACCCATATGCTCTTCCATCTCCTTAGAGAGCACCTCCTGAGGGTTGGGAGACACCCTATTGGATTCCCTTTGGATATTCTCTATTGGAGAATGCTCCAATAGAGGGCTTAAAGGCTTAGTGGGGGAAGGTACAAGAAGGGAAGGAGCCTTCTTTACCTGTTTCCTTTTGTAAGTTTGGGTAATAGGAGAAGTGGGCTTTTGAAGTAGAGACTGGGGGATAGGTATAAAGTGGGAAGGTTGGGATTGGCTAGCAGTAGGATGGTCTGAGGAGGTCTTTGACCCTGCTGCCATACCTTCATCAATGTGGGACACCACCATCATTGTAGAGAACAATGGGGTGTCAACTTCTTCCGAGTCCCCAGCAGATCTTCTCATGTTTGAGAAAACCTTGCTTTTAGGGGGTTTAGGTACATATACCCCATCAAAGTGAGGTATATCCGTCAATTCATTAGTGATAACTGCCTGTACAAACTTGGGATACATGAAGAGACTCTTCTTGTTGTCCAGGTTTGAGACAAGATCATTGAAGATCATCAGAGAAAAATTATATTTTCTAGCAGTAGATAAACAAACCAAAGCATATGCAATGGGACTGCTAAATTGGCTCCAGCCAGTAGTTTTCTTTGAAATACAGTGCATCAGGGTATGAACAAAGAACCTCCATTGGGATGAAAATTTAGCTTTGAAAAACTTGAAAATTCCCATTTGGCCTTCATACCCCATTCTTGTAAGAGTTGAGAATAATTCCTCATTAGGAATAGAGGTTATACCTGCAGCATCGTCTAGACGTAGACAGATGCGTATCACCTCTTCAGTAACTGTTAGGGGTTTTTCACACACCCTTGTCTTGATCATTTGGACACCATCTTCAGTAACGATGGTGGCATTGGCCCATAATTGCCTCTGATGCTCTATGAAGATGGTAGGAGACACAATGAGAGCATGAGCGATGTGGCTGGACTTCAGAAAGTCGACTATCTGGTGAAAACCTTCAACTTGTTTCGGCTTTTGGAGCATCACGATTTCATTGTGCTCGTCAATGAAATCCATGGATGCCATTGAACTTGAGTGTTCTTGCCTGAAAACTTGGTACTTGAGAGAAAAGGGTTAGAGCGCAAGTGAACAGTATGCAAAGAGTCGTTATGAACTTTTTAGGCGGGCAAAGGGTATTTATAGTATTCGGATTAAAAGCAGTATTAACCTTAAAAAGATAGTGAAAACAGTATTAACAGTGAGTAGTATTAACTACTAGCAGTATTAACTGAGAGCAGTATTAACCACTAGCAGTATTAACTAACTAGCAGTATTAACCGCTAGTAGTATTAACTAACTAGCAGTATTAACTTAGAGCAGTATTAACTACTAGCAGCATTAACTGTGCACTGGCAGTATTAATACTGTACTGGCAGTACTAAAACTGTACTGGCAGTATTAATACTGTACTGGCAGTACTAAAACTGTACTGACAGTATTAACCATACTTGCACTTTTAAGCTTGTGATAAACTGAGTACTGCTATACATTTCCTGAGAAAGAAAGTTAGTAACACCAAGAATAAACTATATACAGGTAGTGAACCACTTTTAGGAAGGGGCTTATTCAGAGTTGATCATTCCCACACTTGTTACCAAGAAAGTGAATCTACCCACATCAAAGGCTTTGGTGAATAGATCAGCAAACTGGTTATCAGTATGAACTTTTACAACTTGAATAAGTTTCTTTTCATTGCAGTCTCTTATAAAGTGATACCTGATCTCAATGTGCTTTGTCTTTGAGTGCTTGACAGGATTGTTAACAATGCTAATAGCACTGCTATTATCAATAAATATTGGAGTGTGTAGAAAGGTTACCCCATAGTCCAGCATTTGATTCTGAATCCATAAGACTTGAGAACAGCAACTTGCAGCTGCTATGTACTCTGCTTCTGTTGTAGATGTGGACACTGTGGTTTGTTTCTTACACTGCCATGAAACTAGTCTTGCACCTAAAAACTGGCATCCTCCAGAAGTAGATTTTCTGTCCAAGTTTGCTCCACCTAGGTCACTGTCTGAGTATGCAAGTAGGTCAAATGATGAGTCATGAGGATACCAAAGTCCCAATCTAGGTTGCCCTTTGAGATATCTGAATATCCTCTTAACAACTTGATAGTGTGATTGCTTTGGCCTAACTTGAAATCTTGCACACACACAGACTGGAAACATTATATCTGTCCTAGAGGCTGTAAGGTACATGAGAGAGCCAATCATGGATCTATAGTGATGCACATCCATATCCTCCCCCTCAAGATCTGCTGTTATCTGCTTGTGTGTCTCCATAGGTGTGCTGGCAGGCTTTGAATCTGAGAAACCAAACTTGGTTAGAATGTCCTGCACATACTTGGACTGACAGATAAAAATACCATCTGACTTCTGTTGGACTTGGAGTCCAAGGAAAAAGGTAAGTTCCCCCATGGAACTCATTTTGAATCTTTGATGCATTAGTTCCTCAAACTCCCTGCACATACTTTCTCTTGTGGATCCAAAGATGATATCATCCACATAGATTTAGACCAGCAAGATGTCCTTCTTCTTTCTCTTGATGAACAGAGTCTTATCAATGACTCCTCTTTCAAAGCCATTTTCCAATAGATAGGATGACAGAGTGTCATACCATGCTCTTGGTGCTTGATGCAGTCCATAAAGTGCTTTCTTCAGTTTGTATACTCTGTCTGGATAGCTTGGGTTTTCAAACCCTGGTGGTTGACAGACATATACTTCTTCTTCAATTGAGCCATATAGAAATGCACTTTTTACATCCATTTGGTAGACTTTGAACTTCATATAAGAAGCATAGGCCAGGAACAATCTGATTGCTTCTATCCTAGCCACTGGTGCAAATACTTCTTCATAATCTATTCCTTCTTCTTGTGTATACCCTTGTGCTACTAACCTTGCTTTGTTCTTTATTACTATCCCTCTTTCATCTCTCTTATTCCTGAAGACCCATTTTGTGCCTATAGCTCTTTGACCTTTAGGAAGGTCTACTAGATCCCAAACATCTTGCAGCTTGAATTGTAGCAGTTCTTCTTGCATGGCTTCTATCCAACTGGACTCTTTCATAGCATCATAAGCCTTTTTAGGCTCAAGCTGGGATATAAAGCAAGAAAGTACGGTATGCTGTTGGTCTTGCATATCTTGCAGCTTGCTTTGATTTCTAGTCATTATAGGAGAAGATATATCTTCTATTACCAGCTGAGGAGGGTGATTCTTTTGTGTTCTTGTGTGATGGCTAGGTTCTTCATTGAGTCCCACCTCTAGATTGGAGTCATTCAACTCAACTGAGGTGATTTCAGCAGCTCCTTCAGGTTCTTTATGTGTTTGACTCTCCTCATCTTTTCTTTCTTCTTCACTCTGATTTGGTTCAGTAGATGGCTCCTTTTCACAGTCTTCAACTGGATCCACTTTAGGTATGGGAAAAATCACAGACTGAGATATACTTTCTTGAACTTGTGTAGTCCCTGATCCTCCACTTCCTGAACCTGCATACTCATTACTACTGAAACCAAAGGAGTTAGTTAGTGAATCAATGTCAAACAGCCACTGAGGACCAGACCCGATAGGATTTGGTGTGTTCTCATTGCATTTGACATTGTCACTTTCTTCAATTATTCTAGAAGAAGAATTAAAAACTCTGTAGGCCTTACTCTGAGATGAGTAACCAACAAGAAATCCATCATCTGCTTTGCTATCAAACTTACCTAAGTGAGATTTGGTATTGAGAATTGTACAAGGATACCCAAAAGGTTTGAAAAATCCAATAAAGGGTTTTCTTTTATTTAAAAGCTCATATGGGGTCTTGTTCTTTGGTTTGACTACTAGTACTCTGTTTTGGACATAACAGGCAGTATTAACTGCTTCAGCCCAGAAAGTAATTGGCAGTTTAGAATCAGCCAACAGAGATCTAGCAGCCTCTATTAGTGTCCTATTCTTTCTCTCAGCAACTCCATTTTGTTGTGGAGTCCTAGGAGCACTATATTGTCTCTCAATGCCTTTTTCTTCACAAAAGTTGTTTAGATCAAGATTTTTAAATTCAGATCTATTGTCTGATCTAATGACTTTTACTTTTTGATTAGTTTGGTTTTCAATTCTTAGAATAAAGGATTTGATCAGTCCACTTGTCTCATCCTTAGTCCTTAGAAAATATACCCAAGTAAATCTAGAGTAATCATCAACAATAACTAGGCAATATGATTTCTTCCCTATGCTCATCACATTTATAGGGCCAAACAGATCCATATGTAATAACTGGAGACAAGAAGAAATTGAATTTAACTCTTTGGTCTTATGAGAAGTTTTGTGTTGTTTGCCTTTAAGACAAGCAACACAATG
Organism: Arctium minus; assembly: GCA_954870635.1. Classification (NCBI taxonomy): domain Eukaryota; kingdom Viridiplantae; phylum Streptophyta; class Magnoliopsida; order Asterales; family Asteraceae; genus Arctium; species Arctium minus. Next base: position 151,474,914 of record OX941081.1, read on the forward strand.
ATCATCACATGAAAAGACTTTTGATGGTAAACCTCTTACAAGGTTGTTTTTAACAAGTTTGTTCATTGTCTTGAAATTCATGTGACACATCCTTCTGTGCCAAAGAGAGGATTCATCCACAAAAGCTTTTGAAACAAGACAGTTCAGGGATGAATCACTTGAAACATTGTCCATATCTAGACAATACACATTGTCCTTTCTTGGAGTTCTAAGTAGTATCATGCTTTCATCAACTACCTTGAACCCTGGAGCAAGGATCATACATTCTGTACTTGTAAATAATATACTATGTTGTTTGTCACAAACCTGTGATACACTTAACAGGTTGTACTTTAACTGATCAACATAGTAGACATCCTCAAATGTCATCTTACCTTTTGTGACATTACCTTTTCCACTTATTTTTCCACCTGCAAGATTGTCTCCAAATGCAACATGTCCTCCATTGATATGCTTGAAATCCTGAAGGCATGACATGTTGCCTGTCATGTGCCTAGAGCAACCACTATCCACATGCCAGATGCTCTTCCCCTTGAGCTGTTGGTTGCCCTGCACATAAGATAAATCAGTTAGTATGGATTAGGAACCCAAGCCAAAGTGGTCTTGGGTACCCCTTTCTCATCAAAATATTTACATTCTTTCTTAACAAGATTTTTAAACTTTGACTCCTCATTACTGGAGTACTTTGTTACAATGATGGGTTTAGATGCATATTTGCTATACGCAGTACTGTTTTTAGAAGAACTAACTGCATTAGCAGCACTTGCATGCTTAGCAGTACTAACCTTGTTAGAAGTATTAACTGTGTCAGCAGCAGTAACTGTGTTAGCAGTAGTAACTTTTGAAGAAGTACTAACGGTGTTAGAAGCATTAAAATTTTCAGCAGTACTAACACCGGTAGCAGTAGTATTGCTATTAGCAGCACGATCCCTGTTAGCAGCACTAACAGTTTTAGTGCTTCTAGGCACCCACATTTTAATACTTTCTTTTAAAAACTTTTTCTGCATGTGGCCTTTGTTTTCAACAGATTTCTTAGCCACATGTTTCTTTCCAGCCTTCCTATAACCAACAGGTTTTTGCACAAATCTTTGAAAGTTCATCCTTTGGTTAATAGGATTAAAGAAACAGCACTTAACCAAATGATTCAACTTGCCACATATGAAACAAGGTTTTGGTCTGATTATCTTACTCAGATCAACTCCTTGTTTCTGAGCCCATTGATTATTCCAGTTTCTTTGATTGCCTCTCTTTGTACCAGAATTTGGGCTCTCAGTTTTATTGCAAGCACACTGTTTACAAGGGCCAGGATTCACAACAGTGGTCTGTTTGTAATGGACCTTGTTAGCCTTTCCTTTGGTCTTCTCTATCTCTTTAGACTTGACCCATATTTTTCCACATCCCTCATTGGTGATAATGTTGTTTTCTAAGGGTATCTCTTTACTCACAGCATTATTCCTATTCTCACTGGCTTCTTTCTCAGTCAAATCCTTAACCACCACCTCATCCAAAGGATCTATCTTAAATGCTTTCTCAGACAAGTCCTTTTTCTCCTTGGTCTTTAACAGATCTGATGTAGGAGGGATATAATTGTTGTTGTAAGGAGGGGGTGTGTTGTTGTATCCAACACCAGGCTTCATCTTATCATGAATCTGAGCCTTTAGAAGAGAATCCATTGCTTTTGAAGCATATGAAAACTTTTCTATATCAAGCTTAACCTTAGCTAATTCTTCTTTCAACTTATCATTCTCTTCTTTGGACTTAGACAGTTTGGTCTCTAACTCATTCTTTTCCCACTTCCAGTAGTTTGTGTCATAAGAGTGTTGAAGTTCATTGGCTTGAAAGCCTTTGATTTGTTCTTCAAACCTCTCCACTATCAACACATAATCTCTTCTGTCCTTTTCTAATCTTTTGAGATCATCACACATGTTTTGGTTGTGATCCCTGTACCTTTTTACAGTGTCTATGCAAGATTGAGTACAAAGATTAGAACTTACCTCAGAGGGGAGATCAGACACCTCTGCCATAAGGGCTTGATTCTGAATGGCTTCCTCAGCTTGGTCACTCCAGTCAAACCCCATTCCTTGTTGAGAAACAAGGGCTTGAGCAGAGTTCTTGTTTTGATTGAATCCACCATTCTGGGCTTGTTGGTGGTTGTTATTTGGCACACCACTTCTGCACTCTCTAGCAAAGTGTCCCTTCATGTGGCACTTATAGCATTCCACCTTTGTCTTGTCAAAACCAGCACCATCTTCTCTTCTTTGAGAGAAGTTGTTCCTTCCAGTTCTTTTAATAAACTTCTTCACCCTCATAGATAACATGGCCATCTGCCATTTAATGTCCATCTCCTCCAAGTCATCAGGGTGAATTTGTTCCAGATCATCATTAATCAAAGAGTTGTTGCTATGACTTGATAAAAAGGCTTCAAAAATTGTTTCAGTGCCTTTTTCTGAATTCACACCACTAGCAGCACTAACTGCTTCAGGGTTGGCAGTAGTATCAGCAGATGCTGATAGAAGTGCTGCATTATGAATATACCCAGTGGGCTTCTTCTTGGCTTCTACCTCAGATTCAAATACTCTTAGATCATTATACAAATCATCTAGTTCCTTCTCCTCCAGATTGTCACTCTGTCTATATGAGACAGTGTACATAGTCCATTCATCCCCAAGAGATCTGAGGAACTTCCTGTTGATATCATCTTGCTCCATCTTCACTCCAACAGTAGCCAGTTCACCAATAAGCTTGTTGAACCTGTCAAAAGTTTGAGTCATTGACTCATTCTTTGAAGAAGTGAAGTTCTCATACTGCTGCTTCAGAACATCCATTTGATTTCTTTTGATGCTCTTAGTTCCAGCAAATCTTTTCTCTAGAGCATTCTAGAGAATCTGAGCATCAGTGCAGTTGCAAAATTGATGCTGATATTCATTGGGGATGGCCAAGAGCAGAGTGCTTAAGGCCTTCATCTCTGTCTGTCTGATCTTCCTCTCACCATCTATCTTTGGTGGAGGTCTTTTCCCATCTGGTCCAATCTTTTCTGCTTCAGAAGGACCATTCTCAATGATGTCCCACATTGAGTAGTCAGTGAGAAGAATGTATTGCCTGATTCTGATCTTCCACATGTCAAACTCATTGGGTTTGAGCATTGGGACCTTAGAGACAAGAGTACTGTTTGATTCTGTAAAGTTTTCCATGATGAATGAATGAATGTTTCTGAAAGATATGGCTCTGATACCACTTGTCAGGATCGAATTCTCAACAAGAATTATAAATACTCAGAAACAATATCAAAGAAGTTTGCGGAATAACACTTTGATATTTAATGAAACAGTAAACGAACAGTAAATCTGACGAACAACTTGTAAACTTGTATTGAATGGTTGAAGTTACAAGATTACACACACAACCTCAATCTTGAAGAACAAGCTCTTTCAAGACGAATTCTACTTCTCTAGAATTAGGAACTATGCCTTGAGGTTGATTCTCTCTAAAACAAAAACTCAGAACTAATTAACTATGAAACTATTCTATCAGTTCTATATATATACTGAACAAAAGATAAATAAAATATCTTCAGAATATCTTCCATGAATATCTTCAGTCTATCCAGCTGTCATTCTTGTAATTCGGATCTCCATCTCATAAGCAGCATTAATCAAGATCAACAGTATTAATCTCTTAGCAGTAGTAACTCCAGCAGTACTAATCTTGAAGAGCAGCATTAATCATGTTCTGGCAGCATTAACTTCAACTGGCAGCATTAACTCAGAAGTACTAATTTTTTTTTTAACTAGCAGCATTAACCATACTTAGCATTTCTTCAGTTCCCAACATATGATAGTCAAAGCGGTGGCGTTATCCCTTATTTATTTCTTTATGTAGATGACATGCTTATAGCCTGCAGGGACCGGTCAAAAATCGAACATTTGAAAGATAAAGTAAAATCAGAACTTGAATGAAGAATCTTGGCGCGGCGCAGAAGATTTTGGGCATGTAAATCGTGCGGGACAGAAAGTACCGAACACTTAGATTGACACAACGGGCGTATATTCAAAAGATATTGAATTGATTCAATTTTGATGGTGCCAAGACGTCTAACACTCTGCTACCGAAGCACATCAAGATTATAAATGAAGATTGTCCGAAGGATGACAAGGGAAAGGCCAAAATGTCAAAATTTCCATATGCTAGTGCGGTCGGGAGTCTCATGTACGCCATGATGTGTACTCGTCCCGATCTCGCATATTGTGTCAGATTGGTGTATCGGTTTCTCTCGAATTCGGGTCGATCATATTGGGCAGCCGTTAAAACGACATTCCGATATTTGAAGGGAACTGAGACACATGTTCTTATATTTGGTTTTCACAGTGACTGTGAAATTGTTGGATTTTATGATTCTGACTATGCAGGTGATCGAGTAGGTTGGAGATCCACATCCGATTATGTATTTACATAGGGTAGAACAGCCGTCAGTTGGAGATCACGGTTACAGTCCATTGTTCCAATGTTAACCACAGAAGCCGAACTTGTTGCGACGGTTGAGTCTACAAAGGAAACAGTCCATTTAAAAAGAATTGATGAATGGCTTAGGCTTTAAGCCACTTTTCGTGCGCAATTTCTACGATAATCAGAGTGTCATCCATTTGGCAACTAATTTGGCTTTCAGTTCCCTGACAAAGCACATAGATGTGTGTGATGCGTATCTTGTGAGATTACATGAAGCGAAGATTGTCTATTTGAAGAAAGTCCTGACAGACGACAATGCCGCTGATATGTTCACGAAGTCGCTACCGCCAGCTAAGTCTGAGCATTGCCTAAACTTGATCCAGCTCCGTTTGTATTAGTGCCGTTGGGCACTTTGCTCGAGAGAGAGAAGATTTTACCATAGTTGAAAAAATGACATCTTTGAAGGAATTACTTTGTTAAGTTCTTAGAGCTTTGCTTATGCTCTACCTTGTTTAGTGGATTATGTATTTGAGGTTATTTTTTTACTTGTGACTTTGACGGGTGACGACCATGCCGAAGCTCATCACGGTTAGAATGCAGTTTGCTACCTCGTGCCAATTTACTTTGCTATCTACTATTGGAAGAACTCGCGTATTGGTTGGATTAGGATTCGTTTCGCTATGGAGGATGTTGTGCATCATGGTGGAGTGTTTTAATATACAATTATGTTACAATTGATGCTACAAAAGATGACAAAGACAATAATATTCTTACTCTCTCTCTTTGGTGGATATACACTATCACACCGATAGTGGAACCATGTTAAGTTCCGGTGTTATTTGTTTTCAACTTGCTATAATTATAGATATTAACGTTTTTGTTACTATCTATATTTCGTGGGTGGGTTATTCTACGTTAGAAAATTATTGTGCAACATCTGGATTATTGTTATCCGCATTCGTTGTTGGGTTAATTGTACACTTGGATTTCTACTCGTTTGGGAATTTAGAAATCATTTGCTAGCATTGTATTTATGAGGCACACATTTTTACCTAACAATTGGTATCAGAGCTTTGGATCTAGATTTGGGTTTGTGTAGAACATATACATAAACTAGTTTGCACATTTTTTTTCTATGGCTGAAGTAGAAAACCTTTTGGTGTCGGTTCCTCAAACCAGACCCAAAAACCGTACCAAGAAGGTACATTTAATTTGTCCGGGGTTAGGATTCGTATACAGACTTGGAATGGGGACGACGACTTTGGTAAATTGAAGTTTACAACATCTGTTGTGTGGGTCCAACAATCTTTATCAAGTTCTTAGATTAACAACACAATAACGATTACCAACCTGTTTTGATATATAACAAAGGTTACAAGGTTGATCGATTCAAGCTCTAGAATGTGTTCTCTGTTTTCTCTCTGATTTACACCTTTAAGTGTGTGTTTTGTGTTCTTGATAATATCTGATCTAGAGAGTTGTTGAGATACACAATATCTAATCTACCTAATAACTAAATATCTAGATACTTTAATATCTAGATATTATCCTAGATAATATCTATTACAAAGATATTAAATAACTAACTAAACTAATAACTAACTAACTAGATTAATTACTTAAACAATACAATAACAAACAATTACTTTGACATTTATTACAAACAAACATAGACTTTAATATCGAGTAATATTGAGAGTCGACGTTCCTGCTTTAGCTTCAGATTGCGATCTTCAGATTGGATGATCTTGAATCCAATAGATATGTGATCTAACAATCTCTCCCTTTGGATCAAGATCATTACTAAAAAGATTTTTGCAATTCAGTCTTCTTCTTCAGCTTAGAAGATGCAATCTCTTTCTCTAGCTCTGAAATCAGCATGTCTTCAGAATACTTGCTTTTGAAGAGTTCAATCTTGGACGTGATTCTTGAAACATGTGATCTTTGCCATTTTTTGTGTAGTCATTCTCCCCCTTTTTGATGATAAGTGCACTGACTTCATCAAAACTTTTTGTAAGAAATGTCCTTCAGTTAGAGCCTCAGATTCGTCAATTCATAAGATATTCATCTAGATCTTTGCAAATCCAGACAAAATAAGCGTGTAACACCTGAATCAACAAATGAATCAGTTAACATGTCTGTCAGTAACACTAAGTCACTGTGTGTAACGAATACACATTGGAAAGGAGCTGTTTGATGTTGACTCCCTCAGGGCTTCCATTTAATCATCTAAACACCACAAAGTAATTTCTATAAACGTTATGACAAAGAAACTAATTTCTTGTGTGTTCGTGCTTGTGATAGAAAGAATTAAGCACTTGATGATTGCTTATAAGCTCAAAATTGTGTAAACCACCGAGACAACGGTAAGTTAAACACAGACTCAATGTGCATGATTGAAGTGCGAAGGTGGGGCATACTTCCTTCTTTTCAATATCCAGATTTTCCAAATGAAAATCAGATAGCATATGTGCTGCATCCCCATTGAAAATGTGAAACACTTTCTTGTTGAGAAGAAAATGAGTAGATAGTGAGGTTTGATCAAGAGTTGGCATGGGCTAGTTGCCTGTTTCAATAATGATCACCAAAGAATTGTGAATCACTATAATGGTGGCTACCCGGCTCAGAAAAAGTTGGTGCAGAGTTGTGATATTCTTTTAACTCTGTTCTCACACGCTCTTTCTTTTAAACATTTTGCTCACTTTAATCACACTCATTTCTTTTCGCTTTGCACACTCAATCACTAAGGATTAACTTCTTGGGTAGAAATCACTGGTTAAGGTGATTCCATAGAAGTTGTGTTAATCCTAGCACAATGAAATCCTTGTTTTCCTATTATGCATATGATGCTCAGAATGGTTTAACTATTTCAGTTAAAACACAAAGTGGATCTTGAAAACATTTAAAGTCACGCTTCCAATTCCTGAATTCGTTTTGATAATCGGGAAGTGGTTTGAACATTTAAGAACAATGTTTTCTATGATTGAAAGTTGTCCTTCTTTCAACCATATATGAGATGAAGATTTAGAATTATACCTTTACGTACGATCTTTCATCTCATGAAGCTAAGCGTAAAGTCATAAACATATGTACTTGAAAGCTTCTCTCAAACTTCTGCAAAAGTCCTATGTCAAGTCAAAGTAAAATTTATTCACTTAAATTGAAAAGACAAAAAGCAGTAAAAACTTTTTAAAGTACGAGTTCTGATCAGAAATAATCAGAAGTCATATCCGTACTCCCCTTTTGTCTTGAAGAGCTCCCCCTAAATTCTTGCATTACAAAAAAATGTGGCATTAAAAGGTACATGCAAAATTTTATGAGCTCCCCCTCGAAGTAATATTGACCACTTGTCAATATCTTCTCATACTCCCCCTTGGTTCATGAACAGAATAGAGAAGTGCAGATATCAATCAGAGTTAAGAATGAAGAAATGATGAAAAAGTATACAATTTAGAAAACTTTGATAGGTAACTACTGATTAAATCTTTAGATTTAGCATACCAAGCTTAGAGACAAGAAAGGTAAACCTCTTTTCGTCTAAAGGTTTGGTAAACAAATCGTCAAGTTGATAATCAGTTTTTACAAAGAAAAGTTCAATTGTTCCTTTTTCAACATGATCTTTAATAAAATGATACCTGACGTCTATGTGCTTAGTCTTGGTGTGTTGAACAGGATTCGCTGATATTGCGATGGCGCTCTTGGAGTCACAGTATATCGGGATCTTGTTGAAGTGGAAACCGTAGTCGTGCAATTGAGTTCTCATCCATAAGACCTGAGAACAGCATCTAGCAGCAGCTACATATTCTGCTTCGGCCGTGGAGGTTGAAACACAAAGTTGCTTCTACGATGCCCAACTTACGAGCTTGTCACCGAGGAACTGTACATGTTCCGACGTGCTCTTCCTGTCTAACATACAACCTGAATGATCTGCATCTGTGTAGGTTGTTAGTTCAAAACTAGTATCTTTAGGATACCACAGACCAAGATCTGCAGTGCCCTTTAGATACCTAAATATGCGCTTCACAGCAGACATATGGATTTCTTTAGGATTGGCCTGATATCGTGCACATAAGCATGTTGAGAACATTATATCTGGCATACTAGAAGTAAGATACATTAAAGAACCTATCATCCCTCGATAAGTCCTAACATCAACAGCCTTTCCCGAAGGATCGGTGCCAATCTTAGTACCTGGTGCCATTGGGGTACCAATCGGTTTTGAATTTTCCATTTGGAACTTCCGAAGAATATCCATAATGTATTTTGATTGATTGATAAAAATACCCGATGAAAATTGTTTGACTTGTAATCCGAGAAAGAAATTCATCTCTCCCATCATGTTCATCTGAAATCTAGACACCATAAGGTTTGCAAAATTCTTACAGTACTTAGTATTTGTAGAGCCAAAAATAATATCATCTACATAGATTTGAATTAAAATGATATCGGATTTTTCCTTTTTGATAAACAAAGTGGTATCCACCGTTCCTTTTGAAAAACCAGACTTGACTAGAAAATTGGAAAGGACATCATACCAAGCTCGAGGAGCTTGTTTCAGACCGTAGAGTGCTTTGTTGAGATTGTAGACGTGATTCGGCTTCTCTTGATTGACAAAACCCTCTGGCTGAGAGACGTAGACTTCCTCCTTCAAAATGACATTCAGAAAGGCAGTCTTCACGTCCATTTGAAAGACCGTGAAGTTCTTGTGAGCTGCGTAGGCTAGAAACATTCTGATTGCCTTTAATCGCGCCACAGGAGCATATGTCTCGTCATAGTCAATTCTTTCCTCTTGTCTGTATCCTTTGGCTACTAGTCATGCCTTGTTTCGGATAACCGTACCATCTTCGTCTTTCTTTATCTTGAAAACCCACTTCGTACCTATAATGGTTTTACCTTGAGGCTTTGGTACGAGTCTCCAGACTTGAAGTGCATCGAACTGATTCAACTCTTCTTGCATTGAGATCACCCATTCTGGATCAGCAAGTGCCTCTGATACGCGTGTTGGCTCGACCTTGCTCAGAAAGGAGTCATGCATGCAAATGTTCATTGATGCTGACCTAGTTTGCACCGGTTTTGAAGGATCGCCAATGATCTGGCTTATCGGGTGCTCTTTGGTCCATTTATGTTTATGAGGTAGTGGATTATATGAATGTAAGTCAATTGTATCATCTATAAATCCACTTGTACCTTCTTCATCTTGTTCAGGAGGAATGATGATTGCAGTTGAAGTGGTAGGTTCAGAAGTCTCAGCAGGTACAGCTTGTTCCGGCTGTGGATGGATCTGTACAGAACATCTTACTGGTTCAGCTACTTCTGTCTCTTCATCACATGGAACTTCTTCAACTGTTGGAGTCGGCATTTGAATTGGAACTTCTTGTTGAATCGGGGCGTTGGATTCAATAGGAACATCTGAACTGGTTGGATGAGTAGTCGTTAAGTCTTCCATCCTGTCAACCATAACAGATTTCTTTACATTAGATCCAAGAAATTCATCATAAAACAATTCAAATAATAAGTCTAAATCAGATGTATGATTAGTTGACGTTGATGCTTCATCTGATTTATTCTGTTGAGACGCAGGTTCTGGACTGATTTGCCCAGAAGCTAGTACTCCGGTTATAACGGGTTCTGAACTGTGTTGTTCGGAAGCCATCTCTTCATCAAACGTGACGTTGATGCTTTCAATCACCGTCTTGGACTTCTTCAGATAAACACGGAATGCAGTTGATGTCGAGGAATAACCAATGAAGATGCCTTCGTCCGCCTTGGCACTGAACTTGTTGAGACTCTCCCTATCGTTTAGCACGAAACACTTACACCCAAATATATGGAAATATTTGATTGTCGGTGTTCGGTTGTTGATTAAAGCATAAGGAGTCTTCTTGAATCTACGATGTATCATGGAGCGATTCTGTGTATAGCACGCGATCGATACAGCTTCAGCCCACAAAAATAGAGGTAAGTCTGATTGACTTAGCATAGTACGAGCAGCCTCGACTAGCGTACGATTTCTTCTTTCGACCACTCCATTTTGTTGAGGCGTACGAGCAGTAGAGTATTGATGTGAAATCCCGACAGATTCGAGATATTCTTCAACCTTTTGGTTCTTGAACTCTGTGTCATTGTCTGTTCTTAGAAACTTGACCGGTTTTTGCAGATTCACCTGGGTCGTCTTTAGGAATGTGATGAGAACATCTGGTGTCTCATCCTTTGAACGTAGAAACTTGACCCATGTGTATCGCGAGTAATCGTCCACGATCACGAGTATGTACTTCTTTCCGCCTAGACTCTGAGTTCGCATCGGACCGCATAAGTCCATATGCAATAACTCTAACGGAGCGCTTGTACTCGGTTCAGGCTTTGGTTTATGAGGTTCCCTCTTCATCTTTCCCTTTTCACATGTTACACAAAGATGTTCTCTTTCATATTTGAGCGTTGGAAGTCCTTTGACGAGCTTTCCACTGACCAGATTGTTGATGTACCTGAAGTTGAGGTGGGAGAGCCTTCGATGCCATAACCAACTTTGTTGCATCGAGGCTTTCGTCAGTAGACAAACCTGCTTGTCAGTCTGGATTTTTGACAAGTTAATTGTGTAGAGGTCTGACTTTCTTGTGCCGACCAAGAGTTCTTCGCCTTCTTCAGTGCGAATTGAACACGTCTTGGCTTTGAAATTGACCTCTAAGCTTTTGTCACAGAACTGCCCGATACTGAACAGGTTGTGCCGTAAGCCTTCAACATAGCTCACCTTCTTTATCGTGACATTGTCATGTTGTACATCACCATATCCCATTATTGGATAAAACTGGTCGTTGTCGAATCTGACTGATCCGCAATACTTCTCTTTAAAGTTGGACAACATATATTTTTGTCCAGTCATATGCTTGGAGCATCCGTTATCCAAGTACCACATATAACGGATCTGCACAAGAGAAATAATGAAACAATTGATTTAAATAGTCTTAAAACAAAGATGGAATTAAGACTCTTGAGCATTGAGGAGCGGGTCTTGAACTGAGGAGTTCAAAATCCATATTCTCTTAAGTGCGGGGTGTTCAGAAACTATTGTTTTGTCTTTGAAGTGCGGGTTTTGAACTTGTTGTATTCAAGAACCTATTTACTTTGAGGAACGAGTCCTAGACTGTTTTGTCTAGAAGTCATATCTGTAAGCTCCCTTTTTAAACTTGGTGTGTCTGCAACACAGATTTAGCCTTAGGTACCCACTGGAATTTGGGTCCTACTGTGTTAGCACAAGATTTTGGTACCCATTTCAAATTGGGTCCTCTTTTCTTTTGAAATGCATTTGAAGCATTAGAATGAGATGAATGCACATGATAATTGCCAAACCAATCTTCAGAATCTTGACAAGAAGTAGAAATATGTCTATCATAAATAGAAGACTTTCTAGAAAATAAAGATAACTGAAATAATTGTTTCATTGTATATTGTTTACGAGAAACAACAAGTTTTGAGTTCAAAATATCAATATCAACAATTAAGACATCTTTACTAGGCGAAGTCTCACTACAATTAACACTAGAAAACAATTTAACAGTCTTGTCAAGCTTCTGTTTCGGTTGCCACAGAGATTTAACTTCTGGCCTTTGCTTGCTCAGATCTGAAACTGGTGAGTTAGACTTTTGAGCAACAAACAAATGTTTCTTCTTCGGATTACCAGTAGTGTTTGGTTTCTGTGAATGCTTAGATGTAATCTTACCTTTAGCATTTTTAGCTTTCACAAAGACTGAGTTATCAACTTTCGTTGATTTTACACTGTTAACAGGCATACTGGTTTTTCATAAAGATTTCTTAACAAAAGATGAATGGTTAGGAAGTTTTGCATTAAAGTCAAATTGATTAGAACAATCATCTAAACCACCGTCAGCGTTCAGAAAATCAAACCCTTTATTTGCTAAACCAAACATATCCTCAGAGTTTGAAGCCTTAGAAATAATAACATTTTTTAACACAGTTGAAAAAACTTTTTGTTCAATATTCATCAAAAGTCTTTCATCTGATAAAGAATTCTCGAGTTCAGAAATTTTACGTTCTAAAACGAGAGGAGGAACATATAGTTTACCTTGAATAGGCTTTGTCTCCATTTCTTTTTCAGAATAACTTTGAAAGAAATCACTGGAAAGAGTTTTCTTCTTTTGATATATTGGATTTTCATTATAACTATTATTCATCTTCGCATAAAAAAATGGAAGGTGAACTTTAGATGATTTCAAACGTTTTTCAGTTTCGTTGGCTTCATCCTCTTCTGATAGTTTAGTCCAGAAAGTTTTAAACTCAGGGATTCGTCGAGCTAATTTCATAGAAAGATGATCATAAAGTGCAGGCACTTCAGACATTCCTTTTTGAAGACAGTGAGAATTCTTATAACCGATTCCCCATCTCTCTATTTCCTCTTTGGGTTTTTTCAGATGAATAGTCTGTTCAGTTTGACCCATTTTGTATAATTCTCTTCCAAACTTTTTAATTTACCAAGTAAAGAAAAGTTTTCTTTGGTACAAGAAGAATGCAATTTTGTAAGCTCATATATATCAATCTCACTTTTTGTCAGTTTAGACTTGAGTTCAGAATTCTCTTTAAGAATTATTGTCTTTTCCTTTGCGTTGGTGTCATTATCTCTATGTAAAACCTCAACCAATACTTTCTTCTCAGCAATTTCATCGCTAAGTATCTGCATCAATTGGTTTTTGTCAGTTATAACACCATTTTCTCACTTAAGTTTCGACTCTAACTCTTGTTGTTTTAAATTCATGGCATGCATTTTATTTATGAAATCTGAATATGATAAATCACATGCCTCCTATTCTTCATCATCTGATTCTTGCTTTCCCATCAAGCACATGTTGACGGCTTCATTCTTCTCTTCCTCCTCTTCTTCCTCGTCTGAATGATCGAGCCAGTATTCATCTTCAGCCATCAGTGCCTTACCAGCCTCCTGTTTCTTTGCAAGAAGCATCTTGTTCTTGTAATAATCGGAGTTTCTGACTTTTGGTCTTCGACAGTCTCTGGCATAGTGACCTGTTTTGCCACAGTTGTAGCACGTTGGTGGTTCTGTCTGACTGGATCCTTCAGCTTTAAACTTTCTCTCTTCTGGTTTCCTCTCCTCTATTCTCTTTCCTTCAGACTGATATCTTCTCTCTTCAGGTTTCCTCTCCTCTATTCTCTTTCCTTCAGACTGATATCTTCTCTCTTCAGGTTTCCTCTCCTCTGTTCTTTTCCCTTCAAATCTCTTTCCTTCATATCTACTTCCTTCAACCCTTTCCTTGTGGATGTAGTTGTTCGGACCAGAAGAATATCTCTGACTGTTTGAACTTGGCTTTGTGTAAAACTTTTTCTGAAAAGCATTTGACAGCAGAATCATTGCTTGCTTCAGTTGTTCATTTTCATCCATGTCAGAGTTTTTATAAGCTACATCTTCTTCTGATTCATACATAATTGTCTTGTTCTTCTTCTTCCTGACAACAAGAGCAACTGTGTCGTCAACTGTCTTTCCTTTCTGCCTCTTCTCATCTAGAATTTCATCCACCTCTTCTTCATTTTGTCTGAGGGTTTCATACACCTCATGAAGTGGAATCTCATTCAGATCCTTGATCTGCTTCATCTTCCTGGCAAATCTTTTCCATTCCGGTTGTAAAATACTTAGAAATTTGACGTTCAGCTCAATTTGAGATTTGTGGACCTTGTTCTTGCTTAGATCGTTCAGCAAAGTCACAAACCTGTCATAGGTTTCTTCTAAAGATTCTCCCACTCTGCCTCTAAATTCTTCATAATTATTTAGGCAGTTAGAGATTTTAAGCTGATTCCCAACCTTTGAACCCAGCATCATCTTCTCAAGCTGATCCCACATTTCTTTGCCGGAGGCCTTGTAGCTGTCAATCTTTACATAGATTTCGTTTGGAATTCCTTGTAGAATGTATGACTTAGCTAATCTGTCGCCTTTAGCTCTTCTGAGGTTATCATCTTCTAGCTCATGATACTTAAGTTCAACCTGAGTCGGCACTGTTCCAACCAAACGAGTCGTCATAACTGGTTTCATAACCCCTTCTTCTATAGATTTCATGATGAAATCACCCAGCTCATGTCTGTCAATAAAGTTCAGGAACCTATCTTTCCACTGTTCGTATTCTCCTTTAAAGAGAACTGGTGGCTTGGAGTCAGTTCTGATTGCAAGGGCTTCTCTGGATGTCATTCTGATGAAAAATTCTAAGTCTGGAAAAACTTTGCGTTTTGAGAAGGTTTGCGCGAGAGATTGATTGCGCAAAGTGAGGTTTGCGTGACTAGTGGGTTGCACAAACTTAGGTTTGCGTATCACGTGGGTTGCGCAAAGTGAACTTTACGTTTCAAGTTGGATGCGCAAAGTGAGCTTTGCGTTTCGAGAGGGTTGCGCAAACTTGACTTGGCTTTTCGTGAAGAGATGAACACGTGAACTGAGGTTTGCGTTTCAAGAGTGTTGCGAGAAGTGGACTTTGTGTGATGCTTGTGTTGCGCAAAGTAAGCTTTGCGTATCACGTTGGTAGCGCAAAGTAAGCTTTGTGTATCACGTTGGTAGCGCAAAGTGGACTTTGCGTGTTGAGTGCGTTGCGCAAAGTAGGTTACGCAAAGTGAGCTTTGCTTGAGTTCGTCTTCTGGTTTGCGCAAGTTCGTCTGTTCTTTGATAATTTCGACTTTTCAACCTGTTTTTCCAAGATTAACAGACCCAAACTCTACCAATATGACTACAAACACTTCTAGAACTGATTGTGACCACTCGATCTCGATAAAAAACACTTTTTTTAAAATGTAAATCGATGGCACAGTAACTTTATAAACTCGACTTTCTGACCACAAAAATCACAAAATGGAACTCGATTTAAGCTTTAAACTGAAATCAAACACTCACAACTCTATCTAGCAACCTAATCGATCACAACTTGATCGATTTTAACACATAAAACACTTAAAATCTAGAAATCGATTTTCAAAATAAGAACACAGAGTCGTTTTTCTTAAAACTTGATTTTGATCTATTATCAAGCTCTGATACCAATTGTGGGTCCAACAATGTTTATCAAGTTCTTAGATTAACAACACAATAACGATTACCAACCTGTTTTGATATATAACAAAGGTTACAAGGTTGATCGATTCAAGCTCTAGAATGTGTTCTCTGTTTTCTCTCTGATTTACACCTTTAAGTGTGTGTTTTGTGTTCTTGATAATATCTGATCTAGAGAGCTGTTGAGATACACAATATCTAATCTACCTAATAACTAAATATCTAGATACTTTAATATCTAGATATTATCCTAGATAATATCTATTACAAAGATATTAAATAACTAACTATAATAAACTAACTAAACTAATAACTAACTAACTAGATTAATTACTTAAACAATACAATAACAAACAATTACTTTGACATTTATTACAAACAAACATAGACTTTAATATCGAGTAATATCGAGAGTCGACGTTCCGACTTTAGCTTCATATTGCGATCTTCAGATTGGATGATCTTGAATCCAATAGATATGTGATCTAACATGTTGCACTTAGGAAAAATAGAGTCCATTCTGTAGTATTTGCTAAAGATGAGTTAGAAACTAACATTTCTGAACTTAAGGCTAAAGAAATGGAAGCATGGGCATTTACTACTTTGTAGATGGCAATGGGAGAAAATGTTATACCTGAGATTGTGTCAGAAAAGACAGTTGCATGTATTTGGGGCTTGAGAATTTATATCTCAACAAAACTTTGACCAACAGATTGTTACTGATGCGGTCGTGTCTCTTCTTCAAAATGAAATAAGGCACAACCATTAAAGCTCATATGACTGAATTTGAAGATATTATGAAGTTGAAGGCAACAGATGCGCTTCTTGCTAAAGATGAAGAAGCACTTGCTATGATCCTATTGTATTCACTTCCCAAGAAATATTCTCAATTCACTAACAGTTTTATATATGGAAGAGAAACTCTTTCTCTGTCTGATGTGAAAACATGAATGATTTCTGAAGATCAAAGAATTCAAATGAGAATCGGTAACAATCTCATGGAGAACAATTACAGTAAAGCCCTACTTGCTGACAGAGGCCGAGACGATCAGTAGTCTTCAAGAGGAAGAAATCATGGGCGCTCTCAGTCCCGCCGGCCTGGTTCTTGTGGGAAATCAAAGACACATGCAACTGTAACTATTGCCACAAGCCAGGTCATTGGGTGAAAGATTGTCCGAGTCTTAAAAACAAAGATACAGACAACACTGAATCATCAACCGTTGCAGCCAAAGAGGAGCAAGATGGATTCTCTGCCACAGTTACACCACCGCAAGGTGACAGGCGATGTGTGTTAGATACCGGTGCATCTTTCCATATGACACGATTTTGAGACTGTTTCTCTACCTTCGAAAAAGTTGAAGGTAACAATATTTATATGGGAAACAATACTTCGTGTGTTACTAAGGGTATCGGTACTGTGCAAATCAAGATGTTCAATGGTTGTATTAGGACATTTAATGATGTCAAGTTTATTCCATTCATGACTCGTTCCTTGATCTCTGTTGGACAAATGTCCAAATTGGGTTGCAAGATTCGGATTGAATATAGGAGGTTGCGCATCTCCCGATGGATTATTATCGTAATGAAAGGCGAACAGGCAGAAAACAATCTTTTCCACTTGATTGGCAAAACTATTTCTTCTGAATCATGTGTGGCCGAAAGCTCAAAGAATCTTGATGTTGCTCGCTTACGGCATCTTCGTTTGGGCCACACATCCGATAAGAACTTAGAAATTTTGCACAAGCGAAAACTCATTAAAGTCGTCATACCTGCTAGCCTGGATTTTTGTTCGGGATGTGTCAAAGGAAAGCAGACGCGTGATTCTTTTGGGGTTGGAAAACACAAAACTAAAGAAATTCTCGATTATGTTCATACAGACGTCTGGGGACCATCCAGTACAACATCCATCAGTAGAGGTAGATACTTCATTTCGTTTATTGATGATTTCTCACATAAGCTTTGGGTGTATGTGTTGAAGTTAAAGTAAGATGTCTTCGATACGTTAAAGACTTGGTTGGCACGAGTAGAGGTTGAGACTGGCAAGAAGTTGAAAGTCCTGAGATCTGACAACGGTGGAGAATTTACTAGTGGTAACTTCAAAGACTTTTGTTCGCGTAAAGGCATCCACCGTCACTACACCACACTTGGCGACCCTCAATCTAATTGGGTTGTCGAGTGGATGAATAGGACTTTTCTTGAAAAGGTCCGATGCATGTTGTCGACATCGAGATTCCCCAAAACTTTCTAGCCCAAAGCACTTTACACTACGGTGAACATTATTAATAAGTTCCTTGTTCGACCATCGGGGGAAAGATTTCGGAGGAGGTTTGGAGAGGTAAAAGAAACATCTGTCTGAAATACATACGTGTATTTGGTTTTCCTGTTTATTTTCATGTTTCAGACCATGACAAGTTGAATCCTAAAGCCACCAAATGATTCTTGCTCGACTATACAAATGGTATCAAGGGTTACCGAATCTGGAACCCCTTAACTCGTAAAGTGATTCATTCTCGACATGTCACATTTGATGAATCATTCCTGTCGAAGTCACAAGATCCTCAGTCCTCTCAAAATCCGGAAGTCGTTACTATTGTTGCTCCTACTGTCGATGATACGGAGATAGTAGACAGTCCTTATATTCCCAGTTCATCCACTCTTGGTATTAGCTCAGAATCACCTGTTAATGTTGAAGAAGTCAGTCCGCCAGTGACTTCTACTAGTGATTCTGAAGAAGAGATTCTGAATGATGGTGGATACCAAGGCGATACAATCCCAGTTATTGCACCTACCAGGCATAGTCAAAGAACTATTCGTCCGCCTAACAGGTATGGAGATTGAGATTTTACTACCATGAGTTTTACAGATCAGCTGGAGTTTTGCTTTGCATGTAGGGCAAGATGAGCCGCTTGATATAAAGGAGGCGTTGGCCTCGACCCACAGTTCTAAATGGATTGGAGCCATGCAAGAAGACATGGAAGCTCTCTCGAAGAATAGCACTTGGGACTTATGTCCATTGCCGAATGACAGTCGTGCTATTGGCTGCAAGTGGGTTTTCAAAGTCAGATATGACAATCGGTACAAGGCTCGTCTTGTTGCTAAAGGCTTTGCACAACGGAAAGGTATCAAGTATGGCGATATTTTTGTTCCCATTGTACGTTATACATCTATTCCTGTTCTTTTAGCGATTGTGGCTATTCATGATTTGGAGCTAGAACACTTAGATGTGAAGACCGCCTTCCTACACAGAGACTTGGAGGAAACTATCTATATGAAGCAACCTGATGGTTTTGTTTCCGAAAGCAAACTAGAATATGTATGTAAACTCAAGAAGTCCCTTTATTGACTTAAACAATCGCCTCGTTAGTGGTATAAGAAGTTTGATTTGTTCATGCTCAATCTAGGATTTGAGCGAAGTGAAAAAGACGCTTGTGTATATGATAGACAAAGCGGTGGCGTTTTCCCTTATTTATTTCTTTATGTAGATGACATGCTTATAGCCTGCAGGGACCGGTCAAAGATCGAACGTTTGAAAGATAAAGTAAAATCAGAACTTGAATGAAGAATCTTGGCGCGACGCAGAAG
The DNA here is from genome assembly GCA_954870635.1 of Arctium minus. Taxonomy (NCBI): domain Eukaryota; kingdom Viridiplantae; phylum Streptophyta; class Magnoliopsida; order Asterales; family Asteraceae; genus Arctium; species Arctium minus. Next base: position 151,493,986 of record OX941081.1, read on the forward strand.
ATTTTGGGCATGTAAATCGTGCGGGACAGAAAGTACCGAACACTTAGATTGACACAATGGGCGTATATTCAAAAGATATTGAATTGGTTCAATTTTGATGGTGCCAAGACGTCTAGCACTCTGCTACCGAAGCACATCAAGATTATAAATGAAGATTGTCCGAAGGATGACAAGGGAAAGGCCAAAATGTCAAAATTTCCATATGCCAGTGCGGTCGGGAGTCTCATGTACGCCATGATGTGTACTCGTCCCGATCTCGCACATTGTGTCAGATTGGTGTATCGGTTTCTCTTGAATCCGGGTCGATCACATTGGGCAGCCGTTAAAACGACATTCCGATATTTGAAGGGAACTGAGACGCATGATCTTATATTTGGTTTGCACAATGACTGTGAAATTGTTGGATTTTATGATTCTGACTATGCAGGTGATCGAGTAGGTTGGAGATCCACTTCCGATTATGTTTTTACATAGGGTAGAACAACCGTCAGTTGGAGATCACGGTTACAGTCCATTGTTGCAATGTTAACCACAGAATCTGAACTTGTTGCGGCAGTTGAGTCTGCAAAGGAAGCAGTCCATTTAAAAAAATTGATGAATGTCTTAGGCTTCGAGCAACCTTCTGTGCACATTTTCTGCGATAATCAGAGTGCCATCCATTTGACAACTAATTTGGCTTTCAGTTCCCGGACAAAGCACATAAATGTGCATGATGCATATCTTATGAGATTACATGAAGCAAAGATTTTCTATTTGAAGAAAATCCTGACAGACGACAATGTCACTGAGATGTCCACGAAGTCGCTACCGCTAGCCAAGTTTGAGCATTGCTCAAACTTGATCCAACTCCATTTGTGTTAGTGTCGTTGGGCACTTTTCTCAAGAGAGAGAATATTTTACTACAGTTGACAGAATGACATCATTGAAAAAATTACTTTGTTAAGTGATTAGAGCTTTGCTTATGCTCTACTTTGTTTAGTGGATTGTGCATTTGAGGTTATTTGTTTGCTTGTGACTTTGACGGATGATGGCCATGCCGAAGCTCGTCATGGTTAGAATGCAGATTGCTACCTCGTGCCAATTTACTTTGCTATCTACTGTTGGAAGAACTTGCGTATTGGTTGAATTGGGATTCGTTTCGTTATCGAGGATCTTGTGCATCATGGTGGAGTGTTGTAATATAAAATTATATTACAATTGATGATACACAAGATGACAAAGCCAACTTGGTCACCACTCAAACTTGGTCATCTTTCAAAAAACTTGGTCACCACTCATACTTGGTCACCACACCTCATACTTGGTCCCTATTTCTCTTATGGTTATAAATAATCCTTAAACTCCAACATTATTGATCATCCCTTTCTTGAGCTTCTCTAGACATAACACACCAACAATACTCTCCCTAGTATATTCTTTCAATATACTTAGTTTATGTGAGGTCGAGAGTGTTTTGGATATTCGGTGGTGTTCGTGAAGTTTTCATTAGGCGATCGTGGATCTCAAGATCCTTGTACAAGCACTTGTAATCTTTCTTGGTTGGTAATAATATTCTTGCCTTGTCTCTTTGGTAGATGTACACTATCACACCGATAGTGGAACCACGTTAAATCCCGGTGTTACTTGTTTTGAACATGCTATAATTATAGATATTAACGTTTTTATTACTATCTATATTTCGTGGGTTTATTATTCTACGTTAGAAAATTATTGTGCAACATCTAGATTATTGTTATCCGCATTCTTTGTTGGGTTAATTGTACACTTAGATTTCTACTCGTTTGGTACCTTAGAAATCATTTACTAGCATTGTATTTGTGAGTCACACATTTTTACGTAACATATATACATAAGATGAATCATGAAACTAATATAAAGTATATAAGAGTTCATATTTGTAAGGATAGAAATCATTAGGGTACGAAGAAGGAAGGATGTTTCAGAGACAAAATCCCTAAGGAGAGGTTTATGATTTATAGACGTGGTTGCTAACTAACTGATCATAGGATATTCTGGGAGATCTTAAAGTTCTCGCTTTTCCAACGGACTATATGCTTAAAACATCTAATTGGATGTGGGATATAACTAATTTTCGGAAATCTTTACAGGATATGGGTCGATAAGACATTGCAAAAACGCAATGGGAATTAAGGTTGTTGATGTAGTTGCTATTTGTTCATTTTTGTCTCAATTGGATCGGTGTTCATTGTACCACTTTGTGTGTACAAGATGGGAAATAATGCCAATATCAAAGATTGAAGAGGGCATTACGCAAATAATTTGATCAACAGAAGATAATCATCAAGATAAATCTCTTGTGGTCTTTCTGTTTAGTGCTAGGTTTTAGTAAATATAATCCTAGATCTATTCACACCTATATACAAGATTTGAAGTTCTTAACTCTGTGTCATTTTTGTAGTAGTTTATACGACGATCTTTTCTCTTTAAATGGAAACAAATGTTTATTGATTTCGAAATAAATAAGATGCAATTAACCCTAGAACTTTAAATATATATTTAGAAATACCGACACTATAATTTTGCAGAAGGCTTTATTCTCCAAATAACAAAGTGAGGGATAGAAATTTTAACTAATTTATATTTATGCCAAATTCACGTTCATATATATTACTATTATTGGCTCTTTATATAAGTAAATTTGTTCGAGCTTACTTCAAATAATTTAAATATCTTCCATTGTAAGAGATCTCATAAACAGATGAGCTATCAAATGATTAATGAAGGTATACAAAAAAGTGATTGAGAGAAGCTTTCACCAAACTTATACAATTATACATACGTGTTGCATTCAAGAAGATCTTGATTGATCTTCGTGGCTTGACTCGGAGGGGAACTACAACCATAAAGGCCTCCTTGAAAGTCGTGGAAGCTCCTCAATCTTTTGCCAAGAGGGAATTCGAAAATCGATGCCTCATGGTCGGGGCGTGGAGTTTGTTATACTCTAATCAACCTATTTGATAAATTTTGTATAGTAAGTATTATGGAATAAAGTCTCTCCTCTTTCTTCAGGAAGAGTTGGGATGGTAAAATCCGAGAGCGATGTATAGTTTATGCCACGTCATGTACAAGTCAGTGTTCCTCCGATTTCGCCATCCCAGTGAGCTTTCTGGTTGTTGGTGATCATTGAACGTAGTTGGAGCTTTCTGGTTTGTTTGTATATAACTGCAGTAGGAGTTTGTTTGTGGTTTTGAATCGTTGTATATTCTATTAGTTATGTTGCTTTATGGTTTGTGCCTTTTTATGTTTGTTTTTTTCCTTGAGTAAATTATGATTTTCGTCCCTAGTCTTTAAACATTGCTTTTTTTTTGTCATTATGGTTTTCATTTTGTTTCTCTTTTCGTCCTTAGTATTAACTCTGTTAGAAAAAGTCTATTAACTCAGGGTATTTTGGTCTTTTGCAATCTTTTTAATGTTCTATTAAAATTTAATAAGAAATGTATTATATATATATATACACGACACAGAGCACGACTACCACCGACTAATTGACTCCATACCCACCATTTCCGGTCAACTTCATCACCGTTTTCTCCATCGTAGATCATCGCCTCGGAGCATTGTCCTCTATTGTTCCAACCTCCATGACCACCAATGCCTTCTCGCAGCACCACCCCATCCCCCATTTTTCCTAGTTGTTTTCAGCCCCTTTCACAGGAAGCAATTTACATACATAGGGACATGGTTGTTTGATCCCCAGCGGCTAAACTTGATGCCTGCTACCACCAGAACAAGGATCGAGAAAAAAGGGATGAAGGGGACTAAGATCAAAGGGATATGTCCAATCTTTGAGTTTAAAATCGAGATTTTTGCTCCTGTATTTTCATCTCGAGTGACTGAACCAGAAGCAACCTATTAGGCGTCGTATGTTGCTTGTTTCAGAACCAACACTCACTAAATTATCGACCCTGTGTTTCTAGAAATGATTTTTGGTAAAAAAAATTTTTTGAAAAAGATAGGTCAAGGTTTTCATTTTTAGGTTTGATTCAACTTCAAATGAGTTTTGCCTTTTGATGATGAATGATGAAAGATGAATAGGTTTGTGATTCAACCTTAAGGGTTTGTGATTCAACTACACATGGGTTTTTTGATTTTTTGGGTTTCCTACTGTGATTTTGATTCAATCTAATGGACAGGTGCACCATCAAGAGATTTCCATTAATGGGTTTGGTTTGGGTTTAGTTTGGGTTGGATTTAAGAGTAAAAGGGGATTTTGAGAAAGGGTTACTGGGAAAAAAAAGAAGAAAAAAAAAAAGAAGTTGCAACTGGTTGATGGGTATGAGGGATTAGATAATGTTTCAGAAGGGTGTGAACCTGAGGGGAGAAGAAGGTGATGTTTTTGGTCAAGAAAAAGGAATATTAAGAAGGTCACATGGTGGTGGGTAAGGGTGTGGCCATGTGTGTTTTATTTAGTCTAATGTTTTAATCTAATAAAAGAAAAAGGAAACTAAAAAAAATATAAAATGACTAATGCCCGGAATTTAACAAACTTATATAACAGAGTTAGTTTGAGGGACGAAAAACGAAATGAAATGGAAACCACAATGACTATAAAAGCAAATTTTAAAGACCAGAGACGAAAATAGTTATAAATATCAAACCATAAGGACAAAAAACGTAGTTTACTCTTTTTCCTTTCTATCGGTCATCAAAGAGTCGGAAATTAATATTTGAGAATACAATGATCTAAGTTGAACATTTTAATAGTTAAGGGACCATTCTTATCCAGGATTTGTAATAACTAACCACCTCTACAAGCGACATTTATATAATGGTTCCTAAGGTGGAAATCATGTGGGACAATTAATAGAGTTGTTTTATATAGAAGGATGATATAATGAACTTGGCTTTACAATGTCGATGTGGGAACATTTCACCAACATGAGAACCACATTTCAAAGACAATTGTCCAAGATTTTTTCAATTAACTTTTAATATATAATTATTGTTGTAGGATAAGTGTGTCATCGTCTAAAGGATATGACGATAGAGATAAAGATAGAGATAGAGATAGAGATAAATATATCAGAGTTAGATTAGAACTAAAATATCTCGTGGTTATCTACTTGTATCTCATCCCTATTTAAAGGGCTTATGATTAATGAGAATTGACAGATTTCCTCTCTCTATTCTATTGTTATTTCGTTTCGTTTCGTTTTCCCGTTAACACGTTATCATCACGTAAGCTCGAATATTAGCTTCTAACTGCCACTATCTGCCGCCACCAAACTAAACACCTGCTACCATTACCGCTGCAGATCAACATCCTGTTAATTTTATTCAAGTACGTATACTTATTCTCTATATACGGTTTGTGCTAATTGTACGTTTGAATTTTTTTTTTTACTACCATGATTCATGAATTTTTTTTCTTTCTAAATATGCACATTGTTTGCTTAAATCTCAACCCCGTAGCATCATGCAACTCCGTCCATTTTTTTTATTTTGAGAGAAATAATGTTAACTTGTTTTTTTTACCATTGAGATTGAATTCGGTATAAAATAGAGGTTGGACGTAGTGAAATAAGAGAGAATGACGACCGGTTAGGGTTTTTGAGAAATCCATCATTTGTTAGAACAAATCCTTTGAATTTCTCTATATTTATGTTATATAATATATTTAAAAAAAAAGAAAAAATTCCTTCAGTTTTTTTTAATATGTATTTAATAGTTCATCTTTCTTTCAATCATAATTTTATATTATTTTTGTTGATTGAATTTGTTAAACATTGTGGTGTAAATATTTTAGTCGTATTGATAAAATTACGGATTTAGTTAATATTGATTTGTTTGTTAATTGTTCTTTATTTAATATCTATTTATTTTATTACTATTATTTTAATTCAATACCATTTAATTTATCAATGTTAATTGTTATTTATTAACTTATTTTATTGGATGTGCTTAATTTAATTGTTAATTTTATTTACTTACATTAGTTTAATTTATTTCGAATGATTTATCTTACCCAAATGTTTATCTTAATTAATAATTGCTATAATTCAAGTGATTATCTTGTTTATGAGTTCCTACTCATTAATCTCAATATTTTAAGTTATCTTTGGAATTTACAGTTCCAACCCCAATAACTTTAATTTGTTATTTTGACAAAAGCTCTAAAAATAACATGAAAATGTTAAATTCAAATATTTATTTTGATTATGGGTTCCTACTCATTATTTTTAACCATAATTCATATTTGAAAGTTACACTTTCAACCCCATATTTTTTGGCATCGTGCCAAAAGCTCCCATAATGTTGATATGCTAATAATTCTGATTTTGATTTCATTTTTGACCTCATGTCAAAATCTACCAATTAAAGAAATCGCAAGATATCGAAAGGATTTTGTCAAACGGGTGTAAATAACCCTAAGGTTTCTAGGGACTTAAGAAATCCATATGATTCCCCTACTACCTGGAAATCCAATAGATTGAGTGATTTCTTTTTCGCAAATTGAAATATTGATGAAGTATTATCAATAAAATTAAAGCATACAAAATCCAATATTGTTATGATAATGAAATTTCATAACCATAATCCATTTTCTTATCAAAAAGAAAATATATATTATCCTTTATATATGTAAATGGTTGAAACAACTCATCCAAAAATCAACGTCGTAAACTCAAAGGAATCTGAATGAGTATATAAACCTCCTTTTGAAAAGGTACAAGAAAATACCTAAAATCCAACTCCCTATTGACTCTAAAACCAACCTCTTGAAAAGGTACAAGCAAATACCTTCATGTTTTGAGACGACATATAAATCCTAAATTTCATATGAATACCTTTACTAGAAACCCCCAAAGAAACGTGGGATGTCCCGAAAGGGATAATTGAGAGTACTCATGAATATGTACTTACCGAACTAATCGTACATTGGAATGAAACTCACTTACTCGATTACAAAAAAGGTAACTGATGTCAACAAAGAAATATATCCAAAACGCATCTCAATCTCTGTGGCAAGGAACTCACAGAAGATGACATGATTTTTAACATTATTTCCACCTTTCATATATAAGTAAATATAAATATAAGTTGGAATGCAACTTTTAGACAAACTCATCAACCTAATGAAAGTGGTTGAGAGACATAACAAGGTTCTTTCGAATAACACCACATATGTCAGGATAAAGAAAATTCCCGATATCGATAGTGAAAGTGTTAGAGGTGGAAACAACTCTAAAGGATTGTGAGTTAAAAACAATTTCACACATGTGACATTTCTGCACCATGTGGACGAGACCCTATAAAGGGTCAGGGTATTGGTAAGAGTCATGAAGGATTTTTCAACACCTGAAGTAGGATACAACTACTACCCAGGTGATAATGGACAATCAAATAAGATATACACTAAAAAGTGCTTCTATCAAAAAGGGAACACGTTGAAAATGAAATATAACATATTTGTTTTAATATTTAATATTGATTATGCATATGTTTCTTTGAAATTAATTTTAAGTACCAAAATTAATTTATTTGCTAAAGTAAAATAGAATATGTAACCATTATAGATGTAAAGAAATACATCAAAACAAATAAAAAAAATTTAATATTCTCCGTTCCGCTTAGGAATGTATCGAGGAGAATTGATTTTTTTTACATCTCACATAATCTAAAAAAAAAGATAGACTAATACTTATTCCAACCAAAATACTTAGACGATGGACCATCATTTTCTTGTTGGTACAAGATCAATAGGAACCTTGTAAAGATATTTGTATCAAATGGAAATGAAAATGAGCATATATACATAAATTCCAATGAATATGAAAGTAAACATATATCATGGAAACTATGTGTCAAACTAGTAGATTATTGAGTCATCGAAACATATTTTGTCACCAATAAAGAACTTTGGGGCAATGACACATATATGTTTCGACATGACCATGTGGGACACCATGGTTATGACATAGTGACGTGTATTGCAAAATACACATAGACACATTCTCTTTCGAGTGAAAGGCAAAACAAGGCAAATTGCAACTGTTGACTTCTGCAACATAAGAAACAACATTGCTATCATAATATGTCCTCTCGAATACATAAAACTTTTGTATATACCCTAATCCTTAGTCAATACAGGAATGAGATCGTACTAAAGCTAAGGACATTATACAAAAATATTTCATTGTTACAATGAATACAAGGTGATATTTATGGACATAAACATCCAGAATGCGGACCATTAAAGTACTTTATGGTTCTGGTTTCGACACGATGAACGCATGTCGTATTATTGTCCACATGAAATACTGCACTCCTAGCACTAGTTATACATTTAAGGGCTCGCCACCCTTATTATTTCATCAAGTCTACATGACTTGGAATGCTGGAGAATTTACATCATAAGGATTTGATGTTAATTGCATATGTATTAGGATCAATGTAGAGTTTCCTATACCCCATGTGTATATATAAAATGGTCTCATAGAAGTTGTTATCAAAAGAATATGATGACATCTAGGGTATTAGTAATGCGCACCAATTTACCCACATCTACCTGGGATTATGCAATTATTATATGCAGTTTTTTTTTTCGTTTTTAGACCCACTGCTTGCTAACCAGTCTCATGCGTACCAGTTGGTAACTGGATATAAGCCTGATACTTTACATTTACGCATGTTTAATTATATGTGCCAATTGCGCCCCCACAGCGCATCGAAATGGGTCCTTAAAGACGATTTGGTAAATGTTGGATATGAACCCCCAACAATTATCCGCTAATTATAATATTTGACTAGTGATATCTTTACCGCTAGATTTGCGGGTTGTCACTTTCATGAGACAATCTTCCCGTCGTTAGGGGGAGATAGGAAAAAGGATTTTCCATGGGAACGACAGGAAGTGTCATTGAATATTCTCACTCTGTCTCATTTTGATCCCCAAAACTTCACAACGTAATGTTGAAGTCAAACGAATCAGACTCGATACATGATACGTTTAATATTCCAAAAGTGACAAGATCACATATACGAGCTGCAAATATACTCGCAAGGTTAAAAAGTCCCCAACAGGGACACAACGCCACTGGAAAGTACGTTGCAATCACACATAGTGGAGGTGTGGTTGAGGTCGTAGCTACCAAATGGAAGTGGTGGAAGCTACTTGGTTCGATGGATACTATTCTAAAGGAAGAGAATAGTTAGGCACATCCTTTTATCATCAATACATAAAACTTTCATGAGATTGTCTCTAATTATAATTATGTCCATGAATCATCACTGGAGGACGCTCCGAAGTTAATATTGATTCGAGAGATGAATATTAATCTCAAATGAACTATGAGAGTACATATGAGTCGATGGGCAGATCATATATAATCATTGATGATTTATTCGCATATACAATGACTCATAAAATGATTGAGCACGACGATATCGAACCAGACTCAGTTGAATAATATTAACAAAGAGCATATTGTCCTAAATGTAAAGAAACAATCCAGAAAGAATTCTATTATTTGACAAATGATCGGGTATTTGGTCAGGTAGTACTAACCTACCAAGTGTAAAGCCCGTAGGACATAACCGAGTCTTTGTCAGAAAGCGTAACGAGAATAATGAAGTTTTAATATGTAAGGCTCTCCTTTGGCGCAAGGTTTCTCACAACGCCCTGGATTGACCATGAGAAGACTTACTCTCTCGTGATGGATGTTATAACGTTCTGCTAAATAATTAACCTAATAGTTTCCGAAGGACTGGAAATGTAGCTCATGAATGTGGTTACCACATATCTCTACGGGGATCTAGATTTAGAGATATATAAAAGTACTTGATGATATTACATTACCAAAATCAAGTAACTCTAAACCACGAAATGCGTTTGCAATAAAATTGAAACGCCCACTTTATAGATTAAAGCAATCTAAGTGGATGTGGTATACCCGCCTAATGGAATACTTGATTGGGAAAGGATATATAAGAACGATGAATTGTTCTCTTGCGTATTTATTATGGAAAACAAGTTCCAGATTTTCAAAGTAGCTCTATATGTCAATGTTATGAACATAATAGGCACTCTTGATGAAATGAGAGGAACCACAAGCTACTTAAAATCTGATTTTGAGAGGAAAGATCTTGGGAAGACTTGGTTTTGTCTAGATATTTGAGCTAGGACACCGAGTTTGTGAAATATTAATTCACCGATCGCATATGTCCAGAAAATAATCAGGCAATTTAATATGGACAAAGCGCATTCGGTTAGCACTCCCATGATCGGTTGAAGTGTCGGATATAAGGAAAAATCCATTTCGTCTAAAGGATGATGACGAAAAATGTTGGGAGCTGGAATTCCCTATCTAAGTACAATATGCGCATTATCGTACTTAGCATAATACACTTGACCATACATTATATTTCTCAATGAACTTGTTAGCTAGATTTAGCTCAGCGCCAACGCAAAGTCATTGGAATGATATCAAATTAATATTTTGGAACCATTGACATGGGTTTATACTTTCCCTATAGAAAGAAAAATTAGATTGATAATGGAATTTTAATACCTACTTAGAATGTAAGCAGCAAAAGTACTAGCTCTTATAGAAAAACACCAAACAATGTCTTGGTATGTGTTTGCTAATATTAGGTATCTGTCTGACCCATACAAAGGTTGTTCCCAAACTGGATAAAGAATTACCACAAGGAACACGCCGATTGCTTGGAAGTAAACTAAGCAATCATTTGTAACTATCTCCTTGAACTAATCCAAAAATATTATTTTCCATGAGATAATAAAATAATGTATATGATTAAGGACTATCATTACATATATTAGAGGAGTTAGTAATTTTGGGTTCAACCAGTATCCTACTTGCATATATGGAAATGATGCATCATATATTGAAGAAATGGACATAAGATACATCAAGGTAATAACACAAAGCATATTCTGCTTAAGTTTATATACAATCAGCAATAAAATACTCTCTTTTAGATTCAAGTGAATCAAGTAAGGTGTCAAAAGAATGTGACATATTTTACCAATTTATTACCATAAAACCATATATTGGAAAACGTGTAGAAAGTAAATGGAAATGTTTTCCAAACTCCTTTGATTAATGCACGAATCAGGGGGAGTAGTAGACAAAAGATGGAGTCTACTATATTTGTGATATTGGTATGTTGTGCTCTTTCCTTCAACCAAGGTTTTATTTTTCTCATTGGGTTTTGTTCCTTGGTGTAAGGTTTTAGTGAGGCAACTGTTTATATACCATCATGCTTTCCTAACTCTCAAGATTAAAGTATGAATCTAAGAGAAAACTAGACTGAAGGATAAGTCTATGTATTGCAAAAAAGCTGGTGCGTTGTACTCTTTCCTTCGTCATATTTTTATTTTTTCCCACTGGGTTTTATTTTGGCGTAAGGTTTTAACGAGGCAACAACTGTGCACCACCACTCCTTTAACTCGGCACAAGGGGGAGTGTTGTAGGATAAGTGTGCCATCGTCTAAAGGATATGACGATGGAGATAAAGATAGAGATAGAGATAGAGATAAATATATCAGAGTTAGATTAGAACTAAAATATCTCGTGGTTATCTACTTGTATCTCATCCCTATTTAAAGGGCTTATGATTAATGAGAATTGACAGATTTCCTCTCTCTATTCTATTGTTATTTCGTTTCGTTTTCCCTTTAACAATTATTAAGTTTTTTTAATTAGTAGTCATTATTTTGATTTCTAATTAAAGAAGTTGTTTTTTTTTAATTTTAAATAGAAATATATTTTGTAATAACTTAATCACTATAAATAGTTATATTTTATTTAACATTTTATTTATATAAAATATTATAATGATTATTTGTATTATCTTATTTAATTGTAGTTGTTCAAAACCCTAGACCCTAGTTGTTGTATTATTGATATTATTGGAATAATTTACGAAATCAACTAAAGAACGTAAACAAAATTCTTGGTGAAATTCGGTTAAAATCAAATTGGGCTTGCACCTAAGACGTAGTCTTGCATCTTTCTCAAAAGATCGATTTGATTTGAAAAAAAATGTACTTTAATTCCCATATCGACACAACTGATTTTCTCACCGGGTCAAACGACAACTTTTTAAACCTTTGATCCACCTTAAAAGTGCAGCCACTCGCACAAAATTATTGGGTCCATTGTTGGGTTCTTGGGTATTGTAGACTTTTATCACTTTCTTTATCTTTTTATTAACAAATTAATACTATTATATTTTATTTTATTTTAGAGTAAAATATACTTTTAATCTTTGTGGTTGTCACCCACTATCAAGTTTCTTCACCATTTTGAAACAATTAAACTTTTGATTATTGTGATTGCCACATTGTTTTGGATTTGGTTTCTCTAGTTGCCATTTCTTTCGGATCTGGTCTATCTCATTAATTATGTTAAGTTGAGAGTAATTTGGTCTTTTTTCTCTTTTAACTTTTTGTTTTATCATATTATTTTGTATGTATACTTTTTAAATAACTTTTCAATGTACACATGCTTAAAGCATGTGTACAACCTATTCATGCTTACCCTTCTCTTCTTCCCGGCTAGCACCCCTCGGTCCGAAGAACCCTCCGATTTTCTTCCACGGCTAATCCCACAATCTGATGAACCCAAAATTCCAATACAACTAAATCGAAAAATCAATCACAAACCCAAGATTTAAAATAAAAAATCTAAACCAAAAACTAAATCAGAAACCCAAATCAAAACTTATAAAAACCAAAGGGTTTTAATAATATTTTTTCAAATTTAAGATTTGCTCAACCGCCATGCCCATCTCCACCCTCAATCCTACAAGTTTCTTCCTATTTGCCAATAAATACTTCATTAAACCCTTAAAATTCATTTTCCTAAACCACATTCTCAACCGGCAATATTTTCTTCTTTGCATATGAACTTCTTGATGGAGATGGAGGTGGAAGTACAGTTGTTTTTCGATAATGATGGAGGTTTGACCTAAGTGTTAAACTTCGATGAAGGTGTTTCTGATCATCGGCTATATTGGCTAACGTTGCACCGTCTTCGAAGTTTAATGTGATCAAATCATAGCGACCTTCATCTCGTGGATAGAATAGAGTTTCTAACATGTATAGAAGAGAATAGGTCCAATTCTAGCCGATGTGGGACTCCACAAAAATAATGACATTTTTTAAATAAGCCTAAAGGAGCAACTCAGTGGCATCAATAATAAACCAAACTTTTTATAGTAACCACACAAAATTTAAATAATTAGGTAACAATTAAACGACAAATAGACTTCTTATAGTAAACAATTATATACACGATCTCCTAATTATCGCAACCACGATTAATTTAGATAAAAAGTTTCGTTTCTAATTGATGTCACAGATCTAGTTGCTCCTTTTGGTTTCTTATAAAAATGTCTATGAATGTTAGAGTCCCACATTGACTAGACCTTTTGTGCTAATCTCTTTAATATATATTAGAACCTCTTTCTCTGCCAATTACACTTTTGGAAATTAATTTGGGGTTCCACATATTTCTCACAACAAATTGTTTGATCTTTTTGCAGCTGCATTGGTTGTCACCAATGTGAAGAAGAAAGAAGGTAAAGCATGTTGATCACCCCTATTACGGTTTAGTAACTTGAAGTTGTTGTATATATCATGAACAATGTTGTTGCGCTCAAGAAGATCTTGATCGATCCTCGTGGCTCGACTTGGAGAAGAACTACAACCATAGAGGCCTCCTTGAAAGCCGTCGAAGCAGCTCGAGAAATCAATGCCTTGCGATCGAGGCGTGGAGTATGTTACTCTAATTCACCTTTTCGATAAACGTTGTCTAATTAGAATTTGGAATAAAGTGTCTCCTCTTTCATATGGAAGAGTTGGGATGGCAAAATCCGAGCAACCACACAAGAATGACTTGTATGTCACGCAGCAGAAGATGTACACAACTCTCGGGTTTTACCATCCTAACTCTTCCCTAAGGAAGAGGGGACGTTTTATTCCATAATCCAAATTAAATAGAGTCTATCGGAAAGGTGGATTGGAGTATACCCAACTCCATGCCTCAACCGTGTGGCATCGATTTCTGGAGTTGCTTCCACGACTTTCAAGGAGGCCTCTACGGTTATAGTTCCCCTCCGAGTCGAGCCACGAGGATCGATCAAGATCTTCTTAAGCGCAACAAAATTGCCCATGATATATACAACAAATTCAAGGTTGCTAACTCGACTGTAACAGGGGTGATTAGCAACATGCCTCACCTTCCTTCTTCTCTTCACGGTGACAACTAATGCAGATGCAAAAAGATCAAACAATTTGTGAGAAGATTTACATAACGATGTAGTTGAACATTTACATGGTTAAGGGACTATCCCTAACCAGGCTCGTTCATAACTAACCACCTTTACAAGCATCATATATATATAAAGGGTCATAAGGGGGATTTTTTCTAATCGATGTGGGACAATTAATATTGAGCTACCGATGTGGGAACATATCACCAACATATATGGAACTGGATCTCGAAAATACCGTCCAATATTTTTTTATTAAATTTCTTCTATTTAATTGTCAAGTTCTTTTTATTATTAATCATTGTTTTGATTTTTGACCAAAGAAGTTGTTGACTTTTCCACCAAGGTGAAACCGCGATGCTTAGCAAAAATTTTGGGTTCGCCGCTAGATTCTTATTTGCTAGATTTGTTTATCCTTCTTTTCCTTTTCACTTACACTTTACACAAGTCAGAGGTTTTAATAGAGATAAAGGTTAGGATTACATACTTATTACTCTTGTAGACCAGTGGGATGGGATATAGTGGTTTTCTTAGATTTGTTGGTTTTGTTTTATCATTTTGAGAAGGTTTGTTTGGTTGGAAATATAACGGTGATGAATAGAAATGTAAATTATTAATAATGTATGATTCATTAGTTGGGTATATTAAAACGGGCAATTATCGGATATTGGATAATAAAGTAATTTTCAACAACTTGAAGAAAGTAAAATTCATTCACTTTCCATTACTCATTATTCTCTTTTTGAGTTTTATTACTTAAAACGAACCAAATACCTCTTATCTAAAATCAATAGATAGTAATGGTTGAGTGGGTGGTGGTACTGAATAGTTGACTTAAGGGTTGTTTACTAAATGCTTACCGGGTAAACGCTCCCTGATATCACTTACCTTACCAATTGAGCGTGATAAGAACCAAAAATCTTATCCGGTAAGAGGCATAAACAAGGACTGAGAGGCTTACCTAGTAAGTGAGGAAAAATACTCTTACTCGGTAAGTGTTTACTGGGTTTAAAACTCTTACCAATAATCCGTTTTGATGGCTGATAATGTTACATGATAAAGTAAGTGAGGGTTTCTCTTGTAAGAAAGCGTTCGATAAAGGACCCCTTAACTTCCAAAATAAACATTCATCCATCATATAGTACAAGTCTACCCAATTAAATTGTTCATTTTAAATGATCAAATCCCACAACCATTAACTTGATCATTTTAAATGATCAAATCCCCAAATTTTTTGAATAAATAAATCATTGAGCCTTTTTTATTTTAAATGATTAAGTTCTTAAAAAATTTAAAAATAAACCATTGAACGTTTTAAAACCTACATCTTTTTAACCCTATAAAGTTATATGTAATCGTTGGACCTGCCATCTAATTCCCTTTTTTGATCTGTGTTTTTTTGTTTTCCGATCCTCCATCTTTTCCAAAATTTTAATGAAGAACGTATAAATAGATAAAACAATAGGAAGAATTCCAAAAAAAAAGATCAAAAGGAGAGATCGATGGAGGGGCCAACGACATCAATAGACGATGATAGAGAGCAAATGATGATGGGGTGGTGAGGGCCGAGGGAGAGTGATGACACTGGTGCAAGGTGTTTGAATGACTTAGGTTTAGGAACGGTAAAACTAATTTATGTTTTTTTTTTACTTTAAAACTTTCTTAACCGGTTACAGATAGCTTTTTGGTTAAATAAATGTAAGTAACCAATTTCTAAAATTTTGATGGTTTCTTTATTCAAACAAGAATGTTCAAAAACTAAATCATTCAAAATAAGAAAGTTGAATGCTTTATTTATTTAATAAAAAAGTTTAAAAACTTAATAACTCAAAATGAAAAAATTCATTAGATTTTTTGGATTTTTCTCCTATAATTTATTCCTTCATCTTTTCTTATTCTTATTTTTTATATTAATTTTCTTAAAATAGTTTTAACAATCTTTTATTTGTTTAAAGTTTCTACAGTTTTTCACCTTAAAATTTTAAAAAGTAAAATTATATTTAATACCAACTATTATACTATTAAAATTTTTAATGTATTTAATGCTTCAACAAACTTTTTTTTTATAAAAATACTAATTTTATATTTTTCATTAAAATAAGTAACAAAATAACTAATGTATTTTTTTCTCTCCAAAATTTATTTTGGAGATTTTTCCATCACTTTTAAATATGGAGATAAAAATATCTCTCATTGAAGAATATTTTGGAGATTTTGGTAAAACAAATAAACACTACAAAATCAACATTATTTTAATTTTGGAGTTTCTATTGTAGCACCGGTAATTTCATTATTATTAATAAAAGTATAATTTTAGGAGTAATCAAGTTACTTTCGTTGCCAATTTGAAAATATTTAAATCTCACTTGTGAATTTTACCCGGTTGAGATTTGAGGTAAAAAAATGATGCTAAATATGAGAATTTCGGTGATATTTCGAAGTTCGAACGACTTCTTGTGCGACCAAAGCAGCATTAAAAGTCGCCTAAGCCACTAGAACTTCAAAACGGTCGAACGGGGCTTGGATTGTTGGCATACATGGCACTCCAGTTTCAATTACTCGTGATAGAGATCCTAGATTTACCTCTAGGTTCTAGGTTCCGGAAAGTAGAGGGTCAAGCGGCCTAAGCCGCGTGGCTAGGCGCCCAAGGCACTAGCCGAGCGAAGAAAAAATGGGCGGGCAACTTTGGCCACGATTTAAAAGTCGTGTCAGGCGCCCATCTCAATTTTGGTTGTGTTGAGCTCATTAAATTTTCTCCTTGGGGGATTCTTTTATGTGTTCTTGGCACTTTCTAGAAGACTTCTTGGGAGCAAAAAGGGGAGTTCAAGCTTAAGAAGTTGGGGCTACCTCTGAGGAGTTTTGGTTGAATCATCAAGCTTTTTTCAAGAATCTTTAGAGCCTCTTTGACCTAAAGCTAGATTTGACCAATATTATTTGTGAGTTTATCCAAACTCTTCGAACTCTATACATGTCAAAATGTCTTCTTTTATGATTTAAACCTTTATTTATCACCTCTTTCATAAATACGGATATTTGTTGATTTTAGGTAACATTTGGGTGTTAGGATTTTGGAGGAAACTTGAATATCACATAGTATGGTGTTGTACAGCTCAGTAGAGACTATTACACATATATTTGGCCTAAGTTATTATGCATTTTCAAATATGTAACATGGTTGAACATAAATGACTATTTTGCTCATATCTCTATCATTTTGGAATAAATGTTATATTTTGGGATTCTTGGTTTGAATCTTGGGTAAATATGGTATCTTTGACTCTTGTTGAATGACATGTATATATTGATTGAGATGGGATATTTGTCCAATATTGATGATTTAAGTTTTACTTGAACTTTATTGTTCATACATGTAACACTCGGATTTTCGGTAAGTTGTCATTACCCCCACTCCTTACTCTAATAATTTCATGTGGTTGACACTAAGATTATAGAATTAAGTAAATGCCTAGTGGATCGGGAGATTTTTCGTGATTCAAGAGTCAAATTTGGGGTTCGGTACGAGGGGGTGACTATGCCACGCCACAGTGACAAGGTCACAATCGCTGAGGCATAGTCGCATAGCTGGAGCCACCCTCGGTACATTCGAGAAGATTGTACCCCGCGAGAGTGGCAATGGCACAATTGTAAGGCACTATCGCGGAGGGCTGAGGGCTCGCGGTACCACCTGGGCGATTATGCCCCACGACTATGCCCCGGGCATAGTCGCATGTCACTATCATGTGTGGGCTGCAACAGGTATAAATGAAGCAGATCCGATTTTTAGGCATATTTATCATTTAAGGTTTGGTCTTGTGCGATTAATTTCTTCCAGCTTTTAGGGTATTCTCTCTTCACTTTTCACCTCTCTCTTCATTGATTTTTCATTGAATCATCCCAGTGATCATTTATTGCACTCCGTCTTCTAAGCATCTAGTGAAGAGGAACTTCAAGTCTCAAATTTATTGCAAGGGTTACCACCTACACTAAACTTATTTGATTTTAGGTTTGAGGCTAAAATCACCGAGGCGAGTACATTCCATATTTTCTAAAACTTATACATATCAAAACCTCGTTGTTTTAGCTACTTGAACTTGAGTTTTGACCTAGTTATTGTATTTTGGAGATTTTATCATCTTTATATAAAGTGAAAGAGTTTTATAATATATGATTATGAAATGTGACATTATATGCATATTCATGACATGGATGGTGGAATAACCTATTTAATCACATTGAAAGTTTTACTACATTGGAGAATGTATTCAATAAAAGTAAGTTTTAGAAAGAAAAGGATGAATGATTCATTATGGCTTAAGACTGTTTAAATTCGTACAATTTTTTGGAAGAACCATATTGGAAATGTGTTATATTAAATTTGGAAAATGGTTAATGATTAACCTATTATATTAAAAGTCATACCATGAGGTCTTGTCAATATAAGAAATTCCTTTTGGGATATGTGTTGTTTTATAAGTTATATGTTTGATTATAGTTGGTCATAAATGCGAAAGTGACGAGCCATAGACTAATACTATTGGATCCATAGGAGGTTTTTCATGCCCAAGGCAAAAAAACTAAAAAATGCCCCCATAATAGAAAGAAACAAACGAAAGGTCAAACATGTAGTCCATTTTCATGAAGATTTTTATTAAATATAGTAAAATAATAGAATGTGGTACTTAAATGGAAACCTGAATGATTAGTTGTAATGGACGGTTACAATCGTTTCAACTAAGATCATGGGTGGACAATAATTGCACAATAATTGTTCAGTAATTGCAGGTCCAGAGTATGACCAGAGATTAGACTTAGCCTTTCCAGAGATAGTCAACCAGAGGTGAGACCAACTAGAGGTAGTCGACCAACAAGAGTCTTTAGTCCAGAGATAGCCAACCAGAGGTGAGACCAACTAGAGGTAGTCGACCAAAGATCATCTGAATGACCGGTGACACTAAAATCACCAACAAAAACATCGACTATTTTATCATATGTTTGCTAAAAACTTATTTTCGATATTGAGAATAAACTCGTTCGGTCTATCTTGAGTTATGATTGTATGCAAATATAACTTTAACAATTTGATTTTATAACTTTATATTACACAAAAACAAAAACAAAAGATACAATAATACAACGAATATAAAAGACTTTTATATTTATAAAGAGAACTTTTAAAATCATTATCTTGATAAAATCAAAAATAAACAATATTACATTATAATGTATTTGAATCATATTTTTATATTAATTTTTACTTTTTAAACTTTTATAAAAAAGAAAAAAATTATCTTATTTGAGCGGAGGAAAACAAGTGGATAAAAGAGGGGGATTAGGAGTAGAATATTTAAATATATATTAGTGGTAGTGCTCAATCTTTTCAACCAAAATACTTGTGTGTTCCAATTTTACTTAATTATTGTTAAGTGTTTACTCACTCTCACATAAGTAATATTTGGTCCTTGGGCTGTTGATGCCCTCACCTTTTTTGTTGCCCAGGGCAGTCACCCTCGCCGCCCTGCCTTAAGGTCGGGCCTGGGTATGGGAGTCGGCTTATTTGTTTTGGCATGATTTCCGTTGTAACTAGTTGAGACATTGCGTCATTGAGGGCAACTTGGTATGGTTATGTGGAGTTGGATACTAGCCATTGACCGTAAAATGTGATTCTAGTGAATGAGTACGATTAGGATCATCGGGGGCCCATATCCACATCTAATTTGCGAGACGACGAGTTCGTGGCCATTGATCCTAGTTTGAACTCACTAACTTGGAAGGTAGCTTACTTTTGTGTTCCTCTACACGCCTTGGAAATCGGGTCTCTCCCGTCATCGTAAGATGTTTGTTGAACCGTATGGTTCCTATGTGGTCTTGATGGAATTAAACGTACTTCACATTTTTGAGAAAACAATCATGTTGTTTTATGCGTTATTCATTTATATAAATGTTTGTTCTCACTAGGCGTAAAGCCAAACACTTTTCGTAAATGACATGTATATCAGGTTCGTTAGCGACGGGTCTCACAAGGTTTGAGGGACGAGCATTTGGCCGTGAGTGGCAACTTTGGAGTTAGCTTTTCGGAATTTTGGCATACATAAGTGAATAGTTATTTTTGGGAGATTGTGTTGACAATTGTTTTAATCTTGACGTATTCAATTTAGATTAGTGAGTTGTCATTTATAATCTCCATTCATAGATTTTGTAAATGCTATTACCAATTCTCCATTTTGGGTGGTTATGCTTATATATTCGTCATTATTCCGTTATTTCTAGGTTAAAATTTACCTTTATTTTTTGGGGTATTACAATACGATATTTGCGTAAGAAGTTTATGGAGTGCTTGTCTAAATGTCTAAGTATCTGTAATGTGCAGATTATGGCTTGTTGCATTAGATCCATATGCATTGTTATTACAATTATCAAGATAAGAGTTTTGATGTTCTTTTGTTGATGTCATTGGTTTAGGACAAATGAGGAGTTTTGATGTTCTTTTCTTGATGTCATTGGTTTAGGACAAGGGATAAGTTTTTGATGTTCTCGCCTTAGAACCTTGCATATGGACAAGTGAGGAGTTTTGATGTTTCATTTTGTAACCATGGGGGTAACTAAGTTAGGAGCTTTGTCGTTCTTATCTTAGCCTCAAGAAGAGTAAACACCATGGTCTTGTAGGCCTAAATGTGAAACTTGTCAACATCATGATGTGACTTACTATGTGTTCCACCTTAGGAATCAGGTCTCCCTGTTAGGACTGAAAGTCCTAGTGCGTTGAAAGTTATATAAAAGTTTATAGAGTTGAATTGTTATTTTTAAAAGCGTAAAAACCTTTAAAGTTGTTATTGGGCTTTGTTTGTTAATTGGGCCTTGGGAATTAGGGTTTAGGGATGTGGTATAAATAGTTTGTTTAACCTAGGTTTTTAGGTCAATGGTCAATTTAGGTTTATACGCTTAACTCTTTATTCTCTCTATAAACCATTAAGGTTATCGATTATCAATCCAATCATATGACCATAGTTGATGAAATCTTTTGATTGTTCTTCATTGTTGTGATTAATACACTTGTATTGGGATTTACAATTGGTATCAGAGAAGAAAGACGAAGATTTGATTCAAAAGGTATTAATGTTTCTCACTATTTCTTTCGGTCGACAACTTCTGTTTTGGTTTTCTGGGTTATTTGATTTCTTGCAAATCTATGAGTTATTTTGATTCCATTCTCAATCGTTGTGTTAGTTTAAGGTTTTGGTAAATTTTCGAGTTTTAATTCGAAGTATCGAAGTCAAATTTTGGGTTTTTATTAATCTAGAATTTTGGTCTGTGTTCTTAAAAATCTCAAATTTTTATCATAAAACTCATATATTTTGCTTTAAAATCGTTTGGATAAAGTGTTATTAGTGTTAGTACATTGATTTAAGTGATTATGGTTGATAAGTTTTACCTTAGATCCGATTCCTTCGAAGAATAGTCGATTTTTCGACCGAGAAGTTTAAACCCGGGTGTTTATCTTACCCGGGAAGCAACATCACCCGACTCCCCATCCGACTCCACCCGGTCCTTCCCATCCGGTCCGTATCCTGTACCACGACCCCACCCCTACCGGACCGCGGATCCACCCCGCTCGGACCACTGCTCGACTCCCGGGCCGTGACCCATGGACTGCGACTCGACACCCAGGCCGTGACCCCCGGACCGCGGCTCGTCTCCTGGGTCATGACCTCCCCAGACCACCGATTTTGAACCCTTTCTCACTGTGTTTTTCTATTTTGAGTATTTCTCACATCTGTGGTCGGTATTTTCTCACGTGTGTTTTTCCTTTTTATTGGTTATTCCGTTAAACTTTATTGAATCAAATCACGATCGTCTTACGATCAACGCAAGTGTGTAACAATGTCTTATTCTGATTCTCAACGAGAAATCACTAATCTTAAAGAAAAGATTAAAGTTCTTGAAGCACGATTACAGAATAATGATAAGTGTCTAGAGGAATTGCTACTTGAAAAAGCTTATCTTCAGTCAGACCTGGACAATCTGAGAACGGAAAGCAAAGCTTATAAAGAAATTTGCTCTTTAAAGAAAAGCAATGACTGGCTCAGGGACAGGAATTCTGCACTTGAAAAAGCAGTAAAAAGTGGTTCATATAAATTTATGTATGGTGACGAAATATCTGCTCTTAAAAGAAAGATTTCAAATCTTGAAAGAGAAGCCGATATGGAGAGAAGTGATCCGTCAAGTGCTGAAGCTTCAAAGAAAATATCTGAACTTGAATGAAAAGTTGCAGATTTTGAACCCCGAGAAGAGAAGACCTTGGAACTTAAAGAGAAACAAGTTGTAGAGAGTGAAAATCTTGATATGAAGAAAAGACTTGATGTTTTTTAAAAAGAAAAAAGTTGATTTTTCAAATGAAAGAAAGATTCTTGATTTTTCAAAGAAAGTTTTTGACGAAAGAAAAACCTTTGAGCTCAAGTATGTTAAACTTTCAAAACATATTTCAGATTTTGAAAAGGTTTTGATAATTGAGCGAGATAATTTTGAAAAAGAAAGAAAATCTTTTGCGAATGAAAAGAAAGTACTTGAAAAGAAGAATGTTGCAATTTTCAAAGAAATATCTGATAAACGCAACAACATTGAAAAAGATTTTGAAAGTGAAAGGAAGATTTTCGAAACATAAATTCGTAAGCTTTCACAGAAATTATCTGGATTAGCAACAGAGATTTTGAAAGAACAGATGGTAAAATCTGATTTATAAAAACAATTTGATTTAATTTTCGAAGAAAGAAACGTTTTATCAGCAAAAGTCAAGAAACTTGAACAAATAAATTTCAAAGTTGATTTATCTGAACAATCCAGTCCCGATACTGTTGTTCAGTCTCCTTATTCTTCAAGTTCAACTTCTACAACTATTTATTCGAAGAAGTTTGTCAAATCAAATAAATTTTCTAAAGATCAGATTCGCCCTTCCAATCTTTTCTATAATTCTCTTGTTGATGATTCAAATAATCAAGTGTTTCGAAAAATCAAAATAGTTTGGAGAAAGAAACCAACTACAGAAGGCAATGATGGAAACAAGTCTCATGATTCTCCTGTGGTTGATACAAAGTCATTTATCTCCAAGACTGATTCACCTACTTATGTCTATTCTACAGGAAAGTTGATCAGTTTGAGTCGAGCAAAGATCTGTTGCACTCATTGTGGAAAAAGTGGCATTGTCCATCCAAGGTATGTTAATAACTGGTATGGTACTTATAGCATCCTCAATTTAATAGCTTTAAAGATAAGGAAACTAACCATCAAGGATCCATCAAAGTATGGATACCAAAACCAAAATCTTCCTAATCTGTTTCGCAGGAATGTCATGTGTGATTTAATTCAACTTATTCACGTCACATGACTACAATCAAGGGTTATGTCAACTTTTGATGGGGAGTACCGTGATTTTTAAATTTTCATTTCGACTTCTGCACACTTCAGTTCAGGGATCGTTATTAAATGTTTTTTACTTCTGATTACATCAAATCAGAAATCGTCCTTCAACGTTTTATCTTCGCGAGTTAAAGGAGTGTTTGGGCTTATAAAGTTTATATGGTCAATCCAGAACCGGAAGGACCTACCCAAGAAACACATCCAATTCATAGATATCAATGAGGAGTCTAGATTGATAGATAAATTCAGAGTGAAAAGAATATGGTAAGGATGTGACAGGACTTAAAAGAATTATTGCTCCTTACCAAACCGAGTCAGTTATCCGGGTTACCACATAATCTATTCATCCTCATTCTTTGGAGATGGATATTGAAACAGACATGGACCCAGTGTCGATAACTCGTGTCACCCCACCTAGCCACTCAAGTATCTCACAAAAGATACTTGTTTCATATATTCACGGAGATTTAGCACATAATCTATCTATTCCTCACTCAGATGTCTTAGATATTGAAAAAAGAAGACATCAACTTTTGTCTTTGAACTTCATATTCATATCACTGTGTCTATTGATTTCTAACATGCGTCCCAGGTTAAATCAATCTTTGAGCCGAAAATATACATGACTTTCATTCTTTCACGCATGCCCAAATCTTTGTGATTCCAATTGCATATCTTTGTGATATAACCAAAACAGTTTGAGAAGTATTTTTCTAAATTTTACTTCAGTGATAAATGGAAGTCCTATCATAGATACATCAATGCCAACTCTGAAAATAGGCCACACAATTATTTCAATTGTCGTGAGAACAGTTACTATTGTGTATTTGTGTTAATTGTTACCCCATCTTGGTTACTAAACGTTTTATCTGATATTTTTCTACTCATCAAATTTGTCTTTGAAGATACATGATTCTCAGGATTCTCCTTATCATCATGAGGGGGAGAAATAACAAAGACACAAGATTCAAAGACACAGATTATCATGTTGATGGGAGTTACCAAAAGCTGATGGGGAGTAACAAATTCTTAAATCTGAGGTTGAAAAGCCATTGGATTGAAAGATTACAGTTTACTTGATTGATTCTTCTACTCCTTATCAAGTGGTTTCTGCTACGAGTTTTTTCCTCCTACGAGCTGATTGGAACAAGTTCTTAAGCTGAAAGCATATTTAACTCGCGGTTCAAAGATAGATTCTTTGTTTTAAACTGAAGATGCACTATGGAATGTCACGTAACTCACACATTATCTTTCTTGTGTGCTGATCCGATGTGTTGAGTTTCTATAGTTGAAAGTTGCTCAATAGTGCGTTCAGTCGAGACTATTGTACATTGAATCTGGTTACAAAGTTGAAACTATGAAGACCAAGAGCTTTATTCAAGGGGGAGCTGGGAAAGACATGAAGACAAGCAACACCAAAGTTTTTCAGAGATTCAAGAGGGAGAGAAGATCAATAACTGAAGATTCAAGATGATAAATCCTTTATACAACTTTAGGGGGAGATTGTTAGGATTGAAAGTCCTAGTGCGTTGAAAGTTATATAAAGATTTATAGAGTTAAATTGTTATTTTTAAAAGCGTTGTAAAAAGCCTTTGAAGTTGTTATTGGGCTTAGTTTGTTAATTGGGCCTTGGGCCTTGGGGTTTAGGGATGTGGTATAAATAGTTTGTTTAACCTAGGTTTTTAGGTCAATGGTCAATTTAGGTTTATACGCTTAACTCTTTATTCTCTCTGTAAACCATTGAGGTTATCGACTTATCAATCCAATCATATGACCATAGTTTATGAAATCCTTTGATTGTTCTTCATTGTTGTGATTAATACACTTGCATTGGGATTCACACTCCCGTTATCGCAAGATAAAACCACTTGATTTTATTTCCTTTCTTTTAAACAAACGACTTGGAGGAATTGTGGCCTTACATATGAAAACGTTTCTAATTTAAGAGAAGGAACAATTTGTGAATGTCATGCTTGTTTATTCAACATTATATTTTAGTATAAACTGTTTGAAATCACTAGATGTCAAGTGAAATACTTTTTCTTACTAACATGTATAGTAGGTCTTAGTAGTGGCAGACTTGAAAGTCAATGAGATGGGATTAAGGTGCCACATAGAAGCAGATGCGAGGATAACGTTTTTGGGATGTGTAGGCATTCTTAGTAGTGGCGGAGTTGAAAGTATAGGCATTCTAAATTTACACTTAGGTGACGTTTGGTTCGCAGAATGTTTTTGGATGAAATGGAATCTGTCAAAAGAATTTGACTTTGAAGGAATTGGAATAAAATATTGTCAGGTTTGACCACCTATTTGGTTGATATAATTTGAATGTTATCTATTAAAGGAATTGAATTCTGTCTGTTTGGTTCACAGAATGTAGCTTTGGAATTGGAATTAAATGTTGATGAATGACCAAAATATCCTTGTTGAAAATTTT
The DNA here is from genome assembly GCA_954870635.1 of Arctium minus. NCBI lineage: Eukaryota > Viridiplantae > Streptophyta > Magnoliopsida > Asterales > Asteraceae > Arctium > Arctium minus. Next base: position 151,520,096 of record OX941081.1, read on the forward strand.
AATTTTTTTAAATAAAAAATTCTTTAATAAAATAGCCATTAAAAATACTTTATTTGTAAAGGTGGTTTAGATTGGATGTGATCGGCGGTGGTTTAGATCGGTGATGGTCGGTAGTGGTCGCCGGTGGTTCAGATCGGCAATGGTCGCCGGTAATTCAGATCGACGGTGGTTCAGATTGGTGGTGGTCGATGGTGGTTTAGATCAGCGGTGGTCGGCGGTAATTTAGATTGGCGGTGGTTTAGATCGGCTGTGGTTCAGAGCGGCGGTGGTCGACAGTGGTTTAGATCGGCGGTGGTCGGCGGCGGTCGAGATCGGCGGTGGTTCAGATCGGCGGTGGTTGACGGCGGTCGAGATCGGCGGCGATTAAGATCAGCGGTGGTCGGCAGTGGATCAGATCGATGGTGATCAGCAGTGATTCAGATCGACGGTGGTTCATATTTATGGTGGTTCAGATTGACGGTGGTCGGCGGTGGTTCAGATCGGCGGTGGTCGATGGTGGTTTGGAGAAAGAACCGATGGAGGCATGGTTTAATCAGATAGGTTTTATGTTATTATGTTATATTGGATTAAGGGCATATGTGGTATTATGAAAGAAAAGAATTTCATTCTATCAAAATACCTTGTAGTTGCTAAGGAATGTTAAATTCCCTCACTTGTGGAATTTGATGGAATTTAGAGATTCCTTCCATTAAAAAAACGATCCAAACAAAGGAATGGAATTTGGTCAATGCAATTCAACATTCCTATTCTATCAAATTCCATCAGAATCTGCGAACCAAACGCCACCTTAGTTCACTTAAACTAAAGTTTTAATACCAACTTGTAACGCCCATAAAATGGGACTACAAAAAAAAATCCGAATGAAACCAGAACATGGTATAAAATATCAAAATACGAGCTTCTCCCAAAGAGGGACTTAGAATACGCCAAATGAATTTACAATTCGTAAACAATTGGATTGAGGATAACAACCTCCTGATCTAATTCTATGGAGGCAATAGATTACAATCGGATGTCACCTAAATCACCAAAAATAACTTTGTAAGACGACGTCTCAAAATGCCCCCAAGATCTCCCTACCAAGATTGGTCAAACCTTCTTGGCGACCACGCCACTAGAACCTGAGATAAATGCCGACACCAAAACAAGTGTTAGACCAAAAAGCCTAGTGAGCATGAATATGCAATAAACAATTACAATTTAATTAATCAAAACCATTTATAAGCCAAGTACAACATTTAAGTGGAATCAACAGGGGAGACCCTTATTCATTGAGAGCGACGGGAACACAAAAGTATGTCACTTAAACAACGTTGTCGCATAACACCTCAAGACTTAAAGTCCAAATGTCTTAACGACCACTTCACAAGTTTCACCTCAAGAGTTGGTTGTCCTTAATGTCTATCCTTGTGAATAACACCTCAAAGCTCGACACACTTAGGGGTTGTTTGTTTTTTGAAAAAAACCTCTTAATGACTCTTAAGTCTGAATCGTTCAGACCGTTTTACACTCCACCTCTTATTAATCATAACTAAAATAAGACTTCAGACTTTAGACCTCTTAAAAAACAAACGACACCTTAGTATCCACCCACAAGGTAACACCTCAAGCGGCAGAGATCTTAGTGTCTACCCTAAAGGTAACACCTCAAGACTCAACCCTCCTAGTGCCTACTTGGAAAGTCTAATTTATATAAATCTCAAGTGAGAAAAAGTCCAACAATTCCATAACGAGATATTTTCCATAGATCATGTATGAATCACATCATAATTCCATAAGAAGTCTATTTTTGATAATAAAAAATTCATCATATAATAACAAGATTCTCCAAGTTAGGTCAAATACTCCATAAAATGTAATTTTACATAAATATGACTAAATACAAACAAGATTTTATATAATTGATCCCATATACTCTAAGTATAAAAATATTGTTCATCAAGTCCCAAATGTAAAATTTACACCAATAATGCCCAAAAACTCATAAAAATGTTGGTGTAAGATCAAACCATCAAATAAGAATGAGATACTTGGAAAAAAAGCATGTAAGGATGTTAACTATACATTTTCGGTATGTATCTAGTTTTACAAAACATTTAAAACTCACCTTGTAGCTTTTTGGAGAAAACCTAGAAAATGGATAAAACCTAAAAATGAAGATAATGAGCCTGGATCTTGACCATAACTTGAAATCTTGGTGTTAGGAAGCTTTAAATACTTGGAGATGTGAAGTAATTGCACTAGCAAGCTCCCTAATCGATTTTAGTGAAAAAATCTAGAAAATGGGTATGAGCTATAGTAGAGAAGATGAAAATGGTGGAAAACTTTGATCATCATTATTGCATTAATCAAGGAGAAATAGAGATCCAAATGTATGGTTTAAACCTCAAAATATGTGCCCTAGAATGAGAAATACCAAAAGGAGTGGAAGGGGGAGGGAATGGGTGAGAAAGAAATGAGTTTGGAGGGCAAAAATCCCGATTTTGACCAGGTCTTGTCAAAGGCGACCTCTGCGCTGCAACCCACGGTCATTTAGGCGTAGGTCGTATAAGTTCTTCCCATGTGCAGTTATGGCTGCTGCCCACCCTTCCCGACCGGGAAGCTGTCTTTCACGCCCTGGGATTCCTCCCAGATCAGGCCCAAGACACTAAAACCAATACTTTCAGGCCCACTACCATATGGATTATTAAAACTACAATTTAGGCCCACTACCATATTGATTAATTTATTAAAACTACAATTTAGCCCATCGTTCACATGAATAATAAATCTAACTATTTATTTAACACATTAATTAAATAATAAAATCAAATCACTTAATTTATAAATATCACTTATTAATTAAAAATAAAACGTAAACCCTATATTTTATTTTTCTTTTTGACTATTTTCAACCCAAACACATTGTAATTTGTAATATTATTTAATGAAGCTTTTCATCAAATAGAAATAACACATAGTCCACGTAATTGCAAAATAGGGATTTTAAATAAAACTAAAATGCAACTATATATATATATATATAATTAGTAAAGCCAAAAAGAATAAACACCTTTCCAACTTGGAATTTACTTAGAATTTTCTGGGTGTTACATTGCAGCTTATAACATTTTCTTTCATAGCCATTTACAAAGTAGTAAATGTCCACGCTTCCATTTCTCTATCCTTAGGTTCAGACATATTAAGGTCTAACTCAACTTTAGCATATACTACGGGATGGACTCCATTCTTTCTAAGTGCAGCAGATGTTGTGACCTGTCGTTTATCAAAGTCACCGTCCCCATTCCAAGTCCGTATACGAATCTCAGCCCCAGATAAATTAAATGTACCCTCTTGCTATGATTATTGGGTCTGGTTTGGGGGATCAGTACCAAATGGGTTTTTAAATTTGTAACACCCCGAATTTTGGGTTTTATTTATGGTTTGACCTAGAATCCTTGTATTATTTGATGTCGAGCAAGATAATTGAAACGAAGGCATAAAATTCCCCCCCAGTGTCCGGTGCGGCTCTCCGCGCGAGTGGAACCGCGCAGGACTCTGCCCGTCTTAACTCCAGTGCTCTGCAAGGCTCCTCGCACGAGTGGAACTGCGTGAGTACTCGCGCGCAAGTACAGATCGTTGATAAAAAGAATAAATCGGCCCCAAACCCTCATTTACCCCAATGTTCTCAATCAAAGTTCTTTGGGTGCGATTTTCCTCTCAAGAAACCTGGTAAGTCTCCCCACCTTCATTCTCTCACCATTAATGTCTTCCACCCACTCCAAACTTTTAATCATTCATGTCATTTAGGTCCCTTTGAGCATTTATTTGCTAGAATCAAGTCTTCTCAAGGATCTCAACCTCATCTCTCTAAGTTCTTGAGTTTTAAGGTTTTAAGCCACAACCCTACAAGGTGAGTTCATTCTCCTTTATAAACTTTATACATGTTAAAAAGTGGATTTAAACCTTTTAAACATCTCCATTTTTTATTCACTTGATTGGGTGATCTTTCACCAAAACATATCTTTGGAGATTTTGAGGTTTTATGTGGAAATGTATGATTTTAATGTCAGAAAGCTATATCTTGAACTATTTGTGGACTTGCACATGAAGAATATGTTTTCTCTAATCCCATGTTTAAATGCTTTGAAAACAAAAACTAGGGTTTGGAAATATGGATGTGTATTTATTGAATGAGGACTTGGGTAAATTGATATAGGTTGTGGAAGCACTATTTGAAGAATTATATTGGAACCTCTTGGAATTTCGGGAGTAATTATATGGATTCATAGTCTTGCACATTTGATGGCACTATTAACTGTTGGAAATTATTAACTAGTTTTGTTGGCATTGGATTGAATATTTGGTTGCATTTGGGTGTCATGAACCCAAAAATATTTGTATCATTTGGTCCGATGATGGAATGCTAGTTTCCACATCGAGGCACGTTTAGGCATCAGATAGGGTGTAAGTCCTACGTGCTAGTACACGATATTGGGTGAGGATCTCAACATTAGGACCCTATGTGGTTGAAGTTGACTTTCTGTGGGTGTACGTTTAAAGCTACCGAGCCTAGCATCCATTGCGTGTACTTTATTATGTGTTTGGTTTTACTAACATGTCAAGTGGGTTACTTTTGTGTTCCGTCACTTATGTTAGTAAGCGGGTCTCTCCCGTCAACCTAAGAGGTATTTGTATTAAAGTAAATATTTGTCTATATTTATTCCACCAGCTTTTCTTAAATATCTTGTTAGAATTTACTGATTTCTCAATACAAATGTTTGATCTCACTAGGATTTAGCCTAACACTTTTTTCTTAAAATGACATGTATAACAGGTCATTCTAGCGGTGGGACCCCTCGGGACTGAGTTGAGAGTGAAGAAGAGAAATAGCAATTTTTGGTGACATATAGAGGCGTACATTGAAGTATAGTGATAGTATATTTTTGAAGATGAAATGGTAACACCCGATCTTAATCTAGATATAGTTGGTTTAGATAAGTTGGTTGTTGGGTTCCTTTTCTCTTGTTATTGTAATGTAAAGGCCATACAAATATTCCCCTTCTTGGGTGAGTTGTTTATGTCGGTATTGATTTTCCCCCTGTGTTCAGGTTTAAAATTAACCACATTTTTAGGGTGTTACAAGTTGGTATAAGAGCAGTAGTTTAAGTGAACTAGGTATGAAAGTAAGATGCCTAGACTTAAGCTTAGATCGGATAAGTTATGAATTGTGAGATTGGGTAGAACTCTTAAGATAAGATGGTCTTAGAACCGACGAAAATTACATAAGTTGAGAATTGTGATGGTGGTAGTAAGGATTCTTATGTGTAATGTCTTCATAGTTTCAATTAACTACTATTATGAATGTGTTGTTACGTAAGAATGCTTAGATTACTGTTGTTATGATGATTGATGAATATGGTAGTACGTTTAATTATGTTTAAATCCAATAGTCTATTCCTCATCTCCATTCTCGTGTATGTGTGGCAGACTACAATGGTAAACACTCGAAAATAGGCCGGATGGTCATGATGCGATGACGTCCACGACCGATCAACCAAGGGTGACAGGGGCTGAATTGCCCCCACCCCAACTTAACGTTATGGGCGTAGGGCCTGGGCATATACCCTGACGCAACATAGCCACGTCTGAGCGAATAATGGAAGAAGTAATTCTAGAATCAAGGATGATGGATCGGATGATGCAAGCCATGAACGTGGCTATGGCTCAACAACAAGAAATGTTTTTGAAGCTACTTGAAGACCGAGATACTAACAACCGTAGGCACGAAACGGTTGCTGAAAATATTATTGTGGCGGGATTCGGGGGTATCGGAAATGAAATTCCCACCGATGGGACCACAACCTCGGAAGCAAGGCAAGTGGAGAAAGCTTGCACCTTCAAGGTTTTTCTTAATTGTCGACCACTGGAATTCAAAGGATCGGACAATCCGGTGGCATGTATGAACTGGATTCGGGAGATGGAACAGGCTTTTCAATCGAGTGAATACGGGGAAAGCCAAAGAGCAACATTTGGTTCTCAGATGCTCAGAGGGGCGACCCTCACGTGGTGGAACGTTTACTCTACTTCTGTGAAGGCCACGATATTGGCCAAATTGAACTGGTCAACTTTCAAGAAGAAATTGATGGAAGAATTTTGTAATGAGCGAGACATGGACGGGATAGAAGAAGAATTCCAGAATTTGAAGAAAGGAAACTTGTCAGTAAAAGAATACAATCGTCAGTTCATGGATGAGCTGGGATTGGTGGGGCATCTAGTCCCAAGAGAAAGAGAGAAGATCAAAGCTTACATCAAGGGGTTGCCGACTGAAATGATGAATATGGTGCAAGTGTCTAAGGCCTCTACTCTTCGAGAGGCATTTGAAGAGGAACAGTTAGTGGAGGATTCCTATGGTTCCAACAAGGTGGGGAGAAGTGGAATATTCGAGAAAAGAAGATGGGAGGGAAATTCCGTACCCTCCAAGAGACCGAGACAATTCAACAACAATCAACGGGGACCGGTCCTAGACGGGAGGTCCCATGGTTCTCCAAGTGCCAGAGCAAACACTTCGGCCCTTGTAACCCAGGGTTCGAACCCTGTTTCAAGTGTGGCAAGCCTGGCCTCAATTATAGGGACTTCCCGATTAGAGGGAAAATATATTTTGGATGCAAGGAGTCGGGCCATATCAAAAGCGAGTGCCCGAAATTGAAGAATGGGAGTAGCGGGGGGGAAAAAGGTGGACCCTCTGAGAGCAACGGGAAGAGCCTTTCAAATGACTACCAAGGAGGCGAAGGCTTCGACGGATGTAGTGTCGGTTACATTTCTCCTAAAATCCGTACTAACACGCATATTATTTAATTAGGGCCCAAGTTTTTCTTTTGTGTAAATTTCTTCTGTCAAAAGCTATCCGTACCCACTAGTAGCTTAGAGTATGCCTTAGTGGTAGAGCTAGCGGACGGTGATCAAGTAGTGGTTCGGGAGATTCTTAGAGGTTACACTTTAGAAATCGAAGGAAAGGAATTTCCGGTTGATTTAATGGCAATGACTATTCGGGGATTTGATGTGGTCATAGGGATGGATTGGTTAGTGAATAACCATGCAAGAATTATTTGTGTGAAGAAACTAATTCGAATTCCAATTTCGTATGATGAGAGGTGACCGTGTACGCTGAAAGGCGAAGTAGCATTTATCGAAAGGTTGCTCATCCTTTCTGGCGTACGTTATAGACATCAAACTCGATAAGAAAAGGCTTGAAGACGTGGAGGTAATAAAGGAGTTCCCCGACGTGTTCCCGGATGACTTGCCAGGATTACCGCTCGATCGCCAAGTGGAGTTCAAGATTGACATAACGCCAGGAGTGGCTCTGATAGCTAGAGCTTCGTATCGTTTAGCCCCGTCAGAGATGAAAGAGATGATGGGACAACTTCAAGACCTGCTTGAGAAGGGATTTGTGAAACCGATCTCGTCACCGTGGGGACCACCGGTCTTGTTCGTGAAGAAGAAGGATGGCACCATGCGGATGTGGATAGATTATAGGGAGTTGAATAAGGTGACCGTGAAGAATAAGTACCCACTCGCTAGGATCGACGATTTATTTGACCAACTTCAAAGAGAGGGTTGTTTCTTGAAAATCGATCTACGTTCGGGCTACCATCAAGTGAAAGTCAAAGAAGACGACATCCCAAAAACGGCCTTTAGGGCGCGCTACGGACACTATGAGTTCTTAGTGATGCCTTTCGGCCTAACGAACGCCCCGGTGGTGTTCATGGATTTAATGAACCGCGTGTGCCGACCATTTTTAGACAAGTCGGTCATCGTGTTCATCGATGATATTCTGATTTACTCCAAGGATGAATTCGAACACGTGCACCACCTTTGCGATTTTTTGGAGGTCTTGAGGAAGGAGAAGCTCTATGCAAATTTCTCCAAGTGTGAATTTTGGTTAATGGAGGTGCAGTTCTTGGGGCACGTAGTCACGAAGGATGGTGTGAAGGTGGACCCCGCGAAGATAGAAGCCGTGATGAATTGGGAACCTCTTAAGAGTCCATCCGAGATCCGAAGCTTTTTAGGATTGGCGGGTTATTACCGAAGATTCATCCAAGATTTCTCCATGATTGCTTCTTCATTGACATCCTTGACCAAGAAGAATGTGAAGTTCATGTGAACCGAATATCAAGAGAAGGCTTTCCGGACATTGCAAAGGAAGTTGTGTGAAGCCCTGATCTTGTCCTTGCCAGAAGGGTCAGAAGATTTTGTGGTTTAGAGCGATGCATCCAAAATGGGTCTTGGGTGCGTGCTCATGCAAAGAGGAAAGGTGCTTGCCTATGCGTCAAGACAACTATAGGTACACGGGAAAAACTACCCCACTCATGATTTGGAGCTAGCGGCGGTAGTGTTCGCGTTGAAGTTGTGGCGACACTATCTCTATGGAACGAAGTGTACCTTGTATACGGACCACAAGAGTTTGAAGTATGTCTTCTATCAAAAGGAGCTTAATATGAGGCAAAGAAGATGGTTGGAATTACTCAAGGACTATGACTGTGAGTTGCTTTACCATCTGGGAAAAGCAAACTTAGTGGTCGATGCCTTAAGTCGGAAAGAATATAGTGGGAAACTTCGAGCCAAACTTGTGAGGACTGAATTGGTATCAAGTCTCATAGATCGAATTAAAGAGGCTCAAGACGAAGCATTATTTGAAGAAAACTTTAAAGAATAAGTGATGACCAAGCAACGATTACTCTTGACGGATGATAGCCGTGGCATCAAATGCTTTAATGGGCGTGTGTGGGTGCCAAAGATTGTAGGAAATCGTGAGCTACTCTTGGAGGACACCCACAAATCCAAATACTCCATTCACCCACGAAGCACCAAGATGTATAGGGACTTAAAGTTGCACTATTGGTGGCCGGTTATGAAATTGGATGTGGCGCATTATGTGGAAAGGTGTGTGACTTGTTCACAAGTAAAGGTCGAACATAAAGAACCTTATGGGAGCCTACAATCTTTAGAGATACCCGAGTGGAAATGGGACAAGATTACCATGGATTTTGTGACCAAACTACCAAAGACGTTGAGAGGTAATGATACCATTTGGGTGATTGTTGATCGTTTGACAAAGAGTGCTCACTTTCTAGCGATGCAGGAAACTTTGCCGATGGATAAATTGGCAAATCTCTATATTCATGAAGTGGTATCTAGGCACGATATACCCTTGTCTATAGTCTCTGACTGTGACAGCCGATTTACTTCAAGATTTTGGGGAGCGTTACATCAAGAATTGGGTACGCGGGTGAACTTAAGTACTGTGTACCATCCCTAGACGGACGAACAGAGTGAGAGGACGATCCAAACCTTAGAGGACATGCTAAGGTCTTGCGTGATCGATTTTGGTGGAAATTGGGACACGAACCTACCCTTAGTAGAGTTTGCTTATAACAATAGTTACCACTCTAGCCTTGGAGCGACACCATTTGAAGCCTTATACGGAAGAAAGTGTAGAACCCCCATATGTTGGTTAGAATCGGGCGAGACACAATTTTCCAGACTGGAAATCATGCAAGAGACGGCCGACAAGGACAAATGCATTCGAGAACGTTTGAAGGCGGCACAGGATCGGTAGAAAATCTACGCCGATAAGAAGAGGCGACCGGTAGAATTTCAAGTGGGACCGTGTGATGCTAAAGGTGTCCCCATGGAAAGGCTTGATATGATTTGGAAAGCGCGGAAAGTTGAGTCCCCGTTTTCTTGGACCGTTCACTATGTTAGAGCGCATTGGACAATAAGCTTACAAATTAGACTTGCCACCGGATATAGATGGAATCCACCGTATTCCATGTGTGTTATCTGCCGAAGTGTTTAGCGGAAGAAGAAAGCATCATATCGTTATCGGAGATAAGAGTGGACGACAACCGTTACGTCGAAGAACCTGAAGCCATTCTAGAAAAGAGACCAAGAGACTCCAGCATAAAAAAGTCACGATGGTAAAAGTGCAATGGAAGCATCATCGTGGTGCCAATATGACGTGGGAAGCGGAAGAGGACATGAAGCATCGATATCCCCACTTATTTGAGTAGTCGGGATTTCGGGGACAAAATCCATTCCAAGGTGGGGAGGATTGTATCACCTCGAATTTTGGGTTTTATTTATGGTTTGACCTAGAATCCCTGTATTATTTGATGTTGAGCAAGATAATTGAAATGAAGGCAGAAAATTTCCTCCCAGTGTTCAACGCGGTTCTCCGTGCGAGTGGAACTGTGTAAGCATCCATGCGGGACTCTTCCCGTCTTAACTACAGTGCTCGGCGTGGCTCCCCGAGTGGGTGGAATCATGCACGCACTCGCGCGCGAGTACAGATCGCTGATAAAAAGAATAAATCGGCCCCAAACCCTCATTTACCCCAATATTCTCAATCAAAGCTCTTTGGGTGCGGTTTTCCTCTTAAGAAACCTGGTAAGTCTCCCCTCCTTCATTCTCACACCATTAATGTCTTCCATCCACTCCAAACCTTTAATCATTCATGTCATTTAGGTCCCTTTGAGCATTTATTTGCTAGAATCAAGTTTTCTCAAGGATCTCAACCTCATCTCTCTAAGTTCTTGAGTTTTAGGGTTTTAAGCCACAACCCTACAAGGTGAGTTCATTCTCCTTATAAACTTTTTTAAAATGTGGATTTTAACCTTCTAAACATCTCCATTTTTGATTCACTTGATTGGGTGAGTTTTCACCAAAAACCTATCTTTGGATATTTTGGGGGTTTATGTGGAAAGGTATGATTTTAAGGTCAAAAAGCTATATTTTGATCTATTTGTGGACTTGCACATAAAGAACATGTTTTCTCTAATCCTATGTTTAAATGCTTTGAAAACCAAAACTAGGGTTTGGAAATATGGATGTGTAGTTATTGAACGAGGACTTGGGTAAATTGATTTAGGGTGTGGAAGGACAATTTAAAGAATTATATTGGAACCTCTTGGAATTTCAGGAGTAATTATATGGATTCATACTCTTGCACATTTTATGGCACTATTAACTGTTGGAAATTATTGGTTGGTTTTGTTGGCATTGGATTGACTATTTGGTTGCATTTGGGTGTCATGAACCCACAAATATTTGTATCATTTCGTTCGATGATGGAATGCTAGTTTCCACATCGAGGCACGTTTAGGCATCAGATAGGGTGTAAGTCCTACGTGCTAGTACACGATATTGGGTGAGGATCTCAACGTTAGGACCCTATGTGGTTGAAGTTGACTTTCCATAGGTGTACGTTTAAATCTACCGAGAGCGTGTACTTTATTATGTGTTTGGTTTTACTAACATGTCCAGTGGCTTACTTTTGTGTTCCGTCACTTATGTTAGTAAGCGGGTCTCCCCCGTCAACCCAAGATGTATTTGTATTAATGTAAAGATTTGTCTATATTTATTCCACCAGCTTTTATTGAATATCTCGTTAGAATTTACTGATTTCTCAATACAAATGTTTGATCTCACTAGGCTTTAGCCTAACACTTTTTCTTAAAATGACATCTATAACAGGTCATTCTAGCGGTGGGACCCCTCGGGAGTGAGTTGAGGGTGAAGAGGAGTAGTAGCAATTTTTGGTGACATATAGAGGCGTACATTGAGGGATAGTGATAGTATATTTTTGAAGGTGAAATGGCAACACCGGATCTTAATCTAGATATAGTTGGTCTAGATTAGTAGGTTGTTGGGTTTCTTTTCTCTTGTTATTGTAATGTAAACGCCACACAAATATTCCGCTTCTTGGATGAGTTGTATATGTCAGTATTGATTTTCCGCTTTTGTTCAGGTTTAAAATTAACCCCATTTTTAGGGTGTTACATAATTAAGTCATAAAGACAAACATATGTGCAAACTAGTTCATGTATATTTTTTACACAAACCCCAAATCTATATTCGAAGATCTGATAGCAATTGTTAGGAATGGTGACACAAATACCATGCTAGCAAATGATTTCTAAGATCCTTTAACTTGTAGAAATCCAAGAGCACAACAAACCTAACTATAAATGCGGATAACAATGATCTAGATGTTGTACAATATTCTCTATGAAAATAGACAAACCACGATAATAACAAAATATGTTATTATCTACGACTATGCAGGTTCAAAATTAAAAAAACACAAGAATTTAACGTGGTTCCACTATCGATGTGATATTGTAAGTCCACCAAAGAAAGAGAGCAAAACTTTTATTACCACCAAGGAGATTATAAAGTGTTTGTACAAGGATCTTTAGATCCAAGATCAACTAGCAAGTCTTCAAGAACATCAAGAATATCAAGAACACTCTCTTAACCTCACATATACTATGTATGTCGAAAGGATATACTAGGGAGAGTATTATGGTGTTGAATCTAGAGGAAGCTCAAAATCGGTGGTGATCAAAATGTTGGAGTTCAAAGGTTATTTATAACCAAAAAAGGAGTAGGGACCAAGTTTGAGTGATGACCAAGTTTAAGTGGTGACCAAGTTGGCTTTTACTAGTTTGTCATCTTGTGTAGCATTAATAACGTAATATATTTTATATTACAATAGTTAAAGTATTTATTACTTGCACAAGGCAAAAATGCACAGTTGCATGTCTCGTACATTCCTACCCTTTTACTTTTATAAAGTTAAATGAAGTGAGATATTAGAAGGTAGAATATATAAAAGATTTTTGAGTAATTTTGTAATATTGTTGGAGATATGCTCGTATTATTGGATACGAAACCAATACCATTGTATTGTGTTGGAACAATTGAGCAGTCATTGTTTTATATTTGAAGCGTTATGATTGGTAGATGAATCAAATATTAATTGTAAATGTGTAGAACGAGAGAGTGATAGTGGAGGCCGTGAAGAGGCTTGTATTTGATTAAGAATTATATTAATTACAAATGGGAAATACCTAAAGTATTTATACTTACAGCTAGAATATGAAAAAAAGACAGGACTAGCTTCTAGACCATACATAAATACACATTAAGCTATACAATAATCTAACACAAAGGAACATTAATCGGGTTTTTGATAAGCAAGAGATATGCTTTTTTGTCATGCACAATGTTTACAATATACCATGCATTTGTAATTATAATCAGTTCAATCAAATTTGGTTTAAACATGTACGTATCTATACAGTATGTCTAAAAACATAAAGATAGATGACACATTAAACTTAATATAAGACATGCGATAGTTCATATTTGTAAGGATATAAATCATTAGGGCATTGAGAACGAAGGACGTTTTCAGAGGCAAAAACCCATGGGGAGATGATGTTTGTAATTTATAAACTTTATTGATAACTACTGATCATAGATTTAAATATTCCTTTGAAAGAATTTAGAGTTTTCACTTTTCTACTAGCACATATGCATAAAACAATGCAGTAGGAGATTGTGTATATGTTAAATTTACCATAAGAAGTATATTTGTCCATTAATTGGTACTTAATTATCTAAATTTAGTGTGGTTACTACAAAATGTTCCATTTATTATTGATGCCACAGAGCTGTTCCTTTCAGTTTCTTATAAAAATGTTTATGGTTGTTAGAGTCCCACATCGGCTATTCTTTTCTATATATGTTATAAGCTCTGGTTTTTACCATGAGATGGTGGTCATTATGGAATGATCTTGTTGACGAAGGTGCTTCCGATCTGATCATTGGCTATATATCTTGGCTAACGTTGCACCGGTTTCAAAATTTAATATGATCATATCATAACGGCCTCCATCTCCAGGAGAACGGAGTTTCTAACATATATAGAAAAGAGAATAGGTTCAACTCTACCAATGTGGGACGCAAAAATCATGACATTTTCATAAGAAACCTAAAGCAGCAACTCAGTGGCATCAATAATAAACGGAACTTTTTATAGTAACCATGCTAAATTTATATGTGTCTACGTGTGTGTGTGTCTGTGCGTGTGTTCACGGTTATTGAACATATATACAAATGAGTTTTATAGAGATGAATAATAGATTGAAAATATACGTATATGAAAAGAGTATGTGATGGTGTAAGAGTCTAATATACATATTAATAGAGACTCAATAATCAAATTAAATACAATAAATAAAATGATATTGGGTTCATTGGGTTGGGTTGGGTTCAAATAAAAGTAACTCAATATCAACCCAATACCTACGGTTTGAAAATTTTACAACTCGATTAGACATCGGGTTGCTTCGGGTTGAGTTATTTCGCGTTGGGTTGGGTTGGTCGGGTTGTTCAGGTTTTTGAGGACCCCTGCTTATAGTAACCATGCAAAGTTTAAATAAAAACGTTTGGTTTTCTTATAAAAATGTATATGAGTATTTGAGTTCCACTTCGACCAGACTTTTTGAGATATTCTCTTCAATATATGTTAGAACCTCTCTTCCTACTCAAGTGCTCCTCTGGAGATCAATTTGGGATTCCACATATTACTCCAAAAAAAATTGATCTTTTTGTAGTTGCGTTGGTTGTCACCAATGAGAAGAAGAAAGAAGGTGAGGCATGTTGTTGATCATCCCCATGAACACCTGAAGCTGCTCGAATTTGTGGGCTATTACGGTCGAGTTAGTGACCTTGAACTTGCTCTATATGTCATTAACAATGCTTATGCACTCGAGAAGATCTTTATTGATCCTCGTGGCTATACTCGGAGGGGAATTACAACTGTAGAAGCCTCCTTGAAAGCCGTGGAAGCGGCTCGATCTTTTTCCAAGCGGCAGCTCGAGATATCGATGCCTCACAGTCGAGGCGTGGAGTTGGTTATACTCTAATCAACCTTTTTTTAATGAACTCTGTTTGATTAAAATTATGGAATAAAGCGTCTTCTCTTCCTTCGGGAAAAGTTGGGATGGTGAAATCCGAGAGCAATGTACATCTTCTGTTGTGTGACATACAAGTCATTGTGGTGTGGTTGTCCGATTTCACCATCCCAAAAGGACATACATCTTCTGATGGTACATCTTTTACTGCGTGATGTACTTTTATTGCTCTCATGTTACCATCCTAGAAAGATTTCTAGTTTTTTTATGAACAACGAGAAGGAGTTTGTTTATGGTTTTGAATGGCTTTGAATTATGTAAAGTGGGATCTCTTTTTCTTTTAGGTTTTTTGCTTTATGGGGGCGGAACTATGTATATCCGAGGGAGGTTTAGAGCTACCGTTCAATCGGTTAATTGCATCCAAAACTTCTTGAGACATGAAATATTCAGATGCTTTGAAATATTTGAAAACATAAGGATGTAGTTGAACACTTACATAGTTAAGGGACCATCCCTAACGGGGCTCGATCACAACTAACCACCTTTACAAGCGTCATTTATATAAAGGTTCATAAGGTGAAATTTCTCTAATAAACTGATGTGGTACAGTTAATAGAGCTACCGATATGGGAACATATATATCATCAAGAGATATTGAACCATATTTCAAATACAATTGTCCAAGATTTTTCCATTTAACTTTTTGATATTAAATTGTTAAGTTTTTTTTTTATAATTATCAATCATTATTTTGATTTTTACCAAAGAAATTGTAGTTTTTTTTATATAATTATCAATCATTATTTTGATTTTTACCAAATAAATTGTTGTCATTTTCTTTTATTTTTAAATAATAATTACAATTTATAACATATTAATCATTATAAATAATTTACATTTAATTATATAAAAGGTTTATAATTAATCTTTTTTAATTCTAATTTGCACAAAGCCTAGAGCTTAGTTTTTGTCTTGTTTGAAGTCATTGGAAAATTTTACCAAATCAACTAGAAAACCTAAAAAAATCTTTGAAATGGTGGAATTTAGCTAAAAACACGTCGGACGTAGATCTAAGATATAGTATTGCGCCATTCTCAAAAAGTCGATTGGATTTGAAAAGAATGTATTTTCTTTTCAAATTGACACAACTGACTTTTCCATCGGGTGAAACCGTGACTTTGCGGCCATTTGATCCACTTTTACAGTGTACCCACTTAGCAATTTTTTTTGGGTTTACCCTAGGGTTATTAAGTGCTAGCTTTATTTATCCTTCTATTCCTTTTCACTTACATTTTGCACAAGCAAGAGGTCTTCATGAAATAGAGGTTATGACTGCGTACTTCATGAAATAAGCCATTATTTAAAATAAATTGTTCGATTTAACCGTTTTATATATGTTTATGTGATAAATTGTTTTAACTCACTAGGCGTTTAGTCTAATACTTTTCTATCGACTTGTATATCAAGTCTTAGTGGGATCTGAATGACGTTTGGAGCTCTGTAGAGGTTCAGTAGGATGATTTTAGAGGCGTCATCCAGCTTTGAAGATAGCAGACTTAATGGTTTTAGCAACCTCCAGACCAATTCTAATTCTATCGAGGATTATATAGTCGTGTATAGAACTTTGATGCATATCTTGTCCTAGGCTTTTGCCTTGGACATACATCGTCCGAAGGTTAGTAAATCATTTTTTATGTGTTTAAAATCTTTAACGGACATATTGTGAGATAGTTTCTTTGTGTTTGTGCAGGAAAGTTTAAAGCTTGCCACCATTCCCGAACTACCAATGGTTATGAAATTAAAGCTCACAATTGGAGCCCACAAAGATGATTGTTTGCTAGAGTTTACCTCTGTTGCCGAAGCTTGTCCCAGTTTGGAGGTTTTTACTATCGAGGTATGAAAGAAACAATGTTGTAGGAGATTGTTTATATCATAAATTTACTATAAGAAGTATATTCGTTCATTAATTGGTACTTAATTATCTAAATTTTAGCGTGGTTACTACAAAATGTTTTGTTTATTAGTGATGCCACATAGCTGTTTCTTTTGGTTTCTTATAAAAATGTCTTATCTATTTTAGAGTCCCACATCGTCTAGGTTTGGACCCATTCTCTTCTATATATCTTAGAACTTTCGTTTTCTCCCTGGACAAAGATTGTGAAGGGCTGAAAGAAAAGATAGACTTCCTGATGATTGTAACCATGGAGGATACGGTTCACCTGCTTGATGAACTTACACCGCTCTTGAATTAACAACTTTCTGTCCATTGCTATCTTTGCTAAAAGGGAGTGGAGTTTCTAATATATATAGATGAAAATAGGTCCAACCTAGCCGATGTAGGACTCTAACAAAAACAATGACATTTTTATATCAAACCTAAAGGAGCAACTAAATGACATCAATAATAAACCAAACTCTTTATAGTAATCATGCTAAACTTGGATAATTAAGCAACAATTAAACGACGCGTAGACTTTTTATAGTAAATTTATCGTATATACGACTCCTACTTTGTAAGACTCAGTTTTAAAAACGTGTAATTATTTTTACCCGAATTCAACCGTAATTAAAAATGACAACCAAAGATAGTTAGAGATTAAAACCGTCATTTAACCATAACTCTTTATAATTATATATATATATATATATATTTAAAAAAACAAAACCAAATATAAGATCATGTCTCCTTCAATTTGCAACCATCACCATTTCTTTTCATAGTCTTCTCTCTCTCTAAAACTCTCTAATGTCTCACTTCTCTCTAAATTTCTATCAAATTCGTTGAAGGAAACAAAGATTCAATCGCATATTCGGAATCTACTCATCGAGTCCTTCCTAGAGGTATAAATTTCTTCTTAAGTTATTTAAGTTGCACTACTACAAAAATAGGTATTTTAAACGGTTGTTTTGGACATTTTTAAACGGTTTTACAACCGTTTAAAGGGCACCGTTTAAAAAAGTTAGGGGCTTTTTTAAACGGTTTTTGAACCGTTTAAAAAATAAAAGAATGCTATCTACTGCACATAGGAATCGATCTCGAAACCACAACCATGCAAACCCACGACACTTACCATTCCGCCACATCTTCTTCTGTGTTTATAGAAGCACCTTTAATTCTTTTATTCATTTTTTGTGCAGCTTTGTACTCCCAACTTCAACTCCAGATTCGGTCCAGATTTACTCCAAATTACCAAAAACTCAAACCTCGAACATTGTAGTTCTGTGTGTTGGATTTCCAGATCATCTTGAATCACTAAAATCGGAGATCGGACGAGTGAGATATGATCAAAACGCCACAGTTGCGCAAATCTGTCAAAAATTATCGTTTTGTTCTTTTTCACTCCAAATTGTTCCGAACCTATCAAAATTAAAAAACGCATTAATGTAGTTCAGTTTTACCCTAAATTTTTAAAGGCCTTTTTAAATGGTTTTGTGATAGTGAAAGCGTTTGAAAAAGTGTTTGGCCTTTTTAAACGGTTGTTCTAGAGAATCGTTTAAAAAGATGTATGTATTTTAAACGGTTGTATGAAAAAACCGTGTAAGAAGGTTAGACGGGGTTTTAAACGGTTTTGTTCAATTATCCGTGTGAAATATGTATCCCTTTTTAAACGGTTTTTTATAACAACCGTTTAAAAAGGTTATATGACTTTTTTAAACGGTACCACAACCGCAGAACCGTTTAAAAAAGTCTTAAAAAAACGTGGCCACCTTTTTAAACGGTTTTTTCGACTTTTTTTAAAAACTGTTTAAAAAGGTGCATTTAAAAAAGTCATTTATGTAGTAGTGTTGGTATGTTAGGGTAGTTGAAGTTGGTTGGTAGATTATGATTTGATATTGCAAAGTTATGATAATTTACATGTTTAGGAATGTTTGATTTTGTCAAAATTGAAAAAGCGTAAAGTTTAGAATCAAATTGATGATATTGTGATTATACGGTAAATTGCACACCAAGTGCTCAGTTTAATGCCTGAGAGAATAAAGTTTCGTGATTAAGCTTAGGATAATAATCATTGAGTTCTATGTTATGCGAGTAATAATAACTCGTGGTTTAAATATGCAATCAAACGAGTTAAACTTCGTCGTCAGTTTCGGTTGATCGCGTTTTACTTCTCAATTCGGTTAAGGTATGGATTTAATTTCTTTTGAAATCGTTGGCAACTAGTTGTTGTAGTTGACCCTTCCTAAAGGTGGTTCAACGCCTTACGATTGATCAATTGAACATGATCAACGAAATGTGTACATATACACACACACATTGATTTTGGTTTGAATCTTATGTTTGAACGTTTTTGTGTTTTGTTGTCCCATATTGAGGTTGAGTTATGAATCATTTGATGAACCTTTTAGCGTTTTATTAAAATGTGTCTCGTATGAAATTGTTTATGAAACATGTGAACTATATTGATTTTGATTTTTATGAACGGCATTCGGGTAAGTGACATATGTTTAGTTTTCGTTGTTTTTAGAACAATCCAATTAATGGGCACATTATTTGGGATGCTTTCTATGGCGGCTTGGTAGTCATAGCGTCCTGCAGGCGAACTCGGTCCACTAGGGTTAGGCCCAATAGTGGCTTACGTGAACCCACTCTGGGGACTAGGCCAACTTTGTTGACTCCAAGGCGGATGGATCGATCCTAAAACTTTGACCCACAGAACATGTGACCGTGGTTAAATTCACGAGGGATTCGGGTGTGTGCCCGCACACCGACACAATAGTTTGTGTGGTTTGTCCACCCCACGAACACAACAAGAATTGACGGACTTTATTGATATTACTTTTGAAGTTAAAAATGTTCTTGAGATTATTGTTTTTGAATATTACTGAACATCTCTTTTGAATGAGTAAATTATGGATTTGATCCGTGTGGTTTGTTAAAATTTTGGATTGGGTCCCTCAAATGAATTAATTACGTATGACATCACCGTGGTTTCCATTTTGTTGCGGATCAAGTCCCTCCTTCTAACCCCGTTTAACTAAGGCATGGGCATTTCTGTCATTTTAAAAACCTTTTTTAAATTTTTTTTAATTAAACCCTTGTTTTGATTAACTCCACGTTCCAAGACCAAGAACACTGCTTCCATTCTTCTGCTCATACTCATACCTGCTGCCGGAGAGAATGCCTCATACTGTGTCGCTGCAAATTAACACAATTCAAACATCATCAACAAAATCATCACTTTTAGTAAGTTATCAAGGAATAGAACCATTTGCCATAAATTTATTTATTTATTTATAAGAATAAAAACGACAAATTGATACAAATCAAATCAGGTTGAACATTTTCAAAAAAAGGGAATTATTAAGTAATTACCTGAAATTGAAGTAGGAGCAGTTTGTGTATATCTTTGTGGGAACTAGCTAAGATCTCATCTGGGTGTGTCGTCCTCCCACTATCGAACACAAGCTCGTTCTATGTGTCATCTTGGGAAGGGGCTAGTGAAAGCACCAAAGACTTGTCGGCTCCTCCACCATCCAGTATATCATCCACTTCTCTATCGAAGAATCCAGGAAACTTCCTCTCTCTCCTCAAATCATTTCTCATGAGTGAGAAAGATTCAACTTCCTTTTTGATCTTGGACTCCCATTCCTTTATTTTCTTGAAATCTCCTGCAAGATTGCTCCATCTTTTCCGAAATTGAACAGGTCCACGGTTCACACCATGATGCTTACAGTAAGAGGAGACGGAAAATTTCCATTCTTCTGTTCCACGTCGGCTCATGAAACAGCTTCGTGCTTCCACCGCCGCCGCCACCTCCACCACCACGACAGTTTTTACTCTTCTCCAAGCTTGGACTCCATGAACATATATTATTAAAACCTTCAAATCTCATGAAAAGGATTTCGCCATCGAATCCAACACAGATCGACACAAATTTCAATTTGATGTTCTTGCGATAGATTAATTAGAGAAATATGGACGTGGAGAAATCATCAATGTGTAATTGCGTGGTAAACTTCTTATTGGAAGAGAATTACTTGTTGTCGGCGTTTGAGCTGCTTCACGAGCTCCTCGACGATGGTCGTGACGATCAAGCTATTCGCCTCAAGGAATTCTTCGCTGATCCCATTCAGTTTTTGGCAGATCAGATTTCTCGGTTTAATTCTCTTCGAGGTTGATATAATTTGTTCCAATTGCTGATTGATGTATATGATTAACATTAAAAAAATGTTGTCTTTGACTGAATGCCTCTCTTTTAATTTAATATGATCTGAAATTTGAAATGAGAGCAGGATTTGATCTGAAACCACCGATAACTAGGTTCGTAAACCCATACAACCTTCGTTCGTGGGCTAGGAATTCATAATCACTGATTATGTTCGAATATGTTTCAAGCACAAATCAACTTCATCAGCAGCAAATTCTGCTTTACATTCTATTTTGCCTAAACTTGAACACAAACAATAAGTGACAGATTTTGCAGACAAGAATATGCATTTCTGTTTTCATCTGTTGCTGCTGCACTTCTGCGTATAATCAAACTCTGAGAAGACTGTCGTGGCGGTGAGTCATGGTGGAATTGAATTGAAGGTGATGAGTGATGGAGTTGAATTGGTTGTTATATAGAAAGTTAATGATGGTGTTGGAGGGAGACTCTTGAGTGCACTTAAATTAATTAAAAAATAAAATAAAAAAAGTGTTTTTGAAATGACAAAAAAGCCCATCCTTTAGTTAAACAGGTTAGAAGGAGGGACTTGATCTGCAACAAAATGGAAACCATAGTGATGTCATACGTAATTAATTCATTTAAGGGACCCAATCCAAAATTTTAACAAACCACAGGGACCAAATCCGTAATTTACTCCTTTTGAATTAAATGAACTATGAACTTCATTTTCATGAACTTTCTTCGAATTGAATTTTTAAGTCTTCCGCTTTGTTATCGATGTGTTTATTGTTATTTTCGAACTTATATTATAATCCATTCACTGAGCCCTGTGCTCAACCGTGTTTTTTGTTTTCTGACACGGCAGGTTCGAAGTGACGATTATGGGGATGGGACTTGAGATCGAGCGTGAAATTTTGGAGTTCTTAGACTCGCATTATCATATAAACGTTCTAAGTTTATAAACACTTTTTGAAGTGTGATATTTTGGATTGTAATATATGTTTAAAGTTTATTAGTAGCTCTGATTTAGTTGTGTAATTATGTTAAGTCCTGTTAGTGACATCACCCATTCCGGACCATGGGGACGGGGGATGTTACATACTTCTTATAATAACCACTAAATTTAGACAAAAAGTTCAGTTTAATATTTGATGCCAAGAGTTGGTACCATCAGTTTCTTTATCAAAATGTCTATCATTGTTATAATCCATATTGACTAACTTCAACCTATTCTCTTCAACATTTGTTAGAAACTGCTTTTTTCCTTTAAGAGCTTTTTTGGAGAGTCATCTAACAGATTCCATATATTATCACATGGTATCAGAGTCAATGTCTACCACACTAGAATAATTTGTGCCCATCTAGTCTCTGTTGGAGGGGAATTTTAGAACCTCTTTTCTCTCCTCAAATTCACTTTTGGAGATTAATTTAGGGTTCCACATATTCTCACAATTCTGTTTATCTTTTTCCAGTTGCATTGATTCTCCCCAATAAAAAGAAGAAAGAAGGTAAGACATGTTGTTGATCAACCCCATGAACACCTGGAGCAACTCGAATTTGTGGGCTATTACGATCGAATTAGAGACCTTGAACTTGTTGTGTATGCCATGGATAATGTTGTTGCACTCAAAAAGATCTTGATCGGTCCTCGTTGCTCGACTCGAAGGGGAACTACAACCGTAGAGGCCTCCTTGAAGGAAGCGGCTCGATCTTTTGCCAAGTGCCAGCTCGAGTAATCGATGCCTCGTGGTCGAGGCGTGGAGTTAGTTATACTCTAATCAACCTTTTCGATATACTATGTTAATTAAGATTGTGGAATAAAGCGTCTTCTCTTTCTTCGGTAAGAGCTGGGATGGAAAAATCCGAGGGCGATGTACAACTTCTAACGTGTGAAGTACAAGTCACTGTTGCTTGGTTGCTCCGATTTCGCTGTCCAAGTGAGCTTTCTGGTTCTTGGTGAACCCAATTAGAGTGAGCCTATGGCCTTCTCGTACATCTTTTATTCGATTGTTATGATGTTAACGTCTCAGAAAGATTTCTAAACTTTTTTATATATGAATTGCAGTAGGAGTTTGTTTAAGGTTTTGAATGCTTAGGATTCAATTCTTTTAGTTTTGTTACTTTATTGTTTGTGCCTTTTTCGTTTTATGTTTTATTTTTCCTTTCTACCGGTTATTAAAGGGTCGGGGTTCAATTGATTAAAATTGCAAACAAAACTCTTTGCGTTATTTAACTTTGAGGGAAGCTCTAAAATATTTGAAAATACAATGATTATTGTTGAACATTTACCAAGTAAACTTTTGATTTGAATTAAGATGACATGTCACAAGTTACCAGATTTTCATGTCATGTCATTGATCATGTGTAACATACTGCTTACATGACCTTTTTTTTATTACAACATTGCACTTTAAAAAAATTTAGCTTTACATATTATTTAATAAATATATTAAATTGATTAAAAATCTAAATTATTCATTAAATATTTAAGAAGACTTGTATATTACAATTTATCTCGTTAACACAAAAAATGTGTTTTTTTGAACAAAGAAAATAAGAACCATTATATTTTTCACTACAAACAAAATATTTATCTTGAAAAAATATATCTTATTTGTTTAAAAAAATTGACATGACATATTATTTAATAAATATATTAATCTAATTAGAAATTTTTTAAATTATTCATTGATATAACAATATAAGAAAATTTAAAAAACACATTTAGGCATTGTTTGGCAAACTAGCTTATAAGATAGCTGGTAGCTGATAAGCTAGCTTTTCAAAATGCTACTTATAAGTTAGTTTTTTTTTTCTGGTAAATGTTTGGATGACCATAAGCTAGCTTATTAAAAAGCTACTCATAGTAGCGTTTTGAAAAGCTAGCTTATCAGCTAACAGCTAGCTTATAAGCTAGTTTGCCAAACAATACTATAAATAACTTTTCAATAAGCTAGTTTAGGGTCATCCAAACGTGTACCAAGAAAAAAAGCTAGCTGATAAGTTAGTTTTTTTTTTGCCAAACATAGCCTATATTGCTAGGATTTTGAAAAAAATGTTAAAAAATATTTGTTTTTTGAATAAGGGAAAATAATAAGTATTACGTTTTCTTACAAATGAAAAATATTTATTTTGAAAAAAATATATCATATTTATTTTTAAAAATATGTTACATTAGAGTATTTAATCAAGAGGGAAAGTGAGGAAATTTTTAAAAAATTGAAAGGTTTTTTTTTAATTATGTCACGTAATCAGACTGACGTGTCATCCATGTCACCTCATTAAGCCATGTAAACAAAAAAATGGTGGGTTGACGGGTTTAAAAGGCAAGTTACACATTGCTATAATGAGAAATTTTTCAATGTACAATGCCCTAATAAAAATAATGTGAAAGTACATTATTGTAATAAAAAATAATTAAAGTGCAATGCTAACATAAAGAAATTTATAAAAGTAGATTGTTATTTCATGCATTTAACCCCTTTTTAAAAGAGTTGATTTTGTAATCTCATTTTATATTATTTTATTCAAATCAGCCAACTTTTTTATCCCTCACTCTACACATACTTCTTACAAGATTTTCAAATATATTATTTTTTAATATATTGGGTTTCATAAAATCTAATTTTATATATTTGTTTTTGACTAATTTTGGTTACCTCTTTCCATGCTTGAAGATAATCCTTTAGTCTATGTTATGAAAAATCATGAGGTATATGTAACACCTGTAATTTTCGGTAACTAAAAGTCATCCCGTGTTTTTTTTTTTGTGGTTTCTAAGTTATGGTGTTGTTAGGAATTTATTGCTTTTGATCTCTAAGAGTGTCGGGGGTGTTTCGGGGGTAGAAAAGTCAAATTTCGAGGCTCGGCACAAACCCAACGACAATGCCAAGCGACTATGACAGTGTCAATGTCGCCTGACAAAGTCGCAGAAGAGGGGGCACATTCGGTACACTTCCTGCAAAAATGTAATGCTACATTGACACTGTCATAGTCGCATGACAATGTCGCCCACGGGTACCAGGGCCGTAAATGTGTGATTTTCTAGCATTTGTCTCATTCCTCACTTCTCCTACTTCACCCTTTCTCTCCCAACTTGTTTCCCCATCTTCTATGACGAACCATGTATCATTTTGGGACCATTTCCTTGGTTTTTAAAGTGTTCCTTCATCATCAAAGCTTGTGATTACAACCTCAAGTGCAAGACTAAATGTTCATCTTCACTTCTAAGAGATTTCTAGGTTTTTGGGGTTTTACCAAAATCTAAGTGGTGAGTTTATCCTACTCTTTTCCAAATCCTTATACAAAGTTATAAATGCTCCATTCTTGGTTTCCAAATGCTTTCATTTCAAAAATTTCGGTTTGGTTGATTTTGGGAAAAGTTAGGTCAAAATTAGGGTTTTGGTCAAAATGGAGATTTTGATAAAAGGTGTTTGGAGAATGATTATAAACACTTGGGTTTGTTTGTATATGTTTTGGGAGCTTGTGGATCTAGGATTTGGAAGGATTGCTTGTAGATTCAAGTTTCTTCAAGGAATCTCAAGATTGGGGTAAAACCTAGATTTAACATAAATCTAGCAAGGTGAGTTCAAGTTTCTTTGTGAAAACCATGTACATGCCGAAATGTGTATTTTAAAGTAATAATATGTTTTACTTTATATATATATATATATATATATATATATATATAAAATATGTTGAGTATTTGACGAGGTTTTCGTATTCGGTAAATTTGGATTGATAAATCTTATAAAATGTCTATATTTGGGGGTTTTTTAATGTTCTGATGAGTAAATCTCAAGAATGTGTTCATTTGGTGATTTATTGTACAAATGAAGTTTATTTGATGATTAATGCATTTTTAGTGTAGTTGGTGTTATAAACCGTTTGGAAAATGCACTTTATTGTATTATGAGGCATTTTGGAAATATAAGAGTATGATTTCATTTGGAAAATGGTTTATCTCAACGAATGATCAGTTTTTGAGTAAATCATATCTTTGAGATATGTGTTTGCATAAATTTCGGTTATATTCATTTTATTGTTTTGATGACCTTTATTTTATGGTCAATCGAGTTTTCGAGTTTTTTGCTTGGTTTTGACTTAAAAGAGTCTTGAAGACATTAATCCAATTTATTTTCCTCTATGATGACCTTTTCGAACTATATACATTTGAGGCATATTTATTTGTTAATTATATGTTTTAAGAGTGTTGGACATTCTTTGGAATTATATGCATTTAAGACATATTTATTTGTTATTACACGTTTTAAGGATGTTGGACATTCTTTCGGAGTCATGTAATTTAGACTAAGATGCATTGGATCCATAGGCATGTGAGTCAGTCTTATTTAGATGGTCGAATGGGTATTGTGGGGTTGGACTCCGTGTTAGTCCATAATTCAAGCAAACATGAACAATTAAGCACAATAGAGAGAGTTTCTAGAGAGAGAAAGTATTATGTCATATATCTCACAAGTGACATGAATACAATACAAGCTTACATGTGTTACGAAAACTTACAAGGAAATGACAAGCAAAGACTATTTATAGGTCAAACAAGCCTTGACCAAATGGCTAACAAAAACAACATTAAAGACAAGATGATTACAACAAAAAATACTCTAACATTCTCCCCCTTTGTGATCATCTTGCAAACCATCTAACACGGTTATCTCTTATACCCAAAAGAGTTTCAAAATGTCTGATGCCTTTTCTAAACTCAATTGTATCATCTAGAATGTCAAGAACTCTCTCTAAAGCAAATCAGTCTCTCCTTGGCATCCGATCTCTAAAGCAAATTTGTCTTTCATTTTCCTCATGTATCCTCTTGAGTTGAAGTCTGATCACTTTGAGCGTTCCATCTGAAAATTTAGCAACTTCAGAACATCTAAAGAACCTTTTCTCATTTTGACCATTCTTGTATACGACTCCAAACTCAGGTTGCTCCAGCACAGTAAATAAAAGAATATCTTCTAAACATTCAATAGTCAAGATTGGCTTTGTGATGTTCACTTTCTTCTGATTCGTCTCTAAAGCCAGCTGGAAGTCATAACAGTAGGTGTAGCAGATATGTCTTTTGACAAACCATTTGATGGATTCCAAGGCAACCGTACCATACCTCTAAATTCATGATACATACACTCCAAATCATCAATATTCATATTATGAAAATCAACTTCAGTGAAAGTGTAGTTTTTCACATCTCTTCTTTGCACAGTGAATTCAGGATGCCATATTCTGAAGAACTTTTTCAAACGAACTTCTTTAACAAAAACAATCCTTGACTTGCTCTTCACCGCTCTCTGTACTTGCCTCAGAAAATTCAGCATATCTACATACTCTTGCTGAAATTCTTTTGGCTTATCCTTGACTCCCAAAATTCTGAAAATATCCATTGGTCTAACGTGATACACAAAGACTTTCTTCCTTTCTTCCTCAAGAAATGGAACCCTGAGAGCATTTCTTATCTGTCTAAGCTCTGCTTTAGTAGAACCAAATTCTGATTCAGGTGCATTGGCATTTGATGGACCAACTTCATCAGCATTGGGCATTTCTGGAACGTGAACAACTTCAACTTCCTCTGGTTGATCTATACTTCTTTGAGGAATAGTTTGAACTTGAGGACTAGACTGCCTTGGAGGACTTGATTAAGATTCATGAACTTCTGTGACATCTGGAAAATTGAATTCTTGGAATGAAGAAATTCCAGGCATTTCAGATAGGTTAGGCTCTGGAATATCATTCTAAAATGGGCTTAATTGGATATCCTCTGGAGTTCCCTGCTCAAACATCTCTTGTAGAATATCTGTATCTTTATTGGCTTCCAACAAACTATCCAACACACTTGCTTCATTTCAGGAATAGAATTAGCATTGATATTCTCATCATCATCTGAATCACCCATCAAATTCTCTTTATCCTCTTCCTTGACTTGCCAGAATTGCTTGTACTTCTCATCAATTTCATCATCATCATCATCATCATCATCATCATCTGAAGACAAGTCTATAATGTTCACATATTAAATCCCAGTCAATAGAAATACTTCCTCCCTTGTAGTTACCTTAGGCTTTTCAACCCTTGGCATTACCTCCAGATCAACATATAATACTACCTCTCTCCCATTTATATCTCTATGAACATTTTTGACCACTTATGGGCTTGATTTTCTTATTTATGAACACTTATATTTCTGGACTCGTGTTTCGTGACCTTAAACTTTTCAAGTAGGCACTACTCACTAGGAGGGTTGAGTCTGGAAGTGCTACCTTGGAGGTAGGCACTAGGACCTCCACCGCTTGAGGTAATCCCTTGAAGGTAGTCCTTAAATGTGTCGAGCCTTTAGGTGAAATTCGTGGGAATAGACACTAAGGTCAACTGACTCATAAGGTGAAACTTATTAAGAAGTTGTAAGGACACTTGGAATGTAACTTGTGAAGTGTTATGCGATTAACGTTGTACGAGTGGCATACTTATGTGTTCCCTTCACTCTCAGCAGATATGGGTCTCCCCTGTTGTGTTAAACGTTTTTTTTTGGATATTGTAATATCTATGCTTTATTATTGTTCAGGTTTTGGCGAGTAACCGCTTTCTATGATTTTGACTTATTGGATCCCCTCCATATATCAAGGGTTTGAACAAAAGAATTACTCCCCTGTTTTGGTATTTGGATTTTAACCCTATGATATTGCGTGTGAGTATTGAGTTTGGTTCCATGATTATGGGGTGTCTCTGTTCAAGTACTTTATCATAAAAATGGGGTTTTGGGAAAGATATCACTTTCTATTCTAACTACTTTGCATATTGAGAATTGTAATTTAAATAATATTCTTCCATTTTTCCGTCTTATATAATTGATAAAACTCTTGAACTCACTAGGCCTTAAGCCTAACACTTTTCTTTGTCGGCATGTGTATCAGGTCCTAGTTGGGGAATGGTACTAGCGACACCGTGAAGAGTTGAGTACTAGTTAGATGCACAAAGAAAGAGGTAACTATTAGGTGATCTCGTCCACACATTTGGAGATAGTAATTGTTTGAGGGTTTAGTAACACCCGACCTTTATTTAGTCTTTATATGAGAGTTGGTTTTGTTAGCACACAGATCTATTGGATTCAAGATCATCCAATCTGAAGACTGGAATCTGAAGCTAATGCTGAAAAGTCAACTCTAAATATTAGTCTAATGTCGTTTGTAATAAAATGTCAAAGTTTATTATATTTTAGTATTTTAGTTATAAGTCCTAAATATGTAGATATTATGTTTTATTAGATATTTAGTTAGATATTATATTATGTTGTTTTGTTTAAGTTAGGTGAGATATTAGAATATCTCATTTCACAACATAATTAACAATCAGAACAATGTTCACAGAGAGAAACAGTGAGAGAGCTTAAACAGAGAAACAATATCAACCTTTGTAATCCGCGTTTGTAATCTAAACAGGTTGGTAATCGTATCTTGTTTGTTGTTTGATTATCTAGTAAACGATCGTGTTCAATCACAAAAGGACCCACAATTGGTATCAGAGCAAATACGAGATTCAAATCAAATTTAGAACTGTGTTCTTCATCGACTCTATGTTCTTCATTTCAAAATCATTTTCGAGTTTTAGAGTGTTTTTGGTGTTGAAATCGATCAGGCAAGGATCGATTAATGTGCTAGATCGTTTGGGTAGTGTTTAATTTCAGTATTACACTTCAATCGATTCAAATTTTGTGATTTTGTTGCAAAACTTTTCACGAGTTCAACTCACTGTTCCATCGATCTAATTTTCAAAAAGTGATTTTTATTGAGATCAAGTGTTTATAATTTGTTCTAGATTGATTAGTGGTCAATTTGTTAGAATTTGGGGCTGCTAATCGTTGACAAACAGGTTTATTTAAGCAAACAAAACCGATTTTCGAAGAACAGGGACGAACTCGCGAGAAACGAAGTTTGCGCCAGTTCATAGTGACTTTTGCGCCAGGTACTGTTCGCGCAAAACTCTTTTGTGCCAGCTTCGTCTCGCGCAAATCTACCTTTGCGCCACACAAGACTCCGGTCACAACAGTATACCGGTCGACAACTCCGGTTTGTGCCATCAACTATTCACGCAAAACTCAAAATGCGCGACCCATTCCTCGCACAAATCTATATTTCGCGCCAACCAGTTCTCACACAAACTTTGCTTTGCGCCATACAAGTCTCGCACAAAACTTCCAGTTCGCGCGACCCGCCTCTCACGCAAATCCTCTTTTTGCGCCAGACCCTTCTAGCGCAAAGTTGACATTTACGCCACCTTCTCTTAGCGCAAAATTGTACTTTTGCGCCAATTCTATACTTGGTTAAAATTTGGAAATTTTATTTCTGAATTTTATTTGATTTTATTTGGATTAACGATCATATCTGTCAAGTTCTTTTGTTACAGGAATCATGGATGATGATTTATTTGCTCCACCTAGAGAGAAAAGTTTGTCTCAGAAAATTTCAAATCTTCAAGAACAGTACAAACTTGATCAGATGTCTATTTCAAAAGAATTTTTATCATCTGCAACTGATATGAAATCTACTGTTTTAGAAAGAGGAAAATATGAGCAGTAGAAAATCCATTTCTTAGACTTTATTGACAAACATGAATTGAATACTTATATCAGATTATCTTTGCAGGAAGGGATGATGAAAGTTCCAACAATGTTCAATACTTTTCGAGGAGCTTATGGATTTATGGAAATGAAAGAGGTTCTCGTATACCTTAATGAATACACAGATGAGCAGAGAAGGAGACATGAAGCTGATAAATTTGCCAAAATTCTTATCTTGAAAGAAATTTCAGAAGAGATTACTATTCAAATGAATAGCAGACTTAGCAAATGGGCTTCAGCAAAACAGTTATGGGATCAACTTGAAGATATATCAAAATTGTCTCCAAAAGAAAAGGTAATGGTTTTGGAAACTGAGAATGCTGAATTGAAAAGAAAAATCTCAGACTTAGAAGATCAAAGTGTCCAGATCTTGCAAGCAGCTTCTGTTGAAGGCTATGAAGAAAAGATAAAGGATTTGGAGAGTACAAACACTTAGCTTCAAAAGAAAATATCTGAGTTTGAGAAGAGTTCTCAGATCTTTCCAAGAAAAGTATTGAGGAGAAGAAGGTGATTGAGCTTAAAAGTATAAAGCTTTCTCAACAAGTTAGTAACTTTGAGAAAGTAATCATTTTAGAAAGAGATTAGTTTGCCAAAGAGAAGAAGGCAATTGAAAAGAAGAACGTTGGATTCTTAAAAGAGATATTAGATGGAAGAAAGGGTGCAAAGAAGGAATTTGAAAAAGAGAGAAGCACCTTTGAAGCTGCAATTAGAAACCTTAATGCAAAGTTATCTGAACTTTCTAAGAGTGCACAGAAAGAGAAGAAAAAGAAGTGTGAGCTTGAGATGAAGATTGACCTTCTTGTCAAAGGAAGAGACATTTATTCTTCAAAGATTAACGAGCTTGAAAAGATTATTTCAATGGTGGTGGTGACTGAGCACAAGACTCCAGAGTCAATTTTCCACTCACCTAGAGATGATTCAGCTGATTCGGAATGCTCTTTCAAGTCAGCTGCAAGTTCAACATCCAAATCTGTTTCTTCAAAAAGGTCAGTTAAATCTTCTGATCAAATTCGTAACTCTAACCTTTTCTTTGATAGAAATACAGATGGTTCAGGTACACATCAAAGAAGGAGATGCAGCTACAAAGAAGCTGAACTGGTCTGGAACAGGAAACCAGTTGAAGCAAAGAAGAAATATAAGCTGAAATGTAAAATCTCATGTGTACATACGCCTAATGCCAAGAAGAACAATGCGCATAAAGGTAAACCTGATTTTGTCTACACGAGAGATAAATTAAGCAGTTTGTCAGGTAAGAAATTCTATTGTTTTCTTATTGTCGTACACATGATCCTGTTCATAAGACTAGTGACCATTACTGGTATGGTTCTTCCTCAGTTACCCCCATAAGAACTGCAACTAACACTCATGGACCCAAATACCAGTGGGTACCAAAGAAAAGGGACAATTATGTGTTGCAGGCACCTACTGTCAAGGGGGAGTAAGAGAATGATAGTTCTTGAGTAAATCAGCTCAAGACCCAGACATCAATGTCAACATATGGCTCTTGAATACAGCAGTTCAAGACCCGGACTTAAATGTCAAGACGGAGGCTTCTAAGTAAATCAGCTTAGAACCCGTACTTCAACGAAGTATGGCCCTTGAATAATGCAGTTCAAGACCCGCGCTTCAGTGATCAAAAGACCTTACTCCTGTGCTGATAAGAGATTGTACTCCAATACTCGAATGAGGAAATCAACCATCAAGGGGGAGTACATATTTGTCTGAAATTATAAATGCATATCTTTTTCAATGATAATTTTTCAAATGTATAATTTCAGGGGGAGTAAAAAGGTGATGACTTCTGATTATTTCTGATCAGAACTCGTACTTTCATTGTTTTTCTGCTTTTTGTCATTTTAATTTAAGTGAATAAGTTAGCTTTGACTATGACATAAGACTTTTGCAGTTTTTGAGAGACACTTACATGTTCATATCTTTATGACTTTAAGCTTAGCTTCATGAGATGTAAGATCGCACGTAAAGGTATAATCATTTATCTTAATCTCATATATGGTTGAAAGAAGGATAACTTTCAATCATAGAAAACATTGTTCTTAAAAGTTCAAACCACTTCCCGAATCTCAAAACGATTTCATGAATTGGAAGTGTGCCTTTAAATGTTTTCAAGGTATAATTTGTACTTTAACTGAGATAGTTAAACCATTTTGAGCATCATATGCTTTCTAAGAAAACATTGGATTTCATTGTGCTAGGACTTAACACAACTTCTATGGATACACTTTAACCAGTGTTTCCTACCCAAGAGGTTAATCCATAGTGATTGAGTGTGAGAAATCAAAAGAAATGAGTGTGGGATGTGTGATGAGATATAATGCAAAAGAGAGTTCGGTTAGAAGTAAACTGAATGTTTAAAAGAAAGAGGGTGTGAGAACAGAGTTAAAAGAATATCAGAACTCTGCACCAACTACTTTCTGAGCCGGGCAGCCACATTTCTAGTGTTTCACATTTCTTTGGTGAACATTATTGAAACAGGCAACTAGCCCATGCCAACTCTTGATCAAACCCCACCAGCTACTCATTTTCTTCTTAACAGGAAAATGTTTCATTTTCAAAGGGGAAGTAGCACATTTGCTATCTGATTTTCATTTGGAAAATCTGGATATTGAAAAGAAGGAAGTTTGCCCCACCTTCGCACTTCACTCATGCACATTGAGTCTGTGTTTAACTTACTGTTGTCTCAGTGGTTTACACAATTTTTGAGCCTATAAAAATGTTGGTCCCGAAGGTGCTTAACAAGTTTGTAGAAGGGGGGGGGTTGAATACAAACACAGCAATTAAAGTTTAATAAATTGTTTATTGATAAATCAAAATACAATTTACAAGTTTGTTGCGGAATAAGATTAAGACAGACTTAATCTAAACAAACTTAAGAAACACGAAGATGATTGCACAAGAAATTCAGAGAATGGGGGATTAAGAGATATAGAAAACAAGGGTTTCTATATGGAGTTCAAGGATTGAGCACACCTTCAGATGAAGGGGTGAGCTTCCTATTTATACCCTATGCATTAAATGCATGGCATGGCACTTTACACGTGGCGTTCATAGATTGGCTTTGGGAGTCTGACTTTTGGGAGACATGCTTTCGGCCGGGTCATGAACAGTGTAGTTGACAGAGTTGTTGTACGTATGGTGGCAGAGACATGTCCGTTCTGACACATAGTACTAGTTTGTGCAAGGATAGACAAAAGGAAACTTGAGACATAAGCTTTGTGATCTTTTGATCGCTGAATATCTCTTCTTTTAGAGATAAAGAGGTTCAGCAATCACTGAAGCTTTTCATCATGTTCCTTCGCGTATATGTAGAGTTGTCTTTGCTTCACTGATATCCGCATCAGGTCACTAGTAGACTTCTATTTGTTCAGCAGCTTCGTCTTCGATTCAGCTATGAACATATGTTGACGCGAGACTTGTCTTCAGGGATTACGTTACTGTTTACATCAGAAACTCAGTGATAACTGAACAGACTCAGTCTAATCACTGATAGTGAAACACTAATACATAGAAATGTTTATAAGAAAGACTATCAGCGATAACTGAACAGACTCAGTCTGATCGCTGATGGTGAAACACTAATACATATTAAAACGTAATTTTCACTAAGTATAGAAGATGGTCGTTATCAAATCACTGAGAGAGTTTGGATCAACAATCTCCCCCTATTTGATAATGACAAAGTAACTAAAGAAAATTACTTTATGATTCAAAATATAGGAATAAAAAGGACTCATAGCATGCATGTCCCAATTACTATTTTGAGGGATCTTTTACAGTACTGATAGGGTTAAGTACATCACTGCAATTTTCATTTAATTCAGGGATAGAATTACAAGATATGAAAATCATAAGTACAAGTGAATAACTAACTACTGTAAGTATAACTAACAGATTACAGAAAAGGAAACTAATCTATCAGCTATTAAAAGAAGATTTAGGAGGATTGATCATATACTCAGGTATTTCTTCTCCTTTCTGTCTTCGTTCCAAAGATTCTTGGCTGATAATTTCTTTGATTTTCTCAGCAGCAGGGGAGAAGTCACACCATAAGCATAAGAGATCCTTGAGATGATTCAGAGGACATATAGGAATCTCAGAGACTCTTTGAAATCTGAGTTCCTCATCATCATCTCTGAAGAACACTCCATAAGGATCGTCAATTACTTGACCACCTTGGAAAGGACCACCAAGAGGCAGAGATAGATCCAGAACTGAAAAATCGGGAGGAGGACCAAACAGTGCATCTCTTGAAAATTTGATAGAAGTTTCATTCCTGATGATGGCGACGTCTTCAGAGGAGGAGGACCCAATTCTTCCCTTGAGTTTCAAAGATTTGGGAGGAAGAGGAGATGGCAGCTTCAGTACAGAAGTGACTCTATTTATGAGGGCTTCAAGAAGTCCTTCAACGTAGCCTCTGTATGTAGATTTGGATTTCTTCAGCGCATCCCAGAACTCTAACCATTCCGTAAATCCGAAGCTCTCAAGTTTGGATACGTACATAGCTTTTTGGGTTCCATCCTTTCTGGTAATCTCCATGGTCACTGAGAGTTGATCCTTCTTCTTGCGACCAGAGATAGTCACGACTGATATCGGAAGAAGATCAGAACGATAATCCATCTTCTGTTTGCACCATTCGATAGACCTGTCGTTGATCTCTTGTTCTTCGGAGCGTTCCTCTTCAATTTCTTTCAGCAGTGCAGCTTGAACTTCCACAGGCTTGCTTTTCAGCTTTTTGTCCTTGACTAGAGAAGATTGAATCTTTAAAGCGAGCTTGGCATCTTGTATGCATTCAGCGATCAGCTTCTCAGCTTTGGCAGATTCTTCTCTTTCGGCTTCAGTGAGGAAGTCGAGCTCTGTGGATGTTTGAAGAGGGACTTTCAGCCGTTGACTTTCTAGTTGAGAGATCATTTCAACTCTTTTCTTCACCACTTCCTCTGACCAATGAGATGGTTGAGAGGGCTTTCCTGGATGGACCAGGGAATATTCTTCTTCTTTTTCTTCATCAATCTCAGTGATAGAGATTGGGATTATTTCTTCAGTGATAGTAGCTGGAATTATTTGTAGTCCAGAACCCTTAAGCAGGGGTGAGAACTGTCTGGATAGAAAAAGAAGGAAAGAAGGGATAAGTGTATATTTTTAGAAAAAGAGAGAGAAAGGCTAGAAGGAAATAGGGGTTTGGAAAGAGTAGGAGAGTGGTACAATTGAAAGACATACCTGAGAAGGATGCTCCCCCTCAGATTGTGATCCAGTCCTCAAGCATTCTTCAGCGATTGGTTGCTTTTCTTTGCTTTGCGAAGGAGCGCTTGAAGATGTATCACCTCTCACCCCTGCTTTGACAACCTCTTGCGAAGTTGTCCCTGATGCGACGTTCGGCTTGGAGAACCACATAGATTGGTCTTCTTCATCGTCGTCGTCGTTATTTAAGGGTTGATCCTTTTCTTGATCATCAAGATCTAGATCATCTTCCTCTTCATCGTCTTCTTCCTCATCATCTTCAAAGAGAATAGAATGAATAGATGAGGATTCTTTTACCTTCTCCCCCTCAGATTGAGAGGGAGGTTTCTTTGGAGTCTTAGCTTCCTCAGCAGCAGCGATAGAAGTTTCTTCAGCTTTCTCCCCCACTTTGTCATTATCAGCGGTAGGGGTTTCTTCAGCTGCTGAAGTAGCTGTTGAAGCTTTTAGCACTTGGATGTCAGCCTCCAGACGCTTGACCCGGTCTTCAACCGCAGGGATGTCGCACGTGGCATCATGGATGAATTCCACAACGATGTTGAGGTTGGTCCGATCATCTTCAGTGAAGGAGGGAGGCAGCGCTGGAGCTGGTGCATTCACCTTTTGTAGTATTTGCTGAAGAAGGGACGTGCATAGGTCAACCTTTGAAGAGAGACCCCAAACTTCAGTGGTAAGAGACTCAAATCGCCCCTGAAAGAGTTGAGAGGACTCTTTGAGTTGGACGACTTGTTCTTCAACAGCTGAAAGTTGGGAGTTCTCAGCTTTAGATGAGCAGGTCGCGGTCAACCTCTTCAGCTCCTCACCAGCCTGAATGACGGCGCTGGTGGTGTCGTTGATGGTGTTGGTGAGAGCGTCCACCTTTTCTCCCAGACTGTTGACATGCGTGTCAACAGATGCCAAACTAGGACCTGAAAATAATGTTAGTTCGGATACGGGCTTATTTGGAGAGGTGGGGAGAGAAGTGTTTAGGATTATAGGTGTACCTGACGTATCAAACATTTTGTAGAACTGCATAGATTCCTCAAAAGTTTGATGTTCAGGTCCTATAGGTAAAGAAGAGGTAGCGGGTTCAGAGACCAAATGAGTAGAAAAGGCAAGAGTTTTAGGGATAGAAGTAGGGTTGAGGTTAATCTCAGCGAATGAGATAGTAGGTGGGGTCACTGATGATGTGACAGTGATCGAAATCGCTGACACGGCAGGTTGAGTGACTGCTGGAGTTGTGGAGGAAAGACCCACAAATGCATCTAAGGTAGCTTGTTGAGAAGATCCCTCAGGTAGAGTACTAGAGGGTGTACTTTCCTTAGTCTTTTTGGCCTTTTTGGAAGGACCAATCGGACTAGTTGATGGTCGTTTAGAAGTAGTGGTAGCGACAGGGATAGCAGATGAAGGAACCGTCTACGTGGTCACTGAAGATGAAGAAGAATGGAGAGAGAGACGAGAGCGAAGGAGAGAGATACTTACCTCGTCGGCAATTGGCTTTACCTCCAGTGATCGTTGACCAACCCTGGCAAAAGTGCCATCATCTTTGGTGGGATAGGTGTTGGGATAGAGGAACTTGATGTACGTACATATGAAACGTACGTACGAGATCTTGGGATCTCGTTCAGGCTTCTCTAATCTTGACCTCAGGTCTTCAAAGATTGCTGTGGCGTAGTCAAAGTTTTGACCAGCGATAACGGAGTAGGCCATCTGCAGTTGTGTTTTGGTGGCTTGATCCAGCGAACCACTCTTCCCGCTCATGCACTGAATTATGTGTGAGAAGATAAAGTTCAGTTGTGAGGGCATCTGAGCTTTGAGGATCTTGGTGAGCTTCTTGTTGGGAATAGAAGATCTCGGTTTATTTTCCCAACAATAGCCCATTGCGTCCAGAAATGATATCAGCTCATCATCAATGGGGAGTGCGTCGAACCCACTCTTTGGTTTGTCAGGGAATCTTAAAGATTTCCTGAGGCTAAGAGCGGTCATGCTCCCTGGCCCCAAGTCCATGCTGAAAGAGATAGCAGGGACTCGTTCACCTTTCTTATTGGTGAGTTCAGTTGCATCAGCAGTGAACCAGAACTGCTGGAGTAGAGTCTTGGAAGGCTTAGGATCCACAATGATCGCGTAAGCTAGGCACGACTGTTTGAGGAATTCAGCAGCTTCCACTAGATGAGGGTATTTGTTAGCGTTGAACTCGAGTCTTGCCAAATGATTACATTTAGTAATCTCAACTTCAGTGAGAGCGAATCGTACATGCTTGGAAGCAACGATTGAAGACTGTGTCATTTCTGTTATGGAAAGAAGCATAATAGAAGAAATTATTTAGACTAAAAAATAAGAAGATGTTTTACCAGATTCCATATTAGGAAAGAAACTGGAAAAATATCGAGTTATTTTTTTAGAATAGAAAAAAATAGTCTTCTGGGTAGAAAGAATGAAGAACACTTTAAAAACCAAAAGGTTTTTATTTAAAAAAAACATAAAATCAGAAAGAATGATCTTTAGTTTTTTTTTTTTTTTTTTTTTTTTTTTAAATTTTATAAAATCCATGAAGAACAAGAACGAGTAGGATTTTAAAAAGAATAGAAAGCATACGAACAATGCACATAAACATGAAATAAACCTGTTTATCTTGAAGAAAAGGAGTTGCAGATTCAATGTTCTGGGTTTACTTGCTTGAGTGTTCTTGAGAGAGAAAATGTTTCTTGCGTTGACAGTTTTGAAAGCATAAACCGTATAAAGGAGAGAAGAATTCCTTTTATACGAAGAGAGAGAAGAGAGAGAGAAGGAATGAAGCGGGAAAAGAAAGGATCATCATGACATTGACACGTTCCACGAAGTTGATTGGATAGAAGAGCAACGGACGAACGTGTCAGAAAAGGCATGTCGTGGATTGTCGGTTCAAATGACGTCATAGAAGAGAGAGACTGTACATTTGTCCGTTTTGAAATTATCACTGAAGAAAAGTCAGCGACAGATTTTCCTTTTTGAAAGTATCCCTGATTGTAAAGATAGGGATAGATTTTCCTTTTAAAGGATCACTGACTAGAAATATCAGTGATTAATGTATTTTTCAAAAAGCTTTTAATCATTTGAAGAAAGTTCAGTGATTAAAGTTTATATTTTGAAGAAAAATATCTTTGAGGGAAAGGAGAGAACATACCTGAGATTCAGAATGTTTATCAGAGAATGATGAAAGGGGAACTTTTTGATTATTGACCCAATACATGAACGCTGAAGAATTATTCTTCGAGGTTCAGTATTCCAAGCTCACTGATGAGAAAGTTGAACCTTGTCTCATCAAGAGGTTTGGTGAATAAATCAGCAAGCTGAAAGTCAGTAGGGATAAAGTGAAGTTCCATATCACCATTCATCACATGATCTCTGATAAAGTGATATCTGATCTCAATGTGTTTCGTCTTTGAATGTAGCACTGGATTATTTGCTATAGCGATAGCACTAGTGCTGTCGCAATAGATAGGAATCTTTGACAGCTGAAGGTCATAATCTAATAGTTGATTTCTCATCCACAAGATTTGAGAACAACAGCTTCCAGCCGCTACGTATTCAGCTTCAGCTGTGGAAGTGGACACAGAATTTTGCTTCTTGCTTGTCCAACTTACCAGCTTTCCTCCCAAGAGTTGACATCCACCAGTGGTACTCTTTCTGTCGAGTTTACAGCCTGCAAAATCACTATCAGAATAACCAGTTAGATCGAACCCTGAGTCTTTGGGATACCAAAGACCAAGGTTAGGAGTTCCTTTCAGATATCTGAAAATTCGCTTTACAGCGATCAGATGGGATTCCTTGGGTTCAGATGGATAGCGTGCACATAAACAAGTAGAGTACATAATGTCAGGTCGACTCGCTGTTAGATACAGCAGGGAGCCTATCATTCCTCTATAGGCAGTGACATTAACAGGTTTACCAGAAGGATCTTTGTTAAGTGTCAGGGGTGGTGCCATAGGAGTTTTCATCGCTGAAGTTTGTGTGAGATCAAACTTTTTCAGCATATCTTTAACATACTTACCTTGGCAGATAAAAGTACCTTTGTCAGATTGTTTAATCTGAAGACCAAGAAAGTATGTCAGCTCACCCATCATACTCATTTTATATTCTTTCTTCATTCTTTCAGCGAAGCGAGTACACAGAGATGGGTTAGTAGAACCAAATATTATGTCATCGACATATATTTGTACAAGAATTATATGACCTTTTATCATTCTGAAAAATAACGTATTATCAATCTTGCCACGTTCAAAATTTTCAGAGATAAGAAAAGATGAGAGAGTGTCATACCAAGCACGAGGGGCTTGTTTTAGACCATAGAGAGCCTTATCCAGTTTATAAACATAATTTGGATACTTAGGGTCATAAAACCCTGGTGGTTGTTCTACATAGACTTCTTCATTTAGCTTTCCATTTAGGAACGCTGATTTTACATCCATTTGATAAACGATGAAGTCTTTATAGACTGCATAAGCTAAGAATAGTCGAATTGCTTCGAGCCTAGCCACAGGGGAAAAGGTTTCATCATAGTCTATGCCTTCCTCTTGTCTGTATCCCTGAGCAACAAGTCGAGCCTTGTTGCGGGTTACAGTTCCATGTTCATCTAACTTGTTTCTAAACACCCATTTGGTGCCTATTACAGTTTTATCAGATGGTCTAGGAACGAGATTCCAAACTTTGTTTCGAGAGAACTCAGTCAGCTCTTCTTGCATAGCGCTGACCCAGTTTGGATATCTGAGGGCATCATCAGTCTTCTTTGGTTCTATTAAAGAGAGAAAATTTACAAAGAGACAGATATTACCTGAGCTTCGTCGTGTCTGAATACCTGCTTCGAGATCACCAAGAATTTGATCTATTGGGTGATCTTTGGTCCATCGCTGAGCAGGAGCATGATTGCTTAACTCAGAGGTTGGATCAACAATTGGAATGTTTACTGATGAGGACGTTTGAGGTTCATCAGCGATTAACTGTTGAGTAGATTCACTAGAAAGGTTTTCAGACGAAGGCAGATTTGATGGTAGTAATGTGTTTAGAGGTTCTGCTGAGACCCATGAGGTGGATTCAGCGGTAGGATGTATAATGTTCGGATCATCATCAGCGGTTGGAGGATCAGAATGTTGATGGTTTGAGAAGAAAGGTTCTGTTTCTCTGTTGTGAGAAAGCATCCAAACATTTAACTCTTCATTGTCAGCGATTGGTTTAGAGTTCGCTGAGCGAGTTTCATCAAAAGTGACGTGAATTGTTTCTTCTACGGTTTGTCTTCTCTTGTTGAAAACTCTGTAGGCTTTGGAGATGGAGGAATATCCTAGAAATATTCCATCATCGGCTTTTGGGTCGAACTTTCCAAGTTGATCTCTGTTGTTTAAGATAAAGCACTGACAACCAAAGATATGAAGAAAGCTGATAGAAGGCTTCCTTCCAAGAAAAAGTTCATAAGATGTCTTCCCAAATCGCTTTATTATCAGCGATCTGTTTTGAGTAAAACATGCAGTATTTACAGCTTCTGCCCAAAATTGAGTAGGGAGGTGAGAATCGCTGAGCATTGATCTAGCAGCTTCTATGATCGTTCTGTTTCTTCTTTCAGCGACTCCATTTTGCTGAGGTGTTCTTACTGAAGAGAAGTTGTGAGAGATTCCCTTGTTCTCAAAGAATTTGTTCAGGGAACTATTTTTGAATTCAGTTCCATGATCACTTCTTATTGAACGAACAGTAAGATTGTTCAGCACTTCCATATTTTTCACAAAAGATATTAGTTCTTCTGGAGTATCACTCTTACAGCGAAGAAAGATAACCCAGGTGTAGCGAGACTATTCATCTACAATGACAAGCGTATATTTCTTTCCAGCTATTGATTGGATGTTGACAGGGCCAAACAGATCCATATGCAAGAGCTGAAGAGGACTTGTCACTGAGGAAACTTGTTTCGACTTAAAACTAGCTTTTGTTTGTTTTCCTTTTTCACATGCTGAGCAGAGAGATTCTTTAGCATATGAGTGCTGAGGAAGACCAGAAACCAGTTCCTTAGATGAGAGAGAATTCAGGGTTTTGAAATTTAGATGAGAGAGCCTTTTATGCCATAGCCAGTTGACATCAGAAGAGGCCTTAGAGATAAAACATAAGTTTTCAGTGATAGTAGAGTCCATATCTATTACATAGACATTTTCTCTGCGATAACCACTGAGAGCAAGTTTTCCTTTTTCATCTACCACTGAACATGTTTTCTTAGAAAAGCGAACTTTGTAGTCTTTGTCACATAGCTGACTGATGCTTAGAAGGTTGTGCTTCAGTCCATCTACATAAGCAACTCTTCGAAAGGTAGTTGTCCCATTGCTGAGGACACCAAACCCTCAGGTAAATCCTTTTCCATTTCCACCAAAGGTCACAGAGGGACCTTTCTCTTCCTTGTATTCAGTGAGCAGGTCTCTTTGTCCAGTCATATGACGAGAACATCCACTATCGAGATACTAGATGCCCTTTGATCCCTGCATACATAAGGAAGATTAAGCGTTGTTTGGTACCCACTTTTCAATGGGTCCTTCAGAGTTAGTGGATAAGGAAGATTCAGCAGTCTTCACAGCTGATGAAGATTCAGCTTCAGTGGTAATCTTCGCTTTGGTTAATTTCTTAACCTTAGTGGTATATTTCACTTTGGTTGATTTTTCAACTTTGGTGACTTTCTTGGCCTTAGAGGCATTTTTCTTCACTTTAGCTGTTTTATCAGCTTTGGTGGCATTTGGACATTTACTTGCAATATGATCAGTAAAACCACAGTGATAACATTTTCTGTATTTGAAAATGGTTTTAGGATCAGTAGAAGGTTTTGCAAGTTTAAGATGAGCAGGACCAGATCCGAGAAGGCTTTTCTCATGAGATATGGGAGGGATTTTCATTTCTTCAGATCTCGTTGGTCTAAGGTCAATCTTTAGCTTTGGAGGACAGAGATCAAAAATTTCTATCACAGAGCTAGAGGATTGCTTATCTGAAGGTTTAGAAGGAATTTTCAGCTTTGCTTTCCTGGTTGCCTTCTGAGGAAGGAGAATGGACTTTCCTTTTTCCGTAGACTTAGTGTCTTTGGATTTTTTCTCAGTGATGGGATTTGAAGAAGAACAGGGATAGAATTGATTATAAGAAGTGTCAAAGAAAGATGTGACAAAAGTTCCAAACTTAAGCGAGGAACTTTCTTCTTTAGGATCATCCTGTGGTGTCCAAAAACCAAGAACAGTTCTATCACTTTCAGGAGTTTGAGCATTTATTATCTCAGAGATCTTTGTTGATGATTTGCACCATTTTTCAACATGAGCCTTTTCTGCTTTTAGAGCAGCGATGGCTTGTTCGCGTTCAATGCTGATGATTTCATTTATAATGACTTGATCTTTCAACTTTTCTTCTAAAAGATTTAGTTCACTGATCTTTTCATGACATTTCTCTAGCTCTTGTGTTAAATAAACATTTTTATTTTCAGCTTGAGTTTTGTCGTCTAGAGCATTATAAAGGTCAATCGTCAGCACATCAACAGCGCGACTTCTCTCAGCTTCAGGCAGAGAGGGATTTGTAGAGATAGATACCTGAGATGATATGTAGCTCATAGAAGGTTCAGATGGTTCTTCTACTTCTTCTTTAATCTCAGCCATGAGGCAAAGATTAGCGACTTCTTCTTCATCAGAAGATGATTCTTCTGATTCAGCCCAGTCATGTTCTTCAGCGATGAGACCTTTACCTTTTCGCTGATAGCTTTTCAGCTTTTGATATTTGTTCTTCAGCTTATGGTATTTGTCATCACTGGATCTTCTTGAGGTAGAAGGTTTGAAGACCTTTTTCGACCTGCACTCACTAGCAAAATGTCCAATTTTTTCGCAGTTATAGCAAGTGGCTGTAGCCTTATCAACCGGAGTTGATTTTGGCTTTTCAGTAAGAGAGAGAGGTTTACCTCTTCGGAAGTTACTCTTTCTTGCAAATCTCTTAAAAGAGTTTGTCAAGAGTGCTAAGGACTCATCAAACTCTGAAAGATCAGGGTCTGATAGATCCTCAGATTCAGAATCTAACTCAGTGATGGTGAGAGTAGATCGCTGAGATGGAATTATCTCTGAAGAGACTAAAGCAACAGGAGTGCTTTTGGAGTCTTTAGAATCTTTTACAAGATTCTTCAGATTGCTCATAGTTGAGCAATATTCCATACAGAGTACTTAGAGAGAGAGTATGTAAGTCTTTTGTCAGCTTAAGACATATTGAATAACTGTCCCAGCTTTCAGGAAGACTTTCCAAGAATTTTGTTAGGACCTCAGAATTAGAATAGGTCCTTCCAACAGTTCTTAGGTCAATGATTAGGCAGTTAAACCGCTGATGAATGTCAGAAATAGATTCATTCTTACCAGCGATAAAACTTTCATACTGTCTTACCAAGTTAATCTTTCGAGTCTCTTGAATTTCAGTGGTGCCCTCATATTGAACACATATGGTTTCCCACATTTCTTTAGAAGTTTTCAGATGCATGATGGAATGGAAAACTTCATCAGGCAGAGCCATTGAGATAATGGTCTTTGCTCTTGCATCTATGCCTACCTTCTTTTTATCTTCATCACTCCACTGTCTTATTTCCTTAACGACATATCGTTCAGGGACAGCTTCAGTGGTGGCAGTAGCGGGAACCGCATCTATAATTCTAACAGGTTCATAGGGTCCGTTTTCTATATATTCAGGGATAGTAGGATCTGCACCTTCAAGAAATAGCATCATTCGATTTTTCCATAGAGAAAAGTTATCTCTGCTAAATCGAGGAGGTTTAGAAAGTGAACCATTATCATAGTAGTTTGTGTTTGTGTTTAGTGCCATTTTAGAATAGCAAGGAAGAGTATACAGCAAGATCTTGTTTATTAGATTAAACAAACTGCTCTGATACCACTTGTTGGTCCCGAAGGTGCTTAACAAGTTTGTAGAAAGGGGGGGGGGGGTTGAATATAAACACATAAATTAAAGTTTAATAATATGTTTATTGA
This sequence comes from Arctium minus, assembly GCA_954870635.1. Lineage (NCBI taxonomy): Eukaryota > Viridiplantae > Streptophyta > Magnoliopsida > Asterales > Asteraceae > Arctium > Arctium minus. The sequence continues at coordinate 151,564,806 of OX941081.1, forward strand.
TAAATCAAAATACAATTTACAAGTTTGTTGCGGAATAAGATTAAGACAGACTTAATCTAAACAAACTTAAGAAACACTAAGATGATTGCACAAGAAATTCAGAGAATGGGGGATTAAGAGATATAGAAAACAAGGGTTTCTATATGGAGTTCAAGGATTGAGCACACCTTCAGATGAAGGGGTGAGCTTCCTATTTATACCCTATGCATTAAATGCATGGCAGGGCACTTTACACGTGGCGTTCATAGATTGGCTTTGGGAGTCTGACTTTTGGGAGACATGCTTTCGGCCGGGTCATGAACAGTGTAGTTGACAGAGTTGTTGTACGTATGGTGGCAGAGACATGTCCGTTCTGACACATAGTACTAGTTTGTGCAAGGATAGACAAAAGGAAACTTGAGACATAAGCTTTGTGATCTTTTGATCACTGAATATCTCTTCTTTCAGAGATAAAGAGGTTCAGCAATCGCTAAATCTTTTCATCGTGTTCCTTCGCGTATATGTAGAGTTGTCTTTGCTTCACTGATATCCGCATCAGGTCACTAGTAGACTTCTATTTGTTCAGCAGCTTCGTCTTCGATTCAGCTATGAACATATGTTGACGCGAGACTTGTCTTCAGGGATTACGTTACTGTTTACATCAGAAACTCAGTGATAACTGAACAGACTCAGTCTAATCACTGATAGTGAAACACTAATACATAGAAATGTTTATAAGAAAGACTATCAGCGATAACTGAACAGACTCAGTCTGATCGCTGATGGTGAAACACTAATACATATTAAAACGTAATTTTCACTAAGTATAGAAGAGGGTCGTTATCAAATCACTGAGATAGTTTGGATCAACAAAAAAGCAATCAACATGTGCTTAATTCTTTCAAACACTTGCACGAACACACAAGGAATTTGTTTTCTTGTCATAAAGTTCATAGAATTTACCTTTGTGGTGTTTCGATGATTGAATGGAAGCCCTGGGGGAGTGAACATCACAAAATCTCCTTACCAAGTGTATTTGTTACACATAGTGACTTAGTGTTACTGACAGACATTTTAACTGATTCATTTGTTGATTCAGGTGTTACACGCTTATTTTGTTTGGATTTGCAAAGATCTAGATGAATATATTTTGAATTGACGGATCAGAAGCTCCTAATGAAAGACATTTCTTGCTAAAAGTTTTGATGAAGTCATTGCACTTTTCATCAAAAAGGGGGAGAAAGCTAATCAAGAAATGGGAGCTAAATCAAAATTTTAGAGAATTCTTCAAAGTATTCTAAAGACATGCTGATCTGAGACAAATTTTCTTTGAAGATAATTTGCTTGGAGATTATTACAAATTGAAGACAGAGAAGGAGATTGTAACTTCTGAGCTGAAAGAGAAGACCAAATTGCTAAATCATTTTAGTAATGATCTTGATCCAAAAGGGGAGATTGTTAGCGCACAGATCTATTGGATTCAAGATCATCCAATCTGAAGACTGGAATCTGAAGCTAATGCTGAAAAGTCAACTCTAAATATTAGTCTAATGTCGTTTGTAATAAAATGTCAAAGTTTATTGTATTTTAGTATTTTAGTTATAAGTCCTAAATATCTAGATATTATGTTTTATTAGATATTTAGTTAGATATTATATTATGTTGTTTTGTTTAAGTTAGGTGAGATATTAGAATATCTCATATCACAACACAACTAACAATCAGAACACTGTTCATAGAGAGAAATAGTGAGAGAGCTTAAACAGAGAAACAATATCAACCTTTGTAATCCGCGTTTGTAATCTAAACAGGTTGGTAATCGTATCTTGTTTGTTGTTTGATTATCTGGTAAACGATCGTGTTCAATCACAAAAGGACCCACATGTTTATTATTTGTTGAGGTTAAATCTAGAATTCTATTTAAGGTCTTTCAAGTATTGATTTGTAGAAAGAGATTTTATCCTTTATTTGATATATTGTTGAAATTTTTAGTTCCTTTTCAAACTTGAGGGTGTTACAGTATACGAGTATAACAATCAGCCAAGTTTTCAGACAATCAAGAGTTGAAGTTTTCAAAAAGAATGTTCAAACGGACCTCCACTTAGTGTTCAACTTACAGTCTGAACACAAAGTTTTTGGCTATAAAAGCTAGGGTTTTGCTTAAAAATATAACAAAAAACAACTTTGAAAACGAATTTTGAGAGTTTACCTCTTTCTACACTCATTTCAAGTGTTCACAATCTAATCTCTCTCAATTTACTTTCTTTGATTCTCATATTCATCCAAGAGAGATATACATATTACTTGAGCTTCCATTTGATAGTCTCATTTGCAAGTCGTGTGAGTATGTAACACCCATAATTTCAATGTTATGTATAAAATAAATCTAAAGAAAATGGTCGGTGAATGACTGGGAAAACGGTCGAGGAATGGTCGAGAAAACGGTCGGTGAACGGCCGGGAAGAGGGTCGGTGAATGGCCGAGAAAATCGTCGAAGAACGGCTGAGAAAACGGCAGGTACAAGTATGGCGAAAGTGCCAAGCAAAAGTGACATATGTCACATTAGCCAGGAACTCTCGCTGAGAGTGTAAAATTCTCGGTACATCTGGCGCGAGAGTGCCTAGCGAAGCTGACATATGTCACTTTAGCCAGGCACTATCGTGGAGCGGGTCTGGAGGTTAAAAATCAAATTTTTTTGGTTTTTCTTCATTTCCTCATATCTCCTTCACCATAACTCCGTTTAAGACGATTCTTTTTGCTATGGTTTCGTATTTGAGAGCTTTTCAAGGATAGATTGTCGGTTTTGGGAATATTCAAGAGTATTTGGTGGTGGATTGGAAGCAAAGGTCAGGAGCTCATCATCATCACCTCCATCTTCAAGAAATTTGGGGTCTTCTAGGTTTTCACCAAAACCTAAGTGGTGAGCTCATCCTCATAGTTTCTAAACTTCATTATAAGTTATAAATGCTCCATGGATGATTTTCTGGTGGTTATGTTTCTCAAATTTCGAATTTGGTGATTTTGGAGAATTTAGGTCAAAATTAGGGTTTTGGCCAAAATGGGGATTTTTGATATAAAATGTTTGGGGAACGATTCTAAATGGTTTAATATGGATATTTATGGTTGGAAACTTGTGGGTCTATGTTTTTGGAAGGATATGCTTTTGGATTCAATTTTCCTTCAAGGAAGCTCAAGTTGGGGAAAATCTAGATTTAGCCTAAATCTAACAAGGTGAGTTCAAGTTGATTTGTGAAAACGTTGTATATGCCAAAATATCCATTTTAATGTGTTTATTTTACATGAAATTATCGAGGTTTGAGTCATATAATGGGTTTTTGATTATTTGAAGTGTTTAGCTTTATAAACCTTGTGAAACACCCATGTTTGGGATTTTTGGGCATTTTGATAAATAAATCATAAGTATAAGTATTAGTATTTTAATGATTTATCTTATGAATGAGGATCTTTTGGTATAAACGCGCTTTTAGTGTGTGTTTGGAGAAATGTTTGTTCTTGAGTTATGGGACGTTTTGAAAAAATAAATGGTGTAAATTCATTTGGAAAATGGTTTGTCTCAACCAATTATGAGTTTTGGGTTAATCATATTTTTGGTCGTTGCATTTGCATAGCCGTTGGGTAAAGATTTTTTTATTGTTTACACTTACTTTTATTGTACGATAAAGTAAATTAGGGAGCTTCAGCTCGTTTTTTAGCTAAAATGAGTCTTGGGGACATTCGTCCGGTTTTAATAGCCCGTTGTGGAGTTTTGAGTATGATGGCGGTTATTGCGCATCATTTGAGAATTACATGTTTTGAGTGCGTTGGTCATTCAATCGGAGTCATGTATCGTTATAGACTGTAATGTAATGGATCCATAGGCATATGAGTCGGTCTTTAATATTTTAAAAAAAGGCTATTATTTCATGTTGGAACCAGGATTAGTTATATGGTCATCGAGGACCTCATTGTGCTATTGACCCCGTGATGTAATTTATGAGTCTGTTTTTATGGGATAGTCATTTCCCATTTGTAGCTAGTTGAGACATTGGACCATAGGATGGCAACTTGGTACGGTTATGTTGGATCGGATACTAGCCCTGGGTCGTAAATGTAATCATAGTGAACGAGTATGACTAGGAATCATTGGGTTCCCTCCCCCACATCTTAGTACGAGCCGGCGAGTTCGTAACCTTGATCTTAGTGTGGTGAGCTCAATAACTTGGAATGTGACCTACTTTTGTGTTCGGCCACTAGCCATGGAATTCGGGTCTCCCCCATCACCGAAAGGTATTGTTTTGGGTATTTAGTCTTATTCATGTTTTCGGTGACATTTGAGTATGGGGTTTTCTCCATATGTTATAATTTTGGGGTTTGAGTCTTACTCGTATTTCAGTAGTTGAACAATAAAGTTTTACTCTTGTCTTCATAAATTGGGAGTTTGATTTCTATTCATGTTTTGAGTGGGATTACCTTATGAAAGAAAGTTTTGTAAGTGACGTTCATCTTTAAAAATGTGAGATTACTGGAAAAGGGTCGCTTTCATATTTAAATAAATCATTTTGAAAGATTTTGATTTAAGTCGCGTCCTTTCCTTTTACAATGTATTTTACCCATGTTGAAAACTGTTGAACACACTAGGCATTAGCCTAACCTTTTTATTTGTCAGCAGGTGCAATAGGTTCTGGTTGAGAATAGTTCTAGTGACACTGTGAAGAAAGGGGTGCTAATTGTGCTCGAGAAATGAATATCTTAGTGAAGTCTTCCGCATTGTTTTAGGGAAGAGGGAGTGGTATTTCGGTTAAGTAACACCCGACTTCAGTTTAGTCTCTGTATATGAGACTAGAGTTTATAATTGTTGTGGTGAATGATAGAATTTTAAATTGAGGTATATGGAGTTTTGATTTATAAGTGGAAGTTTTGTCCTTTATTTGATTTTATATCGAGGTTTTAAATTAGTTGCTCTTACCAAATTGAGGGTGTTACATGTTGATATCAGAGCTTGAGTTTGAGAGATTTTGGTGTCGATTTTGGATACCTAGACTCAAACTAGCGTTATTTTAAGTGTATGAGAGAGAAATTGCACCAATATGCACTTTAATATTGGATGTTTTGAGGATAATGGAGTCACTAGGAACATGAATCACATCGAGAGTATCAAGGATGATCATGTACAGTACGTTCATAATTGCACTTGGCCAATGTTGTGGTGAACCTACGGGTTACATGTGTATACTTGGTCTACTTTGATGTGATGACCTTTGGGGTAGTGAAGAAGTTCCTAAGTGGGTAGCCGTTAGAAGAGGTGGATGATTCTAACATTCGTCACTTGGGGTGACAATAAGCATGATGATTGCGTTAAGTGTACCGTTTCGGGTCAAAATTATTGGTTGGATTAGAACCGTAGAATTATGGAATCAACACTATTCGAGGAGAAATTATAAGGTGAACCGATAGAGTCCTTGATTATTATCTTAAGATGTTTGAGCATCCGAACGACGGTAGTGTGACTGGGAATTGAGGAGCGTAGTTTCGAGACGTTGAGTGCCGATCAAATTCATGCACAAATTTTATTTTGAAATAAATTACATCAATTGTTTCTCATGTTTCTGAAATCATCATGTGGATTATATTACAAAATCTTGGAAATATGTTTAGCACACACAAGGTTTAATCCAAAATTTTAAACATGCATAAAACTATCTGTTTGCATGAGGTTGCAAACTTTGCCGAGACTTTCTTTATTCTCATTGTTGTCCAACACTATTTTCGGATATTGCAAAGTTCGTATTTTGATGTTTGGACAAGTAACTATGGTTTATGACTTTAATATTGGACCTCCTCCACATATGTTAAGGCTTTGGACAGAGAGTTATCTTCCATTATTTTGATGTTGAGTTTAATGGAAATTTTATTCTGTGTGAGTTTTGTTGATTCTTATGGAGTATTATTTTACGGTGTCTTGCAACGCATGAACGAACACTGAAATGTGTCGGCTAGATTCATTGTGTGTGTTGGTTTATGGTTTATTGAGAAACTTATTTCATGAGAGTTTTGCTGGTGGATGTTGTCCCATATGCTATTTTTGGAGTCTCAATATCGAGTGATTTCTCTTTTGGGTTTTATACGAGTGTATTTCGTTGCACACTACTTAGTATTATAATTGATTTATACTTTGGTGTGAGTAAACACATGTATGATTTGTGATGGCTCGTGTTAAACTTTTGCTTTGAACATCCTTCGGTTGTTGATTTTACTGTTATAGTTTAACGCGATGCATTATATTGGTTTATCGGTGTGCATGTCATGGTTGCCACTATTTTAGGACTATGATCATTTTATTAAACGGTTTAAAAGCTTGAAATCGATATAAATTATCTTACGTTTGGCCAAATCGCATGCACCTATCGTTTTACTAGATGTGGGAAATAAATTGATGTATGCGGGTCTTGTTGGAAAATTTTATCCCATGTCATTTTATGGTTAAAAGAGAATTTTGGAGCTTGAACTTGGGAAGTCCCTCTTTTGAAATGCGTACAATTACTTGTTACCCATTGTTTTAGTATAGAAAACTATTTTACATACACGGCATAAATTAAGGTATGCTATGACCGTAGTGGTCCATTTGAAAATTTTGTTGCGCATATTTTGTTATTGTCATTATTAGCATGAATAGTGATCAAATACTTTTTGAAATGGTTTTATGTGTCTGGCATTTGTGACCGCTTTGTACAACTACCGAGTAAACGGTAGTGGATGTTACACGTACGATTAATTGTCATAAAGCTTTTGCGTTTGAAATTCTTATGAAATTTCAAGTTGGCACGTTATTTTGGAAAACCTTGAACTCATTAGGGCTATAGATTTTAGACCCCTATCGTGAGAGGAGTTGTAATTGGGGACTATAAGAGTCCTTGACAATTAAAGCGTCGGGCGATACGACTTGTGGCCAGTTGTGAATTGCGGATTTCAGCCTTATGAGTAGATTCACATACGTATAATTGAAGTGTTAGATTTACGTTTTCTCCTCGTTAATTAAGCGGTGATCATTCCATTTCGGTGAATCTTCGAGTTAAAGTCAGGGGTGGTTGCTTGTGTATGGTTGGATTTGTTTGATGGGTTATTCGTTCGACGACATGTTATGTGTTGGTGGTGTACTATCTTAGAGAACCTTCGCAAATAAAGGGAATATTGTGGTTCGTTGATTTGATATATAAGATTGGAATTTTAGTGCCACATTAGGCATCAATTTTAATATGACAATGCCAATCCAGCATGAAATAACTGACAGTACACCCACGTTTGCGGTATAGTCGTTTTGAGGATAGGTGTCGACACTCAATTTTGAGGACAATGACCATTGGGGTGTTTCAGTGCACTTCTGGGGAATCCTGTGTGTTTTCAAAATTATGTGGCAACTTTAAGGGTATTAGACGTTGGCAAATAAGTATCGAAGTTGGAGATTGTTTTGTTACGGTAAAGGTTTTTAACGAATGGATGATCAAAGTTCGAGTATGGTTTGGAGTTGTGCAATCGCCGAATGTGGATAAGTCGACTCCCTGGAGAACGTATTGGCACGTCCCTGGAAGGCAAGCTCTACCAATATCAAGTGTCAATCATTAAGGAATTTTGGGAATTCTTCGGGTTTGGTGTCGATCATTGGATTACGGATTCAGAACTTTTTTGAGGTGGGACGAACTAGTGAGTGGAAAGTTGATGTCACAAGCCACCCTTATGGTAGTACATGCCACCTAAGGTTGGGAGGCAACCGAGATCGTATGGTTAGAAAATTGCTCCCAATAAGGTTCAATGTCCACTCTAGTATGAGTGTAACATGTCAAGGTAGACATTGGATGTGAGAGTCTATACGAAAATCAGCATGACAGTTTTGACAGGAACTTATCGAGTTTCAGTTAAGGTTGAAATAGGTTAGAGACACATTCTTGGAAAGGGAGACCGTTGTTGGTGAAAGTGACGTTATTTGAGGTCTACATCATTTGATTGTTACCTTCTTTGAGATGGGTGGATGGTAAGCCATTTGTCGGGCTTGTATTCTGGGTTGTGTGGTGTTTTGAATTGTTTCATGTGTCTTTTATGGTTCAAGAATGTTGTGAGATGAAAGTATGATATCGACACGGAAAGACCCTCAGGTTGTTGTTTGTTTGGTTAAGAGAAGGATCGAATCATTGAGAAGCAGTTCCTCCGTGGGTGATGGCATTCGAGTTTTGATCGGCATTAGATTTCAAGGACAAAATCATTCTAAGGTTGGGAGGATTGTAACACCCATAATTTCAATGATATGTATAAAATAAATCTAGAGAAAACGGTCGGTGAACGGCCGGAAAAACGGTCGGTGAACGGCCGAGAAAACGGTCAGTACAAGTATGGCGAAAGTGCCAAGCAAAAGTGACATATGTCACATTAGCCAGGAACTCTCGCTGAGAGTGTAAAACTCTAGGTACATCTGGTGCGAGAGTGCCTAGAGATAGTGACATATGTCACTTTAGCCAAGCACTATCGCGGAGCGGGTCTGGAGGTTAAAAATCCGATTTTTTTTTGTTTTTCTTCATTTACACATATCTCCTTCACCATAACTACGTTTGAGACGATTCTTTTTGCTATGGTTTCGTATTTGAGAATTTTTCAGGGATAGATTGTCGATTTTGGGAATATTTAAGAATATTTGGTGGTGGATTAGAAACAAAGGTCAGGAGCTCATCATCATCACCTCCATCTTCAAGAAATTTGGGGTTTTCTAGGTTTTCACCAATTCTTAAGTGGTGAGTTCATCCTCATAGTTTCTAAACTTCATTATAAGTTATAAATGCTCCATGGATGATTTCCTGGTGGTTATGTTTCTCAAATTTCGGATTTGATGATTTTGGAGAATTTAGGTCAAAATTAGGGTTTTGGCCAAAATGGGGATTTTTTATATAAAATGTTTGGAGAACGATTCTAAATGGTTGAATATGGATATTTATGGTTGGAAACTTGTGGATCTATGTTTTTGGAAGGATTTGCTTATGGATTCAATTTTCCTTCAAGGAAGCTCAAGTTAGGAAAAATCTAGATTTAGCCTAAATCTAACAATGTGAGTTCAAGTTGATTTGTGAAAACGTTGTACATGCCAAAATGTCCATTTTAAAGTGTTTATGTATTTTACATGAAATTATCAAGGTTTGAGTCATTTAATGGGTTTTGATTATTTGAAATGTTTAGCTTTATAAACCTTGTAAAACACCCATGTTTGGGATTTTTGGGCATTTTGATAAATAAATCATAAGTATAAGTATAAACGCGCTTTTAGGTGCCGTTTGTTTTTTAAGAGGACAAAAAAAAACTACGATCCTATAACTGCCGAGGACAAAAAAAAACCTCGGCTGAGCCAATTGCTCACTGAGGTTATAATTAATATACTCAAGATCACATCTATAATCGAGTTTATAAAGAGATATATTGAAAGATCAATTGGAACCAAAAAGCAGAACATAAAGTGATATGTCGCCAATTTACATAAAATATCTCAACGGTATAAACTAAAAAGTATCATCACATCAAGAGTCGAGAAGAGATAAGAAAATCAATGGATTCAAGGGTTGTACGGACCACTCGAACGATAGGAAATGAGTATACGACAATACACTCAAATCCCTTCCGATAATCGGCTCCCGATAACGATTCCCAAAAAGGGCTCATAGGATCGATCCAATCGCCCTCAAATTGGTCGGTACCAGGCCATGCCCACTTATTGACATTGGGGTACTAATAGCGAGGACGCCATGGCAAGGCGTCATGACATCGTTGCCCTCGATGTCGTGCCTTAAAGCACAAAACATTCAAATCGTTAAAAACATTTCAAGTCCTTGTATAAAGGGCGATCTCATAAAATGTCACGTTTAATTGCTACATATCATAATAAAATTCCGAAAACGGTTCCAATCCGAAAAGGATCAAGTTCAATATGGTTTAACTCAAACTCAAGTAATCAATAATAAATATATCAAAGAACCAAAACTATGATAATAACTCCAAATAGGAGTCATGACCATAAACATAATTGGACTCCAACAATTGGAAGAGTTGTTATAAACTCAAATGTCCGGATATGATTTCGTAAATTGAAAATAAGAGGTTATGTGATAAATGTCATGATAGGGAACGAGATAATACATTACCTAATTACTAGCCAAATGAAAATGGAGAGTCACAAGAATTTGATATCCATACATTAATAGTATATGACGGAATACCACAATCGGATGCTCATAGTGTTGTTTAAAATCATCACTAGTTATGTTTCAAAAAAAATCATCACTAGTTATATTATTAAAATATATGATGCAACAAACTTTTTATAGAATAATAATTTTATGTTTTTCTCTAAAATAAGTAAAAAATAATTAATTTATCTTTTTCCTTTAAAATTTAGTTTTGAAGATTTCTTCACTCATTTTCAAATATGGAGAAAAAAATGTTCTCCCATCTTTTTTCACTTTGAAAAAAGTTTTGAAGACTTGATTAAAACAATAAAAAAAAAAAAAACTTCATCTTCTTAATTTTTGGAATTCCAGATGAATATGATCTCTAAGTTGCACTAAAATTTATTTTCACAATTTGAAATTTGTTTTGGTTTTATCTTGTAAGATTTTTAATTGATATTTTATGTATTTCATTAATAGTCAAACATTTGTATTAAATTTTATATCAAACCAATCAATCTATTTTCAATGACATAAGTTTTTTTTTTAATTAATTTCCATCAGAAAAAATATTACAATGCTTTTGGATGTGTCAATTTACCAAGAAACCTATAAGGACATAGACTTCTGACTGCTGGTTCTGCTATTCAAGGGTATACACATTTTTTAATCAAGTTGACAACTAAAATACTAATGATGTAAACAATTACGCATCTACAAATGATTCTCGTCATAATCTATAAATCTTTTTTTTCTTTGAGGAACTATAAATCTTCGATTTAAATATCATGTTTGGTAAGGATGGTGATTTGCCCCGACTCGGTAGGGAACCCGGTTCAACCGACCCAAACGGGACCGGGGATTCCCCGCTAAAACGGGTCCCGAGACCGGGGATCCCCGATAGGCTCAAATCGGGTTGGAGTCGGGTCCGAATATCGTATCCCTCAAGTATCCGATATATTTATATATTATTTATTTTAAATAATCATCAATATCAAAATATATATATATATATATATATATATATATATATAAAAGAAGGAAGATGAGAGAGAGTTAAGGAGAAAGCCTCCATTGAGGTTTTATAATTTTCTTAGAATTTAGAGTTTTTTTAATTAAAATATTGCATTAAATGACTACACTTTTTCATCTTATTTATTATTATTTTTTATTGTTCTTACTAAATTAATTGTATTTATTTAATCAAACATTTTTTTGATGACTAAAAGTTTGTTTGACATTTTCTAAAATTATAAGTTTTATTGTTATTTACTTCTTTATTATTTTTCAAACATATATGTTTATTTAAATTTTTTCTTTTTATTTAATCCTTTTATTTTCTTAGTACCTAACAATGTTTATAAATCAAAACTTTTATTAAATAAAAACATATATGTTTATTTGAATTTTATTCTTTATTATTTAATGTTTTCATTTTTTCTTAATAATCTAACATCAATATATATATATATATATATATATATGTAGGATTAGGTTCATCATTTGTGAAATGCTAAAAATATGAGAAATAAAGAAATAATCCTAGCCCTTTATCTGATCAACATTTGCGGCTTTGACCATGAAACACCGGATAATTCCTTGTCTGATCTGTAAATGATAAAGGGGTAGTTTCGTAAAATACGCGAGACGAATTCATATATGAACCTGTATAATTCACATATGAATTATATGTTCATATATGAACTCTTTTAACTGATTCATATATGAACGATACATTCATATATGAATCAGTTAATTAGTTCATACATGAATCACAAAAGTTCAAAAATGAATTTGTTAATTAGTTCAACTGATTCACATATGAACCTACAGTTAACTAGTTCATATGTGAATCAGTTAATTGGTTCATATATGAATCAGTTAAAATAGTTCATATGTGAATCATACAGGTTTATATATGAACTCGTCCCGTGTATTTGTAAAAATTACGAAACTATCCTTCTATTTTTGGAATAGCCGCAATTTTTGACCAGTCAAAGTCGATCTTAACCGAATGAAAGACTAGGATTATTTCTCTATTTCTCATATATTTGGCATTTCTCATATATATATATATATATATATATATATATATATAATGAAAGGAAGATGAGAGAGAGTTTAGAAGAATCCTCCATTGAAGCTTTATAATTTTCTTAGAATTTAGAGTTTTTTTAATTAAAATGTTATATTAAATTACTACACTTTTTCATCTTATTTATTATTTTTTTTATTGTTCTTACTAAATTAATTTTATTTATTTAATCACACCTTTTTTTGATGACTAAAAGTTTATTTGACATTTTCAAAAATTATAAGTTTTATTGTTATTTACTTCTTTATTATTTTTCAAACATACATGTCTATTTAAATTTTTTTCTTTTTTATTTAATCCTTTTATTTTCTTAGTACCTAACAATCAATATATATATATATATATATATATATATATATATATATATATATATATAAGAACGAAGATGAAAAAGCGTTAAGGAGAAGCTTTCATTGAGACTTTAGAAATTTCTTAGAATATAGAGTTTTTTTTAATTAAAAGGTTACATTAAATGACTACACTCTTTCATCTTATTTATTATTTTTTTATAGTTCTTACTAAATTAATTTTATTTATTTAATCAAACCTTTTTTTGATGACTAAAAGTTTAATAAGTTTTATTGTTATTTATTTCTTTATTATTTTTCAAACATATATGTTTATTTAAATTTTTTCTTTTTTATTTAATCTTTTTATTTTCTTAGTCCCTAACAATATTTATAAATCAAAACTTTTATTAAATTAAAACATATATGTTTATTTGAATTTTATTCTTTATTATTTAATGTTTTTATTTTTTCTTAATAATCTAACAATACTTATAAATCAAAATATCATTAAATAAGTCTATTTATTTTTCATTTAGTTTTTTTAATTATTTTAGTGAGATAACAATGGTTATAAATGAAAACTATTGTTTAAAAAACAAACTATGTTTTTATATCTATACAATAAGGTATAGGAGAAAAACAATAAAAATAACTAAATAAAAATTAAATGAGTGGTAAAAAAAGATTAACAATGCACATGTATCTTAACTCACGTGACAGATGATTCTTTGATTTATAATATAGTTTAATAATAATTTTTAAGCAATATGAATCAATTCACATCATAAAAACTCATTATACATATTATTTAAATAATATTTTATCTTACTAAATGGCTTTAATAACATTCTATATGATTATTTCTTTTGCATCGGAATCATTTGTTACGTTATATATTATACCAAATTTATGATGATGGAATCATTGTTTCAATTTATTTAATGAAATTATTTTGAATGTTTTCATTAATTATTATTATTTACAAAATACTCATGATAACCATTATACATGATATTAATTATATAATAGTTATTACACATTATTATTTACATAACACCCATATTGCATATTATTTTTAAAAATACTTTAATATTAAATAGTTAAAATTTTTAATGGAAAAGACTTATTATAACCTATCAATCAATATATAAATAAAATACTTATGACAATTGAATACAATTAAATAACAGTTATGATTTACTATCAATTTATTATTTATTTACCTTATAATTGTATTTCAATTTTTTTCTATATGAAGGTTGTAGAAAATTAACTATTGACATTGCTTGAACCATTATTTTGTTATTTCATTTTAACTTTATGGAGTATTCTTTGCCAAAAGACTTGAAAAATGATCACAATGACTACGTTATAAAAATTCGGATTTGTATAATGTGGGAATATACTTAAACCCGGAGAAAGGGGGAGAATCTACTAGTTTAGACATTATTCTAATCGATAAGAAGGTATGATGAAATGGTCGAGTGCATGACATATTGTAACACCCGAAAAATCTAGAGGTAAGTATTCACTCCTTGACATTCTATTAATTGTGTTAATTGAGAATATGAAGCTTTTATGTATACATGTTCCTTTATGTTGTCATATGAAATATATATATATATAATTATCGGCTTGTCTAACCTCGCGCTCGTTTTCAATTTAACCAACTTTCGGGACTTTTGGCATGTGGCGCGACAGTGCCACGCGATAGTGAGGGCACTATCGCAGGTCACTGTCGCGGGGTTTGTACCGCGAGTGGTGTGTGGGGCGTGATTGTGACACGCGATTGTGACATGGTCACTATCGCCAAGTCACTCTCGCGGGGATTGTACCGTAGGTCCATTGGGGCTCGCGATTCTGACTCGCGACAGTGACAATGTCACTGTCGCCGGGCACTGTCGCCGACGGGATCTGAGACTTAAATGAGTTCCTTGCCCGAATTTTAACCGCACTTTCTCATTTCTCCCTTTTCTTTTGGCGATTTTTGGAGCTCCCAAACTGATTTCTTCCCCATAAAACCCTAACCCTCATAAATACAAATCCTTTTGGTGGTTGGATCTTGGATTATTGCAATAACTCTTCTCAAGGGAATTGTTCTAGGGTTCATAAAACTCCACTTCTCTTCTTCAAGTCTCAACCTCTTCACCTAGGGTTTCCTATTTTATAGGTTTTAATCAAAACCTAGATTGTGAGTTTACTAACATTTGTTAAAACTAGATACACATCATAAATCTATTACTTGTCATCATTTTGTATATTGACTTGGAAATGTCCATTTTAAATATGTAAGTATTTGGGGTTTTTCCTTATGTTTACATGTCTATATATGTTTTGCCATGACTAAATGGAATGCATAAATTGTTATGGGGATGATTTTCTATTTGAGTCACTATTTGGTGGTATCATGTTTATATGATTAAATTTTGGTCACACTAGTCTTGTAGTGGACTTTATATTGATTGGGATGGTGATATTGTACCCATGGTTGGTATTGAAATATTCTTGGTTATAATGTGCCTTGAGACCTCCTATAAATTATGTTGGACGAACCAAGTCAGTAGACACTAGGAGGATGTAGTCTTGGGTGCCACCGTGATGGTATGTGCCTAGACCTCCGCCATTCGGGGTAATGCCATGGTTGTAGTCCTCGGATGTGCCGGGCCTTTCGGATGTCACTCTTCATAGTTGGCATCAAGGTATATCGACTCTTTGGGTGGAACTTGATTGGTGCTATGGGTCTCCCCTATTGACTCCACATTCATTAAACATTGGTTAACTGCTGATAAGAATTGTAATTGATCTTATATGCTATTTCTTGTTCAACTCACTAGGCTTTTTGGCCTAACACTTGTTTGGTGTCGATGTGTATCTCAGGTTCTAGCGGTGCCGGTTCTAAGCAGGCATAGTTGCTTTGGGTGAGAGCTTAGGGAGATTTGCACTTGGACATATATTTTTGGAGAAAACGTTGGGTTTATAGATGACACCCTTTTTGTAATCTCTTTTCTAGATAGAGAAATTAGATTAGTTGGTTGTTATTTATTGGTCCGTTGAATTACAACTGTAATTAAACATGTTTGAATATTTCCCCATTTTTGGGAGGCTCTTGCTATGGCAATTTTTATATACCACATGTCCGTTTTTCGGATTTTTGTTATCCCTATTTTTAGGGTGTTACAAGTTGGTATCAGAGCTTTAGTTTAAGTGAACTAGGTATTGTTTTAGCGTATCTAGACTTAAGCTTTAGACTTTATTGCTTCACTGTCCACTTGGGGTAGAAGTCCTATATGGGGAGAGTGTTAGGTCTTACGGAATTACGCAAATTAAGAGTTGTGATTATGGTAACAAGAATCCTTGTGTATGATATGTTCATAATTTCACTTAGCTACTGCTATTATGAATACATTGTTACATGAGTATGCTTGCAAATGCCGTTATTATGATAATTGAAATGTGTATTAGTACGTACAATGAGTTCAACTCGCTTAGTCTTCTCTCAATCTCTTTCTCGTACATGTATGGCAGATACCAATCGTAAACACTCGGAGCAGGCAACCGAATCCTCAAGAGGGTCGTGTGGAGTCATGTAATGTTTTAGACTGTAATGCAGTGGATCCATAGGCATATGAGTCGGTCTTTGTTATGTAAAAAGAAAATGGGCTATTATTTATATATTGGCCAGAATTAGACTTGGGATCTCGAGGATAATATGGTGAGGGCTCGTAGAGTCCAAGACCTGACCTGCATCCGCGAGTTAATTTATGTGCCTGTTTTTATGGGATAGTTATTTCCCATTTGTAGCTAGTCGAGACATTGGGTCCTCGGGGGCCTTTGGTACGGTTATGTGAGACCGGTTACTAGCCATGGACCGTAAATGTAATCCTAGCGAATGAGCATGATTAGGAATCCTAGGGGGCCCTCCCCCACATCTTAGTACGAGTCGGCGAGCTCGTGGCCATGGGTTCCTAGTATGGTGAGCTCAATAACTTGGAATGTGGCCTACTTGTTGTTCCGCCACTAGCCTTTGAATTCGGGTTTACCCCGTCATCGAAAGGTGTTGTTTTGGGTATTTAATTTTATCCTTGTTTTCTGTGATGCTTCGAGTTGGGTTATCTCCTTTATGCTTTAATTTTTGGAGACTTTAGTTTACTCACATTTTGGTCTTGGTTTATAAAGTTTCATTCAAATTTCATTATTGGAGCATTTATATCTATTCATATTTTTGAGTAATTGTTGGATTGCATTACTTCATGTAAGAAATGTTTGGCGTTGAGGCGTCCATTTGTAAATTGCATATTAATGGAAAATGGTTCATTTTCATATTGAAGTATTTCATTTTAAAGAATCATGATTTAAATTGCATTATTTCCATTTAACGATCTTTATAATCATGATGAAAACTCTTGAACTCACTAGGCGTTAGCCTAACCTTTTTTATTTGTCGGCATGTGCAACAGGTTCCGGTTGGGAGTAGTTCTAGTGACACTGTAAAGCGAAGAGTGCTAGTCGTGTGCTCGTGAAGTGTTTAGCTTGGAGAAGCCTTCCGCATTAATGATGGGATTAGCAGCTCGTTCTTTGGTTAAGTAACACCGTCATTAGTTTAGTCCTTGTATAAGATTGAAGTTTATAATTGTGGAGGTTAAATATAGAATACTATTTTGGAGTTTTATCTTTGCGGGATGAAGTTTTGAGATTTTAATTAGCTGCTCTTTCCAAAATTTGAGGGTGTTACACTCCACATATGTTAAGGTTTTGGACAGAGAGTTATCTTCCATTATTTTGTTGTTGAGTTTAATGGAAATTTTATTCTGTGTGAGTTTTGTTGAGTCTTATGGAGTATTATTTTACGGTGTCTTGCAGCGCATGAACGAACACTGAAATGCGTCGGCTAGATTCATTGCGTGTGTTGGTTTATGGTTTATTGAGAAACTTATTTCATGAGAGTTTTGTCGGTGGATGTTGTCCCATATGCTATTTTTAGAGTCTCAATATCGAGTGATTTATCTTTTGGGTTTTATACGAGTGTATTTCGTTGCACACTACTTAGTATTATAATTGATTTATACTTTGGTGTGAGTAAGCATATGAATGATTTGTGATGGTTCATGTTAAACTTTTGCTTTGAACATCCTTCGGTTTTTGATTTTACTGTTATAGTTTAACGCGATGCATTATATTGGTTTATCAGTGTGCATGTCATGGTAGACACTATTTTAGGACTATGAGCATTTTATTATACGGTTTAAAAGCTTGAAATCGATATAAATTATCTTACGTTTGGCCAAATCGCATGCACCTATCGTTTTACTAGATGTGGGAAATAAATTGATGTATGCGGGTCTTGTTGGAAAATTTTATCCCATGTTATTTTATGGTTAAAAGAGAATTTTGGAGCTTGAACTTGGGAAGTCCCTATTTTGAAATGCGTACAATTACTTGTTACCCATTGTTTTAGTACAGAAAACTATTTTACATACACGGCATAAATTAAGGTATGCTAGGACCGTAGTGGTCCATTTGAAAATTTTGTTGCACATATTTTGTATTGTCATTATTAGCGTGAATAGTGATCAAATGCTTTTTGAAATGGTTTTATGTGTCAGGCATTTGTGACCGCTTTGTAGAACTATCGAGTAAACGGTAGTAGATGTTACACGTACGATTAATTGTCATAAAGCTTTTGCGTTTGAAATTCTTATGAAATTTCAAGTTGGCACGTTATTTTGGAAAACCTTGAACTCATTAGGCTATAGATTTTAGACCCCTATCGTGAGAGGAGTTGTAATTAGGGACTATAAGAGTCCTTGACAATTAAAGCGTCGGGCGATACGACTTGTGGCCAGTTGTGAATTGTGGATTTCAGCTTTATGAGAGATTCACATACGTATAATTGAAGTGTTAGATTTACGTTTTCTCCTCGTTAATTAATCAGTGATCATTCCGTTTCGGTGAATCTTCGAGTTAAAGTTAGGGGTGGTTGCTTGTGTATGGTTGGATTTGTTTGATGGGTTATTCGTTCGACGGCATCTTATGTGTTGGTGGTGTACTATCTTAGAGAACCTTCGTGAATAAAGGGAATATTGTGGTTTGTTGATTTGAGATATAAGATTGGAATTTTAGTGCCACATTAGGCATCAACTTTAATATGACAATGCCAATCCGGCATGAAATAGGTGCCGACACTCAATTTTGAGGACAATGACCATTGGGGTGTTTCAGTGCACTTCTGGGGAATCCTGTGTTTTTCAAAATTATGTGGCAACTTTAAGGGTATTAGACGTTAGCAAATAAGTATCGAAGTTGGAGATTGTTTTGTTACGGTAAAGGTTTTTAACGAATGGATGATCAAAGTTCGAGTATGGTTTGGAGTTGTGCAATCGCCAAATGTGGATAAGTCGACCCCCTGGAGAACGTATTGGCACGTCCCTGGAAGGCAAGCTCTACCAACATCAAGGGTGAATCATTAAGGAATTTTGGGAATTCTTCGGGTTTGGTGTCGATCATTGGATTACGGATTCAGAACTTTGTTGAGGTGGGACGAACTAGTGAGTGGAAAGTTGATGTCACAAGCCACCCTTATGGTAGTACATGCCACCTAAGGTTAGGAGGCAACCGAGATCATATGGTTAGAAAATTGCTCCCAATAAGGTTCAATGTCCACTCTAGTATGAGTGTAACATGTCAAGGTGGACATTGGATGTGAGAGTCTATACGAAAATCAACATGACAGTTTTGACAGAAACTTATCGAGTTTTAGTTAAGGTTGAAATAGGTTAGAGACACATTCTTGGAAAGGGAGACCGTTGTTGGTGAAAGTGACGTTATTTGAGGTCTACATCATTTGATTGTTACCTTCTTTGAGATGGGTGGATGGTAAGCCATTTGTCGGGCTTGTATTCCGGGTTGTGTGGTGTTTTGAATTGTTTCATGTGTCTTTTATGGTTCAAGAATGTTGTGAGATGAAAGTATGATATCGACACGGAAAGACCCTCAGGTTGTTGTTTGTTTGGTTAAGAGAAGGATCGAATCATTGAGAAGCAGTTCCTCCGTGGGTGATGGCATTCGAGTTTTGATCGGCATTAGATTTCGAGGAAAAAATTATTCTAAGGTTGGGAGGATTGTAACACCCGTAATTTCAATGTTATGAATAAAATAAATCTAGAGAAAACGGTCGGTGAACAGCCGGAAAAACGGTCGAGGAATGGCCGAGAAAACGGTCGGTACAAGTATGGCAAAAGTGCCCAGCAAAAGTGACATATGTCACATTAGCCAGGAACTCTCACTGAGAGTGTAAAACTCTAGGTACATCTGGCGCGAGAGTGCCTAGCGATAGTGACATATGTCACTTTAGCCAAGCACTATCGCGGAGCGGGTCTGGAGGTTAAAAATCCGATTTTTTATGGTTTTTCTTCATTTACTCATATCTCCTTCACCATAACTACGTTTGAGATGATTCTTTTTGCTATGGTTTCGTATTTGAGAGTTTTTCAAGGATAGATTGTCGGTTTTGGGAAGATTTAAGAATATTTGGTGGTGGATTGGAAGCAAAGGTCAGGAGTTCATCATCATCACCTCCATCTTCAAGAAATTTGGGGTTTTCTAGGTTTTCTCCAATTCCTAAGTCGTGAGTTCATCCTCATAGTTTCAAAACTTCATTATAAGTTATAAATGCTCCATGGATGATTTCCTGGTGGTTATGTTTCTCATATTTCGAATTTGATGATTTTGGAGAATTTAGGTCAAAATTAGGGTTTTGGCCAAAATGGAGATTTTTTATATAAAATGTTTGGGGAACGATTCTAAATGGTTGAATATGGATATTTATGGTTGGAAACTTGTGGATCTATATTTTTGGAAAGATTTTCTTATGGATTCAATTTTCCTTCAAGGAAACTCAAGTTAGGAAAAATCTAGATTTAGCCTAAATCTAACAAGGTGAGTTCAAGTTGATTTGTGAAAACGTTGTACATTCCAAAATGTCCATTTTAAAGTGTTTATGTATTTTACATGAAATTATCAAGGTTTGAGTCATTTAATGGGTTTTGATTATTTGAAGTGTTTAGCTTTATAAACCTTGTAAAACACCCATGTTTGGGATTTTTGGGCATTTTGATAAATAAATCATAAGTATAAGTATAAACGCGCTTTTAGGTGCCGTTTGTTTTTTAAGAGGTGTAAAGTCTAAAGTCTTATTTTAGTTATCATTAATAAGAGGTGGTGTGTAAAAAAGTCTGAACCATTAAGATGTTTTTTTTAAAAAACAAACCACCCCTTAGTGTGTGTTTGGAGAAATGTTTGTTCTTGAGTTATGGGATGTTTTGAAAAAAATAAATGGTGTAAATTCATTTGGAAAATAGTTTGTCTCAACCAATGATGAGTTTTGGGTTAATCATATTTTTAGTCGTTGCGTTTGCATAACGGTTGGCTAAAGGTGTTTTACTGTTTACACTGACTTTTATTGTACGATAAAGTAAATGGGGGAGCTTCGGCTCGGTTTTTAACTAAAATGAGTCTTGGGGACATTCGTCCGGTTTTAATAACCCGTTGTGGGGTTTTGAGTATGATGGCGGTTATTGCGCATCATTTGAGAATTAAATGTTTTGACTGCGTTGGTCATTCAATTGGAGTCATGTATTGTTATAGACTGTAATATAATGGATCTATAGGCATATGAGTCGGTCTTTAATATTTTAAAAAGGAGTTATTATTTAATGTTGGGACCAAGATTAGTTATAGGGTCATCGAGGGCCTCATTGTGCTATTGACTCCGTGATGTAATATATGAGTCTATTTTTATGGGATAGTCATTTCCCATTTGTAGCTAGTTGAGACATTGGACCCTGGGATGGCAACTTGGTACAGTTATATGGGATCGGATACTAGCCTTGGGTCTTAAATATAATCCTAGTGAATGAGTATGACTCGGAATCATTGGGTGCCCTCCCCCACATCTGAGTACGAGCCGGCGAGTTCATGACCTTGATCCTAGTATGGTGAGCTCAATAGTTTGGAATGTGGCCTACTTTTGTATTCCGCCACTAGCCATGGAATTCGGGTCTCCCCCATCACCGAAAGGTGTTGTTTTGGGTATTTAGTCTTATCCATGTTTTCGGTGACATTTGAGTATGGGGTTTTCTCCATATGTTATAATTTTGGGGTTTGAGTCTTACTCGTATTTCGGTAGTTGAACAATAAAGTTTTACTCTTGTCTTCATAAATTGGGAGTTTGATTTCTATTAATGTTTTGAGTGAGTTTTGAGTGGCATCACCTTGTGGAAGAAAGTTTTGTAAGCGACGTTCATCTTTAAAAATGTGAGATTACTGGAAAAGGGTCGCCTTAATATTTAAAGTAAATCATTTTGAAAGATTTTGACTTAAGTCGTGTCCTTTCCTTTTATAATATATTTTATCCATGTTGAAAACTCTTGAACTCACTAGGCATTAACCTAACATTTTTATTTATCGGCATGTGCAACAGGTTGCAGTTGAGAATAGTTCTAGTGACACCATGAAGAGAGGGGTGCTAGTTGTGCTCGAGAAATGAATATCTTAGTGAAGTCTTCCGCATTGTTTTGGGGAAGAGCGACTGGTATTTCGGTTAAGTAACACCCGACTTCGGTTTAGTCTTTGTATATAAGACTGGAGTTTATAATTGTTGTGGTGAATGATAGAATTTTAAATTGAGGTATATGGAGTTTTGATTTATAAGTGGAAGTTTTGTCCTTCATTTGATTTTATATCGAGGTTTTTAATTAGTTGCTCATACTAAATTGAGGGTGTTACAGAGTGACAATCTACTAATCCCTAACGCAAAAGTTGGGAGTGTTCATCTCTGTAAACTAATTTGTGTAAAATGGTTTTCGTTCTTCCTTTGAAAAAGAACATTTTTAGTGGATCGTCTCGAGAAGATGTGTTGGTGTGGAAGTAGCCAAAATTGGGTGAACCATGTTACATCCTTTGTGAAGTTTCTCTAACCCTTGTCTCTTTACATTTTAAGTTTGTATTTGTATTTGTGTTTGTGTTGTTCGTTATCTTTGGTTTGAATTTTTATATTCAAATGCATTTGCTTAGTAAGCTTTGTTTGAACATAATTTGCAAAAACCGACGTTGAAAGAGCTAAACAACCCCCCCAAAGGTTGCACTTACAACTTCAATTATATTTAAATATATTAATTTAATTATATTAATAAATTAATCTATTTAAATACGAAAATTTTATAAAACTCTATAACGTTAGAATCAATTAAATACGAATGATCTCAGAAATAACAAGTCGTGCAGTTACGACGTCTGGCCAAAAATCTCTCACTACTTATGAAAAACATCTCAAAAACTTCTACAAAAGCACATTAATGCTCTAATTTTGCTAAAACTTGTGGACCTAGTTCCTGTGTTGTTGATGTTATTGGAAAAACCTTAAAAAAATCACTTGAAAAGGTGAAATTCGGTTTAAAACACGTCAAACTTACACCTAAGATGTAGTCTTGCGTCAAAGGTCAATTTCATTCGAAAGAAAATATATTTTATTTCTCAAATCGACATAATTGACTTTTCTCCCTGTCAAACCGTGTTGACTTTTCCAGCGTGATTTTGCACACCTATGATCCACCTTAAATGTGCTCCCTCTGGATCATCTTCACTTATATTTTGCGCAAGCCATAGATTTTAACATAAACAATCGTTTTACGCTTGAAGATAAATCGAGGTTAAAATCGTATACGTATTACCTTTTTCACCAATGAAACATGTTAAGTTTGTTTGATTTGATTTTGTTTTGTTTTGTTTTATCATTTTGATAGTAGTGGTTGAGCGATGGTGGTATTGAATAGTTGACTTGGCTTCCAAAATACACATTCATCCATCGCTTTCGTTTTCCCCTCGAATTTTGTAGCACAAGTCTACCTTTATCTTTACTTCTCTCACACTATAATATATTCCTCCATCTTTTCTTTCTTTTTGTGATCAATTTTCTTAAATATATTTTTAACATTTTTTTTATTTGTTTAAAGCAAGTGTATCCCCTGCAGGCCTTTCATATATTTAAAAAAAAAAACTTTAAAACTTAAAATAATAAAATTATATTTAATTCTTAATACAAGGAGAACGGTGTGCTAAGAATGAAAACATAATAACATAACTAGCTAACATATATGTGAAAACAGAGCTGCTATAAAGTTCCATCAAGATAAAGATTCGGGAGTCCAGATTTAAGACGACATGGTTATATTTACAGAAACAAAAGTTATACTATTCAAGGTCGTTTTAAAAATAGTCACATTCCATAGCTCTTACTCCCGAGATGATCCCAACTGTGATCCTATACCTGCCGAGGACAAAAAAAAAACCTCGGCTGAGCCAATTGCTCAGTGAGGTGATAATTAATATACTTAAGATCACATCTATAATCGAGTTTATAAAGAGATATATTGAAAGATCAGTTGGAACCAAAAAGCAGAACATAAAGTGATATGTCGCCAATTTACATAAAATATCTCAACGGTGTAAACTAAAAAGTATCATCACATCCAGAGTTGAGAAGAGATAAGAAAATCAATGGATTCAAGGGTTGTACGGACCACTCGAACGATAGGAAATGAGTATAGAGCAATACACTCAAATCCCTTCCGATAATCGGCTCCCGATAACGATTCCCGAAAAGGGCTCATAGGATCGATCCAATCCCCCTCAAATTGGCCGGTACCAGGCCATACCCACTTATTGACATTGGGGTACTAATAGTGAGGACGCCATGGCAAGGCGTCACGACATCGTTGCCCTCGATGTCGTGCCTTAAAGCACAAAACATTCAAATCTTTAAAAACATGTCAAGTCGTTGTGTAAAGGGCGATCTCATAAAATGTGACGTTTAATTGCTACATATCATCATAAAATTCCGAAAACGGTTCCAATCCGAAAAGGATCAAGTTCAATATGGTTTAACTCAAACTCAAGTAATAAATAATGAATATATCAAAGAACCAAAACTATGATAATAGCTCCAAATAGGAGTCATGACCATAAACATAATTGGACTCCAACAATTGGAAGAGTTGTTAAACTCAAATGTCCGAATATGATTTCGTAAATTGAAAATAAGAGGTTATGTGATAAATGTCATGATAGGGAACGAGATAATACATTACCTCATTACTAGCCAAGTGAAAATGGAGTCACAAGAATTTGATATCCATACCTTAATAGTATATGACGGAATACCACAATCGGATGCTCATAGTGTTGTTTAAAATCATCACTAGTTATATTATTAAAATATATGATGCAACAAACTTTTTATGGAATATTAATTTTATGTTTTTCTCTAAAATAAGTAAAAACTAATTAATTTATCTTTTTCCTTTAAAATTTAGTTTTGAAGATTTCTTCAATCTTTTTCAAATATGGAGAAAAAAATGTTCTCCCATCTTTTTTCACTTTGAAAAAAGTTTTGAAGACTTGATTAAAACAATAAAAAAAAACAAAAACTTCATCTTCTCAATTTTTGGAGTTCCAGTTGAATATGTTCTCTAAGTTGCACTAAAATTTGTTTTCACATTTGAAATTTGTTTTGGTTTTATCTTTTAAGATTTTCAATTGATATATTATGTATTTCATTAATAGTCAAACATTTGTATTAAATTTTATATCAAACAAATCAATCTATTTTCAATGACATAAGTTTTTTTTTAATTAATTTCCATCAGAAGAAATAATAATGCTTTTGGATGTGCCAATTTACCAAGAAACCTATAAGGGCATAGACTTCCGACTGCTGGTTCTGCTATTCAAGGGTATACACATTTTTTAATCAAGTTGACAACTAAAATTGTAAGACTCGGTTTAAAAACATATAATTGTTTCTTACCCGAAGTGAACCATAATTAAAAATGACAACTAAAGATAGTTACGGGTTAAAACCGTCATTTACCTAAACTATTATTAAAACTATATATATATATATATATATATATATATATATATATATATAACATAAAAGAAAAAATTAAAACAACAACAACAACAAGATCATCGTCCTTTTCACCGCCTCTCTCTCATCTCTCTCTCTCTAAACTTTCAAAGAACTTCACTCTAGATTATCTTACCATCCGTTGAAGTAATCGACGAAATAATTACATATTCGGAATCTATGCTTCGAACCCTTCTTAGAGGTATAAATTTTTTTCTTAAGTTATTTAAATTGGTAAGTTAGGGTAGTTGAAGTTGGTTGGTAGATTATGATTATATAATACAAAGTTATAATCATGTATATGTTTAGGAACGTTTGTTTTTGTCAAAATTACAAACGGGTAAAGTTTAGAATTAAAACGGTGATATTTATATCTAGATGTTTAACCGCACACCAAGTGATCGGTTTAATGTTTAAGAGAATATAATTTTATTATTAAGCTTAGGATAATAAGCATTGAATTTTATGATATGCGAGTAATAGTAATTTATGGTTTAAATAGGCAATCGAACGGGTTAAACTTCATCCCGAGTCTCGATTGATCACGTGTTGCATCTCAATCTGATCAAGGTATGGATTTCATTTCTTTTGAATCGTGGGCAACTGCAACTAGTTGTTGTAGTTGACCCTTCCTAAAGGTGGTTCACCACCTTGTGATTGATCAACCGAACGTGATCAACAAATACGAAATTGTACACACACATACACATTGATTTTGGTTTATTGAATCAATTGTTTGAACATTTTGATGTTTTATTAAAATGTGTCTCGTATGAGATTGTTTATGAAAAAAATGTGAAGTATATAGATTATAATTTCTGTGATCGCCATTTGGGTAAGTCGCACATGTTTAGTTTTCGTTGATTTTAGAAGAACCCAATAAATGGGCACATTATTTGGGATGCCTTCTATGGCGGCTTTGTTGTCATAGCGTCCTGTAGATGACGGTCCACCAGAGTTAAGCCTATGTGGCTTACGTGAACCCACTCTGGGGGGACTTGGCTGACGTTGTTGGCTCCAGGGCGGATGAATCGATTCTAGAAATTTACCCACAGAATATGTGACCGTGGTTAAATTCATGGGGGATCCGTTGTGTGTGCCCACATGCCGACCCAGTTCGTGTGGTTTGGCCACCCACGAACACAACGACAGGAATTGACGGACGTTATTTATATTACGTTTTGAAATTAAAGTAGGAACTGTTCTTGAAATTATTGTCTTTGAAAATTACTGAACATCTCTTTTGTTATAAATTTGAGTTTCAAGAACTTTCATCGAATGAATTTTTAAGTCTTCCGCTTCGTTATTGATGTTTTCATTATTATTTACGAACTTATATTATAATCTATTCACTGAGTTATGTGCTCAGCCGTGTTTTTGTTTTCTGACACGGCAGGTTCGAAGTGAAGTTTACGGGGACGAGACTTGAGATCGAGCGTGTTATTTTGGAGTTCTTAGAATCACTTTGTTTTATCTTTCTAAGTTTATAAAGACTTTTGAGGTATGATAGTTTGGATTGTAATATATGTTTAGAGTTTATTAATAGCTCTGAATTTAGATATGTATTTATGTTATGTCTCATATGTGACATCACCCGTTCCGGACCACGGGGACGGGGGATGTTACAAATATGGTATCAGAGCATAGGTTACGACTTGTAGATTAAATAAGTTTGACCTGTGAGAATTGGGTAGACATTAGAATGGGTATACTAGAATTTAATTATATTTACTGATTTTCAATCCGTAACTGTTTTGAATTATGATCTTAATGTTGTTATGTATTAGAATGTCGAGACGTGGTCACCCACGCAAGTCCAAATCTCAACATGAGGGTAACCCAATTCCCAACCCAGTGGGCGGTACTAGTGAACCTAATATTGCTGATGTGGTCCGTCAGACCATGTCAAGTATGATGCCTGCATATCTTGAGCAAGCCATCCAGGCTATGCGACAGACGACACAAAATCTTCCCCGAAATCCGAATACAAATCCAAATCCAAATTCTGGTCCTACATCAAATATTGGAAATCCTGGATCAAGTTCGGGTAATCCAACGGGAGAAATGCATACATGGCTAGAGAGGTTTAATAAACAGAAACCTCAATCTTTCTCAATGGCCGTAGATTCAGTAGATGCTGAACACTGGATTCGGGACATCGAAAAGATTTTTAATGTCTTAGATATTCCAGATTAGTACAGGGTCCGCTTGGCTACTTACAAGTTTGAGAAAGAAGCGAACAATTGGTTGGAAGCTTGCGTTCAAACTGACCTATCTGTTAAGACCTTATCTTGGGATAACTTCAAAGAATTTTTCTTCAATCAGTATTTTACGACGGCAGATCGCGATGCTTATGTGCAAGACTATTCAACGATCCAACAAGGCGAGGAAGAAACCGTTGCCGACTACATGGCTCATTTTCTTAAGTTCTCTCGTTTTGCTGGAAATACCGCAGGCACACAAGCGCAACAAGCCAATAAGTTTAAATGGACACTTAACTCGAAGTATAAGGATAGTCTCTTGAATCTTCCTTTTAATACCGTTACTGAAGTGGCCGATGCAGCGAAGAATATTGATCGGTCACAACAACAACATTTAACTTCACGCGTTGACAATAAGAAACGTGGACCTGAATCTTTCCAAGGCAACCCTCGTTTTTTAAAGTCAAAGTCGAACATTAAACCACATAAAAGTTCAATTCAATTCACGCCACGACTTCCAGTGTTTTCTAACAGGGGGAGTCAAAATGTTTCAAGTCCAATTAATATTTGTGATCAGTGCAATCTTCGACATCGGCCAGGTCCGTGTCTAAAGATGACTGGTTCGTGTTTTAATTGTCAAGAACAAGGGCATATGGCCAGAGATTGTCCTAAAGCTGGAAAAGGAAAAGGAAAACAAGCAACTACTAGTGGGCGAGTCTTTGCATTGCCTGGCGACAAATCTCAAGCGGGTATGATTTCAGGCCATGTTAACTTAAATGATTTATCTGTTTATGCCTTGTTTGATACCGGAGCAACACACTTTGTTGTTTCTGAACAATTAGAATCCCGGTTAAAACCTTATGAACAAACCACCGAATTTCCAGTCGTGATATCTACCCCGATGGGTGGTTCAATCTGTGTGTTAACTCGATTTTCAAATTGTCCGTTATTTGTTGGAGATCGCATACGGGAGGTCACTCTACTTCCAATGCATATGTCCCACTTTCAATTAATATTGGGGATGGACTGGTTGTCACACCACCATGCAACTATAGACTGTAACGCCAAACAAATATTGTTTGGGGATGTTGACAAACCAGAGGCAATCTTCCAGGGAGGTACTCCAAAAGAAGATGTTAGCGCTTTAACTTCTATTACGGTGCACCAGTATACTTGGCAAAGTAATGAAGGTTTTCTGGCCTTGTTACAAGATCCCGAACAGATAATACCTACATCTGCAACCGTACCTGTTGTGTCTGAATATCTTGATGTGTTTCCCGACGATTTACCGGGTATACCACCAGTCCGGGAAGTCGAATTTACCATCGATCTAGTTCCGGGAGCTTCTCCTATTTCTAAGGCTCCCTACCGAATGGCTCCAACTGAAATGAAGGAACTCAAAACTCAACTCGATGATTTATTAAAGAAAGGTTTCATTCGACCCAGCGTTTCACCTTGGGGAGCTCCGGTTCTCTTTGTCAAAAAGAAAGACGGTACGATGCGTCTTTGTATTGATTACCGGGAGCTTAATAAAGTAACGATCCGTAACAAGTATCCGTTGCCGAGAATCGACGATTTGTTCGATCAATTACAAGGGGCGCAATAGTTTTCCAAAATTGATCTTCGGTCCGGGTACCATCAACTTCGTATCCGAGATTGTGATATTCCGAAAACCGCATTCAGAACTCGCTATGGGCACTACGAATTCTTAGTAATGCCTTTCGGGCTAACTAATGCTCCAGCGGTCTTTATGGATCTTATGAATCGGGTTTTCAAAGATTATCTCGACGACTTTGTTATCGTGTTTATTGATGACATATTGATATACTCAAAGTCAAGAGAGCAACATGATCAACATCTTCACATCGTTTTGGAAACTCTTCGAACGAAAAAGTTATACGCAAAACGTTCCAAGTGTGAATTTTGGCTTGATCAAGTATCTTTTCTCGGACACGTAATTTCTGCGGAAGGTGTCAAAGTCGATCCAACGAAAATTGAAACTGTCACTAAATGGCCTCGACCTACGAACGTATCTGAAGTTCATGGTTTTCTGGGTCTGACCGGTTATTATAGACGATTCGTTGAAGGGTTTTCTAAAATATCTCTACCGTTAACCCAATTACTCCGAAAAGGAGTCAAATTCAATTGGGGTTCCGAACAAGAATCTAGTTTCGAGGAATTGAAGCATCGATTGGTTACCGCACCTGTTCTTGTATTACCGTCTGGCACCGGAGGTTTTCAAGTTTACAGTGATGCTTCAAAGATAGGTCTCGGTTGTGTTCTTATGCAAAACGGTAGAGTGATCGCATATGCGTCACGTCAATTAAAGCCTTATGAGGTCAATTATCCGACTAACGATCTCGAATTGGCTGCGGTTATCTTCGCACTTAAAATTTGGTGTCATTATTTGTACGGTGAAACATGTGAAGTTTTTACCGACCACAAGAGCCTTAAATATATATTTACTCAAAAAGAGTTAAATATGCGTCAATGGAGGTGGCTCGAACTTATAAAGGATTACGATGTTCATATACAGTATCATCCGGGTAAGGCTAATGTAGTCGCCGACGCTTTAAGTCGTAAAGCTGTGGGACAGGTTTCCTCATTACTTGTTCCTACAGAGTTAACTTTGGAGATCGAACGGTTCGGATTGGAAATCTATCCGAGTTCACAAAAGGAAATTCTATCGAACTTGATGGTAGAACCGACTCTAATTTCTCGGATAAAAGAAGCCCAACAAGACGATAGTGAATTATGGGCTAACTTCCAGCAAGCAAAAGAGAATGTTAGTTCGGAATTCAGGATCGATGATGATCACATGTTGTGGTTTCGGGATCGTCTTTGTGTTCCAAATAACTCGGAGCTTAAAGATCAAATTCTGACCGAAGCTCATAAATCTATGTTTTCCATTCACCCGGGTACAACGAAAATGTATCGCGACTTATATATTCATTACTGGTGGGTTGGAATGAAGAGAGATATCGTCGATTTTGTAGCTCGTTGTCTCACTTGTCAACAAGTTAAAAGTGAACATCAACGTCCGGATGGTCTTCTCCAATCGTTGAACATTCCCGTGTGGAAATGGGAACACGTAACTATGGATTTTGTAGTCGGACTACCCTGCACGACCTTGAAACATGATGCAATTTGGGTAGTGGTTGACCGACTGACGAAATCGGCTCATTTTCTTCCTATCCGACAAACTTGGTCAATTGATAAATTGACAGAAGTATTCCAACGGGAGATTGTACGTCTCCATGGCACTCCTGTATCAATTACCTCCGATCGAGACCCACGTTTTACATCTCAATTTTGGGAAGGTTTACATAAAGCTTTGGGCACACGTTTGAATTTTAGTACAGCCTTTCATCCACAAATTGATGGGCAATCTGAACGTACGATTCAAACACTGGAGGATATGCTCCGAGCATGTGCGATGGAATGGCATGGAAGTTGGGATAGTTATTTGTACCTAATTGAGTTCTCCTATAATAATAGTTGGCAGTCGAGTATCGGCATGGCCTCGTATGAAGCACTTTATGGCCGAAAATGTCGAACACCGACTTGTTGGAATGAAGTTGGAGTTGAAGGCCCAGAACTGGTACAAGTTACTATCGAGAAGGTCAAAATTGCGCGTCAATTGATGAAAGAGGCTTAGGCTCGTCAAAAGAGCTACGCCGACAAGCGACGACGACCTATCGAGTTCCAACCGGGAGATAAAGTTTTCTTGAAGGTTTCCCCAACTCACGGTATTAGACGTTTTGGTCTCAAAGGAAAGTTGAGCCCGAGATATATTGGTCCCTTCGAAATTCTGGAAAGGGTTGGCGTTGTGGCTTACCGGTTAGCCCTACCGCCGCAATTATCCCAAATACATAATGTGTTCCATGTCTCTTCACTTCGAGGGTACAACTATCATCCCTTACACGTCATTGAATATCCCTTGGAACGTATAGAACCTGATCTTTCTTATCGCGAGGAACCTGAAGCGATTATTGATCGTGATGAGAGAGGTACACGAAAGAGAGTGATTCCTTTCGTAAAAGTTCTATGGAAAAATCATTCTGAACGTGAGGCGACATGGGAAACTGAGGAGCACATGCGACGGGAGTACCCCGAATTCTTTAATCGATGTAAGTTCCTATCTAAATTCGATTTCGGGGACGAAATCTTTTTTAAGGGGGGGAATAATTGTAAGACTCGGTTTAAAAACATATAATTGTTTCTTACCCGAAGTGAACCATAATTAAAAATGACAACTAAAGATAGTTACGGGTTAAAACCGTCATTTACCTAAACTATTATTAAAACTATATATATATATATATATAAAACATAAAAGAAAAAATTAAAACAACAACAACAACAACAAGATCATCGTCCTTTTCACCGCCTCTCTCTCATCTCTCTCTCTCTCTAAACTTTCAAAGAACTTCTCTCTAGATAAGCATTGAATTTTATGATATGCGAGTAATAGTAATTTATGGTTTAAATAGGCAATCGAACGGGTTAAACTTCATCCCGAGTCTCGATTGATCACGTGTTGCATCTCAATCTGATCAAGGTATGGATTTCATTTCTTTTGAATCGTGGGCAACTGCAACTAGTTGTTGTAGTTGACCCTTCCTAAAGGTGGTTCACCACCTTGTGATTGATCAACCGAACGTGATCAACAAATACGAAATTGTACACACACATACACATTGATTTTGGTTTATTGAATCAATTGTTTGAACATTTTGATGTTTTATTAAAATGTGTCTCGTATGAGATTGTTTATGAAAAAAATGTGAAGTATATAGATTATAATTTTTGTGATCGCCATTTGGGTAAGTCGCACATGTTTAGTTTTCGTTGATTTTAGAAGAACCCAATAAATGGGCACATTATTTGGGATGCCTTCTATGGCGGCTTTGTTGTCATAGCGTCCTGTAGATGACGGTCCACCAGAGTTAAGCCTATGTGGCTTACGTGAACCCACTCAGGGGGGACTTGGCTGACGTTGTTGGCTCCAGGGCGGATGAATCGATTCTAGAAATTTACCCACAGAATATGTGACCATGGTTAAATTCACGGGGGATCCGTTGTGTGTGCCCGCATGCCGACCCAGTTCGTGTGGTTTGGCCACCCACGAACACAACGACAGGAATTGACGGACGTTATTACGTTTTGAAATTAAAGTATGAACTGTTCTTGAAATTATTGTCTTTGAAAATTACTGAACATCTCTTTTGTTATGAATTTGAGTTTCAAGAACTTTCATCGAATGAATTTTTAAGTCTTCCGCTTCGTTATTGATGTTTTCATTATTATTTACGAACTTATATTATAATCCATTCACTGAGTTATGTGCTCAGCCGTGTTTTTGTTTTCTGACACGGCAGGTTCGAAGTGAAGTTTACGGGGACGGGACTTGAGATCGAGCGTGTTATGTTGGAGTTCTTAGAATCACTTTGTTTTATCTTTCTAAGTTTATAAAGACTTTTGAGGTATGATAGTTTTGATTGTAATATATGTTTAGAGTTTATTAATAGCTCTGAATTTAGATATGTATTTATGTTAAGTCTCGTATGTGACATCACCCGTTCCGGACCACGGGGACGGGGGATGTTACAAAAATAGTAATGATGTATACAACTACGCATCTAAAAATTATTTCTCGTCATAATCTATAAATCTTTTTTTTTCTTTGAGGAACTATAAATCTTCGATTTAAATATCATGTTTGGTAAGGATGGTGATTTGCCCCGACTCGGTAGGGAACCCGGTTCAACCGACCTGAACGGGGCCGGGGATTCCCCGTTAAAACGGGTCCCGAGACCGAAGATCCCTAGTAGGCTCAAACCGGGTTGGGGTCGGGTCCGAATAACGTATCCCTCAACCCATCCCGTATCCGATATATTTATATATTATTTATTTTAAATAATCATCAATATCTATATATATATATTTTACTTTATAAAGCATTTGGGTTACTTTTCTTAAATATAATCTTTTAAGCCCTATGTACCACCATTTAAAGCTCCATTACTTAATTTTCAACTTTACAAGTTTCCATAGCTAAAGGTACAACACCAATGATGCATGTAATCCACAACCCCATCACTTAATACTTATTAGGCTTCAACTCCTTACGTTGATTCAAAATTTCTTTCGTTTCCAAGACGACGGTTCGTCCTCCGATATGCCTCCAAGACAGAAATATGCCTTTTTATGCTCTGCAAATCCATTGATTCTGTTTTCATGGTTTCTTCAAATCACAAAATGCTCTTCTATTCTCAGGTACGATTTCTCACCCTAAACCCTAATCCATCTTTGCTCAGTTTCTCAATGGCTAGGTCTTCTTTGCTGATACTTCAAGGTACAGTCCAATTAGGGCTTCTAACAGATTTTTCAGTTTGGTCTTTTATGTGCAAAGTGTTTGATGATATATTTCAACAGGGCTTCTAACAACTTTATTTCTTTTATCTTTACTTTCAACTATGGTTTGGTGTTTTCCTTATGGTCATTTTTTCTCTTGGTCGATTTTAGGTTTTTTTTGACCTAAAATCGATTTTTTAGTTTCAAAAAGTTATCGAAGATTTGTTTCAAAACTTTGCTCAACAATTTGTTTAATCGCATGTGTCTTTTGCTTGAAGATTTTTTCAAAAACTTCATGGACTGTCGACTTTAGAGGTCACATAATCCAAAGGTGTGGAAGTTGAAATTGATTTTGCATTTTTATTTTGACAAGGAGCATAGAATATCATTTTATGTTATATCATTTATGGATTTGTTCTGTTTTGTATATTGAAGATTTTCTTTTGTTATTTTTTGATATGTGATATCAAAGACTTTCTTTTGTTATTCGAGTGTTGGTTACAATTGGTCATTAAGAACTCTACAGCTAAGTCAATTTCTATTCTTGCTGCTTTTAGGTCGTGAATGTGGTATGCCATTTAATCATTGTTCTCACTTTTTTCTGTGTTACATTTCCAGGGAACTTTTGATTGACAAACCTTGTAGACATAAGGTACCCATCAACACCTTTACCCTATTTTCTACTTATCTAAAAATCGTTTTTTAGTTTTGATTTGCAGCTGCAAAAACCACCGGTTTTGGAGGGAACTTTAACTCTACTTGCAAAATTCTGTAGAATTGAGTCAATGATGATTACGATAATTTTGTATGTAGCATTATCACCTTTTATATGTACCATAGTGCTCTTTTAATTTGCTTCTAAAGGGAGGGGCACCATAGAGAAATTCATAGCACAAGATTCCAAGACTATATATTTGCATTTGCATCATGCTCCACACTTTCCACTACAATATATATTATAGACTCATTTTAATCTTTTCTTTAAAAATATGTCAGATCTCTTGTGTTGGTGGTTTTGGTTCTAACTACTACATGTTCAACCATAGCATTGTGATATATATAGATAAACTCACTTTCATCAAATCAACTCAAACTTTTCAAATAATATACATTCTTCTATTTTTCCTTATTATTAAGGTTCACATCTGAAAATCATTCTACAGATAAAGAGTGTAGATCCCAAAAACAGTGCAATCCCAAGATAATAATCAATAATAAGCAACGATTGAACCACAGCTGCTGATCATATAATTAGATTTATCAGTAAAGGGTTTTTGATTTACAGAGAGAATTCCAATAGGATTAAGTAAACCTTCTAATGACCATTTTCTTTTCTCCTGAACCCTAATCTCAAACTAAAAATACCAAGGGCTTTGGTCTAAAGCCCAAAGCCCATTACAACCAATAAAGCCCAATTAACAATTAAAGCTTTTTACAATGCATTAAATAATAAAACATTTTTATAAATGTATTATACAACTTTCAACGCACTAGGACTTTCAGTCCTAACAATCTCCCCCTAAAGTTGAATAAGACATTTATTATCTTGGAACTTCATACTTGATCTTCTCTCCCTCTTTAATCTCTGAAAAACTTTGGTGTTGCTTGTCTTCATGTCTTTCCTAGCTCCCCCTTGAATAAAGCTCTTCGTCTTCATAGATTCAACTTTGTAACCAGATTCAATGTACAATAGCCTCGACTGAACGCACTATTAAGCAGCTTTCAACTGTAGAAACTCAGCACATCAGATCAGCATACAAGAAAGATAATGTACGAGTTATGTGGCATTCCACAGTGCAACTTCAGTTTAAAAACAAAGAATTTGTCTCTGAACCTTGAGTTGAATTGACTTTCAGCTTAAGAAATTCGGCTGGTAATCCCAATCGAATAAGCAATCGAAATCGCTACAAGCAACCTATTTCATGCCCTTTTAGAACCAATATGCTCGTGGGAGGAATCAACTTGTAGAAAACACCACTTGATAAGGGATAGAAGAAATGCAATCTTTGAATCTAATGGCTTTTCAGCCTCAGATTTAAGAAATTCCGTTACTCCCCCTCAGGTTTTGCTAACTCCCCCTCAACATGATAGTCTGTGTCTTTGAATTGTGTGTCGTTATCCCCCTCATGATGATTAGGAGAATCATGAACATCATGTAACTTCAAAGACTAAATGGATTAGTAGCAAAATACCAGATAAAACGATTCAGTAACCAAGGGTAACAGCTAACACAGAAACACAATAGTAACTATTATCACAACAATTAAAATAATTGTGTGGCCTATTTTCAGAGTTGGCATCAATGTATCTCTGATAGGACTTCCAGTTATCACTGAAGTAAATTATTAAAAAATTACTTCTCAAACTGTTCTGGCAATATCACAAAGATATGCAAGGGGAATCACAAAGATTCGTGCGTGTGTGAAAGAAATATAAATCATATCGATTAGGCTCAAAGATTGATTTAACCTGGGACGCAGGTTGAGAAATCAATAGACACAGTGAGTAGAATATGAAGTTCGGAGATCGGAGCTGATGTCTTCCTTTTTCAATATATAAGACCTCCGAGTGAGGAATAGATAGATTATGTGCTAAATCTACGTGCATATATGAAACAAATATCTTTTGTGAGATACTTGAGTAGCTGGGTGGGGTGACACGAGTTATCGATATTGGGTCCATGTTTGTTTCAATATCCATCTCCAAAGAACGAGAATGAATAGATTATGTTGTAACCCGGATAACTGACTCGGTTTGGTAAGGACCAATATTTCTTTGAAGTCTTGTCACATCCTCACCATATTCTTTTCGCTCCGAACTCATCTATCAATCTAGACCCCTCACTAATATCTATGAATTGGATGTGTTTCTTGGGTAGGTCCTTCCGGTTCTGGATTAACCATAGAAACAATATAAGACCTAACACTCCTTTAACTCGTAAAGATAAAACATTGAAGAACGATTTCTGATTTGATGTAATCAGGAAAAAACTTTGAAGAACGATTCCTGAACTGAAGTGCTCAGAAGTCGATATGAAAAAATAGACAACATGGTACTCCTCCTCAAA
This sequence comes from Arctium minus, assembly GCA_954870635.1. Taxonomy (NCBI): domain Eukaryota; kingdom Viridiplantae; phylum Streptophyta; class Magnoliopsida; order Asterales; family Asteraceae; genus Arctium; species Arctium minus. The sequence goes on from OX941081.1 coordinate 151,601,955, forward strand.
AGATGGCATAACCCGTGATTGTAATCATGTGATGTGAGTAATCTGAATTAAATCACACATGACATTCCTGCAAAACATATTAGGCAGATTTTGGTATCCATGCTTTGATGGATCATTGATGGTTAGTTGACTTGGCTTTGAAGCTATTAAACTGAGTATTGGGGATGCTATAAGTACCATACCAACTATTAACGTACCTTGGATGGAAAAAGTCACTCTTTCCACAATGAGTGCAACAGATCTTTTGTTGGCCCAGATTAATCAACTTCCCTATAGAATAGACATAAGTAGGTGAATTAGTCGTGGAAATAAATGACTTTGTATCAACTACAAGAGAATTATGAGACTTGTTTCCATCTTGACTTTTCAAAACATTTGATTATTTGAATCATCAACAAGAGAATTATAGAAAAGATTTGAAGGGCGAATCCGATCTTTTGAAAATTCATTTGATTTGACAAACTTCTTCGAAGAGTTAGTTGTAGAAGGTGAACTTGAAGAATATGGAGACTGAACAACAGTATCAAGACTGGCTTGTTCAGATAAATTGGTCTTAAGATTTATTTATTCAAGTTTCTTGACTTATGCGGATAAAACATTTCTATCTTCTAGAATCAAGTCAAATTGTTTTTGTAAATCAGATTTTACCTTATGTTCTTTCAAAATCTCTGTTGCTAATCCAAATAATTTCTTTGAAAGCTTATGAATCTCAGTTTCGAAAATCTTTCTTTTACTTTCAAAATCCTTTTCTATATTGTTGCGTTTATCAGATATCTCTTTAAAAACCGCAACATTATTCTTTTCAAGCATTTTCTTTTCACTCTCAAAACCTTTTCGCTCTTTCTCAAAAGAATATCTCTCAATTATAAAAACATTTTCAAAATCAGAAATTTGTTTTGAAAGTTTCGCATTTTGAGCCTCAAAAACCTTTCTTTCATCGAAAACATTCTTTGAAAGCTCGAGAATCTTTCTTTCAAGATTCTTCCTTTCATTTGAAAATTGAATTTTTCTTGTTCAAAAATAGAAAGTCTTTTCTTCAGGTCGAGATTTTCACTCTCCAATACTTTTCATCTTTCTTCAAGCGTCAGGTTCTTCTCTTCTTTGGCTTCAAAATCTACAACTTTTCGTTCAAGTTCAAATATTTTCTTTGACTTTTCATGTAGATCCCTTTTCTTTATATCAACTTCTCTGTCAATATCTGAAATCTCTTTGTTAAGAGACTCTTTGGACACGATACATAGTGTAATATTCATAATTTTCTGTTGCCTGTTCAAGTTCAGAATTTTTGCATTTAAGCCTGTCATTGAGTTTCTGTAACCAGCAAATTTGTTCATACGAGTTGCTTTCTGATTTCACATTGTCCAACTTACACTGAAGACCTACTTTCTTTGCCAACAGTCTGTCAACGGTCTCTAACCTGCTTTCTAATTTCTTTTCGAGAGCTGCAATCTTTGCTTTGTGTTTAGAGATGGGTATATAAGACATTGTTGCTTCCAAAGCTTGAATTCCAGGGACTAAACTTGACAAAATATGAAACTCTTAAGTGCAAGGACCAAAAGTGACAACGAGTGAACTTGAAAGTTTAGGGGTCAAAAATGACAAATGGTTGAAAATATGAAGTACAGGGACTAAAAATGAAAAAGAATCAAAGTGCACTGTTATGATCGTGAGATAAGATCCGAAAAAGATAGTTTTAAACTGATTAGACGCAAGGACCCGGGAGACGCGAGGACCCGGGAGACGGGAACCCGGGGTTGCAAGGTCCTGGGAGTTAAGATCCCGGGAGAGGGAGACCTCGAGAGAGGGAGACCCCGGGAGAGCGAGACCCCGGAGAGACTAGAACCCGGGAAAGCAAGGTACCGGGAAACCCTTTGATACCGGGAATAACCAAGTACCCGGAAGCTTAGACATACTGAAAAATCTGGGTTTTATATTCTTCGACAAAATCGGCAATAAACCCAAAAGTCGACCAAACAAATTAATTTCAATGAAAAATTAATCAACAATCAGGATTAGTTAACCAAAACCAGATCGAATTGCTAAAATCACCACAAAAAACTCAAATAACAAATTATGATTTTGAAGAACAGAGAGTCGACAAGGAGCTATTACCCAGAATCGATTTTAATTTTAACACAAAAATTGAACACTGAAATTAACTTAACGAACACAAACACATAATCAAATCATTAGATAAATAGCTATAACTCAAACTTAAAAGATCGATTAAGATAACTCAGAATATGATGAATATGATTCAAACAAGCCAAAAGTCGATTAAACATAAATCAATAAGCAGAAGAGTTTTAGACAAACCTTTTGTATCAAAAATCTTGTCTCTTTGCTTTGATACCAATTGTAGATCCCAGAAACAGTGCAATCACAAGATAATAATCAATAATAAGCAACGATTGAACCACAACTACTGGTCATATGATTAGATTTATCATTAAAGGGTTTTTGATTTACAGAGAGAATTTCAATAGGATTAAGTAAACCTTCTAATGACCATTCTCTTTTCTCCTGAACCCTAATCTCAAACTAGAAATACCAAGGGATTTGGGCTTTATAAAACAATTAAATAAAACCAATAAAGAATTAAATAATAAAACATTTAAACTTTATAAATGCCCAATTAACAATTAAAGCTTTTTACAACGCATTAAATAATAAAACATTTAAACTTTATAAATGCGTTATACAACTTTCAACGCACTAGGACTTTCAGTCCTAACAAAGAGTAACCATGTATTTTGTCTTAGGCATTCCCTAAGTCTTTATCTTATTGAAAAGAGTCAGTAAGACGACGATGAGTGAAGTCACAACCAACCTCTATAGAACAAGATCAAAAGTTGCGTAGTGCCTTCAGAACGAGTACCAGACTCAACCCCATCATGAACCTAGATTCCAGCCTATCACGTTCTTCCTCTAGTTTTATACAATCCTCTGCCTCAAAAATAGATCAGTTATATGAGATTTCTTATGTACCTGATGACTCTAAAATCCCAATTACCAGAATGCCCCTAGTTAACCCTTATACTATATTTTCTAAACTTAATACTTCATTTTCCAAAAGGGACAAAAAATTAATAGGATCTACCTCTAATTAACACATAAAAGAGTTTGTCCAGGCCTCTAAATTTGACTCTCACCAACTCCCAGCTACCAGTTCAGTACATATGGTCACAATGTTTCTTCCACCAGACCTTGCTAGACACTGTATAGCCTAGGGGTATACTCATATCCACTTTGGTGCTATCAAATTATCCCTCACCTTCCATGGTAGAAAAGGTCTCCCTGTTTTTTCCCGAATAGCCCTAGTAGACACAAGGTTCGTAGAATACCAACATGCTTGCATAGGAACAATACAAACCACTTTGAACGCTGGAACTATTTTTGTTACTTTTTACCCCAACTTTAATATGCCCCTTAATGATCCCTCACTTCACACAGCGTTCAAGGCACAGATTCAAATTGGGGGTACTCCCCAAGTAAACACGTTCCAAGCAACATTCCACTACCAAATGGCGTATAGAGTGCACAACCACTCTCTTGATATCATGGTGTCGGATCAAGAACATGTTGGAGATGCACTTCTCATTAATGTTGACTCATGCGCAACACCAACATGCATGTATGTTCCCAGACAGTTGTCCAGATAAGAGTTACTAAAAGTCCTCCCGGAAAAGTGGGTGATGAATTATGAGCAGATCCACCAAACCCCAGTCCAAACAACCATTGCACCAGATTTCATCCGCCATGAGAATGGACTTGTCGAAGTTAATTTTTCCTCTCAAATAAAGACGAATGTCTTCCCAACCATCCATATGGTTCATCCAGTTCTAACTCCAGACCCAGCCAAACAAGTTGAGCATTGCTGGTATGATGTCTGCAATTGCCAAGACTGTCTCGACGAAGCATACCGGGTTGAATACAACGACAACATCCAAGAAAAAAAGAAGAAAGGATCACAACAAAAGTTAAAGGAAAGATATGAATCAGGAGATCCTAGTGTAGGACTCCTTGGTGAACCATCGGGCAAGTTTGATTACTATGTCCTTTACAAAGATTCACCAATATCAATCCTTAAGCCATGTCATGATCTACCCCCTTTAGACCCTCCAAGACGAGACCAAGAAGAATGTTGTGTTATTACCCCCACAGCTACATTGTCTGAATACCAAGCTGAGTTCCCACCGCTAAGCTCGTTTGAATAGACAAACCAAAGAACTAAGCACGAGTGGAAGATCAAAAACCCTACAACCATAGACCCCATGGGGATACCTACCCACATCAGTCATGCTGAAGCTACTCTCAATTGGCAAAGTGAGAACGTTGTCGCCCAGAACAAAGTGCTCCATACTCTCCTTACACAACAAACACGGTCCTTACAGACACAAGAGAATCTTGTTACGAAGGTACGGTCCCATGAAAACGTGATTCAAGAAATCAAGATGAAGATGCAAGGACTTCACAAAGAACTTCTTAAGATAATTCGTACTATTCCTCATTATTAATCCTCTAATGATCTTACAAAGAAAGAAGCCGAGATGAAGTTCTTAAAGTCACAACTCATTGACTTGGAGAGGCAACACAAGCAGCAAAGAGTAATAGCTCAGATTGATGATTCGTGGACATTACTTTCTACCCCTTTTATTGGAACATCCTTTAACCCACAACCACTCCCACTCACACCTTTCCCACAAAAATCCCCATCACTGTCTTTATGGTCCAAAGAGCAAGAAAAGAGAAGAGCCAAAGCTTTACGAATCTCCCTAAAGCCGTCTTCACCATCCGAAAAAACCCCAATGGTTTCCTCTAGTAGAACACAAGTTCTTTTTTATGACACCTCTGCAACAGCCTCCTCAAAGCCACCAAACGTCCTTCCAATTGAAGACGTGAATCCAATCTCATCATTCTTACAAAACCTAACTCAAAAGGAGACATCCACTAGTTCAACCTTCGTTGCACCCGTGGTTATAACACCCCCAGATCATACAGAAAGTGGCCTCTTCGAAGCCTTTGAACACCTGTTCATGGCAGACCCAGAATCCTCTACAGTTCGCAACAATTTTGATGACGAGTATGTAGTAGAAGACGAAACCTTTGAACCTACACCACAAAGAAGAGCCAAAGTTTCAAAGTCAAATTCTGGCAAAGTTCACTTTTGATGTTATCCCCCCGTCACAATGGAGAGATAAAAGTATAGAGTTGCTGACATGGTGCTCAGCTGAACTCCAATACTACAACATGGATATGGTGATTAAAAGGTTTTTAACCATAACTCAAGGTTGTCTCAGAGATTGGTATATGAGTCTTAGAGATTATCACCAATTGCAAATCCAGCAAGCACAATCTCCCGAAGAGTTCATGCACACAGTTTATGCTGAATTCATTGGCAACCCGGTTGAACACATAGCTCATGCAAGGAAAGGATTTTTAAAAATGAGATGTTGTTCATTCCAAAAGAAGGACCTTGAAGAACACTACAATCGCATGTCAAAAAGATTTTATTTCCTACAAGGCAATGACGACGTCAACCTCAAACAAGTTTTTCTGAATTCTTTCCCAGAATCTCTTGCCAGCGAAGTATTCAGATCGTATTCAGATCATTGGAGTTAAAAAAACATTTCAATTGCTAATATCACACTTGGTGCCCTATATCAAATGGTGCTTAATGCACTTGCCAAGTTTTGTAATTCAAGGAAGTTTATTGACGAACTTGAAAAAACTGGCAAACATTTTGGTTCAGCCTATGATGACAAATACCTCCAGACAAAAGAAAATTTCAAGCACTAATTCAGAGTCTCAACCAGGTCGAACCAGTTGACATTTCTGATTTAGAATCCCTGTACTCCCTTGACGACGAACCAGATGATCAAACGATATGCACCATAGCATACTATGATTCATCATAAGATGAGGAGTCCGAACCTGACCATTCGAACGATCACTTTGATATTGAAGTGTTCATGACAAACCCCCTTTCCCTTCCTCTCCACTCCTCTCTCCTACCAGTTTGACCCCTACAAAGGCTGCAACATGCGCCCTTAGCCAAAGTCCACCTGCTCACGTCAACATATACTAAACCCATCTCGGTCATAGCCTTCTTTGACACAGGATCATCGATCTCAATACAAAACCCAAAAATCCTCCCTAGCAGTTACTGGAAACTGCATCATCAGCAATTTCTAGCATCTAGTGGTGATACGTTTGTTATTGATAAGATCAATGTCCCAATACATGTCCGGTTATTTCCAAAATGTGTGATAAGACACAGGTTCTTAGGATCGCGCTCCCACGGAAAAGATCCCTTCATTGGATTCGACATCCTCTATACCTTGCCAAACATAAGGTTTGCAGAACAAGGCTTCCGATACAAAAGTTATCTAAACCCCTAGAGTTCCATACCTAAACTCAATATGGCATCCACACTCAGTATAGAAGCCCTTAAACAACAAATTATCCAAACAACATGTGCTTCTAGTCATACAGAGTTTCTTACAAAAAGCAAAAACCCTTTATGGTTAAATCCTTCGTTTTTTGTTACCCTACCATTCAAACAAAACGAGGACGTCAACCCGACAAGAGCAAGCCATCCAGGAAAGAACGTTGATCATTACCAGCTTGCGGTCCAAGAATGTTCAGAACTTGTTCAACAAGGCATTATTGAACCCACGGTTTCACCATGGGCATATGAAGCGTTTTATGTCAATAAGAGAAGCGAACAAGTCAGAGGCAAGCTGAGGCTAGTCATAAATTATCAGCCACTTAATCATTTTTTGGATGATGATAAATTTCCCTTGCCTCAGAAAATATCCTTATTCCAGTCTCTAGCAAATGCAAAGGTCTTATCAAAATTCGATCTTAAAGTTGGATTCTGGCAATTAGGCATACACCTGACGATCGATTGAAAACTGCTTTTTGCATTTCGGATCATCATTACCAGTGGAACATTATGCCATTTGGATTAAAGAATGGCCCTTCGGCATTCCAAAAGGCAATGGTCAAAATCTTTGAACCCATTCTCTAAAACGCCCTGGTCTACATTGATGATATTCTCTTATTTTCTCCAGATGAAGATTCCCATATTAGCTTGCTCTCGAAGTTTCATTCCATAATTCAACAATATGGCATAATGTTATCTGAAAAGAAGATGGAGATAGGAGTCACCTTTATTAACATTTTATTGGAATGAACATTTCTGATGGAAAATATCAACCACAACCCCATATTGCTCAAGAACTCCACAAGTTTCCAGATGTGCTTTCATCACAAAAGGAAGTACAACAGTTCCTTGGTCTTGTCAACTATATGGACAATTTCTTGCCAAAGTTGTCACATCATACTGTACATTTATTCCCCATGCTAAAAAAGGAACCACCACTTTGGGTTGAACGACAAACAATAGCTGTCATAGCTATAAAGCAACTAGCCGACGAAATGCCACCTCTAAAGATTCCCACTACTACTGACAAAAGAATTCTTCTGACAGATGTAAGTGACGAATACTGGGGACCAGTTCTATTTGCAGAAGACGACAAAGGTGTCAGAACAATTTGTGGTTACAAGAGTAGCACATTCAAAGCCTCATAGCAATATTACCATTCTACTTTCAAGGAGATTCCAACGTTCAAAAGAGGAATAGAAAATTCCAATTCCATCTTATTGGTCACTGTTTCCAGATTGAGATGGATATGTCCTCTTTCCCACGCATGCTCCAATTCAAAAGAAAGATGCTTCTTGAGGCACAACTTTTAAGATGGGCAAATTGGTTCTCACAGTGAAAGTTTACAGTAAAACACATCAAAGGGTCAGAAAATATTCTCGCAGATTTTCTATCAAGGCCAAAGTACTATAAATATAGTGGTTCTAAAAGTGTTCCCTAACATATCATCATCCCATTGGTGTTTGCTATGGATAATGCTAGCTCCAGCTCCTCTACTCCCCAAGAAACCTCTCACACAACGGCCCAAGATCTCCTAGAAGAGGTAACGGAAGTCATTGTTGATTTAACCTTAAGCCAAAGGTCCCCACTGAGTTGGAAGACGTTCTATAACGTCCTCCTTGCAAAACATGGTCCCCTCATAAAAAAATTACATGGTTCATCCTGATTACCCCTTCCTTAACATTTTTCACATCCATGAATTGTTCAGGCTTCCCAAAGAAGCACTCTGTTTCTTTTGGTACCTTTTTGAGACCTATACCACCACCATCTCTTTCAATGAATGTAAACTGTTTATATATATGTTCTAGTGTTAGTTTGAAAATGTCCCCCCTTAACAAAAGAATTTGTTCACCGTTCTCCAGTGGTTCGTTCCAGTCCATCAATGGTCTAACGACTGCATGTAAGTCACAAAACTTGCGTGTTAATCTGATTCAAAAGACCATGTTCCTTCCTACCCGAAAATACTGTCAATAACAAGCAGTCGCTGATTTACCATTTTCCCATGACCTTCATCCACACTTGGCATGATGTCAATCTGGCCAGCCGATCCTTCAATGTTAATCATACCCAGAGACTCTTGGAAATACACAATGATCTGGCATCTGCAAACAACATGGCTCCTCACAACATCCCAACACAGGTGATGGAAGGTAGAGAAATATGGCTAGACAGACACCCTGATGAGGCATTATGGAAAGAGACGCTCAATCAATGGTTCAACACCCACCTTGCCAGATCCATTGATTCCTCTGAAGATGACTTTGACATATCTGACAACGAAGATGACTATGTTTTCCTCAATGACGAACCTTACGATCCATATGAAGACGACCCGTCGTACCCAGATTCACATTGGAAATAAAAGCATCAGTTTGAAATAAAATTAATATGTGTTTGTATTTTTCCTTTATTATTAAGGTTTTAGTAGTATGAAATAATGATGTAAAAATGATGGAAGCATGGAATCACTTTTTTGGTGATGTAAGCGCTTACCTCATTTGTAGAATTATTAATTTTTTTATGTATTGTTTACGTCATGCTTGTGTAAGAGGACCTTTTCATTGCCTATAAAAGGAAGGTTTCCCCCTCATTTGTAAGGCATCCCTTGAAAGAAATAAAATCCTCTTTCATAAGTTTCTCTCTCTACAATTCTCTCTTTACAAGTCCTTTAGTACTAAAAATAAGACTTTAATCCGTCAGTCCTCCATCCTAATTCGTCAGTACATACCCTAATTGGAGAAATAAGAAAAAATAGGAGAAATTCATGCGGTGGATTCGAATGTATATTGTTTGAAAAGGTTGATTTGATATGATGAAAGAAAAAAAATGAAGGCGGTTGATATTGGCTCATATTTGTATTTATAGTGTATTTTTTGCAAGATTGTTAGGCTATCTAAAGTGTTTTTATAGGTATTCAAATATTCAAGTGGCTCTAAAAGTTGTTTAAATTGGGAATTTTCTTTTTTCGTCATGATTTTGGTAAAGGAGTATCCCAGACCACTTTGGGTCTGAACTAATCTCCTGGAAAACGGGCCTATGGTCCGCGGGCATTCATCCTGTGGCCACAATGCTGCAAGTGGGGCTCGAACCCGGGAAACCGCTATGAAGTCGTCATGATTTGGCAGTCAATTGACTTCATATCAGGCCAGTGAGTGATTTTAGGTTAGTTCCTCTCAAATAGAGGGAAATAGTTGTCAAAAGGTTTCTGTTGCAATTATCAAAATTATGAAAAAAATACATTAAAATGTGAACAAGATAATTTGATGGGTGTGTTTGACAAGGTTTGGAAGGAATAAAACATAAAGTTGATTTTTTTTATCATCTTACATTCATACTTAATCTCAAGTGTCCCCATCCTTGTTTCATCTCTCCTGGTAAAGTTTTCTTTAATTTCATATCTCCTCTTTTTAGCAATCTATAGTTTGTGTTTTTTTTTCCTTTGTTTGGTATATCATTCCTAAAAGAGTCAAAAAGAATGAACATAAATATGTGGTTGAGGTCTCTCCTTCTAGGTTTGATATTTATTCAAGTTCACACTATTCTTGTAGGTTTTGGTTTTGATTGTATTAAATGGTCTAAATATGATCTTGCATACGAGGTTTGATCCGGTCTAAACAAGTGAGATGGTAAGATGGAATCTGCACCCTTTTAATTTCAAACCCACTCATGATTCGCGTTTGATACGAGAATAGATCCGGTGTATCTTGGAACGAACCCTATATATATATATATAAGAGGAATGTTATCTTGTAAAACTTCACAGGGAGGAGGACTTTAACCATGATTGATTGACTTCTTATTTGAGCTTTCTGTTTCATGCAAACTCTAATGGATGAAATTATTATTTTGTAAATCAGGTGACTTGGGTGTAGATTTGTAGACTTGGATGCCAGATGGAAATCACTTGGTTTGGATAATTATTTGAATCTAACTTTACTTGTGGTTCTAGCTCCAGCCTCCAGGGCAAAGTACTCTTGCTATAAATGCACATTGGTACATCAATTTGTATGCAGGAGAAGATTTACACATTATGAGTTGAAGATTCATTTCCCTTTTGATTTACATGGACCAAGTTCTATGTGCTGATTCAATGGTTTTAACCTATAAATTGTAGTCAGTGGTCATATATATTGTAACATGATGGCAAAGATTTCCTGCTCATGGTAACAATTTGGTTTAAAAATATCATCATTTTGGATTCTACCACCTCCTTTTTACTTCTGACCTTGTTAAGTCAAAATATTGTATCCAAGATTTAATTAGAAAAGTCAAAATGTCAAAGTCAAAGTCTATATTGTCAAAGTCAAAGTTGTTTTAGGTTCCTTTGTTATTAAGTCTTGTTATTAGTTAGGTGGTATAAATAGGATTAGGCTTTGTTTATCTTGTAAGAACGTCATTTGTAATATGTGTAATTGTGTGTGAGATATATGAGATATGGAGCTTTTATGTCAAAACTTTCTCTCTCTACATTCTCTCTCTATGATTTAGATAGATTTTGGGTTTAATAATTGGTATCAGAGCAGGTTCTAAATCGGAGAGAATTAAGAGAAGCGTTTTTGAATCTGAATTCGAAAACTATTCTGAAAATCTGGATTGTTTTTCTGAATTTTTGATAATTTTCTGAAAATTTCTTGATCAGATTTTTTTTTGTGTTTTGTTGTTAATCAGAAATTGTTTTTTGAAATGTGTTTTTGAATTGATTTTCGGATATATTGGTGTAGTATCAAGAATTAATTTGAAGGATTAAACTTTCTTGATTTGATCTGTATATTTCATGAAGAACACAAACACAGAGCATGGAATTTGATTAACTGCACAATAATTGTGTTTCTAATGTTTCAAAGTGATTGATTTTGTGTTTAGGTTTGAATACTGATTGTATTTGTTTGATTTTTTGAGAATCAATTTTGCAGGTTTGATCAAATTTATTGCAATTCGTGAAATTTTTTGATACTAGCGCAAAGTATCATGAATCTGACTCAAACATATTTGAGTGTGGCGCAAAATTAGTTTGAGTGTGGCGCAAAGTTTCTTTTTCAATTGCAGCATGAATTTTTCAATTGGATTAAATTGTTTAGTGGGGAGGTGTGTGTGTATGTCGTCTCACGCAAACCACAGGTGGCTATGATCTCAAATCTTTTGGTGAAAAACAATAATGGATGTTGAATTGATTTCATGAACATTGGTGGAATCAATTTAATGGCTGCAGATTTGATTTGATTGGCCATTTTAATCAAAGTGGGTCAGTATTATTGGAGTGATTAATCGGTGGATATTAATCAATTTGGTGGAATCATGTATGAAAATTAATTGTATGGAATGATGAATGTATGGAAATCAATTTGTGATTGGTTTGAACTTCATAGTGGGTCGGTGCATTGAATATTTGCACCATTGAAGTTTCATTGTTTGCAGGTTTCATTAATGAAGTACGAGATTTAATTTCATATTGTTCAATTTAGTGGGTCTTTGTTTTGCGCCACTCATGTAATTAGATTTGCGCCATGTGAATCCAGTTTTGCACCACCCATTTCAATAAAAGTTTGCTCCACTTGTGTCTCGAGAGAAGTTCACTTTGTGTCATACTCTGTTCACGAGAAGTTTGTTTTGCGCCACCCACAGTTCACACAACACTCAGTCTTGCGCCACCAACTGTTAGCGCATAACAAATGTTCAAATTTTAAATTTTGCACAAGATTTCAATTTGTTCTGATTTTTGATTTTCTGATTTACAGTTTGGGGACGATCATTCATATCAAGCTAATTTCTCGTTCAAGATGGGATTTGGATATTTTGCTGATCTTGAAGAGAAGAATAGAAAACTTGAATTAGAGAAAGTAAATCTCTCTTTAGCAGTTGAGTTCTACTCAAAGAAGTTAAAAGAATATTTTGATGAAAGCAACACTCTGAAAGAAGAAGTCAGTACTTTAAAGACAATAAATGAAGATCTTCTGAAAAAGACTTCTGGGCTGAATGATGAGAAGATACTGAGTTTAGAATCTGAGAATGTTGAGCTTAGAAAGAATATATCTGATTTGGAGCAAAAGCTTGCTGAAGATAAAGCTAATTTTGAGAGTGAAAAGAAAGGTTTTTCAAAGAAGTTCTCAGATTTCTGAAGAAAGTGTTTTGAAGAGAAGAAAGCAGTTGAGCTTAAATGCATAAAGATTTCTCAACAAGTTTCCGATTTTGAGAAAGTACTTATATTGGAAAGAGAGAAGTTTGTTAAAGAAAAGAAGGCCATTGAACAGAAGAACGTTGGATATTTTAAAGAAATATTCGGCCAAAGAAAAGATGCTGAGACGGGATTTGAAGAAGAAAGAAGCATATTTGAGTCCGAGATTAGAAAGCTAACTACCAAGTTATCTGAACTGTCTGCTACTGCGCTGAAAGAGCAGAAAACGAAGTATGAGTTTTCAAAGAAGATTGACCTGCTTGTGAAAGAAAGAGACAACTTTGCATCAAAGATCAAAGAGCTTGAAAAGTCTGTTTCAAGTTCAAATCAGAAATTTGTTTCTTCACAAAGGTCAGTTAAATCTTTTAATCAGATTCGTAGAACTAACATTTTCTATGATCAATATTTAGATGGTTCAGATACATATCCAAGGAGAAGAAGTTCCAAGAAAGAGGAACTAATCTGGAGGAAGAAATCAGTCAAAGATGACAAGACTGATGAGCTGAAAGAAAACACATCATGTGTATATGAACACAAAGCAAAGATGAACAAAGCACCTAAAGGTAAGAAATACTATTGTTCTATCTGTTGTACACATGATCATTTTCACAAAACCAATGATCATTTCTGGTATGGTTCTTACTCTGTAACCCCCACACGAACTGCAACTAACATTTCTGGACCCAAATACCAGTGGGTACCAAAGAAGAAAACTGATTCTGTGTTGCCGGCATCTCAAGCCAAGGGGGAGTAAGAGAACAATGGCTCTTAAATAACACAGTTCAAGACCCGTACCTCAATGTCAAGATAATGACTTTTGAACACAACAGTTCAAAACCCGGACTTCAATGCTGAAAGACTATGGCTTCTAAGCACATCAGCTTAGGACCCGTTCTTCAACGAAGTTTGACTTCTAAACACAACAGTTTAGGACTCGGACCTCAGCGATCAAAAGACCTTACTCCTGTGTTTTTGCATCCGATGGATATGACGGTCTCCATCCCAAGAGAATTGATCTGATCTCTATCCTATACTGTTTCACTAACAGATTTTTCTGATATGATGGTCTACAATTCAAAAGGGAGTGTCTGATCTCTATCATGTTTTAACTGATATATCACAGATGCCTAATCTAAGGGGGAGTAAAGGTGATGACTTCTGATTAATTCAGATCAGAACTCATACTATAAACCGTTTTACTGCTTTCTTTTATTTTTTTTAATAAATGTTCTGTAAATAAAGTGGCTTCTGATCACATAACAGATCAGGACCCGTTTTTCAACGATCAAAGAAGGATATTGTGCTAATATCCATGGGGAGCTTAAAAAGATATAAATCATTTAATCATGATTTGAGGGGGAGCTGAAAAGGTAAAAATCTTCTGATCCTAGATCTCGGATTGTTTGAAAGAAGAACAACTTTCGAACATAAAAAACAGTTTCTTAAATGTTCAAACCACTTCTTATTCTCAAAAGATTTTATGAATTTAGAAGTGTGATTTTAAATGTTTTTTAAATTTTTTAGCTTTAATGTTTAACTGACCGTGTGTTTCCATATACTGTCAAGTATTCACACACACCGGTTCAGTATTTTATTTGAAATTGTTATTACCATGTCTCAAATTCAAACAATTTTTCGATGGTAATACCCCCGTTTGCTTTCAAAGTTGTTGAGCATCATTCATCTTTTTCATATTTGTGCTTTCATTGATAAATAGTTTATATTAGCTCATATAAACAAATTTTCCAATTCTTTGATACCCTAACCTTTTGATTTGATCTGATTGATACATTGTCAGATTCTCAAAACAATTCTCTTGACTTCATTTCATTCATTCAATATCCTTGTTTTGAGAAATCTTCAAAGTTCAATTGCTCAAATTTCATTCATATTTTTAAATGAGCATACATTCTGACATTGTTATCTTTTTTAGCTTAATTGTTCAAGTTAAACTGTTGAGCAACGATTCTTCTTAGGAATTACATGGGATTCATGTGTGAGCTTAAACAGAACTTCCATGGATTCACGTAACCAGTGTTTCCTACCCCGGAAGTTATCCTTGAGTGATTGAGGGGTGAGGGGTCAAAATCAAAGAGTGGGGGAGATAACTCATCCGGTTGAGTTATTCTCATTGTGTGGAGCGGTAAAATGGAAATGAGAGTTTGGTTAGAAGTGAGCATAATGTTAAAAAGAAAGAGGGTGTGAGATCAGAGTTACAAGAATATTAGAATTCTGCACCTACCACTTTCTGAGTCGGGCAACCACATTTACTGATTGGTTCACATTCTTTGGTGACCATCATTGAAAAAAGCAGTGAGCCCATGCCAACTCTTACTATTACCCCACCAACCACTCATTTCTTTCTTAACAAAGAAATGTTTCATTTTCTTTGGGGACGCAGCATATATGCTATCTAATCTTCACTCGGAAGATTTAGATATTGAAAAAGAAGGAAAGTTGCCCCACCTTCGCACCTCTTTCATGCACATTGAGTCCGTGTATTATATGTTGATGTCTCAACAGTTTACATAATTTGAGCCTTATGAAACACAATCATGGTGCCTAAATTCTTTCATACACAAGCAAGAGCACACAGAAAATTTGTTTTTCTGTCAGAACATTCATAGATAAACCTTGTGTTTTTCAATGATTGAATGGAAGTCCTGGGGAGTCATTATCAAGCCAGCTCCTTAAATTGTACATTCGTTGTACACAGTAACTTTGTGTTACTGACAGGCATTCCTAACTGTTTCATTTGTTGATTCAGGGTTACCACGTTCATTATGTCTGAATTTGAAAAGATTCGGATTTAAACATTTCATGAATTGACGGCTTTCAGATCAAAGAGCGGAGACTGTCAAAGGGGAGATTGTTAGTTGATCTCAAAAGGGAAAATCAAAGTCTGAGCTGAAATTGATGAAGTTTTGATGATCATGATGCTCACATCATCAAAAAGGGGGAGAATTTTATAAAGATTCAATTTCAAAGCCATGAAGAGTTGTCAAAGTGAAAAGACTTGTGAAGAAATTCTGAAAGTTCAAAAGTCATTTCAAAATGCTTCCGCTGATACAAAGTCAAAAGATTCTGAAGAAAGTTTATTCAAAGATAAACCAAGATGATTTGTGAAAGTTTGTTTCTCTGAAGACAGTCAAGAGATCAAAGAGATGAAGATTCAATATCAGAGATTCCTCAAAGTTGTTTTATTGTTCAAAGACAGTTTTCAAAGAAGGTTTCAAAGATTTCAAAGGTGTTTCAAGAATTCCGTTTCGTGTTCAAGACTTGTTGACTTTCAAAGCTTCAAAGAGAAAAAGACTTTCCAAGATTCTTCAAAGGCTGAAAGACTGAAGATTGTTAAAGCTTCAAAATTTAATGTTGTCAGAGACAAAAGCTGAAGAATCAAGAGCTGAAGACTAGTGTCAAATTTTTATTAAATCTTGAATACAAAGGGGGAGATTGTTAAGTCAAAATATTGTATCCAAGATTTAGTTAGAAAAGTCAACAATGTCAAAGTCAACAATGTCAAAGTCAACAATGTCAAAGTCAAAGTCTATATTATCAAAGTCAAAGTTGTTTTAGGTTCCTTTGTTATTAAGTCTTGTTATTAGTTAGGTGGTATAAATAGGATTAGGCTTTGTTTATCTTGTAAGAACGTCATTTGTAATATGTGTAATTGTGTGTGAGATATATGAGATATGGAGCTTTTATGTCAAAACTTTCTCTCTCTACATTCTCTCTCTATGATTTAGATAGATTTTGGGTTTAATAGAACTCTCATCAGGATATCAATTGTGTGTGACAATTATTTAGCTGGCAATCAAAAAAGGCCTTCAGTTTGCAGAAACGAACACCAAATCAAAGAGAACCAGAAGAAATTCCAAGCTTGGAGAGAGATAGAGAGATTGTAGCATGGAACAACTATCATCCTTTTCTGTCTATATTTGACTGTAAATGAACCTTTGTGTAATGAATTCTGCATGTCTTTGTTTCACTTTTTTGGATACAAGGCCAAGCCAACCTTCTTTCACCCACCATGATGCTTAGTTAATGTGCTGTCTTTTTTTCATGATGCTTTTGCATTTACGCAATATGATGAGTAATGTGCTATTTCATATTCTGATATGTTTAACTTGAAATTTTATTTTTCCAATTGTCAATCCAGTTTCAAGTTTTTTTCTAATGGTTTGTATCATGCATGCTTAGGTTATTTGCAATGCTATTAGTGCACTGGCGAAACCATCAAGTACTCGCCATAACTTAAATGTGTGTGTTTTGTTGATATTAATGACAAATGAGTGGGTGTAGAATGAAAACTTAAGCTAGATTTATAAGGTGCGTTTGACTGGGATGTTTTGATTTCCGAACTTTTGTTCGAATTAACCAACGGTCAAGAAAGGCAAGTTCTTACCATACCTAAGTGTTTTGTGCTATATTTTTTTTACATAATTTGCTTAAGCAAATTGTCTTTGTTTGCAGTGGCAATGCCCCATTTGCCTAAAGAACTATTATTTGGAGGACATTATCATTGACCCCTATTTAAGTCATATTGTGAAGATGGTATCCTCATCCTTGCTTCCTTGTTCATATTGTTTTTAAGTTGTGTTGATTCTAAATTCAAGGGCACCTATTTTTTTTATTTATTACTTTGTGTTTAAGATGCAACACTGTGTCGAAGATGTAACTGAGATCGAAGCGAAATCATATGGTTCGTGGCGTGTAAAGATTGAACGTCCCTTTATGGATCTTCAACAATGGCACCTTGCTGATGGACTATTGTGTGTTTCTAAAGTTAAAATTGATTCAAATATGCAAAAGCTAAAATACATTTGTGTGTGTAAAAAATATTGACAACATTGCAAAAAATATGGTTTTGTGTGTAAACATCAATTTACGAAATAGTTGTTTTCTTAAGAATGAAAAACTTATATTGCTAAAAAAAATTACATATTTTTCATTTGATCTTATTAAAAAAAGGATGTAAAGTCTCTCCAAGCAACAACTCGGAGAAGCTAAAATGTTGTATAAAAACTATAGAAGTTTCGGTTTTTCTATTGCAACGTTGAGGGAAAGCATGGGAGTTCAAGTTTTTATTTCTTTTGCTAACTTAGTATGTATTTAATATTACCTTGGGTAATGACGTTAGAGTAAGTTGTCGTTTACCAAACACGATTATTTTACTATGTCACTTACCTTATTGGGTAACATTCTTTGCTACTAAAATGGATATCGGTAATCGTCTTTTATATGATAGGTACTTGGTAAGTGTATTTTCCCTCACTTCCGTGGTGAGATCTTCGGTTCTTAATATGTTTTTTTATTGGGTAAGATTCTCGGTTCTGTCCTGCTTAGCCGATAAGGTAAGTAACATCCAGTAAGTGCTTACCGAATAAACGTATGGTTAACAACCCTTGACATCGATATTTGTATATTATCGATTGAATACATCAGAATGGTTTGGTTTTTCGGATAAATCATGGTTGTACTATTCATCATTGCTTATATTCATTCATCTTTTACGTCCCACAGCATTGTGCGGGTACCAAACTAGTATATATATAAAAGAAGGAAGATGAAAGAGAGTTAAGAGAAGTCTCCATTGAGGCTTTAGAATTTTCTTAGAATTTAGAGTTTTTTTTAATTAAAATATTGCATTAAATGACTACACTCTTTCATCTTAATATTTATTATTTTTTTGTTGTTCTTACTAAATTAATTTTATTTATTTAATCAAACCTTTTTTTGATGACAAAAAGTTTTTTTCACATTTTCTAAAATTATAAGTTTTATTGTTATTTACTTCTTTATTATTTTTCAAACATATATGTTTATTTAATTTTTTTCTTTTTTATTTAATCATTTTATTTTTCTTATTACCTAACAATGTTTATAAATCAAAACTTTTATTAAATAAAATCATATATGTTTATTTGAATTTTATTCTTTATTATTTAATGTTTTCATTTTTTCTTAATAATGTAACATCTATATATATATATATATATATATATATATATAAATATAGGATTAGGTTCATTTGAGAAATGCTAAAAATATGAGAAATAAAGAAATTCCTTGTGTGGTCTGTATAAGATAGAAAGGTAGTTTCGTATAATACGCGGGACAGGTTCATATATGAATTATATGTTTATATATGAACTCTTTTAACTGATTCATATATGAACGATACATTCATATATGAATCAATTAATTAGTTCGTATATGAATCACAAATGTTCATATATGAATTTGTTAATTAGTTAAACTGATTCAAATATGAACCTACAGTTAATTAGTTCATATGTGAATCAGTTAATTGGTTCATATATGAATCAGTTAAAAGAGTTCATATGTGAATTACACTGGTTCACATATGAACATTATAACACCCTTAAATCAGAAAGGAGCAGCTAATTTAAAATTTCCAAAAATGGCTCAAAGAAAGACAAAGTATCTTACAACAAGTCTATTCATGAAATACAGTTCTAGATTTAACCATCAACAAATATAAATAAAGCCTTACACATAGACTAATCAAAGGTCGGATGTTACTAAACCCAAATAAGAAATGCTATAACCCAAGATAACGGGGGAAGGCTTCACCAAACTACTCACCCTCGAGCATAATCTATTTCTCATCTCTTCACAATGTCGCTAGTACCACACCCAACCGGGACCTGATGCACATACCGACAAATAAAAAGGTTAGGCTAACGCCTATTGAGTTCAAAAGTTTTCAACATGAATAAATAATTCGTTAAAAGGAAAGAATGCAATTTAAATCATAATCTTTCAAAAGGATTGACCTCAAATATGAAAACGACTCGTTTTCCAATAACATGCATTTTTAAGGGCAAACGCCCCGATACAAAATATTCTTTATAAAATGATGTCGCCCAAAACTCACTCAAACGTGAATAGAAAACGGACTCCCAATTATAAAAACGCGGATAAACTTTGCATCCCGAAACACCCAAAAACACGGGTGGGGCATAATACTCAACTCATAAATCATGGAAAACAATCCATATAATTATAATATGCCATCAGAAACATGGAATTAAAATCCAATACTCGCGCGACCATAAAATGGGATGAAACCCAATGTTAAAACATGGACAATTAAATATCCAAAATACTGTTGGCCGACAACGGGGGAGACTCGTATCCGTTGAGAGTGGGGGAACACAAAAGTATGTCACTCATACACCGTTAATCATATGACACTTCACGACATGAAAGCCCAAGTGCCCCTACGACTCCCCTTAAGCTACACCCAAAGAGACAGCTGACCTTAGCGAATATTACCATGAATACCGCCAAAGGCCCGACAACCTTCGAGAACTACAACCATGGCATTACCCCGAATGGCGGAGGTCCAAAACGCCCATCAATCATGAGAGCACAACCGGACTCAGCCCCTCCTAGTGTACACTTGAAAGGTTAAGGTCATAAAACATAGGTTCCGGAGTCCAACCCCTTAATACTCATTTAACCATCAAATAAAGATTGACTTACGTACCTATGGATCCAACGCAACACAGTCTAACATTACATGACTACACATGAATGACCAACGCACTCGAGCATGTAATTATCATAATTATGCAATAAGACGCATTAAGGTGTAAATCATACATGGGCTCTACATAGAGCCATTAAAACTGGACAAGTGTCCACGCGACTCTTTTAAGTCGAAACTGAGCTAAAATGCTTAAACCCCCTTCGACCAACAAACATCGGTCCCAAATAGAAAAACGCATTCAAATGGCGTTTATACATGCACATACCTCAAAGATGTGATTAACCCAAAACTCGTCACAGATTGGGACAAAAGGTTTTCCAAATGGGTCCATACCCTTATGTTTTTCCAAAATGTCTCATAACACGGAGACAAACATTTTCCAAATGATTTATGAAATCAAATACACCAAAATGCATAAATCATAGATTAGACTTCATTTGTGCAAAATTACCAAATACATAAGTCATACTATTTATTTATCTAATATTCAAGTCCCAAATATGGCTTTTCATGAAATTCAAATAACCCAAGTTTAATAAATATGAAAACTTATCAAAATACTTAACACATTGACAGTTTCCAAATAAAACATATTTTTACTTCAAAAATACTCATTTTGGCATGTACATAGTTTTCACAAAGCAACTTGAACTCACCTTGCTAGGTTAAGTTAAACCTAGGTTCCAAACTCAACCATTTGCCTCCAAAAGTGTAGATTTCACCATTTCCAAGTCATCACCAACAATAAGCTAGGGTTTCCAAACAACCCATTCCTTTAAGTCTAGAATAAACCATTAACAAAGAAAACCTTTAGATCTACGAAGATCCTTATACTAAAGCTTGAAATATTCAAAGAAACTTACCACTTTAGAATATTTAGATTATCCACCCAAAACCAACCAAAGGAACCATTAACTCTTCAAATCCAAGCTTCCAAATACCAAACCTCCATGTACCATTAGGATAGATCTACCATGGATGCTCCAAATCTGATATTCAAGATCCCAAAATCGCACCAAAGAGAGAAATGAAGAGTGGGAGTGAAATGAGAGAAATGGGAAGGGGAGGTGGAAATGAGAAAACCCTAAAAAAATAGGATTTAAATCGTCCAGACCGTCCCCGCGGCCTTGGTCGCGACCTCAAGTCGCGGGCTATTCCAAAAATAGAAGGACAGTTTCGTAAATTTTACAAATACAGGGGACGAGGTCATATATGAACTTGTATGATTCACATATGAACTATATGTTCATATATGAACGAGTGTAATTCACATATGAACTCTTTTAACTTATTCATATATGAACCAATTAACTAATTCACATATGAACTAATTAACTGTAGGTTCATATATGAATCAGTTGAACTAATTAACAGATTCATATATGAACTAATTAACTAATTCATATATGAACGTATAGTTCATATATGAATCACAAAGGTTCATATATGAATCAGTTAAAAGAGTTCATATGTGAATTACACTGGTTCATGTATGAACATATAATTTATATGTGAACCATACAGGTTCATATATTAACTCGTTCCGCGTATTTTACGAAACTACCCCTCTATCTTCTACAGACTACACAAGGAATTATCTAGTGCTTCACGGTGAAAGTCGCAAATGTTGACAAGATAAAGGGCTAGGATCATTTCTTTATTTCTCATATTTTTAGCATTTCTCAAATGAACCTAATCATATATCTATCTATATCTATATATATATATATATATATATAGTCCCCTTCTTTTGTTAACCATGACATTGGTATTAACCGTGTTAACTAATCTTCACCGTTTATTATTTACATCCATGGTTCACATTTAATTAGAATTTTTATTTTAGAAATAATAAATTAAACGGTTTGGGAAGAAAGATGCATATGAGCACAAGGGTAAATATGTAAATAACAATTACTCATCCAATTAATGTCTACGAGTTACCAAATAAACAGGAGAGAAATTAGGGATTTGAACATCAACCAATTACCCTATTTAATAAATAAAGAGATAATTACCAAATAAATAGATAATTACCAAATTAAGTATTTTTGTCAATATTATAGATAAAATCGTTTAATATGCATAAGTTCATAATGTGAGTAATATGCATGCATGCACATGTTGTAGAATGTGCCTACGTGCACTGTCAATGAGTATAAAGTGTTAGGTCTTTTTGTGCATATATGCATAACCTATAAAGTGTCAATGTTGTAGAATATGCCTACGTGAACTGTCAATGAGTTTAAAGTGTTAGGTTTTTTTGCACTGTACCAACAAACTAATATGCATAAATACATATCCATATATGCACTGTTTAAAGAATATGTACAAATGCATATATGCACATTCTTACATATGTGGATATGCATGTATGCACATTCATTCATATGCGCATGTGCACAAATGCACATTCATGCATATTGCACATATGCACAAAATTTAAGTGTAAATGACACCATCGTGGACGAGATAGGTGATCGAAATAGGGTTTGGCGAGTCGATGAGTGAGGTCGAAAAGTGTGGTGTGGCGGTCTATGACGACGATACGTGTATCGCCGTCGACGTAACATAGAGATTTGTCGTGAGGACGAGGGACTATGTGACCGCCATAGCTTCACATCAGCCGGAGCTTAGTCAAACCACCAGTCGCCGCCGCAGTCGCCGCCGCAGTCGCCGCCGCAGTCGCCGCCGCAGTCGCCGCCGCAGTCGCCGCCGTTGTAGGACTGTTATTTGGTGGGTATAGAGGGTTTTCTTCGCCCCATGAATCGTTTTTTCGGGAATAAGGTGAGGAGTCTACGGAGTCATGGTGTGTAGTGGTGGTAGTGGTGCCTGCCGTTGTGGCAGTGGTGATGGTGGTGGCGGAGTTTGGCGGTGGTTGTAGCGGAGCGACGGTTTGCTCCATTTTTTAGAAAGAGATATGCACTGCCTTATTAAAATCTACTGAAAATATGAAAAAGTAGATAACTTCCACATTAGAGATAAATTACAATTTTAATTTTTAAATTATTATATTTAATAAATAAATATATTAATACCAATTTAGAGATTTCCTTAAAATATGGAAAGGTAGTTATTAGGCGTAAAAAAGAAAATTTCAATATTACCCATTTGTTTGTGATTAGGCGTGTATATTGACATGCAATTAAGAATGAATCTGATTGGTTGATAATTAATTAACACGGTTAATATCAATGTCATGGTTAACAAATAAATGAGACTATATATATATATATTCTCATTTATTTGTTATTTTACTCCATAACCATTATGGGATCATGTGTATACGAAGCAATGAGCATTGATGTGGATGGGAGCCAACGGAATATATATATTGAGAGAGTAGGACATTCAAATACAACCTCTTTATATGGTCCAACCCCTGTAATCTATACAACCTCTCTATCAACTACTCTTTTTATTTTTATTTTTGTAATTAAGAAAAAGAAAAAAAAAAGCTGATTAAATCATTTTGAGAACTTTATGTGTTGTGATTAGAGTTGTTAGGTAGCGTTTGGTACACATACATGATTGAACGGGACTGGACAGGACAGACTGGACAGGACAGGACAAGAGGCTAGGACTGGACAAGACAAATGTCTGTCTTGTGTTTGGTACGACTAGGACTGAACAAGACAGGACTGGACAAATTTCTCTAATAGTTGTTTGATGATTTTATATGTCATATAATAGTTATAAATAACACAAATAAACTATATTTTTAAATAATTTAATTAAAAAACATTTTTATTTTTTACACAATTTTCATACATATAAATACATAAAAAACAATGGTAGAAAATTTGAATGAAGTATCTAAAATAAATGATAGTAGTTCAGATTTATATAAAGAAAATATAATATTTGGTTTAATTTGGAAATCTTAGTGAATTGGCGGATGCATAGTTGAAGCAACAAGTAAAGATAAAGGCGATGGGTAGTTGGTGAAGGACGTGAAAGATAGTGGATAGTGGTGGTGCAAGAGGTTGTTGTGGTTGATGTGGTGGAGGTATAGGTGGTCGATGATGGTAGTGGTGGTGGCGGTGGAGGTGGATAGTGGTAATAGAGGTTATTGTAGTGGAGGAAGAGGCGGAGGTCACCGACGGTGGTTGGCGACGAGCGACGATGGTTGGTGGTAAGCATCGGTGGTGACGGCGGTGGCAATGGGTGGTGGTGATCGGTGAAGGTGACGACGGGCGGTGGTTGTGGAGGTGGTGGAGGAAGTTGTTGTAGCAGTGGAGGAAGAGGTGGAAGTGGTCGATGATGGTTTGTGATGGCTACCGGTGGCCGTCGATGGTGGTGGCGGCCATAGGTGGTGGTGATCGGTGTTAGTGGAAGTGGTCGACGATGGTAGTCGTGGTGGCGATGGCCGATGGTTGTGGATGTGGTGGAGAAATGGGTAGAGGTGGTTGACGGTGGTTGGCGGTGGCTACTAGTAGTCGTCGATGGTGGTAGTGGCGGCGATGGGTAGTGGTGACCCTTAAAACTAATACCATATTACTTATATATATCAAATGACTGTAGACCAGTAATTTTTAGTTTCTGTCTCATTTTTGCCCCATGTTGTTCTATCTATTTTGGTGAAACAAGAAAATACCTTTTTTTGTTCCATCTTGTCCCACCCTGACCAGTTTTTGTCCCTGTCCCATGTCGCGCCAAACGTGAGACAGTGAATTTTTGTTCTGTCCCATGTCACACCAAACGTGGGACAATGAGTTTCTGTCCCGTCCCGTCCCATCCAGTCTGCAAACCAAACGCACCCTTAATGGACGGTATGACCCTCTAGACCCGGCCCGTCCAACCCGTTAGAAAAACGGGCTTGGACAACCTTTTTAAAAAATTTGAACGAGCTTGGACGGGACCGTTCAAGTTAATGGCGGGCTCAGACAATAAGAAAAAGAAATTTGGACAGACCCGCCCGGTCCGTTATATAATTATAATCAATTAATTCTTTTATATAATTAATATCGTATTAGAAAAAAGTTTAGAAGTGGTTTTGGGTTAGACTCCCTCTACTAAGTACCAACTACCTCCCAAATATATACTATATGTGATATGTCATATAGTACGTCTAGGATCTCAATCTTAAAATATTATGTGATTAAATATTTTTATGTTGAGGAATCCGAACTTTGTAGAGTGATAATCTTTGGAGAGGAAAAATCTATACTCCATGTTTTTTGAATTTTTTTTTCTTATATTGTATACATTAATATATTTTACGTTTTTTAGTTGGAAAAAAATTATGCATTTAATTTTACATAACCTACCATTTTATATAAATTTTGTTAAATGTAAATTTTTAAGCCCGTTGGCAAGCCCGACCCATTTATTGGACGGGTACGGGCAAGTACTTAAGCCCGCAAAAACAGGTTTGGGTTTGCTATATTAGGCCCGTTGGACAAGAAAAATATGTTAGGCCCGGTCCATGACCCGCCCAAGCCCGTAAATGATCACCTCTAATTGTGATAACTATTATCGTAAAGTATTACTTCTCATGATTTTTTCCATCTAAGGTTATAATTTAATATATTGATTAACATGTATTTGTTTCAAAATGTGTTTGTTTCATGTGTATTCGGTTCACAATGTACAACTTTTTTGTTGTGTCTTTTATTTCACAAACACATAAAAAAAGTTCACATTTTGAAACAAGTATATGTTAATCAATACACTAAATCAAAGTTATAAATGAAAAAAAAAATCATATAAAATAGCACATGATGTGCCGATTCTCAAGATTATCATCATTTTATGCGTTTTCAAACGAAGGCTTGCCTATGTGTGTGATTATAAATAATTGCGATTTCAATTTGGTTCAAATTTTATCCTTCATATTGTAGCTCAGTGGTTTGGTAACATCCTGGGAGGGTCAGTGGATGGTATCCCTGACTACCCGGGTTCGAACCCCGTGGTAAGCATGTTGTGATATCCAGATCATGGGTCTGCCACTTAGTGGTACCCTTAATTGGGCTGGACCGTGGTCGACGGGGATTAGTCGGGTGACACCCTTAAGTGGGAGCCCGGATACCCCGAGAACGTGTGTGTGTTAACTTGCCGTTCAAAAAAAAAATTTGGTTCAAATTTTTAAATAATTTTTCTATTCTAATACTAGGCATATACTCGCGCGATGCAGCGGAATGTAAGTAAAGAACGGACAATTAATGTTATTTCCTTATATATATTTCATCAATAATTATGAAACCTAAACCCATAAAGATATTCAATAATTAGTTTATATTACAATTATTGACGAAAAAAATTATAATGATATTATTTATAATAAGAATGAAACGTATTTTACGATTATGTATTTTTAACGTGCTAACGGTGGAAAAAAATAAAACGTATGGATAGAAAAACAAATTATTTCGTAGATATTCATGATATTTAATAGTACGGTTAAATTAAAAAATATTAAATATTGGGCTCGTTTTGAAGATATTGAGAAGACGCTTATAATGATATAATTTGTAGAAAAATGAACGTATTTTTTCATTGCATTTTTGTTAATATATGATTATTTGTGTTAATATGATAATGATGTAAAATGAAAAATGAAAAAGTAAGTGATATAAAGTAAATTAAATAAGTAATTGTAAAAGTGATAAATGTAACATTGTAAGGGTGGTAAATGTAATTGTATAACAGTTTGTACAATAACCGTTTTAGTTTTTTTCATTATATAGTATAAATTCTGATATTTAATAGTACGGCTAAATTAAAAAATATTCAATATTGGGCTCGTTTTGAAGGTATTGACGAGACGATTATAATGGTATAATTTGTAAAAAAATGAACGTATTTTTTCATTGCATTTTTGTTCATATACGATTATTTGTGTTAATATGATAACGGTCTAAAATGAAAAATGATGGTAAATGTTATTGTACAATAACCGTATAACTGTTTTAGAATTTTATAGTATAGATTATCAATTTATTAAAATTTTACATTCACCCCAATCAACATATACAAATAATAATACACATGGCGTCATGGCCTCACGTATTGTCACAACAACAGACACTTGTAGATTCTGATTTTATGAGCCCATGTGTGATGGCCTCCATCTTCTATCATTTTATCTTACTTAATAATAATATATATTATATTATTTTTGTAATAGTTGGTCAAAATCCTTTTTGGATTATATTTTAAACCAAAAACCATTCTTTTAAGCCTTATTTATATTCTAGAAAACAACATTTCTAACTCTATTTTCTAATGAAATTCAATAGATCTATCCTTTTTTTCCCCAGATTAACGTTATCTAATTTTGTTTATATAGTTGGTCAAAACCCTTTTTTGGATTACATTTTAAACCAAAAACCATTCTTTTAATAAATAAAAAAAACAAAATTATGAAACTTCCATATTTATTCGGAAACAATACCTCTCATCACCGGATTTTGAAAAGGATCCAACACTCCACAAACCTTTCTTCTCACTCCTCACTTTCTCTCTCTCTAAAACCCATTAATGGAGTACCAAGAAACATGTTGTTAGAATAGACAATCACCTTTCACCAAATCCCTCCTTAATTTCCCCCCATAAATGTCTCTCTCCATCCATCTTCATCTTCAACACCTCCCACCGGCGCCGCCATGAATCACCGGAAAAATAACCACCTCTCAATTTCCATCCTCTTCTTCTCTCTATTTCTCGCCGGAATCTTTCTCTACAACCAAGGCGTCAAATCCCTCACTGAATTCCCATTCTCCATCCCTCATGAAAACCCACTTCCTGAATCAAAATCAAGCGTCAATGAGCAACCGAGAACAGAATCGCCGGTGGATTCTACGGCGGAAGACATCGAATTTCCACCGGAAAGTTGCGATATTTTCGATGGGAATTGGGTTTTTGATAATTCTACACGCCCTTTGTACAAAGAAGATGAGTGTGAGTTTCTGACGGAACAGGTTACGTGTATGAAAAATGGGAGGCAAGATTCTATGTATCAGAATTGGAGGTGGCAGCCTAAAGATTGTAATTTGCCAAAGTAAGATGATTTTTTTTCTTGAATTTTTAAGTTCAATTTGTGTTGAATTGTTGGTGTTCTTAACTGGGTTTGATTTTGTTTTTGGGGGGGAATGAAGGTTTAGAGCAAAATTGTTGGTGGAGAAATTGAAGAACAAGAGGCTTATGTTTGTTGGGGATTCATTGAATAGAAACCAGTGGGAATCAATGGTGTGTTTGGTTCAATCTGTTGTTGGTTCTGGAAGAAAGAGTTTGAACAAAATTGGGTCTCTATCTATTTTCAGAATCGAGGTTTGTTTCTCTCAATTTTTAGGGATTCAAAATCAAATCTGTTGAAGTTGACAACATGCAAAGTTTCTTGTTAATAATTCGTTTTCAAGAATCAATGAAGTTTGCACTTTGCATTGCCTTGAAAAAAAAATTTGAATGTTAGGCCGTTTGCCGGCAAGGACACCATCCACACTTACCTTCTCTTGTGCCAATCCGACCATCAAAATTAATTGTTTGTAAGCGTTTACCGGGTAGAAGTCATTTTTCTCACTTACCGGATAAGATTCTAGTTATTTGTTATAGCTCTTACCGGATAAGATCGTTTCCATGCTTAAGGTAATTAATATCGGTATACACTTATCCGGGGGGTAAGTATTTAGTAAAAGCTTGTCTTAACAATTTCAAATGGTGGAAAAGTCAACTCTCAATCTGTTTTTAATTTGTTTTGGTTATGGATTAAATGATTAATCATTGTTCCTTATAAAATTATATAAACAATTTATATTTTTGTAAGAAATGATGATTATAATAAAAAGCACATTTTATCAATATGAAACAAATTTTGTCACTTCGTTTTTATTATTTATTTATTTATTGTATACCTTTTTTATATATATTATCAGAAAAAAGATACAGATTTAATTATAAGTTTTCGTTTATTTTTATATATAAATCGATTGATGCTAATGATATAATGAATTAATTCTGCATTGGTTTAGACTGAATTAATTTTAGAAATTTAAATTCTTACCACAAAGCAAGTACATATTTTATTAAATTATATATCAAGGTAAATAATACGTCTTTTTTAAAAAAAATTATCTTATTTTTATGTTATTATAAAATAAATAGCAATATTCTTTCTTTTATTTTTTGCAAGATTTCT
This sequence comes from Arctium minus, assembly GCA_954870635.1. Taxonomy (NCBI): domain Eukaryota; kingdom Viridiplantae; phylum Streptophyta; class Magnoliopsida; order Asterales; family Asteraceae; genus Arctium; species Arctium minus. The sequence continues at coordinate 151,631,230 of OX941081.1, forward strand.
TCCAAATACTTGATTGGTTTTAAATATGGTCTCCTTAAACTTGTGTTAAATCATATATTGTTTCTTAAAAGCCAATGGCGTGTAGCTCAGTTGGTTAAGGGGCGAGGAGATGTTTGCTCCAATAAGCCGTTGGTCTCGGGTTCGATCCCAGGCCCCCTCGCAATCACCTTTCTGCTGAGTGAGCCAGGTATGCCCCTCACATTGGGAATTGGCAGCCTATGTGGGCCGGTTTGCGTGTCCGGGAAATACACGTTTGCTCCAATATATTGTTTCTTAAAAATATCTACAAAAATAACTATGTATGATGGTTGGGGGAAAATAAGCAAAGGTTGATTCTGTATTTTTTTTTTTGCAGGACTATAATGCGACCGTGGAATTTTATTGGGCTCCATTTCTTGTAGAATCAAATTCTGATGACCCGGAAATGCACAGTATATTAAACAGAATTATCATGCCTGAATCAATCGATAAACATGGTCAAAATTGGAAAAATGTTGACTATTTGGTCTTTAACACGTACATTTGGTGGATGAACACTATAAACATGAAAGTCTTGTAAGCATTATTTCCAATACGTCCTTTAAATTTTACATTTTCTTTTATGTTCTATGATTCAAATATCTGCAAATAAATTATGAAAAGTTTGTTGATATAGGCGAGGATCATTTGATGAAGGAGCAACCGAGTATGATGAAGTCGAAAGACCAATCGCGTATGCAAGAGTGTTGAAGACGTGGGCCGAGTGGGTTGATAGAAATATAAACCCTAATCGAACCATGATCTTTTTCAACAGTATGTCACCTATCCATATCAAGTAAGTTTCTAATTTCATAAAGTAATTACACTGCAGCATAATACATTAATCTAGTCTGTTACAGTATTATTCATAGACACTAAGGGGTTGTTTGTTTTAAAATAAAAAAAAAAACTCTTAATGACTCTTAAGTCTGAATCGTTCAGACATTTTTATACACCACCTCTTATTAATCATAACTAAAATAAGACTTCAGACATCTTAAAAAACAAACGGCATCTAAAAGAACATGTTAGTGATACAAGATCGTACAATATTTACATGACATGTGCTGTTGTTTGTACGCAGGGCAACATCAAGTACCATCGGATGTACATATATTGTTTTTGCCAAATTAGTTTCTGAAAGCTTACGATATTAAGATACATCCTTTAAAAAAAAAATCTTAAATATTTTACCAAATTTGATTGTTTTGACATTTAAAGAAAATTAGAAAATCATAATTAGTTTTGTAAAACACTTCAAATTTAAGTTGCAATAATCACTTTTTGGAGCACATCAACACCCCACGTGCACACGCCCTTGGTTGGTGAACCTATAACAATACATTGACACTTCAACTACGTATACATTTACATAAAAACTAAGTGTTGATATTTTTATTTTAAAAATATTAAGTGTCCATTTCTAAAAGTAACTTATTTATGAAATAGAAGAAATTCATCTCTCTATTATTAAGGATAAAATTGTCATTTAGTTATTTTAAAAAAATGTAATAATAACACGTTATTAAAATTGAGTGTCATTTTCAATACAGACATTTATTTTTTGACGAAAGAGTATGTTTTAGAGAAGGAAAAAAAAAAGATGATTGATAGTCACTGCATAGTTTTAATTTTGAAAGGTAATTTGAATCTTATGCAAAATAATTTTATCACATCAAGAAATTTGTTCCATAACATGTATATTGAATACTCATATTAAATATTTGTGTAGTGACCGTATATTTTTATAATGAATATTGAAAATTCAATAGGAGCTTGGACTGGAACAACCCAGATGGCATCAAATGTGCCAAGGAGACGACCCCGATCCTAAACATGTCCACGCCACCAAACGTGGGTACTGACCGACGACTCTTTACGGTTGCAACCAACGCGATTAAATCGATAAAACTCCCTGTCCACTTCCTCAACATAACTACCCTTTCAGAGTACCGGAAAGATGCACACACCTCGGTTTACACCATTCGTCAGGGCAAGTTGTTAACTGACGAGCAAAAGGCAGATCCCATCATTTATGCAGATTGTATCCATTGGTGCTTACCAGGTTTACCCGATACATGGAATGAATTCATATACACACGTATCGTTTCTGGATCGTGACCCATGATGACTATTTTACGTCTTGGTTTCTTTTTAACCAATTCCGGCCGTTTTAAAAGGTAGAAGTTGTCACTTTTTTTTAATGATTTTTTCAGTTTTTTGTATAATATAATTTTTTTTCTTTCCCATTATTTCTCCCTTTTTTACTTTGTATCTAGATCAAGGGCATTTTTTTGTATATTCCTTTTTGGAAAGTTATGGTTTTGTTTAAAGGAGCAGAAAATCGGAACAAGTACATTTGGAGAATTGGAGGTGTATAATGAAATTGTTGAAATAGAAAAAACACATGCATAAATTTGTATCGTTGTTTGCAACATTTTTTTTATTTTTTTGTCTTTAATGGTGTAACCTAGAGTGGGCGTACCATTATGACCTATAATGGAACGAAGCTAATTGGTAGGGACGTTTCAATCTTTTTGGAGGCGCTGTTACACCTAAACCTTTCGATTATAATACAAAGTGAGATAAGAAATATACATATATACAAATTACCGAGGCGATGATACGACATATTATTTTAGTTTTATAATAGAAATTAATGAGGCACTAAAGTGGATTGTAGTTTTACATTCGTTGATTAAATACCCTTAAACAACGTAAAATTGGACCCCAAATTTTTGGGGGTCCTTTTCAAAATCACACATTTAACATGTTAAAGAACGGCTCTGCTAACTGATCAAGCATACATCATGGTAGTTAAAAGAAAAAACGACAAAAGGAACCAAAGAACAGTCCAAACAAGGTACGAAAGAATTAAGGTAGAACACACGTTAAGATGGCGAACCGACTAGTTGATCACGGGGACAGTTCTAGTTAATGTTCTTTGCTTCTTGTGAATGATATTAGGGTGGTCATACATGTTAGTATAGACCGTCACGGTTGCTACAAATCGAAGCGTTTCTGGTAGGATTTTGATTCATAATAAGTATCTTTTTTTAACAATAATTGCATTTTATCTTTTTAATGACAACATTTAAGGCATAGTATCCCATGGTAAAGCTAGAGGTGATGTATGATGTAACATTGGCAACCACTTGGGTCCTAGAGACTGCTCAAACACAAAGGTTTGACAAATTTATAATAATACTCATTTGAAATAGCTGTTTCAAATTATTTTTTAAGTGAAACAAAAAAGTATTAAATGTACTTTTGCTATAGAGATTTATTTCGATTTTTATAATCATGTATAATAATGCCAATAGCCAAGTCGTTTCCCAACCATGTTGTACTAAGTTGAAATCAGTTTCGGATTAACGTAATGTCATGTCAACTATGAAACTAATTTTTCTTTTTCATAAATGACCATTAATTAAGGTCTTACCCTTTTATGTAAGATATAGATGAAAACGAAACCACATAATATAAAAAAGAAATATAATTAATATACTTATATCTTATGAGGTACCATGATTATTTTCATTGAGAGTTCTGTCAACGTTGTTTAGGAATGCCATATGAAAATTATAATATTTTCGGGGTATTTTCTCAGCAACTAGATTCATTAAATACTCGCTTTGATTTATGAAATAAACTTTTGTGCATATAAAAGCATTTCACGGTCTGTTTGGTTTGTCGGATTTGATAGGATTTGAAAGAATTTGAAATTGAATTTCATTCCAAGCATGTGTTTGATTTGAAGAAAAGTTTGGATTTCAAATCCCACAACCGATTGGATTTACAAATCCATTGGAGATGGGTTTTATTCAAATCCAAACCCCATAGATTTCAGTTGTTTTTATCGCATCTCTACCCCACATTTTTCACCAAATCTACTCTAATCTCCCCATCACCTGCAAACAAAAAAAAATTATATAACTAAAAAATATTTACAAAAATATTAAATTGCCTTCTAAATCCTACAAAACAAACACACTAAAGACCAAATCATTTAAAAATATTCCGTTAAATCAAACAGAATTAAAATGACAAACTGGTTGAGAAACAATTTTCTTTAATCAAATTTTAGGAGGCTTAAGCCCGACTCTCATTGGCCCAGGATTAGCATCCCAATTCCCAAGTCTGCTTGCTTGATAAAGTATTTGGTCCATATCTTGCTAAGCCCAAAACCAACGGCCCAAGCTTCTATGTATTAGGCTTTTGTTTGATTTATTTGTTACTGTTAATTCTCAGCATTTTTTTAACATTGTAATGCCCAATATTGGGAGTTGATGGTAGCCGACATCGTCGCGACTGTGGGTTTTTACCAATTGTTGTCGTAAAAATTGTCGCTCACGGCAGTAGTTGCTCATTCGGGACCTATGAATGGCGTTGCAACATGGAAAGTCCATCAATAAACTTGTTTTACGCATCTAAACAACAATAAACAATTCATCAAGACTTGAATCGGTATAACAAACCTCGACTACTTGTTCCAAATTTGAAAAAGGAAAAGAACTCAAACCCACTTTTTGCAACCTTTGTTTTTTTTTTCTCTATCAACTAATATAGCGTATTGATCTTTATTGAGTTGTGATTCTAATGGCGTATGTATTGTAAGTTAAAACAGAAAATTGATGCAACGGTCTAAAGCCCAAAGTAAATGTTGTAAGTTACTGGTAGCCTACAACGTGAGGCTTATAATAAACTTACGAATCTTATTTTCTATCCATGTGGAAAGGGTTGTCACAAAATACCCAACTTAAATTTATGAGTTCCTTGTTAGGCTACCCGACATTCCTTATTCATCGGCAACGTGGAGCTCACCTAACCTGCTATCAGCACCCCATTTAGGACTCATCATGCCCGATGAGGTTTGTACGACCATCCTGATGGTACAAAGATCGCCTCTAAAATATTTCTAATACCCAAAACCCAAAGCAAAAGACAAACCCAATAACCTCTTAATCCACTTAAAACTATTATGGAAGATATTGTAGCTGATAGCTAAAGGCTTATGTTGATCCTGATTGGGTAATGACTAACACATGAGGTGTTTGTAGAAGCGGGTTAAATACAAACACAGCAAATTTTCACTTTTTAATTCTGTATGTTTTATAAAAACAAAACTTACAAATTTGTTGCATAAACTAGGAAGGTAAGACCTTATCCTAAACAATCTAAGTGATTACAAATTTGCTCACAAGGAGATACTGAAAGAGTTAAAGAAGGTACTATTTCAGATCTGAAGAACTAAGATAGTCTTCAGATATTGATGTTGATTTGCCTAAGAAACTAACACTCAATATTTATGTCAACCAGGTGCATTGCAACATTAAGTGTCGCTTTTTATAGCCATCAATGAATTTAATGGTGTGTGTCAACTTTAACACGTGTCTTCATCTGATTTGTTGATCAGTGCATGTTTGTACTCTTCATTTCAGCCTTTGAATATTTTAAAGATATGATGTAGATGTTTGTTGTCCCAACCCAACCTTTTTGTATACAAAGTGAATAGTAAGAAATTAAAATAGTAACTTAAAATTTAAGTCAGCTGACATACAAAACATGTTCCCATACCAGGATGTGAGTTGGTGAGGTAAACTTGCTGATTAAGTTCACACTCCAAATCGGCTTGCCAAAATAGCATTTTCAAACTGTTATGACTTATCGGTATTTGACAACTCATTTTGAGTGTTATTTACACATTGTTTGTATGTGTTTTTTTTTCGATTTTAGTGTGCGTTTTCCCTTTATGTGTTCATGTTTCTTCTTTTTATTTATTTATTTTCATTTGGAGGTGTTGAGGATAAAAGTTTGTGTTATGATTGTTGAAGACATCATTTTTGGGTTAAATGTTGGACTGCAGAAAGTGGCCACTTTGTTCGCCACTGTGGTGAACGATGTAAATCCGAGGACAGCTAAAAAATATCATTTTTTGCATGTATTATTATGTCCATTTTAGCTGCATAATGACATTCTTAAAGGTTAAGCTTTAGAAACCAAGGAGATGAAGATAAGACAAAAGGCAAAAGCAAAATCTTGGTGAAAAGATATCCATGCCCAAAAATGCCTATCTAAAATCTTAAAGAAGATAAAGCAATGTATGTGTTTTCATGAAATAGTAGATGAAGAAGGCAAGGGGCCTTTGGGTCAAAGAATGCTTGAACTCATTGAAAGTTTTTGTGGTAAAACCCTCCACCACCCTTTTCATCATTCGTTATAAATAGAGGCAACGGGATGTCATTTGAAGGAGAGCTCCAACAATGTAGAATTACTCAGGCATTGATATTCTCTTTTATTTTCTTAGATAGTTGTAGTTGTACTTTACTTTCTAGTATTTAATTTTTAGCACTGTTCGCCACTGTGGCGACATAAGTGGCCACAGTTTGTACTTTATTTCTTAATGCAAGTAATCTTTATGTATTCTTCTTCTTCTTCTATCGTGTCTTCTCTTTTTATTATGAGCTAAACACCCATGTGGGTGTGGGTGTGAGCCAAATCTAAGACTAGTAGGAAACACTTGGGTGTTGTCATCGTTGCTAACTCTTAGACTTGGTCACTTGAGTAGAGGCTCTAACTCAACGCGGACAAGTCGATCACTTGTAAGTGTTAATAATAGATCTTTGACCCAGAGATGGGTGGATCCGGAAATACGACTTGAGTGATGCAAGAAGATTTGAGAGAGTCTTTTATAACCACGTAGAGATACAGGTTTTTGCATAATTTTAACTAAGGTTTAAAATGTCGGTCGATATAGGTGTCACAAAGAGATTTGGGCATCTATATCCATACTGGTGGAACTAAGACCCTTAGAGGCCTACTTAGTTAAAAATCGACAAGTCTTGAGTCGGCAATAGTGGTGACTTTGTGGGTACAAGTGGCCACTCTATGTGGAAATTCACTTTTGAGAGAAAGGGATTTTTATAGATGTTTTTGTGACACTTTGTTTCTGACCATGAGGTTACTACAAATGTCTTAGATAAAGCCTACACCCATACCCTTTTCTTTAAATTAATTATTAATTGTTAAAAGCACCAATCTCGCTCAAAAATATTTTATTCTTCTCTAATTGAAACCATTGTATTCTCGACCTACTACTCGAAACTTTGAAGTCTGATCCCTGTGGATACAATCTCGGTATTTTTACCACTTTATTACTTATAGCGATTATAGTGTCCGGTGTGCACTTGCACCGCCACTGTGGCAACACAGGTGGCCACTTCTGTGGGCCTATACGATTTTCCGATATCAAGTATTCGTCTTCAATAAGCTAGACGACAACCCAACCCGCTTTGGTGTTGATCTTGGCTTCAATTCAACTAGTCTTCGAATTTGCTAAAGGCATTTTTCTTGGACCAGTTCTGAATAAAATAATAGGACTTTTACAACTGAAATCCTATTTTGATCTTTTGTCCAAAATATAGTTGGATCCCAGCTAGATTATTTTACATAGAATCGGATCCTTTAAGAATTGAATTTTAAGTCAAAACTTGAATCCTTAAATATTTCGAATACCGAGAACATTTCAGATCCTCAAGGGCTTTTTGGATTCTTAATGTTTTCTAGATCTTGGTATTTTTGGATCACATAAATTCGGATCCTTAATGCATTTTTGGATCCTTTATGTTTTTCAAATTTTTATGCATTTCGGATTCCATAAAAATTCGGATTAAATAAAATCTTATCCCTAATTTGTATTCCGGATTCTAGACAAAAATTCTAGAAAACTTTTCTAAGTGTTTTATCGGATGTATTTGTGTAATCATCAAAACAAATGATTGAGACCAACAGTTTAAAATGAGCAAACATATATCAATTTCTATCTATGTCATGGTTGTCACTTCTATTTTATTCTAAGCAAGATATTCTGTCTCTCAATAATTTGTGCCAATATAAATTATCTCAGCTCTTATTTTGATGTACACTATCACATCGATAGTGAAATCATGATAAATTTCTTGTATTATTTACTTGGTTTCAATATTTCTATTGCACCATGAAGTGTATGTTCTTTGGTCATTATTGTAAGGTTTGATACATCATTGAAAACATATGTTGATCCATACATATCTGTGATGTTAGTCCCAACAAGAAATGGCAAAAGTAAACAAGTATTGTAGAAGGGGGTTTGAATATAGTACTAAAAAAATTTACTTAATTTAATTATTTATTGATAATAAAATCAAGAATTACACGCAGAAACCTTTTAAGATTGTTGCGAAATAAACAGATAAATCTATCCTAACAATCTTTCATGAAAAAAACAAAATACTAAACACAACTTGAAACATAAAGAACAAAGCTATGAAGTTTTGAGAGAAGAATATTTCTGTCGATTTTGCTTGAGTGCACTTAGATCTCTTCAAAAGGTGTAACCTTGCATAGGAGGGGTCTACACCTTTAAATACTACCATGTGCAATAAATGCATTAGACACTTGTCACAATAGGATTGAAAGTCAGAGATGTCATTCAAAAAGACAAATTATCCTTTTTGTCACATCATAGGGCAGAGTTGACCTTCAGACCTTGTTGTATACAACTCCTGAAAAGGGTGTAAAAGACAAACATCATTTTCATGCTTCTTCAGAGAATGTCCCCATCACTTCATGATTTGGTGAAGATTTTATTGGCAAGAGGACAAAGGAGGATCCTCCGAAATTGAGGATCCTACCGATTTGTCATGAGGAAATCGGCAGGAATAACTTAGTTGATGTTGAGAAGTTCATCTTCAATCAGCATTGATAGATTCTCTTCTTCTTGATTTCGACTGAACCTAAAAATTACTTAAGTACAAAATATGTTTTTCAAATATTATGAATGGGATCGAGAGGTCATCTTCAAATCTTTGGTGACCCAACAATCTCCCCCTATTTGAGGATGACATCCTATACTTAGAAAATTTGAGTAAAGTTATGAATAGTATAGATTGATCCTGTTTTACTCTTTTGGGTTCTTTTTCACATAGTCTATTTTTTTTGTTCTTTCTTGATTTGTTAATAGCATCCGATATTTACAAACAAATAAAATAAATAAAGAATAAAATATAGACAACATGAATGGAAATAAAGGCGTACTTGTATAAAAACTCAAAGATTGAGTACAATCAAAAGAGAATACAAGTACAAGTAAAAAGAAATTAGACATCTTCAAAAGGATCCCTCTGAATATAATCCCTTTTCTTCAATTCTTCGGTAACCGCGTTGAAGAGAGGAACAACATATGGGCCTATATGGATGATCTGAAGAATGCCAACAATGAACAAGCTATCGGCCACCTGGATCTGATCTGCCTTGAAGAAGTTAATATAGTTGAACCCGTCATTGAAGAATATGCCATAGATCGGCTGAGTTATGACAGTGGTGGAAGGATATGATGCAAGAGTACACAAGGAGATGTCAAGATTTGAAACATTAGGGACCCTCCCTTCCTTAGCCATATCTTGGAAGACTGGCTCTTTCTTCCCGATTTGACTTAGGCTTTGAGGAGAAAGTCGATAAGAGATGACCAGATTTGAGCTTTTGGATAAATTCTCCTTCGGCAGAAGTATGTTGGATCTTGTACTTGGTTCGGTAAGATTTCATCTTGTTTTGAAGGGAGTTGATGTAGTCCAAAACTTTTTCTTTGAAGACACTCCTACTCTTCTTCAAAAGGTTAATGGTCTCGAACCATTCACTGATACCATAGACTCTTAATCGTTCCATCTTGTCATTTCGACTCAGTCCGTTTTCCCGGGTTATGATTAGCCAGATAGGGCCTCTCGCCGATTTTGACCTTAAGATCCTAACACCGGAAATCGGTGAGTTGTCGTACCGGTCGGTCAGGGTCTTCTTGTACCAACGGATGCATTTTTCCTTTAGCTCATCTGCTTCTTTGGCCAGTTTTTCCATACTCCTAAATTCGGTCAATTGAGCTTTTATCGGTTCAGTGATGTCAGCCTTCACACCCTCTTCCTCGACTACCTCCAGAGACAGGATTTTGTCTTCATCAAGGATCTTTTGAAGACGAGCAACTTCTTTAAGTTCCTTAGGAGACAAGCCCATATCGGTGACCATTTTCGGATGAGGCTTAAGTTTTAGTGAATCAGCCTCAGGATGCCTCTGCCCATATTTTGTAGTTTCTTTCTTTTTCTGGGCTTCCTCGGCTTCTTGTTCGGCAGTCATCACACTTTTCCCTTTGTCCTTTTGAGCCTCCCCCTTTATTCCATCGATCGGACCAGAATGTTTCTCCTTAGTTGGTCCACCGATTCCCTCCACTTGGGTGGTCGATTTTTCCTGTTGGATATTGGCAATGTGAACTGAGTGGTGTTGATGCTCCCCCTTAGTTAGTTTCTGTTGGATCAATAATTGTATTCAAGATTAAAGTTAATAAGGGGTCTAATATGAAATAGTGTTTAATACCTTAGGGGGTATTTTAGCTAATAGTTAATAATGCTTAGGTCATGTTGACCTACGTATAAATAGTTTTATTTTCTAGTTTTTAGGGTGAATGAACAATATTGGTGTTTAGAGGAGTCGTATTCTATGTATTCTACACGAGGTATTCTGTACACCAAGAACACACACACGTATTCATCTGATTAATCAAGAGATCGTTGGTATGTTGATTTAAGCTATTTATCTCTTGTTCTTATTGTGTTGTGTATGTTTATCAAATATTAATCTGGGTTTAACAGTTTCTCCTCCTCAACGGCCGACGGGGAAGAAACACCAAAAGTTGAAGAAACTCGATCCACCCGCTAATCCACTCGGCACAGAGCCTGTCAATCTTCATCCCTGAAAACAACATCACCAAGATCAATATCCTATTCCCCAATTTGAGGTTTGGGTAAGGATGCAAGGAGGTTGTCAATCTTCTCATGGAGCTTGGTTAGGGAATCAAGAGTTGAGTGTTCATATCCTGCTGGGAAACGACCCGAGTTTTCACCTTAGCAACCTCCCAACCTGAACATCGGAGGTTGCTATGAGAGCAGCAAGAGAAAGGGTGACATCAGTGTTTTAGGGAATGAGGCGATCAAGACGACCATTAACCGATTCCACGGAGGAAAGGAGAGGATCGTCCAGATTCTGAATATCTTGGGTCATGCCATCCATACTCTAGAAGAAACCAGTTTGTACCCATTGAACCTCGGTATTCTGGTCTCTTAGAATGTGGAGAAGATCATCAATGGAGACGTTGCGGTCCAAGGCCTGAGAAAACTGATCATCTTGCAGGGCCCTTTCTTCGAGAAGTCTCACCCGATGGCCGTTACCAGCAACAAAAGTTTCAAATTCCCTTAAGAGAAGGGTCCGTCTGAAAACCAAACATACGGTGTTGGCGGTTGGTATCAGTTATATCGGTCAGAAGATCGTCTGGAATGGTGATCGGGGTCGGTGAGGAATGTAGAGGAAAGGTAGTGGAGACAGAAGAAGGATGAGTAGGGGTCGAAGGGTCATGGGGTAGGATTCAGGATGGAGAAGGGGAATATCAGTGGGAGAGATAGAGAAGTGAGATTAGGGAGGGATCCTTATTCAGTGAGTTAGGGGGAGTGATCGGGGTGAGTTGATCTTCGGGGATTTGGGGGGGGGGGGGGGGTGGATTACGGTGAGGGAGTGTTTCAGGTAGTGAGGGTCTTTCAAGAGATGGTAGGGGTGGGTTTCGGGGATGGAGGCTTTCAGGGATATTAGGTTTCGGCGAAGAAGAGTTTCGGTCAAAATCACCAACCTCTTTTGATTGCGGTGACCCAAAAGAGAGCTCAACAACAGATGCACCAACCTTTTTGCTTATAGCCTTGGAGGGATCCCGTTCTTCAGTAATAGGAGGGGGAGAGCAAGGAGACCTTTTGGAGACTGTGTCCTGACAAAGAAACTTCAGAAATATGTTAACACCCTCAGGTCCGATTCTTGGAACAATCAGCCCTACATTGGGCTATGCAGATTCATCGACCTCTACAAGGTCGGGTGATAGGTCGTGCGGTGGTGAAGAAGGGCCTAGGACCAGGGATATGTCCAAGTCATCCTCGTCGACTATTGGAGAAGTCGTAGAGGGAATAAAGGGGTTTCCCAATTGTACATCGTATCCTGTTGAGAGGGTACGAAGGAGGTGGTTATGGGTTGGACATATTCCTCGGGCCCGGTAGGGACAATTTCAACAGCCCCCAATTTTTTAGAATCAGTGGTTAGGTGGGAGGTTTCGGCCACAAAAGGTTTCCTAAGTCTCTTCAGATGAGACTTAGGAGGGGATGAAGAGTGCCTCTGTATTTGGGATTGGTGTTTTACTTGGGTATCCACCGAATATTTTTCCGATGGCAGAGTCATAGAGGCAAGTGTAGAGGTATTGGTGGCTTTTGACTTCTTTTTCTTAGCCACCGATTTCACTTGGGTCGGGGAGGAGAGGGCCATGAAGGGAGTGAGACCGAGATACCTACCAATTTGGAAAAGGATGAGTCCTCAGCATCTCCCCGCTTCAGATCAGGAGATTGGTTGAAAGAAATCATACCTATAGGAAGTGGTCGATCGGTGGAGAGTGGACCTTTCTTTAAAACTTGTTTCCCAACTCGAGGAGTAGTATAATCATACACAATCCTTGGTGTCGGATACTTCTTATCGGCAAGAAAAACACCACGAGTTTTGTGATTGATGATGAGAGAGGATGACTCGGGGAAGAGCAACTTGAAGGTGCCTAGGAGGGGTGATGACTGTTACCAATTCATTGAAGAAATACCTGAAAAAATCAACCTTTCTTTGGAAGATCAATGCATGGACAAGCTGAGTAACATATGAAGGATACTGATCGTGACCACCAGTCTTTCGGCTTAGGTAATGAATAACATGAGAGAAAAATAAGTTTCATACTCCCCCATGTTCTTGCGAAGAAGAGGACCAAAGCCTTTGTCCTTGGCATCATAAAGGTAGATGAGGGTAGCCATAACCTCATCATGCTCTGTTCCAAGGGGGAACTATTCATAAGGATCAAAAGAAGGAAGTTCAAGGGCTTGTCGAACATACTCACGGCCAAAAGTGAGGTCGTGATCTTCATCATCAGTGAGAATGGCGACCGAGACTGAATCATTGGTGGGATCATAGACACCAGTTAGCCAAAAGTTACCTAGAAGCATCTTGCTCATTTGAGGATTGGCAGTGAATGCATATCTGAGTGGAGACTTTTGGAGAAAAATGGAGACGTTGTTGAACTCTGGGTGAGAAGAACCCACATCAAAACGAGCAGTGTGGTTGTATGGAGACTAAACGAGTGACTCATGAGTGAGGGTCTTAGTTTTTATTGCCTTGGAAGCCTTCACAGGAGTAGAGGAAGCCATTGGAGAGTTAATGGCATTTGTAGGTTGCAGATTTGAGGTTTTGTGAGAGAGAGAGAATCGAGAGTTAGAAGACGAGGTAAAAGTGAAAGTTAAGAGGGGGTGCTTTTTATATGGGGGAAGGTGAAAAGTTAAAATTAAAAGGGTAATAATTAGGGATATTGAAGGGCGTGAAAATCCGGAAGTTTTAGAGTTATGGGGTAGTGGAACGATCACATCATGGGTCGTGGGTCAGACACATGATGTGGGTGATGTAAGCATGTGAACCATTTAAGGATAAGGACAAAACTCAAAGATCGGGGAGTCTAGAATTGAAGAAGAAATCAGGGAGTGGGGATAAGAATAATCGGGGACTCGCCATAAGGAGGAGTCGGGGAACTTGATCGGGGAGAGCTATCAATCGGGGACTCGCCGATTTGAGGATCGGGGAGACTCACTGATTGGAGAATCGGGGACCCATTGATTTGAAGATCAGGGACCCACCAATTTGAAGGTTCGGGGGATCACTGATCGGGGACTAACCGGTTTGCAGAATCGAGGAGACTCACCAATCGGGGACTCACCGATTTGGAAATCGGGGACTCTTCGATGATGGATCGGGGACTCAACGAATTTTTTTTATTCTTCTAAGTACAATATACTTAATTCTCTGATGAGGAATTTCAACCGAGTTTCATCTAAAGGTTTGGTGAAGAGATCAGCTAGCTGAAGATTGGTAGGCATGAAGTGAAGCTCTACATCACATTTGGAGATATGATCTTTGAGGAAGTGATATCTTATGTCAATGTGCTTAGATCGGGAGTGAAACACCGGATTATTTGCAATGGCTATTGCACTTAAGTTGTCACACAGAATGGGTACACTAATAGAACTGATCATAATCTCTAAGTTGATATTTCATCCAGAGGATTTGAGCACATCAGCTTCCAGCAGCAACAGTCCAGCTTTAGCCGTAGAGGTGGAAACTGAGTGTTGCTTCTTGCTTGACCAACTGACCAATTTTCCACCAAGTAATTGGAAACTGCATGTGGTGCTATTTCTATCAACTTTTGACCCTGCATAATCAGAATCTGAATACCCGATTAGATCAAAACTTGAGTCTTTGGGATACCAAAGACCCAGATGTAAGGTACCTTTAAGATACCTAAAGATGAGTTTTACAGCAGCCAAGTGATATTCCTTAGGATTGGCTTGATAACGCACACATAGACAGGTAGCAAACATAATATCATATCTGCTAGCAGTAAGGTAAATAAGAGAACCTATCCTCCCCCAAAAATTCATTACATCAACCGTATTGCCATCGGGATCTGTATGAATCTTTCCGAAGTGGTGCCATTAGAGTTTTCATAGGAGAGCAATTTTCAAAATTGAATTTCTTTAGGAGATCACGAATATATTTACTTTGATTTATAAATATCCCTTCAGAAGTTTGTTTTACTTGAAGAACCAAGAAAAATGTAAGCTCTCTCATCATGCTCATCTCATATCTACTTTTCATGAGAGAGGCAAAATCCCGACAAAGAGATTCATCAGTGGCACTATAACACCCTAAAATTAGAGTAAATTTAAAATTCGAAAATTCAGCAATATGACGCCTATAAATGGAGGGAACTTGTATCACCTCAAAATAGAGGTCAATTAAAACCTGAATAATGCGGTAACGACATTTTTAAACCAAAGTGTATCACCCTAAAACAAGGGAAATAAAGTATGGCGTATACAAACCCAAATAGAATGAAGAATATAAATCAACAACCTAAGAATCTAAGTTTGTCAAAATAGATTATAGTCGGGTTTTGCTATTCTTCCAAAATGATATATCCTCAAAATCATATGTGTCGGTCAATAAATCTCCAAAAAGACTACCCTCGACCACATGGTCATCCACTCAATCCCGACGAGCCCCGCCGCTAAGATGACCTGTCATACATGACAACCAAATAAGCAAGTGTTAGGCCAACACCTAGTGAGAACAAATAATTTAGAAACGGAAATCATAAAACCATTTGTAGTTGTACGGTTGGATATGGTCGCGAGCTAAATTAAAGCAAACAAATAAAACCATTAGTGATCTGGTTATTTTTCAGAGTTTATGCAACCCTGAACTAAGCGTGCAAATAGATCTCAACGCAAGTATACATCTTGATTTACTATCGTTTTCAAACAAGTAATAACGGTACAAGTACCAAATATCGATCCCATAAGGAGAGGTTTCCAATGGTTTCTCAAAAGTCTAGTCTTTAAAAGCTGGTTTCAGATGGCAAACGAAGAAAATCTTTTGTTGGGTGGTTTGATTAACGACTACTGAAAAATCAATTATAAAAAGAAGCAAATGATGTAAAGTTTTGTTGAGATAAAACAATCAATCCGGTAAGAATATGTTATAGCAAACTTACGTTATCTCGGATTATAAATATCTAAGTGACCTCTGAAAAGCCAACACATTTTCATACTAATAATTAGTTGTCAATTAATTAGATGTAGTCTTCAATGAAATATTTATAACCTGATTTAAATAACGATAAGACTATATCAATACACCTCTTTATGTGTTTGTCTGTTTAAATCTTAACTCGACCTTACACCACTAGCTCAGGTTGTCCGCTTGTCATAGTTTGGTTTCTTTTTATAAAAGATATATAAACTACTAGACAAATAATGGAGATGGAAAATGCGATAAAGAAGCTATAAGCGTTTAAACATCAAGAAATGAAACTTGACATGCAAGTAAACGGCTTTCTTGGAAGGAAAGTAAATATTAACTTAACGTGCAAGAAATGAAATGCGAGAAATTAAATTGCGATATATTAAATTGCAAGAAAGTAGGTTGCGAAAAATTAAAGTACGGAAATTAAATTGCATCAATATAAAGACGTAAAATTAAAAGATTAATGAGAAAGAGAAGGAAAAGGGGAAGGAAACTTGTGTTCCAAATAGCAAGCTTATCAAGTAACGAGTGCATGTATTGCCCATGAAATTCATCCTTAATCTATCAAGCAATTGTTCGGGTTAAGATGTGATTTTTGGATCCCAACTATAACCTCAATTGATTGCTTTCCAAGTATAATGAGAGTTAGACTATGGTTCGAACAAAGAAAATGAAGAAATGAAATCTTGGAGTAAATAACCAACAAGAACTTGAATTTAATAATTGCAAACACAAGATGGGATCTTTCGGCCGAAGGTGTGAGCCCCCACAAAAACCGAAGAGGTTCAACAAAAAATTCTTTTCATCGTTTTGTCCATGATATCTTCATCCACGCTCTTCGATTTTCCATGCATTCCATTGAGATCTGCAGTTTGATAAGAAAAAGGCTTTATAAGCAACAAGTTTTGCGTGTTTTGATCAATTTCTGTTCAGCGGGGTTCAAACATAGACTACTCCAAATAAATAAGTAAAAAGAGAACAAAAGACTCAATTGGAAGCTAAAAAGGGCATTCAAAGTGTGAGAAATGTGATACAAATAGGGTTAAGAAATTAACCCTATCACAACCCCAAACTTAAATGGTTGCTTATCCCCAAGCAACAAAAAGAAAGAGAAAGATTCTAAAAAAATGAAAAATTTGAGTTAAAAATCATGACAACCATTGTATGCATAAGCCAAGTTTTGACCAAGAGGGTTTTTCAATCCCTGAGAGTGTGAAGCACATTGCCATTCACATCTTGTAACTCATACTTCAAACCATGCAACAACACAAAAAAACTAGCCTATCAGTCCCTTGCAAAAACTTTGTATCACTAGTATGTATGTTGTTTATGGGGTTCTTTCACTCATATGCATTTTCTTTATTTCATGATTTCTCTCTTTGAGTTATGGCATAATTTTTCTGCCATCATCTCCTATGGAGGTATGTGTTGGGCACTTTGGCCTCTTGTGTGTGTCTTTAACACTTTCATATGCAATCAGTGAGTGAGCATTTGCTCTTTTCGGTGGTTGGCTTGCATATGTATGACTTTTAGGCATTTGAGAGAGTATGCTTTGAGGTAAAGGGGTATGCAAAAGTGTTTTGAGTAAGGAATGTGTATGAATTGGGTTAGCCTTTTTGAGATAAGAATTGTAGAAGACAACTTCTTCCAACCCCAAACTTAGAAGGGTTCAATGTCCCCATTGAACAAGTCTGTAGTGAAAGAAGTGTCTCAAAAAAGGCATGATGAGTATTTCAGTGATCAGGGATAAGGTCAGGGGATGTATTGCTAATTTCAGTGTTACGTGCAAAGTTGTCAATGATCATTTCAAGCTACTAAGTCTATGTGTGCAACTTCAGGGAGTGACATATTCATCAGTGGCAGAGCAGTGGCATGCATGAAAGATGGTATCGTCATGATCAGTGATTCAAATTGTTAACTGACTGAAACTAACCTAGAAAACAACGAATAAAGAAATAAAAACAATTGGAGTTGTCAGTGATAGAACCTGGCCTACTAAAGGATGAGTAGGTGATAAGTCCACATGTATGCGGCCTCTGAATGCTGGGAAAAGTGGTAGATCTTCCAACAAACTCGGATATTGCATAATCCAAGACCTCCTCATCGTTCTATCCCTAGCTTCTTCATAAACCATCCAGGCATCCCTCTCCCTTCTTGCCCTTCGCTGCTCATTCTGCACCTGACGAATGGCCTCTAAAAGCTCTCGATGAGCATTAACATGTGCCTTAACATAGGTTTGCATTTCATTGTGAAAAGGGAGAAGTTTGGAATTCGAACTTTCCTCTTCAGTGAATGATTGGTGTTGAGGGTCTTTGCTCTTCACTCGTCGCTCGACATTTCTTTTGTCTATAGCCATCTTCGTTGTTGAGAAGGTGTCGCTTGGTATATGAGTGATATGGGCCGCTGCCATTAGATTGTGAATGATGGCGGGGCATATCAGTCGTCTATTGCAGCGATCTGAACTAAGTTTGATGTTCAGAGAGACTAATCTTTCTACGTCAAAGGCATGGCCTTTGACAATGCAATAGATCAGGGATACCCTGATCATGCATAAGTCTATGTTGTGACTTGTAAGGAAAAGTGTGTGCCTGACAAAATAAGACCAAATGCTTGCCTCAAGTGTCAGCAATCGTGTGCGAAGGTGCCTAGAGTTCCCTTTGAAGAACCAAGTTGAACCCGGTTATGTGATGGTTTGCAAAATATCCTCGAGGTCACTGGAGGTCATCTCAGTCATCAGTTGATCGAGGCGGGTGCGGTTTAGATTGGGATAGGCATGGAAATGGGGCGGGGATGTGGTGGGGACCTCAATCCCCATCCCCGTCCCCAATCCCTCATCTTCATCCCCGTCCATATCCCCGCTGGGGAATATGATCACATCCCCATCCCCAACGGGGAACGGGGATCCCCAACAGGAAAACGGGGATTTTCTTTTCCATTTATGTAAGTTATTTAAATCAAATATATGAGACACCGCACATGTTTAAATATCACATATTTCCAATAAACCTAAAATCGAAAGAAATTTAATTTAGTATAAAAAAATCACAACATCATATAATAATTAATAACTTAAAACCAAAAGAAATTCAACCGAATTCGGAAAAAAAAACTTAACTTCACACGTACCAAAAGATAACGAGTAATATTCAAAACCATATCGAGTAATTGTATTTTGATTGACATCCAAAATACATACTAACATCCAAAAAATAACAATTTTATATTATAAACCTAGTTAGGAAATAGGAAATTATGAATTACCGATTTAGTTTAAATAAATAATATATATTAAATATTAATTAAAATATATAACAGGGACGGGGCAGGGCGGGGAGTGCGATGCCCGTCCCCGTCCCCGTCCCCGGTATGAGACAAACGGGGATCCCCATCCCCATCCCCATCCCCGATCGGGGAGGGTGGATCGGGTTCCCCGACGGGTCAGGGCCCATTTCCAAGCCTAGATTTGGCAAGCCTAGTATTTGGTTAATAGAGATCGCTGAATAATTTATAATTGTTTTCCTGACCTTTATTTTTGTTAAGTTTGACAGGGAAACTTCTGTATAGAGGTTCCTGACCTAATCTAAGTTATATGGGGGAGGGATTTCACATAGAATTTCCCACCCAGTCTTTCTACATCATCCCTGATGACAGGGAATGCATCATAGAGTTGCTTGTGAAAGCCTCTAGGAGTATGTCCTAGACGTTTTGCAAACCAGGAGTGCCTCTCTTGGGCTTCTCTAGAACTAAACAAGTTATATCGTGATACTTGATTGATGATAGGAGGATTATTCAGCGGTCTAGCCATGACTTCTGGTCCTTGTAGTGAGCTCCTAGACCTTCTCTATCCCGTCCTTCTTCTCGTCACTCTGTTTGGTCCAATATGAGGTAGTCCCTCATTGAACATTTAGAGGCGGACTATTTTGGCTGGCCTTTCTGAGGGAGGAGTGGGTGGTCGCTGACGTTGCTATGTAATCCTAATATTATCAGGATTTCGTGAGCTAGATGCCTCACTGTGGATGGGGCACGATGGCTGAGGTGGTGCACTTAAAAGGGGAAGAGCATGGATTACAAGGTTTGGTGCCTAAGGAATTTGAATCGTAGGAGATGGCGTAATGAGTGGCTAGATGTTTCCTCGGAGTTGTTGGAAATGAGGAAAATGTGTGAGTCCAATGAGTGGTCTAATAATAGCTTCTCCTCTTGGATTGAGGACAACTGCAATGGGAGTTGATGATGTTCCAATGGGTTGGAAAACTGGTCATGGATATCTAGGAGGAGCAAAATGTAGGATTCGTGTAGGCACGGGATTAGCCATGAAAGTAGGCGGAGAGTTGCAAAGAGGGATGTTCAAGTCCGGCGTAATGGGAAGCTTACCTCTGGAACTAGAAGCCTCGTGGTCGTTTGCTCATGGAAATGGTGGCAATCGACCAATAATTTTAGATGCTTCCAATAGGGTGTCAAGATTGGCTTGACGGTTGGTATCTTCTGTTGGTGAGGGTGATGAAATAGAAGCTGAAGAAGAAGATGGTATTGGGAGTATATGTGAAGGTTTTGCAACATTTTCCATTGAATCTTGTTGTAATCGTGATTGTCTTCTCGTAACTCATCCTCCTCTTGCTTGAGATTGATGTATCAGTCTCATGTTTGAAATTTAAAGAAGAGGGCAAAGGTGGGTCTTAAACAAATACGTGGTGTAGTGAGATTTTACCTCGTACTTGCAAAATCGAAGGTTGCAAAAAGTCTTCGGCTAGAAATGGTGGGAAAGTACACCAAGAAGGTATGATGATCTGGGTTTGAAAGTACAAAATGGAAGGTCATCTTCAATTTATTCGTACAGCGCAGAAGGCGTGAGAGACGAAGAGTTGATAAATCGAGTTGCAAAATGTCTTTTCGTCTGCATGCAAAATCATGAGCGCCCGCCACATTTTTGAAAAAAAAAGTACCATCGCATTTAATGATATGATGACGTGGCAGGATAGATCTGACTATTTAATGATTAATTTAGATAATCAAGAAACAAATATCCACGTCATTTGGTTAGGGTTTTACTTATAATGACTCATACTTTTATCAGCTAGCACTCGCTAATTAAGAGAAATGAGTTACTACCAATGCATGCTTGCTTTGCTGACAAATGCCAATCTCAACCCCAAACTTAGTTGTTTTCTTGAAGCGAAAAGGAGTGCAACAGTAATTCTTTTGGTCGCTGAGGAATAGAGGATTCTGCAGACCAAGACTACCTGCGTAATTAAAGGGATCTTCATTAGACAACCACGAGCTATTGATAGGCATGATCTTTTTCAGTGATATGCCTATTTCTGATAGAAAAGATCCTCGAATGAGATCGCTGATAGGCTTTCATCAGGGTGATGATAAGTCTTCAGCTGGTTAAGGTCTTGTTGATGGAGTACAACTTTTATCAGGCAAAATGGTATCACTAGGATGAGTGATCTTCTTCAGTGAATGCCATTTTTGATATGAAGGATCAAAAGAAGAAAAGTTCAGTCAGCGAGTTTGCCGACAACGCTGAGAGATTCCTCCATCGCAGTTGTCATCAGTGAACTGGTGCTGTAGAAAGACAAGGATCACTGATGTTGGTCCATCGCTGAAGTAGAGGGGTTGATCGTTGCTTTCAAATAGTAGGTCACTGATTCTCCGTAATCACTTCAGGCTATCCCTGATAGTCTTACTGAGATGGAATTAGTGAGAAAAAGGTTGATGAATTTGGTGACCTAAATAATATTTGGAGAGATAGAGAGAAAAATAGGGTACGAGAAAGTGAGAGAGAACGAGAGACCAAAAAACTCAAAATTAGATTCTTAAATTGATGAATTTAAAAGTCCAAAAAAAATTCTTGAATGCCCAATGGACTTTTGGGAGTCCAACCACTTTTGTGGGCCCAATCTTTTCATGGGCCTAACATCCTAAAAAGGTTGTTGTGTTTGGGCTTGTCGGTCATAAAAGGGCTTTGCCCTTTATCCATTTACCTTGAAAGTTGTACCCTTCTCAGGATCCACTAGTTCAATAACACCGTAAGGGTATACTTTCTCTATCTAGAATGGTCCTGTCCACCTAGAGTTTAATTTGCCAGGGAACAATTTGAGTCTTGAATTGAACAGTAAAACATTTTTTCCCTCAGTGAATTCTTTTAAAATGATTTTTTATCATACCATTTCTTTGTATTTTCTTTGTAAAGCTTGGCATTTTCATAAGAAAGATTCCTATTCTCTTCTAATTCACTGAGTTGTAACAATCTTTTCTTCCCTGCAAAGTCTAAATTCAGATTGAGTTCCTTGATAGCCTAGTAGGCTTTGTGTTCCAACTCTAGGGCTAGGTGACAAGCTTTTTTTAAGACCAATTTGTGGGGAGACATTCCAATAGAGGTCTTATAGGCAGTCCGATAGGCCCACAGGGCATCATCCAATTTTGAGGCCCAATCTTTCCGGTGTGGTTTGACTACCTTGGATAATATCCCTTTTATCTCTCTATTTGACAACTCAGCTAATCCATTGGTCTGGGGATGGTAGGTTGTGGCTACTATACGCTTAATGTCATATTTTTCCAGGACTTCTTCCAAGAGATTGTTTACGAAGTAAGTGCCTTCATCACTTATCACTGCACGTGGGGTTCCAAATCTTGTGAAAATGTGGTTGTATAAGAATTTGACTACAGTCCTTGCATCATTGGTATGGCAGGCCATAGCCTCCACCCATTTGGACACATAGTCTACTGCAACCAATATGTAGGCACAATTATTGGAGAAAGGAAAGGGTCCCATAAAGTAAATTCCCCAGACATCAAATAACTATACTTCTAGAATTCCATTTAAGGGCATCTCATTCCTATGAGAGATATTCCCACTCCTTTGGCACTCATTGCAGCTCCTTGCAAAGTCATGAGCATCAATGTTCAAGGTGGGCCAGTATAATACTAATTGTAGAACTTTGGCGGTTGTCTTATTTCCTCCAAAATGTCCTCCACAAGGACCTGAGTGGCAATGATGTAGGACTGATGTCACTTCCTCTTTTGAGATGCATCTTCTGATCATCTAATCTGCTGATCTGCACAAATTTTAAGTCTTTGATTCAATCACAAAGATTACAAACTTTCACTTTCTCTCACTAGAAATATATTCTATATGCTCTTCTCTAATCTGCTCACTTCACATCTGAATTCTTACTTGTTACAAACTGATTACAAAGAAACAAGGTATTTATACCCTCACACAATTACAAAGGAAACAAACAAAATACAAGTTAACTTTGACTTTATTAACACATAGACTTTGACTATCCATGAGAGTTGACTTTCCAGCTTTGACTTCTTGTACCTTTGACCTCTAGTCTTCATAATCTTGTATCCAACATATTTATGCTCTAACAATCTCCCCCTTTGGATTCAAGATCATCTTTGAAAGATTTAGCAAATCAATCTCCCCCTTTGGTTCAATCTAGACAGTCTTTTCCTTTTGTTTAACTTTATTCTTCCCAAGTCTGTCTTTGAACAAAATTAACAATCTCCCCAAATATGGTAGAAACAATCTTCAATAATCTCCCAAAATTATCACAAGACTCTTTCAGACTTTGAAAAGAAATTATCTTCAGATTTAGCTCGGATCGCTTCAACAAATAATCTTCAAAGAAAATTTTCAGAAAATCAGCACATCTTCAAACATCTTTGACTTTGCTTGAACAACCTTTTGAACTTTCAAACTTTGAACTTTATCATCTTCAACTCTTTATCTTTGAAATTTCTGACACAGACATTTCTTTAAATCATCTCCCCCTTTTTGATGAATAGAGCATCTATAACATCAAAACTTTTCTCCAAGAAATGTCTTGAACCATTATGATTTGTCCAAAAGCCGCTGATTCGTTGCCAATTCGAACAATGTATTCATCCAGATCTTTTCAAATCTAGGCAAAATAGAAATGTAACACCTGAATCAACAAATGAATCAGTTAATGTGCCTGTCAGTAACACGAAGTTACTGTGTGTAACGGATACACATAGGAAAGGAGCTTTTTGATGTTCACTCCCCTAGGGCTTCCATCCAATCATCGAAACACCACAAAAGAAATTTCTATGAATGTTTTGACAAGAAAACAAATTCCTTGTGTGTTCGTGCAAGTGTAGAAAGAATTAAGTATATGATGATTGCTCTTAATAAGGCTCAACATTGTGTAAACCACTGAGACAACAGTAGATAAACACAGACTCAATGTGCATGATTGAAGTGCGAAGGTGGGGCAGACTTCCTTCTTTTTCAATATCCAGATTTTCCAAATGAAAATCAGATAGATTATGTGTTGCGTCCCCAGAAAAAATATGAAACATTTTCTTTTTAAGAAGAAAATGAGTGGCTGGTGGGGTTTTAACAAGAGTTGGCATGGGTTAGTTGCCGGTTTCAATAATGTTCACGAAGAATTGTGAAACATTAGTAATGTGGCTGCCCGGCTCAGAAAGTAGTTGGTGTAGAGTCTGGTATTCTTTTACTCTGATCTCACACCCTCTTTCTTTTAATCATTAAACTCACATCTAAACAAACTCTCTTTTCCATTTTACCTCAACGCACAACCCACACTCATTTCTTTTCGACTCCTCACACTCAATCACTATGGAGTAACTTCTTGGGTAGGAGACACTGGTAATCGTGAATCCATAGAAGTTTACTTAAGTCCTAGCACAAAGAACCCATATTCCTATGAAGCATATGTTGATCAATATGGTTTAACTTTATCAGTTAAAGCTCGAATACAAGTCAGATAAATGTATGCTCAGAATATAATCATGAAGATATGAGCATTTTAAATATTGAAGATATTTCAAACAAGTAAATTGAATGAATAGATATGAATGCAAGAGACTTGTTTGAAAATCTGACATTGTATAAAAATGATCAGAATCAAATGATATAGCAATTAAAGCTTATGGTAAAAAATAATGGATATTGTCCATATGAAACAAAATATAGACATTCTTGAAAGACGTTTCGAAATGAAATAACGCTCAAAATTCTTTGAAATACAAGCGGGGTGTCTTACCATCGAAAAATATGTTTCAAATTTGAGACATGGTAAGAACATATTGAATAAAAATTCAAACCGGTGTGTGTGAATACTTGAAATTATATAGAAAAGACAATACACAAGTATTTATCTTTGGAAACACACGGTTTGTAATCATGTAAGCACAAATAAATCTTGAAAACCTTTAAAATCACACTTCCAATTCATGAAATCTGTTTAAGAATCGGGAAGTGATTTGAACATTTAAGAATATGTTTTCTTTGATTAAAAATTGTCCTTCTTTCAACCACATATGAGATTAAGATAAGAAATTTAACCTTTGTCATTCAGTCTTAAATCTCATGAAGTCAGCTGAAGTCATAAAGATATGATCTTGATAGCTTCTCTCATTCTGCACAAGTCTCAAATTCATGTCAAAACAACTTTATTCACAAATTTCTTCAAAATTAAAGTCATAAAGAAGTAAAACGATTAAAGTACGAGTTCTGATCTGAATTAATCAGAAATCAACACCTTTACTCCCCCTGAAATTATGCATCTAAAATATGTCAGTGAAAAAGCACATGATAGAGATCTACAATTCTATTTTGAAATGTAGTTTATCATATGTATCGGATGCAAAATATTTCAGACAAGTATGTACTCCCCCTTGATGGTTGATTTCCTCATTCGACTATTGGAGTACAATCTTTTATCAGCACAGGAGTAAGGTCTTTTGATCACTGAAGTACGAGTCCTAAACTGTTGTGTTTAGAAGTCAAACTTCGTTGAAGTACGGGTCCTGAACTAATTTATTCAGAAGCCTTGGTTCTCTTACTCCCCCTTGACAGTAGGTCCCTGCAACACAGAATCAGCTTTCGACTTTGGTACCCACTGTTATTTGGGTCCATATGTGTTAGTTGCAGTTCGAATAGGAGTAACTGAATAAGAACCATACCAGAAATGATCACTTGTTTTGTGAACATGATCATGTGTATGACAATAAGAACAATAGTATTTCTTACTTGATAACCTGATTAATTGATCTCTCATGTAGATATGATCAGGTTTACCTTTACTCGCATTGTTCTTCTTGGCTTTATGTGTATGTACACATGACTTCTTTTCTTTCAGCTTATCTTGCTTTCCATCTTCAACTGATTTCTTTTTCCAGACCAGTTTTTCTTCTTTGTATCTCCTTCTTCTTCGATATGTACCTGAACCATCTATATTTCTATCATAGAAAAGGTTAGTACTACGAATTTGATTAGAAGATTTAACTGACCTCTTTGAAGACACAGTCTGATGATGTGAGCTTGCAGCTGTCTTGAATGCGCATTCTGAATCAGCTGAATCATCTCTAGGTGTGTGGATAATTGACTCTGGAGTCTTGTACTCAGTCACCACCACCATCTTAGAAATGATATCTTCAAGCTCTTTTATCTTTGAAGTGAAACTGTCTCTTTCTTTGACAAGAAGGTCAATCTTCGTCTCAAACTCATACTTCATTTTCTTCTCTTTCAGTGCATTCTCAGATAGTTCAGATAACTTGACAGTCATCTTTCTAATCTCAGCCTCAAACATGCTTCTTTCTTCTTCAAATTCCTTTTCAGCATTGTTTCTCTGGCCGGATATTTCTTTGAAGAATCCAACATTCTTTTGTTCAATTGCCTTCTTCTCTTTGGCAAACTTTTCTCTTTCCAAGACTATTACTTTCTCAAAATCAGAAACTTTATGAGAAAGCTTTATACACTTAGGCTTAATCACTTTCTTTTCTTCACAACTCTTTCTGGAAAAGTCTGAGAACTTTTTAGCAAACCCTTTCTTTTCAATCTCAAAATCAGACCTTTCTTTGGCAATCTTTTTCTCCAGATCAGATATTTTATTTTGAAGCTCAGCATTAGCATCCTCCAGATTCTTAATCTTCTCCTCAGAACTTTCAACAGATGTTGCTTGCTGAAGTTGCACAATCTGATTTTCAAAGTCAGAAATCTTTCTTTTCAGCTAAGAATTTTTAGATTCCAAAATCTTTACTTTTTCGCTTAAAGACAACTTTGATTTATTTTCAAGCTGATCCCACAACTGTTTTGCTGTAGCCTCTTTGATATTTAATTGAATAGAAATTTCATCTGAAATTCCTTTCAAAATAAACACTTTGGCCAATTTATCAGCTTCAAATCTCTTTCTCTGCTCATTTGAATATTCCTCAAGTGGTAATACACACTCTCCTTTTTCTTTGAGTCCATATGCTCCCGGATAATAGTAAAACTTTGTTGGAGTTTTCATCCTTCCTTCCTGCAAAGATAATATGATATATTTTCCCGACTCATGTTTATCTATGAGATCTAGAAAACTAATCTTCCATGACTCAAACTCTCCTTTAACTAAAACAGGAGGTTTCACATCTGATTCAATTATGAAAGCTTCTTTGGAAGTAGAAATCTGATCTATATTATGTTGTTTTTGAAATTCTAAAATTTTCTGTTTTAGAATTATCTCTTTACGCCTTGCAGAACTATAATCCTCAAAATAATCATCATCCATGATTCCTGTAACAAAAAGAACTTGAAATGATCGTTAGTCCAAATGAAATCAAGCAATACAAAAACACTTAGACAGAAAATCAGAAATGAAATTTCCAAATTTCTCAAGTCTAAAATTTGCAAAACACCAAAGAGATTCAAGAAATTCGCAGATAACACTAAAACTCACACAGAATTCGCAAATTACACAAAGAAGATCAAAGAATTCGCAGGTTACAAAGATAACCACGGAATTCGCAAGAGACAAGAAATAACACTTTGCGAATTCTAAGAAATTCGCAAGTAACACAAGTGAGTTCTTCGATTTTCGCAACACCCTAGATTACGAATTCTCTGCAATTCGCAATATAGCTCTCTACGAATCCTGCACTTGGAATTTTTCTGAAAATGTCAATGTGAATTCTTATCGAACTGAGAATCCTTGTCTCGAGCCTCTGCGAGTTCTTGGATGACCTTGCGAGTTCTTAATGATTTCGCGAATTCTTCATATCTACTTGCGAGTTCTTCACGTTTATTTGCGAGTTCTTCAACTTTCGAAGAAAAACCAAATTGATTTACCCAAAAACCTATCTAGACATCAAATTACAACTCGAAACTTTAACAAATTGATCTACAACACATTTAGAACATATTTCTACCGGCTAATTACAACAAAATTTACACAAATGAACATATTGATCAATGGAACAGTGTTCGAACTCGTGAGACTCAAAACCAACAAATTCAACAAAATTGATGATCAATTACAGTGCAATTCATGAAACAAACTATACAAACACAATCTAAAACATGTTTCGATCATAACCTGATCAATTACAACTCGAAACATACACTAAAAATCAAAATCGAATCTGAAAATCAATGTAATAGTGACGGACATATTTTCTTGATTTGATTTCAATTAGATCTGCTCTGATACCAATTGTTATTCCCAATTTCATCAAGTTCTAAACGTAAACATAACAAAACAAGATTAAGAATCGAAATCACAAGTCTTTGATTCAATCACAAAGATTACAAAATTTCACTTTCTCTCACTACTTTCTCTCACTATAAATATATTCTATATGCTCTTCTCTAATCTGCTCACTTCACATCTGAATTCTTACTTGTTACAAACTGATTACAAAGACACAAGGTATTTATACCCTCACACAATTACAAAGGAAACAAACAAAATACAAGTTAACTTTGACTTTATTAACACATAGACTTTGACTTTCCATGAGAGTTGACTTTCCAGCTTTGACTTCTTGTACCTTTGACCTCTAGTCTTCATGATCTTGTATCCAACATCTTTCAGCTCTAACACCACAAATATTTGTTAGAGTAAAAATTGAGCTTTTTCCTCTGATGTTTATTTAGCTCCCTAGGAATGATCCCACAAGCCAAATAATTTACAATATCAGCAAACCAGGGTGTGGTAGAATGTTTATTGTTCCCAGAATGTGTGCTAAGATGAACAACAATGAAATTCAATCACAAATTCCATATTATTGATTTATAATTCAACGATTACAATATGCACTCAAAGGAATATTTCTCTATCTAAGTATATTCTCTCACCGTGTCATATGAGTCTACAAACGAAAATAAACTATTTATACTAACAAGTTACAAAGACAAAACTAACAACTAAACACTTTGACTTTGACAAGCTTGACTTTGACTTTCCTCTTTAAGCAACTTTGACTTTGCAATGAGGCTTTGACTTGAGCAATTGACTTTCAAACTCAATAATATTGGATCCAACATATTTATGCACTAACAATCCCCCCCCCCCTTTGGATTCAAGATCATCTTCAAAACAATAATCTGATTATCTCCCCCTTTGTGAAACAAAAACGAATTTTAGCATTCACGAACAATCTTCTCTTTTGTTTGATCTTGACAAATTCAATCTCTCCTTTTTTTTAACTGTCTTCAGATTTTCAGTAATCTCCTCCAAAGTCTGTGAATATCTTTTCAAGAGCTTTAACAATCTCCCCCAAGGTAATAAAACCTCTTCTAAAATTCAGAAGTGAAATTATCTTCAGATTTAGCTCACTTTGTTTCAGCAAATAATCTTCAAAGAAAATTTTCAGCAAATTTCATCAAGCTTTCAGATCTTTTTGAAATTTCTCTTGCAATCCGAATATTTCTTGATCACTTTATCTCCCATAGATCATTTCTTGAAATTAATTCTCCCATAACTTGTTATCCATTTCTTGACCTTCTCATCAAAACTATTACAAACTGTTCTTCAGACAACATTTCTTGTACATATTTCTCCCCCTTTTTGATGATGTGGAGCATAGTAATCATCAAAACTTGCTCAAGAAATGTCATGAACCTTTTCTGACCAATGAACTTTCCAAATGAGCATCTGAATCATCCGTCAATTCATAGTGTATTCATCCGAATCTTTTCAAATTCAGACAAATAAGAGTGAAAACCTGAATCAAGAAAATGAATCAGTTAAAATGCCTGTAAATAGCACAGAGCCACTTTTTACAACGAATGTACATTGGAAAGGAGCTTTTTGATGTTCACTCCCCCAGGGCTTCCATTCAATCATCAAAAAATCACAAAGAAATTTTCTAAGAATGTTAAGACAAGAAAATTTATTCCTTGTGTGCTCGTGCATAGTGTAGAATGATTGAAGCTACTTAGGCTTTTCAAATAGGCTCACAATGTGTAAACCATTGATACAACAACAGTAATACACAGATTCAATTGTGCATGATCGAAGTGCGAAGGTGGGGCAGACTTCCTTCTGTTTTAATATCCACATCTTCCAAATGAAGACGAGATAGATTATGTGTTGCTTCCCCATGAAAAATTGAAACGCTTATTTGTTAAGAAAGAAATTAGTAGCTGGTGGGGTTAATTCAAAAGTTGGCATAGGCTAGTTACCTGTTTCAATGAAGTCCACGTGTGAATTGTGAAACAACAGTAATGTGGTTGCCCGACTCAGAAAAAGTTTTGATGCAGAGTTTGATATTCTTTTACTCTCATCTCTCACCCTCTTTCTTTTTAACATTAAGCTCACTTCTAACCAAACTCTCTTTTCCATTTTACCGCTCATCACACACCCACACTCAGATATTGACACCTCCCCTCTCGATCACTTAAGGATAACTTCTTGGGTAATAACACTGGTTATCGTGAATCCATAGAAGTTCTTTAAAATCTCACACAATGATCCCATATAATTTGTCCTAAAAGCAAAATTATTGATCAATGGTTTAACTTTAATAGTTAAAACATAAAATATATGTCAGATGTATGTATGTTCAAAAATATAATCATGAAGATTTGAGCATTTTAAACATGGAAGATTTTCTCAAAACAAGGAAATTGAATGAATGAAGTGAAATCAATAGATATGTTTTGAGAATCTGACAATGTATGAAAGATCAAATATGAATGATTTATCATTAAAAACTTAGGTCATAAAAAATTGGATGTTGTCTATACGAACCAAAAATAGACATTCTTGAAAGAAACGCTTTGAATGAATTAACTCTCAACAACCTTTGACTATCAAACGGGGTTTATTACCATCGAAAAATTGTTTCATTTTGAGACATGGTAATAACAAAGTCAACAACAATACTAAACCGGTGTGTGTGAATACTTGACAGTATATAGAAAAGATAATACATAAGTATTTATCTTTCGAAACACACGGTTAGATTAACAATAAAGCTCAATAAAAAACATTTAAACTCACACTTATGAATTCATGAAAACATTTAAGAATCGAAAAGTGGTTTGAACGTTTAAGAAAACTGTTTTCATATCTGAAAGTCGTCCATTTTTCAATTGTGAATGAGATTAAGGTTAGAATAATCCTTACGCTCAGCTTAAATCTCATAAAGTCAACTCCAAAGTCATAATTGATATGATCATGTAAGCTCCCCCTCAAATTCTGCAAATAGTCAAAAAGATGTCAAAGTAACAAAGTCTTATTGAAAAACAAAAAAATTATTGAAAAATTAAAACATGAGAGAAATAAAACTTGTTAAAAACGATTTCTGATCTAGAATAATCAGAAATCAAAGTCCTTACTCCCCCTAAACATATACATAAAAAAAATTGTTAATATAAAACATATGCAATTTCTCATACTCCCCCTCGAATTTAGATCATCTAAACTTTGTCTCACTCCCCCTGTAAACATGAACAGAACTTTTCAGTGCAGATATCGTTCAAATTAAAAATAAAGAAATGAAGAAAAATATCAAAGATAAACTGTACTAGGTAAATACAGATTGTGTCTTAAGATTCAACATGCCAAGTTTGAAATGAGAAAATTAAATCTCTTTTCGTCCAACGGCTTGGTAAACAAATCAGCAAGTTGATAATCTGTGTTTACAAAGTAAAGTTCAATTGTACCTTTTTCAACATTATCTTTGATAAAATGATATCGCACGTCAATATGTTTGGTCTTCGTATGTTGGATAGGGTTCGCAGATATAGCAATAGCGCTCTTGGAATCGCAGTAAATCGGAATTTTGTTGTATTGGAACCCATAATCTCGGAGTTGTGTTCGCATCCACAGCACCTGATAACAGCAGCTAGCCATAGCTACATACTCTACCTCGGCTGTTGAAGTAGATACACACAGTTGTTTCTTCGAAGTCCAACTCACGAGCTTATCTCCCAAAAATTGTATATGTCCCGAAGTACTCTTTCTGTCTAATATACAACCTGCATGATCTACATCTGAATAGGTTGTTAGATCAAAACCTGTATCTTTAGGATACCACAAACCAAGATCTACAATCCTCTTCAGATATCTAAATATTCGTTTTACAGCTGAAAGATGAGATTCTTTAGGTGAAGCTTGATATCTAGCGCATAAGCATGTAGAAAACATAATATCCGGTCTGCTTGCCGTTAAGTACATTAAAGAACCAATCATTCCTCTATAGGTTCTAAGATCAACAGTTTTTCCAGAAATATCAGCTCCAATCTTAGTTCCTGATGCCATCGGGGTACCAATTGAAGTATAATTTTCCATTTTAAATTTTCTCAAAATATCATAAATGTACTTTGCTTGATTAATGAAAATCCCCATTGAAAATTGTCTAACTTGTAATCTGAGAAAGAAATTCATCTCTCCCATCATACTCATTTGAAATATGGACACCATTAGATTAGAAAAGTTCTAACAATACTTCGGGTTTGTTGAACCAAATATTATATCGTCCATATATATTTAAATTAAAATGATATCAGCTTTTTCTTTTTTGATAAAGAGAGTGGTATTGATTTTACCTTTTGAGAAGCCAAACTTGACTAAAAACTTGGATAGAACATCGTACCATGCTCGAGGAGCTTGCTTTAAACCATAGAGAGCTTTGTCAAGAATATAAACATGATCCGGTTTTTCAGCATTGACAAACCCTTCTGGCTGTGAGACGTATACCTCCTCTTTCAGTATGCCATTTAGAAAGGCAATCTTCACGTCCATTTGGTAAACAGTGAAGTTTCTGTGTGCAACATAGGCTAGAAACATTCTTATTACCTCTATACGTGCAACTGGAGCGTATGTCTCATCATAGTCTATTCCTTCCTTTTGCCGATATTCTTTAGCAACAAGTCAAGCTTTATTTCTTACCACGATACCATCTTCATCTTTCTTATTCTTGAATACCCATTTCGTACCTATAATTGTTTTGCCTTCCGGTCGAGGTATGAGTCTCCAGACTTTAAGCGATTCAAATTGATTGAGCACTTCTTGCATAGCTGTTATCCAATCTGGATCTTTTAGAGCTTTGGATATCCGTGTAGGCTCTATCTTGCTCAGAAAAGAATCAAACATGAACTCGTTTGCAGTTGCAGACCTAGTTTGCACCGGCTTTGACGGATCTCCAATGATTTGATGAACCGGGTGCTCTTTAGTCCACTTATGTACATGAGGGAGTGGTATAGATGTAGACTGATCATGTTGATCATCTAGATAGCCAATATGTTCTTCTTGTAGGGGTTCAGTTGAAGTAACTGGTGTAGAAGTTTCAGTGGATGGGACATTTGATGTCTGTTGGGTAGGCATGACAGTACATCCAACTAAATGTGCAACTTCTGGCTCTACAGTTTCATGTGCAACTTCAACTGATAGAGTAGGTGTTTGAACTTGAGTTTCTTCTTGAATCAGGGAATTTGATTCAGTTGATACATCTGATGTGATTGAATGATGATTACTTGAATCTTTAGATCTATCAATCACAACAGGTTTAGTCACTTTTGAACCAAGAAACTCATCATAAAAATGTTCAAACAATAAATCTAATTATGTTAAATGAGACGTAGACGTTGATGCTTTATCAGAATTAGAGACTTTAACCGCAGGTTTTGGACTAATTTATCTAGAAGCTAATACTCCTGTTATCACGTGTTCCGAACTGAATTGCTCAGAAGCCATTTCTTTATCAAATGTAATATTTATGCTCTCAACAACTATCTTAGATTTATTCATGTAAACTCTGTATGCAGCAGACGTTTGATAATATCCAATGAAAATTCCTTCATCAGCCTTGGGACTGAACTTGTTCAAATTCTCCTTATAATTCAGCACAAAACACCTGTATCCAAAGATGTGAAAATGTTTAATGCTAGGTATTCTATTATTTATCAAAGCATATGGAGTTTTACCAAACCGACGATAAATGATTGAGCGATTTTGAGTATAACATGCAGTTGAGACAACTTCAGTCCACAAAAATAAAGGTAGATCGAACTGGCTCAGCATCGTTCATGCAGGCTCAACAAGAGTCCGATTTCGTCGTTCAACTACCCCAGTTTGTTCCGGTGTTCTAGCAGCAGAAAACTGATGAGTTATCCCAACCGATTCGAGATAATCGTCAACTGTTTTGTTCTTGAATTATGTGCCATTATCAGTTCGAAGTAACTTAACTATCTTTTGCAAGTTCACTTGAATGGTCTTCAAAAATGAAATAATGATCTTCGGAGTTTCATCCTTTGATCTCAGAAACTTGACCCAGGTGTATCATGAATAATCATCCATGATTACAAGAACATATTCTTGCCATTTATGCTTTGCGTTCGCATTGAACCACAGAGATCCATATGCAACAGTTCTAAAGGAGTACTTGTGCTCGGTTCAGGCTTAGGCTTGTGTGAGGCTCTTTTCATCTTACCTTTCTCACACGCGTCACACAGATGTTCTTTTTTGTATTTCAACTCTGGAAGTCCTTTTACCAAATTTCCTGTCACCAACTTGTTAATGTATCTGAAGTTGAGATGAGATAGCCTTATATGCCATAACCAGCTTTGTTGCATAGAGGCTTTAGAAAGTAGACACACCGCATTATCAGTCTTGACATTTAACAGATTGATTGTGTAGAGGTTTGACTTTCAAGTTCCGACCAAGAGTTCTTTACCATCTTCAATTCTAACACAACATCTGTCAGGATCGAATTCTCAACAAGAATTAATTCTCAGAAACAATATCAAAGAAGTTTGCGGAATAACACTTTGATATTCAATTAAACAGTAAATCAACACAGTAAATATGAAGAACAAACTGTAAACTTGTATTGAATGCTTTGAAGTTACAAGATTACACACTCAACCTCAATATTGATGAACAGGCTCACCAATACGAATTCTACTTCTCTAGAATTAGGATCTATGCCTTGAGGTTGTTTTTCTCTAGAACTTAACACTTAGAATGAATTGATTAATCTCTCTACATATATTGAATAAACAGATAATTACAATAAATAAAATATCTTCAGTATATTTTCCATCATTATCTTCAAGCCTTCCATGAATATCTTGAATCTTTCCAGCTGTCATCCTTTCCATTCGGATCTTCAAGACATAAGCAGCACTAACTATGTTCAGCAGCATTAATTCCTTCTAGCAGCATTAACTACCAAGCAGCACTAACCACTAGCAGTACTAACTTTGTTCAAGCAGTACTAACTTTGACTAGCAGTATTAATTCTACTAGCAGTAGTAACACTCAGCAGTATTAACCTTTAAGTCTTCTAGCAGTAGTAACTTTGAACCAGCAGCATTAACCATACTTGATGAATTCTTCAGTTCCCAACAACATCTCTTGGCTTTGAAGTTGACCTCTAAATCCTTGTCACAGAACTGACCAATGCTGAACAGATTATGTCCTAATCCTTCAACATAACTCACCTTCTTTATCGTTATGTTCTCCTGCACTATATCTCCATATCCTAGAATTAATGAAAATTGATCATTCCCAAAGTGCACATTGTCGCAAAATTTCTCTGTATAATTAGACAATATATCTTTCTGCCTGGTCATATGATTGGAACAGCCTGAATCCAAGTACCACATATGACGGGTCTGCACAAGAGAAATCAGACAACAACAGGTTTAGGTACCCATTTATAAATGGGTCCTTTCGTGTCAAGATTTTGGCACCCATTTTAATTTGGCACCTCTTTGTTTTTCAAACATATTAGAATGATGTATATAATAAGTACCAAACCAACAGTCAGAATATTGTCGAGTCACAAAATCATTTCGACAGTATGTGGAACACTGACTAGGCAAATGAGATAGTATAAACCTTGTAAGAAGTTACAAGTTTGGTTTTATGAGAAGAACAATGATCAATTACATCAGGCAAACTAGTAGTAGTCCTATTACAATCTATGTCAGAAAATGATTTCGTCGACTCTTCAATCTTCCTTTTAGGTCTCCATTCTAGTCTCGCTTCTAACTTTTTCTTTCTCAGTTCTGAAACACAAGATTTAGATTTGTTAGAAACATGAGATTTAAGAGTTTGTGTTTTCTTGTGCTTACCTGTGTTGGTCCGTTTCTGTGAGCGTCTTTTCTTTTGCTTCTTACTTCAGAATAATAGGTACTCACAGGAACTGAATCATCAACCTTAGTCGATGTTTCACCTTTCTCAAAAACACTAGGTAAAGCATTATTATTAATCATAAAGAAGTATGATCTGGAAGTTTAGCATTAAAATCAAATTTATCAACACTTTCATCCAAACAACCATCAGAATTTAAAAAATCATTTTCAACCGCAAATAAGTCATCAACATCATCATCAAATTGTTGTGCCTTGGAAGAATTTGGAAATTTGAAATCATTTGTCTTTTTAGAACACTTCTTTTGATAAGACATTTTAGTACAATCTGAAGTTTTAGGATTAGTAAAAACATTTCTCATGAAAACTTTACAAGATGATGTGTCTAAATCAGTGGAGTTGTTTGCACAAACTCTTTCTGATTTGGAGTTGTCATTTGTAACTTCAGATTTGAAATTAGTGTTCATCAAAACAGTAGAAAACACAACTTTCTCAAGATCAACCAAAATTCATTCTTCTACTAATGTGTTCTCAAGCTCAGAAATTTTACTTTCCAAGATGAGTGGAGGAACGTAAATATTGGCTTTAACTGGTTTTTCCTCCAACTCCTTAGTAGAATAGCTTTCAAAATAATTGTTTGACAGAAACTTTGGTTGTTCAGAAAGATAACTATCATTCAACTTTTTATAGCAGAATGGTAGTTGCATTTTGGTTATGTTCTTTCTGTTCTCATCTTCCTTAGCCTCAACCTCATCAGATGATTTTGTAATAAATTTGGGTTTCAAATGAGGACATTTGTCAGCCACTTGTAAGAAATCAAAATTATATAAAGCGGACTGCTTTCTAATAGCTTTCTTTAGACAATGTGGGTTATCGTAACCAATACCCCAATTATCTTTGAAATTTGTAACTTCCTTTGGTTTGTTTAGATAAATGGTTTGATCAGTTTGACCTCGAGCATATAGTTTTGCTTCTAAACCATTAATCTTTTTCAGCAAAGATTTGTTTTCAAATTGCAGTTTATTATAATTCACAACAAACTCTTGCTTCTCAAGTTCAGACTTATTGAACTTAGAAACTATTTCAGAAATTTGAGTTTCAAAACAAGCTTTTTGTTTGTCAAAAACAGTAGCAGATTTGTTCAAAGAGTCAATCAAGTTTTTGTTCCCAACAATTTCCTTGTTGAGATCAAAAATTGTTTGACGCTTTTTCGCAACTCTACTTTTCTCCTTTTTTAGCTTAGCTTGTAAGTCCTGAAGCTCGACTATCATGGTTTCCATTTGCTTTAAAAAATCAGATTCAGAAAAACTATGTACCTCTTCGGAAGTCTCCTCATCAGATTCATCATATTTGACCTCCTTGCCCATTAAGCACATATGAGTTGTCTCCTCTTTGTCATCCTCATAATCTGTATGATCTAGCCAGTAATCATCTTCAGCCATCAGTGCTTTGGCTGACTCTTTTTTCTTGGCCATAAGCATTTTGTTCTTGTAGTACTCAGAATTGCGAACTTTTGGCTTCCAGCAATCCTTGGCAAAGTGGCCTATCTTACCACAGTTGTAGCATTTCACTGGCCCTTTTACTTTCTTCTCCACATACTGATTCACATACCTTCTCTCTTTCGACTTCCTTTCTACATAACTCTTTCCTTCAGATCTCCTATCCTCAAACCTTCTTCCTTCCACCCTTTCCTTATGTTCATAGTTCCTTGACCCTGAAGAGTATCTTTGACTGTTGGAACCCAGCTTCTTATAAAATTTCTTCTGGAAGGCTCGGGTAAGAAATATCATGGCTTGCTTAAGGTTCTCTCCATCGTCAGAATCTGAACCATCACTGTCAGTATCAACAGAACTAGAAACCACAATCTTATTTTTCTTCTTTTTATCTTTCTTCTCTTTCTCTTTCTCTTTCTTCTTCTCCACTACCAAGGCAACTACATCAGCAACTTGTTTCTCACTCTTCTTTTTCTCTTCTCTCTCCTCTTCTACTTCCTCTTCATTATGTCTTAAAGTTTCATAAACCTCATGTAGAAGGATCTCACTCAGATCTTTCAGCTGTTTCATCCGCCGTGTAAGCTTTTTCCACTCCGATTGCAACACACTCAGAAACTTTACATTGTTCTCAATTTGATTCTTCTTTACCTTGTTCTTTGCAAGCTCATTCAGCAGAGAAACAAATCTTTCATATGTGTCCTCCAGACTTTCCCCAGATTTAGCCTTGAACCCTTCATTGTTATTGATACAGTTGTCCACCTACATCTGATTACCAATTTTAGATCCCATCATCATTTTCTCCAACTGATCCCATATCTTCTTTGCAGTAGCCTTGTAGCTGTCAATCTTTATGTAGATCTCATTCGGTATACTCTGTAGAAGTGGATATCTTGCATGTTTATCTGCCTTGTATCTTTTCTTTTGTTCAGGTGTATAGCTTGAAAAGTCAACCACAATCTCTTTGGTCTTTATCCCTCTGTTCTCAGTACCATCTCATTGTCCTCATTAGGCACAATAACAGTTACTGGTTTCATCAGACCCTCTTCAATAGACTGTTTAATGAATTTTCCATTTTCATGTCTGTCTATGAAATCCAAAAATCTATCTTTCCATTGCTCGTACTCACCCTTGAAGAGAACAGGTGGTTTGACATAAGTACCGATTGAAATAGCATCCTTTGAAGTCATCTTAATCAAAAGCACAGATCTTTAGACAAAGAATCAGAAAATATCAAAAACTCTGAAAAACTCAGTCAGAAAAATGACCAAGTATGGAATCCTCACACAAAAGAAGAAACTTTTCGCACACAATGATGAAATTCGCACACCAAAGACTTAGCCACCAAACCTTTCGCACAAAGAAGAAATTCGCACAAGAAAGGATACAAATTGATAGAATTCGCACGCTCAAGGATGCGAGTTCTAAGAGCTTTTCGCATATAGTTCGATGCGAGTTTCAGACTTCTCGCATATTGTGATATGCGAATTTTGGACTTAGAATTTTCACCAACTTGAATACTTTTCGCACGATCTTGTGATACGAATTCTGGACTTAGAATAGTTCTCAACCTCAAACTTTTCGTATCGATGCGAATTCTTGCCTTAGAAAAATTTCCAACTTCAGATGCGAATTCCTCAGATTTTGCACGTAAAGGGATGCGAATTTCTCACTTTTCGCATGTAATGGGATGCGAATTCTGTCCTTGGAGATTTCTTAAACCAACTTTTCATATATCAATAGATGCAAATTTCTTCTATTCACATGTAGACAGATGCGAATATTGCACTTCGCGTACACTATACGATGCGAGTTTCTCACTTGGCAAATCTTAAACTTCACTTTCCTATGAGTTCATCTTCTTCATGCAAGTTCTTCAGTTCTCAATGCGAATTCTTTAGATCTCGGCTCAAAATTTCAATTTCAACTCAAAATAGATCCAATACGCCGAATCAAATCAAGAAATCTTGTCAACTTGATCTCGACCACAATTCGAACAGGTTACAATTGACTACTTTCAAACAAATCAACAAAAATTACAATTGATCTCAAGAAACAGTGCGTAAACAGTGTTCGAACAAAAATCCAATGAAATCCAAAATTCACACAAACAACTGTGAATTGGATGGAGTAATACAAAACAAATGTCTTCTAGATCTCAAATCGACAACAATACACACAATTACAACTTCAAAACAACAAGAATACAAGAAATTGATATTGGAACAGTGAGTTGCGAGTTCTTGAAAAAGTCGGCCAAATTTTCAGATTTGGATCTATATTTATTAACTGTGCTTGCTCTGATACCAATTATTGTTCCCAAAATATATGCTAATCAAGATGAACAAAAATGAAATTCAATCACAAATTCCATATTATTGATTTACAATTCAACGATTACAATATGTTCTCAAAGGAATATTTCTCTCTCTAAGTATATTCTCTCAGCATGTCATATGAATCTACTAACAGAAAGAAACTATTTATACTAACAAGTTACAAATACAAAACTAACAACTAAACACTTTGACTTTGACAAGCTTGTCTTTGACTTTCCTCTTTAAGCAACTTTGACTTTGCAATGAGGCTTTGACTTGAGCAATTGACTTTCAAACTCAATGATCTTGGATCCAACATATTTATGCGCTAAAAATATTGGAGAGCCAAAATTCTTTCATCTGGAAATACTTCACTGATGTCACCATCAACTGCTGGTTTGTCTTGTTCTTCTAACCTGGATAGATGGTCAGCTACCTGATTGTTGGGTCTGAAATGAGCTAAGTCCAGTTAGTACTGCTAAGTATTGAAGATTACTACTGCTGAAGACTTTAGTACTGCTACTTGAACATTACTACTGGTAGAAGTATTACTACTGCTTGAAGGAACTGCTAGTAGTTAGTACTGCTTGAAGAGTTAATACTGCAAGTTGGAAGTTACTACTGCAAGCATGGTTAGTACTGCTATTGATAAGAAGATGCTTCTGAAGATTAATGTTGCTCATGAAGATAAAGATGGATTGGTTGCTTAAAGCGAAAGACAAGGAGATTGAAGATAATTATGGACTGGATGCTGAAGATCAATATTATTTTTGTAATTATCTTGTAATATGTTTTGTATATATATAGTCTAGAAGTCTTAGATATATAGAAATATATAGATATACAGAGAATATGAATTGTTTTTGTTCTAGAGAGAATTAGCCTCAAGATTCTTAGAAATCCTTTCATTAGAGAAGTATTGAACGTCTGTTGAGCCTGTTCAACAAATTGAGGTTATGGTTGTAATCATTAAGTTAATTCAATATAACTTGTGATTTGATTCATATACTGTTTCATTGATTTACTGTTAAAGTGTTTTTCCGCAACTTCTTTAACATAGTTTCTGAGTGTTTAGTTTAAATTCTTGTTTCGAATTTCGATCCTGATAAGTGGTATCAGAGCAAAGGAACTCATAAATCAATAATCATCATGGACGGATCACATGACAGTGTTCCTGTTTCAAAGGTTCCCATGCTCAAACCTAATGAGTTTGACATGTGGAAAATCAGGATCAGGCAGTATATCCTTCTTACAGATTACTCAATGTAGGATATCATTGAGAATGGTCCCTCCAATGTAGGAGAGATTGGATCAGATGGCAAGAGACCTCCACCAAAGACTGATGGTGAAAGAAAGATGAGGCAAATTGAGATGAAAGCCTTGAGCACTCTACTCTTGGCAATTCCTAATGAATATCAACATCAGTTTTGCAACTGTGCTGATGCCAAAATCCTGTGGAATGCTTTGGAGAAGAGGTTTTCAGGTACCAAAAGCACTAAGAGAAATTAGAAAGCAATTCTCAAACAACAATATGAGAATTTTATGTCTACAAAGAATGAGTCTATGACTCAAACCTTTGATAGATTCAACAAGTTGATTGGAGAATTGGCCACTGTTGGTGTCAAGATGGACCAGGATGATGTCAACAGAAAGTTTCTAAGATCTCTTGGTGAAGAATGGGTAATGTATACTGTATCATTCAGACAGAATGATAATCTGGAGGATAAGGAACTAGATGATCTCTACAATGATCTTAGGGTGTTTGAAGCAGAAGTTGAATCTAAGAAGAAGCCATCTGGATACCCTCACAATGTTGCTCTTCTATCATCTACTACTGATTCTTCTGCTAATATTGAATCAGTTAGTGTTGCTTATGGCTCAAAACAGGATGGACCTAATGATTCTGTTTTGGAAGCTTTTCTTGCTAGCCATGCAAAATCTTCTCTTATTAATGATGATCTGGAGCAGATCAATGTTGATGATCTTGAAGAGATGGATATCAAGTGGCAAATGGCAATGCTCACCATGAGAGTCAAAAGATTCATTAAAAGAACAGGAAGAAATAACTTTGCCATGAGAAGAGAAGATGGTGTTGGATTTGACAAATCCAAGGTGGAATGCTACAAGTGTCATAATCTGGGGCACTTTGCAAGAGAATGCAGAGGAGGAATGTCTCAACAGCATGGAAACAACAACAATAATTCATCCCAAGCATTTGTCTCACAAGATGGAATGGGCTTTGATTGGAGTGACCAAGCAGAAGAGGCAATCCAGAATCAAGCATTGATGGCTGAGGTTTCAGAGTCTTCAAGCACTGCAATCCCCACAGAGGTAAAATCTAAACTTTGCTCTCAAGCCTGTCTTGAAACTGTTAAAAAGTACAGGGGTCACAATCAGAGCATGTGTGATAATCTTAAAAGATTGGAGAAACATAGGAGAGAGTCCAGTTTGATCATTGTGAATTTTGAAGAACAGATTAAGTCATACCAAGCTAATGAACTTCAACATTCACATGATCACAACTATTGGAAGTGGGAGAAGAAGGAGTTAGAGATTAATCTAGAAAAAGCTAGAGAGGAATGTGAGAGAATAAGGAGTGAATTTGAGAAGGCCAAATTAGACATTGAGAAATTTTCCAATGCCTCTAAAGCAATGGACACTTTACTCAAATCTCAAGTTCATGACAAACTGAAGAGAGGTATAGGATATAATAACACCCCTCCACCTTACAACAACAACTATATTCCACCCACTTCAGACCTCTTAGAAAGGAAAGATAAGAATGACTTACCTGCAGGAGCCACAGAGGTAGATCCACTAGACACTGTAGTGGTTGAGGCAGAATCTGAAGAAGAGAACAATGAGGATAAGGAAGACCAGAAAGAAATTCCCCAAGAAAACCATATTCTTACAAACGAGAGGGGAGGTAAACCATTTGTCAAGAGTGAGAAAGTAGAGAAGTTTAAGATTGGGGAAGAGACTGTTAAGAGTGAGAAAGTTGAGACCTCCAGGAAAGGGAAGGAGAAGGTACAGGGAGATCACTATATGCAAACTACTGTTGTAAATCCCTGTACTTGTCAACAGAAAAAGTCCCATCAACATGATAAAATAAGGGGAAATCAGAGAAACAGAAATAACCAGTGGGCTCAAAAACAGGGAATTGATCTAAGCAAAGTCAATAGACCAAAGCCATGTTTTATTTGTGGCAAGTTGAATCATTTAGCCAAACATTGTTATTTCAATCCTATTAACCAAATATTTACTTTTCAAAGACAACATCAAAATTCAGTTGGTTATAGGAGGCAATCAAGAAATCACATGGCTGCTAATATGAGAACAATACCAATGAAATCTGGGACTACAAAATCTTATATTCAGAATAAGTTTGCTAAAATAAAAGAAGATATTCCAAGCAAATCAAGGAGTAACACAATGAATAGAAAAGCAAACAACTTTGTCAAAATTTGGGTTCCAAAATGCACTAAACCTGTTAGTACTGCTACCTCAAATAGTACTGCTAACAGAAATAGTGCTGCTGATATCAATACTACTGCTAACCAAATTAGTACTGCTAACAAAGTTAGTATTAATGACCAAGTTAATACTGCTAACAAGGTTAGTACTGCTGACCAAGTTAGTACTGCTAACAAGGTTAGTACTGCTGACCAAGTTAATACTGCTAACAAGGATAGTACTGCTATCAGTGTTAATACTGACAAGCCTATAATTAAGACAAAGTATTCCATCCATGAGATTCCTGACTCTGATCATCTCATCAAGACTAAGCTTAATGAATATGAGTATGTTGATGAGAAAGGGAAACCCAAGACCA
The DNA here is from genome assembly GCA_954870635.1 of Arctium minus. NCBI lineage: Eukaryota > Viridiplantae > Streptophyta > Magnoliopsida > Asterales > Asteraceae > Arctium > Arctium minus. The sequence continues at coordinate 151,674,973 of OX941081.1, forward strand.
CTTTGGCTTGGGTTCCCTCAAGAAACTAACTGTTTTATCTTATGTGCAGAGTAACCAACAACTCAAGGGGAAGAGCATTTGGCATGTAGATAGTGGTTGCTCTAGGCACATGACAGGTAACATGTCCTGCCTTCAAATTTTCAAAAGGTTTGATGGAGGACGTGTTGCTTTTGGTGACAATCCAGCAGGAGATAAGATAAGTGGTAAAGGTATGGTTTCAAAATGTAAGATGACTTTTGAAGATGTTTACTATGTTGAGCAATTGAGATACAACCTGTTAAGTGTATCACAGGTCTGTGACAAGAAACATAATATATTATTTAGTGATACTGAATGTATTATCCTTGCTCCAGGATTCAAGGTAGTTGATGAAAATATGATACTACTTAGAACTCCTAGAAAGGATAATGTTTATTGTTTGGACTTAGAGAATGTTTCATCTGATTCATCACTTAATTGTCTGTTTTCAAAAGCTTCCTTAGATGAATCATCTCTTTGGCACAGAAGGATGTGTCACATGAATTTTAAAACTATGAACAATCTTGTGAAAAACAACCTTGTGAGAGGTTTGCCTCAAAAAGTGTTTTCATGTGATGATCATTGTGTTGCATGTCTTAAAGGCAAGCAACACAAAACTTCTCATAAGTCCAAAGAAATAAACACAATCTCTTCACCCCTTCAGTTATTGCATATGGATCTCTTTGGTCCTACAAATGTGATGAGTATTGGTAAGAAATCCTATTGCTTGGTCATTGTTGATGATTTTTCTAGATTTACTTGGGTATATTTTCTGAGGACTAAGGATGAGACAAGTGGACTGATCAAATCCTTTGTTCTTAGGATTGAAAACCAAACAAATCTAAGAGTAAAAGTCATCAGATCTGATAATGGAACTGAGTTTTAAAACAGTGACTTAAACAGCTTTTGTGAGACTAAAGGTATTGAGAGACAATACTGTGCTCCTAGAACTCCTCAACACAATGGTGTTGCTGAGAGGAGAAATAGGACATTAATTGAGGTTGCTAGATCTCTGTTGGCAGATTCAAAGCTACCTATTACTTTTTGGGCAGAAGCAGTTAATACTGCTTGTTATGTCCAAAACAGAGTTCTAGTAGTCAAATCCCAAGGAAAGACACCTTATGAACTTTTCAAAAAGAAGAAACCTTTTATTGGATTTTTCAAACCTTTTGGGTGCCCTTGCACAATTCTCAACACTAAATCTCACTTAGGCAAGTTTGAAAGCAAGGTTGAGGATGATTTCTTGTTGGATATTCCTCTCAGAGTAAGGCATATAGAGTTTTCAATAGTTCTACCAGAATTATAGAGGAAAGTGACAATGTCAAATGCAATGAGAACACACCAAATCAGATTGGTACATGTCCTGATTGGTTGTTTGACATTGACTCACTAACTAATTCTTTGAGTTCTAGTCATGTGCAAATCGCCGGAACAAGTTCAGAACAGGTACAAGCACAGAAACCAGAGTTTGTGCTGTTCCCAATACCTACAGTTGATCCTGCTGAATTCTGCCAACAAGAAAAGAAAGATGATCCAGAAACAAAGGATTCTGAACCAGATCAGAATGTAGATACTAAAGGTTATGAAGAGGATAAAGGTGATAAAGAGAACACTCATCCTTCAAGTCCAAGAAACTCAGGTCCTGAAAGGCTCATATTGACAGAAGATGACACTGATGATGAAAATTCTTCAGTGGTTGGGGGAAACATTCCTGAAAAGAATGACTCCAATCTTGATGCAAGTATTAATGAGGAGGTTGTCTATCATACAAGAACTCAGAAGAATCATACTCCTCAGTTGGTGATTGGTGATATCAATTCTCCCATGATCACAAGGCAACAAAGTAAGTTAAGAGGACTGAAAGACTTACAGTCAAGGTTGTTATCTTGTTTTCTATCCAGATTGAACCCAAGAAGGCTTATGATGCAATGAAAGACCCAAGCTGGATATAAGCAATGCAAGAGGAGCTGCTGCAGTTTGTGCTGCAAGATGTGTGGGATCTGGTTGACCTTCCACAAGGACACAGGGCAATTGGAACTAAATGGATCTTCAAGAATAAGAAAGATGAGAGAGGGATAGTGATAGTGATAAAGAATAAAGCCAGACTTGTGGCACAAGGGTACACACAAGAAGAGGGAATAGACTATGAAGAAGTGTTTGCAGCAGTAGCCAGAATTGAGGCAAATAGGCTGTTTCTAGCTTATGCTTCTTTCATGAAGTTCAGAGTATATCAGATGGATGTTAAGAGTGCATTTCTATATGGGACAATTGATGAAGAAGTGTATGTTTGTCAGCCTCCAGGGTTTGAGAATCCTACCTTTCCTGACAAAGTATACAAATTAAAGAAGGCACTCTATGGGCTACATCAAGCACCAAGAGCATGGTATGATACTCTGTCTACCTATCTCTTGGAAAATGGTTTTGAAAGAGGCATCATTGACAAGACTCTTTCATCAAAAGGAAGAAGAAGGACATCCTACTTGTACAAATCTATGTGGATGACATCATCTTTGGATCCACAAAAGATCTTATGTGCAAGGAGTTTGAGGAGTTGATGCACAAAAGATTCAAGATGAGCTCTATGGGTGAAGTCACATTCTTCCTTGGGCTACAGGTTAAACAGAAGACAGATGGCATTTACATAAGTCAATCCAAGTATGTGCATGATATACTTACAAAGTTTGGATTTTTAGAAGCAAAGCCTGCAAGCACACCTATGGAAACACACAAACAGATCACTGCAGATCTTGAGGGGGAGGATGTGGATGTTCATCATTATAGATCCATGATAGGCTCCCTCATGTATCTCACAGCTTCAAGACCATACATTATATTTGATGTATGTGTGTGTGCAAGATTTCAAGTGAGGCCTAAGCAGTCACACTTTCAAGCAGTCAAAAGGATATTCAGATATCTCAAAGGACAACCAAGGTTGGGTCTTTGGTATCCTCATGACTCACCATTTGACCTACTTGCATATCCTGATAGTGATTTGGGTGGTGCAAACTTGGATAGAAAGTCTACATCAGGAGGATGTCAGTTTTTGGGTGCAAGACTAGTTTCATGGCAGTGTAAAAAGCAAACCACAATGTCCACCTCTACAACAGAAGCAGAGTATATAGCTGCTGCAAGCTGTTGCTCACAAGTGATATGGATTCAGAATCAGATGTTGGACTATGGTATTACTTTTCTTCACACTCCTATACTCATTGATAACAACAGTGCTATAAGCATTGTTAATAATCCAGTCAAGCACTCTAAAACCAAGAATATAGAAATCAGGTACCATTTTATTGGAGACTACAATGAAAAGAAGTTAATTCAGGTTTTGAAAGTACACACTAGTAATCAATTTGCTGATCTATTCACCAAAGCTTTTGATGTGGGTAGATTCACATTCTTAGTCACATGTGTGGGCATGATAAACACTGAATAAGCCTCTATCATTTTCTCCTCCAGTACCAGTTCTGTATAGACTCTTTGATGTTTCTTTTCTCATATTTTCATTGTGCATGGTGCTGCTGACCCTTTGTGTTTAAGTGTTTCAGATTGACAGGTCAAACTATGGTTAAGTCTGGTTAATACTGCTAGGTGGTTTATACTGCCAGTGCAATATTACTACTGCTTTCTTTATTTCTACTGCTTGTAAGTGTTAATATTGCTCGTATGTGTTAATACTGCTAGTAAGTGTTAATACCGTTGGCATGTGTTTCTACTGCTATGTGTTACTACTGCCAGAAAGTGTTAATACTGCTAGTCTATGTTAATACTGCTTGTAAGTGTTAATACCGCAGGTATGTGTTTCTACTGCTACTCGTTAATACTGCGGGTATGGGTTAATGCTGCTAGGGTACTAAGTACTGCTTTTAACCGAATCCCATACCCTATAAATACCCTCTTTGACCGCCAAAACCCAAACGGCCCTTTGAATTTCTATTGAGTGTTTATCCTCTCTTTCTCTCTAACATTCTTGCTTCCCAGTGCATAAACCCTAGTGTTGATTCAAACACAAGAACGATGGCAGGAATAGAATTTGTTGACGATCACAATGAGCTTGCAATGCTGCAAAAACCCAAACAAGCTGAGGGTTTTCATGAGATTGTGGATTTCCTAAAATCCTCACACATCGCCTATGCGTTAACTGTCAATCCCACCATCTATGTAGAACATCTGCGACAATTCTGGACGAATGCATCCATTCAGACCGTTGATGGCAATCAGGTCATCCAATCAAAGGTCTGTGATAAATCTATCACAATCACAGAAAGCTGCATTCGCACTCATCTACGTCTAGATGATGCATCTGGTATGTCTACTCTCCCTAAGGAAGACCTATTTCTCGAAATTGGTCGAATGGGGTATGAAGATCCTACTGAGGTTTATAAGTTCTTCAAGAGCAAATTTTCACCTCAGTGGCGATTTTTTGTTCATACTCTGCAACATTGTATTTCTCGCAAAACAACTAGATGGAGTGAGTTCAGCAGTACCATAGCTTATGCTCTTGTCTGCTTAGCTACCTCCAGAAAATTTAATTTTTCACAAATGATTCTGAATGATTTGCTGTCAAACCTGGATACCAAAACCAAAACTCAAAGATTTTATATGTATCCAAGGTTTGTACAAGAAGTACTTAACAAAGAATTGATGGATTTACCCTCTTTTCAAGAGGTGTATGTACCTAAACCTTCCAAAGGGAAGGTGTTTTCCAACATGAAAAGGCCTAGTAAGGACTTTTCTGAAAAAGACACACCATTGTTCTCTACAATGATGATTGTGTCTCATTCCCATGGTGAGGCATCAGGGTCACAGCCCACATCTGACCAACCCACTGATGACCTACCCACACCATTCATTTCAAATGATCCTCCTCTGATCCCTGTTGTGAAGCCAATTTCCCCCATCACTCAAAGATATGTAAGGAAAAAGGTATAAAAGGTTCCTTCCCTTCCTGTATCTACACCCCAACAGCCTTCAAGCCCTCTGATGGAGCATTCTCCATCAGAGAATATCCAAAGGGAATCCATAGGGGTGTCTCCCAACCCCAAGAAGGTGCTCTCTAAGGAGAAGGATGAGCATGTGGGCAGCAAGGCTCACACTACTTATTCTGCACAAGGTGTGGGTCAGGACAGTGTGAACATAGCTAAGACCTTCCCCACGACAACTTTAGATGAGCAATCATCTAAGGGACCAGGTGCCAAGAAACCAAGGGGGTAGTAGGTGCTTCTGCTAGGCAGAAGGCCTCTACTAAAAGATCCAAGGATCCTTCAAGGGTGGTAAACACACCCAAAGGAGGTGAGGACAGATATAACTATGATGAATTGATGGAAACAATTGGCAATGTGAACTTAGATGTCATCAATCAGGGCTTGGAGATAGAGGAATTGAAAAAGGTGATCACTTCTCAACAAGTGTAGATTACCAACTCAAGAAGATGGTACTCAGTTTGGTGCATAAAAAGAAGAAAAGGCAATATGTCTTGAAGAGAAGAGGAAGTGCACATGATGCTTCCAAAAAGGGGGAGAGTTCAGAGGCTATGGAATTTCAAGTTCAGGGGGAGTTTGATGGTGAATCTGAAAAGAAGGGTGAGAAGGAAACTGGTAAGGCAGCAGAAACTGAGAAAGCAGCAGAAACTGAGAAAGAATCAGAAACTGTTAAAGCAGCAGTAACTCAGTCAGCAGCAGAAACAAAAGAAGCAGCAGTAACTACTAAGCGAGAAGTAGAAACTGCCATAGCAGTAGAAACAGAAAAGGAAGCAGCAGAAACTGATATGACAAGAGAAGAAATAGAGATAGCAGAAACTCTGGTTAAGGCAAAGAATGACACTCCCAAGGCTACTCAAAAGGCTAAGGGGGTGGTCATCAAAGAAGGAGGCACAGAGAAGAAAAGGAAAGAGATAAGCATGACAGAGGCAAAGAATAAAGAGAAAGAAAAGATGGTAGAGCCTGTGAAAGCATCAAAGAAGCAAAAGCAAATAGAAGTGGATGAAGAATTGGCCAAGAAGATGAAAGAAGAGCTTGAAAAGGAGAATGAGATTCAAACTGCCAAAGACAGAAAGCTTGCCTTAGATCTGGCAAAAAGACTCAATGAAGAATATCAGAAAAGCTTGAAACTGGCTGCAAAGAAGGTTGCAATGAAAGCAACAAGACAAAGGAAGCCTTCAAAGACTTTTCTAGCTACTCAAGAAAGAAGAAAGATGATCAACTTCTTGAAAGGATCCATTGGAGTTCCTGAAGGGATGTTTACAGAAATGTCCTTCAGCAGAATAGAAGAATTATACAAAAAGGAGATAGCCAAGCTTCAAGGAGACTTCAGTCAGAGGGTTGAGTTTGAAAGAAAAATGAAAGAGAGACATGATCTGAACATTCAACAGCCTTTCCCTGACAGTGAAGAAGGCACTTCTACTAAAGAAAAGGTAGAAGTGAAGAAAGAAGAAACACTAGCTCAGAAAATTGGAGCTGTAAAAAGAAAGAAGTCTATTGCTACAAAGCCAAAGGCAAAAAGACAAAGAACTGAGGAAGGTGAAAAGGAGCATAGTAGTGAAAGACTGGAAACTGAACCTACTGTTGCACCTTCTGCAGAGCCTGAGCATAGTCAAGATCAAACAACTCACCAATCTTCAGAACAGCCAAGGCAATCTGATGAGAAGCTTGAGTTGTATATGACAGTGACAGATGAAGAACCAGTTAAAGCTGATCCTATCTCAGTGGAAGCTCCAGAGATCATCCATTGGGATACTTTGGTGCATAAAAGAACAGAGTACATCAGAATCAAGAGAATGGGAGACAAGTATGAAGTTTATTCAACCTGGGGAAAGATCATCAGAAGTTGTTCCAGAACAGATTTGGAAGAGATGTACAAGGTAGGGTTGAACTTATATGGTGACTTACTGAAAGGAGCAGGGATGAGCATAACAAAGATGGCCATGGAGTATTTACGCATGATGTTTGACTCTGATAGAGTGAAGTATCTTATCAAAGATGTGCATCATGAAAATGGATTCAAAAGTATTGATAACTGGATGCTTTTTGAAAGATATGGAGTCTATGTCATAACCATTGACAAAAGCTTCCATGAATACTACTTGGTTGATAAGGTGTATGACCACAGCACAGTAAAGTTGCAGAGGATGCTGAAAGCAAAGTTGGTCTGCCCTAAAGGTTCAAAATGGCAAGAATTGTAATTAAAAGAACCATCAATCAAAGTCTGGGATTGAATCCTGATCTTGGAATCTGAGCAGTTATTTTGAAAGCATCATGAAGACCATATTTTGAAGAACTTAACTTCTTGTTTTGAAAAGTTAAGTTAGGGGGAGATTGTTGGGTCTGAAACGAGCTAAGTCCAGTTAGTACTGCTAAGTATTGAAGATTACTACTGCTGAAGACTTTAGTACTGCTACTTGAACATTACTACTGCTAGAAGTATTACTACTGCTTGAAGGATTACTACTGCTAGTAGTTAGTACTGCTTGAAGAGTTAATACTGCAAGTTGGAAGTTACTACTGCAATCATGGTTAGTACTGCTATTGATAAGAAGATGCTGCTGAAGATTAATGTTGCTCATGAAGATAAAGATGGATTGGTTGCTTAAAGCGAAAGACAAGGAGATTGAAGATAATTATGGACTGGATGTTGAAGATCAATATTATTTTTGTAATTATCTTGTAATTTGTTTTGTATATATATAGTCTAGAAGTCTTAGATATATAGAAATAGATAGATATACAGAGAATACGAATTGTTTTTGTTCTAGAGAGAATTAGCCTCAAGATTCTTAGAAATCCTTTCATTAGAGAAGTATTGAACGTCTGTTGAGCCTGTTCAACAGATTAAGGTTGTGGTTGTAATAATTAAGTTAATTCAATATAACTTGTGATTTGATTCATATACTGTTTCATTGATTTACTGTTAAAGTGTTTTTCCGCAACTTCTTTAACATAGTTTCTGAGTGTTTAGTTTAAATTCTTGTTTCGAATTTCGATCCTGACACTGATTATCCACACCCTTTCTGTCAATAATTTCCAAATCAAATTCTTGTAACAATAAGACCCTCCTTATTAACCTAGGTTTTGCATCCTTTTTAGAAATGAGATATTTGATGGCAGCATGATCAGTGTGAACAGTTACTTTGGTTCCCATCAAATATGATCTGAATTTTTCAAAAGCAAAAACCACAGCTAATAATTCCTTTTCAGTAGTGGTGTAATTGATTTGAGCTTCATTGAGATTTTTGCGGGCATAGTAAATAGAGCGGAATATTTTGTTTCTTCTTTGACCTAAAAATGCTCCAACAGTCTAGTCACTAGCATCATACATTATTTCAAAAGGTTGAGACCAATCAGGAGTAACTACTACAGGGGCAGTGACCAATGCCTTTTTGAAAATTTGAAAAGCATTTCTACATTCTTCATTAAAGTTAAAGACATGGTCCTGTTGTAGTAGCATACAGAGAGGTTTTGAAATTTTTGAAAAATCTTGATGAATCTCCTGTAAAAACCTGCATGTCCTAGAAAACTTCTGATTCCTTTAACTATTGTTGGCTCAAATAATTTTTCAATTACTTCCAATTTACCCTTTTCAAACTCAATGCCTCTTTTGGAAATGAGATGCCCTAGCACAATGCCTTCTTTAACCATAAAGTGGCATTTTTCCTAGTTTAAAACCAAATCAGTTTCTTCACATCTTTTAAGACTTTTCTCAAGGTTTTGTAAACATAGATCATACGATGTCTCATATACAGAAAAATCATCCATGAAAATCTCCATGGAGTGTTCCAACATGTCAGAAAAAATGGACATAATACATCTTTGAAAAGTGATGGGGGCATTACAAAGTCCAAAAGGCATTCTTCTAAAGGCAAAAGTTCCATAGGGACAAGTAAAAGTGGCCTTTTCTTGGTCATCAGGTGCAATGACAATTTGGTTGTAACCGGAGTAACCATCTAAGAAACAATAAAACTCCTTTCCTGCTAATCTGTCTAGCATCTGGTCCATGAAGGGTAATGGAAAATGATCTTTTTAGGTGGCTTTGTTTAGCCTTCTATAGTCCATGCATATCCTCCAAACTGATACTATCCTAGTAGGTATAAGTTCATTCTTCTCATTAGTTACCACAGTAACTCCTCCCTTCTTGGGTACACAGTGTACTAGACTGGCACATGTGTTGTTGGCAATAGGGTAGATTATGCCAGTATCAAGCCATTTTAGGATTTCCTTTTTGACAACCTCCTTCATCACATGATTGAGTCTTCTTTGAGGCTCAACAGAGGTGAAATATTTATCCTCTAGGATGATCTTGTGTTGACAGATAGTAGGGCTCATGCCCTTTAAATCTACAATGGTCCATCCTATGGCTTTTGTGTGAAGTTTCAACATGTTAACCAACTTTTCCTCTTAGTCAGATTCTAGTGATGATGAAATAATGACTGGTAACTTCTTTGGGTCTCCTATAAATGCATACTTCAAATGGGAGGGAAGTTTCAAGTCTAGGTCTAGAGCACACAGTAAGGAAGGAACAACGGTTTTCCTATCTTCACTTTCTAGAACCTCAAAAGCAACAATTTCTTGTGGTTCTTCTAAATCCTCAGGATTTGTATCATCCTTATCACTATCACACTCACCTATTCCCAAAATTTCTCCAAAACTTTTCTCTTGACACCATGATTCAATTAAGGTCAATGTGGAACATTCTTCCCTTTCCCCAGAGTACTTAAGGGAGTTAAACACATTAAAAGTCACTTCTTGGTTTTGGACATTCATGGTCAACTCTCCTTATTGGACATCAATCAGGTTCTTCCAGTTGCAAGGAAATGTCTGCCTAAGATGATGGGGACATCCTTATCAGCTTCAAAGTCTAGGATGATAGAGTTTGCAGGAAAGATAAACTTATCAACCTGAACTAAGTGTAACACCCCGTTTTCACTATTATAATAATGACAAAATTACGTTCATTTAACTATCTTAAATCTTTAAGATAAGTGTTAAATATGATGATATATAATCGATAATTTAAGTTATGTTTTTCGATATGGAAATATCTACATCGGATACAGATTTAAAGTTAAGGTGTTAATATCAAAATATTGATATCATTGAAAAAAAGATAATTTGAAGATTTAGAAAATATCTTTGATGAAAATAAATAAGAGAGAAATATATCTGATTAATAATTACGGAGATGAAAATATATAAATATAAATATATTTATATATACATATTTAAACAATTGAATTTAATATATATATATATATACGAATAGTGTGTGTATATATATTATTAATAATATATATTTTAATATTATTTCTATTTAAAAGGTTTTTCGTTTTACTCAAAATAGCTAGTCGTATGGATTTTTATGAAATGCGACTAATATGTTTTTGTGACCAACGATTTATGACGGTCACAATGAAACTTTCAAATTTGAAAACCGACAAAGTTTTATTTATAGGACTAATTCAATATTAAATATATCGTTTTTATTAAATTTAGAGTCCAAATGTAGTTATAAGTTATATAATGCATATATTTTTGGACTTAATGTTTCACATGGATCGTAATGACGCTTTCAGATTCAAAAAAGAATAATTTTTTTTATTTTAGGGTCACTTAAGCAAAACTATAGAAATATGTTATTTTTGAATTATAGAAATATTGTATTAATACCAAATTTCATATTTAAATACGTTGAAAAATCTAGATATCGTAAATGTCAAAAAGATCAAAATATGATTACGAAAATTTGTACAACTCAGAAAAAGGTATAGCAATAGCATGCCTATGGGTAGGTACTATTGCATATGTCCCAAATATATGTTAAAATTGAGATTTGGGATTACGTATATAAAGTTATACTCGATAAAGATAATGATATATAATAAATAAAGATATTTATATTTATTAATATATTTTATATTTTATATTTTATATTTAAATAACGTAGGCAAGAAGTAACTTTTGAGATTTGTTGTGAATTTCAAATCCAATTCATATCCGTCGTCTTAAGTGGCCGCCTCATTTCCATATTCATTTCATAACCTTTCAATTTACTATAAATACAAACATACAGTTCATTTCATAATACACATTCAAAAATATCAATAATATATTAGAGAGTTACATCCACTATAGGGTGGTAAATCAAGCATTATGGTTAAGCAATCAAGGTGAGTACCTTATGAGATTTATTGGAATACATATATGTTATATAAATGTTTTTATGCATGATGAATATTTAAAATGATGTTTTGGCATGTTTGCTATACATGAGATAAGGTTATGTTTCTAATGCATAATTTATGAGAAATGGATGTATTTTACATGTGGCATATGAAAAGTTTTGTGCATGTGAAAGTATGGCCATGTTAAATATCCGACGGGGTATAAGAAATGAGGACGTCTTGCAAACAGGCCTTAGGGGGAAGATCCTTCGCGGAACCCCAGGGATCTAGGATCCTGTTGAGAATGTTTGACATACTTACATATATGAGATCTCGCACTAAAAGATGATATCCAAATGATGTTCTCACGAATATGGTTTTATGCATTAACGTCATTTATGCATGATTACGAAAAGTGTAGTGAATTATTATTAATGCTTTAAAATGATATGTTTTATAAAAGATGATTTCTTCATGAAACCATAGCTGCTCACTAAGCTTAAAGTTTACGTATTCCATATATGTATCTCAGGTAAGATCAGGATAAGACATGAAGGGATCACATGAAGAGTTATAGTTCTTATAATAGCCATTATAAATGTTAGGCTATTGAGCTATTGCTACAACGCTTCCGCAGACGTAAAGGTTATGATGTTATGTTATGGAAAAAGAAAATCGGGGCGCCACAAGTTGGTATCAGAGCATTAGTTTAAGTGGACTAGGGTTGCCTTAGATTAGATATATAGACTTAAACTTTGAGGATGACACTGAGGTTTCTACCCAAACTCACAATCAATGCTTAACATACACAGTCTAAGTCTAGACATCTTACGTTCATGCCTAGTTCACTTAAACTAGAGCTCTGATACCAACTTATAACACCCTAAAATTTAGAGTAATTTTAAAAAAAAATCGAAGATTTGGCAATAAGACGTTTGTAATTGGAATAACCACCCAAAAAGGGGTAAATGTATAAAGCATTTACAAAAACCTGCGTATGGAAATGGAAATCGACAACAAACTAATCTAAACATATTCTATCTAGATTACATCGGTTGTCAAACCAAATCACCAAAAATAAGGAACTAATCAAATGCCCAACGTCAATTACTAATCATCTCAAAATGCCTCGAGTCCGCGCTCGACACTCAAACCTTTGGCACCCCGTCGCGAAAGGTACATGTTATACATATCATTTGAGAAAAAGTGTTAGGCTTAAAGCCTAGTGAGAACATACAGTTTATAATTTTCAAGAAATAAAGACAATTGTATCAAAAGGAAATCTTTTCTAGAAAGTTTAGTTTACAATTGAAAATCTTTATCATGAAAGGACAAACGGTCCAAAAGTTCATCTTGCGATGACGGGGGATACCCGATTTACCAAGGATTGTGGCGGAAAACAAAAGTAGGCCACAATCCGAGTTGTGAGCTAAATACTTAGAATCCATGGCCACGAACAACGCCGGTCCGTACTAAGATGTGGGGGAGGGCACCCGAGGAAACCAAGTCATACTCGTTCACTAGAACTACATTATGACCCATGTCTAGTAACCGGTCCCACATAACCGTACCAAGGGCACTCGAGGATCAAATGCATCCATAGCTACAAAGGGGGAAAACATCCCAAAAGATAAGTCGACTCAATACCTAGGGATCCACTAGTAATGATCTAGACTTGTCACAATTTCATTTGTGACTAACCAAAGCTAAACATGTAGCCTTCAATAACATTTATAATCTAAAATGCATTTTCAAGTTTAACTGCTGATAAGAATGAAAATCAAAATACTGAGATTATATACATTCTTTCAAGTAACTCACATAAAAGTGTAAGTAAAACTCCCTTTTACTTCATAAAAGATGGAACCATTTATTTTAGTTGAAAATGAGTGAAAACCCTAGAATCTCCTAAAAACTCAAGTTAGGTCAAAATGTAATAAACTTTAATCCAAAACCGATGAGATATATAGATGTTCAAAATGTAGCTTTGATATGCATAAGGTTTAGAAAAGGATAGTAGGAACTCACCAAGTGGGTTTTAGAAGAAAACCCAAAACCTAGATTTTGACCTCTTGGAGAAGATGAAGATGGAGATGGAGATTCCAAACCGAAACCTTGGATGATGCTCTTAACTCTAGCAATAAATGGTGAAGAGGTGGTGGTTGAGGAAACCTTAAGTGAAGTAAATGAAGAGGGAGGTGTTTGGGAGAGAAAATTGGGAGAAAGATGATAAGCAAATGAATTTGGGGGAAAACTCATTTAACCCGTCCAGGCCACCGCGCGGGTTGTGGCGCAGGCTAACTCGCGCCGTGACTCGCGCCGCCCACTGGAATCTTCAAACGGACAGTGCACCGCGCGGGTTATGGCGCGGGCTAAGCCGCGCAGCAACTCGTGCGGGCCACTGACTTCCATTTTCTTCGTCAAATTTGGCCAAACAAAATTAGGGGCGTTATAGATGCATGAACATGAAACTGGTAATGTTTTACTAAACGCAGTGGTAGTGGTTGTTAAAAGTTTTCCGTAAGAGTATGACAAGTGGGTTATGCCAGGATATAAGTTTACCGTGAGAGCGTAGAAAAGTGTGTCACGCCCGATGGATCACAACCACTGTGTGTAGTATACGTTGTCAAGGTTATTTCAGAATGTTGCATGTGTAAAAATAAATTGAGAATAAAAGTTATAAATTATGTGATAAAGGATATGGTTTAAATAACAATGTATGAATGAATCATGGTATATTGCTAATGCAATAAGAAATTAGAATTGTATGGGTAAAATAAAGTTTGATGTATCAACAATAGTGAAATAAATAAAAAAGTATGAAAAGGATCAGAGTGCGCAGGGAAAGCATGATGTTGCTAGTAGAGAAGAAATATCTTTTTAAATACTACTATTTTAAATACCAATATAGTATGACAGGAGAAATGTATACAAACATAACTGTGATTAGTAAAGACTAGATAAAATTTCTAGTTTGATACGTGGTTCCTTAAACCATTTCCATTTGATGCGTTATAAATATATATTTATATTATAATGTCAAGAAATACAATGTCGAGAACGTTTTACATGGTATTGACAAGTATGGTTGGTAGGATAAATCTGTAAGCCAAGGATGCATGGATAAGTAGTAAGAGTAGTAATTTTGACTGCCAATTGTCAATAAGAGATATCCAGTTTGCAGACAAAATAGGATGTCTATAAATGATGGAATTTGAATCTAAATGGAATTTAACCATATGGTAGGAGATATAATTATATCCAAAAGTATACGATAGTTATGAATCATGATTGAGAAGTGATTTTGAATAGAGTATATGAGGATGTTCAAATAGTCAATAACGTTAGGTAAAGAAATGTTTGATGAAATTATTGCCCTAGGATAAATTATGACGAAGAATCTAGTGTCAGGAAATAGAATCTAAGGAATTCATACTTAGTATTGGAAATTGTGGGTTAGTAGCATAAAATTTTAAGTCATTGATGTAAGGATAAGTAGTGATATGAAGTGGTAACTTGACGGTTAAGTATTTGTAGGAAATATCCAATCTGCACAGGAGCAGAGGAGTTAAGATGTCGGTAAATGAAGATGTTTGCATCTAAAAGAGAGCGACATTTAATAATTGTGATATAGTGCTACGAGAAAAGATTACTAGCATAGTATATGAGGATATTCATAAAGTAGAAAGCATTAAGAAGAAAATAAAGAAGTTAAAGAAAAACGATGAAAGTTAGAAATATTATATTTAAGAAATATGATATTTTGTTAAGTCAGAAATTGAGAAACTCCGAAACAAAGAAATACTCTCGATATTAGTTAGCCAGTGTTATCATCATGAACCAGAAGCTATTTAGGAAAAAAAAATAAGAATGGAGAAATAATACCATATCTCTGATTCAATTTCGAGGACGAAATTTTTATAAGAATGGGAGAATTGTAACACCCTGTTTTCACTATTATAATAATGACAAAATTACGTTCATTTAACTATCTTAAATCTTTAAGATAAGTGTTAAATACGATGATATATAATCGATAATTTAAGTTATGTTTTTTGATAAAGAAATATTTACATCGGATACAGATTTAAAGTTAAGGTGTTAATATCAAAATATTGATATCATTGAAAAGATGATAATTTGAAGATTTAGAAAATATCTTTGATGAAAATAAATAAGAGAGAAATATATCTGATTAATAATTACGGAGATGAAAATATATAAATATAAATATATATACATATTTAAACAATTGAATTTAAAATATATATATATATATATATATATATACGAATAGTGTGTGTATATATATATTATTAATAACTAGTCAAATACCCGCGCAATGCAGCGGAATGTAAACAAGTTTTCCTGAAAAATGTCATTCATGTATACAAGTACCATATTGAATAACAAGTTCATCAGAACAGACCAACCTCCATCAGGGATAATGTGTGAATGATCAAAACTCGTATAAATATTTGACTTGCTATCTTTATTTTCGATACAACATATTGTATCTAAGATACCTTAAAGACGGGCCATAACCTTAAAGAAACCAATTTTTGCCATCGCTCGTTGTTGATCCATCCATCCATGTCTGGCGCACATGTACCCAACTGATCCCTTGTGACGGTTTCACATCCTGTAAACAACAACGATAAAAACACACGTCTAGAAACACCACCACACGTTATCACAGTAATTCTTGTAAAGCAACCTTAAAAAAACGTAACCTTTGCAAGTATAATATTATCACGAAAGCCAAATGAAAAATACGAAGGTTGAAGCTTATAAAAATCAATCATTTCGTGTAATTTATTTGAAAAATAGTCAGTATATCAAATATTAAAAACAACAACAACAACAACAAAAACAACTTGTTTAAATATAAGCATATCCTAACAAGTTAAAGCTTTATGATTAAAACATGCAAAACGTACTTGGTGAGAGAAGGCATACTCCATTGCCCATTCATGCTTGTTGGTGATTTCCTCGTTGCAAAAAGAAATCATTAAGATTTCTCCTTTCAAATAACTAAACAGAATTTGGAACCTGTTAGTGGTATATTCCTTGGTTCCCATGCCATGATTAAAAAAAAAGACAAAACAATCGATTAATAAGCAAATTACCTCCATCTTTTTTGTTTGTTATCCTTCTCTCTAATTGCAAATCATTATCTTAAATCGTGCCCACAAACCCTCATAGGCTCTAGATCCGGTCAGTTCAGATAACTTCAATGCACCACGCACAACTTTCTCGATAGCCTTACGTTGTTCGGTTTGTGCTACTATCCATCCGAATTTGGTGACTATTTCGTAGAAAATGCTTGCTCAAATTGATCAACCAACGGTTTCTTAGGATCCAAAGATGATAAAATTCTGGAACTACCCTTCTTCCAAAATGGCCTTTTCAACATCTACATCCTGGAATCAGAATATAGAAAGCATAATTGTAGTAAATAAAAAGGTCAATCAATGGACAATTTGTCTATCGTTTTATCACACTCCTAGATATTTAAATAAACTGAAACAGTAATAATAAGGCCAAATATAATTGTGTTTTTTTAAGTTTACTAATTGATATAAGTAAACCTATTTTTTAAAGTTTATTATATAATTAATTATTATATAAATTATAAAGAAACTAATTAAAAAAAAAAGGAAGGACCGGCCAAAGGACCGGTTCAGGCCAGGCCCAGCCCGGCCCGGTTGTCTAAGAACCGGTCCATTCCGCCCTTAACCGGGCCACTGATAATTGGTTGAAACCCGGCCCGGCCCGAAGCCCGCTTGGCCCGGTCCTTGAGATTACTATTTGGGCCCGAAGCCCGTTTGGGCTCGGCCCGAGCCCGCCATTTGGCCATCACTACTTGCCCGTGGATCAGACCATTGTCCGTTATTGTTGGAAATCTTTTCAAGTATGTCATAGCCTTCATTATAGGTACTAGCTGTGAAAGAACCTCCTGCAGTAGCATCAAGCATTTGTTTTGCAACAATATTTAAACTGTTGTAAAATGTCTCTAGCTGTATGCAGTATGGAATGTCATGGTGTGGGCATTTTCTTAACATCTCTTTGTACCTGTCCCATGCATCAGGAATTGCCTCATCGTCCATTTGTTTAAAAGTGCAAATCTCATTTCTGGATTTAGCATTCCTCGTGGGTGGAAAATATTTTTTTAGAAATTTTTCTGCCATTTCGTTCCATGTAGTCACAAAATCTGGCTGCAACGAGTTGTACCATGACCTTGCTCGATCTCTTAATGAGTATGGAAAAAGTTTAAGTTTTAGAGCATTGTCCGGTACACCAGGAATTAAGAAAGAGTGTGTGATTTCCATGAAGGATCTCAGATGTGAATGATGATCTTCAGATGGTAAACCAGCGTACTGGTCGTTAGTTTACATCATCTGGAACATTATCGGCTTTAGTTCGAATTGGGTGGCAATAATTGTGGGTTTGCGTATCCCTGAGTGTAACTGATTTAAAACTGGGATAGCATACGCCATAATTCCTCCATCTTTTGAATTTACGAGTCTAAAAATGTTTTGTTCCTCATCTTCGAGATTTATTTCTCCGCGATTTGGATGCTCGCCAAGAACACCCTCGTCAGCTTGCTCAGCTATCCTGCAATTTGTTTCAGGAGTTTCAGAAGATCTTAGAGCTGAAATGGCCCTTTGCAATCTTTGTCGAATTCTTAAAGTTTTTTCAATATCAGGATCCAATTGAAAAAGTTCGCCTTGAAGTATTCGTGGCATACACCAAATTTTCCAAGGGTGGTAGAAAAACTAACTTTCAAAAACCTTACTTTAAAAAGAAAAACTATTGACTTGCCTCCTCCCGGCAACAGCGCCAAAAACTTGGTTGTTTGTCAGAGTTTATGCAACCCTGAATTGAGCGTGCAAATAGATCTCAACGCAAGTATACATCTTGATCTACTGTCGTTTTCAAACAAGTAATAACGGTACAAGTACCGGATATCGATCCCACAGGGAGAGGTTTCCAATGGTTTCTCAAAAGTTTAATCTTTAAAAGCTGGTTTCAGATGGCGAACGAAGAAAATCTTTTGTTGGGTGGTTTGATTAACGACTACTGAAAAATCAATTATAAAAAGAAGCAAAGGGTGTAAAGTTTTGTTTAGATAAAACAAGCAATCCGGTAAGAATATGTTGTAGCAAACTTACGTTATCTCAGATTATAAATATCTAAGTGACCTCTGAAAAGCCAACACATTTTCATATAAATAATTAGTTGTCAATTAATTAGATGTAATCTTCAATGAAATATTTATAACCTGATTTAAATAACGATAAGACTATATCAATACACCTCTTTATGTTTTTGCCTGTTTAAATTTTAACTCGACCTTACACCCCAAGCTCAGGTTGTCAGCCTGTCATAGCTTGGTTTTTTTTTGTAAAAGATATATAAACTACTAGACAAATAATGGAGGTGGAAAATGCGATAAAGAAGCTATAAGCGTTTAAACATCAAGAAATGAAACTTGCCATGCAAGTAAACGACTTTCTTGGAAGGAAAGTAAATGTTAACTTAACGTGCAAGAAATGAAATGTGAGAAATTAAATTTCAAGAAAGTAGATTGCGGAAAATTAAAGTACGGAAATTAAATTGCATCAATATAAAGACGTAAAATTAAAAGATTAATGAGAAAGAGAAGGAAAAGGGGAAGGAAACTTGTGTTCCAAATAACAAGCTTAACAAGTAACGAGTGTAAGTATTACCCATGAAATTTATCCTTAATCTATCAACCGATTGTTCAGGTTAAGATGTGGTTTTTGGATCCCAACTATAACCTCAATTGATTACTTTCCAAGGATGATGAGAGCTAGATTATGGTTCGAACAAAGAAAATGAAGAAAAGAAATCTTGGAGCAAATAACCAACAAGAACTTGAATTTAATAATTGCAAACACAAGATGGGTTCTTTCCGCCGAAGGTGTGAGCCCCCACAAAAGCCGAAGACTCCAAGCTTCAAACCACAATCTAAACTAAACCATTCACCAAGGTGTGGTGAAATGGTTAGTTTCAAGTATGTCTTCAACAAATCCAAGCACCTTGATTTATAGTGCTTACAAAAGGGCTATGGGCCGAACATAGGAAACAACTAAAGCCCAAGTGTAACTAACAAAAACCCAAATTTAAAGTTTTAACCAAGCCCAATAAATTGTTTGACAATAACCCAAACAATCGGTCCTAACAATGCTTCAAAACGAGCCCATAAGAGGTTCAACAAAAATTCTTTTCATTGTTTAGTCCATGATATCTTCATCCACGCTCTTCGATCTTCCATGCATTCCATTGAGATCTGCAGTTTGATAAGAAAAAGGCCTTATAAGCAACAAGTTTTGCATGTTTTGATCAATTTCTTTTCAGCGGGGTTCAAACATAGACTACTCCAAATAAATAAGTAAAAAGGGAACAAAAGACTTAATTGGAAGCTAAAAAGGGAATTCAAAGTGTGAGAAATGTGATACAAATAGATAAATTAACCCTATCATGATCATACCATAAAATAACAAACACCAATCACTTTAATGAGCTCAACTCCTCTAAGTCTATTGCTCGAAAACATCAAGTCAACCCCCCAGGTCTATTCTTGAGAGTTCCAAGACGGGGACTCATGCACGATGGAATTACATCTTACTGCCCATGGGACGTTGCCCGACCATATAGGCCCACACCTTACTTACCATGGTGACTCAATGTTTATTCCGTGCCAAAGTAGTGAACTTAATGTCTAAAACGGGACATTAAGGACACCGTCCCTATGGATCCATTGCACTAAAACCAAGACTAAAACATAACCAAAACACATTACATTGTTACATTATTTTTCTAAGCATAGCAATTTCATACCAATGATCATCCTTTGACAACTTACCAAGTTAATGGGTGTAATAACACATATAAACTAAAAATCATATGCTAATAACAAGCTTGTCTCATTAATAAGGCCATACATATATTTTAAACAAAAATCCAAACCTTCTCAAAATCCTAATTTTACTTGGATTTCCCCAAAAATGCAATAAGAGCAAAATGATGATAATAGAATATGTAAAAACCATAATCATCCTTTATTCATAGTCCATATAAGTTCCCATACCATTCCATCCATACTCAAAGCCCTAAAATCTCTCAAAATAGATTTTAGGTCCAAATTTACCATATCCAAAATCTCATAGTTTAAGAGTGTGTAACAACTTAAATGCAAGAAAGTCAACATGTATGGAGTTTAAATATATAAATGTACTCACCTTGCAAGGTTGTGTTCAAACCCGAGGTGATGAGAGAACTTGAGAAAGAGAAGAGGAGATGACTTGGACCTTTAACCACTTGGTTTCCTTAAATTGATGTCACCAATCTAAACCAAACCCATGAATGCACATGAGAATCTTACCTAGTGGTAATGAATGAAGAGAGAAGATGGATCCCTACCTTGCCTTCAAGAGAAAAATCTCCCAAAGCAAACTAAGAGAGGAAAATGAGCTGAAAAATCGAGTCTGGGACATTTAATGATCAGATGCCCACTCGCGATTGTGCCTTGCGACTATGATAGTGTCATAGTCGCTTGGCATTGTCGCCCGACAATCATGACCCACGGTACATGTTATGCGACTTTGCTTGGTGAAAGTGACAGATGTCACAATCGCCTGGCATTGTCGCCAAGTCCGCCCCCTTCTCGGTACACTCTCTGCGGTTATCCAAAGATGATGTCCTCCACATAGATTTGAACAAGAATTATTTACATACCGTTTTCTTGATGAACAAGGTATTGTCGATTTTACCTCGAGAGTACTTGTTGTCAAGAGAAAAGCGGACAAAGTGTCATACCAGGCTTGGGGAGCATGTTTGAGTCCATATAAATCTTTGTCCTATTTATACACATAGTTAAGGTGAGAAAGATCTTCAAAGTCAGGTGGTTGTTTTACATAGACTTCTTCAGCAGGTTCACCGTTGAGGAAAGTACTCTAGACATCCAGCTGGAAGACTCTGAAATTTTTGTGAGCAGCATGAGCAAGGAAGATTCATATGGCTTCAAGTCTAGCAACAAGAGCAAAGGTTTCATCAAAGTTGTGAAGGTAAAATCCCAATCAATCAAGCATTTCTCAATCAAGAATCAACAATTAAGAACTAGAGAGAGAAAGTAGATCTGCCATATATCTCACAATACATAATTTACAATAACGTTCTTTCTACATTCTTTTTCCAAAGCATAAGGAACAAAACCTATTAATACCCACTATCTAAACAAAAACTTACAAGCTAAGTAAACTAAACAACTTGACTAACCTTTGACATTGACAATGTTGACTTTACAACTTTGACTTTCCTATTAAATTTTGGATACAATATTTTGACCTAACAATCTCCCCCTTTGTATTCAAGATTTAATAAAAATTTGACACTAGTCTTCAGCTCTTAATTCTTCAGCTTTTGTCTCTGACAACTTTGAACTTTGAAGCTTTAACAATCTTCAGTCTTTCAGCCTTTGAAGAATCTTGAAAAGTCTTTTACACTTTGTATCTTTGAAAGTCAACATGTCTTGAACACGAAACAGAATTCTTGAAACTCCTTTGAAACTTTGAACTTTGAAACATCTTTTGAAAACTTTTGAAACTTCTTTGAAAATTTTGTCTTTGAAAAATTGTATCTTCATCTCTTGTGATCTCTGGACCGTCTTCAGAAAAACAAACTTTCTCAATCATCTATCTGATTTGATTTTAAATCATCTCGGAATGATTTCTTTTCATCTGACTTGAACTTTCTTGAACTTCTCCACAAATCTTTTTCACCTTGAACTTTCTTCATAACTTTGAAATTGAATCTTTGTAAAATTCTCCCCCTTTTTTATGATTGTGAGCATCATGATCATCAAAACTTCTTCAATTTCAGCACTTTCTTTGATTTCCCCCTTTGTGATGAACGAATAATCTCCCCTTTATGATAATTTGACATTCTCCGCCCTTTGATCTGAGTATCCGTCAATTCATGAAATGTATATATCCGAATCTTTTCAAATTCAGACATAATGAACATTGTAACCCTGATTCAACGGATGAACCAGTTAGCATGCCTGTAAGTAGCACGGAGCCCCTTTGTACAACGGATGTACATTGGAAAGGAGTTTTTATGATATTCACTCCCCCAGGGCTTCCATTCAATCATCGAAAAACCACAAAGGAATTTTCTATGAATGTTATGACAAGAAAACATATTCCTTGTGTGCTCATGCAAGTGTAAGAATGATTGAAGCTACTTAGCTTTTTCAGGCTCAAATTGTGTAAACTATTGAGACAACAACATATATTACACAGACTTAATGTGCATGAAAGAGGTGCGAAGGTGGCAACTTTCCTTCTTTTTCAATATCTAAATCTTCCGAGTAAAGATCAGACAGCAGAAAGAAATCTTCCCCAATGAAAATGAAACATTTCTTTTTCAAGAAAGAAACGAGTGGCTGGTGGGGTTATAACAAGAGTTGGCATGGGCTCACTGCCTGTTTCAATGATGGTCACCAAAGAATGTGAACCAATCAGTAGATGTAGCTGCCCGGCTCAGAAAGAAGTTGGTGCAGAGTTCTGATATTCTTTTTAACTCTGTTCTCACACCCTCTTTCTTTTTAACATTAAAGCTCACTTCTAACCAAACTCTCTTTTCCATTTTTCCGCTCAGCACAATGAGAAAAACTCAACCGGATGAGTTATCTCCCCCACTCTTTGATCTATGACCCCTCACCCCTCAATCACTCTAGGATAACTTCCTGGGTAGGAAACACTGGAAGTTCTGTTTAAGCTCTCACACGAATCCCATGTAAGTCCTAAAAAGAATGGTTGCTCAACAGTTTAACTTGACAGTTAAGCACATATAAGATAACACTGTCAAAATGTATGATCATGAGATTTGAGCAATTGAACTTTGAAGATTTCTCAAAACAAAGATATTGAATTAATGAAATGAAATCAAGAGAATTGTTTTGAGAATCTGACAATGTATCAATCAGATCAAATAAAATGGTTAGGGTATCAAAGAATTGGATGGTTTGTTTATATGAATGAATATAAACAAATTAGCAATGAAAGCACAAATTTTGGAAAAGATGATTGATGCTCAACAACATTGAATTTCAAACGAGGGTATTACCATCGAAAAATTTGTTCGTTATGAGACATGGTAATAACAAATTCAATGAGGTACTGAACCGGTGTGTGTGAATACTTTACAGTATAAAGACAAGATAATATGCAAGTATTGATCTTTAGAAACACACGGTCAGTTAAACATTAAAGCTCAAAATTGAAAAACATTTAAAATCACACTTCTAAATTCATAAAATCTTTTGAGAACCAGAAGTGGTTTAGACATTTCAAAAGCCGTTTTTCATGCTTGAAAGTTCTTCTTCTTTCAAACAATCAGAGATCTAGATTAGAAGATACTTACTTTTAAGCTCCCCCTCAAATCATGATAGAATGATTTAAGTCTTTTAAGCTCCCCCTGGATATTTGCAAAATATCCATGTTTGAACATTGAAGAACGGGTTCTGATCTATCATGTGATCAGAAGCCATCACCTTTACTCCCCCTATAAATTATGCATCTAAAATATGTCAGTGAAAAAGCACAAGATAGAGATCAAATACAACTCCCTTTTGAATTGTAGACTGTCATATCTTAAGTATATTGTCAATGAAAAAGCACTGATAGAGATCAATACAACTCCCTTGTGAGATGTAGACCGTCATATCTTATCGGATGCAAAGTACAGGAGTAGAGTATTTTGATCACTGAAGTACGAGTCCTAAACTGTTGTGTTTAGAAGTCAAACTCGGTTGAAGTACGGGTCCTAAGCTGACTTGCTTAGAAGCCTTGGTCTTGACATTTAAGTCCGGGTTTTGAACTGTTTTGTTCAAAAGCCAAAGTTCTATGCTCCCCCTTAAACTTTGGGAGCCTGCAACACAAATTTAGCTTTTGGTACCCACTGGTATTTGGGTCCTGAAGTGTTAGTTGCAGTTCTTGTGGGGGTAATATAATAAGAACCATACCATAAATGATCACTCGTTTTGTGAATATGATCATGTGTACAGCAGTAAGAACAATAGTATTTCTTACCTGATAGCCTGATTAATTGATCTCTCGGGTAGATATGATCAGGTTTACCGTTATGTGCATTGTTCTTCTTGGCTTTGTGTGTATGTACACATGATTTCTTTCCTTTCAGCTCATCTTTCTTCTCATCTTTAATTGGTTTCTTCTTCCAGACCATTTCCTCTTCCTTGTATCTTCTTCTTCTTTGATGTGTACCTGAACCATCTATATTTCTATCATAGAAAAGGTTAGTACTACGAATCTGATCAAAAGATTTAACCGATCTCTTAGAAGATAGTTCAGATAACTTGACCGTCAGCTTTTTAATCTCAGTCTCAAACATGCTTCTTTCTTCTTCAAATCCCTTCTCAGCATCCATTCTCTGGTCGGATATTTCTTTGAAGAATCCCACATTCTTTTGTTCAATTGCCTTTTTCTCCTTGCTAAACTTTTCTCTTTCCAAAATAAGTACTTTCTCAAAATCAGAAACTTGTTGAGAAAACTTTATGCACTTAAGCTCAACAGTCTTCTTTTCTTCAAAACACTTTCTTGAAAAATCTGAGAACTTCTTTGAAAATCCTTTCTTTTCATTCTCAAAATCAGATTTGTCTGTAGCAAGCTTTTGCTCCAAATCAGATATTCTCTTTTGAAGATCAGCATTAGCATCTTTCAGAGTTTTAATCTTTTCCTCATATCTTTCAACAGAGACTGCTTGCTGAGTTTTATCTTCCAACTCAGAAATCTTTCCTTTTAGCTCAGACACAACCTTTGGCCCTAACATCATCCATTCAAGATAGTTCCATAATTCCTTTCCTGTTGACTTGAATAAATCTTTTCCTGTCGACTTGTAGATATTTGTGTGACCAGAAATATCATGAAAAATACTTTTCAACAAAAAACTTCGAGCTAAACTATCAGCACTCATTCTTTTCTCCTGTTCCTCAGTACAATCTTCTGTTGGAGTTTGAGGTTTCATCTCTCCTTCAGTCAATGATAATCTGATATAGCAACTTAGCTCATGTTTATCTACATAGTTGAAAAAATCAACTTTCCACTGCTCGTATTTTCCTTTGAGTAATATTGGTGAACTCATCCTGTTTCAAATTTTTTTTGACAAAATGATCGTTAGTTGAAATGAATTCAAATACAAAATTCAGACAATCTAACTGAAAGTACAATATTTCTTCTCTCAGAAAATATTGAATGAGAAATCAGCTTGATAAGAATGATCGTTCCCAAACAATTCAGAAAAATTTGACTGAAAGTCAAACTTAGATCACAAAAAAAAAATTCAGAAAAATTTCTATCTCTGGAACTCTTAGATCACTGAAACTTCTCTCAAATTTCTTGAACTTGAACTTGCTGATCACACACCACCGATTGAATTTGATTCCTCACTAACTCTTAAACTGGCGCAAATCAAACTGAAGTTGATGGCGCAAATTATGATGTTACACTTGTTTTGCGTGAAGATAAGGTGACGCAAGAAAGAATTTTCCGCGAACTGTTGGTGGCGCAAGAACGAGTTTTTCGCGAAACGAAGGTGGCGTAAAACAACCAAGGGTGGCGCAAAATTTGAATTTTGCGCCAATGGTGAGTGGCGCAAAGTTGGATTAGTAAACTTGATGGCTGGCGCAAATTTAATGGTGTTGACTCAAACTTTGAATCAACTTTGAATAGCGCAAATCAAGCATCCTGCAAATCAAATGTATCACCACCGATTGCTATTAAAGCCACCGCCCCATTAAATCAAAGCCACCAATCACAATCAATTGATTTTCATCAACAAATTGAATCTGATTGCTATTAAAGATTTTCATCAATTGATGTAATATCAAAGCCACAACCACCTCCCCATTAAAAAATATCAACCAATCAAATTTGATGAAACAACAAATTCATCCACCAATTTCAAAATCAATCCCACAAAAAATTAACACTTTATGGCGCAAAAGTAATCAAATTTTTTCAATGGGTGGCGCAAATGATGAGGTTTGCGTGAGAAGTTATTGGCGCAAATTTTGAATTGGAATTAACAATCCACAGCCATTAACAATCCACCGTCCCATGATGTTGGTGCAGATTTTGATGATGAAACCTGCAAATCACTGAAATCTTACACAATCATGATCGATATTAATACTAAAACATATTTAATATCAATTTCTGATTAAAAACAACAAATCATAAAAAATTCGATTCATACAGTGTTTGAAAATTTCTATCAACAAAAATCAAAAAATCTCAAAATTGAATCTAATTTTGTTGTTAATTCGTGAAACTTTGTGAACAACAGTGATTCTCAAACAACAATCGAACCCAATGGAATCAATTTTATGTTCAATCAACAATTAATCAAAGAAAATTTGATTCATCAGAGAAATTCCAAAAGTCGACTGCGTTCTTGATTTTTTTCAAGAAAAATCCAATTTTTTGATCCAAAATTCCAGAAATTAATCCAATTTTCTATGCAAATCTCTTCTGAAAATTGTTTGGTACGGCTCTGATACCAATTGTGAATGTAAAATCCCAATCAATCAAGCATTTCTCAATCAAGAATCAACAATTAAGAACTAGAGAGAGAAAGTAGAGAGAGAAAGTAGACCTGCCATATATCTCACAATACAGAATTTACAATAACGTTCTTTCTACATTCTTTTTCCAAAGCATAAGGAATAAAACCTATTTATACCCACTATCTAAACAAAAACTTACAAGCTAAGTAAACTAAACAACTTGACTAAACTTTGACATTGACAATGTTGACTTTACAACTTTGACTTTCCTATAAAATCTTGGATACAATATTTTGACCTAACAAAAGTCAATTCCTTCTTCATGTCGATATCCTTGAGATACAAGTCTAGCCTTGTTCTGGATCACAGTGCCTTCTTCATCCATCTTTTTTCGGAAAACCTACTTGGTTCTAATGATGGTTTTCTTAGGAGGACGAGGAACAAGTCTCCATACTTTACTTCTCTCAAATTGGTAAAGCTCTTCTTGCATGACGGTTATCCGACATAGATCAACCAAAGCATATTCAATTCAATTTGGTTCAATGAAGGATAGGAAGTTCACATAGAGACATATATTTCCTACTCTTCTTCGAGTTTGAACTCCAACTTGTTGACCATCGATAATTTGGTCAATTGGGTGATCTTTTGTCCACTTAGTGGTTGGTGGAAGAGGTAGAGACAACATTTACTGAGGTTGAGAGGAAGATGGGAGATCGATAGGAATGATGGAAGAAGGTTCAGGTTGAATGAGATTGGGAATAATAGGATTAGAGGGATTTTGATCTTCGGGAATGACTATTTGAAGATCGGGGATTGAATTTGAGGTAATAGGTAGATCACCATTTTGATGAGAGGTATCTAGAGCGAATGAAGTAGATGGATTAGAGCTAGTAGAAGGATTTTGAGAACCTTCAACGACACATGATGAAATCCACCGATTTAATTCATCATTATCACATGAAAGGGATGATGACTTATGATCATCAAACTTCACATGAATAGATTCATCAATGTTTTATCCGAAGATTGTAGACTCGATACACTTTTGAAGAGAGAGAGAGAGAGAGAGTAGCCCACAAAGATTCTTTCATCAGCCTTAGGATCAAATACCAAGATTCTACCGCTCATTTAGAATGAAGCAGACACATCTAAAGACATGGAGAAAACCAATGCTGGTTT
The DNA here is from genome assembly GCA_954870635.1 of Arctium minus. Lineage (NCBI taxonomy): Eukaryota > Viridiplantae > Streptophyta > Magnoliopsida > Asterales > Asteraceae > Arctium > Arctium minus. Next base: position 151,702,935 of record OX941081.1, read on the forward strand.
TTCGGCCATAGAAGACTTCATAGGGAGTCTTGTTGTGTCTTTTCACAACCACCGAACAATTTTAGGTGAAGCAAGCAGTGTTGATTGCTTCAGTCCAAAAATAGGTAGGTAGGTTTGATTGACTTAGCATAGATCGGGCAACTTCACATAGGATTCTGTTCTTTCTTTCCACAACTCCATTTTGTTGAGGAGTTCTGACAGCTGAGAATTTTTCTGAGATCCCTTTGTCATTGAAGAATTCTTCCAAGGTACTATTTCTGAATTTGATACCATTATCACTTCTTACAGATCTCACAAGTTGACCGTTCAGTATCTCCAATTTCTTGATGAATTTTATGATTTCTTCAGTGGTGTCACTTTTGTACTTGAGAAAAGATACCCAAGTATAACGAGTGAATTCATCAACAATTACAAGAATGTACCTTTTTCCACCGAGGCTAGGAGTGCTGACTGGTCCACATAGATCCATATGAAGCATTTGAAGAGGAAGGGAGATTGAGAAACATTGCTTGGATTTGAAGGATGTCTTGTCAGCTTTCCTTTTTTACAGGCTGCACATAACTTTTCTTTGACAAAAGAAAGTTTTGGCATACCAGAGACCAAGTCTTTGTTAGAGAGAATATTCAACGTCTTGAAGTTTAGATGAGACAGACATTTATGCCATAGCCAGTTCTTTTTGGTCGATTCTTCAGATATGAAACAAATATTTGACCTAGTGGAACTCTGACCCATGTTTATGACATAAACATTGTCCTTTCTAACCCCTGATAATACAACTTGGTTGTTTTTATCGATGATAGTGCAGACACACAGCTTGGAGGTGACAATGTATCCTAGATCACATAGTTGACCGATGCTTAAGAGATTGTGCATCAGACCTTCAACATATGCCACTTTATTGAAGGTGACGGAACCATTTGAGAGTGTTCCATAGCCTTTAGTGAAACCTTTAGAATTATCTCCAAGGGTTACGAAGGGACCCTTCTTAGACATATTAATAAGGAGAGATATGTTGTCGGCCATATGTCTTGAGCACCTACTATCTAGATTCCAGATTTGTTGATGCTCAAACACCTGCAATCATAGATAAATTAGTTCTTTGGTACCCATTTTGAAGTGGGTACTTTAGGGTTAGAAGAAGAAGAGGAAGAGGAAGAGTCATCAATGTTCTTTCTTTCAATATGTTCCTTTGGACAATCCTTTGCCAGATGAAAAGTATCACCACAATTATAACATTTTCCGCAAATGAAATTTTTCTTTGAAATTTGACCAAGATCCTTGCCTTGACTTTTAACATTAATTTTAACATATTTTGAAGAAGAAGATAAGAAGCTAGGTTTGGACCCAAGAATCCCTTTTTCAGAATTGGGAAGAGATGAACTAGAGATCTCTTAGATTTAGATTTCTTTAAGTTTACTGATCGGGGAATAAATTTGGTGGGGAGAATAGGAGGTTCGATTTTGGAAAAGTGAGAGGACAATTTTCTCCTTAAGGGTAAATCGACAAAGGCTACCAATTTTCCTTTCTCAGAGATTGAAAACTTCTTCACAGAAGGTTGAGAGTTTCTATTTGGTATCTTAGAGGGTTTTGGAGCAAAAAAAAGAAGAGATCTCATCAATGTTCAAAGATTTTAGAAGATCATGGATTGGTTTGGCAAGATCATTTGAGCCTTGAGCCTCCTCATTTTGAGTTTGAGGAACAATTTCCTTGGCCTTAATGAACATGTCGAATTTTAAAGCTTCAGAAAGTTCAGAGGAGTCCACAAAATGAGAGTCACTTGAATCAGAATCGGTAGACTCATAGAAAGAAGGAAGTTTAGAACAAGAAGAAGGAGCTTGAGCAAAAGATGGATCAATATCCATTTTTCCAAATCCAAGATTGGATTTGTCATCACAGGATATTTGATCTTAAAAAATCTTTTCGAGATTCTTAGAGGAGCTTGTCCATTTTCTTGCTCTTTCTTGAGACATTTAAACATCTTATTTTTCTCTTTTGCAAGAATAAAGTTGATGGTTTTCAAATCTTCAAGTTCAACTTTGATTTTGTCAAAATGCTTCAGTTGTGAAAGACATATTTGAAGTTGAGAAGAAAGTGATTTTATTTGAGCATTAGCCTTTTTCTTAACATCTTTTGCATTATAGTAATCAATGGTTAAGGAGTCAAAGGCCTCAATCTTTTCAGAATCAGTAAGAGAATAAAAGGGATGTACCTGAGGAGAGGAAGAAGAACACTCAGTTGAGACTAGAGCAGTTGACGTGACATGTCCTTCGGGTTCTTCTATGTCATTTATCTTAGCCATCAGACATTTGTTAGAGATGTCCTTATCACTTTCTGAGGTGGGCTCATCTACCCAGTCATGGGTTTCAGCCATCAGACTTTTACCCTTTTTTCAGAATGCTTTTGTTTATCTCCTTCTCTCTCTCTTGCACTTGGGCTTGTACTTTTCGGCGCGTTCAATATTTTCTTTAAGAGAAGTTTGAGCGAATTTTCGAGAGGGAGACCAACTAGAGATGTCAGGTCTTGATCTTCTCGATTTTGAGGTGTTTTAGTTAGAATAAGAGGTTCTTGATCTTCCCATATGTTTGCTTCTACACTCAGAAGCAAAGTGTCCTTTCTTACCGCAATTGTAACACTCTTCACTAGATTTATCGGCAGAAGATCTTTTTGAGAAAGATGAAGAAGATTTTCGGCCAAACATAGATTTGCCGGAAGAAAATCGATATTTGAACTTTGAATAACCAGCTAGCATGGCCATTCCATCAGTCAAATGGTCAACAGAGGTTTCTTCACCTTCATCATCGGCATCACTTAGATATACCTTCGATTGGTGATTTGATTCCTCTAGACTTTCATGATCTGATTCTTCAGAAGGGTAGGTGATTCTTGGAATGCCCATAGCTTTCTTGGAAGTGTCACCGATAAGAGCTACAGAGGATATTTTTTTCTGTTTTATGACAGTCTTCCTTTGGATCTTAGTTTGTTCATAGTTGAAAAGAGATCCATATAAGATAGTAAGAGGCATATGATCAAGATCCTTGGTTGTCTTGATACAAGTACATATGGTCTCCCAAAAACCGGGAAGACCAACCATAAATTTGCACAGGACTTCCTCGTTGTCATACACTCGACCCAACAACTTTAGGTCGTTTAGAAGACTGTTAAAATGGTTATAACCGTCAGAAAGAGATTCTCCTTTTCATAAGAAAATAGTTCATACTTTCTGACAAGAGCAATCTTTTTGCTCTTTTTGACTTCATCTGTTCCCTCATAAAGGATACAGAGCGTTGACCACATTTCCTTGGCAGTAGATAGATTCACCAAAGAGTGATAAACTTCACCAGGGAGGGAGAGAGCAATGATGGTTCTGACCTTAGTGTCAAGAGCGACGAGACGCTTGTCTTCATCATTATACTTGCTAGGATTTTTGAGAATATAGCGACTAATTGCAGCAGATTTTTCTTCATCCGAAGAATCATCAGAAGCATCCTCAACAATGGTTTTCTGAGTGTCAAGGCGAGTCTGTTGGGTGTCAAAGCGAGCCCAGACTCTATGGATAATGGGTCCCTCACGAAGAATAATGATGTATCTGTTGTCAACTCCTTCCAAGAAGAGCATCTTACGACTTTTCCACAAAGAGAAGTTATTGGGATTGAACTTAGGTGGTTTGGCTATAGAGCCATTATCGTATGAAGTAGTAGAGCGATTTTGAAGAGAAGAGCCATTGTTTGTGGAGGAAGATGATGTCATTTCTGATCAAGTTTATTGAATTAAACTGACCTGCTCTAATACCACTTGTTAGTCCTAACAAGAAATGGCAAAAGTAAACAAGTATTGTAGAAGGGGGGGGGGGGGAGGTGAATACAATACTAAAAAAATTACTTAATTTAATTCTTTATTGATAATAAAATCAAGGATTACACACATAAACCTTTTAAGATCGTTGTGAAATAGAACAAAAAAAAAATCTATCCTCACAATCTTTCACTTAGAAAACAGAATACTAACACAACTTAAAACACAAAGAACAAAGCTATGAAGTTTTGAGAGAAGAATATGTCTGCCGATTTTGCTTGAGTGCACTTAGATCTCTTCAAAAAACGTAACCTTGCATGGGAGGGGTCTTCACCTTTAAATACTACCATGTGCAATAAATGCATGGGACACTTGTCACAATAGGATTGAAAGTCAGATATGTCATTTAAAAAGACAAATTGTCCTTTTTGTCACATCATGGGACAGAGTTGACCTTCAAACTTTGTTGTAGACAACGCCTGAAAAAGGTGTAAAAGACAAACATCATTTTCCTGGTTCTTCAAAGAATATTCCCATCACTTCATGATTTGGTGAAGATTTTCTTGGCAAAAGGACAAAGGAGGATCCTCTAAATTGAGGATCCTCACGATTTGTCATGAGGATATCGGCAGGAACAACTTAGTTGATGTTGAGAAGTTCATTTTCAATCTACATTGATAGATTCTCTTCTTCTTGATTTCGGCTGATCTTCGACTTCATCGATCTTTAAAAGCATGACTAAGCTATTACAAAGAACCTAAAAATTATCGAAGTACAGAAGATGTTTTTCAAAGATTATGAATGAGATCGGGAGGTCATCTTCAAATCTTTGGTGACCCAACAGATGATACATAATGTTTTATTGTTTTGGGACTCGAGATCACATATTCTTATCGGATTTGACATACTAACACAAGTGTCACATCTTGTTAAAACTTGGAGGTTGAGCTTGCATTCATTGATTTGAGTAAGTTCACGACACGTTTAGGATCAAATCAATATAATTTAAGTATTGTTTTTTTTCTTTCCAAATTGAACTATGGAATGTGGATACAGAAACACATTCCTTCGACTATTTGTGTTATCATGGTCAATTTCGTTTTTTCTAATTTGGTTCAACACTTTATGAATGCAAAGCCATTAAAAAGGTCATCCATGATGCATAGACTTCAAAAAGAAGAATTCTATTGGTAGGCACCAAAGCAGCTAGAAAATGTATTAGCACTTGAAAGTATTTTTAAACAAAAGAATATGTCATGTATCCAAAGGCTATGAAAGCTAAAGGGCTTTATCCTCACCATAGATTTAAGCCTACATCTTCAAGCAATATCATGAGGTATTCTCCATTGTTCTAACGACCATAAGTGGTTTAGAAAATGTCAACAAGATAATACATTTAAGAGTTTTAAACTAAAGGTTGATATTACTAAGTCCAATTTTAAATGTTTCTGATATATGCATGAGAGGTGGGCATGAGAGTCCGAAAACCAATTAAGGTTCACATTCAAACTTGTACATTGTGGTTGGTAAAGAGAAATTGGGTAAAGATTGGTTATACCCTCTCGGCCCTTATTAGGTACACTTTTTTTCAATGACTGATTAATAAAATAGTTATAGTAAAACCTGTTACTGTTAACATATTATGAACATTTTTCCTTACAAAAAGGCACCACATGTCACTCTCGCATTGTTAAGTGAACAGGTTATAGTCGGGTCTTAAGGATTGGTTAAACCAAGCCATATCAGTTATAGATTTTGCTACGAACCGGTTAACAGATTGAGCCGATTATGCCATAACTGGTGATGTGGTTATTTTTTTTTTATCACAATCAATTATGATCGATTTTATATGCATGTATGTAGGTGCTTATTTGTTATCATCTGTATCAATCTCATAATATTTTCTTTGAAATCATGATTGGTGTTTGGATTTTATAAAATATATTTCATTCTTAACGAAATATCTTGTAAAAGGTTATTAAAGCATCTCCAACAATTATGTTAAAATAGAATTTTTGATGATTTTAGAGATTTTTTTGATCCAACAACTATTTATATCTATACTATATTATAAAGATGACATAAAAAACTCTTAAAAACAAGTCTTAAAGCTTAATATACCGCTATTTAATGCTAATTACTTAAAAAACAGCCATAAAAGTTATATGTACTACATTTAATGCTATTCATTAATTTTCAATCATTATCTCTAACTATTTTAACTCCCCTAAAATCATTTCCCACTTTAACTCCCCCAAAATAACTCTCAACATATTTTAGATATAAAAAATCTAAAATATAATTAAAAAATATTACAGAATATTTTATAAAAAAAATTATATTATTAAACCAAAATAAATTACATTATATTATTAAGTCTAAATTAAACAAATTTATATAAAAAAATCATTATCATTCTCTCACAACCATCCAAAATCATAATGTAAATCGACAAAAAACAGAAAATTAAATGAAACATTAAAATCGTGATGTATCTAGCTGTATTGCACGAGTACACTTCTAGTTGTATGATAAAATAGATAAAAAAAAGAGAGAAAAGATAAAAATCTCCAAATTCAAAGAAATCACTAAAGCTCACCATTTAAGAAAAAGAAATATTTTAATTTTTTCACCAATAAGAGGTATTGAAGTAAAATATTTAGGAAAGATAAATAATATTTTATTAATGTATAGATTATTTTAATACTATAATCAATGCTACAATCACTAAAATATAATAACTGTTAAAGTTGAAAATAATTTTTTAAAAACTCCCTTTTAAAAAAAATACATCATAGAAAGAAATATAACATTGATCGAACTCAAAACTAAAGCCATATGGTAGACTAGTACTACGAGCCAGGCTCAAGTAAGCGGCTAAATAGAAAGCACGAAGGAAACATGGTCAATAAATGATAAATGGCTCAAGTGCTAGGGGTGTACAAAAAAATTTCAACCCGCGAAACCCGCCCAACCCAAACCGCTAACAACCCAATTAAACCCAACCCGGCAAACCGTCAAACCGCCCACCCGCCAAACCGCTAACCCGTAAATTAAGAGGGTTGAAATTGGGTTACGATTTGTTCAACCTGCCCAACCCGCTAACCCGCTGCTAATATATAATTTTTATAAAATTATATATATATATAATACAAGAATAAAAAACAACTAGTCTATTTAAGCAAATTTATAGCCCAAACTATATTATATACATTATATATATATATATATAATACATTTTACTTAACTGAACAAACTAATGGAGGATTGTTCGTGTTCTTTCATTAAACTTAACCAAACAAATGAATGAACACGAACGGTAAAAGAACCTAATTTTTTGTGTTCATGTTCGTTCGTTAAAAAATGTGTTTGTTCGTGTTCATTTACATTTGTTCGTTAAGATGCTAAATGAACATAAACGAACGAACACAAATGAACGAAAAAATAAAATCATTAATCATCATTTCGTTCCGAAATAACATAACAAAATGAAAAATCGGGTAAATTTATGAATAATAAAAAAAGGATTCTTAAATTTTAATATAATTAATGATTTTACATATTAATATCATAATATATATATATATATAAACAAACGTAAACAAACAGACATTAACGAACGTAAATGAACGAACAAACTCATTGTTCATATTCGTTCATTTAACTAAACGAACAAAAAAATGTATTCATGTTCGATCAATTCTTAAATAAACGAATATAAAACGAAATTCTCCCGAACGGTTCGCCAAACGTTTGGTTCATTTACATCCATAGCACAACTAAATGCTAACCAAATAACCTCTTGGTTCGCTAAACGTTTGTATATATTCTTAGTAGTATTTATCGTACTTCATTTTACAATTTTATGTAAACTACTAAACCGCCCAACCCGTCAAAACCCGCAAGGGTTGGGTTGGGTTATACTTTTGAATGGGTTGGGTTGAATTGAGTTTTTCCAAACCACCATAATTGGGTTGGGTTATAAAAATGTGCAAAACCGCCCAACCCAACCCGCATACACCCCTATCAAGTGCGCCGATCGTACCACGCCATTAATATTTTCTTTTTTTAATTTCAGCGCACATCCTTTTCATTGGTTGTTTACCACCAAATAGTAAAATAACAAATAATTAACAAAAATAAAAAAGTACATAAATACCCCTTACACATTCAATATTTCATTTTACCCCCTATCTTTAGCTATCATTGTCATTTCAAACTCACAAGTCACAACATCTAATCATTATAAAATCGTAATGTTTATCGAACCAAAAATATTTGAAATTTAAACAACCAACTGGAAAAAAAAATAAAAAATACATTTTGTATGTCACAAAATAGAAAATCAATCTAATAAACATCTGGTTTAAAAGTATCAATTACGATACAAGATGAACATAAGACAACATAAAATATTAGCATGACATATATATGTACATCTTTTTTAAATTGTTTTTGACATTGATCTACATTGACTCACCATCTTACAAAAATGCATAATCCACATTTATAGTTTTCTCATGATATTAACATCATGTGCAGGTCCGTTCCTGACATTTTATAGGCACTGGACGAAATGTAAAAATGGGCCCTCGATAACTATGAAATTATTTTCAATAAATTATTTATATCTTCAAAATTAACATTGAATTCATGAAATACTAATAATTCATATAAAACCGTTTTTCCCGGTATTTCTAGCGCAAGATCAATTAATAATTATTTCTAACTTAACATTATCTACCATATCATTTTTACATAACATCGTCAATCAGTTCTACCATTAAAGACATCTTATAATATACCTTTAATATATAAATTGAAATCATTTGACGTCATTATGTTGACAGTAACACTTTAAGTAAATCAACATAAATCAGTTGATATTCCACATGTTTCCTGATGTTCATGTTTTTCATCATCATTTTAAACTTTTAGGGTTGAAACAAACTTTTTAAGAACCATCAATCTTAGAACTAAAAGTCCATGTTGGTTATAGTTTGAAATCTTATTCTTGTTTTAAAGATAGGAGAGTACTTAAGATTCATGCACCCAATATTAGGTAATAAGGAGTCAATAATGTATGAAAAAAGAAGTATCTTTGAAATCCTAAATATAGATATATGTTGGATCGTCTCATATAGTTTGTTAATTGTTTTCAAAAGGTATGAGTTATCTTAGTTAATAACAATAATTCTACTATATTTTAACACAATAATAAAATTCATGCAGATGGAATAATGAAAAGTGTATGTGCAAAAATAGTTTTTAGATATTAGTACTAAATAAAAAAAACTTAAAAAAAACAATAAACAATACTATTAAAATGAAAGACTAAATAACCTTTTACAAATTTTCTTGTCCAATGTTGTTAATTAATACATGGTTGAGCTCTTAATATAATGTTAAATTCTTTTTTGATCCTATTATATATTAATTTTTTTTGTCTTTTTTATTTACAAATTTTTAACTACTAATATATAGTATATACAAAAAAATTGGGCCCTTATTTCCTTTGGGCCCTGGGAAGCGTGAGAAGTGGATTTGAACCGTTGATTTCTTTTAATCGCAAGCCCTCTCATGAATTGCGGCTTAGAAGAAAATTGATCTGGTGAATCTCGGTACATCTCATCCTAATGTGCGTCCATTTCTCATCCAACGGTCGATAACAATTTCTCACACTTCTCACCATTAACTCAAATTCTCACTGGAACCCAACACTGATCATGTATATATGAAGACATGCAAAGCCTCCACTTAACCACTTTATTTTATTTTTCCACCGGGGATGTTTGGATATATTGCAAATTTTAATATTGTAACTTGAAGTCATATACGGTGACTGATAACCCTCATTTTTTAGGGTTATTTGTTACTCTTTTCCGTCATTTTATTCACCTTTCTAGCCACTTTTGCTTCCATCTCTTTCCTTTGGTCTATAAAGTTTGCAAATATGATGAAAACACCAAATGATGCATTTTATCAAAGAAAATCTCGTTTTTGTGGGACTGTGGGCACTGTCTGCCCTCCGAGGGCACCCGAGGATGCATACAGTATTTGTTGCGTATTTGTATCGTATTATGGGGGTATTGCAGTATTAAAGGTTGGATTATATCTGATAAAAGATGGTGGATGCTAGCTGGAAGATTCCTCAATCATTGTACTCTTTTGTCTAGTGGGTAATAACCATTGGGTATTACCCATTGGGTAAAAGCCTAGTTTTTTAGTATAAATAGGTTGTTAAGTTCACCATTTAAACCACACCATCAACCTTCTCCAGCTCTATTAACTCTCTCTTTGGAAGAGTTTTGGAACTAAGAAAGTTGCTTTTAATTTTAAGCATTTAGTTTCTTGTATTTTCGTTTCTGCCCTCAGCTTCCCGCTGTGGGCACGTCTGTAGCTAACTTTTAATTTTATGCAAGTAGTATAACAAGTATTTCATTTATTCCTTTACGTCTTTTGTTACTTCCAAGTCTTTTATTATTCTTATGCTCTTTACTTTTATGCTCTTTATTTATATGTTTTTTTATTATTATGCATTTTATTATTATATCTTTTATTATTATGCATTTTATTATGAACTAACCATCTTTTGGGTAAGGGTGTGAGCCAACTTGAGACTAGTAGGCAACACTTGGGTGTGGCCATCGTTACTAGCTCTTGCGCTTAGTCACTTAAGTCGAGACTTAAACTCAACGCTGATAAGCCGATCACTTTGAAGTGTTAATATTAGATCTAGACCTCGAGAGGGGCGGATTCGAAATACGGCTTAAGGGATGCACAAAGATTTGAGAGAATATTTGATAATCACGTAGAGATACGGGTTCTGCATGATTTATTACGATTCACACGTCGGAGGAGATTTATATCACAAAGAGATTTGGGTGTAAATCTCCGCACCGGTAGAACTTGATTTTTTATCAACGTAATTAAATCGGTAAGATTAAGAGTTGGTAACGATGGACACTTTATGGGCATTTTGTAGGACCGGTCTTTAAAAATTCACTTTCGAGAGATCGGGATTTTTATAGACTTTTCGTACTACAAAAGACCTAACCATTTGTTACTACGCCCATCTCAAGAAAAACTTACACCCGTACCCATTTCTTTAATTATAAATTTTATTCCGTACTCTTAGCATTAATCAACCATCAAACAAATATTTTTCCCAAACTCGAAACTTGTGCAAGAAGTTCATGAAAATCTCTGTTTCTCAGTAAGTCAGTCCCTGTGGATACGATACTCGGTACTTGTACCATTATATTACTTGTAGCGATTCTAGTGAAAGTATATACTTGTGCTCTCACTAGGTAATACTGTGCCCCCGCTGTGCAGTACACGATAATCTGCTACCAGTGACTTTGGTATATTTGACATGACATGACATAACGTAACATGACTCAATGTTTCATGTTTGACAGAAAGTTTATGTAGAACAGACAGGAATAAGGTGGAGCAGACGTGTTCCACCTCTATCCTATAGAACAGTGTGGAACAATGCGGAACGAACTTGTATTTTACTTATAACCTCAAAATAAAACATCCAATACGCTTTCCTCTTTGCTTTTTATTCATTCTTTAAATTTTATTTATTGTATTTTATATTTTTTAAACTTCACTTATTGATCTCAAAATATTATTTTTTTTATGATTTTTATGTTTTGTTAATTTATGTAATTTATTAAATATTAATGAAAAATAATAATATAGAAAACATATAACGTAAAAATTGGAAACTACATAAACTTTTTATTTTGATGACGTTTTAATCTTTTTGACGAAAACTTTCTAATGATATATTTTGTTATACAACCATTTATTTTATTATAATTTAATAAATTACATAAATTAATCAAAATATATAAAAGATATAAACAACTCAATCACGGTAAATTGATCATTATATCTATTTTAGTCTTGTCCAGTTTTGTCTTACCGCTACTATATGGCGATCTAAGGTTTAAGGTGGTTACAAATGTACAATTCACACTACCAGACTTGTCTTAATGCTTAACCTTAGATTTTCATCAATCTCAAAGTCGATCTCAAATACACAAAAATAATCACTAAAATCACAAACAAAATATTGCAATAATCATTTAAAAACGTAGAATTAAAACAAAATTGAAAACATGTACTTGAATTAGTGAATTGAGCTGATATAAAAGAGTTTTGGGGTCGTTTTGTAAATTTACCATAATACGAGGGTGTTTGTTTACTTTTCTGTGAAGACAAAAAAAAAAAAAAAAAGGAAAGGAAAAAACAGGAATTCATTTCCATTTCTCCATCGGAGGCATCTTCACTGTCGCTGTGGTTTTCTGCAAGTGTTTGCCTTCAAGAATAACCACTCTACATACTCTCTACCCTTCTCTCTCTAGATCTCTCACTCTCCAGAGATTATCTAGAGTTTTTGTTTCTCCGGTGGGTTGAAAATTCTCACCTGGCGGCGAGTCAATCAAATCAAATCCCTAATAGATCATAACCGCATCTGATCTGCCGTCTTTTTAAACTCTCTCGCCGTCACCATGGCGGCCGCTAACGCTCCGATCACTATGAAAGAGGCACTTACGGTATCTCTCTCTCTCTCCGTAAATCCTAATTTCATTTTGTGCTTATAGATTGATAGATTGGCAATCCTATTGTTCGAAACCTAGCTCCGGTTACGCAGTTTCGTCCATTTTGTAGCCTTTTGGACTTCTACCCTAGTGAATTGGAATGGCATAATCAGTTTTTGAACTTCTTCGATCTCGTGTTGTTTAGATTTGTTAGATAAGCCTTTTGGACTTCTACCCTAGCTCCGGTTACGCAGTTTCGTCCATTTTGTAGCCTTTTGGACTTCTACCCTAGTGAATTGGAATGGCATAATCAGTTTTTGAACTTCTTCGATCTCGTGTTGTTTAGATTTGTTAGATAAGCAGATGTACCGTATACGTTCTCTATATATATCTAAAGCTTAGTTCAAAAAATTTAAACGCACTTCGATAATTCTCAACCTAGCTCAATTTGGACGATTACATCGTTTAGGAACATTTTGGGTTTATTTAGGGTTAATCTGACTAGAAGTGATAAACTTTGCTGGCTTTTTCACTCTCGTATTGTTTAGATTTGCGAGATAAATGGAACCTGTATGTGGTATATTTCCAGATCTGTGGAACAAAATGATTGATATGTTTCTGAAAGCATAATTCACAGTGATCTACTTGTGCACGGAATTATTTCTTTGTTTTTGATTTGTATGATGTTGTTGCAGTTGCCAAGTATAGGGATCAACCCACAGTTCATTACATTTACCAATGTTACAATGGAGTCGGATAAGTTTATATGTGTTCGTGAAACATCACCTCAAAATAGTGTGGTGATCATCGACATGAGCATGCCAATGCAGCCATTGAGGAGGCCAATTACCGCTGACTCGGCTCTTATGAATCCGATTTCCAGGATTCTGGCTCTAAAAGGTACAATTTATTCTTTATTAGGCCATGGCTGTGAATATAATTTGGTTGGTTGTCCATTCTGCTTTTTCTAATAAATGTGGCTTACCGGCTTATCCTTTGATGAATGAATTGCACTTGTATCTGTTTTTATGCTTTGGTGCGACTTTGCATCTACTGAACTATCGTTCTTACATTAGGATTATCTTGTTGCACTGGCATGCTTGCATGTCCTGTTTCCTAGTATTGTTAAAAGAAATCTGTGTAGCAGACTTTGTCACTAAAGGATTGCCAAATGCAGAACCTGAAAAACGTTTTCTGGCAATTATTTGAAAACATTGAAATATACCAGAAACTTATTGATGTTACTACAGCTTTGCATACAAATCAAGTTGCAACTCGTAATAAGGTCCTTCAAGAAATAGTGAGGTCAGTTTTAGCCATATAGCTGATGAACAATAACTTTTTTGAAGCTCAACTTCCTGGGACTACTCAAGATCACCTACAGATATTTAACATTGAGATGAAAGCCAAAATGAAGTCTCATCAGATGCCTGAGCAGGTGACAAGTTTATGCATTAATATCATTCAGTGATTTGTAACTTTGCTACCTTTTTTCGGCTAACACTGATGTTTATGTGAATTGTGACCTTATTACAATTCCGTCTTCAGGTTGTCTTTTGGAAGTGGATTACACCTAAGATGTTGGGCATGGTAACCCAGACCTCAGTATATCATTGGTCAATTGAAGGTACACTACCTATATATATCCTGTAGTGACATTACTTGATGTTTCCTTTTGTTGTGGGATGTGTAAGCTAGAGGCTATAACTTCTAAACACAATCTCTCACTCTCTTTATACAGGTGATTCTGAACCTGTTAAGATGTTTGATAGAACAGCCAATTTAGCGAACAATCAGATAATTAATTACAAATGCGATCCATCTGAGAAATGGTTGGTGTTGATTGGAATTGCTCCTGGCTCACCTGAGGTTTGTTGTATTTTGGTTATGCTTTGATTATATTGATTTTTTTTAATTATTTGAAGATTATGTTATATGCTTATCCATGGTGTTCCAGTGGATTATTTTATCTTCAAGGGTTGCAATTTGATGTGATGTAATCCAATGACCATATTCAACATCATTTTATTTGACATGAGGAATCCCTGTCATTTGCTTTTTTGTGGGTTAGACGCCCTGTTTTGCACTCTGTTGAACCCAAGTCATTGAATTAACCAGGACAACCCACGTACAAATTGCTCTGTTTTTGGTGACAAGTGCACATAAAATCTCTTATGATGTAGAATCTAGTATGCTTTAATTGCATGGGTTATCTTTATTTTGGTTGTTCACCGCCTTTCAAGGTGTTTTTTTACTGTTGATAATCGTAGAATGCTTTGTGAATTGACATTTCTTGGATGTCATTTAATTGCAAGAAAAATTTGATTGTAGCCTTTTTGACTGCATGCAAATGTTTACGTGACTGACCAACATAGTTGTTAAAGGCGCAAGGCGCAAAGGTGTCCTGGGGCCTAAGGCGCAGGCGCGGGCCTCACGAATGCGAGGCGCAACGAACAATAAAATAATATATATATATAAATCTATATATATATATTATATTATATATATATACACACACTGACACACACATAAATACATACATACACACATAGTAATACACAACTCAAATACCATTATATAAAAAGTAGAAATATCAACTCAACTCAAGTACCATTACATAAAGCATAGTATACATAGTTCAATTTCAATTTCAAAAGGACGTGAGAAAGAGGTTTTGGGCTTAAAGCTGTGAGGGAGAAGAATGAGATATGGGTTGTATTTATAGGGCTTAAAGACTTGAGGGAGAAGAATAGATATGGATTTTATTTATAGGGAGAATTATCTAGTTCCTCTTTTTTATAGGAGATAAGAATGGAATAGATCATAAACTTATCACTTAACTCATAACTCCTTGTTGTAGAAGTTTAGGAGGTTAAAAGGCATCATTAATATTAAAGTTGACTTGATTATTAAGTTTTTTCTGCAGAATTCTAAGAGGCAAAGCAAGTAATTTAAAAAAAAAGATAAATATTCATGAAGCACGCCTCAGCCCAAGGCGCTGGGCCTTGGTGCGCCTTTGTAACACGCCTCGCCTTGACCTCTAAAAAGTCCAGAGCTTTGCGCCTCAGTGCCAAGGCGCGCCTCTTTTCACAACTATGCTGACCAAATTCTCAAAATTCAGACAAAGCATGGAGTATAAGCATGGCTTAGATTGGTTTCTTCATTTGTTTCAGCTGTTTGCTTTTATATGATACTACATACATGCAGACATAATGCTGTGGACTGGTACGCTTTTGATGTTTAACAAGATATTTTATACTGGTCCTTGGTGTCATCATCTTGTTTCCCTTTCTTCGTATATAGTTTTAATGGAATGGAAGTAGGTTTGTCTAGTTTGGTATCTCAGTTGATAATGTTCTTTATCTGATTATTATCATATAAGGACATATTCTTCAGAAAAGGAGATCCAACTGTGATTTCTAGGTGGACTTTTGTATAAGTCATATTAAACTTATCACCTGGTTCAGTAATTTAGATAAAATTTCATTATATTTCATCTTCTTTAACTGTCAATTTTCTTCATTTTTCGTTTGTTAATATAGCATAAAGTGTGGTTTGTTGATTGCCGAATTACCAGCTGTTATAACCTCCCTACTTTTTTAATATTAACAGAGACCTCAGCTAGTCAAAGGAAACATGCAGCTTTTTTCTGTTGATCAGCAGCGAAGTCAAGCTCTTGAAGCACATGCAGCATCATTTGCCACCTTCAAAGTATGGATTTTTCTTTCATTATATCATACATGGAAAGGGATGCTTTCCCTTTTCACCTATATATAGGTTAATGCCATCAATATTTATCACATATTCTACAGGTTCCAGGCAATGAGAATCCTTCAATTCTTATTTCTTTTGCAACAAAAAGCTCCAATGCTGGACAGGTTACATCAAAGCTGCATGTCATTGAGCTTGGTGCCCAGCCAGGTTCTATTCTCTTTACATGTCTTTTCATTCATTACAGCTTTCTTTTTGTTTGCTGTGTTTCTCTGATTCTTATAATTTAGTCCTGGAAAAGAAAAGAATCAAAGTTTTGGTAGATTGATGCTTCTCGTACGCCATTGAACTAGATGCATCAATCAACACTAAACCTGGTTAAATAAGCTCTTCTTTTGTGTCCACCTCTCTAAACGTGTTTTGAGCCATACCTTTATATATATGAGCTTCTATGCTTGTGTGGTTTAGATGAATGTATTCCTGTAGAGGTGTATCAATTAGGTTTGGTACATTGTCAAAAGCTGTTTTCATCTACATGTCAAAATGTGGGCTGCACATTACGACAATATTTTTGGTGGTTCCTTCGTCTTGCTTGTCTTCTTCTTTACATTTAGTTCTCATCTTATTTTTCCTTTCTCAAATGCAAATATTTGCAGGGAAGCCCTCTTTTACCAAGAAACAAGCAGATCTTTTTTTCCCTCCTGACTTTGCAGACGATTTTCCTGTTGCCATGCAGGTACCTCCTGTCTTTGTCATCTTTGGAATAGTTTCCCTTGTTCCCTGTATTGGTTATGTTCTTTATTAATGCAATGTCATCTATTATCTTAACATATTTGTTTTCGAATTTGCAGATATCCCATAAGTATGGTTTGATTTATGTCATTACCAAGTTGGGGCTCCTATTCGTATATGATCTTGAAACCGCTACTGCAGTCTATAGAAATAGAATTAGCCCAGATCCAATTTTCCTGACATCTGAAGCTTCATCAGTTGGGGGCTTTTATGCTGTTAATAGACGTGGACAGGTGTTACTTGCCACTGTAAATGAATCAACAATTGTGCCTTTTGTTAGTGGACAGGTCAGTACAACCTTCTTCCATTGATGATTGATATGCTTATTTTGCTTTTGGAATATGAATTCAATGTGTTATTGCAGTTAAACAACCTGGAGCTTGCTGTCAATCTTGCCAAACGAGGAAATCTACCGGGTGCAGAAAATTTGGTAAACTTGCTTATTGATACTGTCTTATTAGAAATCCTTTCTTTCTTATGTCAATGTTTGGATGTTGGCAACTTGGCATGAGTTCTCAAAGTTTAGAGAATAGTTTGTAAGCATTATCTCATTTTTTTTGGTTGTCTTCTGCTGTGGAGTATTCTTGCTATACTCTTGTAAAGCAGCATCATAAGTGAACTTAGAAGTTCATGTTCGAATTATGTGTTACAGCATAAGAAGTAGAAACTAATGTCCTAAATATCAATAGTCATAGTTATTGAAATTAAGACAATGGTAGAAGTTGTGGCATCGTAATCGAAGTCATACTCTGTTAATAAGAATCTTACTGTATGGAAGTGTTATCTCAAAAGTGGACAATTCATTCCATGGCAGGTTGTTGGTTGTTACATTTACTGCTTCAGAACTGGATCGAGGTTGCATGTGTTGCATTTCTCATAACATTATGGATGCTGAATCCTCGTAATTAGTTGCTTGTTCTTTTTATATCTTCAGTAATATCATAAAATTTACCACCTTAGTCGTATAATGATGTATATGACGGAGGTTGAGATTGTGTAGAGCAGCTAAGAAGTTCAAATAGAAACCTTGATAATAATCTTTATTTGAAACACATAATCATGATGACCCAAATTAATATCAGGAGACTAGCCCCGAAGAAAATGGTGAGCGATGTTCCCATGGCTTCATGAAAATGAAACTTTAGGCGATTGAACGCAAAAGCCAATATGTGATTGATGTTCCCATGGCTACATGAGACTAACCCCGAAGAAAATGATTGTGAGGCTGATAGAATCGTGTGATCATCACATCAATGGAAAAGACAACAATCATCTGTTGTTTTCCACCCTTAGAAAAAAGTTTTGGGCACTGACATTAACATGAATCTTACACTAGGGGTTCTGGAGAATTTGGAGATTGTTATTGAGACTAATAGCCAAGCTGGAAGATCATCTTCATGTTGGTTTTTGCATTCACCAGAGCTCATAGAATCATGACTTAGCTTTTATGAGTGTCATTGTTATGGAACTAAAGGGTCTGAAGGAGGGAAGAGCAATGGTTGTTAGAGTATCCCATAGCAGGCAACATTTAGATATTATAGTAAGGGATGTTCAAACCATATACGGGAGATTGAAGTGGTACTACACTAGCCTTTCCCTTAACCCAATCTTATCTTCACTTGTTTGGAAGCAACTAATACCAGACGGTTAGCCAGACTTGTAATCTTTCATAGAATATCAATTGGCTTTAAGTCTGTGCTGATTATGTCATTAGAACATTTATTTTGTCTGATTGGATATGATCAACTTCCATATGGAAATATATGAGTAGTATTTGTTCTTGTTAGTAATTGATTTTGACACCATAAGAGATTATACAATGTGCCAAGGCTTTTTGAGATAATATGGCTAGTACTCACTTATTGTTCACTGACTATGAACTATCCAACTTTGTTCTAATCACCAATAAGTGCATATTTGTTATTTACACTTATACAGCCATCTTCCTCGTAGACAATTATTGACTACTTGACATTTGTGTATCTCAGGTTGTTCAGCGTTTCCAAGAATTGTTTGCTCAAACCAAATACAAAGAAGCTGCTGAGCTTGCTGCAGAATCTCCTCAAGGCATTCTCCGTACACCAGATACAGTTGCAAAATTCCAGGTATCCACTTTTGCTAATTGTGGTAGAACCTTTGCGTCGATCGTTGAGACCTCTAGATGACTTATTATTTTATTAGAATTATGTTTAACCTTCTTTACTTTGCGTATTTAATTGCAGAGCGTACCTGTGCAAGCTGGACAAACACCACCACTACTGCAGTACTTCGGGACCCTTCTGACTAAAGGAAAACTGAATGCGTTTGAATCTTTGGAACTATCTCGCCTAGTTGTCAATCAGAACAAGAAGAATCTTCTAGAGAATTGGTTAGCTGAAGACAAGTTGGAATGTAGCGAGGAACTTGGAGACCTTGTGAAGGTATGAAGTATAAAAAATTATAAGGTTTTGTGCTTACTTGCATCAACAAAATGTTCTTGTGTTGTTTACCATTTATCTTTCTTGAATTTTTAGACGGTGGACAATGATCTTGCATTGAAAATCTACATCAAAGCAAGAGCAACTCCGAAAGTTGTCGCAGCTTTTGCTGAGCGAAGGGAGTTTGACAAAATACTGATTTACTCCAAGCAGGTAGGAGTAACTCTCATGGCTGTAACTTGTAGGTGTTGCTGTACAGTGTACACTTAGATGGTCGATGCAAATAATATGTTTCCTTGTAAATAAAATTTCAGTATACTTCATCTTGCCTTAAATCCTTATGAAATTTCCTGAATTGACGCAGGTTGGGTATTCACCTGATTATTTGTTCCTTCTGCAAACAATTCTTCGATCGGACCCGCAGGTATTAGAGCTTATTAGAAAATAGTATGCTTGTGAATGATTTAACAGCCCGCAGAGATTATTATGTTAGTCCAGGGGGTTCATTTTTTTGTTCGTGAATCAGGCGTTGATTTGCTAAAAAACGTGTTTCTCAAACTTTAAGAATCTCAATTGTGATGCCATAAATTTAAGTTCTTGGAAGTTAGATTGATGACGTAGTTGCATTTTGCAGGGAGCTGTTAATTTTGCTTTAATGATGGCCCAAATGGAAGGAGGTTGTCCTGTTGATTACAACACCATTACAGATCTTTTTCTTCAGGCCTGTTCACTATCTTTATTACATTTCCTTATTATAATCTATAATATGAAGATAGATTATCTTTTCTCATGCAAGTGAGGATCTGTATTAAAAATCAATTTTAAATGCCATTTATTCCATCTCTTCAGAGGAACTTGATACGGGAGGCAACAGCTTTTCTCTTGGATGTTCTTAAGCCCAATTTGCCAGAACATGCTCACCTCCAAACTAAGGTTACATCTTGCTGATGCTAATGGACTACTATTTGGCCTGTCAAAGATAAGCGGTAGACTCACAAATTTCTTATTTTTTCATAGGTCCTTGAAATTAACCTTGTAACATTCCCTAATGTTGCTGATGCCATATTAGCTAATGGTATGTTTAGTCATTATGATCGGCCTCGGATTGCTCAACTTTGTGAGAAAGCAGGTCTTTATGTCCGAGCCCTTCAGGTTGGCTAATATCAAGAAACTTGTATGTTATCCCCGTGAAGCTGTATGACCTGCTTGATTAAACTTTGTTCTTTCTGCAGCATTACAGTGAATTGCCAGATATCAAACGTGTCATTGTGAATACTCATGCAATAGAGCCACAGGTTTGTCTTGCTGGACTTGTGTACTTTGTGGCATTTAGCAGGAATGGTACCCAACTAGCTTCCTTTTTTTAGTCTCTTGTAGAATTTTTCGGGACTCTATCACGGGAATGGGGATTGGAGTGCATGAAGGATCTTTTACTGGTCAATTTGAGAGGAAACCTTCAGATAATTGTTCAGGTAACAATTACACTTTTCTATGTAAATGGGTTATTATTTGAACTTCAGAGTTGAACTAATCCAGACAGGAGTTCATCCATTCATTGCTATCACCATATTACATTCTGCTTGCGACTGATAGTAGTGTGAGGATTGTAGGTTGCCAAGGAATATTGTGAACAGCTGGGTGTTGAATCATGTATTAAACTTTTTGAGCAATTCAAGTCATACGAAGGCCTTTACTTCTTTTTGGGGTCGTATTTGAGCTCCAGGTAATGTATTTAGATGTTCCAGTGTATGGAAAAGATGATACTTCTAATTTTTGGATGCATTATTTTGTGCTGCGTACTTGCATTTACTAACTCTCAACATCACAGTGAGGATCCTGACATACACTTTAAGTACATTGAGGCGGCTGCAAAGACGGGACAAATTAAGGAGGTTGAGCGTGTCACAAGGGAATCGAATTTTTATGATTCTGAAAAAACCAAGAATTTTCTAATGGAAGCCAAGCTTCCTGATGCAAGGCCATTGATCAATGTGTGTGACCGTTTTGGATTTGTTCCTGATCTCACTCACTACCTCTATACCAACAACATGCTTCGGTATATTGAAGGTTATGTTCAGAAGGTATAGTTTCCCTCAAAGAGTTGATTTATATTTCATCTATTAAGGTTTGGAAGGGGTGGTATATCTGAGGGTTTATGTGGTATCTGTGTAGGTCAATCCGGGGAATGCTCCATTAGTTGTAGGACAGCTTCTTGACGATGAGTGCCCTGAGGATTTCATCAAAGGTTTGATCCTTTCAGTTCGATCTCTGCTTCCGGTTGAGCCTCTTGTAGATGAGTGTGAAAAGAGGTTGGTTCTCTCTTCGCTTAATTGTGTTTTATGTTTATTCTGCTAGTTTGGAATCCTTATATTATTTACTTTGTGAATTACAGGAATAGACTTCGGTTACTAACTCAATTTTTGGAGCATCTTGTGAGTGAAGGAAGCCAAGATGTCCATGTCCATAATGCTTTGGGTAAGATTATCATAGACAGCAATAACAACCCAGAGCACTTCCTCACCACCAACCCATATTATGATTCACGTGTTGTGGGGAAATACTGTGAAAAGCGTGATCCCACGCTCGCTGTTGTTGCATACCGCAGAGGGCAATGTGATGACGAACTTATCAATGTAACAAACAGGAACTCTCTGTTTAAGTTGCAAGCGAGGTACTTGACTTGTTGCAGTTTTTTATTCTTTACTTCTTTGTCTAAAACATATGCAACACTTACCTTTTAAATTGTCCCAAAAGATGTTTAACATTTTTTAAAAATGAAATTTACCTTTTTCGCTCATCAATGATTCTAACTTGATATTTATAATTTCAATACTAGTCCATATGTTTTTTTTTTGATTTTGTCCTTATCAAGTGATATTTTAGATATTTGATCTATATTAAACTATGTGCCAAGTCAAATGTTTTTTTTTGGACGGGGGAGTATAACATATATATTGATAATGCCAACTAATATTTTATCTTGTTTTGTATTAGATATGTTGTGGAGAGGATGGATGGTGATCTTTGGGAGAAGGTTCTTAACCCGGAGAATGAATATAGAAGGCAACTGATTGATCAAGTTGTCTCTACTGCTTTGCCTGAGAGCAAGAGCCCTGAGCAGGTTTCTGCTGCTGTTAAAGCTTTCATGACTGCTGATCTTCCACACGAACTAATTGAGCTCCTTGAGAAAATTGTTCTCCAAAACTCTGCTTTCAGTGGGAATTTCAATCTGCAAAACCTGCTTATCTTGACCGCCATTAAGGCGGACCCATCACGAGTTATGGACTACATCAATAGATTAGACAACTTTGATGGGCCTGCTGTTGGAGAGGTTGCTGTTGAAGCACAACTTTATGAAGAAGCATTTGCAATATTCAAGAAGTTCAACTTAAATGTTCAAGCAGTCAATGTTTTGTTGGATAATATCCAAAGTATTCCACGGGCTGTTGAGTTTGCATTCCGCGTCGAAGAAGATGCTGTATGGAGCCAGGTGGCTAAAGCTCAACTCAGAGATGGACTAGTGAGTGATGCAATAGAGTCATTCATCCGTGCTGATGATGCTACTCAATTCTTGGATGTTATTCGTGCTTCTGAGGACACAGAATGTTACCATGATCTGGTGAAGTATCTCCTGATGGTGAGAGGGAAGACTAAGGAGCCAAAGGTGGACAGTGAGCTCATCTATGCGTATGCAAAAATAGACAGGTTGAGTGACATTGAGGAATTTATCCTCATGCCAAATGTTGCTAACCTCCATAATGTTGGTGATCGTTTGTTTGATGAAGCCTTGTATGAGGCTGCCAAGATAATATACGCCTTCATCTCCAACTGGGCTAAGCTGGCAGTCACACTCGTGAGACTGCAACAGTTTCAAGGTGCTGTTGATGCTGCTCGTAAAGCAAATAGTGCAAAGACATGGAAAGAAGTTTGCTTTGCTTGTGTTGATGCTGAGGAGTTCCGCTTGGCTCAGATATGCGGTCTGAATATTATTGTGCAGGTGACAATTTTTGACCTTCTAATGTTTAAGTGGATATTTTGATACTAATGTTTGGACTTTAAAATTTAGAATGTAGTCACTGGTATATATTTATAAATGCTGTCTATGATCTTTTTTTGGTTTTCTATTAGTGTTTGAAGGTTTTTCCAAAATTTGTAGGTGGATGATCTGGAAGAGGTGAGTGAATACTACCAAAATAGAGGATGCTTCAATGAGCTGATATCTCTTATGGAGAGTGGTTTAGGGTTGGAACGGGCTCATATGGGCATCTTCACTGAGTTGGGTGTCCTCTATGCCAGATACCGTCATGAGAAGTTGATGGAGCATATTAAACTCTTCTCAACCCGTCTGAACATTCCAAAGTTAATCCGTGCTTGTGATGAGCAACAACACTGGAAGGAACTTACCTATTTGTTTATTCAATATGACGAGTTTGACAACGCTGCCTCGACTGTCATGAATCATTCCCCAGAAGCTTGGGATCATATGCAATTTAAAGACATTGCAGTTAAAGTGGCAAATGTTGAGCTCTACTACAAGGCGGTTCACTTCTATTTACAAGAACATCCCGACCTTATCAATGATGTTCTCAATGTCCTTGCACTACGTGTTGACCACACACGTGTGGTGGACATAATGCGTAAGGTGCGTGCTACACCTTAAGATATTTTCTTTTATTTCCTAACCACTACGCCCATGTAAACAAGGTTCTTTTGGTATCCTGTTCTGACTTTACAAATTACAGGCGGGCCAACTTCCTCTTGTGAAACCATACATGGTTGCAGTTCAGAGCAACAATGTATCTGCTGTAAACGAGGCTTTGAATGAAATATACGTTGAGGAGGAAGACTATGATAGATTGCGTGAATCTATTGATTTGCATGATAACTTTGACCAGATTGGCCTTGCACAGAAGGTGGGGTCAATTGCTTTTGTATTTTGTATTGTGTTGCAAATTGAAGTTGTGATTTTATATGTTGTGTATGTTGTGGCAGATTGAGAAACATGAGCTTCTTGAGATGAGGCGTGTGGCTGCATATATTTACAAGAAGGCCGGTAGATGGAAGCAGTCTATTGCGTTATCTAAGAAAGACAAGGTGTACAAAGATGCAATGGAGACTGCCTCACAATCTGGGGATCGTGAGCTTGCTGAAGAGTTGCTTGTTTATTTCATTGACCAGGTAGGAAATATATTTAATCCTTCTGTTAGATTCATCAACTCGAAAGAAAAAGAAAAAAAAAAAAAATCAATCAGTGTTTCAAGTTTTAGAGTAAAGATCTCTTTTGTATTGCTTCTGCAGGGAAAGAAGGAATGCTTTGCTTCCTGTCTCTTTGTTTGTTACGATTTGATTCGTCCAGATGTTGCGCTTGAGCTAGCCTGGTTGAACCACATGATTGATTTTGCCTTCCCGTATCTGCTTCAGGTTAGCTGTGCACATTGCGTGTTTTGTTCTTTTTTCCTTTTTTAAATGAACTCATTTAATCAATGGTTTAAAACTCTCTGTTGTATTTGTTATGTTGCAGTTTATCCGTGAATATACTGGCAAGGTTGATGAACTAATCAAGGACAAGATAGAATCAATCAAGGAAAATAAGGCCAAGGAGAACGAGGAGCAGGATGTCATTAAACAGCAGGTTTTTGCTTGTTTCACTCTTATCTGTTGCTTGCTCTTTTGATTTTGGTTGTTAATTAAAGCATGGTTTTGGTTTTGGTTTTTGCAGAATATGTATGCTCAACTGCTCCCACTTGCTTTACCTGCTCCACCGGGTATGGGTGGAGGATTTGCTCCACCACCACCCATGGGAGGTATGGGAATGCCGCCAATGCCTCCATTTGGGATGCCACCAATGGGCTCTTATTGATGCAAGTGTGACTTTAGTGAATAGTGGTGGTTGCTTGTGGGGGAAATTTACCTTTTTTGCTGAAAGAGTTGGTTGGTTGTTTGTTTTGGGGGGTGAATTTGGTGTTTTTCTATTATTATTATTATTATCATCGTCATCTAGTGTGTGGATATGTTTTGCTTGTAATATTCTTTTGGGTAGATGAAGAAGGAGGCATATTTTTTGCAGCTGGTAGGGCAGCAAAATGAGAGTATAATGTGTACCAAAACAAGGGGGTTGATAGGATGGATTGATGTGATGAAACTTCTTATACTGATTTCAACATGTGCTTTTGGATATTGTTTCTTAAGTTAGCTTCTTTTAGGTAATTGTACTCTGATTTGGTCTTGTCTCATAATTCAACTTTGATATTTCTACAACTCTTTTCAACAACTCAGGTTTATTTGTTTGTGCCTGTCTAAATCTTCTATGGCCATATGTACTTGTCGTTGTATGATGAATTCAATCACAAAAATGGATCTACTTTTTTTTTTCTTTTTCTTTTGAAGGTAGGGTTTTCCTTGAATGAAGCAAAAACACCCCACTCTTTCCCCGACATTTAACAGGCAAATAGCGGACCAAGTAGGGTTGGTGATTTTGGACGGGTTATGAAAGGACCGGTTAAGGGTGTTTTCTAACAGGATTGGTTAAGGATCAATTCATTAAGGATCGGTTATAGGACCCATATGGGATAGTTTCTTGGAAATTCTTAGTATCATGTGGCGACCTCTGATTGGTGAATGGAGTTATCATTTTATTACCGTTTTTTTGACCATTTTCCCTTTTATTTACCAAAAACGTCATTGTATTATTTACCATTTGTCATTTAAATTTATGAATAAATTGGATGGTTGAATTTATTATTATTATTAATATTTATTCCTTCGAAAGTTGATTCGAAATAACTTTTTTTGGCACAATTCTAAAAACAATTATCCGAATTTTCTCTTAAGCTTAACTCATCTTTTTTTAATTTCTAAATTCTAATGCAACGTATCATGCATTTAAACAAACATTTGATATTATTAATCACTTGTATAAATTTGATATACATCTTGTAAGTGATTTCTTTTGTGTGAAGGATCCACTAGTTCTAGCTCATAAAAGTCAGAAAGTATTCTTGTAGTACCATATGTTATAAGGTTTGTGTTCTATCATAAACAACATACAATAGTAAATTGAGATCTTGAGAAGGGTCTGTGAATCCCAGATTGCAAGTGTAATCAATAAATCAATGAAGAACGATCAATTATTATCAACTATGGTCATATGATTGTTGAACGAAACACGTGTAAACCTAAACTGACCATTAACCTAGAAATTATGTTAAACTAAACTTTATATACCTAGGGCTTAGACCTAACAGGCCCATAGCCCGTTTAACACATAGAACCCATTAACAGAATTAAAACATTACATTTTGCACCCGTATACTTCAATTCAATATATAAAATACACACTAACAATCTCCCCATTTGAATTGAAGTTCATAGTCTCTCCAGTTCGGAACATGCGCCTTCTGAAGGCCAAAGTGTATCTCAAAAATACCTTGACTCTCCAAGTGAGAGCCCGATAACTTGTGTGCTAAGTCCCCGTGAATATCTGAAACAACCATCTGTTGTGAGATGGTTGAGTAGCTGGGTGGGGTTTGTGCTTGCGCCGCTGGGTCCACGACGTCTTCTTCAATGCCTCATCCCAACACATGGGAGTTGATAGTAGATGTGGCTACCCGTCTAGATTTGGCTGTGATGTTCGATCACTCATGATTTATCTTACTACGCCTTTCCTTCACACAGTCACTCTCATTTTCATTTTCATTTTCGACTGAAACTACAGAGTCGGCTTGGGAAAGGGAAGGTGCGGGGGTAGGATGGTTTGATGATGTGGGAGAGGTAGGTTGAGGTGAGGTGAGGCGTGTGTAGGAGTATGGGCGTAGGTGAGGCTGGTTGGGATTGGGGAGAGGAATAGGATGGTGAGTTTGGTTCGGGGGATGATTGAGTGGAAGAGATAGGAGATGGGCAACGACCGATAGGTGCGTAACAAAATTGGTTGCGATCGTTGTTCGATTGGGTGGAGGATGATGATGGGTTATGACCCTGGGATGCGTTAATCTCAGTATCGGCTAAAGATGGGTCGTTGGTGACCGGTACATCACAGAGTGTAGATGTAGTAGCAGGGTTAGGCTTGGTTAGTGTTACCTTACTAGTAGTAGCTTGATCGTCCACGACACCTCCCACACCAGAACCCCTCACGATTTTTACTCTCTTCGCACCCTGTCCGGAAGTCCCTACGTTTCGGACTTTTGGAAGTCTCACCCGGGGACCCTGACGTCGCTCGGGTTGTGCTCCTTGGGTAGGTCTTGCAGGTGCTGGCCGGACCACAGGAGCTTGTCGGTCATGAAATTGCCTATACGCTAACACACTAGGTGATGTGGTACGAGCATATTCTAGTAAGGCATTGGGTATACACATCGGGTCAATATCGAGATTCTCTTTTGGCTCATTAACAATTAGGCGCATCTTGTGAGAAGTACATACCTGATAAGACCTTCGTCGTGGAATGTGGGGGTTGCTGGTCATCAATCTTTCGATGGCAAGTTGAAGAAATCTCATGTAGGGAATGGATTTCTAGCGGTTGACAGTGTCCTTGTCTTGAACATTCTGAATCAGCTCATTCCAGATAAGTCCGACGTAGTCGACGTGTTGATGATAAACGACGACGTGGAAGAAGCGTAGGAAGTTGCCGCTACACCGTTCGATACTTTTTGTCTTTGACGAGAGGCAACGGTTGAGAATGGTGAAAAACGTGAACCAGATTGGGTGGAGATGGTTTCGATGGAAGTCCGTCACTTTGGTGAGTGAACCTGTTGGGAAATTCAGAAATGATTGAGTATGGTTAATGCTGCTACAACAGAGTTACTACTGCAGTACATCATGATTACTACTGCTAGTAGATTTTATTACTGCTAGTAGTTAGTACTGCTGGAGTTAGTACTGCTAGAACAAAGTTAATACTGCTGAGCATAGTTAGTACTGCTGAACTTAAGACTGCTCAGAGTATTAATGCTGCTGAAGAATTAATGCTGCTTATGAGATGAAGATTATATGGCAAGGATGACAGCTGGATTGAAGATATTCATGGAAGCTTGGAGATAATGATGGAAGATTATAATGAAGATCTTTTATTATTGAATAGTTTGTTTCTTTAGTAGTATCAATAATTCTGAGTTTTTTAGCTTTCATAGAGAGAATCAACCTCAAGGTTAGAACCCTAATTCTAGAGAAGTAGAATTCGTATTGGTGAGTCTGTTCATCAATATTGAGGTTGTGTGTTTAATCTTGTAACTTCAATCTGTCAATACAAGTTTACAAGTTGTGATTTTGATTCACTGTTTCATTGTTTTCTGAATATTAAAGTGCTATTCCGCAGCTTCTTTAATATTGTTTTCTGAGAGTTTATTCTTGTTAAGAATTTAAGATCCTGACAAGTGGTATCAGAGCCTGTATTCTCAGAAATCTTATTCATCATGGAAAACGTAGTTGAATCAAGCAGTACCTTGGTCTCAAAGGTTCCAATGCTCAGACCCAATGAATTCAACATGTGGAAGATCAGAATCAAGCAATACATTCTCCTCACTGATTACTCCATGTGGGACATCATTGAGAATGGCCCATCTGATGCAGGAAAGATTGGTGCAGATGGAAAGAGAACACCACCAAAGACAGATGCAGAAAGAAAGACAAGATAGACAGAGATGAAAGCCTTGAGCACTCTGCTCTTGGCTATTCCTAATGAATATCAACACCAATTCTGCAATTGCACTGATGCACAGATGCTCTGGAATGCTCTAGAGAAGAGATTCTCTGGTACCAAAAGTACCAAGAGAAATCAGAAGGCTATACTGAAGCAACAATATGAGAACTTTATGTCAACCAAGAATGAGTCCATGACTCAAACTTTTGACAGATTTAACAAGCTAATTGGTGAACTAGCCACTGTGGGAGTACAAATTGATCAAGATGATCTAAACAGGAAGTTCTTAAGGCCCCTGAGTGATGAATGGACCATGTATACTGTCTCTTTCAGACAGAATGATCAACTGGAAGAAAAAGAACTTGATGATCTATACAATGATCTAAGAGTTTTTGAATTAGAGGTAGAAGCTAAGAAGAAGCCTTCTGGGTATGTTCACAATGCTGCACTCCTATCAACATCAATTGATTCTATTTCTAACCCTGAATCAGTTAGTGCTGCCAATGGAGCAAATCAAGAGAAAGGCACTGAATCTGTGTTTGAAGCCTTTCTGTCCAGTCATGAAAACTCTTCTCTAATTAATGATGACTTGGAACAACTCCATCCAGATGATCTTGAAGAGATGGACATTAAATGACAGATGGCCATGCTCTCTATGAGAGTAAAGAAGTTCATCAAGAGAACTGGGAGAAACAACTTCTCCCAAAGAAGAGAAGATGGAGTAGGTTTTGACAAGTTAAAGGTGGAATGCTATAAATGTCATCAGAAGGGACACTTTGCCAGGGAATGCAGAAGTGGAGTGTCTCACAACAACAACCACCAACAAGCACAGTCTGGAAGCTTCAATAATAACAGAAACTCTGCACAAGCCCTAGTCTCTCAACAAGGTATGGGGTTTGATTGGAGTGATCAAGCAGAAGAGGCTATCCAAAACCAAACTCTAATGGCAGAGGTGTCTGATCTCCCAACAGAGGTAACTTCTAATCTTTGTTCTCAAAATTGCATTAACACTGTTAAAAGGTACAGGGATCACAACCAGAACATGAGTGATGACCTTAAGAGATTAGAAAAGGACATAAAAGATTATGTGAGGATTGTTGAGAGGTTTGAAGATCAGATTAAGAGTTTTCAAGCCAATGAGCTTCAACATTCATATGACACAAACTACTGGAAGTGGGAGAAGAATGACCTAGAACTCCAATTGACCAAATCTAAAGAGGAGAGTGATAAGTTAAGAGGAGAGTTAGCTAAAGTCAAGTTAGATGTAGAAAAGTTTTCCAATGCTTCTAAAGCAATGGACTCTTTACTACAAACTCAGATTCATGATAAACTGAGAAGAGGAATAGGGTACAATACCACACCACCACCCTACAACAACAACTATATCCCTCCTAGTTCAGACTTGTTAGAGACAAAGGATAGGAAGGACCTGCCTGAGGGAGCCACTGAGATAAATCCCTTAGATGAAGTAGTTGTTGAGGATAAAACTGAGAAAGAAACTGTCAAGAATAAGGACAACACTGTGAGTGGTGAGATTCCTATAGAAAACCACATAATTACCAATGAGGGATGTGGAAAGCATTGGGTCAAGTCCAATGAGATAGAGAAGACTGAGGGAAAGACCAAGAAGGTTCATTATAAACAGACCACTGTTGTAAACCCTATCCCTTGCAAACAGTGTGCATGCAATAAATCTGAGCCCCAAAAACTGGAATAATTAGTGGGCACAAAAACAAGGGATTGATCTGAGTAAAATCAATAGACCAAAACCCTGTTTTATTTGTGGAAAACTTAATCACATTGCCAAATACTGCTATTTCAATCCTATGAACCAAAGGCTGAACTTTCAGAGACTTACTCGAAAACCCTTTGATTATAGGAAGAAAGAAAAGAACCATGTGGCTAAGAAAGTTGTTAAATCTAAAAGCCACATGAAGAAAAAGAATGTGGAAGACAATGTCAAGATCTGGATACCTAAAAGCACTAAAGCTATTAGTACTGCTACCACAAATAGTGCTGCTGACAGTGATAGTGCTGCTAGAAGCAATAATACTGCTACCATGGTTAATACTGCTAACTCTGTTAGTACTGCCAACAAGGTTAATACTGCCAAACCTGTTAGTAATGCTAACCTTGTTAGTACTTCTAAAGATAGTGCTGCTTCTAGTATTAGTGCTTCTAGACCAATAATC
The DNA here is from genome assembly GCA_954870635.1 of Arctium minus. Taxonomy (NCBI): domain Eukaryota; kingdom Viridiplantae; phylum Streptophyta; class Magnoliopsida; order Asterales; family Asteraceae; genus Arctium; species Arctium minus. The sequence goes on from OX941081.1 coordinate 151,734,025, forward strand.
TTGACAAAATACTCAAATCATAAGTGTTTTGATTTTAAAAACCTCATCAAAAAGGAATGTAAGTATTTTGATGAGAAAGGGAGACCCAAGACCACTTTGGCTTGGGTTCCCAATCAATACTAATTGTTTAATCTTATGTGCAGGGCAACCAACAACTCAAGGGTAAGAGCATCTGGCATGTTGATAGTGGTTGCTCTAGGCACATGACAGGGAACATGTCATTCCTCAAGAATTTCAAGAAGATTGATGGTGGACATGTTTCCTTTGGTAATAATCCAGATGGATGTAAAATAAGTGGTAAAGGTGATGTGACCAAAGGTAAAATGACCTTTGAAGATGTATTCTATGTTGAACAGTTAAGGTACAACCTGTTAAGTGTATCACAGGTCTGTGACAAACAACATAGTATATTATTTACTGATTCTGAATGCATTATCTTTGCTCCTGGATTCAAGGTAGTTGATGAAAAGATGATACTACTAAGAACCCCAGAAAGGATAATGTATATTGTTTAGATATGGAAAGTGTTTCATCTGATTCATCCCTAAATTGTCTTGTTTCAAAAGCTTCTCTGGATGAATCATCACTTTGGCACAGAAGGATGTGTCACATGAATTTTAAAACAATAAATAAACTTGTTAAAAACAACCTTGTAAGAGGTTTGCCATCAAAAGTATATTCATGTGATGATCATTGTGTTGCTTGTCTCAAAGGCAAACAACACAAAACTTCTCATAAGTCCAAAGAGGTGAACACAATCTCTAATTCTCTTCATTTATTGCATATGGATCTGTTTGGCCCTACAAATGTTATGAGTATAGGTAAGAAATCATACTGCCTAGTTATTGTTGATGATTACTCTAGATTTACTTGGGTATATTTTCTAAGGACTAAGGACGAGACAAGTGGACTGATCAAATCCTTTATTCTAAGAATTGAAAACCAAACTAATCAAAAAGTAAAAGTCATTAGGTCAGACAATGGCACTGAATTTAAAAATATTGACCTAAACACCTTTTATGAAGAAAAAGGAATTGAGAGACAATACAGTGCTCCTAGGACTCCACAACAAAATGGTGTTGCTGAGAGAAGGAATAGGACACTGATTGAGGCTGCTAGATCTCTGTTAGCTGATTCTAAACTCCCAATAACTTTCTGGGCAGAAGCAGTTAATACTGCTTGCTATGTCCAAAACAGAGTACTAGTAGTCAAGCCTAAGAACAAGACACCTTATGAGCTTTTTAATAAAAGAAAACCCTTTATTGGATTTTTCAAACCTTTTGGGTGTCCTTGTACTATTCTCAATACTAAATCTCACTTGGGAAAGTTTGATAGCAAGGCAGATGATGGTTTCCTTGTTGGCTACTCATCTCAGAGCAAGGCTTACAGAGTTTTTAATACTTCTTCTAGAATAATTGAGGAAAGTGACAATGTCAAATGCAATGAGAACACACCAAATCCTATTGGGTCTGGTCCTCAGTGGCTGTTTGACATTGATTCACTAACTAACTCTTTTGGTTTCAGTAGTGATGATTATGCAGGTTCAGGAAGTGGAGGATCAGGGGACACAAAAGTTCAAGACACTATTCCTCAGTCTGTGATCTTTCCTATGCCTACAAAAGAACCTGTTGAATTCTGTGAAAAAGAAACTATAACTGAGCCAATACAGAGGGAAGAAGAAAGAAGAGAAGAGGAATCTTCAGTGCATAAAGAGCTAGAGGTAGCTGAGGTGATCCCCTCAACTGACTTAAATGATTCCAATCTAGAGGTGGGAATTCATGAAGAACCTAGTCTTCAGACTAGAACTCAAAATAATCATCCTCCAGAGCTGATCATAGGAGACATCTCTTCTCCTATGATAACAAGGAATCAAAGCAGACTTCAAGAGCTGCATGATCAACAACACACAGTACTCTCCTGCTTCCTATCCCAGATTGAGCCTAAGAAGGCCTATGATGCAATGAAAGACTCAAGTTGGATAGAAGCCATGCAAGAAGAGTTACTTCAATTCAAACTACAGGATGTTTGGGACTTGGTGGACCTTCCAAAAGGTCATAGAGCTATTGGCACCAAGTGGATCTTCAGGAATAAAAAGGATGAGAGAGGAATTGTGATCAGGAACAAAGCAAGGCTTGTGGCTCAAGGGTACACTCAAGAAGAGGGCATAGATTATGATGAAGTGTTTGCTACAGTGGCAAGGGTAGAGGCAATTAGGCTGTTCCTAGCCTATGCCTCATACATGAAGTTCAAGGTCTATCAAATGGATGTAAAGAGTGTCTTTCTATATGGTACAATTGATGAAGAAGTATATGTTTGTCAGCCACCTGGTTTTGAAAATCCTACATATCCTGACAGAGTATACAAGCTGAAGAAAGCACTCTATGGTCTACATCAAGCCCCAAGAGCATGGTATGACACTCTGTCTACCTATATCTTGGAAAATGGGTTTGAAAGGGGCATAATTGACAAGACCCTTTTCATTGAAAGAAGTAATAAGGACATCCTACTAGTTCAGATCTATGTGGATGATATCATTTTTGGATCCACAAAAGATCAGATGTGTAGAGACTTTGAAGAGTTGATGCACAAGAGCTTTAAAATGAGTTCAATGGGTGAACTTAACTTCTTCCTTGGACTTCAGGTGAAACAGTAGACAGATGGAATCTTCATTAGTCAATCAAAATATGTGCAAGACATCCTGGATAAATATGGTTTAAAAGACTCAAAGCCAACAAGCACACCAATGGAAACTCACAAACAGATCACTGCTGATCTTGAGGGGGAGGATGTTGATGTCCATCTATATAGATCAATGATTGGATCTCTAATGTATCTCACAGCCTCAAGACCAGATATCATGTTTCCAGTATGTGTATGTGCCAGATTCCAAGTCAAGACAAAACAATCATATCTTCAAGCTGTGAAGAGGATTTTCAGATACTTAAGAGGGCAACCTAGATTAGGTCTTTGGTATCCATATGAATCTTCATTCGACTTGATTGCATATTCAGATAGTGACTTGGGTGGTGCTAACATGGACAGAAAGTCTACTTCAGGGGGATGTCAACTTTTGGGTGCAAGACTAGTATCTTGGCAGTGCAAGAAACAAACCACAGTGTCCTTATCAACAACAGAAGCTGAGTATATTGCGGCTGCAAGTTGCTGCTCTCAGGTTCTATGGATTCAGAATCAGATGCTGGACTATGGGGTAACCTTTCTGCACACTCCAATCTTTATTGACAATAGCAGTGCTATAAGCATTGTTAACAATCCAGTCAAGCACTCCAAAACAAAGCACATTGAGATCAGGTATCACTTTATCAGAGATTGCAATGAAAAGAAGCTCATTCAAGTTGCTAAAGTTCATACTGACAACCAGTTTGCAGATCTATTCACTAAAGCTTTTGATGTGAGTAGATTCACTTTCTTGGTCTCAAGTGTGGGCATGATCAACTCTGAATGAGCTCATGGTTTTTAAAAAGTGTTCCTATACCTGTTATTTTGGTTATTTGCGTGTTGCTAATCATCTTTCACAGGAAGTTAATGCCTTGATCAAACCTCCATAAGCTTCAAAAGGAGTAAGTATAGTTAATACTGCCAGTGCAGTTTTAATACTGCCAGTGCACAGTTAATACTGCTAGTGGTTAATACTGCTCTCAGTTAATACTGCAAGTTAGTTAATATTGCTCGTGGTTAATACTGCTCTCAGTTAATACTGCTAGTTAGTTAATACTGCTAGTGGTTAATACTGCTCTCAGTTAATACTGCTAGGTAGTTAATACTGCTCTAGGTTAATACTGCTTATGTCCCATACACTATAAATACCCTTTGCCCGCCTAAAAGTTCATAACGACTCTTTGAATACTGTTCACTTTCTCTCTAACCCTTTTCTCTCAAAAATCAAGTGTTTCAGGCAAGAATACTCAAGCTCAATGGCGTCTATGGCATTTATTGACGAGCACAATGAAATTGCGATGCTACAAAAGCCAAAGCAAGCTGCAGGCTTTCATCAGATAGTGGATTTTCTGAAGTCTAGCCATATCGCCCATGCTCTCACTATGTCTCCCACTATCTACATTGAGCATCAAAAGCAATTCTGGGCGAATGCCACCATAGTCACAGAGAATGGTGTGCAGATTCTGAAAACAAGGGTGTGTGACAAACCCTTGTCAGTTACTGAAGAGGTGATACGTATCTGTCTACGTCTAGACGATGCTGAAGGTATTACTTCTCTTCCTAATAAGGACTTGTTCTCAAATTTGTCAAGAATGGGGTATGGAGGCCTATTGGGTGGGTTTAAATTCTCAAAAGCAAAATTTTATACCCAATGGCGTTTTCTTGTTCATACCCTTATGCACTGCATTTCCAAAAAGACTACTGGATGGAGTGAGTTTAGCAGTACCATTGCCTATGCTTTGGTCTGTTTGGCCACTGCCAGAAAGTACAATTTTTTTAGAATGATTTTCAGTGATCTTGTCTCAAACTTGGGAAGCAAAAAGAGCTTTTATATGTACCCCAGGTTTGTACAAGAAGTTATAACCCACGAATTGACGGATATGCCTCCCTTTGATGAGGTATATGTACCAAAAATTCCCAAAGATAAGTTTTTTTCAAACATGAAGAGATCCCCTTTGGACTCGGAAGGAGTTGACACCCCATTGTTCTCTACAATGATGGTGGTGTCCCACACTGAAGAAGGTATGGCAGCAGGGTCAAGGCCCTCATTAGACCATCCCACTGCTAGCCAATCCCAACCTTCCCACTCTATATCAATCCCCCAGTCTCTACTTCAAAAGCCAACCTTTCCAATTACCCAAACTTATATAAGGAAAAAGGTAAAGAAGGCTCCTTCCCTTCTTGTACCATCACCCACAGAGCCTTTAAGCCCTCTAAGGGAGAATTCTCCTTTAGAGAATATCTACAGGGAAACCACAGGGGTGTCTCCCAACCCCAAGGAGGTGCTCACTGAGGAGATGTTTGAGCATATGGGTGAGCAGGCTGCCACTACTCCTGCTAACACAGAGGAGGACAGTGGTAACATAAATAAGACCTCCCCCATGGAAACTTTGAATGAGCAATCATTCAAAGGTCCCAGGTGCCAAGAAACCAAATGGGTGGATAGTGCTTCTGCTAGGCAGAAGACTTCCACTACAAAAAGATCCAATGTTCCTTCAAAAGGGGGTAACACTCCTAGAGAAGGTGAGGACATATATGACTATAATGAATTGATGGAAACAATGGGCAACATCAACCTGGATGTTATTCAACAAAGAAAAGAGATAGATGAAATGAAAATAGTGATTCTGTCACAACAAGTACAGATTGCAAAATTGAAGAAAATGGTGACAAGGTTGGTGCAAAAGAAGAGGAGAAAGCAGTTTGTGTTGAAGAAGAGGTCAAATGATAAAGATGCTTCCAACAAGGGGGAGAAAGAGGCTGAAACAGAGAAAGAAAGTACTGCTGAGAAGGCATTTGAGGTTGAGGGGGAGCAAGAGGCAGAAATAGAGAAAGTAACAGAATCAATAGCAGCAGAAAAGGAAACAGAATTTGCTCAAGCAGCAGAAACTGTTAATGCTGCTGAAGCAGCATAAACAGTTAATACTGCTGAAGTAAAAGAAGCAACAGTAATAGAAGCAGCAGTAACAGGGCTTTCTGTTGAAGAAATGGAAATTACAGAAACATTGGTAAAAGCAAAGAATGACACTCCTAAGGCTTCTCAAAAGGCCAAGGGAGTGGTCATTACAGAAGGAGGCCTTGAAAGGAAAAGAAAAGAGATAAATGAGGCAGGTTTAAAAGATGCAAAGGGAAAATCAAAGATGGTTGAACATGAACATCTTTTAAAGAAGAAAAGTTAGATTGAGTGGGATGAAGAAATGGCAAAGCTACTTCAGGCTGAGATGGAAAAGGAAGAACAACTTCAATAAGAGAAGGATAGAGAGCTTGCAAAGATAATGGCCAGAAAACTCAATGCTGAGTATCAAGAGAGTTTAAAAGCAGCAGCTGAAGCCAAGAAAAGTTCTGTGAAAGTTTCTAAGCAAAGAATGTCAGTTATGAAGCAGAAAAGACAACCTTCCAAGACCTTTTTGTCCAATCAGGAAAGGAGAAAAATGATAAATTTCCTGAAAGGCTCAATTGGTGCCAAAGGAGAGATGTTCACCAACATGGCATACAGCAAGGTTGAGGAGCTGTATAAGAAAGAAATGACTAAGATTCAAGGGGACTCCTCACAAAGGGAAGAGGCTGAAAGAAGAATGAAAGAGAGGCATGATCTCAACATTCAACAACCATTTCCTGAGGAAGTCACACCTATAAAAGAAAAGAAGGAAGAGCCAGAAAATGTTGGAATGGAAGTTAAATCTGCAAAAAGAATGAAGACTATAGCTTCCAAAAGGCAGTCCAAAACGCCAAGAGTTGAAGAAAGAGCAGAAACTGAAGCAGAACCTCATGTGACTCCTTCAGCAGAATCTGTGCAGAACCCAGAACATGCCAATAAGCAATCTAATGTGCATCTTGAGCTTTATATGACTATAACAGATGATGAACCAGTTTAAGCTGATCCCATTTCTATGAAAGCACCAGAAGTCATCTTTTGGGATATTCTGGAAGATCAAAGAAAGAAATACTTCAGGCTTAGGAGAGTGGGAGATATATATGAAGTGTACTCTACTTGGGGTAGACTCATTAGAAGCTGTTCAAGATCAGATTTAGAAGAGATGTTTACAGTTGGATTGGGTCTATATGAAAAGGAGCTGACAGGAGAAGGAATGAGCTTAATCAGATTAGCCATGGAGTACTTGTGCATGATGTTTGATCCTAGCAAAGTTCAACATGTGATCAGAGATTTGCATCTACAGAATAAATTCCAAAGAATAGAAAACTGGATGATATTTGAAAGGTGTGGAGTCTATGTCATCACTGTAGACAGAGCTTATCATGAGTACTACTTGGTTGATAAAATCTATGATCACAACAAGGCTAAATTACAAGCAATGTTGAATGCCAAGCTTATTTGTTCAAAAGATTCAGCAATGGCAAAGGTTGTGGTTAGCAGAATCATCAATCAAAGCTTGGGTTTGGATCCTAATCTAGGGGTGTAAACTGAAGTGTTGAAAGCATCTTGAAGACTAACTGAAGAACTTGACTTCTCTTCCTAAAAGTCAAGTTAGGGGGAGATTGTTGGGAAATTCAGAAATGATTGAGTATGGTTAATGCTGCTACAACAGAGTTACTACTGCCAGTACATCATGATTACTACTGCTAGTAGATTTTACTACTGCTAGTAGTTAGTACTGCTGGAGTTAGTACTGCTAGAACAAAGTTAATACTGCTGAGCATAGTTAGTACTGCTGAACTTAAGACTGCTCAGAGTATTAATGCTGTTGAAGAATTAATGCTGCTTATGAGATGAAGATTATATGGCAAGGATGACAGCTGGATTGAAGATATTCATGGAAGCTTGGAGATAATGATGGAAGATTATAATGAAGATCTTTTATTATTGAATAGTTTGTTTCTTTAGTAGTAACAATAACTCTGAGTTTTTTAGCTTTCATAGAGAGAATCAACCTCAAGGTTAGAACCCTAATTCTAGAGAAGTAGAATTCGTATTGGTGAGTCTGTTCATCAATATTGAGGTTGTGTGTTTAATCTTGTAACTTCAATCTGTCAATACAAGTTTACAAGTTGTGATTTTGATTCACTGTTTCATTGTTTTCTGAATATTAAAGTGCTATTCCGCAACTTCTTTAATATTGTTTTCTGAGAGTTTATTCTTGTTAAGAATTTAAGATCCTGACAGAACCCTCGTAACCAAGTGCATGGACCTCTCTGAGCAGTTGCTCATCAGATATATCTGGAGCGAAAGTTGCGCGACCGTGAAAGATAGCATCTGGAAGCTTGAGAAGCAGTTGGAGACTGTTGGGAGTGAGTACCAACGAGGTTGTGTCTACGAGTGCTTCTAATTTTTCATTTTCATGTGGCTCATCTGAGATGTATCGAATGGTGTGCCAAACCTGTTGCAGATAGAGCACTGGGACGTCAGCAGTAGTCGTGAGAGCACGAAAGAGAGGATGGCCACGAAGGATTTCGAGCACAATTGGGTTTTTACAGTCGAATTTCTTGAAGTCAATATAGTAGTTATTGGGAGTCAACGACAGGTAGGAGTCGGGGCTGATAAGAGTGGCATCAGCAACCGTATCGATTGGATCGGCCGGTTGATCGTTCGGATTTTGTGCCATGTGGTGACCTGAGAATTGAGAGTTTTAGAGAACCAATTATGCACTTCATATTGGGATTAAGATTATAAACCGATTAAGAAACATGAACGCGGTTCAGATTTCTATCCGGAGTCAAACCACAATCCGACAGGTCACGGGCCTGTGGATGGTTTGGTGATTCAAAGTTCATGGCCCGGGGTGGTTCGATGGTTCTGAGTCACGGTTCGATGGCGAGAGATCAAGGCTCGGTGGTCTGGGACCATGGCATGGTGGTCTGGGAGGCATGGGCGGGGTGGCATGGAGGTCGAGACCCGCTTGACACTAGGCCGGGGCCTGCTTGGTAATTGAGCCGAAACCCTATTGTGGCATGATGCGAGACCTGGGTGTGGATCTTATACGAAATCCGGTTGTAGGGAAATTCGGGTATGGTGAGGTCCGAGTGATGTCAAACCAAAACAAAAACCACTAAATTAGAAAGACAAATACCAAAATACCCATGTATCAATTTAGAATCCATCAACCAAATCAATTTGAACACATCTATCACACAATTCACACTAGTTCCCCACATCGAATCATTAATCGAAATCAATTATATCGACAAGTCCAAATCAATTCGAGATCTAAATCTAACCAGAAAGCTAAACTGAGTTTCAATCTCAACCAGATTGACAAATTCATATAATCTGTAACTCAAAATGATTCCAATCAACTTTGAAAGCCAATTAAATCTCTAATTCTAACTCAAAGCAATCGATGTGAGGCCATGTCTAAATGATTGAGGTAAACATAGATGAAAGAACCGAATTAAATATAAATCACGAATCCAGTGACTAACTTAGACTTAATCGACTTGTGAAAAAACAACCAAAAGCAATGAAAGGGACTGTCGATTAAGGTCAAGGTTTATTAACCCTCAATTTGTGTAAACTCTCAATCGAAATCAAATCGAACTAAATCCCATTAACCAAATCAGATCACAGTCATAGTGAAAAACCCTAAGTACAAAGGTACCCAATTGGGTTTGAGTTAGGTCGAGACCCGTGTGAACTTGCGTTTAAATAGGTTGATTTCGATCGACAGAACCCTAACCCCAAATCGATTGCAGTGGAGACTCACGCCGTCGTCCATGGCAGCGGTGGTGATGGGTGAAGTCGTGTGCGAGCGAGAAAGCAAGAGAAAGAGAGGAGGGACATACCTGTTGATCGACAGAGAGAGCGAGGGAGAGAACCAGAGGTCAAGAGAGAAAGAGGGAGGGATTCGAGAGATGCGGGGGAGGGGTCGCCTTGAGCAAGACGCAAACCCGTGTCTAGGGTTTTAAACCCGGGCCGACATAGGTCAGACACCTGATTGCCGGTGCACCGGGTTTGGTTTGACCGGATACAATTTATTTTAAAAAAATTAATTAAATACTTAAAATAATTTAATAAAAAAAATTAAAATTAAAATTGTTAGATATGAATTGTATTCAAGATTAAATGAGGGTCTAATTTGTAATTTTCTAATAGACAAAGGGTTTTGTTGTAATGTCAACCAAGGTTGACTAGGTATAAATAGCTTTGTGTCCTTGTAAACATTAAGTCACGCACACAAGTTAGATTCATTCTAAGAGAACACACAGAGAACTCACATACCTTCTAAAGTGAGATTTGTAATTGTGAGATCTGTGACACTGTAATCTTGTGACTTCAATACATATGGCATTTTGATAATCTGTGTTTGATTTAGATTGCTAGATACTGGGATTACAAAAATTAAAATTAAAATTAATGACACTAATAATTAAAAAAATGTTTATTTTGTTTTTCATATATTTTAAGAGGAAAATCAAACTAAAACTAACTTGCAACTAAGAATTAAAGAAAAACATAAGAGAGAGAACTCCTCCTCGAAAAATTTCTCTCCCCCTCGACCGAAAAGCTATTTTCGAGTGACCTTCTCCCCCTCAACCGAAACACCGTTTTCGATAAACTTACTCTCCCTCGACTTTTGTGAGAACTGACAGAGACGCAACTAACAATGTTCACCCCCTCGAACTGTGAACAAGAAAGGAATGAGAAACTTACCTGGTTTCCAGTGTTGGAATTCCCCCTACGCTTATGAGCGATCGTTAGCCAAAAATAAATCGAAAAACAAGAACACACATATGAATTAAAATGGAACGAAAGACACAGAGATAAAACAAAAACACGTAAACTGAGAACGAAAATGAAATCTAAACTAAGAATACAAAAGTTTAAATTATTTTGTACGCGATCAATCGCTTATTGATATGCTTTATCTCATCTAGCAGCACTCTAGGACCCTCTTTCCACCCTACTGGCTTTAGGTAAGGGTCTTAGAAAGATAGATATCATAACATGGATTGTATGATAAGATTGATCCGAATTAAACCACATGCTCCACCGCTTGTGCAAGCCCCCATCAATTCTTTTCAGTTTCGGTTACAAGTAGGAAATAATGAACATGGAGTGTCGCCTTGACCATCCGGAGGGTGATTCGGGATGGAGAGGGATACAGTCCATGTTTACTATATAGAACTTGTATCAAACACACACAAACACCTTAAACTTTCAGATTTAGCATTCCAAGTTTGACACAAGAAAATTGAAGCGTTTTTCGTCCAAGGGTTTGGTAAATAGGTCTGCTAACTGAAGGTTTGTATTCATAAAATAGAGTTCGATCGTACCTTGTTCAACGTGATCTTTAATAAAATGGTACCAGACATCTATGTGTTTCATCTTGGTGTACTGGATAGGATTACCGGTGATTGCGATGGCGCTCTTCGAGTCACAGTAGATCAGGATCTTGGAGTAGTGGAACCCGTAATCTTTCAGCTGCGTGCACATCCATATCACTTGAGAGTAGCAGCTCGTGGCAGCAACGTACTCCGCTTCAGCTATGGAGGTGGACACACAATTCTACTTCTTTGATGTCCAACTTACGAGTTTGTCTCCAAGAAACTGCACGTGAACTGTAGTACTCTTTCTGTCCAGCATACATCCTTCATGATCTGCATCAAAATAAGCAACTAACTCGTACCCGGTATCCTTGGGATAGTAAAGGCCAAGGTCAGCAGTACCTTTCAAGCAATGAAAAATTATCTTAACAACGATGAGATGAGACTCTTTAGGCTTAGACTGATATCGCACACATAGACATGTTGAAAACATAATATCTGGTCTACTGGCCGTTAAGTACATTAATGATCCTATCATGCCTCTATAGGTCGTAGCATCTACTTCCTTTCCGTTAGGATCGTAGTGTAGTTTAGACCCTGGTGCCATAGGAGTTTTCATGGGAGAACTATTTTCCAACTTGTATTTCTTTAAGATATCAAAAATATAGTTTGATTGATTAATGAAAATACCAGTTGAGAGTTGTTTGACTTGATGTCCAAGAAAAAAAATTCATTTATCCCATCATACTCATTTGGAACTTTGACATCATTAAGGCAGAAAAATCCTTACAATATTGCAGGTTCGTGGAGCCAAATATAATGTCATCTACATAAATCTGTATGAGTATGATATCAGCCTTTTCTTTCTTAATAAAAAGAGTGGTATCGATCTTACCTTTCGAGAAGCCTGACTTGACTAAAAATTGAGATAACACATCGTACCAGGCTCTTGGGGCTTGCTTGAGTTCGTATAGAGCTTTGTCCAGTCGGTAGACATAAGTCAGTTTGTCTGTATCTACAAAGCCTTCTGGTTGTGAGACATACACCTCTTCTTTCAGGATGCCATTCAAGAAGGTCATCTTTACGTCCATTAGAAAGACCGTGAAGTTCTTGTGTGCTACATATGCCAGGAACATCCTTATATCTTCTATACGTGCTACCGAGGCAAACGTATCATCATAGTCAATGCCCTCTTGTTGTCGATAGCCTTTAGCCACAAGTCATGCTTTGTTACGAACCACTATTCCATCTTCATCTCTTTTATTTTTGAAGATCCATTTCGTTCCAATGATGGTATTATTGCGAGGCCGAGGTACAAGTCTCTACACTTTCAGGCTTTCAAATTGGTTCAACTCTTCTTGCATCATAATAATACAGTCGGGGTCCTGAAGGGATTCATAAACTGTCGATGGTTCTATCTTGCTCAGAAAGATCGAGAACAAACAGTCGTTGGTGGACATGGACCGTGTTTAAATGGGGGAATTCGGATCGCCAATGATCTGATGTAGTGGGTGGTCCTTTGTCCAACGGTGAGAGTGCAGAAGTGGTTGAGTGTTCTGATCAGGTGAAAAGTCGACATAGTTTCTCAACGGTATGTCTTGAACTGATTCAAGAGTTGGTTGTGAACAAGATGGAATTAACGCCACGTTCACTGAGGGAGGGTCATGAGCTGAAGTCAAAGGTTGTTGTTCTGTGGCGTCGGCTGAAGATGAGGGTACACTCGGATCTTCAGGGGACCTTGTCTCGGTAGGTTCTTCAGTAGAGGTAGACGTCCCAGCATTACCAGAATCAACCTGAGGAGTAGATGGGCTTGGTTCTTGAGTAGAAGCTTTAGGGATAGGTGGATTATCTCGTGTGTTAATGTCTGGAGAAGTGGATGATCCCGGGAGAGAGACCTCGGTCTCAGCTCCAGCTTCGTTGACCCTGTTTGAGACAGAAGAGATAAGCTTAGTAGAACCGAAATATTCATCATAAAAGCATTGAAATAATAGATCCAAATCATTTGAAGGTGATTGCGATGTAGACGCTTGATTTGGTGGGGGCGGTTGCTGATCTACAGCTAAAACATCGGTTAGCGCGGGTTCTGAACTGATGTGTTTAGAAGCCAAATCTTCTAACTCGTCGAAGGTGACGTTGACACTCTCCGTAACAGTTTTGGTATTTTTGATGTAGACTCTGTAGGCAACAGACTCAGAGGAATAGCCTATGAAGACGCCTTCGTTAGCCTTTGGGTTGAACTTTTCGAGATCCTCTCTGTCATTTAGGATAAAACACCTGCATCCAAAAGCATGAAAGAATTTTATATTAGGGATGCGATTGTTAATGATCTCATATGGAGTCTTTCCAAACCGTTTGTTGACAATCGATCGGTTTTGGGTGAAGCAGGCAGTTGCAACGGCTTCGGCCCAAAGAAAGAGTGGAAGCTTCGATTGAGTCAACATTGTATGGGCAACTTCAAAGAGTTTTCGGTTTCATCTTTCAACCACTCCGTTCTTCTGGGGAGTGCGAGCTGCCAAGTAGGTGTGAGTGATGCCGATAGACTCGAGATATGTACTCAACACCCTGTTCTTGAACTCTGTTTCGTTGTCGGTTCTGATGGATTGTGTCATCAGCTGTAGATTGACTTGCACACTCTTTAGAAAGTTGATGATGAGCTCAGGAGTTTCGTCTTTGGTTTGGAGGAACTTGACCCATGTATACCGTGAGAAGTCGTCTACCATGACAAGAACACATTTCTTGCCATTTATACTCTAGATGCGTATCGGGCCACACAGATCCATATGAATCAGCTCTAGGGATCTCGAGGTGCTCGGTTCTACCTTCGGTTTGTGTGAAGCTTTCTTCATCTTGCTCATTTCGTAGGCCGCACAGAGATGCTCCTTTTCGAATTTGAGTTCTGGCAATCCTTTGGCTAACCTTACGATGACTAACTTGTTGATGTTCTTGAAATTGAGATGGGAGAGTCGTCAATGCCAGAGCCAGTTTTATTGCAAGGAGGCTTTAAACAAGAGGCAGACAACCTTGGCAGTCTTGACGGATGCCAAGTCTATTGTATACAGATTAGATCGTCTTGTCCCAACTAAGAGCTCCGTACCATCGTCTGTGCGAATACTGCATCTTCTGGCTTTGAAGTTGACTTCCAAATTCTTATCAAAAAACTGACCGATGCTGAACAGATTATGTCCGAGTACTTCGACATACGAGACCTTCTTGATGGTGATCTTGTCTCGTACAATGTCCCCATAACCCATAATCGGTGAAAAATGATCTTTGCCAAAATGAACTGTGTCGCAATACTTGTCGGTGAAATTCGACAATAGCTCCTACCTTCCAGTCATGTTTTTGGAGAAACCAGAATCTAAATACCACACATGACTAGCCTGCAAAACCGATTAACGAGGTTTAGGTACCCATTCATAAATGGGTCCTTTTGGGTTAGCAGAAGCACCAGATTTAGGCACCCACTTATAAACAGGGCCTTTGTGTCGTTTAGGTGCACGAGAATGGGAATTATGAGAATAATAATTATACTTGCCAAACCAATCAGACGCAATATATTTATCAACAAAATCATTCGATCCACACCAATAGAAACAAATATCATCACGGGAAATTTTAATAAAGTGCTCAATTGAATTAACATTGCATGGAAACGAAAAATGATGTCCAAAAGTAGCATCCTTATTAAAAACACCATGAGAAATATTGTTTTTCCTATCACTAGAAACATAATTAAATGACTTGTTATTGTTCTTGTCCTTTAATGACTGCTTTGCTACCCAAACTTGCTTAACTCCCTTTTGTTTGAATTGATTATCTGAAAAACAGTAAACCAAGGGTCAGAAGGATGAAATTGAGATATACTTGATTTTTGAGATTTTCCATATTTTCGTCGTTTCTGTGAACGCCTTTTGGATTTGGAAGTAGATTTAGATTGAGAGGCATTCACAGAGACGTGTGGAGAGTTGGATTTAGAGCATTCACCCATATCCATGACATCTGGAAAAATCTTGTTCTTCCCTTTATCAAGAAACTCAGTATGACTTGCAAGTTTAGGATTAAAATCAAACTTGTTCACATCATCATTCAGACATTCCTTAGAATTCATTAGGGCAGAAAAGAGCTCTTTGTCAGACTGTATGTCCTCTCCTAGATTTGGTGAGTCACAGGAGTTTGGAGGCATGTCAAAATGAATATCAGTTACCCCTATGAAGGCTTTGCATGAGGATGCCTCTGATTTCACTAAATGAATTTCAGAATGGCTTACTTCAGGAACAAAGGTATCCTTACACTTATCTGGGGTTTGGAATTGAAGTTCCTCAATTTTAGAAAATAATAACTCCCTTTCCTTGTCAAATGAACTCATTGCTGTTTCCAGATCCATTTGAAGATCCGTTTTAGCCTACTGTTCTTGTAAAATCTCAGTTGCTAAACTAGACAACTGTTGTGTCATCTTATGAATTTCTGATTCATAAACCTTTCTTTCATTTACAAAATCCTTTTCAAGTTGAACCAGTTTCTTTTCTAAAACCATTGTAGGAACATAATTCGTTGGTTTAACGGGTTTTGAATGGATCTCTTCATTAGAGTAACTATGAAAGTAGTCGTTTTAGAGTGTTAGTTCTCTCGTACGATAACTTGCATTGAGTTCGTCATATACAAAGGGAAATTGCATTTTGTTAGTCCTTTTCCTATTTGAGTCTTTCTGTGCCTCAACCTCCTCAAGAGAGTCCATAAACTGTATTTGATATTCTAGACCAAGATCCAGATATTCAAATTTGTATAGTGTAGGCGTTTCTGACAAAGCCTTGGTAAGGTAACATGAATTTTCATATCCCAAGCCTTCCTAATCTTTGTAATACTTGAATTCTTTAGGTTTGTTTAAGTTAATGGTGTGATCAGTCTGTCCAAGTTTGTACAGTTTAAGTTCAAGATCTTTTAATTATCAAGTAAATCGTTCTTTTGAACTAAAGCAAACTCATATTTATACATGTAATCTGCAGTTTCACTTTCAGACTTTTTAAGCTTAACTGAAAAATCAGATATTTGATCATTTAAAGCTTTGTCGGTTTCAGCAAGTTTGGTCTTTTCCTTTTGAAAGATCTTTGCCCAACTAAATTTATCAACACATTCATCGTTTACTTGAGTAAGAACTTTATCATTATTTAGTAAACGTGTTTCTAGTTTGGCAACAAGAGCTTGTTTACTTTTTAATCGATCAGTTAGATCTTGTAGCTTGAGCATCATTATTTGCATCTGATCTAGTAAGGCAGTATAAGTAGAAGAACTTACCTCATAGCCATCATCTGAAGATTGTGAGGCACGATCATCATTGTCGGAGTTGTATGCCTCAGAATTTTTAGCCATGAAACATAGGTGGGCATCTGCATCTTCTTCCTCTTCATCATCGGTGAGATTCAACCAATGAGCATCTTCTGCTAGTAGTGCTTTCCCAGCCTCCTTTCGCTTATCTAGGAGTAACTTGTTCTTGTCATACTCAGCATTCTTGACAACTGGTTTTCGGCATTCACGAGCAAAATGACCTGTCTTACCACAGTTGTAGCACTTGGGTGGCTCGTCATTTCCCTTAATCTCCAGTTTGGCCTCAGTTGGCCTTTTTACATCAAAGCACTTCTTTCCTTCATACTTCTGCTTGTACTCATGATGTTTACCCCCTGTGGCGTACTGCTGATTGTTGGGAGTGGAACGCTTGAAGAACTTTTTCTGTACGACCTTGGTTAGAAACAACATTGCTTCTTTGATGTCTTGTAGCTCTGGATCAACATTAGTGTCATCATCTTCTCCCTCTGATTCACTTGGATCCCGTTCTTTCCTTGACATGCAAGATGATCCTCTTTCCCGTTTATCAGAAATGAGAGCAAGAGTATCGGTTGGTTTCTCCACTTTTCAGTTTTCCTCAATAATTTCCAAAACCTCTTCTTCGTTTTGCTTAAGAATCTCGTAGACTTCATGCACTCCGATTTCAGACAAATCCTTGTTTTGCCTTATCTGAGAGGTGAACTGCTTCCATTCTGGCCCCAGGTTATTGAGAAACTTGACGTTGTTCTCAATGACGGTTTTATGGATTTGGTTCTTGCTGAGTTCATTTAGTAGGAGACAGAACCGATCATAAGTTGCTTCAAGTGATTCTCCTTCCCTGGCTTTAAAATCTTCATAGTGATTTATGGAGATGGAAACTTTTAGTTGATTGTCAACCTTGGTTCCCATCATCATCTTTTCTATTTGTACCCACATTCCTTTTGTAGTCTCTTTGTAGCTGTCAATAGTGGTGTAGATATCATTCGGAAGACTTTGAAGCAGGTAATATTTTGCAAGTTAATCACCTTTAGCCCTTTTCTTTTCTTCTTCCGAGTATTTCTCTTTCTCCTTTATTCGCACTCTTTCTGACTTGGTTGGATTCGCGTTTGGGAGTGGAGGTGTTTCGGTGTAAAATATACATGAGTCTTCTGTGAGAGAAGTGAGAATCTGTTCTCCAAGATCATGTCGTGCGATGAAATCCAGGAATCTGTCCCACCACTGAGGATATTCATCTCTGAATAGGACGGGTGGTCTGGTGTCCGTACCCATAGCCAAAGCTTCATGAGTAGACATCGTTGTAACACTTGCAGATGATCGTGAGACAATCGCGATTTGATTTAAGAAAGGTGTATAGAGACGAAAGACGAGCTAAATAGAAACTTTAAGATGAGGAAATGATAAACTCAGAAATTAAAAAAAATCATAGACCCATAGCTTGGAACACAGGTCTAAGTGACAGTGGGAGCCGGGTTTGGTGGGAACCGGATTTGGGTGGTAACCGAGTGTGGGGATTAGGGTTAGAGTTAAGCAGGTGAGGATTTGGGTGAGAGCCGGGGTTGGGAGACACGGGTTTGGGGTATGCGGGTTTGGGTAGTACTCGGGTGAGGGTTTGGAGAGGATAGAGTTTGATGGAACGGGCCTCGGAGTGGAGAAGGATGATTCGGGTCTCGAGAGTAAGCGAACTTGGGTGGTGAGCGGGCTTGGGGAGTATATAAGGATCGGGTGTGGGATAAGAGGGACGCGGGTGTGAGTAGATGAGGGCGTGGCTTAAGGCGCGTGTGAGGGGTGAGGGACACAGGGTTGAGGGAGTTACTCAGGTCTGGGGTAATCGCTTGACTCGGGTGTGGGACACAACTAGGTAATGGATGCAGGGGTGGGAAGGATCGGGTGTCACCGAGACGCACACAGGTTAATTTAACCCTAAGCGCCGCAACTGATGGTCCACAATATATATAAAGTTCTTATTGACAATAACACATAAACGATTACAGGATTGATGTTTGATCTTTGAGAAGCTCTCTGTGTTTTACACCTTTTGTGTGTGTTTTCTTAAGTGTAAGTTATGAGATATGATCTCTTGAGATCTGATCTTAGCTTCTAAGATACTCTAACTTTACAACTTGCAAAAACAACTTGCAATATAAAACTAATTAAACTAAACTAATATTTAATCTAAATAAACTAATATAATATCTAACAAGATATTATCTAAACATAAACTATAATAAACTTTGACATTTATTACAAAGTAACATTAAACTTAATATCGAGAGTCGACTTTCCGGCTTTAGCTTCAGATTGGATCTTCAGATTGGATGATCTAGAATCCAATAGATATGTGATCTAACAATCTCCCCCTTTGGATCAAGATCATTACTAAAAAGATTTTAGCAATTCATTCTTCTTTTTCAGCTCAGAAGATGCAATCTCTTTCTCTAGCTCAGAATGCTTTAGCAAGGTATCTTCAAAGAAAATTTATTTGAAATCAGCATGTCTTCAGAATACTTTGATCTCGCATTTCTTGGTCTGTTCTTCTCTTTTCCAATGTCTTGTAATGTAATGAATATTTCTTCCAGCTTTAGGTTCTCCCCCTTTTTGATGAATAGAGAAACGATTTCATCAAAACTATGAGTAAGAAATGTCCTTCATTTGGAGCCTCTGATCCGTCAATTCAAAAGATATTCATCCAGATCTTTGCAAATCCAGACAAAATAATCGTGTAACACCTGAATCAACAAATGAATCAGTTAATATGCCTGTCAGTAACACTAAGTCACTATGTGTAACGAATACACGTTGGAAAGGAGCTTTGTGATGTTCACTCCCCCAGGGCTTCCATTCAATCATCGAAACACCACAAAGGCAATTTCTATGAACATTATGACAAAGAAACAAATTCCTTGTGTGTTTGTGCTTGTGATAGAAAGAATTTAGGACGGATGATTGCTTATAGGCTCAAAATTGTGTAAACCACTGAGACAACAATAAGTTAAACACAGACTCAATGTGCATGATTGAAGTGCGAAGGTGGGGCAGACTTCCTTCTTTTCAATATCCAGATTTTCCAAATGAAAATCAAATAGCAAATGTGCTGCTTCCCCTTTGAAAATGTGAAACACTTTCTATTTGAGTAGAAAATGAGTAGTTGGTGAGGTTTGATCAAGAGTTGGCATGGGCTAGTTGCCTGTTTCAATAATGTTCACGAAAAATTGTGAAACACTAGGAATGTGGCTGCCCGACTCAGAAAAAGTTGGTGCAGAGTTCTAATATTCTTTTAATTCTGTTCTCACACCCTTTTTCTTTTAAACATTTAGATTACTCTAACCAAACACTCTTTTTCATGTATAACTCGTCACTCAATCTTTTCGACTTCTCACACTCAATCACTATGGATTAACTTCGTGGGTAGAAATCATTGGTTAACGTGATTGGATAGAAGTTGTGTTAATTCCTAGCACAAAGAAATCATGTTTTTCTATGATGCATATGATGATCAGATTGGTTTAACTATTTCAGTTAAAGTACAATGTTGATCTTGAAAACATTTAAAGTCACACTTCCAATTCATGAAATCGGTTTGAGAATCGGGAAGTGGTTTGAACATTTAGAACAATGTTTTCTATGATTGAAAGTTGTCCACTTATCAACAATATGAGATTAAGATAAAGGATTATACCTTAACGTGCGATCTTACATCTCATGAAGCTAAGCTTAAAGTCATAAAGATATGATCGTTTAAGCGTCTCTCAAAAATTTTGCAAAAGTCTTATGTCAAGTCAAAGCAAATTTTTTCACTTAAATTGAAAAGACAAAAAGCAGTAAAACTATGAAAGTACGAGTTCTGATCAGAAATAATCAGAAGTCATCACCTTTACTCCTTTGATTTGACGAGCTCCCCCTAAAATCATGCATTACAAAAAAAATTTGACATAAAAGGTAAATGCAGAATTTATGAGCTCCCCCTCAAAATAATAATGATTGTCTTTGGAGTTCTTCTCACACTCCCCCTTTGATCATGAACGGATTGCTAATGTGCAGATATCTTGCAGAAATGAAGAAAATGATGAGAAATTGACAATAAGAAACTTTAATAGGTAACCACAAATTATGTCTTAAGATTTAGCATACCAAGCTTAGAGACAAGAAAATTGAATCTCTTTTCGTCTAAAGGTTTGGTAAACAAATCTGCAAGCTGATAATCAGTTTTTACAAAGTAAAGTTCAATTGTTCCTTTTTCGACATGATCTTTTATAAAGTGATACCTGACATCGATGTGTTTGGTCTTTGTATGCTGAACAGGATTAGCAGTTATCGCAATGGCACTCTTCGAGTCACAGTAAATCGGGATTTTGTTGAAGTGAAAACCGTAGTCGCGCAATTGTGTTCTCATCCATAAGACCTGAGAATAGCAGCTAGCAGCAGCTACATATTCTGCTTCGGCCGTTGAAGTTGAAACACAAAGTTGCTTCTTCGATGCCCAACTTACGAGTTTATCACCGAGGAACTGTATATGTACTGACGTGCTCTTCCTGTCTAACATACAACCAGCATGATCTGCATCTGTATACGCTGTTAGTTCAAAGCTAGTATCTTTAGGATACCACAGACCAAGATCTGCAGTCCCCTCTAGATACCTAAATATGCGCTTAACTGCAGACATATGGATTTCTTTGGGATTGGCCTGATATCTTGCACATAAGCAAGTAGAAAACATTATATCTGGCCTACTTGAAGTAAGATACATTAAAGAACCTATCATCCCTCTGTAAGTCCTAACATCAACAGCCTTTCCAGAAGGATCGGTGCCAATCTTAGTACCTGGTGCTATTGGGGTACCAATCGGTTTTGAATTTTTCATTTTGAACTTTCGAAGAATTTCAAGAATGTATTTTGATTGATTGATAAAAATACCCGATGAAAATTGTTTGACTTGTAATCCGAGAAAGAAATTCATCTCTCCCATCATATTCATCTGAAATCTTGACACCATAAGGTTAGAAAAATTCTTACAGTACTTAGGATTTGTAGAGCCAAAAATAATGTCATCTACATAGATTTGAATTAGAATGATATCAGTTTTTTCCTTTTTGATAAACAAAGTGGTATCTACCATACCTTTTGTAAAACCAGACATGACTAAAAATTGAGATAGGACATCATACCAGGCGCGAGGAGCTTGTGGCGCAAAGTATGGTTTGCGCGAATAACGTGAAGCGCAAAAAGATGCTATGAACTGGCGCAAATGTGAACTTTGCACGAGTTCGTCCCTGTACTTCGAAAAATCGATCTAAAAACCTGTTTTGACTTCTATTAGCAGTACCAAACTCTAGCAAAATGACCACTAACAGTTTTAGAACAGATTGTTACCACTCGATCTCGATAAAAATCACTTTTTGAAAATTAAATCGATGGAACAGTGCTCTTTTTGACGTAAACAGATGGACACAAAAATCTCAAAATGAGACTCGATTGCAGAGTTATAATGAAATCAAACAACACCAACTCGATCTAGCACCCTATTCGATCACAACCTGATCGAGTTCACACCCAAAAAGACTCTTAAACTCGAAAATGATTTTCAAATGAAGAACACAGAGTTGAGTTTATAAAAACTTGACTTGAATCTATTTTCAGGCTCTGATACCAATTGACGGTCCATAAACGGTTACCAACCTGTTTTGATTAATAACAAACGATTACAAGATTGATGTTTGATCTTTGAGAAGCTCTTTGTGTTTTACACCTTTTGTGTGTGTTTTCTTAAGTGTGAGTTATGAGATCTGATCTCTTGAGATCTGATCTTAGCTTCTAAGATACTCTAACTTTACAACTTGCAAAAACAACTTGCAATATAAAACTAATTAAAATAAACTAATATTTAATCTAAATAAACTAATATAATATCTAGAAATTAGGTTTAACTAAACTTTATATACCTAGGGCTCAGACCTAACAGGCCCAGAGCCCGTGTAACACAGAGAACCAATTAACAAAATAATAGAATTAAAAAATTACATTTTGCACCCCTCTACTTTAATTCAACATATAAAATTCACCCTAACAGGGTCTCAGAGGAAAAAGGATGAAGTTGTAGTTGGGTGAACCTCGCTAAATTTCAGTTTTATATCTCTCTTCCTACATCTTTATATTTTTTGCAATTTTTTATGTGCTTGTGTTTGTGAAAATATTTCCAAGACAAAATATGAAATTCGTGCCAAATATAATGACTGCTTGTCCAACACACTCATTCCCACATATTTTTTGTTTTCTTCTATTTGTCAAACTTTAGCACTAAATTGGAAGGGGTGGGCTAAATCAACTCCTACCTGTTGGTGATTTTAATGAAATCATCGGTTCATTTTAGGTAATTGGATTTACAAGATAATAATAGGGTTGGTAACTAAGCTATAACCCGAGCTAGGAGGTGTGGAGTGCACACTCGTATAAGCTAACTAGAACCCGGGATCTTTGGATGGTTATGTATGACGAATTACTAAGTGAAAAATGACAGTGCATGACAAGTGCGTTTTTAGTCATGAAAAGAGCACAGGTCGTGCGTTTGTGCACGGGCAATGTGGTTGTGGTTATAAAAAGAGCACGTGTCGTGCGTTTATTGATAGAAGGTTGTACACGGGACATGCGTTTTTTCACTTGATAATGGCATGTGCCGTGCGTTTTTATCAGATTTATAACTGATATATTTTTTGTAACCGCCACTCTATTTTGTCCAGTAATCAATCCCATTTAATGGGGAATTAATATCAGTTTTAATATAGGGTTGGTTACGATTCTTTATGTTTAAATAGTAACAATTTATGCCAAAATCGATACGGAGAATTGAGATTATCCTCGAGCAAATTTCATGATATCCGAGCAGAATATGGTCGAAATATTACTTAAGGAAAGCGACCTCTCACACAATCTTAAATTTTTTATCCAAGTTCTAATCACTCATTGTTTCCCACAATTTTCTGCACTTCTTCCCCAATAATCTTAAGTGATATTCGTTCGTCGTGAGAGACATGACGAATATCAATCCGTGAGAGATATGACTTCCAAGTTCACCAAACTGGAGAAGTTTGAGGGTGTCAATTTTCGAAGATGGAAAAAGACGAAGCACTTTCTGTTGACCACGTTGAAGGTAGATGTAATAACTGCATCCAAAATAATAAATGGGGGTTTGGGTGTTTGACCGTAAATAAATCCAAGTGGAAGGGCTAGTTTGTAAAATAACAAAAAATGGGGTTAAAACCCTATTAGCCTTATCCTCTACCTCATTTTTTGGAAGAGGCGGCTGAGAGAAGGGAGCTTTTGGCATTTTGGGGAAAAGCTAGAGAAAGAGGAGAAATTCTTCGAAAATCAATCCTACACCTAGAGCTTAAGGTAAGATTCTCATCTAAATCTTCTTTTGTTTGGAAAGGTTGGATTTACTCTTGTGGGTTTAAATCTGATTAGAATGGGAGATTTCTTGGAATCACCCTTAGGTTTTGGAATAGATCGAGTTCTTTAAAACCCTTGAGAAGTTAATCCTTATTTATTTTGGGTTTTTGTTCTGTACTTGTTGGATGAATGTGGGTACCGATCCTCCCATCGATCGAGATTGGAACCTTGGTGGGTTGCCCTTAGCACGACGGTCGGTTTCGTGTCAATCCAGTGTTGACTAAGGGTCGGCGCCGCTGTAGCCCGGGGACCCGGGGGAGCCTCCAACCGGGGGTGACCCGGAGAAGATGTAAGACCGGGGGCGACCTAGGAGTTGTCAAGAAATCCCGGGAGACGGGTGTAGGGAGGATCCGTGCCATGACCCCAGGAGACGGGGGATCCCGAGGAATGTAAATCCCGACAGTCGGGATGGTGGAGACCTGGGCCATGACCCCGGGAGTCGGGGGATCCCG
Source organism: Arctium minus (assembly GCA_954870635.1). Taxonomy (NCBI): domain Eukaryota; kingdom Viridiplantae; phylum Streptophyta; class Magnoliopsida; order Asterales; family Asteraceae; genus Arctium; species Arctium minus. The sequence goes on from OX941081.1 coordinate 151,758,132, forward strand.
GAAGAGTGCAAAACCGAGAGACGGGATTGGAACCTAGGCGTGAACCCCGGGAGTCGGGGTGCCCGGGATAATTATAACCCGGGAGGCGGGGTTTACCAGGGCAGACCCGGGAGTCGGGTGACCCCGGGTAGGGTCCATGTCGGGGTTCGGTTGGGTTTCTCTCGAGGCCTAAAACCTGTATCTTCTTTAGGTGAGTAGTTTTAACATTGGGAGCGAGCTTAAGAGAGTGTAAAGAAGTCTTCGCAAATCAGGTGAGTTTTCTTAACCCAAAGTGTTTATTGAAGTTGATGCTATTTATAAATGCGAGTTATTTACGTGCACATAATTTTATAACATATGCGATATGTTGAATGTATGCATACTTTATTGTTTGTGCGTTATAACCTTAGTCGGGGGGTGTGTCCCGCCTGTGCTCTTACGAGGTGTGTCCCGTTCATGCCATTGGGGGGTGTGTCCCAAATTACGGCAGTAAGAGGTAGACACACCGTCGTCTTAGGATGACGGTAGTGTGGGTCAAAAGCGTGATATGTGGAGTGATTTACTTAATTAAATTGAAGTTGTTTAGTTTCTATAAATCGTTGTTTACATATAAACTGTTGTTAGAGGGAACTCACTAGACCATCGGTCTAACCCTCGCTATTTTCAAAACTAAAAACCTTTTCAGGCGGACGTGAAGTAGGAGGATTGGATAAGGGTAAGGAGAAGGAGTGAGATGGAGCCGCATTAGAAGACTTCCAATCTAGATTTTATTTCCTTGTTTTTCTCAGTTGTGTACTAGGTTGTCTTTTTGCAAACCTTGATTTTAGATTTTGTTTATGGGTTTGACGTGGATTTATTTAAAGTTTGAATTGCTTTATGTCATGTTTTTGAGTTGTTATAGTTGGTATCAGAGCCACAGTTTAAGGGATCTAGGTAACCGGATGGGACTAGACTTAAACTGGTAAAGTAGAAACACACATTAGAATATAGGAATACCTTAGGGAGACCAGTAATAGGGTAGTGAGGACTACCATGTAATGTAAATTTGGAATTACATCTAGCCAATGTAATTGCGAATTTACAGGTGCATGTGCGTGCTTAATATACCTTATTACGTTAGACCTGTTGGATTGAATATGTGTGTTTGCGTCTTTTCAGTAAGCATGTCTGAGCGAGTAACATGGAGTAGATCTGTGCCGGTTGCTGAGGCAGTATTGGTGAATGAGGTGGTTGTGGATGGACCGATTGACCCTCCGAGGTAGGTAGCCGCTCGGGGAAAGGGTCGTGGCCGAGGCAGGGGAAAAGAGAAAGGACCCGAAAGGCGGCCACCTAAGTGGAAGAGCCTGAAGCGGGGGCTGGGGGACGTAAGACGACACGTGGTGGCCTTCGAGCGAGAAGTGTGGAGATCCTAGCAGAGCAAGAGACCTTCGCTGCTGAAATGGGAAGCTCCAGGAAACCTTGCAAGACCTGCTGGCGCACCAGAGGAGGGCGACATCTGGGAACTTGGAAAAGAGTGAAGAGAGAGATATGACTGAGATGTCTGAACCGCCGGTGACTGTGGTGGGTGTTAGTGCACATATTTGTTGGATACAAGATCATGAAGACTGAAGATCAAAGTAAAGCAAGTCAAAGCTTAAAGTCAACTCTCAAGTGATAGTCAAAGTCATCTTTGTAATAAATGTCAAAGTCAAAGTCTCTTGTATTTTGTTGTATGTCTTGTGTAGTATTTGTAGCTTAGTATAAATAACCCTTGTCTTTGTATGTCTTGTAACAACAAGTAAGTACACGGAGCATATTAGAGAAGAATTCATTGATATACATTCTAGTAAGAGAAAGTAGAGAGAGAAAGTGATTGTAATTTTTGGAGATTAAATCAATGACATGTGATTACAAAATTGTTCATTTTGATTATTGTTATTTGTAATTGTAATGAGAACTTGATATTTGGGAAATCACAGTGGGCAGTCACTCTCAATCGACTTCTGTTGTAGCCGTTACGTCGGTGACAAAAAAAGGATGCAGTTACAAGTCCTTTGCTGCATGTAAACCTCCCGTATTCAAAGGGGAATGCGATCCAATTATTGTAATCAGGTGGATTGGAGATATGGAACTAGCCATCAACACCATTAAGTGTCCTGAGGAGGACAAGGTAGTGTTCGCTTTGTCCATGCTGAGAGACAATGCAGTGTTCTGGTGGGAGGCTGAGACTGGAGGGTAGGGGTTCGAAAGCGGCTTAGGGAATGGCATGGGAGACTTTTGTCGCCAGGTTTAAACGACAGTTTTTCCCTCTTGCAGTTGTGAAGAAATTGTAAGAGGAGTTCTTGAATCTGGAGCAAGGGGAGATGACGGTACGAGAGTATACGACCAAATTTCTAGAGAAGGCTTGTTTCGCTGAGATATTTGTGCCAAATGAGGAGCGACAGATGGACATGTATCTGTTTGGTTTAAGAAGTAACATCCGAAAGCTTGCGGCCACACGAGAGCTTTCTACCTTTCAAGCGGCCGTTAACTCGGCTGAGATGATTGAAAAATATATGGTTCATCAGCTGACTGAGAGGAGCAAAGAAAAGAGAAAGTGGGAGGGGCCCACTTGTGACCCTAAGAAGAGTAAGAGAGCAAGACCTGAGCAACGGGCGACGCCTAGGTTTGGAGATAAATCGTGCGAAAAATGTAATCGTATGCATAAGGGATAGTGTATGATGGATAGGGACGATTGTTTTAAATGTGGAAAGGCGAGGCATATGGCTCGGGATTGTCAGGGACTGAGATCAAGTCTGAGTGTCCACAACTGAAGAAAGCAACGTTTGGAAGTGTCGGAGGAAAAGGGGGAGAAAGGAAGGTGGAACCAGCCCGGGCAAGAGCGAGCGCGTTTAAAATGACAGTGGAGGAGGCGGTGCAAACACCGGATATGGTGATAGGTACTTTCCCTATAGACTCGATTTTTGCTAAGGTGTTGTTTGATTCGGGCGCAAACCGTTCATTTGTGTCGCCGAACTTTGTTCATAAATTGCATGTGAAACTCAAGAAGCTTAGTCATGGGTTTGAAGTAGAGGTAGCCGATGATAGTCGAGTCTTAGTGGGGGAAGTATACGAAGGATGTAAAATTGACATCAATGGTCATTTATTCCCGTTACGGCTATACCCGATGGGTATGGGGGAATTCGACGTCATCGTGGGGATGGACTTGTTGGTGTCTAATGATGCCAATATAGTATGAAATAAGAAGTTGATTCGTATAGCTTTTCTTGATAAGTAAGAGGTAGTAGTATATGGCGATCGACGGGATATGAAGTCGTACAAACAAAGAAGGGAATCCATTGTGTTCTTACGCTTTCATGTATGTTAATGCCAAAAATTACTCAATGAATAACTTAGGGTCGACGTGGAGCTTTATCCAACTAATGAAAGTAGCCGATAAACAATATGCATGATAAACGGTAAAATAAAGAGACAAGGGATTTGGTGACGCGGAAAAACCTCAACGAGGAAAAAACCGCGGACGACAGGGAGATGTCGTTGTGTACTATGATCACCAATCAGGGGTGATATCCTTTGATGTTACAATGTATTGCACGATTTATAAAGGAAACAAATGTATGATTGTAAAATAAGTGTGCGTCGTGTTTGAAAACACTATTGTCGTGTGTAAATTGATGTTGTCGTGTGAATGTAAGATCGTAGATATTCTTCCGAGAGCTTGTTAACGAATACTTGGAGTATTATGCCTCGGTTGGCCAAATGAAGTGTTGATCTTGAGTACTTATAGTCTTGATTCTCCATAAATGTGTCTTTTGTAACTGTCGCACTTCATAAATGATCTTGATGGTGTTGAGCCGTTATGACCGTTGGTATTTATGAGCATTGAACCTGTATTAAATGATCAAGAAAGAAACATTGGGTTATACGTTAATATGGTCGAGGTCGAGTGTAAATATTGATGACGGTTGTACGACGCTCGACCGACCTTCGAGTAAGTCTCGATGGAAGTCAGGGTTATGTTCGGTCAACATAAACTTATCTTAATACAAGATAGGTCGTGTGAGATATGCATTAAATGTGTCTTCGTCGTAGTCGTGGAATTTTAGCCAAACAGTTTACCCCCAAAATTTGAAATTCTTTTTCGCGAGAATTTTAAATTTTAAATTTTATCGAGTGCCACGTGTCGCTTGGGGAAAGGTATTCGTTATATCAGAACCAAAATGGTTCGTTTCTAATTGGATTTCCTGACACGCGTGACGTCACGAAGGCATGGGGAACTCGCATGACAACTAAGAGTGACAAGTGTAGATCATCCAGGCGTGCTCCTGAAGAGTCTATCGATACGTGTCGACCATTGAGCAAATCTGCTCGATTCGATCCTCGCGTATAAATAGGAGATTTCGGAGATAACTTCCTTTTACGCCTTCAAGTTATTTTTAGAGAGAGATTTCCTTCGAACCTTCGTGCCGTCCTTTCCTGTTTTCAGACGATTCTTTCTTATTTTAGGTTTCCTTCGAGGTTTAGAGCGTCCATTTAAGGTATGATCTCTCTTTTCAAGCCCATGCGTTTTAAGACTCGAGCTCGAAAGCCTAGGAAGGGTTAGGATGCTTTTGGTTTTTACGTGTTCAGGACCCTGATTTCGTTATGTCGCTAGATCCACTTAGTGTTATCTGCGAGGATGAGGACATTGAGTCTTTTAGACGACTAGCTAGGATTCCAGAGGATATAACCCTTAGTCCACCGATATTTCTCTGTTCGGAGCAGTGCCCCGAGGGATATTTCGTGATGCACGAAATCCCTTTGAGATAGGATTTTCATGGCCCTATTCTCCTTTGTCGAGATCGTTCTTGACGATCTTCGACTTGTCTCCGGGGTAAATGATGCCCCAGTTTTGGAGAGTCGTTCAGGTGATTGATCGGGTGTCGAGTAAATGGGAATCGTCATTTACATTCTATGATCTTCTTTTGGCTTATACAGTTAAGTCGGAGGCGAATCATCGCTACAGCCTTTCTTACAGGTTTAGAGGATCTCGCACTCTGGTTCATAAGATCGCGGTTAACGATCGTAATTGGAAGACTAAATATGTTTTTGGTCGTTTAGCTACGGTCTCTAGTGACATCCAGTGGCTTTCCATAAGATGGAACACCGACGGTAAGATAGTAGGACCTTACTCCGTCTATTATGTTCTTCGTTCAAATTTTTTTTTGTTACTGACATTTTCATTTATCAATTATTGTTTTTTGTGTTGTCGAGCCTTCTGTCAATTCAACTGCCAAGGTCGAGCAGTTTCTCGAATTTAGTGTCGAAGAACGTTCGTTTTTCTCGGTTCGTCCTACAGTCGACTAGGACGTGGACGACGACAACTTGCAGTACGTCGAGACATCTGTTGCGTATTCTATGGAGAAGAAGGAAGAGAGATAAGGAGAGAAAGAATAGGAAAAGAAGAAGACAAGTAGCGTACTCAATTCCTATTTTCTTATGTGTTTTCCCTTCTGTTCGTCGTGTAATTTAATCGTTTTTCTTCCTTTCAGGTGTTTCTCCTTCAAAAACTTTCAGTGTAGCCGATCGAAAGAAGGCTCACCTAGAATTAGCCCCGAAGGGAAAGGATAAGAGGAAGGCGACTAAGACTGCGGGATAGAGCCTTCCAAAAAGCACGCGATTGTCGGTTCCGTGGGAACCGTTGTCGATGAGTTGGGACGTGTCTAGCGTTTCCACTCCTGAAATGACGAAGATGGGTGATTCCGTACAGGCGGATACCATTAATGTCGCATCTCTGGTGGGAGAGGTTCTTAAGGACCCTTACGTCGAGCGTTCTGTTCAAGAGACGGTGGCTTCTGGCCCGACTCCCAGTCTGGTGACAAAGGGTAGGGTCCTGCGGAGGTGACGGTTAACTTTACGGTACCGTCGGACTTTATGAGGGATAACTCCCTTGATCGGGAGAAGTTGTTCCCTCATCTGGAGAAGTATCTGCTCCCGTCTTTCAGGGAGAAGTTCGGGGAAATGTCTGTCGAGGACATGGAGTCAAATGTCGCAGGTTTATCCTTCCTGGTAAGGATTAGTTTTTATTTTCTTTTAATATATTAGCATAATATATTGATCGTCATATGTCGTATGTTACAGGCTTTCCAGACATCTCTCAGTCTTTACAACGAGATGGAGAAGATTAGGCGTCTAGTGCCTAAAGCTCTAGAGAGGGAAAAAGCTGCGTTAGACAGGGAGAAAGAGGCTCTGGCTAGGGAGAAGGCTGCTCAGGCCGACGTGGAATCCCTGAACAGTCGCCTTGAGGAAGTCCAGAAAATTCTGGATGCGTTCAGACGCTAAGGTTTGACCTGCAGATCCGTCTAGACGTGTCGTACGAGACGTTAAAAGGGACGAAGTTGGAGTTAGAGCGGGCCTTGGCATCCTAGGTCGTGAATAAAATAGAGATCGAGGACCTCAAGGCGAAGGTGTCCGAACAGAAGCGCAGGATCGAGGAGCTGGAGGAGGAGTTGAAGGTCGTCGAGGCTTTCACTCGATGGACGACCAAAGCGACAATTATGAGGCGTCACTTGGATGGAAAGAATCCTTTGGCCAATGCTACTGAAGACCTCAAACTCTACCTTGAGGACATTGGGACCGAGCAGGACCTAGGCTCCGAGGATGAGAAGGAGGTCGAGGTCGCGGAGGAAGCTAAGGCGGATGAGGCCCAGACTGGCGACAACTCTTTGTTGCAGCCGACAGGGGACGCTCCCCCTTCTTGAGCTCCTTTTAACTTTTACTTTTGTAATACTTAATAGTTCGATCGCTGGTGGTCGAGCCTCCCACTTGTAACTATTGACTTTGAATAGAAATGGTTCCTTTTGCCATATTGTCGAATGTTTTTTATATATTGCAACAATATTCACGTCATCGAACATAGATACTTGCGACTGAGGCAATTCAAGTGGTTTAGTACTTTTTTGAACTTTAAAGATCACAAGACCAAACAAGTAATATGCAAAACATCCACAAAACGCAAATAATTCTAAAGATACTTGCGACTGAGGCATGTCATAATATTTCAATCAAAGATATGTGCGTCCAAGGAAATTTATTCACATTTAGAATGTTTCAAAGTTTAAGAACTCAGATTTTACACCCTTTGGTGTTATGTGAGGTTAAGTCATGCGAAAGACTTATAGTCTCGTGTCGTATGATGGTCTTATAGTTTTATGTCATGCGATCCTGCAAAAAAACAACGTCAGAGGTTGGTCGTTGGCTAACCAACGACCCTCCAATGCTTAAGTTAGCACTCGGTCAAGATAGATAATCGTACTGAAATAATTCATGGTTTTTATAAGAAATACCTCTTTAGATGTATTGCGTTCCAACTGCGCGGGATTCCCTGGCCGTTGAGAGTTTAAAGCCTATAGGTACCTTTTCCCACGACCTAAGATATACGATAAGGAGCTTCCCATTTAATGGAAAGTTTACTTGCGTTTGGTTCTTGAGTGTTATGAAACACTCGACGCAAGACGTGGTCGCCCACTTGGAAGACCCTAGTCTTTACATTTTTGTTGAAGGGTCGTTCGACTGTTTGTTTATGGGATGCCATTCGAATCAACTCTGATTCCCTTAGTTCTTCGAGAGCATCGAGATCGTAGCTCATGTCGACCAAGTTATGGTTGACAGACGTGTGTCTCGACGTAGGTAGTTGTACCTTGACAGGTAAAACTGCTTCACAACCACAGACTAAGGAAAAGGGAGTTTGTCCTGTGGACGTACATGGAGTCGTACGATTTGCCCACAGAACCGAAGGAAGTTCTTCGACCCATCTTCCTTTTGCTGCTTTCAGACGTTTCTTGATTGAGTTTATGATTGTCTTGTTACTCGACTCAACTATTCCGTTCGACTGAGGGTATCGTGTTGTCGATGTCATGAGTTTTATGTTATAGTCCTCACAAAACTGTTGAGTCCTTTCACTGATGAATTGCGACCCGTTGTCACAGACGATCTCAGATGGTATTCCAAACCTGCATATGATATTAGTCTGGATAAAGGATATCACCTCTTTGTCCCGAACTTGGGAAAAAGCGGCTGCCTCTACCCATTTGGAAAAATAATCTGTAAAGACGAGTATAAATACCTTTTGCCCAGGGGCAGGTGGTAACTTACCAACGATGTCCATTCCCCATTTCATGAAGGGACATGGAACAAATGTCGAATGTAAGGGTTCAGAGGGTTTGTGCGTCGAACCTGAGTGTCGCTGACAAGCGTCACAGTACTATACATACTTGATTGCGTCTTGTCATAGCATCGACCAATAGTAGCCATGTCAAGACACTCGATTGGCTAAGCTACGACCACCTGAATGATTACCACACTCGCCGTCGTGCATTTCTTGCAAGATATTTTGGACTTGCGTTCTGCTCGTGACACATCGTAGACTAAGTCCAGTGGACGATCGTCGATAGAGTCTGCCTTGTATCACGACATACCGTGATGCTTTGAATCTTATCTTTCGAGCCTCTGCCCTATCTTCTAGGAGTTGGTCGCGTGTTAGATAGTTCATGATGTCGCTCGACCAAACTTTTTTATTGCTATCAATTTATCCGACGTCGTCGTGACCAATAGATGAGATCGTCAGATGTACCATAGGAATCGCGTCGAATAGCGGTTTTCTTAGTGCCGACCCAAGATTGGCTAAAGCATCTGCTTGAGTATTCAGATCTCTTGGGATATGTTCGATCGAAAAAGGAGAAAGTCACTCTTGACATGTAACCCTTTTTCCCCCAAGTCATGCGCCATATTCATCCCGACGATCAAGGCTTCATACTTTGATTCGTTTTTGGTAGCTTTGAAATTGCATCGTATGGAGTAAACCATCTTGCCCCCTTGTGGCGACTTTAAAGATGACGCCCAGTCCTGTACCTCTAGCGTTGGACGAGCCGTCGACATGTAGAGTCCAGGGTTTGTCGTCGTGAGTCACCACAGAACAAACTTAGTTTTGTTCTTCTTTTTCTAGTTCAGGACTAAAATCGGCGATAAAGTCTGGTAGGACTTGCAATTTGATCGTGGTCTTGGGTTTGAAGTCTATGTCATAACTACTGAGGTATATGCTCCATTTCGCTTGTCGACCTGTTAATTCTGGCTTTCTCAAGAGAGACTTGAGTAGAAAGTTAGTAACGAAAATTATTAGATGTGATTCAAAATAATGCCGTAGCTTATTTGCAGCTGTGATTAGCGATAGTATAAGTTTTTCCATGGAAGAATACCTGGTTTCGGCGTCGAAGACTTACTTATATAATAGATGTGTAATTGTTGCTTGTCATCTTCCCTTACTAGGACTGCACTTACCGCGTGAGAACTGACGGCTAAGTAGAGTTGCAAGACCTCGTCGTCTTGTGGTTTTGATAACAATGGAGGTGACGCTATGTACTCTTTCAATTTTTGCAATGTTTTCTCATGGTCGTCCGCCGAATGGAAGCCTTTGTTCTTTCGTAATACGTTGTAGAACAAATGATATTTGTCTGATGATCGGGATATGAATCTGTTCAGGGCTGCTACTCGACCGGTTAGACGTTGCACTTCTTTGAAATTTCTTGGCGATTTGATCTCGATGATTTCCTTGATTTGGTCAGGGTTAGGTTCGATGCCTCGTCGAGTCACCATGTATCTTAGAAATTTTCCGACATTGACTCCGAAGGAACATTTCGTTGGATTGAGCTTCATGTGGTATTGTTGAAGTACATCGAATGTTTACCGTAAATGCTCGACGTGATCGACGACTTGTCGAGATTTGACCAGCATGTCGTCAATGTATACTTCCATATTGTCATCCAGTTGGTCCTTGAACATTTTGTTGACCAGTCGCTGATATGTGGAACCTGCATTTTTTAAACCAAAAGGCATAACCTTGTAGCAATAGATTCCTCGATCTGTCATGAAGGCTGTTTTTTCTTGATCGTCGACGTGTATGAGTATGTGATTGTAGCCCGAATATGCGTCCATGAACGTCCATGGATTCTTTGGGCACGCCTTGTTTAAATATGTGAAGTCTATACAGACCCTCCATTTGCAATTTTCTTTTGTACGACCATGACGTTGGCTAACCAGTTGGGGTACTTTACTTCTCGTATCTTTCCAGTTTTGAGGAGGTTGTCGACTTCATCGTTGATCACCTTGTTCCTCTCTGGAGCGAATTTTCGACGTTTTTGCATTATTGGTTTGAAAGATGGATCCACGTTCAACTTATATGAGATGACTTCAGGGTCTATGCCAACCATGTCCTTGTGCGTCCAAGAAAAACAGTCGGCGTGATCCTGCAAAGAAGAAATTAGTTCCTTTTTAATAGGAGGGTCGAGCGACGAACCTATGAAGACGACTTGATCTGGCTTGTCATAATCCAGGATAACTTTCTCCAAACAAATGTCATCGACATTATCGGGAGTATCCTGGATCTGTAATTGCTAGATGGACTGCTTCCTGGGCTTCATCGTTATCTTGTAGCAATCCCGAGCGACTTTTGGCTCACTTTTGATTTCCTGGATTCCCCATGGAGTTGGGAACTTCATCGTCTGGTGGTAGGTCGAAGGGACTTCCTTCATTGCGTGGATCTTGGGTCGACCGAGAATGACATTGTATGCTGAGGAACAGTCTATGACGCTGAATCTTGTTTGCTTATTGATTCCCTTTGCATAGATTGGTAGGACGATTTCTCCATAGGTGCTCGTCGCATATCCATTAAAGCCGACCAACGTTGTCGAACGTCGGACGATCTCTGACTTGTCGAGATCCATAACTTTAATGTTGTCGAGGAAGATGATGTTTGCTGAGCTTCCTCCGTCAACCAACACCCTTCGGGTCAAACAATTGCCAATCTTGAGCTGGACGATCAACCCATCGTGATGTTTCCGATGTAGGTCGCCCAAGTCATCTTGATCAAATGTTATCTTCATGGACTCGAGCTCTTGTTCTTCTTTTGACTGTGAGGATCGAGGGATTGGTAGATTGCATGCACTCTGAGACACATGCCTTTTTGCTGCTGAATAGGTTAGACCACATACGTCTGACCCACCAGTCACACAGTTTACGAGTTTCTCATGACCGAGGGACGGTGGTCGTATGTTTCTGTCGGGTATCGTCTGTCCGTCGAGGATACCCTTGAGGTTTCCTTTTGGGATGTGCCAAGCGAGTTCCTTCTTGAGTGCTATACAGTCATCGGTGGTGTGACTGTGATCGTCATGGAAATCACACCACTTGGTCTTGTCTTTCTTATCGTCGACCTTGTCATTTTTCTTTGGCCAATGAATAGTTGCTTGCGCGGTCTTCAATGCATCGACCAAATCCTTGGAAGTACCCTTAAATCCATATGAGGAGATTTTAGGATACTAAGGGAACTTGGTCGTGGTCGAGAACTTTTTCTTGTCGACCCGGACGTTTGAGATTTGCCTCGACGGCTCAGTTTTAACTGTCGATCTGGTTTTGAACTCGGGTTTCTTCACGCTCAGCGGCTTCTTGTCACTAGAATTCTTACGATGAAAAGTTGCGTCATCTTCAACCCTCATGTAAGCCAAATTTCTCGCGTGCACGTCTTCGAAGTTCTCTGGGGGGTATTTCGTCCAATCAGTGTAAAGACCTGAACTTTCGTCTAGACCACGTTTGTAAGCTTCGATCGCGGTCTTGATGTCACAGTTGCCGACGGTGATCATTTCTGCGTTAAACCTGTTGAAGTAACTGCGATGGATTCTCCTGCCTTCTGTCCGACATAATATAGGTCACTAGTTTGGTTCTCCATCTTGCGACTGCTGGCGAACTGTTGAGAGAATTGATTCACCAACTCGGCAAAAGACCCAATTGATTTTGGCTTGAGACTAATTAACCATTGCAAAGTTGCACCTGTGAGAGTCGCCTCGAAGCTTTTACACATACACACCTCTTGGTACTGGTGAGGGATCGAGACTGTCCATATTGGTTGCTTGTACTGAGCGACGTGTTCAGTTGGATCCGTGACACCAGAGTATTTCAGTATGAACGTAGGGATATTGAACTTCTTTGGAACGTCGACCATTGCGATCTCGTCAACGAAAGGTGACGCCTGAAACCCCGTACGAGGTTCGACGTTGAGCGGTACCGCTGCTCTTGGAAGTTTGGCAAATAGTGATAGAACACGATCATTTTGCTCTTCCAGCATCTTTAACCTTTGGGCCACAGGATCGTACGGAACACTTCCTTGAGTACCTGATGGGATATGTCCTGAGTTCTGAAACACATTCCGCTGGGACGAATCAGAAGCATATCTGTTGAATTGGAAAGAAGGAATCGGCATCGTGGGAATTGATTCTGTTGGAGGCCTCAAGGGAATCGGTGCCGTCGAATGAAAAATGGCGGAATTGTAGTCATCGATGGCATCGAAGGAATTGCAGCTGTCGAGGGGAAGAATGGCGGCGGCAAAGGCAGCAACGTCGGCATAAGCTGACTAGCAAAACCAGGGAAAACGGGCCGAGGATAATTGGGAAGTGGAGGTCCCGTCCAGGGCATGCTGAATCCACCTTGACTATGCGACGGCCCTGCTGCATTGCTTGCGTTTCGATTCTTAGGGATTCAATCTCCTCCACTGCTTGTCTATGCTGATTTGTCAAAGCATCAACTCAAGCTCGAGCTGCATTCAACTCCATGTTCATTTGAGCCATGATTTGTTCCTGAGTTCCTTGAGCTGCCATTATCCTGTGAAACACAAAAACACTCTAGGAAATTGTTAGCTCAGCGCATTATCGTCTAGGATTTTCTTTAGATGGGGCCCCACGGTGGGCGCCAAACTGTTAATGCCAAAAAATTACTCAATGAATAACTTAAGGTCGACGTGGATCTTTATCCAACTAAAGAAAGTAGCCGATAAACAATATGCGCGATAAACGGTAAAATAAAGTGACAAGGGATTTGATGACGCGGAAAAACCTCAACGAGGAAAAACCGCGGATGACAGGGAGATGTCGTCGTGTACTATGATCACCAATCAAGGGTGATATCCTTTGATGTTACAATGTATTGCACGATTTATAAAGGAAACAAATGTATGATTGTAAAATAAGTGTACGTCGTGTATGAAAACACTATTGTCGTGTGTAAATTGATGTTGTCGTGTGAATGTAAGATCACAGATATTCTTCGGAGAGCTTGTAAACATATACTTGGAGTATTATGCCTCGGTTTTCCAAATGAAGTGTTGATCTTGAGTATTTATAGTCTTGATTCTCCTTAAATGTGTCTTTTGTAACTGTCGCGCTTCATAAATGATCTTGATGGTGTTGAGCCATTATGACCGTTGGTATTTATGAGCATTGAACCTGTATTAAATGATCAAGAAAGAAACGTTGGGTTATACGTTAGTATGGTCGAGGTCGAGTGTAAATATTGACGACGGTCGTACGACGCTCAACCGACCTTCGAGTAAGTCTCGACGGAGGTCAGGGTTATGTTCAGTCGACAGAACCTTATCTTAATACAAGATAGGTCGTGTGAGATATGCATTAAATGTGTCTTCGTTGTAGTCGTGGAATTTTACCCAAACAATGTCAACAACTCAATTCATCCGATTTAATCTCGATGATCAAGGTCAGGCGATGTTTTGTGAAGGGGTGCGTGGGGTTCTTAGCGTATGTTTTAGATTCTAAGAAGGAGAAGAAGGGGCAAGAGTCGGTTCCGGTAGTAAGTGAATGCCCGATGGTGTTTCCAGAAGACTTAACCACCTTGCCTCCAGATAGGAAAGTGGAGTTCCGAATAGACCTCATGCCTGGAGCGGCACCAATTGCAAGAGCACCCTACCGCTTGGCACCGACCGAAATGAAAGAGATGATGACTCAACTGAAAGAACTGTTCGACAAGGGGTTTTTTCGTCCCAGCAGTTCGCCGTGGGGAGCGGAGGTGTTGTTCGTTAAGAAGAATGACAGATCTATGCGGATGTGCATAGACTATCGCGAGCTTAACAATGTAACAATCAAGAATAAGTACCCGTTTCCCATAATTGATGATCTTTTCGATCAGCTGCAAGGAGCGAGTTACTTTTCAAAGATAGACCTGCGATCGGGCTATTATCAACTGAAGGTGAGAGAGGAGGATGTGCCCAAGACAACTTTTCGTACGAGGTAGGGACACTATGAGTTTTTAGTCATGACCTTTGATTAGACAAACGCCCCAGCAATATTCATGGATCTAATGAATAGAGTGTGTAGTCCACTTTTGGACAAGTGTGTGATCGTCTTCATTGATGACATACTAATTTATTCACGGTCCATGAGTGAGCATGAGACACACCTACGATCGATGTTGGAGTTACTTAAACACGAGAAGTTGTATGCCAAATTCTCGAAGTGTGAATTTTGGCTGAGGGAGGTGCAATTGTTAGGACACGTGGTATCGGAAGACGAAATCAAGGTTGATCCAGCGAAGATTGAGGCAATCAAAGATTGGGAAGCGCCAAAATCGCCGTCGGAAGTAAGGAGCTTCCTTGGGTTGGCCGGCTACTATAAGAAGTTCATCCTGGACTTCTCACGGATAGCCATGCCGTTAACCGATCTAACAAGGATAAATGTCAAGTTCGTGTGGACCAAAGCTCAAGAGAGCGCGTTCGGTAGATTGAAGGAAAGCCTGAGTAGCGCGCCTTTTTTATCCTTACCCAACGGATCTGAAGGATTCGTGATCTATAGCGATGCTTCAAAGTTAGGTTTTGGATGCGTGTTGATGCAAGAAGGTAAAGTGATTGCTTATGCATCTTGCCAGTTGATAGAGCATGAGAAAAACTTCCCGACGCATTACCTTGAGTTGGCAGCGGTGGTTTTCGCTTTGAAGATTTGGAGAAATTATCTGTATGGGGTTAAGTGTCAGATTTATACTGCCCACAAAAGCCTTCAACATCTATTCAACCAGAAGGAGCTAAATATGAGGCAACGAAGATGGATGGAGTTGTTAAGCGATTACGACTACGAGATTCTTTACCATCCGGGTAAAGCCAATGTGGTGGCCGACGCTTTGAGCCGGAAGGAGCGGGTAGATTCTACAAAGGTCGTGGCCTTTCGAGTCGAAGCAACTTCCAATTTCTTAGAGGAAGTCAACAACTTTCAAGAGGAAGCAATTTTGGAAGAGAATTTGAAGAGCGAGAGAATTGCCGGAGTTGGGACTTCGTTGACTGTTGACAGTCGCGGGGTGAGATGTTTTGGGAATTGGGTGTGGATTCCTAAATTGGGTGACCTTCAAAAGAGGGTGTTGGAAGAAGCACATAAGTCACGTTACTCTATACACCCAAGAACTAATAAGATGTATCTAGACCTGAAGCAATGTTATTGGTGGTCGGGTTTGAAGAAGGACATCGCTTACTTCGTCGAGCGATGCCTGACTTGCTTGAAGGTGAAAGCTGAGCATCAGTGACCGTATGGGGAGCTTCAACTGTTGGAATTACCGATATGGAAGTGGGAAGAAATCGCGATAGATTTCATCATAGGACTTCCGTGATCACCTAAAGGGTATGACGCCATTTGGGTGATAGTGGATCGACTGACAAAATTGGATCACTTCCTACCGATTAAGGAGACATACCCATTGGAGAATTTGGCTAAGTTGTATTTGGACGAGATAGTGTCCCGACATGGTGTTCCGTCGTTTATAGCTTCGGACGGTGACGACCGCTTCACGTCATCGTTTTAGAGAAGTCTCCAAAGAGAGTTGGGATCACAACTCAAGTTAATTACCGCTTATCATCCCCAAATGGATGGACAGAGCGAGAGGACCATTCAAATGTTGGAGGACATTCTACGAGCATGCGCCATTGATTTCAAGGGCTCATGGGAGATTCATCTGCCATTGATTGAATTTTCCTACAACAATAGTTACCATGCAAGTATCCAAGCGACACCGTTTGAAGCATTGTACGGGCGCAAGTGTAGAACACCGTTGTGTTGGAATGAGGTGGGAGAACGACAGTTGGCAGACCCTGAAATAATGCAAGTGACCACTGATAAGGTGAATCAAATTCAGGAAAGATTAAAAACGGCGCAAGATCGACAGAAGATGTATGCAAATAAGAGGATAAAACCCATCGAGTTTCAAGTGGGGGACAAGGTGGTGTTAAAGGTCTCTCTCTGGAAGGGTGTGGTCCGTTTTGGAAAGAAAGGGAAACTGAGACTATGGTTCGTTGGACACTTTGCTATATTAGAGCGGGTTGGAGAAGTAGCCTACAAACTAGACCTACCCGAGGATACGAAAGGGATCCATCCCACTTTTCATGTGTCGAATCTGAAGAAGTGCTTAGCAGAGTCGGATGTTGTAGTACCATTGGATGATATCCGGGTGGATGAGAGGTTGATCTACGCAGATGAACCAGTGGCCATCTTGGACCATAAAGTAAAGAAACCGAGGAACAAAGAAATTCGTCTAGTGAAATTCCAGTGGTAGTTCCATAAAGGGAAAGAGGCGACGTGGGAGGTAGAGGCGGATATGAGATCCTGTTACCCTAAATTGTTCAATGATGGAAGTCCGGGGACAAAATTCTTTTGAGGGAGGGATATTGTAATAACCGCATCCAAAATAATAAATGGGAGTTTGGGTGTTTGACCGTAAATAAATCAAAGTGGAGGGGCTAGTTTGAAAAATAGCAAAAAATGGGGTTAAAACTCTATTAGCCTTATCCTCTACCTCATTTTTTAGAAGAGGCGGCTGAGAGAAGGAAACTTTTGGCATTTTGGGGAAAAGCTAGAGAAAGAGGATAAATTCTTGGGAAATCGAGCCTACACCTAGAGCTTAAGGTAAGATTCTCATCTAAATCTTCTTTTGTTTGGAAAGGTTAGATTTACTCTTGTGGGTTTGAATCTGATTAGAATGGGAGATTTCTTGGAATCACCCATAGGTTTTGGAATAGATCGAGTTCTGTATGTCCAGTAGATCACAATCAAATCAATGACATAAGATTAACAAAGATGAATTAGGAGGTAAATGTTGTTTATTCAAACAATCTAGAGAGAGCCAAAAGTTTCTCTCTCTAGAAACACAAAGAACATGTATGAGGCTACATTGTGAATGAATTACCTCTAACACTTACAACACATGTCCCTATTTATTCCCAATCATCTTTGTTTACAAATAAGCCCAAACACAATGCTATTATAAGGCCCAAAACACACTTAATGATGACTTTACAAAACTTCCAAACTTAGAACATTTTATGTTCTAACATTCTCCCCCTAAGTTTTGTAAAGTAATCATCCTATTTAGCTTCAGCTCTTCTCCCCCTTGATTTCTCTAGAAAACTTAGCATTGCTTAAACTTCAAAACAGTTCCGGCTCCCTCTTGAAAATAGCTCTTATCCTTGGAGTTTCAACTTGAATACTAGATCCGATGTACACAATAACCTCGACTGAGTGCACAAAAAGACAACTTTATCTCTTGTAAATTCAACATATTCGTTATGCCCATAAGAAAGAAATGTGTGAATTATGATATGACAACCAAAGTGCATCTTCAGTTTATAACACCGAATATGTCTTTAACCGCTAGTTGAATAGGAATTCAGCTTAAGAACTTAATCTGATTAGTTTGCAGGAGGAAGCATCTTGTAGCAAACACTACTAGACAAGGGTTAGAAGATATATTTGTTCAACAACTGATGAAAGACACTCATTTTCTAACTGCTTTATAGAACACTGAAAGAATGAACTCAGAACTCCTTTCTTCAAGAATCAGCTGGATGATTATAAGCACTCAAAATTCTAGATCACAACCAAAGCATCAAAACAATGATTGCAGGCACTCACACTTCTAATTGACCAGGTCAAAAAAATGATTAAGAGCACTCAAAGGTCTAGCATCGTAGAGAAAAACTCCAGACTGATAATTGCAGATACTCAAGCTGCTAATCCAATCCAATCAGATACTAAATCCAAACACCCAATATATGAAAATCTTGACTGGCATGAGCACTCGTGAAACTTTGACCAGTTGCTAAAAATATGTGACCAACAAAAGATAGGAATGATGTCACATATGCATTATGCGGAAAATATCGAGAACAGGGAAAACTTGTGGCAAATTGGGTTCTGAACAGTAACTTTTCGCACATCACATGAACATACTTTTCACACATCAAGAATTTCGCAGATCATTGACATTTAAGCTCAGAATTCGCATGTGGCATGAGCCGAATCCTCAACTTTTTGCATAGGCTTGCGTGCGGATTCCTTCTTTTCGTATAAGCATATATGCGAATTCTACTCTTTTCGCATATACCAACGTGCGAAATTTTGCTTTTCGCATACTCTTTCATGCGAATTCTATACTTAAAAAAAATTCATCATCAATGCTTTTCGTATCGATGCGGATTATATACTTAGACATAATTTCATCCTGGAAACAACTTTTCGCATATAACATTGTGTGAATTTATGACTTTTCGCATCTAGTGGCTTGCGAATTCTTCTCTTTTCGCACACAACTAAGCACAGTAGCATGCAAATTCTGTCTTTTCGCACCCAGCTACTTGCGAAATCCTGACTTAGCAAAAATTGTTGTTTACAAGGATGGGGAGTCTTGCGAATTCTCCAATATAGAGTCATGCGAGTTCTTCATGAACATGCAAATTTTGTGGATCTTGCGAATGTTGTCGACCGGAAATCCAAAAAGTCTTCAAATTTTCCTTCAATACTTCGAATTTCAAGGCCAAACTTTGTACTTATGTTCGAAATTTACAGTAGAGCACTGTTGTAGTTGATGATCTTCAACAATAACACCTCTAAGATGGAATTCGATCATCAAACAGTAAAAAAAATTTCGAAACAAAACACCTAAATCGACTAATTCTTCCAATCAGATTGAAACTAACACTTGTAAATGATTCCAGTAGGTTCGACTATATACTCTGAATCATTTTAACATCATAGCTCATCCAAATTTACATCAAATAAAAAAATTCCTCAGTACTGTTCATGCGTAAGTGTACTGTTCCATTGATCAAAATGCGATCTCGATCGTATTGATGAATTGAACTTCGATTGAGGCTCTGATACCACTTGTATGTCCAGTAGATCACAACCAAATCAATGATAGAAGATTAACATATATGAATTAGGAGGGAAATGTTGTTTATTCAAACAATCTAGAGAGAGCCAAAAGTTTCTCTCTCTAGAAACACTAAGAACACGCATGAGACTACAATGTGAATAAATTAACAGTACATGTCCCTATTTATACCCTATCATCTTTGTTTACAAATAAGCCCAAACCCAATGCTATTATAAGGACCAAAACACACTTAATGATGACATTATAAATTTCCAAACTTAGAACATTTTATGTTCTAACAAGTTCTTTAAAACCCTTGAGAAGTTAATCCTTTTTTATTTGGGTTTTTGTTCTGTACTTGTTGGATGAATGTGGGTACCGATACTCCCATCGATCGAGATTGGAACCTTCGTGGAACAACGGTCGGTTTCGTGTCGAACTAGTGTCGACTGGGGGTCGGGCCGCTGTAGCCCGGGGACCCGAGGGAGCCTCTAACCGGGGGTGACCCGGGGAAGCTGTAAGACCAGGGGAAACCCAGGGGTTGTCAAGGAATCCTGGGAGACGGGTGTAGGGAGGACCCGAGACATGACCCTGGGAGATGGGGGAGCCTAGGGAATGTAAATCCCGAGAGTCGGGAGGGTGGAGACCCAGGCCATGACCCGGGGAGTTGGGGGAGCCTAAAAGAGTGCAGACCCGGGAGACGGGATTGGAACTCGAACGTGAACCCCGGGAGTCGGGGCACCCGGGAGAATTATAACCCGGGAGGCGGGGTTTACCGGGGCAGACCCGGGAGTCGAGTGACCCCGGGTTGGGTCCAGGTCAGGGTTCGGTTGGGTTTCTCTTGAGGCCTAAAACCTGTATCTTCTTTAGGTGAGCAATTTTAATAGTGGGCGGGTGCTAAAGAGAGCGTAAAGAAGTCTTTGCAAATCAATTGAGTTTTCTTAACCCAAAGTGTTTTTGAGTTGTTATAGTGGTGTACATGCTAAGTACTCTGATGCCGGAGGTGATGGAAAACAAGACGCTGGAGATGACATGACATCGAGGCAAATGGGAGAACGAAGACTACATCTGTCGTTGTGACATCTTAAACGGTATGTGTGACTCCCTCTTTGACATTGATCTAAATGTTGAGCCTGACAAAGAGCTATGGGACTACCTTGAGTCCAAGTACATGGCCGAAGATGCTTCTAGAAAAAAGTTCCTCGTTAATAATTTTAATAATTATAAGATGATGTATTCAAGGCCTATGATGGAGCAATAAAATGAGCACCTACACATTCTAGGCCAATATGCTCAACATAATATGAATATGGATGAATTCATCTCTGTAGCAAGCATAATTGATAAATTTTTCCCCTCTTAGAAAGATTTCAAGCATATGTTGAAACACAAGAAGGAAGAGTTGTCCCTTGTATAACTCGGTAGTCACTTGCATGTAGAGGAATCTCTTTGGGCGCAAGAGGCTGAGAAACCTAAGGCAAAAAAGGTTTCTGCCCCTTTTGTGAACATGGTAGAAGAGGGTAAATCCAACAAATTCAAGGGAAAACACAAGTTCAATGAAGTCAATAAAGGATCCAACAAGAAGGTTATATTAACCTGTTGGACATATGGTATGACCGACCATCTCAAGCGTGATTGTCGGGTTGTCAAGAACAAGAATGGGGTAAACACAAGTGGTGGTGGGCAAGGATCCAGGGATCAAAACCCACGGCAATGTCAGTTTCTTGACATTGGTTTTAATTCGAATTTGAATTATGTACCACTAATATACAAATCAATTTATGTGTAGGATGATGATGTTTCTTGATGGATCGACTCGGGTGGCACGAGTCATGTGTGCAAGGATCGATGTTGGTTCACTTCTTTGGAACTGTTTGAAGATGGATCCATGCTACACATGGGGAACGAGTCGAGTTCTCTATTCTTGGATGCAACTTAGTTAGGATATAGTTTAGTTCTAGCAAAATAATTGAACTTTTAGACGTTTTGTTTGTACCAAATTCGAAAGAATTTTTTTTCCGTTAGTGAGATCTTGAATAGGTTAGGATATAGGCAAGTATTTGAGTCTGACAAGTTTGTCTTGTCAAAATGTGGCTCTTTTGTAGGCTTCGGCTATTTGATGAATGAAATGTTTATATAGAATTTAAATAAAAAGAGTTTTCTTCCAAATTTTATTTATGTTGCAAATGCAAATTCTGTTGTTTCTGAATTATTGCATACAAGGCTTGGTCATGTGAATTTTAAAAGAATGGTTGAAATGTCAAAGACGGTCTTATTCCGGACTTTGACATTAAAACCGAAAAATGTAAAAGTTGCATGTTAACAAAGATTACTAGGCAACCTTTTCCTAACTTGAAAATGGACTCATCGGTGCTTGAGTTAATTCATAGTGACCTTTGTGATTTAAATTCAATTCAATCTTTGGATAATAAAAAGTATGTCGTTACTTTTATTGACGACCCTTCGCAATTTTGCTATGTATTTTTGTTACATACAAAAGATGAAGCATTGGACAAATTTAAAATTTATAACACGGAGGTTGAATTGCAAATGAATTGTTTTATAAAATTTTTATGCAACGATCGTGGTGGGGAGTATTACGACCTATGTTTTTGCAGTCCATATGAATCATTCATGAGAGTACATCACCTTATACACCACAACAAAATGGTGTGGTGAAACGGAAAAATATAGTTCTTAAATAAATGGTGAACTCTATGTTATCCTAATCGTGATTGAGTGATAGATTTTGGGGTGAAACTAGGGCTGTAAACGAACCGAACGTTCAGCGAACCGTTCGTGAACCGTTCGGCGGGAAGTTCGTTTATGTTCGTTTATTTAATAAACGAACAAACATGAACAAGTTTTTTCGTTCGTTTAGTTAAACGAACGAACATGAACAAATGCCTCGTTCGTTCATTTACGTTCATGAACGTTCGTTCATTTGTGTTCGTTTAATGTTCGTTTGTGTTCATTTATTGATGATAATAACTTACTTGTTAAGAAATAAATGAAATAAAATTACATTTGATTACAATTAATAATTAATAATAACAATAATAACAAATCAACCTGTTAAAAAAATATTATTATTATTAAAAAAATAATGAATTAAGTCAATCCCACTAGCTTGCTTTATAATAGGTGCTTTAACTTTCTTTCTATAATGGATTCGATGTGGGATACGCTTCAAGGACGGAGAATTTAGAACCTCACAGACAACTTTCTCCTATTCTCATCCCACATCGCCCATTTTCCCATCCTAAAGCCTTACTCATCTATATATAGAGGCTTCTAAAGCCTTTACCCAACCATTACACCGATTGATTTTCAATACTGAGCCAGTGGCTGGAGCCCATTCTGTGGGTTCGATTGGAGCACCCTTTTTAAACTGGGTTCACCTTAAGTTTGATTAAATTTGTTAGTTTGTTTGTCTACGATCAGGATTGTTCGTTTACGTTCGATTATGTTCGTTTGTTTATGATTAAGTTCGTTCGTTTACGTTCAATTATGTTCGTTAAATACTTAAATGAACGAACATAAACGAACACGAACAGACTAATTTTTTAAACGAACGAACATGAACACAAAATTTTCCGTTCGTTTATGTTTGTGTTCGTTCGTTTGTTCGGTTAAGGTTAAACGAATGAACATGAACAAGCCTCCGTTCGTGTTCGTTCGGTTCGTTTACAGGCCTAGGTGAAACCATGTTAACGACTTGTTACTTATTGAAACGAGCTCCCACTAAAAGGAACAAGATTACCCCATATGAACTTTGGATCAAGAAAAGGCCAAACTTGAGCTATATTCAAATTTGGGGTTGTTGGGGTTGTTCGACTACCCGAACCTAAAAAGGAAAACATTGGGTGAGAAAAGTATTAATTGAATATTTGTTGATATTCCGAGCATTCCAAAGCCTATAGGTTTTATGTTAATAAACCTGCTGATTCTATAACGATTCACACCATTATAGAATCAAGAAGATGCATTATTTGATGCGACTAGATTCTCTTCAATACCTAGACCAAAGGACACAATTCCAAGTACTAGTGGAACTAGTGAGGTTGAAGAACAATCAATTATTCCAACCAAATCTCCGATGCTTCGAAGGAGCAAAAGAGGAAGGATTGAAAAATTGTAACACCCTCAAATTTGGTAAGAGCAACTAATTAAAAACTTCGATATTTCATCAAGTAAAGGACAAAACTTCCTCTACAAATCAAAACTCAATATACCTCAAATTTAAAATTCTATAATTAACCTCAACAATTATAAACTCCAGTCTTATACAAGGACTAAACCGAAGTCGGGCGTTACTTAACCCAAATATAAGTTGCTCTTCCCAAAACAAATGCGAAAGACTTCACCAAGCTATTCACTTCTCGAGCTCACAACTAGCACTCATCTCTTCACATTGTCACTAGAACTATTCCCAACCGGAACCTGTTGCACATGTTGACAATAAAAATGTTAGGCTAACACCTAGTGAGTTCAAAAGTTTTTTTTTTATCATAAATAAATATATCATAAAAAGGAAAGAATGTAACTTAATTCAGGATCTTTCAAATGGTTTATTTTAAACATGAAAATGACCCATTTTCCAACAATGCAAATTTCTAGAGATGAACGCCCCAATTCAAAACATTCTTTCATGAAGTGATACAACCCAGAACTTACTCAAATCATACGTAGAAATTGAACTCCCAATTTATAAAAATGCGGATAAAACTTTATTTCCCGAAATACCCAAAACACGGGTGGGGTATAATATTCAACACATAAACCATGGATAAATATCCATATGTATATAAAAATTGACACCGAAAACATTGATACTAAAACTCAATACCCAAAATAACACCTTTCAGGGACGGGGGAGACCCGATTCTATATAATGTGGACGAACACGAAGTAAGCCACATAATATGTTATTAAAACCAAATCACATAAAATACACGCATTGGATGAACGAGCTCGACTACTTAAAGCGTACACCCATGGAATGTCAACTTCAGCTATTCAAGGCCCTTACGTTGAGATTGAATCATCCAATGAAATGTACTAGCACGTAGGACTTATACCATACCGTCATTGCCTAATCGTGCCTCAATGTGGAAAACTAGCATTCCATCATCGGACGTAATGTTTCTATTAGCACGGGGGACTTACACCATACCATCAAAGTCGATCCATGCCTCAATGGAGAAAACTAGCTTCCGCCATTGAACATAATGATTCCAAATGAATGACACATGCACTCAAAACATGTAAATCTCCAATAAATATAAATTATGACCAAAGCTCTACATTGAGCTATCAAAACTGGACAAATGTCCCAAAAATCCAAATAATCAAGCACCAAGCCACAAGCTCGATTAACCAAAAGAATATTTGTAAAAAAAATGCAATAAAACGAAATCGACGAATGTTTATGCGAACACATGCTCCAAAATACATGAATAATCTCCAACACAACTTAGAGCAATACATATCATTTTCCAAACAAGTTTATACTATTGATTCTTTCAAAACATCTCATAACACAAGATTAAACATTTCTCCAAAACACACACTAAAAGTGCATTTACACCAAAGGATTTACACTCGTAAGATAAATTGTTAAAATATCAATACCTAAGATTTACTCATCAAAATACTCAAAATACATCTTTTCCCCAAAGCCAAAAGGTTTACAATTTCCGAAATGTTCGCAAGGTCCGGAATGACCAAAATCCGATGACCCACACGTTGGTATTTTCAAAACATCACATAAGACAAGCTATACATATTTCCAATAAGCTCTAATATTAATTTTTACCAAATAACCTCCATTTATGCAATAAATCATCAAAACACTTTCATTTATGACTTATTTATCAAATCGCCCAAAAATCCCCAAATGTGGTTGTTTTCCAAGGTTTATAAAGTTAAACACATTCAAATAATCAAAACCCATGAAATAGCTTATCAATTGAAAATTTCATGTGAAACACATAAACACTTTAATATAGTCATTTTTGGCATGTACAACGTTTTCACAAATTAACTTGAACTCACCTTGCTAGATTTAGGCTAAATCTAGATTTTTCCCAACTTGAGCTCCCTTGAAGAAACTTGGATCCTCAAGCCGAAACTTCCAAAAACCTAGATCCACAAGTCTCCAACCATAAATACACATATCCAAGTGTTTATAATCATTCCCTACACATCTTATATCAAAATCTCCATTTTGGCCAAAAACCATAATTTGACCCAATTTCCCCAAAATTTTAGAAACATAAACACTAGGGAGACATTAATAGAACATTAATAACCCATAAAGAATGGAGGAAGTGAATTTACCACTTAGGTTTTGGTGAAAACCTAGAAAACCCCAAAATTCTTGAGGATGGAGGTGGTGATGATGGGCTCTTGATCTTTGATTCCAATCCACCACCAAACACTCTTATATATTCCCAAAAATAATCATATAACCTTGAATAACTCTCAAAAACGAAACCATAGAAACTTGAATCGCCAAAAACGAAGTAGAAATGAGAGAGTTATGAGGAAATGAAGAAAGAGGCTGAAAATCCGACTTTTAAACAAGTCTGGTACACCCGTGCTACATTGCCATGCGACTTTGCCATGGGATTGTCGCATGGCATAGTCTCTCAAAGTGTAACGTGGGCTAAAACTTGCCTTTGACTTTGCTAGTGCGACTATAACAGTCATTGTGGCCGGATTCGTACGAAGCTCCAAAACTCGACTTTTTCTATGCCAATACTCCCGAAACTCTTAGGGACTTAAAGTAATGTTTTCCCAACATAAATCCCACTACTCTAAAGTTTCAAAAATTTTCGGGTGATATTTACTTACCGAAATTACGGGTGTTACAATCCTCCCAACCTTAAAAGAGATTTCGTCCTCTAAATGTAGCTTCCCATTTAACGCTACCCTCATAATAGACCGTCTTTGTTACGAGGAGTTGTCCCTAATCCACTTGATAGTACAATCATGATAAACTTTATGCTGATACTCACAACAATGTCCCCTTAGGCACATTAGACTTATATCCGAGTGATTTCTTAACTTACTAGAGTAGCTTCTAACCACAAGACTTCGGTTGCCTCCCAACCTTAGGGAACCCGTACTTCCCTAATGGTAATGTCCGACTTCCAAACGGTCTAGATCTACACATTTTTAAACTCTTCCTCCAACCAACCCAAAGTACGATCACCACCAAAATCGACTAACTTCTCAAATTCCACCGTTTCCGCTGTTGGACTATCACATAACTTTTACAAGTACAATCGGACTCCAAAATAGTTGGTCGTCCTTGAACCAAAGATTATCCGACTACCAGAATACGTCCAATTACCAAACATCCAATTGACAGACTCTTTACTAGTCAAGGAAAAGTCATTCAATTATATTTACCTCCCACAATCCGAATTTCTTAAAATCACCACATGCGATACAAAATCCCTTAAGATTGGACTACAACACTCCAAATATACTAAAAATTACTGGCCTCATAACCCAAAAGTTGACCCCTAACAATTCACCAAGATTCGGACTACTACAGAGCTATACACCCGAATTTCATTCGTCGAGCCTAACCACAAAATCCAAGATTATTAGCACGGTGACTAAGGGATTCTACACATCCCTTATACCATATCTGATCAATTCCCATAACAAGGATTTTCCAAAAGGAATGGTTTACCACAAGCACTAACAGAAGATACTGCGAGCCTCACCGTTTTGTTACCAAAACTCAACGACTTTGCAAACCATACCACTCGGCCTGCAGTGCTATCACGCGTCGGAAACCCAACCTTCCACTGTCAAGGTTCTATACGCCCTCACCCTTAACCAGAGTTGCTTAACCTCCTAAAGTCCTAATGAGTTCAAGGTTTTCAAGTAAAGACTCAACAAATATGCCATTCGAAAATTTCATAAGATTTTTCAACACGAAGTTTTTTTTATAATGATTAGTCGTACGTGTAAAAATCCACTTCCACTTACTCGGTAGTTGAGCAAGATGAACGCGCTCGTCCCACATATGAAAATCATATTAAAAATTACTTGATCACTACTTGAGTTACTAACGAAACGCAAAAGTATGCTCAACTGAACTTTTAAAATGAACCGCTAAGGTCCAAACATGTATTTATTTATGCCATACACACATAATAGTTTTCCTGAAACAGAATAGTATGCAACAGATGGTTTATACGAAACTTCAAAAGAGGATTTTCACTAAATCAAAATTTCAAAGTTTCCTCATTTAGCCACATAATGACATGGAATTAAAATTTTCTGACAAGACTCGCATACATTAATGTATTTTTTTCGAACTTAGGAAAACCATAAGTTCATGTGATTTGATTGATACGCAAAATAATTTAAATCGACTTCAAGTTCAAACCATACAAACGATATGTATAACAGTTCCAGAATAGTAGCTGTAATGCCATGCATACCAATAAATCAATATAATGTATTCATAAAATAAATCGATACCAAAAGTACCAACAACCAAAAGTGCATAAAACAATACATTAAGATAACTATCATGGTACTCTTGTACGTTTACTCGCGCCATGAGTACAAATCAAATCGCACTCCAAATAGTATGCAATGAACATAATAACATAAAACTCGAAAGAGAAAATCATGCGGTGTCACAATTCCAATACTACCATTTTTTTGCATTACGACATAAGGTAACATTTTCTCAACAGAACTCGCATGAGACAAAAAAATGTTCAATAAAACTCATAAATTAACACACACACACGCACAATATTTTAAGTATATGCATTTCAAAGTTCATTTGTGCGACGCAAAATGTTGTAAAATAAAACTCCATAAGACTCAACAAAACTTCCATAAAACGCAATGAAACTCAATGGCACCTAAACAATCAAATGGTGCCAAAATTTATGTTCCCAATAATCAAATAGCATAAGACAAAGTTATGACTAAATGTCATAATTCGAAAAATTTCTATTTTATTGTAGTATGATATAAAGTGACACTTTACAACAAAACTCGCATTAAATAAAATTTCCAATAAAACTCAAACACCAAAATAATGGAATGTAACTCTTTGTCCAAAACCTTAACATATGTGGAGGAGATCCAATGTTAAGGTCGTAAACCACAGTTACTTGTCCAAGACCTTAAACAACATCAAAGTACGAACATCACAATATCCGAAAATAGTGTTGGACAACAACGAGAATAAAAAAAGTCTCAACAAAGTTTGTAACCACGTGCAATTAAATAATTTATGTAGGTTTAAAATCCTTTGTGTGTTAAACATTTTTCGAAGATTTCGTAATGTAATCCACATGATGATTTGGAAACATGAGAAATAATTGATGCAATTTATTTTAGAAATAAATTTTGTGCATTAATTTGATTGGCACTCAACATCTCGAAACCACGCTCTTCATTTTCCCAGTCACACTATCGTCATCCGGATGCTCAAACATCTTAATGCAATAATCGAAAATTTCATCGGTTTACCTTACAATTTCTCCTTGAATAATGCCGATTCCATATGTCTATGGTTCTAATCCAACCAATAATTTCGACCCAAAACGGTCCACTAAATGCAATCATCATGCTTATTGTCACTCCAAGTGACGAATGTTAAAATAATCAACTTCTTCTAACGGCTACCCACCTAGAAACTTCTTCACTACCCCAACGCTCGTCATATCAAAGTAGTCCAAGTATACAAATGTAACTTGTAGGTTCACCATAACACTGGCCAGGTGCAATTATGAACGTACTGTACATGGTCATCCTTGCTACCCTCGACATGATTCCTGTTTCTAGTGACTCCGTCAACTTCAAGCATCCAATCTTAGAGTGTCTATTGGTAAAATTTTCTCTCTCATTCACTTAAAAGAACGCTAGTTTGAGTCTAGGTATCCAAAATCCACACCTAAATCTCTCAAACTTAAGCTCTGATACCAACTTGTAACACCCTCAAATTTGGTAAGAGTAACTAATTAAAAACTTCGATATTTCATCAAGTAAAGGACAAAACTTCCTCTACAAATCAAAACTCAATATACCTCAAATTTAAAATTCTATAATTAACCTCAACAATTATAAACTCCAGTATTATACAAGGACTAAACCGAAATCAGGTGTTACTTAACCAAAATATAAGTCTCACTTCCCAAAACAAATGCGAAAGACTTCACCAAGCTATTCACTTCTCGACTTCGCAACTAGCACTCATCTCTTCACAATGTCACTATAACTATTCACAACCGGAACTTGTTGCACATGCCGACAAATAAAAATGTTATGCTAACACCTAGTGAGTTCAAAAGTTTTTTTTATCATAAATAAATACATCGTAAAAAGAAAAGAATGTAACTTAATTCAGGATCTTTCAAATGGTTTATTTTAAACATGAAAGCGACCCAATTTCCAACAACGCAAATTTCAAGAGATGAACGCCTCAATTCAAAACATTCTTTCATGAAGTGATGCAACCCGAAACTCTTAGGGACTTAAAGTATTGTTTTCCCAACATTAATCCCACCATTCTAAAGTTGCAAAAATTTATGGGTTATATTTACTTACCAAAATTACGGGTGTTACAAAAATCCTTTCCGATTTCCAATTATACTTGGTAGAGGGATCAAAAGATAAGTCTGAGTCACAATTCTCTTATTGTTATAGTATTGAGGAGGATCTAAAATCATTTAATGAGGTTATGAAGTCTCAAGATGTTGCTTTCTGGAAAGAAGCAATTGTAACACCCTCAAATTTGCAAAGGGAAACTAATTTAAAATTTTCAATAATACATCAAATGGAGGATAAAATCTATTTTTGCAAATCAGTACTTGAAATATTTCAATTGGAATTCTAGATTTAACCTCAACAAAATAAATCAAGTCTTATATAAAGACTAATTAAAGGTCGGATGTTACTAAACCCATAAACAATTGCTATCTCCAAATGTGTGTAAGATATCACCCAATAGTTACATCTGTCTTGTGAATCTAAATAGCACTCAACTCTTCATGGTGTCACTAGTACCATTACCCAACAAGGAGCCGATGCACATGCCGACAAATAAAAAGGGTTAGGCTTAACACCTAGTGAGCTCAAGAGTTTTATCAATTACATAAGACGGAAAAGCGGAAAGAATATTATTTAAATCGCAATCCTCAATATGAAAAGTAATTAGAATAGAAAGTGATAACTTTCCCAAAACTTCATTTTCATGATAAAATACTTGAATAGAGACACCCATGATCATAGAACCAAATTCAATACTCACACGAAATATCATAGGTTAAAAATCCAAATACCAAAAGATGGGAGTAATTCATTTATTCAAAACATTGATATATAGAGGGGATCCAATAAGTCAAAGTCATAAAATACGATTACTCGCCAAAACCCAACAATATTAAAGCATAGATATTACAATATCCAAAAATAACGTTTAACAACGGGGGAGACCCGTATCCGTTGAGAGTGATGGGAACACATAAGTATGCCACTCGTACAAGTTAATCGTATAACACTCAAGAGTCGGTTGACCTTAGTGTCTATTCTCACGAATTCCACCTCAAGGCCCGACACACTTAAGGACTACCTCCAAGGCATTACCTTCAAGCGACGGAGGTCCTAGTGCCTACCTCCAAGGTAGCACCTACAGACGCAACCCTCTTAGTGCCTACTTGAAAAGTTTAAGGTTACAAAACATGGGTCTTGGAGTCCAACCCCGCAATAACCATTTGACCAACAAATAAAGACTAACTTACGTGTCTATGGATCCAATACATCACAATATAAATTACATGACTCTAAAAGAATGACCAACATCCTCACAACATGTAATTAACAAATAAACATGTCTCAAACGCATATAGTTCCAAAAGCGCATCATAGAGCAAAATAAAATGGACTAATGTCCCAAAGACTCTTTAAGTCAAAACTGAGCCAAAAGCTTGAAAGCTCAATTGACCATTAAATAAGGGTAATTAAAACAAAAAAAACGCATTTAACCGGCATTTATGCAAATACATGCTTTAAAGGCATGATTAACTTAAAATACACAAATAGGTTGGGACAAATCATTTTCCAAATTAAACCCCCATTATATTTCCAAAATATCTCGTAATACAACGATGTGCATTTTCCAAACGGATTCTAAAAACAAATACACCAAAAATGCAATAACATAAAATACACTCCACTTGTGCAATAATTCATCCAAAGAGCACATGTTTGAGATTTACTCATGAAAATATTTAAAAACCCAAATATAGGCATTTTACAAGATTTATCAATCCAAATTTAGCGAATAATAAAACCCCGTTAAATACTCAACACATTTGATACATATAAAGTAAAACACATTTAACATCAAAATACACACAAATCAACTTGAACTCACCTTGCTAGGTTAGGTTAAACCTAGATTCCAAACTTCATCTCTAGCTTCCAAAGATGAAGACTTTAGATTTCCATGCTAACTTCTAGATCTATGGTGTAAACCTTCTCAAAAAAATCTCCTTCACTCTCATAACATATACAAACAATCCCAAGAGAAGAAATGAGGGTTGAGGTGAAAAGAACCAAACCCTAGGTTAAGAAATAGTTGGTTATAGGCTTACCTTTCGACTTATAGGGACCCAAAATATTCAAATAACCCTTCATCCTTCTTGTTTCCATCTTGAAAATATCTGAATACGAAACCATAGCCTCTGAAATCGCCTCAATCGGGTTAGAAATGAGAAAGTTATGGCCAAATGAAGAATAGCCCGAAAATTAGATTTTAAGCCCGAAACCTGCTCGCGATTGTGACATGTCACAATCGCATGGCATGGTCGCCGAAAGTGTACCGAAATCCATTTTACCTTCTTGGTGACCTTGACATGCTATAATGTTGGGTCTAAAATGTGCTAAGTCCAGTTAGTACTGCTACTTGAAGGAGTTACTACTGCTGAAAGAATTAATACTGCTGAAGACTTTAATACTGCTACTTAAGTATTACTACTGCTAGAAGATTACCACTGCTATACAGGATTACTACTGCTAGTAGTTAGTACTGCTTAGAGAGTTAGTACTGTCAACAGAGATACTACTGCAAGCATGGTTAGTACTGCTGAGGCTGAAGATTAATGCTGCTTATGAAGATAAAGATGGATTGGTTGCTTGATGCGAAAGACTAGGAGATTGAAGATAATTATGGACTGGATGCTGAAGATCAATATTATTTTCATATTTATCTTGTAATCTGTTTTGTATATATATAGTCTATAAGTCTTAGTATAGAGATACATTGATACAGATACATAGCATATACGTATTGTTTTTGTTCTAGAGAGAATTAGCCTCAAGATTCTTAGAAATCCTTTCTTTAGAGAAGTATTGAACGTCTGTTGAGCCTATTCAACAGATTGAGGCTGTGGTTGTAATCATTAAGTTAATTCAATATAACTAGTGATTTGATCCATATACTGTTTCATTGATTTATTGTTAAAGTGTTATTCCACAACTTCTTTAACAAAGTTTCCGAGTGTTTAATTAAATTCTTGTTTAGAATTTCGATCTTGACAAGTGGTATTAGAGCCAAGGAACTCAGAAATCTATAATCATCATGGACGGATCACATGACAGTGTTCTTGTTTCAAAGGTTCCCATGCTCAAACCCAATGAGTTTGACATGTGGAAAATCATGATCAGGCAATATATCCTTCTTACAGATTACTCAATGTGGGATATCATTGAGAATGGTCCCTCCAATGAAGGAGAGATGGGAGCAGATGGCAAGAGACCTCCACCAAAGACTGATGGAGAAAGAAAGATGAGGCAGACTGAGATGAAAGCCTTGAGTACTCTTCTCTTGGCAATTCCTAATGAATACCAACATCAGTTTTGCAACTGTGCTGATGCCAGAATTCCGTGGAATGCTTTCGAGAAGAGGTTTTCAGGTACCAAAAGCACTAAGAGAAATCAGAAAGCAATTCTCAAACAACAATATGAAAACTTTATGTCTACAAAGAATGAGTCTATGACTCAAACCTTTGATAGGTTCAACAAGTTTATTGGAGAATTGGCCACTGTTGGTGTCAAGATGGACCAGGATGATGTCAACAGAAAGTTTCTAAGATCTCTTGGTGAAGAATGGGTAATGTATACAGTATCATTCAGGCAGAATGATAATCTGGAGGAAAAGGAACTTGATGATCTCTACAATGATCTCAGGGTGTTTAAAGCAGAAGTTGAATCTAAGAAGAAGCCATCTGGATACTCTCACAATGCTGCTCTCTTATCATCTACTACTGATTCTTCTGCAAATACAGAATCAGTTAATGTTGCTTATGGCTCAAAACAGGATGGATCCAATGATTCTGTTTTGGAAGCCTTCCTTGCTAGTCATGCTAAATCTTCTCTTATTAATGATGATCTGGAGCAGATCAATGTTGATGACCTTGAAGAGATGGATATCAAATGGCAAATGGCAATGCTTACAATGAGAGTCAAAAGATTCATTAAAAGAATAGGAATAAACAACTTTTCCATGAGAAGAGAAGATGGTGCTGGATTTGACAAATCCAAAGTGGAATGCTACAAGTGTCATAAACTGGGGCACTTTTCAAGAGAATGCAGAGGAGGAATCTCTCAACAACATGGAGGCAATAATCAACAATCAAAGTCCACCAACAACTGGAACCCATCTCAAGCACTTGTCTCACAAGATGGAATGGGATTTGATTGGAGTGATCAAGCTGATGAGGCAATCCTGAATCAAGCATTGATGGCTGAGGTTTCAGAGTCTTCAAGCACTGCAATTCCAACAGAGGTAAAATCTAAACTTTGCTCTAAAGACTGTCTTGAAACTGTTAAGATGTACAGGGATCACAATCAGAGCATGTGTGATGATCTTAAAAGATTGGAGAAACATAGGAGAGAGTCTAATTTGATCATTGTGAATTTTGAAGAAAAATTAAGGTATATCAGGCCAATGAACTTCAACATTCATATGATCAAAACTATTGGAAGTGGGAGAAGAAGGAGTTAGAGATTAATCTAGAGAAGGATAGAGAAGAATGTGAGAAAGTCAGAAGTGAATTTGAGAAGGCCAAGTTAGACATTGAGAAATTTTCCAATGCCTCTAAAGCACTGGACACTTTACTCAAATCTCAAGTTCATGACAAACTGAAGAGAGGTATGGGATATAATAACACCCCTCCACCTTACAACAACAACTATATTCCACCCACTTCAGACCTCTTAGAAAGGCAGGATAATAATGACTTATCTAAAGGAGCCACAGAAGTAGATCCTTTAGACACTGTAGTGGTTGAGGTAGAATCTGAAGAAGAGAACAAGGTAGACCAGAAAGAAATTCCCCTAGAAAACCACATTCTTACAAATGAGAGGGGAGGTAAACCATTTGTCAAGAGTGAGAAAGTGGAGAAGTCTAAAATTGGGGAAGAGACTGTTAAGAGTGAGAAAGCTGAGACCTCCAGGAAAGGGAATGAGAAGGTACAGGGAGATCACTATATGCAAACTACTGATGTAAATCCTTGTACTTGTCAACAGATCAAGCCCCATCAACATGATAAAATAATGGGAAATCAGAGAAACAGAAATAACCAGTGGGCTCAAAAACAGGGAATTGATCTAAGCAAAGTCAATAGACTAGAGCCTTGTTTTATTTGTGGCAAGTTGAATCATTTAGCCAAACACTGTTACTTCAATCCTATTAACCAAAGATTTACTTTTCAAAGACAACATCAAAACTCTGTTGGTTATAGGAAGCAATCAAGAAGATCAAGGAACCACATGGCTGAGAATGTGAGAACAGCACCAGTGAAAACTGGTACTGCAAAATCTCATATTCATAATAAGTTTGTTAAAGCAAAAGAAATTACTCCAAGAAAACAAGGAGTAACACTAAGAATAAGAAAGCAAACAAATGTGTCTTAATTTGGGTTCCAAAAGACACTAAATCTGTTAGTACTGCTACCTCAAATAGTACTGCCAACAGAAATAGTGCTGCTGATAGCAATACTACTGCTAACAAAGTTAGTACTGTTGACCAAATTAGTACTACTGATCAAGTTAGTACTGCTACCAGTGTTAATACTGCCAAATCTATAATTAAGACAAAGTATTCCAGCCATGAGATTCCTGACTCTGATAATCTTATCAAGACTAAGCTTAATGAATATGAGTATGTTGATGAGAAAGGGCAACCCAAGACCACTTTGGCTTGGGTTCCCTCAAGAAACTAACGGTTTTATCTTATGTGCAGGGTAACCAACAGCTCAAGGGGAAGAGCATTTCGCATGTAGACAGTGGTTGCTCTAGGCACATGACAGGTAACATGTCCTGCCTTCAAAATTTCAAAAGGTTTGATGGAGGACGTGTTGCTTTTGGTGACAATCCAACAGGAGGTAAGATAAGTGGTAAAGGTACTGTATCAAAAGGTAAGATGACTTTTGAGGATGTGTACTATGTTGGGCAATTAAGATACAACCTGTTAAGTGTATCACAGGTCTGTGACAAGAAACATAGTATATTATTTAATGATACTGAATGCATTATCCTTGCTCCAGGATTCAAGATAGTTGATGAAAATATGATACTACTTAGAACTCCTAGAAAGGACAATGTTTATTGTTTGGACCTAGAAAGTGTTTCATCTGATTCATCACTAAACTGTTTGTTTTCAAAAGCTTCTTTAGATGAATCATCTCCTTGGCACAGAAGGATGTGTCACATGAATTTTAAAACTATGAACAATCTTGTGAAAAACAACCTTGTAAGAGGTTTGCCTCAAAAAGTGTTTTCATGTGATGATCATTGTATTGCATGTCTTAAAGGCAAGCAGCACAAAACTTCTCATAAGTCCAAAGAAATAAACTCAATCTCTTCACCTCTTCAGTTATTGCATATGGATCTCTTTGGTCCTACAAATGTGATGAGTATTGGTAAGAAATCCTACTGCTTAGTCATTGTTGATGACTTCTCTAGATTCACTTGGGTATATTTTCTGAGGACTAAGGATGAGACAAGTGGACTGCTCAAATCCTTTGTTCTTAGGGTTGAAAACCAAACAAATCTAAGAGTTAAAGTCATCAGATCTGATAATGGAACTGAATTTAAAAACAGTGACTTAAAAAACTTTTGTGAGACTAAAGGTATTGAGAGACAATTCAGTGCTCCTAGAACTCCTCAACAGAATGGTGTTGCTGAGAGGAGAAATAGGACATTGATTGAGGCTGCTAGATCTCTGTTGGCAGATTCAAAATTACCAATTACTTTTTGGGCAGAAGCAGTTAATATTGCTTGTTATGTCCAAAATAAAGTTCTAGTAGTCAAATCCCAAGGAAAAACACCTTATGAACTTTTCAAAAAGAAGAAACATTTTATTGGATTTTTCAAACCTTTTGGGTGTTCTTGTACAATCCTCAATACCAAATCTCATTTAGGCAAGTTTGAAAGCAAAGCTGAGGATGGATTCCTTGTTGGATACTCCTCTCAGAGTAAGGCATATAGAGTTTTCAATAGTTCATCAAGGATTATAGAGGAAAGTGACAATGTCAAATGCAATGAGAACACATCAAATCCAATTGGTGCAGGTCCTGATTGGATGTTTGACATTGACTCACTAACTAACTCTTTGGGTTTTAGTGATGTACAAATTGTAGGAACAAGTTCAGAAGAGAAACAAGCACAGAAACCAGAGTTTGTGTTGTTTCCTATACCTACAGTTGATCCTGTTGAATTTTGTCAACAAGAAGAGAAGAATGATTCAGAAAAAGAGGAGGCTGAACCAGAACAGAATGAAGAGGATAAAGGTGATGAAGAGAATAAGAGTGATAAAGAGGATGCTCATCCTTCAGGAAACACAGGTCCTGAGATGCCCATACTGTCAGAAGATGATACTGATGAAGAAAATTCTTCAGTATTTGGTGGAAGCACTCCTGAGAAGAATGACTCTAATCTGGATGCAAATATCAATGAGAAGGCTGCACATCAAATAAGAACTCAGAAAAATCATCCTTCTTAGTTGTTGATTGGTGACATCAATTCTCCTAGGATCACAAGGCATCAAAGTAAGATAGGAGGATTGAAAGACTTGCAGTCAGGGTTGTTATCTTGTTTTCTATCTCAAATTGAACCCAAGAAGGCCTATGATGCAATGAAAGAACCAAGCTGGATAGAAGCAATGCAAGAGGAGCTGCTGCAGTTTGAGCTGCAAAATGTGTGGGATATAGTTGACCTTCCATAAGGACAAAGAGCAATTGGCACTAAATGGGTTTTCAGGAATAAGAAAGATGAGAGAGGTATTGTGATAAAGAATAAGGCCAGGCTTGTGGCACAAGGGTATACACAAGAAGAGGGGATAGATTATGAAGAAGTGTTTGCACCAGTAGCCAGAATTGAGGCAATTAGGTTGTTTCTAGCCTATGCTTCTTTCATGCAGTTCAGAGTATTTCAGATGGATGTCAAGAATGCATTTCTATATGGAAAAATTGATGAAGAAGTATATGTTTGTCAGCCTCCAGGGTTTGAAAATCCTAACTTTCCTGACAAAGTATACAAACTAAAGAAGGCACCCTATGGGCTACATCAAGCACCAAGAGCATGGTATGACACTCTGTCTACCTATCTCTTGGAAAATGGTTTTGAAAGGGGAATCATTGACAAGACATTGTTCATTAAAAAGAAGAAGAAAGACATCCTACTTGTTCAAATCTACGTGGATGATATCATCTTTGGATCCACAAAAGATTATATGTGCAAGGATTTTGAGGAGCTGATGCACAAAAGATTCAAGATGAGCTCCATGGGTGAACTTACATTCTTCCTTGGGCTACAGGTTAAACAGAAGAAAGATGGTATCTTCATAAGTCAATCCAAGTATGTGCAGGATATCCTTACAAAGTTTGGATTTCCAGATTCAAAGCCTACAAGCACACCTATGGAAACACACAAACAGATCACTGCAGATCTTGAGGGGGAGGATGTGGATGTTCATCATTATAGATCTATGATAGGCTCCCTCATGTATCTAACAACTTCAAGGCCAGATATTATGTTTGCTGTCTGTGTGTGTGCCAGATTTCAAGTAAGACCAAAGCAATCTCATTTTCAAGCAGTCAAGAGGATCTTCAGATATCTCAAAGGACAACCTAGGTTGGGTCTTTGGTATCCTCATGACTCACCATTTGATCTACTTGCATATTCTGATAGTGATTTGGGTGGTGCAAACTTGGATAGAAAGTCTACATCAGGAGGATGTCAGTTTTTGGGTGCAAGACTAGTTTCATGGCAGTGTAAAAAGCAAACCACAATGTCCACCTCTACATCAGAAGCAAAGTATATAGCTGTTGCAAGTTGCTGCTCACAAGTGCTATGGATTCATAATCAGATGCTGGACTATGGTGTTACCTTTCTTCACACTCCAATATTCATTGACAACAACAGTGCTTTTAGCATTGTTAATAATCCAGTCAAGCACTCTAAAACCAAGCATATAGAAATCAGGTACCATTTCATCAAGATTGCAATGAAAAGAAGTTAATTCAGGTTTTGAAAGTACACACAAGTAACCAATTTGCTGATCTATTCACCAAAGCTTTTGATGTGGGCAGATTCACATTCTTGGTCACAAGTATAGGCATGATAAACACTGAATAAGCCTCTTTTGATTTTCTTTATGTACCATTTCTATATAGATTCCTTCATGCTTACTTTCTCATAATATATTGTGCATGGTGCTGCTAACTATGTGTGCTTAAGTGTTTCAGATTACCTTGCTGATTAGAATCTTAGTACTTCTGGTTAAGTTAATACTGCTCTCACTATTAATCCTACTGACAGTTCAAATATTGTTAAGTATGGTTAATACTGCTTGGTGGTTTATACTGCCAGTGCAAAGTTACTACTGCTTACCTTATTTCTACTGCTAGACAGTTTTAATACTGCTGGTATGTGTTAATACTGCTAGTCTATGTTAATGCTGCTGGTATGTGTTACTACTGCTAGTCTGTGTTAATACTGCTAGTCTGTGTTAATGCTGCTGGTATGTGTTACTACTGCTTATATGGGT
This sequence comes from Arctium minus, assembly GCA_954870635.1. Lineage (NCBI taxonomy): Eukaryota > Viridiplantae > Streptophyta > Magnoliopsida > Asterales > Asteraceae > Arctium > Arctium minus. Next base: position 151,797,193 of record OX941081.1, read on the forward strand.
TAGTACCGCGGGCTTGTTAATGCTGCTAGGGTACTTAGTACTGCTTCTAACTGAAACCTTACACCTATAAATACCCTATCTGTCCGCCAAAATCCAAACGATTCTTTGAATTTCCTACGAGTGTTCTTTCTCTCTCTCTCTCTCTCTCTCTCTCTCTCTCTCTCTCGAATTCTTGCTTTCCAGTGCATAAACTCTATTTTTGATTCGAACCTAAGAACGATGGCAGGACTGAAATTTATGGACGATCACAATGAACTCGCAATGCTGCAGAAACCCAAACAAGCTGAGGGTTTTGAAGAAATTGTGGATTTCCTGACAGCATCCCACATTGCCTATGCACTCACAGTCAATCCCACCATCTATGTGACTCATATGCAACAGTTCTGGGCCAATGCCTCCATACAGACTATTGATGGCAATCAGGTCATCCAATCAAGGGTCTGTGATAAACTTATCACAGTCTCAAAAGCCTGCCTTCGCACTCATCTACGTCTAGATGATGCCTCAGGTATTACTACTCTTCCTAAGGATGATCTCTTCCAAGAAATTGGTAGAATGGGGTATGAAGGTCCCACTGAGGTCTATAAGTTCTTCAAGAGCAAATTCTCACCTCAATGGAGATTCTTTGTTCATACTCTTCAACATTGTATTTCCCGCAAAACAACTGGATGGGTTGAGTTCAGCAATACCATAGCTTATGCTCTGGTCTGCTTAGCAACCTCCAGAAAGTTTAATTTTTCACAAATGATTTTGAATGATCTGCTGTCAAACCTGGATACCAAAACCAAAACAAAAAGATTTTATATGTATCCAAGGTTTGTACAAGAAGTACTAAACAAAGAATTGACGGATTTACCCTCTTTTCAATAGGTGTATGTACCTAAACCTCCCAAAGGGAAGGTGTTTTCCAACATGAAAAGGCCTAGTAAGGACTTTTCTGGAAAAGACACACCATTGTTATCTACAATGATGGTTGTGTCTCATTCCCATGGTGAGGCATCAGGGTCAAAGCCCATATCTGACCAACCCTCTGATGACCTACCCACACCATTCATTTCAATTAATCCTCCTCAGATCCCTATTGTGAAGCCAATTTCCCCCATCACTAAAACATATGTAAGGAAAAAGGTATAGAAGGTTCCTTCCCTTCCTGTATCTTCACCCCATAAGCCTGCAAGCTCTCTGATGGAGCATTCTCCATTAGAGAATATCCAAAGGGAAACCACAGGGGTGTCTCCCAACCCCAAGAAGGTGATCTCTAAGGAGAAGAAAGAGCATGTGGGCAGTAAGGCTCACACTACTGATTCTGCACAAGGTGTGGATCAGGACAGTATGAACATCTCTAAGACCTTCCCCATGGAAACTTTGGATGAGAAATCATCTAAGGGTCCCAGGTGCCAGGAAACCAAGGAGGTAGCAGGTGCTTCTGCTAGGCAGAAGACCTCTACTAAAAGATCCAAGGATCCTTTAAGGGTGGTAAAAACACCTAAAGGAGGTGAGGACATATATAACTATGATGAATTGATGGAAACAATTGGAAATGTCAATTTCGATGTCATCAGTCAGGGTAAGGAGATAAAGGAGATGAAACAGGTGATAATTTCTCAACAAGAGCAGATAGCCAACCTCAAGAAGCTGGTGTTGAAATTAGTGCACAAAAAGAAGAGAACCCAGTTTGTCTTGAAGAAAAGAGGAACTACACATGATGCTTCCAAAAAGGGGTAGAGTTCAGAGACTATGGAATTTCAAGTTGAGGGGGAGTTTAATAGAAAAGCTGAAAAGAAGGTTGCAGCAGCAGAAACTGTGAAAGCAACATAAACTGAGAAAGCAGCAGAAACAATCAAAGCAACAGTAACAAATGAACAAGAAGTAGTAACTAAACCAGCAGTAGAAACAGATAAACCAGCAACAGAAATTGAAATGTCAATGGAAGAGATAGAAATTGCTGAAACTCTAGTTAAAGCAAAGCATGACACTCTTAATGCCACTGAAAAGGCTAAGGGAGTGGTGATCAAAGAAGATGAATCAGAGAAGAAAAAGACAAAGGTCAGTGTGTCAGATGCAAAGAAGAAAGGGAAAGAGAAAATGGATGAGCCTGAGAAATCAGTGAAAAAGCAGAAGCAAATTGAATTGGATGCAGAGTTGGCAAAGAAGCTGCAAGAAGAACTTGAAAAGGAGAATGAGATTCAAACTGCCAAAGACAAAAAGATTGCATTGGAACTGGCAAAAAGGCTCAATGAAGAGTATCAAAAGAGCTTGAAACAGGCTGTAAAGAAGGTTACTATGAAAGATCCACAGAAAAGACAGCCCTCAAAAACCTTCCTAGCCAATTAAGAAAGAAGAAAAATGATAAACTTCCTGAAAGGATCCATTGGAGTTCCTGAAGGGATGTTTACCAATATGTCCTTCAGCAGAATAGAAGAATTGTACAAGAAGGATATGGCCAAGCTTCAAGGAGACTTCAGTTAGAGGGTTGAGTTTGAAAGGAAGATGAAAGAAAGACATGATCTGAACATTCAACAACCTTTCCCTGACAGTGAAGAAGGTACTCCTACAAAAGAAAAGACAGAAGTAAAGAAAGAAGAAACCCTAGCCCAGAAGATCAGAGCCTTCAAGAGAATGAAGTCTATTGCTTCAAAGAAACAGTAAAAAAGGCCAAGGATTGAGGAAGTTGAGAAAGAGAAGGAAAGTGAAAGCATGGAAGCCAAATCATCAAGACCTATTGCTGAACCTCATGTAGAGCAGCATAAACAAGCTGAGCAGGTTGAAAATCAAGAGAAGAGTCAAGAACAACCAAGAAAACCTGAGCAATTTGATTTGTACATGACAGTGACTGATGAAGAACCTTTGAAAGTTGATCCTATCTCAGTGAATGCTCCAGAAATCATTCATTGGGATACTCTGTTGGATAAAAGGACAGAATACTTCAGAATAAAGAGAATGGGTGACATATTTGAGGTATATTCAACTTGGGGAAAAATAATCAGAAGCTGTACCAAAGTTGATCTAGAAGAAATGTACAAAGTTGGGTTGAGCTTATATGGTGAAGTGTTGAAAGGAGCTGGGATGAGTCTAATAAATATGGCCATGGAGTACTTATGCATGATGTTTGATCCTGTTAAGGTCGAACATATTGTCAGAGATGTTCATCATGAAAATGGTTTCAAAAGTATTGACAACTGGATGCTTTTTGAAAGATGTGGAGTTTATGTTATAACAATTGACAAAAGTTTCCATGAATACTACTTGGTTGATAAGGTGTATGACCACAACAAAATAAAGTTGGAAAGGATGCTGAAAGCAAAGTTGGTCTGCCTTAAAGGTTCAGAAATGGCAAGAATAGTAATCAGAAGAACCATCAATCAAAGTGTAGGATTGGATCCTAATCTGGGGAACTGAGCAGTTATTTTGAAAGCATCATGAAGACCACATTCTGAAGAACTTAACTTCTTGTTTTGAAAAGTTAAGTTAGGGGGAGATTGTTGGGTCTAAAATGTGCTAAGTCCAGTTAGTACTGCTACTTGAAGGAATTACTACTGCTGAAAGAATTAATACTGCTGAAGACTTTAATACTGCTACTTAAGTATTACTACTGCTAGAAGATTACCACTGCTATACAGGATTACTACTGCTAGTAGTTAGTACTGCTTAGAGAGTTAGTACTGTCAACAGAGATACTACTGCAAGCATGGTTAGTACTGCTGAGGCTGAAGATTAATGCTGCTTATGAAGATAAAGATGGATTGGTTGCTTGATGCGAAAGACTAGGAGATTGAAGATAATTATGGACTGGATGCTGAAGATCAATATTATTTTCATATTTATCTTGTAATCTGTTTTGTATATATATAGTCTAAAAGTCTTAGTATAGAGATACATTGATACAGATACATAGCATATACGTATTGTTTTTGTTCTAGAGAGAATTAGCCTCAAGATTCTTAGAAATCCTTTCTTTAGAGAAGTATTAAACGTCTGTTGAGCTTGTTCAACAGATTGAGGCTGTGGTTGTAATCATTAAGTTAATTCAATATAACTTGTGATTTGATCCATATACTGTTTCATTGATTTATTGTTAAAGTGTTATTCCACAACTTCTTTAACAAAGTTTCTGAGTGTTTAATTAAATTCTTGTTTAGAATTTCGATCTTGACATATAATGCCACTGGCACAATTGCTGGGTACTATAGCTTGGTGATTCTGGAGCATCCTCAGGAGTCGGTATTGTTTCTCCAAAGATTATACTACCAAGTACCAACATTTATCGAATTTGAAAAAGAGGAATAATATAAAAAAGAGAGAGAAAAATATTCATATTAAATAAAAATCAATAAAATAAGTAAAATTCAGGTGCATGGTACACATCGGTTAAACGACTCTTCTGCTCAGAAACGAAATGTTGGTCCAAAAGGTTTATCGATCCCAGGGGGTGGACCGAGGAGAAAGGGGGCTCGGCGGGAAGAGGATTATACCATGAGAGAAGCAAGTGTGGCACGCAGGAAGGACTCGTACAGCCGCAACATGATTTGAAAAAAGGAGGAACCCTTAGGTTTTCGGGGCATTGGATTGTTCGTTTGGAAATTTCCCGAAAAGCTAATCATAGGTAGTAATATAATATATCATATAGAATCAATGGATTCGTCAATACTTGAATTCTCGGTGTAGATGTCGTACCGCAAGTTTTTCGACCGTTTTCCCGGTTGTTCCTTGACCGTTCTCCTAGTTTTTCCTCGACCATTCTCTCTGCCGTTCCTCGACCGTTTTCTTGGTACATTTGATGCTATTATGCCAGTTATCGTTCCGTTGTCATATTTTCATGGCACATTTGTTGGGACGACAACTCGTTAACACCGATGCTATTGTAACATATGTCACAACTTCATGACACTATAGCCGGGACTACCACACTTTTAGTATGACTGGTGCTATTGTGACAGATGTCACAACCACATGTCACTATATCCGAGACGAACATACTCTTAGTACCATTGGTCCTATTGTGACAAGTGTCACAACCATATGACATTATAGCCATACTCCATATTTAAATCTTCCTTTACCGATTCACCCAGTTCAACACTTTTCTTCAATTGGGATAAAAATCAGGATGTTACAGTAATAAACGATGAGATGGATTCCATCGTGGGGAATAATACTTGGGGTCTTATCGGACTTGCCACCGGGTTTTAAAGCTTCGGGATGCAAGTGGATCTTCAAAAGGAAGATGAAAGTTAACGGATCAATTGACAAATTCAAATCTCGATTGGTAATCCAAGGCTTTAGGCAACAAGAAGGCATCAATTATTTTGATACCTATGTCCCGGTTGCAAGGATCTCCACCATTTGATTGTTGATAGCTTTAGGAGCTTATTCATAATTTAGTGATTCACCAAATGTATGTCAAAACAACATTCTTGAATGGTGACTTGGAGGAAGAAGTTTACTTAAAACAACCAGAAGGTTTTGTTATGCCCGAGATAGAGCATAAGGTGTGTAGACTTGTAAAATCATTGTATGGGCTGAAACAAGCACCCAAACAATGGCATTAAAAATTTGATGAGGTTGTCTTGTCCAGCTGTTTTATGTTAAACCAAGCAGACAAGTGCATATATAGTAAATTTGACACATCTGGTAACAAAATAATCATTTGCTTATACGTTGATGACATGCTGATCTTTGGAACCAACTAAAATCAAGTTTGAAAAAACAAAAGAGTTTTTGTCATATAATTTCTCCATGATAGATATGGGAAAGGCAGAGGGGTGTTCCTTGGAATAAGGATCAAACGTGAGAAAAATGGATTACGCAATCATATTACATTGATAAAGTATTAAAGAAATTTAATTGCTTTAACTGTTCTCCGGATAGTACTCAATTTGATCTGAGTATGAAGCTTATGCCGAATTCGGGTGAAGCGGTGTTACAACTCGAGTACTCAAAATCTATTGGATGCTTGATGTATGCAATGACAAGCACTAGGACGGATATCACTTTTACCATATGAAAATTGAGTAGGTTAGTAATCCTAGTACTCATCATTGGCATGCGATAAGACAAATATTTAAATACTTGAAGAGAATCATAGATTATGGTTTGTCTTATGTCGGGTTTCCTTCGGTATTAGAGGGATATTCAGATGCAAGTTGGATTACTAACATAGAAGATCACTCTTCTACAAGTGGTTGGGTGTACTTGCTTATGGGAAGTGCCATATCATGGGCTTTCAAGAAGAAAACTTGCATCACGAGTTCGACTCTGGAGTCGAAATTTATGGCATTGACTGCTGCCTGTAAAGATGTGGAGGGGATAAGGAATTTAGTCCATAAAATTTCTTTATGACCAAAACCAATATCACCCATTTCTATCCGTTGTGAAAGTGCTACTACTTTGGCTAAAACTTATAGTTAAGTGTATAGTGGCAAGTCTAGACACTTAGGTGTTAGACATAGCATGATTGTGATCTAATCACGAATAGGGTGATTTTAGTTAAATTTTTTCGGTCACAACAAAATAGGCCTGGCAAACATGTCGTGTCGTGTTGGGTTCAAAGTTAAACGGGTTGAGAGTGCCTAACCCGAACCCAAACCGTTTAATAAACGGTTCAGAAAATCTCAACCTGAACTCGACCCGCCTAACCTGACACGCGCAACCCGTTTAACCCGTTTAATATTTATAAAACTAAAAATTAAAAAATAAAAAATTCAACAAAAAATTACAAATCCAAAATTCAAATGAAAGAAATAGAAATCCAAAATTTATAGTTCTAACTTATAAGTTATAACCAAATCCAAAGCATTAAAAATCCAAAACATTAAAATAAAAACATTATATATATATATATATATATATATATATATATATATATATATATATATATATATATAAACGGGTTATTCGGTGATAGGGATGGGATTAAAGTCCATCTAAATCTCTAACAGTGAAATACCGAATTCCCTTCTAATATAATGTTATAAGTTGAATTCAATGGGAAAACTCACTTTAAGGGATTAGAGCACAAGTTAATCATCCCAAGGTATTTGCTCGGTACAACAAGTAAAGTAGGTTGAAGCTATACTTCTTAATAGTTCTTTTAAAAAAATGCATGTGTAGGTGCATGATGAAAGGAACTACCCATATGAGTGTGAAGTGTGGCTGCTTGAAAGCTTAGATTTGGCTTTGTATACACTCATGAATGGATAAGGACACATGACATATTATAGTGTCAAGTTTGAACTTTAAAGAGTTATTTAAATTCATGTGTATGTTATTTTCTGGTACTTAAATGAGTTGAATGGTTCAATCCATAAGACAATCAGATTCTCGAGTCTTTGAATGTGTAATGTACTAAGATGAAAATTCAATCTTATAGATTTTTTAATTTATGCATAAATAAGGATTTCATTCAATCCATAGGACACGCTATATTAACTATTGTTTGTGAACCAAGAATTGCACTAACATGGGAGATATCATCGTTCATTTTAGGTAATTGGATTCACAAGATAATAATAGGTTTGGTAGCTAAGCTATAACACGAACTAGGAGGTGTGGAGTGCAAACTCGTGTAAGCTAACTAGAACCCGGGATGGATGGTTATTTATGGCAAGTTACTAAGTGAAAAATGGCAGTGAACGACAAGTGCATTTTGGGTCATGAAAAGAGCACGGGCTTGCATTTGTGCATAGGCAGTACGTTTTTGGTCATAAAAAGAGCACGAGCCGTGCATTTATCGGTTGTGCACGGGTCGTGCGTTTTTCATCTTGAAAATGCAACGGACCATGCGTTTGTCAATAGAAGGTTGTGCACAAGTAGTGCATTTTTCTCTTGAAATGGCACAGGTCAACTGATATGTTTTTTGTAACCGCCATTCCATTTTGTCCAACAATCAATCCCATTTAATGGGAATTATTATCAGTTCTAATATAGGATCGTTTACAATTCTTTATGTTTAAAGAATAATAGTTTATGCCAAAATCGATACAGAGAATTGAGATTTTCCTCGAGTGAATTTCATGATACCTGCGCAGAATAGGATCTAAATATCACTTAAAGAAAACAAGTTTCACGCAATCTTAAATTCTTTATCCAAGTTCTAATCACTCATTGTTTCCCACGATTTTCTGCATTTCTTCCCCAGCACTACCTACTCAGAGCATTTTCAATGTAAGGTTCTTATAAGCAAAAATTGAAGTGGCTTGTAGGAACTACCATTGTGGAGAGTTCTTATAAGAACCTCATCCTCTTTAGGTTCTTGTACAAGAACCTTGGTTCTTACCTTGAACTTTGTGTGAGACGACATTTATTTATGTGTGTGATGTATTTATATTAAATATTTGATGTTGAAAAAAATATTTGGGACTCATAAAAGTGTTCTTATAAGAACTATCATTGTGGAGTTTTTTTTTAGTTTATAAATTCTTAATTTGTGAGTTGGACATGATGTGGCAAGAAAGAGTACAAAAAATAGGTTCTTATAAGAGATGCTCTAATTTCCTTCTCACATCAACATCAAGATTTATTAAATGTACCCCTATCTAGTAATTCCTCTTTAAAAGGGATGCATATAGCATTGTCATTTACATATCCACTACATGATTTGACCCGATTATGACATAAAATGGGTGAATATAGCTTTACCCTGGTTTGTTATAATTTCTACACACCGAGTAGATTGACCGTCCCCCATTCATGCACTCTGCTGAGACAAAACGTAATGAAAGTTGAGAGTAAACAATTTTACCCCAATATCGATAGAATGGGCTCATAATGATTATAACAACCCAACCTTAAACAACAGGATAGCAACTTAAATCTTAAATAATAATGCCAAACGACCCAAAAAAAACATCTAAATTTCAAGATTTGCGGAAAGACAACAAAGTACACAACTGAGAATACACTGACAAAGATCTACAATATAATTTAGCTCCAACTCGCATTTTCTCTTAAAACGTAACCGCTCCTTCTTATGCCACTCTTTACCTGAAAAGGGTTTTAGATTTGAAAAGAGCGAGGGTTAGACCGAAAGGTCTAGTGAGTCCCCTCTTATAATAGTTTTTATCTTATCAAATAAACAATCAAATATTTATCATAAAATAAACCATTTTCAGCTTCAAGGAAAAACCTTTAACTTTCAGCAACTTCTTCGCTCACACTACCGCCACCCTAAGGTGATAGCGTGTCTGTGACTCACACTGCCTTTGTTGGGACCCCCCCCCCCCCAACGGCATAAACGAAACACCCCCCCCCCCCCCCCCGGTATGAGCACAGACGGGCCACACCCCCCGACTTTGAGCCTATACGCTTAGGACCATGTATGCATACATTTCCACTTTATCAACAATAAGAAAATGTCTTTACCATTTAAATAAAACTCGCAAGTAAGTACTAAGGCAACAACATTTCGAAGCTTGCAAATAAATTCACATACATACAAATATTTCTTAATCAGCATGAGAGGCTTTAATTCAGAAAAACTCACATGTATCAAATAGCCTTCGAAATCGTAAACATATTTAGTTTAAAAGACTCACCTGACGTCCATAGCTCGAATCTCGCGTGATTACTTTTACAATTCAACCTGAAACCTATAAAATAACACATTTGCCAGTGAACTCGAGATTCTTCCCAAACTCCCAACAACATCTAACCTCTTTAGCAAAATTAATCTACCCAAACCTTTACTAAAAACAAGATGCCTTGAGTCCAATCAAATAATTAAAATGGGCCAACTATCTAAAGGGACAAAGCCCAACATCTAAAAATAAAACTAAATTCACTATGGGCTTCGGCCCACTTGCCAAGACCGGGGACCGGGGCTATTTGGCCGCCCGGTGTGATTCAACGACCGGGGTCTCACACCCCCGGCGACCGGTGACTTCCTCCAAGGCCGACCGGATCCAAGCTAGACCGATGCCTAGAGGATCGACCAGGTCCTTCCCCTCCTTCGACCGAGGTCGACTTCCTTGACCGGTCTATACACCGACCGGTGTCTTCATAGTTCGACCGAAGTCTCATCTAACGACCTGGTCTCATCCCTTGACAGGGGTCTCAAAGAAATCCGGTGACCAGAGTCACTCGGACATATTTCGAACAAAACCTCAGAACCCCAATGCAGATATAACGAATCGCAGATAAATCTCAATAATCAAACCATCGAACCCAATAACACAAAATCAGATGTCGCCAAACCCAGATAAAACTCAGAAATCATTAACAATCTAACCCCAAAACCCATTAACAGATGCAGAACCCGATTCCCACCAACATTCCATCAATCACGAAGGTAATCTTACAAAAATTTCCATTTATCTCAGACTTATAAATTCTCAACTTCAATTTCAATACACAATTCCCTCCCCCATAACTACTATCAATATTCAAACATTATAAATAGAGATTTTAAGTCACAAGAAGCTTTACCTTCTATCGAAATCAATCCAATCTTTCCATTTCTTGCAGAACCTCCTCCTTTCCTGGTCTCTCACTAGAATCGCCCAGATGCACTTCTCCAAAAATTTCAGCTGCCAACTGGTAAGGCCTTAGCACCTAGGGTTAAAATACCTCTTTTCCCCACTTTTCACAATATACCCCTCTAATAAGGTCTTTTCACTTTCTTGCCCAAATATTTAATTTCATAGATTTTAAACCGGTAATTACAATGATCTTTGAGAAATCACAAGGTGCTGAAGTGGCATGATAGGGAGTTTGTATGCTTTTGAGAAAGGGATGCTCTTATCATGTTATTGCTGAAAAGAAAAAAGCGAATTCCTCTATTTGATTCTGATTACCGGTTGGCCATAATACGCTTACTTATGGACTTTCACTCCAGTTGTTCCTAGAGTGAAAGGCCTGTTATCGTACTCTTTCGTATATAGTTGTCAAAGACACGGGAGAGAGCTAATCTCTTAGACTAGGGACTCTGTATCTATATACTATCAACTGGATTTATAGCAAACTTGTACTATTATAATTTATACTTGTTCATTTACAACTTGAAACATGAAGTGATCCTTAAAATTGTTTGACTGTAAGTTGTTACAATTTCGTCGTTTTAACACGCTTCTCAAGGTTGTCATTTTAGCTTTCAATTTGTAGAAGTGTTGTGAATGTCTATAATTCAATCTTACCAAAATGTTAAATTTTGCAACACTAAAATGAGCTTGTTAAGACTGAATAATGGTTTGTCAAATCATTGAAACAATGAAAATGCACAAATGAGAATACTTGGTGGCAACCAATATGATAATAGAGGATAAGGACAAAGTTTTGTTATTTTAGTAGTCAATATTTTATTTTTCTGTTACAACATATGATTTAATCTTAGAAGTTAGAATAGATTTATCATACTCTTTAAAATTATGAGAAATTACATACAAGCTTTGAGTTATATACTTCATATTTACCCATATTACCCATTGGATTTATATAAAAAAAAACCTTGTATTGGCCTGTTATCATTCCAAATGTAGAGTTCGTAACTCAATATTTTTGTATAATCTTATACATGATTTAAATGCTTGAGAAAGAAAGCCTTATTAGACACAAAGATCAAAATAAAATGGATTTTGTTGAGAATTTGTTCTATTATATGGAAAGAGAATGAAAAAAAATCGTAATGGATTTTGTTCCAAACTTGCCAGAAACGTATAGACAAAGAAATTAATGAAGAAGACACACACCATGGGTCCATCTAAATCAAATGGTGCCCAAATAGTCTTGGGTGTATCTTTGACATTTGGAATATGAATCTTGTCCCAAATTTTCACGTTCTATTTTTATCCATCAATCTTATGAATACATAATATCAAAAAAAATATTCATTATATTGTTTTACTTTGACGTGTATCATTTTTTAACTAAAACAGAAACAACATACGCTTATATATATGAAAATTTATGTTTTTACTAAAATTAAGACGATAAAAACATAAATTATTAAAGAACTTAAATAGAATGTAAAAACCAAAAGAAAACATGGCGTGACTTATATTTCCATCACATTATAGAGTCAATAAATTACGGGTCCATTACCGGTCCACAACAAGATCTTACATAATCATCATATATCACCACTTAATCATTTTTAATATATTCAATCAGTAACTTCTTGTTTACTTTCAAACTCTTTATTCCTCGCATGCTCCTTTTTTTATTGTTTAAAATCAAATTTCTTTTTCAAAAGTTACATTTACTAGAAATATTTGTGAGTTTAATTTAATTTATTGATAAAGATTTACAAGTTAAATATAATTATTAAACGGAAGATTTTGAATTATTAAAAGAATATAACATATATGTGCACACCCACACACACACATACATACATCTATAAAAGGAAGATCATGCCAGAAACAAATTAATTTCTGAGAAGACAAGAAGGAATACGAGTCACATATCTTATTTAATAAATTGATTAAATAAAACATTATTAAATTAAATTAAAAAAGGTATGATTGTCATTTTGTGTATATCATTATCTGTAACCGTGAGAATAATCTCTAATAAATCAGCATTGAGTTTTGTTTTCTAAACCTATTTCTAATAATTCATGATAAACCGATTTCATCACAAAAATAAATCTGTAACAGTTTGATTATAGGTTTTTATCACATATGACAATTTGTTCGATGATCGTATCAATCATATGTGATAATTGTAAATATTTTTGTTAATCATATATTATTACATGTATATTTACATTTATAGATCTTACTGTGAAGCAAATGTTATTACATGTGATAATACATCATTTATATTCAGACACGTATCATCACATGACTTATACTCACACACATATTATCACATGTGATATGTACAAAAAATCATAGAGTTGATCATATATGTGATATACAACTTATCATATCTTAAACTTAACTAATCACATGTGATTCAAAACGTAGATCCAAAAGATAGAGAAAAATGATGAACTAAGATAATAGATTGGATTGTGGATATCATATGTGATATTTGATGAAAATTGTAATTTTTTTAAACGAAAGTGTTTTAAGAAATAGTGAAAAAAATCTTATAAAATTTGATAAAAAAATTATGAGTTGATAAAAAAATATACATTTAAAAAATATAATGAGATTTTTAAGGGATTCTAATAGTTGCTTTTGTTACAATTATACCTTGACGGAATACATTGAGACAAACAAACTATAACCGTCGTATTTCTAACAAAAAACAGAACCAAGTCAAGTGCGATTGAGGCCGAGAACATTATCGTGGCCGGCAATTTTCAGACCGAAAACAGTTGAAAAAGCTAGCGACACTGCGACAGAGATCATCACCGTATTTTCCGAACTCGAGGCGAGAACAATAGACGATCCAACAATTGTGAACCAGAATCATGTGGATTCGAACATAGAGATCGAAATTTCTGATAATTCAAATGAGTTTGACGTTCGATTATTGCCATACAATTCCTTACAAGAAATGGACAAACAAGAAGAAGACGACGAAAGTTTGTACTTTGTTTTCATTTTTTTGATGTCCCTATATAGATATCATCAAGATTTCTAGCGTTTAATTCAACATTGTAAACATCAGTATGTTGTTTTAATAATGGTTTTTAACCGAAATTTTATTATGTGGAAATATGTTTTTTCTTTACCTACTCCTCTTGGTCGCCAATTTTCAGACCGAAAACAGTTGAAAAAGCTAGCGACACTGCGACTTAGATCATCACCATATTTTCTGAACTCGAGGCGTGAACAACAAACCATCCAACCTTTGTTAACCTGAATCATGATGGATTCGAACATAGAGATTGGAATTTTTGATAATTCAAATGAGTTTCACGTTGGATTATTGCCATACAACCCCTTACAAGATATGGACAAACAAGAAGAAGACGACGAAAGTTTGTACTTTGTTTTCATTTTTTTGTTGTCCTTATTAGAGATATCATCAAGATTTCGATCGTTTGATTCAACATTGTAAATATCAGTATGTTGTTTTAATAATGGTTTTTAACTCAAGTTTTATTATGTGGAAATATGTTTTTTCTTTACCTACTCCTCTTGGAATAATGAAGATGGTTCACACTATGAAACAATGCACTACTTAAGTAAATTCAAAGAAAATAATTTTTGTGTACATTGGGATGCTGGATTATCCATGCTTAAGTTTAACCATGCAGATATGTAGGTGTAGATGAATATTTAAGGGTTGTATATCAAACGCTTACCGGTAAGAGTTACCATCCTCATTTACTTTATTGGGTAGCATTCTCACTTATCGGGTAGGAGTCACGACCCTCACTTACCGGTTAAGAATCTCAATCATTCCTATGCTGTTCCAGTAAGGTAATTGACCCGGTGAGCGTTTGGTAAATGGTTCCTTTGTAACATCCGAAAAATTGAATTAGGTAACGTAGGGAATTTCGAATCTCAAATCCTTCAGTCTTAATTCTAGATTAATCCTCTTTGTTATGTTAAATGAGTCTCAAACTATAAAATCTACACGTATTACGTTGAGTCGAGATCGTCGGGAATTTGGTCGGGTTCGGTAGCTGGGGAGATAGTGCCAACGACTATGACAATGGTTATAGTCGCGTGTCAATGTCGCAGTCCTGGGGATGGTCTCGGTACATCCTAGGAGATAATGACTAGCGAGAATGACAAGGGCATTGTCGCCCTGTTACAATCGCCTGGATGGTACCGTAAGGGGTTGAAAGACCGCGACAGTGCCGACGACTATGCCACTTCAGCAATGTCATCGGGCATAGTCGTCTGATGTGTCTGTGAGTATAAAATACCGTCTATCCAATTTTTATTACCACTTCTCCCCAAATCAGTTTTCTTGGTCGATTTTAGAGAGCAAAAAGGGTGATTTGTCTCCATCCAAGCCTCTCCACATTTAATGCAAACCTAGGGTTTGTTGGGTTCATTGTTTTGGACATTAATGCATCATTGAAGATTTTTAAAGGTGGCTGGCAAGCAAGATTCAAGTATTAAACTCATCTCCTCCACATTTCTAGAGTTCTTGCAAGTTTTCTAGGGTTTTACATAAAACCTAGTTAGTGTGTTTTCTAACTATTTTAAAATGAGAAACATATCTTTATGTGCTTTTCATCATCAGTTAATGCTTATTTCCATCATATTGATCATTTGACAATGTAGAGATAAACTTGCTATATTGGGAAATATTGAGGGCTTGGTTGCTAACCTTTTTAAGAGATTTTGATGATATTATTTTGTTGGTAAATATTTGGTTATAATCATGAGAAATATATGGTTGATGAATGTTTGTTGGTAAATATTTGGTCGGGAAACGGACCGCAGCGCACTGACTAGGACTCGTGTCGGAGGACTTTTGAGCGTGAGCTACCACTCATGCAGCGCTTTAACCCCTATTACTGTGAAGCAGTATACTTGGCAAAGTAACGAAGGTTTTCTAGCCTCGTTACAAGATCCTGAACAGGTATTCCCTACTTCTGCACCCATACCTGTTATTTCTGAAAATCTTGATGTGTTTCCCGACGATCTACCGGGTATACCACCAGTCCGGGAAGTCGAATTGACCATCGATAGTTCTGGGAGCTTCTCCTATTTCCAAGGCACCAATTGAAATGAAAGAACTCAAAATTCAACTCGATGATTTATTAAAGATAGGTTTTATTCGACCCAATGTCTCACCCTGGGGAGCTCCGGTTCTCTTTGTCAAAAAGAAAGACGATACGATGCGTCTTTGTATTGATTGTCGGGAGCTTAATAAAGTAACAATCCGTAACAAGTATCCGATGCCGATAATCGACGATATGTTTGATAAATTACAAGGGGCACAATACTTTTCCAAAATTGATCTTCGGTCTGGGTACCATCAACTTCGTATCCGAGATTGTGATATTCTGAAAACCGCATTCAGAACTCGCTATGGGCACTACGAATTTTTAGTAATGCCTTTCGGGCTAACTAATGCTCCAGCGGTCTTTATGGATCTTATGAATAGGGTTTTCAAGGATTATATCGATGACTTTATTATCGTGTTTATCGATGACATATTGATATACTCAAAGTCAAGAGAGCAACATGATCAACATCTTCACATCGTTTTGGAAACTCTTCGAACGAAAAAGTTATACGCAAAACGTTCCAAATGTGAATTATGGCTTGATCAAGTATATTTTCTCAGACACGTAATCTCTGCGGAAGGTGTCAAAGTCGATCCAACAAAAAATGAAACCGTCACTAAATGGCCTCGACCTACGAACATATCTGAAGTTCGTGGTTTTCTGGGTCTGACTGGTTATTATAGACGATTCGTTGAAGGATTCTCTAAATTATCTCTATCGTTAACTCGATTACTCCGAAAAGGAGTCAAATTCAATTGGGGTTCCGAACAAGAATGTAGTTTCGAGGAACTGAAGCATCGTTTGGTTACCGCGCCTGTTCTTGTATTACCGTCTGGCACCAACGGTTTTCAAGTTTACAGTGATGCTTCAAAGAAAGGTCTTGGTTGTGTTCTTATGCAAAAGGATAGAGTGTTTGCATATGCATCACGTCAATTAAAGCCTTATGAGGTCAATTATCCGACTCACGATCTCGAATTGGCTGTAGTTATCTCTGCACTCAAAATTTGGCATCATTATTTGTACGGTGAGACATATGAAGTTTTCACCGACCACAAGAGCCTTAAATATATATTTACTCAAAAAGAGTTAAATATGCGTCAGCGGAGGTGGATCGAACTTCTAAAGGATTACGATGTTGATATACAATATCATCCAGGTAAGGCTAATGTAGTCTCCGACGCCTTAAGTCGTAAAGTCGTGGAACATGTTTCTTCTTTACTTGTTCCTACAGAGTTGGCTTTGGAGATCGAACGGTTTGTACTGGAAATCTATCCGAGTTCGAAATCGGAAATTCTATCGAATCTGATGGTAGAACCGATTCTAATTTCTCGAATCAAAAAAGCCCAACAAGACGACAGTGAATTGTGGGAAAACTTCCAGTAAGCACAAGAGAATGTTAGTTCGGAATTCAGGATCGATGATGATCACGTGTTGTGGTTTCGAGATCGTCTTTGTGTTCCGAATAACTCAGAGCTTAAAGATCAGATTCTGACCGAAGCTCATAAATCTATGTTTTATGTTCACCTGGGTATAACAAAAAAGTATCGCGACTTACAAAACCATTACTGGTGGCTTGGAATGATGCGAGATGTCGTCGATTTTGTATCTCGTTGCCTCACTTGTCAACAAGTTAAAAGTGAACATCAACGTCCGAGAAGTCTTCTCCAATCATTAAACATTCCTGTATGGAAATAGGAACATGTAACTATGGATTTTGTAGTCGGACTACCCCGCACAACCTTGAAACACGATGCAATTTGGGTAGTGGTTGACCGACTGATGAAATCAGCTCATTTTCTTCCTATCTGACAAACTTGGTCAATTGATAAATTGACAGAAGTATTCCAACGTGAGATTGTATGTCTCCATGGCACTCCTGTATCGATTACCTCCGATCAAGACCCACGTTTTACATCTCGATTTTGGGAAGGTTTACATAAAGGTTGGGGCACTCATTTGAATTTTTGTACAGCCTTTCATCCGCAAACTGATGGGCAATCTGAACGCACGAGTTTGAATTGGAGGATATGCTCCGAGCATGTGCGTTGGAATGTTATAGAAGTTGGGATAGTTACTTGTACCTAATAGAGTTCTCCTATAATAATAGTTGGCAGTCGAGTATCGGCATGGCCCCGTATAAAGCACTTTATGGCCGAAAATGTCGAACACCGACTTGTTGGAATGAAGTCGGAGAACGTATTCTTGAAGGCCCATAATTGGTACAAGTTACTACCGAAAAGGTCGAGATTGCACGTCAAATGATGAAAGACGCTCAGGCTCGTCAAAAGGGCTACGCCAACAAGCGACGAAGACCTATCGAGTTCCAACTTGGAGATAAAGTTTTCTTAAAAGTTTCACCAACTCGCGGTATTAGACGTTTCGGTCTCAAAGGAAAGTTGAGTCGGAGATACATTGGTCCCTTCGAAATTCTGGAAAGGGTTGGAGTTGTGGCTTACCGGTTAGCTCTACCGCCGCAACTATCTCATATCCATAATGTGTTTCATGTCTCTTCACTTCGAGGGTACAACTATCATCCCTTACACGTCATTAAATATCCACTGGAGAACATAGAACCTGAGCTGTCTTATCGCGAGGAACCTGAAGTGATTCTTGATCGTGATGAGAGAGGTACACGGAAGAGAGTGGTTCCTTTTGTAAAAGTTTTTTGGAAAAATTACTCGGAACGTGAGGCGACGTGGGAAATTGAGGAACACATGCGACGGGAGTACCCCGAGTTCTTTAATCAATGTAAATTTCCTGTCTAAATTCGATTTCAGGAACGAAATCTCTTTTAAGGAGGGGAATAATTGTAAGACTCCGTTTTTTTTAAACGTATAATTATTCTTACCCAAATTTAACCGTAATTAAAAATGACAATCAAAGATAGTTAAGGGTTAAAACCGTCATTTAACTAAACTTTTATTTATTATATATACTAGAAACGTACTCGCGCAATGCAACGAGATACATCACGATTTTAATGTTTCATTTTATTTTTTTGTTGATTTACAGTACGATTTTGGATGGTTTTGAGAAAGTGATAATGTTTTTTTTATAAATTTGTTTAATTTAGGCTTAATAATATAATGTTTTTTATATAAAAAAATTAAGTATATATTTTTTTTGGAAGGCATAGCGGCATTGAACCAACGAACGACTACCACGAACACACGCACACACACCTCCCCGGCGGTATCGGGCATCCACGGGCAACCCACTAATCCGCCGCTGTCCCGGCCCAGCTTACGCTGAACCTAGAGCCCAACCATAGTCTAAGACTGGGCTGGGGGGCAGAATTCAATGATTATCTTATATATTTTAATGACATCTAGAAAAAATAACCAATTACATATTTAATTATATAATTAAAACAAAATTATAGTAATATAATATATTAATTAATAGTGATACATGGAAAGGTCTGGATAAAAGGAAGGTCATGCATATACCAAATTGGTGGGTGTTAGAAGCCTGCAGTAGTAATATGTATCTTGTGTTTTGATACTTGTAAATTAAGAGATTTTTAAAATCTTGCATAAAATGATGGTACCTTATGCCTAATAATTTGTATTTAAAAGTTTTTTATCCGTGCTTTATAATATAGTATATATAAAATAAAGAAAAGTAAAACATAAGAGTACATTACATTTACATCGTCCCTGTGATTTGTTACCATCACCGCCGTCATCTTTTCTTTCATCTCAAACTTCTCTCTAGATTATCTCTCGATTCGTTGAAGAAATCAACAAAATAATTACATATTCAGAATCTACACGACGAACCCTTCTTAGAGGTATAATTTTTTTTTTATGTTATTTAAGTTGGTAGGTTAGGGTAGTTGACGTTGGTTGGTAGATTATGATTAGATATTGCAAGATTATAATCATTTATATGTTTAGGAATATTTGTTTTTGTCAAAATTACAAAAGGGTAAAGTTTAGAATCAAAACGGTGATATTTGTATCTAGATGTTTAATCACACACCAAGTGTTCGGTTTAATGTCTAAGAGAATATAATTTCGTGATTAAGCTTAGGATAATAACCATTAAGTTTTATGTTATGCGAGTAATAATAATTCTTGGTTTAAATAGGCAATCGAACGAGTTAAAGTTCGTCGTGAGTCTTGGTTGATCGCGTGTTACGTCTCAATTTGGTTAAGGTATGGATTTCATTTCTTTTGAATCGTGGGCAACTATTTGTTGTAGTTGACCCTTCCTAAGGGTGTTTCACCGCCTTGTGATTGATCAACTGAATGTGATCAACGAACGTGTAATTATACATACACATACACATTGATTTTTGGTCTGAATCTTATGTTTTAACGTATTCGTGTTTTGTTGTCTCATATTGAGATTGGATTATGAATCATTTGTTGAAACTGTTAGTGTTTTATTAAAATGTGTCTCGTATGAAATTGTTTATAAAAATTGTGAACTATATTGAATTTGATTTTATGATCGCCATTTGGGTAAGTGGCATATGTTTAGTTTTCGTTGATTTTATAATAACCCAATAAATGGGCAAGTTATTTGGGATGCCTTCTATGGCGGTTTTGTTGTCATGGCGTCCTGCAGATGACGGTCCACCAGAGTTAAGCCTTAGTGGCTTACGTGAACCCACTATAGGGGACTAGGCCGACTTTGTTGGCTCCAGGGCGAATGGATCGATCCTAGAACTTTTACCCACAAAATATGTGACCGTGGTTAAATTCACGGAGGATTCGTGTGTGTGTGCCCGCACGCCGACCCAGTAGTTTGTGTGGCTGATCACCCCACGAACACAACAGGAATTGACAGACTTTATTTATATTATGTTTTGAAGTTAAAATGTGAACCGTTCTTGAAATTCTTGATTTTGAGTTTGAATATTACTGAAGATTTCTTTTGCTATGAACTTGAGTTTCATGAACTTTCGTCGAATGAATTTTTAAGTCTTCCGCTTCGTTATCAATGTTTTCATTATTATTTACGAATTTATATTATAATCAATTCACTGAGCCTGTGCTCAGCCGTGTTTTTGTTTTCTGACACGGCAGGTTCGAAGTGACGTTTACGGGGACGGGACTGGATATCGAGCATGAAATTTTGGAGTTCTTAGACTCACCTTATCATATAAACGTTCTAAGTTTATAAACACTTTTTGAAGTGTAATATTTTGGATTGTAATATATATGTTCATCGACTTTTGAGATGAAACTCATTGGTGTTTTGAGTCTCCCCCATTGATTCCTCTATGGACCTTTATGTTTATATACCCTTAAATGATTACGTTATGCTATTGTTCAACTCACTAGGATTTTTTGGCCTAACACTTGATTGGTTTTGATGTGTATCTCAGGTTCTAGAGGTGCGACCGCCAAGAAGGTTTAGCGGGCCTTAGATGTGAGCTTGGGAGTTTTTTTGGGACGCCAATTATATACGATTATTTTGGGGCTTAGATGACAACCAATTGTAATCTTGTTTCTTGTTAGGAATTAGATTAAAAGGTTGTTATCTCTCATTGCTTTATTATTACAAACTTGTAATTATAACAGGCGTATGTTATTCCCTTTTGGGAAAAGCTCGTGCTTTGGCATTTTTATATACCACATTTCCATTTCCGGATATTTTTGTTTCTCCCAATTTTTGGGGTGTTACAAGTTGGAATCAGAGATTTAGTTTAAGTGAACTAGGTGTTGACTCTAGTATACCTAGACTTCAACTGTAGATGTCTACAGAAGCACTGTCCTCTTGGGTAGAACATTCCTAGGTGGGGAGAGTATTAGGACTACGGAAATACATTGATTGAGAAATTGTGATGATTGCTACAAGAATTCTTATGTAATATACGTTCACAATTTTACTTAGCCAGTGTTGTTATGATTTTATAAATACGTGAGCGTGCTTGAAATTGTTATTATGATGATTGATCATTGTAGTAGTATGTGTTGAACCGCTAATCTTCTAAAGAATTAACCGGTATGATCCTTATCATATGTGACAAATCACAATTGTAAACACGAGAAGTCGGGCCGGGGCTCTCAAAGTTGGCAATGAAGCGAGTGTAACCACCTCGGAAACTTCGAGACGAGCAAATCCAATGATCAACCAAAATGTTCCGCTAATTCCCACTATGTTAGAGGGAGTTGTTGATGAAGTTCCTCGAGTGAACTTACAGATCGAGAACCCGCTAATCCAAGAAGTGGAGCCCCAATATGTCTTGTTGGGCAGTATTATGCAAATGATGAACTCTGCGATGGACAAGTGGGATGAAAGGTTCATGAAAGTGCTAGAGAATCGGGATGCGATCAATAGACATCATGAGAGAGTGGCGGAAAATACAGTGATTGGATCAGGTGGTACAAGTAATATTATTGGAATGGAAGAGCAAGCAATGGGAGCCACAAGGGGGAAGGAAAGACCCTGCTCCAATAAGACTTCCTTGTGTAGCAAACCTCCAGAATTTTTTGGGAACTAATCCAGTGGCTTGTATGAACTGGATACAAGAGGTGGAGATGACTTTTGAATCTAGCGAATGCGACGAATCCCAGAAGGTTATGTTCGCGTCCCAACTGTTTAGAGCGGAGGCTTTGAGTTGGTGGAACATCACCCGAACTGCGCTCACTCCGGGCTTGGCCAACCTTCAAGAAGAAGGTAATGGACAACTACTGCAATGAGAGATCTCTTGACAAGATCGAAGAGGAGTTTCGAAACTTAAAGAAGGGAAATCTGCAAGTTTCCGAATATGCAAAGCAGTTTGTGGAAAAGCTCAGTCTGGTTGAGCATTTAGCGGTTGATGAAAGATCGAAGATAAAGGCGTACTTGAGAGGATTGCCCGCGAAAATGAATACGGGTGTGAGGAACGCCCGAGTGACCATGTTACATGAACCATCGAGGAGTCCCAACTGGTGAAGGACGACCTCACCCAAAGCAAGGAAGAAAGGAACCAATCCGGTGAGAAGCGGAAATGGGAAGGGCCAACTGGGCCCGCACGACCTTCCAAACCCTTCACCGGTGGGAGGAGCATGGATCCCCACCGTGAGTCTAGGTGGTGTCTCAAGTGTAGGAGTAAGCATTTCAAGCCTTGTAATCCCATGCATTTCTCCAACACTACCGAATGCTTCAAATGCGGACGAAAAGATCAAGTGAGTCGAGATTGCCCCTCTCGGGGGCCAGTTTGTTTTGAGTGCCGGGAGCCAAGGCACATAAAAAGGGAGTGTCCTAAGCTAGTGGGAGGACAACAAGGAGTTTCAAGTGTAGTCGTGCTGAAGAAGGAGATTCCACCAAAGGCACCAAGTCGGGCCTTCCAAATGACGAGGGAGGAAATAAGGGTGATGGCGAATGTCGTGTCGGGTACGTTTCTAGTAAACTCTCTACCTGCCCGTGTTTTGTTTGATTTCGGTGTGAACCGTTCATTTGTGTCTACCACTTTCTGCAAGAATTTTACTTCTGCTATTATCTTGTTGACCGATGCACTAGTGGTAGAAGTAGCCGATGGGAATCATATGTTAATCCGGGAGCGTTTCGATGGGTGTACCATAGACTTAGATGGGGAGTCCTTTTTGGTGGACTTGCTCCCGGGGATTCTATGCGATTATAGGGATGGACTGACTAGCTAAGCACGACGACGGTATATTTTGCTCCAAGAAGATGGTTAGAATACCCTTGCCAAAGGGAGGATAAGTGATAGTTTACTGGGAAAAGAATCGAAAGGCCAAAACGATCATCTCGTCGCTCAAAGCGCTAGAGCCTAGCCAATGGGTGTAGTTCATACCTAGTTTACGTTATTGACATGAAACTCGAAAAGAAGAAGATTGGAGATGTGGATGTGGTGCGCAACTACCCGGACGTATTTCCAAAATATTTATCGGTTTTACTACCAGAGCGCCAAGTGGAGTTCCATATTGACCTCACTCCGGGTGCCGCCCCGATCGCCCGTGCTCCTTATCGTCTAGCCCCTATGGAGATGCAAGAAATGATGACCCAACTACAAGAACTTCTCGAGAAAGGATTTATACGATCGAGCTCATCACCGTGGGGAGCTCCAATTTTGTTTGTGAAGAAGAAAGATGGGTCCATACGGATGTGTATCGACTACAACGAGCGAAACAAAGTTACTGTGAAGAACAAGTATCCACTTCTTCGAATCGACGACCTCTTCGATCATTTGCAAGGAGCGGGATTCTTCTTTAAAATAGACTTGCGGTCCGGTTACCATCAAGTGAGGGTGAAGGAGGCGATATTCCGAAGACGGCGTTTCGAACAAGATACAACCACTATGAATTTCTGGTTATGCCATTCGGGTTAACTAATGCTACAACCGTATTTATGGATTTGATGAACAGAGTGTGTCGACCTTGCTTGGATAAGTTGATGATAATTTACATCGACGATATCTTGATCTATTCGCGAGACGAGGCCGAGCATAGTCAACATTTGAGGGAGGTGTTAGAGATTCTCTGAAAAGAGAAATTGTTCGCAAAGTTCTCCAAGTATGAATTTTGGTAGAAAGAAGTCCAATTCTTGAGCCATGTAGTGTCCAAGGACGGGGTGAAGGTAGATCCAACGAAGATTGAAGCGATGATGAATTGGGAGCCACCGACGAGTCCAATGAAGATAAGAAGCTTTTTAGTGTTGGCCAGCTATTACCGATGTTTTATTTAAGACTTTTTAAAAATCGCCTCTCCACTCACATCAGTGACAAGGAAGAACGTCAAGTTCTTATGGACCGAGACACAAGAGCTAACCTTTCGGACTCTTCAAAGAAGCTATGCGAGGCGCCAATTCTATCCTTACCCGAAGGATCAGACGACTTTGTGGTTTATAGCGTGCCTCCAAATTGGGTCTTGGGTGTGTCTTAATACAAAGGAGGAAAGTGTAACACCCCAAAAATTGGGACTAACATAAATTTCCGCAAAAGGAAATGTGGTATAACAATTAATGCCAAAGCAAGAGCTTTCCCAAGAAGGGAACAATACATGCCTATTTTAATTACAAGTTTGTAATAAGTAAACAATGAGGGGTAACAACCCTTTAATCTAAATCCTATCTAGGAAAGAGATTATATCAAGTTGTCAACCAAATCTCCTAAATGTGTATCTTTAATACTTGGCGTCCCAAAAATGCTCCCGATCTCACATCTAAGGTCTACTAAACCTTCTTGGCGGTCGCGCCGCTAGAACCTGAGATACATATCAAACCAATCAAGTGTTAGGCCAAACGAACCTAATGAGTTGAATAATAACATGGCATAATCATTTGAACAATTACAAGCAACAAGAGCCATAAAGGAATCAATGGGGGAGACCCATCACACCAATGAGTTTCACCTCAAGTCAATGTACCTTGATGTTCACTCGCATGAGCAACATCCCGAAGGCCCGACACATTTGAAGACTACCTCCCAGGCATTACTCCAAATGGCGGAGGTCTAGGTGCATACCGTCATGGTCGCACCCTATGACTACATCCTCCTAGTGCCTACTCATGGTTCATCAAATACATACAACATTCATCACTATACATATCCCACGCGGATTCACTCACGTGTCTTCACTCGCACGACCACCCACACGGGACACTGTCCGCTCCGGTCTTTTCCTTGATCAAAAGTCGGGGTGTTACAATCCTCCCCACCTAATGTGGATTTCGTCCCCAAAATCTTATTCATCAAACAAATGGGGATATCTTTTCTTCATGTCCTCTTCCAATTCCCATGTCACGTTGGCACCCCGGTGGTGTTTCCATTGGACCTTACCCATGGTCACATATTTATGTCTTAACTTCTTTGTTTTTTACTCCAAAATAGCCTCAGGTTCTTCTACACAACGATTCCCGTTGTCTACCCGAATTTCCGTCAATGGGATAACGCTATCCTCCTCGGCTAGACATCTACTAAGGTAACACACTTGGAAGGTAGGGTGAATCTCGTCCGTCTCCAGTGGTAAGTCTAACTTATAAGCTTGTAGTCCGATCCGTTTCAGAATGGTGAATGGTCCGAGGAAGCGGGGACTAAGCTTTCCGCGTTTCCTGAAATGAATAATCCCTTTCCATGGGGATACCTTCAACATGACTCGCTCCCCCACTTGGACCTCGATCGGTCTCCGCTTCTTGTCCGCGTAACTTTTCTAACGATCTTGAGCCGCCTTCAAACGCTCTCGGATGCCTTTTACCTTGTCCACCGTTTCTTGCTGGATCTCCGGTCCCACAAACTATTTTTCTCCCACCTCAAGCCAAGATACCGGTGTTCTACATTTCCGTCCGTACAGTGCCTCGAATGGTTTCATCCCAATGATCGAGTGGTAGCTATTCTTGTAGGCGAACTACATTAAGGGTAGATGCGAATCCCAATTTCCCCCAAAATCTATAACACACGATCGGAGCATGTCCTCGAGAGTTTGGATCGTTCTCTCACTTTGACCGTCTGTTTGAGGATGATAGGTCGTACTCTACTTGATCTTCGTGCCCAACTCCTTTTGTAGACCATCCCGATCTGAAACTATAGATAGTGTAACTCCATGATGCGATACCACTTCATCGATATAGAGTTTGGCTAATTTGTCCATTGGTAACGTCTCACGCATCGCCAAAAAGTTTGCGCTCTTCGTGAGTCGATCCACCATAACCCAAATTGTATCATGACCACTCAAGGTCCTCGGTAACTTGGTGACGAAATCCATCGTGATGTGCTCCCACTTTCATTCCGGGATGGTCAATGGTTGTAAGCTTTCATAAGGCCTTTGATGTTCTGTTTTAACGTGAAGGCAAATGACGCATCTTTCCACATAATTGGCCACATCGAGCTTCATTATCGACCACCAATAATGTAACTTCAAATCTCTATACATCTTAGTGCTACTGGGATGTATAGAGTACTTGGACTTGTGAGCTTCCGTAAAGAGAATCTCATGAATCCCTCCAATCTTTGGTACCCAAATTCTCCCTTGAAATAACTTGAGGTTGTGACTATCCTCCGTTAGTAGCTCCTGTTGTTTCACCATAATATTGGCTTCAAGGTTCTCCTCACGAAGTGCTTCGACTTGACTCACCTTGATGTCCTCCACTAGTCTTGATATTACGTCGATCCTAGAAAGAGTTACTTTGATTTCGCTCCCATAACTCTTCCAGCTCAAACCATCCGCCACTACGTTGGCTGTACCGGGGTGGTAAAGCAATTCGCAATCATAATCCTTCAAAAGCTCCAACCACCTTTTTTTCCGCATGTTGAGGTCCTTTCGGTCAAATATGTACCTCAAACTCTTATGGTCGGTGAAGAGTGTACACTTCGTCCCGTAGAGGTAGTGTCGCCATAGCTTCAAAGAAAATACCGCCGCCTCTAGCTCCAAGTCATGCGTAGGGTAGTTCCTCTCGTGGTCTTTGAGTTGTCACGATGCATACGCTATCACCTTTCCCCTTTTCATTAAGACACACCCAAGGCCCAATTTAGAGGTGTCGCTGTAAACTACAAAATCCTTGGATCCTTTGGGTAAGGACAAAGTTGGTGTCTCGCACAGTTTCTTTTGAAGGGTGAGGAAAGCTTCCTCTTGAGTCTCGGTTCATAAGAATTTAACGTTCTTCTTTGTCAACGATGTGAGCGGAGAGACGATCTTTGAAAAGTCTTGTATAAACCGTCGGTAGTAGCCGGCCAAACCCAAGAAACTCCTTATCTCCGTTGGACTCATCGGTGGCTCCCAATTCATCATCGCTTCAATCTTCACCGGATCTACCTTCACCCCATCCTTAGATACCACGTGACCCAAGAATTGGACTTCTTGTAACCAAAACTCGTACTTCGAAAACATCGCAAACAACTTCTCTTTCCAAAGAATCTCCAACACCTCCCGCAAATGTTGACGGTGTTCAACTTCGTCCCGCAAGTAGATCAGAATATCATTGATGAAGACTATAACATATTTGTCCAAGAGAGGTCGACACACCCGATTCATCAAGTCCATAAATACGGCTGAAGCGTTAGTCAACCCGAATGGCATGACTAGAAACTCATAATGACTATACCTCGTCCGTAACTCCGTCTTCAGAATGTCGCTTTCCTTCACCCATACTTGATGGTAACTGGACCGCAAATCTATTTTGGAGAAACATACCATCCCTTGCAATTGATCGAAAAGGTCGTCGATTCGAGGAAACGGATACTTGTTCTTCACGGTGACTTTTTTAAATTCACGGTAGTCGATACACATCCGCATGGACCCGTCATTCTTCTTCACGAATAAAACTAGAGCTCCCCAAGGCAACGACCTTGGTCATATGAATCCATTCTCGAGAAGTTCTTGTAGTTGCGTCATCATTTTATACATCTCCGTCGGGGCTAGACGATAAGGAGCACGAGCAATTGGAGCGGCATCCGGAGTGAGGTTGATATGGAATTCTACTTGACATTCCGGCGGTAGCCCGGTTAGATCTTCCGGAAAGACATCTGGGTAGTCACGCACCACGTCCACCTCTTCCACCTTCGTCTTTTCTAGTTTTGCGTCGATCACGTAGGCCAAATATGAAGCACAACCCTTGGCTAGGCTATTTCATGCTTAGAGTGATGAGATGATCGTGTTGGCCATTCGATTCTTCTCTCCGTAGAAGCATTCCCTGACTACCATATGATCCCCATAGGCTACCTCTACCACTAGAGCATCAGTCAACGAGCTAACAAGAGTAGTGAAATTCTTGCAAAAAGAGGTAGACACAAAGGAATGGTTCGCACCAGAATCAAACAAGACTCGGGTAGGTAGAGAGTTCACTACAAACGTACCCGACACAACATCCGCCGTTGTTCTCGGTTCATTCACCGTCATTTGGAAGGCCTGACTTGACGCCTTCGGTGGAATCTCTTTCTTCGGTGTGACTCCGCTCGGAACCCCTTGGTGACCTTTTGCTAGCTTAGGACAATCGCTCATTATGTGCCCCGACTCCCTACATTCATAACAAACCCCCCGGGAGGGGAAATCTCTACTCATGTGGTCCTTCCATCCACATTTGAAGCACTCGGTAGAGTTAGAGAAAGGTTTCGGATTACAAGACCCGAAATGCTTACTCTTGCACTTGAGACACCACATCGTGGTTCCATGTTCCTCCCCCCGTTGAAGGGTTTAGATGGTTGCGCGGTCCTGGTTGGCCCCTCCTACTTTCGCTTCTCAGCTTGTTGACTCCTCTCCTCTCTTCCTTGAATGATGTCGTCCTCTAATAGTTGGGACTCTTCAATTACCTCTTGCAATGTAGTCACCCGAGCGTTCCTCATGCCCGTCTTCATCTCCGCAGGCAAACCCCTCAAGTATGCTTTTATCTTCGATCTCTCATCGACCGCCAAATGCTCAACCAGACTGAGTTTCTCCAGAAACTGTTTTGAATAGTCGGTAATAGACAAATTGCCCTTTTTCAGATTCTGGAACTCCTCCTCTATATTGTCAAGAGCCTTCTCATTGCAGTACTTGTCCATTATCTTCTTCTTGAAGGTTGGCCAAGTGAGCTTGGCCAAAACCTCCGGAGTAAGGGTCGTTCGAGTAAGGTTCCACCAACTCAGTGCCTCCCCTCTAAATAACTGTGATGCGAACTTGACTCTTTGGGTGTCGTCACACTCGTTTGATTCAAAAGCCATATCCACTTCCCTTAACCAGTTCATGCAAGGCACCGTATTTGTCGTTTTGGAAAATTCTGGAGGCTTTCTACATAATAATGTCTTATAGGAGCAACCTTTTTCCTGCCTCTTCTCAACCCTTATCGCTTGCTCCTCAGTCCCCGTTGCATTACTGGTACCCCCCGATCCGATTACCACATTGTCTCCCACATCTTCGTGCCTCTAGTTGCTTGTATCACGATCCTCTAGCATCTTCATGAACTTTTCGTCCCGCTTGTCCATTGCAGAGTTCATCATCTGCATAATGCTAGCTAATAGGACCGATTGGGTATCAACTTCTTGGATGAACGGATTCTCGGTCTCTAGGTTCACTTGGGGAACTTGATCCACCACTCCCTCCAACAAGGTGGTCCTTTGAGGAACAATAGGAACACCCATTGGATTTTCCCTTCTTGAAGTCTCCGGAGCCGTCACACTTGCCTCATTACCCTCATCGGGCACCACCACCTCATTCCTTGTGTTTACCATTGTGAACTGTTACACATAATAAAGATCATACCGGTTAATTCTTTAAAATATTAGCGGTTTAATACGTAGTACTACAATTACCAGTCATCATAATAACAAATTCAAGAATCCTCACATATTCATAAATTCACAATAGCACTGGCCAAGTGAAATTGTGAATGTACATTACATAAGAATTCTTGTCATCATCACCATAATTCCTCGATTAATGCATTTCCGTAATCCTACTACTCTCCCCACCTAGGAATGCTATACCCATGTGGACAGTGATACTATAGCCACAACCAACTTAAGTCTAGATACGCTGCAGTCATTATCTAGTTCAATTATGTTGGGTCTGAAATATGCTAAGTCTGGTTAGTACTGCTAAGTATTGAAGATTACTACTGCTGCTACTTGAAGAAATTACTACTGCTAGTAGTATTAATACTGCTTGAAGGGTTAGTACTGCTAGAAGAAAAGTTAGTACTTCTTGGAGAGTTAGTACTGCCAACAGAGTTGCTACTGCTAGCATGTTAGTACTGATGAGGATGAAGATACTGCTAGAAGGATTAATGTTGTTAATGATGATAATGATGGTTGGTTGCTTAAAGCGAAAGACAAGGAAGTTGAAGATAATTATGGAATGTATTCTGAAGATTATTGTTTCTTTAGTAATTATCTTGTAATCTGTTTTGTATATATAGTCTAGAAGTCTTAGATTATTAGATATACAGATATACATACGTATTTTGTTTTTGAGAGAATTAGCCTCAAGATTATTAGTAGTCCTTTCATTAGAGAAGTATTGAACGTCTGTTGAGCCTGTTCAACAGATTGAGGCTTTGGTTGTAATCATTAAGTTAATTCAATATAACTTGTGATTTGATTCATTTACTGTTTCATTGGTTTATTGTTAAAGTGTTATTCCGCAACTTCTTTAACAAAGTTTCTGAATGTTTAATTAAATTCTTGTTTTGAATTTCGATCCTGACATGTGGTATCAGAGTAAAGGAACTCAGAAATCAATAATCATCATGGATGGATCACACGACAGTGTTCTTGTTTCAAAGGTTCCCATGCTCAAACCTAATAAGTTTGACATGTGGAAAATCAGGATCAGGCAGTATATACTTCTTACAGACTACTCAATGTGGGACATCATTGAGAATGGTCCCTCCAATGAAGGAGAGATAGGAGCAGATGGAAAGATACCTCCACCAAAGACTGATGGAGAAAGAAAGATGAGGCAGACTGAGATGAAAGCCTTGAGCACTCTGCTCTTGGCAATTCCTAATGAATATCAACATCAATTTTGCAACTGTGTTGATGCCAAAATCTTGTGGAATGCTTTGGAGATGAGGTTTTCAGGTACCAAAAGCACTAAGAGAAATCAGAAAGCAATTCTCAAGCAACAATATGAAAATTTTATGTCTACAAAGAATGAGTCTATGACTCAAACCTTTGATAGGTTTAACAAGTTGATTGGAGAATTGGCCACTGTTGGTGTCAAGATGGACCAGGATGATGTCAACAGAAAGTTTCTAAGATCTCTTGGTGAAGAATGGGTAATGTATACAGTATCATTCAGGTAGAATGATAATCTGGAGGATAAGGAACTTGATGATCTCTACAATGATCTCAGGGTGTTTGAAGCAGAAGTTGAATCTAAGAAGAAGCCATATGGATACTCTCACAATGCTGCTCTCTTATCATCTACTACTGATTCTTCTGCAAACTCAGAATCAGTTAGTGCTGCTTATGGCTCAAAACAGGATGGACTCAATGATTCTGTTTTGGAAGCCTTCCTTGTTAGTCATGCTAAATCTTCTCTTATTAATGATGATCTGGAGCAGATCAATGATGATGACCTTAAAGAGATGGATATCAAGTGGCAAATGGCAATGCTCACCATGAGAATCAAAAGATTCATTAAAAGAACAGGAAGAAACAACTTTGCCATGAGAAGAGAAGATGATGCTGGATTTGACAAATCCAAAGTGGAATGCTACAAGTGTCATAAACTAGGGAACTTTGCAAGAGAATGCAGAGGACGAATTTCTCAACAACATGGGAGCAACAATCAACAATCAAATTCCACCAACTATAACAACAATTGGAACCCATCTCAAGCACTTGTCTCACAAGATGGAATGGGATTTGATTGGAGTGATCAAGCAGATGAGGCAATTCAGAATCAAGCATTGATAGTTGAGGTTTCAGAGTCTTCAAGCACTGCAATTCCCACAGAGGTAAAATCTAAAATTTGCTCTAAAGGTTGTCTTGAAACTGTTAAGAAGTACAGGGATCACAATCAGAGCATGTGTGATGATCCTAAAAGGTTGGAGAAACATAGGAGAGAGTCTAATTTGATCATTGTGAATTTTGAAAAACAAATTAAGGCATATCAGGCCAATGAACTTCAACATTCATATGATCAAAACTATTGGAAGTGGGAGAAGAAGGAGTTAGAGATTAAGCTAGAGAAGGCTAGAGAAGAATGTGAGAAAGTCAGAAGTGAATTTGAGAAGACCAAGTTAGACATTGAGAAATTTTCCAATGCCTCTAAAGCAATGGACACTTTACTCAAATCTCAAGTTCATGACAAACTGAAGAGAGGTATAGGATATAATAACACCCCTCCACTTTACAACAACAACTATATTCCACCCACCTCAGACCTCTTAGAAAGGCAAGATAAGAATGACTTACCTACAGGAGCCACAGAGGTAGATCCACTAGACACTGTAGTGGTTGAGGAAGAATCTGTAGAAGAGAACAATGAGGATAATAATAAGGAAGACCAGAAAGAAATTACCTTAGAAAACCATATTCTTACAGATGAAAGGGGAGGTAAACCATTTGTCAAGAGTGAGAAAGTGGAGAAGTCTAAGATTGGGGAAGAGACTGTTAAGAGCGAGAAAGTTGAGACCTCTAGGAAAGGGAAGGAAAAGGTATAGGGAGATCACTATATGCAAACTACTGTTGTAAATCCCTGTACTTGTCAACAGATCAAGCCCCATCAACATGATAAAATAAGGGGAAATCGGAGAAACAGAAATAACCAGTGGGCTCAAAAACAAGGAATTGATCTAAGCAAAATCAATAGACCAAAGCCTTGTTTTATTTGTGGCAAGTTAAATCATTTAGCCAAACACTGTTATTTCAATCCTGTTAACCAAAGAATTACTTTTCAAAGAAAAATACAAAATTCTGTTGGTTATAGGAAGCAATCAAGAAGATCAAGGAATCACATGACTGAGAATGTGAGAACAACACCAATGAAGACTGGTACTGCAAAATCTCATATTCAGAATAAGTTTGCTAACACAAAAGAAGATATTCCAAGCAAATTAAGGAGTAACACAAAGAATAGGAAAGCAAACAAATGTGTCTTAATTTGGGTCCCAAAAAAAACTAAACCTGTTAGTACTGCTACCTCAAATAGTACTGCTAACAGAAATAGTGCTGCTGATAGCAATACTACTGCTGACCAAGTTATTACTGTTAATAAAGTTAGTACTGTTGACCAAATTAGTACTGCTAATGAGGATAGTACTGCTAACAAAGTTGGTGCAGCTGACCAAGTTAATACTGCTAACAAGGATAGTACTGCTATCAGTGTTAACACTGACAAGCCTATAATTAAGACAAAGTATTCCAGCCATGATATTCCTGACTCTAATCATCTCATCAAGACTAAGCTTAATGAATATGAGTATGTTGATGAGAAAGGGAAACCCAAGACCACTTTGGCTTGGGTTCCCTCAAGAAACTAACTATTTTATCTTTTGTGCAGGGTAACCAACAGCTCAAGGGGAAGATCATTTGGCATGTAGATAGTGGTTGCTCTAGGCACATGACAGGTAACATGTCCTGCCTTCAAAATTTCAAAAGGTTTGATGGAGGTCGTATTGCTTTTGGTGACAATCTAGCAGGAGGTAAGATAAGTGGTAAAGGTATGGTTTCAAAAGGTAAGATGACTTTTGAAGATGTTTACTATGTTGAGCAATTAAGATACAACCTGTTAAGTGTATCACAGGTCTGTGACAAGAAACATAGTATATTATTTAGTGATACTAAATGTATTATCCTTGCTCCAGGATTCAAGGTAGTTGATGAAAATATGATACTACTTAGAACTCCTAGAAAGGATAATGTTTATTGTTTGGACTTAGAGAGTGTTTCATCTGATTCATCACTAAATTGTCTGTTTTCAAAAGCTTCTTTAGATGAATCATCTCTTTGGCACAGAAGGATGTGTCACATGAATTTTAAAACTATGAACAATCTTGTGAAAAACAACCTTATGAGAGGTTTGCCTCAAAAAGTGTTTTCATGTGATGATCATTGTGTTGCATGTCTTAAAGGCAAGCAACACAAAACTTCTTATAAGTCCAAAGAAATAAACACAATCTCCTCACCCCTTCATCTATTGCATATGGATCTCTTTGGTCCTACAAATGTGATGAGTATTGGTAAGAAATCCTATTGCTTAGTCATTGTTGATGACTTCTCTAGATTTACTTGGGTATATTTTTTGAAGACTAAGGATGAGACAAATGGACTGATCAAATCCTTTGTCCTTAGGATTGAAAACCAAACAAATCTAAGAGTTAAAGTCATCAAATCTGATAATGGAACTGAGTTTAAAAACAGTGACTTAAACAACTTTTGTGAGACTAAAGGTATTGAGAGACAATTCAGTGCTCATAGGACTCCTCAACAAAATGGTGTTGCTGAGAGGAGAAATAGGACATTGATTGAGGCTGCTAGATCTCTGTTGGCATATTTAAAATTACACATTACTTCTTGGGCGGAAGCAGTTAATACTTCTTGTTATGTCCAAAACAGAGTTCTAGTAGTCAAATCCCAAGGTAAGACACCTTATGAACTTTTCAAAAAGAAGAAACCTTTTATTGGATTTTTCAAACCTTTTGCGTGTCCTTGCACAATCCTCAATACCAAATCTCATTTAGGCAAGTTTGAAAGCAAAGTTGAGGATGGATTCCTTGTTGGATACTCCTCTCAGAGTAAGGCATATAGAGTATTCAACAGTTCTTCCAGGATTATAGAGGAAAGTGACAATGTCAAATGCAATGAGAACACACCAAATCCAATTGGTGCAGGTCCTGATTGGCTATTTGACATTGATTCACTAACTAATTCTTTGGGTTTTAGTAATGTATAAATTGCAGGAACAAGTTTAGAAAATGTACAAGCATAGAAACCAGAGTTTGTGATGTTCCCTATACCTACAGTTGATCCTGTTGAATTTTGTCAACAAGAAAAGAAGGATGATTCAGAAACAGAGGATTTTGAACCAGAACAGGATGAAGATGATAAAGGTGATGAAGAGGATAAAGGTGATAAAGAGGATGCTCATCCTTCAGGTTCAGGAAACACAGGTCCTGAAATGCCCACATTGTCAGAAGATGATACTGATGAAGAAAATTCTTCAGTATTTGGTGGAAACAATCCTGAAAAGAATGACTCTAATCTGGATGCAAATATTAATGAGGAGGATGCCCATCAAACAAGAACTCAGAAGAATCATCCTCCTCAGTTGGTGATTGGTGATATCAATTCTCCCAGGATCACAAGGCATCAAAGTAAGTTAGGAGGATTGAAAGACTTGCAGTCAGGTTTGTTATCTTGTTTTATATCTCAGATTGAACCCAAGAAGGCCTATGATGCAATGAAAGAGCCAAGCTGGATAGAAGCAATGCAAGAGGAGCTGCTGCAGTTTGAGCTGCAAAATGTGTGGGATCTAGTTGACCTTCCACAAGGACAAAGGGCAATTGGAACTAAATGGGTTTTCAGGAATAAGAAAGATGAGAGAGGAATAGTGATAAATAATAAGGACAGACTTGTGGCACAAGGGTACACATAAGAAGAAGGGATAGATTATGAAGAAGTGTTTGCACCATTAGCCAGAATTGAGGCAATTAGGCTGTTTCTAGCCTATGCTTCTTTCATGCAGTTCAGAGTATTTCAGATGGATATTAAGAGTGCATTTCTATATGGGAACATCGATGAAGAAGTGTATGTTTGTCAGCCTCCAGGGTTTGAGAATCCTAATTTTCTTGACAAAGTATACAAATTAAAGAAGGCACTCTATGGGCTACATCAAGCACCAAGAGCATGGTATGACACTCTGTCTACCTATCTATTGGAAAATGACTTTGAAAGGGGAATCATTGACAAGACCCTTTTCATTAAAAGGAAGAAGAAAGACATCCTGCTTGTTCAAATCTATGTCGATGATATCATCTTTGGATCCACAAAAGATTATATGTGCAAGGAGTTTGAGGAGTTGATGCACAAAAGATTCAAGATGAGCTCTATGGGTGAACTCACATTCTTCCTTGGGCTACAGGTTAAACAAAAGAAAAATGGCATTTTCATAAGTCAATCCAAGTATGTGTAGGATATCCTTACAAAGTTTGGATTTTCAGAAACAAAGTCTGCAAGCACACCTATGGAAACACACAAACAGATCACTGCAGATCTTGAGGAGGAGGATATGGATGTTCATCATTATAGATCTATGATAGGCTCCTTCATGTACCTAATAGCTTCAAGACCAGACATTATGTTTGTTGTCTGTGTGTGTGCCAGATTTCAAGTGAGGCCTAAGCAATCTCACTTTCAAGCAGTCAAAAGGATCTTCAGATATCTCAAAGGACAACCTAAGTTGGGTCTTTGGTATCCTCATGACTCACCATTTGATCTACTTGCATATTCAGATAGTGATTTGGGTGGTGCAAACTTGGATAGAAAGTCTACATCAGGAGGATGACAGTTTTTGGGTGCAAGACAAGTTTCATGGCAGTGTAAAAAGCAAACCACAGTGTCCACCTCTACAACAGAATCAGAGTATATAGCTGCTGCAAGCTGCTGCTCACAGGTGTTATGGATTCAGAATCAGATGTTGGACTATGGTATTACTTTTTTATTCACACTCTCATCTTCATTGATAACAACAGTGCTATAAGCATTGTTAATAATCCAGTGAAGCATTCAAAAACCAAGCATATAGAAATCAGGTACCATTTTATTAGAGATTGCAATGAAAAGAAGTTAATTCAGGTTTTGAAGGTACACACTAGTAACCAATTTGCTGATCTATTCACCAAAGCTTTTGATGTGGGTAGATTCACATTCTTGGTCACAAGTGTAGGCATGATAAACACTGAATAAGCCTCTTTTGATTTTCTTTATGTACCATTTATGTATAGCTTCTTTCATGCTTACTTTCTCATATTGTATTGTGCATGGTGCTGCTAACTATTTGTGTTTAAGTGTTTCAGATTACCTTGCTGATTAGAAACTTGGTACTTCTGGTTAAGTTAATACTGCTCTCACTATTAATCCTACTGACAGTTCAAATATGGTTAAGTATGGTTACTACTGCTAGGTTGTTTATACTTCCATTGCAAAGTTACTACTGCTTTCCTTATTTCTACTGCCAGACAGTGTTAATACTGTTGGCATGTGTTAATACTGCTAGTCTGTGTTAATACTGCTGGTATGTGTTACTACTGCTTATATGGGTTAATACTGCGGGTTTGTTAATGCTGCTAGGGTATTTAGTACTGCTTTTAACCGAAACCCTCAACCTATAAATACCCTCTCTGACCGCCAAAACCCAAACGCCTCTTTGAATTTCCAGCGAGTTTTCATCCTCTCCCTCTCTCTATAGAATTCTTGCTTTCCAGTGCGTAATCCCTAGTGTTGATTCGAACCCAAGACTCGATCAAAACGATGGCAGGACTGGATTTCGTGGATGACCACAATGAACTTGCAATTCTGCAGAAACCCAAACAAGCTGAGGGTTTTCATGAAATTGTGGATTTCTTATCACAATCACATATTGCCTATGCGCTAACGGTCACTCCCACCATCTATGTGGAACACATGCGACAGTTTTGGGCAAACGCATCCATTCATACCATTGATGGAACTCAGCTCATTCAATCACGGGTCTGTGATAAACCTATCCAAATCACAGAAGCCTGCATTCGCACTCATCTACGTCTAGATGATGCCTCAGGTATTACTACTCTTTCAAAGAAAGATGTCTTCCAAGAAATTGGCAGAATGGGGTATGAAGGTCCTATTGAGGTCTACAAGTTTTTCAAAAGCAAACTTTCACCTCAGCGGAGATTCTTTGTTCATATTCTTCAGCATTGTTTATCTCGCAAGACAACTGGATGGAGTGAGTTTAGCAGTACAATAACTTATGCTCTTGTCTGCTTAGCTACCTCCAGAAAGTTCAATTTTTCTCAAATGATTTTCAATGATTTGATGTCAAACTTGGATACCAAAACCAAAACCAAAACCAAAAGACTCTATATGTATCCAAGGTTTGTGCAAGAAGTACCGAACAATGAATTGACGGATTTACCCTCTTTTCAAGAGGTGTATGTACCTAAACCTCCCAAAGAGAAGGTATTTTCCAACATGAGAAGGCCTAGTAAGGACTTCTCTGGAATAGACACACCATTGTTCTCTACAATGATAGTTGTGTCCCATTCCCATGGTGAGGCATCAAGGTCACAGCCCATATCTGACCAACCCACTAATGACCTACCCACACCATTCATTTCAAATAATCCTCCTTAGATCCTTACTGATAAGCCAATTCCCCCAATCTCTCAAATCTATGTAAGGAAAAAGGTACAGAAGGTTCCTTCCCTTCATGTATCTACACCCCAAAAGCCTACAAGCCCTCTGATGGAGCATTCTCCATCAGAGAATATCCAAAGGGAATCCACAGGGGTGTCTCCCAACCCCAAGAAGGTGCTCTCTAAGGAGAAGGATGAGCATGTGGGCAGTAAGGCTCACACTACTGATTCTGCACAAGGTGTGGATCAAGACAGTGTAAACATCACTAAGACCTTCCCCACGGCAACTTTGGATGAGAAATCATCTAAGGGTCCCAGGTGCCAAGAAACCAAGGGGGTAGTAGGTGCTTCTGCTAGGCAGAAGGCCTCTACTAAAAGATCCAAGGATCCTTCAAGGGTGCTCAACACACCTAAAGGAGGTGAGGACAAATATAACTATGATGAATTGATGGAAACCATTGGAAATGTGAACTTGAATGTAATCAATCAGGGCCTGGAGATAAAGGAGCTGAAAAAGGTGATCACTTCTCAACAAGTGCAAATAACCAAACTCAAGAAGATGGTACTCAGTTTGGTAAACAAAAAGAAGAGAAAGCAATATGTCCTGAAGAAAAGGGGAAGTGCTCATGATGCTTCCAAAAAGGGGGAGAATCAAGAAGCTGAATGTGAGAAGGAAAGCTCAGTTGGTATGGAATTTCAGTTTGAGGGGGAGATTAGTGGTGAAGCTGAAAAGAAGGTTGAAGTAGAAACTGTTAAAGCAGCAGAAACAGAAAAAGCAGAAGAAACATTTGTGAAAGCAGCAGAAACAACAGAGAAAGAAGCAGAAACTGTAGAAGCAGAAGTAACTACTGAACTAGCAGTAGAAACTGCTAAAACAGTAGAATCAGAGACAGTAGCAGCAGAAACTGGAATGTCTAGAGAAGAAATAGAGATTGCAGAGACTCTGATGAAGGCAAAGCATGATACTCCTAAGGCCACTCAAAAGTATAAAGGAGTAGTGATCAAAGAAGGAGTCCTAGAGAAGAAAAAGAAAGAGGTCAGTATGTCAGAGGTCAAGAAGAAAGGCAAAGAGAAGATGGTTAAGCTTGTGAAACCTACAAAGAAGAAGAAACAAATAGATTTGGATGCAGAATTGGCAAAGGAGTTAAATGTACAGTTTGACAAGGAACTTGAAAAGGAGAATGAAGTCCAAAAAGCTAAAGACAGAAAGCTTGCCTTAGATCTGGCAAAAAGGCTCAATGAAGAATACCAGAAGAGCTTGAAAACTGCTGCAAAGAGGGTGACTATGAAAGCTTCAAAGAAAAGACAGCCTTCAAAGACCTTTCTAGCTACACAAGAAAGAAGAAAAATGATAAACTTCTTGAAAGGATCTGTTGGAGTGCCTGAAGGAATGTTTACCAAAATGTCATTTGGTAGAATAGAAGACTTATACAAGAAGGAGATGGCCAAGCTTCAAGGAGACTTCAGTCAGAGGGTTGAATTTGAAAGGAAGATGAAAGAAAGACATGATCTGAACTTTCAACAACCTTTCCCTGACAGTGAAGAAGGCACTCCTACAAAAGAAAATATAGAAGTCAAGAAGAAAGAGACTTTAGCTCAGAAGATTGGAGGTATTAAAAGAATGAAGTCAATTGCTCCAAAGAAAAAGGCAAAAAGACCTAGAACTGAGAAAGGTGAGACAGAGCAGAAACAAGTAGAGCATGTTCAAACTCAAGAACAGAGTCAAGAGCAATCAAGTCAACAGCCTTCAGAACAGTCAAGACAATCTGATGAACAGTGTGACTTGTATATGACTATGACAGATGAAGAATCAGTGAAAGCAGATCCTATCTCAGTGAAAGCCCCAGAGATCATTCATTGGGATACTTTGATGGATAAAGGGAAAAAATACTTCAGAATCAAAAGAATGGGTGACAAATTTGAGGTTTATTCAACCTAGGGTAAGATAATCAGAAGTTGTACCATATCTGATTTGGAAGAAATGTACAAGGTTGGATTGAATCTGTATGGTGACTTGTTAAAAGGAGCAGGGATGAGTATTACAAAGATGGCTCTGGAATATCTGTGCATGATGTTTGACCCTGCCAAAGTCGAATATCTTATCAAAGATGTGCACAGAGAAAGATTTAAAAGCATTGATCAATGGATGCTCATTGAAAGATCAGGAGTATATGTCATAACCATTGATAAAAGCTTTCATGAGTACTACTTGGTTGATAAGGTGTATGACCACAACAAAGTAAAGTTGGAAGGGATTCTGAATGCTAAGTTGGTCTGCCCTACAGGTTCAGAAATGGACAGATTTGTAATTAAAAGAACCATCAATCAAAGTATGGGATTGAATCCTGATCTAGGAATCTGAGCATAAAATTTTGAAAGCATCATGAAGACCTTATTTTGAAGAACTTAACTTCTTGTTTACAAAAGTTAAGTTAGGGGGAGATTGTTGGGTCTGAAA
The DNA here is from genome assembly GCA_954870635.1 of Arctium minus. NCBI lineage: Eukaryota > Viridiplantae > Streptophyta > Magnoliopsida > Asterales > Asteraceae > Arctium > Arctium minus. Next base: position 151,837,935 of record OX941081.1, read on the forward strand.
TATGCTAAGTCTGGTTAGTACTGCTAAGTATTGAAGATTACTACTGCTGAACACATTAGTGCTGCTACTTGAAGAAATTACTACTGCTAGTAGTATTAATACTGCTTGAAGGGTTAGTACTACTAGAAGAAAAGTTAGTACTGCTTGGAGAGTTAGTACTGCCAACAGAGTTGCTACTGCTAGCATGTTAGTACTGCTGAGGATGAAGATACTGCTAGAAGGATTAATGCTGTTAATGATGATAATGATGGTTGGTTGCTTAAAGCGAAAGACAAGGAAGTTGAAGATAATTATGGAATGTATTCTGAAGATTATTGTTTCTTTAGTAATTATCTTGTAATCTGTTTTGTATATATAGTCTAGAAGTCTTAGATTATTAGATATACAGAGATACATACGTATTTTGTTTTTGAGAGAATTAGCCTCAAGATTATTAGTAGTCCTTTCATTAGAGAAGTATTGAACGTTTGTTGAGCCTGTTCAACAGATTGAGGCTTTGGTTGTAATCATTAAGTTAAATCAATATAACTTGTGATTTGATTCATATACTGTTTCATTGGTTTGTTGTTAAAGTGTTATTCCGCAACTTCTTTAACAAAGTTTCTGAGTGTTTAATTAAATTCTTGTTTTGAATTTCAATCCTGACAACTTAAACTAAAGCTCTGATACCAACGTATAACACCCTAAAAATTGGGACTAACAAAAATTTCCGGAAAAGGAAATGTGGTATAACAATTAATGCCAAAGCACGAGCTTTCCCAAGAAGGGAACAACACACGCATGTTTTAATTACAAGTTTGTAATAAGTAAACAATGAGGGGTAACAACCCTTTAATCTAAATCCTATCTAGGAAACAGATTATATCAAGTTGTCAACCACATCTCCAAAATGTGTATATTCTATACTTGGCATCCCAAAAATGCTCCCGAGCTCACATCTAAGGTTTACTTAACCTTCTTGGCGGTCGTGCCACTAGAATCTGAGATACATATCAAACTAATCAAGTGTTAGGCCAAACGATCCTACTGAGTTGAATAATAACATGGCATAATCATTTAAACAATTACAAGCAACAAGAGCCAAAAAGGAATCAATGGGGGAGACCCATCATACCAATAAGTTTCACCTCAAGTCAATGTACCTTGATGTTCACTCGCATGAGCAACATCCCGAAGGCCCGACACATTTGAAGACTAACTCCCAGGCATTACTCCAAATGGTGGAGGTCTAGGAGCATACCGTCAGGGTGGCACCCTAACACTACATCCTCCTAGTGTTGGGTTACGGGATCTCAAGCACAGCGGAAAATAAAACCGTAACCCTCCAAGGACCCATACGAACCGGAATAAATCGGATGTTTCGAAATTATACCTCACAGTTAACGAGACTTTGAATCACAACAACAAACAATGAGTGATGCCTCCATGGTATCCTCGCGAACAATCCAAATCCTTTGCCTTCTCGTGATGCTAGTCACGGTTTCAAAACTTAGAAAGGAAAGTGAACATATAGTTGTAGGTGATTTTTTAGAGAGAATTGCAAGAACAACTCTTGTATAAAATGTCATACATTTATATGGATATGAGAGGCATGACATGAAAGCACCACCAACCCTATACCTTACTTGAGTGTAAGACTTTCCATACACCATCACTCCCTTACAAAGGCCATCCTTAGTTAACTTTATTTATGTCCAACCTAAATAATATTTGGTTTTATTTAATCAAATTAAATCAATACAAATCAGATATAATAATTAAACGTTTTAATTATTTATACTCCTTATTCGAATATGTCCAAAGCGTGTGACCCAATGGGTTCTTGACATGTTGGTAATAATTATAAATCTTGTATTTATATTTATAAACAATGAGCGGTATCTAACAATACATCATCGTCACCCAAATGACGAGAATTGGTGATACAACAAATTGTCGGTTTTTAGTCAATTTTAGTTTACACATTTAATTTCTTTGTCCTTGATGTCTAGATTGAACACGAGACATTGAATGTGTCATTCTCGTTATGTCCAATCTCTAGTTTCTTGATTCCCGAATGTACAAAAAAAAACAGAAATTAATATCTCATATCATTTATCTGAGTGTGCATGTATTTCCTTAGTATATATTTATCAAGGGTCCCAGAGACATCACTCCCGTCATAAAGGAGGGACAAATACTATCTCGATATATGCTAGTTCTACCATGTGATTTATAACATACCCAACAATAATTCTGTCACCTAGTTACGGAATGATTAGAACAAATGTCAAAATATATTACTCACACATAACAAACTTCATATTTCTCAAGTCAAAAAATTACATGTATATTGACCACATGAGAAACACTTATGACAATCACATGACATCCAATGAAGTGTTATCATAGCGAGTCACGTCCGATACACAAAATCTCCATTTTATACCCATATGCAGATTCAATATTTCTATATGAATCCCTATATATCCTATTCATTATCATATTACTTCAACCTTAAAACCCAAAATAATATGTAACTAGGGACATTTAGAATACATTATTCTACGGTTATTTATTATGAATAATCAAAACACAGAATATAACATAGACATAATAAATTGGGCAATGCCTTTTATTTATTTATTAATTTCATGAAACAAAAGTCAAAATTACAATTATCGTACGATTAGCTTTTGGGTATTCACTAACAATCTCCTACTTTCACTAAAGCCAATAATCCATGCATCGTATACCAATGGATCTACAGTGTCCATCATGCTTCTGCTGTGTTAACGGCTTGGTTAGTGGATCAGCAACATTGCTGTCAGTTGACACTCTGCTTATACAAACATCACCTTTTTCAATAATCTTTCTAATGAGATGATATCTTCTAAGAATATGTTTGGATCTTTGGTGAGGTCTAGGTTCCTTTCCCTGTGTTATAACTCCATTGTTATCGCATAACAACTCTATAGGACTATCACTACTATGAACAACTCCAAGTTGAGAAATAAATTTCTTGATCCAAACGGCTTCCTTGGCTGCATCTGATGTTGCGATGTACTTAGCTTCCGTTGTAGAATCAGCTACTTTTGCTTGCTTGGAACTCTTCCAGCTCACAGCACCACCATTAAGACAAAACACAAAACCCGGTTACGATCGAAAATCATCTTTATCCATTTGGAAACTTGCATTAGTGTAACCGTTGACACTTAACTCTTCTTCACCGCCATATACCAAGAATGCATCCTTTGTTGTTCTTAAGTATTTTAAGATATTCTTGACGGCAATCCAGTAACCATCACCTGGATCGGATTTGTATCTACTCGTCATGCTTAAAGCATACGATACATCAGGTCAAGTACATATCATAGCATGCATGATATATCCAATTGCCGAAGCATATGGAATCTTACTCATTCGTTCACTCTCTTTATATGTAGTAGGGCACTACGTCTTAGAAAGTGATATGTTGAATCGTTTCAACATGTTAAACCGTTTCAACACTTTGTCTATATATGTACTCTGACTTAAGCCAAGTAATTTCCTCGATCTATCTCTATAGATCCGAACGCCTAATACATAGGTAACTTCACCGAAGTCTTTCATTGAAAAACATTTTCCTAACCAAGCCTTTACAGACTCAAACGTCGGAATATCACTTCCAGTGAGTAGTATGTCATCTACATACAATAAATAAAATGATACGGTGCTCCCACTAACCTTTTTGTAGACATAAGGTTCATCCTCATTTTTTGAGAAGCCAAACTCTTTGATCGCTTCATCAAAATGATGATTCCAACTCCTTGAAGCTTGCTTCAATCCATAAATAGATCGTTGCAACTTGCATACCATATGAGATTTTTCAGGAGCGACAAAACCTTCGGGTTGTATCATATATACGTCCTCAAGTAGCTTTCCGTTAAGAAAAGCTGTTTTGACATCCATTTTCCAAATCTCATAATCATGATGTGCCATTGCGACTGGAGAGAAAGTTTCATCATAATCCACACCTTGAATTTGTTTGAAACCTTTTGCAACCAATCGTGCTTTATAGGTAATCACATTACCATCCATGTCGGTCTTTTTCTTGAAAAACCATTTGCACCCTATAGGTCGTACCTCGTTGGGTGGGTCAATTAATTTCCAAACTTGGTTTTCATACATGGAGTCCATTTCTATTCTCATAGCTTCTAGCCATTTCTCGGAGTCAGTGCTTGCCATAGCATCTTGGTAACTAGTGGGCTCATCATGCATGACCATCACATCCCCGATATGAGTGATGAGAAATCTATATCTCTCAGGCTCATTCCGTTTTCTACTAGATCTAAGAGCACTTTTGTTAATGTCTGGTTTAGATCAAGTTTGTTTGACTTTTGTGTTTGACTTTGCTTGTAAGCATGTGAGTGTTGAAGCATCTGGGAGTTTCTCATATATAATGTTTTAGCTTTGTGGGAGTTTGTGAGTAAGTGAGTGACTAGTGTAAGCAACCAATGTACTTGTGATTTCAAGAGATATATTACACCATCGTTTCTCTCACTACTTTCTCTCTCTAGATCTTATGTGATTTTGTGTGTTTGATAGATATAGCTTGAATATGTGTACTAACATTTGGTATCAGAGCAAACCAAAATCATTCAGATTGATTGGATTTCACTTGATTTGATCTAATTTACAGAGTTTTCGAATAACACGCAGAAAGTTTTACTGTTTGATCAAATTCACACTTGGTAATCGATTTTTGTATTAGAAAAAGTGTTTACAGTGATCGTTGGATGTCCTAGAAACTTTCCCGTGTTGATCATATCACCAAATTCACACCAATTTACATCCAATTTTGGATTTTTGTGAATTTTTTGGTTTTAAAAGTCGAACACTGCTAATTCTCTAATCTCACTGTAATTTTGGTGTTTTTAGTCGAATCATTGTACTAGAAAAATGTTCTATTGCATTGTGCGATCATCATAGTGCATTTTGGAGCCGTGATTGCAGGTTTTCCAAAGTTTTGGTCGAATTTGTGTTCGATTCTGAAGAACACGCTAGATTCAAAATTCACGCAAGGGAAGAACATGCAAGCTGAAAAAAACGCAAGCTAGAAAGAACGCGCACGATGAAGAGTGTTGGTGTTCTCATGGGTTTTGCGGGTTTTTGATTGATACGCACATAGAGTGCTCTGCGAGATGTGAAAACGCGTAAATCATGTTTTGAGAGTTTTGTGTTTGATCTGCGAGTTCTTATTTGCTCAAAATTTTTCTAAGTACAAAAGACGCAAAGGCATTGCGAGAACTTAAAAGCTCAAAATTTTTCTAATTGTTGAAACACGTAAAGAAAGTGAGAGAAGTAAATTCCAGAAACGCGCACGTCTCTATTAGCGAGAACTTCAAACACGCACAATTTGATCTGCGCGAACCACCTACGCGCACACGCCTGTTTGCATGAACTTCTTCTACAGTATTCTACGAGTTGTAGTGATTTGCGAGTTCTGAGTGTTAGACAATTTTTCTGATCTTTTCAAGTGTTGATCCAAGTTTGATTCATCCATTCAAGGGTCTCTGAATATTTTGGGACGATCAGTTCAAGCAAATATATTGATCAAGATGTCTACAGTATTATCAAACAAAGACTGTGCCATCATGTATATGCCAGAGATACCTGTCATAGAAGCTGAACGTGATAAATTGAAGAATCATAATTCAGTTCTTCTAAAACAAATTCAGGAGTTGAAAGCTAAATTTGTAAATTCTGAGAAAACATCTGACTGTGCAAAATGTATAAATAATTCTAACTCTGATTTTGCAGGTATCATCAAGAAAAGAGAGAAAGAAATCAAAATGAAAGAAAGAGAGATAACCCATCTTCAAAACAAACTAAAGACAACTGAACAGAAATCATTAGAACTTGAAGCTGAATCAGTTGGTTTACACAGCAAGTTCAAAGTTTTTGAAGATAAAATATCTGCATTGGAGACAAAGAATGTTGATCTAATGAAAAGTCTCTCTACAGATAAAGAAAAAGCTGATTTGGAGAAAGTTTACAACCAAAAACTGTCTGATTTCTCTAACAAAACTTTACAAGAGAACAAAGATTTAGAGCATAGATGTTTAAAACTCTCTAAGCAAGTGTCGGAATTTGAAAAGATCTTAATAACTGAAAGAGACACGTTTTCAAAAGAGAGAAAAGTTCTTGATGATAAGGTTGTTGAATTTCCCAAACAAATTTCTGTTTTACAAGACTTACTTGATAAGGAAAGAAAAATCTTTCAAAAAAAGAAGAAGTCTTTTGAGGTTGAAAAGAAAAATTCTGAAAAAAGAAATGTTGGGATTTTCAAAGAAATTTTTGAAAAGAACAAGAACTTGGAAAAGGATTTTGAGCGACATCAAAATTTTGAAAATGAAATTTCTAAGCTCTCTAAAAGACTATTTGTTCTATCATCAGACATTTAAAAAGAACAGAAGGTCAGATCTGATTTACAGAAGAAGTTTGACACAATTCTTGAAGAAAATAACATTTTATCTAAAAAGATAAAAGATTTGGAAGTTGCAAATATTGAGTTGTCAGAGAAAATTTTTGCAGACATAATTAATCAATCACCTTTTGAAAATTCAACTGAATCAATTTGTTCATTTAAAACTGCTTCCAGTTTCATAAAAGAGAATACTTCAAAAAGAACAAGTGTTAAAACAAAAACTGTTGATACAAATCAGATTCGTCCTACTAATCTGTTTTATAATCAATCTATTGATGGCTCAGCTAGATCTTATAATAAATCTCTTGGAAAGCATTTTTCAAAGACAGATCGGATGGTTTGGCTTGTCAAAGGTTCTTCAGATGGCAAAGATGTTCATAATCAATCTGTTGATAGCTCAGCAAGATCTTATAATAAATCTCTTGGAAAACATTTTTCAAAGATAGATCGGATGGTTTCGCTTGTCAAAGGTTCTTCAGATGTCAAAAATGTTCCAAAATCATCTGTTTCCACATCAAAAGCTAAGAAGAACATAGCTCATAAAGGTAAATCTTTCGGTACACCTGATATGTTTTATTCTACTAATCATATTATCAGGTTGGTTGAGAAGAAGATATGTTGTTCTTACTGTGGAAAGAATGATTTTGTCCAAAGAGAATCTGCTCATCACTAGTATGGAACTTACAGAATTACTTCTCAGATTATTGAAAGTAAAAGGTTCAAATCTATTGAGAAGTGGATTCCTAAATCTAACCAACCAGGACCCAAATATCAATGGGTACCAAAACCTGTGAAAACTGTTTTGCAGGAACCACAGGTTTAGGGGGAGCAAGAGCTATGACTTCTAGACAAAGCAGTCTAGGACTCGTAGCTCAAATCAAGAATAATGGTTCTTGAATAATTCAGTTCAAGACCCCGTCCTCAATGATAAAGACAATGGTTTCTGATTAAAACAGATCAGCACCCGGTCTTCAATGTCAAGATCATTGACTTCTGATCAAGTCAGATCATGAATCATGCTTCAGTATGTTGAGCTGAATGCATACATCAAGGGGGATTTATTAGACCAGTGCACACTTCAAGGGGGGGCTTAATTGAAAAGTCTATAAGTGTGTGTGTGAGTCTGTGTTTAAAAGGTTTTGAAATCTGAAAGATTTTTTTTTCAAGAGAAAAGATGCTATTTTGTGCTTAATAGGTTTTTAAATGAACTTACTATTTTTTGGCAAGTAGGAAAATTTATTTTTGGAAAGTTTCCATTTTCGGAAAAAATCCTAAAATTTTTCTAAGTGTCAAACGTGCACAATGTGTCATGCGAGTTTTAACTTCGCGCACATTATTGCTTGCGCAAAGTGTAGAACGTGCACCCTTCGGTATGCGAGTTCTCACTTCAAGCATAGCAGAGGATGCGAGAAGTATGAAACATGCTCACTGTGTTATGCGAGTTTTGACTTCACGCATGTCTCTTCATGCAAGTTTATTTCCATTTCACCACTTCGCGCAAATCGTTTCTTGCGCGAAGTACACACACTACTTGTCATTCGATTTGCAACAAGTTTAGTTTCTTTGGTTTGCGCGAAGTGAGCAACTACACAGATTATGCCACATGTCAAGTTTTATCCTGAGTATAAATTCAAAGTTTTCCTTTTTTCAAGCTCACTTCTCTCGGACTTCTTCTAGCGAGTTCTTACACTTAGACTTTTTCTCTCAAAACTCATCTGCGACTTTCAGTTTCTTCGAACCTCAAGACTTCGATTAAGTGTAGGTGTTCATCATTTGTTATTTGTTTGTTGTTTGTTATATTTCTTGTGTATTATTTTGATCTTTGCAGGTTTAATCTTTTGTTCTTAGTGTTTAAATCGTTGTGTCTGTTCATATTCTTTGAACGAGACAATTGTGATTTTGATATTGTTCTTGTAAATGTTGTTTGTTTCATGTTTCTAACTCATTTTTTCATCTGGGTTTTGCATTTCGATTCGATTGTTATCTTTTTGCAGGATACCTTGACTTGTTTTGGAACTTAATCGAACCCTAGACTGTTGGACTGAATCAAATCTTAAAAGATGGATCTTTTGTTCGAATTTCAATGACAAACCTCAAATTAAACCTAAATCGAGCATAACAAAAGATAAAATTTCAAATTAAATGTTATTTCTTGGATTTGGAAAGTTTGAAAATTCAAACTTTGGACAAAACAGTGATTTGAGTGTTCTTGGTATGAACTCAGTTTCATGCGAGTTCTTGAGTTAAGATTAGTATCATGCGAGTTCTTAAGTTAAGATTAGCTTCATGCGAGTTCTTGACTTGGAATAGTATTATGCGAGTTCTTGATTTGAGCTACACATCATGCGAGTTCTATCTTGAATCCAAAGGTTTTTCATGTGTTCTGCGAGTTCATGAGATACAACATCATTTTGAGAACAAAATCTAAACAAGTGTTTTGGTCATTTTTTTGCGTCTTTTCTATTTTTTTAAGTTTTGTTGCATTTTGTATCTTGCAACAAAGTATGTTATCTTTGTGAGATTAAAGTACATTCTTTCTGTACTTTGATATTTTGTATCAAAAGTTTTTGCTGAAAACAAGTTTTTGGGATTATTGCTGACATAATGGATTTTATCCAATACTTTTGTTCTTTTTTAGGTACTAAAATGGCGAGTGAAAATTCTCATGATCTTGTTGTCCAAATGGATGAGAATGATTCGAATGTATCTAAAGAAACACCAATGCCATCTTCTAGATCACATGTGCAATCTGCAATTGGTGGTGATCTTGATCTTGCCCTCATCAACCTTAATGAGTACTTGTTGCTATCTCCGAACAACCATCACATGGATTTTGACACTCTCAATGTCAATCCACTTGTGATAGAAATTCTGAAAGGTCATCCACTCAACAAAGCACTGACAAATACTGCTAATGTTCCACTCGTCTATCTGCAGCAGGCTTGGAAGATAATTGAATATGTGGTGGAAAGCAACAACAACAAGTATTTCAGAATCCAGATAGACAATTTCACTTCAATTATGGCCTACCAAAGGCTCAGACTCATCTTAGATCTACCGGAAGCAAACTCAAGGGAAGGGAGAGCAACGTTTGACCTATACCCTGTCGATTCTGAAGTATTTGAAGGCATCCGAGCCTTGGGGTATAATGGTCAATTGACAAAGATCAGTGAATTCAAGATGTCCAATCTTCCACCTTTCTACTACTAGATGTTCTCAGTGATCAACCGCTGCTTGACTTCAAGGCATTCAGGCTTCGACAACATAAATATGCACACTCTGAGATTATTTCATGCCATAGTGTACGATCTACACGTGGACTACTCAGTTGCATTTTGGACAGAATTGTACGAAAAAGTCATCAACAAGCGAACATCCAAGAAGCCACTGTATGTTCCTTATCAAAGATTTCTTCAACTGATTGTCAGGAGTATGATCCGTTCTAACCGAGACTTTCCTAAGAGATCACATCATGAAGTATCACTAGAATGTGAAATGAGGTACCTACAAAAGCAGAAGCAAACATTCAGGTACTCTATGCCTATTCCTGCAGCTCTATTACCTTACGTTGATCCGAACTCTAAGTGCATATAGGAATTATAGAGAGTCTATAACTGGTTATCCCTACCCAAGACTCTAACCTTAGAATAGCGGAGTCGGTGAGGGTTTCTGAAACTCAGGGAGTTCAGGAACGGGTAGAGCTGAGAGAAAATTCTGAGAGGGGAATGGACGGGGGTCAGGATTCTAGACCAGAGGTTGTGGAGACTCAGGCACTTGATGCCACACGTCTAGAAGTTTCCACATCTCAACCTGAGAGAGTTATCACTCATCAATTGAGCCCTCAGGAAGAGATTTCCGATGAAGGTCAGAACTCTGAGACTGAGTTAGATCAGCCAGCTAGTTCATCAACTGATTCTGTACCATCAGCTACTTCTAGACCAGATGAAGAACATGACAATGATGATGATGTAGATAATGAAAATCTTCAACACAATTTTGGTTTCTTGATAATGTTTCTCTACATCATGAGGGCATGGAAATTGACACTGCTACAACTGCTATTCAAAATGTATTGGGAGACATAGGAGGATTGAGGGAGATCAAGTAGAAAATATTGAAAATAAGAGGCAGAGTGTAAATGCAGAAAAAGAATATGGGGAGCGAGTGTGTACCTGAACCTACCAATCCAGAAGGGCAACCACGTCCACCACCTCGCCGCATGTGTTGCGAGCAGGTGTTGAAACAGACGTTAGTAGCCCACTAACGCAGTTGCACACCCAAGCCACCCATTATGTTGCCTCACAACAGGCAATAGTCTCAGATATGCATGGGGATGTAGCACAAACGCTATCTAGTTTTCACTCGGAAACCTTAGATATTGAAACTAGAGTTCATCAGCCTTAGAACTCAGTTCCTTTTTGTACACAATCGAGTCTACCGCCACTTGAATTCCCTCTTCCAATTCCTAGGACACTAATACAGTCTGCTACCATCGGAAGTGTTTGTGACCTAATCGGAACTTCTATAGTAGCACCGCTATCCGGTCTATGAGGATTAGATGGAAGTCCTGTCACTGCTTACACTATGCCAACTCTGAACACAGGTCACATTATTGAATCTTCAACTGTTGTGCTAACGGGAAGTCTAAGTGATCCTGGAGTTAGTTTACCTGAATTTGTGTCAAAGGAGTTTCTCAACGGCTCCTTAAAGGTTGTTGAACATCGTTTATCTCAGAAATTTGAGGAGGAGCTTGGGAAGGTTAAAAGTTTGCTAAAGGGGAAAGGACCAGCAGTTCAGGAGCCTGTTCAGCCACCTCCACCACCTCTTGTCCAGCCTATAGATCTTTCTGTGGAGGAACTGAAATCTCCTTTGTATGCTAAGATGTTATCTCAGGCACCTGCTGATGAGTCAGAGGAAGATTTGGTTACTTTATTGAGATCCTAGCAAGCTCAGGTACCTTCAGATATTGTTTCAGTCACAGAGTTCAATGCTTTCAAGTCTGAAGTTGTACAACACATCCAAGAGTTGACCAAAGAAGTTCAGCAAGCATGCAAAGTTAAGGCAGTTTATAAAAGAAGACATGATCATGATTCCGATCAAGTTCATGAGGGGGAGATAAACAAGAGACAAAAAACTGCTACTGAAACTGACACTCCTCAGGGTGATGTGCATATGGAAGAAGATGTATAAATGACTGATGTTAGGAATTATGAGTAGGTTGATGCTGAAGAAAGAATGGGGATTATATTGTATGTGAATGAAGAAGTAGAACCATGGGTTGCAAAGCCTATGGTTGCTACAAGGGAGGAGATATTACTGCTGACAGGGATGCAAGCTGTAGATGTTATAGACTTTTCATCAGATGAAGAAGAGTCAGCTAATGAGAAATATGAGAATTTCTAGATGGTTAAAGAGGAGGATAGAGAACATTTGATGGGTTCTAATGATGAGGGAAATGAGAATATCTCTTATCCTGTACTCTAGAGGACATCCAACTGAGCCCTATACATCATGAGCTACCCGAAACCACAAGAGACCTACCTGAAATCCCATCTTTCAAAAAGATAAACCTTTCTGAACCTTCTGAACAACCACAAAAGATACCTAGCCCAATAAACCTATCTAGCCCAGAAAACCTATCTAGCCAAGAAAACCTATCTAGCCCAGAAAACCTACCTAGCCCAAACAGAATTCCTAGCCCAATCCTTGATAGCCAACCCATAAATGAAAACCCACTTGAACCTAATACCGTAGTTGAACCTGAACTTCACTTTCCATCTAACCTAGTTGAAAACCAATCCGGTCCTTCAAACCAACCTGAAGCCCCTCTAGTACTCACAGATGCTTAATTCAGGCAAATGCGAAATACTTTGAGAGCACCATTTTTGGATGAGGAAATGAAGAAGATATTTGTACACAGGATCAGGAGGATGGATATATACAAAGTTCTGGGTGTTTCACATCTACCTATGGAGTTTCAGGAGGAGTATGCAACGATGATGAGTTGGGAAAGAAAAGCAGAAAAATATGTGAAAAATAAGTCTGGAATTGTGACGGTGAAACAAGTAAGGCTACGGAGATTTCAAAAGATATGGTAACCGGTCTGTTAAGTCAAAATATTGTATCCAAGATTTAATAAGATAGTCAAAGTGGTAAAGTCAACAATGTCAAAGTCATTGTATTAGTCAAAGGTGTTTAGTTTGCTTAGTTGTTGAGTCTTGTATTAGAGTGGTGGTATAAATAGGGGTTTGCTTTCTAAATCTTGTAAGCACGTAATTGTAAAATTCATATTGTGAGATTAATGTCAGATTTACTTTCTCTCTCTACTCTCTCTCTCTAGTTCTTGATTGTAAATCTTGTTTGAGAATAGCTTGATTGTTTGGGATTTTACATTCACAATTGGTATCAGAGCCGTACCAAACAATTTTCAGAAGATATTTGCACAGAAAATTGGATTAACTTCTGGATTTTTTTTTTGAATAAAAAAGTTTGATTTTCTGAAAATTCTCAAGAACACAGATTCATCTCTGTTTGAGAAAATTTTCTGTGATTTGTTGTTGATTGTTTGTGAAAACAATATTAGAATGATTCTTGTTTCAATTCTATCTCATATTGATCACTATATTGATTTTGATTTCTGAAATTTTGGATTCTTGAGTTTTTTTTGCAGATCGCATTTTTGAAAAACAGTCTTGTTATCAAATTCGTATTAGATTGATGTTTTTGGATTAATAAACTTGTGTTGTAGTGATCGATTATCATTTTTGATTATCTTTATAACACAGGCTGTTGTGGTATATTGAATTTATGAAGAACACAGGTTGATCGATTTGCAGGTTTTTCAAGTAAATCAATTTGCGCCAATTGCTTCAAAGATTTGCGCCAGTTCATGTGTTTCATCCAGCAACTTTGCGCCACTAGCAACTCACAATTTTTCCATTATTGTGCCATGTGCATTCACAATCAATTGTGATTGGTTTGTATCTTAATAGTGGGACGGTGGACTAATATCAATAGCATACAAATGTTTGTGGTTGCAGGTTTGTTCAAATGTTGTGGTTGCAGGTTTTTTGCGCCATCTTCTTCATAGGATTTGCGCCATATGTTACTGGTGCAAACTTCTAATTTTGTGCCAATTGGAGTGACTTCGGTCGCCTTATAACACACCGGTCGATATCTGGTTTGTTTATGCTCCGGTCGGCTGTTGGTCAAGACTCCAGTCGCCTTGTATCACACCAACTCAAGTTGTCTGCGAATCTCAATCAATGTTCAAATTGATTTGTGAAGTTTGATGACAGTCAATCTGTGCATTCTTAATCCATTTAATTTGAATCTTGATTGAATTTGACACCGGTCACACATCCGGTCGCACACACTGTACACACCGGTCGCACATACTGTACACATCCGGTCACACACACTAATCACACATCCTCATCGCACACACTTGGTCGCACACCCTGGTCACTGAATTGATCTGCAACTTCAATTTCAATCGATTCGCGCGAGCATCAATTTCAATCGATTTGTGCGAGCGTTAGTTTCAATTGATTTGCACCAGGTTCAATTTTAGTGTTAGAGGGCGGTGGTTTGTTTGTTTTGCGCTATTCACTATTGACGTAACCCTCAGGTTTGTGCCATAGTCAGTTCACGTAAATCGATTTTTGATTCAAAAGATTTGCGCTAATAGTCACTGGTGCAAATTGATGTTCAATCTCACTTGCGATTTCATATTCAATCGACAGATTCTAATTTGATGCTTCAATTGATTAACTTTGCAATTTTCAGTTTAATTGATCTGCAGGGTTCATGATTCAAAGTTTGCGAGTTTTGTTCATATGATCTGTGAATTCCAATTGAAACAGTTTGCAAGTTAATGATTCAAAGTTTGGGAGTTTAGTTCATACAGTTTGTATCTGCGAATTCAATTCACGAGTCTTTTGCAAGTTTTGGTTCATCATTTGGTTTGCACAACCTGCGTGTTTTATTTGTTCAAGCAGTTTGCGTGTTTTCACATACAATTGTTCTGCAGGTTTCAGTTCACATATGTGCAGTCTGCATATTTCAACATATGTGTTTCAATGCAGCTTCTTGTAAACTGTGTTTCAGTTCTTGTAATCTGAGAGTTCTAATTCACACAGACTGCAAATTCTGATTGATTGGGTTTCAATTGAAGAAATCTGTGGTTTTTTAGTTGAAAGCATTCAATCTGCAACTTTGGGTTTCAATTGCAAGTGAGTTGTGATTTTCAGTTCATAACACAGGACTTGCAACTTATAATTCAAGTTTTGAGAATTAATTGTTGTTTTGACTGTAATATGTGTTTTAACACAGTCTGCGCGTTTTAACAGTCCATTTGGTTTACATGATCTGCAAGTTTTATTGCTGAAAGTTCGTGTGGTCTGCAAGTTTTACAGAAATACACAGACAAGCATCTGCGAGTTTGTGATTAATCAGTCTGCGAGTACTAGTCTTGAGAAAATTTTCATCTGAAAGTTCCAGAGACAGAAATTTTTTCAAAGATAGAATTTTTTTTCCAGATATTATTTTTTTGTGTTCCATGTTTGACTTTTAGTCAACTGTTCTGAATTGTTTGGGAACGATCATTCTTATCAAGTTGATTTCTCATTCAATATTTTCTGAGAGAGGAAATATTGTACTTTAATTTCAACTAACGACATTTTGTCAAATTCTTTTTGAAACATGATGAGTTCACCTATATTACTCAAAGGACGATACAAGCAGTGGAAAGTTGATTTTTTCAACTTTGTACAGAAGGAGAGATGAAACCTCAAACTCCAACAGAAGATTGTACTGAGGAACAGGAGAAAAGAAAGAGTGCTAATAGTTTAGCTCGAAGTTCTTTGTTGAAGAGTATTTTTCATGATATTTCTGGTCACATAAATAACTACAATTCGACAGGAAAAGATTTATTTAAGTCGACAGGAAAGGAGTTATGGGACTATCTTGAATGGACGGTGTTAGGGCCAAAGGTTGTGTCTAAGCTAAAAGGAAAGATTTCTGAGTTGGAAGATAAAATTCAGCAAACCGTACCTGTTGAGAGTTATGAAGAGAAGATTAGAAGTTTGGAAGATTCTAATGTTGAGCTTCTAAAGAAAATATCTGATTTTGAACAAAAGATGGTCAAAGAAAGATCTGATTTTGAGAGTAAAAAGAAAGAGTTTGCTAAGAAATTTTCAGAATTTTCCAGAAAAAGTGCTGATGAGAAGAAAGTAGTTGAGCTTAAGTGTATAAAACTTTCTCAGCAAATTTCTGATTTTGAGAAAGTCATCATTCTGGAAAAGGAAAAGTTTGCCAAAGAGAAGAAGGACATTGAGCAAAAGAATGTGGGATTCTTCAAGGAAATATCCGGCCAAAGAAAGGATGTTGAGAAGGTATTTGAAGAAGAACGAAGCATGTTTGAGACAGAGATCAAAAAGCTGATTGTTAAGTTATCTGAACTATCTGAGAATGCACTGAAAGAGCATAAAGCGAAGTCTGAGTTTGAGACGAAGATTGACCTTCTTGTAAAAGAAAGAGACAGTCTTGCTTCAAAGATTAAAGAACTTGAAAAGACAGCATCAAGTTCAAATCAGAAAACTGTTTCTTCCAAGAGGTCAGTTAAATCTTCTGATCAGATTCGTAGTACTAATCTTTTATATGATAGAAATATAGATGGTTCAGCTACACATCGACGAAGAAGGAGATACAAGGAAGAGGAACTGGTCTGGAAGAAGAAACCAGTTGAAGATGAGAAGAAAGATGAGCTGAAAAGAAAGAATTCATGTGTACATACACACAAAGCGAAGAAGAACAATGCGCGTAAAGGAAAACCTGATCATATCTACTCGAGAGATCAATTAATCAGGTTGTCAGGTAAGAAATACTATTGTTCTTATTTTCGTACACATGATCCTATTTACAAAATCATTGATCATTTATGGTATGGTTCTTACTCGATTACCCCCATAAGAACTGCAACTAACATTCATGGACCCAAATACCAGTGGGTACCAAATCCGAAAACTGATTCTGTGTTGCAGGCACCTCAAGTCAAGGGGGAGTAAGAGAACCAAGGCTTTTGAACATAGCAGTTCAAAACCCGGACTTCAAAGTTGAAAGACTATGGCTTCTAAGTACATCAGCTTAGAACCTGTACTTCAACGGAGTTTGACTTCTAAACACAATAGTTTAGGACTCGTACTTCAGTGATCAAAAGACCTTACTCCTGTACTTTGCATCCGATAAGATATAACGGTCTACAATTCACAAGGGAGTTGTATTGATCTCTATCCTGTGCTTTTTCATTGACAATATACATACGATATGACGGTCTATAATTTAAAAGGGAGTTGTATTGATCTCTATCTTATGTTTTAACTGACATATTTCAGATGCATAATTTAAGGGGGAGTAAAGGTGATGGCTTCTGATTACAACAGATTAGGACCCGTTCTTCAAAGTTCAGATAAGGATATTTTGCTAATATCCAGGGGGAGCTTCATAGAACTATATCTTTCTATCATGATTTGAGGGGAGCATAAAAGGTAAATATATTCTGATCTAGATCTATGATTGTTTGACAGAAGAACAACTTTCAAGCATGAAAAACGTTTTCTGAAATGTTCAAACCACTTCTAGTTCTCAAAAGATTTCATGAACTAAGAAGTGTGATTTTAAATGCTTTTCAATTTTGAGCTTTAATGTTTAACTGACCCTGTGTTTCCAAAGACCAATACTTGTGTATTATCTTGTCCATATACTTTAAGTATTCACACACACCGGTTCAGTACTTCATTTGAATTTGTTATTACCATGTTTCATATCGAAACAATTTTTCGATGGTAATACCCTCCTTTAAAATTAAGTGTTGTTGAACATTAATCATCATTTCCAAATTTGTGTTTCATTGCAAAATTGTTTATCTTCATTCATATAAACAAAATATCCAATTCTTTGTTACCCTAACCATTTCATTTGATCTGATTGATACATTGTCAGATTCTCAAAACAATTCTCTTGATTTCATTTCATTCATTCAATATCTTTGTTTTGAGAAATCTTCAAAGTTCAATTGCTCAAATCTCATGAGCATACATTTTGACAATGTTTTCATACATTTTGTGCTTAACTTTTCAGTTAAACTGTTGAACAACCATTCTTTTTAGGATTTACATGGGATTCGTGTGTGAGCTTAAACATAACTTCCATGGATTCATGTAAACCAGTGTTTCCTACCCAGGAAGTTATCCTAGAGTGATTGAGGGGTGAGGGGTCAAAATCAAAGAGTGGGGGAGATAACTCATCCGATTGAGTTTTTCTCATTGTGTGGAGCAGAAAAATGGAAATGAGAGTTTGGTTAGAAGTGAGCTTTAATGATAAAAAGAAAGAGGGTGTGAGATCAGAGTCAAAAGAATATCAGAACTCTGCACCAACCACTTTCTGAGTCGGGAAGCCACAAAATCTTATTGGTTCACATTCTTTGGTGACCATCATTGAAACAGGCAGTGAGCCCATGCCAACTCTTGCAATTACCCAACCAACCACTCGTTTCTTTCTCGAAAAAAAAATGTTTCATTTTCTTTGGGGAAGCATCATATATGCTATCTAATCTTCACTCGGAAGATTTAGATATTGAAAAAGAAGAAAGTTTCCCCACCTTCGGACCTCTTTCATGCACATTGAGTCCGTGTAATATATGTTGTTGTCTCAACAGTTTACACAATTTGAGCCTTATGAAATACAATCATTGTGCTAAATTCTTTCATACACAAGCACGAGCATACAGAAAATTTGTTTTTCTGTCAGAACATTCATAGATAAACCTTGTGTTTTTCAATGATTGAATGGAAGTCCTGGGGAGTCATCATCAAACCAGCTCCTTCAATTGTACATTCGTTGTACATAGTAACTTTGTGTTACTGACATGCATTCCTAACTGTTTCGTCCGTTGAATCAGGGTTACACGTTCATTATGTCTGAATTTGAAAAGATTCGAATATATAGATTTTATGAATTGACGACTATTCAGATCAAAGGGTGGAGAATGTCAAATCATTATAAAGGGGAGATTGTTTGTTCATTACAAAAAGGGGGTAATCAAAGATAGCGCTGAAATTGAAGAAGTTTTGATGATCATGATGCTCACAATCATCAAAAAGGGGGAGAATTTTACAAAGATTCAATTTCAAAGTCATAAAGAAAGAAAGTTCTGTGAAAAGATTTGTGGAGAAATTTCAGAAATTTCAAGTTATTCAAGGATGGTGAAAAGAAATCATTCCATGATGATTCAATTTCCGAATGAAGATGATTTGAGAAAAGTTTTGAAGATGATTTAAAGTTATATCAAGATTTGTGAAAGTTTGTTTTTTCTGAAGACAGTCCAGAGATCACAAGAGATGAAGATACAAGTTTTTGAAAGATTCCTCAAAGAAGTTTCAAAGATTTCAGAGAATTTCAAAAGTTTCAAAAGTTCTTATTCGTGTTCAAGACATGTTGACTTTCAAAGATACAAAGTGTTAAAAACTTTTCAAGATTCTTCAAAGGCTGAAGGACTGAAGAGTGTTAAAGCTTCAAAGTTCAAAGTTGTAAGAGACAAATGCTGAAGAATCAAGTGCTGAAGACTTGTGTCAAACTTTTATTAAATCTTGAATACAAAGGGGGAGATTGTTAAGTCAAAATATTGTATCCAAGATTTAATAGGATAGTCAAAGTGGTAAAGTCAACAATGTCAAAGTCATTGTATTAGTCAAAGGTGTTTAGTTTGCTTTGTTGTTAAGTCTTGTATTAGAGTGGTGGTATAAATAGGTGTTTGCTTTCTAAATCTTGTAAGCACGTAATTGTAAAGTTCATATTGTGAGATTAATGTCAGATCTACTTTCTCTTTCTACTCTCTCTCTCTAGTTCTTGATTGTAAATATTGTTTGAGAATAGATTGATTGTTTGGGATTTTACATTCACACGGTCTTTAAGGTTCAAAGAAGAGATCTGACAGAGTGTGAATTTTCTAAAGCAGACTTTTAGTTTTAGAATGTAGACGATATTGACTATCTCTACCATCTGTTCAGAAACATGACTATCAGACTATAGAACATCATTTTTGCTTTAGAAGTTGTAAAGAGATTTAGGAGAAGGCATGTGAACTACACGTATTGTTTTGACTTTCAACTGGGGATTGAAACGAACCAGAAAAGAGTCAACATGACTAAGCCTAATCTTGAGTTGGAAGATATTGACAACTATGATTTGTTTACCATTATTGAAAAGCCTGAACTTGGAGTTGTCTATAAGAATTCAGAAAACAAGAAGAGATTTCTCAGAATTTTAGTGATTGCCAAGTTTTCTGATGGAACGATAAAGGTGATTAGACTTCAACTGAACCAGAGACTCAAGGAGAACAAAGAGAAGATCAAGCGAGGTGAAAAACTAATGTCAAAGTTTGATAGAATTATTTTGGAAAGAGTGCTTGATGCGTTGGAAGACATAATCCATTTCAGGAGAGGAATAAGGATCTTTGAATCTTTGCTTGGAATCAGATAAGGCAGTTTTTCACGATGGGGCAGATGAAAATTCTTTGCAAGTTGATCTAAAAGGGGGAGATTGTTAATGTCTAGTTTAGATCAACTTTGTTTGACTTTTGTTTTTGACTTTGTTTGTAAGCATGTGAGTGTGATCCCAGATTCTAGCATACAAACAATCACAGATTATCAAAGAAACATTTATTGATCAAATCATATGATTACAAAACAATCACAAGTCTAAGTGTCACAGATCTCACTGTGTTCTCTCTCTAATGCGTAAGACTTGTGTTTTTACAAATGAGCGTGTCTTCTAATCTAACAACAAATACAACCTATTTATACTAAGTCAACTCACATTGACTTTACAACAAAACCTCAAACTATTTAACAAATACAAACTAGACCTCACTTTTAATCTTGAATACAATTCTAGTATAACAATCTCCCCCTTTGGATTCAAGATTAAAATTTTTTTTGACATTAAACTTCAGGTCTTTTAATCTTCATGTAGATCCCAGATACAGTGCAAACAACAATCAATAACGAACAATGATTGAGCCACAACTTCTAGTCATATGATTAATAATCAATAAAGGTTTAGGTTTACAGAGAGAATTTCTGATACGGGAATGTAAACCTTACGACTAGAATAATCCTTCTAAACTCCTCTCTAACCTAATTCTAAACAAAACAATACTTTAAATATGAGTCGTATTAGGCCTAATGGGCTTGAGGCCCAATTACAACTAAACTATCAAATAATTACAATTTGAACCCTTATAAATGTGTTATACAACTTTCAACGCACTAGGATTTTCAGTCCTAACAATCTCCCCCTAAAGTTGAATAAGGCATTTATCATCTTGAAACTTCAGGTCTTGATCTTCTTTCCCTCTTAAATCTTTGAAGAACTTTGGTGTTGCAAATCTTCATATCTTTCCAAACTCCCCTTTGAATAAAGCTCTTGGTCTTCATAGTTTCAACTTTGTAACCAGATTCAATGTACAATAGCCTCGACTGAATGCACTATTAAGCAACTTTCAACTGTAGAAACTCAACACATCGGATCAGCACACAAGAAAGATAATGTGCGAGTTACGTGACATTCCACAGTGCAACTTCTGTGTAAAAACAAAGAATCTGTCTTTGAACTGCGAGTTGAATATTCTTTCAGCTTAAGTACTTGTTTCAATTAGCTCGTAAGAGGAACAAACTTGTAGCAGACACCACATGATACGGGATAGAAGAAATGCAATAAAAACTTTTCTGCTCACTTGCAATCTTTGAATCCAAAGGCTTTTCAACCTCAGATTGAAGAAATTTTGTTACTCCCCCTCAAGAGATGAAACTTGAAACTTGAAATTGTGTGACCTATTTTTAGAGTTGACATCGATGTATCTCTGATAGGACTTCCAGTTATCACTGAAGTAAAATATTAAAAAATTACTTCTCAAACTATTCTGGCTATATCACAAAGATATGCAAGAGGAATCACAAAGATTCGTACGTGTGTGAAAGAAGTATAACTTAAATCGATTAGGCTCAAAGATTGATTCAACCTGGGATGCAGGTTAGAAATCAATAGACACAGTGAGTAGAATATGAAGTTCGGTGACCGAAGCTGGTGTCTTCCTTTTTCAATATCTAAGTCCTCCGAGTGAGGAATAGATAGATTATGTGCTAAATCTCCGTGCAAATGTGAAACAAGTATCTTTTGAGAGAAACTTGAGTGGCTGGGTGGGGTGACACGAGTTATAGACACTGGGTCCATGTCTGTTTCAATATCCATCTCCAAAGAACGAGAATGAATAGATTATGTGGTAACCCGGATAGCTGACTCGGTTTGGTAAGGACCAATAATTCTTTTAAGTCCTGTCACATCCTCACCTTTTAAACACTCCGAACTCATCTACCAATCTAGACCCCTGACTGATATCTATGAATTGTATGTGTTTCTTGGGTAGATCCTTCCGGTTCTGGATGGACCATAGAAACATTAAAAGCCCTAACACTCCTTTAACTCACCAAGATAGAACATTGAAGTAAACTTTCTAATTTGAGATTATCAGAAGTCAAAAACATTTAAGAATGAGTCCTGAACTGAAGTGTTCAGAAGTCGATATGAAAAAATAAACAACATGGTACTCCCCCTCAAAAGTGGCATAACCCTTGATTGTAGTCATGTGACATGAATAATCTGAATTAAATCACACATGACATTCCTGCAAAACAGATTAAGAAGATTTTGGTTTTGGTATCCATGCTGTGATGGATCCTTGATGGTTAATTGCCTTAACTTTTAAGCTATTAAATTGAGGATTGGGAATGCTATAAGTACCATACCAATTATTAACATACCTTGAATCCACAAAGTCACTATTTCCATAGTGAGTGCAATAGATCTTTTGGCGGCGCAGACTGATCAACTTTCCTATAGAATAGACATAAGTAGGTGAATCAGTCTTGAAAATAAATGACTTTGTATCAACTACAGAAGAATCATGAGGCTTGTTTCCTTCACTAGTTTCTGTAGTTGATTTCTTTCTCCAAACCATCTTGACTTTTCGAAACACTTGATTATTTGAATCATCAACAAGAGAATTATAGAAAAGATTTGAAGGATGAATCCGATCTTTAGAAAATTCATTTGATTTGACAAACTTCTTCGAAGAGTTAGTTGTAGAAGGTGAACTTGAAGAGTAAGAAGACTGAACAAAAGTATCGGGACCGGCTTGTTCAGATAAATTGACTTTAAGATTTATTTCTTCAAGTTTCTTGACTTTTTCGGATAAAACATTTCTTTCTTCTAGAATCAAGTCAAATTATTTTTGTAAATCGGATTTTACCTTCTGTTCTTTCAAAATCTCTGTTGTTAATACTGATTATTTCTTTGAAAGCTTATGAATCTCAGTTTCAAAAATCTTTCTTTCATTTTCAAAATCTTTTTCTATACTGTTGCGTTTATCAAATATCTCTTTAAAAATCACAACATTCTTCTTTTCAAGCATTTTCTTTTCACTCTCAAAAACTTTTCGCTCTTTCTCAAAAGAATCTCTCTCAATTATCAAAACGTTTTCAAAATCAGAAACCTGTTTTGAAAGTTTCGTATTTTGAGCCTCAAAACCCTTTCTTTCATTGAAAACTTTCTTTGAAAGCTCGAGAATCTTTCTTT
Source organism: Arctium minus (assembly GCA_954870635.1). Lineage (NCBI taxonomy): Eukaryota > Viridiplantae > Streptophyta > Magnoliopsida > Asterales > Asteraceae > Arctium > Arctium minus. The sequence goes on from OX941081.1 coordinate 151,861,075, forward strand.
CAAGATTCTTCCTTTCATTTGAGAAGTGGACTTTTTCTTGTTCAAAAACAGCAAGTTTTTTCTTCAGATCCAGGTTTTCACTCTCCACATCTTTTCGTTTCTCTTCCAGTTCCAGTGTCTTCTCTTCTCGTGCTTCAAAATCTGCAACTTTTCGTTCGAGTTCAGATATTTTCTTTGAAACTTCAGCACTTGTTGGATCACTTTTCTTTATATCAACTTCTCTTTCAAGATCTGATATTCTCCTTTTCAGCTCAAAGTTTTTATTTTTCAAAGATTTTTTCTCGAATATAGTCGACAATGAATTAGCCTCCGCCTTCAGTTTTGAAACCTCAAGATCGTCATTAGTTTCCTTCAGAATGCGAATTTTCTCTTCCAAATCTCTAATGATTTTCATCATATCTCCTTTTGAAGTATCAAGATGAAGCAAATGAGTCATTGTTACTTGTAAAGCTTGATATCCAGGGACTGAACTTGACAAGAGATGAAACTTGAAAGTTTAGGGATCAAAAATGACAAACTTTGAAACTTTGAAGTACGGGGGCTAAAAGTGACACAAACTAAAACTTAAAACTACAAGGACTAAAAGTGCAAAATTTGAAACTTCTAAAGGACTTAACTGGACACTAACTGAAAAAAGACTAAAAATGAAATAAAGCTAACTAAACTAACAAACTAACTGGATTAATGGAAACTTAACGAAAAAGGACCAAAATGTAAGAAATTTAACCGTTACTTAACGGAAACACTATTCATCGTCTTCTTCGTTGAGCCAACCTGCAAAACTTCGAAACGGTTAGTAGTATTTAATGCAAAATGATCGTTAAAGCTCCCTGATCAGTCCTTAACAGATTAAAACTCAACCGATCAACCCACGATCACAAACGAACCAACCGAAAACTTTTCGGAAAACGATCGAAAACTTAAAAAACCAGAATGGGTTAAAACTTTTTGACCAAAAATGATCGATTATGTTCCCTTAAGCTCCCTCAACTGATTAGAACTCGAATCAATCTCTCAAACTCACGAACGAAGCAACCGAAAGTTTTTCGAAAACCGAACGAGAAGTTAAAAACTTGATATGGGTGAAAAATTTACGATCAAAATCGATCGTTTAAGCTTTGCAAACAACCCTTAACGGTTTAAAGTCGAAAAACTTCTTTCATAATTACTACCGAATCAACCGAAATATTTTCGAAAAACGATCGAAAAGACTTGAAACATGTTGTAACCTTCACTGTCAAAACTGTAGGGTTGGGGCTGCTGGAAACTGGATGCAAAGCAAGCAATCGCACGGGGAACCGAGAGACCGGGAGATAGGATACCGGTTAAGACCCTCAAAGCGCCGGGGACCGGATGATGGTATGAACCGGGGTAAGGTCAAAGACAAACCGGTGACCGGAGTCACTACCAACCTGGGGACCGGGGTTTCCCCGACCGGTGTCAACACAATCGGTGACCGGGGTCACAAACCGGGGACCGGTGTCAACAAGGACTGGTGTCAACAAGGACCGGTGTCACCCCAAGTAGGTGACCGGTGTCACCCCAAATTTGGTGACCGGTGTGAGAAGAGGGACGCGGGGGTAGGAGGGGAGATACGGGTTTCCTATGAATCGAGTTTGTTATGATGCGAGTCTGGGTGACAAAGGGAGCGAGGCGTGAGGCGGGTTTGAAAGGGACGGGGTGTCAAGTGTGAAGACTCGATGGATGATATCCCGTGTGAGATAACGCAGCCGCCGATCGATTTGGTACTACCAAAATCGTCGATCACTCAACAAACTCGGGTGGATGGAAATTAATTCCACCACCGACAAACAAATCATCATCTACAGCCGACAATCATATTAGAATTTCAACGACCCACTTTCTTGGCATCGAATCTCAATGGAAATTAAACACAAATTAGCAACACAAATTCGTTTGGCTGCTAAAATCACAATTTGCACCCAATCACAATTAAACAATCAATATCCTTTTCATAATGAATTCTAAACACTGCCGATTTCTAACAAAAACAGCCGCAAAACCAATCAATTCAATTCAATTTTTTTTAGAAATCGAGACGATCACAGATAGCACCAAAAAATTTTTCAGATCTAACTAAAATCCTCCAAAATTGATAAAATCAGAGAATGTAATCGATTCCAAAAAGTTTATCAAGTAACGTAGAATCGATTTAAGCAATCAAATCACAAAAACTCAAACCTAATACTTTTGATTATGAAAAACAGCCGAACCAGAGTTGATTAAATTAGAAAAATCGATAATAAGTAGGGATTTAGACAAACCTTTTTGATCGCATCGAATAAAAGTTAATTCGATCCCGCTCTGATACCAATTGTAGATCCCAGATACAGTGCAAACAACAATCAATAACGAACAATGATTGAGCCACAACTTCTAGTCATATGATTAATAATCAATAAAGGTTTAGGTTTACAGAGAGAATTTCTGATATGGGAATGTAAACCTTACGACTAGAATAATCCTTCTAAACTCCTCTCTAACCTAATTCTAAACAAAACAATACTTTAAATATGAGTCGTATTAGGCCTAATTGGCTTGAGGCCCAATTACAACTAAACTATCAAATAATTACAATTTGAACCCTTATAAATGCGTTATACAACTTTCAACGCACTAGGATTTTCAGTCCTAACACTTCAAAAATGATCTTCAGCAACGAATCTTTTTCAACTTTAAATCTTTCATAGCTTTGACATCTTCAACAAGTTTCAATAATCTTTTCCTTTGGTATCTTCCATTTTGACTTTTCAAACAACTTTAAACTTGTCTCCTCCTTTGGATTAGCTTTTAAGAACTTTGAATAATCAACCTTTTCTTCAAACTTTGACTTTCTTTCACTTTAAACTTTGAACTTTGAACTCTGAAACTGAATCTCCTCCTTTCACTACATATTCGGAAATCTGACTCTTTGAAATTCAACTTTCCCTTTTCTTGATACAAACCGTAATCATCTGAATCTTGTCTTATCTCCCCCAACATCTTTAAATCAACTGAATCTTGAACTCTGAATTATCTCCCCCTTTTTAATGATTGGTAAGAATCAAAATCATTAAAACTTTGTTCAAGATTATCTCGATCTTTGAAAACATCCCCCCCAAATAAACAATAAGCGCAGTCTTCATGATCTACAATCTCCCCCTTAAGATAAAATAAGAACAATCTCCCCTTTTGTAGAGAAATGAACAATCTTCCCAGATAGGAAAAGTACCAATCTCCCCCAAGACATGATATGAGAGAATCATTTATCTGATCTAAATGAGCCTGTTAGAGCACAAATTTATTGGATTCAAGATCATAAAGATTGAAGACCAAAGTTCAAGAAGTCAAAGGCTGAAAGTCAACTCTCTAGTGAAAGTCAAAATCATTTGTGAATAAAGTCAAAGTCAATTAATTGTATTTTGTTTCCTTCTATTTGTTGTGGGTATAAATACCTTGTGTCCTTTGTAAGTCTTGGTGTACGTATGAGAGTGTATGTCATTTTGTAACAATTCAGATTAGAGAGCAGATTAGAGAAGAGGTTACTGTTACATCATTCTAGAGAGAGAGTAGAGTGAGAAAGTGAAATTCTAATCTTTGTGATTCATCAATGACATATGGATTTTTCATCTTGATTATGTTTTAGCATTTAGAACTTGAATATTGGGAAAAACAATTGGTATCAGAGCAGATCCAAAAAGTGAAATCAATTCAAGAAAATGTTCGACACTGTGTTCTTGAATATCCAGATCGATTTCTAAGTTTTTGTGCAATTTTTGAGTTGTAAACGATTAGAATTTGTATGTTAAATGAATTCGATCGAGTCTGTATAGTTTAATTTGGAAATTGCACTGTATTTGATCTTGATTTGGTGATTTTGTATGTTTCGAGTTCACGAGTTTCAAATTCACTGTAAATCGAGTCAAAGTGTATCATTTTGTGTTTGTTTTTGAAATTCTTGCATTGTAATCTGTTCTAGAGTTGAATTCGAGGATTTCTATAAAGTTTCGAAACAATTGAAGAAGATTTGAGTCGAAAACAGATGGAAAAATCAAGTTTTGGGCCGACAGACTGAAGAACGCGCTAGATCGGCAAAACGCGCAAGTTCATCCGCAAGAACGCGCAAGCTGAAAAGTTAGGTCTCAAACGCGCAAGGCGTTATTAGAGAGTTCTACAAATGCGCAAGTCTAAGTGTGTGAGTTTCATCAGGAACAGTGGTCTGCGAGTTCGTTCATCTGCGAGTTTGAAAATCTAAGAAATTTTTCTAAGTGTTGGAACGCGCAAGCCATGGTTAGCGAGTTTTGCTCAAACGTGCAAGTAGTGCGTAGCGAGTTTTGGGAACGCGTATGTCTCTATTAGCGTGTTTCAACGTGAATAGTTTCTTGCGTGTTTAGGCATCTGCGAGTTTCAGAAAATGCGCACGCTATCGTTAGCGAGTTTAAGAGTTAGATTGATCTGCGAGTTTGTTCAAACGCGCAACTAGGCTTCTGCGAGTTTCATAAACATGCACTCTTAAGCCTGCGAGTTTCACTTTGAATAGTGGTTTGCAAGTTTCAGCACCTGCGAGTTTTAAGCTTTAATAGGGATTTGCGAGTTTCTGTACTTAGTCAAATTTAGCGGGACCCCCGTGGTAAGTCTGCGGAGGGGGACATAGTTCTTTTTGTGTTCAAAATCTCTGAATTTTTATTTCAAGTTTTTCTGTATTTTTGAGATTTCATTTGGATTAACGATCAAGTTCAAGTTCTTTTTGTAACAGATAATACAAGATGGGATATTTTATAGATGATGAAAAGAAGATTGAAAAGCTCAAATTAGAGAACAAAAATCTTGCTTCCTCAGTTGACTACTACTCAAAGAGATCAAAGAGATACAATGATGAAAGGAAGATACTGAGAGAAGAAGTTAGTGCTTTCAAGACTATTAATGAAGATCTTCTGAAACGGACTTCTGGGCTTAATGAAGAAAAGGTCTTGTTTTTGGAAGCTGAAAACATTGAGTTAAAAAGTAAGATCTCAAAATTAGAAGATCACATTGTCTAGTTTCAGCAAACAGGGTGTGCTAATGAAAAGAAGATCTTTGAATTAGAATTGCAAATTGTTGAAGAAAGATCAGTTTTTGAGAATGAAAAGAAAGAGTTTGCTAAGAAATTCTCCGAGTTTTCCAGAAAATGTGTTGACGAAAAGAAGACAGTTGAGCTGAAATGTTTAAAGCTTTCTCAACAGATTTCTGAGTTTGAGAAAGTAATTATTCTGGAAAGAGAAAAGTTTGCAAAGGAAAGAAAGACCATAGAACAGAAGAATGTTGTAATCTTCAAAGAGATATCTGGTCAAAGAACAAATGCTGAAAAGGACTTTGATGAAGAAAGAAGTTTATTTGAAGCAGAAATAAAAAAGCTTACTAAGAAGTTATCTGAACTGTCTGAGAGTGCACTGAAATAGCAGATAACGAAGACTGAATTCAAGAAGAAGATTGACTTACTCATTGAAGAAAGAGACAGTTTATCTTTAAAGATAAAAGAGCTTGAAAAGATTGTTTCAAAGGTGGTGGTGACTGAGCATACGACTCCAGAGTCAAAAATCCACACACCTAGAAATAGTTCAGTTGGTTCTAAAAAGTCAGCCTCAAGCTCACATTTGAAAATTGTTTCTTCAAGAAGGTTAGTTAATTCATTTGATCAGATTCGTACTACTAACATTTTCTATGATCAAAATGTAGATGGTTCAAATACACAAAGAAGAAGGAGAAGAAAAAGATATGAAGAAGAAAAGCTGGTATGGAGAGTAAAACCAGTTGAAGATAAGAAGAATGATGAGAAGAAGAAAGAAAAGAAAGGAAAGAAGGAAGAGAAGACAAGTAACAAATCATGTATACATGCATCAACAGTCAAGAAGAATAAAGTGCTAAAAGGTAAACCTGATCTTGCTTATTCGAGAGATCAGTTGATCAGGTTATCTAAAAAGTGGTATTGTTCTTATTGTCGTACTTATGATTTTCTTCATAAAATGAGTGATCATTACTGGTATGGTTCTTACTCTATTACTCCCATAAGAACTGCAACTAACATTTATGGACCCAAATACCAGTGGGTACCAAAACCGAAAGATGATTCTGTGTTGCAGGTACCTACAGTAAAGGGGGAGTAAGAGAACTAAGGCTTCTAAGTACATCAGCTTAGGACCCGTGATTCAATGGAGTTTGACTTATAAACACAACAGTTTAGGACTCGCTCTTCAATGATGAAAAAGAAATGCTATTCCCGGGCTGATAAGAGAGTGTACTCAGTTACTCAGAAGAGGAAATCAACCTTCAAGGGGGAGTACATAAATTTTTTTCTGGAAATATGTATTCGGAAGATATGATGAACTACACTTCAAATGTAGTTGTACATCTCTATCATGTTCCTTTTACTGATAACTTTCAGATGCGTATTTTCAGGGGGAGTAAGGATATGATTTCTGATTAATTCATATCAGAATTCGTACATTAATCGTTTTACTGTTTTATGTCTTTTACTGTTGAATAAATTTTGTGAATAAAGTTGCTTTGACTAGACTTTGAGACTTATGCAGAATGAGAGGAAGCGATCAATATCATATATTTTTGACTTCAGCTGACTTCATAAGATCTAAGATTGCACAGAAAGGTTAAAATTCTTATCTTAATCTCATATATATATGGTTGAAAGAAGGACAACTTTCAATCATAGAAAACATATTCTTAAATGTTCAAACCACTTCCCGATTCTTAAACAGATTTCATGAATTGGAAGTGTGATTTTAAATGTTTTCATTTTTATTTTTGAGCTTCAATATTTAACAAATCGTGTGTTTCCAAAGATATATACTTGCGTATTATCTTTTCATATACTTTCAAGTATTCACACACACCGGTTTAATATTTTGTTCAAATTGTTCTTACCATGTCTCATAATAGAAACATATTTTTCGATGGTAAGACACCCCTTTTGTAATTCAATATTTTTGAGCGTCATTTCATTTCAAAACGTTATTTCAAGAATGTCTATATCTTGGTTCGTATAGACAATATCCATTATTCTTGACCATAAGCTTTGATTGATATATCATTTCTTATCTGATCATTTTTCATACAATGTTAGATTTTCAAACAAGTCTCTTGCATTCATGTTTATTCATTCAATATACTTGTTTGAAAATATTTCAATGTTTAAAATGCTCATATCTTCATGATTATATTCTGAGCATACACATATCTAACTTGTATTTGTGCTTTAACTGATCAAGTTAAACCATTTTGAGCAAACATATGCTTTCTAGGAAAACATGGGTTCTTTGTGCTAGAACATAAATGAAACTTCTATGGAATCACGTTAACCAGTGATTTCTACCCAAGAAGTTAATCCTTAGTGATTGAGTGTGAGGAGTCTATAAAGAAATGAGTGTGGGTGTGACGAGGTAAAATGGAAATGAGAGATTGGTTAGTAGTGAGCTTAATGATCAAAAGAAAGAGGGTGTGAGAACAGAGTAAAAGAATATTAAACTCTGCACCAACTACTTTCTGAACCGGGCAGCCACATTACTAGCGTTTCACAACTCTTTGGTGAACGTTATTGAAATAGGCAACTAGCCCATGCCAACTCTTGACTAAACCCCACCAGCTACTCATTTTCTTCTCAAAAAGAAACTGTTTCACATTTTCAAGGGGACGCAGCATATAATCTATCTGGTTTTCATTTGGAAAATCTGGATATTGAAAAAGAAGGAAGTCTGCCCCACCTTCGCACTTCAATCATGCACATTGAGTCTGTGTTTATCTATTGTTGTCTCAGTGGTTTACACTATGTTGAGCCTTTATAAAAGCAATTATTTGTGCTTAATTATTTCTACACGTGCCCGAACACACAAGGAATTTGTTTTCTTGTCATAACATTCATAGAAATTGCCTTTGTGGCATTTCGATGATTGGATGGAAGCCCTGGGGGAGTGAACATCATAAAAGCTCATTTATATTGTGTATCCGTTACACACAGTAACTTTGTGTTACTGACAGCATATTAACTGATTCATTTGTTGATTCATGTGTTACATTCTTATTTTGTCTAGATTTGAAAAGATCTGGATGAATACTTTGTTCGAATTGGCAATGCATCAAAGGCTCAGCTTGAAAGATCAGTGGTCAGAAAGATGTCAAAGACATTTCTTGGAGAAAGTTTTAATGATCAGATGCTCTATTCATCAAAAAGGGGGAGAAGATATCAAGAAATGTGTGATTCAAAGCAATATTGAAGTTGTGAAAGAAAGTTGTTAAAGAAAGTTTGCTGAAAGAATTAAAAGATTTCAGAATTGTTGAAGATAAGTTTGTTCAAAGTTGGTAAGAGAAAGTTCAAAGAATCTCGAAAGCAAGCATATTTTGGAGAAATTTTATTTGAAGAAAGGTGGATAGAACATTCAGAGCTGAAAATGAAGATAATTTCTTTCAATGTCTGAAAGAGGTTTGTTTATAACCTTGGGGGAGAATGTTACTATTTTTTGAAGATCAGATTTTGAGTAAATTTCTGAAAGTTTTTGAAAGACAGTGTTTATCAAAGAAAGGGGAGAACGTCAATGTTCATACGAATAGGGGGAGAATGTTGATTTCTTGAGAAGATTTGTTTTTACATCAAAGGAAGAGATTCAAATTGAGCTTAAGAGAGAAGATTGAATTGCTAAATCTTTTTAGTTATGATCTTGATCCAAAGGGGGAGATTGTTAGAGCACATATTTATTGGATTCAAGATCATAAAGATTGAAGACCAAAGTTCAAGAAGTCAAAGCCTGAAAGTCAACTCTCTAGTGAAAGTCAAAGTCATTTGTTAATAAAGTCAAAGTCAATGTAATTGTATTTTGTTTCCTTGTAATTGTTGTGGGTATAAATACCTTATGTCCTTTGTAAGTCTTAGTATACGTATGAGAGTGTATGTCATTTTGTAACAATTCAGATTAGAGAGCAGATTAGAGAAGAGGTTACTGTTACATCATTCTAGAGAGAGAGTAGAGTGAGAAAGTGAAATTGTAATCTTTGTGATTCATTAATGACATATGGATTTTTCATCTTGATTATGTTTTAGCATTTAGAACTTGAATATTGGGAAAAACAGAGCCGTTGAATCATGAATGTATTTATCCTAATCTTTTCAAATTCAGAGAAAATAGGAATGGTAAACCTGAATCAACACATGAAACAGTTAGAAATGCCTGTCAGTTAGCACAAAGCCACTGTGTACAACAAATATACAATTTAAGGAGCTGGTTTGATGTTGACTCTCTAGGGCTTCCATTCAATCATTCAAAAACACAAGGTATTTTCTATTAATGTTTTGACAAAAAAAAAATTCTGTGTGCACGTGCATGTGTTTTGAAAGAATTAGCAAAATGATTGTGTTTCATAAGGCTCAAAGTATGTAAATCACTGAGACAGCAATGATTATACATAGACTCAAATGATTAATACCTGAAATTATGACATGAAATTGCATAGGGTTTGTCGATTCATCATTTTGAACATTTTTCTAGAACAAATAACAATCTAAAAACCACAAAATCACAGTGATTCAAATCAAACAGTGTTCGACCTGTTTCAAACCGAAAACCACAAAAAAAATCTAGAATTTGACATAAATTGGTGCGAATTTCGTGATGTAATTAAAACAAGAAACAATCCAAATCACCAATCGACTACAATAAGTCCATTTTCTTGAAACAAAAACGATTTTCCCATGAAAATTCTATTGAACAGTAATTTTCAGAAAAAGTTTCTGCGTGTTCTTGATTTTTCAAGAAATCGATTCAAAATCTGGTGATACAATCAATTTGAGTATGAATAGGTTCAACTCTGATACCAATTGAAAATGTATGATCCCAATTACATTCAAGCAATTCTACAAGATTTTACAATCAAAGTCTAGAGAGAGAGTAGAGAGAAAGCGCTCAAGTCATATGTGTATTGATCTTACAATATGAAGTACAATGCTTAGAGTTACATGATATACAAAACAACTCTCACTATTTATACTAAGGACTAAAACTCTCAAGAGCCTAAACTTTCACACCAAAGGTTCTCTCAAGCTACTAAAGTTGACTTTGTTGACTTTACACACTTAGACTTTTCTCATTAAATCTTGGATACAATAAAATACACTAACAGTGAGTGTTTAAGCATGTGAGAGTTTCTCATATATAATGTTTTAGCTTTGTGAGAGTTTGTGAGTAAGTGAGTGACTAGTGTAAGCGACCAATGTACTTATGATTTCAAGAGATATATGATACCATCGTTTCTCTCACTACTTTCTCTCTCTAGATCTTATGTGACTTTGTGTGTTTGATTGATATAGCTTGAATATGTGACCTAACAACTTTGTGTTACGACTGTTAGCCCAGTTTAATCTAGTTGATAATTAACACACAAACACAATATAGATCAAGAGATACTAAGATTAGAATAACATACCAATCCCTTGAATAATGAATGAAAACCTTGTGTGTTCTTGATACCTTGAATATAGGATTACAGAGAAAACGTACGGCCTCTCTCTATATGATAATTGTGATTATGAGAGTTAACCTAAAACCTAAACTAATTAAAACATTAAATACCTAAGCCTAATAGGCCTAATAGGCTTGGGCCCAATTACAAAATAACTATTAACTAAATACTAATTAGACCCTCTAATTAAATTTAACATAATTGCAATTTAAACCCTTAAATTTAACTTTAATCTTGAATACAATTTATGATCCAACAATCTCCCCCTTTAGATTCAAGATTAAAAAAAATTTGCAATAGTCTTCGGGTCTTCACTTGTCTTCACTTTTCTTGAAAACTTCAGAAACAGTCTTCATCTTTCTCTTTGAAACTTTGAAGTCTTCAGCAACCTTTATTTCAAAATTCTTGAAATCTTCTTTTTATTCTCCTTCTTTGATTATTCTCCCTTTTTATATCTTCTCCCCCTTTTTGATGAATGGTGAGAATCATCATCATCAAAACTTTACAAATCAATCTCCCCCTTTGAATATGGTCATCAATTTAGCACTGTCTTCATGTAACGAGCCCTGTGTGAAATAAGAGCAGTCTCTCCAAATGGGGAAAGTGATTATTTCAATCTTTTCAGATTCAAATAATAAAAATGTGGTAACCCTGAATCAACAAATGACTCAGTTAGAATGTCTGTCAGTAACACAGAGTTACTGAGTAACACGAAGTTACTATATAAGGAGATGGTTTGGATGTTGGCTCCCCAGGTCTTCCATTCAATCATCGAATAACACATGGATCTATGAACGTTCTGACAGAAAACAAATTTCTGTGTGCTCGTGCATGTGTATGAAAGAATTAAGCATAAATGATTGCTTTTCATTATAGGCTCAAAGTATGTAAACTTGTTGAGACAACAACAAATTATATAAAGACTCAATGTGCATGAGAAAGGGTTCGAAGGTGGGGCAACTTTTCTTCTTTTTCAATATTAGTATCTTCCAAATGAAGAACCAATAGCGTATGTGCTGCTTCCCCAGAAAATGTGAAACATTCTCTTTTTGAGAAAAGAATGAGTAGCTGGTGGGGTGGTATGCAAGAGATGGCATGGGCTAGTTTCCTATTTCAATGATGGTCACCAAAGAATGTGAACCAATCAGATAATGTGGCTGCCCAGCTCAGAAAGAAGTTTGGTGCAGAGTTTAATATTCTTTTACTCTGTTCTCTCACCCTCTTTCTTTTAATGCTCACTTCTAACCAATCTCTCTTATTCATTTTACCTCTTCACACACCATCACTCAATTATTTTGACCCCTCTCCCCTCAATCACTCAGGGAATACTTCCTGGGTAGGAAACACTGGTTATCGTGAATCCATTGAAGTTCTGTTAAGTTCTCACACTGAATCCCATGTATTTTCCTAAAAGAACATGTTGTTCAACATCCATTTGTACATGAAGGCACAAAGGAATATAATTACAAGAAGAATAAAATTTGGAGAAGTCAAAACAGTTGTGTTTGACGATGTAATTCTCCCCCTCAAACTAAAAGAGGTTGGCATTTAAGCTCAAAAATCATTTAAAATCACACTTCACAATTCATGAAAATCTTTGAAGAATAGGAAGTGGTTTGAACATTTTAAGAAACCATTTTTCACAAGTGAAAGTTGTTCATCTTTCAACAAGTGATAGAGTGTAAGGATTAGAAATATATACCTGTAAATCAGAATCCTTAACTCCCCCTGAAATTAATATTTTCAATAAAGTATCTTTGACAAAATTCAGATATCCTCCCCCTTTGATACCTGTAAAAAGTCAGTTAAATCAGAAAAATATATCAGTAGAAATATTAAGCATATAAGCTCCCCCTTAATATCTGCATTCAGATATCAAACGCTTTGTCATTGACGTCCGAGTCCTAAGTTGTTATACTTAGAAGTCATCGTTTTGACAATGAGGCAAGAGTCCTGATCTGTAGTAATCAGAAGTCGTTGTTCTTTCTCCCCCTTAAACCTTGGGTGCCTGCAACACAGATTTAGCTTTTGGTACCCACTAGTATTTGGGTCCTAATGGGTTAGTTGCAGTTCTAGTGAGAGATATGAAATAAGAACATTACCAGTTATTCACATAATCTTTTCTTACAAAATCATTTGAGCCACAGTAGGAAAAACTAATTTTCTTTTGTGCTAACCTGATCAATTGATTAATAGTGTAAACCAGATCAGGTTTGCCAAAAGTTTTACTTTTTGAAGCATGGTTCCATTTTGCATTTGATGTATGCACAAATGATTCTTCTTTCTTCTTTTCCTCTGAAGATCCTTTAACTCTCCAGATCCAATTTCATTTATCTTTCTTTTCTTTTCTCCAGATCCTTTTCTTCTGAGACTTGTTCTTATTTAAGTTACCTGAACCATCAACATTTTTGTCATAGAAAAGGTTAGAAGGACGAATCTGATCAGTAGATTTAGAAGTAAGACTATCATCTGAATCACAAAAAGGATTATAGAAAACATTTGAAACATGTGAACTTGAAGCCTTTTTGAGTGAGCAATTTGAATCAGCTTGATCATCTATCAGTGATTGAGCTATTGACTCTGGCGTCTTGTGCTCAGTCAACTTCACCTTGAATACGATCTCTTCAAGTTCTTTTATCTTTGATGACAAACTGTTTCTTTCCTTTGCAATCATATCAAACTTCTTATGCAACTCAGATTTTGCATTCTTCTCCTTCAAGATGTTTGTTGATAGCTCATATAGCTTTCCTGTCAGCTTAGCTATCTCGGTCTCAAATACTTTCTTTTCTTCAGAAAAGTCTTTATTTATATCCTTCAGCTCAGCTTTCTTCTTCTCATTCTCAGCCTTTTCTCTCTCTAGAATGATAACCTTCTCAAAGTTTGAAACTTGTTGAGAAAGCTTAACACATCTAAGCTCTAATGATTTCTTTTCTTCAAAGGCTTTTTTGGAGAAATCAGAGAATTTCTTAGCAAATTCTTTTCTTTCTTTCTCAATCTTCAAAATTTCATCTTGAACTTTTGTATTGTCTTTGTCTTGGGTTGCCTTTTCTTTCAGCATATCAATCTCAACCTCAAGACTGAAGACTTTATCTTTCAGTTTATCTCTTTCCTCAACGACTTGAGAATTTGTCTTTCTAAGCCCTTCAGATGTCTCACAAGCAATGTTTGCTCTTCTTCTAAGCTCATCAAGCTCTTTTTGCATTAACTCCTTCTTTGACCAGCTTGAACTAGAATCAGATCTTTTCAGCTTTGCTTGAAGATCTAAGATCTCTTTTTCTTTAGACTCAATTATTCCTGCAAAGTCAATTTTAGAATCAGAATCTTTTGAATTTTCTTTTAAAACATTGATCTGAGTAAGAAGAGATGAGTTCTGAATCTTTAAATCCTTGTTCTCAGCTTTGAGAGGTAACATCTCGGATTTGAGCTTTTTATTCTCTTTATCGTAATCAATATTCATGCTTGAATATCTTGATAACTGTCCAGCAAGATGTTTAACATTTGGTTTTGCTTCAGAAAGAGTCATCTTGTCAAAATCAAGGTTGTAACATTCAGACATCTTTAGCTGTATGGTTAGAAATCAAACTTATCTGTACCAAAAGAATCAACTAGATGAGATCGTTAGAATCAAGTATTTGATAAAAACTACACTAAAAAATTTTCAGAAAAATAAATTTCCAAAAATAATTAAATGCAGAATTCTCAAACAGTGGATAAAATCAAACAGAGTAATACTGAAAATAAGAAAATTTTGATCACGAACAGAACTTTGTCCCCCTTCGCAGACTTAGCACGGGGGTCCCAGGGTCTGGAGATTTGCGCGAGTAAAGGATGGTGCAAAAGTGAGATTTGCGTGACATGTGGGTCGCGCAAAGTAGGATTTGCGCGAGCCTTGGGTGGCGCAAAGTGGATGTTTGCGTGAAGAAGCACTGGCGCAAAGTGAAATTTCGCGCGAGAAGTGGGTCACGCAAAGTACGATTTGCGTGAGCCTTGGGTGGCGCAAACAGAGGTTCTCGCGAGTGGGCAATGGCTCAAGGATGGTCGACCAGGGTCTTGCTTGGACCAGTACCTTGCTCGACCGGAAATTTGTCCGACCGGTATGTTGCACGACCGGTAGATTCGACCGGTAAGTTGCTTGATCGATAAGATGGTGTCGACCGGTATAGACAGGTGTTGTCCGGGAGACCGGTAAAAAATCAACCGATATAAGCTAAAATAATTCGACCGAGAATTAGTTTAGACCGGTATTCCTTTCGACCGGTATTGGTCTTCGACCGATAGGATGTGGACCGATAAAGTGTATGGACCGATAGGATGTGGACCGATATAGTGTATGGACCGATATTCTGTGGTCGACCGATAAGCGTTCGACCGATAATGATTGTGAGTGGGCTGACCGGTAAACTGCTTGGACCGATATGTTCTTAAAGGTTCGACCGGTATGTTCTTACAGGTCGACCCAGAACGATGATGATCAACCCAGAAATCACACAAAACACAGAAATTGAAAGCAAAGATTAGATTTTTGTACCCAGAAACATATATCGATCACAATTTAAACAAAATCAAATATCAATTTCAACTTTCATGCATTAATTTTATAAACACAGTGTCGACTTTTCACGAACCCATAATTCACAAAAGCCTCCAAAAGCCAAATGATTTGAGATATTAAGAGCAACTAACTAATCAGATAGCATTCAATAACATAAAACACATCTAATCAGATCGATTTCAAGCATAAAACTCACAAAATCAAGGAATCGATTTTTACAGAGTGAAAAATCGATGAACAGTGACCAAACGATAAATACTGTATTCAATCCAAAAACTTGATTCTTTAGGCTCTGATACCACTTGTTAGCCCAGTTTAATCTAGTTGATAATTAACAAACAAACATAATATAGATCAAGAGATAATAAGATTATAATAACATACCAATCCCTTGAATAATCAATGAAAACGTTGTGTGTTCTTGATACCTTGAATATAGGATTACAGAGAAAATGTACGGCCTCTCTCTATATGATAATTGTGATTATGAGAGTTAACCTAAAACCTAAACTAATTAAAACATTAAATACCTAAACCTAATAGGCCTAATGGGCTTGGGCCAAATTACAAAATAACTATTAACTAAATACTAATTAGACCCTCTAATTAACTTTAACATAATTGCAATTTAAACCCTTAACTTTAACTTTAATCTTGAATACAATTTATAATCCAACAACGACATCAGACTTCCTTTCCACATCGCTTTGTGGATCCACAATTACTTGTGTTGTCCGTGTTAGTTCCATCTGTGTTTATATATTTTGATCTTGAACAACTTCAAGTTCTACATTCCTCCCATTGATACCTTTGGAAATAAATTCATTTTCCATGAAGACGCCAGTACGCCCAACAAACATTTTATTGTCGTGAGGATGATAGAAGTAGTATCCCAAAGTTTCTTTGGGATATCCTAAAAATATGCATTTATCAGATTTTGGTTCTAATTTAGTTGTGATTAGACGGCGTACATAAACCTCACAACCCCGAATCTTCATAAAAGATATTTTAGGACTCTTCCCAGTCCATATCTCATATAGTTTCTTTTCAACAGATTTTGATGGAACTCGGTTTAGTGTGAAAGTCGTTGTCGCTAGAGCATATCCCCAAAAGGATGTCGGAAGGTCAACTTGACTCATCATAGATCGTACCATGTCCAACAATGTACGATTCCTAATTTCGGAGACACCGTTCCATTGTGGTATTCCAGGTGGAGTGAGTTGTGATACAATACCAAAATTTGTAAGATGATCAAGAAAAAGCATGGTCTAAGTATTCACCACCTCGATCAGATTGAAGAATCTTAATACTCTTTCCAAGTTGGTTTTGTACTTCATTTTGAAATTCTTTGAACATCTCAAAGGACTCGGACTTATGTCGCATTAAATATACAAAACCTAACCTACTGAGATCATCAGTAAATGTAATGAAGTATTTATAACCACCTCTAGCATGTATGTTCATCTGACCACATACATCACTGTGTATGATTCCCAATACATCACTTGCTCTCTCACTTTGTCCAACAAAAGGAGCCTTTGTCATCTTTCCAATTAAACAAGCTTCACACGTCCCATATGATTCAAAATTTAATTTGTTCAATAATCCATCTTTATGGAGTTTTGAAATGTGAGTTTCATTTATATGACCAAGACGACAATGCCAGAGATAGGTTAAATTCGAACTATTCGATTTTACCTCCCTTTTTTCTATGTTATAAATCTGATTGTCCATATTAAGAACATAAAGACCATTAATCAAACTTGCGTCACCATAATATATATTACCAAAATAGAAAGAACAACATTTGTTTCCAATACTGAAGGTAAAACATTTCTTGTCCAAACATGATACAGAAATCAAATTTCTAGAAATAGATGGTACACAATAACAGTCATCAAGTTCTAATAATAATCCGATCGGTAAAGTTAACAAAATAGATCATACAACAATAGCAACAACCTTTGCCCCATTTCCAACACGCAGATCAACTTCACCTTTACTCAACCTTCTAGTCCTTCTTAGTTCCTGCACGTTTATACAAATATGAGAACCTGAAGTGGAAGTTACACTTCCTTTCTTCTTTTCCTGAAGATAGAGAGGACAGTTCATCTTCCAATGCCCGAGTTTGTTGCAATGAAAGAACTCACCCTCTTTAGGTACAGTTACCTTGGGTTTCTTAATGCCTCCTTTTGGCTTCAGAGATTTAGAAGTGGGTTTGGCTATGGATTTTCCTTTGTCTTTCCCTTTCTTGTCTTTACATACCATCAAAATGGTGGACTTGTTCTTTGCAAGCTCTTCCTCAGCTGTTCGTAACATATTGAGAAATTCTAGAAGGGATTTGCCAAAATCATTCATGTTGTAGTTCATCACAAATTGACTGTAGCTATTTGGAAATGATTGCAAAACTATATCAATGGCCAACTCCTTTCGTAAAGAAAAACCTAGTCCTTCAAGACGCTCAATATGCCCAATCATTTTAAGCATATGAGTGCCAACGGGACTACCTTCGGACATTCTACAATGGAATAGTTCCTTGGATATTTCCTACCTCTCATGTCTAACTTGCTCTTGGAATAACAATTTTAGGTGTTCGATCATATCGAACGCCCAATGTTTTCATGTTGCTTCTGAAGATCAGGTTCCATGGTTATTAGCATTCGACATGAGACATCCAAAGCATCCTCATCATGTTTTTTAAAAGTGTCCCTTTCAGTTCTAGGAGCACTGGAATTTGACTCTTCAGGGATTTGTTGCTCCAAGACATACAGTTTCTTTTCAGCTTTGAGGACAATTCTCAAATTACGATACCAATTGATGAAATTTGTTCCATTTAGTTTTTCTTTCTCGAGAATCGATCGCAAAGTGTTTTTCTTTCCATTGTTGGTTTGTGCCATTGGTAATCTACAATAGAAAAAGCAAAGTGTTTAATAAGGACTTTCATCAAACAAGCTCCCACTATTTTAAATCAAAACAACAACCCTCTTTTATTGTTTCGGAAAACGTTATAAGCTTTCTAGCGGGCCAAGATCCATATTCTCATTATCGATCAATTTAACTTTAGCTAACCAATCAACCAATAATGTTTTAGGTAAGAAACAACATTGCTAATTACATCTTTATGTAACTCTTGGATAGTTAGGTGAATAACTTTTATTTAAATTCATCATATGAATGCTCCTAACACATGCCTCTAAATCCCCAATCCTATTAGGCTAAATTTGGTTAAGTCCGACCCAAAATGGCTTGTAGGAATCCTATTCTTACCTTATCTTACTACGATTAAAGAGAGAACCCAACTTTAGCATGACCCACCCTCAAAGATCAAAGTCTTGACAAGTGCCATGTTTGGAAGGCACCTTAAACTTAATATTTTGGTGAGGGATTTTAGTTAGTTTCATTTTACCATTCTTTCTTTTGTAATAGATCATTTCCTCATAGTTTGATTTAACCGGAATCCAGATTGGAGGAGGATTACGAGGATCACTTAAATACCTTCATTTCTTTGGCGTTTTAGATCTTTGTGACAAAACCGGTTGAAATCTTACTATGTTGTACTAAGACCTTATCACTCAAGATCGACGGTCCATTTTATATCTTATATAAATACCAATTTTTAATTTATCAAAACTCATTTTGATTTGTAAAACTCCTTTTACTTATATATTTTAAAATCATATTTTGTTTTAAAATGTTATAACAAGTATCACATACATACAACCACGCATAATATATCACAATATATATAAAGCGTAAAAATAAATATGAGATGGTTATAGCCCCCCCCCCCTTTATGCGATATTCATTGAGCCAAGTATGAATATCGTTACATAAATAAACTCTTATGGTTCTAAGTCTTCTCATCTTCATCACTTCATAATGCCTCCATCTCTTGCTTTCTTTTATACAAAATACATTACATTTCAAACAAAGAAACCTCGAATTACATTCGAGGGGATTGGATGAGAGGATAATGTACTAAGAGAGTATATAGAGGAAGGCACGACATGCAAGTCGTATTATCAAATATAATGCATCCATGACTAAGGGCTATAACCATTCACCAAGCACATCACATTATACATATTCAATCACATTGAAATATAAAATCGATTTGCAGCACCACCGTATAAAAATAATACAAAATTCATACGGTATCAAAAAAGGGTGATTCAAAGTTCTTTGGAAAACTAACAAAAAGATACACATATTTTATGTTTTAAGATTTCAAAGATCTAGAACCCTTATGGGTCGAAGTTCAAGTCAAACCCGTAGTTGGTTCGATTTTCGAACAACATTGCGATACTGTCGTAAAAAAGCATAAAATATTCATACGAAGTTGAAATGATGCGATTCAAAAGCCTGTGGAAACCTAAACTACACGTTTTTCATGTTTTAAGTTTTCTCAGATTCAGAATATTTATGGGACGAAGAAACCAAAACATTTAGAAAACAAAAATGTATAGCAACAAAACAGTTTTTAAAAATGCATGCATGTCAAAAAAACCGATCTAGAGGTTTGTAACTAGCTCTGATACCACAGTTGAGTTACGGGATCTCAAGCACAACGAAAATAAAACCGTAACCCTCCAAGGACCCATACGAATCGGAATAAATCGGTTGTTTTGAAATTATACCTCACAGTTAACGAGACTTTGAATCACAGCAACAAACAAAGATTGATGCCTCCACGGTATCCACGCGAACAATCCGAATCCTTTGCCTTCTCGTGATGCTAGTCAAGGTTTCAAAACTTAGAAAGGAAAGGGAGCATATAGTTTTAGGTGATTTTTTTGAGAGAATTGCAAGTCCAACTCTTGTATAAAATGTCATACATTTATATGGATATGAGAGGCATGACATGAAAGCACCACCATCCCTACACCTTACTTGAGTGTAGAAGTATCTATGCTTAAGTGTAAGACTTTCCATACACCATCACTCCCTTACAAAGGTCATCCCTAGTCAACTTTATTTATGTCCAACATAAATAATATCTGGTTTTATTTAATCAGATATAATAATTAAACATTTTAATTATTTAAACTCTTTATTCGAATATGTCCAAAGCGTGTGACCCAATGAGTTCTCGACATGTTGGTAATAATTATAAATATCGTATTTATATTTATAAACAATGAGCGGTATCTAGCAATACATCATCGTCACCCAAATGATGAGAATTGGTGATACAACAAATTATCGGTTTGTAGTCAATCTTAGTTTACACATTTAATTCATTTGTCCTTGATGTCTAGATTGAACACGAGACATCGAATGTGTCATTCTCGTTATGTCCAATCTCTAGTTTCTTGATTCCCGAATATACAAAAAAAAACAGAAATTGATATCTCATATCATTTATCTGAGCATGCATGCATTTCCTTAGTATATATTTATCAAGGGGCCCAGAGACATCACTCCCGTCATAAAGGAGGGACAAATCCTATCTCGATACATGCTAGTTCTACCATGTGATTTACAACATACCCAAAAATAATTCTGTCACCCAGTTACAGAATGATTAGAACAAATGTCAAAATATATTACTCACACATAAGAAACTCCATTTTTCGCAAGTCAAAGAATTACATGTATATTAACCATATGAGAAACACTTATGACACTCACATGACATCCAATGAAGTGTTCTCATAGCGAGTCACGTCCGATACACAAAATCTCCATTTTGTACCCATGTGTAGATTCAATATCTCTATATGAATCCCTACACATGCTAGTCATTATCATATTACTTCAAGCTTAAAACCCAAAATAATATTTAACTAGGGACATTTAGAATACGTTATTTTAAGTTATTTATTATGAATAATTAAAACACATAATATATACATAATAAATTGGGCAATGCCTTTTATTTATTTATTAATTTCATGAAACAAGACTCAAAATTACAATCATCATATGATTAGCTTTTGGGCATTCACCAACACCTAGTGCCTACTCATGATTCATCCAATACATACGACATCCATCACTATACATATCCCACATCAAGTAAAGATACATGTATAAGACTCCATATAATTTCAATCCCAATTTAGGTCAAAAAATCCTAAATCATATGAGTTTACCAACAATATCCATCAATCTCATGTTATCACAAAAACATATCACTACAAGAAAAATGACCTTCAGAGAAGGTTTTCTTTTGTATTTAAAAGTTTGAAAAGCTTCTCTAAAGGTTTTAGATAAGCTTTTCACTTCCGTCAATAACCTTCCCTATATAACGGTAGCTAAAGGTTTTAGGGAGGGTCTTTGAAAGGTATATTTAAGTTAACCTTTAGAGAAGTTTTTTGGGGCTTTAGATACGCTTTCAAACCGTATCTAAAGTTGACTGGTTTATTTTAAAAAGCTTCTCTAAAAATATGTTTTTAGTGACGTTTTTTGAGCATCAATGACGGTTTTCAAGCATCACTAAAAGGTATCTTCAGAGAAGGTTTTTGGAAAAGCTTCTCTAAAAATATACACTTTAGTGACGCTTTATGTAAAGCTTCTCTAAAGGTATCCTTTAGTTACACTTTTCTCAACCTTCTCTAATTGTCATCTTTAGATACAAATAATCAAACTTTCTCTAAAAGTATATGCTTTAGTTACACTTTCTTATAAACCTTCTTTAAAAGGCATCTTTTAGTTACACTTACAAAAAATCATTTCCTTCTCTAAAGGGTGTCTATATTTACACACATATATATATATATATAGTACATATTTCATCTATATATATTATAATAAAATAAATAACAAGAAAAACAACATCAAAATCCTAAAACAATTTTTTTATATATTTGTCATAAAAGACAAGAACTTTTCAAAACAAACTATATGTTTCAATACATATGTTCAAATTTATCAAAAAAAAAAAAACACCTAGAATCATACAACAACCATCCAAGATCTTCAATGTCCCCATTCCTCTCTTCTAGCTACCTGTAACGAGTCAATAGGACATCAAAGCAACTTCATGTCATACCAGCTTCGAGACCTGATAAACTAAAAAAAAAAGTTCTTAGTCAGAGGCTACAAAGGCAAAAGTAATGATCGAGAATATGATGAAGAATAAGTTGTTAGTCAGAGGCTAATACAACTAATTTAGAAAAGATAACTCCAGGTTCCAGAAGCACCCAACGTATGAGACACTGTAATAAGGGATCGTTTACCAAACGGTTACCGGGCATCACTTACCTTTGGAATGAGCATGGCAAGGACCTAAAATCTTACCCATTAAGAGGTATAACAAGGACCAAGAACACCAAGTAAATACATCTGCTTCTTTGCATGTAGTTGGCACCCTCTTGCTAAATAGTTGGTGGTATATATGCCATACTGTCACTGGTTAGTACTGTATCATGAAGGCTAAAAAGAGCTCAAGAAGAATATAGAAAGATGAAGCTAGCACATAACCAAGCAGCGATATTTATCATGTCTCTAGACTTTAAGCACTTTGAGACCAATTTTTGCTGCTACTCCTTCTGACCCAAAATAAATTCATTGATTTACCATTCAAATAGCTTTAGAGCGACTAACTTTTCTAATCATCCTACTTTGTTTTTTTCACAAACAAAAAATTGTTTTTATCAGAATGAGAGGTGAAAAATAAAATGAATACACTAACATACCACGAAGAAGCAATTTGGGATTTATTCAAAAAAGGCTACTAGTTGCACTTCCTTAGCAACTGAAAACAATCAAAAGCATTAGTAGTAAAATTTGTTTCTAATGTGAAAAACCCAAAAATGGTATTAGCTATCGGCTATCCTATAGATAATGTCATCTAGCAAAATTTTACAGTTTTCATCAGAGGCAATTTCCCCTTTTATTGCCAACTGTATAAATGTTTATATGCTGGATCAGACGAAAATCCCCGCAATTATGAGTTATTTATTGATCATGTTTACCACCTAATGCAACATACTATTTAAGGATTAAAATCCAAGACTCTGAGGCTTATATGCAAGTTTTTGCTCATCGCCATCATATGGCAGTCGAAATGGAAAATGAGAGCAGTGTATCCTCAAGGTTGAGGAATCAAGTTTCTTGTTGTCAAACTTGTATCCTGCACAAGACCCCATTCTCCATGATCAAACCTCACGTCAAGAAATTCATAAAAAGCATGGAATTTGGTGGTTTTGTCAATGCTTTTCTGCACATATGTTTTTGTGAGTCAAATATTAGCACAATTCTCAAGTCCTACTTGTCCCTACATGAAAAGCATTGGCAATCATTTTTACGATTAAGTTGAAGATAGAGTGGAACCTTGAAGGGCTTCCAAAGCAGTTAAAGCACACTTGGCGTGTAAAAACTCAACAAAGGACAATACCATTGCCTTGTCCTCCGTCTGTAATTCACCAATCAGGTCATACATCAAATATGTCCAATATTTGAACAAACTTTATTAAGATTAAATATAAAGAGAAAACATGTTAAGAAATGGGGAAGACTTGCCTTTAATGCACATTACTAGAATTGCATATATCTACACAAATAATGTTCTCAGGTAACCCAAGACCGTATACACAAATAATCCTAGATTGGAAAAAGAAAGTTGTTGTCCTCCATATCTGGACTACAAAGACTAAAGAATACTACACAAAGGAAGAAACTAAAATATGTGAAAATATATGTACCTATTGTCTTTATTCTATTTATGAAAATATATGCAAGTTGTAATCTTTTGCATGAAAGAACCAGGAGGTTCTGATCTAACTTTGCTTCGTCACTCAAAAATAGATTTAATATGATCAAGAAATGGATGACATGACTTTGCCTAAAATCCTAGCAACAATCATCCACTGTGTACGTTATAACGCACTAGATGCAAGCATTTCATGCAAGAGATTAGTGACTGATACAGTCACTCGTCATCCATGGAACCTGTGATTAAATATGATATATTTCAAACTTTGTTTAAATTAATATTATTTGGAGAAAAAAAAAAGATTTGTAATCACTCCACAAATTCCAGCAGCAAGCACCTGGGCTTTGCATTTTTACACGTTTAAACCATGAAAGAAAACAAACTAACATCAAAGACTGCACAGGAACAACACTAGTTTCTAGGTAAGCACATAGATTTGAAAAGTACAGGTCACATTCAGTATCCATATTAGATCATTAAGTCACTTAGTTTCACACAATTCACAAGAATTATAAAATCCATCGGCTATAAACGGAAAATAAATCAACCCCAGGTATATTCAAGCAAATCATGGCGTATTCATGTAAATTCCCGAGAACTGATTTACACATAAACAATGATTTATATAAGTAAACTAGAACACGAACCATAATTTCGCTAACTAAACAAAAATTAAACATCTATTCAGACACTCATCATTATCCTTAAAATCAATTACAAAACACCAAAAACCGTGAAAAGCCTGGGATACAACTATGGAATTAATAACACGATATTAATGGTTGAAGTTGAAGATTGACATGTTTTCTTGTAGTGAAAAAACCTAAGTTGATTGATGAATTAAATACTTGTAGTGTTATTATTTCATCTGATTAGGATTATGGAGGAACAGTGAAAAGCCTGGGATACAACTATGGAATTAATAACATGGTATTATTGGTTGTAGTTCCATAGTCCAATTATACAATCAAAAGGAAGACATGTACCAATATGTAAAGCTTCTTATGTGGCTCGACGACACTCTCAGCTTAATAGCTTTGTTTCCAATGATAACATAGGAAAAATCATTCATTCATCAGAAATATTATATTTTCAAAGCAAAAGTTACTAGAACAATCCCAAGATAAAAACTCACTTGGGAGCTTTTCAGTTGGATTATGGAATCATATGGCAACATCTGGTGGAAATAGTGGCAAAAGAAAAGAGGGTGTGAGAAGTCATTTCCCCCCTCAGATGGGTAGTGACAAGAAGACAATATATGGTTAGTCTCACTGTTAACTGAACTTCTTACACGATCTTTCACCTATATATATACATATATATATATATATATATATATATATATATATATATATGAACATGCATACCATTAAGTAGATGACCACGAGGTAGATTTGGTTCTGGAAACTGAACATACGAAGTGCTTGTGGGATTCATCGGTACCGCTATTTATGTGGTTGTTGGATTCATCTCAGTTACTATTTAGTTTTTACTGCCAGCACAAAGATGCCATATATCATTATAATTGGAGTCTACATCATATATGCATGTTTATATATATATATATATATATATATATATATATATGAAGAACATGCATACCATTTCAGAGAAAGGGTAGTAACTGGTGGATTTGAAAATACCTCTGAATTATAATTAAGCTGTGAGTTTCTTTGTTTTGGGTATATAAGTATGTAACCGTTGACTGAGATAAAATAATTTGGGGGTGGCAAACAACTATGTTTAAGTGAATAATCAAGCCAACATCAAAGACACTGAGATAAAATTGAATAATCAAGCCAACATCAAACACTATATATATCAATTTTGGTAAAAAGGGTCATGCATTTGTTGATTCAAATAAGTAGACCAATAACCACAACAAAAGTTGGAACATGAACAAGTATAAACCAAGAATAACAGGAATAAAAATCAACATTAGTATTAAAAACCACATATTAACCAATAAATCTATTTGGTCGATCATCGATGAAAAGTATATCAGCATTAGTATTAAAAACCACATTTTATCTACAATTGATAAAATGAACCTGCTCTGGTTCCTGAACCACCAGCCTGTCAGCATCTCGTCTTGCAGCCCTCTAAAGCAGGAAAGACTTATATTGTTACATTAATATATGTTGGGAAATTCAGAAATGATCTCAAGTATGGTTAATGTTGCTTCAACATAATTACTACTGCCAGTTGAAGTTAATGCTGCTGATACAACTTAATGCTGCTCATCAAGAATTACTACTGCCAATACATCATGATTACTACTGCTAGTAGATTTTACTACTGCTAGTAGTTAGTACTGCTGGAGTTAGTACTGCTAGAACAAAGTTAAAACTGCTGAGCATGGTTAGTACTGCTCAGAGTATTAATGCTGCTTATAAGATGAAGATTCGTATGGCATGGATGACAGCTGGATTGAAGATATCTATGGAAGCTTAGAGATAATGATGGAAGATTATACTGAAGATCTTTTATTATTTTGTAATTATCTTTATATTCAGTATATGTATAGAATAGTTTGTTTTTCTTTCGATGTAACATTCATTCTGAGTTTTTAGCTTTGATAGAGAGAATCAACCTCAAGGTTAGAACCCTAATTCTAGAGAAGTAGAATTCGTATTGGTGAGTCTGTTCATAAATATTGAGGTTGTGTGTAAAAGCTTGTGACTTTCAATCATTAAATAAATTTTGCAAGTTGTTCATCATATTTACTGTTTTGTTTACTGTTTTATTGAATATCAAAGTGTTATTCCACAAACTTCTTTGATATTGTTTTCTGAGAGTGTATTCTTGTTAAGAATTAAGATCCTGACAAGTGGTATCAGAGCCTGTAGTCTCAGAAAACTTATTCATCATGGAAAACGTTGTTGAATCAAATAGTACCCTGGTCTCAAAGGTCCCAATGCTTAGATCCAATGAATTCGACATGTGGAAGATTAGAATAAAGCAATAGATTCTTCTCACTGATTACTCTATGTGGGACATCATTGAGAATGGCACATCTGATGCAGGAAAGATTGGTGCAGATGGAAAGAAAACTCCACCAAAGACAGATGCAGAAAGAAAGACAAGGCAGACAGAAATGAAAGCCTTAAGCACACTGCTCTTGGCCATTCCCAATGAATATCAACACCAATTCTGCAGTTGCACTGATGCACAGATGCTCTGGAATGCTCTAGAGAAGAGATTCTCAGGTACCAAAAGTACCAAGAGAAATCAGAAGGCCATACTGAAGCAACAGTATGAGAACTTTATGTCAACCAAGAATGAGTCCATGACTCAAACTTTTGACAGGTTCAACAAGCTAATTGGTGAACTGGCTACAGTTGGAGTACAAATTGATCAAGATGATCTAAACAGGAAGTTCTTAAGGTCCCTGGGTGATGAATGGACCATGTATACGATCTCTTTCAGACAGAATGATAAACTGGAAGAAAAGGAACTTGATGATCTATACAATGATCTAAGAGTTTTTGAATCTGCGGTAGAGGCTAAGAAGAAGCCTTCTGGGTATGTTCACAATGCTGCACTCCTATCAACATCAATTGATTCTACTTCCAACCCTGAATCAGTTAGTACTGCTAATGGAGCAAATCAAGAGAAAGGCACTGAATCTGTGTTTGAAGCCTTTATATCCAGTCATGGAAACTCTTCTCTAATTAATGATGACTTGGAAAAACTCCATCCAGATGATCTTGAAGAGATGGACATTAAATGGCAGATGGCCATGCTCTCTATGAGAGTAAAGAAGTTCATCAAGAGAACTGGGAGGAACAACTTCTCCCAAAGAAGAGAAGATGGAGCAGGTTTTGACAAGTCAAAGGTGGAATGTTATAAATGTCATCAAAAGGGACACTTTGGTAGGGAATGCAGAAGTGGAGTGTCTCACAACAACAACCACCAACAAGCACAGTCTGGAAGCTTCAATAATAACAAAAACTCTGCACAAGCCCTAGTCTCTCAACAAGGTATGGGGTTTGATTGGAGTGATCAAGCTGAAGAGGCTATCCAAAACCAAGCTCTAATGGCAGAGGTGTCTGATCTCCCAACAGAGGTAATTTCTAATCTTTGTTCTCAAAATTGCATTAACACTGTTAAAAAGGTACAGGGATCACAATCAGAACATGAGTGATGACCTTAAAAGATTAGAAAAGGACATAAAAGATTATGTAAGGATTGTTGAGAGGTTTGAAGATCAGATTAAGAGTTTTCAAGCTAATGAGCTTCAACATTCTTATGACACAAACTACTGGAAGTAGGAGAAGAATGACCTAGAACTCCAACTGACCAAATCTAAAGAGGAGAATGATAAGTTAAGAGGAGAGTTAGCTAAAGTCAAGCTTGATGTAGAAAAATTTTCCAATGCTTCTAAAGCAATGGACTCTTTACTACAAACTCAGATTCATGATAGACTGAGAAGAGGAATAGGGTACAATACCACACCACCACCCTACAACAACAACTACATCCCTCCTAGTTCAGACTTATTAGAGACAAAGGATAGAAAGGACCTGCCTCAGGGAGCCACTGAGATAGATCCCTTAGATGAAGTAGTTGTTAAGGATAAAACTGAGAAAGAAACTGTCAAGAATAAGGACAACACTGTGAGTGGTGAGATTCCTATAGAAAATCACATAGTTACCAATGAGGAATGTGGAAAGAATTGGGTCAAGTCCAATGAGATAAAGAAGACTGAGGGAAAGAATAAGAAGGTTCATTATAAGCAGACCACTATTGTGAACCCTATCCCTTGCAACAAGTGTTAATGCAATAAATCTGAGCCCCAACAACATGATAAAAAGAGGGGTAATCAGAGAAACTAGAATAATATGTGGGCACAAAAACAAGGGATTGATCTGAGTAAAATCAATAGACCAAAACCCTGTTTTATTTGTGGAAAGATTAATCACATTGCCAAATACTGCTATTTCAATCCTATGAACCAAAGGCTGAATTTTCAGAGACCTACTCAAAAACCCTTTGGTTATAGGAAGAAAGAAAAGAACCTTATGGCTAAGAAAGTTGTCAAATCTAAAAGCCACATGAAGAAAAAGAATGTGGAGGACAGTGTCAAGATCTGGATACCTAAAAGCACTAAAACTGTTAGTACTGCTACCACAAATAGTGCTGCTGACAGTGATAGTGATGCTAGAAGCAATAGTACTGCCAACAAGGTTAGTACTGCCAAACCTGTTAGTACTGCTAACTCTGTTAGTACTTCTAAAGATAGTGCTGCTTCTAGTATTAGTGCTTCTAGACCAATAATCTTGACAAAGTACTCAAATACTAAGTGTTCTGATTTTAAAAACCTCATCAAAAAGGAATGTAAGTATTTTGATGAGAAAGGGAGACCCAAGACCACTTTGGCTTGGGTTCCCAATCAATACTAATTGTCTAATCTTATGTGCAGGGCAACCAACAGCTCAAGGGGAAGAGCATCTGGCATGTTGATAGTGGTTGCTCTAGGCACATGACAGGGAACATGTCTTGCCTCAAGAACTTCAAGAAGATTGATGGTGGGCATGTTGCTTTTGGGAATACTCCAGATGGAGGTAAAATCAGTGGTTAAGGTGATGTGACCAAAGGTAAAATGACCTTTGAAGATGTTTTCTATGTTGAACAGTTAAGGTACAACCTGTTAAGTGTATCACAGGTTTGTGACAAACAACATAGTATACTGTTTACAGATTCTGAATGTATTTTCCTTGCTCCTGGATTCAAGGTAGTTGATGAAAACATGATACTACTAAGAACCCCCAGAAAGGACAATGTATGTTGTTTAGATATAGAAAGTGTTCCATCTGATTCATCCCTAAATTGTCTTGTTTCAAAAGCTTCTCTGGATGAATCATCACTTTGGCACAGAAGGATGTGTCACATGAACTTCAAAACAATAAATAAGCTGGTTAAAAACAACCTTGTAAGAGGTTTACCTTCTAAAGTCTATTCATGTTATGATCATTGTGTTGCTTGTCTTAAAGGCAAACAACACAAAACTTCTCATAAGTCCAAAGAGGTGAACACAATCTCTAATTCTCTTCATTTATTGCATATGGATCAGTTTGGCCCTACAAATATTGTGAGTATAGGTAAGAAATCATACTGCCTAGTTATTGTTGATGATTACTCTAGATTTACTTGGGTATATTTTCTAAGAACTAAGGATGAGACAAGTGGACTGATCAAATCCTTTATTCTAAGAATTGAAAACAAAACTAATCAAAAAGTAAAAGTCATTAGGTCAGACAATGGTACTGAATTTAAAAATATTGACCTAAACACCTTTTGTGAGGAAAAAGGAATTGAGAGACAATACAGTGCTCCTAGGACTCCACAACAAAATGGTGTTGCTGAGAGAAGGAATAGGACACTGATTGAGGCTGCTAGATCTTTGTTAGCTGATTCTAAGCTTCCAATAACTTTCTGGGCAGAAGCAGTTAATACTGCTTGCTATGTCCAAAACAGAGCACTAGTAGTCAAGCCTAAGAACAAGACACCTTATGAGCTTTTTAATAAAAGAAAACCCTTTATTGGATTTTTCAAACCTTTTGGGTGTCCGTGTACTATTCTTAATACTAAATCTCACCTCGGAAAGTTTGATAGCAAGGTTGATGATGGTTTTCTTGTTGGTTACTCATCTCAAAGTAAGGCCTACAGAGTTTTTAATACTTCTTCTAGAATAATTGAGGAAAGTGACAATGTCAAATGCAATGAGAACACACCAAATCCTATTGGGTCTGGTCCTCAGTGGTTGTTTGACATTGATTCACTAACTAACTCTTTTGGTTTCAGTAGTGATGATTATGCAGGTTCAGGAAGTGGAGGATCAGGGGCTACACAAGTTCAAGACATTATACCTTAGTCTGTGATCTTTCCTATGCCTATAAAAGAACCTGTTGAATTCTGTGAAAAGGAGACTATAACTGAGCCAATACAGAGTGAAGAAGAAAGAAGAGAAGAGGAATCTTCAGTGCATAAAGAGCTAGAAGTAGCTGAGGTGATCCCCTCAACTGACTTAAATGATTCCAATCTAGAGGAGGGAATCCATGAAGAACCTAGTTTTCAGACTAGAACACAAAATAATCATCCTTCAGAGCTAGTAATAGGAGACATATCTTCTCCTATGATTACAAGGAATCAAAGCAGACTTCAAGAGCTGCAGAATCAACAACACACAGTACTCTCCTGCTTTCTATCCCAGATTGAGCCTAAGAAGGCCTATGATGCAATGAAGGATTCAAGTTGGATAGAAGCCATGCAAGAGGAGTTACTTCAATTCAAGCTACAGGATGTTTGGGACTTGGTGGACCTTCCAAAAGGTCATAGAGCTATAGGCACCAAGTGGATTTTCAGGAACAAAAAGGATGAGAGAGGTATTGTGATCAGGAACAAAGCAAGGCTTGTGGCACAAGGGTACACCCAAGAAGAGGGCATAGATTATGATGAAGTGTTTGCTCCAGTGGCAAGGGTAGAGGCAATTAGGCTGTTCTTAGCCTATGCCTTATACATGAAGTTCAAGGTCTATCAAATGGATGTAAAGAGTGCCTTTCTATATGGTACAATTGATGAAGAAGTATATGTCTGTCAGCCACCTGGTTTTGAAAATCCTTCATATCCTGACAGAGTATACAAGCTGAAGAAAGCACTCTATGGTCTACATCAAGCCCCAAGAGCATGGTATGACACTCTGTCTACCTATCTCTTGGAGAATGGGTTTGAAAGGGGCATCATTGACAAGACCCTTTTCATTAAAAGAAGTAAGAAGGACATCCTATTAGTTCAGATCTATGTGGATGATATCATATTTGGATCCACAAAAGATCAGATATGTAGAGACTTTGAAGAGTTGATGCACAAGAGCTTTAAAATGAGTTCAATGGGTGAACTTACCTTCTTCCTTGGACTTCAGGTGAAACAGCAGTCAGATGGGATCTTTATCAGTCAATCAAAGTATGTGTAAGACATCCTGGAGAAATATGGTTTAAAAGACTCAAAGCCAGCAAGCACACCAATGGAAACTCACAAACAGATCACTGCTGATCTTGAGGGGGAGGATGTTGATGTCCATCTATATAGATCAATGATTGGATCTCTAATGTATCTCACAGCCTCAAGACCAGATATCATGTTTCCAGTATGTGTATGTGCCAGATTCCAAGTCAATCCAAAATAATCACATCTTCAAGCTGTGAAGAGGATTTTCAGATACTTAAGAGGGCAACCTAAATTAGGTCTTTGGTATCCATATGAATCTTCATTCGACTTGATTGCATATTCAGATAGTGACTTGGGTGGTGCTAACATGGACAGAAAGTCTACTTCAGGGGGATGTCAACTTTTGGGTGCAAGACTAGTATCCTGGCAGTGCAAGAAACAAACCAAAGTGTCCTTATCAACAACAGAAGCTGAGTATATTGCTGCTGCAAGTTGCTGCTCTTAGGTTCTATGGATTCAAAATCAGATGCTGGACTATGGGGTAACATTTCTTCACACTCCAATCTTTATTGACAATAGCAGTGCTATAAGCATTGTCAACAATCCAGTCAAGCACTCTAAAACAAAGCACATTGAGATCAGGTATCACTTTATCAGAGATTGCAATCAAAAGAAGCTCATTCAAGTTGCCAAAGTTCATACTGACAACCAGTTTGCAGATCTATTCACTAAAGCTTTTGATGTGGGTAGATTCACTTTCTTGGTCTCAAGTGTGGGCATGATCAACTCTGAATGATCTCATTTTTTAAAAGTGTTCCTATACCTGCTATTTTGGTTATTTGTGTACTGCTAATCATCTTTCACAGGAAGTTATTGCCTTGATCAGACCTTCATAAGCTTCAAAAAGAGTAAGTATAGTTAATACTGCTCTCAGTTAATACTGCTAGTTAGTTAATACTGCTCTCAGTTAATACTGCTAGTTAGTTAATACTGCTAGTTGGTTAATACTGCTCTCAGTTAATACTGCTATTAGTTAATACTGCTCTAGGTTAATACTGCTTATGTCCCATACACTATAAATACCCTTTGACCGCCTAAAAGTTCATAACGACTCTTTGCATACTGATCACTTGCTCTCTAACACTTTTCTCTCAAGTATCAAGTATTTCAGGCAAGAACATTCAAGTTCAATGGCATCCATGGCATTCATCGACGAGCACAATGAAATCGCGATGCTCCAAAAGCCAAAGCAAGCTACAGGATTTCATCAGATAGTGGATTTTCTGAAGAATAGCCATATTGCCAATGCTCTAACTGTGTCGCCAACAATATACATAGAGCATCAAAGGCAATTCTGCGCGAATGCTACCATAATCACAGAGAATGGTGTGCAGTTTCTGAAAACAAGGGTGTGTGACAAACCCTTGTATGTTACTGAAGAGGTGATACGCATCAGTCTACGTCTAGACGATGCTGAAGGTATTACTTCTCTTCCTAATGAGGACTTGTTCTCAAATTTATCAAGAATGGGGTATGGAGGCCAGTTGGGTGGTTTTAAATTCTCAAAAGCAAAATTTATACCCAATGGCGTTTTCTTGTTCATACCCTTATGCATTGCATCTCTAAAAAGACTACTGGATGGAGTGAGTTTAGCAGTACCATTGCTTATGACTTGGTCTGCTTGGCCACTGCCAGAAAGTACAATTTTTCTAAAATGATTTTCAATGATCTTGTCTCAAACCTGGGAAGTAAAAAGAGTTTTTATATGTACCCCAGGTTTGTACAAGAAGTTATAACACACGAATTGAAGGATATGCCTCACTTTGATGAGGTATATGTACCAAAAATTCCCAAAGGTAAGGTCTTTTCAAACATAAAGAGATCCCCTTTGGACTCGGAAGGAGTTGACACCCCATTGTTCTCTACAATGATGGTGGTGTCCCACACTGAAGAAGGTATGGCAGCAGGGTCAAGGCCCTCATTAGACCATCCCACTGCTAGCCAATCCCAACCTTCCCACTCTATATCAATCCCCCAGTCTCTAATTCATAAGCCATCTTCTCCTATCACCCAAACCTATATCAGGAAAAAGGTAAAGAAGGCTCATTCCCTTCTTGTACCATCACCCACTGAGCCTTTAAACCCTCTAAGGGAGAATTCTCCTTTAGAGAATATCTACAGGGAAACCACAGGGGTGTCTCCCAACCCCAAGGAGGTGCTCACTGAGAAGATGGTTGAGCATATGGGTGATCAGGCTGCCACTACTCCTGCTAACACAGAGGAGGACAGTGGTAACATAAATTAGACCTCCCCCATGGAAACTTTGAATGAGCAATCATTCAAAGGTCCCTGGTGCCAAGAAACCAAGGGGGTGGATAGTGCTTCTGCTAGGCAGAAGACTTCCACTACTAAAAGATCCAATGATCCTTCAAAAGGGGGTAACACTCCTGGAGAAGGTGAGGACATATATAACTATCAAGAATTGATGGATACAATGGGAAACATCAACCTAGATGTTATCAAACAAGGAGCTGACATAGAAGAAATGAAGCTGGTAATCTTGTCCCAACAAATGCAAATTACCAAACTCAAGAAATTGGTGATGAAACTAGTCCAGAAAAAGAAGAAGAGACAATTTGTGCTAAGGAGAAGAAAATCAGGGGATGATGCTCCCAAAAAGGGGGAGTCAGAAGCTGAGTTCACAATGGAAGAAGCTACAGATAAGGGGGAGAAACAATGAGTTGAGGGGGAGCTTGATGGAATAAGTACAGAAAGGGTACAAGAAGTGGAAAAAGATTCAGAGGGTGTACAAGAAGCAGAAACTGTTAATGCTGCTGAACTAAGTGAAGCAGCAGAAATGGTGAAAGAAGTATTAAGTGATCTTCAGAGCAGAAATTTGGAAGAACTTGAGACAGTAGAAGCATTAATCAAAGCCAAGCATGATACTCCCAAGGTCAATTCAAAGGCCAAAGGAGTTGTCATCAAAGACAATGTTGAAGCTGTCAAGAAAGTTAGTATTCAGAAAGTGATGAGTAAAGAAAAAGGCAAAGCAAAGCTAGTGGAATCTGATCAACCAATGAAAAAGCAAAAGTTGATTGAGTCAGATGAAGCTCTGGCTAGAAAGATACAAGTTGAACTTGAAGAAGCAGAAAATGTGCAAGTGGAAAAGGATAGAGAGATAGCAAAAGCAATGGCTACAGAACTGAATAAAGCCTATCAACAAAGTCTTGAAACAGAACTAGCCAAGAAGAAAGCCACATCTCTAAGGAAGAATGCTGAAAAGATCAAAATGGCTACAAAGAAAAGATAAAGACAACTTTCAAAAACATACCTTGGTGCTCAAGAGAGAAAGAAAATGATTACTTTCCTCAAGGGTGCTGTAAGTGTCAAAGTGGAAATGTTCTCAAAGATGTCTTTTGAGAAAATCAAAGGGCTGTATGATGCAGAAATGATCAAGCTTCAGGGGAATGAAACGACAAGGGTAGAAATGGAGAAAAGGATGAAAGAAAGCAATGACTTGTTGATACAAAAACCTTTTCCAGATGAGCAAGAAACTCCAAAGAAGGAGGCCACTCTTGGTGAAAGTCTAAGGACTCTTAAAAGAACCAAGATGGTGGCAAGAAGAAAGATAACCAAGAAGCGTTAAATAACTGAAGGAGAGGCTGAGAAAGTTGCTGAAGAAGAAGGGGCACCTGAGTCATCTGAAAAGAAAGAGCCTTCAAGTACTGATGATGTAAATATGTACGTGGTAGTGATGGACAAAGTGCCTGAACCAATTTCAGCAGAACCTGTTGGTGTAAAGCCTCCTGAAGTTATTCACTGGGATACATTGACAGTGGATGGAAAGGAATACATAAGGCTTAAGAGGAAGGATGAAAAGTATGAGGTATTCAATACTTGGGCCAAGATTGTCAGAACATGCTCTAGGTCTGATATAAAAGAAATGTTTGAAATAGGGATGAAGTTGTATGCAGATCAGTTAAAAGCTCCAGGGATTTCAATTACGAAACTGGTGATGGAGTATCTGTGTATGATGTTCAAACCTGAAGAAGTGGAGCATGTGATAAGAAGTGTGTTTCAAACAGTCAACAATTGGACTCTATATGAAACTAGTGGAGTATATGCAGTGACTTTGGATAGAAATCACATAGAATACTTCCTAGTGGATAGAGTATACAACCACAGCAGACTGAAGCTTCATGCAATGTTGAAGAAGAAGCTTGGATGTGTTGAAAACTCAAAAATGGCCAAGTATCTGATTCAGAGAATGATCAATCAAAGTTTGGGGCTAAATGTTGATACAGGGATCTGAAGAATGGTATTTTGGGAGATCCTGAAGAACTTGACTTCTCTTCCTAAAAGTCAAGTTAGGGGGAGATTGTTGGGAAATTCAGAAATGCTCTCAAGTATGGTTAATGCTGCTTCAACATAATTACTACTGCCAGTTGAAGTTAATGCTGCTGATACAACTTAATGCTGCTCATCAAGAATTACTACTGCCAGTACATCATGATTACTACTGCTAGTAGATTTTACTACTGCTAGTAGTTAGTACTGCTGGAGTTAGTACTGCTAGAACAAAGTTAATACTGCTGAGCATGGTTAGTACTGCTCAGAGTATTAATGCTGCTTATAAGATGAAGATTCGTATGGCATGGATGACAGCTGGATTGAAGATATCTATGGAAGCTTAGAGATAATGATGGAAGATTATACTGAAGATCTTTTATTATTTTGTAATTATCTTTATATTCAGTATATGTATAGAATAGTTTGTTTTTCTTTAGATGCAACATTAATTCTGAGTTTTTAGCTTTGATAGAGAGAATCAACCTCAAGGTTAGAACCCTAATGCTAGAGAAGTAGAATTCGTATTGGTGAGTCTGTTCATCAATATTGAGGTTGTGTGTAAAAGCTTGTGACTTTCAATCATTAAATAAAGTTTGCAAGATGTTCATCAGATTTACAGTTTTGTTTACTGTTTTATTGAATATCAAAGTGTTATTCCGCAAACTTCTTTGATATTGTTTTCTGAGAGTGTATTCTTGTTAAGAATTAAGATCCTGACAATATATCACGTGTTTGATTCACCTTTATACATAAAAGAAATAAATACATAAACAATGTCACGTATTCACCTTGGAAACCAATTACGGAATTCATCCCAGGAAAGCGACAAACCTCTTCCGCATTCTCAAATAAGATATAAGTTGGGAGTTGATCAGGTGTTCCTGTACATATTTTATTTAAAGGATCAGTTAACAAATACTAAAAGATGATTCATAATAATATTAATAACTAAAAAATATCACACCAAGAAAGATTCCAAATCTTGAAGCCATATTCGAGAAAAGTCCAAGATCAACTACTCCAAAAGATATGTTTTGTTTGAGAAGTTGTTGCACGAAAATGAAATGATGAGGATGATATACATACAGTAGAAACAACAGATGTAAATGGAATACTTTTCTCCTATACTCACGTAATGGAGAGTTCTGGGAGAACACGGCTCGTGCTAATGAAAATAGATGAAACCGAAGAGCGAAATTCCACCTGCCAAAAACAAGCAGATCAAGAGACCCAAATTATTATATGAAATTCATAGATAAGATTGATGACCACTAGGCCATATATGGTTATAAGAAATATTTATGTTCAAAATATATCCTTCAAGGAAAGATATCCAAAAATCATAAGATATCTAAAATACACATATAAACTTAAACATGTGTTTAGAACTTGGTAACTTGCACAATTGGAGTGGAGTAAACAATATCATTCAGATTTTAAGTACCATGCATAAGATAAAATCTCTCCATCCAACTGTAAGTTTCATCAAATGCATCAATACAAAGATATCAACAACATCGCGAGACTAACCAGCTAAAATCTTGATGTACCACCTCCAGTCAGTAAAGATTCCAACTGCACGGGTGTTAATTGAGTTGAAGAACCTACATCACATCATAAGAAAACTTGTAACCTGGAACTTCAGATAAGTGCAAGATCAAAAACATGGGATTTAAACCAAAATCTTTTAATAAATTCACAAACTACCTTTTTGTGAAATTTTCCCCATCAGTCCTGAGACTAAATCGATTCAGGCTTCACGTTCATGGCAACCAAAAGGAACGTACAAGATATAAGTCTCTCCTGAAAGACTTCTATAACATGACCACATCACATCAATTATAACCTTAAGCCATGATGCCGTAACCTAACGCCCTATCAACGTAATGTTGCATCTTCTAAAAACTCAAAACATTATTATTATATATTGTATCACACTTTCAGATACAAGGTTGCATTCTTACAAATTAAGCAGCTATGGCTGGTTGCCAGCGATCTCAAAACCCCCACCCTCCTCCAATCATTCAATTAGATCGAAGAAAACATAGGACACAAACATACTTCACCAAATCATTACATGGCATACAAAAAACTAGCTAAGCAAACAAGAAACTACAACTACATGACGTCGATAGATAACGATGATATAAGTATCCAAAAACAATCTTAAGCCATCAACTTCCATAAAAGGTCTGATTCATCATACAAGGATCATGCTAATACATAGTCAAGGAAGCATTAATCAATTATATAAACAAAATGATCCACATTCTTGTTGCCAATATTAGTCAAGAAGTCCAATGCAACTCTTAACACTATTGTAAATTCAAATCATATAGTCAATCAGAAATGCAAATGACAAGGACAAAACAGAAAGGAGAAGCCACATAAATCTTGAGTCTGTACCACAATCTTGCACAAATAATAGAGTAGAGATGATTTAATCCTTGTCGTCTCCCATCTTCTTGATATCATATATATGATTCAGGTACAATTTTATACTTCTCATCATATTCGATTTCGAATTCAATTATCAAAAGAAACATGGTGAAACTAAGATATATGCGTCGATAGCTAATGAAAGAAGAGGCAGATCAAAGGCACACATCAAACACATCGAACATCAAATTCCAAATCATTACCACATCAAGCATAGGGTAGAACTGGGGGTTACCTTTCCAATCGAACAATGGTGGTCGATTTTCAATCGGAGAAGGAGGAACCACCAAATCAGATGGAAGAGGCGAGGAATTAAAGCGTTTGGCGATGGTCTCGACCGCCATGGGAGGCAAGAGACCGACATTGGTACAAAACTAGGGCTCGGTCTGATTGATTTTCGATCACACTTTCTTATATAATTTTAATTTCTTCCAAAAATCTTTAGATACGCTTATCAAAGTTATGGAAGCGTTACTAAACTCTTTTATCCAGTTTTATTTTATTTAAAAAACTTTTACTTTTTTAGGGACACTTAAATAACCGTTTCTAAAGCTTTGGTTTCTACTTTTAGAGACGTTTTTCTTAAGAAGTGTCTCTAAAACCTCTAGAGACATTTTTGATAATGTACCCATTGACTCAAAATCCTTCTCTAATAGTCTCTTGAGCTTTAGTTACTCTTTTTTACTTTTGTTATCTCATTCCTTCTCTAAAATGTATCTTTAGATACATTTTCAAAACCTTCTCTAAAAGTTCCTTCTCTAAAACTCAATTTTCTTGTAGTGTATCCCAAATATTGCCAACAATAACCTTGACAAAGCCCATATAATGAATGGTGACCAAAACTCCAATAATTACCAAACGTAGAAATATATAGGTCAAACTTATCTGGTGATTAACATGATGAGAAAGAACAAGATATGATAATAGAAAGCATATAAAGACATGTATCTCATTTTAAAATGGTTAGAAAACTCACAATCTAGGTTTTATAGAAAACCCTAGAAACTTGCAAAATACTAGAAATGAGGACGGAGAAGGTAAATGATCTTGAGACTTGAAATCCTTAGCTAAGATCTTTGGTTGTTGAAGCTTGATTCTTGCAATGAATGTGAAGAAGGTAGCTTGAAGGCTCTTAAATATGAGCTTGAAGAGTATTTAGTGAGGAGAGATCTTTGAGAGAAAGTAGATGGAGGAAATAAATGAGAAAGAGGTTGATTTCTCCTTTTTAATCGTCAGAGGCCACGCGCTGTTAGTGGCGCAGTTGAACCCGCGCGGGGAGGCTCGCCGACCTCTGGAGTCGCGAGAGAACAGAGCTCCGTGCGGCTTTTGGCACGACTTCACTCACGCGGCCACCTGCACGGGACACTGTACGCTCCGCTCTTATCCTCGATCAAAAGTCGGGGTGTTACAAAAAGTGATAGTGTATGCGTCGCGACAAATCAAGGACCACGAGAAGAACTACCCTACACATGACTTGGAATTGGCGGCGGTGGTAGTTGCGTTAAAACTATGGAAAAACTATCTCTACGAGACGAAGTGTACACTCTTCACCGACAACAAAAGCTTGAAGTAAATATTTGAACAAAAGGACCTCAACATGCAGCAAATAAGGTGGTTAGAACTTTTGAAGGACTATGATTGCGAGTTGCTTTACCACCCCGGTAAAGCCAACGTGGTGGAGGATCCATTAGACTGGAAGAATTATGGGAGCGAAGTTAAGGTAACCCTTTCTAGAATCGACGTGATATCAAGCCTAGTGGAGGACATGAAAGCAAGTCAAAACGAAGCACTTCGTGAAGAAAACCTTAAAGCTGAAATCACGGTGAAGCAACGAGTGCTACTAATGGAAGATAGCCGCGACCTTAAACTATTTCAAGGAAGGATTTGGTTACTTAAGATTGGAGGGATCCGTAAGTTTCTCTTGGTGGAAGCTCAAAAATCCAAATACTCTATACATCCCAGTAGCACCAAGATGTATAGAGTTTTAAAGTTGCACTATTGGTGGCCAGTAATGAAGCTCAATGTGGCTAACTATGTGGAAAGGTGCGTTACTTTCCTTCAAGTCAAAGCAGAACACCAAAGACCCTATAATAGTTTGCAACCATTGGCCATTTCGGAATGGAAGTGGGAGCATATCACAATGGAGTTCGTTACCAATCTACCAAGAACCTTGAGGGGCCATGATGCTATTTGGGTGGTGGTGGAAGTAGAAAATTGGTTATTCTATTGTGCCTATTTTCTTTGATTGATCCTGCCACTTAGAACTCAGGACTCTTCGACGTAAGTTCCTTGGCTTGGACAGGGCATTTAGCCCTACTTCCCCCACTTTCATCTATCATTTTTCTACCTTCCACTATCAAGAGCTAGACCTGAATTCCTTATCTGGATTCCAGTCTACTAAGGACAGTTGGCTCAGACACTGGCTTTGAGTTCGGACTTCCTTCTTTCTATGACCTCACGAAGAGCATGCACTTTTTGGCTATGGTAGAGACGTTGCCGACGAGCAAATTAGCCAAGCTCTATATTGATGAAGTCGTATCGCGTCATGGTGTTCCAATATATATAGTTTCGGATCGGGGTAGCAGGTTCACTTCTAAGTTTTAGGATGGTCTATAAAAGGAGTTGGGCACGAAGGTCAAGCTGAGCATGACCTATCATTGTCAAACTGACGGTTACAGTGAGAGGACGATCCAAACTCTCGATGACATGCTTCGGTTGTGTGTTATAGATTTTGGGGACAATTGGGATTCGTATCTACCTTTAGTGGAATTCATCTACAATAATAGATATCATTCGAGGATCGAGATGGTACCGTTTGAAGCATTATATAGATGGAAATGTAGAACACCGGTGTGTTGGCTCGAGGGAGGAGAAAAGCAATTCGCGGGACCGGAAATTGTGCAAGAAACAACAGACAAAGTGAAGAGTATCCGAGAGTGTTTGAAGATTGTGTGTCCCAATAAATAATCATTCAATCAAGCAAACATATAATCAATACAATAATGCAAACCTGATACGATTAATCAAACGATTCAACAGGTTACAAACTTGAAGAAATCGAAGTCTCTCTCTCTCTCTCTGTTTCTTGTTCACGACACCAACACCACACACAACCTCTCTCTCAATAGATTAATTTCTCAATTACTCTCTCTTAACCTCTAACCCATTACCACTAAAACAAAACTAATATATTCTTAGGCCACATTTGCCAAATGTGCTTGGCTTAGCTTGGGCCCAACAACTAAAACAAAACTATTAACTAAAATATAAAGCCTAATAAATAAAATACTTAAACAGACTTTGACTATTTATTACAAAAGAACCCTAGACTATTTGTTGAGACGACTTTATCAGCTTTGACTTCAGTTTTTCCGTCTTCAGATAATTATGATCTTGCATCCAATAAATATGTGCTTTAACAATCTCCCCTTTGGATCAAGATCATTCTTTAAGCTCAGAAAAAGTAATCTTGCTCTTTGTCTTCAGAATGTAGCAATCTCCCCAATCGATGAGAATATCTTTTGGAAAGAAATTATCTCCAGATTCAGCTCGGAATGCTTTAGCAAATCATCTTCAAGGAAAATTTCTTCATTTCAGCATATCTTCAGAATATCTTCAATTTCTTGATTGACGCTTCTCCCCCTTTTTGATGAAAAGAGCAAAGAGTTCATCAAAACCTGTCTTCAAGAAATTTCTTCCACCATTGATCTTGCAAACAGAACCACTGATTATCCGCCAATTCATAAAGATGTGCATCCAGATCTTTGCAAATCCAGACAAAATAGAAAGGTAACACCTGAATCAACAAATGAACCAGTTAAAATTCTCTGTCAGTAACACAAAGTCACTGTGTGTAACGAATACACAATATAAAGGAGCTTTTATGATGTTCACTCCCCCAGGGCTTCCATTCAATCATCGAAACACCACAAAGGCAATTTCTATGAACGTTATGACAAAGAAACAAATTCTTTGTGTGTTCGTGCAAGTGATAGAATAAACTAAGCATATGAGGATTGCTTAAAAGGGTCAAAAAGTGTAAAGCAATGAGATAAGTAGTTAAACATAGACTCAATGTGCATTAGTGAAGTTTGAAGGTGGGGGCAGACTTCCTTCTTTTCAATATCCAGATTTTCCAAATGAATATCAGATAGCATATGTGTTGCGTCCCCTTTTGAAAATGAAACATTTTCTTGTTGAGAAGAAGATGAGTAGCTGGTGGGGTAATGTCAAGAGTTGGCATGGGCTAGGGGCCTGTTTCAATAATGTTCACTAAATAGATGTGAAGCATTAGAAATGTGGCTGCCCGGCTCAGAAAGTAGTTGGTGCAGAGTTTGATATTCTTTTACTCTGATCTCTCACCCTGTTTCTTTTAATCTTTTAACTCACAGCTAACCAAACTCTATTTTAACAATTTCTCTCATCACACATCCCACACTCATTTCTTTTGACTCCTCACATTCAATCACTAAAGGATTAACTTCTTGGGTAGGAAACACTAGTTAACATGAATCCATAGAATTTTCTTTTAAAGTCCTAGCACACTGATCCCATGTTTTCCTATGAAGCATATGATGCTCATGTGATTTAACTTGATCAGTTAAAGCTCAATGATGAAGAAGAAAACATTTAAAAGCACACTTCCAATTCAAGAAATCTGTTTGAGAATCGGGAAGTGGTTTGAATATTTAAGAACATGTTTTCTTATGATTGAAAGTTGTCCTTCTTTCAACCGTAAAGGAGATGAAGATTAAGAATTATACCTTTCGAGTACAGTCTTACATCTCACGAAGTCAAGCTTAAAGTCATAAATATATGATCTTTGAAGCATCTCTCAACCTACAAAAGTCTAAAAGTCTAGTTAAAGTAACTTTATTCACTGAAATTGAAATGACTTAAAGCAGTAAAACAATTAATGTACGAGTTCTGATCAGAGACAATCAGAAGTCATAATTCTTTTACTCCCCCTGAAATTATGCATCAAAAAATTATCAGGTATAAGATATGCATTAACTCCCTCTTAAATGTTGATCATCATATCTGTTGGATGCATAACATTTCAGACAAAATATGTACTCCCCCTTGAAGGTTAATTTCCTCATTGGAGTATTGAAGTACAGTCTCTTATCAGCACAAGAGTAAGGTCTTTTGATCACTGAAGTACGAGTCCTAAACTGTTGTGTTTAGAAGTCAAACTTCGTTGAAGTACGGGTTCTAAGCTGATGTACTTAGAAGCCTTCGCTCTCTTATCCCCCTTTGACAGTAAGTGCCTGCAACACAGATTCAT
This sequence comes from Arctium minus, assembly GCA_954870635.1. Taxonomy (NCBI): domain Eukaryota; kingdom Viridiplantae; phylum Streptophyta; class Magnoliopsida; order Asterales; family Asteraceae; genus Arctium; species Arctium minus. The sequence continues at coordinate 151,904,812 of OX941081.1, forward strand.
CCTTTTTCTTTGGTACCCACTGGTATTTGGGTTCATGTTTGTTAGTTGCAGTTCTTATGGGAATAACAGAGTAAGAACCATACCAGAAATGATCACTTGTTTTATGAACAAGATCATGTGTACGATAGTAAGAATAATAGAATTGCTTACCTGACAACCTGATTAATTGATCTCTCATGTAGATATGTTCAGGTTTACCTTTATGCGCATTGTTCTTCTCGGCATTATGGTTATGTACACATGACTTCTTTCCTTTCTCATCTTTCTTCTCAATTTCAACTGGTTTCTTTTTCCAGACCAATTCTTCTTCTTCGTAACTTCTTCTTCTTCTTCTTCTGTATGTATCTGAAAAATCTACATTGTCATCAAAGAAAATGTTAGTAGTACGAATCTGATCAAATGAATTGACTAACCTTCTTGAAGAAACATATTTCAAATGTGAGCTTGAGGCTGTCTTTTTGAAGTCAGCTGAATTATTCCTAGGTGTGTGGAATTGTGACTCTGGAGTCGTTTGCTCAGTCACCACCACCTTTGAAACAATCTTTTCCAGCTCTTTAATCTTTGAAGCAAAGCTGTCTCTTTCTTTAACAAGTTGGTCAATCTTTTTCTTGAATTCAGACTTCGCTTTTTGATCTTTCAAGGCACTTTCAGATAATTCAGATAGCTTGACAGTCAGCTTTCTAATCTCAGTTTCAAAGAAATTTCTCTCTTCTTCAAATCACTTCTCAGCATCATTTCTCTGGCCGGATATTTCTTTAAAGAATCCAGCGTTCTTCTGTTCAATGGTCTTCTTGTCTTTGGCAAACTTTTCCCTTTCCAGAATAATTACTTTCTCAAATTCAAAAGTCTTTTGAGAAAGCTTTAAACATTTCAGCTCAACCAGTTTCTTTTCGTCTGCACATTTGCTTGAAAAATCTGAAAACTTCTTTACAAATGCTTTCTTTTCAATCTCAAAAACAGATCTCTCTTTGGCCATATTTTTCTCCAGATCAGATATCTTCTTTTAAAGATCAGCATTTACACTCTCCAAATCATTAACTTTCTCATTATTCTCAACAGAATCTAGTTTCTGGATTTGAGCTTCCGAGGCAGAAATCTTTTCTTTTAGTTCAGAGTTCTCAAATTCCAGAAACTTTACTCTTGAAGACAACTTTGGTCCTGTCTCAATCTTCTCAATATATTCCCATAACAGTTTTCCTGTAGCCTTTTTACTGTCTAATGTAAAAAAAATCTCTTTTGAAATCTCTTCTGACATTCCTTTCATTAGGAAAAATCGAGCTAATCTGTCAGCTTCATATCTTTTTCTTTGCTCGTCTGAGTACATATCAAGTGGTAATGGAAGCTCTTTTTCTTCTCTTTCTCCATTCTTCTTTATAACAGTAAAAACTTTCCTTGGAGTTGTCATACTCCCTTCCCTCAGAGATAGTCTAATAAGATCCCTTAATGCATGTCTGTTAATGAAATCCAGGAACTGATTTTTCCATTTTTCATACTCTCCTCTGAAAAGTACTGGTGGATTCTCATTCGTACTGATTGAAGGAGTTTAACTAGAATTCATTCTGATAGATATAAGATAAGAACTTGAAAAATGACCGTCAGTCCCGATAAAATCACACAATATTGAAAATCTTCGAATGAAATTCAGAAAATTTTGATCACGAACAGAACTTTGTTCCCCTCCGCAAACTTAGCATGGGGGTCACGCTACGGCGGTTTGCGCGAGAGGCAGGTCGCGCAAAGAGGATCTTTGCGCGAGTAACTGTTGTCGCGAAGTGAGAGGTTCTCGCAAGACTTTGGTCACGCAAAGGAAAAGTTTGCGTTACAAGGCAGTGGCGCAAAGTACCTTTTGCGTGAGAAGCAGGTGGCGCAAAGTTTCAGTTTGCGTGAGTAGACCGTGGCGCAAATTGAGGATTGCGCAAAGTGTGGTTTGCATATCAAGTGGGTCGCGCAAACACTGTAGACGACTGGAAACTAAACGACCGGTATGTTGCTACGGCCGGAAGCTTGATTGGACTGATAAAGTGTTGACTGGTATTGGCTTCAACCGGTATAATGTAAGAACCGGTAAAGTGAGTTCGACCGGGGTGGACTCTGTGTGTACCGGTCGACCGATAATGTGTGTTCGACCGATAGTGAATAGAACCGATAGTGGTCTTTGACCGATATTAGTTTAGACCAATATTAGTTTAGACCGATAGGGGTCTTCGACCGGAATTGGTCTTTGACCGGTAAGAAAGACCGATAAAACACAAAGACCGATAATAACAAAGACCGATATGTTCTTGATATTGTATCGACCCAGAAACCAAAATCAACCCAGAAAACACTCGATATCTCGAATTAAACAACCAAACTTCGCTAAAACATTCAAATAACCAACTAGAACAGATTCCAATCAAATAATTTAAAAAAAAAACACTTTAAGAAGAATTCGATTGATAACACAGTGTAGACTCGTGAACGAACCCAGAACAGCAAATTCAACAAATTGATAATCAAAATCGATGCAATATTCAAATCAAACAGTACCCAATCACGATAATAGGCTAAATAAACACAATCAAACCAAAAGCAACTAGAATGAACAATCACACAATAAAAAATATGAATCTTTTCTAGAAAAACAGAACCGAACAAAAAATATTCAATTCAATCTGTAACCTGCTCTGATACCAATTGTGTGTCCCAATAAATAATCATTCAATCAAGCAAACATATAATCAATACAATAATGCAAACCTGATATGATTAATCAAACGATTCAACAGGTTACAAACTTGAAGAAATCGAAGTCTCTTTCTCTCTGTTTCTTGTTCACGGTGCCAACACCACACACAACCTCTCTCTCAATAGATTAATTTCTCTAATTAGCTTCCTTAACCTCTAACCTCATTACCACTAAAACAAAACTAATATATTCTTAGGTCACATTAGCCAAATGGGCTTGGCTTAGCTTGGGCCCAACAACTAAAACAAATCTATTAACTAAAATATAAAGCCTAATAAATAAAATACTTAAACAGACTTTGACTATTTATTAGAAAAGAACCCTAGACTATTTGTTGAGACGACTTTATCAGCTTTGACTTCAGTTTTTCCATCTTTAGATAATTATGATCTTGCATCCAATAAATATGTGCTTTAACAAAGGGCACGCAAGATCGTCAGAAAAGCTATGAGGACAAGAAGCGGAGACCAGTCGAGTTCCAAGTGGGAGAACGAGTCATGTTGAAGGTGTCACCATGGAAAGGGATTATTCGTTTTGGAAAACGTGGGAAGCTTAGCCCCCGTTTTCTTGGACCTTTCACTATTCTAGAGTGAGTTGGACTCCAAGCCTATAGCTTGGACCTTTGTAAAACCCCATAAATGGGCTAACAAAAATTTCCGGAAAATGGAAATGTGGTATTTTAAAATGCCATAGCATGAGCCTCCCAAAAATGAGGAAATAAGAATACCTGTTTAATTACCGTTTGTAATTGTAAGGGAAGATAAAACAACAACCGACTAATCTAATTTCTTAAACATAAACAAGATTACAAAAGGATGTCGTCTATAGTCCAATGATGGTCTTCACAAAATGTGCACTCACTTGCGTTCCCCAAGCTCACATGGGCCCGCCTAAACCTTCTTAGATGTGGCGGCACTAGAACCTGATATTCATTCAAACACCAAACAAGTATCAGGCCAAAAATTCTAGTGAGGTTAATCACAAGTAATAAATGCATAAATGGCAAATTATATAGTTCCACGGAAATTCATAACCATGATTGGAATCAATTGGGAAGACCCATAACACCATTCAAATTACACCCAAGAGACGAGATACCTTAGTGTCCACTTCTACGAGTGACACCACAAGGCCCGACACACCCGAGGATAGAACATAGTCATTGCCCCAAGTGGCAGAGGTCTAGGCACATACCAACACGGTGGTGCCTAAGACTATGTCCTCCTAGTGCCTATTTGACTTGGTTCATCCACACACTCATATGTGATCAAGAAGAAACTTTCCCTTTTTAGAGTATATACAATACCAATGAATCCCATATGGCCCAAATATTCTTGCCCATAGTACAAGTAACATGAGGATCATTGTCCTTCTCACATCATACATTTATATGCACATAACCATAAATAAAGTTCACCTACAATGGGAATGTTTCCCAACACTTTGGGTGACCACACAATAGAGTCGTATGAGAATGAATTCCATCCTTTAGCATGTTCACGTTTCCAGCATATACATATTTCCACCTCTCAAAGATTACTCTTCATAACCCATAGCATATTAAGCCAAATAATTAAACACGAGAAAACCATAATTCTATATAGTAGAAAATATCAATATTTATGTAACTAATAACATGTATCTCATTTGAAAGGGTTTAGATCACTCACAATCTAGGTTTTTGATTAAAACCTAGAAAATATAAAACCCTAGATTGAAGAGGTTGAAACATGGAAATGGAGGTTAGTTGACTTGATAATATTCATTAAATGCTCCTTCGTGTGTAATGAATGCAACCACAAATTCCCAACAACCCCAAAGTCGATATTTATGAGGATTAGGGTTTAAGGGAGAGAAAATCGCACTTGGAGGCTCAAAAATCGCACAACAAAACGGGAGAGGAGAAGAAGTGTATGTGAAGCATATATGAAGAAACTAAATTTCAATGTTGTCCTACTCGGTTGTAACACCTGCACTTTCGGTGATTATTATTTATGTTAATATCCATAGAATCTTTCTAGTTCTGACTTTATTTAAGCCTTACTTCATGTTGGGAATTGGTTTGCATCGTTGCTAGCTTTCGTAGCCCAAAAGAATCGGATTTCGGAGCGTCGGCATGGGTTGGGCGACCTTGCTAGATGACTGTGACACTGTCACTATCGCCAAGGCATAGTCGCGGTGTAGGGAAAGGTCGCGGTACACATTGGGCGATTGTACCCGGTGATAGTGCCCAAGGGCAGAATCGCGAGGTACAGTCGCGGGAAGCCATTGACCCGTGGTACATTTTGGGCGATTGTGCCCGACGAAAGTGCCAAGGGCAAAATTGCTTTGGCGCTATCGCCGATGGGTGTCTGATGCATTTAAAGCCATGTTTTTGACTCTTTAACCTCATAACTTCTCACCCTTTTCCTGATAAAAACCTAAGTAAAAATACATTTATGGTCACATTTAAGAGATTCAACCACCATTTCTCCAAGTTTGTCCTCACCAACCTAATATTTTAAGGCTAGGGTCTGAAGATCTCCATAACCACTCTCATCCTCAAGAAATACTTGGGTTTTCTAGGGTTTTCAACAAAACCAATACTGTGAGTTCATCCTACTCTTTTAAACTTCATACGTGTCAAAACCTTGTATTTTGATCTTTTAAACTTCTCCTAACCGTATTTCCTCTTCTCGTGGATTTTGACCTAACTTGATTATTTTGAGAAGTTTTAGGGTTTTTACCATTTTATGGAAAGATGATGGATTTTATGTTAAAAGCTTTGATATCAGATTTATATGCATATTTATGTTGGAAATCTTGAGAAATCCATTTTGGTCATATTTATGAATTTCACCATATTGGGAAACTTAATTAGTGGAAGTGGGTGTTGGAAAGAAATGTATGGATTATTGTTTGGATATACTAAAGTTATCTCAAAGTATTATAAAGTTCTTTTTATAAACATGTTGTGTAGAAAATGGGAATAATCATTTGTTAGACCCTTATTTGGGATTTACCCTCACATGGGGTTGTTTATGCAAGAAAAACATCTAATGGAAATGTCGATAATTTGAGAACTATATGTATGATTATTGTTGGTCACAAATGTAAATGTGACAAGTCTAGACTATTACTAATGGATCCATAGGTATAGAGTCGGCTTAATGTTGGGGTAACTACAGTTTGTAGCTAGCTGAGACATTAGGTCCTCGGAAAGAAACTTTGTACGGTTATGTAAGACCGGATACTAGCCATGGACCGTAAATGTAATCCTAGTGAATGAGTATGATTAGGATCATTGGGTTCCCTCCCCCACATCTGAGTACGAGTCGATGAGGTCGTGGCCTTGATCCTAATATTTGGCTAACAACTTGGAAAATGGCCTACTTTTGTGTTCCACCATGATCCTTGGAAAACCGGGTCTCCCCCATCATTGCAAGATGTTTTTGGATCCTTGGGTCGTATGCGGTATTTTGAGAAAAGTAAATTGTTTTGTATAATTGTAAACCTTTCTTTACCAGATTGTACATTTAATGGGTTTTCATAAACTGTTTGTTCTCATTACGCATAAAGCCTAACACTTTTCTCAAATGATGTGTATAACAGGTTCCCTTAGCGGTAGGTCGCATTTGGTTTGAGGGAAGAGCGTTAGGCCATTGTGGGCATTTTTGGGATAGATAGTTTTGGAGACAAAGCAGACAGAAAGATAGACTTTTAGAAATTGGGTTGACAACCGATATAATCTAGATATGTATTATTTAGATTAGTTTGTCGTCAATTACTATTCATTTACAGGGATTGTAAACGCTTTTATACATTTTCCATTTTAGGCGGTTTCTATCTATTATAAACGTCATATTGCAGAAAAAATCAAGGTTTAAATTTACTGCTATTTTTAGGGTGTTACAAGTTGGTATCAAAGCTATAGTTTAAGTGAACTAGGTATGAATTTCAGATGCCTAGACTTAAGCTAAGATTGTTAGGTTATGATTTGTGAGATTGGGTATAAATTCTAAGATAGGACGGTCTTAGAGTCGATGGAGTTACAGTGGTTGAGAATTGTGATAATGGTAATGAGAATTCTTGTGTATAATATATTCATAATTTCACTTAGCTAATGCAATTATGAATGTATTTTAACGTGAGTGTGCTTGATATACTATTGTTATGATGATTGATGAAAGTGTCAGTACGTTTCTTCATGTTTCAATTCGTTTAATCTAATTCTTACCTCCATTCTCGTGTGTATGGCAGATTAAGAATGGTAAGTACGCGAGGTAGATCGCGTACACGCATCGACAGAGTCGAGGCAACCGCTTCAATGGCTGATCAACCAGAGAGGGTTGAGGTCGTTCTGCGTCAACCTAAACCACCACTATTGGGCAGAGGGCTCGAATTTATTACACATGTGAATCTAGCTTCATCCAACCCGATGATTCGTGAGGTGACCCCTAAATCAGTGATGATAACCGGCATGATGCTCATGATGAATGAGGCCATGGCCAAACAGCAAAAATTTCTTCTAAACTTGATTGAGGATTGAGACGTAAGCAACCGTAGGAATGAAACGGTTGCAGAGAACGTAGTGGTGACTGGATTCGGGGGTACTAGAAATGCGATTCCGACCGAAGAACCAACGACGAATGAGGGGAGGCAAGGTAAGAGAGCTTGCTCCTACAAGTCATTTCTACGCACCAAACCCCCCGGAGTTCTCTGGGCCTAACAATCCAGTCGCCTGCGTGAACTGGATACGAGATATTGAACATGCCTACGACGCATGTGAATGCAAAGAGGGTCAGAAGGTGGATGTGGCTCCCAAATGCTTAGGGGCTCAACACTCATCTAGTGGAATGTCACCAAGTCCACCCTCTCCACCACGGTCTTAGCTTAGTTGTCTTGGACTTAGATCAAGAAGAAGATCTTGGAGGATTATTGCAACGGTAGGGCCATGAACCGTATCAAAAAGGAGTTCCAAGCTTTTAATAAAGGAATCTTCTCGGTAAGAGAATACACCCGACAGTTCATGGAGAAGTTGGGGTTAGTGGGGCACGTGGCCCCGACCGAAAAAGGAGAATATTAAGTCCTACCGGCGGACATGATGTCTATGGTCCGCAACTCTAAAGCCTCAAATCTCCGTGAGACAATCGAACAGGCACATATAATGGAAGATGTATACGCTCGCGGAAAAGAGGAGAGAGCGGTGATGTGAGATATAGAAAGTGGGAAAGCAACCCAGGCCTTTCAAGAGTTCGAGGGCGTTTAATGGGGGAAGAAGTTTCGATAACCACCGTGAGGAGAGGTGGTGCCTAAGGTGTCGAAGTAATCACCATGGCCCTTACAACTCTAACCCCACCTCTTGTATGGGAAAGAACACCATGCCACAAGAGATTTCCCGTTGAAGGGGCTTGTATGCTATGAATGTAAGATACCGGGACACTTCTAGAAATATTGCCCGAAGTGGAAGACAGGCGGTGCTCCGGAAAAGAAAGATAATCCTCCAAGCGTTCTGGGTCAAGCTTTTCAGATGATGGCCGAAGAGGCCAAGGCATCCACCGACGTGGTATCGGGTACGTTTCTGCTAAACTTCGTACTTGCGCATGTGTTACTTGACTCGGTGCCAATTTCTCTTTCATATACGATGCATTTTGTCAAAAACTTTCCATGCCAACTAGTAGTTTAGAGGATTCTTTAGTGGTGGAGATAGGGAATGGTGGTCAAGTAATAATTCACGACGTCCTGAAGAATTGTACTCTTGGGATCGAGGGAAGAGAATTTCCGATAAATTTGATACCCATGATTATTGGTGGGTTCGATGTGGTAATTGGCATGGATTGGCTAGCAGACATTCATGCCGAGATCGTATGTTCCAAAAAACTAATCCGACTCCCCATCCCTAGTGGTGAGGTTGTGATTGTCTATGGAGAGAAAATTAAAGGCGATGTGGCGATCGTCACCATGGCTAAGGTGTGGAAATGCTTGGTGAAGGGATGCCCATCATATTTGGCAAACGTGATAGATGCCAAACTTAAGAAGAAGAAGAAGCTTGAAGATGTGAAGGTAGTGCGCGAGTTTCCCGATGTCTTCCCGGACGACTTGCCCGGCTTGCCACCCAATCGTCAAGTAGAGTTCCAGATTGACCTTGTACCGGGGGCGGATCCGATTGCTTGATCACCTTACCTGTTAGCTCTATCCGAGATGCAAGAGATGATGGATCAACTCTAAGATCTTCTTGAAAAGGGTTTTGTGAGACCGAGCATGTCACATTGGGGAGCTCCGGACTTGTTTGTCAAGAAGAAAGATGGCACGATGCGGATGTGCATCGACTATAGAGAGTTGAACAAGGCTACGGTGAAGAACAAATATCCTCTTCCAATAATCGATGACTTGTTCGATCAACTTCAAGGTGCGGGTTGTTTCTCGAAGATTGACTTACGCTCGGGATATCACTAAGTGAGGGTGAAGGAAGACGACATCCTGAAGACAACTTTTAGGACGTGTTACGACCATTATGAATTTCTAGTAATGCCATTTGGCCTAACTAGCGCACTGGCGGTGTTCATGGATTTGATGAATAAAGTGTGTCGACCATTCCTTGACAAGTCATTCATTGTGTTCATCGATGACATAATTGTGTATTCCAAGAGCGAGTCGGAGCACGAACAACACCTTCTGGAAGTCCTAGAAGTGTTGAGAAATGAGAGATTGTATACGAAGTTCTCCAAGTACGACTTTTGGTTAGATGAGGTTCAATTCTTGGTCCATGTTGTCACTCGAGATAGGGTGAAAGTTGTCCTTTCTAAAATTGAAGCAATGATGAATTGCGAACCTCCCAAAAGTCCATCCGAGATACAAAGCTTCTGGGGTTTAGCGGGATACTATAGAAGATTTATTCAAGACTTCGCCAAGATTGCCTCTTCATTGACCGCTTTAACCCGGAAGAACGTGAAGTTCATCTGGACTGAAGCACAAGAAAAGGCGTTCTGTACTTTACAAATGAAATTATGTGAAGCTCCCAAGCTATCTCTACCAGAAGGGTCGGAATACTTCGTGGTTTATAGCGACGCTTCAAAATAGCGTTTAGGCTGTGTGTTGATGCAAAGAGGCAAGGTGATCACCTATGCGTCAAGACAACTAATGGTGCACAAAGAATTAGCCTACCCATAACATTGAGTTAGCAGCAGTAGTGTCTGCCTTGAAATTATGGCGACATTACCTTTATGGCACGAAGTGTACACTTTACACGGATCACAAGAGTTTGAAATACGTCTTTGATCAAAAGAAGTTGAACATGAGGCAAAGACGGTGGCTCAAGTTACTCAAAGATTACGATTGCGAGTTGCTTTACCACCCCGATAAGGCGAACGTGGTAGCCAACGCTTTTAGTCGAAAAGACTATAGTGGAAGCATCCGTGCCACCCTTTCAAGAATCGAGTTGGTGTCAAGCCTCATCGAGAAAGTAAAGACGTCCCAAATGGAGGCTTTGTTGGAAGAGAACCTTAAGGATGAGGTGGTGACAAAACAACGGTTTCTCTTGACGGAGGATAGTCGTGGAGTGAAGTTGTTCAATGGATGAGTTTGGGTGCTCAAGGTTGGGGGCAATCATGAACTTCTTCTTGAAGATGCCCATAAGTCCAAGTATTCCATCCATCCAAGAAGTACAAAGATAAATAGGGACTTGAAACTACATTATTAGTGGCCGGTTATGAAGTTAGATGTGGCACGTTATGTGGAGCGATGCATGACTTGCCTATAAGTGAAAGTTGAGAACCAACACCCTTACGGAAGTCTTCAATCCCTAGAGACCTCCGAATGGAAGTGGGAACACATCACCATGGACTTTGTGACCAAATTTCCGAAAACCTTGAGAGGTCACGATACCATTTGGGTGATAGTTGATCGATTGACCAACAACGCTCACTTTTTGGCCATGCGTGAGACTCTACCAATGGATACGTTGGCAAAGCTTTATATCGACAAAGGGGTATCAAGTATTGTATCAGATCGCGATAGTCGGTTTACTTCAAACTTTTGGGATGACCTACAAAAAGATCTTGGTACAAGAGTGAAGTTGAGTACGACCTACTATCCTCAAACCGACGGCTAAAGTGAGAGGACAATTCAAATGCTAGAAGATATGCTAAGGTCTTGCATAATCGACTTCAGGGGTAGTTGGGACTCTCACCTACCTTTGGTGGAGTTCGCGTACAATAATAGATACCACTCGAGTATCGGGATGGAACCATTTGAAGCCTTATACGGGCGGAAGTGTAGAACTCCCGTGTATTGGATTGAAGCGGGTGAGAAGCAATTCGCCGGTCCCGAAATAATGCAAAAGGGTATTCGGAAATGGTTGAAAGAGGCGCAAGATAGACAAAAGATCTATGCCGACAAGAAGAGACGAATGATGGAGTTCTAAGTGGGAGACCGTGTTATGCTCAAAGTGACCCCTTGGAAAGGGATAATCCAGTTTGGAAAGCGCGGGAAGTTGAGTCCCCATTTCCTTGGACCATTCATGGTGCTCAATCATGTGGGACTTCAAGCGTACCAATTGGAATTACCACCGGAAATGAGCGGAATCCACAACACCTTCCACATTTCCTATCTTCGAAAGTGTTTAGCGGAGAGCGTCATTCCCCTCTCGGAGATAAGGGTGGATGAGGGTAACCGTTGTGTGGAAGAACCCGACGCTATCCTAGACCGAAAGTCAAAGAAATTACGTCACAAAGAGTTCACGATGGTCAAAGTGTAATGGAAACATCATAGTGGGGTCAACATTACGTGGAAATTCGAGGACATGAAGCAAAGATATCCTCACTTGTTCGTATAGCTCAGATTTCGAGGACGAAATGGTTTCCAAGTTGGGGAGGATTGTAACACCTGTAATTTCGGTAATTATTATTTCTTTTAATATCTATTGAATCTTCCTAGTTCTGACTTTATTTAAGCCTTACTTCGTGTTGGGAATTGGTTTGGATCGTTGCTAGCTTTTGTAGCCCAAAAGAATCGGATTTTGGAGCGTCGACATGGGTTGGGCGACCTTGCCAGGCGACTGTGACACTGTCATTGCCGCCAAGAAATAGTCGCGTTGTAGAGCAAGGCCACTGAGCCATGATACATCTTAGGCATATTCGCGGGAAGCCACTATACATTTTAGGCGATTATGACCAGCGAAAGTTCCATGGGCATAATCGCCTGGGCACTATTGCCGACGGGTGTCTGATGCATTTAAAGCCACGTTTTTTACCGTTTAACCTCATAACTTCTCACCCTTATCCTAATAAATGCTCCCAAGAGAAAAATCTAGGTAAGAATAGATTTTAGGTCACATTAAAGATATTCAAACACCATTTCTCCAAGTTTGTTCTCATCAACCTATGATTTTAAGGCTAGGATCTCAAGATCTCCATAACCACTCTCATCCTCAAGAAATACTTGGGTTTTCTAGGGTTTTCAACAAAACCCGTATTGTGAGTTCATCCTACTCTTTTAAACTTTATACATGTCAAAACCTTGTATTTTGATCTTTTAAACTTCTCCTAACCATATTTCCTTTTTTGGTGGATTTTGACCTAACTTGATTATTTTGAGAAGTTTTAGGGTTTTTACCATTTTATGGAAATATGAAGGATTTGATGTTAAAAGCTATGATATGATATTTATATGCATATATATGCTAGAAAACTTGAGAAATCCATTTTGGTCATATTTATGAATTTCACCATATTGGGAAACTTAATTAGTGGAAGTGGGTTTTGGAAAGAAATGTATGGATTTTTGTTTAGATATATTAAAGTTATCCCAAAGTATTATAACTTCCTTTTTGTGAACATATTACGTATAAAATGGGAAGGGTCATTTGTTAGACGCTTATTTGGGATTTACCCTCACATGAGGTTGTTTATGCAAGAAAAACATCTAATGGAAATGTCGATAACTTGAGAACTATATGTGTGATTATAGTTGGTCATAAATGTAATTGTAACTAGTGTAGACTGTTACGAATGGATCCATAGGTATAGAGTCGGCTTAATGTTAGGTTAACTCCCGTTTGTAGCTAGTTGAGACATTGGGTCCTCAGAAGGCAACTTGGTATGGTTATGCGGGACTGGATACTAGCCATGGATCGTAAAGGTAATCCTAGTGAATGAGTATGATTAGGATCATTGGGTATCCTCCCCCACATATGAGTACAAGTCGATGTGCTCGTGGCCTTGATCCTAATATTTAACTCACAACTTGGAAAGTGGACTGCTTTTCTGTTCCGCCACGATCCTTGGAAAATCGGGTCTCCCCCGTCATCACAAGATGTTTTTGGACCCTTGGGTCGTATGCAGTATTTTGGGAAAAGTAACGTGTTTAGTATAATTGTAAACCTTTCTTTTCCATATTGTACATTTAATGGGTTTTCATAAACTGTTTGTTCTCACTAGGCGTAAAGCGTAACACTTTTCTCAAATGGTGTGTATAACAGGTTCCCTTAGTGTCGGGTCGCATATGGTTTGAGAGAAGAGCGTTGGGCCATTGTTGGCATTTTTGGGATAAACACTTTTGGAGACAAAGAGTACAAAAAGATAGACTTTTGGAAATTGGGTTGACAACCGATATAATCTAGATATGTATTTTTTAGATTAGTTTGTTGTCAATTTTAATATTCATTTACATGAATTTTAAACGCTTTTATACATTCCCCATTTGGGCGGTTTCTCTCTATTATAGACGTCATATTGCAGAATATTTCAAGGTTAAATTTACTCCTATTTTTAGGATGTTACATCGGTTGAGAATCAAAACTCTAACAATTAATTCTTCACCGTTAAATTGGTCCAACATTCTGTTAAAGAACAAGAAAACTCTTAATCATATGGTTTTTTTAACAATCCTTCGGCGTTCGTTCTATAAAAAACCCCACCCACTCCCAAATCATCATTGTCACCACCATCACCACCACAACACCAACCTGATAACATGACTGTTGTATCTCTAACATACAAACAAACCCACAACAACGAAATCCTTGTTTTGGACACCCCCCAAGAAAATAGTTAGTCTCATGGTGTCATTGCCCGCTTTCCAAACGAAACACTCCTCCAAGTCCTCTCGAGACTCCCTAAGAAATATCAAACGAACTCGACTTGTCAAGACTCCCAACACCATCAATATCCATCCCACATACACCTTCAAAATTGAGATGGAGAAGAAGGCGATTTAAATAGATTTGCATACATATCATAACAAGGTTAGCCTCTTGTTACTGTAATGATGAATTCCTTGAGGATGAACTTGTCCGGTGTAGTATGTAAGCATGTAGTGGTAGAGGTAGGTGAAGATGCAAATGCTTTAGTGCTATGGTTGAACGATGGAGGTAGAGAAGTAGGGTTTGACCAGAGAAGGGGTGGGGTTTGACGTTGTATCTGTTTGTGTGCAGGTGGGTTTTGATCTGAGGCGAGGAACCGGAGATGGGATGTCACTGTGACAGGGGAGGGGTGTGATGTGAGAGTCTTGCTCGGAGAAGTTCAATGTGTAGGGAGCATTCCTTGTGTTTATATATATATATATATATATATATATACTAGTTGTATGCCTACGTAATGTGGCGGGAAGTAAAAATTGAACAAATGTAAAAAAAATGCGAAATACAAAAACGATTTTACGAGAGCATGAATATAGATACAAGAAAATTGTAGTATTAATGTAAAATAAACAGTGAGAAAATCTGTAATCCATAAGATAACTTATCAAAAGATTCGTTGAAGAGAGAATGAATGTTCCAACATATATAGAGAAGAAATGATACAAATCCAACCGACATGGGACTAAGGAAAACATATGTTTGTACATGCCAATGCTTGTTAAATGTACGGTTGTTGGTGTAATGCACACATCCGAATATTGGGTGTTAAAGAAATTCAAGTGCAACAAATGTGTATCATAGTTGAATACTTTGCCAACCCCAATGTATTGGAGTTGTTGGCCAAACATGGAATCATACAATTGATGCTAACAGGTTTAATCTAATACAAAGCCTAGAAGAACAAACTTCTTTAAATAATCAACAACAATTCAAAGACAATCCAGTTGCAAGTCTTCATTTATCCCCAAGATAGAATCCTTCTGCAAGCAACAAATTCATCATCATGTTGACATAATCTAGATCAGAAAGTAGCCTTTCAGTAACCAAAACAGTTATGCAATAACTACAACTATATAAGCAGGGTAAGATGACCAATGGAATTCTTTAAAACATGGGAATACTATGAATAACATAAGTTTTACAATAAAAGTTATGCAGGACCAACTAAGGATCACATAGGAGCTCTTCACTTTCCTCTAAAGCATCCACTGAGATGGTGATAGCGCATCATGTTTTGTTGGGGTTTTGAACACCACAATGGTCCCAAAAAACAAATAAAGTAACGAACTTTATTTGACAACAGTCAAATACGTGATGCCAACCAACAACTAATCCGGATAACAAAATAGGACAATAAACACAACGATCAATCAACCAAAGAACTTTGAAAACATAAAAAAACATAGAAGATTTATGTGGTTCCACTACCAGTATGGTGATGTACGTTCACAGGGAAGAGAAGGAACTTTTATTGATGAAGAACACCCAAACACCAAAGAGAAATTATAAACGAAAAACTAAATTCTGTATAGTCTATCACAATATTTTCTCAACCCTCAATTTCATTCTTTACCATGATGGAACTCAAGGGGTTATTTATACTAATCAATAGGTGGAATCCCAATTTGATTCCAATGCTAAAATCTAGGAAAATCATGTTTCTCTTCGTGCATGGCTAGGCCGGATTGTAAGGTGTGTCCGTGCAAGAAGACCCATATGTTTATGTTCATGAATTAACACTACACCTACCTGTGTTAAAACACCCAAAACTTTCTATTGTGCAAAGTAACATTACACATGCTCGTGGATGAATATAATGTGCGACCGTGTCAGAACACCTAAAACATTCTATTTTGCAAAGTTACATTACACACGTTCGTGCATGAATATAAGGTGCGGTCGTGTTCCAAAAACTCTAGAACTTTCTCTTTGCATTTACATGTTTTCTATCACAATTTTTAACACTCCACCTTGATACAAAACAATTACCTTCTTATAAAACGAGGTTTGAATGGGTATCGGGAGAAGTTTTGCTTTACTAACATTGAGCTTCGGCTTGACCATCACCAATTGTCAATAAAGCATCAACTTTATATTCAAGACCTTACCTCGTTGTTCCCCTTAGTTCCTATGTACTTCTCTTCCCAAAGAGCTCGAAAGTACTTAACACCTATTAAGTTGGATTAGGTTCGAGCAATGCTCGAACTTGTTTATCATTGATGATTTGGTGAACATGTTGGCAAGATTATCATTTGTATGCATCTTCTTCAAAGCTACATCATATTCTTCACGTTGATCCACCAAGAATGACTCTCTCACTAGTGTATGATTGGTTCTCGAACTAAACGCCAAGTTTCTAGCCAAGTGAATGGCACTTTGACTATCACATTGAACCTCTACACTTTCTTGCTTCAATCGCAAATATTGCAAGAGATGCTTCAAGTATAAGGTTTCTTAAGCCGCCTCTAATGCTACTATTAACTTAGCTTCTATGGTGGACAACACTACTATCATTTGTAACAGTGAACTCCAACTAATTTATGTTGCACCTAAAATGAATATGTAGTCGGAGGTTGACTTCCAATTAACTCGATCTCCAACATAGTCGGAGTCACAAAATCCTTCGAGTTTACAACCTTGATCTTTAACTCCAAGGTGGAGTCCATGCCCGTGAGTTCCCTTCAAGTATCTCAGGATAATCTTTACTGCTTCCCAATGTGGTTTTCCTGGATTTGACATGAAGCGACTCACCATACCTACTGACTGTGCAAGATCGGGTCATGTGCACACCATCGCATACATGAGGCTTCTAACGGCTGTTGAATAAGGGATTTTGGACACCCGTACCATGTTCATCATCTTCGTCGGTAAAACTTTGATGAAGGCTTTGATATTTTCCTTCTCGGTTGGGACCTGATGTCCCACCAAACCCAACTTGTCCATGAACAATTTGATGTATTCTTTCACAAACAAATTCCCTTTCTTCAAACTCGGAAATTTGTCAATGATCCGATCTATAGATCTCTCGTTGCAATATTCTTGAAGCACCTTCCTCTTGAAGGTTCCCCAATCCAACTTCTCTAGCACGGGCATCTCTAGAGACATAGAGTAAATGTTCCACCATGTGAAGGACGCCCCTCTTAGCATTTGAGAGTCGAAGGTCGCTTTTTGAACCTCTTCACATCCACTTCTTCGAAATGCTTGCTTCATTTCACGAATCTAATTCATACACACTATTGGATCGTCGTTTCCCTTGAACTCGGGAAGTCTACAACTTAAGAAGGTCTTGAAAGAGCATGACTTTGTTGGTTTCCGTGCTTCCAAAGTTGCCACTCCGTCCATGGGGATTTCGTTTCTAATTCCCCCGGATCCCACTTCAATTATATTTTCTGCAACTGTTTCATGCATGCGGTTGTTAGTGTCTCTGTCCTCGAGAAACTTTAGAAACATCTCTTGTTGTTGAGCCATAGCCGCATTCATGGTTTGCATCATACGGTCCATCATTCTTTTCTCTTGAGTTACTTCTTCCACTATTGGCTCGGACGTGGCTATGTTGCGGCAGGGTATATGCTCAGGCCCTCCGCCCAAAACGTTATGCTGGGTGAGGGTAATTCAACCGTTGTCACCTTTGGTTGGTCGGTCGTGGATGTTGTCGCATCATGACCATCCGATCTATTACGAGTGTTTACCATTTAGTCTGCCACATATATACGATAATGAAGATGAGAAATAGACTAGAGGATTTAAACATAAGGAAACGTACTACCACATTCATCAATCATCATAACATTAGTAATCTAAGCATGCTCACATAACAACACATTCATAATAGCAGTAGCTAATTGAAACTATGAACACGTCACACATAAGAATCCTTACTACCACCGTCACAATTCTCAACTTATGTAATTATGTCGGTTCTAAGACCATTTTATCTTAAAAGTTCTACCCAAATCTCACAATTCATAACCTATCCAATCTAAGCTTAAGTCTAAGTACCTTTGTTAGACCACAGTCTCATTGGATTCAAGATCATCCAATCTGAAAGATCCAATCTGAAGCTAAAGCAGAAACGTCGACTCTCGTTATTAAAGTCTAATGTTTCTTTGTAATAAATGTCAAAGTTGTTTGTTATTGTTATTAGTTAGTTTAGTTTAGTTTGTTAGTTACTAGTTAGATATAATATCTAAATATTAGATATTATTAAGTTTATTATTGTTTAATGTTGAAAGTGGTTGAAGCAAGTGTGTTGAAGAAGCTAGAGATCAATATCTGATCTCATCTCAACAACTCTCTCCAACACAAATCAGAATAGAACACACACACAAAAGGTGTAAAAAGAGAGAAAACTGAGAAAACACATCCAGAGCTTGAATCGATCAACCTTGTTACCTTTGTTATTAATCAATACAGGTTGGTAATCGTTAATGTGTTGTTAATCTGTAAAACTTGATAAGCATTGTGGACCCACAATTGGTATCAGAGCCTGATAATAGATCAAAATCAAGTTTTTAAAACTCAGGACTCTGTGTTCTTATTTTGAAATACGATTTCGAGATTTTGAGTGTTTTAGGTATTAAAATCGATCAGGTTGTGATCGATATACATGCTAGATCGAGTTGTAGTGTTTGATTTCAGATTAGAACTTCAATCGATTCAAATTTTGGTGATTTTGTGGTCTGAGTTCGAGTTTTCAAAAGTTACTGTGCCATCGATTTATTTTCTAAAAAGTGATTTTTATCGAGATCAAGTGGTCACAATCTATTCTAGAAGTTTTTTTAGACATATTGGTAGAGTTTGGTACTGTTAATCTTGGAAAAACAGGTTGAAAAGTGGATTTTATCGAAGTACAGACGAACTTGCGCAAACCAGAAGAAGAACTCACGCAAAGCCCACTTTGCGCAACCAACTCAATACGCAAAGCCTACTTTGCGCAACCAACGTGATACGCAAAGCCTACTTTGCGCAACACACTGATCACGCAAAGCACACTTCTCGCGACCAACGGCTTACATGAACTTCACTTTTCTCGACTCACTTGAAACGCAAAGCTCAGTTTTCGCAACTCACATCACGCAAACCTCAACTCACGTGATCAACTCCTCACGAAAAGCTCAACTCTACTTCGCGCAACCCACTTGAAACGCAAACCTCAGTTTGCGCAACCATCTTGAAACGCAAACCTCAGTTTGCGCAACCTTCTAGACACGCAAACTTCAAGTTTGCGCAACCAACGTCTCGCACAAACCTTACTTTGCGCTTCCAACGACTCGCGCAAACCTCCCTTTGCGCAAGCAACCTCTCGCGCAAACCTCCCTTTGCTCAAATACAAGATTTTAATTTTTTTTTAATCAGAATGACATCCAGAGAAGCCCTTGCAATCGGAACTGACACCAAGCCACCAGTTCTCTTTAAAGGAGAATACGAACAGTGGAAAGATCGGTTCCTGAACTTTGTTGACAGACATGAGTTGGGTGATTTCATCAGACAATCGATAGAAGAAGGGGTTATGAAACTAGTCATGACGACTCGTTTGGTTGGAATTGTGCCGACACAGGTTGAACTTAAGTATCATGAGCTAAAAGATGATAACCTCAAGAGAGCAAAAGGGGATAAACTAGCAAAGTCATACATTCTACAAGGAATTCCAAACGAAATCTATGTAAAGATTGACAGCTACAAAGCATCTGGCAAGGAAATGTGGGATCAGCTAGAGAAGATGATGTTGGGTTCAAAGGTTGGGAATCAGCTGAAAATCTCCAACTGCCTAAATCATTATGAAGAATTTAGAGGCAGAGTCGGAGAAAATTTAGAAGAAACCTATGATAGGTTTGTGACCTTGCTGAACAAACTAAGCAAGAACAAGGTCCACAAATCACAAATAGAGCTGAACGTCAAATTCCTTAGTATTCTACAGCCGGAATGGAAGAGATTTGCCAGGCAGATGAAGCAGATCAAGGTTCTGAATGAGATTCCACTTCATGAGGTGTATGAAACCCTTAGACAAAATGAAGAAGAGGTGGATAAAATTCTAGATGAGAAGAGGCAGAAAAGAAAGACAGTTGAAGACACAGTTGCTCTTTTTGTCAGGAAGAAGAAGAAGAACAAGACGATTGTGTATGATTCAGAAGAAAATGAAGCTTATGCAAACTCTGACTCGGATGAAAATGACCAACTGAAACAAGCAATGCTTCTGCTGACAAATGCTTTTCAGAAAAAGTTCTACAAAAAGCCAACTTCAAATAGTCAGAGGTATTCTTCTGGTCCTAACAACTATGTCCATAATGAAAGGGTTGAGGGAAATAGATATGAAGGGAAGAGAACAGAAGAGAGGAAACCGGAAGAGAGAAAGTTTAAAGCTGAAGGATCTAGTCAGTCAGAACCACCAACGTGCTATAACTGTGGCAAAACAGGTCACTATGCCAGAGACTGCCGAAGGCCAAAAGTCAGAAATTCCGATTATTACAAGAACAAGATGCTTCTTGCAAAGCAACAGGAGGCGGGTAAGGCACTGATGGCAGAGGATGAGTACTGGCTTGATCATTCAGAAGAGGAAGAAGAGGATGAAGAGAGAGATGAAGCAGTCAACATGTGCTTGATGGGAAAGCAGGAATCAGACGATGATGCAGATTCAGAAGAGGATGCAAAAGATGAGGTGCGTAATTTATCGTATTCAGATTTCATGAATAAAATGAATGCCATTAATGTAAAACAACAAGAGTTAGAGTCAAAGCTTAAGCGAGAAAATGGTGTTATAACTGACAAAAACCAATTGATACAGAAACTTAACAATGAAATTGCTGAGAAGAAAGTATTGGTTGAGGTTTTACATACAAACAATGACACCAACGCCAAAGAAAAGACTATATGAAGTTATACAAAATGTTGGTAAATTAAAAAGTTTGGAAGAGAAGTTATACAAAATGGGTCAAACTAAACAGACTATTCATCTGAACAAATCCAAAGAGGAAATAGAGAGATGGGGAATCGGTTATAAGAATCCCCACTGTCTTCAAAAAGGAATATCTGAAGTGCCTGCACTTTATGATCATCTTTCTTTGAAATTAGCTCGAAGAACCCTGAGTTTAAAACTTTCTGGACTAGACTATCTGAAAAGGATGAAGCCGACGAAACTGAATAACGTTTGAAATCATCTAAAGTTCATCTTCCATTTTATTACGTGAAAATGAATAATAGTTATAATGAAAATCCAATATATCAAAAGAAGAAATCTCTTTCAAGTGACTTCTTTCAAAGTTATTCTGAAAAAGAAATGGAGGCGAAGCCTATTCAAGGTAATCTATATGTCCCTCCTCTCATTTTAGAACGTAAAATTTCTGAACTCGAGAATTCTTTAACAAATGAAAGACTTTTGATTGAGATTCAACAAAAAAAAATTTCAACCGTGCTGAAAAATGTTATTATTTCAAAGACTTCAAACTCTGAGGATATGTTTGGATCATCAAATAAAGGGTTTGATTTTATGAACTCTGACGGTGGTTTAGATGATTGTTTTGAACAATTTGACTTCAATGCAAAACTTCCTAACCATTCATCATTTTTTAAGAAATCTTTAGGAAAAACCAGTATGCCTGTTAACAGTGCAAAATCAACGAAAGTTGATAATTCAGTCTCTGTGAAAGCTAAAAGTGCTAAAGGTAAGATTATATCTAAGCATTCACAGAAACCGAACACTACTGGTCATCCGAAGCAGAAGCATTCATATGTTGCTCAGAAGTCTAACTCAAGAGTTTCACATGTTTCAGATCTGAGCAAGCAAAGGCCAGAAGTTAAATCTCAGTGGCAACCGAAACAGAAGCTTGACAAGACCGTTAAATTGTTTTGTAGTGTTAATTGTAGTAAGACTTCGCCTAGTAAAGATGTCTTAATTGTTGATGTTGCTATTTTGAACTCAAAACTTGTTGTTTCTCGTAAACAATATACAATGAAGCAATTATTTCAGTTATCTTTATCTGCTAGAAAGTCTTATATTTATGATAAACATGTTTCTACTTCTTGTCAAGATTCTGAAGATTGGTTTGGCAATAATCATGTGCACTCATATCATTCATCTGATTCAAATATTTTTCAAAAGAAAAGAGGACCCAATTTCAAATGGGTACCAAAATCTTGTGCTAACACAGTAGGACCCAAATTCTAGTGGGTACCTAAGGCTAACTCTGTGTTGCAGGCACACAAAGTTTAAGAGAGCTTATGGAAATGACTTCTAGACAAAACAGTCTAGGACTCGTTCCTCAAAGAAACTAGGTTTTTGGATAATGAAGTTCAAAACCCGCACTTCAAAGACAAAACAATGGTTTCTGAACACGTTTGTTCAGAACCCGTGCTTAAGAAGAGGATATGGCTTTTGAACAAATCAGTTCAAGACCCACGCTTCAATACTCAAAGAGTTTATTCCAATGTTGTCATATGAATATCTAAATTCATTATTTCTCTTGTGCAGATCCGTCATTTATGGTACTTGGATAGCGGATGTTCCAAGCATATGACTGGACAAAAAGAGATGTTGTCCAATTTTAAAGATAAATATTGCGGAATAGTTAAATTCGGCAAAGACTAGCATTCACCAATAATAGGTTATGGTGATATGGTACACAACAATGTCACGATCAAGAAGGTGAGCTATGTTGAAGGCTTAAGACACAACTTGTTCAGTATAGGCCATTTCTGTGACAAAAGCTTAGAGGTCAACTTCAAAGCCAAGACATGTTCAGTTCGCACTGAAGAAGGCGATTGGTCGGTACTCGAGAATCAGACCTCTACACAATTAATTTGTCAAATGTCCAGACTGACAAACAGGTTTGTCTACTATCGAAAGCTTCGATGCAACAAAGCTGATTATGGCATCGAAGGCTCTCTCACCTCAACTTTCGGTACATCAACAATCTGGTCAGTGGAAAGCTCTTCAAAGGACTTCCAGAGCTCAAATATGAAAGAGAACATCTTTGTGCAGCATGTGAAAAGGGAAAGATGAAGAGGGCTCCACAAAAACCAAAGCCTGAACGATGTACAAATGCTCCGTTAGAGTTATTGCATATGGATCTCTGTGGTCCGATGCAAACTCAGAGTCTAGGCGGAAAGAAGTACATACTCGTTATCGTGGACGATTACTCGCGATACACATGGGTCAAGTTTCTATGTTCAAAGGATGAGACACCTGATGTTCTCATCACATTCCTAAAGACGACCCAGGTGAATCTGCAGAAACCAGTCAAGCTTCTAAGAACAGACAACGGCACAGAGTTCAAAAACAAGAAGGTTGAAGAATATCTCGAATATGTCGGGATTTCACATCAATACTCTGCTGCTCGAACGTCTCAACAGAATGGAGTGGTCGAAAGAAGAAATTGTACGCTAGTCGAGGCTGCTCGTACTATGCTAAGTCAATCTGACTTACCTCTATTTCTGTGGGCTGAAGCTGTATCGACTACGTGCTAAACACAGAATCGATCCATGATACATCGCAGATTCAAGAAGACTCCTTATGCGTTAATCAACAACTGAACACCGACAATCAAATATTTCCATATATTTGGGTATAAGTGTTTCGTTCTAAACGATAGAGAGAGTCTCAACAAGTTCAGTGCCAAGGCGGACGAAGGCATCTTCATTGGTTATTCCTCTACATCAACTACATACCGCATCTATCTGAAGAAGTCAAAGATGGTTATAGAAAGCATCAACGTCACGTTTGATGAAGAGATGGCTTCCGAACAACAAAGTTCAGAACCCATTATAACCAGAGTACTAGCTTCTGGGCAAATCAGTCCAGATGCTGCGTCTCAACAGAATAAATCAGATGAAGCATCAAAGTCAACTAATCATATATCTGATTTAGACTTATTATTTGAATTGTTTTATGATGAATTTCTTGGATCTAATGTAAAGAAATCTGTTGTGGTTGACAGGATGGAAGACTTAACGACTATTCATCCAACCAGTTCAGATATTCCTATTGAATCCAACACCCCGATTCAACAAGAAGTTCCAATTCAAATGTCGACTCCGACAGTTGAAGAAGTTCCATGTGATGAAGATACAGAAGTAGCTGAATCAGTAGGATGTTCTATTCAGATCAATCTACAGCCAGAACAAGTTGTACCTGCTGAGCCTTCTGCACCTCCCACTTCAACTGCAATCATCATTCCTCCTAAACAAACTGAAGAAGGTACAAATGGATTTATAGGTGACACAATTGACATAAACTCATATAATCCACTACCTCATGAACATAAATGGACCAAAGAGCACCCGATAAGCCAGATCATTGGCAATCCATTAAAACCGGTGCAAACTAGGTCAGCATCAATAAACTTGTGCATGCATGACTCCTTTCTGAGCAAGTTCGATCCAACTCGCGTATCAGAGGCACTTGCTGATCCAGAATGGGTGATCTCAATGCAAGAAGAGCTGAATCAGTTCGATGCACTTCAAGTCTGGAGACTCGTACCAAAACCTCAAGGTAAAACCATTATAGGTACGAAGTGGGTTTTCAAGATCAAAAAGGACGAATGTGGTACCGTTATCCGAAACAAGGCAAGACTAGTAGCCAAAGGATACAGAAAAAAGGAAGGAATCGACTATGACGAGACATATGCTCCTGTGGCGCGTTTAGAGGCAACTAGAATGTTTCTAGCCTACGCAGCCCACAAGAACTTCACGGTCTTTCAAATGGACGTGAAGACTGCCTTTCTGAATGGCATTCTGAAGGAGGAAGTCTACGTCTCTCAACCAGAAGGTTTTGTCAATCAAGAGAAGCCAAATCACGTCTACATTCTCGACAAAGCACTCTACGGTCTGAAACAATCTCCTCGAGCCTGGTATGATGTCGTTTCCAAATTTCTAGTCAAGTCTGGTTTTTCAAAAGGTACGGTGGATACCACTTTGTTTATCAAAATGGAAAAAGCCGATATCATTTTAATTCAAATCTATGTAGATGATATTATTTTTGGCTCTACAAATCCTAAGTACTGTAAGAATTTTTCAAACCTTATGGTGTCTACATTTCAGATGAATTTGATGGGAGAGATGAATTTCTTTCTCGGTTTATAAGTCAAACAATTTTCATCGGGTATTTTTATCAATCAATCAAAATACATTATGGATATTCTTCGGAAGTTCAAAATGGAAAATTCAAAACCGATTGGTACCCCAATGGCACCAGGTACTAAAATTGGCACCAGGTACTAAAATTGGCACTGATCCTTCGGGAAAGGTTGTTGATGTTAGGACTTATCGAGGGATGATAGGTTCTTTAATGTATCTTACTTCTAGTATGCCATATATAATGTTTTCCACATGCTTATGTGCACGATATCAGGCCAATCCTAAAGAAATCCATATGTCTGCTGTGAAGCGCATATTTAGGTATCTGAAGGGCACTGCAGATCATGGTCTGTGGTATCCTAAAGATACAAGTTTTGAACTAACAGCATATGCAGATGCAGATCATGCAGGTTGTATGTTAGACAGGAAGAGCACGTCAGGACATGTATAGTTCCTCGGTGACAAACTCGTAAGTTGGGCATCGAAGAAGCAACTTTGTGTTTGAACTTCCACGGCCGAAGAAGAATATGTAGCTGCTGCTAGCTACTGTTCTCAGGTCTTATGGATGAGAATCAATTGCGCGACTACAGTTTCCACTTCAACAAAATCGCGATATACTGTGACTCCAAGAGCGCCATCGCAATAACATCAAATCCTGTTCAGCACACCAAGACTAATCACATAGACTTCAGGTATCATTTTATTAAAGATCATGTTGAAAAAGGAACAATTGAACTTTTCTTTGTAAAAGCTGATTATCAGCTTGCCGATTAGTTTACCAAAGATTTAGACGAAAAGAGGTTTAACTTTCTTCTCTCTAAGCTTGGTATGCTAAATCTAAAGATTTAATCAGCAGTTACCTATCAAAGTTTTCTAATTGTATACTTTTTCATCATTTCTTCATTTCCGCAAGATATCTGCACTTCTATATACTGTTCATGATCCAAGGGGGAGTATGAAAAGAAATTGACAAGTGGTTAATGTTATTTTGAGGGGGAGCTCATAAGATTTCTGCATTTACCTTTTATGACAAATTTTTTGTAATGCAAGATTTTAGGGGGAGCTCTTCAAGTCAAAGGAGTTTGGATATGACTTCTGATTATTTTTGATCAGAACTCGTACTTTAACAGTTTTACTGCTTTTTGTCTTTTCAATTTAAGTGAATAAATTTTACTTTGACTTGACATAAGACTTTTGCAGAATTTTTGAGAGATACTTACAAGTTCATATGTTTATGACTTTAAGCTTAGCTTCATGAGATGGAAGATCGGACGTGAAGGTATAATTCTATATCTTCATCTCATATATGGTTGAAAAGAGGACAACTTTCAATCTTATAAAACATTGTTATCAAATGTTCAAACCACTTCCCGATTGTCAAAACGACTTCATGAATTGGAACCGTGACTTTAAATGTTTTCAAGATCAACTTTGTGCTTTAACTAAAATAGTTAACCATTCTGAGCATCATATGCATAATAGGAAACAAGGATTTCTTTGTGCTAGGAATTAACACAACTTCTATGGAATCACCTTAACCAGTGATTTCTACCCACGAAGTTAATCCATAGTGATTGAGTGTGAGAATTCAAAAGAAATGAGTGTGTCAAACAAAGAAAGAAAGTTTGGTTAGAGTGAGCTTAATGTTTAAAAGAAAGAACGTGAGAGAACAGAGTTAAAAGAATATCACAACTCTGCACCAACTTTTTCTGAGTCGGGCAGCCACATTACTAGTGTTTCACAACTCATTGGTGAACATTATTGAAACAGGAAACTAGCCCATGTCAACTCTTGATCAAACCTCACCATCTACTCATTTTCTTCTCAACAAGAAAGTGTTTCACATTTTCAAAGGGGATGCAACACATTTGCTATCTGATTTTCATTTGGAAAATCTGGATATTGAAAAGAAGGAAGTCTGCCCCACCTTCGCACTTCAATCATGCACATTGAGTTTGTGTTTAACTTATTGTTGTCTCAGTGGTTTACACAAATTTTGAGCCTAATAAGCAATCATCAAGTGCTTAATTCTTTCAACACAAGCATAAACACAAAAAGAATTAGTTTCTTTGTCATAACGTTTATGGAAATTACCTTTGTGGTGTTTCGATGATTAAATGGAAGCCCTGGGGGAGTCAACATCAAACAGCTCCTTTCCAATGTGTATTCGTTACACACAGTGACTTAGTGTTACTGACAGGCATGTTAACTGATTCATTAGTTGATTCAAGTGTTACACGACTATTTTGTCTGGATTTGAAAAGATCTGGATGCATATCTTTTGAATTTACGGATCAGAGGCTCCATCTGACAGACATTTATATCTCAAATTTTTGATGAAGTCGTTGCACTTTTCATCAAGAAGGGGGAGAATCTAAAGCTTGAAGAAATTTCCATTACATCACAAGATGAAAGAAGAGAAAAGCTAACAAAGAAATGTGAGATCAAAGTATTCTGAAGACATGCTGATTTCAGATAAATTTTCTTTGAAGATACTTTGCTAAAACATTATGAGCTAGAAAAAAAGATTGCATCTTCTAAGCTGAAAGAGAAGACCAAATTGCTAAATCTTTTTAGTAATGATCTTGATCCAAAGGGGGAGATTGTTAGACCACAGTCTCATTGGATTCAAAGTCTAATGTTTCTTTGTAATAAATGTCAAAGTTGTTTGTTATTGTTATTAGTTAGTTTAGTTTAGTTTGTTAGTTATTAGTTAGATATAATATCTAAATATTAGATATTATTAAGTTTATTATTGTTTAATGTTGCAAGTGGTTGAAGCAAGTGTGTTGAAGAAGCTAGAGATCAATATTTGATCTCATCTCAACAACTCTCTCCAACACAGATCAGATTAGAACACACACAGAAAAGGTGTAAAAAGAGAGAAAACTGAGAAAACACATCCAGAGCTTGAATCGATCAACCTTGTAACCTTTGTTGTTAATCAATACATGTTGGTAATCGTTAATGTGTTGTTAATCTATAAAACTTGATAAGCATTGTGGACCCACAACCTTACTTTCATACCTAGTTCACTTAAACTACTGCTCTGGTACTGTTAGAGCAGAAATATATTGGATACAAGATCATGAAGACTGAAGGTCAAAGGTTCAAGAAGTCAAAGTTGGAAAGTCAACTCTCATTAAAAGTCAAAGTCTAAGTGTTAATAGAAGTCAAAGTCAATGTATTGTGTTTTTGTTTCTTTTGTAATTAGTAGTGGGTATAAATAATTTGATTTGCTGTTTAATAGATAGATGGCTAGAGTTTGAATTCAGCTTTTAGAGAGAATTGTAGAGAGAGAAAGAGTCATCTAGAGAGAGAAAGTTGTAAACACTTTGATTTGAGAATTGAATCAAACTGGTAGATTTGTTAATCTTGTTTGTTTGATTTGTTTTACAATTACAATCTTGATTTCAGGGACACACAATTGGTATCAGAGCAGATTCATTTGAAATCAAATTCAAGAAACTGAGTTCGTATCTGTGTTCTTTGAGTATAAGTCAATTTCTTATTTTTAGTGCGAATTTCGAGTTGTAATTGATTAGGTTATGTTCTTTTATCATTCACGATAGAGTCTGTATGATTTGATTTGTTAATCGCACTGTAATTTTCTCAAATTTTAGGAATTTGTTGAGTAGTCACGAGTTCATGAGCACTGTATTCGGATCGAATTGTATTTGTTTGAGTTGTAATTCAAATTTCATTGTTAGAATTAGTTTCTAGATGTTTAGGTGAAGAAATTGTGCAAGTTTCGGAATCAGAAATCAAGAGTTAGTTGATTTTTGATCGATCAGGTCAAGAACACGCAAGATCTACGAAACGCGCAAGGTTCATCGGGAGAACGCGCAAGCTGAAGAATTTTGTTTCTGGACAAAAACGTGCAAAGTGTGGTTTGCGAGTTCTAGAAACACGCAGATCGAAGCTTGCGAGTTTGGTCTTCAATTTGCGAGTTTGGTGAAATCTGCGAGTTTGAAAAATTGGAAAAATTTTCTAAGTGTTGAGACACGCAACCATTGCGAGTTTGTTAAAACGCGCAAGTAGACCTTTGCGAGTTCTCTAAACGCGCAAGACTAAGCTTGCGAGTTTCTTCGAAATAGTAATCTGCGAGTTCTTTCGATCTGCGAATTTGTTAAAACGCACAACTAGGCATTTGCGTGTTCAGGAAAAGCGCACGCCTCTATCTGCGAGTTTCTGCGATTATTTTGGTTTGCGAGTTTGTCAAAACGCGCAACCCTTTGCTTGCGAGTTACATAATCACGCACGCCTAAGCCTGCGAGTTTTTTTGAACAGTGGTTTGCGAGTTTCAGCGTCTGCGAGTTTCAAGTTTCTTTAGTGATTTGCGAGTTTCAGTACTTAGTAAAAAAAAAATTATTTTTATCAATGGGATTTCATTTGGACTAACGGTCAATTTCCAGTTTCTTATTGCATATTTTGAATCAAACAAGATGACTTTAAGAGATGCTCTATCAATTGGCACTGATGTCAAGACCCCGGTGTTGTTCAAAGGGGAATATGAGCAATAGAAAGACAGATTTCTCGATTTTGTTGATCGGCAAAAGAATGGAAAGAACATTCTAGCATCAATAGAAGATGGTCCAATGCCAAAATATTTTGAGGACATTCCTGTTGTAGGTAATGATTCAGATGGAGCTCCGAAATCAAAGAGAATTGAGAAAGAATATGGAAAATTCTCTGATGAGCAAAAGAATCGGTTTGATGCTGATAAAACTGCCAGATCTTTACTTTTACAACGCATCACCAATGAGATCTATGTGAAAATAGACAGGTACAATGCAACTGCCAAATCTATGTGGGATCAACTTCAGAAGATGATGATGGGTTCTAAAGTTGGGAATCAAATGAAGGTGGCCAATTGAATCAACAATTATGAAGAATTCAAGGCTAAAGAAAATGAGAGTCTGGAGGAAACCTATGAGTGGTTTGTTCAACTTCTGAATGAGCTTTCCAAAAAAAAGTTCAATAAGAAACAGATTGAGAACAACGTGAAGTTTCTTAGTATCTTACAACCCGAGTGGAAAAAGCATACTCGTCGAATGAAGCAGAAAAAGATTTGAGTGAAATTCCACTACATGAAGTCTACGAGACATTGCGACAGAATGAAGATGAGGTTGAGGAGAAAAGATCTGAGAAAAAGAAAGTTGAGAAAGTTGTTGATCCTATTGCATTAGTGGCTGGAGAGAAAGAGAAAGAAAAGAAAAAGAAGAAGAAAAATAAGAAGATAGTTGTTTCCAGCTCTGAATCAGAGTCTGAATCTTATGGTGATGATGGAGAGAGTCTTAAGTAGGCAATGTTGTTACTGAACCGAGCGTTCCAGAAAATGTTCTACAAGAAACCAGGGTCTAATTCTCAGAGATATTCTTCATCAAGTTCAAAGAACCACGAGCATAGAGAAAGAGTGGAAGGAAACAGAATTGTTGAGAAGAAGCCGGAAGAAAAGAAGAAGTATATGAATGATTACACCAATACTGAAAAGAAAGGTGATGATCTAATCAAATGCTATAACTGTGGCAAGGTTGGACATTACGCAAAAGAGTGTCGGAAGCCAAAAGTTCGCAACTCAGAGTACTATAAGAACAAAATGCTATTGGCCAAGCAACAGGAGGTAGGCAAGGCATTAATGGCAGAAGACGAATACTGGTTGGATCATTCTGATGTAAAGGAAGAACAAGAAGAGACGGCTCATTTATGTTTGATGGGAAAAGAAGAGAAAGATGATGATTCTGATGATGAGACTGCTGATGAGGTAATGAACTTAACTGAAAATGATTTCATAACCAAAATGGAAGCCATGATGGTCGAACTTCAAGACCTTCAATCCAAATTGAAAAAGGAAAAAGACAGAGTTGCTAAGAGAAATCAACAAATCTTTGAACTTAATAAATCAATTATTGGGAACAAAGATTTAATTGATTCTCTACGCAAATCTGCTCTTGATTTTAAAAATGAAAAGGATTGTTTTGAAAGTAAGATTTCTGATATTGAAAAACAATTGTCTAAGTCTGGTTTTGAAAAACAAGAATGTGTTTTAAAAGCGTTTAAACTACAGGTTGAGAATAAGACTTTAGAGAAAAAGGTAAATGGTCTGGAAGCAAAATTATATATTCGAGGCCAAACAGATCAAACGATTTTCTTGAATACACCTAATGAAGAAGCTGATTTTAAAGAAAAATGGGGACTAGGTTATAATAATTCTCATTACCTAGAAAAAGCTATCAGAAAACATCCAGGTATATAGAATGCAAATTATATGTATGCTGCTGATAAACATCCCCATTTGAAACCCAAATTTATTACCAAAGCATCAAAAGAAGTTGAGGACAAAGAAGATGAGAAACGAATGAATTTAAAGAAAATGCAACTACCATTCTGTTATGAAGGACTGAATGATGGTTATCTTTCTAAAACATCAAAATTTCTTTCAAATGATTATTTTGCTAGTTATTCTTCTACTAAGATGGAGGCAAAACCTATTCAAGCTAAAATTTATGTACCTCCACTCATTTTAGAAAGCAAAATAATTGAATTAGAAAATATTTTATCTGATGAAAGAATTTTGGGTGATCTGATATAAGATGTATTTTCTACAGTGTTAAAGAACACAAATTTTCATTTTACATCTAAAGTGTGTTCTCCATCTTCTAAAGTACTTCAAACTTCTGCGACTGATTTTGATGATTTATTTGAGTCTGCAAATGATTTCCTAAATTCTGATGAAGGGTGTATAGAGGAAATTGATATGTTTGACTTTAATGCTCCACTTCCAAATCATTCTACTTTTGTGATAAATGGACAAGATTTACCAAGTGTTCATGAAAAAGGTGAATCATCAACTAAGGTTGGTGAATCAGTTTCTGTAAATGTTGATTACTATGCAAAGGGTAAGAAACATAAGAAACAGCGCTCACAGAAACAGAATAACACTGGTAAACACAAGAAAAATCAATTTCATAAATATGATTTTTCTAATAAATCTAAATTCTGTGTTTCAGATATAAGAAAGAAAAGGTCAGAAGGGAGATCTGAATGGCGACCTAAAAGGAAGGGTGATGAAAAGGTAGAATCAATTACTGATAGTTCTTGTCATAGATCAACTAGTAGTATGTGTGATGTAGTTGGTTCTATTGCATATCATAATAAAAACCTTGTAACTGATTACAAGGGATATTCTAATAAGCAATTGTTCCAATTATCATCTACTACTACTAAATCTTATTCTTATCAGTGGAATGATTGTGCTTATCATCATAATTCTAATGATTGGTTTGGATCTTATCATGTTTATTCTTCTAAATCAAAAGTTTTCAAAAGAAAAAAGGATCCATATTCAAATGGTTACCAAAATCTTGTACTAATCTGTTAGGACCCGTTTTTAAATGGGTACCTAAATTTTTTTTTTCCTGATTTCTCTTGCAGACCCGACATATGTGGTACTTGGATAGCGGTTGTTCCAAGCATATGACCGGGCAGAAAGTTTTATTGTCAAATTATACAGAGAAATTCAGTGGTAATGTTCGTTTGGGAAACGACTAGTTTTCACCGATCTTAGGATTTGGTGACAGCATTCAAGACAACATAACGATTAAGAAGGTGAGCTATGTCGAAGGCTTAGGGAACAACCTGTTTAGTATCGGTAAATTCTGTGACAAAGGGTTAGAGGTCAACTTCAAAGCTAAGAGTTGTTCGATCTGTACTGAAGATGGCAAAGAACTCTCAGTTGGCAATCGAAAGACCAATCTCTACACCATCAATCTTTCAAAGGTTCAGAATGATAATCAGGTTTTCTTACTGACAAAAGCTTCGATGCAGCAAAGTTTGCTTTGGCACCGAAGGTTATCTCATCTGAATTTTCGTTATATAAACAAGTTGGTCAGTGGAAAGTTGGTGAATGGACTTCCTAAGCTGAGATATGAAAAGGAACACTCGTGTGCAGCATGTGAAAAAGGGAAGATGAAGATAGCTTCACATAAACCGAAGCCTGAACCTAGTACCAGTTCTCCATTAGAGTTGTTGCATATGGATCTTTGTGGTCCGATGCGAACGCAAAGCTTAGGCGGAAAGAAATATGTGTTGGTTATTGTGGACGACTATTCGCGATACAAGTGGGTTAAATTTCTACGATCAACGGATGAGACACCCGAAGTACTCATTACATTTCTGAAGACGACCCAGGTGAATCTGCAGAAACCAGTCAAGCCTCTCAGAACTGATAACGGCACAGAGTTCAAAAACCAAACTGTTGCAGAGTATCTCGAATAGGTTGGGATATGTTAGAGCACATAATTGTTGGATTTAGGATCATAAAGATTGAAGACAAAAGATCAAGAAGTCAAAGATGGAAAAGTCAACTCTCAAGCAAAGTCAAAGTCATTTGTTAATAAAGTCAAAGTCAATGTAATTGTATTTTGTTTTTCCTTTGTATTTGTCAAGGGTATAAATACCTTTGTTGTCTTTGTAATCAAGGAGGATCAATCAGTTGTAAACATACACACACGAATTCAGAAGTGAGAGAGCAGATTAGAGAAGAGCATACTGTTTCATTATTCTAGAGAGAGAGTAGTGAGAGAAAGTTTGTAATTTATGAATGAATCAATGACATATGATTTCGAATTCTCAGCTTGATTGTTTGTTAGCGAATAGAACTTGAAAATAGGGAATAACAATTGGTATCAGAGCAGATCGAAATCGAAAAATCAAGAAAATACGAAAGTTCGTCTGTGTTCTTGAGCGAAAAATCAAATCTGAGTTTTAGTGCGTTTTTGGAGTTGTAATCGATTAGATTTTGTTCAGATAGCATAATCGATCGAGTCTGTATAGGTGATTTTAAGAAATGCATTGTATTTGATTGTTAATTTTGATTTTAGTTGAGTTTGAAGTTCACGAGTCCTATGCACTGTAATTAAGTCGATTTATACATTTTTGTGTATTTGATCGAAATTAGTTGTTAAGTTTGTATTCTATTTGTTTAGACGAGTGAATTGTCAAAGTTTAGTGTTGAAATTCTAGCTTTAAATGAGTTTTTGGTGTGATTTTGATCGATTTTAGAGGTTTGCGCGTGTTCATCAAGATTTGCGTTTCATTCATCGAGGTTTGCGTTTTATTCATCAAAGGTTTGCGTGTGTTTGTCAAGGTTTGCGAAAGTTGAGTTTGCGTCTGTAACTACAATCGCGAAGTTGGGTTTGCGTCTGTAACTACAATCGCGAAGTTGAGGTTTGCGTTAATCACTTAAAACCAAAGTCAAGGTTTGCGTTTGCCTCTTGAAACGCAAAGTCAAGGTTTGCGTTTGCCTCTTGAACCGCAAAGTCAAGGTTTGCGTTTGCCTCTTTAACCGCAAAGTCAAGGTTTGCGTTTCCCACTTGAACCGCAAAGTAAGGGTTTGCACTTCCCTCTTGAACCGCAAAGTAAGGGTTTGCGCTTCCCACTTGAAGCGCAAAGTGTGGAGGACTTAGACAATTTTTTCAAAACTATAAAACGCAAAGTGCGCAAAGTAAAGGACCCCCGTGCTAAGTCTGTGGAGGGGGACATAATTCTGATTGTGATCAAAATCTCTGAATTTTTATTTCAAGTTTTTCTGTATTCTTGTGATTTCATTTGGATTAACGATCAAGTTCAAGTTCTTTTTGAATCAGATATTCAAGATGGGATATTTTTCTGATGATGACAAGAAGATTAAAGAGCTCAAAATGGAGAACCAAAATCTTACTTCCTTAGTTGATTATTACACAAAGAGGTCAAAGAGATATAAAGATGAAAGAAAGCTACTGAGAGAAGAAGTTAGTGCTTTGAAGAAGATAAATGAAGATCTTCTGAAACAGACTTCTGGGCTTAGTGATGATAAGGTAATAAGTTTGGAAACTGAGAACACTGAGCTGAAAAATAAAATCTTTGACTTGGAATATCAGATTATCCAAATCCAGCAGCAAGCATCTGTTGAAAGTTATGAGGAGACAATTAAGAGTCTGGAAGAGGCTAATGCTGAGCTTCGAAAGAAAATATCTGATTTGGAACAAAAGATGGTCAAAGATAAAGATATTTTTGAGAGTGACAAGAAAGAATTTGCAAAGACATTCTCAGAGTTTTCCAGAAAATGTACTGACGAGAAGAAGAAGGTTGAGCTTAAATGCATTAAGCTTTCTCAACAAATCTCTGATTTTGAGAAAGTAATCATTCTGGAAAGGGAGAATTTTGCCAAAGAAAAGAAGTTAATAGAGCAAAAGAATGTTGGGATATTCAAAGAGATATCTGGTCAGAGAACAAATGCTGAAATGGGCTTTGAGGAAGAAAGAAGCTTGTTTGAAGCTGAGATTAAGAAGCTTACTGTGAAGTTATCTGAACTATCTGAAAGTGCTTTGAATGATCAGAAAGCGAAGTCTGAATTCAAGGAGAAGATTGACCTGCTCATTAAAGAAAGAGACAATAATTTTTCAAAGATCAAACAGCTTGAAGAGATTGTTTCCAAGGTGGTGGTGACTGAGCAAAAGACTCCAGAGTCAAAAACCACACTCCTAGAAATAAATTCAGCTGATTTTAAAAAGACAGCTTCAAGTTCATACATGAAACCTGTTTCTTCAAGAAGGTTAGTCAATTCATTCAATCATATTCGTACTTCTAATATTTTCTATGATCAAAATGTAGATGGTTCGGGTACACATAGAAGAAGGAAATATATTGAAGAAAAATTGGTATGGAAAGTGAAATCAGTGGATGATGATGAGAAGAATGATGAGAAAAAGAAAGGAAAGAAGAAAGAAAAGAAAAGTAACAAATCATTTGTACATGCATCAACAGTCAAGAAGAACAAAGTGCTGACAGGTAAACCTGATCTTGCTTATTCGAGAGATCAAATGTTCAGGTTATCTAAAAAGAGGTATTGTTCTTATTGTCATACATATGATTTTTTTCATAAAGCAGGTGATCATTACTGGTATGGTTCTTATTCAGTTACTCCCATTCGAACTGCAACTAACACACATGGACCCAAATACCAGTGGGTACCAAAATCGAAGATTGATTCTATGTTGCAGGCACCACAAGTCAAAGGGGAGTAAGAGAACTGATGAGCGAAGCCTTCTAAGTAAATCAGCTTAGGACCCGTACTTCAACAGAGTTTGACTTCTAAACACAACAGTTTAGGACTCGCTCTTCAATGATGAAAAAGAAATGCTACTCCCGGGCTGATAAGAGAGTGTACTCGGATACTTAGAAGAGGAAATCAACCTTCAAGGGGGAGTACATAAATGTTTCTGGAAATATGTATTCGGAAGATATGACGAACTACACTTCAAAGGAAGTTGTAGATCTCTATCATGTGCTTTTTCACAGATAAATCTCAGATGCATATTTTCAGGGGGAGTAAAGGATATGATTTATGATTATTTCAGATCAGAACTTGTACAATCAACGTTTTATTGCTTTATGTCATTTTATTTTCAAACAATTTTGTGAATAAATTTTCTTTGACTAGACTTTGAGACTTATGCAGGATGAGAGAAGCTGACACGATCATATCTTTATGACTTCAGCTGACTTCATGAGATCTAAGATTGCACAGAAAGGTTAATTTCTTTTCTTAATCTCATATATGGTTGAAAGAAGGACAACTTTCAATCATATAAAACATGTTCTTCAATGTTCAAACCACTTCCCGATTTTTAAACAGATTTTATAATTTGGAAGTGTGATTTTAAATGTTTTCATTTTAATTTTTGTGCTTAATTGATAAACAAACCGTGTGTTTCCAAAGATTAATACTTGTGTATTGTCTTTTCTATATACTTTTTCAAGTATTCACACACATCGGTTTGACTTTGTTCAAAATAATCTTACCATGTCTCATATTGTAACAAATTTTTTCGATGGTAAGACACCCCGCTTGTACTTCAAAGAATTTTGAGCGTTATTTCATTTCGAAACATCATTTCAAGAATGTCTATATTTTGTTTCGTATGGACAATATCCGTTATTCTTGACCATAAGCCTTGATTGTTATATCATTCATTTCTGATCATTTTCATACAATGTCAGATTTTCAAACAAGTCTCTTGCATTCATGATTCATTCAATTAACTTGTTTGAAAATACTTCCATGTTTTAAAATGCTCATATCTATATTCTGAGCATACATTCATTTGACATTTGTATATGAGCTTTAACTGATAAAGTTAAATCATCTGAGCAACATTATGCTTTAATAAGAAATATGGGTTCTTTGTGCTAGGAATTAACTGAACTTCTATGCTTCTCAATACTCTGCTTCTCTTACGCCCGAACAAAATGGAGTAGTCGAAAGGAGAAATCGAACGCTAGTCGAGGCCGCTCGCACTATGCTTAACCAATCTGACTTACCTCTATTTCTGTGGGCAGAAGATATTTCGACTGCGTGCTACACGCAAAACCGTTCCATGATACACCGCAGATTTCAAAAGACTCTGTATGCTTTGATCAACAACCGAACACCGTCTATCAAATATTTTCATATATTTGGGTGTAAGTGTTTTGTGCTCAACGACAGAGAGAGTCTGAACAAGTGTAGTGCTGAGGCAGATGAGGGCATCTTCATTGGATATTTTTCTACATCTGCTGCATATCGAGTATATTTGAAGAAATCGAAGACTGTTATCGAAAGCGTAAATGTTACATTTGATGAGGAAATGGCTTCTGAACAAGTCAGTTCAGAACCCGTTATCACTGGACTGTTAGCTTCTGGGCAACTTAGTTCAGAACCTATACCTGAAAAGAACAAATCAGATGAAGCATCAATGTCTACTAATCATTTATATGATTTAGATCTTTTATTTGAAACGTTTTATGATGAATATCTTGGATCTAATGTGAATAAACCTGTTGTGGTTGACAGGATTGAAGATTCAACGATTAATCATCCAACTACTTCAGATGTTTCTACTGAATTAAATTTCCCGATTCAGCAAGATATTCCAGTTCAAATGCCTACTCCAATTGTTGAAGTTGTTTCTACTAATGATGAGCCAGAAGTTGCTGAGACAGTAGGATGTGATGTAAGGACAGATCAACAGACTGAACAAGTTGTACCTACTGAAGCTTCTACACTAATTATATCAAATGAATCCCTCCCTCATTATGTTCAAACTGAAGAACCTGAAAGTGGATTTTTAGTTGACAACCATGATCAATCTTCATCTAATCCATTCCCTCATGAACATCGCTGGACCAAAGAGCACCCTCTTCACCAAGTAATTGGAGATCTCAACAAGCAGGTGCAAACTAGGTCAGCAACTTTGAATCAATGTATGCATGACTTATTTCAAAGCAAGATAGAGCCCACTCGTGTATCAGAGGCTCTAGCTGATTCGGATTGCGTGTCTGCTATGCAAGAAGAGTTAAACCAGTTCGAAGTCCTGAAAGTCTGGAGACTAGTGCCAAAACTAGAAGGAAAAACCGTTATCGGCATTAAATGGGTGTTCAAGAATAAAAAGGACGAAGATGGTATTGTTATAAAGAACAAAGCAAGACTTGTTGCCAAGGGATTTAGGCAAGAGGAAGGCATCGATTATGACGAGACATATGCTCCAGTAGCGCGTATAGAGGCAATCCGCATGTTTCTAGCCTACGCAACTCATAAGAACTTCACTGTCTACCAGATGGATGTGAAGACTGCCTTTCTAAATGGCATACTTAAGGAGGAAGTCTACGTCTCTTAGCCAGAAGGGTTTGTAAATCCAGATAAGCCAAATCACGTCTACATCTTGGATAAATCTCTTTATGGTCTGAAACAAGCCCCTCGCGTCTGGTATGATGTTCTATCTCAATTCTTGGTCAAGTCAGGTTTTTCAAAAGGTAAAGTCGATACCACTTTGTTTATTAAAAAGGAAAAATTCGATATCATTCTTATTCAGATATATATCGATGATATTATATTTGGTTCTAGAAATCCTAAATACTGTAATAACTTTTCAAATCTAATGGTGTCACGTTTTCAGATGAGTATGATGGGAGAGATGAATTTCTTTCTCGAATTACAAGTCAAACATTTTCAACGCGGATTTTTATTAATCAATCTAAGTACATTTTTGATATTCTTCGAAAATTCAAAATGGAAAATTGCAAATCAATTGGAACCCCAATGGCACCAGGTACTAAGATTAACACTGATCCTTCAGGAAAAGCTGTTGATGTTAGGACTTATAGAGGTATGATAGGGTCTTTAATGTATCTTACTTCAAGTAGACCAGATATAATGTTTTCAACATGCTTGTGTGCAAGATATCAGGCTGACCCTTGTTATCCCAGTTTAATCTAGTTGATAAACAACACACAAACATAATATAGATCAAGAGATATAAGATTAGAATAACATACCAATCCCTTGAATATTCAATGAAAACCTTGTGTGTTCTTGATACCTTGAATACAGAGAATCTGTCTAACTCACTATTATGATAATTGTGATTATTGGTGGTTAACCCTAAAACTGAAATAATTAAAGCATTAAATACCTAAGCCTAATAGGCCTAATGGGCTTGGGCCCAATTACAAAATAACTATTAACTAAATACTAAATAGACCCTCTAATTTACTTTAACACAATTACAGTTTAAACCCTTATCTTTAACTTTAATCTTGAATACAATTTATGATCCAACAATCTCCCCCTTTGGATTCAAGATTAAAAAAAATTTGCAATTGTCTTCAGGTCTTCACTTGTCTTCACTTTACTTGAAAACTTCAGAAACAATCTTCATCTTTATCTTTGAAACTTAGAAGTCTTCAGCAACCTTTATTTCAAAATTCTTGAAATCTTCTTTTTATTCTCCTTCTTTGATTCACTTTTGTATATCCTCCCCCTTTTTGATGAGTGGTGAGAATCATCGTCATCAAAACTTTTCAAAACAATCTCCCCCTTTGAATATGATCATCAATTTAGCACTGTCTTCATGTAACGAGCCCTGTGTGAAATAAGAGCAGTCTCTCCAAATGGAAAGAGTGATTATTTCAATCTTTTTAGATAAAAATAGTCAGTGGTAACCGTTTAAATCTTTGCAAATTCAAACAGTTTAAGAGTTGTAACCCTGAATCAACAAATGACTATGTTAGAATGCTTGTCAGTAACACAGAGTTACTGAGTAACACAAAGTTACTATATAAGGAGCTGGTTTTGATGTTGGCTCCTAGGTATTTCATTCAATGATCGAATAACACATGGTTATCTATGAACGTTATGACAGAAAACAAATTTCTGTGTGCTCGTGCATGTGTATGAAAGAATTTAGCATAGATGATTGCTTTTCAATATAGGCTCAAAGTATGTAAACTTGTTGAGACAACAACAAATTATACAAAGACTCAATGTGCATGAGAAAGGGTTCGAAGGTGGGGCAACTTTCCTTCTTTTTCAATATTAATATCTTTCAAATGAAGAACCAATAGCATATGTGCTGCTTCCCCAGAAAATGTGAAACATTCTCTTTTTGAGAGACGAATGAGTAGCTGGTGGGGTTGTATGCAAGAGATGGCATGGGCTAGTTGCCTATTTCAATGATGGTCACCAAAGAATCTGAACCAACAGATTATGTGGTTGCCCGGCTCAGAAAGAAGTTTGGTGCAGAGTTTAATATTCTTTTACTCTGTCCTCTGACCCTCTTTCTTTTAAAGCTCACATCTAACCAATCTCTATTTTTCATTTTACCTTTCACATACCAACACTCAATATTTTAACCCCTCTCCCCTCAATCACTCAGGGAATACTTCTGGGGTACGAAACACTGGTTATCGTGAATCCATGGAAGTTCTGTTAAGTTCTCACACTGAGTCCATGTATTTTCCTAAAAGAACGTGTTGTTCAACAGTCTTTTGTGCATTAAAGCACAAAGAAGCACAGAGTTACACGTAGAATATAGATCAAGAGATATAAGATCAGAATAACATACCAATCCCTTGAATATTCAATGAAAACCTTGTATGTTCTTGATACCTTGAATACAGAGAATCTGGCTAACTCACTATTATGATAATTGTGATTATTGGTGGTTAACCCTAAAACTGAAATAATTAAAGCATTATATACCTAAGCCTAATAGGCCTAATGGGCTTGGGCCCAATTACAAAATAACAATTAACTAAATACTAAATAGACCCTCTAATTTACTTTAACACAATTACAGTTTAAACCCTTATCTTTAACTTTAATCTTGAATACAATTTATGATCCAACAACCCTAAAGAATCCCATTTGGCTGCTGTCAAACGGATTTTTAGATATCTGAAGGGGACTACAGATCTTGGTCTGTGGTATCCTATAGATACTGGGTTTGAACTAACTGCTTATTCAGACGCAGATCATGCTGGGTGTATGATGGACAGGAAGAGCACTTTAGGTCATATTCAATTTCTTTGAGACAAGCTCGTTAGTTGGGCGTCAAAGAAACAATTGTGTGTTTCCACATCGACTGCTGAAGCAGAGTATGTAGCTGCTACCAGTTGCTGCTCTCAGGTCTTGTGGATGCGAACATAACTTCGAGACTATGGATTTAAGTTTGATAAAATACCAATATATTGTGACTCGAAGGGCGCTATTGCGATATCTGCTAATCCTGTGCAGCACACAAAAACAAAGCACATTGATTTCAGGTATCATTTTATAAAAGATAATGTAGAAAAAGGTACAATAGAACTTTACTTTGTAAAAACTGATTACCAACTTCCATATTTGTTTACCAAACCTTTAGATGAGAAGAGATTTAATTTTCTTGTATCTAAGCTTGGTATGCTAAATCTCAAGGTCTAATCAGTAATTACTTATTAAAGTTTCTTTTATTGTCAATTTTTCATCATTTTTTTTATCATTATTTCTGAAAGGATATTTGCACTTTAACGTGTTGTTCATGATCTTAGGGGGAGTGAGACAATATTTTAATATGATCAATATTATTTTGAGGGGGAGTTTATAGAATTTAATTGCTAAATTTTTGTGATGCATAAATTTAGGGGGAGTTTATGCGTACAACAAAAGGAGTAAGGACGTGATTTCTGATTATTTCAGATCAGAACTCGTACTTTAATTGTTTTACTACTTTATGTCTTTTACATTTGAATAAATTTTGTGAATAAAGTTGCTTTGACATGACTTTGAGACTTGGGCAGAATGAGAGAAGCTATCAAGATCATATTTTTATGACTTCAGCTGA
This sequence comes from Arctium minus, assembly GCA_954870635.1. Classification (NCBI taxonomy): domain Eukaryota; kingdom Viridiplantae; phylum Streptophyta; class Magnoliopsida; order Asterales; family Asteraceae; genus Arctium; species Arctium minus. The sequence goes on from OX941081.1 coordinate 151,946,903, forward strand.
CTTCATGAGATTTAAGACGAAGCGATAAAGGTTAATTTCTTATCTTAATCTCATATATGATTGAAAGAAGGACAACTTTCAATCATAGAAAACAATTTCTTAAATGTTCAAACCACTTCCCGATTCTTAAACAGATTTCATGCATTGGAAGTGTGATTTTAAATGTTTTCAAGCTTTATTTGTGCTTACATGATTATAAACCGTGTGTTTCTAAAGATAAATACTTGTGTATTGTCTTTTCTTTATACTTTCAAGTATTCACACACACCGGTTTGACTTTTTATTCAAAATGTTCTTACCATGTCTCATATTGAAACATATTTTCGATGGTAAGACACCCCGCTTGTATTTCAATGAATTTTGAGCATTAATTTCATTTCTGAACGTTTATTTCAAGAATTTCTATATTTTGGTTCATATAGACAATATCCATTATTCTTGACCATAAGCTTTGATTGTTATATCATGCATTTCTGATCATTTTTATACAATGTTAGTTTTTCAAACAAGTCTTTTGCATTCATGTTCATTCATTCAATATATTTGTTTGAAAATACTTCAATGTTTAAAATGCTCATATCTTCATGATTATATCTCTGAGCATATACATATCTGACTTTTATTTGAGATTTAACTGTTCAAGTTAAACCATCTTGAGCAACATGTTCTTTAATAGGAAAATATGGGTTTTTTGTGCTAGGACTTAAATGAACTTCTATTGATTCACGTTATTCAGTGTTTCCTACCTAAGAAGTTAATCCATGGTGATTGAGTGTGAGAAGTCAAAAAGAAATGAGTGTGGGATGTGTGACGAGGTAAAATGGAAAAGAGAGTTTGCTTAGATGTGATCTTAATGATTAAAAGAAAGAGGGTGTGAGATCAGAGTAAAAGAATATCAAACTCTGCACCAACTACTTTCTGAGACGGGCAACCACATTACTAATGTTTCAGAATTCTTTGGTGAACGTTATTGAAACATGCAACTAGCCCATGCCAAATCTTGTTAAAACCCCACCAACCACTCATTTTCTTCTTCAAAAGAAAGTGTTTCATATTTTCTGGGGACGCAGCATATAATCTATCTGATTTTCATTTGGAAAATCTGGATATTGAAACAGAAGGAAGTCTGCCTCACCTTCGCACTTCAATAATGCACATTGAGTCTGTGTTTATCTAGTGTCTCAGTGGTTTACACAATTTTGAGCATTTATAAGCAATCATCAAGTGCTTAATTCTTTCTACACTTGCACGAACACACAAGGAATTTGTTTTCTTGTCATAACATTCATAAAAATTTCCTTTGTGGTGTTTCGATGATTGGATGGAAGCCTTGGGGGAGTGAACATCAAAAAGCTCCTTTCCTATGTGTATCTGTTACACACAGTGACTTCGTGTTACTGACAGGCATATTAACTGATTTATTTGTTGATTCAGGTGTTACATTCTTAATTTTTCTGGATTTGAAAAGATCTAGATGAATATCTTGGAGGATTGACGGTGAATCAGAGGCTTTTGAACAGATCAGAATGGTCAGAACTTATAAAGACATTTCTTGATGATAGTTTTGATGATATCGATGCTCATTTCATCAAAAAGGGGGAGATTATGATTTAAAGAAATGTCCAATTCATAAATTTCAAAGTGAAAGATTTGAAGAAGTTACAGTTCAAAGATTGAAAGGGTGAAAGATTGTTCAAGAAAAGATTAAAGATTTCTGAAGATGTGCTGATTTTGCTGAAATTTTCTTTGAAGATTATTTGCTGAAGCAAGTTGAGCTAAATCTAAAGATAATTTCTTTCTGAAGTCTGAAAGAGTTTATGTGATAATTCTAAAAAGATTATTGAAGATCGTTTCCACCATATTTTGGGGAGATTGTTAATTTTGTTCAAAGACAGACTTGGGAAGAATAAAGTTAAACAAAAAGAAGAGATTGTTCAGATTGAACCAAAAAGGGGAGATTGATTTGCTAAATCTTTCAAAGATAATCTTGAATCCAAAGGGGGAGATTGTTTGAGCAGAAATATATTGGATACAAGATCATGAAGACTAAAGGTCAAAGGTTCAAGAAGTCAAAGCTGGAAAGTCAACTGTCATTAAAAGTCAAAGTCTAAGTGTTAATAGAAGTCAAAGTCTATGTATTGTGTTTTTGTTTCTTTTGTAATTAGTAGAGGGTATAAATACTTTGATTTGCTGTTTAATAGATAGATGGCTAGAGTTTGAATTCAGCTTTTAGAGAGAATTGTAGAGAGAGAAAGAGTCATCTAGAGAGAGAAATTTGTAAACACTTTGATTTGAGAATTGAATTAAACAGGTAGATTTGTTAATCTTGTTTGTTTGATTTGTTTTGCAATTAGAATCTTGATTTCAGGGACACACAGGTACCAACTTATAACACCCTAAAAATAGTGGTTAATTTAAACCTAAAATAATTGCGGAATAAACAAGTATGTCATAGAAGAATCACCCAAAAGGGAAATAATTGTATGGCATTTACAATAAAGAAATCAAGTGAAATTGAACCCAACAACCTACTAATCTAGACCAACTAGTTCTAGATTATGAACGGGTGTCGACATCTCACTTCCAAAAGTATACCAACACTATATAAATGTACGCCTCTATAATCTTCAAAAATGTGCTACACTCCTTCAACGACTCTCCTCTCAAGCCTGATGAATCCCACAGCTATAATGACCTCTTATACATGTCAATTTACGAATAAGTGTTAGTCTAAAGCCTAGTGAGATCAAACATTTATATTCGGAAAATCATTAATTTTAAAGGAAATAATTTAAGAACGTCGGTAGAATCCATACAGATAATTCTCAACTTTAATACCAATACCTCTTGGGTTGACGGGGGAGACCCGCTTACTAACACAACTGACGGAACACAAAAGTAAACCACTTTACATGTTAGTAAAACCAAACACATAATAAAGTACCCGCAATGGATGTTAGGCTCAGTAGCTTTAAACGTACACCCACGGAAAGTCAACTTCAACCACATAGGGTCCTTACGTTGAGATCCTCACCCAATATCGCGTACTAGCACGTAAGGCTTATACCTCATCCAATGCCTAAGGGTGTCTCGATGTGGAAAACTAGCATTCCATCATCGAATCAAAGATTATTAATATATGTGGGTTTATGACGCCCAAATGCAACCAAATAATCCATTTAATGTCCACAAAACTAATCAATGACTTCCAATAGTTAAAAAGCCATCATATATACAAAAATCATGAATCCGTATAGTTACTCCCAAAAATTCCAAGAGGTTCCGTTCTAACTCGTTAAATGGTACTTCCACACACACCAAATCATTTTACCCAAGTCTTCATTTAATGATACAAAACCATATTTTAAAACCCTAATCTTGATTTCAAAGTATTAAATCACAAGGTTATAGAAAACATGTTTCTCATCTGCAAAATCCACAATTAAACCAAAATGTAAGTTTCTTGACCTTAAAATTATACCCTTCAACATAAACCCCCATAGTCTCGAAAGTTAGGTCTATGTTGAAAACTCACCCAAATCAAGTAATAAAAAATGGAGATGATTGGAAGGCTAAAATCTACATTTTAACATGTATAAAACTTATAAAAGAGAATGAACTCACAAGTTAGGTTTTTGGTGAAAACCTAGAAAACCAAGTATGGTGAGAGGAGGATGAAGATTCCGACTATCCAAGCTAGCTCCTTAAATCTTGAGGCTCTAGATGATATTAATGTTCTTCCAAACTTGAAGGTAACCACCTAGGGTTTCCTTAAAATCGAATTTATGAAGAGAGTGGGTGTTGGTGAGGAGTAAATGGAGAAAAAGAGTGAAGTCCCGACTTTCAGATCTGTAGGGGCTTCCCACGGCTTTGGTCGCGGCTTGGGGCTGCGCCCTAACCTGCACGTGCTTCAGAGACCCAAACACTGAGCGAGTTGCGCGACTTTAGCCGCGGATTTAAGGTCGCGCCCTAGCCCGCGTAATTCGCTGTTTTTCAGACAAGTCCCAAAACTCTAATCCAAGACCAAGGCATGATTCTATTCTTCGAAGTTCCTAATGAATCTATATAAGCAAAATCCCTAAGGTTAACAATTAGACTTATAAGAAAGACCCCTAACGTACCATAAATTATACGGGTGTTACAATCCTCCCTAACTTGGAGATGATTTCATCCTCGAAATCCTAGTTATGAGAATAAGTGACGGTATCTTTACTTCATATCCTTACCGGATTCCCATGTCACATTGGCAACGCGATTGTGCTTCCATTGCACTTTCACCATTGTGACCTCTTTATGCCTAAGTCTTTTGGTCTCTCTCTCCAGTATGGCTTCGGGTTCTTCGACGCAACGGTTGTCATCCCCTCGAATATCTGATAACGCTATCATGCTTTCTTCTTCCGCCAAACACTTCCGTAGATAACACACATGGAACGTAGGGTGGATTCCGTCAATCTCCGGTGGTAAATCTAACTTGTAGGCTAGTAGCCCAATGCGCTCAATAACGGTGTATGGTCTAAGAAAATGGGGACTCAAATTCCCGCGCTTTCTACACCGTATTAAACCTTTCCATTGGGACACCTTCAACATCACACGGTATCCCACTTGAAACTCCACCGATTGTCTCTTCTTGTCGACATAACTCTTTTGTCGATCTTGTGTCACCTTCAAACGTTCCCTTATGGCCCTGACTTTGTCGGTCGTCTCTTGCACAATTTCTGGCTCGGTAAACTGCTTTTCGCCCACCTCTAGCCAACATATGGGGGTCCTACATTTCCTCCCGTACAAAGCCTCGAATTGTGCCGCACCGAGGCTAGAGTGGTAACTATTGTTGTATGCAAACTGCACCAAGGGTAAATAAGTATCCCAATTACCACCAAAATCGATCACACACGATCTAAGCATGTCTTCCAAAGTCTGAATTGTCCTTTCGCTTTGTCCATCTGTTTGTGGATGGTATGCCGTACTCAAATTCACCCGCGTACCCAACTCTTGATGCAAAATGTAGATCCAAGAAACAGTGCAATCAACAAATAATAATCAATAAGCAATGAAGATTTAATCACAACTGCTGGTCATATGATTAGATTTATCAATCAAAGGTTTAAGGTTTACAGAGATAATTTCAATACGTGTAAGTAAACCTATGAATGACCAATTCTTTCTAACCCTAATCTCACAAAACAAACCATTAAATACTAAGGGATTGGGTCTAAAATCCCAAGGCCCATTACAACCAAACTTAAGCCCAATTAACAATTAAAGGCTTTTTACAACGCTTTAGATAAAAACAATTAAACTCTCTAAATGCGTTATACAACTTTCAACATACTAGGACTTTCAGTCCTAACAATCTCCACCTAAAGTTGAATAAAGCATTTATCATCTTGAATTTTTCATGCCTTTATCTTCTTTCCCTCTTGAATATTTGAAAAACTTTGGTGTTGCATGTTTTCATGTCTTTCCCAATTCCCCCTTGAATAAAGCTCTTGGTCTTCATAGTTTCAGTTTTGTAACCATATTCAATGTACAATAGCCTCGACTTAATGCACTACTGAGCAGCTTTCAACTGTAGAAACTCAACACATCGGATCAGCACACAAAAAAGATAATGTGCGAGTTACATGACATTCCACAGTGCAACTTTAGTTTAAAAACAAAAAGTCTGTATTTGAACCGCAAGTTGAATATGCTTTCATCTTCATACCTTGTTTCAATCAGCTCGTAAGAGGAATCAATTTGTACCAAACACCATATGATAAGGGATAAAAATAAATAATCACATCAATTACAGAAATGCAATCTTGAAACCCAATGGCTTTTCAACCTCAGATTTAAGAAATTCTGCTACTCCCCCTCAGATTTTGCTAACTCCCCCTCAACAAGATAATCTGTGTCATTGAATTTTGTGTCATTCTCCCCCTCACGATGATTAGGAGAATCCTGAGCATCATGTATCTTCTAAGACTAAATGGATAAGTAGCAAAATACCATATAAAATGATTTAGTAACCAAGGGTAACAGCTAACACAGAAACACAATAGTAACTGTTATCACTACAATTGAAATAATTATGTGGCCTATTTTCAGAGTTGGCAAATAGGTATCTCTGATAGGACTTCCAGTTATCACCGAAGTAAAAAAAATTAATTCTCAAACTGTTTTGGCAATATCACAAAGATATGCAAGGGGAATCACAAAGATTCGTGCGTGTGTGAAAGAAGTATAAATCAAATCGATTAGGCTCAAATATTGATTCAACCTGAGACGCATGTTAGAAATCAATAGACACAGTGAGATGAAGATGAAGTTCAATGTCTTCCTTTTTCAATATCTATGTCCTCCGAGTGTTAAATCTTCGTGCATATATGAAACAAGTATCTTTTGTGAGATACTTGAGTGGCTGGGTGAGGTGACACGAGTTATTTACACTGGGTCCATGTCTGTTTCAATACCATCTCCAAAGAACGAGAATGAATAGATTATGTGGTAACCTGGATAACAGACTCGGTTTGGTAAGGATCAATAATTCTTTTAAGTCATGACACATCCACGCCATATTTTTTTTCACTCCGAACTGATCTATCAAGATAGACCCCTCACTGATATCTATGAATTGGATGTGTTTCTTGGGTAGGTCCTTCCGGTTCTGGATAGACTATAAAAACTTTATGACCCCTAACACTTATTTAACTCACCAAGATGAAAATTGAAGTAAAATTTCTGATTTGAGATAATCAGAAGTCAAAAACATTTAAGAACGAGTCATGAACTGAACTGTTCAGAAGTCGATATGAAAAATAAACAACGTGGTACCCCCCCCCCCCTTAAAAGATGGCACAACCCTTCATTGTAGTCATGTGACATGAATAATCGAAATTAAATCACACATGACATTCCTGCAAAACAGATTAAGAAGATTTTGGTTTTGGTATCCATGTTGTGATGGATCCTTGATGGTTAGTTGCCTTGGCTTTGAAGCTACTAAACTGAGGATTGGGGATGCTATAAGTACCATACCAAATATTAACGTACCTTGGATGGATAAAGTCACTTTTTCCACTATGAGTGCACCAGATCTTTTGTCGGCGCAGACAGATCAACTTTCCTATAGAATAGACATAAGTAGGTGAATCAGTCTTGAAAATAAATAACTTTGTATCAACTACAGGAGAATCATAAGACTTGTTTCCATCACTACTTTCTGTAGTTGGTTTCTTTCTCCAAATCATTTTGACTTTTCGAAACACTTGATTATTTGAATCATCAACAAGAGAATTATAGAAAAGATTTGAAGGACGAATCCGAACTTTTGAAAATTCTTTTGATTTGACAAACTTCTTCGAAGAATTAGATGTAGAAGGTGAACTTGAAGAATAAGAAAACTGAACAACAGTATCGGGATTGGGTTGTTCGGGTAAATGAACTTTTGGATTTATTTCTTCAAGTTTCTTGACTTTTGCAAATAAAGCATTTCTTTCTTCTAGAATCAAGTCAAATTGTTTTTGTCAATCGAATTTTTCCTTCTGTTCTTTCAAAATCTCTGTTGCTAATCCACATAATTTCATTGAAAGCTAATGAATTTCAGTTTCGAAAATCTTTCTTTCACTTTCAAAATCATTTTCTATACTGTTGCGTTTATCAAACATCTCTTTAAAAATCGCCACATTCTTCTTTTCAAGAATTTTCTTTTCAATCTCAAAACCTTTTCGCTCTTTCTCAAAAGAATCTTTCTCAATTATCAAAAAAAATTCAAAATCAGAAATTTGTTTTGAAAGTTTCGCATTTGAGCCTAAAAAACCTTTCTTTCATAAAAAACTATCTTTGAAAGCTCGAGAATATTTCTTTCAAGATTCTTCCTTTCATTTGAGAAATCGACTTTTTCTTGTTCAAAAACAGCAAGTCTTTTCTTTAGGTCGAGATTTTCACTCTCCAACATGTTTCCTATTTCTTCAAGCGCCAGGTTCTTCTCTTCTTTGGCTTCAAAATTTGTAACTGTTAGGGTGTTTCAATTGTTAAATAGAAGTTCAGGGTTCATTATGTAATTCTTTGATAGTTTTATTAATTAGATGGGACCAAGCCCATAAGCCCAATATGATTGTAAGCCTAAGTATATAAAGGTTGTTTTAGATTCATTATTAGTTTAGTCTCATTATTTCCAGATCTCTAGTCAATTGGTTTACTTTCTCTAATCAGATATTCTTTCTGTAAACCTAAACCCTCTGATTGAATATTAATCATATGACTAGAGGTTGTGGCTATACAATTGTTCTTCATTGTTGATTATTTTCTGTTGATTGCATTGTACTGGGATCTACAATTGGTATCAGAGCAAATAGACTGAAGGTTTGATCCAGAAAAAGTTTTGTCTAAAACCCTTAATCAATTATTTGGTTTAATCGTTCCTATCTGTTTATCTGCATGAGTGTTTGTTTGATTTCTGGATTAAAATTGTGTTTAACTGTGTTATTGATCTGCTCACTAAACTCATCTGCGAAAATCAATTTTTTTCTGGAAAACAGTAGTCGATCGATCTGGTCTTGAAAAATTTAATTTTTATTATCGGTCTAACTGTTTGATAAACTGTTTTTCTGGAAAAGTGTGTTCTGGGTTTGGCATTGATAGTATTATCGGTCGAAATTTTTCTGTGTTTATTGGTCAGTGTTTTTAAAATCACAGTGTTTATCGGTTTGTGGTTACTGGTTTGTTTATCAATTTGCATATCGGTTGAATTTGTTACTAGTCGATTGAATTTCTGGGTTGATTGCTCATCATGTTCATCGATCTGTTCTTCGATTTTATCGGTACTACAAGCTTATCTGTTTATCGCTTTATCGACCGATCTTTGTCGACCGATACCTTGTTATATGATATCTGTTGACCGATACATTGTCTCGACCGGATCGCTTTGGCCACCGGTAAGTTGTTTACCGTTATAGTCCTCGACCGGTACCTTGCTTTACCAGTTCATACTTTCGACCGATACTTTGTTCAACCGGCAATCAGAGGTCAACCGGTACATTGCTTGACCGGTGCCCTCTCTTGACCGGTACCTTGATACGACCGGTGTTTTGTTGACCCTGGTATATCGGTCGATCGATATTATTTGTGGACCGGCACCCTGCTCGACCAGTACCCTGCTCGACCGGGTCCTTGCTCGACCGGGTCCTTGCTCGACCGGGTTCTTGTCCTATTCTGATTTTTATTTAGATGTATTATTTTTGGATCATCCTGCTTGTCTCACGATGGTTACAATGCTATTTAAGTTAAAAGAGTTAAGATGAATTCAAGAGACACTTTAGCTATCGATTTGGATCAAAAAAACCCCGGTACTCTATCGGGGGGAATACCCTCAATGGCACGATCGCTTGATGAACTTCATCGTAGCGAAATCAAACTACGAGGATATATACAAGTGTCTGAAAGAGGGGCCACAAGACTGGCCAATGAAAGTCATACCTGAAACCCAGCCGAAGGTCGACCAGATCGTTCAGTTCGGAAAACTATCGGTGAGTTTCTTCCTCAAGAAAAGAGCATGTACGAGGCTGAAAAGTAAGCAAAGTCCTATCTTCTACAAAGTCTTCCCAACGACATCTATGCCTGCATCGACAGTTACAAGGCAACTGCGAAAGGAATGTGGGACCAGATTGAGAAAATGATGATGGGGAGTCACATAAACAATCAGCTGAAGGTGACAAATTGCATCACCCGATATGATGGCTTCAAAGCCAGAAAAGGCGAGAAGCTCACAAAAACCTATGAACGGTTCAACATGCTTCTGAATGATATCCAGAAAAACAAGATCACGAAGACGAACACCGAGAACAACATCAAGTTCATGAACAACCTCCAGCCTGAATGGAAGTCGTTCGTCTCTCATATCCGTCATAGTCAGACCCTGGAGAAGCTTTATCTACATGAACTTTATGAAATGATGCTCCAGGATGAAGAGGAAGTTATGGATTTGATGGGGAATCAGAAAGCAGATGCAAAGCCGATAGTTGATCCGTTAGCACTTGTATCAGACAAAAGAGGTAAATCTGTCAGCCGTTCGTCTGAAAAGCAGCCAGTGCAAAGTGATTCTGAACCCGAAGATCCTGACAGTGACTCAGATCCAGAATACACCAAGATGAAATACCGGTACCTTGCTTTACCAGTTCATACTTTCGACCGATACTTTGTTCAACCGGCAATCAGAGGTCGACCGGTACATTGCTTGACCGGTGCCCTCTCTTGACCGGTACCTTGATAAGACTGGTGTTTTGTTGACCCCGGTATATCGGTCAATCGATATTATTTATGGACCGGAACCCTGCTCGACCAGTACCCTGCTCGACCGGGTCCTTGCACGACCAAGTCCTTGCTCGACCGGGTTCTTGTCCTATTCTGATTTTTATTCAGATGTTTTATTTTTGGATCATCCTGCTTGTCTCATGATCGTTACAGTGCTATTTAAGTTAAAAGAGTTAAGATGAATTCAAGAGACGCTTTAGCTATCGGTTCGGATCAAAAAACCCCCGGTACTCTATCGAGGGGAATACCCTCAATGGCACGATCGCTTGATAAACTTCATCGTAGCGAAATCAAACTACGAGGATATATACAAGTGTCTGAAAGAGGGGCCACAAGACTGGACAATGAAAGTCATACATGGAAACCTAGCCGAAGGTCGACCAGATCGTTCAGTTCGGAAAACTATCGGTGAGTTTCTTCCTCAAGAAAAGAGCATGTACGAGGCTGAAAAGTAAGCAAAGTCCTATCTTCTACAAAGTCTTCCCAACGACATCTATGCCTGCATGGACAGTTACAAGGCAACTATGAAAGGAATGTGGGACCAGATTGAGAAAATGATGATGGGGAGCCACATAAACAATCAGCTGAAGGTGACAAATTGCATCACCCGATATGATGGCTTCAAATCCAGAAAAGGCGAGACGCTTACAAAAACCTATGAACGGTTCAACATGCTTCTGAATGATCTCCAGAAAAACAAGATCATGAAGACGAACACCGAGAACAACATCAAGTTCATGAACAACCTCCAGCCTGAATGGAAGTCATTCGTCTCTCATATCCATCATAGTTAGACCCTGGAGAAGCTTTATCTACATGAACTTTATGAAATGCTTCTCCAGGATGAAGAGGAAGTTATGGATTTGATGGGGAATCAGAAAGCAGATGCAAAGCCGATAGTTGATCCGTTAGCACTTGTATCAGACAAAAGAGGTAAATCTGTCAGCTGCTCGTCTGAAAAGGAGCCAGTGCAAAGTGATTCTGAACCCGAATATCCTGATAGTGACTCGGATCCAGAATACACCAAGATGAAAGAAGCGATGTTGTTCTTGACTCAAGCATTCAAGAAGAGAAAGTTATTTAACAAGTCTTCAAATAAGCAAAGATTCTCCACTCGCCGTGATAATAAAGAGAAGTCTGAAGGAAAGAAACGTGTTGAAGAAGAAAGGAAGTCTGACAAGAGACATGAAGAAAAGCCAAGAGAGGAGCCGATCAAATGCTATGAATGTGGTCGGTTGGGTCATTTTGCCAAAGATTGTCGCAAGCCTGTCGTGCGCAACTCCGATTACTACAAAGCCAAATTGCTACTGGCCAAAGAAAAGGAAGCAGGTAAGGCTCTCATGGCTGAAGATGACTACAGGCTGCAAGTATCTGATGAAGAAAATGAGGATGGTGAAGCACACCTGTGTTTCATGGGCAAGCATTGATCACCGTCTGACACTGATGATGAAGATCGTAATTCTCCATGTCAGGTATGTGCTCCTTACCAAGAAGCTTTACTTGATCAGATGCAACTCACTATGCATAAACTAGACTCTTACAAGCTACTCATAAAAGAAAAAGAACAACTCATCTCATCTCTAGAAAAACGAGTTTCTGCACAGTATGAAAGTATTGAAAATCAAAGCTTAGAAATTGCTAGCAACCTGTGCATAATTTCAAATCTAAAAGAAGAGTGTGGGAGTTGTTCAAACGACTCAAAATCGCTAAAGACCAAAGTAGATGATCTTACCTATGAGCTACGTATGTCCGAAAATGAAAAAATTGATATTGTGACTCAAAGCGTAGCTTACAAAAATGAAAATCAAAGATTGTCTAATCAATTACAGGATCTTGAGCGGAAACTTTATAAACTTGGTCAATCTCATCAAACGCTGAATTTAATTGCACGAAAAGAACCCAATTAGGCGGATATGGGTATCGGTTACGATAACCCCTATTATCTAAAAAAGGCCTTATCCAAAGTTCCTACGTTATATGCGTTCGAATTTCTTGGTTTTGACAAGACCTATCCAGAGTACAAAATCAACTGGACCAAACCACTTGATGATGAGAAAATGGAAAAGGATAATTTACGAAGAGAGAACTCTACTAAAATGAAGCTACCTTTTGTTTATGATTCTTTGAATGCGTCTTACAACGAAGAAAAACCCTGTTTCCTGTTAAATGACTATTTTAGAAGCTACACTCAAGCTGAACTTGATGCTAAAACTGTTCAAACTGAGGAGGAACCTCTGGACCATAAAGTTTATGTTCCACCTCTGATTTTAGAAAAAAAAATTGTTCAGCTAGAAATGTCATTTGAACAGGAGAGGAATATTTTTCAAAAGGAAAAACAAGAGTTGTTATCCCATATTGAGTGCCTGAATTCCAAGAAAAAGGAAATTATGTCGGAAGCGGAAAAAGAATACTTTCAGACCGAGATAAAGAAGCTAAATTCACAACTGGCTGCTTTGGCAGCAGATCGGATGAATGAGCGATTTCACAAGGCTGCACCTCAAGCTAAGCCTGAACTCTCGAAGTTGAGAAAATTTCTCTGTCTGAAAATTCCTATCCTTCCTCGGACACATCTTCCTGTAAAGCCTTTTTGGATGACTTGTCACCAAATTTTTCGAAAAAAGGAAAAGAGCCTCAATCTTTAGAAACAAATTCTTCCGAAGTCCTGAATTCATCAGGTGATAAGGCTCCTTATGATGAGGAAATGGAATTTTCCGCCTTCTTGAATTCTGAGGTGTGTTTATACGATGATTTAAACCAATTTGATTTTAATCCTTCTTTACCAAGTCACATTGATTTTCTAAAGTCTTCTTGCGATCCTCCGGTAAAATTTTATAAGGGTGAATGTTCCACATCTGCCACACAAAAATCTTCTGTGAACAATTCTTCAAAGTCTAAATCTAAAAACGTTCACAAAAGAAGAAAAAGACCGGTCGCTCTAAAGGCAACAATCTTCAAATTTCAAATCTTCTGACTATGGGTTTCACGGTATTTCAGATACTTTTGGTCGACGCAAAGAAGTCAAATATGTGTGGGTAGCTAAGAAGTCTAAGGAAAGCACGACGACGCCATAATTAGTTAATCCAGTTTTAAACTCTAGGAAAAACAATAAAATTCGTGATGTTCTTAATTATAAACCTTTGGTTGAATGTAATGGCTTTTTACCTTTAAAAGTTTATTCAATTCCGCAATTACTTCAACTGTCTCATGATTGTCTTTGTTGTTCCTACTGTGGATTAAATGATTTTGTTGATCGTCGTTTTTCATCTGATTGGTTTGGCTCTTATCATGTATCCAATTCTCATTCTAAGTGTGATGTTTCCCGTCATAGAAGACCCAAGTCTAAACGGGCATCCCAGTCGGGTGTTAAGTCTAACCCCAAAGGACCCATTTACGAATGGGTACCTAAAAAGAAATAACTTGTTTTGCAGGACGGTCATGTGTGGTATTTAGATTCAGGCTGCTCCAAGCACATGACCGGAAGAAGGGAGCTTCTCATAAACTTCACCGAGAAGTTTTGTGGGAATGTTCGGTTTGGGAATGACCACTATTCTCCCAATATGGACTATGATGATATCGTTAAGGACAACATCACGATCAAGAAAGTGTCCTACGTTGAAGGTCTTGGTCCCCACTTGTTCAACATAGGTCAATTCTGCGATAAGAATCTAGAGGTCACCTTCAAATCAACGAGGTGCAGCGTTCAGACTGAAGACGGAAAAGCAATTCTTGCTGGAACGCGTCACACAAATCTCTACACGATTGACCTCTCATCTCTGAAAGCAGATAAGGAAGTTTGTTTGATGTCCAAAGCCTCAGCCGAACAAAGTTGGCTATGGCATCGTAGACTCTCACACCTGAACTTCAAGACTATCAATAAGTTGGTGCTCGGTGGACAGGTGAAGGGAATGCCAGATCTTAAGTTCGGAAAAGATCATTTGTGTGTCGCCTGTGAAATGGGCAAGATAAAGAAGGCTTCTCACAAGCCTAAATCCGTTCCAAGTACTTCTCGGTCCCTTGAACTCATTCACATGGATTTATGTGGACCGATGCGTATCCAAAGTATCAATCATAAGAAATATGTCCTAGTGATGGTTGATGACTTCTCTCGCTACACGTGGGTTAGATTCCGTTGTACAATGGATGAAACCCCCGAACTAATAATCACTATCCTGAAGAGTGTTCAAGTCAGTCTCAACCAATCAGTTTAGACTATTCGGACGGATAACGGCAATGAGTTCAAGAATCAAGTACTCACAGGTTATCTGACTTTAGTGGGCATCTCCCATACCTTCTCAGCTGCTCGTATTCCTCAGCAGAACGAGGTAGTTGAGCGTCGAAATCGAACTCTAGTAGAAGCCGCGCGCACAATGTTATTTCAGTCCAAGCTCCCACTTTATCTATGGGCAGAAGCAGTTGCTACCGCATGCTACACTCAAATCCGTACTATCATCAACAAGCGGTTCAACAAGACTCCATACGAGATCATCAACAAACGCATCCCGAACATCAACTACTTCCATGTGTTCGGATGCACATGCTTCGTACTGAATGACAAGGATGATCTCGGCAAGTTCAGCCCAAAAGCGGACGAAGGAGTGTTAATCGGATATTCTCAGCAAGCCAAAGCTTACCGAGTCTACAACAAACGGACAAAGACTGTCGTTGAGAGTGTAAAGGTGACTTTTGACGAGGCCGCTGATATGGCTTCTAAACACCTCAGTTCAGAACCCGCTTTAACTGGTGTGTTAGCTTCTGGACAATTACGTTCAGGATTTACACAAACTCCAGTAAATCCAAATCAAGCGTCTACGTCAAGAGCACATCATTCCGATTTGGATTTACTTATTTCTATGATGACTTATTTATTATTAAGCTTAATGTTATATCATGTAACAGGAATGCTGCTCAAGCACCAGAAGTGACACATGTCACTGGTCCAACCGACTCAGGTGGACCATCCTCATCTGGTGCTCCCTCCTCTACTATCAATGAATCAGCATCCCCGAGCTCGAGTGATCCCCCTCCTATCTCTCAAGTTCCTACTGAACTTCAGTCAACAGTAATACCTCTTGAACCGACCCCTGCTGAAGGTGCTCACGAAGTTCTCTCTTCGGCAATCCCGGATCCTGCTATAGTTTCATCACCAACTGAGTCGTCCTCTACTACTTGCTCGACTCCAGCTAAGGAGCTTCCACCTCATAGGTCGTCATCACTCGAGGCAGTTCAGTATTTACCCCCCGGTGGTCATGTGGATTCCGATACCTCACAACAGACATATCAACCTCTTCCGCACACCACCAAGTGGACTCGAGCTCATCCCCTGCATCAGATCGTCGGTGACCCTAATACACCTGTACAAACTCGATCCACTACCGCCAATGACTGCTTATTTTTCTCGTTCCTCAGCCGTATCGAACCTTCCACCATCTCCGAAGCATTGAATGATCCAGACTGGATGATAGCTATGTAAGAGGAACTCAACCAATTCGAGAGCCTCAAAGTATGGCGCCTTGTTCCCCGGCCAAAGAACAAGACAGTGATTGGGACGAAGTGGATCTTCAAGAACAAAAAAGAAGAAAATGGAATAATAGTCCGGAATAAATCGTGTCTGGTAGTTAAAGGATATCTCCAGCAAGAAGGTATAGATTATGATGAGACGTTTGCACCGGTTGCCCGCATTGAAGCGACTCGCATGTTCCTTGCCTACGCCGCACACAAGAATTTCATCGTCTTTCAAATGGATGTGAAATCCGCGTTTCTCAACGGCGTACTCAAGGAGGAAGTTTATGTCTCGCAACCCAAAGGCTTCGTGAGTTCTGAAAAACCAAATCATGTCTAATTTGTTGACAATGCCTTATACGGTCTTAAACAAGCGCCACGAGCCTCGTATGATGCTCTCTCATCTTTCTTAGTCAAATATGGTTTCTCTAAAGGTAAGATCGACACTACTCTATTTATTAAAAGAGAAAAGTGCGATATTATTCTTGTACAAATTTATGTCGATGATATAATCTTTGGCTCAACAAACCCCAAGTACTGTCAGAATTTCTCAGCCCTCATGAGTAAACATTTTCAAATGAGCATGATGGGGCAAATGAATTTTTTCCTAGGTCTTCAAGTTAAACAATTAGCAACAGGAATTTTCATTTATCAATCTAAGTACATCTCGGATATTCTTTGGAAATACCAGATGGAAAATTCTTCACCTACGAAAACCCCCATGTCTACCAGTATCAAGCTACATCCGATCATGACGGAAAGGATGTGAATGCTACAACTTATAGAGGAATGATAGTTTCTCTGATGTACTTGACGGCGAGCCGGCCAGACATTATGTTCTCGACATTCTGTATGCAAGATTTCAGTCAAAATCTAAAGAGTCTCACTTAGCTGCGGTTAAGCGTATTTATCGTTATTTAAAAGGTACTACTGATCTTGGTTTGTGGTACCCGAAAGAGACAGGTTTTGAGCTGACAGCCTATTCAGACGCTGACCATGCTGGAAACATGCTGGATCGGAAAAACACGTCGGGACATGTCCAGTTCTTGGGTGATCGTCTTGTCAGCTGGGCTTCGAAGAAGCAAAACTGCGTATCCACCTCTACCACCGAGGCGGAGTATGTAGTAGCCGCCAGTTGCTGCTCGTAAGTCATTTAGATGCGCACCCAGCTGAAAAACTATGGCTTTCACTATTCGAAGATCCCCATCTACTGTGACTCGAAGAGCGCCATTGCAATATCCAGCAATCCCGTTCAACACACGAAGACGAAGCACATTGATGTGCGCTATCACTTCATTAAAGACCACGTGGAAAGAGGTACCATCGAACTCTACTTTGTTAATACAGAGCATCAGTTAGCAGACCTGTTTACCAAAGCCTTGGACGAAACACGCTTTAATTATCTAGTGTCCAAGCTAGGTATGCTAAATCTGAAAGTTTGACCCGTTCACAGACTCATACGAGTCTCATTCAATCACGAGTGACTGTGACTTAGTGCCTCTGGTTGCTCATGTTCACACTCATTGGTTATTGCATTTTACTCGTTAAGTTCTGTGCAGTTCCAAACTTCTGTATTAATAAATTACATTTCGTTAGTTTCAATTTTTCTCGTGTGTTTCTCTATTCTTCGTGATGTTTTTCTTTTTATTGTGCAGGGTAGTGGTTTAATATCTGCAAGAGTAGTTCATTTGTGGTAAGTTTCTCGAGCTGATCATGTGTTCAGAGGGAGCACTATCGACTGATAATCAGTAAGTTTTTTCGATTTCTCACTCCCAGGGGGAGCAGGTAAGTTCCTCTCTTGGTATTCGTCAAGGGGGAGCGAAAATCTTTTCATAATCGTTCCTATTTTGAGGGGGAGTCGGTTCAAGGTTACCATTTTTTTCGGTCGTTAGGTTTCTTTTATTTTTTCTTACTTAAGTTTTTTTTAGTATTTCCTTATTTAATTACTGTTTTTTTATTTTATTTATTTATTTAGTTTATTTTTTTTCCTTAAAAAAATCGTTTTTTTTAAAACCCATTGGACCGGCCCACAACCTTTTTGACCACGAACCCCAGCCCATAACCCTGCCCGGACCGGGGTGGCCCTTTTCGCGAACCGGGGTGTTTAAATCCTCGGGGCTCCTCGCATTCCCTCTTTCACTCAACTTCTATCTCTCGATCACTCTTTCGCTCTCGCTCTCTCTATAATCTCGATCTCCATCTCTCTGGGTCTCTCGCTCAATCTTGATATCTCTCTCTCGTTTCTCATCGATTTTGAACTCGGTCGACATAAGGTATGTATCTCGCTCTACTCGGTATTTAGATCGATCCCGACCGAACTCCATCGCACTGGTCGATGTTATTATTCGACTCCGGTCGATGCCATATCGACCTAGGGTTTCGATTTTTGGTCTGGGATTTTAAATGGTTAACTTCGATAGCTTCCGTTTCGATTCTTAAATCTCAGATTGATGTCTGGTGTTGTTGACCTCAGTCGATTAATTCCCCGGTTGATACCGGTCGATTAGGTGACCTCGGTAAATATGTCCACCGGTCGGCCACAACTAATACCGGTCCCCGGGGTTACAGTTTATTATCGTTCGACTAGTTGGGGATTGCTTGGTTTTGATCTGTATGGGTTTCGAGTAGGTTTTATCTGTGCATTCGATATACGACTTGTTTTTGGGTATGTGTTGAATCGATGGTAATCGATCGATTTTCTGTTGGGTGTAAATACCGGTCGACCGGATCCATACCGGTCGATTAATCTTAATACCGGACCCTTGGTTTGATACCGGTCATCCTGACCGATAGACACCGGTCGCTTTATTTTTATCGGTCGGTCGATAGACCCCGGTCAATGACCATATCGGTCCTTGTCGATATCGGTCGTTTTGCCTTCTACCGGTCGACCGAGGTTATATCGGTCAACCGAGGTAATACCGATCCATGTTATTTACAGGTCGAAGACCTTATCGGTCAATCGTCTATACCGGTCGGTGTTGCTACCGGTCGGTGCCTATAACGGTCGGTACACTTTACCGGTCGATGCAACCTACCGGTCCATTGGTGTTATTGGGTGCATACTGTTTGTTGGTGACATTTTAGTGTCTTATGTGCTTCATAGTTATACCTAAATCTCTCTGTGAGTTGAAAATTTTATGAAAGTGAGATTTGGATTTCAGACACCTTAAATGGTTGTTTTAAATTTCTGTGGTGATGCACGGTTTCGTTACAGACCCTGATTCACGAATTAGGGTTTGTATATCCCAATGACTTGGAGTTTTAATTGGTTATGGTTTAAACCATTGACCATTCAACTCCAAATATATCTTGTTTCAATGTACCTATGATCTAACATGTTTATTCTTAACAGGTACAATGACGCAAAACCCAAATCCGGCGATTGACCCCATTGCTGATGCCAAACTGATTCCCGAGGATCAGTTCCTTCCACTTACGCCCAACAACTACCATCTCGACGTCACCCAACCTGCAATCCAGTATCAGGTGATGATCGAGATCCTCATTGGGCATCCTCTCTCATACGCCCTTACGGAGACAGCTGAAGTCCCAATGATATACCTGCAGCAGTTCTAGCATTCCCTAACTCCTCTGGAGGCCGACGATGGTTTTCAGTTGGAAGGTCGAATTGACCACACGCCGGTACTGCTCACTCGATATCTGTTCCAACAGTTTCTCCACTTGTCGACCGCCACTTCATTTCCGGGGAGAGACGATTATGACCCAATCGTATCAGATGAAACTCTCTACTCCGACATCCTGTCCCTTGGTTATGGCTCGAATCTGCGACTTCCATCCGGGTTCAACCGAAAGCACCTCACTACTATATGGTACACGCTCTTCACGTACCTAAATCGGTGCCTTTCGGCTATCACGAAAGGCATCGAACAAACGAGTATCAACTTCCTTCGCGTATTTCATGTCGTGGCGTTCCGTCGCCCTGCCGACTACGCCGACTTCCTTTGGTACGAGCTGGTTCAGAAAGTACGAGCCAACGCTACAAAAAGACATAGCTTCATACCGTTCATGCAGTTTCTCCAGATTGTCATCCGCAGTTACATGGCTCTCTATCCTGATATTGCGCCGATCATCGCACCCAACATGCCCGCATAACCCGACTCATAAGATCCTGACCCGTCCTGATCCAGAAGGTATTGTCGCCCGACTGATCCCCGTCGGGTTGCTGTCCTATGCTCATCCTACGGCGCTGAGTGTAATAGCATATAGGCACACACACAACCTACCAGCTCCTATGGTCCGCCCAGAACCGAAAGGACCTCCCCAGGGAGCAAGACCTGAGAGGCGTGAGGGTCCACGTCCACGTACGAGAGGCGTTAGCGTCTGGATAGCTGGGGCTCCCGGACAGGGTGTGATGAGAGAATATATTGTGAGGGGAACTAGAGTGGGAAGCGCTGTTGGACCAAGCCAAGCAGTACTACCCGACGATCACCCACACCGCCACGGACAACCTCTCCGACGGTGGAAGAGGACACCACGACTGAAACCGCTAACGTTCAGTCCTCTTCTGCCAGTGAGTCGGAGGAGCAAACAGGTACATCCGGCTCTCAGTCGGAAGCTGCCACCGAGTCTGAGGAGGCAGCAGACCAATCCGGCAGTCAGTCAGAAACCACCACTCAAGCATCGAAATCAAATGACGAGTCTTCTGACTCTGATGGTGACGATGATGAGCCCTCGCCTGGAGAGACAAGGAGAGCGGAGGGAGTTATAGTCGAAAAAGAAAGTGTGAGCAGAGAGAGGGAAGGCAGGAGTAAATTACATTCTGAGCGTACACGAGTGATGGCTCAACCTTCTACGGTTGACTTCCACCAGCCTACATCTATCTAGGTAGCCACATCTGCTACCCAGTCTCATGTGTTGAGATAGGGTATTGAATGAGCCGCCGTGGACCTAGCGGCGCAAATGCACACCCCCCCTAGCCACTCCGCCATCTCTCAACAGATGGTGGTTTACGTTCACACGGGGATTTAGCACAAACGCTACCAGTCTCTCACTTAGAGAGTTCTGGTATTGAAACGAGAGAACAGCAACCCCCGTTCTCGACTTCTTTGGGTGCACAGAGTCTAGAGCCCTTTGATGTCATATCTCCTATTCCTAGGATACAAATACCCTTTTCGGCTACTACTGGAGGCCTTAGTGGCCCAGCCGGAACACCTATAGTAATTCCATCTTCGGTTGGTTTACGAGGATTGGGTGGAAGTCCTACCACAGCTATCATCGCGCCAGCTGTGAACGTAGGCGGTTCGAATTCTACAGTCGTAACCAGAACTGGAAGTCTAAGTGAACCAGAAGTGATTCACCCCAAGTTCGTCTCAAGGGAATTCTTCGATGGTGCCCTAAAGACCGTCCGTTCTATTATGCGTTCCAAGCTGAGGGAGGAGGTAGATGCCCTGAAGCGTCTGATCAAAGGCAAAGGTCCCGCAACTGAGCCTGAACCACTACCTCCTACACCACAACCCTCTACTGCTGCTGTTGACATGTCTATCGATGAATTTAAATTCTGTCAGGATCGAATTCTCAACAAGAATTAATTCTCAGAAACAATATCAAAGAAGTTTGCAGAATAACACTTTGATATTCAATGAAATAGTAAATCAATACAGAAGATATGAGGAACAAACTGTAAACTTGTATTGAATGCTTTAAAGTTACAGGATTACACACTCAACCTCAATATTGATGAACAGGCTCACCAATACGAATTCTACTTCTCTAGAATTAGGATCTATGCCTTGAGGTTGATTTTCTCTAAAAGAATGAAAACTGAAAAAATTAACTCATTATTCTAAACTATACAATATATACTGAATACAAAGATAATTACAATAAATAAAATATCTTCAGTATATCTTCCATGTATATCTCTAAGCTTCCATGTATATCCTTTCATACGAATCTTCATCATATAAGCAGTATTATTCTTCAGCAGTATTAACTTTCTTCTAGCAGCATTAACTACTAAGCAGTATATCCTAAACTATAAGCAGTACTAACCACTAGCAGTACTAACTAGCTAAGCAGTACTAACTTTGTTCAAGCAGCACTAACTTTGACTAGCAGTATTAATGCCACTAGCAGTAGTAACACTCAGCAGTATTAACCTTTATGTCTTCTAGCAGTATTAACTCTGAACCAGCAGTATTAACAATACTTGATGAATTCTTCAGTTCCCAACAATCTCCCCCTAACTTGACTTTTATGGAAAGAAGTTAAGTTCTTCAGATCTTCTTCAAGATGCTCCCAAAACTCCATTATGGTCTAAATTCCTGTGTTTGCATCCAATCCCAAACTCCGATTGATGGTTCTTTGAATCAAGTATTTAGCCATTTCTGAATCTGGAACACACCTTAACTTTTTCTTCAACATGGCATGTAACTTCAATCTGCTATGATTATACACTCTATCCACTAGGAAGTATTCAGTGTGATTTAAATCCAAAGTCACTGTATATACTCCACTAATTTAATATAGAGTCCAACTGTTTACTGATTTGAAGACATCTTTGATCAAGTGCTTTACTTCTTCAGGTTTGAACATCATACATAGATACTCTATCACCAGTTTTGTAATTGAAATCCCTGGAGCTTTCAACTGATCTGCATACAACTTCATCCCTATATCAAACATTTCTTGAATATCAGACCTTGAGCATGTTCTGACAATTTTAGCCCAAGCACTGTAGACTTCATACTTTTCATCTTTTCTCTTCAGTCTGATATACTTCTTGCCATCTACGTCCAAAACATCCCAGTGAATGACTTCAGGAGGTTTAACTCCTACAGGTTCTGCTGCAATTGGTTCAGGCACTTTGTCCATCACAACCATGTACATCTTGACATCCTCAGTACTTGCAGGTTCTTTCATTGTAGATGACTCAGGTGCCTCTTCTTCTTCAGCAACCTTTTCAGCCTCTTCTTCCACTAATCTAGGCTTCTTTGTAGGCTTTCTCCTGGCAATCATCTTTGTTCTTTTTAAAGTCCTTAGACTTTCACCAATTGTTGTTTCCTTCTCTGGAGTTTCTTGCTCATCAGGGAATGGTTTTTGTAAGAAATCATTGCTTTCTTTCATTCTTTTCTCCATTTCAACCCTTGCAAGATCATCCCCTTGAAGCTTTATTATCTCAGCATCATACATCTTCTTGAGATTCTCAAAAGACATCTTTGAAAACATCTCTACCTTGACACCTACTGCACCCTTGAGGAAAGTAATCATTTTCTTTCTCTCTTGAGCACCCAGGTATGTCTTTGAAGGTTGTCTTTTCCTTGTAGCCATTTTGATCTTTTCAGGCTTCCTCAAAGATGTGGCTTTTTGATTGGCTTGTTCTGTTGCTAAGCTTTGTTGATAGGCTTTGTTTAACTCTGCAGCCATTGTTTTAGCTATCTCTCTATCCTTTAGCACTTGCATGGTTTCTGCTTCTTCAAATTCAGCCTGTATCTTTCTAGCTAGAGCTTCATCTGATTCAATCAGCTTCTGCTTTTTCATTGGTTTATCAGATTCAACTAGCTTTGCCTTACCTTTATCTTTACCCATCTCCTTCTCAATGCTAGAGTTCTTTGCTGCATCACCTCTTTCTTTTATGACAACTCCTTTGGCCTTTGAGGTGACCTTAGGAGTATCATGTTTTGCTTTGATGAGTGTTTCTACAACCTCAAGCTCTGTAAGGACCTCTTTTACTTTTTCTGCTGCTTCTTTCAGCTCAGCAGTATTAACCATTTCTGCTGCTTTACTTGAACTGGCAGTATTAATGGTTTCTGCTGCTTGCTCATTCTCCCCCTCAACATTATGTTTTTCCTCTTGCTCCCCCTTAGCTTTGGCATCAGCTTCTGACTCCCCCTTTTTGGGAGCATCAGTCACTGGTTTCCTCCTTCTGAGCACAAATTGTTTCTTCTTCTTTTGCAGAATCAGTTTCCTTACCATTTGCTTCAACTTGATGATTTGTTCTTGTTGTGACAGAACTATGAGTTTTAGCTCTTCTATATCTTTGCCCTGTTTGAGTACATCCATGTTGATGTTGCCCATTGCCTCCATCAATTCATCATAGTTATATCTGTCCTCACCTTCTCCTGGAGTGTTACCCCCTATTGAAGGATCATTGGATCGTTTAGTAGTGGAAGTCTTCTGCCTAGCAGAAGCACTATCCACCCCTGTGGTTTCTTGGCACCAGGGACCTTCAAATGATTGCTCATTCAAAGTTGCCATGGGGGAGGTCTTATTGATGTTACCACTTTCCTCCTCTGTGCTAGCAGGAGTAGTGGCAGCCTCATCACCCATATGCTCTACCTCCTCCTCAGAGAGCACCTCCTTTGGGTTGGGAGACACCCTTGTGGTTTCCCTTTGGATATTCTCTAGGGGAGAATTCTCCCTTAGAGGGCTTAAAGGCTTAGTGGGTGATGGTACAAGAAGGGAAGGAGCCTTCTTTACCTGTTTCCTTGTATAAGTTTGGGTAATTGGAGAAGTGGGCTTATTAAGAAGGGACTGTGGAATTGATTTTGAGAGGGAAGGTTGGGCTTGGCTAGCAGTGGGTTGGTCTAATGGGGGTCTTGACCCTGCTGCCATACCTTCATTGGTTTGGGACACCACCATCATTGTAGAGAACAATGGGATGTCAACTCCTTCAGAGTCCCCAACAGATCTTCTCATATTTGAGAAAACCTTGCCTTTGGGGGGTTTAGGTACATATACCCCAACAGGTTGAGGTACATCCGTCAATTGATTAGTAATAACTTCTTGAACAAACCTGGGATACATAAAGAAGCTCTTTTTGTTTCCCATGTTTGAGACAAGATCATTGAAAATCATTTTAGAAAAATTGTACTTTCGGGCAGTGGCCAAGCACACCAAAGCATAAGCAATAGTGCTGCTGAACTCACTCCATCCAGTAGTCTTTTTGGATATGCAATGCATAAGAGTATGGACAAAGAAACGCCATTGGGGTGAGAATTTTGCTTTAGAAAATTTGAAAACACCCAATGGGCCTCCATACCCCATTCTTGTAAGATTTGAAAACAGTTCATCATTTGGGATAGAAGTTATACCAGATGCATCGTCTAGACGTAGACTGATGCGAATAACTTCTTCAGTAACTGTAAGTGATTGATCACAGATTCTTGTCTTGATCATTTGCACACCATTTTCCACAACAATGGTTGCATTAGCCCAGAACTGCCTTTGGTGCTCAATGTAGATTGTAGGGGATACAGTAAGAGCATGAGCAATGTGGCTTGACTTGAGGAAATCCACAATCTGATGAAATCCTGAAGCTTGCTTTGGCTTTTGTAGCATCGCAATCTCGTTGTGCTCGTCGATGAACGTCATGGATGCCATTGATCTTAGTGAACACTTGCCTGAAAACTTCGAACTTGAGAGAGAAAAGGTTTTGAGCGCAGGAGAACAGTATGCAAAGAGTCGTTATGAACTTTTAGGCGGGCAAAAAGTATTTATAGTATTCGGAATATAAGCAGTATTAACCTAGAGCAGTATTAACTACTAGCAGTAGTAACGGCTAGCAGTATTAACTAACTAGCAGCATTAACTACTAAGCAGTATTAACCACTAGCAGTATTAACTGAAAGCAGTATTAACCACAAGCAGTATTAACTGAAAGCAATATTAACCACGAGCAGTATTAACTGAAAGCAGTATTAACCACGAGCAGTATTAACTGAAAGCAGTATTAACCACAAGCAGTATTAACGGAAAGCAGTATTAACCACTAGCAGTATTAACTGAAAGCAGTATTAACCACTAGCAGTATTAACTGAAAGCAGTATTAACCACTAGCAGTATTAACTGAAAGCAGTATTAAACACTAGCAGTATTAACTGAAAGCAGTATTAACCACTAGCAGTATTAACTATACTTACTCCTTTTAAACTTGCTAAATACTGAGTACTGCTATGCATATCCTGAAAAAGAAGATTAGTAACACCAAGAATAAAAAATATATAGGTATAAAACCACTTTTTGAGAAGAAGATTATTCAGAGTTTATCATTCCCACACTTGTTACCAAGAAAGTGAATCTACCCACATCAAAAGCTTTAGTGAATAGATCAGCAAACTGATTATCAGTGTGAACTTTGACAACTTGAATAAGTTTCTTTTCATTACAATCTCTTATAAAGTGATACCTGATTTCAATGTGCTTTGTCTTTGAGTGCTTGACTGGATTATTTACAATGCTAATAGCACTGATGTTGTCAATAAAGATTGGAGTGTGTAGAAAGGTTACCCCATAATCCAACATTTGATTCTGAATCCATAAGACTTGAGAACAGCAACTTGCAGCTGCTATGTACTCTGCCTCTGTTGTAGATGTGGATACTGTGGTTTGTTTCTTGCACTGCCATGAGACTAGTCTAGCACCCAAAAACTGACATCCTCCAGAAGTAGATTTTCTGTCCAAGTTTGCCCCACCTAGATCACTGTCTGAGTATGCTATTAGGTCAAAAGGTGAGTTATGAGGATACCAAAGTCCCAATCTGGGTTGCCCTTTGAGATATCTGAATATCCTCTTAACAGCTTGAAAGTGAGATTGCTTTGGCCTAACTTGAAATCTTGCACATACACAGACTGGAAACATTATATCTGGCCTTGATGCTGTGAGATACATGAGAGAGCCAATCATGGATCTATAATGATGCACATCCATATCCTCTCCCTCAAGATCTGCTGTGATCTGCTTGTGTGTTTCCATAGGTGTGCTGGCAGGTTTTGATTCTGAGAAACCAAACTTGGTTAGAATATCCTGCACATACTTGGATTGACATATGAAAATGCCATCTGACTTCTGTTGAACTTGGAGTCCAAGGAAGAAAGTAAGTTCCCCCATGGAACTCATTTTGAACCTTTGATGCATTAAATCCTCAAACTCCTTGCACATGTTGTTTCTTGTAGAACCAAAAATAATGTCATCAACATATATTTGGACCAGCAAGATATCCTTCTTCTTTCTTTTGATAAATAGAGTCTTATCAATGACTCCTCTTTCAAAGTCATTTTCCAAGAGATAGGATGACAGAGTGTCATACCATGCTCTTGGGGCTTGATGTAGTCCATAAAGTGCTTTCTTTAATTTGTATACCCTGTCTGGATAGCTTGGGTTTTCAAACCCTGGTGGTTGACAGACATATACTTCTTCTTCAATTGATCCATAGAGAAAAGCACTTTTTACATCCATTTGGTAGACTTTGAAGTTCATGTAAGAAGCATAGGCTAGAAATAGTCTGATTGCTTCTATCCTAGCCACAGGTGCAAAAACTTCTTCATAATCTATACCCTCTTCTTGAGTATAGCCTTGTGCCACCAGCCTTGCTTTGTTCCTTATAACAATACCTCTTTCATCTCTCTTGTTTCTGAAGATCCATTTTGTGCCAATTGCTCTGTGACCTTTAGGAAGGTCTACTAGATCCCACACATCTTGTAGCTTGAACTGTAGCAGTTCCTCTTGCATTGCTTCTATCCAGCTGGATTCTTTCATAGCATCATGAGCCTTTTTAGGCTCAAGCTGTGATAGAAAACATGAGAGCACTGTATGCTGTTGATCTTGCATTTCCTGAAGCCTGCTTTGATGTCTAGTCATCATGGGAGAAGAGACATCTCCTATTATCAACTGTGGAGGATGATTCTTTTGAACTCTTGTGTTATGACTAGGTTCTTCATTCAGTCCAGCCTCTAGATTAGAGTCATGCAATTCAACTGAAGTGTCTTCAGATGTCACTTCTGATTCTTGAGTCTCCTCATCTCTAGTGTCTTCTTCACTCTGACTTGGTTCAGTAAATGATTCCTTTTCACAGTCTTCATTTACTGTGGGTATGGGAAAAATCACAGATTTAGATATACTTTCCTGAACTTGTGTGATCTCTGATTCTCCACTACCTGTTCCTGTATACTCATTACTGAAACCAAAAGAGTTAGTTAGTGAGTCAATGTCAAATAGCCACTGAGGTCCAGACCCAACAGGATTTGGTGTGTTCTCATTGCATTTGACATTGTCACTTTCTTCAATTATTCTAGAAGAAGAGTTAAAAACTCTGTAGGCCTTACTCTGAGATGAATATCCAACAAGAAATCCATCATCTGCTTTGCTATCAAACTTACCTAAGTGAGATTTGGTATTTAGAATTGTACAAGGACACCCAAAAGGTTTAAAGAAACCAATAAAAGGTTTTCTTTGATTTAAAAGCTCATATGGGGTTTTGTTCTTTTGCTTGACTATTAGAACTCTGTTTTGGACATAACAAGCAGTATTAACTGCTTCAGCCCAGAAGGTAATTGGAAATTTTGAATCAGCCAACAGAGATCTAGCAGCCTCTATTAGTGTCCTATTTCTCCTTTCAGCAACACCATTCTGTTGAGGAGTCCTAGGAGCACTATATTGTCTCTCAATACCTTTTTCTTCACAAAAAGTGTTTAAATCATGATTTTTAAATTCAGTTCCATTATCTGATCTAATGACTTTTACTCTTTGATTAGTTTGGTTTTCAATTCTTAGAATAAAGGATTTGATAAGACCACTTGTTTCATCCTTAGTCCTTAGAAAATATACCCAAGTAAATCTGGAGTAATCATCAACAATAACCAAGCAGTAAGATTTCTTGCCTATACTCATAACATTTGTAGGACCAAACAGATCCATATGCAATAACTGGAGACAAGAAGAAACAGAATTTAACTCTTTGGTCTTATGAGAAGTTTTGTGTTGTTTGCCTTTAAGACAAGCAACACAATGATCATCACATGAAAAGACTTTTGAAGGTAAACCTCTTACAAGGTTATTTTTAACAAGATTGTTCATAGTCTTGAAATTCATGTGACACATCCTTCTGTGCCAAAGGGAGGATTCATCTACAGAAGCTTTTGAAACAAGACAATTTAAAGATGAATCACTATCAACATTGTCCAAATCAAGACAGTAAACATTGTCCTTTCTTGGAGTTCTAAGTAGTATCATGCTTTCATCAACTACCTTGAACCCTGGAGCAAGAATCATACACTCAGTGTTAGTAAATAATATACTATGTTGTTTGTCACAAACCTGTGATACACTTAACAGGTTGTACTTTAATTGATCAACATAGTAGACATCCTCAAATGTCATCTTACCTTTGGTGACATTACCCTTTCCACTTATCTTACCACCAGTAAGATTGTCTCCAAATGCAACATGTCCTCCATTAATTTGCTTGAAATCCTGAAGGCATGACATGTTGCCAGTCATGTGCCTAGAGCAACCACTATCAACATGCCATATGCTCTTTCCCTTGAGTTGTTGGTTGCCCTGCACATTAAATAAATCAATTAGTATGATTGGGGACCCAAGCCAAAGTGATCTTGGGTCTCCCTTTCTCATCAAAGTATTTACATTCCTTTTTAATGAGGTTTTTAAACTCAGAACACTCTTTATTAGAGTATTTTGTCAATAATATTGGCTTAGCAGAACCAACACTAGAAGCAGTACTAACCTTAGAAGTACTAACAGAGTTAGCAGCACTAACAGGTTTAGCAGTACTAACCTTGTTAGCAGCATTAACATTGTTAGCAGTAGTATTGCTTCTATCAGCACTATCATTGTTAGCAACACTATTTGTGGTAGCAGTACTAACAGTTTTAGTGCTTTTAGGAATCCACATATTGACACTTTCTTTAACAGACTTCTTCTTCATGTGGCTTTTAGTTTTAACAGTTTCCTTAGCCACATGTTTCTTTTCAATTTTCTTATAACCAAAGGGTTTTTGCATGGATCTGTGGAAATTCATTCTTTGGTTCATAGGATTGAAATAACAGAATTTTGCAAGATGATTCAATTTGCCACAGATAAAACAAGGTTTTGGTCTATTGATCTTATTCAGATCAACCCCTTGTTTTTGTGCCCACTGGTTATTCCAGTTTCTTCGATTTCCCCTCTTTTTGTCCTGTTTTTGGGGCTCATTCTTCTTACAAGCACACTGTTTGCAAGGACCTGGATTCACAACTGTGGTCTGTTTGTAGTAAACCTTACCAGACTTTCCCTCTGTCTTCTCTATGTCCTTGGATTTGATCCAAGCCCTTCTACAATCATCATTGGTGATAATGTTATTTTCTAGAGGAATCTCACCACTCACCTTGTTCTCCTTACTCTTGCCAACCTCTTTCTCAGTCTTATCCTCAACAATTACCTCATCTAAGGGATCTATTTCAGTGGCTCCTTCTAGCAAGTTCTTCCTATCTTTTGTGTCTAACAGGTCTGAAGTAGGAGGAATGTAATTGTTGTTATATGGTGGAGGTGTTGCATTGTACCCAATTCCTCTTCTCAGCTTATCATGAATCTGATTTTGTATTAAAGAGTCCATTGCTTTAGAAGCATTGGAAAACTTTTCTACATCAAGCTTAACCTTGGTTAGTTCCTCTTTCAGTTTTTCACTCTCTTCTTTAGATTTGGTCAGTTTAAGTTCTAAATCCTTTTTCTCCCACTGCCAGTAATTGGTGTCATATGAGTGTTGGAGTTCATTGGCTTGAAAACCTTTGATTTGATCTTCAAATCTCTCTACTATCCTCACATAGTCTTTTATATCTTTTTCTAATCTCTTAAGGTCATCATTCATCTTCTGATTGTGATCCCTGTACCTTTTAACAGTGTCTATGCAAGTTTTAGAACAGAGATTACAACTTACCTCAGATGGGAGATCAGATACTTTAGCCATAAGAGCTTGATTCTGAATAGTTTCTTCTGCTTGATCACTCCAATCAAACCCCATTCCTTGTTGAGAAACAAGGGCTTGAGCAGAGTTTCTGTGGTTATTGAAGCTTCCAGATTGAGCTTGTTGGTGATGGTGAGACACTCCACTTCTGCATTCTCTAGCAAAATGTCCCTTCAGATGGCATTTGTAGCATTCCACCTTTGATTTATCAAACCCTGCTCCATCTTCTCTTCTCTGGGAGAAGTTGTTTCTCCCAGTCCTCTTTATAAACTTCTTAACCCTCATGGAGAGCATGGCCATCTGCCATTTAATATCCATCTCTTCCAGATCATCTGGATGAAGTTGTTCTAAGTCATCATTAATCAAAGAGGAACTTCCATGATTGGAAAGAAAAGCTTCAAACACAAAATCAGTGCCTTTATCTTGATTTGTTCCATTAGCAGCATTAACTGATTCAGGGTTAGCAGTAGAATCAATTGATGCTGATAAGAGTGCAGCATTATGAATATATCCTGAAGGCCTTTTCTTTGCCTCCACCTCAGCTTCAAATACTCTAAGATCATTGTACAGATCATCAAGTTCTTTTTCTTCCAACTGATCATTCTGTCTGAATGACAGTGTACATGGTCCATTCATCTCCAAGGGACCTTAAGAACTTTCTGTTCACATCATCTTGATCAATCTGTACTCCCATAGTAGCTAGTTCACCAATTAGTTTATTAAACCTGTCAAAAGTTTGAGTCATGGACTCATTCTTAGTTGACATGAAGTTTTCATACTGTTGCTTTAAGATTGCCTTTTGATTTCTCTTGGTACTTTTGGTACCTGAGAATCTCTTCTCTAGAGCATTCCAGAGCATCTGTGCATCAGTACAATTGCAGAATTGGTGTTGATACTCATTTGGAATGGCCAAGAGCAGTGTGCTCAAGGCTTTCATCTTTGTCTGTCTTGATTTCCTGTCTGCATCTGTCTTTGGAGGAGTTCTTTTGCCATCTTCACCAATCTTTCCTCCATCAGATGGGCCATTCTCAATGATGTCCCACATAGAGTAATCTGTGAGGAGAATATATTGCTTGATTCTGATCTTCCACATGTCAAATTCATTGGATCTGAGCATTGGAACTTTTGAGACCAAAGTACTGCTTGATTCTGTAAGATTTTCCATGATGAATAACTGTTTCTGAGAGAGTTTAGCTCTGATACCACTTGTCAGGATCGAATTCTCAACAAGAATTAATTCTCAGAAACAATATCAAAGAAGTTTGCGGAATAACACTTTGATATTCAATGAAATAGTAAATCAATACAGAAGATATGAGGAACAAACTGTAAACTTGTATTGAATGCTTTAAAGTTACAGGATTACACACTCAACCTCAATATTGATGAACAGGCTCACCAATACGAATTCTACTTCTCTAGAATTAGGATCTATGCCTTGAGGTTGATTTTCTCTAAAAGAATGAAAACTGAAAAAATTAACTCATTATTCTAAACTATACAATATATACTGAATACAAAGATAATTACAATAAATAAAATATCTTCAGTATATCTTCCATGTATATCTCTAAGCTTCCATGTATATCCTTTCATACGAATCTTCATCATATAAGCAGTATTATTCTTCAGCAGTATTAACTTTCTTCTAGCAGCATTAACTACTAAGCAGTATATCCTAAACTATAAGCAGTACTAACCACTAGCAGTACTAACTAGCTAAGCAGTACTAACTTTGTTCAAGCAGCACTAACTTTGACTAGCAGTATTAATGCCACTAGCAGTAGTAACACTCAGCAGTATTAACCTTTATGTCTTCTAGCAGTATTAACTCTGAACCAGCAGTATTAACAATACTTGATGAATTCTTCAGTTCCCAACAAATTCGTACTCCTAGGCAAGCTTCATGCCCAATCACATATAGAACCTACCCAGGATGCCGATATTCTATCGCTTTTACGTGCTCAAGCATCCACACATACTCCACCACCCCCAACCCATTGTATCTCTAGAAGCCTTCCAGCAACAACAAGCCATGCTTCAGTCTTTGCAGCAAACAGTGGTTGTATTGAATGAACGATTATCATCAGTGGAAGACACCTGCCGTAGCCAGGCAGAAAGGCTCAAGCGCCGCCATGATGACCAGGATGATCCTGATCACCATGAGGGGGAGAAGCGCCAACGTCTATCCAAGCCAGAGACACAGGTAGTGGAATCAGTACAGGTAGAAACGGAAGGGGCGTCAGGTTCTGGTACGCAACCGGAAGGGCTAGAACAGGCATGGGAAGAGGTTATGGATTTCGTACTTTACGAAACTACAACAGTTGAAAAGCCTGAGGAAATAGATGAAGTTTCACCGATAGTTCCTGAAGACTAGGCTTTGATTGTCGATCCTTATGAGGTTTCTGACCCGACAGAAGAATATGCGAACACTGAAAGAGCGCTGGTAGTCATGCAAGCCGAAATTGATGAGATTCTTCATCCAGATTATCAGCCAGATATTCAGACTTCTGT
The DNA here is from genome assembly GCA_954870635.1 of Arctium minus. Classification (NCBI taxonomy): domain Eukaryota; kingdom Viridiplantae; phylum Streptophyta; class Magnoliopsida; order Asterales; family Asteraceae; genus Arctium; species Arctium minus. The sequence goes on from OX941081.1 coordinate 151,979,904, forward strand.
CGCGGTACCGCTTTTGACATATCATGCAGATCACCCTGATATTCTTCAATCAGATATCCCTGTTAGATCTTCTCCAGCATCACCAAGTTTGAGAACTGAAAGTACTCCGCCAGTCCAGCCGTCCAAGTGGGAAAGAGTCAGAATCAAAGTTCCATTTCTGGAAGAAAGCTAGAAGAAGATTTTTGCCCATTGGATTCGAAAATATGATGAAGCTGTGCTTCATGGTCTACAGTCGATGAAAAGCAAGGAAAAGCAGCGTGAGATCATATTCGTGTACAACTACTTTCAAGACAAGTATACCAAGACAAAGATCAAAATTACATCAGTCGATCGGATTAAATCCGGTGTCTTCATGAGTGTAAAGTATTCACAGTTCATGGTAACTAGAGAAGATGGTAAGAATTGGTATTTTTCTGAAGCTGATTTTCCGCGTCTTGAACCTAGAGATCTGTTGTTCTTGCTTAGAGACTTAAAGACCAGAACCAACAGACCAGGGGAAGTTTTAGATGCACTCGAGACCGTCAAGTGATACATGAAGTGTGCAATGAAGCTTGCCTCTGTAGAAGACTTTCAAATCGGGTTAGAAAGCAATCAACCAAAGATCAATCTGCTTAAGCCTGATTTGAGTGTTCCTTCTGAATCCCAGAATGTACCAACGTTTACTGTTCTTATGTTTCCAGAGTTAGGCATGACTTACGCGAACAACAAAAGAGTTATGCGCTTTATTCGTTTCAGCCAGATTCCCAGATTCTGTGATGGTACACTGATGCTGCTTAAAGACAAGTTGAAGCGTGCTATTGATAAATATGAAAAGGGGGTTCAACCATTGGATCCTAAATACAAGAAACTTGTTCTTGAAGCACTGGGTGTTATTGAAGACCGGCTGCAGTACAGAACGCAAATATGTTACTTTGAGATCAGCTTTGGGTTTCGAAAAATATATGTTCCAAACTGGCGCGATTACCAACTTCTATTTAAAGGGGGAGATTGTTAGGGTGTTTTAATTGTTAAATAGAAGTTCAGGGTTCATTATGTAATTCTTTGATAGTTTTATTAATTAGATGGGCCCAAGCCTATAAGCCCAATATGATTGCAGGCGTAAGTATATAAAGGCTGTTTTAGATTCATTATTAGTTTAGTCTCATTATTTCCAAATCTCTAGTCAATAGGTTTATTTTCTCTGATCAGATATTCTCTCTGTAAACCTAAACCATTTGATTGAATATTAATCATATGACTAGAGGTTGTGGCTATACAATTGTTCTTCATTGTTGATTATTTGTTGTTGATTGCACTGTACTGGGATCTACAGTAACTTTTTGTTCAAGTTTAGATATTTTCTTTGAATTCTCATGTAGATCCCTTTTCTTTATATTAGCTTCTCTTTCAAGATCTAAAATCTCTTGGTTAAGGGAATATATTCGGGCAGAAAACATAATGTAATTTGAACTATATTCTATTTTCTTTTCAAATTCTAAATTCCTACGCTTGGCCAGTCATTGTTTTCCTGTAACCGGAAAATTTGTTGATAAGGTATTGTTACTTGGAAAGCTTAAAGTCCAGGGACTGAACTTGACAAGAGATGAAACTTTAAAGTGCAAGGACCAAAAGTGACAGCAAGTGAAACTTGAAAGTTTAGGGGTCAAAAAAGATAAATGATTGAAACTATGAAGTACGGGGACTAAAAGTGACACTAACTGAAACTTAAACCTAGAGGGACTAAAAATGATAGAAAGTAAAACTTAAAGGTAGAAGGACCAAAAATGAAATACAATGAAACTACAAACTAAAGGGACTAAAAGTGTAAATTTTAAAACTTCTAACGGACTTAACTAAAAACTAACGGAAAAAGGACTAAAGCTGAAATAAAACTAACCAAACTAACAAACTAACAAGACTAACGAAGACTTAACGGAAAAGGACTAAAATGTAAGAAATTTAACCGTCACTTAACGGAAACACTATTCATCATCTTCTTCGTTGAGCCAACCTGCAAAACTTCAAAACAGTTAGAAATATTTAATGCAAAACGATCGTTAGAGTTCCCTGATCACTCCTTAACTGATTAAAACTCAAACGGTCAATTCACGATCACAAACGAACCAACCGAAAACTTTTTGGAAAACGATCAACAACTTAAAAACTCGATATGGGTCAAAACTTTTCGACCAAAATTGATCGTTTATGTTCCCTTAAGCCCCCTCAACTGATTAGAACTCGAAACAATCTCTCAAACTCTCGAACGAAGCAACTAAAAAAAAAAAACGGAAAGCGAACGAAAACTTAAAACCTTGACATGGGTGAAATTTTTTTGATCAAAAATGTTCGTTTAAGCTTCTTAAACAACCCTTAACGTTTTAAATACCAAAAAACTTCTTCCACGATCACTACCGAACCAACCGAAAAATTATCGACAAACGATCGAAACTTTCTTCTTCACTGTGCGTATGGTCTGCAAAATCTAAAGGAATTTCCAAGTAGATCTACGTTGCAGGAATGGAAGATTTGATTGGATACGCATTCTTTTGGAAATTAATAATCATGAAAAGCATCGAGATGGCAAAATTCACCAACTACGCTAGTGTTAGGCGCTGGAAACATGGAGAAACAGTTGAAAGCATTTGTGATCGATTTGTAACTGGAGATTGGTCAAAAGCTACTCGCAAAAGCAAAGCCGCCGAGGAGGACAGCGAGAATGATGATGATGGTCCTGTCTTTCGTGAGTTCGAAGATTTGGAAACTGGCGTTAAGCAAGAAGGTGATAAGTCGGGCATAGTAAAAGAAAAGAAATTTCCCAGGAAAAGAAATTTAATTCCCGGTATGAAGGATTTCAATCTCCCGGATGGTAATAAACTCCCCGGAGATAAGGTACCGGGAGAGCAGGGTATCGGGAGATCAAGAATTTGGGTTTGGTGTTCTTCGAACAATTAAGCGATAACTCAAAATTTTCATCCAAAAACACTTTCCTAAATCCATATTACTTGACTGTTTAGATTCAAAAACACAAACCTATTGATACGCCGTACAAACCAAAAGTTGATAAAAAAAATAGGATTGTGGATCCCAGAAATCTCAAACACTCCAAATTGATCGAATTTAGAAAAAACTGATGATTGAAATATGTTTCCAACCACAAAACAATCAATATTTTGCAATTAAACGAATCAAAACAGAAGAAATTTTACCAAATTGCCAAGAATATGAAGAACTCAGTCGCACACCAAAAAAATTCAGATCTAATCAAATTTCTCCAAAAAATTACAAAAATTGATTGTATCGACTTAGATTCAGAACTAATATAGCAGAATAACATTTTCAACACAAACCAAAAGCTTCAATTTTGATGAACACAGTAAGAGTCGAGTAACCAATAGTCGATAAAATTGAAAGGATTAGACAAACCTTTTGATCGTATCGAATGAAAATTAATTCGATCCTGCTCTGATACCAATTGTAGATCCCAGAAACAGTGCAATCAACAGATAATAATCAATAAGCAATGTAGATTTAATCACAACTGCTGGTCATATGATTAGATTTATCAATCATGGGTTTATGGTTTACAGAGAGAATTTCAATACGTGTAAGTAAACCTATGAATGACCAATTCTTTCTAACCCTAATCTCACAAAACAAACCATTAAATACTAAGGGCTTGGGTCTAAAATCCCAAGGCCCATTACAACCAAACTTAAGCCCAATTAACAATTAAAGGCTTTTTACAACGCTTTAGATAAAAACAATTAAACTCTATAAATTTGTTATACAACTTTCAACACACTAGGACTTTCATTCCTAACACAAAGCTCCCCAAAATTTCGATGTAAACCGACTATCACGGTCTGAAACTATCAACAAGGGTATCCCATGCCTAGAGATCACTTCATCAATGTAGAGTTTTACTAGTTTATCAATTGGCAAAGTTTCCCGCATTGCGAGAAAGTGAGCACTGTTAGTCAAACGATCCACGATCACCAAAATAGTGTCATTACCTATTAACGTTTTTGGTATCTTGGTCACGAAGTCCATGGTAATTTTGTCCCATTTACACTCGGGTATTTCCAAATATTGCAAGTTCCCGTAAGGTTGTTGATGTTCGGCCTTAAATTGTGAACTTGTCATGCACCTTCCACATAATGTGTCATATCCAACTTCATAATCGGTCAGCAATAGTGCAGCTTTAACTCCCTATACATCTTGGTGCTTCCAGGGTGAATGGAGTATTTGGATTTGTGAGCGTCCTCCAAAAGTAGCTCCCGGTTTCCCTCGATCTTTGGCACACACACAAGCCCATTAAAGCATTTGATCCCACGACTATCTTTCGTCAAGAGTAGCTGTTGCTTGGTCATCACTTATTCCTTGTGATTTTATTCCAATAAGGCATCGACTTGAGCCTTCTTAATTCGATCCATGAGAGTTGAGCCCACTATATTCATTCCGACTTAAGGCATCAGCCACAACGGTTGCTTTACCCGGATGGTAGAGCAACTCACAGTCGTAATCCCTAAGAAATTCCAACCATCGCTTTTGCCTCATACTTAGCTCCTTTTGATCGCAGACATACTTTGAAATCTTATGATCTGTATACAAGGCACACTTAGTGCCATAGAGATAGTGTTGCGATAATTTTAACGCGAACACTACCGCCACTAATTCCAAATCATGAGTGGGGTAATTCTTCTCGTGCACCTTTAGTTGCCTCGATGCGTAGGCGATCACCTTTCCTATTTGCATGAGCACGCACCTAAGACCCATCTTGGAGGCATCGCTATAAACCAGGAAATCCTCCGATCCCTCCAGCAAGGATAGGATCGGGGCTTCAGACAATTTTTTTATCAGAGTCTGAAAATCCTTCTCTTGAGTGTCGGTCCACACGAATTTCACGTTCGTCTTAGTCAGAGCCGTCAACGAAGAGGCAATATTGGAGAAGTCTTGGATGAATCTTTGATAATAACCCGCTAATCCCAAGAAGCTTCGAATTTCGGATGGACTCTTGGGCGATTCCCAATTCATCGTAGCTTCTATCTTGGCAGGATCCACCTTCACACCGTCTTTTGTGACCACGTTGCCTAAGAATTGCACCTTCTCAACCAAAATTCACACTTGGAGAATTTGGCGTACAATTTCTCTTTCCTCAAAACTTCCAATACTTCTCGAAGGTGTTGAATGTGTTCGAATTCATCCTTGGAGTAGATTAAGATGTCATCAATAAACACGATTACTGACTTATCAAGGAACGATCGGTACACTCGGTTCATCAAATCCATGAACACTGCCAGAGCGTTCGTTAAACCGAAAGGCATCAGCAAGAATTCATAATGTTCGTAGAGTGTCCTAAAAGGCGTCTTTGGGATGTCGTCTTCCTTGTCTTTCACTTAGTGGTAGCCCGAACGTAGATTGATCTTTGAGAAACATCCCGCTCCTTGGAGTTGGTCAAACAAGTCATCGATTCTAGGGAGTGGATATTTATTCTTCACGGTTACCTTGTTCAATTCTCTATAGTCTATGCACATCCTCATTGTGTCATCTTTCTTTTTCACGAGTAAGACTGGTGCTCCCCAAGGCGATGAGCTCGGTCACACGAATCCATTTTCAATAAGGTCTTGTAACTGCCCCATCATCTCTTTCATCTCCGACGGGGCCAAACGATAAGGAGCTCTAGCTATTGGAGCCGCTCCCGGTGCTAAATCAATCTTGAACTCCACTTGGCGATTGGGTGGTAGTCCAGGCAAGTCATCCGGGAACACATCGGGAAATTCATTTACCACCTTCACATCTTCAAGCCTTTCCTTATCGAGTGTGGCGTCTATAACATGTGCCAAAAAGGATGAGCATCCTATCGATAAACACTTCTGTGCTTTCACCATGCTGATGAGTGCCACCTCGCCTTTCTGCCTTTTGCCGTAAACGGTCACCGTCTCAACATCCGAAACTGGAATCCGAATCATTTTCATTGCACAAAGAATCTCGACACGATTATTTGCTAACCAGTCCATTCCTATGACAACATCAAATCCTCCAATAACCATTGGTATCAAATCAACCGGAAGTTTCTTTCCTTCGATTTCCAATTCACAACCTCTGAGAATATCACGAACCATTACTTGATCCCCATCCGCTAGCTATACCACTAAGGCATCTTCTAAGATACTAGTGGGAATGCACAACCTTAGATGGAAGGAACTTGACACAAACGAAAAACTTGCGCCGAAATCAAACAATTTACGTGTAGGTACGAAGTTTAGAAGAAACGAACCCGACACTACATCAGTCGAAGCCTTCGCCTTCTCGGTGGTCATCTGAAAGGCTCTTCCCGTCGCTCTTGGAGGGTCCATCTTCTTTCCCCCGCTACTCCCGGTCTTCAATTTCGGGCAATCGCTTCTGATATGGCCTGGTGCCCGCATTCAAAACAACTATGCCCCCTAATCGAATAGTCTCTGAAACTGTGGCCCGACTTGCCACACTTGAAGTGGGGTTCAGACCCTAAATTACACAGACCAAAGTGTTTTCTCATGCACTTGGAGCAATTTGGGACCTCTCGTCTAGGACCGGTCCCTTGTTGATTGTTGTTGAACTGCCTCAGCCTCTTGGAGGGTACTGAACTTCCCTCCCATCTTCTCTTCTCGACTACTCCACCTCACTCCACTTTGTTTAAACCATAGGAATATTCCACCAATTGGGCTTCCTCGATCGCCTCCCGAAGGGTAGAGGCCTTAGACACCCGTACCATGTTCATCATCTCCGTCTGTAAACCTATGATGTAGGCTTTGATCTTTTCCTTCTCGGTTGGGACCAGATGTCCCACCAAACCCAGCTTGTCCATGAAATTTTTTTTTATTCTTTCTCAGATAAATTCCCTTTCTTCAAACTCTGAAATTCGTCAATGATCCAATTCGTAGATCTTTCGCTGCAATATTCTTCAAGCACCTTCATCTTGAAGGTTCCCCAATCCAACTTCTCTAGCACGGACGTCTCTAGAGACATAAAGTAAATGTTCCACCATGTGAGGGTCGCCCCTTTCAGCATTTGAGACCCGAAGGTCGCTTTTTGGACCTCTCCACATCCACTTGTTTGGAATGCTTGCTCCATTTCACGAATCTAATTCATACACACTATTGGATCGTCGTTTCCCTTGAAATCTGGTGGTCTGCAGCTTAAGAAGGTCTTGAAAGAGCATGACTTTGTTGGTTTCCGTGATTCCAAAGTTGCCACTTCGTCCGTGGGGATTTCGTTTCCAATTCCCTCGGATCCCAGTGCAATTATATTTTCTGCAACTGTTTCATGCCTGCGGTTGTTAGTGTCTCTATCGTCGAGCAACTTCAGAAACATCTCTTGTTGTTGAGCCATAGCCGCATTCATGACTTGCATCATACGTTCCATCATTCTTGTCTCTTGAGTTACTTCTTCCACTATTGGCTCGGACGTGGCTATGTTGCGGCGGGGTATATGCTCAGGCCCTCTGCCCAAAACGTTATGTTGGGGTGGGGGTAATTTAACCCCTGTCACCCTTGGTTGGTCGTCCGTGGATGTCGTCGTATCATGACCATCCGGCCTATTACGAGTGTTTACCATTTAGTCTACCACACATATACGAGAATGTAGATGAGAAATAGACTAGAGGATTTAAACATAAGGAAATGTACTACCACATTCATCAATCATCATAACAATAGTAATCTAAGCATGCTCACGTAACAACACATTCATAATAGCAGTAGTTAATTGAAACTATGAACACGTCACACATAAGAATCCTTACTACCACCGTCACAATTCTCAACTTATGTAATTCCGTCGCTTCTAAGACCATCTTATCTTAAGATTTCTACCCAAATCTCACAATTCATAACTTATCCAATCTAAGCTTAAGTCTATGTACCTTACTTTCATACCTATTTCAATTAAAGTATTGCTCTGATACTAACTTATAACACCCTAAAAATAGGGGTTAATTTAAACCTAAAATAATTGCGGAGTAAACAAGTCTGTCATAGAAGAATCACCCAAAAGGGAAATAATTGTATGACATTTACAATAAAAAATCAAGTGAAATTGAACCCAACAACCTACTAATCTAGACCAACTAGTTCTAGATTACGAACGAGTGTCGACATCTCACTTCCAAAAGTATACCAACACTATATCAATGTACGCCTCTATAATCTAAAAAAATGTGTTACTCTCCTTCTATAGCTCTTCACTCAAGCCCGATGAATCCCACCGCTAGAATGACCTGTTATACATGTCATTTTAAGAAAAAATGTTAGGCAAAAGCCTAGTGAGATCAAACATTTATATTGGAAAAATCAGTAATTTCAAAGGAAATAATTTAAGAACGTCGGTAGAATCCATACAGATAATTCTCAACATTAATACCAATACCTCTTGGGTTGACGCTAAGGGCATATGATTGCAAATGATTACCTCTAACAAAAACTCTTTAACGGAGTTAGTGAGGGAGACCAAAACCAAAAAGAACTCATACCCCAGAGTTTTTCGTATAGTAAATAAATCATAGGTACCAAAACCATGAAAACCAATGGACCATAAAGACCAAATGCGTCGTCACTCTATATTTAATTTAATAATGAATATCCACTAACGCTTTTATGATCACTCAAAAGTCATTTCTTACCATAACGTAGAGGTGGACATTTTGATGGCCTTCGGATGGAATAAAAATATGTTGTTTCAAAATCCTTATTATATTCATGTCCATTAATTACGTGAATATGCATCATCTGAATAAAGAGTATAGACATGATTAGATTTTAAATCAACTAAAAATGTGTCTTTCAGATTATTGGAACGCATTGATAAGATTGAACGATGATGTTTTTAGTTTAGACTCTAGTCCTTTTTATTAATCACATATATTGTTGTAAATGTAGAAATAATTAGATGACATATTTACTTAGTTATTCCCTTGATTGGTGATTGGTTTGTTAGCAATCATCCAGTATATATATTGTATTAAAATGTATTTTAATGACAGGAAAACTAATTCCTTTATGGTATCAGAGCCACCAAGAATCAGCCTTCCTTAAAACTCTCATCATCATCCTTATCGTCTATGGCCTAGAAGCTCTTCGGCGTTGCCATGGTCGCCAACACCGCCGCAAACCATGATCAATCCGAAAAGCTACACCCTATGTACGTGGTATCAAATATCCAACACAAGGTTCATGTTCTTGATGGTTCGAAGGTGCTACTCGACGTTGGTCAAACGTTTTCTCCTCCATGCTCGTGGCTAGAAAGTCCTTCATCAATACACGGAATGGCTCATCAAACTAAGATCAATTCAGCCTATGAATCACGGATTGAAAATGATGCTCATGGGCTTCAATGGATATATGGCACATTAAGTGATGATTTCCTTCAACGCGTGCTAGGAAATGAATACACTGCCTACGAGGCATGGATTCGAGTAAAAAATATATTCCTCAATGACAAAGGTACTCGTGTTGCAGCGAACATGAGTTTAATAATCATTAATTCGAATCCTCCTCGTCCCTATAAACTTATTGCCAATGACTTCGCGAACTCGCTAGCCAATTAAAAAACGTTGATGCTATCAATTAACGTCTTGTTTTACAACTGGTTCTGGATTCCCAATTTAATATGACATTGTTTCCTCATACATCCATGAAACCTTACCCTCTTTTGAAATGGCGCAAAGCATGCTCGAGTTGGAACAACTCAGAAATATAGGCGTGAAGAACCTCCTTCTTTGACAGTGGCTCTCAAAGCCCCGTCTACATCACTGTGATGACTCTCAAAATCCATGACACAATGGACATCTCAACCCACAACTGGCATGCTCTAACCATGGGGCGAACCCATTTGTTCAGCACAGTGGTAGCACCCACAACAGCAGAGGCAGCAGTCGCGGGGGTGCTCATGCGCCCAGCAATGATCGCCACCCTTTTTCATGTATGGCTCAACCTTGGATGTTTTTGTCGTGCCCTTATCCAACGTATCTAGGATGGATCAAACCTTGGTAATCTTGGAAACAACCCTCACAACAAGCTTCTCAATTATGCTCGCAAGGATCTCACGGACCGTGGTCAACTTAAGCCCGACCGTCTTCATCTCGCGGTTCAAGCCACCCCTCGGGTCAAGAAAATCAAGCAGAATATGATGCCCTTCATCCTACGGACCTTGGTAAAGAATTTCAAGCCATGAAACTTGAACAACCAAAGGATTCAAAGTGGTATTTGCACACTAGTGCATCATCTCATTTGACATCTGATCCAGGTACAATTCCTAACTTTTCTAATGTTTGTCGTGTAAATTCTATATTCGTTGGTAATGGCTCTACTATTCCCGTTGGTGGCTCGGACACATCTAAAATAACCTTACCCACTCGTACCTTTCACCTACATAATGTCCTTTACACTCCAAACATTATTAAAAATCTGATTTCGGTTCGTCAATTCACCAAAATAACCATGTTTCTATCGAGTTTGACCCTCCTAGTTTTTTTATGAAGTACTTGAAGAATGGGTAGAAATTACTGAGGAATAATAGCTCAGTAGACCTCTATGCTCTCCCGTCCATCCCATCTCCACCTCATGCATCTTCATGCTTTGCTACAGTATCTTCGAATATTTGGCACAACCGTTTGTGTCATCCTGGCAGCCCCGTCATTCATCATCTTCACTCCAAGTTTTCTTATTAATTGTAATAAGGAGTCTAGCTCCAATTTATGTCATTCTTGTCAAGTCAGTAAACATAAATTGTAACACCCTAAAAATAGGGGTAAATTTAAACTTGAATAAATGCATCAAATGACGCCTTAAATAGGAAATAATCACCCAAAAAGGGGAAGCTGTAATAGCATTTACAAAATCTATGAATGGACATTTAAATCGACAACATGCTAATCTTAACAATTTATATCTAATTATAATGGTTGTCAACTCAATCTCCCAGAATGTCTATTCCTTTCTGTACACCAATAATCCAAAAGTTGCCGCTAACGGCCAACGCTCGTTTCTTATTTCTTGAAAGCCCCATCACTAGCGAAAGCTGTTATACATGTCATTTAAGAAAAAATGTTAGGCCTTAAGCCTAGCGAGAACAATTAATTTGTATATAACTTGAAATAATAAAATGTGAGCAAATGATTCTTTGATGAAATGAAGTAATGAAACTTGTTTAACAATCACATAAAGACCTTACGGTCTAAAACAATCTTGCGATGACGGGGGAGACCCGATTTCCAAGGATCGTGGCGGAACACAAAAGTAAGCCACTTTTTGAGTTGCGAGCTCAATACTAGGACCCATGGCCACGAACAACGTTGGTTCGTACACAGATGTGGGAAAGGGCACCCGAGAATCCTAGTCATAACCATTCACTAGAATTACATTTATGGCCATGGCTAGTATCTTGTCCCACATAGCCGTAGCAAATTGCCTCCAAGGACCGAATGTCTCAACTACTTACATTAAGAGGGAAAAACATCTCAAATTAAACCGTGTCTTAAACAAATGGATCCATTGGTAACAGTATAAGGTTTGCCACAATTTCATTTGTGATGCAATAACATCATAAATATAGTTCTCAATTTACCAAGTCCCATTATGTTAGATTTCTTGCATAAATAATGTTGTAAGAGGCCAAGTTCAATACCATGCCCAAGCATAAGACTATTTTGTCTTCCCAAATAATTGTTTATAAAAAATAAGTGTCCCAAGGTAACAACACTTCGGAATGATTCACTAGTAAAGCCAACATAATAGTTAAATCTCAAATGTTTCCAAAACGGATAAACATCCCCAAACACATCCAAAGAGTTTCCATCCCATGTTCGACCATTAATAATTCATAATACTCACTTCACATGGTTCAAAACATAGATATCATCATCATATTTTAAAAGTAATTAAAATCCTAAAAATCTCCAAAATCTCAAGTTAGGTCAAAAATCATAAAAACAAGAAATGTAAACAAGGAGATGATTAGAAGTCTAAATTATGTAATTTTGACATGTATAAAGTTTTAAAGTTAGATTGACTCACAACTTAGGTTTTTGGTCAAAACCTATAAACCTTAAACTTGGGGATGAAGATGGAGATGGTGAGATGATTGGGAGTAGCTGAGAAAAAGCAAAATCTTCGGAGTGGGAGTACCGAAAGATGATGTTAAACCGTAGGCTAGTTCTTTGGGGTGTGGATGTTCCATGCTCCCATTTAATTATCTCGGTCTTCCGGTTGGGGCATCTATGCGGAAACTTGATTCGTGGAAACCGGTAATGGAGAAGATGGGAAAGAAGCTTGCTTCGTGGAAATCAAAGACGATGTTGTTTGGCGGAAGACTAACGTTGGTTAAATCAGTTCTAGGTAGCACATCGTTATATTTTCTTTCCTTATTTCGAGCACCACTTGGAGTGATAAACATTCTTGAGCGGTTGAGAGGGAATTTCTTTTGGGGGGAGGGGCGGTAGTGAGGAATTATCAAGAAAAAAGAGAGCAATTGTGTGGGTTAAGTGGGAGTCGGTCTTGAAGGATTCAAAAAGGGGGCCTAACTGTCGGGGGGTTAAAGGAAATGAATTGGGCACTCTTATGTAAGTGGTGGTGGAGGTTTCTTTCGGAGAAAGAGTCGTTATGGGTAAGGGTAATCCAAAGTCTTTATGGACGGAATGGGGGGCTTGGTTCGGACAACCATAATGGTATGGGTGGAAATGGGGTGTGGAGAGACATAGTGAAGGTGGGAAGAGAGCTTGAGAAGGTCGGCTTAAATTTCCAGGATTCATTAGTTAAGAAAATAGGGGATGGTGTGGATAGTAGTTTTTGGGGGGAGAAGTGGGCGTGAAGTAAATGGAAAAGAGAAGTTTCCAAGACTCTAACAATTGAAAACTAGACAAGACATATCGGTAAAGGGTAGAGGGGAGTTGGTTGGGGAAGATTGAAGGTGGAATTGGGATTGGAGGCATTATCTTAGGGGGAGGGAAGTTGGTGAGTTAGAAGCGTTATTGAGAGAGCTACTGTTAAAGTACAATTTTATTGGATTCAAGATCATCATTATCTGAAGATGGAAAACTGAAGTCAAAGCTGGAAAAGTCGTCTCAACAAATAGTCTAGGGTCCTTTTGTAATATATAGTCAAAGTCTGTTTAAGTATTTTTCTTTATTAGTCTTTATTGTTTTAAATAAGTTAGTTGTTTTTAGTTGTTGGGCCCAAGCCATGCCAAGCCCATTAGGCTATTAAGGCCTAAGTATAAATTAGATTAGTTTAGTGGTAATTAGGTTAAGAGAGCTTAATTGAGAATTGATTATTGAGAGAGTCTTATTGCTGTGGGTGCGCCGTACACAGAAGAAAAGCAGAGAGAGATTTCAATTTCTTCATATCAAGAACACTTGTAACCAGTTGAATCGTTTGATTAATCAATACCAGGTTTGCATGATTGTGTTGGTTATATGTTTTCTTGTTTGAATGATTAATTATTGGGACACACAATTGGTATCAGAGCAAGTTACAGATTGAATTGAATAATTTTTGTTCGGTTTTGTTTTTCTGTCAAAGATTCATAATTTTTATTGTGTAATTGTTCATTCAAGTTGTTATTGGTTGGATTGTGTTTGTTTTTCCTATCATCGTGATTGGGTATTGGTTGTTTTGTGTATCACATCGATTTTGTTTTTCAATTTGATGATTTTTGTTGTTCTTGGTTTGTTCACGAAGTCACTGTGTGCGAAATCAAATCTCTCTTAGAGTGGTTTTTTTTTTAATTAATTGTTTGCAATCTGCTCTAGTTGTTTAATCGATCGATTTAGCAAAGTGTGGTAGTTTAATTCGAGTTATAGTTTGATTTCTGGGTTGATTTTTGGTTTCTGGGTCGACAATCCTCAAGAACATATCGGTCGATTTTACCGGTCGACCGCATTCTATCGGTTGTTTTTACCGGCCGATCACTTAATATCGGTCGAATACTTTATATCGGTCGCCCGGCATTCTGTCCTTATCGGTCTTTGCTTAATTATCGGTCGTATCACTTTTATCGGTCCATACTTCACCGGTCGAATAATCTATATCGGTCTAGACACCCTATCGGTCGACAAGGATACCGGTCGTAGCTATACCGGTCGACCGCATTATATCGGTCGAATATCACTCTTATATCGGTCATCATATCTTACCGGTCTAAGACCTCTATCGTTCCTAAGCTAATATCGGTCGAAGAACCCTATCGGTCGAGCAAGGTACCGGTCAAGCTAGACCCCGGTCCATCTCACTTTGCGTCACACACAGCTCGCGCAAACATCACTTTGCACGACCCACCTCTCACGCAAAACTCAGTGTTTGCGCCACCCAAGGCTCATTTAAACCGTAGTTTGCGTGACCCATTACTCACGAGAACCTCAATTTACGCCACAGTCTTCTCACGCAAATCCTCCTTTGCGCGACCCTCTTCTCACGCAAATTCAAACTTTGCGTCACTTGCTTCTCACGCGAACTTCTACTTTGCGCCACCCACGTGTCACGCAAACATCATCTTGCACGAACTGTTTCTCGCGCAAACTGAACTTTGCACCAGTTCCTCTTAGCGCGAATTTGCTCTTTTGCTTCACTTAGACAAATTTTTGCAAACTGTAATATGGCCTCTAAGTCTGCGGAGGGGAACAAAGTTCTGTTCGTGATCAATTTTTTCTGAATTTCATTCTAAGATTTTCAATATTGTTTGATTTTATCTAGACTAACGATCATTTTTTCAAGTTCTTATCATATATCTATCAGAATGAATTCTAGTGAAACTCCTTCAATCAGTACTGATGAGAAGCCACCGGTACTTTTCAAAGGAGAGTATGATGCATGGAAAAATCAGTTCATAGATTTCATTGATAAACATGCATTAAGGGATCTTATTAGAATATCTCTGAGGGAAGGAAGTATGACAGCTCTAAGGAAAGTTTTTAATCTTATAAAGGATAATGGAGAAAGAGAAGAAAAAGAGCTTCAATTACCACTTGATATGTACTCAAACGAGCAAAGAAAAAGATATGAAGCTGACAGATTATCTCGATCTTTCCTAATGAAAGGAATGTCAGAAGAGATTTCAAAAGAGATATTTTTTACATTAGACGGTAAAAAGGCTACAGGAAAACTGTTATGGGAACATATTGAGAAGATTGAGACAGGACCAAAGTTGTCTTCAAGAGTAAAGTTTCTGGAATTTAAGAACTCTGAACTAAAAGAAAAGATTTCTGCCTTGGAAGCTCAAATCCAGAAACTAGATTCTGTTGAGAATAATGAGAAAGTTAATGATTTGGAGAGTGCAAATGTTGATCTTCAAAAGAAGATATCTGATATGGAGAAAAAGATGGCCAAAGAAAGATCTGATTTTGAGATTGAGATTGATAAGAAAGCATTTGTAAAGAAATTCTCAGGATTTTCGAGAAAATGTGCAGAAGATAAGAAAACAGTTGAGCTGAAATGTTTAAAGCTTTCTCAACAGGCTTCGGAGTTTGAGAAAGTAATTATTCTGGAAAGGGAAAGGTTTGCCAAAGACAAGAAGGCCATTGAATAAAAGAGCGCTGGATTCTTTAAAGAAATATCCGACCAGAGAAATGATGTTGAGAAGGGATTTGTAGAAGAGAGAAATTTCTTTGAAACTGAGATTAGAAAGCTGACTGTCAAGCTATCTGAATTATCTGAAAGTGCCTTGAAAGATCAAAAAGCGAAGTCTGAGTTCAAGAAAGAGATTGACCAACTTGTTAAAGAAAGAGACAACTTTTCTTCAATGATTAAAGAGCTGGACAAGATTGTTTCAAAGGTGGTGGTGACTGAACAAACGACTCCAGAGTCATAATTCCACACACCTAGGAATAATTCAGCTGACTTCAAAAAGACAGCCTCAAGCTCACATTTGAAATCTGTTTCTTCAAGAAGGTTAGTCAATTCATTTGATCAGATTCGTACTACTAACATTTTCTTTGATGACAATGTAGATTGTTCAGATACATTCAGAAGAAGAAGAAGAAGTTACAAAGAAGAAGAACTGGTCTGGAAAAAGAAACCAGTTGAAAATGAGAAGAAAGATGAGAAAGGAAAGAAGTCATGTATACATAACCATAATGCCGAGAAGAACAATGAGTATAAAGGTAAACCTGAACATATCTACACGAGAGATCAATTAATCAGGTTGTCAGGTAAGCAATTCTATTGTTCTTACTGTCGTACATATGATCTTGTTCATAAAACAAGTGATCATTTCTGGTATGGTTCTTACTCTGTTATTCCCATAAGAACTGCAACTAACAAACATGGACCCAAATACCAGTGGGTACCAAAGAAAAAGGATGAATATGTGTTGCAGGCACTTACTGTCAAAGGGGAATAAGAGAGCGGAGACTTCTAAGTAAATCAGCTTAGGACCCGTACTTCAACGAAGTTTGACTTCTAAACAAAACAGTTTAGGCCTCGTACTTCAGTGATCTAAAGACCTTACTCGTGTGTTGATATGAGAATTGTACTCCAACACTCAATTGAGAAAATCAAACATCAAGGGGGAGTACATATTTTGTCTGAAATTTTATGCATCCAACAGATATGATGATCAATATCTGAGGGGGAGTTAATGCATATCTTTTACACTGATAATTTTTCTGATGCATAATTTCAGAGGGAGTAAAGGTGATGAATTCTGATTATTTCTGATTAGAACACTTACATTAATTGTTTTACTGCTTTATGTCATTTCAATTTCAGTGAATAAAGTTACTTTGACTAGACTTGTAGACTTTTGTAGGTTGAGAGATGCTTACAAGATCATATATTTATGACTTTAAGCTTGACTTCGTGAGATGGAAGACTGCACTAAAAAAGGTATAATTCCTTATCTTCATCTCATTTATGGTTGAAAGAAGGACAACTTTCAATCATATGAAAACATGTTCATATATGTTCAAACCACTTCCCGATTCTCAAACAGATTTCTTGAATTGGAAGTGTGCTTTTAAATTTTTTCTGATTCATCATTGAGCTTTAACTGATCAAGTTAAATCACCTGGGCATTATATGATTCATAGGATAACATGGGATCAGTGTGCTAGGACTTATCTGAACTTCTATGGATTCACGTTAACCAGTGTCTCCTACCCAAGAAGTAAATCCTTTGTGATTGAGTGTGAGGAGCTCCATGAAATTAGTGTGGGATGTGTGATGAGAGAAAATGTTAAAAGAGAGTTTGGTTAGCTGTAAGCTTAATGATAAAAGAAAGAGGGTGGGAGATCAGAGTAAAAGAATTTTTAAACTCTGCACCAACTACTTTTTGAGTCGGGCAGCCACATTTCTAATGCTTCACATCTCTTTGGTGAACATTATTGAAACAGGCAACTAACCCATGCCAACTCTTGCAATTACCCCACTTACCACTCATTTTCTTCTCAACAAGAAAATGTTTCATTTTCAAAGGGGATGCCACACATATGCTATCTGATTTTCATTTGGAAAATATGGATATTGAAAAAAGAAGGAAATTTGCCTCACCTTCGCACTTCACTAATGTACATTGAGTCTGTGTTTAACTACTTGTCTCAATGGTTTACACTTTTTGAGCCTTATAAGCAATCATCTTATGCTTTATTTATTCTATCACTTGCACGAACACACAAAGAATTTGTTTCTTTGTCATAACGTTCATAGAAATTGCCTTTGTGGTATTTCAATGATTGAATGGAAGCCCTAGGGGAGTGAACATCAAAAAATCTCCTTTATAATGTGTATTCGTTACACACAGTGACTTCGTGTTACTGACAGGCAATTATAACTGGTTCATTTGTTGATTCAAGTGTTACCCTTCATTTTCTAATTTGTCTAGATTTACAAAGATCTGGATGAACATCTTCATGAATTGACGGATAGTCAGTGGTTCTATTTGCAAGATCAATGGTGGAAGACATTTCTTGAAGAAACGTTTTGATGACCTCTTTGCTCTTTTAATCAAAAAGGGGGAAAGCGTCAACCAAGAAATGCGGAGATCAAAAGTTTTTGAAATAATTTCTGAAGATATTCTGAAGATATGTTGCGTTGAAGAAATTTTCTTTGAAGATGATTTGCTGAAGCATTCTGAACTGAAACTGGAGATAATTTCTTTCCAAGAGATATTTTAATCGATTGGGGAGATTGCTACTTTCTGAAGACAAAGAGGAGGAAACTGCATTTTCTGAAGAGAAGAATTGAATTGCTAAATCTTTTTAGTAATGATCTTGATCCAAAGGGAGAGATTGTTAAAGCACAGTTTTATTGGATTCAAGATCATCATTATCTGAAGATGGAAAACTGAAGTCAAAGATGGAAAAGTCGTCTCAACAAATAGTCTAGGGTCCTTTTGTAATAAATAGTCAAAGTCTGTTTAAGTATTTTTCTTTATTAGTATTTATTGATTTAAATAAGTTAGTTGTTTTTAGTTGTTGGGCCCAAGCCATGTCAAGCCCATTAGGCTATTAAGGCCTAAGTATAAATTAGATTAGTTTAGTGGTAATTAGGTTAAGAGAGCTTAATTGAGAATTGATTATTGAGAGAGTCTTGTTGCTGTGGGTTTGTCGTACACAGAAGAAAAGCAGAGAGAGATTTCAATTTCTTCATATCAAGAACACTTGTAACATGTTGAATCGTTTGATTAATCAATACCAGGTTTGCATAATTGTGTTGATTATATGTTTGCTTGTTTGAATGATTAATTATTGGGACACAAAGCTACAATCAAATACTCCTAGAAGGAACGCTAAGGATAGGATAGCTTGGTCGTGGGACATACAAGAGGTCTTTACGGTGAAAAAAATGAGGGAGATATTGGAAGATAAAAGAGCAAGTGGATTGAGGGTTGTGACGGAGACAAAATGGGTTTCGTTTATTCCAAAAAAAATAAGTGTGTTTCTATGGAGAGTAAGGCTAGGGAGGATACCAACTAGCGAAGGTTTGGATAAATTGGGGATAGAGTTGGAGACTATACTATGCCCAAGGTGTGGAAAAACAATCGAGACGATCGATCACTCCTTGGTTAATTGCGAAGAGGTAAGACGTTTTTTGCTCCAAATGGGACGATGGTGGAACACAAATTTCTCGTCGGTTAATTCGGTCACGGAAGTGTTGGAGATTAGTAATAATTTGGGGTTGAACACCATTGCCTTGAAGCAGTGGACAGTGGTTGTGTGATGCTTCATCAATTTCATTTGGTCACATCGGAATAAGGTGATAGTTGAGAAGGATCAAGGAAACATTTTGGATCAATTCTTCGTGGCGCAACTAAGAACCTTTGAGTGGATTAAATGGTGCAATCAATATCTCGTTTCTGATTTGGCTACTTGGATCATGGATCCTAGATCATAGTAGACGTGGACATAGGTCGGCGGACGTCACGTCTCGCTCGGTTTCAGCGGCCGCAACACCGCCACACTATAGTTTCGAGTCTGCAGTCTCGTACTAGCAGAAAAAGTTCGAGGGGGCTGTGCATTCTAAAGTGCGACACGGTTGTGGATGGTTCGAAGCTGGTTCGAAGCTGATGGATCGAGATTCGTGATTGAGGTATTGCCATAGTTTGCTCCTCGCAAACCTGGTGGTTCTAGTTTTCTGTTTTCTTGTTGCTCATGGCTTCTGTTTGTGCTCAATTGGGTTTTTTCCAAAACTTAGTCGTTGTTCATTGCTAGGTGGATTGATCACCTATTGGTTGGTAATAAAAACTTTATTATGCCTTTCAAAAAAAAGACTATTTTGTCTTCCCAAATGATTGTTTATAAAAAATAAGTATCCCAAGGTCACAACACTTCATAATGCTTCACTAGTAAACCCAACATAAGAGTTAAATCTTAAATGTTTCTAAAATGGGTAAACATCCCCAAACACATCCAAAGAGTTTACATCCCATGTTCAACCATTAATAATGCATAATACTCACTTCACATCGTTCAAAACATAGATATCATCATCATATTTTAAAAGTAATTAAAATCCTAAAAATCTCCAAAATCTCAAGTTAGGTCAAAAATCATAAAAACAAGAAATGTAAACAAGGAGATGATTAGAAGTCCAAATTATGTAATTTTGACATGTATAAAGTTTTAAAGTTATATTGACTCACAACTAAGGTTTTTGGTCAAAACCTATAAACCTTAAACTTGGGGATGAAGATGGAGATGATGAGATGATTGGGAGTAGTTGAGTCCCTTTACTTCTAGATCCCAAACCTTAATGATGACTTCAAAGTAGGAGGGTTGAGGTAGATAGAATCCTTCAATCCACTCTAGGTTGAAGTAAATGTGGGGAGAGGAAGTTGAGAGAGTTTTTGAGAAAAGGAAGAGAAGTTATGGCAAAAAGGATCCCAAATTCGGACTTAATAGTCTCTGGGAACCCGCAAGCGACAGTGACCAAACAACAATGACAATTTCAAAGTCTTCGGTCATAGTCGCGACATATGTACCGCAACCCTATCGTCCTCCATGACAATGCCACCGCGATAGTGACTCATGTCACAGTCGCGGGCAATCTCACGCTACTTGTACCGTGGGGACTCCTCCTTCCGCGATAGTGACAGTGTCACAGTCGCCCACTTGGTACCGAGGCCCGTAAATCCAAATTTTTCACTTAAATCACACCCGATATCTATTGATAGAAAAAGGTAGATCATAGAGATCCACCAAAAGAAGACATAAATCAATAATTATATATATTATATAGTTGACTTACGGAAATTTACGGGTATTACATAAACGCCTACCTTTTATTGATTTTATGTCCAAAACTATTGCACTGTTTGATATAATTTATTGCGATTTATGGACATCACCTGTTTTGAGTAAAAGCAACTACATATATTATCTTGTGCTTATTGCCAATTTCTCACAATTTGTATGGGTATATTCGTTAAAATCCAAATCTAAAACCTGTATATGATTCAAGCAATTTTACGCCCTCATTCAAACACAATTTGGTATACCTATAAAAAGTTTTCAATGTGACCGCGGTCGGGAATTTGACAACCATGATTTTCATTGGTTTGTTACTCACCATGGTCTCACTTGTTGTTTCTCTTGCCCACAAACCTCTCCTCAAATAGGAAAGCGAAACGCATGATATGACACTTAAATGAGGTTGTTTTTGTATTACTCTACCATGCCTCTCTACCACCATCGTTTTGGGTTTTAGCCCTCCATACCCCCACCTACCTACATAATATCTTATCTACCAAACTACTAAACAACATGTCTCCCACTTTCGTCCTTTTTCATCACCATACGTCTTATGACGATTTATGTGTCTTTGGTTGTGCATGCTATCCAAATCACTCCACCAAAGACCCTCACAAACTTGCTACCTATTCCACCAAATGCGTCTTTCTTGGATACCCCACACAATTTCCATGTTATAGATGTCTTGACCTCACCACCGGAAAAGTAATTTTATCACGCCATGTTACATTTGAGAAGCATACATTCCCTTTCACTGAACACTCCACACGTACTCCCTCCGCATATTCTTTCCTTAACACGTCCTTTTATATTCTTCCCATTCCTATTCTAGACACCACCATTAGCACCAACTCCTCACACATTCCCACAACTATGCCATCAACCCTTACACCGTCCGCTCCCTCATCACCTACTCCTACATTGTCTCATCCGACCTCACCCTCACCTAACCTTGTTCTTGGTCCAAATTACGACACTCTCGCCTCCTCTACCCCTACTACCCCGCCTTCCCCCAACCCAATCCGTCCCTTCACCCGTTAACCACACAAACACAACCCGCCTCACAACCCCTCTCTTCACCCTATGATTACCCATTCCAAAACCAGTTTCCACAAACCTAGAAAAATTTTCGACCTTCACATCTCAACCAAACCCACCATCGAGATTCTCTCAAAGACCCTCATTGGAATAAATCCATGCAAGATGAAATTAGTGCTTTACAGGCTAATAAAATGTGGGAATTGGTACCTCTCCCTCCGAATGCACCCATTATACATTTCATGTGGTTGTTTCGCCAAAACATTCACTCTGATGGCTCTCATGAACATTACAAAGCCCACTTGGTTGTAAATGGTAAAACATAATAAGTTGACATTTAGTGTGATGAAACGTACAATCTGATTGTCAATCCAACCACTATTCGTACGGTTCTTAGCCTTGCAGTATCAATATCTTTGTCGATTCACCAGCCTGATGTAAAGAACGCTTTCTTGATATACAGAACGCTTTTTTGCATGGCACCATCAATGAGAAAGTCTACATGCACCAACCACCCGAGTTTAGTAATTCTTCTTTTCCACATCATGTTTTCTGTTTACAAAAATTGTTATATGGCTTAAAACAGGCACCAAGCTTGGTATCAACAGTTTTGCAACTTTCCTCTTGTCTCACTATTTTTGCAGTAGCATGTGTGACACATCCTTATTTATCCTTCATTGTGGCAAAGACATAGTGTATCTTCTTTTATATGTTGACGACATCGTGCTCACCGCATCATCTAACACTTTATTACACAATATTATCAACATGCTTGCTCATGTATTTGCCATGACCGATCTTGGTCATCTTCACCATTTTTTTGGCATTCGAGTCACTCGAGATGCCACCAGGTTGTCTCTTTCTGAAGCAATGTACGCAAAATAAATCTTGTCTCGAGCTTCCATGACCTCCTGCAATGCGACCACCAACACCCGTTGATACTTTCGGAAAGTAAAGTGCATCTCATGACACTCTTCTACAATATCCATCCATGTATCGAAAAATGGCAGGGCCTTGTAATACTTGACTATAACAAGGACCGACTTATTTTATGTTGTGAAACAAATATGCCTATTTATGCATGCACCCTAAGAATCGCATCTTAATCTACTAGAAATAGTACTTTCTTATGTGAAAGGGACGGTTAATCATGGCCTCCACATATTTTCATCCCAATGGCACAAACTCATGGCCTACTTTGATGCTGACTGGGGTAGATGCCCTGACTCACGACGATCTACTTCGGGTTTATGCGTGTTTATTGGAGATAATCATATCTCATGGTTATCTAAGTGTCAACCCACGGTGTCACGCTCAAGTGTTGAAGCTGAATATAGGGGTGTTGCTAACACCATAGTCGAAACTAGCCGGATGTTGACTAGGGCAGATACACTGACTCATGACTATCTACTTCGGGTTTCTGCGTGTTTCTTGTACATAATCATATCTCATGGTCGTCCAAGTATCAATCCATGGTGTCACGCTCAAGTGCTGAAGCTGAATATAGGGGTGTTGCTAACACCGTAGCTGAAACTAGTCGGATACATAATATACTCTTGGAGCTACATACTACTATTCGTCAAGAAACAATTGTTTTCTATGACATCATTTATGCCTTTTACTTAACAGGTAACCCTGTCCAACATCAACGCACCAAACACGTTGAGTTGGATATGCACTTTGTTCGGGAAAAGGTTAAAATTGGTGATGTGTGTGTCTTTCGGGTGCCTTCAGAGTACCAATGTTGACATCTTCACCAAAGGACTTCCCCACTACTTTTTTACTCGTTTTCGGTCTAGTTTGAATGTCCGACCAGATACCGCTCCAACTGTAGGGTTGCATTAACCGTGTATATTATTGTATATGTAGAAATAATTAGATCATATTATTTCCTTAGTTAGTCCCTTGACCGATGCTTGGTTTGTTAGAAATCATCCTAGTGTGTGTGTATATATATATATATATTGTATTCAAATGTATTTTAATGACAGGAAAACAAATAAAGCGAGTTTTTTTTCGAATCTCGTCAAATAGATAATAGTATTTTTACGGACTAGAAAAGTTTTAAAATCCTGACCGATTCTTTTTGGAACTAAATAAAACCCGAACTGATAACTTATAAATATTATATAATAGAACATTAATTGATATAAATAAATAAAAATATAACATTGAATTCGGTATGGGCTAAATTCACTCCTATATATTGCTAAGTGTACATCTACCTACTACTTTACTCCTCTCACACATTAACACAAAGACTCACTTTTTACATTCCTCATACATGGTTTCATCTTATTTTGATATAATATGCACCTTTTTTATGTGAAAGTCAAGTCAAGTCAAATCATCCATCGAGAATGTAAAATTTTAGTCTTGGTTTTGATGTGTTTAGGAAAAAATTAACAACATCTCCAACAGATTCTCCAAAAAAACTCCAAAATTGAGAATCGAAGTTCAAAATCTGTAAAAAAAATTGCATTCAACTTCCACAGATTCTCCATTTTGGAGATTACCACTACTAGAAATTTGACTATTACTGACGACCATCACCAATAGACGGAATTCGTTAATTTCCGACGGGTCACCGACGGAAATCCCACATTTAATTTTCCAATAAAACCACAATCCGTCGGTATTATGTTGCAAATCACCAACGGATCACCGATTGCCATGTGAAATTAAAAAAAAATAGAAATTATTTTTAATCCGTCGGTGATCTTTTGCAAATTACTGATGGATGGAAAAGTAATTTCTTTTTTTTTTTAATTTAGAAAATCACATAGCCGTCGGTGATTTGTCGCAAAATCACCGATAGATTACCGATGAATGTACTTAATCCGTCAGTGATTGCGATGGATTATCGACGACCACTTATGTTTTTTTGTTTTTCAAAAGTGTTTTGTATTCATATATATATATATATGTGTGTGTGTGTGTGTGTCTGTATGTTTACATGTGTATGTATATGTATATGTGTATATGTGTCTATATATGTATGTATACATGTGTATGTATGTATGTCTATATATGTATATATGTATGTATGTATGTATGTATATCAATGCATGTGTATGTGTATGTATGTATATCAATGCATGTGTATGTGAATGTGTATGTTTATATATATGTATGTATGTATGTATGTATGTATGTATGTATGCATGTGTACATATATGTATGAATATGGGTGTACATGTGTATGCATGTATGTATATATATGTGTGTATACATATGTTATATACTATATATTGATAATGTCGTTTTTGACATTATTTTGAATCATATATCGGACCTTTCGTTGCAAGTTTCCAAGTAAAATAGTAATCTTTAACGAGTTTTTGTGAGAAAAGTACAGGTCTTCGGGGTTTTACAAAGCCAGACAATTTGTGAGTCAATTGGAAGAGGAATTTGGCATTTTAGGCCATTTTTGGAAAAAATTGCATTTGAGAAGACAGAGCTTCGCGCGACCCGAGGTACGGCTCCATCCGCGCGGCCATCCGCGTGGGTTCTCGGACAGTGCCTTGCGCGGCTCTCAGCACTACTCCATCCACGCGGTCGACCGCACCAAACCCCTGACTGTTACGTTTTGTTCCTATATCAATTAGGTTGAAGGGAGGTTCTGATATCACTGAACACAGAGAAAAGAGGCGATTTCTGGAGAGCTTTAGAGGACGATTTTGGAAGAGAAACACAAGATTGAAGATCAGAAGAAGGATATTCGATGTACGACGGGTACGAAAGATTGAAGAATTTCTTCTTCAGAGAGTTTTATTGCTTTAAATATGAGAAATATGATTTTTCTTTCAAACTTTTGTATTTCAGTTCTGCTTTTGAAGACCCCCAATATGACCTAATTTCCTCATGTTGGGGGGTTGGTTGAATCATGAACAATTAAGCTTGTAGCTATATAGAAGCTTTGATTTTGGGTTTTTTGATTGATGAAACATTTGAGATTGTTCTTCATGTGTGTAATAGTCTGATCAACTATTAGATGATTTGTTAAATCTTTAATTCTTTGAGAAATGTTTTTGAGATTTGTCTTATCTCTTATGTCTTGAATGGAACTGAGATAGAAATATGATTTTTCATTCCTGTTGTTATTAATCACTAAGCCTTTCAACTTATTTATATAGAGATGGAGAGATAAAGCAAGGGTTTGAAAGGAATTCAATACAGCTTGATAAAGTGTTTTGATGCCGTCGATGCGAGTTTTATGTTCATGAGGATTCTAACCCTCCAACTCCTATTTCTTATTCTTTCAAATCATTCCCAGCTTTCCGTATTACCCTTATTTTTGTGCCAAAGTGAATATTAACTTTCTCAACAAAAATCCAACTTTCGTTAGTCTAATTAATATTTAATAAAGTCATTGTGGTACTCAATACCATGTTCCTTAGGTTCGATACTCGTACTTCCGTACGTATTACTTGATCCGACACCGTACACTTGCGGTTCGTAAAAGGGGCTGTAAACCCGCTCTATCAAGTTTTTGGCGCCGTTGTCGGGGAACTTGTTTTGTGTTGATATCACTACTAGCTATAGAGATTATTAGATTAGACATCTTTTATTTTCAGTTTATAATTCTCTCATTTTCGAAGTCTAAGGTTTGTGTGTTTTGTTTGTAGGTTGCTCTTTGGTTTATGCCAAGGAGGAGGATTTTCAGAGATCTCTAGCCTATAGACCCGAAAATTGAAAGAATTGCGCGTTTATTGCGGAGAGAAGCCTGAACTCGACAAGCACGAAGGATGGCCAAAAATGAAGCAAATTGTGAGATCCCAGTTAATAACCCACCACCACCACCAAATCGAGTTCCCATGAGGAACTTTGCTACTCCAATGGTGGCAGAAGCTCAAAGAGGAATGCAAGCACCGACAGTAGCAGTGAACACGTTTGAAATTAGGCATGGCACGATTCAACTCGTCCAAGCCCATCAATTTGGAGGGTTGGCATCGGAAGATCCTCACAGTCACCTCTGTTCATTTAAGAAAGTATGCAATACATTTAAAATGAACGAAGTGCCAGACGATGCAATCAAGTTAAGATTATTACTCTTTTCTCTCTGAGACCGAGCAGCTACTTGGGAAGAAAATTTGCCACCAGGGCAAATTAATAATGTGGACGAGATGGTGTCCGCTGTCTTGAACAAGTTATTTCCTCCGGGCTGTACAACTCAACTCTTGGCGGAAATCACCCATTTTCCTCAATGGGACCAAGAGTCATTATATGAGGCTTGGAAAAGGTACAAGGCGATGTTGAAGAAATGCCCACATCACGACTTACATGGGTGGATAGTGATTCAGACATTCTTTGGAGGATTACATCCCAGTTTAAGAATGATATTACTGTTGCAGCCGATGGAGCCCTCATGAACAAAACTTATGAGGAAGCTTGGGAATTGATAGAGAATTTTTTGGAACATAGCTACTCCACTCCACGATCGAGTGTTAGAAAGGTATCTAGTGTTCACGACTCGGATGAACTAAGGAAAATTAAAGCACAACTGGTCGCCATTACCAATCAACTGAAAGGCACATCTATGCAGAATCCAATGCCTAATGATGGGATACCATATCAGTTTTCACAGTTTTACCCAACCGAACAAGTCAACTTCCTTCAGAATCGCAACCGACCTCGGAATGATCCTTTTTCCAACACATATAATGAAGGATTGAATTTCTCATGGATCCAACCGCCAAATGGTCCAAAGGAGACCATGGGACAACAACTACAGTAATTCGGTAATAATTTTAACTTTGCATCTTCTTCTAATTCTAATAATGCATATCGTCATCCAGGTTACAACCAAAGAAGACAAGAAGAAGGGAAAAATTCAGAGAAGAAGTCGGGATTGATAGAGGTGATGATGAAATTTGTCTCAAAGATGGACACTACCGTGGAGGGAATCACATTATCTGTGAGCACCTTAACTAACATGGTGTGAGTATGGTGAAGGTGCGACTGATCAAAACACTACATCCATTCAAATCCTAGAGCGTCAAGTGGGCCAGATAATCGAGGCATTACAGTCACAAATCCAAGGCCAATTTACGAGTCAGGCGGAGAAAACGTCTAGGGAAAATTATAATGCAGTCCAGTTGCAAAGTGGTAAAGAGTTAAGAGGAGATCCGACTAGATAACCGGTGATAGTAGATGAAAGTAAGGAGTCGGAAAAAGTAGATGATGAGGACGAGGAGGTAGTTGACCATAACATCGAGATGGAGAAAACGAATGCTAAGAAAAAGGGGAAGCAGCCAAAAAGAGATAACGAAAAACCTTCGGTCAAGCAAATAGCACCAAAAGTGTCATTCCCTAACCGTCTCAAAGCTCATAAAGACGATGTTAATTTTGCTAAATTTCTTGAAGTTTTTAAAAAACTGCATATCAACATTCCTTTCGCAGATGCCTTGGCACAAATTCCATCTTATGTGAAATTTTTGAAGGACATCCTCTCTAACAAGAGGAAAATTGAGGAGCAAGCTACCGTGGCACTAACTGAAGAATGTAGTGCCATCATCCAGCACAAGCTTCCATCTAAACCTAAAGGATACAAGGAGTTTTTCTATTCCTGTTCATATAGGACATTCTTGGTTTAGTAAAGCATTATGTGATTTAGGTGCAAGTATTAACTTGATGTCGTTATCTATTTTCAGGAAACTTGGACTTGGAGAGGTTCAACCCACAAATGTTACTCTATAGCTTGCTGACAGGTCGATAAAGTATCCATATGGAGTGATAGAAGATGTCCTCATCAAGGTAGAAAAGTTTTACTTCCCAGTGGATTTTGTGGTGCTTGATATGGATGAAGACAAGGAGATACCTTTGATCCTTGGTAGACCGTTCATAGCCACGAGTGAAGCGTTGATTGATGTAAGAGGGGGAAAGCTTACACTCAGAGTTGGTGATGAGGAGGCCGTATTCAATGTATTTCAGGTGGCCAAAGCGAAAATGGAGTCGAATGAATGCTTCCAAGTGAATTCTATTGAAACAGTGGTGCGATAGAGTAGAGATTTGCTAGTGTCAAAAGATTTGTTGCAGAACGCACTTACGGGTATTGATTCTGATTCAAGGAGCGAAGTTGTAATGCAATTAAATGCATTACCTAACTACAAGGGGCATCGCAAACCAGCAGTTGGAACTCAAGCAATTAAATGCATTACCTAACACCAATCCCAAAATCTCAACCATCATCAAAAGTACCCCCTCAGTTGGAACTCAAGCAGTTACCATCGCATTTAGAGTATGCCTATTTGGGTGATGGAGAGACATTTCCAGTAATCATAAGCTCAGTTAACAGCAAAAAATAAAGATAAGTTACTTCGAGTTCTTCGCGAACACCAAACTACAATTGGATGGACGATAGCCGATCTCAAAGGCTTAAGTCTAATGTTTTGCACCCATTGCATCAATTTGGAGGAAGGACATCGACCAGATGTTTAGTTCCAAAGGCGGTTGAACTCGAACATGAAGGAAGTGGTTCAGAAAGAAGTATTGAAACTTCTTGATGCTGGGATCATTTACCCAATTCCTGACAACCTATGGGTAAGTCCAATACAAGTAGTACCGAAGAAGGGTGGTATTACTGTAGTGAAGAAAAACAACAATGAATTAATCCCTTCTCGGACAGTCACAAGGTGGAGAGTGTGTATTGACTATAGAAAGTTGAATGATGCTACCCGGAAGGACCATTTTCCACTTCCATTTATTGATCAGATGCTCGAGCGACTGGCGGGGAATGAGAATTATTGCTTCCTAGATGGGTATTTCGGATATAATCAGATGCCCATCACACTGGAAGACCAAGCCAAGACGACTTTTACATGCCCCTATGGTACGTTTGCCTATCGGCGGATGCCATTCCGTTTGTATAATGCTCCAGCAACCTTTCAGAGGTGTATGAAGGCTATCTTCTCATATATGGTGAAACGAAGTATAGAGATCTTTATGGATGGCCTTTCAGTGTTTAGGATCTCATTTGATACATGTTTAGCAAGTTTGGAGGCCTTTTTACGAAGGTGCAAGGAGACGAGCTTAGTGTTGAACTAGGAGAAATGTCACTTCATGGTAACGGAAGGAATAGTGTTTGGCCATAAGATATCAAAGGCTGGAATTGAAGTGGACAAAGCGAAGGTAGCCGTAATTGAGAATTTGCCATATCCAAATTCGGTCAAGGGAATCAGAACCTTATTGGGACACGCCTATTTCTACCGGCGATTTATAAAGGATTTCTCAAAAATTACTAAACCGTTGTGTTCATTACTTCTTAAAGATGCTAAATTTGAATTTACTAAAGAATTCATGTCTGCTTTTGATAGGTTGAAGAAAGAGTTGATTTCAGCACCAATCCTCACAACACCTGATTGGAGTCTTTCGGTCACTCTCATGTGTGATGCGA
Source organism: Arctium minus (assembly GCA_954870635.1). Lineage (NCBI taxonomy): Eukaryota > Viridiplantae > Streptophyta > Magnoliopsida > Asterales > Asteraceae > Arctium > Arctium minus. The sequence goes on from OX941081.1 coordinate 152,010,026, forward strand.
GCGATATTGCACTTGGAGCAGTATTGGACCAGAAGTAGGACAAGAAGATGCACGTCATCTATTATGCTATCAAGACACTCGATGAAGCTCAAATCAACTATGCCACAACCGAAAAGGAATTACTTGCAATTTTCTATGCTTGCGAGAAATACCGATCATATTTGGTCGGGGCCAAGGTGATAGTGTATACCGATCATGCAGCTCTGAAGTACTTGATGGCAACGAAAGATGCTAAGCCAAGATTCATCCGATGGGTGTTACTACTTCAAGAGTTTGATTTAGAGATTTTGGACAAGAAAGGATCAAAAAACACAGTGGTCGATCACTTATCAAGACTTGAGGAGAATGGAGAGAAAGGCAATTATATCATCAATGATTCTTTTCCGAACGAGCAGTTGCTGAAGGTAATTCATTCAGAGCCCTGGTATGCAGACTTAGTTAATTACTTGGTGGGGTCGCTCATGCCCTACAATCTGAATTCACATGAAAGGAAGAAACTCATTTTAGATGTAAAGCACTATTATTGGGATGAACTGTATTTGTACAAGTTATGTGCCGATGGGATGATTCGAAGGTGTGTACCAGACGAGGAAAAGACCAATATTTTGACCCATTTCCATGCATTAGAGTGTGGAGGTCATTTCAGCACAGGAAGAACGGTGGCAAAGGTACTACAATCCGGTTTCTTTTGGCCATCGATGTTCAAGGAAGTTCGGCTGTTTATTTCTCATTGTGACCGTTGTCAGAGAGTTGGCAACATTTCTAAGAGGGATGAGATGCCCATGAAGGTATTTATCGAGGTTGAGTTATTCGATGTGTGGGGGATTGACTTCATGGGACTGTTTTCGAACTCATACCATAATGAGTACATCTTTGTAGCAGTTGATTATGTTTCTAAGTGGGTCGAAGCAATCGTAACCCCCACAAACGACTCCAAGGTGGTGATCAACTTTCTGCAGAAGAATATTTTCTCACGGTTTGGAGTTCCAAGAGCACTAATAAGTGAGGGAGGTAGTCACTTTTGTAATCGGTACCTTGACGCAGTCTTGAAGAAGTACTCGGTGAAACATAAGGCCACTACACCTTACCATCCTCAAGCAAACGGATTAGCCGAGGTATCAAACCGAGAGTTAAAGCAAAATCCTAGAGAAGACAATAAATGCATCTCGCAAGGATTGGTCGATAAAACTGGACGATGCTCTTTGGGCCTATCGGATGGCCTTTAAGACACCACTTGGGGCCACACCATACCTATTGGTATTTAGGAAATCACGCCATTTTCCTGTAGAGTTAGAACATAGAGCATATTGGGCAATTAAGCAGTTGAACATCGGGTTAGATGCGGCTGGAAGGAGAAGATTCTTACAATTAAATGAGCTGGAAGAGATCCGGCTTGATGCATATGAGAATGCAACGATCTACAAAGAAGGAACTAAGAAATTCCATGATCATCAACTTTGAGAAAAGGTAATTACTCTAGGTATGAACGTTCTCTTGTTTAACTCATGTTTGCGTTTGTTCCCAGGTAAACAAAAGTCGAAGTGCTCAGGACCGTTCAAAGTGGTGGAAGTGTCTCCCTACGGTGTAGTCGAGCTTGAAGGAAATGATGGCCAGAAGTTTAAGGTGAATGGTCATAGAGTTAAACCCTACATCGTAGGTGAACCCACCAATACCTCAAGCGTGTACTTGGAAGAGCCTAAGGAGTGACCATCGAGAAAGGTCGTGTCAGGACACTAAACAAGGCGCTGGGTGGGAGGCAACCAACCGTAGGTTATCTTTTATTTTGTTTTCTTTGGTTGAAATTTACGTTTTTATTCTAGTTTTACCTGAAGTAGAAAATTCAAAGAAGTTCTGAGCGAAAAGTAGAAAAGATGGAAAATGAACAATGCTTGGTGAGTCTGACCACGTGGGTCAAGTCGTGCAAACATCCGTGCGAGAGAAGAATCATGAAAACTCCAATGTTTGGAGCACTCCACCGCGCGAGATCATCCGTGCCATCATCCGTGAGTGCCCCTATTCATCCAACAATCCAGTGTTTGGTGCATCTGACCGCTTGGGTCATGCCGCACCGAGGTCTGTAGAGTTCAAGAATCCAGTGCTCCACGCGTCCCACTGCGTAGATGGATCCGCGTGAGCGTCCACGGCCGTACCCTGTGCAGATATAAAAGAGGGTTTTTCAGCCTTAATTATCAATCCTTCAAACCCTCACCCTCTACATAGCCGTTTTCTTCTCCAAAAACGCTCCCAAGGCCTAAATCGATTGTATCAAGAAGGTTTTTCACTCTATTTCATATTCTACCATCTCCTAATCACTCAAGGTATGTATTCCTCTCAATCTCTCACTTTTTCTTGGAAATATGTGGACACATGATGAAGGTACATGGAAATTCCTCCATATTTATGGAATCTGTGCTATTAGTAAGTTCTTATTGGGATGAAGTTCAAGAATATTCATAGCTACTTGTATTGTGGGGTTTTTGCATGAAATTTGTGTTGGATTTTGGTATAATCATCTCATATCTTGAGAGAAATCTTTGTTGTTGGGTATGTGTAACCATATTTGTTGAAACCAACAAAAAGTTCCATCAAAAATTGGTTTCTTGGTTCCTTGCATGATTTATTCTTTGTCAAATATAATGGTCAGATGCGTGAATCGGTGAGAAATTGTGGAATGTACTATAGGTGATGATTTTGTTGTTGCATTTTCTGTGTGATGAGGTGCTCATCTTTCTAACACCCCCTTCTAACTTTTGGTTTGGGGTGTCATTTTAATCATCCACACAATACCCCAATGCAACTTTGGTCCGGGGTGCCCCCGTCTTTGTTAAAATGTAAGAATATACATTTGAACAAACCTACTCCAAATATTAGGTTTGGGGTGGCATAGGCAATAATGAATTCCTAATGGGTGATTATTTTCAGGCAATATAGTCTGTACAAACCCAGATACGACAGGACGATGGTTTCACTACTACAACCTCAGCCGAGGTGAGCGCGAAGCACTAACCGAAGTGACCAATCATCGAGTGGACCAACGCCAAGAACTATTCCACAAACGCCCAATTCATTCGGAATGTGGGATGAAATTGAACGAGATACCTAACCAACGAGTCCGGGAGATTGAAGAGGAAATGGGATGGAAAAATTATGTGGCCCAACCAGAGCCATATGATCCGGATTTAGTCCTAGAGTTCTACGTATCCATGATCCCACCAACATTTAACGAATACCATTCAGTGTTGGTTGGGGATAAAGTAGTTCGCTTATTGATGGACGCCATTTGTGCCCACTACGGAGTCCCTCGTCCCGACCACCTCGGGATGACTTATGGGATATTTCCCATTCAAGGAGTCGGGGTACATGACGATCATAGCGAGGTGTTGTCCTCGGCGTTGCGTAGGAGCGACCGGCAGAATTGGGTTCCAAAGGAAGATGAAATCAAGAAGAGCGAGCTCCGGCTCGAAATTGCTTTATAGATGAAATTCCTAAAATGCAATTTAGTTCCTTCCACACATGAAACCACAGTTGATGTTTATGTAGCAAAGATCCTCTGTTGCGTACAATTCAACCTACCGATGGATATAGGCCACATCATTCAGCTACAAATGATCGATGCAGGTTCTGACAGCAATACTACTGGTATTTTGCCTTTCCCTTCACTAATTACAAAGTTTTGCAGGGATGCTAGTTTCACAGTTAGACACACTCTCCGACCACTCGAACCCTTCGATCGAGTCACTTACAATGCTCAACTCCGCACGGATGAAAGATTTGATAGGCGGAATGTTGTCGCCAACGAGGAAATGGATATACCGCCTGGGGTCGACGACTTGGATGCAAATGATGAAGACAATGAGGACTATCACCCGGTAGCTAACAATCGAAATGCAGCATTACCGACCGACATTCAAGGGTTGGAATGATTCTTCAACAACCGCTTTGAGTTGATGGAGCAGAGGATGGAGCAGCGTTTCACAGATATAGGGCATTTGATCACGGGAGAGAAAGATCCAAATGAAGCGGGTCCTTCAAACCCGCCACCTGCCAGACGACAAAGGAGGCGACCTCTCAATGCTTCAACATCTCGCCGCCATGCACCTGAAGATTGAGGGTTCGTCAATTTCATTTTATCCTTTCCATTAAACTCTAAACTTGTCTGTTTAATTTGGATAATTGTACTTGAACCGCATATTTCGTGTTTGCTTTTACTTGCATATCATTGATAGTAACATTAAGGACAATGTTGTGTTTGGTTTGGGGTTGTCTGTCGAGTCTATCATTTTTTATCTCAGTGGATCGAGCAATCACTTAGATTAATGTTTAGAATGAACGATCCTTTTACTTAAACCTGGTGTGGAGATTCGGAACACTAACTTTTGAGAGGTGAATCTGTAAGGGATAATATAGCATTAAGATGAGCTTAGGTGAATGTATGTAGCAGAGACATTAGTGGAGACCACCAGTGAGATTTTTTGAGCATTACAACTACTAATATCGATTCTGAGAGACTAAATGTGCAATAATCAATACAATATTCATTTAGTCCTTTGATCGTCATTAAAGTAGATCTTACTATAATTTCTTTCTGTTATCAAAGACACTCATAGGAACAGGAAGTGAAGCTTTTGTCCTTTTACTCTACGAACCATAAGTGAAGATCCCAGGCATGATTGATGTTACTTTATCTTGCTGTTCATGAGAAAAATGTTGTACCTCAGCCTTTTGCAGTCTGTCATCTTCTACCCTTCTGTGAAACTCAGGGGTAACCCCAACGATAACTTCATTATATCGTCCATCCGTGGGGATGCTTAGAAAGATAACTGGTATAATATATATATATATATATATATATATATATATATATATCAGAATAAACAGTTGTGCAATTCGATAGGCCTATCTCAGGGGTGAGGGTAGTGTAGTAAAGAAAATGCAAGAAAGAAATGAAGTGGTAACCAGTTGTTGTTTAACAGCATGCCTTAATTGCCAATCTTGAACCCTTCATTCTTAGCATCAACCTGTGAAAGATCTGGATCACCTTATGGAGAGTTTAGGAAGTAAGGCAGAGAAACACTACTAGTCCTATATCTTGGTAATAGATTACTCCTGAGATCAATTTCTTTCGTACATTTGAGCGTTCTTCTTCAATCGTTGCTCATGCATGCTCTCGAAAACTTTTGTACTCAATTTCTAAAAGCATGGCAACAAGTGGGAAACTTAAGGCTCGAGTGAATTAGAGAAACCAGTGAGGTAGGGTCGAGGCGAAATTCTCTCTGTGCATGCTTGACCTAGGATCAGATTCGTGTGGTGTGGTCCCTGTTAATTCTTCTCTCAAAAGATTTGTTATCTATAGTACCATAGTAAGGCTAGTAGAGGAGTAGTGCGATTTGCAATTAATTTCTTGTGATTGTTGAGTTGACTAGAGATTATTAATGATACACTCGACAGTACGAAATTGCGATTGTTGTTTTTGGTTTATTTTTTCGTTGTTTTGCTTAAAAACAAGCAACACTCGGTTTAGGGTTGTTGACAATGTCGTTTTAGACATTATTTCGAAACATAGATCGGTCCTTTAGTTGCAAGTTTCCAAATAAAATAGTAATCTTTAACGAGTTTTTGTGAGAAAAGTACAAGTCTTCGGGGTTTTACAAAGCCAGACAATTTGTGAGTCAATTGGAAGAGGAATTTGGCATTTTAGGCCATTATTGGAAAGGAATTTGGCATTTTAGGCCATTATTGGAAAAATTGCATTTGAGAAGACAACTCTTCATGCGACCCGAGGCGTGGCTCCATCCGCCCGGCCTCCCGTGCGGGTTCTCGGACAGTGCCTTGTAGGCTCTTGGCAGAACTCCATCCGCGCGGGCGACCGCGCCAAACCCCTGACTGTTACGTTTTGTCCGTATATCAATTAGCTTGAAGGGAGAATGTTATATCACTGAACACAGAGAAAAGAGGCAATTTTTAGACAGCTATAGAGGATGATTTAGGAGTATAAACACAAGATTGAAGATCAGAAGAAGGAGATTCGACGTACGGCGGGTACGAAAGATTGAAGAATTGCTTCTTTAAGGAGTTTTATTGCTTTAAATCTGATGTTATCCCAGTTTAATCTAGTTGATAATCAACACACAAACACAATAATATCAAGAGATATAAAGATTAGAATAACATACCAATCCCTTGAATAAACAGTTAAACCTTGTGTGTTCTTGATACCATTGAATACAGAGAATACGGCTACCTCACTATAGGATTATAATTATGAATATGTGGATTCTAACCTAAAATCTAATTAACAAAACATTAAATACCTAGGCCATATGGGCTTTAAGCTTAATGGGCTTCTTAATAGGCTTGAGGCCCAATTACAACTCAACTATCAACTTATTACATAATAAACCCTCTAATTAACTTTAGCACAATTGCAATTTAAACCCTTAAATTTAACTTTAATCTTGAATACAATTTATGATCGAACAATCTCCCCCTTTGGATTCAAGATTAAAAAAAATTGCAATTTTCTTCGGGTCTTCACTTTTCTCTTGAAAACTTCAGATATAGTCTTCATCTTTATCTTTGAAACTTTGAAGTCTTCAGCAACCTTTATTTAAAAATTCTTGAAATCTTAAAATCTTCTTTTTATTCTCCTTCTTTGATTATTCTCCTTTTTTGTATATTCTCCCCCTTTTTGATGAGTGGTGAGAATCATCATCATCAAAACTTGTCAAAACAATCTTCCCCTTTGAGTATGATCATCAGTAAGCACTGTCTTCATTTAACGAGCTCTGTTTGAAATAAGAGTAGTCTTCCCAAATGGAAAGAGTGATTATTTCACTCTTTTCATATTAAAATAGAAAGTAGGAACCATTCGAATATTTTCAAATTCAAACAGTTAATAGGTGTAACCCTGAATCAACAAATGACTCGGTTAGAAAATCTGTCAGTAGCACAAAGTTACTATATTAGGAGCTGGTTTTGATGTTGGCTCCCTAGGTCTTCCATTCAATCATCGAATAACACATGGTTATCTATGAAGGTTCTGACACAAAACAAATTTATGTGTGCTCGTGCATGTGTATGAAAGAATTAAGCATAGATGATTGATTTTTCATATAGGCTCAAAGTATGTAAACTTGTTGAGACAACAACAAATTATACAAAGACTCAATGTGCATGAGAAAGGGTTCGAAGGTGGGGCAATATTAGTATATTCCAAATGAAGAACCAATAGCGTATGTGCTGCTTCCCCAGAAAATGTGAAACATTCTCTTTGTTAGATCTGATTTATAGTAATCATTGTATTTATTTCCTTTATCTTTCAGTACTTTTAGTTCTTTTCTGTCTTGTTTGTGCCTTGGGGTATTTAAGTCCCCTTGGCTTATTTGGTTGTAAGAACTTTCACATTTTTGGAATACAAGTTACTGTTACATTCAAACGCACTTTTCTCTCTCTAGATTCTCTCTCTACAGATCTTGTGATCTTGGTTTATCAATTGGTATCAGAGCCTTTAAGATCTTGAGAGGATTGAGATTAGTGTAATTTTGTTACTGATTTGTGTGGATAATTCGAAAATATGATCGATTTTTGTTGTTTTTTTTCAAGAAAAATCTCGTTTTCTGGATTTTCACCAATTTCAGTCTTTTTAGTGATCGAATTGATATGAATTTGATGTTATTAGATGTATTTTAGTTAGTCGATCTAGTTTGTTTCTTGTTGATTTGCATAAAAACGTGATTTGGTGCTTCGATTTTGAGATTGAATATATTCTGAAAAAGTCGAGTTCTGTGTCCTGTTATTTTTGATTTTTTTGTGATTTGGAGTGTTTTGATCGAAATTGTTAATAGAATTGTATTAAAAACTTGTTTTCGATTGATTGTGTGCAATGTGTTTGGGTGTAATTTCATTGATATAATTGATATTGCAGATTTATCATCGAGTGTAAGTATGCGTGTGATTCAAGTAGTATGCGGGTCATTCATCTTATTGTGCGTGTGATTCATATGTTGTGCGGGTTGATATTATAATTTGCATGTTAGTCATAGATTTTGAAGTATGCGTGTGATTAATGAAGTATGCGGGTTATTCATATTCATATGATTAGTATGCGCCTCTATCATATATTCATTGGGTAACTAACTTTTGGGTGTTAGTGTTTGTCTCAGGTTATCGGGTCTCTCTTGGAAAAGCAAACTCTTGTGCGTATCTGTCGACACATGCAGATCTTCAAGTGCGTGTCATTCGATACACGCAAATCTTCAAGTGCCTGTCATTCGACACACGCAGATCATCAAGTGCGTGTCTCTTTTAACACGCATAACATATAGTGCGTGCCTTGTTGAACACGCATAGTATATCTTGCGTATCTCTCTATACACGCATTGTTTCAAGTGCGTGTCACTCTAAACCCGCAAAGTATCAAGTGTGTATCTCTCAGAACACGCATAGTTCTCCTATTACCAGGATAGTCCTTGTTTGCGTATCATCAAGGACCCGAATAGTTTCTTTTGTGATTCAATTCAGAAACGCATTTCTTGGGTGTTCGGGTCTTCAAGACTTGGTTATTTTTTCTGAAATTCCAGAATTTTATCAAAATGTCTCTACAAGCTCAACTTTACAAGAATGACCTCATGATGTCATTGGGGTCTGATACTAGTCCACCTGTGCTGATAAATGATAACGAATTTGAACAATGGAAGGACCGGTTTATTAATTTCATCGAAAGCAACCAAATGGGGAAAATATGATGAAAGCTTTGACTGAAGGTCCCATGGTCAGGCAAATGAAAGTGATACCAGCTATTGGAAACGCTCAAGCTACTACTGTAGAAAAAGCCCTGAGAGAATATGAGGCTGATGAACTTCTAAGATACCAAGCTGACAATCAAGCCAAGTCAAATTTGATTCTTGCTCTACCAAATTCCATCTATAATAGAATCGATTGTTTCAAACATAATCCTATGCTGATGTGGACACAACTGGAGAAAATCATGCTTGGTACTGCTATGTCTACCTAGCTTCGTCAGACAAGATACATGAACAACTTTGAAGAGTTCAAGGCTAAGGATTGGGAAAGTCTGAAAAGTGTCTTCGACAGGTTGTGGACTGTTATTAATGATCTGTATAAGATTAAGGTAAAAAAGAATGAGCTGAAGACAAATTTGAAGTTCCTCAATGCACTCAAACCTGAATGGGAAAAATCCTGTCATCGGATGAGGAATGATCCCAGAACAGCTTCTTTCAACGAATGTTTGTATACTTGCTTCCTAAGCAAGATTGAACCTACCAAAGTATCTGAAGTATTGGAAGACCCAGACTGGATTTTAGCAATGCAAGAGAAGCTCAATCAGTTTGACGCGCTAAAAGTTTGGAGACTTGTTCCACAGCCAAAGGATAAAAGCATCATAGGAACCAAGTGGATATTCAAGAACAAAAAGGACAAATATGGTATAGTTGTTCGCAACAAAGCCAGATTGGTAGCCAAAGGATATCGACAGCAAGAAGGGATTGACTACGATGAAACCTTTGCACCAGTTGCTAGATTAGAAGCTATCAGGATGTTTCTCGCATTCGCGGCTTATCGAAACTTCACCGTATATCAAATTGATGTCAAGACTGCCTTCCTCAATGGTAAACTGAAAGAAGAAGTATTTGTATCTCAACCAGAGGGGTTTGTAGACAAAGATCATCCAGATTACGTATATTTACTCGATAAAGCTTTATACGGGTTGAAACAAGCACCTCGAGCATGGTACGATGAGCTGTCTGCCTTTCTGCTCAAATCCGGCTTCACCAAAGGAACCATCGACACCACTTTGTTTATATATCGTTCTAACTTGGATATCTGCTTAGTTCAAATTTATGTAGATGACATAATATTTGGTGCTACTAATCAATTTCTATGTACTTGGTTTTCTGATCTAATGACCTCCAGGTTTCAAATGAGCATGATGGGAGAAATCAACTTCTTCCTCGGCTTACAAGTAAAGCAGCTTCTAGATGGTATTTTTATCAACCATTCGAAGTACATATTTGACCTTTTGAAGAAATTCAATTTGGACAAATAATCTTCGATTGGCACGCCTATGGCTCATGGAACAAAGATCGGACTTGATCTAGATGGAAAAGCTGTGGATGTCAAGACATATCGGGGGATGATCGGATCACTAATGTATCTGACAACAAGTAGACCAGATATCATGTTCTCCACATGCCTTTGTGCCCGATTTCAAGCAAATCCTAAGGAATCGCATCTACTAGCAGTCAAGCGCATATTCAGATATATCAAAGGAACTCCTTATTTAGGATTATGGTATCCTAAAAGTTCTGCTTATAGTTTGATTGCTTACTCTGATGCAGATTATGGTGGTAATCAGTTGGACAGGAAAAGTACTTCTGGTCATCTCCAGTTTCTGGGTGACAGACTGATAAGTTGGGCGTCGAAAAAGCAAAATTGCGTGTCAATATCAACAGCCGAAGCTGAATACGTCGCTGCAGCCTGTTGCTGTGCTCAAGTGCTGTGGATGAAAACGCAACTTCGTGATTACGGAATGCTATACAAGGCGGTGCCAATCTATTGTGATAGCAAGTCCGCGATTCCGATATCGGTCAATCCTGTCCAGCACACCAAGACCAAGCACATAGACATGCGATATCATTTTATAAAGCATCACGTGGAAGAAGGTACTATTGAGTTATATTTTGTCCCAACTGAATATCAACTTGCTGATATTTTTAAAAAAGCCTTGGATGAAAAACGTTTTAACTTTTTGCTTTCCAAAATCGGCATGTTGAACTTAAAAGTTTAAATCTTTACAAATTTTACTCTATAAAGTAAAATCTTTCAGATTTTCTTTCTTTTGAATAGAATGTGTTTCTAGGATCTTTTACAAGTCGCTTTGTTTATATTAAAGTTTTATATGTTCAATTTTCAAATCTTACAAACATCAAAAAGTCAGCAACATGCTTGACGCTTTAGATACTGCTTTAAAGATATGTAAGTCGGCATATTTATGGTTTACTTTGCATGAACATCCTAAGTGATCAGAATTGTAGATCGTAATGAAAATATGGGCTAAGCTATTCGATATAGATCTGAGTTGTTGAGATGATTTTATTTTTAAGCATTTTAAATACAGAAATCCTTGAGTTTAAAAGTTTGTACCTGTGACCTTTCTGGTTTGGGAAAGTAAGTTCCGAGGGATGCTCGACATCTGGTCCCCTAAGGTCAATTGATCTGGGAGTGATCGAACAGAAATCCTTCTATAGAATCAGATCGAAAGTCATGTTTTACTGGTATGAATGGGTTTAGGATATGTCGATGTAGCCTTTCTGATTCGGGAGAGTAAGTTCCAAGGGGTGCTTGACACCTAGTCCCCTAAGGCCAACTGGTCTGGGAGTGGCTAACCCAAATCCTGCAATAGGGTCAGATAGAAAGTTACGTTTACGGCATGTTCTTTACTTAATAAACTCTTTGATTAAAAGATGCCAAAGTGCACAAAGCTTAATAGATGCCAAAGAGCACACTCATGTGAAGATGCCAATGAGCACACTGCTAAAAGATGCCAATGAGCACACATCTCTTGATACTTGGTGATATATTTTGAGCTGCGATAAATCTGTAATTTTGTGAAAATCTTAATTCTTGATGTCTTAGTGTATGTAAATGCAAAGTTCTCCATTTTATGTTTAGAATTGCATTTTTCTTGAAGCTAATCAAAGATCGCATGCGGGCACACTGAATAGATACCTGCATGTATTTGAAGTTGAACATGTCTTAACTTGATATGTAATGTAACTTGTTTTTGTATCCAACAACTCATGTTTGATTTCATCTGATTGATAAAATCTGAGAAATTTTACTGAGTAGACTTTAATTTGTTTAGTGTTTAAAATTTTATATATTCAGTTGTTACAAAATTTATATTCCATAAGATCATCTTTCATATTGATGTCTTTATGTTTGTTATCTGTGTTTTTGTCATATGGTCTGTGCATTTTTCGAAGTAGGAGTGTATATCTGAGTTCCATATCTGCTAATATTCAATTTTTGAGGGGGAGTGAATGTTGCTGATTAATTACCAAGGTTCTAAATGGCGCGCGGCGTGGCGTGGCGGCGAGGTCAAGCCTCAAGCTTTACGAGTTACGGCGAGGCCATGGCGTTTTCCATGGCGGCGCCAAGGCGGCAAATATATATATATATATATATATATATATAATTATATATATATAGATATATATTATATAGTTATATATTTTTGAACGCTCTAAATTCATAAATAAAAAAAATAAAAGAAGAACCATGGATTGATAATTTGATATCAAATATACAAAGTTTACAAAAATGATATCAAGAGATCATAACAAAAATAAACGATCTACTCATGGTTGATAATTATATACTTCTATAATCCAAAAAGCGTGTTATATTATATACTATCATTCCATGTTATCATCATCAATTATATCAAAAAGTCTTTCGTCATCGGAGTCGAACTCAAACTCTTCGTCGCCTTCAACTTGTGGTTCTTCATCCGACTCAAAATCATCCTCATGAAGTTCTCTAGCCTCATGGTCTCTAGCCTCCGAATTACCACCTTCTTCCATTTCCTCCTCCTCCTCATCACTAATAGCAACGATCCATGATTGTGCTTGACTAGCATCAAGAGAACGTAACACATCCATATTTTGGTTCTTGACTTTTGCCCACTTGTTGATGAGTTTGGCATTAAATTGAACAAACACAAGATCATTCAATCTTTGACTATCAAGTCTATTCCTCTTCTTCGTATGTATCTAAAGTTAAACAACAAAAAAGTTAAATATAAATTTATCTACCAATATGTGTGCGTATTAAATATTTAAACTGTTAATACATCTATTGTTAATATTATTAAAATATAAAAATTCTTACCCCCTCAAAAGCACTCCAATTTCTTTCACATCCCGAAGAGCTAGTTGTCAACGAAAGAATCTTTATTGCCATCCTTTGCAAAGTCGGGGTGGCATTTCCATAAGTCATCCATCAAGTAACTACTCAAATAAAAATAAACACATATAAGAAATAAAAGAGTTTAAGATCTAACATCTAAGTCATCTAACATATGTAAACAAGATATGAATGTATAGTTGTATACCGGGATCATAAGTGCTATTATTTTCCGAACACCCCTTTGCGGCTAGCATTCTTCCAAAATCTCCTTCTTTTCTTTTGTACTTTGGAAGCTCCACATTCATCACTAGATCTTGCTTTTCAAATTCATCAACAAAGAACTTCTATACACACGTGAAAACCGCATCCGAGATCATAAGATAATCTTGTATGGTTGGATCTTTGAAGAAGTAATAAGGATTCAATAGGTAACCCGTCATATGCAACGGACCATCAAGTCGACCTTTTGCTTTTGTTTCAATGATGTCTAAAATAGGATGGTAATTAATCTCCACATTGTTATAAGCCATCTTGATATCTTCCTTTACTTGCATAAGCTCTCCATACAAGAAACCCATTGATGGCTTTTGATCCCCATCAACAAGTCGAAGTACTTTCACTAAAGGAGAAATCACCTTTAAGCATAAGCTAATCCCATTCCAAAATGATACACTCATGACAATCGCATATGCTCCTTTTCCTTTGTTTGTTTTGGCCCAATTGGATTGTGTCCACTCATCACTAGTGAACATAAGCCTTAACTTCTCTTTTTTCTCCATCAAACTTTGCAAAGTTAGAAATGAGGTAGCAAATCTAGTGACTCCCGGCCTCACAATATCTCTAGACTTTGTGAACCTTCTCATCATCGCCAACGTCCTATGATGTGCGTAAATGTAAATAGTTAAAGTCTTTGCCTTGGCAATCACACCTTTAAATTTAGGCTCTTTACCAATTGCTTCAAGCATAAGGTCGATGGTATGTGCGGCACAAGAAGTCCAAAACATTTGCGGCCTCTTCTCTATCAACAATTGTGCGGCCGCCATATTATTAGAAGCGTTATCCGTAACAACTTGTATGACATTTTGTGGCCCAACCTTTGCAATACACTTGTCAACATAATCAAAGATGTACGCCCCGGTATGTGCATCTTTGGAACATTCAACCGAAGAAAGAAAAGTTGTACCTACTTTCGAGTTTACACAAAAATTCATTATGCTTCTTCGCTTTTGATCCGTCCAACCATCCGTCATAACCGAACAACCATTTTGTGCCCACTCTTTTTCTTGATTTTTGAGAAGTCCTTTAGTTCTCTCAACTTCTTCCTTCAATAATGGTTCCCTAAGTTGATATTGGCTTGGAGGACGGTAACCTGGACCGAATTGTCCAACGGCTTCAACAAACTTCTTAAATCCATCATTATCGATGGCATGAAAAGGAATGCCTGATTCATAAACCCACCGTGCACAATATTGATGCACTTGATGTGTTCTTTCTTTGCAAATTGCGTCTAAGATATTTTGTTGACGCGTGGTTGGAGCATCGGGATTAATAGAATTAGCAAACTTGTCGATTGGCCCTAAAGATGATGTTTTCTTTCTTTTTGAACCCACTATCACCTCATCTTCTTCATTTTCTATTTCAACTTCCGCCCTCATTTCTTCTTCGCGAATTCTATTCTCTTTTTTCTTCTCTCTTGGCTTCTCAAGTAACGCCGCACACACATCTTTGTCTTCTTTGCTAGCTTTCTTACATATGGCAACACCCTTACCTTTTATTCCCGCCACATGATACTTTAACCTTGTGATTCCCGCTCTACATATAAACCCGCATAAGTTACATTTGACCGCATCTTTATTTGTAGGATCACACAAAGTACCATAGTTCCATCCCACGTCACCCGAATTTCATTTCAAGAATGTCTCTGTACAAGAACTTGCTTCAGTTGTTGTGGTCGGTTTGGCGGGAGCCCCACTACCACTAGACATTATCTAACTTCACTTATGTGGTCTGTAGTGTAAAACAATAAAAGAAAAAGTGTAAAACAGAGTTAAATAATTAGTAAAATACTAAAATTAAACTATTGTGGCCGTAGGTAAGCAAGGTCCACATGTCCACAACTTGAATTAGTTAATTAAGTAATTATTAATTAACTAATTATCAAGGTTAACTTTACAAGTGGCAGTAGCCTAGGAGTTATAAATTTATAATTCACTACATATTCTCATATATATTATAATCACAATTTGTACCATGTAACCAAGAATCATGCAAGTCTAGAAATGCTATAATCAGATTACTATTAAATTAAGTATTTATGTGGAAGAGAAGGCATCACTTATGCACTCATCCTAACGTGTTTTGTTCTTATACATAAATGACCTGTAATGCTCAGATGCATGCAACATTTACTTGGAATGGAGTACACAACAATCATGTCAAAGAATTGATTAAGGCATTAATGCATGCTATTTTTTGTATAATGTACTCCATATTAACTAAATTTGTTTTTAATTTTAGTTTTTGCATTCATTTTCATGAGATGCTTACACTGTCAAAATTTTAGTTTTTGCATTCATTTTGCATACATTTAATTTAGACTAAATTCCTAGATAAGTAGTGTAGGTTCCGATTGAATTTAAAGACAAGTTGGTAGAATAGCAGATCAAATTATAAGTGTGCAACTAGCCATTTGGACATTGTTCCAAGTAGGGTAGTAAACAATCTGCACAAAGAGAACTAATACCTTCACTGTCAAAATACCCATTGTAGCAAGTAGCCCAATCATGCAAGCCTAGAAATGGCTGAAATGTTATAATCGCTTCAACAAACTTTTTAGAGCTGCACCATTGACACAGATACATGATTCACAATCACAAGTGCCAAGACTTGGATAAATTGGAAAGTTGAAAAGTACACAGTATCCTAATTCCTACACCTACACCCATGTTTGTATGTTTAAGCCTACTGCCACACCCAATCCATTTCCCATTTTTCCATCAAAACCAAAATTAATATGCATAACAGAGCTTGTAAGATAAAGGGAACAACATTGACTAATAAAATGAAACAATTCAATAAAGCAAAAAAAAATAAAAAATCACAGCCCTGTATGTCCTAAGTCTTTAACATTAGAGTTCATATTTTGGAATTTTTCTTTAAATCTATACGACACAATGCCTTAAATATTAATATCGATTGACAATTTTGACTGTAATACAATAAATCGATTTGAATCATCGAATGTAACCAAAAGATGAGAAGAAGCGATTATGTAATACAGAAGATGAGAATAAGCGATGAATCATGAATGTAATAGTAATACAGAAGAAGGGATTTCAATGTAATACCGATTTGAATGTTGATTTTGATTTCTTTTTGACCTTGTCGTATTGAACCAAGAAGCGATTTTGACCTTGATGAACCAGATTTTGGATTTTACTTTTTAGGGTTTTTGTCTTCAGTCTTCACTATTCAACCGTAGGAAAAGGGGTTTCAACTTTGAACTTTTCACTTTTTATTAATACTTTGATATTTACATTACTCCTATTCAAGTTTTGAAATTTTCAGTTTTCCCCCCACAACTTTTATAACGCCATATAACGCGCCATAACGTGTAACGGCATTAACTCCATAACGCGCCATAACGCGCCATGGCGTGCCATGGCGCGCCATGGCGAGCTCCACGCCTTATATGCACGCCAAGGGGTAAAACGTGGCGGCAAGACTGCGCCTCGACGCCATGGCGCGTTTTTTAGAACCTTGTTAATTACTTCTTGTGATGATCAGAAATTCATCAGGTAAGTATTTCTGAAATTACTATGCAAATGCTAAACTAATTTGATAAATTTTGTGCATTTGTGTAGGGGGAGTGAATGAGGGTTTATCAGGTAATTTTCTCATAGTTATTTTTTTAAGTGTTTTTTTGTTTTTAGAATATATAGAAGTAAGAGTGTGTATTTTCTTTTCTTTATTCCTTTTGAACTTGTTTGACTATTCCTCTTCCCTCCATTCTCTCTGTATTTTCTTCTTGCATTCTCATCTGATTCATTTCAGATTGTGGCTTTGAAATTTCAGGTGTGTTTTTGTATTTTCGTTATATGTTTGTAGTTTAATTAGTGTTCCTTTACTTTGTTTTGATTTCATTTCTTGGTTTCTTACTGTGTATTTTTACTGATTTGCGATTTTTTCACTGTTCATCGATTTCTAAAAACTCAGATTTGAGTTGATTTTGATCGATTTGCATATTGGGTTGTGTTTAGACCTTATAATCGACACTCAGGTATGTTTTATTTTGGTTTAATTTCGTTTTTTTGTACTTAGATTTAGTGTTTTGTGGTTTTCGGGTTCGAACATCCGTGTTCTAGGGTTTTGTTCAAGTCTTTGAGACCCGTAAAGGTTACTATGCGTGTCCTGTTAGAACCGCAAAGTGTTCTTTGCGTGTCTTTCTAGACCCGTAAAGTATACTGTGCGTTTCTAACAAGAACCGCAAAGTGAGCTTTACGTGTCCCTTTAGACCCGCATAGTGAACTATGCGTTTCACCCACAACCCGCATTCCTCTAGTTTGTTTTGTTTTCTTTGTGTAGTTTACGTCTCACTAAGAACACGCAAAGTCTATCTTGCGTCTCCTTAGTGACACGCAAACTCTTTTGAGTGTTTCGATTATTTCAATGTATGCTTTGCGTTCCATTAAGGACACGCATTCTTTCCTATGCGTTCCCTTAAGGACTCGAATTCTTTCTTATGCGTTTCCTTAAGGACCCGCATTCCTTCCTATGCGTTCCCTTAAGGACCTGCCTTCCTTCCTATGCGATCCCTTCAGGACACGCATTTCGTCCTTTGCGTTCCCTTAAGGACCCGCAAACCATACTTGGAATATTTTTCATATTTTTTGTTGATTGTTTAACTTTGTTTTGTTTTTGTGTTTCAGGTTATCATGTCTTCTCAAACAAATACTGATCCAATGATTCAAGACGAGAATGTCGTTCTTGAGGATCCGGCTGATCAGGCATCTCATGATACACCTATGCCGTCTGTTCCGTCTGTTGGGGCTGATCTTTCTATATCCAGACGAACTCCAAATGATGTGTTCCCTAACATCATGTACGTGCCTTATAAGCGTAACAACTACTTTGTTGATTTTGATCGCATCAAGATTGATCCTGTCATACGCACTATTCTATGTGGACATCCGCTCTCTCAAGCTCTTTGTTCAGTTGCTGATGTTCCGGAAGTCTACGTTCAGCAAGTCTGGCACACCATAACTAAGAATGAACTGGCACGTCCTCATCGATTTGATCTCAAAACTGATCAATTTGATTCATATCTTTCTTACAAGCGTTTACGGTTGATTCTTGAGCTTCCTGAACCTACTTCTAGACCTGGAAGGACAACATATGATCAGTTTCCATCCGAAGAGGAAGTTTTTGAGGGCATCAAAAGATTAGGCTATGTTGGTCCACTGAACAAGGTTGTAGACTTTGACAAGTCTAACCTTCCTCCTGTCTGGTATTCTTTATTTTCTGTCATCAACAGGTGCTTAACTAGGCACGGATAGTTCTAGTCTTCACTATCTTCGACTGTTCCATGCAGTAGTCTATGACCTGCATGTCGACTATACGATTATTTTTTGGACTGAGCTTTCTGAAGTAGTGCAAGACAAGTTAACCAACAAGCGACGAAAGTTCATTCCTTTTATCAGGTTTCTCAAGTTGATTATTAGAAGCATGTTTCGAAGCAATACGACCATTCCACGTAGATTATCTTGGCTGCAAGTTCAGGATTCCGAGATGCTTTATCTTCAGAAACAGAAGAAGTCCTTCACTTTTTCTATGACCATTCCTTATGGTCTTATTGCCAATTATGCTGACATGACTAATGACAGTGTCATCGATTATTGTTTAGAAAATGAATTTGAAGAGGCTGAACAGGTAGAACCTTCTCATGGCACTCCAGCTGGTACTTCTCATGAAGAGCAAGTTGAAGCAACTACTCGGGAAATAGTTACTGCGGTTGCAACTACTCTAGAGACAGATGTTGATCTTTCTGCAGCACCACAAGATGTTGCTACTCATCAAGTGGAATCTGTCATTGCTGCTATCGAAGCTGAAGCCACTACTGTTACTGTTGATATTGGAGAAGATGCCAATCCTGATGAAACTGGAGTTGCTAATAATGATGCAACAAATGCTGATCTTTCTGATGATGATGAAAATATAACAAGTGATTCAGACGATGGTGATGATGATGCCGATCAACCAAATATGAAGGTGTCTGAACAGAAAATAAGAACACCGGAAGTGGTTGTTGTCTCAGAAGATGTTTTAGAAGATGAATCGGTGTCTATTGATCCCTCTGTTGCCCGTTTAAACGTTGATGAACTGGATATCTCATTTGTTCAAACCTCGACTCAAATACAGAGTCAAGATCATGCTTCTTTTACTGTTGATGTTACTGCTACCACTGTCTCTGCTGTTGAGTCTTCTATGGTTCCTGCACGTGTTTCTTCTGAGAAATTTACAACTCTGAATGAGGTAATTCGTCAGTTCTCAGAAAGGGTGGATGCTCAAAAAGAAGAAGATATTAACAAGCTGAAGTCGTTTTTCAAAGGGAAAATGCCATAGATAGATACTTCGGTTCTTCCTCCTGAGATTCCTTTCTGCCGTCCTTCAGGGGTGATTCTTCGGGAACCTTCTTCTGCGGTGTCTTCATCTACATCACCGATTGTATCTCTTCCTTTTCCGTCTTTATTCACTCAGTATGCGGGGATTTCCAGGGCTTCTATTCATGATGTTCCGATTTCTGAGCTATCAGATCTTCTTTATGCGCGTCTTCTATCTATGTCTCCGCCACATCATCAAGATCAAGATTTGATCTCTCTGTTGAGGAACTTCCAGCCAACGCCGCCTCCAGGTTCTTCTTCTTCCGATTCTGATCGCATTAATGCTTTATCTCATGAATTTCAGGAATTCAGATCGGAAGTTAGATCCAGTTTATCTGATCTTCGTTCTTTTATGTCTCAAGCTTTCTCTGATCTATCTAACAAGATTGATCATCTAGAGCAATCATGCAGGACTGAGGCTGGCTCGTCTCTTAAATGCCGACATGACCAAGATGATCCCGATCATCAAGGCCATGAGGGGGAGATGGCAAAGAGACAAAGAACAGAAGGGTCTTCTGAAGCACAAGAAGTTGTTCAAAAAGAAGTGGCTGGAGATAGAGAAAAGACTGCTGATACAGTTCAAGATTGCAGTATCCAAGATTTAGTGAAAGTCATGGTTGACAATGCTGATGTAACTGCTTTGCATAATGAATTTAATATGTCTGAAGCAAATATTAATAATATGCAAATTGTAGTGTATGTGGATCCAGATGTCTCAGGTAGAGCTTATGAAGTTGAAGAGTCGGAAGCAGCAAATGACATGAGATCTTTCTTCGCGAACTTCATAGAGATAACTTCAGATGATGATGAAGAAGTTAGATTTGAGAAAGTTGCTCAAGTTAAAGAAGAAGATTTCAACAATATCATCATCTTATCTGATACAGAGGATGATACTGTTTTCATGGATGCATCAGATACAAAAGAGGTTGAATTGTTATATGCTAATCTTCCGAGTCAAGGTGAGATTCCAGAAGTTGATCAACCTTCATCTACTCCAGTAACTAGTTCTGCTCCGACAACCAATATTCCGCCAAGTGCTTTTGAAGTTGGTCAGTCGTCTAGAGCTCAAGCAGATATTCCTTCTTCCGAACCGATAATTCCTCCATCTCTTCTAGAAGAAGGAGAATCTTTAACTAGACAGCAAAGGCAGAGAAATATTCAACAGAGATATATGGCTTCTAGACTCAGAACAGCCTTTCTTGAAGATAACCAGAGCAACATCTTTGTTTCAAGAAGAAGGACCATCAATATATATGCCATACTTGGAGTAGAGAAAGAATCAGAAGCTTATCAGCATGAATACTTAGCATTTATCAAGTGCCAGCGCAAAAGGAATAACACCGTTGCTTCTCCTCATCTAATAGTTCGAGTTCTCAGTGTCACATTTAATAAGTTTTTGAACATATGGTATCCAGACCTTGAAGTGGAAAGAAGAGACTGCAAGCGGTACAACTTTTCAGAGGCTGATTTCGTTGATCTTTCAATTGATGATGTTGAATTCTTATATAATCACTTCAGGAATCTTTATCACCGGACTCAGGATGTTTCTCAAACTCTTTTTGTTATTAAACGATTCATTCGACGACAGATCCGATTTTATCGTGTTTTTGACTTCCAGATGGCCGTCGAAAGTTTTCAGCATGTGGTTAATCTTGAAAGGCCCAACCAGAGTTTGCAGAATCTAGAGTCTTATCCGTTATTCACCATTATCGAAGATCCATACGGAGTAGTATATAAGAACAACTCAATTGAAAAATGCTTTCTACGATTTAATGAGATTGGATATTACTCTGATGGAACTCTAAAAGTGATCAAACTTCAGTTGGAGCATCGTCTACAAGAGGCTAGAAGAAAGTTTTTGGAAACAAGAAGAGAGTCATATCTTTTTGAAAATGATGAAATTCGTCTGATCCGTAGAACTTTGGTCACTATTCAAGATAGACTGAATCTCCGTTCAACTCTGCGACGATTGGAAGTGTTAGTTGGGCTGAACAGACTACGTTAACGACAAGAACGTCAATGATCCTTCAAAGTCGCCTAGATGGTAAATACTGTTTTTTTGAAGATTGTTTTTTGAAAACCTCGGCGCCAATGATTACTAAGGGGGAGATTGTTAGATCTGATTTACAGTAATCATTGTATTTATTTCCTTTATCTTTCAGTACTTTTAGTTCTTTTCTGTCTTGTTTGTGCCTTGGGGTATTTAAGTCCCCTTGGCTTATTTGGTTGTAAGAACTTTCACATTTTTGGAATACAAGTTACTGTTACATTCAAACGCACTTTTCTCTCTCTAGGTTCTCTCTCTACAGATCTTGTGATCTAGGTTTATCACTCTTTTTGAGAAAAGAATGAGTAGATGGTGGGGTTGTATGCAAGAGATGGCATGGGCTAGGTGCCTTTTTAAATGATGGTCACCAAAGAATTTGAACCAATCAGATTATGTGGCTGCCCGACTCAGAAAGAAGTTTGGTGTAGAGTTTGATATTCTGTTACTCTGTTCACGCACCCTCTTTCTTTTAATGCTCACTTCTAACCAATCTCTCTTTTCCATTTTACCTCTTCACACACCATCACTCAATTCTTTTGACCCCTCTCCCCTCAATCACTCAGGGAATACTTCCTGGGTAGGAAACACTGGTTATCGTGAATCCATGGAAGTTCTGTTAAGTTCTCACACTGAATCCCTTGTAGTTTCCTAAAAAGACTTGCTGTTCAACAGGCTATTATACATGAAAGCACAAAAGAATACATACATGAAGAATAAAAATTGCGGAGAAGTCAAAACAGTTGTGTTTGACGATGCAATTCTCCCCCTCAAACTAAAAAGAGTTTGACAATTAAGCTCTAAGGAATTTTTCAATTAAGCTTATAGACGATTAAGCTCTTTTTCTATGAAGCTCCCCCTCAACTGAGAATATATTTTTTTTAAACAGAAATAAACAGAAAACAAAAAGATAAAGCACTGAAGTGCGGGTTCTAATCCGACGTGATTAGAAGCCACTCTCCGTTGAAGTACGGGTTCTAAGTTGATTTACTTAGAAGCCTTTGTTCTTTCTCCCCCTTAAACTTTGGGTGCCTGCAACACAGATTTAGCTTTTGGTACCCACTGGTAATTGGGTCCTAATGGGTTAGTTGCAGTTCTAGTGGGAGATATGAAGTAAGAACCATACCAGTTATTAACGTAATCTTTTCTTACAAAGTCATTTGTACCATAGTAAGAACAACTAATTTTCTTTTGTGCTAACCTGATCAATTGATTGATGGTGTAAACCAGATCAGGTTTGCCAAAAGTTTTACCTTTCGGAGCATTGTTCCTTTTAGCATTTGATGTATGCACAAATGATTTGTCTTTCTTCTTTTCCTCTTGAGATCCTTTAACTCTCTAGATCCAATTTCCTCTATCTCTTTCTTCATCTTCTTTTCTCCAGATCCTTTTCTTCTCAGACTTGTTCTTCTTTAAGTTACCTGAACCATCAACATTTTTGTCATAGAAAAGGTTAGAAGGACTAATCTAATCAGTATATTTAGAAGTAAGACTATCATCTGAATCACAGAAAGGATTATAGAAAACATTTGAAACATGTGAACTTGAAGCCTTTTTTAGTGAGCAATCTGAATCAGCTTGATCATCTATCGGTGATTGAGCTATTGACTCTGGCGTCTTGTGCTCAGTCAGCTTCACCTTGAATACGATCTCTTCAAGTTTCTTTATCTTTGAAGACAAACTGTTTCTTTCCTTTTCAATCAGATCAAACTTCTTATGCAACTCAGATTTTGCATTCTTCTCCTTCAAGATGTTTGTTGACAATTCAAATAGCTTTCCTGTCAGCTTGGCTATCTCGGTCTCAAATATTTTCTTTTCTTCAGAAAAGTCTATATTTGCTTTCTTCAGCTCAGCTTTCTTCTTCTCATTCTCAGCCTTTTCTCTCTCTAGAATGATAACCTTCTCAAAGTCTGAAACTTATTGAGAAAGCTTAACACATCTAAGCTCTAATGATTTCTTCTCTTCAAAGGCTTTTCTGGAGAATTCAGAGAATTTCTTGGCAAATTCTTTTCTTTCTTTCTCAATCTTCAACATTTCATCTTGATTTGTTGCATTGTCTCTGTCTTGGGTTGCCTTTTCTTTCAGCGTTTTAATCTCAACCTCAAGACTGCGAACTTTATCTTTTAGTTTATCTCTTTCCGCAAAGACTTGAGAATTTATCTGTCTTAGTCCTTTACTAGTATCATTTGCAACACTTGTATTCCTTCTAAGCTCCTCAAGCTCTCTTTGCATTGCATCCTTCTTTGACCATGTAGAGCTGGACTCAGATCTTTTCAACTTTGCTTGAAGATCTAAGATTTCTTTTTCTTTAGACTCAATAATTCCTGCAAAGTCAATTTTAGAATCAGAATGTTTTGAATTTTCTTTTAAAACATTGATCTGAGTAAGAAGAGATGAGTTCTGAATCTTTAGATTTTCATTCTCAGCTTCAAGAAGTAACATCTCGGATTTGAGCTTTTTAATCACCTTTTCACAATCATAAACCATGTATGTATATCTTGACAACTGTCTAGCAAGACGTTTAGCATTTTTGTTTTTGCTTCAGAATGTGTCATCTTTTCAAAATCAAGACTGTAACCTTCAGATATCTTTAGCTGTATGGTTAGTAAGCAAACTTTTCTGTATCAAGACAACCAACTAGATGAGATCATTAGAATCAAGATCAAAACCACACTCAAAAATTTTCAGAAAAATAAATTTCCAAAAATAATTAAATGTAGTCTTCTCACACAGTATAAATCACAAATAATCCTGAAAAAATCAAACTGTGAAAATCTGGAAAAAAAAATTTGGCACAAAGTGAACAGTAACTTGCGTGAACAGTGATTTTCGCAAATCGGTGTTGGCGCAAAGTGAGGTATCGATAGTGTGTCTGACCGGTAGTGGGTATCGACCGGTAAAGATTATTCGACCGGTATTCAATTGGACCGATAAAATATATTCAGGTCGACCGATAGTCTATGGACCGATAAAGGATATGGACCGATATTCTGTGGTCGACCGATATGATGTGGTCGACCGGTATGTTCTTAAGCTATCGACCCAGAACACAAAGTAACCCATAAATCAAATCGAGAACACAAAATCAAATGCAGAAATCAGACTTTGGTATCCAATATCATATATCGATTATCATGCAATCAAAATCAATGAATAAAAACGAACTTTTGTGCTTCAATTTTGACAACACAGTGGTCGACTGTTCTTGATGAAGTCGAACCCAGAAAACCAAAAATTCACAAATTCAATCACTTGATGGTTTGCAATGCAGTTAAACATATTAGATCACGTTCAGTAGCATGAAACACATCTAATCATATCGATTTTAAGCATAATAACACCTTAAAACATGAAATCGATTTTTACTTGATGAATAATCGATGAACACAGAAATCTCGATGAATAGTAATTTCAAAAAAAAATTGATTCTTTAGGCTCCGATACCACTTGTTATCCCAGTTTAATCTAGTTGATAATTAACACACAAACACAATAATATCAAGAGATATAAAGATTAGAATAACATACCAATCCCTTGAATAAACAGTTAAACCTTGTGTGTTCTTGATACCCTTGAATACAGAGAATACGGCTACCTCACTATAGGATTATAATTATGAATATGAGGATTCTAACCTAAAATCTAATTAACAAAACATTAAATACCTAGGACATATGGGCTTTAAGCTTAATGGGCTTCTTAATAGGCTTGAGGCCCAATTACGACTCAACTATCAACTTATTACATAATAAACCCTCTAATTAACTTTAGCACAATTTCAATTTAAACCCTTAACTTTAACTTTAATCTTGAATACAATTTATGATCCAACATCTGAGAACTATGATTTGTCTTTCAAACTTTTGTATTTCATTTCTTATTTTGAAAACCCCCAACATGAGTTAATTTCCTCAAGTTCGGGGGTTGGTTGAATCATGAACAATTATGCTTGTAGTTATGTAGAAGCTTTGATTTTGGGTTTTCTGATTGATGAAACATTTGAGATTGTTCTTAATGCGTGTAATGGTCTGATCAAGTATTGGATGATTTGTTAAATCTTTAATTCTTTGAGAAACGTTTTTGAGATTTGTCTTATCTCTTATGTCTTGAATGGAATTGATATAGAAATATGATTTTTCATTCTTGTTGTTATTAATCACTAAGCCTTTCAGCTTATTTATGTGGAGATCGAGAGATAAACCAAGGGTTTGAAATGAATTCAATACAGCTTGATAAAGTTTTTTTATGTCGTGATTATGCTTTTCATTGTTCAGTCCAATCCAAGTCAAGTATTTACATAGATGCGAGTTTTATGTTCATGAGGATTCTAACCATCCAACTCCAATTTCTTGTTTTTTCAAATCATTCCCAGCTTTCCGTATTACCCTTATTTCTGTGCCAAAGTGAATATTAACTTTCTCAACAACAATCCAACTTTTGTTATTATAACTAATAGTTAATATAGTCATTGTGGTACTCAATACCAAGTTCCTTAGGTTCGATACTCGTAGTTCCTGTTGGTCCCAAAGGTGCTTAACAAGTTTATAGAAGGGGATTGAATACAAACACAAAATTTAAAGGTTTAATAAATTATTTATTGATAAATCAAATCACAATTTACAGTTTGTTGCGGAATAAGATTAAGTAAGACCTAATCTAAACAAACTTAAGAATCACACATATTGTTGCACAAGAATTAGGAATAGAGATTAGGAGAATATAGAAATCAAGGGTGTATATATGATAAGAAAGATAGATGGCCACACTCAGATAGAGTCTTGATCTTTCTATTTATACCATATACATTAAATGAATGGCAGGGTACTTTATATGTGTCTTTCAATGGTTGGTTATATGCATCTGACTTTTGGAGACATATTTTGGCCGTATGGTGAACAGTGTAGAATTTAGAGTTGTTGAACGATCTGTCGCGGAGGTATATCTCATCTGAAATTTGTACTATGTGTGCAAGGGTAAGACAAAAGAAACTTGGAGCATAAGCTATGTGATCTTCAATCGCTGAATATCTGTTCCTTCATAAAGATTGAAGGAGGTTCAGTGATCGCTGAAGCTTTTCATCAGGCTTCTTCGCCTGTAGGTAGACTTGTCTTGGTTTCACTAATATCCGCATCAGATCATGAGTACACTTTTCCGTTGTTCAGCAGCTTTGTCTTCGACTAAGTGATGAACATATTTGTCGCGAAACTTGTCTTCAGGGATTACGTCTAACTGTTATAAGATAGATCATCAGCGATACTGAACATACTCGGTACTTAATCGCTGATAGTGAAACACTAATACATACAGATGTAAAAAGTAATTTTCACTAAGTATTATAGTGGGTCATTATCAAATCACTGAGAGAATTTGGATCAACAATCTCGCCCTATTTGATGATGACAAAGTAACTATGAAAAAAATTACTTTTAGTCAAAATATAAGGATAGTCAGGACTCGTAACATACATGTCTTAATTACTATTTTTGAGGGATCTTTTACAGTACTGATATATTTAAGTACTTCACTGAAATTTTCATTAATTTGTAAAAAGAAGTTACAAAGTAGAATATGAAAATTGTAAGTACAAGAGAAGTCCTATACTACTGTAAGAGTGACTAATAGATTACAAGAGACAAAAGGAAATCTATATGCTATGTTTTCAAGAGGTCTCTTGAGAGATCATATAATATGGTACCTCCTCTCCTTTCCTTCTTCGATCAGCGGCTTCTTGTTGAATAAGAGTTTTGATGGGATCTGCTAATGAAGAGTATCCACACCACAAGCATAGAAGATCTTGTAGATGACTTAGAGGGCAGAGAGGAATCTCAGAGACTCTCTGAAGCCCAATTTGTTCCTCATCATCTCTAAAGAATATTCCATAAGGCTTCTTTATCGCTTGCCTTGGTAAATTCGGTCCACCAAGAGGCAGTGATAGATCTAGAGCTGAGAGATCAGAAGGAGGCCCGATTAGTGCATCCCTGGATAATTTGATGGAGGTTTCATTTCTGATAACTGCATCATTTTCAGAAGAAGAGGCATGCTTTCGTTTAACTGGTCTTGGCTGAGATGGAGGAGCTGAGGAAACATTTGTTTTGTTAGTGACCCTGTTGATGAGAGCTTCAAGAAGGTTTTCAACATGGCCTCTGTACGTTGATCTTGATTTTTTCAGTGCTTCTCTGAACTCTAACCATTCTGAATAACCGAAGTGTTCCAGTTTTGATAAAAACATTGCTTTTGCACTTCCATATGCTCTGAATATCTCCATGGTGATAGTTGTTCGGTCCTTCTTTTTCCTTCTTAACATTGTCACTACAGTGATCTTCATTGGATCAGATCGGTGGTCGAGCTTTTTCTTAAACCAAGCTAGACTGGTATAGTTGATCTCTTTTCTTTTAGCGTTTTCCTCCTCTACCTCTTTCAAAATAGCATCTTGAACTTTCACTGGATTCTTTTTCATCTAGTCATCATTGAATAGAGAAGAATGTACCTTAAGATCTAGATCAACATCTTTTTGGCATTCAGCAATTAACTTTTTAGCTCTGGCATATTCTTCAATTTCAGCTTTGGAAAGGAAGTCAAACTCTTCATCGGAGGTTTGAGGAGGGATCTTCAGCCGTAAACTCTCTAGGTTGGTGATCATCTCTGCTCGTCTTTGTACTTCATCCTATGACCTTTGAAGAGGTCGAGAGGGCCTTCTTGGATGACTCAGAGATTCATCCTCTTCTTCTTATTCATCAATCTCATTGACAGAGATTGGGATTATTGATTCTTCAGCTAT
The DNA here is from genome assembly GCA_954870635.1 of Arctium minus. Lineage (NCBI taxonomy): Eukaryota > Viridiplantae > Streptophyta > Magnoliopsida > Asterales > Asteraceae > Arctium > Arctium minus. The sequence goes on from OX941081.1 coordinate 152,038,435, forward strand.
TTGAGCTGGGATTATTTGTTGAGACGTTCCCTTAAGTTGGGGAGAGAACTGTCTGAGCAAAAAGAAAAAGGAGTTAGTGTATGTTTTTTAGGAAGAGAGAGATAAAGGCTAGAAAGACAGGGGTGGTTGGTAGGAAAAGAAAGATAGAGGTACAATGGAGAGACATACCTGAGAAGGTATCTCCCCCTCAGAAGGTGACAAGAGTTTCAGATTTCCCTTGGTAGCGATTCTCTTCTGCTTTCCTTGGGATGAGGTATCTGGAGCTTTCTTCTTCTATCTCCCACCTGCTTCATTTAGTACGATGTCTTTCATCGTTGGAGCTGATAAGACATTTATTGCACAGAACCATTGCGAAGGATCTTCTTCTTCATCATCATCAGCGATGACATCGTCAGCCTCTTGATCCTGAAGATCAAGTTCTTCATCTTCTTCTTCCTCCTCCTCCTCCTCTTCTTCTTCTTCTTCAACAAGCACTGGAGAAGGGGAGAGAGGGGTTTTCTCTTCAGCAACAGCTGATTCATCATCTGTCTTCTCCCCTTCATCCTGAGAGGGAGGTTCTTCCACATTGTCATGAGCGGTTGTTGCATTTTCTTCATTCAGTTTCTTCTCTCCATCTTTGTCATCATCATGGGGGAGAGATGTGGAAGCAGCTTCCGCAGTAGCTGATGTGTAGGAATCAGCCTCCAATGCATCCAGACGACCTTCTATCTCTGGAATGGCAGACGTAGCATGCTGAATGAACTCGATAGTGAGGTTCGGCGACATTCTGTCATCATCAGTGAAAATGGGAGTAGGAGCGAGAGCTGGTTCCATTCAGCTTTGACAGAAGCTGAGTGAGAAGCCAATTTGAGTCATCAACCTTTCCACCAAGGATCTTGACCTCACTGGTTAGATGATCAATGTGGCCATTTAGAAATTGAAGTTGATGAGAGTTGTTGGCCACGTTCTCTTTCACCGTGCTGACCTCAGTTTTGAAAGAGTTGATTTGAGACGCATCAACTTTCGTGGAGATGGTGGTGGAGAGATTCTTCAGGTCTTCACAAACACTATTGACGGCATTAGTGGTGGTGTTGATGGAAGCAGCTAGGGAGTCCACTTTCTCAACTAGCTTATGCAGAGAGGCATCAACAGTTCCCAAAGTATGACCTGAAAAACAAGTTAGTGGTTGAGCAAAACGTTGCTCAGGCTTATTTAGAGAACTGGGAGAATTGTATATGGTTTTAGAGTTACCTGATGTGTTAAAAATATTGTAGAATGCCAGTTCTCCCTCAAAAGAAGGAAATGGTAGTGATGTTTGAGGCAAACCTCCGAAAGGGAGGCCACCAGGTCCTACGTTTGCAATTTGAAGAATAGGCTGCTGTAAGGGTGAGAGATTAGAGACCAAAGAAATAGAAGGAGAAGTAGTAGAGATAGAAGAAGGAACACTGGTGATGATAGAAATTACCTCAGATGGGGGTTGAGTCACTGAAGGAATCTGGGTGGTCGCCGGTGTTGTTTCAACGACCATAGTCATTGAAATGGTTCTTGCGATAGCAGTAGTGGAAGAGCGAGCCACGAAGTCATCCAAGGTGGTCTGTTGAGAGACTACCTCAGGTATATTTACGATAGGGGGTTGCTCCACAACCTTTCTGGCCTTTTTAGAGGTGTCATAAATAGCTGATGACTTTCGTTTTAGAGAGGTTGTAGTGGCGAGGTTAGCTGATGAAGGAACCATCTGCTTAGCCACTGAAGAAGAAGAATGTTGGGAGAGACGGTAGCGGATAGTTTGAAGACTTACCTCATTTTCAGCGGCCTTGACTTCAAGGATGCGAGGGACAACCTTGGAGAAGCTACAATCACTCTCCTTAGAGTACTTGTCTCCCAAGAAGTAATGAAGGATCCCAGAGATGAACCGGACATAGGGAATCTTGATGTCCCTTTCAGCTATCTCAATCTTGGAGAAAAGATCTTCAAAGATAGCTCCGACATAGTCAAAGTGTTGACCAACGATCATTGAGTAACCCATTTGTAGTTGAACTTTGCTTGCCTGATCAAGTGACCCAACTTTGCCACTCATGCTCTGAATTATGTGTGTGAAGATATAATTCAGCTCAGAAGTCATCTTCGCCTTGTGAATCTTCGTCAACTTCTTATCAGGGATGGTGGTGCGGGGTTTGAAGTCCCATTGATATTCCATGTGGTCGAGGAACTGAATGAATTCAGCGTCAGTAGGTAAGGCGTCAAAGCCATCCTTTGTCTTGGAGGGGAAACGGAGAGTTGTGCGAATAGCAAGAGCAGTGATATTTCCAGGTCCATGGTGGGTCTGGAAGGTGATAGCAGGGATCTCCTTGCCTTGCTTGTTCAGTACCTCACCTTTGTCAGCGGTGAACTAGAATTTCTGAAGAATAGCCCTTGAAGGAGTCGGATCAACTTTCAGACCATAACCCAAACATGATTCTTTGAGAAAGTTAGCAGCTTGCAGTAGATGAGGACATTTGTTTTTGAGAAGGTCCTAACGTACCAAGTGGTTGTTCTTTGCGACTTCAGAATCAGCAAGTGAAAATTTCACAGTCTTTGAGAGAATAAGAGTATCTTGGGAGGCCATTTCTGGAATAGGTAAAAGAAGAATAGAATAAAAGGTTTTAGAGTTTGTAAACAATGCAAAGCATTTTACTAGTTTCTTGTTAAGGAAAGAAACTTGTAAAAGAAGTTGGTTTTAGAGAAAAAAAACAGTTTCCTTAAAAAGAAGGTGAGATGAACAGTCCTAAAAACCGTAAGGTTTTTGCAGAACAAGAAAAATCATAAAGAAAATGATTGTAAGAGAAGAACAATTTTAATCCAAAATAAAAAAGAAAAGTTAGGATTAAAAGAGTGTGTTTGGAAGAAAAAGGATAAGAACAAGAACCTGAGATGCTTGATGATTTGAATATTCAAGTGTTCGTAAGTTCTTTGCTTGAATGTCGAGAGTGTTTTCTTGCCTTTTAAGTTTTTAGAGAAGGTAGAAGGTAAAAATATGAATGGCATTCCTTTTATATGAGGAGAGAGAAAGAATTTAGAGCGGGAAAAGTTGGTCATCATGACACGGACATGTCCCACGAAGTTGATTAGACAATAAGTGCAACGGACGAACGTGTCAAAAAAAGGCGTGCCATGGATTATCGGTTTGAATGACATCACAAGAGAGAGAAAAATGTTTCAGTTTTTGAAAAGTATCACTGACAGAAATTCAGAGATATGTTTTCTTTACAAAGGATCACTAATGAGAAATATCAGTGATAAGGCTTGTTTTTCAAAAAGCTTTTAACCACTTGAAGAAATTCAGTGATTAAAGTTTTGGTTTTTGAAAACGTCTTACTGAATAGAATTCAGTAAGAGAGAAAGAGAGAACATACCTGAGTGTCAGAGATATTTAGTCAGAGATTATGAGAATAAGTAGAACCTTTTATAACTGACATGATGCATGAAAGCTGAAGAGTTAATGTTCAAAATTCAGCATTCCAAGCTTACTGATGAGAAAGTTGAATATTGTCTCATCGAGAGGTTTGGTAAAAATATCAGTGAGCTGATTATCAGTAGGAATAAAGTGGAGTTCTATATCACCATTCATCACATGATCTCTGATAAAATGATATATGATCTCTATGTGCTTTGTCTTTGAGTGTAGTACTGGATTGTTTGCTATAGCGATGGCACTTGTGCTGTCGCAATAGATTGTAATACAAAGAACATTGAGTAAACGAAGTGTCAGGGATAGAAGAGACAAACATTCCAAACTTAAAGCATGGAATAGTCTCTGCTAAGTTCATCCTTTTCATGATGATAATTGAGACCAATTTTGTCATGAGCAAGGATTTTAGCACTTATAATTTCGGTGATCTTGGTTGAAGATTTACACCATCCCTCAACAGTTGTCTTTTCTGCTTTTAAGGCAGCGATGGCTTGTTTGCGTTCAATGCTGATAATTTCATTGACCATGACTTGATCTTTTATACTTTCCTCTAAAAGAGTTAGTTCTTTGATCCTTTCATCACACTTTTCTAGTTGTTCAGTTAAATCAATATTTTTGTTTTTAGCTAAAGTTTTGCCATTTAGTGCATTGTACAAGTCTATGGTCAACACATCTACAGCGCGACTTCTCTCAGCTTCAGATAGAGAGGGATTAGTAGAGATTGATACCTGAGATGAGATGTAACTCATGGAAGTTCCTGTTGGTTCTTCCACTTCTTCTTTAATCTCAGCCATAAGACAGAGATTAACAACTTCTTCATCATCAAAACCCGATTCTTCTGATTCAGCCCAGTCATGCTCTTCAGCTATAAGACCTTTACTTTTCCGCTTAAAGCTTTTCAGCTTTTGATATTTTTCTTCTAGCTTGAGATATTTGTTATCGCTGGTTTTCCTGAATGTGGAAGGTCTGAAGACTTTCTTTGACCTGCATTCGCTGTCAAAATGCCCAACTTTCTCACAGTTATAGCAAGTAGTAGTGGCCTTATCAACAGGGGTTGATTTTGGCTTGTCAAATATAGAGAGAGGCTTATTTCTTCTGAAATTGCTCTTTCTTGCTAATCTTTTGAAGGAGTTTCTCAAGAGTGCTAAGGATTCATCCAACTCTGAAATATCATCGTCTGATAATTCCTTAGAGTCAGAATCTAACTCAATGATAGTGAGAGTAGATCGCTGAGATGTAATGATCTCTGAAGAGACTAAAGAAACAGGAGTGCTCTTGGAGTCTTTAGAATCTTTCACAAGATTCTTCTTCAGGAGATTTGATTGCTCATAGTTGAGCAATATTCCATATAGAATGCTAAGAGAGAGATTATTTAAGTCTTTTGTCAACTTAAGACACATTGAATAGTTGTCCCAATTTTCAGGAAGACTTTCCAAGAATTTAGTTAGGACCTCAGAATTAGAAAAAGTCCTACCAACAGTCCTTAGATCAATGATTTAACAGTTAAATCTTTGGTGAACATCAGATAGAGACTCATTCTTACCACAGAAAAAACTTTCGTATAGTCTTACCAAATTAATCTTTCTGGTTTTTTGGATTTTAGTGTTACCTTCATACTTAACACATATAGTGTCCCACATTTCTTTAGCAGTTTTCAGATGCATGATGGAATGGAAGGCTTAATCAGGCAGGGCCATAGAAATGATGGTTTTTGCCTTAGCATCTAAACCTACTTTCTTTTTATCTTCATCACTCCATTGTCTAATTTCCTTAACAGCATATCTTTCAGGAATGGCAGGGGTGGTAGCAGTGGCAGGAACTGCAGCTATGATCATAAAAGTTTCATATGGACCATTTGCTACATATTCAGGTATAGTAGGGTCTACGCCTTCTAGAAACAACATCATTCGATTTTTCTAGAGAGCAAAGTTGTCTCTGCTAAGTCGAGGAGGTTTTGAGAGAAAACCATTATCATAGTAGTTTGAGTGCCATTTTGAGAATAGCAAGGAAGAGAATAAATCAAGATCTTGTTTATGAGATTAAACAATCTGCTCTGATACTAATTGTTGGTCCGAAGGTTCTTAACAAGTTTGTAGAAGGAGGGTTGAAAACAAACACAAAATTTAAAGGTTTAATAAATTGTTTATTGATAAATCAAATCACAATTTACTGTTTGTTGCGGAATAAGATTAACTAAGACCTAATTTAAAAAAACTTAAGAATCTCACAGATTGTTGCACAATAATTAGAGAATAGAGATTAAGATAATATAGAAAGCAAGGGTTTCAATATGATAAGAAAGATAGATGGCCACACTCAGATAAAGTCTTGATCTTTCTATTTATACCCTATGCATTAAATGCATGGCAGGGTATTTTACACGTGTCCTTCAATGGTTGGTTGCATACATCTGACTTTTGGAGACATGTTTTTGGTCGTATGGTGAACAGTGTAGAGTTCAGAGTTTTTGTACGATATGTCATAGAGGTATGTCTCATCTGAAATTTGTACTATGTGTGCAAGGGTATGACAAAAGAAACTTGGAGCATAAGCTATGTGATCTTCAATCGCTGAATATCTCTTCCTTAATAGAGATTGAAGGAGGTTCAGTGATCGATGAAGCTTTTCATCAGGTTTCTTCGCGTGTAGGTAGACTTATCTTGGTTTCACTGATATCTGCATCAGATCAAGAGTAGACTTGTCCGTTGTTCAGCAGCTTTGTCTTCGACTAAGTGATGAACATCTTTGTCGCGAAACTTGTCTTCAGGGATTACGTCTAACTGTTACAAGATATATCATCAGCAATACTGAACTGTTGGATCATAAATTGTATTCAAGATTAAAGTTAAAGTTAAGGGTTTAAATTGTAATTGTGTTAAAGTAAATTAGAGGGTCTAATTAGTATTTAATTGATAGTTAGTTGTTATTGGGCCCAAGCCCATTAAGACTTAAACGCCTAAGTATTTATAGTTTTGGTTAATTTGGTTTTAGGGTGAACTCTGATAATCCTCATAATAATTGTTTAGAGGCAACCCTATTTTCTCTGTAATCCTATATTCAAGGTATCAAGAACACACAAGGTTTTCATTGATTATTCAAGGGTTTGTGGTATGTTATTGTGATAATTATATCTCTTGATCTTTATTGTGTGTGTGTGTTTAATTATCAACTAGATTATTGGGTTAACAAGTGGTATCAGATCCAAAGAATCAAGTTTTTTTTTTCGATTTTACTATTCATCGATTTTACTATTCATCGATTTTACTATTCATCGAATTTTACCATTCATTGATTTTACTGTGTGAATATCGATTTCCTGAATTAATGGGTGTTCATGCATAAAATTGAGTTGATTAGATGTGTGTTATGGTTTTGAAAAACATCTGATAGTTTAATTGCGCTTTAATTCACTAATCATTTGGATTTTTGATGATTTTTGGAATCTGGGTTCTTGAAACTATCGACATCTGCTTCCTTCAAATTGAGTGATAAAAGGTGATTTTTAATCATTAATGTTGATTGGGTTTTGATCGATACATGTTTATGAATTGAAAAGTATGATTTTTGCATTAAATTTGAGTGTTTGAAGTGTTTTCTGGTTTGATTATCGAGTTCTGGGTCAAACTTCAGAACATACCGGTCGCAAATACCGGTCGTTACATTGTCCGGTCGACCACATCACATCGGTCAGTCCATACCGATCATACTTTGATCCGGTCGATATTTTATCCGGTCGCTACAGTAACCCGGTCGCTACAGTATCCTGGTCGCTACAGTAACCCGGTCGCTACAGTAACCCGGTCGCTACAGTACCCCCGATCGCTACAGTACCCGGTTGCTACAGTACCCCCTGTCAAAAAAAAACTTCCCTGGTCGACCACATACTCCGGTCCTACGAAGGGCACCGGTCGAAGCACATTACCGGTCGAGCAGGACCCTGATCAAGCAAGACCCCGGTCACTCCTTTGCGCCAGTGTCTATTCACGCAAACCTTTCCTTGCGCCACCTGCGGTTCGAGCAAACCTCCCTTTGCACGACCTGCATCTCGCGCGAAACATTTCTTTTCGCCACCCCCTAGTCGCGCAAAACTTCTTTTGCGCTACCCTTTGCTCGCGCAAAACTCAAGAGCTCGACCAAAAAAAAAATTGCGCCAGTTTTTCTGTGATTAAATTCTTTGAGATTAATACTGTTTCAGATATCTGACTTTTGCGCCAGACTTACTGTGTTTGATCTATTTGAGTTTTATATTGTTTGAGAATTCTGCATTTAATTATTTTTGGAAATTTATTTTTCTGAAAATTTTTTAGTGTAGTTTTTATCCGATACTTGATTCTAACGATCTCATCTAGTTGATTCCTTGGTACAGACAAGTTTGATTTCTAACCATACAACTAAAGATGTCTGAAGGTTATAGCGTTGATTTTGACAAGATAAAAATTTCTGAAGCAAAAGCAAATGCTAAACGTCTTGTTGGACAGTTGTCAAGATATACAAGCATGGCTTATGATTGTGAAAAGGAGAATAAAAGGCTCAAATCAGAGATGTTACCTCTCAAAGCTGAGAACAAGGATTTAAAGATTCAGAACTCGTCTCTTCTTACTCAGATCAATTCAAAAGATTCAAAGAAAGATTTCATCTGCATTACTGATTCTAAAATTGATTTTGAAGGAATAATTGAGTCAAAAGAGAAAGAGATCTTAAATATTCAAGTTGAAGTAAAAAGTCTTAACTCAAGCTCTACATGGTCAAAGAAGGATGTAATGCAAAGAGAACTTGAGGAGCTTAGAAGGAGAGCAAGTGTTGCAAGTGATACTAATAATGGACTGAGAAAGATAAATTCTCAAGTCTGTGCGGAAAGAGATAAACTGAAAGATAAAGTTCTCAGTCTTGAGGTTGAGATTAAAATGATGAAAGAAAAGGCAATCCAAGACAGAGACAATGCAATAGCTCAAGATGAAATTTTGAAGATTGAGAAGGAAAGAAAAGAATTTGCTAATAAATTCTCTGATTTCTCCAGAAAAGCCTTTGAAGAGAAGAAATCATTAGATCTTAGATGTGTTAAGCTTTCTCAACAAGTTTCAGACTTTGAGAAGGTTATCATTCTTGAGAGAGAAAAGGCTGAGAATGAGAAGAAGAAAGCTGAGCTGAAGGATATAAATAAAGACTTTTCTGAAGAAAAGAAAGTATTTGAAACTGAGATAGCTAAGCTGACAAGAGATATATCTGAGCTATCAACCAACATTCTGAAGGAAAAGAAGGCAAAATCTGAATTGCATAAGAAGTTTGATCTGATTGAAAAGGAAAGAAACAGTTTGTGTTCAAAGATAATGGAACTTGAAGAGATCGTATTGAAGGTGAAGCTAACTGAGCACAAGACGCCTGAATCAATAGCTCAATCACCGAGAGATGATCAAATTGATTCAGATTGCTCACTCAAAAAGGCTTCAAGTTCACATGTTTCAAATGTTTTCTATAATCCTTTCTGTGATTCAGATGATAGTCTTACTTCTAAATCTACTGATCAGATTCGTCCTTCTAACCTTTTCTATGACAAAAATATTGATGGTTCAGGTAACTTAAAGAAGAACAAGTCTCAGAAGAAAAGGATCTGGAGAAAAGAAGATGAAAATAGAGGAAATTGGATCTGGAGAGTTAAAGGATCTCCAGAGGAAAAGAACAAAGAAGAATCATTTGTGCATACATCAAATGCTAAAAGGATGTTAGGACTGAAAGTCCTGTGTGTTGAAAGTTGCATAAAACATTTATAAGGGTGCATATTGTAATTAATCAATAAGTTATTAGTTAGATGGTCCAAAGCCCATAAAGCCCATTATGTTTGTAAGCCTGGTATATAAAGGCGTTATTAGTTCATATTTCAGGTTAGACAAACTCATAATTTCCAGATCTCTAGTCAATAGGTTTACTTCTCTCTGATCAGAAATTCATTCTATAAACCTGTAACCTTTGATTGAATATTAATCATATGACTAGAGATTGTGGCTATACAATTGTTATTCTTTACTGATTGTTTGATGTTGATTGCACTATTCTGGGATCTACAATTGGTATCAGAGCAAAGAGACTGAAGGTTTGATACAAAAAGGTTTGTCTAAAATCCCTTAATCGATTATCGTGTTTATTGTGTTTATTTGCTTAATCGATAGGTTTCTGGGCAGATTAAGATTTTGGTTACTTAAAAAAATCGTTTTTTTTTTCTGGGTAACAGTATATCGTTTGACTTTGGTTTTCTTGAAAATATAATTTTTATCGGTCGATTTCTGGTCAGATTAATTTTATTGAAAATCGATAGTATATAGTTCTCTGGGTTAATGTTTATCGGTTTGTGTTCTTAAATTTCAAATTTTTTCATCGGCCTGTGTTCAATCTGGGTACAGGGTGATTGATTAAATTCTGGATTTGCTTATCGATCTGCATAATCAATTCCTGCATATTTGGTGTCGATTATTTGCAAATCGATTGATTTTCTGGGATTGGTCACCATCAATTTCCAGAATTCATCGATTTTATCGATCGGATTGCCGTTCTTCAATTTTATCGGTCCTTATCTGTTAATTTGTTATCGACCGGTACCCTGCTTTACCGGTCAACCCAATTGACCGGCACCCTGCTTTACCGGTCCTCCCTATTGACCGATACCTTGTTTATCGGTGCTTTGTTGGACCGGTAATCTGAGGTCGAACGGTACCTTGTTCTACCAGTATATAGTTCTCGACCAACACATTGTCTTGACCGGATCGCTTTGGCGACCGCTAAGCTATTGACCGATATCGTGTTGGACCGGTATATTGTCTTGACCGATATACTGTCTTGACCGATATACTGTCTTGACCGGTATCCTTCAGTGACCGATACCCTTTCTTGACTGGTACCCTTTGCTTGACCGGTACATTGCTTGACTGGTACATAGCTTGACAGGATCCTTGTATGGACCGGTAACCTGTTCGACCGATAATCGTTGTTGACCGGTACCATTGTCGACGGAACTCATCTTCGTTCGGACCCTAGCCTCGTGAGAACCCTTCTTTGCGCCACCCCCTGCTCACGCAAAGCATACTTTGCGCCACCCCTTGCTCGTGCAAAGTGTACTTTGCTCCACCAATTGGTAGCACGAACCTAACTTTGCGCCACCCTGTGTTTTGACCGATACACTATTTTGACCGGTACTCCTTGTCGACCGGTAATATTTGTCGACCGGTAACTTCGTGGACCGGTAACTCGCTTCGAACGGTCTCTCGTCTCGACCGGACCCTTGTTTCGACCGGACTCTTGTTTGCGCCATAAGTTGCTCGCGCAAAGCTTACTTTGCGCCAGCCGTTGGTTGCGCAAATCTCACTTCGCGCGACCCGAACCTCGCGCAAACCTATATTTATATATATTGTTTTGGTTTTGGATCATCCTGTTTCTCTCACGATCATTACAGTGCAGTTAAGATAAAAGTTTAAACCAGTTCAAAGTTTCATTTCTTGTCAAGTTCAGTCCCTAGAAATCAAGCTTTTCAGAGATGGATCGAATACATTCTATTCGATACGATCAAAATGGTGAGCCCACCAAGGCTGTGGTCCAAAGGAGAATATGAAAAGTGAAAAGTTCATTTTTTGAACTTTGTGGGTGAACATGAGGTGGGTCCCTATATCAGATTATCATTGACTGAAGGAGAGATGCAATCCCAAATTCAGACAGAAGCTTCTCCTGTGGAAAAGGAGAAAAGAGATAGGGCTAATAATTTAGCTCGAAATTATATGACTAGTAGTATTTCTTGTGACCTTTTTCGTGACATTCTGAGTGAAATTTATGGTCAAATAAATACTTTCAAATTGATTGGAAAAGAGTTGTGGGATTGCACTGAATGGTTGATGCTAGGGCCAAGGGAATTGTTAAAAGGAAGAGAATTGGAAGCTGAGAACTCTGAGCTAAAAGGAAAGATTTCTATTTTGGAAGTTAAAACTCAGCAAACAGTCTCTGTTAAAAGCTATGAGGAAAAGATCTCTGAACTAAAAGATGCAAATGCCGATCTTCAAAAGAAAATATCTGATTTGGAGCAAAAGCATGCTAAAGATAAATCCGAGTTTGAGAAATCTTTCGCAAAGAAGTTCTCAGATTTTTCGAGAAAATGTGCTGATGAGAAGAAAGAAGTTGAGCTGAAATGCATAAAACTTTCTTAGCAAGTTTCTGCTTTTGAGAAAGTTATCATCCTTGAAAGAGAAAATTTTGCAAAAGAAAAGAAGGACATTGAACGGAAAAATGTTGGATTCTTCAAGGAAATATCCGGCCAAAGAAAGGATACTGAGAAGGGATTTGAAGAAGAAAGATGCACATTTGAGACTGATATCAAAAAGCTTACTGAGAAGCTAACTGAACTATCTTCAAATGCACTAAAAGAGCAGAAAACGAAGTCTGAGTTCACGAAGAAGTTTGACCTGCTTGTTAAAGAAAGAGACAACTTTGCTTCGATGATTAAAGTGCTTGAAAAGACTGTATCAAGTTCAAATCAGAAATCTGTCTCTTCACAAAGGTCAGTTAAATCTTTTGATCAGATTCGTAAAACTAACCTTTTCTATGATAGCAATATAGATGGTTCAGGTACGCAAAGAAGAAGAAAAAGATATAAAGAAGAGGAACTGGTCTAGAACAAGAAACCAGCTGTAGATGAGAAAAAAGATGAGCTGAAAGGGAAGAAATCATGTGTACATACACACAAGGTCAAAGAGAACAATGCACGTAAAGGTAAACCTGATCATATCTACTCGAGAGATCAATTACTCAGGTTATCAGGTAAGAAATACTATTGTTCTTATTGTCGTAACATGATCCTATTCACATAACTAGTGATCATTATTGGTATGGTTCTTATTCTATTACCCCCACAAGAACTGCAACTAACATTCATGGACCCAAATACCAGTGGGTACCAAAGCCGAAAACTGATTCTTTGTTGCAGGCACCTACTGTCAAGGGGGAGTAGAAGAACAATGGCTTATAAGTAAATCAACTTAGAACCCGGACTTCAACGAAGCATGGCTTCTGATCACATGACAAATCAGGACCCATTTTTCAACGTTCAGACTTGGATATTTTGCAAATATCCAGGGGGAGCTTAACAGACCTAACTCATTCTATCATGATTTGAGGGGGAGCCTTAAAAGGTAAATATCTTCTAATCCTAGATCTCTGATTGTTTGAAAGAATAACAACTTTCGAACATGAAAAACGTTTTCTGAAATGTTCAAACCACTTCTGGTTCTCAAAAGATTTTATGAATTTAGAAGTGTGATTTTAAATGTTTTTCATTTTTTAGCTTTAATGTTTAATTGACCGTGTGTTTCCAAAGATCAATACTTGCGTATTATCTTGTCTTTATACTGTAAAGTATTCACACACACAGGTTCAGTACTTCATTTAAAATTGTTATTACCATGTCTCATTACGAACCAATTTTTCGATGGTAATACCCCCGTTTGAAATTCAATGTTGTTGAGCATCAATCATAATTTCTAATCTTGTGCTTTCATTGCAAAATTGTTTATATTCGTTCATATAAACAAAATATCCAATTCTTTGATACCCTAACCATTTCATTTTATTTGATTGATACATTGTCTGATTCTCAAAACAATTCTTTTGATTTCATTTCTTTCATTCACTATCTTTGTTTTGAGAAATCTTCAAAGTTCAATTGCTCAAATCTTATGAGCATACATTTTGACAGTGTTATCATACATTTTGTGCTTAACTGTTCAAGTTAAGCTGTTGAGCAACCATTCTTTTTAGGACTTACATGGGATTCATGAGTGAAATTAAACAGAACTTCCATGGATTCACGTAAATCAGTGTTTCCTACCCGAAAGTTATCCTAGAGTGATTGAGGGGTGAGGGGTTATAAATCAAAGAGTGGGGGAGATAACTCATCCGGTTGAGTTTTTCTCATTGTGCTGAGCAGAAAAATGGAAAAGGGAGTTTGGTTATAAGTGAGCTTTAATGTTAAAAAGAAAGAGGGTGTGAGAACAGAGTGAAAAGAATATCAGAACTCTACACCAACCACTTTCTGAGTCGGGCAGCCACATTTCTGATTGGATCACATTCTTTGGTGACCATCATTGAAAAGGCACCTAGCCCATGACAACTCTTGCATTAACCCCACCAACCACTCGTTTCTTTCTTAACGAAGAAATGTTTCATTTTTCTTTGGGGACGCAGCATATATGCTATCTGATCTTCACTCGGAAGATTTAGATATTGAAAAAGAAGGAAAGTTACCCCACCTTCGCACCTTTTTCATGCACATTGAGTCCGTGTAATATCTGTTGCTGTCTCAACAGTTTACACATTTTTGAGCCTGAGAAAGCTAAGTAGCTTCAATCATTTCTACACTTTCACGAGCACACAAGGAATGAGTTTTCTTGTCATAACATTCATAGAAAATTCCTTTGTGGGTTTTTTTTCGATGATTGAATGGAAGCCCTGGGGGAGTGAACATCACAAAAACTCCTTTCCAATGTACATCCGTTGTACAAAGTGGCTCTGTGCTACTTACAGCCATACTAACTGTATCATTTGTTGATTCAGGTTTTCAATTCCTATTATATTTGAATTTGAAAAGATTCGGATATATACATTTCATGAATTGACGGATACTCAGATCAAAGGGCGGAGAATGTGAAATATTCACATAGCAGGAGATCAAAGAATGTGTTGAAATTGAAGAGTTTTGATGATCATGATGTTCACAATCATCAAAAAGGGGGAGAGTTTTACAAAGTTCAATTTCAAAGTTATAAAGAAAGAAACTTCAAGTTTTTCAAGATTGGTGAAAATAAATCATTCCATAATGATTCAATTTCAGAATGAAGATGATTCGTGAAAGTTTTCTTTTCTGAAGACAGTCTAGAGATCAAAGAGATGAAGATTTCAAAGATTGTATTTCTTCTATCCCGTATCATGTGGTGTTTGCTTCAAGTAATTCCTCCTACGAGCTGATTGAAACAAGTTCTTGAGATGAAAGTTTATTCAACTCGCGGTTCAAAGACAGATTCTTTGTTTTAAACTGAAGATGCACCGTGGAATGTCAAGTGTTGATCCGATGTGATTGAGTTTCTACGGTTAAAAGATGCTTGATAGTGCGTTCAGTCGAGGCTATTGTACATTGAATCTGGTTACAAAGTTGAAAACATGAAGATCAAGAGCTTTATTCAAGGGGGAGCTGGGAAAGATATGAAGACATGCAACACCAAAGTCTTTCAAATATTCAAGAGGGAAAGAAGATCAAGGCATGAAGTTTTCAAGAAGATAAATACCTTATTCAACTTTAGGGGGAGATTGTTAGGACTGAAAGTCCTGTGTGTTGAAAGTTGCATAAAACATTTATAAGGGTGCATATTGTAATTAATCAATAAGTTATTAGTTAGATGGGCCAAAGCCCATTATGTTTGTAAGCCTGGTATATAAAGGCGTTATTAGTTCATATTTTAGGTTAGACAGACTCATAATTTCCAAATCTCTAGTCAATAGGTTTACTTCTCTCTGATCAGAAATTCATTCTGTAAACCTGTAACCTTTGATTGAATTTTAATCATATGACTAGAGATTGTGGCTATACAATTGTTATTCTTTATTGATTGTTTGCAGTTGATAGCATTGTTCTGGGATCTACAAAGGAACAATACTCCGAAAGGTAAAACTTTTGGCAAACCTGATCTGGTTTACACTATCAATCAACTGATCAGGTTAGCACAAAAGAAAATTAGTTGTTCCTACTGTGGCTCAAATGATTTTGTAAGAAAAGATTATGTAAATAACTGGTGTGGTTCTTATTTCATATGTCCCATTAGAACTGCAACTAACCCATTAGGACCCAAATACAGTGGGTACCAAAAGCTAAATTTGTGTTGCAGGCACCCAAGGTTTAAGGGGGAGAAAGAACAAAGACTTCTAAGTAAATCAGCTTAACACTCGTACTTCAACGAAGATTGACTTCTAGACAATACAGTCTAGGACTCGGACTTCAATGTCAAAGAGTTTGACTTTTGAATTTTATTTTAATCCTAGTATTTCAGAACTCTGTTTCATGATTAAGGATTATGCACATATTAAGGGGGATCTTATATGCTTAATATATCTACTGATATTTTCTTCTGCTTTAACTGACTTTTTACAGGTATCAAGGGGGAGGATATCTGAGTTTTGTCAAAGATACTTCTTTAAACATATTCATTTCAGGGGGAGTTAAGGATTCTGATTTACAGGTATATATTTCTAATCCTTAGACTCTATCACTTGTTGAAAGAAGAACAACTTTCACTAGTGAAAAACGGTTTCTTAAAATGTTCAAACCACTTCCTATTCTTCAAAGATTTTCATGAATTGTGAAGTGTGATTTTAAATGATTTTTGGGAGCTTAATTGTCAAAGAGCTTAAATGCAAACCACTTTTAGTTTGAGGGGGAGAATTGCATTGTCAAACATCTTATGTTTTGACTTCTCCAAATTTCTATTCTTCATGTAACTGTATTCCTTTGTGCTTTCATGTACAAAAGACTATTGAACAGCAAGTTCTTTTAGGAAAATACGAGGGATTCAGTGTGTGAGCTTAACAGAACTTCCATGGATCCACGATAACCAGTGTTTCCTACCCCAGAAGTATTCCCTGTGTGATTGAGGGGAGAGGGGTCAAAAGATTGAGAGTGGTGTGTGACGAGGTAAAATGGAAAAGAGAGATTGGTTAGAAGTGAGATTTAAAAGATTAAAAGAAAGAGGGTGAGAGAACAGAGTAAAAGAATATTAAACTCTGCACCAAACTTCTTTCTGAGCCGGGCAGCCACATTAGCTGATTGGTTCACATTCTTTGGTGACCATCATTGAAAAAGGCACCTAGCCCATGCCATCTCTTGCATTAACCCCACCAGCTACTCATTCTTTTCTCAAAAAGAGAATGTTTCACATTTTCTGGGGAAGCAGCATATATGCTATTGGTTCTTCATTTGGAAGATACAAATATTGAAAAAAAAGGAATGTTGCCCCACCTTCGAACCTTTTCTCATGCACATTGAGTCTTTGTATGTTATTCCCTATTTCTAGATTTTAATCACAAACAAATCAACAAACAAGATTTATGAATCAATTACCTGTTTGATTTCAAATTCAAACTCAACGATTACAAACTCTCTTCTCTCTAGAACTCTCTTTCTCTCTCTACAGATTTCTCTCTCTAAAACGTATTCTCTCTCTAGAACACCTTCTATTCATACCACTACTAAAAACAGAAATATAAAACTATTTATACCTACATCTAAAATACAAGGAAATTAAACAAAATACAAATACAATACACTTTGACTTTTATTACAAAAGACTTTGACTTTGATAAGAGTTAACTTTCTCAGCATTGATTTCTTGAACTTTGACTTTTGTCTTCTTGATCTTGTATCCAACATATTTCATGTTCTAACAATCTCCCCCTTTGGATTCAAGATCACTTTTGAAAGAACTAGCAATTCAGTCTTCACTTTTAAGCTCTGTCAGTACAATCTCTTCTTTTTCTTTGATGGTATTCTTTCCAAAACTGTCTTCAAACGATTAGCAATCTCCCCAAAACTTTCACAAAATACTTTCAGACTTTGGAAAGAAATTATCTTCAGAATCAGCTCGGATTGCTTTAGCAAATAATCTTCAAAGAAAGTTTCCTCAAAAATCAGCACATCTTCAGAAATTCTTTGATCTTCTTCAAAACATTGCTTTGAATCATCTTCCAAAACTTTAAATCTTTAACATTTCCTGATACCATCTCCCCCTTTTTGATGAAATGAGCATCAATATCATCAAAACTTTCAGTAAGAAATGTCTGTATCCATTCTGACCACTAATCTGTTTACGAGCCGCTGATTCTTTGCCAATTCGAACAATGTATTCATCCAGATCTTTTCAAATCTAGACAAAATAGGAATGTAACACCTAAATCAACAAATGAATCAGTTAATGTGCCTGTCAATAACACAAAGTCACTGTATGTAACGAATACACAATGTAAAGGAGCTTTTTGATGATCACTCCCCCAGGGCTTCCATCCAATTATCGAAACACCACAAAGGCAATTTCTATGAATGTTATGACAATGAAACAAATTATTTGTGTGTTCGTGAAAGTGTATAAAGAATTAAGTACGGATGATTGCTTTTATAAAGGCTCAACATTGTGTAAACCACGGAGACAACAGTTAGTTCAACACAGACTCAATGTGCATGATTGAAGTGCGAAGGTGTGGAAGACTTCCTTCTTTTTCAATATCCAGATTTTCCAAATGAAAACCAGATAGATTATATGTTGCATCCCCTTGAAAATGTGAAACATTTTCTTTTTTAGAAGAAAATGAGTAGCTGGTGGGATTAAATTCAAGAGTTGGCATGGGCTAGTTGCCTGTTTCAATAACGTTCACCAAAGAATTGTGAAACGCTACTAATGTGGCTGCCCGGTTCAGAAAGTAGTTGGTGCAGAGTTTAATATTATTTTACTCTATTCTCTCACCCTCTATCTTTTTAATCATTAAGCTCACATCTAACCAAACTCTCTTTTCCATTTTACCTCAACACACAACCCACACTCATTTCTTTTAGACTCCTCACACTCAATCTCTTTGGATTAACTTCTTGGGTAGAAATCACTGGTTAACGTGATTCCATAGAAGTTCATTTAAATTCCTAGCACAAAGAACCCATATTATCCTAGAAAGCATATGGTGCTCAGATGATTTAACTTTATCAGTTAATGCTCATATACAAATGTCAGATGAATGTATGCTCATAAAATATAATCATGAAGATTTGAGCATTTTTAGACATTGAAGTATTTTCAAACAAGTATACTGAATGAATGAATCATGAATGCAAAAAAAACTTGTTTGAAAATCTGACATTGTATGAAAATGATCAGAAATGAAATGATATAGCAACTAAGGCTTATGGTCAAAAATAATAGATATTGTCCATATGAAACAAAAATATAGACTTTCTTGAAATGAACGCTTCGAAATGAAATGACACTCAAAATTCATTGAAGTACGAGTGGAGTGTCTTACCATCGACAACATGTTTCAAATATGAGACATGGTAAGAACAATTTGAACAAGAGATGAAACCGGTGTGTGTGAATACTTGAAAGTATATGAAAAGACAATATGCAAGTATGTATCTTTGGAAACACACGGTTTGTAAACTTTGAAGCTCAAAAATAAAAATGAAACCATTTAAAATCACACTTCCAATTCATGAAATCTGTTTAAGAATCGAGAAGTGGTTTGATCATTTAAGAACATGTTTTCTAAGATTGAAAGTTATCCTTCTTTTAACCATATATGATATTAAGATAAGAATTTTAACCTTTGTCATGCAGTCTTATATCTTATACAGTCAGCTGAAAAATCATAACGATATGATCTTGATAGCTTCTCTCATTCTGCACAAGTCTCAAAATCTAGTCAAAGCAACTTTTATTCACAAAATTATTCAAATGTAAAAGACATAAAGCATTAAAACAGTTAACAGTACGAGTTTTGATCAGAAGTAATCAGAAATCATAGTCTTACTCCTTTTAATATGACTTATATGCTCCCCCTAAAATCATGCATCACAAAAATTTGTCAGTTAAGTAAAATGCAGAAATTAGATATGCTCCCCCTCAAAAAAAATGTAGATCATCATAAAATGAATCTCACTCTCCCCCTGAGATCATGAGCAAACTATTAAAGTGGATATATCTTTCAGAAATAAAGATAAAGAAAATGATGAAAAATAACAATACTTAACTTTATTAGGTAACAACCGATTACGTCTTAAGATTTAGCATACCAAGCTTAGAGACAAGAAAATTAAATCTTTTTTCATCTAAGGGTTTGGTAAATAAATCTGCAAGCTGATAATCTGTTTTTACAAAATAAAGTTCAATTATTCCTTTTTCTACATTATCTTTGATAAAATGATACCTGACATCAATATGTTTGGTTTTCGTATGCGGGACAGGATTAACAGATATCGCGATTGCACTCTTCGAGTCAAAATAGATCGGTATTTTATCAAACTTGAATCCATAGTCTCGTAGCTGTGTTCGTATCCACAGGACTTGAGAGCAGCAACTGGCAGCAGCTACATACTCTGCTTCAGCAGTCGATGTGGAAACGCATAATTGTTTCTTTGATGCCCAGCTAACGAGCTTGTCTCCAAGAAATTGAATGTGACCTGAAGTGCTCTTTCTATCCAACATACAACCTGCATGATTTGCATCTGAATAAGCAGTCAGTTGAAACCCAGTATCCTTAGGATACCATAGACTAAGATCTACAGTCCCCTTAAGATACCTAAAAATCCTTTAGACAGCAGCCAAATGGGATTCTTTAGGAGCAGCCTAATATCTAGAACATAAGCATGTTGAAAACATAATATTTGGCCTACTTGAAGTAAGATACATTAACGATCCTATCATACCTCTATAAGTTCTAACATCAACACTTTTACCCGAAGGATCAGTGCTGATCTTAGTACCTGGTGCCATCGGGGTTCCAATTGGTTTACAATTTTCCATTTTAAACTTCCGAAGAATATCAAAAATGTACTTAGATTGGTTAATGAAAATCCCCGTTGAAAACTGTTTAACTTGTAATCCGAGAAAGAAATTCATCTCTCCCATCATACTCATTTGAAAACGTGACACCATGAGGTTAGAAAAGTTTTTGCAATATTTAGGATTAGTATAACCAAACATTATATCATCAACATATATTTGAATAAGGATGATATCGGCTTTTTCCTTTTTGATGAACAAAGTGGTATCAACTTTACCTTTGGAAAAACCTGACTTGACCAAGAATTTTGATAAAACATCATACCATGCTCGAGGGGCTTGTTTCAAACCATACAGGGCTTTGTCCAAGATGTAGACATGATCTGGCTTATCTGGATTCACGAACCCTTCTGGTTGAGACACGTAGACTTACTCCTTAAGAATGCCATTCAGAAAGGTCGTTTTCACGTCCATCTGATAGACTGTGAAATTCTTGTGAGCTGCGTAGGCTAGAAACATGCGGATTGCCTCTATACGCGCTACTGGAGCATATGTCTCATCGTAGTCTATGCCTTCCTCTTGCCGGTAACCTTTGGCAACAAGTCTTGCTTTATTCCTTATGACGATACCATCTTCATCCTTTTTATTCTTGAATACCCATTTAGTGCCAATTACGGATTTTTCCTTCCGGTTTTGGAACTAACCTCCACGCCTTCAGGGCTTCAAACGGATTTAATTCTTCTTGCATAGCAAATACCCAATCCGAATCAGCTAAAGCCTCTGATACACGTGTGGGCTCTATCTTGCCGAGGAATGAGTCATGCAGACACTGGTTTAAGGTTGTTGACCTAGTTTGCACAGGCTTGTTAAAATCTCCAATTACTTGGTGTAAATGGTGCTCTTTGGTCCAGCGATGCTCATGAGGGAGTGAATTAGATACTGATTGAACATGATCATCATCTTGAAATCCACTATCAGGCTCTTCAGTTTGAATAGATGGAGGGGGGTTTGCAGTTGAAATTTCAGGTGCAGAAGCATCAGTTGGAACAGCAGACTATTGATTTTGAGTAGACAGTGTATCAAACCCAACTGATACAGTTACTTCTGGCTCAGCAGTTCCTTGTATATCTTTAACTGTAGGAGTAGATGTTGGAATGTGAGTTTCTGACTGAACGGGGGATACAAGTTCAGTTAAAACTTCTGAAGTGACTGGGTGATTGCAACTTGTGTCTTCAGACCTGTTAGTCACAGCAGATTTAAGCAAATTAGATCCTAGAAACTCATCATAAAAGAATTCAAATAACAAATCTAAATCAGATAAATGTGAAAGTGAAGTAGAAGCGTTATCCGAATTGTTCTCTGTAGAAACAGGTTCTGGACTGATCTGTCCAGAAGCTAATACTCCAGTGATCATGGGTTCTGAACTGAGTTGTTCAGAAACCATATCTTCATCGAATGTTACATTGACGCTCTCTACGACTGTCTTTGACTTCTTCAGATAAACACGGTATGCTGCAGATGTGGAAGAGTAGCTAATGAAGATGCCTTCGTCCGCTTTAGCACTGAATTTGTTCAGATTCTCTCTGTCGTTAAGCACGAAACACTTACACCCAAATATATGAAAATACTTGATTGTCGGTGTTCTGTTGTTGATCAGCTCATATGGAGTCTTTTGGAAACGGCGGTCTATCATGGATCGATTTTGAGTATGACATGCAGTTGACACAGCTTCTGCCCACAGAAATAGAGGTAAGTCCGATTGGCTAAGCATAGTACGAGCGGCCTCGACTAGCGTTCGATTTTGCCTTTCGACTACTCCATTTTGTTCATGTGTATGTGCAGCAGAGTATTGATGTGATATCCCAACCGATTGGAGATATTCTTCAACTGTTTTGTTTTTGAACTCTGTGTCGTTGTCAGTCCGAAGAATCTTGACTTGTCGTTGTCGAGCGTCTCATCTTTTGATCGTAGAAATTTGACCCACGTGTATCTTGAAAAATCGTTCACAATAACCAACACGTATTTCTTTCCGCCTAAGATTTGTGTTCTCATCGGACCGCAGAGATCCATATGTAACAACTCTAGTGGAGAACTGGTGCTTGGTTCAGGCTTCGGTTTATGTGCAGCTCTCTTCATCTTACCCTTTTCATAGGCAGCACACAAATGTTCTTTTTCATGTCTCAGCCCAGGAAGTCCTTTTACCAACTTATCTTTGACCAACTTGTTGATATAACGAAAATTCAGATGTGATAGTCGTCGATGCCAAAGCCAACCTTGTTGCATTGAAGCTTTTGATAATAAGCAAACGTGACTGTCATTCTGAACCTTTGAAAGATTGATGGTGTAGAGATTTGTCTTTCGCTTGCCAACTAAGAGTTCTGTGCCGTCTTCCGAACGAACCGAACATCTCTTAGCTTTGAAGTTGACCTCTAACCCTTTGTCGCAGAATTTACCGATGCTAAACAAGTTATGCCCTAAGCCTTCGACATAACTCACCTTCCTAATCGTTATGTTGTCTTGAATGATATCACCATATCCTAAGATTGGTGAAACTTGGTCGTTTCCAAATTTGACATTGCCGCTGAATTTCTCTGTATAATTAGACAATAAAGCTTTATGCCCGGTCATATGCTTGGAACAACCGCTATCCAAGTACCACATATGTCGGGTCTGCAAGAGAAATCAGGAAACAATAACTTTAGGTACCCATTTAAAAACGGATCCTAATAGATTAGCACATGATTTTGGTATCCATTTAAATATGGACCATCCTTTTCTTTGAAAACTTTTAAAAACATTTGATCTTGAAGAATAAACATGATAAGATCCAAACCAATCACTAGAATTATGATGATAAGCAAAATCATTTCTCCAATAATGATGAGATTGAGTAGTAGTAGGAGATAATTGAATCAATTGCTTTATTGAATAACGCTTGTAAGAAGTTACAAGGTTTTGTTTATGAGAAGCAAGTTGACCAACTACATCAGTATCACTACTATCAGATCTATTACATGAGTTATCAGAAACTGATTCAGCAATCTCATCATTCTTCCTTTTTGGTCTCCAGATCTTGCTTTCGACCTTTTCTTCCTTAAATCTGAAACATAAGATTTAGAATTATTAGGAAAATCAGATTTCTGAGATTGAGTTTTCTTTTGTGTACCAGTGTATTTCTGTTTCTGTAATCGTTGTTTCTTATGTTTCTTACCTTGTGCATAGTAATCAGCAGTTACAGACACTGATTCACCAACCTTAGCTGATGATTCACCAATATTACAACCACTTGGTAACACTTTTTCAGTTATAAGACAAGTAGAATGATCAGGAAGAGGAGCATTGAAGTCAAACACATCAATTTCTTCTATGCACCCATCATCAGAATTAAAAAAGTCATTTGCAGACTCAAATAAGTCATCAAAATTATCAGACGAAGTTTGAGGTGCCTTTGAAACTGTAGAACACTTTGTAGATTTAGATTGAAAAACGGTGTTCCTTAAAACTGTAGAAAACACACTTTGTTCAATGTCTACCAAAATTCTTTCATCAGAAACAACATTTTCAAGCTCAACTATTTTGCTTTCAAGAATGAGTGGAGGAACATAAACCTTTACAGTTGCAGGTTTTGCCTTCATCTCATAAACAGAATAACTAGCAAAATAGTCATTTGAAAGAAATTTTGGTGTCTCAGAAAGATAACTATCATTTAACTTTGCATAGTTAAAAGGTAGTTGCATTTTCTTTATATTCTTTCTATTTTCAGTTTCTTTGGCCTCAACTTCTTCTGGTAATTTGGTAACAAATTTGGGTTTTAAATGTGTTGATCCCAGTTATGATGTTCTTTAACTTGATTTAACATTTTACTACACACAGATTAATTAAACATAGTGCGGAAGCGTTTAAGGTGTGTAGAAAAGATTGAACATGCAAGGTAGTAAACACACAAGTAATTAATGAACAGGAAGTAAAGTATTATAAGAAAGTTACTCAAAGAACTGTTTCATTGACTGGTATGTGCAAATATGCTCAAGAATTATACAAACTATTGTTTTTGTGTGTGCTCGTGTTTTCACGCTTCTAAAACTCTAAGGTGGTGCTCCCATAATATACAAGAAGGATGCACCCCTTAGTACAAGACAAAGACTGACATTCCATAAACGGAATGCCACCTGTAAAGTAAAACATCGTGGGACGCCCATTACTTGATCATGCGGATCTTCGTACAGTAGGTCTCACGTGTTGTGCATGTGGTCTTGTCTTGAGCCATCATGCAAAACTCCAGCACTGACCTCCAGAGGTTAGCCTTCATAGAGGCTCTGTGAGTGATCACAGTGGCTCTGTGATCTAAGAATCATCATCAGGTTTGTCCTTTGGGGCGTCTTCTGCGAAGTAGTCTCTGAGCTTTGTATCTTCTGCGGAGACTTTCTAGACAGTAGAGGTTTCTATACTTAGCCTATTTTTCAACTCTTCTAAACATGGTTGATGGAGCTAACAATCTCCCCCTAAGTGTTGAAAAATAAAAAATTGAAATTTGGAGTGATGGCTAAGCTAGAAACAAAAGAGGTGAAAAGAACTCAACCTCTGTCTACTTTCATTTAATAGAAATGCCAGCAGGCAATTACATTTGATTACAATAATGAAAGTAAAATAGGAAATACATTTCTTCAGAGACTATACTTTGGCGTTTGGGAAATCGTTGATCTTCTTTCCAAACCCACCTTCTTTCTTTAGTTCTCTGTAGTAGCATACGCACAGGTCTCTGAAGTTTAAGGTTGCACCTATGTTCATCAGAAGGACATCTGCAGCTTCTGTGGGTACGAGTGGTGTGCCTTTGTGCTTGATAAGTATATTTTTGAATGAGCAGCAGAGATTCTGTTGAGTACTTTTGGCTTTCTATCCCCATGAATAATTTCTTTTCTCCTTTGGGATTCAAGTACACAAAACCAAAAGGTGAAGTGTTGATAGAGTTTGGCATAAAATTGGCAGAGGGTGGTAAGTTGTCTTCTGGTGGAGGGAAGTTAACCTTTTTGACTCCCAAGTCAAGTGCCACTTGAAAGTCGACTATACTGTAGAACAACAACTTTTCTCTCATGACCCTCTTGATGGTGTGATGTGCTTCTTGGTATTCCTTCTTCCAGCCAAACTTATCCTCTATCCATTTGAATAGCTCTGGAAGATCATGAGGGTGAAGATTCGGTATGTCTGCGTCTGTGAAAGTCCCTTTTCACAGCATATTCACTGAACCAGAAGTTCTTGCACGTTGTGTGTCCAAGTTTGATTGTCAGAACCTCTGAGATCTTGGCCATGGAGAAGACTTTGACTTTTGGCTTGGCTTTCTCTTTATAGAATCTTCTTCTTTCCTCTGATACAGTTTCCTATGAGAGTCTGATAGAGGGAAGATCTTGAGCTCCGCGGCTATAGAGGTATTTGTACACTTCTTCTTCGATGTTCTTCTTTGGAGGAATAGGGAAGGGTCTATTTAAGCTTTCAAAGCCTTGGATAACCTCTGCAACTCTATCCTTTGATGATTTGGCAAGTGGTTCCAGGATGGGGAGTTCAGACAGAGGTTGCAGATCAAAAGCCCAGTCTTCCACTTCAGGTTTTACTCTTTTGATGGAATCGAAAGAGCTCTTTAGTAGTTTCTCAGAGGTTGGAGGAGATTTGATCTTCTTCAGAGGTTCTGTAGCTATGGCCTTGCCTTTATCTTTTGCAGTTGGTGGGGATTCTGTGATTTGGATTTTGATGAGAGAGGAGGCTGTAGAGACCTGTTGTTTAAATGATCTCTGTGGTTCAGTTTCGGAGCCTATAGGGACTTGGTTCAAGGGAACTTCTAGGATAGGTGCTTCTTATGTTGATTGCAGATTCTCCCCCTGATGAGAACCATGGCCGGATTTTCCCTGTTGAGGTACGACTTGAAGAGGAGTGTGTTGGATCATAAATTGTATTCAAGATTAAAGTTAAAGTTAAGGGTTTAAACTACAATTGTGATAAAGTTAATTAGAGGGTTTATTATGTAATAAGTTAATAGTTATTAAGCTATTGGGCCCAAGCCCATTAGAAAGCCCATTAAGGTTAAAGCCCATATGGCCTGGGTATTTAAAGTTTTGATTAGTTTAGTTTTAGGTTAACCTGGTTAGAACTCTGATAATTTTCTAAATAGTCGCTGTAAGTTTTTCTCTGTATTCAAAGGGTATCAAGAACACTCAAGGGTTTCATTGTTTATTCAAGGGATTGGTACGTTATTATTAATCTTTATATCTCTTGATTATTATTGTGTTGCTTGATTACTTGATTGATTTTTTACCAACTAGATTAAACTGGGATAACAATTGGTATCAGAGCAAAAAGAATCAAATTTTTTTTTACTATTCATCGAAAAATACTGTTCATCGAAAATCACTGTTCATCGAGTTACTATTCATGCGAAGTACTGTTCATCATATTTCATGAATCTGTTATCGAATCCGGTCAATTAGTATTTGATTATTTGTGTTTTTGTGTTACATTCGATCGAAGGATTGCTTATTTATTGGTTTAATTGTGTTCATCGGTCGAATTAATTTTTTGGGTTTGGTTTCGGTCTAATACCAGTTATTCATCGTGTTCTTCGGTCATTCATCGTGTTTATAGATATTATTGTTTGACCGATACCTATTCGACCTTAGCCTTCGACCAAGTGTTTGTAAACACCGGTCCTTACTTCGACCGAATAGTTGTGATCTCCGGTCATTCCTTCGACCGGACCTTAGTATTGCCCGGTCTTTCCTTCGACCGGATAGGAGTATCGACCGGACCTTAGTGGTTTCCGGTCTAGTATTCGACCGATACTTTGTTACATCGGTCTTCACCATTTGACCGGATAATTGTTTCTCCGGTCTTCCCATTCGACCGGATAATTGTTTCTCCGGTCTTCCCATTCGACCGGATAATTGTTTCTCCGGTCTTCCCATTCGACCGGATAATTGTTTCTCCGGTCTTCCCATTCGACCGGATAATTGTTTCTCCGGTCTTCCCATTCGACTGGATACTTGTTACTCCGGTCTTGCCATTCGACCGGGTACTTGCATACTCCGGTCTTTCCTTCGACCGGTACAGTTCATTCTTCGAAGCACATTTTCCAGTCCTAGACAAAATTTTGCAAGCTGCAACAGGGCCTCTAAAAGCCTAATTTTTCAGTATTTTATTCATAGATATTAGTGCTTTAACCCCCGTGCTAAGTCTGCGAAGGGGAACAAAGATTTGCTCTTGATCAAAATCTTCTTAATTTTTCAGTATTTTATTCATAGATATTAGTGCTTTATACTGTGTGCGAGGACTGCATTTGATTGTTTTTGGAAATTTATTTTTTCTGAAATTTTTTTAGTGTAGTCTTTACTTTTGATTCTAACGATCTCATCTAGTTGGTTGTCTTGGTACAGAAAAGTCTATTTACTAACCGTACAGCTAAGATGTCGAATCAGCTTCTCTCGATGGGTTCTCAAATCAAACCTCCTGTCCTTGTCGCAAATGAGTATCAGCAGTGGAAGACAAGAATGATTCAGTTTCTGAATCACAAGAACAGAGACTTCATGACAATAATCATTGAAGGTCCCAAAACTCCAATGATCACAGCAAAAGGGTTAACCTGCTACAGATTCCTCTCCTGAAATCCCTGACAGAGATATTCCTAAACCTATTCAGTTCTTCACTGAAAAGCAGAAAGACCAGCTCAAGTTAGAAGAAGAAGCTCTAATCTATCTGACGATGGCAATTCCAAACGACATCTACAATCGTGTCGACAGTCAGAGTACTGCTAAAGGAATCTGGGATGAACTAGCAAGGCAGTTTGAAGGAAGTGAAGCTTCTATTCAAGCTAAGCAGAATCTGTGCATAAATGCTTACGAGGGATTTCATGCCAAAGAAGGAGAGCTGCTTTTAGATACCTATAATAGGTAGAACATTATTCTCAATGACTTGCGGAGGAACAAAATCGCCAAATCTGCTTCTGAGATAAACTACAAGTTCATCAAGAATCTGAATCCAGAATGGAAGAACTTTGCTATCAACCTCCAGATGTCGAAGAATATGGCTCGAGAAAATGTCACCGACATCTTCTCTACTCTTGCTCAACATGAGGATGAGGTGAGATCTATGAATAATGAGTCTAATCATCTGAAGGATTCTGTGGCTCTCATAGCCGGCAAAGGTTCTGTATCCTCTGCAAGGTCGAAGAAAAAGGCGTCTAAAGCTTTAGTTACCGAAGTTACTGACTCTGAATCTGATTCAAGCAATGAAGAACTGGAAGTTGATTCAGATCCTGATATTCAAAAGTTCTCTGAAGACTTGGCTCTCATTACGCGACGATTCAAGAAGAGCTTTGGCAAGAAATGATTTTACTCAAAGCCAAAGTATGATGGATACAAGAAAGAGAAGTCTGAGATGCGATACAAGCCGAGGCATGGAAAGAGAGAGGAAGGACGAGAAGATCGGAAGGAAGATAGAAGAGAAGGACAGATAGAGGAGAAACGAGAAGAGCGAAAGGATGAACCAGGAAGATGCTACAACTGTGGCAAATTTGGGCACTTCTCAAGGGACTGCAAATTCAAGAAAGTGAAGAACTCAGAGTACTACTCAAGAAAGTCACTAATTGCCAAGAAAGCTGAAGAAGGAAAAGTACTAATGGCTGAAGAAGAGAACTGGCTGTTCCAAAGTTCTGATGACGAGGAGCAAGCACATTTCACCCAAGTTTCTTACATGGCAAAGCTGGAAGGTGACGATGAAGACTCTGAGACACAATCCGAAGAAGCAAACTCTGAGGTAAGTGAAAATTCTGAACTTATTGAATCTTTAATGGCCCAAATACATGGCATGAAAGATGAATTTGCTTTACTGAAAGGCAAACTTAGCTCTGCACATCAATCTGTTTTAAGCTTTCGTGATGAAAATGCTATTTTAAAAGTTGTTGTGGAAGAAAAGGAAAAGGAAAAAGATGATTTAAAAGCTGAAAAAGAGTCTTTAAAAGAAAAAATATCTGGTTTAGAAACAGATCTTGTAAATCTTAATGCTGAAAAGGGTGAGTTTCAAATCAAATTTGAAGTTTGTTATAAAGAAAGAAATGAAGCTTACACCAAAATAAAGCAACTGGAGGACATTACCATGAAACGAGGTCAGACTGAACAGACATTAAATCTGTTGACCAATAAACTCCAAGACGAAAGGTTTTACAAACTTAAACCAGGTTTGGGTGTGCCAATTAATGAAATTTTAAAAAAGGCACCGGAGCACCTATATAATTTTGATAAATTTGGCTCCGCAATAAAACCCATTCCTGACATTCGCGCTACTTTTGTTGAAGCAAGTTCTCCTAAACCTTCTGAAGAGACCAAAGGTCAAGAAGAAATGAGAAAGAACAAGTCTGGTGACACTGATTCTCAAAATCTTTTTAAATCTGTTGGTTTTACATATGGTGATTTGAACGAAAGCTATGCAACTCGAAAGATCGAATTTACTGAGTTTGAATCACTATTTACCACACCTTCTAAAGAATCAGTGAGCACCAACACAGTTCTACCTGAGACTGCATGCAAAATTGATGAGTATGAATCGGATGTTGATCCATCTACTATACCATCAGTCTCAACTCCCATTGCTTCTAAACCTTTACTTCCTGAAGAGGTTGAAGAAGTTGCTGCTACCGCGGATGAATCTTGTGTTCAAAATGATAAAACGGAGTTTATTGAGTCAATGACTGAAGAGATATTCTCTGATATGATGAATGCATCAGACTCTGATCCTGTTTCTGATTTAAAGGGATCAAATTCTGTGGATGGTAATACATCTGAATTGATGAAGCAAAATTGATATGTTGCAACAATCTCTTGATGAGGTTGAAGATGAAAACTTTGATCTCAAACATAAACTTGAAAAGTCTTTAAAAATAAATCAAGAGCTTTGCACTGAGATCAATGATTTGAAAATTACTTTGTTTAAAAATGCTTCAAATGAAAAACAGATGTTAAATGATCCAAGCTGGAAGGTAAGAACCAATCCAGATTTGATGCTCCTGCAGAACCTACAGTTGCTTACTCTGATTGTCCTGAATATCCTCCAAGTATTTTTGAAAAGGGTGAGACTTCAAAGAGCACTAGAAAAGAACCACCTTCTAAGTTAGAGACTAACAAGGTTCCTTTTTCTGTTTCAGATATAAGAGGAAATGGAGTTGGGAAGAGTAAGAAGAATAAAGATCTTAGTTTGAATAAAAAGAATAGTTTGAATTCTAGTAGTTGTCCTACAGACAGTGTTATTTTGAATAGTACTTCTTTTGATAAACATGAATGTAAGATTTGTTCCGATAAATCTAAGTTTATGAATTTTGCTCGAAAGAATCTTTATTGCAAACACTGTTGGGATAATTCATTCAAATACTACTCCCCTCCTAAGTCCAAAAAGAATAAAAGCAAAGCTAAGTTGAACTCTAAGTCTAATTCTAATTCTGATTCTTCTACACAACCAAAAGTGTATCGTGCTAAGGTTGCCAATCCTACTTCTAAAAAGCAATTTCAGGAATTGAATGTTAAGATGGTTTGGAAATGGGTTCCAAAACCGCGTTATGAATGGAGAGTAAAAGTCAAACCTGAGGATATTCCTGAATTGCTTGATGCTAACCGCGAAGGACCCATCTTGATATGGGTGCCTAAGCAAAACTAATTGTCTCTTTTGCAGGCCTGTCAATTGTGGGTAATAGATTCCGGATGTTCACGCCACATGACAGGATTCAAGCACCTCTTGCATAACTATGTGGAGTAGCCTGCCGGAGCAGTTAGATTTGCCAATTCTGAAGCCGAAGGCCACGTCAGAGGATATGGAATGCTCGATAACGGTGTTGTGAAGATTCAAAAAGTGCTATATGTTGAAGGACTTGATCACAATCTGTTCAGTACCAGTCACTTCTGTGACATGCAATATCAAGTCCGCTTCACAACCACTCATTGCTATCTAGAAGATCACGATGGTTACGAAGTCTTCAAAGCTGAGCGCCATGGAAATCTATACTATGTAGATTTCCTTACACTGTCTGCCACACGTCCAGTATGTCTACTAGCCAAAGCTTCTAAAGCACAATCATGGACGTGGCATCGACGCTTGTCTCATCAGAATTTCCGATCTATAGCGAAGCTACAAAGACAAAGTCTGGTCAAAGGTCTACCAGAAATGAGGTTCGAAAAAGACTCACTCTGTTCCGCATGTGAGTTGGGCAAAATGAAGCGTAGCTCCTTCAAGTCCAAAGCTGAATCATCGACCTCATCAGCACTGGAACTTCTTCATATGGACCTTTGTGGCCCAATGCGCACAACATCTATCAACGGAAAGAAGTATGTGTTGGTAATGATAGATGACTACTCAAGGTATACATGGCTCGAGTTTCTTCGCAACAAGTCAGATGCGCCAGAGTTGATTATCGCTTTCATCAAGCGTATTCAAGTACGTCTTCAACTGCCAGTAAGAACCATTCACAGTGATAATGGCACGGAGTTCAAGAATGACACCCTAAAGAGTTATCTTACTTCCGTGGGTATTTCACACAACTTCTCCGCAACATACACTCTACAGCAAAACGGCATTGTTGAACGGAAGAATCGCACTCTGGTTGAAGCAGCTCGTACTATGCTTGCTTACTCAGATCTACCCATGTACCTTTGGGCCGAGGCAGTCGCTACAGCATGTTTTACACAGAACCGTACCATTGTGGTCAAGCGATTTAATAAAACAGCATATGAGTTAATTAACAATCGTACACCTAACATCAAGTTCCTTCGTGTATTTGGTTGCAGGTGTTACATTCTAAAAGAGCGTCAAGGATTATCAAAGTTTGATAAGAAAGCGGATGAAGGATATCTCGTTGGATACTCTCTGACATCCAAAGCTTATCGAATTTACATTATTCGAACAAAGACGGTTGTTGAGAGCATGAATGTCTCCTTTGATGAGAATTCAACAAGGACTTCTGGACACAACAGTTCAGAACTCAGTCTTAACGACAAAGCTTCTATTCAAGCAAGAATAGAACCAGCTATAACAGGATCATCTTCTTCAAACTCTAACTCTACTTCATCTGAGTTAGATTTATTGTTTATTGATGCCTTTGATGATATATGTGCAGATTTTGAAAAAGGCATATCAACATCAATAACAAGTGGTACAAACTCGGAGGTCCCTACTATCTCTGAAGACATGCCTGGACCTTCCGACGAAGTCACTGACACTTCAACTCCATCAGGTACAACTACACCGTTAGTTTCTGACTCTACTAATACTGAATCTGTCTCTACAGATAGTTCATCTGGAAACGAAGTCCCGAGCACTTCAACCGCTAGTCCAGAAGCTTCAGTGTCAGAAACACCAGTACAAGATGTCCCGAGTACATCTGTGGAGCAACCTACCGTACAAGATGACAACGATGCATCAAATACGCAACAAGCAGTTGATGCACTACCAAGCACACATCGTTGGACTAAGGATCATCCCCTGGAAAACGTGATAGGTGACGTACAATCTGGTGTCACAACAAGATCTGCAACAGCTAACTTCTGCATGTTTTCAAGCTTCCTCAGTTCCTTAGAGCCAAAGAAAGCGGCTGAAGCTCTACGTGACCCTTTCTGGATTTCTGCTATGCAAGACGAGCTTCTACAATTCGAAAGGAACAAGGTATGGCGCTTGATCCCACTACCTAAAGGTAAATCCGTTATTGGAACAAAGTGGGTGTTCAGAAATAAGAAAGACGAAGCTGGAGTAGTCGTGAGAAACAAAGCTCGTTTGGTCGCCAAAGGGTATTGTCAACAAGAGGGCATTGACTATGATGAAACATTCGCCCCAGTTGCAAGGATCGAAGCCATCAGAATCTTTCTAGCCTATGCAGCGCACAAAAACTTTACAGTCTATCAGATGGATGTAAAGTCGGCTTTCTTGAACGGCCTTCTGCATGAGGAGGTCTATGTGGCTCAACCTGAAGGTTTCGTTGATCCTCATCACCCTGATCATGTCTATGTTTTAGACAAAGCGCTTTATGGTCTTAAACAAGCACCGCGAGCCTGGTATGAAACTCTCACTAAATTTCTACTTGCTTCTGGTTTCAAGAAAGGTACAGTAGATACAACCTTATTTCTTAAAAGGCAAGGTGATGACTTGATTCTTATTCAGATTTATGTTGACGACATAATATTTGGGTCGACAAATCCAAAATTTTGTAAGAACTTTTCAAAGATAATGGAAACAAAGTTTGAGATGTCGATGATGGGTGAATTAAATTTCTTTCTTGGTCTACAAGTAAATCAATTACCCGAAGGCATATTTATTAATCAAGCTAAATATATAAAAGATATTTTGAAAAAGTTCAATATGTCAGATAGTTCAGTCATGAAAACACCAATGGCTACTGGTACACTCTTAGACGCGGATCCCTCCGGGAAGCCTGTTGATCAAAAGGTGTATCGTAGCATGATTGGATCCTTACTTTATCTGACTGCCAGTCGCCCGGATATAATGTTTGCCACATGTTTTTGTGCGAGATATCAGTCTAATCCTAAAGAGTAACACTTAACTGCTGTTAAGCGAATCCTTAGATATCTCAAAGGTTCTCCTAATCTAGGCCTTTGGTATCCAAAGGATTCTCGTTTTGAACTAACTGCCTTTACAGATGCTGATCATGCAGGTTGTAAGCTAGACCGAAATAGCACCTCTGGATCATGTCAATTCATAGGTGACAAACTTGTGAGTTGGACTTCAAAGAAACAAAACTGTGTTTCAACATCCACTGCCGAGGCTGAGTATGTAGTTGCTGCTAGCTGCTGTTCTCAAGTCCTCTGGATGACGACACAGTTAAGGGACTTTGGATACAACTACAAGCGCGTTCCGATTTATTGTGATTCCAAGAGTGCAATATCTATAACTGCTAATCCGGTACAGCACTCGAAGACCAAGCATATAGATGTACGCCATCATTTCATCAAGGATCATGTAGAAAAAGGTAATATTGAAATGCACTTTGTTCAAACTGACTTCCAGTTAGCTGATCTTTTCACCAAGCCATTGGATGAAAAGCGATTTCAATTTCTAATCAGCAAACTTGGTATGTTGAACATGTCTTAAACCTTACTCATGATTCAAGGGGGAGTATTACAAATCTTGATAGTGTGTTATTTTCCAACTGTTGTTAACGAGAAAGGAATCATTTTCATAAATGATTACCCTTATTTCTTTTATTTATGCAGGTTTGTTCAAGTGACTATGGCTTCTAATCACATCGGATTAGAACCCGCAATTCAGTGCCTTATTTTTCTGTTTTTTTTTTCTTAATCTTAAAAAAAAAAAAAAAAAAAAGGGTTAACGGAGAATATCTGTGATATTAACAAATTTTTGGATACTTAAATGCTTATCTGACCGTGTGTTCTTAAAGATAAATACTTGCGTTTTATCTTGTCAATATACTTTGTCAAGTATTCATACACATAACGGTTCAGAACATTCTATTTTGACTTTGTTATTACCATGTATCAAAAGTAAAATCTTTCTATGGTAATACTCACGTTATTTGTATTCACTGTTGATTGAATCAAACGTCATTTCATGTGCTTTCATTGAAAATATGTTTATATATTGTTCATATAAACAACATTCGTTTTTTATTCTCTAAAATCTTATTATTCATGACAAAATGATATGAGCTTAATTGTCAAACTCTTTTAGTTTGAGGGGGAGAATTGCATCGTCAAACATCTTCTGTTTTGACATCTCCGAATATTTTATTCTTCATGTAACAAGTGGTATTTGTGCTTACGTGTACAAAACTCTTGTTGAACAGCATGTATTTTTAGGATAATACATGGGATTCAGTGTGTGAGCTTAACAGAACTTCCATGGATTCACGATAACCAGTGTTTCCTACCCAGGAAGTATTCCCTGAGTGATTGAGGGGAGAAGGGTCAAAAGAATTGAGTGTTGGTGTGTGAAAAGAGGTAAAATGAAAAAGAGAGATTGGTTAAAAGTGAGAATTAAAAGAAAGAGGGTGAGAAAACAGAGTAAAAGAATATTAAACTCTGCACCAAACTTCTTTCTGAGCCGGGCAGCCACATAATCTGATTGGTTAACATTCTTTGGTGACCATCATTGAAATAGGCAACTAGCCCATGCCATCTCTTGCATACAACCCCACCAGCTACTCATTATTTTCTCAAAAAGAGAATGTTTCACATTTTCTTGGGAAGCAGCACATACACTATTGGTTCTTCATTTGGAAGATACTAATATTGAAAAAGAAGGAAAGTTGCCCCACCTTCGCACCCTTTCCCATGCACATTGAGTCTTTGTATAATTTGTTGTTGTCTCAACAAGTTTACATACTTTGAGCCTAAAATGAAAAGAAAACATTTGTGCTTAATTCTTTCATACACATGCATGAGCACACAGAAATTTGTTTTCTGTCAGAACGTTCATAGATAACCATGTGTTATTCGATGATTGAATGGAAGACCTGGGGAGTCTACATCAAACCAGCTCCTTATATAGTAACTTTGTGTTACTCAGTAACTTTGTGTTACTCAGTGACTTTGTGTCATTGACAGGCATTCTAACTGAGTCATTTGTTGATTCAGGGTTACACTTATTAACTGTTTGAATTTGAAAAGATTTGAATGGTTACTACTTTTTATTTGAATCTGAAAAGATTGAGATAATCACTCTTTCCATTTGGAGAGACTGCTCTTATTTCATACAAGGCTCGTTACATGATGAAGATTGTGCTTACGTGATCATACACAATGGGGGAGATTGTCTTGAAAAGGGGGAGATTGTTTTGCCAAGTTTTGATGATGTTGATTATCACCACTCATCAAAAAGGGGGAGAAGATATAAAAAGGGTGAGAAGATACAAAAAGGGAGAATACAATCTGAAGATCTGAAGATATTCAAATTTTCAAAGGTTTTAAAGATTTGAAGATTGTTTAAAGATATCAAGTTTTGAAGCTATCAACGTCATATCTGAAGAATCTCAAGAGAAAAGTGAAGACAAGAGAAGACCCGAAGACAATTGCAATTTTTTTTTAATCTTGAATCCAAAGGGGGAGATTGTTGGATCATAAATTGTATTCAAGATTAAAGTTAAAGTTAAGGGTTTAAACTGCAATTGTGATAAAGTTAATTAGAGGGTTTATTATGTAATAAGTTAATAGTTATTAAGCTATTTGGCCCAAGCCCATTAGAAAGCCCATTAAGGTTAAAGCCCATATGGCCTAAGTATTTAAAGTTTTGATTAGTTTAGTTTTAGGTTAACCTGGTTCGAACTCTGGTAATTTTCTAAATAGTCGCTATAAGTTTTTCTCTGTATTCAAAGGGTATCAAGAACACTCAAGGGTTTCATTGTTTATTCAAGGGATTGGTACGTTATTATTAATCTTTATATCTCTTGATTATTATTGTGTTGCTTGATTACTTGATTGATTGTTTACCAACTAGATTAAACTGGGATAACAGAGTGGCTTGAAGAGGATTGACAGAGATGACGGGTGCTTTTGTTGTTGAAGTCTTCTCCCCCTCATGATGGCCAGGGCCAGGTGCATCTGGATCCTGGTCCTCATGCCTTGGGCGTTTTCGGGATGCCTCCTCTTGGCAATTCGTAGGGGCCATTCTCTTCTTCCGCTGGCAGAGGTGTTCGTCGACATGCTTATTGATCTTCTGCATAACTTCCCCTACAGCCAATGATAATTCGTTGATTTCCATATCGGACTTGAATCTGAATGTGGCTACAGTTCTCTTCAAGTCTGAGGCCACATCTTTCCTTGTTTAGCAAAGTCAGAACAAAGATTGTTGATGTTGCTGAGAACCTGGTTCCCCATAGTTTCTAAGTCCGTTTTCTTGGCAAAAACAGAGAGGTCATTCGCAGAAGTTAAGGGTGCAGAAGTAGACGTTTGTGGTTGAAAGGGGACCATGACACTGTGAGTCATGTACTTGATTTCTTCTCGAAGCGTGGTCATTTCTTCTACTCCTGACCGAGATCCTTGGGCAACATATTTTGGAAACTCGTCGATGCAGAGATCCCCTAAAACCTGAATCTGATTTGAGTGCGCGATGATGGTTTGACCACAAGCTTGAAGGTCAGCTCTGGTTGCGCAGTTTGTTCTCAGGGCGTGCAGAGCTTCAGTATTGGCTTTTAGAGCCTCTGCAAGGGTTTGAGATTTGGTTTGGGACTCTCTGGAGATAGAGCTTTGCAACTCATTAAGTTTTGTGAGCACCATGTCAGCAAAGGCTTTAAACTCGCCCTTTGTGACAAAAGTGTCAGAGGTAACCTCTGGAACAACACATGTTCCAGATTTAGCCAACGAGTCTTTGGCACCCATAGAGCCTGTGGGGACATTGAGCTCTGTGGGATTTCCTTCCAATCCTCGATGCTCCATAGAGGAAACATCTATGGAAGTTCTATCAACATGTTCTTTGGGGGAGGGTTCAGAGACTCCCTTAAGATCTATGTTGAATGGATCCTGTGGTTGTTCTAGAGCCACAGAATCATTGTGTTCTTTCTCCACCAACTCTGAAGTGGTTTGGGGTCACTCTTGTGTGTGACAGAGGTAACAAATACCTCTGTGTGTGGAAGAGTCGTGTCCTTGGGCAAAGGGACACTTTTGTTTGCACCTTCATCCTTTTGAGAGGATGGGGTGAAGTTTGGATCCCCAGTTGTAGATGGTACAGAGGATGAAGAAATATTCTCTGTCCGAGCGGCTAGGGTTTGGTTCGGACTGTGCGATCCTGTTTCAATATCCCTATGCACTAGAACTGCAGGGGTAGAAGTGTGGGTTGCACTGGGAGTTGGTTTTGGTTGTGTGCCAAAGGCATCTTTTATTTCCCTCTCCTCCAATGATTTTTTAACAGGGTCTACTTCATCTTCTACGCTCTGTGACCTTTCTGTCACATCTTCTATTTCCATCTCCACCGTTTCTCCTATTCCTTCAGAGTATCGGAGGATAACCTCTCTGGCAATTTCTGCTGCCATTGACAGGGGGCTCTGTGGTTTTTCCTTTGGAGAACTGAGAGGCTTTTTCGGTGGAGAGTCTTCGAAGACTACGGTTGTTCGTCTAGGCTTCTGCTGAGGTTTTTCAGCAGCCTCTGTAGGTGAAGTGTTGACCGTTTGGACTTCGGTAGTGACTTCCTTAGATATTTCTTTTTCGGCCAACCTGCGGAGCCTTTTTTTCTTTTTCTCTAGAGACTGAACCACTTCTGTGGTTGCCTCTTTAGTGACTTTCTCTTCATCTGCCAAGGATTTTGAAGCCTCTTCTTCTACGGATCTCTTTTTCTTATTTTTCTTTTTCTTCTTCGCACTCCCTTCCCCTCTATCTAACCCTCTCCTTTTCTCAATCGTAGCTAGGGCTTCTGTGGCCACAACTTCCATCCGTTCTCCCTCGTCTCTCAAGTAAACTGCAATATCTCCTATCATGAATCCTACGCGAGGGGGGGTTGCAGGACGTGGTTCTGGTGTCCTGTTCCCTCGTATGTACTCCCTAACACCCTCTTCACTACCCAAATAAGTCAACATCTTTGTTGACAGAGGTCTGGCTTCTGGATATCCGGTTTTGATGGTAGTTGGCTTGTGAGTCTTCATCTAATGAAGTTTTATTGTCTTACCCTCTGCTGGTAGGTTTCCTTCCCCTATCAAGTCATCGTCCAGAAGTAATCCTAGAAAGCGTCCAAACGCGATGTTCTTTGGCTCTGTCCCCCTATCTTGGTCTTGATGCTTTGAAATCATGGCATTCTAGATCTCCCTGAAAATGAGTCCAGCGTAGTCTAGAGGGAGATCATAGTAAATTCCATACATTATATCCAAAATAGTATGACTTGATTGATCTGGGCTCCCAACCTTTGACGTCAGACATCGGTTCAGAATTGAGAAGAGTACGTTCCACAGAGGGGGTAGATTATGTCGTCTGAAGTTCGTTCTTTTGGCGATTGGTACTGCGTATCCAATGAATTTCAGAAACGCCAGTATCTCTTCCTCTGTGGGCTCCTCGGAGAATTTGCGCAGGTTGAGTTCTGATTTGGTGGGAAGTTCAAAGACATCTGACAGTTTCCAACGATTGATCCCTAAGTCCAGAATCTTTTCAGATGATGGATGGGTTGCGTAGCCAATGATGCAGTGTCCATATTTATCCATCTTGGCATGGCGAGCACTCAGCCAAAACTGTTGGATGTAAGATTCAAGGATGTCATTTCGCTTCATTGTTAGGGCTTTAACCAAGAAGTGATTCTTGAGGATTTGAATCAGTGGATTGGCTTCAGTAGGGAAACCAGAGGGATTCAGGGTGACAAAATGGTTGTTCATTTTATTGTTCATTTGAGTCAAGTGATAGTCATGCCTAGGGAAAGACAGCATTCTGCTTGTAAGCACTTGCTCTTGACCAACGGAGACAGAATCAGCCTTTTGAAATGTCGAGTGATGAGAGTTGTTTGAGTTCTTGGACCCATTAGAGTTCTTGGAGGAAGCTGAGTGAGAAGCCATTGATAGAATAGTGGAGAAGAAGAAAAGCTTTTGCAGGAAGTTCTTGAGAGTAAATGTTTAAAGTAAAAAGGAATAAAGAGAAGCAAAAGGGATTTTATACATAGAGAGGTAAAAAAAATGAGCGGTAAAAAATAAAAATTTCAAATCCGTGATGAGTGGAAACGGATAAGGAGTCGTTTCTGCAAAACGACGGTACAGTTTCAGACCAACCAAATGTTGCCACGTCAGATAATGGCGGTGCACGATCTAGGACGTGCGCCACCCTATTCTCACGCACGTGGCATTTTCTATTTTCACATGACTGTGATGTTTAAGAAATAACCCACGGGAAGTGACCTGAATATCTCAAGTGATGGGAATGACAGAAGCTCTGTGGGTAAGATGCTTCTGAGGTCACAGCCGAGGTTTTGATCAAAAGAGCCTTTTAAGAGAAATGATCGAGTTTCTTTGATAGAAAATCATCGGTCAAGTGAACCTCGTTTTTGGAGGTGGCTCTGTGATGGATTACAGAAGCTCTGTGCTCGACCTCAGAGGTTCTGAAACCAAAAATTTCTTTTTAAGGAAAGATTTCCAAGGTTTTGATCATTTCAAAGTTTAGACATGGACTAATCTCACTCTGCAGTTTATGTCGCGCAGAACTATTTTGCTCCCCTCGAATAGTCAAGATTTGTCTTTGATGGTTCGATCTGCTCCCCCTTCAACTATGCTTGGATCAAATAAAGATAAGATTTGTACAAGAAAAGAAACTTAAGAAACTATTTACAAACAAGGAATGTATTGCAAAAAGGTACAGAGGCTCTGTGGTCAACTCATGTTAAGCATACCAATCTTGCCAACTAGAAAAGTGAATCTTTTCTCATCCAAATCCTTCGTGAAAAGATCGGCAAATTGATAATCTGTGGGCACAAAGTACATCTCTATTGTCCCATGCTCCACATGAGGCTTCAGAAAGTGATACCTGATATCGATATGCTTCGTTTTAGAGTGCTGAATCGGATTGGCAGAGATCGCAATGGCACTTTTGGAGTCACAGAAGATGGGGATTTTCTCAATGTCAAATCCATAGTCTCTAAGTTTGGTCCTCATCCACAAAACTTGTGAGCAACAACTGGTAGCGGCAACGTATTCAGCTTCTTCCGTAGAGGTCGACACACAATTCTGTTTCTTGGAAGTCCAACTTACTAGTTTCCCTCCAAGGAATTGACAACTCCCATAGGTACTCTTTCTGTCGAGTTTGCATCCTCCGTAATCTGAATTTGTATAAGCCACAAGGTCAAAGCCAGAGTTCTCCGGATACCAGAGGCCAAGATTCTTGGTCCCTTTTAGGTATCTGAAGATCCTCTTGACAGCATAAAGATGAGATTCTTTGAGGTTAGCTTGAAATCTCGCACAGAGGCATGTGGCAAACATTATGTCAGGTCTACTAGCGGTTAAGTACAGCAGAGATCCTATCATCCCTCTGTAGAGTTTATACTCCATAGATTTGCCCTCTGGATCTGCATGGAGCTTAGATCCAGTGACCATAGGAGTCTTCATTGGTGAAGAGTCAGAAAGCTTATATTTTTCAAGTATGTCAGAGACATATTTTGATAGGTTTATGAAAGTACCCTCTGTAGTTTGTTTGACTTGCAATCCTAAGAAGAATGTAAGTTCTCCCATCATGCTCATCTCAATCTGACTTTTCATCAATGACTCGAACTTTTTGTAATATAAATCATTTGTAGACCCAAAAATAATGTCATCAACATAAATCTGTACAAGTAGAATCTCACCTTTTCTCTTCTTATAGAATAAAGTTGTATCAGTTGTACCTCTTTCGAAACCATTTGCAAGAAGGAAATTTGAAAGTTTGTCGTACCAGGCTCTGGGAGCTTGTTTAAGTCCATACAGAGCCTTGTCCAAGAACTAGACGTGATCTGGGTACTTTGGGCTCTCAAACCCTGGTGGTTGTTGGACATATACTTCTTCTTGAATCTGCCCGTTCAGAAAGGCTGACTTGACATCCATTTGATATACTTTGAAACCTCTGTGGGTTGCGAAGGCAAGAAAGATTCTCATAGTCAATGCCTTCTTCTTGACATTATCCCTTGGCCACCAGTCTTGCTTTGTTCCTGACCACCACACCGTCCTTATCCTTTTTGTTCCTGAAGACCCATTTGGTTCCTATAGCCGTTTTTCCTTTTGGCAAAGGCACTAGGGTCCATGCTTCGTTTCTCTTAAACTGCAGAAGTTCCTCTTGCATAGCTTCTACCCCGTTTGGGTCTTCAAGAGCTTCGAATATCTTTTTGGGTTCGATGATACTTACAAAATTTGTATAGTAACAAAAATTTGCAGTACTTGATCGAGTTTGGATCTTGTCAGATGGGTCACCTATGATTTGGCTCTGTGGGTGACTTCTGGTCCACTTGGTCATTCGAGGCAGGTGATCATTTGAAACTTCTGTGGTTAACTCAGGAGCATGTTCATCTTGATGTAGATCATTCTCTGTCGAGGGAGATTGATCATTCGTACTTGCCACAGGACTTGGCTGTTCATCATGCGTTGAGGTGGAGAACTTTGCGGACCCTTGATCTGGTGTTGAACCTTTAGAGGTATTTTGAAGATGGACTTGATCTTGATTGAGCTTGGGGTCTGGATTACTAGGACCAGTCAGAGAAGTACCTGTTTGGTCCTCAGAGAGTTCGGCTCCAGAGGCTCTGCGATCACCTTCTGTTGGTCCCGAAGGTGCTTAACAAGTTTGTAGAAGGGGGGGGGGTTGAATACAAACACAGAAATTAAAGTTTAATAAATTGTTTATTGATAAATCAAAATACAATTTACAAGTTTGTTGCGGAATAAGATTAAGACAGACTCAATCTAAACAAACTTAAGAAACACTAAGATGGTTGCACAAGAAATTCAGAGAATGGGGGATTTTTAGAGAGATAGAAAACAAGGGTTTCTATTTTGGAGTTCAAGGATTGAGCGCGCCTTCAGATGAAGGAGTGAGCTTCCTATTTATACCCTATGCATTAAATGCATGGCAGGGTACTTTACACGTGGCATTCATAGATTGGCTTTGGTAGTCTCACTTTTGGAGACATGCTTTTGGCCGCTTTATGAACAATGTAGTTGACAGAGTTGGTGTACGATTTATGGCAGAGACGTGTCCGTTCTGACACATTGTACTGGTTGTGCAAGGTAAGACAAAAGAAAACTTGAGGCATAAGCTTTGTGATCGTTGATCGCTGAGTATCTCTTCTTCCAGAGATAAAGAAGTTCAGCTATCACTGAAGCTTTTCCTCAGGCTTCTTCGCGTAAGTAGATTCGTCTGGTCTTCGCTGATATCCGCATCAGGTCACTAGTAGACTTATCTATTGTTCAGTGGCTTCGTCTTCGATTCAGCTATGAACTATGTTGACGCGAGACTTGTCTTCAGGGATTACGTTAACTGTGTTACATAGGAAACAATCAGTGATGACTGAACAGACTCAGTTTGATCGCTGAAAGTGAAACACATACATATTAATGTTTACAGAATGGTCATCAGCGATAACTGAACAGACTCAGTCTGATCGCTGATGATGAAACATTAATACATATAATAACGTAATTTTCACTAAGTATAAAAGAGGGTCGTTATCAAATCACTGAGAGAGTTTGGATCAACAATCTCCCCCTATTTGATAATGACAAAGTAACAAAAGAAAATTACTTTGATTCAAAATATAGGAATAAAAAGGACTCATAGAATGCATGTCCCAATTACTATTTTGAGGGATCTTTTACAGTACTGATAGGGTTAAGTACATCACTGCTATTTTTATTTAATTCAGGGATGGAATTACAAGATATGAAAAACATTTCAAGTGAGTAACTAACTACTGTAAGTACAACTAACAGATTACAGAGAAGAAAACTAATCTATCAGCTATTAAAAGAAGATTTAGGAGGATTGATCATATACTCAGGTATTTCTTCTCCTTTCTGTCTTCGTTCCAAAGATTCTTGACTGATAATTTCTTTAATTTTTTCAGCAGCAGGGAAGAAGTCACACCATAAGCATAAGAGATCCTTGAGATGATTCAGAGGACAGATAGGAATCTCAGAGATTCTTTGAAATCTGAGTTCCTCATCATCATCTCTGAAAAATACTCCATAAGGATTGTCGATTACTTGACCAGCTTGGAAAGGACCACCAGGAGGCAGAGATAAGTCCAGAACTGAAAGATCAGGAGGAGGACCAAACAGTGCATCTCTTGAAAATTTGATAGAAGTTTCATTCCTGATGATGGCGACATCTTCAGAGGAGGAGGACCCAACTTTTCTCTTGAGTTTCAAAGATTTGGGAGGAAGAGGAGATGGCAGCTTTAGTACAGGAACGACTCTATTTATGAGGGCTTAAAGGAGTCCTTCAACGTAGCCTCTGTATGTAGATTTGGATTTCTTCAGCGTATCCCAGAACTCTAACCATTCCGTAAATCCGAAGCTTTCAAGTTTTGATACGTACATTGCTTTTTGGGTTCCATCCTCTCTGGTAATCTCCATGGTCACTGAGAGTTGATCTTTTTTCTTGCGACCAGAGATAGTCACGGCTGATATTGGAAGAAGATCAGAACGATAATCCATCTTTTGTTTGCACCATTCGATAGACTTATCGTTGATCTTTTGTTCTTTGAAGCGTTCCTCTTCAATTTCTTTCAGTAGTGCTGCTTGAACTTCCACAGGTTTGCTTTTCAGCTTTTTGTCCCTAACTTGAGAGGATTGAATCTTTAAAGCGAGTTGGGCATCTCGTTTGCATTCAGCGATCAGC
The DNA here is from genome assembly GCA_954870635.1 of Arctium minus. Classification (NCBI taxonomy): domain Eukaryota; kingdom Viridiplantae; phylum Streptophyta; class Magnoliopsida; order Asterales; family Asteraceae; genus Arctium; species Arctium minus. The sequence goes on from OX941081.1 coordinate 152,082,732, forward strand.
TTCTCAGCTTTGGCAGATTCTTCTCTTTCAGCTTCAGTGAGGAAGTCGAGCTCTGTGGATGTTTGAAGAGGGATTTTCAGCCGTTGACTTTCTAGTTGAGCGATCATTTCAACTCTTTTCTTCACCACTTCCTCTGACCATTGAGATGGTCGAGAGGGCCTTCCTGGATGGACCAGGGAATCTTCTTCTTCTTCTTCATCAATCTCAGCGATAGAGATTGGGATTATTTCTTCAGCGATAGCAGCTGGAATTATTTGTAGTTCAGAACCCTTAAGCAGGGGTGAGAACTGTCTGGTTAGAAAAAGAAGGAAAGAAGGGATAAGTGTATTTTTAGAACGAGAGAGATAAAGGCTAGAAAGGAATAGGGGTTTGGAAAGAGTAGAAGAGTGGTACAATTGAAAGACATACCTGAGAAGGATGCTCCCCCTCAGATTGTGATCCAGTCCTCAAGCATTCTTCAGCGATTGGTTGCTTGTCTTTGCTTTGCGAAGGAACACTTGAAGATGTATCACCTCTCACCCCTGTTTTGACAACCTCTTGCGAAGTTGTCCCTGATACGACGTTCGGCTTAGAGAACCACATAGATTGGTCTTCATCATCGTCGTCGTCATCGGAGGGCTGATCCTTTTCTTGATCATCAAGATCTAGATCATCTTCCTCTTCATCGTCTTCTTCCTCATCCTCTTCAAAGAGAATGGAGTGAATTGATGAGGATTCTTTTGCCTTCTCCCCCTCAGATTGAGAGGGAGGTTCCTTTGGAGTCTTAGCTTCCCCAGCAGCAATAGAAGTTTCTTCAGTTTTCTCCCCCACTTTGTCATTATCAGCGGTAGAGGATTGTTCAGCTGCTGGAGTAGCTGTTGAAGCTTTTAGCACTTGAACGTCAGCCTCCAGACGCTTAACCCGGTCTTCAACCGCAGGGATGTCGCATGTGGCATCATGAATGAATTCCACAGCGATGTTGAGGTTGGTACGATCATCTTCAGTGAAGGAGGGAGGCAGCACTGGAGCTGGTGCATTCACTTTTTGTAGAATTTGCTGAAGAAGGGACGTGCAGAGGTCAACCTTTGAAGAGAGACCCTGAACTTCAGCGGTAAGAGACTCAAATCGCCCTTGAAAGAGTCGAGAGGACTCTCTGAGTTGGACGACTTGTTCTTCAACAGCTGAAAGTTGAGAGTTCTCAGCTTTAGATGAGCAAGTGGCGGTCTACTTCTTCAGCTCCTCACCAGCCTGATTTACGGCGCTGGTGGTTTCATTGATGGTGTTGGTGAGTGCGTCCACCTTCTCTCCTAGACTGTTGACATGCGTGTCAACAGACGCCAAGCTAGGACCTGAAAATAATGTTAGTTCAGATATGGGCTTATTTGGAGAGGGGGGGAGAGAAGTGTTTAGGATTATAGGTGTACCTGACGTATCAAACATTTTGTAGAACTGCATAGATTCCTCAAAAGTTTGATGCTCAGGTCCTATAGGGAAAGAAGAGGTGGCGGGTTCAGAGACCAAGTGAGGAGAGAAGGGTAGAGTTTTGGGGATAGAAGTAGGGATGGGGTTAATCTCAGGGAATGAGATAGTAGGTGGGGTTACTGATGATGTGACAGCGAACGAGATCGCTGACACGGCAGTATGAGTGACTGCTGAAGTTGTGGAGGAAAGACCCACAAAAGCATCTAAGGCAGCTTGTTGAGAAGCTCCCTCAGGTATAGTACTAGAGGGTGTACTTTCCTTAGTCTTTTTGGCCTTTTTGGAAGGACCAATCGGACTAGCTGATGGTCGTTTAGAAGTAGTGGTAGCGACAGGGATAGCAGACGAAGGAACCGTCTGCGTGGTCGCTGAAGATGAAGAAAAATGGAGAGAGAGACGAGAGCGAAGGAGAGAGATACTTACCTCGTCGGCGAGTGGCTTGACCTCCAGTGATCGTTGACCTACCCTGGCAAAGGTGCCATCATCTTTGGTGGGATAGGTGTTGGGATAGAGGAACTTGATATACGTACATATGAAACGTACGTATGAGATCTTGGGATCTCGTTCAGGCTTCTCTAATCTCGACCTCAGATCTTCAAAGATGGTTGTGGCGTAGTCAAAGTTTTGACCAGCGATAACGGAGTAGGCCATCTGCAGTTGTGTTTTGCTGGCTTGATCCAGCGAACCACTCTTCCCACTCATGCACTGAATTATGTGCGAGAAGATAAAGTTCAGTTGTGATGGCATCTGAGCTTTTAGGATCTTGGTGAGCTTCTTGTTGGGAATAGAAGATCTTGGTTTGTTTTCCCAACAATAGCCCATTGCGTCCAGGAAGGATATCAGCTCATCATCAGTGGGGAGTACGTCGAACCCACTCTTTGGTTTGTCAGGGAATCTTAAAGATTTCCTGAGGCTAAGAGCGGTCATGCTCCCTGGCCCTAATTCCGTGCTGAACGAGATAGCAGGGACTCGTTCGCCTTTCCTGTTGGTAAGTTCAGTTGCATCAGCAGTGAACCAGAACTGCTGAAGTAGAGTCTTGGAGGGCTTAGGATCCACAGTGATCGCGTAAGCTATGCATGACTGCTTGAGGAATTCAGCAGCTTCCACCAGATGTGGGTATTTGTCAGCTTTGAAGTTGAGTCTGGCCAAATGATTACATTTAGTAATCTCAACTTCAGTGAGAGCGAATTGTACATGCTTGGAAGCAACGATTGAAGACTGTGTCATTTCTGTTATGGAAAGAGGCATAATAGAAGAAATGATTTAGATTAAAAATAATATGATTACCAGTTTCCATAGAAGAAGGGAAACTGGAAAACTATCAAGTTATTTTTAGGAGAAAAATAGTGTTCTGGGTAGAAACAATGAAGAACACTTTAAAAACATAAAATCAGAAAGAATGATCTTTAGTTTTTACAAAAAAAACGTTTAATAAAATCCATAGAAATCGAGTAGGATTTTAAAAAGAATAAAAACGTACGAACAAAGCATATAAACATGAAATAAACCTGTGTATCTTGAAGAAAAAGAGTTGCAGATTCAATATTCTGGGTTTACTTGCTTGAGTGTTCTTGAGAGAATGCTTCTTGCTTTGAAAGTTTTGAAAGCGTAAACCGTATAAAGGAGAGAAGAATACCTTTTATACGATGAGATAGAAGAGAGAGAAGAGAGAGAATGAAGCGGGAAAAGAAAGAAAAAAAATCATCATGACATTGACACGTTCCACGAAGTTGATTGGATAGAAGGGCAACGGACGAACGTGTCAGAAAAGGCATGTCGTGGATTGTCGGTTCAAATGACGTCATAGAGGAGAGAGACTGTACATTTGTCCATTGAAATGATCACTGAAGAAAAGTCAGCGATAGATTTTTCTTTTTAAAAGTATCCCTTTTAGAAAAGATAGAGATAGTTTTTCCTTTTAAAGGATCACTGACTAGAAATATCAGTGATTAATGTATTTTTCAAAAAAAATCTTTTAATCATTTGAAGAAAGTTCAGTGATTAAAGTTTTTAAAAAAAAATTTGAGGGAAAGGAGAAAACATACCTGAGAGTCAGAATGTTTATCAGAGAGAATGATGAGAGGGGAACTTTTGATTACTAACATAATACATGAACGCTGAAGAATTATTCTTCGAGGTTCAGCATTCCAAGCTCACTGATGAGAAAGTTGAACCTTGTCTCATCAAGAGGTTTGGTGAATATATCAGCAAGTTGAAAGTCAGTAGGGATAAAGTGAAGTTCAATATCACCATTCATCACATGATCTCTGATAAAGTGATATCTGATCTCTATGTGTTTTGTCTTTGAATGTAGCACTGGATTATTTGCTATAGCGATAGCACTAGTGCTGTCGCAATAGATAGGAATCTTTGACAGCTGAAGGTCATAATCTAATAGCTGATTTCTCATCCATAAGATTTGTGAATAACAGCTTCCAGCGGCTACTTATTCAGCTTCAGCTGTGGAAGTGGACACAGAATTTTGCTTCTTGCTTGTCCAGCTTACCAACTTTCCTCCCAAGAGTTGACATCCACCAGTGGTACTTTTTCTGTCAAGTTTACAGCCTGCAAAATCACTATCAGAATAACCAGTTAGATCGAACCCTGAGTCTTTGGGATACCAAAGACCGAGGTTAGGAGTTCCTTTCAGATATCTGAAAATTCGCTTTACAGCGATCAGATGGGATTCCTTGGGTTCAGATTGATAGCGTGCACATAAACAAGTGGAGTACATGATGTCAGGTCGGCTTGCTGTAAGATACAGCAATGAGCCTATCATTCCTCTATAGGCAGTGACATTAACAGGTTTTCCAGATGGATCCTTGTTAAGTATCAGCGGTGGTGCCATAGGAGTTTTCATCGCTGAAGTTTGTGTGAGTTCAAACTTCTTTAGCATATCTTTAACATACTTACCTTGGCAGATAAAAGTACCTTTGTCAGATTGTTTAATCTGAAGACCAAGAAAATATGTCAGCTCACCCATCATACTCATTTTATATTCTTTCTTCATTCTTTCAGCGAAGCGAGTACATAGAGATGGGTTAGTAGAACCAAATATTATGTCATCGACATATATTTGTACAAGAATTATATGACCTTTTATCTTCCTGAAAAATAACGTGTTATCAATCTTGCCACGTTCAAAATTTTTAGAGATAAGAAAAGATGAGAGAGTGTCATACCAAGCACGAGGGGCTTGTTTTAGACCATAGAGAGCCTTATCCAATTTATAAACATAATTTGGATGCTTAGGGTCATAGAACCCTGGTGGTTGTTCTACATAAACTTCTTCATTCAGCTTTCCATTCAGAAAAGCTGATTTTACGTCTATTTGATAAACGATGAAGTCTTTATAGACTGTATAAGCTAAGAATAGTCGAATTGCTTCGAGCCTGGCCACAGGGGCAAGGTTTCATCATAGTCTATGCCTTCCTCTTGTCTGTATCCCTGAGCAACAAGTCGAGCCTTGTTGCGGGTTACAGTTCCATGTTCATCTAACTTGTTTCTAAACACCCATTTGGTGCCTATTACAGTTTTATCAGATGGTCTAGGAACGAGATTCCAAACTTTGTTTCGAGAGAATTCAGTCAGCTCTTCTTGCATAGCGCTGACCCAGTTTGGATCTCTGAGGGCATCATCAGTCTTCTTTGGTTCTATTAAGGAAAGAAAGTTTACAAAGAGACAGATATTACCTGAGCTTCGTCGTGTCTGAATACCTGCATCTGGATCACCAAGAATTTGATCTATGGGGTGATCTCTGGTCCATCGCTGAGCAGGAGCAAGATTACTTATTTCAGCGATAGGATCAACAATAGGAGCAGTCGCTGATGAAGATGCTTGAGGTTCATCAGCTAGTAATTGTTGAACATTAGATACACCAATGCTTTCAGAAGGGTTTTCAGACGTAGATGGATTTGATGGTAGAAGTGTGTTTAGAGGTTCAGCTGAAATCCATGAGTTGGATTCAGCGGTGGGAGGTATGATACTTGGTTCTTCATCAGCAGCTGGAGTTTCAGTGTGCTGTTGGTTTGAGAAGAAAGGTTCAGTTCCTCTATAGTGAGAGATCATCCAAGTATTCAGTTCTTCATTGTCAGCGATTGGTTTAGAGTTCGCTGAGCGCGTTTCATCAAACGTGACATGAATGGTTTCTTCTACGGTTTGTCTTCTTTTGTTGAAAACTCTATAGGCTTTGGAGATGGAGGAATATCCTAAAAATATTCCATCATCGGCTTTTGGATCGAACTTTCCAAGTTGATCTTTGTTGTTTAAGATAAAGCACTGACAACCAAAGATATGAAGAAAGCTGATAGAAGGCTTCCTTCCAAGAAAGAGTTCATAAGCTGTCTTCCCAAATCGCTTTATTATCAGCGATCTGTTTTGAGTAAAACATGCAGTGTTTACAGCTTCTGCCCAAAATTGAGTAGGGAGGTGAGAATCGCTGAGCATTGATCTAGCAGCTTCTATGATCGTTCTGTTTCTTCTTTCAGCGACTCCATTTTGCTGAGGTGTTCTTACTGAGGAGAAGTTGTGAGAGATTCCCTTGTTCTCAAAGAAATTGTTCAGGGAACTATTTTTGAATTCAGTTCCATGATCACTCCTTATTGATCGAACAGTAAGATTATTCAGCACTTCCATCTTTTTGACAAAAGATATTAGTTCTTCTGGAGTATCATTCTTACAGCGAAGAAAAATAACCCAGGTGTAGCGAGAATATTCATCTACAATGACAAGCGTATATTTCTTTCCAGCTATTGATTGGATATTGACAGGGCCAAATAGATCCATATGCAAGAGTTGAAGAGGACTTGTTACAGAGGAAACTTGTTTCGACTTGAAACTAGCTTTTGTTTGTTTTCCTTTTTCACATGCTGAGCAGAGAGATTCTTTAGCATATGAGTGCTGAGGAAGACCAGAAACCAGTTCCTTAGATGAGAGAGAATTCAGGGTTTTGAAGTTTAGATGAGAGAGCCTTTTATGCCATAGCCAGTTGACATCAGAAGAGGCCTTAGAGAGAAAACATAAGTTATTAGTGATAGTAGAGTCCATATCTATTACATAGACATTTTCTCTTCTATAACCACTGAGAGCAAGTTTTCCTTTTTCATCTACCACTGAACATGCTTTCTTAGAAAAGCGAACTTCGTAGTCTTTGTCACATAACTGACTGATGCTTAGAAGATTGTGCTTCAGTCCATCTACATAAGCGACTCTTCGAAAGGTAGTTGTCCCATTGCTGAGGACACCAAACCCACGGGTAAATCCTTTTCCATTTCCACCAAAGGTCACAGAGGGACCTTTCTCTTCCTTGTATTCAGTGAGCAGGTCTCTTTGTCCAGTCATATGATGAGAACATCCGCTATCGAGATACCAGATGCCCTTTGATCCCTGCATACATAAGGAAGATTAAGCTTTGTTTGGTACCCACTTTTCAATGGGTCCTTCAGAGTTAGTGGATAAGGAAGATTCAGCAGTCTTCACTGCTGATGAAGATTCAGCTTCAGTGGTAATCTTCACTTTGGTTAATTTCTTAACCTTAGTGGTATTTTTCACTTTGGTGACTTTATTTGCCTTAGAGGCATTTTTCTTTACTTTGGCTGTTTTATCAGCTTCGGTGGTATTTGGATACTTGCTCGCAATATGGTCAGTGAATCCACAGTGATAACATTTTCTATATCTGATGGTGGTTTTATAACCAAAAGGTTTTGAAAACTTAAGATGAGCAGGTCCAACTCCAAGAATGCCTTTAGCACGAGATCTGGGAGGAATTTTTATTTCTTCAGATTTCACGGGCTTTAGATCAACCTTCAGCTTTGGAGGACAGATATCAAAGATTTCTGTCACTGAGCTAGAAGGTTTATCCACTAAAGGTTTGGAGGGAACTTTCAGTTTGGTTTTCTTGGAAGCCTTCTGAGGGAGAATAGACTTTCCTTTATCTGCAGGTTTAGATTTTGCAGATATCTCCTCAGGGATGGGATTAGAAGAAGAACAGGGATAGAATTGATTATAAGAAGTGTCAAAGAAAGATGTGACAAAAGTTCCAAACTTAAGCGAGGAACTTTCTTCTTTAGGATCATCCTGTGGTGTCCAAAAACCAAGACCAGTTTTATCACTTTCAAGAGTTTGAGCATTTATTATCTCAGAGATCTTTGTTGATGATTTGCACCATTTTTCAACATGAGCCTTTTCTGCTTTTAGAGCAGCGATGGCTTGTTCGCGTTCAATGCTGATGATTTCATTTATAATGACTTGATCTTTTAGCTTTTCTTCTAAAAGATTTAGTTCACTGATCTTTTCATGACATTTCTCTAGCTCTTGTGTTAAATAAACATTTTTATTTTCAGCTTGAGTTTTGTCGTTTAGAGCATTATAAAGGTCAATCGTCAGCACATCAACAGCGCGACTTCTCTCAGCTTCAGGCAGAGAGGGATTTGTTGAGATAGATACCTGAGATGATATGTAGCTCATAGAAGGTTCAGATGGTTCTTCTACTTCTTCTTTAATCTCAGCCATGAGGCAAAGATTAGTGACTTCTTCTTCATCAGAAGATGATTCTTCTGATTCAGCCCAGTCATGTTCTTCAGCGATGAGACCTTTACCTTTTTGCTGATAGCTTTTCAGCTTTTGATATTTGTTTTTCAGCTTATGGTATTTGTCATCACTGGATCTTCTTGAGGTAGAAGGTTTGAAGACCTTTTTAGACCTGCACTCACTAGCAAAATGTCCAATTTTTTCGCAGTTATAGCAAGTGGCTGTAGCCTTATCAACCGGAGTTGATTTTGGCTTTTCAGTAAGAGAGAGAGGTTTACTTCTTCGGAAGTTACTCTTTCTTGCAAATCTCTTAAAAGAGTTTGTCAAGAGTGCTAAGGATTCATTAAACTCTGAAAGATCAGGGTCTGATAAATCCTCAGATTCAGAATCTAACTCAGTGATGGTGAGAGTAGATCGCTGGGATGGAATTATCTCTGATGAGACTAAAGCAACAGCAGTGCTTTTGGAGTCTTTAGAATCTTTTACAAGATTCTTCTTCAGGAGATTAGATTGCTCATAGTTGAGCAATATTCCATACAGAGTGCTTAGAGAGAGAGTATGTAAGTCCTTTGTCAGCTTAAGACATATTGAATAACTGTCCCAGCTTTCAGGAAGACTTTCCAAGAATTTTGTTAGGACCTCAGAATTAGAATAGGTCCTTCCAACAGTTCTTAGGTCAATGATCAGGCAGTTAAACCGCTGATGAATGTCAGAAAGAGATTCATTCTTACCAGCGATAAAACTTTCATACTGTCTTACCAAGTTAATCTTTCGGGTCTCTTGGATTTCAGTGGTTCCCTCATATTGAACACATATGGTTTCCCACATTTCTTTAGAAGTTTTTAGATGCATGATGGAATGGAAAACTTCATCAGGCAGAGCCATTGATATAATGGTCTTTGCTCTTGCATCTATGCCTACCTTCTTTTTATCTTCATCACTCCACTGTCTTATTTCCTTAACGACATATCGTTCAGGGACAGCTTCAGTGGTGGCAGTAGCGGGAACTGTAGCTATATTTCTAACAGGTTCATAGGGTCCGTTTTCTATATATTCAGGTATAGTAGGATCCGCACCTTCAAGAAATAGCATCATTCGATTTTTCCATAGAAAAAAGTTATCTCTGCTAAATCGAGGAGGTTTAGAAAGTGAACCATTATCATAGTAGTTTGTGTTTGTGTTTAGTGCCATTTTAGAATAGCAAGGAAGAGTATACAGCAAGATCTTGTTTATTAGATTAAACAAACTGCTCTGATACCACTTGTTGGTCCCGAAGGTGCTTAACAAGTTTGTAGAAGGGGGGGGGGGTTGAATACAAACACAGAAATTAAAGTTTAATAAATTGTTTATTGATAAATCAAAATACAATTTACAAGTTTGTTGCGGAATAAGATTAAGACAGACTCAATCTAAACAAACTTAAGAAACACTAAGATGGTTGCACAAGAAATTCAGAGAATGGGGGATTTTTAGAGAGATAGAAAACAAGGGTTTCTATTTTGGAGTTCAAGGATTGAGCGCGCCTTCAGATGAAGGAGTGAGCTTCCTATTTATACCCTATGCATTAAATGCATGGCAGGGTACTTTACACGTGGCATTCATAGATTGTCTTTGGTAGTCTCACTTTTGGAGACATGCTTTTGGCCGCTTTATGAACAGTGTAGTTGACAGAGTTGGTGTACGATTTATGGCAGAGACGTGTCCGTTCTGACACATTGTACTGGTTGTGCAAGGTAAGACAAAAGAAAACTTGAGGCATAAGCTTTGTGATCGTTGATCGCTGAGTATCTCTTCTTCCAGAGATAAAGAAGTTCAGCTATCACTGAAGCTTTTCCTCAGGCTTCTTCGCGTAAGTAGATTCGTCTGGTCTTCGCTGATATCCGCATCAGGTCACTAGTAGATTTATCTATTGTTCAGTGGCTTCGTCTTCGATTCAGCTATGAACTATGTTGACGCGAGACTTGTCTTCAGGGATTACGTTAACTGTGTTACATAGGAAACGATCAGTGATGACTGAACAGACTCAGTTTGATCGCTGAAAGTGAAACACATACATATTAATGTTTACAGAAAGGTCATCAGCGATAACTGAACAGACTCAGTCTGATCGCTGATGATGAAACATTAATACATATAATAACGTAATTTTCACTAAGTATAAAAGAGGTTCGTTATCAAATCACTGAGAGAGTTTGGATCAACACCTTCAGAGGGTTCATCATCATTGAACATCTCTTCAAACAGATGATGAAGATCATTTGTTCTTGATGAACACCCTGGATCTTCATCTTGAAGTTTGAGTCCTGAACTGATTTGCTCATAAGTCATCTGAAAAGAATCATCAAAGGAAACATTAATACTTTCTAGTATATGTTTGGATTTAAGTACATAGACTCTGTATGCCTGGGAGTTTGATGAATATCCAACAAATTTGGCTTCATCGACTTTGGGACTGAATTTCCCTATCTGTTCTCTGTCGTTCAACACAAAACATCTGCAGCAGAAGACGTGGAAGTACTTGATATTCGGCTTCCTCTTGTGTATTAAGTGGTATGGTGTTTTTGCATGCCTCTTCACTATCAGAGATCGATTTTGGGTGAAGCATGCGGTTGAAATGGCTTCTGCCCAGAAAGAAATAGATAGCCCTGAAGCAGTGAGCATAGTTCTTGCGGCTTCCACTAGTGTTATGTTCTTTCGTTCAACAACACCGTTTTGTTATGGAGTCCTTGCAGCAGAGAAGTTTTGTGATAAGCCTTCTGTCGAAAGATAGGCTTTAATGGTTGAATTCTTAAATTCTGTGCCAATATCACTTCGGATTCTCTGTACCCTGCAGTCATAAAGAACTTGTATTCTCTTGATAAGATAGATTAGTACTTCAGGAACATATGATTTCTTTCGAACGAATTCAACCCAAGTATATCTAGAGAATTCATCTATGAGTACAAGGATGTACTTCTTGCCACCAAGACTCTGCACGGATATAGGACCATAGAGGTCAACATGAAGCATCTGCAGAGGTCTGGTGCAAGATATGTCAGACTTAGTTTTGTGGGCAGCCCTTTTGAGTTTTCCCATCTCACAAGCTGAGCATAGATGATCCTTATCAAATCTAATACTTGGTAGACCACTTACTAGGTCTAGTTTCACAAGTTTGTCAAGTGTGTGAAAGTTTAGATGACAGAACTTGTTGTGCCAGAGCCAAGCTTCTTCATTCTTACTTGAGACTAAGCAGAGCTTTTCTTCTCTGTTAGTTGATTTGAAGTCCATGAGGTATAGATCACCTCGTCTTTTGGCTCGCAGAAGCTCTGTGGCGGTATCTTCCTTCAACAGAGAGCAGTACTGTCTTTTAAACATCAGATCGAGTCCATTATCACAGAGCTGACTTACACTCAGTAAGTTGTGCTTGAGGCCATCCATATAGGCAACTCTGTTGACATCCACGTCTCCTTTGGCAATGACTCCATAGCCTCTTATTTGACCTTTCTTGTTATCTCCAAAAGTCACAGATCCTCCTCCATGTTTTTCTTTGTACAAGGAAAGTATCCCTCTGTCGCCAGTCATGTGTCTTGAGCACCCGGAGTCTAGGTACCAGATGGGTACATGTTGTTTCTTCTGTGGACAGATTAGAGAGTTTTAGATACCCATTGCCAAATTGGTCCATTTTTGTTAGGAGGCTGCGAAGATGCCTTAGCACCTTTGGTTTTGGTTTTATCCTCATTTTCAGAGGTACCAGCTTGTCTCTTCTTACCCTTGAATTTTGCATTCTTGGACTTGGGGTGAGAAATAAGACAGGAAGGCCTCGAGAAATGTTGATTTAAGGCATGCATAAGATCAAAACATTTACAATAATGAACATTGGAGGCAAACTTCTTGAAAATTTCATTAAAATTGTCAAAAGAGGGTATAGAGGAAATTTTACTACAACCCATTTTAGATTTGGGTTTCTTTTTACAGAAATCTTTGTCTAATCTAGGCTGAGTTTTTTCAAAAACTCCTCTTGAGTGGTTCTGAGATTGTACTCTCCCTTGATCTTCTTTCCTTGCTTTCACTGCAACAGAAGCATCAAGTTTATTAATTTTAGGCCATTTACCCTTCTGTTGCCAAGTGAATTTTTCTTGAAATGGTTTTAATGGTCTTGGAGCTTTTGAAATATGAGAGATCTTGTTCTTTTTAGATTTTTCAAGCTCAAGAGAAGTCTTTGCTTGCAAGCACATGTCCAGGAAATCAGGACAAATAGGTACACCTGTGGTTTTCCTTTTGGGAAGAACTGTTCTATTAAGAATGCCAGAGGTAAGTTTACTCTTCTCTGGACCACAGGGGAGTATCTCAAGTTCCACAAAACTTGTCCCATTGTCGACAGAGGACTCTGATTCTGATTCAGAGTCCGAATAGAGAAATTCTCTGTGAATGAGAGTCTGACCTTCTGTAAGTGCCTTGCTTTGTCCATTAGTGTCCTCTGAAGTGTTTAGAATTTTTGAAATACAAGGAATGACCATAGGAACATTAAGACAGTTTTGTAGATCTTGCTCAAAGATTTCTCTTATTTCAGAGGTTAAATTAGGATGGTTGAGAAAATGATTTTCATAAGTTCTTCTCAAGTCGCTTTCCAAAAACCTTTTAAATAATTTTTCTTCCACAGAGGCTGGAACGAACTCTGGTGCATCAGAGGATAGTTCCTTTTCAGGAACCATCAGGCACATGAAAGCCATTTGGGTTTGAGTTTCTAGGTGACCGAATCTGAAGATTCATGTCTGTTTTTGAGACAGATATTTCCTTGGAATGGTTTTTCTCTTTGAAGAGAGCGCAGATGCTGAATCATTGTTTTCATACCATACATTCGTCATCTGCAGAGGTTTCCTCGGATGTGGTCCCTCAGAGGTTCTGCGTCTCTTGAATGTGGATAATAGGTTTGGAAGACATGGTTTTAAAAATTTACCAGGGCAGAAGATGTTTGATAAAGATTTGTTTCTTTTATTTCCTGTGTAGGGTCAATATCCTCGAACCCTAATCCTCTTCTGCCGATCTGGGTGTTTACCTTTTCATGAACCTTTTGAGCATCCTGATACCTCTTAATTTGGAGATCTCTGTCGAACAAATCTTGATGAAGTACTTCTCTTTCTCTTTGAAAAAAGTTTTTCAAGGAAATGGCATTTAATCGATCGCTCTCACATTTCTTTAGCTCTTTGACTTTTTCTTTCAAAGCTTGGTCAAGTTTTGAGATTTTCTCCTTGAGACCCTTTTTGTTTAAAAAATACTCAGAGGTAAGATTTTTATTTTCTAAGTAAAGTTTGTCCTTCTCTTGGGTAAGAAGCCTAGTTTCTCTTTCAAAGAAGGCAAGCTTTTTCTCAAGTTCTGAGCATATGTTTTTATAAGCAAGAAGATCATTCTGAATTTCAAGAAGTTTGTTTTCAGAGTCCCAGTTATAAGATTCAGAAGTGGATACCTCACTCTTGTCGTCAGAAGAGTGGACTTCTGCCATTCCACAGAAGAGTGCGTTGTCTTCTTCATCAGAGGATTCATCGGTTACAAGGTTCTCTTGTTCTGCCATTAGGGATCTCTGAGTGTAGTATTCTGCTTTCTTTTATAGAAAGCAACGTCTCTTGTAGGTTTCCCTTTGTTGGCAGAAGACATACACTCTGCCACAAAGTGGCCTGGTTTCCCGCATTTGAAGCAGCCTTCAGTCTGCTTTGGGAATCTGTCACCACCTCTGCCGTCTGACCTCTGTCCACTTCTCTCTTCTTGCCTTGGCTCCTCAGACTCATATCTTCCATGCCTTCTTGCCTCACTATATCCTCTGCTTCTGTCATCTCTTTCTTCTCTCCCTCTGTACTCCGGCTTCTTCTTGAGACCACGATTGAATTGTCGGGTCATAAGTGCAAGTGTTTTGGCTAGAGCAGCCATGTCTATCTCCTCCTCAGAATCTTCTTCACTTTCACTCTCTGCTACAAGTACCTTCTTCTTCTTCTTCCTCTGGGCATCCTCAACTGCCTTTTCCTTCTTTCTCTTGTCTTTGCCTTCAGAGGCACTTCCTACAAGAGCCAGTGGACCTCCGACAGAGGTTGTCAACATGGAAATTCTGTTCTCTTGGCTAATCAGTGTTCCAAAGAGATCAGATATTGACCATACATCAAGATCCAATGTGGCTTGCATGGACATGGTCACCTGAAGCCATTCATCATTCATACTTTGAAAAATCTAACATTGTTTTCTTCAGAGGTTCTGTGGATTCCATACCTCTTACACTTGTTTAATAAGGAGTTGTACCTGTTGTAAGTGCTTTGAATGGATTCACCCGGCAGAGCTTTGAATGCAAAATACTCATTTATACATAAGGCCCTGTTGTTCTTGAGGGTTTTGGCACCACCCTCAAGTTGTTTTTCTAACTCTAACCATAGGTCCTTCAATGTTTCACAGGAATCTAGAAACTGGAAGATGTCGTTAGGGATAGCCATTATGATTAGTCTTTTGGCTTTCTTTGCAAGATCATGCAATGCCCTTTCTTCTTCAGGCCACTCGACAATTGGTTTGGGATGTTGATAATCAGGGACTTCAGGAGTGTTAGCAGTAGCAGGAACGCGAGGAACAATTGTCATTGGGATGAAAGGAGGATTGTGAAGAAACTCAACCAAACCTGGATCCACACCTTCAACGAAGTGTACCATCCTGATTTTCCATTGAGGATACTCATCTCTAAAGAGAGTAGGAGGGTTTGATTGAGAGCCAGCACTGAAATAGTTAATAGCGTTTACCATGATAGTTTTAGAGAGAAAAACAGAGTATGATACGAACTAGGAAGAGTATAGCAGTAATGGTCGTAAAGATGAAGAGAGTATGAACAGATGACCAACCAACTAGCTTTGAATCTGTCTTTGAGTGAAGAGTACACCTGTACCCGTTACTATACCAAACAGGTTGATATAGTTTCAGAAAACAGAGTGTGACTGTGAATGGAGTTTGGGACGAAGAACAGACTCAAACTACTACCTTCAATACTGGAAACAAGTATAGAACATGATCCTTTGATATTGAAAATCAAAGTCTGCTCTGATACCAATTGTTGATCCCATTTATGATGTTCTTTAACTTGATTTAACCTTTTACTACACACAAATTAATTAAACAGAGTGTGGAAGCGCTTAAGATGTGTAGAAAAGATTGAACATGCAAGGTAGTAAACATACAAGTAATTAATGAACAGGAAGTAAAGTATTATAAGAAAGTTACTCAAAGAATTGTTTCATTGATTATTGAAAAACACCAAGAACACGCACTGGTATGTGCAAATATGCTCAAGGATTATACAGACTGCTGTTTTTGTGTGTGCTCGTATTTTCACGCTTCTAAACCTCTAAGGTGGTGCTCCCATAATATACAAGAAGGATGCACCCCTTAGTACAAGACAAAGATTGACATTCCATAAACGGAATGCCACCTGTAAAGTAAAACATCGTGGGACGCCCATTACTTGTTCATGCGGATCTTCGTACAGCAGTTCTCACGTGTTGTGCGCGTGGTCTTGTCTTGAGCCATCCTGCAAAACTCCAACACTGACCTCCAGAGGTTAGCCTTCACAGAGGCTCTGTGATCTGAGAATCATCATCAGGTTTGTCCTCTGGGGCGTCTTCTGCGGAGTAGTCTCTGAGCTTTGTATCTTCTGCGGAGACTTTCTAGACAGCAGAGGTTTCTATACTTAGCCTATTTTTTAACACTTCTAAACATGGTAGATGGAGCTAACAAAATGAGTATGTTTACCAGCACAAGCAAGAAAATCAAAATTATAAAGTGTTGGTTGTTTTCTGATGGCTTTCTTTAAGTAATGGGGGTTTTCAAAACCAAGTCCCCCTTTTTCCTTAACATCAGCCTCTTCGTTAGGTGCATTGAGAAAAATGGTTTGATCTGTTTGGCCTCTTGCATAGAGTTTGGCTTCCAGACCATATACTTTCTTATTCAAAAGCTTGTTCTCAACCTGCAATTTATGAATAGTTAGTGCAGATTCTTTTTTCTCAAACTCAGACTTAGAAATTTTATCTTCAAAATCAGAAATCTTCTTTTCAAAACAATCTACTTGAATTTTAGAACCAGAAGTAGACTTACGTAAAGAATCAATTAGATCTTTGTTCCCAATAACGGACTTATTAAGCTCAAAGATCTTATTGTTTCTTTTAGCAACTCTGTCTTTTTCCTTTTTCAGTTTTACTTGAAGGTCATTAAGCTCAACCATCATGGCTTCCATTTTGGTTATGAAATCTTTTTCAGTTAAGTTCATTACCTCATCAGCCGCTTCATCATCTGACTCATCATATTTCACCGCTTTGCCCATTAAGCATATATGAGCAGCTTCTTCTTTCTCTTCCTCTTCACCATCTGAATGATCCAGCCAAAATTCCTCTTCAGCCATTAATGTTATGCCCGCTTCTTGTTGTTTGGCCAATAGCAGTTTGTTCTGATAATACTGGGAGTTGCGAACCTTTGGCTTTCGACATTCTTTAGCAAAATGTCCAATCTTGCCACAGTTGTAGCATTTGATTAGATCATTTGCTGGCTTTTCAGCAACGGTATAACCATTCACAAACTTCTTTCTTTCTTCGGGTTTCTTCTCAACAAATCGGTTTCCTTCTACCCGTTCTTTGTGCTCATGGTTTTTTGAGCTAGATGAAGAGTACCTCTGAGAATTGGATCCCGACTTTTTGTAGAATTTCTTTTGAAATGCACGGGTCAGTAATAACATAGCTTGTTTGAGGCTTTCTCCATCATCACCATCAGATTCAGATTCTGATTCAGAACTTGAAACTACTATCTTCTTTTTCTTCTTCTCTTTCGTTTCTTTCTTCTTTTCTCCGACTACCAATGCTATGGGATCAGGAACTTTCTCTTCCTTCTTTTTGTCAGCTCTTTTCTCTTCCACCTCCTCCTCATTCTGACGCAGAGTCTCGTAAACCTCATGTAACGGTATGTCATTTAGATCCTTCATCTGTTTCATCCTACGTGTATGCTTTTTCCATTCTGGTTGTAGGATGCTCAGGAATTTGACATTGTTCTCAAGTTGCTTCTTTTTCACCTTATTCTTCGACAACTCATTCAGAAGCAAGACAAAACGTTCATAAGTATCTTCCAAGCTTTCATTCTCTTTGGCTTTAAACTCTTCATAACTGTTAATACAGTTAGCCACTGTCAGGATCGAATTCTCAACAAGAATTAATTCTCAGAAACAATATCAAAGAAGTTTGCGGAATAACACTTTGATATTCAATGAAATATTAAATCAATACAGAAAATATGAGGAACAAACTGTAAACTTGTATTGAATGCTTTGAAGTTACAGGATTACACACTCAACCTCAATATTGATGAACAGGCTCAACAATACGAATTCTACTTCTCTAGAATTAGGATCTATGCCTTGAGGTTGATTTCTCTCTTGAAAAACAATTATCAAAAGTTTTTTTTTTATCTATTCTAAACATTCTATACATATACTGATAAAAAGATAATTACAAAGAATAAACAAATCTTCAGTATATCTTCCATGTATATCTTCTAAGTATATCTTCAGTATATCCAGCTGTAGTATTTTCCATCCGGATCTCTTTAGCACCACTAATAATGCTCAGCAGCATTAACTTCATCTAGCAGCATTAACTTCATCTAGCAGCATTAACTGCAAGCAGTACTAACCACTAGCAGTACTAACTAGCTAAGCAGTACTAACTTTGTTCAAGCAGTACTAACTTTAACTAGCAGTAGTAATTCTACTAGCAGTAGTAACACTTAGCAGTATTAATCTTCAACTTGTTCTGGCAGTAGTAACTACATTTATACTAGCAGTAGTAACTACACTTAGTAGAATCTTCAGTTCCCAACAATCTCCCCCTAACTTGACTTTTAGAAGAGAAGTCAAGTTCTTCAGATATTCTTCCAGATGCTCTTTTTGATGCTCCCAAAACTTCCAAAATCATGCTCCTAAGTCTGGATTCAGTCCCAAACTCTGATTGATTATTCTCTGAATTAGGTACTTGGCCATTTCTGAATTTGGTGCACAACCCAACTTCTTCTTTAGCATGGCATGAACCTTCAGTCTGGTGTGATTATATACTCTATCCACTATGAAGTATTCTGTGTGATTTCTATCCAAAGTCACTGCATATACTCCACTAGTTTCATATAGAGTCCAACTTGTGACTTCTTTAAACACACTCTTGATGACCTGGTCCACTTCTTCAGGTTTGAACATCATGCATAGATACTCCATCACCAGTTTTGTAAGAGAAATTCCTGGAGTATTCAGATGATCTGCATACAGCTTAATTCCTATGTCAAACATCTCTTCTATATCAGATCTAGAGCATGTTCTGACAATCTTGACCCAAGTGTTGAATACTTCATACTTATCACCCTTCCTCTTGAGTCTGATGTAATCTTTCCCATCCATTGTCAGTACATCCCAGTGAATGATCTCAAGTGGCTTAACTCCAACAGGTTCTGCAGAAATTGGTTCAGGCACTTTGTCCATCACTACCATATATAAGCTTACATCATCTTTGATTGATGACCCTTGCTGGCTTGATGACTCAGGTGCCACTTCTTCTTCAGCAACATTTTGTTCTTCTTCTACTCTAGGCTTCTTATCTTTCTTTCTTTTGGCCATCATCTTGGTTCTTTTCAAAGTCTTTTGAACCTGTACTAGAGTAGCTTCCTTCTTCTTTTCTTCCTTTTCCCTTGCCATTTCTTTGATAGGAGTTCCCTCTTCACTTTCAGGGAATGGTTGATTCATATCTATATCATTACTCTCCTTGGCCTTCTTTTCAAACTCTACTCTTTTCTTTTCATTGCTCTTCAGATTCCCCATTTCTTTTTCATAGAGCTCTCTGATTTGATCAAAACTCATCTTCACAAACATTTCTTTCTTTACCCCAATTGCACTCCTCAAGAAAGTTATCATTTTGTTTCTTTCCTGAGTGGCAAGGTAAGTTTGTGAAGGTCTTCTTTTCTTTGCACTTGTATTAGCCATCATAGCCTTTCTCAGACTTATAGCCCTTTGTTTAGCCTTTTCAGTTTCAAGCCCCTTTTGATAAGCTTTATTTAGCTCAGCAGCTAAAGCCTTTGCCATTTCCCTGTCCTTCTCCACCTGAGCTCTTTCTTCTTTTTCCAACTCCTTCTGCATTTTCCTTGCTAAAGCTTCATCTGATTCAACCAACCTTTGCTTCTTGATTGGTTGATCAGATTCCACTATCTTTTCTTTTCCCTTATTCTTTGATTCTGCAGCTTTGTCTTTCTGTTCTGATTTTCTGTCTCTCCCTTCATTTATGACCACTCCCTTTGCTTTGGGAGTGTCATTCTTAGCTTTGATTAGCACTTCAGCTACTTCAATTTCTGTTGGTGTTAACTCTGTTACTGCTGCTTGTGAGGTTTCAGCAGCATTAACAGTTTCTGCTTCCTTCTCCCCCTCAACTTCAACTCTTTCTTTATCAATCTCCCCTTCCCTTGATGCTTCTTCCATGTTGATCTCCCCCTTTTTGGGAGCATCAGTCACTGGTTTCCTCCTTCTGAGCACAAATTGTTTCTTCTTCTTTTGCAGAATCAGTTTCCTTACCATTTGTTTCAACTTGATGATTTGTTCTTGTTGTGACAGTACTATGAGTTTTAGCTCTTCTATATCTTTGCCCTGTTTGAGTACATCCATGTTGATGTTGCCCATTGCCTCCATCAATTCATCATAGTTATATCTGTCCTCACCTTCTCCAGGAGTGTTACCCCCTATTGAAGGATCATTGGATCTTTTAGTAGTGGAAGTCTTCTGCCTAGCAGAAGCACTATCCACCCCTGTGGTTTCTTGGCACCAGGGACCTTCAAATGATTGCTCATTCAAAGTTGCCATGGGGGAGGTCTTATTGATGTTACCACTTTCCTCCTCTGTGCTAGCAGGAGTAGTGGCAGCCTCATCACCCATATGCTCTACCTCCTCCTCAGAGAGCACCTCCTTTGGGTTGGGAGACACCCTTGTGGTTTCCCTTTGGATATTCTCTAGGGGAGAATTCTCCCTTAGAGGGCTTAAAGGCTGTGTGGGTGATGGTACAAGAAGGGAAGGAGCCTTCTTTACCTGTTTTCTTTGATAAGTTTGGGTAATTGGAGAGGTTGGTTTTGTAAGAATGGACTGGGGAATTGTTTTTGAGTGAGAAGGTTGGGCTTGGCTAGCAGTGGGATGGTCTAATGAGGGCTTTGACCCTGCTGCCATACCTTCAGTGTTTTGGGACACCACCATCATTGTAGAGAACAATGGGGTGTCAACTCCTTCCGAGTCCCCAGCAGATCTTCTCATATTTGAGAAAACCTTGCCTTTTGGGGGTTTAGGTACATATACCCCAACAGGTTGAGGTATATCCGTCAATTCATGGTTAATTACTTCCTGAACAAATCTGGGATACATAAAGAAACTCTTTTTGTTTCCCATATTTGATACAAGATCACTGAAAATCATCTTTGAGAAATTGTACCTTCTGGATGTAGCCAAGCATACCAAAGCATATGCAATTGGACTGCTGAACTCACTCCATCCAGTGGTCTTTTTGGAGATGCAATGCATCAGGGTATGAACAAGAAAACGCCATTGGGGTGAAAACTTTGCTTTTGAGAATTTGAAAACACCCAATGGGCCTCCATACCCCATTCTAGTAAGATTAGAAAACAGTTCATCATTAGAGATAGACATTATACCAGAGGCATCGTCTAGACGTAGACTGATGCGAATGACTTCTTCAGTAACTGTAAGTGAGTGATCACAGATTCTTGTCTTGATCATTTGCACACCATTTTCCACAACAATGGTTGCATTAGCCCAGAACTGCCTTTGGTGCTCAATGTAGATTGTAGGTGATACAGTAAGAGCATGAGCAATGTGACTTGACTTGAGGAAATCCACAATCTGATGAAATCCTGAAGCTTGCTTTGGCTTTTGTAGCATCGCAATCTCGTTGTGCTCGTCGATGAATGTCATGGATGCCATTGATCTTAGTGAACACTTGCCTGAAAACTTCGAACTTGAGAGAGAAAAGGTTTTGAGCGCAAGAGAACAGTATGCAAAGAGTCGTTATGAACTTTTAGGCGGGCAAAAAGTATTTATAGTATTCGGAATATAAGCAGTATTAACCTAGAGCAGTATTAACTAACTAGCAGTATTAACCGCGAGCAGTATTAACCACGAGCAGTATTAACTGAACTACCAGTATTAACCGCGAGCAGTATTAACCACGAGCAGTATTAACTGAACTAGCAGTATTAACTATTAGCAGTATTAACTGAAAGCAGTATTAACCACTAGCAGTATTAACTACTAGCAGTATTAACTACTAGCAGTATTAACTGAAAGCAGTATTAACTGAAAGCAGTATTAACCACAAGCAGTATTAACCACAAGCAGTATTAACTGAAAGCAGTATTAACCACAAGCAGTATTAACCACAAGCAGTATTAACTAGACTTACTCCTTTTAAACTTGCTAAATACTGAGTACTGCTATGCATATCCTGAAAAGAAGATTAGTAACACCAAGAATAAAAATATACAGGTATAAAACCACTTTTTGAGAAGAAGATTATTCAGAGTTTATCATTCCCACACTTGTTACCAAGAAAGTGAATCTACCCACATCAAAAGCTTTAGTGAATAGATCAGCAAACTGATTATCAGTGTGAACTTTGACAACTTGAATAAGTTTCTTTTCATTACAATCTCTTATAAAGTGATACCTGATTTCAATGTGCTTTGTCTTTGAGTGCTTGACTGGATTATTTACAATGCTAATAGCACTGCTGTTGTCAATAAAGATTGGAGTGTGTAGAAAGGTTACCCCATAATCCAGCATTTGATTCTGAATCCATAAGACTTGAGAACAGCAACTTGCAGCTGCTATGTACTCTGCCTCTGTTGTAGATGTGGATACTGTGGTTTGTTTCTTGCACTGCCATGAGACTAGTCTAGCACCCAAAAACTGACATCCTCCAGAAGTAGATTTTCTGTCCAAGTTTGCCCCACCTAGATCACTGTCTGAGTATGCTATTAGGTCAAAAGGTGAGTTATGAGGATACCAAAGTCCCAATCTGGGTTGCCCTTTGAGATATCTGAATATCCTCTTAACAGCTTGAAAGTGAGATTGCTTTGGCCTAACTTGAAATCTTGCACATACACAGACTGGAAACATAATATCTGGCCTTGATGCTGTGAGATACATGAGAGAGCCAATCATGGATCTATAAAGATGCACATCCATATCCTCCCCCTCAAGATCTGCTGTGATCTGCTTGTGTGTTTCCATAGGTGTGCTGGCAGGTTTTTGAATCTGAGAAACCAAACTTGGTTAGAATATCCTGCACATACTTGGATTGACATATAAAAATGCCATCTGACTTCTGTTGAACTTGGAGTCCAAGGAAGAAAGTAAGTTCCCCCATGGAACTCATTTTGAACCTTTGATGCATTAAATCCTCAAACTCCTTGCACATGTTGTTTCTTGTAGACCCAAAAATAATGTCATCAACATAGATTTGGACCAGCAAGATATCCTTCTTCTTTCTTTTGATAAATAGAGTCTTATCAATGACTCCTCTTTCAAAGTCATTTTCCAAGAGATAGGATGACAGGGTGTCATACCATGCTCTTGGGGCTTGATGTAGTCCATAAAGTGCTTTCTTTAATTTGTATACTCTGTCTGGATAGCTTGGGTTTTCAAACCCTGGTGGTTGACAGACATATACTTCTTCTTCAATTGACCCATAGAGAAAAGCACTTTTTACATCCATTTGGTAGACTTTGAAGTTCATGTAAGAAGCATAGGCTAGGAATAGTCTGATTGCTTCTATCCTAGCTACAGGTGCAAAAACTTCTTCATAATCTATGCCCTCTTCTTGAGTGTAGCCTTGAGCTACCAGCCTTGCTTTGTTTCTTATAACAATACCTCTTTCATCTCTCTTGTTTCTGAAGATCCATTTTGTGCCAATTGCTCTGTGACCTTTAGGAAGGTCTACTAGATCCCACACATCTTGTAGCTTGAACTGTAACAATTCTTCTTGCATTGCTTCTATCCAGCTAGATTCTTTCATAGCATCATGTGCCTTTTTAGGCTCAAGCTGGGATAGAAAACATGAGAGCACTGTATGCTGTTGATCTTGCATTTCCTGAAGCCTGCTTTGATGTCTAGTCATCATGGGAGAAGAGACATCACCTATTATCAACTGTGGAGGATGATTCTTTTGAACTCTTGTGTTATGACTAGGTTCTACATTCAGTCCATCCTCTAGATTAGAGTCATGCAATTCAACTGAAGTGTCTTCAGATGTCACTTCTGATTCTTGAGTCTCCTCATCTCTAGTGTCTTCTTCACTCTGACTTGGTTCAGTAAATGATTCCTTTTCACAGTCTTCAATTACTGTGGGTATGGGAAAAATCACAGATTTAGATATACTTTCTTGAACTTGTGTGATCTCTGATTCTCCACCACCTGTTCCTGTATACTCATTACTAAATCCAAAAGAGTTAGTTAGTGAATCAATGTCAAATAGCCACTGAGGTCCAGACCCAACAGGATTTGGTGTGTTCTCATTGCATTTGACATTGTCACTTTCTTCAATTATTCTAGAAGAAGAGTTAAAAACTCTGTAGGCCTTACTCTGAGATGAATATCCAACAAGAAATCCATCATCTGCTTTGCTATCAAACTTACCTAAGTGAGATTTGGTATTTAGAATTGTACAAGGACACCCAAAAGATTTGAAGAAACCAATAAAAGGTTTTCTTTGATTTAAAAGCTCATATGGGGTCTTGTTCTTTTGCTTGACCACTAGAACTCTGTTTTGGACATAACAGGCAGTATTAACTGCTTCAGCCCAGAATGTAATTGGCAATTTTGAATCAGCCAACAGAGATCTAGCAGCCTCTATTAGTGTCCTATTTCTCCTTTCAGCAACACCATTCTGTTGAGGAGTCCTAGGAGCACTATATTGTCTCTCAATACCTTTTCCTTCACAAAAAGTGTTTAAATCATGATTTTTAAATTCAGTTCCATTATCTGATCTAATGACTTTTACTCTTTGATTAGTTTGGTTTTCAATTCTTAGAATAAAGGATTTGATAAGACCACTTGTTTCATCCTTAGTCCTTAGAAAATATACCCAAGTAAATCTGGAGTAATCATCAACAATAACCAAGCAGTAAGATTTCTTGCCTATACTCATAACATTTGTAGGACCAAACAGATCCATATGCAATAACTGGAGACAAGAAGAAACAGAATTTAACTCTTTGGTCTTATGAGAAGTTTTGTGTTGTTTGCCTTTAAGACAAGCAACACAATGATCATCACATGAAAAGACTTTTGAAGGTAAACCTCTTACAAGGTTATTTTTAACAAGATTGTTCATAGTCTTGAAATTCATGTGACACATCCTTCTGTGCCAAAGGGAGGATTCATCTATAGAAGCTTTTGAAACAAGACAATTTAAAGATGAATCACTATCAACATTGTCCAAATCAAGACAGTAAACATTGTCCTTCCTTGGAGTTCTAAGTAGTATCATGCTTTCATCAACTACCTTGAACCTTGGAGCAAGAATCATACACTCAGTATTAGTAAATAATATACTATGTTGTTTGTCACAAACCTGTGATACACTTAACAGGTTGTACTTTAATTGATCAACATAGTAGACATCCTCAAATGTCATCTTACCTTTGGTGACATTACCTTTTCCACTTATCTTACCACCAGTAAGATTGTCTCCAAATGCAACATGTCCTCCATTAATTTGCTTGAAATCCTGAAGGCATGACATGTTGCCAGTCATGTGCCTAGAGCAACCACTATCAACATGCCATATGATCTTTCCCTTGAGCTGTTGGTTGCCCTGCACATTAAATAAATCAATTAGTATGATTGGGGACCCAAGCCAAAGTGATCTTGGGTCTTCCTTTCTCATCAAAGTATTTACATTCCTTTTTAATGAGGTTTTTAAACTCAGAGCACTCTTTATTAGAGTACTTTGTCAATATGATTGGCTTAGCAGAATCAACACTGGAAGCAGTACTAACCTTAGAAGTACTAACAGAGTTAGCAGTACTAACAGGTGTAGCAGTACTAACAGGTTTAGCAGTACTAACCTTGTTAGCAGCATTAACATTGTTAGCAGTAGTATTACTTCTAGCAGCACTATCATTGTCAGCAGCACTATTTGTGGTAGCAGTACTAACAGTTTTAGTGCTTTTAGGAATCCACATATTGACACTTTCTTTAACAGAATACTTTTTCTTCATGTGGCTTTTAGTTTTAACAGTTTTCTTAGCCACATGGTTCTTTTCAATTTTCTTATAACCAAAGGGTTTTTGCATGGATCTTTGGAAATTCATTCTTTGGTTCATAGGATTGAAATAACAGAATTTTGCAAGATGATTCAATTTGCCACAGATAAAACAAGGTTTTGGTCTATTGATTTTATTCAGATCAACCCCTTGTTTATGTGCCCATTGATTATTCCAGTTTCTTTGATTTCCCCTCTTTTTGTCCTGTTTTTGGGGCTCATTCTTCTTACAAGCACACTGTTTGCAAGGACCTGGATTCACAACTGTGGTCTGTTTATAATGGACCTTACCAGACTTTTCCTCTGTCTTCTCTATGTTCTTGGATTTGATCCAAGCCCTTCCACAATCCTCATTGGTGATAATGTTGTTTTCTATAGAAGTCTCACCACTCACCTTGTTCTTCTTACTCTTGCCAACCTCTTTCTCAGTCTTATCCTCAACAATTACCTCATCTAAGGGATCTATTTCAGTGGCTCCCTCAGGCAAGTCCTTCCTATCTTTGGTGTCTAACAGGTCTGAAGTAGGAGGAATGTAATTGTTGTTATATGGTGGAGGTGTGGCATTATACCCAATTCCTCTTCTTAATTTATCATGAATCTGATTTTGCAGTAAGGAGTCCATTGCTTTAGAAGCATTGGAAAACTTTTCTACATCAAGCTTAACCTTGGTTAACTCCTCTTTCAGTTTTTCACTCTCCTCTTTAGATTTGGTCAGTTTAAGTTCTAAATCCTTTTTCTCCCACTGCCAGTAATTAGTGTCATATGAGTGTTGTAGTTCATTGGCTTGAAAACCTTTGATTTGATCTTCAAATCTCTCTACTATCCTCACATAGTCTTTTATATCCTTTTCTAGTCTCTTCAGGTCATCACTCATCTTCTGATTGTGATCCCTGTACCTTTTAACAGTGTCTATGCAAGTTTTAGAGCAGAGATTAGAACTTACCTCAGATGGGAGATCAGATACTTTAGCCATAAGAGCTTGATTCTGAATAGCTTCTTCTGCTTGATCACTCCAATCAAACCCCATTCCTTGTTGAGAAACAAGGGCTTGAGCAGAGTTTCTGTTGTTATTGAAGCTTCCAGATTGAGCTTGTTGATGGTTGTTGTTGTGAGACATTCCACTTCTGCATTCTCTAGCAAAATGTCCCTTCAGATGGCATTTGTAGCATTCTACCTTTGATTTATCAAACCCTGCTCCATCTTCTCTTCTTTGTGAGAAGTTGTTTCTTCCAGTCCTCTTTATAAACTTTTTAACCCTCATGGAGAGCATGGCCATCTGCCATTTAATATCCATCTCTTCCAAATCATCAGGATGAAGTTGTTCTAAGTCATCATTGATCAGAGAAGAATTTCCATGATTAGAAAGAAGAGCTTCAAATACATAATCAGTGCCTTTATCTAAATTTGATCCATTAGCAGCATTAACTGATTCAGGGTTAGCAGTAGAATCAATTGATGCTGATAGGAGTGCAGCATTATGAACATATCCAGAAGGCTTCTTCTTTGCCTCCACCTCAGCTTCAAATACTCTAAGATCATTGTACAGATCATCAAGTTCTTTGTCTTCCAACTGATCATTCTGTCTGAATGACACAGTGTACATGGTCCATTCATCTCCAAGGGACCTTAAGAACTTTCTGTTCACATCATCTTGATCAATCTGTACTCCCATAGTAGCTAGTTCACCAATTAGTTTATTAAACCTGTCAAAAGTTTGAGTCATGGACTCATTCTTAGTTGAGATGAAGTTTTCATACTGTTGTTTTAAGATTGCCTTTTGATTTCTCTTGGTACTTTTAGTACCTGAGAATCTCTTCTCTAGAGCATTCCAGAGCATCTGTGCATCAGTACAATTGCAGAATTGGTGTTGATACTCATTTGGAATGGCCAAGAGCAGTGTGCTCAAGGCTTTCATCTCTGTCTGTCTTGATTTCCTGTCTGTATCTGTCTTTGGAGGAGTTCTTTTGCCATCTTCACCAATCTTTCCTCCATCAGATGGGCCATTCTCAATGATGTCCCACATTGAGTAATCTGTGAGGAGAATATATTGCTTGATTCTGATTTTCCACATGTCAAATTCATTGGATCTGAGCATTGGAACTTTTGAGACCAAAGTACTGCTTGATTCTGTAAGATTTTCCATGATGAATAACTGTTTCTGAGAGAATTTAGCTCTGATACCACTTGTCAGGATCGAATTCTCAACAAGAATTAATTCTCAGAAACAATATCAAAGAAGTTTGCGGAATAACACTTTGATATTCAATGAAATATTAAATCAATACAGAAAATATGAGGAACAAACTGTAAACTTGTATTGAATGCTTTGAAGTTACAGGATTACACACTCAACCTCAATATTGATGAACAGGCTCAACAATACGAATTCTACTTCTCTAGAATTAGGATCTATGCCTTGAGGTTGATTTCTCTCTTGAAAAACAATTATCAAAAGTTTTTTTTTTTATCTATTCTAAACATTCTATACATATACTGATAAAAAGATAATTACAAAGAATAAACAAATCTTCAGTATATCTTCCATGTATATCTTCTAAGTATATCTTCAGTATATCCAGCTGTAGTATTTTCCATCCGGATCTCTTTAGCAGCACTAATAATGCTCAGCAGCATTAACTTCATCTAGCAGCATTAACTTCATCTAGCAGCATTAACTGCAAGCAGTACTAACCACTAGCAGTACTAACTAGCTAAGCAGTACTAACTTTGTTCAAGCAGTACTAACTTTAACTAGCAGTAGTAATTCTACTAGCAGTAGTAACACTTAGCAGTATTAATCTTCAACTTGTTCTGGCAGTAGTAACTACATTTATACTAGCAGTAGTAACTACACTTAGTAGAATCTTCAGTTCCCAACAGCCACTTTCATCTGATTCCCGACCTTGGATCCCATCATCATCTTTTGCAGTTGATCCCACATCTTCTTAGCATTTGCCTTGTAGCTATCAATCTTGATGTAAATCTCATTAGGAATGCTTTGAAGAACTAAGGACCGTGCTTGTTTATCTACTTTAAATCGGCTTTTCGGCTCTTCAGAATACTGGGCAAAATTCAATGGAACTGTTCTCATCTTCTGTACTCTATCCTCATCTCTATCCCCACTGTCTGAGGATTCATCATCAGGGATTTGAACAGTAGGTGGAATCATTGGACCTTCTGTAATTGACAGTAGTATATTCTCCACATTCGCATGTCTATCCACAAAATCCAGAAATCTGTCTTTCCATTGTTCATATTCTCCTTTGAACAGTACTGGAGGTTTGACATCAGTGCCGATAAAAAGAGCATCTTTAGAAGTCATCTTGAATGAACGTGTTTGAGAAATATATGCAATAAGAAACTAGAAACTGATCGTTAGTCCAAATGAAACAAGAAAAATACAAAAATCTTGAAAAATATGTAAAACACAGAAATTCTCTAAGGACTGAAACAAAAAAATCACAAAAATACAACAAGTGAGACTAGCGCAAACTTTGATATGCGCTAAGAGTAGGTGGCGCAAACCACACTTTGCGCGACACAAGGCTGACGTAAACCACACTTTGCGTGACGTGAAGAATGCGCAAACGATAAACTTCGCGTTTCAAGTTACTAGCACAAAATACACTTCGCGTGACACCAAGTTGACGCAAGACTAACTTTGCGTTACACCAAGCTGACGGAAATCACAACTTCTCGTTAACTAATGATAACGCAAACACCAACTTTGCGTTAAAAGATGTTGACGCAAAGTATACTTCTTTCTGAACTCAATCACTTCAACTTTGCGTTTATCGACTCTGGCGCAAACTAACTTTTCGCTTCTTGTTGATTGCGCAAATGTCACTTTGCATTTTTGGTTGATGACGTAAAGATCAAGTTGCGTTTCCTGTTGATGACGCAAACCTTAGAATAATCACTTGGTCATTCTCTCGATGAACTCACGCAAACTGTGATGAACTCGCGCAAACCTTGACGAACTAGTGCAAACTTTAGATCTCACGCAAACCTCTAAACTCGATCAAATCTTCTTCAAAAACTCATCTAGACCTCGAATTCTTATTCGAAACTTTAACAATTTGCTCGCCTAAACATCTAGAACACAATTCTAGCAACAAATTTCGATTAAAAACACAAAAACAATACAAATTGATTCGAATACAATGTAACGAACTCGTGAAACACAAACTCAACAAAATTAACAAATTCAAGAAAATTACAGTGCAATTAACAAATCTATCCAAACAGACTCGATCGATAACACTATATGAACAACCATGATCGATTACAACTTCTAATTCGCACAAGAACTCGAAATTGATTTTGACTTTTTACGAACACAGAATCGACTTTCTAAATTTTCTTGATTTCGATTTGGATCTGCTCTGATACCAATTGTTATTCCCTATTTCTAGATTCTAATCACAAACAAATCAACAAACAAGATTTATGAATCAATTACCTGTTTGATTTCAAATTCAAACTCAACGATTACAAACTCTCTTCTCTCTAGAACTCTCTTTCTCTCTCTACAGATTTCTCTCTCTAAAACGTATTCTCTCTTTAGAACACCTTCTATTCATACAACTACTAAAAACAGAAATATAAAACTATTTATACCTACATCTAAAATACAAGGAAATTAAACAAAATACAAATACAATACACTTTGACTTTTATTACGAAAGACTTTGACTTTGATAAGAGTTGACTTTCTCAGCTTTGATTTCTTGAACTTTGACTTTTGTCTTCTTGATCTTGTATCCAACATATTTCATGCTCTAAAATTGTACAATTTGTTGTTGTCTCAACAAGTTTACATACTTTGAGCCTACATGGAAAAGCAATCATCTGTGCTTAATTCTTTCATACACATGCACGAGCACACAGAAATTTGTTTTCTGTCAGAACGTTCATAGATAATCATGTGTTATTCGATGATTGAATGGAAGTCCTGGGGAGCCAACATCAAAACCAGCTCCTTATATAGTAATTTTGTGTTACTCAGTGATTTTGTGTTACTGACAAGCATTTTAACTGAGTCATTTGTTGATTCAGGGTTACCACATTTTTCTATTATTTGAATCTGAAAAGATTGAAATAATCACTCTTTCCATTTGGAGAGACTGCTCTTATTTCCACACAGGAATCTATACATGAAGACAGTGCTTAATTGAAGTCTATAAAGACAAGGGGGAGATTGTTCTGATATGTTTTGATGATGATGATTCTCACCACTCATCAAAAAGGGGGAGAATAATCAACAAGGGAGAATACAAGAAGA
This sequence comes from Arctium minus, assembly GCA_954870635.1. Classification (NCBI taxonomy): domain Eukaryota; kingdom Viridiplantae; phylum Streptophyta; class Magnoliopsida; order Asterales; family Asteraceae; genus Arctium; species Arctium minus. The sequence goes on from OX941081.1 coordinate 152,113,344, forward strand.
TTGTTGAAGTTTTCAAAGATGTCAAAGTGTCGGAACTTATTTGATCTATTAAAAGCCTGACTAAAGATGATCGTCAGAAGGAGACTTCAAGTAAGAGAAAGATGAAGACTGAAAGCTACAAGTTTTTGAAACGTCATATCCAAAGATATCTGAAGTTTTCAAGAAAAGTGAAGACCCGAAGACTATTGCCAAAATTTTTTTAATCTTGAATCCAAAGGGGGAGATTGTTGGATCATAAATTGTATTCAAGATTAAAGTTAAAGTTAAGGGTTTAAATTGTAATTGTGTTAAAGTAAATTAGAGAGTCTAATTAGTATTTAATTGATAGTTAGTTGTTATTGGGCCCAAGCCCATTAGGCCTTAAACGCCTAAGTATTTATAGTTTTGGTTAATTAGGTTTTAGGGCGAACTCTGATAATCCTCATAATAATTGTTTAGAGGCAACCCTATTTTCTCTGTAATCCTATATTCAAGGTATCAAGAACCACAAGGTTTTCATTGATTATTCAAGGGATTGTGGTATGTTATTCTGATCTTTATATCTCTTGATCTTTATTGTGTATGTGTTTAATTATCAACTAGAATATTGGGTTAACATGAACATACTCAGTACTTAATCGCTGATAGTGTAACACTAATACATACAGATGTAAAACGTAATTTTCCCAAAGTATTACAGCGGGTCATTATCAAATCACTGAGAGAATTTGGATCAACAATTCCATAGGTATTAATTGATCTGACACCGTACACTTGCGGTTCGTAAAAGGGGTAGTGTAAACCTGCCCTATCATATATACATGTATGTGTGTATGTATGTATGTATGTATGTATATATATATATATATATATATATGTATATGTGTGCCTATATGTTTTGTGTCTATATGTTTATGTGCATGTATGTGTGTTGGTTGCTAACCGTATATGGTGGATCTATATATTTTATGCGTATTTATCACACACACACACACACACACACACACATATATATATATATATATATATATATATTTATGAGGTAGGTCCATACGAGAACATATCAATTTAAGAGAAGACGAGAACAGTCGGGTACATACAAAAGTATATATGATTCATGTACAAAATCATATATGATTTACACGACTTTGTCGCGACTTAAGTCTCGATCAAAGTCGCGTGTGTTCATTTTTTGGCCGTTAATGCAGAATCATATATGATTCTGAACATGATTTGTTGTTTTCTTGTTTTCTTAAATAGTTTGTGTTCTCATTTGAACCTTCATGTATATATATATATATATATATATATATATATATAGGATTAGGTTCATTTGAGAAATGCTAAAAATATTAGAAATAAAGAAATGATCCTAGACCTTTATCTTTTCAACATTTGCGGCTTTGACCGTGAAGCACCGGACAATTTCTTGTGTGGTACGTAGAAGATAGAGGGGTAGTTTCATAAAATACGTGAAATGAGTTCATATATGAACCTGTATGATTCACATATGAATTATATGTTCATATATGAATCAGCGTAATTCACATATGAACTCTTTTAACTGATTCATATATGAACCTTTGTGATTCATATATGAACTATACGTCATATATGAATCATTTAATTAGTTCATATATGAATATGTTAATTAGTTCAACTGATTCACATATAACCTACAGTTAATTAGTTCATATGTGAATCAGTTAATTGGTTCATATATTAATCAGTTAAAAGAGTTCATATGTGAATCACACTAGTTCACATATGAACATATAGTTCATATGTGAATCATACAGGTTCATATATGAACTTGTCTCGTGTATTTGTAAAAATTACGAAACTGTCATATTTTTGGAATAGCCGCAACTTTTGACCAGTCAAAGCCGTAATTGTTGACCAGTCAAAGACGCAATATTTGACCTGTCAAAGCCAATCTTGACCGAATGAAAGGCTACGATTACTTCTTTCATTCTCATATATTTAACATTTCTCAAATGAAACTCTCCCAATATGTATATATATGTATGTATATATATATATGTATGTATATATATGTATATATATGTAGGGAGAGGTTCATTTGAAAAATGCTAAATATATGAGAAATAAAGAAGTAATCCTAGCCTTTCATTCGGTCAAGATCTGGTCAAATATTGCGTCTTTCACTGGTCAACAATTACGGCTTTGACTGGTCAAAAGTTGTGACTATTCCAAAAATAAAAGGACAATTTTATACTTTTTACAAATACATGAGACAAGTTCATATATGAACCTGTATGATACACATATGAACTTTTTTAACTGATTCATATATGAATCTTTATGATTCATATATGAACCAATTAACTGATTCACGTATGAAGTAATTAACTGTAGGTTCATATGTGAATTAGTTGAACTTATTAACAGATTCATATATGAACTAATTAATTGATTCATATATGAACGTATAGTTCATATATGAATCACAAAGGTTCATATATGAATCAGTTAAAAAAGTTCATATGTGAATTACACTGATTCATACATGAACATATAATTTATATGTGAATCATACAGGTTTATATATGAACTCGTCTTGCGTATTTTACGAAACTATCCCTCTATTTTCTACATACCACACAAGGAATTATCCGGTGCTTCACAGTCAAAGCCGCAATTGTTAACCAGATAAAGGGCTAGAATCATTTCTTTATTTCTCATCTTTTTAGTATTTCTCAAATGAACCTAATCCTATATATATATATATAAGGGGTGGTATCAATTGGAAACCAAGTTTTATTGGAAACTTTGGAAACCAAATTTCAGCCATTGATCTTTATAATCAATGGTTAAAATTCATTTGAATTATATATGGTAGTAAATTAATTAATTTATTAATAATAAATAAAAATAATAGATGAAAAGGGTAAATATGTCTTTTGATTTTGTCTCAAATATGGCAAAAAAGATTTATTTTATTTAGATTACTTGAAACCAAAATAAAATTACCCACACAATCTAAATTTGGTTATTTTTTTTACTATGAAAACGAGGAGCATTTATCTTTTCATCAAAAAAATTAATTTTCTTTTAAAATGTAAGAAAATATTTTTTTTAATTTCATTTTATTATAAAATTTCCCACGCAATCTAATATTGTGATGAAACAGAATGAATTTGTGCATTACAGATTTCATTGGATTACAGATTTCATCAGGTTCATCGTGTTATCATTATTGTTTCATAATGAAAATAGATTCATCAGGTTCATCGTGTTAGCATTATTGTTTCATAATGAAACATGATGAATTTGTGCCATTTTTGTTAACTTCCCATTTTTGTTTCATTACATGTTCAGTTGCATATCCGTATAAGAAAATAGATTCATCAGGTTCATCGTGTTAGCATTATTGTTTCATAGAAACATGATGAATTTGTGCCATTTTTGTTAACTTCCCATTTTTGTTTCATTACATGTTCAGTTGCATATCCGTATATGAAAATAGATTCATCAGGTTCATCGTGTTAGCATTATTGTTTCATAATGAAACATGATGAATTTGTGCCATTTTTGTTAACTTCCCATTTTTGTTTAATTACCTGTTCAGTTCCATATCCGTATATGAAAATAGATTCATCGGGTTCATCGTATTAGCATTATTGTTTCATAATGAAAATAGATTCATCAGGTTCATCGTGTTAGCATTATTGTTTAATTATTACCATATATAAGCTAAATTGAAAGTAAACAATTTCCTTAAATTAAAGATATCATTTTTAAATTAATCAATTATTATTATTACCATATATAAGCTCAATTAAAATTAAATAATTATTAATATAATAATAATAATAATAACAGTTACCATATATATTATTAAATAATGTAAAAGACAAAAATAACCTTTTCAATTAAAAATAAAAATAAAAAAAAGAAATTCACTGATTGGTTGATTTCGGTTTCTAAAGTTTCCAATGTAAAACTAGTTTCCAATTGATCGCTCTCCTATATATATATATATATATATATATATATGTATATATATACATATATACATATATATATATATATGGGTCCCTAATTTTGCTAACCAAATAAAAAGTATAAACTTTGTTAATCGGGTTATTTTTGTCTTTTTCATATATTGATACCACATTACTTAAATATCTCATTCATTTAATTATTACATTCTTTAATTATGGCGTTCCTTAATTATCCCATTCACAAAAATCATTGTTTTCACCTATGAACTTTAAATAAAAAAATATTGTTTCACTTATGAACTTTAAATAAAAATCATTGTTTTTCACTTACTGGTTTCGTGAACATTATGGTTTTACCTTTAAACAAAAACCATTAAATATTATTATTGATTATCTTCTAAAAACAAAATATAATTATTTTCAAAATATAAGAAATTATTTAAATTTTATAATTGATTATCTTTCAAAACTAAAATAATTATATATAACAAATATAGAAACGATTTATTCCAAAAATGCCCTTCATTTAATATCATTAATATGTTTTCTTTTTTATCATATTATAACCTTCTATTTAACCACAACCATTGATCAAAAAATTGAAAGCCTCAAGTCGGCTAACAAGGTTAACATTAGTTACTTGGTTAATTAATGCTTGTGACTCTCTATCTCTCTCTCTCTCTCTCTCTCTATATATATATATATATATATAGTAATCGTAGATTTTCAGGCTAGCTTACGTGCACCGACTAATCCCCTGAGCGACCACAAATGGCCTAGAGTCATTACAGGTAAACCTCCATGACCACTCCATGAGCACAAGGGTTGGTCCTATATATGTATATGCATATGAATTTCAGTAAAACTCTAAAACTCGGATTTGTTCCTTAACATAACGTTTTTGGTCCTCCTTCTAACCGTTGTTAACTCTTTTCGTTAAGTACAATTTGATCAGGGGTATTTTAGTCATTTTAAACCTAGGTCTTATGACCAAAATATCGACATTTATCTGTGTGGTGGCATGAATGAACAAAAAAAGTTTAAAATGACTAAATTATCCCTGATTTAACTAGACTTAACGAAAAAAAGTTAACCACCGTTACGAGGAGGGACCAAATCCGTTATGAAATGCATGTAATTTCATAATGGTTTTGGTTCCTTATCCTAATTGACGTTAACTTTTTTCATTAAGTCCAGTTAAATCTGGGGTATTTTAGTCATTTATCCTATGTTTAAGAATAAAATAATTTTAAAATTAAATATTATTTAATAATTTAAAACTAAATATTATTTAATAATTTATAATTCAGTATTGTTTAAGAATTTATAATTAAGTATTGTTAACTATTTTTAATTAAATATTATCTAATAATTTATAATTAAGTATTAATTAATAATTTATAATTAAGTATTAATTAATAATTTATAATTAAATAGTCTTTAATAAATTATTAATATAAAATAATAAATTATTTTAATCTAATAAATTTCAAGCCACCGACGAATCTTCGATGAAAAAACGGATCTCGCTAATCCAGTCTATTATTTTGTTTGAATAGTCCAGGTAGTTGACTACAGGATCAAATCCTTTGCCTTTGCGTGAAACTTTCACTATATGTCAAAGGAATAGCTTAAACGGGATTTTCGTCGGAGATCCGTCGGTGGTTTGAAAATTTCAATAAAAAAGTGGGCTCCTAATCTATTTGTCGCCTCCTCCAAACACGGAAGCACATAAAAGAAATCCTCAAGGTGAAACCCCCTATCGATGAAGTCTGACCGCTGTCGTCTCATTCACCACCACCACTGCCAACATCTCCTCCACCACCACCACTGTCGTCGACTACTCCCACCACCACCACTATCGATTGCACATCACACAACCACCACTGTCAACTCCTCCCACCACCATCACTACCGATTGCTATTTGTTATATGAAAATCAAATGAAGCAAATTCCGGATTTGTTGAAGTTTCAAAATCCTTGATTTCAGAGTTTGCGTTGAATTTAATTTTGACATATTGAAAGCTTGACCTTCCAAAAGTCTAATTTGTTCCCACAGCTTTTTGTTTTCTTCCAAACTTGTATCAAGATCAAATTCCATACAAAGTCTTCATTATCTAATTCTTCAATTATATTTTTCACATCCAAAATCTCTTTTTATATAACTGAAATTTTATCAAACTCATAATTTTGCTCAGACTTTTCAGATTTAGGATCATCGACAGACTTTGACACACAAGAAATATTCTCAATATTTGTAGATACTAATGTTTATGTTGACTTTGTCTTACATGATTTGTAGATGCTAGTTACTTTCTTTATTTGTTTGTTATATATGTATTCGATCTACCATATTTAAACTTCAATGTTTAATCCAAGATTGTTTCGCCATCAATTTTGGTAAGGGTCACTAGCTATTTTGTGTTAATTTCACTTAACGTGTGTAAAGTTCGTAAATTTATTTGTTTCAAGATCTTGTGATGACAAAACCCAACATAAATCGATATATTATTTGTTGAGTTGGGACCAATGTAAGAACAAATGATATTTGACATAGAGTTCATATGTTATTCATGGTTTGAAAATCCTTTTGAAAATTCTTTTAGCACAGACCAACATCAAACAAATGATGTTGGTTTTGCAATTTTTGCATATAATATTGATATTGAGACTTGAATTTTTTAAAATGCTAGTATTTGGTAAATTTACATTGATATGTTATTTATTTACAAGTACTACTTGCCTTGAGGGGAGGTCACCATAGTCACCACACATGAGCATCATGATGTATCAGATAACGAAGTTAGCAACGAGGAAGATGTATCCAATAAAGAAGCTAGCCGTCGAGGATGAATAATTTGAAGACATAGATGATGATTCAGATATCGAAAAGGAACTTATGTTATCTGATCATTCGCCTGATGACTATCATGTCTTAGTTATGCAGACAATATTTCATAATGGTTATATATTTGTGTTTGTATGTAAATGAATTATATCTTTGTGTTTATACACTTATGGACATCTAAATCTTCTCTAAATTATTTTAAAGATATATGATGATGAACTGTTGTACATTTATGCATTTACATCTATTGTTTGACATTCAGAATAGTCAAACCATTTTCTCCTTTCAGATGAAGGGACATGGTAGTAGGGGTAGGAGTAGAGGCTCTAGCAGGGGCAGTAGCAGCTCTGTTGGACGTGATGACCCCCACGCTGACGAGTCTGACGATTACGTCGGTAACACTTTCATCGAGGGACTGGAACAACTCTAGCAAGGGGAATAACGTGGTTATGACCCCGTCTTCTAGATCGGGGTCGAGGGTTACAAGCCCCAATACTTCGACGCAGACGCCTCGTCATTTGAGTTAGCGATCGGATGTCCGGGTGACATGCGACGGGTAAGTAGATGTGGTATAAGGTTTTAAACTATTACTCCCTTCGTCCCAAAATAAGTGTCCACAATTGACTTGGCACACAATTTTAGACATGCATAATTATTACACATTTTTGTTATCAAATGACATCTTTACCCTTATTTAATTTTTCTCTCTCTTCACACCTCTTATATATTTGTGCATTAATTAAGGGTAAATGTGGGAATTTAGTTATCTACTTTTTTAAGTGAACACTTATTTTGGGACAAACATAAATAGAAATGTGGACACTTATTTTGGGACGGAGGGAGTACATAATAAACTGATACTAGTGTCTTTTTTGTTGTATATTTTTCAATTGTGAAGGTTTGGAAACACACATGTTGTACGGGAGGTCACCTCCATCTTGCGGTCTATGATCGTTGGTCCGTGGGCTTACTACGGGGATGTCCATGACTCACACCTTGCGCTAATGTTTGAGCGTTCTTGGGTTTGTAATTTAGTTCATACAAACTATTTGTTTCAAATTTTTTACTTAATATAAACAATGTGTATGCAAGGGAAGTTTAGTTGGGAGTCTCATTTGGAGGCGGACATATTATATGCCTTATATCGTACCCTGTGGTATAGGTATGCGGACTATATGAGGGATGCCCATAAATGGGCCAGAAAACGAGCTTTAGTCGTCGATGGTGTACAGTTAGATGGTCTATACTTCACGCCGCTTAGGGCACATCACTAGGATTGGATCCTAGAGGCGTATTGGCTGGAAATGATTGATCACGTATGTGTGGTTGAATCTTTGTATCTGCTTGTAATAGTTTTAATTTGATATATGTGTTATGTATTAATAGGTGTGGGATATTGATGCATTCATGCGTCGGCCAATAAGGCCAATCCTACCCCCAGTATGACAGGATGTGATCCGAGCACATCGGGGGATCTATTAGTGCTGCTTAGCATCGAGATCGCTTCGTAATTTATCATATATTATACTAAATGTATAGATTTTATGAATATATATATATATATATATATATATATATATATATGATTTTGTTATCTACTAACATCTTAATTTGTCTATTATAGAGAGATGCATAGGGCCGTGAGCCCACTACTGGTGAGCTTTTTGCGAGGATGCATTACAGCAACATGAAGCATGTATCGGGTGCGACCATTCCTCCCACGGATCATCCGATCTATGTTTACTCGGAGGCGGATCATGTGGCGGTAAATTCAATTTTCATAATGAATTTTTATTTGTTTTATAGGATAGATAACTATTTATTTGTTTAGGCTGCCATTGTTGGGCAGATGATTTTGTATGATTGGTTAGTTTTATAGGATAAATAACTATTTATTAGCTTGGGTTGCCATTGTTGGGCAGACGATAAGATTGTTTTGTTAAAAACAGGTACCAAATATGTTTGAATTATAGTCGTTATGCTATTGAATTTTCTACATGTTAATTAACACATTGCTTTGGTAAACCGTAGGAGATGTATTCACGTCTTGTCGATGAGACATACGTCGGCTTATATCCCAGCATCATTCCTTCTGATGACGTAGAGTTGTGAGAGTATAGGGTCGGAGGACAGCGCAAGGCCACATTGTGTGTCCCACAGAATACGCTCTCACAGTATTTCTCTCACAAGACAATACGCACACCACTCTTCTAATGATTCTACAAACGAAAACACTTATATAGAAAATACTCTTACAACACGGAAACACTCACAACATTAGAACTTTGACTTTGACTTTATTACAAAGACTTTGACTTTTAGCATGAAGGTTTGACTTGAGCTCTTTGACTTGACTTTTATCTTCAGTCTTTTGTGATCTTGTATCCAACATATTTTGTGCACTAACAATCTCCCCCTTTGGATTCAAGATCATCTTCCAAAAAGATTTGCAATACAATCTCCCATTTACCATAAATTTATACAATCTCTTTCTTTGTAAAATTATTTCACAAATTTAATCTCCACCTTTGATTTAGAAACAGATCATCTCCTACTTTTGGATAAACAAAATTATCTTTCAGTAATCTCCCCAAAATCTTTGAACAACATCTTTTTCAAATAAGCTTTAACAATCTCTCCACAAGGTTGTAAAAGCCTCTTTCAGACCTCAGAAAGAAATTATCTTCTGATTTAGCTCAATTTGCTTTAGCAGATAATCTTCAAAGAAAATTTCAGTAAATTTCAGCGAACATTCCACAATCTCTGAACTTTCTCTTTCAACACTGTACAATCTCTTCAAAACTTACATTCTTTGACAAAATTCTTGTAACGAACTTTCTTCAAATCGTCTTTCTTGAAATAATTTCTCTCTTAAATTCCTTTCATTTTTCTTGAGTCTCTACAAAACTGTTCTTTAACAAACATTTCTTGAAAATAACTTCTCCCCCTTTTTGATGATGCAGCACAGAAATCATCAAAACTTTACCAAGAAATGTCATTAATCTTTCCTGACCATTGATCTGTATCACATGAGCTTCTGATCATTCGTCAATTCATAATGTATTCATCCGAATTTTTTCAAATTAAGACAAGCAAGAATGTAACACCTGAATCAACAAATGAATCAGTTAAGATGTCTGTCAGTAGCACAAAGCCACTGTGTGTAACAAATACACATTGGAAAGGAGCTTTTTGATGTTCATTCCCCCAGGTCTTCCATTCAATCATCGAATAACACAAGGTTAAAATATGAACGTTTAGACAGAAAAACAAATTCTCTGTGTGTTCGTGCTTGTGTATGAAAGAATTAAGCATGATGATTGCTTTTAATAATAGGCTCAAAATGTGTAAACCATTTAGACAACAATAGTATTACACGGACTCAATTGTGCATGATCGAAGTGCAAAGGTGGGCCAGATTTCCTTTTGTTTCCATATCCAGATTTTCCAAATGAAAATCAGATAGATTATGTGTTGCATCCCCAGAAAATTTTTGAAACATCTTCTTTTTAAGAAAAAGATGAGTAGTTGGTGGGGTTAAGTCAAGAGTTGGCATGGGCTAGTTACCTGTTTCAATGATGTTCACGTAGAATTATGAAACAACAGTAATGTGGCTACCCGACTCAGAAAAAGTTGGTGCAGATTTTGATATTCTTTTACTCTGATCTCTCACCCTCTTTCTTTTTAACATTGAGCTCACTTCTAACCAAACTCTCTTTTCATTTTACCTCATCACACATACCCACAATCAGATATTTTGACTCCTCGCCTCTCGATCACTCAAGAATAACTTCTTGGGTAGAAAACACTAGTTATCGTGAATCCATAGAAGTTCTGTTAAGCTCACACAATTCCCATGTAATTGTCCTATAAGCAAAGTTTTGCTCAAATGGTTTAACTTTGCAGTTATAGTACATAATGAAATACATGTCAGATGTATGTATGCTCATGAAGATAATCATGAAGATTTGAGCATGTTAATCAAGGAAGATATTTCAAAACAAGTATATTGAATAAATGAAATGAATACAAGAAACTTGTTTGAAAATCTGACATTGTATGATAAGATCAAATATGAATGATTTATCAATCAAGGTTTAGGTCATGAAAAATTGGATGTTGTCTATAAGAACAATTATAGACATTCTTGAAAGAAACATTTTGAATCAATCAACGCTCAACTAGCAAAAAAGTTCAAACGGGGTGTCTTACCATCGAAAATATGTTTCAATATGAGACATGGTAAGAACTTGGTCAATAAAAATACTAAACCGGTGTGTATGAATACTTGACAGTATATGGAAAAGATAATACACAAGTATTTATCTTCGGAAACACATGGCTAGTTAATCATTAAAGAACATGTAAATTGAAAACATTTAAAATCACACTTCTAAATTCATGAAATCATTTTGAGAATAGAGAAGTGGTTTGAACATTTAAGAACATGTTTTTATATCTGAAAGTTGTCCTTCTTTCAGACATGTATGAGATTAAGTTTAGAATGATCCTTACGCTCAGCTTAAATCTCATAAAGTCAGCTCAAAAGTCATTTTAGATATGATCATGTAAGCTCCCCCTCAAAATCTGCATTCAGTCAAAAGTCGTCAAAGCACAAAGTTTTATTCACAAAATTTATTGAAAAATAAAAGACATTAAAGAAATAAAACTTGTTAACAACGAGTTCTGATCAGATGTAATCAGAAGTCAATTTCCTTACTCCCCCTGAAAATATGCATCATAACATATATCAGTAAAAATATATGCAGAATTCTCTAATTTCCCCTAAAATGTAGATCATCTTAACATTGTCTCACACTCCCCATGAAAGCATGAACAAACCTTTCAGTGCAGATATCTTTCAGATTAAAAGTAAAGAAATGAAGAAAAATAACAAAATCTAAACTGTACTAGGTGACAATAGATTAAGTCTTGAGATTTAGCATGCCAAGTTTCGAAATGAGAAAATTAAATCTCCTTTCGTCAAGTGTCTTGGTAAATAAATCCGCAAGCTGATAATCTGTGTTTACAAAGTAAAGTTCGATTGTACCATTTTCAACATTGTCTTTGATAAAATGATATCTCACGTCGATGTGCTTGGTTTTCGTATGTTGAACAGGGTTTGCAGATATTGTAATGGCGCTCTTTGAATCACAGTAGATCGGGATCTTGTCGTACTTGAAACCATAATCTCAGAGTTGTGTTCGCATCTACAGCACTTGAGAACAGCAGCCAGCTGCAGCTATGAACTCTGCCTCAACTGTTGAAGTAGATACACATAGTTGTTTCTTCGAAGCCCAACTCACGAGTTTATCGCCTAAGAATTGTATGTGTCCCGAAGTACTCTTCCTGTCAAGCATACAACCTGCATGATCTGCATCTGAAAACGCTGTAAGCTGAAAACCAGTATCTTTAGGATACCACATACCAAGATCTGCAGTGCCTTTCAGATACCTAAATATATGCTTAACCGCAGAGGGATGGGATTCTTTAGGTGAAGCCTGATATCTAGCACATAAGCACGTAGAAAATATAATATCTGGCCTACTAGCCGTCAAGTACATCAAAGAACCAATCATCCATCTATAGGTTCTAACATCGACAGCTTTTCCCGAAAGATCAGCTACGATCGTAGTTCCTGGTGCCATCGGGGTTCCAATTGGAGTACAATTTTCCATTTTAAATTTTTTCAGAATATCATAAATGTACTTCGCTTGATTAATAAAAATCCCCGTAGAAAATTGTTTGACTTGTAATCCGAGAAAGAAATTCATCTCTCCCATCATACTCATCTGAAATCTGGACACCATTAGGTTTGAAAAATTCTTACAGTACTTTGGGTTAGTTGAACCAAATATGATATCATCTACATATATCTGAATTAAGATGATATCAGCTTTCTTCTTTTTAATGAAAAGAGTAGTATCGATTTTACCTTTAGAAAAGCCCGACTTGACTAAGAATTTGGATTGAACATCATACCAGACGCGAGGGGCTTGTTTCAAACCGTAAAGAGCTTTGTCAAGGATGTAAACATGATTTGGTTTATCTGGATTGACAAAACCTTCATGAACATAAGTGGACCAAAGAGCACCCAATACATCAAATCATTGGAGATCCGTCCAAGCCGGTGCAAACTAGGTCTGCGACATTGAACCAATGCATGCATGACTCCTTTCTGAGTAAGATAGAGCCAACACGAGTATCTGAAGCTCTAGCTGATTCAGATTAGGTAACAGCAATGCAAGAAGAGCTTAATAAATTCGAAACGCTTAAAGTCTGGAGACTCATGCCACGACCTGAAGGTAAAACAATTATTTGTACGAAATGGGTTTTCAAAAATAAGAAAGATGAAGATGGTATCGTCATAAGTAATAAAGCAAGACTTGTTGCTAAAGGATATAGGTAAGAGGAAGGCATAGATTATGACGAGACTTATGCTCCAGTTGCCTTCCTCTTACCTATATCCTTTAGCAACAAGTCTTGCTTTGTTCCTTATGACGATACCATCTTCATCTTTCTTATTTTTGAAAACCCATTTCGTACAAATAATTGTTTTACCTTCAGGTCATGCCATGAGTCTCCAGACTTCAAGCGTTTCGAATTTATTAAGCTCTTCTTGCATTGTTGTTACCCAATCTGAATCAGCTAGAGCTTCAGATACTCGTGTTGGCTCTATCTTACTCAGAAAGGAGTCATGCATGCATTGGTTCAATGTCGCAGACCTAGTTTGCACCGGCTTGGACGGATCTCCAATGATTTGATGTATTGGGTGCTCTTTGGTCCACTTATGTTCATGAGGGAGTGGATTAGATGTAGATTGATCATGTTCATCATCTAAGAATCCACTTTCTTGTTGTTGTTGTAGGGGTTTAGTTGAAGTATTCGGTGCAGAAGCTTCAGTTGGTTGGACACTGGATGTCTGTTGAGTAGGCGTTGTCGTACATCCAACTGATTGTGTTACTTTTGGATCTTCTTTCTGAATCAGGAAATTTGATTCAGTTGAGATATGTGATGTGATTGGATGATGATTACTCGAATCTTTCGATCTGTCAATGACAACAGGTTTAGTCACTCTAGTACCAAGAAATTCATCAAAGAAAAATTCAAACAATAAATCTAAATATATTAAATGAGATGTCGACGTTGACGCTTTATCATATTTAGTAACGTTAACCGCAAGTTCTGGACTGATTTACCCAAAAGCTAATACTCTGGTAATAACGGGTTCTGAACTGCTTTGAACAGAAGCCATCTCTTCATTGAATGTGACGTTAACGCTCTCTACAACTATCTTCGACTTCTTTAAGTAAACTCTATACGCTGCTGATGTTTGAGAATATCCGATGAAAATGCCTTCTTCAGCTTTCGGACTGAACTTGTTCAAGTTCTCTTTGTCGTTCAGCACAAAACACCTGCATCCAGAAATATGGAAATGTTTAATGCTAGGTATTCGATTATTAATCAAAGCGTATGGCGTTTTACCAAACTGGCGATGAATTATGGATCGATTATGCGTATAGCATGCAGTAGACACAGCTTCAGCCCACAGAAATAGAGGTAGATCTGACTGACTCAGCGTCGTGGGATCAGCCTCCACTAGAGTTCTGTTATGCCTCTCTACAACTCCATTCTGTTTAGGTGTTCTAGCAGCAGAAAATTGATGTGTTATCCCGACCGATTCGAGATAATCTTCAACAATCTTGTTCTTGGATTTTGTGCCATTGTTTTTTCTAAGCAGCTTGACTGTCTTCTGCAGATTCACTTGAGTGGTCTTTAAAAATGTGATGATGACATCGGGCGTCTCATCTTTCGATCTCAGAAATTTAACTCAAGTGTATCTTGAGTAATCATCTACAATCACTAATACACATTTCTTGTCGTTAATGCTTTGAGTTCGCATTGAACCACAGAGATCTATATGCAACAATTCCAATATAAAACTTGTACTCGGTTCACGCTTAGGCTTATGAGCAGCCCTTTTCATCTTGCCTTTCTCACACGCAGCACATAGATGTTCTTTGACATATTTAAGCTCTGGAAGTCCTTTCACTAAGTTACCAGTGACCATCTTGTTGATGTACCAAAAGTTGAGATGAGATAGTCGTCTATGCCATAACCAACTTTGTTGCATAGAGGCTTTTGAAAGTAGACACACCTCATTATCACTCTTGACTTTTGACAAACTAATCGTGTAGAGGTTTGACTTTCTCTTCCCGACCAAAAGTTATTTTCCGTCTTCAGTTCTCACACAACAACTCTTGGCCTTGAAATTCACCTCTAAATCTTTGTCACAGAACTGACCAATGTTGAATAGGTTATGTCCTAGTCCTTCAACGTAGCTCACCTTCTTGATCATTATATTGTCTTGCACAACATCATCGTATCCCAAAATCGGTGAAAACTGCCCAGTCATATGCTTGGATCAAACAGAATACAAGTACCACATATGACAGGTATGCACATGACAAATCAGGAAACAATTGGTTTAGGTACCCATTTATAGATGGGTCCTACAGTGTTAGCACATGATTTTGGCATCCATATGAATTTGGACCATTTGATCTTTTGAAAACCTTTTGAAGCATATGAATTATAAGAATATACATGATATGAACCAAACCAATCATCAGAATATTGTCGAGATACAAAATCATTCCGACGATATTTAGAAGACTTTTTAGTAGACGAAGATAATTGGAGTAATTGCTTTATTGAATATCTCTTATAAAAAGTTACAAGTTTTTGTTTATAAGAAGCAACTTTACCAACTACATCATTTTTACTATCAGTCATTCTATGAAATTGTATTTCCCAATCAATTCAAGCAATCTCAATACAAGATCTAACAATATCAATGTTTAGAGAGAGAGTAGAGAGAGAAAGCAATCACACCTCTATTTCACAATTACAAGTATTACAATGAAGTGCTTACACAAACTAACAAGTCATATCCCAATTTATACCAAGGATATGAAACACTTAATTTGACTAAACATCATATTGACTTATCTAGACTTTGACCTTGTTGATTTTACTAGACTTGACTTTTATGATTTAAATCTTGGATACAATAAAATACACTAACAATCTCCCCCTTTGTATTCAAGATTTAAAAAAAATTGACACTAGTCTTCAGCGCTTGACTCTTCAACTTTTTTCTCTGACAGTCTTGGACTTTAAAGCTTTTAACAATCTTCAGTCTTTGAAGAATCTTTGAAAAGTCTTTTACACTTTGCAGCTTTGGAAAGTCAACAAGTCTTGAAACGAATCATTTGAAGTCTTGAAACATATGAACTTTTTTTTTTAAATCTTTAAACTTCTTTGAAATCTTCAGGAATCTTTTAAAATCTTTGAAACTTGAAACTTCGAGGGATCTTTGAACTTTGTATCTTCATCTCTTTGATCTCTTGACCGTCTTCGGAAAAACAAACTTTCTAAAATCATCTTAATTTGGACTTGTCTTCAAAATCTTTTGAGAGTGATTTCTTTTCATCAGATTTGAACTTTCAGAAATACTCCACAAACCTTGACCTTGAACATTCTTCAGTACTTTGAAATTGTTTTGAAATTGAACTCTGTAGATTTCTCCCCCCTTTTGATGATTGTGAGCTTCATGATCATCAAAAATTTCTCAATTTCAGCACTTTCTTTGAATCTCCCCCTTTTACAAACATTCTCCCATTTTGAGATACATTTAACATTCTCTGTACTTTGATCTGAATAGCTGAATCATGAACTTTATATACCCGAATCTTTTCAAATCCAGATATAATGAACGTTGTAACCCTGATTCAACAAATGAAACAGTTAGAAGTGCCTGTCAGTAACACGGAGTTACTGTGTACAACGAATGTACAATTTAAGGAGTTGGTTTGATGATGACTCCCCAGGACTTTCATTCAATCATTGAAAAACACAAGGTTTATCTATGAATGTTCTGACAGAAAAACAAATTTTCTGTGTGCTCGTGCTTGTGTATGAAAGAATTTAGCACAATGATTGTTTTTCATAAGGCTCAAATTGTGTAAACTGTTGAGACAGCAACAGGTATTACACGGACTCAATGTGCATGAAAGAAGTGCGAAGGTGGGGCAACTTTTCTTTTTTTTTTTCAATATCTAAATCTTCCTAGTGAAGACTAGATAGCAGATATGTTGTGTCCCTAAAGAAAATGAAACATTTCTTTGTTAAGAAAGAAACGAGTGGCTGGTGGGGTAAATTCAAGAGTTGGCATGGGCTCACTGCCTGTTTCAATGATGGTCACCAAAGAATATGAACCAATCAGATTATGTGGCTGCCCGACTCAGAAAGTGGTTGGTGCAGAGTTTTGATATTCTTTTGACTCTGATCTCACACCCTCTTTCTTTATAACATTATGCTCACTTCTAACCAAACTCTCTTTTCCATTTTTCCCGCTCCACACAATGAGAAAAAATCAATCGGATGAGTTATCTCCCCCACTCTTTGATTTTGACCCCTCACCCCTCAATCACTCGAGGATAACTTCCTGGGTAGGAAACACTGGTTTACGTGAATCCATGGAAGTTCTGTTTAAGCTCTCACACGAATCCCATGTAATTTGACCTAAAAGAATGGTTGTTCAACAGTTTAACTTTAGCAGTTAAGCTCAAAAATGTATGATGACATTGTCAAAATGTATGCTCATGAAAAATATGAATGAAATTTGAGCATTTGAACTTTGAAGATCTCTCAAAACAAGGATATTGAATGAATGAAATGAACTCAAGAGAATTGTTTTGAGAATCTGACAATGTATCAATCAGATCAAATAAAATGGTTAGGGTATCAAAGAACTGAATAATTTGTTTATATGAACAAATATAAACAATGTAGCAATGAAAGCACAAATTTGAAATGATGAATGATGCTCAACAATAATTTGAAAGCAAACGGGAGTATTACCATCGAAAAAATGTTTTGTTATGAGACATGGTAATAACAAATTCAAATGAAGTACTGAACCTGTGTGTGTGAATAAATTACAGTATATGGAGAAGATAATACACAAGTATTAATCTTTGGAAACACACGGCCAGTTAAACATTAAAGCTCAATAATGAAAAACATTTAAAATCACACTTCTAGATTCATAAAATCTTTTGAGAATCAGAAGTGGTTTGAACATTTAAGAAAATGTTTTTCATGCTTGAAAGTTGTTCTTCTTTCAAACAATCAGAGATATAGATCAGAAGATATTTACCTTTAAGCTCCCCCTCAAATCAAGATAGAATGAGTTATTTTCTTTTAAGATCCCCCTGGATATTTGCATAATATCCTTATCTGAGCATTGAAGAACGGGTCCTGATCTGTCATGTGATCAGAAGCCACAATGACATTAAAGTCCGGGTTCTAAACTGAAGTGTTTAGAAGCCATAAATTTTTGACTTTGAAGTCCGAGTTCTAAGTTGTATTACTTAGAAGTCATACATCATGCTCTCCCTATACCTGTTGTACCTGCGAAACAAATTTAACAGATTTTGGTACCCACTGGTATTTGGGTCCTGGTATGTTAGATTTAAGAATCTACTTCTCATTAAATGTATATCTTTTAAATCCATAATTTTGAGAAATTATTCTGTAAGAACCGTACCAGTTATGAGCAGATTCTTGTTGGATGAAATCATTCTCTCCACAGTAAGAACAACAGATTTTCCTTTGAGCAATCCTGATCAAATGATTAGTCGAGTAAAACATATCAGGATGAACAAAAGATTTACCTTTATGTGTTCTGTTCTTTTTGGCTTTGGTTGTGGAATTGAATGATCTATCATTCTTCTTCTCTTCATCAGAATCTTTTACTCTCCAGACCATCTGATTTTTCTTAGAAGACTTTCCAAGAGATTTGATATAAAAATTTGCTGAACCATCAACAGATTTGTCATAGAATAGATTAGATGGTCTGATCTGATTTGATTTGACAGTTTGTGGTTTGACACTTTTCTTCTTGAAAACATTTTTATCATGAATAGAACTTGAAGCTGTTTTGAAAGAACAAACTGATTCTTTTGAGTTATCAACAGGTGATTGGCTAATCACATCAGCTGTAATCTTTTCTGACAAATTAACGTTTGCAGCTTCTAAGCTCTTTATCTTTTCAGTCAAAATGTTTCTTTCTGAAGTAAGTGTTTCAAACTTCTTTTCTAAATCAGATCTGACCTTCTGTTCTTTAAGAATATCTGATGATAGAACAGAGATCTTGGACATGAGCTTGGATATTTCAGTTTCAAAATATGAACGCTCTTGCTCAATATCTTTTTGTAAGTTCTTAGATTTATCAGAAATTTCATTGAAGATCCCAACATTTCTCTTTTCAGAATTTTTCTTTTCAGATTCAAAAGACTTTTTCTTTTCTTTGAAAATTTGTCTTTCTTTTTCTAATAAGTCTTGTAAAACTGAGATCTGTTTGTGAAATTCAGTGTTTTTATCTTCAAGAACTTTCATTTCCATAGCAAATGTGTCTCTTTCAGTAATTAGAATCTTTTCAAAATCAGACACTTGCTTGGAAAGTTTAATGCATCTCTGCTCAAGATCCTTTTTCTCTTGTAAAGTTTTCTTGGAAATCTCAGATGACTGTTGAGTAGAAGATGTCTTCACACTTGATTTTTCTTTTTCTGCTTGGAGACTTGTTTGCAGTTCAGCATTTTTCTTCTCTAAAGCAGATATCTTCTCTTCGAAAACCTTAAACTTGTTTTGAAGCTTGACTGATTCATCTTTCAGCTCAGATGATTTCTGTTCAGTCTTCTTCATTTGGCTTTGAAGATTCGCAATCTTTTTCTCTTTGAGTTTGATTTCTTTTTCACATGTTTTAACAGTGTTTTCTTTTAAAGAAATCATTTTCTCTTTCTCCTTAATCTCTTTCTCTTTCTCTCTAATTTCTTCCACTTTTGCACTCATGATACCTGCAATATCAGATTTAACAGTATTAGTACACTTTATACAGTCAGAAGTTTTATCAGAGTTTGACAAATTAAATTTCAACTCCTGAATCTGTTTTAGAAGCACTGAATTCTGATTTTTCAGTTGATCTCGTTCAGCTTCTATTTTCGGTATCTCAGGCATGTACAAGACTGCCATATCTCTAGCTGAAAGTACAGTATTTCCTCTCTCGTCTGTCTTTGGCATCTTGAATAGAATGTTAGCTCAAAAAATGATTGTCAAAAATCAGAAAAAATATGACCACTAACAAAATATGTCCCTCTCCGCAGACTTAGCACGGGGGTTCCGCTAAATCTAGCGTGTTTCACTCAAACTCGCAAGTTTTGCCATGCACGTTTATGAAACTCGCACGCCTCTGTTAGCGTGTTTCTGGCCAAAAATCAAATCCTTTGACTTGCGCGTTAGACGGTAAATTCGCAGGCTTAGCTTGAGCGTTCTTCAGACTTGAATCTTACGCGTTCTTCAGATGAACTTGCGCGTTTGCTAGATCTTGCGCGTTTCGACACTTTCGTTCACAAAATCGATCCAAAATGCTTTAAACCTGCAAATTGATTCTACAAATTGTACCAAAATGATCGAAATACATATTAGAACAGTTTTCTATCAATTGAAACTAGCTAAAAACATGAAATTACAGTGCATTGATCTAGATACAGTGTTCGACTACAAGTTTTATGAGATACACAATTTGAACAAATTGATCGATCTAGAATCAAAATTAGCCTATGTAACCTAAACAAGAATTGATTCTAGTGATGATACTTACACAACCAAATCAATTTCTTGATCCAATTGTACAAAAACAATAAAATTCGTGATCAAACAGTATATTCCAAGAAAACGAGTTCGTGAACATTAAAATCCAAGAATTAATCCAAATTTGATGCGATGATCCCTCTGGATTGGTTTGGTTTGCTCTGATACCAATTGAAATTGTAATCCCAAATACAATCAAGCAATTCAATCTCTAATCAAGATGTAACAATGTAAATTCTAGAGAGAGAGTTGAGAGAGAAACATAGTCATATGTATATTGCAATTATGAACCACACACTCACAACAAACACAAACCAAGGTATTTATACCAAGGACTAAAACTACATGCTTAACAACTAAGTAAACTCATATTGACTAAACTAAACAGACTTTGACTTTGTTGACTTATCTTGACTTGACTTTTTCTATTAAATCTTGGATACAATAATACACTAACATTCTCCCCCTTTGTATTCAAGATTTAATAAAAATTTGACATTAGTCTTCAGCACTTGATTCTTCAATCTTTTATCTCTGACGTCTTTTAACTTTGAAGCTTTAACAGTCTTCAGTCTTTCAATCTTTGAAGAATCTTGAAATGTCTTTAACACTTTGTATCTTTGAAAATCAACAAGTCTTGAACACAAATACGAATCTGAAGTCTTAAAACTTTTGAAATTCCTTGAATCTTTGAAACTTCTTTGCAAAAATTCATCTTTGAACTTTGAGGAATCTCTGATCATGTATCTTCATCTTTTGTGATCTCTGGACCGTCTTCGTAAAAACAAACTTTCTCAAATCATCTTTAGAATCTGTCTCTGAAACATAGTAAGCATCTGAATTGTCTTGAACTTTCAGAATGATCTTCAGAATTATCTTTAGAAAGTCTCTTTTCTTCAAATCAACTTTGAAATTTGAATCTTCAGAAATTCCTTCCACAATTTTGACATGTCGTCTTTGAAATTGATCTCTGTAGAATTCTCCCCCTTTTTGATGATTGTGAGCACCATAATCATCAAAACATCCTCAATTTCAGCACTTTCTTTGAATATTCAAAAGGTTTGATGATCATGAAGCTCACAATCATCAAAAAGGGGGAGATATCTACAAAGATCAGTTTCAAAGATGAAGTGTTTCAAAGAAGTTTAAAGAAGTTTTCAAAGTATTGTTTCAAGACTTAAAATGGTTCGTCTACAAGACTTGTTGACTATTCAAAGATGCTAATCATGAATGACTTTTCAAGATTCTTCAACATCTTCAGAAAGAGCTTCAAAGTTCAAAGTCGTCAAAGTTAAAGATTCTGAAGAAACAAAGATGATTTAAAGATAAATTCAGATAATTCGTGAAAGTTTGTTTTTCAAAAGACGATCAAGAGATCAGAGTGAAGAGTTCTTCAGATGATGAGAAAATGAAGGACAAAGCATTCAAATCCACAACCAATGCCAAAAAGAACAGTGCACACAAAGGTAAATCTTTTGGTAATTCTGATATATATTACTCGACTAATCATTTGATCAGAATTGCTCAAAGGAAAATCTGTTGTTCTTACTGTGGAGAGAATGATTTCATCCAACAAGAATCTGCTCATAACTGGTACGGTTCTTACAGAATTACTTCTCAGAATTCTGGATTTAAAAGATATAAGTCTAATGAGAAGTCGATTCCTAAATCTAACATACTAGGACCCAAATAACAGTGGGTACCAAAACCTGTTAAATCTGTTTCGCAGGTACCATAGGTTTAGGGGGAGCAAGATGTTTGACTTCTAGACAAAGCAATCTAGGACTCGTACTTCAAAGTACAAGTCAATGGCTTTTGAACAAAACAGTTCAAAACCCGAACATAAGTGTCAAGATTGTGGCTTCTGATCATATGACAGATCAGGACCTGTTCTTTAATGTTCAGACATGGATATTTTGCAAATATCCAGGGGGAGCTTAATAGATCTGAATCATTTTATCATGATTTGAGGGGGAGCTTAAAGGTAAATATCTTCTGATCTTAGATCTCTGATTGTTTGAAAGAAGAACAACTTTCAAGCATGAAAAACAATTTTTTAAATGTTCAAACCACTTCTCTATTCTCAAAAGATTTCATGAATTTAGAAGTGTGTTTTTAAATGTTTTTCAAAATTGAGCGTTAATGTTTAACTGACCGTGTGTTTCCAAAGATTAATACTTGCGTATTATCTTGTCTATATACTGTAAAGTATTCGCACACATCGGTTCCGTACTTCATTTGAATTTGTTATTACCATGTCTCATAACGAACAAATTATTTGATGGTAATACTCCCGTTTGCTTTCAAATGTTGTTGAGCATCAATCATCATTTCATTCTTTGTGATTTCATTGCAAAATTGTTTATATTTGTTCATATAAACAAAATATCTAGTTCTTTGATACCCTAACCATTTCATTTGATCTGATTGATACATTGTCAGATTCTCAAAACAATTCTCTTGATTTCATTTCATTCATTCAATATTCTTGTTTTGAGAGATCTTCATTGTTCAAATGCTCAAATTTCATTCTTAATTTTAAATGAGCATACATTCTGACAATATTATCATTTTGAGCTTAACTGTTCAAGTTAAATTGTTGAGCAACTATTCTTTTAGGACTTACATGGTATTCGTGTGTGAGCTTAAACAGAACTTCCATGGATTCACCTTAACTAGTGTTTCCTACCCAGGAAGTAATCCTTGAGTGATTGAGGGGCGAGGGGTCATAAATCAAAGAGTGGGGGAGATAACTCATCCGATTGAGTTTTTCTCATTGTGTGGAGTGGTAAAATGTAAATGAGAGTTTGGTTAGAAGTGAGCAAAATGTTAAAAAGAAAGAGGGTGTGAGAACATAGTTAAAAGAATATCATAACTCTTCACCAACCACTTTCTGAGTCGGGCAGCCACAAAATCTGATTGGTTCACATTCTTTGGTGACCATCATTGAAAAAGGCAGTGAGCCCATGCCAACTCTTGCATTAACCCCACCAGCCACTCGTTTCTTTATTAACAAAGAAATGTTTCATTTTCTTTGGGGACGCAGCATATCTGCTATCTAGTCTTCACTCGGAAGATTAAGATATTGAAAAAGAAGAAAAGTTGCCCCACCTTCGCACCTCTTTCATGCACATTGAGTCCGTGTAATACTTGTTGTTGTCTCAACAATTTACACAATTTGAGCCTTATGAAACACAATCATTGTGCTAAATTCTTTCATAACACAAGCACGAGCACACAGAAAATTTGTTTTTCTGTCAGAACATTCATAGATAAACCTTATGTTTTTCAATGATTGAATGGAAGTCCTGGGGAGTCATCATCAAACTAGCTCCTTAAATTGTACATTCGTTGTACACAGTAACTCCGTGTTACTGACAGGCACTTCTAACTGTTTCATTTGTTGAATCAGGGTTACAAAGTTCATTATATCTGAATTTGAAAAGATTCGGGTATATACAGTTCATGATTCAACTATTCATATCAAAGAGCGGAGAATGTCAAATGTATCTCAAAGGGGGGAGAATATTTGAAAAAGGGGGAGATTCAAAGAAAGTGCTGAAATTGAGGATGTTTTGATGATTATGGTGCTCACAATCCTCAAAAAGGGGGAGAAATCTACAAAGATCAATTTCAGAGATGAGATGTCAAAAAGTGGAAGAAATTTATGAAAGATTCAAATTTCAGAGTTGATTTGAAGAAAAGAGACTTTCTAAAGATAATTCTGAAAGTCCAAGCCAGATGAAAAGAAATCATTCTGAGATTATTCAAAGTCAAATTAGAAGATTTGTGAAAGTTCGTTTTTCTGAAGAATGATCAGAGATTGCAGAAATGGAGATACAAAGATCAGAGATTCCTCAAAGTTTCAAAGAAGTTTCAAAGATTTCAAAGAAGATTAAAGAAATTTTCAAAGTTTTGTTTCAAAACTTCATATGATTCGTTTATCAAGACTAGTTGACTTTCCAAAGCTACAAAGTATTAAAGACTTTTCAAGATTCATCAAAGATTGAAAGACTGAAGACTGTTAAAGCTTCAAAGTTCAAAGACGTCAGAGTTAAAGATTGAAGAATCAAGTGCGGAAGACTAATGTCAAATTTTTATTAAATCTTGAATACAAAGGGGGAGATTGTTAGTGTATTATTGTATCCAAGATTTAATAGGAAAAGTCAAATCTAGCAAAGTCAACAAGGTCAATGTTTCTAAGTCAAAGTCTAGTCTAAGTCAATAAGAGTTTACTTTGTTGTTAAGCTTGTGATTTTAGTTCTCATATAAATAGTGTTTCCTTTGTAATAGTTTAAAGGTGGTTCTTAATTGATAAATACATATGACTATGTTTCTCTCTCTACTCTCTCTCTAGAATTAACATTGTTACATATTGTTTAGAGATTGATTGCTTGAATGTGATTGGGAAAATACAATTTCATTCTATTACAAGAAGAATCAAAACATGATTTTGCAGGCTCGTCAATTTTCTTCTTTGGTCTCCACTTTGATTTTACTTCAATCTTTTTCCTTTTCACATCTGAAACATATGAATTTGGAATGTTAGAACTGGGAGATTTAAAAGATTTCTTATTCTTTGATTTACCAGTGGTGGTCCGTTTCTGTGAATGCCTAGTTTTCTTCTTCTTACCTTTGACATCCTTGGTACTCACAGAAACTGTTTTATCAACTTTCGTTGATGATCCACCTATCTCGTACACACTGGGTAAACCATTAGAGTTAATGATGAATTGAGAATGATCTTGAAGTTTTGCAGTAAAATCAAATTGATCAATACAATCATCAAAACAACCATCAGAGTTTAGGAAATCAAACTCTTCATCAAACATACCAGTTATATCATTTGATTTTGAAGCTTTGGAAGTCTTTGAAAAATCAGTGTTCATGAAAACAGTTGAAAACACCATTTGTTCTAACTCAGTCAAAACACTTTCTTCTACTAGACTATTCTCGAGTTCAGAAATTTTACTTTCTAAAACGAGAGCAGGAACTGTTATCCCAGTTTAATCTAGTTGATAAATAATCACAGAAAAAAGTAACCAAGTAACACAATAATAATCAAGAGATATATAAATCAGAGTAACATACCAATCCCTTGAATAAACAATGAAACACTTGAGTGTTCTTGATACCCTTTGAATACAGAGAAAACTAGCTACCTCTTTCTAGACAATAATTATGAAAATATGAAAGGTTTCTTACTCTAAAACTAAACAAAACATAACTTTAAATACCCAGGCCATATGGGCTTCCTAATGCTTAATGGGCTTGGGCCCAATAGCTAATAACTATTAAACTATTACAATTTAAACCCTGAACTGTAACTATCAAATAAATACAGTTTAGACCCTCTAATTTAACTTTGATACAATTGCAGTTTAAACCCTGAACTTTAACTTTAATCTTGAATACAATTATTTGATCCAACAATCTCCCCCTTTGGATTCAAGATTAAAAAAAAATTGCAATTGTCTTCGGGTCTTCACTTGTATTCTCTTTTCTTCAGATATGACGTTGATTGCTTCAAAACTTGATATCTTTAAAATCTTTAAAATCTTTCAAACTTTGATATCTTTGAAAATCTTCAGCAGTCTTCAGATTATATTCTCCTTCTTTGATAATTCTCCATTTTTGTATCTTCTCCCCCTTTTTGATGAGTGGTGAGAATCATCATCATCAAAACTTTGCAAAACAATCTCCCCCTTTTCAAGACAATCTCTCCTATTGTGTATGATCACGTAAGCACAATCTTCATGTAACGAGCCGTGTATGGAAATAAGAGCAGTCTTCCCAGATGGAAAGAGTGATTATTTCAATCTTTTCAGATTAAAATAGAAAGTAGTAACCATTCGAATCTTTTCAAATTCAAACAGTTTAATAAGTGTAACCCTGAATCAACAAATGACTCAGTTAGAATGCCTGTTTAATGACACAAAGTCACTGAGTAACACAAAGTTACTATATAAGGAGCTGGTTTGATGTAGACTCCCAGGTCTTCCATTCAATCATCGAATAACACATGGTTATCTATGAACGTTCTGACAGAAAACAAATTTCTGTGTGCTCGTGCATGTGTTAGAAAAAAAAATTAAGCATAGATGATTGCTTTTTCAATATAGGCTCAAAGTATGTAAACTTTTTGAGACAGCAACAAATTATACAAAGACTCAATGTGCATGAGAAAAGGTTCGAAGGTGGGGCAACTTTTCTTCTTTTTCAATATTAGTATCTTCCAAATGAAGAACCAATAGCGTATGTGCTGCGTCCCCAGAAAATGTGAAACATTCTCTTTTTGAGAAAAGAATGAGTAGCTGGTGGGGTTGTATTCAAGAGATGGCATGGGCTAGTTGCCTATTTCAATGATGGTCACCAAAAAATGTGAACCAATCAGATTATGTGGCTGCCCGGATCAGAAAGAAGTTTGGTGCAGAGTTTAATATTCTTTTACTCTGTTCTCTCACCCTCTTTCTTTTAATGCTCACGTCTAACCAATCTCTCTTTTCCATTTTACCTCTTTTCACACACCAACACTCAAATCTTTTGACCCCTCTCCCCTCAATCACTCAGGAAAGACTACCTGGGTAGGAAACACTGGTTATCATGAATCCATGGAAGTTCTGTTAAGTTCTCACACTGAATCCCATGTATGATCCTAAAAGAAACATGTTGTTCAACAGACTATTGTACATGTAAGCACAAATACCACTTGTTACATGAAAAATAAGACTTTCGGAGATGTCAAAACAGTTATGTATGACGATGCAATTCTCCCCTCAAACTAAAAGAGTTTGACAATTAAGCTCATATCATTTTGTCATGAAGAATAAGATTTTGGAGAATCAAAAATAAATGTTGTTTATATGAACAATATATAAACATATTTTCAATGAAATCACATGAAATAACGTTTGATTCAATCAACAGTGAATACAAATAACGTGAGTATTACCATAGAAAGATTTAACTTTTGATACATGGTAATAACAAAGTCAAATAGAATGTTCTGAACCGTTATGTGTATGAATACTTGAAAAAGTATATTGACAAGATAAAATGCAAGTATTTATCTTTAAGAACACACGGTCAGATAATCATTTAAGTATCCAAAAATCTGTTAATATCACAGATATTCTCAACTGAAAGATTTTTTTTTTTTTTAAGATTAAGAAAAAAAAACAGAAAAATAAGGCACTGAAGTGCGGGTTCTAATCCGATGTGATTAGAAGCCATTGTCACTTGACCAAACCTGCATAAATAAAAGAAATAATGGTAATCATTTATGAAAATGATTCCTCGCTCGTTAACAACAGTTGGAAAATAACACACAAGATCAAAACTTGGAATACTCCCCCTAGAATCATGAGTAAGGTTTAAGACATGTTCAACATTCCAAGTATGCTGATGAGAAATTGAAAACGCTTTTCATCCAATGGCTTGGTGAAAAGGTTAGCTAACTGGAAGTCAGTTTGAACAAAGTGCATTTCAATATTACCTTTTTCTACATGATCCTTGATGAAATGATAGCGTACGTCGATATGCTTGGTCTTCGAATGCTGAACCGGATTAGCAGTTACAGATATTGCGCTCTTGGAATCACAATAAATAGGAACACACTTGTAGTTGTAGCCAAAGTCCCTTAACTGTGTCGTCATCCAGAGGACTTGAGAACAGCAGCTAGCAGCAGCTACATACTCAGCCTCGGCAGTGGATGTTGAAACACAGTTTTGTTTCTTTGAAGTCCAACTCACAAGTTTGTCACCTATGAATTGACATGATCCAGAGGTGCTCTTCCGGTCTAACTTACATCCTGCATGATCAGCATCTGTAAAGGCAGTTAGTTGAAAACGAGAATCCTTTGGATACCAAAGGCCTAGATTAGGCGAGCCTTTGAGATATCTAAGGATTCACTTAACAGCAGTTAAGTGCGACTCTTTAGGATTAGTCTGATATCTCGCACAAAAACATGTGGCAAACATTATATCCGGGCGACTGGCAGTCAGATAAAGTAAAGAACCAATCATGCTACGATACACCTTTTGATCAACAGGTTTCCCGGAGGGATCCGCATCTAAGAGTGTACCAATAGCCATTGGTGTTTTCATGACTGAACTATCTGACATATTGAACTTTTTCAAAATATCGTTTATATATTTAGCTTGATTAATAAATATGGCTTCGGGTAATTGCTTTACTTGTAGACCAAGAAAGAAATTCAATTCACCCATCATCGACATTTCAAACTTTGTTTCCATTATCTTTGAAAAGTTCTTGCAAAATTTCGGATTTGTCGACCCAAATATTATGTCGTCAACATAAATCTAAATAAGAATTAAGTCCTCACCTTGCCTTTTAAGAAATAAGGTTGTATCAACAGTACCTTTCTTGAAACCAGAAGCAAGTAGAAATTTAGTGAGTGTTTCATACCAGGCTCGCGGTGCTTGTTTAAGACCATAAAGCGCTTTGTCTAAAACATAGACATGATCAGGGTGATGAGGATCAACGAAACCTTCAGGTTGAGCCACGTAGACCTCCTCATGCAGAACTCCGTTCAGGAAAGCCGACTTTACATCCATCTGATAGACTGTAAATGTCAGGATCGAATTCTTAACAAGAATAAATTCTCAGAAACTAATATCAAAGAAGTTTGCGGAATAACACTTTGATATTCACTAAAACAGTAAACCAAAACAGTATATAATCAACAACTTGTAAACTTGTATTAAATGCTTGAAGTTATAAGATTAAACATACAACCTCAATATTGATGAACAGGCTCACCAATACGAATTCTACTTCTCTAGAATTAGGATCTATGCCTTGAGGTTGATTTTCTCTCTTGAAAATAGAATGAATTAATTAATCTACTTCTAAACTATTCTATCAAATCTGTATATATACTGAATAAAAAGATAATTACAATAAATAAAATATCTTCAGTATATCTTCCATCATTATCTTCAAGCCTTCCATGAATATCTTGATTCTTTCTAGCTGTCATATTTTCCATCCGGTTCTTTAAATCATAAGCAGTACTAACTATGTTCAACAACATTAATTTCTTCTAGCAGCATTAACTTGGTCTTAGCAGCATTAACTATCAAGCAGTACTAACCACTAGCAGTACTAACTAGCTAAGCAGTACTAACTTTGACTAGTAGTATTAATTCTACTAGCAGTAGTAATTCTGAACTAGCAGCATTAAAGACTTGTTCACATCTTCAGTTCCCAACAATCTCCCCCTAACTTGACTTTTAAGAAGAGAAGTCAAGTTCTTCAGATTTTCTTCAAGATGCTCCCAAAACTCTATCATGGCCTAAATTCCAGTGTTTGCATCCAATCCCAAACTCTGATTAATTGTTCTTTGAATCAAGTATTTAGCCATTTCTGAATCTGGAACACATCCTAGCTTCTTCTTAAGCATGGCATGAAGCTTTAATCTGCTATGGTTATATACTCTATCCACTAGAAAGTATTCAGTGTGATTTAAATCCAAAGTCACTGCATATACTCCACTAGTTTCATATAGAGTCCACTTGTTGACTGATTTGAACACATTCTTCATCACATGCTCTACTTCATCAGGCTTGAACATCATATACAGATACTCCATCACTAGTTTTGTAATGGAAATCCCTGAAGCCTTCAGTATATCTGCATACAACTTTATTCCTATCTCAAACATTTCTTCAAGATCTGACCTAGAGCATGTTCTGACAATCTTGACCCAAGTGTTGAATACCTCATACTTATCATCCTTCCTCTTGAGTCTAATGTACTCCTTTCCATCTAATGTCAATGTATCCCAGTGAATAACTTCAGGAGGCTTTATACCAACAGGTTCTGCTGAAATTGGTTCAGGAACTTTGTCCATCACTACCATGTACATCTTTAAATCATCAGTACTTGAAGATTCTTTCTTTTCAGATGACTCAGGCACCCCTTCTTCTTCAACAACCTTATCAGCCTCTTCTTCATCTATTCTAGGCTTCTTGATTGACTTTCTCCTTGCCATCATCTTGGTTCTCTTTAAAGTCCTTAGACTTTCTCCCAGAGTAGCTTCTTTCTTTGATGGTGTTTCCTGCTCATCTGGAAAGGGCTTTTGTATCAGAAAATCATTACTTTCTTTCATCCTCTTCTCCATCTCCACCCTTGCAGTTTCATTCCCCTGAAGCTTTAACATCTCTGAATCATACAGCTCTTTAATCTTCTCAAAAGACATTTTGGAGAACATCTCCTTTTTGACTCCTACAGCACCTTTGAGAAATATAATCATCTTGTTTCTCTCCTGGGTACCTAGGAATGTCTTTGAGGGTTTTCTCTTCTTTGCAGTTGTTTTTACTACCACTGATTTCTTCAGAATTTCAGCTTTCTTCTGTGTAATTTCAGTTGCCAGGCTTTGTTGATAGGCTGCATTTAGTTCAGCAGCTAGAGCCTTTGCCATTTCCCTATCCTTTTCAACCTGAACTCTTTCTTCCTTTTCAATGTCATCTTGCATCTTCCTGGCTAAGGCTTCATCTGATTCAACCAACCTTTTCTTTTTGATTGGTTGATCAGATTCCACCATCTTTGCTTTTTCTTTGTCTTTGTTCATTGCCTTCTTACTGTTATCTTTCTTGATCACTTCACCTTGATCTTTGATGATTACTCCTTTGGTCTTTGAAGTGACCTTGGAAGTATCATTCTTGGCTTTAAGTAAGGTTTCTGCAATCTCAAGATCTGTTAATACTTCTTTCACTATCTCTGCTGCTTTACTTGAACTAGCAGTATTAATGATTTCTACTGCTTGCTCTGTTGTTACTGCTGCTTCTTGTGTTTCTATTTGCACTGGTTCTCTTTCTGTTTCTGCTTCCTGCTCCCCCTCAACATTATGTTTTTCTCCATCAAGCTCCCCCTTATCTGAGACTTCTTCCATGTTAAACTCACCCTTTTTGGGAGCATCATCCCCTGATTTCCTTCTCCTGAGCACAAATTGTCTTTTCTTCTTCTTGTGGACTAGCTTCATCACCAATTTCTTGAGTTTGGTAATTTGCACTTGTTGTGACAGGATTACCAGCTTCATCTCTTCAATTTCTTTCCCTTGTTTGAGAACATCTTGGTTGATGTTGCCCATTGTTTCCATCAATTCATAGTAAGTATATCTGTCCTCACCCTCTCCAGAAGTGTTACCCTCTTTTGAAGGATCATTGGATCTTTTTGTAGTGGAAGTCTTCTGCCTAGCAGAAGCACTATCCACCCCCTTGGTTTCTTGGCACCGGGGACCTTTGAATGATTGCTCATTCAAAGTTGCCATGGGGAAGGTCTTATGGATGTTACCACTGACCTCCTCTGAGCTAGCAGGAGTAGTGGCAGCCTTCTCTCCCATATGCTCTTCCTCCTCCTCAGAGAGCACCTCCTTTGGGTTGGGAGACACCCTTATGGATTCCCTTTGGATATTCTCTACTGGAGAATGCTCCAATAGAGGGCTATGAGGCTCTTGGTTAATAGTAGGTACACCAAGGGAAGGAGCCTTGTGTACCTTTCTCTTGACATAGGTCTTGGATATTATGGGAGTGGGTTTAGCAGTAAAGGACTGAGGGAAAATTTGAGAGATGGAAGGTTGGGATTGGCTAGCAGTGGGTTGGTCTAATGGGGGCCTTGACCCTGCTACCATACCTTCATTGGTTTGGGACACCACCATCATTGTAGAGAACAATGGGTTGTCTACTCCTTCCGAGTCCCCAGCAGATCTTCTCATATTTGAGAAAACCTTGCCTTTAGGGGGTTTTGGTACATATATTCCATCAGAATGAGGAATATCCGTCAATTCATGGTTAATTACTGCTTGAACAAACCTGGGATACATATAAAAGCTCTTTTTGTTTCCCATGTTTGAGACAAGATCATTGAAAATCATTTGTGAAAAATTGTACCTTCTGGCAGTGGCCAAACAGACCAAAGCATAAGCAATGGGACTGCTGAACTCACTCCATCCAGTGGTCTTTTTAGAAATGCAGTGCATCAAGGTATGAACAAGAAAACGCCATTGGGGTGAGAATTTAGCTTTTGAGAACTTAAAAACACCCAATGGGCCTCCATACCCCATTCTTGTAAGAGTAGAAAACAGTTCATCATTAGGGATAGAAGTTATACCAGAGGCATCGTCTAGACGTAGACTGATGCGAACTATCTCTTCAGTAACTGTCAATGGATTGCCACATACTGTCGTCTTGATCATTTGCACACCATCCTCAGTAACAATGGTGGCATGTGCCCAGAATTGCCTCTGATGCTCTATGAAGATAGTAGGAGACATAGTGAGAGCATGGGCAATATGGCTAGACTTCAGAAAGTCGACTATCTGATGAAAACCTTCTGCTTGTTTTGGCTTTTGGAGCATCGCGATTTCATTGTGCTCGTCAATGAACGCCATTGGTGCCATGAATCGTTGAAACTTTTTGCCTGAGAACGTTGATCTTGAGAGAAAGAGGGTTTAGAGCGCAAGAGAATAGTATGCAAAGAGTCGTTATGAACTTTTAGGCGGGCAAAGAGTATTTATAGTATTCGGAACATAAGCAGTATTAACCTAGAGCAGTATTAACCACTAGCAGTATTAACTGAAAGCAGTATTAACTACGAGCAGTATTAACTACTAGCAATATTAACTAACTAGCAGTATTAACTGAGAGCAGTACTAACTACTAGCAGTATTAACTAACTAGCAGTATTAACTGAGAGCAGTATTAACTAACTAGCAATATTAACTGAGAGCAGTATTAACTACTAGCAGTATTAACTGAGAGCAGTATTAACTACTAGCAGCATTAACTGAGAGCAGTATTAACTAACTAGCAATATTAACTGAGAGCAGTATTAACTACTAGCAGTATTAACTGAGAGCAGTATTAACTACTAGCAGCATTAACTGAGAGCAGTATTAACTGAGAGCAGTATTAACTACTAGCAGCATTAACTAACTAGCAGTATTAACTACTAGCAGTATTAACTACTAGCAGTATTAACTACTAGCAGTATTAACTACCTTACTCCTTCAATCTTGCGAAACACTGAGTACTGCTATACATATCCTGAAAAAGAAGATTAGTAACACCAAGAATAAACAATATACAGGTATAGAACCACTTTTTAAGAAGGGGCTTATTCAGAGTTGATCATTCACACACTTGTTACCAAGAAAGTGAATCTACCCACATCAAAAGATTTAGTGAATAGATCAGCAAACTGATTATCAGTGTGAACTTTTACAACTTGAATAAGTTTCTTTTCATTACAGTCTCTTATGAAGTGATACCTGATCTCAATGTGCTTTGTCTTTGAGTGCTTGACAGGATTATTCACAATGCTAATAGCACTGCTATTATCAATAAAAAATGGAGTGTGTAGAAAGGTTACCCCATAATCCAACATTTGATTCTGAATCCATAAGACTTGAGAACAGCAACTTGCAGCTGCTATGTAATCTGCCTCTGTTGTAGATGTGGATACTGTGGTTTGTTTCTTGCACTGCCATGAAACTAGTCTTGCACCCAAAAACTGACATCCTCCAGAAGTAGATTTTATGTCCAAGTTTGCTCCACCTAGGTCACTATCTGAGTATGCAAGTAGGTCAAAGGATGAGTCATGAGGATACCAAAGTCCCAATCTGGGTTGCCCTTTGAGATATCTGAATATCCACTTAACAGCTTGATAGTGAGATTGCTTTGGCCTAACTTGGAATCTTGCACACACACAGACTGGAAACATTATATCTGGCCTAGAGGCTGTAAGATACATGAGAGAGCCAATCATGGATCTATAATGATGAACATCCATATCCTCCCCCTCAAGATCTGATGTTATTTGCTTGTGTGTTTCCATAGGTGTGCTAGCAGGTTTTGAATCTGAGAAACCAAACTTGGTTAGAATTTCCTGCACATACTTGGACTGACAGATGAAGATTTCATCTGACTTCTGTTGAACTTGGAGTCCAAGGAAGAAAGTAAGTTCCCCCATGGAACTCATTTTGAACCTTTGATGCATTAGTTCCTCAAACTCCTTGCACATGTTGTCTCTTGTTGATCCAAAGATAATATCATGAACATAGATTTGGACCAGCAAGATATCCTTCTTCTTTCTCTTGATGAATAGAGTCTTATCAATGACTCCTCTTTCAAAGCCATTTTCCAAGAGATAGGATGACAGAGTGTCATA
The DNA here is from genome assembly GCA_954870635.1 of Arctium minus. Classification (NCBI taxonomy): domain Eukaryota; kingdom Viridiplantae; phylum Streptophyta; class Magnoliopsida; order Asterales; family Asteraceae; genus Arctium; species Arctium minus. Next base: position 152,148,046 of record OX941081.1, read on the forward strand.
CCATGCTCTTGGAGCTTGATGTAGTCCATAAAGTGCTTTCTTCAATTTGTATACTCTGTCTGGATAGCTTGGGTTTTCAAACCCTGGTGGTTGACAGACATATACTTCTTCTTCAATTGAACCATAAAGAAATGCACTTTTCACATCCATCTGATAGACTTTGAATTTCATGTAGGAAGCATAAGCCAGGAATAATCTAATTGCTTCTATCCTGGCCACTGGTTCAAATACCTTTTCATAGTCTATCCCTTCTTCTTGTGTATACCCTTGAGCCACCAGCCTTGCTTTATTCCTTATCACTATACCTCTTTCATCTCTCTTATTCCTGAAGACCCATTTTGTTCCTATTGCCCTTTGGCCTTTAGGAAGGTCTACCAGATCCCAAACATCTTGCAGCTTGAACTGCAGTAGCTCTTCTTGCATGGCTTCTATCCAACTGGATTCTTTCATAGCATCATGTGCCTTTTTAGGCTCAAGCTGGGATAAAAAGCAAGAAAGCACTGTGTGTTGTTGATCTTGTATTTCTTGAAGTCTACTTTGATTTCTAGTCATCATAGGAGAGGATATATCTCCTATTACCAGCTGTGGAGGATGATTCTTTTGTATTCTGGTGTGATGGCTAGGTTCTTCATTAAGTCCCACCACTAGATTAGAGTCATTCAACTCAACTGAAGTGTTTTTAGTAGCCACTTCTGGTTCTTTATTTTCTTGAGTCTCCTCTTCTCTACTTTCTTCTTCACCTTGACTTGGTCTAGTAGATGGTTCCTTTTCACAGTCTTCAACAGGATTCACTGTGGGTATGGGAAATATCACAGATTGAGATATACTTTCTGAGACTTGTGTAGTCCCTGATCCTCCACTCCCTGTACCTGTATAATTATCACTACTGAAACCAAAAGAGTTAGTTAGTGAGTCAATGTCAAATAGCCACTGAGGACCAGATCCAATTGGATTTGGTGTGTTCTCATTGCATTTGACATTGTCACTTTCTTCAATTATTCTGGAAGAAGAGTTAAAAACTCTGTAGGCCTTACTTTGAGATGAGTAACCAACAAGAAATCCATCATCTGTTTTGCTATCAAACTTACCTAAGTGAGATTTGGTATTGAGAATAGTACAGGGACACCCAAAAGGTTTGAAAAATCCAATAAATGGTTTTATTTTATTTAAAATCTAATATGGGGTCTTGTTCTTTTGTTTGACCACTAGAACTCTGTTTTGGACATAACAAGCAGTATTAACTGCTTCAGCCCAAAAGGTAATTGGCAGTTTTGAATCAGCCAACAGATATCTAGCAGCCTCTATTAGTGTCCTATTTCTCCTTTCAGCAACTTCATTCTGTTGAGAAGTCCTAGGAGCACTATATTGTCTCTCAATACCTTTCTCTTCACAAAAGGTGTTTAGATCAAGATTTTTAAACTCAGTTCCATTATCTGATCTAATGACTTTTACTCTTTGATTAGTTTGGTTTTCATTTCTTAGAATAAAGGATTTGATCAGTCCACTTGTCTCATCCTTAGTCTTTTAAAAATATACCCAAGTAAATCTGGAGTAATCATCAACAATAACTAAGCAGTAAGATTTCTTGCCTATACTCATAACATTTGTAGGACCAAACAGATCCATATGCAATAACTGGAGACAAGAAGAAATAGAATTTAACTCTTTGGTCTTATCAGAAGTTTTGTGTTGTTTGCCTTTAAGACAAGCAACACAATGATCATCACATGAAAAGACTTTTGAAGGTAAACCTCTTACAAGGTTGTTTATAACAAGTTTGTTCATAGTCTTGAAATTCATGTGACACATCCTTCTGTGCCAGAGAGAGGATTCATCCACAGAAGCTTTTGAAACAAGACAGTTCAGGGATGAATCACTATCAACATTGTCCATATCTAGACAATAAACATTGTCCTTTCTTGGAGTTCTAAGTAGTATCATGCTTTCATCAACTACTTTGAACCCTGGAGCAAGGATCATACACTCTGTGTTTGTAAATAATATGCTATGTTGTTTGTCACACACCTGTGATACACTTAACAGGTTGTACTTCAATTGATCAACATAGTAGACATCCTCAAATGTCATCTTACCTTTTGTGACATTACCTTTGCCACTTATTTTACCACCAGTAAGATTATTTCCAAAAGCAACATGTCCTCCATTGATATGCTTGAAATCCTGAAGGCATGACATGTTGCCTGTCATATGCCTAGAGCAACCACTATCAATATGCCAAATGCTCTTTCCCTTGAGCTGTTGGTTGCCCTGCACATTAGATAAATCAGTTAATTTGAATAAGGAACCCAAGCCAAAGTGGTCTTGGGTACCCCTTTCTCATCAAAATACTTGCATTCTTTCTTGACAAGATTTTTAAACTTTGATTCCTCATGCTTGGAGTATTTTGTCACGATAATAGGCTTGGAAACATTTTTGCTAGAAGCAATACTGATTTTAGAGGTACTAACTGCCTTAGCAGCACTTGCATACTTAGCAGTACTAACCTTGTTAGCAGTAGTAACTGTGTTAGCAGCATTAATATTTTCAGCAGTACTAACACTGTTAGCAGTAGTAACTGTGTTAGCAGCACTAATATTTTTAGCAGTACTAACACTATTAGTACTTCTAGGTACCCATAGTAGAATACTTTCTTTTAAAACCTTATTTTTCATAGGGTCTTTACTTTCAACAGATTTCTTCATCATATGTTTCTTTCCAGCCTTCCTATAACCAACAGGTTTTTGCACAAATCTTTGAAAGTTCATCTGTTGGTTAATAGGGTTAAAGTAACAATACTTAGCCAAATGATTCAATTTGCCACATATGAAACAAGGTTTTGGTCTATTGATTTTATTCAGATCAACTCCTTGTTTCTGAGCCCATTGATTATTCCAGTTTCTTTGATTACCTCTTTTTATACCAGAATTTAGGCTCTTAGCTTTATTGCAAGCACACTGTTTACAAGATCCAGGATTCACAACAGTGGTTTGTTTGTAATGGACCTTGTTATCCTTTCCTTTGGTCTTCTCTATCTCCTTGGACTTGACCCAGATTTTCCCACATCCCTCATTGGTGATAATATTGTTTTCTAATAGTATCTTTTTACTCACAGTATTATCCCTATCCTTACTAGCTTCTTTCTCAGTCAAATCCTTAACTACTACCTTATCCAAAGGATCTATCTTAAGAGCTTCCTCAGACAAGTCCTTTTTCTCCTTGGTTTCTAACAGATCTGAAGTAGGAGAGATATAGTTGTTGTTGTAAGGAGGAGGTGTATTGTTGTATCCAATACCAGGCTTCATCTTATCATGAATCTGAGCCTTTAGAAGAGAATCCATTGCTTTTGAAGCATATGAAAACTTTTCTATGTCAAGCTTAACTTTAGACAGTTCCTCTTTCAGCATATCATTCTCTTCTAAGGACTTAGACAGTTTGGTCTCTAACTCATTCTTTTCCCACTTCCAATAGTTTGTATCATAAGAGTGTTGAAGTTCATTAGCTTGAAAGCCTTTGATTTGCTCTTCAAATCTCTCTACTATCAACACATAATCTCTTCTGTCCTTTTCTAATCTTTTGAGGTCATCACACATACTTTGATTGTGATCCCTGTATCTTTTGGCAGTGTCTATGCAAGTTTTAGTGCAAAGATTAGAAATTACCTCAGAGGGGAGATCAGACACTTCTGCCATAAGAGCTTGATTCTGAATGGCTTCCTCAGCTTGATTCTGAATGGCTTCCTCAGCTTGATCACTCCAGTCAAATCCCATTCCTTGTTGAGAAACAAGGGCTTAAGCAGGATTCTTGTTTTGATTGTATCCTCCATTCTGAGCTTGTTGGTGGTTGTTGTTTGGAACACCACTCCTGCACTCTCTAGCAAAGTGTCCTTTCATGTGACACTTATAGCATTCCACCTTAGTCTTGTCAAAGCCAGCTCCATCTTCTCTTCTTTGAGAGAAGTTGTTCCTTCCTGTTCTTTTAATAAACTTCTTCACTCTCATAGATAACATGGCCATCTGCCATTTAATGTCCATCTCCTCCAGGTCATCAGGGTGAAGTTGATCTAGATCATCATTAATCAAAGAATTGTTGCTATGACTGGACAAAAAGGCTTCAAAGATAGTTCCAGTGCCTTTTTCTGAATTTACTCCACTGGCAGTACTAACTGCTTCAGGGTTAGCAGTAGTATCAGTAGATGTTGAAAGAAGTGCAGCATTGTGGATATAACCAGTGGGATTCTTCTTGGATTCTACCTCAGTTTCAAAAACTCTTAGATCATTATATAGATCATCAAGTTCCTTCTCTTCCAGATTGTCACTCTGTCTATATGAGACAGTGTATATAGTCCATTCATCCCCAAGAGATCTGAGAAACTTTCTGTTGATATCATCTTGTTCCATCTTCACCCCTACAGTAGCCAATTCACCAATGAGCTTGTTGAATCTATCAAAAGTTTGAGTCATAGTCTCATTCTTTGAAGAAGTGAAATTCTCATACTGCTGCTTTAGAACATCTCTTTGATTTCTTTTGATACTTTTAGTTCCAGCAAATCTTTTCTCTAGAGCATTCCAGAGAATCTGAGCATCAGTGAAGTTGCAAAATTGATGCTGATATTCATTGGGAATGGCCAAGAGCAGAGTGCTCAAGGCCTTCATCTCTGTCTGTCTGATCTTCCTCTCACCATCTGTCTTTGGTGGAGGTCTTTTCCCATCTGGTCCTATCTTTCCTGCTTCAGAAGGACCATTTTCAATGATATCCCACATTGAGTAGTCAGTGAGAAGAATGAATTTTCTAATTCTGATCTTCCACATGTCAAACTCACTGGGTTTGAGCATTGGAACCTTAGAGACCAGAGTACTGTTTGATTCTGCAAGGTTTTCCATGATGAATGAATAGATGTTTCTGAGAGAGTTTGGCTCTGATACCACTTGTCAGGATCGAATTCTTAACAAGAATAAATTCTCAGAAACTAATATCAAAGAAGTTTGCGGAATAACACTTTGATATTCACTAAAACAGTAAACCAAAACAGTATATAATCAACAACTTGTAAACTTGTATTGAATGCTTGAAGTTACAAGATTAAACATACAACCTCAATATTGATGAACAGGCTCACCAATACGAATTCTACTTCTCTAGAATTAGGATCTATGCCTTGAGGTTGATTTTCTCTCTTGAAAATAGAATGAATTAGTTAATCTACTTCTAAACTATTCTATCAAATCTGTATATATACTGAATAAAAAGATAATTACAATAAATAAAATATCTTCAGTATATCTTCCATCATTATCTTCAAGCCTTCCATGAATATCTTGATTCTTTCCAGCTGTCATTCTTTCCATCCGGTTCTTTAAATCATAAGCAGTACTAACTATGTTCAATAGCATTAATTTCTTCTAGCAGCATTAACTTGGTCTTAGCAGCATTAACTACCAAGCAGTACTAACCACTAGCAGTACTAACTAGCTAAGCAGTACTAACTTTGACTAGCAGTATTAATTCTACTAGCAGTAGTAATTCTGAACTAGCAGCATTAAAGACTTGTTCACATCTTCAGTTCCCAACAGTAAAGTTTTTGTGCGCTGCATAGGCTAGAAAGATTCTGATGGCTTCGATCCTTGCAACCGGGGCGAATGTTTCATCATAGTCAATGCCCTCTTGGTGACAGTACCCTTTGGCGACCAGTCGACCTTTGTTTCTCACGACTACTCCAGCTTCGTCTTTCTTATTTCTGAACACCCACTTTGTTCCAATAACGGATTTACCTTTAGGTAGTGGGATCAAGCGCCATACCTTGTTCCTTTCGAATTATAGAAGCTCGTCTTGCATAGCAGAAATCCAGAAGGGATCACGTAGAGCTTCAGACGCTTTCTTTGGTTCTAGGGAACTAAGGAAGCTTGAAAACATGTGTCAGGATCGAATTCTCAACAAGAATTAATTCTCAGAAACAATATCAAAGAAGTTTGCGGAATAACACTTTGATATTCAATGAAACAGTAAATCAATACAGAAAATATGAAGAACAAACTGTAAACTTGTATTGAATGCTTTGAAGTTACAAGATTACACACTCAACCTCAATATTGATGAACAGGCTCACCAATACGAATTCTACTTCTCTAGAATTAGGATCTATGCCTTGAGGTTAATTTTCTCTCTAAAAGAATGAATTAAGTTCCGTATTTCAAACTATTCTAAACTATACAATATATATACTGAATACAAAAGATAAATACAATAAAATATCTTAAGTATATCTTCCATGTATATCTCTAAGCTTCCATGTATATCCTTTCATACGAATCTTCATCATATAAGCAGTATTAATCTTCAGCAGCATTAACTTCCTTCTAGCAGCATTAACTACTAAGCAGTACTAACTACTAGCAGTACTAACTAGCTAAGCAGTACTAACTTTGTTCAAGCAGCACTAACTTTGACTAGCAGTATTAATAGTACTAGCAGTAGTAACACTCAGCAGTATTAACCTTTAAGTCTTCTAGCAGTAGTAACATTGAACCAGCAGCATTAACCATACTTGATGAATTCTTCAGTTCCCAACAATCTCCCCCTAACTTGACTTTTAGAAAGAGAAGTCAAGTTCTTCAAATTTTCTTCAAGATGCTTTCAACACCTCTCATTCAGTTGCCCAAATTTGGATCTAGGCCCAGACTTTGATTGATAGTTCTTCTCACCACAATTCTGGCCATTTCTGAATCCTTAGTACATACTAGCTTAGCTTTCAGCATCCCTTCAAGTTTCTGCTTGCTATGATCATATATTTTGTCAACTAGGTAGTATTTATGATAACATTTATCAATTGTAATCATGTACACACCACAGTTTTCAAAGAGTATCCAATGATCAATCTTTTTGAACACATACTCATGATGAAGATCTTTAATCCTATGCACCACCTTCTCTGGATCAAACATCATACATAAGTATTCCATTGCCACTTTGAGAAGATTTTCTTCAGTACCTTTCAACACAGGCTCATAGAGTTTCATTCCCACTTTGTACATTTCCTCTATGTCTGCTCTTGAACAACCTCTGATTACTCTCCCCCAGGTTGAATATGCTTCAAATGCACCACCAACTCTTTTAATTCTGAAGAAATCCTTTCCATTATCTCTTAGAATGTCCCAAAAGATAATCTCTGGAGCCTTCATGGAGATTGGAACAGCCTGTACAGGTTTTACTATAGTCATATACAGCCCCACATGCTCATCTGATTGCTCTTTGGACTGTTCTGAGTTCTGCACAGGTTCTGCTGAAGGTGTGACTGAAGATTCTGCTTTAGTTTCTGCTCTTTCTTCCACTCTTGGCCTTTTAGACAGCTTTTTGGAAGCAATTGTATTCACCCTCTTTGCAGATTTGATTTCTATACCAGCATTCTCTTGTTTTTCCTTCATTTCTTCAGCATTATCCTTTGAAGGTATGGTCTCCTCAGGGAATGGTTGTTGAATATTTAGGTCATACCTCTCCTTCATTCTTCTTTCAGCCTCTTCCCTTTGAGATGAGTCCTCTTGGAGTTTAGCCATTTCTTTCTTGTACAATTCCTCAACCTGACTGTATGCCATATTGGTAAACATTTCCCCTTTGACACCAATTGCACCTCTCAGGAAGTTAATCATTCTTCTTCTTTCCTGATTGGCCAAAAAGGTCTTAGAAGGTTGTCTTTTCTGCTTCATTACTGGCATTCTTTGCTTAGACACTTTCACAGAGCTTTTCTTGGCTTCAGCTGCTGCTTTTAAACTTTCTTGATACTCTGCATTTAGTTTTCTGGCCATTATCTTTGCAAGCTCTCTATCTGTTTCTGTTTGAATCTGTTCCTCCTTTTCCATTTGCTCTTGAAGCTGCTTTGCCATTTCCTCATCCATTTCAATCTGACTCCTTTTCTTTGAAGGCAATTCAGTTTCAATAAGCTTTTCCTTTCCCTTTCCCTTTGTATCTTTCACAATTGCTTTACTTGATTCTTTTCTTTTCTTTGATCCTCCTCCTTCATTAATGATCACTCCCTTGGCCTTTTGACTAGCCTTAGGAGTGTCATTCTTGGCTTTAACCAATGTCTCTGCAATCTCCAGTTCCTCTACAGAGAGCCCTGTTACTGCTTCTTCTGTTTCAGCAGCATTAACTGTTTCTGCTGTTTCAGCAGCATTAACAGTTGCTGCTGCTTGAGCAACTTCTGTTTCTGCCTCTATTGCATCCTCTGTCTCCCCCTCAACTTCAACTCTCTTTTCAGCTGAACTTTCTTTTTCTGTTTCCCTTTCTTGCTTCTCCCCCTTGTTGGAAGCATCTTGAGCATTGTGCCTCTTCTTTAGTACAAACTGCTTTCTCCTCTTCTTTTGCAATAAACTTGTCACCATTTTCTTTAGCTTGGCAATCTGTACTTGTTGGGACAGAACTATGAGTTTGAGTTCTTCTATATCTTTGCCCTGTTTGAGTACATCCATGTTGATGTTTCCCATGGTTTCCATCAATTCATAATAGTTATATCTGTCCTCACCTTCTCCAGAAGTGTTACCCTCTGTTGATGGATCATTGGATCTTTTTGTAGTGGAAGTCTTCTGCCTAGCAGAAGCACTATCCACCCCCTTGGTTTCTTGGCACCTGGGACCTTTGGATGATTGCTCACCCAAAGTTGCCATGGGGAAGGTCTTATGTATGTTACCACTGACCTCCTCTGTGCTAGCAAGAGTAGTGGCAGCCTTATCACCCATATGCTCAACCTCCACCTCAGTGAGCACCTCCTTGGGGTTGGGAGACACCCCTATGGTTTCCCTTTGGATATTCTGTAAAGGAGACTTCTCCCTTAGAAGGCTTAAAGGCTTAGTGGGTGATGGTACAAGAAGGGAAGGAGCCTTCTTTACCTGTTTCCTTGTATAAGTTTGGGTAATTGGAGAAGTGGGCTTATTAAGTAGGGAATGTGGGATAGAAATAGAGTGGGAAGGTTGGGCTTGGCTAGCAGTGGATTGATCTAATGGGGGACTTGACCCTGCAGCCATACCTTCATTGGGTTGGGACACCACCATCATTGTAGAGAACAATGGGGTGTCAACTCCTTCATAGTCCCCAGCAGATCTTCTCATATTTGAGAAAACCTTGCCTTTGGGGGGTTTAGGTACATATACCCCAACAGGTTGAGGTATATCCGTCAATTCATGAGTAATGACTTCTTGAACAAACCTGGGATACATAAAGAAGCTCTTTTTGTTTCCCATGTTTGAGACAAGATCACAGAAAATCATTTTAGAAAAATTATACTTTCTGGCAGTGGCCAAGCACACCAAAGCATAAGCAATAGTGCTGCTGAACTCACTCCATCCAGTAGTCTTTTTGGAGATACAATGCATAAGAGTATGGACAAGGAAACGCCATTGGGGTGAGAATTTTGCTTTAGAAAATTTGAAAACTCCCAATGAGCCTCCATACCCCATTCTTGAAAGATTTGAAAACAGTTCATCGTTTGGGATAGAGGTTATACCAGAGGCATCGTCTAGACGTAGACTGATGCGAATAACCTCTTCAGAAACTGTTAGTTATTGATCACATATTCTTGTCTTGATCATCTGCACACCATTCTCAACAACAATGGTTGCATTGGCCCAGAACTGCCTTTGATGCTCGATATAGATTGTAGGGGATACACTAAGAGCATGAGCAATGTGGCTTGACTTGAGGAAATCCACAATCTGATGAAATCCTGCAGCTTGCTTTGGCTTTTGTAGCATCGCAATCTCATTGTGCTCGTCGATGAAAGTCATGGATGCCATTGGTCTTAGTGAAAAGCTTGCCTGAAAACTTCGAACTTGAGAGAGAAAAGGTTTTGAGTGCAAGAGATCAGTATGCAAAGAGTCGTTATGAACTTTTAGGCGGGCAAAGAGTATTTATAGTATTTGGAACATAAGCAGTATTAACCTAGAGCAGTATTAACTAACTAGCAGTATTAACTACGAGCAGTATTAACTAACTAGCAGTATTAACTACGAGCAGTATTAACTAACTAGCAGTATTAACTGAAAGCAGTATTAACCACTAGCAGTATTAACTGAAAGCAGTATTAACCACTAGCAGTATTAACAGAAAGCAGTATTAACTTCCTTACTCCTTTTAAAATTGCTAATCACTGAGTACTGCTATGCATATCCTGAAAAAAAGAAGATTAGTAACTCCAAGGATAATAAACAGGTATAAAACCACTTTTTGAGAAGGGGATTATTCAGAGTTGGTCATTCCCACACTTGTTACCAAGAAAGTGAATCTACCCACATCAAATGCTTTAGTGAATAGATCAGCAAACTGATTATCAGTGTGAACTTTGACAACTTGAATAAGTTTCTTTTCATTACAATCTCTGATAAAGTGATACCTGATCTCAATGTGCTTTGTTTTTGAGTGCTTGACTGGATTATTCACAATGCTAATAGCACTGCTGTTGTCAATAAAAATTGGAGTGTGTAGAAAGGTTACCCCATAATCCAACATTTGATTCTGAATCCATAAGACTTGAGAGCAGCAACTTGCAGCTGCTATGTACTCTGCCTCTGTTGTAGATGTGGATACTGTGGTTTGTTTCTTGCACTGCCATGAGACTAGTCTTGCACCCAAAAACTGACATCCTCCAGAAGTAGATTTTCTGTCCAAGTTTGCTCCACCTAGGTCACTGTCTGAGTATGCTATTAGGTCAAAGGGTGAGTCATGAGGATACCAAAGTCCCAATCTGGGTTGCCCTTAGAGATATCTGAATATCCTCTTAACAGCTTGAAAGTGAGATTGCTTTGGCCTAACTTGGAATCTTGCACATACACAGACTGGAAACATTATATCTGGCCTTGATGCTGTGAGATACATGAGAGAGCCAATCATGGATCTATACTGATGCACATCCATATCCTCCCCCTCAAGATCTGCTGTGATCTGCTTGTGTGTTTCCATAGGTGTGCTGGCAGGTTTTGATTCTGAGAAACCAAACTTGGTTAGAATATCCTGCACATACTTGGATTGACAGATGAAAATACCATCTGACTTCTGTTGAACTTGGAGGCCAAGGAAGAAAGTAAGTTCCCCCATGGAACTCATTTTGAACCTTTGATGCATTAAATCCTCAAACTCCTTGCACATGTTGTTTCTTGTAGAACCAAAAATAATGTCATCAACATATATTTGGACCAGCAAGATATCCTTCTTCTTTCTTTTGATAAATAGAGTCTTATCAATGACACCTCTTTCAAAGTCATTTTCCAAGAGATAGGATGACAGAGTGTCATACCATGCTCTTGGGGCTTGATGTAGTCCATAAAGTGCTTTCTTTAATTTGTATACCCTGTCTGGATAGCTTGGGTTTTCAAACCCTGGTGGTTGACAGACATATACTTCTTCTTCAATTGATCCATAGAGAAAAGCACTTTTTACATCCATTTGGTAGACTTTGAAGTTCATGTAAGAAGCATAGGCTAGGAATAGTCTGATTGCTTCTATCCTAGCTACAGGTGCAAAAACTTCTTCATAATCTATACCCTCTTCTTGAGTATAGCCTTGAGCCACCAGCCTTGCTTTGTTTCTTATAACAATACCTCTTTCATCTCTCTTGTTTCTGAAGATCCATTTTGTGCCAATTGCTCTGTGACCTTTAGGAAGGTCTACTAGATCCCACACATCTTGTAGCTTGAACTGTAACAGTTCCTCTTGCATTGCTTCTATCCAGCTGGATTCTTTCATAGCATCATGTGCCTTTTTAGGCTCAAGCTGTGATAGAAAACAAGAAAGCACTGTATGTTGTTGATCTTGCATTTCCTGAAGTCTGCTTTGATGTCTAGTCATCATAGGAGAAGAGATATCTCCTATTATCAACTGTGGAGGATGATTCTTTTGAACTCTGGTGTTGTAACTAGGTTCTTCATTCAATCCAGCCTCAAGATTAGATTCATGCAACTCAACTGAAGTGTTTTCAGATGCCACTTCATTATTTTCTTGAGTCTCCTCATCTCTAGTGTCTTCTTCACTCTGACTTGGTTCAGTAAATGATTCCTTTTCACAGTCTTCAACAGAATTTACTGTGGGTATGGGAAAAATCACAGATTTAGATATACTTTCTTGAACTTGTGTGATCTCTGATTCTCCACTACCTGTTCCTGTATACTCATTACTGAAACCAAAAGAGTTAGTTAGTGAATCAATGTCAAATAGCCATTGAGGCCCAGACCCAACAGGATTTGGTGTGTTCTCATTGCATTTGACATTGTCACTTTCTTCAATTATTCTAGTAGAAGAGTTAAAAACTCTGTAGGCCTTACTCTGAGATGAATATCCAACAAGAAATCCATCATCTGCTTTGCTATCAAACTTACCTAAGTGAGATTTGGTATTTAGAATTGTACAAGGACACCCAAAAGGTTTGAAGAAACCAATAAAAGGTTTTCTTTGATTTAAAAGCTCATATGGGGTCTTGTTCTTTTGCTTGACCACTAGAACTCTGTTTTGGACATAACAGGCAGTATTAACTGCTTCAGCCCAGAAGGTAATTGGCAATTTTGAATCAGCCAACAGAGATCTAGCAGCCTCTATTAGTGTTCTATTTCTCCTTTCAGCAACACCATTCTGTTGAGGAGTCCTAGGAGCACTAAATTGCCTCTCAATACCTTTTTCTTCACAAAAGGTGTTTAGATCATGATTTTTAAACTCAGTTCCATTATCTGATCTAATGACTTTTACTCTTTGATTAGTTTGGTTTTCAATTCTTAGAATAAAGGATTTGATAAGATCACTAGTTTCATCCTTAGTTCTTAGAAAATATACCCAAGTAAATCTGGAGTAATCATCAACAATAACCAAGCAGTAAGATTTCTTGCCTATACTCATAACATATGTAGGACCAAACAGATCCATATGCAGTAACTGGAGACAAGAAGAAACAGAATTTAACTCTTTGGTCTTATGAGAAGTTTTGTGTTGTTTGCCTTTAAGACAAGCAACACAATGATCATCACATGAAAAGACTTTTGAAGGTAAACCTCTTACAAGGTTATTTTTAACAAGATTGTTCATAGTCTTGAAATTCATGTGACACATCCTTCTGTGCCAAAGGGAGGATTCATCTACAGAAGCTTTTGAAACAAGACAATTTAGAGATGAATCACTATCAACATTGTCCAAATCAAGACAGTAAACATTGTCCTTTCTTGGAGTTCTAAGTAGTATCATGCTTTCATCAACTACCTTGAACCCTGGAGCAAGAATCATACACTCAGTATTAGTAAATAATATACTATGTTGTTTGTCACAAACCTGTGATACACTTAACAGGTTGTACTTTAATTGATCAACATAGTAGACATCCTCAAATGTCATCTTACCTTTGGTGACATTACCTTTTCCACTTATCTTACCACCAGTAAGATTGTCTCCAAATGCAACATGTCCTCCATCAATATGCTTGAAATCCTGAAGGCATGACATGTTGCCTGTCATGTGCCTAGAGCAACCACTATCAACATGCCAAATGCTCTTTCCCTTGAGCTGTTGGTTGCCCTGCACATTAAATAAATCAATTAGTATGATTGGGGACCCAAGCAAAAGTGGTCTTGGGTCTCCCTTTCTCATCAAAGTATTTACATTCCTTTTTAATGAGGTTTTTAAACTCAGAGCACTCTTTATTAGAGTACTTTGTCAATATGATTGGCTTAGCAGAACCAACACTAGAAGCAGTACTAACCTTAGAAGTACTAACAGAGTTAGCAGTACTAACAGGTTTAGCAGTACTAACCTTGTTAGCAGCATTAACATTGTTAGCAGTAGTATTACTTCTAGCAGCACTATCATTGTCAGCAACACTATTTGTGGTAGCAATACTAACAGTTTTAGTGCTTTTAGGAATCCACATATTGACACTTTCTTTAACAGACTTTTTCTTCATGTGGCTTTTAGTTTTAACAGTTTTCTTAGCCACATGGTTCTTTTCAATTTTCTTATAACCAAAGGGTTTTTGCATGGATCTTTGGAAATTCATCCTTTGTTTCATAGGATTGAAATAACAAAATTTTGCAAGATGATTCAATTTGCCACAGATAAAACAAGGTTTTGATCTATTGATTTTACTCAGATCAACCCCTTGTTTTTGTGCCCACTGATTATTCCAGTTTCTTTGATTTCCCCTCTTTTTGTCCTGTTTTTGGGGCTCATTCTTCTTACATGCACACTGTTTGCAAGGACCTGGATTCACAACTGTGGTCTGTTTGTAATGGACCTTACCAGACTTTCCCTCTGTCTTGTCTATGTCCTTGGATTTGATCCAAGCCCTTCCACAATCCTCATTGGTGATAATGTTATTCTCTAGAGGAATCTCACCACTCACCTTGTTCTCCTTACTCTTGCCAACCTCTTTCTCAATCTTATCCTCAACAACTACCTCATCTAAGGGATCTATTTCAGTGGCTCCCTCAGGCAAGTCCTTCCTATCTTTGGTGTCTAACAGGTCTGAAGTAGGAGGAATGTAATTGTTGTTATATGGTGGAGGTGTGGCATTGTACCCAATTCCTCTTCTCAGCTTATCATGAATCTGATTTTGTATTAAAGAGTCCATTGCTTTAGAAGCATTGGAAAACTTTTCTACATCAAGCTTAACCTTGGTTAGTTCCTCTTTCAGTTTTTCACTCTCTTCTTTAGATTTGGTCAGTTTAAGTTCTAAATCCTTTTTCTCCCACTGCCAGTAATTGGTGTCATATGAGTGTTGGAGTTCATTGGCTTGAAAACCTTTGATTTGATCTTCAAATCTCTCTACTATCCTCACATAGTCTTTTATATCTTTTTCTAATCTCTTAAGGTCATCACTCATCTTCTGATTGTGATCCATGTACCTTTTAACAGTGTCTATGCAAGTTTTAGAACAGAGATTAGAACTTACCTCAGATGGGAGATCAGATACTTTAGCCATAAGAGCTTGATTCTGAATAGTTTCTTCTGCTTGATCACTCCAATCAAACCCCATTCCTTGTTGAGAAACAAGGGCTTGAGCAGAGTTTCTGTTGTTATTGAAGCTTCCAGATTGAGCTTGTTGGTGGTTGTTGTTGTGAGACACTCCACTTCTGCATTCTCTAGCAAAATGTCCCTTCAGATGGCATTTGTAGCATTCCACCTTTGATTTATCAAACCCTGCTCCATCTTCTCTTCTTTGGGAGAAGTTGTTTCTCCCAGTCCTCTTTATAAACTTCTTAACCCTCATGGAGAGCATGGCCATCTGCCATTTAATATCCATCTCTTCCAGATCATCGGGATAAAGTTGTTCTAAGTCATCATTAATCAAAGAGGAATTTCCATGATTGGAAAGAAAAGCTTCAAACACAGAATCAGTGCCTTTATCTTGATTTGTTCCATTAGCAGCATTAACTGATTCAGGGTTAGCAGTAGAATCAATTGATGCTGATAGGAGTGCAGCATTATGAATATATCCAGAAGGCTTCTTCTTTGCCTCCACCTCAGCTTCAAATACTCTAAGATCATTGTACAGATCATCAAGTTCTTTTTCTTCCAACTGATCATTCTGTCTGAATGACACAGTGTACATGGTCCATTCATCTCCAAGGGACCTTAAGAACTTTCTGTTCACATCATCTTGATCAATCTGTACTCCCATAGTAGCTAGTTCACCAATTAGTTTATTAAACCTGTCAAAAGTTTGAGTCATGGACTCATTCTTAGTTGAGATGAAGTTTTCATACTGTTGCTTTAAGATTGCCTTTTGATTTCTCTTGGTACTTTTGGTACCTGAGAATCTCTTCTCTAGAGCATTCCAGAGCATCTATGCATCAGTACAATTGCAGAATTGGTGTTGATACTCATTTGGAATGGCCAAGAGCAGTGTGCTCAAGGCTTTCATCTCTGTCTGCCTTGTCTTCCTGTCTGCATCTGTCTTTGGAGGGGTTCTTTTGCCATCTTCACCAATCTTTCTTTCATCAGATGGGCCATTCTCAATGATGTCCCACATAGAGTAATCTGTGAGGAGAATATATTGCTTGATTCTGATCTTCCACATGTCAAATTCATTGGATCTGAGCATTGGGACTTTTGAGACCAAAGTACTGCTTGATTCTGTAAGATTTTCCATGATGAATAACTGTTTCTGAGAGAGTTTGGCTCTGATACCACTTGTCAGGATCGAATTCTCAACAAGAATTAATTCTCAGAAACAATATCAAAGAAGTTTGCGGAATAACACTTTGATATTCAATGAAACAGTAAATCAATACAGAAAATATGAAGAACAAACTGTAAACTTGTATTGAATGCTTTGAAGTTACAAGATTACACACTCAACCTCAATATTGATGAACAGGCTCACCAATACGAATTCTACTTCTCTAGAATTAGGATCTATGCCTTGAGGTTAATTTTCTCTCTAAAAGAATGAATTAAGTTCCGTATTTCAAACTATTCTAAACTATACAATATATATACTGAATACAAAAGATAAATACAATAAAATATCTTCAGTATATCTTCCATGTATATCTCTAAGCTTCCATGTATATCCTTTCATACGAATCTTCATCATATAAGCAGTATTAATCTTCAGCAGCATTAACTTCCTTCTAGCAGCATTAACTACTAAGCAGTACTAACTACTAGCAGTACTAACTAGCTAAGCAGTACTAACTTTGTTCAAGCAGCACTAACTTTGACTAGCAGTATTAATAGTACTAGCAGTAGTAACAGTCAGCAGTATTAACCTTTAAGTCTTCTAGCAGTAGTAACATTGAACCAGCAGCATTAACCATACTTGATGAATTCTTCAGTTCCCAACAACATGCAGAAGTTGGCTGTTGCAGATCTTGTCGTGACACCAGATTGTACGTCACCTATCACATTGGTCAGGGGATGATCCTTAGTCCAACGATGTGTGCTTGGTAGAGCTTCAACTGTTTGTTG
The DNA here is from genome assembly GCA_954870635.1 of Arctium minus. Lineage (NCBI taxonomy): Eukaryota > Viridiplantae > Streptophyta > Magnoliopsida > Asterales > Asteraceae > Arctium > Arctium minus. The sequence goes on from OX941081.1 coordinate 152,164,972, forward strand.
CGTATTCGACGCATCATTTTCATCATGCACGGCAGGTTTCTCCATAGATGTACTCGGGACATCTTGTACTGGTGTTTCTGATACTGAAGCTTCTGGACTAACAGTTGAAGTGCTCGGGACTTCGTTTCTAGAAGAACTATCTGTAGAGACAGATTCAGCATTAGTAGAGTCAGAAACTAACTTTGTACTCGTACCTGATGGAGATGAAGTGTCAGTGACTTCTTCGGAAGGTCCAGACATGTCTTCAGAAATAGTAGGGACCTCCGAGCTTGTACCACTTGTTATTGATGTGGATATGCCTTTTTCAAAATCTACACATATATCATCAAAGGCATCAATAAACAATAAATCTAACTCAGATGAAGTAGAGTTATAGTTAGAAGAAGTGAATCCTTTAGGTGCTGGTTCTATTATTGATTGAATAGAAGCTTTGTCGTTAAGACCGAGTTCTGAACTGTTGTGTCCAGAAGTCCTTGTAGAATTCTCATCAAAGGAGACATTCATGCTCTCAACAACCGTCTTGGTTCGAATAATGTAAATTCGATAAGCTTTGGATGTCAGAGAGTATCCAACGAGATATCCTTCATCCGCTCTTGACACTCTTTTAGAATGTAACACCTGGAACCAAATACACGAAGGAACTTGATGTTAGGTGTACGATTGTTGATCAACTCATATGTTGTCTTATTAAAGCGCTTGACCACAATGGTACGGTTCTGTGTAAAACATGTTGTAGCAACTGCCTCAGCCCAAAGGTACATGGGTAGATCTGAGTAAGCAAGCATAGTCCGAGCTGCTTCAACCAGAGTGCGGTTCTTCCGTTCAACAATGCCATTTTGCTGCGGAGTGTAGGCGGCGGAGAAGTTATGTGAAATACCCACGGAAGTAAGATAACTCTTCAGGGTGTCATTCTTGAACTCCGTGCCATTATCACTGTGAATGGTTCTGAGTAGTAGTTGAAGACGTACTTGAATGTGCTTGATGAAAGCGATAATCAACTATGGAGCATCTGACTTGTTGCGAAGAAACTCGAGCCATGCATACCTTGAGTAGTCATCTATCATTACCAACACATATTTCTTTCTGTTGATAGATGTTATGCGCATTGGGCCACAAAGGTCCATATGAAGAAGTTCCAGTGCAGATGAGGTCGATGATTCAGCTTTGGACTTGAAGGAGCTTCGCTTCATTTTGCCCAACTCACATGCAGAACACAATGAGTCTTTTTCGAACCTCATTTCTGGTAGACCTTTGACCAGACCTTGTCTCTGTAGTTTCACTATAGATCTGAAATTTTGATGAGACAAGCGTCGATGCCACGTCCACGATTGTGCTTTGGAAGCTTTGGCTAGTAGGCATACTGGACGTGTGGCAGACAGTGTAGGAAAATCTACATAGTATAGATTTCCATGGCGCTCAGCTTTGAAGACTTCGTAACCATCGAGATCCTCTAGATAGCAATGAGTGGTTGTGAAGCGGACTTGATATTTCATGTCACAGAAGTGACTGGTACTGAACAGGTTGTGATCAAGTCCTTCAACATATAACACTTTTTGAATCTTCACAACACCGTTATCGAGCATTCCATATTCTCTGACGTGGCCTTCGGCTTCAGAATTGACAAATCTAACTGCTCCGGCAGGCTCCTCCACATAGTTATACAAGAGGTGCTTGAATCATGTCATGTGGCGTGAACATCCGGAATCTATTACCCACAATCGACAGGCCTGCAAAAGAAACAATTAGTTTTGCTTAGGTACCCATATCAGGATGGGTCCTTCGCGGTTAGCATCAAGCAACTCAGGAATATCATCTGGTTTGACTTTCACTATCCATTCATAACGCGGTTTTGGAACCCATTTCCAAACCATCTTAACATTCAGTTCCTGAAAGTGCTTTTTAGAAGTAGGATTGGCAACCTTAGCTCGATACACTTTGGGTTGTGTAGAAGAATCAGAATTAGAATTAGACTTAGAGTTTAGCTTAGCTTTGCTTTTATTCTTTTTGGACTTAGGAGGGGAGTAGTATTTGAATGAATTATCCCAACAGTGTTTGCAATAAAGATTCTTTCGAGCCAAATTCATAAACTTAGATTTATCGGAACAAATCTTACATTCATGTTTATCAAAAGAAGTACTATTCAAAATAACACTATCTGTAGGACAACTACTAGAATTCAAACTATTCTTTTTATTCAAACTAAGATCTTTATTCTTCTTACTCTTCCCAACTCCATTTCCTTTTATAACTGAAACAGAAACAGGAACCTTATTAGTCTCTAACTTAGAAGGTGGTTCTTTTCTAGTGCTCTTTGAAGTCTCACCCTTTTCAAAAATACTCGGTGGATATTCAGGACAGTCAGAGTAAACCACTGAAGGTTTTGTAGGAGCATCAAATTCTGGATTGGTTCTTACCTTCCAGCTTGGATCATTGAACATCTGTTTATCATTTGAAGCATTTTTAAACAAAGTAATTTTCAAATCATTGATCTCAGTGCAAAGCTCTTGATTTACTTTTAAAGACTTTTCAAGTTTATGTTTGAGATCAAAGTTTTCATCTTCAACCTCATCAAGAGACTGTTGCAACATATCAATTTGCTTCATCAATTCAGATGTGTTATCATTCACAGAATTTGACTCCTTTGGAATAGAAACAGGATCAGAGTCTGAAGCATTCATCATTTCAGAAAATAATTCTTCTGCCATGGACTCAATAAACTCCGTTTTATCATTTTGAACACAAGATTCATTCGTGATAGCAGTTTCTTCTTCAACCTCTTCAACAAGTAAAGGTTTAGAAGCAATGGGATTTGAGACTGATGGTATAGTAGATGGATCAACATCCGATTCATACTCATCATATTTGCATGCAGTCTCAGGTGGAACTGTGTTGGTGCTTACTGATTCTTTGGAAGGTGTGGTAAATAGTGATTCAAATTCAGTAAATTCGATCTTTCGAGTCTCATAGCTTTTATTCAAATCACCATATGTAAAACCAACTGATTTAAAAAGATTTTGAGAATCAGTGTCACCAGACTTGTTCTTTCCCATTTCTTCTCGACCTTTGGTCTCTTTAGAAGGTTTAAGAGTACTTGCTTCAACAAAAGTTGCACGAATCTCAGGAATGGGTCTGATTGCGGAGCCGAATTTATCAAAATTATATAGATGCTCCGGTGCCTTTTTCAAAATCTCATTAGTTGGCACACCCAAACCTGGTTTTAGTTTATAAAACCTTTCGTCTTGGAGTTTATTGGTCAACAGATTTAATGTTTGCTCAGTCTGACCTCGTTTCATATTAATGTCCTCCAATTGCTTAATTTTGGTGTAAGCTTCATTTCTTTCTTTATAACAAACTTCAAATTTTATTTTGAACTCACCTTTTTCAGCATTGATATTTACAAGATCCTTTTCTAAATTAGATATTTTGCTTTTCAAAGAATCCTTTTCAACTTTTAAACCGTCTTTTTCCTTTTCTTTTTCGTCCACAACAACTTTCAGCAAAGCGTTTTCATCACGAAAACTCAATATTGATTGTTGTGCAGAGCGAAGTTTGCCTTTCAATAAAGCAAATTCATCTTTCATGCTATGTATTTGGGTCATAAGAGATTCAATAAGCTCAGAACTATCACTTACCTCAGAGTTTGCATCTTCAGATTGTGCCTCAAAATCTTCATCGTCACCATCCAGCTTTGCCATATAAGATACTTGGGTGAAGTGAGCTTGCTCCTCGTCATCGGAACTTTGGAACAGCCAGTTCTCTTCTTCGGCCATAAGCACCTTTCCTTCTTCAGCTTTCTTGGCGATGAGTGACTTTCTTGCATAATAGTCTGAGTTCTTTACCTTCTTGAATCTACAGTCTCTGGAGAAGTGCCCAAATTTGCCACAATTGTAGCATCTTCCTGGTTCATCAGCTCTGTCTTCTTTCTTTTCTTCTCTCTTATCTTCTCTTCTGTCTTCTTTTCTCTCTTCTCGTCTTTCCTCTCGCCGTCCTTGCCTTGGCTTGTATCTTAATTCAGCCTTCTCTTTCTTGTGACCTTCGTACTTAGGCTTTGAATAAAACTTCTTCTTGCCAAAGGTCTTCCTGAATCTTCGAGTAATAAGAGCCAAGTCCTCAGAGAACTTCTGAATATCTGGATCAGAATCAATCCCCAGTTCTTCATCACTTGAAGCAGAGTCAGAGTCGGTAACTTCAGTAACTAGTGCTTTTGTCACCTTTTTCTTTGACCTTGCGGAAGATACAAAACTTTTGCCGGCTATGAGAGCCACAGAATCCTTCAGTTTATTGGACTCAAGATTGATGGTTCTCACCTCATCCTCATGCTGAGAAAGAGTGGAGAAAATATTAGTGACGTTTTCCTGAGCCATGTTCTTTGACATCTGAAGGTTGATGGCAAAGTTCTTCCATTCTGGATTTAAGTTCTTGATGAACTTATAATTAATCTCAGAAGCAGACTTTGAGATGTTGTTCCTCCGCAAGTCATTGAGAATGATGTTATATCTGTTGTAGGTCTCTAGCAGCGTCTCTCCTTCTTTTGCATGAAACCCCTCGTATGCATTTATGCATATATTCTGCTTAGCTTGGATAGAGGCTTCACTTCCTTCAAACTGTCTGGATAGTTCATCCCAGATTTCCTTTGCAGAGTTGCGACTGTCTACACGGTTGTAGATGTCGTTCGGGATTGCCATGGTCAGATAGATAAGAGCCTCTTCATCTGTCTTGTACTGTTCCTTCTGCTTTTCAGTAAAGTACTGATAAGGTTTAGGAACATATCTGTCTGGGATTTCTGGAGAGGTGTCAGTTGCTGCTTCGCCATCAACTTTGATCATCGGATTGACAGGACCATTGATGATTGATTCCATGTAGTCTCTGTTTTTATGATTCAGAAACTGGACCATTCTCTTTTTCCATTGCTGATATTCATCAGCCATAAGGACAAGCGGTTTGGACTGAGAGCCCATCGAGAGTAGCTGGTTCGACATCTTAGTTGTACGGTTAGTAATTAAACTTATCTGTACCAAGACAACCAACTAGATGAGATCGTTAGAATCAAGAGTAAAGACTACACTCAAAAATTTTCAGAAAAATAAATTTCCAAAGATAATCAAATGCAGTCCTCGCACACAGTATAAAGCACTAATATCTATGAATAAAATACTGAAAATTAAGAAGATTTTGATCAAGAGCAAAACTTTTGTCCCCCTTCGCAGACTTAGCACGGGAGTCCCTATTACAGTTTGCAAAAAATCGAACGGGGATGTGCTTCGACCGGTATTGAGTCGACCGGGGTTTTGCTTAGACCGGTACCTTGTTTGACCGGTAAGATGTAACAACCGGTCTTATGCTCGACCGGTAAACGACTAAGACCGGTATAGAGAGTTCGACCGGTAAGTTGCTTGTACCGGTACTTTGTTCGACCGGTATGCTGCAAGACCGGGAGACTTCTTTGACCGGTAAACTACCTTTGACCGGTATAGGCAAGGGTCCGGGCGATTGATAATGAATACTCGATCGGTAATCTGCTATGACCGATAATGGTCTTCAATCGGGACTTCCTTAGACCGGGGTGAGCTGAGAGTGTACCAGTCAAATGCTAAGGACCGATAAATGGTATTCGACCGGAAGAGTAAGGACCGGTATGGTGCTAAGGACCGATGTAACTCGACCGATATACTCTTAGACCGGTGTAACTCGGCCGATAGAATGTTCGACCGGTATGTTCTTAAGCAGCCCAGAAGTCGATGAACAGACGCAATAATCAACCCAGAAAATCAGTTTAACCCAGAAATTGAATGCAGAAATTACACCTTTGTGCCCAGAAACAAGTATCGATCAGTATTCAATCAAAATCAAAGATTAATTTCAACTTTCACGCATCGATTATGAAGAACACACTGTCGACTCTCTTTGAACCCAGAAAACTCAAAATCACAAATTCATTCACTTGATACTTTCTAATGCAGTTAATCAATCAGATAGTGTTCAGTAACGCAAAACACACCTAATCAGAACAATCTTAAACATAAACGCACATAGATTCATGAAATCAGATACAAAAAAATTCGATGAACAGTAACTTTCGATGAATAGTAACTTCGAATTTTTTTTTTTTTTTGATTCTTTTAGGCTCTGATACCACATGTTATCCCAGTTTAATCTAGTTGGTAAATAATCACAGAAACAAGTAATCAAGCAACACAATAATAATCAAGAGATATATAAATCAGAGTAACATACCAATCCCTTGAATAAACAATGAAACCCTTGAGTGTTCTTGATACCCTTTGAATACAAAGAAAACTAGCTACCTCTCTCTAAACAATAATTATGAAAATATGAAAGGTTTCTTACTCTAAAACTAAACAAAACATAACTTTAAATACCCAGGCCATATGTGCTTCCTAATGCTTAATGGGCTTGGGCCCAATAGCTAATAACTATTAAACTATTACAATTTAAACCCTGAACTGTAACTATCAAATAAATACAGTTTAGACCCTCTAATTTAACTTTGAAACAATTGCAGTTTAAACCCTGAACTTTAACTTTAATCTTGAATACAATTATTTGATCCAATAGGAACATAAATCTTTCCTTCAACTGGCTTTACCCCCAATTCCTCTGTAGAGTAGCTTTGAAAATATTCATTAGAAAGAAATTTTGATTGATCAGAACTGTAACTAGAATTCAACCTCTCATATCGAAATGGAAGTTGCATTTTAGTTTTGTTTTTCCGTTTCTCTTTTTTCTTAGCTTCATCCTCTTTTGATAGTTTAGTCCATTTAACTTTGAGTTCAGGGTATTGAGGTACCAATTTAAGAAAACCGAAATCATGCAAAGCAGGCACTTTTGAAATACCCTTTTCAGATAGTGTGGGTTCTCATAGCCAAGACCCCAACACTCACTACTCTCTTTTGGTTTGTTAAGGTGAATGGTTTGCTCAGTTTGACCCAAAGTACAAAGTTTTTCTTCCAAAATATTCACTTCCTCAACCAAATATTTGTTTTCTTTCTTAAAAGATAAACACTTTTTCGCAACCTCCTTGACCTCAAGTTCTCACAGTTTAAATTTTGAAGTTGTTTCAGAGATAATTCATTATGGATAACAGTCTTTTCTCTCGCACTGGTATCAATGTTTTTGTGTAAAGCCTCAATCAATACGTTCTTCTCAGCAATATCATTGTAATACGTTCTTCTCAGCAATATCATTGTTGAGCTTCAGTATTGATTGGTTTTTCTCTTTAATGATACCTTTCTCGCATTTAAGCTTAGACTGCAAATCCTGAAGTTCAATCATCATGGATTGCATTTGATTTAGAAAATCAGATTCGGACATATCACATACCTCTTCATTCTCTTCAGCATCAGAATCTGCTTCAGCTTCTTTCTGACCCATGAAACACATATGAGCCTTCTCCTCTTTTTCCTCATCATCTTCAGAATGATCTAGCCAGTACTCGTCTTCGGCCATCAATGCTTTGCCAACTTTCTGCTGCTTGGCCAAAAGCATTTTGTTCTTATAATACTCAGAATTACAGACCTTTGATTTTCGGCAATCCTTAGCATAATGGCCTACTTTCCCACAATTGTAGCACTTTACCGGCTCAGACTCTTTCTTATCCTCAGGTCTGTACTTCTTCTCTTCCGGCTTTTTCTCTTCAAACCTCTTGCTTTCAACTCTCTCTTTGTGCTCATAGTTTCATGAGCCCGATGAGTATCTCTGACTGTTCGATCTCGGTTTCTTATATAATTTCTTCTGAAAAAGCTTTTGTCAAAAGTAGCATTGCCTGTTTCAGGTTCTCACAGTCATCAGAGTCAGAATCCTCCTCACTTTCATCTTCATCGGACTCAGAAACTATCACCTTGTTCTTCTTCTTCAAGCTTACTGACCTCTTCTCTTTCTTCTTTACCACTAATGCAACTGGATCAGCAACCACTTATTCCACTTTCCTTTTCTCATCTTTAATCTCTTCTACCTATGCCTCGTTCTGCCTGAGAGTCTCATATACCTCGTGAAGTGGTATCTCGTTCAAATCTTTCATCTGCTTCATTTGCCTTGTGAACCTTTTCCACTCTGGCTGCAGTGTACTCAAAAACTTGACATTCAGCTATATCTGAGACTTCTTGACTTTGTTCTTGCTAAGCTAGTTCAGAAGGGTCATAAACCTATCATAGGTTGCTTCCAGACATTCACCCTCCTTTGCTTTAAATTCTTTGTAATTGTTCAGGCAATTAGACACTTTCAGCTGGTTACCGATATTTGACCCAAGCATCATTTTCTCCAGCTGATATTTCTTTCCCCGTGGCATTATAGTTGTCTATCTTGACGTATATCTCGTTAGGAATCCCTTGCAGAATGAATGACCTTGCCAATCTATCAGCTTTAAGTCTTTTCCTCTGTTCATCAGTGTATTCCTCAAGTGGCAATGGGTACTCTTTGTTTATTATCTCCTCACCATTTTCTCCTTCAGTAGACAGAATCTTGGTAAGAGGTTTCATCACTCCTTCTTTTAATGATACTCTGATATAGTCTCCTAAGTCATTCCGGTCGATAAAGTCTAGGAATCTATCCTTCCATTGTTCGTATTCTCCCTTGAACAGAACAGGTGGCTTTACATCCGTACCGATTACTAGAGCCTCTCTAGAAGTCATCTTCAAATTTTGCACAAAACTGATCGTCAAAAATTCAGAAACAAACTGGATCTACAAAAGTCAAACTTGGTCAACCCTGAAAAATCTCAGAAAAATTCTAAGTTTGAAACTCGCAAACCACAGAAATAACACTTCTCGTAGAACAACTAAACTCAACTTTGCGCAAGTAACGCTATGCGCGTTCGAGGTTCGCGCACAACAAAGGATATGAGTTCTTGGTTCTTGCATAAAGGGATGTGCGATTTTAACTTCGCGCATGCTGAATCTTGCGTGTTTCTTCTTCGCGCAAACTACTACGTGCGAGTTCTATAAGAATTTCACTTCGCGCAATGCATCTGCGCGTTCTAGACTTAGAAAAATTTTCTACTTTTTACTTCGCGCAAAAACCACTTCTCGCAGAACCCACTTCGCGCATGATGAAGATGATGAATAGTACAAACTTGCACAAAGAACCTTACGCGTTTCTACTTCTTGCATGTCAAGTCTTGCGAGTTCTTCACTCTTTTTAGAAATTCTTCGATGTTCATGTTCTTTAGCCTATGTGCGTTCTTGCCTTTGCGTGTTCTTCCGATCTAGTGTGTTCTTCAGTTTTTCGAACAAAAACTCTAACTTTTCAACAAAATAGACTCAAATCTTCACAGAACAGTCTGAAACTTTGCAGATTTCTCCCATTCCATCACACGAACAGGTTACAATTGTTTAATTTCTATCAAAAACACCTAAAAATTACAATTCGATCTAGAACAGTAAGAACTACAAACTTCGAATGAAACTCGTACAAAATCCAAAATTCACATTAAACATATGTGAATTAGACGAAGCACTTCAAATAAAAAGTATTCTATATGCTAAATCGAGTATAATGATACTAAATTCAGATCAAAATCATCCCTGTAGCTTGAAAATCAAATCTCCACAGACGTCTTTGCGAGTTCTTGAAATTTCGACCAACCAAATTTCGAATTAAACCATGATTTCTGAATTTATGTTTGCTCTGATACCAATTGTGTGTCCCACAATGAGTGAAAATCAAGATGACAAAATGAATTCAAACGATTTGCATTGATTATAAAAATCGATTACACAGAATATGCTCTCACAGTATTTCTCTCTCAAGACAATACGTGCACCACTCTTCTAGTCTAATGATTCTACAAACGAAAATACTTATATAGCAAATACTCTTACAACACAGAAACACTCACAACATTAGAACTTTGACTTTGACTTTATTACAAAAACTTTGACTTTTAGCATGAGGGTTTGACTTGAGCTCTTTGACTTGACTTTTATCTTTAGTCTTCTGTGATCTTATATCCAACATATTTTGTGCACTAACATACATTTTTGGATTCAGGGCCAGCCAGGATCCCTGATATGTTATGACCGGTGATCTCGATGCCAATAGCAGTAGTGGTAGCTCGTATGACAATCGCGAGGAGGTATGTTTGCCAAATGTTGAATAATTGTTATATCTTTAAACATTTATCGTCTAACATTGTTATATGTTTGTCAAATGTTGAATAATTTCAGTTAGATGGCTAAAAGAGAAGCTGACGACTTATAAGTAGTGGCTAGAAGAATAAAAGACAGTGAGGAGGACCTTGGAGGAGCAACTGAAGCGGCAAGAAGACGAGTAGGCTCGGTAGAGGTCATTGACCGACTAGTTTGAGGCTTTCATGACGAGGTTCCAGGGAGGAAACTCTCCCCCTCCCCCGTGTTTTTGGATTGTATTTGGATATTTACTGTATTCAGATATTGATTTGATTCTGTAAAATCTGGGCAAGTTTTGTACAGGAAAATTATGTTTTTTTAATTATTTAAAAAAAACATATTACCAACGGATTACTAACGGATAATTCGTCGCTAAGTTTTTTTTAATTATTTTAAAACCCGTCGGCAATCTTCCGAAAAGCGTCGTGTAATAACCCAGAATTTTAAGTTTGGCAAAAGTTAAAGTTTAAGGGTTGTTTGTATAATTTGATTCATGAGGGGCCATTAATAAAAAAAGGAGTTTTAAATGAGGAATTATTCTCTTTTATCTTTCTGCCACCTCATTCCTTCTACCTCATTCTTCTTTCTTCTTTCTTCTTTCTTCTTTCTTCTTTTTCTTCACCTTTTTATATATTTGTCCATGGTACCATCCATCGTTGATGGAAGAAGAAAAATGGAAAGAATTAATTAAGAATTATGGTTGGTTATTTTGTTCTCAAAGTGTTCGGTTTAAGAATATATTAACCGTTAAAAACTTGGAGTGGGATGTTTTGGACTCGAGGTGAGTTTTCGTTTAATCATTTTTGAACTGAATTGCGTATAATGACGAATGGTTATTATTTTGATGTTATACCAGATTGGTATGTTTGAATTATTACCGTTAACTGTGATAAAATGGTTATTATTACATGTTTATTATTAACACATGTGGTTGGATTATAAATTTTTGGGATAAATGGACTTTCACAACAGAAGTCGGGTGTGTTAGGACTGTGATGGTCCGAGCAAGGGTTATGTATATATAGTGTGTGGTGGGCCACAACCGGTATTGATTGCGATCTTATCGGGGTGTGTGCGGCTAAATTGTGGCGACTGTTGTGGTTAGTTACCTGGTGGATGAGATATTGTGCATTAGTGCCAATTTATTTAAAACTGGTTCGTAGTGCCTGAGATCTTACTTTATGATTAAATCATTTATGGCATTATGTTAAACTGATATTATTGGATTATTTATATGACAGGGATTTACAAGATCTCTAAATATTTAGAGAGAGAAAGTAGAGAGAGAGTATATACGCCAACAGTAAAAACAGATCTATTCAAATGTGAGTGTCAAAGTTTTCTTACAAAACACAAAGGCCACAAGGGACTTAAATACCCTTGGCCAATGTAACAGATAAAGCTAACTAAACACAGTATTAGCCAAGACAGATAAATACAATGATCACTACAAAATATGACTCAACAATCTCCCCCTTAGTGATCATTGACGCTCTTCTCTTTGACGAAGTCTATTCAAACCAACTGAAACTTCTAAGCGTCGCAGAGTGGAGCGGAAATTCAATCTCTCTTGAATAGTATCCAATGTCTTCTTGAGAAGACGAATTTCATCATTTTCAAACAGAAATGTTTCACTTCTTGTTTCCAAAAATCTTCTTTGAGTTTCTTTCAGACGTTGATCCAACTGAATCTTGATCACCTTCAAAGTTCCATCAGAGTAATGTGCAATTTCTTCAAATCTAAGAAAACATTTTTCATTCGAGCCATTCTTGTACACAACTCCATATGGATCTTTAACAATGGTGAGAAGATGATAGGACTCTAAGTTTGGCAAGCTTCGGTTGGGCCTTAGAAGATTAACAACTGGTTGAAAACTTTCGACAGCCATCTGAAAGTCAAACACTCTGAAGAATCGGATTTGCCGTCGAATAAATCTTTTAATAGCAAACAGTGCTTGAGACACATCCTGAGTTCTGTGATAAAGATTTCTGAAATGATCATATAAGAACTCAATATCATCAATAGAAAGATCAGTGAAGTCTTCTTCTGAAAAGATATATCTCTTGCAATCTCTTCTTTCAACTTCAAACTCTGGATACCAAAGATTAACTAGCTTGTTGATCGTAACACTGATAACTCTAACTAGCTTCAGAAGGAACATTAGTTTGTGCTCTAGATGACTGACCTACTTCAAATGTTCCTGAAGGAGCAGAGGTAGTCGGAGCAGTACTGACAATAGGAGTAGAAACTGGAGCAGATTCAGGAACAGTTTCAGAAACTTCATCTTGAGAAGGAAGATCTCTGTACAACATATCTGTAATCTCTTCATCCTTAGCATCAATGAATACAGAATCATCTTCAGTATCAGAGATAATGACTATGTCATCACAATCTTTTTCTTTAACTTGGAAGATCTTCTCAAATCTCGTGTCATCATCATCATCTGAGTTAATTTCTATAAAATTTGCAAAGAATTACCTCATATCATTTGCCGCTTCTGATTCTTCAATCTCAATAGGCCTTTCTGCAATGTCAGGATCAACATACACAACAATCTGCATATTATTCTCTATATCTTGCTCAGAAATGTTTAGTACATTTGACATAGAAGATAAATTGATATTTTCAATCATCACATTCACAAGATCATTGACGCTGCAATCTTGGACATTATCAGTACTCTTCTCTTTATCAGTTGTCTCTTCTTGTAACTGATCTTCTCTAGCTGAGGAAGATCCTTCCACTCTCTGTCTCTTATTCATCTCCCCCTCATCACCTTGAGGATCGGGATCATCTTGGTCATGTCGGCGTTTAAGAGACGGACCGGCCTCAGATCTGCAACTTTGTTCATGAATAACAAACGTGTTAGACAGATCAGAAAATGCTTGAGTCATGAAAGACTTAAGATCCGCAAAACTTGTTCTAACTTCAGATCTAAACGCATGGAACTCATTAGATAAAACAATAAGTCTTTCAGAATCAAATGTAGGAACTGGAGGCGGTGTAGGCTGGAAATTCCTTAGAAGAGAGATCAAATCCTGATCTTTATGTTCTGGCGGAGACATCAAAAGAAGACGAGCATATAGCAAATCTGTCAGCTCTGAAATAGGAAGATCTGATACTGGAGTGCTAGAAGATGAAACAGGAATACGGGTGGATGAAGAAACACCAGTCGACTGCGTAAACAACGGAGGTAGAGGAATAGACATGATCGCTGGAGCAGAAGATTGAATAGCAGAAGACGGCTCTCTAAAAACAACCCCAGATGGGCGTCTGAAAGGAATTACTTCAGGGATTGAAGATGTGTCAATTTCTGGCATCTTACCCTTGAAGAAAGTACGTAACTTTTGTATTTCCGCATTCTTATGTGCATCAAACTCATCGCTCATTTTCCAAATCATTTCATTCAGAGTAGAAAACTTTGCAGTAGAATCATGAACCTCGACTGAAGATGTCGAGATAGAAGAAGTTAGTTCGATAGTAGACGAAGAAACAGTTGTAAATTGAGCTTAATGATAAGTTGAAACATTGTAAAATGCTAGATCGGCAACTGCTGCATTAATAGGAACAGAATCTTCTGCAGACAATTCTTCTTCTTGAATAACCACTTCTGGTTCCTTGAATTTTCGTCCATAAACCCTCAGACTCGGTTGATCAACATCATCATCATCATCATTATCAGAATTCTCATTGTCATCCCCATCAATATCACTAATAAAATCATCATCAGCAACTGTATCATCATTACCATCAGTAGCATTAGCAATATAAGCAGAAATAACAGCATCAGATTCAGTAGCAAAATGATTAGCAGCATCAGAAGCATCGTGTATCGGGGAGTCAGTAGCAATTTGAGCAATTACATCTTCAATTTGTTTAGAAGCAACATTTGCTTGAACTTCTTGATGTTCAATATTTACCTCGACTTCTTGTTCAACATCTTTGTTGACCTCTTGTTCAGAAACAGATACTTCAACTTCAACTTCTTGATTAGCAGGAATAGATGCAGCCCTTTCATCATGAGATAGTTCATTATGATCAGATTCCAAAAGTATTTCATTATCTATGCAATATTCGATAATACTTTCATCTGAAGGATCTGCATAATTCATAATAAGCTCCGAAGGAATAGGCATCGAATAGTCAAAAATCCGCTTCACCTTTTGGATGTAAGTCATTTCTGTATCAGGAACTTGTGGCCAAGATAATCTTCAAGGAATATCCGGATTGCTTCTGAGTATGCTTCTGATGATAAGCTTCAAGAATCGAATGAATGGAATAAACTTGCGTTTCTTGTTGGTAAGCTTGTCATGCACCACCTCCGAGAGTTCGGTCCAGAAAATGAATGTGTAGTCGACATGCAAGTCATAGACGACTGCATGGAATAAACGGAGATACAGTAAACTTGCACTGTCCGTGCCGGAATGTTTTGACGTAAGGCACCTGATGATGACAGAAAAGAGAGCATACGAAACTGGAGGTAATTTAGACTTATCAAAATCACACACTTTGTCCAATGTCCCAACATATCCAAGATTCCTTATCCCTTCAAATACTTCCTCTTCAGATGGAAAGTTGTCATATCAAGTTCGGCCGGGTCTGGAGTTAGGCTCAGGAAGCTCCAGTATTAGTCTGAGACGCTTGTATGAAAGAAAAGAATCATACTGATCTATTTGAAGCTCAAAGCGGTGCGGACGAGCCAGTTCATTCTTTGTAATTGTATGCCAGGCTTGCTAAATGTATACTTCTGGAACTTCAGCACATGACGAAAGAGCCTGAGCAAGTGGATGTCCTCGTAGAATTGCACAAATCACCGGATGTATTTTGATTCTGTCGAAGTCCACAAAATAATTGTTGGGCTTGTAAGTCAAAATATACATCAAAGAAGGGAAGACATCGTTCGGCGTTCGGCGAGATGCAGAAAGATTAGCCCTGACTGAAGGAACAGAAGGCATCGGCATCTCAAGTGATGCTTGATCAGAAGGATCCTCGAGAAATACATTCTCGTCTTGAATCATTGGATCTGTATTGGTTTTAGAAGACATTTTACACCTAAAAGACAAAACAAAGAAGAATTAGACAAAACAGTATAAACACAGAATTCCCAAGGCAGGTTTGCGCACCAAGTTAGATGCGCAAACCATGTTTTGCGTATTTAACATGATACGCAAAGATAGGTTTGCGTATCAGGCATGATACGCAATCTGAGGTTTGTGTATATTACTAGGTCCGAAAACAAGACTTGTAAATTAAAATACAAAACAAAAACACTAAGAATGGTTTGCGTATCAAGAAAGATACGCAAAGTACACTTTGCGTATCCAACAGGATACGCAAAAGAGACTTTGCGTGTCCTTAATGTTATGCAAAACAAACAAACAAAACAAAACAAAAAAAAAACACACAAAAACTTAAAGTTTGCGTATCAAGTATGATGCGCAAAGTATACTTTGCGTATCCAGATAGATGCGCAAAAGACACTTTGCGTATCCAATTAGATGCGCAAAAGGCACTTTGCATATCCAGTTAGATGCGCAAAGGACACATTGCGTATCTATCATACTTGGTACAAAAACCTAGTTTTCGTAAGAACAAAGCCGAAAAACATAGAAACTCAAAATTAAAGCTATAAAATACAAAATTAAGTAAGAAAACACATATCTGATTGTCGAAAAGAAGATCTAAGACAAACCCAATAAGCAATTTCAGTAAAGAAGAACTCGAACTGATGAAGGAGAAGATGAACAGAACGAAAGAAATGGCACAGTAAGAAATCGAAAATGAAGTCAAAATCAAAATTAGAACATTGCTAAACTAAACATACTACAAATCAAATACAAAAATAAGATGGAACAGATCGATGAACAATTTTGAAAGTAAAGAAAATGAATCGGCGCATAGTGAGAGAGAAGATGAAAAGTAAAGAGGTTTTAAAAATAAAATTGGAGCGAGAAAAATGAAAAAGGGAACAATACTAAACTATTTATACTAAAAGAAAATACTAAAAAAAAATTCACGAAAAAAAATAACACTCCTAAAAAAAATACAATTAAGAAAATATATAAAAAAAAAAATGAAATGTTACCTGCAAGCTATTTTTACTCCCCCTACACAAATGCACAAAATTTAACAACTCTGATCAGCATTTGCATAAAAATATCAGAAAACTTACCTGATGAATTTCTGATCAGCACATGAAGTATTTTATCAGCTATATTCACTCCCCCTCAAAAAACAGACTAGATCAGATATTCTTTTCATATTAGCTCTCCCCCTCGAAAAATGCACAGACCATTTAACAAAAATATGGATACACAACCATATAAACATCAGTGTAAAAAGTAAAATAATACTAGATATAAATTTTGAAACAACTGAACATGTAAAATTTTAAACACTAAACAAATTAAAGTCTACTCATTAAAATTTCACAGATTTATCAATCAGTTGAAATCAAGCATATGTTGTTGGATGCAAGAACAAGTATAATTGCATATCAAGTTAAGACATGTTCAGTTTCAAAAACTTCCATCTGTCTATTCAGTGTGCTCGCATGTGAACTTTGATTAGTTTCAAGAAAAATGCAGTTCTAAAAATATTATAGAAAACTTTGCATGTACTAACACTAAGCCATCAAAAATTAAGACTTTCACAAATTTACAGGTTTATCGCAACTCAAACATATCACCAAGTATCATGGGATGTGTGCTCATTGGCATCTTTTTAGCAGTGTGCACATTGGCATCTTCACATGAGTGTGCTCTTTGGCATCTTTTAAGCACGAGCACTTTGGCATCTTTTAATCAAAGAGTTCATTAAGTAAAGAACATGTCGTAAACGTAACTTTCTATCTGACCCTATTGCAGGATTTGGGTCAGCCGCTCCCAGACCAGTTGGCCTTAGGGGACTAGGTGTCAAGCACCCCTTGAAACTTACTTTCCCGGATCAGAAAGGCTACATCGACATATCCTAAACCCATTCAGACCAGTAGAACATGACTTTCGATCTGGTTCTATAGAACGATTTGGGTTCGATCACTCCCAGATCAATTGACCTTAGGGAACCAGATGACGAGCATCCCTCGGAACTTACTTTCCCAAACAAGAAAGGTCACAGGTACAAACTTTTAAACTCAGAGATTTCTGTATTTTAAGAATTTATAATTCATCTCAATCACTCAGATCAACGTCTAAATGCTTAGTCCATATTTTCATTCCGATCTATAATTCTGATCATTTAGGTAGTCTAAGAAAAGTAAACTATAAAAATTCCGACTCACATATCTTTAAAGCAGAATCAAAAGCTACAAACATGTTGCTGACTTTTCGACTTCTGTAAGACTTGAAAGTTGAACATATAAAACTTTAATATAAACAAAGAACTTGTAAAAGATCCTAGACACACATTTTGTTCAAAAGAAATAAAGTATGTAAAATTTTATTTTATAGAATAAAATTTGTAAAGATTTAAACTTTTAAATTCAACATGCCTAACTTTGAAAGCAAAAAATTGAAACGTTTTTCATCTAAGGCTTTTGTAAAGATATCAGCAAGTTGATATTCAATTGGTACAAAATATAATTCAATAGTACCTTCTTCCACATGATGCTTTATGAAATAGTACCGCATATCTATGTGCTTGGTCTTGGTGTGCTGGACCGGATTGACTGATATGGCAATTGCGGACTTGCTGTCACAATATATTGGCACTGTCTTGTATAGTATCCCGTAATCCCGTAGTTATGTCTTCATCCATAGGACTTGAGCGCAACAACTAGTTGCGGCGACATATTCTGCCTCTGCAGTCGAGATAGAAACACAGTTCTGCTTCTTCGACGCCCAGCTTATTAGTCTGTCACCCAAAAACTGAAGATGACCTGAAGTACTCTTCCGGTTCAACTGATTACCGCCAAAATCTGCATCAGAATAAGCAATCAATTTATAGTCAGAACTTTTAGGATACCATAAACCTAAGTAAGGAGTTCCCTTGATGTATCTAAATATGCGCTTGACTGCTAGCAGATGAGATTCTTTAGGCTTGGCTTGGAATCTGGCACATAGGCACGTAGAGAACATTATATCTGGGAGACTTGTTGTGAGATACATCAGTGATCCGATCATTCCTCGATATGTCTTTTGATCCACAGCTTTTCCATACAGATCAAGTCCGATTTTGGCACCATGAGCCATCGGCGTACCGATTGAAGTAGATTTGTCCATCTTGAATTTCTTCAAGATGTCAAATACATACTTTGACTGGTTGATGAAGATTCCATCTGGAAGTTGCTTCACTTGTAATCCGAGGAAGAAATTGATTTCTCCCATCATGCTCATTTGAAACCTAGAAGTCATTAGATCAGAAAACCAATTACATAAAGATTTATTAGTAGCACCGAAAATAATATCATCAACATAAATTTGTACTAAGAAAATATCCAAGTTCGAATGATATATAAAAAGAGTAGTATCGATCGAGCCTTTGGTAAATCCGGATTTGACAAAGAAAGCTGACAACTCGTCATACCACGCCCTTGGAGCTTGTTTCAAGCCGTACAAGGCTTTATCGAGAAAATATACGTAATCTGGACGATCTTTGTCAACAAATCCCTCTGTCTGAGATACATATACTTCTTCTTTCAGCTTGCCATTGAGAAATGCCGTCTTGACGTCCATTTGATATACTGTGAAGTTTCGATAAGTAGCGAAGGCAAGAAACATCCGGATAGCTTCCAATCTGGCAACGGGTGCAAATGTTTCATCGTAGTCAATACCTTCTTCTTGTAGATATCCTTTGGCTACCAACCTTGATTTGTTCCGCACGACGATACCATCTTTATCCTTTTTGTTCTTGAAAATCCACTTAGTGCCAATAACGCTTTTTCCTTTCGGCCTCGGTACAAGTCTCCACACTTTGAGCGCATCAAATTGATTAAGCTCCTCTTGCATAGCAATAATCCAATTCGGGTCCTCCAACGCTTCAGAAACTTTTGTAGGTTCAATCTTGATTAGGAAGCAAGTGAAGAGACATTCGTTGGAAGTAGCCGACTTAGAACGTGTAGAAACACTGGCATGAGGATCTCCAATAATTTGATGTAGAGGGTGGGATCTTGTCCATTTATGCGTATAAGGGAGGGTATCAATGATATCTTGAACCACTTCTAATGGTTGAGAGGGAGTTTCATAAGCTTCTACATCAGTTGAAGAGATAGAAACAGTTTCAACTTGAGGAGGAGGTATCTCAACAACTTCTGTATCAGATTCGGGAACAGTTTGTTGAATAACATCATTATGTACTTCTTTCTGAACTGATTCCTCTTGAACAGGTTGTTCTTCTTGAACTGGTTCTGATTGTACATTTTCTGATTGAATAGGTTCTTGTTGTGCCGGTTCTTGTTGAACAGGAAGCAGCGTCATTTTCAGAGATAGATGCAGCGGAATTTGGAGTAGATGTGCTCTCAGTTTACTGATTCAAAACATTTGAGACATTTTCAGAGTTAGATCTAGGCACGTCATCATAAAAATTTTCAAACAGAAAATCAAGATCAGAAAGATTAAGTGAGGGAGTAGAAGAATCCTGATTAATCGGTGAAAGAATAGGTTCTGAACTGATTTGTTCAAAAACTGAATTTCCAGTAAAAGCGGGTTCTAAACCTGAGTGACTAGAAACCAAATTAGCAGCTTCGTCAAATTTTACATTGACACTCTCTATCACCTTTCTTGCAGAGATCAGAAAAACTCTATAAGCAGCAGAGTTTGAAGAATAACCCAGAAATACACCTTCATCTGCCTTTGGACTAAACTTGTTGAGATTATCTCTTTCATTCAAAACATAGCATTTACACCCGAATGACTTGAAATACTTGATGTTCGGTTTGATACCATTCATAAGTTCATACGGTGTTTTGTTGAATCGACGATGCAGAATTGATCGGTTCTGAGTATGACAGGCAGTTGATACGGCTTCAGCCCAAAGAGATAAAGGAAGCCTTGAATAAGCAAGCATTGATCTGGCAGCCTCAACAAGCGTTCTGTTTCTTCTATCAACAACCCCATTCTGTTGCGGAGTACGAGCAGCAGAAAATTGTTGTTGTATACCTTGAGAATCATAGAAAGCCTGGAGAGTATTGTTCTTGAATTCAGTGCCATTATCTGATCTCACCACTTTGACTTGCTTTTGCTTATTTGTCTGGATTGTCTTGATGAGAGTGATGAGAACTTCAGGAGTCTCGTCTTTTGACTTGAGAAACTTTACCCATGTATATCGAGAGTAATCATCAACAACAACCAATACATATATTTTCTTACCAATGCTCTTTGTCTTCATCGGACCACATAAATCAACATGCAGAATGTCAAGAATAGCCGAAGTGCATGGTTCAGGCTTTGGCTTATGAGATGCTTTCTTCATCTTTCCTTTCTCACAATCCTGGTAGAGATGGTCTTTCTGGAAACGAAGAACTGGAAGACCTCTCACTGAATCATGTTGGACAAGGCGACCCATATACTTAAAGTTGAGGTGAGCTAAACGTCTGTGCCAAATCCAACTTTCTTGAATAGAAGCTTTAGAATGCAAGCATATATATGAAGGGATTTTGATCTTAGAAAGATCAATGGTATACAAATTTGAGCGTCTTTTTCCCACCAGAAGATCCTTGCCACTATCGTTCTTCACTGCAACTCTTTTGGATTTGAAACTGACTTCAAGCTCTTTGTCACAAAATTTCCCAATGCTAAATAAGTTGTGACTTAGGCCTTCGACGTAGCTTACTCTTTTGACAGTTATATTACCTTGAACAAGATCACCATAACCAAGAATCAGAGCAGTCTCACAGTTTCCAAACTTAACACGACCGCAACATTTTTCTTTAAAATTGGACAATAATGATTTGTTGTCAGTCATGTGTTTGGAACATCCCGAGTCCAGATACCATAATTGACTTAGCTGCATTCATAGAAACTACACATGTTTAGGTACCTATATGCTTATGGGTCCCTTGTTAGATTTGTGTCTTTTGTTTTTCCCAGATTTATTTTTCAAGCAAGCATGAAAGCAATTATCAATAGAAGATAAAACACAATCATCAGAATCAGAACTAGAAGAAGCATATGAGATATTCTTTGATATATGAAGCATTTGCTGAAATGAATATTTTGGGTTTTTATTATAAGAAGCAAATGTATCAGTATCACAAAGAGTTTCTACACATTTAACTCCTAACAGTTCAGATTCTGGAGTTTGCTGTTTAATCCTCCAAATTTGCTTTAGTGAGTTCCTCACAGTCCGATCTGAAGAAGAAAAATTAGAAACATTAGAATTTTCAGATAAGAAAGTATCATGTTTCCTTGACTTCTTTGATCTTCTTCTTTTACGCTTCTTTTTATAAAATTGACCATTTAGCAGTAAATAATCATCAATAATAGAATCAGAAAAAGAAACTTTATCGAAGAACTCAGCATGAGCATTAGACATTGATGAACTAACCTCGGAATGAGAATTCTCAAAAACACACAAGTCTGGATGAGGTTTGCGCATCCCATTGGAGGCGCAAACTGAGCTTTGCGCATCTATCCGCATGCGCAAACTGTCAGTTTGCGTATCCAACATGGTGCGCAAATGCACACTGTTTTTCAAAACTTTAGTATTTCCTTAGAATCTTTTGAAAATTCAGTAGAAATTTTATCTTCAAAACTTGTTTTCATTATAAAAAGTAATAAATCGTTTTCTAAACAAGTTTGAAGATTTTGTTCTTCCAATCTATCTTCAAGATCATTAATCTTACCTTCTAACACTAATGGAGGAATGTATCTCTTAGTATCATAAGACACTGGAGATACATTTTCCTTATCTGTGTTAGCAAATATATCAACAAAATCTGTTGTTAATGAAGATTTATTGGAAGATTTGACATTTAAAATATTTTGAGATTTTCTGGATTTCTTAGATTGATCAGGAAAATACTTTGCATTTTCAGAGGTGTAAACGAATGGCATTTCCATCCTCTTGTTTTTCATTCTTTTCACATTTTCATCTTCCAAAATTTGTTTCTCAGTTGTCCAAAAGAATTTAAACTGAGGATCATATCTTGCAAGACTAAGATGATCATATTCATATAAAGTAGGAACTTCGATTTTAGCATGATTTAAAAATTGTGGGTTTTCAAAACCAAGTCCCCACTTTTCCTTTATAGCTTCTTCACTCCTTGGTTTGTTCATGTAAATGGTTTGCTCAAATTCTTCTCTTTTATATAATTTCCTTTCTAGAACAATTATCTTATTAGAAAGATTTTGATTTGAAGAAGTCATTTCAGTCAAAGAATCATGATAAGTCTATTTTGATTTTTCTAATTCATCCAGCTGCTTTTGAAAATTCTCTTTTATGTCAATTAAAATTTACTTTTCATCTTTTAGAGAAATTTGCAGTTTGACGAGTAAAACAGACTTTTCTTGATTTTCTAACTTTTCAGAAGTGAACTTTGAACGCAAATCATGCAAAGCAGTGATAAAAACATTCATTTGAGATAAAAAGAAATCATAGTTAACCTCATAAATTACCTCAGAACCATCAGATGAGGTATCATCTTCCTCATCATCACTTTTATCGTCACCAATAAAGCACATGGCTGCAGTCTCCTCATTCTCAGCTTCGTTGTCAGAATGATCCAGCCAGTACTCTTCTTCAGCCAACAGAATGGTTCCACTTTCCTTCTTCTCAGTTAGATCTAACTTCTTTCTATAGAAAGCAGCATCTTTTACCACTCTGACTCTGCATTCCTTAGCAATATGTCCAGGCTTTCCATAGTTAAAGCAATTCATCACCTTTTTCTCATCCTTCTTCTGTTCAACCACCTTAGATGGTTCATACTTAGGAGTGTATGTCTTTGACGGAGCACCTGGTTCTACTTTCTTAGAACCGGAAGTAAACCGAAGGTTGTTTGAACCAGATCTGTGCTTGAATCTTTTCTGATAGTGCTGAGTCAAAAGCATCATGGCCTTTTCTAGAGCTTCGCCATCATCATCCGTTGATCCATCATAAGCTGATTCAGTTAATGCTTGCTCAGCCAGTTGGCTAGCTATAAGTGCAATTGGATCTACGGTCATAGGCTTATTCTTCTTTTCCATCTTTGCCTTCTTCTCTATCACAACAGATTCATCTGTCATCAAAATTTCGTACAACTCCTGAATTGGCATGGTAGAGATTCTGACATCGTTTCTCATTCTGTGGCATGACTTGTTCCACTCTGGTTGTAAAGCATTCAGAAATTTCAAGTTAGCCTCCAATTCAGTCTTCGTAACTTTAATCTTGTATAAATCATTGATGACAGCCCAAAATCGGTCAAATACACTCTTCAAGCTTTCTCCATCCTAAGCCTTGAACTTTTCAAAATTGTTCATATACCTAGTCTGACTCAACTGAGTTGACATTGCAGTACCAAGCATAATCTTTTCAAGTTGAGTCCACGTCAGCATTGGATTATGTTTGAAGCAATCAATTCTGTTATAAATGGAGTTGGGAAGAGCAAGGATCAGATTTGATTTGGCCTGACTGTCTGCTTGATAACGAAGGAGCTCATCAGCATCATATTCCCTCAAAGCTTTTTCAACTGTTGTAGCATCAGTGTTTGCAGTAGCAGGAATAACCTTCATTGGGCTTTTCATTGGACCTTGAGTCAAAGACTTCATCATATTTTCCCCATTCGGTTGTCTTTCAATGAAGTTGATAAACCGATCCTGCCACTGTTCGAATTCGTTCTGATTGATCAGTATTGGTGGACGTGTATCAGACCCCAATGACATCATGAGGTCATTCTTGTAGATTTGTTCTTGCAAAGACATCTTTCGAGAAAATCAGAAATTTCAGAAAAAAAAAATCTAAGTCTTGAGCTTGCCCAAACTGGAGGTTTGCGTATGCAGTGGGGTGCGCAAAGTAGGTTTTGCGTATGCAGTAAGGTACGCAAACTGAAATTTGCGTATGAAGAGTGATCCGAGAAACTGACTTTGCGGAACCTTGATGATCCGAGAACCTGATTTTGCGTAAGCAGAGTGATCCGAGAAACTGACTTTGCGGAACCTTGATGATCCGAGAACCTGACTTTGCGTAAGCAGAGTGATCCGAGAACCAGGTGTGAAAATCCTGAAAACCACTAACACACTGATTAGAACACAAAGAACTTGCGCAAAGTAATATGAATCTTGCGCAAACCTATATGAATGATGCGCAAAACTGCATGAACTTGCGCAAACCACAGAACCTCAAAATTTTTGTAAGATTGAATGAAACTTTGAAAAAAATACCACAAAAATCACACACAAATGCTCGAAAACAACATTCTAACAACTTTTAATTATCAAACTTGATTAAAAACCACTAAATCTAAAATTCTTAAATGTAACAGTACGATTGACGAGTTTTCTGAAAAAACACAAAATCACAGAATCGAGAATCAAATCATGGTTTTTATGCACAAATATATGAAACAATTATGATCCATTACACAAGACGAATTTAAACAAACCAAATTCGCACAAATTCAACCAGAAACCTAACCAAATTTGATGAATCAAGCAAAAAACGAGATTTTCTTGAAAAATCAAGAAAATCAATCAAATTCTCTGCTTAATCTACAAATTCAGTATCTAAAAACAATTTCTCTCAATCCTCTCAAGATCTAGTACGCTCTGATACCAATTGAAAGTCCATGATCTCTAAATATTTAGAGAGAGAAAGTAGAGAGAGAGTATATACGCCAACAGTAAAAACAGATCTATTCAAATGTGAGTGTCAAAGTTTTCTTTCAAAACACAAAGGCCACAAGGGACTTAAATACCCTTGACCAATGTAACAGATAAAGCTAACTAAACACAGTATTAGCCAAGACAGATAAATACAATGATCACTACAAAATATGACTCAACAACTCACTAGACCGTATGGTCTAACATTCATTTCGTTTTCAAAAATTTGCATTTCAGGTGGATTTTTATATTGGGATTGCTAGCCTGGGAAAAAGGGTAAGCAGTAATTATTGTGGTGAAGATTGTCTCAATTTACCGGTTCACAAATATTGATGGGTTGTTTATTTTCTGTTATCGGCTGGGTGATCATAGATCGGTAAGGATCTAAATCTCCGATAGAATTTATTATTGCACTTAGAACTATTTCTTACCGTCGTTGTAATTGAGGTGATTCTGGGAAGATTATTATAGTCGGTTCAGTAATATCCGGATCCAAAATTTCGATAATTTTGATAGTTGGGTGAAAAGTTAAGCGAGACCCAAAGTTCAAGGGGGTTAAATGAAACTTAGGTTATATATATATATATATATGTGTGTGTGTGTGTGTGTTTTAACCCTAAGATATTTATCAGAGTTCATTCCTGATATTTAGTGGAGCGACTGAAGGAGACGAGAGCAGGGAGAAGGGGAGACTAGGTCTCGAAGGATCGTTCGGTTCTCTTCAAATCAAGGTATGATTCTAGTCTACTACTTTCTTCTGCAGTAAGTTAGTCGGTAAATGATCTCGTTGTCAAGCTTTTAGCTGTTGCATTCGAGATTTGAGAGTTATTTTGGTTCTGTTCGAGTTTTGAATCGCCCTGGGCGAGTTTGTTTGAATATCGACTGGACCAGGGAGGGGCGCGGACCGGTGTCGACCGGTGTGTTGTCGACCGGTGTCGACCGGGGTGGTAGCATAGTGTGTCTTGTTGTCTTTAAAATTTTTAGAGAGGGAAAGAGAGTTATATGCGAGTTAGCTTACCGTTTTTATTCGGTATCGTCGTAGGTGGTGTTAATAGTTAGAAAGCGGGATTTAAGTGAGAAGGATCTGAGGTGAGTCTTTCAAACTAAATCCGTTTACGATTACGAAAGTTATTTGATAAATATGAGTTTATGAATTGCATGCCTTTATTATCAAAAGTTTGTGAAGGTTTATTGAAAAGGTTGATTTAATTATGTTGGCATGTTCATGCTATGTTTATATAAACTCGTTTTATATATTGTTGATGATTAGATGTATGCATACATTTAATTCGGAAGTTTTGACCTAAGTCGGGAAGTGTGGTCCGCCTGATCGTACCAGGGAGTGTGGCCCGTTTATGCCATTGGGGTGTGTCCCCAAAATAAGGCAGTACGAGACAGACAGACCGTCTTTGACGGCAGTGTTGGTCAGTAGTGTGAGTTACGCTCGTGAGGCGTAAAGTGTGGTAAATGTTTAGTCAGTAGAGTGAGTTACGCTCGTGAGGCGTAAGGCCTTGTTTAAATGTTTTAAATAATATTTGAACTGTTGCAGTAGCGCTTGGAGGGGACTCACTAGACCATCGGTCTAACCCTCGCTCTTTCAAAACTATAATCCTATTTCAAGTTATCGCAAGGTGGCAGGTACCGGTAAGGGTAAGGAGAAGATGTGAGCTATTCCAAGGAGCTAGAAGACTCCTTGTGGTAGTTTCCTTTTGACTCAGTTGTGTAATAGGTTGTATTTGCAAACCTTGTTTGAATTGTAGGCTTGGGGCCGTTGTTTTTGGTATGGATAAGTACATTTTGATGTAATTAAAGTTTGGGTTGTTACAGTTGGTATCAGAGCCATAGTTTAAGGGATTTAGGTGACCGGATGGGCCTAAACTTAAACTGTGAAATAGAGGGACACAACTGAGATTTAGGAAGCCTTTAAGGAGTCATTGGTTTTTGTGAATCGGGACGATAATAGTGAGGACTCTCATGTAAGGTAAATTCAGAATTGCATCTGGCCAATGCCATTATGAATCTACAGGTGCATGGGTATACTCGAGTACTATTGTTGGGTAAGTCGGTGGGTGTAGTTTTTGGTAGTGAGTTCTATCATTGAAACGATAGCGTTGGTCTGGCGTGCTGTGCGAGCACGTTCATGGGTTTATGGTTAATACCTTCTGGGATGAGTATTGTGTGGGATGTAGATGTTTCGTCTGTAGGAAGAACTTCTTTGGTCTGAAAAGGGAAGATTGACGATTGGAGGTGAACTGGTCACTCCAAGGGAGTCGTCATTTTAGTAGTTTGTGATGTCGATTAATGGATATCAGGAGAGTTCACCCTAAGAATCGAACAATAGATTTGAGCCTTTTGAATCAGTAGTTAACTGAAAGTTGGCGAGGGTGGCTGAGAGATGGTATCCGTGTTGGCTAATAAATAGAATGAAGACATAATGGAAATGAGCTATTGTTGGTAAGCTTAGTTGGACCAAAGTAAGGACGCAAGAATTGCGAATCAATGGTCGCGTTGGTTACTGGTAGTGGAACATACCAGAATATTGGGAATCGTTGGTGCTGAAAATGGATGCAATTGTGAGGGGCCTGACTGGTTGGTCGTGAGTAAGGGTCGGTGGTAAATTAGTGTGAGTGTATGTGGTCGACCTTACAAGAGCGAATAGCCTTCAATGAAGTGGGAGTATCATGCATGGTGTTTTAAAATAAGTTGCTTGAGTCTTTCATGTCAGGTTTATTGGTGTGTGTGTGTACCGTTGAGTCATTTGTTTTGAAAATGAGTTAGCGTGTGTAAACGTGTGTGGGTTTTAGAAAAAAGGGCAAGTTTATTGCTCGGTGCACTAAATTTCGAACTCAGTAATTTGGTAGTATTGCAATTCTTTTATAAATGAGTCATCTTTTGTGGAAAATATAACATCTTTTGACCGTGTGATGTTATAAGGAAGACTGGTATGGACTTAGTCATGCCAGCAAGGGTGGAAGTCGACTAACTCACTCAGCATAAGTAATTTTGTTAGAACTTCTTGAAATCGCTTGAGTAAAGTTTCATTGAAAATATTTTCAAATGTGTCAAATGATTTCAAACTAATATGTTGTCATGCATGAAGGCTATGAACTCGCTAGGTCGTAAGGAAGCTTTGAAGTTAAGGTTGGGGAAAGGAGTGGAGGATGAAAAGTTATTGATGTCGAGCCGGAGTTTTTGAGTTGGTCTGGTAATCAGATTCTATCAAGTAAGTCATGTGCCTTCAACGTGCGAAGTCGGTGGGACACCGAGATAGTTATGCGTTGGAAGGAGATGGTTCCTTTGGGAATCCTTGTTAGTCGAAAACATTGTTGAAGTATTGCTATGTCGACGGTAATGCTGAAGTCAGCGACAATTTGTTGAGGCCTTTGCCGGGACGCTGAAAATGGGAAGTGGTTGCGGTCATGTTTTTCTGAGTTTCTTAAACAAGCTAGAGGTCGTTTGGGATCGGTGTGTATCTAGAATAGTATAGGACCACCTCGAGAGGACTTTTCAAAATGGAAGATTGTTAGTTGGTCAGGTAAACTCCCATGAGGTTCTGATGGTTCGTGTGGGAGTAAGATATAGAGATCAATCGGGTGGTTGCACTTCGAGCAAGTTAACCCATGAGAGAGTACGCTTAATCTTACCAACTACCCGACTTTGTATATGGCAGATCGCGATAAGCCGATCAGAAGCGAAATCGTGTTGAGTGGTTTAAATGTTCAAGAGTTTGCGGGCGATCCAGATTTGAGCATGACAAAGTCGTGAAACGACTTTATCTCAAATATTGGTGTTACGATCGGCATGATGAGGAGGGTATCTGTTATGTGTACCAAGTGTTGCGGAGATTTTGGTGTTATGGTGATGATGTAGTAGGGAGATGAATGGTTAGATGAGATGGTGTTACTTTTTATGCCAAACTGGTCATTCGAATCATTATGGTGGTAAGGAGCTTCTTTGTTTAAGGTTAAATTATAGACTTGTGTTAGTGTTATAGGATGAGCATCGGTGAAAACCCTTGCTCAAAGATTCTCGGGGAGCTATTCGAAAGTGTCAAGTATGTG
Organism: Arctium minus; assembly: GCA_954870635.1. Lineage (NCBI taxonomy): Eukaryota > Viridiplantae > Streptophyta > Magnoliopsida > Asterales > Asteraceae > Arctium > Arctium minus. The sequence continues at coordinate 152,193,907 of OX941081.1, forward strand.
GTTGGGTTGGTGATTTTGCTAATCTGAAGTTAATGGGTTTAAGTGATAGTTGGCGGCAACTTCATAGAGGAACCTTGGGTTCCTGGGTCGCGGAGAGGTGTTGGACAAGCTTATCTAATTCCAGTGACATATTGATGTGAATGTCGGACGATTTAGTTCATGGTGGGTTGTAAAATCCGTAAGGATGTCGAAGTATTCTTCGAACGTGAAGGAACCCTACAGATGGAAAAGGGGAGTGAGGAGCGTGAGGAGCGTGAGGTGTCTTTGATTAGTGAGTAATGTTGTGGGAAAGCGTGGTTAAATGTCTCGCGTGGGGATTGAAAGTAACCGTTTGGTGAAGTGTAGTAATGAAATTGTGTTTTGACGAGTTGGGGTTGTTGACCTGAGAGTAAGAAGTTTAGCAAGTGGCACAAGATTTGGGAGTTTATGTTTTCAGAATTTCTGTTAAGTGAGTTTATAAACCCTAGATAGGGCGTGAGAAAGGGGGTTAGAGTGTATGCTATGGTTCGAGAGTGGATAAAGCTAAAACGGGCGGTTGGTCTAAGGATTTGGGCTAGCTAGTGAGCCTATCACTAGAAGCATGTTCGTGTTTTCGAGAAGGAAGGGGAAGAAGCGATTGGAGGTAGTGCCCGGAATGAGTCATCTTGGTAATTGTGTAGGAAAGGTTCCAAGTGAACCTGTTTTCCAGTGTTAAGTTGGAGTGATGGTAGGATCATGGTCACTAGATGTTAGGACGGGTAAAGTTTGGTTTTATTTAAATTACGACCGGACAATTGTTAGATGCGACGAGAATTGAAGTGGGAGTCATTATGATTCGTTCAGTTGGAATTAGTGGGCTATGAGGGTAAGGTAATGTGGAATTTTCTTTTATTATGGAAGTGGAGTGATGACCTTTGGGGCGATGTATGTTACTGCGTATGAGTTAAGTATCACCGTTGAACGGTGAACAGTATGGTGTGGGAAAGAAATTGCTTTTACGTTCGACGTATGCCGAACCGAGAGAAGTTAATATGCAATGGCTGATTACCGGATGAAGAAATTCATAATTCTGAGGTTATTGTGGTAACATAGGTTGACTATATGCATGTTGACGCAGGAGTTGACCTGGGATGATACGGCCTTGGTTTTGGAACAGAATGCTTGGAGCATTTGAGGGAAGTTAAGTCGGAATGGGTGAAAGAACGCGAGTCTTGTGAATCTTAAGATTTGAAAGGGGGCGACTTGATACAGAAGTTGTTCCCATAGATTGGAGTGGTACGTTCGAGAGAAAGCTAGTGTTGGTTTACTTTTTGGAGTCCGTAGAAGCTATGGAAGGAGTTGGAGAGGTAGTGTATAACCGAAAGTGTTCGATGAGAATTGGAATAATTCGTGTCATGTTTCTCGCCTCTCTTGAGAGCACTTGTTGGAGGTGGAGCAGCGATACCTGTTGATCCAAACTCTCTCAGTGATTTGATAACGACCCTCTTTTATACTTAGTGAATATTACGTTTAATATGTATTAGTGTTTCACTATCAGCGATCAGACTGAGTCTGTTCAGTTATCGCTGATAGTCTTTCTTACAAACATTTATATGTATTAGTGTTTCACTATCAGTGATCAGACTGAGTCTGTTCAGTTATCGCTGATAGTTTCTAATGTAAACAGTAACGTAATCCCTGAAGACAAGTCTCGCGTCAACAGATGTTCATAGCTGAATCGAAGACAAAGCTGCTGAACAAAGACAAGTCTACTAATGACCTGATGCGGATATTAGTGAAGCAAAGACGAATCTACTTATATGCGAAGGAACATGAGGAAAAGCTTCAGCGATAGCTGAACCTCTTTATATCTCTGAAGGAAGAGATATTCAGTGATCAAACGATCACGAAGCTTATGCCTCAAGTCTCCTTTTGTCTTACCTTGCATAACCAGTACGATGTGTCAGAACGGACATGTCTCTGCCACAAATCGTACAACAACTCTGTCAACTACATTGTTCATGATACGGCCAAAAGCATGTCTCCCAAAATCAGACTCCCAAAGCCAATCACTGAACGCCACGTGTAAAGTGCCCTGCCATGCATTTAATGCATAGGGTATAAATAGAAAGATTACCTCTCCATATGAGGGTGTGCTCACCTCTGGCCTTCATCTTTATACATTATAGAAACCCTTGTTTTCTATACTCTCAACCCCCCATTCTCTATATTCTTGTGCAACCATCTTAGTGTTTTCTTAAGTTTGTTTAGATTGAGTCTGTCTTAATCTTATTCTGCATCAAACTTGTAAATTGTGTTTGATTTATCAATAAACAATTTATTAAACTTTAATTTCTGTGTTTGTATTCAACCCACCCTTCTACAAACTTGTTAAGCACCTCCGGGACCAGCAAGTGGTATTAGAGTAGATTTTTTAATCTGATAAACAAGATCTTGCTTCATTCTATTCCTTGCTATTCTAAAATGGCACTTAACACAAACACAAACTACTATGATAATGGTTCACTTTCTAAACCTCCTCGATTTAGCAGAGATAACTTCTCTATGTGGAAAAATCGAATGATGCTATTTCTAGAAGGTGCAGATCCCACCATACCTGAATACATAACAAATGGACCCTATGAACCTGTCCAAATCATAGTTGTCGTTCCAGCTACTGCCACCACTCCATTTTTTCCTGAACGCTATGTTATTAAGGAAATTAGACAATGGAGTGATGAAGATAAAAAGAAGGTTGGTATCGATGCAAGGGCAAAGACCATTATCACTATGGCCTTGCCTGATTAAATTTTCCAGTCCATCATGCATCTTAAAACCTCTAAAGAAATGTGGGAAACCATATGTGTTCAATATGAAGGCACCACTGAAATCCAAGAGACTCGAAATATTAACTTGGTAAGACAGTATGAAAGTTTCATCGCTGGTAAGAATGAATCTCTCTTTGACGTTCATCAGCGGTTTAACTACTTAATCATTGATCTAAGAACCGTTGGTAGGACCTATTCTAATTCTGAGGTCCTAACAAAATTCTTGGAATGTCTTCCTGAATGCAGGGACAGTTAATCAATATGTCTCAAGCTGACAAAAGACTTAAATTCTCTTTCTCTCAGCACCTTGTATGGAATATTGCTCAACTATGAGCAATCAAATCTCTTGAATAAGAATCTTATAAAAGATTCTAAAGACTCCAAAAGCACTCTTGTTTCTTTAGTCTCTTCAGAAATAATTCCATCTCAGCGATCTACTCTCACTATCACTGAGTTGATTTCTGAAACTGAGGATCTATCAGACACTGATCTTTCAGAGTTTGATGAATCCTTAGCACTCTTGACAAACTCTTTTAAGAGATTTGCAAGAAAGAGAAATTTCAGAAGAAATAAGCCTCTATCCCTCACTGACAAGCCAAAATCAACCCCTGTTGATAAGGCTACTGCTACTTGTTTTAACTGCGAAAAGATTGGACACTTTGCAAGTGAGTGCAAGTCAAATAAAGTCTTCAAACCCTCTACCTCAAGAAGATCCAGCGATGACAAATACCTAAAGCTGAAAGACAAATATCAAAAGCTGAAAAGCTACAAGTGAAAAGGTAAAGGTCTCATTGCTGAAGAACATGATTGGGCTGAATCAGAAGAATCAAGTTCTGATGAAGAAGAAGTCGCTAATCTTTGCCTCATGGATGAGATTAAAGAAGAAGTGGAAGAACCAGCTAAAACTTCTATGAGCTATATATCATCTCAGGTATCTATCTCTACTAACCCTTCTCTTCCTGAATAAGAGAGAAGTCGCGCCGTTGACGTGCTGACGATTGATCTCTACAATGCTCTAAACGGCAAAACTCTAGCTGAGAACAAAAACATTGATTTAACTGAGCAGCTAGAGAAATGTCATGAAAAGATCAAATAACTGACTCTTTTAGAGGAAAGTTTGAAAGATCAAGTCATTGTAAATGAAATCATCATCATTGAACGCGAACAGGCCATCGCTGCTCTAAAAGCAGAAAGGCTACTTTGAAAAATGGTGCAATTTCTTCAACAAAGATCACTGAGATCATAAATGCTCAAACTACTAGTGGTGATAAAACCAGTCTTGGTTTTTGGAAACCACAGGATGAGCCTAAAGAAGACTGTTCCATGCTTAAGTTTGGAACATTTATCACTTCTATCTCTGACGCTTCTTATAATCAGTTTTATCCTTCTTCTTCTAATCCCATCTCTGAGGAAAAATCCAAAGGCTTTAAGTCTACGGATAAAGGAAAATCCATTCTTCGTCCTCATAAGGCTTCCAAGAAAGCTAAGCTGAAAGTTCCTTCTAAACCCTCAGCTAATCAATCGTCTAGCTCTGTGATAGAAATCTTTGATCTTTGTCCTCCAAAGCTAAAGATTGATCTTAAGCCTAAGAGATCTGAAGAAATAAAAATTCCTCCCAGATCTCATGAGAAAAGCATTCTTGGAGCTGGACCTGCTCATCTCAAATTCTCAAAACCTTTCACTCCTGGTCCTAAAACCACTTTTAAATATAGAAAATGTTATCACTCTGGATTTACTGACCATATTGCAAGCAAATGTCCAACTGCCACTAAAGCTGATAAATCAGCTAAAGTGAAGATGAATGCCTCCAAGGCTGAGAAGGTCATCAAAGCTGAAAAATTGACCAAGGTAAAGAATACCACTAAGGTTAAGAAATTAACCAAAGTGAAGATTACCACTGAAGTTGAATCTTCATCTGCTGTGAAGATTGCTGAACCTTCCATCTCCACTAACTCTAAATGACCCATTGAAAAGTAGGTACCAAAGAAAGCTTAATATTCCTTATGTTTGTAGGGATCAAAGGGCATCTGGTATCTCGATAGTGGATGTTCTCGTCATATGACTGGACAAAAAGACCTGCTCACTTAATACAAGGAAGAGAAAGGTCCCTCTGTGACCTTCGGTGGAAATGGAAAAGGATATACCCGAGGGTTTGGTGTCCTCAGCAATGGGACAATTACCTTCAGAAGAGTCACTTATGTAGATGGACTAAAGCACAATCTTCTGAGCATCAGTCAGCTGTGTGACAAAGACTATGAAGTTCGTTTTTCTAAGAAAGCATGTTCAGTAGTGAATGAGAAAGGAAAACTTGCTCTCAGTGGTTATCGTAAAGAAAATGTCTAAATAGATATGGACTCTACTACCACTGAGAATGTGTGTTTTCTCTCTAAAGCCTCTTCTGATGTCAACTGGCTATGGCACAAAAGGCTCTCTCATCTAAACTTCAAAACCCTGAATTCTCTCTCTTCTAAGGAACTGGATTCTGGTCTTCCTCAGCACTCATATGCTAAAGAATCTCTCTGTTCAGCATGTGAAAAAGGAAAACAGACAAAAGCTAGTTTCAAGTCTTAACAAGTTTCCTCAGTGACAAGTCCTCTTCAGCTCTTACATATGGATCTGTTTGGCCTTGTCAACATCCAATCAATAGCTGGAAAGAAATATACGCTTGTCATTGTAGATGAATTCTCTCGCTACACCTGGGTTATCTTTCTTCGTTGTAAGAGTGATACTCCAGAAGAACTAATATCCTTCGTTAAGAAGATGGAAGTGCTGAATAACCTTACTGTTCGTTCAATAAGAAGTGATCATGGAACTGAATTTAAAAACAGTTCTCTGAACAATTTCTTTGAGAACAAGGGAATTTCTCACAACTTCTCTTCAGTAAGAACACCTCAGCAAAACGGAGTCGCTGAAAGAAGAAACAGAACGATAGATCATGTGATGAATGGTGATATTGAACTGCATTTCATCCCTACTGACTATCAGCTTGCTGATTTATTCACCAAACCTCTTGATGAGACAAGGTTCAACTTTCTCATCAGTGAGCCTGGAATGCTGAATCTCGAAGAGTAAATCTTCAGCGTTCATGCATTAAGTCAGTGATTATAAGTTCCCCTTTATCATTAAATCTCTGATTAAAACTCTGACTCTCAGGTATGTTCTCTTACTTTCAATCACTGAATCTTCAGTCAGTAAGACGTTTTAAATAAAACTTTGATCACTGAAGTTTTCTTCAAAAGATTAAAAGCTTTTTGAACAACAAAATCTATCACTGAGTTTTCTCTTCAGTGATCCTTCTAAAATAAAAATCAATCTCTGAATTTTCATCCGAGATTCTTTCCAAGGAAAAACCTATCTCTGACTTTTCTTCAGAGATATTTTCAAAAAGGACAAATGAAACGTTTTTCTCTCCCCTATGACATCATTTGAACCGACAATCCACGACATGCCTTTTTCTGACACGTTCGTCCGTTTCCCTTCTATCCAATCAACTTCGTGGGACGTGTCCATGTCATGATGACCATTTGTATTCCTGCATCTTTCTCCCTCCTACTCTCTACATATAAAAGGAATGTTTCTTTTCATTCTTATCTTTTACGCTCTCTGGAAATCCTTTTCGAGCAAGAACTCTCTCAAGCATTTGCAAAAACGTCTTTCAAATCATTTGCATCTTCTTCCTTAAGGATTAACAGGTTATTTTGATATTCATTTTACTTAAATCTTGTTACTTAATCCTACTTATGTTCCATCATTATGGATTTTTATAAGATTTCTACTCACTAAAATCATTCTTTTTGATTTTATTCTCTCAAAACCTTTGGTTTTCTCATTGTTCTTCCTTCTTAAACTAAGAACAATGTCTTAATCTTTAAATATTTTTTGTTTTTATCTTAATCTGGTAAAAACTTCTTTATTTTTAGACTTTAATCCTTCCCTTCTATTCTTTATTTCTTTCCTTATTCAACAATGGCACAGTCAGCACTTATGTCCTCCAAGAACGTCAAATTCGCCATCACTGACTCTGAAGTCCCCAAGAACAACCATCTTGGACGCCTAAACTTTGATGGAATAAAATACCCACACCTAGTGGATGCTGCTAAATTCCTGAAGCAATCTTGCATTGCTTACGCTCTCACTGTTGATCCAAAACCCTCCAAAACTCTACTTCAACATTTTTGGTTCACAGCTGAAGAATCGACCATCACCAACAAGAAAGGTGAACTGGTCCCTGCCATTTTTCTGCACTGACCTCGGCAAAGGGATGATGACCGTTTTCAGCTTAAGAAAGGCTCTCAGGTTTCCTGAATAACCTAAGAGTGGCTTTGAAGCTCTGTATACTACCGTTGAACTCATCCGGTTTCTGGATGATATGGAGTACTGCTGGGATAACAAGCCCCGCTCCACTATCCCTAACAAGAAGTTGACTCTCATCAAGAAGGCGAACATGCCTTCTCAGTTGAACTATATATTTTCTCACTTCATTCAATGCATGAGTGGGAAAAGTGGTTCCCTTGATCAGGCCAGCAAGGTACAGCTCCAGATGGCCTACTCGGTAATCGTTGGCAAAAACTTTGACTTTGCCACCGCTATCTTTGATGATCTAAGGTCAAAGATAGAGAAGACGGAGAGGGATCCCAAGATCTCATATGTACGGTTCATCTGTGCATACCTGAAGTTCCTCTACGCCAACGCTTATCCTACTACTGCTGATGGCTCCTTTGCCAAAGTGGGTCAGCGTTCTCTAGAAGTCAAACCGCTGGACAACGAGGTAAGTATTTCTACCCTACGCTCTCGCCTCTCTCTCCATTTTTCTACTTCAACGTCCACGCAGGAGGTTCATTCTTCTGCTAACCCTGTTGCAACCACTAGTTCCAAACGCCCATCAGTTAGTTCCTTCGGTCCTTCGAAGAAGGCCAAAGTGACTAAGGAGACAAGTGCCTCTAGTTCAAGGCCTGAGGAAGTTTCTCGACAAACTTCCTTGGATGATTTCGTGGTCCTCTCCTCCACGTCTGCAGCTGTGATAACATCAACCGTGCCAGAAACCTCGGTCGCTGTCACAACAATAGTGACTCAACCTGAAATCTCTGTTCTTTAATCAACTGAGGTACCTTCTTAACCCCAAACTTCTTCTATCCCCATCTCTAATCCCTCTATTTCTTTGGTCTCTGACCCTCCTCTCATGCAGCAACTTCATGTTGCATTTATAGGACCTGATTCTCAAATGTTTGAAAGAGACATGCAATTTTTCAACATGTTTGAACGATCAAGTATACCTAAACCCACCAATACACCTTCCTTCTCCCAATCTACGCCTGTTACTCAGAAGCTATATTTTCTTTCAGGTCCTAGTTTGGCAACTGTTGACACCAATGTCAACAGTTTGGGTGAAAAGGTGGTTTCTCTCACTACCGCTGTCAACGAAACCATCAGCGCAGTCAATACCGCTGGTGAAGAACTGAAGACTTTGACAGCTGCCTGCTCCACCAAAGCTAAATCCTCTCAATTATCCACTCTTCATGAAGAGATTGTCAGAGTAAAGGAGGACACTCAGCGACAGATGGATGCTCTATCCACAATAGTGGATTCCTGCACAGCTCTTCTTCAGCAAGTCCTTGATAAGCTGAATGCACCAGCTCCGACACTTTCTCCTTCCTTCACATCGGACGATCGCACCCAACTACACATAGCTGTTGAGTTTATTCATCAGGCTACTTCAGATATCCCGATGATTGAAGGACGTCTAGACAGTCTAGAGGCTGAAGTCCAAAAGTTGGCCTCTACACAACCTTCCTCTCCATCCAAAGATCTCTCCCTCGCTGATAATGACAAAGAGGGGGAGAAATCAGTTGAAGAAATTAAAGAGGGGGAGACAACAGCTGAAGCTGCTGAGGTTCAACTTGAAGATCCTCCTTCTCATGTTGAGGGGGAGAAGGTTGCTGACCAATCCCTTCCTTCATTCAAACACTTTGTCGAAGAAGAAGAAGAAGAGAACGATGAAGAAGAAAAAGATCTTGATCTTGAAGATCAAGAGGAAGAGCAACCTCATCAAGAAGATGATGATGATGATGATGAAGAAGAAGATCAGTCCTTATGGTGTTCTGCAGCCATCACATCTTCAGTGATAACTTCGAAAGAAGTTGTCACAGCAGGGGGAGTCATGGAACATCCTCAGGAACCCCTTCCCAAAGCAAATCCAAAGGTGCGGTTGCTAAGGGAAACCTGAAGACAGTTTCACTATCTGAGGAGAATCCTTCTCAGGTATGCCTCTCACTTGTCCCTGTTTCTTTCTACAAACCCTCTATCTCTTTCTAGCCTTTATCTTCTCTCTTCCCAAAACATATACTAACTTCTTTCTTTCTATTTTCTGACCAGACAATTCTCTCCCCTGCTTAAGGGTAAAGAACTTCAAATAATCCCAGTCGTTGTAGCTGATGAACAAATAATCCCAGTCTCTGTAAGAAAGATTGATGAAGAAGATGAGGAAGAAGAGTCCCTGCAACATTCAGGAAGGCCCTCTAGACCATCTCACTGGTCAGAGGAAGAGATTAAGAAAAGAACAGAGATGATCTCTCATCTAGAGAATCAACGACTGAAAGTCCCCTCTCAATCATCAGATCTAGAGTTCCTGACTGAAGCTAAAATCGAAGAATCTATCAAGGCTGAGAAGTTGATAGCTGATTGTCAAAGAGATGCCTCTCTTGCTCTCAAGCTTCAGTCCTCTCAAGTCAAAGACAAGAAGCTGAAGAAGAAACCAGTTGAAGTCCAGGCTGCTCTCTTGAAAGAGATTGAAGAGGAGCGCTCAAAAGAACAAAGGGTCAGCGATAGCTCAGTCGAATGGTGCAAAAACAAAATCGACTATCGCTCTGACCCAATGAAGATCGTAGCAGTTGTTATCTCTGGGAGAAAGAAGAAGGACAAAGTTTCTGTCAATATGGAGATTACCAGAGAGGATGGAAGCTGCAAAGCTATGTACGTTTCAAAGTTGGAAAGCTTCGGCTACATGGAATGGCTTGAGTTCAAAGATGCGCTGAAAAAATCAAAGTCAACCTACAGAGGCTATGTTGAAGGGATAAATGATGTTCTCATCAATAGAGTCGCTGCAATCCTAAAGGTGTCATCTGCTCTTCCTTCTAAGTCAAAGCAAATCAAAACAAAGCCTGTCTCCTCCTCGTCTGAAAATGTCGCGGTGATCAGAAATGAAACCTCCATCAAGTTCTCAAGAGAAGCTCTTTTGGTCCTCCTCCTGATCTCTCAGTTCTCGATCTATCTCTGCCCCCTGGTGGACCATATGTTGCAGGGCAAGTACTCAAAGAACCTTTTGGAATCTTCTTCAGAGATGATGAGGAAGAACTCAAATTCCAAAGAGTCTCTGAAATTCCTATCTGTCCCCTCAGTCATCTCAAGGATCTCTTATGCTTATGGTGTGACTACTTCCCTTCTGCTGAACCGATCAAAGCAATCATCTCTCAAGAATCTTCAGATCGAAGGCAAAAAGGAGAAGAAATACTTGAGTATATGATCAATCCTCCTAAGTCTTCTTTAGATAGCTGATAGATTAGTTTCCGACTTTCTGTAATTTATTAGTAAAACTTACAGTAGTTAGTGCATCACTTGTACTTGTAATTTTCATATCTTGTAATTCTTTTCTTGAATTAATGAAAATTTCAGTGAAGTACTTAACTCTATCAGTATTGTAAAAGATCCCTCAAAATAGTAATTGGGACATGTATGTTATGAGTCCTGATTATTCCTTATTTTGAACTATAAAGTAATTTTCTTCAGTTACTTTGTCATTATCAAATAGGGGGAGATTGTTGATCCAAACTCTCTCAGTGATTTGATAACGACCCTCTTTTATACTTAGTGAATATAAATTTTAATATGTATTAGTGTTTCACTATCAGCGATCAGACTGAGTCAGTTCAGTTATCGCTGATAGTATTTCTTACAAACATTTATATGTATTAATGTTTCACTATCAGTGATCAGACTGAGTCTGTTCAGTTATCGCTGATAGTTTCTGATGTTAACAGTAACATAATCCTTGAAGACAAGTCTCGCGTCAACAAATGTTCATAGCTGAATCGAAGACAAAGCTGTTGAACAAATACAAATCTACTAATGACCTGATGCGGATATCAGTGAAGCAAAGACGAATCTACTTATACGCGAAGGAACATGAGGAAAAGCTTCAGCGATAGTTGAACCTCTTTATATCTCTGAAGGAAGAGATATTCAGCGATCAAACGATCACGAAACTTATGCCTCAAGTCTCCTTTTGTCTTACCTTGCACAACTAGTACGATGTGTCAGAACGGACATGTCTCTGCCACAAATCGTACAACAACTCTGTCAACTACACTGTTCATGATACGACCAAAAGCATGTCTCCCAAAGTCAGACTCCCAAAGCCAATCACTGAACGCCACGTGTAAAGTGCCCTTCCATGCATTTAATGCATAGGGTATAAATAGAAAGATTACCTCTCCATATGAGGGTGTGCTCACCTCTGGCCTTCATCTTTCTACATTATAGAAACCCTTGTTTTCTATACTCTCAACCCCCCATTCTCTATATTCTTGTGCAACCATCTTAGTATTTTCTTAAGTTTAATTAGATTGAGTCTGTCTTAATCTTATTCCGCAACAAACTTGTAAATTGTGTTTGATTTATCAATAAACAATTTATTAAACTTTAATTTATGTGTTTGTATTCAACCCCCCCCCCTTCTACAAACTTGTTAAGCACCTCCGGGACCAACAATACCTTTGCGAGGTAAGCAAGCAAAGGAAAGTTTTCCGTGATCATAAGTTCCGAGGGGGCCTTTGACCGTTGGGTTATAATGTTAGTGTATTATTGTATCCAAGATTTAATTAGAAAAGTCAAGTCTAGCAAAGTCAACAAGGTCAATGTTTCTAAGTCAAAGTCTAGTCTAAGTCAATATGAGTTTACTTTGTTATTAAGCTTGTGGTTTTAGACTTGTGGTATAAATACCATGTTGCCTTGTAAATCATGAAGCTAGAAAGATTGTAATATCATTGTGAGATAAATGACATGAACATGTTTCTCTCTCTACTCTCTCTCTAGACTTTGAATGTTAGATCTTGATTGACAGATTGTGCTTGATTTGATTGGAAATTTACAATTTCAATTGGTATCAGAGCATACCAAACAAATTCAGAAAGATCTCTGAATTAGTTTTTGGATCAAATTCTTGAAAATTTTGTCAAGAAAATTCGTTTTGTAAAAAAGTCACTGTTGGATCAAAATGTTGTGATTTTGTTGTTCTTTGATTGAAAAGATGATTCAATAGGATTCGTTTTGTATAATAGATTCATTCATAATCACAAAGATTGTCGAATTAATCACTAGAACAGTTTTAATTTTGGATTTCATTGTGTTTTTCTTGAAAATTTGTCGAACACTGTTCTTGAATCAATTTGATACATTTTGATGTTTTTAATGAAAATCTTGTGTTAGCATAATGTTCTAATTGCTAAATCGATTATCCTTGTGGAATTTCATGTTTTAATTTGCAGGTTCGAATTGATTTAGATCGATTTCGTGAAAAACAGCCAAGAACACTGTTGGATCAAATAATTGTATTCAAGATTAATGTTAAAGTTAAGGGTTTAAACTGCAATTGTGCTAAAGTTAATTAGAGGGTTTATTATGTAATAAGTTAATAGTTTATTAGCTATTGGGCCCAAGCCCATTAGAAAGCCCATTAAGGTTAAAGCCCATATGGCCTGGGTATTTAAAGTTTTGATTAGTTTAGTTTTAGGTTAACCTTGTAAGAACTCTGATAATTTTCTAAATAGTTGCTGTAAGTTTTCTCTGTATTCAAAGGGTATCAAGAACACTCAAGGGTTTCATTGTTTATTCAATGGATTGGTACGTTATTATTAATCTTTATATCTCTTGATTATTATTGTGTTGCTTGATTACTTGATTGATTGTTAACCAACTAGATAAAACTGGGATAACAATTGGTATCAGAGCCTAAAGAATCAATTTTTTTTGTGATATTACTGTTCATCGAGAAAAGTACTGTTCATCGAGAAAAATTTACTGTTCATCGAAAGGTTTACTGTTCATCGAGAAAAAAAAATACTGTTCATCCGATTTTATGAATCTGTTATCGCATCCGGTCGATTAGTAATTGATTATTTGTGTTTTTGTGTTTCATTCGATCGAAGTTTATGTGGTTTTTGTGTTTAATTATGTTCATCGGTCGAATTAATTTCCTGGGTTTGGTTTCGGTCGAATCCCAGAAACTCATCGTGTTCTTCGGTCATTCATCGTGTTTATCGATATTATTGCTTTGACCGATAGTTATTCGACCTGTGCCTTCGACCGAATAGTTGTGATCTCCGGTCATTCCTTCGACCGGACCTTAGTATTCCCCGGTCTTTCCTTCGACCGGGTAGGAGCATCGACCGGACCTTAGTGGTTTCCGGTCTAGCACTCGACCGGATATTTGTTACTCCGGTCTTGGCATTCGACCGATACTAGCCGACCCCGGTCTTACCATTCGACCGGATACTTGTTACTCCGGTCTTGTCCTTCGACCGGGTACTTGCTTACTCCGGTCTTCCCTTCGACCGGATACTTGTTACTCCGGTCTTGCCATTCGACCGGTATCTTGCATATTCCGGTCTTTGCTTCGACCGGTACAGTTCATTCCCCGGTCGATTTTCGCAAACTGTGATAGGGTATCTAATTTTAGCGGGACCCCCGTGCTAAGTCTGCGAAGGGGGACAAAGATTTGCTCTTGATCAAAATCTTCTTAATTTTTCAGTATTTTATTCATAGATATTAGTGCTTTATACTGTGTGCGAGGACTGCATTTGATTATTTTTGGAAATTCATTTTTTCTGAAATTTTTTGAGTGTAGTCTTTACTTTTGATTCTAACGATCTCATCTAGTTGGTTGTCTTGGTACAGAAAAGTCTATTTACTAACCGTACAGCTAAGATGTCGAATCAGCTTCTCTCGATGGGTTCTCAAGTCAAACCTCCTGTCCTCGTGGCAAATGAGTATCAGCAGTGGAAGACAAGAATGATTCAGTTTCTGAATCACAAGAACAGAGAGTTCATGACAATAATCATTGAAGGTCCCAAAACTCCAATGATCACAGTAAAGGGTCAACCTGCTACAGATTCCTCTCCTGAAATCCCTGACAGAGATATTCCTAAACCTGTTCAGTTCTTCACTGAAAAGCAGAAAGACCAACTCAAGTTAGAAGAAGAAGCTCTAATCTATCTGACGATGGCAATTCCAAACGACATCTACAATCGTGTCGACAGTCAGAGTACTGCTAAAGGAATCTGGGATGAACTAGCAAGGCAGTTTGAAGGAAGTGAAGCTTCTATTCAAGCTAAGCAGAATCTGTGCATAAATGCTTACGAGGGATTTCATGCCAAAGAAGGAGAGTTGCTTTTAGATACCTATAATAGGTACAACATTATTCTCAATGACTTGCGGAGGAACAAAATCGCCAAATCTGCTTCTGAGATAAACTACAAGTTCATCAAGAATCTGAATCCAGAATGGAAGAACTTTGCTATCAACCTCCAGATGTCGAAGAATATGGCTCGAGAAAATGTCACCGATATCTTCTCTACTCTTGCTCCACATGAGGATGAGGTGAGATCTATGAATAATGAGTCTAATCATCTGAAGGATTCTGTGGCTCTCATAGCCGGCAAAGGTTCTGTATCCTCTGCAAGGTCGAAGAAAAAGGCGTCCAAAGCTTTAGTTACCGAAGTTACTGACTCTGACTCTGATTCAAGCGATGAAGAAATGGAAGTTGATTCTGATCCGGATATTCAAAAGTTCTCTGAAGACTTGGCTCTCATTACGCGACGATTCAAGAAGAGCTTTGGCAAGAAAAGATTTTACTCAAAGCCAGAGTATGATGGATACAAGAAAGAGAAGTCTGAGATGCGATACAAGCCGAGGCATGGAAAGAGAGAGGAAGGACGAGAAGATCGGAAGGAAGATAGAAGAGAAGGAAAGAGAGAGGAGAAGCGAGAAGAGCGAAAGGATGAACCAGGAAGATGCTACAACTGTGGCAAATTTGGGCACTTCTCAAGGGACTGCAAATTCAAGAAAGTGAAGAACTCAGAGTACTACTCAAGAAAGTCACTAATTGCCAAGAAAGCTGAAGAAGGAAAAGTACTAATGGCTGAAGAAGAGAACTGGCTGTTCCAAAGTTCTGATGACGAGGAGCAAGCACATTTCACCCAAGTTTCTTACATGGCAAAGTTGGAAGGTGACGATGAAGACTCTGAGACACAATCCGAAGAAGCAAACTCTGAGGTAAGTGAAAATTCTGAACTTATTGAATCTTTAATGGCCCAAATACATGGCATGAAAGATGAATTTGCTTTACTGAAAGGCAAACTTAGTTCTGCACATCAATCTGTTTTAAGCTTTCGTGATGAAAATGCTATTTTAAAAGTTGTTGTGGAAGAAAAGGAAAAGGAAAAAGATGATTTAAAAGCTGAAAAAGAGTCTTTAAAAGAAAAAATATCTGGTTTAGAAACAGATCTTGTGAATCTTAATGCTGAAAAGGGTGAGTTTCAAATCAAATTTGAAGTTTGTTATAAAGAAAGAAATGAAGCTTACACCAAAATAAAGCAACTGGAGGACATTAACATGAAACGAGGTCAGACTGAACAAACATTAAATCTGTTGACCAATAAACTCCAAGACGAAAGGTTTTACAAACTTAAACCAGGTTTGGGTGTGCCAATTAATGAAATTTTGAAAAAGGCACCGGAGCACCTATATAATTTTGATAAATTTGGCTCCACAATAAAACCCATTCCTGACATTCGCGCTACTTTTGTTGAAGCAAGTTCTCCTAAACCTTCTGAAGAGACCAAAGGTCAAGAAGAAATAAGAAAGAACAAGTCTGGTGACACTGATTCTCAAAATCTTTTTAAATCTGTTGGTTTTACATATGGTGATTTGAACGAAAGCTATGCAACTCGAAAGATCGAATTTACTGAGTTTGAATCACTATTTACCACACCTTCTAAAGAATTAGTGAGCACCAACACAGTTCTACCTGAGACTGCATGCAAAATTGATGAGTATGAATCGGATGTTGATCCATCTACTATACCATCAGTCTCAACTCCCATTGCTTCTAAACCTTTACTTCCTGAAGAGGTTGAAGAAGTTGCTGCTACCGCGGATGAATCTTGTGTTCAAAATGATAAAACGGAGTTTATTGAGTCCATGACTGAAGAGATATTCTCTGATATGATGAATGCATCAGACTCTGATCCTGTTTCTGATTTAAAGGGATCAAATTCTGTGGATGGTAATACATCTGAATTGATGAAGCAAATTGATATGTTGCAACAATCTCTTGATGAGGTTGAAGATGAAAACTTTGATCTCAAACATAAACTTGAAAAGTCTTTAAAAATAAATCAAGAGCTTTGCACTGAGATCAATGATTTGAAAATTACTTTGTTTAAAAATGCTTCAAATGAAAAAACAGATGTTAAATGATCCAAGCTGGAAGGTAAGAACCAATCCAGAATTTGATGCTCCTGCAAAACCTACAGTTGCTTACTCTGATTGTCCTGAATATCCTCCAAGTATTTTTGAAAAGGGTGAGACTTCAAAGAGCACTAGAAAAGAACCACCTTCTAAGTTAGAGACTAACAAGGTTCCTGTTTCTGTTTCAGATATAAGAGGAAATGGAGTTGGGAAGAGTAAGAAGAATAAAGATCTTAGTTTGAATAAAAAGAATAGTTTGAATTCTAGTAGTTGTTCTACAGACAGTGTTATTTTGAATAGAACTTCTTTTGATAAACATGAATGTAAGATTTGTTCCGATAAATCTAAGTTTATGAATTTTGCTCGAAAGAATCTTTATTGCAAACACTGTTGGGATAATTCATTCAAATACTACTCCCCTCCTAAGTCCAAAAAGATTAAAAGCAAAGCTAAGCTGAACTCTAAGTCTAATTCTAATTCTGATTCTTCTACACAACCAAAAGTGTATCGTGCTAAGGTTGCCAATCCTACTTCTAAAAAGAACTTTTAGGAATTGAATGTTAAGATGGTTTGGAAATGGGTTCCAAAACCGCGTTATGAATGGAGAGTGAAAGTCAAACCAGATGATATTCCTGAGTTGCTTGATGCTAACCGCGAAGGACCCATCCTGATATGGGTGCCTAAGCAAAACTAATTGTCTCTTTTGCAGGCCTGTCGATTGTGGGTAATAGATTCCGGATGTTCACGCCACATGACAGGATTCAAGCACCTCTTGCATAACTATGTGGAGGAGCCTGCCGGAGCAGTTAGATTTGCAAATTCTGAAGCCGAAGGCCACGTCAGAGGATATGGGATGCTCGATAACGGTGTTGTGAAGATTCAAAAAGTGTTATATGTTGAAGGACTTGATCACAATCTATTCAGTACCAGTCACTTCTGTGACATGCAATATCAAGTTCGCTTCACAACCACTCATTGCTATCTAGAAGATCACGATGGTTACGAAGTCTTCAAAGCTGAGCGCCATGGAAATCTATACTATGTAGATTTCCCTACACTGTCTGCCACACGTCCAGTATGTCTACTAGCCAAAGCTTCTAAAGCACAATCATGGACGTGGCATCGACGCTTGTCTCATCAGAATTTCCGATCTATAGCGAAGCTACAAAGACAAGGTCTGGTCAAAGGTCTACCAGAAATGAGGTTCGAAAAAGACTCACTCTGTTCCGCATGTGAGTTGGGCAAAATGAAGCGTAGCTCATTCAAGTCCAAACTTGAATCATCGACCTCATCAGCACTGGAACTTCTTCATATGGACCTTTGTGGCCCAATGCGCACAACATCTATCAACGGAAAGAAGTATGTGTTGGTAATGATAGATGACTACTCAAGGTATACATGGCTCGAGTTTCTTCACAACAAGTCAGATGCGCCAGAGTTGATTATCGCTTTCATCAAGCGTATTCAAGTACGTCTTCAACTGCCAGTAAGAACCATTCACAGTGATAATGGCACGGAGTTCAAGAATGACACCCTGAAGAGTTATCTTACTTTCGTGGGTATTTCACACAACTTCTCCGCAGCCTACACTCCACAGCAAAACGGCATTGTTGAACGGAAGAATCGCACTCTGGTTGAAGCAGCTCGTACTATGCTTGCTTACTCAGATCTACCCATGTACCTTTGGGCCGAGGCAGTCGCTACAGCATGTTTTACACAGAACCGTACCATTGTGGTCAAGCGTTTTAATAAAACAGCATATGAGTTAATTAACAATCGTACACCTAATATCAAATTTCTTCGTGTTTTTGGTTGCAGGTGTTACATTCTAAAAGAGCGTCAAGGATTATCAAAGTTTGATAAGAAAGCGGATGAAGGATATCTCGTTGGATACTCTCTGACATCCAAAGCTTATCGAATTTACATTATTCGAACCAAGACGGTTGTTGAGAGCATGAATGTCTCCTTTGATGAGAATTCTACAAGGACTTCTGGACACAACAGTTCAGAACTCGGTCTTAACGACAAAGCTTCTATTCAAGCAAGAATAGAACCAGCTATAACAGGATCATCTTCTTCAAACTCTAACTCTACTTCATCTGAGTTAGATTTATTGTTTATTGATGCCTTTGATGATATATGTGCAGATTTTGAAAAAGGCATATCAACATCAATAACAAGTGGAACAAACTCGGAGGTCCCTACTATATCTGAAGACATGCCTGGACCTTCCGACGAAGTCACTGACACTTCAACTCCATCAGGTACAACTACACCATTAGTTTCTGACTCTACTAATACTGAATCTGTCTCTGGAAACGAAGTCCCGAGCACTTCAACCGCTAGTCCAAGAGCTTCAGTGTCAGAAACACCAGTACAAGATGTCCCGAGTACATCTGTGGAGCAACCTGCCGTACAAGATGACAACGATGCATCAAATACGCAACAAGCAGTTGATGCACTACCAAGCACACATCGTTGGACTAAGGATCATCCCCTGGAAAACGTGATAGGTGACGTACAATCTGGTGTCACAACAAGATCTGCAACAGCTAACTTCTGCATGTTTTCAAGCTTCCTCAGTTCCTTAGAGCCAAAGAAAGCGGCTGAAGCTCTACGTGATCCTTTCTGGATTTCTGCTATGCAAGACGAGCTTCTACAATTCGAAAGGAACAAGGTATGGCGCTTGATCCCACTACCTAAAGGTAAATCCGTTATTGGAACAAAGTGGGTGTTCAGAAATAAGAAAGACGAAGCTGGAGTAGTCGTGAGAAACAAAGCTCGTTTGGTCGCCAAAGGGTATTGTCAACAAGAGGGCATTGACTATGATGAAACATTCGCCCCGGTTGCAAGGATCGAAGCCATCAGAATCTTTCTAGCCTATGCAGCGCACAAAAACTTTACAGTCTATCAGATGGATGTAAAGTCGGCTTTCCTGAACGGCGTTCTGCATGAGGAGGTCTATGTGGCTCAACCTGACGGTTTCGTTGATTCTCATCACCCTGATCATGTCTATGTTTTAGACAAAGCGCTTTATGGTCTTAAACAAGCACCGCGAGCCTGGTATGAAACTCTCACTAAATTTCTACTTGCTTCTGGTTTCAAGAAAGGTACAGTAGATACAACCTTATTTCTTAAAAGGCAAGGTGATGACTTGATTCTTATTCAGATTTATGTTGACGACATAATATTTGGGTCGACAAATCCAAAATTTTGTAAGAACTTTTCAAAGATAATGGAAACAAAGTTTGAGATGTCGATGATGGGTGAATTAAATTTCTTTCTTGGTCTACAAGTAAAGCAATTACCCGAAGGCATATTTATTAATCAAGCTAAATATATAAAAGATATTTTGAAAAAGTTCAATATGTCAGATGGTTCAGTCATGAAAACACCAATGGCTACTGGTACACTCTTAGACGCGGATCCCTCCGGGAAGCCTGTTGATCAAAAGGTGTATCGTAGCATGATTGGATCTTTACTTTATCTGACTGCCAGTCGCCCGGATATAATGTTTGCCACATGTTTTTGTGCGAGATATCAGTCTAATCCTAAAGAGTCGCACTTAACTGCTGTTAAGCGAATCCTTAGATATCTCAAAGGTTCTCCTAATCTAGGCCTTTGGTATCCAAAGGATTCTCGTTTTGAACTAACTGCCTTTACAGATGCTGATCATGCAGGTTGTAAGCTAGACCGGAAAAGCACCTCTGGATCATGTCAATTCATAGGTGACAAACTTGTGAGTTGGACTTCAAAGAAACAAAACTGTGTTTCAACATCCACTGCCGAGGCTGAGTATGTAGCTGCTGCTAGCTGCTGTTCTCAAGTCCTCTGGATGACGACACAGTTAAGGGACTTTGGATACAACTACAAGCGCGTTCCGATTTATTGTGATTCCAAGAGTGCAATATCTATAACTGCTAATCCGGTACAGCACTCGAAGACCAAACATATAGATGTACGCTATCATTTCATCAAGGATCATGTAGAAAAAGGTAATATTGAAATGCACTTTGTTCAAACTGACTTCCAGTTAGCTGATCTTTTCACCAAGCCATTGGATGAAAAGCGATTTCAATTTCTAATCAGCAAACTTGGTATGTTGAACATGTCTTAAACCTTACTCATGATTCAAGGGGGAGTATTCCAAATCTTGATAGTGTGTTATTTTCCAACTGTTGTTAACAAGAAAGGAATCATTTTCATAAATGATTACCATTGTTTCTTTCACTTATGCAGGTTGGTTCAAGTGACTATGGCTTCTAATCACATCGGATTAGAACCCGCACTTCATGGCTCTATCCATTTTTTTTATATGCTTTATTTCCTTATTAATTTATAAAAAAAAAAAAAAAAAAAAAAAAAAAAAAAAAACCTATAGTGATTTAAGGGGGAGAATATCTGTGATATTAACAGATTTTTGGATACTTAAATGCTTATCTGACCGTGTGTTCTTAAAGATAAATACTTGTGTTTTATCTTGGCAATATACTTTGTCAAGTATTCATACACATAACGGTTCAGAACATTCTATTTTGACTTTGTTATTACCATGTATCAAAAGTTAAATCTTTCTATGGTAATACTCACGTTCTTTGTATTCACTGTTGATTGAATCAAACGTCATTTCATGTGCTTTCATTGAAAATATGTTTATATATTGTTCATATAAACAACATTCGTTTTTGATTCTCCAACATATTGTTCTTCATGACAAAACTCCTATGAGCTTAATTGTCAAACTCTTTTAGTTTGAGGGGGAGAATTGCATCGTCAAACATCTTTTGTTTTGACATCTCCGAAAGTCTTATTTCTCATGTAATAAGTGGTATTTGTGCTTACATGTACAATAGCCTGTTGAACAACATGTTTCATTTAGGAAAATACATGGGATTCAGTGTGTGAGCTTAACAGAACTTCCATGGATTCACGATAACCAGTGTTTCCTACCCAGGAAGTATTCCCTGAGTGATTGAGGGGAGAAGGGTCAAAAGAATTGAGTGATGGTGTGTGAAGAGGTAAAATGAAAAGGAGAGATTGGTTAGACGTGAGCATTAAAAGAAAGAGGGTGAGAGATCAGAGTAAAAGAATATTAAACTCTGCACCAAACTACTTTCTGAGTCGGGCAGCCACATAATCTGATTGGTTAACATTCTTTGGTGACCATCATTGAAAAATGCAACTAGCCCATGCCATCTCTTGCATACAACCTCACCAGCTACTCATTCTTTTCTCAAAAAGAGAATGTTTCACATTTTTTGGGGAAGCAGCACATACGCTATTGGTTCTTCATTTGGAAGATACTAATATTGAAAAAGAAGGAAAGTTGCCCCACCTTCGAACCCTTTCTCATGCACATTGAGTCTTTGTACAATTTGTTGTTGTCTCAACAAGTTTACATACTTTGAGCCTTTATTGAAAAGCAATCATCTATGCTTAATTCTTTCATACACATGCACAAGCACACAGAAATATGTTTTCTGTCAGAACGTTCATAGATAACCATGTGTTATTCGATGATTGAATGGAAGACCTGCGGAGTCTACATCAAACCAGCTCCTTATATAGTAACTTTGTGTTACTCAGTGACTCTGTGTCATTGACAGGCATTCTAACTGAGTCATTTGTTGATTCAGGGTTACATCTATTAAACTGTTTGAATTCGAAAAGATTCAAATGGTTACTACTTTCTATTTTAATCTGAAAAGATTGAAATAATCACTCTTTCCATCTGGGAAGACTGCTCTTATTTCCATACAGGGCTCGTTACATGATGAAGACTGTGCTTACGTGATCATACACAATGGGGGAGATTGTCTTGATAAGGGGGAGATTGTTTTGCCAAGTTTTGATGATGTTGATTCTCACCACTCATCAAAAAGGGGGAGAAGATATAAAAAGGGGGAGAAGATACAAAAAGGGAGAATACAATCTGAAGATCTGAAGATTTCAAAGATTTTAAAGATTTTAAAGTTTTTAAAGATATCAAGTTTTGAAGCGATCAACGACATATCTGAAGATAAGTGAAGACAAGAGAAGACCCGAAGACAATTGCAAATTTTTTTTAATCTTGAATCCAAAGGGGGAGATTGTTGGATCAAATAATTGTATTCAAGATTAATGTTAAAGTTAAGGGTTTAAACTGCAATTGTGCTAAAGTTAATTAGAGGGTTTATTATGTAATAAGTTAATAGTTTATTAGCTATTGGGCCCAAGCCCATTAGAAAGCCCATTAAGGTTAAAGCCCATATGGCCTGGGTATTTAAAGTTTTGATTAGTTTAGTTTTAGGTTAACCTTGTAAGAACTCTGATAATTTTCTAAATAGTCGCTGTAAGTTTTCTCTGTATTCAAAGGGTATCAAGAACACTCAAGGGTTTCATTGTTTATTCAAGGGATTGGTACGTTATTATTAATCTTTATATCTCTTGATTATTATTGTGTTGCTTGATTACTTGATTGATTGTTAACCAACTAGATAAAACTGGGATAACAAACACGCTAGATTCACGAAACGCGCAAGTTCATCCATAGAACGCGCAAGCAAAGCCTGCGAGTTCTAAGAAGTGTCTGAAGAACGCGCAAGCAAAACGTGCGAGTTTGCCAAAACGCGCTAATAGAGACTAGCGAGTTTCATAAACGCGCAAGGCAAAGCTTGCGAGTTTGAGCGAAACACGCTAGAGGAGCTTGCGAGTTTGAAATCCGTGAAAATCTAAGTGTTAAAACGAGCTAAACATGTCTGCGAGTTTGAGCTTTGCGTGACAAGTGAAACGCGCAAACCACATCTTGCGCGAGTGTTGAAACGCGCAAACTTCATCTTGCGCGAGTCGTGTAACGCGCAAACCTCTCTTTGCGTGAGCTGTGTAACGCGCAAACGTCATAAAACGCGCACGTAGCGGCTAGCGAGTTCCAGAAACGCGCAAGTGCCTACTAGCGAGTTTCAGTGTGAATAGTGCTTTGCGCTTTCAGTGCCTTGCGAGTTTTGAGCTTTGCGTCTCTAGTGCCTTGCGAGTTTCATCCTTTGCGCAACCAACATCAAACGCATTTTGTTGTGAACAGTGACTAGCGCGTACAGTGTCTTGCGAGTTTCAAGACTTATATTTTTTTTTGAAAATTAAATTTTTTTGTGATTCAAGTTTGACTTTTTAGTCAACATTTCTGATTTGTTTGGGAACGATCATTCACATCAAGCTAATCTGTCAAGATGCCTACTGTTGATGATAAGGGAAATGCTGTACTATCAGCCAGAGATTGTGCTATATTGTACATGCCTGAGATACCAAAAATAGAAGCTGAACGAAATCAACTGAAAAATCAGAATTTAATGCTTCTAAAGCAGATTCAGAAGTTGAAATTAAATTTGTCAAATACTGATAAAACTCCTGACTGTAAAAAGTGTGCTAATATGGATAAATCTCATTTTGCAGGTATCATCAGTGAGAAAGAGAAAGAGATAAAAGATAGAGAGAAAATGATGGGGATAAAAGACAATACCATTCAATCTCTTGAAGAAGTAATCAAGATGAAGGAGTCCTATGTTGAAAGTCTTCTAAGCCAATTGAAGAGAACTGAACAAAGATCATCAGAACTACAAGATGAATCAGTTAAACTTCAACAAAAGTATATGACTTCTGAAGAAACTGCATATGAATTGAAATTGAAAAATGCTGACTTGATAAAAAGCATAAAAGAAGATAAAGTTCAAGAAAATCTTCAAAGCCAAATGAAGACGACTGAAAAGAAATCATATGAGCTGAAAGATGAGTCAGTCAAGCTTCAAAACAAGATTAAGGCTTTTGAAGATCAGATATCTGCTCTGGAGAAGAAAAATGTTGAACTGCAAACAAGTCTTCAAGCAGAAAAAGAAAAATCAAATGTGAAGACATCTTCAATTCAACAATCATCTAAGATTTCCAAGAAAACTTTACAAGAGAAAAAGGATCTTGAGCTGAGATGCATTAAACTTTCCAAGCAAGTGTCTGATTTTGAAAAGATTCTAATTACTGAAAGAGACACATTTGCTAAGGAAAGAAAAGTTCTTGAAGATAAAAACACTGAATTTCCCAAACATATCTCAATTTTACAAGACTTATTAGAAAAGGAAAGACAAATTTTTAAAGAAAAGAAAAAGTCTTTTGAATCTGAAAAGAAAAATTCTGAAAAGAGAAATGTTGGGATCTTCAATTAAATTTCTGATAAATCCAAGAACTTACAAAAAGATTTTGAGCAAGAACGTTCATATTTTGAAACTGAAATATCCAAGCTCATGTCCAAGATCTCTGTTCTATCATAAGATATTCTTAAAGAACAGAAGGCAAGATCTGATTTGAAAATAAAGTTTGACACACTTACTTCTGAAAGAAACATTTTATCTGAAAAGATAAAGAACTTAGAAGCTGCAAATGTTGATTTGTCAGAAAAAGTTTGTGCTGATGTGATCAATCAATCACCAGTTGACAATTCAACCGAATCACTTTGCTCTTTTAAAACTGCTTCTAGTTCTATCCATGACAAAAATGTTTTAAAAAACAAAAGTGTCAAATCACAAACTGTCAAATCAAGTCAGATCAGACCATCTAATCTATTTTATGACAAATCTGTTGATGGTTCAGCAAATTTTTACATCAAATCTCTTGAAAAGTCTTCTAAGAAAAATCAGATGGTCTGGAGAGTGAAGAGTTTTTCAAACGATGAGAAGATGAAGGACAAAGCATTCAATTCCACATCCAAAGCCAAAAAGAACAGAACACATAAAGGTAAATCTTTTGGTAATCCTGATATATATTTCTCTACTAATCATTTGATCAGGATTGCACAGAAGAAAATCTGTTGTTCTTACTGTGGAGAGAATGACTTCGTTCAGAAACAATCTGCTCACAACTGGTACGGTTCTTATAGAATAACTTCTCAGAATTCTGGTTTTAAAAGATATACATCTAATGAGAAGTGGATTCTTAAATCTAACATACCAGGACCCAAATACCAATGGGTACCAAAACCTGTTAAATCTGTTTCGCATGTACCATAGGTTTAGGGGGAGCAAGATATATGACTTCTAAGTACTACAACTTAGAACTCAGACTTCAATGTCAAAGACAATGGCTTTTGAACAAAATAGTTCAAAACCCGGATTTAAGTGTCAAGATTGTGGCTTCTGATCACATGACAGATCAGGACCCGTTCTTAATTGTGTAAGATAAGGATATTTTGAAAATATCCAGGGGGAGTTTAAAAGAAAACAAATCATGATATAATGATTTGAGGGGGAGCTTAAAAGTAAGTATCTTCTAATCCTAGATCTCTGATTGTTTGAAAGAAGAACAACTTTCAAGCATGAAAAACAATTTCTTAAATGTTCAAACCACTTCTCTATTCTCAAAAGATTTCATGAATTAAGAAGTGTGATTTTAAATGTTTTTCATTATTGAGCTTTAATGTTTAACTGACCGTGTGTTTCTAAAGATCAATACTCGTGTATTATCTTTCCTGTATACTGTAAAGTATTCACACACATCGGTTCAGTACTTCATTTTAATTTGTTATTACCATGTCTCTAAACGAACCAATTTTTCGATGGTAATACCCCCGTTTGTAAATCACTGTTGTTGAGCAACAATCATCATTTCAACTTGAGCGTTCATTGCTAAATTGTTTATATTTGTTCATATAAACAAAATATCTAGTTCTTTGATACCCTAACCATTTCATTTAATCTGATTGATACATTGTCAGATTCTCAAAACAATTCTCTTGATTTCATTTCATTCATTCAATATTCTTGTTTTGAGAGATCTTCATTATTCAAATGATCAAATTTCATTCTTAATTTTAAATGAGCATACATTCTGACAATATTATCATTTTGAGCTTAACTGTTCAAGTTAAACTGTTGAGCAACCATTCTTTTTAGGACTTACATGGGATTCATGTGTGAGCTTAAACAGAACTTCCATGGATTCACGCAAACCAGTGTTTCCTACCCAGGAAGTTATCTTTGAGTGAATGAGGGGTGAGGGGTCAAAATCAAATAGTGGGGGAGATAACTCATCCGGTTGAGTTTTTCTCATTGTGTGGAGCGGTAAAATGGAAATGAGAGTTTGGTTAGAAGTGAGCATAATGATAAAAAGAAAGAGGGTGTGAGAACATAGTTAAAAGAATATCAGAACTCTGCACCAACCACTTTCTGAGCCGGGCAGCCACAAAATCTGATTGGTTCACATTCTTTGGTGACCATCATTGAAAAAGGCAGTGAGCCCATGCCAACTCTTGCATTAACCCCACCAGCCACTCGTTTCTTTTTTAACAAAGAAATGTTTCATTTTCTTTGGGGACGCAGTATATCTGCTATCTAGTCTTCACTCGGAAGATTTAGATATTGAAAAAGAAGGAACGTTGCCCCACCTTCGCACCTATTTCATGCACATTGAGTTCGTGTAATACTTGTTGCTGTCTCAACAGTTTACACAATTTGAGCCTTATGAAACACAATCATTGTGCTAAATTCTTTCATACACAAGCACGAGCACACAGAAAATTTGTTTTTTCTGTCAGAACATTCATAGATAAACCTTGTGTTTTTCAATGATTGAAGGAAGTCCTGGGGAGTCATCATCAAACCAGCTCCTTAAATTGTACATTCGTTGTACACAGTAACTCCGTGTTACTGACAGGCACTTCTAACTGTTTCATTTGTTGAATCATGGTTACCAAGTTCATTATATCTGAATTTGAAAAGATTCGGGTATATACAGTTCATGATTCAGCTATTCAGATCAAAGGGCAGAAAATGTCAAATGTATCTCAAAGGGGGAGAATATTTGTAAAAGGGGGAGATTCAAAGAAAGTGCTGAAATTGAGGATGTTTTGATGATCATGAAGTTCACAATCATCAAAAAGGGGGAGATATCTACAAAGATCAATTTCAAAGACAAATGGTGAAGATAATCCTGAAGAGATAATTCTGAAAGTTCAAGACAATTCAGATGCTTACTATGTTTCAGAAACAGATTCTGAAGATGCTTTGAGAAAGTTTATTTTTCTAAAGACTGATCAGAGATTACAGAGATGAAGATACAGTTTTCAAAGATCCCTCGAAGTTTCAAAGTTTAAAAGAAGTTTTCAAAGATTTCAAAGTTTTCAAGACTTGTTGACTTTCCAAAGCTGCAAAGTATTAAAGACTTTTCAAGATTCTTCAAAGATTGAAAGACTGAAGATTGTTAAAGCTTCAAAGTTCAAAGCCGTCAGAGTTAAAGATTGAAGAATCAAAGCGCTGAAGACAAATGTCAAATTTTTTTTAAATCTTGAATACAAAGGGGGAGATTGTTAGTGTATTATTGTATCCAAAATTTAATTAGAAAAGTCAAGTCTAGCAAAGTCAACAAGGTCAATGTTTCTAAGTCAAAGTCTAGTCTAAGTCAATATGAGTTTACTTTGTTATTAAGCTTGTGGTTTTAGACTTGTGTGTGAGTCCGTGATCGTTACCAGATAATCAAAACAACAAACAATAGATAATAAACCAACCTGTTTGGATTACAAACGCGGAATACACGGTTGATTTCTTGATATAAGCTTTGTGTTTGTTTTCTCTCTTTTACACTTTTCACTATGTGTTCTTTGTTTCTTGTTTTTTGATCTGGTAACGATCACGGACTCACAATTGGTATCAGAGCCTGATTCAGATCAAAATCAAAATTTTTACTCTCTGTGTTCTTCATTTTTTGAAGAACACTGTGCAATTATCAAAATCTTGATTTTGCGGTTATTTTCGAAATCAAAAGGTTGTGTCTTGTTCTAATTGATAAGGAGATCGTTGTGTCAAAATTTGGTGTGGTAAATCGACCTCTAGCTTGGTTAATTTTAGAGTTACAGGTTGATTTAATCGGAGAAGACGACGTATCGGTCTTAAGCGTACCGGCCGAACCTTAGTTTTTACATTCTATCGGTCTTAAGCATTCGACCGGACCCTCACTTCCCCGGTCGAATCTCACAAACTTTGTACCGGTCGAATATTTTTTTTATCCGGTCGAGTATTTTTTTTATCCGGTCAAAGTAAAAACTCACTTCCCCGGTCGAATATAACATTTCCAAATCACTTCCCCGGTCGAATATAACTTTTCCACTACACTTCCCCGGTCGAACTCACATTTGTTCAAAATTACATCCGGCCTTAGAAGCTCCGGTCGAACTCACACTTTTCTCTCACGTGACCACTTCATTTTGGTAAAAACTCTCACATTCTCACGTGACCACAAACCCAATTCCTAACCCACTCACAATTTCCATTCTCAATTCCATGCAATCACAAAGGTACCTCACGTGTCCACAATCAATGTTGAATTATTTCCAAAGGTACCACGTGTCCTCCATGCAAATTATTTCCTAACTTCTCAATTTCCATGCAAATTTTTTTTGTAATATCGATCCAAGTGAGGTAAATTATTGCATTCCACTCACTTTTTATCGATCCCAGATTCAAACTTTGTTAATTTACCGGTTCAATCTTTTTACCGATCAATCAATTTTACTGGTCGAAAATCTTACCGGTTCTTTACTTCGAAAAATTCGATCCTCACTTTGCGCAATCAACATCTCGCGCTAACTTTTGAATTTTAAAATTCTCTCGCATCTCAAGCCTCACGCATCTTAAAGCCTCTCGCATCTTAAAGCCTCTCGCATCTTAAATCTTGTTCAATTATGACTTCCAGAGAAGCTCTTGCCATTGGAACTGATTCCAAACCACCAGTTCTATTTAAAGGTGAATACGAACAGTGGAAGGATCGATTTCTAAACTTCATAGACAGACATGAGCTTTGTGAGTTCATCAGACAGTCATTTGCAGAAGGAAATATACAACCAATAAAGACAACTCGTCTGGTTGGAACATTGCCAACACAAGTTGAACTGTAGTACCATGAGCTTGACGGTGACAACCTAAACAGAGCTAAAGGTGATAAGCTAGCTATGTCATACATTCTTCAAGGAATCCCCAATGAAATCTACATAAAGATTGACAGCTACAAGACCTCAGCTAAGGAAATGTGGGATCAGCTGGAGAAGATGATGCTGGGTTCTAAGGTGGGAAATCAAATGAAGATCTCCAACTGCCTAAATAACTATGAAGAATTTAGAGGCAGAGCCGGAGAAACCTTAGAAGAAGTACATGACAGGTTTGTGACCTTGCTGAATGAGCTAAGCAAGAACAAGGTCCACAAATCTCAAATTGAGCTAAACGTCAAATTTCTAAGCGTTCTACAGCCAGAATGGAAGAGATTTGCGAGGCAGATGAAGCAGATTAAAGATCTGAATGAGATTCCACTTCATGAGGTGTATGAGACCCTCAAACAAAATGAAGAAGAAGTGGATGAAATTCTAGAAGAGAAAAGGCAGAGAGGAAATAAGGTTGAAGAGACAGTTGCTCTTGTTGTCAACAAGAAGAAGAAGAACAAAGCGACTGTGTATGAATCAGATGAAGATAAAGCTGAAGCAAACTCTGACGAAGATGAATGTGAACAACTAAAGAAAGCATTGCTTTTGTTGACTAAGGCTTTCCAGAAGAAATTCTACACAAAGCCAAGCTCAAACAGTCAGAGGTATTCGTCTGGTCCAAACAACTACGCTCATAGAGAAAGGGTCGAAGGAAGTAGATTTGAAGGAAGAAGGTTTGAAGGAAGGAGAATGGAGGAGAGGAAACCAGAAGATAGAAGAGATATTGCTGAAGGAAAGAGATCAGAGAAAAGGAAACCTGAAGAGAGAAGGTTTCAAGCAGAAGGATCAGGTCAGACAAAACCTATAACGTGCTACAATTGTGGCAAAACCGGTCATTATGCCAGAGATTGCCGAAAGCCAAAAGTCAAGAACTCGGACTACTATAAGAACAAGATGTTGCTTGCAAAGCAACAAGAGGCTGGGAAGGCATTGATGGCTGAAGACGTTTTTTGGCTCGATCATTCTGATGATGATGAAGAAGATGAAGAGAAAGATGAAGTTGTCAACCTGTGCTTGATGGGAAAGCATGAATCAGATGATGAAGCTGATTCAGAGAATGAAGAAGAGGTATGCAACTTATCGTATGCTGAATTCATAAATCAATTGCATGCCATGAATGATAAACTCAAAGCGTTAGAGTCCAACCTAAAGCGTGAAAAGGGTGTCATTACTGACAAAAACCAATCAATACAGAAACTTAGCAATGAAATTGCTGAGAAGAAAGTACTGGTTGAGGTTTTACATAAAAACAATGACACCAACGCAACGGAGAAGACAATAATTCTTAGTGAGAATTCGGAACTCAAGTCTAAACTGCTAAAACGTGAGATTGACTTATACGAGGTTACACAAATGCATTCTTCGTCTATCAAAGAAAACAAATCTTTAATTGCAAAAATGGATGCTTTGGAAAAGAAGTTGTACTCATTAGGTCAAACTGAGCAAACCATTCATCTTAACAAACCAATAGAGAACAAAGAAAGATGGGGAATCGGTTATAAGAATCCTCACTATCTTCAAAAGGGAATGTCTGAAGTGCCTGCACTTTATGATATTCTTTCTATGAAGTTAGCTAGAAGAATCCCTGAACTTAAAGTTTATTGGACTAAACTATCTGAAGAGGATGAAGCCAAAGAAACAGAAAAACATTTAATATCATCTAAAGTTCATCTTCCATTTTATTAAGCGAAGCTGAATAATAGCTATGATAAGAAACCTGAAAAGAAGAAAACTCTTTCAGATGACTTCTTTCTAAGTTATTCTGAAAAGGAAATGGAGGCGAAACCTACTCAAGGTAAACTATATGTCCCTCCTCTCGTTTTAGAAAGTAAAATTTCTGAACTCGAGAATTTCTTGTCAGATGAAAGACTTTTGATAAACATTGAACAGAATGTTTTTACAACTGTGTTTACAAATTCTGTTCTTTCTAAGGCTTCAAACTCTGAGAATATGGTTAGTTCATCAAATCAAGGGTTTGATTTTCTGAACTCTAACGGTGGTTTAGATGATTGTCTTGAACAATTTGACTTTAATGCAAAACTTCCAAACCATTCATCCTTTCTTAAGAAATCTGTTGGATCAACCAGTAAGCTTGTTAACAGTGCAAAATCAACGCGAGTTGATAACTCAGTCTCTGTGAAAGCTAAAAATGCTAAAGGCAAGAAGCATTCACAGAAGCCGATCAATACTGGTAACCCAAAGAAAATGCATTCAGTTGTTTCTCTAATGTCTAACTCAAAGGTTTCAACTGTTTCAGATATGACCAAGAAATGGCAACCCAAACGGAAGCTTGACAAGACTTTTAAATCTTTTGATTCTGTTTATTGTAATAAGAATATGTCTAGTTCAGATACTTTGAATATGAATGTTGCTCCTAAACTGAAATACTCTTTTAAGCAACTATTCCTGTTATCTAAAACTGCTAGACAGTCTTCCTTTTATGATAAACATGCTTCTAATTTCTGTCAAGATTCTGCTATGCGGTTTGAATCATCTCATGAGCATTCTTATCATTATCCTACTTCATATCTATTTCAAAAGAAAAGAGGACCCAATTTGCAATGGGTACCAAAATCAAAACCTTGTGCTAACACAGCAGGACCCAAATTCAAGTGGGTACCAAAATCTAAATCTGTGTTGCAGGCACTCAATGTTTAGCAAAACATGTGGCTTCTGATTACAACAGATCAGAACCCGTACCTCAATAGAGAAAATGGTTTTTGAATCCGTCATATGTGGTATTTGGACAGCGGTTGCTCCAAACACATGACAGGACAGAAAGATATGCTGACAAACTTTACAGAGAAATACTGCGGAACAGTCAGATACGGAAATGATCAGTTTTCACCAATATTAGGCTACGGTGATATACAACGGGAAAATATAACGATCAAGAAGGTGAGCTACGTAGAAGGATTAGGACACAACCTGTTCAGCATAGGTCAGTTCTGTGACAAAGACCTAGAGGTCAACTTCAAAGCCAAGAGGTGTTCTGTTCGCACAGAAGAAGGCGAAGAACTCTTGGTCGGCACTCGAAAGTCAGACCTCTACACGATCAATTTATCAGACGTCCAGACTGACAAGCAGATTTGTCTACTATCTAAAGCATCGATGCAGCAAAGCTGGCTATGGCATCGACGGCTCTCTCATCTCAACTTTCGCTACATCAACAAACTGGTCAGTGGCAACTTAGTCAAAGGACTTCCAGAGCTCAAATATGACAAAGATCATCTGTGTGCAGCCTGTGAGAAGGGCAAGATGAAGAGGGCTCCGCATAAACCGAAGCCTGAACCAAGTACAAGCGCTCCGCTAGAGCTATTGCATATGGATCTCTGTGGTCCAATGCGAACTCAGAGTCTAGGAGGCAAGAAGTACATTCTAGTGATCGTGGACGACTACTCACGATACACTTGGGTCAAGTTCCTACGATCAAAGGATGAGACACCTGATGTGCTCATCACTTTCCTGAAGACGACCCAGGTGAATCTGCAGAAACCGATAAAGCTTCTAAGAACAGACAACGGCACAGAGTTCAAGAACAAAATTGTTCAAGAATATCTCGAATCTAAAGGGATAACTCATCAGTACTCTGCTGCACGTACGCCTCAACAAAATGGAGTGGTGGAAAGAAGGAATCGGACGCTAGTCGAGGCAGCTCGCACTATGCTAAGTCATTCCGACCTACCTCTATTCTTATGGGCAGAAGCTATATCTACCGCATGCTATACGCAGAACCGGTCCATGATTCACAGACGATTCAAGAAGACTCCTTATGCGTTGATCAACAACCGAACACCTACAATCAAATACTTCCATATCTTTGGATGTAAGTGTTTCATTCTAAACGATAGGGAGAATCTCAACAAGTTCAGCGCCAAGGCAGATGAAGGAATCTTCATTGGATACTCCTCATCATCAACTGCATTCAGAATCTACTTCAAGAAGTCAAAGACGGTGATTGAAAGCGTCAACGTCACCTTTGATGAAGAGATGGCTTCCGAACAATACTGTTCAGAACCCGTTTTAACCGGAGTACTAGCTTCTGGGCAACTCAGTCCAGAACCTGCATCTAAACAGAACAAATCAGATGAAGCTTCAACATCAACTAACCATTTATCTGATTTAGATTTATTATTTGAATTGTTTTATGACGAATTTCTTGGAACTAACATAAAGAAATCTGTTTTGGTTGACAGGATAGAAGAGCCAACGCCTACTCATCCAACCAGTTCAGACATTCCAAATGAATCAAGTACCCCGATTCATCAAGACGTCACAATTCAAATACCAACTCCTACAGTTCAAGAAGTGCCAAGTCATGCAGAGTCAGAAGTAGCTGAACCAGTAGGATGTTCAATTCAGATCAATATACAGCCGGACCAAGCTGTACCTGCTGAGTCTTCTGAACCAACAACTTCAACTGAAGCAACTATCATATCTCCTCCCAATCAAACTGAAGAAGGTGCAAGTGGATTTATAGATGACACAACTGACATTCATTCCTATAATCCACTGCCTCATGAACGTAAATGGACCAAAACGCACCCTGCAAGTCAGATCATAGGTGATCCATCTAAGTCGGTGCAAACTAGGTCAGCGTCAATCAACTGGTGCATGCACGACTCCTTTCTAAGCAAGATTGAGCCAACTCGAGTATCAGAGGCTCTTGCGGATCCAGATTGGGTAGTCTCTATGCAAGAAGAATTGAACCAGTTCGACGCACTGCAAGTCTGGAGACTCGTACCAAAGCCTAAAGGTAAAACAATCATCGGTACGAAGTGGATCTTCAAGATTAAAAAGGACGAAGCTGGTACCGTCATCAGAAACAAGGCGAGACTAGTAGCCAAAGGATACAGACAAGAGGAAGGATTAGACTATGACGATACATACGCTCCTGTGGCGCGTTTAGAGGCAATCAGAATATTCTTAGCCTACGCTGCCCACAAGAACTTCACGGTCTTTCAAATGGACGTGAAGACAGCATTCCTCAATGGAATTCTGAAGGAGGAAGTCTACGTCTCTCAGCCAGAAGGTTTTGTCAATCAAGAGAAACCGAATCACGTCTACATTCTCGACAAAGCTCTCTACGGTCTGAAACAAGCCCCTCGAGCCTGGTATGATGTCCTTTCCACTTTTCTAGTCAAGTCTGGGTTTTCAAAAGGTACGGTGGATACCACCTTGTTCATAAAGAAAGAAAAAGCCGATATCGTTTTAATACAAATCTATGTCGACGATATTATTTTTGGTTCAACTAATACTAAGTACTGTAAGAATTTTGCAAACCTTATGGTGTCTAGATTTCAAATGAACTTGATGGGAGAGATGAACTTCTTTCTCGGGCTTCAAGTAAAACAATTTTCTACGGGTATCTTTATCAATCAATCTAAGTACATTATGGAAATTCTCCGGAAATTCCAAATGGAAAATACAAAACCGATTGGTACCCCAATGGCACCAGGAACTAAGATTGGCACCGATCCTTCGGGAAAGGCTGTTGATATTAGGACCTACAGAGGAATGATAGGTTCTTTAATGTATCTTACTAGTAGTAGACCAGACATAATGTTTTCAACATGTCTTTGTGCCCGATATCAGGCTAATCCAAAAGAAATCCATTTGACTGCTGTCAAGCGTATATTCAGGTATCTGAAGGGCACCGCAGATCTCGGTCTGTGGTATCCCAAAGATACTACTTTTGAACTAACAGCGTACACAGATGCAGATCATGCAGGTTGTATGTTAGACAGGAAGAGCACGTCAGGACACGTACAGTTCCTCGGTGACAAACTAGTAAGTTGGGGATCGAAGAAGCAACTTTGCGTTTCAACTTCCACGGCCGAAGCAGAATATGTAGCTGCTGCTAGCTGCTGTTCTCAGGTTTTGTGGATGCAAACACAACTTCGCGACTACGGTTTCCACTTCAACAAAATCCCGATCTACTGCGACTCCAAGAGCGCCATCGCAATAACAGCGAATCCTGTTCAACACACAAAAACCAAACATATCGACGTCAAGTATCACTTTATCAAAGATCATGTAGAAAAAGGAAACATAGAACTTTTCTTTGTAAAAACAGATTATCAACTTGCAGATTTGTTTACCAAGGCGTTAGATGAAAAGAGATTCAACTTTCTTATCTCTAAGCTTGGTATGCTAAATCTTAAGACATAATCAGTAGTTACCTATAAAAGTTCACTATTGTTTACTTTTTCCTCATATCTTTATGCTTAATTGTGAATGATATCTGTATTTCATATGTTAATGTTCATGATTCTAGGGGGAGTATGAGAAGAAACTCATACTTGGTCAATATTAATTTGAGGGGGAGCTCATAAGATTTCTGCACTTACGTTTTATGACAAATTTTTGTAATGCAAGATTTTAGGGGGAGCTCTTCACGTCAAAGGAGTTCGGATATGACTTCTGATCAATTCAGATCAGAACTCGTTCTTTAAAAAGTTTTACTGCTTTTTGTCTTTTCAATTTAAGTGAATAAATTTGCTTTGAACTTGACCTAAGACTTTTGCAGAAGTTTGAGAGAAGCTTAGAAGTTCATATCTTTATGACTTACAGTAAAGCTTCATGAGATATAAGATCAAACTTTAAGGTATTACCTTTCATCTTAATCTCCAATATGGTTGAAAGAAGGACAACTTTCAATCATTGAAAACATCGTTCTTAAACGTTCAAACCACTTCCCGATTTTTCATTCGATTTTATATTTTGGGAGTGTACTTTAAATGTTTTACATAAGCTTAATCGACAAGCTAAACCTTTTTGAGCAACTTATTCTTTAAAAGTTATACGGAATCAGTGTGCAAGAACTAAAACGCCTCGTTTGATATTTGCATAAGTTCCTTTTGCTTCTGATCAAATGAAGAAAATTCTTTGAAATCACTTCAACTTCTATGGAATCATGTTAACCCATGATTTCTACCCATAAAGTTAATCCTTAGTGATTGAGTGAGTGTGTCAAAAGAAATGAGTGTAGATTGGATAATGAGTTTCAATGCCAAAAGAGTGAGCTTAATCTTTAAAAGAAAGAGCGTGTGAGATCAGAGTTAAAAGAATATCAGAACTCTGCACCAACTACTTTCTAGACGGGCAGCCACATTTCTAGTGTTTCACAAATCTTTGGTGAACATTATTGAAACAGGCAACTAGCCCATGCCAACTCTTGAATTACCCCACCAACTACTCATTTTCTACTCAATTAGAAAGTGTTTCACTTTCTAAAGGGGACGCAGCACATATGCTATCTGATTTTCACTTGGAAAATCTGGATATTGAAAAGAAGGAAGTCTGCCCCACCTTCGCACTTCACTCATGCACATTGAGTCTGTGTTTAACTTACTGTTGTCTTAGTGGTTTACACATTTCGAGCCTTAAAAGCAATCATCAGTGCTTAATTCTTTCTATCACAAGCACGAACACATAAGGAATTAGTTTCTTTGTCATAACGTTTATAGAAATTACCTTTGTGGTGTTTCGATGATTAAATGGAAGCCCTGGGGGAGTCAACATCAAACATCTCCTTTCCAATGTGTATTCGTTACACACAGTGACTTAGTGTTACTGACAGGCATTCTAACTGATTCATTAGTTGATTCAGGTGTTACACAACTAATTTGTCTGGATTTGTAAAGATCTAGATGAATATCTTATGAATTGACGGATCAGAGGCTACGAATCAAAGACATTTCTTGTCAACAAAGTTTTGAAGATATCGATGCTCAATCCATCAAAAAGGGGGAGAGCAGAGCAAACAAAGTACAAGAAATGATCAAGGAACAAATGTCCAAGCTAACACTGAAGAAAATTTCTTCCCAACAACCGAAAGAGAGTTTCTCTACATCAAAAGGGGAAGATTATTACAATTTGAAGACAAAGATGGAGATTGCATCTTCCAAGCTGAAAGAGAAGATCGAATTAGATAAATCTTTTTATTTAAATGATCTTGTTCCAAAGGGGGAGATTGTTAGAGCACAGTCTCATTGGATTCAAGATCATCCAAATACGAAGATCGCAATCTGAAGTTAAAGCTGACAAGTCACTCTCAACTATAGTCTAGGGTCTATTCTGTAATAAAGTCAAAGTTGTTTTTAATATCTAGATATTATTAATTTAGATATTATGTTTTTATTAGTTTATTATTAGTTTGGATAATATCTTTTTATAGATATTATCTCTCTCTCTCCTAATAGATCAGAAAACAAGAAACAAAGAACACATAGTGAAAAGTGTAAAAGAGAGAAAACAAACACAAAGCTTATATCAAGAAATCAACCGTGTATTCCGCGTTTGTAATCCAAACAGGTTGGTTTATTATCTATTGTTTGTTGTTTTGATTATCTGGTAACGATCACGGACTCACATTGTGGTATAAATACCATGTTGCCTTGTAAATCATGAAGCTAGAAAGATTGTAATATCATTGTGAGATAAATGACATGAACACGTTTCTCTCTCTACTCTCTCTCTAGACTTTGAATGTTAGATCTTGATTGACAGAGTGTGCTTGATTTGATTGGAAATTTACAATTTCATATAAAAATATGGAACAAGGAAATCCGGTTGGTGAAAATCCAGTAGAGATTTCACAAAGGACAAGAGTCAACGTGGGAAATGGAGGCGGACATGAGATCTCAGTATCCCCATCTGTCCAACGATGGAATTCCGGGGACGGAATTCTCTTGAGGGGGGATATTGTAATATCCGGATCCAAAATTTCGATAATTTTGATAGTTGGGTGAAAAGTTAAGCGAGACCCAAAGTTCAAGGGGGTTAAATGAAACTTGGGTTATATATATATATATATATATATATATATATATATATATGTTTTAACCCTAAGATATTTATCAGAATTCATTCCTGATATTTAGTGGAGCGACTGAAGGAGACGAGAGCAGGGAGAAGGGGAGACTAGGTCTCGAAGGATCGTTCGGTTCTCTTCAAATCAAGGTATGATTCTAGTCTAATACTTTCTTCTACAGTAAGTTAGTCGGTAAATGATCTCATTGTCAAGCTTTTAGCCGTTGCATTCTAGATTTGAGAGTTATTTTGGTTCTGTTCGAGTTTTGAATCGCCTTGGGCGAGTTTGTTTGAATATCGACCGGACCAGGGAGGGGTGCGGACCGGTGTCGACCGGTGTGGTGATCAACCGGTGTCGACCGGTGTGGTACCGACCGGTGTCGACCGGGGTGGTCTCGACCGGGGTGGTAGCATAGTGTGTGTTGTTGTCTTTGAAATGTTTAGAGAGGGAAAGAGAGTTATATGCGAGTTAGCTTACCATTTTTATTCGGTATCTTCGTAGGTGGTGTTAATTGTTAGAAAGCGGGCTTTAAGCGAGAAGGATCTGAGGTGAATCTTTCAAACTAA
Organism: Arctium minus; assembly: GCA_954870635.1. Taxonomy (NCBI): domain Eukaryota; kingdom Viridiplantae; phylum Streptophyta; class Magnoliopsida; order Asterales; family Asteraceae; genus Arctium; species Arctium minus. Next base: position 152,232,577 of record OX941081.1, read on the forward strand.
ATCCGTTTACGATTACGAAAGTTATTTGATAAATATGAGTTTATGAATTGCATGCCTTTATTATCAAAAGTTTGTGAAGGTTTATTGAAAAGGTTGATTTAATTATGTTAGCATGTTCATGCTATGTTTATATAAACTCGTTTTATATATTGTTGATGATTAGATGTATGCATACATTTAATTCGGAAGTTTTGACCTAAGTCGGGAAGTGTGGCCCGCCTGATCGTACCAGGGAGTGTGGCCCGTTTATGCCATTGGGGTGTGTCCCCAAAATAAGGCAATACGAGACAGACATACCGTCTTTGACGGCAGTGTTGGTCAGTAGTGTGAGTTACACTCGTGAGGCGTAAAGTGTGGTAAATGTTTAGTCAGTAGAGTGAGTTACGCTCGTGAGGCGTAAGGCTTTGTTTAAATGTTTTAAATAATATTTGAACTGTTGCAGTAGCGCTTGGAGGGGACTCACTAGACCATCGGTCTAACCCTCGTTCTTTCAAAACTATAATCCTGATTCAGGTTATCGCAAGGTAGCAGGTACCGATAAGGGTAAGGGGAAGATGTGAGTTATTTTCAGGAGCTAGAAGACTCCTTGTGGTAGTTTCCTTTTGACTCAGTTGTGTAGTAGGTTGTATTTGCAAACCTTGTTTGAATTGTAGGCTTGGGGCCATTGTTTTTGGTATGGATAATTACGTTTTGATGTAATTAAAGTTCGGGTTGTTACAGATTCGTTTCGAATCGTATTTGGATGATTTCATGTAATTGTGGTTATTTTTGGAAACCGGGTCATTACATGTTGTCGGTGATCATTCGATTATGGTCACCGTCGGTGATGGTTATCTGTCGGTAAACCCGACCGTTGGTAATCTGTCGGTCACATATGTCAGTGATCCGTCGTTGTTAACCGTTGGTAAACCCAACCATCGGTAATCTGTTGGTCGTGGCTGTTGGTAATCCGTCGACTTTTTCACCGACGAATCACAGATGGATTCGACTTTTACCGGCGGATTTTTTTCGTCGGTGAAAGTCGTATGTTTGGTATAGTGTACACCATTAATTATATTATTAAAATATTTCATATATTTAATTAAATATTAATCTATATCCTAAACATCTCATTTTAAGGTTCCTTATTGGTGGCATATAATTAAAAAAAAAAAAAAAAACATCTATTTTTTATGGTAATCATTTTTGAAAATTATTCAAATTTGGAGAAATTTATATTTCTCTTTCTACTTTTTTCATTTCGAAGAATATGTTGGAGTAAAAAATTGTCCAAATTCTCTTTTTCTTGTGTTAGGAAAGTTGATGAAGATACTTTAGATTTAGTAATATATAGCACTGTAATTAGTCGATCACCCATTGATACTATTGCATTGAAGTCAAACCTAAATAGGTAAATCTAATCTTACAGATTTGTCGCATCTGCTGCACCTCATTCATTGTTTGCACGTACATTTTAACAAAATATCTTACATAATTTTCAAGATTTTCTGGGTGAAAATATATTTTATATATATGGGAATAATAAATAAAAAAAATGAGTATCTTCAAAAAAAAGAAATTAAGTATATTCCATACTTGTTACAAATTCTTTTATACAAGTAAATAAGTTCAAAATTTTAATAATGTTAAATACATTTTCAGAAAATACAAAGACTTCTAAGGGACCGTTTACAAAACACTTATCCGGGTAAGCGCTTACCAAGTCATATTACCTTATGGATGAAGATGACAATAACAAGAATCTTACCCGGTAAGAGCTAAGACAAGGACCAAGAGTCTTACCCTGGTAAGTGATGGCGAAGACTCTTACCACGGTTAGCGCTTACCGGAAAAATTGTGGCATACGATACCGTTTTGGTGGACTAAAATCTTACCCTATAAGTAAGTGATAGTATTAAAATTTACCGGTAAGCGCTTATCGGGAAAATTGTTGCATACAATACCGTTTTGGTGGCCTAAAATCTTACCCAATAAATAAGTGATAATGTTAAATTTTATTGGTAAGCGCTTAACTGGGTAAGCGTTTGGTAAACGGCCCCTAAGTCTTACAAGTAAATAGATCTATCCAATAATAAAAAAAACCGAAAAGAAAAAAAACCGTAAACAACTGATGATGAAATAAAATTCGAGGTTACAAATGGTGATTTGATTAATGATGAAAAAAGTTGGTTCCGTACCTATTATCGAATCTTTTATGCAAAGTAAATAATTTCAAAAACTTAATAATGTTAAATACTTTTATCTAAAACTTTAAAATCAAATGTTTCAATCCGAGTCGGCTCCACCTAAGATATAAAATAAAGATAGAATAGGCATTGATGGTGAAGGTCCACCAATGTAATGTATTGAATAAATCCGATTTGACTCCACCATGGTGATGATATAGCAATATTTACTCCATCTCTATTTCATGTCTACATTTTTTTTTAATCGCAAGTTAACATACGTACACGTTCCCGGGGTATCCGGACTCCCACTTAAGGGTGTCACCCGACTAATCCCCGTCGATCACGACCCAGCCCAATTAAGGGTACCACTATGTGGCAGACCCATGATCATGGATGTCACAGGATGCTCACCACGGGGTTCGAACCTGGGTAGTCAGGGATACCATCCACTGACCCCCCAGGATGTTACCTTACCACTGGGCTACAACATGAAGGATTTCATGTCTACATTATTATTTTTGTTTGTTTTAGAATAAGTGTCAAATTTTAGAAAGTAAATGTCTATTTTTTATTCTATCTTTAATCATGAGATGGAGAAAATATCTGTTTATAATTAAGGATAAAAAAAAATTCTATTAATTAAAAAGTGTAATTATTACACCTTTATAAAGCTGTGTGCTTTTTTTATTATGAACATTTATTTTGAAGTCTAGGCTACACCCTTCTAAAAACATATTTATTTTGAAATAGAGTGAGTATTAAAAATATAAGTTATTATTATTTATTTTTTTTGATATAGGTGAAAAAGGGAATTAACAAGTAAAATAACGTATTACACAATTTTTTATTATCAAATCAATACATTTGATAAGTATAGAAGAAGAAAAAAAAATGAGACTTGGAGAGAGAAATTTATGAGTTTAATTAATCTCACTTGATTCAAAAAGTTTCTTCTCTTTTTTTTTCTTTTTTTAGAACCCATGATCTTTTCCTATCATAAAAAGGTGAAAGAAATAATACTTTTTGACTCCATTATTATTATTATTATTATTATTATTATTATTATTTTATTTGCTTGTTATATCGATCTTATCTATATTATATTATAAAGCACAGATAAAAAACTCTTAAATACAAATTATTACACATAAGGTACCATCATTTTATGCAAGATTTTAAAAATCTCTTAATTTATAAGTATCAAATCACAAGATACATATTACTACTGTAGACTTCTAACACCCACCAATTTGGTATGTGCAGAGTTTTCATTTTATGCAGACATTTCCATGTATCACTATTAATTAATATATTATATTACTATAAATTTGTTTTTAATTATATTATTAAATATGTAATTGGTTATTTTTTTTAGATGTCATTAAAATATATAAGATAATCATTGAATTCTAACAAAATACTTATTTTTTAATATAAAAAAACATTATATTATTTAGCCTAAACTAAACAAATTTATAAAAAAAATTATCACTTTCTCAAAACCATCCAAAATCGTACTGTAAATCGACAAAAAAACAAAAAATAAAATGAAACATTAAAATCATGATTTTTCTCGTTGCATTGCGCGAGTATGCTTCTAATATTATTTTAATTTTTTTTTCCTTTTAAGTAAGAAAAAAAAAAACAATACAGTTATCGTAGTCTAATTTTGACCATAAACATCACTTAATAAAGTAATTCAGTCCATTCAAACGAATCCACCATCCACTACAAGGATTTTTAAGAGAATTTTTTAAGTAATAAGTAAGACAAAATGGGATGTGGCATTATATTTTAATTTAAAATTGTTAATTGTTATGGGAATGATTTTTAATAAGAAATTGGGTTTTAATAATTATTAATGTTATATAAATATGTTTTTCACATCGATGTAACACTTAAAGGCGCATTTGGTTTGCGGGATTGGAATGGATTTGAAGGGATTTGGATTTCAAATCCATTCCAATCATGCGTTTGGTTCGCAGGAAATGATTTCGTTGACTGGATTTCAAATCCGTTGACTATTTTAAAATCCCTCATATGATGGATTTGGATATCATTGGTATTGGGCCTGGATTTGAAATCCAAATCCGATAGATTTTAAAGTGTGATCCATACTTCAAATTGTATCAATCCAAATTCGATGTTTACCAATAAAAATAAATTCTTTATAAATAAAAAAAAACTCAATCCAAATCCAAATCCAAATCCAAATCCTACAAACCAAGCAAGACTTGTAAATGAATGGAATTGAAATCCATTCCAAATCCTACAAACCAAACACATGAAGGGATTTCAAATCCCCCAAATCCAAATCCCTCCTTGAAATCCAATTTATTTCATTTCAATCCCGCAAACCAAACACGCCCTAACAGTATAAGAAATTGTGGGATATAGTTTTTAAGAAATTTTTTCTTTGTAATTGTTAATCTCATATCATTTTTTTCTTTTTAATGTTTTTTAAAATATGTTTATAAAAAGGTATGAGTAATTTATTAAATGAAATTTTGGTTATAAAGAATACAAATAGTTTGATCATTAATTAATATTGCTATAACTTTATATTTATTAAATTATAAATTTAACATTATAGTCAGTTTTTTATAAACTTAGCATTAATATATTAACAAATATTAAAAAAATGCAAAATGTAATTTACAGTACAATAAAATATATTACACAATAAGTTGCAAACTTAACACAAATAAAATTACATCTGATAACTCTCAAGTTTTAGAATTATTTGTTCCTCTTTTTAATTCCATTTTTACCAATCTAATACCCATTTGAGTCTTTTCCCACTTCTTTGGTCTAAATTGTTCATTAAGAGAGAAATAACTGAAAGTTCGAATTTGGTTTGAAAACTTGTCATTATGGCTACACGACTCACCATAGTGGCAACCAGCACCTTTGATAATACAGCAGAAATATTGTTGCTAAACTAGTGAAATGGGAAAAAGTAGGAGTCTTGGTCAAAATCTGAAGCATTCATGAAAATAAAGGAGATATGGATAAAAGTTGGAAAGAATACACCATGAGAGGTCCCTTTCTTCCTTGGAGTTTGTTCTCTCATGTCACTCTCACACCTCTCTCCTCTTCCACTATAAATTGGAGCTTGGAAGACCATTTGAAAGGCATCCCATAATCCCTCATTCCTTTCATTGTGATTTTCTCTTAGATTCAACAAATTTTAGTTTGAGCAATTTAGTTGTAATTTTAATTTCCATCTTTCCATTTCTGTACCACCGTGGTGACATCCGCCACCACATAAACGCTTTCAATTTATATGCAGTTTAATTTTGAGTATTTTCTACCTTCTTCTATGTCTTTACTTATGATTAGTAGCTAAACTCCCCCCCCCCCCCCTCTCCTTGGGTGTGGGTGTAAGGCAAACCCGAGAGGTTAAAATGTAACATTTGGGTGTTACCACAATTGGCTAACTACTCGGTTTAGTCATCCAAGTTGAAGTTTTATCTCAACGCGGACAAGCCGATCACTTGTGTGTGTTAATATTAGATCTTAGACCTCGAGAGAAGCGGATCCGAATACGGCTTGGGTGATGCAAGGAGGTTTGAGAAAAGTTTCAATAATCGAATAGAGATATGGATTTTTGCATAATCAAACTAAGGTCCAGATGTCGGTCGAGTTGGTGTGGCATAGAGATATGCACATCTCTCCATACTTTTGGATAGACCTGGCAAAAACTGATACGACACGCTAACCCGACACGAACTCGACACGAAATAAACGGGTTTGGGTAATACATTTCAACCCGTTTAAGTAAACGGGTTGACACGACACGACACGAAAATTAAACGGGTAAGGTAAGGGTCAAAACTTTCAACTCAAAAATGAACCGAATAACCCGTTTATATATATATATATATATATATAATATAATATAAGTTTTCTTTTTAATACTTTGGATTTTTAGTGTTTTAAATTTGGTTATAATTTATAAGTTTCAACTATAATTTTTTTGTGAATTTGTATTTTTTGTATTTGTATTTTTTGTGAATTTTTTATTTTAAATTTTTAGTTTCATAAATGTTAAACGGGTTAGGCGGGTCGGGTTAGGGTTGAGATTTCCCGACCCGTTTATTAAACGGGTCGGGTTAGGGTAAGACACTTTCAACCCGTTTAACTTTGAATCCGACACGAAACTGACACGACACGACACGTTTGCCAGGTCTACTTTTGGGGCTAAGATCTTCGAGATCTACTTAGTGAGATTGGTAAACCGAAAGTTATCACCTGTGGATACTTCATAATAAAACCGTAATCGCAACCTATATAACGTAGCTTCGAGAGGAGGAGATCGTGTGGGGTCACATTGTGACCGACTTTGTTGTAACACCCACAAAAAATTTGGTAAGAGCAACTAATTTAAAATTTCGAAATAACATCAAAAGAGGGACAAAACTTCCTCTTACAAATCAAAACTCAATATACCTCAAGTTAAAATTCTATAATTAACCTCAACAAATATAAACTCCAATAAGATACAAGGACTAAACCAAAGTCGGGTACTACTTAACACCAATACAAGTTTCTCTTCACATAACCAATGCGGAAGACTTCACCCAACTATTCACTTCTCGAGTACACAATTAGCACTTCTCTCTTCACAGTGTCACTAGAACTGTTCCCAAACGAAGCCTGATGCATATGCCGACAAATAAAAAGGTTAGACTAATGCCTAGTGAGTTCAAGAGTTTTACATGAATAAATATATCTTTAAAAGGGAAAGAACTTCACTTAAAATCATAATCTTTCAAATGATTTAATTTAAACTTGGATACGACTCTTTTCCAATATCATGCATTTTCAAATATGAACACCTCATTACAATGCATTTTTATAAAATGATGCAACCCAAAACTCACTCGCAACAAGAATAGGAATTGACTCCCAATTTAAGAAACGTGGATAAAACTTTGTATCCCAAAACACCCAAGCACGGGTGGGATAAAATACTCAACCCATAAATTATGGTTAATAACTCACATGTATGATACGTCACCGAAAACATGGATACTAGGCCCAATACTCACGCAACCCTGAAATGGAAGGAAACCAAATACTAAAACATGGGGATAACGTATTTCATTCAAACCTTAATATATGCGGGGAAACCCCAATATTAAGGTCATCATTTACAGTCGACCACACAAATCTAACGATAATAAAGTAAGGGGTTAACCTTTAAAATACTATTGGCCGACGACGGGGGAGACCCGTATTCGTTGAGAGTGGAGGAACACAAAAGTATGTCACCCATACAACGTTAATCGCATGACACCTCACGACATAAAAGCCTAGGTGTCCCTACGACTTCTTGACAAGTTTCACCTCAAGAGACAGTTGACCTTGGTGAACATTACAAAGAACTCCACCCCGAAGGCCCGACACACTTAAAGACTAACTCTCAGGTATTACTTCAAGCGGCAGAGGTCCTAGTGCCTACCCTCCAGGTAGCACCTCCAGACTCAACCCTCCTAGTGCATACTTGTAAAGTTTTCGGTCATAAAACATGAGTCCCGGAGTCCAACCCCGAAATACCCAATTGACCATCAAAACATACTGACTTACGTGCCTATGGATCCAATGCAACACAGTCTAACATTACATGACTACACAGGAATGACCAACGCACTCGAGTATGTAATTAACCTTAATATGTAACACGATGCATTAGTATGTAATTCATAATCGGGCTCTACATTGAGCCATTACAACCGAACAATTTTCCCCGAGATTCTTTTAAGTCGACACTGAGCTAAAGCGCTCAAAATCCTTTTTGACCAATGTTTAACGATCCCCAAATAATAAATGCACTCGACACATGTCATGCAAACACATGCTCTAAAATATTTGAATAGACTCCAATACAGTTTAGATTGGGACAAATGGTTTTCCAAATGGATTTATACTATTTATCCTTCCAAAACGTCCCATAACACGAAATCAAACATTTTACCCAAACAAACACTAAAAGGGTCTTTTTACCAGATAATTTCCATTTATGCAATAAATCATCAAAATACTTTAAAATGACTTATTTTTCAAGATATCCAAAAATCCCAATTATGGGGGACTTTTTACAAGATTTTTAAAGTCAAACACCTCAAATGATCAAAACTCAACAAGTAATAATTTCATGATAAACACATGAATACTTTAAAATGAACATTTTGGCATATACAACGTTTTCACAAATCAACTTGAACTCATCTTGATAAATTTAGGCTAAATCTAGATTTTTCCTAGCTTGAGGTCTTTTGAAGAACTTGGGTCCTCAAGCCAAAAGATTCCAAAAACCTAGATCCATAAACTTTAACCGTAAATATTTACATCCAACCACTTAGAATCATTCCCCAAACATTATACATGAAGATTTCCACTATACCAAAACCCTAATTTCCATAGATGAAGAAAATGGAAGATTACCTTAACCATAGCTTGAATCCACCAACCAAAATGCCTCTAAGTCACCAAAATGAGCCACAACTTCTCACCTTCAAGATAAATAAAAAGGTTGGGTGAAACCCTAAGAAGCTTGGTGGAGAAGATGAAGATGGAGGGATGATGGTTCTAGCTCCCAACTTGATAGATGAAGAAGAAACACTTAGTTTTAGGAGGAAAACCCCTCAAAAATGGGTTAGGGTTCATTTTGGAGGTTGGGGGTCGATTTGGGAGAGAAAATGGGGAGAAGATTTGAGATTTAGGTGAAAAATGAGGTTTGGGGTCGGATCCTCCCTTTTAAATGCGCACAGAGGCTCCGCACGGACGGTGGCGCTGAGCGATACGCACAGAGAGTCGCACGGAGCACTGGGAACGCGGGGGAACAGAGCCCCGCGCTGATGGTGGCGCTGATCCATCTGCGCGGAGAGTCGCAGGGAGCATTGCCGCCCGATTTTCTTCAATTATATATTTATAATTAAATTTTAATTATATATTTATGTTAATTTTTTATTATTTAGTATTAGTGAATATTATTCTGTATATATTTTTGTGTAGCTATCTGTGATATAGTTTATTTGAATATTGGGATTCCCTTTTCAATCCTTTTTTGTTATCTTTATATATTTCGGTGATGATCAATGAGAAGGCAAGGAAATTCACCAATCTTTATGGTATCAGAGTCCTAATCGGGTTTTCTCTCCCTCTCGTTCTCTCCCCCCTCAACTATCTTTTTGTTTGATGATTTTTCCCATTTTATTTGGACTTTCCCTCTACACACGAAGTCTCAAGTTTTCCCTATTTTTTTACAATTCCATACGTACATTCACACGCAATTTAGGAAGAAAATCAAATCTTTTCAATGCGATAATGGACGTGAGTTCAACAACTCTCTTTTTCACCAACTCGGTGTCAAACATGGCATGCAATTCCGCTTCTCGTGCCCCTACACCTCCCCTCAAAATGGTAACGCCGAACACATCCTTTGAACTATAAATAATACGATTCAGACAAACCTCATTCAAGCGTCCATTCCCCCCTCTTTTTGGAATTATGATCTTGCCTTCGCTACATATATTCTTTACATTTTACCCTCTAACACCATCAAAAACAAAACTCCCACCGAGATCCTATATTGTCGTAAGCCTACATATTCACACCTTCGAACGGTTGGGTGTTTGTGTTACCCCAACATCTCCTCTACAACCACTCACAAACTCGCCTCTCGCTCGGTCCCATGTGTCTTCCTCGGATACCCGTCTAACCACCGAGGTTATCTGTGTCAAGCCCTATCCACTAATCAACCAATCATCTCTCGTCATGTAACATTTGACGAAACCAGTTTTCCATTTGCCAAACTAAACAAGACTCACAACCAGTCTTATGACTTCCTCACCGACATCGAACCCTCGCCCTATCTCCTTCACCAATCCTGAATCGACCACATTAATTCACCCACCCCACCATCCTCACCTCATCCCGATCCCACCACCTCACCACCTACGACCCAAACCCTGCCACCACCATCTAATCCTTCAGCTACCTCCTCTTCGGCCAACCGACCGAACCAAACTCCTCCAATCCCCTCCCCCCGTCCCAACCTACCCACTCTCATGTTCCTTCTCCGCCCGTTACCTTTCTCGAATCTCCTCCATCACCGCCACCCCCTCCTCATCCCATCCTATGCAAACCCGTTCAAAGAATGGTATTTTCAAACCCAACCACCCATTCTCTCTTCTCACTCAAAACATCTCTCCCATTCCTTCCAATCCCAAAGATGCCCTCCTTAACCAAAAATTGGAATAATTCCATGACCGCTGAATTTAATGCTTTGCTTAAACAAAATACTTGGACATTGGTCCCCCGTCCACGTGATGCTAACATTATCCGTTGTCATTGGATATTTCGTCACAAATTTCATGCCAATGGCTCTCTTGAACGGTACAAAGCCCGTCTCGTGGTGAATGGAAACTCTCAACAAGTGGGGGTTGACTGTGATGAAATGTTTATCCCTGTGGTCAAACCCGCCGCCATTTGCACCGTCCTCAGTCTCGCTATGGGACGTAAGTGGACGATCCACCAACTTGACGTCAAAAATGCTTTCCTCCACGGTAACTTGCACGAAACAGTTTACATCCATCAACCACCGGGTTTCTTCAATCCCTCATATATGGAACATGTGTGCAAGCTTCAAAAGTCTCTTTACGGGTTGAAGCAAGCACCACGAGATTGGTATCAATGGTTTGCTCAACATCTCTTCACCCTCGCTTTTACGTGCAGTAAGAGCGACACGTCGTTATTCATCTTTCAGCGCCACAGTGAGTGTGCCTACATACTTCTCTATGTAGATGATATCATCCTTACTACATCTTCTTCATCCTTGAAAACCGAGATCATTACCGCCCTAAAAGGTGAGCTCGAAATGACCGACCTTGGTGCTCTCTCGTATTTTTTGGGTATCTCAGTCAAACGCAACTCTAACAGTATGTTTCTCACTCAACAAAAATACACCGAAGACATACTCAAACGGGTAAATATGAAGAATTGCAAACCCATTGCAACTCCGGTTGACACCAACTCGAAGTTAAGTACAACCGCTAGCGAGCCCGTGGCCGACCCCTCCCTGTACCGGAGCCTTGCCGGAGCACGCCAATACTTAACGTTCACCAGACCAGACCTTGCATACGTCGTTCAATAGATTTGTTTATTTATGCATGCCCCTCGGGAACCACATTTTATTGCTCTAAAATGCATCATCCGGTATCTAAAGGGAACTCTTCATCTAGGCCTCCACCTATACCTAACCGCACCTTCGTAACTTATTGCTTACACCAATGCGAATTGGGGTGGATGTCCGGACACACGTCGATCAACTTCGGGGTACTGTGTGTTCTTAGGTGACAACTTAATTTCGTGGTCCACTAAACGCAAACTTACACTGTCGCGGTCAAGCGCGGAAGCCGAATACCGCGGTGTTGCTAACGTGGTCGTTGAATCTTGTTGGCTATGTAACCTTCTCCTCCAACTTCATACGCCTCTTAAACGGGTCACGTTAGTGTACTGTGACAATGTATCTGCGGTTTACCTATAAGGTAATCCAGTCCAGCATCAACAAACGAAGCACATAGAAATGAACATCGATTTCGTTCGCGAAAAGGTGGCAATTGGTCATGTTCAGGTCCTACACATTCCTTCCGCTTACCAATATGCAGACATCTTCACTAAGGGTCTTCCTCGACAGCTCTTCATCGACTTCAGATCTAGTTTGAGCATTTGCCCTCCTCCTGCTCCAACTGAGGGGGCCTATTAGTGAATATTATTCTGTGTATATTTTTGTGTAGCTATTTGTGATATAGTTTCCTTGAATATTGGGATTCCCTTTTCAATCTCTTTTTGTAATCTTTATATATTTTGGTGATGATCAATGAGAAGGCAAGGAAATTCACTAATCTTTATTTAGAATTATTGTTAACCATATCAATTATTTTTATATTATAATTATTTTAATATTAGTCAATATATTTTAGTTATCAATTAATGTTATTCTTTTAATTATTATTCAACTTTTTTTGGGAAGGTGTCCTAGGTTATGCTTTCACTAATCCCTTGGTAAATTATTACTGTAAGACATCAACCCTGATTAAATCTCAGTGGTCACAATTGTTGTGTACTCCTGGATTCGAACGTCGGATAGATGGGATATTCCGCCACATCCACCAGGGCCTTAATCAGTATGTCACAACCCTTGTGGTTATTCAATTATTTATTTCTATTCACATTAAATGTAATGGTTATTTAAAATCATAAGTTAATATAGATATTTTTTTCTAAAACTTGTTTTAACAAATTCAAATTTATAGTATATATAATAATAAATTTAAATTCTTTTAATTAACATATATATTATTTAATTTTTCTTTACTATCTTGTTTGTTTTAGTTAACATATTATATTACTATATTTATTTTAGTTATATTATGAAATATTGTAATTGATTATTTTTTCAAGATGTCTTTTATGGTCATTTTACATGTTTATCAGCTAGTTTTTGTCAAATGTGACTTATCCAGCAGTTGGCTTATCAGCTATCAGCTAGTTTATCAGTCATCAGCTATAAGCTATCTTATCGATCATCGGCTAATTTGTCAAACATAGCCTAAGTGTCATATAAATAGATAAATTTATAGGACACTTTTCAAAATTCTCCTATAAAATAGTTAATACGACGTCTTAAAAACTTGTTAAAACACCCAAAATCGTCCTATAAACATATTATAATAATTTTAGACATGATGCTTTATAGTTTGGTCCCTAAAATGAAGTCTTATAAAATATTCTATTAAAATACTTAGACATTTTAGGCATAATTTTCTTCTAGTTATTTATAGAAAACATGTGAATAAAAAGATAAATAAATATATATATATATATATATAATAAAATAATATATATTGAGTTCACAAAAAAATCTCATATTGGATCCATGAACTGTTGTTTTCCCCGCAACTTTGTTTTGTCATGAAATAATGATTTAAATTGCTTTGCGGCTGGGGACTTATTCAAATTCTTTTTCAGAAATGATACCATTCAATCAAAGTGGTCATGAGGTGACTTGTGGATAACCCCAAATATATAAAACATGGCTTTCAATTGGAGAACAAACCTTCACCATTCACCTTCAAATATCTCAAAACATTATTATTCTTATTATTCATCCATCCCAAATGGACAATTTCTACAGTCCTTGCATTCAAGATGCTCCTTTTGTTGATCAATTCAGCAACTGGGATCACTCTTCTTTCCTACCTCCAACTCTTCATCATCAATTCACCGGTAATTCTGATGATCATGGCGGCAATGGCGGCGGCAGTGCTAGCCATGATCAATTGGAAGATGGTAAAGCTAGAAGTGCTTCCAAGAACCATAGCGAAGCCGAGAAGCGGCGTAGAGATAGGATCAATGCCCATCTCACTACTCTAAGGAAACTCGTCTCCAATTCTGATAAGGTTATCATCTTTTTTCTCCACGCGAAATGGCGTCATATTTCGGTTTAAACCTGTTATAAATGGTGTATATATATATATATATGTAGTTCTTGAACTCTTGGTGACAGCCAAAAGTCGTCGTTAATCCCCCATTTTTGTTCCTAATTGTTCTTGGCATATGCAAATGCGTAAGTTTGGCGTCGCTAAATTCCCATTCTCCGTTACTATATAATTGATGTTTGCATATGCAGATGGACAAGGCAACTCTATTAGGAAAGGTCGTGGAGCACGTAAAAGAATTGAAGTCGGAAACGAAGGAATTAAGCAAAGTGTCGACAATTCCGACAGATTTAGATGAAGTAATCATCGATCTTGATTCCAATACCACGGACCCAAATACAAATGTTTTCATCCGCGCTTCTCTTTGTTGTGAAGATCGACAAGAAGTATTTTCGGAGATCAAGCACGCGCTCAAGAGCCTGAGGTTAACCATGGTCCAAGCCGATATGACTTGTTTGGGTGGTAGGATTAAATGCAACCTCATCCTTTGCGTCGCGAATAATGATACGAGCAAGATTGATGAGAAGGAATTGACGACACTGAAACATTCTCTAAAGATATTATTCGGTAGAATCGTTTCATCGTCTTCTTGGACAACGTCAACAAACTATCGCATCAAAAGCAAGAGGCAAAGGTTCTTTTGTTCTTCTAATTACAACGCCCATGATTGTCGATAGAGGAATCGTTTTATTAGCGTCACAAAAATCGTTTGTTGAGAATTTGCGACGGTGATCGCAAATAACTTTTTTGTTTCAGATTTTAGATCGATTACAAGTGTTTCCCAGTTTATTATTTCATGTCTTCTTTTGTTTTCGTAATGGTTGTTAAATACTTTTCTAACGATGGATTTGAATTATTAAAATATATATTGTTGTATTTGTTTTTAACATCTTATTTATTTTCTTATTGAATTTTGATTTTTTTTTTCTTTTTTTAATTTAAATTTAGTCTTGAAAATCGATTTTATTTTCGAGTTTTGATAATTTTATTCAACAGAAAAAAATGCCTTTTTAGTTATTTAACATAACAAATGATTAGTCTTAGAAAAACAAGTAAGATTCAAACGATTCGATTTTGACTAATAATTGGGGATAATGACTCAGAATGAAAGTAGAAAACTTTTCTCAACAAATCTTGTACTTAAAAGATACAAAAATCTCAAACTATTTACGATAAGGTAAATTGACTTTTACCAAACGGTTATCAACAATAGTCGAGTAACATTCTTGATTATAAAAAAGTCTAATCCGGTAAGTATTGAGTAAGATTCTCTATCTGTATTATCACTCTTACCGTGTCGGTCCTCGTCATACTCACCTGATAAGATAAGTGACACCTAATAAACATTTACCCGATAAATATTCGGTAAACGACCCTCATGCATTTTTACCAAATTAACTCGTGATAAATCTCAATATATTTGTTTGAAAATCCAATGTCGTTAAAATCAAATAATTGATACGTACTTTCTCAATTATGGGTTTTTTAAAAGTATATTATCAAATATGTAAGAAAATGTTAAGGCCTATCGCAAGTACAGTATCCTTAAGACAGATTCGTCCTCTCTTCCATGCTAGAGACACTTGGACGTTTATCTCCCAGGATACAACAACAACAGTTAACTCTGGCAACACAACCAGACTAACTAGGCGAACCAAGATGTGTCTTCTTTCTATTACAATGTTTTAGAACCAAGGAGAGTGAATAAAATTTGAAGCAATGATCATGGACTCTAGAGAACTTCTCCAACCCAATTTCTCTTCATGCACATTTTAATCCATTAATCTTATTTATAGGTGATGAAAGTTACATGAAAGGTTTTAATTTATGACAATTAAATTAAGAATTCATGACAATTAAATTTGAAATAAATTTAAAAATTAAATTAAAAATTCAATTAAATATGAAATAAATTCAAAATATTAATTCACAACCTTTCAATTTTCCATCAAATATATTTAAATATTAAAATCAATTTTCATTCACATATTATATTTTTCCAACAAAAACAACAATAATAAACTAATGTCGTTTTGGATGTCAAATTAAACGTTTCGACGTATCGGCCTTCATTCCATGCACGACTAGTTTACAGTTCTTGCCAATAAATCACTCCCTCTGAAAACAGTATTGAAGCCTCCCCCCTTAAACTGTTTCAATTTCGTCTTCACGTTTATTCAATAGAAGTATAAGTTGTTCACGTCAGACGACATAAGTGGCAAGAGATGTAGATGGGAGTTTTCCACCAAACTGGTGAACTATGGCAAGTAAATTGAGAAATTGCCGCTTTTCTAAAGGTGCATCCCAAAAATAGGCAAAATTTTGCCTTTGGGGTGGAAGCATTTGGCAAAATCAGAGATGGCCCCACATGTGTGGTTGGCAAATTCATGGCTATTTTTTTAGAGCATCCATAATTTGTGGGGAAATTGGCACAAATAACCATATTACAACTTCAATTTCACCTTTTAGCCATTTTTCTACTAACTTTACGGATTTAGCCCTAGGTCCACAATGGAAGACCTAGGTGTGATTGTGGATTTGCATTAATGTTTGATATGGAGATGACACGTGTCGAGATATTACGGACCTGGGTGACCCGACCCATTGCGGACCTGCCGCAATCCGCGACTTTTTTTGACTTTTAGCTGTCCTCCATGGAAGACCTAGGTCCTCCATTGCAGACCTAGGGCCAAATCCGTAAAGTTGGTACAGAAATGGCTAGGAGGTGAAAGCCTTAGAGGAATATGGCTATTTGGGCCAATTTCCCTAACTTGTGGGTTTTTCACAAGCTTTTTCATAGCTTTTTTTATAGATTATTGTCGTCTCAACAACTTAAGAGCATTTTCAACCGCTTCCAAAAATTTTCTCTAAAACGGAGAACCAAAAGTCTAAATCTCCAAAAAAAATTACATCTATCTCCAACAGATTCTCCATTTTGGAGATATATCATTGATTATATTATTAAAATACTCTATATATTTAATAAAATATTATTTCTCTCACATAAACATTTCATTTCAAAATTTCTCATTAGTGAGGTATAACAAAAAGTCATTTCTCTCTCTTGGTAATCATTTTTTGGGATATCTCCAAATTTAGAGAAAAATTACACACTCTCTCTCTCTCTCCTATTTTCTCTATTTTGGAGAAAGTTTTGAAGAATCTGTTGAAGCAAAAAGTTACTCAAAATCTCCAAAAATCTTCATTTTCTCCATTTTGGAGAAGCTGTTGGAGATGCTCTAAAAAATATATAAAAGTTGTATAAAAAGTATGTAAAATAAAATTAAAAAATGTTAAACTTAAAAATACGTATAATCGAAAATAAAAATTGGGTCATTAAGAAATCTGTTAGAATTGTATAAATATGTCAAATTCTATAAAGTTAAAACTGATTAAATACGAAAAAACAGGTCGTGCAGTTACGACCTATGACGAAAAACCTCAAGTGAAAAGTCTCTCCACTATGTGAAAAACCTCCTAAAAACCACATTGTGGATACTCTTAGAACCGTTAAAAATATTGCTATTTTCTCAATTTTCTTACCATAAATGGCTAGTTTGGTGGAAAATTCTACATGCATGTTTCCTTCCTCGATCATGATGTATACGACATGGGCCAAGGGAGGTTTCGGGTTTACTTTCCAATCCAGCCCACAAACCCTATCCTATAGAAGAAATTGAAACTGCACTTTTTTGTAATGTCTTAATCAAAAGCTTAATCCATCAAAAAAATCTATAAGATGCAATCCACTCGTGTATATTTATCATAAGAAATGCTTCTTTATAATTCTAAGGTGGCATTGCAGCTAGTTTGTTCCTCGGGCCAAGAGGCTTGGGGCAAGGTGAGTCATATCCAAAGTTTGTGGATGGAATCCACCGAGATACGAGGATTGCATTCACAGGAAGAACACAAGTACGATGGATGTTATAGATATAGTTTAGTTGGAACAAGGGTGCAACCACCATCACAGAAGTAATAAGATTTAGGTTCAACTTCATGAACCTGTTAGGATTGATGATCACAATGCAGGAAACAAAGAGTTAGAAGCAATATAGGCTTGTGAGTTCTGTTATAGTATTCACACATGAAGGAACATAACCCTTTTGTAAGAAGAAAAATCAAACAGACACTTTAATTTTAATATGTGGAGTTGAAGGCCAATTTCTCCTATCCAACATCAATGACCTTTGACAACATAGACCATAAAACCTATAGATCACCAATTATGCTTCCCAAACACAATTTCATAGACTCTTTACTACACACACTACATATAATATACAATGCATGTCGAACAGCAAAGACAGCAAAGCATTATGTTAGTTGCATTTTATGAATCTAATTTTGTTAGTTTTAGTTGTATTCAGTGTTTAGATTAATGTTTTTCATGCATTTTTATTATTCTTTTCCAGTTTATCTCTAATCGTGGTTGGAATTGTTATTTGGAACACTTTTTGTGTTCCGTGTAGATTGTGGAAGATTTTGTAGGTGGTGCGTTTGAAGGTGCATTCATGGTGAAGGGAGAAGCGAAAATGAATTGGGTGAAAGAAAAAAGAGTGAAAATGAATTTATCAAGAAAGAGCCGGTGAAGATGGGTGTTTGCGAAGCCTTTTGAAGATCATGTAGCCAAGGTTGAAGACAAGGAAGAAGAAGAGAAGAAAGTGAAGCCCGAGTCGAAGAAATGAAAAATAAAATTCTGTTGCACTTTGTTCATGGCCGTGAAGAAAAACCCTCCAGAAACATCAAAAACCTTCTGCCCGATGTCAGGGTAGTGAGGCACTTCTGTGTTGCACGAAGCCCTTCACGGTTGTGAGCCATTCCATAAGGGCAGAGCATGGCGCCTGACAGCCCGTTTTTAAGAGGGTATTTAAGACTTTTTGCAAAGACTGTTATACTTTTTAGGGTTCTTTCATCATAACTCAACCACAATTATCTAGATTTTATCCACAAAACGCTCTCTAGATTCAAGTTTGCATGCACATTTGGATATGGGAGGTATAAACTCTTGTGCTCCGCGCTTATGCTATTGGGATTTCAATACACGTCGTTATTCCATACCTCAATGAGCATCTTCTTCCATATTCCTTTTTATTTCTACATCTAATTGATGTTCTTGGTTAGATTTTAATTTTTCTTAATTTGTTCTTGGTGTTGTTATTACTTCCTTCGAATTTATGGTTTGTTTATATCAAGGTTCTAAATGGCGTGAGGCGTGGCGTGGCGGCGAGGCCAAGCCTCAAGCCTTAGGAGCCACGGCGAAGCCATGGCGTTTTCAATGCGTAACTTATGGCGTCATTTTTCTAATTCATATATATCATTATATATAAAACATATGTTTTGTAGTATTACTCAATGATTTAATAGTAATAAAAAAGTTAAATTATGGTATATATTAAAAAAAACTTGCAAATAAGACATTAAAAATGTAAAGAAAAATCAAATATTGCATTACGAAATTGTGCATTTGGCCATGGCGTGTCACAGCTTAACGTGACGTGAGACACAAGCCTTGGTGCCATGGCGCGCCATGGCGGCTGTGCGGCGAGTTTTTTAGAACATTGGTTTATATTGATATCTCTCATTTATTACTTATTTCCAGCTCTGATTTATAGCTTTTAGTCATTGTTCTTTATTTGATTCATCATTTGCTGCACATTAGTTAATCCTATTTTCATCATCTCCTTAAATTTCTGCACATCATTCAATTTTCTGCAACTATTTTACTGCACTTCTTTAAAATCATTTAACTTATGCACTTAATTTATGCATTCATTCGATTTCCTGCACTATATTTCTGCATAATTTGTCCATTGAATTTGTTTTCAGCATTCATAGTATTCCCCTGCTTTGATAGTTTCTGCACATATTATTTCTGCATTAATTCCATTTCCTGCACATAGCAATTTTCTGCATTTAATTTTCTGAGTTTGTTCTAGTTGTCTGCACATTGATATTACTCTACACTTGGTTAAATTGTCTGCACAATACATTATGCACTTCGATAATTTCTTGTACATGTTTGAATGATTGCTAACTGTTCATTTTCGTTATCTTTGATGTTGGTCTTTAATTATGATATAATATTATTATCGTTAGATTGCCCCAATTTCACCGTTTAGCGCAAATAGATCTAATCGGATAAATCATTCTTGGTGTTTAATTTGGTAATTGCTTGAATTGGGTAATTGTTACTTTGGATTGAGGTTTTGGTATCGACCAATTGTCTTATAACAATCATTAGATTTCAACTAATCAATTTTAAAGCATTGTCTCTTTTAAGTGAATTTTCAAAACGAATGTCATGATGCAGTTCATCACATGATACCATCAGGCACAAGTGCACAAACATCCATGAAACTAAATATATAAAGCTCCCACTCTTTCAAAGGGAACTCTTTCTGAGCTAGAAAGGTTAACTCGTGGACAATATAGGAATGGAATAGCAATATAATTAACATTTTCTTCCTATCATCAATGGCTTCAGACCTTAGAATAATCATAACATCTCAATCTGCTACTTCAACATCAATCCTACTGTCACAGGCCAGCCTACCAAAGATGTTCCAGCAGGAAAACAGCATACAAGAAGACTCTGGTGTCGTTCATAACCATGTAATTCGAGGCTTAGAGTTAAAGCAAACAAAATTTTGCACTAATCTGCTACTTTTCGAATTCACAGAAGCCTATATAGCATCACAAGTTAACACAACAAAAACTCACAACCTAAACCGAGATCAAAGAATTAAAAGTAGAATGGAATCAGCAAAAGGATCATAAATAAGCTAAATTTTATATCATTAGAATCTCAGATTTCAACTTAACGACAATGTAACTAAACAGTATTGATCAAGCACAGTTCACACAGAAAATATGAAAAGGAGACAGATACGATACTGGACGATTCCTCTATAAAAAGGCTATGAGATTGTTCACCACTACCAGATTACTTCGATCTCTGCCTCATCTTTCGGCGCTTCCTCTTCAATCTCCTCATTCTCTTCTTCTTCCACTGCAGAATCAAACAATTTCAAAAAAATAAAATCGATACGTATACAAAAACATAACTGGAGATCAGAATTCAGATTTTGAAGCTTTACCTTGGCTCGCATGGTGCCTGAGAAGTGTTCCTTTGGGTTTGATCACAAACCCTAGCCGTCGCAGTTGAAGCGCGAATGCAATGTGCCAATGTGGTATTAAGGGTCCTATTTACGGTGAACCCTAGATCTTAGTGGATTACGGCCCAGGGGGGAAGCTTGCGGGGCTACATCCTTGTTTTTTTCTTTCTTTTTAGATAAAAATATCTTGAAAATATCTTAGTACAATTTCCATCCCCTAAAAAATATCTACTCATAATTGCGAAACTATTTTTTCCTTTTATTGAACACTAACCTAAGTAAATGTTTACCACTTCAATTATCTTATTGGATGAACATAAATGATATTTGAAAATCTTATCCGGTAAGAGGAAAGATAAGGATCGAGAATCTTATTGAGGGTGATGACTCTTACTCGGTAAGAGTTTATCGGGTTATAAACGTTTACCATCAATCCATTTTAATTGTAATAACTCATTCTAGTTTTAGTAAAAAATGAAAGTTTATGGTTGATTTTTGCTAAGTAACTTATTTTAAGGGACCATTCTTGTAAATATAGCATTAATGAGGTGATGACAGATGGTATCAGAGCTTTAGTTTAAGTGAACTAGGTTGTTGATAACCTAGACTTAAGCTGAGGGATGGTATTTGATGATTCTATCGGTATATGATAATAATTTGATGTTTGTGAATTTTCTTGGTTTAGAAAAGTGATTTAAGGGAGATGGGTATTTACCCGGTACTTTTATTTGAGTTGAGAATTTAAGTCATGAAATGGCTTTATATTATTAATGTGTGATTAGTCGTAGATTTGGACGGTCACGTGAGGAGAGATCGATGTTCATGAGTTTCCTCATAGAGTGATTTAAGTGAAGTAAATATTTGAGACTTTATGTTTAACATTTTTATGCTAAGTCAGAAGTGTAAGAAATTGAATATAGTAACGGGTTTGCCGCTATGTTTAGTAACGTTTTGTGTTTAAGGAATTAAGTTGCAGTAAGACATTTGAACTTGGTGTCAATGTATTATTTGATGCCACAAAAGTATCGTCTTTTGAAACGTCATGAGGATTTTGTGGTATAGTTGAGAAAATTTTGTTGTATACCAATATAGACTTGTAAGTCTTTGATTGTTATCAAGTTTGACTTATTTGAAGTAATAGCAATAGAATGTCTCGTAAGGTATGTTATGTTATGTTATGAATTCAGTTGCGATGTTCTTGGTGGTAAGTCAAGGTTGAAAAGTAAGTTCAATTAAGGCGTCGGGAATTATAGACAATTAAAGATGAGTTTATTTTGTTTTGATTGGATATTGATGAAAATGTCATATTTGGTTGGTTAATAGTGTTTGATATATGTTTAAGAATTTTTGAATTGAAATGTTAATATAATCCTTGAGTATAAAGGAATGCAAGTGGATTGATTACCTTCGTTTGGAGATCTAGAAATATGTTGCATTTTGAAGCACTTAATGTTATTTTGACTATGGTTTTTAGTGGAACCGTTTGACCAGACTTGGTCTTGCATGTGTAAATATAATCTTGGTGATTGATCTTGTTTCAAGTGTGATTAAGTATTGATGTGTGATCATCGTGGATATGCTATGCTAGCATGAGAAAGTGAAAATGGCAGGATGAAATAAATTGATTTGTTAAGATTGAGAAATTTGTCGGGTGTTATAAATTTGGTTTTTTGTTGAGTATTTTACACCATGAGAGTGTATGTTTTTAAGTTTTTGAGGCGGCTTGGTAAATGTGGTATAAAGTAGTGTTTGATGAAAAGTTGTGGGTTTTGGTTATTGGATGATTTGGCGGAAATTTCCGATTTTATGTTTGTTTTAAGATTTTAAACGGTTTTTAGTGGTGGATTAATTGAGTATTGAAATTGTCAATGATGCGTGCAAGGTTCAAATGAAGTGGTTAGTATTTTTGAATTGATGATTACCGTTGTATTAAGGGTGTGGTATTTTGTGTGGAATTAAAGTTTTGATGTTTTGGTAATATTGAGAATAGCGTATTTGTTGTTAAGGGATTATTGGTTTTGAATCTAAGTGAAAATGCAAGGATGAGTTTGTTTGTCCCACAATAATTGTTCTAATCAAGATTAACAACAACAAATTCAACTCAAATCGTCATATGTCATTGATTTCAATTTCACAGTTTACAATTTGTATACAGGATGCTTTCTCTCAAAGATACCACACGTCTAAGTTCCACCTTTTATTACAAAAAAACAAAAAAAATTATACTAAAGAATTACAAAGACAAAACAACAACAACTAACTAACACTTTGACTTTGTTTGACTTTCCATTTAAAGAAGCTTTGACTTTGACCTTTGCTTGAGAGGCTTTGACTTGAGCTTTGACTTTAATTCCCATGATCTTGGATCCAACATATTTGTGCACTAACAATCTCCCCCTTTGTATTCAAGATCATCTCCAAAAAGAATAAACATTGAAGCTCCCCTTTGATTCAGAAACAAATGATCTCCCCCTTTGGATACACAAATGCTAATTTCAGCAATCACGAACAATCTTCCTCTTTATGTTTCTGACAAATAATTTTTCCTTTGAAAGTCAATCTCCTCCTTTGAGTAAATCTGTTCAAAATCAATCTTTCTTTTATTTGAACTGTCTTCAGACCTTCTGTAATCTCTTCCAAAGTTTGTGAATATGCTCATCAAGAACTATAACAATCTCCCCCAAGGTAATAAAACATCTTCCAGACTTCAGAAAAGAAATTATCTTCAAATTTAGCTCACTTTGCTTCAGTAATTCATCTTCAAAGAAAATTTCAGCAAATCTTCAACAAACTTTCTGAATTCTTTGAACTTTTTCTTTTTAACATTTAAGCTCACTTCTAACCAATCTCTCTTTTCATTTTATCTCAGCACACATCCACACTTAGATATTAACACCTCGCCTTTCGATCACTCAAGAATAACTTCTTGGGTAGGAAACAATGGTTATCGTGAATCCATAAAAGTTCAATTAAGCTCACACAATTCCCATGTATATTGTCCTATAAGCAAAATGTTGCTCAATTGGTTTAACTTTGTTAGGACTGAAAGTCCTAGTGCGTTGAAAGTTGTATAGCACATTTATAAGGGTTTGAATTGTAATATGTTGAAAGTGTTTGTAAATGGGCATTGAGGCCCATTAGGCCTTACACGCTTGATATTTATAGTGTTGTTAACCTAGTTTTAGGTTAAGAAGAATTATTATTAAGATTGTTAGTCGTAAGGTTTACATTCTCTGATCAGAAATTTTCTCTGTAAACCTAAACCCTTTATTGTTGAATCTAATCATATGATTAGCAGTTGTGGTTTATTTATTGTTCT
Organism: Arctium minus; assembly: GCA_954870635.1. Taxonomy (NCBI): domain Eukaryota; kingdom Viridiplantae; phylum Streptophyta; class Magnoliopsida; order Asterales; family Asteraceae; genus Arctium; species Arctium minus. Next base: position 152,256,686 of record OX941081.1, read on the forward strand.
TCATTGATTATTTTTGCTGATAAATTGCACTGTTCTGGGATCTACAATTGGTATCAGAGCGGGATCGAATTAATTTATATTCGATACGATCAAAAGGTTTGTCTAAATCCCTTCTTCTTATAAGCTTGTCTGCTTAATCGATTTTTGTTCGGGCTGTGTTCTTCAAAATAAAAGTTCTTGATTTGAGTTTTGATAATTAATGTGTTAAATTCGTGTTGGATTTTGGGTTTGAGTTTTTGGTTTTATATTTGGAAAAGTTCAATCAAGTTTTTGAAGAATTTTTGAAGAAATCAAAGTGGTCTTGAGTTACTTAGGGTGTGTTTGGTTTGCAGACTGGGTGGGACGGGACGGGACAGAAACTTACTGTCCCACGTTTGGCGTGACATGGGACAGAACAAAAATTCACTGTCCCACGTTTGGTGCGACATGGGACAGGGACAAGGACTGGACAGAGTGGGACAAGATGGGACAAAAAAGAGTATTTTCTTGTTCCACCAAAATAGTTGGAACAACATGGGACAAAAGTGAGACAAAAACTAAAAATCACTAATCTAACGTCATTTGATATATAATCCTAATATGGTATTAGTCTTAAGGCTCACCACTACCCATCACCGCCACTATCACCATTGACGGCCACCAGTAGCCACCGCCAACCACCGTTAACCACCTCTATCTATTTCTCCACCATAACAACCTCCTCCTCTAACTCCACAACCATCGGCCATCGTCACCTCCGCTACCATCATCGAACACCTCTACTAACATCGATCACCACCACCTATGACCATCACCACCATCGACGGCCACCGGTAGCCACCACAAACCATCGTCGACCACTTCCACCTCTTCCTCCACTACTACAACAACTTCCTCCACCATCGCCACCTCCACCGATCACCACAACCCATTGTCGCCGCCACCACCGACGCTCACAGCCAACCACCGTCGCTCGTCGTCAACCACCGTCGGTGACCTCCACCTCTTTCTCCACTACCATAACCTCTATTACCACTGTCCACCACCACCACCATCATCGTCGACCACCTATACTTCTACGACATCAACCACAAGTACAACAACCTCTTGCACCACCACTATCCACTATCTTTCACGTTCTTCACAACTACCGTCTTTCACCAACCACCCATCGCCTTTATCTTTACGTGTTGCTTCAACTATGCATCGGCCAATTCATTAAGATCTTCCAAATTGAACCAAAATATTATATTTTCTTTATATAAATCGGATTTTTTCGAACCACTATCAGTTATTTCAGATTCTTCATTCAAATTTTCTACCATTGTTTTTGTAAGTATTTATATGTATGAAAATTGTGTAAAAAAATAAAAATGTTTTTTAATTAAATTATTTAAAGATATATTTTATTTGTGTTAATTATAATTATTATATGACATACAAAATCATCAAACAACTTTTAGGGAAACTTGTCAAGTTCTGTCCTATCCAGTCATAGTCGTACCAAACACAAGACAGACAATTGTCTTGTCCAGTCCAGTCCTAGCCTCTTGTCCTGTCCAGTTCTGTCCTGTCCTGTCCAGTCCCGTCCAATCATGTCTGCATATCAAACGCTACCTTAAAGAACAAGAAATCGAAGAAAACAAACGGGTTCGCAAGAAATTTTCATTGATTTGATATTTTTTTCGTTAGATTTTGATTTCTAATCGTTTTTTATTGGCCTCTATTGGTTTTGCATCAAATTTTTAGTGTTTGAAATTTTGGTTTTGCAAAGTGTTTGAATTTTTTAGTGTTCGAAATTTTTTTCTTTAGATTTTGGTTTTGTTTGAAATTTTGGTTTTGAAATTTTTAGTGCATCGAATTTTGGTTTTGATAAATCTCTGATTTTGATCCATTTTGTGATTTCAATTTCAAATATAATTGGATGATTCAAGTTAGTGGGGTGGTGGAGGTAAATTGGTGATCAAAAGGATTGTTTTGTTAATGGTGGACGGTGGAAACAATTTCATGTATGGCGGCTGCAGTTTTCCTTTTTTTTTTTAAATTGAAATCGGTGGTTCAAACTATTGTAATCGGTGGCTGTGTTTTTTAATCGTGGGTCGGTGGTTTAGAATGTGATCGGCGGCGAAATATCTTTTGATCGACCGGTGGTTGTGTGGTTCTAAACCTAGTAACCGTTTTTTGTTGAAGACGTCGGTTCTCTCCCAAAATTTTGCATCGTCCCCGGGACTTTTAACTTCCGGTTCACGAACTCCCGGTATCACTTGGATGACCGGTGCCAATCCACTCCCGGTCCCCGGGGTGAATCTCCCGGTTGTGACATCTGGTCCCCGGGATGTGTTAACTCCCGGGTGTGCACATACCGGTCTTATACCGCCCGGTATTTAACTCCCGATTCCCACCGTTTTCTCTGGTATCCCCCGGGGTCACCTCTCCCGGTCCTTGACATGTTGTTAACCTCTCCCGGACCTTGGCATTCGAATTATTCGGTCACACAACAAGGTTTGAGTTTTTCGATCGTTTTTTCGAAAATATTTCGGTTGATTCGGTAATGATTGTGGACAAACTTTTTCGTTTTTAAATCATTAAGGGTTGTTTACAAAGCTTAAACGATCGATTTTGATCGTAAAAATTTCACCCATATCAAGTTTTTAAATTCTCGTTCGGTTTCCGAAAAATCTTCGGTTGCTTCATTTGAGAGTTTGAGAGATTGTTTCGGTATCTAATCAGTTGAGGGAGCTTAAGGGAACATAAATGATCGTTTTTGGTCGAAAAGTTTTAACCCATGCTGAGTTTTTAAGTTTTCGATCGGTTTTCGAAAAGTTTTCAGTTGGTTCGTTTGCGATCGTGGGTTGACCGGTTGAGTTTTAATCTGTTGAGGACTGATTAGGGAGCTCTAACGATCATTTTGCATTGAATATTTCTAACCGTTTCGAAGCTTTTCAGGTGTGTCACGTTGGAGAAGATGATGAATAGTAACTAACGGATTCCGTTAGTTTGCCATTAAATTTCTTACATTTTGGTCCTTTATCATTAAGTCTCCGTTAGTCCAGTTAGTTTGTTAGTTTAGTTAGATTTATTTCACTTTTAGTCCCTCTAGTTTTAAGTTTTAGTTAGTGTCACTTTTAGTCCTCGTACTTCAAAGTTTCGGTCGTTTGTCATTTGTGACCCCTAAACTTTCAAGTTTCACTCGTTGTCACTCTTGGGTCCTTGCACATTGATTCTTTCATATTTTGTCAAGTTTAGTCCCTAGACTTCAAGTTTTTCAAACAACAATATCTCATCCAACTTCTTCTGAGCTAAATGAGAAAGTTTCTTGTTTAGAAGCTAGAGTTGAAAGACTACTTGACAAATATGATAATCAACGCATTGAAATTGCTGGCAACCTGTGCCAAATTTCTAATCTAAAGGAAGAGTGTGCAAGTCTTTCAAAAGAATCAAAAGAGTTAAAGACCAAAGTAGATGATCTTACTTACAAACTTTGTATGTCAGAAAATGAGAAAATTGATATTGTGAGTAAAAGTGTGTCTTATAAAAATGAAAATCAAAGGTTAACTGACCAGTTAAAGGATCTCGAACTGAAACTTTACAAAATTGGTCAATCTAGAAAAACGATGCATCTGAATGCACCTAAAGAATTCAAATATTCAGAGACAGGTCTCGGTTACGATAACCCACACCATCTGAAAAAAGCCTTGACCAAAGTTCCCACGTTATATGCTTTCGAATTTTTGGGAGTGGACAAGACCTACCCAGAGTACAAAATCAGATGGACCAAACCACTTGTTGATGAGGATCCGGAACTGGAAACTTTGAGAAGGAAAACACTACCACGATGCAACTTCATTTTGTTTATGACTCATTGAATGCGTCATACAACACCGAAAAACCTTGTTTTCTGTCAAATGACTATTTTTAAAGCTATTCTCAGGCTGAACTTTATTCAAAAACGGTTGAAACTGAGGAGGAATTAATGGACCACAAAATCTATGTTCCACCTCTGATTTTAGAAAAGAAAATTGTTCAACTAGAAGAGTCATTTGCACAGGAAAGACTCATTTTTCAAAAGGAAGAACAAGAGTTACTATCCAAACTTGAGTGCCTCAATTCTTATAAAAGGGAAATTGGGTCGAGGGAGGAAAAAGAATATCTTCAGACAGAGAGAAATGAGCTTAATTCACAATTGTCTGCCTTGGCAACAGATCTGATGAAAGAGCAACTTCACAAAGTTAAGCTTCAAGCTAAGCTTGACTCACTCCAAGTTGAGAAAATCAATCTGTTAGAACATTCTTCTCCACCCTCAGATACCTCTTCTTGTAAAGCTTTTCTGGGTGATGTTTCACCAAATTCTTTTAACAAAAGAAAAGCGCCTCAAATTTTTGACATGGATCATCATTCTGATTTTCAAAATGCTTCCGCAAATGATCCGCTTCAAGGCACAAATCCTTCCAGTTTCCTAAATCCTTCAAGTGATAAGGTTCCTTCTGACGAGGAAATGGAATTCTAAGTCTTTCTGAATTCTGAGGTGTGTCCAGACCGTCAGCTAGACCAATTTGATTTTGATCCTAAACTTCCAAGTCATGTTGATTTTTTGGATTCAACTGGTGAGCCACCGGTCAAATTTTATAAAGGCGAATGTTCAACATCTGCCTCTCAAAAGGTTTTTATGAACAAATCTTCAAAGCAAAAATCTAAAAGACGTTCACAGAAACAAAGAAAGACCGACACCTCTAATAAAAGACATACTTACTACTCTAGTTCTTCTGATTGCGAGCTTAATGATTCTTCAGATAATCATTTCTCCAGGAAAGTAAAGATGGTTTGGAGAAAGAAACCAACTACAGAAGACAGTGAAGGAAACAAGTCTCATGATTCTCCTGTAGTTGATACAAAGTCATCTATTTCTAAGACTGATTCACCTACTTATGTTTATTCTACAGGAAAGTTGATCAGTCTAAACAGAGCAAAGATCTGTTGCACTCACTGTGGAAATAGTGACTTTGTGGATTTAAGGTATGTCAATAATTGGTATAGTACTTATAGCATCCCCAATCCTCAGTTTAATAGCTTAAAAGCTAAGACAACTAACCATCAAGGATCCATCACAGCATGGATACCAAAACCAAAATCTTCCTAATCTGTTTTGCAAGAATTTCATGTGTGATTTACTTCAGATTATTCATATCACATGACTACAATCAAGGGTTAGGCCAACTTTTGAGGGGGAGCACCATGTTTTTTTATTATTCATATCGACTTCTGAACACTTCAGTTCAGGACTCGTTCTTAAATGTTTTTGACTTCTGATAATCTCAAATAAGAAAGTTTACTTCAATGTTTTATCTTGGTGAGTTAAAGGAGTGTTAGAGCTTTTACTGTTTCTATGGTCAATCCAGAACCGGAAGGACCTACCCAAGAAACACATCCAATTAATAGATATCAGTGAGGGGTCTAGATTGATAGATGAGTTCGGAGTGAAAAGAATATGGTGAGGATGTGACAGGACATAAAAGAATTATTGGTTCTTACCAAACCGAGTCAGTTATCCGGGTTACCACATAATCTATTCATTCTCGTTCTTTGGAGATGGATATTGAAACAGACATGGACCTAATGTCGATAACTCGTGTCACCCCACCCAACCACTCAAGTGTCTCTCAAAAGATACTTGTTTCATATATGCACGGAGATTTAGCACATAATCTGTCTATTCCTCACTCGGAGGTCTTAGATATTGAAAAAAGGAAGACATCAGCTCCGGTCTTCGAACTTCATATTCATCTCACTAAGTCTATTGATTTCTAACCTGCGTCCCAGGTTGAATCAATCTTTGAGCCTAATCGATTTGTGTTATACTTCTTTCACACACGCACGAATCTTTGTGATTCCCCTTACATATCTTTGTGATATTGCTAGAACAGTTTAAGAAGTAATTTTTAATATTTTACTTCAGTGATAACTGGTAGTCCTATCAGAGATACATCGATGCCAACTCTGAAAATAGGCCACACAATTATATTCAATTGTTGTGATAACAGTTACTATTGTGTTTTTGTGTTAGTTGTTACCCCTGGTTACTAAATCGTTGTATCTGGAATTTTGCTACTCATACATTTAGTCTTTGAAGTTACATGATGCTCATGATTCTCCTAATCACCATGAGGGGGAGAACGACACACAATTCAAAGACACAGATTATCATGTTGAGGGGGAGTAACAAAATTTCTTAAATCTGAGGTTGAAAAGCCTCTGGATTCAAAGATTGCAGCTGAGCAGAAAAGATTTTATTGGGTCTTCTATCCTGTATCATGTGGTGTCTGCTACAAGTTTGTCCCTCTTGCGAGCTGATTGAAACAAGTTCTTAAGCTGAAAGTCAATTCAACTCGCGGTTCAGAGACATATTCTTTGTTTTAAACTGAAGTTGCACTGTGGAATGTCACGTAACTCACACATTATCTTTCTTGTGTGTTGATCCGATGTGTTGAGTTCCTACAGTTGATAGCTGCTCAGTAGTGCATTCAGTCGAGGCTATTGTACATTGAATCTGGTTACAATGTTGAAACTATGAAGACGAAGAGCTTTATTCAGGGGGAGTTTTGAAAGACATGAAAACATGCAACACCAAAGTTCTTCAAAGATTCAAGAGGGAAAGAAGATCAAGGCCTCAAGATTTTAAGATGATAAATGCCTTATTCAACTTTAGGGGAGATTGTTAGGACTGAAAGTCCTAGTGCGTTGAAAGTTGTATAACATATATATAAGGGTTTGAATTGTAATATGTTGAAAGTGTTTGTAAATGGGCTTTGAGGCCCATTAGGCTTTACACGCTTCATATTTATAGTGTTGCTAACCTAGTTTTAGGTTAAGAAGAATTATTATTAAGATTGTTAGTCGTAAGGTTTACTTTCTCTGATAAGAAATTCTCTCTTTAAACCTAAACCCTTCATTGGTGAATCTAATCATATGACTAGCAGTTGTGGTTTATTTATTGTTCTTCATTGATTATTATTGCTGATAAATTGCACTGTTCTGGGATCTACAAACCTTTTCAGTTAAAGTACAATATGAACTACATGTCAGATATATATATATATATATATATATATATATATATATATATATATGCTAAGTAAGATAATCATGAAGATGTGAGCATTTTAATCATGAAAGATTCGCTCAAAATAAGTATATTGAATGAATGAAATGAATACCAAAGACTTGTTTGAGAATCTGACAATGTATGAAAAAGATCAAATATGAAAGATTTATCAATAAAAGATTCGGTCATGAAAAATTGGATGTTGTCTATAAGAACAATTATAGACATTCTTGAAATAAATGCTTTGAATGAAATAACGCTCAACAAACTTTGAATTTCAAACGGGGTGTCTTACCATAAAAAATTATGTTCAATTTTGAGACATGGTAAGAACATAGTCAATAAAGTACTAAACCGGTGTGTATGAATACTTGACAGCATATGGAAAAGATAATACACAATAATTTATTTTTGGAAACACACGGTTAGTTTAACATTAAAGAATTTCATTTTATGTGCTTTCATCATAGGTGAAAACATTTAAAAATCACACTTCTAAATTCATGAAAACTGTTTTGAGAATCGAGAAGTGGTTTGAACATTTAAGAACATGTTTTCATATATGAAAGTTGTCCATCTTTCAAGCATGTATGAGATTAAGGTTATAATAATCCTTACACCGCTTAAATCTTATAAAGTCAGCTCCAAAGTCATGATTGATATGATCATGAAAGCTCCCCCTCAAAATCTGCATGTAGTCAAAAATTCGTCAAAGTACAAAGTCTTATTCACAAACTTTATTGAAAAAAAAAAATAAAGACATGAAAGCAGTAAAACTTTTAAGAATGAGTTCTGATCAGATGTAATCAGAAGTCAATATTCTTACTCCCCCTGAAAATATGCATTCGCAATATTATCAGTAGAGATAATATGTATACTCCTCCTTGAAGGTTGATCATCTTTTTTGATGCATTGGAGTACACTTTCTTTTGATCGTTGAAGTATGAGTCATAAACTGTTGTGTTTAGAAGTCAAACTTGATCTTTGAGGTACGAGTCTTAGACTGCTTTGTTTAGAAGTCAAACTCTTTGACATTGAAGTACGGGTCTTGAACTATGTTATTCAAGAGCCATGGTTCCTTTACTCCCCCTAGACTTGAGGTGCCTGCAACACAGATGAATCTTTTGGCTTTGGTACCCACTGGTAGTTGGGTCCAGTTATGTTAGGAGTAATATAATAAGAACCATACCAGTAATGATCAGAAACTTTATGAACAAAATCATTTGTACGACAGTAAGAACAATAACTCTTTTTTTTAGATAACCTGATTAATTGATCTATCGAACAAACAAGATCAGGTTTACCTTTATGCACAATGTTCTTTTTGGCATTGAGTGTATGCACAAATGATTTCTGATCATTCTTCTCATCAGAATATTCTTTCACTCTCCATACTAACTTCACATTACCATTTCTTCTTCTTCTAAATGTACCTGGACCATCAACATTCCGATAATAGAAAAGGTTAGTAGTACGAATCTGATCTTTTGAATTAACTGACCTTTTTGTAGAAACACTTTTATGATGTGAACTTGACGTTGTTTCATCTCTAGGTGTTTGAATAATTGAATCTAGAGTCTTCTGCTCAGTCAAAACCACTTTAGACACAAATTTTCAAGTTATGTTATCTTGCAAGATAAACTGTTCATTTCCTTGGTGAGCAGGTCAATCTTTTTCTGAAATTCAGACTTCGTGTTCTGCTCTTTCATTGCCTTTGTTGACAGTTTAAATAATGACTCTGTAAGCTTCTCAATCTCAGTCTCAAATATATTTCTTTCTTCTTCAAAATCCTTCTCCACATTCCTTCTTTGATAAAATATTTCTTTGAAAACTCCAACATTTTTCTGTTCAATTAACTTCTTCTTTTTTGCAAACTTGTCTCTTTCTAAAATGATTACTTTCTCAAAATCTGACACTTGTTGAGAAAGTTTTACACATTTAAGTTCAACAACTTTCTTCTCTTCAAATGATTTCCTTGAAAATTCAGAGAACTTCTGTGCAAAAGATTTTCTTTCTATTTCAAGCTCCTTCTTCTCTTTTTCAAACTTAGTTCTTTCTTTGTCAATCTGCTTTTCCAATTCTACAATCTTCTTTCTCAGCTCTTCATTAACACTTTCTAAATCCTTTGCTGTCACCTCATTCTTCTTGACAAACTTTTTATCCTTGAGTTTAACATTCTGAGCTTCCAAATCCGAGATCTTTCTTTCCAACTCAGAATTTGCATTTTCTAATATCTTGTACTTCTCATCTTTCTTTTTGGAAATCGGAGAATACTTATCCATTGCAGTATCAAGTAATTTAATCCTTGCTTTGAGTTCAGTATTCTCTTCTTTGAGTTTCTCCTTTTCTTCTTCATTTTCAGAATATCCCATCTTGATTACACTTGTACAAATGATCTTTAAACACAGAAACAGAAAACAATTAATCACAATCAGAAATATGTTCCCCTACGTAGTGCCCCTAGAGAAAAAAATTGACATTGAAAAACCATATTTCAGCTTGAAATAAAAAAAATTCACAAAGTATGAAATTCGCATGCAACAATGAAAACTTTTCGCACAACACATAAAATTCGCACGTAAAAGGATATGAAAACCAACTTTTCGCACACTGAGTGATGCGAATTTATAGATTTCATACGCTGAAGTATGCGGATTCCTAGATTTCACACGCTGAAGGGTGCGAATTCTGAGTTTTCGCATGTAAGGCGATGCGAATTCTGGACTTAGAAAAATTCAGGACTTTGAGCTTTTCGCATACAAATTTGATGTGAATTCCACACTTAGAAAAATTCAGCCCTCTAATCTTCCCGTATCGATGCGAAATCCATACTAAGAAAATTTTCAAACTTGAGATACGAATTCCTCATATTTCGCACACTGTGAGATGTGCATTTCTCAGATTTCGCACGCTTTGGGATGCGAAATTCTGCTTTTCGCACACAGTGGGATGCAAAATTCTCCCTTAAACTTTTCAAAAACCACTTTACGTATGTTGCGATGGGCGAAATTCTCACTTTTCGCACATAACCATATGCGAATTTTGTCCTTAGTCTTTCTTTAAGCACTGGGCGATGCGAATTCTACCAAGAAACATGCGAGTTCTTCATATCTCAATCCAAAATTTTCAAAATCAACCAGAATTCGATCAAACACTTTGAATTAGGCCATGAAACTTTGTCAATTTGATCTCGATCAAGGTCTGAGCAGATTACAAACAATCAATTTTAACAAAAAAACACCAAAATTGCAACTCGATTTAGAAACTCGGTACGTTCAAACTTAGAACACGAAATTTACAAAACTCCGAAATTCACACAATCTGAATTGAATTAGACATTACAAATCAAATCAAACATGTTCTACTACACAAACCGAATACAAAGAAACATAAATTACACTCAAAACAACACAAAAACTCGAAGATAGGAATGATGGCACATATGCTGTAACACCCGGAATTTCAGGTAAGTATAGGGCTTCTCTAATCTTATGTTTATGTGCTAAATGTAGTAGGACACATCTGTTAATTGCTACTTTTGTTTAAAGTATTTTATTGGTGATGTTTTGGAAACCATAAATCAGCCCTTTGAAAAACAGTGTGTTGCGCGACTTATTGTGCGGGTTGCAAGCCGCGGCACAAGCCGCGGAACCCTCTGGAGTGCAAGCCTCGGGGCACACGCGTGACTTATGCAGCGTGCTCTTAGCCGCGACACAAGTCGCGGGGCGACCTGCAGGTTGCCAAAACCCCTTTTTGCCCGATTTTAAATCACAAGAAACTCACACCCTCGTTTTCAAAAGAGATTTTTAGGGTTCTTGGGCCACTTTCTTCTTCTTGTTACTTTAGATCTCTTATTGCAAGTCTTGGGTGGTTGCACATCATTTATTGAGCTTCCAACTACTTTGAGGATCATTCATTGGAGTGGTTCCATCAAGAATCTCAAGATTTCAAGTCTCCCTTCTACCAACATCTAGGGTTTCCTATTTTCTAGGTTTTAATCAAAAACCTAGATTGTGAGTTTACTAAACCTTTGTTAAAACTAGATACACATCATAATCTACTACTTGCTATTATCTTGCATCTTAACTTGAAAGGTTCATTTTTAATGCTTAAGTTCTTGGGGTTTTCTTTTGAATACATGTTTATATGTAACTTACTATGACTTGATAGAATACATATCTTGTTATTGAGATGATTTCTTACTTGAGACACCATTTGGTAGAATCATAACTACATGGTTAAAGTTGTGGTCATGCTAGTCTTGTTATGGGCATTATATTGATTGGGATAGTAATATTGTACCCATGATCGGTATTGAGAATATTCTTGTTCCCAATGTGCCTTAAGACCTACTATAAATTATGTTAGATGAATCAAGTCATTAGACACTAGGAGAATGTAGTCTTGGGTGCCACCGTAATGGTATGTACCTAGACCTCCGCCATTCGGATGTGTCAGGCCTTTCGGATGTCACTCATGGTAGTTGGCGTCAAGGTATATCGACTCTTTGGGTGAAACTTGATTGGTGCTATGGGTCTCCCCCATTGACTCCACTTTTAATGAACTTTGGTTAACTGCTGATAAGAATTGTGTTTGGAGTTATATGCTACCTATTGTACAAACTCACTAGGCTTTTTGGCCTAACACTTGTTTGGTGTCGACGTGTATCTCAGGTTCTAGTGGTGCCGTACCAAAGCATGTATAATTGCGCTTGGGTGAGAGCTTGGGGAAGGTGCATTTGGGCGCACTTTTTGGTGAAGACGTCTGGGTCTATAGATGACACCCTTTTTGTAATCTTCTTTCTAGTTTAGAATCTAGCTTAGTTGGTTGTTATCTATTCCCCGTTATATTACAACTGTAATTAAACAGGTTTTTATATCTTCCCATTTTTGGGAGGCTCTTGCTATGACAAATTTTTATACCGTATTTCCATTTTTGGAAATTTTGTTATCCCTATTTTTAGGGTGTTACATATGCATTACACGGAAAATCTCGGGAACAGGGCAAACTTGTAGCAAAATGGGTTCAGAACAACAACTTTTCGCATACCAAAAAAAAATTTCGCATATCAAACAATTCGCAGATCATCGAACTATTAAGGGCACAATTCGCATGAGGCATGAGCCTTAACCTCAACTTTTCGCATAGGCTTGTATGCAAATTCTAGCTTTTCGCATACACCTATATGCGAATTCCTCGCATTTCGCATATAATATCATGCGAATTTTGAACTTCTCGCATATTCTTTCAAGCGAATTCTATACTTAGAAAATATTTCATCCTGGAAGCCTATTTTCGCATACAACATCATGTGAATTTCTTACTTTTCGCACAGTGTGGCTTGCGAATTCTATCTTTTCACACACAACTTAAGCACAGTAGCATGCGAATTCTCCACTTTTCGCATATAGCTACTTGCGAATTCCTGACTTAGAAAAATTTGTTATGTCCAAGGATGATTTATCATGCGAATTCTTCAAAACTTCACCATGCGAGTTCTTCAAAATCATGCGAATTCTGCAAATCTTACGATTGTTTTTGACTTAAACTCCAAAATTCTTCAAATTCTCCTTCAATTTTTCGAATTTTGAGATGAAATTTTGCAAGCATGTTCGAAAATCACTTCTGAGCATAATTGTAGTTGATGATCTTCAACAATAATCACTCTATGATTGAAATCGATCTCAACACAGTGTATTCCATTTTTCGAATCAAAAATCCTCAAAATCGATCAAATCTTCCAAATTTGTTGAAATCAAACAATGTGATTGATTCCATATGATTCGAATCTAAGCAAAGAATCACTCTTGCATCAAAACTCAATCAATTAAGCTCCAAAACTAGGAATTGAAAAATCCACATATATTGTTCATCGACAAAGTCACTGTTCTATTGAAAAAATTGTAATCTCGATCGTTTCGATGAATGATTTCTTCGATTAGGCTCTGATACCAATTGTTTGTCCCACAATAATTGTTCTAATCAAGATTAACAACAACAAATTCAACTCAAATCGTCATATGTCATTGATTTCAATTTCACAGTTTATAATTTGTATACATGATGCTTTCTCTCTCTAAGATTCTCTCAAAGATACCACACGTCTAAGTTCCAGCTTTTATTACAAAAAAACAAAAAACAATTTATACTAAAGAATTACAAAGACAAAACAACAACAACTAACTAACACTTTGACTTTGTTTGACTTTAACCTTTGCTTAAGAGGCTTTGACTTGAGCTTTGACTTTAATTCCCATGATCTTGGATCCAACATATTTGTGCACTAACAGAGTTTGCATTAAGATATCAAATTGAGTGATTATTATGGTTAGTCGGAAGTTTATGTTTATTGTGGTATGAACCTTACTAAGAATTCTTTCTATTATAGAATCGCAATTGTTTGTGGTACGGTGGTAACCGAATTTATACTCGCTTTAAAGACCGTAAGCGCAAATATGGATAATGTTTGTTGAGCGATTTAAATTTCTAGATTTGGGATATTGAGTTATTTGAAGATGGAAAATAAGATAATTTTTGCTTTCCGGTTATTAAGTAAGTTGGTTATGATTATTAAGAATATTGTGTGTTATGTGAGTTTAATTAGAGTTGTGCAGCGAAAGCGTAAAAATTCAGTAATATTTGTGTTTCGGTTTTTTAGGTTGTTCTAGTAGGAGCAATAAAAGTTATTTGAATGGGTAAAGAGATTAGTCATGTGAAAATTCTTTGGGGGTTTCCTAAAGACATCTACGTGTTGGAAGGACTTGATCTCATTTTCTTTTTGTAATCCATTACCCTTGGTTGTTGTCGGAATGAATTTCGGGACAAAATTCTGTTAAGGGGGAGAATTTGTAATAACTCATTATAGTTTTAGTAAAAAATGAAAGTTTGTGGTTGATTTTTGCTAAGTAACTTATTTTAAGGGACCATTCTTATAAATATAATGAGGTGATGACACCTTATTCTTTTATCTTTTTCTTCTCGGCCTCAATTCACATACCTTCTTTCTTCTTTTTCTTATTTTCACCATTGATGGTGGTAATTAATGGAGGGAGGGGGAAAAAGAAGAAGAGCTCATGGAGATGAACGAAGGAAAAGAAAATTTTAAGAAAGGAGGTTTAGGTTTATGGATTCTTCTTATTAAAGGTGTATGGTTTGAGCAATTTTAACCGTTAAGACCGGACCCGAGGTGAGTTTTTGTTTAACCATTGTCGAATTTATGACTAACTGGGTCATAGTGCCTGAGAGCCTACTTTATGACTAAATGATTTATGATATTATGTCAAAGTGATTTTATTGGATTATTTATTTGACAGAGATTTACTCACTAGACTGTATGGTCTAACCCTCTATTTTGTTTTAAAAAATATGCATTTCAGGTGAAATTTATATTGGGATTGTGATTGCTAGCCTGGGAAAAAGGGTAAACAGTAATTATTATGGTGAAGGTTGTCTCCATTTACCGGTTCGCTAGCAATTGATCGGGTTGTTTATTTTGGTTAAAGGTTATGGTGATTATAGATTGGTAAGAATTTAAATCACCGGTTAGAATTTATTATTGTGGTTAGAATTATTTCTTTCCGTCGTTGTAAATAAGGTGGTTCTGAGAAGATTATTTTGGTCGATTCTTTTCGAATCATATTTTGGATGGTTTCACGATATTGCATGTGGTTATTTATGGAAAACCGGGTCGTTACATTAATGGCCAGAAATGTTACCCCATAAAGTAAATTAAAATGATGCTTCGTGTCGATAAGTGCTTACCAGGTAAACAACCCCTTACTCTCAACCATCTCCGAGCCAACCACTAAAAATAAAACACAAAAAATAGTTGATCTATTGAACACTAAAAAAAATCATCTCCAAACACACACCAAAAAAACACATTTAATATTTTAATAATAATAATAATAAATTATAAACTTAATACAAATATTACTTAATATATTAAACTTTTGATCAATATATACTATATAGAGGGAGGTTTAGGGGAAAACCCTAAGTAAATGAAAACCGAAAAATATTCTATTAATTATTAAATTAATTAATCAAATGGATGTGATTAAAGAGACGGTTATAACCTTATTTTTTAATTAAAAAAACTCATACCCCTATTTTTTTAATCGAAAAAAATATGAAATATGATCAAAATGCGAAGGAAACAAATTACACCAAATAATCGATCATATTTTTCTTGTTAATTTGACATCCATATTCATATATTTTTTTCATCCGCTTTTTCGAGGTTTTTCAGTTTTCTATTTATTTAGCGTTTCCTTTGAACCTTACTATATGTATATATATATATATATATTTACAAAAACGTAATATTATATTAATATTTGATTTATAGATGTCAACTTTTTTGACCTCCAAATATAGAGGCCAAGTTTGAAACTTCTAATTTTTTGGTGTTTTATTAGTGGTGGGTTGGAGATGAAAACACCTCAATTTTTGTGTTTTTAATGTTTTTAGTGTTGGGTTGGAGATGCCCTAAAGTGGGCTGGAGAGGAAATGACTTCCGTTTTTGTGTATTTGGTGTTTATAGATGTAACAACCATCAAATCATAATGGACATAACATATCATAAATGCTTAACTGCCTAAACTAGCCAGGAATATAAGTCAACAATTTCAATTCACCTCAAGATTTGCAACGGTTGATCATGTTAATGGTCACGCACACCTACGACCGATCACTAGTCTCACACCTGCCCTTAGTACGAGCCATATATAACAAATTCATGTGCTCTTATCTGGGTACACACCTCCCATTGATCAAGACTCCACAACATACACTGTAACACCCCTAAAATAGGGTAGATTTAAACCATAAAATCAAAGTGAAATAAACACCTAAATAAATAAAATCACTTGAAAATGGGAAATAGTATAGCGTTTACAACTCAAATGGTAAAGTAGATAGTCAACAACCTACTAATCTAAACTATTATAAGATTATATCAAAACCAACCTATAAAATCATTAAGAGTTCCACATGTTTCGAAAACCTCAAACATTACATCCCCAAATATTAGTAGTCTTCCATTCTAAAGTATGACCATTTTCCATGAAATGCTTCCAAATGTGTAGGATTCAAACATGATCACAAATCATAATATTCAAGTCCCAAAAATAATACATCAGTATTTAAAACACATTATTATACCACATATATTGAAATCCAACATTTCTTAGAAAAAGAGGAAAACCCAAGATATCCTAAAATACTCAAAGTAGGTCAAAATTCATTCAAAGAGCAAATGTAAATATGAGATGTTTAGGAGACCAAAATACAATGTTTTGATATGTATAAAAGTTTTCAAAAGAGCTAGATTGAACTCACCTTGCTTGGTTTTGGATAAAACCTTGAAACCAAGAAAACCCTAGAAATGGAGAGGATACTTGGATCTTGAAGCTCTATCCAATTCCACACTTGAATCTTTGCTCTAAATTCCCTTTAATGCCTCCAACCACCACCAAGGTAGGGAAAATAATGCCCTATGATCAAATTTATGAGATTGGGGTGAGAGGAAGAGGAGAAGAGAAGAATAAATGAGAAATAAGGTTAAAAATCCCATTTTCGGCATTTACTGCACACAACAGTGCTCCAGCGACTTAAATCACGGGGAAAGTTTCCCATGTCCACAACCTTGGCAACTAGAGTAAGTAACACAAGTTCCCGTGCGACTTAAGTCATGGGGAAAGTCGCGACAGACATTGCCTTGGCCAGATCTGGTGTTTTTATGAGTTTTTCTCGTGGGGTTTTCAACCAACACTTTATCCTAGCAAAGCCTTATTAAATTAGAGTTTAACGAGGCCAAAACGTTTATTATGACCAAATGATTATCAAAAATCTGGTTGTTACACACACTATAAACTCACACGTGAAATAATCAAAATTCGTTAATACATGGGGATGAAATAAGTGAATTAGTGATCAATAGTAATTCCAACATGAATGACAAGTATCAATTTGCCAAAAATAGTAAAAGGAAACTCACTTGAAGTCCAAGCCTAAACATACACCCTAAGGCTAGGATTTCACCAACCGAACGCCTGAATTGAGGTTACCAAAAGACGAGTTATTACTCCAATTATAATCCAAATGAACTACTAGTGATCCCTCCTAAAGCTAGGACCCAAAAATATAGCCTCAAACCACTTCTTAAAACAGAAGTTGAAAACAAGGAAATAGTAGCAAATGCGACTTTGCATGCGACCAAACCGGCATGAAACCCACATTCGTCATTGTTTTGCCTGCACAACTCTCTGATCGAGAATCAAAACCCTAAACCATTTCTATACCATATCTACAGCGATTTAAGGATAAAAACTCACTCTAAATCATTATAAAATTATCCTTAAAAAAATCTAATCCATTTAAATCCATAGGATCCAATCCATCAATCCAACATATACGAGGATAAACCCAGAACTCTAGAAACTTGGATCACTCCATCTAATCCATCATGAAATCGATTTTAACATGAAGATAGATGTAAACTCAGCATAGTATAGGTTTTCTAACCATGAAATCATATTCCTAACCAATATAAATCAAAAACCCTTTTAAAACCTTAAATCCCAAAAATCTCAACGAGGAAAGAAGTAAGAAATGGAGGATGATGATCTTACTTCAAAGATAGAGACTCAAATCCTTTTCTCTTCTTAGATCGTCAATATATCCTATTTACACCCACTTTTCTCTCAAATAGAAGAGCACACACACACTTATCAGATTCAATCAATGGAATGAGAGAAAAAGTAGAGACCCCCCGTTTTATCCTGAAATTACATATTCAGCCCCTGCAGATGGAATCTCTTTCCATCTCCATCCTTTATTTTCATAAATGCTCAAAACTAGAAGTTGAGTTATTACAACTCTCCTCCCTTACAATAATTATGTCCCCGAAATTCCTCAAAACAAACAAATGGGGGTACTTGGTTTTCATCTCTAACTCGGGCTACCACATTGCATCTTGCTCTTTATGAAGCTTCCCATGAACTTTCACCAACACGATCTCTTTGTTCCTCAGTTTTCTTACTTTACGATACACAATAGCTTTTGGTACTTCAATAAAATCAATTCTTATCTATTTTCACATCCCGCAAAGGCAATAACATTACCACATCCGCCAAACACTTCCACAAGTTAGACATGTGAAAGATATTATGGATGCCCCAAAGATGCTCAGATATATCTAGCTTATAAGACACCTTGCCAACTCGATCTATTATTGCAAACTGTCTGATATATCTAGGACTCAACTTTCCCTTCTTGCCAAAACGCACAATGCCTTTCCAAGGTAAAATCTTTAACATCACCCCATCATGCACCTGGAATTCAATCGGCTTTCTTCGCTTGTATGCATACATCTTATGGCGATCTTGAGCTACTTTCAACTTCTCCCGAATCTGACTAATCTTCTCGGCGATCAGTTGTACAATCTTCGGACCCGCCAAATGCTTGTCTCCAACGTCATTCCAGCACAATAGATGTAACACCCTAAAAATTAGAGAGATTTAAAAATTCGAAAATTCGGCAATATGACGTCTAATAATGGAGTAAACATGCTCACCCCAAAGTAGGGGCCAACCAAAACCTGAATGATACGGTAATAACATTTCAAAAATCAAGGTATGCCATCCCAAAGCGGGGAAATGAAGTACAACGTTTACATCCCAAGAATAAAATAAAGTTAATCCAACAACCTACTAATCTAGACTAATTAAATCTAGATTAAGAACGTGTGTCGATCCTTTACTTCCAAAAGTATACCACATCTATTTCGGGTGCACGTCTCTATAACCTCCAAAAATACTACTATCATCCAAAAACTCTTCACTCAAGCCCGAAGAGTCCCACCGCTAGGATTAGACCTGGCAAAAACTGACACGACACGCTAACCCGACACGAACTCGACACGAAATAAATGGGTTTGGGTAATTCATTTCAACCCGTTTAAGTAAATGGGTTGACACGAAACGACACGAAAATTAAACAGGTAAGGTCAGGGTCAAAAATTTCAACTCAAAAATGACCCGAATAACCCGTTTATATATATATATATATATATATATATATATATATATATATATATATATAGACAGAGGTTAATGCTTTGGATTTTTAGTGTTTTAGATTTGATTATAATTTTGAACTATAAATTTTGGATTTCTAATGCTTTCATTTGAATTTTGTATTTGTATTTTTTTGTGAATTTTCGATTTTTAATTTTAATTTTATAAATGTTAAACGGTTTAAACGGGTTAGGCGGGTCGGGTTAGGGTTGGGATTTTCTGACCCGTTTATTAAACGGGCGGGTTAGGGTTAGACACTTTCAACCCGTTTAACTTTGAACCCGACACGAACCCGACCTGACACGACACGTTTGCCAGGTCTAGCTAGGATGACCTATTATACATGTCATTTTAATAAAAAGTGTTAGGCTAAAGCCTAATGAAATCAAGCAGTTATGTTGAGAAATAATAAATTCTAAACGGAAATAATGAAAGTAAAGTCGAAGAAGTAATGGTACATAAACCTTTACCATAATGTAACACCTCTTGGGTTAACGGGGGAGACCCGCTTACTAACACAAGTGACGGAACACAAAAGTAAGCCACTTGACAAGTTAGTAAAACCAACATACACAATAAAGTACACGCAAGGGATGTTAGGCTCGGTAGCTTTAAACGTACACCCACGGAAAGTCAACTTCAACCACATAGGGCCTTTACGTTGAGATCCTCATCCAATATCGTATACTAGCACGTAGGACTTATACCCTATCCGATGCCTAAACGTGTCTCGATGTGGAAAACTAGCGTTCTATCATCGGATAAAATGAGATAAACAATTGTGGGTTCATAACGCCCAAATGCAAACATATAAGCCAACTAATGCCATTAAGGCCAACTACTATCTCAAATAGTTAATATGCTAACAATAATGTAAAGATCAAGAACCCATAAGATTTCTCACATAATTCCCAATGGGTTCCTAAAATAATGCTTTGGGCAGTATTTCCATAATTTAAATCCAAACACCCAAGATTTCATTTAATAAATACGGATCAACACCTCAAAACCCTAAATTCGATTTCAAGCATTTAGACGTAATATTTGAGGTAAATAAACTTTCCATGTGCAAATCCATAATAGTTGAAAATGTAAGCTCATTAACTTTCAAAATCATACCCATTCACATAAACCCCAAAATCTCCAAAATTAGGTTTTGATGCAAAGTTCACCCAAGACAAATAAATCCAAATGGAGATATTTAGAAGGTTAGGATCCACATTTTAACATGTATAAAGCTTATAAAAGAGGATGAACTCACCTTGTAGGGTTGCAGCTTAAACCCTAGAATTCCAAGTAGTTAATGAGATGAGATGAGAAGACTAGGACAAGCACAAACAATGATCAAAGGCGCCTAGAATGACATAAATGATCAAAAGGTTTGTAGGTGAAAGCATTAATGACCAAATGGAGGTAGGAGGCTGAACTTACCAAGTTCTTGGAGAGAAATTCGTAACCCTAAAGCTCCCAAATCAGATTTATGAAGTTAAAATGAGATACATCACATTAAATAACCCAAGGACCGACCACGACTATGCCACGCGACTATGACCAGGGCAATGTCGCCGGTCATAGTCGCCCGGTTCTACCCCCATACGGTACCTCTTCTGCGAGATTACCCCACGATAATGACCATGTGTCATAGTCGCGGGCATTGTCGCCCCTCCTTGGCACCATACGGTACCACCTTTGCGATTGTGCCCGCGATAATGACCAAGTGTCATAGTCGCGGGCACTGTCACCGTTTGTGTACCGATCCCACATTTCCACTAGATTTCGATTTCGCTAACGATACCTGATAACACAAGATTAAATCATTAAATCTAAAAGGAATTAAGACTCCAAAGATTTCAAAACATCTTCAAATCCAAAAGAGAATTATCATAAGTTTATGGATCTTACAATAGAGTTCTACACTTACGACCATACAATGCTTCATATGGCGCGCTTGTATGTGTAACACCCGAGAAATTCAGGCAAGTATTCAATATTCGTAATACCATTTACTATGTTAGAATGGTAGTCTTGGATGTGATTAGCTTTATAATTGTCATAATCTAACTTTACTTATAAGAAATTGCTGATAAATCTAATCCATGAGAACTGTTTTGGGATCGATCAAGATTTTCGGGCCTTGGGGGCTTGGTGCGACAGTGACAAGCGACTGTGCCCAAGGGCACTGTCGCAAGTCACAATCGCTGGAACAAAGCAGCAGGTGGGGGTTGGGGAGCGGCCTTGCCACAACGACAATGCCCTTGGGCAAAGTCGCAGGGCATTCTCGCCATGGATGTACCGTAGGTGGGTAAGGGGGTGCGACTATGCCCCTACGACAGTGCCAATGCCATTGTCGCCGAGCACTGTCGTCGACGGGGAATGTTGGTATAAAAACCCTCTTTGACCGATTCTTATGAATCTCATCAAAAATTATATTTAACTTCAGGTTGGGAGCATATTTAGGTGATTTTCTTCTTCATATCCCATCTCCTCATTAAATTCTAGGGTTTTGGGTTGGTGGAATCTTTATTGGAAGTAGTTGAGTAGATAAAGAGCATTCATTGTGTAACACCCCGATTTCCGAAATGGGCGTCGTTACTTTTTTTTAACCTTTGATACTACCAAGGCTTGCATGTGAACTAAATTGAACTTTATTTCTTTCAAATCTAACTATTACATCAGAGTTAAAACATTAGCGGAATCGTACTTCATAGCTTATAATACATCCAACTTTGTTGTTGACTAGAATAGTACTACTTCATGCTATCTCTCTTTACTCCTTACCTGAGATACATACACGAAGTATATAAGATTTAAGCTTAGTAAGTAGTCATGGTTTCATGAATAAACAACTTTCATAATGCTTGAAAAATACTTGTCATGCTCATGCATAAAACATTCTTTTGATATCTCACTTCTCACATGTAAGTATGCCATACTTCCTAGAGGTTCAATAACCCCGGGGTCCATAAAAGGCTGCCCCATAAGGTCCGTTTGCATGACGTCCCTTCATTCTATATCCCGTACGTTGGATATTTATGGTCATACATAACATGTATAAAACTTTCATGCCTTGAATGCACAAATGCATATGCTCGTGTCATAACATGCCATCATATGTTTTGATCATAAAATGCATCATAATTTCATGTACAACAATCATATCAAAACATCTACAAGAAAACAAGAAATTAACAGTTACTAAAATCAGTCAAAACATAAACAAGAAAACATCTAACCACAACCAGTAAAAACCAAAAACTCAGACACCTCTCATCGGACATTTCCTCGAATCATGCCTAGACATTGTTCGATATGTACGGCAAAGTCGTTTCGATTTTTTGGCCTCTTCTGTTGCTCTCTCACGAACACCCACCAAACGCTTTCCAGTACCGCAACCTTTGTTCCTTATGCCAGATGGAGGAAGGATTTCAACTTTATCAGGCCTAGGAACACCGATAATATCTTCAATAATCTGATTCCGACGCCCCACGGTCGATCTAACTGGCATATTACCATCAAGCTCTTCATCCCAATCTATCACCAAATCAGCAAACATCTCTAGCAATGTCTTATCAGTCCAAACACGTTCAACAATACGCTCAACTGTAATAAACACTCGCGCCATCAACCTCTCCCTCTCAATATCAACTTCACCATAACGAACACGAGCAGGTAGCCATTGGGCGGGGATGAAATCCCTTGTCCAACGTCGCATAATATACTTATCAGGTATGCGGTTGTAAGCATCTTCAGTCATTACCTTCAAAGCATGCCGACAAAGAATCCCGTCAGGTATGTATAAATTGCAACTACACTCAATAGATCCCATCTCCTTATCATGCACAACCTACAAATAAAAAAAACATGAAATACGACCAATAACAAACGTTATTAAAAAAATAATCTAAAAAACGATATTGAGCTCAATGTAATACCTTATACTTTGCTTTGACTTCATCATCCTTCTTCTTGTGCGTAATTGTAAGAATTTTCTTTCCATCCACCCTCTCAATGTCTACCAAACCACAATAATTTAAAGCCTTGTGAAGCTCCATTTGGAACTGAAAAAAAACCGTACGCGTGTATACATACGACGCATGAGCCTCAATATTCCTTGGTGACACCTTCCTCGGTACAGTGTATTTGGTCTTCACTTCCTCAACACAATGCTTACGCCGTTGCGATTCAATCGCCAAGTCAAATGACTTAAAGAATATCACGAGGTCGTTCCAAAAGGCATGATAAACATTGAAAAACGCGTTTATACTTTCAGACCTAGATGTGGTTTTCATTAACCCGGACATCGGCTTATCTTTGAAATAGGCTGGAATCCATGATTCCCTAATATCATACAACTCATCAAACCATGAGTCACCACGTAATCCATACATATCCATCAAATCATGCCAACGCGCCTCAAATTCACGCGGATCCAAATTAACACTCCAAACAATCTTCTTGAAATCGGAAACAAAATTCGTTTGTTTTGCAAGGTACACACTTATCTACAATAATTGAAATGGATTATCAAAAAAAGGCTTACCATAATGTAATATAATCATGACATTAAAAATCATCAATAATTAAACAAATGAATATTAAAAAATACCTTCTCTTTAACCTTCTTTGTGATGTGCCACATGCACAAGCGGTGAACACTGGAAGTAAAAACAGCAGGAATAGCTTGTTTCATTGCTGCACATTGATCAGTAATAACGAATACAGGATCACGACCATGTGCTTTCTTGAATGCTTGTAGAACCCAAGTATAGTTAACCACCGTTTCTCCACGCATCAACGCCGCTCCAACAACCACCGAGCGTTTATGGGTATTGTTGATCCAAACTCTCTCAGTGATTTGATAACGACCCTCTTTTATACTTAGTGAAAATTACGTTATTATATGTATTAGTGTTTCATCATCAGCGATCAGACTGAATCTGTTTAGTTATCGCTGATGACCTTTCTGTAAACATTTAATATGTATGTGTTTCACTTTCAGCAATCAAACTGAGTCTGTTCAGTCATCGCTGATAGTTTCCCATGTAACACAGTTAACGTAATCCCTGAAGACAAGTCTCGCGTCAACATAGTTCATAGCTGAATCGAAGACGAAGCCACTGAACAATAGATAAGTCTACTAGTGACCTGATGCGGATATCAGCGAAGACCAGACGAATCTACTTAAGCGAAGAAGCCTGAGGAAAAGCTTCAGCGATAGCTGAACTTCTTTATCTCTGAAAGAAGAGATACTCAGCGATCAACGATCACAAAGCTTATGCCTCAAGTTTCCTTTTGTCTTACCTTGCACAACCAGTACGATGTGTCAGAACGGACACGTCTCTGCCACAAATCGTACAACAACTCTGTCAACTACACTGTTCATAAAGCGGCCAAAAGCATGTCTCCAAAAGTAAGACTCCCAAAGCCAATCTATGAACGCCACGTGTAAAGTGCCCTGCCATGCATTTAATGCATAGGGTATAAATAGGAAGCTCACCCCTTCATCTGAAGGTGTGCTCAATCCTTGAACTCCATAATAGAAACCCTTGTTTTCTATCTCTCTTAAAATCCCCCATTCTCTGAATTTCTTGTGCAACCATCTTAGTGTTTCTTAAGTTTGTTTAGATTGAGTCTGTCTTAATCTTATTCCGCAACAAACTTGTAAATTGTATTTTGATTTATCAATAAACAATTTATTAAACTTTAATTTCTGTGTTTGTATTCAACCCCCCCCCTTCTACAAACTTGTTTAGCACCTTCGGGACCAACAAGTGGTATCAGAGCGGTTTGTTTAATCTAATAAACAAGATCTTGCTGTATACTCTTCCTTGCTATTCTAAAATGGCACTAAACACAAACACAAACTACTATGATAATGGTTCACTTTCTAAACCTCCTCGATTTAGCAGAGATAACTTTTCTCTATGGAAAAATCGAATGATGCTATTTCTTGAAGGTGCGGATCCTACTATACCTGAATACATAGAAAACGGACCCTATGAACCTGTTAGAATTATAGCTGCGGTTCCTGCTACTGCCACCACTGAAGCTGTCCCTGAACGATATGTCGTTAAGGAAATAAGACAGTGGAGTGATGAAGATAAAAAGAAGGTAGGCATAGATGCAAGAGCAAAGACCATTATATCAATGGCTCTGCCTGATGAAGTTTTCCATTCCATCATGCATCTAAAAACTTCTAAAGAAATGTGGGAAACCATATGTGTTCAATATGAGGGCACCACTGAAATCCAAGAGACCCGAAAGATTAACTTGGTAAGACAGTATGAAAGTTTTATCGCTGGTAAGAATGAATCTCTTTCTGACATTCATCAGCGGTTTAACTGCCTGATCATTGACCTAAGAACTGTTGGAAGGACCTATTCTAATTCTGAGGTCCTAACAAAATTCTTGGAAAGTCTTCCTGAAAGCTGGGACAGTTATTCAATATGTCTTAAGCTGACAAAAGACTTACATACTCTCTCTCTAAGCACTCTGTATGGAATATTGCTCAACTATGAGCAATCTAATCTCCTGAAGAAGAATCTTGTAAAAGACTCTAAAGACTCCAAAAGCACTGCTGTTGCTTTAGTCTCGTCAGACATAATTCCATCCCAGCGATCTACTCTCACCATCACTGAGTTAGATTCTGAATCTGAGGATTTATCAGACCCTGATCTTTCAGAGTTTAATGAGTCCTTAGCACTCTTGACAAACTCTTTTAAGAGATTTGCAAGAAAGAGTAACTTCCGAAGAAGTAAACCTCTCTCTCTTACTGAAAAGCCAAAATCAACTCCAGTTGATAAGGCTACAGCCACTTGCTATAACTGCGAAAAAATTGGACATTTTGCTAGTGAGTGCAGGTCGAAAAAGGTCTTCAAACCTTCTACCTCAAGAAGATACAGTGATGACAAATACCATAAGCTGAAGAACAAATATCAAAAGCTGAAAAGCTATCAGCGAAAAGGTAAAGGTCTCATCGCTGAAGAACATGACTGGGCTGAATCAGAAGAATCATCTTCTGATGAAGAAGAAGTCGCTAATCTTTGCCTCATGGCTGAGATTAAAGAAGAAGTAGAAGAACCATCTGAACCTTCTATGAGCTACATATCATCTCAGGTATCTATCTCTACAAATCCCTCTCTGCTTGAAGCTGAGAGAAGTCGCGCTGTTGATGTGCTGACGATTGACCTTTATAATGCTCTAAACGACAAAACTCAAGCTGAAAATAAAAATGTTTATTTAACACAAGAGCTAGAGAAATGTCATGAAAAGATCAGTGAACTAAATCTTTTAGAAGAAAAGCTGAAAGATCAAGTCATTATAAATGAAATCATCAGCATTGAACGCGAACAAGCCATCGCTGCTCTAAAAGCAGAAAAGGCTCATGTTGAAAAATGGTGCAAATCATCAACAAAGATCTCTGAGATAATAAATGCTCAAACTTCTGAAAGAGATAGAACTGGTCTTGGTTTTTGGACACCACAGGATGATCCTAAAGAAGAAAGTTCCTCGCTTAAGTTTGGAACTTTTGTCACATCTTTCTTTGACACTTCTTATAATCAATTCTATCCCTGTTCTTCTTCAAATCCCATCCCTGAGGAGATATCTGCAAGATCTAAGCCTGCAGATAAAGGAAAGTCTATTCTCCCTCAGAAGGCTTCCAAGAAAACCAAACTGAAAGTTCCTTCCAAACCTTCAGTGGATAAACCTTCTAGCTCAGTGACAGAAATCTTTGATATCTGTCCTCCAAAGCTGAAGGTTGATCTAAAGCCCATGAGACCTGAAGAAATAAAAATTCCTCCCAGATCTCGTGCTAAAGGCATTCTTGGAGCTGGACCTGCTCATCTTAAGTTTTCAAAACCTTTTGGTTATAAAACCACCATCAGATATAGAAAATGTTATCACTGTGGATTTACTGACCATATTGCGAGCAAGTGTCCAAATACCACCAAAGCTGATAAAACAGCTAAAGTGAAGAAAAATACCACTAAGGTTAAGAAATTAACCAAAGTGAAGATTACCACTGAAGCTGAATCTTCATCAGCTGTGAAGACTTCTAAATCTTCCTTATCCACTAACTCTGAAGGACCCATTGAAAAGTGGGTACCAAACAACGCTTAATCTTCCTTATGTATGCAGGGATCAAAGGGCATCTGGTATCTCGATAGTGGATGTTCTCGTCATATGACTGGACAAAGAGACCTGCTCACTGAATACAAGGAAGAGAAAGGCCCCTCTGTTACCTTTGGTGGAAATGGAAAAGGATTTACCCGAGGGTTTGGTGTCCTCAGCAATGGGACAACTATCTTTCGAAGAGTCGCTTATGTAGATGGACTGAAGCACAATCTTCTAAGCATCAGTCAGCTATGTGACAAAGACTACGAAGTTCGCTTTTCTAAAAAAGCATGTTCAGTGGTAGATGAAAAAGGAAAACTTGCTCTCAGTGGTTATAGAAGAGAAAATGTCTATGTAATAGATATGGACTCTACTATCACTGAAAACTTATGTTTTCTCTCTAAGGCCTCTTCTGATGTTAACTGGCTATGGCATAAAAGGCTCTCTCATCTAAACTTCAAAACCCTGAATTCTCTCTCATCTAAGGAACTGGTTTCTGGTCTTCCTCAGCACTCATATGCTAAAGAATCTCTCTGCTCAGCATGTGAAAAAGGAAAACAAACAAAAGCTAGTTTCAAGTCGAAACAAGTTTCCTCAGTGACAAGTCCTCTTCAGCTCTTGCATATGGATCTATTTGGCCCTGTCAACATCCAATCAATAGCTGGAAAGAAATATACGCTTGTCATTGTAGATGAATATTCTCGCTACACCTGGGTTATTTTTCTTCGCTGTAAGAGTGATACTCCAGAAGAACTAATATCTTTTGTCAAAAAGATGGAAGTGCTGAATAATCTTACTGTTCGTTCAATAAGAAGTGATCATGGAACTGAATTCAAAAATAGTTCCCTGGACAATTTCTTTGAGAACAAGGGAATCTCTCACAACTTCTCTTCAGTAAGAACACCTCAGCAAAATGGAGTCGCTGAAAGAAGAAACAGAACGATCATAGAAGCTGCTAGATCAATGCTCAGCGATTCTCACCTCCCTACTCAATTTTGGGCAGAAGCTGTAAACACTGCATGTTTTACTCAAAACAGATCGCTAATAATAAAGCGATTTGGGAAGACAGCTTATGAACTTTTTCTTGGAAGGAAGCCTTCTATCAGCTTTCTTCATATCTTTAGTTGTCAGTGCTTTATCTTAAACAACAAAGATCAACTTGGAAAGTTCGACCCAAAAGCCGATGATGGAATATTTCTAGGTTATTCCTCCATCTCCAAAGCCTACAGAGTTTTCAACAAGAGAAGACAAACCGTAGAAGAAACCATTCATGTCACGTTTGATGAAACGCGCTCAGCGAACTCTAAACCAATCGCTGACAATGAAGAACTGAATACTTGGATGCTCTCTCACTATAGAGGAACTGAACCTTTCTTCTCAAACCATCAGCACACTGAAACTCCAGCTGCTGATGAAGAACCAAGTATCATACCTCCCACCGCTGAATCCACCTCATGGGTTTCAGCTGAACCTCTAAACACATTACCACCATCAAATCTGCCTTCGTCTGGAAACCTCTCTAGTGAACCTACTCAACAGTTAATTGCTGATGAACCTCAAACGTCCTCATCAGTAAACATCCCAATTGTTGATCCAACCTCTGAGTTAAGCGATCATGCTCCTGCTCAGCGATGGACAAGAGATCACCCAATAGATCAAATTCTCGGTGATCCAGATGCAGGTATTCAAACACGACGAAACTCAGGTAATATCTGTCTCTTTGTAAATTCTCTCCTTAATAGAACCAAAGAAGACTGATGATGCCCTCAGAGATCCAAACTGGGTCAGCGCTATGCAAGAAGAGCTGACTGAATTTTCTCGAAACAAAGTTTGGAATCTCGTTCCTAGACCATCTGATAAAACTGTAATAGGCACCAAATGGGTGTTTAGAAACAAGTTAGATGAACATGGAACTGTAACCCGCAACAAGGCTCGACTTGTTGCTCAGGGATACAGACAAGAGGAAGGCATAGACTATGATGAAACCTTTGCCCCTGTGGCCAGGCTCGAAGAAATTCGACTATTCTTAGCTTATGCAGTCTATAAAGACTTCATCGTTTATCAAATGGACGTAAAATCAGCATTTCTGAATGGAAAGCTGAATGAAGAAGTTTATGTAGAACAACCACCAGGGTTCTATGACCCTAAGCATCCAAATTATGTTTATAAATTGGATAAGGCTCTCTATGGTCTAAAACAAGCCCCTCGTGCTTGGTATGACACTCTCTCATCTTTTCTTATCTCTGAAAATTTTGAACGTGGCAAGATTGATAATACGTTATTTTTCAGAAAGATAAAAGGTCATATAATTCTTGTACAAATATATGTCGATGACATAATATTTGGTTCTACTAACCCATCTCTATGTACTCGCTTCGCTGAAAGAATGAAGAAAGAATATAAAATGAGTTTGATGGGTGAGCTGACATATTTTCTTGGTCTTCAGATTAAACAATCTGACAAAGGTACTTTTATCTGCCAAGGTAAGTATGTTAAAGATATGCTAAAGAAGTTTGATCTCACACAAACTTCAGCGATGAAAACTCCTATGGCACC
This sequence comes from Arctium minus, assembly GCA_954870635.1. Taxonomy (NCBI): domain Eukaryota; kingdom Viridiplantae; phylum Streptophyta; class Magnoliopsida; order Asterales; family Asteraceae; genus Arctium; species Arctium minus. The sequence goes on from OX941081.1 coordinate 152,286,515, forward strand.
ACCGCTGACACTTAACAAGGATCCATCTGGAAAACCTGTTAATGTCACTGCCTATAGAGGAATGATAGGCTCATTGCTGTATCTTACAGCGAGCCGACCTGACATCATGTACTCTACTTGTTTATGTGCACGCTATCAATCTGAACCCAAGGAATCCCATCTGATCGCTGTAAAGCGAATTTTCAGATATCTGAAAGGAACTCCTAACCTCGGTCTTTGGTATCCCAAAGACTCAGGGTTCGATCTAACTGGTTATTCTGATAGTGATTTTGCAGGCTGTAAACTCGACAGAAAGAGTACCACTGGTGGATGTCAACTCTTGGGAGGAAAGCTGGTAAGCTGGACAAGCAAGAAGCAAAATTCTGTGTCCACTTCCACAGCTGAAGCTGAATACGTAGCTGCTGGAAGTTGTTGTTCTCAAATCTTGTGGATGAGAAATCAACTATTAGATTATGACCTTCAGCTGTCAAAGATTCCTATCTATTGCGACAGCACTAGTGCTATCGCTATAGCAAATAATCCAGTGCTACATTCAAAAACGAAACACATAGAGATCAGATATCACTTTATCAGAGATCATGTGATGAATGGTGATATTGAACTTCACTTTATCCCTACTGACTTTCAGCTTGCTGATTTATTCACCAAACCTCTTGATGAGACAAGGTTCAACTTTCTCATCAGTGAGCTTGGAATGCTGAACATCGAAGAATAATTCTTCAGCGTTCATGTATTGTGTCAGTAATCAAAAGTTCCCCTTTCATCATTCTCTCTGATAAACATTCTGACTCTCAGGTATGTTCTCTCCTTTCCCTCAAAGATGTTTTTCTTCAAAATATAAACTTTAATCACTGAACTTTCTTTAAATGATTAAAAGCTTTTTGAAAAATACATTAATCACTGATATTTCTAGTCAGTGATCCTTTAAAAGGAAAATCTATCCCTATCTTTACTATCAGGGATACTTTTAAAAAGGAAAATCTATCACTAACCTTTCTTCAGTGATCATTTCAAAATGGACAAATGTACAGTCTCTCTCTTCTATGACGTCATTTGAACCGACAATCCACGACATGCCTTTTCTGACACGTTCGTCCGTTGCCCTTCTATCCAATCAACTTCGTGGAACGTGTCAATGTCATGATGATCCTTTCTTTTCTCGCTTCACTCTCTCTCTCTCTCTCCTCTCTCTTCGTATAAAAGGAATTCTTCTCTCCTTTATACGGTTTACGCTTTCAAAACTTTCAAAGCAAGAAACATTCTTGAATCAAGCAAGTAAACCCAGAATATTGAACCTGCAACTCTTTTTCTTCAAGATACACAGGTTTATTTCATGTTTATGTGCTTTGTTCTTATGCTTTTTATTCTTTTTAAAATCCTGTTCGTTTTCTATGGATTTTATAAAACGTTTTTTTTGGTCAAAAACTAAAGATCATTCTTTCTGATTTTATGTTTTTCAATAAAAACCTTTTGGTTTCAAAGTGTTCTTCATTCTTTCTACCCAGAACACTATTTTTCTACTCCTAAATCATTTCTTCTATTATGCCTCTTTCCATAACAGAAATGACACAGTCTTCAATCGTTGCTTCCAAGCATGTACGATTCGCTCTCACTGAAGTTGAGATTACTAAATGTAATCATTTGGCCAGACTCGAGTTCAAAGCTGACAAATACCCACATCTGGTGGAAGCTGCTGAATTCCTCAAGCAGTCATGTATAGCTTACGCGATCATTGTGAATCCTAAGCCTTCCAAGACTCTACTCCAGCAGTTCTGGTTCACTGCTGATGCAACTGAACTCACCAACAAGAAAGGTGAACGAGTCCCTGCTATCTCTTTCAGCACGGAATTGGGGCCAGGGAGCATGACCGCTCTTAGCCTCAGAAAATCTTTAAGATTCCCTGACAAACCAAAGAGTGGGTTCGACGCTCTCCCCACTGATGATGAGCTGATATCATTCCTGGACGCAATGGGCTATTGTTGGGAAAACAAACCAAGATCTTCTATTCCCAACAAGAAACTCACCAAGATCCTCAAAGCTCAGATGCCATCACAACTGAACTTTATCTTCTCGCACATAATTCAGTGCATGAGTAGGAAGAGTGGTTCGCTGGATCAAGCCAGCAAAACACAACTGCAGATGGCCTACTCCGTTATCGCTGGTCAAAACTTTGACTACGCCACAGCCATCTTTGAAGACCTGAGGTCGAGATTAGAGAAGCCTGAACGAGATCCCAAGATCTCGTACGTACGTTTCATATGTACGTACATCAAGTTCCTCTATCCCAACACCTATCCCACCAAAGATGATGGCACCTTTGCCAGGGTAGGTCAACGATCACTGGAGGTAAAGCCACTCGCCGACGAGGTAAGTATCTCTCTCCTTCGCTCTCGTCTCTCTCTCCATTCTTCTTCATCTTCAGCGACCACGCAGACGGTTCCTTCGTCTGCTATCCCTGTCGCTACCACTACTTCTAAACGACCATCAGCTAGTCCGATTGGTCCTTCCAAAAAGGCCAAAAAGACTAAGGAAAGTACACCCTCTAGTACTATACCTGAGGGAGCTTCTCAACAAGCTACCTTAGATGCATTTGTGGGTCTTTCCTCCACAACTTCAGCAGTCACTCATACTGCCGTGTCAGCGATCTCGCTCGCTGTCACATCAACAGTAACCCCACCTACTATCTCATTCACTGAGATTAACCCCATCCCTACTTCTATCCCCAAAACTCTTCCTTTTTCTACTCATTTGGTCTCTGAACCCGCTACCTCTTCTTCCCTATAGGACCTGAACATCAAACTTTTGAGGAATCTATGCAGTTCTACAAAATGTTTGATACGTCAGGTACACCTATAATCCTAAACACTTCTCTCCCCCCCTCTCCAAATAAGCCCATATCTGAACTAACATTATTTTCAGGTCCTAGCTTGGCGTCTGTTGACACGCATGTCAACAGTCTGGGAGAAAAGGTGGACGCACTCACCAACACCATAAATGAAACCACCAGCGCCGTCAATCAGGCTGGTGAGGAGCTAAAGAAGTTGACCGCCACTTGCTCATCTAAAGTTGAGAACTCACAACTTTCAGCTGTTGAAGAACAAGTCGTCCAACTCAGAGAGTCCTCTCAACTCTTTCAAGGGCGACTTGAGTCTCTTACCGCTGAAGTTCAGGGTCTCTCTTCAAAGGTTGACCTCTGCACGTCCCTTCTTCAGCAAATTTTACAGAAAGTGAATGCACCAGCTCCAGTGCTGCCTCCCTCCTTCACTGAACATGATCGTACCAACCTCAACATCGCTGTGGAATTCATTCATGATGCCACGCGCGACATCCCTGCGGTTGAAGACCGGATTAAGCGTCTGGAGGCTGACGTCCAAGTGCTAAAAGCTTCAACAGCTACTCCAGCAGCTGAACAATCCCCTACCACTGATAATGACAAAGTGGGGGAGAAAGCTGAAGAAACTTCTATTGCTGCTGCTGGGGAAGCTAAGACTCCAAAGGAACCTCCCTCTCAATCTGAGGGGGAGAAGGCAAAAGAATCCTCATCTATTCACTCTATTCTCTTTGAAGAGGATGAGGAAGAAGACGATGAAGAGGAAGATGATCTAGATTTTGATGATCAAGAAAAGGATCAGCCCTCCGATGACGACGACGACGATGAAGACCAATCTATGTGGTTCTCCAAGCCGAACGTTGCATAAGGTACAACTTCGCAAGAAGTTGTCAAAGCAGGGGTGAGAGGTGATACATCTTCAAGTGTTCCTTCGCAAAGCAAAGACAAGCAACCGATCGCTGAAGAATGCTTGAGGACTGGATCACAATCTGAGGGGGAGCATCCTTCTCAGGTATGTCTTTCAATTGTACCACTCTCCTACTCTTTCCAAACCTCTATTTCCTTCTAGACTTTATCTCTCTCTTTCTAAAAATACACTTATCCCTTCTTTCCTTCTTTTTCTATCCAGACAGTTCTCACCCCTGCTTAAGGGTTCCGAACTACAAATAATTCCAGCTTCTATCGCTGAAGAAATAATCCCAATCTCTATCACTGAGATTGATGATGAAGAAGAAGAAGATTCCCTGACCCATCCAGGAAGGCCCTCTCGACCATCTCATTGGTCAGAGGAAATGGTGAAGAAAAGAGTTGAAATGATCGCTCAACTAGAAAGTCAACGGCTGAAAATTCCTCTTCAAACATCCTTCTCAGAGCTCGACTTCCTAACTAAAGCTGAACTAGAAGAATCTGCCAAAGCTGAGAAACTGATCGCTGAATGCAAACGAGATGCCCAACTCGCTTTAAAGATTCAATCTTCTCAAGTCAAGGACAAAAAGCTGAAAAGCAAACCTGTGGAAGTTCAAGCTGCACTGCTGAAAGAAATTGAAGAGGAACGCTCCAAAGAACAAGAGATCAACGATAGATCTATCGAATGGTGTAAACAGAAGATGGACTATCGTTCTGATCTTCTTCCAATATCAGCCGTGACTATCTCTGGTCGCAAGAAGAAGGATCAACTCTCAGTGACCATGGAGATTACCAGAGAGGATGGAACCCAAAAAGCAATGTACGTATCCAAACTTGAGAGCTTCGGATTTACGGAATGGTTGGAGTTCTGGGATGCGCTGAAGAAATCCAAATCTACATACAGAGGCTACGTTGAAGGACTTCTTGAAGCCCTCATAAATAGAGTCACCTCTGTACTGAAGCTGCCATCTCCTCTTCCTCCCAAATCTTTGAAACTCAAGAGAAAAATTTGGTCCTCCTCCTCTGAAGACGTCGCCATCATCAGGAATGAAACTTCTATCAAATTTTCAAGAGATGCACTGTTTGGTCCTCCTCCCGATCTTTCAGTTCTGGATCTATCTCTGCCTCCTGGTGGTCCTTTCCAAGCTGGTCAAGTAGTTGACAATCCTTATGGAATATTCTTCAGAGATGATGATGAGAAACTTAGATTTCAAAGAATCTCTGAGATTCCTATCTGTCCTCTGAATCATCTCAAGGATCTCTTATGCTTATGGTGTGACTTCTTCCCTGCTGTTGAAAAAATTAAAGAAATTATCAATCAAGAATCTTTGGAACGAAGACAGCAAGGAGAAGAATTACCTGAGTATATGATCAATCCTCCTAAATCTTCTTTTAATAGCTGATAGATTAATTTCCTTCTCTGTAATCTGTTAGTTATACTTACAGTAGTTAGTTATTCACTTGTACTTGTAATTTTCTTAGCTTGTAATTCGATCCCTGAATTAAATGAAAACTGCAGTGATGTACTTAACCCTATCAGTACTGTAAAAGATCCCTCAAAATAGTAATTGGGACATGCATTCTATGAGTCCTTTTTATTCCCATATTTTGAATTATAAAGTAATTTTCCTCAGTTACTTTGTCATTATCAAATAGGGGGAGATTGTTGATCCAAACTCTCTCAGTGATTTGATAACGACCCTCTTTTATACTTAGTGAAAATTACGTTATTATATGTATTAGTGTTTCATCATCAGCGATCAGACTGAATCTGTTTAGTTATTGCTGATGACCTTTCTGTAAACATTTAATATGTATGTGTTTCACTTTCAGCAATCAAACTGAGTCTGTTCAGTCATCGCTGATAGTTTCCCATGTAACACAGTTAACGTAATCCCTAAAGACAAGTCTCGCGTCAACATAGTTCATAGCTGAATCGAAGACGAATCCACTGAACAATAGATAAGTCTACTAGTGACCTGATGCGGATATCAGCGAAGACCAGGCGAATCTACTTACGCGAAGAAGCCTGAGGAAAAGCTTCAACGATAGCTGAACTTCTTTATCTCTGAAAGAAGAGATACTCAGCGATCAACGATCACAAAGCTTATGCCTCAAGTTTCCTTTTGTCTTACCTTGCACAACCAGTACGATGTGTCAGAACGGACACGTCTCTGCCACAAATCGTACAACAACTCTGTCAACTACACTGTTCATAAAGCGGCCAAAAGCATGTCTCCAAAAGTAAGACTCCCAAAGCCAATCTATGAACGCCACGTGTAAAGTGCCCTGCCATGCATTTAATGCATAGGGTATAAATAGGAAGCTCACCCCTTCATCTGAAGGTGTGCTCAATCCTTGAACTCCATAATAGAAACCCTTGTTTTCTATCTCTCTTAAAATCCCCCATTCTCTGAATTTCTTGTGCAACCATCTTAGTGTTTCTTAAGTTTGTTTAGATTGAGTCTGTCTTAATCTTATTCTGCAACAAACTTGTAAATTGTATTTTGTTTTATCAATAAACAATTTATTAAACTTTAATTTCTGTGTCAACCCCCCCTTCTACAAACTTGTTTAGCACCTTCGGGACCAACAGTTATCGACCACAACAAACGGTACAAACACCATAGCATACCTATTCGAACATAACAAAAACAACAACAACAAACAATTATCAAAACAAACTAAACAATAATATGAAAAAAATGAAAAGGTGAATATTCATACTTGTTTGTGCGGAAGGTTGCATCAAAAGATATAACGTCCCCGAACTCTTGATAATTCATTCTTGCGATCTCGTCAGCCCAGAAAATAGTTATTAACTCCTTTTCATTACACTTAAACTCGTAAAAAAACTCAGGACATGCTTTCTGCCTACCCACCATGGTGTTCACCAACATTTGCGCATCCTTGTTGCTGACAAACGTCACCATATCACGTTTAAAATTCTGAAAATCTTTGACCGTCCCACCCGATTCATTTAAACACCCCTTCATTGCACTACGCATCTTATGAGATTTAGAAATACCTACTTTGGTTGTAGTAGCATTATAGACACTCAATTGGTCTGTGAATGTTAGACCACGTTTCGCTTGTGACAAAGACATCTCATTCCAATCAAACAATAAGTGATTATGCTTCTAAATAAACTTGTATACCTCGCACCGGGATCTATCCTTCACATAATGAATCTTAAAACAAGCTAGACATCCACACCTCTTCAAATTTGAATTTCTTTGACGACGTCCTCCACCATTTGCCGCCAAAGAATCATACAACTTCTCAGAAGGTATCCCCTGCTTACTACAAACAAAAAACCTAGCAGTTATTTGACCTTTAGCATTTTTCTTTTTGTTAGAAAGTCGGATATCAAACCCTGCCTCCTCGGCATATTTTCTATAAACTTTCTCGGCAATCTCAATGGATGGATAATAATCACCAATCTTAGGCGTAATCAACTCATCAACATACGATACATAATATTTCGTGCCACCAGGTGATTCTTCAACATTGGGAGCACTTTGATCTACAACAAAGTGAAGTAATATTATGTTTAAAATTACAAACCACAAAAAAAAAACACAGGATTAAAGTAAGAGGAAAGCAAAATTCAATACATATGTCATGAAATACAATCAAATCATTTGAAAAGTAAAAAAAAACAATACTGCCATCCAATTCATTGACAGAATAATTAATTAAAGTATCCTATTATAATTATTCCTTTAAAGAATGTAATGCATTAAACATGAGTCATCTCAAATTAAAACAGTATCATTTAATGAATGAACCCTATTTTCATACGCGACAACAACATGAAAAATATAATCTATCATCTTGTAAAATTTAATCCATGCTACGAGTTCATATCTATGTTAATACATGAAAATATGAGTCATGCATAATTCATAATGAATCGTAATTCATGCAACGAGCTTCTCATACAAATTACAATCTCATTTACTAATATGAATTCATGATTTAAACTTCACGCAGAAACATACACCTCATAAAATCAACAGAATAACACTTGAATCATACATAATACCATATGAACCGAAAATCATGCAATGAGATTCGAAACAAAACTACAACATCACATGCAAAGTACAACATAATTTATTAATATGAATTCATGATTTAAACTTCATGCAGAAACATACACCTCATGTAAATCAACATAATAACAATTGAATCATGCATAATACCATATGAACCGAAAATCATGCATAATACCATATGAACCGAAAATCATGCAACAAGATTCAAAACAAAATACAACATCACTTATTAATATGAAATCATCATTCATACACCATTCATAAACTCACCCACTGTTTCTAGCCACAATGAATTAAAAAAAAATCAAACAACACATTTCTCCGATAAATTAAAAAAAATATATATTAAAAAAAACACACCTTCTTCGACAACGTCATCATCAACAAAACAGTTGTCAACACGAAAAAATTCAACCGACTTGGAATCCCCGTCCAAAACTTCGACAGTACTACATTTGAGGGAATCAAACGCCAACGGGGCTTCTTTTGTAGCATCCGATCCAGATTGCATCCGCCGATCTTCGCCGATAACACCGTCACATATAGAATGATCGTCAACTACAAAATCTGCCCGAAACTCTTGACTTTGATCCAACGAAACTCCATCAATGAAGTTCGATTCACTCTCATGTTGCGAATACATTGAATGACAAAAGACCAATGAAGTAACCTGCGTGTTGATACAACCAAAGATGAAATCTGGGAGACGATGAATGCTACAAATGGGAAACAATAAAAATATTCAATATACATATTAAGGAAACGCAATCAAACTGTAATAATAACATATCATAACCTCCCTAAAATAATTGCTACATTTATGGTAATTAATGATATATTAAGATTTAAAAATAATCAACCTATTTTGTGAAAGACGAATCCACCCCTAGGAAATTATATTAAAGAAATTAAAAATTAAAATATAAAATGATGAGATGGATGGTCAAGATCATGGTTGCAAGGGTTGTAACCTTTTTAAGGGGTGCAACATATCCCTTGCCTATACATATACATATATATATATATATATATATATATATATATATATATCTTGATCACCTGATAAGTTTGACCTATTTTCCTACTTTATTATTTAAGAGAGTTTTGATTAATATTCTTTATATGGGTTTTGATAAAGTTATTGTTGACAAAACTTTGGCCATGATTATATGTTAACATTGGATTGATGGATATGGTTGATGAACTCACATGTTTTAGGGTTTTGGACCTAAAATGGGATTGGAACTACTTGAGGACTTATACATGTATTTTACTTGATGTGAATTATGTATAATGTTGGATGTTATATATATTGGATGAACCATGAGTAAGCACTAGGAGGATGTAGTCTTAGGGGGCCACCATGACGGTATGTACCTAGACCCCCACCATTTGGAGTAATGCCTGGGAGGTAGTCTTCAAATGTGCCAGGCCTTCGAGATGTTACTCATGCGAGTGAACATCAAGGTACATTGACTTGAGGTGAAACTCTTTGGTGTGATAGGTCTCCCCTATTGATTCCTTTATGACTCTTGTTGCCTATAATTGTTTATATGATTATGCCATGTTATGTTGGTGATTTATAGCAAAACACACATATAAAACATATATATATAAACGCAGCGGAAATAATTCCCCAAAATGAATCAACGTATTGCCAATATGATTAAACGAAAAATACAAATAACGGTATACCTTTGTAGCCTGATTTGTAGACAAATTAGATCCGCTTGTGTGTTCCTTTGAAACCAAGTATTCAATGGTGAATACCTCTAAAGTAGTCCACACTACACTTCCTTGATCACCACCGGATGCTAGTCCTCCTTAGTAACGATCTTAGAGCCTCGATTAACCAAGAACCAAGCTAGATGATCAAAGGGAAAAAACCTTAGAGAGAGAAAGGGGGCGCCGATTTTGGGAGAGAGAAGGAGAGATTAGGGTGAGCCCTAATTGGTTTATTTGATATCCTTATATAAATAAACCTTAAAGCTTCCTTGGGCTTTTAATCGTTCTCTCTTCTAAATCTTTATGGGCCCAGTATTAAATTAAGTATAATAGGCTTGCTATTAACTTAAATCTAATACAAACCCAATAAGCCTAATTAAATGTTAGTGCCCATTTAATTACCCCACGTTACTTAGGTTATATATATAATGTAAATACAATAATTACATTATATATTAAATGGTATCTCAATGTATATGTGTGTGACCCTATAGGCCCCACGTGTGTCTAGCCATATAATTATCTATTGTGACACGAGCATATTCCAACAACTCCCACTTGCGCACGTTATAATAACAAGTAATCATACAAGCAAAGGTTAGCGTCTAGCAACACACCAATGCCCCTAGAGACACATGAGGTTAGTTTCTTAAACGTCTTGTTTTAAATGGTTTATTAAATCAGTCATCCCTTTATTACAGATACCTTGTTGAATACTAGACATGGATCATATGTCATTCTAATTGTTCAACGATTATGTTTCTCGATCTGTTTGGTGAATTAGATTACCAAATTTAATCAAGCATCATCTTAATTACATTTGGGTACGGCCGTACAAACATCTATTCAATTCATCGAGGGGCCCAGTAGTATCTAACTCTATTACCTGTAGAGGAACAAATCCCATTTTGACTGAACGTGTCTGTCATGTGCTTCATATCACTCCTGAAGATGATTTTTATAACAGCCTTATTCAGGACAACGTTTAACCATTTCAAAACCGACATTCCACCCACACAAACCTGCTTGCATCTCAAGTCTAAGGACAAGTGACATAACCATCTGCGAGATTCACTGGTGACGCCGATCCATACAGTGAACTGTCGTAGGTTGGGTCAGTCCAATGTTCATCACCAATGAACAATATGTGAGTTTGGTAGCATCATCACCAATACGCTCACATTTGCCTAAACTCGATGATACTCCCGTATCATCAACTGACAATGGAAAATTTAGAACAAATAATTTATTCATGGATTAAACATGCAAATATAGAACACAGTTGATATAAATGAAAACGATCATACCTAGTACATCAATTCATTGTGAAATAAAAATTGTTCAACGTTCCAATCATTCAAATACTAAAACAGATCTACATGAGACTACTAGCTGGTCTAAGTCCAATGTTCCTAGCATGTTCGATATGTTTGGTACAAGACATTAGTTTCGTAGAGGGATCAACTAAGTTGTCATATGTGTGAACTTTGAGAAGACGAATTTCACCCATCTCGATAACCTCTCGAATGTAGTGAGTCTTCCTTCGAAAGTGTCTGGCGCCCTTTTGAACTCCAGGTTCGTTGGCTATGATAATGGCACCAGAATTATCGCAGTACATATCCATGGGTCTTTCATTACTGGGGACAACCCCAAGCCCATAAATGAATTTCCGTATCCAAAAACCTCCATTGTAGCTTCGGAAGCAACTATGTATTCAACTTCTGTAGAAGACATCGCATTAGTGCTTTGCTTAGCACTCTTCCAGTCAACAACGCCTCCGTTCATGACGAAAACGAATCCAGTCTGAGATCGAGTTGTTATCCCAGTTTAATCTAGTTGGTAAACAATCAATCAAGTAATCAAGCAACACAATAATAATCAAGAGATATAAAAATCAGAGTAACATACCAATCCCTTGAATAAACAATGAAACCTTTGAGTGTTCTTGATACCCTTGAATACAGAGAAACCTTTCTACCTTTCTAATATGATTATGATAATAATTATGAGGATTCTAACCTAAAATCTAATAAACCAAAACATTAAATACCCAGGCTTTAGGCCTAACGGGCTTAGCTAAAAGCTTAACGAGCTTGAGGCCCAACAGTTAACAACTATTAGATTATTACATAATAAACCCTCTAATTAACTTTATCACAATTGCAGTTTAAACCCTTAACTTTAACATTAATCTTGAATACAATTATTTGATCCAACAATCTCCCCCTTTGGATTCAAGATTAAATTTTTTTTTTGCAATTGTCTTCGGGTCTTCTCTTGTCTTCACTTATCTTCAGATATGTCGTTGATCGCTTCAAAACTTTAAAAACTTTAAAATCTTTAAAATCTTTGAAATCTTCAGATCTTCAGATTGTATTCTCCCTTTTTGTATCTTCTCCCCCTTTTTGAGAGTGGTGATAATCAACATCATCAAAACTTGGCAAAACAATCTCCCCCTTATCAAGACAATCTCCCCCATTGTGTATGATCACGTAAGCACAATCTTCATCATATAACGAGCCCTGTATGGAAATAAGAGCAGTCTCTCCAAATGGAAAGAGTGATTATCTCAATCTTTTCAGATTCAAATAAAAAGTAGTAACCATTCAAATCTTTTCAAATTCAAACAGTTAATAAGTGTAACCCTGAATCAACAAATGACTCAGTTAGAATGTCTGTCAATGACACAAAGTCACTGAGTAACACAAAGTTACTATATAAGGAGCTGGTTTGATGTAGATTCCCCAGGTCTTCCATTCAATCATCGAATAACACATGGTTATCTATGAACGTTCTGACAGAAAACAAATTTCTGTGTGCTCGTGCATGTGTAGGAAATAATTAAGCACAAATGTTTGCTTTTCATTTTAGGCTCAAAGTATGTAAACTTGTTGAGACAACAACAAATTATACAAAGACTCAATGTGCATGAGAAAGGGTTCGAAGGTGGGGCAACTTTCCTTCTTTTTCAATATTAGTATCTTCCAAATGAAGAACCAATAGCATATGTGCTGCGTCCCCAGAAAATGTGAAACATTCTCTTTTTGAGAAAAGAATGAGTAGCTGGTGAGGTTGTATGCAAGAGATGGCATGGGCTAGTTGCCTATTTCAATGATGGTCACCAAAGAATGTGAACCAATCAGATTATGTGGCTGCCCGGCTCAGAAAGAAGTTTGGTGCAAAGTTTAATATTCTTTTACTTTGTTCTCTCACCCTCTTTCTTTTAATGCTCACGTCTAACCAATCTCTCTTTTCCATTTTACCTCTTCACACACCATCACTCAATTCTTTTTACCCTTCTCCCCTCAATCTCTCAGGGAATACTTCCTGGGTAGGAAACACTGGTTATCGTGAATCCATGGAAGTTCTGATAAGTTCTCACACTGAATCCCATGTATTTTCCTAAAAAGAACATGCTGTTCAACAGGTTATTGTACATGTAAGCACAAATACCACTTGTTACATGAAGAATAAAAATATTCGGAGATGTCAAAACAGAAGATGTTTGACGATGCAATTCTCCCCCTCAAACTAAAAGAGTTTGACGATTTAAGCTCTTAAGGAGTTTTCAATTAAGCTTATAGACGATTTGTCATGAAGAATACTATGCTGGAGAATCAAAAACGAATGTTGTTTATATGAACAATATATAAACATATGTTCAATGAAAGCACATGAAATGACGTTTGATTCAATCAACAGTGAATACAAAGAACGTGAGTATTACCATAGAAAGATTTAACTTTTGATACATGGTAATAACAAAGTCAAATAGAATGTGCTGAACCGTTATGTGTATGAATACTTGACAAAGTATATTGACAAGATAAAACACAAGTATTTATCTTTAAGAACACACGGTCAGATAAACATTTAAGTATCCAAAAATCTGTTAATATCACTGTTGGGTCTGAAATATGCCAAACATGGTTACTACTTCTAGTTCAACATGGTTACTACTTCTGAAGTTAATATTCATCATAGTTACTACTTCTGAAGTTAATATTCATCATGGTTACTACTTCTGTGATTAATGTTGCCAGTTGTAGTTAATGCTGCTGGAACAAAGTTAATGCTGCTAGAAGAAAACAGTTAATACTTCTAGTTAGTACTTCTGTTATTAATGCTGCTAGTTGATGATTAATGTTGCTCAACAAGATTAGTACTGCTAGTTCAAAGTTAGTACTGCTTGAAGAGATTAATGCTGCTGAGCATGGTTAGTACTGCTAGAGTTAATACTGCTCAGAGTATTAATGCTGCTGAAGAATAATGCTGCTTATGTGATAAAGAATTCGCATGGAAGGATGACAGCTGGATGGACTGAAGATTATGGAAATATTGGAGATAATGATGGAAGATATTCTGAAGATATTTTATTAATTGTAATTAGCTTTTATCTTCAGTATATATATATAGTATTGTTTAGAATAGTTTATCATTATTATTATTTATTCATTCTAAGTTTTTGTTTAGAGAGAATCAACCTCAAGGTATAGATCCTAATTCTAGAGAAGTAGAATTCGTCTTGAAAGAGTCTGTTCTTCAAGATTGAGGTTGAGTGTGTAATCTTGTGATTTTAATCATTCAATACAAGTTTACAAGTTGTTAATCATATACTGTTTTGGTTTACTGTTTTATTGAATATCAAAGTGTTATTCCGCAACTTCTTTGATATTAGTTTCTGAGAATTTATTCTTGTTAAGAATTCGATCCTGACAAGTGGTATCAGAGCAAGTATTCTCAGAAACCTGCAATCATCATTCTTCCTTGAAATCAGAAATCATCAATGGCTAAAGTTTCAGATTCTTCAAGCACAGAAATCCCCACAGAGGTAATGTCTAATCTTTGCTCTAAAACTTGTATGGAAACTGTTAAAATGTACAGGGATCACAACCAGACAATGAGTGATGACCTTAAAAGATTAGAGAGAGATATAAAAGACTATGTAAGAATTGTTGAGAGTTTTGAGGAACAGATCAAAGTTTTCCAAGCCAATGAACTTCAACATTCTTATGATACAAATTACTGGAAGTGGGAGAAGAATGACCTAGAACTTCAGCTGAAAAGGTCTAAAGAGGAGAATGAGAAGATAAAGAGTGAGTTTGAGAAAGCCAAGCTGGATATTGAGAAATTTTCCAATGCTTCTAAAGCAATGGACTCTTTGCTCCAAACTCAAATCCATGACAAACTTAGAAGAGGAATAGGCTATAACACCACACCACCACCATACAACAACAATTACATCCCTCCTATATCAGACTTGCTAGAGACCAAGAATAGGAAGGAATTGTCTGATGAAGCCACTAAGGTAGATTCATTAGACAAAGTGGTGGTTGAAACAGACTCTGAAGAAGAGAACTCTAATGATAAGAGTAAGGAGAACACTGTAGGTGGTGAGATTCCTCTAGAAAATCACATTATCACCAATGAGGGATGTGGAAAGACTTGGGTCAAATCTAAGGACATAGAAAAGACAGAGGGAAAGTCTGGTAAGGTCCACTACAAACAGACAACAGTTGTGAATCCTGTCCCTTGCAAACAGTGTACTTGCAATAAATCTGATCCCCAAAAACATGATAAAAGGAGGGGAAATCAAAGAAACTGGAATAATCAGTGGGCACAAAAACAAGGGGTTGATCTGAGTAAAATCAATAGACCAAAACCTTGTTTTATCTGTGGAAAGCTTAATCATGTTGCCAAATACTGTTATTACAATCCTATCAACCAAAGAGTTAATTTTCAAAGACAAACTCAAAACTCCTTTGGTTATAGGAAGCAAGGAAGGAATCAAATGGCTAAGAACAGAGCACCTAAAAAGTCTCATGTTCAAAATAAGTTTGCTAAACCAAAGAAACATACTCCAAATAAGCCAAGGAGTAATTTAAAGACAAAGAAAGCAAACAACTTTGTTCAAGTTTGGGTTCCAATTGCAAAGAAACCTGTTAGTACTGCTATCCCAGATAGTACTGCTAACAAGAATAGTGCTGCTAACTTGATTAGTACTGCTAACCAAGTTAGTACTGCTAACAAGGATAGTGCTGCTTCTAGTAGTAATGCAGCCAAGCCTATAATCTTGACAAAGTACTCCAGTCATGAGATTCCTAAACAACTCATTCAGACCAAATTGACAGATTATATTAATGAGAAAGGTCAACCCAAGACCACTTTGGCTTGGGTTCCATCAAAGACTAACTGATTTATCAAGTGTGCAGGGCAATCAAAAGCTCAAGAGGAAGAGCATTTGGAATGAAGATAATGGTTGCTCTTGGCACATAACAAGGAACATGGATTGCCTTCAAATTCTTCAAAAGATTTGATGGAGGACATGTTACTTCTGATCCAGCAGAAGGTAAGAAAAGTGTTTCAGGTTGCTAATACTGAAAGGTAGTTAGTACTTCTAGTTCAGTGAATACTGTCAGACTGTGTTAATGCTGCTGGTATGTGTTACTACTGCCAGTCTGTGTTAATGCTGCTGATAAGTGTTACTACTGCTAATGTAAGTTTTCTATACCTAAAATGATCTTCAATAATTTAATGTCAAACCTGGATATCAATCAAAAAGCTTTTATCTGTATCAAAGGTTTGTACAAGAAGTACTTAATAATGAATTGACGGACATACCTCACTTTGATGAGGTATATGTACCTAAACCCCCTAAAGGCAAGGTCTTTTCAATCATGAAGAGATCTGCTAAGGACTCGGAAGGAGTTGACACACCATTGTTCTCTACAATGATGGTGATGTCCCACAATCAAGAAGGTAAGACATCAGGGTCAAAGCCCTCATTAGACCAACCCACTGATGACCTATCCACACCTTCCACTACAAAGCATAAATCTTCGGATTCCTTTTGTCAAACCAACATTCCCCATTACCATACTATATAAGGAAAAGATACAGAAGGTTCCTTCCCTTCTTGTATCTTCAACCTCAAAACCTACAAGCCCTCTGATGGAGCATTTTTCATCAGAGAATATCCAAAGGGAAACCATAGAGGTGTATCCCAACCTCAAGAAGGTGCTCAATAAGGAGATGCAAGAGCATATGGGTTGTAAGGCTCACACTACTGACTTTGCACAAAGTGCAGGACAGGACAGTGTGAACATATCTAAGACCTTCCCCATGGCAACTTTAGATGAGTAATTATCTAAAGGTCCCAGGTGCCAAGAAACCAAGGGAGTAGAAGGTGCTTCTGCTAGGCAGAAGATCTCTACTAAAAGATCCAAGGATTCTTCAAAGGTGGTAAACACACCTAAAGGAGGTGAGGACAGTTTAACTACAAAAAATTGATGGATACACTTGGTACAATTAGTCTGAAAGTTCACAATCAAATTATGGAGATAAAAGAGATGAAAAGGTGATCACTTCTTATCACTAGCAGATAGATCATATCAAGAAGTTGGTACTGAAAAAGAAGAAAATTAAAGTTTGTATTGATATGAAATCTTATTTTGAGGGGGAGATAAGTGAAGAAGCTGAAATAAAGCAGTAACTACATCAGAAACAGAAAAGAAGATAACAGCAGAAACTGAATCAAGAAGAACTAGTAATTGCAGAAAGTTTTGAAATTATCATAAAGACCTTATGTTGAAGAACTTAACTTCTCAGTTTTGAAAAGTTAAGTTAGGGGGAGATTGTTGGGTCTGAAATATGCCAAACATGGTTACTACTTCTAGTTCAACATGGTTACTACTTCTGAAGTTAATATTCATCATAGTTACTACTTCTGAAGTTAATATTCATCATGGTTACTACTTCTGTGGTTAATGTTGCCAGTTGTAGTTAATGCTGCTGGAACAAAGTTAATGCTGCTAGAAGAAAACAGTTAATACTTCTAGTTAGTACTTCTGTCATTAATGCTGCTAGTTGATGATTAATGTTGCTCAACAAGATTAGTACTGCTAGTTCAAAGTTAGTACTGCTTGAAGAGATTAATGCTGCTGAGCATGGTTAGTACTGCTAGAGTTAATACTGCTTAGAGTATTAATGCTGCTGAAGAATAATGTTGCTTATGTGATAAAGAATTCGCATGGAAGGATGACAGCTGGATGGACTGAAGATTATGGAAATATTGGAGATAATGATGGAAGATATTCTGAAGATATTTTATTAATTGTAATTAGCTTTTATCTTCAGTATATATATATAGTATTGTTTAGAATAGTTTATCATTATCATTATTTATTCATTCTAAGTTTTTGTTTAGAGAGAATCAACCTCAAGGTATAGATCCTAATTCTAGAGAAGTAGAATTCGTCTTGAAAGAGTCTGTTCTTCAAGATTGAGGTTAAGTGTGTAATCTTGTGATTTTAATCATTCAATACAAGTTTACAAGTTGTTAATCATATACTGTTTTGGTTTACTGTTTTATTGAATATCAAAGTGTTATTCCGCAACTTCTTTGATATTAGTTTCTGAGAATTTATTTTTGTTAAGAATTCGATCCTGACAATCACAGATATTCTCCCCCTTAAATCACTATTGGGTTTTTTTTTTTAAACAATAAATAAGGAAATAAAGCATATAAAAAATAGATAGAGCACTGAAGTGCGGGTTCTAATCCGATGTGATTAGAAGCCATAGTCACTTGAACCAACCTGCATAAGTGAAAGAAACAATGGTAATCATTTATGAAAATGATTCCTTTCTCGTTAACAACAGTTGGAAAATAATCACACACTCAATATTTGGAATACTCCCCCTTGAATCATGAGTAAGGTTTAAGACATGTTCAACATACCAAGTTTGCTGATTAGAAATTGAAATCGCTTTTCATCCAATGGCTTGGTGAAAAGATCAGCTAACTGGAAGTCAGTTTGAACAAAGTGCATTTCAATATTACCTTTTTCTACATGATCCTTGATGAAATGATAGCGTACATCTATATGCTTGGTCTTCGAGTGCTGTACCGGATTAGCAGTTATAGATATTGCACTCTTGGAATCACAATAAATCGGAACGCGCCTGTAGTTGTATCCAAAGTCCCTTAACTGTGTCGTCATCCAGAGGATTGAGAACAGCAGCTAGCAGCAGCTACATACTCAGCCTCGGTAGTGGATGTTGAAACACAGTTTTGTTTCTTTGAAGTCCAACTCACAAGTTTGTCACCTATGAATTGACATGATCTAGAGGTGCTTTTCCGGTCTAGCTTACAACCTGCATGATCAGCATCTGTAAAGGCAGTTAGTTCAAAACGAGAATCCTTTGGATACCAAAGGCCTAGATTAGGAGAACCTTTGAGATATCTAAGGATTCGCTTAACAGCAGTTAAGTGCGACTCTTTAGGATTAGACTGATATCTCGCACAAAAACATGTGGCAAACATTATATCCGGGCGACTGGCAGTTAGATAAAGTAAAGATCCAATCATGCTACGATACACCTTTTGATCAACAGGCTTCCCGGAGGGATCCGCGTCTAAGAGTGTACCAGTAGCCATTGGTGTTTTCATGACTGAACTATCTGACATATTGAACTTTTTCAAAATATCTTTTATATATTTAGCTTGATTAATAAATATGCCTTCGGGTAATTGCTTTACTTGTAGACCAAGAAAGAAATTTAATTCACCCATCATCGACATCTCAAACTTTGTTTCCATTATCTTTGAAAAGTTCTTACAAAATTTTGGATTTGTCGACCCAAATATTATGTCGTCAACATAAATCTGAATAAGAATCAAGTCATCACCTTGCCTTTTAAGAAATAAGGTTGTATCTACTGTACCTTTCTTGAAACCAGAAGCAAGTAGAAATTTAGTGAGAGTTTCATACCAGGCTCGCGGTGATTGTTTAAGACCATAAAGCGCTTTGTCTAAAACATAGACATGATCAGGGTGATGAGGATCAACGAAACCTTCAGGTTGAGCCACATAGACCTCCTCATGCAGAACGCCGTTCAGGAAAGCCAACTTTACATCCATCTGATAGACTGTAAAGTTTTTGTGCGCTGCATAGGCTAGAAAGATTCTGATGGCTTCGATCTTTGCAACCGGGGCGAATGTTTCATCATAGTCAATGCCCTCTTGTTGACAATACCCTTTGGCGACCAAACGAGCTTTGTTTCTCACGACTACTCCAGCTTCGTCTTTCTTATTTCTGAACACCCACTTTGTTCCAATAACGGATTTACCTTTAGGTAGTGGGATCAAGCGCCATACCTTGTTCCTTTCGAATTGTAGAAGCTCGTCTTGTATAGCAGAAATCCAGAAAGGATCACGTAGAGCTTCAGCCGCTTTCTTTGGCTCTAAGGAACTGAGGAAGCTTGAAAACATGCAGAAGTTAGCTGTTGCAGATCTTGTTGTGACACCAGATTATACTTCACCTATCACGTTTTCCAGGGGATGATCCTTAGTCCAATGATGTGTGCTTGGTAGTGCATCAACTGCTTGTTGCGTATTTGATGCATCGTTGTCATCTTGTACGACAGGTTGCTCCACAGATGTACTCGGGACATCTTGTACTGGTGTTTCTGACACTGAAGCTTCTGGACTAGCGGTTGAAGTGCTCGGGACTTCGTTTCCAGATGAACTATCTGTAGAGACAGATTCAGTATTAGTAGAGTCAGAAACTAACGGTTTAGTTGTACCTGATGGAGTTGAAGTGTCAGTGACTTCGTCGGAAGGTCTAGGCATGTCTTCAGAGATAGTAGGGACCTCCGAGTTTGTACCACTTGTTATTGATGTTGATATGCCTTTTTCAAAATCTGCACATATATCATCAAAGGCATCAATAAACAATAAATCTAACTCAGATGAAGTAGAGTTAGAGTTTGAAGAAGATGATCCTGTTATAGCTGGTTCTATTCTTGCTTGAATAGAAGCTTTGTCGTTAAGACCGAGTTCTGAACTGTTGTGTCCAGAAGTCCTTGTAGAATTCTCATCAAAGGAGACATTCATGCTCTCAACAACCGTCTTAGTTCGAATAATGTAAATTCGATAAGCTTTGGATGTCAGAGAGTATCCAACGAGATATCCTTCATCCGCTTTCTTATCAAATTTTGATAATCCTTGACGCTCTTTAAGAATATAGCACATGCAACCAAAGACACGAAGAAATTTGATATTAGGTGTACGATTGTTGATTAACTCATATGCTGTTTTATTAAATCGCTTGACCACAATGGTACGGTTCTGTGTAAAACATGCTGTAGCGACTGCCTCAGCCCAAAGGTACATGGGTAGATCCGAGTAAGCAAGCATAGTACGAGCTGCTTCAACCAGAGTGCGGTTCTTCCGTTCAACAATGCCGTTTTGCTGCGGAGTGTAGGCGGCGGAGAAATTATGTGAAATACCCACGGAAGTAAGATAACTCTTCAGGGTGTCATTCTTGAACTCCATGCCATTATCACTGTGAATGGTTCTTACTGGCAGTTGAAGACGTACTTGAATACGCTTGATGAAAGCGATAATCAACTCTGGCGCATCTGACTTGTTGCGAAGAAACTCTAGCCATGTATACCTTGAGTAGTCATCTATCATTACCAACACATATTTCTTTCCGTTGATAGATGTTGTGCGCATTGGGCCACAAAGATCCATATGTAGAAGTTCCAGTACAGATGAGGTCGATGATTCAGCTTTGGACTTGAAGGAGCTACGCTTCATTTTGCCCAACTCACATGCGGAACAGAGTGAGTCTTTTTCGAACCTCATCTCTGGTAGACCTTTGACCAGACCTTGTCTTTGTAGCTTTGCTATAGATCGGAAATTCTGATGAGACAAGCGTCGATGCCACGTCCACGATTGTGCTTTAGAAGCTTTGGCTAGTAGGCATACTGGACGTGTGGCAGACAGTGTAGGGAAATCTACATAGTATAGATTTCCATGGCGCTCAGCTTTGAAGACTTCGTAACCATCGTGATCTTCTAGATAGCAATGAGTGGTTGTGAAGCGGACTTGATATTGCATCTCATAGAAGTGACTGGTACTGAACAGATTGTGATCAAGTCCTTCAACATATAACACTTTTTGAATCTTCACAACACCGTTATCGAGCATTCCATATCCTCTGACGTGGCCTTCGGCTTCAGAATTGGCAAATCTAACTGCTCCGGCAGGCTCCTCCACATAGTTATGCAAGAGGTGCTTGAATCCTGTCATGTGGCGTGAACATCCAGAATCTATTACCCACAATCGACAGGCCTGCAAAAGAGACAATTAGTTTTGCTTAGGCACCCATATCAGGATGGGTCCTTCGCGGTTAGCATCAAGCAACTCAGGAATATCATCAGGTTTGACTTTTGCTCGCCATTCATAACGCGGTTTTGGAATCCATTTCCAAACCATCTTAACATCTAATTCCTGAAAGTGCTTTTTAGAAGTAGGATTGGCAACCTTAGCTCGATACACTTTGGGTTGTGCAGAAGAATTAGAATTAGACTTAAAAGTTCAGCTTAGCATTGCTTTTATTCTTTTTGGACTTAGGAGGGGAGTAGTATTTGAATGAATTATCCCAACAGTGTTTGCAATAAAGATTCTTTCGAGCAAAATTCATAAACTTAGATTTATCGGAACAAATCTTACATTCATGTTTATCAAAAGAAGTACTATTCAAAATAACACTGTCTGTAGGACAACTACTAGAATTCAAACTATTCTTTTTATTCAAACTAAGATCTTTATTCTTCTTACTCCTTCCAACTCCATTTCCTTTTATATCTGAAACAGAAACAGGAACCTTGTTAGTCTCTAACTTAGAAGGTGGTTCTTTTCTAGTGCTCTTTGAAGTCTCACCCTTTTCAAAAATACTCGGTGGATATTCAGGACAATCAGAGTAAACAACTGTAGGTTTTGCAGGAGCATCAAATTCTGGATTGGTTCTTACCTTCCAGCTTGGATCATTGAACATCTGTTTATCACTTGAAGCATTTTTAAACATAGTAACTTTCAAATCATTGATCTCTATGCAAAGCTCTTGATTTACTTTTAAAGACTTTTCAAGTTTATGTTTGAGATCAAAGTTTTCATCTTCAACCTCATCAAGAGACTGTTGCAACAAATCGATTTGCTTCATCAATTCAGATGTATGATCATTCACAGAATTTGATCCCTTTGAATTAGAAACAGGATCAGAGTCTGAAGCATTCATCATTTCAGAAAATGTATCTTCAGTCATGGACTCAATAAACTCCGTTTTATCATTTTTAGAACAAGATTCATTTGTGTTAGCAGTTTCTTCTTCAACCTCTTCAACAAGTAAAGGTTTAGAAGCAATGGGATTTGAGACTGATGGCATAGTAGATGGATCAACATCCGATTCATACTCATCATATTTGCATGCAGTCTCAGGTAGAACTGTGTTGGTGCTAACTGATTCTTTGGAAGGTGTGGTAAATAGTGATTCATACTCAGTAAACTCGATCTTTCGAGTCGCATAGCTTTTGTTTAAATCACCATATTGAAAACCAACTGATTTAAAAAGATTTTGAGAATCAGTGTCACCAGACTTGTTCTTTCCCGTTTCTTTTTGACCTTTGGTCTCAGATAAAGGTGTAGGAGTACTTGCTTCAACAAAAGTTGCACGAATGTCAGGAATGGGTCTAATTGCGGAGCCGAATTTATCAAAATTATATAGATGCTCCGGTGCCTTTTTCAAAATTTCGTTAATTGGCACACCCAAACCTGGTTTAAGTTTGTAAAACCTTTCGTCTTGGAGTTTATTGGTCAACAGATTTAATGTCTGTTCAGTCTGACCTCGTTTCATGTTAATGTCCTCCAGTTGTTTTATTTTAGTGTAAGCTTCATTTCTTTCTTTATAACAAACTTCAAATTTGATTTGAAACTCACCCTTTTCAGCATTAAGATTCACAAGATTTGTTTCTAAACCAGATATTTTTTCTTTTAAAGACTCTTTTTCAGCTTTTAAATCATCTTTTTCCTTTTCCTTTTCTTCCACAACAACTTTTAACATAGCATTTTCATCACGAAAGCTTAAAACAGATTGATGTGCAGAGCTAAGTTTGCCTTTCAGTAAAGCAAATTCATCTTTCATGCCATGTATTTGGGCCATTAAAGATTCAATATGTTCATAATTTTCACTAACCTCAGAGTTTACTTCTTCGGATTGTGTCTCAGAGTCTTCATCGTCACCTTCCAGCTTTGCCATGTAAGAAACTTGGGTGAAGTGTGCTTGCTCCTCGTCATCAGAACTTTGGAACAACCAGTTCTCTTCTTCAACCATTAGTACTTTTCCTTCTTCAGCTTTCTTGGCAATTAGTGACTTTCTTGAGTAGTACTCTGAGTTCTTCACTTTCTTGAATTTGCAGTCCCTTGAGAAGTGCCCAAATTTTCCACAGTTGTAGCATCTTCCTGGTTCATCCTTTTGCTCTTCTCGCTTCTCCTCTCTCTTTCCTTCTCTTCTATCTTCCTTCCGATCTTCTCGTCCTTCCTCTCTCCTTCCATGCCTCGGCTTGTATCGCATCTCAGACTTCTCTTTCTTATATCCATCATACTTTGGCTTTGAGTAAAATCCTTTTTTTGCCAAAGCTCTTCTTGAATCGTCGCGTAATGAGAGCCAAGTCTTCAGAGAACTTTTGAATATCTGGATCAGAATCAACTTCCATTTCTTCATCGCTTAAATCAGAGTCAGAGTCAGTAACTTCAGTAACTAGAGCTTTAGATGCCTTTTTCTTCGACCTTGCAGAGGATACAGAACCTTTGCCGGCTATGAGAGCCACATAATCCTTCAGATGATTCGACTCATTGTTAATGGATCTCACCTCATCCTCATGTTGAGCAAGAGTAGAGAAGATATCGGTGACATTTTCTTGAGCCATATTCTTCGACATCTGGAGGTTGATAGCAAAGTTCTTCCATTCTGGATTCAGATTCTTGATGAACTTGTAGTTTATCTCAGAAGCAGATTTGGCGATGTTGTTCCTCCGCAAGTCATTGAGGATAATGTTGTACCTATTGTAGGTATCTAAAAGCAGCTCTCCTTCTTTGGCATGAAATCCCTCGTAAGCATTTATGCACAGATTCTGCTTAGCTTGAATAGAAGCTTCACTTCCTTCAAACTGCCTTGCTAGTTCATCCCAGATTCCTTTAGCAGTACTCTGACTGTCGACACGATTGTAGATGTCGTTTGGAATTGCCATCGTCAGATAGATTAGAGCTTCTTCTTCTAACTTGAGCTGGTCTTTCTGCTTTTCAGTGAAGAACTGAACAGGTTTAGGAATATCTCTGTCAGGGATTTCAGGAGAGGAATCTGTAGCAGGTTGACCCTTTACTGTGATCATTGGAGTTTTGGGACCTTCAATGATTATTGTCATGAACTCTCTGTTCTTGTGATTCAGAAACTGAATCATTCTTGTCTTCCACTGCTGATACTCATTTGCCACGAGGACAGGAGGTTTGACTTGAGAACCCATCGAGAGAAGCTGATTCGACATCTTAGCTGTACGGTTAGTAAATAGACTTTTCTGTACCAAGACAACCAACTAGATGAGATCGTTAGAATCAAAAGTAAAGACTACACTCAAAAAATTTCAGAAAAAATAAATTTCCAAAAATAATCAAATGCAGTCCTCGCACACGGTATAAAGCACTAATATCTATGAATAAAATACTGAAAATTAAGAAGATTTTGATCAAGAGCAAATCTTTGTCCCCCTTCGCAGACTTAGCACGGGGGTCCCGCTACCCGGTTAGCGGGTGGGGTCAAGGGGCAACGCCCTTGCAGGGGTATGGGGGCAGCGCCCCTAGAGAAAAAAAATTTGACAATTAGATACCCTATCACAGTTTGCAAAAATCGACCGGGGATGTGCTTCGAAGAATGAACTGTACCGGTCGAAGGAAAGATCGGAGTAACAAGTATCCGGTCGAATGGCAAGACCGGAGTAACAAGTATCCGGTCGAATGGCAAGACCGGGAATACGAGTATCCGGTCGAATGGCAAGACCGGAGTAACAAGGTATCCGGTCGAATGGCAAGACCAGGATTACGAGTATCCGGTCGAATGGCAAGACCGGGAATACGAGTATCCGGTCGAATGGCAAGACCGGAGTAACAAGGTATCCGGTCGAAAGGTGAAGACCGAAGTAACAAAGTATCGGTCGAATACTAGACCGGAAACCACTAAGGTCCGGTCGATGTACCTACCCGGTCGAAGCAAAGACCGGGGAATGCTAAGGTTTGGTCGAAGGGAATGACCGGAGATCACAACTACCCGGTCGAAGTAAGGACCGATGTTTACAAACTCTCGGTCGAAGACTCAGGTCGAATAACTATCGGTCAAAGCAATAATATTGATAACCACAGTAACAGATATGATCGATTAACTCATAAGACCGATAATCACGATGAATAGACCGAAGAACACGATGAATATCTGGGATTCGTCCGAAACTAAACCCAGAAATTTTAATCGACCGATGAACACAATTAAACCAACAAATAAGCAATCCTTCGATCGAATGTAACCCAAAAACACAAATAATCAAATACTAATCGACCGGATTCGATAACAGATTCATGAAATAGGATGAACAGTACTTCGCATGAATAGTAACTCGATGAACAGTGATTTTCGATGAACAATATTTTTCGATGAACAATATTTTTCGATGAACAGTAATATCATAAAAAATTGATTCTTAGGCTCTGATACCACTTGTTATCCCAGTTTAATCTAGTTGGTAAACAATCAATCAAGTAATCAAGCAACACAATAATAATCAAGAGATATATAAATCAGAGTAACATACCAATCCCTTGAATAAACAATGAAACCTTTGAGTGTTCTTGATACCCTTGAATACAGAGAAACCTTTCTACCTTTCTAATATGATTATGATAATAATTATGAGGATTCTAACCTAAAATCTAATAAACCAAAACATTAAATACCCAAGCTTTAGGCCTAACGAGCTTAGCTAAAAGCTTAACGGGCTTGAGGCCCAACAGTTAACAACTATTAGATTATTACATAATAAACCCTCTAATTAACTTTATCACAATTGCAGTTTAAACCCTTAACTTTAACATTAATCTTGAATACAATTATTTGATCCAACACGAGTGTCATCTCGATCTGTTTCGAAACCAGCATCAGTGTAGCAAGTAACACTGAGCTCTCTTTCTGTATCACCACCATAAACAAGGAACATATCTCTAGTATTTCGAAGATACTTCAATATGTTCTTAACAGCATTCCAGTGACTCTCTCCTGGATTTTGTTGGTATCTACTCGTAAGGTTCTGAGAGAACGCTACATCAGGTCTAGTGCACCTCACTGCATACATGATGGATCCCACAACCGAAGCATAGGGGATTCCCTTCATCCGCTTCACCTCATTAGGTGTGGAGGGTCCCTGAGTCTTACTCAAGTTTACATTGTGTTGCATTGGAAGTTTTCCACTTTTGGAAGCATCCATTCTAAACCGTTTTAGAATTTTGTCAATGTATGCACTTTGACTTAAACCAATTAACCACTTCGATTTATCCCTATAGATCTTGATTCCTAGGATGTACGTCGCTTCGCCTAAATCTTTCATGGCAAAGCATTTTCCAATCCAGGATTTGACATCTTGTAGCATTGGAATGTTGTTCCCCATGAGTAATATGTCATCAATATATAAGATTAGAAAAACGACGATGCTCCCACTAGCTTTCGTATATACACATGACTCATCAAGGTTTTGAGTGAAACCATACGTTTTGATTTCCTCATCGAACCTTTTATTCCAGCTTCTGGATGTTTGCTTCAGTCCATAAATGGAGCTTTGAAACTTGCATACTTTATTGGGATGTTTCGGACTCACAAAACCCTCAGGTTGCACCATATAAACATCTTCATTAAGGTGACCTTTAAAGAAAGCGGTTTTGACATCCATTTGACAAATCTCATAGTCATAGTACGCTGCTATGGCTATAAGAATCCTAATAGCTTTAACGTCAGCAACAGACGAGAAGGTTTCTTCATAGTCAACCCCGTAGGTTTGAGTGTAACCTTTTTCTAGCAGACGAGCTTTATAGGTGTGTACATTGCCATCCATGTCGGTCTTCTTCTTGAAGATCCGCTTGCTCCCGACAGTCTTGCCGTTATGAGGAAGATCAACCAAGTTCCAAACTTGATTGCCTTTCATGGATTGCATTTCAGCATTCATAGCTTCAAGCCATTTATCGGATTCTGGATCCAACAATGATGCTTAATAGTTAGAGGGTTCACCATGATCCCCCAAATTCTACTCCTCAGCATCGACATAAAAACTATATCGTTTAGGTGCTCGAGGTGTCCTTGCAGATCTACGAATGGGAAGTACATCATTATGTAGTTCATCATCTGTATGTTTAGCCTCAGCATGATGTTCGCTAGTGTTACTAGGAGGTTGTGAATCTTCGCTTTGAATATCGACAAGGTCTACAGTGCTCCCACTTGCTTCTTGTAAAATGAGAATGTTCTCAAGAAACTCAGCATACCGAGCAACAAATATTTTATTTTCGGGTGGGTAGTAGAAATAGTAACCCATCGTTGTCTTTGGGTACCCTACGAAGATACACTTGATAGATCTAGGCTAAAGTTTGTTCGGTGTGTCTCGTTTAACGAGAGCCTCACAACCCCAGACCTTCAAGACAAATTAGGGAATTTCCCGTGCCATATTTCATATGGTGTCTTATCAACCTTCTTGGTCGGAACCATATTGAGTATGTGTTTATGCCAAAAATCTCCCCAAGGAAAATTTAAGGAAAATGTGGAGCTTAATCCAACCAAAGAAAGTAGCTTTAATAATCGTACGACAATAATAAAAGTGAAATAAATGAAACAAGGGAATTGGTGACGCGGAAAACCCCTAAAATGGGTAAAAACCGCGGACGAGTATGAGTCGTCGTGCACTATGGACGTCAATCAGGGACGTCGTCCTTAATAACAAGTGTTACAAGTGTAATACAATGTAAAACAATACGATAAAGTAAAGTCGGTCGTGCGTCGTGTGTAATTAGACTTCGGTCGTGCGTTGCATGACAAACGGCAGTGGATCTTATGAACTTCGAGAGAAACTGAGTGAACTTGAGAATGTAATTTGTGAGCTTCTAAAGTCCGAGAATCAGATGTCCGAATGTGAAGTTCAATCTTCATATTTATACTCCAATTGTCCGTTAGCAAGTCTTGAATGCATATCTTTAATAAAGTAACCGTTCGATATTGATGATAGCATCTGTTATATCCGTTGTTATTGGTAACGTCTTCCGTTATGATTCTCCCATCATAAACGTCCTTGAAATCCTGCATTAAATGTAATATAAAGTATGTTGCAAATTAGTAACTGAAATTATGTCGTACGACAGCCATCGTGGACGGGTTTTGATAGTCTGGTCGAAGTCGCTCAAAGGAAGGACGTCAGTTATTTTTCTGGTCTAATGGACTGTTTGGAATCTAAAGACGTACGACAGAGGACTTTGGTTATTTTTTACTCAAACAGTTTGCCTCCAAATTTAAAATTCAAGCGGCAACTTTTTGAAATTTAAATTTAAGACTAAGACACGTGTTATAAAAGAAAAAGCGGGTAACTTGCATAGAGCCGAATTGGTTCGCTTTCAACTGAATGATGACGTCATGCCAATTAGAATAAACAATTTGACAGCTAATGAAGGACAAGTGTCATACTCTTGTTCAGTGTACTCGAGTGGTTACCTGACACAAATGACACGTGTCAATCTTATTGACCGTCGATTTTATTTTCTGGCGATTCAGTTTTCTGACGATTTGGTTTTCGATTTTCAATATAAATAAGGATTACCCTCAATCCTTTCCTTTTTTACGCTTACCTTTCTAAAGAACACATATCTCCGACGATATTCACTTTCCGAGCGACTAGAATCCTTTCCATTCTAAATTCGAGGTTTAGAACATTATTTAAGGTACGATTTTCCGTTCTTCCCTCTGTGTCGATTTATGCATAAGAAGTCCTTAGCTAGAAAGCCTAGGAAAGCTTGGTATATTCTTAGTTATTGGCGTGCGACTCTAAATATCCCGGATTTCCAGACGTCGAGCGAGCCTGTGAGCCTGTTTAGGGAGGAAGAACATTTAGTTTACTTTAAGAGTTTGGCTAATCTTCCAGATGAAATAAATATGGTGTCACCGGAAGATTTAAGGCCGGATGAAGTTCCGAAGGGATATTATGTTCTGTATGAATATCCCTTTAAGATAGGTTTTTCTTGGCCTTTTAGCCCTTTGGTCAGGGCATTTTTAGATGCGTTTGACCTGACGCCTGGACAGTTAATGCCTCAATTCTGGCGGATTGTCCAAGTGATCGATCGTCTTACGGTCGATTGGGAGGTACCGTTCAATGTAAACAACCTCTTGAATGCCTATAGTGTTCGACCGGATAATTATCACCGGTATAGTCTGTTTCCTCGTTCGAAGGGAGACAATGTACTGATACATAACACCGCGGTGAATGATCGTGGTTGGAAACGTCAGTACGTTTTCCTCCAAGTGGCGTCTGTAAATGACGAAGGCAACCAATGGTTGTCATCCGGCTGGAACGAATCGGGTAGGTTTAATTATTTTTGTAGTGCGTTTTTATCGTGCGTTTTTGTCGTGCGTATATTCTGATGTCTTTCTTTGTTTGACAGTGATCGACTTCACTAAAGTGAATCCAAGGAAAGATTCTCACAACAAGATTCAGAGGATCTTGGAGAGAAGTATTACTGATCGTTCATTTTCCCCTTGGTCAAACGATGAGGAAGACGAGGCTGTTTTTATAGCTGAGGTGACGTCTTTCGAGGGTTCTGGTAAAGAAGGAGAGAGGGAAGGAGAAGAAGAAAGAGAAGAAGAAAGAGAAGAAATGACCGGTAAGTCGCTCGACAATACCCTTTACTTATATATCATATGTCATTTCATTTTTTAACTTGCTCTCTTTTTTCAGAGGACGCAACTGTAAAGTCGGCTGCCGTTAAACGAGCTGAGCAACTGGATCTCACTCGACAAGGGAGGGAGAAAGCGAGAAAAAGATCTGCCCCTTCCACGGGGGTAGATCCAAGACGTGTTCGAGGCAAGCCTCGATCTTCGCCCAAGAAGACGGGCGATGCCACTCTGTCGTCCCTTTCAGGGGCGACACCAGTGAAGGAAATCGTTGCTGGGGTCGAGCTTGGAGGCTCGACCAAGGCGACGAAGGATGCCCCAATAATGGGGGTGTCGGGAGTTGACAAGCCTTTTGCCGCACCTTCTTCTTCCTCTAGGAGTGAGGAGAAGAATAAAGAAAAAGTGGGAGAGATGACATTCAAAGCCACTCTCCCGGCTGACTTTATGGTTAATGACGTTCTCGAAAGAGACGTAATTTTCCCACACTTGGCAAAATTTCTTCTCCCGACTTTCTATGATCGGTACAAAGAATCTCGGGTTGAGGACACGGGGGCACATGCTGCTGGCCTCTCGTTCATGGTAAGTTTTACTTATTCTCCTTTTTATTTGCTCATTTTTTACTACTAATTATTTTCCTTTTGTCGTGTAGGCTTTCCAAGCTTGTCTGAGCTTCTATGCTCAAACAGAAGGTCTAAGGTCGTCCTTTCCTGATGTCAAGAAAAGGGTTGACGAGGCTCTTGAAAGAGAGAAGGTCGCCTTGGAGTCGGTCGAGGCTGAAAAGACGAAGGTCGAGGTCCTTAAGACTGAACTCACCGATGCTCGAAGTCTACTAGAGATTTCGAATCGTGAGAAGGTCAAGTTCAGGGACCGAATTCTTGAGCTGGAGGCGTTGTCGACTAAGTTGGAGGTCGAAAAGATTAAGGCTGTTACCACTGCTGCTACTTCTGCTGACGAAATCGCGATTTTGAAGAAGAAGGTTGAAGATTTGGAGGGCGACGTCAAGGACTTGGAGATGGAGAATAAGCAAATTGAGGCTTTCTCCCGTTTCACAGCCCGAGCTGCTTTAATGAGGCGTCACTTAAAGGGGAAGGATCCTATG
The DNA here is from genome assembly GCA_954870635.1 of Arctium minus. Classification (NCBI taxonomy): domain Eukaryota; kingdom Viridiplantae; phylum Streptophyta; class Magnoliopsida; order Asterales; family Asteraceae; genus Arctium; species Arctium minus. The sequence goes on from OX941081.1 coordinate 152,317,940, forward strand.
GCGTCGGCCTTCGAAGAACTCAAAACTTACCTCGACACTGTCGGGACTGAGAAGGATCTGGATGAGGACGACGAATTGGAGGAGGGTGATGTCGTAGAAGAAGTGGTAGCAGAGGAGACCGTTGTCGTCCAGGGACAACCTGACGTTCCTCCTACTTAATTTCTTTTGAACCTATCATTTAAAGGTCAGCCGTATGTGGTCGTTCTTTATATTTGTAATTTGATATCCAATGAAAAAAGCCTTTTTTTGTTTATCGACGCTTATTACCTGTTTTTATAATTAATCGTATGTCGAATAATTTAAGTAGACGGACAACTACATTATATCAGACATTTAACCATACCATCATTTATAAAGAAATCAACTGAAACTTTCGATCGATCCCGGGTAATTTATAATAATAGTTCTTGATTCTAAGTATTGAACATCAAGTACATAATTTAATCTTTGTCATCCATTAAAATCAAACATATACGTGTGATCACATGAGTTTTACTCGACACAAATATTTTTAAATAAGTCGTGCGTCCTTGCGAAAAACAACATTAGTGGGGTGGTCGTTGGTTTGACCAACGACCCTCCGATGCTTAAGTCAGTAATTTTTCTTAAGAAATAATCGAAGGAAATAAATATGAAATTTAAAAGAAATACCTCTTTAAATGAACTGCATTCGAGCTTCGTGGGATATCTCGACCGTCGAGGGTTTGGATTTTATAAGCTCCTTTACCCACGATGCTAGAGATTTGATAAGGACCTTCCCACTTAGTGGAAAGCTTACCTGCATTAACCTCTTGAGTATTTTGAAATACTCGACGTAGAACGTAATCACCTTCTTGAAAAACTTTGATTTGGACATTTTTGTTGAAATGTCGCTCGACCACTTGTTTCTGTGCCGCCATACGAATGTACGCTGCTTCTTTAAGCTCTTATAAAGCGTCGAGGTCATAACTTAGGTCGACCAAATTATGCTCAACGGACATATGTCTTGAAGTCAATAATCATACCTCAATAGGTAACACAGCTTCACATCCATAGACTAAGAAAAAGGGAGTTTGTCTTGTGGACGTACGAGGTGTCGTACGATTGGCCCATAGAACGGAAGGCAATTCTTCCACCCACTTCCCTTTGGCAGCTTTGAGTCTTTTCTTGATTGAATTGATGATAGTTTTATTACTCGACTCGGCTAGACCATTCGACTGTGGATATCGAGGCGTTGATGTTACCAACTTGATATTCCTTTCTTCACAAAATCTTCTCGTTCGATCACTAACGAATTGTGTCCCGTTGTCGCACATTAATTCAGATGAAATTCCAAACCTGCAAATGATGTTAGTCTGGATAAAAGAAACGACTTCTTTGTCCCGAACTTGGGAGAAAGCCGCTGCTTCGACCCACTTAGAGAAATAATTAGTTAAAACTAAAAGAAATACTCTTTGCTCAGGGGCAGGTGGTAGTTTCCCAACAATGTCCATTCCCCATTTCATAAAGGGCCATGGGATCAAAGTCGAGTGTAAAGGTTAAGAGGGTTTATGAGATATACCTGTGTGTTTTTGACATGGGTCGCACGACTGAACATACCTGATCGCATCTTGCCTTAGTGTCGGCCAATAGTAACCTTGTCGTGATATCCAGTTGGCTAAATTGTGACTTCCTGAGTGATTTCCACATTCACCGTCGTGCATATCTTGTAGAATATTCTGGACTTGCGTCTTGTTGGTGATACATCGCAGATTCAGACCAGTCGAAGATCTTCGATACAATTGTCCTCCAATCATAACATACCTTGATGCTTTAAATCTAACCTTTCTTGCTTCCATTTTGTCATCAGGCAGTTGATCGTTCTCCAGATAATTTTTAATATCGTCCGACCAAGAGTTTTCTTCCTCAATTGGTGCGACCAAAATATTACCATCGTCTTTAATGGATGGTGCTGCAAGGTGAACTATTGGGATATTGTCGAATGTCGTTTGATTAAGTGTTGATCCCAAATTGGCTAATGCGTCAGCTTGAGTGTTCTGATCTCTTGGTACATGTTCGACTATGAAGCGACTGAACTTATTTGCTTCTTCCTTTACTATTTTATAATAAGCAATAATCCTTGAATCTTTTGCTGCAAATTCTCCATTAACTTGGTTAACAACTAGGGACGAGTCGCTCCGAACATGTAGACATGTTGCCCCCAATTCATGAGCAATTTTCATTCCTGCAATCAGTGCTTCATATTCTGCCTCATTATTTGTTGCCTTGAAGTCGCACTGTATGGAGTACACTATTTTGCCCCCTTGTGGGGACTGTAGGACGACACCCAGGCCCGTTCCTCGTATGTTCGACGAACCATCAACGTCGAGCGTCCAAGTAGTGTCGTGCAAAGTCGCCACAATTAACTCGTTGGATGTCGTCGCTTCTTCTAGTTCCGGACTGAAATCTGTAACAAAATCCTTTATTTTTTCCCAGGACGTTGTAGAATAGGTGACATCTGTCGGACGACCGAGAGATGAACCTGTTCAACGCTGCTACACGTCCTGTTAGACGTTGGACTTCTTTAAAATTTCTGGGTGATTTTAGCTCGATAATTGCTTTAATTTGGTCTGGGTTAGCTTCTATTCCTCGTCGTGTGACAATATAATCGAGAAATTTGCCGGCTCGAACTCCAAAAGAACATTTTGTCGGATTCAACTTCATTTTGTATTCACGTAAAATGTTGAACGATTGCTTCAAATGTCCTATATGATCGTCCATATGCTTTGATTTGACAAGCATGTCATCGACGTATACCTCCATAGTGTCGCCCAAATGTTCTTTGAACATCATATTCACCAATCGTTGATACGTCAAACCTGCATTCTTAAGACCAAAAGGCTTTACTTTATAACAATAAATACCTTTATCTGTCATGAAGGCTGTTTTTTCCTGGTCGTCAGAATGCATCAATATCTGGTTATATCCAGAATATGCGTCCATGAAAGTAAGTAATTCATGTCCAGCTGTAGCGTCGACCATAGAATCGATGTGTGGCAATGGAAATGGATCTTTTGGACAAGCCTTATTAAGGTATGTGAAATCAATCCAGACTCTACACTTGCCAATTTTCTTTTGGACGACAACAACGTTGGCGAGCCAGTCTGGATATTTGACTTCTCATATCTTTCCTGTTTTAAGCAAATTATCAACTTCGTCGTTGATAACTTTATTTCTTTCAGGAGCGAATTTTCGTCTTTTCTGTTGAACAGGCTTGAACGATGGATCAACATTAAGTTTATGAGAAATGAGACTTGAATCGATACCCACCATGTCTTCGTGCGTCCATGCGAAACAATCATTGTGATCCTGCAAAAAAGATATTAATCTCTTTTTAAAAGAAGGGTCGAGCGTCGAACTTGTGTAAACCATCTGATCAGGCTTATCCTGGTTTAGGATGACAGCTTCCAAGCGATAGTCGTCGTCAGTTCCAGGAACATCCTGGTTCTGTAATTTCTATACTATCTGCTTCAGGGCTTCAAAGAACTTTCGCCTTTGATCTCCTATACCCCCCATTGTGTGGGGAATTTCAAGATTTGATGGTATGTCGAAGGTACAACTTTCATATCGTGGATCCATGGTCGCCCAAGGATGACATTATAAGCTGATGAACAGTCGATGACTTTGAACTTCGTCTGTCTGTTGATTCCTTTAGCATATACTGGTAGTGTAATTTCCCCCATGGTACTTATCGTTCCTCCGTTAAATCCAACGAGTGTAGTCGAACGTCGTGTAATCTCGGATTTGTCGATTCCCATTGCTTTCACTGCATCAAAAAAGATAATGTTAGCTGAACTATCTCCGTCGACGAGTATCCTCTTTGTCAGACAATTTCTAATGCTCAATTGGATAATTAATCCATCATGATGTTTCTGATGTACGTCGTCGAGGTCTGCTTGGTCGAACGTCAAGGGCATAGCTTCTAATTCTATGTCCTCCTTGGGTCTTGCCTCCTTTGGAATTGGTCGGTCGTCGGGACCGCGACTAGCATGTCTCTTAGCAGCTGAATATGTAGTCCCACAAACATCAGAGCCTCCGGTGATACAATTAATCACCTTGGCAAGCTCTGGGTATGTGGGACGCACGTCCTTCTTTTCCGTCAATTCTTGTAAATAACCTTTCGAATTAAGCCAGGACAGTTCTTTCTTCAGGGCGATGCAATCATCCTTTACATGACCGAAGTCATTATGGAAATCGCACCATTTTGTTTTGTCTTTCTTATCACTGTCCTTATCGCTTTTCTTTGGCCTTCGAACGTTTTGTTGGAGCTGTTTCAGGGACGCGACGACGTCTTTGGCTGACCCAGGGAAACCATAAGATGACACCTTAGGATATTGGACAGATTTAGAAGTCGTCGGCCCTTTCTTTTCGAATCTGACGTTTGAAATCTGTCGGGCAGGCTCTGATCGAACGGTTGGTTTCGGTTTGAAGTCTGGCTTTTTAACACCTAGACCTTTCCTGTCGTTTGAATGTTTATTTCTGAAAACGAGGTCATCCTCGACCCTCATATGGGCGAGCGTCCTTGCTCGTACGTCTTCAAAGGTTTCTGGAGGATACTTCGTAAGGTCAAGATATAACCCTGAACTATCATCCGGACCCCGTTTGTATGCTTCAATGGCTGTTTTCACGTCGCAATTTCGGATACTAATCATTTCCGCGTTGAACCGGTTAAAATAGTCCCAGATGGACTCTCCATTCTTCTGTACGACATAGTAAAGGTCGCTAGTTTGTTTTTCCATTTTTCGACTACTAGCGAATTGTTGAGAAAATTGGTTCACTAATTCTGCAAAAGACCCAATAGTTTTGGGTTTGAGATTGATCAACCATTGTAACGCTGCTCCAGTCAAGGTTGCTCCAAAACTCTTGCACATGCAAACTTCTTGGAGTTGATGCGGTATCGAAATAGTCCACATGAGATGTTTGTATTGGGGGACGTGTTCTGTCGGATCAGTGACACCTGAATATTTTGGGGAGAAGGTAGGGATGCTATATTTCTTTGGGATGTCCACCAAAGCGATTTCATCGATCAACGGTGACGCTTGAAATCCTGTTCGTGGCTCGACATCAACTGGGACTACTGCCCCCGGCAATTTGGCCAGCATCGACAAGACACGCTCATTCTGCTCTTCTAGAAACTTCAATCGTTGTGCAACGGGATCCATTGGTATACCTCCGGGAACACCCAATGGAACATAACCTGATACGTTGAAGTTAGTCTGCTACGAAGAATCATAGGCATATCCATTGAACGACATAGAAGTCATAGACATGGTTGGGATTACGAGGGTCGTAGGATTAACTGGTGGTGGACGAGGATAATTAGGCAATGGAGGAGGTACGTTCCAAGCACCAGTACAAGTATTCGTAGTCCCCGTCACATTATTTCCATTCTGATTTCATAGATGCTCGATGGTTTCAGCTGCTTGTCGAGCTTGGGCTGTTAGGGCGTCAATACGAGAACGAGAAGCAGTCAGCTCCATGTTCATCTGGGCCACAACATGATCTTGAGTTCCTTGGAATGCCATTATCTTGAATAACTGAAAAAAGAGAACACTCGAAGGAAAACGTTAGTACGTCGTAAGATTATCGAAGATTTTCTTTGGATGGGGCCCCACGGTGGGCGCCAAACTGTTTATGCCAAAAATCTCCCCAAGGAAAATTTAAGGAAAATGTGGAGCTTAATCCAACCAAAGAAAGTAGCTTTAATAATCGTACGACAATAATAAAAGTGAAATAAATGAGACAAGGGAATTGGTGACGCGGAAAACCCCTAAAATGTGTAAAAACCGCGGACGAGTATGAGTCGTCGTGCACTATGGACGTCAATCAGGGACGTCGTCCTTAATAACAAGTGTTACAAGTGTAATACAATGTAAAACAATACGATAAAGTAAATTCGGTCGTGCGTCGTGTGTAATTAGACTTCGGTCGTGCGTTGCATGACAAACGGCAGTGGATCTTATGAACTTCGAGAGAAACTGAGTGAACTTGAGAACGTAATTTGTGAGCTTCTAAAGTCCGAGAATCAGATGTCCGAATGTGAAGTTCAATCTTCATATTTATACTCCAATTGTCCGTTAACAAGTCTTGAATGCATATCTTTAATAAAGTAACCGTTCGATATTGATGATAACATCTGTTATATCCATTGTTATTGGTAACGTTTTCCGTTATGATTCTCCCATCATAAACGTCCTTGAAATCCTGCATTAAATGTAATATAAAGTATGTTGCAAATTAGTAACTGAAATCATGTTGTACGACAGCCATCGTGGACGGGTTTTGATAGTCTGGTCGAAGTCGCTCAAAGGAAGGACGTCAGTTATTTTTCTGGTCGTGCGACTATGGGCTAATGGACTGTTTGGAATCTAAAGACGTACGACAGAGGACTTTGGTTATTTTTTTATTCAAACAGTATGCGAGCAACAGACTCTAGAGTACAACCCCAAAATGATAGTGGCAAAGTAGTTAGACTCATCATGGATCGAACCATGTCTAGGAAAGCTCGATTTCTCCTTTCAGACACACCATTATGTTGTGGAGTGTATGGAGGAGTGAATTGTGAGACAATCCCACACTTAGTCAGATGGTCTAAAAACTCTTGACTCATGTACTCTCCTCCTCGATCAGATCGGAGAGCCTTAATAGTCTTGTCGAGTTGATTTTCTACTTCATTTTGAAAGGCTTTGAACGTTTCAAAGGCTTCATGTTTATGTTTAATCAAGTAAACATAACCATAGCGACTGAAATCATCAGTGAAAGTGATGAAGTAGCTAGCACCTTCCCTAGACACAGTTCTAAATGGGCCACATACATCAGTATGTATGAGTCCAAGTAGATCTTTGGCTCTTTTACCTATATGGGAGAAAGGTTTTCTTGTCATCTTCCCAGATATGCAAGAGAGGCACTTTTCAAACGACTCATCGTCGGTTGACATTAGAAGCCCATCGTGTTGCAACTTTATAATGTGCTTCTTGTTTATGTGGCAAAGACGGCAGTGCCATAGGTAAGTTGAATCCAAATTACGTTTGAATTTTTTAGTGCTACATGTATATATATAACTATCATTTGAAATAAGATTATGCATGTCAATTTCACAAATACCATCACGAGGAATAACATTAAAATAAAATATATTATCTTTAGAAACCGAAATACCATAATCCGTAAAAGTATTAATAAAACCATTATCCTTCAAACGAAAAAGCGAAACAATACCCCTAGTAATAGTAGGTGCATAATGACAATTGTCTAAAAAAATGATCAATCCATTAGGGAGGATAAGATCTTAGCTCCCTATAGCTTCAACAACTGCACGCATTCCATTGCCTACGTACAGGTCCAAAGCTCCTTTGTTTAGCTTTGTACTTCTCCTTAGTCCCTGCACATTATTACAAATGTGAGTTCCACAACCGGTGTCATAAACCCAGTATTTATTAGGAAAAGCATAGAGTTCTATAGTGTAGATACCTTATGTGCTAGCCGGGGTAGCTTTGTTCTTCTTCAACTCTACCAGGTAGGTAGGACAGTTCCTCCTCCAGTGGCCTATCACTCCACAGTGATGGCAGGTGACGTTCTTTGCAGGGTGCTCCTTTTTAGCAGGTGGGGGGGATCTTAGGTTTGGGTTTGTAAACATATTTACCCTTGTCACGACCCTTGCCCAGTGCTTGCGGTTTGGGTTTCTGGATTTTACCTGCCCTGATTGCTAGAACAGCAGGAGCTTTCTTGGGCATCCCTTGCTCTGCAAGTTTCGGCATAACATGCAGTTTAGAGATAGTCTTCCCCATGCTATGCATGTTATAGTTCATAACAAACTGATTATAGTGCTTGGAGTGTGAGGTAAGAATCAAGCTCACTCCAAGAACTTGTGGCATGGGGTAACCAAGACACTCCATTTGGTCAATATAGCCTTTCATCTTTAAGACGTAAGCGCTAACTGATTGGCCATCCTCCTGTTTACAAGCGTGGAATGCTTTAACTGTTTCAAATGGTTTCTGTTCTGCTTGTTGTTGAAACATGGTTTTCAACTCTCGTAGTATCTCAAAAGCTGTGAGTTCCTCCAAGTTCGTTTGGATCTCGGGTGTCATGCTCACCAACATAAGAGCAGCTACTTCTTATTGCTCGTTAAACCTACGGGTGCAGGCTGTACGAACTGCAGCAGAAGCAGTGGCAGGAGGTGCCTCAGGTAAGGCCTCTTCCAGATGGATCAACTTATTTTCAACCCTGAGGACGATCCTCAGATTTCGATACCAGTCGATGAAGTTGATACCTGTCAGTTTCTCTTTTTCAAGAACTGACCTGATTGTTGAGTTGCTTAGGGTTTGATTGTTGTTGGTTGTTGTCATCTACAAACATACAAAATTCAAGATTTAGTATTTTCAATAATTAATCCTTTTTCTTTAAATTAACTACCCAATTATATTTTAATTTTACGAAAAGGCTAAGAGCCTCATTAAGGTTCTATCATTACATTAGTTGATCTGCTAGCAATGATAGATTCAATAGGTAGGTGATGTTCACCAATTGCATTACTAGTGCAATTCTTAGATCCTTATGGGACCCATGGCATCTAGTGGACGAGCAACTAGTGTCAAGCTGGCATGTTTAGTCTCATCCTTGCCTCGGATCAAGGTCTCACCTGCTTAACTCGATTAAGTCATCCAATTTGAAATCATGTGAAAATAGATCTAAGTCTCACGCATAGATAAAAATCACCTCGGGATTACAATTCAACCTAAGTATCACGTATAGGCAAAAGGTAATGGCGAGTGATTTCAATCCGATTGGACGACATGACTTAAAATTGTGACGGGTATGATATTTTGATACGCAAAAAAAAAGATGTACGAAAGAAGCATGCATTCTTCATTCGTAGCATAAGTTAAAAACATTTCTTAACTTAGAGTCTAATTTGTTTTATTTTATGTGTGTCGAGATGTCCATTAATTATCTTGGACATTACATAAATTAAATAACCGATAAAACCCTTTTATACGTTATTTATATAAAACAATAGTTTTAAGTTTCAAATCCAATTCAAACTTATGTATTAACCAAAACTAACGATTTAGTTTCAAAAGTGGTATGTGTTTAATTTTAGGTTTGAAAAACCCATTTGCAAGTTATAACATCCGAGACATACATAATAATGCAATATAAAACAAAAACACACAACCAATATGTGCAAAACCTCAACCGATGAAAAACCTATTCTTGATCTCGTGAGCCATCACAACGGACCAAGAGGGAAACTAAGGACGGGCCAACATAAATCCTTAATAGGCTCCCACTTGCTCCAAGACCATCAAGAGCAAGTAGAACCCACATGAAAATCCGAACATCAAAACTGTCCGGAAAAACACAGCAGCTTTGGGGCCCGAAACGACATGCAAAGAGTCTTCCCCAACTGAAACGTCCTTCTGCAAAGTTGTACTCCTATGAGATATGCAACTTCAGTAACAAGAATCAGCACATTCCGAGGTGCGAAACTCCGGAAAATCCATTTTTCGTGCCGGCTGTCCAACGGCTACGAAAATGCTTTTTCGTCTTTAACTTTGTCGCCATTCCATTCCAAGCAATGGTTACAATTTATTGACTAAATACATTTATTCTAATACTAAACTAAGTGAAAATACATGGAATAATAATCTAAAATTATTACAATCCAAAACCCCCACAAACAAAGAAACAAAGCACACAAACGGTCACGGTTTTCATCGGTTTTGCACATCAACATAATAATACACATATCATTAAAAGTGTTGGCTTGGTCCATGGTAAAAATGCATGTTTTTACCATGGATCTAAAACACTTACTATAAGAAAAAATCAAGCCAACAAATCGAAGAAAAACTACAATAATTAACCTCCGATTAGTATATGTAATTTGTGGCAAAAAAAAAAACAATATCCAAACCTCATGTGGGTCGAACTTTTTTTTATTTTATTAAAAAAAACGAACCACAAGGATAAAGAAAAAGAAGTCTTTAGCCACTTTTACATATACGCGCTAATCATATGGCACATACGATGACTCTGATACCACTGTAAGTGATTTATAGCAAAACACACATATAAAACATATATATAAACGCAACAGAAAGAAATCACCAAAAGGAATCAACGTATTGCCAAATATGATTAAGCAAAAAATACAAATAACGGTATACCTTTGTAGTGTGATTTGTAGACAAAATAGATCCGCTTGTGTGTTCCTTTGAAACCAAGTATTCAATGGTGAATACCTCTAAAGTAGTCAACACTACACTTCCTTGATCACCACCGGATGCTAGTCCTCCTTAGTAACGATCTTAGAGCCTCGATTAACCAAGAACCAAGCTAGAAGATCAAAGGAAAAAAACCTTAGAGAGAGCAGGGGGGGGCGCCGATTTTGGGAGAGAGAAGGAGAGATTAGGGTGAGCCCTAATTGGTTTATTTGATATCCTTATATAAATAAACCCTAAAGCTTCCTTGGGCTTTTAATTGTTCTCTCTTCTAAATCTTTATGGGCCCAATATTAAATTAAGTATAATAGGCTTGCTATTAACTAAAACCTAATACAAACCCAATAAGCCTAATTAAATGCCAGTGCCCATTTAATTACCCCATGTTACTTAGGTTATATATATATATATAATGTAAATACAATAATTACATTATATATTAAATGGTATCTCAGTGTATATGTGTGTGACCCTATAGGCCCCACGTGTGTCTAGCCATATAATTATCTATTATGACACGAGCATATTCCAACATGTTATTGTTCAACTCACTAGGCTCGTTTGGCGTAACACTTGATTGGTTTGATGTGCATCTCAGGTTCTAGTGACGCAACCGCCAAGAAGGTTTAGTAGACCTTAGATGTGAGCTTGGTAGCATTTTTGGGACGCCAACTAGAGAAGACATTTTTTTGTGTAACACTCGTAATTTCGGGTGGATTTTCCATAATATGTATCGTTATAAGATTTAGATGTTGGTTCATTAATACTCATTATCAGTTATTGAGGTTCTTGATTAGTGATTAACTTTCCTACGTCGTTAACGGACCGGTTCGGGCCAAAAAAGGGGATTTCTGGAGCATGTCGCACCCCAGGCGACAATGCCCGGTGATTGTGACATTTGTCAATGTCGCATGGGCAAAGTCACGGCGAGGAATGGACCTACGGTACATCCGCGGCGACAGTGCCCGGCGACATTGCCCGGGTCACTGTCGCATGGTCGTAGTCGCGAGCTTAGTACCGCAAGGGTCCCAATGCGGGCAACATTGCCCTACGACTATGCCATTGGCATAGTCGCCGACGGGCACTGTGGGTATAAAAAAAACCTATTTCGAGACTTTATCATTTAGAACTGATTTTGGAAGCTTTTTGAGGGTTTGCTCCTGCGATTTTTGGTAAGTGTTCTTGCCCTAATTCCACCAACAACATTTAATGATCTTGGATGAGTATTAATGGTGAAGTAAATGCATCCTTAGGTGCCGTTTTGGAAGGATTCTAGCTTGTACCAACTCCTCAAGTCTTCAACTCTCCAGCTACCATTTCTAGGGTTTGATTTCTTGTAAGAAATCACTAAGGTGAGGGTATTTCTTGACTTTCCTACTTATATACATGCTTAATAATATGCTAACGACTATATCAACCTTTTCTTGTCTTTTGAGTTGATTATGTAAAGTTAACCTAAAATCCCATTTTTGGGTAATGTCTCAAATGAAGAGCATTTAAGGGGACATTCAGGCCCGTTCCTGAGATTCTATAGGCCCTGGGCGACATGTGAGAGTGGGCCCTCGATAAGTACGATAAAAATTTCAATATGTTGTTTTTATCATTAGATTAATAACGAATTTAGAAAATACTATTATTTCATATAAAACCGTTTTCCAAGTATCCCTAGACGTAATCAAAAATTATTTCTAGATTAATATTATTTATCATATCATTTTTACATAGCTCTGTAAATTTGTTCTACCATCGAACACATCATATAATATACCTTTAATATATAGATTTACATCATTTTGTGTCAGAGTTTTCACTATTCAGAGTTACACTTTATGTTAATCAATGTAAATCAAATGGTTTTCCATGTCACCTCATGTTAATGTTTTCATCACCATTCACCAATTAAAATTTAATTTAGGGTTAAAACAAACTTTTTATTAACCATCAATCTTAGAATCTAAAGTTCATGTTGGTAATAGTTTGAGATCTTATTCTTATTTTAGAGATATGAGTCAATATTGTATGAAAAACAAGGGTAGTTTTGAAATCTTAAATATAGATATAAGTTGGATCATCTCATTTTGTTGGTAAAAAAATTTCAAAATGTATAAGTTTTCTTAATTAATAACAAGAAATCTACTATATTCTAATACAAAAATATAATTCATGCAAATGCAAAGGCGGATGTAGTATGTAAAAGGTGGGGGATGAGCCCCCATTAAAAAAATATTTTTACCTAGGTTAAAAATCATTTTTTTAACTTCCTATTATAGTTCCTCCAAGTAATTTTTCATTTGTGCCCCCACCAACCAAAAGATTCTCTTGAAATCAACCGAAAAAGTCTCTCGAAATCGACAAAAAATACTAAAAAATTCCTTGAAATCAACCGAAAAAGTACATCGAAATCGATAACAAAAATACTAAAAAGTCCCTTGAAATCAACCAAAAAACTTTAAAAAATCGCCCGAAATCGTGGAATTAGGCTAAAGACATATCAAATGATTTTGTAGACCTTTAATCTATCTTAAAGGTGTCCCCACTACCCTAAAAGAGTTAGTAAAAGATGAATGATGGAAAATATATCAAAGTTTGTTGGACAAAGTAGTTTTATATATTAATATTGAATAAAAAAACTTAGATAAACAATAAGCAAATAAGCAATACTATAAAATGAACGATCAATGAACTTTCACATATTTTATTCTCCAATTAAATTAACTAATACATGTTTGGGCCCTTAATATAATGTTAAATTCTTTTTGATGACTTATTAGATACTTCAAAAAATTATGTCTCTTTTATTTACTAATTTTTTTAACTACTACTATAGTACTATATAGTATATACAAAAAAATTTGGACCCCTATTTTTTGTGGGCCCTGGGCGTGCGCCCGACCCGCCCTCCCCCAGGCACGACCCTGGGAACATTTGATCTTAGCATGTAATATGAGATATGTGAACTACCATGACTCATGTTGGTCTTATTAATAGCTCGTTAATGGGTTATAGTCTCGGTGGATGGAGGTATATTAAATAGACTAAAGACTCGGTTTGAGTTGATGTCACAATAGACTAAAAGACTCGGTTTGAGTTGATTGTCACGATAGGCTAAAGACTCGGTTTGAGTTGATGTCACAATAGACTAAAGACTCGGTTTGAGTTGATGTCACAATAGACTAAAGACTCGGTTTGAGCTGATGTCACGATAGGCTAAAGACTCGGTTTGAGTTGATGTCACAATAGACTAAAGACTCAGTTTGAGTTAATGTCTCCAATAGCTAAAGATCTAGTTTGGGTTGATGTTATCAAGTTGGATGGCTTTGGTGGAACTTTAATCCTGATGGTGAATATTATATTGTAAACTAACCTTTGATGTCAGGTGAAGTAATTCGGTGGTGAATCATATCAATGTGGATGTTTGTGTATCATAACTTCATTTTGTTAAATACTTTACGATTGTACTTTCTCACTAGGCTCAAGCCTAACACTTGTTTCTTTGGTTGTCATGTATGACAGGGCATCCTAGTGGCGGGAACCTTCGGGAATGAGTGGTCGATCGCGTGATCGAGAGCGGTCCTTTTGGAGATCTAGTGACCGGTTCATACTTTTGTTGGCTAACCATTTTTGGAAGAATAGCGACACCCGACCGTAATCTAATGGAATGACTTAGATTATTAGGTTGCCATATATTTATTCTTCATTCAATGAATTTGTAAACATTATGCTATATTCCCCGTTTGGGACGTTACTTTGGGATCATTTTGGCAGGTCTTTGTATGAACAGATTTTGATCAATTTATAGCCGTCATATTGCCAAAATTTTGAAGTTTTAAATTATCCCAAATTTTAGGGTGTTACAAGTTGGTATCAGAGCATTAGTTTAAGTGAACTAGGTAAGTATGTAGAATACCTAGACTTAAGTTGTGAATTTAAGTTATGATTGAGTGAGATTGGGTAGAACTCCTAAGATAGGATGGTCTTAGAGTCGACGGAAACTACATTAATTGAGAGTTATAGTAATGGTGATGAAAATTCTTATGTATCGCATGTTCATAATTTCTCCTAGCTAACGTTATTATGAGGATGTTTTACGTGAGTATGCTTATTTCCGTTGTTACAATGATTAAAGAATGTAGTAGTACGTTTCTTGGTTTTTCTTTCTTTGATCTATATCTCATATATATTCTCGCACATGTGTGACAGAAAATGGTAAATACTCGGAATCGACCGGAGGGTCAAGATACCGCGACATCCACGGCCGACCAAGCAAGAGTAACCAATGCAGACCTGCCCCCACCGTTTGTAGATGCGTTGGGCGGGGGACCAGACTATATACCCAGACGTGATATATCCTCGACTCACCCAATATTGGAAGAGGTGACTCTAGAGACAAGGATGATGGATCGAATGATGCAAGCAATGAATGCAGCGACGGCTCAACAACAGGAGATGTTTCTGAAGTTACTGGAGGACCGAGACGCTGCTAACCGCAGGCATGAGACGGTCGCGGAAAATGTTGTAGTGGTGAGATCCGAGGGTACGGGACCCGTAATTCCTACTAATGAGACCCCAACCACGGAAACAAGGCAAGTGTCAAAGACTTGCACCTTTAAGGCATTTCTTGGTTGCCGACCACCGGAATTCAAAGGCTCAGATGATCCGGTCGCTTGTATGAACTGGATCCGGGAGAAAGAGCAGGCATTCCGATCAAGTAAATGTGGTGAGAGTCAGAAAGTGACGTTTGGTTCTCAGATGTTAGGAGGGGTGGCCCTCACATGGTGGAATGTGTACTCCTCGTTGGTGGAGGCCACGGTGTTGGCCAAACTGAGCTGGCCAACCTTTAAGCAGAAATTGATGGAAGAATTTTGTAATGAACGAGCTTTGGACAGAATAGAAGAGGAGTTCCGGAACTTGAAGAAAGGAAACTTGTTGCTAAAGGAGTACAATCGATAGTTCATGGACAAGTTGGGATTGGTGGGATATCTTGTCTCGAGCGAAAAAGAGAAGATCAAGGCCTACACCAAGGGCTTACCGTCCGAAATGTTGAACTTGGTGCGGGTGTCTAAGTCCTCCACTCTACGAGAGGCAATCGAGGAAGCTCAACTGGTAGAAGACTCCTACGGTCCGAGCAAAGTAGAAAAGAGTGGACCGGTTGAGAAGAGAAAATGGGAGGGGAACTCTACACCCTCAAGAAAGAAGAGACCTTTCAACAACAACTACCGTGAGAATGAAGTTAGACGTGAAGCAAGATGGTGCCCTAAGTGCTAGAGCAAGCATGTTGGCCCGTGTACCTCAGGCGGGTCAAAATGTTTCAGGTGTGGGAAGTCGGGGCATGAGCGTCGTGACTGCCCAGTTAAAGGAGTCACGTGCTTCGAATGCCAGGAACTAGGTCATTTTCGGAGTGAATGTCCGAAGTTGAAAACAGGGGGTAGTGGAGCAAAGAAGATGGATCCTCCTAGAGAAACGGGAAGAGCATTTCAAATGACCACCGAAGAAGCGAATTCCTCGACCGATGTAGTGTCGGGTACGTTTCTTCTAAACTACGTACCTACGCGCATATTGTTTGATTTCAGTGCGAGTTTTTCGTTCATGTCAATTTCGTTCTGTCAAAAGTTAATTGTGACCACAAGTAGCTTAAGGGAGGCTTTAGTGGTAGAACTAGCGGACGACAACCAAGTAGTGATTCGAGATGTTCTTAAGGGTTGTAAATTGGAGATTGAAGTAAAGGAATTTCCAGTCGATCTAATGCCGATGGTCATCGGGGGATTTGATGTCGTTATTGGGATGGATTGGTTAGCGGATAACCATGCCGAAATCCTTTGTGCAAAGAAACTGATTCAGATTCCAACCTCGAATGGTGAGGCGGTAACCGTGTACGGCGAAAGACGGAAGGGCGAGGTGGCACTCATTAGCATGGTGAAGGCACGGAAGTGCTTATCGAAAGGATGTTCATCCTTTTTGGCGTATGTTATAGATGCCAAGATCGAGAAGAAAACGCTTGAAGAGGTGGAAGTAGTCGAAGAATTCCCCGACGTATTCCCAGACGACTTTCTTGGACTACCGCCCGACCGCCAAGTGGAGTTCAAGATCGATCTAGCACCAGGATCGGTCCCGATAGCTAGAGCCCCGTACCGGTTGGCTCCATTGGAAATGAAGGAAATGATGGGACAACTTCAAGATCTTCTCGAGAAGGGATTCGTGAGGCCGAGCTCGTCACCGTGGGGAGAACCGGTCATGTTCGTAAAGAAGAAGGATGGCACTATGCGAATGTGCATAGACTATAGAGAGTTGAATAAGGTGACCATGAAGAATAAGTATCCACTCCCTAGAATCGATGACTTTTTTAACCAACTTCAAAGAGCGGGATACTTTTCAAAGATCGATCTTTGCTCGGGCTATCATCAAGTGAAAGTCAAGGAGGATGACATTCCGAAAATCGCTTTTAGGACACACTATGGGCATTATGAGTTCTTGGTGATGTCCTTTGGTTTGATGAATGCCCCGGCGGTGTTCATGGACTTGATGAACCACGTGTGCCGACCATTTCTCAACAAGTCGGTCATCGTGTTCATCGACGATATTCTGATTTACTCCAAGAATGAATCCGATCATGTGCAACATCTCCGCGACGTGTTAGAGGTCTTAAGGAGAGAGAAACTTTATGAAAAATTCTCCAAGTGTAAATTTTGGTTGAGGGAAGTGCAGTTTTTGGGGCACATAGTCTCGAAGGACGGTGTGAAAGTAGACCCTGCGAAGATTGAAGCCATGATGAATTGGGAACCTCCTAAGAGTCCATCCGAGATCAAAAACTTTTTGGGACTAGCAGGCTATTACCGAAGGTTTATACAAGACTTCTCCAAGATTGTGTCGGCATTAACGACTTTAACCAAAAAGAACGTGAAGTTTGTGTGGACTGAAGCTCAAGAGAAGGCTTTCCGAACGTTACAAAAGAAACTTTGCGAAGCTCCGATCTTGTCCTTGCCGGAAGGGTCGGAAGATTTCGTGGTATATAACGACGCCTCGAAAATGTTGGGTGCATGCTCATGCAGAGAGGGAAAGTTATTGCCTACGCGTCAAGGCAACTAAAAGTGCACGAGAAGAATTACCCCACCCATGACTTGGAATTGGCGGCGGTAGTGTTTGCATTTAAGCTTTGGCGACATTATCTATATGGCACGAAGTGTACCTTGTACACGGACCACAAGAGTTTGAAGTATGTCTTCGATCAAAAAGAGCTGAATATGAGACAAAGGAGGTGGTTAAAGCTACTAAAGGACTACGATTGCGAGTTGCTATATCACCCGGGTAAAGCAAACGTGGTGGCCGATGCATTAAGCCGGAAGGAATATAGTGGAAAGCTCCGGGCCAAACTTACAAGGATTGAGTTAGTGTCAAACCTTATGGAGAAAAATAGAGTGTCATAAAGAGAGGCCTTGTTGAAATCAAGTGTTTCAACGGGCGCGTTTGGGTGCCGAAGATTGGAGGAAACCGAGAGCTACTTTTCGAGGACGCACATAAATCCAAATATTCAATCCACCTGGGAAGTACGAAAATGTATAGAGACTTGAAACTACACTACTGGTGGCCGGTTATGAAGTTGGGCGTGGCGCATTATGTGGAGCGGTGTGTAACTTGTTCGCAAGTGAAAGCCGAGCACCAACGGCCTTATGGGAGCCTTCAATCGTTAGAGATACCTGAGTGGAAGTGGGACAAGATTACCATGGATTTTGTGACCAAGCTACCGAAGACCTTGAAGGGTAATGACACCATTTGGGTGATTGTCGACCGTTTGACGAAGAGTGCTCATTTCCTAGCAATGAGGGAAACTTTTCCGATGGATAAGTTGGAAAAGCTTTATATAGATGAAGTGGTATCTAGGCATGGCATACCCTTGTCTATAGTCTCCGACCGTGATAGCCGGTTTACGTCAAGATTTTGAGGAGCCTTGCATCAAGAATTGGGCACGCGGGTGAACTTGAGCACGGCATACCACCCATAAACCGATGGACAAAGCGAAAGGACGATTCAAACACTAGAGGACATGCTTAGGTCTTGTGTGATCGATTTTGGCGGTAGTTGGGACACCCATCTTCCTTTGGTGGAGTTTGCATACAAAAATAGTTATCACTCTAGCCTCGGGATGGCACCATTCGAAGCTCTTTATGTGTGTAAGTGTAGAACCCATGTATGTTGGTTAGAGGCGGGAGAAAATAAATTTTCCGGTCCGGAGATTGTGCAAGAGACGGCCAATAAGGTCAATGCTATCCGAGAGCGTTTGAAAGCGGTGCAAGATCGTCAGAAAAGTTATGCCGACAATAAGAGGAGGCCGATAGAGTTCCAAGTGGGAGACCGTGTGATGTTGAAGGTGTCCCCTTGGAAGGGTTTGATACGGTTTGGAAAGCAAGGGAAGCTAAGTCCCCGTTTCCTTGGACCGTTTACTATTCTCGAGCGTATTGGGCTTCAAGCTTACAGGTTGGATTTACTACCAAAAATGGATGGGATCCACCCTACGTTCCATGTATGCTATTTACGGAAGTGTTTAGCGGAAGAAGAGAGTGTCATACCATTATCAGAAATCCGAGTGGATGACAACCGTTGTGTCGAAGAACCCGAAGTCATTTTGGAGAAAGCAATCAAGAAACTCCGACACAAGGAGGTAGCAATGGTGAAGGTGCAATGGAAGCACCATCACGGTGCCAATGTGACTTGGGAATCAGAAGAAGTCATGAAGCGTAGATATCCTCAACTATTTACCTAGTACAGATTTCGGGGACGAAATCGTTTTCAAGTTGGGGAGGATTGTAACACCCGTAATTTCGGGTGGATTTTCCATAATATGTATCGTTATAAGATTTAGATGTTGGTTCGTTAATACTCATTGTCAGTTATTGAGGTTCTTGATTAGTGATTAAGTTTCCTACGTCATTAACGGACCGGTTTGGGCCGAAAAAGAGGATTTTCGGAGCACGTCGCACCCCAGGCGACAATGCCCGACGACTGTAACATTTGTCAATGTTGCATGCGCAAAGTCGCGGGGAGGAATAGACCTACGGTACATCCGCGGCGACAGTGCCCGATGACATTGCCCGGGTCACTGTCGCATGGTCATAGTCGCGAGCGTGGTACCGGAAGGGTCCCAACGAGAGCGACATTGCCCTGCGACAATGCCATTGGCATAGTTGTCGTGTCATAGTCACCGACGGGCACTGTGGGTATAAAAAAAACCCCATTTCGAGACTTTATCATTTAGAACTGATTTTGGAAGCTTTTTGAGGGTTTGCTCCTGCGATTTTTTGGTAAGTGTTCTTGCCCTAATTCCACCAACAACATTTAATGATCTTGGATGAGTATTAATGGTGAAGTAAATGCATCCTTAGGAGCGGTTTTGGAAGGATTCTAGCTTGTACCAACTCCTCAAGTCTTCAACTCTCTACCTACCATTTCTAGGGTTTGATATCTTGTCAGAAATCACTAAGGTGAGGGTATTTCTTGACTTTCCTACTTATATACATGCTTAATAATATGCTAACGACTATATCAACCTTTTCTTGTCTTTTGAGTTGATTATGTAAAGTTAACCTAAAATCCCATTTTTGGGTAATGTCTCAAATGAAAAGCATTTGAGGGGACATTTGATCTTAGCATGTAATATGAGATATGTGAACTACCACGACTCATGTTGGTCTTATTAATAGCTCGTTAATGGGTTATAGTCTCGGTGGATGGAGGTATGTTAAATAGACTAAAGACTCGGTTTTAGTTGATGTCACAATAGACTAAAGACTCGGTTTGAGTTGATATCACAATAGACTAAAGACTCGGTTTGAGTTGATGTCACAATATACTAAAGACTCGGTTTGAGTTGATGTCACGATAGGCTAAAGACTCGGTTTGAGTTGATGTTACAATAGACTAAAGACTCGGTTTGCGTTGATGTCTCCAATAGCTAAAGATCTAGTTTGGGTTTATGCTATCAAGTTTGATGGCTTTGGTGGAACTTTAATCCTGATGGTGAAAATTATATTGTAAACTAACCTTTGATGTCAGGTGAAGTAATTCGGTGATGAATCATATAAATGTGGATGTTTGTGTATCGTAACTTCATTTTGTTAAATAATTTACGATTGTACTTTCTCACTAGGCTCAAGCCTAACACTTGTTTATTTGGTTGTCATGTATGACAGGGCATCCTAGTGGCGGGAACCTTCGGGAATGAGTGGTCGATCGCGTGATCGAGAGCGGTCCTTTTTGGAGATCTAGTGACCGGTTCATACTTTTGTTGGCTAACCATTTTTGGAAGAATAGCGACACCCGACCGTAATATAATGGAATGACTTAGATTATTAGGTTGCCGTATATTTATTCTTCATTCAATGAATTTGTAAACATTATGCTATATTCCCCGTTTGGGACGTTACTTTGGGATTTTGGCAGGTCTTTGTATGAACAGATTTTGATCAATTTACAGCCGTCATATTGCCAAAAATTTTAAGTTTTAAATTACCCTAAATTTTAGGGTGTTACATTTTGAAATTTAGATAACCACTTGATGTAATCTCCTTTCTAGTTAGAAATTAGATTAAAGGGTTATTATCCCTCATTTCATATTTTTTACAAACTTGTAATTAACAGGCGTGTATTGTTCCCTTTTTGGGAAAGCTCGTGCTTTGACATTATTTTATATACCACATTTCCAATTCCGGAAATTTTTGTTTTCCCAAATTTTGGGGTGTTACAGTATGCTCGCATGATGATGTTATTATACTCAAATTCAATCAATGGTGAATGTTCTTCCCATGTTCCACTGAAATCCATGGCACAAGCACTCAATATAACTTCAAGGATATGAATATGTCCCTCATTATGCCCGACTGAGATATGATTAACTCCACTTAACAAAAGATTCCACTACTTGATGAAATTCATCCAACACAAGGAAGTATACCGATTATCTAAATTCGACACCAATGACCACATCATCAGTATCTTGATCCAATCATTAACGAACAATTTAACTAATCTCTTTGCCGAACACTTTCAATTGACAAAGTCAACCGATTTAGAAAGTCAATGTATAAATATTTCATTTGCAACAAGGCCCCTTTAGATGTCTTAGAAATGTTGGCACGAATTCCCTGGCATTAAGGTTTCATCTCCACTCAGCAGCACTTCCCAATTGTAGGTTTCCCATGAGGTCGATATTGCTCTATCTTCCCTTGTAACCAAACCAAACACTACTCGACAAAAAGGCTAGGTTTTTCTTTATACTCAGACACCAAATAACATTCATGAAGCCCCCATACATTTACTAGTGCATGAATCAATAGAGTGACAAAACTTATGCATACACCAAAATTCTTTCCCGCCCAACTTGGAAGTCAACTCAGTTACCAATAACACATCAAACCCTGAATATTTTCCTCCACGGTTGAAATAATTACAAAAAATATTCAACATTTTACACGCTCCAATATATGTCGAATCTAGTCCGTTTTCACCCCTTGACGACGACATGTCCCAAACACTTAGCCTCTCAAGTAAAAACACACATTTGAATATTGTGATAAATCCTCCAATTCAACAATCCCTCACAAGCAATGATGATGCTCATAATCACTCTCCAAACAGGGTAACTCAAGTTTGTTTACAAGTAAAACGATCCAAAGTTTGTATAAGAATGATTCAACACTCTATTCAACAATTTGCACCCATCATGTATATACAACAAACCTCCATAAACACTATCAATAGTTGGCCAACTTTAACCGATAACTCCATATTATCAAAGCGTCAACATATTTCCCATGACCATACTTTGGGAGTTTAGTCCGCCCTAAATCAAAATTTGATTTAGCGTACAACACATGACTTTGCAAGCCAACCCATTTGATGTACAACTTCCTCACTTGATCACAATCCTCACCAAATCCTCAACGAGGTGATATTCATCCTATTAACTTACTTGATTTCCTTCCAAAAATAACTACTCACAAGGAATTCACATGATCCAAGTCATGCACAATTAGCTTCACGATTTATCATATGAGGTCGAATGGTCATTTTTTCAAAAATATATCATTCCTTGCAAACATAGACACCTATAGAATGCAGCCTCATAAGGTTTCATTCCTTCCCGTGTAACTATACACAAAGACTACCTAGCTTCACTCACGCACACTTGTGACTTCACACATTGACCATACACCTGCTAGTCCTTTGTATTATACAAAAAGTCGAAAAACCACATTCCCACTTGATTAACTATAGACATAGGTCAACTCATCACCACCTGAACACCAAAAAAACAAGTTCACATTTAACGTATGTCCATTATAGTCTTACATGCACCCACTTCAACTTTGATAGCTACTCAATCCCCATGCAGATCACCAATACTCCATATAAAGTCACCTCCCCTAATCTAGCGACCTCCAGCTTCCGAAACACCTACACAGGAGGATTTAGCATGACACCAAATATACATCTTGTCCAAACGACCACTCACGTCATTGTCTAATCACAACTAAATAGCCACGCTAAAGTTAATTCCCTAAACCTATGAATTCCATCACATCACACCCATCAATAACAATCCTAAGTGCAAACTTGACCATGGTATCCTACCTCATTGCCCCATAAACCAATTATGAGTCTATTTTAGCACTCTTGCATGACTTGAATGTAGAATCCCTTATACTTCCTTTACCAACAACATTTCATCAAAATGACATGTCACTACTTTAATGCATGCTACTGCTTAAAGCATTTTGTACCTACAATTTATTCCCAAATGCAAAAGTTCACCGCCAACCACATCTCGACAATACTGAGACAAAATCAAGGTCCAGACAACTGGAACCAAAACTGAATCTACTACCTCACATTCCTATTATATGCCAACTATTCTCAAAGTGGAATACCAAGATCATGAATCGACCCCGAATGATTCAACCAACGAATTTTGACTCTCAAGACCTTTCCTTGTCCTTAATTGCATCATCATTCTAAAGGAGGGTTAAACCCAAATGCCCAACGAGTTCATATCATTCATGCATGTTGACACATAAAATAAAATCGCTTTTCCCTTACAAAATTTAAAGAAATAAGCAATTGTGTACCAACCTCATGAACTACTACAACATAAATAATCATGCATATTGATCTCCAAAACCACTCACGTATGACTAAAAGATATAACACAGATCTTTCGGTCCAAAACATTGTCGGCTATAAACAAAAATGCTTACAATGAAATTTTCTCACCATTTGGGTTATGTAACACCCCGGATTTCAGTTATGTATCGTTGTATTCTAGTGTTAAGCTTTTGTCGTTAGAACTGCGTTTGGTTTCGAATTCGAGTTTGGTTTTGGTGGCTTATGGGCAAACAACAGTGGACTACGCGAGTTGCACCGCAACTTGAGGTCGCGGCACAACCCGCGAAACCCATTGGATGTCATGGGTTTTATGGACACGGGCAAGTTATGCCGTGAGTTGAAGTCGCGGCATAACCCGCGTAGTTGCCTGGATGACTTAGGTGGGTTTTTCTTCAAAATATCTCATTTGGATTTTATCTCAAATCTCTTTTCTCTCTCTCTTTTCTCTCTCTCTCTTTCTTGGTTTCGAGTTTGGTTCTTCGGTTGCCGTTTGTTGCTAGTATTAAGTGCATCTAGCACGAGTTCGGTATAGAAAGCTTCGTCTTCCCTCGGTAGTCGATATCTGGTTTTCGGGTTTTATTTCTGAAACCTATTTGGTGAGTTCCTACTACCTTCTTCTAAACTTTATACATGTCAAAACTTACATTTTGAACTTCTATATATCTGCATGGTTTCAGATCTAAGTTTACTACATTTTGATATAACTTGAGTTTTGGGAGATTTTAGGGTTCCGGATCATTTTCGATTAAAATTATGGGTTTCATCTTATTTGAAGTAAAATGATGTTTTACTTGCACATTTATGTAGGTTACTTGAAAGAATGTTTAAAGTTCATTTTGATGATTTTCATTCTTACCAAAAGTTAAACATGAAAATGCATTTTGTTTATAAATGTTATTTTATACCATATGACTATCTATGGTTGGTCACATATGTTGTTGTGACGAGTCTGTACCATTACTAGTGGATCCCTAGGTATTGAGTCGACTTATATTTGGGATGTCTTTTCCCCTCTTTGTAAATGGATGTATATGATCCTCGGGGGCCATTTGGTACGGTTATGTGAGACCGGTTACTAGCCATGGATCATATTTTCCCTAAACTGTAGCTATGGATGCATGTGATCCTCGGGGGCCATTTGGTACGGTTATGTCAGACCGATTACTAGCCATGGGTCATAGGGTAGTCCTAGTGAACGAGTTTTGACTTGGTTTCCTCGAGGACCCTCCCTCACATCGTAGTACGGACTTTTGTAGTTCGTGGCCAAGGATTCCAAGTGTTTCGACTCATAACTCGGATTGTGACCTACTTTGTGTTACGCTACAATCCTTGGTAAAACTGGTTACCTTTGTCATCGTATGATGAGTTTACATTGAAAAGGCCCGGTTGTGGCAAAGGTTTCGTTTGAAAATTAAACCTTATTGAAAAGATTTCCTTATGATACAATTGTTTATATCTCTTGAAATTTATAAACTGTATGTTCTCACTAGGCTTTAAGCCTAACACTTTTTCTCAAATGATGTGTATAACAAGTTCCCATTAGCGGTGGGTTGCTAAGGGCTTGAGTGACGAGCTTGGTCTCGGGGATTTTTGAGATGACTAGTATTGATGTTGGGCAATTGTTTAAGTCTCATTCTTTTGATGATATTGGATTAACAACCTATGTAATCTAGATAGGTTATGTTTAGATTAGTTTGTTGTTAAGTTCAATATCAATATTCAGATTGTAAAGGTTAAGTACATTTCCCCTTTTTGGGAGGTTTATACCAAGTGTGATGTTTATTTGTCCAGTTTTCTACGTTTCAAATTCACTCTGGTTTTTAGGGTGTTACAGGTTATTAACGTTCTTGACACTTTTAACCACATTGTTGGGTCGACAAACTCTCACACCAACCAATGTAATGACAACACCATCATGCATGCTTTATTAATAAAAGCGATGTAACAACATGTTTTCATACTTCCACAATGAAGGTTAAACCAACATGAGATATAGATACACTTATCCAAATGCAATATACTACCCCTCTGCAATTGAAACACACTCATGCATTTTAAAAATGTAGACAACATGTTTGCATGTGTTAGTTTATTTATCAAAACACGAAATTCAACATGTTCACACACACAAATACAATTATGTAGATAATACGGAGTGACTCGTGAAACCTATTTTCAAATGAACATTACATGATGCGTGAAACTTGTCTTAGAATTGAGGGCAACTTACTCTAACTGTGTCACAATTTAGCAGCAACTACTTACCGACTTACAGTTATTGACCAATGAACGATCCTTCCATACTTGTAGCAACTATTGGAATAGGTCCCCCCCGACATACTTAGTTACCCGTACTATACAATTTTCGATTTGTTTAATGGCTTGCTGATTATCCGATTTCACATATTTGACTTCTTTTAGTCATTTGTCGGTCCTTTCAATTTCTTCTTATCCCTCCTTCACTCCCCGAATCAACGATTTTTTCATTCCCAATAATCTATGTCGCATCCACTGCCGACTTTACCACTTGTAACAACCATAAACTCAAAACGAACATAACATACCATAAATGTTTAAACCAACTAAGTTAGCCAGAAATATAAGTCAACAATCTTAATTCACCTCAAGGTTTGCAGCGGAAAAACATACTACTACTACTACTAAGATTTATTATAGAAATTCAAATAAAGTCTAAGGCGACTATCTAACTAAGCAAATAATGCCCATACCCTTCTTGCCACATGAATCACACTTTCCCCTTGCCCTTGCTAGAGCTCTCAACATGATACTTCCCTGAAAATGGTTTTCAGTTTATAAAAGCGAGGGTTAGACCAAATGTCTAGTGAATTCCCTCTACACAAAATTTTACATATAAAATAATCATTTAAGAATATGCACACTGACACATGTTACAACGGTTGGTCATGTTGATGTCACGCACACCTGTGACCAATCACTGGACTCACACATGCCCTTAGTATGAGCCACATGAAACGAATTTTCATATGCTCTTATTTAGGTACACACCTCCCATTGATCAAGAATCCACAACATACACACACACACTTGAAATAATCATTCCGTTAATACATGGAATACAATAAGTGAATTAGTGATAAATAATGATTCCAACATGAATGACAAGTATCAATTTGCCAAAAATAGTAAAAGGAAACTCACCTGAAGTCCAAGCCTAGACACACACCCTTAGGCTAGGATTTCACCAACTGAACGCCTGAACTGAGGTTACCAAAAGACGACTTATTACTCCAATTATAACCCCAATGAACTACTAGTGCATAGCACCAAACCACTTCTTAAAACACAAGCTGAAAACAAGGAAATAGTAGCAAATGCGACTTTGCATTCGACCAAACCCGCATGAAACCCGCATTCTTCACTATTTCACCTGCACAACTCTGCTAGAGGAACAAAACCCCAAACCAATACCAAACCATATCTATAGCGATTTAAGGATCAAAACTCAAACTAAATCATTATAAAATTATCTCGAAACAAAATCTAATCTATTTAAATCCATAGGATTCAATCCAACATTTATAAGGATAAACCTAAAACTCTAGAAACTTGGATCAACTCCATCCAATCCATCATGAAACCGACTGTAAGATGAAATTAGATGTAAACTCAACATAATATAGGTTTTCCAACCATGAAATCATCTTCCCAACCAATATAAATCAAAAACCCTTAAATCCTAAAATCAATTATCAACAAGGAAAGAAGTAAGCAATATAAGATGATGATCTTACGTGAAGATGGAGACTCAAATCCTTTTCTCTTCTTAGATCTTCAATAGCTCCTATCCACACTAGTGATGGTCATCTCGGCCCGGCCCGGTCGGTTAACCGTGCCCGACCCGCTTGAAAGCCCGACCCGGCCCGGTGGAAAACCGGTTTGGAGCCCGAAAACATGAACCGGTTCATGTTTTTGGAGGATTTGGCGGTCCGGCCCGAGCCCGGTTCACGGCCCGGTTTTTGGCCCGGCCCGGCCCGATTCGTATTTTTCAAATAAAAGAGCCGTTATGTTACCGTTTATATACGTTTTTTGACCTTTTTTGTATTTTTTACCTCCCCAAACCCCTATAAATACTTGTATTGTAAGTTTGTAACTTAAAATTACATATAAAACGTATTTTTAAAGTGTATTTTAGTGATTTATTATAAATAAAACGCATTTTTAAAGTGTATTTTAGTGATCCAATCCAATTTTTATTTTTTATAGCTTAGTAA
The DNA here is from genome assembly GCA_954870635.1 of Arctium minus. Classification (NCBI taxonomy): domain Eukaryota; kingdom Viridiplantae; phylum Streptophyta; class Magnoliopsida; order Asterales; family Asteraceae; genus Arctium; species Arctium minus. The sequence goes on from OX941081.1 coordinate 152,345,586, forward strand.
TTAATTATTATATAAAGAAATTATTTTTTTTGAAAAAAATACGGAAAAATGCTCGGCCCGATCACGGCCCGGTTTGGGCCCGGCCCGACCCGGTTTTCCCATAACCGGTTTTTTCCAGCATTAAACGGGTCACACATATTCGGGTGAAGCCCGGCCCAGCCCGAAGCCCGATTGGCCCGGTATTTGGGTTTACTATTTGGGCCCGAAGCCCGTTTTGACCCGGCCCGGCTCGGCCCGGGCCCGATTTTTGGCCATCACTAATCCACACCCACTTTTCTCTAAAAGGAAAGAGCATGTTGCACGTGCATGCACAGACACACTTATCAAACTCAATCGATGAAATGAGAGAAAAAGTAGAGACCCTCCCCCTTTTATCCTAAAATTACGTATTCAACCCCTACAGATGTAACCTCTTTCCAACTGCACCCTTTATTTTCATAAATGCTCAGAACTAGAACTTGGCTTATTATAACATAAGTCATTTTTCTTAGATTTTATTATTTTATTGTTTTTTTATAATTATTATATATCGATTAAATATTTTGTATTAAGTTTAATTATTTTATTTATTTTATGTTGTGAAATTGTAAATTACATTTAAATAATTTATAATCTTTATTAGCAAAAGAAAATTAACATAAACAAAAGAGTGAATTACACTAGTGGTATGTGGTTTGCTCAAATTTTGGATCTGGTCCCTAAAACAAACTATCTACACCGATGGTTCCTAACTATTCAATTTCATAACACTCAAGGTCCCTCGAGTTAACACTGTCAGTTAACAATTGTTAGAAAGAGCAAATCATTATTTAAGCAAACTATAGGGACCAAAAGTATAATGCACTCTTAAGTTAATTTGTGATAATGACATCTTATTTAAAAAAATTATTTACACATAATAATCAAAATATTTTTTTGGTAACCATACTTAAAATATTTTGATAAATAATTTTTTTAAATAAAATTTGTGAATCACAATTAATTTTAGAGTGAATTACACTTTTAATTCTTGTAGTTTGCCTAAATAATTATTTGTCATTTCTAACGGTTGGTAAGTGAAAGTGTTAACTCAATGGATTTTGAGTATTATAAAATTGAAAAATTATATATCATCAATGTAGATAGTTTATTTAGGGACCAAATCCAAATTTAAGAAAACCATGGAGATCACCAGTCTAATTCACTCTATACAAAAAAGTGAAATATTTTTGTTAAAACTTATCTCATTGAAACTTAAACATGCATAAATAAAATATTATATAACTATTATGAAACAAATTTTCATAATTGCAAAATTTTTAAAATACATAATATTCGTAATATAATCTATACTGCATTACAAAGTACGGATAAAAAACTTTTAAATACAAGTTTTTAAACACATGGTACTACCAATTTATGCAAAAAATTTAAAAATCTCTTAAAAGACAACTCTATATGCATTACTTACAAGTTCTTAATGCATGCCACCAAATTTGAAATGCTGAAAGGTTTCTTTTTCTGTTGATAGAGTTTTTCTTCTCTTCCGAGATTCGCATAATTTAAATTTCAAACATGATTTCTGGTTCTCCATAACCCTAAAATTTATTGAGGCAAAATCGATGCGGTTGTCCTCCCCTTTCGACTTCTACTTTGTCGGTCGTCGACTTCACAGTTTCAATCCAATCCCTCTCACGAATCCGATATGTTGTGTTTCTTTGTTGGATTTATGTTGATGTTTAACATCTATCTGTTCGATAAGGATAATCACATCTGTTAACATCGATCTGTTTGAAAATGATTTAGAGCTTCTTCTCTTCTTCACGAGCGATTACAATTTCTCTGAATGGAGAGCTCAAATTTCTCTTGGTTAGATTGCAACTAGTAGAATTTGCAGATATCTATGGAATTTTATATTATTTTCATTCTAATTTTTGGTATATTATTGATTAAAAAGCAAAAAGAGCATAGGTTCTATTTGGGTGCAATGAAAACCAAAGGAAAAAAGATAAAGTTTGGTGCTCTTTCTTGATGGGTGCTTGGCTTTTTCGAAATGCATCTATAAAGCCTTTTTCTCCTTTATTAATAATTTTAATTGTGGTTTGCAAGTCGAGCAATATACTCTATTGTAGATTACATATGTATGAAGTGTGCAAAATCTATGGGTGTTCCATAAGCATCTACAAGTTCTTTCTCAGGTTCTTGTTGATTTCTTGGCAGGTTGTGAATGATGGTATGCACGTTGAATCAGAGTCGAATTTGAGGTAATTGTAAAGTTCTGACTTGTTTTTATAGAGTTTATGACTGTTTTGTCAAATTTAAATGCGTTTTTGAAAGCTGTTGGGATGACACCATTAATGGTGGTTCTAACCAATTTTGAAGTAACCAAATGGGGCTATTTTGTTTTGATTTGTAAATAAAAAAATTGATAGATTTGTGTTAAAAGAAATCAAAAACTGATTCTGATTTGGGTTAATTTTGAAATCGGGTAATAAAGCTTTAAGATTTTAATTTTAAGCGGTTGAGACAAGTTATGTATGAATTCATAAGTGAAGACAGAAAATAAACATATAGAAATTGGAAAATAGATCAGTTAGATGGGAAACTAAGTTGTCGTTTACCAAACACTTACCTGGTACGCGCTTACGGATAAAATTCAACACTATCGCTTACTTACCGGGTAAGATTTTAGTCCACAAAATGGCATCGTATGTAACAATTTACCCGGTAAGCGCTAACCGTGGTAAGAGTCGTCGCTCTCACTTACCGGGTAGACTCTTGGTCCTTGTCTCGCTCTTACCGGGTGAGATTTTTGGGCCTTTCCATATTCATCCGGTAAGGTATGGCCCCTAACATCTTTCCCTTTTACTTCACTAACATCGATTGGCTAATTTGCCTGTTTTGCAGGCAATGAAGGAATTAAAGTTGAAGAAGCTTAAAGATGCATTTGATTGGTATTGTGTTCGATTTCTTGAGACTGTGTTAATATTTACCCTATCTAATGCATCTATTATTTCGTTTGCATAATTATCACGAAGCATGGTTTATTCAGATTTATAAAAAAGATAGTAATCATAAACATAACGATTAGATTATCCTCAACGAATTTGGATACAATTAATTTGGATACAGTGTTTTGCTAACAAATCTGAAATTATATTCCCAGTTTTATGAAGAGATGATCGATGGATCTTTAAATACAATCTTGTAGAGTTTGAAATGTCTTAGTTCCTCTGCACAGGTGAGTTTTATATTGGTAGCTTTCCATTTGTCAACATTCCAACAAAAGTTCAAGATTCAAATTTTATTGTTTATGGTCATGATTCTAAATCTGTTCTAATGGCTTCTGATTTTAAATGGGGCAAATTGGTTGTTGATCATTGATCCAAACCTGTTTGTCTCTATTAGACTCCTGGTTTCTCTTTGGGTTGATATATAGGATGTTGATTGTTGATCCATCCAATATGTTTACCTTAGGGAGTCGTTTCTCTTGGTTTAATATGTACTTCCCTTTTCTAGTTCTGCTCGTAGCCTTTATATCTTTATTTTGTTTTCTCTTGACTATAGTTAAAATTTCTTGTCAATCTATACTATATTATAAAGTATGGATAAAAAAACTCTTAAAAACAATCTTCTAAGCATTTAGTACTACTAATTAATGCTAATTTACTTAAATTTCAAGTTTACAACTTGCTATTGCCCATGCTACCACTTCCTAAAGCACACTATCAATCTCTGAACACGTTCAACCTTATCTTCCCTAACCCTAAATCCCTCCAACCCGTTCAAAACAAAATTCAAAACCATTGTTATCAACTTATCATCATCTTTCATGTATCTCTATCTCTAAACACGCCCTCTTCCCCCTCATTCATATCCCTATTTAAACAAGAATTTTGAATGGAGAAGATGAGATGAGGATGAAATCGAAAAGATCGATCGAGTAGTGTTTTTGCTTGAGTGTATATTTCTTTGAGGTGTTTGTGTTTGTATCTAAAGAGACCCATCAATCGGTGAAATTTGAGAGAATCAATCGAGTGGTCTCATCTCAAATAGTGGTATCATGTTTGTCTTTTTTTCTGGTTTCTTGCATATTTGATTTCTATACTATGCACAACAAAATTTGATTTCTATATATCTGCTTTCTTTCATATGCTTGTAGGCTCGTCATCGTCAAACCATAATTGTTAATACTGATTTCTACAATATCTTTCAGAACCAAATAGGTGAAGGTAAACCCAAATTGATATTCAAAAATATTCATTGTGCCTTGTGGAAAGTGAGATTGATATGGAAAAATTGGTACATTCTTCACCTTCTCCCCCAGAACATTAGAAATTGGGTTTCGTTATTAATTAACTTTTCATGTTTATTTTGACAACAAACGACAGAAATATTAAGCGATGAAGGTATGTTCAAGGTAATGGATTTGCTGTCATGATGAGGTTGAAGTATTTGTTAACTCATGTTTCTTGTTATTTCTTCCTTCCATTTTGCTGGTGGCAATCTATGGGTGAGGACAGAGTTAAGAATAAAGAACCACTGACAAAAAGGTAACTCATGTTGTAGGTTTATATGATGAAACCTACAACCAATTATGTGATTTCATATAGAAATTTTAAACAACCAGCGGTTGGTGTTTCAACATCTAATTACTTTGATCCTAACTCTCTTCCGTCCCCTATTGTTAAAGAAGAGAAAACATGCACCTTCATCACTCCCAATTCAGGTATCCATTCAATTCATTTTTAAATCTTGATTTAATTGTTGTTTCAACAGTTATTAATTAACCAAATTATGTACACGTGTTCAATTGTACATACCCCATATATGTTGCTTACCATGATCAAGAATGGGGAGTTCCTGCTCACGTTGACAAGTAAGCATCCCAAACTCCAATATTTTTACATTTTTCCGTTCCAGAAGTATAATGATCGATTATTAATGAATTTTGTTTTGGTTATGAAGGATGTTGTTTGAACTATTGCTGCTAACCGGTGCTCAGGTCGGATCGGATTGGACTTCGGTTCTGAAGAAAAGACAACAATTCAGGTTGGTTTTAAGTTTTGAAAATATCACTTCTTTATTCATTTTGTATCAAATCATTTACCTTGTTAACTCTATATTCACACCCAACATCAATTCAACAACTTCTTTTAGGAATAAACTTCTTGTACAACCTCTTTTTTTATGCTAAACATTTGTACAATTGCTCTTCAAATCGTTGTAAATCACATAATGGCTAACAAATTGAATTCCAAAAACATAATTCGTTGTTGTTAGGATTGGAAGACCGAGAAGTACAAGGACATAATCAAGTCAGGAAGTGTAAGAAGCAACTTTTTGTTCTGATTTGTATGTATATATGATTATTTGATGAATGAAATTGGTTCACTTCGTGCATTTTTAACGATTAGTTTCTTTATGTCTATATAATTTGCCTGTATCCACTATTTCATAGGCTCATAGCAAGTCATTATCAAGAAGGTAGGCATATTATATCTTGAATTTGGAATATATACCCAATCATCAGCTTTATTGTGTTTCTCATTTTAGCTTTGAAACTTGGTGCTTAGAACTTCAGCTCGAGCATTTTTCGATAGCTTTTGTGAAGATGATGAGTTGATATGCATTCACATAACCTCACAAAACTGGAAGGTGTTCTTTCTCCATCTCATCTACATATTAATTACTACTACCCTAAGCCTCTAAACTATCTAAAGTTTCTTCATTATGTCTGGAGAAAATCTCTTCTTCCATGAATATACAGGAGATGGAGTTGCTCATTCACTAAGGCAAAGGAAAGTATATAAGGATATGTCAGGTTATATTTTGATACTTATATTTGAAAGACAATTAACCTAATTTATTCTTTCTCATGCCAATGGTCATTTATGTGGCAAATTTATTGGAATTACTGTTAGAAAACTCAAGTTAAAGACAAGCTTTTCGCTTTCACTTTGTAAAGGCAAAAGTTACTTAATAACTAATACCATATGGTTACAAGATAAGTGGTTATGAGGAACATAATTATTTACAATATTTTACATTCCATCCTTTCATTTTTAGAATGTTTTATGTAATTGTGATATTTTAGAATGTTTAATGCAAACTTCAATTACACCAGAGTCATATCCATTACACCACAGGCAATGTTTAAAATAAATTGTGATATATACACTCTTTCTATTTGTGGTGCTTTTAATTGTTATTTTTTTTCTTTATGTTGCTTGCCACTACTATTCTTTCAATTCTTGGTTAATAAATATATTGCTTTTCTTTTTGCCTATTCTTTCTGTAAACACGTGTTACATGTTTATGTAGGCGTTTTGGGTAAGGATCAAAAAGAGCAAAATGTGAAGTTTTATCCGTCAACTCTCCTGATTTCTCATGTGTGATTAGTGAGGCTGAATCCATTTATGAAGAATTCTGAAAATGAGAAAATGGGTGGGAGACAATCTGTTGATGGAAGGGTAAGCACCACTGTTTGGGTAAAAAATAACCAAGGTCCTTTGTCGTACGTTTTTAGATTCCAAACAGTCTATTAGCCCATAGTCGCACGACCAGAGGAAAAACTGACGTCCTTCCTTTGAGCGACTTTGATCAGACTATCAAAACTCGTCCACGATGGCTGTCGTACGACATGATTTCAGTAACTAATTTGCAACATATTTTATATTATATTTAATGCAGGATTTCAATGACGTTTATGATGAGAGATCATAATGGAAGACGTTACCAACAATAACGGATATAACGGATGCTTTCATCAATATCAAGCGGTTACTTTATTAAAGATATGCATTCAAGACTTGATAACGGACAATTGGAGTATAAATATGAAGATTGAACTTCGCATTCGGACATCTGATTCTCAGACCTTACAAGCTCACAAATTACGTTCTCAAGCTCTCTCAGTTTCTTTCGAAGTTCATTAGATCTACTGTTGTTTGTCACGCGACGCACGACCGAAGTCTAATTACATACGAAGCAAGACCAACTTTACTTTATTGTACTATTTTACATTACATTTTATTTGTAACACTTGTTAACAAGGACGACGTCCCTGATTGACGTCCATAGTGCACGACGACTCATACTCGTCCGCGGTTTTTACCCATTTTAGGGGTTTTCCGCGTGACCAATTTCCTTGTCTCATTTATTTCATTTTTATTATTGTCGTGCGATTATTAAAGTTACTTTCTTTGGTTGGATCAAGCTCCACATTTACCTTAAATTTTCCTTGGGAGATTTTTGGCGTAAACAGTTTGGCGCCTACCGTGGGGCCCCATCCAAAGAAAATCTTCGATAATCTTACGACGTGCTAACGTTTTCCTTCGAGTGTTCTCTTTTCAGTTATTCAGGATAATGCCATTCCAAGGAACTCAAGATCATGTTGTGGCCCAAATGAACATGGAGTTGACCGCTGCTCGTGCCCGTATTGACGCCCTGACAGCTCAGGCTCGACAGGCGGCAGAAACCATCGAGCATCTCAGAAGCCAAAGTGGAAACAATGTGACTGGGACTACGAATTCTTATACTGGTGCTTGGAACGTATCTCCTCCATTGCCTAATTATCCTCGTCCACCACCAGTTAATCCTACGACCTTCGTAATCCCAACCATGCCTATGCCTTCTATGTCGTTCAATGGATATGCCTCTGATTCTTCGCAGCAGACTAACTTCAACGGATCAGGTTATGTTTCATTTGGTGTTCCCGGGGGTATACCAGTGGATCCCGTTGCACAACGATTGAAGTTTCTAGAAGAGTAGAATGAGCGTGTCTTGTCGATGCTGGCCAAATTGCCGGGGGCAGCAGTCCCAGTTGATGTCGAGCCACGAACAGGATTTCAGGCATCTCCGTTCTTCGATGAAATCGCTTTGGTGGACATCCCAAAGAAATATAGCATCCCGACCTTCTCCCCAAAATATTCAGGTGTCACTGATCCGACAGAACACGTTGCCCAATACAAACAGCTCATGTGGACTATTTCGATACCACATCAATTTCAAGAAGTCTGCATGTGCAAGAGTTTTGGAGCAACTTTGACTGGAGCAGCGTTACAATGGTTGATCAATCTCAAACCCAAAACTATCGGTTTTTTGCAGAATTAGTGAATCAATTTTCTCAACAATTCGCTAGTAGTCGAAAAATGGAAAAACAAACGAGCGACCTTTACTATGTCGTACAGAAGAATGGAGAGTCCATCCGGGACTACTTTAACCGGTTCAACGCAGAAATGATTAGTATCCGAAATTGCGACGTGAAAACAGCCATTGAAGCATACAAACGGGGTCTGGATGATAGTTCAGGGTTATATCTTGACCTTACGAAATATCCTTCAGAAACCTTTGAAGACGTACGAGTAAGGACGCTCGCCCATATGAGGGTCGAGGATGACCTCGTTTTCAGAAATAAACATTCAAACGACAGGAAAGGTCTAGGTGTTAAAAAGCCAGATTTCAAACCGAAACCAACCATTCGATCAGAGCCTGGCCGACAGATTTCGAACGTCAGATTCGAAAAGAAAGGGCCGACGACTTCTAAACCTGTCCAGTATCCTAAGGTGTCATCTTATGGTTTCCCTGGGTCAGCCAAAGACGTCGTCGCGTCCCTGAAACAGCTCCAACAAAACGTTCGATGGCCAAAGAAAAGCGATAAGGACAGTGATAAGAAAGACAAAACAAAATGATGTGATTTCCATAATGACTTCGGTCATATAACGGATGATTGCATCACCCTGAAGAAAGAACTAACCTGGCTTAGTTCGAAAGGTTATTTACAAGAATTGACGGAAAAGAAGGACGTGCGTCCCACATCCCCAGAGCATGCCAAAGTGATTAATTGTATCACCGGAGGCTCTGATGTCTGTGGGACCACATATTCAGCTGCTAAGAGACATGTTTGTCGCGGTCCCGACGACCGACCAATCCCAAAGGAGGCAAGACCCAAGGAGGACGTAGAATTAGAAGCTATGCCCTTGACGTTCGATCAAGAAGACCTCAATGACGTCCATCAGAAACATCATGACGGACTAATTATCCAATTGAGCATTGGAAATTGTCTGACAAAGAGGATACTCGTTGATGGAGGTAGTTCAGCTAACATTATCTTTTTTGATGCAGTGAAAGCAATGGGAATTGACAAATCCGAGATTACACGACGTTCAACTACACTCGTTGGATTTAACTGAGGAGCGACAAGTACCATGGGGGAAATCATACTACCAGTATTTGCTAAGGGAATCAACAGACAGACGAAGTTCAACGTCGTCGACTGTTCATCAGCTTATAACGTCATCCTTGGGCGACCATGGATCCATGATATGAAAGTTGTACCTTCGACGTACCATCAAATCTTGAAATTCCCTACGCAATGGGGGGTACAGGAAATCAAAGGCGAAAGAAAAGTTGCTTGGGAATGTTACAAAGTTTCTTTGAAGCCCTCGAAGTAGAAAGTATAGCAATTACAGAACCAGGACGTTCCTGGGACTGACGACAACTATCGCTTGGAAGTTGTCGTCCTAAACCAGGATAAGCCTGATCAGATGGTTTACATAGGTTCGTCGCTCGACCCTTCTTTTAAAAAGAGACTAATATCTTTTTTGCAGGATCACAATGATTGTTTCGCATGGACAAACGATGATATGGTGGGTATCGATCCAAGTATCATTTCTCATAAACTCAACGTTGATCCATCGTTCAAGCCTGTTCAGCAGAAAATACGAAAATTCGCTCCTGAAAGAAATAAAGTTATCAACGACGAAGTTGATAATTTTCTTAAAACAGGAAAGATGCGAGAAGTCAAATATCCAGACTGGCTCGCCAATGTTGTTGTCGTCCAAAAGAAAAATGGCAAATGGAGAGTCTGCATTGATTTCACAGACCTTAACAAGGCTTGTCCAAAAGATCCATTCCCATTGCCACACATCGATTCTATGGTCGACGGTACAGCTGGACATGAATTACTCACTTTCATGGACGCATATTCTGGATATAAACAGATATTGATGCATCCTGACGACCAGGAAAAAATAGCCTTCATGACAGATAAAGGTATTTATTGTTATAAAGTAATGCCTTTTGGTCTTAAGAATGCAGGTTCGACGTATCAACGATTGGTGAATATGATGTTCAAAGAACATTTGGGCGACACTATGGAGGTATACATCGATGACATGCTTGTCAAATCAAAGCATATGGATGATCATATAGGACATTTGAAACAATCGTTCGACATTTTGCGTGAATACAAAATGAAGTTGAATCCGACCAAATGTTCTTTTGGAGTTCGAGCTGGCAAATTTCTCGGTTATATGGTCACACGACGAGGAATCGATGCTAACCCAGACCAAATTAAAGCAATTATCGAGATAAAATCACCCAGAAATTTTAAAGAAGTCCAACGTCTAACAAGACATGTAGCTGCGTTGAACAGGTTCATCTCTCGGTCGTCCGACAGATGTCACCTATTCTATAATGTCCTGCGAAAAAATAAAGGATTCGAGTGGACTGATAAGCACGAGGAGGCATTGCAACAACTCAAGAAATACATGACCTCACCTCCCTTTCTCTCTAAACTTGAGAAAGGTAAAGCTCTTCAACTTTACCTGGCCGTCAGCATTAATTCGGTAAGTGCAGTCCTTATACGAGAAACCGACAGACAACAACTGCCAATCTACTATGTAAGTAAAACTCTACTAGACGCTGAAACCAGGTACTCATCGATAGAAAAACTTTTGCTTTCGTTAGTCATGGCCACTAAGAAATTACGGCATTATTTTGAATCGCATCCTATAACTGTGGTAACTAACTTTCCATTAAAGTCTGTGTTAAGAAAACCTGAATTAATAGGACGACTAGCTAAATGGAGCATCTACCTCAGCAATTATGATTTGGATTTCAAACCTAAGACGACGATCAAATCGCAGGTCTTGGCAGATTTTGTTACAGATTTCAGTCCGGAACTAGAAGAAGCGACGACGTCCAACGAGTTAATTGTGGCGACTTCGCACGACACCACTTGGACGCTCGACGTCGATGGTTCATCGAACATACAAGAAACAGGCCTGGGTGTCGTCCTACAGTCCCCACAAGGGGGCAAAATAGTGTACTCCATACGGTGCGACTTCAAGGCAACAAATAATGAGGCAGAATATGAAGCACTGATTGCAGGAATGAAAATTGCTCATGACTTGGGGGCAACATGTCTACATGTCTGGAGCGACTCGTCCCTACTTGTTAACCAAGTTAATGGAGAATTTGCAGCAAAAGATTCAAGGATGATTGCTTATCATAAAATAATAAAAGAAGAAGCAACGAAGTTCAATCATTTCATAGTCGAACAGGTACCAAGAGATCAGAACACTCAAGCTGACGCATTAGCCAAATTGGGATCAACACTTAGTCAAACGACATTCGACAATATCCCAATAGTCCATCTTGCAATACCAACAATCAAAGACGACGGTAATACTCTGGTCGCACCAATTGAGGAAGAAAATTCCTGGTCGGACGACATTAAAAATTATCTAGAGAACGATCAACTGGCTGATGACAGAATGGAAGCAAGAAAGGTTATATTTAAAGCATCAAGGTATGTTATGATCAGAGGACAATTGTATCGAAGATCTTCGACTGGTCTGAATCTGCGATGTATCACCAACAAGACGCAAGTCCAAAAAATCCTACAAGATATGCACGATGGTGAATGTGGAAATCACTCAGGAGGTCGCAGTCTAGCCAACCGGATATCACGACAAGGTTACTATTGGCCGACATTAAGGCAAGATGCTATCAGGTATGTACAGCCGTGCGACGCATGTCAAAAACACACAGGTATGTCTCATAAACCCTCTGAACCCTTACACTCAACTTTGATCCCATGGCCCTTTATGAAATGGGGAATGGACATTGTTGGGAAACTACCACCTGCCCCTGGGCAAAAAGTATTTCTTTTAGTTTTAACATATTATTTCTCTAAGTGGGTCGAAGCAGCGGCTTTCTCCCAGGTTCGGGACAAAAAATTCGTTTCTTTTATCCAAACTAACATCATTTGTAGGTTTGGAATTCCATCTGAAATAACGTGCCACAACGGGACACAATTCATCAGTGATCGAACGCGAAGATTTTGTGAGGAAAGGAACATCAAGTTGGTAACATCAACGCCTCGATATCCACAGTCGAATGGTTTAGCCGAGTCGAGTAATAAAACTATCATCAATTCAATCAAGAAAAGACTCAAAGGTGCCAAGGGGAAGTGGGTGGAAGAATTGCCTTCCATTCTTTGGGCTAATCGTACGACACCTCGTACGTCCACAAGACAAACTCCCTTTTCTTTAGTTTATGGATGTGAAGTTGTGTTACCTATTGAGGTACGACTACCGACTTCAAGACATACGTCCGTTGAGCATAACTTGGTCGACCTAAGTTATGACCTCGACGCTTTAGAAGAGCTTAGAGAAGTTGCGCACATTCGCATGGCGGCACAGAAACAAGTGGTCGAGCGACATTTCAACAAAAATGTCCAGATCAAAGTTTTTCAAGAAAGTGATTACGTTCTACGTCGAGTATTTCAAAATACTCAAGAGGTCAATGCAGGTAAGCTTTACACTAAGTGGGAAGGTCCTTATCAAATCTCGAGCATCGTGGGTAAGGGAGCTTATAAAATCCAAACCCTCGACGGTCGAGATATCCCACGAAGCTGGAATGCAGTTCATTTAAAGAGGTATTTCTTTTAAATTTCATATTTATTTCCTTCAATTATTTATTAATAAAGATTACTGACTTAAGCATCGGAGGGTCGTTGGTCAAACCAACAACCACCCCGCTAATGTTGTTTTTCGCAGGGACGCACGACTTATTTAAAAAAAAATCTCTTTGTCGAGTAAAACTCATGTGACCACACGTATATGTTCCATTTTAATGGATGACAAAGGTTAAATTCTGTACTTGATGTTCAATACTTAGAATCAAGAACCATTATTATAAATTGCCTAAGATCGATCGAAAGTTTCAGTTGATTTCTTTATAAGTGATGGTATGGTTGAATGTCTGATATAATGTAGTTGTCCATCTACTTAAATTATTCGACATACGATTAATTATAAAAACAAGTAATAAGCGTCGATAAACAAAAGAGACTTTTTTTTCATTAGATATCAAATTACAAATATAAAGGACGACCACATACGGTCGACCTTTAGATGAGAGGTTCAAAAGAAATTAAGTAGGAGGAACGTCAGGTTGTCCCTGGACGACAACGGTCTCCTCTGCTACCACTTCTTCTACGACATCACCCTCTTCCAAATCGTCGTCTTCATCCAAGTCCCTCTAAGTCCCGACAGTGTCGAGGTAAGTTTTGAGTTCTTCGGAAGCCGACGCCATAGGATCCTTCCCCTTCAAGTGACGCCTCATTAAAGCAGCTCGGGCCGTGAAGCGGGAGAAAGCCTCGATTTGCTTATTCTCCATCTCCAAGTCCTTGACGTCACTCTCCAGATCTTCAACCTTCTTCTTCAGAGTCACGATCTCGTCAGCAGAAGCAGCGGCAGTGGTAGTGGCCTTAATCCTCTCGATCTCCAACTTAGTCGACAACGCCTCCAGCTCAAGAAGTCGGTCCCTGAACTTGACCTTCTCACGATTCGAAATCTCTAGTAGATTTCGAGCATCATTGAGTTCAGTCTTAAGGCCCTCGACTTTCGTCTTTTCAGCCTCGACCGACTCCAAGGCGACCTTATCTCTTTCAAGAGCCTCGTCATCCCTTTTTTTGACGTCAGGAAAGGACGACCTAAGACCTTCTGTCTGAGCATAGAAGCTCAGACAAGCTTGAAAAGCCTGCACGAAAAAAGGAAAAGAATTAGTAGTAAAAACACGAGCAATGAAAAAGATTCAAAAGAAAAACTTACCATGAAAGAGAGGCCAGCAACATGTGCCCCCGTATCCTCAATCCGAGATTCTTTGTACCGATCGTAGAAAGTCGGTAGAAGAAATTTTGCCAAGTGTGGAAAAATGACGTCTCTTTCGAGACCGTCATTAGACATAAAGTCAGCCGGGAGAGTGGCTTTAAATATCGTCTCTCCCACTTTTTCTTTATTCTTCTCCTCACTCCTAGAGGAAGAAGAAGGTGCGGCAAAGGGCTTGTCAACGCCCGACACCCCCATTGTTGGGGCATCCTTCGTCTCCTTGGTCGAGCTTCCAAGCTCGACCCCAGCAACGGTTTCCTTCGCTGGTGTCGCCCCTGAAAGGGACGACAAAGTGGCATCACCCGTCTTCTTAGGCGAAGACCGAGGATTGCCGCAGACACGTCTTGGATCTACCCCTGTGGAAGGGGCATATCTTTTCCTTGCTTTCTCCCTCCCTTGACGAGCGAGCTCCAGTTGCTCGGCTCGCTTAGCGGCAGCCGACTTTACAGTTGCGTCCTCTGAAAAAAGAAAGCAAGTTAAAAAAGAAATAAGGCACGATATATAAATTAAAGGTATTGTCAAGCGACTTACCGGTCATTTCTCCTTCTCTTTCTTCTTCTTCTCTCTCTCCTTCTCTGTGAGAACCCTCGACAGACGTTACCTCAGCTACAAAAATGGCCTCGTCTTCCTCGGCGTTCGACCGAGGGGAAAATGAACGATCAGTAATACTTCTCTCCAAGATCCTCTGAATCTTGTCATGAGAATCTCTCCTTGGCTTCACTTTAGCGAAGTCGATCACTGTTAAACAAAGAAAGACATCAGAATATACGCACGACAAAAACGCACGACAAAAACATTAAACCTACCCGATTCGTTCTAGCCGGACGACAACCATTGGCTGTCTTCGTCATTTACAGACGCCACTTGTTGGAAAATGTACTGACGTTTCCAACCACGATCATTCACCGCGGTGTTATGTATCAGTACATTGTCTCCCTTCGAACGAGGGAACAAACTATACCGGTGATAACTATCCGGTCGAACACTATAGGCAGTCAAGAGGTCGTTTACATTGAACGGTACCTCCCAATCGACCGTAAGACGATCGATCACCTGGACAATCCACCAGAACTGAGGCATTAACTATCCAGGAGTCAAGTCAAATGCATCTAAAAATGCACTGACCAAAGGTCTAAAAGTCCAAGAAAAACCTATCTTAAAGGGATATTCATACATAACACAATATCCCTTCGGAACTTCATCCGGCCTTAAATCTTCAGGCGACACCAGATTTATTTCATCTGGAAGCTTAGCCAAACTTTGAAAGTAATCTAAATGTTCTTCCTCTCTAAACATGCTCACAGGTTCACTCGACATCTGGAAATCAGGGATGTTAAGAGTCGCACACCAATAGCTAAGAATATCCCAAGCTTTCCTAGGCTTCTTGGCTATGGACTTCTTATGCAAAAATCGACACAGAGGGAAGAACGGAAAATTGTACCTTAAATAGTGTTCCAAACCTCGAATTTAGAATGGAAAAGATTTTGGTCGATCGGATAGTGAATATCGCCGAAGATATATGTTTTTTAGAAAGGTAAGCGTAAAAAAGGTAAGGATTGGGGGTAATCCTTATTTATACTGAAAATCGGAAACCAAATCGTCAGAAAATCGAATCGCCCGAAAATAAAATCGACGGTCAATAAGATTGACACGTGTCATTCGTGTCAGGCAACCACTCGAGTACACTCAACAAGAGTATGACACCTGTCCTTCATTAGCTGTCAAATTGTTTATTCAAATTAACGTGACGTCATCATTCAATTGAAAACGAACCAATTCGGTTCTATGCAAGTTACCCGCTCTTTTCTTTTATAACACGTGTCTTAATCTTAAATTTAAATTTCAAAAAGTTGCCGCTTGAATTTTAAATTTGGGGGCAAACTGTTTGGGTTAAAAATAACCAAGGTCCTTTGTCTTACGTTTTTAGATTCCAAACAGTCTATTAGCCCATAGTCGCCTGACCAGAGGAAAAACTGACGTCCTTCCTTTGAGCGACTTTGATCAGACTATCAAAACTCGTCCACGATGGTTGTCGTACGACATGATTTCAGTTACTTATTTGCAACATATTTTATATTATATTTAATGCAGGATTTCAAGGACGTTTATGATGAGAGATCATAACGGAAGACGTTACCAACAATAACGGATATAACGGATGCTATCATCAATATCAAGCGGTTACTTTATTAAAGATATGCATTCAAGACTTGCTAACGGACAATTGGAGTATAAATATGAAGATTGAACTTCGCATTCGGACATCTGAT
Source organism: Arctium minus (assembly GCA_954870635.1). Lineage (NCBI taxonomy): Eukaryota > Viridiplantae > Streptophyta > Magnoliopsida > Asterales > Asteraceae > Arctium > Arctium minus. The sequence continues at coordinate 152,361,796 of OX941081.1, forward strand.
TCTCAGACCTTACAAGCTCACAAATTACGTTCTCAATCTCTCTCAGTTTCTTTCGAAGTTCATTAGATCTACTGCTGTTTGTCATGCGACGCACGACCGAAGTCTAATTACATACGACGCACGACCAACTTTACTTTATTGTACTATTTTACATTACATTTTATTTGTAACACTTGTTAACAAGGACGACGTCCCTGATTGACGTCCATAGTGCACGACGACTCATACTCGTCCGCGGTTTTTACCCATTTTAGGGGTTTTCCGCGTGACCAATTTCCTTGTCTCATTTATTTCATTTTTATTATTGTCGTGCGATTATTAAAGTTACTTTATTTGGTTGGATCAAGCTCCACATTTACCTTAAATTTTCCTTGGGAAATTTTTGGCATAAACAGCCACTGATGGTTTCCGATCAGATTGGTTGGGCCATGGGCAGTGGACATATTCATGGGTTAGGAATTAGACCATGGTCAACAGAGAAGTGGCAAGGGATCACATAAGCAAAGGCCATAAGAATTGTGAGCTTATGCTTAATTTACAGCTTGGGATAAGGTATTAAATGGATAATCAAATCTCATTCATATGGTGGTTAAAATTGGTGATTTTACATATAGTTCTTTTTTTTTGGGGGGGGGGGGGGGGGGGGGGGAGGGTGTCGTAGGCTATGCCTAAACTAATCCCTTGGAAAATTATGACTGTTCTTTACTTTCAAGAATCGAGTGTTATTTTCTCTTTAAGCTTCCACCTTTTGGCATATTAGATATATATCGACTTCTACACTAGTACAAAAATGACCTTTTGTCACGGTTTGGAAATACAGGTCAGCCACGGTTAAGCTTTAAACCGTGGCCAAAAGTCATAAATAAAATTAGAGTGTTGTTTTAGCCACGGCTTAACTCAATAATTGTGACCATTAACAAACACATCTAAACATAATGTCACGATTTTAATAAAATTGTGACTAAATGCTTCGATATGGTGACACATTTTTTACTGTTGCCAATAGCAGTAAAAAACCATGGCCATATATAGACATATTGTCACGGTTTTTTGTCTTAACCATGACTTTATGTTGTGACGGTTATAGTCTGTGACTATAGATAGACATACGACCACATGAAACCAATTTTCTGTGGCTAAAAATAAAATATATATTGTCACGAAACCTTATTAAATGTGGCCAAAAGACAAGGTGTTTATGGCCACTGTTTTCGTTATCTTGTGTCACCAAAAGGTAACAAATAACTACGGTTTTACAAATTAAGCATAACTATAGGTCATGAATTGACAACGGTTAGTATGAAACTTTTATAGCTAAAAGTATATAGTTAATTAAGGCCACGTTTAAAATAAGTCGATGGCTAAAAGGTAACCAATAGTCATGTTTCTAACAATTCAGTTCATGTGACTAATAAGTAATTTATCATCACGGTTTTTATTATTGTGTGTGATCAACTATTAACCAATAGTCACGGTTCTCAAATTTAATTGTAATTATATGTCATGAATTAGTCACGGTTTTTATCATTTTTGTCGCCAAAAGTATAGCCAACATATGTGTCCACAAGGTAACTGGTAGTCATGCTTCTAACAATGTAGTTCGTGTGGCTAATAAGTAGTTTATAGCCAAAATTATTATTTTTGTGTGTGACCAAAAGTTAACTGATAGCCAGGTTTTAAAGCTTAAGTGTAACCATACGCCATTTGGCCACGATTATAAAAATTAAGCATAAATATATGTCAAGATTTGGCCACGATTAATATCAAATTTGCGTGGTAATAAGTATAGTTAAGGTCACGATTAAAATAAATTCATGTGGTTTTAAGGTAATCAATGGTCGTGAATTGTGTGGCTATAAGTAGCTTATAGCCACAGATTTACTATATATGTGTGTCCGAAATGTAACTAGTATTCACGATGCTACAAATTCATCGTAACTATATGCAGGGGCGGACCTACAACTACAGGAGGGGGTCCCGTGCACCTGCTCACTTGATTGTCGTAAAGGAAAAAATAAAGGCGTCTTGAAGTTGTGCACCCACTTGATTTTAAGGGTGCCCTGAAATATTTTAAATTTGAATTTATAACACAAATAAGCAATTTGTGAGATGGTTTGTGGTGGTTAAGTTAAAGCTTCCCTTAGCTAGAGGTCTTGAGGTTCAATCCCAATACTCTGCATGGTTAAAATAAACTGGTCACAATAAACACTTGTGTGACTATAAGTAGTCTATAGTCATGGTTAAAATAAATACATGTGGCTATAAAATAATTAATGGCCATCACAAAAACAAAATTTGTTGCCATAAGTAGCGTATGACCACGGTTTCAACTATTTTTTGTAGAAAAAGGATAACTAATAGCCACAGTTTCAACTATTTTATGTAGCAAAAAGATAACCAATGGTCATGGTTCTACAAAATAAGCATAACTATATGTCATGAAATGACCACAATTAAGATGAATTAACATGACTATACGTAGTTTATGGCCACGATTATATGAAAAATACTAAACTACCAATTGTATGATAACGTTATGGCTACGGTTTTTATGTTATGGCTACGTTTTTTCATGTGATATAGTGACACAATTTAAACGTGGCAAAAAGGTATCAATAGTCACGCAAGAATAGTTACTGTTTGATTGGGGAAAAAAACTGTGGCCAAAGGCCTATGGCCACGGTTTTTAACCGTGGCAAATGTGAGTTTTTGTACTAGTGCTAATGTGCATATTTCTCCAATTTTAATGTCAAGACTTGTGCTACCTCATGTTCTTGATTTAAAGCCTACTTTTGACACAGAGGAGAAGGTTATGGACCAGATTTCTAACAAGGGATCCAAACATACTTCACCTCATCAGTCATGCTATTTTATTTGGAAAGACTACGGCCCTTCGGTTTTCAGGTTTGCCATTGAAAGTGTTATATCATTTGCAAATATCACAGTATATTTGGATTGTTTTTGGTAATAAGCTAATACAACTATGTGGTTGCCATTTTTTTGGTATTATTTTCAGGACTCTTAGGAAAATTTTCAATGTGGAATCAACTGATTACATGTTATCGATTTGTTGAATGAGGCTCTTCGAGAGCTCTCTTATCCGGGAAAAAGTGTAGCTTCTTTTACATGACGAATGATGATAGGTACATGATAACGACAATGAAGAAGGCATAAGTGAAACCGAGTCAATTTGAAGCATGATGTTTACAACATGATTCCTCGATATTTGACGGGTGTCGAGTCCGGCAAATAATAAAGTTTATATAATTAATCCTATTACCGCTAAAACAAAATAAATTGTGATAGTGATAAGTAGGGTCGTCTCCTCAGGGACTCGGTGTTAACCGTAAATCCAAGACGAACTCACGCGCAAACTCCTTAAAAACATCGTAATTATAAAAAGGGGTTTTGATGGTTTATAATTAAGCTAAGAATGAAAATTTAATTAAAAACGTTAAACGATAATAAATGAGGCCTAGCAATGAGCATCAATCAACTAATCCTTTGGATTGTGTATCATCGACTCATTTAAACGATTTTCTCAAAAGAAGTCAAATTGGCTATAACATCAACACACGTCGATGCTTCGTTCGTGCAAAAACATGACTAGCCTTGAACACTCTACAACTAATCTCTAATTAGCTAATCGAACCTAGTCACGGACTTAGAATTCGATTGCTAATCGCATTAAGACTAAACGAACACCAAAACTAACCAACAATCGAGCGCCGATTGTTTAAATTATAATATGCAATTTTTACAACATCAACGATCAACACAAATGTCAATCGTGTGTTATGTGCTACTTTGATAAACCGAAAAACAATTACGGATTTTCCGGTTCATCTAGCGATTCGAAATTGAATTGAATAAATTAAGGGACCCTACTCAAAATACCCAACCCAAAACGAGAAACACTAAACTTTAAAATTGCATAAATAACTTCAAATGATGTAATCGATCAATGTAATCTCCACAAATCCAAATTCAAAATCAATCACATACCCATTGCTAGAATTAAAAAGTTTAGCTACTCATTCTAAAAATCAAAAACCAAATGTACTTACAATTTACTTGAACTGCTGATAAGAAATTATGAAGAACCCTAGGATTTATCTCCAAAATCAACACCTTGAATCTGAAAATCGAACCTTTGTTGATCTCCAATTCGTTCCCAATCGATTGATTCCTCCCTTCAAAAATCGTCCCCCCCCCCCCAAGAACCGAAAACGAAAAACCCTTTATATCTCCGGAAGAAAAACCGCCCGATAAGGAATTAAAAACCCACGATTTTGTTTTCTTTTTGGGCGCTCGTGACTTGGGCGTGGGTTGAACCCACGTAAAAACTCACGCGGAATTGGCAAGAGGTCGTGAAAAGAGCAGTGGCTAACGCAGGTTTGGCCGTGGGTTCGATGCTGGAGAAACTCACGTCCGCTACTGGAGTGGAAGGCGCTGGTTTTGCTGGACGCTAGCTGGGCTGGGCTCCCTCTCTTTCTTTTCTCTTTTTCTTCTTCGTGGGCTATGCTGTCAAACAACAAACCACAAGTAAAATTAAACCTTTTCTTTTTCTTTACTCTATTTGTTGCACGGCCCATCATAACATAAATATTGAAAATAATTTTTTTTTTTTTTTAATCTAATGAAATAATAATAAAAACCTTTTTTTTTTCTTCTTCTAATTTAATGTAATAATACATTTAAATATATAAACCACTAGGTAAGGGGTATTTTAACCATTCAACCAACACTAATTTTAGGGAAATTCGACATAAAAATGTATAAAATTAACGTTTATCAAATTCCCCCACACTTAGATCATTGTCCGTCCCGGCAATGGCTTAAGTTAGCATGCATCCGAAAAAAAAAACTGAATCAAACGAGAACATCAACGCATATAGCATATCATGAACTTGAGATTTGCAACTTAGCATCAAAAAGTGAGTACACACGTAATCAAGTAGACGCAAGCTAATTTCAAGAACTCTCACAAATGGGATAATCAAAACAACACTCAATTCACTCCTTGGGGTTAAAGTATATCGCTCAAGCCGTCACTACACTAGTATGCACCTACCATAAGCTTGAAATGTCTCTCACTTTCCACTACTTCGATAAAATACATGCATATAAATCAAAAGGTCTTTTTAAGGGTTGTAATGTAAAATGAGGCTTTGGGTAAGGTAAGGATACATTTGGGAAAGAGTGGTTAAAGACCTTACACCAACGGAGAAACCGGTTAACTAACTTGATCATTTTAGCTAATGGGATCTTGATATACATTCTTTAAACACATTCCCATTGGATGATAAGAAGTAGAAATGAAACATGAATATTAAATCTTATCATCGATTTTTGTCGTCTTGCTTTTTCTTTTCTCTTTTTGAATTTTTTTTTCTTTCTTTTCTTGACGACTTATTTTCTCCTAGATTTTTTTTCTTCTTATTTTTTTTTTCATCCGTTCATTTTTTTTTTCTTCATATTTTTCTTTTCTTTCCCAACACATAAGTTCTACTTTTGAGCTCACGGGGATACCGATACTACTCCCTTGGTGATTGGTCGGGTGAGTTGTGTTTGGATTGGTTTATGATGTAGGTGACAAAAGAAATAGGCTAAGGCTCAAAGTGGTGTGCAAAATGGGTAATATTGACATATGGTAGGCTTAAGGCTATTGGGTTAATAAAATGAACAAACGATGGCCTTTATCATTTTTATTAGCATGTAAATATCATGTAATCTTAAGGAGAGATGACACAAGTTCTAGAGATACACAACTAGGCACGACGTAATCACACAAGAAATGAAATTTGAGACTAATGTAAGATGTTTAGTCTAATAGGCTCAAAGTCTCACGGTGTTAAAGCTAACTTTAACCGACATATTACCACTAATCGACTCTAAGTGCTATCAATCAAATTCAATCATGCTATACATGCATCCAAACTCATCATCTTCAACAATTTATGCTCCTTAAAAATATGCTAACATATTGCCAAAATGAACAAAGACCCGCATTTAAGCGCAAGATTTTCAAAAAAATATACCCCTATAAGCATTTATAAGCCCAAACAACCCCAAATCATGCAAATGACCCACACCCCCACACTTAATTCCTACATTGTCCTCAATGTGCTCAATATGCAGAGGACACTCTAAGCATGCAAAGAAGAGGGAAAACAGAAAACTCCCCTGATTTGGTGAGTGACCTTCCAATGTAGGAATCTGCGAAGATGGTACGTCCCTTTTTAGCTTCTAATATCCAGGGTGGAACCTGAGAGCACGAAGAACATAAGTAAAACTTGGAGTGAAATTGGAGATTCTAATAAAACTAACTAACTAACATAAAGCAATAAAAGACAAGAAATTGAAATCCGTGGGTTGCCTCCCACGCAGCGCCTTTCTTTTCGGTCTTTGGCTAGACCATACTCATTTCAATCTGTGTAGCTTGGCGTGTCCAAGACTACCCTCTCTAACTCTCCTCTGTCGAATCCTTCATAGAACGACTTCAGTCTATGGCCATTAACTTTGAAAATCTGCCCTGTAGATAGACTTTGTATTTCCACTGCACCATGATCAAAAACATTAATAACCACAAAAGGTCCTATCCATCTGGACCTTAATTTACCTGGAAATAGCTTTAATCTAGAATGGTAGAGGAGAACTTTCTGACCTTTAGTGAAAGACTTACGTGATATGCGCGAGTCGTGAAACGCCTTAGCCTTTGCTTTATAGATGCGAGCGTTCTCGTAGGCATCGTTCCGGATCTCCTCTAATTCTTGCATTTGTAGCTTCCTATGCGATCCTGCTTCGTCCAAATCCATATTGCACGTCTTCACCGCCCAATAAGCCTTATGCTCTAACTCCACCGGAAGGTGGCAAGGCTTACCGTAAACTAACCGAAAGGGTGACATTCCTATGGGTGTCTTGTAGGCCGAGCGATAAGCCCACAAGGCGTCATTGAGCCTTAAACTCCAGTCTTTTCGGTTAGGACTCACCGTCTTCTCTAGAATGGACTTTATCTCTCGGTTAGACACTTCCGCTTGTCCATTCGACTGTGGGTGATATGCGGTAGAGATGCGGTGGATAACCTCGTACTTCTTGAAAAGAGCGCCAATGACCTTGTTGCAAAAATGGGTGCCTCGATCACTGATGATGGCCTTCGGTGTCCCGAACCTGGAAAATATATGAGATTTGACAAAATCTGCAACTACACGAGAATCATCAGTCCGAGTGGCCTTTGCCTCAACTCATTTTGAGACATAGTCAATGGCCAAAATAATATAAAGGTTACCACAAGATGCGGGAAAGGGGCCCATGAAATCCATGCCCCATACATCAAAAATCTCACAAATAAGCATAGGGGTTTGGGGCATTTGATTCCGGGAACTAATGTTTCCCGTCATCTGACATCTTTGACAGCTTTTACAAAATAAATAACTATCCCGCATAAGGGATGGCCAGAATAAACCACACTCTAGGACCTTCCGATATGTCCGTTTGTGGCTGAAGTGGCCCCCACAAGCATGAGAGTGGCAAAAACGTAAAACGGATTGAAACTCATCTTGGGGCACACAACACCTAATCACTTGGTCCGAACAATGTTTCCACAAATATGGCTCATCCCACATGTAGAGACGAGCCTCTCTCTTGATTTTTTCTCTCTCGGATTTAGACAACTCACCTGCAAAGGTCTTAGAGACCAAATAGTTCACAATGTCGGCATACCAGGGGTGTTCTCCCGAGATGGAGAAAAGATGCTCGTCAGGAAATTCATCAGTGAGTGGGCTCGGTTCTCCATCCAAAACAAGTCGGCTAAGGTGATCCGCTACTAAATTCTCAGCTCCGCTTTTGTCCCGTATGTCCAAATTGAACTCTTGGAGCAAGAGAATCCACCTTATCAGTCGCGGCTTAGCATCCTTCTTTTTGAGCAAGTACTTCAATGCAGCATGATCTGAAAAGACAATCACTTTAGTGCCTAGCAAATAGGATCTAAACTTCTCTAAAGCAAAAACAACCGCTAGCAACTCTTTTTCGGTAGTCGAGTAGTTGCATTGTGCACTATCAAGTGATCGTGATGCATAGTATATGACATGAGAGTTCTTACCATCTTTCTATCCCAATACTGCCCCCACCGCGTGATTGCTAGCATCACACATGATCTCAAATGGCAATTGCCAATTGGGCGGTTGGATGATAGGAGCAGAAGTAAGCATATCTTTCAACAAATCAAATGAACTCTTACATACCTTATTGAAGTCAATGTCTACCTCTTTTTGTAGGAGTTCACATAGGGGTCGGGTGATCTTCGAGAAGTCCTTTATAAAACGTCGGTAAAAACCTGCGTGACCAAGAAAAGAACGGACCTCTCTAACACTCGAGGGGTAAGGCAAGGATTTTATGACATCGATTTTTGCCTTGTCAACCTCTATACCCCTCTCCGAGATAACATGACCAAGTACTATACCTTGGTTGACCATGAAGTGGCATTTTTCATAATTCAAGACTAAGTTGGTTTCAATGCACCTCTTTAAAATTTTGGTCAGGTTATCTAGACACACACTAAAAGAATCACCATAGACCGTGAAGTCGTCCATAAAGACTTCAATAATGTTCTCAACATAATCAGAAAAGATACTCACCATGCATCGTTGGAATGTCGTCGGTGCGTTACAAAGACCAAAAGGCATCCTTCGGTAGGCGAATGTACCGAAGGGGCAAGTAAATGTAGTCTTCTCTTGGTCTTCTCTTGCCACCGGAATCTGATGGAAACCTGAATAACCATCCAGAAAACAATAGTGAGTACGACCTGCTAATCGTTCTAACATTTGATCTATAAAGGGTAAAGGAAAATGATCTTTCCTAGTTGATGCATTAAGTTTACGATAATCAATACAAACCCTCCACCCGTTTTGGACACGGGTGGGCACCAACTCACCTTCGCCATTCTCTACCACAGTAATGCCAGATTTCTTAGGGACTACCTGGACCGGGCTTACCCACATGCTGTCGGAGATCGGGTAAATCATGTCGGCATCTAAAAGCTTCAATATCTCCTTTTTTACCACTTCCATCATAGGTGGGTTCAACCTCCGTTGCGCCTCTCGGAATGGCTTATACTCGTCTTCGAGTAGGATCTTGTGCTGGCATAGTGAGGGACTAAGACCCTTGATGTCGGCGATGGTCCACCCTATTGCCCTCTTGTGCTCTTTCAACACTCCAATAAGCTCCCCTTCTTCCTTGGGTGATAAGGTAGAGGATATGATCACGGGAAGGGTCTCCTTATCCCCCAAGTAGACGTACTTTAAATGATCCGGCAACGTCTTCAACTCTAACTCGGGTGCCTGTTCAACAGAAGGTAGAAGTCTAGTGTGAGATAAAGGCAATTCAATTTTAGAAACTTCATACCTTGGCTTTGGTGCTCGCCCTTTTTCCATCCAAGACACCAGTTCTTCAAAATCATCATCAAGCTTGTACTCTTGGGCAAGCTTTTTCAAGCTCCCGCTGGTTAAGTCCCTGTCTAAGATCACTTCTAAAACATCATCATTAGATAGATCATACATAGTATCAGATAATGACTCAATAATATCAACAAAGCATAAAGAAGAAACATCACTAGGATATCGCATGGCATCATATATATTGAACTTAATTATCTCGCCATCAAATTCCATAGTCAAATTACCGTCATGAACATCTATCTTGGTTTTAGAGGTTTTCAAGAATGGTCTACCTAGCAAAATCATACCGGCCTTGGAGGTATTATTCTCCTCCATGTCTATAACATAAAAATCTTCCGGAAAGACCAACTCGTTCACTTGAACAAGTACATCCTCTAACACCCCTTTAGGATAGACGGTGGACCTATCCGCTAGTTGGATTACCACACCGGTTGGCTTTAGGGGGCCTACATCCAAAGATGAGTAAATGGCATATGGCATAACATTAATTGATGCCCCCAAGTCCAACATGGCTTGATTGACCGAGACATTGCCTACCTTACATGGTATGGTAAACATGCCCGGGTCATTGCATTTTGGTGGTAACCGCTTTTGCAAAACGGCGGATACATTTTGGCTCATGCTTATCTTTTCATTCCCTTTTAACTTCCTTTTATTAGTGCAAAGCTCTTTAAGAAATTTAGCATATCTAGGCACTTGCTTAATAGCATCTAATAAAGTGATGTTTACCTGAACCTTGCGAAATGTCTCTAGTATCTCCTTCTCTTCATTCTCTCGCTTTGTCTTCTCGAATCGGCTCGGGAATGGCGGTGCTTGAACTATCACTTCGGGTGTCTTCTTCTTTGTGTCCTCATCTTTGACATCACTTTCACCCGAACTAGATGCCTTGACTTCTAACTCCTCCTCATCATCATAAACCTTCATCTTCTTCTTGTTGTTGACGCTATCTTTGAGCTCTTTTCCGCTCCTCAAAGTGATGGCATTCACGTTGGCCTTCGGATTAGTCTCCGTTTGGGAAGGCAATTTTCCTTTGTTCACCAATTGGCCAACGGTGGCCTGAAGGTCTTGTATGCTCGCTTGTGTATTCTGTGACTCCTGTTGAAGTTTAGCCATGTTAGTAGCTAAAGACTTCACTATATCCTCTAATGACATACCTGAGCTACTAGGAGCTTGAGGTGGCACTTGATGCTGCTGTTGGGCACCCGATTGAAATGGTGCCTTCGGTTGGAATTGTTGCTGAGATGGTTGTTGGAAACCAGGTGGTGCTTGGAACTGTTGGGCTTGCTGAAATGAAGCCTTTTGCTGAAACTGCTGACCTTGACCTTGTCCTTGCCTTGGGGCATAGCTTAGATTCAGATGTTGCCTCCAACCGGGGTTGTATGTGCTCGAGAAGGGATCATGAGCCCGGTTGTTTGAGTGCTGGAAATTGCCACCACCTATGGCGTTTACTTGCTCTTCTTCTTCATGGAGGGTTGGGCATGCATCGGTTGGATGTGCTACCGATGAGCAAAATCCACATGCCTTCACATGAGACACATTCCCCATAGCAAGCTGTTTCACAAGGTTAGTTAAATCAGTTATCTTAGTTTCTAGGGATTTAACATGTACCTTACTGGCTCCTCGACCAACGTCACTCCTAACTCCAAACTGCTTGGAGTTTTCCGCCATAGTGTCTATCAGATTCCTCGCTTCAGTTGGCGTCTTGTTCACAATAGCTCCACCGCTCGCGGCATCCATCATCTTCCTCTCCATCGGTAGCAAACCTTCATAAAAATATTGAATTAGTAATTGCTCAGAAATACCGTGTTGAGGGCAACTTACACAAAGGCGCTTAAAACGCTCCCAATACTCGTAAAGTGACTCCGTGTCCTTCTGCTTGATCCCGCAAATCTCTCTTCTAAGCCCGGCGGCTTTGGATGCGGGAAAGAACTTGTCTAGGAAAGCGCTCGCCATTTGTGGCCATGTTGTGATAGAACCCGGCGGTAAGTAGAATAGCCACTCCCTAGCCGCGTCAACTAGAGAGAACGGGAATGCCTTTAGCTTTAGATTCTCCACGGTCGTACCTTGCGGCTTCATCCCCAAGCATACCATATGGAACTCGGTCATATGCTTGTATGGATCTTCATTAGCTAAACCATGGAAACGAGGTAGTAAGTGAATTAAACCGGTTTTGAGTTCGGCACTTACCTCTTCGACCGGATATGTTATGCAAAGGGGTTGCTCGTCGACATTGGGTGCTGCCCATTCCCTTAAAGTACGCTCAGCCATATCCTCCTCTTCTCCTTCGGTCTCGGTGATCGGTTCCTCCTTTTCCGGATGAGGTTTCTCTTATTCAAAATGCACTTCCTCCTTATCGCTTTCTGAATCGGTAGACAATTTAATATCCTTCCAGATGTTAACCACCGGTGAAGAAGTAGACTCGCCTTGCTTCTTTCAAAGCTTAGCTTGTTTCCTTAACTTCTTAGCGGTTTTCTCGATCTCGAGATCTATAGGTAGAGGTGAACCTGCACGAAAAGATCTTGGCATAAACAGTTAAATCTTGCCGAGTTCCCCGGCAACGGCGCCAAAAATTTGACGGGTGTCGAGTCCGGCAAATAATAAAGTTTATATAATTAATCCTATTACCGCTAAAACAAAATAAATTGTGATAGTGATAAGTAGGGTCGTCTCCTCAGGGACTCGGTGTTAACCGTAAATCCAAGACGAACTCACGCGCAAACTCCTTAAAAACATCGTAATTATAAAAAGGGGTTTTGATAGTTTATAATTAAGCTAAGAATGAAAATTTAATTAAAAACGTTAAACGATAATAAATGAGGCCTAGCAATGAGCATCAATCAACTAATCCTTTGGATTGTGTATCATCGACTCATTTAAACGATTTTCTCAAAAGAAGTCAAATTGGCTATAACATCAACACGCGTCGATGCTTCGTTCGTGCAAAAACATGACTAGCCTTGAACACTCTACAACTAATCTCTAATTAGCTAATCGAACCTAGTCACGGACTTAGAATTCGATTGCTAATCGCATTAAGACTAAACGAACACCAAAACTAACCAACAATCGAGCGCCGATTGTTTAAATTATAATATGCAATTTTTACAACATCAACGATCAACACAAATGTCAATCGTGTGTTATGTGCTACTTTGATAAACCGAAAAACAATTACGGATTTTCCGGTTCATCTAGCGATTCGAAATTGAATTGAATAAATTAAGGGACCCTACTCAAAATACCCAACCCAAAACGAGAAACATTAAACTTTAAAATTGCATAAATAACTTCAAATGATGTAATCGATCAATGTAATCTCCACAAATCCAAATTCAAAATCAATCACATACCCATTGCTAGAATTAAAAAGTTTAGCTACTCATTCTAAAAATCAAAAACCAAATGTACTTACAATTTACTTGAACTGCTGATAAGAAATTATGAAGAACCCTAGGATTTATCTCCAAAATCAACACCTTGAATCTGAAAATCGAACCTTTGTTGATCTCCAATTCGTTCCCAATCGATTGATTCCTCCCTTCAAAAATCGTCCCCCCCCCCCCAAGAACCGAAAACGAAAAACCCTTTATATCTCCGGAAGAAAAACCGCCCGATAAGGAATTAAAAACCCACGATTTTGTTTTCTTTTTGGGCGCTCGTGACTTGGGCGTGGGTTGAACCCACGTAAAAACTCACGCGGAATTGGCAAGAGGTCGTGAAAAGAGCAGTGGCTAACGCAGGTTTGGCCGTGGGTTCGATGCTGGAGAAACTCACGTCCGCTACTGGAGTGGAAGGCGCTGGTTTTGCTGGACGCTAGCTGGGCTGGGCTCCCTCTCTTTCTTTTCTCTTTTTCTTCTTCGTGGGCTATGCTGTCAAACAACAAACCACAAGTAAAATTAAACCTTTTCTTTTTCTTTACTCTATTTGTTGCACGGCCCATCATAACATAAATATTGAAAATAAATTTTTTTTTAATCTATTGAAATAATAATAAAAACCTTTTTTTTTCTTTTTCTAATTTAATGTAATAATACATTTAAATATATAAACCACTAGGTAAGGGGTATTTTAACCATTCAACCAACACTAATTTTAGGGAAATTCGACATAAAAATGTATAAAATTAACGTTTATCAATATTGATACAAATAAATTTACACTTTTTTCTGTAAGGATGATTTTAATCAATTGATGAAGGAAAAGGATCATTGTATGTATCGGATTTTGTTTTTCAAAATGTGAATAAGTTTTGATTTTTCATTATTGTTTTACAATGAAATTTTGTATTCCGTTGCATTCGCACGAATACACAACTAGTATTTATTAATTAAAAAAAAGCATCCTTTCATTTAAGAAGACTCTATATATTAAATAAGTTATTTTAAAAAAAACAAGTAATAATAATTTATCGATTATATAAAATAATTACACATTATAATTATATTATTTCAATAAAATAATATCATAATAAATAAAAATATTACTTTATTATAGTTAATGTTTTAAATGTTACTTTTTATTGTATGATTGGAGTTAGAAATCAATTTTAATTTGTAGTGTTGTGGTTCAATAGTTAAATTCTATAAATATAAGTAAACGATGATTTGTAATTTTATTTCTACTGCATTGGATTCGAAACTATGATTTAAATTTGGAAAGAATTTGTTTTATATTGAAAATTTGGAAATTCAGGATTTTCAACAGAAAAGATCTTAATATCTTACATCAAGTTAGTTCAACTATTTCAATTAAAAAGAACACTATTATCTTAAATCGTTGCTGGTTGCGAATGAAAATTACATCACGGAACAAACATAGATTCATAATAATATTCTGACATCATATTTCAATCTATAGTCGATAGTTTATATTTATAATAACAAAAACATATTTCTTTTTTCTAAATTCTTGTATACTAGAAGAGTACTCGTGCAAAATACATCACGATTTTAATGTTTCATTTTATTTTTTATTTTTTTGTTGATTTACAGTACGATTTTGGATGGTTTTGAGAAAGTAATAATGTTTTTTTTTATAAATTTGTTTAATTTAGGCTTAATAATATAATATTTTTTATATAAAAAAATAAGTATTTTGTTAGAATTCAATGATTATCTTATATATTTTAATGACATCTAGAAAAAATAACCAATTACATATTTAATAATATAATTAAAATAAATTTATAGTAATATAATATATTAATTAATAGTGATACATGGAAATGTCTGCATAAAAGGAAGACTCTACACATACCAAATTGTTGAATGTTAAAAATCTGCAGTAGTAATATGTATCTTGTGATTTGATACTTGTAAATTAAAAGAATTTTAAAATTTTGCCTCAAATGATGATACCTTATGCCTAATAATTTGTATTTAAGAGTTCTTTATCTGTGTTTTATAATATAGTTTTTTATTTGTCAATGGCACAATCAAATTCTCTAAAAAATAGTTACAAAAGTTAGCATATTCTTTAAGAAATTATGTAACCATAAGATCAATATTTAAAATTCCAATAATGAGTTGAAATTGAAATCGACATTAACATAAATCTTATACATGCACCTTAGTGGTTTTGTGGTTTCTTTTGGTTGGTTTTTAATACTTGCTTTTCAAAAAAAAAAATTACTTAAATAATTCTGGTGCATAAAATAACAATATATTTACTTGAAAATTGATAAATTTAAATTCACAATTAATTAATTAATTAAAAACCTTGAAGAGCTAAAAATGGAGATTATATTCACGTGGTCGAATCTTTCAGCAATTATCTTGGGTGGCACAACATAATTCAATTAATTAACAGAAAAAATCGATCGACAGAAGGAAGAGTCGAGTCAAACAGGAGAGTCGACTCGTACAGAAGCTCTGCAAATAGGACAACTTGAATGAGTAATCAACCACTTGTCCACACACTCGCAATGATAACAATGGCAGCAACTTGGCAACACCTTCACTTTCTCCCCTTCTTCGAAAACTCCGAGACAAATACTGCATTCCGACCACTCCATCGACGGACCCACATGGTGAATTATGCTGATCGGGAGCCTGTTGATCGTGGCAGCATCAAGCCCTTCTTGTGGCTGAGATGACGGCAGCGAGTTCCCGGAAAAGGAAGGATCGCCGGGGACACAGCGATAGCGAGTGCAGAGGTAGCAGAAGGAGGTTAGTATGAGAATAATGGAAAAGAGGACGAGAACGTAGAGGAGTGTGTGGCCTTGGATTTGGAAGTTAGCGTCATCAAGGTCGTTGTACTGCCAGTGGAATGGTTGGGAGCTAGCCATTGTTTTGCGGTGGCGTTACGGTGGTGTTGTGGCGGAGGTGAGAGATGATGTAGACAACTACTAATTGGGAAAAAGGGAAGAGATTGTTTATATTTAAGGACGGAATTGAAGTCACATTGCCATATCAAGTGTCTCTTTTTTTTTATGGAAATAATTATAATCCAACTTAATTTGTTGTATTTTTGTTTATATTTTGTAAAATATGAATCTTTGGTACTTATGTAAAAAGTTGTTTTACATGATTTAAATAAGTTTTATGGGTTTTATTTTAAAATACTACAAATAAATTTAACGGGAGTTTGATATGAAATTATAAATTTTATTGTATTTGAGTTGAATGTTAAATAAGATTGATACAAGTTGTTCAATTTGTTGAAGCAAGAAAACATATGGAAAGAAAAAGAAATAATCGTATAGATTAATTAATTGTTAAGGCAATAAAATTAGGAATGATCATTTTTAATTACGGGTTTGTTTTGGTATCGTGTTCATTAAAATGGTCGTAATGAAAACATATGTATTTCTTTTACGATTTTTAAAAGATCATAGCCAAGATTCAATTTGTTTGCGTCTTTTGAGCATAAAAACTTATAAATTTTGTTAGCTCCACGAGTGTGACAAAAATAAAAGCAAATATGAAAGGTTTCCTATTTTACAAGTAACAAAAGTAAAGGCAAGTGTTTCTCTTTTGTAAAAAAACGTCTTGTTTCTTAGAAGAAAAAAGATTTGCATTTACCCTTTGAGGTGTACGCGAAATATCATGTGAGAAGTTGAGTTAACGGTAAGAAGCGTGAGAATGAGATCTGAACCATTGATCTCTTTTAATATCAAGCCCTCCCATGAATTACGGCTTGAAAGTGAATTGATCTGGTGCATCTCATCCTATGTACGTTCATTTCTCATCCAACGGTCGATAACCACTTATCACACTTCTCACCATTAACTCAACTTATCACCGAAACCCAACCCTTCAGGTGTAACGCCCAAAATATAAGTTTTTGTTTAATTTCTTATTTTATAAGCTATTTGTTAAGAATCTTATTGACAAATTTCTTTTTCTTAAATAACACATTTGACGCATAATATGAATCAAAATAAAACAAACATATTGCATGGTAATCTATATCTATACTATATTATAAAGCACGGATAAAAAACTTTTAAGTACAAATTATTAGACATAAGGTATCATCATTTTATGCAAGATTTTAAAAATCTCTTAATTTACAAGTATCAAAGCACAAGATACATATTACTACTGCATGCTTCTAACACCCACCAATTTGGTATGTGCAGATTCTTCCTTTTATACAGACATTTCCATATATCACTATTAATTAATATATTATATTACTATAAATTTGTTTTTAATTATATTATTAAATATGTAATTGGTTATTTTTTCTAGATGTCATTAAAATATATAAGATAATCATTGAATTCTAACAAAATACTTATTTTTTTATATAAAAAATATTATGTAAAAGTGTTCTCGTTGCCATTGGTGTTTTCATCACTGAACTTTCAGACATGTTAAACCTTTTCAGGATATCTCGAACATATTTTGACTGATTGATGAAAATGCCTTCGGGTAACTGTTTTACTTGAAGACCAAGGAAAAATGTCAGTTCACCCATCATTGACATTTCAAAGCGAGATTCCATGATTTTAGAAAAGTTTTTACAGAATTTAGGATTTGTAGAACCGAAAATAATGTCATCCACATAAATCTGTATTAGAATCATATCTTCACCTTGCTTTTTCAGAAAGAGTGTCGTATCGATTGTACCTTTCTTAAACCCTGAAGCGAGTAGAAATTGGGTTAACGTTTCATACCATGCTCTCGGTGCCTGTTTTAATCCATATAGTGCCTTGTCTATAACGTAGACATAATTTGGGTGTTTCAGATCGATGAAGCCTTCGGGTTGAGCAACATAAACTTCTTCATGCAGAATCTCATTCAAGAATGCAGACTTTACATCCATTTGATAGACTGTAAAGTTCTTGTGGGCTGCGTAAGATAGAAAGATCCGAATAGCTTCAATCCATGCTACAGGAGCAAATGTCTTGTCATAATCAATTCCCTCCTGTTGGCAATAACCCTTGGCAACCAGGCGAATTTTATTTCTAACCACAACTCCAGCTTCATCTATCTTATTTCTGAAAACGCACTTTGTGTCAATCATCGATTTTCCTTCAGGTAGTGGGATAAGTCGCCAGACCTTGTTCCTCTCGAATTGTAGAAGCTCGTCTTGCATAGCTAAAATCCAATCAGGATCGCACAAGGCTTCTAATGCTTTCTTTGGCTCCAGGGAACTAAGGAAACTCGAATAGAGACAGAAATTTGCAGATGCCGCCCGCGTTTTAACTCTACTGTGTATGTCACCGATAATATTATGTAGGGGGTGATATCTTGTCCATCTTGTAGTGCTTGGAAGTGGTTGAACAGAGATCTGCGTGTTGCCATCATCATATTCATCATATATTGCAGGAGCAACCTCAGATGTACTCGGGACATCTTGTACATTTGTTTCTGACTGAAGTAATTTTGGAGCAGCAGAAGAAGTACTCGGGACTTTTTTTCCAGAATTTATATCTGCAGAAGTAGAATCAGAATTAGTATTATTAGAAATAACAGGTGTAGATGTACCTGATGAGGTTGTTGTGGTGACAGGTTCAGAAGGTTCAGAAATAACTTCTGTAATAGCTGGGACCTCTGATGTTGATGCGGATATGTCTAATTTTTCGAAATCTGCACAAATATCCATAAATGCATCAAGAAACAGTAAATCTAACACAGATGTAACAGTAAATGAGTCAAAAGACTTAGTCTTTGAAGGTTTGGGTTTTATTCTGTCTTGAATAGAAGCCTTTTGTTTAAGCTTGAGTTCTGAACTGCTGTGTTCAGAAGTCAATGTAGATGATTCATCAAACGACACGTTCATGCTCTCCGTGATAGTCTTGGTTCGTCTGTTGTAGACCCGATAGGCTTTTGACATCAAAGAGTATCCTACAAAGTAGCCTTCGTCCGCTTTCTTGTCGAACTTGCTAAGATTATCACGGTGTGTTTGTATGTTCTATATTTATCTGTGTTAGAGAGAGTTGTTGAGAGATCTGATATTAGATCTAGCTTTTACAACACACTACCTAATCAACCACTTGCAACATCAAGTTGCAATATTAAACTAATAAAACTAATATCTAAACTAAACTAATATCTAACTATTAACTAACTAACTAACTAATATATAATATCTAAATATCTATTTATAAGATATTTAGATTAAACATAAAATACAATAAACTAACTTTGACATTTATTACAAACTGACATTAGACTTATATCGAGAGCGACTTTTCGGCTTTAGTGTAACACCCGTAATTTTATCGTCGGGTGAAAAGTAAATCATTTCCCAAAGTTCGGGGGGGGGGGGTTTAAATGAAACTTGGGTTTAAATAAATATGAACTATTGAGATATTTAAAATATCTCATACTGATACTTGTTTTGAAGACCAGAGCGAGAGAAAGGAAGCTTTGAAGTGGGTTTTTCGATTTCTTATCTTTTGAGGTATGTGTTTAGTTTAATCTTTAGTTTCGTTGTGTTTTGGCGGTATAGATTCTCGTTATGAAGCTTTCCAACCGTTTAAAATCTCTGTTTTACCGTTTTTATAAGTTGGCCGGAATCTGGGTTCGATCTCCGGCGAGATCTGGGTGAACAGGACCACCGGACAAGGAGACCCGGGGTCTCGTAAAGTGAGGTTTGCGCCACCCGTAGGTCACGCAAAGTGAGGTTCGCGCCACCCGCTGGTCGCGCGAAGTGTCCTTTGCGCCACCCCTTAGTAGCGCAAAGCTTCTTTGCGCCACGTCTCTTTTACTCCACCCTCTTGTCGCGTAAAGCCTTCTTTTGCGCCACCTATTGCTCGATGTTAGCTTCTGTTGTCTTTAAGTTTTAGTCAGAAAGTGGGAGAGTTATCTGCGTTTCGACTTACTGATTCTTTCGGTGTTGTCGTAGGTAGCATTCGTTAGGAAGAAGAAAATCTGAGGTGAGTTCCTACTAACTTTTCTAAACTGTTATATATGTCAAAGATTGTGTTTTTAGCTCCTATGTATCTCTACGGTTTCAGATTGTCTGTTTATTACATTTTGATGTAACTTGGAATTTTGAGATATTTTAGGGTTCTCGAACACTTTTGACTAAAATGGTGGGTTCCATCTTGTTAAAGTAAAAGAATGTTTTACTTGCCCTGTTGTGTGGCTTATTTGAAAGAATGAATATAATCTTGTTTTATGATTATCTTTCTTACCAGCAGTTGATCTTGAAAATGGCATTTTGAAATATAAATGTTTCGATAGCTATATATCTAGCTTGGATGGTCACATGAAATATTGTGACAAGTCATGACCATACTAGTGGATCCCTAGCTATCAAGTCGGCTTATTGTTGGGATGTTTGTACCCCATTGTATGTAGATAGATGCATTTGATCTTCGGGGGCATTTGGTACGGTTATGTGAGACCGGTTACTAGCCATTGGTCAAATGCAGTCTAGTGAACGAGTATGACTGGTTCCTTGGGGGCCTCCCTCACATCGTAGTACGAACCGAAGCGTTCGTGGCCATGGTTCCATGTCTTAGCTCATAACTCGGATTTGTGGCTTACTTTGTGTTCCACTACAATCCTTGGCAAATCGGGTATTCCCCGTCATCGGAAGATGTGCTTCGGACCGGTTGTCCTTTTGTACCAAAGAACTCCATTTGTATAACTAAACGTTTGGAAGGATTTAATTTGATACAGTTGTTTATATCTCCTTGAATTTATAAACTGTATGTTCTCACTAGGCTTTAAGCCTAACACTTTTTCTCAAATAATGTGTATAACAGGTTTCCCTTAGCGGTGGGTTGCACAGGGTTTTGAGAGTCGAGAGTGGACTCGAGGCATTTTGAGATGACTATTATTTGGTGTTGGGCATTATTTAAGTTCCATCTTTTGGTGATTATGGATTGCCAACTGATGTAATCTAGATAGTTATGCTTAGATTAGTTTGTTGTCAATTTCCATAACCGAACTCAGGTTTATACCAAATATGAATGTCGTGTTGCCATATTTCCAGGTTTTAATTTACTTTGAAATTTAGAGCGTTACAAGTTGGTATCAAAGCTCTAGTTTGAGCGAACTAGGCATGAATGTAAGATGTCTAGACTTAGACTGAGTATGTTAAGAATTGATTCGTGAGTTTGGGTATAACTTCTAAGATGGGTAAGTCTTAGAGTCAACAGAAAGTACGTTATCAGGCGTTGTAGCAATAGTGACGAGAACCCTTATGTGTTATATGTTCATAATCTCACTTAGCTAATGTTATTATGAGGATATTTTATGTGAGCGTCATTGTTTACTAATGTTATGACAATTGGCAATGTGGTAGTACGTTTCCTGTGTGTCTATCCTATCTCTTTCTTATCTCTTTCTCTTTTCTGTGAAGCAGTTTAGAATGGTGAATACGCGTGGTAGACCACGTACGATTGTTGATGGTATGGAGGCAACAGCCTCTACCGCGGGTCAGCCGGAAGGTGTTGAGGTTGTTGAACGTGCTTCTGTTCAGCAAGGACTAGGTGAGGGCCCAGAGCTCATTCCACAAGTAGACCTGGCGTCGACTCACCCAGTCATAGGGAATGCTAATTCCCAGTCAGAGTTGATGGCCAACATGATGTCGGCAATGAAGGAAGAAATGGCTAAACAACAGGAGTTTCTGCTGAAAGTGATAGAAGATCACAATGTGGGTGGATCTGGAGGCATAGGTACTGGAATCAGGACTGAGGAGCCCATTGTTGTTAATGCTCCAAAAAGTGGGAGGAGTTGTTCCTACAAGTAATTTCTGGGTTGCGGGCCGCCAGAGTTCTCTGGTTCTGACGACCCAACAATGTGTGTAAAATGGATCCGAGCAGTCGAGCAAGCTTTTGGCTCTTCCGAATGCGGAGATGATCAGAGAGTGCGGTTCGGTACCCACTTGCTTAGGGACACTGCACTCATTTGGTGGAATATTATTCAATCCACCCTATCTCCTACTGTGTTGGCTCAGTTGTCATGGGCCGATTTTAAGAAGAAGTTGTTGGAGGAGTTCTGCAATGAAAGAACAATGGACCGAATCAAGAAAGAGTTCCGGTCTATGGTGAAGGGAAGCCTGACGGTGAGGGAATACACCCGTCAGTTCATGGAGAAGCTTGGTCTAGTGGGGCACGCTGCCCCAACATAAAAAGAAAAGATGAAGGCTTATCTCAACGGCCTACCAGCGGACATGCAATCCATGGTCCACAATTCTAAAGCTTCTAACCTCCGTGAGATGGTCGAGGAAGCTCAGTTCATGGAAGAGATGTTCGCGAGAAGCAAAACTGAGAAAACTGTGGTGGTGACTGATAAGAGAAAGTGGGAGGGCAGTTCTGTACCTCCCAAGCGAACCCGACCTTTTGTCGGAAACCACAGTTTCAGCGGTTATCAAGAAGAAAGATGGTGCCCGAAATGTCGAACCAAGCACCATGGTAACTGTAACCCCACTCCTAGATTCTGCTACAAGTGTGGTAAGAATGATCACATCGCCCGCAACTGTTCTATCGCAGGGATGGTTTGCTTCGAGTGTAAGGCACCGGGGCATGTGAAGAGAGATTTCCCGAAGCTCAAGTCGGGTAGCGCATCGGGCAGAAGAGAAAACCTATCTAGGGTTCCGGGTCGAGCGTTTCAGATGACGGTCGATGAGGCCAAGGCATCCGCTGATGTGGTATCTGGTACTTTTCTTATAAACTCTGTACCTGCTCGAGTTTTATTCGATATGGGTGCCAGTTTCTCCTTTATATCTGAATTGTTCCGTCAAAAGATTTCTATGGCCACTACTAGTCTTGAGGATGCATTAGTGGTAGAAATAGCTGATGCATGTTCTGATCCGTCATGTTCTGAAAAAGTGTACTCTCGGAATCGAAGGGAGATAATTCTCAATCGATTTACTGCCAATGTTAATCGGGGGTTTTGATGTTGTGGTCGGCATGGATTGGTTATCAAACAATCATGCCGAGATCGTATGTTCCAAGAAATTTATTCGACTTCCCAACCTCTCTGGCGAAGTCGTTGTCATCTATGGTGAAAAGAGGAAAGGTGAAGTGGCAATAATCGCAATGGCAAAGGCACGCAAGTGCTTAGTAAAAGGATGTTCATCTTTCCTAGCCTATGTGATTGATGCCAAGTTAGAGAAATCAAAGATGGAAGATGTGAAGATTGTGCGTGAGTTTCCAGATGTATTTCCAGACGACTTGCCCGGGTTACCACCCGATCGTCAGGTAGAGTTTCGGATTGATCTTGTGCCTGGAGCAGCACCAATCGCTAAAGCACCTTACCGTTTAGCACCATCAGAGATGCAGGAGATGATGGCACAACTCCAAGAGCTATTGTAGAAAGGCTTTATAAGACCGATTTCGTCACCTTGGGGAGCTCCGGTCTTATTTGTCAAAAAGAAGGATGGCACAATAAGAATGTGCATCGATTATCGTGAGTTAAACAAAGCTACAGTGAAGAACAAGTATCCGCTTCCGAGAATTGACGATTTGTTTGATCAACTTCAAGGAGCGGATTGTTTTTCCAAAATCGACTTACGTTCAGGTTATCACCAGATGAAGGTAAGAGAAGAAGATGTTCCGAAGACAGCTTTCAGAACGCGTTACGTCCATTATGAATTTCTTGTAATGCCTTTTGGTCTAACGAACGCACCATCAGTATTTATGGACTTGATGAATAGAGTGTGTCGACCATTCCTCGACAAATCGGTCATTGTATTCATTGATGACATACTCGTGTACTCCAAGAGTGAGTCAGAGCACGAGCAACATTTACGTGAAGTTCTGGAAGTGTTGAGAAAAGAAAGGTTGTACGCTAAGTTTTCCAAGTGCGACTTTTGGCTGAAAGAAGTACAGTTTCTGGGTCACGTGGTCACTCGAGACGGAGTGAAAGTAGACCCCTCCAAAATTGAAGCTATGATGAATTGGGAGCCTCCTAAGAGTCCGTCCGAGATCCGAAGTTTCTTGGGTCTGGCGGGATACTACCGGAGATTTATCCAAGACTTCTCAAAGATCGCTTCTTCCTTGACAGTTTTGACTCGGAAAAATGTGAAGTTTGAATGGACCGAAACACAAGAGAAGGCGTTCCGGATCCTTCAAAAGAAGTTATGTGAAGCTCCGATCTTGTAATTACCTGAAGGGTCGGAAGATTTCGTGGTTTACAGCGACGCTTCGAAGATGGGGCTGGGTTGTGTGTTGATGAAACGAGGCAAGGTAATCGCTTACGCCTCGAGGCATCTTAAAATACACGAAAAGAATTATCCTACCCATGATCTGGAGTTAGCGGCGGTGGTGTTCGCTTTGAAACTTTGGCGACATTACCTCTACGGCACAAAATGTACTCTATACACGGATCACAAGAGCCTGAAATATGTCTTTGATCAGAAAGAGGTGAATATGAGGCAAAGGCGGTGGCTCGGGTTACTTAAAGATTACGACTGTGAGTTGCTTTACCATCCCGGTAAGGCGAACGTGGTGGTCGATGCGTTGAGTCGGAAATACTACAGCGGAAGTATTCGGGCTACCCATTCGAGAATCGATCTAGTGTCTAGTCTTGTTGAAAGGATCAAGACATCACAGGTGGAAGCACTGTTAGAAAAGAATCTAAAAGATGAAGTCATGACGAAGCAGCGTTTACTCTTAACGGAAGATAGCCGTGGGGTAAAGCTGTTCAGCGGTCGAGTATGGGTACCCAAGATTAGAGGTAACCGTAATCTGTTGCTTGAAGATGCACACAAGTCTAAGTATTCCATTCATCCGGGAAGTACAAAGATGTACAGGGACTTGAAATTGCACTACTGGTGGCCGGTAATGAAGCTTGATGTGGCGCGTTACGTTGAGCGTTGTGTGACGTGTTCGCAAGTTAAGGCTGAATATCAGCGACCGTATGGGAGTCTTCAGTCTTTAGAGATTCCCGAGTGGAAGTGGGAGCATATCACCATGGACTTCTTGACAAGTTGCCTAAAACTCTTCGAGGTCACGATACCATTTGGGTGATAGTTGATAGATTGACAAAGAGCGCTCACTTCTTGCCTATGCGCGAGACTTTACCGATGGATAAGTTAGCAAAGCTTTATATCGATGAGGTGGTCTCGAGGCACGGCATACCATTGTCGATCGTGTCAGATCGTGATAGTCGGTTCACTTCGAACTTCTGGGATGGGTTTCAGAAAGAACTTGGTACTCGAGTGAAGTTGAGTACGGCTTATCATCCGCAAACCGACGGGCAAAGCGAGAGAACGATCCAAACTTTGGAAGACATGTTGAGGTCTTGTGTCATCGATTTCGGGGGTAGTTGGGACTCTCACCTACCTTTGGTGGAGTTTGCTTACAACAATAGCTACCACTCGAGTATTGGAATGACACCTTTTGAGGCATTGTATAGGTGAAAGTGCCGAACTCCCGTGTGCTGGCTTGAAGCGGGAGAGAAGCAGTTCGTCGGACCTGAAATCGTACAAGAGACGGCCGATAAAGTCAAGGTCATTCATGGAAGAATGAAAGTGGCTCAAGATCGGCAGAAAAGCTATGCCGATAAGAAGAGACGACCGATGGAATTCCAAGTGGGCGACCGTGTTATGCTTAAGGTGTCGCCATGGAAGAGCATTATTCGGTTCGGAAAATGTGGGAAGCTGAGTCCCCGTTTCCTTGGACCTTTCAAAGTGCTTAAACGGGTGGGTTTGCAAGCCTATCAGTTGGAACTGCCACCGGAGTTGAGCAGAATACACAACACGTTTCATGTTTGCTACCTCCGAAAATGTTTGGCGGTAGAAGACAGCATCATTCCCCTTTTAGAGTTAAGGGTAGACGAAGGTAACCGTTGTGTGGAAGAACCCGACGCCATCTTAGAGAGAAAGTCTAAGAAATTGCGTCACAAAGAAGTCACATTGGTCAAGGTACAGTGGAAGCATCACCGGGGAGCAAATGTGACTTGGGAAGCGGAAGAGGATATGAAGCATAGATATCTTCATCTCTTTGTGTAGTTGGATTTCGGGGACGAAATCATTCCCAAGTTGGGGAGGATGGTAACACCCGAAATTTTATCGTCAGGTGAAAAGTTAATCATTTCCCAAAGTTCCGGGGGGGGGGGGGGGGCTTAAATGAAACTTGGATTTAAATAAATATCAACTATTGAGATATTTAAAATATCTCATACTGATACATGTTTTGAAGACCAGAGAGAGAGAGAAAGGAAGCTTTAAAGTGGGTTTTTTGATTTATTGTCTTTTGAGGTATGTGTTTAGTTTAATCTTTAGTTTCGTTGTGTTTTGGCGGTATAGATTCTCGTTATGAAGCTTTCCAACCGTTTAAAATCTATGTTTTACCGTTTTTATAAGTTGGCCGGAATCTGGGTTTGATCTCCGGCGAGATCTGGGTGAACAGGACCGTCGGACAAGGAGACCCGGGGTCGCGCAAAGTGAGGTTTGCGCCACTCGTAGGTCACGTAAAGTGAGGTTCGTGCCACCCCCTGGTTGCGTGAAGTGTCCTTTACGCCACCCCTTAGTAGCGAAAAGCTTCTTTGCGCCAGGTCTCTTTTACTCCACTCTCTTGTCGCGCAAAGCTTCCTTTGCGCCACCTTCAGTTCGCGCAAAAGCCTTCTTTTGGGCCACCAATTGCTCGATGTTAGCTTCTATTGTCTTTAAGTTTCAGTCAGAAAGTGGGAGAGTTATCTGCGTTTCGACTTACCGATTCTTTCGGTGTTGTCGTAGGTAGCATTCGTTAGGAAGAAGAAAATCTGAGGTGAGTTCCTACTAACTTTTCTAAATTGTTATATATGTCAAAGATTGTGTTTTTAGCTCCTATGTATCTCTACGGTTTCGGATTGTATGTTTATTACATTTTGATGTAACTTGGAATTTTGAGATATTTTAGGGTTCTCGAACACTTTTGACTAAAATGGTGGGTTCCATCTTGTTAAAGTAAAAGAATGTTTTACTTGCCCTGTTGTGTGGCTTATTTGAAAGAATGCATATAATCTTGTTTTATGATTATCTTTCTTACCAACAGTTGATCTTGAAAATGGCATTTTGAAATATAAATGTTTTGATAGCTATTTATCTAGCTTGGATGGTCACATGAAATATTCTGACAAGTCATGACCATACTAGTGGATCCCTAGGTATCGAGTCGGCTTATTGTTGGGATGTTTGTACCCCATTGTATGTAGCTAGATGTATTTGATATTCGGGGGCATTTGGTACAGTAATCTTTGACCGGTTACTAGCAATGGGTAAAATGCAGTCTAGTGAACGAGTATGACTGGTTCCTTGGGGGCCTTCCTCACATCGTAGTGCGGACCGAAGCGTTCGTGGCCATGGTTCCATGTCTTAGCTCATAACTCAGATTTGTGGCTTACTTTGTGTTCCACTACAATCCTTGGCAAATCGGGTATTCCCCGTCATCGGAAGATGTGCTTCGGACCGGTTGTCCTTTTGTACCAAAGAACTCCATTTGTATAACTAAACGTTTCGAAGGATTTAATTTGATACAGTTGTTTATATCTCTTTGAATTTATAAACTGTATGTTCTCACTAGGCTTTAAGCCTAACACTTTTTCTCAAATAATGTGTATAACAGGTTTCCCTTAGCGGTGGGTTGCACAGGGTTTTGAGAGTCGAGCGTGGACTCGAGGCATTTTGAGATGA
Organism: Arctium minus; assembly: GCA_954870635.1. Classification (NCBI taxonomy): domain Eukaryota; kingdom Viridiplantae; phylum Streptophyta; class Magnoliopsida; order Asterales; family Asteraceae; genus Arctium; species Arctium minus. The sequence goes on from OX941081.1 coordinate 152,389,275, forward strand.
TTATTATTTGGTGTTGGGCATTGTTTAAGTCCCATCTTTTGGTGATTATGGATTGACAACTAATGTAATCTAGATAGTTATGCTTAGATTAGTTTGTTGTCAATTTCCATAACCGAACTCAGGTTTATACCATATATGAATGTCGTGTTGCCATATTTCCAGGTTTTAATTTACTATGAAATTTAGAGCGTTACATTTAGCTTCAGATTGCGATCTTCAGATTTGATGATCTTGAATCCAATAGATATGTGATCTAACAATCTCCCCCTTTGGATCAAGATCATTACTAAAAAGATTTTAGCAATTTGGTCTTCTCTTTCAGCTCAGAAGATGCAATCTCTTTCTCTAGCTCAGAATGCTTTAGCAAAGTATTTTCAAAGAAAATTTATCTGAAATCAGCATGTCTTCATAATACTTTGATCTCGCATTTCTTGGTCTTGTAATGTAATGGACTGAACATTTCTTCAAGCCTTAGATTCTCTCCCTTTTTGATGAAAAGTACAATGACTTCATCAAAACTTTGAGTAAGAAATGTCACCCACTCGGAGCCTCTGATCCGTCAATTCATAAGAAATTCATCCATATATTTTCAAATCCAGACAAAATAGTCATGTAACACCAGAATCAACTAATGAATCAGTTAACATGCCTGTCAGTAACACTAAGTCACTGTGTGTAACGAATACACATTGGAAAGGAGCTGTTTGATGTTGACTCCCCCAGGGCTTCCATTTAATCATCGACACACCACAAAGGTAATTTCTATAAACGTTATGACAAAGAAACAAATTCTTTGTGTGTTCGTGCTTGTGTTGAAAGAATTAAGAACTTGATGATTGCTTATTGGCTCAAAATTGTGTAAACCACTGAGACAACAGTAAGTTAAACACAGACTCAATGTGCATGATTGAAGTGCGAAGGTGGGGCAGACTTCCTTCTTTTCAATATCCAGATTTTCCAAATGAAAATCAGATAGCAAATGTGTTGCTTCCCCTTTGAAAATGAAACATTTTCTTGTTGAGAAGAAAATGAGTAGATAGTGAGGTTTGATCAAGAGTTGGCATGGGCTAGTTGCCTGTTTCAATAATCTTCACCAAGGAGTTGTGAAACACTAGTAATGTGGGTTGCCCGACTCAGAAAAAGTTGGTTCAGAGTTGTGATATTCTTTTAACTCTGTTCTCACATGCTCTTTCTTTTAAACATTTTGCTCACTCTAATCAAACTTTCTTTCTTTGTTTGAAACACTCATTTCTTTTGACTTCTCACACTCAATCACTAGGGATTAACTTCTTGGGTAGAAATCACTGGTTAAGGTGATTCCATAGAAGTTATGTTAATTCCTAGCACAATGAAATCCTTGTTTTCCTATGATGCATATGATGCTCAGATTGGTTTAGCTATTTCAGTTAAAGCACAATATAGTTCTTGAAAACATTTAAAGTCCCATTTCTAATTCATGAATTCGTTTGAGAATCGGGAAGTGGTTTGAACATTTAGAACAATGTTTTCTATGATTGAAAGTTGTCCTTCTTTCAACCATATATGAGATGAAGATATAGAATTATACCTTTACGTACGATCTTCCATCTCATGAAGCTAAGATTAAAGTCATAAACATAAGAACTTGTAAGCATCTCTCAAAAATTCTGCAAAAGTCTTATGTCAAGTCAAAGTAAAATTTATTCACTTAAATTGAAAAGACAAAAAGAAGTAAAACTTTTAAAGTACGAGTTCTGATCAGAAATAATCAGAAGTCATATCCAAACTCCTTTGACTTGAAGAGCTCCCCCTAAAATCTTGCATTACAAAAATTTGACATAAAAGGTAAATGCAGAAATCTTATGAGCTCCCCCTCAAAATAAGATTGACCACTTGGATCATGAACAGAACATTTGAAGTGCATATATTAATCAGAATTAAGAATGAAGAAATGATGAAAAAGTATACAATTAGAAAACTTTGATAGGTAACTACTGATTAAATCTTAAGATTTAACATACCAAGCTTAGAGACAAGAAAGTTAAACCTCTTTTCGTCTAAAGGTTTGGTAAACAAATTGGCAAGCTGATAATCAGTTTTTACAAAGAAAAGTTCAATTGTTCCTTTTTCAACATGATCTTTAATAAAATGATACCTGGCGTCTATGTGTTTGGTCTTGGTGTGTTGAACAGGATTCGCTGTTATTGCGATGACGCTCTTGGAGTCACAGTATATCGGGATTTTGTTGAAGTGGAAACCGTAGTCGCGCTATTGAGTTCTCATCCATAAGACCTGAGAACAGCAGCTAGCAGCAGCTACATATTCTGCTTCGGCCGTGGAAGTTGAAACACAAAGTTGTTTCTTCAATGCCCAACTTACGATCTTATCACCGAGGAACTGTACATGTCCTGACATGCTCTTCCTGTCTAACATACAACCTGCATGATCTGCATCTGTGTACGCTGTTAGTTCAAAACTAGTATCTTTAGGATACCACAGACCAAGATCTGCAGTCCCCTTCAGATACCTAAATATGCGCTTCACAGCAGACAAATGGATTTCTTTAGGATTGGCCTGATATCGTGTACATAAGCATGTTGAAAACATTATATCTGGCCTACTAGAAGTAAGATACATTAAAGAACCTATCATCCTTCGATAAGTCCTAACATCAACAGCCTTACCTGAAGGATCGGTGCCAATCTTAGTACCTGGTGCCATTGGGGTACCAATCGGTTTTGAATTTTCCATTTTGAACTTCCGAAGAATATCCATAATGTATTTTTATTGATTGATAAAAATACCCGTAGAAAACTGTTTGACTTGTAATCCGAGAAAGAAATTCATCTCTTCCATCAAATTCATCTGAAATCGAGACACCATAAGGTTTGAAAAATTCTTACAGTACTTAGGATTTGTAGAGCCAAAAATAATATCATCTACATAGATTTGAATTAAAATGATATTGGCTTTTTCCTTTTTGATAAACAAAGTGGTATCCACCGTTCCTTTTGAAAAACCAGACTTGACTAGAAATTTGGAAAGGACATCATACCAGGCTCGAGGAGCTTGTTTCAGACCGTAGAGTACTTTGTCGAGAATGTAGACGTGATTCGGCTTCTCTTTATTGACAAAACCCTCTGGCTGAGAGACGTAGACTTCCTCCTTTAGAATGCCATTCAGAAAGGCAGTCTTCACGTCCATTTGAAAGACCGTGAAGTTCTTGTGGGCTGCGTAGGCTAGAAACATTCTAATTGCCTCTAAACGCGCCACAGGAGCATATGCTTCGTCATAGTCGATTCCTTCCTCTTGTCTGTATCCTTTGGCTACTAGTCTTTCCTTGTTTCGGATAACGGTACCTTCTTCGTCTTTCTTTATCTTGAAAACCCATTTCGTACCTATAATTGTTTTACCTTGAGGTTTTGGTACGAGTCTCCAGACTTGAAGTGCATCGAACTGATTCAGTTCTTCTTGCATTCAGATCACCCATTCTGGATCAGCAAGTGCCTCTGATACGCGAGTTGGCTCGATCTTGCTCAGAAAGGAGTCATGCATGCACATATTTATTGATGCTGACCTAGTTTGCACCGGTTTTGATGGATCGCCAATGATATGGCTTATCGGGTGCTCTTTGGTCCATTTATGTTCATGAGGCAGTGGATTATATGAATGTATGTCAATTGTATCATCTATAAATCCACTTGTACCTTCTTCAGCTTGTTCAGGAGGAATGATGATTGTAGTTAAAGTGGTAGGTGCAAAAGGCTCAGCAGGTACAGCTTGTTCTGGATGTAGATTGATCTAAATTGAACATCCTACTGTTTCAGCTACTTCTGTCTCTTCATTACATGACACTTATTCAACTGTTGGAGTTGGCATTTGAATTGGAACTTCTTGTTGAATCGGGGCGTTTGATTCAATAGGAACATCTGAACTGGTTGGATGAGTAGTCGTTAAGTCTTCCATCCTGTCAACCACAACAGATTTCTTTACATTAGATCCAAGAAATTCATCATAAAACAATTCAAATAATAAGTCTAAATCAGATAAATGATTAGTTGATGTTGATGCTTCATCTGATTTATTCTGTTGAGATGCAGGTTCTGGACTGATTTGCCCAGAAGCTAGTACGTCGGTTATCACGGGTTCTGAACTGTGTTGTTCGGAAGCCATCTCTTCATCAAACGTGACGTTGATGCTTTCAATCACTATCTTTGACTTCTTTAGATAGATACGATATGCAGTTGATGTTGAGGAATAACCAATGAAGATGCCTTCGTCCGCCTTGGCGCTGAACTTGTTGAGACTCTCCCTATCGTTTAGCACGAAACACTTACACCCAAATATATGGAAATATTTGATTGACTTAGCATAGTACGAGCAGCCTCGACTAGCGTATGATTTCTTCTTTCGACCACTCCATTTTGTTGAGGCGTACGAGCAGCAGAGTATTGATGTGAAATCCCGACAGATTCGAGATATTCTTCAACCTTTTTGTTCTTGAACTCTGTGCCGTTGTCTGTTCTTAGAATCTTGACTGGTTTCTGCAGATTCACCTGGGTCGTCTTCAGGAATGTGATGAGAACATCTGGTGTCTCATCCTTTGAACGTATAAACTTGACCCATGTGTATCGCGAGTAATCGTCCATGATCACGAGTATGTACTTCTTTCCGCCTAGACTCTGAGTTCGCATCGGACCGCATAAGTCCATATGCAATAACTCTAACGGAGCGCTTGTACTTGGTTCAGGCTTTGGTTTATGTGGAGCCCTCTTCATTTTTCCCTTTTCACATGCTGCACAAAGATGTTCTCTGTCATATTTGAGCTCTGGAAGTCCTTTGACGAGCTTTCCACTGACCAGATTGTTGATGTACCGAAAGTTGAGGTGAAAAAGCCGTCGATGCCATAACCAACTTTGTTGCATCGAAGCTTTCGATAGTAGACAAACCTGCTTGTCAGTCTGGACTTTTGACAAGTTAATTGTGTAGAGGTCTGATTCTCGAGAACCGACCAAGAGTTCCTCGCCTTCTTCAGTGCGAACTAAACACGTCTTGGCTTTGAAGTTGACCTCTAAGTCTTTGTCACAGAACTGGCCTATACTGAACAAGTTGTGCCTTAAGCCTTCAACATAGCTCACCTTCTTTATCGTGACATTGTCATGTTGTACATCACCATATCCCATTATTGGAGAAAACTGGTCGTTGCCGAATCTGACTATTCCGCAATACTTCTCTTTAAAATTGGACAACATTTCTTTTTGTCCAGTCATATGCTTGGAACATCCGCTATCAAAGTACCACATATGACGGATCTGCACAAGAGAAATAATGAAACAATAGATTTAGATAGTGTTTTATCTTTGAAGTGCAGGTCTTGAACTGATTTATTCAAGAACTTAGTTTCTTTGAGGAACGAGTCCTAGACAGTTTTGTCTAGAAGTCATACTTCGTTGAAGTCCAGGTTCTAAGCTGATTTACTTAGAAGCCTTAATATCTCTTAAGCTTTGTGTGCCTGCAACACAAATTTAGCCTTAGGTACCCACTGGAATTTGGGTCCTACTGTGTTAGCACAAGATTTTGGTACCCATTTAAAATTGGGTCCTCTTTTCATTTGAAAGTCATTTGAAGCATTATAATTAGATGTATGCACATGATAATTGCCAAACCAATCTTCAGAATCTTGACGAGAAGTAGAAACATGTTTATCATTAATAGAAGACTTTCTAGCAGATAAAGATAACTGAAATAATTGCTTCATTGTATATTGTTTACGAGAAACAGCAAGTTTTGAGTTCAAAATATCAACATCAACAATTAAGACATCTTTACTAGGCGAATTCTTACTACAATTAACACTAGAAAACGATTTAACGGTCTTGTCAAGCTTCTGTTTCGGTTGCCACAGAGATTTAACTTCTGGCCTTTGCTTGCTCAGATCTGAAACATGTGAAACTCGTGAGTTAGACTTCTTCGGATTACCTTTAGCATTTTTAGCTTTCACAGAGACTGAGTTATCAACTTTCGTTGATTTTGCACTGTTAACAGGCATATTGGTTTTTCCCAAAGATTTCACAACAAAGGATGAATGGGTAGGAAGTTTTGCATTAATGTCAAATTGTTCAAAACAACCATTCGAACCACCGTCAGAGTTCAGAAAATTAAGCCCTTCATTAGCTAGACCAAAACTATCTTTAGATTTTGAAGCCATAGAAATAACAACATTTTTCAGCATAGTTGAAAAAACGTTTTGTTGAATCTCAATTAAAAGTCTTTCATCTGTTAAAAATTCTCGAGTTCAGAAATTTTACGTTCTAAAACGAGAGGAGGGACATATAGTCTACCTTGTATAGGCTTCGCCTCCATTTCTTTTTCAGAATAACTTTGAAAGAAGTCATTTGAAAGAGATTTCTTCTTTTGATATATAGGATTTTCATTATAACTATTATTCATTTTCGCATAATAAAATGGAAGATGAACTTTAGATGATTTCAAACGTTTTTCAGTTTTGTCGACTTCATCCTTTTCAGATAGTTTAGTCCAGAAAGTTTTAAACTCAGGGATTCTTCGAGCTAATTTTAAAGAAAGATGATCATAAAGTGAAGGCACTTCAGATATTCCTTTTTGAAGATAGTGAGGATTTTTATAACCGATTCCCCATCTCTCTATTTCCTCTTTGGGTTTGTTCAGATGAATAGTTTGTTCAGTTTGACCCAATTTGTATAACTTCTCTTCCAAACTTTTTAATTTTGCAATTAAAGTTTTGTTTTCTTCAGTACATGAAGAATGCATTTTCGTAAGCTCATAAAAATCAAGCTCACTTTTTCTCAGTTTAGACTTGAGTTCAGAATTCTCTTTAAGAATTATTGTCTTTTCTTTGGCGTTGGTGTCATTGTTTGTATGTAAAACCTCAACCAATACTTTCTTCTCAGCAATTTCATTGCTAAGTTTATGTATCAATTGGTTTTTGTCAGTTATAACACCATTTTCACGTTTAAGATTTGACTCTAACTCTTGCTGTTTTAAATTCATGGCATGCATTTTATTTATGAGATCTGAATAAGATAACTCACATACCTCATCTTTCTCATCCTCTTCTGAATCTGATTCAGCGTCTGATTCCTGCTTTCCCATCAAGCACATGTTGACTGCTTCATCCTTCTCTTCAGCCTCTTCTTCCTCGTCTAAATGATCAAGCCAGTACTCATCCTCTGCCATTAGTTCCTTACCCGCCTCCTGTTGCTTTGCAAGAAGCATCTTGTTCTTGTAGTAATCGGAGTTTCTGACTTTGGGTCTGCGGCAGTCTCTAGCATAGTGACCTGTTTTGCCACAGTTGTAGCACGTTGGTGGTTCTGACTGACTGGATCCTTCAGCTTTAAACTTTCTCTCTTCCGGTTTCCTCTCCTCTATTCTCTTCCCTTCAGCATGATACCTTCTCTCTTCCGGCTTCTTTTCCTCTAATCTCTTTCCTTCAAATTTCTTTCCTTCATATCTACTTCCTTCAACCCTTTCCTTATTAACATAGTTGTTAGGACCAGAAGAATACCTCTGACCGTTTGATGTTGGCTTTTTGTAGAACTTTTTCTGAAAAGCATTTGTCAGCAGAAGCATTGCTTGCTTCAGTTGGTCATTTTCATCCGAGTCAGAGTTTGCATAAGCTTCACTTTCTTCTGATTCATACACAATCGTCTTGTTTTTCTTCTTCCTGACAACAAGAGCAACTGTGTCTTCAACTGTCTTTCCTTTCTGCCTCTTCTCATCTAGAATTTCATCCACCTCTTCTTCATTTTGTCTGAGGGTTTCATACACCTCATGAAGTGGAATCTCATTCAGATCCTTGATCTGCTTCATCTTCCTGGAAAATCTTTTCCATTCCGGCTGTAGAATACTTAGAAATTTGACGTTCAGCTCGATTTGAGATTTGGTGACCTTGTTCTTGCTTAGTTCGTTCAGCAAAGTCACAAACCTGTCATAGGTTTCTTCTAAAGTTTCTCCGACTCTGCCCCTAAATTCTTCATAATTATTTAGGCAGTTGGAGATTTTCAGCTGATTCCCAACCTTTGAACCCAACATCATCTTCTCTAGCTGATCCCACATTTCCTTGCCAGAGGCTTTATAGCTGTCAATCTTTACATAGATTTCGTTTGGAATTCCTTGTAGAATGTATGACTTAGCTAACTTATCACCTTTTGCTCTCTTAAGGTTATCATCTTCTAGCTCATGATACTTAAGTTCAACCCGTGTCGGCACAGTTCCAACCAAACGATTCGTCATAACTGGTCTCATAACCCTTTCTTCTATAGATTGCCTGATGAAATCACCCAACTCATGTCTGTCAACAAAGTTCAGGAACCGATCTTTCCACTGTTCGTATTCTCCTTTAAAGAGAACTGGTGGTTTGGTGTAAGTTCCGATTGCAAGGGCTTCTCTAAATGTCATTCTGAATAAAAAGATTTAAGTCTTGTATTGGCACAAAGAGAGGTTTGCACGAGAGGTTGCTTGCGCAAAGTGAGGTTTGCACGAGACGTTGGAAGCGCAAAGTAAGGTTTGCACGAGACGTTGGTTGCGCAAACTTAGGTTTGCGTGACTAGAAGGTTGCGGAAAGTTGAAGTTTGCGTTTGAAGTAGGTTGTGCAAAGTTGAAGTTTGCGTTTGAAGTAGGTTGCATAAATTGAGGTTTGCGTTTCAAGAGGGTTGCGCAAAGTTGACTTTAGCTTTTCGTGAGGAGTTGATCACGTGAACTGAGGTTTGCGTGATGTGAGTTGCGAAAACTGAGCTTTGCGTTTCAAGTGAGTCGCGAAAAGTGAAGTTCGCGTAAGAAGTAGGTTTTTAGAAGTGTGATTTGCGTGATCAGTGTGTTGCGCAAAGTAGACTTTGCGTATCACGTTGGTTGCGCAAAGTAGGTTACGCAAAGTGGGCTTTGCGTGAGTTCTTCCTCTGGTTTGCGCAATTCGTGTTGGGAACTGAAGATTTGTCTAAATGATTACTACTGCCAGGCTATCAAGATTACTACTGCTATTAGAATTAATACTGCTTAAAAAGTTAGTGCTGCTACTTGAATAGTTAGTACTGCTTGGAGAGTTAGTACTGCTAGTAGTTAGTATTGCTGAATATTACTGCTGCTGAAGATAATTAGTACTGCTGAAGATTAATACTGCTCAGAGTATTAATGTTGCTATGACTTAATACTGCTTATGTGATAATCAAGATATGCGCAGATCAAGGATTGAAGATAATCATGGAAGGTTTGAAGATAATTATAGAAGAATATACTGAAGATCTTTTAAGTTTTATAATTATCTTTTATTTTTAGTATATGTATAGATGTATTCAGAATAGTTAGCATACACGAGTATTCTGAGTTTTTGTTTAGAGAGAGAATTAACCTCAAGGTTTACAACCCTAGTTCTAGAGAAGTAGAATTCGTCTTGGTGAGCCTGTTCATCAAGATTGAGGTTTTGTGTGAAAGCTTGTAACTTTAATCATTCAATAAAGTTTACAAGTTGTGATTTATATTTTACTGTTACATTGATCTTTTGAATATTAAAGTGTTTTTCCGCAACTTCTTTAATATTGTTTCTGAGTTTTATTATTCTTGTTAAGAATCAGATCCTGACAAGTGGTATCAGAGCCTAGTATTCTCAGAAACCTTCATTCATCATGGACAACATAGTTGAATCAACCGGTACTCTTGTTTCAAAGGTTCCCATGCTCAAACCTAATGAGTTTGACATGTGGAAAATTAGGATCAAGAAGTACATTCTCCTTACAGACTTTTCTATGTGGGACATTGTTGAGAATGGTCCCTCTGCTGAAGGTAAAATTGGACAAGATGGAAGAAGACCACCTCCAAAAACTGATGCTGAAAAGAAAGTGAGACAATTGGAGATGAAAGCCTTAAGCACCCTGCTTTTGGCCAATCCTAATGAGTATCAACATCAGTTTCACCACTGCACTGATGCTCAGATTCTATGGAATGCTTTAGAAAAGAGATTTGCTGGCACCAAGAGCACTAAGAGGAATCAAAGGGATATTCTCAAGCAGCAATATGAGAATTTTACATCTTCAATGAATGAGTCTATGACTCAAACTTTTGATAGATTCAATAAGTTAATTGGTGAGTTGGCTACTGTTGGAGTTCAGATGGAACAAGATGATGTCAACCGAAAGTTCCTCAGATCTCTTGGAGATGAATGGACCATGTACACTGTCTCATTCAGACAAAATGACATGTTGGAAGAAAAGGAACTGGATGATCTGTATAATGATCTGAGAGTGTTTGAATCTGAAGTGGAAGCAAAGAAGAAGCCTACTGGATATGTTCATAATGTTGCACTCCTATCAGCATCAACTGACTCTACTGCAAACCCTGAATCAGTTAATGCTGCCAGTGGGGTAAATCAAGAAAAAGGCAATGAATCCGTTTTTGAAGCCTTTCTTTCTAGCCATGGAAACTCTTCTTTAATCAATGATGACTTGGAACAACTTCATCCTGATGATCTTGAAGAGATGGATATTAAATGGCAGATGGCCATGCTTTCTATGAGGGTGAAGAAGTTCATCAAGAGGACTGGGAGGAACAACTTCTCCCAAAGAAGAGAAGATGGAACAGGCTTGGATAAGTCAAAGGTGGAGTGATACAAGTGTCACATAAAGGGACACTTTGCCAGGGAATGCAGAAGTGGAGTGTCTCATAACAACCATCAACAAGCTCAGACTGGAAGATTCAACCAGAACAGAAACTCTTCTCAAGCTCTTGTTTCTCAACAAGGAATGGGGTTTGACTGGAGTGATCAAGCAGAAGAGGCCATTCAAAATCAAGCTCTCATGGCAGAGGTATTAGATCTACCAACTGAGTTACTATCTAATCTCTGTTCTCAAACTTGCATAGACACTGTTAAAAGGTACAGGGATCACAACTAGAGTATGAGTGATGACCTTAAGAGGTTAGAAAAGGATAGAAAAGACTATGTGAAAATTGTTGAGAGGTTTAAGGAACAAATTAAAGGGTTCCAAGCCAATGAACTTCAACACACATATGATACAAATTACTGGAAGTGGGAGAAAAATGATCTAGAAATGCAACTGACAAAGTCTAGAGAGGAGAATGAAAAGTTGAAAGGAGAGCTAGCCAAGGTTAAGTTGGATGTGGAAAAGTTTTCATATGCTTCTAAAGCCATGGACACAATTCTAAAGGTCCAAATCCATGATAAGCTTAAACCAGAAATTGGATATAATACCACACCACCACCATACAACAACAACTACATCCTTCCTAAATCAGACTTGCTAGAGACCAAGGATAGGAAGGACTTCCATGAGGGAGCTACTAAGATAGATCCTTTAGATGAAGTAGTTGTTAAGGACAAAACTGAGAAAGAAGCTGGTAAGAGTAAGGATAATACAGTGAGTGGTGAGATTCCCTTAGAAAGTAACATTCTTACCAATGAGGGTGGTGGAAGGGATTGGGTCAAATCTAATGGTGTAGAGAAGACTGAGGGAAAATCTAAAAAGGTCCATTACAAGCAAACTACAGTTGTGAATCCGGGTCTTTGCAAACAGTGTCCAGGTAATAAGTTTGGACCCTAAAACATGATAAAAGGAGGGGCAATCAAAGAAATTGGAATAATCAGTGGGCTCAGAAACAAGGAGTTGATTTGAGTAAAATCATCAGACCAAAACCTTGTTTCATATGTGGCAAAATGAACCATCTTTCCAAGCACTGTTATTTTAATCCAATTAACCAAAGGATAAATTTTCAAAGATCTATGCAAAAACCCTTTAGTTATAGGAAGGATGAAAGGAATCATGTGGCTAAGAAACCTGTTAAATCTAAAAGCCACATGAAGAAAAAGACTGTAAAAGAGAGTGTCAAGATGTGGGTTCCCAAAAGCACTAAAACTGTTAGTACTGCTACCATAAATAGTGCTGCTGATAAAGATAGTGCTGCCAGAAGCAATACTGCTGCTATCAATGTTAGTGCTGCTGAGAGTATTAGTACTTCTAAACCTAACATTGTTAGTACTTCATCAGATGTTAATACTGCAAACTCTGTTAGTGCTTCTAACAAGGTTAGTACTGCTAAACCTGTTAGTGCTGCTAACTCTGTTAGTACTTCTAAAATTAGTACTGCTTCTAGTGTTTGTGATTCTAGACCAATCATCTTGACAAAGTACTCCAGTAAAGAGTGTTCTAATTTTAAAAATCTCATAAAAAAGGAGTGCAAGTACTTTGATGAGAAAGGGAGGCCCAAGACCACTTTGGCTTGGGTTCCCAGTCAATACTAATTTTTTTATCTTATGTGCAGGGCAACCAACAGCTCAAGGGAAAGAGCATTTGGCATGTTGATAGTGGTTGCTCTAGGCACATGACAGGGAACATGGCTTGCCTCAAGAATTTCAAGAAAATTGATGGAGGACATGTTGCCTTTGGTAATACTCCATATGGAGGTAAGATTAGTGGTAAGGGTGATGTAACAAAAGGTAAGATGACCTTTGAAGATGTTTACTAAGTTGAGCAGTTAAGGTACAACCTGTTAAGTGTATCACAGGTTTGTGACAAAAAGCATAGTATATTATTCACTGATTCAGAATGCATTATCCTTGCTCCTGGATTCAAGGTAGTTGATGAAAAGATGATACTACTAAGAACTCCTAGAAAGGATAATGTCTATTGTTTGGATATGGAAAATATTTCAAATGATTCATCCCTAAACTGTCTTGTTTGAAAAGCCTCTTTGGATGAATCATCACTTTGGCACAGAAGGATGTGTCACATGAACTTTAAAACAATGAATAAACTTGTTAAAAACAACCTTGTAAGAGGTCTGCCTTCAAAAGTCTTTTCATGTGATGATCATTGTGTTGTTTGTCTCAAAGGCAAACAACACAAAACTTCTCATAAGTCCAAAGAGTTGAACACAATTTATTCTTCTCTTCAGTTGTTGCATATGGATCTGTTTGGTCCTACAAATGTCATGAGTATAGGTAAGAAATCATACTGCTTAGTTATTGTTGATGATTACTCTAGATTTACTTGGGTATATTTTCTAAGGACTAAGGATGAGACAAGTGAACTGATCAAATCCTTCATTCTAAGAATTGAAAACCAAACAAATCAAAAGGTAAAAGTCATTAGGTCAGATAATGGTACTAAATTTAAAAATATTGACCTAAACACCTTTTGTGAGGAAAAAGGAATTGAGAGGCAATACAGTGCTCCTAGGACTCCACAACAAAATGGTGTTGCTGAGAGAAGGAATAGGACACTGATTGAGGCTGCTAGATCTCTGTTAACTGATTCAAAACTGCCAATTACTTTCTGGGCTGAAGCAGTTAATACTGCTTGCTATGTCCAAAACAGAGTTCTTGTAGTCAAGTCTAAGAACAAGACACCATATGAGCTTTTTAATAAAAGAAAACCATTTATTGGATTTTTTAAACCTTTTGGTTGTCCTTGTACCATTCTCAATACCAAAACTCACTTAGGAAAGTTTGATAGCAAAGCAGATGATGGTTTTCTTGTTGGTTACTCATCTCAGAGTAAGGCCTACAGAGTGTTTAATTCTTCTTCTAGAATAATTGAGGAAAGTGACAATGTCAAATGCAATGAGAACACACCAAATCCTATTGGTTCAGGTCCTCAGTGGTTATTTGACAATGATTCACTAACTAACTCTTTGGGTTTCAGTAGTGATGATCATGCAGGATCAGGAAGTAGAGGATCAGGGGATGAACAAGTACAAGATATTATTCCTAAGTCTGTGATCTTTCCCATGCCTACAATGACCCCTGTTGAAATCTGTGAAAGGGAGACTATTACTGAACCAAGTCAGAGTGAAGAAGAAAGAAGAGATGAGGATAATTCAGAGTATGAAGAGCCAGAAGTAGCTGATGAGATCCCCTAAGCTGACTTAAATGATTCCAATTTAAATGTGGGAATTAATGAAGAACCTAGTCATCAGACAAGAACTCAGAAGAATCATCCTCCTGAGCTGGTAATAGGAGACATTACTTCTCCTATGATAACTAGGAATCAAAGCAGACTTCAAGATTTGCAGGATCAGCAACATACTGTACTCTCTTGCTTTCTATCTTAGATTGAGCCTAAGAAGGCTTATGATGCAATGAAAGATTCAAGTTGGATAGAAGCCATGCAAGAAGAGTTGCTACAGTTTAAATTGCAAGATGTTTGGGACTTGGTGGACCTTCCAAAAGTCATAGAGAAATTGGAACCAAGTGGATTTTCAGAAATAAAAAGGATGTGAGAGGAATAGTAATCAGGAACAAAGCAAGGCTAGTGGCACAAGGGTACACTCAGGAAGAAGGCATAGACTATGAGGAAGTTTTTGCTCCAGTTGCACGAGTAGAGGCAATTAGGCTGTTTCTAGCCTATGCCTCATATATGAAGTTCAAGGTATACCAGGTGGATGTGAAGAGTGCCTTTCTATATGGAACAATTGATGAAGAAGTATACGTTTGTCAAACCCCTAGATTTGAAAATCCATCATATCCTGACAGAGTATACAAACTTAAGAAAGCACTTTATGGTCTACATCAAGCCCCAAGAGCATGGTATGATATTCTGTCTACCTATCTCTTGGAAAATGGGTTTGAAAGAGGAATAATTGACAAGACCCTTTTCATTAGAAGAAGTAAGAAGGACATCCTACTTGTTCAGATCTATGTAGATGACATCATATTTGGATCCATAAAAGATCAGATGTGTAGAGACTTTGAAAAGTTAATGCACAAGAGCTTCAAAATGAGTGCAATGGGTGAACTCACTTTCTTCCTTGGGCTTCAAGTGAAACAGCAGAAAGATGGGATTTTCATAAGTCAATCAAAGTATGTGAAAGACATCCTAGATAAGTATGGTTTATCAGACTCAAAGCCAACAAGCACACCAATGGAAACACACAAACAGATCACTGCTGATCTTGAGGGGGAGGATGTTGATGTACATCTTATAGATCAATGATTGGATCTCTCATGTATCTCACAGCCTCAAGACCAGATATCATGTTTCCAGTGTGTGTGTGTGCCAGATTCCAAGTTAAGCCAAAGCAGTCACATCTTCAAGCAGTTAAGAGGATCTTCAGATACTTAAGAGGGCAACCTAGATTAGGTCTTTGGTATCCTTATGAATCTTCTTTTGACTTGATTGCATATTCAGACAGTGACTTAGGTGGTGCTAATATGGATAGAAAGTCTACTTCAGGAGGATGTCAACTTTTGGGTGCAAGACTAGTATCTTGGCAGTGTAAGAAGCAAACTACAATGTCCTTATCCACAACAGAAGCTGAGTACATTGCTGCTGCAAGTTGCTGCTCTCAGGTTCTATGGATTCAAAATCAAATGCTGGACTATGGGGTAACCTTTCTTCACACTCCAATCTTCATTGACAATAGCAATGCTATTAGCATTGTTAACAATCCAGTCAATCACTCCAAAACAAAGCACATTGAAATCAGGTATCACTTTATTAGAGACTGCAATGAAAAGAAGCTTATTCAAGTTGCTAAAGTTCATACTGATAACCAGTTTGCTGATCTATTCACTAAAGCTTTTGATGTGGGTAGATTCACTTTCTTGGTCACAAGTGTGGGCATGATCAACTCTAAATGAGCTCATGTTTAAAAAGTGTTTGTATACCTGTTATTTGTTTATTTTGTTCGGTGCTACTAATCATCTTTCTCAGGAAGTTTATTGCCTTGCTCAGACTAACACAAGCTTAAAAAGTATAAGTATTGTTAATACTGCCAGTGCAGTTTTAATGCTGCCAGTGCAAAGTTAATACTGCTAGTCAGTTAATACTGCTAGTTAGTTACTACTGCTAGTTAGTTACTACTGCTCTCAGTTAATAGTGCGAGTGGTTAGTACTGCTTTAACTGAAATTAGGGTTAATACTGCTTCTTTCCTGAATCATATAAATACCTTCTTTGCCCGCCTAACATCTCACAACGACTCTTTGAATACAGTTCGTCTTCTCTCTAACTCTTTTCTCTCAAGCAACCAATGTGTTTCAGTCAAGAATACTCAAGACCGATGGCATCCATGGCGTTTATTGATGAACACAAAGAGATCGAAATGCTTCAAAAGCCGAAGCAGCCTGCTGGATTCCATAAAATAGTTGATTTTCTCAAGTCCAGTCATATAGCTTATGCTCTTACTGTGTCACCACCAATTTTCATTGAGCACCAGAAGCAACTTTGGGCCAATGCCAACGCTGTTACTGAAAACGGTGTGCAGTGTATCAAGACAAGGGTGTGAGACAAAACCTTGACTGTCTCTGAAGAGATCATTCGCATCAGTCTACGACTAGACGATGCCTCAGGTATTACCTCTATCTCAAATGAGGATTTGTTTTCCAATCTCAGCAGAATGGGGTATGAAGGCCAACAGGGTGTTTTTAAATTTTACAAAGCTAACTTTTCTCCCCAATGGCAGTTCTTTGTTCTTACCCTTATGCACTGTATTTCTCGAAAAACTACTGGATGGAGTCAGTTCAGTAGTACCATTGCTTATGCTTTGGTCTGCTTGTCCACTGCCATAAAGTATAATTTCTCCAAAATGATTTTCAATGACCTTGTGTCAAACTTGGAAAATAAAAAGAGTTTCTATTTGTATCCAAGATTTTTCCAGGCAGTTATCACCTCTGAATTGACGGATATACCTCAGTTTAATGAGGTATATGTACCTAAAATCCCTAAGGGCAAGGTCTTTTCTAATATGAAAAGATCTTCCAAGGACTTGGAAGGAGTTGACACCCCATTGTTCTCTACAATGATAGTGGTGTCCCACAACCTAGAAGGTATGGCATCAGGGTCAAGGCCCTCACTAGACCATCCCACTGAGAGCCAAACCCAACCTTCAACCTCTATATCACTTCCTCAGTCCCTTATTCTTAAGCCAACCCCTACAATATCCAAAACTTATATTAAGAGAAAGGTACACAAGGCTCCTTCCCTTGGTGTACCTTCTACAAACCCAGAACCTCAAAGCCCTCTAATGGCGCATTCTCCATTAGAGAATATCTATAGGAAAACCACTGGGGTGTCTCCCAACCCCAAGGAGATGCATGAGCATGTGGGTGAGAAGACTGCCACTACTCCTGCTAGCACAGAGGAGGCCAGTGGTAACATCACTAAGACCTTCCCCATGGCAACTTTGGGTGAGCAATCATCTAAAGGTCCCAGGTGCCAAGAAACCAAGGGGGTGGAGGATGCTTCTGCTAGGCAGAAGACCTCTACTACTATAAGTTCCAATGATCCCTCAATAGGGGTTAACACTCCTGGAGAAGGTGAGGATAGATATGACTACCACGAATTGATTTCGGCCATGTCCAAAATAGCAACTGAACTGGATTCTCAAAAGCAGGCTGTAAATGAACTCAAGAAGGTCATCATCAACCAGCAAGAAGAAATCAGCACATTAAAGCAGTTGGTTAAGAAGGTGATTTAAAAGAAGAAGAAGCAAAGATTTGTGCTCAGAAGAAGGAACCCAGTGGATGATACTCCCAAAAAAGGGGAGTCAGAAGCTGAGTCAAATATGGAGAATGCTAAGACTAAGGGGGAGAAACATGGAGATGAGAGGGAGTTTGATGGTGGTAATGGGGATAAGGCACAAGCAGCAGAAACAGTTAATGCTGTTGATGCAAGCAAAGCAGCAGAAACAGTTAATGCTGCTGAAATAAATGAAGCAGCATAAATTGTTAAATAGATATTAACAGACCTCCTTAGCAGCAATTTGGAAGAAATTGAGGTAGCTGAAGCATTAATCAAGGCTAAACATGATACTCCTAAGGTCACTTCAAAGACCAAAGGAATTGTCATCAAAGACAATGCTGAGGTTATCAAAAAAGCTAGTATTGATAAGGTAGCAAGCAAGGACAAAGGCAAAACGAAGATAGTGGAATCTGACCAACCACTTAAAAAGCAAAAGCTGATTGAGTCAGATGAAGCTTTGGCTAAGAAGATTCAAGCAGAACTTGAGATTGCTGAAAGAGATCAAATGGAAAAGGATAGGGAGATGGCAAGAGCTCTAGCTGCAGAGCTTAATGAAGTATATCAAAAGAGTTTGGAAACAGAGATGGCACAGAAGAGATCTGAAATTCAAAAGAAGCCTGTAATGATCAAATTGGGTGCAAAGAAGAGGCAACCTTCAAAGACCTACCTTGGCACTCAAGAGAGAAAGAAGATGGTCACTTTCCTCAAAGGTGTTGTGGGAGTCAAAAAGGAAATGTGTACAAAAATGTCATTTGATCAAATCAAAGGGTTGTATGATGTAGAGATGTACTAAAATGATGGCTAGAAGGAAATCTGCTAAGAAACCTAGAGTGGATGAGGAAGAAGCTGAGAAAGAACAAGAGGTAGCTGAAGAAGAAGGGGCACCTAAGTCTGATGAAAAGAAAGCTCAATCTCAGGAAGAACCATCAAGTACTTCTGATGTGAGTATGTACATGGTAGTGATGGAAAAAGTGCCTGAGCCTATAACTGCTGAACCAGTTGGTGTCAAGCCTCCTTAAATTATTCACTGGGATACTCTGGAAGTAGATGGGAAAGAGTATATCAGGATGAAGAGGAAAGATGACAAGTTTGAAGTGTATCCTACTTGGTCCAGGATTGTAAGAGTATGCTCCAGATCTGATTTAGAGGAAATGTTTGAAGTGGGGATGAAATTATATGCTGATAAGCTGAAATCTCCAGGGATACCTGTTACAAAACTTGTGATGGAATATCTATGCATGTTGTTCAAGCCAGAGGAAGTTCAGCATGTTATCAGAAATGTTTTCAAAACCATTAACAACTAGACTATGTATGAAAGAAGTGGAGTATATGCACTGACTATGGATACAAGTCACTTTGAATACTTCTTGGTGGATAGAGTTTACAACCATAGCAGGTTAAAGCTGCATGATATGTTGAAGAAAAAGCTTGGTTATGCACCAGATTCTGCAATGGCAAGATACTTGATTCAGAGAACTATTAATCAGAGTTTGGGGCTGAATCCTGATATGGGTGTATGAAAAATGGAGTTTTGGGAGCATATGAAGAACTTGACTTCTCTTCTCTAAATGTCAAGTTAGGGGGAGATGGTTGGGAACTGAAGATTTGTCTAAGTGATTACTACTGCCAGGCTATCAAGATTACTACTGCAAGTAGAATTAATACTGCTTAAGAAGTTAGTGCTGCTACTTGAATAGTTACTACTGCTTGGAGAGTTAGTACTGCTAGTAGTTAGTATTGCTGAAGATTACTGCTGCTGAAGATAGTTAGTACTGCTGAAGATTAATACTGCTCAGAGTATTAATGTTGCTATGACTTAATACTGCTTATGTGATAATCAAGATATGCGCAGATCAAGGATTGAAGATAATCATGGAAGGTTTGAAGATAATTATAGAAGAATATACTGAAGATCTTTTAAGTTTTGTAATTATCTTTTATTTTTAGTATATGTATAGATGTATTCAGAATAGTTAGCATACACGAGTATTCTGAGTTTTTGTTTAGAGAGAGAACTAACCTCAAGGTTTACAACCCTAGTTCTAGAGAAGTAGAATTCGTCTTGGTGAGCCTGTTCATCAAGATTGAGGTTTTGTGTGAAAGCTTGTAACTTTAATCATTCAATAAAGTTTACAAGTTGTGATTTATATTTTACTGTTACATTGATCTTTTGAATATTAAAGTGTTTTTCTGCAACTTCTTTAATATTGTTTATGAGTTTTATTATTCTTGTTAAGAATCAGATCCTGACAGTTTGTCCTGTACTTCGAAAATCAACTGAAAACTTGTTTCTGTATCGATTAGCAGTACCAAACTCTACCAATATGTCTAAAAACACTTCTAGAACTGAATGTGACCACTTGATCTCGATAAAATTCACTTTTTCGAAAAATAAATTGATGGCACAGTAATTTTTGAAAACACGAACTCAGACCACCAAATCACCAAAATGGAACTCGATTAAAGCTCTATACTGAAATTAATCACTCACAACTCGATCTAGCATGTATATCGATCACAACCTTTTCGATTTTAACACCTAAAATACTCTAAATTTCGAAAATGATTTTCACTTTAAGAACACAGAGTCGAGTTTTTTGAAAAACTTGATTTTGATCACTTATTAGGCTCTGATACTAATTGTCGGTCCACAATACTTATCAAGTTTTATAGATTAACAACACATTAACGATTACCAACTTGTATTGATTAATAGAAATGGTTACAAGGTTCGGTATTGATCGATTGAAGCTTTTTCTCTATGTGTTCTCTCTAGTTTACACCTTGAGTGTGTGTGTTTGTATGTTCTATATTTATCTGTGTTAGAGAGAGTTGTTGAGAGATCTGATATTAGATCTAGCTTCTACAACACACTACCTAATCAACCACTTGCAACATCAAGTTGCAATATTAAACTAATAAAAGTAATATCTAAAACTAAACTAATATCTAACTATTAACTAACTAACTAACTAATATATAATATCTAAATATCTATTTATAAGATATTTAGATTAAACATAAAATACAATAAACTAACTTTGACATTTATTACAAACTGACATTAGACTTATATCGAGAGCGACTTTTCGGCTTTAGCTTCAGATTACGATCTTCAGATTGGATGATCTTGAATCCAATAGATATGTGATCTAATAGTTCTAGCAGCTTCAACCAGGGTTCAGTTCTTCCTTTCGACCACACCGTTCTATTGAGGTGTGTAGGCAGTAGAAAATATGTGAGAGATCCCAACCGACGTGAGATAACTCTAAAACGTATCATTCTTGAATTTTGTGCCATTATCACTTCTCAACATCTTCACCGGTAGTTGAAGTCGAACCTGAATCTTTTTTATGAAGGCAATGATTAATTTTGGCGCATCAGATTTATTCCTTAAAAACTCCAACCAAGTGTATCTGGAGTACTCGTCTATCATAACCAGTATATACTTCTTTCCGTTAATAGATTGAGTTCTCATAGGGCCACAAAGGTCTATGTGAATAAGCTCGAGAGGTATTGAGCAAGAGAATTATGTCTTTGCTTTATGTGAACTACATTTCATTTTTCCCATCTCGCAAGCGGGGCAAAGTGAATCTTTCTCAAACCTCAGTTCTGGTAGACCTTTGAATATACCATGTCTCGCCAACTGATCTATCGCTTGAAAATTCTGGTGAGATAGGCGTCGATGCCAAATCCAACTTTCAGCTTTTGATACTTTGTCAATTAGACACACATATCTAGTTGCAGAAAGTGTTGGAAAGTGCACTGCATATAAATTGCCTTGACTTTCTGCTCTAAAAACCTCACAACCGTCCTTGTCTTCAATGAAACAACTATCAACAGTAAACCGAACATGGAAATGACTGTAGAATTGACTTGTGTTAATAGATTATGATCAAGTCCATCTACAAACAATACTTTCTTGATTGTCACGGTGCCATTTTTTAATGAATCGTGTCCTCTAATGATTTCGTTAAGCTCAGAATTTGCAAAATTGATTGTTCCTGCAGGTTCCTCAACATAGTTATGTAAAAGATGCTTAAATCCAGTCATATGTCTCGAGCATCCTGAATCAATGTACCACAGATGTGAGGCCTGCAAAAAGAATAAGTCACTTATTCTTAGGTACCCATATCCAAATGGGTCCTTCTTGGTTAGCCTTATGCAATTTATTTAAATCATCTACCTTAGCCTTGATTCGCCATTCATAACGAGGCTTAAGTACCCATTTCCAAACCAATTTTACATTTAGCTCATGAAATTTCTATTTTCTAAAAGAATAAGCATTCTTAGCATGAAAGACTTTAGCATATTGTGCTGAGGATTTAGAGACAGATTTATCTTGAGATGCCTTTTTAACAGATTTGAGCTTTTAGGAGGAATGGAGTGAAATTTAAAAGCATTGTTACCACAGTGTTTACAAATCAAGTTCTTGCGAGCAAATGTCAATATTTTTGATTTATCAAATTGATTACAATTCTTCATACAATTTTGACATTTATTTGCATTCGAACTTGTACAAGATATAACAACACTATCGGCAACATTACAATCATTTTTATCAACTCTTTTTTCACACTCTTTATTCCTCTATTCTCCTTTATCATTTTGCTTTCTTAAATCTGAAACAGGAAATGAAACCTTGTCAGTTTTCTTCTTAAAAGATGAATTTTTCTTTAAAGTACCAAAAGACTCGCCTTTCTCAAAGATGCATGGAGGATATTCAGGAGTTACAGTATAAACAACAGAGGTTTTGGAAGTAGTAGTTTCAAACTCTGGATTTGAATGAACATTCCATTTCTGAGATTCAAACATCTTTTTCTCATTCATATTTTGCTTAAACAAATCAACTTTTAAACCATTTAACTCTTTTGAGAGTTCTTTGTTTTCCTCGAAAGACTTGTCAAGTTTGAATTTGAGATCACAATTCTCATCTTCCAACTCTTCAATAGTATTTTGAAGATCTTTGATTTGTTTCTCAAAAGTAGATGTTTGATTCATCACATAGTTTGATTCTAACTTCTCAATGATAGGAACATGTTCTGAAGCATTCATCATATATTCAAAAATCTCCTTAGTCATTTTCTTTGAAAAATCAGTTTTGATGCTATGATTAATGACATTTAAACACTCATCCGTCTTAGCCTCTTTTGGGGATTTAGAAGTGACTGATACAGATATTGGAATCTGATTCTCAACATTAGTGTCTGATTCATATTCATCATACTGACATTGAGTTTCAGGTATATCTGTTTCATTGTTGGCTGATTCTGTTGGTGATGATGTAGAAAAAAATGATTGAAACTCAACAAATTCAGGTTTTCTGGTTTTATAGCTTTTGTTCAATTCATTATAAGAAAAACCAACAGATTTAAAACTTGAAATTGAATCAGCACAACTTGATGTATCATCATCAATAACTTCTTTACCTTTTCAAGAGATGTCGGACTTTAGAGTTTCAGATTTAACAAATGTGTCATGAATGTCCGGGATTTTCTTAGGTTTTGACCCCAATTTATCAAAGTTATACAAGTTTTTAGGGGCTTTCTTTAAAACATCATTTTCATCAAAACCCAATCCCTTCTTAGGATTATAAAATCGAACATCTTGGAGTTTGTTTGTATGTAAATTCAATGTTTGCTCAGTCTGTCCTCTCTTTAAGTTCAGATCCTCTAGTTGCTTGATTTTGCAATATGCTTCATTTCGCTCCTGAAAGCAAGCTTCAAACTTAATTTTAAAGTCACCTTTTTCAGAATTTAAATTAACAAGATTTCTTTCAAGTTCCAAGATTTTAGATTTTAAAACCTCTTTTTCTTTCTTTAAGGCATCTTTTTCTGATTCTTTATCCTCAACGACAACCTTCAATAATGCGTTTTCATCACGAAAACTCATCATTGATTTTATTTCGTTGCTAAGTTTGCCTTTTAAATTCTCAAACTCTTTTTCCATATTTTGAATCTGAGCCATAAGAGATTCAACAAGTTCAGAGTTATAAAGAGTACTTACCTCAGATTCACATTCAGATCGGTCAGAAGAGATTTTAGCTTCATCATTAATCTTTGCCATCAAACACACATGTGTGAAGTGTGCTGATTCTTCGTCAGAGCTTTGGAAGAACCAATTCTCTTCCGCAGCCATCAGTTCTTTCCCTTCTTCTGCCTTCTTTGCAAGTAAAGACTTATTGGCATAATATTCTGAGTTCTTTACCCTTTTGAACTTGCAGTCTTTGGAAAATTTGTAACACTCTTATCCGATTCAAAGTTTTAGAATAATACAATTAGCATCCGATTCAACAATTAGAAAGAAATTCTTATCTTTTGTCTTGTAACACTCTTATCCGATAAATAACATCAAATGGATATAACTCAAAAGAAACAACATCCAAACCTTAGTAACTTGTTAGGACTAAGGTTTCGGATCTTGGTTCTCATTGGATCAATAACTTCAATAAAGTGTAAGATAAAATATTAGATTTGATTATTCTCCACTCGATTTAGAGAATCCGATTGACCTATCCTTTTGATCATTCCATCTTGAGTTTCAAGAACCAACATTTTATTATAAGGTATTTGAGAATCTGATAGTCTTACTTCATACATATTCTATAGCTTTCGAAATAGAAAAAGATAGGATTTTTAGTTGTAAAAGTCCTGTAACTATCTGTATTTTGATCCAAAGAGCAAAAATCCTTCAACAAAATGGAAGACTAATTGAAGTGAGGTCAAGATCATCACCTAAGTGGATTGCATTGTCCTCTAGCCGAAAGAAGATCATTACAAGATAAAGTCAACTAGTAGTCTAACAAATACTACTAATGGCAAACTGGATTTTGGAGTGCAAACTTGTCTAGCAAAGTTTGACTCCCAAACTCTCATCCTAGTATAGGAACATGCTCAACATGTCATCCAAAGTAAGTTTTAAATCACTATTTTATTTGCCAAACTTTATTTATTGTTCCCTCTGCATACGAAAGGATGAGATAGGTTAACAAGTGTCCACATCAGCTACAAAGGTTGAAGTGAAAGATACAATCATGCATGTGTCAGCAAATCAGATGAACACACAGTTTAAAGTTTTCAAATAACATTTAATGCAATGGTGGCTATAAAAGGATACCCTTGTCATTCTTTGTTACTCACCCATTTTGAAAGAACTTCTTAGTGATTATTTCGTAGGCAAAATCGGCGTCACCATCTGAAAGACTATCTCAGTACTTCAGATCGGAAAGAGTACCTTATTTCTTCACTTTTTCAGTGTTAGCAAATTTGTTACCAGTCAGATTGTTTAAGATCGGGTTTTACCTTCCTAGCTTCCACAACATATCTGGAATTCTTTGTTTTAATACAAAACATAGAATTAAAAGCGAAAATTGGTAGTGTTTGTATTCAACCCCCTTCTACGAACACGTCATGTATAACTCATTGTATTCCAGGACTAACATTATGTATTATTAGAATTTATTGTACTTCATCATACTTTTTATACACTACAAAACAGAAGAGAAAATGCGTAGGTAAAATGTAACACTCGGAAAATCTTGGTAAGTTAGATCAAAAGCCTTATCATTTTTGCACCTTGTTAAAGCGTGATTTAAGTATTAAAAATATCGAGACTTAACCCAAGGACCTAAACCTCATAAATCGGACAAGTGAATCATCAAATCAAAAGGAAATCGAGCCTTTAGGGTGCGAAGCAAGAATGCCAGCGACTGTGACAGGTGTCACAGCCTCATGTCAAGGTCGCGGAGCGGGGGTAGCCTGCGGTACACTATCGGCAACATTGCCCTGCGATTGTGACATAGGGCATAGTTGCCCGTGACTCTCGCACGGGATGTACCGAGCGTTGGGGGAACATAGCGACATTGTCGGCGACAGTGCCATAGGGCATAGTCGTTGGGCAAAGTCGCTCGGTTATGTCTGAGGGTATAAAAACCCACTTTGACTGATTTTCAACCTCATTTTCTCCATTTCAGTTTTAGGTGCGATTTTGAGAGCTTGAAGAGGGCGATTCTCATCCAAAATATTCTCTCCTCATTTACTCCAAAGCTAAGTTTAGTTGAAATCATTGATTAAGGCTTCAAGTGATAGTTTGGAACATTTATTGTGGACTCTCAACCAAGAATCAAGTCTTGATCTCATCTCCTCCATATATCTAGGGTTTGCTAACTTTTCTAGGGTTTTGATCAAAACCTAGATTGTGAGTTTCTAAACCCTTTTGTAAAACTAGATACATGTTATTAAATGTTTCTCATTTTCATTTCTACATAATTTTGTAAACATCCCTTAAGCTTGCTAAATGTGTGTATGCTTCCATATTTTAAGAACACATGGGTCCTTGGTGAGAAATGATCTAGTTGGTAAGAAGAACCCTTATTCGTGATTTACATATTGGTATTTGACTTCTTAAAGGAACCAACCTTGTATTAGGGTTTAAACCTAACTTAAGGAGTTGGTACTAGATATTGCCTATTGGTTCATGAATAGTCGTAATACTTGCTTGTTATTGTGCCTTTGAATGCTTAAAATGCAACTTTATTTCTTGGACATTTATTATGTGGAGTCATATGCCTATTTTGGCTAATTTGAGGAATATGGCACGAAATCCTATTTATGATGAATGTGGTAGTTTAACCACCAAATGTCTATGATGGTACTTAACATATTTCACATGGACTAATGCCCCTTTGGGTCGGGATTTGAACATTGAATGAACCAAGTAAAGTAGACACTAGGAGGACATAGTCTTGGGTGTCACTGTATGAGTATGCACCTAGACCTCCGCCATTCTGGGCAATGCCTTAGTTGTACCCCTCGGATGTGCCAGACCTTTTTGGTGTCAGACATGGTAGTTGACAACAAGAGTATCTCATCTCTTTGGGTGGAACTTGATTGGTGCTATGGGTCTCCCCCATTGATTCCAACTATTGTTGTACATTTTGGTATCTTTGACATTATTGTAATTATTATGGCATGTTATTAAATGTTCAAACTCACTAGACTTTTTGGCCTAACACTTTCTTGGTGTCAACTTAAGCTGAAAAGTGTAGTGTTTAAGTTACCAACCGTTGGGTAGAAGTCTTTGGGGGGGGGGGGGGTGGAGTGAAGGACTTACTATAACACCCGTAATTTCCTAAAGAACGGTCAATGATCGGTCCAAGGAAATTGTCAGCGGTCGTCCGAAGGAAACAGTCTGGAACGGTTTGGCACAAGGGGTGAGAAGGCGCATTAGGCTACACGCTCAGCTTGGCCCGCGGCTAGGCCCGCGTAAGTCGCTGTGACCCGCGGCTCAGGAGCACACGCGGCTTGGCCCATGACTTAAGGTCGCGGCCAAGGCCGCAGGGACGGTCTGATGATTTAAATCCTATTTTTAGGGTTTTTTCCTCATTATCACCTCCCCTCTCCTTTTCTCTCCTCTTTAGTGCTATTTTGGGAGCAACCATGGTGGATTTGTCCAAAGAAAGCTCAAGGTTTTGGTATTTGGAAGCTCGGGTTGAAGAGTGGATTGGTTGTTTGGATAGCATTGGGTGGAGAGTCTCAATATCTTAAAGTGGTAAGTTTCCTTGAATATTCCAAGCTCTAGTATAAGGATCTTTGTAGATCTAAAGGTTTTACTTGTTATTGGTTCATTTCTAGAGTTGAAGAAATGGGTTATTTGGAAACCTTAGCTTATTGTTGGTGATGGCTTGAAAACGGTGGAATCTACATTATTGGAGGTTAATGGTTGGATTTGGAACCTAGGTTTACCTTAACCTAGCAAGGTGAGTTCAAGTTGATTTGCGAAAACGGTGTACATGCCAAAATGTCTATTTTAAAGTGTTTACATGTTTTACATGAAATTATTAACTGATGAGTTATTTGCCGAATCTTGATTATTTGAAGTGTTTGATTTTATAAACTTCGTAAAACACCCACGTTAGGGGTTTTGAGTATTTTGACAACTAAATTATACACATTGGTATTTTAAGGATTTACTTCATGAAGTAGAGTTTCGATATAAATACATTTTATTGTGTATCTTAGATAAGTGTTTGATTTAGTGTCATAGGACGTTTTTTAAGGAATAAATGATGGAAACTCACTTGGAAAAAATGATTTGTCCCAAACTAAACTACGTTGGAGTTATTTATATAATTTGGAGTATGG
Organism: Arctium minus; assembly: GCA_954870635.1. Taxonomy (NCBI): domain Eukaryota; kingdom Viridiplantae; phylum Streptophyta; class Magnoliopsida; order Asterales; family Asteraceae; genus Arctium; species Arctium minus. The sequence goes on from OX941081.1 coordinate 152,416,898, forward strand.
GTTTGCATAAAGGTGGATTGTGTACGTTTTGTTTCATTTTATGATTTTCAACGTTGAGTCTTTGGATTTGTTAAGCTTATGGCTCGGTTAGATTTTGTTGCGTTTTGAGGACACTTGTCCGATTTTAATAGCTCAATATAGAGTGTTTGGTCATGATATGCATTTACTGCATCTTATTTGAGAATTACATGTTTTGAATGCGTTAGTTCATTCGTTTTGAGTCATGCAATGTTTTAGTTAGTGCAATGGATCCATAGGCACGATGTTCTTATGTCCCGTTTTGGACAAGTTCACCACTTTGGCACGGAATAGGCATCGGGTCACCATGGTAAGTAAGGTGTGGACCTATATGGTCGGGCAACGTCCCATGGGCAGTAAGGTGTAATTCTCTTGTGCTAGAGTTCCCATTTTGGAACTCTCAAGAATAGACCTAAAGGGGTTGACTTGATGTTTACGTGCAATAGACTTAGAGGAGTTGACCTCGGTATGTTTTATGGGTATATCCCATATGTTTTGGTTTCCTACATAGTTATGTGACCTACTTTTGTGTTCCGTCACATACTATGTAATCGGATCTCCCCAGTCACCAAAAGGTGTTGTTTTGGTTATGGAGTTTTATAATCCATGTTTTCGATGATGTTTCGGGTATGGATTGTTATCCATGTTTTTGGGTTTTGCATACTGAACTTTATCCATGCTTTTGGAATATTTTGGGATGAGAGAGTTTATCCACGTTTTCAGTATTTGATTATTAAAGTGTCAGTTATGTATTACACGAGTTTTGGGTTGGATTTATATTCGAAGAAACGTTTTGTTTTGTGATTTTAATCACGAAGAGGGGAATGTTGAAAAAGAGATTGTTTCCAAATTTAACATATTTCATTTTGGAAATCACGATTTAATTAACATTCTTGAAGTTATTATCTTATATATATCTAATGAAAACTCTTGAGCTCACTAGGTGTTAAGCCTAACCTTTTTATTTGTTGGCATGTGCATCAGGTTCCAATTGGGGTTTGGTTTTAGCGGTGCTATGAAGAGATGATCACTAGATTTACACGAGGGTGAGTATTTTGGCGAAGTCTTCCGCAGGTGCAGATAGTAACTGTTATTGGGTTTTAATAACATCTGTACCTATTATAGATCGTGTATAAGGATTGAAATGTGTTTATTGAAGCTAAACCTTAATTTGTCGTTGTAGATGGTTTAGTTATCGATGTATTTAAAATTTTTTAAATTAGTTGCTATTTCTAGATTTGAGGGTGTTACACTTACTGAAACACCCGTAATTTCGGTAAGTAAATAAAGTCACCCCGTGCGTCTTTGTGGTTTCTAAGTTGCGGTTTTGGGCTAGGAATTTATTGCTTTTTAGTTCCTAAGAGTATCGGGGGGTGTACCGTGTGACAAACGTCGAGTTTCGGGGCTCGGTACAGGCCCAGCGACAATTCTCGGTGACTATTGTGGCCCAAGAATTACTAGCATAAACACATCCAGATTTACACAAAACACTTTTGTTTATTTAATCACACAGATTACATCAAGCCATATACCTATTTGTGATAATCCTTTCAATACAGGCTGTTTGTGTGTGTTCTCACGGTGTGCAGTTATGTGTTCTAACTTCTCTCTCAATCACTACAACCACTACTATAACAACAACGACTTCAATCCATTATGAAACCAACACTAAAACTTGCTTATATATAGGTCAACATGACCAAGCAAGGCCAAACCTTCTAAGCTCATTTACAAGATACACACTCTCACTTACAACAAATACAATAATGACCCTCATTTAATCTTAAATACAATTTCAGTCTAACAATCTCCCCTTTTGGATTCAAGATTAAATTTTTTTTGGCAATAATCTTCAGGTCTTCTTATCTCCAGGGCTGTCTTCAGCTTTTAGCTTTTGCTCTTTCATAACTATGACATCTTCAATTCTTTTTACACTTTTGTAGAATCTTTGACAATTCTTCAAACTTGTCTTTCCCTTTGAATTAGCTTTTGAATACTCTGAATAGTCATCTTTACTTTCAAACTCTGACTTTCTTTCACTATCTCTTTGACAAGCTTTCTTTAACCTTTGACTTTGATCATCCGGAAAATAGTTATCTCACCTGAAGTCTTTAAAACTTCAATCTGATCTTGAACTTTGATTATTCTCCCCCTTTTTAATGATTTGTAAGAATCAAAATCATTAAAACACTTCAAGGTCAGATCTGTCGTTGAATGATCTCCACTATATAACCAATGAGTATAGTCTTCATGAGCTTTCATCTCTCCCACCTTCGGTACACCTTGTGGGACTATGACATGCGACAATGCCATGACAAAGTCGCATGGCAATGTCTGATGGGGGTACCAGTGTGCATAAAGTCGTGATTTTCATCCTCATTCTTCATTTCTTCATATCTCTCTCATTTCTACTCTGTTTTTGGTGATTCAAATTGCTATGGTTTCATTTTTGTGAGATTTTCAAGGATATATTTTTAGTTTTGAGAAGGTCCAAGATTATTTGGTGGTAGAGTGGAAGCAAAGATCAAGAGCTTATTATCATCACCTCCATCTTCAAGAAATTTAAGGTTTTCTAGGTTTTCACCAAAATCTAAGTGGTGAGTTCATCCTCCTTGTTTCTAAACTTTATTATGAGTTATAAATTCTCCATTGATGACTTCCTAGTTTTTATGTTTCTCAAATTTCGGTTTAGAGGATTTTGGGGAAGTTAGGTCAAAACTAAGGTTTTGATCAAAAATAAGGGTGATCAAAAAATCGAACAACCTGACCCACCCGATCAACCCAACCCGGAAAAAAAATCAACCCAAGGTAACCCGACATATAATCGATACAAAATTAGGACAACCCGAACCTATTGGGTTGATATTGGGTTAGGCTTAAAGTAACCCGACCAACCCGATAAAGGTTTTACAGACTTCCCTAAAAAAATTTATATTTCCGTTTAATATGTATAAGTTGCCAAAAATAACTCAGCAATAACGAGCAATATTTGATACGATATTTGATATGCTATACGGTATTGGTATGTTCTAAATTTGCCGTTAAATGTGATACGATATTTGATTCACGTTGTTTGATATTAACACATGAGACTTGGTGAATATTACTTGGGTTAAGAGACTTGCACAACAGAAGCATGTGTGCATGTGAGACTGTAGTGGTCCACACAGGGGGGATAACTTTAACCCACGAATGTTTTTATGTGGTTCCACTGCCGATACTGATTGCGATCATAATGGAGTTTTTGTTTTTATAAAAGCGATTGTTGTGGATAGTTGCCTTGGGGGATGTAGTCTCGTGAGCCTACATTGTCATTATTTGATGTAGTTGTTTTATATCAAAATGATTTTTACTAGATTATTTCACTCTCAGGGATTCTCACTGGACCGTGTAGTCTAACCCTCATTTTGTTTTTAAAAATATGCATTTTAGGGCATAACCGCTTAGAGGTTAAGGGAAAGGGTAAGTTGTGAGGACCGGTTTATTTGGAATCTTTTAGTTATGAAGTTAGTAAAGAGGGAAAGAATGTTTATTTTGATCTTACTCCTCTGTATTTTCTTTTGTATAAAAAGAATGTTAGTAAGTTTTGTGTAGCTTACTTGGAATCTTCTATAGTGTCCTATAAAATAGCTAATATGACGTTTTAGAAACAATATCCTAAAAAACTTATTACAACGCCCAAAAATTTCCTATAAACTTATGACAATGCCTTTAGATAGAACACTTTAGTTTTTGGTCATATAAATCAAGTCTTATAAAGCGGTCTATTAGGATGTTGAGGGAGTGTTTGGTTCGCATAATGTTTTTGCATGAAATGGAAGCTATCAAAGGAATTTGAATTTCAAGGAACTGGAATGGAATGTTATCAGGTTTGGCCACATGTTTAGTTGACATACATTGTACACTACAAGAAAAAGCTCAGTTAGTGACCAAAACTTAGTGACTACTTATATTTTGGTCACTAACTATGACGTTAGTGACGATGACAAAGGTTGAGTCTTAGTCACTAATATGAATTTTAGTGACAAAAAATAAATCTGGTCACTAAGTGGTCACTAATTCTCATGGAATATCTTTACGACATTATGTTTCGTCACAACAAGTAGTGGTCATTACATTGAAATGATTAGTGACGAAAAATGGTGGTCACTAAATTGATTATATGTTTGTGACCAAAATATAGTGGTCACTAAATTAGATTCATTAGTTGAAGATTGTAGAGTTGGATGGGTTAGTGACAAAAAAAGGTGGTCACTAAACTAAAAATGTTAGTGACCAAAACATAGTGATCACTAAGTGTGATTCATTACTTGTAATTGAGTTGGGTGAGTTAGTGACCAAAAAATATAATCACTAAATTGAAAGTGTTAGTAAGCAACAAAAGGTAGTCACTAAATTAAATGTGTTAGTGACCAAAAAAAGTTGTCACTAAGTGTGATTCATTAGTTGTAATGAATTGGATAGGTTAGTGAACAAAAAAAGGTGGTCATTAAATTTAAAGTGTTAATGACAACAAGAAGTAGTCACTAAATGGTATTCCCTAAACATATAGTTGGAAGGGTTAGTGACTAAAAATGGTGGTCACTAAATTAAATGTGTTTGTGACCAAAAAATAGTGATCACTAAGTAAGATTCATTAGTTATAGGATTGTATTGGGTTAGTGACAAAAAAAAGGTGGTAACTAAATTGAAAGTTTTAGTGACCAACAAAAGGTAGTCACTAAAAGGTATTCATTAATTATGTTGACCTATATATAAGCAAGTAGTTGTGTTGTTTAGAGAGAGACGTGTGTAAGTAAGTGATAGTAAGTGTGTGAAAGTGAAGGTGTAATATTGGTGGTTGTTGAGAGAGAGTAAGAACACACACACACAAAGAACAAACACACATACGTGAGATCTGTGACTAATTGTTAGATCTGTGATTAATTGTAATTCATATGTTTGATCTAATAAAAGTGTTTGTGTCAATCTAAATGTGATATAGCTAGTAATTCTTGGGCCACATATAGATTGGAAGGATTGGTGACAAAAAAAGGTGGTCACTAAATTGAATGTGTTAGTGACCAAAAAATAGTGGTCACTAAGTATGATTTATTAGTTGTAATTGAGTTGGATATGCTAGTGACAAAAAATGGTGGTCACCAAATTTAAGGTGTTAATGACCAACAAAAAGTAGTCACTAAATTGTATTTATTAATTATTGCGTTGAAGTGTTAGTGACCAAAAAAATAATGGTCACTAAATTGTAAGTGTTAGTGACCAAAAAATAGTGTCACTAATTTGAAAATGTTAGTGACAAAAAATAGTGGTCACTAAATGGTATCCCAAAAAAATGGTAATTAAGTAATAAAATCGTGGCATAAATATAAGAATCCGAAGTCCAGGGGCTAAAACTATCAATCTTCTATTCTAACTTTAAAAACATGCAGACCTTGTTTTAAGTTTCAACCCATATCTCTAACCCGGGTATAAATATCATTTTCTCCTCACCCGATTCAAGTTATTCAGTTCATTTTCTCCTCACCCGATTCAAGCTATTCGGTTCATTTTCTCCTCACAATCCTACCCGAAGCAAACCCTAGGTGCTCAACGAACCGGGAGCTCAAAATACATATCAGATACAAGGCATCGAGATAATTTGTTCCTGTAGAGGTCCTCAAGTTAATTTGTTGATTAGAAGGTTAAGTTTCTCTTCATACCTAAATTATGTATGCTTGAAATTGTTCTAATGTTCAATTAGTTATATTGTTGGCTTTTGATTTGTGCTTTATTGAATGAATGACCACTATTGCTACTTTATTTTGTCTTTTAGTAAAAATGTTTGAAAACTATGAATCAAGGACGATGACCGTCGACGGTGGCTACTCACCAGATTTCTCGTTTCTCAGGTTTGTCGATTTCTCCTTTCTTTGATTAGGGCTTTTTCGATGATTTTCCTCTTTATGGTAACCTGTTAGGCTGTGACAAGACACTTCCTGATTTTAGGGCTAGGCTGTCAAATTCTCCAACATTTATCACCACAATGTTTTAAATCAGTTTCTGAAATGGAGTATAATTGCCCTAATTGAACTATTTGGAATCATTTTCTTCAAGAACAAACAATAACTTCAAGAATCGATTTTGAATCGATTCAATTTGATATTATATGAAGCGAAATTTCAGCTTTTATGGTGGATGGAGAATGTAAGTTTTTTTTCCCAATTTTAAACATTGATAATCATGTTTAAGCAGAGAGTGTACCTGCAAAATTCTATCTTAGAACTGCTTTTGCGCACTGGAACAAAGATTTAGGGTTTATTGAAGACTGTAACAACTATTGCGTTCGAGAAATTCAGTTTCCAATTCCAAATAAACTTGTTTTTCGGCGAAGCAGCGATTTATGTTCAAGTAAGATACCACAATGAACCCTAATTACTTTCTTGATTCAAATATGAGTTTAAACCATTCATTATTGTGATAATGGCTATCAAGTATAACAATTTATGAACATTTGATGCTTTACTTGTTGCAACAATGGTGGGGAGATACAACGATGATGAAGAAGATGAAACATTTTCTAAAAGAAAGTAGCAATCAGTAACTTTTCTACTTCTCAACTATGATTCACTGTTGAGGTGGTTAAAAGCTATACTCTGATGGTGTTTGCTCTGCTTCTTCAATATTCTCTTAGCTTAAATGAAATCTCCACATGTTTTCCCTGTTAACTCAATTCACCTACATCAGCCGTCCTAGTCCTACTCATAGTTTTCAAAGATCATTCCAATTTATGTTTCTCATCCTGAGGTTGAAGCCAACTGTCATGCAACAACAATTTCTGGATGGTTCTCTAAACATCAGTCTTTCTCTAGTCATGACCTTTTTTCCCTCCACTTCTTTGCATACGTTTTGCTAATAGGTTTTATTTAATATGTTCATTATATACGAGAAAACGTTAGATTTTGCTAATTTTCATAGAATCATGCATGCTAATGCCCCATGAATTTAGTTTTCTTTTTCCAGAATTCTCGTTCCAATGGCTCATCTTTATTTGTTTTTTGCAGTTACTGTTTACCCTATTAGTCCTTCATCAACTACATCATCTTGATTGGTTATGAAATATATTGGTTCCAGCTTATTCGCAAGTTTCAGACTTTCTTTTGGATAGAAATAATTTGTTTTAGCTTCTTTAATTTAGTGGTAGTTGCCTTCATTGAAGTTTAAGATATTTTTGTTTTAAAAGGACTAGTGTAAAAGTCAAAGTTTGCCGAGATGCCATTCAATTATTCAATATATCAATTCAATCACAATGACATTCAATATATTTTTCAATTCCTTGATACTCATCAGGTGTGTAAGTCTCATTGGAGATATCACTAGGTGTAAGTATTTATGTATATAAGAAAAGAAAAAAAAGAAAGTTTAATATTATGTTTTTACTGTTCTATTGAGACAATTTTGGATTTGGTATTGCAATCATCAAATTCTGATATGGATGGGCCAATTTGTTTTTGATACTCATAGTCCTGTTATTCTGGTCCATGAATATATTTAGACTGCTGTTTGTAGTCTTTTTGGGCAGATTATATTTTTGTTGTTGTTTTTGGGGCATAATTAGATAAGAAGATGTTCTCATGGTTATACCAAGTTCATCAAATCCATTACTGTGGTTCATGTTTATGTCTCTTACTAGTTTATATCTAATTTGGACATGGGATTGGAGGCTGAATTTTCAGTTTGCGAAGTATTGTGTTGAAGTGGATGATACAGGGAAATGTTGGACTGTTGTTTTCTTGTTCTCTTGATGGATGTTGCTTCTTGATCAATTTCAAGAAACAATAATTATTCTTTGCTACATAGATAATTATTCTAAATCAAGAAATAATAAAAGGGTATATAAATTTATACCAATTAAACTCCAGCACACCCGCTTTTCAAGCCAACGCTCTTCCTCTTGTTCTTACGATTATCACCTAAATACCAATTTGCGCTAATGTCTATAATACTTCTAACAAATTAAAAGTGATATTTAATCTCTCTTTTGTGGAAAAACCGAAAGGTTACCTTCTTGAGATGCATTATTAATGCCATTGCTATTTTGTGAGAATTTGATTTCTTTTTTCAGGGGCTACTCCAAAAGGTGTCCTTAGAGTTATGGGTGTTCAAGGTTTAACAATTTATCATGTAAAGAATCATTTGCAGGTACATATATGTTATATATGTATTAATTATGATGGTCTTCTATCCTTGGACATACTGTTTCTTTGTTGGCCTCTATATTCCTGCTATTTATATAGAAATATTGGCTTGCAAAGTATCTCCTAAACTCCTCTTTTGAAGGTACATAATCTATCAATCTTTCTCTAGTTACACGTGCTATTATTGTTTTTACCCTTGTCTGCGTACTTATAGTATAACTTTCTTGAGTTAATGAATCTCATAAAGAGAGTGCTGATTATATTTCTCAAAATAATGCAAGCAAAAACATTCGACAAGAAGGAATCGAGTGATATGATTTTCAGTTTGGATGGGTCATCGTAAGTCTCTTTCTCCTCCAATTGTTTTAATTCTAACTGGTAAAGGTTTCAGGCATTCTATCCATACATAGCATGAACATGCAATCTGATGTGAAGCAATCCAGCATTTGGGTGCTTGTTTTAACTACCGAGCTTGCATGGCTTAATTGTGACAAAACAACAAGCGATGTGTTTGTTCATTCAACTTTTAGTTTTCTTAAAATGGACTTGCTATTTTCTTTCTGCAGTGGAATGCAAATCACAGAAGCACTGAAACTGCAGATAGAGGGTGCAAAAGCACTGCATGAGCAATTGGAGGTTATATTTCATTGAACTTTCTATAATCCATCAGTGCCTACTATATATGTTTCTTTTGTCGGATCTCTAATTAATTTTATCATACTATTGTTTGTAATATTCAGTTATGATTGTGAATTGCGAGCCCCTTAATAAGCCATTGATGATTTTTGGTTATCAATAAGTTTCCATTATGGCTTAGTTTAGTTGTTTGGAGGTTATTTGGTTAGTCTATTGTTTCTGGCCTACAATTACAAATGGTATTAATTAAAGTATAGGGGGTTGATATTGGATTGCAATTCAACTGGCCATCATGTGACATTATGCTTTTTTGTTTGTGTACATCCATCCCTAATAATGAAGGCTTGAGGAATTTAATTCGCAAGATTTTAAAGGTGGTGTTGTTAAATAATCTTTTTGTAGGTGCAAAAACAACTTCAGCTAAGGATAGAAGCCCGAGGGAAGTACCTGAAGAAGATAATTGAAGAACAACAGAGACTTGGTGGGGTGCTTTTCAGAATCTGATAATAAAACGGATACATAACTAAGATGAATTCTAAACCATTAACTCAATCAACTGTTTGAGTTTAAAAACATAAACCCCATAAACTACATCTAGTATGGTGGCAATGCAAGCATTCCACTAGCTATTTAGTTCTTCTAAAACAGAACTCCTATAAAATTTGTAATTAAAACTTGGTCTTTTTAATATCATAACTCAAATAGCACTTCCTTTCCGGAGCAGAGGGGCATTACATATAACTAAACATGCTTACAAAATAAAATACATCCCTAAATAAAACATGATCAGAAAAGATACTAACACATGGAAGCCCTTTATGTAACAATTTTTGTTTTCTAAAACCAAATGTTGTTTATGCCAATGGTATCAATCAAGTCTCTACAACATACATATCATTGGTGCTTGGTTATACCCTTTTAAGATCTTTTCTTTTTGCCTATTTGATATTTTTCTTTGTTTTTCTAAAAAATGCTAATCTAAAATGCGACTATTAACAACTATTTTTAAATTTCATTGTATATTTATGTTTTGGTATGTAGAGAGATGGATGTGATGGACCTTTCTTGTAGGAATGGAGGAGCTGCTGAAAATGGTATTTATGTTATCTTGTACCTCTTTTCTTTCTAATATCATGCAATTTTAGATTTATTAAGAACTCATATTTCTTCTCTATTTTTTTCTAGCTTTAAAATTATTTTTGTTTCTACAACTCTCTATAAATCCATAGGTGAACGAGCCTTTACGTGGCTTGGTTCTTGATAGTCCTTCTATAACAGACCAGTTACTAGAGGGTTGAAATAGGACCTGTCAAGCTATTATGGAAATTTTATAGGATTAATCGGCCCTTGGACTTGGATCGAAATGGTGAGTTGCGGATATATTGTGATCACCGTGGATCCAATAACAAGAGACACAAAGGCCTCCTTCACTATTTCTGCATATACAGGTAGGCACTACAAAACAGATGCTTATCACCGACGGACCAATCCGTCGGTGATCCGTAGGTAAAAGTGAAATATGTCAGTGATCCGTCGGTAAATGGTCGTCGGTATAACAGTGGTCGGCATTCAGATTACCGACGGATCACTGACGGATTTTACTGACAGATCACCGACAACTTATTTTTCCGATGGATCACCGACGACGTGTGTTGATCCAAACTCTCTCAGTGATTTGATAATGACCCTCTTCTATACTTAGTGAAAATTACGTTTTAATATGTATTAGTGTTTCACCATCAGCGATCAGACTGAGTCTGTTTAGTTATCGCTGATGACCTTTCTTGTAAACATTTCATATGTATTAGTGTTTCACTATCAGCGATTAGACTGAGTCTTTTCAGTTATCCTTGATAGTTTCTGATGTAAGCAGTTAACATAATCCCTGAAGACAAGTCTCGCGTCAACAGATGTTCATAGCTGAATCGAAGACGAAGCCACTGAACAAAGACAATTCTACTAGTGACCTGATGCGGATATCAGTGAAGCAAAGACGACTCTACTTATACGCGAAGAAACCTGAGGAAAAACTTCAGCGATAGTTGAACCTTCTTATATCTCTGAAGGAAGAGATATTCAGCGATCGATGATCACTTAACTTATGCCTCAAGTCTCTTTTGTCTTACCTTGCACAACCAGTACGATGTGTCAGAACAGACATACCTCTGCCACAATTCGTACAACAACTCTGTCAACTACACTATTCATGATACGGCCGAAAGCATGTCTCCCAAAGTCAGACTCTCTCAGTGTTTTCTTAAGGTTAATCTGATAAACAAGATCTTTCTTTATTCTCTCCCTTGATATTCTAAAATGGCACTTAACACAAACACAAACTACTATGATAATGGTGCACTTTCTAAACCTCCTCGATTTCGTAGAGATAACTTCGCTCTCTGGAAAAATTGAATGATGCTATTTCTTGAAGGTGCAGATCCCACTATACCTGAGTACGTAGCAAACGGACCCTATGAACCTGTCCAAATCATAGTTGCCGTTCCAGCTACTTCCACCACTCCATTTATTCCTGAACTCTATATTGCTAAGGAAATCAGACAATGGAGTGATGAGGACAAAAAGAAGGTTGGTATTGATTCAAAGGCAAAGACCATTATCTCTATGGCTCTGCCTGATGAAGTTTTCCATTCCATCATGCATCTTAAAACCTCTAAAGAAATGTGGGAAACCATATGTGTTCAATATGAAGGCACAACTGAAATCCAAGAGACTCAAAAGATTAACTTCGTAAGACAGTATGAAAGTTTTATCGCTGGTAAGAATGAATCTCTCTCTGATGTTCATCAGCGGTTTAACTGCTTAATCATTGATCTAAGAACCGTTGGTAGGACCTATTCTAATTCTGAGGTCCTAACAAAATTCTTAGAATGTCTTCCTGAATGTTGGGACAGTTACTCAATCTGTCTCAAGTTGACAAACCTGTTTAACTATGAGCAATCAAACCTGTTGAAGAAGAATCTTATAAAAGATTCTAAAGACTCCAAAAGCACTCCTGTTGCTTTAGTCTCTTCAGAGATAATTCCATCTCAGCGATCTACTCTCACCATCGCTGAGTTAGATTCTAAATCTGAGGATCTATCAGACACTGATCTTTCAGAGTTTGATGAGTCCTTAGCACTCTTGACAAACTCTTTTAAGAGATTTGCAAGAAAGAGCAATTTCAGAAGAAATAAGCCTCTCTCTCTTACTGACAAGCCAAAATCAACCCCTGTTGATAAGGCTACTGCTACTTGATTTAACTGTGAAAAGATTGGACACTTTGCAAGTGAGTGCAGGTCGAAGAAAGTCTTCAAACCTTCTACCTCAAGAAGATCCAGCGATGACAAGTACCTAAAGCTGAAAGAAAAATATCAAAAGCTGAAAAGCTACAAGCGAAAAGGTAAAGGTCTCATTGCTGAAGAACACGACTGAGCTGAATCTGAAGAATCAAGTTCTGATGAAGAAGAAGTCGCTAATCTCTACCTCATGGCTGAGATTAAAGAAGAAGTGGAAGAAACAACTGAAACTTCTATGAGCTATTGTTAAGACACAGTCTCATTGGATTCAAGATCATCCAATCTGAAGATCGCAATCTGAAGCTAAAGCCGAAACGTCGACTCTCGATATTAAAGTCTATGTCGTTTGTAATAAATGTCAATGTAATTGTTTTAGTTAACTTAGATTTAAATATCTAAGTTATAGTATTGTAATAGTTTAGTTTGTTAGATATTAGTTAACTTAGTTAGTTTCTAGTTATTTAGTTAATTATATTATTTAGTTAGAAATAATATCTAGATATTATAGGAAGTGTGTTAGACACACTAGTTAGTTTAGATCTTTGTGATATCTCTCAATCTCTCTCTAAGATCATATAAGAATTCACACATAAACACACACTTAAAGGTGTAAAAGAGAGAATACACAGAGAACACAAAATAGCTTGAATCGATCAACCTACTGACCATTTGTTATAATCAATACAGGTTGGTAATCTTATTGTGTTGTTAATCTAAGAACTTGATATAGTATTGTTGGACCAACAATTGGTATCAGAGCCTGATTCAGATCAAAATCAAGTTTTTTTCAGAAAACGACTCTGTGTTTTTCAAGAAAAATCGTTTTCAAGATTTAAAGTGTTTTAGGTGTTAAAATCGATCAGGTTGTGATCGATTAGCATGATAGATCGAGTTGTGTGTAATTAATTTCAGTATAAAGCTTTAATCGAGTTCCATTTTGTGATTTAAGTGAGAAAACAGTCGAGAAAAGAAGTCACTGTGCTATCAAATTTTTCTTCAAAAAGTGTGTTTTATTGAGATCGAGTGCTTACATTCAGTTCTAGAAGTGTTTCTAGACATAGAGGTAGAGTTTGGTATTGCTAAATCATTTCAGGAACAGTTTTAAAGACAATTTTCGAAGTAAAGGACGAACTAGCGCAAAGTAGAAGACGAACAAACGCAAAGTCCAACTTTGCGCGTCCAACATCAAACGCAAAGTCCAACTTTGCGCGTCCAACATCAAACGCAAAGTTGGACATTGCGCGTTCAACATCAAACGCAAAGTCCAACTTTGTGCGTTCAACATCAAACGCAAAGTCCATCTTTGCACGTCCAACATCAAACGCAAAGCATACTTTTCGGATCCAATAGCATACGCAAACCTCTACCTCACTTCTTGCAACAAGTAGGAAACGCAAACCTCAGTTCACGTGTTAAATCTCTTCACGAAAAGCCAAGTCAACTTTGCTCTTCCCACGTGAAACGCAAACTCAACTTTGCGCTTCCCACGTGACACGCAAACCTAGAAACGCAAACCTCTTTGCTCCAATCCAGACTTAGAATTTTCTTCAAAATGACATCCAGAGAAGCCCTTGCAATAGGAACTGACACCAAGCCACCAGTTCTCTTTAAAGGAGAATACGAACAGTGGAAGGATCGGTTTCTAAACTATATTGACAGACATGAGCTGGGTGAATTCATCAGGAAATCTATAGAAGAAGGGGTTATGAAACCAGTCACGATGACTCGCTTGGTTGGAAATTTAACGACTGAAGTTGAACTTAAGTTTCATGAGCTAGGAGATGATAACCTCAGAAGAGCCAAAGACGACAGATTAGCTAAGTCATACATTTTACAAGGAATTCCAAACGAAATATATGTAAACATTGACAGCTACAAGGCCTCCGGCAAAGAAATGTGGGATCAGCTCGAAAAGATGATGCTGGGTTCGAAGGTTGGGAATCAGCTGAAAATCTCCAACTGCCTAAATAATTATGAAGAATTTAGAGGCAGGGTGGGAGAAACTTTAGAAGAAACCTATGACAGGTTTGTGACTTTGCTGAACGAACTTAGCAAGAACAAAGTCCACAAATCTCAAATTGAGCTGAACGTTAAATTCCTAAGTATTCTTCAACCGGAATGGAAAAGATTTGCTAGGCAAATGAAGCAGATCAAAGATTTGAATGAGATTCCACTTCACGAGGTGTATGAAACCCTCCGACAAAATGAAGAAGAGGTGGATGAAATTCTAGAAGAAAAGAGACAGAAAAGAAAGACAGTTGAAGACACAGTCGCTCTTGTAGTAAGGAAAAAGAAGAACAAGACGATTGTGTTTGAATCAGACGAAGATGAAGGTTATGCAAACTCTGACATGGAGGAAAATGAACAACTGAAGCAAGCAATGATTCTGCTATCAAATGCTTTTCAGAAAAAGTTTTACACAAAGCCAAGTTCAAACAGTCAAAGATATTTTTCTGGTCCGAACAACTACATCCACAAGGAAAGGGTTGTAGGAAGCAGATATGAAGGAAAGAGATTTGAAGGTAAAAGAACAGAGGAAAGGAAGCCTGAAGAGAGAAGATATCAGTCTGAAGGGAAGAGATTAGAGGAGAGGAAACCAGAAGAAAGAAAGTTCAAAACTGAAGGATCCAGTTAGACAGAACCACCAACGTGCTATAACTGTGGCAAAACAGGTCACTATGCCAGAGACTGCCGAAGACCAAAAGTCAGAAACTCCGATTATTACAAGAACAAGATGCTTCTTGCAAAGCAACAGGAGGCCGGCAAAGCACTAATGGCTGAGGATGAATACTGGCTTGATCACTCAGATGATGAAGAAGAGGATGAAGAAAAAGATGAAGCCGTCAACATGTGTTTGATGGGACAGATAGAATCATATGCTGAAGCTGATTCAGATAATGAAGAAGAGGAGGTATGTAATTTATCAGATTCTGATTTCATGAATAAAATGCATGCCATGAGTTTAAAACAAAAAGAGTGAGAATCTAATCTTGAGCAAGAAAATGGTGTCATAACTGACAAAAACCAATTGATACAGAAACTTAGCAATGAAATTGCTGAGAAGAAAGTATTAGTTGAGGTTTTACATAAAGATAATGACACCAACGCAAAGGAAAAGACAATAATTCTTAAAGAGAATTCTGAACTCAAGTCTCAACTGCTAAAAAGTGGGATTGATTTATATGAGCTTAAAGAATTGCATTCTTCATGTATCAAAGAAAACTTTTCTTTACTTAGAAAATTAAAAAGTTTGGAAGAGAAGTTATATAAAATGGGTCAAACTGAACAGACTATTCATCTAAACAAACCCAAAGAGGAAATAGAGAGATGGGGAATCGGCTATAAGAATCCTCACTGTCTACAAAAAGGGATGTCTGAAGTGCCAGGACTTTATGATCATCTTTCTATGCAATTAGCTCGCAAAATTCTTGAGTTTAAAACTTTTTGGACTAAACTATTTGAATAGGATGAAGCCAATGAAACTGAAAAACGTTTGAAATAATCTAAAGTTCATCTTCCATTTTATTATGCGAAATTGAATAATAGCTATGATGAAAATCCAATATATCAAAAGAAGAAAACTCTTTCAAGTGATTTCTTTCAAAGTTATACTGAAAAAGAAATGGAGGCGAAGCCTATTCTAGGTAAACTATATGTCCCTCCTCTCGTTTTAGAAAGTAAAATTTCTGAACTCGAGAATTCTTTATCAGATGAAAGACTTTTGATGAATATTGAGCAAAAAGTTTTTTCAACTGTGTTTTCAAATTCTGTTATTTCTAAGGCTTCAAACTCTAAGGATATGTTTGGTTCATCAAATAAAGGATTTGATTTTTTGAACTCTAACGGTGGTTTAGATGATTATTCTGAACAATTTGATTTTAATGCAAAACTTCCTAACCATTCATATTTTGTTAAGAAATCTTTGAACAAAACCAGTATGAATGTTAACAGTGCAAAATCAACGAAAGTTGATAACTCAGTCTCTGTGAAAGCTAAAAATGCTAAAGGTAAGAAAATATCTCAGCATTCACAGAAACCGAACACTACTGGTAATTCTAAGAAGAAGCAATCGCTTGTTGCTCAAAGGTATAACTCACCAGTGTCACATGTTTCAGATCTGAGCAAGAAAAGGCCAGAAGTAAATTCTCAATGGCAACCCAAACGGAAGCTTGACAAGACTGTTTTTTCGTTTAGTAGTGTTAATTGTAGTAAGACTTCGCTTAGTAAAGATGTCTTAATTGCTGATGTTGCTCTTTTGAACTCAAAACTTGCTGTTTCTCGTAAACTATATACAATGAAGCAATTATTTCAGTTATCTTTATATGCTAGAAAGTCTTCTATTTATGATAAACATGTCTCTACTTCTTGTCAACATTCTGGAGATTGGTTTGGCAATTTTCATGTGCATTCATCTCATACTAACTCTTCAAATGCATTTCAAAAGAAAAGAGGACCCAATTTGAAATGGGTACCAAAATCTTGTGCAAACACAACAGGACCCAAATTCTAGTGGGTACCTAAGGCTAAATCTGTGTTGCAGGCACACAAAGCTTAAAGAGAATACGAATTCTGATTATGTACAGATCAGGACTCGTTCTTCAATGTCAAAATAGGTTTTTGGATAATGCAGTTCAAAACCCGAACATCAAAGTCAAAATAGGTTTTTGAACAAATCAGTTCAAGACCCGCACTTCGATAATCAAAGTGAATATTCCAATGTTGCCGTATGAAGATATAAATTTGTAATTTCTCTTATGCAGACTAGTCATACATGGTTCTTGGACAGCGGATGTTCCAAGCACATGACAGGGCAAAAAGAGATACTGTCCAATTTTAAAGACAAATATTGCGGAACAGTCAGATTCGACAACGACCAGTTTTCTTCAATCATGGGATACGGTGATGTACAACATGACAATGTCACGATCAAGAAGGTGAGCTATGTAGAAGGCTTACGACACAACTTGTTCAGCATAGGCCAGTTCTGTGACAAAGACTTAGAGGTCAACTTCAAAGCCAAGAGATGTTCAGTTCGCAATGAAAAAGGCGAAAAACTCTTGGTCGGTACTCGAGAATCAGACCTCTACACAATTAATTTATCAAATGTCCAGACTGACAAGCAAGTTTGTCTACTAACGAAAGCCTCGATGCAACAAAGTTGGTTATGGAATCGAAGGCTCTCTCACCTCAACTTCAGGTACATCAACAATCTGGTCAGTGGAAAGCTCGTCAAAGTACTTCCAGAGCTCAAATATGAAAGAAAACATCTTTGTGCAGCATGTGAAAAAGGGAAGATGAAGAGGGCTCCACATAAACCAAAGCCTGAACCTAGTACAAGCGCCCCGTTAGAGTTATTGCATATGGACTTATGCGGTCCGATGTGAACTCAGAGTCTAGGCGGAAAGAAGTACATACTCGTGATCGTGGACGATTACTCATGATACACATGGCTCAAGTTTCTACGTTCAAAGGATGAGACACCAGATGTTCTCATCACATTCCTAAAGACGACCTAGGTGAATCTGCAGAAACCGGTCAAATTTCTAGGAACAGACAACGGCACAGAGTTCAAGAACCAAAAGGTTGAAGAATATCTCGAATCTGTCAGGATTTCACATCAATACTCTGTTGCTCGTACGCCTCAACAAAATGGAGTGGTCGAAAGAAGAAATCGAACGCTAGTCGAGGCTGCTCGTACTATGCTAAGTCAATCAGACTTACCTCTATTTTTGTGGGCAGAAGCTGTATCGACCGCTTGCTACACACAGAATCACTCCATGGTACATCGAAGATTCAAGAAGACTCCTTATGCGTTAATCAACAACCGAACACCGACAATCAAATACTTCCATATATTTGGGTGTAAGTGTTTCGTTCTAAACGATAGGGAGAGTCTAAATAAGTTCAGTGCTAAGGTGGCTGAAGGAATCTTCATTGGCTATTCCTCGACATCAACTGCATTCCGTGTTTATCTAAAGAAGTCAAAGACGGTTGTTAGAGCATAAATCTGTTGGATACAAGATCAAGAATACTGAAGGTCAAAGTTCAAGAAAGTCAAAGCTGAGAAAGTCAACTCCCATTAAAGTCAAAGTCTATTTGTAATAAAAAGTCGAAGTATTGTATTTGTATTTGTTTTTCCTTGTATTTTAGATGTAGGTATAAATACCTTGTATTTTTCTATTTTCAATAGTAGGAAGCTTATTTTGAGAAATACGATTGAGAGATTTGTAGAGAGAGAGAGAGAGAGTTCTAGAGAGAGAAAGTTGTAAACATTGAATTTGAAAGAAATCAAACAGGTAATTGTTTTGTTAAATCTTGTTTGTTTGATTATATTGTTTTAGAAACTATAATCTAGAACACACAACGGTGATTGAAAGCATCAACGTTTCGTTTGATGAAGAAATGGCTTCCGAACAACAACGTTCAGAACCCGTTATAACAGGAATACTAGCTTCTGGGCAACTCAGTTCAGGACCTACGTCTCAACAGAATAAATCAGATGAAGCATCAACTTCTTCTAACCATTTATCTGATTTAAATTTATTATTTGAATTTTTCTATGATGAATTTCTTGGATCTAATGTAAAGAAATCTGTTGTGGTTGACAGGATGGAAGACTTCACGACTACTCATCCAACCAGTTCAGATGTTCCTATTGAATCAAACGCCCCGATTCAACAAGATATTACAATTCAAATGCCGACTCCAACAGTTGAAGAAGTGACAAATGATAAAGAGACAGAAGTAGCTGAAACAGTAGGAGATACTATTCAGATCAATCTACAGCCATAACAAGTTGTACCTGTTGAGCCTTATGAACCTATCACTTCAACTGCAATCATCAATCCTCCTGAACAATCAGAAGAAGGTACAAGTGGATTTGTAGATGATACAACCGACATACAATCATCAAATCCACTGCCTCATGAACATAAGTGGACTAAAGAGCACCCGCTAAGCCAGATCATTGGCGATCCATCAAAACCTGTGCAAACTAGGTCAGCATCAATAAACATGTGCATGCATGACTCTTTTCTAAGAAAGTTCGAGCCAACACGCGTATCAGAGGCTCTTGCTGATCCAGAATGGGTGATCTCAATGCAAGAAGAGTTGAATCAGTTTGATGCACTTCAAGTCTGGAGACTAATACCAAAGCCTCAAGGTAAAACCATAATAGGTACGAAGTGGGTTTTCAAGATAAAGAAAGGTCAAAGGGGGAGATTGTTAGAGCATAAATTTGTTGGATACTAGATCAAGAAAACTGAAGGTCAAAGTTCAAGAAAGTCAAAACTGAGAAAGTCAACTCTCATTAAAGTCAAAGTCTATTTGTAATAAAAAGTCGAAGTATTGTATTTGTATTTGTTTTTCCTTGTATTTTAGATGTAGGTATAAATACCTTGTATTTTTTCTATTTTCAATAGTAGGAAGCTTATTTTTGAGAAATACGATTGAGAGATTTGTAGAGAGAGAGAGAGAGAGTTCTAGAGAGAGAAAGTTGTAAACATTGAATTTGAAAGAAATGAAACAGGTAATTGTTTTGTTAAATCTTGTTTGTTTGATTATATTGTTTTAGAAACTAGAATCTGGAACACACAATTGGTATCAGAGCAGATCCAAAGGTGATATCAGATCAAGAAATTCAAGAAAATGTTGGTTCGTCACTGTTCTTGAGCCGAGAATCGTTCGTTTGAGTTTGAGTGTGTTTTTGGAGCAGGATTTGATTAGGAATTGTTCGAAAAGTGTAATAGATCGAGTCTATGTGCTTTAATTTCAGTATTGCACTGTAATTCACATGAATTTGTGATTTTTGTTGAGTGTTTGTTCACGAGTCGATATTCACTGTATTATCAATCTTTTTGTATTGTGAGTGTTTGTTTGTGAAATTCTTGAGTCGTAATCTGTTCTATTGTTGTAATCGAGCAACAATACAAAGTTTGAAGGCAATTGAACAAAGTTTGGATCGAAAACAGATGGAAAAATCAATTTTTGAGTCGATGGTCTGAAGAACGCGCTAGATCTCCAGAACGCAAAAGTTCATCGTTCAAACGCGCAAGGTTCATCCGCAAAAACGCGCAGGTCGAAGGGAAGATTTTAGTCTCAAACGCGCAAGTAACAATCTGCGAGTTCTAGAAACTCGCTGATCGAAGTCTGCGAGTTTCAAAAAGTTGGAAAATATTCTAAGGACCATAACGCACACGTAGTGGTTAGCGAGTCACCCAAACGCGCTAATCGAAGGGTGCGAGTTTGAAGAGGAACAGTGGTTTGCGAGTTCTTTCGACGTGCGAGTTTGAAATTTCAAGAAAAAGTTCTAAGTGTCAAAACGCGCAAGCTTTGACTAGCGAGTTTTAGAAACACACACGTCTCAATTAGCGTGTTTCATTGTGAATAGTGATCTGCGAGTGTTTTGATTTGCGAGTTTGTTCAAAACGCGCAAGTTGGCACTTGCGAGTTCAGGAAACGCGCACGCTGCTATCTGCGAGTTTCAGGGAGTTCTTTTGATCTACGAGTTTCAATGTGAATAGTGGTTTGCGAGTTTCAGCGTCTGCGAGTTTTAAGCTTTAATAGTGACTTGCGAGTTTTAGCGGGACCCCCGTGCTAAGTCTACGGAGGGGCAGATAATTCTGATTGTGATCAAAATTCCTGAATTTCTATTTCAAAAATTCTTGTATTTTTGTGATTTCATACTTTGGATTAACGATCAGTTCTAGTTTCTTATTGCATATTTTTCAAACAGGTAAATACAGGATGACTTCCAGAGACGCTCTCTCAATTGGAACTGATGTCAAGCCTTCGGTGTTGTTCAAAGGAGAATATGAACAATGGAGAGATAGATTTTTGGACTTTGTTGATAGACAATCAAATGGAGAGAACATTTTGAAATCTATCGCAGAAGGCCCAATGAAGAAACCTACTGAGGAGATTCGTGCTGGTGGTAATGATTCAGATGGAGCTCCGAGAACAAGGAGAGCGGATAAAAATTATGCTAGTTTTTCTGATGAACAGAAGAAAAGGTTTGATGCTGATAAACAAGTCAGATCTTTGCTTTTACAAAGCATGACAAATGAGATATATGTGAAAATGGATAGCTACAATGAAACTGCCAAATCAATGTGGGATCAATTAAGAAAAACGATGTTGGGTTCTAGAGTTGGAAACCAAATGAAGGTAGCTAACTGCATAAACAGCTACGAAGAATTTAGAGCAAAAGAAAATGAAAGCTTGGAGGAAACCTATGATAGGTTTGTGCTGCTTCTGAATGAGCTTTCCAAGAACAAGGTCAATAAGCAACAGATTGAGAGCAATGTAAAGTTTCTCAGCATATTGCAACCTGAATGGAAAGAGCACACGTGAAGGATGAAACAAATGAAGGATTTGAGCGAAATACCTCTACATGAAGTCTACAAGACTCTGCAACAGAATGAAGAAGAGGTAGAAGAGAAAAGAGCTGAGAAAAAGAAAGTTGAGAAAGTTGTTGATCCTATAGCATTAGTAGCTGGAGAGAAAGAGAAAGAAAAGATAGAGAAGAAGAATAAGAAGAAGACAGTGGTATTTAGTTCTGAATCAGAGTCTGAATCTGATGGAGATGATGGAGAAAGTCTCAAGCAGACTATGCTACTGTTAACCCGTGCTTTCCAAAAGAAGTTCTACAAGAAGCCGGGATCCAATTCTCAGAGATATTCTTCATCAAGCTCAAAGAATCACAAGCATAGGGAAAGAGTGGAAGGAAATAGAATGATTGAGAAAAAGCCAGAAGAAAAGAAGAAGTATGTAAATGATTACACAAGTACTGAAAAGAAAACGGCTAATGATCTGATCAAATGCTACAACTGTGGCAAGTTCGGACATTATGCAAAAGAATGTTGGAAGCCAAAGGTTCGCAACTCAGAATATTATCAAAATAAATTGCTCTTGGCCCAACAACAAGAAGCTGGCAGGGCATTAATGGCTGAAGATGAATACTGGTTGGATCATTCTGATGAGGAAGAACAAGAAGAGACTGCTCATCTATGATTGATGGGAAAAGAAGTGAAAGATGATGATTCAGATGATGAGACTGATGATGAGGTAATTAACTTAACTGAAAATGATTTCATGACCAAAATGGAAGCCATGAGGGTCGAACTTCAAGATCTTCAAAATAAATTGAAAAAGGAAAAAGACAGAGTTGCTAGGAGAAATGAAAAGGTCTTTGAGCTCAACACGTCAGTTATTAAGAACAAAGATTTGATTGATTCTCTATGCAAATCTGCTTCTGTTTTTCAAAATGAAAAAGATTGTTTTGAAAGTAAGATTTCTGAATTGCAAAAACAATTGTTTAAGTCTGATTCTGAAAAACAAGAAAGTGTTCTAAAATCGTTTAAACTGCAGGTTTGGAAGCAAAATTGTATCTTAGAGGCCAAACAGATCAAACTATTTTTTTGAATACACCTGATGAAGATGTTGATTTTAAAGAAAAATGGGGATTAGGGTTTGATAATCCTCATTACTTAGAAAAATCTATCAGAAAACAGCCAGGTCTATACAATGCAAATTATATGTATGCAGCTGATGAATATTCTCATTTGAAACCCAAATTTATCACCAAAGCATCAAAAGAAGTTGAGGAAAAAGAAGATGAGAAAAGAATGAATTTGAAGAAAATGCAACTACCATTCTGTTATGAAAGACTGAATGATAGTTATCATTCTAAAACACCAAAATTTCTTTCAACTGATTATTTTGCTAGTTATTCTTCGACTGAGATGGAGGCAAAACCTGTTCAAGCCAAAATTTATGTACCTCCACTTGTCTTAGAGAGCAAAATAATTGAGTTAGAAAATATTTTATCTGATGAAAGAATTTTGAGTGATCTAACACAAAACGTATTTTCTACAGTATTAAAGAACACATATTTTATTTGCAAATCTAAAGTGTGTTCTACATCTTCAAAAGTACCTCAAACTTCTAAGACTGATTTTGATGATCTATTTGAGTCTGCAAATGATTTTCTAAATTCTGATGAAGGGTGTATCGAGGAAATTGATATGTTTGACTTTACTGCTCAACTTCCAAATCATTTACTTTTATCATAAATGGAAAGTTTTACCAAGTGTACATGAGAAAGGTGAATCATCAACTAAGGTTGGTGAATCAGTTTCTGGGAATGCTGATTACTATGCTAATGGTAAGAAACATAAGAAACAGCATTCACAGAACAAGAATAACACTGGTAAACGTAAGAAAAATCAATCTCAGAAATCTGATTTTCCTAATAAATCTAAATCTTTTGTTTCAGATATAAGGAAGAAAAGGTCGAAAGCGAGAACCGAATGGCGACCAAAAAGGAAGGATGATGAGATAACTGAATCAGTTTCTGATAATTCTTGTACTAGATCTGATAGTAGTGATTCTGATGTAGTTGAGCAATATGCTTCTCATAAACAAAACCTTGTAACTTCTTACAAGCGTTATTCAATAAAGCAATTGATTCAATTATCTCCTATTACTACTAAATTTTATCATTATCGGAGAAATGATTTTGCTTATTCTCATAATTCTTCTGATTGGTTTCGATCTTATCATGTTTATTCTTCAAGATCAAATGTTTTTAAAAGTTTTCAACGAAAAGGAGGATCCATATTCAAATGGATACCAAAATCATGTACTAATCTGTTAAGACCCGTTTTGAAATGGGTACCTAAATCTATTGTTTCCTGATTTCTCTTGCAGACCCGGCATATGTGGTACTTGGACAGTGGATGTTCCAAGCATATGACTGGGCAAAAAGCTTTATTGTCTAATTATACAGAGAAATTCAGTGGAAATGTCAGATTTGGAAACGATCAGCTTTCACCAATCTTAGGATATGGTGACATCATTCAAGACAACATAACGATTAAGAAGGTGAGTTATGTTGAAGGTTTAGGGCACAACTTGTTTAGCATCGGTAAATTCTGTGACAAAGGGTTAGAGGTCAACTTCAAAGCTAAGAGATGTTCGGTTCGTTCTGAAGACGACACAGAACTCTTAGTAGGTAAGCGAAAGACAAATCTCTACACCATCAATCTTTCAAAGGTCCAGAATGACAGTCAAGTTTGCTTATTATCAAAAGCCTCGATGCAACAAAGTTGGCTTTGGCACCGACGACTATCACATCTGAATTTTCGTTATATCAACAAGCTGGTTAGTGGAAAATTGGTAAAAGGACTTCCTGAGCTGAAATATGAGAAAGAAAACTTATGTGTTGCATGTGAGAAGGGTAAGATGAAGAGAGCTCCGCATAAATCGAAGCCTGAACCAAGCACTAGTTCTCCATTAGAATTGTTACATATAGATTTGTGTGGTCCAATGAGAACTCAGAGTTTGGGTGGAAAGAAATACATGTTGGTTATTGTGGACGATTACTCAAGATACACGTGGGTTAAATTTCTTCGATCAAAAGATGAGACGCCCGAAGTTCTCATTACTTTCTTAAAGACGACCCAAGTGAATATGCAAAGACAAGTCAAGTTTCTTCGAACGGACAACGACACAGAGTTCAAAAACAAGATAGTTGAAGAATATCTCGAATCGGTCGGGATATCACATCAGTACTCTGCTGCTCGTACGCCTGAACAAAATGGAGTAGTCGAAAGGCGAAATCGGACGCTAGTAGAGGCCACTCGTACTATGCTCAGCCAATCCGATCTACCGCTATTTCTGTTGGCAGAAGCCGTGTCAACTGCACGTCATACTCAAAATAGGTCCATAATACACCGCCGTTTTCAAAAGACTCCATATGAGCTGATCAACAACAGAACACCAACAATCAAGTATTTTCACATATTTGGGTGTAAATGTTTTGTGCTTAACGACAGAGAGAGTCTGAATAAATTTAGTGCTAAGGCGGACGAGGGCATCTTCATTGGTTATTCTTCCACATCTGCAGCATACCGTGTTTATCTGAAGGAGTTAAACACAGTTGTCGAGAGCGTGAATGTAACATTCGATGAAGAGATAGCTTCTGAACAACTCAGTTCAGAACCCGTGATCACTGGAGTATTAGCTTCTAGGCAGATCAGTCCAGAACCTGCTTCTACAGCGAATAATTCGAATACCGCTTCTACATCTATTTTACATTTATCTGATTTAGATTTGTTATTTGAATTATTTTATGATGAGTTTCTAGGATCTAATTTGCCTAAATCTGCTGTGACTGACAGTTCGGAAGACACAAGTTGCAATCATCCACTCACTTTAGAAGTTTTAACTGAACTTGTATCCCCCGTTCAGTCAGAAACTCACTTTCCATCAATTACTCCTACAATTGAAGATATACAAGTAAATGACGAGCCAGAAGTAACTGTTTCAGTTGGGTGTGATATATTGTCTACTCAACAGCCAGAGTCTGTTGTTCCAACTGATGCTTCTGCACCTGAGACTTCAACTGCAAACCCCCCTTCTGTTATTCAAACTGAAGAGCCTGATAGTGGATTTTTAGATGATGATCATGATCAATCTTCATCTACTCCACTCCCTCATGAGCATCGTTGGACCAAAGAGCATCCATTACATCAACTAATTGGAGATCTCAACAAGCATGTACAAACTAGGTCAGCGACTCTTAATCAATGTATGCATGACTCATTCCTCAGCAAGATAGAGTCTACGCGAGTATCAGAGGCTTTCGCTGATTCGGATTGGGTATCTGCTATGCAAGAAGAATTAAATCAGTTTGAAGCCCTGAAGGTCTGGAGATTAGTTCCAAAACCGGAAGGAAAATCCGTAATTGGCACTAAATGGGTATTCAAGAATAAAAAGAATGAAGATGGTATCGTCATAAGGAACAAAGCTACACTTGTTGCCAAAGGTTACCGGGAATAGGAAGGCATAGACTACGATGATACGTATGCTCCAGTAGCGCGTATAGAGGCAATCTGCATGTTTCTAGCCTACGCAGCTCATAAGAATTTTACAGTCTTTCAAATGAATGTGAAAACAACCTTTCTAAACGGCATTCTTAAAGAGGAAGTATACGTGTCTCAACCAGCAGGGTTCGTCAATCCAGATAAGCTAGATCATGTTTATATCTTGGACAAAGCCCTCTATGGTTTAAAACAAGCCCCTCGAGCATGGTATGATGTTCTATCGAAATTCTTGGTCAAGTCAGGCTTTTCCAAAGGTAAAGTTGATACCACTTTTGTTCATCAAAAAGGAAAAAGTCGATATCATTCTTATTCAAATATATGTTGATGATATAATATTTGGCTCTACTAATCCTAAATACTGCAAAAACTTTTCTAACCTCATGGTGTCACGTTTTCAAATGAGTATGATGGGAGAGATGAATTTCTTTCTCGGATTACAAGTTAAACAGTTTTCAACTGAGATTTTCATCAACCAATCTAAGTACATTTTGGATATTCTTCGGAAGTTCAATATGGAAAATTGTAAACCAATTGGAACCCCGATGGCACCAAGTACTAAAATTAGCACTGATCCTTCGGGTAAAAGTGTTGATGTTAGAACTTATAGAGGTATGATAGGATCGTTAATGTATCTTACATCTAGTAGACCAGATATTATGTTTTCAACATGTTTATGTTCTAGATATAAGGCTGCTCCCAAAGAATCCCATTTGGCTGCTGTCAAATGGATTTTTAGGTATCTGAAGGGGACTGCAGATCTTGGTCTGTGGTATCCTAAGGATACTGGGTTTCAACTGACTGCCTATTCAGATGCAGATCATGCAGGTTGCATGTTGGACAGAAAGAGTACTTCAGGTCACATTCAATTTCTTGGAGACAAGATCGTTAGCTGGGCATCAAAGAAACAATTATGCGTTTCCACATCGACTGCTGAAGCAGAGTATGTAGTTGCTGCCAGTTGCTGCTCTCAAGTCTTGTGGATGCGAACACAGCTACGAGCCTATGGATTCAAGTTTGACAAATATCCAATCTATTGTGACTCGAAGAGTGCAATCGCAATATCTACTAATCTTGTTCAGCATACGAAAACCAAACACATTAACGTCAGGTATCATTTTATTAAAGATAATGTCGAAAAAGGAACAATTGAACTTTATTTTGTAAAAACAGATTATCAGCTTGCAGATTTATTTACCAAACCATTAGATGAAAAGAGATTTAATTTTCTTGTCTCTAAGCTTGGTATGTTAAATCTTAAGACATAATCGGTTGTTACCTAATAAAGTTACGTATTGTTATTTTTTATCATTTTCTTTATCTATATGTCTGAAGGATATCTGTACTTTAATTGTTTGTTCATGATCTCAGTGGGAGTAAGAGAAGATTAAAGGTGATCTACATTATTTTGAGGGGGAACATAACTAATTTATGTATTTTATTTCACTGACAAAATTTTTGTAATGCATGATTTTAGGGGGAGCATATAATATCAAAAAAGTAAAACTATGATTTCTGATTACTTAAGATCAGAACTCGTACTTTAATCGTTTTACTGTTTTATATTTTTTTATATTTGAATAATTTTGTGAATAAATTTGCTTTGACTAGACTTTGAGATTTTTGAAGGATGAGAGAGGGTGACACGATCATATCTTATTGACTACAGCTGACTTCATGAGAATTAAGATTGAGCGAAATGGTAAATTTCTTATCTTAATCTCAAATATATCTGAAAGAAGGACAACTTTAAGATATAGAAAACATGTTCTTAAATGTTCAAACCACTTCTCGATTCTTAAACAGATTTCATGAATTGGAAGTGTGATTTTAAATGTTTTCATTTTTCATTTTGAGCTTCAATGATTAATAAACCGTGTGTTTCCAAAGATAAATACTTGTGTATTGTCTTTTCTATATACTTTCAAGTATTCACACACATCGGTTTAATTTTTGATCCAATTGTTCTTACCATGTCTTTAAATTGAAATAATTTTTCGATGGTAAGACACCCCGCTTGTATTTCAAAGAATTTTGAGCGTTAATTCATTTCGAAACGGTTTTTCAAGAATGTCTATATTTTGTTTCGTATAGACAATATCCATTATTCTTGACCTTAAGCTTTGATTGTTATATCATTCATTTCTGATCATTTTCATGCAATGTCAGATTTTCAAACAAGTCTTTTGCATTCATTTCATATACTTGTTTGAAAATGCTTCAATGTCTAAAAATGCTCAAATCTTCATGATTATATTTTATGAGCATACATTCATCTGACATTTGTATATGAGCTTTAACTAATAAAGTCAAACCATCTTGAGCAACACATGCTTATTAGGATATTATGGGTTCTTTGTGCTAGGACTTAAATGAACTTCTATGGATTCACGTTAACCAGTGTTTCCTACCCAAGAAGTTAATCCATAGAGATTGAGTGTGAGGAGTCAAAAAGAAATGAGTGTGGGTGTGATAAGGTAAAATGTAAATGAGAGTTTGGTTAGAAGTGAGCATAATGATTAAAAGAAAGAGGGTGTGAGAATAGAGTAAAAGAATATTAAACTCTGCACCAACTACTTTCTGAGCCGGGCAGCCACATTACTAGCATTTCACAAATCTTTGGTGAACGTTATTGAAATAGGCAACTAGCCCATGCCAACTCTTGACTAAACCCCACAAGCTACTCATTTTCTTCTCAAAAAGATAATGTTTCACATTTTCAAGGGGACGCAACACATAATCTATCTGGTTTTCATTTGGAAAATCTGGATATTGAAAAAGAAGTCTGCCCCACCTTCGCACTTCAATCATGCACATTGAGTCTGTGTTTATCTACTGTTGTCTCAGTGGTTTACACAATGTTGAGCCTTATAAAAGCAATCATTAGTGCTTAATTTTTTCTACACATGCACGAACACACAAAGAATTTGTTTCTTTGTCATAACATTCATAGAAATTGCCTTTGTGGTATTTCGATGATTGAATGGAAGCCCTGGGGGAGTGAACATCAAAAAGCTCATTTACATTGTGTATTCGTTACACATAGTGACTTTGTATTACTGACAGGCATTTTAACTGATTCATTTGTTGATTCAGGAGTTACATTCTTATTTTGTCCGGATTTGAAAAGATCTGGATGAATACATTGTTCGGATTGACGGTGAATCAGAGGCTCATGAACAGATCATATTGGTCAAAGACATTTCTTGGAGAAAAAGAATAAAAGTTTTGATGATATAGATGCTCTAATCATCAAAAAGGGGGAGATGTTTTCAAGAAATGATAAAGTTTTGGGAGATGATTTTCAGAAATGTCCAAGTCAGAAGATTCAAAGTAAAGATTTGAAGAAGATCAAAGTATTTCTGAAGATGTGATGACGTTTGAAGAAATTTTCTTTGAAGATTATTTGATAAAGAAATTCGAGCTGATTCTGAAGATAATTTCTTTCCAAAGATTGAAAGTATCTTGTGAAAGTTTTGGGGAGATCGTTCATTGTTTTAAGATATTTTTGGAAAGAATACAGTTAAAGAAAAAGGGGAGATTGTAGTGACAGAGCTTAAAAGTGAAGACTTAATTGCTAGATCTTTCAATAGTGATATTGAATCCAAAGGGGGAGATTGTTAGAGCATAAATTTTTTGGATACAAGATCAAAAAAACTGAAGGTCAAAGTTCAAGAAAGTCAAAGCTGAGAAAGTCAACTCTCATTAAAGTCAAAGTCTATTTGTAATAAAAAGTCGAAGTATTGTATTTGTATTTGTTTTTCCTTGTATTTTAGATGTAGGTATAAATACCTTGTATTTTTCTATTTTCAGTAGTAGGAAGCTTATTTTGAGAAATACGATTGAGAGATTTGTAGAGAGAGAGGGAGTTCTAGAGAGAGAAAGTTGTAAACATTGAATTTGAAAGAAATCAAACAGGTAATTGTTTTGTTAAATCTTGTTTGTTTGATTATATTGTTTTAGAAACTAGAATCTGGAACACACAACGGTGATTGAAAGCATCAACGTTTCGTTTGATGAAGAAATGTCTTCCGAACAACAACGTTCAGAACCTGTTATAACAGGAATACTAGCTTATGGGCAACTCAGTTCAGGACCTACGTCTCAACAGAATAAATCAGATGAAGCATCAACTTCTTCTAACCATTTATCTGATTTAAATTTATTATTTGAATTGTTCTATGATGAATTTCTTGGATCTAATGTAAAGAAATCTATTGTGGTTGACAGGATGGAAGACTTCACGACTACTCATCCAACCAGTTCAGATGTTCCTATTGAATCAAACACCCCGATTCAACAAGAGATTACAATTCAAATGTCGACTCCAACAGTTGAAGAAGTGACAAATGATAAAGAGACAGAAGTAGCTGAAATAGTAGGAGATACTATTCAGATCAATCTACAGCCATAACAAGTTGTACCTGTTGAGCCTTATGAACCTATCACTTCAACTGCAATCATCAATCCTCCTGAACAATCAGAAGAAGGTACAAGTGGATTTGTAGATGATACAACCGACATACAATCATCAAATCCACTGCCTCATGAACATAAATGGACCAAAGAGCACCCGCTAAGCCAGATCATTGGCGATCCATCAAAACCTGTGCAAACTAGGTCAGCATCAATAAACATGTGCATGCATAACTCCTTTCTAAGAAAGTTCGAGCCAACACGCGTATGAGAGGCTCTTGCTGATCCAGAATGGGTGATCTCAATGCAAGAAGAGTTGAATCAGTTTGATGCACTTCAAGTCTGAAGACTAGTACCAAAGCCTCAAGGTAAAACCATAATAGGTACGAAGTGGGTTTTCAAGATAAAGAAAGACGAAGAGGGTACCGTTATCCGAAACAAGGCACGACTAGTAGCCAAAGGATACAGACAAGAGGAAGGAATCGACTATGACGAAAAATATGCTCCTGTGGCGCGATTAGAGGCAATCAGAATGTTTCTAGCCTACGCATCCCACAAGAACTTCACGGTCTTTCAAATGGACGTGAAGACAGCATTCCTGAATGGAATTCTGAAGGAGGTAGTCAACGTCTCTCAGACAAAGGGTTTTGTCAATCAAGAGAAGCCGAATCACGTTTACATTCTCGACAAAGCACTCTACGGTCTGAAACAAGCACCTCGAGCCTGGTATGAAGTCCTTTCCAATTTTCTAGTCAAGTCTGGGTTTTCAAAAGGTACGGTGGATACCACTTTGTTTATCAAAAAGGAAAAAGGCGATATCATTTTAATTCAAATCTATGTAGATGATATTATCTTTGGTTCTACAAATACTAAGTACTGTAAGAATTTCGCAAACCTTATGGTGTCTAGATTTCAGATGAATTTGATGGGAGAGATGAATTTCTTTCTCGGTTTACAAGTAAAACAATTTTCATCGGGCATTTTTATCAATCAATCAAAATACATTAGGGATATTCTTCGGAAGTTCAAAATGGAAAATTCAAAATCGATTGGTACCCCAATGGCACCAGGTACTAAGATTGGCACCGATCCTTCGGGAAAGGCTGTTGATGTTAGGACTTATCGAGGGATGATAGGTTATTTAATGTATCTTACTTCCAGTAGGCCAGATATAATGTTTTCAACATGCTTATGTGCACGATATCAGGCCAATCCTAAAGAAATCCATATGTCTGCTGTGAAGCGCATATTTAGGTATCTAAAGGGCACTGCAGATCTTGGTCTGTGGTATCCTAAAGATACTAGTTTTGAACTAACAGCCTACACAGATGCAGATCATGCAGGGTGTATGTTAGACAGGAAGAGCATGTCAGGACACGTACAGTTCCTCGGTGACAAACTCGTCAGTTAGGCATCGAAGAAGCAACTTTGTGTTTCAACCTCCACGGCTGAAGCAGAATATGTAGTTGCTGCTAGCTGCTGTTCTCAGGTCTTATGGATGAGAACTCAATTGTGCGACTACGGTTTCCACTTCAACAAGATCCCGATATACTGTGACTCCAAGAGCGCCATCGCAATATCAGTGAATCCTGTTCAACACACCAAAACCAAGCACATAGACGTCAGGTATCATTTTATTAAAGATCATGTTGAAAAAGGAACAATTGAACTTTTCTTTGTAAAAACTGATTATCAACTTGCCGATTTGTTCACCAAACCCTTCGACGAAAAGAGGTTCAACTTTCTTGTCTCTAAGCTTGGTATGCTAAATCTTAAAATCTAATCAGTAGTTAGATATAAAAGTTTTCTAAATTGTATAATTTTTCATCATTTCTTCATTCTTAACTCTGATTGATATCTGCACTTCTATACAATGTTCATAATCCAAGGGGGAGAATGAGAAGATATTGACAAGTGGTCAATATTACTTCGAGGGGGAGCTCATAAAATTTTGCATGTAACTTTTAATGCCAAATGTTTTTTGTACTGCAAGAATTTAGGGGGAGCTCTACAAGACAAAGGGGAGTACAGATATGACTTCTGATTATTTCTGATCAGAACTCGTTCTTTAAAAAGTTTTACTGCTTTTTGTCTTTTCAATTTAAGTGAATAAATTTTACTTTGACTTAAGACTTTTGCAGAATTTTTGAGAGATGCTTACAATTCATATGTTTATGACTTTAAGCTTAGCTTCATGAGATGTAAGGTCGCACGTAAAGGTACAATCCTTTATCTTAATCTCATATATGGTTGAAAGAAGGACAACTTTCAATCATCGGAAAACATCGTTCTTAAAAGTTCAAACCACTTACCGATTTTTTCAACAGATTTTATATTTTGGGAGTGGAATTTAAATGTTTTCAATGATCTAAATTGTGCTTTAAATGAAATAGTTAAACCATTCTGAACTTCACGTGCATCATAAGAAAACAAGGAATCATTGTGCTAGGAATTAACAAAACTTCTATGGAATCACCTTAACCAGTGATTTCTACCCAAGAAGTTAATCCTTAGTTATTGAGTGTGCAAAGCGAAAAGAAATGAGTGTGATTAGAGAAAGCAAAATGTTTAAAAGAGGGAGCGTATGAGAACAGAGTTAAAAAGGATATCACAACTCTGCACCAACTTTTTCTGAGTCGGGTAGCCACATTACTAGTGTTTCACAATTCTTTGGTGAACATTATTGAAACAGGCAACTAGCCCATGCCAACTCTTGATCAAACCTCACCAACTACTCATTTTCTTCTTAACAAGAAAGTGTTTCACATTTTCAAAAGGGGACACAACACATATGCTATCTGATTTTCTTTTGGAAAATCTGGATATTGAAAAGAAGGAAGTCTGCCCCACCTTCGCACTTCAATCATGCACATTGAGTCTGTGTTTAACTTACTGTTGTCTCAGTGGTTTACACAATCTTGAGCCAAATAAGCAATCATCAAGTGCTTAATTCTTTCTAACACAAGCACGAACACACAAGGAATTAGTTTCTTTGTCATAACGTTTATAGAAATTACCTTTGTGGTGTTTCGATGATTAAATGGAAGCCCTGGGGGAGTCAACATCAAACAGCTCCTTACCAATGTGTATTCGTTACGCACAGTGACTTAGTGTTACTGACAGGCATGTTAACTGATTCATTAGTTGATTCAGGTGTTACACGACTATTTTGTCTGGATTTGAAAAGATCTGGATGAATATCTTTTGAATTGACGGATCAGGGGCTATAACCGCAAGATAGACATTTCTTACAAATAATTTTGATGAAGTCGTTGCACTTAACATCAAAAAGGGGGAGAATGACTACACAAGAAATGGCAAAGATCACATGTTTCAAGAATCACGTCAAATATTGAAATCTTCAAAATCAACTATTCTAAAGACATGCTGATTTGAGAGCTAGAGAAAGAGATTGCATCTTCTAAGCTGGACAAGAAGACTGAATTGCTAAAATCATTTTCGTAATGATCTTGATCCAAAGGGGGAGATTGTTAAGACACAGTCTCATTGGATTCAAGATCATCCAATCTGAAGATCGCAATCTGAAGCTAAAGCCGAAACCTCGACTCTCGATATTAAAGTCTATGTCGTTTGTAATAAATGTCAATGTAATTGTTTTAGTTTACTTAGATTTAAATATCTAAGTTATAGTATCGTAATAGTTTAGTTTGTTAGATATTAGTTAACTTAGTTAGTTTCTAGTTATTTAGTTAATTATATTATTTAGTTAGAAATAATATTTAGATATTATAGGAAGTGTGTTAGACACACTAGTTAGTTTAGATCTTTGTGATATGTCTCAATTTCTCTCTAAGATCAGATAAGAATTCACACATAAACACACACTTAAAGGTGTAAAAGAGAGAATACACAGAGAATACAAAATAGCTTGAATCGATCAACCTTGTAACCATTTGTTATAATCAATACAGGTTGGTAATCTTATTGTGTTGTTAATCTAAGAACTTGATATAGTATTGTTGGACCAACAGCTATATATCATCTCAGGTATCTATCTCAACTAATCCCTCTCTACCTGAATCAGAGAGAAGTCGCGTAGTTGATGTGCTGACGATTGATCTTTACAATGCTCTAAACGGCAAATCTCTAGCTGAAAGCAAAAACAATGATTTAACTGAACAGCTGGAAAAATTCCATGAAAAGATCAAGGAACTGACTCTTTTAGAGGAAAGTTTGAAAGATCAAGTTGTTGTAAATAAAATCATCAACATAGAACGCGAACAAGCCATCGCTACTCTAAAAGCAGAAAAGGCTACTATTGAAAAATGGTGCAATTCTTCAACAAAGATCACTGAGATAATAAATGCTCAAACTCCTGGCGGTGATAAAACCGGTCTTGGTTTTTGGAAACCATAGGATGAGCCTAAAGAAGACTGTTCCATGCTTAAGTTTGGAACATTTGTCACTTCTGTCTCTGATACTTCTTATAATCAATTTTAACCTTCTTCTTCTAATTCTATCCCTGAGGAAAAATCCAAAGCCTCTAAATCTATGGATAAAGGAAAATCCACTCTTCGTCCTCAGAAGGCTTCCAAGAAAGCAAAGCTGAAAGTTCCCTCTAAACCTTCAGCGAATCAATCCTCTAGCTCTGTGATAGAAATCTTTGATCTCTGTCCTCCAAAGCTAAAGATTGATCTCAAGCCTAAGAGATCTGAAGAAATCAAAATTCCTCCTAGATCTCATGCTAAAAGCATTCTTGGACCTGACCCCTCTCATCTTAAATTCTCAAAACCTCTCACTTCTGGTCCTAAAACCACTTTCAAATATAGAAAATGCTATCACTGTGGATTTACTGACCATATTGCAAGCAAATGTCCAACTGCCACTAAAGCTGATAAATCAGCCAAAGTGAAGATGAATACCTCCAAGGCTGAGAAGGTCATCAAAGCTGAAAAATTGACCAAGGTGAAGAATACCACTAAGGTTAAGAAATTAACCAAAGTGAAGATTACCACTGAAGCTGAATCTTCATCTGCTGTGAAGATTGCTGAATCTTCCATCTCCACTAACCCTAAAGGACCCATTGAAAAGTGGGTACCAAACAAAGCTTAATCTTCCTTATGTGTGCAGGGATCAAAGGGCATCTGGTATCTCGATAGTGGATGTTCTCGTCATATGACTGGACAAAAAGACCTGCTCACTGAATACAAGGAAGAGAAAGGTCCCTCTGTGACCTTCGGTGGAAATGGAAAAGGATATACCCGCGGGTTTGGTGTCCTCAGCAATGGGACAACTACCTTCAGAAGAGTCTCTTATGTAGATGGACTGAAGCACAATCTTCTGAGCATCAGTCAGCTATGTGATAAAGACTATGAAGTTCGCTTTTCCAAGAAAGCATGTTCAGTGGTAAATGAGAAAGGAAAACTTGCTCTCAGTGGTTATCGAAGAGAAAATGTCTATGTAATAGATATGGACTCTACTATCACTGAAAACGTATGTTTTCTCTCTAAAGCCTCTTCTGATGTCAACTGGATATGGCACAAAAGGCTCTCCCATCTAAATTTCAAAACCCTGAATTCTCTCTCTTCTAAGGAACTGGTTTCTGGTCTTCCTCAGCACTCATATGCTAAAGAATCTCTTTGCTCTGCATGTGAAAAAGGATAACAGACAAAAGCTAGTTTCAAGTCTAAACAAGTTTCCTCAGTGACAAGTCCTCTTCAGCTCTTACATATGGATCTGTTTGGCCCTGTCAACATCCAATCAATAGCTGGAAAGAAATATAGGCTTGTCATTGTAGATGAATACTCTCGCTACACCTGGGTTATCTTTCTTCGCTGCAAGAGTGATACTCTAGAAGAACTAATATCTTTTGTTAAAAAGATGGAAGTGTTGAATAATCTCACTATTCGTTTAATAAGAAGTGATCATGGAACTGAATTCAAAAACAGTTCTTTGAACATTTTCTTTGATAACAAGGGAATCTCTCATAACTTCTCTTTAGTGAGAACACCTCAGCAAAACGGAGTCGCTGAAAGAAGAAACAGAACGTTCATTGAAGCTGCTAGATCAATGCTCAGCGATTCTCACCTCCCAACTCAATTTTGGACTGAAGTTGTGAACACTGCATGTTTTACTCAAAACAGATCGCTGATAGTAAAGCGATTTGGAAAGACAACTTATGAACTTTTTCATGGAAGAAAGCCTTCTATCAGCTTTCTTCATATCTTTGGTTGTCAGTGCTTTATCTTAAACAACAAAGATCAGCTTGGAAGGTTCGACCCAAAAGCTGATGATGGAATATTTCTAGGATATTCCTCCATCTCCAAAGCCTACAGAGTTTTCAGCAAGAGAAGACAATCTATGGAAGAAACAATTCATGTCAGTTTTGATGAAACTCGCTCAGCGAACTCAAAACCAATCACTGACAATGAAGAGTTAAATGTTTGAATGTTTTCTCACTACAAAGAAGCAAAACCTTTCTTCTCAAACCATCAGCAAACAAATCATCCTACTACTGATGATGATCCAAACATCATACATCCTAACGCTGAATCCAACTCATGGGTTTCAGCAGAGCCTCTAAACACACTTCTTCCATCAGACCCATCCTCATCTGAACCTTTCTCAGAAAACAATGGTATGGATGACACTCAACAGCTAATCGCTGATGAACCTCAAGCTTCTTCATCTCTGAACAATCCTATTGTTGATCCAACCTCTGAAATGAGCGATCATGCTCCTGCTCAGCGATGGACCAGAGATCACCCTATAGATTAAATTCTTGGTGATCCCGATGCAGGTATTCAGACACGACGAAGTTCAGGTAATATCTGTCTCTTTGTTAACTTTATTTTTTTAATAGAGCCAAAGAAGGCTGATGATGCCCTCAGAGATCCAAACTGGGTCAGCGCTATGTAAGAAGAGCTGACTGAGTTCTCTCGCTACAAAGTTTGGAATCTCGTTCCTAGACCATCTGACAAAAATGTTATAGGCACCAAATGGGTGTTTAGAAACAAGTTGGATGAACATGGAACTGTAACCCGCAACAAGGCTCGACTTGTTGTTCAGGGATACAGACAAGAGGAAGGCATAGACTATGATGAAACCTTTGCCCCTGTGGCTAGGCTCGAGGCAATTCGACTATTCTTAGCCTATGCAGTCTATAAAGACTTCATTGTGTATCAAATGGATGTAAAATCAGCGTTTCTAAATGGAAAGCTAAATGAAGAAGTCTATGTAGAACAACATCCAGAGTTCTATGACCCTAAGTATCCAAATTATGTTTATAAATTGGATAAGGCTCTCTATGGTCTCAAACAAGCCCCTCGTGCTTGGTATGACACTCTCTCATCTTTTCTTATCTCTAAAAATTTTGAACGTGGCAAAATTGATAATACATTATTTTTCAGA
This sequence comes from Arctium minus, assembly GCA_954870635.1. Classification (NCBI taxonomy): domain Eukaryota; kingdom Viridiplantae; phylum Streptophyta; class Magnoliopsida; order Asterales; family Asteraceae; genus Arctium; species Arctium minus. The sequence goes on from OX941081.1 coordinate 152,454,689, forward strand.
AAGATAAAAGGTCATATTATTCTTGTACAAATATATGTCGATGACATCATATTTGGTTCTACTAACCTATCTCTGTGTACTCGCTTCGCTGAAAGAATGAAGAAAGAATACAAAATGAGTATGATGGGTGAGCTGACATATTTCCTTGGCCTTCAGATCAAACAATCTGACAAAGGTACTTTTATCAGCTAAGGTAAGTATGTTAAAGATATGTTGAAGAAGTTTCATCTTACACAAACTTCAGCGATGAAAACTCCTATGTCACCTCCACTGACACTTAACAAAGATCCATCTGGAAAACCTGTTAATGTGACTGCCTATAGAGGAATGATAGGCTCCCTGCTGTATCTTACAGCGAGCCGACCTGACATCATATACTCTACTTGTTTATGTGCACGCTATCAATCTGAACCCAAGGAAACTCATCTGATGGCTGTTAAGTGAATTTTCAGATATCTCAAAGAAAATCCTAACCTCGGTCTTTGGTATCCCAAAGACTTAGGGTTCGATCTAACTGGATATTCCGATAGTGATTTTGCAGGTTGTAAACTCGATAGAAAGAGCACCACTAGTGGATGTCAACTACTAGGTGGAAAACTGGTAAGTTGGACGAGCAAAAAGCAAAATTCAGTGTCCACTTCCACAGCTGAAGCTGAATACGTAGCCGCTGGAAGTTGTTGTGCTCAGGTCTTATGGATGAGAAATCAACTATTAGACTATGACCTTCAGCTATCAAAGATTCCAATCTATTGCGACAGCAGTAGTGCTATCGCTATAGCAAATAATCCAATACTACATTCAAAGACGAAACACATAGAGATCAGATATCATTTTATCAGAGATCATGTAATGAATGGTGATATTGAACTTCACTTTATCCCCACTGACTATCAGCTAGCTGATTTGTTTACCAAACCTCTTGATGAGACAAGGTTCAACTTTCTCATCAGTGAGTTTGGAATGCTGAATCTCGATGAATAAATCTTCAACGTTCATGCATTATGTCAATGATTTTAAGGTCCCCTTTATCATTCAATCTCTGATTAAGACTCTGACTCTCAGGTAAGGTTTCTTACTTCAAATCACTGAATCTTCAGTCAGTAAGACGTTTTAAAAATAAAACTTTGATCCCTGAAGTTTTTTTCAAATGATTAAAAGCGTTTTGAAAAACAAAATCTATCACTGATTTTTCTCTTCAGTGATCCTTCTAAAATAAAAATCAATCTCTGAATTTTTATCAGGGATTCTTTTAAAGAAAAACCTATCTCTGACTTTTCTTCAGAGATAATTTCAAGAAGGACAAATGAAACGTTTTTCTCTCTCCTATGACGTCATTTGAACCGACAATCCACGACATGCCTTTTTCTGACACGTTCGTCCGTTGCTCTCCTATCCAATCAACTTCGTGGGACGTGTCCATGTCCTGATGAACATTTGTTTTCCCGCCTCTCTCTCTCTCTTTCTCTCTCTCCTACTCTCAAACGTATATAAAGAATGTTTTTCCATTCTTATCATTTTACGCTTTCTGGAAATCCTTTGGAGCAATAAATTCTCTCTCAAACATTCTCTCTCAAGAAATTTCAAGCATCCGCATCATCCTCATTCAAGATCAACAGGTTACTTTGATCTTATTCCTATTTCAATCTTGTTAATAAACTCCATTTATGTTCCATCATTATGGGTTTTATGTGAGATTTTTTATCCTATAAAATCATTTTTTTTTATTCTTCCAAAATCTTTGGTTTTGTTACTGTTCTTCAAAATTTTCATTAAGAACACTGTTTTTAATCTTCAAATATGTTGGTTTTTCTCTGTTTCTTTCCTCAAATAGAAACTGGTAAAACCTTCTTTATTTTTAGACTAAACTTTTCTTCAACTCTTCTTTATTTCCATATTCAGAAATGGCTCAATCCGCTCTTGTTGCTTCCAAGAACGTCACGTTCACCATCACTGACTCTGAAGTCCCCAAGAACAACCACCTTGGACGATTAGACTTCGATGGAATCAAATACCCACACCTGGTGGATGCTTCCAAATTCCTAAAGCAATCCTGCATTGCTTATGCCCTCACTGTTGATCCAAAACCCTCCAAAACTCTACTTCAACAGTTTTAGTTCACAGCTGAAGAATCGACTATCACCAACAAGAAAGGTGACCAGGTTCCTGCCATTTCTTTCTGCACTGACCTAGGAAAAGGAATGATGACCGCTTTCAGCTTAAGGAAGGCTCTCAGGTTTCCTGACAAACCCAAGAGTGGGTTTGAAGCTCTGCCTACTGACGCTGAACTCATCCAGTTTCTGGACGATATGGAGTACTGCTGGGACAACAAGCCCCGCTCCACAATCCTCAACAAGAAGCTGGCTCTCATCAAGAAGGTGAACATGCCTTCTCAGCTGAACTTTATCCTTTCTCACTTCATTCAATGCATGAGTGGGAAAAGTGGTTCCCTTGATCAGGCCAGCAAGGTACAGCTCCAGATGGCCTACTCAGTGATTGCTGGCAAAAACTTTGACTTTGACACCGCTATCTTTGACGATCTAAGGTCAAAGATAGAGAAGACGGAGAGGGATCCCAAGAACCCATATGTACGGTTCATCTGTGCATATCTGAAGTTCCTCTACGCCAACTCTTACCCCACTACTCCTGATGGCTCCTTCGCCAAGGTGGGTCAGCGTTCCTTATAGGTCAAACCGATGGACAACGAGATAAGTATTTCTACACTACGCTCTCGCCTCTCTCTCCATTCTTCTACTTCAGTGGCCACGCAGGAGGTTCATTCTTCTGCTAGCCCTGCCGCTACCACTGGTTCCAAAAGACCATCAGCTAGTTCCTTTGGTCCTTCGAAGAAGGCCAAAGTGACTAAGGAGACAAGCGCTACTAATTCAAGGCCTGAGGGAGTTTCTCTACAAACTTCCTTAGATGATTTTGTGGGTCTCTCCTCCACATCTGCAACTGTGATCACATCAACCATGCCAGCGATCTCGGTCGCTGTCACAACAACAGTGACTCAACCTGAAATCTCAGTTCTTCAATCAACTGAGGTACCTTCTAAACCACAAACTTCTTCTATCCCTGTTACTAGTCCTCCTATTTCATTGGTCTCTACCCTTCCATCTATTTCTACACATCCACAACTTGGACCCATAGGACCTGATCATCAAACGTTTGAAGAATCTATGCAATTCTACAAATTGTTTGATAACTCAGGTACTCCTATAATCCCAAACACTGCTCCCATCTCTCCATATAAGCCTGTCTCTGAACAACTAACATTTCTTTTAGGTCCTAATATGGCCACTGTTGACGCTAATGTCAACAGTTTGAGTGTCAAGGTGGATTCTCTCACCACCGCCATCAATGGAACCACCAGCGCAGTCAATATCGCTGGAGACGAGCTGAAGACATTGACAACTGCCTGCTCCATAAAAGCTAAAGCCTCTCAAATCTCCACTCTTGAAGAAGAGATTGTCAAAGTAAGGGAGGATACTCAGCGACAGTTTGATGCTCTCTCCACAAAATTGGATTCCTGCACAGCTCTTCTTCAGCAAGTCCTTGACAAGCTGAATGCACCAGCTCCGACTCATTCTCCATCCTTCACATCGGACGACCGCACCCAACTGAACATAGCTGTTGAATTTATTCATCAGGCTACTTCAGATCTCCCTGTGATTGAAGGACGCCTGGATAGTCTGTAGGTTGAAGTCCGAAAGTTGACCTCTGCACAACCTTCCTCTCCAACCAAAAATCTCTCCCTCGCTGATAATGACAAAGAGGGGGAGAAGGATGCTGAAGAAAATATAGAAGAGGAAGTTGTTGCTGAGGTTTAACAGGAAGATCCTCCCTCTCATGTTGAGGGGGAGAAGGTTGCTGACAAAGCCCCTCCTTCTTTCAAAGACTTAGTCGATGAAGAAGAAGAGGAGGAAGATGAAGAAGAAGATCTTGATCTTCAAGATCAGGATGAAGAACAACCTCATCAAGATGATGATGATGATGATGAAGATCAGTCCTTATGGTGTTCTGCAGCCATCACATCTTTAGTGATAACTTCGAAAGAAGTTGTCACAGCAGGGGGGAGTCATGCAACATCCTCAGGAACCCCTTCCCAAAGCAAATCCAAAGGTACAGTTGTTGAGGGAAACCTGAAGACAGTTTCACTATCTGAGGAGAATCCTTCTCAGGTTTGCCTTTCACTTGTTTTCATATCCTTCTATAAATTCCCTACCCCTGTTTCCTTCTAGCCTTTATCTCCCTTCTTCCAAATATAAAACCTAACTTTGTTTCTTTCTATTTTCAGACCAGTCAGTTCTCTCCCCTGCTTAAGGGTAAAGAACTACAAATAATCCCAGCTCTCATAGCTGATGAAGAAATAATCCCATTCTCTGTAAATGAGATTGATGAAGAAGATGAAGAAGAAGAAGAGTCCCTACAACATCCAGGAAGGCCCTCTAGACCATCTCACTGGTCAGAGGAAGAGATGAAGAGAAGAGTAGAGATGAAGAGAAGAGCAGAGATGATCTCTCATCTAGAGAAACAACGACTGAAGGTCCCTACTCAATCAATAGATCTAGAGTTCCTGACTGAAGCTGAAATCGAAGAATCTGTTAGGGCTGAGAAACTGATAGCTGATTGTCAAAGAGATGCCTCTCTTGCTCTCAAAATTCAGTCCTCTCAAGTCAAAGACAAGAAGCTGAAAAACAAACAGTGGAAGTCCAGGCTGCTCTATTGAAAGAGATTGAAGAGGAGCGCTCAAAAGAACTAGCGGTCACCGATAACTCAGTTGATTGGTGCAAGCATAAAATCGACTATCGCTCTGACCCAATGAAGATCGTAGCAGTCGTTATCTCTGTGAGAAAGAAGAAGGACAAAGTTTCTGTCACTATGGAGATTACCAGAGAGGATGGAAGCTGTAAGGCTATGTTCGTTTCAATTCTGGAATGCTTCGGCTACATGGAATGGCTTGAGTTCAAAGATGCGCTGAAGAAATCGAATTCAATCTACAGAGGCTATGTTGAAGGGATAAATGATGCTCTCATCAACAGAGTCGCTGCAATCCTAAAGGTGCCATCTTCTCTTCCTTCTAAGCCAAAGCAAATCAAAAGAAAGCCTGTCTTCTCCTCGTCTGAAAATGTCGTTGTGATAAGAAACGAAACCTCCATCAAATTCTCAAGAGAAGCTCTATTTGGTCCTCCTCCTGATCTTTCAGTTCTCGATCTATCTTTGCCCCCTGGTGGACCATATGTTGCAGGACAAGTTCTTAAAGAGCCTTTTGGAATCTTCTTCAGAGATGATGAGGAAGAGCTCAGATTCCAAAAGAGTATCTGAAATTCCTATTTGTCCCCTCAGTCATCTCAAGGATCTCTTATGCTTATGGTGTGACTTCTCTCCTTCTGTTGAGCCAATCAAAGTAATCATTAGAAAAGAATCTTTAGAGCGAAGGCAAAAAGGAGAAGGAATACCTGAGTATATGATCAATCCTCCTAAGTCTTCTTTAGATAGCTGATAGATTAGTTTCCTGTTTCTTTTAATCTATTAGTAAAACTTACAGTAGTTAGTTCCTCACTTGTACTTGTAATTTTCATATCTTGTAATTCTATCTCTGAATTAATGAAAATTTCAGTGATGTACTTAACTCTAACAGTACTGTAAAAGATCCCTCAAATAGTAATTGGGACATGTATGTTATGAGTCCTAATTATTCCTTTATTTTGAACTATAAAGTAATTTTCTTCAGTTACTTTGTCATTATCAAATAGGGGAAGATTGTTGATCCAAACTCTCTCAGTGATTTGATAACGACCCTCTTCTATACTTAGTGAAAATTACGTTTTAATATGTATTAGTGTTTTACCATCAGCGATCAGACTGAGTCTGTTTAGTTATCGCTGATGACCTTTCTTGTAAACATTTCATATGTATTAGTGTTTCACTATCAGCGATCAGACTGAGTCTGTTCAGTTATCGTTGATAGTTTCTGATGTAAAAAGTTAACATAATCCCTGAAGACAAGTCTCGCGTCAACAGATGTTCATAGATGAATCGAAGACGAAGCCACTGAACAAAGACAAGTCTACTAGTGACTTGATGCGGATATCAGTGAAGCAAAGACGACTCTACTTATACGCGAAGAAACCGGAGGAAAAACTTCAACGATAGCTGAACCTTCTTATATCTCTGAAGGAGGAGATATTCAGCGATCGATGATCACTTAGCTTATGCCTCAAGTCTCTTTTGTCTTACCTTGTACAACCAGTACGATGTGTCAGAACGGACATACCTCGGCCACAATTCGTACAACAACTCTGTCAACTACACTATTCATGATACGGCCGAAAGCATGTCTCCCAAAGTCAGACTCTCTCAGCCAATCAATGAAGGACACGTGTAAAGTGCCCTGCCATGCATTTAATGCATATGGTATAAATAAAAAGATCACCTCTCCATCTGAAAGTGTGCTCTATTCTTGAACCTTCATAGAAACCCTTGTTTTCTATATTCTCCAATCCCCATTCTTTATATTCTTGTGCAACCATCTTAGTGTTTTCTTAAGTTTGTTTAGATTGAGTCTTACTTAATCTTATTCCGCAACAGACTTGTAAATTGTGTTTGTTTTATCAATAAACAATTTATTAAACTTTAAATTTTGTGTTTGTATTCTACCCCCTTCTACAAACTTGTTAAGCACCTCCGGGACCAACAGCATGTTAATTTCCGACGGATCACCGACGGTCTCTATTTTGCGACGAATTACCGATGGATTTTCACCGACGACTCATTTCCGACGGATTTAGCGACGAAATTTCTACGGATATTTAATAAATAAAAATTAAATTAAAAATCATTTACCGACGGATTATCCGTCGGTAATTTAATTTTTTTTAAAATAATGAAAAATTAAAAAATGCCAGTTTTTAACCTGTACAAAACCTACCAATTTTTAATTAATACTAAGTTTTAAACTGTACAAAACCTTAATTTAATATCTATAAATGCATAACGTATTATAAAAACGTAATCCTACAGAGGGGGAAATGGGTGATCTTGAAACATCCTCATGAACGCCTCAAACTGCTCTATTCGCTCCTGCATCTGCCTCCTCTCTGCTTTATCTCTCTCTATTCGCTCCTGCATCCGGATCCTCTCTGCTTCCTCTCTATGTAGTCACTTCTGCATTTGGATCCTCTCTGCTTACTCTCTCTCTCTCTACCCTCTATCTCAGCTCATTCAACTGAAATTCAACATTTGACAAACATATATAGAACAATGTTAGACAACATTTAACAAACATATGATTGACAATGTTAAACAACATTTGATAAACATACCTCATCATCGCGACGGTCGCGCGTGCTCCTGCTCGAACTGACACCTGAATCACCGGTCATAGCATAATAGGGATCCTAACTGGTCCCCCATCCAAAAATACGGCCTTTACGCCGTCCTCCGAAACTGCGCTCCCACAACTCGGCGTCATTGGGAGGTACAGTGCCGGCAGGTAAGTCCGAATACTCATCCTCCCTAATCCGATGGTAGTTATCCTACAATTTAACAAATTAGACATTGTCAAGTCAACTAACCTATAGACAATTCAGCAGCATTTCAACTGTAATTTGAACATATATATCCATGACCTGCTTTTATCAAAACAATCCTATCGTCTGCCCAACAATGGCCGCCCAAACTAAGTTTGCTATAATTTATATCTATCTTATAAAACAAACAAAAATCTATACATGCATAATTGAACTTACCGCCATATGATCCGCCTTTGGGTAAATGTAGATCGGAGGATCCGTGGGCGGACTAGTCGCACCCGGAACAAGCTTCCTCTTGGTGCAGTGTGTAGCCTCCCAAACCTCGTCGCTAGTAGGCTCACGGCCCCATGCATCTCTCTACAATAGACAACTTAAATTGTTAGTAGGTAATAAAATAATGTATATATATTCATCAATTATATACATTTAGTCTAGTGGATGATAAATTACCATGCGGTCCCGATGCATAGCGGTACTAATAGATCCGGTACAGTGTCTGGATGTCATCCCCTCATACTCGGTGGCCCGATTGGCCGTATTGGCCGCAGATACACACCGGAACGCATCGGTGTTCCATACCTGTTAAAAAGAAGACATAAATTAATATAAATCCTAGTATAAATAGATACAAGTATTCAAAACAAAACAAACCTGCTCAATCATCTGGACCCAAAACTCACTCCGGATCCACTCTGGAGGGTGTGCAGCAAGAATCGTGTAGTCATGTCCGTCGAACTGGACACCATCAATGGCTAAAGCCCTGCCCTGGGTGAATAAACAGGCATCTCTCATCATGTCCGCGTACCTATTATTTAGGATACGCCGGAATGCATCAACTATGTCAGCGTCCATCTCAGGAGGCCAACTATAATATAACTGCAAACACATTGTTTGGATTAAGTAAAAATAAATCCACTCAATTAGTTAAATAGAGTAAAATACCTACCCGTAATTGATCCAGCATCCGTGGATAGTGCTCATCAGGGACATCCCTAAAATGAGCCCACGGACCATCGAACATGGACTTAAAGACGGCAACGGCCCTCCGTACTGCCGACTTGTCACTAAACCTTCACAATTGGAAAATATACAACATAAAAAACATTAGGATAGGTTTATTATGTACTAGAATAAATCATATATCACATCTACTTATCCGCCCGTTTCAGACAACAAAAGTGGAGGTCGCTGACTCGGATGGGGCGTCTGTGATGCAACATTCAGGCCTCTAACCCTTCAGCCTGCTGCTAGTCCGTCATTAGACTGGATCTGATCTAGTCCGTCCTCGGTGAACTCATCGGTGTGGGGGTCACCACACCCGGCGGAGCTGCTACTGCCCCTACCCCTATTACCCCTACTACCCTTAGAAGGGCGTCTCGACATCTAAAAATAGAGAATGGTTAACACAAAATGATATAAGTGTACATAAATCATAAGACCCAAATATATGAGTGTACAAACATATAATAAGGATATAATTATTATGAATAATGTCTACAGTCTACATAAGAAAGGCACACTAGTTCTCAGACGAGTGATCAGATAACATAAGTTCGTCTTCGTTATCTTCATCATCGTTCACGTCTTCAAATTCTTCTTCCTCGTCGCTAGCTTCGTGATCTGATGCATCTTCCTTGCTAGCTTCGTCATTTGTGGCGACTACATTGAGCTCCCCAGTGACAAGAGGGACAGAATCGAGGTCCTCATTTACCCAATTGTTTGTATTATGAGTTACCCGTTCGTTGATTTGAAAGAATGGTTCTCCATCCACGTTATCATCATCCGACACATCGATAGCCCTTTCTGCAACTTCATATATTCCACGGGCTTTGATCTTCACAACTGCCCACCAGTCCTGAAGGATAGGGTGTGTAATACACTTGTTCCGCTTGTGATGCTAGGACGTAATAGTCCTCACCTCTGAGTCTGGACTAGTATTTGATATCAACCAACCCATGTTTAGGGTCAACTCTAACTCCCTATGGACTATCAAACCATGTACACTTGAACAAAACTACAACACAATAACCCACACCGTAATACTCCACCTCTAACACGTCGTCCAACAATCCGTAATAGTCAAACTCGGAGTCGTCATAACAAGATCCCCTCACACATACGCCACTATTATGTGTGACACGCCCAACAACATGTGTTACCGTATGAAACTTGTAACAATTGACAAAATATCATTATGCGACCAAGCATATCGGCCCGATCCACGTGCTAGGGATTTCAAATGATCGGAGAAATCGGGTGATACGAGCATGACCTATAAAACCACAAATAAGAAATAAATTACATATGTGTAACATTACATACGTAAATTTCATATTTGTGTACTCACGTGTTGTTTGAACCAAGTAGAAAACCTTTCATCCCGAGCTTTATCTCGTGCAACTTCATCAAGATGAGGTTCTCTTTGTCGTATCCATTCATTGAAGGTCCATTGAAAAGGTCGAACTTCTTCACAATTCAAGTGTAACACCCTTGAGCATATTACATGAAAGAATGTGCATAACTCCGTTATCGCATCCCATATGGGAGTCAGTATCATCCCTCGTAACGCAATAGGAAGCAATCGTTGCATAAACACATGACAATCATGACTCTTGAAGCTATAAAAGCTGTAGTCTCCCATGTTTACACAACCCCAAATATTCGAAGCATACCCGTCCGGAAACTTCAGTCTCTTCAACCATTCGCATACTTATTTTACTTGTTGTTTCGTCAAAGTGTACGGCGACTTCAGCTTCACTACTTTATTGCCTGACGTGGCAATGTGAAACTTCGATCGGTTGCAATAAATCTCTACATCCCTCCTTGCTTTTATATTGTCTTTCGTTTTTGATGTGTCCATGACAGTGTTAAAGAGATTCTCAAAGACGTTCTTCTCAATGTACATGACATCCAGGTTGTGTCAACAACGTCTTCTAATATGGCAGCTCCCAAAAGATGCTTCTCTTCACCCAATTATGAGTGATTCCGAAACCGGTAATTTTTCTATTGGTCGATCGAAACGGGGAGCCATCATAAACAGTTGGAAGATGACGGACCTGCTCCCATATTTCTTTACCGGTTAACTCGGGTGGTAGACCGGCTAACACCATAGATCCGTCCAGAAACCCTGTTCGATCACATCGGAAGGGGTGTGCACTAAGTAAATGTAACACCCTCAAATATGGAAACAACAACTAGTTTAAAATTTTCTAAATACATCAATAAATGATTCATATACGATCACAATTTAAGGTTTAACCTCAACACACACAATTTATTCTCTACATACAGTCTATAACAAGGACGGGTGCTACTAAAATCAATAATAATCACTATCTCGAAATTGCGGAAGACTTCACCAAATACTTACACTTTTGTAAAGCAAAGACTCAACTCTTCATAGTACTTCTAGAACCAAACCCCCAACTGGAACCTGATGCACATGCCGACAAATAAAAAGGTTAGGCTTGACGCCTAGTGAGCTCAAGAGTTTTCAACATATACAAATTAATCGTTTAAAAAGGAAGAATGCAATTAAAATCATAATCTTTCAAAATGATATGCTTCACTTATGAAAACGACTCGTTTACCAATAATTATGCATTTTAAACGAAAGAGACACCAAGTTAATCATTAACCTAACTAAACTGTTTTAAAGGTGTAGATCCCAACATAAAACGTTCTTTCGTAAATTTAAGTTCAACCCACAACTTGGTCAACAGGAAAATAGAGAGAGGACTCCCAATTTTATAAAGCGTGAATAAAACTTCATATGAGAGAACACCCAAACACGGATGAGGCATAATACTCGACCCATAAAATGAATAAAGTTCATACATATAAAACGTTACCGAAAACATGAATACAAAAATACAATACCCAAAACAACACCTTTCGGTGACGGGGGAGACCCGATTCCATCGAATGTGGCGGACACACAAAGTTAAGTCACGTATCTATGTTATAAGCATAACTTCAAGGATGTACAACCGTTGACATCAACCCTATCCAAGAATATTTAGTCAAGGAATGCATCAACCCTATTTATGGATCTATAGCCCAAGCATCACCAAGTTCAACCCCTATTCATGGATCTTTACCTTGGGACCTCACCATCCTTGACATGCTTGTTCATTTGGAAACTTACATCATATCACCAATGCCTATTTCCAAATTACAACTCGGGGACCGTATCCCGCATATACATGATAAACCGACCTCTATTCCTATGGATCCAAACCATTACAGTCAAAAACGTTACGTGACTCACAAGAATGACGACGCACTCAAAACATGTAGTTTCCATGAAAACGCAATTAAATGCACCATAAAACCAAAACTCCTCTTCGGGCCCATAAAACGGGACAAATGCCCCCAAGACTCATTTTAGACAAACCGAGTCAGAGCTCAACACAAATTGCTTTATCGTACCATAAATGTCGGTGTAAACAATAAAACATTTTGAACCAACGGTCATGCAACTCGACGACTAAAAGTTTGATTAACCCAAAGCACAAAGTTGGTTGAGGCAAACCATTTTCCAAATAAACTCATACTATTATATTTCCAAAAATGCCTCATGACACAATGATATGCATTTTCTCAAACGGGTATAAAAGGTCATGTACTCAAAAATGAAAATTACGTCAAAAGTTTTCAACCATAAATACTCACATTCAACCATCAAGAATCATTCCCCAACATTAAACATGAAAACCTCAACTTATACCCAAAACCCTAATCTCCATATATGAAGAAAAGGGAATATTACCTTTACCATAGATCGAATCCATCAACTATACTTCTCTAGGTCACCCACGTGAGCCACCACTACAACCTTTAAGAGAATGGAGAGGGTCTTGAATAGGGTTTGATAAAACATTAGAAAGTTGGTGATAAAGATGAAAAAGTGAAGAGATTGAGCTTAAGCTTCCATAACCTTGTTGGATGGTGAAGTATCACTTGAAATCTCGAGATATTGAGTATTAAAAACTCAAAATCAACAATGGTGGTCATGAGGTTCGGTTTAGAGAGAAAGGAGAGGCTAGGGTTGAAGGAGGTTGCAACAAATGGGATGAGATAGGAAAAATTCGAGTTTTAAAGGTCTCTGCCCCCCGACCGCGACAATGACCGGCGACTATGCCCTTGGCATTGTAGCCCGCGCCCAAGCCCTTGCGGTACCATGTCCGCGATTGTGCCACGCGATAGTGACATATGTCACTATCGTCGGGCACTGTCGCCTAAGCTGTGCAGTGCTCCGAATTCCTTCCTTTGTCGCGTTCGAAAACTCCCTATACTCCAAGGGACTTTAAATAATGATTTCCCACTAAATATCCCACCATTTACAAGATACAGAAACGTCCGGATGGCCACTACTTACCGAAATTACGGGTGTTACAATCTTCCCAACCTTAAAGAGATTTTGTCCTCGAAATCTAAATTCCCATGAGACGTTGTCCGCAGATTATATTGTCTCTACTCCACTTGCCAGAACTACCCCCATAACCTCATGATGGTCCTCACGATAAATGTCCCCTTGGGCACATCACACTTATATCCGAATGAACAATTAACTTACTACCATAGCCTTTAACCATGATACTGCGGTTGTCTCCCAACCTTTGGTGATGCATACTACCTCAAGGGTAGTTTGTGATCCCAACTCCTCACCATCCAGAAGACCTCAGATCTACATGATTCTGAATCCCAAACCAACGAGCATCATCAATCCCAAAAAACTCTCAAAATTCTTAATGATCCATTCTTGATATGATAAGGTCGTTCTTCCAAGGCGTACCCATACGTTTTCCGGATAGTTGGTTAATGTAGATTCGGGTATCACTCAATTCGGATCTACTCTAAAACCTCAAAAATTCCCCCAGTAGGATCTTTACCACATCAGGAAAACATATACACATCAATACCTAGTTACCAACATCTAATCTTCCTTTAAGTTTTACCACCGAGAGGTTAACATTTCTCAAGATTCATTGACTTCAAGAAACAAGTCGAAGCCTAATACTAAAATGGTAACATCGAAAACGTGGGCATCCCGCCCAATACTTCATTCCAGAAGTATTGTCGCATTAAGGTTGACATTTAACAGAGGACTAGTGTTCCCAATTCTTACGTCCCTAACAAACGGACCACAATAATTCCCTTGCTCACACAAGCCCATCAAGACGATATGCTAGCAACGTATATCATGACGTCTAACGGACCATCGACTCGACAAATCCAATCCAACCATACCCAGAATTATACAAGGCCTTATTCTGCAGGTTTGCCAAAGCACAAAGATCACCCCTTAGTTAATTAGGAAGGCATGAATCTATTACCTCCACTATTCATGCATGAACCGATTCATAAACCAAAATCTAAATTTTCCAAAGCTGGCCACGAGTCGGATCATCCGACGCTTCAATTCCCAAGGACTTCCCTAATCCCTCCTTACAGCTCCTTTCACGATAGAGGTTTAAATCTATAGCCCTAATGAGTTCAAGGTTTTCAACTAATATGTCAATTTAAACTTTTATAAAACTTTCAAATACATACGCTTTATAACAATTAATCGTGCGGTAAAATCCACTAACGATCACTCGATAGGTTGAAAATTGATCACCGACGCTACCCGTATAAAACCACTTCCAAAATTCGTTTGGTCAGTATTTATGTTGATAAAACGGTAATAAAAGACGTGTAGCAAAATTTACACTATAAACATGAAAATAAATTCCTGCACCACAACACGTGTAATAATGTTTGTACAACTCCAAAAGAGAATTTCACAATTTTTTACTTTAAAATTTTCCCTCTTTAACCAAAAACGTTGTGGCATAAAATTCTCAACAAACCCCATATGCATCAGTTTATTCTCCAAAGCTCGGTAGAACGATGAGAAAGCAAATAAATTTCAAATTGAGTTTAAAACTTTGATTCGCACAGATGAACATATTTGACCAAAATAGTAACTACAACGACATGAATACCTCTAACTCGTTTAATGCATTACGGAAAATTTCTAACAGTAAAATCAATAACTGAAATAACATAAATCCTTTATATGCTGACTCACACCAACAGTATAATTTAATCCAAATTCAACTAGTATATAACGATTGACATTTGTATAAAGCCCAAAGATAAATCACATAATAATGAAACTTTCCCAAAACAACATGTGAGATGACATCTATTAACAAAACTCATCAATTAACGCACGCAAAATGCATATGTACACGTTCCCAGAATTTATTTACGCGGCGCAAAATGTCGTAAGATAAGACACTATGAACCCAACTGAATTTTCATAAAACTCATTAGCGCTAAATCAAGCGGTATTAAATTTTTCATTTCCCAACAAATAAGTATAAGGCAACAATAAGTCTAAAAATGTCAAAATTCTAAAAACCACAACGTAAGATAAAGTGACCATTTTCAGCAAAACTTTTAATGAGACACGACGCCCAACAAGTTCGTAAATTTACACGTAATAAAGTTAAAACCCACGCATCTCAAAGTACACTCACGTGCCCAAAAGGTTGCAAAACTGTACAAAATAAAATTAAACACGACTCATACAGACCAAAATTCTCCAAAAATTTCCGACTTACGAACAGGGGGACAACTCTTCCTTTAAAACCCGAACATACGTGGAGGAGATCCAATGTCAAGGCTAAAAGTTCCACAGTTACTTGCCCAATATCCCAAATGACATTAAAACAAGGATCTCACAATATCCGAAAATGGTGTTAGACATGAAACGGGGATGAATAGATTTATTGATGACAAATGGTAACCACATGCAATAAAACAATTACATGCATGTTTAAACTCACGGTTTAAAATCCGACGCGTGACAATTATTTTTCAAATGTTCCACAATATAACTCTTTTTATGATTCGGGAAATATGAGAAATAATCGATGCAATTTATTTTTCTTGAAATGAAATTCGTGCATAAAATTGGTCGGCACTGACATCCCGAAATCACGCTCCTCAGTTCATATTATTGTCATCCGAATGCATCAAACATCTTAGAGCAACAATTCCACTAATTGGTTAACTTACAATTCCTCCTCGAAATAGAGTCGGTCTAATAAACTTATAGTTCTAATCCAACCAATAATTCTGACTCCAGATGATCAACTTCATGCGTCCAACACACTTAACTATCACTCCAAAGTGGCATTGCTATAGACATCAATCCTTCCTTAGCTTCCTCGCTTAGAAACTCCCTCACTACCCCAACTGTCATCATACCAAGGTAGTTCAAGTATACACATGTAGCATGTAGATTCACCATAACACTGGCCAGGTGCCATTATGAACGTACCATACATGATCATCCTTGCGACTCTCGACAAGTTTCCCGTTTCTAGCGACTCGATCAACCCTAAAATATCTTAACTTAAGGTACCTAATGCGCGATTTCACTTTCAATAACTTATAAGAACGTTAGTTTGAGTCTAGGCATCCAAAAATCAATACCTAAATCTCTCAAACTTAAGCTCTGATACCAACTTGTAACACCCTCAAATCTGGAAAATAGCAACTAATTTAAAATTTTCTAAATACATCAATAAGTGATTCATAAACAATCACAATTTAAGGTTTAACCTCAACACACACAATTTACTCTCTACATACAGTTTATAACAAGGACGGGTGCTACTAAAACTCAATAATAGTCACTATCTCCAAACTGCGGAAGACTTCACCAAATACTTACACTTGTGTAAAGCTAAGGCTCAACTCTTCATAGAACTGCTAGAACCAAACCCCCAACTGGAACCTGATGCACATGCTGACAAATAAAAAGGTTAGGCTTGACGCCTAGTGAGCTCAAGAGTTTTCAACATATACAAATTAATCGTTTAAAAAGGAAGAATGCAATTAAAATCATAATCTTTCAAAATGATATGCTTCACTTATGAAAATGACTCGTTTACCAATAATTATGCATTTTAAACGAAAGAGACACCAAGTTAATCATTAACCTAACTAAACTGTTTTAAAGGCGTAGATCCCAACATAAAACGTTCTTTCGTAAATTTAAGTTCAACCCACAACTTGCTCAACAGGAAAATAGAGAGAGGACTCCCAATTTTATAAAGCGTGAATAAAACTTCATATGAGAAAACACCCAAACACGGATGAGGCATAATACTCGACCCATAAAATGAATAAAATTCATACATATAAAACGTTACCGAAAACATTAATACTAAAATACAATACCCAAAACAACACCTTTCGGTGACGGGGGAGACCCGATTCCATCGAATGTGGCGGGCACACAAAGTTAAGTCACGTATCTATGTTATAAGCATAACTTCAAGGATGTACAACCGTTGACATCAACCCTATCCATGGATATTTAGTCAAGGAATGCATCAACCCTATTTATGGATCTATAGCCCAAGCATCACCAAGTTCAACCCCTATTCATAGATCTTTACCTTGGGACCTCACCATCCTTGACATGCTTGTTCATTTGGAAACTTACATCGTATCACCAATGCCTATTTCCAAATTACAACTCGGGGACCTTATCCCGCATATACATGATAAACCGACCTCTATGCCTATGGATCCAAACCATTACAGTCAAAAACGTTACGTGACTCACAAGAATGACGACGCACTCAAAACATGTAGTTTCCATGAAAACGCAATTAAATGCACCATAAAACCAAAACTCCTCTTCGGACCCATAAAACGGGACAAATGCCCCCAAGACTCATTTTAGACAAACCGAGTCAGAGCTCAACACAAATTGCTTTATCGTACCATAAATGTCGGTGTAAACAATAAAACATTTTGAACCAACGGTCATGCAACTCGACGACTAAAAGTTTGATTAACCCAAAGCACAAAGTTGGTTGAGGCAAACCATTTTCCAAATAAACTCATACTCTTATATTTCCAAAAATGCCTCATGACACAATGATATGCATTTTCTCAAACGGGTATAAAAGGTCATGTACTCAAAAATGAAAATTACGTCAAAAGTTTTCAATCATAAATACTCACGTTCAACCATCAAGAATCATTCCCCAACATTAAACATGAAAACCTCAACTTATACCCAAAACCCTAATTTCCATATATGAAGAAAAGGGAATATTACCTTTACCATAGATCGAATCCATCAACTATACTTCTTTAGGTCACCCACGTGAGCCACCACTACAACCTTTAAGTGAATGGAGAGGATCTTCAAGAGGGTTTGATAAAACCTTAGAAAGTTGGTGATGAAGATGAAAAAGTGAAGAGATTGAGCTTAAGCTTCCATAACCTTGTTGGATGGTGAAGTATCACTAGAAATCTCGAGATGTTGAGTATTAAAAGCTCAAAATCAATAATGGTGGTCATGAGGTTCAGTTTAGAGAGAAAGGAGAGGGTAGGGTTGAAGGAGGTTGCAACAAATGGGATGAGATAGGCAAAATTCGAGTTTTAAAGGTCTCTGCCCCCCGACCGCGACAATGACCGGCGACTATGCCCTTGGCATTGTAGTCCGCGCCCAAGCCCTTGCGGTACCATGTCCGCGATTGTGCCACGCGATAGTGACATATGTCACTATGGTCAGGCACTGTCTCCCAAGCTGTGCAGAGCTCCGAATTCCTTCCTTTATCGCGTTTGAAAGCTCCCGATACTCCAAGAGACTTTAAATAATGATTTCGCACCAAATATCCCATCATTTACAAGATATAGAAACGTCCGGGTGGCCACTACTTACCGAAATTATGGGTGTTAAAGTAACCATCTTCGATGATAGTCAAACCAACAAGATTTACCTCCATTTCTTAACTAAAACGAATCGACTGTACCCATGCAGTACGGGCAGGCTAGCTTGTCGTGCGTGCTCCAACCCGACAACATTGCGTAGGCAGGGAAGTCGCTGACGGTCCATAGAAGTATAGCCCTCTTCTCAAAATTATTCTTACGATAAGCATCATACGTAAGAGTGCCCACTGTATACAACATCTTGAGATCATCTATTAGCGGCCTAAGAAATACATCAAATTCTGACCGGGGATCTTTCTACCTGGAATGACCAATGCAAGTTTCACATATGAATCTTTCAAACTCAACCACGGAGGTAAATTGTAGATGGTAAGAAACACTGGCCAAAGTGAATACGGATTCGAATTTGAATTATTCGGGTTGAAACCGTCGGTGCATAAGCCAAGACGCATATTCCGGACCACATAAGCGAAGTCAGGATGTACTATGTCGAAATGCTTCCAACTCGCACCATCACTTGGATGTACCATCACACCCGGTTCTGTCTGATGATCCTTGTGCCAAGTCATCTCTTTAGACGTCTTCTTTGACATATACAATCTTTGAAGTCTAGGAACAATCGACAAGTACGTCATCACCAAGTTAGGGACCTTGTTTCGACCACTTGTCTTGAAACGATATTCATTGCACACTCGGCAGTGGGTCAACTCAGAATCATCCTTATAAAATAACATGCAATGGTTTATACAAGCGTCGATCTTTTGTTTTGGCAGAGCAAGCTTTTTCAAACTCTTTTTCGTCTCATAGAAGTTACCGGGTAATTTATCACCCTCGGGTAACATCTCTTTAATTATAGCAACATTACGGTTATAAGTCGTCTCAGGTACATTACATTCTTCCTTCCAATTCAACAATATCGTCGCAGCTCCTAATTTCGAGTAATTTAGATACACTCTTATCTCGGTTGCTAACCTTAACAGAGTCGGGAAAAGAGGAGCCGTATGAGGTGAAAATCTCATGTATGGTTCCCGCTCTGACTTTGATCTACTTGTCCGCACAGCGTCTTTTTTGAGAGAAGAGGTCACAGCATGGAGGAGCAGCTTCTTAATCCGCACTACAACCAATCAAAATGTTCTCCAGATCGATATATGATGCTAAACGGAGACCGAGATAGAGAGAGAGGGCCCCATAATGGCTCGTCAGTAGCTTGTAACATGTCATAAAATCCTTAGGCAGAAGGATTAGGGGTTTCTTCTTCCCATGTCATGCCATCATGTATCATGTGATCATTCACCATTTCAACATACCCTTCATTATGATCTACTACCGGAGTAGAAGATTGACCCACATCTTGATGCCCTTCATTATGGTAATAAGTTTCACCATGTGCCCACCATGTGGTATAATCAGGCATGAAACCGTGCTTCATCAAATGCAGCCTCACGTCAGTCCTTTCTTTATAGCGTAAGTTTTGACACTTCTTATAAGGGCATCTAATACGAAGCACTATCCCATCACGTGTAGGTTTCCTTTCAACAGTCCCTTCATCGGCATAGGCATAGTCCATAAAACTGTCCATTGCAACAATATAGTCGACGCTAAGAAACCCCCGACTGTCGTTCTTTCTATACATCCATCCTCTATCTGTCGACATATTCAACCACTACAACAAAGAAAGAAGTAGTTAATCGACATAATCAAGATAGAGGTGGTGTAATGGTTTGATTATTGAAAAGTCACACCGTAGGTTTAGATGAGCTTTGGATGACTTTAAAACCCTACGTGTAATGGTTTGACTATTTAAAAGTCAAACCGTAGGTGTCAACGAAGTTAGAAGTCTATTGAACACTACATGTAATGGTTTGCCTTCTTGAAAGTCAAACCATAGGTGTAGAGGAGTTTTGAATAACTCTAAAACTCTAAGTGTAATGGTTTGACTATTGCAAAGTCAAAACCGTAGGTTATAATCAAAGAAAAGTGTTTTGGAAAGTTTAAAACCCTATGTGTAATGGTTTGACTATTTAAAAGTCAAACCGTAGGTGTCAACGAAGTTAGAAGTCTATTGAACACTACATGTAATGGTTTGCCTTCTTGAAAGTCAAACCATAAGTGTAGAGGAGTTTTGGATGACTCTTAAACTCTAAGTGTAATGGTTTGACTATTGGAAAGTCAAAACCGTAGGTTTTTTAAAATTTTGGCGGCATAACGGCTATAAAATGAATATTTCCGTATATCAACCTAATGTTTGTCCAACAATTGGCAACCCAACTAAAATAAATAAATAAAATCAAGTATAATCAAATCCTAAATCATACCAAAATGTTTCCATTTTCCAACCTAATGTTTGTCCAATAATTGACAACCTAACTAATTAATATCAAAAGTTTATCAAACCAAATCATACCAAAACATTTTCACAAAAACCAAATCATAAGCTAAACTCATACAAAAACATTATCACAAGTTTATCAAACCAAAAATGGCGTTTTAATAAGCTAAAAGAACTCATATCAATTTGAATATACAATATGCTCGTATCAATTTCAATTGTTCATGGCCAAATGACTGTCGCCAAGCCATATCAACTTGCCTACCTCATAGCTCATACCTCATAACAGTTACACCTAAACTAAAACAAGTGTCAGTACTTTAAATAAATGATAAGTTACTCAATAGACAAAATTGACCTTGAATATGCAACTACCGACGAAACCTAGTTACAACCGCTATCCAAGTGACCATCATATAAAACCCAAAGGACACTCGGATATAATTTGATTACAGAGAAAGATCTTGCATATGATGGAAGTATCAAAGGTTTCTATGCTTACCTTTTCTATTGATGATGGTCCATTTTATTTTGTACCGACACACATACAAACAGATTAATCAAATCGATTATTAACATACACATACACACACACACACAGAGATTATTAATCAGATTAACACACAGACAGATTAATCAGATTAACAAACACACACACACACATAGATTTATACACACACAAAGATTATTAACAAACATAATCCCAAACAAAAAGAAATTCTTCAATTTTTGTAAAATTATTTGACTACTAGAATTCTTCTGGTTTTGAAAATCAAAATCTCAACGTTTAGGATATAATTAGGAGAGGCAAAAACTTTATAAATCAACTTAATATATAAATTTATAAAACAAAATTATATGTAATTGTTAGTAAATGTTTTCCAAATATATATCCTAACAATATATATAACTAATCTTTAGTTTTAACAAAATAAATGTTATTATTTTCATGCTATGAAAGATACATATTTATGATTCCTACCGATCGATAGCATCATATACATTAACGTCTTTTGGATTAATTTTTTTTGGCTCTAACAACTGCATATATATATATATATATATATATATATATATGTTTTCTTCTTTTTTTGGCTCTAACAATTGCACATTTTTAATAAAGAAGCCACCAAACACATACAAAGAGCACATCCGAAATAATCATGCTGCAAGATGCAAAACCCAAAGACAGGAGGCGGAATCCCAAACAAACATACACACACACACACACATATTTATACACACACAGATTATTAATCAGATACACACACATATTTATACACACATATATTAATCATATTTACCTGAACAAGTGGAGGTGGTCATCGCCGGTGGCTGTGAGAGGGACGAGGGTTGTGAGAGTTCGAGCGACAGTCGTCGCCGGTGGCTGTGGAGGTGAGGTCGTCGTCGGTGGCTGTGGAGGTGAGGTCGTCACCGGTGGCTGTGGAGGTGAGTTCGTCGCACAGAGATCGAGAGATGGAGAGATCGAGAGGTGGAGAGATTGAGAGGGACTAAGAGATCGAGAGGGACAGAGAGATCGAGAGATCGAGAGATGGAGAGATCGAGAGATTAAGAAGGAGAGACGGAGAGACGGAGAGATCGAGAGACTGAGATCGAGAGACTAAGAGATGGAGAGATTAGGGCTATATGCTCGCTTATTTTTTTTTAGAAATTTCGGAAATTCACCGACGGATTTCCGACGGGTTTTATTTTTTATTAACTAAATTACTTTTAAATTAATAAATTATTAATTAATTTATCAAATTATATTTAAATTGACTAAAATACCCCTTAAGTAACTGGACTTAACGGAAACAATTAACGACCGTTATCTTTTCCCGTTAATTCCAGTTAGATCAAGGACCAAACGTGTTATACACACACACATACATACATACATACATACATACACATATATACACCTAAAGTAACTAGACTTAACGGAAACAGTTAACGGTCGTTATCTTTTACCGTTAATTCCAGTTAGATCAGTGACCAAACGTGTTATACACACATACATACATCTATACACATACATTCATACATACATATATACATACATATATATATATATATACCCCTGAACTAACTAGACTTAACGAAAACAGTTAACGACCGTTATCTTTTCCCGTTAACGGAAACATGTACATGACATGCAGACATTTATATGCATATGACATTTATATAGACGTATGTGTTATATACATACAAGCAATACATATGTATACAATACATCTATAGACATACATACACATATACGTACACACATATATAGACATGCATGATATAGACGTATATGTGCTATATACATATAAGCAATACATATGTAAACAATACATCTACAGACATACATACACATATACATACAAGCAATACATATGTATACAATACATCTGTAGACATGCATACACACATACATAGACATGCATGATATAGACGTATATGTGTTATATACATATAAGCAATACATATGTATACAATACATCTACAGACATACACTACATATACATACAAGCAATACATATGTATACAATACATCTATAGACATACATACATACATATATAGACACATACATAGACATATATACATACATACACACATGACATAGACATGATCTATAGACATACATACTACATATCATATACATACATACATGATCACATACGTACATACATACATATTACATACATGATCACATACGTACATACATACATACTATACATACATACATGATCACATACGTACATACATACATATATACATACATACTATACATATATACATAGATACATATATGAACACATACATACATACATACATACATACACGTTATTACCGACGGAATTCTTAATGTCGTCGGTAATCCGTCGGTAATTTCCGACGGATCACCGACGGAAATCAGAAAAAATTATTATTTATTAAATTATTAAATTTACCGACGGATTTAAATATTTAAAGAAACAAAAATAAAATAATTTTATATCCGTCGGTGATCCGTCGGAAATATATATATTTACCGACGGATCACCGGCGGATGGTCTATCCGTCGCAAATATTATTTTTCCGTCGGTGTTCCGTCGGTAATTACCGACGGATAACGTCCGTCGGAAATTATTGGTCGGTGATAAGAAAATTTCTAGTAGTGAGGTTGTTAGCGCACAGATCTATTGGATTCAAGATCATCCAATCTGAAGATCCAATCTGAAGCTAATGCCGGAAATTCAACTCTTAATATTAGTCTAATGTCGTTTGTAATAAAATGTCAAAGTTTAGTTTTTAGTATTTTATTAATATTCCTAAATATCTAGATATTACTTTAGATATTAGATATTATTTAGATATTAGTTTTTGTTATCAAGTTGATGGAAGTGTGTCAAGAAAGCTATCTTAGAGAACAATCAAATCACACATACACACACTAACGTTGAAAATCAGAGAGAACATCGAGAGCTTTAAACCGAACATACATCAATCCTTGTAATCCATTGATTATTAATCAAACAGGTTGGTAATCGTATATGTTGTTGTTTTGATAAGAACTTGATATTATTGTGGACCGACAATTGATATCAGAGCCTGAAAAACAGATTCAAATCAAGTTTTTAAAAACTCGACTCTATGTTCTTCATTTCAAAATCATTCTTAAGTTTTAGTGTGTTTTAGGTGTTGAAATCGATCAGGTTGTGATCGATTTGTGGTCTAGATAATTTAGGTGTTGTTTAATTTCATTATAGAGCTTCAATCGATTCAAATTTGGGATTTTGTTGCAAAACAGTTCACGAGTTTAACTTACTGTTCCATCGATTGATTTTCAAAAAGTGATTTTTATTGAGATCAAGTGGTTACAATATTTTCTAGAAGTGTTAGAGGTCAATTTGCTAGAATTTGGGACTGCTAATTGTTGAAAAATCAAGGTTATTTGAGCAAATCAGATTGATTTTCGAAGAACAAGGACGAACTAGCGCAAAGTTTAAATTCGCGCCAGTTCATAGTCAGATTTGCGCCATCAACACATCGCACAAAACGTCCTTTCGCGCGATCAACTGTTCGCGCAAAACTTCATTTGCGCCAGCTTCGACTCGCGCAAACCTTCATTGCGCCAACAACTTTTAGCGCAAAGTTCTCTTTTGCGCCATCAACATCTCGCACAAAAGTTCTTTCGCGCAACCTTCGACTCGCGCAAACCTCAGTTTGCGCCACGTATATCTCACGCAAAGTTCATAACGCAAAGTTGATCTCAAGTTCACTTTTGCGCTAACACCTCATAACGCAAAGTTACTTTTACGCCAGACTCTCATCGCGCAAGTTTGATTTTTGCGCCACCTTCTCAAAGCGCAAAATTTGCCTTTTGCGCCAGTACCAGACTTAGTCTTTTTCAAAATGACTTCAAGAGAAGCACTAGCAATCGGAACTGACTCAAAGCCACCAGTACTCTTCAGGGGAGAGTATGAACAGTGGAAAGATCGATTCATGGACTTCATTGAAAGACATGTTGGGTGAATTCATCAGGAAATCGATAGAAGAGGGAGTTATGGCACCAGTTCATGAGACTCGTACTGAGGGAAATGTGGCAATAGAGTTTGAACTTAAGTATCATGAACTAGAAGGTGATAACCTAAATAGAGCAAAAGGTGATAGGTTAGCAAAGTCTTATATTCTTCAAGGCATTCCAAATGAAATATACATGAAGATAGACAGCTATAAGGCCTCAGGCAAACAGATGTGGGATCAGCTAGAGAAGATGATGCTAGGTTCAAAGGTTGGGAATCGGCTCAAGATATCCAACTGTCTAAACAACTATGAAGAATTCAAAGGCAGAGTTAGAGAGTCTCTAGAAGAAACATACGACAGGTTTGTGACCTTGCTAAATGAATTAAGCAAGAATAAGGTCACTAAATCACAGATAGAGCTTAATGTCAAATTCCTCAGCATTCTCCAGCCTGAATGGAAGAGATTTGCCAGACAAATGAAGCAAATCAAGGATCTAAACGAGATTCCACTTCTAGCCAAGCAACAGGAGGCTGGAAAGGCATTGATGGCAGAAGATGAGTACTGGCTTGATCAATCAGAAGATGAGAATGAAGAGAAGGATGAAACGGCTCACATGTGCTTAATGGGCAAGCTGGAATCAGAAGCTGAAGCTGATTCCGATGACGATGACAATGACGAGGTATGTGATTTCAATCAATCTGACTTCTTAAATCAAATGCATGCCATGTTGACTAAACTCGAAGAGTTAGAGTCAAAGCTTAAGCGAGAAAAAGGTGTTATCAATGACAAAAACCAATCAATACAGAAACTTAGCGAGGATATTGCTGAGAAGAAAGTATTGATTGAGACAATGCATAAAAACTTTGATAACTGCGCTAAAGAAAAGACAATAATTCTCAAAAAAAATAACTGAAACAAATTCTAAATTGAGAAAAAGTGAGTTTGATTTCAAAGAGCTTACGAAAATGTATTCTTCGTGTACCAAAGAAAACGAATCCTTACTTGAAAAATTAAAAGCTTTGGAAGAGAAGTTATACAAAATGGGTCAAACTGAACAAACCATTCATCTGAACAAACCCAAAGAGGAAATAGAGAGTTGGGGACTCGGTTACCAGAATCCTCATTACCTTAAAAATGCTAAATCTGAAGTGCCTGCACTTTATGATTTTACTTTTATGAAACTAGCTTGACGAATTCCTGAGCTTAAAGTTTTCTGGACTGGACTGTCAAAAGAGGATGAAGCCAAGGAAACAGAAAAATGAAAGAACACATCTAATGTTCAACTTCCATTTCGTTATGCGAAGCTGAATAATAGTTATAATGATGATCCAATATATCAAAAAAATCTCTTTCAAATGACTTCTTTCAGAGTTATTCTGTCAAAAAAATGGAGGCGAAGCCTATTAAAGGTAAACTATATGTCCCTCCTCTCGTTTTGGAAAGTAAAATTTCTGAACTTGAGACTTATTTAATAGATGAAAGACTTTTGATTGATATTGAAAAAAAAGTTTTTTCATCTGTGCTTACGAGTTCTGTTCTTTCTAAATCATCAAAGGCTTCAAAATCTGATGATCTGTTTGCTTTAGTTAATGGAGGGTTTGATTTTCTAAACTCCGATGGTGTTTTAGATGATTGTATTGATCAATTTGATTTTCATGCAAAACTTCCTAACCATTCATCTTTTGTTGTGAAATCCTTGGGAAAAACCAGTATGTTTGTAAAAAGTGCAAAATCAACGAAAGTTGATAAATCAGTTTCTACAAAAGCTAAGAATGCTAATGGTATGAATAACAAATCTCAGCATTCACAGAAATCGATCACTACTGGTAAGCCTAAGAAGATGCATTCGTTTGTTGCTCAAAAGTCTAACTCACAAGTTTCAGATGTTTCAGATCTGAGCAAGAAAAGGATAGGAGTTAAGTCTGAATGGCAACCAAAACAGAAGATATACGAGAATGCAAAATCTTTTTCAAGTGTTAATTGTAATAAGACTATACCTAGTAAAGATATTTTGAATGCGAATGTTGCTACTATTTTGAAACCAAAATTTGTCGTTTATCGCAAGAAATATTCTATGAAGCAATTATTCGAGTCATCTTTATCTGCTAGAAAGTTTTCCAATTATTATAGACATGTTTATGCTTCTCGTAAAGATTCTGATGTTTGGTTTGGAACTTATCATGTGCACTCTAATCATACTAATTCTTCATTTGATTCTAAAATGAAAAGTGGACTCAAATTCAAATGGGTACCAAAATCCTGTGCTAACACTGTAGGACCCATCTTTAAGTGGGTACCTAAACCCCTTGTTCTGTAATTTCTTTTGTGCAGACCCGTCATATGTGGTACTTGGATAGCGGCTGTTCCAAGCATATGACAGGGCAGAAAGAGATGATGTCTAATTATACAGATAAATATTGTGGGACAGTTAGGTTTGGCAACGACCAATTTTCACCAATACTGGGATATGGTGATATGGTACATGACAAAGTCACAATCAAGAAGGTGAGCTATGTTGAAGGCTTAAGACACAACCTGTTCAGCATAGGCCAGTTCTGTGACAAAGGCTTAGAGGTCAATTTCAAAGCCAAGAGGTGTTCTGTTCGCACTGAAGAAGGCAACGAACTCTTGGTTCGCACTCGAAAGTCCGACCTCTACACAATCAATTTGTCAAACGTCCAGACTGACAAGCAGGTTTGTCTACTCTCTAAAGCCTCGATGCAGCAAAGCTGGCTATGGAATCAACGACTCTCTCACCTCAACTTTCGGTACATTAACAAACTTGTCAGTGGGAAGTTAGTGAAAGGACTTCCAGAGCTCAAGTACGAAAAAGAACACTTATGTGCAGCGTGTGAAAAAGGAAAGATGAAGAGAGCTCCACATAAACCAAAGCCTGAACTGAGTACAAGCGCTCCGTTAGAGTTGTTGCATATGGATCTCTGTGGTCCGATGCGAACGCAAATTCTAGGCGGAAAGAAGTACATACTAGTTATCGTGGACGATTATTCGCGATACACTTGGGTCAAATTTCTACGTTCAAAAGATGAGACACCTGATGTTCTCATTACATTCATGAAGACGACCCAGGTGAATCTGCAGAAACCAGTCAAGTTTCTCAGAACTGACAACGGCACAGAGTTCAAGAACAAAAAGGTTGAAGAATATCTCGAATCTGTCGGGATTTCACATCAATACTCTGTTGAACGTACGCCTCAACAGAATGGAGTGGTCGAAAAAAGAAATCGTACGCTAGTCGAGGTTGCTCGTACTATGCTAAGTCAATCTGACTTACCTCTATTTTTGTGGGCTGAAGCCGTATCGACTGCGTGTTACACTCAGAATCGATCCATGATACACCACAGATTCAAGAAGACTCCTTATGCTTTAATCAACAACCGAACACCAACAATCAAATATTTTCATATATTTGGGTGTAAGTGTTTTGTGCTAAACGACAGAGAGAGTCTGAACAAGTTCAGTGCTAAAGCGGATGAGGGCATCTTCATTGGTTATTCCTCTACATCTAGTGCATACCGTGTATACTTGAAGAAGTCAAAGAATGTTGTCGAAAGCGTCAACGTTACTTTTGATGAAGATATGGCTTCTGAACACGTCTGTTCAGAACCCGTGATAACAGGAATACTAGCTTCTTGGGAAATCAGTCCAGAACTTGTGTCTCAAACGAACAAATCAGATGGAGCATCAACGTCTACTAATCATTTATCTGATTTAGATTTATTATTTGAACTGTTTTATGATGAATTTCTTGGATCTAATGTGAAGAAATATGTTGTGGTTGACAGGATGGAAGACTCAACGACTACTCATCGAACCATTTCATATATTTCTACTGAATCTGACTCCACGATTCAACAAGAAGTTCAAGTTCAAATGCCAACTCCGACAGTTGAAGCTGTGATCAATAACGAAGCTACAGAACTTGCTGAATCAGTAGGTTGTTCTATACGGACGGATCTACAGCCTCTCCAATCTGTACCTACTGAGACTTCTGCACCTACTACTTCAACTGAACCCCCCATTCCTTTTTATATTGATCTATCTACATATAATCCACTGCCTCATGAACACAAATGGACCAAAGAGCACCCGATAAGCCAAGTCATTGGTGATCCATCAAAACCGGTGCAAACTAGGTCTACTTCAATGAATATGTGTATGCATGAATCCTTTCTGAGCAAGATCGAGCCTACACGCGTATCCGAGGCTCTTGCCGATTCAGACTGGTGACTGCAATGCAAGAAGAGCTGAATCAGTTCGAAGCACTTAAAGTCTGGAGACTCGTACCCAAACCTCAAGGAAAAACTATTATCGGTACGAAATGGGTTTTCAAAGTCAAGAAAGATGAAGATGGTATTGTTATCAGAAATAAAGCAAGACTTGTTGCCAAGGGATATAGGCAAGAGGAAGGAATAGACTACGACAAGACATAAGCTCCTGTGGCGCGTTTAGAGGCGATTCGAATGTTTCTAGCCTACGCAGCCCACAAGAACTTCACGGTCTTTCAAATGGACGTGAAGACAACATTTCTGTATGGCATTCTCAAAGAAGAAGTCTACGTCTCGCAGCCTGAAGGTTTTGTCAATCAAGAGAAACCAAATCATGAATACGTTCTCGACAAAGTACTTTATGGACTGAAACAAGCTTCTCGCGCCTGGTATGAGGTATTATCTAAATTTTTGGTCAAGTCAGGTTTTACAAAAGATACAGTCGATACCACTTTATTCCTGAAAAAGGACAAAGGCGATATCATTCTAATTCAAATATATGTGGATGATATTATTTTTGGCTCTACTAATCCTAAATACTGTAAGAATTTTTCAAACCTTTTGGTGTCACTTTTTCAGATGAATATGATGGGAGAGATGAATTTCTTTCTCGGATTACAAGTCAAACAATTTTCAACGTGGATTTTTATCAATCAATCTAAATACATTCTTGATATTCATTCGGAAGTTCAAAATGGAAAATTGCAAACCGATTGGTACCCCGATGGCACCTGGTACTAAAATTGGCATCAATCCTTAGGGAAAGGTTGTTGATGCTAGGACTTACAGAGGGATTGTGAGTCCGTGATCGTTACCAGATAATCAAACAACAAACAAATAGATGATCAACCAACCTGATTCGATAACAAACGATGATTACAATGGTTGATGTTCTTGATAAGCTTTCTCTCTGTTTTCTCTCTTTTCTCTCTGGATCACTATATCGGTCGATGTGTGTTGTGTGTATGTTGTGTCCTGACCGATATGAGATATATGATATCTCAGCTTACTCAACACACTACCTAAAAAAGTTGTAATATAAACTAATATTAAACTAAATAATATCTAAACTATAAACTAATATAATAACTTAAACTAAATATCTAAATTATAATATCTAGATATTTAGGATAACAATAAAATACTAAAAATGAACTTTTGACATTTATTACAAACTGACTTTTAGACTAATGTCGAGAGAGACTTTTCGGGCTTTAGGTTTAGATTGGATCTTCAGATTGGATGATCTTGAGTCCAATAATCTGTGTGCTAACAATCTCCCCCTTTGGATCAAGATCATTACTAAAAAGATTTAGCAATTCAGTCTTCTCTTTCAGCTCAGAAGATTCAACCTTATCCTTAGTCTTCAACAAGTAGCAATCTTCCGAATATATGTAGATAAACTCTTTTTCGAATGATGGGAAGAAATTATCTTCAGATTTAGTTCAGAATGTTGTAGCAACGTATCTTGAAAGAAAATTTCTTTCAAATCTGCATGTCTTCAGAATACTTCCTTTTGAAGAATTTAATCTTGGATGTGATTCTTGAAACATGTGATCTTTGACATTTCTTTGCCATTTCTTGTGTAGTCATTCTCCCCCTTTTTGATGAAAAGTGCAACGACTTCATCAAAACTTTATGTTGACAAGAAATGTCTTGCATATAAAGCCCCTGATTCGTCAATTCATAAGATATTCATCTAGATCTTTGCAAATCTAGACAAAATAGTCATGTAACACCTGAATCAATAAATGAATCAGTTAAAATGCCTGTCAGTAACACGAAGTCACTGATGAAGGAGCTTTTTGATGTTCACCCCTCCACGTCTTCCATTCAATCATCGAAACACCACAAAGGTATCTTCTATAAACGTTACGACAAAGAAACAAATTCCTTGTGTGTTCGTGCTTGTGATAGAAAGAATTAAGCACGGATGATTGCTTATAGGCTCAAAATTGTGTAAACCACTAAGACAACAGTAAGTTAAGCACAGACTCAATGTGCATGAGTGAAGTGCGAAGGTGGGGCAGACTTCCTTCTTTTCAATATCCAGATTTTCCAAATGAAAATCAGATAGTAAATGTGCTGCTTCCCCTTTAAAAATGAAACATTTTCCTTTTAAGAAGAAAATGAGTAGTTGGTGAGGTTTGATCAAGAGTTGGCATGGGCTAGTTGCCTTTTTCAATAATGATCACCAAAGAATTGTGAAACATTAGAATTGTGGCTGCCCGACTCAGAAAAAGTTGGTGCAGAGTTCTGATATTCTTTTAACTCTGTTCTCACACCCTCTTTCTTTTAAACATTAAGTTAACTCTTTTTCTATTTAACTGATCACCCAATCCACACTCATTTCTTTTCGACTTCTTACACTCAATCACTAAGGATTAACTTCTTGGGTAGGAAACACTGGTTAACGTGTATCCGTAGAAGTTGTGTTAAGTCCTAGCACAATGAAATCCGATGTTTTCTATGATGCATATGATGCTCAATTTGGTTTAACTATTTCAGTTAAAGCACAAGGTAGATCTTGAAAACATTTAAAGTCACACTTCCAATTCATGAAATCGGTTTAAGATTCGGGAAGTGGTTTGAACATTTACGAACAATGTTTTCCAATGATTGAAAGTTATCCTTCTTTCAACCATATATGAGATTAAGATAAAGGATTATACCTTTACGTGCGATCTTACATCTCATGAAGCTAAGCTTAAAGTCATAAAGATATGATCGTGTAAGCTTCTCTCAAAAATTCTGCAAAAGTCTTAAGTCAAAGTCAAAGCAACTTTATTCACTTGAATTTAAAAGACAAAAAGCAGTAAAACAATTTAAAGTACGAGTTCTGATCAGAAATAATCAGAAGTCATATCTAAACTCCTTTGAGTTGTAAAACTCCCCCTAAAATCATGCATCACAAAAGTTTGACATTAAAAAGGTAAATGCAGAAATTAGTGAGTCTTCTCCTTGAATTAATAATGATCGTCTTTGCAGTGTCTTCTCTCACTCCCCCTTTGATCATGAACAAAATAGAAATGTGCAGATATCTTGCGGAAAATGACGAAAATGATGAAAATTTTACAATAAGAAACTTTAATAGGTAATCACTGATTATGTCTTAAGATTTAGCATACCAAGCTTAGAGACAAGAAAATTGAATCTCTTTTCATCTAGGGGTTTGGTAAACAAATCTGCAAGCTGATAATCAGTTTTTACAAAGTAAAGTTCAATTGTTCCTTTTTCGACATGATCTTTTATAAAATGATACCTGACATCTATGTGTTTGGTCTTGGTGTGTTGAACAGGATTCGCTGTTATCGCGATGGCGCTCTTCGAGTCACAGTATATCGGGATATGGTTGAAATGAAAACCATAGTCTCGCAGTTGAGTTCTCATCCACAAGACCTGAGAACATCAGCTAGCAGCAGCTACATATTCTGCTTCGGTCGTTGAAGTTGAGACACATAATTGTTTCTTCGAGGCCCAACTGACGAGTTTATCTCCGATGAACTGTACATGACCAGACGTGCTCTTCCTGTCTAACATGCAACCAGCATGATCTGCATCTGTATATGTTGTTAGTTCAAAACTAGTATCTTTAGGATACCACAGACCAAGATCTGCAGTCCCCTTCAGATACCTAAAAATGCGCTTAACGGTAGACACATGGGATTCTTTAGGATTAGCCTGATATCTTGCACATAAACATGTTGAAAATATTATATCTGGCCTACTCGAAGTAAGATACATTAAAGAACCTATCATCCCTCTGTAAGTCCTAGCATCAACAGCCTTTCCCGAAGGATAGGTGCCAACTTCAGTACCTGGTGCCATTGGGGTACCAATCGGTTTTGAAATTTCCATTTTGAACTTCCGAAGAATATCCATAATGTATTTTGATTGATTGATAAAAATCCCAGTTGAAAATTGTTTGACTTGTAATCCGAGAAAGAAATTCATCTCTCCCATCATATTCATCTGAAATCTTGACACCATAAGGTTTGAAAAATTCTTACAGTATTTTGGATTAGTAGAGCCAAAGATTATATCATCCACATATATTTGAATTAGAATGATATCGGCTCTGTCCTTTTTCAAGAATAAAGTGGTATCTACTGTACCTTTAGTAAAACCAGACTTGACCAAAAATTTAGATAATACCTCATACCAGGCGCGACGAGCTTGCTTCAGTCCATAAACAGCTTTGTCGAGAATGTATACATGATTCGGTTTCTCTTGGTTGACAAAACCTTCAGGCTGTGAGACGTAGACTTCTTCTTTGAGAACTCCATACAGAAATGTTGTCTTCACGTCCATTTGAAAGACCGTGAAGTTCTTGTGGGCTACGTAGGCTAGAAACATTCGAATTGCCTCTAAACGCACCACAAGAGCATATGTCTCGTCGTAGTCAATTCCTTCCTCTTGCCTATATCCTTTGGCAACAAGTCGTGCTTTGTTTCTGATAACAGTACCATCTTCATCTTTCTTGATCTTGAAAACCCATTTCGTACCTATGATGGTTTTACCTTGAGGTTTGGGTACGAGTCTCCATACTTTAAGTGCTTCGAACTGATTCAGCTCTTCTTGCATTGCAGTAAACCAGTCTGAATCGGCTAGAGCCTCGGATACGCGAGATGGCTCGATCTTGCTCAGAAAGGATTCATGCATACTGTTATCACAGATTAATCTAGTTGATATTTTAACACACAAACACAATAATGATCAAGAGATAATAAGATCAGAATAACATACCAATCCCTTGAATAAACAGTTAAACCTTGTGTGTTCTTGATACCCTTGAATACAGAGAAAATAGGATTGCCTCTCAAATATGAATAATGTAATTATCAAAGGTTAACCTAAAAACTAATTAAACAAAACATTAAATACCTAGGACATATGGGCTTTAAGCTTAATGGGCTTTCTAATAGGCTTGAGCCCAACTAATAATAAAACTATTAACTTATTATAATGATGGTCACCAAAGAATGTGAACCAATCAGATAATGTGGCTGCCCGGCTCAGAAAGTGGTTTGGTGCAGAGTTTAATATTCTTTTACTCTGATCTCTCACCCTCTTTCTTTTAATGCTCACTTCTAACCAATCTCTCTTTTCCATTTTACCTCTTCACACACCATCACTCAATTTTTTTTACCCCTCTCCCCTCAATCACTCAGGGTATACTTCCTGGGTAGGAAACACTGGTTATCATGAATTCATGGAAGTTCTGTTAAGCTCTCACACTGAATCCCATGAATGATCCTAAAAGTATGTGCTGTTCAACAGTCTTTTGTACATGAAAGGACAAATAAGCACATAGTTACATGAAGAATAAAAATTTGGAGAAGTCAAAACATTTGTGTTTGACGATGCAATTCTCCCCCTCAAACTAAAAGTGGTTGGGAATAAGCTCATATCAATTTGTCATGAAGAATAATATGCTGGAGAATCAAAAACGAATGTTGTTTATATGAACAATATATAAACATATTTTCAATGAAAGCACATGAAATGACGTTTGATTCAATCAACAGTGAATACAAAGAACGTGAGTATTACCATAGAAAGATTTAACTTTTGATACATGGTAATAACAAAGTCAAATAGAATGTTCTGAACCGTTATGTGTATGAATACTTGACAAAGTATATTGACAAGATAAAACGCAAGTATTTATCTTTAAGAACACACGGTCAGATAATCTTTTAAAATCACAGATATTCTCCCCCTTAACTGATAATTTTTTTTTTGGATTAAACAGGAAAAATAAAGCACTGAAGTGCGGGTTCTAATCTGATGTGATTAGAAGCCAATGTCACTTGAACAAACCTGCATAAAAAAAATTATGGTAATCATTTGTGAAAATGATTCCGCTATCGTTAGCAACAGTTGAAGAATACAACACAAGATTTGGATTTAGAATACTCCCCCTTGAATCATGAGTCAGGTCTAAGACATGTTCAACATACCAAGTTTGTTGATTAGAAATTGGAATCGCTTTTCATCCAACGGCTTGGTGAAAATATCAGCTAACTGGATGTCAGTTTGAACAAAATGCATTTCAATGTCACGTTTTTCTACATGATCCTTGATGAAGTGATAACGTACATCGATATGCTTGGTCTTCGAATGCTGTACCAGGTTAGCAGTTATGGCGATTGCGCTCTTAGAATCACAATAAATAGGAACACGCTGGTAGTTGTATCCAAAGTCCCTTAACTGTGTCTTCATCCAGAGTACTTGAGAACAACAGCTAGCAGCAGCTACGTATTCAGCCTCGGCAGTGGATGTTGAAACACAGTTTTGTTTCTTTGAAGTCCAACTTACAAGTTTGTCACCTATAAACTGACATGACCCAAAGGTGCTTTTCCGGTCTAGCTTACATCCTGCATGATCAGCATCTGTAAAGGCAGTTAGTTCAAAACAAGAATCCTTTGGATACCAAAGGCCTAGATTAGGAGAACCTTTGAGATATCTAAGGATTCGCTTAACAGTAGTTAAGTGCGACTCTTTAGGATTAGATTGATATCTCGCACAAAAGCATGTGACAAACATTATATCTAGGCGACTGGCAGTCAGATAAAGTAAAGAACCAATCATGCTACGATACACCTTTTGATCAACAGGTTTCCCGGAGGGATCTGGGTCTAAGAGTGTACCAGTAGCCATTGGTGTTTTCATGACTGAACTATCTAACATATTGAACTTTTTCAAAATATCTTTTATGTATTTAGCTTGATTAATAAATATGCCGTCGGGTAATTGCTTTACTTGTAAACCAAGAAAGAAGTTCAATTCACCCATCATCTACATTTCAAACTTTGTTTCCATTATCTTTGAAAAGTTCTTACAAAATTTCTGATTTGTCGACGCAAATATTATGTCGTCAACATAAATCTGAATGAGAATCAAGTCATCACCTTGCCTTTTAAGAAATAAGGTTGTATCTACTGTACCTTTCTTGAAACCAGAAGCTATGAGGAATTTAGTGAGAGTTTCATACCAGGCTCGCGGTGCTTGTTTAAGACCATAAAGCGCTTTATCTAAAAAATAGACATGATCAGGGTGATGAGGATCAACGAAACCTTTAGGTTGAGCCACATAGACCTCCTCATGCAGAACGTCGTTCAGGAAAGCTGACTTTACATCCATTTGATAGACTATAAAGTTTTTGTGCGCTGCATAGGCTAGAAATATTCTGATGGCTTCGATCCTTGCAACCGGGGCGAATGTTTCGTCATAGTCAATGCCCTCTTGTTGACAATACCCTTTTGCGACCAAACGAGCTTTGTTTCTCACAACTACTCCGGCTTCATCTTTCTTATTTCTGAAAACCCAATTTGTTCCTATAACAGATTTACCGTGAGGTAGTGGGATCAAGCGCCATACCTTGTTCCTTTCAAATTGTAGAAGCTCGTCTTGCATAGCAGAAATCCAGAAGGGATCACGTAGAGCTTCAGATGCTTTCTTTGGTTCTAAGGAACTAAGGAAGCTTGAAAACATGCATAAGTTGGCTGTTGCTGACCGTGTTGTGACACCAGATTGTACGTCACCTATCACGTTGTTTAGGGGATGATCCTTAGTCCAACGATGTGTTCTTGGTAATGCCTCAACTGTTTGTTCCGTATTTGACGCATCGTTGTCATCATGCACGGCAGGTTGCTCCATAGATGTACTCGGGACATCTTGTACTGGTGTTTCTGATACTGAAGCTTTTGGGCTAGCAGTTGAAGTGCTCGGGACTTCGTTTCCAGAAGAACTATCTGTAGAGACAGATTCAACATTAGAAGAGTCAGAAACTAACTTTGTAGTCGTACCTGATGGAGATGAAGGTTCAGTGACTTCTTCGGAAGGTCCAGACATGTCTTCAGAAGTGGTAGGGACCTCCGAGCTTGTTATTGATGTAGATATGCCTTTATCAAAGTCTGCACATATATCATCAAAGGCATCAATAAACAATAAATCTAACTCAGATGAAGTAGAGTTAGAGTTTGAACAACTGGATCCTTTAGTAGTTGGTTCTATTCTGGATGGAATAGAAGCTTTGTCCTTACGACCGAGTTCTGAATTGTTGTGTCCAGAAGTCCTTGTAGAATTCTCATCAAAGGAGACATTCATGCTTTCAACAACCGTCTTGGTTCGGATAATGTAAATTCGATAAGCTTTGGATGTCAGAGAGTATCCAACGAGATATCCGTCATCCGCTTTCTTATCAAATTTTGATAATCCTTGACGCTCTTTAAGTATGTAACACCTGCAACCGAAAACACGAAGGAATTTGATGTTAGGTGTACGATTGTTGATTAACTCATATGTTGTCTTATTAAATCGCTTGACCACAATGGTACGGTTCTTAGTAAAACATGTTGTAGCGACTGCCTCGGCCCAAAGGTACATGGGTAGATATGAATATGCAAGCATAGTACGAGCTGCTTCAACAAGCGTGCGATTCTTCCGTTCAACAATGTCGTTCTTCTGTGGAGTGTAGGCTGCGGAGAAGTTGTGTGAAATCCCCACAGAAGTAAGATAACTCTTCAGGGTGTCATTCTTGAACTCCGTGCCATTATCGCTGTGAATGGTTCGAACTGGCAATTGAAGACGTACTTGGATGCGCTTGATAAAAGCGATGATCAATTCTAGCGCATTTGACTTGTTGCGAAGAAACTCGAGCCATGTATACCTTGAGTATTCATCTATCATTACCAACACATATTTCTTTCCGTTGTTTGATGCGGTTCGCATTGGGCCACAAAGGTCCATATGAAGGAGTTCCAGTGCATATGAGGTTCATGATTCAGATTTGGACTTGAATGAGCTACGCTTCATTTTGCTCAACTCACATGCGGAACAGAGTGAGTCTTTTTCGAACCACATTTCTGGTAGACCTTTGACCAGACCTTGTCTTTGTAGCTTCGCTATAGATCGGAAATTTTGATGAGACAAGCGTCGATGCCACATCCACGATTGTGCTTTAGAAGCTTTGGCTAGTAGACATACTGGACGTGTGGCAGACAGTGTAGGAAAATTTACGTAGTATAGATTTCCATGGTGCTCAGCTTTGAAGACTTCGTAACCATCGGGATCCTCTAGATAGCAATGAGTGGTTGTGAAGCGGACTTGATATTTCATGTCACAGAAGTGACTGGTACTAAACAAATTGTGATCAAGTCCTTCAACATATATCACTTTTTGAATCTTCACAACACCGCTATTAAGCATTCCATATCCTCTGACGTGGCCTTCGACTTTAGAATTGGCAAATCTAACTGCTCCGGCAGGCTTCTCCACATAGTTATGCAAGAGGTGCTTGAATCCTGTCATGTGGCGTGAACATCCGGAATCTATTACCCACAATCGACAGGCCTGCAAAAGAGACAATTAGTTTTGCTTAGGCACCCATATCAGGATGGGTCCTTCGCGGTTAGCATCAAGCAACTCAGAAATATCATCTGGTTTGACTTTCACTCTCCATTCATAACGCGGTTTTGGAACCCATTTCCAAACCATCTTAACATTTAATTCCTAAAAGTGGTTTTTAGAAGTAGGATTGGCAACCTTAGCTCGATACACTTTGGGTTGTGCGGAAGAATTAGAATTAGAATTAGACTTAAGGTTCAGTTTAGCTTTTCTCTTATTCTGTTTGGACTTTGGAGGGGAGTAGTATTTGAATGAGTTATCCCAGCAGTGTTTGCAAT
The DNA here is from genome assembly GCA_954870635.1 of Arctium minus. Lineage (NCBI taxonomy): Eukaryota > Viridiplantae > Streptophyta > Magnoliopsida > Asterales > Asteraceae > Arctium > Arctium minus. Next base: position 152,493,766 of record OX941081.1, read on the forward strand.
ATAGATTCTTTCGAGCAAAATTCATAAACTTAGATTTATCAGAACAAACCTTACATTCATGTGCATCAAAAGAATTACTTTTCAAAATAACACTGTCTGAAGTACAACTATTTGAAGCAAAAGTTTCACTAGATAACCTATCATTCTTATTCAAACTACTATCTTTATTCTTCTTACTCTTCCCAACTCCATTTCCTTTTATATCTGAAACAGAAACAAGAACCTTGTTAGTCTCTAACTTAGAAGGTGGTTCTTTTCTAGTGCTCTTTGAAGTCTTGCCCTTTTTAAAAATACTCGGTGGATATTCAGGACAATCAGAGTAAACAACTGAAGGTTTTGTAAGAGCATCAAATTCTGGATTGGTTCTTACCTTCTAACTTGGATCATTGAACATTTGTTTATCATTTGAAGCATTTTTAAACAAAGTAATTTTCAAATCATTGATCTCAGTGCAAATCTCTTGATTTACTTTTAAAGACTTTTCTAGTTTATGTTTGAGATCAAAGTTTTCATCTTCAACCTCATCAAGAGACTGTTGCAACCTATCGATTTGCTTCATCAATTCAGATGTATTATCCTTCACAGAATTTGACCCCTTTAAATCAGAAACAGGATCAGAGTCTAAAGCATTCATCATTTCAGAGAATATCTCTTCAGTCATGGACGCAATAAACTCCGTTTTATCATTTTGAACACAAGATTCATTCGTGATAGCAGTTTCTTCTTCAACCTCTTCAACAAGTAAAGGTTTAGAAGCAATGGGATATGAGACTGATGGTATAGTAGATGGATCAACATCCGATTCATACTCATCATATTTGCATGCAGTCTCAGGTGGAACTATGTTGGTGCTTACTGATTCTTTGGAAGGTGTGGTAAATAGTGATTCAAACTCAATAAATTCGATCTTTCGAGTCTCATAGCTTTTATTCAAATCACCACATGTAAAACCAACTGATTTAAAAAGATTTTGAGAATCAGTGTCACCAGACTTGTTCTTTCCCATTTCTTCTCGACCTTTGGTCTCTTTAGAAGGTTTAGGAGAACTTGCTTCAACAAAAGTAGCACGAATGTCAGGAATGGTTCTGATTGCGAAGCCAAATTTATCAAAGTTATATACGTGCTCTGGTGCTTTTTTCAAAATTTCGTTAGTTGGCACACCCAAACCTGGTTTTAGTTTATAAAACCTTTCGTCTTGAAGTTTATTGGTCAACAGATTTAATGTTTGCTCAGTCTGACCTCATTTCATATTAATATCCTCTAGTTACTTGATTTTGGTGAAAGCTTCATTTCTTTCTTTATAACAAACTTCAAATTTGATTTGAAACTCACCCTTTTCAGCATTAAGATTCACAAGATCTATTTCTAAACCAGATATTTTTTTTTAGAGACGCTTTTTCAGCTTTTAAATCATCCTTTTCCTTTTCTTTTTCTTCCACAACAACTTTTAATATAGCATTTTCATCACGAAAGCTTAAGACAGATTGATGTGCAGAGCTAAGTTTACCTTTTAGTAAAGCAATTTCATCTTTCATACCATGTATTTGGGCCATTAAAGATTCAATAAGTTCAGAATTGTCACTTACCTCAGAGTTTGCATCTTCGGATTGTGTCTCAGAGTCTCCATCGTCACCATCCAGCTTTGCCATATAAGATACTTGGGTGAAGTGCGCTTGCTCCTCGTCATCGGAACTTTGGAACAACCAGTTTTCTTCTTCAGCCATCAGCACTTTTCCTTCTTCATCTTTCTTGGCAATAAGTGACTTTCTTGCGTAGTACTCTGAGTTCTTTACCTTCTTGAACTTGCAGTCTCTTGAGAAGTGCCCTGTAGCATCTTCCTGGTTCATCCTTTCGTTCTTCTCGCTTCACCTCTCTCTTTCCTTCTCTCCTATCTTCCTTCCTGTCTTCTCGTCCTTCCTCTCTCCTTCCATGCCTCGGCTTGTATCGCATTTCAGACTTCTCTTTCTTGTATCCATCATACTTTGGCTTTGAGTAGAATCTTTTCTTGCCAAAGCTCTTCTTGAATCGTCGTGTGATTAGAGCTAAGTCCTCAGAGAACTTCTGAATATCTGGATCTGAATCAATTTCCAGTTCTTCATCGCTTGAAGCAGAGTCAGAGTCAGTAACTTCGGTAACTAGAGCTTTAGACACCTTTTTCTTTGACCTTGCAGAGGATACAGAACCTTTGCCGGCTATGAGAGCCATGGAGTCCTTCAGATTATTAGACTCATTATTGATAGATCTCACCTCATCCTCATGTTGATCAAGAGTAGAGAAGATATCAGTGACATTTTCTTGAGCCATATTCTTGGACATCTGGAGGTTGATGGCAAAGTTCTTCCACTCTGGATTCAGATTCTTGATGAACTTGTAATTTATCTCAGAAGCAAATTTAGCGATATTGTTCCTCCGCAAGTCATTGAGAATGATGTTATACCTGTTGTAGGTATCTAGTAGTAGCTCTCCTTCTTTTGCATGAAATCCCTCGTAAGCATTTATGCATAGATTCTGCTTAGCTTGGATAGAGGTTTCACTTCCTTCAAACTGTCTTGCTAGTTCGTCCCAGATTGCTTTAGCAGTGCTCTGACTGTCTACACGATTGTAGATGTCGTTTGGGATTGCCATTGTCAGATAGATTTGAGCCTCTTCTTCTATCTTATACTGTTCTTTCTGCTTTTCAGTGAAGAACTGATAAGGTTTAGGAACCTCTCTGTCAGGGATTTCTAGAGAGGTTTCTGTTGCAGCTTGACCCTTTACTGTGATCATTGGAGTTTGTGGACCATAAATGATTGCTTTCATGAATTCTCTGTTCTTGTGATTCAGAAACTGGATCATTCTGGTCTTCCATTGCTGATACTCATTAGCCATGAGGACAGGAGGTTTGACCTGAAAGCCCATCGAGAGAAGCTGGTTCGACATCTTAGCTGTACCACTTGTTAGTAATTAAACTTATATGTACCAAGACAACCAACTAGATGAGATCGTTAGAATCAAGATAAAAACCACACTCAAAAATTTTCAGAAAAATAAATTTCCAAAAAAAATAATTAAGTGCAGAATTTGCACAGTATAAAACACAAAGAAATAATACTGAAGAATGAAATTAGGAAAATTTTGATCAAGCACAAAACTTTTGTCCCCTTTCGCAGACTTAGCACGGGGGTCCCGCTACCCGGTTAGCGGGTGGGGTCAAGGGGCTATGACCGGGAAACTTCTTTGATCGGTATTGGTCTTGACCGGTAAGAAGCTATGACCGGTATAGGTGCTTCGACCGGTAAAAGTGCTTAGAACGGTAAAAGACTAAGACCGGAACCAAAACTGGACCGATATACGTTTCGACCGGTGTTAATGTGAACCGATATAATCTATGGACCGGTAATGGTCTTCGACCGATAAGATAGACCGATAGAAAACGGTCGACCGGTATTAGCTTTGACCGATACAAAGTATTGACCGATAACAGATATAGACCGATAAACTACCTTCGACCGATAATGATTATTCGACCGATATGTTCTTGAACCAGCCCAGAACGTCGATGAATAGAAGCAATAATCAACCCAAAAAATCAATCAAGAACTCAAAATCAAATGCAAAAATCAGACTTTGGTACTCATCAGCACGTATCGATCACAACTCAATTAACAATAATGGTTAAAGAACAATTTTGATTACTCAATTTTCCAACCACAGTGTTCGACCGGCTTATTGAGTTTGTCGAACCCAGATTCCAACAATCATCAAAAACCAATCAATTGATGATTCATAATGCAATTGAACTATCGGATAGCATTCAATACCACAAAACACACCTAATCAGATTGATTTTAATCATAAAAACACACAGATTCAAGAAATCAAATATCGCACAGTAAGGTGTTGATGAACAGTAAAATCGATGAACACAGAATAATCGATAAACTTGATTCTTTTGGCTCTGATACCACTTGTTATCCCAGATTAATCTAGTTGATATATTAACACGCAAACACAATAATGATCAAGAGATAATAATATTAGAATAACATACCAATCCCTTGAATAAACAGTTAAACCTTGTGTGTTCTTGATACCCTTGAATACAGAGAAAATAGGATTGCCTCTCAAATATGAATAATGTAATTATCAAAGGTTAACCTAAAAACTAATTAAACAAAACATTAAATACCTAGGTCATATGGGCTTTAAGCTTAATGGGATTTCTAATAGGCTTGAGCCCAACTAATAATAAAACTATTAACTTATTACAAAATAAACCCTCTAACTCTAACTATCAAACAAATACAGTTTAGACCCTGTAATTTAACTTTAATCTTGAATACAATTATTTGATCCAACACATACACATATTCATGGAAGCTGACCTAGTTTGCATCGGTTTTGATGGATCACCAATGACTTGGCTTCTTGGGTGCTCTTTGGTCCATTTTTGTTCGTGAGGGAGTGGATTATATGTAGATAGATCAATATAAAAAGGAATGGGGGGTTCATTTGTAGTAGGGGGTTCAGTTGAAGTAGATGGTATAGAAGTCTCAATAGGTACAACTTGGAGAGGTTGTAGATCAGTCTGTATAGAACAACCTACTGATTCAGCAACTTCTGTAGCTTCGTTATTAATCACAGCTTCAACTGTCGGAGTTGGCATTTGAACTGGAATCTCTTGTTGAATCAGAGAGTTAGATTCAATAGGGATATCTGAACTGGTTGGATGAGTAGTCGATAAGTCTTCCATCCTGTCAACCAAAACAGATTTCTTTACATTAGATCCAAGAAATTCATCATAAAATAGTTCAAATAATAAATCTAAATCAGATAAATGGTTAGTAGATGTTGATGCTTCATCTGATTTATTCTTTTGAGACGCAGGTTCTGGACTGATTTTCCTAGAAGCTAGTACTCCGGTTATCACGGGTTCTGAACTGTGTTGTTCGGAAGCTATCTATTCATCAAATGTAACATTGACGCTTTCAATAACGGTCTTTGAATTCTTTAAGTAAACACGGAATGCAGCTGATGTAGAGGAATAACCAATGAAGATTCCTTCATCCGCCTTGGCACTGAACTTGTTCAGACTCTCTCTATCGTTTAGAACGAAACACTTACACCCAAATATATGGAAATATTTGATTGTCGATGTTCGGTTGTTGATTAACGCATAAGGAGTCTTTTTGAATCTACGGTGTATCATGGATCGATTCTGAGTGTAGCACGCAGTCGATACAGCTTCTTCCCACAGAAATAGAGGTAAGTCAGATTAACTTAGCATAGTACGAGCAGCCTCGACTAGCGTACGATTTCTTCTTTCGACCACTCCATTTTGTTGAGGCGTACGAGAAACAGAGTATTGATGTGATATCCCGACTGATTCTAGATATTCTTGAACTGTTTTGTTCTTGAACTCTGTGTCGTTGTCTGTTCTTAGAAGCTTTACCGGCTTCTGCAGATTTACATGGGTCGTCTTCAGGAATGTAATGAGAACATCAGGTGTCTCATCTTTTGAACGTAGAAACTTGACCCAAGTGTATCGCGTGTAATCGTCCACGATAACTAGTATGTACTTCTTTCCGCCTAGACTTTGCGTTCGCATCGGACCACATAAGTCCATATGCAACAACTCTAACGGAGAGCTTGTACTCGGTTCAGGCTTTGGTTTGTGTGGATCCCTCTTCATCTTTCCTTTTTCACACGCTGCACATAAGTGTTCTTTTTCGTACTTCAGCTCTGGAATTCCTTTGACTAGCTTTCCACTGACCAACTTGTTAATGTACCAAAAGTTGAGGTGAGAGAGCCGTCGATGCCATAGCCAGCTTTGTTGCATCGATGCTTTACAGAGTAGACACACTTCTTTGTCAGTCTAGACGTTTGATAAATTTATTGTGTATAGGTCGGTCTTTCGAGTGCCGACCAAGAGTTCATCGCCTTCTTCAGTGCGAACATAACACCTCTTGGCTTTGAAATTGACCTCTAAGCCTTTGTCACAGAACTGGCCGATACTGAACAAGTTGTGTCTTAAGCCTTCAACATAGCTCACCTTCTTGATCGTGACATTGTCATGTACCATATCACCATAACCTAGTATTGGTGAAAATTGATCATTCCCGAATCTAATTGTTCCGCAGTATTTCTCTTTAAAGTTGGTCCACTTTTCTTTCTGCCCTTTCATATGCTTGGAACATCCACTGTCCAAGTACCACATGTGACGGGTCTGCACAAGAGAAATTACGAGACAAGAGATTTAGATACCGATAAAGCACAATATGAGTAAAGACTTTGGAGCGTTAAAATTAAAGTGCGGGTCTTGAACTGATGTGTTCAAAAGCCTTATGACAATGATGTCCGGGTCTTGAGCTGATTTACTCAAGAACCATTTTCTATGCTCCCCCTTAAACTTTGGGTTCCTACAACACAGATTTAGCTTTTGGTACCCACTGGAATTTGGGTCCAACTGTGTTAGCATAAGATTTTGGTACCCATTTAAATTTGGGTCCGCTCTTCATTTGAAATGCATTTGAAGCATTAGAATGATAAGAATGAACATTATAAGTGCCATACCAAACATTAGAATCTTGACAAGAAGCATAAGCATGTTTATCATAATAAGAAGACTTTCTAGCAGATACAGATAACTCGAATAATTTCTTCATTGAATATTTCTTGCGTTTAACGACAAGTTTTGGTTCCAAAATAGTAGCAACATTCGCATTCAAAACATCGTTACTAGGCATAGTCCTATTACAATCAACACTACAAAAAGATTTATCAGTCTTGTCAAGCTTTTGTTTTGGTTGCCAATGAGATTTAACTCCAAGCCTTTTCGAGCTCATATCTGAAACATTTTAAACTGAAGAGTTAGACTTTTGAGCAACAAACAAATGATTCTTCTTGGGCTTACCAGTAGAGATCGGTTTCTGTGAATGCTTAGATTTGGTCTGACCTTTCGCATTCTTAGATTTCACAGAAACTGATTCATCAACTTTCGTTGATTTTGCAGTTTTCTCAAACATACTGGATAACTGATTAGGAAGTTTAGCATTAAAATCAAATTGACCAAAACAATCATCTAAACCACTGTCAGAGTTCAGAAAATGAAACCCTTTATTTGCTAGACCAAACATATCCTCAGAGTTTGAAGCCTTAACAGTATCTTTGAACACAGTTGAAAAAACTTTTTGTTCAATATTCATCAAAAGTCTTTCATCTGTTAAAGAATTCTCGAGTTCAGAAATTTTACTTTCCAAAATGAGAGGAGGGACATATAGTTTACCTTGAATAGGTTTCACCTCCATTTCTTTGACAGAATAACTCTGAAAGAAGTCATTTGAAAGAGTTTTATTGTGATATATTGGATCATCATTATAACTATTATTCAACTTCGCATAACGAAATGGAAGTTGAACTTTAGTTGTGTTCTTTCGTTTTTCCGTTTCCTTGGCTTCATCCTCTTTTGACAATCCAGTCCAGAAAACTTTAAGCTCAGGGATTCTTCGAGCTAGTGTTAAAAATGTAAGATCATAAAGTGCAGGCACTTCAGATTTACCCTTTTTAAGATAGTGAGGATTCTCATACCCGAGTCCCCATTTCTCTATTTCCTCTTTGGGTTTGTTCAGATGAATAGTTTGTTCACTTTGACCCATTTTGTATAACTTCTCTTCCAAACTTTTTAATTTAGCAAGTAAAGAAACAATTTCTTTAGAAGTTGAAGAATTCAATTTCGTAAGCTCTTTTAAATCAAACTCACTCTTTCTCAATTTAGCTTTTGTTTCAGTAACTCCTTGAAGAATTATAGTTTGTTCTTTGGCGCTGGTGTCAATGTTTTTGTGTAAAACATCAATCAATACTTTCTTCTCAGCAATTTCATTGCTAAGTTTCTGTATCGATTGGTTTTTGTCAGTTATAACACACTTTTCCCGCTTAAGATTCAACTCTAAATCTTGGAGTTTTATATTCATGGCATGCATTTTATTTATGAAATCGGAATAAGATAAATCACATACCTCATTTTCCTCATCATCTGAATCAGCTTCAGCATCTGATTCCTGCTTTCCCATCAAGCACATGTTGGCTGCCTCATCTTTCTCTTCATCATCTTCTTCCTGGTATGAATGATCAAACCAGTACTCATCTTCTGCCATTAATGCCTTTCCAGCCTCTTGTTGCTTGGCCAGAAGCATTTTGTTTTTGTAATAGTCTGAGTTTCTGACTTTGGGTTGTCGGCAGTCTCTTGCATAATGTCCAAGTCTACCACAGTTGTAGCACTTTGGAGGTTCTGACTGACTAGATCCTTCATCTTTAAAATTTCTTTCTTCAGGCTTCCTCTCCTCTATTCTCTTTCCTTCTAACCTTTTTCCTTCAACCCTCTCTTTATGAACATAGTTGCTCGGACTAGAAGAATACCTCTGACTGTTTGAACTTGGCTTCTTGTAGAACTTCTTCTTAAAAGCCTTAGTCAGCATAAGCAGTGCTTGCTTCAGTTGTTCACATTCATCTGAGTCAGAGTTCGCTTCAGCTTCAATCTCTTCTGGTTCAGACACAATCATCTTGTTCTTCTTCTGCTTCACAACAAGAGCAACTGAGTCATCAATTGACTTCCCAGACTGCTTCTTTTCATCCAGTATTTCATCCACCTCTTCTTCGTTCTGTCTGAGGGTTTCATACACCTCATGAACTGGAATTTCGTTTAAATCTTTGATCTGCTTCATCTGCCTGGCAAATCTCTTCCATTCTGGCTGGAGGATGCTGAGAAACTTGACATTCAACTCTATTTGCGATTTGTTGACCTTGTTCTTGCTTAGTTCATTCATCAAGGTCACAAACCTGTCATAGGTTTCTTCTAAAGATTCTCCAACTCTGCCTCTAAATTCTTCATAATTGTTTAGGCAGTTGGAGATTTTCAGCTGGTTCCTAACCTTTGAACCTAGCATCATCTTCTCTAGTTGATCCCACATCTATTTTCCTGAGGCCTTATAGCTGTCTATCTTTACATAAATTTCGTTTAGAATGCCCTGAAGAATGTAAGACTTAGCTAATCTGTCGCCTTTCGCTCTTTTTAGGTTATCACCTTCTAGTTCATGATACTTAAGTTCATATTTTGTTTCCACAGTTCCTTCCATACGAGTCTCATAAGTTGGTGCCATAATACCCTCTTCTATAGATTTCTTGATGAATTCACCCAACTCATGTCTTTCAATAAAGTCCATGAACCTATCCTTCCACTGTTCATACTCTCCCCTGAAGAGTACTGGTGGTTTTGAGTCAGTTCCGATAGCGAGGGCCTCTCTTGAAGTCATTAGTCAGGTACTAACGCAAAATTGGAGTTTTGCGTGAGAAGCGGGTCGCGCGAACTTGAGGTTTGCGCGAGACTTGTGTGGCGCAAAGTGGAGATTTGCGCGAGGTGAAGATCGCGAGAATTTGAAGGTTTGCACGAGACGTAAGTCGCGCAAAGTTGAGGTTTGCGCGAGTAGTTGGTTGCGCAAAGTAAGGTTTGCGTGACAAGTTAATGGCGCAAAATGAGGTTTGACCGGTAAGATGTAAGAACCGGTAAGATGTTCGACCGGACTGTTGCGTCGACCGGTAAGATGTAAAGACTGGTAAAACGTTCGACCGGTAAAACTGATTGACCGGTAAAAAATTATGCTTCGACCGGTAAAATTCTTGGACCGATAAAAAGATTGGACCGGTAATTGGTGGGTCGACCGGAATATTATCAATGTAGGTCGACCGGTATGTTGTAAAATAGAATGTGGGTCGACCAATAAAATGTAAAAGTGGGTCGATCGGAAGTGAAATTTCGACCGGTATGTTGTTAAAATTGGATGGACTGGTATGAATAGTTTGAAGATCGACCGACCGGTATGATGCTTTGTTATTTTGGATCGATAAGTTGCTGACAATGGACCGGTAGTGATGATTTCAAAGAGAAGTGGACCGATAAAATGTTTGAGTGGAGGTTAGGATTGGTGGAGGGTTGTGATTGGTGGAAAATGGACACTTGGAGGTTAGGAGGAAAATACACTGAATATCGATTGATTGTGCATGTGGAATTCAACAATTCAATGTTTCTTATGATGGTGGTTACGTGAGGTTTCTTTGGTATTTGGACCGATATGAAGAATTGATAATATGGACCAGTATTAAAAGGAGTACATCGACCGATATATAAAATGGAGAGTAGTGGACCGATAATTTGTTTGATAGTGTGAGTGGACCGATAAAAATGGAAGTGGACCGATATGCTGTAGATCGATCGGGACGTTGTTAATCGACCGGTACAAGGATATTTATATCGATCGACCGGTATTGATTGTTCGTTTAATCGACCCTGCAACTCCCAAATTGAACTACCTAAAACTCGAATTACAGCCCAAAATTTTGACAGTATGATCGACTTATCAAGTTTAACAGGTTCCAACACTTTGATTTCAAAAACAACCACAAAATGGAGTTTTTTGATTGATGACACAGTGTTTATGAAGAAATGAAGAACACAGAGACTTGAAAATTTTGATTTTGATCTGGTAGTGGCTCTGATACCAATTGTGAGTCCGTGATCGTTACCAAATAATCAAACAACAAACAAATAGATGATCAACCAACCTGATTCGATAACAAACGATGATTACAATGGTTGATGTTCTTGATAAGCTTTCTCTCTGTTTTCTCTCTGGATCACTATATCGGTCGATGTGTGTTGTGTGTATGTTTGTGTCCTGACCGATATGAGATATATGATATCTCAGCTTCATCAACACACTACCTAAACAAGTTGTAATATAAACTAATATTAAACTAAATAATATCTAAACTATAAACTAATATAATAACTTAAACTAAATATCTAAATTATAATATCTAGATATTTAGGATAACAATAAAATACTAAAAACGAACTTTTGACATTTATTAGAAACTGACTTTTAGACTAATGTCGAGAGCGACTTTTCGGACTTTAACTTCAGATTGGATCTTCAGATTGGATGATCTTGAGTCCAATAATCTGTGCGCTAACAGGGATGATAGGTTCTTTAATGTATCTCACTTCCAGTAGGCCAGATATAATGTTTTCAACATGTTTATGTGCAAGATATCAGGCTAATCCTAAAGAATCCCATGTGTCTGCCGTTAAGCGCATTTTTCGGAATCTGAAGGGGACTGCAGATCTTGGTCTGTGGTATCCTAAAGATACTAGTTTTGAACTAACAACATATACAGATGCAGATCATGCTGGTTGCATGTTAGACATGAAGAGCACGTCGGGTCATATACAGTTCATCGGTGATAAACTCGTCAGTTGGGCATCGAAGAAACAGTTATGTGTCTCAACTTCAACGGCTGAAGCAGAATATGTAGCTGCTGCTAGCTGCTGTTCTCAGGTCTTGTGGATGAGAACTCAACTACAAGACTATGGTTTTAACTTCAACCATATCCCGATATACTGTGACTTGTTGGTCCCGAAGGTGCTTAACAAGTTTGTAGAAGGGGGGGGGGGGTTGAATACAAACACAGAAATTTAAAGTTTAATAAATTGTTTATTGATAAATCAAAATACAATTTACAAGTTTGTTGCGGAATAAGATTAAGACAGACTCAATCTAAACAAACTTAAGAAACACTAAGATGGTTGCACAAGAAATTCAGAGAATGGAGGATTTTAAAGAGATAGAAAACAAGGGTTTCTATTTTTTGGAGTTCAAGGATTGAGCACACCTTCAGATGAAGGAGTGAGCTTCCTATTTATACCCTATGCATTAAATGCATGGCAGGGTACTTTACACGTGGCATTCAGAGATTGGCTTTGGTAGTCTCACTTTTGGAGACATGCTTTTGGCCACTTTATGAACAGTGTAGTTGACAGAGTTGGTGTACGATTTGTGGCAGAGACTTGTCCGTTCTGACACATCGTACTGGTTGTACAAGGTAAGACAAAAGAAAACTTGAGGCATAAGCTTTGTGATCGTTGATCGCTGAGTATCTCTTCTTCCAGAGATAAAGAAGTTCAGCTATCGCTGAAGCTTTTCCTCAGGCTTCTTCGCGTAAGTAGATGTCTGGTCTTCGCTGATATCCGCATCAGGTCACTAGTAGACTTATCTATTGTTCAGTGGCTTCGTCTTCGATTCAGCTATGAACTATGTTGACGCGAGACTTGTCTTCAGGGATTACGTTAACTGTGTTACATAGGAAACTATCAGTGATAACTGAACAGACTCAGTTTGATCGCTGAAAGTGAAACACATACATATTAAATGTTTACAGAATGGTCATCAGCGATAACTGAACAGACTCAGTCTGATCGCTGATGATGAAACACTTAATACATATAATAACGTAATTTTCACTAAGTATAAAAGAGGGTCGTTATCAAATCACTGAGAGAGTTTGGATCAACAATCTCCCCCTATTTGATAATGACAAAGTAACAAAAGAAAATTACTTTTTAATTCAAAATATAGGAATAAAAAGGACTCATAGAATGCATGTCCCAATTACTATTTTGAGGGATCTTTTACAGTACTGATAGAGTTAAGTACATCACTGCAATTTTCATTTAATTCAGGGATAGAATTACAAGATATGAAAATCATAAGTACAAGTGACTAACTAACTACTGTAAGTATAACTAACAGATTACAGATAAGAAAACTAATCTATCAGCTATAAGAAGATTTGGGAGGATTGATCATATACTCAGGTATTTCTTCTCCTTTCTGTCTTCGTTCCAAAGATTCTTGACTGATAATTTCTTTAATTTTTTCAGCAGCAGGAAAGAAGTCACACCATAAGCATAAGAGATCCTTGAGATGATTCAGAGGACAGATAGGAATCTCAGAGATTCTTTGAAATCTGAGTTCCTCATCATCATCTCTGAAGAATATTCCATAAGGCTTGTCGATTACTTGACCAGCTTGGAAGGGACCACCAGGAGGCAGAGATAAGTCCAGAACTGAAAGATCAGGAGGAGGACCAAACAGTGCATCTCTTGAAAATTTGATAGAAGTTTCATTCCTGATGATGGCGACATCTTCAGAGGAGGAGGACCCAATTTTTCTTTTGAGTTTCAAAGATTTGGGAGGAAGAGGAGATGGCAGCTTTAGTACAGAAAAGACTCTATTTATGAGGGCTTCAAGGAGTCCTTCAACGTAGCCTCTGTATGTAGATTTGGATTTCTTCAGCGCATCCCAGAACTCTAACCATTCCGTAAATCCGAAGCTTTCAAGTTTTGATACGTACATTGCTTTTTGGGTTCCATCCTCTCTGGTAATCTCCATGGTCACTGAGAGTTGATCTTTCTTCTTGCGACCAGAGATAGTCACGGCTGATATTGGAAGAAGATCAGAACGATAATCCATCTTTTGTTTGCACCATTCGATAGAATTATCGTTGATCTCTTGTTCTTTGAAGCGTTCCTCTTCAATTTCTTTCAGTAGTGCTGCTTGAACTTCCACAGGTTTGCTTTTTAGCTTTTTGTCCCTAACTTGAGAGGATTGAATCTTAAAAGCGAGTTGGGCATCTCGTTTGCATTCAGCGATCAGCTTCTCAGCTTTGGCAGATTCTTCTCTTTCAGCTTCAGTAAGGAAGTCGAGCTCTGTGGATATTTGAAGAGGGATTTTCAGCCGTTGACTTTCTAGTTGAGCGATCATTTCAACTCTTTTCTTCACCACTTCCTCTGACCAATGAGATGGTCGAGAGGGCCTTCCTGGATGGACCAGAGAATCTTCTTCTTCTTCTTCATCAATCTCAGCGATAGAGATTGGGATTATTTCTTCAGCGATAGCCGCTGGTATTATTTGTAGTTCAGAACCCTTAAGCAGGGGTGAGAACTGTCTGGTTAGAAAAAGAAGGAAAGAAGGTATAAGTGTATTTTTAGAACGAGAGAGATAAAGGCTAGAAAGGAATAGGGGTTTGGAAAGAGTAGAAGAGTGGTACAATTGAAAGACATACCTGAGAAGGATGCTCCCCCTCAGATTGTGATCCAGTCCTCAAGCATTCTTCAGCGATTGGTTGCTTGTCTTTGCTTTGCGAAGGAACACTTGAAGATGTATCACCTCTCATCCCTGTTTTGACAACCTCTTGCGAAGTTGTCCCTGATACGACGTTCGGCTTAGAGAACCACATAGATTGGTCTTCATCGTCGTCGTCGTCATCGGAGGGCTGATCCTTTTCTTGATCAACAAGATCTAGATCATCTTCCTCTTCATCATCTTCTTCCTCATCCTCTTCAAAGAGAATGGAGTGAATCGATGAGGATTCTTTTGCCTTCTCCCCCTCAGATTGAGAGGGAGGTTCCTTAGCTTCCCCAGCAGCAATAGAGGTTTCTTCAGTTTTCTCCCCCACTTTGTCATTATCAGCGGTAGGGGATTGTTCAGCTGCTGGAGTAGCTGTTGAAGCTTTTAGCACTTGAACGTCAGCCTCCAGACGCTTAACTCGGTCTTCAACCGCAGGTATGTCGCATGTGGCATCATGAATGAATTCCACAGCGATGTTGAGGTTGGTACGATCATCTTCAGTGAAGGAGGGAGGCAGCGCTGGAGCTGGTTCATTCACTTTCTGTAGAACTTGCTGAAGAAGGGACGTGCAGAGTTCAACTTTGGAAGAGAGACCCTGAACTTCAGCTGTAAGAGACTCAAATCGTCCTTGAAAGAGTCGAGAGGACTCTCTGAGTTGGACGACTTGTTCTTCAAGAGCTGAAAGTTGAGAGTTCTCAGCTTTAGATGAGCAAGTGGCTGTCAACTTCTTCAGCTCCTCACCAGCCTGATTTACGGCGTTGGTGGTTTCATTGATGGTGTTGGTGAGAGCATCCACCTTTTCTCCTAGACTGTTGACATGCGTGTCAACAGTCGCCAAGCTAGGACCTGAAAATAATGTTAGTTCAGATATGGGCTTATTTGGAGAGGGGGGGAGAGAAGTGTTTAGGAGTATAGGTGTACCTGACGTATCAAACATTTTGTAGAACTGCATAGATTCCTCAAAAGTTTGATGCTCAGGTCCTATAGGGAAAGAAGAGGTGGCAGGTTCAGAGACCAAATGAGGAGAGAAGGGAAGAGTTTTGGGGATAGAAGTAGGGATGGGGTTAATCTCAGGGAATGAGATAGTAGGTGGGGTTACTGATGATGTGACAGCGAGTGAGATCGCTGACACGGCAGTATGAGTGACTGCTGAAGATGTGGAGGAAAGACCCACAAAAGCATCTAAGGTAGCTTGTTGAGAAGCTCCCTCAGGTATAGTACTAGAAGGTGTACTTTCCTTAGTCTTTTTGGCCTTTTTGGAAGGACCAATCGGACTAGCTGATGGTCTTTTAGAAGTAGTGGTAGCGACAGGGATAGCAGACGAAGGAACCGTCTGCGTGGTCGCTGAAGATGAAGAAGAATGGAGAGAGAGACGAGAGCGAAGGAGAGAGATACTTACCTCGTCGGCGAGTGGCTTGACCTCTAGTGATCGTTGACCAACCCTGGCAAAGGTGCCATCATCTTTGGTGGGATAGGTGTTGGGATAGAGGAACTTGATATACGTACATATGAAACGTACATATGAGATCTTGGGATCTCGTTCAGGCTTCTCTAATCTCGACCTCAGATCTTCAAAGATGGCTGTGGCGTAGTCAAAGTTTTGACCAGCGATAACGGAGTATGCCATCTGCAGTTGTGTTTTGCTGGCTTGATCCAGCGAACCACTCTTCCCACTCATGCACTGAATTATGTGCGAGAAGATAAAGTTCAGTTGTGATGGCATCTGAGCTTTAAGAATCTTGGTGAGCTTCTTGTTAGGAATAGAAGATCTTGGTTTGTTTTCCCAACAATAGCCCATTGCGTCCAGGAAGGATATCAGCTCATCATCAGTGGGGAGTGCGTCGAATCCACTCTTTGGTTTGTCAGGGAATCTTAAAGATTTCCTGAGGCTAAGAGCGGTCATGCTCCCTGGCCCTAATTCCGTGCTGAACGAGATAGCAGGGACTCGTTCGCCTTTCCTGTTGGTAAGTTCAGTTGCATCAGCAGTGAACCAGAACTGCTGAAGTAGAGTCTTGGAGGGCTTAGGATCCACAGTGATCGCGTAAGCTATGCATGACTGCTTGAGGAATTCAGCAGCTTCCACCAGATGTGGGTATTTGTCAGCTTTGAAGTCGAGTCTGGCCAAATGATTACATTTAGTAATCTCAACTTCAGTGATGGCGAATCGTACATGCTTGGAAGCAACGATTGAAGACTGTGTCATTTCTGTTATGGAAAGAGGCATAATAGAAGAAATGATTTAGATTAAAAATAATATGATTACCAGTTTCCATAGAAGAAGGGAAACTGGAAAATTATCAAGTTATTTTTGGGAGAAAAATAGTGTTCTGGGTAGAAAGAATGAAGAACACTTTAAAACCGAAAGGTTTTTATTTAAAAACATAAAATCAGAAGGAATGATTTTTAGTTTTTACAAAAAAACGTTTTATAAAATCCATAGAAAGCGAGTAGGATTTTAAAAGAATAAAAAACATATGAACAAAGCATATAAACATGAAATAAACCTGTGTATCTTGTAGAAAAAGAGTTGCAGATTCAATATTCTGGGTTTACTTGCTTGAGTGTTCTTGAGAGAATGTTTCTTGCTTTGAAAGTTTTGAAAGCGTAAACCGTATAAAGGAGAGAAGAATTCCTTTTATACGAAGAGAGAGAAGAGAGATAAGAGAGAGAATGAAGCGGGAAAAGAAATCATCATGACATTGACACGTTCCACGAAGTTGATTGGATAGGAGGGCAACGGACGAACGTGTCAGAAAAGGCATGTCGTGGATTGTCGGTTCAAATGACGTCATAGAGGAGAGAGACTGTTCATTTGTCCATTGAAATGATCACTGAAGAAAAGTCAGCGATAGATTTTCCTTTTTAAAAGTATCCCTGATTGTAAAGATAGGGATAGATTTTCCTTTTAAAAGATCACTGACTGGAAATATCAGTGATTAATGTATTTTTCAAAAAAAAGCTTTTAATCATTTGAAGAAAGTTCAGTGATTAAAGTTTATATTTTGAAGAAAAACATCTTTGAGGGAGAGAGAACATACCTGAGAGTCAGAATGTTTATCAGAGAGAATGATGAGGGGAACTTTTGATTACTGACACAATACATGAACGCTGAAGAATTATTCTTCGAGGTTCAGCATTCCAAGCTCACTGATGAGAAAGTTGAACCTTGTCTCATCAAGAGGTTTGGTGAATATATCAGCAAGTTGAAAGTCAGTAGGGATAAAGTGAAGTTCAATATCACCATTCATCACATGATCTCTGATAAAGTGATATCTGATCTCTATGTGTTTTGTCTTTGAATGTAGCACTGGATTATTAACTATAGCGATGGCACTAGTGCTGTCGCAATAGATAGGAATCTTTGACAGCTGAAGGTCATAATCTAATAGTTGATTTCTCATCCATAGGATTTGTGAACAACAGCTTCCAGCGGCTACGTATTCAGCTTCAGCTGTGGAAGTGGACACAGAATTTTGCTTCTTGCTTGTCCAGCTTACCAGCTTTCCTCCCAAGAGTTGACATCCACCAGTGGTACTTTTTCTGTCAAGTTTACAGCCTGCAAAATCACTATCAGAATAACCAGTTAGATCGAACCCTGAGTCTTTGGGATACCAAAGACCGAGGTTAGGAGTTCCTTTCAGATATCTGAAAATTCGCTTTACAGCGATCAGATGGGATTCCTTGGGTTCAGATTGATAGCGTGCACATAAACAAGTAGAGTATATGATGTCAGGTCGGCTTGCTATAAGATACAGCAATGAGCCTATCATTCCTCTATAGGCAGTGACATTAACAGGTTTTCCAAATGGATCCTTGTTAAGTGTCAGTGGTGGTGCCATAGGAGTTTTCATCGCTGAAGTTTGTGTTAAATCAAACTTCTTCAGCATGTCTTTAACATACTTACCTTGGCAGATAAAAGTACCTTTGTCAGATTGTTTAATCTGAAGACCAAGAAAATATGTCAGCTCACCCATCATACTCATTTTATATTCTTTCTTCATTCTTTCAGCGAAGCGAGTACATAGAGATGGGTTAGTAGAACCAAATATTATGTCATCGACATATATTTGTACAAGAATTATATGACCTTTTATCTTCCTGAAAAATAACGTATTATCAATCTTGCCACGTTCAAAATTTTCAGAGATAAGAAAAGATGAGAGAGTGTCATACCAAGCACGAGGGGCTTGTTTTAAACCATAGAGAGCCTTATCCAATTTATAAACATAATTTGGATGCTTAGGGTCATAGAACCCTGGTGGTTGTTCTACATAAACTTCTTCATTCAGTTTTCCATTCAGAAAAGCTGATTTTACGTCCATTTGATAAACGATGAAGTCTTTATAGACTGCATAAGCTAAGAATAGTCGAATTGCTTCGAGCCTGGCCACAGGGGCAAAGGTTTCATCATAGTCTATGCCTTCCTCTTGTCTGTATCCCTGAGCAACAAGTCGAGCCTTGTTGCGGGTTACAATTCCATGTTCATCTAACTTGTTTCTAAACACCCATTTGGTGCCTATTACAGTTTTATCAGATGGTCTAGGAACGAGATTCCAAACTTTGTTTCGAGAGAATTCAGTCAGCTCTTCTTGCATAGCGCTGACCCAGTTTGGATCTCTGAGGGCATCATCAGTCTTCTTTGGTTCTATTAAGGAGAGAAAGTTTACAAAGAGACAGATATTACCTGAGCTTCGTCGTGTCTGAATACCTGCATCTGGATTACCAAGAATTTGATCTATGGGGTGATCTCTGGTCCATCGCTGAGCAGGAGCAAGATTGCTTATTTCAGCGATAGGATCAACAATAGGAGCAGTCACTGATGAAGATGCTTGAGGTTCATCAGCTAGTAATTGTTGAACATTAG
This sequence comes from Arctium minus, assembly GCA_954870635.1. Classification (NCBI taxonomy): domain Eukaryota; kingdom Viridiplantae; phylum Streptophyta; class Magnoliopsida; order Asterales; family Asteraceae; genus Arctium; species Arctium minus. The sequence continues at coordinate 152,512,630 of OX941081.1, forward strand.
ATACACCAATACTTTCAGAAGAGTTTTTAGACGTAGATGGATTTGATGGTAGAAGTGTGTTTAGAGGTTCAGCTGAAATCCATGAGTTGGATTCTGCGGTGGGAGGTATGATACTTGGTTCTTCATCAGCAGCTGGAGTTTCAGTGTGCTGTTGGTTTGTGAAGAAAGGTTCAGTTCCTTTATAGTGAGAGATCATCCAAGTATTCAGTTCTTCATTGTCAACGATTGGTTTAGAGTTCGCTGAGCGCGTTTCATCAAACGTGACATGAATGGTTTCTTCTACGGTTTGTCTTCTTTTGTTGAAAACTCTGTAGGCTTTTGAGATGGAGGAATATCCTAAAAATATTCCATCATCGGCTTTTGGGTCGAACTTTCCAAGTTGATCTTTGTTGTTTAAGATAAAGCACTGACAACCAAAGATATGAAGAAAGCTGATAGAAGGCTTCCTTCCAAGAAAGAGTTCATAAGCTGTCTTCCCAAATCGCTTTATTATCAGCGATCTGTTTTGAGTAAAACATGCAGTGTTTACAGCTTCTGCCCAAAATTGAGTAGGGAGATGAGAATCGCTGAGCATTGATCTAGCAGCTTCTATGATCGTTCTGTTTCTTCTTTCAGCGACTCCATTTTGCTGAGGTGTTCTTACTGAAGAGAAGTTGTGAGAGATTCCCTTGTTCTCAAAGAAATTGTTCAGGGAACTATTTTTGAATTCAGTTCCATGATCACTCCTTATTGATCGAACAGTAAGATTATTCAGCACTTCCATCTTTTTGACAAAAGATATTAGTTCTTCTGGAGTATCATTCTTACAGCGAAGAAAAATAACCCAGGTGTAGCGAGAATATTCATCTACAATGACAAGCGTATATTTCTTTCCAGCTATTGATTGGATATTGACAGGGCCAAATAGATCCATATGCAAGAGCTGAAGAGGACTTGTTACTGAGGAAACTTGTTTCGACTTGAAACTAGCTCTTGTTTGTTTTCCTTTTTCACATGCTGAGCAGAGAGATTCTTTAGCATATGAGTGCTGAGGAAGACCAGAAACCAGTTCCTTAGATGAGAGAGAATTCAGGGTTTTGAAGTTTAGATGAGAGAGCCTTTTATTCCATAGCCAGTTGACATCAGAAGAGGCCTTAGAGAGAAAACATAAGTTATCAGTGATAGTAGAGTCCATATCTATTACATAGACATTTTCTCTTCTATAACCACTGAGAGCAAGTTTTCCTTTTTCATCTACCACTGAACATGCTTTCTTAGAAAAGCGAACTTCGTAGTCTTTGTCACATAGCTGACTGATGCTTAGAAGATTGTGCTTCAGTCCATCTACATAAGCGACTCTTCGAAAGGTAGTTGTCCCATTGCTGAGGACACCAAACCCTCGGGTAAATCCTTTTCCATTTCCACCAAAGGTCACAGAGGGACCTTTCTCTTCCTTGTATTCAGTGAGCAGGTCTCTTTGTCCAGTCATATGACGAGAACATCCGCTATCGAGATACCAGATGCCCTTTGATCCCTGCATACATAAGGAAGATTAAGCTTTGTTTGGTACCCACTTTTCAATGGGTCCTTCAGAGTTAGTGGATAAGGAAGATTCAGCTTCAGTGGTAATCTTCACTTTGGTTAATTTCTTAACCTTAGTGGTATTTTTCACTTTGGTGACTTTATTTGCCTTAGAGGCATTTTTCTTCACTTTGGCTGTTTTATCAGCTTCGGTGGTATTTGGACACTTGCTCGCAATATGGTCAGTAAATCCACAGTGATAACATTTTCTATATCTGATGGTGGATTTATAACCAAAAGGTTTTGAAAACTTAAGATGAGCAGGTCCAGCTCCAAGAATGCCTTTAGCACGAGATCTGGGAGGAATTTTTATTTCTTCAGATTTCACGGGCTTTAGATCAACCTTCAGCTTTGGAGGACAGATATCAAAGATTTCTGTCACTGAGCTAAAAGGTTTATCCACTGAAGGTTTGGAGGGAACTTTCAGTTTGGTTTTCTTGGAAGCCTTCTGAGAGAGAATAGACTTTCCTTTATCTGCAGGCTTAGATTTTGCAGATATCTCCTCAGGGATGGGATTAGAAGAAGAACAGGGATAGAATTGATTATAAGAAGTGTCAAAGAAAGATGTGACAAAAGTTCCAAACTTAAGCGAGGAACTTTCTTCTTTAGGATCATCCTGTGGTGTCCAAAAACCAAGACCAGTTTTATCACTTTCAGGAGTTTGAGCATTTATTATCTCAGAGATCTTTGTTGATGATTTGCACCATTTTTCAACATGAGCCTTTTCTGCTTTTAGAGCAGCGATGGCTTGTTCGCGTTCAATGCTGATGATTTCATTTATAATGACTTGATCTTTTAGCTTTTCTTCTAAAAGATTTAGTTCACTGATCTTTTCATGACATTTCTCTAGCTCTTGTGTTAAATAAACATTTTTATTTTCAGCTTGAGTTTTGTCGTTTAGAGCATTATAAAGGTCAATCGTCAGCACATCAACAGCGCGACTTCTCTCAGCTTCAGGCAGAGAGGGATTTGTAGAGATAGATACCTGAGATGATATGTAGCTCATAGAAGGTTCAGATGGTTCTTCTACTTCTTCTTTAATCTCAGCCATGAGGCAAAGATTAGCGACTTCTTCTTCATCAGAAGATGATTCTTCTGATTCAGCCCAGTCATGTTCTTCAGCGATGAGACCTTTACCTTTTTGCTGATAGCTTTTCAGCTTTTGATATTTGTTTTTCAACTTATGGTATTTGTCATCACTGGATCTTCTTGAGGTAGAAGGTTTGAAGACCTTTTTAGACCTGCACTCACTAGCAAAATGTCCAATTTTTTCGCAGTTATAGCAAGTGGCTGTAGCCTTATCAACTGGAGTTGATTTTGGCTTTTCAGTAAGAGAGAGAGGTTTACTTCTTCGGAAGTTACTCTTTCTTGCAAATCTCTTAAAAGAGTTTGTCAAGAGTGTTAAGGACTCATTAAACTCTGAAAGATCAGGGTCTGATAAATCCTCAGATTCAGAATCTAACTCAGTGATGGTGAGAGTAGATCGCTGGGATGGAATTATCTCTGATGAGACTAAAGCAACAGCAGTGCTTTTGGAGTCTTTAGAATCTTTTACAAGATTCTTCTTCAGGAGATTAGATTGCTCATAGTTGAGCAATATTCCATACAGAGTGCTTAGAGAGAGAGTATGTAAGTCCTTTGTCAGCTTAAGACATATTGAATAATTGTCCCAGCTTTCAGGAAGACTTTCCAAGAATTTTGTTAGGACCTCAGAATTAGAATAGGTCCTTCCAACAGTTCTTAGGTCAATGATCAGGCAGTTAAACCGCTGATGAATGTCAGAAAGAGATTCATTCTTACCAGCGATAAAACTTTCATACTGTCTTACCAAGTTAATCTTTCGGGTCTCTTGGATTTCAGTGGTGCCCTCATATTGAACACATATGGTTTCCCACATTTCTTTAGAAGTTTTTAGATGCATGATGGAATGGAAAACTTCATCAGGCAGAGCCATTGATATAATGGTCTTTGCTCTTGCATCTATGCCTACCTTCTTTTTATCTTCATCACTCCACTGTCTTATTTCCTTAACGACATATCGTTCAGGGACAGCTTCAGTGGTGGCAGTAGCGGGAACCGCAGCTATAATTCTAACAGGTTCATAGGGTCCGTTTTCTATATATTCAGGTATAGTAGGATCCGCACCTTCAAGAAATAGCATCATTCGATTTTTCCATAGAGAAAAGTTATCTCTGCTAAATCGAGGAGGTTTAGAAAGTGAACCATTATCATAGTAGTTTGTGTTTGTGTTTAGTGCCATTTTAGAATAGCAAGGAAGAGTATACAGCAAGATCTTGTTTATTAGATTAAACAAACTGCTCTGATACCACTTGTTGGTCCCGAAGGTGCTTAACAAGTTTGTAGAAGGGGGGGGGGGGGTTGAATACAAACACAGAAATTTAAAGTTTAATAAATTGTTTATTGATAAATCAAAATACAATTTACAAGTTTGTTGCGGAATAAGATTAAGACAGACTCAATCTAAACAAACTTAAGAAACACTAAGATGGTTGCACAAGAAATTCAGAGAATGGAGGATTTTAGAGAGATAGAAAACAAGGGTTTCTATTTTTTGGAGTTCAAGGATTGAGCACACCTTCAGATGAAGGAGTGAGCTTCCTATTTATACCCTATGCATTAAATGCATGGCAGGGTACTTTACACGTGGCATTCAGAGATTGGCTTTGGTAGTCTCACTTTTGGAGACATGCTTTTGGCCACTTTATGAACAGTGTAGTTGACAGAGTTGGTGTACGATTTGTGGCAGAGACTTGTCCGTTCTGACACATCGTACTGGTTGTGCAAGGTAAGACAAAAGAAAACTTGAGGCATAAGCTTTGTGATCGTTGATCGCTGAGTATCTCTTCTTCCAGAGATAAAGAAGTTCAGCTATCGCTGAAGCTTTTCCTCAGGCTTCTTCGCGTAAGTAGATGTCTGGTCTTCGCTGATATCCGCATCAGGTCACTAGTAGACTTATCTATTGTTCAGTGGCTTCGTCTTCGATTCAGCTATGAACTATGTTGACGCGAGACTTGTCTTCAGGGATTACGTTAACTGTGTTACATAGGAAACTATCAGTGATAACTGAACAGACTCAGTTTGATCGCTGAAAGTGAAACACATACATATTAAATGTTTACAGAATGGTCATCAGCGATAACTGAACAGACTCAGTCTGATCGCTGATGATGAAACACTTAATACATATAATAACGTAATTTTCACTAAGTATAAAAGAGGGTCGTTATCAAATCACTGAGAGAGTTTGGATCAACATGACTCGAAGAGCGCAATCGCGATAACAGCTAATCATGTTCAGCATACAAAGACCAAACACATCGATGTCAGGTATCACTTTATAAAAGATCATGTCGAAAAAGGAACAATTGAACTTTACTTTGTAAAAACTGATTATCAGCTTGCAGATTTGTTTACCAAACCCTTAGACGAAAAGAGATTCAATTTTCTTGTCTCTAAGCTTGGTATGCTAAATCTTAAGACCTAATCGGTGGTTACCTATTAAAGTTTCTTATTGTAAATTTTTCTTCATTTCTTCATTTCCGCAAGATATATGCACTTCAATATTCTGTTCATGATAAAAGGGGGAGTATGTGAAGACATTGATAGATAATCATTGTTATTTTGAAGGGGAGCTCATAAATTTTTTTGCATTTACCTTTTATGTCAAATTTTTGTAATGCATGATTTTAGAGGGAGCTTTTCAAATCAAATGAGTATGGATATGACTTCTGATTATTTCTGATCAGGACTCATACTTTAATTGTTTTTCTGCTTTTTGTCATTTTATTTTCAGTGAATAAATTCGCTTTGACTATGACCTAAGACTTTTGCAGTTTTTGAGAGATGCTTACAAGATCATATCTTTATAACTTTAAGCTTAACTTCATGAGATGTAAGATTGAACTCAAAAGGTATATTCTTATCTTCATCTCATATATGGTTGAAAAGTGGACAACTTTCAATCATAGAAAACATTGTTCATAAAAGTTCAAACCACTTCCCGATTCTCAAATCAATTTCATGAATTGGAAGTGTGATTTTAAATGTTTTCAAGATCTATTTGTGCTTTAACTGAAATAGTTAAACCAAATTGAGCATCACATGCTTTCTAAGAAAACATGATTTTATTGTGCTAGGAATTAACACAACTTCTATGGAATCACGTTAACCAGTGATTTTTACCCACGAAGTTAATCCATAATGATTGAGTGTGAGAAGTCGAAAAGAAATGAGTGTGGATTGTGTGATGAGGTATACAGAAAAAGAGAGTAAGCTAAATATTTAAAAGAAAGAGGGTGTGAGAACAGAGTTAAAAGAATATCAGAACTCTGCACCAAACTTTTTCTGAGCCGGGCAGCCACAATTCTAATGTTTCACAACTCATTGGTGATCATTATTGAAACAGACAACTAGCCCATTCCAACTATTGATCAAACCTCACCAACTACTCATTTTCTTCTTAAAAGGAAAGTGTTTCACATTTTCAAAGGGGAAGCAGCACATTTGCTATCTGATTTTCATTTGGAAAATCTAGATATTGAAAAGAAGGAAGTTTGCCCCACCTTCGCACTTCACTCATGCACATTGAGTCTGTGTTTAACTTACTGTTGTCTCGGTGATTTACATAATATTGAGCCTTAAAAGCAATCATCAAAGTGCTTAATTCTTTCTATCACAAGCACGAACACACAAGGAATTTGTTTCTTTGTCATAACGTTCATAGAAATTGCCTTTGTGGTGTTTCGATGATTGAATGGAAGCCCTGGGGGAGTGAACATCAAAAAGCTCCATTCCAATGTGTATTTGTTACACACAGTGACTTAGTGTTACTGACAAGCATTTTAACTGATTCATTTGTTGATTCAGGTGTTACATGATTATTTTGTCTCGATTTGCAAAGATCTGGATGAATATCTTTTGAATTGACGGATCAGTAGCTCCAAATGAGAATACATTTCTTGATAGAAGTTTTGATGATGTCGATTCTCTATTCATCAAAAAGGGGGAGAACCTAAAGCTTGAAAAATGTCCATTACATTCAAAAGACATTGGAAAAGAGAAGAACTAACCAAGAAATGCGATAGATCAAAGTATTCTGAAGACATGCTGATTTTAGAGAAATTTTCTTTGAAGATACTTTGCTAAAGCATTCTGAGCTAAAACCTGGAGATTATTACATATGGAAGACAGAGAAGGATATTGCATCTTCTGAGCTGAAAAAGAAGACTGAATTGCTAAAATCTTTTTAGTAATGATCTTGATCCAAAGGGGGAGATTGTTAGCGCACAGATCTATCGGATTCAAGATCATCCAATCTGAAGATCCAATCTGAAGCTAATGCCGGAAATTCAACTCTTAATATTAGTCTAATGTCGTTTGTAAAAAAATGTCAAAGTTTAGTTTTTAGTGTTTTATTAATATTCCTAAATATCTAGATATTAGTTTAGATATTAGATATTATTTAGATATTAGTTTTTGTTATAAAGTTGATGGAAGTGTGTCAAGAAAGCTATCTTAGAGAACAATCAGATCACACATACACACACACACTAACGTTGAAAATCAGAGAGAACATCGAGAGCTTTAAACCGAACATACATCAATGCTTGTAATCCATTGATTATTAATCAAACAGGTTGGTAATCGTATATGTTGTTGTTTTGATAAAAACTTGATATTATTGTGGACCGACAGAGGTTGCTCTTTTGTATCCTAACTTGCTTTGATTTGCAAGATGCACCGCCAGTAATTTTATTTGGAACAACAAAAGTTGAAATTAAATTATAATTTGGGTTTCTAAAATGCATACAGATTAAACGTGTTATCTTTATAATAGTAGTTGTTGATATGTTTTGTTATTATATGGCCATGCTTATTTGCTCATTTTATGTTTGGGTATTATATGACCTTTGTTGATATGTTTGGTTATTATATACCCAAAATTAGTTGAAAATGAATGTTAACTTGCCTCCTAGTTCCAACTCCAAACTTAGAACTTTATGTTAATGAACTTGGTAGTACCGCACTACTAAGTAGAGAGCTTTTTCTTTGTTTCTGCCAGATACATGTGTAAAACAAGACTTCTATCTGGGATCATTTAGTTAGATAATCCCTCTTATTTGGTGTTGCAAGAGCTCTATCATAATATATGAAATGGTGGTTAGAGTGCAAGGAACTTATCATGTATTTATTGGCATGCAAATTTTATTCAATATATGAAATGTGAATCATATATCCTTGATGAAAGTGAAAATGTTGGTTATGATGAATGTATATGTAGAAGGTTGTTTAATTAACTTAAACCAAAGTGTTTAGTTTTTTGTAGCATTTTAGCAAAATAGATATGATACAACTGTTATAATCAATATCTTCTTATATAATAATAAAAACTATTTGTTACAAATATCAATTGCAGTTGTATCATGAGTACTACTCCATTGATTGAGTGGTAAAATGGGAAGTTCATTATTGTGACATTACGATTTACACCGGCTTGCAGATCATTTTTCGACAACAGAGAAAAGGGTTTACAATTTGGTATGTTTTCAAGTTTGAATCTTGATCTTGTAAATTGGTTTTTGCAGGTACGAGTTCCAGATGGAATGTGGGTTGATTGGGTAGTCTGTGGGTGCAACACATTGATATATACCAAAAAATGAGTGATTACTTGCATTAGTGATGGCAGTTTCTAGGTATGTTTCATAACTACAATTGAGCTAAAATCAAACTCTAAATATTGATGGATACAATAGTGAATAACAATGGTAATACAATTTTTCAAAAAAAAAAAACAATGGTAATACACGTTACTTCCCAAGATGTACCAGACAATGTTGTGGTGTGGGGAAACGCCATCATCCTCCTTAGAAACAATGGTGGTTAGAGTATCGAATAAGAGATTTATGAAAGTCATTTAGAACAGGACAATTTTGTTTTTATGATTAAAGAATTCTATGTTATGCCAATGGAATTAGTTGCTTTTAGATTTATTGCAATAACAATTATAATTGAAATTAGTCACAATTTTTTTTCATATGTTTCTTATTTAGTGACCACTTTTCTGTTACTAACGACCATTGATGTTAGTGACCACATATTTGGTCACTAATGGACATTAACGGATGTTAACGGAGTTGTTATCTTGAACCCAATTAGTGACCTACTTCGTGGTGGTCACTAACTTTGGTCAATAATTGTGAAGTTAGTGACGATTTTCACCGCTTTAGTGACGATATTCTGTGACCAAATTAGTCGCCACAAACACAGTGACCACCGAAAATGTGGTCACTAACGTTGTGTTCTCGAGTTTTTTTTACGAAGGAAATGAAGGGAAAGGGGAGGAAAGTAGAAGGGAAAGAAAAAATGTTGTGTTCTCCAGTTTTTTTTAAGGAGAGAAGAAAGGAAAGGGAAGGAAAATATTGCTTATTTTCCTCCCAAAACTTTCTTCCCAAATGTGGGAGGAAACGGAAGGAAAGGAAAGAAATGAATTTAGAAAAAATTAATATAAATATTTGTAAAATTACATATATACCCATTAGTTACATTCCAATGTTAAATAAATAAGGGTATATTGGTAAAAATGACATCTTTCCTTTCCTTTCTCTCCTACTCAAGAACATAAAAATTTATTTTATTTCCTTCTCTTTCATTTCTTTTCCTTCAATCTCAAGAACATAAATACAAATATTTCTTTCTTTTCTTTTCCTTTCCTTTCTTTTCTTCCAAAACTCAAGAACACAACGTAAATGGCCTTAGTAACCAATTTTATTTTGTTAGTGACCAAATTTTTTCGTCACAAAATAGGAATTTTTTTGTAGTGGTAATGAAATATGTTGAAAGAATTATAATATGTTTGTTTTGTTCACGTAATGTAGCTTGGAACTGAAATAAAATATTAGTAAATGACTAAAATACTATTTTTTGAAACCATATCCAACTATGGTGGTGGTTCATATGGTGGTGGTCGACAGTGGTTCAGATCAGTGGTGGTCGACGGTGGTTTAAATCGGTGGTGGTGGTGTGGGTAAACCAAGTAGGAAAGATATGGGTAATTTTGTCTTTTTGAGAAAATAGGATGGAATAGAATTGAATTCCTTCTCAATTGTTATGGAATGTCAAATTCATGGATGGTGGAATGTGTCGAATTCAATTCCATTCAATAGGTAAATCAAATGCCTAAATGAAATTTGGTCGATAGAATTGATCATTTCTATTCCTTTGAATTCTGTCGGAATCCTGTGAACCAAACACCCCTTAAAAAAAATTCGCACCTTATAAACCCAATTTCGTTTTTCGCACTTTAATGTCAATTTTTTTACACAAATAATATCATTGACATTAAAATACTACTTGATTGAACACATAATTAATTAATAAATACGTTTTCTAAAATTACAACAAAATATAAATCAAGAAAAAAAACATAACATAGAGATGTTATTTCCAGCTATCTTAATTTTCATTAGGCCTAAAGTTAATATAGATTTCAAACTCTAGACTAACAATAATATCCTATAAATAAAATAACTTAGTGAGTACTTAATTAAATCAAATGATCACCCCCTCTCCAAATCAATAACGTACATGTAGAAATCTTTTGTATCAATCACATCGAACTAAAAACCTTCTTTTTCTTCCTCAGTTTTCTTGATTCCCAAATCTCGAATTCAAGATCGAAACTTACTCTATCTCATGCATGCAAAGATCAATTAATTACCAATTGTATCACTTTCACAAAAAAACGAACCTTCAAAAATCAAACGATGGATCTCCATAATCCCAAATACTAGGAGGTGGGTACTCATCGTCGTTTGTGTACGACCATAAAGAAGGAGACGTCGGACCGCCGACCACCGTCGGATCCGACACTGCTTCTCCAAATCCCATCGGCGGCGAAGAGCTTGATATAAGAGAAAGACTTGAACCCACCGAACCCACCAACGCTTTTATCTCATCATCATCCTTCTCGTAACCATTCCCTTGACATTGCCGCAGTGATTGTAAGGGATTCTCGCCTTCACAATTGCTTCTAGGTTTAGAATTAGGGTTAGGGTTAGGGTTAGGGTTAGGGTTAGAGTTTACATCAAAGGAGGTTGAAATTGTTGTTCCATGAAAAGTGGGGTCCTCACCATGGAGTACATTCATGTCGTTCGTGTTGGTGTAAGGCAAGTACTCGTGCTGTTGTTGTTGTTGTACAATTTGCAGTGGATATTGTACAATATTACCAGTACACCTATCGTCACTCCCATTTGTACCCTGGTGTACGGTGGGGTAGATTAATCCGTACGGCAAATAATTACCGAAAACCGGCGGCGAGAAGGTGAGGTTGAAACCGGCGGGCCGCGGGAGTATTGGCCGGAGAGTTTGGGTGGTGGAGGAAGACGAGCTACCACTTCCGCCGCGTGAAGATGAGGAAGAAGAAGAGTGTGAAGATGAAGTAGAAGCTGTGGTATTATTATTATTATTATTATTCCCGTCCACCGTACACGGTTGTTGGAGGTTGAGTTGCGCTCTAGAACCGTAGAGGATAACGGCGGCACGATCGTAAGCCCGTGCCGCATCTTCGGCGGTCGAGAATGTGCCAAGCCAGCGGCGCGTGCGTTTACGTGGCTCACGGATCTCGGCAACCCATTTGCCCCAGCTACGTTGCCTAACTCCTCTGTACTTAAACTTGCTGTTATCCGGACCTCCTTTGCCTTTACCTTTTCTGTTCGGAGATGATCGAGTTTCAACTGCGGAGCAGGTGGTGGTGGTGGTGGTGGCGGCGGGCGGAGGAGGAGGAGGAGAATTGGAAGAGTGGGGGTGGGGGTCTGTGAAGTGATCTTGTGCAGTGTTATCCATTAAAAAGAAAAGGGATTGATGGCGATAAAAACTAAGTAGGAGGAGATGGATTGAATAGGGAGATGGAGGAAGTAAATGGTGGAGGAGGGCGGTGGAGTTTAAATAGTCAGAAGTCTGATTCTTCTGCCACACTTTTCTTCTTCATACATACATATCTAACAACATTTATTGTTTATTTTTAATTTACTTTTTCGCCGTTTTTCTATGAAATGGGTACAAACCATATTACATCTTTTCAAGTATTTTATTACATTAATTAAAAGGTTTTATATTTATGGATTTTGTTTTATAGTGATCAATTGTATCATTTTATTTCAGTTTTGTTTTAAAGATTTATGATTAATGTTCTGTTTTTTAAGTTTATATTTATAATGAACTTTTCTATGACTTAAATTGATATATAAACGTTCGTTTTAATTAAAAGTGAGATAATGTAATCAATATAATTCCGATCAGTATATATATAGCTATCAAAGAGGTGTTAGCCTAGTGGTAAGGTCTTGGGGGGATAGTGCATGGTATGTCTATCTACCAGGGTTCGAATCCTGGGGGATGCACTTCGGCGATACCCAGACCTTGGATCGACTTTCGGGTCGATTCGGGTCCAGGTTTACGGGCATACCAGTCTATGGGTTTGTGGGTTCGGTCTTGACCGGACTTAGTCGTACCTAGGCGGGTCCAGTCCAATTGGGCTGGGCCGGGTCGCCGCGGATTAGTCGGTGCTGCCCAATTGGATGCCCGGATACCGCAGGTGCGTGTGTGTGGTGGCATAGCCCAAGTTGCCGTACAAAAAAAAAGTATATATATAGCTAATTAATTAATATATATGAGAGATAATTTTTTACATAAGGACATGTAAATGAAAATATTTATAAAATTTCTATTTAATAATTACATTGTTTAACAAACCCGTGGCCAAAACACATTTCACAGCAAAATTTATTCCAAAAATCATAAAATTTATTAATTTATAGCACTCAAATTTATTAGTAGAAAATATTAGACTACATATAATTATCGACTGATTTATTTACATTAAAATCTTTGATAGTTTAAAAGTCATAAACATCATGTATTTGCCAAACATGTAACCATTATTCTATTTGAGGATAATAATAATAATTAATAACAAAGTTTGTTTCATTTGAATAATATATTAATTATTTCAAAATAATAAGAAATAATTTATATAAACTCGATAACCTAACTATTTTAAATCATTTCTATGCATTATGAACATATAAAAATGTAGTGAACGAGTTGGGATTAATGCCTGCGCGTTGCTGCGAATGGAAAAAAATATTAAGACCATAAATTTGAGCTTGACCAATTATTAAAACAAAACATTTTGTGTCTGTTAGCAGCATCACTATAATTTACAAAATGCCCTATGAGAATGATGTGTGTGTATGATAGGAAGCGAAAATAAATTGGCAAATAGTACATTACATCATTAAATCTAAAAAAAGTTACATTGTTATTAAACCTAAATTAAATTATAATAAAAATATGAAATAAACAAATTTTACATCATTATTAAACATAAAATAAATTATGATAAATTACTTTATTAATAAATAAAAAATTGGTGCGTGAATCACCTACGACTATGTGCTTGGATTGATGGGGAAGACGGAAAGTTTTGGGTTGGAGAAGACACAGTCATTGAGATGCGATACATATTAAGGGATCTTTATTTTATGCTTATATAATAAAAATAATTTTTATAATATAACTTTTATTTATTTAAATTAGAAAATGAAAAAGTTATAAATGATTGAAATGTCATTTACTTAACAGTCAGGAGCTAACAACTTTTAGTTTCGAGGACCAAAACGTTACGCAAATGCAAAATCGAAAGTCTATTTTGGAATCAACAAATTATGGGGACTAAATTCAAGAGGAAAATAAAACTATAGGGACCAAATCTGTAACTCTACAAACATAGCACTAAATCTAACTGGGAGATAAAACCTCAAGGACCAAATCTGTAATTTACTAAAAACCCGAAGGACCAAATCTATAAGTTACTGTATGAAAAAATAAAAAATAAAAAACACTGTTCATGAACAGTGTTCTGATAAATGTTATAGTATATAATTTGATATTCAAATTGAAATAAAAATATTTGTTTTATACTCAAAAGGTCGTAAGCATGTTGGATATAATTAAGAAAAAAAAACACATGCAACTGATTTTCGAGATATATATTTTTTAAAGATGGAAAAATAAAACTAATGAAATTAAAGTGTCGTGATTCCTATGTACAAAATTGAGCATATGCATTTTTTAATTAATATATGCATGACAGTATTTGTTTGTTCTGCAGTTGTCCTCTCACTCTCTCACTCCAGCCCCAATTTCAAGTGTGTTCTTTTGTTAGGGTTACGACTTGAAAGGAGTTTGCTTCGATTATAAGTTTCTTTGGATTTTTGGGGCTGTTTTTGCTTTGGAAGTGGGTACTCAAAGTAGGTAAGCAAGTTCGTCTTAATTTTTTTTGAAGCTTTGTTACATACGTATTAAATCTATATATAGATCATATATGAGTAGTAAACAAAATAAAATATAAATTTCATAACATATCATATTAAAGATAACTAAAACAACAAAAATGTTTAAATTGATAAAGTAAAAAAAAATCACAAGGAATTGTTTTTCTTTTCAATGGGCAAATTCTGAAACTTATAAGTTTTTGATTTTGAAAGAAATTAGATAAGTCTTTATTGACTGTGTTTATAAATTGAGCTATATAAATCTAGGCCTCAAACACAAGTAAAATTGGAAACTAAAAATATTAGAAAACATGTTTAATTAAAAACTAAAAAAATTTAGCATACTAATAAAAGATTTTGTCAATGTTTGGCAAACTAGCTGATATATAGCTGATGAAAAAATCACGTTTGACAAAAATTAGATTATAAACATGTAAAATTATCAATAAAAAACATCTAAAAAAATAATTAATTACAATATTTAATAATATAATTAAAATAAATTTATAGTAATATAATATATTAATTAATAAAAATAAGGTAGTAAAAATATAATATGTTAATTAAAAGAATTTGAAATTTATTATTATATATCTTATAAATTTTGAATTTTAAACTAAATTTAAAAAAAATCTACATTAACTTATGATTTTAGATAACCATTACATATAATATGGAAAAATAATCAAATATTAATTACAAGAATAATTATAATTGATAACTAAAATATATTGATCAACATTAAAAAAAATTAATATAATTTTCTAAATAATTAAAAATTAATATCAATGTATAATTAAAATTTATGTTTTAATTTTCAGATAATATTAACTAATAATAATAAATTTTAATAATTAATATTTATTTATAATTAGTAGTTAATATATCATAATAAATATTAATGAGAGCATAATTGGAGTAATCATAAAAAATTTCTAATAAGCTACTGCAATTAATTTATCAAAAATTTAGCTTATATTCATCCAAACATATATCAAAAAAAAAAAGTTAGTCTATAAGCTTCTTATTTTTTTGCCAAACAATGCAATGAAAGCGCAAACCAAAAGATGTTTTTCCTTTCAAGTATAAGTATACCACAAAGTAATAATTATTATAAGTGAATTATATTTTTGCTCAAGATATTAATTTTAATGAATTTCTTTCTTTTGCAAAATTTCTTAGATTTTACCCATCCCAGTAACTTTTGATTTTTGTTTTTTTGGTTAACTTCCAACATCTCATATTTTCGGTTCAAGTTTAAGTTACTAGTAAAGTAATTCACTTAAATGTAGGCTCTTATCAAAAGAGTAACTTGTCATTCAATTCCATTTTCCATTTTTCAGTTTTAAGTCTAGAATAAAAATAACCTAGTTCCATTACAATTTAAATGCGTTTATAGTACCACAACAACAAATCTAGCCTTTTGCAATGACAAAGGTCGTTTGTAAAGCTCAAAAATTCATCGCTTAGAGTTAATTCGACGACCATCATCGCTATAAATGTAGGCTCTTATCAAAAGAGTAACTTGTCATTCAATTCCATTTTCCATTTTTCAGTTTTAAGTCTAGAATAAAAATAACCTAGTTCCATTACAATTTAAATGTGTTTCTAGTACCACAACAACAAATCTAGCCTTTTGCAATAACAAAGGTCGTTTGTAAAGCTCAAAAATTCATCGCTTAGAGTTAATTCGACGACCATCATCGCTATAGCGTTCATGGTTAAAGGCTCGTAGCTGTAGCTCCCTACTGCAATGACATTTCGTCGCCATATGTAGAAAATAATTTCTTACCTATAGCAACGACATGTCATCGCTATAGATAAAATATTAATTTTTAATAGTTGTCACTATTGGTAAAGGAACAAGATTTTATTTTTTACATATAAACGACAAACATGTCGTTGCAGTAGGCGAATATACTATCTTTAATTTATTTTGGGATATAATCAATTAATTTGGTATTTAATAAGTAAAATATGATTTATCGGGGAACAAAAAAGCCATGAATTAAACTAGAAAGGTCACAAAGTGGTAACTTTGAATAATTAAAATAACTGTCAAATAGATGAGTATATGTGTTTTCATTTCCACATGAGATTGTTAATATAAGCTTCCAAACGGATACATGATCCTAGGATTGTATTGATTGTAAGTCTAGAATAAAAATAATCCTATAAAAGATGACCCTTTCAATTGATGTACTTTTATTGGATTATCTTCTGTCTTGACTATATATGCCACAGAATGCAAGGTAGCAAGCATTTACTGTATCGGTTGATAAAGATTCAGTAAACGTGTCTTCAAGTTAATTAAATAGATTGATGATTTGAAATATCATAGACAGGTAGTTGCAATTATTATCTGAGAGTTGAAAAGAAACTTGTATAGAATTTCACCATCTAAAGAACAGAACACTGGTCGGAAAATCATATATAGTGTTCTAGTTGTTGGAATATAGGAGTCATGCATGCAGCGGAAATATAATCGTATTCCACCAAGATCCATACGAAACAAAGTAAGATGGGTGTTTTAAAATTTTACCAGAAAACGAGCAACAACCCTTTGGTGTCGTGCCTGAATCGTAGCAATGAAACGCAACCCGTTACCTCCACGATATCCATGCAAAAGTCTCTGAATCCCCTTGTCATGCAACGTCAAGTGAGGAGAGCTCATTCCTTCCCGAATGCTAGGTATAGTTCTCCAACCTTTGGAAGAGAAGGAGGAGAATTCTTCACGGATTTTGGAGAGAGAGAAAGAGAAACCTTTAGAACCCTTCAAAAGATTGTTCTCAATCTGATGGAACTCCAACAACTCCCATAAGGGGTTACTCTATCTTTATATACATGTGTAAAAGTGATGCATATCACATAACCATGTGATTGATAAGAATGGTGATAATCTTTTGAAGATCTCATATTTTTAATAGATTGCTTTCTCTTTACAGAATGTTCTTACAACTCACATGCTTGTCCATACCATCTTCTCACACAAGATGTAACAGATTTTATCTCTTATAAAAATTGGATAATTATAATTAAATCTTATTTAATTATTTGTTCTCCTAATTCATATATACATTTATTGGGTGTGACCCATTGGGACTTTATCACGTTGATAATAATTATAAATCTTATTTATAATTATCAACGAAGAGCGACATCTAGCAATACATCATCGTTACCTAAATACTAAAATTTGGTGATTCATTTAATCAGCAAACTGTGTGATCGTTATCAGTGTACATATTTATGTCCCTTTGTTAAGATATCCAGATCGAACACGAGCATGGATCTGTCATCCTCATTATGTCTGAGCCTTAGTTTCTCGATTCCGGAATATACTGAAAATATAGATATCAGTATCATATACCGATTATCATTATCCCTATATTGATCATCTGAGCATACATGCACTTCCACAGTATCATTCAATCGAGGGGCCTAGGGATATCGCTCTCTACATACAAAAGGAAGAAATCCTATTTTGATCCATACCAATACTATTAAGTGATACACGACATACCCAACAACAGTTCTGACAACCAGTTACGGACTGATTAAAATCAGTTATCAAAGTACGTCACTCACACAAGCAAACTCCATGATCTCAAGTCAAAGGACTAACTATACAATGACCACATGAGAACAGTTTATAACACTCATATGACATCCAATAAAACGTTCTCACAGCGGGTGACGTCCGATACAAGATCTCATCTCGTACCTATATGTGGATTATATATCTCCATACGAATCCCCACATATACTAGTCGTAGCGTATTAATTCAACCGAAACCCAAATTAATACTTGACTAGGGACATTTTCGAATACATTATTCTAAGGTTATTATTATGTTTAGATATAACATAGAATATGCCATAAACATAATAATTAGGCAATGTCTTTTATTTATTAATTAATAATAATCACGACATAATGTCCAAACAGAATCATCTAATGATTGACTTTTGGGCATATACACTAACACTAGTACCTTGGAATTTCGTGGTCGCTCATACTGGTCATCAATTCCAATAAAACCTGTCAAGATGATAGTGTAAAATGTTATCATTAACGATCAAAATATTATATATTATATCTATGATCTCATGAATTCAAAGGCATAATAATATCTTCCAACATGACCCTAAATTTTCAAATCCACAAGTAATAGTGATTGATAAAGAGGTAACTGGGTCAGGCATGGGTCTACTTGATGAGAGGGGCAAAATAATAGCATGCTACAAAATCAACTCAACTGAAAGAGATCATCAACCTCTCTGTATTTAATCTACGAAGTAAAGAATTCAATATGATAGTATCCTTCAGTTGAATGAGAATATTGAATAAAAGGATCATCTTGAGTTACAAACAAAGGTGCCTAATCGACTTCCATTTTCCTGAAAGTGAGAAATAGGTCCTCAATTCTTCATATCCGTTTAAGAGAGAGTTGTTGAAGCAATAATGAACTGATCCTCTTTACACATCCAACATATTAGCATACGAATTGTTATCTATGTCATGTGCCAAACAACCAGAATTAACATTAACATGGGAGCATGAAAAGCATCACTGGAAATATTCTTTACAACCATAAGGACCATGTTTAAGATCATCACACTCCAAGCATCAAATATTTCCCACCCTATTAAATGGAGATCTTCTCTTCCTTACATATCTATAAAATAAGGATTGTGCTTCCCAAGTAAAAATTCGCATCTCAAAGATATTGATCAACCGTTGGAAAATCTATCCACTCAGATAATCATTCGAACAATTGAAAATAATCAAGAACCGTTATTGTTTAATATATTAACTATTACTAAACTCATATAATATAGTGAAGAAAAAAAATGTATGACATAGGTTTACCAGGATGCCCAAATCGTTCCTCATCAAATTCAAATACCCTTCTCATCTCGATCCCATAGCAACAAGCATGATCATTTATGCAATGTTATCCCATGATATATAAGAGAAATAGATGGTCTATCTAACGCCATCAACTCATACATATCTTGCTAAACACACAAAATATGATGGCACTATTAAATGTAGTATTTACCTTTCTCCCTTTGCTTTGATGTAGCACATATCATTTTAGAAGACATAGGCATGAACAAGCAATAGGTACATCATGAGTTGTCTAAAAATGTTATTTGTAATAAACTTGATGTAAACAAATAAACAGTAAACTTAGAACAATAACATATGAAATATCCTGGTGAGCATCATCAAGTTTTACAATCATTCGAGCGACTTCATGGTAAAGAACCTTTATAACTTGGGTTACCTTGATGAAGTTTTGATTAAAAAAAACAACCTCATGATTACACACTAGTGACCGCAGTCTCTACATCAAAAGGAAATCATGTCTAGATAGATATATAATTCAACAAATGTCATGCATCCGAAACACATTATAATTCATAAACAACTTATTTGTTTAAATTGGCAAAAATCTACAAAATCCTAACAATAACAATTAGGTGGTGTTTGTTTTTTAAGAAGTCTGAAATCTTATTTCACTTATGATTAAATGATTAATAAGAGGTAGTGCTGAAGTCTGAAATCTGAATAAATAAGAATGTTTGTTTTTATAACGTCTAAAATCCATTTCTATTAAAACAATTGAATATTAAATCCAATTTTTTTTACATCTTTGTCTAGTTATTAGAAATGATAAAACAAATATATTATTAAAAAAATAATTTACTTTTTTTTTAGTCAAAAATAAAAATTTACTTAAATTTAGGAAAAAAAAGCATTTGTGATGTTATCTTCAACAAAAGCATTTGTCAGATTATCAAATACGCTTTGACTCTTTATTCCTCTTCAACAAAAGCATCCCATCCTCCAACTCCCTTTCCCTTCCATCCCCTTTCTCCTGTGACCGGTGGAACTACCCTTCTCCTCACATTTCTCCGATGAAACCAACCCTCCCCTCCCCTTTCTCCGGCAAAACTACCCTTCTCATCCTTCTCTCCGGCAAAACCAACCCTCCCCTCCCCTTTCTCCGACAAATCCACCCACCCCTTTTCCGGTGAAACCAACATCACTTCCCTTCTCTACCTCATCCTTCACCGTCTATAACAACTCAAATGGTAAAACTCTGGCCTTTCCCTCCTTCTTAGCTCTTGGACTCTCTCTCTCTCTTCCCCTCCGGTGAAAGCCCCCAGTCACTCCCTCTTTCACTTGCTTTTCTGATTTGGGGCTTAAGAGATTGATCAGTCAAGAGGCGACGAGACTCGAAGGTGGAATATTATTTATACAGATAAGAGGTTATAAGAGCTTAGGTTATCACTTGTTATTTCAGAGGATTTTCAGAGTTTTTCAGCTCTTATTTGAAAAAAAAATCAAACAGTCTGAAATGATAAATGTCTGACCGAATCAGACTTCAGACACATTCAGATGTAATTTTTGAAAAACAAACAGCCCCTTAGTGGGTAGCTTGTTGTGATTAAAGGTGGATATCGCAGATTCTGCATCTTATATATATATATATATATATATATATATATTCAAGATTAAGATTATAAAAGAGGATAACACAATTTAACTACCTTAAAACTTCACAAAAAAGTAATAAATAAAGAGAAGTTATATGACAATCAAATTTCTTGATGACAACAATAGCCACTTCTTCATAAGACACTGTAACAAATTCAGACCCCCATCTTTTCTTATCCTCCCGTTTTATTTTCTATCATTAAACCAACAAATTATTTAAAATATAAAACAAAATGTTCCCAATAAAACACAAATTAAACCTCAACATCTGTTGCCATAGTTTCACATTCACCTAAGAGATTTGTGACATCAACAATAGAGAAAGATCGTTGAAGATTAATGTAACACCCCAAATTTTCTACAAACGGTCGGTGAACAGCCGAGAAAAACGGTCGAGGAATGTCCGGGAAAACGGTTGGAGAACGGTAGGGAAAACGGTCCAAGAACGGCCGAAAAATTCGCGATACATGCCATATTATAGTGTCTGGCGATTGTGCCAGTGACACTATAGCATGTCAAGGTCTCCAGAGGGTAAAATAGCTTTCGGTACATTTCGGGCGACCTTACCATGCGATTGTGACATGTCACAATCGCATGTCACAATCACGGTCGAGACAAAATTCAGGATGTCACATTCCTCCCATAAATACGATGAATCACCCAAACCCAAGGCGAATCATTTTCCATCAAGAAACACCACCACCATTTGCCTAAAAGACTCAGGTTTTGACCCTTAAGACTACCGAGAGAGTGGGTCACCTTGTCGAACCCCACGCTCCAAGAGAAATTATTTAGTTGGGGAGCCATTTACAAGAATGAAAACCGAGGCCGATGATAAGCTAGCATGAATCCAATTGCACCACTTTGAACCGAATCCCATTTGCTTCATAATACTTGAAATGAAGTTCCAATCAACATTATCAAACATGTTTTCAAAATCAACTTTCATAATCATACAATTCCTTTTGGTTTTATTTATATGATCTATTACCTCACTTACTATAAGAACTCCGTCAAGAATGAATCTTCCACTTATGAAAGCACTTTGCTCTTCCCAATCAGTTTTTCGATGACCTTCTTTAATCTGTTTGCCAATATTTTATGTAAGGGCCAAATGTGTAAATGAATGGTTTTGTATAGGCTGGGGTTAAATTTATAAATATCAAGACTTAAGGGACTAGATGAGAATTTTGGAATAGAGTAATTTAGGGACAAATCCCTAATTTCTTTCTATTGTTGGTTTGATCTTGGAGGCGGCGATAGAAGGAGCAGGGAGGCTAGGGCTTTTGAGGAATCATCATAGGAGGTTAGTTTCCCTTTCTAATAACTCTGGTAATCTCTATCTTCTTCTTTATTTTGGGTTCAACAAGAAGTCTGGGTGCATCTGTATGAGGTATTTTATTGAGTATTTGGTTTTGGTCTCAAAGTATGGTGTGTGCGATTGTTGGGTAGTTTTGGTTCATGATTAATGTTATTAAGCAGTAAGGTTTTGTACCATTTAGTTTTTAAGATGAGTAAGTGAAGTCAGGACTTGGATTGGAGTCAGATCCAACGTGAAATCTGGAAACTAGGGTTTTCGGAGTTTTATCGCCAGCGACTGGGAGGCGTTGGGGACCAGGGGAGACTCGGGCGGCGCCGGGGACCGGGGGAGACCTGGGTGGCGCCGGGGACCGGGGGAGACCCGGTCGACACCGGGAACCGGGGGGGACCCGGGTAGCCGTAGTCCGAGGGGACCCGAGGGATGCTGAGGGGGGAACTTTGGGTCGATTGTCTGTGTCTTCTGTTCTTTTACCATAGCAGTTAATTGATTTTTTTTCTATCTTGTTAACCAATTGTAGGGGAACTATATTACTCTAAGTGCGCAATTTCTCGAGCAGGTGAGTTCCTGATTTCTTAATCTCTTGACCTTTTCGAAATGTTTCGGAACTGAAATTGGGATAAACGAAAACTGGTTGTTAATTGAATGATATTTAGTAAATTTTACTTGCAAGATTAATTGCGTGTTTTACAATGTATATGAATTTATGCATTATTTATATATTTTGGGAAATGTCAAAATTACGGTGATCACGGGAATCTCACAACACCACTGTAACACCCTGAGTTCTGGAAATAGCAACTAATTTAAAATTTTCTAAATACATCAATAATTGAATCATCTACAACCACAAATTAGATCCAACTTCAATACACATACGTACAATCTTTACATACAAACTATAAAAAGGACGGATGCTACTAAACCCAATAATAGTCACTATCTCCAACTTGCGAAAGACTTCACCAATTACTTACTTTAGTGTCTAGCTAAGGCTCTACGCTTCATAGAACTGCTAGAACCCAACTTCCAACTGGAACTTGATGCACATGCCGACAAATAAAAAGGTTAGGCTTATTGCCTAGTGAGCTCAAGAGTTTTCAACATATATAAATAACTCGTTTAAAATGTAAGAATGCATTTAAAGTCATAATCTTTCAAAATGATATGCTTTGCTTATGAAACGACTCATTTACCAATAAACATGTATTTTAAACGAAAGAGACACCACGTTGATCGCTAACCAAACCAAGATGTTTTACAGAAAGATTCCAATATAAAACGTCTTTCGTAAACTTATATTTAACCCAAAACTCACGCAACCATAAAATGAAAGGAAACCAAATACTGAAAACGTTGGAATGACGCATTCCATTCAAGCCTTAATATACGTGGGGAAACCCAATATTAAAGCCATCATTTATCGTCGACCACATAAAAAACCCAATTTGGTAAAATACGACATTACCATATAAAATACCACGAATCAACGATGAAGAGACCCGTATACACTGAGAATAGAGTAACACGCAAGTAGGTCGTTCACTCGACTTCCTTGTATGTCATCTAAACGTTTCCATCTTGGGTGGCGAGAACACGTGAATGGGGCCACCCGCGATGTTATTAGATTTCACCAACGTGCCCCGGTTCTAGTTCCCATGCCATAACAGACATCACAATCCTCGAACCTGTTGCTGCCCCTTGCCATACTCCGTTGAGTTCCTCCCCGCGGTCTTACGAGCAACCGGGTGCCTAATCCAATCTAGACGAGTTCCAACTCTGCGGCTCAAACCACATATTCCTACTCGCTAGCAAACTCGAGCGGTCACTAAAAAGTAACCCAAAACCTCAGGCCGTACATAACGACAGACTTACGTGCCTATGGATCCATTACGACACTATCTATCATTACATGACTCCAAAAGAATGACCAAAGCACCCAAAGCATGTACTTACCAATGACACGAAATAATCGTCAACACTCAAAACCCACGACGGTTATAAATCCGGACAAATGTCCACACGACTCATTTTAAGCCAACACCGAGCTAAGATGCTCAAATCCATTCGACCAATAATTATCGGTCCTCCAAATAATGAAATGTCTTTAAATAACGTTTATGAAGACGCATATCTCAAAGACGAGATTAACCCAAAACTCCGCACGAGATGGGACAAATGATTTTCCAAAGGGTTTATGAATGCAAATGTACCAAAATGCATATAACATGAAATAGACCTCATTTGTACAAAATCATCAATGATGCATAATTCCTGAGAAAAGCTTTTACTTGTACAAAATCACCATGAATGTGAAAACCATGCTATTTACTCGTTAGAATATTCAAAACCCAACTATGAGCATTTTATGAGATTAACACAACCCAAGTTCACCAAATATGAAAACTTATCAAAATACTCACCCTTAGACAAATAACCAACTAAAACATTTTTTACTTTAAAATACTCCAAAACTTATCAGCAGTTAACCATTTCATGTAAAACACTTTAAAATAAACATTTTGACATGTACACCGTTTTCACAAATCAACTTGAACCCACCTTGCTAGATTTAGGATAAATCTAGATTTCATCCAACGAGCTCTTTGAAGGCTGCTTTAATCCTCAAGCCGAAAACTTCCAAAACCTAGATCAAACATTCCATCCCATAAATAACCATTTTCAACCATAAGGAAACATTCTCCAAACATAAAAATACCAAGATCTCAAACAAGATCAAAACCCTAATTTCTCCAAAACCATCAAATCCGAGATTTGAGATATCGAACCTTAAGAAACCACCAATGGAGCATTTATAACTGATATGCATTGAGAATTCAATGCATACGAGCGTTTTTTCCTTCTTTTTAGATAGATCATTTTGTTTAAATCCCGACTTTGAGTCCAATTTTCTTATCTTATTTTCCCTTTTCTATTATATGGAGCTAAGTTTGTGGTTTACTTGC
Source organism: Arctium minus (assembly GCA_954870635.1). Classification (NCBI taxonomy): domain Eukaryota; kingdom Viridiplantae; phylum Streptophyta; class Magnoliopsida; order Asterales; family Asteraceae; genus Arctium; species Arctium minus. Next base: position 152,537,338 of record OX941081.1, read on the forward strand.
TTTTACTTATTAGGTAGGCTAATTTTGTCTAAAAATGTGCAGGCTGCAATGCTGAAATCTGATGCCACAACATTCGATCGCAGATTTAGATTCGGGCTTTTTGCGTGCTTAAAAGAGAAAATCGGCCAAGACTCACAAGTGGATGCCAACTAAGCTACTCAATTTGAGGATCAATTGCTCTTTTGTTTAAAATCAGATTGTAACTAAGGGTTATGTACTTCTAGTTAGCTTTTTGATTTATTAGTACTATATAAGTTGCTTTTGTACTTATTACTATTTACTTAGTCCTTTTTGTCCCCTCTTGGAACCTATAAAAAGGGGAAGTGGGCTGGTCATGTAAGGGGAATTATCAGATTTAACATAGGATTTAATAGCTTGTGGTTGAAGATTCATATTTAAATATTAGTTTTGAATTTCTTTTTGGAATTCTTGTTCTTACACATGGGTTGCTACATCATTGCATGATAGATTCTTCTAGTTTTCTTTATTGCTTCATATCATTTACTTTATGCTCTTTACTTTCGGTCATTTATATTTAGTAATTTAAATTCAGGCATTTATTTTCCGTCATTTACTTTCCGTAATTTATATTCCGTCATTTACATTATGTCTTTACTTTATGTCATTTACATTTCTTGCAATTTATTTTTACGTAATGAGTAGCTAATTTTATAGTTTGGGTGTGAGACAAAAAGGGAGGTTGTAAACCAAAAACTAGTGGACTTTGTTCTTCAATAACATTGTTCCACTATGTCATTTTAAGTTTTATAAATCCAAACGCACTTCTTGACGAATTGATCACTTCTTAAAGTGTGAAAGTGCCATGGACTTAGGAATAAGCCATGAAAAAGCACGTCAGTTTGAATGATAAGGGAAGTATACTTGGAAGAGTTGCTAGCAAGGGAACTTGCTATCTTTGTTTTTCAAACCGATTGATTCTTGACGGGTTGATCACTAGTCAAAGTGTTAAAGTGTAGTGGACTCAGGAATGAGCCACTAAGAACACGTCAACTTGAATGATATGGGAATTGACTCGGAAGGGTGATTTTTAAACAAAGGCATTTGTTTTTCCATATACTTTAAAGAAACCATTTGACACTCACACTGGTCCGGACATTTGCATAGGCATATGTTGGTTGAAGGCTAAACAACAGTGCAATGGTAGATATCCGGAGGATACCCTTTAAAGTACATGGTGGAACTTGTTGTTGCTGAGCTAATACTAATGCTATAGCATCCCTATAGCATTGGCCTCCAGAATTTGTGTTTACTCATCACTTCAAGTCTTGCACCCATTCTATCTTTATATATCTTGTTAATCATCTAATTGTTAACCAACTCAAACTAAACAAAGTCTTCAAATCGCCATCTGAAATCTCTTCTTTTAGTACACTTTTATTGCACTTTTACAACAATCTCTGTGGGACGATATCTGGTATCCTACCATCTTATTACTTGAAAGACGATATTGGATCCTATTGTATACTTGCTTTAGAATTCAATTATCACATGTCATAGAGGTGTGCAAACATTTCGTATCAATAACCTTATTACAAGAAAACTTACCCTTGAAGACAAAGAGACTTCCGAGAACATCCAATCCAACACTTCAACCCGAGCTCCCAACTGATGAACTTGATGAGGAAGATGAAGATGGAGGTTTTGTGGTTCAAGGTTCAAGGTTCCAACTAGTTAGATGATGAAGAATCATGTGGTTCAAGGGGGAAAACCATCAAAATGGGTTAGGGTTCGGTTTTGGGGTTTGGGAGAAAAAAAAGGGAAGGAATTAGGAAGTGATAATGAGGGAAATGGTTGAGAATCGCGACTTTAAAAGACCCTGGGGCCGACCGCGATTGTGCCAGGGCACTATCGCCCAGGACGTACCGCGGGCACACCCCCGCTGGCGATTGTGCCCGCCGATTGTGCCCAGGGCACTCTTGCCAGGGCACTATCGCCCAGAGTGTACCAAGGCTCGTTTCTTCCCATTTTCTGCACAGACCACTCATGACGCGATAAGGCTTAATAGGTAAGATATAGGGGATGAAATTCTACGATAAGAAACAAGAATTTCTCAAAGGGTTAACTTCACGGGAAGAGATTTACGAGTGTTACAATCCTCCCAACCTTAGAATGATTTCGTCCTCGAAATCCACATTCCCAAAAGACCTTACCCGCAGAAAGATTTATCTTAACCCAAAGGCCAGCACCACTATCACAACTCTTGCACCGGTAATCCCAACAACTGCCCCCCTCATGGGCACGTTATAACAATAATCAAGCGAACACTTAACTCCCCAAAGTAACCTTTTACCCACAAGGTTACGGTCGTCTCCCAACCTTGGATGACAATTACCACCCCCAGGTAATTTGTGACTCCAACTTCTCATCGATCAATTTCCTTCGGGTCTACAGAATTTCGAATTTAACGTTAGAGATCATAATCACACTTCCAAAAATCCTCAGGTTCCTACCGATCCAACACAAATCTCACGACATTCCTAAAGTAACATCCTTAACACCACAGGAATGCTTGGACACATCGATACTCAATCCTCAATACCCAAACTCCTTTCAACATCCATCGCCGAAAGGTCACTATTTTCCATAATCCAATCGGGTTACATACATCCATTCCAAGATCCATTGACCTCAAGAAAACAAGTCGACGCCTAGGACTAAACGGTGACCTCGAAAATGTGGACATCCCGCCCAAAATTCCATTCCAGACGTATTGTCGCACTAAGGTTGACACCTAACAGAGAGCTAAACTTTCAAATCTTACATTTCTAACAGACAGATTACCAAAATTTCCTTAAATCGCGGAACCCGCTGAGACGGTACACCAACAACATCAACCATAAAGCCACACCGACGAGCAAACCACGAAAATGAAACCCAATCTAATCGCCGATGATTACCTAAGACCTTAAACCACGTGATTACCAAAGTATAAAATCACCCCTTAATTAACCGGGAAGACTTAAGTCTACTATATCCATTAATCGGGTGCACCGCTTCATCATTGAAGCCCAAGATCCAAGACTAACCGCAAGGTGGATCATCCGACGTTTCAAACCCCAAGGACTTCCTTAGTCCCTAACTACAACTGCTCTTATGCCAGGGGTTTAAATCTATAGGTCTAATGAGTTCAAGGTTTTTCAGCCAGTATGCCAATTTGAGTTTATAAAACTTTCAAATATAAAAGCTTCTTAACGGTTAAACGTGCGACAAAATACACTATCGTTCATTCGATAGGTTTCAAAATTGATCATTAATACAGCGCTTATGAAATCATTTCCAAATTCATTTGTTCAATACTTACGTTAATAAAGACATTAATAAAACATGCGCAATAATTTACGCTACACGTGAAAATAGGTTCCTATATTATGACGCGTGCAATAACTGTTTGTACAACTCCCAAAAGAGAAACTCACAATTTTAATTTTAAAATTCTTCCTCTTTAACCAAAAGACGTTGCAGCACAAAAGTAACAACAGCCCCATATGCAACAGTTCGTTCCCCAAAGGCGGTAAAATAATGGGAATGCAAATAAGATTTCAAATCGAGTTTAAAGCTTTAAGTCGTAAGGATAAACACATTCGACCAAAATAGTAAATACTACGACATGAATACCGCTAACTCGCTAAATGCATTGTGGAAATTTCTAACAGTAAAAGTTGATGATTGAATTACGATCAGAACAAAAGTCCTGTTGGAGATAACGAAGATCTTTTACAAGTTTGCTCACACCGACGATATAGTTAAGTCCAAATGCAAATAGTAGGCAACGGATGACATTTGTATAAAATCCAACATTTAACGCACACAATGATGCATATGCACATGTTCTCAAAATTATTTTACGCAACGCAAAATGACGTACGATGAGACACCCTAAACCCAACAGAATTTTCGTAAGACTTACTAACGTGTAAACCAATTGGCGTCAAACTTTCGTTACTCGACAAAAGTGTAAAACGACAATACTTTTAAGATATTAAACTTTCAGGAGTTTCCTCCTTTTACTGAAATGAAAGGTGAAATAGCGCTTTACAAAATTTACATGGGACACGACGCCAAATAACTCGCAAGTTATCATGGAGCAAAAATTAAAACTCAAGCAAAAAGGACGCCGCAAAACAACACTCCATGAAATTTAGCAAACTAACACAACTAAAATTCTCAAGAAATTCCGACTCAAAATATGGGAATAACCTTTCCTTTAAAACCCTTGACATACGTGGAGGAGATCCAATGCCTAGGTTAAAATCTCATAGTTACTTGCCCATTACCCCAAATGACATTACACATGGATTTTACAATACCCGAAAATAGCGTTAAACACGAGACGTAAATAAAGAGATTTTTTTATAACAATTTGCAACTATGTGCAACAAAACAATTTAATGCATGCTTAAGCTCACAGTTCAAAATCTGATGAGTAATAAATGCTTTATCGAGACTTTATAATATAGCTCACTTTATGTTTGAGAACATGAGAAACAATTTATGCAAACTCATTTTTAGAAATACATTTCGTGCATAGATTTGGTCGGCACTCACATCTTAGGACTACCCTCCTCCATTTCCCGACACACCAATGTCATCCGAATGCATCAAACATCTTAGAGCCTCAAACCCACTAATTTGGTTAACTTCCAATTCTCCTCAAAATAAATTGATCTAACGAACTTATAGTTCTAATCCAACCAATAATTCCGACTCAAGATGATCAACTTAATGCATTCATCATACTTAACCATCACTTCAACGTGACATTGCTATAGACATCAACCTTTCCTTAGATTACTCGCTTAGAAACTTTCTCATTACCCCAACGGTCATCATACCAAGGTAGTTCAAGTATACACACGTAATATGTAGGTTCACCATAACACTGGCCAGGTGCCATCATGAACGTACCATACACGATCATCCTTGCGACCCTTGACAAATTTCCCGTTTCTAGCGACTCGATCAACTCCAAGATATCTTATCTTAAGGTGCCTAATGTGCAACTTCACTTTCAATCACTTATAAGAATGCTAGTTTGAGTCTAGGCATCCAAAGGTCAATACCTAAATCTCTCAGACTTAAGCTCTGATACCAACTTGTAACACCCTGAGTTCTGAAAATAGCAACTAATTTAAAATTTTCTAAATACACAATAATTGAATCATCTACAACCACAAATTTGATCCAACTTCAATACACATACGTACAATCTTTACATACAAACTATAAAAAGGACGGATGCTACTAAACCCAATAATAGTCACTATCTTCAACTTGCGGAAGCCTTCACCAATTACTTACTTTAGTGTCTAGCTAAGGCTCTACGCTTCATAGAACTGCTAGAACCCAACTCCCAACTGGAACCTGATGCACATGCCGACAAATAAAAAGGTTAGGCTTATTGCCTAGTGAGCTCAAGAGTTTTCAACATATATAAATAACTCGTTTAAAATGTAAGAATGCATTTAAAGTCATAATCTTTCAAAATGATATGCTTTGCTTATGAAACGACTCATTTACCAATAAACATGTATTTTAAACGAAAGAGACACCACGTTGATCGGTAACCAAACCAAGATGTTTTACAGAAAGATTCCAATATAAAACGTCTTTCGTAAACTTATATTTAACCCAAAACTCACGCAACCATAAAATGAAAGGAAACCAAATACTGAAAACGTAGGAATGACGAATTCCATTCAAGCCTTAATATACGTGGGGAAACCCAATATTAAAGCCATCATTTATCGTCGACCACATTAAAAACCCAATTCGGTAAATTACGACATTACCATATAAAATACCACGAATCAACGATGAAGAGACCCGTATACACTGAGAATAGAGTAACACGCAAGTAGGCCGTTCACGCGACTTCCTTATATGTCATCTAAACGTTTCCATCTTGGGTGGCGAGAACACGTGAATGGGACCACCCGCGATGTTATTGGATTTCACCAACGTGCCCCGGTTCTAGTTCCCATGCCATAACAGACATCACAATCCTCTAACCTGTTGCTGCCCCTTGCCATACTCCGTCGAGTTCCGCCCCACGGTCTTACGAGAAACCGGGTGCCTAATCCAATCTAGACGAGTTCCAACTCTGCGGCTCAAACCACATATTCCTACTCGCTAGCAAACCCGAGCGGTCACTAAAAAGTAACCCAAAACCTCAGGTCGTACATAACCGACAGACTTACGTGCCTATGGATCCATTACGACACTATCTATCATTACATGACTCCAAAAGAATGACCAAAGCACCCAAAGCATGTACTTACCAATGACACGAAATAATCGTCAACACTCAAAACCCACGACGGTTATAAATCCGGACAAATGTCCACACGACTCATTTTAAGCCAACACCGAGCTAAGATGCTCAAATCCATTCGACCAATAATTATCGGTCCTCCAAATAATGAAATGTCTTTAAATAACGTTTATGAAGACGCATATCTCAAAGACGAGATTAACCCAAAACTCCACAGGAGATGGGACAAATGATTTTCCAAAGGGTTTATGAATGCAAATGTACCAAAATGCATATAACATGAAATAGACCTCATTTGTACAAAATCATCAATGATGCATAATTCCTGAGAAAAGCTTTTACTTGTACAAAATCACCATGAATGTGAAAACCATGCTATTTACTCGTTAGAATATTCAAAACCCAACTATTAGCATTTTATGAGATTAACACAACCCAAGTTCACCAAATATGAAAACTTATCAAAATACTCACCCTTAGACAAATAACCAACTAAAACATTTTTTACTTCAAAATACTCCAAAACTTATCAGCAGTTAACCATTTCATGTAAAACACTTTAAAATAAACATTTTGGCATGTACACCGTTTTCACAAATCAACTTGAACTCACCTTGCTAGATTTAGGCTAAATCTAGATTTTACCCAACGAGCTCTTTGAAGGTCGCTTGAATCCTCAAGCCGAAAACTTCCAAAACCTAGATCCAACATTCCATCCCATAAATAACCATTTTCAACCATAAGGAAACATTCTCCAAACATAAAAATACCAAGATCTCAAACAAGATCAAAACCCTAATTTCTCCAAAACCATCAAATCCGATATTTGAGATATCGAACCTTAAGAAACCACCAATGGAGCATTTATAACCTTATTACAAGAAAACTTACCCTTGAAGACAAAGAGACTTCTGAGAACACCCAATCCAACACTTCAACCCGAGCTCCCAACCGATGAACTTGATGAGGAAGATGAAGATGGAGGTTTTGTGCTTCAAGGTTCCAACTAGTGAGATGATGAAGAATCATGTGGTTCAAGGGGGAAAAACCATCAAAATGGGTTAGGGTTCGGTTTTGGGGTTTGGGAGAAAAAAAGGGAAGGAATTAGGAAGTGATAATGAGGGAAATGGTTGAGAATCGCGACTTTAAAAGACCCTGGGGCCGACCGCGATTGTGCCCAGCCATTGTGCCAGGGCACTATCGCCAGGGCACTATCGCCCAGGACGTACCGCGGGCACACCCCCGCTGGAGATTGTGCCCAGCGATTGTGCCCAGGGCACTCTCGCCAGGGCACTATCGCCCAGAGTGTACCGAGGCTCGTTTCTTCCCATTTTCTACACAGACCACTCATGACGCGATAAGGCTTAATAGGTAAGATATAGGGGATGAAATTCTACGATAAGAAACAAGAATTTCTCAAAGAAATGGGAGTCTGTGTGTGAAATTCTACACAGACCACTCTGCGTGAAATTCGTTTCCTGTACATGTGGACGGGGAGTCTGCTTGGGCCCCGAGAGATAATATGGGAGTCTGCTTGGGCCCCGATCGTGGATATGCAAGTAGTGATGGAAAAAGGGGGAGACAACTGATCATTGTGATTCCCGCTCTTGGAACGTATCTTGAACATAATTTTGTTAAAATTGTTGAAATTAATTATGTTTATTGGATTTTAAATGTTTGTCAGGAATTCACTAGACCTTACGGTCTAACCCTCGTTTTCAATCTTAAAAACCCTTTTTCAGGGAGAAACGTTTGTGGAGCTTCTAGTAAAGGAAAAGAGAAGGTGTAAGAGCTGTTAATGGCGAGTGAAAGCGTAGTTCAGTTTTAATTACCTTTTAAATTAGAAACTCTCGGTTGTAGGCAAGACTTCCGTTGTTAAATTTCATGATTTTATTGTTGTAAACCTTTGGTGCTGGATTTATGTCATGTTACGTTTGGGTTGTTACATTTTAGCAGTAATCTTATAATAAAGTCAATCAAACTAATAGGCCTGAAGTCCCCAACACCAAGTGGGTGTTTGCATTTCGGAACTAAATTGAGGAAGGAGGCATTACAACCTTTACTTATTCGGCCGTTATCCCAAAACAAAAGAACAACTCTAGTCACATTGTCTTTTATAACATGTTAGAAATTCTTAAGCAATCGAAAGCTAAAATTGTCTGGTTCAAGAGCCTTAGAGCTACCACAGTTTGAAACAACTTCCCAAATTTCGGACTCTATTATTGTTGATTCCAACCAACAAGCCTCATCTGAAGATAATTTTCTGAAAATATTGTTTTGGAAGGTTGGACGACGAATGTTGGTTTCACATAACTTCAAGGTGAAGTAATCTAGAAAATTTTGTTAGATAACATGAGGATCATCAGTCCAAATCAAATCAATTGTTAAACCCGAGATTCTATTCTTTATTTCTTTCCATTTGATGAAATTGTGGGAAAATTTGGAGTTTTCATCCCCTTTAAAGTTCCATTTTAAACAAGACTTCCAACGAGCCATGTTGCTCTCCAGATTATCCTTCTCAACCCACCATCGGCAAGCATCTCTCCAATTCTCTAAATTAGAGTGAGATAAAATTTTAGATTCAACTTATTTCTCCCTAGGGTTGAACATGAGTCGGGTCGGGTCAGGTCGGGGGGGGGGGGGGGGAAATGAAAAACCCGCTTGGGTTTCGGGTAGGATATGGAAGCCCCAAATTTTATAATCGGGTGAATCGGGTTTTAGGTGTCGGTCCTAGTTGGGTTTCAAAAAAATGTGATAGTTGTACATTAAAAAATGTCATGACCACATACAAGCAATCAAAGTGGTATCGTGAGTTTGTACCTGGATTTTGACCACAAAGATGCTAACAAATGTGATGACTAATGTTGAGAACACATGGTCTAATTCTTGAACCAATTCTTCTCGACTGGTCCAATCAAATGTGAGTGGGCTACAACCGAAAATAACTCCCCTAAAAGTTACTGTATTGGACTTGGCACCTTACTTTAGCATTTCACAAAAAAAGCACCAATGCTTCCTCTCCATTCTCATGCATTCTATTTGCAATTCAATTTTTCCACAATTAACATACATAAAGATAAGAGCAGTCCTTTCAAAAAAAGAAAAAAGATAAGAGCAGTACAAATTACATTTGATCATGATGAAAGAAAATATGATTAGGTATTTTTAGGAAAACTAATTAAAAATAGTATTTATATTTAGTTAATAAGAATAAGGTTCTCGGGTCGGATCGGGTGACGAAGATTAAGGCCCTACCCGAACCTATATACCCGACCTAAATTTAGGACTTTGGGTATCGGTTACGATCGGGTGGTTAGGGGTTTTTTTGGGTCGGGTTTTCGGGTTTTTCGGATACGGTCGAGTTTTGCTCACCCCTATTTATCCCATCTTGATGATTAAAGTTTGGCCTTCTTGATTTCAGTATCCAAATTTAAAAACTTCTCCTATGACCACTTCTTGAAGGCTAACTTTACATTTTTGAACTTATCTTTTAGAATCAAGTCTGGAAGATTGTCTTTAACTGCAACATTCCAAGCAATTTCAACGATTGAGTTAATTTTGGTGTTATGGAGCCAAGTATGAAAGAACTGAAAAGGTTTAGGACCAAAGTATCTAAATTTATCCTCTAATAGAATAGGGTAGTGATATGAGAATTTCCTATCAAGAACCCTAGTGGATAGATTAGGCAAGAGACTCACCACATTACCCGAGATGAGGGAACAATCCAATTTCCCAAATTTTGTACCAGGCAGGAAAACACGAATGAATCTCCTTCCAAATAAAGAAATATCAACCAAGTTGTTTAAACAGATAAAGTCATAGAAATCCAAAGCATTCTTTGCATTAAAAATGCAGTTAAGCCTTTCACTAATATCCATCACTTCGTTGAAGTGTAACACCCTCAAATTTGGAAAGAGAAACTAATTAAAAAAATTCAGCAATACATCAGATAAAGGATAAAATCTCTTTCTACAAATTAATTCTCGAAATACCTCAAATTGAATTCTAGATTTAACCTCAACAAATAATAAACCAAGTCTTACACAAGAACTAAATATAGGTCAGGTGTTACTAAACTCATATACAATTCCTATCTTCAAATGTGCGGAAGACTTCACCCAAAAGCTACTCTCTTCTCGTGCATCTAGCTAGCTGTCATTTCTTCACAGTGTCGCTAGTACCATATAGCCCAACCGAAACCTGATGCATATGTCGATAAATAAAAAGTTTAAGCTAACGCCTTGTGAGTTCAAAAGTTTTCATCACGATTATATAAATCGTTAAACGGAAAGAATGTAACTTAAATCATGATTTCCAAAAGGATTTATATTAAATATGCAAACAACCCATTTTCCAACACACACAATTCCTTTTTTTTATGACGAAAGCTCCAATATAGATATTTCCTCAAGATGTGAACTCAAACCCAAAATTCACTTAAAACATAAATAATGATTTAATTCCCATATAATGACGTGGATAAAACTCTATTATCCGAAATATCCAAAACACAAATGAGACATAAATACTCAACCCATAAATCATGGATAACAATCCATATATATATATATGACGTCACCAAAATCATGGATAAGATTCAACTCCCCAAAATAACCAATATAAACAATAAACAACATCGGAAACGTCAAATCGTAGATAATATTTGTCTCCAAAGAATATATTCAAAATCCACAACTTAGTAACGGGGGAGACCCGATTCCATTGAATGTGACGGAACACAAAAGTAAGTCACATATCTATGTTATATGAGTGTCACTTAAGGATTAAACACTCGTTAACATTAACCTTTCCAGGTCTTTAGTTAATGAGTAAACAAGCTCAACACCTCTATGTCTATTGCTTGGATAGTCATCAAGTTCAACCCCTTGGAATTTTCGTGCACTCATCAAGTTCAACCCCTCTAGGTCTGTACCTTGGAATTTCCAAACATCCCAGCTAAGCTCGTTCACAAGAAATTGCAATTATTGGTCAATTGACGATTTCCGACTCAAAGAGCCCACATCTTACTCCCATAAGACCCCATCCCTATTTCAAGTTACATTATGGGGATATTTATCCCACTCAAACTGACTCCTACGCCTATGGATCCATTGCATTACAGTCCAAAATATTGCATGACTTCAAACGAATGAACTAGCGCATTCAAAACATGTAATTCTCAAATAAGATACAATATAGGCAAATCATAACCAAAACTCTACATTGAGCTATTAAAACACGACAAATATCTCCAAGACCCAACAGGGTCAATGTAACACCCTTAATTCAGAAGATAACAACTTATTAAAAAATTTCTAAATATTTCAATAAATGAATCATCTACAACCACAATTTAGATTCAACTTCAAAACACAATAAAACCCATGCATAGTCACTATCTTCAACTTGCAAAAAACTTCACCGAAGGCCTACTTTCGAACCTAGCTAAGGCTCAACTCTTCATAGCACTGCTAGAACCGAAACCCCTGGCCGGGACCTGATGCACATGCCGACAAATAAAAAGGTTAGGCTTAACGCCTAGTGAGTTCAAGAGTTTTAACATGAATAAAATATAACTTTAAAAGAAAGGAATTCTGTTTAAAGTAAGATCCTTCGAAATATTATACTTCAAAATGCAAACGACACATTTTCTCATAATATGCACTTTTAAAGACAATGCTCCCAAATACACATTTCTTATAAAACGATGCAACCCGTAACTCACCCATAACGGGGTCATAGTTCGATACTCAACTGTGCTAAAATGTAAATAATACCTCATAGCCCAAAACACCCAAAAACTCGGGTGGGATATAATACTCGGCCCTTAAATAACGGAAAACAATCCATATAAATATGATACGCCATTAAAGCATGAAACTGAAGCTTAATACTCACGCGACCATAAACTGAGATGAAACCCAAATATAAAAGCATGGACAATTAAATATCCAAAATACAGTGGGCCGACAACGGGGGATACCCGTATCCGTTGAGAGCGGAGGAACACAAAAGTATGCCACTCAAACAACGTTGATCGTACGACACTTCACGACACGCAAGCCCAAGTGACCCTACAATCTCTTAACAAGTTTCACCCGAAGAGATAATTGACCTTAGCGAACAACACCGGAATTACCGCCAAAGGCTCGGCACACGGGGGATACAACGAAGGCATTACCCCACATGGTGAAGGTCCCAACGCCCATCAGAGGACTCCTCTTAGTCATAATAGCTCAACCGGAACTCAACCACTCTTAGTGCCTACTCGTAAAGACAAGGTCATAAACCATGAGTCCCGGAGTCCAACCCCGTACCACTCAATTGACCATCAAATAAGACTGACTTGTGTGCCTCTGGATCCAATGCAACACAGTCTAAGATTACACGACTATCCCTGAATGACTAAAGCACTCGAGTCTGTAATTATCAATAACATGCAATAAAATGCATTAAGATGTAAATCATAAATTGGACTCCACATCGAGCCATTAAAATCGGACAAATGTCCTCAAGACTCTTTTAAGCCAATACCGAGCAAAGCTGCTCAAAATCCATTTGACCAACAATTACCGGTCCCCCCAACTAATGAAATGTCTTTAAACAATGTTTACGACGACACATACTTCAAGGACGAGATTAACCCAAAACTCAACCCATAATGAGACTAAAGGTTTTCCAAAGGGTTTATGAATACTATTACACCAAGATGCATGTAACATGAAATAGACTTCATTTGAGCAAAACCGTCAAAGATGCATAAATCATAAAATAGATCTTTCTTGTACAAAATTACCAAGAATACGTAAATCATGCTATTTAATTGTTGAAACGTTCAAAACCCAATATAAGCATTTTAAGAGGTTAACACAACCCAAGTTTACTAAATATGAAAACTTATCAAAATACTCACACTTTGACAAATAACCAAGTAAAACATATTTTACTTCAAAATCCTCAAAACTTATCAGCAGTTAACCATTTCATGTAAAACACTTTAGAATAAACATTTTGGCATGTACACCGTTTTCACAAATCAACTTGAACTCACCTTGCTAGATTTAGGCTAAATCTAGATTTCACCCGACGAGCTTTTTTGTAGGCCGCTTGAATCCTCAAGCCGAGAACTTCCAAAACCTAGATCCATACATACCGAACCATAAATATCCATAAACAACCACATAGAAACATTCCCCAACATTATATACCAAATTCCCTAAACGAGATCAAAACCCTAGTTTCTCCAAAACTAACAAATCTGAGATTTGATAAACCAAACACTAGGGAAACACCCAAAGAACATATATAGCCTTAAATTAAAGATGACGAGATTTTCCGAGAACACCCAATCCAACACTTCAACCCAAGCTCCCAACTGTTGAACTTGATGAGGAAGATGAAGATGGAGGTTTTGTGACTCAAGCTCCCAACTATCTAGATGGTGAGTAATCATGTGGTTTGGGGAGGAAAAACCCCCAAAATAGGTTAGGGTTCGGTTTTGGGATTTGGGAGAGAAAAGGGGAGAAGATAGAAATGAGAAATGAGGGAAATGGGTGAAAAATCGCACATTTAACCCACTGGTACACGCAGGCTATAGTGCGAGGCAATTATGCCAGTGGCACAATCGCCAAGCATGTACCGTGAGCTCCTCAACTTCGGCGATAGTGCAAGGCTATTGTGCCCTCTGGTACAATCGCTGGCATGGTCGCCCGGGTGTCCCCGAACTCTAAAAATCCGACTTTTCAACGCCCAAACTCCCGATACTCCGAGGGACTTTAAACAATACATTTCCCAACAAAACCCCACTGTTTACAAGTCACAGAAATGTCCGGGTGACATTTACTTACCGAAAATTACGGGCGTTACAATCCTCCCAACCTTAGAATGATTTCGTCCTCGAAATCTAGATTCCCATGAAACCTTGCCCGCAGAAGGATTTCCCTGAACCCTTCTTCCGGCACCACCAACATGACCCTTATACCGATACTCGCCAATTGTCCCTCATGGGCAAGTTACACCCATAGCCAAGCGAACACTCAATTCGCCAAAGTAACCTTTACCCACAAGGTTACGGTCGTCTCCCAACCTTGGATGACAATTACTACCTCCAAGTAATTTTGTGATCCCAACTTTACACTGACCAATTCCCTTTGGATCTATACGGTTCCGAACTCAATCGTAACCAAACTTCTAAAATCCTCGGAGTTCAGCTGATCCATTCCTAATATCTACAAAGATAATCTTCCAAGGCGCACCAATGCGTCCTTCAGGTAACTGTTTAGCCCAGATTCGGTCAACACTCACTTCGTTCCAACACCAACCTCATAGCATTCTCCAACATAAAGTCCTCATCACCACAAGAATGCTTAAACACATCGGTACTTGCTCATCCACACCTAATCTTCTTTCAAATTTCCATCACCGCAAGGTCATTATTTCCCATGCTCCAACCGGGATATTTCTGAATATCCCAAGATATTTTGGCTTCAAGGATACAAGTCGACACCTAGGACTAAATGGTGACCTCGAACACGTGGGCATCCCACCCAAAGTTTCAATCCAGACGGATGGTCGCACTAAAGATGACACCAAACAGGGTGCTAAAAATCCCAAGTATTACATTTCTAACAAACGGACCGCAAAAATTTTCTTTGATTGTGAAGTCCACAAGGACGGTATACCATCACATAAACTATGATGTCACACCGACAAGCATCCCACCAAAATGAACCCAATCTAATCGCAGACAATCACCTAAGACCTTATCCCACATGATTACCGAATTATAATATCACCTCTTAACTAACTGGAAAAGCTTAAACATACCAACTCCATTAACCATGTGTACCCAGATTCAAAACTGAAACCCAAAATCCAAGACTGACCGCGAGTCGGATCATCCGACGCTTCAAATCCCAAGGACTCCCTCAGTCCCTAATCATAACTGCTCTCATGACAGGGTTTAAATCTACAGGCCTAATGAGTTCAAGGTTTTCCAATTACTATGCCAATTTAATTTTATAAAACTTTCCAATACGTAAGCCTTTTAACGATCAAACGTGCGGTAAAGATACATTACCGTTCATTTGATAGAGTTTAAAATTGATCAACAACACAGCGCATAAGAAACCATTTCCAAAATTTGAATTGTTCAATGCTTACGTTTATAAAGTCAATAATAAAACATGCGCACAATTTACACTATATACATGAAGATAGGTTCTTGCACCACAACACGTGCAATAAATGTTTGTACATTCCAAAAGAGAGGTTCGCAATTTTAACTTTAAAAAAATTCTTTCTCTTTAACCAAAAGACGTTGTGGCAAAAGAATTCTCAACAATCTCATAAGCAACAGTTTAATCTCCAAAGTTCGGTAAAATGGTGGAAATACAAATAAAATTTCAAATAAAGTTTAAAGCTTTAGGTCGTAAAGATAAACACATTTGATCATAACATAAATTACAACGGCATGGATGCTGCTAACTCGTTACAAGCATTGCGGAAATTACTTAGCAGTAAAAGTTGATGATTGAAATACGATCAGAACAAAACCATGTTTTAAAATAACGTAAATCATTTATGCAATCACTCACACCAAAGTTACACTTAAATCCAATGCACATAACATGCGACGATTGACGTTTGCATAAAGCCAAAGATAATTTACATGATAAAGAAACCCCCAAAACAACATGTAGGATGACGTCAATTAACAATATTCATAAAATAACGCACACCATGATGCATAAGTACATGATCCCAAAATTATTTATGCGACACAAAAGACGTAAGATGAGACATCATAAACTCAACTGAATTTTCGCAAAACTCATAAATGCTAAAATCAAGTGGTGTCAAAATTTCCATTTCTCAATAAAGTATGCAAGACGGCAATATGTCTAGAATATTAAACTTTTAAGATTTTCCTCTTTTGAATGCAATGAAAGGTAAGTGACACTTTTGACAAAATTTACATGGGACACGACGCCGAATAAACTCGCAAGTTTATACAAAACAGAAATTAAAACTCACGCATCGAAATAGACATGCAAAACAATACTCCATGAAATTTAACAAAAATCGTACAAACTAAAATTCTCAAGAAATTCTGACGCCACACATGGGATTAACTTTTCCTTTAAAACCATTGACATACGTGGAGGAGATCCAATGTCTAGGTTAAAATCTCATGGTTACTTGCCCAATACCCAAACGATATTAAAACATGGACATTTACAATATCTGGAAATAGCATTAAACATGACGCGTGAAAGAAGAGAATTTAGATAACACTTTACAATTACATGCAACAAACAATTTTGTGCATGCTTAAGCTCACAGTTCAAAATCTGATGAGGGCTAAATGTTTTACTAAAACTTTATAATTCAAAACACTTGAAGTTGGGCGAACATGAGAAACAATTTATGCAAACTTATTTTAGAAATAACTTTAGTGCATGAATTTGGTCGGCATTCACCCCTCCGGACTACGCTTCTCAACAACCCGACATACTAATGTCATCCGGGTGTATCAAACATCTTAGGGCAACAATCCCATTATTTAATTTACAATTTCTCCTCGAAATAGAAACGATATAACAGACTTATAGTTCTAATCCAACCAATAAATCTGACTCAAGATGATCAACTTAATGCGTTCATCGCACTTAACTACCACTCCAAAGTGACATTGCTATAAACATCAATCCTCCCTTAGCTTACTCGCTTAGAAACTTTCTCATTACCCAACGGTCATCATACCAAGGTAGTTTTAAGTATACACATGTAGGATGTAGGTTCACCATAGCACTGGCCAGGTGCCATTATGAACGTACCGAACATGATCATCCTTGCGACCCTCGACAAGTTTTCCCGTTTCTAGCGACTCAAAGAACCTCAAAATATCTTATCTTAAGGTACCTAATGCGCACTTCACTTACAATCACTTATAAGAACTCTAGTTTGAGTCTATACATCCAAAAATCAATACCTAATTCTCTCAAACTTAAGCTTTGATACCAACTTGTAACACCCTTAATTCTGAAGATAGCAACTTATTAAAAAATTTCTAAATATTTCAATAAATGAATCATCTACAACCACAATTTAGATTCAACTTCAAAACACAAGAATAATCTATACAACAATCTATGGTAAGGACGGGTGCTACTAAAACCCATGCATAGTCACTATCTTCAACTTGCGGAAGACTTCACCGAAGGCCTACTTTCGAACCTAGCTAAGGCTCAACTCTTCATAGCACTGCTAGAACCGAAACCCCCGGTCGGGACCTGATGCACATGCCAACAAATAAAAAGGTTAGGCTAAACGCCTAGTGAGTTCAAGAGTTTTAACATGAATAAAATATAACTTTAAAAGAAAGGAATTCTGTTTAAAGTAAGATCCTTCGAAATATTATACTTCAAAATGGAAACGACACATTTTCTCATAATATGCACTTTTAAAGACAATGCTCCCAAATACACATTTCTTATAAAACGATGAAACCCGTAACTCACCCATAACGGGGTCATAGTTCGATACTCAACTGTGCTAAAATGTAAATAATACCTCATAGCCCAAAACACCCAAAAACTCGGGTGGGACATAATACTCGACCCTTAAATAACGGAAAACAATCCATATAAATATGATACGCCATTAAAGCATGAAACTGAAGCTTAATACTCACGCGACCATAAACTGAGATGAAATCCAAATATAAAAGCATGGACAATTAAATAACAAAAATATAGCGGGCCGACAACGGGGGATACCCGTATCCGTTGAGAGCAGAGGAACACAAAAGTATGCCACTCAAACAACGTTGATCGTACGACACTTCACGACACGCAAGCCCAAGTGTCCCTACAATCTCTTAACAAGTTTCACCCGAAGAGATAATTGACCTTAGCGAACAACACCGGAATTACCGCCAAAGGCTCGGCACACGGGGGATACAACGAAGGCATTGCTCCACATGGTGAAGGTCCCAACGCCCATCAGAGGACTCCCCATAGTCATAATAGCTCAACTGGAACTCAACCACTCTTAGTGCCTACTCGTAAAGACAAGGTCATAAACCATGAGTCCCGGAGTCCAACCCCGTACCACTCAATTGACCATCAAATAAGACTGACTTGTGTGCCTCTGGATCCAATGCAACACAGTCTAAGATTACACGACTATCCCTGAATGACTAAAGCACTCGAGTCTGTAATTATCAATAACATGCAATAAAATGCATTAAGATGTAAATCATAAATTGGACTCCACATCGAGCCATTAAAATCGGACAAATGTCCTCAAGACTCTTTTAAGCCAATACCGAGCAAAGCTGCTCAAAATCCATTTGACCAACAATTACCGGTCCCCCCAACTAATGAAATGTCTTTAAACAATGTTTACGACGACACATACTTCAAGGACGAGATTAACCCAAAACTCAACCCATAATGAGACTAAAGGTTTTCCAAAGGGTTTATGAATACTATTACACCAAGATGCATGTAACATGAAATAGACTTCATTTAAGCAAAACCGTCAAAGATGCATAAATCATAAAATAGATCTTTCTTGTACAAAATTACCAAGAATACGTAAATCATGCTATTTAATTGTTGAAACGTTCAAAACCCAATATAAGCATTTTAAGAGGTTAACAAAACCCAAGTTTACCAAATATGAAAACTTTTCAAAATACTCACACTTTGACAAATAACCAAGTAAAACATATTTTACTTCAAAATCCTCAAAACTTATCAGCAGTTAACCATTTCATGTAAAACACTTTAGAATAAACATTTTGGCATGTACACCGTTTTCACAAATCAACTTGAACTCACCTTTATAGATTTAGGCTAAATCTAGATTTCACCCGACGAGCTTTTTTGTAGGCCGCTTGAATCCTCAAGCCGAGAACTTCCAAAACCTAGATCCATACATACCGAACCATAAATATCCATAAACAACCACATAGAAACATTCCCCAACATTATATATCAAAATCCCTAAACGAGATCAAAACCCTAGTTTCTCCAAAACTAACAAATCCGAGATTTGATAAACCAAACACTAGGGAAACACCCAAAGAACATATATAGCCTTAAATTAAAGATGACGAGATTTTCCGAGAACACCCAATCCAACACTTCAACCCAAGCTCCCAACTGTTGAACTTGATGAGGAAGATGAAGATGGAGGTTTTGTGACTCAAGCTCCCAACTAGCTAGATGGTGAGTAATCATGTGGTTTGGGGAGGAAAAACCTCCAAAATAAGTTAGGGTTCGGTTTTGGGATTTGGGAGAGAAAAGGGGAGAAGATAGAAATGAGAAATGAGGGAAATGGGAGAAAAATGGCACATTTAACCCACTGGTACACGCAGGCTATAGTGCCAGGCGATTATGCCAGGGGCACAATCGCCAAGCATGTACCGTGAGCTCCTTAGCTTCGGCGATAGTGCCAGGCTATTGTGCCCTCTGGCACAATCGCTGGCATGGTCGCCCGGGTGTCCCCGAACTCCAAAAATTCGACTTTTCAACGCCCAAACTCCCGATACTCCGAGGGACTTTAAACAATACATTTCCCAACAAAACCCCACTGTTTACAAGTCACAGAAATGTCCGGGTGACATTTACTTACCGAAAATTACGGGCGTTACAATCCTCCCAACCTTAGAATGATTTCGTCCTCGAAATCTAGATTCCCATGAAACCTTGCCCGCAGAAGGATTTCCCTGAACCCTTCTTCCGGCACCACCAACATAACCCTTATACCGATACTCGCCAATTGTCCCTCATGGGCAAGTTACACCCATAGCCAAGCGAACACTCAATTCTCCAAAGTAACCTTTACCCACAAGGTTACGGTCGTCTCCCAACCTTGGATGACAATTACTACCTCCAAGTAATTTTGTGATCCCAACTTTACACTGACCAATTCCCTTTGGATCTATACGGTTCCGAACTCAATCGTAACCAAACTTCCAAAATCCTCGGAGTTCAGCTGATCCATTCCTAATATCTACAAAGATAATCTTCCAAGGTGCACCAATGCGTCCTTCAGGTAACTGTTTAGCCCAGATTCGGTCAACATTCACTCCGTTCCAACACTAACCTCATAACATTCTCCAACATAAAGTCCTCATCACCACAAGAATGCTTAAACACATCGGTACTTGCTCATCCACACCTAATCTTCTTTCAAATATCCATCACCGCAAGGTCATTATTTCCCATGCTCCAACCGGGATATTTCTGAATATCCCAAGATCTTTTGGCTTCAAGGACACAAGTCGACACCTAGGACTAAACGGTGACCTCGAACACGTGGGCATCCCACCCAAAATTTCAATCCAGACGGATGGTCGCACTAAAGATGACACCAAACAGGGTGCTAAAAATCCCAAGTATTAAATTTCTAACAAATGGACCGCAAAAATTTCCTTTGATTGTGAAGTCCGCAAGGACGGTATACCATCACATAAACTATGATGTCACACCGACAAGCATCCCACCAAAACCAACCCAATCTAATCGCAGACAATCACCTAAGACCTTATCCCGCATGATTACCGAATTATAATATCACCTCTTAACTAACTGGAAAAGCTTAAACATACCAACTCCATTAACCATGCGTACCCAGATTCAAAACTGAAACCCAAAATCCAAGACTGAACGCGAGTCGGATCATCCGACGCTTCAAATCCCAAGGACTCCCTCAGTCCCTAATCATAACTGCTCTCATGACAGGGATTAAATCTACAGGCCTAATGAGTTCAAGGTTTTCCAATTACTATGCCAATTTAATTTTATAAAACTTTCCAATACTTAAGCCTTTTAACGATCAAACGTGCGGTAAAGATACACTACCGTTCATTTGATAGAGTTTAAAATTGATCAACAACACAGCGCATAAGAAACCATTTCCAAAATTTGAATTGTTCAATGCTTACGTTTATAAAGTCAATAATAAAACATGCGCACAATTTACACTATATACTTGAAGATAGGTTCTTGCACCACAACACGTGCAATAAATGTTTGTACATTCCAAAAGAGAGGTTCGCAATTTTAACTTTAAAAAAATTCTTTCTCTTTAACCAAAAGACGTTGTGGCAAAAGAATTCTCAACAATCTCATAAGCAACAGTTTAATATCCAAAGTTCGGTAAAATGGTGGAAATACAAATAAAATTTCAAATAGAGTTTAAAGCTTTAGGTCGTAAAGATAAACACATTTGACCATAACAGAAATTACAATGGCATGGATGCCGCTAACTCGTTACAAGCATTGTGGAAATTACTTAGCAGTAAAAGGTGATGATTGAAATACGATCATAACAAAACCATGTTTTAAAATAACGTAAATCATTTATGCAATCACTCACACCAACGTTACACTTAAATCCAATGCACATAGCATGCGACGATTGACGTTTGCATAAAGCCAAAGATAATTTACATGATAATGAAACCCCCAAAACAACATATAGGATGACGTCAATTAACAATATTCATAAAATAACGCACACTATGATGCACAAGTACATGATCCCAAAATTATTTACGCGACACAAAAGAAATTCTTTAGTTGGGGAGCCATTTACAATAATGAAAACCGAGGCCGATGATAAGCAAGCATGAATCCAATTGCACCACTTTGAACCGAATCCCATTTGCTTCATAATACTTGAAATGAAGTTCCAATCAACACTATCAAACATGTTTTCAAAATCAACTTTCATAATCATACAATTCCTTTCGGTTTTATTTATATGATCTATTACCTCACTTGCTATAAGAACTCCGTCAAGAATGAATCTTCCACTTATGAAAGCACTTTGCTCTTCCCAATTAATTTTTCGATGCCCTTCTTTAATCTGTCTGCCAATATTTTAGCAATAATCTTATAATAAAGTCAATCAAACTAATAGGCCTGAAGTCACCAACACCAAGTGGGTGTTTGCATTTCGGAACTAAATTGAGGAATGTTAGAGCATAAATATGTTGGATACAAGATCAAGAAGACTGAAGGTCAAAGTGTAAGAAGTCAAAGCTGAGAAAGTCAACACTCATCAAAGTCAAAGTCTATTTGTTAATAAAAGTCAAAGTCAACATTTGTATTTGTTTTTAATTTCTTTGTATTTTAGTTGTAGGTATAAATACCTTGTATTTCTGTTTTTAGTAAAAGAAAAATAACAAGTCTGATAGAGAATCTGAGAGAGAGAGAATTCGTTGCAGAGAGATCTGTAGAGAGAGAGAGAGTTCTAGAGAGAGAAAGTTGTAATTGTAAAATCTGAAAGAGAAATCAAACAGGTAATTGATTGATAAATCTTGTTTGTTTGATTAATTGTGATTAGGAACTAGAATCTGGGAATATCAATTGGTATCAGAGCAGATCCAAAGTGAAATCAGATCATGAAATCCAAGAAAGTATTGGTTCGTCACTGTTCTTGAGCAGAGAATCAAGTTTTTGATTTTTAATGTGTTTTTGGAGCAGAATTTGATTAGGATTTGTTTGAAAAGTGTAATAGATCGAGTCTATGTACTTTAATTTCAGAATTGCACTGTAATTGACTTGTAATTTTGGTTTTTGTCGATTTTTTTTTCACGAGTTAACACACTGTTTCATCATTCATTTTGTAGTGTGAATGTTTGCTTGTGAAATTCTTAAGTTGTAATCGGTTCTAATATTGTAATCGAGTATCAATACAAACTTTCAAGACAATTGGACAGGGTTTGGATCGATTTCAGTGAGAAAAGTTGATATTTGATCGATATTCTGACGAACGCGCTAGATCTCCAGAACGCACAAGTTCATCGATCAAACGCACAAGATTCATCCGCAAGAACGCGCAAGTCGAAGGATTGATTTTGGTCTCAAACGCGCAAGGCGTTATCTGCGAGTTCTAGAAACTCGCTGATCGAAGTCTGCGAGTTTGGAAAAGTTGGAAATTTTTCTAAGGATCAAAATGCGCACGTAGTGGTTAGCGAGTTCTTCAAACGCGCTAATCAAAGGGTGCGAATTTGAGCTGAAACAGTGGTTTGCGAGTTCATTCGACGTGCGAGTTTGAAATTTCAGGAAAAATTTCTAAGTGTTGGAACGCGCATGAATAGCTAGCGAGTTTTGTTAAAACGCGCAAGCATTGACTAGCAAGTTTTGGAAACACGCACGCCTCAGTTAGCGAGTTTCATCGTGAATAGTGATCTGCAAGTTCTGTCGATCTGCGAGTTTGTTCAAAACGCGCAAGTAGGATCTTGCGAGTTCAGGAAACGCGCACGCTGCTATCTGCGAGTTTCAACGAGTTCTTTTGATCTGCGAGTTTCACTATGAATAGTGGTTTGCGAGTTTCAGCGCCTGCGAGTTTTAAGCTTTAACAGTGACTTGCGAGTTTCTGTACTTAGTCAAATTTTTCAAAACTGTAATATGCTT
Organism: Arctium minus; assembly: GCA_954870635.1. Lineage (NCBI taxonomy): Eukaryota > Viridiplantae > Streptophyta > Magnoliopsida > Asterales > Asteraceae > Arctium > Arctium minus. Next base: position 152,561,068 of record OX941081.1, read on the forward strand.
TTTAATAGTGAAATTTTTTTCTCTAGGAGCGCTGCCCCTCGATCCCGCAAGGGCGTTGCCCCTTGACCCCACCCGTTAACCGGGTAGCGGGACCCCCGTGCTAAGTCTGCGGAGGGGGACATAATTCTGATTGTGATCAAAATTCCTGAATTTCTATTTCAAGATTTCTTGTATTTTTGTGATTTCATATTTTGGACTAACGATCAGTTCTAGTTTCTTATTGCATATTTTTCAAACAGGTACATACAGGATGACTTCCAGAGACGCTCTCTCAATTGGAACTGATGTCAAGCCTCCGGTGCTGTTCAAAGGAGAATATGAACAATGGAGAGATATATTTTTGGACTTTGTTGATAGACAATCAAATGGAGAGAACATTCTGAAATCTATCACAGAAGGTCCAATGAAGAAACCTACTGAGGAGATTCCTGCTGGTGGTAATGATTCAGATGGAGCTCCGAGAACAAGGAGAGTGGATAAAAAGTATGCTAGTTTTTCTGATGAACAGAAGAAAAGGTTTGATGCTGATAAACAAGCCAGATCTTTGCTTTTACAAAGCATGACAAATGAGATATATGTGAAAATGGATAGCTACAATGAAACTGCCAAATCAATGTGGGATCAATTAAGAAAAATGATGTTGGGTTCTAGAGTTGGAAACCAAATGAAGGTAGCTAACTGCATAAACAGCTACGAATAATTTAGACCAAAGAAAAATAACAAGTCTGATTGAGAATCTGAGAGAGAGAGAATTCGTTGGAGAGAGATCTATAGAGAGAGTGAGAGTTCTAGAGAGAGAAAGTTGTAATTGTGAAATCTGAAAGAGAAATCAAACAGGTAATTGATTGATAAATCTTATTTGTTTGATTAATTGTGATTAGGAACTAGAATCTGGGAATATCAATTGGTATCAAAGAGATACTACTCCCGGGCTGATAAGAGATTGTACTCATATACTCAAATGAGGAAATCAACCTTCAAGGGGGAGTACATAAGTTTTTCTGGAAATATGTATTCGGAAGATATGATGAACTACACTTCAAATGGAGTTGTAGATCTCTATCATGTGCCTTTTACTGATAAATTTCAGATGCATATTTTCAGGGGGAGTAAAAGATTATGATTTCTGATTATTTTAGATCAGAACTCGTACAATCAACGTTTTATTGCTTTATGTCTTTTACGTTTGAATAAATCTTTGTGAATAAAAGTTGCTTTGACTAGACTTTGAGACTTGTGTAGGATGAGAGAAGCTTAAAAGATCATATCATTTTGACTTAAGCATGACTTCATGAGATTTAAGACGAAGCTAAAAGGTAAATTTCTTATCTTAATCGCATATATGGTTGAAAGAAGAACAATTTTTAATCATAGAAAACATGTTCTTAAATGTTCAAACTACTTCCCGATTCTTAAACAGATTTCATGAATTGGAAGTGTGATTTTAAATGTTTTCATTTTTCATTTTTGAGCTTCAATGATTAATAAACCGTGTGTTTCCAAAGATATATACTTGTGTATTGTCTTTTCTTTATACTTTCAAGTATTCACACACACCGGTTTGACTTTTTGTTCACATTGTTCTTACCATGTCTCATATTGAAACATATTTTCGATGGTAAGACACCCGGCTTGTACTTCAAAGAATTTAGAGCGTCATTTCATTTCGAAGCGTTTAGTTCAAGAATGTCTATATTTTTGTTTCGTATAGACAATATCCATTATTTTTTACCTTAAGCTTTGATTATTATATCATTTCATTTCTGATCATTTTCATACAATGTCAGATTTTCAAACAAGCCTTTTGCATTCATGTTCATTCATTTCATATACTTGTTTGAAAATGCTTCAATGTCTAAAAATTGCTCAAATCTTCATGATTATATTTTATGAGCATACATTCATCTGACATTTGTATATGAGTTTTAACTGTTAAAGTTAAATCATTATGAGCAACACGTTCTTTTAGGATCATACATGGGTTCTTTGTGCTAGGAATTAACTGAACTTCTATGGAATCACGTTAACCAGTGATTTCTACCCAAGAAGTTAATCCATAGTGATTGAGTGTGAGAAGTCTAAAAATAAATGAGTGTGGGTGTGATGAGGTATAATGGAAATGAGAGATCGGTTAGTAGTGAGCTTAATGATAAAAAGAAAGAGGGTGTGAGATCAGAGTAAAAGAATATCAAACTCTGCACCAACTACTTTCTGAGTCGGGCAGCCACATTACTAGCGTTTCACAACTCTTTGGTGAATGTTATTGAAATAGGCAACTAGCCCATGCCAACTCTTGTCTAAACCCCACAAGCTACTCATTTTCTTCTCAAAAAGAAAATGTTTCACATTTTCAAGGGGACGCAGCACATATGCTATCTGGTTTTCATTTGGAAAATCTGGATATTGAAAAAGAAGGAAGTCTGCCCCACCTTCGCACTTCAATCATGCACATTGAGTCTGTGTTTATCTACTGTTGTCTCAGTGGTTTACACTATGTTGAGCCTTAAAAAGCAATCTTTCATGCTTAATTCTTTCTACACTTGCACGAACACACAAAGAATTTGTTTCTTTGTCATAACATTCATAGAAATTGACTTTGTGGTATTTCGATGATTGGATGGAAGCCCTGGGGGAGTAAACATCAAAAAGCTCCTTTATATTGTGTATCTGTTACACACAGTGACTTCGTGTTACTGATAGGCATTTTAACTGATTCATTTGTTGATTCAGGTGTTACACATTCCTATTTTGTCTAGATTTGAAAAGATCTGGATGAATACATTGTTCGAATTGGCAAAGAATCAGAGGCTCGTAAATAGATCAGTGGTCAGACTGGATTCAGAAATTTCTTGGAAGAAAAGTTTTCATGATATAGATGCTCAAATCATCAAAAAGGGGGAGATGGTATCAAGAAATGATAAAAGTTTTGAGAACTGATTTTCAGAAATGTCCAAGTCAGAAAAGTTCAAAGTAAAGATTTGAAGATTTGAAGATTTGAAGAAGATCAAAGAATTTCTGAAGATTTAAGGAAATTTTCTTTGAAGATATTTGCTAAAGCAATCCGAGCTAATTCTGAAGATAATTTCTTTCCAAAGTCTGAAAGTATCTTGTGAAAGTTTTGGGGAGATTGTTAATCGTTTGAAGACATGTTTTGGAAAGAATACCATTAAAGAAAAAGGGGAGATTGTACTGGCAGAGCTTTAAAGTGAAGACTGAATTGCTAGATTTTTCAATAGTGATCTTGAATCCAAAGGGGGAGATTGTTAGAGCATAAATATGTTGGATACAAGATCAAGAAGACTGAAGGTCAAAGTGTAAGAAGTCAAAGCTGAGAAAGTCAACACTCATCAAAGTCAAAGTCTATTCGTTAATGATGAGCCAAGATCACAAGATCGTAGAGAGAGAATCTAGAGAGAGAAAGTGTGCTCTTGAAAGTAATAGTATATTCATATTCAAACAGTGTACGTTCGTTACAAAACAAACAAGCCAAGGGGATTTAAATACCCCAAGGCACTAACATAACAGATAACACTAAGAAAGCAGTAAAATAAATACAATGATTACTATAAAAACTGATCTAACAATCTCCCCCTTAGTAATCATTGGCGTCGAGGTATTCAAAAACAATCTTCAAAAACAGCATTGACCATCTAGACGACTTTGAAGGATCATTGATGTTCTTCTCTTTGACGTAGTCTATTCAGCCCAACTAACACTTCCAATCGTCGCAGAGTTGAACGGAGATTCAGTCTGTCTTGAATAGAATTCAAAGATCTACGAATCAGACGAATTTCATCATTTTCAAACAAATATGACTCTTTTCTTGTTTCCAAAAACTTTCTTCTAGCCTCTTGCAAACGATGCTCCAACTGAAGTTTGATCACCTTTAGAGTTCCATCAGAGTAATATCCAACTTCATCAAATCGTAGAAAGCATTTTTCACTTGAGTTGTTCTTGTAAACTACTCCGAATGGATCTTCGATAATGGTGAATAATGGATATGATTCTAGATTCTGCAAACTCTGGTTGGGCCTTTCAAGATTAACCACAGGCTGAAAACTTTTGACAGCCATCTGGAAGTCAAAAACACAAAAAAATCGGATCTGCTGTCGAATAAATCGTTTAAGAACAAAAAGAGTTTGAGAAACATCCTGAGTCCGGTGATAAAGATTCCTGAAGTGATCATATAGGAAATCAATATCATCAATTGAAAGATCAACGAAATCAGCCTCTGAAAAAATGTACCGCTTGCAGTCTCTTCTTTCCACTTCAAGATTTGGATACCAAATGTTCATGAACTTACAAATTGTAACACTGAGAACTCGAACTATTAGATGAGGAGAATTAACAGTGTTTTTTCTTCTGCGCTGACACTTGATAAATGCTAAGTACTCATGCTGATAAGCTTCTGATTCTTTCTCTACTCCAAGAATGGAATATATATTGAGTGTCCTTCTAGAAACAAAGATGTTCCTTTGGATATCTTCAAGAAAAGCAGTTCTGAGTCTAGAAGCCATATATATTTGCTGAAGATTTCTCTGCCTTTGCTGCCTAGGTAAAGCTTCTCCTTCTTCTAGAAGAGATGGAGGAATTATTGGTTCGGAAGAAGGAATAACTACTTGAGTTCTAGATGACTCACCAACTTCAAATGCACTTGATGGAATATTGGTTGTCGGAGAAGAAGTAATTACTGGAGTAGACGAAGGTTGATCAGCTTCTGGAATCTCACCTTGACTCTAAAGATCAGCATATAACAATTCAGCCTCTTTTGTATCTGTTGCATCCATGAAAACAGAATCATCCTCTGTATCAGATAAGATGATGATATTGTTGCAATCTTCTTCTTTAACTTGAGCAACTTTCTCAAATCTAACTTCTTCATCATCATCTGAATTTATCTCAATGAAGTTTGCGAAGAAAGATCTCATATCATTTGCTGCTTCTGATTCTTCAACTTCATTAGCTCTACCTGAGACATCTGGATCCACATAAACTACAACTTGCATATTATTAAAATTTGCTTCAGACAAATTAAATTCATTATGCAAATCAGTTATATCAGCATTATCAATCATGACATCCATTAGGTCTTGGATACTGCAATCTTGAACTGTATCAGCATTCTTTTCTCTATCTCCAACCACTCCTTCTTGAACAACTTCTCGTACTTCAGAAGAACCTTCTGTTCTTTGTCTCTTTGCCATCTCCCCCTCATGGCCTTGATGATCGAGATCATCTTGGTCATGTCGGCGTTTAAGAGACGGGCCAGCCTCAGTCCTGCATGATTGATCTAGATGATCAATCTTGTTAGATAGATCTGAAAAAACTTGTGTTATGAAAAAACGAAGATCAGATAAACTGGATCTAACTTCTGATTTGAATTCCTGAAAATCTTGAGATAAAGCAGTAATGCGATCAGAATCAGAAGACGAAAAAACTGGAGGCGGCGTTGGCTGGATGTTCTTCAGCAGAGAGATCAAATCTCGATCTTGATGTTGTGGCGGAGACATAGATAGAAGACGCGCATAAAGAAGATCAGATAACTCAGAAATCGGAGTATCATGAAGAGAAGCTCTGGAAGAAGTATCAGTTGAAGCAGACATAGAAATACCAGCAGACTGAGTGAACAATGGAGGTAGAGGAATAGACATAATCGCTGGAGCAGATATTTGAACAGCAGACGACGGCTCTCTTAGAACAACCCCAGATGGTCGTCTGAACGGAATCTCTGTAGGAATCACTGAAGTATCAATCTCAGGTATCTTCCCTTTGAATAAAGCTTTTAACTTCAGAATCTGTGCTTCCTTTTCAGCATCCATTCTCTCCGATAATTGCCGAATTACATCATTCAAAGTTGAGAATTTATCAGTGAAAACCCGAGCTTGATCAGATGTAAGCTCTACAGCTGCTGAGGTAGACCGAATATCTGCAAGTGTAGTTGCTGGAGCTTGACTTTGAACCAATGCAGTGGCTTGATCAAAAGCTGTATCCAATTCATCAACTTGAAGATGTGCAATTGAAGGATTAACTGGAACAGAATCATCATCAGATAGAACTTCTGTTGAGACAAGCACTTCTGGTGTCTTGGACTTCCTTTCATACACTTTCATACGCAATTGATCATCATCATCATCACCAGCATCTGAATCACTGGTTGTATTATCACCATTATCAGAAAAAACAGCATTTGTTGTATCATCATCAGCAAGATCAACATCAATCATATCATCATCAGCAACCTCAGGATTTGTCACATCATCATCAGCAACAACCTTTTCATCAAGATTAGCATCCTCTCTAACATCAGCATTATCTTCAGATTCAATAGTAGCAATGACAGATTCTATGTGAAGAGTAGCAACATCTTGTAGAACTGCAGAGGGATCAACATCTGTTGTTATGGTAGTTACAACAGTAGTAACTATTTCCTGAGTAGAAGCTTCAACTTTCTCTTCATGAGTAGTACCAACTGGAGTGCCATGAGAAGGTACTTCCTGTTCAGCCTCTTCAAAGTCATTTTCTAAACAATAATCAATGACACTGGGATCGGTCATGTCAGCATAATTGGCAATAAGACCATAAGGAATGGTCATAGAAAATGTGAATGACTTCTTCTGTTTCTTAAGAAAAAGCATCTCAGTATCCTGAACTTGCGGCCAAGATAATCTTCGAGGAATTGCTGGATTGCTTCGAAACATGCTTCTAATAATCAGCTTTAAAAACCTGATAAAAGGAATGAACTTCCGTCGCTTGTTGGTTAACTTGTCTTGCACTATTTCAGACAGCTCGTTCCAGAAAATAATCGTATAGTCGACATGCAAGTCATAGACTACTGCATGGAACAGTCGAAGATAGTGAAGACTAGAACTATCCGTGCCGGTATGTTTAGACGTTAAGCACCTGTTGATGACTGAAAATAAAGAATACCAGACAGGAGGAAGATTAGACTTGTCAAAGTCTACAACCCTGTTCAGTTGACCAACATAGCCTAGTCGTTTGATGCCTTCATACACTTCTTCTTCAGATGGAAACTGATCATAAGTTGTCCTTCCAGGTCTAGAATCAGGTTCAGGAAGCTCAAGAATCAACCTTAACCGCTTGTAAGACAGATATGAATCAAATTGATCTATTTGGAGATCAAATCGATGAGGACGTTCCAGTTCATTCTTAGTAATGGTGTGCCATACTTGATGTACGTAGACTTCCGGAACATCAGCAACTGAACAGAGAGCTTGAGAAAGCGGATGTCCACGAAGAATAGTACGTATGACAGGATGAATCTTGATGCGATCAAAATCAACAAAGTAATTGTTATGCTTATAAGGCATGTACATGACATTCGGGAACACATCATTTGGATTTCGCCTTGATATAGAAAGATCAGCCCCAACAGATGGAACAGACGGCATTGGAGTATCATGAGATGCCTGATCAGTCGGATCCTGAAGAATGACATTCTCATCTTGAATCATTGGATCAGTATTTGTTTGAGAAGTCATGATATCCTGAAACAAAACACAATTCAAAGTTTAACAGAAAAAAAAATGAGAGAAAAAAAATACTAAGTATGGAATGCGGGTCCTTAAGAAGACACGAAGGAAGAAATGCGGGTCCTTCAGGAAACGCATTTGAGGAATGCGTATGAAGAAAGGAACGCATTACGAGGAATGCGGGTCCTTCATGAAACGCATTTTGAGGATTGCGGGTGAAGAAGGAAACGCATTTATGAGGAATGCGTATCCTGAAGGAAACGCATATAAGGAAATACGTGTCCTTAATGGAACGCATTGCATACTTGAAACAACAAAACAAACAAAAACAAATACACAACAGATACTAGAACAAAATATACTATGAGGGTCTCGGGTTAAGAACAAAAAAAATACTATGAGGGTCACGAGTGATACGCATAGTTCACATATGCGGGTCACAAGTGAAACACATTGTTCACAAATGCGGGTCACAAGTGAAACGCGTTTCTTACAATGCGGGTCACAAGTGAAACGCATTTTTGACTAATGTGTGTCACAGGTAAAACGCATTCTTGACTAATGCGTGTCACAGGTGAAACGCATTCTTCACTTGTTTAAAAACAAAACCCTAGGAAAACGCCTGTTCGAACCCGAAATCCACAAAAAACTAAAAAACGAAGCACTAAACACGAAATTAAAGTAAAAGAAAACATACCTGAATGTCGATTATAAGTTCTAAACAAATCCCAAATAGCAAATCGATCTATTTCAACTCGAATCTGAGTTTTAGAAATCGATGAACAGTGAAAATAACGCATATCAGTTCAATACACACAATACAAAAACCAAGAAAGAAATCAAAACTAATTAAAGAAACACTAAACAATCTACAAACATATAATGAAAAACAAAAAAAAATACCTGAACTTTCCAAAAGCACAATCTGAAAAGAAACAAGAAGAAGAATACGCAGAGAAGATGGAGGGAAGGGGAAAAGTCTGACACGTTCAAAAAGAATAAAGAAAAGAAAAAACACTATTACACCTATATATTCTAAAAAAAACAAAAAACAAAACACTAAAAAAAATATTAACTACTAAAAAAAATACCTGATAAGCCCCCATTACTCCCCCTACACAAATGCACAAAATTTATCAAATTAGTTTAGCATTTGCATAGTAAATTCAGAAATACCTACCTTATGAATTTCTGATCAGCACATGAAGTAATTAATCAGCAAAAAATCACTCCCCCTCAAAAATAGAATATTCTCAGATAAAGAACTCAGATATACACTCCCCCTCGAAAAATGCACAAACCATATGACAAAAACACAGACAGCAAACATAGAGACATCAATATTAAAAGATGATCATATTGAATATAAATTTTGTAACAACTAAATATATAAATTTTTATACACTAAACAAATTAAAGTCTACTCAGTAGAATATTCCAGATTTATCAATCAGTTGAAATCAAACGTGAGTTGTTGGATACAGAAACATGTTTCATTGTATATCAAGTTAAGATATGTTCAGATTCAAACACTTACAGGTATCTATTCAGTGTGCTCGCATGCGATCTCTGATTAGCTTCAAGAAAAATGTAATTCTAAACATAAAATGAAGAACTTTGCATGTACAGACACTAAGTCATCAAGAATTAAGATTTTCACAAATTTACAGGTTTATCGCAGCTCAAAATATATCACCAAGTATCAAGAGATGTGTGCTCATTGGCATCTTTTAGCTGTGTGCACATTGGCATCTTCACATGAATGTGCTCTTTGGCATCTTTTAAGCTTTGTGCTCTTTGGCATCTTTTAATCAAAGAGTTCAATAAATAAAGAACATGCCGTAAACATAACTTTCTATCTGACCCTATTGCAGGATTTGGGTCAGCCGCTCCCAGACCAGTTGGCCTTAGGGGGCTAGGTGTCAAGCACCCCTTGGAACTTACTTTCCCGGATCAGAAAGGCTACATCGATATATCCTAAACCCATTCATACCAGTAGAACATGACTTTCGATCTGGTTCTATTGCAGGATTTCTGTTCGATCACTCCCAAATCAATTGACCTTAGGGGACCAGATGTCGAGCATCCCTCGGAACTTACTTTCCCAAACCAGAAAGGTCACAAGTACAAACTTTTAAACTCAAGGATTTATGTATTTTAAATGCTTAAAAATAAAATCATCTCAATAACTCAGATCTATATCTAATAGCTTAGCCCATATTTTTATTACAATCTACAATTTCGATCACTTAGGTTGTTCAAGCAAAGTAAACCATAAACATGCCGACTCACATATCTTTAAAGCAGTATCTAAAGCGTCAAACATGTTGCTGACTTTTCGATGTTTGAAAGATTTGAACATTGAACATATGAAACTTTAAATATAAACAAGGCAACTTGTCAAAGATCCTAGACATACATTTTATTCAACTGAAAGAAAATCTGAAATATTAAACTTTATAGAATAAAATTTGTAAAGATTTAAACTTTTAAATTCAACATGCCAAGTTTTGAAAGCAGAAAATTAAATCATTTTTCATCTAAAGCTTTTGTAAATATATCAGCAAGTTGATATTCAGTTGGTACAAAATATAATTCAATAGTACCTTCTTCCACGTGATGCTTTATAAAATGATATCGCATGTCTATGTGTTTGGTCTTGGTGTGCTGGACATGATTGACTGATATCACAATCGCGGACTTGCTGTCACAATATATTGGCACAGTCTTGTATAGCATCCCGTAATCGCGAAGTTGCGTTTTCATCCAAAGCACTTGAGCACAGCAACTAGCTGCAGCGACGTATTCAGCTTCGGCTGTTGATATTGAAACGCAATTTTGCTTTTTTGACGCCCAGCTTATCAGTCTGTCACCCAAAAACTGGAGATAACCAGAAGTACTTTTCCTGTCCAATTGATTACCACCGTAATCTGCATCAGAATAAGCAATTAAACTATAGTCAGAACTTTTAGGATACCATAATCCTAAATAAGGAGTTCCTTTAATATATCTAAAAATGCGTTTGACTGCTAAAAGATGAGATTCTTTTGGTTTAGCTTGAAAACGGGCACACAAGCACGTTGAAAACATTATGTCCGGGCGGCTTGCAGTAAGATACATCAGTGATCCGATCATCCCTCTGTATGTCTTTTGATCCACAGCTTTTCCATCTGGATCCAATCCGAGTTTGGCACCGTGAACCATAGGCGTGCCGATCGAAGTAGATTTGTCCATCTTGAATTTCTTCAAAATGTCAAATATGTACTTTGACTGATTGATGAAGATTCCATCTGGAAGCTGCTTCACTTGTAAGCCAAGGAAGAAGTTGATTTCTCCCATCATACTCATCTGAAATCTAGAGGTCATTAAATCAGAAAACCAATTACACAGAGATTTGTTAGTCGCACCGAATATAATATCATCTACGTATATTTGTACTAAGCAAATATCAAGATTAGTTCTATAAATGAAAAGAGTAGTATCTATCGAGCCTTTGGTGAAGCCGGATTTGATCAAGAAAGCTGACAACTCGTCATACCATGCCCTTGGAGCTTGTTTCAGACCATATAAAACTTTATCGAGAAAATAAACGTAATCAGGGCGATCTTTGTCAACAAATCCCTCTGGCTGAGATACATATACTTCTTCTTTCAATTTGCCATTGAGAAATGTTGTCTTGACATCCATTTGATATACTGTGAAGTTGTGATAAGCAGCGAAGGCTAAAAACATTCTGATAGCTTCCAATCTGGCGACGGGTGCAAATGTTTCATCATAGTCAATACCTTCTTCTTGTCGATATCCTTTGGCTACTAACCTTGCTTTGTTCCGAACGACGATACCATCTTTTTCCTTTTTATTCTTGAATATCCACTTTGTACCAATGATGCTTTTACCCTTTGGCCGTGGTACAAGTCTCCACACTTTGAGTGCATCAAACTGATTGAGCTCCTCTTGCATTGCTAAAATCCAGTCCGGGTCTTCCAATGCTTCAGATACTTTGTTAGGTTTAATCTTGCTTAAAAAACAAGTGTACAAACATTCGTTGGAAGAAGCCGACTTGGAGCGTGTAGAAACACTAGCTTGAGGATCCCCAATGATTTGATGGATTGGATGAGAACTTGTCCATTTTGATGTATGAGGGAGAGGATCAATAATTTCTTGAACCACTTCTATTTGTTGAGGAGGATCTTCAGAAGGAATAATGTCAGAAGATGACACAGATATGGTTTCAACTAGAGGAGGGGGTATTTCCATGACATCATATTCATGCTCTTGTTGACCAGATGTAGTTTGTACTTCTTGTTGAACATTTTCTTCTGGAACAACTTCATCTCCTACAGACTCCTCATGAATAGTTTCAGCAATTTCTGGTTCATGAAAGACTTGATCAGGATGATGTTCAGAAGGTATGTCTTGAATCTCAGGAGATTCTGAAGAAGCATCAGGTTCAGAGGTTGATGCAGCGGAATTAGGATTTGATGCACTCACAGATTCCTGATTCAAAACATTTGACACATTGTCAGTGTTTGGTTTAGGAACATCATCATAAAAATTTCAAACATAAAATCAAGATCAGAAAAATTAGACAGAGAAGTAGAAGGATCCTGATTTGTCGACTGAAGTGCAAGTTCTGAACTAATTTGTTCAGAAGCTGAATTTCCAGTAATAGCGGGTTCTGAACTGTGTTGTCCAGAAGCCAAATTGGCAGCTTCATCAAATTTGACATTTACTGACTCTATCACTTTTCTTGCCGAGAGAAGAAATACTCTGTAAGCAGCAGAGTTAGAAGAATAGCCCAGAAATATGCCTTCATCTGCCTTTGGACTAAATTTGTTCAGAATATCTCTGTCATTCAAAACATAGCATTTACACCCGAAAGACTTGAAATATTTGATGTTGGGTTTGATACCATTCATCAATTCATATGGAGTCTTGTTGAACCGGCGGTGTAGAATTGATCTGTTTTGAGTATAACAAGCAGTTGAAATGGCTTCGGCCCAGTGAGACAAAGGGAGACCTGAATAAGCAAGCATAGATCTAGCAGCTTCCACAAGTGTTATGTTTCTTCTTTCAACAACCCCATTCTGTTGCGGTGTTCTTGCAGCAGAAAACTGTTGTTGTATACCTTGATCATCATAGAATGCTTGAAGAGTTGAATTCTTGAATTATGTGCCATTATCTGATCTCACAACTTTGAATTGCTTTTGCTTATTTATCTGAATGGTTTTGATGAGGTTGATGAGAATTTCAGGTGTCTCATCTTTAGATTTGAGAAATTTCACCCATGTGTATCTAGAGTAGTCATCAACAACAACCAAAACATATTTCTTCTTCCCAATACTCTTTGTCTTCATTGGTCCGCACAAATCAACATGAATTAGATCTAGAATGTCCGCAGTGCAATGTTCAGGCTTTGGCTTATGAGATGCTTTCTTCATCTTTCCTTTCTCGCAGTCTTGACAGAGATGGTCTTTCTGAAAACGGAGGATTGGAAGACCTTTCACTGAATCATTCTTGACCAAGCGATCCATATATTTGAAATTGAGATGAGCTAGTCGACGGTGCCACACCCAGCTTTCATGAATAGAGGCTTTTGATAAAAGACAAACATCTGATGGAACCTTTACTTCGGAAAGATTAATGGTATAAAGATTTGATCGTCTCTTTCCAACAAGTAAATCCATGCCGCTACTATTCTTTACAGCAACCCTTTTAGACTTGAAACTGACTTCAAGATCTTTATCGCAAAACTTTCCGATGCTGAAGAGATTGTGACTTAAACCTTCGACATAGCTTACTCTTTTGACAGTTATGTTACCTTGAACAAGATCACCATAACCAAGAATGGGAGTCGTCTCGCAGTTTCCAAATTTGACACGACCACAACATTTTTCTTTAAAATTTGTAAGTAGAGATTTGTTGCCAGTCATGTGTTTGGAACACCCCGAATCCAGATACCATAATTGATTTAGCTGTACAATCAACAATTACTGAGATTTAGGTACCCATATAAATATGGGTCCCTTCTTGTTAGTCCTTTCCTTTTTCTTTTTAAAAAATTTATTTTTACAAAACATCTGAGATTGATCAAATAAAGCATGAACATCATCACATATTAAAGAAGAAACACAATCATCAGAATCAGAATTATTCTTCGAAAATTGAAACATTTGCTCTACAGAATATTTTGTAGATTTATTACAAAAGGCAAATGAGTCTTGTTTACAAAGAAAATCTACACATTTATCCTCTAGAGAAACAAATTCTTCAGATCTCTGTTTCGTTAGCCAAACAGACTTTACAGACTTCTTCAAAGGCCTATCTGAAATAGATGAATCAGAAAAGTTAGAATTTTCAGAAATATCAAACTCTTTCTTCTTTTTCTTCTTTGACCTTTTTCTTTTACGCTTTGTTTTATAGAAATGATCATTTAGCGTAAAAGTGTCATCAACAATTTTAGATAAAATATTTGATTTAGAAGAGGAAGTTTTATCAATAAAATCAAACTGATCAGTTATTTTATTTGAATAAACCTCAGAACAAGAAACATCAGATGAACACAAGTTGATGGAAGATTTGATAAGATCAGAATTATTTTCTTTAAAACTCGATGTCATAAAAGAAAAAATGACATCATTTTCAATTTTTCTCAAAATCTCTTGTTCTTCCAATTGTTCTTCTAGATCAAATATTTTGCATTCTAATACTAATGGAGATATATATCTCTTAGTATCATAAGACACTGGAGATATATTATCCTTATTAGTATTAGCTGCATTTAAATCAAAGAAGTCATTTGATTTAGAAGATTTAGTTGAAGAAACAATGTTTAACTTTTTTCTTCTCTTCTTTAATTTTTCTGGAAAATATTTTGCATTTTCTTGAGTGTAAACAAAAGAAACTTCCATTCTCTTGTTGTTCATCCGTTTTTTATCTTCCTCAATTGTAGTCTCTTTAGCACTTGTCCAAAAAGGTTTGTATTGAGAACCATAGTGTGAAAGACCAAGACAGTCGTAATCATAAAAATTGGGAATCTCAATTTAGCTTTCTTTAAAAACTGAGAATTTTTAAATCCAAGACCCCAATTTTCTTTTATCGACTCATAGCTCCTTGGTTTATGCATATGAATTGTTTGTTCAGTTTGATTTTGTTTATATAACTTTCCTTCTAATTCAAATATTTTATCCGAAAATTCTTGATTTAAAATTGACAATTCAGTCAAAGAATCATGAGAAGTCTGTTTTTCAAATTCTAAATCTTCAATTCTTTCTTGAAATTTCTCTTTTGTAAATTTTAAAATTGCTTTTTCATCTCTCAGAGAAATTTTCAACTTTTCAATTTGAACAGACTTTTCTTGATTTTCGCGTTTTTCGGATAGGAGCTTTGAACGAAAATCATGTAAAGCATTTGTGATGACATTCATTTGCGAATAAATTAAATTAAAATCAAAATCAGATGGTACCTCAGATTCATCAGATGATGTGTCCTCATTCTCATCATCACTGTTGTCGTCTCCAATAAAGCACATCGCAGCAGTTTCAACATTGTCAACTTCATTATCTGAGTGGTCCAACCAATATTCCTCCTTAGCCAACAAAATTGTTCCACTTGCTTTCTTTTCAGCTAATGCTAATTTCTTCTTATAGAAATCCACATTTTTCACAATCTTCGTTCTGCATTCCTTTGAAATATGTCCGGGTTTGCCACAGTTGTAGCAAGTCACAGCCTTTTTCTCTTCTTTCTTTGGTTCAGCTGTTGTACCAGACTCATACTTGGGAAAAAAAGGCTTTGATGTAGAACCGGGTTCTACCTTCTTTGATCCAGAAGAAAAACGAAGATTGTTTGATCCTTCCCGTTTCTGGTATTTCTTTTGATAGTGCTGACTTAAAAGAATCATGGCTTTTTCTAATGCTTCGCCATCGTCATCTGTTGATCCATCGTAAGCAGATTCAGTTAAGGCTTGCTCAGCCATTTGACTAGCTAAAAGAGCGATTGGATCCACAGTCTTTGGCTTCTGCTTATCCAGCTTAGCTTTCTTCTTCAGAACCATTGCTTCATCAGACATCAGAATTTCAAACATTTCCTGAATGGGCATTTTGGAAATTCTGGGATCATTCCTCATGCGATGACAGGATTTTTCCCATTCTGGTTTGAGTGCATTAAGGAACTTCATATTGGTCTCCAGTTCATTATTTATTTCCTTGATCTTATACAGATCATTAATTACAGTCCAGAACCTGTCGAAGACACTTTTCAGACTCTCCCCATCTTTTGCTTTGAACTCTTCAAAATTGTTCATGTATCTTGTCTGACGAAGCTGTGTAGACATAGCCGTACCAAGCATGATTTTCTCCAGTTGTGTCCACATCAGCATAGGATTGTGTTTGAAACAATCAATTCTATTGTAGATGGAATTTGGTAGAGCAAGTATCAAATTCGACTTGGCCTGATTGTCAACTTGGTATCTCAGAAGTTCATCAGCATCATATTCTATCAGTGATTTTTCTACTTCAGTGGCTGGAGTGTTACCAACAGCTGGTATCACTTTCCTTGGCTTAACCATGGGACCTTCAGTCAAAGCTTTCATCATATTTTCACCATTTGATTGCCTTTCGATGAAATTAACAAATCGGTCCTGCCATTGTTCAAATTCGTTCTCATTAATCAGAACAGGTGGACGAGTTTCAGATCCCAACGACATCATGAGATCGTTCTTGTAAAGTTGAGCTTGTAGAGACATATTGAAGAAATCTGGAATTCAGAAAAATGACTGTGTTGATGACCCGCAATACTAAGAAATGCGTATTGAGAGAAAATCGGGTCCTTGATGATCCGCACAACCAAGAAATGCGTGTCCAGAAAGATACTCGAAGCTTTCCTTAGAGAAATGCGTGTTCAAGAATGCGCTTCCAAGAGAAATGCGCGTCCAAGTGAAATGCGCGTCCAAGAGTAATGCGCGTCTAGAATGATCTGCACTTGTAGAAACGCGTGTTAAGACTGACACGCACTTGTAGAAATGCGTGTTAAGACTGACACGCACTTGTAGAAACACGTTTCCAAAGAATCAACAACCTGAGAAAAACACTATCACTCAAAAGTTAGTTTCATACGATTTTAAGAACAATACATATACTAATAAGATGAATGACCCGCATTTCATATGAATGACCCGCATTTCAGCAAACAACAATAAATCTGCTAATTTGATCAAAACTATGAAATTAAGTACAAACAAATTGCACAGGATTGAACGAAAACATGATTTTCATACTATTTAATTAACAATTTCGATCAAAACACTCTAAAACTTAAAAACTCACATAGACCAGACAACAGAACACGTCTTTTTCAGATTATATTCAAACTCAAAATCGAAGCACCAAATCACGTTTTTATGCAAATCAACAAGAAACAAACCAGATCGATTATATAAAACGTATCTAAAAACATCAATTTCAAAACAATTCAATCACAAAACAGAGTGAAATTGATGAAAATCCAGAAAACGAGAATTTTCTTGAAAAACAAAAAAATTCGATCAAAATTTCTGAGTTAATCACACAAATCAATAGCAATTACACTAAATCTCAATCCTCTCAAGATCTTGGAGGCTCTGATACCAATTGATGAGCCAAGATCACAAGATCGTAGAGAGAGAATCTAGAGAGAGAAAGTGTGCTCTTGAAAGTAACCGTATATTCAGATTCAAACAGTGTACGTTCGTTACAAAACAAACAAGCCAAGGGGATTTAAATACCCCAAGGCACTAACATAACAGATAACACTAAGAAAGCAGTAAAATAAATACAATTATTACTATAAAAACTGATCTAACAGTTAATAAAAGTCAAAGTCAACATTTGTATTTGTTTTTAATTTCTTTGTATTTTAGTTGTAGGTATAAATACCTTGTATTTCTGTTTTTAGTAAAAGAAAAATAACAAGTCTGATAGAGAATCTGAGAGAGAGAGAATTCTTTGGAGAGAGATCTGTAGAGAGAGAGTTCTAGAGAGAGAAAGTTGTAATTGTGAAATCTGAAAGAGAAATCAAGCAGGTAATTGATTGATAAATCTTGTTTGTTTGATTAATTGTGATTAGGAACTAGAATCTGGGAATATCAAGGAAGGAGGCATTACAACCTGTACTTATTCGACCATTATCCCAAAACAAAAGAAAAACTCTAGTCACATTGTCTTTTATAACATGTTAGAAATTCTTAATGAATCGAAAGCTAAAATTGTCTGGTTCAAGAGCTTTAGAGCTACCACAGTTTGAAACAACTTCCCAAATTTCGGACTCTATTATTGTTGATTCCAACCAACAAGCCTCATCTGAAGATAATTTCCTGAAAATATTGTTTTGGAAGGTTGGACGACGAATGTTGGTTTCACATAACTTCAAGGTGAAGTAATCTAGAAAATTTTGTTAGATAACATGAAGATCATCAGTCCAAATCAAATCAATTGTTAAACCCGAGATTTTATTCTTTCTTTCTTTCCATTTGATGAAATTGTGGGAAAATTTGGAGTTTTCATCCCCTTTAAAGTTCCATTTTAAGTGAGCCTTCCAACGAGCCATGTTGCTCTCCAGATTATCCCATCTTGATGATTAAAGTTTGGCCTTCTTGATTTCAGTATCCAAATTTAAAAACTTCTCCTATGACCACTTCTTGAAGGCCAACTTAACATTTTTGAACTTATCTTTTAGAATCAAGTCTGGAAGATTGTCTTTAACCGCAACATTCCAAGCAATTTCAACGATTGAGTTAATTTTGGTGTTATGGAGCCAAGTATGAAAGAACTGAAAAGGTTTAGGACCATAGTATCTAAATTTATCCTCTAAGAGAATAGGGCAGTGACCTGAGAATTTCCTATGAAGAACCCTAGTGGATAGATTAGGCCAGAGACTCACCACATTACCCGAGATGGGAACAATCCAACTTCCCGAATTTTGTACCAGGCAGGCAACACGAGTTAATCTCCTTCCAAATAAAGAAATATTAACCAAGTTGTTTCAACAGATAAAGTCATAGAAATCCAAAGCATTCTTTGCATTAAAAATGCAGTTGAGCCTTTCACTAATATCCCTCACTTCGTTGAAGTGTAACACCCTCAAATTTGGAAAGAGCAACTAATTAAAAAAAAATCAGTAATACATCAGATAAAGGATAAAATCTCTTTCTACAAATCAATTCTCGAAATACCTCAAATTGAATTCTAGGTTTAACCTCAACAAATAATAAACCAAGTCTTACACAAGAACTAAATATAGGTCAGGTGTTACTAAACTCATATACAATTCCTATCTTCAAATGTGCGGAAGACTTCACCTAAAAGCTACTCTCTTCTCGTGCATCTAGCTAGTTGTCATTTCTTCATAGTGTCGCTAGTACCATATAGCCCAACCGAAACCTGATGCATATATCGATAAATAAAAAGGTTAAGATAACGCCTTGTGAGTTCAAAGGTTTTCATCACGATTATATAAATCGTTAAACGGAAAGAATGTAACTTAAATCATGATTTCCAAAAGGATTTATATTAAATATGCAAACAACCCATTTTCCAACACACACAATCCCTTTTTTTATGACGAAAGCTCCAATATAGATATTTCCTCAAGATGTCAACTCAAACCCAAAACTCACTTAAAACATAAATAATGATTTAATTCCCATATAATGACGTGGATAAAACTCTATTATCCGAAATATCCAAAACACAAATGAGACATAAATACTCAACCCATAAATCATGAATAACAATCCATACATAAGACGTCACCAAAATCATGGATAATATTCAATTCCCCAAAATAACCAATATAAACAATAAACAACATCGGAAACGTCAAATCGTAGATAATATTTGTCTCCAAAGAATATATCCAAAATCCACAACTTAGTAACGGGGGAGACCCGATTCCATTGAATGTGACGGAACACAAAAGTAATTCACATATCTATGTTATATGAGTGTCACTTAAGAATTAAACACTCGTTAACATCAACCTTTCCAGGTCTTCAGTTAATGAGTCAACAAGCTCAACACCTCTATGTATATTGCTTGGATAGTCGTCAAGTTCAACCCCTTGGAATTTTCGTGCACTCATCAAGTTCAACCCCTCTAGGTCTGTACCTTGGAATTTCCAAACATCCAGGCTAAGTGCGTTCACAAGAAATTGCAATTATTGGTCAATCGACGATGTCCGACTCAAAGAGCCCACATCTTACTCCCATAAGACCCCATGCCTATTTCAAGTTACATTATGGGGATATTTATCCCACTCAAACTGACTCCTATGCCTATGGATCCATTGCATTACAGTCCAAAATATTGCATGACTTCAAACGAATGAACTAGCGCATTCAAAACATGTAATTCTCAAATAAGATAAAATAAATGCAAATCATAACCAAAACTCTACATTGAGCTATTAAAACACGACAAATGTCCCCAAGACCCAACAGGGTCAAAAACCAAGCCATAAGCTTAACAAATCAATTGACCATTTATTATAAGTTATAAAATGCAATAAAACGTAAATAACCCACCTTTATGCAGTCACATGCTCTAAAGATGTGAACGACCCAAAACACAGTTTTAGACTAGGACAAATCATTTTCCAAATGCATTTATACCATTTATTCTTTCAAAACGTCTCATAACCCAAGAACAACCATTTATCCAAAACACATACTAAAAGCGAACTTATACCAAAAGATCTCCATTCATAAGATAAATCATTAAAAATACATATAGTTATGATTTATTTATCAAAATGCCCAAAAATCCCAAATGTGGGTGTTTCACAAGATTTATAAAACCAAATAACCCAAATAAGTAAAACTCTTCAAATATTCCAACATTTAATAAAAATCATGTAAACACATAATCACCTAAAAATGGACATTTGGGCATGTACAACGTCTTCACAAAGCAACTTGAACTCACCTTGTTATATTTAAGCTAAATCTTGATTTTACTCCAATTTGAGCTTTCTTGAAAAAAACTTGAATCCACAAGCAATTCTTCCAAAAACCTACATCCACAAGTTTCCAAGCTTAAATATACGTATTCAAGCACTTAGAATCACTCCCCAAGCATCTTATATCAAAATCTCCATTTTGACCAAAACCCTAATTTTGACTTAACTTCCTCAAAATCATCCAAATCGAAATTTGAGAAACATAAACACTAGGAAGTCATCAATGGAACATTTGTAACTCATATGAGAGTTTAGAAATTAGGAGGATAAACTCACCACTTTGGTTTGATGAAAACCTAGAAAGCCCTAATGACTTTTGAAGATGGAGATGGAGATGATGAACCCTTGATTTCTAGCTTCCACTCCATAGCTTGATGATGATTTACCGCTTTAATCCTCAAGGATTTGAGCCATTAATGCTCCAAAATTGACATAAATGAAGTAGGAACGTTCTTGGGAGGTTTTGGGAGAGAAAGGGAGAAGTTTAGAAATGAGAAATGAGAAAAATGGCTGAAATCCCGATTTTATCACCCTCTGGTATACTGTTGCTACATTGCCATGCGACTATGACATGGAAATGTCGCCTGTCATAGTCGCTCATAGAATCCAGAGAGTTCTCTCTTCTCTGCTATAATGTCAGGCTACAATGACACCTGTCATAATCATTTGGCATTGTAGTCGAATCCGTACCGAGGCCCAAGACTCGATTTTTCTTGCATGGAACACTCTCTATTGGCCTAGGGACTAAAAATAGTAATTCCCTAACACAAAAATCTTTAATCTAGAAACCACAACCGAATACAGGTGACTTTTACTTACCGAAAATTTCGGGTGTTATAGAAGTCGCCAAAAATGAACCAATTAGCGTCAAAAGAATTTCTGACATGATCGAACGTTTTCTTGAAGAGCTCCTTTTAGTCCCTCGGGTAAGGCCCATAAACATTCACGAACGAACATAAACTGTCCACACTTTTCCATTCGCCAAAGACAATAAGAAATTATCTTCCCCAACAACCCGAATAACTTTAAAGAGATTAGAATCCCAAATCATAGCTAACCCACCAGAATTTCCCTTTGCCTTGACTTGAGCGTAACTATAATTTTTTTAGCCCTAAAGTAACTAATCCAATATTCATCTAAAACAGAACATTTTATTTCCTGAATGCCTAACATATCGGGACATTTGAATTACATATGTCCTTTAACCAATTCTTCTTAGTAAAAGATCCCAGGCCTCTTATATTGATTGAGATTAATTTCATTAAGATAAAAGAAACTAACCAGCAGACGAAAAGAATAAAGCCACCTTAGGGTAGGTTGGGGACAGGTCCACGATCAAGATTGTCATGTACAAGTTCATCTGCGACATCTTTATTCCATTTCAAGACAATAAGCAGTGGCGGAACACAGACATCAGAGCCTCGGGGACCGAAAAATGATATTACAAAATTTTGGAGACTGAAAATATAGCAATATAAATTCATTGAGATTTTAATATGTTTTTTTGACTATGATCTACTAATAAATTTTATTAGAAATATAAAAAACTTCGTTAAACGTAAGAACATTAACAAAAAATATATCAATGGTTTATATATTTTTGTACTATAATATAGTAATAAATTTGATAAAAATCTAGATATAGAAACAAAGATTAACAAATGTAATATTAAAATCTATATATTTCACGTCATTTATATAGAAGTCAAATAAATTTATAAATTTTTATACGATTCATAAAAATTATATGCAATAAATATGTGTCGCACATGGGAAAAAAAGAAGTAATGAAAGAAAAATAATAACATTTGGTAGTAAAAATAAAAGAACTAACACCATGAAGTCATGCACTAGAACCCAAGATCACTCACAGGTGGCCAAGAAATTGATAGCCATCTCAACAGAACACCAAATACATATTTTTTTTACTAATATATGATATTTGTTCCTAAATTTGCAGGGGCCATGGCCCCCTTTGGCCCTCACTGTGTTCCGCCCCTGCCAATAAGGGAGCCAACTTTCTGTAATTTCGAAGACTCTTCCATGGAATCGAAAGAACAAGAAGGAAACCTTCCTTCTTTTCCTCTTCCCCACATTGCAACCAGGGACTAGAGAATCTTTGGATTTTGATTTCGAAACCCCTCCATTTTTAGAAGAAGATTTCTTTTTGGGGCCTTTTGTCTTGCCGAATTTTATCTTGTGCATGGAAATAGAGCCCTTCCGTCTATCCCCCAAAGCACTAGAAAGAGGCCGAGACTTCTTTTTTATATTCAATCGCTATGTTACAAGAAAAGGTGAAGACTTTGTCTTTTGCAGCTTATGGTAAAATAGGGACATAATTATGAATTGGAAAGTCCAATCCACCATGAATACAAGGCCCAAAATCAGAAGGGCCAATGGATGATTTTATCAGTTTGAAATGATCCTAGTTTAAGATTGGCTCCAAAAAGGTATCACAAAACTAATAAACAATTATATTAATTCGTGATTATTTTATAAGAAAATTTCATATATTTACATTATGTGGGTACACAACTAAGAATAATAATAATAATGATAAATTAAGTTATTTAACTATAATCCTTGTAAATAAATGTATTTCCAAAATAATATTTGATTTTACGGGTTAATTAATTTTAGTCCGCCCATTTTATAAATCAATATACTCATTTTGTTTTGAATAGGTTGAATTTTGCATTCACCAAAGTCCAAGCTTAAGCCCATTCAACCGGTTTCAGACTCAGTCACTGGTAAAGCTCGGCCCAATATCAAATTCTTTTTTGGGTTACAACTTACAAATACAAATCCCCAAATTGGGTCTGACCCGATCCAGGAGATTGGGTAAGTTTTTATAGATTTTAGTATAAATTTCTCTATAGTTTCTACAAGATTTTATAATTCTCTTTGTCAAAATTTCCTGTATTTTTAAAATGTATTTGAATATATTAAATTTGAAAATCATGAATATAAAAACATGTAAAACATTTTAAAGTAAAAAAATATTTATTCTTATTTTTATAACGGGCCGATGGGATTGGTTACTGGGCCTACAATCAGTTTAAGAATTTTTGTTTTGAACCGCCAGGTAGATATCCAGTGCCAGATTGGGATCGGGAGCCTATGATCATCAGTCCTAAGATTTTTGGGTCGAAACTAGCCCAATTTTAAAAAAGCTAGCTTGGTCCGAGACCGTTTTTTAACCATCTCTAGTTACTATCAAATAATAAATTTTATTTTAAAATTCAATACATAGTATTTTATTAATAACTATTGTATTAAATTTTATAATCCGAGTCATAAATATATGACAACAAAACATGAGGATCCAATGTAGACAATCCAATATCATTCATTCAAGTAGCTATTCTATTATTTCTTTAAAGAATAATTAAAATTATTCGCTGATATTAATTATTAGATGGTTAATAATGCATATCCATGAAACAAGGCCCAAAATATGGCAACCATGTTGGCTTAGTGGTCGACATTAGTACATTCTCCCTTCTCATCACCACCTCCACGTGTCACCACCACATTCCACGTGTACAATATTCCACGTGACGACCTCATTCTCTTTTCTTTTATATTAATTAATTAATTAATTAATTAATTAAAGAGATTGCCTCGGAAAACCACGTTGACACGAATTAGAATCAAACAATTAAAAGAAGTCAACGACTTAAGGAACGGCTCTGATCAGATACTCGTATTTTCCTACGGCTACAGATGGCACTGCCACCATCGATTTCACTGAACGGAGATCATCCGGTACGGGCAGGAGTATGCAGTACTTGTCTGTACATACGGGTGACACCTGAACAGGTCTCCCAAACCCAAAGTCAACACTTTCCAACCCTACTTTTGACCATTCAGACAAAATGAGTACCCCCACTGAGTCTGGCACTAGACTCGCCCGATTCAAACTCACTGATTCAACCACTTCCCGAATGAAACCGTCGTCGACTCGGTTTTTCGCGTCCTTTATTAACTCGGTCGCGTACCCTAACCCTCTCTCGGTTAATTCCTTCATGGTCGTTTGAGCGCAACCGAGTACGATGGCGTTTCCGTAGAACTCACTGGGTAGACTCGGTTTGACTCGGTTGCGTACGTTGATGCTGAATAATAGTTTTAGCGATTGTTGTGGTGGGAAATTCAATGCTCGGGCCCAACTTCTCCAAATATGAGCCGACAAGACCTCGAACGTGGTGAGTGACGATTTACTGAGTTGACTCGTGGAGGCGACAACACTCTTCAACTCGTTTATTCTCCATTCGTGAAATGTGGTCGAGGTGGGAGTGAGTTGATCCGGGTTGAATCGAGTCGAGAACTTGCAAAGGTCAGGGACTCGGTTGAACTCGGGATGTTGACTCGTTTGTAACCGATACGGCGTCGGATCAAGAAGGTGTCTTTCCCAAACGGGTTTGGGCTCGGGTGACCCGAACCGGCAGCAGGTGGCTAAATCGGAGAAGTAATTTAAAAACTCGACACTCCCAATTCCGTCGCAAATACAGTGACTAAAACCGACACCGAGAGCCGCCGAGCCGTCGGAAAGCCACGTCAGCTGCACAACCAACGGCGGAGCCCCCTTGAGGACGTCCGTCACCTCCAACGCCAAAAGCTTCCGCCACTCCGTCACAAACCGTGGGGCCCCTTCGAAATCGGAGACCGTATAATTATCAGCAGTTGACTCGACGAAGACAGCACCTTGACCTCGACAAACAACTTCGAGACTGGAGCCATCTGATCGAGCCCTGACTCGGCCAGCCAAAGGATAGAAAGGGACGAGGGCTCGAGCCAGGGCGTCCTTGACACGAGCCGTGACGGCACTCCGGTCAACCGGACCATGATGGCGGTAGATGAATAAGTATTCGATGGTGAAGCGTAAGAAGAGCTGGGAATCAATGGCGGAGAGTTTGAGAAGATGAGAAGGAGTTGGGTCTGAAGGAGTAATGAAGACTGCATCTTGTACTTGGACATCAGAGCTGGAGCCTCCCATGTTGGTCATGCTTTCTTTATGAAATGGAATGCTGAATCAATGCTTTATAGACATGTACATATACATATATATATTTACATATATACTATACGTATAGATATAGATAGATATATAGGGGGTGGTTGATATAGTTTTTGCAAGCAGTAATGCTTAGTGTATTAGATGGATGGATATTTATATATAGATAGATGTGTATATATATATATATATAGGGGGTGGGGACTGGGGCTAGCTTTTAAAAATGTATCAACTGTTAAAGATTTGTGAAAGATTCGCCGGGGGTAGCTTTAAGGAAATTAGAAAACAGAACTTTCATCTTTTATATCATTTTTGTGAAACTTATAGAAATATACACGTTTTGGGAATGTTACTATTTTAAATCCACGGTTATTAAGTTTGGTGGTATCAAATTAAATTTATTTGTAATTAGACCATCCAATTATATTTTATTCGTTATTTTTTATAACTATTTTGTCCTTTAATTTGTTTGTTTAGATAAATCGAAGTCTTATAATATAGGTTATTAGCAAAGTTAGTCATTTTTGACGTCCTATAAACTCAATTTTCTTGTCCTGTAAACAATTTTTTTTTTGGTAAACCATGGTATTTGGACAAGTTTGTGCACAACTCGACTAATTCCAAGGGCCCTGGAGAACAGTGAGAAAAATCCCCAGCGGCCTTACAAGATTTGAACCGGTGACTTATGAGGAAAGTCCCTAAAAACCTAAATCTTATTGTCAGTTGAACTATCACAGAAGTTCTTTTGTAGGATTTTTTTTTATTGGCACAATTAATTTTCTTATAGGGTTTCCATTTGGTGTCATCAATCAATCTGCCAATTACGTTTTGGTTTATGTTTATGTTGTTGGTTGCAACTTGAGTTTTATAGGGTTTAGTTTTGGTTTAGGATTTTTTGTGAGACAACAATGTGGAGTAGTTCATGAGTAGGTACGGTTCATTTATATGATCGTTTCCAATTCATTTAAGGTATATAGAAAAGCGTCATACCGAGCACTTTGTTGCCAAAACAAATAATTTTTTTTTAACGGCAAGTTAACACACGCACACGTTCCCGGGGTATCCGGACTCCCACTTAAGGGTGTCATCCAACTAATCCCCGTCGACCACGACCCAACCCAATTAAGGGTACCACTATGTGGCAGACCCATGATCATGGATGTCACAGGATGCTCACCACGGGGTTCGAACCTGGGTAGTCAGGGATACCATCCATTGACCCTCCCAGGATGTTACCTTACCACTGAGCTACAACATGAAGGAGCCAAAACAAATAATTATTATTTTATTTCAAGTTAGCTTCGATTTACTTGTACTATTAATTTCTCTTATTTTATATTTAAATATTAATTGCATCAAATTCCGAAGAACAAGTTTGTAACAAATCAAATCATCCGATATAGATACTAGAGGTGATCATTTGCGAGCTTTAACTACATCTTTTTAATAAAAAAGAATAATATATAAAGTATAAATAAAATTTAATTAACTGTAATAATATAATGGGCCGGACGGGCCTGCTCGAATTTTTTTCTCAACGCCCAAGCCCGTCCATTAACTTTAGCAGTCCAACCCGAGTGATAATTACACTTGAGAGCGTGAGAAGGAATTTTTTTTGGGGAGGAGGGGGGGGGGGGGGAATGTGAGGGCAGCTTGAAAAAAAAAGGGGTGACTTGGGTTAAATGGGAAAGGGTATTGGGAAGTTTTGAAAGAGGCGAGCTTAACATTGGGTCATTGAGGGATGTAAATTGGGGACTTCTCG
Source organism: Arctium minus (assembly GCA_954870635.1). Taxonomy (NCBI): domain Eukaryota; kingdom Viridiplantae; phylum Streptophyta; class Magnoliopsida; order Asterales; family Asteraceae; genus Arctium; species Arctium minus. The sequence continues at coordinate 152,588,324 of OX941081.1, forward strand.
AGAAGTGGTGGTGGAGATTTCATAAGGAGCGGGACTTGTTTTGGGTAGAAGTAATTAGGAGCCTTTACGAGCGGGACAGAGGTCTTGTAGGGGAGGCACATAGAAGGTTGGGGGGGGGGGGATATCGGCTTGGAGTAGAATTTTGGAGGTGGGAGGGAATTGAAGAAAGAAGGTATCCCCTTTTCGGATACTTTCGAGAAAGAATTAGGGGAGTGGTCGGAGACGTGGTTTTGGGAGGATAGGTGGATTTCCAACTTAAGACTAAAGGAGACCTTCCAACGACTTTATCAATTTGAATCAGTCAAAGAGGGGTCGGTGTTAGATAGAGGGGAATGAGTACATGATACATGGGTTTGGAAATGGGGATGGAGACGGGAGCCGAGGGGGAGGGAGCTAGGGGAGTGGGAAAATCTAAGAAACTTAATCCGAAAAGTGAAGGTAAGGATCGGGTGCGATAGAGCTTGGACGATAATGAAGGATTCACGGTAAGAAAACTAAGGCAAATATTGGAAGAAAGAAGGGCTAGTGGAGCAACGGTTGGAGAGGTGACGAAATGGCCTAAGGCGATTCCAAAGAAAATTGCCATATTCATGTGGAGAGTGAAATTAGGGAGGATGCCAACGAGGGCGGCGTTGGACAAATTGGGTATAGAACTAGACTCTACTTTATGCCCGAGATATGGGAGGGACGTGGAGACGATAGATCATGTTTTGGTTAGTTGTGAGGAGGTAAAAAAGTTGTGGTTAGAAGTTGGGAGATGGTGGAATTTGAATATGGGTTCGGTCGTTTCCTTAACCGATTTGCTTGGTGTAATAAGTCAACTGGGGGATAACGCGAAAGGTATACAAAGGTGGGAAGCAGTAAGTTGGTGTGTCGTGTATCTCATATGGGCTAACCGAAATAGTGCGGTGTTAAAAAAGAATGAGGGAAAGATCTCGAACCCGTTCTTTGAAATCCAATTAAAATTATACGATTGGATTACAAAGAGGGACAGTAGTTTAGCTTGTGATTGGGTATCCTGGTTCTCGGACTATCGATCAGGATAGTGGGCGACTTCGAAGGTAGCTACGGGTCAAGATATGGGTTGTCCGAAAGGTGAAGTTTAACAGATAGGTGTTGCCTAGATTGACGGGAGCACAGTTCGGCCACAGGGTGCAGTGTTGTTACGATCGAAACTGCTGTCGGGTTGCTAACTGTCAGTCACCTCTAAGCTCGATTGAGGGATTGCACAGTGCGACCACATGAGAACTGTTGTGGGATGTCCAAGCCCGTTGCTGCTATCGGCCATGGACATCTCCCGTTGGTTTTTTGTCTACTGTCGACCTGCTATCCTGGAACAACTCCAAAGGCTGCAAGATTGTTCGAGATGGTCATTGCACATGGGAAGGACAGGAGATGATCGGGGTTGTCTTGGTTTCTAATCAGACTCTTCAATCCTCTATTTTGATAGTGGTAGTTTGCTGCTCGAAAACTCGGCTGTAACATTTCGTGTTGTTGGGTTTTCATGTTCCGTTCTTGTATCTTTTTTGCTTCTATCGTTTGTTTGGTTTGTAGTTTATTGGTCCTTGTCCCGATTTCGTAGTACTCTTTTGGTTGTGGTAATCGATGCTTACTGCCATGCAAAAAAAAAAAAGAGCCTGACCATTTTTTTCTAAAATGGTTGCCTAAGTCCCCCCTATTTTTAACGGGTTGGACAAGATGATTCAAACGGGATTGTAACACCCGGAATTTCAGTAAGAAACTTGATTATTCTCTCAGTGTTCATATCAAGATTTATCGTTTGGAAAAGTCCTTACTTGTATGCAAGTTGGACCGGGTGCCTTTTGTGCGAAAAACGACAAGTTTCGGAGCCCGAGAGGTGTTAGGTGACTATGACGGGTGACTATGACGGGCGACTATGACACGGTCACTATCGACGTGTCACAGTCACACAAAACTTGCAAATCAAACAAAAAGGGGTCTAGTTGGTGCGACATTAACCAGCGACAATGACCATGTCATTGTCGCATGGTCATAATTGCTGGAAACCAGTAGGTATTTATTCCACAACCCCGATTTCTAAGTCATTTTATCTGATTTTTGAGAAGTTTGGAGCTCTTTTTCTCTGCTGTATTTGGGTAAGAAGTCACCCTCCACCATCTCTCTTCTTAAATCCTCTCAACAACTTCATTCAATGTCATTTATGGTGGTTGTGTAGGTGCATTTAAACTCTCCTTGTGAAGATTTCCCCTCCTCAAGAGCTAGTGTCATCTCTTCTTCATCTAGAGTGTTGCTAGGGTTTGGATTAAACCTCATTGTGAGTTCATACTCCATTTTCTTAAACTTTATACATGTCAAACACTATATTTTTAAACTCCTACACGTCTCCTTGATTTTGGTTCATGTTTATAAGGTTTTAACTTAACTTGAGGTTTGGGAGATTTTAGGGTTTTTACCACTTTCAACTAAAATGAAGAGTTTCATCATATATGATGTAAGATATAGTTTTATTTGCATGTTTATGTTGGTTACATGAAAGATTATACATGTTTTCACTTTTATGATTCTTATACTTATGATTGGGTTTTACATAATAAAATGGATTTTAGTGAGAAAATACATAGATTATTGTTGTTATGGTCTATGATTGCATTAAAAAGGGGTTTGACACTTGAAATATGTTTTGGTAAAGGAAACATATTTGGCATGGAAAATGGCCACAGTATGGTTCATGATTGGGACTTTACATTTTCTTATCAGCAATTAACCATAGAAATGCATTTTTTGAAATAAATGGTATTAAGAACTGTATGATTGATTATAGTTGGTCACAAATGAAATTGTGACAAGTCTAGACTATTAGTAGTGGATCCATAGGTATTGAGTCGACTTTCGTTTAGGATATCTTTCCCCTATGTAGCTAGTTGAGACATTGGGTCCTCGGAGGCAATTTGGTACGGTTATGTGAGACCGGTTACTAGCCATGGGCCGTAAATGTAATCCTAGTGAATGAGCATGACTTGGTTCCTCGGGTTGCCCTCCCCACATCTGAGTACAAACCGACGTTGTTCGTGGCCATGGATCCAAGTATTGAGCTCACAACTCGGGGAGTGTCCTACTTTTGTGTTCCGCCACAATACTTGGAAAATCGGGTCTCCCCCGTCATCGCAAGATGTATTTTGGACCGCAAGGTCATCATGCGTTTATCAAATTACTTACAACTGCTTTTGGTGGAAAAACTTACTTACTGTCGTATTTAAATTGCTTTCCTAAATTGTCATATAAAATTGTATGTTCTCACTAGGCTTTAAGTCTAACGCTTTTTCTCAAATGACATGTATAACAGGTTCCCTTAGCGGCGGGTCGTCAAAGGGTTGAGTGAAGAGCGTGGACTCTTGAGGGCATTTTTTAGATGATAGACATTTGGAGTCTTGGCGTTTAAAACAATTTACTTATTTTGGAATTTTTGGGTTGACAACCTATGTAATCTGGATAGAAATGGTTTTGATTAGTTTGTTGTCGATTTCCATACTTCATACGCAAGTTTTGTAAACGCATATACTTTTACCCTTTTGGGTGGTTGCTCCAAATACAAACGTCATATTGCCGAATTTTCAATTTTTAAAATTACTCTAAATTTTAGGGTGTTACAAGGTTGTACCGCTTGTGATTCACAGCTCTAACAGATACCAACAACCTTATTGATTTCTATATATTAATATGTAATTAATTAATTGTTTTTAACTATTATTAATTAATAACAACATTCAATCCTAACTTTTGAATTTTCTTCTTTTCTAATTCTAATTTGACTGAAATTTTAATTTATTATTTATCTCTAACTCAATCATGCTCACGGATAAAATTCTGTTTTTCTCAAAACTAGTGTGGGGGTCCGTGCTTCGCACGGTGACATTAATTTTTTTAAGAGAGTATTGGACCGAGATTCAAATATAATATCTCAGTTAACAATTAATGTAATATAATGTAAAAAATAAACCTATCTTCATAAGTGGTTAACTTGCATATATTCATAATTCTTTGTTTTTACGATGAGATTGAGATACACCCGTAGTAATTTTGTTATTTTGCTATTTAGAACTCAAACGACATGTCCCACAATCATATCACCATTATACGCCAATGGCGTGTAGCTCAGTTGGTTAAGGGGTGAGGAGATGTTTGCTCCAATAGGCCGTTGGTCTCGGGTTCGATCCCAGGCCCCCTCGCAATCGCCTTGCCGCTGAGTGAGCCATGTATGCCCCTCACATTGGGAATTGGCAGCCTGTGTGGGCCGGTTTGCGTGTCCGGGAATTACACGTTTTGCTCCAATATCACCATTATACGCTTTTTCGAACCAAAAAGACCAGAAATCTTTTGCATGTTTAATTTTGTTTGTATCATTTATTTTTCATAGGGTTCACATATATTTGTTAGAATTACCATACTTCTTAGACCTCCGACGTACTTTTGGTTAATTAGTGGAATTTTAATATATGTCTTTCTTGGTTGGACCAACCGGCGCTATCATTGAACGGCTACCGAACCGCCATACTCAGGTAACCGGTATATATATATATATATATATATATATATAGGGGTGGGTTCAATTAGAAACTATATTACATTGGAAACTTTGGAAACCATCTAGATACCATATATAGCATCAATAATACCATATTAATTAGTATCATAATAATAATAATTACCATAAATATTACAAAATTAGGTAAAAGACTAAAATACCCTTATCAATTAAAAAAATTAAAAAAAGAGAAATTCATTGATTGGTCAAATATTGGTTTCCAAAGTTTCCAGTATAATGTTGGTTTCCAATTGATCCTTCCTCTCTCTATATATATACATATATATTGTTAAGTAACAAATTTGTAACATTGAATTAAATTGGTAACATTAACAATGTATCTGAGAATAATTTTTGAATTGTTTGTATAATTCACCTCTGACAATTTTGTTAATAATGAACAAGCGTACACTTAGGGGTTTTTTTTTTTTTTAAAACTTCTTAATGGCTCTTAAGTCTGAATCGTTCAGACATTTTTACACACAACCTCTTATTAATCATAACTAAAATAAGACTTCAGACTTTAGAACTCTTAAAAAACAAACGACACCTTAGATGGCACGATAACTTTCGGCCAAACAACGTTTGTCTACTCTCCAAATGGGAGAGAGACCAATGGTTGACATGGATTACACTAATTCAAATAGTTAAACATAAATGGTTGAAACAACGAATGGTCTAGAATTCTCGACAACCTTGAAATTTTGCAAAATATATACATTTCCTTCTTGTAACAAACGATTAAACTTAGTGACCAAGTTTTTCGAACCAGAGTCGTCAATAGTGACACCTAAACAACAACAAAAAAAGTAACCAAATGATAAGCATAACACAATTTGTTAATAATTGGTATGAACATTAGACTAAAGTAATAAAAAACACACATTTTCGTCAATTAAAACTAATCAAATCCTCATTTCTGAAAAAAAATAGTTTTGGTGCACCTCATAAAAAGAGGAGTTTCAAAATTATGTAATGCACTTACTAATTAAAAAGATTTAAGAAAATTTCATTATCTTATCATGTGGACATAACCCACACCACATAATATAGAAAAGTAAGAATCCTTCTATAAACCAATCTGAGGTAACAAAAACAATATCAAATGTTTTTTTTTTTTTATCTATAGAACATTATATATTGCAAATACTCATACACACTCCTCACCATTGTGTGGTTTAAACCTTTTGACCACCTTTGAGATTGGGCTATGCCCTTTTGAACATACATTTTAAATCTACATGTATGTTTTTTAAGAGTACATAATAGTGTGACCATATCAATTCAACAACATTAAATTAATGAGAATATAAAAATTCAAGTTAAGAAAGATGATTGAAAAGATAAGTTTTCTACTAATTCAAAGCAATACTCATAGAAATCATAGGCATATAACATATATCCGTCAAAGGAAATGTTGTAACAATATAATTTGTAGGTGATAAGAACTTGAGCTTGCTTGAAATCCAAATAATTTTTTTCTTGAACCCGAACCTTCAAGAAAAGACACAATTAAATCAAATAAAATACGAAACTGAAATCAATAGATTGATTTGAGTGAACGCTTATCTTTTTTTTCTCATTTATTCTCCTTTTAACCATTCTTCCTAATTTTATCTCAAACTTCCATCTACATATTCATTTATGTTTGCATTTAATATTCTCCCCGTCATTTTCCCAAGCTCCTCTCTATCTCCCAATTTAATATTCATATTTTACTTATTTAATTGTGTTTTAAGTTCAATGCTTCGCTTCACAATCAGTTTGGTACGTACTACTATAATGACCAATCATCATAATAACAATTTCAAGCACACTCACGTATTTATAAATTCATAATAGCACTGACCAAGTGAAATCGTGAACGTACATTACATAAGAGTTCTTGTTACTATCATCACAGTTTCTTAACCAATGCATTTCTGTAGTCCTAATACTCTCCCCACCTATATGGACAGTGATACTATCGGCACAAACAGGTCATAAACCTCAATTTCTCATTTAATAGATATAGATAAATAGATAGATAGATTATCGAAAGAATACTTTATTGAATTAATTATAGGTTTATTCAATTATTAAGAGAAATAATCCAAAATGTGTTTTATCACAATATTAATAGTTTTGATTACATATTGTCACCGAAATAAAAGAAAATATACAAATGAAAAAAAATTATGTTGATTGTTTTGTAATAAAAAATAAAACTGAAAGATTTAGAAATTAACGTGTTGAATTTAGATTAAAAATAAATCATAATGGCAAAAAAATATATGTGACTAAACATTCTCATTAAAATTTTCTATTATGTATATTGAAATGTATTAAATTCTCATAAATATTTCAGTTATATATATATATAGAGAGAGAGGGGCGTTCAAATGCAACTCATTTACATGATGCAACTCTTGCAACCCCTCTATCCACCACACTGCAACCCCCTCGATATATATATATATATATATATATATATATATATATATATATAATTAACGTTGTGTTCTCGAGTTTTTTTTACGAAGGAAAGGAAGGGAAAAGGGAGAAAAGTAGGAGGGAAAGAAAAAAATGTTGTGTTCTCAAGTTCTTTTAAGAAGGGAAAGGAAAAGAAAGGGAAGGAAAATATTGCTTATTTTCCTCCCAAAACTTTCCTCTCAAATGTGGGAGGAAACGGAAGGAAAGGAAAGAAATGAATTTAGAAAAAATTAAAAATATTTATAAAATTACCAATATACTCATTAGTTACATTCTACTGTTAAATAAATAAGGGTATATTGGTAAAAGTGACATCTTTCCTTTCCTTTCTCTCCTACTCGAGAACATGAAAATTTATTTTATTTCATTCCCTTTCATTTCTTTTCTTTCAATCTCAAGAACACAAATACAAATATTTTCTTTCTTTTCCTTTCCTTTTTTTTTCTTCCATTTTTTTTCTTTTATTTCCTTCCAAAACTCGAGAACACAACGTAAAAGAAGAATATGAAAAGTTAGATCAATTAATGAGGTATATTTATTTATAGTAATTACAAAAATATGTGAAATATTTAATCAATTATTGAGATATAAATATATAAGTTTAAAAAACTAAAAATTGGATAAATAATTAAAAAAATAGTTCAAACATCCTCAAAATTTCAACATACATTCCTTTAGTCTTTTTTTCTTTATAATAATACATTGATATTGATGTATTGATCATTATCTATAAAAAATGAAAAGTAAATATCATATTGAAATGTAATAAATTGTCATAACTATTTCATTTATATGTAGTGATTCCTAATAAAGAAAAAAAGAATATGAAACATTAGATCAATTAATGAGGTACATTGATGTATAATAATTAGAAAAATACATGAACATTTAATCAATTAATGAGGTATATATATATATATATATTTAAAAAACTAAAAATTTGATAAACAATAAAAACAATAATTCAATAATGTTCAAAATGCCAACATATATTTCTTAAGCCTTTTTCATAATAGTATATATTGATATATATTGATAATTGTTATTTAAATAAAAAATGAATAGTAAATAAAGCTAAAAGATTTTAATTATATTAATTGTTAAACTAATACAATAAAATGTAAATAAATAAACTCTTGTAAAAAAATGAAACGTAAATAAAAAAAAATATTTTTAATCATATTGATTGTTTTGTAAATAAAAAATAATAGTAAATAAATATTAAATGTTAAACTAATAGAATAAAAAACAATAAAAAAATTATTCACATTGATTGTTATGTAAATAAAAATGAAAACCTAGAATTAAAAAAATAGAGTGAATTGTGGATTTAGTCCATATGGTTTTGTGATTTCTTTGACCATGGTTCTCATTCTATGTTTATTGTGGATTTGGTCTTTGTGGTATTCAATTTGTCTTGATCATGGTTCTTCTGACTAACATCTCCATTAACTTCGTTAAATCAAGGACTATTTTCGTCATTTGCCATTTTTTCGTCTTTTTACGATAAGAAAAAAAAACAATACTTTTATACACACACATATAACGATATCAAAATAAATAAAATAGAATATTATTGTATGATTTGATTGTTTAACTTTTTTAAAAGATTAACTATATTAATATGATTTAATTTTATTATTAAATTATAGCATAAATAATGGAAATACTTTAATTTATAAAATTTCTAGATATTTGTTGACTTTTATATATTAGGCTAATAAAAAATTTGTCAAAGATTATATTTCAAAAAAGGGGTGGGTGAGGCCAATTACACGCCTACCTATTATTTTTCTCCTCTTATACATCAAATTTTATTTTTTACATTTTCAATATAATTTGATTTGATCCGAACATTTAAAAAAAAAAGAGGAAGAATGTGCATATAACATTTGTGATAGCATTACCCTTATAAAAAAGATTGAAGAGAAATGACTATAGCATGTACGGCGGTGAGAAAATGTGTAAGTTGTCGTTATCGGTTCAATAATTATAAACATTCAATCGATCGATGGAATGAATATAATTCTCTAGCATTTGTGACAACTATGGTTTATTTTATATTTACAAAAAATGTACAATGATGAATATATCATTTGATTTAATTTTATATTTTAAAAAATAAAATTCAGTCTAATAAAGAAAAAGAAAATATCACCTGTAGCTTTTGTCCTTGTTAAATAGGAAAATTGAATTAAAAATAAACTAACTTTGAACTTGGACTTCCGAACTAAATTTCGAAGAATAGTATTTCTCAAAAGAAGGCATGAAAAAGAATTGAAATTCCTTACTACAATGCAAGAAATTTAAATTCCACTATATGTGGAATTGGACTTCCAAACTAAATTTCGAAAAATGAACTAAGCGCATATATGTAATTTGGTCAATTTCCAAATCTTTAAGATCTCACCGGATTCCAACCAACCAAATACTACGACAAAGTTCGCTACATATTGAATCCCAATACAAGATCTCCATCCTAAACAACCTGGGTTTTTCATCATCCCCCATCATCAGGGACGAACCGAGAATTTTTTTCATACAGTAGCACCATATAATATAGAATTTTTTTTTACAAAAAGCACGGTTTTAATCGATATGTCTTCATCTTTTTACCGACGTTCAATATTGGCTTATGTGTTTTTAGCTTAATTACATGATTTCGAGAGATTTTTAAAGTTTTTTGCTTGATTTCGAGGTATTTTTAAGTTTTTGTTATCGATTTCCATTATTTATGCTATAATTTAATAATAAAATTAAATCGTATTAATATAGTTAATCTTTTAAAAAAGTTAAACAATCAAATCATACAATAATATTCTATTTTATTTATTTTGATATCGTTATATGTGTATGTATAAAAGTATTGTTTTTTTCTTATCGTAAAAGGACAAAAAATTGGCAAATGGAAAAAATGGTCCTTGATTTAACGAAGTTAACGGAGATTTTAGTCAGAAGGATCATGGCCAAGACAAATTGAATACCACAAGGACCAAATCCACAATAAACATAAAATGGGGACCATGGTCAAAGAAATCACAAAACCACAGGGACCAAATCCACAATTCACTCAAAAAAATATTTTAGCTCGTTACAAACCAAATCTATGAAACTTTTCAACAAAAAAAATTTCGACATTTAATCATAAAAAAAGCTTTTCCACTAAGATTTAAGGAATATTTTTTAGGAATGAAATCATAGACACCATAAATTCTCATAACAACGACAAAGTTAATCTCAATAAAAAAAATCTTGAAGTAGTCCATACTTAACGCCATTATCAATCACGTATACACGATTATTGTCAATGACGCTTAAATTTGATTTTTTTTTATCATATCTTGTAATCACAAAATATCAAAATTTTATTCGAATCTATATGATTCAATCGTAAACACAACTATGTCCTATGATAACAATACATCCAACAGTATGAAAAGAATAAATATGTAATAATAAATCACATCTTTTCAAGAGTATAATTTCTACATACTTGTTTAGAGTCTTCCATATCTTCTCCAACTTTCATGTTCTTCATCCTCTACAAACAAAGTTCTAGAATTTCAGTTTGTTTATTATTGCAACTTAGAAAAACAAATTTCATTAAGAAGTTTTTTAAAGTAAATGAAAAAGCAATCAAGAGTTGGAGGTTAAACTTAGACATTTAAATTACCAATCTCATCTTCAACTCTCATCTTCTTCATTCTGCACCAAAGGAAGTTCTATAATTTCATTTTGTTTGTGAATCTATATGATTTAATCGTAAACACAACCATGTTTTATGATAAAAACAAATCCAACAATATGGAAAAGAAGAAATATGTAATTATAAATCACTTCTTTTCAAAATCTACATACTTGTTTAGAGCCTTTCATATCTTTTTTAACTCCCATCTTCTTCATCCTCCATGAAAGGGAGTTCTAGAATTTTATTTTGTTTATTATTGCAACTTAGAAAAATAAATTTCATTAAGAAGTTTTTTAAAGGAAATGAAGAAGCAAATCAAGAGTTGGAGGTTAAACTTAGGTGTCGTTTGTTTTTTAAGAGTTCTAAAGTCTGAAGTCTTATTTTAGTTATGATTAATAAGAGGTTGTGTGTAAAAAGGTCTAAACGATTCAGACTTAAGAGCCATTAAGAGGTTTTTTTTAAATAAACAAACAACCCCTTAACCATGTAAAATTACCAAAAACCCCAACTTAATAATGAATTACACATTTCCCATATAGGGGCGGAAAAGTCTTTAACATATAAATTCAACATTTAAAAAAGTCAAAAAATTGAGAAAAAAGATAGAAAAGATTCTAAGCATTAGTATGTGCCACCTCATCAACCATGAGTTTTCCTTTAATATATATATAGATTTCATGTCTTAATCATGTCCTATCAATAAAATTAAGACATGTCAGATTTTATATATTTTTAATTTTATTTAATTCAACTTCGTATTCCCTCTCCGATTTTACGTGTATTCATGTGATTGGTGGACATGAATGTAACATGATAATTTAAGACATTAGATGTTTATTATGCTCCTCTCTCTCATCGCCAGTCGTCGTTGCTCCAAGTAGTTGCGCTCTTTTGTCGTCGGTCGTTGTTGCTACTGCGTTTCTTTTCGAAATATCTATGTTCTTCTATTGTTCTTCATTTTTTCTATTTCGTCATTGTACGTGAATATTGATATTGTTCTACTTGACATTTCTATGTTTTATGTAGCATTTTCTATTGTTCCATATTCTATGCTCTAGTGTTCTCCTATGACTTTTGATATTTGGTTGTAACCATTCACATTGGGTTAGTTTTTTTTTTTTTGAAGTATTAAATTCCGTAACTTATGATTTATTTTCACCCCATATCACAAGTATAAAGAACTCAATATAAACTATAATAGACGTCAATCACTACTAAATGGAAGACTTTTACCTACGGAATTTTTCCTGAGAAATCCGTCGCTAAAGAGGTGATTCGTCACAAAACCGTCACAAATTAGTTGATGGGTAAATTGTTGGTTGGAAATTCAAATCAATGAAAGATTACCCAAGGATTTCGTGGGTGATATGTGGGTGATCATCGGAACTATTGGTATTTTGTGACTACTCCATCGATAATCATTGACAGAAATTTTCTTGCGTGATTTGTATAAGTAAAAGTAATTTGTTTTTTTTTTTTGGTAAAGGAGTATCACAGACCACTTTGGGCCCGGACTAATATCCTGAAAAACAGGCTTATGGCCCGCGGGCATTCATCCCGTGGCCACAATGCTGCAAGTGGGGCTCGAACCCGGGCAACCGCTATGAAGTCCTCAAGCTCTTACCACCACGCCACAACCTTGTGGTTAAAAGTAATTTGTTTTGTAGTGAATTAAAAGGGCATTATTCACACATAAGCTACCTTATGTTACTGATCTTATTGTAAAATAATATCGTTTGACACGCCTTAAACTAGTATTTTTCAAATTGTATATATTTATAAGATATTATTTTAATAAGTTAACGTATCATTTAACCACGACCAAATCGAATGAATATTAATTGACTTTGTAACTAAAATCTTTTATTTTAATTAAGGAGTGGGAGTGTTGTAATTATTGGACGTGGCGGCAGTTCTTAATTCTCCAATGTATTTAACTCCTAAATTAAACATATATGAACAAATGTTAGTTGGGAATAAATAACAATTAATATATAGACCTTTAATATGTAGGACCATGTGAATTCTTGAGGGATGGCATGGTATCAAATTCACTAAATACTACTTAGTACTTGCAACCCTTTTAATGTTTTTTAAAATATTGGTAGATTTTGGTTATCTTATTGTGCATTTTATAATTATAACGTTGTTCATCATCAAATATAAAATGTTTTTATGTTCATAGGTTTTCTCAAAACCATCAAAGAACTCTTATGACTTAATACTAAGATCAATATCAATACTTTTTGTTTTGGAGTTTTGTTAGAAAAGTTTTCAATAAATGAATATAAATATAAAAGTACTATCTAATCTTTTTGGTTTTTTGGGTATTTTGAGAAGAATTAATATGTTTTCTTTTGAAAAATTAATGGTAGATTAATTGATTTTTCATTTTAATCTAATTATCAATTAAAATTAATAAATATTATGAGTGGAGAGTGGCCCAAACAACCAAATAAATCAGCCCTAAAATGAATATAATATTGATAATCACAAAATCAGATCATCCCTAAATTACTAGATCCATAAGTTAAGAGCACTAAGCACATATAACAGATTTATTAGAGCATTTGCTTCTCTAAAATAGAAAAAATTAGTTTTTGTTTTTCTAAACTTCTTCAACAGTTTTGCTATCTTGTTCTCTATAATAGAGAAATTTGAATTTTTTTTTCAAGTTTAGATAGTTCTCTACAACTTGATGCTAGAAGAGAGAAGTTATTATTTTATTCAATCCCACCAATGAGATTTAACTTTTATCATTTTATATAATGTTGTTTTTAAAAGTGTATTTGGATAATAAATAAGATAATATTATAATAATATAATTTGTGTTAAAATCTCTAAAATAGAAAATTTGTTGGAGTTGAATGCAAGTTTTTTTTAGAGATTTTAACTTTTTGTTCTCTATTTTAGAAAAAATTATAGAGAACCTGCTAGATATGCTCTTTAAGGGAATGGTAATAATCTTTTACGGTGGTGACTCTTGAGGAAAGCCATGATTAGGAATATTTACCGTTATTTTCATGGGATTGTTGTTCGGATATTAGAAGATTTGAAATGATGGAGTTTAGTGGAATGTCTGAGGTAAACCCAAAATGGAAATCATTTTATTGAGGAGGATATGATTCGTCTAGGTTAAAATATTGATGTACTAGTGGCATCGGATAATCTATGCAGGAATGATTAGTTGGGTCATTTGCCACTTGGGTAAGGTTAACATGGTAATGGGTACTATTAATCGACGGGAGTATGGATGTTTATAGTCAGATAAACTTTTACAAACATCATCGTACTTTTTAATGCAAATGAGAAGTATATCACAGTTCGAGAGATGTTGCTAGAAGAATTTAAGAATAAAGTTGCAAACGATGAGTGTTATGGAAGTGAGCAGTTGAGGCTGGGAACTATTTCAGAATGGTAAGAGTCACTCAAGGTTGGGAGGTGACTGAGGTCTGTTAATTGAAGTACTATCGATAATCGTAGGGACTTTATGCTCACACTCGGGAGTGGTGTATAGTACCGAAGTTTGAGGTTGAATGTGGTGATTAATGGTCGTGGAGCTCGTGGTAACAATTTTGGCAAAAAAGTAATGGAAGTCCAATTTGTAGTTGGCTTCCGTTAGAGACCCTTCCTTGGATAGGAGGCAGTTGGCTTGTGTAGTTATGATTGTTTGGGGACTAAATCCTTGGATAGTTATTCTCTTGGGATAGATGGATAATGAGCCATCTATTGGATTTAAATTTTGGGTTGTGTGGCATTTCTTAGTCGTCTCATGTGTTTCATTTGATCAGGATGTATTGCAGGAAAGAAAAGGTAATGACAAGGTTAGTTGATTGTGGGTAACAATTAGGTTTAATTGGGAAACCGAAGGAATTTATTAAGGTGATACGTTCGACAGTTAGATTAGCGCTAGATTCCAAGGACGAAATCTCTTTTAAGGTTGGGAGGATTGTAAAACTCAGATTTTCGGTATGTTAATTTCGAGTTTCATATTTATTTTTCGACCCTAGAATAACCCTTGGTATGTATTTTGAGTTGGTTAATGTTGAGGGTGAGAAATAAGTTATGTAACTTTTTCTGGAGAAGTTTCACGCCTGAGGCAAAGTTTTCACGCCCGGGGATTTCAGGCTGAAAATTGAGTTGATGGCTCTTTAACAAAAAACGGGATTTAACTCCTTTTTCCTCCATTTTCTCATTCCAAACTCTCTTCTCTTCATCCTCATTCTCTCTCACCATATTTACTTTGTTCCTATCACCATTACTTCACCAAATCGATTTCTTCTTGATCATTTAAGAGTCTTGGAGCTTAAGATTCAAGTTTGTGGGTTGGGGTTCAAGATCTTCATCTTCCTCACCAAGCTTTCCACCATTGTCGACCTAGTTTTTTGGGCTTTTTTTTTATGAAAACGAATTGTAAGCCCATCTTAATATTCTAAACCTTTATTCTTGTTAAAACCTTTCATTTTAACCTCCTAGAACATTTATTTTGAGGTATTAGCCATGTTTTGAAGTTTTGACCAATTTTGGTTATTTTGGATGATTAGTGGATTTAACTAAAGTTTGTTATAAAATTTTAGTTTGGGGTTACTTTTGGTATATCTTGTGACCCAGATAAAGTTTCAAGAGGTGGGTATTGATGGATCTTAAGCCTTCACCCTTTTGGAAGCAAGGGTGGATTTGGAACCTAGGTTTAACCTAACCTAGCAAGGTGAGTTCAAGTTGCTTTGTGAAAACTATGTATATGCCAAAAATGGTTATTTTGGAGTCTTAAGATGTTCTCTTGATGTTCATCAAGCGTGTCGTCCATTTAATGGTATTTGCATTTTGGTTACTTTTGGTCTTATGAATCTTGTTAAATGCCACATTTGAGATTTTGGATATATTAATAAATGAATCATAAGAACATGTCTTTTGTGGGTTTACCGTATAAATGAACATTATTTGGTGGAAACGCATTTTTGGTGTGTTTGGTTTTATAAGCTACTTGAAAAATGCATACTTTCTAGTTATGAAGCATTTTGGAAACATAAATAGTATAAGTTCATTTTGAGGATGCAAATGATGAGTCATTGGGTCAATCATACCTTTGGAGCATGTGTTTTCACAAACCTGGTTTAAATAAGTTTATTGCTTTTGTTGAATTTTACTGAATAGTCAAATTAAGTTGTTGAGCTTTTGGCTCGATTTTGACTCAGGCGAGTCTTGGGGACATCTGTCCGGTTTAATTTGCTCATTTATGAGATCATGGAGTTATATGCATTTATGGCATAATTATTTATAAATGACATGTTTTAAATGTGTTGGTCATTGGAATCATGTAATTTTAGACTGTAATGCATTAGATCCATAGGCATGCAAGTCAGTCTTGTGTTGATGATCGTGTGGGTATTGCGGGGTTGGACTCCGGGACCCTTGTTTCATGACCTTAAACTTTTCAAGTAGGCGCTTGGAGGGTTGAATCCAAAAGTGTTGTCTTGGTGACACACCAGGATCTCCACCACTTGAGGTGTTACCTTGGAGGTAGACACTAAGTGGGATGGGCCTTAAGGTAAGGTCAACCGACTCTTGAGGTGAAACTTGTTAAGGAGTCATAGGGACATTTGGACTTTACGTCGTGAAGTTTTATGCAATTAAAGTTGTACGAGTGACACACTTATGTGTTCCCGTCACGCTCAATGGATACGGGTCTCCCCCGTTGTTGTTAAACGTTATTTTTGGATAGTATAATATCCATGATTTAATATTATATTGGTATTGGCAAGTTAATACAGTTTATGACTTTGATATATTAAGGTTTTGTATAAAAGAGTTATTTCCATGTTTTCGGTATGAATTTAATCCTATTTCGTATGAGTATTGGGTTTGGTTCCATGAATTGTGGGGGTATTTCTATTCAAGTGTTTTATCACGAAAATGGGGTTTTGGGAAAAATAACAGTTTTCATTCTAAATACTAATATAATGGAAATTGTAATTTAAATAATATTCTTTCCATTTTACCATTTTACATTTGAGATGAAAATTCTTGAATTCACTAGGCATTAAGCCTAACATTTTTTATTTGTCGGCATGTGCATCAGGTCCTTGTTGGTGTAATGGTACTAGAGACACCATGAAGAGTTAAGTGCTAGTTAGATGCACGTGAAGGATTTAGTAATCGATGGTGTCTTCTGCATTCAGAGATATGCATTGAAAATTCAATGCATAACTTACTTTTTCTTATCTTTTAGGATTATAATTTTCTTTTTATCCCAACAATTGAGTCCTTTTGTTATCTTATTTTCCACTTTTTATTTCATGGAGCTAAGTTTGTGATTTTCCTGTATTTTGCTATTTTGTGAAGTCTAAATTAAGTGCATGATAATTTCTTTGCTTCCAGTTGATGCTACAACATCCAAGTCTGCTTGTGGAAGAAGCCATGAAAGATTTTTATGAAGATAACTAACGAGATTACTTCAAGTCCAGCCTTTTGTTGAAATGTAACTAGACTTGTTGGCTGGTCAAAGGCAAATGGATGACCTCTTTTGTGTGTAATCTTGGATAAATATGTAGTAATTGTACTTTTTATTATTATTTTAACTTTTTTATTTACATGTTTGTCATCCTTCTTTTGTATAAATAGGTATGGGATGGTCTTGTGTTATGTTAAGTCTCCAATCAGTTTTTAGAACTGATCTAGTATTCTCTCTTTTAATATTAGCAATTTTGATATGAAGTCTTTAAGTTTTTAGAATTCTTGTTCTTCATTAGTGGTTGCTATAGCATTGCTTGGCAGAATCTTGTCTTTCAATTCCTTTATTCCTTTACTTTATGCACTTTACATTTCCATCATTATTTTTCGTCATTTACATTATGTCTTTACTTTATGTCATTTACATTTGTTGCAATTTATTTTACGTAAAGAGTAGCTAAATTTTATAGTTTAGGTGTGAGATAAAAGGGGAGGTTGTAAACAAAAAACTAGTGGACTTTGTTCTTCAATAACATTGTTCCACTATGTCATTTTAAGTTTTATAAAATTTAAGGCACTTCTTGACAAATTGATCACTCCTTAAAGTGTTAAAGTGTCATGTTCTTAGGAATAAGCCATGATCAAGCACGTCAGTTCGAATGATACGGGAAGTATACTTGGAAGAGTTTCTAGCAAAGGAACTTGCTATCTATGTTTTTCAAACCGATTGATTCTTGACGGGTTGATCACTAGTCAAAGTGTTAAAGTGTAGTGGACTCAGGAATGAGCCACTAAGAACATGTCAACTTGAATCATATGGGAATCGACTTGGAAGGGTGATTTTTAACAAAGGCATTTATTTATCCATATACTTTAAAGACATCATTTGACACTTACACTGGTCTGGATATTGCTTAAGCATATATTGATTGAAGGCTAAACAATAGTGCAATGGTGGATGTACGGAAGGATACTCTTTAAAGTACATGGTGGAACTTGTTGTTGTCGAACTAATGCTATAACATCCCTATAGCATTGGCCTCCAGAATTTGTGTTTACTCCTCACCTCAAGTCTTACACCCATACTACCTTTATATATCTTGTTAATCATATCACTGTGTTAACCAACTCAAACAAAGTCTTCAAAATTGCCATCTGAAGTTAGTTTTTCATCTCGAGATCTTGCAACTTAAGATACCTATCCCTGTGGAATACGATACTTGATTATTACCATTTTATTACTTGAAAGACGATATAGTTCCATTTAGTATACTTGCTTTTTGGTTCTATTTATCACATGTCTTAAGGTGTGCAAACATTCGTATCAAGTTTTTGGTGCTGTTGTCGAGGATTGGCTCGTTAAAAGTCTTTAAAAGTTTTTTAAAAGATTTGATTTTTCTAACACCTTTTGGATTTCATTTTGGAAGTGGTGTATGCCAATAATACCACGTGGGGAATTGTTTTAATTTGACCCGGACATTCAAAGAACATTCCGAACTAGAAGGAGGTCACAAAGAGTTTCATTGACTTTAGATCCTCCCATTATGGAACCACCCCACCAGGTTTTGAGAATAGGGGGCCTAGACAACAACCGCTTCTAGAAAATCCTCTAAGACCACAACCCATTTTTCATGATGCACCACCAATTTTTGGAAATCCACCTGAGCACCCTTTTCAACAACAAACACCAAATCAAGGAATGAACAATAATCATAATCACAATGATGATGACACAGACTCAATTGGTAACAATGGACATAGGAATGAAGTTCCAAATATCATTAATCTTGCAAATTCCAAAGAGGGAAAAATTATGGACTACGCTATCCCGGATGTTGAGCAATTGAACTCAAGGATAGTTAGACCCCATATGACAACCCTCCATTATGAACTTAAACTCATCATGTTCCACATGTTGCAAACAAATGGCCAATTTTCCAGAATGCCATATGAGGATCCTCATTCCCATTTAAAATCTTTTATGCAGATCACCGATACATTCATGATCCCTGGAGTATCTAACGATGCTCTAAGACTCACTTTATTTCCGTTTTCTCTAAGGGATCGAGAAAAATCATGGTTTAATTCTTTGGCACCTAGGTCTGTACCCTCATGGAGCAGCATGTCTGAAAAAATTTTGCAAAAATATTTTCCACCTACCAGAAATGCCAAGTCCAGAAACGAAATTTATATGTTTAAACAAATGGACGATGAAGCAATTCCCGATTCATGGGAAAGGTTTAAGGAGTTGTTAAGGAAATGCCCACACCATGGCATTTCCTACTGTATTCAACTCGAGACGTTTTACAATGGATTAAACCCCATGGCTAAAAAAATGCTCGACGCGACATTAGGAAGGGCCTTTACAACCAATACCTATAATGACGGGTATGAGTATTTGAAAAGATTTCAGCAAACCATGGACATTGGGCTGATCCACGTGCCTAAACGCAAAAGAGGACTACTGGAATTCATGATGTAGACGTGTATACTGCTTTAACAGCTCAGCTCACTTCTATGGCCACTATGCTTAAAAACATTACTTCGGGCCAAGGAACACAACCAGCTACCACTACACCTATTCCAACAGTATTCTCGGCGCAATGTGTTTGTTATGGTGGGAAACACTCTTATGAACATTGTCCTCATAATTCTGAATCTATAAACTATGTTCATAACATATCTGGTCCCTACAACAACACTTACAATGCCAGTTGGAAACAACACCCAAACTTTTCTTGGAACAGTCCATGCTTAAATCCACCCGCACAAAAACAACAAGGAATTTCAAATTTTCAATCACAACATCGAGCAAGTAGCTCTCAAAATCATCACCAAGGTTTTCAAACTACTCAACCATCTTTTCAAAACAACCCACCTTCACAAGTTGATTTATCATCTTCTTTGGAAGCAATGATGAAAGGGTTTATAACCCAAACACAAGCTTTCTTAACCCAATAACAAACCCAAAATCAAGTTCAACAACAACAAAATCAATCTATGTTTAATCAACACAGTGTAATACTCAGGTATTTGGAAACCCAAATCAGTCAACTCACACTCAACCAGACCAATAGGGCCATGGGCACTTTGCCCAGTAACACGGAAAAGATCCTTAGGAAAGGAGCATGTGAATGCAGTGACCCTTAGGAGTGGTAAGAAACTGACAGGAGCTGTGCAAAAATAAAATGCACCTATAACCAAAACTGAATTTGAAAAAACTATTTTGTCAGAATCTGATGTTATAACATTGGCCCTTGTTGTTGAAATACCACCTAAGCCATTAGGAAACCAAGAGTCTAAAGTAACCAGTCATGTCCCTCCTAGATCTGACTATCCCTTACTATTTCTTGAGGATGCCCTTAGGAAGAAATTAGTGGAGAATAGTGTTCCAACCATACCTCAAGAGAGTACACCAAAAGGCATAAAGGACCCATCTTGCTCAACACAGTCAAGCAAAGCTATCATAAAACCAGTTCCTCCCTCTGTACCTTTTCCCCAAAGGTTAAGGAATCAGAAGGAAGAATATCACTTTAAGAAATTTTTGGATGTGTTTAAAGAATTGCATATCAACATACGCCTTGTTGAAGCAATTGAGCAAATGCCCAATTATGCCAAGTTCCTTAAAGACATCTTAAGTAAGAAGAAAAAGCTGACTGAGTATGAAACCGTTGCTCTTACTGAGGGATGTAGTGCTCTCTTGACCAATAGAATACCCCCTAAGCTGAAAGATCCAGGGAGTTTTACCATTCCTTGTTCAATAGGTGGGAAGGATATTGGGAAGGATTTGTGCGATTTGGGAACTAGTATCAACCTTATGCCCTTATATGTTTTCAACACCTTAGGCATAGGAGATGCTAGGCCTACCACTGTTACACTTCAATTGGCCGACAAGACCATAGCTTACCCCAAGGGAAAGATTGAGGATGTTTTAGTCAAAGTGGATAAGTTCATTTTTCCGGCAGATTTTATCATTTTAAACTTTGAGGCTGACAATGATATTCCTATTATCTTAGGGAGACCATTCTTAGCCACCGGAAGAACTTTAATAGATGTTCAAAAGGGAGAGTTGACCATGAGGCTTCAAGATCAAAAAGTCACATTTAATGTTTTCAATTCCTTGAAATATCCTGATGATGTAGAGAACTGTTTAAACTTAATTGTGATTGAATCATTGTGTCATGATAGGGTAGTTAGAAAATCCTTTAAGCTGGAGGAAGAGGATGATGAGGAATTATCTATAGAAGAGGAAAATGATGTTGAGGGGTTTGCCTTAAGAGAAGAAGAGACTGTCCTAATGAATGTTGTAGCATTTGAGCTACTGGAAAATAGTAAGCAAAAACCTTTCACATCATCCATTGTTTCACCACCTAACCTGGAGTTAAAACAACTCCCATATCATCTAAAATATGTTTTTCTAGGAAAAGAAGGAAAACTTCCTGTCATCATATCATCTACAATATTTTTTTATCAAGAAAAGAAATTGGTGGACAAGTTGATGTTGCACATAAAAGCCTTAGGAGGGACCACCACTAACGAAGATGTGATGACCATGATACAAGACTTGTTTACACTAAATGTCTTGGTTGATCAAAGAAGGGAAGTCATGGACAGAGTGGAGATAATGAAGATTGAATTGGTAGACAAAGGGGAAAAAAGTTAGAACAGAAGTGAAAGAACTCAAGGCTGATTTGGAAGCCAATACAAGGAGAAATGTGAGGAGGTTGGGAGAAAAGTTAAAGGAGATCAAGGAAGAGAATAGAAGGCTCCATGAAGAGAACCAACAACTATTGGAGGAAAGGGCAGTATTGTTGAAGAATAGGGCAGAAGCAGATGTTACAGCATTGGCGGTAACATCAACAATAGATGCTTCATAGCTTACTCCTCTGGGCAGGTTTAAATCATTTTCCTTAGTCTCCATGTTTTTATTTTTCATTTATGTGTCTGGGATAGTTTTTACCGTTTGTAGGTTTATTTTCTTTGCAAGATTGCATGTGTAGAGCTTGATATATCTTTTGAGTACATAGCCCTAATAATTTCTTAGTTGCATGACTTTCACCTAGTGTTGTGTTCTTGCTAGAACTAGCATTTCTCTTTTTGGGACACAACATAACTCACTCAAACTACACATATTTAGGGAATGATATAGGCCTTATTTTCATATCTCACATTTTAGCCACTTGTAACCCTTGACACAATCATGCACATTCATTCAAAGACAATGAGGACATTGTCAAATTTTAAGTTTGGAGATGAGGGGGTTACAAGATACCCAAAATGAAACAAGCATGTTAATACAAAAGAGCAAAGCTCTAATATGACATGGACACCAAAAATGCCCCATAGGGGCAAGGTGCACAGAAGCAACAAAAGTGCATAAAGTGCCAAAAATTTAAAATTTTGTTGAAATGTTGGTGTGAGAAAGGCTTTGTGAGAAAAGATATACCACAAAAGAGTGACCCTACAAGCCCAAATGATCCTAAATGTAGTTTGTGTGATGTTTGACAAAGAAAAGAGTTATACTAGTCTATGGTCCATACACATAACTAGGCTATGAATTTTTCGCTTTGGATTTATGAAAGACTATGAATTGTATGTGATATGCTCTACATGGTGTGTGCACTTATTGCCATTATCTTGCAATTTTTTTCAAAACTGAGTCATTTTCTTATTTTCTTTTAATTGCTTGATGACAAGCCTAACTTTAAGTTTGGGGATGTGATATGCATTAAGAATTCAATGCATAACTCACTTTTTCTTATCTTTTAGGATTATAATTTTCTTTTTATCCCAACAATTGAGTCCTTTTGTTATCTTATTTTCCACTTTTTATTTCATGGAGCTAAGTTTGTGATTTTCCTGTATTTTGCTATTTTGTGAAGTCTAACTTAAGTGCATGATAATTTCTTTGCTGCCAGTTGATGCTACAACATCCAAGTCTGCTTGTGGAAGAAGCTATGGAAGATTTTTATGAAGATAACTAACGAGATTACTTCAAGTCCAACCTTTTGTTGAAATGTAACTAGACTTGTTGGTTGGTCAAAGGCAAATGGATGACCTCTTTTGTGTGTAATCTTGGATAAATATGTAGTAGTTGTACTTTTATTATTATCTTAAGCTTTTTATTTACAAGTTTGCCATCCTTCTTTTGTATAAATAGGTATGGGATGGTCTTGTGTTATGTTAAGTTTCCAATCAGTTTTTAGAACTGATCTAGTATTCTCTCTTTTTTGCAATTTAATATGAAGTCTTTAAGTTTTTTGAATTCTTGTTCTTCATTAGTGGTTGCTATAGCATTGCTTGGCATAATCTTATCTTTCAATTCCTTTATTGCTTATTGTCTTTACTTTATGCACTTTACATTTCTGTCATTTATTTTCCGTCATTTACAATGCCTTTACTTTATGTCCAATTACATTTCTTGCAATTTATTTTACGTAATGAGTAGCTAAATTTTATAGTTTGGGTGTAAGACAAAAGGGGAGGTTGTAAACCAAAAACTAGTGGACTTTGTTCTTCAATAACATTGTTCCACTATGTCATTTTGAGTTTTATAAAATCTAAGGCACTTCTTGACAAATTGATCACTTCTTAAAGTGTTAAAGTGCCATGGTCTTAGGAATAAGCCATGATCAAGCACGTCAGTTCGAATGATACGAGAATTATACTTGGAAGAGTTTCTAGTAAGGGAACTTGCTATCTATGTTTTTCAAACCAATTGATTCTGGACGGGTTGATCACTAGTCAAAGTGTTAAAGTGTAGTGGACTCAGAAATGAGCCACTAAGAACATGTCAACTTGAATCATATGGGAATCGACTCGGAAGGGTGATTTTTAACAAAGGCATTTGTTTATCCATATACTTTAAAGACATCATTTGACACTCACACTGGTCCGGATATTGAAGAGGCATATGTTGATTGAAGGCAAAACAATAGTGCAATGGTGGATGTCCGGAAGGATACTCTTTAAAGTACATGGTGGAACTTGTTGTTGTCGAACTAATGCTATAGCATGACTATAGCATTGGCCTCCAGAATTTGTGTTTACTCCTCACCTCAAGTCTTACACCCATACTACCTTTATATATCTTGTTAATCATATCACTTTGTTAACCAACTCAAACAAAGTCTTCAAAATCGCCATCTGAAGTTAGTTTTTCATATCGAGATCTTGCAACTTAAGATACCTATCCATGTAGAATACAATACTTTGTTCTTACCATTTTATTACTTGAAAGACGATATAGTTCCATTTAGTATACTTGCATTTTGGTTCTATTTATCACATGTCTTAAGGTATGCAAGCATCCGTATCATTTATCAAACTGGATTGTGCTAACTGGGTGTTCCTCCACCCGTGCATTAAAGGGGTCAAAATCGGTGCTTGTTATAGCTTTTGTTGAAGCTACTGTTCTTGAAATATGTTATTGCTTTTGTTGAAGCTTGTTATTGCTTTTGTTGTTGTTCTTGAAATATACAAATAATCATCCCATGAAGTTTAATCTGTGAACTGTGTGCTCTATGTGGAACTTGCTGTTTGATTTGATTAAGTTTAATATGCAAATAATCATCCCATGAACTGCTAATTATCTGTGAAACTGTATACAAATAGAAATAGATGCATTGAATGCTTTGATAAAAAGGATCTGTATGCATTGAGAATTTTCATTTGTTTTCTACAAAGGATCTGTATGCACTGAATGCTTTGTTATTCAGGTTATGGAGGCGAACCGTGATAATGTTGTTGCTAGTGATACATCTAAAAAGAGTAAGACAAAATTTATTTGGGATCATAATACCTTTATGGTATTTATAGATTTGTGTATGAATGAGGTAAAAATGGGAATAGACCTGGTAGTCACTTCAATAAGGTTAGGTGGGGGAACATAGAGAAGAACATTAAGGAACATACAGGAAAATGTTTTGATAAGAAGCAACTTAAAAACAAATTGGACTATATGAAAAATGAATGGAGGTTATATGATCGTTAAATGAGGATTAAATCTGGCATTGGATGGGATCCCGTGAGAAAGACAACCTAAGCAACACCAGAGTGGTGGGATGAAAAAATTAAGGTAAAAGTTACTATTTTGTATCTACTTGTTTTCCATTACTTTTTTATGATATTTGCTAATAAATAACCATTAACACACATGGAGATAAAGAATATGCCAAGTTTAGGGACTTAAATTTGGAGATATTTCAATTATATTATGATCCTTTATTTTGGGATTTCGTTGCCATTGGAGATAAGACTAAGGCTCTTGTTGAATGTCAAAACAATAGCAGTCTAACTAATGTTCAAGTTGAAGAAAATAAGGGGGGGGGGGAAGAAGATATGACGAACTTAATTTAGATGACAATGATGAACCTCTTTTCCCTCAAAGTAGTTCGAGTAAACGGAAGAAGCCGACTAATATCGCTCCTACACGTTCAACCAAAGGAAAATCTTCTGTAACTTCTTCATGAGGATAAACTAGAGATTGTATTGGAGGCACTATCATCAAGAAGCACACAAACTTTTCCACCACCCAAGTCATCACCAACAACACAAGAATGCATGGACATTGTGACATGTTTTCCGGGATTTGAAGAAGGTTCAAGGATGTATAGCCAGGCACTACACATCTTCCTAAAAGCGCAAGTCCGTGAAAATTTTATGGTTCCAACAAGTCACATGGCAAAGATGGAGTTTCTTAAGTTACTTATGGAGGACTGATTCATATCGTGTTTCCCCGTCTCATATTATCTATCCCTTTTTTATTTTCCGTTGACATTGTCTCATGTTTGACACTATCTATCGTTTTTTATTTTCATTGACGTTATGTACCACGTTGACATTATGTATCAAGTTTCGTATTATCTATGTTTTATTATCTACTTATAGGATGGATAAAGATGACTCTGACTCCAATGATTCAAATGATAATACTGAAGTAAATTAGGTGGAAGAGGAGAATACATGGCTAACATTATGTGCAGTAGCTGTCAAAGGGATAATGATGTCTCATAGATTGAATAACACACGTACGCCTTTCCGCACATCTTCATACATAGGAAACATATTTATTAATGAAGTACTTGACGGTCATCCTAGATGTTGTTATGAAAATTTTAGACTACATGTCCTAGTATTCGAAATGTTATGTTCAGATCTTGCTACACGTTACGGGTTAAATCCAACACGTGATATATGTATTGAGGATTATGTTGGTATTTTCTTGATGACTTTAGCACATGGGTGAGGAAATAGGTTAATTCAAGAAACTTTTAATCATTCTAGAGAAACTATTCATCGGCATTTCCATTTTGTTTTTGAAAGTTGTGCTCAAGTTGAGTGCGAACATCCTAAAGCCAAATGCAACCTACAATGAAAATGTACCCGTACATATTTTAACCAACCTTCGTTATTATCCAATGTTCAAGGTACTTCTTATATTTGGCTTCAGATTTGATAGTAACATTTTATCTACTAATAAATATGTTTCTCCATTTGTGTAGGATTGTATTGGCGCTATTGATGGGACACACATAAGGGCATCAGTTCGAGAACATGAGCGAGAAAAATACATTGGTTGAAAAGGATATGCGACTCAAAATATCATGGCAGTTTGTGATTTTAATATGTGCATTACGTTTGCATGGGCTGGATGGCTGGATAAGTATTATGTTGTTGATGTTGGATATCCAAATACTAAAGGGTATCTTGCTCCATACAAAGGGACAAATATTCGTTATCACATACCTGATTTTCGTCGTGGACAAACCGCTGCAATATGGGCTCCCAAGGGTGCAAAAGAAACATTTAACTATCATCACTCGTCATTGAGAAATGTTATTGAACGAACTTTTGGAGTGTAGAAAGCTAGATTGGCTGTAACAACCGGGTCTATTTTTATAATAAACGGAAGTTAGGGGGGAAGACTTGTTATAAATTTAGTAAGGAGGGACCAAGATGTAAATATGGGACTAAGGGTTTTAGTGAGATTACCCTAGTCTTTGGTCATTTTGTGTGTGGCGGCTAAGAGCAGACCATTTGGGAGATTTTGGGAAAATCTTGGGAGAAAGAAGCAAATTCTTGGATTTGGAAGGGATTCTCGCATCATCTTCTCTAAGGTAAGTTAGCAAATCCTCCTTTGTATCTTTACTGATTTAAGAGAGATTATTGTGTTTCATTTGGGGTGTTCTTGAGAGTTATGGATAGGATTTTAGTGTTGTTTTGGTAAGTTACTATTTGGGAATCAATCCTTGACGATTGGGGGTTTAAAACCCAAGAAAAAAAATCCTTGAATCGATCAATATTTAGGTGAGGGAAGTTCGTGGGTGATCGGTTTTGAAGTTATGGGAGTATCGACCTTGTTCTTGGGTTTGTATCACCGGTCGGAGAAGTCTTTGGGTCTCACGACCTTGGTTTGTGACTCCATTTGTGACCACTATGCTGCGACACCGGTCGAGGTCCCAACCAGGGCGACCTCGGGCTTCAGCATCCGAGCTACCCCGGGCACTACTCCTCCGGGTGACCCCGGGCGTTCCATAGCCGAGTGACCCCGAGTTCTTTTACACCGGGCGACCGAATTTCTCCACACCGGGCGACCCCGGGTTTGGTTGTTGGCACCGGGCGATGAGGGCCCAAGCCCAGCCCTATGTTATATTGGGCTGAGCAACCCTTTTTTCTTGGGCCGAGTTATTTGTTTTAGCGGTTGTTCGTTTGCCCGTTACCTCTTTGAGAGAATTGGAATGTCTCGTAAGGAAAGTTTCTCGCTTTGAATTAAAGGGTTGATGAGAGGCTTACCGGTCTACATCACTTGACATATAGGATTTGTTTACGGCATAGAAGTAATCATGAGGACTTAAGCAAAGGACAAACATGTGAGTTTTCTAAACTAAATGCTTTTATCGTTAAATGATTTAAGGTATGTGAAAGTTTATTTAAAGCATTTATTATTTACATTGTTTTATACATGCGAGATTTACTGAACGTGGCTTATATTTTGTTGATGATTAAATGTATGCATACATTGTGCTCGTGAGTTATGATCTAAGACAGGGGTGTGTCCCGCCTGTTCGTACCAGGGGGTGTGTCTCGTTTATGCCATTGGGGTGTGTCCCAAAATGAGGTAGTACGAGTCAAACACGCCAACATCTTTGCATGACGGTAGTGTAGGTCAGAAGTGTGGTTTAACCTTGTGGAGTTTTATTAAACTGAATGGGTTAATGTTTCAAATCGTTTCTATATTGTTTAAACTATTAGAGGAAACTCACTAGATCTCCGGTCTAACCCTCGCTCTTTCAAAATTAAAAACCCTTTTCAGGTTGTCATCGAGTAGCATGATCCAGTAAGGGTAAGGAGAAGGTGTGAGGTGAGTCCAATACTAGAAGACTCCCCTTATTTAGATGTTTCATTTCCTTAAATTCTCGGTTGTGTAATAGGTTGTTTTAACGCAAACCTTGAACCTTATTGATGACTTGGGGGCCGTTTTGGCATGAATCTTATATGATTTCGTTATGTTATTTTGTAAAAAGTTTTCGGTTGTTAAATTGGCAATACTAAAAGATATGCATGTCAATTACGCCTACGAGACACAAGTGAATATTGTGCTAGCATCGATGGCAATTCACAACTATATCAGAATGAACGGTAGTTTTGACGAAGCATTTGACAAGGTGCAACAAGAATCATACAACTCTCATATTGATGTTGATGATGAAGGATGTGGTAGTAGTAATGAAGCACATGATGGCACAAGTTCACGTCGTAGGAGTGAGGATTTGTATATGAGTGCAGTAAGAGATATGATTGCAGAAGATATAATAAGTCGATGCAGATAAGATTTATTATAAATGACGATCTACTTTTGTTATTGAACTTTTAGTTGAAATAGTATATTATGGATGAGATCTAATTTATTTTGTTCTAAACATCTATTATTTTTGTTATAGATTGTTTTGTTTTTGATATAATATTTGTTATTTAAGTTATTATTATTTTTTTAAAATTATTAATGTAATTATTTTTTTAAGTTATTAATCGAAAATTATTAATGTTATTATTATTTTTGTCAAAAATATAAATAAAAATGATGAAAAAAACGGTTATATGCTAAAAAAAGGAAAAAAAAGGCAATAATATGGAATAATGTCCTTTTTGGTAATTTTACAGAAATAAGCAAAAATTGCCAAACACTAAAAAACTCCTTATCAGCTTATTGCGTTTTGGTACAACTATAAGCTAATCCAAACACTTTTTTTAAAACTCCTTTTTGACACCAAATAAGTTAATAAGCACTTTTAAATAAGCAATCCCAAACACCCCCTTAATTTCTAGGAAATTTATGGTAATATATATCAACGCATCTATATGTACATTGATATTCACTGATTTTTATGTAAATGTTTGTTAAGACATATTAATATTCATTGTTTGTTTTACGTTACAGTGTGTTAATGTTCGTTGTTTCCATGTTAAGGTATGTTAATATTGCATGTTAAGTATATTAGGGTTTTCATGTTAAAGCATCTTAAGTTTGTGAAGTATGTTTACCGATGTTCAGATTTGTTAAAGTCGTTTATGTTAATTAAGGTTGAATATTTTTATATTAACTTATGTTAATGTTGGCATGATAAGGTATTTCGGAAGTGTTGAGGTATGTTAAGCTCTGGTACCCTTATAGTTTGGTCATTGAAATTCTGTTGTGCGATTCTTCCAAGAGCTAAGGATATGGTCCTAGGATTCTTTAAAAAGCCGATACAATCTCAATTATATATATATATATATAATAGTAGTAGTAGTAGTAAAATATCTATACTATATTATAAAACAGACATAAAAAACTCTTAATTACAACATTTTATGCACAAAATACTACTAATTAAAGCCAATTACTTAATTTACAATTTAATAATGCTTTGATACAACTTATCTAAGCAGAGCATCTCACATCTATCATTATCCCTCTAATCGTTCTCTTCTTCTTCTTGCATCAATAACACACTTCCAAACCCTAACCCTATCACCATCGGCGTTGCTCTCGATCGGTTCTTCTCTCAATCGGCGTTGCTCTCAATCGTCGACCACCGTTCTAGGGTTCTGCTCAGGTAACAGAACTTCTCTCAATCAATTGCTTCTCCGTTTTTATAGACTTATTTAATCTTCTTCAACACAGGTCTCGACTTAGGGTTTGTCTCTTTCAATTTCTCAAGTTAGGGTTTCAATTTCTCTAGCTTTTTTAAATCATCCTCACTGACTCTTCATCCTCCATATTTACTTTCCCAAAGAGACTCTTAAATCATCAGATGAACGCTCCCAAGATGACGATCGAAGCTTCACCCTCCAGATTTATTTCACTCCCAAATCGACGCCTGGTTCTATATTGACACCTTCAATCGATTGAACCTGAAACCTGATGATTGACTTTGACGCCTTCAACCTTCGACGCCTTCAAGTTAATAGTCGTCTTTTGTATCAAAGTCTGGTTCTATTCATATAATCTCTTTGTCGGTGTTCCTTCTCGATTTATGAGTTTCGACCCCATCTATTTAAACCCTAATATGAAATTTTCATTTCTACCCCTTATTTTTCATTTTGATAGGTAATAATTGTTTATTTACAGTTTGGTTTTGAGTGAATTTTGGCTTGAAATTTAGAAAGGAATATGGAATTTTGTGTTTACATAGGTAATAATCGTTTATTTACAGTTTGGTTTTTGTTTCTCTTGGTTTTTAGTATTATCATTCGTGTAAGATGGAGATAAGTATTGGCGAATGGCTGAATGCTACATTCGTGGTGATATAGCTAAGCATTGTATCCAGATGAGGTTAGCTAAGATGGATGGCTTCTATTGTTATGTAGATATAATGTTATACCCCGGAAGTATCTTTGTTTTTAGCACATATTCGTTCTTGTATTATGTTGTCTTTAAATTACTTGTTTTGAAAGGTGTAAAACCATGTATAAAGAGTTTACGTGCCGAATACTCTAATAACGAAAAAGGCGTTTATGGTTTTAGATCTGATCCAACCTATTTTTTGTGTTATTCTGTTACTAGGTTATTGATAAGGTTC
Organism: Arctium minus; assembly: GCA_954870635.1. Lineage (NCBI taxonomy): Eukaryota > Viridiplantae > Streptophyta > Magnoliopsida > Asterales > Asteraceae > Arctium > Arctium minus. The sequence goes on from OX941081.1 coordinate 152,619,561, forward strand.
AAGAAGAGACCAAGAGTTGTACATTACCAGGTTAATGATATTGTACATGTGATTATGCATTAAAGATATATTGTTCTCTGTTTAGGCTATTGCTTCCATCGATTCTTATTTTCCTGTTTGTTGTAGTAAATTTTCCTGTTCCTCTTAGTTTCTTTTGACACTCTAGCTCCCCTTTCTACTTGTATGGTTCTAAAGTTGAGGTTTCTTTTGTTGTTTTTTTATCACTGGTTAATTTAAGGTTTAGTTTGGTTATTCTATTAGTTTAGGTTTAGTTTGATTTTGCATCAATTTAAGGTTTAGTTTGGTACTTCTGAAAGATTTTTACATAGGTTTTACAAAGTGATCTTCTTGGCAGACTACTCTTTGTTGCTTGTGTCTACCCTCTGTATTTTGTTTTTATAATGAGTTTTTTGTTGTTTTTTTTGTTTGTATCAAATGTTTTTTTTATCATATTATGTGGTTCAAGTTTTGAGGTTGTGAAGTAAATTCTATGATTGAATTATAATCTTAATGTTTAGTTTGGTTCTTCTATTAGTATTTGAATCAAATTTGTTTTCATGTGGACATTTTCTTATCAAATATTAATCTAATCCCCCTCCATAACTTTAAATCTTGATTATATGCTAGCAAAGGATTATCCCTTTTAGTTTTAGCCCAACTTCCTTTGAATGAAATAATGTAATTGATATGATTGTGACTTGGTGAATAGATCCATGTATTTGATAATTTTGTTTGATGTAGAATGTGTTTAAAAAACATGATTATGAGTATTTTGCCCATGTGAGAATTGGGGACATGTTGGCTTAATTTAATGTGTATAGATAAACATAGCTTCAATAACACCGTGAAATTTAGTTAGAGCAACATACAACGGATTTTTAGGTCCAGATTTTTATTCTTATCAGACTTCCAAGGGGTTGACCTTAGTTTGTATGAAACCAAGGTTGAAGATGCAATTTGAAAATTTGGCTCTTCTTTGTTCTAAATATTTTCATGATTTTTATTCTGTACCATTAATGCTTCATAAAATTACTTGTGAAATCTAAATATATTATTTGTAAGAATCTTGAGGCATGCTTGATGCCAAAGTTAATATGGCATACTTTTTTCTGTTTGTTGCTTGACGAAAATTCTTACAAATGAATGCCAGGAAGTTATTAATATGCATTATTATCATGAATGGTTTGGTTTTGCAATAGTTAACTCTTTAACTTTATTTTCTTACAGGTTTCATTTAAACCACCAAGGAATGGTATAAAAGGTTTTTTTTTAAATCTATTGGAGAATTGTGAGTTTGCCATTGAATGTTGAATAGAAAATAAGTACGTTTGAATTTTTGGTGAATTTTGGGTAGAATTTAAAGAAGGTGAAGATCAAGATTCTTCAGATGAAAAGTGGGCACAACAATGCTGATGAAGACTTGTCGATGCATCTTTGTGATTAACAAATAATGTTTGAATTTTGAATTCAAATGAAGACTGACTTTTTGTATTCCTAAGATTCCTGGTTTCAAAGCCCTCTTTTGCCGATTCGTTATATTGCATCTGCCCAAATCTTTAATTCTCACCGTCTCTCATTTTTCGGTACGTTTTCTTGCTCTCTTCCTCAAACCCTACCTTCATCTATTAGTTTTTTTTGAACAGATGCTTCGTCTCTCTCCTCCACCCTATTTTCGGTATGTATTAAAACGTTTACTTTACTGATTTTGTAGCTCAAATTTCATTTCTTGTTTTGATTTTCCGGAGTTTTTCCATCTTTGACCAACAATCGCCCAACCCTTTTGGTAAGTAAATTGTGTTTTGGTTGTTTGGAAGAGTGTTATATACATTTTCATGGAATTGATCGATTGGCCACATCATTGATCGAGATCGATCGACCTAACTTTTCTCCGTTTACAACATTTCGAGTTCGTTTTCTGCAGGTAAGAATTGACCTAAATTTTCATAATGTTAGATTTTTTACCTGTACCCGTGTAAGTAATTACCAACATATATTTTTCTGACACAGTTGAAAAGAAGAAAGCCTTGTGTGTAGATGCACCAGTAGAGTTTTTTTTGGGTCAAAGTTTCATAATTTCATCTTCTTTATTGGTTATGTTTTTGTGTCTGTTTTTCTTTTCTTTTTCATGCTTTCATCTTTTGCTAAACGAAACCTCAAATCGACATATCAGTTTTTCTAACCAACTATAGTGACTCGATGACTTTCCTTCTATCGGATAATTCACTACCGATTCACTCTCCATCCATCGCTTCTCTATCATTCCATTCTCGGTAATTTATTTTTGTTTTCCATCATCACTTTTGAGCGTTAATTTTTTTTTCGATTTAGTTGGAATATTTGGCTTCAGAGAAGGTGTTTGAGGAAATGCCTCAAAGGGATGTTGTGAGTTGTGAATTATGTCTTTGCTTGTGCCTCCTGACCTTTTGTTTGTTGTACCCCAAGCCACATTGGAGTTGTCTGAATCACTTTGGCTTGCAAGTGGTGTAATTTTTTGAGGTTGTTTCCTTGTTGAATCTCTGTGTAGCATTTTTATGGTAAAGTTCTTCAAACCAGCAATGTTGGTTAGATATTTAGATTGTAGGTGATTCGTTAGCTAGAGCAAATATTTTATATTTGTCTGTCTTTGCTTTGCCAGACAATCGTTGCCCACCTTAAAGTGTAAAGTTTTGGCTTCAACCTTTTAGTTCTTATCATTTTGATTCCAATTCCAAAGGTAAGAAGTTCATATTTTGTTCATTCCTTTTAATACTAGGCATTCAAAATGGTTAATTGAAATCCATCAAAACTGCCTTGAACTCATGAGTTATTCTCTTTACAGTGAATACTTTTTTGTTGATCCAGAAGGAAGATTATGCGGTACATGGGTAATATGAATGTCAAACTACAATCAAGAACTGCTACTGGGATTCAGATTAGTTGTAGAAATGCGGATCTTTGTGTGTATCTCATTTCATTTGATGTTAGTTAGCATTTATACTCATCCTAAAATTATCTCTTATGAAGCATCATTGTTGGTTGATATTGTCAATTTATAATTTTTTGCAAAGGTCAGTTTGATTGTCCAGCCGATTAACATCAGAATCTTGCATCTATGCTGACAAAGCAAGAGGATCTAAATCGTCAGGTTAGCATGCTTTTATTTTAAAATGACATTTTTTTAGTTTGTATGTCTTTTTGGTGATTTTCACAGCAGTGTTTATGAAGTCGGTTGCTTCGGCAACTATACATGAACTTTCTTATAGAAGACTAAAAATGAGTGGATCCCACCAGCTTTGCAATTTTTGGTTAAAAGTTTGTTGCAGTCGGTAGGATGTGACTGGTACATTACAAGATAGAGTTGAATCTGAAATGGGCTCCTGTTGCAGTTGTTCTTGGTGTAGTTATCCTACTCTTTTGGCAGAAAGAAGATACGATGATGGTTGCTTCTTTTGTCCGAGAAACCATGATTAAATTAATTGTTGTTGTTTAACAAGTGATTGTTCAAGGTTAGATATTAGTTGGATCCCAAGGTTTGGTAAGTAGAAGAAACCTTTATGTGAAAAGTATTGAATTGAGATATTTTGTTGTGGAATTTATACAAAGGGTGAAGCTATCAATCATATGAGAAAGTTGATTCTCTCTCTCATTAACAAGAAACCATTTTTTTTTTGTGTGTATGTAAAAAACAAAGTCACCATCATACAGTTTGTTTCCAACACCTCAATTGAGGCTTTGATTTGCAACTTAGAATCCAAAAAGAATATCAATTCATGAGTGGGAACAAATTGGGTTTTTTTTTCTTTAATTCAGACCCTTTAGTATTCTACATTTAGGTGTCGTTTGTTTTTTAAGAGGTCTAAAGTCTGAAGTCTTATTGTAGTTATGATTAATAAGAGGTGGTGTGTAAAAAGGTTGGAACGATTTAGACTTAAGAGCCATTAAGAGATTTTTTTTTAAAAAACAAACAACCCCTTAGTTTGTAGAAATGGTCTATATTCTTATGTTCAAATGTTTTCATTTCTACAATAAGATCCTCGTTGGTGAAACTTTTCAACCGTTTGGATAGATCATGTTACTCGACCAAAACATAAGCAAAAATACATCATGTTACATTGCGAAAAAATCTTACAACATGTGAACCACCGCCAAGTATTTCAAAGATATCTTGTAAAAATTTGACATTTAAAAATTAAATGCATCTTGATCGAACCTTTACATCCCGCCGGATTGCGCGGGTACTCTACTAGTTCAAATAAAAAGACTAAATATCATGAGAATGTAAGAGAGAAAAGTTAATAAAATATTCATATATGAATAATTGAAAAAAGTTCATTTGAAGACACGTATCCGAACACATATGATTAATCTATAACGTTGGCACACATCTGCATCTTCAAATATTTTTTTCGGATTTTTTTATCAATGATTCACATATAAATTTTTTCTTAACCTTCATTTTTTACATTCTCACCATATTTAACATTTTTATTTAAAATTAGCCCCTATAATAATAATACTAATAATAATATTTATTCTAGAAGATTAGATAATGAAATAACTACAATACAAAATCTTTTCAAACCATGGGCGGATTATATGGGATGGTGATCCAAACAGCTCCCGACAACTCAAAACAAGTCTAATTATCATTAAAAAATTTGTACATTTTCAATACCTTAGAAAATTATATATTAATTTTAATACTACAGTTATCGTCAATTTGTTAAATATAATGTGTGTATTTTTTGGCAAAAATGAAACGAGAACTAATAACATGGCTCAAAAGGATAACAATCAATTAATTGACCGTCTTTTCGAAGTCCAACCATTATTGTTTCAATGGATCTGGACACAGATGTAAGGATTTCAACTTCTCTGGTGGTGTTTGGTTCGCATATTCTGAAGGAATCTGATGTTGAATTCTATTGACCAAATTTTATTTCTTTGTTTTGTTCATTCCTTTTCTGGGATTCCATCAGATTTCACATATTAATGAATTTAACATTTTCTTAACAACTAAAGGTATTTTGATGGAATGAAATTTTTTTTCTTTATAATACCACATATACCCTTAATCCAATATAACCTAATCACATAAAACCTATCTCATTAAACCATGCCTCCATGGGTTCTTTCTCCAAACCACCGACCATCGTCGATCTAAACCACCGCTGATCTGAACCACCCCTGACCACCTCTGATCTGAACCACCCTCGACCGGCGACCACTGTTGATCTGAACCACCGCCGATCACCGTCAATCTGAACCACCATCGACCACCACCGATCTGAACCACCCCCGACACTGCCGATCTGAACCACCGCCGATCTAAACCACCGCCGACCACCCCGATCTGAACCACTGCCGACCACCTCCGATTTGAACCACCACCAACCATCACCGATCTGAACCACCACCAACCACCATCGATCTGAACCACCGTCGACCACATCCGATTTGAACCATCATTCTGAACCACCACCGACCCCTACCCTGAACCACCGTTACAAATAAAGTAATTTAATGGCGATTTTATTAAAGCATTTTTTGTTTAAAAATTAAAATTATCAAAAAGGGTATTTTGGTCATTTATCAATATTTCATTCCAATTCCAAAGCTATATTCTGTGAACCAAACAGACAGATTTTAATTCCTTTAACAGAATTCATTCCAATTCTGTCAACCAAACAGATGGTTAAACCTGACAACATTCAATTCCAATTCCCTCAAAGTCGAATTCTTTTGACAGTTTCCATTCCATCCAAAAACATTTTGTGAACCAAACGCCACCTTAGGGTTCGTTTGGTTTGATAGAATATTTTGAGGGATTTAGATTTCGTAAAGAAATTTGGAATCTTTGTTGTGTTTGGTTTGTAGGATTTGAAATGAGATTGAATTCTATTCTTTATCAATAATTTATAAAAAAAAGTTATAAAAAATATAAAAATAATTAAATTACTTTTTATTAATTGATTATTACAAAACATGTGTTTTTATTATATTTTAAAACATTATTAAAAACAAATCCTATGAAATCCTACATAATACTAACTAACTAACCCCATGGGATTTCTAAATCCCATATTTGTGGAATTTCAGTGAAATTCTGGGATTTTAAATCTAAACATTCTTTCAAACCAAATATAAGAATGGAATATAATTTAATTCCAAATCTTTCCAAATCCTATCAAATCCCACAGTCCTTTTCTCATTCCCGTAATATGGTACCAGTGCTAGTGGGTTGGGTAAGACATTTTCTTAGTTGGAGTTTCAGCCAATAAAACTTTTGAAGAACATCTATGCCTCAGTTTTTGGATCCAATAATAGACTTGTGTCGCTCCAATTGCCTCTGCTCATTCTAAATGTGTACTCTAAATCAACTATTTCAATTCGAGAAAAACATTGCTCCATATCCAAACAACCAATTCCTGTTCGAGATCCGCTTAATTTCGACTCTACATCTAAGTTTGAATTTGATTATGCATCTAAGCTAGATTTTGATTTATGTTGGAGCTCTTCAATTCACTTCTTTTGGAATTTTGACGTGTGATATAAAATCACACTACTAGGCTTTTAGATTACAACGGAGTATCAATATTAGCACATATATTCATGTGCATTGTTTCCTTGGATAATTCATTCTCGATTCTCTCTCTAAAAGTCAAAAACAATTAAAAATATTATGCTTTTGTTCATAATTAGTAATTTTATTATAGAGACGAATTATGCACAGTTGTGATTAGCTTCTTTGTCACTTTGTCTTTGTTGATGCTTGATGAATTAATTGCTCAATCATCAAGTGAAATCAAACATGTATATAGTTCGTGGGTTTATATTTAGTCACTAATGAGAAAGCATGATGCATGAATATGCCTAGTCCAACGAAATTGAGGTTGTTTTCTGTTTTCTGAGAGTTGTTAAAGTCTGACATTGGCTCTGGTTAATGTTTTCGGTTCAACAAAGTGGAGATGGAAGCAAAAACATTTTACTGATGTCGACCAAATTCAAAGTCTCGAAGAGAGTGATTGATGTCAAACCAGCAACAAAAGGGTCAAATAGATCCATCCACGACTCCTTATGTGACCCGAGTATCCTACGGGTCACCCAACGCACTGGAACTGAAGAATTTTGACCGCGTGATTAGACATGTGGCTGGGGTCGCCTACCCAGTCATGTAAAGCTGGAATTCAGAGGATAACTATCACGTGACCAACCTGTTGAAAGATATTGATCGGTTACAATCTTGACTTTCTTGTGTTTATTTTGTTAGATTTGGATTGAAGAGGGACTGCTTGTCACTTTTTGTCAAAGATGGAGGGTAGCGGAGCAAGTACCTGCATATTACAGGGGCTGTAGCTGTAAATGTCAAAAATATAAAAGACAACACTCTCTCTTTCCTCGAGCAGATTCATTTTTTCCACATTTGCAATATTTCTTCCTGCTCTCGTTTTCTTTCTCTCACTAGAATTAGTTTTAGATTGATATTTTGTTGAGATGTATTGTAATATGAATTTAAATACAACCATGCGCCATCTAAAGGATTTTTGCCTAAATCATTTCCTTTTTATTCTGTTTCTTTAAATAATTATTAATTATTTGCTTCCTAATTTAGTTATGATTGTTATTTAGGTTCCTTGTTCCATTAGATTTCAAATTTCCCTAGGTGCTATGTTATTTTTAAGTTTTTGATTTGATTAATAAAACTCTCTTTGGAGTTTCATCTCTAATTTGATAAGAGTTTTCTCTCATTTTCTCGAGTTCTACGCTTGTAAACTTGTTATCCTTTTAGAGCATCTCCAACAGCATTGCTATCTTGTTTGCTATAATAGAGAATCAAAAGTGAAAATCTCTAAAAAGTATTACATTCAACTCCAACAGATTTGCTATTTTAGAAATTTTAAAACAACTTATATTATTATAATATTCTCTAATTTATCATCCCAATACACTTTAAAAAAAACTTAATATAAAATGATAAAAAAATGAATCTTATTGGTGGGATTGAATAAAATAATGATTTCTCTCTCCAACCATCAAGTTTTAGAGAATTCTCTAAACTTAGAAATTTTTTAAGTTTTCTCTATTTTAACAAACAAGATAGCAAAGCTGTTGAAGAGGTTTAGAGAACAAAAACTCAATTTTTTCTATTTTAACAAAGTTGTTGGAGATGCTCTTAGGGGTTCAACGTTTGTCAACTCTCCGTGTTCCCTTTGTGTCATATTCGAGATGGTATCAGAAAGTTCTCCGTACTCACCTTAAGCGGTGCTATTAGAGATGGTATCAGAAAGTTCTCTATTACTTGTTATATTCAAGAATACTCTTACTATTTAAATTTTATACGTCTATAATAAGTTTTTTTACAAGGAATGTATGCACTAGCATTTGGTAGATAATTATTATATCTTTTAGCCTTGTAATCGTAATTAGACAATCATTTAAATTATAATTAAAGATAAATTAAATTGCTTTATATTTTTAATTAAATAAAATTAGAATCACGAATATTGTTTTTGCGTGCGATTGTTTGTGGGGTGGCTGGTAAAGTTAAGGCTACCCCACTTTCTTGGATTTGGATCTCTAAAAGAAGTGAATCAAACAAAATAATAAAATTTGATTTTAATTATGTCAGGTTAATAAATGTTAAGTTTTTAAAATTATGATAAAAGTTATTGATAATTGTTGAAGGATTATTTACCATCATCAAAAGAAGGTGGTTGACATAATATTTTTTTAGTATTAGAATTTACCATAATAAATGTTTCATTTTCTTTGTAAACTTCTCCCTATTTAAAGAGCTTATGATTAATGAGAATTACATATTTCATTCTCTCTAATTACTGTTGTTCTATTATGTTTTTCCTATAACACGTGCTCCCAAAGGCCCTTGAATTAGACTATCGATGCTGGAAACAAACGAAGGTAGATAACGATAAATTTAAACATTAATCACATTAATCGTTCATCTGCTTGTGACCAAAGTCGTACTACAAGGTAAGTTTTTCTTTTCTCCAATATTTTATTGAAACTATTGTTCTTGGTGTTTGTTCTTGAATAGGGATGCAAACTTCTACGTTTTTTTTTGCTATTAACATGAGGTTTTTAGTTAATCAATTTATTATACTATGGATTTACTAAAGAAAATTAAAACTTCAAATGTAAAATCCATGTACCAAACATATAGATCTGAAAGTCATCCCTTAATAATAAGGTATTTGATGGCCGGTTTCAATCATCTAAATATCGCTCATACTCTTCATATGTCTAAAAATCATGTGTTTCTGATTGTCATACGTGGAACTCGTTCAGTAGATGTTGTTTTGTTAATGGAATAAGATATTGTTGATTAATGCATTGAACATGTCGATATAGTTATGAATGAATTTAATATAAACTATAAGTAATCTAAAATTTCAAATTTATTATTATAATTATAATGAAAACCAAACCATGCATGAATTTTAACTTTCGGATTGTGTTTTCCTTTACTCAAACATCAACATGTAAGTTCTTTTTACAGTTTCTTGTGTACACATATACAAATATATAATGAAACATAAATACTAATGCCAAATAAATCTTTGCTTCCAAAGGTGATGAGTTATATATGTTTATTGATATATTGTTTCTGTTTATGGATATATTGTTTCTAATAAATTATTGAGTTTTTATCATTTAATCAATTATCTTATTTTATGGATCGATCTCATGAATTAAATATTAATATAGATAGTTATTTTAAATTTATATTTGTTTGTTATAAATCTAGTATCAAGTCTTTTACTAAATAATAGTTTTTTCATTTATTTTAAATCGATTCTCTTTCCCTAGCTAATGACAATATCATAATAACTATACATTACAAAACAGAGGCTTATCACCGACGGAATAATCCGTCGGTGATCTGTCGGTAAAATGGAATTCCGTCGGTGATCCGTCGGTAAATGTCCGTCGGTATAAAGGCGTTCAGATCACCGACGGATATTACCGACGGTTCTATTTTCCGACGGATCTCCGACGGTGTGGTTATTTCCGACGGATCACCGACGGTCGCCATTTAGCGACGGATTACCGACGATTATTTTCCGATGGATTTAGCGACTTCCGACGGGTATTTATTAAATAAAAATTAAATTAAAACTTCGTTTCCGACGGATTACCGACGGATAATCCGTCGGTAATTTAATTTTTTTTTTTTAAAATAATTAAAAATTAAAATTTTCCAGTTTTTTATCCTGTACAAAACCTGCCAATTTTTAAATATTACTAATTCTTAAAGTGTACAAAATATCTATAAATACATAAACATAATCCTACGGAGGGGGAAAGGGGGGAAAGGGGTGCTGACTGTTAAACTTGATCATGAACGCGTCAAACTGAGCCATTCGTTCCCGCATCTGTCTCTTCTCTACTTCATCTCTATCCATTCGCTTCTGAATCCCGATCCTCTCTACTTCTTCTCTCTGTAGTCGCTCCTGCAACTGGATCCTCTCTGCTTCCTCTCTCTGTAGTCGCTCCTGCAACTGGATCCTCTCTGTTTCCTCTCTCTCTAACCTCTGCCTCAGCTCCTCCAACTGAAATTCAACATTTGACAAACATATATAGAACAATGTCAGACAACATTTAACAAACATATGATTAACAATGTTAAACAACATTTGACAAGCATACCTCCTCATCGCGACGGCCGCACGTGCTCCCGCTCGAACTGACACCTGAATCACCGGTCATAGCATAATAGGGATCCTGACTGGTCCCTCATCCAAAAAGACGGCCCTTACGCCGTCCTCCGACACTACGCTCCCACAACTCGGCGTCATTGGGAGGTACAATGCCGGGAGGTAAGTCCGGGTATTCCTCCTCCCTAACCCGATGGTAGGCATCCTACAGTTTACCAAATTAGACATTGTCAAGTCAACTAACCTATAGAAAATTCGGCAGCATTTCAACTGTGATTTGAACATATATCCATGACCTGCTTTTATCAAAACAATCCTATCGTCTGCCCCACAATGACAGCCCAAACTAAGTTTGCTATAATTTCTATCGATCTTATAAAAAAACAAATATCGAGCCATGCATAATTGAACTTACCGCCATATGAGACGCCTTTGGGTAAACGTAGATCGGAGGATCCGTGGACGGACCAGTCGCACCCGGAACAAGCTTCCTGTTGGTGCAGTGTGTAGCCTCCCAAACCTCGTCGCTGGTAGGCTCACGGCCCCATGCAGCTCTCTACAATACACAACTTAAATTGTTAGTATGTAATAAAATCATGTATATAGTACATATATTCATCAATTATATACATTTAGTCTAGTGTATGATAAATTACCATGCGGTCTCAATGCATAGGGATACTAATAAATCCAGTACAGTGTCTGGATGTCATCCCCTCATACTCGGTGGCCCGATTGGACGGATTGGCCGCAACTACACGCCGAAACGCTTCGGTGTTCCATACCTGTTAAAAAGAAGACATAAATCAATATAAATCCTAGTACAACCAGATACAAGTATTCAAAACAAAACAAACCTGCTCAATCATCTGGACCCAAAACTCACTCCGGATCCACTCTGGAGGGTGTGGCGCAAGTAAAAATAAATTAAATAGAGTAAAATACCATTGTTTAGATTAACACTATAATACAACTGCAAACACATTGTTTAGATTAAGTAAAAATAAATCCACTCAATAAGTTAAATAGGGTAAAATACCTACCCGAAATCGATCCAACAACCGTGGATAGTGCTCATTAGGGACATCCCTAAAATGAGCCCAAGGACCATCAAACATGGACTTAAAGATGACAATGGCCCTCCGGACTGCCGACTTGTTCTTAAACCTTCACAATTGTAAAATATACAACATAAAAAACATTAGGATCGGTTTATTATGGGCTTTAAACGAATCCGGTTAGATCAGGGACCAAATGTGATCAGTTAGGCTTTAACGTACCCAGTTGGGCTTTAAACGAATCCGGTTAGGCTTTAATGGATCTGGTTGGGCTTTAATGGATTTAGTTGGGCTTTAACGTTACCAGTTGGGCTTTAATGGATTCAGTGGGGCTTTAACGTTCCCAGTTGGGCTTTAACTTATTCAATTGGGCTTTAACGTACACAGTTGGGCTTTAATATACAGTTGCTTTTAATGGACCCAGTTAGGATTTAACGTACTCGGTTGGGTTTTAATGGATCTGGTTGGGCTTTAATGGATTTAGTTGGGCTTTAACGTTCCCAGTTGGGCTTTAACGTACCCAATTGGGCTTTAACGTACACAGTTGGGCTTTAATGAATCAAGTTGGGCTTTAATATACCCAGTTGCTTTTAATGGATCCAGTTAGGCTTTAACGTACCCGGTTGGGCTTTAATGGATCTGGTTGGGCTTTAATGGATTTAGTTGGGCTTTAATGGATTCAGTGGGGCTTTAACGTTCCCAGTTGGGCTTTAACGTATCCAATTGGGCTTTAACGTACACAGTTAGGCTTTAATGAATCCAGTTGGGCTTTAATATACCAGTTGCTTTTAATGGATCCAGTTAGGCTTTAACGTACCCAGTTGGGCTTTAAACGAATCCGGTTGGGCTTTAATCCGGTTGATCACATATGTACATACATACATATTACATACATGATCACATACATACTATACATGGTGTACATACATTCATGATCACATACATACATGTGTATATACATACATGAACACATATGTACATGTACATACATACATGATCACATATGTACTATACATATACATGATGTACATACATACTATACATGGTGTACATACATTCATGATCACATACATACATGTGTATATACATACATGAACACATATGTACATGTACATACATACATGATCACATATGTACTATACATGTACACGATGTACATACATACTATACATGGTGTACATACATTCATGATCACATACATACATGTGTATATACATACATGAACACATATGTACATGTACATACATTCATGATCACATACATACTATACATGATCACATACGTACTTGTATATATATACATGATCACATATGTACTATACATGTACATGATGTACATACATACTATACATGGTGTACATACATTCATGATCACATACGTACATGTGTATATACATACATGATCACATACATACATGTGTATATACATACATGAACACATATGTACATGTACATACATACATATATACATATATATACACACATACATGATCAAAGAAAAAATAAATATTTATTAAATTATTAAATTTACCGACGGATTCTTAAATGCCGTCGGTAATCCGTCGGTAATTACCGACGGACGTCAGAAAAAAATAAATATTTATTAAATTATATAAATTACCGACGGATTTAAAAATAAAAATAAAATAAAATAAAATAATTTAATATCCGTCGCAAAGTTTTCATTTCCGTCGGTGATCCGTCGGTAATTACCAACGGATATAATCCGTCGGCCGTCGGTAATCTTGGTCGGAAATAAGCAATTATCCAGTAGTGATATTTCCATATAATTGATTTCTAAATATACAAACATACCTTAATTATAATTTGCTATATACATACACATTAGATTGTTTGGTTGATTAATTTGATTAGAGAATGTTATTTATTTATTTGGGTAAGAATTACATTTTTTTAAGGCCCATTGTTGTAATTATTTTAGATGTTTCATATTATTTAAAGGGAAATTAATTAAAATGGCCGTATTTCAATATCGTATTACCAAAATGCCCTAAATCTCTTTTGTTTTGCTGAAATACCCTTTTTGGCCGGGATGTAGGGCCGGGATGAGACCCATCCCGGGGTTGTTAAATTTTTTGAGAAATAGAGGGGTTACCCCGGGATTTAGAGAGATATCCCGGGGTTGAAGGTGAAAATTTTAAATTAATTTATATCCCGGCCCTATATCCCGGGGTGAAATTTTTGATTCGATATTTTAATATATATATTTACATTTTATACCCCTATAATTATTTAGTTAATTATTTTATACCTTTTACTTTTCTATTTTTCATTTTATATTTTTATCATATTAACACATATAATCGTATATTAACTAAAATGCGTTAAAAAGATACGTTTTAATTTTAACAAGTTACACCATTATAACCGTCTCTTCGATGTCTTCGAAATGAGACCAATATTGAATATTTTTGGATTTAATTATTTATTATATATTATATCTGGTTTAGTTTTAATATTATTATTATTGTAAAAACTTTAAAGAATTATCGATTATATAGAGACGGCAATTTCAATACATTTATTTTTAAAATGAGGTTATTTGAATTTGAATTTTATTATATATTATATATGGTTTAGTTTTAATATCATTATTATTATAAAAACTTTTAAGAATTATCGATTATACAGAGACGACAATTTCAATACGTTTATTTTTAAAATGATATTATTTGTTAGTTTTACCTTATTTGTTAGTTTTACATGAATATCATTAAACCATTACCAAAAATCATGTAAAACTAACAAATAAGGTGGGACTCCCATTAAGCATATTAAGATGCTAACAAACATGTCTTAAATTTGGTCAATCATTTCATCTTATGTTTTTACCTGATTTTTTTTTACCACTGACCTATTAAACATAAAAATAAAATTCAAATATCCTCATATTAAAAATAAATGTATTGAAATTGTCGTCTCTGTATAATCGATAATTCTTAAAAGTTTTTATAATAATAATGATATTAAAACTAAACCAGATATAATATATAATAAAATTCAAATTCAAATAACCTCATTTTAAAAATAAATGTATTGAAATTGTCGTCTCTGTATAATCGATAATTCTTAAAAGTTTTTACAATAATAATAATATTAAAACTAAACCAGATATAATATATAATAAATAATTAAATCCAAAAATATTCAATATTGGGCTCATTTCGAAGATATCGAAGAGACGGTTATAATGGTGTAATTTGTTAAAATTAAAACGTATCTTTTTAACGCATTTTAGTTAATATACGATTATATGTGTTAATATGATAAAAATATAAAATGAAAAATAGAAAAGTAAAAGGTATAAAGTAATTAACTAAATAATTATAGGGGTATAAAATGTAAATATATATATTAAAATATCGAATCAAAAATTTCACCCCGGGATATAGGGCCGGGATATAAATTAATTTAAAATTTTCACCTTCAACCCCGGGATATCTCTCTAAATCCCGGGGTAACCCCTCTATTTCTCAAAAAATTTAACAACCCCGGGATGAGTCTCATCCCGGCCCTACATCCCGGCCAAAAAGGGTATTTCAGCAAAACAAAAGAGATTTAGGGCATTTTGGTAATACGATATTGAAATACGGTCATTTTAATTAATTTCCCTTATTTAAATGTTAATTTTCTTAAGGATTAAGCGTTTGAATTTGATCTTCCATATAATATATTCAAATGGATATCTTAATTATAAGTTCCTACTTATAACTCCAATCATATAATTAAGTTTTTAGAAGTTACACTTCCAACCCCCATATATTTTGGTCTTTTACCAAAAGCTTCAAAAATATTATTAATATGTTAAAACTTTGAATTTGACTTTATGTCAAAACTAATATTTATTTGTCTAATGACAAAATCTCCTAAAATACTATTAAGGCATTAAAACACTGAAATTGGTTTCACATGTCAAACTCATATTCAGTTTGGCTATAATTAACAACGTTATCTTCAAATTAAATAAATCGCAAAATATCGATTGGATTTTGTCAAATGGGTGTAAATAGCCCTAAGGTTTGTAGGGACTTAAGAAATCCATGTGATTCCCCTACTATCTGGAAATCCAATAAATTGAGTGATTTCTTTTCGCAAAGTAAAATATTGATGACGTATTATCAACAAAATATAAGCATACAACAATCCAATATTATTATGATAATGGAATTTAATACATAATATAATGATTATAGACCGTGTTCATTGTTTTAGAAAATTATACATTATCCCTTATATACGTAAATGGTTGAAACAACTCATCCGCGATTCAATGTCCCAAACTCAAAAGAACTTGAATACAAATATGAATATCTAATGTAAAAACAACTTTGTACAAAAATAGACCTAAAGTCCATTAACTCCCTATTGACCCTAAAACCAACTTCTTGAAAAGGTACAAACAAATACTATCATGTTTTGAGACGATAAATAAACTTTCATACGAATACATTTACTAGAAACACCCAAATAACTGTGGGATGTCCTGAAAGGGGGAATCTGGAGCATTCATGAATATGTACTTCCCGAACTAATCGTACAGTGGAATGAAACCCACTTACTCGACTACAAAAAGGTAACTGATTTCAACAAAGAAATGTTATATCCAATCAACGTCTCAATCTCTGTGGCAAGGAACTCACAGAAGATGACATGATTCCTAACATTATTTCCACATTTCATATATCAGTAAATATTAATGAACTAATATAAGTTAGAATGTAACCTTTAGACAAACCCATCAATCTACTGCAAGTGGTTGAGAGACACAACAAGGTTCTTTCAAATAACAACACTAGATATGTCGGGACAAATAAAATTCCCGAGATCAATAATGAAAGTATTAGAGGTGGAAACAACTCTAAAGAATAGTAAGTGAAAGACAATTTCTCACACGTGACATCTATGTACCACGTGGACAAGACCGTGGAAAGGGTCAGTGTCATGACAATAGTTGGAAGGATTTTCCAATCCTTGGAGCAGAGATGCAACTACTGCCCAGTTGATATTGGATAGTCAAAGAAGAAATACATTAATTACCAGTCGTTTCGAAAAGGGGACAAGTTAAAAATGAACTATATCATATCTAAGATTGATTAAGCATAGGTTTTTTTTAAATTTATTTTAAGTATTAAAATTAATTTATTTTGCTTAAGTAAAATTGAATATGTAACCATTATAGATGTAAAGAAATACATCTAAATAAATAGCAAAACTATCAATATTCTCCGTTCCATGTAGGAATGTATCGAGGAGAACTTGAGTTTTTAATATTCCACACAATCTAGAATGATAGACAAATACTTATTTTATAGTTCATCCAACCAAAATAATTAGACGATGTATTATCATTCTTTTGTTGGTACAAGATTAATAGTCACTAAGACACTATATTAATGAAAATCTTGTTAAGATATTCATATCAACTGGAAATCATATTATAAGAATGGAACTGAGTATATGTACATTGAGTCTAATGATATGAAAGAAACATATATTAGAGAAATTAACGTGTCAAATTAGTGGATTATCTATGTCATTAAATCATATTTTGTCACCAATAACGAATTTTTGGACAATGACACATACATGTTTCACATGGGATACCATGGTCATGACATAGTGATTCGTGTTTGCAAAATACACATAGACACATTCTCTTTCGAGTGAAAGGAAAAAATGAGGCAAATTGAAATTGTTGACTTATGCAGCATAAGAAGTAACACCATTATCATAATATGCCCTCTCGAATACCTAAAACTTTTATATACCCTGATCCTTAGCCAAGATAGGAATGAGACCATCCTAAAGCTAAGGACATAATACAAAAATATTCCATTCTTACAACGAATACAATATGATATTTATGGACATAAACATCCAGAATGCGGGCCATTAAAGTACTTTATGGTTTTGGTTTCGACACGATGAACGCATTTCGTATTATTGTCCACATGAAATGTTGCACCCCTAGCACTAGCTATACGTTTAAGGGCTCACCACCCTAATTATCTCATAACGTCTCTATGGCTTGGTAATACTGGAGAATTTACATCATAAGGATTTGATGATCTTTGCATTTGCATTGGGATCAATGTAGAGCATCCTATACCCCCATGTGTATACAGTGGTCTCGCAAAAGATGTCATCAAAAGGACATAGATGGTAACTAGGACATTGGTTATACATACCAATTTACCTATATCTACTTGGGGTTATGCAAATTTTTATGCATATTTACTTATTTGTTTTTAGACCCACTTCTAGAAAACCAATATCATGCATACCAGTTGGTAACGGGATATAAGTCTGATCTTTTAAATTTACGCATGTTTGTTTGTATAGTATATGTGCCAATTGCGCCACCACAGTGCACTAAAATGGGTCATCAAAAACGATTAAGTATATATGTTGGATATGAATCTCCAACAATTATCCGCTATTTAGAACCTTTTACGGGTGATCCTTATATTGCATGATTTGCGGATTGTCACTTTGATGACAGTCTTCCCGTCGTTAGAGGGAGATAGGAAAAAGTATTTTCCAAGGGAACGACAGGAACTGTCATGTAATGTTCCCACTTCACAACGTAAAGTTGAAGTCAAACGAATCAGAATCGATACCTAATACGTTAAAATTATTCTAAAAGTGACAAGATCACACATACGAGCTGCTAATATACCCGTAAGGTTAAAAGTCCCCAATAGGGGCACAACACCATTGGAAAGTGCGTTGCAATCACACATAGTGGAGGTGTGGTTGAGGTCTTAGATACCAAATGGAAGTGGTAGAAGCTACTTGGTTCGATGGATACTATTCTAAAGGAAGATAATAGTGAGGCACATCCATTTATCATCAATACATAAAACTCTCATGAGATTATCTCTAATTATAATTATGTCCATGAATCATCACTGGAGGACGCTCCGAAGTTAATATGATTCTAGAGATGAAAGAAAATCTCAAATGAACTGTGAGAGTACATATGAGTCGATGGACAGTTCATATATACTCATTGATGATTTATTCACATATACTATTTCTCATAAGATGATAAGAGCACAACGACATCGAACCACGCTAAGTTGAATAATATCAACAAAGAGCATATTGACCTAAATAAACAATCCAGAAAGAATTATATTATTTGACAAAGGATCGGGTATTTGTTAGCTAGATTTAGCTCAGCGCCAACGCAACGTTATTGGAATGATATCAAATTACTCTTTTGGAACCATTGACATAGGCTTATACTTTCCCTATAGAAAGAAAAATGGGATTGATAATGAAACTTCAATACCTACTTAGAATATAAGCAGCAAAAGTACTAGCTCTTATAGAAAAACACCAAACAATGTCTTAGTATATCTTTGCTAATATTAGGTATGTGTCTGATCCATACAAAGGTTGTTCCCAAAACTGGATAATGAATTACCACAGGGAACACTCTGATTGCTTGGAAGTAAGCTAAGTTAACCATTGTAACTACCTCCTTGAACGATTCCAAGAATATTACTCTCCATGAGACGGATCAAGAAATGTATATGATTAAGAACTGTCATTACACATATTAGAGGAGCCAGTGATTTTGAGTTCAACCACTATCCTACTTGCATATATGGAAATAATGCATCATGTATCGAATAAATGAAAGTAAGATACATCAAGGGTGATAACACAAAGCATATTCTGCTTAAGTTTCTATACAATCAACAATAACAAACTCTCCTCTAGATTCAAGTGAATCAAGTAAGACGTCAAGAGAACATGACACATTTACCAAATCATATATCAGGAAGCATGTAGAAAGTAAATGCAAATGTTTTCCAAATCCCTTGATTAATGCATGAATCAGGGGGAGTAGTAGACAAGAGGGGGAGTCTACTATACATGTAATGTTGGTATGTTGTGCTCTTTCCTTCAATCAAGGTTTTATTTTTCCCATTGGGTTTTGTTCCTTGGTGTAAGGTTTTAGTGAGGTAACAATATATATACCATCATGATTTCCTAACTCTCATGATTGATGTACGAATCTAAGAGAAAACTAGACTAAAGGAAAAGTCTATGTATTGCAAAGAAGTTGATGCGTTGTACTCTTTCCTTCGTCAAACTTTTATTTTTTCCCATTGGGTTTTATTTTGGCGTAAGGTTTTAATGAGGCAACAATTGTGCACCATCACTCATTTGATTTGGTACAAGGGGGAGTGTTGAAGGATTATTTGCCATCATCAAAAGGAAGTGATTGACATAATATTTTCCTAGTATTAGAATTTACCATAATGAATGTTTCATTTTCTTTGTAAACTTCTCCCTATTTAAAGGGCTTATGATTAATGAGAATTACAGATTTCATTCTCTTTAATTACTGTTGTTCTATTATGCTTTTCCTATAACAATAATCTATAATTTCAAATTTATACGAAATTAACAAACTAATTTTTTTAGAGTAAATTACGGATTTGGTCCTTAAGGTATGTCATTTTTACGGATTTGATCTTTTATCTTCATTTATTACAAAAAAAAACCTCCATGTATGCAGTTTATTATGGATTTGGTTCTTCACACTAACGACCGTCCAACTTGTCCGTTAACTATAAGGGTAAATTGGTCTTTTTAGTATTTTTCCTTTATTTTATAATTTTTCAGACCACATAGACCAAATATGTAACTTAGTCTATATTATGTAATTATGTTATGTCTTGAAACCATATATTTGAAACCCAGATCGTTGAAACCCATAGGTTTGCGGAAGGATCGACAAATGTCTAAACCCTTTTTGATAACAAGATTACGAAACGTAAAACTCGGGAAACTAAGAGAAAACTCTTAAAAACAAAAAACTTTTATTAATTGATAACTTGATAAACAATTAGACCTAATAGTCCTATTTATAATCTAAAAGTAGGAAAAAGATAATTACGAAATTAAATTAAATCTTAACTCTATTAGAAAAGATAATTAAAAGAATAAAAATAAAAAAAAATAATAACTAAATAAACAAAGAAAATAGAATTAGATGAGAATTGGGAAACATATCACGTGGAGTAGATAAGAAATTGGGAGGTCACGTGGCTCATCCATGAATAACATGGATACTTGAGGTTGCATGTTAGTCGCACAAAAGAAAGGGAGCAACAATGTTCTATGCGAGTGTCATGCGGCTCAAGTCACATGGCACTCGCGTTGGCTTCTGTTTGCAGTTCATGATTTAGTTTTCGATCTCCATCTCAATCCTCTTCATATTCGGTGCTTTTTGTTTGCCTCTTTTTTTATGTCAAATTCTGATCCCCTTTCGAGCTCGTTTTCCTCTTTGAGCTCGTTTTCTTCTTTTCCAATTATTTTTTAAAAGCCTTATTAACTCTCGATTTCTTTCTGTATCAGTCACCCTCACTTGAAAACAACTCGTCCTCGAGTTCACTTGAAAAACATCTTCATCCGACCTGTAGAACATTCGTTTATTCAAAACGTTTGGATTCATAACTTGGCTTCCAAAATTCGAAAAATATGACCATTCTTCAAATCTCAACGGAGGTTGTCGCGATTTCTTCCATACGAGCAATATTTTATCAAACTCGAAAGGGTAAGATATTAGAGTAACTTTACCGGGTATTGGTTTGATTTGATCCAGAGCTTTGGGTGCGGTAATAATGGAAGTGTCACCTTCGAAATCACCGTTCTTGACTTCTTGTGACAACTGTTTCGTTGGCCCAAGAATTATCTTGCTTTCGGTTTCTTTGACGGTTAACCCAAAATTTGTTGCCGACTTTTTAGGATCGGTACAGGTCTTGTGTTGTGATTCTATTACAACGGTAACGACTTCATCTTCAACCTTGTCCGGCAAGACTTCGTCTTGTTCCGGTGGCTTCTCCGGAATGGGTGGTTGTTTGACCAAGGAAGTAACCGAACCCATAGTATGGTTATTGTTGTTGCTTTTCTTGTCGGTGCTTTCATCGAAGCTATTAACCGGTGTCATGACGATTTTTCGGTCGCCCCAACGGAATAGTACGAGGTTGTCTCGGCGCATGTAAGTAACATTATTATCGAATTGTCCAAGGCCGACCCAATAGGATATAGCATGCATCCATATCAAGAATATCACATAGTACCTCTTCTCGATAGTCTTTGCCAATTGAGATGGGTACCTGACAAGTTTGTGTGACTCTAACTTGAAAACCGTTCTTGATCCACCCAATAGAATAAGGAGCTTCATGGGGTTGAGTGGGTAAATTAAAATAATCTACCAATTTCTAGGACACGAGGTTCTCATAACTTCTGTTATCGATGACTAGGTTACATACCTTTTTGTGCACCGAACAATGTGATCGAAAAAGTTCTTCGTGTTGGCTTTCTTCCTTTGACGAAAGGAGTATTCGTTGAAGTACGATATTGATCTTTTCTTGGGAGTCTTCTTCCTCCTCCTCTTCGGATTCGAACTCGAGGGATCGACCCGATTACGGTTG
This sequence comes from Arctium minus, assembly GCA_954870635.1. NCBI lineage: Eukaryota > Viridiplantae > Streptophyta > Magnoliopsida > Asterales > Asteraceae > Arctium > Arctium minus. Next base: position 152,641,751 of record OX941081.1, read on the forward strand.
CCATTACACGGCGCCATAGCCGGTCCTTCAAACCTGTCTCTTCTCTGATGGTTGTCGTTGACGATGATGGGTTGAAGCCTAGTAACAACCGTTGTCTGATTAGCGAGTGTTGTGGATAAGGCCACATCTAACTCAGCCAAGTCTGCTTTGGTAGCGGGCTGTTGATCTTCCATGGTTAGCGAAAAGACAGGCGAATCCTGCTTTGATACCAACTGACACAGCGTAGGTTTGCGTAATGATCGACAAGTGTCTAAACCCTTTTTGATAACGAGATTACGAAACGTAAAACTCGGGAAACTAAGAGAAAACTCTTAAAAACAAAAACTTTTATTAATTGATAACTTGATAAAGAATTAGACCTAATAGTCCTATTTATAATCTAAAACTAAGAAAAAGATAATTACAGAATTAAATTAAATCCTAGCTCTATTAGAAAACATAATTAAAAGAATAGAAATAAAAAAAGGATAATAACTAAATATAAAAAAAATAGAATTAGATGAGAATTGGGAAGCAAGTCACGTGGAGTAGATATGAAATTGGGAGGTCACGTAGCTCATCCATGAATAACATGGATACTTGAGGTTGCATGTTAGTTGAACAAAAAAAAGGAAGCAACAGTGTTTTATGCGGGTGTCATGCGGCTCAAGTCGCATGACACTCGCATTGGCTTCTGTTTGCGGTTCATGACTTGGTTTTCGATCTCCATCGCAATCCTCTTTATATTCGGTGCTTTTTGTTTGTCTCTTTTTTATGCCAAATTCTAATCCTCTTTCGAGCTCGTTTTCCTCTTCGAGCTCGTTTTCCTCCTTTCCAATTATTTTTGAAAAGCCTTATTAACTTTCGAATTCTTCCTGTATCAGCATGACTTCTCCGTCGGTGTGACTTCTCCATAATACTCTCTCTGTCTCTCATCCACGGTACGCCACAAATCTACAAGAAAGCTTCTTGAAATCGATCTAAGGATGAGGGTTCAGATTTGCGTTCAAGATCCGACGCTCCATTCGTCTGTCACATCACCCTCTTATTCATTTTCCTTGTTGCAACCAAGAACCAGACGGGATCTGCTCCAGATGGGAAAATTTTCAAATCAATCTGAACAGGGACGAGATCTGTTCAAAACCGATCTTCTTCTCAATCTTTTGCTTCTCCTACATTGTCTCCTCACTGCTGAAGATGATTTTTCACTTCGATATGTTGGTTTCTCCTTCATCGAACTAGATCTGGATTTGGTTCATGATACCAGCACCGTCTGGATTTGATTACAGATTGGTTTTGAAGCTTAATTAAGTTTTAATATTTTTCCATGTTTGATTTAGGGCTTAATTTAAAATTTGATTTAGGATTTTTGATTACGTTTTAATTTCAGGTTTGTAACACAATTTTTGGTATGAAATTGTACAAAATTGTGATTTATGTTTATGTGTTCTTGATATTGATGTTGATCTTGATGTTTATATTGTAACACCCTAAAAATAGGGATAACAAAAATCCGAAAAGAAACGGACAGGTGGTATACGAAAATTGCCATAGCAAGAGCCTCCCAAAAATGGGGTAATATAGACCTGTTTAGTTACAGTTGTAATTTAACGGAAATAAACAACAACCAACTAATCTAATTCCTAAAATAGAAAATAGATTACAAAAAAGGGTGTCGCCTATAATCCAATCAATTCCATCACAAAAGTGCGCCCCATAGCACCTTCCCCAAGCTCTCACCGAGGGCCGACTAAGCCAGCTTAGAAGCGGCGCCACTAGAACCTGAGATACACATCGATACCAAACAAGTGTTAGGCCAAAAGAGCCTAGTGAGTTTGTACAAGAAATAACATATAAATCCAAGCACAATTCTTATCAGCAGTTAGCCAAAGTTCATTAAATGTGTAGTCAATAGGGGAGACCCATAGCACCAATCAAGTTCCACCCAAAGAGTCGATATACCTTAATGCCAAATACCATGAGTGACATCCAAAAGACCCGACACATTCGGGGACTACAACCATGGCATTACCCCGAATGGTCGAGGTCTAGGTACATACCATTACGGTGGCACCCAAGACTACATCTTCCTAGTGTCTACTGACTTGGTTCGTCCAACATAATTAATAGTAGGCCTCAAGGCACATTGTGACCAATAATATCTTCAATACCAACAATGGGTACAATATTACTATCCCAATTAGTATATTGTCCATAACAAGACTAGTATGACCACAATCTTAATCATGTAGTTGTAATTCTACCAAATGGTGTCTCGGGTAATAAATCGTCTCAATATCAAGATACGTATTCCATCAAGTCATAGCAAGTCACATATAAACATGTATTCATAAGAAAAACCGAGAAACTAATCATTTAGAATGAATAACCCAAGTTAAGATGCAAGATGATAGAAAGTAGTAGATTATGATGTGTATCTAGTTTTAACAAAGGATTAGTAAACTCACAATCTAGGTTTTGGTTAAAACCTAGAAAAATTGAAAACCCTAGATGTAGTTAGTGGTTGATTTGATAACAAGGAGTGGAGATCTTGATGAACACTTCAATAAATGGTCTTGAATGGTGCTTTGATGACAAATCAATGAGCTTACCAACCAAGGCTCTTGCAATAAGTGAGAAGGGTGTTGAGTTACTCAAAAATCGTGAAGAAAACAAGTGGAGATGAAAAATATGGATAAAAGTCGGACAAAGGGGGTTTTGGGGACCTGCAGGTAGCCCCGCGGCTTTGGCCGCGGCTAGGAGTCCACCCCATAAGCCGCGCGTGTGCCCTAAGGCTTGCACTCCAGAGAGTTCCGCGGCTTGGGACCCGCACTCTAAGTCGCGCAACTCACTGTTTCAGACTGTTAGCCATGGTTTGGAAAGTTAAGAGACTAACCATTCAGCTACGCATTGACATACATATATACCTTAAATAAGAGTAGCAATTAAGAGATATGTCCTACTTCATTTGGCACATAAATATGAGATTACAGAAGCTTTTATACTTACCTGAAATTCCGGGTTTTACAATCCTTCTCACCTAATTTGGATTTCGTCCCCGAAATCTCATTCCAAATTAAACAATCGGGGATAACGCTTTCTCATGTCCTCTTCGGATTCCCACATGACGTTAGCACCACGATGGTGCTTCCATTGCACCTTGACCATGACTACATCTTTAGGTCGTAGTCTCTTCGTCTTTTATTCCAAGATTACCTCCGGTTCCTCCACGCAACGATTCCCATTATCCACACGTATTTCCGTCAAAGGAATCACACTCTCTTCTTCAGCTAGACACTTCCGAAGATAACACATGTGGAAGGTGGGGTGTATTCCATCCATTTCTGGTGGTAGGTCCAACTTGTAGGTTTGCAATCCGATCTTCTCTAAGATGATGAAGGGTCCTAGGAAATGGCGGCTAAGCTTTCCACGTTTTCCAAACAAGATAATCCCCTTTCATGGAGATACTTTCAGCATAACGCGATCGCCCACTTGAAACTCGACCGGTCTTCTCTTCTTGTCCGCGTAATTCTTCTGTCGATCTTGAGCCGCCTTCAGTCTTTCCCAAATTTCTTTCACTTTATCGACTGTCTCTTGAACTATTTCCGGCCTGACAAATTGCTTCCCACCCGCTTAAAGCCAACAAACCGGAGTTCTACATTTCCGTCCATACAACGCCTCGAACGGTGCCATTCCGATACTAGAATGGTAACTGTTGTTATAAGCAAACTCCACCAAAGGTAGGTGTGAGTTCCAACTACCTCCGAAGTCGATAACATACGACCTGAACATGTCCTCGAGCGTCTAACTTGTCCTCTCTCTTTGACCGTCCGTTTGAGGATGGTAAGCCGTGCTCAAGTTTAGTCTCATGCCCAACTCCTTTTGTGGACTTGCCCAAAATTTTGATGTGAACCGACTGTCCCTATCAGACACAATTGATTGTGGAACTCCATGCCTCGACACCACCTCGTCAATATACATCTTGGCCAATTTCTCCATTGGCAAGGTCTCTCGCATTGCAAGAAAATGCTCGCTCTCGGTTAGAGGATCTACGATCACCCATATAGTATCATGTCCTCGTAAGGTCTTTGGTAGCTTTGTTATGAAGTACATGGTGATGTTGTCCCACTTCCACTCGGGAATGGACAACGATTGCAAACTCTCGTACGGTATTTGATGTTCCGCCTTGACTTGAAGACACGTGACGCACCTCTCCACATAGTTGGCGACGTCAAGCATCATCACCGAGCACCAATAGATTGGCTTTAGATCTCTTTACATCTTGGTGCTACCGGGATGTATAGAATATTTTGACTTATGTGCTTCTTCTAGAAGCAACTCCCGATTTCCACCAGACTTTGGCACCTAAATTCGACCTTGAAAGAGTTTAAGTACTCGACTGTTTTTCGTCAAAATTTCCCTTTGCTTCGTCATAATTTTAGATTTGAGGTTTTCTTCCTTAAGTGCTTTCGCTTGACAATTCTTGATGTTTTCCAACAAACTCGATACCACGTCGATTCTTGTGAGGGATAACTTGACACCGCCTTCATAACTCCTCCGACTCAACGCATCCGCCACTACGTTGGCCTTACCGGGATGGTAGAGAAATTCACAATCATAGTCCTTTAGTAACTCAAGCCACCTTCTTTGTCGCATATTGAGTTCTTTTTGATCAAAAATGTATTTAAGACTTTTGTGATTGGTAAAAAGAGTACACTTCGTCCCATACAAATAATGTCGCCACAACTTCAATGCAAAGACCACCACCGCCAATTCCAAGTCATGAGTCGGGTAGTTCTTGTCATGGTCTTTTAGTTGTCGTGACACATAGGTTATCACATTTCCCCGTTGCATCAACACACACCCGAGACCCATCTTGGAAGCATCGCTATATACCACGAAGTCATCCGATCCCTCGGGTAGGGATAGAATGGGAGCTTCGTACAACCTCTCCTTGAGCGTTTGAAAGGCTTATTCCTACGCGTCGGTCCAAAGGAATTTGACATTCTTCCTCGTGAGGGAGGTGAGCGGCGAAGCTATTTTGGAGAAGTCTTGAATGAATCGCCTGTAGTAACCCGCTAATCCCAAGAAACTCCGGATTTCTGTCAGACTCGTCAGCGGTTCCCAACTCATCATCGCCTCAATCTTTGCAGGGTCTACCTTCACCCCGTCTTTAGACACCACGTGGCCCAATAATTGACTTCTTGGAGCCAAAATTCACACTTCGAGAACTTTGCATACAACTTTTCTTTTTGTAGAACGTCAAACATCTCCCGCAAGTGTTTCTCATGCTCGGCCTCGTCCTTTGAGTAGATCAAGATGCCGTCGATGAACACAATCACAAATTTGTCCAAGAAAGGGCGATACACGCGATTCATCAAATCCATGAATACGACCGGAGCGTTGGTTAAGCCAAAGGGCATCACCAGAAACTCGTAGTGACCGTATCTCGTTCGGAAAGTCGTCTTCGATATATCCTCCTTCTTCACTCTAACTTGATGGTATCAGGACCAAAGGCCGATATTTGAAAAACATCCCGTGCCTTGAAGTTGATCAAAGAGATCGTCAATACGTGGTAGGGGATATTTCTTCTTCACCGTGACCTTCTTGAGCTCTCAATAGTATATACACATGCGCATAGACCCATCCTTCTTCTTTACGAACAAAACTGGGGCTCCCCAAGGTGACGAGCTCAGTTGAATGAATCTTTTCTCTAATAACTCTTGGAGTTGCGTCATCATCTCTTGCATTTTGGTTGGATCCAAACGGTAGGGAGCACGGTCTATCGGAGCCGCTCCCGGAGTAAGGTCGATTTGAAACTCCACTTGACGCTCTGGTGGTAGTCCGGGTAGCTCCTCTGGAAAGACGTCCGGGTAGTCTTGCACGATATTCACGTCCCCCAGCGACTGCTTCTCTTTCTTTGCGTCCACCACATAAGCCAAATACGAAGGGTAACCATTTGCTAGAAATTTGCGAGCCTTAAGAGAGGAGATGATAGGGTTACTTCCCTTCCCTTTCTCCCCATAGATGGTGACTACACCCTTTCCCGTCAAAGGCACTTGAATAATCTTTTTGGAGCAAAAGATGTCGGCCTTATATTTTGACAACCAATCCATGCCTATGACTACGTCGAACCCTCCTATAGCCATAGGTAACAAGTCTACTCCAAAGGGATTCCCATGAATCTAAAGAGTACAACCACAAAAATGTTCTTGGATGATCACTTGATCCCCATTAGCTACTTCTACTACTAAAGCATCGGGAAGAACACTAATGGGAGTGACGAAATGCTTACAGAAAATATCCGACACGAAAGAACACGTAGCACCCGAATCAAACAACACACGGACGGGAATGGAGTTTACTAGGAACATACTCGAAACAACATCGGCGGTCTCGTTTGCCTCCTCGGTAGTCATCCGGAATGCTCGGATTGGTGCTCTCGACGGTTGTTCGACTCGTGTCGTCGATCCAAAAGAACTTACACGGTTACCACCCACTAGCTTCGGGCAATCCTTCTTCATATGGCTCGGTTCCCGACACGCGAAGCACACCGGCCCCCGGATGGGGCAATCTCGAATGACATGCATTTCTTCCCGCACTTGGCACACTCGGAGGGACCCGAGTGAGGTTTTGGGTGGCATGAGCCAGAGTGCTTGACCTTGCACTTGTGGCACCATCGTTCTTCACGATGATTGTTTCCAATTATTCCACCTACAAACGACTTAGATTGACGAACGGGCCCAGATGGCCCTTCCCACCTTCGTTTCTCCCCCACTTGACTTCTCTCCTCCTTCTCCGCCACCAAATCGTCTTCCATAAGCAAAGACTCTTCGATTACATCCTGAAGTGTCAACTCTCTAGCATTCCTCACGACCGTCCTCATCCCGGCCGACAACCCATGCTGGTAAGCCTTGATTTTTGACCTTTCATCAGGGACCAGGTGTCCCACCATGTTTAGCTTTTCCAAGAAAAGCTTGGAGTAGTCGACGAAAGATAGAGTCCCTTTCCTCAACCCTCTGAACTCCTCTTCTAGTTTGTCCAGAGATCTCTCACTACAATACTTGTCCATGATCTTCTGCTTGAAAACCGACCAAGTTAACTGAGCCAAAACTTCGGGAGTGAGGGAGGATCAGGTGAGATTCCACCAAATCAAAGCCTCACCCCTAAGTAGTTGAGAAGAGAACTTAACCCGTTGTGAGACATCACATTCACTAGATTCAAAGGCCATCTCTACTTCCTTAAGCCAATACATACAAACAACCGGATTGGCGGAAGCAGAAAATTCCTTCGGGTTGCACCCCAGAAAAGCTTTGTAAGTGCACCCCTTGGCTTTTGCTTTACTTCCGTTCACTAGATGTTCTTTAGTTACCACAATGGCCGGTCCACTGCCTGACCCATTCACGATATTCTCCGCCATCGTCTCAGGTTGTCGATGACTAGCATCTCGGTCCTCCGGTAGCTTCATAAAGAACTCTTGTTGTTGTGCCATGGCCGAATACATGGCTTGCATCATACTATCTCTTATCCTTGTTTCCATAGTCCCTTCCTCCATGACTTGATCAACGGGTTCAAGATTACGTCGTGGTATGTGTTCGGGTCCCCCGCCCAGGACATTGGCCGCGGGTGGCCCTTCAGTAGCCACAACCAAAGCAGGTTGATCGGCTGTAGATTCGTCTTCATCATGACCATCCGACTGGTTTTGCAGTCTGTTTCGTGTGTTTACCATGATTATCTGCCACACACGCACGAGAAAGGAGGTTGATAAAAGACTAAGTGAGTTAAACTCATGGTACGTACTACTACACATTTCAATCATCATAATTATAGTAATTCAAGCATGCTCACGTAACAACACATTCATAATAGCAGTAGCTAAGTGAAATTATGAACGAATTATATATAAGTATTCTTGTCACCACCATTACAACTCTCAATTAGTGTAATTCCGTAAGTCCTAACGCTCTTCTCACCTAAGACTTTTACCCCAAGGTGGACAACCTATGGTCACCCTAAAGCTTAAGTCTAGATATGCTAAGTCAATACCTAGTTCACTTAAACTAAAGCTCTGATACCAACTTGTAACACTCTAAAAATAGGGATAACAAAAATCTGAAAAGAAACGGACAGGTGGTATACGAAAATTGTCATAACAAGAGCCTCCCAAAAATGGGGAAATATAGACCTGTTTAGTTATAGTTGTAATTTAACGGAAATAAACAACAACCAACTAATCTAATTCCTAAAATAGAAAATAGATTACAAAAAAGGGTGTCGCCTATAATCCAATCAATGCCATAACAAAAGTGCGCCCCATAGCACCTTCCCCAAGCTCTCACCAAGGGTCGACTAAGCCTGCTTAGAAGCGGTGCCACTAGAACCTGAGATACACATCGACACCAAACAAGTGTTAGGCCAAAAGAGCCTAGTGAGTTTGTACAATAAATAGCATATAAATCCAAACACAATTCTTATCAGCAGTTAGCCAAAGTTCATTAAATGTGTGTCAATTGGGGAGACCCATAGCACCAATCAAGTTCCACCCAAAGAGTCGATATACTTTAATGCCAACTACCATGAGTGACATCCAAAAGGCCCGACACATTCGGGGACTACAACCATGGCATTACCCCGAATGGCGGAGGTCTAGGTACATACCATTACGGTGGAACCCAAGACTACATCCTCCTAGTGTGTACTGACTTGGTTCGTCCAACATAATTAATAGTATACCTCAAGGCACATTGTGACCATAATATATTCAATACCAACCATGGGTACAATATTACTATCCCAATTAATATATTATCCATAACAAGACTAGTATGACCACAATCTTAGTCATGTAGTTGTAATTCCACCAAATGGTGTCTCAGGTAATAAATCGTCTCAATATCAAGATACGTATTCCATCAAGTCAAAGCAAGTCACATATAAACATGTATTCATAAGAAAAACCGAGAAACTAATCATTTAGAATGAATAACCCAAGTTAAGATGCAAGATGATATAAAGTAGTAGATTATGATGTGTATCTAGTTTTTACAAAGGTTTAGTAAACTCACAATCTAGGTTTTGGTTAAAACCTAGAAAAATAGAAAACCCTAGATGTAGATAGTGGTTGATTTGATGACAAGGAGTGGAGATCTTGATGAACACTTCAATAAATGGTCTTGAATGGTGCTTTGATGATAAATCAATGACCTTACCAACCAAAGCTCTTGCAATAAGTGAGAAGGGTGTTGAGTTACTCAAAAATTGTAAAGAAAACAATTGGAGATGAAAAATGTGGATAAAAGTCGGGCAAAGGGGGTTTTGGGGACCTGCAGGTAGCCCCGCGGCTTTGGCCGCGGCTAGGAGGTCGCGCCATAAGCCGCGCGTGTGCCCTAAGGCTTGCACTCCAGAGAGTTCCGTGGCTTGGGCCGCGGCTTGGGACCCGCGCTCTAAGTCGCGCAACTCACTGTTTTAGACTGTTAGCCATGGCTTTGAAAGTTAAGAGACTAACCACTCAGCTACGCATTGACATACATATATACCTTAAATAAGAGTAGCAATTAACAGATATGTCATACTTCATTTGGCACATAAATATGAGATTACAGAAGTATTGGGAATAAAATATTTTCCATAATATTTATCCTTAATTACCTCCCTTTCTTTTTCTTTTCCTTGTTTAGCTAGCATTACCTTGTTTTGTTCCTTTTTCTTACTCTATTTATTCTCGTTGTATGTTCGGTTTTTATATGCATAATACACAAAAATCCCTTTGAGATCATCGTATTTTAGATGGTATCAGAGCAGGATCAACCGAGAAAATCCTAACCCGAATCAGTCATGCCCGGAGAGAATGATGTCGTCAAGAAGAAAACCGAGGGAGAATCCTTGGATTCAAACTCGCCATTCTACATTCATCCATCAGATTATCCCAAACAAATGCAGGTAAACGATGCGTTGAATGATGACAATTACAACGATTGGGCACAAGAAATGGAGAATTTTCTCTTTGCAAAAAATAAAATTGGGTTCGTAGACGGATCGATTGAAAAGACAGAGAAGACATCACAGACTTATATGCCATGGTTACGTTGCGACGCCATGATAAAGGGGTGGTTGACGACCGCTATGGAGAAGGAGATTAGAAGTAGCGTGAAGTACACTAATACGGCAACTGAGATATGGTCAGATTTGAAGGAACGGTTTGGAAAAGAAAGCGCCCCTCGGGCGTACGAATTGAAGCAAACACTCTCGGCCATCATTCAAGGTAATACTTCTATTTCGGCCTACTTCACCAAACTCAGAAGCATCTGGGATGAGATGCAGCCTGCACTCCCTATTCCTCGTTGCAATTGTAACGGATGTTCCTGTGATATGGGAAGAAAGTTGGTTGAACACAAAGAAAAGGAAAGGCTTTATGAGTTCCTCATGGGCTTGAACAGCGAATTTTCAGTCATCAGAACGCAGATCCTTGTGATGAATCCGACACCAACGTTAGGCAATGCCTACCATCTTGTCGCTGAAGACGAAAGACAAAGGGCCATAACAGCCGATAAGCAACCTCCTGCTGATGCTGTCGCGTTCAAGGCGTTCGTCCTGGGACGACGGGAAAACGGCCCCAGTCAACGACGCGACAAACCTCCTTCGAGGGATGTGAAGCGCGGAGATGTCATTGATCACTGCACCTTCTGTGGGAAGGATGGACACGTCCGCGATGGCTGCTTCAAGCGGATAGGATACCCCGATTGGTGGCCGGGCAACCGGAAGCGTGAGGAAACGAATCCCAAGGCCGCATGCGTTGAAGCAGGTTCATGACCTATTCCAGGTTTGACAAGTGAACAACATGAAACATTTTTAAAGCACTTTGCAGATATGGAAAACACCAACAAAGGAGGTATCACACCGATGGCATGCATGACAGGTAAAAATGATGATGATGATGACTGGGTGATAGACTCGGGCTCAACCGAACACATCACCCACAACAGCCACATACTTCAAAACATGACCCGAAATCGATTTGAAACCCCTGTGGTTATTCCTAACGGAGATGCCATATCCGTTGAAGGGAGGGGTGAATGTACCTTACCAGGGGGATAAAAAATAAATGGTGTTTTACACGTTCCAAGGTTCACTTGTAATCTGTTATCTGTGAGCCGACTGAGTAAAGATTTACAGTCTGCCATAACCTTTTTTCCCGAATTTTGTGTCATGCGGAAACTTCACACGAGGAGTTTGATTGGTGTGGGTGAGTGCAAAGGGGGTTTGTACCGGATGGGCTTATTCGAAGACGGAAGAAGGGCGATGATGACATCCGGGAATACATGGCATAAGAGATTGGGTCACGCATCTAACGAGAGACTTGCTTACATTGATTTCCTTAATAAGGTTTCCTTCGGTAAATCGTGTGATTCTTGCTCAAAGGCAAAACACACTAGACTTCCTTTTTCAAACAGTGATATTAAAACAAATGATTGCTTTGAATTATTGCATTGTGATATTTGGGGAAAGTATCGTACCCTCATCTTTTTCGGGAGCTAGTTATTTTTTGACTATCGTTGATGATTTTAGTAGAGCGGTTTGGGTCTTTCTACTAAAATTTAAATATGAAGCAAGTAGATGCATGATAAAATTCCATAATATGGTAAAAACCCAATTTGGAAAGACGATCAAGAGAATTAGATGTGATAACGGGGGAGAGTTCATGTCCAATGAAATGAAAAAATTCTATAATGAACAAGGAATTATTCTTGAGACGACCTGTCCTCACACTCCACAACAAAACGGAGTGGTGGAGCGGAAGCATATGCATCTTTTAGAGGTTGCCCGTGCCCTCAGATTTGAGTCCAACACTCTGAAACGGTTTTGGGGAGAATGTGTGTTAACCGCCACGTATGTCATAAACCGATTGCCCTCCAAAGTCCTTGGAAATAAAACTCCCTATGAGATTGTATTCGGTCACAAACCGGATTATGATCACATGCGAATCTTTGGGTGTCTCGCATACTATAGGAGCTTAGAAACAAAGGGAGATAAGTTTGAAATGAGGGGGAGACCAGGGGTTTTTTTGGGATATCCACGACTAAGGGGTACAAATTATATGATATTGAAAACAAAAAAATGGTAACTTCTAGGGATGTCAGATTTCATGAATCAATTTTTCCTTTTGGAAAAATGAATATTAATCAAGAAGAGTGGGAGTTACCTTTTGGATCCACCTACGAAGAGGAATCGTACCCTCAAGAAGTCGTTGCCAATGAGGAAGAAATTGACACTCAAAATGAGAATCTTGACATTAATTTAGAGCCTCACGATGAAAGCCCAAGTGATGGACCTTTTGATCCACCCCCTCAACAAACAGTGGAAAACGAACCATGTGATACTCAACATTCCTCACATGCTCAAATTGATGAATGTGAGACTGTTCGCGATGAGCATGTTGAACCAGTTCAAACAAGGAGTACGAGAACACAACCGAGACATCTAAAGGACTTTGTGGTTCAACTTCCCCCATCGGTCGACCATGCACAAACCCCACCAAGTCAAGACTCCTCGACGGTACACCCTTTATCTAATTATGTATCCTATGAAAAAATTTCTACGTCTCACAAAGCCTTTTTAGTGGCTATCGATTTGAACGATGAGCCTAAAATTTTTCATCAGGCCGTTAAAGATGAGAGATGGAAAGAGGCCATGAAGAAAGAAATTCGGGCCCTTGAAGAAAATGGCACATGGACTCTTGAAGACTTACCTAATGGTAAACATGTCATCGATTCCAAATAGGTGTACAAGGTGAAATATAAGCCGAATGGAGAAGTTGAAAGGTATAAGGCTCGTCTGGTAGCAAAGGGTTTTACTCAAATGGAAGGAGTCGACTACCACGATACATTCGTACCGGTATCCAAATTGGTTACCTTTAGAACTTTGTTGGCTGTTGCAGTTAAAAGAAAATGGGCGATCCATCAACTCGATGTCAACAATGCTTTCCTACAAATGGATTTGAATGAAGAAGTGTATATGAAAATTCCCCAAGGATTTGCTAAGGAAGGAGAAACAAGAGTTTGTCGGTTGCGAAAATCTCTTTACGGCTTGAAGCAAGCGTCAAGGAATTGGTACCATAAATTCACAAGCGCCTTACTTAACCTCGGCTTTACTCAATCTAAGGCCGACCATTCCCTTTTTATTCAACAAAAGGGAAGTGATTTTATGGCTGCCCTCATATAAGCGGATGACGTAATCATGGTCGGTAATAACCTCACCAAGATTCAAAACGTCAAAGACAAGCTTGAAAAGCTCTTCAGCATAAAAGACCCCGGTAACCTCAAATATTTTCTTGGAATTGAAGTGTCTCGCACCTCGGAGGGATTAGTTCTCAGCCAAAGAAAGTACACCCTGGACATTCTTAAGGATTGTGGTCTTCAAGGATGTAAACCGAGCTTATTCTTGATTGAACAAAATCACAACCTGGACAAGTGTGAAAACGAACCAAAAGTTGATGTTAATCGGTATCGTCGCATCATCGGTAGGCTCCTTTACCTACAAGCGACTCGACCCGATATAACATACTCTGTAAATGTGTTGAGCCAATTTGTTGCCCACCCACGACAACCTCATATGGATGTTACACATAGAGTTTTGAGATATCTCAAGGCTACCGTTGGGCAAGGCATTCTTCTTCATCAAAATGGAGGTTGCAATCTCACGGCGTATTGTGATTCCGATTGGTTGGGATGCTCGTATACGAGAAGATCCAGAACCGGTTATTTACTGCTTCTTGGAGGCGCTCCTGTATCGTGGAAAACTAAGAAGCAATCTGTCGTTTCTCGTTCGTCTGCCGAAGCGGAATACCGATCTAGGGCATCCACTGTTAGCAAAGTTCTCTGGCTCCGTTGGCTATTAAAGGGGATTGATGTAACTTCACCCGGACCAACCCCATTGTTTTGTGACAACCAGGCTGCCCGCCACATTGCTAACAACCCAGTTTTCCACGAACGTACTAAGCATGTGGAAATGGATTGTTATTTTATTCGGGAACGTGTTGATTCTGAGGAAATTCAACCACATCGCATAGATACTACAATGCAAATAGCAGACCTCCTCACGAAGGGATTGGGAACTCAGCAGCTCAGATTCCTACTCGACAAGTTGGGCACTCGAGACTTACATGCTCCAACTTGAGGGGGAGTATTGGGAATAAAATATTTTCCATAATATTTTCCCCTTAATTACCTCCCTTTCCTCCCTCTCTTTTGCTTTTCCTTGTTTAGCTAGCATTACCTTGTTTAGTTCCTTTTTCTTGCTCTATTTATTCTCGTTGTATGTTCGGTTTTTATATGCATAATACACAAAAATCCCTTTGAGATCATCGTATTTTAGAAGAAGCTTTTATACTTACCTGAAATTCTAGGTGTTACATATATGTTCTTGATGCATCACAACCCTTGTGATCTTCCCAATATATTCATAATCAATTCATATGTTTAGGTTTTATGTTTATAAAAGAAAAGAAATCAATTTGGTAAATTACATATCGTTGTGGTAATTTGCTAAACATATGGTAAATCAATTTGTTTATGGAATCTACAACCACATACCTGATTTATTTAAGGGTCTTGATTTATTTAGCATTTTGGTGTTTAATTTGGGGTTTGGACTTTTGTTTTTATTTGAATTTGTATGATTTTGATTTTAAATGTTCTTGGGGTTCTAATTGAAGTTTGAGAAGACGAACATGCAAGCGAAAAATATAATTACTTGAAAAAATGGTAAAAATGAAGAAATAAAGGTGAAAAGTACCATAATGCCCTTGACTTTAACAGAGAAAATGGATGGTTGTTTGCCTCAGGGACCAAATCTATAACAAACTGCATATGTGGAGGGTTTTTTTGTAATAAATGAAGATAAATGACCAATTCCATAAAAATCGACATACCTTAGGGACCAAATCCATAATTTACTCTTTTTTATTTATGTGGAACAGGTTGTCTCAAATTTTTTCACCTACATTCCTGACATTCTTATTAGGTCTATCTCGGTGCATCTCATCCTAATATTTTTTTAAAGGCAAGACACTTTATTACCAACCGAAACCAACAGAAACAACAAGCTCACGAAAGGCCGAAACGGCCGAGAACACCGACGAAAAAGACATGACCAAAGAACCACGAACCGGTTCGCAAGAGACAAACCAACAACCGAAACCTTAAAAAACGCACCCAACTAGCAGATTACAATAAACGAAGCATTCTCGACCAAAGGAAACAAACTACATCACTTCACCGAAGCTGGGTCCGACAACCACTTGCACCAATCTAATTTCCTCCCTCTTCCCCGAAATGTTATCCACTCAAAACTCTTGCGTTGAAATTCGAAGAATAGATCCTCCATCTTTCTTTTGTCATCTTTGAATACAATTTGATTCCGATGTGCCCAAACTAGGTAGCCAAAACTCCAAATCATCTCCATCCAAAGATTCGGCCGAACCGAGTTGCCTGTCAAAGAAGAAGACGATATATCCAAAAGGTCCTTTAGCGAGTTGAAATTATTTTTTTCTAAATTTCCACCATCGAAGCACCGAGAGCCACAATTTGTAAACTTCTTGGCATTTTACTAAGGCATGGTCCACCGTTTCCACTTCCTTATTACATCTTGGACATAGCACGGAATCTAAGTCCATCCCCATCTTGTCTAACACCACTCTACACGGAAGTCTTCCAATGTTGGCCTTCCAAAAGAAAATATAAATTTTCTTTGGGACCTCCTTTGACCAAAAAGTTTCTTCATAAAGATTACCACCCGCCTCCATCCTCCTATCTATAAAGGCCTTTAACTTTTGCACCGAAAAAGACCCATTCTCGCTCTCCAACTACTTCACTTTATCATCTACCTCTCTTTTCGAACTCCACCTTTGAACCCTCTAATGTGCATCCATTTCTCATCCAACGGTCGATAACCACTTCTCACGCTTCTCACCATTAACTCAACATCTCATCGGAACCCAACCCTATATATATATATATATATATATATATATAATGTTTTCTTTTTAATATTTTGGATTTTTAATGCTTTTGATTTGGTTAGAACTTATAAGTTTTGAGCTATAAATTTGGATTTCTAATGCTTTCATTTGTTAAACGGCTTAGATGGGTCATGTCGGGTTAAGCGGGTTGTGTTCAGGTTGAGATTTTCTGACCCTTTTTATTAAATGGATCGTGTTCGGGTTAGACAGTCTCAACCCGTTTAACTTTGAATCCGATACGACACGACATGTTTGCCAGGTCTAATATATAATTCTATATGGTATTGTCACATAGGGGTAGGTTCAAACGAGAAGGTAAACATTTTGTGAGAAGTGTTTAATCATATATGATACACAAGCTTAATCATATATGAGTAAACACATGTTATATTGGTAATTCATAGACGTTTAATCATACATGATTAAACACACCTACAAGCCGTGTAATCATATATGATTAAACACTTCTCGCCTTCTCGCAAAATGTTTAACTTCTCGCATGATCCTCCCTCTTGTCACATATACTTATTATATGTTCTTTTTTGAGAGACCGATGTGGATGGTCTTACATATTAGACGAATTCCCAATGCCAATAAACAAGAAGGATGATGGGTAATGATGGGTACGTTTGACGATGATGATATCATGAATATAAGTTGGGAAATTTTTGTGCATGTGAGATACATAGAGTGATATTGAGCATTCCTAGTTTATACATAATTTTGTTCAAAATATGAAAAGAGATAAAATTTCAAAAAAGAAATTATATTTAAATCCAACAATTTTTTTCATTTAATAGATTTCAACATTAATTATATTACTAAAATATTTTATATCATAACAAAATAAAGTTTTTAAAGAATTCTCGTTACCATTTAATTACATTAGTTGGTTGAGATAAATACATTGGAAAATACAAAATAATGTTTTTAAAGAATTCTTAAAATTTGGAGAAAATTTCGTCCCCTCTTCAATTTTTTTCATTTTGGATCAAATGTTGGAGAGGTTATTGGAGGAAAAAAAACATTCATTTTTCTCATTGAAAAAAAATATGTTTAAGATGCTCTTATAAACTTTTAACTTATGGCCATCAATAAATTTTGCCACTATTTTAAATCAATTTAAGAGTTATTACGTTTTTTCCTTTTTAAAACGACAAGCAAAAAAAAAAAAAATTGGTAAACTATATTTTAACCAAATTTTGAGTTTTGACGAGTTACACATACCCCACTGTCCTTCGCTTATTGCTTTTAATTGGTAAACTATATTTTAACCAAATTTTGAGTAAAATGAGGCACATATTCCCCCCTATGTTCTACTTTCAGATTCTTTTTAATAAAATGTAATAAATATTAATTATAATATTATATTATTTTTTTATTAATTGTTTATTAATTATAATAATATATTATTTGTTTGTATCTATGAAAAAGAGGTTTTCTTTCTTTTTCTTTAATTACCTTCTTATACTAATATAAACTTAATTCTTTACATATTTTTTTGGATAACCGTTCCACTATAACAACCCATACTTTCCAAACCAAAACTACACTTTTCAATAGTTAAACGCCAAACGGTCTAAAAGTAACAAGTCACACATACGAGTTACAAAGCTAAGGTTTACGGAGAAAATAACTGAATTATAGCTGAGAAATATAAAACATAAATCTATATGGGAAAGTCTAACATAATCTATCAAAATTATAAAGTCTCCTCTAAAGCAAGCTCCAAGCTCACATCATGTATTTGCCCTTACCCAAGCTCTCGACTACTTGCTTACTTGTAAAGGTTTTTAAATTTGAAAAACCAAGGTTAGATCATGAGGTCTAGTGAGATCTCTCATACCACCAACATGGCACCACAAATATCAACATAACATAGTTTATATGCATTTATAAACAGTCTCACTTTAAGCAAGATAAATACACACATAATATATGTTGATGGCCCACGTTATGGTCACACACACACTTGTGACAATGTGTTAGGGCACACAACCACCCTTTCATTAAACATATGAAATGAATTCATATATTCAACATGGGCACCATATGCACAAAATAAGCCATCGCATACCCCCATCCACGGAACCTACCTTTAACAATGACACCCCTTTTCGTGCATATTAGAAACAACGTAAAAATATGTTATTCAAATATCAATGCGTATATTAAAGTCTATACATCAACAAATCAGTTTAGAAGAACTCACCTGGCATCCGCGCCAAGCTTCCTTCTCTACCGAACTAGTTACCTGTTAACCGCACACCTACTTTTCAATCCACGCACAAGATTGATTAGACACTCGACCATCCCACATTGGTCAACTCTCCCAAGTCTCGAGACTCTCTAATCAACACTTTAGGTGGCTCGAAAGTACCGACGTATGCAAGAATGCAGTTGACAGAACCCAAAGGTCAACTATTGGGTAACCCACGCCCGGTTCTGGGCCAATCGGACACTCACATTCGGGTTTCGGCCACATTCGGACACCAACCTCCGGGTTTCGGCCTCACCCGGATCCTCTCAAAATCAGGTAACGGCGCAACCGAGTTCCCGCGTCCGGGTTTCGCACGACCAGGAAGGTGGCACAACCGGGATCCCGTGTCCGGGTTTCCCACGTTCGGGAAGTGGTGTGGCCGGGTTCTCGCATCCGGGTTTCCCTTTATGCCCGATCACACCCGTTGTTTTCCTCTTCCCGGGTTCTAACTTATCCGGATACCATACCGCCAGATTTCAACCCTTTACCGGGTTTCACTCTCTTTCGGGTTCCTCCCACCCAGATTTGGGCAATTCTCGTGTACGAGGTATCTGTATGAAGAGTTCCACTGCCTTACTTCCCAACTTCAATCTTGTCCATCCTAGGTTAATTTTTAAAACTATAAATTGGAATACAATGAAACTCTTAATTCCATCCTACACTAATAAATCAATACTCAACAACCAAACTACATACCCAACAATTTGAGGTTGTTGTTCACTAAAACCACCATAATCAAACCACCAAATCCCAAAGCTCTTAAAGAGGATAAAGGAGGGAATGATTACCTTGATGGAGATGAAACACCAGACACACTAATTGCCTTCCTATTCCAAGCTTCTTGAAGAATTATTGGAAGAGTTCTGCACACTTTCTCTCTAGCTGCCTCCAACACTGGTAAGGAAAGAATAAGGGTTTTAGGGGTCTTAACCCTCTTTTCCTTTATTCACACCAAGGCCTTCAAACTTTCACTTTTCACACTACATCCACTAAACTTTAATTTGTTTACAATATGAACACGGTTATTACAATATCCTCCCCTCAAAAGAATTATGTCCTCGGAATTCTATCATCAAACAGTTGTGGGTATTGGGACTTAATGTCTGCCTCTACTTCCCAAGTTGCCTCCTGGACTTTATGGTAACGCCATTGAACCTTCACAAGAGCAATCACTTTGGTCCTCAACTTCCTGTTCTTACGATCTACAATCGCTATCGGTTCTTCGACATAACTCAACCTTTTGTCCACGCTAATATCCTCTCTAAAGGTACAACTATACTCGCTTCGGACAAACACTTTCTCAGAATCGATACGTGAAAAGTGGAATGGATTCCCCATAGCTCCTCAGGTAACTCCAACTTATATGCCACCTTACCCACACGTTCGGTTATGGAAAACGGTTCGACATACTTAGGCCCTAACTTTCCTTTCCTTCCAAAATGGACAACACCCTTCCGAGGCGAGACCTTAAGCATCACTTTGTCTCCCACTTGGAACTCAATCGGTTTCCTTGTTTTGTTCGCATACATCTTTTGGTGGTCTTGAGCCACCTCTAACTTCTTGCGAATCTGAGTGATTTTATCAGCAGTTAATTGCACAATCTCTGGTCTCGCGAACTATTTCTCTCCCACTTCATTCCAGCACAAAGGTGTTCTATACTTACTCCCATACAATGCCTCAAAGGGTGCCGCTTGAAGGCTAGCATGGTAATTGTTGTTGTATGAAAATTCTATCAACAGCAAATGGGCTTCCAAAGAGCCCTTAAAATCGATTGTGCATGCTTGGAGCATGTCTTCCAATGTCTGTATAGTTCTCTCACTCTGCCCATCCGTTTGAGGATGGTAAGTGGTACTCAGCTTGAGATGTATACCTAGCTCCCTTTGAAGGATCCTCCAAAATGACGATGTCAAACGACTATCACGGTCAGAGACTATGGACAACGGCACGCGTGCCTGGTTACTATCTCATGGATGTACAATCTTGCTAACTTTTCCAACGGATAAGTCTCTTTGATAGGTAGAAAGTGAGCCGACTTGGTGAGACGGTCCACTATTACCCAAATGACATCATACCCCTTTGGGGTTCTTGCTAACTTCGTGACGAAGTCCGTTATAATATTATCCCACTTCCACACCGGTATCTCTAGGGGTTTTAATTCTCCATAGGGTCTCTGATGTTCCGCCTTGACCTTCAAACAAGTCAGGCACCGCTTTACGAAATGAGCGATATATTTCTTCATCCTTGGCCACCAAAAAAATTGTTGCAAGTCCCAATACATCTTATTAGTTTTGGGATGTGCCGAATAACGTGGCTTATGCGCTTCCTCTAAAACACTCTTCCGCAATTCACCCAGCTTAGGAACCCATACTTGGTTCCGTAAACATCTAACCCCGCTACTATTACTTTCCAGAGATGATACAAATTCGACTATTCTCTTACTTTTCAAATTCTCCCCCAATAACGCTTCCTCTTGGAACTTCTTAATTTCCCCTAAGAGATTGGAAGTTGCTTCAACTCGAAAGGCTAACACCTTGGTTGGTTCTCCTATTTCCTTCCGACTCAAAGCGTCGACCACCACATTCGCTTTACCAGGATGGTAAAGGATATCACAATCATAATCACTCAATAACTCCACTCATCTCCTCTGTCTCATGTTTAACTTCTTCTGATCGAATAAGTGCTTGAGGCTCTTATGGTAATTGTAAATTTGACATTTGACTTCGTAAAGATAATGTCTCCAAATCTTTAGTTCAAAAACCACCGATGCCAACTCCAAGTCATGCGTAGGATAATTTCTCTCGTGGTCCTTTAACTGACGGGATGCATAGGCAATCACTGTAAGATCACAAATCCTTCAATCCCATTGGGTAAGGATAAATCGGGGCGCTACTAAACTTCTCCTTCAACTTATCAAATGCTTCTTCTTGGGCCTTATTCCACTCAAATTTGAAACTCTTCTTGGCCAAAGTGGTCAATGGCGTAGCTATCTGGGAAAAGTCCTAAATGAACTTCCGATAGTAGCCAGCTAACCTAAGGAAACTTCTCACTTCAGAAGGTGATTTCGTTGACTCCCACTCTTTAATGGCCTCAACCTTAGTCGGGTCCACTTTGATACCTTCAGCCGAGACCAAGTGTCCTAAAAATTGAACCTCTCTAAGCCAAAACTCACATTTTTAGAATTTGGCAAACAACTTCTCGCGCCGTAACAAATCCAACACCAAGCGAAGGTACTCTTCATGCTTACCTCGAGATCAAGAATAGACGAGGATATCATCTATGAACACTATCACACACTTATCTAAAAGGTAACTACACAATCGATTCATCAGGTCCATGAACACCGCTGGGGCATTAGTTAACCCGAATGGCATTAACAAGAACCCGTAGTACCTGTACCTCGTGCGAAAGGATGTCTTGGGAACGTCTTCTTCCCTCACCTTCAATTGATGATAATCGGACCTCAAGTCTATCTTCGAAAAGAAACTCTCCCCTTGTAACTAATCAAACAGATCATCGATCTTTGGAAGCGGATACTTGTTCTTGACTATCACCTTATTGAGCTCATGTAGTCGATGCACATTCGCATTGATCCATCCTTCTTCTTGACAAAAAGTACCGGCATTCCCCAAGGTGACGTACTAGGGCGTATGAAACCCTTGTCTAGTAATTCTTGCAACTGTGTCATCGTCTCTTTCATTTCCACTGGCGCCAACAGGTAAGGTGCACGCGCTACTGGTGCTACTCCAGGTACTAAATTAATCCTGAATTTGACTTGCCGCTCCGGGGTAAACCTGTCAAGTCATCCGGAAACACCTCCGGGTATTCACTCACTACCGGAACATCCTCTACCCTATTCTTTTCCTTCTTAGCGTTTAACACATAAGCTAGAAAACCCTGACACCGCTTCCCTAAGCAATGTCTTGCCTTCATCATAGAGATAAGGCAAGACTTGTGCCCATGCCTATCACCATAGATTATCGCCTCAGATAAATTAGGTAAGGTGATATGAATCATCTTCTTATTGCACACAATATTGGCATTATGGCTAGCCAACCAATCAATCCCCACAATAACGTTAAACTCTCCCACACCCATTCGGTACAATCGCAAGGGGATAGTGTGACCCTCCACCTCAATACTACACCCCTCATACACCTCTCCTACCAAGACTCGCCTATCGTCCGCAATCTCTACCTCAAATACATACTCCAATCGCCTAGGTTTGACATACAACCACCGCACAAAAGTCGACGACACAAATGATCGGTTCGTTTCTGAGTCAAATAATACTTTAGCAATATTTGAATTAATAAGAAAAGTACCTGTTACCACATCATGTATCTCCACCGCCTCCTCAGCCGTCATGTGAAAATCCCTTGCTTTTGCCCGTATCGGTGTTAGAGCATAAATCTGTTGGATACAAGATCAAGAATACTGAAGGTCAAAGTACAAGAAGTCAAAGCTGGGAAAGTCAACTCTCATTAAAAGTCAAAGTCATTTTGTAATAAAGTCAAAGTCAATTGTATTGTGTTTGTTTTTCCTTGTTATTAGTTGTAGGTATAAATAGATTTCTTTGCTGTTTAATAGATAGATGGTTAGAACTTGAGAGGGTTGTAGAGAGAGAAAGAGGATTCTAGAGAGAGAAAGAAAGAAAACAGATTGTTTTCATTTGAGTGTTGAATTGAAATCAAACAGGTAATTGAATCATTATTGTTTGTGTTTGATTAATAGCAATTAGAATCTTGAATCAGGGACACACAATTGGTATCAGAGTAGAGAAATTCAGAGAAACTTGGATCAATTCTTGGATTTTTGGATCGAATTTTTCACGAAATCGTTCATATGGACTGTTACATCTAAAATGTTCGATTGTTTGGTGTTTTGGGTATAATTTTGATTGTAATTGAATCGATTTGGTACTTAGAACAGTTTGTGTTTAGATCATTCAGGTTAAGTCACACAGATTAAGGGTGAATTTTGGATTTAGAGAGATTTTTTGTTCGAAGTTTTCTAAGCACTGTAAATCAATTCAAATTGTATCAATTTGTGTTTGTTTTTGAAATTCTTGCATTGTAATCAGTTATAGTATTGTAATCGAGCATTCCTGCAAAGTCTTGAGCCAATTGACAAAGGTTTCGATCATTTTCAGTGTAAGAAATCAAGTTTTTGCTCGACAAAGTGAAGAACACGCAAGATCTATAAAACGTGCAAAGATCTATTTTGTTTGGATTTGCAAAGATCTAGATAAATACATTGTTCGAATTGGCAAAGAATCAGAGGCTCGTGAAAGATCAGTGGTCGGAACAAACAATGATATTTCTTGATGAGAAAGTTTTGATGAACCAGATGCTCTATTCATCAAAAAGGGGGAGATGATTTAAAGAAATGTCCAATTCAGAAATTTCAAAGTTAAAGTTTTGAAGAAGTTAAAGTTCAAAGATTGAAAGGTTGAAAGATTGTTCAAGAAGAGTCAAAGTTGTTTGAAGATGTGCTGATTTTCAGAAATTTTCTTTGAAGATTGTTTGTTGAAGCATTTCGTGCTAAATCAGAAGATAATTTCTTTCCGAAGTCTGAAAGAGTCTTGTGATCATTCTGAAGAGATTATTGAAGATTGTTATATCTTTTGAAGATAGATTTTGGGAGAATACAAACAACTTTTGAAGGTAAAGATGTTATAAAGAAAAAGGGGACATTGTACTGACAAAGCTTAAAGAGAAGACTGAAATGCAAATTCTTTCGAAGATGATCTTGAATCTAAAGGGGGCTTGTTAGAGCATAAATATGTTGGATACAAGATCAAGAATACTGAAGGTCAAAGTACAAGAAGTCAAAGCTGGGAAAGTCAACTCTCATTAAAAGTCAAAGTCATTTTGTAATAAAATCAAAGTCAATTGTATCGTGTTTGTTTTTCCTTGTTATTAGTTGTAGGTATAAATAGATTTCTTTGCTGTTTAATAGATAGATGGTTAGAACTTGAGAGAGTTGTATAAAGAGAAAGAGGAGTCTAGAGAGAGAAAGAAAGAAAACATATTATATTCATTTGAGTGTTGAATTGAAATCAAACAGGTAATTGAATCATTATTGTTTGTATTTGATTAATAGCAATTAGAATCTTGAAACAGGGACACACAGTCGGCTCCACCCTTCTCTCCCCACCTCTTCCTCCTCGTCCACCCCAAAGCTACCCGATGATCTCTTTTTCAGCTGCGGGCAATCATGCTTAATGTGTCCGGGAGAACCAAAAAGGTAGAAAGCTCTAGGATTAGGCCACTCCCGAGCTATGTTTCCCAACTTTCCGCACTTGTAACACCCATTTGGTCCAAAAGAGCATTCTCCATGGTGCATCCGATTGCACCTTCCACACGGTTTCTCCCCAAACTTCGGTCCCGCCAGCGACTTAGATCTCAGGACCTTAGGCTTCTTGGCATCACGCACAGGTTCTTCCCTTTTCCTCTTATCGCCACCCTTCTCCGTATCTGACGGTTCTTTTCTTTCTCAGTAAGTTCCACCGCATCAACCGTCGCTTGGAAAGTCTCAGGGTCTCTCGTTTGCACCAATTCTCTCACACTGCTCTTCAGACCCCAAATGTATCTCTCGATGCACCTTTCTTCAGTAGGCACGTACAGTTCCGCAAATTGCGCCTTATCAATGAAATTAGAAGTGTACTCTTGTACATACATCGTTCCTTATTCGAGTCCTAAAAACTCTTCCACCAGCTTCTTAATCGTCGCTAACGGGAAAAACTACGCCCTAAACCTTTTAGTGAACGACTCCCAATTAATTGCCTTGGCCACTTTCGACCCTTTTCCATCCGTCTCTATATCCCACCAGAATATGGCATTCGATTTCAACATTGACATAGCAAATAACACCCTGTCTTCTTTGGCACACTTACTCGTGTCGAAAGCTAACTCCATCTCCTAGATCCATCTCGAGGCCAGAACCGGGCTTCTCTCCCCGCTGAGGGAAGTAGGCTTACATGATGCGAAAGTTTTGAAAGTAAATCCCTTATCCATCTTAGAGTTGCTAGGTACAATCGGTGTTAGCTGAGAGTGACCACCTACTTCGGTTGTGGATAAGTGTAACACCCTGAATTTTTATCCCAATTGAAGAAAAGTGTTGATCTAGATGAATCGGTAAAGGAAGAACCACATATGGTCGTCTCGGCTATATTACCATGTGGTTGTGACATTTGTCACAATAGCACCAATGGTACTAAGAGTATGGCCGTCTCGGTTATAGTGCCATGTGGTTGTGGCATCTGTCACAATAACACCAATGGTACTAAAAGTGTGGTAGTTCCGGCTATAGTGACATGCAGTTGTGACATATGTCACATTATCAATAGAGATTACCAAGTGGTTGGTCGTCCCAACGAATGTGCCATGTAATTAAGATAATTGTGTAACACCCGTAATTTTTGGGCAAGTACTATTTCAAGTCAATATGGAAATGGATCCTTCAAGAGAAATTGAGGAAATAGGATTTTGGATTGAATCCTAGATTTTATAGTCTTGTTGTATGGATAATTCAAATACGAACCCAACAGGACTTTCCGGAGCGAAAACGGAGCTAAAACGAAGAAGTTATGGCCAAATCAGCATTCGGTACATTCTTGGCTATTGTGACAGCGATTGTGACAATGTCACTATAGCCGTCACAATCTCCAAAATCCAAAAACCTCTTGGTACACTCTTGTGTATTGTGACAACGATTGTGACACTCCATTGATGATTTCCTAGTATTATATTTCCCCAATTTTGATTTGGATGATTTTGGAGAATTTAGGTCAAAATTAGGGTTTTGGCCAAAATGGAGATTTTGATATAAAATGTTTGGGGAACTATTCTAAATGTTTGGAGGTGGATATTTATGGTTGGAGACTTAGGGATCTAGGTTTTTGGAAGATTTGGCTTGTGGATTCAAGTTTCTTCAAGGAAGCTTGAGTTGGGGTAAAATCTAGATTTAGCCAAAATCTAGCGAGGTAAGTTGAAGTTGATTTATGAAAACGTTGTACATGCCAAAATGTCCATTTTAAAGTGTCTATGTATTTTACATGAAATTATCAAGGTTTGGGTCATTTAATGGGTTTTGATTATTTGAAGTGTTTAGCTTTATAAAACTTGTAAAACACTCATGTTTGGGATTTTTGAGCATTTTGATAAATAAATCATAAGTGTAAGTATTTTAATGATTTATCTTATGAATGAAGATCTTTTGGTATAAACGCGCTTTTAGTGTGTGTTTGGAGAAATGTTTGTTCTTGTGTTATGAGACGTTTTGAAAGAATAAATGGTGTAAATTCATTTGGAAAAAGGTTTGTCTCAACCAATGATGAGTTTTGGGTTAATCATACTTTTGGTCGTTGTGTTTGCATAACGGTTGGCTAAATGTGTTTTAATGTTTACACTGGCTTTTATTGTACAATAAAGTAAATTGGGGAGCTTTAGCTCGTTTTGACTAAAATGAGTCTTAAGGACATTCGTCCAGTTTTAATAGCCCGTTGTGAAGTTTTGAGTATGATGGCGGTTATTGTGCATCATTTGAGAATTACATGTTTTGAGTGTGTAGGTCATTCAATTGGAGTCATGTATTGTTATAGACTGTAATGTAATGGATCCATAGGCATATGAGTCGGTCTTTAATATTTTAAAAAGGGTTATTATTTCATGTTGGGACCAAGATTAGTCATAGGGTCATCGAGGGCCTCATGATGCCATTGACTCCGTAATGTAATTTCTGAGTCTGTTTTTACGGGATAGTCATTTCCCATTTGTAGCTAGTTGAGACATTGGGTCCTTGGGGGAAACTTGGTACGGTTATGTGGAGCCGGATACTAGTCATGGGTCGTAAATGTAATCCTAGTGAATGAGCATGATTAGGATCCTCGGGTGCCCTCATCCACATCTTAGTACGAGTCGGGGAGCTCGTGGCCATGGGTTCTAGTATGGTGAGCTCAATAACTTGGGAAGTGGCATACTTTTGTATTCCGCCACTAACCATGGAAAACGGGTCTCCCCTGTCACTGAAAGGTGTTGTTTTGGGTATTTAGTTTTATCCTTGTTTTCGGTGACGTTTTATATATATATATATATATATATATATATATATGGATTTTATTCATGATTTATGGGTTGAGTATTATGCCCCATCCGTGTTTTGGGTGTTTCGAGAAATATAGTTTTATCCACGTTTTAAAGATTGAGGGTTCGATTTCTATTCACGTTTTGAGTGAGTTTTGGGTTGAAACTAATTTATGAAAGAACGTTTTATATCGGGATATTCGTCCCTAAAATAGTTTGGGATGGAAACTGTTTATATTGGTTTTCCTGCGCTTAAATGCATATTATTGGAAAACGAGTCGTTTTCAGCATAGCATTTTGAAAGGTTATGATTTAAATTGTATTATTCCTCTTTAACGATATATTTACTCGTGTTGAAAACTCTTGAACTCACTAGGCGTTAGCCTAACCTTTTCATTTGTCGGCATGTGCATCAGGTTCCGTTCGGGTTAGTCCTAGTAACACTTTGTAAAGAGAGGAGTGCTAGTTGCGTGATCGAGGAGTGCTTAGCTTGTTAAAGTCTTCGGCATTTGTTTTGGGAAGAGAAACTTGTGTTTAGGGTTGAGTAACACCCTACTTCGGTTTAGTCTTTGTATATTATTAGAGTTTATATTTGTTTAGGTTAGTTATAAAATTTTTATCTCGAAGTATTCGGAGTTTTGAACTGTAGGAGGAAGTTTTGTTCCTTATTCTGATGTTATATCGAAATTTTTAATTAGTTGCTCTTACCAAATTTGAGGGTGTTACAGTAGGCTAGACGCCCCAACATCCATCTCATTCCCACTCTTAGTCCGACCATCAGACGTGGACTTGTTTTGACGAACCAACAATGCTTGTAGGGTCTCCTGCAGCTTGCCCATTACAGTGGTAAACTTCTCTTCGGTTACAAAAGCTTGAGTGTTGCCTCGACCATGACCCCTACCTCTCCCAGTCGTTAAACTCTCTTGTTGCGGAAACTCTTGCTCACCCGGAACCTCCACGCTTCTTGCCCGACGGGTAACGCGAGTTTTCTTCCGACGCCGTGTTCCCACAGTAGCCTCCTCAACCTAAGTGGTAGCTCGTTGTGGTGTTCTCCCCCTTCTCCTACCGCGACCCCTCTCTCTCCCTCTAGTGGCCGCTTGCCTCAGAGGGTCGGTTGGTCCATCCACTTGAACCTCGTTCACCGGAATATTCTCCGTAACTGAGCTACTCCTCAATGATCGTTCAGACATTTTGCTGACTGAAATGACACATAAAAACAAAGTTGAACCGACAGTTCCAGCATAATAAAACAAAATAAGCACATGCATGTACCTGTAAATTCACAATTACACTGCCAGATGTTATTCCAAATTAACCTTACATGATAGTCCTCACTACCCTATTACTCATATCCCCGTCGGGATCTCTCCTAAGTCCTTCCTAGTTCTCAGTTGTGCCTCCTAATCCCATCGTTTAATTTTAGGCCCGTCCGGTCACCTAAATCCCTTACTGATACCAACTGTAACAAACCACACTTTCCAAGACACCAAAACTACAATTTTCATAGATAAACGCCAAACGACCCAAAAGTAACAAGTCAAACAAACGAGTTACAATGCTAAGGTTCGGGGAAAAATAACTGAATTAGAGCTAAGAAAGTTAAAACATAAATCTATCTGGGAAACTCTAACATAATTTATCAAAATTATAAAGTCTCTTCTAAAGCAAGCTCCAAGCTCACATCCTACTTTTGCCCTTACACGAGCTCTCGACTACTTGCTTACCTATAAAGGTTTTTAAATTTGAAAAGTGAGGGTTAGACCATAAGGTCTAGTGAGATCCCTCGTACCACCAACATCACACCACAAATATCAACAGAAAAGAGTTTATATGCATTTATAAACAGTCGCACTTTAAGCAAGATAAATACACACATAATATATGTTGATGGCCCACGTTATTGTCACGCACACACTTGTGACAACGTGTTAGGGCACACGCCCACCCCTTCATTAAACATATGAAATGGATTCATATATTAAGTATGGGACACGCTCCCCATATGAACAAAATAAGCCATCGCATACCCCCACCCCCACAGAACCCACCTTTAACAATGACACCCCTTTTCGTGCATATTAGAAACAACGTAAAAATATGTTATTCAAACATCAATGCATATATTAAAGTTCATACGCCATCTTCTGGGCCAATCGGACACTCACATCCGGGTTTCGACCACATCCAGATACCAACCTCCGAGTTTCGGCCTCACCCGGATCCTTTTTAAAATCCGGTAACGGCGCAACCGGGTTCCCGCGTCCTGCTTTTCCATGACCGAAAAGTGGCACAACCGGGATCTCATGTCCGGGTTTCCCACGTTCGAGAAGTGGTGCGACCGGTTTCCTGCATCCGGGTTTCCCTTTATGCCCGATCACACCCGGGGTTTTCCTCTTCCTGGGTTCTAACTTATTCGGATACCACACGGCCGGACTTCAACCCTTTAGTGGGTTTCACTCTCTTCCGGGTTCCTACCACCCAGATTTGTGCGATTCTCGTGTACGAGGTATCTGTACGAAGAGTTCCATTGTGTTACTTCCCAACTCCAATCTAGTCTATCTCAGTTTAATTTTTAAATCTTTAAATTGGAATACAATAACATTCTTATTTCCATCCTACACTAATAAATCAATAACTCAATAATCAAACTACAAACCCAAAAATTTGAGGTTATCAATCACTAAAACCACCATAATCAAACCACCAAATCTCAAAGATTTTAAAGAGGATAAAGGAGGGAATGATTACCTTGATGGAGATGAAACACCACACATACTAATTGCCTTCCAATTCCAAGCTTCTTGAAGAATTATTGCAAGAGTTCTCCACACTTTCTCTCTAGCCGCCTCCAACACTGTTAAGGAAAGAATGAGGGTTTTAGGGGTCTTAACCCTCTTTTCCCTTAGTCACACCAAGGCCCTCAAACTTTCACTTTTCACACAACACCCACTAAACTTTAATTTGTTTACAATATGAACACAGCTTATGAGCACCGACTAATCCTTTGGGCGATCACGAATGACTTGAAGTCACGCAAATAAACCTCCTTGACTACAAGGGCTTTGACAGTTTCAAGATTCAAACCAGGGGAAGATGAAATTTCCAATACATCGCTTTAGTTCTTACTAATGTGTTATATCCTAAGTGATTTCTTTACATCATTTTTGCGTAACTATAATTCAAATTAACATGTTAAAATAGTTAATAGATTAAATAAACCTTTTGATCATTTATATTTATAAAACTTTGAGTCAGTTGGATGAGAAATAGTGTATTGTTGGGATTATGATAAATTAAATACTTAACTGATAATACAATTTAAATACATGTAACCAACATCCTTTTAATATCATGTGTTCGAAAAAAATATAGATTTAAATATCTTTTCAATATCATGAATCATATAAATGGCTTGAGCTTCATCTCGATCGAGATCTACTAGAACTATGTGAGGTTGTTGCTTGTTCAAGCTCAAAAGCCTCTTTAGACATGTATTTCTTTAAAGTTGGATTGTTACGAATAATTCATTTGCAACAATTATGAATTTAACTGAATTAAATATTTGGATGTAGGTCTTGTTCACAACTCGTCTCACATTAATGAAAATTAAGTAAGATTTGTGAGCTCGTTTAAATGGGGTGGGAGTTGTGACAAGTTATCCCGAATGAATAAAATATACGATTTATATATGATCTCCTTGTAAGTCTCAAATTATGTGTTACCAGTAATATTCACTAAGGTTTAAGTTGATTTGCATGTTATTATGTTAGCTTGTTGCTTTGGGATTGAACGTTACAAGTGGTATCAGGGTTGGTCTTTGTTCCATCGGGATGGTCAGGCAAACTTTATTGAGCACAACAAGTCCTTGAGTGAGAGTATTTGTAATATTTTTGATGAATCTCACATCGCCGATGAACATGGAGGATTTTGGATAGGCGTGACATCATGAACGTTAAAATTTTTAAGTGGGGAAGTTCGTGATAGGTCGTTTGACATCAATAGAAAGGGAGATTTGTGAGCTCATTAATTAAGTGAGCTGGGGGTTGTGACAACCTCTCCCACTCGCCGGTAAACATGGTAACCAAATACCTAAAAAAACTGAATATCTTAATAAACAATTATGGATTTCATACGAAAGCATCGTCCCTACGAAGCAAACAATTTATGGAAAAAGGAAAAAAAAACTCAACTCAAGAAATGACATGAACAGTTTCACATACTGCTTACAATTGCATCATCAGAACACACTGAAACTTGAAGCATGAACACATATTCACATATTGTTTAGCACTGCATCATCAAATACTATTTATACCCATGAACCATGAAAGGGAATTCATAAGAGCTTACAGTTACATCATCACAACACCCTGACACTTATAGCATGAATAGAGATTCACAAATTGTTTAGAATTGCATCATCCCATACTATTTACACCCATGAACCATGAAAGGGACTTCATAGGATTCAATAGCATACTATTAAATGCGTTGTAACTCATAAGCTACCTACATATTCATCGAATTAAATACCTGGTTCATCTTCTCCGTCACATAGACCATCTCCATCGTTCAAATTTGTTGTATCATGACCTGATTCATCCCTTCATGAGCATCTGCGACATCATTAACATTCGCAACATCATTAGTCACAAACCTAGAAAATGAACCAAACATAACACCGCTAGCGACAACTTCTTTCACAACTGGTTCACAGTTACTGTCTACATCGTTGAAATCTACTGCATTAATAGGTTCATGAACGGTAGTACGACCAGCATCCGTAAACCCAGAAAATGAACCAAACGTAAAATCATTGTCGAAAACTCCTTGCAAGAAAGGTTCTTTGTCTTTGTCAGTACGCTCCATCAAGAATCGGAAACCCTCACTGATGACAACCCAATGCTTCATAACCTTCATTGACCACTTTATGACCATCGTTCAATCCAGATATAAGCAACTCAGTGAATGATACAAACCTTTCACCACCATCGACAACTCCTTTCATTGGATCAGAAACATAACAAGAAGGGTTAAGATCATTGCCATCACATGTATTACTGTGATTCCTGACTTCATTATGAACTTCATCTACAAAGTACAAACCCATAAATCGATCCAAAAACCAACGTACGACCTACTCCCTCGTTCATTGACGACGCTTTACCTTTAACGTTAGGGTTCATTACGATAATCAATAGCTTCACGATTTCACGATGATGAATTTAACAGAAAATCATTGGCTTAATAATGAAAAAAGTGGCCGCATATAATTGATAAAACCAAAATTTCGAAAAGATGAAAAAAAAATATTTTAAGATAATTATCAAAATTAACTGTATAAAATTCATTAATGATAATCCCTATATTTTAGGAAACCGTATGACATGCTTAATTAAATAAAAAAACAAGAAAACAAACACATTACCTAAACTACCCTCGTGTTTAGAAACCAAATTAATATATCAATCTACTTAAGAACTAAATTGATGGCTAAGATGTAGTTTGCAAGGTTTGCCACCTTTTGGTGCTTTGCAAAATATCCATCGTCTATATATATATATATATATATATATATATATAGTGAAAGGATATTTTGCAACCCTAAAAAAGGTTGCAACTCTTGCAACCTACATCTTAACCGTTGGATTTATAATCGACGGTTATTTTATTTTTATTTTTCTGTTTTTTTAATTAAAAATATTGGGCCCCATATCTATTGTAACCGCCGATCATGAATCCGACGGTTAAGATATGGGTTGCAAGGTTTGCAACCTTTTTAAGGGTTGCAAATGAAACAACCCCTATATATATATATATATATATATATATATATATATATATATATATATATATATATATATATATATATATATATATATATATATATATATATGGGTTAAATCTAGTGAGGACCAAAAAAATGTTAAGAACTTGAGGAGTAATCTAATCCATTGATTAGAATAAATCAATGGTCATTAAAAAAAAAGGCTCATTTGTAATAAAAGCAAAAAGTAAGGGTATTATTGACAAATTGTAAGGAGCTTTGAGGGGTATAATAGGTATTCAGTTATTAAATTCAAATAAATAAAAAACTGGACTCCAAAATAACATTAAAAACAGAATAATCTTTCTCCTAATTCATCTTTTTCATCTAAACTTCATCAGTCTTCTTCATCTCCATTAATATTCATCATCGGAGACTTTGATTCCTCAATCGACGATGAAGAATCCTTCTTCGATTTCGTGTTCACTAACCCAGACGATGAGAATGATCACTATTTTGCCGACTCTCCCTCTCTCAACTTCTTCGGCGGTTTCCATGTTGACGCCGATCATTCAAACTCCAGTTTCATATTTCATCAAATAGTTTGAGGGTAGGGGTTGTCTTTGTGTCATTTCATCAAACAGTTTGAGGGCCTCATCAGGCTTAGTAATCTTTTCAAACATGGATGTAGGATGATGATTAGAAGCTGAATCAGAATGAAAGGGATGTAGAATTGTTTGGATTCCAAAAGTTGGTTGTAAAAGTAAGAAAGGATTTTTGAAAGGAGCAGTGAAGGTACCTTTGAAGGAACCAACAATGGGCATGACAACCATCATCATTTTCATCTGCAACTGCGAATGTGAAGCAAGGAAGATGGAATCCACCAACAATTTTTCATGACGTAACTTATTCAATTGAAGTATTAATATTTCAAAATTTTTATTAGAGTGAATTTTAGATTTGGTCCACGTGTTTTAATAACCTTTTTTATCGTTATTCTTGATTAATATCACAATTCTTGTTTTTAGGGTTTTTTCAAGATTGGAAGTATCTTTCTAGATTTGGGGTTTTTTGTGTTTGATTTTCAAATCTGGTGAATTTATATGTTTCATATGGTGAATTTGTGTGTTTCATATGGTGAATCAATGTGTTTCATATTTTGAATCTGTATGTTTCATCTGGAAAATTATTGTGTTTCATCTGATGAATCAGTGTGTTTCATCTGATGAATCAGTGTGTTTCATCTGCTGAATATATTCGTGTGTTTCATATGGTGAATTTGTGTAACCAAAATGACAATTATGTCCTTTTCATGTGGTGAAACAGTTTTCAATTAAAATCATAGGATCACAACCAAATTACGGCTTAGATCGGTTCTCATGGTTTACAACCTTTTTGTGGTTCTCATTTGATTATCGTCCTATATATATATATATATATATAGGGTTGTTTTCTTTTGCAACCTTAGTATTTTGTACAAACTATGCAACCTAATCTACACCATCCAAATATTTCATCAAAGGCTGGGATTAAATCAGCAGGAAAATTAGGCATTAATATTTTTTTTATTCATTTAATTGACTCGTTAAAGGGCAATATCAGAATAAAAATTCATGTTTCATGTTTCAATTTGGGAACAAATTCTCCAGAAATCATTGCTTCCGAAAGTACCTTCGGCGAAAACGAATCGGCTAACGATTGAGCAAATCACCAAAAATGCAGAGAGTAATCCAGTATTTTCATACCATTTAGAGAAGATTTCATTCCCAGATAACTAGCGATGCATCCCAATCGAGGTTTCTTTTCTATTATATTTATCGCCTAAACATTCACAAGATTGTACATTTACTAAAAGGTTTGTAGTTGATTCTACAGTTCGTAAGCCCAGCCAACATATACTGATGAAGACAACCTTCTTCAGGTTCAAGAGCATGCCAGAAAACCCAGTCTTGCTCGATGAAGAAGATAGTGATGATTTCACTTAACAACAACCATTGCAACGAAGAACAAGAAAGAATAGGGCCGACACTGAGTCAAGCCCGACAACGGAAGGTATGGAATGCAATGTGGTTTCTTAATGATTACTAAATCTTTGATCGAGTATGTTGTCTAAATTAACTATTTTAAGGTTATGAAAATTCCTGATTCGTTTAGGGTTTCATTAAGTAACAAAGGGATAATCGTATTCATGAACGCCGTATTCAATATTAGGGTTCATATCCCTAAAATATGTTAGGGTTTCATATATTCACGATAAAGTATTTCAGAGTTTGAAAAATTCATGAAGATATGTGTCACTAGATTAAATGTTATTGATTCATGAATATTGTGTTCATGATTATGTAGTGGACAGATTGTGTTCATATAGCCAAACATCATGATACCAATATTATTCATACAAATTGTTTTAATGTGCACTGTTTGTCCCATATTACCTCTTTCTATGTATCCATCACATGGTTATTCTAGTATACATTGTGTCAATTTTTGAAGAGTAAAGTTGTACAGTAATCAAGAACAAGGCATTGTCCATGTTGGTTTTACCCATTATGCCCAGTTTACATCCTACACCTAATTGGTTCAATTTTATGTAGACATTTATTATGATTCATTTTGATATGGTTTCATTAATCACAGAGAATGATTCAATAAGCACTATTTGTCCCATATGCCTGTTTTTATGTATTCATCCCATGGTAATTTTACTATAAACTGTGGCATCTATTGAAGAGTAAAACTTTACAATAACCATGAACAAGACATTGATAATGATGGTTTTACCAAAGGTGTCTAATTTACAACTTACACATATATGGTTCAATTTTATGTAGTCACATATTAGGATTCATTTTGATATGGTTTTCATTACAGTGAGTGAGTTCAACTATATTTATTAGGATTATGGTATCATGATGTTTGGCTTCATGAACAAAATATGTCCACCTCATATTCATGAACACAATATTCATGAATGAGTAACCTTTTGTTCTAATGAATCATACAGACTAAATGCATGACCCCTTCATGATTATGCCAGCTTAAAACAAAACAATTCAGTTTGCAAAATATGTCCCCAACATATTCATGAACACAATATTCATGAATAACTTTTTGTTACAATGAATCATACAGACTAAATGCATGACCCCTTCGGTAGCGTTTGCTACGCAGACATGATTGGACGGGACTAGACAGGACTGGACAGGACAGAACAAGAGGCTAGGACATGATTGGACTGGATAGGACAAGACAAGACAAATGTATGTCTTGTGTTTGGTATGGCTAGGACTGGTTAGGATAGGACTGGAAAAATTTCCCTAAAAGTTTTTTTGATGATTTTATATATCATATAATAGTTATAAATAACACAAATAAAGTATATCTTTAAATAATTTAATTAAAAAAACTTTTTTATTTTTTAAACGATTTTCATACATATAAATACATAGAAAAACAAGGGTAGAAAATTTGAATGAAGAATCTGAAATAATTGATGGTAGTTCGAAAAAAATCTGATTCATATAAAGAAAATATAATATTTGATTCAATTTGGAATATCTTAATGAATTGGCGGATGCATAGTTGCAACGACAGGTAAAGATAAATGCGATGGGTGGCCAGTGAAGGACGGTAGTTGTGAAGAACGTGAAAGATAGTGGATGGTGGTGGTGCAGGTGGTTGTTATGGTTGATGTGGTGGAGGTATAGGTGGCCGACGATGGTAGTGGTGGTGGCGGTGGACAGGGGTAATAGAGGTTATTGTAGTGGAGGAAGAGGCGGAGGTCACCGACGGTAGTTGGCGGTAAGCGTCGGTGGTGGCGGCGGCAATAGGTGGCGGTGATCGGTGGAGGTGGCGATAGGTGGTGGTTGTGGATGTGGTGGAGGAGTTGTAGTAGTGGAGGAAGAGGTGGAAGTGGTCGACGATGGTTGGTGGTGGCTACCGGTAGCCGTTGATGGTAGTGGCGGCCAAAGGTGGTGGTGATCGGTGTTAGTGGAGGTGATCGACAATGGTAGTGGTGGTGGCGATGGCCGATGGTTGTGGAAGTGATGGATGAGGTTCTTATGGTGGAGAAATAGGTAGAGGTGGCCGATGGTGGTTGGCGGTGGCTACTGGTGGCCGCCGATGGTGGTAATGGCGGCGATGGGTAGTGGTGACCTTTAAGACTAATATTGTTGGATCATAAATTGTATTCAAGATTAAAGTTAAATTAGAGGGTCTAAACTGTATTTATTTGATAGTTAAAGTTAGAGGGTTTATTATGTAATAGATTAATAGTTATTAGCTATTGGGCCTCAAGCCCATAAGCCCATTAGGCCTTTTAGCCTAGGTATTTAATGTTTTATTATTTCAGTTTTGGGGTTAACCTTGAAAGAACTCTGATAATATTCTAGTAAATAGCCGTACGTATTCTCTGTATTCAAGGGTATCAAGAACACTCAAGGGTTTCATTATTTATTCAAGGGATTGGTATGTTACTCTGATTTATATATCTTTTGATTATTATTGTGTTGCTTGATTACTTGATTGATTATTTACCAAGTAGATAAATTTGGGATAACAAGTGGTATCAGAGCAGGTCACGGGTTCGAATCCCATGGAGTGCATTTAAATGTCAAAGGCATGTTGTGCAGCCATTGACTTCTAGCGAAGATCTTGTTAGTGGTGGCAGATGCTTGGGGGGGGGGGGCTTGTTGGGTCATTGACCAGCATCTTCCTAAATCGAAACGTGGCGCTGGTTGCTATGCTATAAGGAAATAAAGTTGCACCTTCTCCATCAGCAATTGCTTTTGGCGTAGTGGTAAGCGCTTGAGGACAAAGCTTCTATTCAATCTCGAATAGAACCAGCTTCTCAAGGATCCACTTCTTCTAACTCTAACTCTACTTCATCTGAGTTAGATTTATTGTTTATTGATGCCTTTAATGATATATGTGCAGATTTTGAAAAAGGCATATCAACATCAATAACAAGTGGTATAAGAGCCTAAAGAATCAAAAAAAAAATTGAAGTTACTATTCATCGAAGCTACTGTTCATCGAATTTTTTTTCATCTGATTTCATGAATCTATGTGCGTTTATGTTTAAGATTGATCTGATTAGGTGTGTTTTGCGTTACTGAACACTATCTGATTGATTAAATGCATTAGAAAGTATCAAGTGATTGAATTTGTGATTTTGAGTTTTCTGGGTTCAAAGAGAGTCGACACTGTGTTCTTCATAATCGATGCATGAAAATTGAAATTAATCTTTGATTTTGATTGAATACTGATCGATACTTGTTTCTGGACACAAAGGTGTAATTTATGCATTCAATTTCTGGGTTAAAGTGATTTTTTGTGTTGAGTATTGTTGTTGTTCATCGACGTTCTGGGCTGTTTAATAAGAACATACCGGTCGAAACAAGTTTACCGGTCACAGGCACATTACCGGTCGAACAATATATCGGTCTAAGACACTATCGGTCCATACCTTTGTATCGGTCAAAGCCTATATCGGTCTAGTCCATTACAGGTCGAATACCCTTTACCGATCCTTAGCAGTATCGGTCTATCACTATACCGGCCGAATTCACCATATCGGTCCATTCTCAATACCGGTCGATCGAATCATATCGGTCAAACACCTTGTATCGGTCGAAGACCAATACCGGTCAAAGCACTCTATCGGTCGTGTAGTATACCGGTCTTTACAAGTTCCCGGTCAAACTCTCTACCGGTCTTTACAAGTTCCCAGTCGAACTCTCTACCGGTCTTTACAAGTCCTCGGTCGACTCAATACCGGTCGAAGCACATCCTTGGTCGATTTTTGCAAACTGTAATAGGGCATCTAAATGTCAAAAAAATTTCTCTAGGGGAGCTGCCCCCATACCCCCGCAAGGGCGTTGCCCCTTGACCCCACCCGCGTGCTAAGTCTGCGAAGGGGGACAAAGTTTTGTTCGTGATCAAAATCTTTGTGGATTTTACTGTGCCAGTACTGCATTTAATTATTTGTGGGAATTCATTTTTCTGAAATTTTTTTAGTGTAGTTATTATCCTATACTTGATTCTAACGATCTCATCTAGTTGGTTGTCTTGATACAGAAAAGTTTGATTACTAACCGTACAACTAGTATGTCGAATCAGATGAATATATCTGCAGGTTACAGCCTTGATTTTAGCAACATGACTCTTTCTGAAGTAAAAGAAAAGGCTAAACATCTTGATAGACAGTTGTCAAGATATACGGACAGGGCTGATGATTGTGAAAGGGAGATTACAAAGCTCAAATCCGAGATGTTACCTCTTGAAGCTGAGATTGAAAATCTAAAAATTCAGAACTCATCTCTTCTTATTCAGATCAATGCTTTAAAAGACAATACAAAAGATTCTGATTCTATAATTGATCTTGCAGGAATAATTGCGTCTAAAGAAAAAGAGATCTTAGACCTTCAAGCAAAGTTGAAAAGATCTGAGTCCAGCTCTACATGGTCTAAGAAGGATGCAATGCAAAGAGAACTTGAGGAGCTTAGAAGGAGTACAAGTGTTGCAAGAGATACTAGTGAAGGACTTAGAAAGACAAATTCTCAAGTCTTTGCAGAAAGAGATAAATTGAAAGATAAAGTTCTCAGTCTTGAGGTTGAGATTGAAAAGCTGAAAGAAAAGGCAACCCAAGACAGAGGCAATACAACAACTCAAGATGAAATGGTAAAGTTTGAGAAAGAAAGAAAAGAATTTGCCAAGAAATTTTCTGATTTCTCCAGAAAAGCCTTCGAAGAAAAGAAATATTTAGAGTTTAGATGTGTTAAGCTTTCTCAACAAGTTTCAGACTTTGAGAAGGTTATCATTCTAGAGAGAGAAAAGGCTGAGAATGAAAAGAAGAAAGCTGAGCTGAAGGATATAAATACAGACTGTTCTGAAGAAAATAAAATATTTGAGACCGAGATAGCCAAGCTGACAGGAAAGCTATCTGAATTTTCAACAAACATCATGAAGGAGAAGAATGCAAAATTTGAGATGCATAAGAAGTTTGATCTGATTGAAAAGGAAAGAAACAGTTTGTCTTCAAAGATAAAGGAACTTGAAGAGATCGTATTCAAGGTGAAGCTGACTGAGCACAAGACGCAAGAGTCAATAGCTCAATCACCGAGAGATGATCTAGTTGATTCAAACAGTTCATTAAAAACAACTTCAAGTTCACATTTTTCAAATGTTTTCTATAATCCTTTCTGTGCTTCAGATGATAGTCTTACTTCTAATTCTACTAATCAGATTCGTCCTTCTAACCTTTTCTATGACAAAAATGTTGATGGTTCAGGTAACTTAAAGAAGAACAAGTCTCAAAAGAAAAGCGTCTGAAGAAGGGATAATGTGAAAGACAAAGTTAATTGGATCTGGAGAGTTAAAGGATCCTCGGAGGAGAAGAAGAAAGAAGAATCATTTGTGCATACATCAAATGATAAATGGAACTATGCTACATAAGGTAAAACTTTTGGCAAACCTGATCTGGTTTACACAATCCATCAATTGATCAGGTTAGCATAAAAGAAAATTAGTTGTTCCTACTGTGGCTCAAATGATTTTGTAAGAAAAGATTATGTGAATAACTGGTATGGTTCTTACTTCATATCTCCCACTAGAATTGCAACTAACCCATTAGGACCCAAATACCAGTGGGTACCAAAAGCTAAATTTGTGTTGCAGGCACCCAAAGTTTAAGGGGGAGAAAGAACAATGGCTTTTGAACAAATCAGTTCAAAACCTGGACTTAATTTTCAAAATGAAGGCTTCTAAGTAAATCAACTTAGAACCCGTACCTCAACGGAGTATGGCTTCTAATCACATCGGATTAGAACCCGCACTTCAGTGCTTTATTTTTCTGCCTAAAAAAAATTATCAGTTAAGGGGGAGAATATCTGTGATTTTAACAGATTTTTGGATACTTAAATGCTTATCTGACCGTGTGTTCTTAAAGATAAATACTTGCGTTTTATCTTGTCAATATACTTTGTCAAGTATTCATACACATAACGGTTCATAACATTCTATTTGACTTTGTTATTACCATGTATCAAAATTTAAATCTTTCTATGGTAATACTCACGTTCTTTGTATTCACTGTTGATTGAATCAAATGTCATTTCATGTGCGTTCATTGAAAATATGTTTATATATTGTTCATATAAACAACATTCGTTTTTGATTCTCCAAAATATTATTCTTCATGATAAAATGATATGAGCTTAATTGTCAAATTCTTTTAATTTGAGAGGGAGAATTGCATCGTCAAACATAACTGTTTTGACCTCTCCGAATATTATATTCTTCATGTAACAAGTGGTATTTGTGCTTACATGTACAAAAAAAAGCTTGTTGAACACTATGTTATTTTAGGAAAATACATGGGATTCAGTGTGAGAACTTATCAGAACTTCCATGGATTCACGATAACCAGTGTTTCCTTCCCAGGAAGTATTCCCTGAGTGATTGAGGGGAGAAGGGTCAAAAGAATTGAGTGATGGTGTGTGAAGAGGTAAAATGGAAAAGAGAGATTGAGTGATGGTGTGTGAAGAGGTAAAATGGAAAGAGGGTGAGAGAACAGAGTAAAAGAATATTAAACTCTGCACCAAATTCTTTCTGAGTCGGGCAGCCACATAATCTGATTGGTTCACATTCTTTGGTGACCATCATTGAAAAAGGCAACTAACCCATGCCATCTCTTGCATACAACCCGACCAGCAACTCATTCTTTTCTCAAAAAGAGAATGTATCACATTTTCTGGGGAAGCAACACATACGCTATTGGTTCTTCATTTGGAAGATACTAATATTGAAAAAGAAGGAATGTTGCCCCACCTTCAAACCCTTTCTCATGCACATTGAGTCTTTGTATAATTTGTTGTTGTCTCAACAAGTTTACATATTTTGAGCCTATATTGAAAAGCAATCATCTATGCTTAAATTGTTTTTTCATACACATGCACGAACATACAGAAATTTGTTTTCTGTCAGAACGTTCATAGATAACCAAGTGTTATTCGATGATTGAATGGAAGACCTGGGGAGTCAACATCAAACCAGCTCCTTATATAGTAACTTTGTGTTACCCAGTGACTTTATGTCATTGACAGGCATTCTAACTGAGTCATTTGTTGATTCAGGGTTACAACTCTTAAACTGTTTGAATTTGCAAAGATTTAAACGGTTACAATTGACTATTTTTATCTGAAAAGATTGAAATAATCACTCTTTCCATCTGGGAAGACTGCTCTTATTTCCATACAGGGCTCATTACATGAAGACTGTGCTTACGTGATCATACACAATGGGGGAGATTGTCTTGAAAAGGGGGAGATTGTTTTGCAAAGTTTTGATGATGATGATTCTCACCACTCATCAAAAAGGGGG
This sequence comes from Arctium minus, assembly GCA_954870635.1. Lineage (NCBI taxonomy): Eukaryota > Viridiplantae > Streptophyta > Magnoliopsida > Asterales > Asteraceae > Arctium > Arctium minus. Next base: position 152,684,236 of record OX941081.1, read on the forward strand.
AGAAGATACAAAAAGGGAGAATTATCAAAGAAGGAGAATATAATCTGAAGACTGCTGAAGTTTTGAAGCTATCAACGACATATCTGAAGAAAAGTGAAGACAAGTGAAGACCCGAAGACAATTGCAAATTTTTTTAATCTTGAATCCAAAGGGGGAGATTGTTGGATCATAAATTGTATTCAAGATTAAAGTTAAATTAGAGGGTCTAAACTGTATTTATTTGATAGTTAAAGTTAGAGGGTTTATTATATAATAGATTAATAGTTATTAGCTATTGGGCCTCAAGCCCATAAGCCCATTAGGCCTTTTAGCCTAGGTATTTAATGTTTTATTATTTCAGTTTTAGGGTTAACCTTGAAAGAACTCTGATAATATTCTAGTAAATAGCCGTACGTATTCTCTGTATTCAAGGGTATCAAGAACACTCAAGGGTTTCATTGTTTATTCAAGGGATTAGTATGTTACTCTGATTTATATATCTTTTGATTATTATTGTGTTGTTTGATTACTTGATTGATTATTTACCAACTAGATAAATCTGGGATAACAAATACCATATTAGGATTATACATCAAATAGCGGTAAATCAATGATTTTTAGTTTCTGTCTCACTTTTCTCCCATGTTGTTCCATCTATTTTGGTGGAACAAGAAAATACCATTTTTTGTCCCACCTTGTCCATTCTCTGTCCCTGTCCCATGTCGCGCCAAACATGGGACAGTGAATTTTTGTCCTGTCCCATGTCACGACAAACATGGGACAATGAGTTTTTGTATTGTCCCGTCCCATCCAGTCTGCAAACCAAACGCACCCTTCATGATTATGCTAACATAAAACAAAACAATTCACTTTGAAATGGATCTGCCATTTACAGAAAATGGATCTGCCTAATGTTTCTGCCTAATAGTAATTCAACTGCCATTTACAGGAAATGGATCTGCTTCAGTTGTGGTACTTGGGACAGACTTAACAATGTCATCTCGAAGAGGCAGAAAGAGAAAAGGTAATATGTTAATGCAAATAAGCCTATAAATGTTGAATTAATTCTTTTATGAAATAATGAATCATATGCACAATTAATGAAAAAATTATGAATCTAACAGACACCAGTGGGGAGTTTGCTGGAAAAAATGTTTCTGGTAAGCATATTCCATATTCAAACATAAAAGCTAATAATTTTCTGGATTCACTTCTTTCATATATTGATTACATGATGCATATAAGGTATGGAAACATTAATGAAAGACTTATCCATGGAAGGAAAAAAAAGACCACTGATACCACTAACGGTAAGTATGATCCAACAACTACTAACCTTAGAACTTCTTAAACATGGTACTAATTTGGTAGGTATGCAGTTGGAAAGAGTGATTGCATGATGCCATCTAGTGATGAAAAGTTAAACACTGCCACGGGTAAGAATTGCATTCAAATACATATGGTTTACTTAAATTAAATAAACAACATATAATAATGAAAACAATATCTTTGGCTTTTGATTTGCAGCATCTATGTCAATTAAAGAAGTGATGAAGAAAGAAGTTCTGCCTCCCATTACCAAAGTTGTGTTGAGTGAAAAGTCACAGGGGGATACACCAAAAATCTGCATTGAGGTAGGAAGTTCATCGAGGGTAACGAGGAGTCAGGGAAAAAGAAACAAACCGAAATTGATATCACAGCGACGAAGGGTAAACATCGTTTCCCGTCAATGGCTGCATGCAAAAACGCATGTACTCAACATTATAAACAAACTAAAATTGTTTTTTTACTTCAGTAATAAAATCATTGTTTTGAGAATGTAATATATTGGATATGAACATGTTATCAAGGAGAAGGTTCGAATATGAGCACCAAAAGAAGCATGAGCCCACTGGAACGGGAAACACAGAACAACGGTAAAAGGCACGGTCGAATGGAGGAGGGTTCATCCACTTCTAGAAGGATTAAAGTTCGTGTGCTAAGGACAAGAACCTCACCATTCACATTACACGACACAATATCAACACTAAATGTTTACCAGAAGAAAGCATTGACTGAGATGGGATTGGATTCACTTTTAAAGATGACAATAGAGGGTGTGCCATCGAAACTAGGATTTTTCGTTGTAGATAAGTTTGACCCTTCCTCAATGGTGATAAAATGCACAAAAGGGGTGATACCGATAACAGTTGCTTCAATTCATCACACAATGCCTTAAGTGTGGGAGGGCATCCTATCCGTATCCCTTCACATGGTCGTTCTATCACGAAGTTGGCAGCGGGAGAGGGGCGAGAGCTCGGAAAAAAAATGATTAGTTTCATCTATATAAATGGATCATTCTCAATTGTCCAATTTTATCTTTCCTGGTAATAAGGAAAGGCCTTTCCTTATCACGACCGCTCGGGCTACTAAATGGTGGAGTAGACATATTGGGCGAGAGGGACGTTGATATGGATAACAATGTCACAACCGTATGGAAAGAGCAGTTCAAGAAGAAAAAGATGCGTCCAAAAGATGTTATGAATCTCATCTTGCAACCAGATGATTCAGGTTTACGTTTTAAAATGAATTTTCTTGTTATATTTGTAAACTTGATGGTTGAGTGTAACAGCATGGGCACGTGCAATTTGACAATTCTGTCAAAGATAAGGAGTGAATTAATGATACCAACCATCAACTGGTGCAAGTTTATTTATGATAAGTTAAAAACCAGCAAGCAACGGTGGAGGCGAGACAACGACTTATGTTTCTACGCCGGTCCATTAACGTACCTAACGGTAATTCTCAATTACATAATATGCGACTTTAATCTACTTTTACACATCATTCACTAAGGTTTCATTCATTCTGTTCTTTTAAAAGCTACTATACGTCGACTCAACCATAAGCGACAGAGTAGAGGTGCATAAATCAGGACCATCTATATCATATTGGACAATTGGTTTGCTAAAGAAGAGTGAGTCAACCGAACTGGAGGATGGAGGGTTTGGTCTACTGCCTTTGATCAATAGAGTGGAAACTAGAAAGGATAACACCAACGCAACCAAGATGAAGGATGGTATCGGTGATGGACAGTCGGATAATCAAGAAAAAAGAGCCAAGGTAATGATATTCACCGCATTTTTTCATTGCGTAAATTATTATCGTGTAGGACTTAATGCAACTAATTATGGGAAGAATTGAAAAAATCAAGGAGCTAAAGATAGATGCAAAATCATCTATACACAAGGGATTGGCCTATCCGAATGAACATGGTTTCAATGATTTACTAATTGAGCTTAACAGACTGTTCAAACAATCATCTGCAAGCGGTGAAAGGACACCAAAGTCACCTATGAAAAAAGGTTTCCTAAGCCCATGTACTGATATGGTCCTAAGCCAACAAATTAACGACCCTTTGGTTGTGCTCTGGGAAAGCCCTACATATGTGAGAGAGGTGGATGAGTCGATGTGAGTATCTGTTGAGAACTCGAAAGCACAAAGGTTCTTGAATGCAATAGAACCCTTGGGCTTTGATCTGGTAATAATTCAAATGAAGGACATGGAATCTAGGGAATGTACTCAATCAGGAGCTTGTGTTTCAGAGTTACAAACAGACAAGGGGAAAGCTATACTGTTTGATGAACCATCGGGACCAGCAGCTTGGGTCAATGAAACCAATGCATCCCTTCCACAATCAAGACCAGAAGATGACAAAGAAAAAGTAAAGCTAATTGATCCAAAAAAAGAAGAATGTGTGAAGGGGAGATGGGGACCAAGAAATGCATACACGACATGAAGTAGCTGGAAACATTAACAACGCTAGAGCTTCACGAAGGACTGTGAAATCAGGAGAACATCTAAAGTTCTCGTACGTGATGAGGGTCGTGGAATTCAATGTCACTTCGGAAGACAGAAAAGTTCATGAATGGGCGTTGTCCATTTTTTATGGGAAATGGTAAGTACCAAACAACACGACAATTACAACTATATCATAATCATTGTACATGATTTCTAACTTTTGCTTGATAAACCAAATTAATTATAGTGACGCAGTGTTTAGAACGAACGATTGCATACATATTCTGTGCATCGAGCTGGAAACTTTGGCAACAACAAATATGAACATTTCACCAAGTGTGGTTAACGGATGGTTTTCAATACTGAACTACGAAGAGCGATTCAGGAATAGAGATTCACCCAGGTGACTCTTCTTCTCAATAGAAGTGATGTTAAGGCAAAAAATTTCAATTAATTAACACATACAAACAATATAAAACAATTACATATGTAACAAAAAATTGTATACACTCAAATTGTAACGCCCCAAAAATTGGGACAAACAAGAATTTCCGAAAAAGGAAATGTGGTATATGACATAATGCCAAAGCACGAGCTTTCCCAAAAAGGAAACAATACACGTCTGTTAAATTACAAGTATTGTAATAATAAGCAATAAGGGATAACAACCCTCAAATATAATTTCTAACTAGAAAGGAGATTACATCAAGTTGTTATCTAAATCCCAAACAATTGTCTTCTAAAGTCGGCGTCCCAAAAATGCTCCCCAAGCTCACAATCACGGTCACTAAACCTTCTTAGCGGTTGCACCGCTAGAACCTGAGATACACATCAACCAATCAAGTGTTAGGCCAAACGAGCCTAGTGCGTTGAACAAATATATGCTATAAGTAATTAAGAAATTATAGACATCAAAATCATAAATGAATCAATGGGGGAGACCTAAAATGCCAACGAGTTTCACCATAAGAGCCGATGTACCTTAATGTTCACTCTCACGAGCAACATACCGAAGGCCCGGCACATTTGAAGACTACCTCCCAGGCATTACTCCAAATGGGGGAGATCTAGGCACATACCATAAAGGTGGCCCCTCAAGACTACATCCTCCTAGTGCCTACTCGTGGTTCATCCAATATACTTGTCATTCATCATTATACATATTCCACATTACATAAAAATACATGTACAAGATCCCAATGATTCCAATCCCAATTTAGGTCAAAATCCTAAATCATGTATATTTACACACAATGTCCATCAACCATATATCAACAAATGTACATATCTCAAATATTGCCACCAAAAGTATACCCATCAAATCTCACATAGTGATTATTAGCCAATAACTCCAACACATACGAAATATAGAAATGTGACCCAAGCTTTTCAGGTGATTAACATGTATAAGGAGATGTGAAATAATAACAAGAACATATTAAGAGGTGAATCTCATTTAAAATTGTTAGGAGAAACTCACTATCTAGGTTTTATACAAAACCCTAGAAAACTTGGGGAAGGATGGAGAGAAGATGAAGGCTTGATCAATGCTTGGAACACTCCACTTAATTAGAATTAAATGTTCCCAACTACCACTAGGGTTTCAATCAATGAGGAGAGGGTTTGAGATGAAGAAAAAACGTCCAAAAGCTCTCTCTAGCCGGCTCTAAAACGAATGGGTGAGAAAAGTGAGGTTAAAATGTCAAAAGTCGAGTTTTATACCCTCAGCCCCGCTTGGCGAGAATGCCAGGCGATAATGCCCTATGGAATTCTCGCGGTCATAACCGCAGTCGAACCCTACCTCTCGGTACACTATTGGCGATTGTGATAGGGCGACAATGCCCTTGTCACTCTCGCTAGTCACTATCTCCGGGGATGTACCAAGACCATCCCCCGACCCGCTAAAATGATACGCGGCTATGACTTGTGTCATAGTCGCCGACACTATCGCCCCGGTGCTCGGGACCCCGCTTTGGCTTCGTAACTAATAGCATGGTTAGGCATTCCAATTTAGTTTAATATAAGTTGAGTCAAAATACGAATACTATACGCTTATGGGTTCCATCTCTACCAATTTAATACAGTACTTAAATTATGAACATCGAATACTTACCTTGATTTTTCGGGGTTTACAATCCTCCCCTCCTAAAAGAGGATTTCGTCCCCGAAATCACGACGAATCAAACAAATGAGGGTGTATCTTCTTCATGTCTTCTTCATGTCTTCTTCCGATCCCCATGTCATATTTGCACCCTGGTGGTGCTTCCATTGAACTTTCACCATTGTTACTTCCTTATGTCGCCACCGTTTCGTCTTTGACTCCAAGACAACTTTCGGATCCTCTATGCATCGGTTTCGTTGTCCATTCTGAATCTTCGTCAAAGGAATAAAACTCTATTCTTTGGCTAAGCACTTGCGAAGGTAGCATACATGAAATGTAGGGTGTATCCCGTCATCTATGGTGGTAAGTCCAACCTATAAGTTTGAAGCCCAATCTTCTCTAATATCATGAAGGGTCCAAGGAAACGAGGACTAAGCTTCCCGCGCTTTCCAAAATGGATGATTTCCTTCCACGACGATACTTTCAACATAACCCGCTCTCCCACTTGGAACTCGACTGGTCTTCGCTTTTTCTCCGCATAACTCTTTTGTCGATCTTGAGCCTCCTTCAAACGCTCCCGAATCCCTTTCACCTTGTCTGTCGTTTCTTGTACAATCTCCGGCCCTGAAAATTGATTTTCCCTCGTCTCAAGCCAACACACCGGCGTTTTACATTTTCGCCCATATAGCGCTTCGAACGGTGCCATACCGATGCTTGAGTGGTAGCTATTATTGTACGTGAATTCCACCAATGGTAAATGCGAATCCCAATTTCCCTCAAAGTCTATGACACATGAACGAAGCATGCCCTCGAGAGTTTGGATGGTCCTTTCACTTTGACCGTCCGTTTGAGGATGATAGGTTGTACTCAATTTGACTCTCGTGCCCAACTCCTTTTGTAGACCATCCCAAAACATGGAAGTGAACCGACTATCCCGATCCAAAACTATGGATAGTGGAACACCATGACGCGTTACCATCTCATCAATGTAGAGCTTGGCTAATTTGTCCATTAGCAACGTCTCTCGCATCGCCAAAAAGTGTGCGCTATTCGTGAGTCGATCCACCACCGCCCAAATAGTGTCGTCACCCCTCAAGGTCTTCGGTAGTTTGGTGACGAAGTCTATCGTGATATGCTCCCACTTCCATTCTGGAATGTCCAATGTTTGCAAACTGTATGGTCTTTGATGTTCCGCTTTGACTTTAAGGCAAGTGACGCATCTTTCCACATAGTTGGCCACATCGAGCTTCATCACCGACCACCAATAGTGAAACTTCAAATCACTAAACATCTTAGTGCTACCGGGATGTATAGAGTACTTGGACTTGTGAGCTTCTGCCAATAGCAATTCACGAATCCCTCCAATCTTCAGTATCCAAGTTCTTCCTTGAAATAACTTTAGACCACGACTATCTTCCGTTAGTAGCTCCCGTTGCTTCACCGTGATCTCGGATTTGAGGTTCTCTTCACGAAGTGCTTTGACTTAACTCACCTTGATGTCTTCCACTAGGCTTGATATTACGTCGATCCTTGAAAGAGTTACTTTGATTTCGCTCCCTTAACTCTTCTGGCTCAAAGCATCTGCCACTACGTTGGCTTTACAGGGGTGGTAAAGCAACTCACAATCATAATCCTTCAAAAGATCCAACCATCTCCTTTGCCGCATATTAAGGTCCTTTTGATCAAATATGTACTTCAAGCTTTTGTGGTCGGTGAATAATGTACACTTCGTCCCGTAGAGGTAGTGCCCCCATAGCTTCAAGGCAAACACCACCGCCGCTAACTCCAAATCATGTGTAGGATTATTCTTCTCGTGGTCTTTGAGTTGTCGCGACGCATACGCTATCACCTTTCCCCTTTGCATTAAGACACACCCAAGACCTAATTTGGAGGCGTCGTTGTAAGCCACAAAATCTTCAGATACTTCGGGTAGGGACGTAATTGGTGCCTCGCACAGTTTCTTTTGAAGGGTCCAGAAAGCTTTCTCTTAAGTCTCAGTCCATAAGAATTTGACGTTCTTCCTCATCAACGATGTGAGTGGAGCGACGATCTTTGAAAACTCTTGTATAAACCGTCGGTAGTAGCCGACCAAACCCAAGAAACTCCTTATCTCCGTTGGACTTGTCGATGGCTCCCAATTCATCATCACTTCAATCTTCGCCGAATCTACCTTCACCCCATCCTTAGATACCACGTGACCCAAGAATTGAATTTCTTGTAACCAAAACTCGCATTTTGAAAACTTTGTGAATAACTTCTTTTTCCGAAGAATCTCCAACACCTTCTATAGATGTTGACAGTGTTCGACTTCGTCCCGCGAGTAGATCATAATATCATCGATGAAGACTATAACAGATTTGTCCAAGCGAGGTCAACACACACGATTCATCAAGTCCATGAATACGGTCGGAGCGTTAGTCAACCCGAATGGCATGACTAGAAACTCATAATGGTCGTATCTCGTCCAAAACGCCGTCTTCGGAATGTCGCTTTCCTTCACCCGTACTAGATGGTAACCGGACCACAAGTCTATCTTGGAAAAAAACTCCACTCCTTTCAATTAATCGAAGAGGTCTTCGATTCAAGGAAGCGGATACTTGTTCTTCATGGTGACCTTGTTGAGCTTATGGTAGTCGATACACATGCGCATGGACCCATCCTTCTTCTTCACGAATAAAACTGGAGCTCCCCATGGCGACGAGCTCGGCCGTATGAATCCCTTCTCGAGGATTTCTTGTAGTTGCGTCATCATTTCTTGCATCTCCGTCAGGGCTAGGCGATAAGGAGCACGGGCGATCGGAGAGGCACCTGGAGTGAGGTCGATGTGGAACTCCACTTGACGTTCTGGCGGTAGTCCGGGTAGATCTTCCGGAAAGACATCCGGGTAGTCATGCACCACATCCACATCTTTCACATTCTTCTTCTCTAATTTCGCGTCGATCACGTAGGCCAAGTATGAAGTACACCACTTGGGTAGACTCTTTAATGCTTTGGGTGACGAGATGATCGTGTTGGCCTTTCGATTCTTCTCTCGGTAGATTATCACTTCTCCACCCTTCGGCAAGGGTACTCTAATCATTTTCTTGGAACAAAATTATCGACATCGTGCTTAGCAAACCAATCCATTTCTACAGTCACATTGAATCCCCCGATATCCGTCGGTAGACACCCAATGAAGCATTCCCCATCTAAGTCTAAGGTGCACCCAACGAAGCATTCCCGGACTAACATATGCTCCCCATTGGCTACCTCTACCACTAGAGCATCAGTCAACAAGCTAACATGAGTAGTGAAATTCTTGCAAATAGAGGTAGACACGAACGAACGGTTCGCACCATAATCAAACAAAACGCGAGTAGGTAGAAATTTCACTAGAAACGTACCCGACACAACATCTGGCGTTGCTCTCGCTTCATCCGACGTCATTTGGAAGGCCCGACTTGGCGCCTTCGGTGGAATCTCTTTCTTCGGTGCAACTCCACTCGGAACCCCTTGGTGACCCCTTGCTAGCTTAGGAAAATCCCTCTTGATGTGCCCCGACTCTCGGCATCCATAACAAACTCCCTGGGAGGGGCAATCTCTACTCATGTGGTCCTTTCGTCCACATTTTAAGCACTCGGTAGAGTTAGAGAAAGGTTTCGGATTTCAAGGCCTGAAATGCTTACTCTTACACTTAAGGCACCACCTCGCCTCACGTCGTGGATCCATGTTCCTCCCCCCGTTGAAGAGTTTGGATGGTCGTGCGGGCCCGGTTGGCCCTTCCCATTTCCGTTTCTCTCCTTGTTGACACTTCTCTTCTCTTTCTTGGATGATGTCGTCCTCCACTAGTTGGGACTCCTCAATTATTTCTTGTAACCTGTTCACCCGGGCATTCCTCACACCCGTCTTCATCTCCGCCGGCAAACCCCTCAAATAAGCTTTTTATGTTTGACCTCTCATGGGTCGCCAAATGCTCAACCAGGCTGAGCTTCTCCACAAATTGTTTTGAATAGTCGGCAATAGACAGACTATCCTTTTTCAGATTTCGGAACTCCTTCTCTATCTTGTCAAGAGCCCTTTCATCGTAGTACTTGTCTATTATCTTCTTTTTTAAGGTTGGCCAAGTGAACTTGGCTAAAAGCTCCGGAGTGAGTGTCGTCCGGGTGATGTTCCACCAACTCAATGCCTCCCCTCTAAGCAGTTGTGATGCAAATTTGACTCTTTAGGAGTCATCATATTCTCTTGATTCGAATGCCATTTCCCCTTCTCGTATCCAGTGCATACAGGCCACTTGATTAGTTATCCCGGAAAATTCTGGGGGCTTGCTACATAAGAAGGTCTTGTAAGAGCAACCACTTTCCTTTTGCTTCTCAACTCTTATCGCCTGCTCTTCCGTCCCAATTGCATTATTCGTACCACCCGATCCAATCAACGCATTGTCTTCTACTGCCTCAGGCCTTCGGTTTCTTGTATCACGATCCTCCAGCATCTTCATGAACTTTTCATCCCTCTTGTCCATCGCGGAGTTCATCATTTGCATGATGCTAGCCAACAAAACCAATTGAGGACCCACCTCTTGGACTACCGTATTCTCGGTCTGTAGGTTCACTCGAGGAACCTCATCAATAATTCCCTCCAACATAGTGGGAATGGGTGGAATAACCTGATTAACCGTTGGGTTTACACGTCCTGAGGGTTTCGGAGCAGTTACACTCGCCTCATTAGCTTCTTCGGGATCCCCGACTCGACTCCTCGTGTTCACCATCGTGAACTGCCACACACAATAAGGATAACATCGATTAATTCTTTAAAATATAATCGGTTTGGTACGTACTCCTACAATGATCAATCATCATAATAACAATTTTAAGCACGCTCACGTATTCGTAAATTCATAATAGCATTAGCCAAGTGAAATCGTGAACGTACATTACATAAGAATTTTTGTCACCATTATCACAATTTATTAATCAATTCATCTCCATAGTCCTAATATGCTCCCCATCTTGGGATGCTCTACCCGTATGGACAATGATACTATAGGCACGAACAACTTAAGTCTAGGTATACTAGAGGCAACAACTACTTCACTTAAACTAAATCTCTGATACCAACTTGTAATGCCCCAAAAATAGGGACAAACAAGAATTTCCGGAAAAGGAAATATGGTATATGACATAATGCCAAAGCACAAGCTTTCCCAAAAAGGGAACAATACACGCCTGTTAAATTACAAGTTTTGTAATAATAATCAATAAGGGATAACAACCCTCTAATCTGATTTCTAACTAGAAAGGAGATTACATCAAGTTGTTATCTAAATCCCAAACAATTGCCTTCTAAAGTCGGTGTCCCAAAAATGCTCCCCAAGCTCACAATCACGGTTGAACAAATACACATCAACCAATCAAGTGTTAGGCCAAACGAGCCTAGTAAGTGGAACAAATACAAGCTATAAACAATTAAGAAATTATAGACATCAAAATCATAAATGAATCAATGGGGGAGACCCAAAATACCAACGAGTTTCACCATAAGAGCCGATGTACCTTGATGTTCACTCTCATGAGCAACATCCCGAAGGCCCGGCACATTTGAAGACTACCTCCCAGGCATTACTCCAAATGGCGGAAATCTAGGCACATACCGTAAAGGTGGCACCTCAAGACTACATCCTCCTAGTGCCTACTCGTGGTTCATCCAATATACTTATCATTCATCATTATACATATTCCACATTACATAAAAATGCATGTACAAGATCCCAATGATTCCAATCCCAAATTAGGTCAAAACCCTAAATCATGTATATTTACACACAATGTCCATCAACCATATATCAACATATGTACATATCTCAAATATTGTCAACAAAGTATACCCATCAAATCTCACATAGTGATTAATGGCCAATAACTCCAACACATACCAAATATAGAAATGTGACCACAACTTATCAGGTGATTAACATGTATAAGGATATGTGAAATAATAATAAGAACATATTACGAGGTGTATCTCATTTAAAATAGTTAGAAGAAACTCACTATCTAGGTTTTATACAAAACCCTAGAAAACTTGGGAAGGATGGAGAGAAGATGAAGGCTTGATCAATGCTTGGAACACTACACTTAATGCTCCTCCACTACCCTTGATGAGAATTAAATGTTCCCAACTACCACTAGGGTTTCAATCAATGAGGAGAGGGTTTGAGATGAAGAAAAAACGTCCAAAAGCTCTCTCTAGTCGACTCTAAAACGAATGGGTGAGAAAAGTGAGGTTAAAAGGTCAAAAGTCGGTTTTATACCCTCATCCCCGCTCGGCGAGAATTCCAGGCGATAAAGCCCTGTGGCCTTCTCGCGGTCATAACCGCAGTCGAACCCCACCTCTCTATACATTATTGGTGATTTTGACAGGGCGACAATGCCCTTGTCACTCTCGCTAGTCACTATCGTTGGGGATGTACCGAGACCATCCCTCGACCCACAAAAATGACACGCGACTATGACTTGTGTCATAGTCGTCGACACTATCTCCCCGGTGCCCATGACCCCGCTTTGGCTTCGTAACTGATCGCATGGTTAGGCATTCCAATTTAGTTTAATATAAGTTGAGTCAAAATACGAATACTATACGCTTATGGGTTTCATCTCTACCAATTTAATACAGTACTTGAATTATGAAGATCGAATACTTACCTTTATTTTTCGGGTGTTATAGAAATTTTTTAACAGAATAATCCTTTGTTGCGAATGGGCATCATCGATGAAAAAAGCAATATGACATCTTCTGGAAGAACCTTTCAGAAGCAACGAGATATCATGGGAGTATGATGAAGATGTAAGATATTGATTTGGTAAGCATTATGATTAATTACACCACGACGAACTAAACACTATCACAATGAACACGGACTGAAAATTAATTTTGTGCAGGCATTTTTCCCCATGCTTGATGGTGCATTCTACTATCTAGTAGTTTTCAACCTGAAAAGCCCGTCATACACAATTATCGAAAACCGAGCATCTAAGGGACTACCAAGTGCACTTCTTGTGAGAAAATATGGATATGTGACAGAAGTACTGGTAATCATCTAAATACAAAATCCAATTCTAAAATCCTTTCCTTTAAAATTACATTCCACGCAATGTGTCGATGACAATTTCACTTCCTTTCTAGCAACGAATGATGAACAAACATCTTATTGTAGTTGGCCATCCTGCGGGAAAGGATGTACAAAAAGTGGTCCAATATAGAGTGAATATGGCTTGGCAGACCCACCAAAACTCCTATGACAACGGTGTATTCATGATTCGTCATATGGAAACTTTTATGGGAGACACCAAAACATGGAAACTGGATTAGTGGGGGAGGGACAAAGGCAGCATACTCAATTGGAGGATCGTATGAAGAAGTATGTTGCGAAAATAACACTGCATGATCATAATCTAGTGAAGAATGCGATGATGAAAGAGGTAGAACGGTTTAATTCAATGGAAACTGACATCAAAGCACGGATTCTACTTCAAGCAAGTGAAAGTCGTTTCGAACGCTTGATATGATGATTCAAATGCATGGTTTTAGTTTAAATTAGATAACTGCTTAACTACTTTCTATTATCATTTCCGAACATTTTTTTGCAGTTTGGCTTTAGTTATTAGACTGTTTTCGGTATGAATCTTAGCTAATTATGGCAGTCATTTTTTGGTTTAAATTAGATGACTGCATTTTGGTAATTATTGGTTTGCATTTTTGGCTTTAGTTATTAGACTGTTTTCTAACCTTTTGCTTTTTGAAACTTGTTATGAGACTGCTTTTTTATGAAAATATTATACTTCTGCCAAATACTGCCTTATCTGCATGTATTCAAAATCATTAACTGTATGTTCCCAATGATTGGTTTATAATCATCAAGATTCAGTAAAATACACATACTCTTTAGGGGAATAAACATAAGGTCATGAACATCTTTTAATCACGCAGATATGTGAAAAAACTATAATGAAAATATTGATTTCGAAAAAAATATTGATGAATACACAGAACTATGATGATTCATCACATGCAGAAGATAGCACTTATGCAACATTTTATAAAAATTTCCAGTCGTCTATTTTAAGGGTTAAGCTTATGAAACTAGCAACATTAATCTGACAAAAATATATCATACATTCCATATGTTCATTAAACCAAATCATGTTTTTAGATTCCACGCCCATTGTAATATCAAAAAAACAGTCTATTAACCAAAATGCTTTAAGAAAATAACAACCATAAACACAGAAAGATGATTCCATTACAACCCACATCAAATCACATTTTAAGACCAAAAAACAAACAAACTACCAACCTAGATCAAAAACCCAAAAACCACGATCATTTTGTCAAACTTATGTGGTACATCTGAACATCACCCTAAACTATGGCTTGGGGAACAATCCAACTGCACCGCACGTACATGCATCAGAAACTCCATTAACATATGCCTTTAGAGATTGATTTTCAAGAAATGATTTCATCATATCTTCAACAGCACGGTCATACTTATCGAAAATCTCCTTGTACTCAATACGAACTTAACGAAGCTCCTTTTCTAAGTCGTGGATTTCTTGGAGGAGTCGCATGTGGTGTCGAACCAACACCATGATGAAAGAAGTAGGGCAAACGAATTCATCGTGGTGGGATGAGGAATTTGAGTTTGCCGACATTTTTAAGAAGTAAAGGTTTTTCTTGAGGGAATGAATTAACAATTAGGGTTTTGTTTATATTTATAGAGAGGCAAAAGACAATTAGGTGAGAGGGATTAAAATATTAATTGTATACATATTTTGCCGGTTGTAGCTCCCATCAATGGGAGAGAGCATCATTGCAAATCATAACCATAATTAATGATATCTTTATCCTTCCAATGCACCAAAAAAATAGTCAACAAATATTATCTATATTATATTATAAAGCAGGGATAAAAAACTCTTAAATACAAATTATCAAGCACAAGGTACCATCATTTTATGCAAGATTTTAAAAATCTCTTAATTTACAAGTATCAAAGCACAAGATACATATTACTACTGCAGACTTCTAACACCCACCAATTTGGTATGTGCAGGACCTTCCTTTTATGCAAACATTTCCATGTATCATTATTAATTAATACATTATATTACTATAAATTTGTTTTAATTATATTATTAAATATGTAATTGGTTATTTTTCTATATGTAATTAAAATATATAAGATAATCATTGAATTCTAAAAAAATACTTAATTTTTTTATATAAAAAACATTATATTATAAGCCTAAATTAAAAAAAATTATAAAAAAAAAAACATTATCACTTTCTCAAAATCATCCAAAATCGTACTGTAAATCGACAAAAAAACAAAAAATAAAATGAAACAATAAAATCGTGATGTATCTCGCTGCATTGTGCGAGTACGATTCTAGTTACTAATAAATACAATATTGTTAAGAGCAATTAATAATCTAAACTAAATACTGCTTGTTATAAAAAAATGCATTAACTGTCAATTTAGCAATGAAATTGAGAACTCCGAAACATACACCAAACAGAACCAATATTTCCTAAAAACAATGGTAATTCCAAACCATATTAAAAGAAGAAGAAGAAGAAGAAGAAGAAGAAGAAGAAGAATGACCCAACTTCACTGATAATTCAAAACTCACTCTTGTGGACAATTCCGGGAATCATGCCTTGCCAACTGACCACACTTCCAGCAGACCCTTTTCGGCTTCTTCGCCTTTGAAACAGCCTTCTCACGGAACCCTATCAATCTCTTCCCGGTTCCACACCCTTTATTCCGAACCCCTATAGGCAGCAACACATCGACGCTCTCAATTTCAGAAACTCCCATGAACTCTTGTATATTGGCATTTTTCTGCTGATGAGAAGATCGTCGAGGTGTAACAATATTAAGGTCCGCAAAAATTTTCTCCAGTACATCAACAAACTCTGTCAACGCATCTTTATCATTTCTCACATTCTCTATGTAACACCCCGAAATTTCATTATGTAAATCTAGTATTAAGTCTTCTAGCCGTGAGTACCGTTTAATCCTGTATTCTCGTGTTTAATTGTTAATCGTTAAGCATTCTGCTTTGGTCTAGTTGAGTACTTGGATTTTGGTGTTTTTGGACACATCACAGGGGCTTACGCGAGTTACACGCGGCTTGCAAGTCGTGGCATAACCCGCGTAACCCACTGTTGGATTTCAGTCTCAGGCACACGGGCGACTTGTGCCGCGACTTAAAGTCGCCGCATAACTCGCGGGAGTCCCCTGGTCACTTGTATTCGATTTTCTCCCCATTTCACCTCATTTACTCCTCTCATCTACCCATTTTCTCCTCTCTCAACCCTCATAACTCCTCTCATCCGAAATTAGGGTTTCAACTACCACCATTCTTCTCATTTATTGCTAGAGATTTGGGATTGGCATTTAAGGATTCAAGTTGGGCTTGAAGCCATCACCTCCATTGTCATCTTCTCTAAGGTTCTACCCTAGGGTTTGGGTTTTCTCCAAAAAAAAAACCCACTTGGTGAGTTGTCCTTCCTTAAATGCTCTTGTATTTGTTTATTTCCATGGTTTTATCCTACTTTACTCCTATGTGTTACTTGTTTGTAGCTTTATAACCTAACTTGTGGGATTCTCAACTTTATGAACCCAATAGGGGTGAGTATGTTTAGTAGATTTTAATAACCTCTTTATTGGTAACTATGTGGATTATATGTTCTAGATTTCATGCTTATATGTTGAGTTCATGAGGAAACTACTATTGTCATGATTTAATCCAACAGCTGATAACTTTATGAAGGAATGAGGTAAGGATAATGTGTGGATGTATTTACATGTATGAAATTATGAGGACCATGATATTATGAGGAATAAGAAAGTAAATGTTTTATATGTGTAAGAGAGGTGTATATAATGTGTTGTTTATTTAACAAATGCGGATCACCTTATAAGAATGTGGTACTATTCCTTGTGCACGAGGAGGTAGTAGCTTAATGTATGAATTTTGCATTAATCACGGTGTGTTACTAGCGAGTAGGCAATAAGGGATCTCGTATCCTTGAGGTGTAACTCGTCTAGATATGGATAGGCAATAATGTCCGTAAGACCTTGAGGTGTAACTCGACGGAGTAGACAATAAGGGCAGTAAATACGGTCTGAGGTTGTGATGTCGTTATGGCATGGGAACTAAGATCGGGGCATGAGGTGTAATCCATTACCATCGCAGGCGATCCCACTTTCGAGTAAACATCGCCCCGATGGAAGCGGGTCTCCACCGTAAATCAAGAGGTATTTCTTGTATGTTTATATTCAGGTTTAAGAAACTGATGGCGGAGAATTGTTCCGCGCGAGGCAGAGGAGTTCGGTAACATGATTATGGTTTTATAACGTCATGTTTATTATCTGCATATTTATGGGATCTCACTAGGCTTCGTCCTAACACTTGTTGTGGTTGTTGTTTCCTCACAGATCCTAACCGTGGAGGAATTTAGGATGTCGTCTTGGCTACCGGGCACGTAGGAGATCTTGAAGTTCTGGTCTTTTGGGGAATTTTTGTGAAGAACGTTAATAGGGATTTTTGCGACGGCCATTTTAATCTAGATTGGAATTGATCTTAGATTAAGTAGGTCGTTGGATTACTAATATCCCATTTCTTATGGAAACCCTTTTTACACAAACTAACCCGACTTCTCAAGGTTGTAGTTGTATTGAATATTGGGTTGTTATTCTTTTGGAACATTAATTACCGGATGTTTGGATCTTCGAATTTTAGATGTCATGTTGCCAATTTTATGAAATTTTTATAAGTTGAAATCTTATAGTGTTACACTCTATGATACGATCAACCATTGATTGTGCAATTCCCATCAACTTCTCTGACTCCGCATCAACCTCACCATATCTAACTGAAGCCAGCAACCATTCCACGGGAACTAGATCCCGACGCCAACGATTTAATACATACCGATCAGGAATACTCTTAGCTTTCTCGTTGACTAAAACCTTTAACGCATATCGACATAATATGCCATTTCGTACAAAAAAGTTGCAACTACAATCAAGAGTACCAGCCAAAGGATCGCGAACAACCTGACCACACATGACACAAACAAACATCAAAATAATCATGAATATGATGAAAACAATAACAATAAAAAAAATATCTACTACTCGTTACATTAAGATGTATCAAACACTTACAGTGAACTTACAAATCATGTCGGCTGCTTCATTAACTTCACTAATTGAAACCACCCTATTTCCACCTACTTCACACGATCTGTCCCATTCACACGACCACATCGCCTCTGACAATTCATTCTGGAATTCGAAAAATGTAGTGCGTGTATAAATAGAAGTTGCATGCGTCTCGAGCTTACTCGGAGAAATCATTATAGGAACAATAGATTTTGTTCAAACTTCTTCAGAAGCATGCTGTTTCCTTTGGGTTTCAATCGCATTGTCAAATGAGTGCAAAAACCCTAAGATCACGGTGAAAAGCATGAAACACATTGAAGAACACATTAATACTCTCTGATCTGGACGTGGTCTTCATCAAACCAGACATTGGCAAATTTTTGAAGTAAGCAGGAATCTACGACTTCCTGATGTCGTACATCTCTTTAAACCAGGAATCACCATCCAACCCATACTTCTCCATCAATTCGGTCCATTTCTCCTCAAACACGGCAGGATCAAGATTCACATCCCACACCAACTTGTTCATTTCAGGCACGAATGATGTTTTGAGTTTCAGGTGGGCGCTAATCTACATTAATTTCAACACATATTGACCAATAACAATAGATTCATCAACACACGAAACGAAATAATCGGTACACATGACTTAAAATAAAATAAAAGAGGAATTAATTTCAACACATTTTGAAGAATAACAATAGATTCATCAACATGCGGAATGAAATAATCGCAACACATGACTTAAAATGAGATAAAAAACGAATCGCATACCTTGTTCTCAACCTTCTTCGTAATATGCCACATACAAAGACGGTGCTTACTATCCGACAATGCTTTAAGTATTGCTTGCTTCATGACAAGACACTGGTCAGTGATAAAAAACAACGGTTGACAACCATGCGCCTTCAAAAAGGCCTTCAAATTCAAAGTTTAGTGATCAGCCGTCTCACCAGAGATCAGTGCAGCACCAACGACCACAGATTTTTTGTGATTATCCACTGCAACAAATGGGGCGAAACTCATCGCATGCCTGTTAATGAAATTTTCTTATCAGAATCGAACAACCATATAAAAAATTTATATAAACTTAATAAACCAATATAAAAATACATATTTGTTAGTACGAAAAGTTGCGTCAAATGAGATTACATCACCGAACTCTTTATAATTCAAACAAGCCGTTTCATCCGCCCAAAAATTTGCGAACAATTCCTTCTCATTGCATTTGTACTCAAAAAACTAATCAGGACAAATCTTTTACCTACTTGCCATGGTATTGATCAACATCTGGGCATCCTTATTACCTACGAAAGTATTCATATCACAACGATAATTCTAATAATCCCTAATAGTACCACCAGATTTTCGACCATCCTGATTCAACGCATTACGAATCCTATGACCTTTTGTAACTCCAACTTTATTACTACATGAATAGAAAACATTCCTCTGCTCAGCGTAACTAAGTTACCTACTTGACCGTGAACAAATCATTTCCCCCTGACTGAATAAAATATGATTATGCCACTCAACAAGCTTATAAACCTCATAGCCATTTTTCTCCTTGACAAAACGAACCTTAAAGCAAGCTTTACACCCGGTCCTTTTAACATTAGTATTACGACGCTTACGGACATTGGACACCACATCAAGTGAATCAAACGACTTCGGCTTAGGAATCCCTTCTTTACTACATACCAAATACCTACTCGTTACTGTACCAAAATCTGTTAATTTTTTTATTCGACAACCTAACATCAAAACCAGATTGCTCGGCATATCTCCTATAAAAATCTTCCGCCAACTCCGGATTTATAAAAAAAAACAATTTTGCAAATGTTCTCAACGAAAACCCTAGGAATCCAATATTTAGTCCCATCTTCCATTTCGTGCATCTGTTGGTGACTCAACACTACAAAAAAAAAACATTAATTACAATACACATAATCATTAAATTAACAAAAAAAATGCAAAACATGGAATACAGAATATCACATATTGAAATCCATAGAAAGAGAACATGTAAACTACGCATGGACACGATGAACTAATGCATCAGATAAAGAATTGGTTTCTAGATACATGCATTCATTGGAGTGGATATTGAATTCATGAATATATTCCATCCACTAATGATGATTGAAAAAATAAACAATTATCAATTAAATTTTAAAAAAAAGACATTGATTATGGAACTGCTGCTCCAAGCTTCCTGCCATTAAGAGTTATTGAACACAGTAACAGCAACCATATCCGAAACAATTATTTCTGGATTAACTAAAAAGTCACATACAAACTCTAAAACATCACCAAAACTTTGCAAAAAAATGAACAAACATCGTTGCACTGTTTACTACATTGATAACATAGAAACACATTACATTTACTAAGGACATATTCATGAGTCACCTCGATAAATTATTCAAGAACCCCCGTTACAATAAGAATTGCATCTAATATGGTAAATACAAACAAAAGGAATCACATCATTAAAACCATACCACTTTCATCGATTTCATGATCGGAGTGAACATCATCTTCGTCGCCGGATAACGGGTTCCAGACGAACCAACGCCGTTTTCATCGTCGCCGACACCTTCATTCATCTGAAAAAAATGCGGTAAAAAATCATCCATCGGAAACCCTTGTTGCTCCATTGAAATTCTCTGCAAAACACTTTTAATCAAATATGGGATAACGATGATTCACAACATAGTAAAAAATCAAGAAAACCGTTAGAAGATGCTGCAATCCCTAAAGATACGCATTGCCATAATTAAAATATTAAAAAAATTGTTTATTAATTTAATATATAGAAATTTACATGAATACCCCTACCGGTTTAAAATTAATTAATTACAATTATAATTAATCCATGGATTCTGATTTGCTGGAGAGAGTTCACAAAGTTTGTACAAACTAGGTGGGTTGCAAAAGAAGCTATATATATATATATATATATATATATATATATATATATATATATATAGGGTGCGTTTGTTTTGCAACCCAAGCAATTTATACAAATTATGCAAACCACTGTATTAAGAAACAATAGATATTTATGTATAATGATTATGATTTATTTATAATGATTGTGATTGTAATATCCGGATCCAAAAATTTAATTAATTTTGGAGTTGGGTGAAAAGTTGACCTTTACCCAAAGTTCAAGGGGGTCAAATGTAACTTGGGTTATATAAATATGTTTGACCCAGAGATATTTCTAAAATATCTCAAATCTGATATTTTAGATCTGGGAAGGAGAGAGAGAAAGAAGCAGGGAGAAGAAAGAGGTCGATCGTTTCATACAAATCAAGGTACGGATCTAGCTTAATGCTTTGATCTGATTGTTATCTACCGTATAGAATCTCGTTGTGAAGGTTTTTAACCGTTTCATTTCGAGATTTACGTATTTTTGAGTTTGGATCTGGGTTCTACGAACGTCTCCGACGTGTTCTTGGTAGCCATCGTATAGGACCGGGAAGGAGGTCTCGACCGGTACGCGGTCTCGACCGGTACGTTGCGTCGGCCGGTACGTTGCGTCGACCGGTATAACGTCTGGGCAATCTCAACCGGAGTGTGTCGTGTGTTGTGTTCTGTATTCAAATTAGTAAGTCAGTGAGTTATCCATGTTTTGGTTTACCGATTTATCGGTGTTGTCGTAGGTAGCAATCGTAGGAAGAGGACATTAAACAGGAAGAAATATGAGGTGAGTCTTTTAAGCTAAATCCGTCTGTATTTACGAAAGCTATGTGATAAATGTATTTGTTTAAATGTGGAAAATCACGATTTTAATATGGCATATTGTTGTTGGGTAATGTTTCTAAATCCCATCATTTATAACATCATTTACAAGAATCAAGATTTATTGAAGTGAACCATTGTTCATATGAATTGCCTATATACTTGATTTAATATGAGTATGTTATGAAATGACATGCTTTGGCTTTGAGTCTTAGTGCAGTGGATCCATAGGCACAGTGTTCTTATGTCCCCGTTTTGGGCATTTGGTTCACGTTTTGGCACGGAATAGGCATCGGGTTGCCATGATAAGTAAGGTGCGGGCCTATACAGTCGGGCAACGTCTCATGGTGTAGTAAGGTGTAATTCCATTATGTGCTTGAGTTCCCCTGTTTTGGAACCCTCAAGAATAGATCCATAGGGGTTGACTTGATGTTTTGAGCAATAGATCTAGAGGGGTTGAGCTCGTTATGTGATTTGGTGTTTTTGTACCATGTTTAATCACTAATGGTTTATTTGGTTCCTTGACTTAGCTCATGGCTATACTCACCGCGTGACATCGATTGGGTTTAGTACTCCATTTTATTTGGCTTGTTCTCACTAGGCTTTAGCCTAACACTTGCTCTTGGTTGTCATGTTGGCAGGTCATCTTAACAGTGGGGCATGCCGGGACTAAGGGAACGACTTTGGGGTCGTGAGTGGTCTTTTTGAGGATATCTAGTGACCATCGTACAGTGATTTTTGAAGATACTCATTTTGGAAGGATAGCAACACCCGACCCTAATCTAATTATTTAATTGTAGATTAGTAGGTTGTCGTCTTATGCTTCAATTATTGTCCGTGTTTATGTCTAACCTATACTCCGTTTGGGATAATTAAGTATGTTGAGATTGTAATACTTTATTCCGCAAGATTAGTCTATTGCAGAATTTCGAATTTTATTTCCGCTAAATTTTAGGGTGTTACAAGTTGGTATCAGAGCCTAGGTTTAAGTGAACTAGGTATGGCTGTAAGACGCCTAGACTTAAGCCGAGACTATTAAGCTATGACTCGTGAGATGGGGTAGACCTTCTAAGATAGGATGGTCTTAGGGTCAACGGAAACTTGCACAAATTGAAAGTTGTAACGATGGTAAGGAGAACTCTTACGTATTATGTGTTCATAATTTCACTTAGCTAACGTTATTATGAAAATGTTTTACGTGGGCATACTTAAATTACTGTTGTTATAATAATTGATAAGTGTAGTAGTATGTTCTTTGTGTTTCCGTAATCCTTATCCCGTTCTTTTGCATGATTGCGTTCAGCAGAACCATGGTTAATACCAGGAATCGTCCGAAAGGTCAGGAGGCCGAAATATCTGCGGCCGACCATCCGCTGGTGACTGAAGAGGGGGTAACCGCGCGTGTAGGTAATGTGTTGGGTGGAGGACCCGAGCACATTCCTCGATGCAATTTGGAGTCTGAAGAGCCTATTATTGAGGAAGTGATGGCAGAAACGAGAATGATGGACCGTATGATGTTGGCCATGAACAGGGCCATGGCGCAACAGCAGGAAGTGTTCTTGAAACTTCTAGAGGACCGAGACGCCAACAACCGTAGGCCCAAAACGGTTGGCGAGATTATGGTTGTTGCGGGATCTGGGGGTGTTGGACCTGTAATTCCCCCTGAGGTGACTGCAGCTCGGGGTGTCGGGCGAGCAGCACGAACATGTACGTTCAAAGATTTTCTGGGTTGCCGACCA
The DNA here is from genome assembly GCA_954870635.1 of Arctium minus. Lineage (NCBI taxonomy): Eukaryota > Viridiplantae > Streptophyta > Magnoliopsida > Asterales > Asteraceae > Arctium > Arctium minus. The sequence continues at coordinate 152,707,796 of OX941081.1, forward strand.
CCAGAATTTAAGGGCTCGGACAATCCCTTGGATTGTATGGGCTGGGTTCGAGAAATGGAGCAAGATTTTCGCTCGAGTGAATGTGGAGAGGAGAAGAGGGTTATCTTTGGTTCCCGAATGTTACGGGGTATGGCTCTTACTTGGTGGGACGTGTACTCTGCTTCGCTTGAGCCGACTATTCTGGATCAACTGTCTTGCTCTACCTTCAAAGAAAAACTGCTAGAGGAGTACTGTAACGAGAGGTCGTTAGACCGAATCACGGAGGAATTTCAGAACTTAAAGAAAGGTGGTATGTCTGTGAGGGAGTACAATCGTCTCTTCATGGACAAGTTGGGTTTTGTGGGACGCTTGGTCCCGACAGAGAAAGATAAGATCAAGGCTTACATCAAGGGCCTCCCATCGGACATGATGTCGATGGTGCGTGTAACAAAGACCTCCACCCTTCGGGAGGCAATGGAAGAAGCTCAAATCATGGAGGATGCTTATAGTCTTGGCAGGGATCAAAGTGGTCGCCAAGTCGAGAAGAGGAAATGGGAGGGAAGCTCGATGCCCTCAAAGAAACCTTATTATGCCAACAGCAACGCTCAGCGGGGAGCCGATCCTAGACGTGATGCCAAGTGGTGCTCCAAGTGCCGAAGCAAACATTTCGGCCCATGCAACTTTCTTCCCGGAATGTGCTACAAGTGCGGAAAGACGGGTCACACGTTTTGAGATTGCCCTCTTAAGGGGAAAATATGTTTCGATTGTAAGGAACCGGGGCACGTAAGGGCGGAATGCCCGAAGCTCAAGACCGGAGGAATTGGCGGGAATAAGATGGAACCCCCGTGGTCGACTAGAAGGGATTTTCAGATGACATCAGAGGAAGCTAAAGCATCGACCGATGTGGTGTCGGGTACGTTCTTTCTAAATTCCGTACCTACACGTGTATTATTTGATTCTGGTGCTAGCTACTAGTTCGTATCCGAATTGTTCTGTCAAAGGCTTGCTATGTCTAAGACTATGCTAGAGAATGCTATTGTTGTAAAAATAGCAAATGGAGGTCAAGTTCTAATGCATAATATCCTTAGAGATTGCATCTTAGAGCTTAAAGGAAAGAAAATTCCCATTAACTTATTGCCTATGCAAATTGGCGGGTTCGATGTGGTCGTGGGTATGGATTGGTTATCAAAGAACCAAGACGAAGTTGTATGTTCCAAGAATATGATTCGATTACCCGTGGAAAACGGAGAAGTGACAATAATCTACGACGAAAGAAGGAAAAGCGATGTGGCGATTATTTCAGTGATCAAAGCTAGGAAGTGTTTGGCGAAAGGATGTTCATCTTTCCTGGCTTATGCTATCGATACCAAAGTTGAACAACGGAAACTAGAAGATGTTAGGGTGGTGCGCGAGTTTCCCGATGTGTTTCCGGAAGACTTGCCCGGTTTTCCACCCGATCGTATAGTGGACTTCCGTATTGACCTTATTCCTGGAGCGGCTCCAATTGCTCGAGCTCCTTATCGTTTGGCTCCTACCGAAATGCAAGAAATGATGGCTCAACTCCAAGACCTTCTTGAGAAAGGTTTCATTCGACCGAGCTCGTCACCTTGGGGAGCTCCGGTCCTGTTCGTCAAAAAGAAGGACGGTGTAATGAGAATGTGTATAGACTACAGAGAACAGAACAAAGTGACGGTGAAGAACAGGTATCCACTTCCGAGAATCGACGACCTGTTCGATCAACTTCAGGGAGCAGGTTATTTCTCAAAGATCGACCTTCGATCGGAGTATCACCAAGTGAAGGTAGCAAAGAGCGACATCCCAAATACGGCATTTAGAACTCGCTATGGACACTACGATTTTCTGGTGATGCCATTCGGCCTAACCAACGCACCGGCAATATTTATGGACTTGATGAACCGAGTGTGCCGACCGTTCCTTGACAAGTCGGTAATTGTGTTCATCGAAGACATCCTAGTTTACTCCAAGAATGAAGAAGAGCATGAGAAACATCTCCGTGACGTGTTGGATGTGTTAAGGCGAGAAAGACTTTACGCGAAGTTTTCAAAGTGAGACTTTTGCCTCCCAGAGGTACTGTTCTTGGGGCATGTGGTTTCAAAGGAAGGAGTAAAAGTGGATCCCGCAAAGATTGAGGTGATGACGAATTGGGAACCTCCTAGAAGTCCGTCTGAAATCCGAAGTTTCCTAGGCTTGGCAGGGTACTACCGGAGATTCATACAAGACTTCTCGAAGATAGCCTCTTCACTGACGGCCTTGACCCGAAAGAACGTGAAATTTGTGTGGACCGAGAGACAAGAAGAGGCATTCCGCACCTTACAAAAGAAGCTTTGCGAAGCTCCTATCGTAGCCTTACCCGACGGGACGGAAGATTTTGTGGTTTACAGTGATGCGTCAAAGATGGGTTTGGGTTGTGTCCTGATGCAAAAACGGAAGGTGATCGCTTACGCATCAAGGCAACTTAAAGTGGACGAAGTCAACTACCCTACTCATGACTTGGAACTGGTAGCGGTGGTGTTTGCACTGAAATTGTGGCGACACTACCTTTACGGTACGAAATGCACTCTTTACACCGATCACAAGAGTTTGAGGCATATCTTTGATCAGAAAGAGCTAAACATGAGGCAGCAGAGATGGTTGAAGTTGTTGAAGGATTATGACTGTGAGTTGCTCTACCATCCAGGTAAGGCAAATTTTGTTGCCGACGCCTTGAGTCGGAAAGACTACGGAGGAAATTCTCGTGCTACCTTTGCACGGATTGAAATAACTTCAACACTCAAAGACAGAATCAAGGAATCTCAAGTCGAAGCCTTGATGGAAGAAAATCTCAAAGGGGAAGTCATGGCGAAACAACACCTTTTGTTGACTGATGATAGTCGAGGGGTGAAACTTTTCAATGGGTGAATTTGGGTGCCTAAGATTGGGGGTATTATAAAACTTCTTCTCGAGGATGCCCACAAGTCAAAATACTCTATTCACCTGGGAAGCACGAAAATGTATCGAGATTTGAAATTGCATTATTGGTGGCCAATCATGAAGCTTGATGTGGCGCACTATGTGGAGCAGTGTGTAACTTGCTTGCAAGTGAAGGCTGAACACCAAAGACCTTACGGAAGTTTGCAATCCTTGGAAATTCCGGAATGGAAATGGGAACACATCACGATGGATTTCGTGACGAAGCTGCCAAGGACCTTGAAAGGTCACGACACCATTTGGGTTATAGTATACTGCTTGACCAAAAGCGCTCATTTCTTGGCCATGCGGGAGACCTTACCAATGGATAAATTGGTGAAGTTGTCTGCCGACACGGTGCGCCGCTATCTATTGTCTATGATCGGGATAGTCGGTTCACGTCTCATTTTTGGGACGGTTTACAAAAAGAATTGGGTACACGTGTGAAGTTGAGCACGACCTACCATCCTCAAACTGGCGGCCAAAGTGAGAGGACAATACAGACTCTGGAAGACATGTTGAGATCGTGTGTGATCAATTTTGGGAGTAGTTGGGATACGCACCTACCTTTGGTAGAGTTCGCGTACAACAACAGCTACCACTCAAGTATTCGAATGGCACCGTTTGAGGCTTTATACGGTCGCAAGTGTCGAACTCCCGTGTGTTAGCTCGAAGCGGGGGAGAAACAATTTACCGGACCCGAAATCGTACAAGTGACTGCCGACAAGGTAAACCAGATTCGAGAAAGGTTAAAATCAGCTCAAGATCGTCAGAGGATGTATGCAAACAAGCGGAGGAAACTGATAGTGTTTCAAGTGGGAGACATGGTTATGTTAAAAGTCTCGCCCTGGAAAGGGGTGGTCCGCTTCGGAAAGAAAGGAAAGTTGAGACCGAGATTCGTTGGACCATTCACAATTGTAGCACGTGTTGGTGAAGTGTCCTACAAGCTTGACCTACCCGAGGACTTGCGTGGGATCCATCCCACCTTTCATGTGTCAAATTTGAAAAAGTGCTTGGCAGAAGCAGATGTGGTGATCTCTTTAGACGATATCCAAGTGGATGAGAAATTGAACTATGTTGAGGAACCTATATCCATTTCGGATCTCAATGTGAAGAAGTTAAGAAACAAGGAAATTCGACTGGTGAAAGTACAGTGGAAGTTTCATAGGGGACAAAAGTCAACATGGAAGTAGAGACTGATATGAGATCTCAGTATCCCCATCTTTTCGACAATGGAATTCCGGGGACGGAATTCTCTTGAGGGGAGATATTGTAATATCCGGATCCAAAAATTTAATTAATTTTGGAGTTGGATGAAAAGTTGACATTTACCCAAAGTTCAAGGGGGTCAAATGTAACTTGGGTTATATAAATATGTTTGACCCAGAGATATTTCTAAAATATCTCAAATCTGATATTTTAGATCTGGGAAGGAGAGAGAGAAAGAAGCAGGGAGAAGAAGGAGGTCGATCGTTTCATACAAATCAAGATACGAATCTAGCTTAATGCTTTGATCTGAGTGTTATCTACCGTATAGAATCTCGTTGTTAAGGTTTTTAACCGTTTCATTTCGAGATTTACGTATTTTTTAGTTTGGATCTGGGTTTTGAGAACGTCTTCGGCGTGTTCTTGGTAGCCATCGTATACGAAGGGGAAGGAGGTCTCGACCGGTAGTGGTCTCGACCGGTACGCGGTCTCGACCGGTACGCTGTGTCGACCGGTACGTTGCGTCGACCGGTATAACGTCCGGGGCAGTCTCGACGGGAGTGTGCCGTGTGTTGTGTTCTGTATTCAAATTAGTAAGTCAGTGAGTTATCCATGTTTTGGTTTACCGATTTATCGGTGTTGTCGTAGGTAGCAATCGTAGGAAGCGGACGTTAAACAGAAAGAAATCTGAGGTGAGTCTTTTAAGCTAAATCCGTCTGTATTTACGAAAGCTATGTGATAAATGTATTTGTTTAAATGTGGAAAATCACGATTTTAATATGGCATATTGTTGTTGGGTAATGTTTCTAAATCCCATCATTTATAACATCATTTACAAGAATCAAGATTTATTGAATTGAACCATTGTTAATATGAATTGCCTATATACTAGATTTAATATGAGTATGTTATGAAATGACATGCTTTGGCTTTGAGTCTTAGTGCAATGGATCTATAGGCACAGTGTTCTTATGTCCCCGTTTTGGGCATTTGGTTCACGTTTTGGCACGGAATAGGCATCGGGTTGCCATGATAAGTAAGGTGTGGGCCTATACGGTCGGGCAGCGTCTCATGGTGCAGTAAGGTGTAATTCCATTATGTGCTTGAGTTCCGCTGTTTTGGAACTCTCAAGAATAGATCCAGAGGGGTTGACTTGATGTTTTGAGCAATAGATCTAGAGGGGTTGAGCTCGTTATGTGATTTGGTATTTTTGTACCATGTTTAATCACTAATGGTTTATTTGGTTCCTTGACTTAGCTCATGGCTATACTCACTGCGTGACATCGATTGGGTTTAGTACTCCATTTTATTTGGCTTGTTCTCACTAGGCTTTAGCCTAACACTTGCTCTTGGTTGTCATGTTGGCAGGTCATCTTAACAGTGGGGCACGCCGGGACTGAGGGAACGACTTTGGGGTCGTGAGTGGTCTTTTTGAGGATATCTAGTGACCATCGTACAATGATTTTTGAAGATACTCATTTTGGAAGGATAGCGACACCCGACCCTAATCTAGTTATTTAATTGTAGATTAGTAGGTTGTCGTCTTATGCTTCAATTATTGTCCGGTTTTATGTCTAACCTATACTCCGTTTGGGATAATTAAGTATGTTGGGATTGTAATACTTTATTCCGCAAGATTAGTCTATTGCAGAATTTCGAATTTTATTTCCGCTAAATTTTAGGGTGTTACAGTGATATATATGGAAAATGTTAAGTTTATTCGTTATAATCATGATTTTAAATTAGGAAATGTTAAGTTTATTCATTATAATCATGATTTTAAATTAGGAAACATAATAAAATCATATATTCATTATACTTGATGAACGGCTAAGATTGGTTTGCATAGTTTGTACAAATTGCTTGGGTTGCAAAAGAAACGCACCCTATATATATATATATATATATATATATATATATATATATATATATATATATATATAGTGTTTGGTTCATTTGAGAAATGGTTAACATATGAGAAATAGAGAAATAATCATAGCCATTCATATGGTCAAGATCGGATTTGACTAGTCAAATATTGCGTCTTTGACCGGTCAAAAGTTGCGGCTTTGACTGGTCAAAAGTTGCGGCTATCCCAAAAATAGAAGGACAATTTCGTAAATTTTACAAAACACACGGGCTGTGTTCACATATGAACTATATGTTCATATATGAACCAGTGCAATTCACAATTGAACTCTTTTAACTTATTCATATATGAACCTTTGTGATTCATATATGAATCAGTTGAACTAACTAACAGATTCATTTATGAACCTTTGTGATTCATATATGAATCTGTATGAATCACAAAGATTCATATATGAATCAGTTGAACTAATTAACAGATTCATATATGAATCTTTGTGATTCATACAGATTCATATATGAACTCATCCCGTGTATTTTACGAAATTACCTCTCTACCTTCTATAGACCACACAAGGAATTATCCGGTGTTTCGCGGTCAAAGCCGCAAATGTTGACCAGATGAATGGCTAAGATTACTTCTCTATTTCTCATATATTTACCATTTCTCAAATGAACCTCTCCCTATATATATATATATATATGTGTGTGTGTGTGTGTGTGTGTGTGTGTGTGTGTGTGTGTGTGTGTATAGGGGTAGGTTATTATGCAACATTTTACATGATGCAACCCATGCATCCCCTCTATCCACCACTCATTTTATTTTTACATTTTTTAATTAAAAAGGTGAAAATAAAATGAGTGATGGATAGAGGGGTTGCACCATGTAAAGGGGTTGCATTTGAACACCCCCCTCTCTCTCTCTCTCTCTCTCTCTCTCTCTCTCTCTCTATATATATATATATATATATATATATATATATATATATATATATATATATATATATATATATATGGGTTCTTACCCAAAGTAACCAAATGGTAAAAATGTATTACAAAATTAACCTTTTTTAAGGGTGTACGAAAACAACCATAGATTTCTCCAATAGCATAGGTTCAGGAGATTTGGCCCACCAATCTTATAATATGACAAAAAATCGGGAAAAAGTAAAAAAAATTGAATTGACAATACATGATGTGTCATTACACTGAAAAAGCAATTCTTGGGAAGAGGGAATCGCATAAATTTGTGAACTCCTCCCAAGTTTATGCGATTTGGCCCACATGTCTGACTTTTGACTTCAATTTTGGATTTTTTCCTCCTATTTTTCTATCTACAATATCATATTTCACCTATAAATTTCAACCACATTTCACTAGAAATTTCTATCACTATTTCAACTCAATTCATCTAATCTTTTTATACTACTTAATCTTCGTCTTATATCTACTACAAATCTCTCTCTTATACAAATAAACCTACATATTTTCCAAAGAAACCATATTTCTATCAACAATCAATGACGACAAAAATTGAGAAAGTTCGGGTACGTGTTTTTGGTGAAGGTTCGTGGCAGTTCGTTAATGGGGTGATGGATTATATTCCAAAAACTCAAAAGGCGGTCGTGTTGTTACCGATACAATTAACATATTCAAGTTTAATTGATTATCTAACCTGGAAAATAAATTTACCAGATTTACAAAACCGTTTTAGATTAACGTATAAATCTCTATCATCTACTGTGATTATTGAGTTATTAAACACCAATGATGTGAGAAATTTTCTATCTATTGGTGTGGAAATTTACCACAAGCCCTAAGATTGTATTTTTGTGATTGTGGGAATGGAAGCAATCAACCGAACCCCCAGTATATACTTCTGCTTGTTTCCTATAAGCCCAACCAACTTCAAGAGACAGTTCAAGTCACTTCATATGAGTCGGTCACAACCAATACATACATCAGATCGTTCCATACCAGTAGTTCCATAGTGATGGCGCAACTCCAAGCACCCCATATCAATCATACCAAACTCGGTATCAACCGTTTCAAAATCCATATGAAGCGGTACCAATCTCAGTATCACTCCTTTAAAACCCAGAGGACGTACGAAACTCAATATCAATCATACAAAACTCCATATCAGTCGGACCAAACTCCATATAAGTCGTACGAAAATCGCAAGACGTATCAATACCAAGATCTACCATCTGATTATGGTATTCGTATCTCAGAAATCCCTGTTGAAGAATATGATGTTGATTTGTGCGCTGCCAGGTGCATGCCCGGGGGGATCACCCCACTGGTCCGTAACACATAAGAAAACGAAGCATGTGGAAATGTTTCCAATATCCAAATCTAAACGATTAAGTTAAACGATTTCATTTAAATAACAGTCAGTGAATAGTTTAATTTAAGACAACAAATGGTATACAATTTACTTTAAAAATTACCTTGAATGAGTATACTTCTGACTCCCCTTCTCTTCCTCTTTACTTCATCAAACATCAGTGTCCGATTCATACTCATCGTACTGACACACCTTTTGGTGAGGTGGGATACACGTTTCCCTTGTAGTGTGTACCTTACAGGTTTTTCAGACGTCTTCCGTTTTTTATCGTCAACATTTTTCCGTTTAGATAAAGCGTCTTTAAGTTGTTTGTATAGGGGCCCCCATATGTAATTACCCCATGGATAGTTGTTTTCATAAAAAAAAGTTAAAAACATTTAATGGAAGAATTTATGTAATACAATTATATTGGCAATGAAAGAAAAAATTACATATTCCATGCATCTAAGTCATCAACTAATCGTAAAAATTCATCGGGAACTCTATTGTTTCCCTGGAGACCAATAAACCCATCCTCCACCAGAAGCAAAAGACATAAATGTATTGCATTAATGTCTGGTAAAATATTGAACTTTGAGCCAGTGAAAATTCGTTGAAGATCATTTATGTGTACCGCATAATTTTCGTCAGCGTCCAAAACCCTTGTTTTGAAGCATTGCTCATGTGTCTCTACGATAATGCAGGTTTTTTCCAACTAAATCGCATATCGATAATTAGACAAAATTCTTTTTGCCCAAACGTAAATTATATCCTCCAACGTTAATGCATGGCAACTTGCAAATCTGAAGGTGGATCTATCTCCATTTGTAACATTATGTGCACGATCATCGGGTCTAAATGTGTTTACTGGATATCGAGCCAATGACCGAAACAAGTATTCCTAAAAATTTGTAGTTCGTTTCTCAATAGCCGTAATTTAGTCCTAATTGTATTCGCAATATCTATGTTTAATTTAATTGGAACAGTCGCTTGATAATAATCTTCCTAGTAGATAAAGTATAAAGAGGTTAATAACGAAACATATAAATTCAAATTATTGTAACTTTATATTATTTTACCATGATGAACGGCGGTCAATGGTAGGGGTCGGCAGCGGTCAACGACGACGGTCAACAGCAATCAATAGTGACGGTCAACGTGCGGTCAATGGTGGTCAACGACGACGGTCAACGACGATCAATTGTGGTCAACGACGGTCAATAGTGATCAGTGGTGGTGAAAATTGGTGGATAAATGAAATTGTAGTAGAAAGAGGTGAAGTAAAATTGGTGGTAATATTTGTTTATTGTAGTATAGATTTATAGGAATAGAGAAAGAGGAAAAAAACAAAAAAAGAGGAAAACCAAAAAAAATGGTCTTGCATTGGGAAGGAGCAAATAAGGGGTGTTTTAATTGTTTGTTGATGATATTATTATATTTATAATTATAATTAGAACAAAAAAATTTATGATGATGATAGCCTTGTGAAAAATCTTAACCGTCTATCTCTACAACAAACCCTTGGTTTCTGAAATGTCTTCTTTCTCCATTTTAAATAATGTATTGAAACAAAAATTAGCTCAAAAATTTTAATAAAAACTTTATCTTTTCAAGCTTGCCATCTCAGTTTTGACAAATGTGAAGGAAAGAGATAAATTGTTTCAAGCCTTATCCTAGGCCAACCCCTTGAGGTTTTCGGATAGAAATTTTAATAAATTGTGTGCAGATGTTATCTTTGAGTTAGATACAAGATCAATAGTTCATAATTTCATATAATGTCAAAAAAAAAAACACAAGTTCAATCAAGAAACATTTATGAAGAAGTCAATATAAAACAACCACCCTAGAAATCAAGAAACACCATAGACAAAGTATAATCAAGAAGCAAGTTCAATAAAGAAACACCAAAAATCATAAAACCCTAGAAATCTCAATATAATGGACAAAGTAACCCTATAAATCAAGAAACACCTCAAATCATAAATACCTCATGATGAACAATCTCCCTAGAAATCATAAACACTTAGAAATCTCAAAATAATGGACTAACCTTATATATACTCATCTGCAACTCGAAATGCGACGTGAACAACCTCACGATGGGAACAAGCTCACGATTAACAGCCTCACAACGGGAACAACCTCTGTCGACGATGGGAACAACGCACAGATGATCTATTTTGACGATTGATAGAACATGGTTTAGATTGATTGATCGATTTAGAAGATTGGTCATATTAGAGCAACGTGTCAATTTGGGGGAGGGAAAGTGTTTACAAATAAATTAATTAGATTCCATATCATTAATTCCACGTAATCTTTTTTATTTCCATGTCATTATTAAAAATATATATATTATTTAAGTTGATCGGTTATCTGATATGTAGGTAACCCAGGTACTCAAAAGTTTGATATTTTACAATTGAGGTACCAAAATGAAGGTTTTAAAAGTACGTTACCCAAAATAGGAATCTGATGAAAGTACGTTACTTTTTAACGCAATTTGGCTTTTTTGTTATTTATAAATAATTATATTACTTTATTTATTTATTTATTATTTTATTTTATTTAAATTGAAGTTATAATAGGAAATTTAAATTGGTAGAAAAAGACAAAAAAAAATGTATAGGGAAGGAAACTTGTATCGCGAAGGAAGAGTGTAAGGAATATTCTGCATTGGAAAGGAAGAATGTGGGTCAACTCGCATAAACTTGGGAGGAGATCACACATTTAGGGGTGTTCATCGGTTGACATCCAATGGGTGTGAGGGGAAACGAACCGATCCAATCATCCATTGGATGTTGGATTTTTCCAACCGAACCGATCCAATCATCTATTGGATGTTGGATTTTTCCAATCCAATGGATGATTGAATCGGTTCAGTTCCATCCATTGGATGTTCTTATTGGATATCCATTGGATCAGGTTGGATATCCATTGGATATTCTTATTGGATATCCATTGGATCAGATTGGATCCATCCGATATCCAATGGATGATCAGATCGGATCCATCCAACGTGTTAATTTAATGCAATGTTCTAATTAATTACTTTTAATTGGTGTTAAAACCAACACAAGTGAGATTAAGAATTCAAAAACCAACACAAAACAAATTTAAATTTAAGCAAATTGCAAAAAAAAATTGGATGATAGTTTGATGGAAAACTGGATGGTAATCGGATGGTTAATTGGATGGGTAATTGGATGTTGGTCGGTTCAGTTCGGTCGGTTTTGGTCGGTTCTGGACTGTCATCCAAGAACCGACCGATCCAAATTGGATGTTGAGATTTTCAATCTGATCCGATCCAATTACAATTGGATATCCAATTATGGTCGGTCGGTTCTAATTGGATCGGTCGGTTTCTATTGGATCGGTTGAATTTCTACACACCCCTACACACATTTATGTGATTCCCTTCTCCCAAGAAACGTTTTTTCGTAATGTCACATCATGTCTTGTCAATTCACTTTTTTTACATTTTTCAGATTTTTTTGTCATATTATAAGATTTGGTGGGGCAAATCTCCTAAATCTATGCTATAGGAGAAATCTATGGTTGTTTTTGTGAACCTTTAAAAAAATGGTTAATTTTGTAATACATTTTTTCTATTTGGTTACTTTGGGTAAGAACCCATATGCATACAGGGGTGAGTTATTATACAACCTTTTATATGATGCAACTCTTGCAATCCCTTTATCCATCACACATTTTACTTTTACATTTTTTTCTTTTTTTTAATTACATAAAATGTGTGATGGATAAAGGGGTTGTAAGGGGTTACACCATGTAAATGGGTTGCATTTGTAAGTTACTAGTTACTTTTATCATAATTTTACGTTTACTTGAAAGTTATTGAATCTATGTGTTGTTTTAGACTTGAGACATTACATTTGGTGCACCCTATAAGTGATAATATTATAATATTAATATTATTTAAGGGTTACAAGAAGCGATATAATGCTCCAAACTTATTATGCAATTATATGAGAATAATTGAAGATATAGGCCATCGAAATATAGATATGCTCACAAGTAGGTTTTGAAAACCTCGTGTATTAAAATATAAAAATTTAAAAGATTGTCGCTTTGATTAGGGTTTTGTAATCAATATCCTTGTTCCTGAGTGCTAAATCTTTATAGATTCTTGCTTTTAAATACATACCATGTGCATCTTGGATTTCCTACATATTTTTTTATTTTAATAATTTACAAAACTTATGATATTTAATTTATTTAATAGAAGTATTGAACTATCTATTAAATACAAGAAATATTAATTATAAAGTATTTTACTCAACCAAAGTTCTACAAACGGCATATGAACTTGAGCGTTTTATACAACATTTCGATTTTTTTTAATCTGATAGTAACATTGATAAAAATAAAATTAAGAGGAGACAATTTTAGAGTAGAAATAAATTTTGTTGCAACAATATTAATGGAAAAATACGCAATTTAACTTAGCATGTTGTGAAGAAAATATATTTTACACAATAATCATAATTTAACTCATTGTATATGACAAATTAGTCTTTTGACATATGCAAGGTTTTATATATATATATGTACACATTTTGTTAATAGGCAAGATTTAAACAAGAACACCTTTATTTTAGGAAAATGCAATTTAATGAATCCATAATATAAATTAGAATAAATAAAAATAAATTAGTATTTATCAATAATTTATAGTTATCTTAGATTTGTCTTTATTTCTTAAATGTTACTAAAAGTATCTAAGACTTCTTATGTTGATGTCTTCATTGTTAATAATGATATGATTTTATTATGATAATATTAAGATAATGTTTTGATAAATCAAAGACTTCATATGATAAGATTTTGATGTGATAGTGATGGATAATATTGTGATAAATCAAAAACCAGCACTAAAAAGCCTGAACACCGACCAACTTTTACCGACGGCAAGAATCCGTTGGTAATCACCGACGGATCACCGACCACTTTCCGACGGATTGAAGCAATTTGCGACGAACAACAAATACGTCGGTAATCCGTCGGTAAATATAAACATTTCCGACACAACGGACCGAAAATTATTTTATTTTTGATTTTTTTAAATATTGAAATTCGTCGGTAATCCGTCGGAAACGTTACTGATTTAATAATTTTTTTTAATTCCAATAATCCATTTGTGATCCGTAGCAAATACCGACGACCAATGAATATCCGTCGGTATATTTATGAATTATTAAAAAAATTCCAAGAAATTTGTTGGTGATCCGTTGATGTATGTATGTGTGTCATATGAATATAAGTGTGTGTGTGTGTGTGTGTCTATGTCATGTACATATCTATATGTGTATGTACGTATGTATAGTATATGTGTGTATATATATGTATTGCTTGTATATCTATAGTACATATATATATATATATCATGTATATATGTGTATGTCGTATGCATATAAGTGTGTGTGCATATGTCTATATGTGTGTACATGTCTATGTATGTATGTATGGATATATGTATGTCTATAGATGTATTGTATACATATGTATAGCTTGTATGTATATAGCACATATATGTATGTATGTGTGTCATATGAATATAAGTGTGTGTATATGTCATGTACATATCTATATGTGTATGTACGTATGTATAGTATATGTGTGTATATATATATATATGTATTGCTTGTATGTATATAGTACATATATATGTATATCATGTATATATGTGTATGTTGTATGCATATAAGTGTGTGTATATGTCTATATATGTGTACATGTCTATATATGTATGTATGCATGTATGTATGTCTATAGATGTATTGTATACATATGTATAGCTTGTATGTATATAGCATATATATGTATGTATGTGTGTCATATGAATATAAGTGTGTGTGTGTGTATGTCATGTACATATCTATATGTGTATGTACGTATGTATAGTATATGTGTGTATATATATATGTATTGCTTGTATGTATATAGTACATATATATGTATATCATGTATATATGTGTATGTTGTATGCATATAAGTGTGTGTATATGTCTATATGTGTGTACATGTCTATGTATGTATGTATGCATGTATGTATGTCTATAGATGTATTGTATACATATTTATTGCTTGTATGTATATAGCACATATGTATATCATGTATGTATGTATGTATATGTCGTATGTATATAATTGTGTGTGTGTATGTCATGTACATGTCTATATATGTATGTATGTCTATAGATGTATGTATGTGCGTATATAAATGTATACATCATGTATTTCTTGTATATATATAGTACGTATATATGTATATCATGTATATATGTGTATGTTGTATGCATATAAGTATGTATGTAAGTATGTCCATAGATGTATATATGTATACATATGTATTAGTTGTATGTATATATAACACATATATGTATATCATGTATATATGTATATGTCTGATAAGGTCAGATTCCGACCTTATTAATGATCTAGAATAAAGGGAATTTGTGTGTTCTAAAGGAAAATAGTGATATATTTTAACCAACTGTTGGAAGTAAGTACAAAATGAGATCTATTGAAGAAAAAGGAGAATCACGGTGAAATCAGATCAAAAGTGGAAGGGGTTGAAGATCGAAATGATACCTAAGTCGGAAGGAATTTCTAAAGTTTATTTGAGCCATTTGTTGGGGAAGGCAAGTCCACAGGCGAGTCCAACGCGGGTTTGAGTACCCCGCACATGATTTGGATGCGGGAGACTATGGGGCGACTTTACTCGCACCATACCCGCTTCCTCGTCTGATCTGCTTCTAATCATTTCTGCAGCTAGGGTTTTGGGGGGTTACACATTCTTTGACGGCTAGAGAGGAGAGAGGACGATTTTGAAGAGAGGAGAAGGCGATCTTGAAGTAGGAATTGGGGAAGAACATATTTTGAATACGAAGTTGATCTGATATTGGATATTGTGTGCGTGGGAAAGTCACATCTCAGGGAGTTTCATTTGCTTTTAGATTTTTTGTTGGAAAACAATGTCTAAACTTGTGATGCCCGTGTTGATTGTTCTGTTTTACACAACCCCCAACATGAACTAATTTAAATGTTGGGGGTTGGATTACTTCTTGCTAAGACATGTGATTGGAATTGTAATACGTTCATTTGATTCAATGAAGCATATGGCATGATTTTTTAATGCTTCTGTTAGCCTGATCAACTAATGGATGATTTCTTGATCTTGATCTCCTTTAAGAAAAGTTTATTAAGATTCGATGTTGGTATTGTATGCCTAGGGTAAGAATTGGATAGAGATATGTCGATTCAACCTCAGGATTTAATTAATCCTGTTTTGTTTGATAGTTGGGAATTAATTGTTGAGATTGAGAGATGAAACATTCTTCCCAACTATAAATGTTGTTATAGCTTGAGAAAGAGTAACGACTGTTTTCACGATTAATTTCATTGAAGTTTGGACTAAATTCCTTTACAATTGCAATGTTTGAGTAAGGTGAACCCAAGACGATTCCAATCACCAACTGCCTTTTTCCAATCTGAATTTGTCTCTCTCAATTCTTCAAAAGTCGCTAATTCGGTGTGTTTTAGTTAAATCAATGTCCATTAATAATTAATATAGTATTGTGATACTTAGTACCTGGTTCCTTTGGTTCGATACTCGTACTTCTAGTACATATTACTTTATTCGACCCGTACACTTGCAGTAGATCAAGGGGTGTAAAACCCACCTATCAATGTCATAAGCATATCTATGTGTGTGTGTGTCATGTACATGTCTATATATGTATGTATGTATGTATGTATGTATGTATGTATGTATGTATGTATGTATGTATGTATGTATGTCTACAGATGTATGTAGATATGTATATATAAATGTATACATATGTATTGCTTGTATGTATATTGTACATAGAGGGAGGTTCAGGGGAAAACCTCAAAAAAACAGAAAATTAAAGAACACTCTGGTAGACCTTCATTTGGACGGTATGCACTTATGCATACAGGTAAATTATGTTGTTTTTTTTGTTTTTATGCACAAGTGCATTATTTGTAACATGCACAAGTTCATATCGTCCAAATGAATGGCTATCAGGGTGTTCTTCAGTTTTTCGTTTCTTTAAGGTTTTCTCGTGAACCTGACCCATAGTACATATACGTATATCATATATATATATATATATGTATATGTCGTATGCATATATATAAGTGTGTGCGTGTATGTCTATGTGTACATGTCTATATATGTATGTAAAGGGATGTTCAAGGGATATATATATATACATATATATATGTGTGTGTGTGTATAGATGTATACCCCTGACCTAATTGGAATTAACGAGAAAAGATAACGGTCGTTAGAAGAATGGACCAAAACTGTTACAAAATGACACAATTTCATAACACTTTTGGTCCTTTCTCCTAATGTTTGTTAACTGTTTCCGTTAAGTCAATTTAGTTCAGGTGTATTTTAGTCAGTTTAAATATAATTTAATAAATTAATAATTTATTTAATAATTTTAATATTAAATATTATATAATAATTTATTTAATAATTATTAATAATTTAAAACAATATAATTTAATAATTATTAAAATAGTAATTATTTTAAATTTTTTAGGGTTTAGGGTTTAAAAAAAATCCGTTGGAAATCCGTCGAAATTCACCGACGGATAATTTCTCTCGGTAATTACCGACGGATTGTTCGTCGGAAATCTGTCGGTGATTTTACTGACTTTTCTAAAAAAAGAGCGGGCATAATTAGCCCTAATTTGACTTTCATTTTCAGTCTCACTCGATCCCTCTCCCTCTCGATCTCTCTAACGCCCACAGTAACCACCCCATCTTCGTTGGCCACCGTCGATCCCTCTCCCTCTCGATCCCTCATTCACTGTCGCTCTCCCTCCTCGCCGTCCACCTCCACTATTAAACGCCACCATCGCCTCACCACTGCTCGAACGCCACCCTCGCCACCGGCGGCCACCGTGACCACCTCCACTATCAACCACCTTGCACCACCGTTTTGTGAGTTCCCTTTTTGTGATATTTGTTTGAAATTTAATCTGCATATTTTTATTTGAGCCTTTGATTTTCTTTTGTGATATTTGTTTGATTTTCTTTTATTTAATTTGCAGATTGTGATATATTGATAGAAACATATATTTGGTTTCTTTTGAAATATATTGATAGAAACGTATATTTGGTTTCTTTTGTTGTCATAAAAAAATCAGAAATTGGGTTGAAAATTTGTCCAAATCAAAATTTTGTCCAAATCAGAAACTGGGTTTCTTTTTATGACGTGTTTCGGTTGTTGTCCTTTATTAGCAAACGTGATCAAAATGAAAAAGAAACTTTATGTTTTTTGTTAAATATATGCATCTTATATATCTACAATTTTCATACGAACTTCTGCATGTTTCCACTAATTGATAGATAACATTCATCGTCTCAGTGTGCATTATTCATATAAGTATTCATATTCCATATGTAATAGCTCAATCTTTTTAATAGAATCTATCTTTGGCATATCAACATGTGAAATAAAATTGTGAGCAATTCTTGTGCAAATTTGATTATTTAACTTGATTATTTGTTGGACATATATGTAATGTAAGTGTAATGATATGTAATGTGATATTTTGGTATGATTTGGTTTAGGGTTTACCCAAAAAACGTGATGATTTAGTATGATTTAAGATTTGATTGTGCTTTTATTTTATTTATTTATTCTAGTTGGGTTGCCAATTGTTGGGCAAACATTAGGTTGATATACGAAAATATTTATTTTATAGTCGTTATGTCGCCGAAATTTGGAAAAACATATGGTTGCGTTTTAAACTCTTTTCTTTCATTCCAAAACACCTTTCTTTGATTTAAACCTACGGTTTTGACTTTCCAATAGTCAAACCATTACACTTAGAGTCTTAAAGTCATTCAAAACTCCTCTACACCTTCGGTTTGACTTTCAAGTAGGCAAACCGTTACATGTAGTGTTTTCAAGTCATTCAATAGTCTTCTAACTTCATTGACACCTACAGTTTGACTTTGAAATAGTCAAACCTTTATATGTAGGGTTTTAAAGTCATCAAAACACCTTTCCTTGGGTGAAGAGAATTTCTAGACGGATCTAGGGTGTTAGCCGGTCCCCCACCCGAGTTAACTGGTGAAGAAATATGGGAGCAGGTCCGTCATCTTCCAACTGTTTACAATGGCTCCCCGTTTCGATCAACCAATAGAAAAATTAGCGGCTTCAGAATCACTCATAATTGGGTGAAGAGAAGCATCTTTTGGGAGTTTCCATATTGGAAGACGTTAATCCGACACAACCTGGAGCTCATGCACATTGAGAAGAATGTTTTCGATAATCTCTTTAACACTGTCATGGACATGTCCAAAACGAAAAACAATATAAAAGCAAGGAGGGATGTAGAGATTTATTGCAACCGATAGAAGTTGCATATTGCCACGTCAGGCAATAAAGTAGTGAAACTGAAGTCGTCGTACACTTTGACCAAACAACAAGTAAACAAGTATGTGAATGGTTGAATAGGCAAAAGTTTTCGGACTGGTATGCTTCGAATATTGGGGGTGTGTAAACATGGAAGACTACAGCTTTTATGGCTTCAAGAGTCATGATTGTCATGTGTTTATGCAACGATTGCTCCCTATTGCCTTACGAGGGATGATACCGACTCCCATATGGGATGCGATAACGGAGTTACGCACATTCTTTCGTGCAATCTACTCAAGGGTGTTACACTTAGAAGAGTTGATTCCATTGAAAACAAGTATCGTTCAAACAATTTGTAAGTTGGAAAAAGTCTTCCCACCCAGATTCTTTGATTCTATGGAACGCTTAGTGATACATTTGACACAAGAAGCCATAAATGGTGGGTCGATCCAATACAGGTGGATGTATCTTTATGAGATGTACATGAACTTTTCATTCAAATATTTTTCCTTAAAATTCGTATATCACCGATTTATTTTCTAACACAAATTTTCAATCGTTGTTTAGGAAGCTTGGGTCGTTGAAGAGAACTGTTAGAAACAAAGAAAGGGTGGAGGGGTCTATCGTTGAGTGTTATCTAGTAAATGAACTCTCCACCTATTGCTCCCTGTATTTTGATCCACATATAGAAACTCGGCATAATCGCGAGTGAAGAAACTTTTCCCCAGATATTCCTAGTTCTTCGGGAATAGGTTATCGAATGAGCATATTTAAGGTTCCTTCCTGTAGATTATTCGAGAAGGGCGGGAAAAAGACCATCTTGACTCAAGCCTAAATTCACAAGATCTACACATATGTATTGTTGAATTGTGAAGAAGTTCAACCTTTCCAGTGTACCTTTGATGAGTGGATACGACAAAGAGAACCTCATCTTGATGCAGTTGCACGAGATAAAGCTCGGGATGAAAGGTTTTCTACTTGGTTCGAACAACACGTGAGTATACAAATATGAAATTACGTATGTAATGTTATACATATGTGATTTATTTCTTATTTGTGGTTTTATAAGTGATGCTCGGATCAGCTGACTTCTCCGATCATTTTAAATCCCTAGCACGTGGATCGGGTCAATATGTTTGGTCGCAAAAGGGATATTTTATCAATGGTTACAAGTTTCATACGGTAACACATGTTGTTGGGCATGTCACACATAATAGTGGTGTATATGTGAGAGGATCTTGTTATGACGACTCCAAGTCTAACTATTACGGATTGTTGGACGACGTGTTAGAGGTGGAATATTACGGTGTAGGCTATTGCGTTATAGTTTTGTTCAAGTGTACATGGTTTGATAGTCAAGGGGGAGTTAGAGTCGACCCTAAATATGGGTTGGTTGATAACAAATACAAGTCCAGACTCAGAGGTGAGGACTATTACGTCCTAGCATCACAAGCGGAACAAGTGTATTACACACGGTATCCTTCAGGCAATAAGGATTTAAAGGACTAGTGGGTTGTTCTGAAGACCAAAACTCGTGGAATATATGAAGTTGTAGAAAGGGATATCGATGACTTGGATGATAATGTGGATGGAGAACCATTCATTCAAATCAATGAACGGGTAACTCATAATACAAACACATGGGTAAATGAGGACCTCGATTACGTCCCTCTTGTCACTAGGGAGGTCTACGTAGTCGCCACAAATGACGAATCTAGCGATGAGGAAGATGCATCAGATCATGAAGCTAGCGACGAGGAAGAAGAATTTGAAGATGTGGATAATGAATAGATAGCGAAAACGAACCTATGTTATATGATCACTCGTCTGATGACTAGCGTGCCTTTATTATGTAGACATTATTCACAATCATTATATCCTTATATGTTTGTACACTTATATCTTTGTGTCTTATGATCTATGGTCTGATGACCAACCTGTTTGATTGATAAAAACAACGATTACAAGGTTGATCTTTGATCTTTGAGAAGCTCTCTGTGTTTTACACCTTTTGTGTGTGTGTTGTGTGTGATCTAAAAACTAATCTGATCTTAGCTTTTCTTACACTCTAAAAACCAACTTGCAAACACAACTTGCAAGAAATACAATATTAAACTAAACTAAACTAATAATATCTAGATAGTTAGATATTATATAACTAACTAAACAAAACAAAATAACAAACTAACAACTAACTAACTAGTTACTTAGAAACAATAAAATACAATAAAACTAACTTTGACATTTTATTACAAACGACATTAGACTTAATATCGAGAGTCGACTTTCCTGTATTAGCTTCATATTGGATCTTCAGATTGGATGATCTTGAATCCAATGAGACTGTGCTCTAACAATCTCCCCCTTTGGATCAAGATCATTACTTAAAAAGATTTATCCAATAGATCTGTGCAATTCAATCTTCTCTTTTTCAGCTCAGAAGATGCAATCTCCTTCTTAGTCTTCAGAATGTAATAATCTTCCCCTTTTGATGTAGATAAACTCTCTTTCAGATGATGGGAAGAAAACTGTCTTCAGTTGTAGCTCAGATTGTTGTAGCAAAGTATCTTCGAAGAAAATTTCTTGCAATTCAGCATGTCTTCAGAATACTTGCTCTAATCTTGTGTCGTTCCACATTTCTTGGTTCGGCCCTTCTCCCCCTTTTTGAAAACAAGAGGAACGAGTTCATCAAAACTTTGTGTCAAGAAATGTATTCCATATGGAGCCTCTGATCCGTCAATTCATAAGATATTCATCCAGATCTTTGCAAATCCAGACAAAATAGTCGTGTAACACCTGAATCAACAAATGATCAGTTAATGTGCCTGTCAGTAACACTAAGTCACCGTGTATAACAAATACACAATGGAAAGGAGCTTTTTGATGTTCACTCCCCCAGGGCTTCCATTCAATCATCGAAACACCACAAAGACAATTTCTATAAACGTTATGACAAAGAAACAAATTCCTTGTGTGTTCGTGTAAGTGATAGAAAGAATTAAGCACTTGATGATTGCTTATAAGGCTCAATATTGTGTAAACCACTGAGACAACAGTAAGTTAAACACAAACTCAATGTGCATGAGTGAAGTGCGAAGGTGGGACAGACTTCCTTCTTTTCAATATCCAGATTTTCCAAATGAAAATCAGATAGTAAATGTGTTGCGTCCCCTTAGAAAATGAAACATTTTCCTTTTAAGAAGAAAATGAGTAGTTGGTGAGGTTTGATCAAGAGTTGGCATGAGCTAGTTGTCTGTTTCAATAATGTTCACCAAAGAGTTGTGAAACACTAGTAATGTGGTTGCCCGGCTCAGAAAAAGTTGGTGCAGAGTTGTGATATTCTTTTAACTCTGTTCTCACACGCTCTTTCTTTTAAACGTTAAGCTCACTCTAACCAAACTTTCTTTTTCTGTTTAACACACTCATTTCTTTTGACTTTTCACACTCAATCACTATGGATTAACTTCTTGGGTAGAAATCACTGGTTAAGGTGATTCCATAGAAGTTGTGTTAATTCCTAGCACAATGAAATCCTGTATTTCCTATGATGCATATGATGCTCAGATTGGTTTAACTATTTCAGTTAAAGCACAATGTAGATCTTGAAAACATTTAAAGTCACACTTCCAATTCATGAAATCGGTTTAAGATTCGGGAAGTGGTTTGAACATTTAGGAACAATGTTTTCTATGATTGAAAGTTGTCCTTCTTTCAACCATTTATGAGATTAAGATAAAGAATTGTACCTTTACGTGCGATCTTACATCTCATGAAGCTAAGCGTAAAGTCATAAACATATGAACTTGTAAGCTTCTCTCAAAAATTCTGCAAAAGTCTTATGTTAAGTCAAAGCAAATTTATTCACTTAAATTGAAAAGACAAAAAGCAGTAAAACTATTAAAGTACGAGTTCTGATCAGAAATAATCATAAGTCATATCCAAGCTACTGTGATTTGACGAGCTCCCCCTAAAATCATGTATTACAAAAATTTGGCATAAAAGGTAAATGCAGAAATCTTATGAGTTCCCCCTCAAAATAAGATTGACCAACTGTCGATTCTTCTCATACTCCCCCTTGGATCATGAACAAATTGTTAATGTGCAGATATCAATCAGAAATAAGAATGAAGTAATGAGGAAAAATTATACAATTAGAAAACTTTGATAGGTAACTACTGATTATACCTTAAGATTTAGCATACCAAGCTTAGAGACAAGAAAGGTAAACCTCTTTTCGTCTAAAGGTTTGGTAAACAAATCGGCAAGCTGATAATCAGTTTTTACAAAGAAAAGTTCAATTGTTCCTTTCTCTGCATTATCTTTGATAAAATGATACCTGAAATCTATGTGTTTGGTCTTTGTGTGCTGAACAGGATTCACTATTATTGCGATGGCGCTCTTGGAGTCGCAGTAGATCGGGATTTTGTTGAAGTGGAAACCGTAGTCGCGCAATTGTGTTCTCATCCATAAGACCTGAGAACAGCATCTAGCAGCAGCTACATATTCTGCTTCGGCCGTTGAAGTTGAAACACAAAATTGCTTCTTCGATGCCCAACTTACGAGTTTATCACCGAGGAACTGTATATGTCCTGACGTGCTCTTCCTGTCTAACATACAACCAGCATGATCTGCATCTGTATATGTTGTTAGTTCAAATCTAGTATCTTTAGGATATCACAGACCAAGATCTGCAGTCACCTTCAGATACCTAAATATGCGCTTAACTGCAGACATATGGATTTATTTAGGATTGGTCTGATATCTTGCACATAAGCATGTTGAAAACATTATATCTGGCCTACTAGAAGTAAGATACATTAAAGAACCTATCATTCCTCTATAAGTCCTAACATCAACATCCTTTCCCGAAGGATCGGTGCCAATCTTAGTACCTGGTGCCATTGGGGTACCAATCGGTTTTGAATTTTCCATTTTGAACATCCGAAGAATTTCAAGAATGTATTTTGATTGATTGATAAAAATACCCGATGAAAATTGTTTGACTTGTAAACCGAGAAAGAAATTCATCTCTCCCATCATATTCATCTGAAATCTTGACACCATAAGGTTAGAAAAATTCTTACAGTACTTAGGATTTGTAGAGCCAAAAATAATATCATCTACATAGATTTGAATTAGAATGATATCGGATTTTTCCTTTTTGATAAACAAAGTGGTATCTACCGTACCTTTTGAAAAACCAGACTTGACTAGAAATTGTGAAAGGACATCATACCAAGCGCGAGGAGCTTGTTTAAGTCCATAGAGTGCTTTGTCGAGAATGTAGACGTGAATCGGCTTCTCTCGATTGACAAAGCCTTCTAGTTGAGAGACGTAGACTTCCACCTTTAGAATGCCATTCAGAAAGGCAGTCTTCACGTCCATTTGAAAGACCGTGAAGTTCTTGTGGGCTGCGTAGGCTAGAAACATTCGTATTGCCTCTAAACGCGCCACAGGAGCATAAGTCTCGTCATAGTCGATTCCTTTCTTTTGTCTGTATCCTTTGGCTACCAGTCTTGCCTTGTTTCTGATAACGGTACCTTCTTCGTCTTTCTTGATCTTGAAAACCCATTCCGTACCTATAATGGTTTTACCTTGAGGTTTTGGTACGAGTTTCCAGACTTGAAGTGCGTCAAACTGATTCAGCTCTTCTTGCATTGAAGTCACCCATTCTGGATCAGCAAGTGCCTCTGATACTCGAGTTGGCTCGAACTTGCTCAGAAAGGAGTCATGCATACACATATTCATTGACGTTGACCTAGTTTGCACCGGTTTTGTTGGATCACCAATGATCTGGCTTATCGGATGCTCTTTGGTCCATATGTGTTCATGAGGCAGTGGATTATATGAATATATATCAATATTATCATCTATAAATCCACTTGTACCTTCTTAAGTTTGTTCAGGAGGAATGTTGATTGCAGTTGAAGTGGTAGGTGCAGAAGGCTCAGCAGGTACAGCTTGGTCCGACTGTAGATTAGTCTTTACAGAACATCCCACTGATGCAGCAACTTCTGTCTCTTCATTATTTGTTACAGCTTCAACTGTTGGAGTCGGAATTTGAACTGGAATTTCAATAGGGATATCTGACATGGTTGGATGAGTAGTCGTTAAGTCATCATCCCTGTCAACCACAACAGATTTCTTAACATTAGATCCAAGAAATTCATCATAAAACAATTCAAATAATAAATCTAAATCAGATATATGATTAGTTGACGTTGATGCTTCATCAGATTTGTTCTATTGAGACGCAGGTTCTGGACTGATTTGCCCAAAAGCTAGTACTCCGGTTATCATGGGTTCTGAACTGTGTTGTTTGGAAGCCATCTCTTCATCAAACAAAACGTTGACGCTTTCAATAACCGTCTTTGACTTCTTCAGATATACACGGTATACAGTTGATGTAGAGGAATAACCAATGAAGATGCCTTCGTCCGCCTTGGTGCTGAACTTGTTTAGACTCTCTCTATCGTTTAGAACGAAACACTTACACCCAAATATATGGAAATATTTGATTGCCAGTGTTCGGTTGTTGATTAACGCATAAGGAGTCTTCTTGAATCTGCGGTGTATCATGGATCGATTCTGAGTGTAGCACGCAGTCGATACAGCTTCAGCCCATAGAAATAGAGGTAAGTCAGATTGACTTAGCATAGTACGAGCAGCCTCGACTAGCGTACGATTTCTTCTTTCAACCACTCCATTCTGTTGAGGCGTACGATCAACATAGTATTGATGTGAAATCCCGACAGATTCAAGATATTCTTCAACCTTCTTGTTCTTGAACTCTGTGTCGTTGTCTGTTCTAAGAAGCTTGACCGGTTTCTGCAGATTCACTTGGGTCGTCTTAAGGAATGTGATGAGAACATCAGGTGTCTCATCTTTTGAACGTAGAAACTTGACCCAAGTGTATCGCGAGTAATCGTCCACGATAACTAGTATGTACTTCTTTCCGCCTAGACTTTGCGTTCGCATCGGACCACAGAGATCCATATGCAACAATTCTAACGGAGCGTTAGTACTCGGTTCAGGCTTTGGTTTATGTGGAGCTCTCTTCATCTTTCCCTTTTCACATGTTGCACAAAGATGTTCTTTTTCATACTTGAGCTCTGGAAGTCCTTTCACTAACTTTTCACTGACCAGTTTGTTGATGTACCGAAAGTTGAGGTGAGAGAGTCGTCGATGCCATAACCAGCTTTGTTGCATCGAGGCTTTCGTCAGTAGACAAACCTGCTTGTTAGTCTGGACGTTTGACAAATTAAGTGTGTAGAGGTCTGACTTTCTCGTGTCGACCAAGAGTTCTTCGCTTTCTTCAGTGCGAACTGAACACCTCTTGGCTTTGAAATTGACCTCTAAGCCTTTGTCACAGAACTGGCCGATACTGAACAGGTTGTGTCCTAAGCCTTCAACATAACTCACCTTCTTGATCGTGACTTTGTCATGTACCATATCACCATAACCTAGTATTGGTGAAAACTGATCGTTGCCGAATCTAACTGTTCCGCAATACTTCTCTGTAAAGTTAGACAACATCTCTTTTTGTCCAGTCATATGCTTGGAACATCCGCTATCCAAGTACCACATATGACGGATCTGCACAAGAGAAATTACAAAACAACAGATTTAGATAGTCATAAAACAAAATTTAAGACTTTGAGCACTGAAGTGCGGGTCTTGAACTGATTTGTTCAAAAGCCAAATTGACATTGAAGTCCGGGTCTTGAGCTGACTTACTCAAGAACCATTGTTCTTTGAGGTACGAGTCCTAGACTGTTTTGTCTAGAAGTCATTTCCATAAGCTCCCTCTTAAACTTTGGGTTCCTGCAACACAGATTTAGCTTTTGGTACCCATTGAAATTTGGGTCCAACTGTGTTAGCACAAGATTTTGGTACCCATTGGAAATTGGGTCCTCTTTTCATTTGAAATTCATTGGAAGCATTAGAATGATTAGAATGCATATGATAAGTTCCATACCAAACATCAGAATCTTAACAAGAAGCATAAATATGTTTATCATAATATGAAGACTTTGTAGCAGATAAAGATAACTGGAATAATTGCTTCATAGAGTATTTCTTGCGATAAACGACAAGTTTTGGTTTCAAAATAGCAACATCAGCAATTAAAACATCTTTACTAGGCGAAGTCTTATTACAATCAACAGTACAAAAAGATTTAACAGTCTTGTTAGTCTCCTGTTTTGGTTTCCATTGAGATTTAACTTCTGGCTTTTTCTTGCTCAGATCTGAAACAGTTGAAATTTGTGAGTTAGACTTGTGAGCAACAACTGAATGCTTCTTCTTTGGGTTACCAGTAGTGATCGGTTTCTGTGAATGCTGAGATTTATTCTTACCTTTAGCATACTTAGTATTCACAGAGACTGATTTATCAACTTTCGTTGATTTTGCACTTTTTACAGTCGTACTGGTTCTTCCCAATGATTTCACAATAAAAGATGAATGGTTAGGAAGTTTCGCATTAAAATCAAATTGATCAAGACAACCATCGAAACCACCGTCATAGTTTAGAAAATCAAACCCTCCATCAGTTAGACCAAAACTATCATTAGATTTTGAAGCCTTAGAAAGAACAGCATTTTTAAACACAGTTGAAAAAACTTTTTGTTCAATGTTAATCAAAAGTCTTTCATCTGTTAAAGAATTCTCAAGATCAGAAATTTTACTTTCCAAAACGAGAGGAGGGACGTAAATTTTACCTTTAATAGGCTTCGCCTCCATTTCTTTTACAGAATAACTCTGAAAGAAGTCATTTGAAAGAGTTTTCTTTTGATATATAGGATTATCATTATAACTATTATTCACCTTCGCATAATGAAATGGAAGTTGAACTTTAGTTGTGTTCTTTCGTTTTTCCGTTTCCTTGGCTTCATCCTCTTTTGACAATCCAGTCCAGAAAACTTTAAGCTCAGGGATTCTTCGAGCTAGTTTCAAAAATGTTAAATCATAAAGTGCAGACACTTTAGATTTACCCTTTTTAAGGTAGTGAGGATTCTCGTAACCAAGTCCCCATTTCTCTATTTCCTCTTTGGGTTTGTTAAGATGAATGGTTTGTTCAGTTAGACCCAGTTTGTATAACTTCTCTTCCAAACTTTTTAATATAGCAAGTAAAGAAATCTTTTCTTCGGAAGTTGAAGAATGCAATTTCGTAAGCTCGATGAAATCAAACTCACTTTTTCTCAATTTAGTCTTTGTTTCAGTAATTTCTTGAAGAATTATGGTCTGTTCTTTGGCACTGGTGTCAATGTTTTTGTGTAAGGTCTCAACCAATACTTTCTTCTCATCAACAGCATTGCTAAGTTTCTGTATTGATTGGTTTTGTTCAAGAATGACACCCTTTTCTTGCTTAAGCTTCGACTCTAATTCTTGGAGTTTTATATTCATGGCACGCATTTGATTTAAGAAATCGGAATAAGATAAATCACATACCTCATTTTCCTCATCCTCTGAGTCAGCTTCAGCTTCTGATTTCTGCTTTCCCATCAAGCACATGTTGGCTGCCTCATTCTTCTCTTCATCCTCATCTTCCTGGTCTGAATGGTCAAGCCAGTACTCATCTTCAGCCATTAATGCCTTACCCGCCTCCTGTTGCTTTGCAAGAAGCATTTTGTTCTTGTAATAGTCGGAGTTTCTGACTTTGGGTCTTCGGCAGTCTTTGGCAAAGTGACCTATTTTGCCACAGTTGTAGCACGTTGGTGGTTCTGACTGACTGGATCCTTCAGCTTTAAACCTTCTCTCTTCAGGCTTCCTTTCCTCTATTCTCTTCCCTTCAAACCTATTTCCTTCAACCCTTTCCTTGTGAACATAGTTGTTAGGACCAGTAGAATACCTCTGACTGTTTGAGCTTGGCTTTTTGTAGAATTTCTTCTGAAAAGCCTTAGTCAACATGAGCATTGCCTGCTTTAGTTGTTCACAGTCGTCCGAGTCAGAGTTCGCTTCAGCTTCAACCTCTTCTGGTTCAGACACAATCATCTTCTTTTTCTTCCTTTGAACAACAAGAGCAACATCATCATCAATTGTCTTCCCAGTCTGCCTCTTTTCATCGAGTATTTCATCCACCTCTTCTTCATTCTGTTTGAGGGTTTCATACACCTCATGAAGTGGAATTTCGTTTAAGTCTTTGATTTGCTTCATCTGTCTGGCAAATCCCTTCCATTCAGGCTGGAGGATGCTGAGAAACTTGACATTCAGCTCTATTTGTGATTTGTTGACCTTGTTCTTGCTTAGTTCATCCAACAATGTCACAAACCTGTCGTAGGTTTCTGCTAGTGACTCTCCAACTCTGCCTTTGAATTCTTCATAATTGTTTAGGCAGTTGGATATCTTCAGCTGGTTCCCAACCTTTGAGCTTAGCGTCATCTTTTCTAGCTGATCCCACATCTGTTTGCCTGAGGCCTTATAGCTGTCTATCTTCACATAAATTTCGTTTGGAATGCCTTGAAGAATATAAGACTTTGCTAATCTATCACCTTTTGCTCTTTTGAGATTATCACCTTCTAGTTCATGAAACTTAAGTTCAAACTTTGTTTCCACAGTTCCTTCCATACGAGTCTCATAAACTGGTTTCATAACCCCTTCTTCTATCGATTTTCTGATGAATTCACCCAACTCATGTCTTTCAATAAAGTCCATGAACCGATCCTTCCACTGTTCATACTCTCCCCTGAAGAGTGCTGGTGGTTTTGAGTCAGTTCCGATTGCTAGGGCTTCTTTGGAAGTCATTTTAAGTCTGGTATTGGCGCAGAAGGCACTCTTTGCGCTAAAGGTAGCTGGCACAAAAGAGTTTTACGTGAGATGTAGGTGGTGCGAAGCAGAACTTTGCGCGAAGAGAAGGTAGCGCAAACTTTAGTTGGACAGGAAGTGTTTTGCGCTAGACGATTGTGGCACAAATGACAACTTGCACGAGGTTTGAGTGGCGCAAAGTAGAACTTTGCGTGATAAGACACTGGCGCAAAAGTACTTGCTTGAGCTTGAGCTTTGCGTGAACTGAGGTTTGCGCGAGAAGTATTTGGCGCAAACTGAGGTTTCGTGAGTAGGTGATGGCGCAAGACTTGAGATTCGAGATTTTCGCTAAGTGTTGGTGGCGCAAAGTGTGGTTTGCGCGAGATGTTGGTAGCGCAATCTGAGGTTTGCACGAGCATCTTGTGGCGCAAAGTATGGTTTGCGCGAATAACGTGAAGCGCAAAAAGATGCTATGAACTGGCGCAAATGTGAACTTTGCGCGAGTTCGTCCCTGTTCTTTGAAAAATCGATCTAAAAACCTGTTTTGACTTCGATTAGCAGTACCAAACTCTAGCAAAATGACCACTATCAGTTATAGAACAGATTACAAGCACTCGATCGCAATAAAAATCACTTTTTGAAAAACCAATCGATGGAACAGTGCTCCTTTTTGAACGTTAACTCAGACACAAAAATCTCAAAATGAAACTCGATTGCAGAGTTATAATGAAATCAAACAACACCAACTCGATCTAGCACCCTATTCGATCACAACACTATCGATTTCAATCCCAAAACACACACTAAAACTCGAAAATGATTTTGAAAGATAAGAACACAGTGTCGAGTTTGAAAAATTGATTTTGATTTGGTTAAGCTCTGATACCAATTGTGTGTCCCTGATTGAACAAGGATCTTTACCAGATGAATCAAATAAACAATTACCAACCTGCTTGATTGATAAAAACAACGATTACAAGGTTGATCTTTGATCTTTGAGAAGCTCTCTGTGTTTTACACCTTTTGTGTGTATGTTGTGTGTGATCTAAAAACTAATCTGATCTTAGCTTCTCTTACACTCTAAAAACAAACTTGCAAACACAACTCGCAAGAAATACAATATTAAACTAAACTAAACTAATAATATCTAGATAGTTAGATATTATATAACTAACTAAACAAAACAAAATAACAAACTAACAACTAACTAACAAGTTACTTAGAAACAATAAAATACAATAAAACTAACTTTGACATTTTATTACAAACGACATTAGACTTAATATCGAGAGTCGACTTTCCTGTATTAGCTTCAGATTGGATTTTCAGATTGGATGATCTTGAATCCAATGAGATTGTGCTCTAACATATGTACACTTATATCTTTGTGTTAGAACATTCTCTATTTTTAGATGGGGGGACGCGCTTGTAGGGGTAGGGGTAGAGGCGCTAGCAGGTGTAGTAGCAGCTCTGCTGGGCGTGGTGACCCCCACGCCGACGAGCTTAGGGATGATTCCGAGTCCGTTCCAGATAGCGATGAGGTACTAGATCAGATACAGCATGAGGAGGACGTGTTTGCGACGTCGTCGCCTGGATCGGGCTCGAGGGTTAGAGGCCCCAATATTGCATCACAAACGCCTCGTCATCCGAGTCAGCGACTGACGATTGTGTTGGCCGGCGGCGGGTAAGTAGATGTGGTATATTATTTATTCTAGTACATAATAAACCAATCATAATATTTTTTGTCTTGTATATTTTGCAATTGTGAAGGTTTAAGGAGATGCAAGCGGTCCGGAGGACCACTAGCATCTTTCGGTCCATGTTCATTGGTCCATGGGCTCACTATGGGGATGTTCCTGAGGAGCACTTTGCACTATTGTTGAAGCGTTTACGGGTACGTATTTTACTCCATTTAACTAATTGTTCTAGTTTATTTGTACTTAATCCAAACAATGTGTATGCAGATCTATTATTGTTGGCCTCGTCATATGGAGGCTGACGTATTACTTGCATTCTGGCGTACCCTGATGAATACGTACTCGGACATGATGAGAGATACCCGTAAATAGGCCATCCAACGGGCTTTAGATATTGATGGTGTACGTTTCGACCATCATGACTACACGGTTCTTAGCACACACCCCCCAAAGTGGATCCGACGTGAGTTTTGGGTCTAGATGATTGATCAGGTTTGTTTTGTTTTAAATACTTGTATATGGTTGTAATAGGATTTATATTGATTTATGTCTTGTTTTTAACAAGTATGGAACACCGACTCTTTAGGCGTACATCAAGGACCAATGCGGCCAATCGTGCCACCACGTATGAGGGGATGACATCCAGACACACGTGAAGATCTATTAGTACCGCTCAGCATCAGGAGCGCATGGTAATTTATCATTCACTAGACTAAATGTATATAGTTGATGAATATATATATATATACATGATTCTGTTACCTACTAACAATTTAAATTGTCTATTGTAAAGAGAGGCATGGGGTCGTGAGCCTACTGCTCGGGAGGTTTATGAGAGAACGCACTACACCAACAGGAATCTTGTACCGTGTGTGATCGGTCTGCCCACATATCCTCCGATCTACGTTTACCCCAAGGCTGCTCATGTAGCGATAAGTTCAATTATATTACTAGGTACTTTGTTTGTTTTATAAGATAGATAAAAAGTAAAGAAAAATTTGTCATATGTTTGTATCATTTAATTCATTTAGTTTGGGCTGCTATTGTTGGGCAGACGATATGATTGTTTTGATAAAAGCAGGTAATGGATATGTTCAAATTGCAGCTGAAATGCTGTCGAATTTTCTACAAGTTAGTTAACAATGTCTAATTTGGTAAAACTATAGGGTACGTATTCATGGATTAGGGAGGAGGAGTACCCGGACTTAGATCCTGACCATGTTCCTCCTAATGACGCCGAGTTGTGGGAGCGTAGTGTCGGAATATGGCATAAAGGTCGTGTAATAACCTCAAATCTTTTTTTTTTGTTGCAAGTGTGAACTTCATGGTTCGTTTTGGAATTTCTTTTGTTTAGTGACCAAAGTTGAAAATTCGTTACTTAGGGGCCGTTTTGGTATTATTGGAGTGAGTCCTGCTTTTACGGGTAAAACCCTAAATTCTTTCCATTTTGGTTATCGGCTTGGGCGACGTGAGAAAAGGAATAGGAGAAAAGAAAACGTCTGAGAAAGCTTAATCCAGTGGGAACTGAAGAAAGATTCAAGGATTCACTCTAGAGGTAGTGTGAAGCTAAACCTTCTCTTGTTTCTTTTATGTTTTTGAAGCTCTAAAGGAAATTTTGAGGTTTTCATTTGTATTCTGGAAGTTTCTCTCAAGGGTTTTTCTAACCATTGTGTGGGTGAGTTATCTGATGTAATCGCATCATATTAGTGGAGAGGATATAAACTTAGCATCTAAATCTTTAAGTCTTGACCCCATGATTTTGTTTTAAGTCTGTCCATTAGTCGCTTATGTGAGAAATTGAGGTGCAATCGAGAACCGTTCTCCCCCTTTTTGATGGATAATGCATCAATATCATCAAAACTTCCCTCAAGAAATGTCATTGAAATTCTTTTTGACCTCTGATCTTTGATAATGAGCCACTGATTCGTTGCCAATTCGAACAATGTATTCATCTAGATCTTTTCAAATCCAGACAAAATAAGAATGTAATACCTAAAGCAACAAATGAATCAGTTAATATGTCTGTCAGTAACACAAAGTTACTGTGTGTAATGAATACACATTGGAAATGAGCTTTTTGATGTTCACTCCCCCAGGGCTTCCATCCAATCATCGAAACACCACAAAGGCAATTTTTATGAACGTTATGACAAAGAAACAAATTCTTTGTGTTCGTGCAAATGATTGAAAGAATTAAGCACGAATGATTGCTTATAAAGGCACAACATTGTGTAAACCACTGAGACAACAGTAGACAAACACAGACTCAATGTGCATGATTGAAGTGCGAAGGTGGGGCAGACTTCCTTCTTTTTCAATATCCAGATTTTCCAAATGAAAATCAGATAGTAAATGTGCTGCTTCCCCTTTGAAAAATGAAACATTTTCTTGTTAAGAAGAAAATGAGTGGCTGGTGGGGTTTTGACCGTAGAAATTTGACCCACGTGTATCGCGAATAATCGTCCACAATAACTAACACGTATTTCTTTCCGCCTAAGCTTTGCGTTCGCATAGGACCACAGAGATCCATATGCAACAACTCTAAAGGAGAGTTGGTACTCGGTTCAGGCTTCGGTTTGTGTGGTGCTCTCTTCATCTTACCTTTTTCACACGCTGCACAGAAGTGTTCTTTTACGTACTTGAGCTCAGGAAGTCCATTCACTAGCTTTCCACTGACCAGTTTATTGATGTAGCGAAAGTTCAGGTGAGAAAGTCGTCGATGCCATATCCAGCTTTGTTGCATCGATGCTTTTGAGATTAGACACACCTGATTGTCAGTTTGGACCCTTGACAAGTTGATGGTGTAAAGGTTTGACTTGCGAGTGCCGACCAATAGTTCTTTTCCTTCTTCAGTGCGTACCGAACACCTCTTGGCCTTGAAATTTACCTCTAAATCTTTGTCACAGAACTGGCCAATACTAAAAAGATTGTGTCTTAATCCTTCTACGTACCTCACCTTCTTAATCGTTACAATGTCGTGAATCACATCACCATACCCCAGAATTTGTGAGAACTGGTCGTTACCAAATCGAACTGTTCCGCAATATTTCTCTATATAGTTAGCCAACATACTTTTCTGCCTGGTCATATGTTTGGAACACCTGTTATCCAAGTACCACATATGACGGGTCTGCACAAGAGAAATCAGGAAACAAGAGGTTTAGGTACCCATTTAAAAATGGGACCTACAGTGTTAGCACAAGATTTTGGTACCCATTGAAATTTGGGTCCACTTTTCCTTTGAAAACCATATGAAGAATTAGAACGATAGGAATATACATGATAAGTTCCAAACCAAACATCAGAATATTTTTTAGAAGCATAATCATAAATATCATAATTTGAAAACTTTCTAGCAGACGGAGATAACTGGAATAATTGCTGTATGGAATATTTCTTGAGAGAATCAACATGTTTTGGTTTAGAAATAACAACATTCACAATCGAATCATCTTTACTATTATTCTTCTTATTACAATCAGAACTAGAAAATGATTTAGCTTTCTCATCGATCTTCTGTTTTGGTATCCGTTCCGACTTAACTCCAGGATTTTCTTTCTCAAATATGAAACATTTGAAACATTAGAGTTAGAACAGTGAGAATCAAATAAATGTTTCTTCTTTGACTTACCAGTGGTGATCTGTTTCTGTGAATTCCCAGATTTCTTATTCTTACCTTTGGCAACTTTGGATTTCACAGGAACTGATTTATCAACTTTCGTTGATGTTTCACCTTTTTCATACACACTTGGTAATCCAAAAGAATTAACAACAAAAGAAGAATGATTAGGAAGTTTAGCATTAAAGTCAAAATCACCAACACAGTCATCTAAACAACCATCAGAGTTTAGAAAATCAAACCCTTCATCAAGTAAACCAGACATATCAGCAAAGTTTGAAGCCTTGAATGATTTAGAAAAATCAGTATATTTAAACACAGTAGAAAAAATAGTTTGTTCTAAGTCCATCAAAATCCGTTCTTCTGCGAGAGTATTCTCGAGTTCAGAAATTTTACTTTCCAACGCGAGAGGAGGAACGTAAAGCTTACCTTCGATGGGCTTAGCTTTCATTTCTTTTACAGAATAACTCTCAAAATAATCATTTGAAAGAGATTTTGATTTATCAGAACGATAACTATTATTCAACCTCTCATAACGAAATGGAAGTTGAATTTTAGATGTGTTCTTTCTTTTCTCGGTTTCCTTGGCTTCATCCTTTTCAGACAGTCTTGTCCAGAAAACTTGAAGTTCAGGGTATTGAGGTGCCAGTTTTAAAAAATCCAAAATCATAAAGAGCAGGCACTTCAGATATACCCTTTTTGAGACATTGTGGATTCTCTTATCCGAGTCCCCAACCCTCTCTATTCTCTTTGGATTTGTTTAGATGAATGGTTTGTTCAGTTTGAACCAAAGTATATAATTTCCCTTCCAAAGCATTCACCTTTTCAATTAAAGATTTGTTTTCTCTTGAAATAGAAGAATACATTTTAGAAAGCTCTTTAGATTCAAACTCACTCAATTTATATTTTGAAACAATTTCAGATAACTCTTTATGAATTATAGTCTTCTCTTTCGCGCTAGTGTCAATGTTTTTATGCAACGCTTCAATCAATACATTTTTCTCAGCAATATCATTGCTAAGTTTATGAATAGATTGATTTTTATCATTAATGACACCTTTTTCACGCTTAAGTTTAGACTCTAATTCTTAGAATTTAGTCATCATAGCATGCATTGGATTAAAAAAGTCTGATTCAGTCATATCACATACCTCTTCGTTATCCTCTTCATCAGAATCAGCTTCGGTTTCCTTCTCTATCTGACCCATCAAGCACAAGTGTGCTGTCTCTTCCTTCTCTTCTTCTTCATCTTCCTGGTCTGAATGATCTAGCCAGAATTCATCTTCAACCATTAATGCCTTGCCAGCCTCCTGTTGCTTGGCTAAGAGCATCTTGTTCTTATAGTAATCGAAGTTCCTGATCTTGGGCTTTTTGTAGTCCTTAACAAAATGACCCAGTTTGCCACAGTTGTAGCATTTAGTTGGTTCTGGATGCTTTGTATCTTCAGCTCTGATACCAATTGTTATTCCCTGAAATTCAAGTTTCTAATCTCATAAACAATTAATCACAAACAAGAATGATTTACAAACCTGTTTTTGAATCAATACCAAATCCACATATTACAAATATGTTTTCTCTCTTACTCTCTCTCTCTATACGGCTCTCTCTCTCTCTCTACAGATCTCTCTCTGATGTAAAACCTAAATTCCTCTCTTTTTCACACCTTACCACACTCTTTCTAAAAGAGCAAACAACACTATTTATACCTACTACAAATACAAAGGAAATAAAACAAAAATACAATTAATTTTGACTTTTTATTACAAATTGACTTTGACTTTCTATGAGAGTTGACTTTCCAGCTTTGACTTCTTGAATCTTTCGACTTCAATCTTTATGATCTTGAATCCAATAAATCTGTGATCTAACACGGGAACCTTCCCGACCCTTTCACCCTCGATTTTTCCCGTCGGTTGGGCTGGGAGCATGCGAACCGGGTGACCTGGGAGTACCCGCCTCGGGCGGCACCGGGAGTACCTCACCCGGGCGGTACAGGGATTCCTCAAACCCGGGTGGCACCAGGCATGGACAAACCCGGGCATACTGGGACTCTGTGCAACCGGGAGGGTCATTAAGGACCGGGAGTCATCAAGCCCAGACCCGGGCGGCCAGGGCAATGCGACGAGTCGAGGCCCAACGCTCTTGGGCTTTCGGTTGGAGTTGTGGTGTTAGCCAAATTTTGGGAATTTGGGGATGTCGATAATTCTAAGAATTGTCGTTTAATTGGGCGAGTTTAAAAGGATGTTGATTCGGGTTTAATGGTCGAAGTTTAATTATGAGCATTTAACAATTGTAGGAGCCAATATTTCTGGAAATTCATTTTCGTGTGTGTCGAGATCCAACTCTACAGGTGAGTTCCCTTGTCTAAATTCTTTACAACTGGAAATGGACTCGTTATGTTGTTTTCTATCATGTGTTCGTAAAATGATGATAAAGTATTGGTACGTGTAGGATAACTCTATTATTATTAATTCCATGCATGAATTTTTTATGAGATTTGTGTATATGTGAAATGTTAAGTTTACTATGAGAAGGATGCGACATGGCTTAGTGAGAACCATCGGGGATGGTTAAACCGTGTGCCGCACACGACAACGACATCTACATGGGGGCCGAATGGGGATCTACTTGGGGCCCCGAGTGTGGTATCTGCTATTATCCGAGAACCAGTTCCGGTCGGGAAATTTGTCAGCGGTTATTATTTTACGATGGTTGGTATTTATCAAACTGTTTGTTTAAAATTTGATTTCTCAAGTTATTTTAATACCAATCCGGGGTTGGGAATTCACTTGACCTTCTGGTCTAACCCTCGCTTTCAAACTTCTTAAAAATCATTTTTAGGTAAAGGAGTCGTCGGCGCCTCTACTAAAGGGAAAAATATTTGTTGATAGCTTAGAGAGTCGATTATGTTCAGATAGAGAGCGGTATCAGAGGCGGACTTTGTTAACATCTCGGCTATGTTAGAATTAGTTTCCTTGAATTTATGTTAACCTTAATTCCGTATGCATTGTATTGGGACCCGTTTTGGGATGTTATGTTTATTTTATGTTATGCGGGTTTTGGGGTTGTTACAGGCTGCCTGTTTGGATTCGGGAGCAGTCAAGATCCCCTATATTCTATGTCTGGTGATTCAGGTGACGGTACGAGCGGGAGCTCACGCGACCATCGCAATATGGATGTATGCTTGTCAAATGTTGTCTAACATTGTTATATGTTTGTCAAATGTTGAATTTCAGATAGATGAGCTAAAACAAAAGTTAGAGGAAGAGAACACAGCGAGAGTCCGATTGGAGGAGCAAATGAAGGTGGTTGAAGATACCCCCCCCCCCCCCCCCCCCCGTTTTAGGATAGTTAGATGTATTAACCCTATTTATATATTTTATTTTTAATAATTATACGTTTTGGAATTATGTTTTATTTTTAATTTTTCAATACTAGAAGCGTACTCGCGCAATGCAGCAAGATACATCACGATTTTAATGTTTCATTTTATTTTTTTGTCGATTTACAGTACAATTTTGGATGGTTTTGAGAAAATGATAATGTTTTTTTTTTATAAATTTGTTTAATTTAGGCTTAATAATATAATGTTTTTATATAAAAAAAAATAAGTATTTTGTTACAATTCAATGATTATCTTATATATTTTAATGACATCTAGAAAAAATAACCAATTACATATTTAATAATATAATTAAAACAAATTTATAGTAATATAATATATTAATTAATAGTGATACATGGAAAAGTCTGTATAAAAGGAATGTCCCGCACATACCAAATTGGTGGGTGTTAGAAGCCTACAGTAGTAATATGTATCTTGTGCTTTAATACTTGTAAATTAAGAGATTTTTAAAATCTTACATAAAATGATGGTACCTTGTGCCTAATAATTTGTATTTAAGAGTTTTTTATCCGTGCTTTATAATATAGTTTAGATTAAATGAAAATTGGGCAGGTTTTGTACTGGAAATTATCAATTTTTAATTTTTTTTAATACAAAATTAATTTTTCGACGGATTACTAATAGATTATCCGTTGGTAAATGTTTTTAATTTTTTTTATATTAAATTAAACCCGTAGAAAATATGTCGCTAAATCCGTCAGAAATGATTCGTCAGAAACCTTGTCCGTCGGTAATCGTCGGTGATCCGTCGGAAAATACAGGCCCTCGGAGACCCGTCCCTAATATCCGTCGGAAATTCTATCGCCCACGATATATTTTGCGAGAGCCTATTTCCGACGGATTTCCGACGGATCCGACTTTCACCGACGGATTTAGCCGTCGGTGATAGCCCTTTGTTTTGTAGTGCAGTGATGATCACATCTCCAATCATCGGTTTTGTCTGTTTATTATGTGATTTGCAGCTTCATTTCCCCTTTTTCCCTAGCATACCTTCGATATTCCTAAAAAAGGGTAAATATTTATTTAATGTTTTAATGCTCCTTAAATCCTTCTAAAGCAAATATGACTTAAAACAGAATAATAGTTTACAAGTGTTCTAGCGTTTGGGTAAATCACAAGTGTTATAGTTTGAACCATTCCCTTTGTTAATATATGTAAAAAGTGCAAACTCAATAATTTGTACAAATTTACCAACCAATTTTTATATATGAAACAACACACCTGAAAATACAATGTCCATACAATTTTATTTTATAATGAAACGTTCAAGACTATTTATTTCTACATACAAAACAGCATGAACGTTTTACATGTGAAAAATATTGTATAAACACAACATTTTCACACAGGTTTTTCATATGTAAAATAACACATGAGAACTAGTTTGTAAGTTTGTACGATTTATTGATTTTTTAAAATATATACAGGGTTGGGTTCTATTGAGAATGAAAGTTATAATGAGAAGGGTAAAAAGAAATTTTCACCCTTAGATGCACATTAAATGGGATGCACCATATCAATTACCGTATCAAGAGTGATTCATGGGGCGGGGGATGGGATTAAAGGTGTTTAAGGGTCCAAATCCCTTCTTACATTATCACATTAATTATTCTTCTCACACGATCCTTCAATATATATATATATATATATATATATATATATATATAGAAAGAGAGGGAGATGTGAGTTCATATGAGAACAACATCTATTTAAGAAAATACGAGAACAATCGATTATATACAAAATCATATATGATTCATGCGACTTTGCTCGCGACTTTAAATCGCGGCCAAAGTCGTCCATATCCGTTTTTTCTATATATATCATATATATATATATATATAGGGACAGGTTTAAACGAGAAGCTAAACATTTTGCAAGAAGGCGAGAAGTGTGATATCATATATGATACACAAGCTTAATCATATATGATTAAACACATGTTACATTGACAATACATAGACGTTTAATCATATATGATTAAACACACCCACAACATGTGTAATCATTTATGATATCACACTTCTCGCAAAATGTTTACTTCTCGCATGATTCTCTCTCTCTCTCTCTCTCTCTATATATATATAT
The DNA here is from genome assembly GCA_954870635.1 of Arctium minus. Lineage (NCBI taxonomy): Eukaryota > Viridiplantae > Streptophyta > Magnoliopsida > Asterales > Asteraceae > Arctium > Arctium minus. The sequence goes on from OX941081.1 coordinate 152,748,126, forward strand.
AAGCAGGGATCAAATGCAAATCATTCTTATGATGCAAACTTTGTACACCGAGTTCCGCCAATCATTGATTTTCTTTTAATTTTCTTTTATTTTTAATTATAGGGGCTTATGGTCAAATTGTACTAAACGGTTTTAATTATGGTAATTATTGTTTGGTTGTATTTTCTAATATGTACAAAATAATAACCAACTAATTATGATAAATATTTTTTTCCTAGTTACAGTTTTATTTTCTAAATATTTTTTTCCTATACGTTTTTATTTTCTAATTATTTCTAAATGGTTTTAATTATTCTTTTTCTAATTATGGTTCTTTTTTCTTATTAAGGTTTCAATAAGGTTTCTTTATGTTTCCCCATGGTTTCAATAAGGTTTTATTGCAATAATGTTTCTACTAGATGATGAAATATGTTTTAGAGTTGTTTTTTTTGAAAGGGTGTCCTAGGCTATGTCTAGACTAATCCCTTAGCAATATATGACTGTAAGACATCAGTCCTGATTAAACCTCAGTGACCACAATTGTTGTGTACGTGTGGATTCGAACCCTGGGCAGATGTGATATTACACCACATCCCTCAGGACCTTAACCAGTACGCCACTACCCTTGTAGTTCATTTAATGTTTTAGATCTTTGTTTGGAGGTGAAATTGTTTCACTATGGTTTCAATAAGATTTCATTATATTTCAGTATTGTTTCAATAATATTTTGGTGAACGTATAATATATTAAAAGAATTTGATTTCATATTTTGAAAAAAGAATCATCCGGTTTCCTTATTTGAATTTGGAATTGCAATATACCATTATGTTTTTCCATCCTATTTTTGTTAATTTATTATATTAAATTAATTAATTTATTAATATAATAACTCAAATGAATCTTGACCATGATTGATGATATCAATGACATCTACAAGGGTTGCAAAATTTGCATCATAAGAATAGTTTACAAGTGAAACTACCTATATATATTGTTTTCTTTTAACCTATCGGACATACGTGTCACTCTTTCTGTGTTTTATGTCATTCAATTCCCATGGACGAGCCCTTCAGACAACGTCCTCTTCTTCAACCAAGTATTTTTCACATCTACCGTAAATAATATCGTGTTAATATATGTACGTACTATGTTACGTTTTGTAAGTAAAAATTAACAAGTATGAATAATCATTTTAGTAAACCGGGTCGTATTTGATTCTCTTTTTCTACTTCTAAATGTTTGCGGATGGTTGAAATTTGAATTGCTACAATATGATATAATTTCTTTTTTCGGATTTTATATCAAAAATTAAAATATACTACAATTAGAAATTAATGCAATCATCAAGTGGCTAGAAACAAACCTTTCTGTACATTTTATTATATAAGGATATAAATCTGATTTTTCATTCAATTTACAACTTCGTTGGCCGAATATTTTGAGCATCAAAATTTGCCTTTTTATTTTTGTTGGAAAAAAATTGTAATTTATAATTGTTGAAAAAGAAATTTATTATTAAATATTAATAATAATAATAATAATAATAATAATAATAATAATAATAATAATAATAATAATAATAATAATAAAAGGAAATGAATAGGGATGTGCATGTGACGCTAACATGCAATATTATCGGGGTTGGTAAACGACAAAACAAAGGAAATCCAATTCACAAATACATACATACCTTATGCTTATGTGGGCCTTCACAATAAGTTGTATGACTTGATGTTTTCCTAAATATACACCTTTCATCAAATCAATTCCACCACAACTCAGAAAAAGGATTTTGAAATTAAAATTTATTTCGTATAATCTATACTATATTATAAAATAGACATAAAAAACTCTTAAAAACAACCCATTAAGCATTATGTACTATTATTTAATGTTAATCTACTTAAAATCTCTTAAAAAACAACTAATGAAGCAATATGTACTACTTTTAAATGTTTTTAACCCTAATTAATAAATTTCATCTTTATCTCCCAAAATCCTTATCTCTTAAAATTATGAAATTTGAATTCTGTTAAACATAATCAAAACAGATAAACATCTCAATTTAAATATAAAAAATTTAAAATATATAAGATAATTAATGAATTTTAACAAACTACTTAATTTTTTTATATAAAAAACATTATATTAATTAAGCTTAAATTAAACAAATTTATAAAAAAAAAAAACATTATTACTCTCTAAAACCATCCAAAATCGTACTGTAAATCGATAAAAAACAAAAAATAAAAAAAAACATTAAAATCGTGATGTATCTCGCTGCATTGCGCGAGTACGCTTCTAGTATTTAATTTATAAGTAACTAGAAACGTACTCGTGCAATGCAGTGAGATACATCATGATTTTAGGGGGAATGAAAATGGGAATGCAGGAGAATGGGAATAGGAATGAACATTGCATTGATGTTGTTTGGTTAAACCTAGGGCTGACAATGGGTAAGGGTAAACCCGTTACCCGTTATGTTTCGACCCGTTGGATAAGGGTATGGATAAAGAAAATTTTATCTATCTATCCACTTATCCATTACCCGTTTACCCGAAATTTTAGTGGGTAGGATATGGATAAATGGTTTTTCGTTATCCATTAACCGTTACCCGTTACGATATTATATATATATATATATATATATATATATGTGTATTATAATTATATAAAATTAAATATTAGTGTATATATACATAATTATATTAAGTTAATTATTAACATTTTTTAATAATGTTTTCGTACATTAACGTGTACTTTAATTTATTTTTATATTTATCGAGTAAAAGATTTCATGTTGATTAAATGAGAAACAAGACGGATTTAGAAAATAAATACAAAGAAAAGTGCTAGTCTTACACATTTTAAATTGTTTTTAAAATATTATACTATGATTATATTTAGAGTAATTAAATGTTTACTACAACAAATTAGATATAAAATAATAACTATATTTATGAACTTATGTTTTACTTATATGTTTGAGGTTTAACAATATCAATTGTAGTTCAAAATGAAATTTTGTTTTACCATTTATCCATTACCCGTTTCGTTACCCGCTACTTTTAATTGGTAGGGTAGGATATGGATAAGGGTTTTATGAGATGGATAATTACCCATTTCGTTAGCCGCTATTTTAAATGGATTGGATAACGGATTAACCTTTACCCTACCCATACCCTACCCGTTGCCAGCCCTAGTTAAACCAATATAATTAATAAAAAAATGTTTTATATAATATTTTTAATACAAATATGTGACATCCAACATGAAAATAAAAAATATTTTACATTCAACATCGACAAATGAAGGAATGCATGAGAACAGATGACTAAACGGGAATAAAATTTTCATTCCCCCCAATTTGGTCAGGAATGGAAATTAATGGGTTTGGGATAATGAATCAATTATATTATATCAAAATAAACAACATTTTTCATTATCATTCTCATTCCTTACCCTTTAATACCCCCAACCAAACACCCCCTTAATGTTTCATTTTATTTTTTGTCGATTTACGGTACGATTTTGGATGATTTTGAGAGAATGATAATAGTTTTTTTTTATAAATTTGTTTAATTTAGGCTTAATAATATAATGTTTTTTATATAAAAAAAATTAAGTATTTTGTTAGAATTCAATGATTATCTTATATATTTTAAATTTTTTTATATTTAAATTGAGATGTTTATCTCGTTTTGATTATGTTTATTAGTTAGTTATGAATTCAAACATATAGCTTTAGAAAATTGTACTCATGCGTCATTACTTGTAATCTTTAATTTTAAGTATGTGTATCAATAAACAGTAGTTAATGCATAAAAATTTGTTGTTTCATCGATAGTTTAATAATAATGTAATTTATTTTAGATTAAACATTAAATATTATGTTAGATTTTCTTAATTATATTTTAGATTTTTTAGATTTTATATTTTTTATATTTAAATTTAATTTTTATCATTATTTAATTATGTAGGGGAGTGATTTTAGGGGATTGAAGTGAGAAGTGAGTTTAGGGGAGTTAAATTGGTTAGAGATAAGGATTGAAAGTTAATAAATAACATTAAATGTAGTACATAAAGCTTTAATGATTGTTTTTAAGAGATTTTAAGTAATTAGCATTATATAACTGTACATTAAATTTTAACAATTGTTTTTAAGAGTTTTTTATCCATGCTTTATAATATAGTATAGATTAATATATTAAATACTATTAATTAAAATGTATCTCTTTGTTCCTTTTGATATTTATTCTTTCATAGAATTAATTAAAAGGGTAAAGTTTCAATGTATATATAATTGTCATTATCTTGATTTAAAAGTAGATTCATAGTAATTTTAAGTTCGAACGCATCTCCAATTCAATCACTATAAAAAGAATATTAACAATATTAAAAACGGTGGGTTCTTTGAATATTAAAAAAATCCAACTTTATCCACAAAATAAATAAAAACACTAAAAACATATTTAATATTATAATAATAAAATAATATTATCTAATGTATTAAACTATTAATCTATATATAAAATATATAAAAGTTGAATAAAATATCATTATTTAGTTTTAGAGACCTATTTTATTGGCCTTCAAATATAGAGGTTACCTCTATTGACCTCCATTTTTTTTAATTTTCAATGTTGGGTTGGAAAGAAAACCCACCTCTTTTTTTGTGTTTTTAATGTTGGGTTGGAGATGGTTTTAATAACCTATTAATAAGCTTAAAATCATAATAAAAAACCATTATTAACTCATAACTTAAGATTTATAAAGAGTTTACAAGTTTTAATTTATGTCAGTTTATAATAGGTTGTCACAATCTAGAGTAGGGTTGCTCACGGGTTAGGTTGATCGGGTTGAAGACATTTGAACAACTCAACCCAATGTTGTCGGTTTAAAAATTTTCAACCCAACTCAACCCATTCGGGTTGGTCGGGTTGTGTTTGAAAAAAAGGTAATAAAAACATTGAAAACATAAAAATAAGGAATTCTTCCTTCGAAATACAATCGATCATTCAAGAGAATATACAAGTTCATCAAATATTTAAGTATAACATGTAACTTTCAAATAATGTTATCTTATGAGTTCCATTGCTCATTATTAACAAGTTGCTTTTGATAACTTATACATATTAAAGAGAAATACAAATAATTTTAGAGAAAGACGCTAAAAATTTTATCGGGTTGGTCGGGATCAACTCAATAGATTCGGGTTGCCCTAATTTTTATCGATTATACGTCGGGTTACCTCAAGTTGATATTTTTTATGTTTTTTCGGATTGGATTGATCGGGTTCGTCGGGTTATTCGGTTTTTTGAGCACCCCTAATCTAGAGGACTCGTTACATTAAGGCTATATGGTTGGTGCCACAATTTTATCTGTCTGTTCTATAATTTATTTACAATCTTTAATGATCCTGCCATTGTGATTCATATTGTGCTACTATTGGGTATTATCACTAGAAAAATGGAAGATTACAATAACATACATAATGAAGTTTAAATTTAAGTTTGTATTTTATAACTATAATTACTTGCTATTTAATATTAGCTACATATATTATAAATTATTGAGAGAATTACAGTTTTGGTTCCTGGTCATTTCTTTGAAAGTGGGACTTATACTTCAATATCTCAAATAGTGGTTCTTGAGGTTTGGATTTTGCTCTGAAAGAAGGACCTCCTCATTAACTTCGTTAAAAAAAACTCAGTTAGAGTCAGGGGCAAAATCATCCAACCATATTTTCTTATCATTTTGCAATTTTTTTTGTTTTCTCTTGCTTTTACAAAAAAATCATCAATCTTCAGGTACTTATATGTAATTAATTATAATATATATATATATATATATATATATATATATATATATATATATATATATATATATATATATATATATGGGCCTAATCATATGAGATCTTGTTAATTTGTGGTAACTATGAGATCCACTTTCTTCCAATCATTTTAGTTTATTAATTTTTTTAATTAATTAATAGGGGAGGTCATATTAGTCATTTGATAAAATAATTAATATAACAAATTTTTTTGTAACTGAAAAAATCAAACCTTTATCAATCAAATATTACGTTTCCTTGAATATCTCAACAAATTGATTTTGAGATAATATCCATATTTGAGTTTGAATTCAAACGTATGAAGTTTGCATTCTTGCTGTCGTATGAAGCATGCATTCTTGCTCCAAAATTAAGTATGTGTTCTTGCATCTGCTTGTTTTCTGCCTTTCAATGGACATAGAATTATATGTAGATTCCGTTCGATCATTGTCCAGTAGTTCCAATGAAGGGAAGATAATCACCGGCTTCAACGACCTCCCCTACACCCATCGATGTAGCACCACAACGTCGCACTGATGTCAACAATGCAACACAACACGATCTCATTGAAGAACTCGATGATGCACTGAAGCCCAGATCTCGCCGGAGACCTCGATGGTGGAACCCAAAATCATCTCGTCGAAGATTTCTATGGTTTTCATTTTTTTTGTTTAGATTTAGGTAGATCACAATGGATCATATCAGAGTGTGTTTATGGGTTTTAGACAGTAGATCACATTGTATCACGATGGGTATCATATTGCTATCACGATATGTATCACAGTCAGTTTGTGTATTACTGTATAGAAGTTCTTGGGTAACCACAGTGGGTTGTGATCACAATGTATCATAACAGAGGCAAGTTATAATAAACAGTGGCAAGTGATCAACAATAGAGGCAAGTGACCACAGTGTATCACAACAGAGGCAAGTGATCACATTAATTTACAACAGAGACAAGTGATCACAATGTATCACAACAGAGGCGAGTGATCAAAAACAGAGGCAAGTGATCACAGTGTATCACAACAGATGTGATTTGTGGTATGTGATTCAAAAAATCCGGTGATACACAATGTGATTTGTGGCTTGTTTCAATCGAGTTCCTCTTGTGATACACAATGTGATTCGTTTCAATATTTAGAGTTTATCCTATTTGATTCCATGGCATAATTATCGGAGCGCCCAAAATTAGATCACAATGAATTATATCGTTGTTTGACATTTTTACCCTTTTTGCCTATTTTGATGCCACTAAATTGTGTTTTTAATTAATATTTTTCTTAATTGTTTTATACCATTGATTATTAAGATGGATGGATGAGATTAGATCTCATAGTTACCACAAAATAGGAGGATCTCCCTTAAAAGACCCCCTATATATACATATATATATATATATAACACATAGACCATCATTCTCTTTTATATATACATATTCACAAGTATTGCACCAAACTAGTGTCTTTCCTTCCTTTCCTTTCTGCTACATACATCAATTTCAATGGCATACAGTTATCATAGTCTTGTTAGACTAAAATCATACAGTTTCGATGGATTTGGGGATTACTGCGATAAAGAATGGCATTTAGCATAGGGTAGTGGCAAAAAGTTGTGTTGGTATCATGTTGAACTTCCTAAAGGAAACCAAAAACTTCCTCAATCATCAAAATACCTAATTGATGTTCTTTGTCCACCATTAAAGCTTCAAGGCATTCTTTCTTTAGTTAGCAATGGACCCTATTGTGCTCATGTTGATGGGGCACTTGTATTAAAGGTTAATTCACCTGGTCCAGCCTTTAGCAAGTTCACCTTCAGGTTGGCTACTAGAATTACTGAGCATTCAGTGATTACTGTGTTGTTAGGTCGGGTGCCCAAATTGGTTTTTTCGCCTGTGGGTTAGTCTCTTCTGACTGAAATTCCAACTGTCGAGAGCCCGGGTCCTAAATTTGTTAGAGACGAGACGATAGAAAGGGGTGGTATTGTGATCAACGAACATGTTCTTGATTTCTTGATGACGATGAATAATTATGAGGAGGTTGACAATCCTGTTCCTAAATCTGTGTCAAATCTTGTTGTTCATGTTATCGACACGCATCTGGATCATCTTGAGGATGTTGCTATTAAACTTGAGATTGATCTTAATTCTATAGAAGTTGATTTGGATAAAGGTAAGCTTGTGTTTTTGGTACTGCTTCCAATTAATCTGTTTGTTTTTTTATTTTCTGATTCAGAGGTAATCGGAGCTCGTTACCGGAAAATAATCGAGGCTATGATGATATTCTTCTGCAATTAACTTTTCCGAAAACATTTGGATTTGGTATTTTGTAATCGTAAACAACTCCACTCGGAGAACATGAGGCAATTTCAGAGGGGGTGATAATGGTGGTTGCCTCTATTCATAGCAAAGTCTGATTTTGACTTTATTTGGTTAAACATCCTTCTTTGTGGCCGATGATGAAGATTATTTACGCAACAGGTCCCTAGATTATCATGGTTCTTGCAACACAAGAAAAAAAGCAAATAAAAAGTGCAAAAAGAGGATAAAACATGATTAGACGAAAATACCCCTAGCTCTAACTGAGTTTTTTTAACAAAGTTAGTGGTCAGGTCCCATCTTCAGAGCAAAATCCAAACCTCAGGGACCACTATTTGAGATATTGAAGTATAGATCCCACTTTCAAAAAAATGACCAAACCTCAGGGACCAAAACTGTAATTCTCTCTAAATTATTTAAGTAAAAAGTCTTCCTAACGAGTAGTGCTCTTCAGCTTTACCCCTAACGCCTTACGCATACTTTTGGTCGTCGGAGGTACTAAACCTGCCGATGCATATGCCTTATTCAACTTTGTCACCTATATCTATAAGCAAAAGGTCATTGATCAATTCCATCTAATACTGTTAATATCGTTGTAGATCATCCCAAATTTTTTTTTCTTCTAAAAGCTAGACGAGAATGGGACATATAATTATGGATATCAAGTTGATAAAAAGAATGATGATGAACATTAAAAAAACATAAATATAGGTGTCGGTTTGTAAACATAGTGGTGTGAGTGAAAAAATAGGGTTAATGTAATATGATCTATACCCCATCATCAATCATAACTCATCCATTTATATTCCTCTTGTCAACTTTTCCAAATATCATATTTATTTGCAGGTGTTTAAAAAATATTATGCATAATATTTCTAATTTAATTGAATTAAGGATATTAAATATTATATTTTTTATTTAAATTATAAATATTTAATCATACAAAACTTTTAAGGCAAGTGATGTCTTATATATAATAACAAAATGGAATGGGCGAGAGAGGATTTTGTGGGTAGTACGGTATAGGATTAGACATGATGTTTTCCGCATGGATATATGCATGTTTTTACGCTTCAATTTTTCTCACTTTTTTCTCAAATTTAAAATATTAATTTCCTTTCAACAAACTATTGTCGGCATCTATTAAAATTATTATACTTTTTAAATTCTTTTCATATTTTAACATCATTATTTAATTCTTTTATTTTCCAAATTTTTTTTTATTTTCAATAATTATCTTATATACTATTTTCAATGTTAAGGATGTATCTAGTTTAGGTCATACGATAGTCTGTAACTATGTGTTACCACTCTTTTTTTTTATCATGTCCAGGACAATTTATGTGTATCTCGACTAATTTTAAGGACCTTGAAAAACAATCAGGTTAATTCTTAGTGATCTTGCAAGACTCAAACCGGCGATCTATAAGGAAAAACCCCAGAGACTCGAGCCTTATTATCGATTGAGCTAACCTCACAAGGTCTGTATGACCACTTATTTGTCCTAATGTAGTGGAAATTTTCTTATGATTCTTAGAGGTATCATCGTTTTGATTAGATATATGTCGTCTTAATTTGATAGAAGACAAAAGATGCAGAGCAATGGTAATTAAGAGTATCCTTTGAGGAAGAGAAGTTGGTGAGTTCAAGTATTAGTGAATAGATCTTATGCAATTATTTATAATCAATAGTAGCAGCACTCCAAGCCTAGCCCACAACCCATCAACCTGTGTTTGGTATATGTGTTTGGTATATTGGGTGTTGGACTGTATAAAAGAGGATAAGACAGACATATGAAAGAATTATGGAACAGTTCATGGTTTTAATTTGGTGTAGGTTGTATTTTTAATTTACCGATCTTGTCCTATTTTCACAAGTTTTATTCCACCTATTTTGATAAGATAGAAAAAAGATGCAATTATGTCCAACTCAAGTCCAGTTCTGTTCTAGTCTAATGTCAAGCAAAATAATTATTATTTTATGTCACAACAATTTTCTTATGGATTTGCCTATAGTGAAATTTCCATATTAAAACCTTTGAATCATGCCCTCGGTTGTGTAGCTCATTGGCAATGGGGTGAAATGATTTGCTTAAATACACAACAGTTATAATAGGTTTATGCTCGAATTTTACGAGAGACGGGATTGAACCATTTTGCTAGCCTCAACAGATGAATCATCTCTGGTTATCTTCTTATATGTGGTTCTTAAAAGACAAGTTCTATATAGAACAAGTTGAAATTACAAGTAATAAACTTTTTGCTTAAAAATCTTCTCAACCTCTTTAACCTATGACCCAATAACAGTAAAATTAATAAATTAAAAATTAACTAGTAATAAAAAACACTAATTATTAATAAAATAATAAAATCACGTGGGATATGAGGGTTGAAAAGAAGAAGAAATATTCGTAAATGATGGATTTTGAAACTATTCCCATGCACGGAAATGATAGCTTGCTTTTACCAACTTTTTCCTTTGATCCACATGGAATTTTTTCATCACCATCAACATCTCCATCTCTTTTCATTCTTTTCACATAATTCAAAGCTTTATAAAACACAAACAATACTTATCATCATAATTATTATCCTTTCTTCTATATATATATATATATAGAGAGAGAGAGAATATTACACTTTTGGTCCCTCGTAAATGCCTTCTTTTTGGTTTTCATCCCTCAAAAGGTAAAAGTACCCTGGTGGTCTAAAAAACGTGTTTTGGAGCCCATTTCGGTCCCTCTCACTGACGTCGTTCAAAAAGATCCCGTTAGGGTTGCCATGTGCCCCTCACGGACTTTTAACCCATCTTCTTCTCTACCTTCTTCCTCAACAAGAACGTCATCCACCGTTGTCACCACCTTCCACCATCACCACCACCCACTACTACCATCGTCTAACTAGAAGAGATTTCAAGAACAAATCTACAAATGAAAAAAAAATCAAGAACAACAAATTTCTCAAACCCAGAAATGAAACAAACCAACAACAACAGTTAAATTAAAGAACAAAAAACCCCTAATACGGGTGAAATGAAAAACAACTTTGAATATAATAACCAAACCCATAAATGAAAAAATCAGATGAATATACGAGAAACAGTACCCAAATACAAATACGAATCCCTAAATGAAATCTCTATAATTACAAACAAAAATCGAAACTTTAAACAAATCTATTCTAGATATGTGGATCGAAACCCTAAACAAAATGAGTCCCTAAACAAAAATTATAACCTTAAACAAATCTAAGGTGAATCGAAGCCCTAAACAAAAACCGAAACCTGGATATGTAATATGTGGGATTCAGCGGAGTGTTCTTCGAGAATCTGATGGCGATCATAAACATCTTTTTCATTAACACCACCAGCAGCAAGACCAACAACATGATGATATATTTTTCTTGAAGTTCCCAGTTTTAATCGGTCACCATTAATTTCGATAAGCAACCGTAAGAAGCAAACAATTTGGAGAGGCAATAGTAAATCAACCTTAACTATCGAAAATCGTACCTGAAGCAACAGTAGAAGAACCGATTTCGATGAGCAAAACAACAAGGAGAAGAACCAAAATCGTACAAAGCAACACTTGAAAAGAAAAAAATAATAGAAGGAGAAGAAAGATCCATAGCAAACCCTAATTTCATCTTGCAGAGGGCAAAACTACTTCGCTACTGACTTGGACATCTTCGTCTCCAATGGCGTTGTATCTTCTCTACGAATATGCTTTTGGATATGGACTGTTTTTGGTTGACGGTATTGATGGAATCGAACAAAACACAGAGGTTGTTTGTAACTCAGTAGAAGGAGAAGAAAGATCTTGAGGGAGGCGACAATTTCTGAGAGGTATATCTTCCAGGGGTGGTTTTCTTCCCCACTTATCCATGAGGGGGTGGTTTTTGTAACAACCCAAACATTTAATAGCAAAAACGCAAGCAATTTAATATAAAAATCCGCCTAAACGAACTCAAGTCAATAACTATAAAAAAAGGTTTGCGGTAAGGCAACCTAGTACACAACTGAGTATAACGTAAATAAAGTTAAACGGAAGTCTTCTAATTCATCAACAGCTCACACTTTCTTTTTACCCTTGCTCGATCCTCTTACTTCATGCCTACCTGAAAAGAGTTTTAGTTTTGAAAGAGCAAGGGTTAGACTGAATGGTCTAGTGAGTCCCTCAAATAACGGACCAATCCAAAATAGTTATAGAAATGATTTAGCAAAATAACCAATTCAGTTTATAAACAAGGTTTCCCGCTTCCAATCACACATTTAGGCACACACTAACGCCATCCGAAGGTGTCGGCGTATCTGGCTCACACTGCCTTAATTAGGACACCCCCCAATGACATGTACGGGCCACACCCCCTAGTGTGAGAACAGGTGGGCCACACCCCCCGCTTAGGCCATAAAACACAATCATCAATGTATTCATACATTCCCATCAAATCAATATTAGCAAAACATTTAAACAATTCTCGCATTTAAACATATTTCGCATGCAATTATTGAGTTATCAATATCATCAAGTTTATTGTTAGAAAAACTCACCTTGGCTCTTGCTCGCGTTCGACTCAAACGTCCACACAACCTATGATGAAATTGGTAGAATGGTAAGACATTAACTAGGACTCTCAAGTTAGGTAAACACTCAACGAACCCTTACTTCCCTAATCCCGATTGAAGTAGTCCATCAACACACGGGATTGAGACAACCCCCAGGTCGGCTCACGGTTTGGGCGACACCCGCCTCGTGGGTAAAGCCCACGCCCGGCTCTTGGCCGAAGCCCGCATCTAGTAGGGTCGAGACCCGCATTCAGCAAGGCCGAGACCCGCGTCTAGCAGGGCCGAGACCCGCGTCTAGCAGGGCCGAGACCCACTTCCAGCAAGATCAAAGCCCGCGTTCAGCTAGGCAAGACCTGCATTCATATCAAGCGGAGTCTACGCCCATGCCCGGCTCGTGGCGATGTTTAGGTCGGCCTAAGGAACCACCGCGCCGCATAGGCCTATTTTGAGGGGTCGATTTCCGACAACAAAATAATCGACTCACTCCCCCCTCAACCGATTTCAATCCCCTTGAGGCAGAAAAGAGGTAAAATCCTATTTGGTTTTGAGAGATTTGAATACAATCACGAAGAACCCCCAAAGGTTTAAATATAGGGATTTCCTTAAATAAATCAATGCCAAAACTAAAGATTTCTCCTCAATAATCACTACGATAAAAAAGGTTAGTGATAATCTTACCTTGAAGAACTTGAATAGACTTGATTTGCAAAAGATTGCTCTCTCCTTCATCCCTTCCCCAAAATCGCCTGACCTCCAGTCGCCTCTCAAAAATGTTTTTAGGGTAAATGAGGTAAGAGTGCTTAGAGCATGTCCAACCTTGACACCAAATAAAACAACAAAAACACTAATTTGGTGGGCTCATCAACACAAAAAAAAACTCAACTCCAACCATCCTCTAAAAAAAACACCAAATTTGTGGATCCCACATTAAAATAACATATTTTATTTACTATTATAATTTATTTTTAATAACTATAATTATAATTTGTAAATACATATTATAATAATAAATAATCAGTAATTAATTTATTTTAAACGAAGACTTACTAAAATAAAAACGATAATTTTTTAATTAATATTACATTTAAATTAAATTACATTAATTTAAATAACACAAATTAAAAACATATATATATATATATATATATATTAATTTATAAAAAAAAACAAATAATTAAATAATTTATTAATAATATATATCTATACTATATTATAAAGAAGGCATAAAAAACTGTTAAAAACAAGTCTTAAAACTTAATGTACCGCCATTTAATACTAATTACTTAAAAAACAACCATTAAAGCTATATATACTACATTTAATGCTATTTATTAATTTTCAATCATTATCTCTAACCATTTTAACTCCCCTAAAATCATTTCCCATTTTAACTTCCCTAAAATAACTCTTAGCATAATTAAATATAGAATAAAAATCAAAATTTAAATATAAAAAATATAAAATATAATTAAAAAAAATCTAACATAATATTTTATAAAAAAAAATTATATTATGAAACCAAAATTAATTACATATATTATTAAGTCTAAATTAAACAAATTTATATAAAAAAACATTATCACTCTCTCACAACCATCCAAAATCGTAATGTAAATCGACAAAAAACAGAAAATAAAATGAAACATTAAAATCGTGAAGTATCTAGCTGCATTGCGCGAGTACACTTCTAGTACACATATAAATATTATATCAAATAAATTTGAAATTGAAATAAAGCAAAACAAAAATGGAATCAAGGAATATGTGGGCCCTTGCAATTTGCCGTTCAACAAAATAACCGGCAAATATGCCGTTCAATTAATGTGGCCGGCAAAAAAATTCAGAAATGCCGGCCGGTTGGAGGAGTATAAACGGCAAAAAGGGAGAAATGCCGGACGCTTGGAGATGCTCTTAACCCCTTTCTCTTTTTCAAATAACCCCCTCCCACATAAGGCTTTAGACAAAAACTTACCCAAACTTTCATTTTGTATAAATTCTAAAACACGGTTATTATAGTTTTCTTCCCCACTTATCCATGTTTTGTTCTTATTAAATGAAAATATAAAAATATTGATTTAATTATATATTTTAAATAAAATAAAAAATAAGCATAAAAAGACTAAAATGACCCTCACGTGAGTGACACATGATGGGGTTAACGGGAGCTCAGACTAACTGAGTTAGTGGGAGGGACTTATTTGGGCTCCAAAACATGTTTTTTGAATCACCAGTGTACTTTTACCTTTCGAAGGAACGAAAACCAAAAATGAGGCATTCACGAGGGACCAAAAATGTAATTCACTATATATATATATGTGTGTGTGTGTGTGTGTGACGGTAATCAAATGAGAACCGTAAAAAGATTAAGGACTGTGAGGACTAATCTCAATCATTCAAGGATTTTAATCAAAGGTCATTAAAAAAGATGGCATTTTTTGTAATATTAGGGAAAGTTTTGAAAGGTTAAGGGTAAACTTGTAATTTTAAGATCTCAAAATAGCCTCTCTCTCATCAGCTTTTTTTGTCTACTCTTTCTATTTCTCTTCTCCTCTGTAAGCGCTACCACCATAGGGCATCACTTACATCTCCTCCCTGGATCTCTTACCACCGGAAAAGGTTGTCGCCGTTCCTCAATCCTTAAAGATCACCGTCGTCTGTCTCCTTGTTGTCGACCCTAAAATCATTCGAGCTTTCTCCTACACTAATATCTCTCTCTTCCTCTTCATTCCTTCCATCTCCGACAATCGTTCCGCCGCCTCCGTCTGGATCTACAATCACGTCGTAGACATAACTTTCTCGTCAACATCATGACAACATTGTTTACACGCCTTTGTCAGCTGATCTAACACCCTAAATTTTAGAGAAATAAAATTTCGAAAATTTTTCAATATGACGGCTATAAATTGGTAAACCTGGGTATATAAAACCTGTTATAAACCATCCCAAAGTATCATCCCGGATAAACGGGGAAACAAGTTATGACCTTTACAAATGATCAAATAAAGAATACACCTAACAACCTAATAATCTAACTTAAATAAGAAACATTAGTATCGGGTGTTGCTATTCTTCCAAAAATGTGTCCGCTAACAAAAATACCGGTCTAGACATCTCCCAAAAAGACCGCTCTTGACCACATGGTCATCCACTCAGTCCCGACGAATCCCACCGGAAACCTGACCTGTTATACATATCATTTAAAGAAAAAGTGTTAGGCTAAAGCCTAGTGAGATCAAACATTTGCAGTTATGAATAATCAGATATAATAGTAAGGAAATCCAATTGTGACAATGATAAAATATTGATGTTCTTGAAATATAACAAGTACCTCTTGGGTTAGCGGGGGAGACCCGCTTACTAACACAAATGACGGAACACAAAAGTAAGCCATTTGATAAGTCAGTAAAGCCAATACATAATTAAAGTACACGCAAGGGATGTCAGGCTCAGTGGCTTTAAATATACACCCACGAAAACTCAAGTTCAACCCTGAAGGGTCCTTACGTCGAGCTCCTCATCCAATACCGTAATACTTGAGCACGTAGAACTTATATCCCAATCTGATGCCTAAACGTGGAAAACTAGTCGTCCCAATGTTGGAACAACAATATAACAAATTACGGGGTCATGACTCCCAAATGCAACAATTAAGCCACATAATGCTCATAAGGCCAAATAAATGCATCAACGTGTGATAATATGCATTAGACAAAATAAGAGGTGATTTTCACAAAGGCAATCCCCATTGTTTACTAAAAGATCATAAGTTGAAACATCAATGACTATTGGAATAGCCTTATTCCCCAAAACATGATGAATCCCAAAATATAAACTTATCAACAGTTAACCACAAAATTATTATTTCCAAAACCATAAGTTGTACATGCTTGAAACCATTCTTTGAAACACATTTTCCAAGTGAAAGTAAGCTACAACAACACTTTCAGGTCTCATTAAACTTTATTCCATAGAATCATCATAAACCCTAAAATCCCCAAAAGTTAGAATGGGTATAAAATCCTACAAATCAAGTATATGAAATAGGAGATTTTAGGCATTTAAAACCCATATTTGACATGTATAAAGTTTTATAAAAGTGTAAGAACTCACCTTAGGTCTTTCTAAGATAAAAGCCAAACTCTAGAATGAAGAAGGTGAAGCCTTGAGATTGGCTAACCTTGAACACCCCCACTTAAGCTTCACAACACCTATGAGGGATTCATAAATGATCAAGAGGTGTGGTAGATGGGAGCATTAATGGAGGAGGGTGGTCAAGAGGAAGAACTTACCCCAAAATTAGGAGAGAAAATCGCCCAAGGAAACCACCAAAATCAGATAAATGACCTAAAATTGCGACTTACTGATTTAAACCCTTTTGGACGCCGGCGAGATTGACACGGCGACAGTGAAATTTGTCACTGTCGCGGGCATAGTTGCGCGGGTTCCCTACCCTGCGGTACCAACGGGGCGAGAGTGCCCTCCGCGATAGTGACCAGGTCACAATCGCGGGGCACAATCGCGTGAGTTGTACCGTGAGCCCCAAGCCCACGGCGACTGTGCCCTCGCGATAGTGACACCCTGTCATAACAGATAAAATTTGATATTTACTATCAAAACCCAACATTTAGAAGGTTCCAAAATGAGAAGAAGGTTACACGGGTTCTCAGAATTCGGGGTGTTACAATCCTCCCCAACTTGTAAATGATTTCGTCCCCGAAATCCTACTAACTAAACAAATGAGGGTATCTACGCCTCATGTCTTCTTCCGCCTCCCAAGTCACATTGGTGCCACGGTGGTGTTTCCATTGAACCTTTACCATTGCTACCTCTTTATGTTGGAGCTTCTTGAATATCCTTTCCAAAATAGCCTCGGGCTCTTCGATACAACGGTTATCATCCACTCGAATTTCGGACAAAGGAATAACACTTTCTTCTTCCGCTAAGCACTTTCGTAGATAACACACGTGGAAAGTGGGATGAATCCCGTCCATCACCGGCGGTAAGTCCAAATTGTAAGCTTGGAGTCCGATGCACTCAAGAATAGTAAACGGTCCAAGGAAACGAGGACTTAGCTTCCCACACTTCCCAAACCGAATAAAGCCTTTCCAAGGAGACACTTTTAACATTACGCGATCCCCCACTTGGAACTCTACCGGTCTTCTCTTTTTGTCGGCGTAACTCTTCTGGCGATCTTGTGCCGCTTTCAACCGTTCCCGAATTGATTTGACTTTGTCGACCGTCTCTTGCACAATTTTCGGGCCGGAAAATTGCTTCTCCCCCGCCTCTAGCCAACGCACGGGGGTTATACACTTCCGCCCATACAAGGCCTCAAATGGCGCCATCCCGAGACTGGAATGATAGCTATTGTTGTACGCAAATTCCACCAAAGATAGATGGGTATCCCAACTACCGCCGAAGTCGATCACACATGACCTAAGCATGTCTTCAAGAGTTTGAATCATCCTTTCACTTTGTCCGTCTGTTTGTGGGTGATATGTCGTGCTCAAATTTAATCGCGTGCCCAACTCTTGATGTAAAGCTCCCCAAAATCTCGACGTAAACCTGTTAGATCACAGATTTATTGGATTCAAGATCATCCAATTTAAAGATCGCAATCTGAAGCTAACGCTGAAAAGCCACTCTCGAGATTAGTCTAATGTTATTTTGTAATAATTGTGAAAGTTGTTTATTGTATTTTATGTTTGTCCTAAATATCTAATTAATAGATATTAGGATATTAGTTTAAATATCTAGATATTAGTTTAGATATTATGTTTTGATAATATCTTAGTTAGATATTATTATGTTAGTAGTTGTTAGGTGAGATATTAGAAAACATATCTTACAATCTCAACATCTTAGAAATCGATCAAACACTGTTCACAGAGAGAAACAGTGAGAGCTTAAACAGAGAAACAATATCAACCTTTGTAATATGTGTTTGTAATCTAAACAGGTTAGTAAATCGTATCTTGTTTGTTGTTTGATTATCTGGTAAACGATCGTGTTCAACACAAGGACTCACAATTGGTATCAAAGCTTGAAACCAGATCAAAATCAATCTTACAACTCTCTATGTTCTTCATTTTTAAAGAACACTGTGACATCGATCAAATCTTCAATCAGTGTTTGTTTTCGAAATCAAAAAGTTGTATCCTGTTGTAGTTGGATAGTCGATCATCGCGTCAAAGTTTTGGTGCTGTAAAACGTTTCCAGATTGGTGTATTTGGTGTTAAAAGAGTCGATTTATCGAAGAACAGTACACACCGATCGACACCGGTTACACACACATCGGTCGCAACACCGGTCTCAACACCGGTCGAAGACACTGTTCAATCTGGACACTGTTCAATCCGGTCACTGTTCTATCCGGTCGATACAATTCTATACCGGTCAAAGCACTCATCCGGTCGAAAATCACCACCCCGATCGAAAAACATTAACCCCGGTCGACCACACCTCCGGTCAATACTCCGGTCCGTATCAACCCGATCGTACACGACACCGGTCGAAGCAACAGTCCGGTCAACATCATACCGGTCGAACTCCACTTTGCGCCAACCATTTCTCGCGCAAAAGTTCTTTCGTGCGACCTTTTTCTCACGCAAATCTTTGTTTTGGGCCAACCACTAATCGCGCAAACCTCCAGTTCGCGCAACCCGCTTCTCGCGCAAAACCCCTTTTGCGCCAGCTTCTTATCACGTAAAGTTTGACTTTTGCGCCACCTTCAAGTAGCGCAAATTGTGCTTTTTGCGCCAGTTCAGACTTGGTTAAATTTGGAAATTTTATTTCTGAATTTTATCTGATTTTATTTTGATTAACGATCATATCTGTCAAGTTCTCTGAACAAACAGGATGTCATCCAGAGAAATTCTAGCTATCGGAACTAAAACAAAGCCACCGGTACTCTTCAGGGGAGAGTATGAGCAATGGAAAGATCGGTTGATGGTCTTCATAGATAGACAAAAATTAAGGGATTTTATTAGAATATCTCTGTAGCAAGGGAGTATGACAATCCCAAGGAGAGTTTTTACTATTAGCATGGAAAATGGAGAAAAAGAAGAAAAACTGCTTAAAGTACCTCTTGATATGTACTCAGACGAGCAAAGAAAGAGATATGATGCTGACAGCTTAGCTCGATCTTTCCTATTGGAAGGAATTTCAGAAGAAATTTGTATCAATTTAAATATCAAAGAGGCTACAACAAATCAGTTGTGGGATCAGCTTGAAAATAAATCAAGAGCTAAGAATTGGGCAGCTGAGAACTCTGCACTAAAAAGAATGATTTCTGATTTGGAAGCTCAAATACAGAAGCAAGAGTCTGTTGAGATGAAATCTAAGGACTTGGAGAGTACAAATGCTAATCTTCAAAAGAAAATATCAGAGTTTGAGAAGAAGTTCTCAGACTTTTCCAAGAAGAGTATTGAAGAGAAGAAGGTGATTGAGCTTAAAAGTATAAAGCTTTCTCAACAAGTTAGTAACTTTGAGAAAGTAATCATTTTAGAAAGAGATCAGTTTGCCAAAGAGAATAAGGCATTTGATCAGAAGAACATTGGATTCTTAAAAGAGATAACAGATGGAAGAAAAGGTGCAAAGAAGGAATTTGAAAAAGAGAGAAGCACCTTTGAAGCTGCAATTAGAAAGCTTAACGCAAAGCTATCTGAACTTTCTAAGTGTGCACAGAAAGAGAAGAAAAAGAAGTGTGAGCTTGAGACGAAGATTGACCTTCTTGTCAAAGAAATAAACGGTTATTCTTCAAAGATAAATGAGCTTGAAAAGATTATTTCAATGGTGGTGGTGACTGAGCACAAGACTCCAGAGTCAATTGTCCACTCACCTAGAGATGATTCAGCTGATTATGAATGCTCATTCAAGTCAGCTGCTGTCACACCCCGCTAAAGCGGAAACACGGGGTATAACAGTTTCCGATAAACAATCCACAAGCATAAAGTTCAACCACCATACATTTAATAAAAATACATTACAAAATTTAATAGTAGAAAGTTTATCGTGAAATTACAATCCCGAGATAATTCAAGATAGCATTGTCCAAAAGTTTGTACATCCCCCAAGCATATTCATGTTTTATGCAGAACGACCCTTAAAGTTTACCTTCTTGATTACCTGAAAAGCATGTACAAAAATATGGTCAACTACGAGAGTTGGTGAGTTCACAGGTTTTAAATATGCACAAAACATTTTATATGCAAGATTTGATAGTTGGAGCATGTTCGTGCTCAAAAGCTTAACTTGAATACTTGGAGCATATACGTGCTCAAATACTTGGAGCATATCCGTGCTCATTAGCTTAACTTGAAAATTTCATGAGTATTGCTTTACGTATGACTTGAGTCGGTATAACTTAAACTTGGTTGAGCCACTACTAAACCGTCCCGGACCCTTGATTTTGCCCCGTGTGCCTTGACTCAGAGGTGGTCTCAAGCGCCACATGTTCAATCACTTCTCTAGTATAGTGCACTCCTAGCTCGTCAGCTGTAAGAAGTGGGGTTGGTCAAGCCCAAATAGCGCTATCCACTAATACTATAGGCCCAATTTTCTGGGTTGATAGTAGTGTCGTCTGGGGACTAACTCTTAAATACTCAACATACCAACTATTTAGCGTCATACATCTTACTTTTTAAAATGCTTGAAAACAAGCCTTGGCGACTTAACAGCGCAAAACATTTCAATTAACTCATGAATCATTATAATCGTACTTAAGCATGCTTTTCATCCCAAAATACGTAAAACGATAAAAGAGGGGCTGTGAATACTCACCTTGAGAGTGAACTTGGAAACTTAATGATAGTGCTCAAAATAGGTGCCGCTTCCTTGGTTTCCTATAGTGAAGGTTGCCATAGAGAAAATACATTAATACCCGTTCCTATGTCCAAATGACCCGTCCCAATAACTTATGAAATGACATTAAGTAGGTTTCAATAACCAAAACCATATTTAGATCAATTATAGACTTATTATGCCTTAACACTATTTTAGAACTCATTATAATCACTTTTCTGAAAATTCAGCAGAAGCTGTCCAAAATTTTAGTTAACAAAACCACTATAGAAACATATCTTCCCAAAGGAATGAATTCACCAAAATATTTGTGGTAATACTATAGTGTGTAAAGAGTAAATATGCACTTTTTCATAATTTTTGGATGAGTTTTGATACCTGAAATAATTTCCACAAAACAGTGTGTCACTGATTTCTGGATCAGTGACATACCTAACTTATAGCATGCTTTTGGGGTATCAATTCTTTGAATTAGCCAATAATCCTTATATGGATGTAAACCTAACTCAAAATCCTATCATTTGGAAAAAGATTCACTTAATTTGGGATAAGAATGAGGAAGTTATGGCCTCCACAAGATAGGTGTTTGAATCTGTCTTCACTGGACAGATTGCACCATTTTCTTGTAAAATCCATTTAAGTGCTCAAATCATCTCCAAAATTAGTGTTTTCGGACTTTCTAGAAATCTAACACTCTAAATTAAAGTCTATAAGCAAAAAGCCCAAATTTTGACATGTAGAACATGATTTATGCATGTTGGAAGTAGGTCCATTTTCTAGACAGCAAATCTGCAGAAAGTTAAGATTATGAAATTTTGAAATGGTGATCATTTTACAATTGGTTTAATGAAATAACCATATGTTATCACACCATAATCAATCATATCATAGTCTTGAGATGAAAACCTTTTGAACACATATAAAACTACAAATATTTCATCCAAAGTGAGTTGCATGAAACCAAAAACACCTAAATAAGTGATTTTCATCACTTATCAATTTTCAAGACTCTTAATCACATAAGATTGAACAATCTCATCATAAGAGTTTGTTTAAACTTGAAATTATTACTAGAATGTTAAATATAAACCAACTAAAACATCAAAATTTTTATACACAAGGTTGTACTTATGATAAAATCAACATATTAATCAAGAACTCAAATTTTCACTATTTAACTTGGTTTTTCATGGAAGATCATTTTATGGCATCACTTTATGAATGTTTTATTCATCAATGATGTCCTTTTCACTTCTAAAACCATGAATGAATTACTTCTACACATGCATGAGGGTTTTTATAAAGTTCAAACATCAAACTTGAATAAACATGAAGAAATGATGAAATTAGAGTTTTGTACCTTGTATAGATGATGATATAAACTTGGAATTCTTGATTTGAAGATGATTTTAACCTTTGTAACTCTTATATTTTCTGGAAATTTGGAGATGATAGTGTGTGTGTGTGTGTGTGTGCCGATTTGGAGAAAGGAGAAGAGAGGAGAGGGAGATAAAGAGTTAGAAATGAGGGTTTAACCCCTTTCTTACTTGGTTTTAATTAAAATTTATTTATTAAATAAATAAAAATAATAATAATAGTAATAGTGTAGTCATGACAAGTGTCCATGACTAATCAAAGTGAAAAGAAAAATTAATTAAAATACTTAGTCTATTTTATTAAAATATCAGATATATTTGAGAACCGAAATACCCGATTTCTCAATTTTTGCTTAAAACAACTTTTATATAAAAAAAATGAAAGTATTTCAACTAAAAATATTATAACTTTATAATTTTATATATTTTGGACCTTAATCAATATTTTTGGCATTTCTGAATTGTGACGGTCAGTTACTGGACTGTTCCGGGCATTCTACGCAACCTCCTAAATTTTTAGGAAACTTTTATCTTAAAAATTTTATACAATTTAAGGAGTGGCAAATACTTAAATCTTAATTTTTATTATCTTAGAAATTAACCTGAGCACTAATCTTGACGGTTGTCACAGTCTCCCCTACTTCGAGAAATTTCGTCCCGAAATTTTAAAGTTTGTCACTTCCGGACCGCCTCTTGATTAAACAAATGAGGATACTTGCGCTTCATAAAATCCTCTCTTTCCCACGTAAATTCAGGTCCGTGACGCGACTTCCAACGAACTTTTAAAATAGGAATTTTACTTCTCCTTAGTCGCTTAACTTCACGACCCAAAATTTCAACCGGCTCTTCTCTGAAAATAAGCCGTTCGTCCACTAAGATTTCATCTGGGGGTACAATCGCCATCTTGTCAGTTATACACTTCTTTAAATTTGACACGTGGAATGTGTCATGAATGGCACTCAACTCTTGTGGCAACTTAAGCTTATAAGCTACGGGTCCAATTCTTTCTAATACTTCATATGGACCAATGAATCTTGGGCTTAATTTACCTTTTTTTCCAAATCTCACAACTCCTTTCCATGGAGACACTTTCAGAAGAACCTTGTCACCCTTTTGGAATTCTAAGGGTTTTCTGCGATTATCTGCATAGCTTTTCTGTCGATCTCTTGCAGCTTTAAGCCTGTCTTGTATGGTCGATATTTTGTCGGTAGTCTCCCGTATAATATCAGGCCCAAACAATTGACTGTCACCAATTTCCACCCAACTAAGTGGAGATCGACACTTACGTCCATAAAGGGCTTCATATGGCGCGCATTGAATACTGGTATGGTAGCTGTTGTTATAAGAAAATTCAATCAATGGTAAGTGCTTATCCCAGCTACCTCCGAAGTCTATAGCACAAGCGCGTAACATGTCTTCCAGAGTCTGAATGGTTCTTTCAGATTGACCATCTGTTTGGGGATGATAAGCAGTGCTCAAATCCAACCTAGTGCCCAGAGCTTTCTGAAATGCTTGCCAAAACCGAGAGGTGAAACGACTGTCTCGGTCTGAAATAATGGATAGTGGTACTCCATGACGAGAGACAATTTCATCAATGTATACTTGTGCCAATCTTTCCATTTTGAAATCATCTCGGATGGGAAGAAAATGCGCAGATTTTGTAAGTCTATCCACAATAATCCAAATTGCATCATTACCTCTTCCTGTTCTAGGTAACTTTGTGATGAAATCCATGGATACTTGATCCCATTTCCATTGAGGTATCTCCGGTTGTTGCAAAAGTCCAGATGGCTTTTGATGCTCTGCTTTGACTTTAGCACAAGTCAAACATTTACCCACGAATTCAGCAATGTCCTTCTTCATTCCCGGCCACCAATAATATTCCTTTAGCTCCTTATACATTTTGTCGGCTCCCGGGTGAATCGAATACTTCGATTGGTGCGCTTCTTCCATGATTGACATCCGTAGACCTTCCACTTTTGGTATCCAGACCTTATTCTTGAAATATTGTACCCCATCTGATCGGGTTTCAAATTCTTTTTCTGACTGATGAAGTACTTCATTCTTTAGATTCTCCCCCTTCAGTGCCTCTTTTTGAGCTTCACAGATTTGTGTTTTGAGGCTCGTTTGTACCAACATTCCCATAGCTCGTACTCTTGTTGGTTTTACCTTCTCCTTCCTACTCAATGCGTCTGCTACTACGTTGGCTTTTCCGGGATGATACTTTATCTCGCAATCGTAGTCACTGAGTAGTTCCACCCATCTTCGTTGTCTCATATTTAACATTTTCTGATCAAAGATATGTTGGAGGCTTTTGTGATCAGTGTAAATAATACACTTGGTACCATAAAGATAATGCCTCCAAATCTTTAAAGCGAATACCACTGCTCCTAGCTCCAAATCATGAGTGGTATAATTCTTTTCATGAACTTTAAGTTGTCTTGAGGCATAAGCTATAACTTTATCTCTTTGCATCAATACACATCCCAAACCTTGATGTGATGCATCGCAATATACCATAAAATTTTCTGTACCTTCTGGTAACGCTAGAATTGGAGCGTTGCATAACTTATGCTTCAGCGTTTGAAATGCCTCCTCCTGTTTTTCTCCCCAATCAAACTTCTTATCTTTTTGGGTTAGCGACGTGAGTGGTTGAGCAATCTTGGAAAATTTTTCGATAAATCGTCGATAATAACCTGCCAGACCAAGAAATTGACGAATTTCCGTCGGTGTCTTAGGAGTTTCCCACTTTTTAATGGCCTCAACCTTTGCTGGATCAACATGAATCCCTTTCTTATTAACCACATGACCCAGAAAATGTACTTCTCGAAGCCAAATTCACACTTGGAGAACTTGGCGTACAATTCTTGTTCCTTAAGCAATTCCAATATCAACTTCAGGTGTCGTTCGTGGTCCTCCTTGCTTCGCGAATAAATCAGAATGTCATCTATAAACACGATCACGAACTTGTCCAAGTATGGTCGGAAGACTCTGTTCATCAAGTCCATGAAAACTGCTGGAGCGTTTGTCAGTCCGAAGGGCATAACTAGAAATTCATAGTGACCATAACGAGTTCTAAACGCCGTTTTGTCGATGTCTTCTTCACGAACTCTCATTTGATGATATCCGGACCGTAAGTCAATCTTTGAAAAGTACGATGCGCCTTGCAATTGATCAAATAAATCGTCGATTCGGGGAAGTGGGTATCTATTCTTTAAAGTCAGCTTATTGAGTTCCCTATAATCAATACACATTCGGAACGTCCCGTCCTTCTTTTTAACAAAAAGTACTGGTGCTCCCCAAGGCGAAGAGCTAGGCCTAATAAATCCCTTGTCGAGTAGCTCTTGCAGTTGTTCTGACAGTTCTTGCATCTCAGAAGGTGCCAAACGGTACGGTGCCTTGGCCACTGGTGCAGCTCCTGGAACCAAATCGATACGGAATTCGACTTGTCTTGGTGGAGGTAATCCAGGTAACTCCTCGGGAAATACTTCAGGAAATTCTTGGACTATCGGAATATCTTGCAAACGCTTCTCCTTAGGTTCTTTACTTATTACATGCGCCAGAAATGCGTCACATTCTTTCCTCAGGTACTTCCGCATTTTCATACAAGACACCATCTTCAGTTTTCTCTTAGATTTTTCTCCAGGTACTTTAAGTACTTCTCCTCCCGGTAACGGGATTCGGAGAATCTTCTCGGAACAACTTATCTCCGCGTGGTTCTTTGACAACCAATCCATGCCTACGACTATATCAAAGCTACCTAGCTTTATTGGGATCAAATCTATTTTGAAATCCTTTTCAGCTAAACTTAGAGTACAATTTGGAAGTACATCTTTGACCCTAATTTCTTGTCCATTAGCAAACTCAATGACATAGTCTTCTTTTAATTTTTGTGTCATTTGATTAACTTTCGGTCTAAAATTTAACGACACAAAACTTTTATCTGCTCCAGAATCAAATAGTACAGATGCGGAGTGATTGTTTAAGAGGAACATACCTGTAATCACATTTGGGTCCCGCCTTGCTTCTTCCGCCCCAATTTCAAACACTCGGCCTCTTGCTTGGCCCCTTTGATCCCTCTGTCCAGCTGGCCGAATCTGATTCGCATTCGCCCTTCTATTCACCCTGGAACAGTTGTTTTTAAAATGATCCGGGCTCCTACATTCGAAACAAACTCTCCTTCCTCCAGCCTTGCAATCCTTTTCGTAATGACCTCCTCGGTGGCACTTGCGACATATAATGCAGTTTCCGACATGTGGCCTATTACACTTGTCACATCTTGGATATGTCCCTTTTCCCTTATCGGCTGCCTGCACCTGAACTCCATAGTTACCCATGATCCTCCGATCCTTTCCCCTCCTTCGGTCATCCTGCCTCCTTAAACCCTCTTCAACTTTCCTCTTTCCTTTGGCTTTGTCACTAGAGAAAAGTCCTGAACGAATTGCATTATTGGTGAGCTTCGTTGCTAAATCCATAGCCTCTTGAAGAGTTTTCGGTTTTCCCGAAGTTACATCTCCTCTAATTTCCGGTGCTAATCCCCAGATGTACCTGTCAACTCGATTTTCTTCTGGTGTCACCAGATGTGGTACAATTTTCGCCAACTCATTGAATCGTGCCGTGTATGTATCTACATCATTGCCTTTCATCTCATGATCCCAGAATTCCGCCTGCAACTTCTGCATTTCACTCCTTGAACAATATTCCCCTTTTATCATCTCTTTGAACTCGTCCCATGTCAATCCATTTGCTGCATCTCTTCCTCTCGTTTGCACTTGGGTGTTCCACCAAGTCAGTGCTCTCCCTTGTAATAAACAAGTTGCAAATTCTACCTTCTTAGTTTCCGGACATTTACTGATATGAAGGACAGACTCCATTCCTTCTATCCAAGACAGTAATCCAACCGCTCCTTCAGTACCATGGAATTCCTTTGGATTACAAGTCCTGAAGGTCTTATATGTACACTCTCTTTCAACGTTAACACCAGCTCCTGGTTGGTTAGGTGGATTTGCATTTAATCCCGCTGCTATCTGGCTAACTATGGCAGGGAGTGTTGCAAGAATTTGTTCGTTTACAAGCCGAGCAATCTCGGGGTCTTCCCTTCTTGGCGGCATAGTTCTAATTGCAATTTTTTTTTTTTAAAGTCTAATTAAATTCCATTCCACCATACAAACATGATACGATAAATAAATCATAAAGAATACATTCTTAAAGACTTAGAATCATGCATAACAAAATATATCATAAACATCCATTATCAAGACATACATCATCCAAACATTTACAAAATATGACAATCCAAAATGAGTCAAGTGTTTTAAAGTCACGGGCTACAAGCCCCAAAATATAGTTTTTAATAACCCAAATCATGCATCAATCACAAACTACAAATGCCAATAGTGCACCATCACCAGAGCCACAATCACTACCAAGAATCCCATCACGGTCGACAAACAAGTGTGCAGCCAGGTCACCATCGCTCTAGTCTCCGCTAGCTCTCCAAATATCTTCCCTATCATCTCATCACTAGATCCCATCATCGATATCATCCCTTTTGTAATATTGTCAGTCATACTCATCATTTCCCTAAGTGAGTCAATGGAATACTCATGGTAATCAACTTGCAACCTAAATCGTTCCATACTCCGAGACAAACTCCTAACCCAATATGTCTCAGCCTCAGTCATGCCGGCTAGTGGGAGTGCTGGTATCCTAGCAGGTGAAGGGGGTGATAACCTCAGACCCCTGGGCCGAGAAGGCCCTGCCTCATCTCTAGCTGGTATAGGAGTCTTCTCACACTCAGGTGTAGCACATGGTGTCGGATTTGGTGTGGGCGTAGCGGATCTTACTGGTGTATGCTCGGAATCGGAATACTCATGCTCAGAAGGGTCATACTCTTCACTAGGGGAAGAATTTCTCCCAGGTATGTGGGTGAGATAACCTAATTCATCAGGGGATTGCTCTCTAGGTGGGGAACGAGACATGTCGACTGCGATAATTAACAAAATTTAATTGTTAAGCATATGATAATATCCTTTAATAACCAAAAATGTCATGCGAACTCACAAACAAAACATGCTTTATGTCTTTGAATTGAAAAGTTTCTATTTTTAGTAACTTTTAGCATACCCGATCCATGTCTCCATTATGCACACTCAAATTAAACAAAGGTGATCAAGCTTTGCCTAAGTTAGGGTGTGATTACGAAAGACACATCTTAGTCATGCTAGGGATGTACTCGGGTTCGTAATTTCGTTTGTAAAATAAATTAAATTTTTTTTTTTATAGGGTTATAGTGTATGGTTTTGTATAAAACCGGTATTCTCTATAACCCGTGGCTCTGATACCAAATTTGTCACACCCCGCTAAAGCGGAAACACGGGGTATAACAGTTTCCGATAAACAATCCACAAGCATAAAGTTCAACCACCATACATTTAATAAAAATACATTACAAAATTTAATAGTAGAAAGTTTATCGTGAAATTACAATCCCGAGATAATTCAAGATAGCATTGTCCAAAAGTTTGTACATCCCCCAAGCATATTCATGTTTTATGCAGAACGACCCTTAAAGTTTACCTTCTTGATTACCTGAAAAGCATGTACAAAAATATGGTCAACTACGAGAGTTGGTGAGTTCACAGGTTTTAAATATGCACAAAACATTTTATATGCAAGATTTGATAGTTGGAGCATGTTCGTGCTCAAAAGCTTAACTTGAATACTTAGAGCATATACGTGCTCAAATACTTGGAGCATATCCGTGCTCATTAGCTTAACTTGAAAATTTCATGAGTATTGCTTTACGTATGACTTGAGTCGGTATAACTTAAACTTGGTTGAGCCACTACTAAACCGTCCCGGACCCTTGATTTTGCCCCGTGTGCCTTGACTCAGAGGTGGTCTCAAGCGCCACATGTTCAATCACTTCTCTAGTATAGTGCACTCCTAGCTCGTCAGCTGTAAGAAGTGGGGTTGGTCAAGCCCAAATAGCGCTATCCACTAATACTATAGGCCCAATTTTCTGGGTTAATAGTAGTGTCGTCTGGGGACTAACTCTTAAATACTCAACATACCAACTATTTAGCGTCATACATCTTACTTTTTAAAATGCTTGAAAACAAGCCTTGGCGACTTAACAGCGCAAAACATTTCAATTAACTCATGAATCATTATAATCGTACTTAAGCATGCTTTTCACCCCAAAATACGTAAAACGATAAAAGAGGGGCTGTGAATACTCACCTTGAGAGTGAACTTGGAAACTTAATGACAGTGCTCAAAATAGGTGCCGCTTCCTTGGTTTCCTATAGTGAAGGTTGCCATAGAGAAAATACATTAATACCCGTTCCTATGTCCAAATGACCCGTCCCAATAACTTATGAAATGCCATTAAGTAGGTTTCAATAACCAAAACCATATTTAGATCAATTATAGACTTATTATGCCTTAACACTATTTTAGAACTCATTATAATCACTTTTCTGAAAATTCAGCAGAAGCTGTCCAAAATTTTAGTTAACAAAACCACTATAGAAACATATCTTCCCAAAGGAATGAATTCACCAAAATTTTTGTGGTAATACTATAGTGTGTAAAGAGTAAATATACACTTTTTCATAATTTTTGGATGAGTTTTGATACCTGAAATAATTTCCACAAAACAGTGTGTCACTGATTTCTGGATCAGTGACATACCTAACTTATAGCATGCTTTTGGGGTATCAATTCTTTGAATTAGCCAATAATCCTTATATGGATGTAAACCTAACTCAAAATCCTATCATTTGGAAAAAGATTCACTTAATTTGGGATAAGAATGAGGAAGTTATGGCCTCCACAAGATAGGTGTTTGAATCTGTCTTCACTGGACAGATTGCACCATTTTCTTGTAAAATCCATTTAAGTGCTCAAATCATCTCCAAAATTAGTGTTTTCGGACTTTCTAGAAATCTAACACTCTAAATTAAAGTCTATAAGCAAAAAGCCCAAATTTTGACATGTAGAACATGATTTATGCATGTTGGAAGTAGGTCCATTTTCTAGACAGCAAATCTGCAGAAAGTTAAGATTATGAAATTTTGAAATGGTGATCATTTTACAATTGGTTTAATGAAATAACCATATGTTATCACACCATAATCAATCATATCATAGTCTTGAGATGAAAACCTTTTGAACACATATAAAACTACAAATATTTCATCCAAAGTGAGTTGCATGAAACCAAAAACACCTAAATAAGTGATTTTCATCACTTATCAATTTTCAAGACTCTTAATCACATAAGATTGAACAATCTCATCATAAGAGTTTGTTTAAACTTGAAATTATTACTAGAATGTTAAATATAAACCAACTAAAACATCAAAATTTTTATACACAAGGTTGTACTTATGATAAAATCAACATATTAATCAAGAACTCAAATTTTCACTATTTAACTTGGTTTTTCATGGAAGATCATTTTATGGCATCACTTTATGAATGTTTTATTCATCAATGATGTCCTTTTCACTTCTAAAACCATGAATGAATTACTTCTACACATGCATGAGGGTTTTTATAAAGTTCAAACATCAAACTTGAATAAACATGAAGAAATGATGAAATTAGAGTTTTGTACCTTGTATAGATGATGATATAAACTTGGAATTCTTGATTTGAAGATGATTTTAACCTTTGTAACTCTTATATTTTCTGGAAATTTGGAGATGATAGTGTGTGTGTGTGTGTGTGTGCCGATTTGGAGAAAGGAGAAGAGAGGAGAGGGAGATAAAGAGTTAGAAATGAGGGTTTAACCCCTTTCTTACTTGGTTTTAATTAAAATTTATTTATTAAATAAATAAAAATAATAATAATAGTAATAGTGTAGTCATGACAAGTGTCCATGACTAATCAAAGTGAAAAGAAAAATTAATTAAAATACTTAGTCTATTTTATTAAAATATCAGATATATTTGAGAACCGAAATACCCGATTTCTCAATTTTTGCTTAAAACAACTTTTATATAAAAAAAATGAAAGTATTTCAACTAAAAATATTATAACTTTATAATTTTATATATTTTGGACCTTAATCAATATTTTTGGCATTTCTGAATTGTGACGGTCAGTTACTGGACTGTTCCGGGCATTCTACGCAACCTCCTAAATTTTTAGGAAACTTTTATCTTAAAAATTTTATACAATTTAAGGAGTGGCAAATACTTAAATCTTAATTTTTATTATCTTAGAAATTAACCTGAGCACTAATCTTGACGGTTGTCACAGCTGCAAGTTCAACATTCAAACCTGTTTCTTCAAAAAGGTCAGTTAAATCTTCTGATCAAATTCGTAATTCTAACCTTTTCTTTGATAGAAATATAGATGGTTCAGGTACACATCAAAGAAGGAGATACAACTACAAAGAAGTTGAACTGGTCTGGAACAGGAAACCAGTTGAAGCAAAGATGACATATGAGCTGAAATGTAAAAACTCATGTGTACATACGCCTAATGCCAAGAAGAACAATGCGCAAAAAGGTAAACCTGATTTTGTCTACACGAGAGATAAATTAATCAGTTTGTCAGGTAAGAAATTCTATTGTTCTTATTGTCGTACACATGATCCTGTTCATAAGACAAGTGACCATTACTGGTATGGTTCTTACTCAGTGACCCCCATAAGAACTGCAACTAACACTCATGGACCCAAATACCAGTGGGTACCAAAGAAAAGAGATGATTCTGTGTTGCAGGCACCTACTGTCAAGGGGGAGTAGGAGAATGATGGCTCTTGAATACAACAGTTCAAGACCCGGACATCAATGTCAAAGAGGCTTCTAAGTAAATCAACTTAGAACCTGTACTTCAACGAAGTATGACTTCTAAACACAATAATTTAGGACTCGCACTTCAGTAATCAAAAAACCTTAATCCTGTGCTGATAAGAGATTGAACTCCAATACTCAAATGAGGAAATCAACCATCAAGGGGGAGTACATATTTATCTGAAATTATAAATGCATATCTTTTTCAATGATAAGTTTCAAATGCATAATTTCAGGGGGAGTAAAAAGGTGATGACTTCTGATTATTTCTGATCAGAACTCGTACTTTAAATTGTTTTACTGCTTTTTTTCATTTTCATTTTCAGTGAATAAATTAGCTTTGACTATGACATAAGACTTTTGCAGTTTTTGAGAGATGCTTACATGTTCATATCTTTATGACTTTAAGCTTAGCTTCATGAGATGTAAGATCGCACGTAAAGGTATAATCCTTTATCTTAATCTCATCTATGATTGAAAGAAGGACAACTTTCAATCATTGAAAACATGTTCTTAAATGTTCAAATCACTTTCTGATTCTTCACCAGATTTTATAATTTGGAAGTGTAATTTTAAATGTTTTCCAGATCTACTTTGAGCCTTAAATGATAAGTTAACTCATCTGAGCATCATATGCTTAATAGGAAAAACATGGGATCATTGTGCTAGGACTTAACACAACTTCTATGGATACACTTTAACCAGTGGTTCCTACCCAAGAGGTTAATCCATAGTGATTAAGTGTGAGAAATCAAAAGAAATGAGTGTGGTTAGAGTGGGCTTAATGTTTAAAAGAAAGAGGGTGTGAGAACAGAGTTAAAAGAATATCAGAACTCTGCACCAAACTTTTTCTGAGTCGGGCAGCCACAATTCTAATGTTTCACAACTCATTGGTGATTATTATTGAAATAGGCAACTAGCCCATTCCAACTCTTGATTAACCTCACCAGCTACTCATTTTCTACTCAAATAGAAAGTGTTTCACATTTTCAAAGGGGAAGCAGCACATTTGCTATCTGATTTTCATTTGGAAAATCTGGATATTGAAAAGAAGGAAGTTTGCCCCACCTTTGCACTTCACTCATGCACAATGAGTCTGTGTTTAACTTACTGTTGTCTCAATGGTTTACACAATTTTGAGCCTATAAGCAATCATCCGTGCTTAATTCTTTCTATCACAAGCACGAACACACAAGGAATTTGTTTCTTTGTCATAACATTTATAGAAATTGCCTTTGTGATGTTTCGATGATTAAATAGAAGCCCTGGGGAGTCAACATCAAAAAGTTCCTTTCCAATGTGTATTCGTTACACACAGTGACTTAGTGTTACTGACAGGCATTTTAACTGATTCATTTGTTGATTTAGGTGTTACACGACTATTTTTTCTGGATTTGCAAAGATCTGGATGAATATCTTTTGAATTGACGGATCAGAAGCTCCAAATGAAAGACATTTCTTGCTGCCAGTTTTGATGAAAGCGTTGCTTTTTCCATCAAAAAGGGGGAGAACCTAAAGTCTGAAGAAATGTCCATTACAACTTGTGTCTCAAGAGACATTGAAGAAGATAAGAGCAAACCAAGAAATGCGAGAGATCAAAGT
This sequence comes from Arctium minus, assembly GCA_954870635.1. NCBI lineage: Eukaryota > Viridiplantae > Streptophyta > Magnoliopsida > Asterales > Asteraceae > Arctium > Arctium minus. The sequence goes on from OX941081.1 coordinate 152,782,410, forward strand.
ATTCTGAAGACATGTTGATTTCAGATAAAATTTATTTGAAGATACTTTGCTAAAGCATTCTGAGATAAAACAGAAGAGAACGAGATTCCATCTTCTGAGCTGAAAGAGAAGACTAAATTGCTAAATCCGTTTAGTAATGATCTTGATCCAAAGGGGGAGATTGTTAGATCACAGATTTATTGGATTCAAGATCATCCAATTTAAAGATCGCAATCTGAAGCTAACGCTGAAAAGCCACTCTCGAGATTAGTCTAATGTTAGTTTGTAATAATTGTCAAAGTTGTTTATTGTATTTTATGTTTGTCCTAAATATCTAATTAATAGATATTAGGATGTTAGTTTAAATCTCTAGATATTAGTTTAGATATTATGTTTTGATAATATCTTAGTTAGATATTATTATGTTAGTAGTGGTTAGGTGAGATATTAGAAAACATATCTTACAATCTCAACATCTTAGAAATCGATCAAACACTGTTCACAGAGAGAAACAGTGAGAGCTTAAACAGAGAAACAATATCAATCTTTGTAATCCGCGTTTGTAATCTAAACATGTTGGTAAATCGTATCTTGTTTGTTGTTTGATTATCTGGTAAACGATCGTGTTCAACACAAGGACTCACAAAACCGACCATCGCGATCGGAAACTATCAACAAGGGTATACCGTGTCTGGATACTATTTCATCAATATAAAGCTTTGCCAACTTATCCATTGGCAAAGTTTCCCGCATCGCCAGAAAATGCGCACTCTTCGTCAAACGGTCGACAATAACCCAAATAGTGTCGTTCCCTCTTAAGGTCTTCGGTAGTTTGGTCACGAAGTCCATGGTAATCTTGTCCCATTTCCACTCTGGTATTTCAAGCGATTGAAGACTCCCATAGGGTCGTTGATGCTCGGCCTTCACTTGCGAACAAGTTACGCATCGCTCGACATAATGTGCCACGTTCAACTTCATAATTGGCCACCAAAAATGCAGTTTCAAATATCGGTACATCTTGGTGCTTCCCGGGTGGATAGAATACTTAGACTTATGTGCGTCCTCTAAAAGTAGCTCTCGGCAGCTACCAACCTTTGGCACCCAAACTCGGCCATTGAAGCATTTTATCCCTCGGCTATCTTCGGTCAAAAGTAACCGTTGTTTGGTCATCACCTCGTCCTTGAGATTCTCTTCCTTCAATGCTTCAGTTTACGACCCTTTAATATTTTCCATAAGACTTGACACCAACTCAATCCTTGCAAGCTTGGCCTGAAGCCTCCCACTATACTTCTTTCGACTCAAGGCATCGGCCACTACATTTGCTTTACCCGGGTGGTAGAGTAGTTCACAGTCGTAGTCCTTAAGTAGTTCCAACCACCTCCTTTGCCTCATGTTGAGTTCCTTCTGATCAAAAATATACTTCAAGCTCTTGTGATCAGTGTACAAGGTACACTTTGTGCCGTATAGATAATGTCGCCATAACTTTAGTGTGAACACTACCGCCGCCAACTCCAAGTCGTGAGTGGGGTAGTTTTTCTCGTGCACCTTCAATTGTCTGGATGCGTAAGCGATCACTTTTCCTATTTGCATGAGTACACATCCAAGTCCCATTTTGGATGCATCACTATAGACCACAAAATCCTCCGATCCCTCCGGCAAGGATAAGATCGGAGCCTCGCATAACTTCCTTTGCAATGTCCGAAACGCTCTTTCTTGCTCTTCAGTCCATACGAATTTTACATTCTTCTTGGTCAACATCGTCAACGAAGAAGTAACCTTGGAGAAGTCTTGTATGAACCTTCGATAATACCCCGCCAAGCCTAGGAAGCTTCGAATCTCGGATGGACTCTTGGGAGGTTCCTAATTCATCATAGCTTCGATCTTGGCTGGATCCACCTTCACTCCGTCTTTCGTAACTACGTGCCCCAAAAACTGCACTTCCTTCAACCAAAACTCGCACTTAGAAAACTTTGCATAAAGTTTCTCCTTCCTCAAGATTTCCAAGACGTCCTGAAGGTGACGCGCATGATCAGCTTCATCCCTCGAGTAGATAAGAATGTCATCAATGAACACGATGACCGACTTGTCTAGGAAGGGTCGGCACACGCGGTTCATTAAGTCCATAAACACCGCTGGAGCGTTCGTCAACCCGAAGGGCATTACTAAGAATTCATAGTGACCATAACGCGTCCTAAAAGCGGTTTTCAGAATGTCTTCTTCTTTGACTTTCACCTGATGATAACCCGAACGGAGATCGATCTTCGAAAAGCAACCCGCTCCTTGAAGTTGGTCGAATAAATCATCAATTCTAGGGAGTGGGTATTTGTTCTTCACGGTCACCTTATTCAACTCCCTATAATCGATCCACATCTGCATGGTACCATCTTTCTTCTTCACAAATAAGACCGGAGCCCCCCAAGGCGAGGAACTTGATCTTACAAACCCCTTCTCCAAAAGATCTTGCAATTGACCCATCATTTCCTTTATCTCTGACAGGGCCAAGCGGTATGGAGCTCGGGCTATAGGAGTATCTCCTTGTGTCAGATCAATCTTGAATTCTACTTGACGGTCGGGTGGTAAACCAGGCAAGTCGTCCGGGAATACGTCGGGAAACTCCTTTACCACCTCGACATCTTCTAGCTTCTTCTTTTCGAGTTTGGCATCTATAACATATGCCAAAAAGGATGAGCATCCTTTCGACAAGCACTTTCATGCCTTCGCCATGCTAATGATTGCGACTTCACCCTTCCACCTATCACCATACACGGTCACCGCCTCGCCATCCGCAATCGAAATTCGGATCAACTTTTTCGCACATAGGATCTCCATGTGGTTAGTCGACAACCAATCCATACCAACTACAACATGAAATCCCCCGATGACCATAGGCATTAGATCAATCGAGAATTTTCTCCCTTCGATTTCAAGCTTGCAATTTCTTATAACGTTCCGAACCACTATTTGATCACCATCCGCTAGTTCTACCACTAACACATCTTCTAAACTAGTAGTGGGCATGGATAGTTTCGAGCAAAACGAACTTGACACAAATAAAAACTAGCTCCCAAGTCAAATAACACACGTGTAGGTACGAAGTTTAGGAGAAACGTACCCGACACTACGTTCGTCGATGCTTTCGCCTCCTCGGTGGTCATCTAAAAGGCTCTCCCCGTCGCTTTCGGAGTATCCCCCTTCTTACCTTCGCTAAAGCTTGCCTTTGCCTTCGGGCATTCACTCCAGATATGGCCCGACTCCTTGCACTTGAAACAAATTCGTCCCTTAACTGGATAATCACGGAAATTGTGGTCGGGCTTGCCACATTTGAAACACAGTTCGGACCCCAAATTGCAAGGGCCGGTGTGCTTGCTCCGGCACCTAGAACACCACGGAGAGTCACGTCTAGGACCATTTCCTCTTTGATTGTTGTTGAAGTGCTTTGACCTCTTTGAAGGTGTGGGACCCCCTTCCCACCTTCTTTTCTCGACTACTCCGCTCCTCTCCACCTTACTCGAGCCAAAAGAGTCTTCCACAAGTTGCGCTTCTTCTATTGCCTCTCGAAGAGTAAAGGCCTTCGACACCCGAACCATATTCATCATCTCTGTAGGCAAACCTTTGATGTATGCCTTGATCTTCTCTCTTTCGGTGGGGACCAGATGTCCCACCAAACCCAGTTTGTCCATAAACAACTTGATGTACTCCTTTGCCGACAAATTCCCTTTCTTCAGACCCCGGAACTCGTCGATGATCCAATCCATAGCTCGTTCGTTATAGAATTCTTCCATAACCTTCTTCCTGAAAGTCTCTCAACTCAGTTTAGCCAACACGGTGGCCTCAATAGAAGTGGAATATACGTTCCACCATGTGAGGGCGGCCCCTCTCAGCATTTGGGATCCAAATACCGCTTTCTGACTTTCCCCATACTCGCTCGATCGGAAAGCCTGCTTCATCTCTCTGATCCAATGCATGCATGCCACCGGGTCGTTTGTGCCCTTGAATTCCGGTGGTCGGCATCCGAGAAATGCCTTAAAGGTACAAGCCTTAGACGCTTGCCTCACTTCTGGGGTTGGGGTTTCATTAGAAGGGATAACGGGTCCCGTACCCCCAGATCCCGCCACTATCACGTTTTCCGCAACCGTCTCATGCCTGTGGTGGTTAGTATATCGGTCATCCAACAGCTTCAGAAATACTTCTTGTTGTTGAGCCATTACTGCATTCATTACCTGCATCATCCGCTCCATCATTCTTGTTTCCGAAGTTACCTCCTCCATAATCAGATGAGTTGCAGCTAAGTTACATTGGGGTATGTGTTCCGGTCCTCCACCCAAAACGTTTATAAAAGGTGGGGGCAAGTCCACATTTGTCACTCTAGGTTGATCAGCCATAGATGCCGCCGTATCCTGCCCTTCTGGCCGGTTACGCGTATTTACCATAGTCTGCCACACACGCGAAAATATAGGTGAGATAGGGCTATACAGATATAAACAAGAAAACGTACTACCACATTCATTAATTATCATAACAATGGAAAAACAAGCATAATTACGTAAAACATCTTCATAATAACGTTAGCTAGGCGGAATTATGAACATGCAATACATTAAAATTTTCATTCCCCATTACCATAACTCTCAATTTGTGTAGTTTCCGTCGACTCTAAGATCCTCCTATCTTAGGAGTTCTACCCAATCTCACAAAATCATAGCCTAACTTCACAGTTTAAGTCTAGGTATCTTACATCCATACCTAGTTCACTTAAACTAATGCTCTGATAACAACTTGTAACACCCTAAATTTTAGAGAAATAAAATTTCGAAAATTTTTCAATATGACGGCTATAAATTGGTAAACCTGGGTATATAAAATCTGTTATAAACCATCCTAAAGTATCATCCCGATAAAACGGGGAAACAAGTTATGACCTTTACAAATGATCAAATAAAGAATACACCTAACAACCTAATAATCTAATAATCTAACTTAAATAAGAAAGATTAGTATCGGGTGTTGCTATTCTTCCAAAAATGTGTCCGCTAACAAAAATACCGGTCTAGACATCTCCCAAAAAGACCGCTCTTGACCCCATGGTCATCCACTCAGTCCCGACGAATCCCACCGGAAACCTGACCTGCTATACATATCATTTTAAGAAAAAGTGTTAGGCTAAAGCCTAGTGAGATCAAACATTTGCAGTTATGAATAATCAGATATAATAGTAAGTAAGGAAATCGAATTGTGACAATGATAAAATATTGATGTTCTTGAAATATAACAAGTACCTCTTGGGTTAACGGGGGAGACCCGCTTACTAACACAAATGACAGAACAAAAAAGTAAGCCATTTGATAAGTCAGTAAAGCCAATACACAATTAAAGTACACGCAAGGGATGTCAGGCTCAGTGGCTTTAAACATACACCCATGGAAACTCAAGTTCAACCCCGAAGGGTCCTTACGTCGAGCTCCTCATCCAATATCGTAATACTTGAGCACGTAGGACTTATATCCCAATCCGATGCCTAAATGTGCCTCGACGTGGGAAACTAGTCGTCCCAACGTCGGAACAACAATATAACAAATTATGGGGTCATGACTCCCAAATGCAACAATTAAGCCACATAATGCTCATAAGGCCAAATGAATGCATCAACGTGTGATAATATGCATTAGACAAAATAAGAGGTGATTTTCACAAAGGCAATCCCCATTGTTTACTAAAAGCTCATAAGTTGAAACATCAATGACTATTGGAATAGCCTTATTCCCCAAAACATGATGAATCCCAAAATATAAACTTATCAGCAGTTAACCACAAAATTATTATTTCCAAAACCATAAGTTGTACATTCTTGAAACCATTCTTTGAAACACATTTTCCAAGTGAAAATAAGCTACAACAACACTTTCAGGTCTCATTAAACTTTATTCCATAGAATCATCATAAACCCTAAAATCCCCAAAAGTTAGACTTGGTATAAAATCCTACAAATCAAGTATATGAAATAGGAGTTGTTTAGGCATTTAAAACCCACATTTGACATGTATAAAGTTTTATAAAAGTGTAAGAACTCACCTTAGGGCTTTTTAAGAGAGAATCCAAACCCTAGAATAAAGAAGGTGAAGCCTTGAGATTGGCTAAACTTGAACACCCCCACTTAAGCTTCACAACACCTATGACGGATTCATAAATGATCAAGAGGTGTGGTAGATGGGAGCATTAATGGAGGAGGGTAGTCAAGAGGAAGAACTTACCCCAAAATCAGGAGAGAAAATCGCCCAAGGAAACCACCAAAATCAGATAAATGACCTAAAATCGCGACTCACTGATTTAAACCATTATGGACGCCGGCGAGATTGACACGGCAACAGTGACATTTGTCACTGTCGCGGGCATAGTCGCGCGGGTTCCCTACCCTGCGGTACCAACGGGGCGAGAGTGCCCTCCGCGATAGTGACCAGGTCACAATCGCGGGGCACAATCGCGTGAGTTGTACCGTGAGCCCCAAGACCACGGCGACTGTGCCCTCGCGATAGTGACACCCTGTCACTATCGTGAGCAATGTCGCGAAGACCCACAGTTTTCCAAAAATCTGCATTTTCAGCCCACGATGCTCATAATAGATAAAATTTGATATTTACTATTAAATCCCAACATTTAGAAGGTTCCAAAATGAGAAGAAGTTTACACGGGTTCTCAGAATTCGGGGTGTTACAGCTGAGTTCCAAGAACCCACCGGTAATTTCGTCATCAAACCCTTATTCTAGCTCTTAACCGAAACAAACTCAGCGTTCTTCGTGAGTTTGTAATATGTGTGTGGCTGAGAGCGATAGAGTAGTAGGAACAAGAAGTGAATATTAATCGGTCAATTTCAGCAATTTATCACTAGGGTTTCTGATTTTGTTCAAATTTGGGGGTTTTTTGTCTTTCACATGTGTTTGGTTTCATGATGTGAAATAACATGTAGACGAAATTTGTGTTTGATTTTATGAGGTGAAATAACATATTGACGGAACTTGTGATTGATTTCATGAGCTGGAATAGATTATTGATAAAAATTATGTTTGATTTCATGTGGTGAAATAACATATATAAGAACATTATGTTTGCATTTCATTAGGTGAAATATCATATTTATGAAAATTTTGTTTTTATTTCATGAGGTGAAATAGTATGTGTTTCATCTGATGAATCTCCGTTACAAAAATGACTATTATGCCCTTTTCATATGGTGAAACAACTTTTAATTAAAACCATATGATCAAAATCAAATTACGGCTTAGATCGGTTCTCACGGTTCTCAACTTTTTTTTGGTTCTCACATGATTTAACCCCTATATATATATATATATAGAGAGAGAGAGAGAGAGGGTCGGGTTCAAACGAGAATGGTATCTATTTAAAAGAACACGAGAACGGCAAATCACATACAAAATCATAAGTGATTTTACATTAGCGGGGAAGTCGTACAAAATTACGGTACGCGGGCGACTTTTGCCGCGATTAAAGGTCGCGGGAATCACATGTAAAATCACTTATGATTTTGTATGTGATTTGTCGTTCTCGTGTTCTTTTAAATAGGTATCGTTCTCGTTTGATCCTCCCTCTCTCTCTCTCTCTCTCTATATATATATATATATATATATATATAGGGTCAGGTTCACGTGAGATCAAGCTGTTTCCGTGAGACCGCGTGAGACCAAACCTTAAAACATGAAACTTCACACCGAAACACTGTGAAGGTAAAAAACATTCGAACCTTCATAATGTAATCACACTATGAAGGTAAAAAAACCTAAACCAAGTTAAAAAAAAATCAAAACTTCACAGATAAAAGACTGTGAAGGTATATCCGAACCTTCACAGTGAAGATGCTGTGAAGGTAAAAAAAAAACGAACATTCACAGCGAAAAATACCGTGAACGTAACATTTACGGTGTTTTCCCTATGAAAAGTTTGATTTTTTTTACATTCACAGGTTTTTGGTGTGAAGTTTCATACTTTAAAGCTTGGTCTCACCGGTCTTACGGAAACTGTTTGGTCTCACGCGAACTTAAGTCTATATATATATATATATATATATATATATATATATATATATATATATATATATATATATATATATATATATATATATAGGGGTTGTTTCATTTGCAACCCTTAAAAAGGTTGCAAACCTTGCAACCCACATCTTAACCGTTGGATTCATGATCGGCAGTTACAATAGATATGGGGCCAAATATTTTTAATTAAAAAAAACAGAAAAATAAAAATAAAATAACCGTCGATCATGAATCCAACGGTTAAGATGTGGGTTACAAAATATCCTTCCACTATATATATATATATATATATATATATATAACTTGTAAATAAAATGAAAAATAACAAAGAAAGTAAAAACTTTAAATATATAACAAAATTACATCCTAGTCCTTCGAGACTTGAGAAAGTTACTCCAATAAACCTGAAGAATCAACAATGGTGAGCCACAATCCCTCAACGCTTGATATCTTCGGCTAGCACAACCACAAAATTGTAGTTATTCCTACATCAGCCTGGCTTGCATAATTTCTTTCTATATTAACCCTGTCAAATACACAAAATGTAATCAACATGAATTCATAAGTTTAATATTCAAGTCAAGATTGAAAAAGTCATAATTTATTTTTAACAGGTAGTAAGTCAACAAAGCATCAAGATGATGTATATTGAGATAAAGTACTTCAAATTTATGTTAAAAAATTCTTGGCGACTGTTAAACGACATACAAATAGAATTGAAGGTAACATCATTCGATGAAATCTACATTCAGTGAGATCGAGCATGGTGCAATTTGTTACCAAATCTTATTAACTTTAATTCCAATAAAAATAATACAACAAAAAACACGTTCAATATAAATCATTCATTGTGGAGATGGTGGCACCAAGAGAGACCAACTAATGTGGAATATCTTTTTTAGAAAGACAAAAAAGTAACAGGTTGAGACGGAATTTTGGTTGTTTGCGGGTTCATTATTTATCATACAAACCAAATATATAATTTAAACAAATCCAATCAAGTGGATAAGTGAAGCTATACATTTTGGAATATATATGTTTTGATTGATTAACTTTACATCGTCCCAATAAAATCACTTGAAATGAGGTTAGGAAGACTCTTCCTTTGAGATTTCTTCTTTTGTCGGCTGCGATTAAGATATGTAAAACTCCAATAATTTTTCATGTTGGATTACTACAAAAGAAAAAAAAAAAACAATTTTAGATGGTTGAAACGTTATTAGGTCAATAACGCCAATTTAGGCTTGTGAGATTGAGCATGCTTTGCTCGTACTCAAGTAAAAACACAAGTAATACAAAGACATCAAAAAATGTTTGCGATTTTTATATATGTTACACAAATACATGTAATAAACGAGTAATAAATAAGGAGGGGTAGAGAAAATTGAACAATATTATTGTAGATTGCCCCCTATATTCAAGTAATTTGATATGTATATATATATATATATATATATAGAGAGAGAGAGAGAGAGAGAGAGAGGTGGGTGGGTTCATACGAGAACGATATCTATTTAAGAAAACAAGAAAAAAGTCTGTACATACAAAATCACATGTGATTCACGTATAAAATCACATGTGATCCCGCGACTTCGCACGCGACTTGAAGCCGCGGGAAAAGTCGCCCGTGTCCCATTTTTTCGGGTTAATGCCGAATCACATGTGATTTTGTACATGATTGTTGTTTTTCTTGTTTTCTTTAATAGTTAGCGTCCTCGTTTAAACTTTTCTATATATATATATATATATGCATATTATCTACCTTTCTTTTTGTTGGAAATTAACCGGATGCAAATCCTCATTGACTGCCCTTGTGTGATAGTGGATGATATTCTTTGAGATTCCCCCTTTTCACTTTTCCTTTTTCCAATTTATATGGAGGCTCAAAGAATATATGAGAAGCTGTTTGGTTAGAAGTATTAAATATTAATTAATACGATTGAAAATAAAAGAAACTATTTGGTTTTGTATAATATAATCGGTCCATTTCTCCCATAAACCTAAATTCATGTTCAAGGTTAAACTGGAAAGAAATGAAAATTTCATTTCCTAATATTTTTCATCCCAATTTTCATTCCCATGTCTGAACCAAACAGTCCCGAAGACCTTCTAGCACATTATTATCGCTTTATTATGAAAATTTGATTATGAATTTTCTAAAACACTGGTGCAAAACAAAAAAATGTAGCAAACATATAATGGTGGGTAAAATAATGGAACCAATCACATTAATTTAAATAATATCATAGTTGAATTATGTTGATAGAGACAAGCAATATGGATAAAATTATGAAAAATGATCGACAAACTAATCACATTAATTATTTAATGAATTAGTTATATATTTTGAATATGATATAACTTGTACTTATCAAATCTTTTTGAATCTCATGGATAATACATATTAAGTCATTTGAATCAAATTATCATAAGCTCAAGACTTGTTACAATGTACATATTATTTGTTTGACTTTGGGTTTCTAGAAAACAATTAATAATTATTTTAATTTTTATTTAAATAAATTTAATATTTACCAAATAATCGATTTTCTTATTAGGTTGACTTTTAGAATAATAGTTATGTTATGCAATGAGTTGACCTTTCTCTTATTTATGTGTTTTTATTAGAAGAAAAAACAATAACCATGTCTTGATACATACACATGGATTTAAAATTATAACATGGCTATAGTATCTAAAACGTGATTGGGCTAAATATAAGTTGTGTGTTATTGATTTGAAAAGTTTGATTCATTAAAGTCCAAACTTCAACATTACATTCGTTTTTGAACAAATTTCTGTAAATCTTAAAATTATAAAACATAAGTTAACAATTTGTAACCATTGTCTACAGAATTTTGTGACCAGTTTTGGTATTGTAACAACACACGGTCCTCCCAAAATGTCGATATTAAACCACTAACAAGGTCGCGGAAAGATAATTAAAACCATAATCATTTGAGCAATGGAGAGTTAGGGGTTGTTTACTAGCACCATATTGACTCGGTCAACAGTCAACATGTTTACCAAATCACGGATCTGACTTGGCCGAGATCTTACCGAGCCAGCACCAAAATAATGCTTACTCGGGTTAGATAGTTTTTCCTTTGTGTGTCCCTCTCTTGTGATTAGGTTTTCACCCTTGTCGTTCGTCGTCCTTCTCCTCCCCTCCCTCATCGCTCCTCCTCCCTCTTCGATCTCGACCCTCGTCAATCAGGTATGAATATCATCTCTCACAAATCGAAACTCATCTCTCATGAATCGATGTTCTTGATGATCTGTGAACTAGGTTTAAACCATCTGTTGCAATCGAAGTATTTCATAAATCAAAAGTCATCCCTCGATAGATCCGTGAACTGAGTTTTTAACCATTTGTTGCAATCGATGTACATCACAAAGCGAAACTCATCCATTTTACTGTCGATAGATATGTGAACTGGATTTAAGCCATCTGTTGCAATCGATGTATTCACATATCAAAACTCATCCCTTTTACCGTCGATAGATATGTGAACTGGGTTTAAACCATCTGTTCTTAAACCATTTGTTGCAATCGTTTCAATCAATATGTGAACTAAAGTAATCTCAAGAGGGTAGCCAATTTAGAGAAAACCATCAAAATACCCTTATCCTTCTCCTTTTTCCTCTGTCTACCATCGAACACTCACAAATCTCATTTTTCTCTCTTTGTTCATCCATTTTTACAAATCGAAAACACATGCAGTAACTTAACAATCTGCATATATGGCATATGTTTCAATTTATTTAACATATAATTACAAAATGGGTTAAAATGGTCAATTTTTTGTCAGTAAGTGCTTACCAAAAAATACTTGGTAAACACTTTTACACGGATAACACTTACTTGAGACAACACTCTTACCCGGACAACACTTACCCGATAATAGTTGCTAAACGACACCTTAGAGAGATGTTCAAGAAAAAGGACAATAAAACATATATCAATATTTGGATCTAAAAAATAGATAACACTGATTTGAGTGCAAGCATTCCGAGAATCGTGGATTTAGTTTTGATATAAAGAGATGAAATGTCTTTCTTTCTTTAGAGAGATTGTAGCCAAAACAACAGTAATATTTATATTATTTGCGGGTGCTCAGTCTTCTATCATAGCGGAGTGATATATATCGAAGTTAAGTGGAAATGAGAACTATATAAGACCCTTGCTGGTTTGAAAAGAGGCTCAACATTCGAGACCCTGCCAACCAAGTAAAAAATAAAAAAAAAGGCTCGAGTGGGCGTGTTTTACCTGTCCTCTTCATGACAGAAAAGGAGAAGTTGTTTACAATCATACGTGCATACAATCACATATCATCTGTTTTGGTACAAATGGTCATAGGTTCAAATCTTGTCACCTAAATGGTTTAACAAGAAGTAGAGTGTATGGTTAACCCAATAATAAAAGTTTCAATGTACTTGCCCGTATTATATTCACAACTGTTAACTTATAGTAGATGGATGATTCATATAGATTTTGTTTGTATGTTTGAACCTACCACCGAAAAGTTGAATGGTGTTTTGAATTATATTTTAGAGTAAATTACATTGGTGGTCCCTGCGGTTCGCTCAAATTTTGGATTTGGTCCCTAAACCAAACTATTTACATTAATGGTCTCTAACTTTTCAATTTTATAACAGTCATGATCCCTAGACTTAACATCACCGGTTAGTAATCATTATGAAGGACTAATCAGGCATTACACAAACTACATGGAAACAAAAGTTCAATTCACTCTAAATTTATTGTTTTCACTTATTCACGATCTTTTAGAAATAATTATTAAAAATATTTTATATATTTAATAACAAATTAAATTTCTTACATTAAACTACATATTAAATAAAAATATATTTATTCTAAAAACATTTAAATCGATAAAATAATTTTTGCATTAGAAAATTTGTGATTTACATCTTTTTAATTAGGTTATTTTGTAAAAAATACTTTATATTACCAATCACAAATGAAAATATTTATATTTATTTAAAAACTATTATATTAACAAAATGACTTTTGCACTATAAAGAAAAAAAAAGAGAAATTCACTTATTTTTTTTCGGTTGGGCATTATCTTACAATGAGTTAATTACATGATTGGTTCCTGTCGTTTAGTGATTTTAACACTTCGGGTCCCTACTTTGAAATATTTACGTGGAGCGTCCTCATGGTATTGAGTTTATAACGTGTTACGTCCCTAAACCTAACTCCGTCCATATTTCAGCCGTTAAAGCCATCATGTGCACTGCACATGATGGGTATTTTAGTCATTTCGGGAAATTACCCCAGAGACCAAATACGTTATTTTGCTTTTTCCATTTTTTTTACTTTTTACAATATCACTTGATTCTTAGGGCATAATACCTGCAGTTGCAAAGGTATTTCCTTCTGCAGAGCACAGGTTTTGCTTAAGACACATTCAAGAAAACATGAAGTTGTCATGGAAGGGTAAAGAGTTCAAAGATGCTCTCTGGAAATGTGTTGTTATAGCTACTATTCCAGAATTCCAAGAAGCAATGAAGGGGCTTCAATCACTGAGTCAAAAGGCATATGATTAGTTGAAACAGATTCCCCCACATCACTGGACTAGATCTCACTTCACATGTATGCTCTTGTATGGTTATTTATTTTACAGTAAAAGTGACACTTGTAAACTTAATTGCTTTACAGGAAGAAGTCACACTGATTGTTTATTGAACAACATATGTGAAGTGTTCAATAGGCAATTAGTAGAAGGGAGGGATTGTAAGTTGTAACACCCTAAAATATGGAAATAGCAACTTATTTAAAATTTTCTAAATACATCAATCGTTGAATCATCGACAACCACAATTTAGATTCAACTTCAATACACAAACATTCAATCTATACATACGGTTTATAATAAGGACGGTGCTACTAAAACCCAAAGATAGTCACTATCTCCAACTTGCGGAAGACTTCACCAATTACTTACTTTAGTGTCTAGCTAAGGCTCTACGCTTCATAGAACTGCTAGAACCCAACTCCCAACTGGAATCTGATGCACATGCCGACAAATAAAAAGGTTAGGCTTAACGCCTAGTGAGCTCTAGAGTTTTCAACATATAATAAGATGTCTGTGAAAATAGATAATGCAGTTCAATTAATAATCTTTCAAAAGGTATGCTTTGAATATGCAAACGACTCGTTTTCCAATAATATGCATTTTAGACGGAGAACACCAACTTGGACATTTTTCAAATCAAACTACTACAAAATGATGATACCAATGTAAACCGCCCCTTCATAAATTAGCTTTAACCCAAAACTCACTCAAAGCGTAATAATAACTTGAACTCTCCATTTAAGAAAGTACGGTTAAATCTTATATTTCAAAACACCCAAACACGGGTGGGGCATAATACTCAACCCATAAATCAAGGGTAAAACCCAAATATACAAAACGTCACCGAAAACTTGGATAATAAAACTCAATACCCAAAAACAACACCTTTCGGTGACGGGGGATTCCCGATTCCATAAAATGTGACGGTCCACAAAGTAAGCCCATTTTATGTTGTTATGACTAGTCATATAAACAAAGTACACGCAAGGGATGTCAGGCTCAGTGGCTTTAAACATACACCCACGGAAACTCAAGTTCAACACCGAAGGGTTGCTAGGTCGAGCTCCTCATCCAATATCGTAATACTTGAGCATGAAAGACTTATACCCACATCTGGTACCTTAACGTGCAGCACGAAGGTCTTACACCCACATCCGGTGCCTAACGTGCCTCGACGTGGAAAACTAATCGTCCCAACGCCGGACAATAATAAACCAAATACGGGATCATGACTCCCAATGCGTCAAATAAGCCAAATAATACCTATAAGGCTCAACAAGGCTCGAAGTCGAGCTACCAAAACTGGACTATTGTCCAAAAACCCCATCAAAATAACAATGTTAAGCCGCAGACTTAGCAACCCATTGACTCATTAATAAATGGAATAAAAACACGATAAAACGCACTCACCGAACGGATATGCAAACATCACGACCAAAAGTGAGATTAGTTCAAAACTCAACATTAGTTGAGACAGTCCATTTTCCAAATGAACTCATAACACAAAATATGCGTTTTCCAAATTTAACTGCTGATAAGAACGAAAATCATAAAATGAGACTATAAACATTCTTTCAAGTTACCTCACATAGATGTGCAAGTGATACTTTATAAAACACTCCATTTCATGACGATGCATAAGACTCGACAAACATTTAAAAGTGTATTTCTTTGACTAAAGATCTATTTATGCAATAAGACCTCAAAACACATTCGTTTGTAACACATTTATCAAAATGCCCAAAAATCCCAAATGTAGGTATTATACAAAGTTTGTAAAGTTAAATGTCTCAAATAACCAAAGATTAGCAAATATCCTAACATTTGATAATTTCATGTAGAACACATAAACACTTTAAAATAGACATTTTGGCTTGTACAACGTTTTCACAAATCAACTTGAACTCACCTTGCTAGATTTAGGCTAAATCTAGATTTTACCCCACTTAGAGATTTCTTGAAGAACTTGAATCCATAAGCACGATTCTTCCA
Source organism: Arctium minus (assembly GCA_954870635.1). Taxonomy (NCBI): domain Eukaryota; kingdom Viridiplantae; phylum Streptophyta; class Magnoliopsida; order Asterales; family Asteraceae; genus Arctium; species Arctium minus. Next base: position 152,798,044 of record OX941081.1, read on the forward strand.
AAACCTAGATCCACACATTTCCAATCATAAATAACCATATCCAACCATACATAACATTCCCCAAACATTATACACCAAAACCTCAACTTATACCCAAAACCCTAATTTCCCATACTTTAAGAAAGAGAAGATTACCTCAACCAATAGCTTGAATCACCAACCAAAACACTTGTAGATCTTCCAAAACGAACCATAAGCTTCCAATCTTCAAATGGTTAAAGGTCTAGATGAAACCCCCAAGAACTTGGTGAAGGAGATGAACATGAAGGTGGTTCATGATCTCAACTAGTTAGATGATGAAGAATCATGTGGTTTGGGGAGGAAAACCCTCAAAATGGGTTAGGGATCGACTTTGGGGTTTGGGGTCGGTTTGGGAGAGGAAAAGGGGAAGAGAGTTAGGGTTTGGGGTTGAGAAATGAGGTCTAATGGCTGAACATTGGTTTTTTATCTCGACAGCGTGTTTCGCGTGTTATGCCGCGACCCCAAGTCGCGGCATAAGTCGCCTGTTTCCTCCAGAACGGTGATTTACACGGCTTGTGCCGCGACCCCAAGTCGTGCCACAACTCGCGGCAGCTCAAACCTCGGTTTTCTTCTCGCTCACTGTTTTGGCCATAACTTCTTCGTTATAGCTCCGTTTTCGATCCGGAAAGAACCGTTGGACTCGTAATTGAATTCTTCATCCATTAAGACTATAAAATATAGGATTAAAGTCCAAAATCAAATATCTTATTTTTCCTTGATATATCGATTTCTGTAATAACTCGAAACGATACCTTTTCGAAATCGGGGTGTTACAATCCTCCCAACCTTAAAAGAGATTGCGTCCTCGAAATCTGGCATCACCAAGCATCCAACATTAACATTTGAAAGATCGATTGATTCCCTATCCCAAAGGGATGCCTTCATAAAACTTCACCTCATATACAGACCCGATTACATTCCGGTTGAGGTTTTCGCTGAGTTTCTCATAACGTGCCATTACAAACTAAATCTCAACTTTCAATATATTTCACCGACGTCAGGATGAAAGTTGAGTCCTTGATTAATCATTTTCTAAATCGATCACTCTCGGTTGCCTCCCAACCTTAGATTTCTCATAATACCGCGAAAGCAACTTACGACCTTATCTAGTCATTTCCATCAAGAATACCCCAATCCGAACTATTCCCTTAGATACTTCTGATTACGACGCATCAAGGTCTCCTCAAAATTCATTTGTACTTAAAGTTCACCTCGACATTCCCACCAAATGTCTCCAAAATCATCATCACTAAAGAGTTATGGTCCTTTGACAAAATTTCCTAACAACTAGTTTGGTCTGAACCATCGCAACCTTTAAATCCGTTCCTCAAAGCTGACCCGGACACAATGTCTGCAAGTGCTCCCACACTTCTATAGACCCAAGCATTGTGTTTCCACCAGAAACATACCATTACACTCTACAGATAGTCGATTATCCCAAATCCCATGAATCCTCAGATTCCTACAGATCCACTCCTAATATTGATGAAGATGTCCTTCCAAGGCGCACCAAGGTTGACACCTAACAGAGAGCTAAAATTTCAAATTTTACATCTCTAGCAGACAGATCACCAAAATTTCCTTTGATCGTGGACTCGCTAAGACGGTACACCAATCACATAAGCCATGGTGCCACACTGACGAGCAAACCACCAAAACGAAACTCAATCTAATCGCCAATAATTACCTAAACTTTAACTCGCCTGATCACTGAAGCATAAATCACCCCATAATTAACCGGGAAGACTTAAGTCTATTATTTCCATTAATACAAACGCACACAAATTCGAAAACTGAAACCCAAAACTCAAGACTGACCGCAAGTCGGATCATCCGACGCTTCCAAACCCAAGGGCTTCCTTAGTCCCTAATTACCACTGCCCTTACGCCAGGGTTTAAATCTATAGGCCTAATGAGTTCAAGGTTTTTCAACTAGTATGCCAATTTGAGTTTATAAAACTTTCGAATACAAGGGCTTCCCAACGATTAAACGTGCGGCAAAAATACACTACCGTCCATGCGATAGGTTTCAAAATTGATTAACCACACAGCGCATATGAAACCATTTCCAAAAACTCGTTTGTTCAATACTTATGTTAGTAAAGAAAACAATAAAACATGCGCAACAATTTACACCATATAAGAGAAAATAGATTCATGCACCACAACACGTGCAATAAAGGTTTGTACAATTCCAAAAGAGAAATTCACAACTTAATTTTTAAAATTCTTCCTCTTTAACCAAAAGACGTTGCGGCCTAAAATTATCAACAATCCAAAACGCATTTGTTTAATCCTCAAGGCTTGGTAAAATAGTGGGAATACAAATAAAGTTTCAAATCGAGTTTAAAGCATAAGATCGTACAGATAAACACCTTTGACCAAAAAGTAACTGCAACGATATAAACATTGCTAACTCAATAAATGCATTGCAGAAATTTCTAACGGTAAAAGTAATTGATTGAAATATGAACAGAACAAAAGTCCTGTTTGAAAAGATGTAAATATTTTATATATTTATTCATACCAACGTTATAATTAAATCTAAATGCAAATAGTATGCAACGGTTGACATTTGTATAAAGCCCAAAGATAAATTGCATGATAAGGGAATTTCCCCAAAACAACATGTGGGATGACACCGATTAGTAAATCTACATTTAGACGCGTGCAGAAATGTATGAACACATGCTCCAACCTTATTTACGTAACGCAAAATGACGTACGATGAGACACCAATGACCCAACTGAATTTTCGTAAGACTTACTAACGTGAAAACCAATTGGCGTCAAACTTTCGTTACTCGACAAAAGTGTTAAACGACAATACTTTTAAGATATTAAACTTTTAGGAGTTTTCTCCTTTTACTGAAATGAAAGGTGAAATAGCGCTTTACAAAATTTACATGGGACACGACGCTAAATAACTCGCAAGCAAAAAAAAAACAAAATTAAAACTCACGCATAAAAAGACATCGTGTAAAACAATACTCCATGAAATTTCAACAAAACTCACACAAACTAAAATTCACCAGAAATTCCGACTCAACGCGTGGGAATAACTTTTCCTTCAAAACCATTGACATATGTAGAGGAGATCCAATGTCTAGGTTAAAATCTCATAGTTACTTGCCCAATACCACACATGGCATTAAAACGCGGACCTTAAGACGTCCAAAGATAACGTTAAACACAAAACAGGGACGGGGAGATTTTTCCATAAAAAATTGCGATAACTTGCAACAAAACAATTTCCATGCATGCTTAAGCTCACGTTTAAAATCTTATGAGTGCTAACGTTTTATCAAGACTTCACAGTAGAACACAATTTATGCTTCGAAAGCATGAAAATAATTGATGCAAACTTATTTTATAAATAAATTTCGTGCATGAATTTTGGTCGGCACTCACATCTTAGAACTTCACTCCTCCATTTCCCCGACATACTATTGTCATCCGGATGCATCAAACATCTTAAAGCCACAATCTCAATGATTGATAAACTTACGAATTCTCCTTGAATAGCATCGGTCTACCAACTCACGAATCTAATCCAACCAAAATTTCCGACCCAAGAGGATCAACTTAGTGACCTCCTCGCACTTAGTTATCACTCCCAAGTGACCTTGACATGCACATCAATCCTTTCTTAGCTAACTCACTTAGGAACTTCTCACTACCCCAACGGTTATTCTCTCGAGGTAGATCAAGTATACATATGTAGCATGTAGGTTCACCATGACACTGGCCAGGTGCCATTATGAACGCACAATACACAATCATCCTTAAGACCCTCGACAAGTTTCCCGTTTCCAACGACTTGGTTAACCTCAAATTATCTTATCTTAGGGTACCTAATGGCAACTCCACTTATCTTTGCTTATAAGAACGCTAGTTTGAGTCTAGTCATCCTACAATCAATACCTAATTCCCTCAAACTTAAGCTCTGATACCAACTTGTAACACCCTAAAATCTGGAAATAGCAACTTATTTAAAATTTTCTAAATACATCAATCGTTGAATCATCGACAACCACAATTTAGATTCAACTTCAATACACAAACATTCAATCTATACATACGGTTTATAATAAGGACGGTGCTACTAAAACCTAAAGATAGTCATTATCTCCAACTTGCGGAAGACTTCACCAATTACTTACTTTAGTGTCTAGCTAAGGCTTTACGCTTCATAGAACTGCTAGAACCCAACTCCCAACTGGAACCTGATGCACATGCCGACAAATAAAAAGGTTAGGCTTAACGCCTAGTGAGCTCTAGAGTTTTCAACATATAATAAGATGTCTGTGAAAATAGATAATGCAGTTCAATTAATAATCTTTCAAAAGGTATGCTTTGAATATGCAAACGACTCGTTTTCCAATAATATGCATTTTAGACGGAGAACACCAACTTGGACATTTTTCAAATCAAACTACTACAAAATGATGATACCAATGTAAACCGCCTCTTCATAAATTAACTTTAACCCAAAACTCACTCAAAGCGTAAATATAACTTGAACTCTCCATTTAAGAAAGTACGGTTAAACCTTATATTTCAAAACACCCAAACACGGGTGGGGCATAATACTCAACCCATAAATCAAGGGTAAAACCCAAATATACAAAACGTCACCGAAAACTTGGATAATAAAACTCAATACCCAAAAACAACACCTTTCGGTGACGGGGGATTCCCGATTCCATAAAATGTGACGGTCCACAAAGTAAGCCCATTTTATGTTGTTATGACTAGTCATATAAACAAAGTACACGCAAGGGATGTCAGGCTCAGTGGCTTTAAACATACACCCACGGAAACTCAAGTTCAACCCCGAAGGGTTGCTAGGTCGAGCTCCTCATCCAATATCGTAATACTTGAGCACGAAAGACTTATACCCACATCCGGTACCTTAACGTGCAGCACGAAGGTCTTACACCCACATCCGGTGCCTAACGTGCCTCGACGTGGAAAACTAATCGTCCCAACGCCGGACAATAATAAACCAAATACGGGATCATGACTCCCAATGCGTCAAATAAGCCAAATAATACCCATAAGGCCCAACAAGGCTTGAAGTCGAGCTACCAAAACTGGACTATTGTCCAAAAACCCCATCAAAATAACAATGCTAAGCCGCAGACTTAACAACCCATTGACTCATTAATAAATGGAATAAAAACACGATAAAACGCACTCACCCAACGGATATGCAAACATCACGACCAAAAGTGAGATTATTTCAAAACTCAACATTAGTTGAGACAATCCATTTTCCAAATGAACTCATAACACAAAATATGCGTTTTCCAAATTTAACTGCTGATAAGAACGAAAATCATAAAATGAGACTATAAACATTCTTTCAAGTTACCTCACATAGATGTGCAAGTGATACTTTATAAAACACTCCATTTCATGACGATGCATAAGACTCGACAAACATTTAAAAGTGTATTTCTTTGACTAAAGATCTATTTATGCAATAAGACCTCAAAACACATTCATTTGTAACACATTTATCAAAATGCCCAAAAATCCCAAATGTGGGTATTATACAAAGTTTGTAAAGTTAAATGTCTCAAATAACCAAAGATTAGCAAATATCCTAACATTTGATAATTTCATGTAGAACACATAAACACTTTAAAATAGACATTTTGGCATGTACAACGTTTTCAGAAATCAACTTGAACTCACCTTGCTAGATTTAGGCTAAATCTAGATTTTACCCCACTTAGAGATTTCTTGAAGAACTTGAATCCATAAGCACGATTCTTCCAAAACCTAGATCCACACATTTCCAATCATAAATAACCATATCCAACCATAAATAACCATATCCAACCATACATAACATTCCCCAAACATTATACACCAAAACCCTAATTTCCCATACTTTAAGAAAGAGAAGATTACCTCAACCAATAGCTTGAATCACCAACCAAAACACTTGTAGATCTTCCAAAACGAACCATAAGCTTCCAATCTTCAAATGGTTAAAGGTCTAGATGAAACCCCCAAGAACTTGGTGATGGAGATGAAGATGAAGGTGGTTCATGATCTCAACTAGTTAGATGATGAAGAATCATGTGGTTTGGGGAGGAAAACCCTCAAAATGGGTTAGGGATCGACTTTGGGGTTTGGGGTCGGTTTGGGAGAGGAAAAGGGGAAGAGAGTTAGGGTTTGGGGTTGAGAAATGAGGTCTAATGGCTGAACATTGGGTTTTTATCTCGATAGCGTGTTTCGCGGGTTATGTCGTAACCCCAAGTCGCGGCATAAGTCGCCCGTTTCCTCCAGAACAGTGAGTTACACGGCTTGTGCCGCGACCCCAAGTCGCAACACAACTCGCGGCAGCTCAAACCTCGGTTTTCTTCTCGCTCACTGTTTTGGCCATAACTTCTTCGTTATAGCTCAGTTTTCGCTCCGGAAAGAACCGTTGGACTCGTAATTGAATTCTTCATCCATTAAGACTATAAAATATAGGATTTAAGTCCAAAATCAAATATCTTATTTTTTCCTTGATATATCGATTTCTGTAATAACTCGAAACGATACCTTTTCGAAATCGGGGTGTTACAGGGATAAGCCAATAATCACAACTTTGGAGTACATTAGAGAGTATGTTATGAGAAGGATAGGGAATGTTAACAAGGTTATTCAGAAAGCTAATGGACCATTGACACCAACTGCAACCAGGGTCTTAGAATCAATCAAGAAAGAAGCTATGAAATACAAAGTCATCTGGAATGGAGGTTGTAAATATCAAGTGAATGGTCCTTGGTTAGACAATTGTGTGGTTGACATTGTGGAGAAAGTCTGCTCTTGTAGGAGATGGGAACTGCTTGGTATTCCATGCAAGCATGTTGTGGCCACAATTTGGGATATGGCTAGTAATGGGGCAGAAGTTGGCATCCCTGAAGTTTGGGTTGATGAGGTATATTGGTTGGACACCTGGAAAAAGATGTACTCATTTCATCTTGAGCCAATTAATGGTCAACAGATGTGGCCAAAGTCTGATTGTCCAACTAAGGTACTACCACCAACACATCATAAACAAGTTAGACGTCCGAAGAAGAAGAGAGTGAAGCCTATTACAGAGATCACAGAAGGGAAAAGGTTGAAAAGGGTTGGGAAGACAGTCAGATGTTTGAAATGTAACCAAGAAGGGCACAACAAACGTGCATGCAAAGGACAAGCACCATAAGGGTGGGAAGAAACACCATAATCTTTTGTTTTTTTGGGATGGTTGCACAGGGAGTATATAAAAGGGTTGCACAAAATACTTTTGTTTTTTTAGGATGCTTGCGCAGTTGGTTGACAAAGGGTTGCACATAAACCTTAGATCATTTTTTGGTATTTCAATTGGTGCACAACATTTTATGGGATGTATTTTGTTTTTTTGGATGAACTAACTTAATATGAATGAATGGTATTTTCTGGATTCATTTATGTCTTTGTGGATGAAATTGCTTAATACTGTCTTTATGTTTTTGGATCCCACTGTGTAAAACACAGTAACATATGTGGCAAACAAAGCATAAACATTACAACAAATAGAGATCAAAAGTCGCATCATTTTCATTGACAAAAAAATGATCTTACATTACAAACATAGTCAAAGATCCAACAAGTAAACTAAAACATTAAAACAGTTTCCTAACCTAATGTAACAAGTAAATTACAATAGACACCCAAGTTATAAGCAACAACATCTTCCATTTATGGGCTTCATGTTGAAGGTGGGAAAATTTTGCTTCAAGGTGGTTCTTCGAGCTTAATAACCCTGGTATAATCTCCACTAATCGAGAACACATCGGTGGGTCAATCCATCTTATAAATCCACATCTTTGTTCCTACCAAGAAAGAAAAAATTAGGGAAAATAAAGCACATAAACTAGGGCAAAAGAAAAAAAAGCTAACCATGTTTGAACAAGTATAGAAACGTCGTCCTGGGTTTTTGGCAGTCCACGATGTTCGTGTGATTGCTACTGAGCCGCAAACGCAAGGAGGAGCCATGGAGGTCTGTGAAATCGAGCTAAGGAAGAAGATGAAGAAAGGGTTCTAACGTTTAAAAAGTAAAAAAATCGAAAAGCAAAATAACGTATTTGGTCCCTGGGGTAATTTCCCGAAATGAATAAAATACCCATCATGTGCAGTGCACATGATGGCTTTAACGGCTGAAATATGGACGGAGTTAGGTTTAGAGACGTAACATGTTATAAACTCAATACCATGAGGATGCTCCGCGTAATATTTCAAAGTAGGGACCCAGAGTGTTAAAACCACTAAACCACAGGGACCAATCATTTAATTAACTCTTTTACAATTAAAATATTATAAATCAAATAAGGTTAACGTAAAATATTTATATCTAATCAAACTACAAATAAATAAAGTAATAAAAAATAAAAATACACACTATAAATGAAAAAAAAAACAACAATTATTCAAACAATCAAGAAAAACTATCGCAAAATCCTAAAAGAATAATGATTAATTATATGAGTAACTATAAAGAAAACGTTTGTTGTCCAAAAATATACAAAGTTGCGATATATTAACTTTGAAATACCATGCGAGTACTTCCAGCTATATGGTGTTGATATATCACAACTTTTTATATTTGACAATACACGTTTTTTAATAGTTGCTAGCTCATATAAATAATCTCATGTTAACCATCATTGATTTCTAATATTTTGCTTACATATTTTAGTGCCAAAGTGAAATGATATGTATATTTCTCTTAACTTTTTTATTTTTCCAAACTTCGAATTTTCTAATGTAAAAGTCATCCTGTTAATTTAATAATTTTTATATAAAATTAGATAGTTTTATTTGATATTTACTTTAATTTAAGGAATATGATTTATGATTGGTTGTATAAAGAATCATTTAACAAAAGAATTTAATCAAAAAGACGTGATTCACAAAAGAAAAAATTTTAATTTTGGGATTTTTTAACATAAAATTTTATTTTTTCAATTTAATAGTTTTATATAAAATAGTTTTAATAATTATTTTTTTAAACATGACATAAATAAGTTTTTAATGTTTTTAATTATCGTTTTAGAGTAAATTACAATTTTAGTCTCCGTAGTTTGTGTAAATACTTATTAGTTATTCATAATAGTTTGCTAATTGATGATGTTATGTTTAAGGACCTTGAGTGTTATGAATTTGAAAAGTTAGAGACCAATCAGTATAGATAATTTGTTTTAGGAATCAAAAATCTGAACAAACCATCACCAATGTAATTCACTCTATATTTTAAATGTGAATAATTTGAATTCCTAAAACATAATTATGGGCTCCCAACATATTCTTGCAAACGGCCAACTTTAATTAAACTTCAGTTAATGGGCTTACATAGGCCCAATAAGAGAAATCTTAATGGGCCTGAAGCCTAACAAACTTCATTTTTCTCTGAATCCCTAAAACCACTGCAATCAGCAAAAACCCTTGAAATTAAAATCATGTTTGCACTCCGCAAAACCCTAAAACCACCATCTGTCTTCACAGCACTCCACCGGTTGATCGCCACCGCAAAACTCCCCGAACCATCCACCTCCGCCGCGTACGACGACCTAATCACCACCGCCGGCCGCGAACGAGACTTCGTCACCGTCCGCCACCTCCTCAATCAACGCTATGCAAACGGTTTGTTTAACACCACCAACACATTCAACTTCGTTTCAACCGACCTCTCCGTTCTCGACGACCTCCTGAAAACCCTACCAGATCTGAATGAAGGACACTGTCGCAAGAGCGCCTATGACTCGCTCATCGCTCGCCTCTGCAAGATGCAGCTCGCCGACGCGGCGCTGCGAGTGGCGGAGGAGCTCCTCCGTGAAAAGTACGGCGCCGACGCCTGCACCTTTCATCCGATCCTCAGCCTGCTCTCGCGGAAGAAGAGATTGGACGAAGCGTGGCGCGTGATCGAGATCATGAGATCGAAAGGCATCGCGCGTGATGTTACTTGCTACAATTTTCTGCTGACGTCGTACTCCGTCACCGGAGATCTGAGATCCGGCGTCGGCGTTCTGAAGAAGATGGCGGAGGAAGGGCTGAAGGCGGACGCGAGGAGCTACGACGCGCTGGTATTGGGCGCGTGTAAGGCGGAGAAGATGGATGGGGCGATAGCGATTCTGAGGAGGATGTTGGATGATGGAGTGGAGGCAATGCACTCGACGTATGCGCATGTTATAGGGAATCTGGTGAGGTTAGGCTATTGTGCGCAGGCGGTGAAGTTGGTGATGAGTTATGGGGGTAAAGATAAAAAATTGGATACGCATAATTTTGGGTTATTGGCGAGCCGTTTGATAGGTGTAAAAAAAGTGGATGAAGCCAAATATGTATTAGAGGAAATGGTAAAAAGGGATTTGGAAATGGGTGAAAAATTACAAGAATTTTGTAAGATTTCAAAACAAATGTGACATTTTGGATGTTGTTATTAATGGTTAAATCCTTGTGTTTCATGTTTTTTTTTATTATTATGAATTAAATAATATAAAAGTATGTTGAATGATGAAAATTTGAATTTAAGGTCACCCATATTTAAAAAAGAAGTGACCATTTTTTTCAAAATGTCGATTCTTAGTTTTCACTGGTCCAAAATCAGAAAGAAAAAGAACGGTAACGTTTGATCCCTAATCCAAGTCTTGATTGAAATGGTTTTCGCTTAACTGTTTTTCAGACTTTGATCGCACTTTTTTGAACCAATCGTAAGTAGGGGTGTAAATGATGCGAGTCGAGTTCGAGTATCATTATACTCGATTACCAAGCTCGAACTCGACTCGAAAACTCGCGAGTATTGAAAATACAAACTCAACTCGAACTCAAAACTCGATTACCAAGCTCGAACTCGACTCGAAAACTCACGAGTACTAAAAATACAAACTCGACTAGAACTCAATAACCAATTTCCAAACTCGAACTCAAACTCGTTTCAAGCTCGAATCAAAGCTCAAAATCTCAAATCAAGCTCGAACTCGAGCTCGAAAACTCGAATCAAGCTCGAACCCGTTTAATGTGTAAAAGAACTCAAGGTGAACCCATTTTCATAGGGTACTCCTATTAAAACAATTACATAGGCACAAATCCTAAGACTCAAGCCATTTAGCAAAAACAAAAAATGTAAAAACAAGGTAGGGGAAAGGTCTATATAAAGTGGAGTTCAAAGCATTAAGTTCTATACCCCACCAATGTGGGATGGATTAGAAAAAATCTCGAGAGTTCATCCATATCTTTTACACCATTATTTTTAAAAAAAAAATCAAAAAACTTATCATCATTATTATTATTATTTTCATTATCATCAATTAAATTAAAATATTATTACTAATAATAATTATTATTATTTTGCTTATCGAGTATCTCACGAGCTTATCGAGTCGAGTATCAGGTCGCTCGACTCGACTCGACTAGTTAGTATATCGAGTCGAGCCCGAACTCGAGTCGAGTCTATTCGAGTCGAGTGTTGGCCAAGTTTTGACCTAGTCGATCTCGAGTAGCTCGCGAGTTGTCTCGTCTCATTTACACCCCTAATCCCAAGTTGTAAATTTGAGACCAAATCAGGACTTTCACTTAACCTGTCCTCGATTCTTTTTGATTCAAAATCAGTTAATCGATAGTTTGTGCACCTTAAATTAAAAAGTGAAGTTTTTTCTAAAAAAATATGATTAGACTAATATGTTTAGTGTAAATAGGAGATCTTTTTGTATAAATTTGTTAAATAGTTTGAGATGGCTTTAATATAAAAACTTATTAATCACATAATTAAATTTTCACATGTGATCAATCATATTACTTTTGAACAACTACAGTTGAAATTAGCAAAAATTATAGGCAAATTACAAAAAAGGCTTGTTTGTTAGTTGCTTAATGAGTTTAATGAGACTTATAATTTATTCGATCAGTTATACATTACTATTTTATAGTGACTTAATGATATAGAAAACCAAGTTTTTCACACACCTGTTCCTTCCAATTTAAAAAACACGCTCATTACGTTTATGAAATAAATGCTCCCAAACAAAAACCTTCACAATATATACATATATATTAATCTACACAAACAACTTTATTCATACATGACTTAATGGAAAATTAATCAAACAATCCTTTATATTAATTAATCTATACTACCTTATAATACATTTACATCAAACTATTAAAAACAAGTTACAAAGCATAAGGTACAACCATTTTATGCAATAAAATAAAATAAAAACTATGAATTACAACTAACAAAGCATAGTGTACTACTTCTTAATGCACCACCACCACCAACACCCAAATTGAAACCTTCAGTTTCACTTTCATCCTTCCAACTTTCTTCCTACCCTGTTTACAACTTTCTTTCTCCCATTTAGCAACTTCAAACCATTCTTTCTTCCTTCCAACTTTTTTCCTACACTGTTTATAGCTTTCTTCCTCAGATTTAGCAACTTCAAACCATTCTTTCTTCCTTTTAGCTTTCTCCGTCACTGTTCACAGCTCTCGCCTGCAAAAAAAATTCAACATTTTTTTCTTCTTCTAACACACCATTATGAGGTCTCTGCATTATTTAAGATACCTACATCGCAGGTTACAACCATTTTCTTTCTTGGTTCCCCCATCTCTCTCTACCACATTGTATTGAGCTTTGAGGTAGCTAACGAAAACCCTAACTTTTGATTTTGGTTTTGTTTTTCATAGTATTTTGCAGCTCAACATCACAAGATTCATCCTTGTTGCAAGTCCTACCTTTTCTTCTCATCAAGCTCTTCAATCACCAGGTCCTTTTCCTTTTTCTGTGTAAGGTGGTCTTTAAGTGAAAAAAGGTTTAATTGGCAAGAGTCAATTGAAAATTGTATGTTTCCAGGTTGGCAACTGATATGACGGAAAGGATCTCGGTATAGTCTGGGTTGAGGTTGTCGAGTCGCCAAGTTCCTTTCTAAGTTTGTATCTCACAAACTATTTTTTTCTTACCTATATTGTGTTTAGAGTTTGTGCAGAATATTGAAACCCAAATTCGGATTTATTTCATACTGAAATTACAAAAACAAAGGAAGCATATGTGCATGCTTTGGAATTAAGGAAACACACACTTTTTCTACCACCTGAAACAAAATAAGTCTATGATGCATCATCTATCATGAGTGCAGCAACAACTAAAACAAAAGCACCAATTATTAATTTACCTTTGCTTCTCAATTCTCATGGTTTTAGACTTTCTATTGATTCTTGAGCACTCTTTACAAGCATCATACATAATTGATAGAAGCCAGCTGAGACAAGTTCTAAGTTTGTATCTCACAAAATATTTTTTTTCTTACCTGTATTGTGTTTAGATTTGGTCTCTGTTGGGTCGCTGTATCCATGGCTCTGTGTCTATGTTTTTTGTAATAGACTGCTCCTTTGGTGTTGGTAATAAAGGTTATTTACTATTAAAAAAAAGAGTCAATTGAAAATCCATGTTCACCAACCTCAATAATGTTCTTCTTGGATATCAAGTCACTATGCTCATCTTATGCTTTCTCAAACATGGCCATAGTTTAGTTTAGAGAGACAAACAACTAATTAAAGAAATTGATTAAAAAAGAAAAGGTGGTTTCACCCATTACCCTGCTAATTGTTCAGCCTGCAGCTTTTCAAATTGGTTCCTGGACTCTCTCCCATCAAAATAGAGATTAGATTAGCATAAATTTTGTATTTCTATCTTCATCAATTTCTCCGTTTTTCAAGCATTGTAAACATCGACAATTATAGTGGACTTCTAGGTGGTCTCTTCCACTCGTGTTTTTTTTTCTTGTTTTGGGTTTTCCACGTAAATCCGATGTCGTTTTCTCCCTTATTAATTTCCGTCAAGTTTAGGTTTATATTTTGTGGTTGATTATTATCTCCGTTGAGATATCGACTTTATCGTTTCCGCATAAGAACTCGTTTGAGTTTATTTTTGGATCTTGGGTTAATTTCGATTAAGTTTGTACTCGATTCGATCTCGTTTTATGTGGTTCGTTCGAGTGTGGTGTGGTCGGAATTTGCAACACATTGGATGTTTTTGACCTCAAAAGTTAATAAAGCAATATGCCTTATTGAATAAATAATTGGCAACCATATAAACCAAGTCGAACCAATTTGGTGATAGAGAACAACAAAAATCCAATCCCATTTTGAAAGCTAAATAAGAAAAATTAGAGTAGTTGTATTTGGAAAACCAAACCAATGCCCTTTCCCTCCTAAATGATTATTGTTCAGGGTCATTAATATATCACTAAGCTACAACTAGGTGCTCAACCCCTTCTGCATTTTCCCCAGGGTCTTTGATTTGGTAATAATAATAATATCCAAGTCGTCATTATAGCCTTTGAAGCACTCAATAGATCTACAATTGGAATTCCATCCTCACACTAGATTAAAGTTATCATGGACCGTAAGCAACTATTTTCATCCAGGACTTCCAAAAATCAATTTGCATCGGAAAACAAAATATAATGTTCAAGTAGACAATTAAGGACAATAGTTCTCAAATTACCTTTCTTTAGAATATAGAGCTCTCGGTTATTTGGGAGGTCGTAATTGATCACTAGAGAAACCAAAAACAAGGCAGAAAAGACCAAATCAAATGGTGTGAACATGAGCTCAGTCCCCTCCGATAATAGGAGAGTACACAATCTTTCTATATTAGATGATATTAAATTTACAGTTCAACCACATGCTTTGATGCAAAATACAATAAATACTACAAGGATATGGTTGCTCTTATTCAATAACATTACTACCAACAATGCATCCAACATGTAAGAACCAATTACTTCTAAGTCTGTAACCAACTATAAAAGTAATTAAATAATTAATAACAGGAAACTAAATAATAATCCTAATAATAATTAAAAGTAACAATAATTTTCCTAAGTTAAAATAATTAAAATAAGGAAGGAAATCAATCAGCTCAAAATAATTCAACGTCCAACAAGACTTATACCGAGACTTAAGTCTCGGTGAAACTCTCAGTAGCTTCTGTTTGCCTCTTTTCCGATTCCAATTTCTGAGCCTCTTTCGAGCTCGTTTTCTTCTTTTCCAATTATTTTCGAAAATCCTTATTACCTCTCGAATTCTCCCTGTATCAGTCACCCTCACTTGAAAAGAACTCGTCCTCGAGTTCACTTGAAAATAGGGGTGTTCGCGGTCCGGTTTGGGCGGTTTAACCCCTCAGACCACAAACCAAACCGCAAGTGGCGGGTTATTGATTTTTCAAACCGAGCGGTTTGACATCAAGTGCCCAGACCGGTCAACTCGGACCGCGGTTTAGGCGGTTTGGTCTACCGGTTTAGGCGGTTTGGGCCTTTTAGTGGACTTTTAAGTTTAAACATAAAAACATATAAAACTTTGAATTTTAAAAGCTCGTTGGCTTGAGTCCATTTGAAATAAAGAACAAAGTCCACAAAAGTTAACTAAATATCCGAAGACAAAACACTAAAAAAAAGGAATATGCAAAGTGCAAATAAAATCAACGGCTTCACTTCTTCATTTTTCCGTTATTTGTATTCCACAATCCATAAAGATTTCAATCTTTTAAAATACCTTGGGCCTTTTTGTATATACTTGGACATTTGGGCTTTATATCATCTATTCTTTATAATAAAGGTATATATAAAAAAATAAAAAATATATATTTATATATTTGGCGGTCGGTTTGGTCCAAACCGCCCAAAAAAACCTCCAAACCGTAGACCGGACTGGACCGCCCGGTTTGGCAATTTTCCAGACCAGACCGGACCGCCAGACCACTCAAACCGCCAAAAACGGTCCGGTTTGACTTGGTTCGACCGGTTTAAGCGGTCCAACGGTTTTTTTGAACACCCCTACTTGAAAAACTTCTTTATCCGACCCGTAGAACATTTGTTTCTTCAAAACGCTTGGGTTCTCAATTTGGCCTTTAAAAATCAAAAAATTTGACCAATCTTCAAATCCCAATGGATGTTGTCGCGATTTATTCCATACGAGCAATATTTTATCAAACTCGAAAGGGTAAGAGGTTAGAGTAACTTTACCGGGTATTGGTTTGATTTGATCCAGAGCTTTGGGTGCGGTAATAATGGAAGTGTCACATTCGGAATCACCGTTCTTGACTTCTTGTGACAACGGTTTCGTTGGCTCAAGAATGTCTTCCATTATCTTACTTTCGGTTTCTTCGACGACTAACCCGAAATTTATTGTCGACTTTTTATGATCGGTTTCTTCTTGTGATTCTATTTCAACGGTAATGAATTTATCTTCAACCTTATCCGGAAAGGCTTCATCTTGTTCCGATGGCTTCTCCAGAATGGGTGGTTGTTTGACCAGGGAAGTAACCGAACCCATAGTACGGTTATTGTTGTTGCTTTTATTGTCGGTGCTTTCATCGAAGCTATTAACCAGTGTCATGGCGATCTTTCGGTCGCCCCAACGGAATAGTACGAGGTTGTCTCAGTGCATGTAAGTGACGTTATTATCGAATTGTCAAGGTCGGCCCAATAGGATATGGCATGCATACATATCGAGAACATCACATATAACTTCCTCTTGATAATACTTTCCGATTGATATGGGTACCCGACAAGTTTGCGTGACTCTAACTTGAAAATCGTTCTTGATCCACCCAAGAGAATAAGGACATTCATGGGGTTGAGTGGGTAGATTAAAGTAATCGAACAATTTTTGAGATACTAGATTTTCGCAACTCCCGTTATCAATGATGAGGTTACATACCTTTTTGTGAACGGAGCAATGCGATCGAAAAAGATTTTCGTGTTGACTTTCTTCCTTTGACGAAAGGAGTATTCTTTGGAGCACGATATTGATATTTTCTTGGCGGTCTTCTTCCTCCCCCTCTTCGGATTCATAACTCGAGAGATCGACCCGGTTACGGTTGCCATTGCATGGCGCCATAATCGGTCCTTCAAACCTGTCTCTTCTCCGACGGTTGTCGTTGACGATGTTGGGTTGAAGCCTAGTAACAACCGCTGTTAGATTAGCGAGTGTTGTGGATAAGGCCACATCTGACTCAGCCAAGTCTGCTTTGGTAGCGGGCTGTTGATCTGCCATGGTTAGTGAAAAGACAGGCGGATCCTGTTCTGATACCAACTGATGCAACGTAGGTTTGCGGAAGGATCGACAAGCGCCTAAACCCTTTTGAGAACGAGATTACAAAAAGTAAAACTCGAAATTCAAGAGAAAACTCTTAAAAGAAGAACTTTTATTAATCAATAACTTCATAAACAAATAAACTTAATAGTCCTATTTATAATCTAAAATAAGGAAAGATGACTATGGAAATAAATCTATTCTAATTCTAAACTGTAACACCCTAAAATTTAGAGTAAATTTAAAAATTGGAAATTTAGCAATATGACGTTCATAAATGGAGTAAACCACCAAAAAGTGAATAATGCAATAAAGCATTTACAAAAACATGCAGATGAATATAGTAATTGACAACGAACTAATCTAAATAACATATATCTAGATTACAATGGTTGTTAACCCAAATCCCAAAATAATAAAGTTGCTTATAACGCCAATACTCTCAAAGTATCTATCATCTCAAAAGTGACTCAAAAGCCCACGCTCATCACTCAAACCTTCGGCAACCTACCGCTAAGGGAACCTGTTATACACATCATTTGAGAAAAAGTGATAGACTTAAAGCCTAGTGCGAACGTACAGTTTGTATATAAAGATTTGGAAATAATTTTAGTTTGCAAGGATAATAAATCATTTTCATATAGATGAGTTGCATATGAAATAACAACACATAGTGACCTTTCGGTCAAATGGATACATCTTGCGATGACGGGAGAGACCCGAATTCCAAGGATCGTGGCGGATCACAAAAGTTAGCCACTTTCCGAGTTGTGAGCTCAATACTTGGAACCATGGCCACGAACAAAGTCGGTCCGTACTCAGATGTGGGGGAGGGCACCCGAGGATTCAAGTCATACTTATTCACTAGGATTACATTTACGGCCCATGGCTAGTAACCGGTCCCACATAACCGTACCAAAATGCCTCCGAGGACCTAATGTCTCAACTAGTTACAAAGGGAAAAAAATATCCCAAACAAAGCCGACTCAATACCTATGTATCCATTAGTAATAGTCTAGATTTGTCATAATTTCATTTGTGACCAACTATAATCAAACATATAGTTCTTAGTAATAATTATTTTCTAAAGGCATTTATTTGAATAAACCATATCAAATAGAATCCAAGCATTCTCATTCGTAAATATGCACATAAAATTATTTTACACTTCATAAGGTGAAAGCCCTCATTTTAGTTAAAAAATGATAGAAATCCCTAAATCTCCAAAATACAAAGTTAGGTTAAAGTTATTCAAACATAAATATAAACAAGGAGAAGTTTAGGGGTTCCAAAATGTTATGTTTTGACATGTATAAAGTTTAAGAAAGGGGTATGAACTCACCAAGTGAGTTTTTGATGAAAACCCAAAACCCTAGTTGATTTCTTGAAGAAGATGACAATGGAGATGATAGTTTTATGCTTCAAACTTGACTCCTTGGATTATGAACCTAACTCTTAGCAATAAATGAGGTAGATAGGGTATGGTGAAACCCTAATTTTGGTTCTTGAAGAGGGAGGGGTTTTGAGAGAGTAGAAAAAGAGGTAGATGAGAATAAATGAAGAAAGAGGGGAAAACCCGTCACTAAGACCTGCAGGTGTTTTCCCGCGGCTTTGGCTGCGACATGAAGTCGCGGCGTAGCCCGCGCGTGTCTACGGGATGTAGAACAAACAGTGAGTTACGCGGCTTTGGTCGCGACATGAGGCCGCGGCGTAGCCCGCATAAGTCACTGAGTTTTACTTTCCAAAACTAAATCTTAACATTCAAGCTTGGCTATTTCGTGCGATGCATATGATTAACGGTAAACGCAAAAATAACTATGATTCAAAAGAAAACTAAGGAAGGCTAGAAGTCTTAATCTCGAAAATTATGCAATGAAAATTCGAGGTGTTACAATCCTCCCCAACTTGGGAATGATTTCATCCCCGAAATCCTAACTATTCAAAAAGATGAGGATATCTTCGCTTCATATCCTCCTCGGCTTCCCATGTCACATTGGCACCACGATGATGCTTCCATTGCACTTTGACCATAGTGACTTCTTTGTGGTGGAGCTTCTTTGACTTTTTTTCCAAAATAGCTTCGGGCTTCTCAAAACAACGGTTACCTTCGTCCACTCTGATCTCGGAAAGTGGAATGATGTTTTCCTCTTCCGCCAAACACTTCCGAACGTAACAAATATGGAACGTATTGTTGATCCTGCTCATTTCCAGAGGAAGTTCCAGTTGGTAAGCTTACAAACCCACACGTTTGAGCACTTTGAAAGGTCCAAGGAAACGGGGAATCAACTTCCCACGTTTTCTGTTGGGAACTGAAGAATTGCTAAGTATGGTTAATGTTGTTTCAACATAATTACTACTGTCAGTTGAAGTTAATGTTGCTGATACAACTTAATGCTGCTCATCAAGAATTAATACTGCCAGTACATCATGATTACTACTGCTAGTAGATTTTACTACTGCTAGTAGTTAGTACTGCTGGAGTTAGTACTGCTAGAACAAAGTTAATACTGCTGAGCATGGTTAGTACTGCTCAGAGTATTAATGCTGCTTATGAGATGAAGATCAGTATGGCAAGGATGACAGCTGGATTGAAGATATTAATGGAATCTTAGAGATAATGATGGAAGATTATAATGAAGATCTTTTATTATTTTGTAATTATCTTTTATCTTCAGTATATGTATAGAATAGTTTGTTTCTTTAGAGGTAACATTCATTCTGAGTTTTTAGCTTTGATAGAGAGAATCAACCTCAAGGTTAGAACCCTAATTCTAGAGAAGTAGAATTCGTATTGGTGAGTCTGTTCATCAATATTGAGGTTGTTTGTAAAAGCTTGTGACTTTAAATCATTCAATAAAGTTTGCAAGTTGTTCATTAGATTTACTGTTTGTTTATTGTTTCATTGAATATCAAAGTGTTATTCCGCAAACTTCTTTGATATTGTTTTCTGAGAGTTTATTCTTGTTAAGAATTAAGATCCTGACAAGTGGTATCAGAGCCTGTATTCTCAGAAATCTTATTCATCATGGAAAACGCAGTTGAATCAAACAGTACCTTGGTCTCAAAGGTTCCAATGCTCAGGCCCAATGAATTCGACATGTGGAAGATCAGAATCAAGCAATACATACTCCTCACTGATTATTCTATGTGGGACATCATTGAGAATGGCCCATCTGAAGCAGGAAAGATTGGTGCTGATGGAAAGAGGACAACACCAAAAACTGATGCAGAAAGAAAGACTAGACAGACAGAGATGAAAGCCTTGAGCACTTTGCTCTTGGCTATTCCCAATGAATATCAACACCAATTCTGCAATTGCACTGATGCACAGATGCTCTGGAATGCTCTAGAGAAGAGATTCTCTGGTACCAAAAGTACCAAGAGAAATCAAAAGGCCATACTGAAGCAACAATATGAGAACTTTATGTCAACCAAGAATGAGTCCATGACTCAAACTTTTGACAGGTTCAACAAGCTAATTGGTGAACTGGCTACAGTTGGAGTACAAATTGATCAAGATGATCTAAACAGGAACTTCTTAAGGTCCCTGGGTGATGAATGGACCATGTATACTGTCTCTTTCAGACAGAATGATCAACTGGAAGAAAAGGAACTTGATGATCTATACAATGATCTAAGAGTTTTTGAATCTGAGGTAGAGGCTAAGAAGAAGCCTTCTGGGTATGTTCACAATGCTGCACTCCTATCAGCATCAATTGATTTTATCTCCAACCCTGAATCAGTTAGTGCTGCTACTGGAGCAAATCAAGAGAAAGGCACTGAATCTGTGTTTGAAGCCTTTCTGTCCAGTCATGGAAACTCTTCTCTAATTAATGATGACTTGGAACAACTCCATCCAGATGACCTTGAAGAGATGAACATTAAATGGCAGATGGCCATGCTCTCTATGAGAGTTAAGAAGTTCATCAAGAGAACTGGGAGGAACAACTTCTCCCAAAGAAGAGAAGATGGAGCAGGTTTTGACAAGTCAAAGGTGGAATGCTATAAATGTCACCAGAAGGGACACTTTGCTAGGGAATGCAGAAGTGGAGTGTCTCACAACAACAACCACCAACAAGCACAGTCTGGAAGCTTCACTAATAACAGAAACTCTGCACAAGCCCTAGTCTCTCAACAAGGTATGGGGTTTGATTGGAGTGATCAAGCTGAAGAAGCTATCCAAAACCAAGCTCTAATGGCAGAAGTGTCTGATCTCCCAATAGAGGTAACTTCTAATCTTTGTACTCAAAATTGCATTAACACTATTAAAAGGTACAGGGATCACAACCAGAACATGAGTGATGACCTTAAGAGATTAGAAAAAGACATAAAATATTATGTGAGGATTGTTGAGAGGTTTGAAGAGCAGATTAAGAGTTTTCAAGCCAATGAGCTTCAACATTCTTATGACACAAACTACTGGAAGTGGGAGAAGAATGACCTAGAACTTCAACTAACCAAATCCAAAGAGGAGAGTGAAAAATTAAGAGGAGAGCTAGCTATAGTCAAGCTAGATGTAGAAAAGTTTTCCAATGCTTCTAAAGCAATGGACTCTCTTCTACAAACTCAGATTCATGATAGACTGAGAAGAGGAATAGGGTACAATACCACACCACCACCCTACAACAACAACTACATCCCTCCTAGTTCAGACTTGTTAGAGACAAAGGATAGGAAGGACCTTCCTGAGGGAGCCACTGAGATAGATCCCTTAGATGAAGTAGTTGTTGAGGATAAAACTGAGAAAGAAACTGTCAAGAATAAGGACAGTACTGTGAGTGGTGAGATTCCTATAGAAAACCACATAATTACCAATGAGGGATGTGGAAAGCATTGGGTCAAGTCCAAAGAGATAGAGAAGACTGAGGGAAAGAATAATAAGGTTCATTATAAGCAGACCACTATTGTGAACCCTATCCCTTGCAACAAGTGTTCATGCAATAAATCTGAGCCCCAACAACATGATAAAAGGAGGGGTAATCAGAGAAATTGGAATAATATGTGGGCACAAAAATAAGGGATTGATCTGAGTAAAATCAATAGACCAAAACCCTGTTTTATTTGTGGAAAGCTTAATCACATTGCCAAATATTGCTATTTCAATCCCATGAACCAAAAGATGAATTTTCAGAGACCTACTCGAAAACCCTTTGGTTATAGGAAGAAAGAAAAGAACCATGTGGCTAAGAAAGTTGTCAAATCTAATAGCCACATGAAGAAAAAGAATGGGAAAGATAGTGTCAAGATCTGGATACCTAAAAGCACTAAAGCTGTTAGTACTGCTACCACAAATAGTGCTGCTGACAGTGATAGTGCTACTAGAAGCAATACTACTGCTACCAATGTTAGTGCTGCTAACATTGTTAGTACTTCTGTAAATGTTAATACTGCTAACTCTGTTAGTGCTGCCAACAAGGTTAATACTGCCAAACCTGTTAGTACTGCTAACTCTATTAGTACTTCTAAAGATAGTGTTGCTTCTAGTATTAGTGCTGCTAGACCAATAATCTTGACAAAGTACTCAAATACTGAGTGTTCTGATTTTAAAAACCTCATCAAAAAGGAATGTAAGTATTTTGATGAGAAAGGGAGACCCAAGACCACTTTGTCTTGGGTTCCCAATCAATACTAATTGTCTAATCTTATGTGCAGGGCAACCAACAGCTCAAAGGGAAGAGCATCTAGCATGTTGATAGTGGTTGTTCTAGGCACATGACAGGGAACATGTCTTGCCTCAAGAACTTCAAGAAGATTGATGGTGGGCATGTTGCTTTTGGGAATACTCCAGAGGGAGGTAAAATCAGTGGTAAAGGTGATGTGACCAAAGGTAAAATGACCTTTGAAGATGTTTTCTATGTTGAACAGTTAAGGTACAACCTGTTAAGTGTATCACAGGTTTGTGACAAACAACATAGTATACTGTTTACAGATTCTGAATGTATTATCCTTGCTCCTGGATTCAAGGTAGTTGATGAAAAAATGATACTACTAAGAACCCCCAGAAAGGACAATGTATATTGTTTAGATATGGAAAGTGTTTCATCTGATTCATCCCTAAACTGCCTGGTTTCAAAAGCTTCTTTGGATGAATCATCACTTTGGCACAGAAGGATGTGTCACATGAACTTTAAAACAATAAATAAGCTTGTTAAAAACAACCTTGTAAGAGGTTTACCTTCTAAAGTCTATTCATGTGATGATCATTGTGTTGCTTGTCTTAAAGGCAAACAACACAAAACTTCTCATAAGTCCAAAGAGGTGAACACAATATCTAATTCTCTTCATTTATTGCATATGGATCTGTTTGGTCCTACAAATGTTATGAGTATTGGTAAGAAGTCATACTGCCTAGTTATTGTTGATGATCACTCTAGATTTACTTGGGTATATTTTCTAAGGACTAAGGATGAGACAAGTGGACTGATTAAATCCTTTGTTGTAAGAATTGAAAACCAAACAAATCAAAAAGTAAAAATCATTAGGTCAGACAATGGTACTGAATTTAAAAATCATGACCTAAACACCTTTTGTGAGGAAAAAGGAATTGAGAGGCAATACAGTGCTCCTAGGACTCCACAACAAAATGGTGTTGCTGAGAGAAGGAATAGGACACTGATTGAGGCTGCTAGATCTCTGTTGGCAGATTCAAAACTTCCAATTACTTTCTGGGCTGAAGCAGTTAATACTGCTTGCTATGTCCAAAACAGAGTTCTAGTAGTCAAGCCTAAAAACAAGACACCTTATGAGCTTTTAAATAAAAGAAAACCTTTTATAGGATTTTTCAAACCTTTTGGGTGTCCTTGTACTATTCTCAATACTAAATCTCACTTGGGAAAGTTTGATAGCAAGGCTGATGATGGTTTTCTTGTTGGTTACTCATCTCAGAGTAAGGCTTACAGAGTCTTTAATTCTTCTTCTAGAATAATTGAGGAAAGTGACAATGTCAAATGCAATGAGAACACACCAAATCCTATTGGGTCTGGACCTTAGTGGTTGTTTGACATTGATTCACTAACTAACTCTTTTGGTTTTAGTAGTAATGATTATGCAGGTTCAGGAAGTGGAGGATCAGGGGCTACACAAGTTCAAGACATTATACCTCAGTCTGTGATCTTTCCTATGCCTATAAAAGAACCTGTTGAATTCTGTGAAAAGGAGACTATAACTGAGCCAATACAGAGTGAAGAAGAAAGAAGAGAAGAGGAATCTTCAGTGCATAAAGAGCTAGAAGTAGCTAAGGTGATCCCCTCAGCTGACTTAAATGATTCCAATCTAGAGGAGGGAATTCATGAAGAACCTAGTTTTCAGACTAGAACACAAAAGAATCATCCTCCAGAGCTAGTAATAGGAGACATATCTTCTCCTATAATTACAAGAAATCAAAGCAGACTTCAAGAGCTGCAGGATCAACAACACACGGTACTCTCCTGCTTTCTATCCCAGATTGAGCCTAAGAAGGCCTATGGTGCAATGAAAGATTCAAGTTGGATAGAAGCCATGCAAGAAGAGTTACTTCAATTCAAGCTACAGGATATTTGGGACTTGGTGGACCTTCCAAAAGGTCATAGAGCTATAGTCACCAAGTGGATTTTCAGGAACAAAAAGGATGAGAGAGGTATTGTGATCAGGAACAAAGCAAGGCTTGTGGCACAAGGGTACACCCAAGAAGAGGGCATAGATTATGATGAAGTGTTTGCCCCAGTGGCAAGGGTAGAGGCAATTAGGCTGTTCTTAGCCTATGCCCCATACATGAAGTTCAAGGTCTATCAAATGGATGTAAAGAGTGCCTTTCTATATGGTACAATTGATGAAGAAGTATATGTCTGTCAGCTACCTGGTTTTGAAAATCCTTCATATCCTGACAGAGTATACAAGCTGAAGAAAGCACTCTATGGTCTACATCAAGCCCCAAGAGCATGGTATGACACTCTGTCTACCTATCTCTTGGAGAATGGGTTTGAAAGGGGCATCATTGACAAGACCCTTTTCATTAAAAGAAGTAAGAAGGACATCCTATTAGTTCAGATATATGTGGATGATATCATCTTTGGATCCACAAAAGATCAGATGTGTAGAGACTTTGAAGAGTTGATGCACAAGAGCTTTAAAATGAGTTCAATGGGTGAACTTACCTTCTTCCTTGGGCTTCAGGTGAAACAACAGTCAGATGGGATCTTTATCAGTCAGTCAAAGTATGTGCAAGACATCCTGGATAAATATGGTTTAAAAGACTCAAAGCCAGCAAGCACACCAATGGAAACTCATAAACAGATCACTGCTGATCTTGAGGGGGAGGATGTTGATGTCCATCTATATAGATCAATGATTGGATCTCTAATGTATCTCACAGCCTCAAGACCAGATATCATGTTTCCAGTATGTGTATGTGCCAGATTCCAAGTCAAGCCAAAACAATCACATCTTCAAGCTGTGAAGAGGATATTCAGATACTTAAAAGGGCAACCTAGATTAGGTCTTTGGTATCCATATGAATCTTCATTCGACTTGATTGCATATTTAGATAGTGACTTGGGTGGTGCTAACATGGGCAGAAAGTCTACTTCAGGGGGATGTCAACTTTTGGGTGCAAGACTAGTATCCTGGCAGTGCAAGAAACAAACCACAGTGTCCTTATCAACAACAGAAGCTGAGTATATTGCTGCTGCAAGTTGCTGCTCTCAGGTTCTATGGATTCAAAATCAGATGTTGGACTATGGGGTAACATTTCTTCACACTCCAATCTTTATTGACAATAGCAGTGCTATAGGCATTGTTAACAATCCATTCAAGCACTCCAAAACAAAGCACATTGAGATCAGGTATCACTTTATCAGAGATTGCAATGAAAAGAAGCTCATTCAAGTTGCCAAAGTTCATACTGACAACCAGCTTGCAGATCTATTCACTAAAGCTTTTGATGTGGGTAGATTCACTTTCTTGGTCTCAAGTGTGGGGATGATCAACTCTGAATGAGCTCATGGTTTTAAAAAGTGGTTATATACCTGCTATTTTTGTTATTTGTGTACTGCTAATCATCTTTCACAGGAAGTTATTGCTTTAATCAGACCTTCATAAGCTTCAAAAAGAGTAAGTACAGTTAATACTGCCAGTGCAGTTTTAATACTGCCAGTGCTCAGTTAATACTGCTCTCAGTTAATACTGCTAGTTGGTTAATACTGCTCTCAGTTAATACTTCTCTCAGTTAATACTGCTAGTTGGTTAATACTGCTCTCAGTTAATACTGCTAGTTGGTTAATACTGCTCTCAGTCAATACTGCTAGTTAGTTAATACTGCTAGTTGGTTAATACTGCTCTCAGTTAATACTGCTAGTTAGTTAATACTGCTATTAGTTAATACTGCTATAGGTTAATACTGCTTATGTCCCATATACTATAAATACCCTTTGCCCGCCTAAAAGTTCATAATGACTCTTTGCATACTGTTCACTTGCACTCTAACCCTTTTCTCTCAAAGTACCAAGTTTTTCAGGCAAGAACATTCAAGTTCAAATGGCATCCATGGCCTTCATCGATGAGCACAATGAAATCGCGATGCTACAAAAGCCAAAACAAGCTGCAGGATTTCATCAGATTGTGAATTTTCTGAAGTCTAGCCACATTGCCCATGCTCTAACTGTGTCGCCAACAATATACATAGAGCATCAAAGGCAATTCTGGGCAAATGCCACCATAGTCACAGAGAATGGTGTGCAGATTCTGAAAACAAGGGTGTGTGACAAACCCTTGTCAGTTACTGAAGAGGTGATACGCATCTGTCTACGTCTAGACGATGCTGAAGGTATTACTTCTCTTTCCAATGAGGACTTGTTCTCAAACTTATCAAGAATGGGGTATGGAGGCCAGTTGGGTGGGTTTAAATTCTCCAAAGCAAAATTTTATACCCAATGGCGTTATTTTGTTCATACCCTTATGCACTGCATCTCTAAAAAGACTACTGGATGGAGTGAGTTTAGCAGTACCATTGCTTATGCTTTGGTCTGTTTGGCCACTGCCAGAAGGTACAATTTTTCTAAAATGATTTTCAGTGATCTTGTCTCAAACCTGGGAAGTAAAAAGAGCTTTTATATGTACCCCAGGTTTGTACAAGAAGTTATAACTCATGAGTTGACGGATATGCATCACTTTGATGGGGTATATGTACCCAAAATCCCCAAAGGTAAGGTCTTTTCAAACATGAAGAGATCCCCTTTGGACTCGGAAGGAGTTGACACCCCATTGTTCTCTACAATGATGGTGGTGTCCTACACTGAAGAAGGTATGGCAGCATGGTCAAGGCCATCATTAGACCATCCCACTGCTAGCCAATCCCAACCTTCCCACTCTATATCAATCCCCCAGTCCCTAATTCATAAGCCAACTTCTCCCATCACCCAAACATATATCAGGAAAAAGGTAAAGAAGGCTCCTTCCCTTCTTGTACCATCACCCACTGAGCCTTTAAGCCCTCTAAGGGAGAATTCTACTTTAGAGAATATCTACAGGGAAACCACAGGGGTGTCTCCCAACCCCAAGGAGGTGCTCACTGAGGAGATGGTTGAGTATATGGGTGCTAAGGCTGCCACTACTCCTGCTAGCACATAGGAGGTAAATGGTAACATCAATAAGACCTTCCCCATGGCAACTTTGGGTGAGCAATCATCCAAAGGTCCCAGGTGCCAAGAACCCACGGGGGTGGAGAGTGCTTCTGTTAGGCAGAAGGCTCCCACTACAAAAAGATCCAATAATCCTTCAAAAGAGGGTAACACTTCTGGAGAAGGTGAGGACATATATAACTATCAAGAATTGATGGATACTATGGGCAACATCAACCTGGATGTTATCAAACAAGGAGCTGACATAGAAGAAATGAAGCTGGTAATCTTGTCCCAACAAGTACAAATTACCAAACTCAAGAAATTGGCGATGAAGCTAGTCCACAAAAAGAAGAAAAAACAATTTGTGCTAAGGAGAAGGAAATCAGGGGATGATGCTCCCAAAAAGGGGGAGTTTAACATGGAAGAAGTCACAGATAAGGGGGAGCTTGATGGGGTAAAACATGATGTTGAGGGGGAGCAAGAAGCAGAAACGGAAATAGAAACACAAGCAGCAGCAATAACAAAAGAGCAAGCAGCAGAAACAGAGCAAGCAACAGAAACCATTAATACTGCTAGTTCAAGTAAAGCAGCAGAAATGGTTAATACTGCTGAAATTAAACAAGCAGCAGAAACAGTGAAAGAAGTATTAACAGATCTTGAGATTGCAGAAACCTTAATTAAAGCCAAGCATGATACTCCCAAGGTCACCTCAAAGACCAAAGGAGTAGTCATCAAAGAACACAGTGAAGTGATCAAGAAAGATAGCAGTAAGAAGGTACTGAGTAAAGAGAAAGGAAAAGCAAAGTTAGTTGAAGCTGATCAACCAATGAAAAAGCAAAAGTTGATTGAGGCAGATGAAGCCCTGGCTAGAAAGATACAAGCTGAACTTGAAGAAGCAGTAAATGTGCAAGTGGAAAAGGATAGAGAGATAGCAAAAGCAATGGCTGCAGAACTAAATAAAGCCTATCAACAAAGTCTTGCAACAGAACTAGCCAAGAAGAAAGCCACATCTCTAAGGAAGTCTGGAAAGATCAAAATGGCTGCAGAGAAAAGACAAAGACAACCTTAAAAAACATACCTTGGTGCTCAAGAGAGAAAGAAAATGATTACTTTCCTCAAGGGTGCTGTAGGTGTCAAAGTGGAAATGTTCTCAAAAATGTCTTTTGAGCAATTCAAAGGGCTATATGATGCAGAAATGATCAAGCTTCAAGGGGATGAAACTGCAAGGGTTGAAATGGAGAAAAGAATGAAAGAGAGCAATGACTTCTTACAAAAACCTTTTCCAGATGAGCAAGAAACTCCAAAGAAGGAGGCCACTCTTGGTGAAAGTCTAAGGACTCTTAAAAGAACCAAGATGGTGGCAAGAAGAAAGATAACCAAGAAGCCTAGAATAACTGAAGGAGAGGCTGAGAAGGTTGCTGAAGAAGAAGGGGCACCTGAGTCATTTGAAAAGAAAGAATCTTCAAGTACTGATGATTTAAAGATGTACATGGTAGTGATGGACAAAGTGCCTGAAGCAATTTCAGCAGAACCTGTTGGTGTAAAGCCTCCTGAAGTTATTCACTGGGATACATTGACAGTGGATGGAAAGGAGTATATCAGGCTCAAGAGGAAGGATGATAAGTATGAGGTATTCAACACTTGGGCCAAGATTGTCAGAACATGCTCCAGGTCTGATATAGAAGAAATGTTTGAAATAGGGATGAAGTTGTATGCAGATCAGTTAAAAGCTCCAGGGATTTCAATTACAAAACTGGTAATGGAGTATCTGTGTATGATATTCAAACCTGAAGAAGTGAAGCATGTCATAAGAAATGTGTTTCAAGCAGTCACCAATTGGACTCTATATGAAACTAGTGGAGTATATGCAGTGACTTTGGATAGAAATCACATAGAATACTTCCTAGTGGATAGAGTATACAACCACAGCAGACTGAAGCTTCATGCTATGTTGAAGAAGAAGCTTGGATGTGTTGAAAATTCAGAAATGGCCAAGTATCTGATTCAGAGAATGATCAATCAAAGTTTGGGGCTAAATGTTGATACAGGGATCTGAAGAATGGTATTTTGGGAGCATTTGAAGAACTTGACTTCTCTTCCTAAAAGTCAAGTTAGGGGAAGATTGTTGGGAACTGAAGAATTGCTAAGTATGGTTAATGTTGTTTCAACATAATTACTACTGCCAGTTGAAGTTAATGCTGCTGATACAACTTAATGCTGCTCATCAAGAATTAATACTGCCAGTACATCATGATTACTACTGCTAGTAGATTTTACTACTGCTAGTAGTTAGTACTGCTGGAGTTAGTACTGCTAGAACAAAGTTAATACTGCTAAGCATGGTTAGTACTGCTCAGAGTATTAATGCTGCTTATGAGATGAAGATCAGTATGGCAAGGATGACATCTGGATTGAAGATATTAATGGAAGCTTAGAGATAATGATGGAAGATTATAATGAAGATCTTTTATTATTTTGTAATTATCTTTTATCTTCAGTATATGTATAGAATAGTTTGTTTCTTTAGAGGTAACATTCATTCTGAGTTTTTAGCTTTGATAGAGAGAATCAACCTCAAGGTTAGAACCCTAATTCTAGAGAAGTAGAATTCGTATTGGTGAGTCTGTTCATCAATATTGAGGTTGTTTGTAAAAGCTTGTGACTTTAAATCATTCAATAAAGTTTGCAAGTTGTTCATTAGATTTACTGTTTGTTTACTGTTTCATTGAATATCAAAGTGTTATTCCGCAAACTTCTTTGATATTGTTTTCTGAGAGTTTATTCTTGTTAAGAATTAAGATCCTGACATTTTCCGAACCAGATGATGACCTTCCATGGCGACACTTTAAGCATCACGCGATCACCCACTTGGAACTCCATAAGCCGCCTCTTCTTATCGGCATAGCTCTTTTGCCGATCTTGGGCTGCTTTCAACCATTCCCGAATGCCTTTAACTTTGTCGGCTGTCTTGTAACACTCTAAATTTGGTTTAAAGGAAAATCTGCAAGAAACAGTGTCGCGTGCGGGTTGCAGCACGGGTTAGGCCGCGACACAAGCCACGCGGAGCACTGTTTGCGTGAAAGACCAGCGGATGGCGCGAGTTACCGAGCGGTTCAACCCGCGCCACAAGCCGTGCGTATCTCCTAACGATTTTTATTGAGTTTTCATCCCCATTCTCTTCATTTCTCAAACCCCTCTTTCTCTCAAACATTCTCTTCATTTACTACTCTCCAAAACCGAACCATAACTCTTCCAACCACCAATTTACCACATTTATTGCAAGAATCAAGCATCATCAACCAAAGATTTCAACCTAGGATTTCAACCTTCAAGATCATCTTCCTCCTCCATCCATTCCTAGGGTTTCTCCCAAGTTTCTAGGGTTTGATATAAAACCTAGTTAGTGAGTTTTTTTTACTAAAATCTTTAAATGAGATACATATCTTGAATGCTTACTTGTATTATTTCATATACATGTACAAATATGATTACCTGATAAGTTTGACCTAACTGCTACTTATATGATATTTGGGGGTTTTGGCTATTGATTCACATGTGGGATTGTTGAGTTGATTTATATTGTTATTATTGGGTATGATGGCGTTATTTCATGGAATTTGTGAAGATTATTGTTGAACATACATGTTTGGGTGTTTTAGACTTAACATGGGATTGAAATCATGAATAGTATGTATATGTATCTTGTTGATGTGGGATATGTATAGAGATGAATAGTATGTATATGTATCTTGTTGATGCGGGATATGTATAGAGATGAATAGTATGTATATGTATCTTGTTGATGCGGGATATGTATAAGAAGTGAATATATATATATATATATATGTATGTTGGATGAACCGTGAGTATGTGCCAGGAGGATGTAGTCTTAGGTGCCACCGGGACGATATGCACCTAAGGCCTCCGCCACCGGGACGGTGTGCCGGGCCTTTGGAATGTTGTTATGCGGACAAACATCAAGGTACATTGACTTGAGGTAAAACTCATTGGTGTGATGGATATCCCCCATTGATTCCAATATGGCCAAGTGGACTGAGTAGCTATTAATGCTTTAACATGCCTCTTGAATATCATGCCATGCTTTTGTACAACTCACTAGGCCCGTTTGGCCTAACACTTGTTTAGTTTGATATGTATCTCAGGTTCTAGCGGCGGGACCGCCAAGAAAGTCTAGATGACTTAGATGCGAGCTTGGGGACATTTTTGGGACGCCCAATTTAGAAGCTTATTTTTGGATTGGATCACAACTTTTGGTAATCTTGTTCCTAGATAGGATTTAGATTAAAGGGTTGTTTTCCCTCTCATTTTTGTACATTACAAACTTGTAATCTTAACAGGCGTTTATTGTCTCCCTTTTTGGGAGGAGCTCGTGCTATGGCATATTTTGTTACCATGTTTTCCTTTTATGGAAAATTTTGTTTATCCCAATTTTTGGGGTGTTACAAGTTGGTATCAGAGCTCTAGTTTAAGTGAACTAGGTGTCGACTTTAGCATACCTAGACTTAAGCTGGTTGAGCACATAGTATCACTGTCCACATGGGTAGAACATTTCTAGGTGGGGAGAGTATTAGGATTACGGAATTACATTGATTAAGACTTATAGTGACGACAACGATGATTCTTATGTAAAATACGTTCACAATCTCACTTGGCCAGTGTTGTTCTGAATTTATGATTACGTGAGCATGCTTGAAATTGCTATTATGATGGTTAATCGTTGTAGTAGTACGTATTGAACCGTTTATCTTTTGAAAGATTAACCGGTATGATCTTTATCATGTGTGACAGTTCACAATGGTAAACACTCGAAATATTCTCCAGAATCCGCATGATGGTCACGTTGAAGACGAGTCTACCGCCGATCAACCTCCTTTGATCGTGACTACTGAAAGGCCACCCGTGACCAATGTCTTGGGTGGAGGACCCGAACAGATACCAAGAACAAATATCACATCCACTCATCCGATTATAGAGGAAGTAACTATGAATACGAGAATCCGAGATAGTATGATGCAAGCCATGAATTCGGCTATGGCGCAACAACAAGAGTTTTTCATGAAGCTCTTGGAGGATCGGGACATCAGTCACCGACAGGCCGAGGCGATGGCGGAGAATGCGGTAAATGGGTCGGGTGGTGGACCGGTCGTTGTTGGGACAGAAGAGCATGCTGTTAGGGTCGAGAAGAAGAAGGATGATGGTTGTTCCTTCAAGACATTCCTTTGTAGTCGAGCTCCCGAATTTTCCAGGACGACCGACCCACTAGCATGTGTGAAGTGGGTCCAGGATGTTGAAATGGCATTCGAGTCCAGCGAGAGTGCGGACTCTCAGAGAGTCAAGTTTGCGTCCCAACTTCTCCGAGGGGATGCACTAAGTTGGTGGAATGTTACCAGAAGGGCGCTTACACCGGAGGTTCTAGCCCAAATCACTTGGCCCATATTCAAGAAAAAGATTATGCAGAAATATTGCAATGCGAGGGCCATTGACAAGATAGAAGAGGAGTTCCGAAATCTAAAGAAGGGCAATTCGTCTATTTCTGATTATGCGAAGCAGTTCATGGATAAACTTAGCTTGGTGGAGCATTTGGCAGCGGATGAAGAATCAAAGATAAGGCATTCGTGAAGGGTTTGTCGGCGGATATGAAGACCGATGTGAGGAACGCTCACAAGAACACCTTACAAGAGGTGATTGAGGCGTCGCAACTGGTAGAGGACGACATGATACAAGACAAGGAAGAGAAGAAACAACATGGAGAAAAGAGAAAGTGGGAAGGGCCGACAGGGCCCGTGAGACCATCCAAACCCTTCAATGGGGGAAGGAACGTGGAGCCAAGACGTGACACAGTGTGGTGCTCCAGGTGCAGGAGTGAACATTCTGGGCCTTGCAATCAGAGTTCTTTACCCAACCCTATTGAATTTTCCAATTGTGGCCGGAAGGGCCATTCGAGCAAGGATTGCCTCTCTCAGACGGGAGTTTGTTTTGAATGCTGGGAATCGGGACACCTCAAGCGGAATTACCCGAAGTTAGCAAAGAATCACCAGGGAATTCCAAGTGCGGTAATGCCGAAGAAGGAAATTCAACCGAAGGCGCCGAGCCGGTCCTTCCAAATGACGACAGATGAGGCGAGGGAGACAGCGGATTTGGTATCGGGTACGTTTCTAGTGAACTCTCTACCTACCCGTGTTTTGTTTGATTCAGGCGCAAACCGATCCTTTGTGTCCACTTCATTCTGTAAGAACTTCACTACTCCTTCTAGCTTATTGAGTGATGCTTTAGTGGTAGAAGTAGCCAACGGGGAACAGTTGCTAGTTCGAGAATGCTACTTTGGTTGTACCTTAAGTGTAGATGGGGAGTCTTTTGTAATAGATTTGTTACCGGTGGATATCAGAGGGTTTGACGTAATTGTAGGGATGGATTGGCTATCTAAGAACGATGCTGGTATATTTTGTTCCAAAAAGTTGATCAGAGTACCCTTGCCAAAGGGTGGCGAAGTGATAATCTACGGAGAGAAGAACCGGAAAGCCAACATGATCATCTCATCCCTCAAGGCACGAAAGAGCTTAGCCAAGGAATGTGCATCGTACCTAGCCTACGTGATAGACGCAAAGTTAGAAAAGAAGAAGGTGGAAGATGTAGACGTGGTGCGCGAATACCCGGATGTCTTTCCGGAAGATCTACCTGGGATACCACCGGAACGACAAGTGGAGTTTCGCATCGACCTCACCCCGGGAGCCGCTCCGATTGCTCGTGCTCCTTACCGTCTAGCCCCGACAGAAATGCAAGAGATGATGACGCAACTTCAAGAACTTCTCGAGAAGGGGTTCATACGACCGAGATCATCGCCTTAGGGAGCTCCGGTTTTATTTGTGAAGAAGAAGGATAGATCTATGCGGATGTGCATCGACTACCGTGAGCTCAACATGGTCATCGTGAAGAATAAGTATCCGCTTCCCCGGATCGACGATCTCTTCGATCAACTTCAAGGAGCGGGATGTTTCTCCAAGATAGATCTGCGATCAGGTTACCATCAAGTACGGGTGAAGGAGAGCGATATTCCAAAAATAGCGTTTCGGACGAGATACGACCACTATTAATTCCTAGTCATGCCGTTCGGATTGACTAATGCCCCGACCGTCTTTATGGACTTGATGAACCGAGTATGCCGACCCTTATTAGACAAGTCGGTAATAGTCTTTATCGACGACATTTCATCTACTCTCGGGACGAAATGGAGCATCGACGACACTTACGAGAGGTTTTGGAGATTCTACGGAAGGAGAAGTTATTTGCAAAGTTTTCGAAATGCGAATTTTGGCTTCAAGAGGTCCAATTCTTGGGCCATGTGGTATCCAAGTGT
Organism: Arctium minus; assembly: GCA_954870635.1. Classification (NCBI taxonomy): domain Eukaryota; kingdom Viridiplantae; phylum Streptophyta; class Magnoliopsida; order Asterales; family Asteraceae; genus Arctium; species Arctium minus. The sequence continues at coordinate 152,833,150 of OX941081.1, forward strand.
TAGTGTATTATTTTATAGAAAGTTTTGCAAAGTAAATACATTGTAAAAGGCCTTGGGCCTATTGGGCTTATTTGTTAAATGGGCTTGGACTTAAATGTGTAACAAGGTTAGAGAGTGTAGTGGACTATAAATAGTCTTGTATTGTAATATATTCATTCATAATTTTCATAATACAAAATGTAGCTCTCAAATGACATTGTGTTCTCTCTAGTTTAGATTTATTTTTCTAATAAATAAATAGTCCTCTCCTACCTAATCTTGTTACTAATACTTGATATGTTGAAGATCATGGACCTACAAGTGGTATCAGAGCCAAATCGATGAAACTTTTCTCGATACGATTATCGGATCTCGACATTTTCAAGTAAATTTGCCCGATCTACATGTAAGTGTAATACCTCAAATTTTGGAAAAAACTACTAATTAAAAACTTTCAAAAATACCTTAAAGGGTAATAAAATCTCTTACTAATAGTTCATAATTGAAATACAATTTCTAAATTGAACCAACAACAAAATTAAAGTCTTACATAAAGACTAACTAAAGTCGAGTGTTACTATAACCCAAAAACAATCGCTATCTCCAAATATAAACGCGGAAGACTTCGACAAACTAATCACCTCTTCGAGCACACAACTAGCACTCATCGCTTCACAGTGTCACTAGCACTATTCCCAACCTTAACCTGTTGCATATGCCGACAAATAAAAAGGGTTAGGCTAACGCCTAGTGAGTTCAAGAGTTTTCATCATGATTATAAAAACCATTAAACGGAAATAATGCAACTTAAATCATGATCCTTTAAAATGACTTACTTTAAAAATATGAGAACGACCCGTTTCCAATATTATGCAATTTATAAACGGAATCCTCAACGCCAAACGTTATTTTATGAAGTAATACAATCCAACACTTACTCAAAACGTGAATATAAACCGAACTCTGCATTTATGAAAATGCGGTTAAAACTTTGTATCCCAAAACTCCCAAAACATAGGTGGGGCATAATACTCAACCCATAAATCAAGGATAAAATCCATTTACACATGACGCCACCGAAAACTTGGATAATAAAACTCAATACCCAAAAACAACACCTTTCGGTGACGGGGGATACCCAAATTCCATCGAATGTGGCGGGCACACAAAGTTAAGCCACGTATCAACGTTCTCGAGTTTCACATAAGACCATGGTTCCCCGTATCCGGCTCATCTGAGCTACCACCGCAAGACACCACTGATCCTAGTGTCTACTCGACCTCTAATGAGTCTCACCACAAAGTCACAAGTCCCCGTATCCGGCTCACTCTGGGCACCACCGCAAGACTTAGCTCCGTATACAGCTCCTCCAAAGCACCACCACAAGCTTACATAATCAACATGACTTGGGGACCACTCACTAGAATTCAAACGCGGACACTAAATTCCACGATGAGTAACCAGACTGGCTTAAAAAAGGGCATCGAGTTCAACCACCCACAATATCTACCTCGAGCCCTCAATAAAGGTTACGCGGTTATCGAGTCCAACCACTAACCACAAGGATAAGGTCCCCACTAAACAATATCCAGTCCCAACACGGGGATAAAGTACCCACTAAACCAACTGACTGACTCATATGCCTATGGATCCAATGCATTACAGTCTAAAACGTTACATGACTCAAAAGAATGAACTAACGCATTCAAAACATGTAACTCTCCAATAAGATGCAACAAAGTACACCGTACGTCCAAGGCTCCTTAACGAGCTACCAAAACTGAACAAATATTCCAAAGACTCATTTGGATGTAAACCAACCCCCAAAAGGCATAATGAACGTTTGGCTAAAAAATATGTGAGCCAATGTGGTTACGTAGACCAAATTATATCTTTTCCCAAAATATTTGTTTCTCCAAAATCACCATTGGCCTTCGGCCCAAAACACAAAAGATTTTCCATTTCTGAAATGTTCCCCAAAGTCGGAACTGACCCAAAACCAAAGGACTCACACCTTCGTACTTTTCAAAATATCTCATTTCATGAATGATGCATAAAACCCGGCGAACACTTAAAAGTGCATTTTTGACCAAATACCTATTTATGCAATAAATCACCAAAATATGCTCCTTTGTGACACATTTATCAAAATATCCCAAAATCCCAAATGTGGTGTTTTACAAGGATTAATAAACTAAACACTTCAAATAATCAAAAGTTACCAAATAACTCAACAGTTGATAATTTCATGTAAAACACATAAAAGCTTTAAAATAAACATTTTGGCATGAACAACGTTTTCATAAATCAACTTGAACTCACCTTGCTAGATTTAGGCTAAATCTAGATTTTACCCCAAAACTCGAATCTCCAAAGATGAAGGCTTGAATCTCCAAGAAACTTTTCTAGATCTTACATCCAAGACATCTACAAGATCAACTTCACCACACAAGTCAACAAAATCACACTCAAGTTGAAGGATGAAAGGAAAAAGGGTGAAACCATCAAACCCTAGCTTAAAATTGAGAGAGATGAGGAACTTACCATCACAAAATACACTTGGATCTTCCAATAGACTTCAAATATCTTATTATATCCTTGAAGATCTCTCAAAAACGAAACTATGGCAACTTGAATCATCAAAAACGGAGTTGGGATGAAGAAGATATGAAGAAATGAAGTTTTAGGGCTGAAAATCGGGTTTTAAGCTCGAACAGATCTCCGCGCGGGTTACCGGGCGGCCTAGGTCGCGCCACAAGTCGCCCGAATGGGTTAACAGGGTTCCAGGCGGGTTACGGGGAGGCCTAAGTTGCGCCACAAGTCGCCATGTGCACTGTTCTTCCAGTTTCTCCTCATTCACTGTTTTGGCCATAACTTATTCGTTATAGCTCCGATTTTGCTCCAGAAAGAACCGTTGGACTCGTAATTGAATCCTTCATCCATCAAGACTATAAAATCTAGGATTCAAGTCCAAAATCTTATATCTTATTTTTCCCTTAACATTACCGATTTTTGCATTAACTTGAAACGATATCTTTCGAAATCGGGGGTGTTACAATCTTCCCAACCTTAAAAGAGATTTCGTTCTCGAAATCTAACACTAACCAAGAACCCAACATCGCACTTGGCGAGATAAATTAATTCCCTATCCAAAAGGAATTCCTTTACGAACCTTATCTCATATACGAACCCGATTACATTCCGGTTAAGGTTGTCGTCGCGTTTCTCATAACGAGCCATCGCAAACTCAACCTCAACGTTCGATATAACTCACTCATGCTGGGATGAACGTTGAGTCTCTGCTTAATCATCTCCTTAATCAATAAATCTCGGTTTCCTCCCAACCTTAGATTGATCATATTACCCCAAAAACAACTTATGACCTTATCTAGTCATTTCCACCAAGAATACCCCAAAGCGACCTTTTTCCCTTAGATACCTCTAATTACGACGCATCAAGGTCTCCTCAATAATCGGTTTGTACTTAAAGTCTACCTCGACATTCTCACCAAATGTCTCCAATAATCGTTACCACCAAAGAATTATCGTCCTTTGACGAAACTTCCTAACGGCTAGTTTGGTCTGATCCAACACAACCTTAAATCCGTTCCTCAAAGCTGGCACAGACACGATGTCTGCAAGGGCTCCCGAACTTCCATAGATCCCAGCATTGGTCTGATGTTTCCCCCAGAAACGTACCAACACACTCTACAGATATTCGCTTATCCCAAACTTCAAGGTTACACAACTCCCGCTATGCACTCAAGCATTGATTGCCAAATCAGCGAAGGTCATGACAATTATCGAAACACCAATGATTGATTCTTACTTATCAACATCTAGTTTCCTTAAGGTTACCTCTTGTCCTACAGACACACCAAATCTAACGGAAGTACACCGAGGCACACCAACAGTCATTGTCCTCAAAATCGAGCGCCAACTCCTAACCTCAAGATGGCCATTCTGCAAACGTGGGTATATTACCAAATATTTCATTCCCGATTAGCCGTGACGATTCGAAGTTGACACCTATTCTTGGAAATAATCACCCACATCAACATCCTTACCAGTCAACCATAACATCATCATTAATCACGAATACCCAGCCAGATAGTACACCATCGACACATAGCATGCCGTCGTACCAATGACCCACAAATTCAAAACCAACCATACCCAGACAACCGAACACGGTTTTAGCCTGAAGGTTTATCGAAGCATAAGAATCATCACTTAATTAACTGGGAAATAGTATAAGTCTAACGCCTCAAATTCTTCTGCGTAAACTAGATCACAAAGTTGAGATTTATAGTCTCAAAACTGACCATAAGTCAAGTCCTCCAACACTTCAAACTCTGAGGAGTCCTTTAGTCCTTAAGCACAACCTCTAACAAGGGGCTTACATCTATAGCTCTAATGAGTTCAAGGTTTTCAAACTACTATGCCAATTTAACTTTTATAGAACCTCTAAATGTAAAAGCTTTATAATGATTAATCGTACGAACAAAATCTACTACCTTTTACTCGGTAGGTGTACAAAGTGGTCGCAACCGACACACGTGTAAAACTATTTCAGAAAATATTTGATCAATAATCAAGGTGATACTGAAACCAATGAAATATATTTTAACAACCTTTTTTCAAAGGAACCCTTGCGTTCCCAACATGTATAAATTTGTGTCACGTATGAAAAGTAGTTTTATGTACTGAAACAGTGTATAACAAAACATTTGTACAAAACTGCAGAAGGGGATATTTACTAAATCAAATCCCAAGAGTTCACATTTAACCATGTAATGTCATGAAATAAAATTTCCCCAAAGCTTAGTAAGGACATATGCATGCAATTTGATCAAATGTAAGAGTAATTTAGCTTGATTCTAAACTTTAGGCCGTACCAATAAAATGCTTGCAAAACCCAAAACAACATTTCATGATATCAAACTCTCAAAGATTCCGCAACAAAACTTACATGCGACAGTTATTTCGTAAAACGAGTAAGATGATATGTTCATGCACTTTGTTTAAAACATAAAATAATTTATATCGGTTTCAAGTTCAAAGACAAATAATAATGTGATCTCATTGGGCTAAAGTGTTAGCTAAAACACTATGACGGAAGTTCCAAATGGACATGTATGCATGTTATATGCAACTCACACAAAGCTCAAGGAAAACAATATCACTTGACGCCATTAAAGCCACCCCATTAAATCCACAAAATCGCATGAATTAAAATTCTCAATAAAATTCAAACACCAAGATAATGGGAGATAACTTTTTGTCCAAAACCTTAACATATGTAGAGGAGATCCAATGTTAAAGTCGTAAACCGCAGTTACTTATCCAAGTCCCCAAACAACAACAAAATACGCTTATCGCAAAACCCGAAATAACGTTGGACAACAATATGAATAAGGAAAAATCTTCAACAAATTTTGAAACCTCCTGTCATAAAACTATTTTGTACATGCACGAAATCATGGTTCAAAACGTTGTGTGTGCTAAAACATTGCTAAAACATTGCTTCAAGATTTGCAATTTAACCCACATGACGATTTAGAAACATGAGAAATAATTAATGTAATTTATTCCAGAAATACATTTCATGCATGAATTTGATCGGTATTCAACACTTTGAAACCACGCTCCTCGATTTCTTAGTTACACTATCGTCATCCAGATGCTCAACATCTTAAAGCGAAGATCAAAGATTTCATAGGTTCACCTCATAATTTCTCCTCGAATATCATTGGTTCCAAAAGTCTATGGTTCTAATTCAACCAATCAATCCGACTCGGAACTGTCCACTTAATGCAATCACCATGCTTACCGTTACTCCAAGTAACGAATACTAAAATCATCAGCTCCCTCTAATGGCTACCCATATAGAAATTGCTTCACTACCCCAACGGTTATCATACCAAGGCAGTTTAAGCATACACACGTAACTCGTAGGTTCACCATAACACTGGCCAGGTGCTATTATGAACGTACGGTACATGATCATCCTTGCCATTTTCGGCGTGATTCCCGTTCCTAGTGACTCCACTCACTTCGAATCATTAAATCTTAAAGTGCCTAATTGTGCAATCTCACATTTAATTACTTAAAATTACGCTAGTTTGAGTCTAGGCATCCAAAATCAATACCTAATTCTCTCAAACTTAAGCTCTGATACCAACTTGTAACACCCTCAAATTTTCGAAAGAACGACTAATTAAAAACTTTCAAAAATACCTTAAAGGGTAATAAAATCTCTTACTAATAGTTCATAATTGTAATACAATGTAACACCCCGGATTTCCGTTCTGTAATCTTGTTATTCTTGTGTTTAAGCGTTGTCATTAGCACCGCGTTTGGTTTGATGTTCGATTTTGGATTTTGGTGGTTTTGGATTAACCACAGTGAACCACGCGAGTTGGACCGCGACTTGAAGTCGCGGCACAACCCGCGTAACCCTCTGTTTGTTTGGGTTTTATGGAGCTACGCGAGTTGCACCGCGACTTGAGGTCCCGGAACAACCCGCGTAACCCACTGGATGATATTGGAGTTTTAGACACGGGCGAGTTATGTCGTGAGTTGAAGTCGCGGCATAACCCGCGTAAGACCCTGGCCGACATAAAAAGGGTTCTCACCCCAAAATATCTATTTCAGTGTTAATCTCTCTCTCTTCAAGTCTCTCTCTTGGTTTCCGTGTTTGGTTTCTTCGGTTGTCGTTTGGTTGCTAGATTTTGTGTTACTAGCAAGGGTTCGGGTTAAAAGCTTCACCTCTTCGTCGTGGTCGATATCTGGTTTTTCGGGTTTTCGTATAAACCTATTGGGTGAGTTCCTACTACCTTTTTCTAAACTTTATACATGTCAAAACTTATATTTTTTAAATCCAAAGTATTTCTACGGTATGGATTTAAGTTCTCTACATTTTGACATAACTTGAGTTTTTGGTGATTTCGGGGTTCCCGATCAGTTTTGACTAAAATGATGGGTTCCGCCTTATTTGAAGTAAAAGGAGGTTTTACTTGCACATTTATGTGGGTTACTTGAAAGAATGTTTATAAGTTCATTTTGATGATTTTCATTCTTACCAAAAGTTAAACTTGAAAATGCATTTCTGTTTATAAATGTTGTTTTATACCATATGACTATCTATGGTTGGTCACATATGTTGTTGTGACGAGTCTGTACCATTACTAGTGGATCCCTAGGTATTGAGTCGACTTATATTTGGGATGTCTTTTCCCCTCTTTGTAAATGGATGTATATGATCCTCGAGGGCCATTTGGTACGGTTTTGCAAGACCGATTACTAGCCATGGATCATATTTTCCCCTTATTTGTAGCTATGGATGCATATGATCCTCGGGGGCAATTTGGTACGATTATGTGAGATCGGTTACTATCTAAGGGTCATATGGCAGTCCTAGTGAACAAGTTTGACTTGGTTTCCCCGAGGGCCCTCCCTCACATCGTAGTACGGACCTTTATAGTTCGTGGCCATGGATTCCAAGTGTTTTGACTCATAACTCGGATTGTGACCTACTTTGTGTTACACTACAATCCTTGGTAAAACTAGTTATCTTTGTCATCATATGATGAGTTTACATTTAAAAGGCCCGGTTATGGCAATGGTTTCATTTGAAATTAAACCTTATTGAAAAGATTTCCTTATGATACAATTGTTTATATCTCTTGAAATTTATAAACTGTATATTCTCACTAGGCTTTAAGCCTAACACTTTTTCTCAAATGATGTGTATAACAGGTTCCCGTTAGCAGTGGGTTGCTAAGGGCTTGAGTGACGAGCTTGGTCTCGGGGATTTTGGAGATGACTAGTATTGATGTTGGGCAATTGTTTAAGTCCCATTCTTTTAGTGATATTGGATTAACAACTGATGTAATCTAGATAGTTTATGTTTAGATTAGTTTGTTGTTGAATTCCGTATCAGTATTCAGGTTTGTAAAGGTTAAGTACATTTTCCCATTTTTGGGAGGTTTATACCAAGTGTAGATGCTTATTTGTCCAGTTTCCGCGTTTTAAATTCACTCTGGATTTTAGGGTGTTACAAGTTGGTATCAGAGATCTAGTTTAAGTGATCTAGGCATGAATGTAAGATGTCTAGACTTAGATTGAGTATGTTAAGCATTGATTCGTGAGCTTGGGTAGAATTTCTAAGATTGGTTGGTCTTAGAGTCGACGGAAATTATAGTCATCGAACGTTGTAGCGATGGTATTAAGAACCTTTATGTATTGTATGTTCATAATTTCACTTAGCTAATGTTATTATGAGAATATTTATACGTGATTGTGCTTAATGTACCATTACTATGACAATTGGTAATGTGGTATTCGTTCCTTCGTGTTCATTCTGTTGATCTGTCTCTTATTCTTTTCGTGCTTGAGTGGCAACCATTTTTAGGATGGTGAATACACGCAGTCGACCGTTAGTCGATGGAGATTTGCGTGACGATAGCTCGCCCGAGCGAGATCCAGTGGTTAGGGCGGTGACCATCATTCCTTCGGGCATGCCATCGTTGCTTACTGGGGAAGTGGAGCTAGGACCAAGAGTGTTTCTGACGTCCACTAGTCCCGTTGTTCAGTTAGCTAGCCCTCAAGCTGATATGATGGCCAGTGTCATGCAAATGGTGACGTCGGCCATGGAGAAACAGCAAGAGGTTTTTCAGAAAATGTTGGAAGACCGAGACGCGAGTCTCAGAAGGCATGGGGCAGTGGAGGAGAATGTGCTGACTGGCTCTAGGGGCTCTGGGAGCGGAGTCAGAACTGAAGAGCATAGGGTTGTTGGTGCTCTGAGAGGTGGGAAGAGTTGTTCCTACAAATCTTTTCTGGGTTGCGGACCACCAGAGTTCTCTGGTTCCGAAGACCCAGTTGCATGTGTTAAATGGATCCGAGCGGGCGAGCAGGCTTTCGGTTCATCCGAGTGTGGGGATGACCAAAGGGTGAGATTCGGTACGCAACTGCTTAGAGATACGGTGCTGACGTGGTGGAATGTTATCCAGTCCACTCTCTCTCCTACTGTCTTGGCCCAACTGACTTGGGGCGATTTCAAGGTAAAACTGTTGGAAGAATACTACAATGAGAGGGTTGTGGATCGGATCGAGGCAGAGTTCCGAGTGCTTGAGAAAGGGAATTTGACGGTGAGAGAGTATACCCGTCAATTCATGGAAAAGCTAGGTTTAGTGGGGCATGTGGCCTCAACTGAGAAGCAGAAGATTAAGGCCTATCTGAACGGTCTACCGTCGGACATGATGACTATGGTCCAAAACTCGAAGGCTTCTAACCTTCGAGAGACTATCGAAGAGGCGCAGTTTATGGAAGAGGTTTACGCGAGAGGTAAACCGGAAAAGGCTGTGGCAGTTATTGAGAAGAGGAAATGGGAGAGCAGTTCAGTAACTCCCAAGAGAACCCGACCATCTGTTGGAAACCGAAATTTCAGCAGTTATCAAGAAGCTAGGTGGTGCCAGAAGTGCAGAACCAAGCACCACGGTAACTGTAACACCACTCCTCAATCTTGCTACAAGTGTGGTAAATCTGATCACATCGTTCGTGACTGTCCGATCAGAGGTCTTGTTTGTTATGAGTGCAAGACACCGGGGCACATGAAGAGAGATTGCCCAAAGCTCATGTCGGGTAGCACACGAGTGAAGAAAGAGAATCCATCTAGGGTTCTGGGTCGAGCATTTCAGATGATGACCGATGAGGCCAATGCATCAACTGATGTGGTATCGGGTACATTTCTTATAAACTCAGTACCTGCTCGTGTTTTATTCGATACGGGTGTCAGTTTCTCTTTTATATCTGATTTGTTCCGTCCAAAGATTGTTATGCCCACTACTAGTCTTGAGGATGCGTTAGTAGTTGAGATAGCAAATGGTAATCAAGTTCTGATCCGCGATGTTCTAAAGAATTGTACTTTAGGAATCGAAGGTAGAGATTTCCCAATCGATTTGTTGTCGATGTTAATCGGGGGTTTTGATGTCGTGGTCGGAATGGATTGGTTAGATAACAATCATGCCGAGTTCGTGTGTTCCAAGAAATTGATTTGACTTCCCAATCCCAGTGGCGAAGTTGTTGTGATTTATGGTGAGAAGAGGAAGGGAGATGTGGCAATAATCACAATGACTAAAGCACGCAAGTGTTTGGTGAAAGGATGCTCGTCTTTCCTAGCCTACGTGATCGACGCCAAGCTAGAGAAGTTAAAGCTTGAAGATGTGAAGATTGTGCGTGAGTTTCCAGACGTCTTTCTGGACGACTTGCCCGGGTTGCCACCCGATCGTCAAGTGGAGTTTCGGATTGATCTCGTACCGGGAGCGGCTCCTGTTGCTAGAGCCCCTTATCGGTTAGCGCCAGCGGAGATGCAAGAGATGATGGCTCAACTCCAAGAGCTTTTGGAGAAGGGATTCGTAAAACCGAGCTCGTCGCCGTGGGGAGCTTCGGTCTTGTTCGTCAAGAAGAACGATGGCACAATGAGAATGTGCATCGATTATCGTGATTTGAACAAAGCTACGGTAAAGAACAAGTATCCGCTTCCCAGGATTGACGACTTGTTCGATCAACTCCAAGGAGCGGGGAGCTTTTACAAAATCGACTTATGTTCGGGTTACCACTAAGTGAAGGTAAGAGAAGAAGACGTGCTGAAGACAGCTTTCAGAACGCGTTACGGCCATTATGAGTTTCTTGTAATGCCTTTTGGCCTAACGAACGCACCCACGGTATTTATGGATCTGATGAATAGGGTGTGCCGACCTTTCCTCGACAAGTCGATCATCGTATTCATTGATGACATACTCGTGTACTCTAAGAGCGAGTTAGAGCACGAGCAACACCTACGCGAAGTTCTCGATGTGTTGAGAAAAGAAAGATTATATGCCAAGTTTTCCAAATGCGACTTTTGGCTTGAAGAAGTGCAATTCTTGGGTCACGTTGTCACTCAAGACGGAGTGAAAGTGGACCCCTCCAAGATTGAAGCTATGATGAATTGGGAACCTCCCAAGAGTCCGTCAGAGATCCGCAGTTTCTTGGGTCTGGCGGGGTACTACCGAAGATTCATTCAAGACTTTTCGAAGATCGCTTCTTCCTTGACAGTTTTAACTCGGAAGAATGTGAAATTTGATTAGACCGAAACGCAAGAGAAGGCGTTCCGAATTCTACAAAAGAAGTTGTGTGAAGCTCCAATCTTGTCGTTGCCGGAAGGGTCAGAAGACTTTGTGGTCTATAGCGACGCTTCGAAGATGGGATTAGGATGTGTGTTGATGCAAAGAGGCAAAGTAATCGCTTACGCCTCGAGGCAACTTAAGATACACGAGAAGAACTATCCTACCTACGATTTGGAGTTAGCAGCGGTGGTGTTCGCTTTGAAGCTTTGGCGACATTACCTCTATGGCACAAAATGTACGCTCTACACAGATCATAAGAGTTTGAAATACGTCTTTGATTAAAAAGAGTTGAACATGAGGCAAAGGTGGTGGCTCGAGTTGCTCAAGGATTACGATTGTGAATTGCTTTACCATCCTGGTAAGGCTAACGTTGTAGCCGATGCGTTAAGTCGAAAGGACTATAGCGGAAGTATTCAGACTACACTTTTGAGAATCGAGTTAGTGTCTAATATTGTTGAGAAGATCAAGACATCGCAGGTTGAAGCTTTGTTGGAAGAAAATCTTAAGGAGGAAGTCATGACGAAACAACGTTTGCTCTTAACGGAAGATAGTCGTGGGGTGAAACTTTTTAGCGGTCGTGTGTGGGTGCCCAAAGTTAGGGGTATCCGTGATCTATTGATTGAGGATGCTCACAAGTCCAAATATGTACAGGGACTTGAAATTGCATTATTGGTGGCCGGTAATGAAGCTTGATGTGGCGCGTTATGTGGCGCGTTGTGTTACGTGCTCGCAAGTTAAGGCCGAACATCAACGACCGTATGGGAGTCTTCAGTCTCTAGAGATTCCTGAGTGGAAGTGGGAGCATATCACGATGGACTTCGTGACGAAGTTGCCTAAAACTCTTCGAGGTCACGATACCATCTGGGTAATAGTCGATAGATTGACTAAGAGCGCTCACTTCTTGGCTATGCGCGAGACTTTACCGATGGACAAGTTAGCAAAACTTTACATCGATGAAGTGGTCTCGAGGCATGGAATACCCTTGTCGATCGTGTCGGATCGCGACAGTCGGTTCACTTCGAACTTTGGGATGGGTTTCAGAAAGAGCTTGGTACGCGAGTTAAGTTGAGTATGGCTTACCATCCACAGACCGACGGGCAAAGCGAGAGAACGATCCAAACGTTGGAAGACATGTTGAGGTCTTGTGTCATCGATTTCGAGGGTAGTTGGGACTCTCACCTACCTTTGGTGGAGTTTGCTTACAATAATAGCTACCACTCGAGTATTGGAATGACACCTTTTGAGGCATTGTACGGGCGAAAGTGCCGAACTCCCGTGTGTTGGCTTGAAGCGGGAGAAAAGCAGTTCGCCGGACCTGAAATCGTGCAAGAGACGGCCGATAAGGTCAAGAGCATTCGTAAAAGATTGAAAGCGGCTCAGGATCGGCAGAAGAGTTATGCCGATAAGAAGAGGCGGCCGATGGAATTCCAAGTAGGCGATCGTGTGTTGCTTAAGGTATCGTCATGGAAGGGCATTATATGGTTCGGAAGGCATGGGAAGCTGAGTCCCCGTTTCCTTGGACCTTTCAAAGTGCTTAAACGGGTAGGCTTGCAAGCCTACCAATTGGAACTGCCACCGGAGTTGAGCAGAATCCACAACACGTTCCATATTTGTTACCTTCGAAAGTGTTTGGTGGAGGAAGAAAGCGTCATTCCCCTCTCAGAGTTAAGAGTGGACGAGGGTAACCGTTGTGTAGAAGAACCTGACGCTATCTTAGAGAGAAAGTTTAAGAAGTTGCGTCACAAAGAGGCCACTATGGTCAAGGTGCAGTGGAAGCATCATCGGGGAGCCAACGTGACGTGGGAAGCTGAGGAGGATATGAAGCGAATATATCATCGTCTTTTCGAGTAGTTGGATTTCGGGGACGAAATCATTCCCAAGTTGGGGAGGATTGTAACACCCCGTATTTCCGTTCTGTAATCTTGTTATTCTTGTGTTTAAGCGTTGTCGTTAGCACCGCGTTTGGTTTGATGTTCGAGTTTGGATTTTGGTGGTTTTGGATTAACCACAGTGAACCACGCGAGTTGGACCGCGACTTGAAGTCGCGGCACAACCCGCATAACCCTCTGTTTGTTTGAATTTTATGGAGCTACGTGAGTTGCACCGCGGATTGAGGTCGCGGCACAACCCGCGTAACCCACTGGATGATATTGGGGTTTTGGACACGGGCGAGTTATGCCGCGAGTTAAAGTCGCGGCATAACCCGCGTAAGACCCTGGCCGACATAAAAAGGGTTCTCACCCCAAAATATCTATTTCAGTGTTAATCTCTCTCTCTCTCTCTCTTCAAGTCTCTCTCTCTCTCTTGGTTTCCGTGTTTGGTTTCTTCGGCTGTCGTTTGGTTGCTAGATTTTGTGTTACTAGCAAGGGTTCGGGTTAAAAGCTTCACCTCTTCGCCGTGGTCGATATCTGGTTTTTCGGGTTTTCGTATAAACCTATTGGGTGAGTTCCTACTACCTTTTTCTAAACTTTATACATGTCAAAACTTATATTTTTTAAATCCAAAGTATTTCTACGGTATAGATTTAAGTTCTCTATATTTTGACATAACTTTAGTTTTTGTGATTTCGGGGTTCCCGATCATTTTTGACTAAAATGATGGGTTCCGCCTTATTTGAAGTAAAAGGAGGTTTTACTTGCACATTTATGTGGGTTACTTGAAAGAATGTTTATAAGTTCATTTTGATGATTTTCATTCTTACCAGAAGTTAAACTTGAAAATGCATTTCTGTTTATAAATGTTGTTTTATACCTTATGACTATCTATGGTTGGTCACATATGTTGTTGTGACGAGTCTGTACTATTACTAGTGGATCCCTAGGTATTGAGTCGACTTATATTTGGGATGTCTTTTCCCCTCTTTGTAAATGGATGTATATGATCCTCGAGGGCCATTTGGTACGGTTTTGCAAGACCGGTTACTAGCCATGGATCATATTTTCCCCTTATTTGTAGCTATGGATGCATATGATCCTTGGGGGCAATTTGGTACGATTATGTGAGATCGGTTACTAGCTAAGGGTCATATGGCAGTCCTAGTGAACGAGTTTGACTTGGTTTCCTTGAGGGCCCTCCCTCACATCGTAGTACGGACCTTTGTAGTTCGTGGCCATGGATTCCAAGTGTTTCGACTCATAATTCGGATTGTGACCTACTTTGTGTTACGCTACAATCCTTGGTAAAACTGGTTATCTTTGTCATCGTATGATGAGTTTACATTTAAAAGGCCCGGTTGTGGCCAAGGTTTCATTTGAAATTAAACCTAATTGAAAAAATTTCCTTATGATACAATTGTTTATATCTCTTGAAATTTATAAACTGTATGTTCTCACTAGGCTTTAAGCCCAACACTTTTTTCTCAAATGATGTGTATAACAGGTTCCCGTTAGCGGTGGGTTGCTAAGGGCTTGAGTGACGAGCTTGGTCTCGGGGATTTTGGAGATGACTAGTATTGATGTTGGGCAATTGTTTAAGTCCCATTCTTTTGGTGATATTGGATTAACAATTGATGTAATCTAGATAGTTTATGTTTAGATTAGTTTGTTGTTGAATTCCATATCAGTATTCAGGTTTGTAAAGGTTAAGTACATTTTCCCCCTTTTGGGAGGTTTATACCAAGTGTAGATGCTTATTTGTCCAGTTTCCGCGTTTTAAATTCGCTCTGGATTTTAGGGTGTTACATACAATTTCTAAATTGAACCAACAACAAAATTAAAGTCTTACATAAAGACTAACTAAAGTCGAGTGTTACTATAACCCAAAAACAATCGCTATCTCCAAATATAAATGCGGAAGACTTCGACAAGCTAATCACCCCGTCGAGCACACAACTAGCACTCATCGCTTCACAGTGTCACTAGCATTATTCCCAACCTTAACCTGTTGCATATGCCGACAAATAAAAAGGGTTAGGCTAACGCCTAGTGAGTTGAAGAGTTTTCATCATGATTATAAAAACCATTAAACGGAAATAATGCAACTTAAATCATGATCCTTTAAAATGACTTACTTTAAATATGAGAATGACCCGTTTCCAATATTATGCAATTTATAAATGGATGCCTCAACGCCAAACGTTATTTTATGAAGTAATACAATCCAACACTTACTCAAAACGTGAATATAAATCGAACTCTGCATTTATGAAAATGCAGTTAAAACTTTGTATCCCAAAACTCCCAAAACATAGGTGAGGCATAATACTCAACCCATAAATCAAGGATAAAATCCATTTACACATGACACCACCGAAAACTTGGATAATAAAACTTAATACCCAAAAACATGGATAATAAAACTCAATACCCAAAAACAATACCTTTCGGTGACGGGGGATACCCGAATTCCATCGAATGTGGCGGGCACACAAAGTTAATCCACGTATCAACCTTCTCGAGTTTCACATAAGACCATGGTTCCCTGTATCCGGCTCATCTGAACTCATCTTACTAGATTTAGGCTAAATCTAGATTTTACCCCTAAAACTCGAATCTCCAAAGATGAAGGCTTGAATCTCCAAGAAAATTTTCTAGATCTTAGATCCAACACATCTACAAGATCACCTTCACCACACAAGTCAACAAAATCACACCCAAGTTGAAGGATGAAAGGAAAAAGGGTGAAACCATCAAACCCTAGCTTAAAATTGAGAGAGATGAGGAACTTACCATCACAAAATACACTTGTATCTTCCAATAGACTTCAAATCTATTACTATATCCTTTAAGATCTCTCAAAAACGAAACTATGGCAACTTGAATCATCAAAAACGGAGTTGGGATGAAGAAGATATGAAGAAATGAAGTTTTAGGGCTGAAAATCGGGTTTTAAGCTCGAACAGGTCTCCGCGCGGGTTACCGGGCGGCCTAGGTCGCACCACAAGTCGCCCGAATGGGTTAACAGGGCTCCGGGCGGGTTACGGGGCGGCCTAAGTCGCTCCACAAGTCTTCCCGTGCACTGTTCGTCCGGTTTCTCCTCGTTCACTGTTTTGGCCATAACTTATTCGTTATAGCTCCGATTTTGCTCCAGAAAGAACCGTTGGACTCGTAATTGAATACTTCATACATCAAGACTATAAAATCTAGGATTCAAGTCCAAAATCTTATATCTTATTTTCCCCTTAACATTACCGATTTTTGCATTAACTTGAAACGATATCTTTTGAAATCGGGGGTGTTACAGTAAGTGTGTTCAAATCTCTCATGCTCTTGAAGATTTTCTCGTTATACGATTTCAAATCATCTACAATCTTTAGAATCGAATTTCAACAAGTTTTGATGATTTTTGAATTGTTTTCGAGATTTTCGGTGTTCTTCACGTCTACTCTTTAGATCCAGAAATTTCCTTGTGCATGAGTAGATTTAAGAATCTTAGATCTGATTCTAAATTGATTATGAGGAGGATGCAACAATCAGAATTGAATTCGGTCAAGAAATAAGTCATATTTGATTTTTGAAAATTAACAACTTGTTCTTCGAAATTTCATGAAGATGATTTTTAAATTTGAAGTTTGATATTGTTTTAGTTGAGTTAAGACTTTCATATCGATTTGGTTATGGTCCTAGATCATAAAGCAAGTTTCAGTATTGATTTTAGTCAAGAAATGAGATAGATCGATGAGCTGGAAGTTAACATATCGGAAAAACGTTTTGGCCGGAGTTTGGCCGGAATTTGAAGTTTTGTGCTGGAATCTTATTGAAACATTGTCACAGATCGATTTGTAATGTTATCTCAATAAATTTTCAATCGATTAATGCAATTTCCAACATGAAATCATGTTTTTGTGAGTTGTTGGAAAACTTTGCCGGAAAAACACAGTGGCCGGAATCTGCACTTAGTCAGAACGAGTTGGGTTTCTACATTTCGAGATGTGTTATCGTGCACTTAGTCGAGCTTACGGTGTACATCGGATCCGGTTTTTAAAGTCGAAAACGAAGAATGAGAGCAACTTTCAAGGGGGAGCCGAGCCTACAATTGAAGATACATGCACTAAAGTTTTTTTCAAGCAAATCAAGGGGGAGAGGAGATTAGAGCTTGAAGATGATTTACTTTCCAAAACTTTAGGGGGAGAATGTTAGTGTATTATTTTATAGAAAGTTTTGCAAAGTAAATACATTGTAAAAGGCCTTGGGCCTATTGGGCTTATTTGTTAAATGGGCTTGGGCTTAAATGTGTAACAAGGGTAGAGAGTGTAGTGGACTATAAATAGTCTTGTATTGTAATATTTTCATTCATAATTTTCATAATACAATATGTAGCTCTCAAATCACATTGTGTTCTCTCTAGTTTAGATTTACTTTTCTAATAAATAAATAGTCCTCTCCTACCTAATCTTGTTACTAATACTTGATATGTTGAAGATCATGGACCTACAAGAATTGAAAATGAATTTCCAGATCAAATCAAGCAATATCTCAATACAAGATTTGACAATCAAGAACTAGAGAGAGAGAGTATAGAGAGAAAGCGTATTCATATATCTAACAATACTGAATGTTTACAATGAAGGTTCCTACTTGGTTACAAAGCACTAAGCCTATTTATACCTACATGCTTAAAACACAATAGAAACTCTCTAAGATTTATGTTGACTTTTCACTCTTTGACTTACATTGCTTTTGACTATTCTACACTTAAATCTTGGATACAATAATACACTAACAATCTCCCCCTTTGTATTCAAGATTTAATAAAAATTTGACAATTGTCTTCAGCGCTTGATTCTTCAACTTCTATTTATGACAATCTTTGACAATGAAGCTCTGGTCAATCTTCAGTTTTTGATGCTTTAAAGAATCTCGAAAAGTCATTAGCACTTTACATCTTTGAAAGAATCAACAAGTCTTGAATTAAGCTTTGAAACTCTTTAAACTTCTTTAAAAACTTCATCTTTGAAAATTTGAAACTTCGAGGGATCTTTCAAAACTGTATCTTCATCACTCTGATCTCTTGACCGTCTTCGGAAAAACAAACTTTCTCGAATCATCAGTCTGAATTATCTTGAATCATCTCTTAATAATCATCAGACTTTAAAACTTTTTCACAAACTTTGACATCCTTTTATCTTTGAAATTGATCTTTCAAAATTTCTCCCCCTTTTTGACATCTCGTCTTTGAAATTGAACTTTGTAAATTTCTCCCCCTTTTTGATGACTGTGAGCATCATGATCATCAAAACTCATCAATTTCAGCACATTCTTTGATCTCCTCCTTTGTAATGACTAACAATCTCCCCTTTATGGTAAGTTGACATTCTCCGCCCTTTGATCTGAGTATCCGTCAATTCATGAAATGTATATACCTGAATCTTTTCAAAATCAGATATAATGCACATTGTAACCCTGAATCAACAAATGATACAGTTAGTATGCCTGTAAGTAGCACGGAGCCACTTTGTACAACGGATGTACATTGGAAAAGAGCTTTTGTGATGTTCACTCCCCCAGGGCTTCCATTCAATCATTAAAAAATCACAAAGGAATTTTCTATAAATGTTATGACAAGAAAACTTATTCCTTGTGTGTACGTGAAAGTGTAGAATGATTGAAGATACTTAGCTTTATCAGGCTCAAATTGTGTAAACTGTTGAGACAACAACAGATATTACACGGACTCAATGTGTATGAAAGAGGTGCGAAGGTGGGGCAACTTTCCTTCTTTTTCAATATCTAAATCTTCCGAGTGAAGACTAGATAGCAGATATGTTGCGTCCCCAAGAAAAATTGAAACATTTCTTTGTCAAGAAAGAAACAAGTGGTTGGTGGGGTAAATGCAAGAGTTGGCATGGGCTCACTGCCTGTTTCAATGATGGTCACCAAAGAATGTGAACCAATCAGTAGATGTGGCTGCCCGGCTCAGAAAGTGTTTGGTGCAGAGTTTTGATATTCTTTTAACTCTGTTCTCACACCCTCTTTCTTTTAAACATTTAGCTCACTTCTAACCAAACTCTCTTTTCCATTTTACCGCTCAGCACAATGAGAAAAACTCAACCGGATGAGTTATCTCCCCCACTCTTTGATTTATGACCCCTCACCCCTCAATCACTCTAGGATAACTTCCTGGGTAGGAAACACTGGTTAACGTGAATCCATGGAAGTTCTGTTTAAGTTCTCACACGAATCCCATGTAAGTCCTAAAAAGAATAGTTGCTCAACAGTTTAACTGAACAGTTAAGTACAAAATGTATGATAACATTGTGAAAATGTATGCTCATGAGATTTGAGCAATTGAAATTTGAAGATTTCTCAAAACAAGGATATTGAATGAATGAAATGAAATCAAGAGAATTGTTTTGAGAATCTGACAGTGTATCAACCAGATCAAATAAAATGGTTAGGGTATCAAATAACTGAATATTTTGTTTATATGAACAAATATAAACAATTTAGCAATGAAAGCACAAATTTGGAAATGATGATTGATACTCAACAATATTTGAAAGCAAACGGGAGTATTACCATCGAAAAGTTGTTTCTGTATGAGACATGGTAATAACAATTTCAAATGAAGTACTGAATCGGTGTGTATGAATACTTGACATTATATAGACAAGATAATACACAAGTATTAATCTTTGGAAACACACGGTCAGTTAAACATTAAAGCTCAATTATGAAAAACATTTAAAATCACACTTCTTAATTCATGAAATCTTTTGAGAACCAGAAGTGGTTTGAACATTTCAGAAAACGTTTTTCATGTTCGAAAGTTGTTCTTCTTTCAAACAATCAGAGATCTAGATTAAGAGATACTTACTTTTAAGCTCCCCCTCAAATCAAGATAATATGATTTAGGTCAGATAAGCTCCCCCTGGATATTTGCAAAATATCCTTATCTGAACATTCAAGAACGGGTCCTGATCTGTCATGTGATCAGAAGCCACAATCTTTTCCATTAAAGTTCGGGTTCTAAACTGAAGTGTTTAGAAGTCATTGTTCTTTAAACTTTGAAGAACGAGTCCTAGACTGATTTGTCTAGAAGTCAATCATCATGCTCCCCCTTTAAACTTTGGGTGCCTGCAACACAGTTTTAGCTTTTGGTACCCACTGGTATTTGAGTTCTGATGTGTTAGTTGCAGTTCGTATGGGGGTAACATAATAAGAACCATACCAGTAATTAACAAAATTCTTACTTACAAAGTCATGTGATCCACAGTAAGAACAATATATTTTCTTCTGAGCAATCCTGATAAGATGATTAGTAGAATAAAATGTATCAGAATTACCAAAAGAGTTACCTTTATGCACACTGTTCTTGTTGGCATTGGATGTGGATGCAAATGCTTTGTCTTTCTTTTTCTCTTCAGAAGAATCTTTAACTCTCCAGACCATCTGATTTTTCTTAGAATTCTTTCCAAGAGATTTAACGTAAAAATTTGTTGAACCATCAACAGATTTGTCATAAAATAGATTAGATGGTCTGATCTGATTTGAATTGACAATTTGTGATTTGACACTTTTCTTTTTCAAAACATTTTTCTCATGAATAGAGCTTGAAGCTGTTTTGAAAGAACAGACTGATTCTGTTGAGTTATCAACAGGTGATTGATTAATCACATCAACTAATACTTTTCAGATAAAATGTTTCTTTCAGATTTGGCCTTCTGTTCTTTTTGCACATCTGAAGATAGAACATATATTTTGTATGTGAGCTTAGATATCTCAGATTCAAAATGTAAACGTTCAAGCTCAAAATCTTTTTCCAAGTTCTTGTTCTTTTCTGAAATATCTTTGAAAATCCCAGTATTTCTCTTTTCACCATTTTTCTTTTTGAGCTCAAAAGACTTTTTCTTTTCTTTGAAAATTTGTCTTTCTTTTTCGAGAAAGTCTTGTAAAGTAGAAATTTGTTTGGGAAGTTCAGCTATTTTGTCTTCAAGAACTTGTCTTTCTTTCGCAAAAGTGTCTCTTTCAGTGATTACTATCTTTTCGAATTATGATACTTGCTTAGAAAGTTTTGAACATCTCAGCTCCAAATTCTTTTTCTCTTAGAGAGTTTTCTTGGAAAGTTCAGATGATTGTTGAGTAGAAGATGTCTTCACATTTGATCTATCTTTACCTGCTTGGAGGCTTGTTTTCAGTTCAACATTCTTCTTCTCCAGAGAGCAGATATCTGATCTTCAAAAGCCTTAAACTTTTGTTGAAGCTTAACTGATTCATCTTTCAGCTCAGATGATTTTTGTTCAGTCGTCTTCAGTTGGCTTTGAAGATTCGTAATTATGGACTCTTTGACCTTGATTACTTTCTCAAGAGCCTAAATGGCATATTCTTTTATTTTAATCATTTTCTCTCCATCTTTAATTTATGTCTCTTTTTCTCTAATTTCCTTCTCTCTTGCACTGATGATACCTGCAAAATCAGATTTAGCATTATTAGTACATTTTGCACAAACAGAAGTTTTATCAGAATTTGACAAATTTAACTTCAACTCCTGAATCTGTTTGACAAGGG
Organism: Arctium minus; assembly: GCA_954870635.1. Taxonomy (NCBI): domain Eukaryota; kingdom Viridiplantae; phylum Streptophyta; class Magnoliopsida; order Asterales; family Asteraceae; genus Arctium; species Arctium minus. The sequence continues at coordinate 152,854,745 of OX941081.1, forward strand.
CTGCATTCTGAATTCTCAGTTTGTGTCGTTCAGCCTCTATAACAGGTATCTCAGGCATGTATAAGATAGCAAGATCTCTCCCTGATAGTATTGTATTTCCTTTCTCATCTGTAATTGTCATCTTGAATGAAATATCAGCTTGAAATGAATGATCGTTCCCAAACAATCATAAATGTTGACTAAAAGTCAAAATTTAGATAAAAAAAATTTCTGAATTTTTTTTTCTATCTCTGGAACTCTCAAAGCACTGAAACTCGCAGATAGGCGTTTTATTATTTCGGAAAACTCTCAAGTAATGATTTGAGTATTTCAGAAAACTCTCAAGTCACACGAATTAGAATTCACAAACTAAATGAGTTTTGAACTTGTAGACCAAATGAGTTTGAAACTTGCAAATCAAATGGACTAGCAACACTAGAACTTGCAAATTAAATGTGTTTGAAACTTTAGAACTCGCAGACCATGTAACTTGAAATTCTCAGATCATGCAGATTTAAAACTCGCAAATCATATGAAAAGAAATTCGCAAGCCATATGGATTTAAAATCACAGATCACTTGATTTGAAATTCGCAGATGCTTGAACTGAAAATCTGCAAATCAAATGAATGTTAAACGCGCAGATCAAGTAAATATGAAACTCGCAAATGCTTGAACATGAAACTCGCAGGCTGTGGTTTGAGAGTTATCAGAACTCGTAGATCATTAAAGCATCAAACTCACAGACTGAATGGACTGATAACACTTGAATTTGGCGGAAAAAAAAATGATCTGGCGCAAATTGGAATATGTTGGCGCAAATTGGATGATGTTGGCGTAAAAGATGAATTGATGGCACAAATCAATCAAAACTTAGTTCAATCTCGAATTCACAGAATGAATTTCTGCATCGATTCTAACATGAATTCACAGATTTAATAAACTGAAATTCGCAAATTACATGTCCATGAACTTGCGTGTTCTTCATCTTCTTAGCGTGTTCTTCCTTGCTTTCACAGATTTAATTCAATCCTGCAATACGATTCTTGAAAAAGAACACTAGTATGCTTAAAATACAGATTAGAACAACTTTCTATCAATCCAAACTAGCTAAAATGGAAAATTACAGTGCAGTTTACAAATTCACAGTGATCGACATTTTTGACAACAAGACCCAAGATAAATCGAAATTACAATCTGATTTTGTGGTTAATCTGTGAAGTTGTGTGAATGTAATGTGTTTCGATACTGAAATCGATCACAACTTGATCATTTATTCATTCAATAAACACTTATCAAATGCGAATTTGATTCAATCAGTGAACAACCAAAAAGTCGACTGCGTGTTCTTGAAAATCTCCAGAATTCTTTCCAATCAAGTTCAATTCAACCTGCAATATTGATTAATCTATGAATTCATGTGAACTAGAATGAATCTATGATATAACACAAACCACATTTAATCATTTTTGAAAAAAAATCGTTCAACGGTGATGGATCTGAGAGTTCTTGAGGATTTCCAGAAAATCATTCCTTTTTCGATGTGATAATCTTTCTGAAAATGTTTGGTATAGCTCTTATACCAATTGAAAATGAATTTCCAGATCAAATCAAGCAATATCTCAATACAAGATTTGACAATCAAGAACTAGAGAGAGAATAGAGAGAGAAAGCGTATTCATATATCTAACAATACTGAATGTTTACAATGAAGGTTCCTACTTGGTTACAAAGCACTAAGCCTATTTATATCCACATGCTTAAAACACAATAGAAACTCTCTAAGACTTATGTTGACTTTTCACTCTTTGACTTACATTGCTTTTGACTATTCTACACTTAAATCTTGGATACAATAATACACTAACACCAAGGACGGGGTGAAAGTGGATCTGGCGAAGATAGAAGCGATGATGAATTGGGAGACACCGACGAGCCCAATGGAGATAAGGAGTTTCTTGGGATTGTCCGGTTACTACCGACGGTTTATTCAGGACTTTTCGAAGATCGTAACTCCACTCACGACTTTGACAAAGAAGAACGTTAAGTTCTTATGGACCGAGACGCAAGAGAAGACATTCCGGAATCTTCAACAAAAGTTATGCGAGGCACCAATCTTATCCTTACCCGAAGGATCCGAAGATTTTGTGGTTTATAGTGATGCTTCTAAGCTTGGGCTTGGGTGTGTTTTGATGCAACTGGGAAAAGTGATAACGTATGCATCGCGTCAACTCAAGGATCACTAGAAGAATTATCCTACGCACGACTTGGAGCTAGCAGCAGTAGTGTTCTCTTTGAAGCTATGGCGACACTACCTCTATGGGACGAAGTGTACATTATTCACCGATCACAAAAGTTTGAAGTACATCTTCGACCAAAAGGACCTCAACATACGGCAACATCGGTGGTTAGAGCTTTTGAAGGATTACGATTGTGAGTTGCTTTACCACCCCGGTAAAGCCAACGTAGTGGCAGACGCTTTGAGCTGGAAGAATTACGGGAGCGAAGTCAAGGTAACTTTAAATAGAATCGACGTAACCTCGAGCTTAGTGGAGGACATTAAGCGCAGCCAAGTGGAGGCACTTCGAGAGGTAAACCTTAAAGATGAGATCATGGTAAAGCAACGGGAAACATTAACGGAGGATAGTCGTGGCCTTAAGCTTTTCCAAGGGAGAATCTGGGTGCCGAAGATTGGAGGGATCCGCGGGTTGCTATTGGTGGAGGCTTACAAGTCTAAGTACTCCATACATCCCGGTAGTACCAAGATGTATAGGGATATGAAACTTCATTATTGGTGGCCGGTAATGAAGCTCGACGTGGCCAATTACGTGGAAAGATGCGTCACTTGCCTTCAAGTCAAAGCGGAACATCAAAGCCTTATGGGAGCTTGCAGCCATTGGTCATTCCGGAATGGAAGTAGGAGCACATTACAATAGACTTCGTCACCAAGCTACCGAAGACTTTGAAGGGGCACGAAACTATTTGGATAGTGGTGGATAGACTCACCAAGAGTGCGCACTTCCTAGCAATGCGGGAGACTTTGCCGATGGACAAACTAGCTAAGCTCTACATTGATGAAGTAGTGTCACGACACGGTGTTCCACTATCCATAGTTTCAGATCGGGATAGTAGGTTTACATCCAAGTTTTGGGATGGATTACAAAGGGAGTTAGGTACGAAAGTCAAATTGAGCACGACCTACCATCCCCAAACCAACGGGCAAAGCGAAAGGACGATTCAGACACTCGAGGACATGTTGCGATCATGTGTCATAGACTTTGGAGGGAATTGGGACTCGCACTTGCCGTTAGTGGAATTTTCGTACAATAACAGTTTTCATTCGAGCATTGGGATGGCACCGTACGAAGCACTTTACGGGCAAAAATATAGGACGTCGGTATGTTGGCTTAAGGCGGGAGAGAAACAATTTGCGGGACCGAAAATCGTCCAAGCAACGGCGGACAAGGTTAAAGGAATTCGGGAATGTTTGAAAGCGGCACAAGATCGCCAAAAGAGCTATGCGGATAAGAAGAGAAGACCGGTCGAGTTCCTGGTGGGGGAACGAGTTATGTTGAAAGTGTCACCATGGAAGGGGATCATCCGTTTCGGGAAACGCGGGAAGCTTAGCCCTCGCTTCTTTGGACCCTTCACTATTTTGGAAAGAATCGGGCATCAAGCTTACAGACTGGATTTGCCACCAGAAATGGACGGGATTCACCCTACCTTTCACGTATGCTACCTTCGTAAATGCCTGGCGGAAGAAGAGAGCGTGATACCGTTGACAGAAATTCGGGTGGACAACGAAAACCGATGTGTGGAAGAACCGGAAGCCATATTGGAATCAATGACAAAGCAATTGCAACACAAGGAAGTGACTATGGTAAAGGTTCAACGGAAACACCACCGGGGTACGAACGTGACGTGGGAGTCGAAAGAGGGCATGAAAAGGAGATACCCTCATCTATTTGAATAGTCGTGATTTCGGGGACGGAATTCTTATTAGGTGGGGAGGATTGTAACACTCTAATTTTGGTTTAAGGGAAAATCTGCAAGAAACAGTGCCCCACGCGGGTTGCCGCGCGGAGCACTGTTCACGTGAAAGACCAGCGGATGGCGCGAGTTACTGCGCGGTTCAACCCGTGCCACAAGCCACGCGGGTCTCCTGACGATTTTTATTGAGTTTTCAGCCCCCATTCTCTTCATTTCTCAAACCCCTCTTTCTCTCAAACACTCTCTTCATTTACTACTCTCCAAAACCAAACCATAACTCTTCTAACCACCAATCTACCACATTTATTGCAAGAATCAAGATTCCTCAACCAAAGATTTCAACCTAGGATTTCAAGCTTCATGATCATCTTCCTCCTCCATCCATTCCTAGGGTTTCTCCCAAGTTTCTAGGGTTTGCTATAAAACCTAGTTAGTGAGTTTTCTTTACTAAAATCTTTAAATGAGATACATATCTTGAATGCTTACTTGTATTATTTCATATACATGTACAAATCTGATCACCTGATAAGTTTGACCTAACTACTAGTTATATGATATTTGGGGGTTTTGGCTATTGATTCACATGTGGGATTGTTGAGTTGATTTATATTGTTATTATTGGGTATGATGGCGTTATTTCATGGAATTTGTGAAGATTATTGTTGAACATACATGTTTGGGTGTTTTAGACTTAACATGGGATTGAAATCATGAATAGTATGTATATGTATCTTGTTGATGCGGGATATGTATAGAGATGAATAATATGTATATGTATCTTGTTGATGCGGGATATCTATAGAGATGAATAGTATATATATGTATCTTGTTGATGCGGGATATGTATAAGAGGTGAATATATATATATATATGTATGTTGGATGAACCGTGAGTATGTGCCAGGAGGATGTAGTCTTAGCTGCCACCGGGACGGTGTGCCGGGCCTTTGGGATGTTGTTATGCGGACTTATCAATGTAAAACTTTGCCAACTTGTCTATGGGTAGCGTCCCGCGCATGGTCAAGAAATGAGCACTCTTGGTCAACCGGTCAACTATTACCCAAATGGTGTCGTGACCTCGAAGAGTTTTGGGCAACTTGGTCACGAAGTCCATGGTAATATGCTCCCACTTCCATTCGGGAATCTCTAAGGATTGAAGGCTCCCATACGGTCGTTGATGCTCGACTTTCACTTGTAAACACGTCACACAAAGCTCTACGTAACGCGCCACATCAAGTTTCATTACCGGCCACCAATAATGTAGCTTCAAGTCCCGATACAGTTTTGTACTCCCCAGATGGATGGAGTACTTGAACTTATAGGCGTCCTCAAGAAGTAGTTCCCAATTACCCCCAACTTTGGCCACCCAAATACGACCGTCGAACAATTTCACTCCCCGGTTATCTTCCGTTAAGAGCAAATGTTGCTTCGTCATGAATTATTCCTTGAGATTCTCCTCCAACAAGGCCTCTACTTGAGATTCCTTGATTCTCTCAATAAGGCATGACACTAGCTCGATTTTCAAAAGGGTAGCCCGAATACTTCCGCTATAGTCCTTCTGACTCAACGCATCGGCCACCACATTTGCCTTACCGGGGTGGTAAAGCAATTCGCAATCATAATCTTTAAGTAATTCGAGCCACCTTATTTGCCTCATGTTTAATTCTTTTTGATCAAAGATGTATTTCAAACTCTTATGATCCGTGTAGAGCGTACATTTCGTGGCGTAGAGGTAATGTCGCCAAAGCTTCAAGGCGAACACCACCGCCGCTAACTCCAGATCATGAGTAGTATAGTTCTTCTCGTGAACCTTGAGTTGCCTTGATGCGTAAGCGATTACTTTGACTCTTTGCATCAATACACAACCCAATCCCATTTTGAAACGTCGCTATAGACCACAAAGTCTTCCGATCCTTCGGGTATTGACAAAATTGGAGCTTCACACAACTTCTTTTGCAAAGTCCGGAACGCTTTCTCTTGTGCTTCGGTCCAAACAAACTTCACATTCTTTCGAATCAAAGCCGTCATGGAAGAAGCGATCTTGGAGAAGTCTTGGATGAATCTCCGATAGTAGCCCGTCAAACCCAAGAAACTTCGGATCTCCGACGGACTCTTAGGAGGTTCCCAATTCATCATAGCTTCAATCTTGGAGGGGTCCACCTTCACTTCGTCTCTAGTGACAACGTGACCCAAGATTTAACTTCTTCAAGCCAAAAGTCGCACTTGGAAAATTCGGCATACAACCTTTCTTTTCTCAACACTTCCAGAACTTCACGAAGGTGTTGCTCATGTTCTGACTCGTTCTTGGAATACACAAGTATGTCATCAATGAATACAATGATCGACTTGTCGATAAATGGTTGACACACTCTATTCATCAAATCCATAAACACTGCCGATGCGTTAGTCAAACCAAACGGCATCACGAGAAATTCGTAATGACCGTAACGCGTTCTAAAGGCCGTCTTCGGGACATCTTCTCCTCTTACCTTCACTTGGTGATATCGCGAATGCAAATCGATCTTTAAGAAACACCCCGCTCCTTGGAGTTGATCGAACAAGTCGTCGATCCTCGGAAACGGGTACTTGTTCTTCACCGTTGCCTTATTCAATTCACGGTAATCGATGCACATTCTCATCGTGTCATCCTTCTTCTTTACAAACAAGACCGGAGCTCCCCAAGGTGACGAGCTTGGTCTTATGAAACCTTTCTCCAAAAGCTCTTGGAGTTAAGCCATCATCTCTTGCATCTCCGATGGCGCCAACCGGTAAGGGGATCGAGCAATAGGAGCCGCCACCGGCACCAGATCAATACAGAACTCTACTTGACGGTCGGGTGGTAACCCGGGCAAGTCATCCGGAAAGACGTCGGGAAACTCACGCACCACCTTCATGTCTTCAAGTTTCTTCTTCTCGAGCTTGGCGTCGATCACGTATGCTAGGAAAGATGAGCATTCTTTCACTAAGCATTTGCGTGCCTTAGCCATGGTGATGATCGCCACATCACCCTTCCTCTTCTCACCATAAATGACAACAACATCACCACTAGGATTGGGGAGTCGGATTAGCTTCTTGGAGCATACGATTTCGGCATGATTGTTTTCCAACCAATCCATGCCAACTACCACATCAAAACCACCAATAACAATTGGCATCAAGTTGATCGAGAATTCCTTCTCTTCAATTCCGAGAGTACAATCCTTCAAGACATCATGAATTAACACTTGATTACCATTCGCTATCTCGACCGCTAAAGCATTCTCTAGACTATTAGTGGGCATGGCAAGCTTTTCACGAAACGAATCAGATATAAAAGAGAAAGTGGCACCCGAATTGAAAAGTACACGAGCAGGTACGGAGTTTAGGAGAAACGTACCCGATACCATGTAAGTGGATGCCTTAGCCTCATCGGCCGTCATCTGAAAGGGTCGACCTGGAACCCTAGGTGGGTTCTCTCTCTTCTCAGGCATATTACCCGGTTTGAGCTTCAAGCAATCCCTCATCACGTGCCCCGGTGTTTTGCACTCGAAACAGATAATCCCTCTTATCGGACAGTCCCTGGTGGGGTGATAAGATTTCCCACACTTGGTACAGGGGTGGGGAGTGGTGTTACAGTTGCCATGGTACTTGGTTCGACATTTCTGGAACCATCTAACTTCTTGGCGATTGTCGAAATTTCGATTTCCGGCAAAAGGTCGATTCCTCCTAGGAGGTCCAGAATTGCCTTCCCACTTACGTTTCTCCACCACCTCAATAGATTTCTCCACCTTGTCTCTAGCATAGACCTCTTCCATGAGTTGCGCCTCTTCTATGGTCTCACGAAGATTAGTGGCCTTAGAGCTGCGGACCCTAGACATCATATCCGCCGGTAGGCCCTTGAGGTAGGCATTTATCTTCTCTTTCTCCGTTGGGGCCACATGCCCCACTAACCCCAATTTTCCATGAATTGACGGGTGTATTCCCTCACCGTAAAGTTTCCCTTCTTGAGAGATCGAAACTCATCTTCAATACGGTCCAAGGCCCTCTCATTGCAGAATTCTTCCAAAATCTTCTTCTTGAACTCGACCCAAGTTAGTGGGCCAGAATAGTAGGAGAGAGGGTGGACCTGGTGACATTCCACCAGGTGAGTGTCGTGTCCCGAAACATTTAGGAACCGAACTTCATCCTCTGATCCTCCCCGCACTCAGACGAGTCGAATGCCTATTCGATCCTCTGAATCCACTTCATGCAGGCAACTGGATCTTCAGAACCGGAGAACTCCGGTGGTTTACAACATAGAAAGGACTTGTACGAGCAAGCTCTCTTGCCTTGCCTCACATCAACAGTTATTAGTTCCTCAGTTCGGTTCACATGACCCGTACCATCGGATCCAATCACTTCAATATTCTCCGCAACTGTCTCATTTCTCCGATTGCTCACATCCCGATCCTCGATCACCTTCAAAAGGAACTCTTGCTGTTTGGACATGGCTTCATTCATCATCAACATCATATTGGCCATCATCTCGGATTGGGGAGTTACATACCGAATAACCGGGTTGGACGAATCCAGGTCCACCCGTGGAACGATCTCAGGCCCTCAGCCTAGCAATGGTTGGGCAGATGGGCGTATAGCAGCCTCAACCCTCTCCTGTTGATCAGTCGTTGAAGTGATCGCCTCCCCACCATCCACACGTGTACGCGGTCTACCGCGCGTACTAACCATCCTTAATCTGCCACACACACATGAGAAGGGAGGTAAGAATAGGTTATACGAATAAAACACAAGGAAACATACTAATACATTCATTAATCATCGTAACGATAGTACATCAAACATGCTCACGTAACAATATATTCATAATAGCATTAGCTAAGTAAAATTATGAACATATTTTACACAAGAAGTCTCGTTACCGTCGTTATAATTTTTAATTAGTGCATTTCCGTCGACTTCTAAGACCGTTCTATCTTAGAAATTCTACCCAAACTCACCAATCATCACCTAACATACTCGGTCTAAGTCTAGACATCTTACATTCATGCCTAGTTCACTTAAACTAGAGCTCTGATACCAACTTGTAACACCCTAAAATTTAGAGTAAATTTAAAAACTGGAAATTTGGCAATATGACGTTCATAAATGGAGTAAACCACCCAAAAGAGGATAATGCAATAAAGCGTTTACAAAAACTTGCAGATGAATATAGTAATTGACAACGAACTAATCTAAATAACTTATATCTAGATTACAATGGTTGTCAACCCAAATCCCAAAATAATAAAGTTGCTTATAACGCCAATACTCTAAAAATATCTATCATCTCAAAAGTGACTCAAAAGTCCACGCTCGTCACTCAAACCTTCGGCAATCCACCGCTAAGGGAACCTGCTATACACATCATTTGAGAAAAAAATGTTAGGCTTAATGCGTAGTGAGAACGTACAGTTTGTATATAAAGATTTGGAAATAATTTTAGTTTGCAAGGATAATAAATCATTTTCATATAGATGAGTTGCATAAGAAATAACAACACAGAGTGACCTTTCGGTCAAATGGATACATCTTGCGATGACGGGGGAGACCCGAATTCCAAGGATCGTGGCGGAACACAAAAGTAAGCCACTTTCCGAGTTGTGAGCTCAATACTTGGAACCATGGCCACGAACAACGCCGGTCCGTACTCAGATGTGGGGGAGGGCACCCGAGGATCCAAGTCATACTCATTCACTAGGATTACATTTACGACCCATGGCTAGTAACCGGTCCCACATAACCGTACCAAAATGCCTCCGAGGACCCAATGTCTCAACTAGTTACAAAGGGAAAAAAATATCCCAAACAAAGTCGACTCAATACCTATGGATCCATTAGTAATAGTCTAGACTTGTCACAATTTCATTTGTGACCAACTATAATCAAACATATAGTTATTAGTAATAATTATTTTCCAAAGGCATTTATTTGAATAAACTATATCAAATAGAATCCAAGCATTTTCATTTGTAAATATGCACATAAAATTATTTTACACTTCATAAGGTGAAACCCCTCATTTTAGTTGAAAAATGATAGAAATCCCTAAATCTCCAAAATACAAAGTTAGGTCAAAGTTATTCAAACATAAATATAAACAAGGAGAAGTTTAGGAGTTCCAAAATGTTATGTTTTGACATGTATAAAGTTTAAGAAAGGGGTATGAACTCACCAAGTGGGTTTTTGATGAAAACTAAAACCCTAGTTGATTTCTTGAAGAAGATGACAATGGAGATGATGGTTTTATACTTCAAGCTTGACTCCTTGGATGATGCACCTAACTCTTAGCAATAAATGAGGTATATAGGGTTTGGTGAAACCCTAATTTCGGTTCTTGAAGAGGGAGGGATTTTGAGAGAGTAGAAAAAGAGGTAGATGAGAATAAATGAAGAAAAAGGGGAGAACCCGTCATTAAGACATGCAGGTGTTTTCTCGCGGCTTTGGCCGCGACATGAAGCCGCGACGTAGCCCGCACGTGTCTACGGGGTGGAGAACAAACAGTGAGTTACGCGGCTTTGGCCGCGACATAAGGCCGCCGCGTAGCCCGCGTAAGTCACTGAGTTTTACTTTCCAAAACTAAATCTTAACATTCAAGCTTGGCTATTTCGCACGATGCATACGATTAACGGTAAACGCAAAAATAACTATGATTCAAAAGAAAATAAGGAAGGCTAGAAGTCTTAATCTCGGAGATTATGCAATGAAAATTCGAGGTGTTACATAAACCAACTATAAAAGTAATTAAATAATAATCCTAATAATAATTAAAACTAACAATAATTATCCTAAGTTAAAATAATTAAAATAAGGAAGGAAATCAATCAGCTCAAAATAATTCAACGTGCAACAAGACTTGTACCGAGACTTAACTCTCGGTGAAACTCTCGGTAGCTTCTGTTTGCCTCTTTTCCGATTCCAATTTCTGAGCCACTTTTGAGCTCGTTTTCTTCTTTTCCAATTATTTTCGAAAATCCTTATTACCTCTCGAATTCTCCCTGTATCAGAAAGAATGGGACATCTGTAAACATAATTGTGAGCCTGTAGAGAAAACCTGAATGAGAATAACTCAAATGAGAAAACTCAAAACAAACAAATAAATCCTATAAACATATCAATGAAATCATGTAAATATAATTTTATAAATTTGAGTTAGGTTTTGGGACAAACTCTGAATGAGTGAGTGAGTGTCCTGAGAGAATGAGAGAACTCGCCGTTGGGCAGAAGGTGAGAGGCGATGGAAGAAGCTGTGAGGTGGTGATGACTTCTTTTTTTTGAATTTTAACAATGAATGACCACTATTAAAGCATCTGTTTTTTTCATATGGGTTTTATTATCAGTTGGGCATTTAAAATTTTGAGTTTTTTTTTTCCCAAATATTTTATTGGCTAGAGTTTTAACTTGTAAAAATGGGTAGGTATCCCATTTAATTTCTAGATTTTTTATTTTTCATTAATAAATTTTTATTGTGGGAGTTCCGTCTCATTTTCCGAAAAAATAAATAAAAAATATTCGACTAATGGCAAACCCTTTAAACTTATATTTGTTTAAAAAAGATGTTTGGTAGCATGGGTGGGAAGCAAAGAAGAGTGAAAAATAAGTACTTATGCACTTAACGTTTGGTAAGCAACTACTTAATTATTAAGTCTTGAACATGTAACACATTTATCCTGACAAATAAAAGAGGTTTTATTATGTTATTATATTAACATTTTCAACCAAATTCGTAATTTTGAAATTTGAACTGAATGATCTTTGGCCCGTCTCTCTCTCTCTCTCTCTCACCAAACCAATTTGTCAGCAAAACAATGAAACACACACATATAATTCACATCAATGGGCGTCGTAATAATTTATAATTCACATCATAACACAAAATTAACATTACGAGTTTTGTTTTTAATATAAAAAAAATGGATTACGTAAAGATACAAAATGCTTTTTAATTCCTTAATATTAAATAATTATATATTAAAGTGTTCAAAAATTTGAAAAATGTTCTAAAAAACCTGTTACAACGTCTAAAAATGTATTATAAATTTATTCTAACACTTTTAGATACAACAAATTTTTTTTTTGGTCTTATAAACTTATTGTAATACTTTTAGATAGAACAATTTTTTTTGTTTGGTCCTATAAACTTAGGTCCCATAAAACACTCTATTAGAACGCTTAATTATTTTCAATGTTCTAAGTGGCGTGGCGGTGAGACCAAACCTTATGCCTTAGGAGCTACGACGAAGCCATAACGTTTGAAGGTGTAACTTATAGCGTCAAATTTCTAATTCATATATAATAATATATATAAAAACATATGTTTTATGTTGTTACTTAAGGAGTCAATATTAATAAGCAGGTTAAATTAGGTTATATATTAAAAATTAGCACACAAGCCTTGGCGCGCCATGACGCTTTGCGACGAGTTTTTTAGAACAGTTGTTAATTTAGGGGTCATATAAACTCAATTTTATTGTAATGGCTTCATGATTGTGATTCACCCGTGCTGCATCGCACGGGTAAACAACTTGTATATATATATATATATATATATATATATATATATATATATATATTTCTTTCAGTTGTAACTTGTATTTTTATAATTTGCCTAATACAATCTATGAACATAAATTGTACTTTTTTTGGTGCTAAAATACCATATTTTTATTCAATGATATCTCGAATGTTCTAACCTATTAAAACTAAAAAAAATATAATGGTCCGTTTACTTAAATGTTTAACCGGTAAGTGCTTACCGGTAAAAATTAACACTTTCACTTCCTTCTCGCATAAGATTCTAGTTCATTTAAACGGCATCGTATGCAACAATATACCTTGCAAGTGCTTACCCGGTAAGACTTGTCGCCCACACTTACCGGGTAAGACTTTCGGCTCTTACCATCGTTCTTACCGGGTAAGATTATTGGTACTTGTAATGTTTATCCGGTAAAGTAAGTGACTTGGTAAGAGCTTATCGGGTAAGCGTTTGTTAAACGACCCCTAAGTCTAACTATTATCTATATCAAAAGTTTTTTTTTTAGACTCGTAGGTATAAGAGACATGAGGTTAAAGTGAGAGCCAAAAAAGGGATCGTTTATAAAAAAAAGTTATTCGTCAAATTTATCTGCTTATCAATTTGTAGTAAATTTAGAATAGCATCTCTAAGGTATTCTAAAAAAAACTTAAAAACGGAAAGGTGGCCTATGTTCGAGGTAGAGTTTTATTATAAAAACAAACATGTTAAAATATTAGTATATATTTGGTTGGTTGATTTTTTGTCTTTATACAAACATAAGTCTAGATAATAAATTTCTTCTAAACCATATAAAAAACATCAAAAGTTAAGCTGAAAACTTAAAAAAAAAAAGACATTGATGGGACTTAAAATTGCATAATACAATTACGTTTTTATTAAGTAACATAGTCTCGTTTACCTTATGTAGAGTATAATTTAGTTACCACAACATTATGTCATGACCATTCAATTCGATTCACCTTTTTTTAAGAGTGGGTATCTGGATCCGCTTATTTGCACAAATTAATATTCGGTCAACCTCGAATGGGCTATTATTTCTATATATAGATAGAGCTTAATGAACCATACAAATATAAAAGAAATTTGAGTATCAAGACTCATTAAACTCTAAAATCTAACATCAAGGAGGCATTATAGCTTAAAAGGGAGACAAAAAGAAAATTATTTAGGAAATCACTTATTTTAACCAACAATTAATCAATCATTTACTTCGTTGGTTTAAATGCATTATGATCCAAAAGCTAAAGCTCACAACCAATGTTGTGTTCTATAGTATAAATGGCCAACAATCACAATTGAGAATCAAAAAGCAAACATGACCAGGAAGTTGTTCCTACACAAATTTGGCTTACAAAACCTTCTAATGTTTTATTTCTACTCTACAACTTAAGTTGATCGGTTTTCATCTTCATCTTCAATCGCAAAAGTTCACCATACCAAATGTGTGCACACTGATGCATTACACAGGGGCCAACTCAAATAAGTTGCCAATGTATGTTCTTTTAAGTTGGCTTAATTTTAAAACCACCCAACCCTTGATTTCAACAATAATTTGAAATCAAATTATTTCTTTTCCTTAACCTATTTTGGATTCCAAAAGCTTTCAACTTGAAAATTTTGTACACCCCGAAAGCCTACACATCTGGTTGCAGGCAGTACGCAGGTTCCCTACCATCTTTTCATATTCACTGCTTTGATCCCATTAAGATTTAAGATTGCTAAATTGATTCACTTGGATTTGATGCTTCAAACTCGCTCATCTGAGTATCAATTTCACCAAGTATAGTGGCATTGGTTCCTCAACCTATCTCATCCAACATCCAAAATAAGCTCAATCTTTCTTGACTGTTCAATCCACAACTGCAAAAGATCAGCTCACAATCTTTAAATAATCATATAATCACCCCAAAATAAATGTCCAAAATAGAAACAACACCCAATGTTAGAAATGTGTAAGGATTACACCCTTTAATTAACTAAATAACATATTTATCCTTATTAATAGAGCGAGTAATGAACTTCTTCAAAGGGTAGAAAAGGAACACAGGCTCATAATCAAACACAAATACATTTGTTTGTAGATGATGATTGATTGAATACTTCCGAACTATTTTTGTTATATTTAACCTGTTTGGCAAAAGTTATCTAAGATCCAAAACACGCCATTAAATGACAAATAAGAGATCATCATTTATGCAACTCCAAATAATATATAAATCTAAATGTTCACAACTAAAAATAAAGATAGAAGCCTACTTTAGGATACCTGGGTTCTATGCTAACATGTTTGGTTGGTTTTCAGCAGGCACCACCAAGACTTTCATTCGGCTTGCTTTTGTCAAGGATAATGAAAAGGCTGAAGAAGATACTAATGTCATAATTAGTTAAATTAGAACAGAATAATAGATCTTTTGAGTGTGACTGTGTACCGGAAATAAATTGACTCGAAAACACCCTGCAATACACACCGCAACATAATCCAACATAAACAAACTTTAACTTTTAATTATAAGAAACATAAGCGGACGCCTCTGTAAATCAATGTGGTAACTTTTGTAAATCGATTGAGCAAACAGACTCAAAATCTATTCTGTAAATTGAAACATGGAGTATGTAAAATCGATTGAGAGGAGCAACTAGAATCAAAATCAATTGAGAGGAAAAGACATGAATCAAAATCGACATACATAATCAAAATCGATTGAGAGAGAAAACAACAATCGAAATCGATTGAGATGAGGAAAATCAAAGAAACCCTAAATCGAGAGTATGAATGGTATACCTGCAAAACCGATTTGTGTCTTTGTGGAGAGGATCGAGAGGAGAAGAGTAGAAGGGATGAGATAAGAAGGCTTCATATTTGATATTCACCCTGAATCGTTCTGAAGCGTCGTCTTGAAAATAGAGTAGTCTGAAACGTCTCCTTGGATGAAGCGCATGATTGATGAGGTTTGTAGGCTGTGAGAGATTTTATGCATCGTTGGAGTTGTACGTTAGGCCGATAAAGTTGTGTTTAAGAGATTTTAAGAGATTGTGCATTAAACAGCAGTACATTGTGCAATAAAAAGTGTTTTTAAGAGATTTTGAAATCTAGTTTATAAGATAGTATAGATATGGTGATACCCAACAAAATAATACAGTGACATCTTTCAGAAGCAAAATCTTTTCCTTTTATGATGGAACCAATGAAGCAACGACCAGTACCACCGTATGAACCTACGTATGTCCACCCCTATATAAGATTAATTATAGTTTCATGATTTCTCATATTTATCTATTTAAACATTCATTATCATTATAAAAAAACCAAAATTGGTATATATATATATATATATGTATATTTTGTGCTCATGAAGGTTCATCTGCAATGACTCCAAATATTTGTGGTTGTTCGAGGGATTAGTCGATGCAAATAAGTTGACTCGGAAACCCATGGTTATCCAAAAATAAAAAAATAGTATATTTTTTAGGATGAAGGAGGTAGATTTTTTTTAAATTTAAAAAATAGCATTTATAGTAGCAATTAAAAAGAAAAAGGCAAAAGGGCGAAAAAAGGAGGTAAATAAACAAGAGAGTTAAAACTAAAAGGCGGTTATTTTTGAGTCTAGGCTGTTTTATAAAAGAAACGGTGAAAATCCCACAGTTTTCCCGTTTTCCGTCCGTCCAACCAACCCACCCAATAACCGTTGACCGTTAAATCTCCGGTCAGATGAACGGCCATCCTTCTTCCCCTCACTTCTCAGTCCCACTTTCCACATTACTCCGATGCTTTTTCATCCCTCCCACCCCGCCCTACCTTCCTTCCCTTGACAAATCCACCATCAACGCCGGCCGCCAGATCAATCCATGGACACTAACAACCACACCACACACAGTTCTCGCCACCACGCTGCAGGCGGAAGAGAAGACTGCTGGAGTGAAGCCGGCACCCAGACGTTGATTGAGTCATGGGGTGATCGATACCTTCAACTCAACCGTGGAAATCTCCGTCAGAAGGATTGGAAGGATGTGGCTCAAGCAGTTAACGCCAATCGTGACGAATTGAAGCCTCCAAGGACCGATGTCCAGTGTAAGAACCGAATCGATACGTTGAAGAAGAAGTACAAGCTCGAGAAATCGAAGCCGACGCCGTCGAAATGGCCGTTTTTTCATCGTCTTGATGATCTGATCGGAACTGCTAACAGCGTCACCAGGAAGAAAATCAGCACTCCGAAATCGGCATCTGTGACTCTGATGACTGCTAAATCGAATCCGAAACCGAATCTTAACCCTAACCCTAATTTCAAAGCTATTGCGTACTCTGGTGGATCGTCGTCTCACGACGAAAGTCTTAGCAGGATTGGAAGTCTGGAGATTGCAGAGGGAACGACGGCGTATAAGGAATTGGCGAGGGCGATTGTTAGGTTTGGGGAGGTTTATGAGAGGATGGAGAATTCAAAGCAGGAAGAGATGATGAAGTTAGAGAAGCAGAGAATGGAATTCACAAGAGAACTCGAGTTTCAGAGGTTGAATATGTTTATGGAAACTCAACTTGAGCTTGAGAAGATGAAGAAGAAGAAGAGGCCGTCCGTTAAAGCTTCGTTGAGTCCTGGTAAAAACACTAGTCCTGAAATCAATTGTTATCAAGTTTCGATTTCTGATGATATCTAGTCATCGGGGAAGCTCAAATTTTCACAGAAAAATACTGTCTTTGTGATCGGTGTTACTTTGCATTTCTTGGTTACTTCTAAAGTAGGGGAAACAATTTAGTTTTTTTTACTTAAAAAGCTTTTTCTACTCCCTCGTGACGACCACAAACAGCTAACGAGATGAAGCCCCAAATTAGCCTTTCAAATTTGGTGATAATGAATATCATGGGTTTCTGTTGGGTAAAAAAAAATTATTTTGCTGCTTCAATGATGACCCAAAAATTCAAGATTAAGCAACTAGTTAGATCAAATATAATATCTATCTATATATATGTGTGTGTGTGCGTGCGTGCGTGTATATACATATATATATATATATATATAGATATGCGTAACCATGTTATGTGCTGCTAGACTGTTTGCTAGGTATGTACTAGAAATAACACCAAGATTTTAAAGGCAAGGTCAAAAGTTACAATAATCTGTATATTTAAACGATTTGGGGATATATGCAGAATCACTTGGTATGTAACGCTTTTAATCCGTTCTGAGACATTGGAAGCCTTAAGCTCGGTTCATGTGCAGCAACGTTTCCTTAGAAGCTTTGGTTTACAAGTTGCTATACTTTTGCTTTTTCTAGCGCCTTTTAGACCTTATACCTTTCTGTTGGGGCTTGGATGATATGCAAATGCTTCTATGTCTTTTAGCAGTTCATTTGCAGCCCAGTTAGTTGTGGTCGTGTTGGTGTATGAACCCTTGCTATATTTTGTCACTGAAGATGATTCATGTCAAACTTCTGTTTCATCCTATGGATGGTTGCATAAAATTTAGGGAACAAAGATGTTACAATAGATAATTACAAAACAAGATGGTTTTTGGTACTTCAAACTACCTCGATGGGTTTACCCATGGATCGTTCTAGCAATGTTGATGTTCAAAAGCTACTATAAGTTGTAAACAGGTTAGAATGTAAGTTTCAGAAGAGACGATCACAAGAATCTCATAGGAATTATTCCTGGTCCGTGAAGACTGCTTGCTTAAACTTTGTGATGACTAGAAACTGTACGATAACAAATCATACAAGTACTACAGGAAAGCAAATATACCCTTTGTGATATAAACATGATTATGGAAACTTGGAGAAATATATGTGCTTGGGTGAGAGGAAAGGGTCCTAGACTGGTCACTTATCTCTTGGATTTTTCATTTTTCATCGACTTTTGAACACACGCAAACCAATCTATCAGTTGCCATTTTTCTTTGCTTGAATGAGAGGCAGAGAATCTTTTATTTTCCTTGAATCTTGCACATTTTCTTTTTTCGGTTTCTTTATACTTTACCAACAGCTAATTACCACCCTGTAGTTCAAGATCTTGATATTAATTGGTGATAACTTGATAAGACCCCAGTCAATTTTCCAGTTTCAACAATGGCTCTATTATACTTGCTATTATATATTCCTTTCTGATAATTGGCCTAGGGAATAGATATTTTCTCGGATGTACTTTTTGATACAGTAAGTGCGGCATGTCACAGGAGGGTTATTTGGTTATCTTGAGGGAATGATCTCCACTTTGGACCTTAATCAACATGGCATAAAAGAATATATCTATTAGAGTGACTACGATATGTATCAATCAATGATGCTGCGTTCTTCCTTTCTCAAATGGTGAATCAAATTTTTTACTTATTGGGTTCCAAACCAAAGCTTGTGGGTTTTGTTCTTGTTTGATGAATGCTTCACTTTTATGTCCTCAAAGTTGTTCATATCATCAGGAAATAAGTTCGATAAGCAAACCTACCACCTTCTCTTGATATTTGTGCGTTTTTTTTTATCTGATGCACGCTTTTGTCAATGTTAACTAGCTTTGGTGGTAATATATCTTAAACAGGAAAGAAGTCGGAGCTATGATGAAGGGCAGTTGTTAGAAGTCATGTAAAGACCTCACTCCAAAATGGGTATGTTTGCTGAATCTCATGAGTTATAGCATCTGTGTAACAAAGTTAATTTAGACAGCACGGTGATGCATGCTAATTAATTGTTGTCATATTTCCGTGTACATAATGCCTTTGTATTGAATAGTCATGTATTATCCTGTGTCAATACTTCTAAGTAAACTTATCTATCGTATATTACATACTGGAATCTCGTTTACCTATAATTGATCTGTTAGTGACACTAACTTTCTTAGTCTTTATATATGCTGGTGCCCTATCATGATCTCTGAATTACGTCCCATTTCATGTTTACATGAATAGGTCATCGATTAATTGTTAGGATGCATAATCACACACGATAGTAATTGCAGGTATTTACATGGAACAACTTGTGTACCATGATGTTGCTAAAAGAAATTATTTTATTTTATTAAGAAGAGAAGCAGACATAAATTTGGACCCACAAACCATTTGGGTTAGACTGACTTAAGCAACCAACAAGGGTTAATGCTGACTGAAAATGACTGTTTATAAAGTATTTTGTAATAATAAAAACAATTCAGGTAAGCAATATCTGAGTCGGTCAGTCAGAATCGTGTTTTACCGGGTAAGAGATAATCAGCACCATTGAATATCGAAGTTACAAAGGTAGATGAGAAGGGAGACCCCTTTCTTGCGCAATGTTCGTTAATAATTAAGTCATGAAAAGCAAGTCGAGTCAAGCCAAGCCATACCCCAAGTCACCATGAAGATGGTTTGTTTAGCCATGAACAGGGTGTTTTATTTTATTTTATATATATATATATATATACTTTATATAGCCCACTCCACTCCTCTCATTCTTAATGCTTTTTCACCCCAACATTCTTTTTTCCTTTTCTTAAATAATTCTATTTAGGTTCTTGTAGTACTCCATAAAAGGAATAACAAATACAATTTAACGGTTAGAATGGGTTACTACTGATTTCTTTCTAGTTTAGGGGTAATTTACCTGGTGCTTATTCGTTAGTTAGATGTCAGTTACGTGTGAGCATGACATGGAACCAGGAGTCTTACCTGGTACCAGACATAGCAAGAACTGAGAATTTTACACGGTGAATGAGGGAGAACTCTTAACCCGATAAGAAAAAACATTTACCAACAATCCATTTTGATGCCTGAGAATGTTAACCAATAAGTGAATGCGATAACTCTTGTTGGTAAGTATTAGGTAAACAACCCATAAGTGACACTCGGTAAGTGTTTATCCAATAAACATTTGGTAAACGGTTTCTTAGACTTCTCCTCCTCCTTATTTTAATTGATGGATTGTTATTAAAAAGGAAGGTAATAAAACAAAACAAAACTAAGCATGTCATGATATTAATCGGGAAAAAAAGATTATTTTCCAAGAACTTCAGTTAAACGTTAACCACAAGGGTTGTGGCGTAATGGTTAAGCCTCTGGGAGATGTGGTGGAATATCTCATCTGTCCAAAGTTCGAATCCAGACGTACACAACAATTGTGGCCACTGATGTTTAATCAGGGTTGTTGTCTTACAATCATAATTTGTCAAGTGATTTGTATAGGCATAGCCTAGGACACCCTTCCCAAAAAAAAACCTTCAGTTAAACATTTTTTATAAAAATAATTATACATACGTATAATATTTCAAATACTGGGTTGGGTTCCGGTGAGAAGGGAAGTTATGATGAGAAGCGTAAGAAGGGATCTCCACCCTTGAATGCACATTAGGATGAGATGCACTGCTAGTGACAATGTTTAAAAAGGCGTGCCATGGAGTACGCCATGGCACGATATGGCGCTAGACGCGTCTTCGCCGTTACGAAATGACCCATAATGTTTCTGTAAGGCGTTGCTCACGCCATGACGCTTTAAGGCGCGCTGCAGCATGCGTTTTTTCTAAGATGTGTTTTTTTTTTCAAAAAATATATTTTTTTATTTTGTGTTTTTACATTTTTAACTTTAAATTTAACACTTTTATAGATTTATCTAAATCACATTACTCACAGTTCACGAAGTCATAAACGTTATGAATTCACGATTAAAATGAAGTTGTAAAATTATATTTCTAAGTTCTGTTTTAAATATTCAATCAAAAACTATTTTTATACTAATAATTTAAATGATTTTTCTTCTTTCAATACGAATGTACATTCTTTAATATCATTATTTGATTAGAATAATATATATATATAACATATACGTATGTATATAATTTTGAATATGACATATAAATTTGTCGCCTTATGTCACGCCTTGAAAAACGTTGCGTCCTCGCCGTGGCATGTAAGGCTTAAGGTTTGACCTTGCCGCCACGCCACGTCTCACACCATTTTGAACACCATTTTGAACCTTGGCTAGTGGTGTGCAGAAATTCAGATCCAATTAAAACCGACCGATTCAATTGGAATCGACTGATGATGATTGGATATCCAATTGTAATTGGATCGGATCGGTCGGTTCTTGGATGACAGTCTAGAACCGCACAAAACCGACCGAACCGATCCGATTATCCATCCAATTATCACCCAACTACCCATTTGATTAATAATCTTTTTAGAGGACAATTAATAATTTATTTATTTAATTATACATATATATAGTAATATAATAAAACAATTAATTCTCCATTGGATGTCGGATGAATCCAATCCGATTAAATCCGATTAATATTGGTTGGATTGGATCCAATCCAATTCAATGGATATCCAATAAGAATATCTAATGGATGGAACCGAACCAGTCCAATCATCCATTGGATTTGAACATCCAATGGATGATTGGATCGGTTCGGTTCCTCTCACATCCATTGGATGTCAATCGATGAACAACCCTATGCACTGCGATGTACCGAATCCAATTCTTGTATCAAGCGTTATTCATGAGTAGGTTTGAGATTAAAAGTGATCAAGGGTCCAGATCTTTTCTTACACTTCTCACCTTAACTCTTATTCTTATACGATCATTCGCCTTCAAATACTTGTATAAATGTTTTAAATATGTTATCTTAACACCAATTAAATATTGTACACACAATTACATATAGGAAAAGTCATGTTAATATTACCAAAATCATTATAATAAAATACTACGTTTTCGTATGTCGAATTTTTTTATAATTATGAAGGCTATGTTTGGAAAACTAGCTGATAAGCTAGCTGGTAGCTGATAAGCTAGCTGATGAAAAAGTCACGTTTGGCAAAAACTAGCTGATAAGCTAGCTGACAAATGTAAAATGACCAAAAAGGACATGTTCAAAAATTGTTGAAATTTAACATTATATAATTAAACAAATAATGTTTAACATTACTCTATTCTAACATTATATAATTAAAATAAAATACTAACATATTTTAACATTATATAATTAAAATAAAGCACTAACATATTTACAAAATCATATAATTAAAATAAACCAACAACACATGAAATCACATTAAAATCCGTAGCAACAAAAACAATAAGGTCTTTTAACATCATATTTAAAATAACTAGCAATACAAAACAATAACAACCTACTAACACATTTCAGTTACTTAGGTCTAAAAGACATTATTTGCATTCCATATCATATTTGCAATGTTGTTACGAATTTCTCGCATCTCATTGCTTGACCCTCGCATGTTACCTTGATTAGAACTCGTTTCGCCATCTAACTCTTCCATAGGTATGTAATCACGATGATGTTGAACAACATTGAAAACCATATCTTCTGCGTCATTCCTTCTAATATAATTATGAAGAGCAAATGTTGCCATTATAACATCAATTTGTGTTGTCTCGCTAAACCTTGGCATTCTATTCAGTATTTTCCATCTCTTCTTTAAAACTCCAAATGATCGTTCAATACAACTCCGAAGAGATGAATGTACAAGGTTGAAAGCCTCTTCAACATTAGTTGGAAACACATGTTCAAATTGTGATTGGTGATATCTAATACTAGAATACGGTGCTAGATATCCTTTGTCTACTATGTAATATTTTCCTACGAGGAAGAGAACAAATTTCATGAGGTTATTAACGCATAAATTACAAAAGAATGTCAAATTAGTTGTACCTTCTGGTGGCTTAGGAAAATTCATAGATGGTGTCTCAATTGCATGAATAAAGACTCGGGTATCATGTGCAGATCCTTCCCATCCAACGGATATGAACGTAAAACACATGTCCAAGTCACATACGGCTATTACATTGAAGGTGGGAACTCCTTTTCTTCCCCTATATCTCATTTGGTCTGCGACTGGAATACAAACATCTATATGAGTACCATCAATGCACCCGATGCAGTCCTGTAAACAAAGTTGATTGAATTACTATTTATGAACTTGAGGTAATCATAGTTGATATATAAATAAGCATTTACCTTGAAGTAAGGCATGTACCTACTGTCATTTTCAATATGTGGTGGTATGCCTTGAAATGTTGAATCTTTCGGTCTAATATAGTCACGTGTAAGGCCCATGAATCCTCTGCTCCGTTTGCATATGGATTCCAACACATCATGAAAAGCTCGACTGATTGTTTCTCCAGAACGTTGGAACCTTTCACTAACATCTCTGTTCGAAAGACCTAAAGCAAGTGTATACAAGAATATTCCAACCTTTTATTCCACCGAGGTTTTATTACTTGACGTTAACCCATACTTATGTTGTAACTCTTCACAAAGTTCCATAAACAAACTTGCACTTATTCGAAAGGCATTAACACACCGGATTGGATGACCACCCAAAATTTCCTTCACCCATGCATGTCCCGTTTGTGTCGATGTCATGCATGGCTCCTTGTGAATACGAGGGTAGTAATAAGTAACTAGTGCTACATTTTCTTCCAAATTAGCCAAGTCCAAAAGTAAAAGAAGTTGGTTCCTTTGAGTATCATCCATTTTAAGCTGTAACCACATTATATAATTAAAATAAAATACTAACGTATTTTTAACATTATATAATTAAAATAAAGCACTAACATATTTTTAACATCATATAATTAAAATAAACCACCATCACATAAAGTTCAAAATATACAATCCAAAGTTCAAAAGATATCATCACATAAAGTTCAAAATATACCATCCAAAGTTCAAAATATATCATCATACTACAAAAAATACCAACATATAAAGTTCAAAATATATCATCCTACTCCAAAAGATACCATCCAAAAATATTCAAATCGTGTTTCGTGTTTTAGCAAACTCCAACCAAGATAACCTATCATCATCACTCGGCATCTTAAAGAAGATTTCCCTACCACGGCATCTCCGAACAAGTGATCCCACTTTTCTTCAACTAGTGGAGAAACACCCTTAAATCGAAACTTTTTGGCTTCAGGTCTCTCCTAAATAATCAATTAACAATATATTATAATTTATATATCAATTAAAAGAGTAATAATATAATTAAAATGCTTAAGTAATACCTTTAACTTTTTTTCCCACCATTCATCTGAACAATCAAGCTTCCCGGATGTGGAATTCCAACCTAAACCGGTTTCTCCTCTTTTTAAATACTTCCAAAGACGCCAATCTTTTTTCATTGAATCATATTTATTTTTTAAGCTTTTGTGCTGATACTTTTTACCAATTTTCTCCGTAAACTGATCTTGTATGTCACGCCATCTAAAAGTTTGACTACGTCCATTCTTGGTGATAAAATTGATACAAACATCACAAAAGATTGCAATATATTCGTCGGTCCAGCTAATAGGTACCCCATCGTCATTCTTAGTAGACATATTTTACCCCTATATTGAACAAAAAAGACACGTTTTCAATTTTCAGCAACTAGTAAGCCAACAAGTAGCAACAAAATTTTCAATTTTCAGGTGATGCTTTTTATATCAGGAAGCCAATGACGTGTGGAGAAGTAGCTAATTGCATTCAAACAAGGTTCCATGAAATAGCTAATTGCATGCTTACCATAATTTTTTGCTTCTCTATCAACATTGCTAAAGTTGAACACGTGTACTTTGTTTTACTTGTATATTTCATCTGAATGCTTGGATTGCAATGTGTTTCTCCTTACTATCTATCATTCAACAATATGTCACTGGCAAAAGGCGTATATAATGGTTTATTCTTTTGAATGCCATTCATGGGTTTATTTATGAATAAACAAAGAAAATAAGCTTTGGTGGTGTTGATCTTGATGACATAAAATCAAATTTGATGTCTTAATTTTCTAATGCATTTTCTGCAAATTGCATTGTTGCTGTAAGAAACCACTATGCTTTTTTCAAGACACTTGATACCACATTTTCTAAAAGCAAGATGATATGCATTTTGCAGCAAAACTAACATATATTTCAAGTCACCTGCAAGCTTTCTTGTTCCAAATAATTTTTTTTTTTTTTAACAAGAAGTCACTTTTATTGCCCAACCAAATAGTACAAGAACCATAAAACAGGAACAAAGTATCAAGAAATAGACACCACGAAATCAAACTATCAGCCTACAACTGTCACTAATTGAGAGAAGGTTTGCAAGGAGCAAACCCCCCTACTCAACGAAACATGTGCAGACCCAGAAAAATCAAGAGCACAAGAACAAAATTCCCAAACCCTAGAAACAGTAAATAACAAATTAAGAAGACAAACCAGAGGAAAGAAGTCGATAATGGAGAAAAAAGCATGTATACCTGATTGATTGATGCAGGTTCGAACTTGAATGTGAGGAAGAAATCTCGATCGATCGGTTCAGAACCTGATACAAAATAAAACTCTTTCAGAAGAAGAACGATCGATTTTGAAGAACTAGGCATGAACGATTCGGCATTGTTGATGATTGAACGATTCGAACTCTGAAGAAAAGAAGATGAGCAGAGGCGATTATAGAATATCAAAAGGTTTGACGTGTTATTTGTTTGAAAGGGGAAAGGGTAGTTTTGTATTTAATTAAAATAGCAAGGGTATGTTTGGAAGAAAAAAATAAAAAACTCCTCCAGATTTTAAAACGCTAGTAAAGGTAGCTTTTCAATAAGATAATCTTACAAACATGTATCAATTTTTTTTTTTTTTTTTTTTTTTTTTTTTTATCAAACAATACCGAAATCAAAATCTTAGCATCAAAACAGGTTGAAATATGTTCCAACAATTTGGATAAAAATTTGAATTTAAGATTTTGGGTTAATAGGCCCACTATAAATATCAGCCCAACTTTCTATTATTTCTTATAAATATTTGTTAAGGTAACCATGGAAGTAAATATATATTAAAAATTATTTTGGTATCTTAATAATTTTTTATTCTCCCAGCAAGGTTTTGTTAGAGCATCTCCAACAGCTTCTCTAAAATTGAGAAAATGGAGATTTTAGGTATTTTTGTGCTCCAACAGATTCTCCAAATCTTTCTCCAAAATGGAGAAAGTAGTAGAGAGAGTTTAATTTTCTCCAAATATGGAGAACTCTCCAAAATCTCCAAAAATGATTACCATGAGAGAGAAATTGTTTTTTATTATATTCTACCAATAAGATTTCTTCAAATGAGATGGGTATGAGAGATAAATAATATTTTATTAAATTTATACAATATTTTAATATTATAAGTAATGATTTCATCTCCAAAATGGAGAATCTGTTGGAGATGGATGTAAATTTTTATGTAGATTTTGACTTTTAATTCTCCATTTTGGAGAAATTTTGAAGATGCTGTTGAAGATGCTCTTAAAAGTTAACATTTGATTGTTCTCCACGACCATTAATATTATATCACTTTAATAAGAAATAGTATATTTACCTTTTCTTTTTACAACTTGAAATGGATAAAAATCGATCAAAATATGAAATTTGTGATGATGTCGTAATTACATAAACTTTTATATGTTGCATTTGATTTGGTTTTATTTAGTTTTTGATGTGATTGCAGATAAATGCATTTGACACGAAAATAGGAAAAAATATAAAAGTTACAAATATGTACAAATTAACCAAGCTTGGTCAAAATGTGTCTTGCCACACATGACATGATTGTTTTATGCACAAGGCATAATCCCACATGATCCTTCGGATCAACAAGACACTTTTTGGACTTTGGTAGTTGTCTCCAAACACAAAAGGATGTTGCACAATTTTGTCTTTGAAACCTTTTGTTTAGGGAGATATTGCAGCAGCTTCGCTTTCAGAGCTTGCGATCAATGAATACTTTGCAGTCGGTGAAGCAATTGCTTTGGTGAAGAGTACATCAAAGAATGTAAAGAGTGCAACAATTCACAATGATCAACAATTATAGCCCTAGAGCATTAGATATCAAACCTATACCTAACTTATCTAAGTCTAATAATACTATAATACTATAAATGAGTATGAGTCACAAACCTTTGAAGAAGTGGAACACACAATTGAAGAACTTGAAATTCTTGAATCACAATACTCGACTGAAAATCTTTAAATGGAGAGACGAGATGGGAAGAAGAGGATAGAAAATTGTTGAGTTAATTAGGGTTTTTGTAATTACCAAAAAGTAAAGCATATTTTTCAACTATTGTCAACATTGACAATTTTTCATATACGTGTCACATTGAATATAGAAAATGTAACATCCTTGCAATTCTAAACTTTTACCATGCAATTCAAATATGAAAATTGTTTTTGAATAAGACAAAAACAAATATATAGAGGGACGGATTAAAGGTTCAATCCACAACCAACGCTTCACGATTATGCTATTTTGGTGGACTTAAGGAGGCTTCAAAGCCAGATCTTCGTCTTTCTTATAGAAAGGAGACCTCTCCTTCTCAGGTTATCCCGTTTTTTGCTTGAATCCGGCCAAAGACAATCAAAGTCTTATCAATGACACAAAATTGAGTTTAGGGAAGAGTTTGTTGGAAGGGTTCTTCGATCGATGGTATAAACTAGATAATCACTTTGGATCACGTATGAATCGCTTACCAAATACAACAATTCGACCCTTTTGAGCCTTGTGTATCATGGATTTCATATTAGGATAATCCAAGTGTTCATTTTGAAGTTAAAGTCTTGTGAATTTGAATCTATTTTTCCTCGACTCGAGTTTCATTTTATAGGTGAGATGACGGTTACATGATAGGTAAATAGTCAAATAATAATTGCAAACGGTTATACCTGCTTCTAGATAAGATCGAAAACGGACCAGAGGCAGCATTCAGAAGTCGCTCTTCAGAAGGACCAGAAAGAGCCCTTCAGAAGAACTAAAGGCAACCTTCAGAAGGACCAGAAGTAGCAACTCGAAAGGTGTAGCTAAAGAAGCTCTGAGACTCTAATCTTATGGACCAGAGGCTCTGATCCAACACTTGGTCAAACTTCGACCAAGTATCTAGACTACGTCAAAAAAGATTCCAAGCTTTTGATTTTACTTGATTTTCCAAAACTCAAATTTCGGAAGCATTATCAAGTAAAATCAAAAGCTTCCGAATAGAAGGAATCATATATTAGAGTATATCTATCAAAATTTATAATGGAAAGAGATGGAATCAGTTATTAGAGTATATCTATTGCTAAAAACATGTTACATAATACAAATGTAGAAATTGAGTATTTTGTTCAAACACAATTTGTTGTACCAAAAAAAAATCATAAATAGAGTACTTACATGGTTGGATGTGTATAACTTATAGCCCTAAACCTAAACTATCGATTTGTTTAACCTATCTTGAACCTCTAATTCGTGTTGTTGCTTCGATGTATGTGAGTTGTCGGTAGTTGATTCCAATACCAGAAAATTGGTTATCACCAACGAAAGAAAACATCGGTGTGTTGTCGGCAATGGCCACTATCAAACGGATACGGACAGAGTTAACCTTAAACTAGGATGATCCTAGGTACACCCTCATCCATGTAAAAGATTTTCTTCTACGGTGTGAAGAATGCATTGTTGTTTTTGGTACCGATGAACTCCATATGGTCGGTAGCCACTTAGCTTATATATTACACACATATCTCATTCAAATATTAAATATAATTTTTATATTTTAATTTATTAGGAAATTACATTTCACATACACTCATGTCTAAAATAATTAGAAAAACGTTTTATTGATTAATTAACATTGTATTGCTAATTTCAATCTATTGCATGCTTCAGTTTGAATAACTCTTTTTCAACTTTTGAAATTGTTAGGGTCTCAGATCAGGATGAGACAAAGTTGAAATATACCGTATCTAGGGACTCGACACACTGTAAAAATGATCGATGATCTTGCGTTAAAATAGGTGAAACATGGACCACCCTCATAAAAAAATCATGGCTCCTCCCCTATCGTGGATTACCAATGGATGAACACTGGCGGAACCAAACTTTTCGGTAAAACTATACCAACATATTCTACTAATAGGTTTCTAATTTTATAAGCAACGACTATATTCATCAGTAACATGTTACTAACTTACATAGTACTTTGAAAATTAAAATGCAGATCATGCATTATTGATAAAGCACCGTCATATTACTATAAATGATGGACATTTTTTTATCGACAACTTACCAACAAATATGCCTTTGTAATGTTGGTAGAAATAGATAATGGACAACGGCTTAACAACGAGTCACTATAGATTAAACTAAAATATCCGTAATAGAAGTGTTTACAGAAGTTACAAAAAGATATTAGTTTTTACACAAAATTTACTATGATATAATCAGATTGAGAGTTTGTTTGTTAGCAACTTATTCGATCAGCAATACATGACTGTTTGGTAGTGGTGTAATGATATAGAAAACGGCTTATTCAATAGCTTCTAGGAGGGAGATTTATGCAGAAAGTCACGCTTTATCCAAACATGTCTCTCCCAATAAAAAACATATGCTCCTTCCATCTATGAAAAAACCCTCCCAAAGAAAAATCTTTTCAATCTATACGGACAAATTAATCTGCATAGACAATTGTATTGATACAGAACTTACGAAACAAACCTTGAATAAGCTTAAGAAATAAATATTTGATAAAATATTTTTTGAATAATGTATATTATTTTTTCAACGAATTTATGAATTGTTTAAGTTGCTCAAGAAAAACAAACCCTGACACTATGATTTTAAAATTACTCAACATGCAAAAGATAAACCTAATCATTCAAATCTTGTTCCAATTTCCATTCCCCAAATCAACCATTTTTCACACATAATTTCAACAATTTTATTTATTTCCGTGTTTTTTTATTTGAAAGCTTTAAATAAAAGTTTGTTCCAAGTGTAACATGTAATATTTAGTTTGTAAAATTATACAAAAATATTGTTCTGGTGGGCTGCTAATACGAGAACATGAGCTACAATAAAATTAAGTTTATAGGATGCTTAAAATGTTTAAGTGTCATAAAAGTATATTTCATAAGACTTAATTAAGTTTATAGGACGAAACTATAAAGTGTCATATCTAAAATCGTTACAATTGGTTTATAAGATTTTTTAAAATAAAGTGTCGTATTAGCTATTTTATAGAACACTATTTACGAAATTGTCATATAAAAACAATTGTCCTATAAAAAGATGGGTTTAGAACACTTCTCAAATATGTCCTATAAAATAGCTAATACAACACTTTATTTTAAAAATGTCTTAAAACACTTGTTAAAACGCCTAAAAACATCCTATAAACATATTGTAACACTTTTAGATATGATACTTTAAAATTTGGTCTTATAACTTAAGTCCTATAAAGTATAATATTAAGACCCTTAAACATTTTAAGCGTCCTATAACCCAATTTTATTGTAGTTCCTTTCACGACCGTCAATTGTTTTTTTCTCAGTTTGATGAAGCGGTGTTGATTGTACGTCGTGTTTGTTGTTGGGGGAGGGGGGGGGGTCTTATCATTTGGTATTCAAGATATGGGCGTTGTAACATACCTTAGCATGGTAGTTTTCATGTTAGGTATTGTTGTGTTTGTGTGAATGAGAGTCACTTAAAATAGAACTCAGCATAAGTATACACCTTGAACTACTATCGTCTCGTAACAAGTAATAATGGTACAAGTACCAAGTATTGATCCCACAGGGAAGGTTGGCGAAAGCTCTTTTAAAAAGTCCAATTTGTAAAAACCAATTTCAGATGACGAATTCGAGGAAATCTTTTATGAGGGGTTTGAATTGTGAGTTGTAAATCAGATTTAGAGAAAAGCTTAGGATGCAAAGGTTTGTTAAGACACAAAGTAAATAATTCAATAAAAAGATGTTATAACACCTGGACAATCCTACAGGGCAATCCTATAGGATTGTCACACTATCAACTATCGGGTCAGATGGCCTCCCAGGAGTACACACAGGCTGATATGCTATCGATACAATATCATTTATGTTAGACCTCGTGAATCCTAACACGACACAGTGTTACCATCCTACATCGTATGAATATAGCATTTGTCAGATGCTATAGCTATTTGTAGCCTTCTCATATTATCTCAGATTTTTATATTTATCTTAACTCTGAAAGTTAATGCATTTTCATACATAAAACTAGTTGTCAATTAATTTAAATATAATCTTCAATGAAACATTAGTCACCTGAGATAAATAGTAAATAATTGTGTTATATTTGATACACCTCTTTACTTTCATACTTATTATGGTCTTCTGCCTTACATCCCAAGCTAAGGAGTTTAGCTCATGCTAGCAAGAAATGTAAATTGCAGGAATTGAAAGTACTGAAAAGTAAAGTGCTGGAAAGTAAATGACTGAAATGTAAAATTGCAGAAAAGTAAATGACTGTAAAGTAAATTGCTGGAAATGTAAATTGCTGAGAAAGTAAATTTGCAGGAAAGTAAATGACTGGAATGTAAAATTGCAGTAAAGTAAATGACTTGGAATGTAAATTTGCAGTAAAGTAAATTGCAGAAATGTAAAGATGAAAGCAGAAAATAGAAGTAGGAATATCCAGAAAAATACTGTAGGACTATTGTAATAACTTGGGCTTCAAGCTACGAAACTTGCAGCCCAAGTAATATCACAAAAAGTGATTTCTTGCCTTGGAACTTGTAGAAAACAAATTTTAGTAACTTAGGGAACACTTTTGAACTATAGAAGAATGTTGGTTAGAGGAAAGAGAGTAAAAACTTGAGATTGTAACTAAATGAGTAACCGAAAATTAACTAACTTTGGGATTGAGAAAACTAACTTGAAATCTTTGAGAAAACAAAAGAGTACCACGGATGGAATAAATTTCATACTACAAAATGATTTTTAGAAAAGAAGACCGAAAGCAAGAAAATTCTAACTACTTCGAAAAATACTTATATATTAAAACTACCACCAAGATTAACCACAAAATATTAAAGCCAAACACTAGATGAGATCTAGTGTTTGATGTTCAAGTGAAAGTAACCGTAGTGTTGGATGTTCAAGTGAAAGTAACTGTAGTGTTTTTAAACCATAACATGGCATACATATTTATACTAACAACTACTTGGGTCTAAAGCAATTAAAATTATACAAAAGATAATAACCAAAAGGCAAGCCCCTAGTAATTTCCAAAACTTCAGTTTTTAAGCTCATGGGCTTGGCCCGATTATCACATGCCTTCGGCCCAATCATCGGTGGCAGTCCAAAAACATAGCAGCCCAGCTGCTAATCCTCCAGCAATCCTACAACTTTGAAATAAGCATTCAACTAACTCCTCCAGGAAGCTGTAGGGTATTTCCACAATCTACAAACATTAATATAAAAGACTAAATTAGACCAAATATTAAGATAAAAAAAACATAAATAAATATAATCCTAAAGGACTGCTAAAAAGCCTAAATAACAATACAAAAGAGATACAAAGGGACTAAATGGGCAAATAAAACAAGTGTAAAATCTACTAAAAAACAACATAATAGGGTTAATAAACTAACCCTATCACATCCCAAACTTAAATAGTTGCTTGTCTCTAAGCAACTAAAAAGACAAAATAAAGACTCAAATTTCCTAAAGGATCAAAGAAAGAAAATTTGGAAAAAAAATGTCTAAGTTAAGAACATTATGCACACAAGTTTGAAGTTTTAGAGAGATGCTCACAACAATGAAACTCATAGCCCTTCATAAACCTAGCCTTACCTTTTATGTTCAAAACACACCATAGTGAACTTTCTTAGGTTCGCCTTGTGCTAACCAAAATCATCATGGCATTCAAACATTTTGAAATTAGGAATACATTTGGCTTTTTCTTTCTTTTTGAAATGCAATTCCTTTTACCTCAAACTCACCTTTCACTCAATGGTACAATTTTTTCTACCATTCATCTCACATTGAGGTATGAGGTGGACACTTTGGTCTCTTTTGACCCTTGGTGCCTTTGGCACATTTGTATGCAAATAAAATAGAGATTTTTCTCTTTGAAAATTTTCTTTTTGGACACTTTGCATACTTCTACTGTTAAGTACAAAGGGTAAAGCATTTTTGGAATCAACAATGGGGTGAGAAGTTTTCTTTTCAACACATTGACCCTCCCCAAACTTGAGAGTGACAATGTTCTCATTGTCTAAAAGAACAAAAGGGCCTAAATGATTTTGAATGAAAGCCCAAAGAAGTGTGGCCCAATGATGACTAAACCTAGCAGGTTAGTAAACCGTTGGAAAGTCCAAAAATGATAGTTCTTTGCTTAAATGGTCATGCATAAGATTATTGTGGCTATGATTTCAAGAATATTTTTGCTATGAACATGTGGTGAATGAAAAACTTGTTTACAAATGGAGACTTGGATCATCTATCCAGAAAATCAGAGCCCAAAACGAAATAGAAAAGCAAAGATGAAAATGGGGAGTTTTAAGTCCTCATTCTCATTAAGAACACAACCTAGTAATCTAAAAAATAGCAAAGAGTCAAAGCATGACTTTGTCATGGACTCAAGGTGGTTCAATCCATTGTTCAAACTTGTTTCTAGAACACAAATCCAAACAAATGTCTCCAAAAATGAAACACTAACTAATCTTACTAGACACACAAAAAGACATAAAACAACAAACAAATCCCAATAGGGGACATACACATTCTAAAACATGCAAACATTCCAAAGGGGACATACACTGTTAGCTTGGAGCTCTTTTATTTTGAGTTTATGGAGTTTTTTTTAAGGTTTTATAGTTTAAGTAGGTCTAAGAAATTTATCCTTATTCGTTAGCTTGGAGTCTTTAAATTGGATCGTAGTCTTGTTTTTTAATCATCTTTTATGATATTAACAACTACACATTGTGTGAACTAAGTTTTCTTTCGATTGAAAACAACTAATAATTGATCAAGATTTCAATATTAGAACCCTTAGGTGATTGTGATTTCAATTAAGTTCGCTCACTGGTTTCACCGCTCCTATTATCGATCGAGGATCGATCATGTTCCTCATCAAGTGGTATTAGAGCCCACATAGATCCTAACCCCATGTTCTTGCGTTTAAAAAAATGGTCATGATAATGGCAAGAAACCCGATTTAAAAGGAATAAGTGCAGAGCTAGCCGAACTTATGGCCAAACTTGAACAAAACAAACAACGCCATTTCGAGACCATCGAGAAGCTGGATGTTGAGACGATTGAAGCCAAAGAAGTTACAACACAGCCAAGGGGTGGGCCATGATCCAACCCTAACAACTCTGATAATGACAAGGACCTCCGACTGCTCGAGTTACTCGAATTCACGGCTAAGGCGATGTCGAAGATTACTTAGACTGGGTAAGACAAATGGAAAAGGTGTTTGATTATAAAGAATTTGATGACCAAAAATCATACGAAATAACCATTTTGAAACTCACCAAACATGTTGTCTTATGGTTCGATAATCTGAAAACCAAAAGAGACAGAGAACACGATCCAAGGATTACAACTTGGTTTGAACTAAAATACCATCTGAAAAAATGGTATCTGCCAAGGTAATTTACACAAGATCAATTCATCAAACTCAACTATCTCTAATAAAGGAATCTCAACGTTGTTGAATACACGAAAGCGTTTGAGAAACTGTGCATATTATGTGATATACGAGAACAAGACTAGATGAAGGTAGCCCGCTATTTACGATAGTTAAATATGGTAATTGCTCATAAGGTACAAACCATTCCCTATACCTCATTGGAAGATGTCTTGAAACTAGCCGCTAGGATCGAACAATAGGAAAAAGAGAAATTGAAATCTTCTTTTCGTGTAAACATCTCGGCACCATACAAAGGCGGACAATCAAGTCAAGGTAGCAATACTCAACAACCCCTAAAATATGTCTCGGCTTCACCCGAGTCCTCGAAGAAAACTGAGAAGGCAATCGGGAGACCGACGACCACACTATCTGGAGAATACATGGACAAAAAGTACTTCAAGTGTCAAGGCTGGGGCCATATAACTTCGGAATGCGGAAACAGAATAACAGTTACAATGAGGGAAACTAGAGCATTAATGGCCAAATACGTTACTAAAGAAGAGGTTGCAGAAGAGAAAGAAAGGGTTTTGCTGATGCAAGAAACACAAGACGAGAACGAACATGATCAGGAATACGATGTTGGATGGCAAGAACAAGAGTATATTGACCCACCTATAGTGGAAAACATATTGATCATGCGAAAGATTCTACAAACTAAATTCGAACCACTTGAGGAAGAGCAGCGAGAGAACCTGTTCCAGACTCGATGTTTTGTGAATGGAAGATGGTGTAGCATAATCATTGATAATCGCTCGTGTGCCAATGTGGTGTCTTCTAAAATCGTAAATGTATTAAAGCTTGATACTAAGGATCATTCAAAACCCTATAAACTCAATTGGTTGAATGATAACGAATCACTTAGGGTAAAAAACCAAGACTTGGTGGTGCTGGAATTAAGGGGATATAAAGAAAAAATATGGTGTGACATAATCCGTATGACCGCTTGCTCAATTATGTTATGGCGTCCATGGAAATTTGACAAACACGTGATGCATGACGGAAGGAAGAACATTTATTCAGTGATGATCGAAACAAAATAATTGGACTCAAACCGCTACCTCCCTCCGTAGAGCTTCCAAAAGAACCGAAAAACATAGTATGTTCTTATCTACTCGAGACTTCGTGAAAGAAAGCTCCCATGGCTACTCACTATATATTCGGAAGACTAACAATGAATCTCCTCCCCCAATGGACACTACACTACAATACAAGCAATGATCATCGAATTTGCAGATGTGTTTCCAATTGATTACCAAAGGGGCTACCTCCCCTAAGAGGAATTGAGCATGCCATCGACCTTGTTCCAGGAGCATCTCTCCCTAACAAGGTTACTTATAGATGCAACCCAGAATAATCGAAAAAGTTGCATCGACAAGTTCAATAATTAATAAACCGCGGTATTGTCCACGAAAGCAAGAGCCCCTGCGTAGTCCTGACATTATTGGTACCCAAAAAAGACGGTACTTGAAGAATGTCCATTGATAGTCGAGTTGTCAATAACATCACCATCAAATACATGTTCACAATACCAAGACTATATGACATGTTGGATGAATTGTACAATGCCAGAGTATTCTCAAAACTAGATCTCCGGAGTGGTGATCATCAGATGCGTATTCAAGAGGGGAATGAATGGAAGACCGCCTTCAAAACCAAACAAGGCCTTTATGAATGGATGGTTATGATGTTTGGTCTATGCAATCCTCCTATCTCGTTCATGTGACTAATGAATGAGGTACTAAGGCCTTTCCTAAACACTTTTATTGTTGTTTACCTGGACGATATTTTGATTTACAACAAAAATAAAGAGGAACATTATGACCATCTCAAAAGGGTGTTTTTAACCATTCGACAACATAAATTTTACGGGAAGATGGAAAAGTGTACTTTCTGTAACACTCGTAATATTGGGTTTCCAATTGGGGTCTAATTGTGACCATTTGGCATTCAAGATAGTAAGGAAACAAGGTTTTTATATAACTATCACACTAAAAGAGTTGGTGATCGAGTAGAATGTGAAAACAAAGAAAGGACACAAAACAAAGCCTCACGTGACTTAGGTGTGGCTAGAGTCGTGTGACTCACTGTTTGTTGGGCTAAAGAAGACGGACGACTAGCCACACGACTTTGGTTGCGGGCTAGGTCACAGGAATGCCCTGGTGAGTTTTAAATGTCTGATTTCTAGGGTTTTGTCTCATTTTTATTCCCCTCTCCCTTTCTCTCTTCCCTGGAACAATTTTTGGGAGCTTATGTATCAGCTTTCGAGCCTCTTGGTGTGGATCTACCTTAAAGGAGTTCAAAGATTTGATGATTGAGAGCGTGAGTTTGGAAAATAGGAAAAATGCCATGGAAGAGTGTCAGTTGGGATACTTCAAGACTTGTTTGATGTATGTTTCTTGTATATTTCAAGATCTAGTGTGAGGATCCTTTTAGATCTAAAGATTTTACTTGTTGGTGGTTCATTTCTAGATTTTGGGAAATGGGTTGTTTGGAAACCCTAGTTCATTGTTGAAGATGACATGGATATGGTAGGATATATACCAATAGAAGTTAGAGTTGAGTTTCTGGGATCTAGGTTTAACCTAACCTAGCAAGGTAAGTTATTTTCAAATAGAATTGTAGATCTCTATCATGTGCTTTTTCACTGACATGTTTTAGATGCATAATTTCAGGGGGAGTAAAGGTGATGACTTCTGATTACTTCAGATCAGAACTCGTACAGAACTCGTACACTCAACGTTTTATTGCTTTATGTCATTTACATTTGAATAAATTTTGTGAATAAAGTTGCTTTGACATGACTTTGAGACTTGTGCAGATTGAGAGAAACTTACAAGATCATATCATTATGATTTTCAGCTTGACTTCATGAGATTTAAGACTGAACAACAAAGGTTACATTTCTTATCTTAATCTCATATATGGTTGAAAGAAGGACGACTTTCAATCATTGAAAACATATTCTTAAATGTTCAAATCACTTCCCGATTCTTAAACATATTTCATGAATTGGAAGTGTGATTTTAAATGTTTTCATTTTACTTGTGCTTAAATGTTTACAAACTGTGTTTCCAAAGATAAATACTTGCGTATTGTCTTTTCTATATACTTTCAAGTATTCACACACACCGTTTTGACTTATTGTTCAATTTGTTCTTACCATGTCTCACATTTGAAACATATTTTTCGATGGTAAGACACCCCACTTGTATTTCAAAGAATTTTTAGCGTAATTTCATTTCGAAACGTTCATTTCAAGAATGTCTGTATTTTGATTCATATAGACAATATCCATGATTCTTGACCATAAGCCTTAATTGTTATATCATATCATTTCTGATCATTTTTATACAATGTTAGATTTTCAAATAAGTCTCTTGCATTCATGATCATTCTTTCAATTTACTTGTTTGAAATATCTTCAATGTTTAAAATGCTCATATCGCCATGATTATATTCTGAGCATACAAATATCTGACTTGTATTTGAGCTTTATTTGTTCAAGATAAACCATTTTGAGCAACCTTGTGCTTTTATAGGATAATACATGGGTTCTTTGTGCTAGGACTTAAAAGAACTTCTATAGATTCACGATAACCAGTGTTTCCTACCCAAGAAGTTAATCCATAGTGATTGAGTGTGAGGAGTCAAAAAGAAATGAGCGTCGGTTGTGCGTTGAGGTAAAATGTAAAGGAGAGTTTGGTTAGATGTGAGTTTATTGATAAAAAGAAAGAGGATGTGAGATCAGAGTAAAAGAATATCAAACTCTGCACCAACTACTATTTGAGCCGGGCAGCCACATTACTAATGCTTCACAATTCTTGGTGAACATTATTGAAACAGGCAAATAGCCCATGCCAACTCTTGCTAAAAACCCCACCAGCCACTCATTTTCTTCTTAAAAAGAAAATGTTTCATATTTTTTTGGGGACGCAACATATAATCTATTTGATTTTCACTTGGAAAATCTGGATATTGAAAAAGAAGGAAGTCTGCCCTACCTTCGCACTTCAATCATGCACATTGAGTCTGTGTTTATCTACTGTTGTCTCAGTGGTTTACACAATGTTGAGCCTTTATAAGCATTTGATGATTTAATTCTTTCTACACTTGCACGAACACACAAGGAATTTGTTTTCTTGTCATAACATTCATAGAAATTGCCTTTGTGGTGTTTCGATGATTGGATGGAAGCCTTGGGGGAGTGAACATTAAAAAGCTAATTTCTAATGTGTATTTGTTACACAGTGACTTAGTGTTACTAACAGGCATTTTAACTGATTTATTTGTTGATTTAGGTGTTACACGAATAATTTGTATGGATTTGAAAAGATCTAGATGAATACTTTGTTCGAATTGACAAAGAATCAGAGGCTCAGTATGACAGATCAGTGGTCAGAAAAGAATTTCAGTGACATTTCTTGGAGGAAGTTTTGATGATATTGATGCTCTATTCATCAAAAAGGGGGAGATGATTTAAAGAAATGTCTGAGTCAGCAATGATAAAGATGGGAGAAGATGATCAAGTAATGATTGTGAAAGAAAGGTTGCTGAATGAGTTCAAAGACTTCAGAATGGTTGAAGATAATTTGCTAATTTTAATTTGGGAGATAATGTTATTATTCTTGAAGAACAAAGTATTGAAGATTGTGCTTATCAAAGAAAGAGGAGAATGTCAATCCAAATTGAGAATGTTTCATATTGTTAAGGGGAGAATGTGGATTGATTGAGAAAATCATTTTTGTATCAAAGGGGAGATTACAAAAGAAGATAAAGGTTGATCAAAGGGGGAGTTTATTCCAATTGAGCTTACAGAGAAGATTGAATTGTTAAATCTTTTTAGTAATGATCTTGATCCAAAGGGGGATAATATTAGAGCACATATTTGTTGGATTCAAGATCATAAAGATTGAAGACCAAAGTTCAAGAAGTCAAAGCTGGAAAGTCAACTCTCATGGAAAGTCAAAGTCATTTTGTAATAAAAGTCAAAGTCAATGTTGTTTTGTAATTGTATTTTGTTTGTTTCCTTTGTACTTGTGTATGGGTATAAATATCTTGTGTCCTTGTTTGTAAAGAGTGTGTAAGTCATTGTAATTGAGAGTGAGCATATGAGAGAAGAGCAGACTAGAGAATACCATTCTAGAGTGAGAAAGTAGAGTGAGAAAGAAAGATTTGTAATTGTTTGAGAATTGTTGCAATGACATGTGATTACGATTTGTTCATCTAGATTTCTGTTTTACGATTAGAACTTGATAGAATTGGGAATAACATTCAAGTTGCTTCGTGAAAACTATGTACATGCCAAAAATGTCCATTTTCGAGTATTAACGTGTTTTACTTGATATTTATCAAATATGTGGGTTATTTGGTGAGTTTTGCATATTTGGTATATACGTTTATTTAATCTTGAAAAATGCATATATTTTAGTATTTTGACAAATAAACCATAAGAGTGTTCTTTTTATAATTTATCTCTCATTTGCAATTATTTGATGGTAATACACTCTTTGGTATTTTGATTTTATCAATCGTTTGAAGGATATGTATGGTTGAGTTATTGGGCACATTTTGACTGTCGTTGCTATTTAGAACCGTTTCCTTGAAGTTATGGTGTGTTTGGGGATCTTGCCCAACCTTTGAATCAATAATAAGGACATTCACATCTTTTGGGCATAAATTGTACAGACTGTGGGTAATTGAGACTGTGGGTAATTGTTATTGGTTTATATTGACCTTTATTAAATAGTCAATTGATTTGTTGAGTTATTGGCTCGATTTTGACTCATATGAGTCTAAACGATAATTGTCCAGTTTTATTTTCTCTAAATGGAGCTTGAACCGTGATATTCTTTTATTACACTTTTATTTGAGAATTACATGTTTCGTGTGTGTTGGTCATTCATTTGGAATCATGTAACTACATGATATGCATTTATTACACTTTGATGTTCACGTCTTGGGGCCATAGGGTTTAATCAAGTGAGGAATTTTGATGTTCTCAACTTGGGCCCTTTTTGGTTATGACAAAAGAGAAGTTTTGAGGTTCTCGTCTTGATATGTAACACCCTCAATTTGAAAAGAGCAACTAATTTAACATTTTTAAATATACCTCAAAGAATGGATGAAACTTAATGCGACAAGTCCATACTTAAAATACGATTCTAGAATTTTCCATCAACATAACAAATAAAATCTTACATAGGGACTAACTCAAGGTCGGGTGTTACTAAAACCCAATGACCGCTGCTCTTCTCAAAGACTAAGACGGAATACTTCACCAAGCCACTCACTCTTGCACAAACATCTAGTGCTTATCACTTCACAGGAACGCTAGAACCATAACCCTCATCTGGAACCTGATGCATATGCCGACAAATAAAAAGGTTAGGCTAACGCCTAGTGAGTTCAAGAGTTTTCAACATGAAAGAATACATAAAGTTAACAGTGAAGAGTGCCATTTAAATCATGATCTTCCAGAATGATTTACCTTAATATGAGACGACTCGTTTTTCCAAAGATGCATGTTTTAAAGACGAATACCCCAACATCAAATATTCCTTCGTAAAATAGATTTTAACCCAAAACTCACTCGAAACATTAATTAGGACTTGAACTCCCAATTTATAAAAGCGTACATAAAACTTTATTTCCTAAAACACCCAAACACGGGTGGAACACAATACTCAACTCATAAATCATGGGTAAAACCCATTCATACAAAACGTCACCGATAAAATGGACACTAGGCCCAATACTTAGGCAACCATAAATGGCATGAAACCAAATACCAAAACATGGGAATGACGTATTTCATTCAAACCTTAATATACGTAGGGAAACCCAATATTAAGGTCATCATTTACCGTCGACCACCCAAATCCCACGATAGTAAGATAAGACGTTAACATTTAAAATACTGTTGGTCGACGACGTGGGAGACCCGTATCCGTTGAGAGTGGGGGAAACACAAAAGTAGGCCACCTATACAAAGTTAATCGCATGACACATCACGACATGACAGCCCAAGTGTCCCTACGACTTCTTAACAAGTTTCGCCTTACGAGACAGTTGACCTTGATGAACATTACAATGAACTCCACCATAAAAGGCCCGACACGCTTACAGACTACCATCAAGACATCACTTCAAGTGGCGGAGGTCCTAATGCTTACCTCCTCGGTAGCACTACCAGACTCAACCCTCTTTGACGCTTACTTGAAAAGTTTCCGGTCGTAAAACATGGGTACCAGAGTTCAACCCCGCAATACCCAATTGACCATCAAAACAGACTGATTTACGTGCTTATGGATCCAATGCAACACAGTCTAACATTACATGACTTCACAGGAATGACCAACGCACTCGACCCACGTCATGCAACACATGCTCCAAAATACATGAATAACTCCAACACAATTTAGATTAGGACAAATCATTTTCCCAATGAGTCAATACCGTTTATTCTTTCAAAAACGTCCCATAACACGAAATCAATTATTCTCCCAAAACACACTTTAAATGTACATTTATACTCAAAACATCTACTTCCACAAAATAGCTCATTAAAACACAAAATACATGAGATTTATTTGTTAAAATGCCCAAAATCCCCAAAGTGGGTGTTTTACAAGGTTTATAAAGTTGAACACTTCAAGTAACCCAAGCTTATCAAGTAAC
Organism: Arctium minus; assembly: GCA_954870635.1. Classification (NCBI taxonomy): domain Eukaryota; kingdom Viridiplantae; phylum Streptophyta; class Magnoliopsida; order Asterales; family Asteraceae; genus Arctium; species Arctium minus. The sequence goes on from OX941081.1 coordinate 152,897,344, forward strand.
ACAACATTTGATAATTTTATGCAAATCATATAAGCAATTAAATTTGACATTTTGGCATGTACACCGTTTTCACAAATCAACTTGAACTCACCTTGCTAGATTTAGGCTAAATCTAGATTTTACCCCAACTTGATCTTCCTTGAAGAATGCCGAATACGCAAAGCCATATCCTTCCAAAACCTAGATACACAATTTCCACCCATAAACAATCATATTCAACCATTTAGAATCATTCCGCAAACATTTTGTATCAAAAACCCCCAACTTGGCCTAAACCCTAATTTTGACCTAATTTCTCCAAAATCATCAAACCCAAAATTTGAGGAACATCGACACTAGGAAATCATCAAATGAACATTTATAACCTACATAAATGTTTAGAGAAGAGGAGGATGAACTTACCAAATAGGTTTTGATAAAAGCTTAGAAACTCCAAAAATCTCTAGTATTGGAGACAAAATCTTGATCTTCTTTCGAGGGATGGAACCACTAGCATAGATGGTGAATGGATACTTGGTTTTAGAAGAAAAACCCCAAAAATGTGTTGGGGTTTAAAGGGGAGGGTGGAAATTCGTTTTGGGGAAGAAAAAGGAGGAGTATGAGAGGTGAGAAGGAGGATATGGCTGAAAACTCGAATTTGAAAGAGGTCTGGTACTCGTCGGCGACATTGCCCGCGAGAGTGACACCCTATCACAATCGCGGGTACAATCGCCCGCTTCTCCCCACTCTCGGTACAAGGTCCACGAGAGTGCCCCGTGAGAGTGACACTCTGTCACAATCGCGGGCACATTCACCCAAGCCGTACCGAGATCCAATCTGCTGACCTTTCGACCTGAAGCGTTCACGATCTAAACTTCTAACTTCACGAGGAGTTTATAATTAAGGGTTTTCGATTATAAATTAGTAAGGGAGGGGCAAGATAAAGGCTTATCGAAAATACGGGTGTTACATGATAATCTTTAGTTCTAGACAAAGGAGGAGTTTTGATGTTCTCGCTTTAGAACCTTTGATTTTAGGCAAGTGAGGAGTTTTGATGTTCTCATCTTGTAACTTGGGGACTGACTAAGTAAGGAGTTTTGAGGTTCTTTTCTTATCCCCAATAAGAGTAATTACCAAGGCTTATATGATGGAAGTGATTTAATCGTCAACATCTCGATGTGGATTACTTATTGTTCGCCACTTGATGGAAATGGGTTTCCCCCGTCATCGAAAGATGTTATTTCTGGATAGCGTATTATCCATGTTTTCAATGTTATTTTGAGTATGGAGTTTATCCATATATTATGGTCTTGACATCTTAGAACTTATCCATTTTTTGTTGTTTTGGGTATTGCACTTTACCCATGTTCTTTGGGTGTTTTGGACAATAGAGTTTTGTCCGTATTTTCGGTATTGGAATATTTAACCTTATTCACGTAATGGGTGAGTATTGGGTTTTGGTCTCATCATAAATGAGTGTTTTAATTAAAGATTTTTCATCACAAAAATGGTGGGTTTTAGAAAGGATGTTGCTTTTATATTAAATACATTTCATTTTTGAAACTTAACATCTATTCAGTTTTATCGTTTATATTAAAGATGAAAACTGTTTGAACTCACTAGGCATTAAGCCTAACCTTTTTATTTGTCGGCAAGTGTATCAGGTCCTTGTTGGGGAATGGTCCCAGAGACACCGTGAAGAGTGGAGTGCTAGTTAGATGCACAAGAAGAATTTTGTCTTTCGGGGACGTCTTCCGTAACTTAGAGGTAGCGCCATTGCTGGATCTTAGTAATACCCATCCCTATTATAGACCTTATGTAAGACTTGATTTGTAATCATTGATGTTGAACCTTAAATTGTCATTACAGGTGATTCAGTTATTAGCTGTTAGAAGGGAATTTATCCTTTAATTGATATTCTATTAAAAAATTTAAGTAGTCGTTCTCTCCAGATTTGAGGGTGTTACACTTTCCTTGTTCCAAGCATTATCTTTTTAGGGTACATCATGGCTGGAGACGGAGTTAGAGTGGATCCTGCGAAGGTGGAAGCCATCTCCTCATGCCCAAACCAAAGAATGTACACAAAATTCGAATGTGTTGGATTCAATCTACCGGTGGTTCATTCGGGATTTTAGTTCTATTATGGCGTGAGTCACTGATCTAATGAGAAAAGGGAATTTACTTAGAATGCCCCTTCCAAACATGCTTTTGAAGCTATCAAACGAAGACTTTGTGAATCCCCCATTCTCACTCTTCCTGATTTTGGGATATTTTTTGAAGTTGAGACCGATGCCCACGGTGTCGGCATTGTAGCGATCCTTTTACAATAAAAGAAACCCATCGCCTTTTTCAATGACATATTGGGAGGTGGCCGCCTCAACTACTCCACCTACAATAAAGAGCTTTATGCTATCGTACGAGCATTAGACCATTGGCCGCACTACTTATGACCAAAATATTTCATCCTACATTCGGATCATGAGTTCTTGAAGCACATTCATGGTCAACAAAAATTGAATGTCCGACACGCAAAATGGGTGGAGTTCCTTCAGTCTTTTACTTTCTGTTCCAAATAGAAAGAGGAAAAGGTAACATGGTCGCAAATGCTTTATCCAGAAGACATTACTTATTGGTAGTCCTAGATACAAAAACATTGGGGTTCGAACACTTGCAGGAATTATATACCACCTGCCCTAATTTTTCAAGTGAATTTGCAACTCCAAGTGGATTCTTTGTGGTACAAGATGGGGTCCTCTTCAAACAAAACCGTTTATGTATACCTAAGTGTGGAGTTCGCAAACTTTTGGTTCGAGAGGTATACGGTGGTGGACTAGCTGGTCACTTCGGCATCAAAAAATATATATTTAAGTTTTGTGTGCCACTACATCAATGCCATCAAAGTTTATTTAATTACCATCCTGCCAACATGTTTTTAGGGGCATCAAAACAGGTGGTCAATCTCATCCAAAGGCAACGAAGAGGTCTCATAGTAAAAAAGTTCTAACGTGATCCCCAATATATATATAGAGAGAGTCAAGTTCATACAAAAATAGTGACCAAATAAGAGAACACGAGACACTACAAAACAGAGGACAATCACCGACGGATATTTCCGTAGGTAATCTGTCGGTGAAAGTAAGATCCGTCGGAAATAGGCCATCGCAAATAATATGGTCGGCGTTTGAATTTCTGATAGATCTTACGGACAAAATTTACATGTGATTCACACGACTTTGGTCGTGAGTTGAGATTGCGGGCCAGGTCTCCTGCTCACCATTGTATTGACTGTGTATTGTAATTGCATATAAAAAATCACATGCGATTTGACCACTTTCTAATTATCTTATTTCGTCTCTCTTCTTGTTAATCCTTTCTATATGTACATACATACATACATACATATATATATATATATAGGGGGTCATTCAATGGAGAACTATATTGTTTGTGATAACCGTGAAATCAAATCTCAACTACACTTTATTAATAATCAATGACTATTATTAAAAATATTACTTGTTGGTAATTATCGATTAATTTTCAAAAAATATATATTTAAGGATAATATTTAGGGGTAAATTAGTCTTCTTGTAAGTCTTTCTCCTCTCTCATCCCTCCTCCCTCTCTCTCCTTTCCTCTCTCTCCTTTCCTCTCTCAAGAGAACAATATTTCGGCCAAACTTATTCCGACGTACACCATTGTGATACCCTATAATTTCTAACAGTAAGACACAAGCCAACTGTGATACACACTGTAATATCCAAGAACTTCTAAACAGTAAGACAAAAATCCATTGTGATACTATTCTGTGTATGGGTTGAGACCACATCTGATCTGTTTTAGTAAGACGATGGGTTAATACCATTGTGATACCTACTGTGATTGCCACTATATATATGTATATATATAGAGAGAGGTGAGTTCATACAAGAACAACGTTTATTTAAGAAAACACGGGAACAACCGAGTACATACAAAATCATATATGATTCACGTGACTTTGTCCGCAACTTTAGGTCGCAGCCAAAGTCGTCTGCATCCGTTTTGTTTCCGGGTTAATGTAAAATCACACATGATTTTGTACATGATTTATTGTTTTCTTGTTTTTTTAAAATAGTTAGCGTTCTCGTTTGAACCTTACTCTCTCTCTCTCTCTCTCTCTCTCTCTCTCCCTCTCTCTCCCTATATATATATATATATATAGGGAGAGGTTCATTTGAGAAATGGTAAATATATGAGAAATAGAGAAGTAATCTTAGCCATTCATCTGGTCAACATTTGCAGCTTTGACCGCGAAGCACCGAATAATTTATTGTGTGGTCTATAGAAGGTAAAGTGGTAATTTCGTAAAATACACGGGATGAGTTCATATATGAATCTGTATGAATCACAAAGATTCATATATGAATCTGTTAATTAGTTTAACTGATTCATATATGAATCTTTGTGATACATACAGATTCATATATGAATCTTTGTGATACATACAGATTCATATATGAATCTTTGTGATTGACAAATGTTCATATATGAATCTTTGTGATTCATACAGATTCATATATGAATCTGTTAGTTAGTTCAACTGATTCATATACGAATCACAAAGGTTCATATATGAATCAGTTAAAAGAGTTCAGTTGTGAATTGCACTGATTCATATATGAACATATAGTTCATATGTGAATTATACATGTTCATATATGAACACAGCCCGTGTGTTTTGTAAAATTTACGAAATTGTCCTTCTATTTTTGGGATAGCCGCAACTTTTGACCAGTCAAAGCCGCAACTTTTGACCGGTCAAAGCCGCAATATTTGACTAGTCAAATCCGATCTTGACCATATGAATGGCTAGGATTACTTCTCTATTTCTCATATATTTACCATTTCTCAAATGAACCAAACACTATATATATATATATACAGAGAGAAAGGGGGATAACGCGAGAAGCAATTTAAGTTGCAAGAAAACGAGAAGAAATATGGGTGACATATCTTATTTAATAACTGAATTATATAAAACATTATTAAATTAAATTAAAAAGGGTATGATTGTCATTTGTGTATAACATTATTTGTAACCGTAGGAATAATCCCTAATTAATCGGGATAGAGTTTGTTTTCCAAGCCAATTTCTAATAATCCATAATAAACTGATTTCATCACATAGATACATCGGTAACAGTTTGAGTATAGTTTTTTTTATCACATATGATAATTTGTTCGATGATCGTATCAATCATATGTGATAATGTATATTTACATTTATAGATCTTATTGTTATTAAAACGTTATCACGTGTAATAATTCGTCACTTATATATACGTAACTTATACTCACACACATATTTTCACATGTGATATGTACAAAAGTTCATAGAATAGATCATATTTGATACATGAAATAATTATACATTGTTGAATATAGTTGTTGAGAGTATTTGATATAAAATATATTCATTTGGTTCTTAAATTATTTGTGGTTCTCACATGAACCTTCCCTTATATATAAACATAATGTCATGAAAAAAATATAACAAAATGGATATCAGATTAAAGAAAATAAAATACTATTTTTTGATGTAATTTGTTTGACTCCATTTTTTGTTGTATTTCGTCCATCTTCAATTGAATATTAGAGGGGTACTTATATTTGTTTTTTTAACAAAAAAAAAGTACTTTTAACCACATTCTTTTGATAATGAGTTCCCAATTCGTCTCAATAGGTTCCCGATCAATCTCGATAAAAACTGAAAGTGGTAGGTTGTGGTTTTACATAAAAGAAAACATAATAAATCAATCGATATGTTCTCAACCGGTCTCGATAAAAATTGAAGGTGGTAGATTATGATTTTAGATACAACCACACACCAAGTCAATGGATAGGTTCTCGATCAGTCTCGATTGGTCTCGATCGGTTTTGATGGGTTCTCAATCTGTTCTTGATTAGTCTTGATGTGTTCTCGATCAGTCCCAATGGGTTCTCGATCGGCCTCGATGGGTTCTTGATTGGTCTCAATGGGTTCCTGATCGATCTTGATAAAAGCTGAAAGTGGTAGGTTATGGTCATACACACAAAAACACATAAATAAATCAACCGATAGGTTCTCGGTTGTAAAATGAATGTGGTAGGTTATGGGTTTACACACATACACACACATCATGTCAATGAATGGATTCTTGATTGGTCTCGATATATAGGTTCTCAATCGGTCTCGATGAGTGTTGAGTTACGTTGATGAAAAATGTGGTGCCAAGTTACATATTTACGACGTTGAAGAAAGTGTTAAAGAATGTGATGTCAAGTTACAGACCTACGGTGTTGAGCTTTTATACACACCTGAACGTACATGAATATTCAATACATATAGCATTTCCCGTAAAAATGATTAAAACAAAAAAATTATATCAAGGAATTCTCGTTTTTAAATGTATTTGTTTGATTAAAATATTAGTAATTTTAAAGATAATTTAAAAAAATTAAGGGCATAAAAGTTTGCAATTAAAAAATAAAAGATTATAAAAGTTTGCAATTAAAAAAATAAAAGATTTTTTTATAATTAAACGTTACAATGATTGAATTGATTTCCTTTAATTTTTACCCCTAAGAGTATCCACAATGTGGTTATTATGAGTTTTTTGAAAGGATTTTCAAAAAACAAAAACCTACTTTTGAGTTTTTTCACATAGTGGAGAAGTTTTTCACTTGAGGTTTTTCGTGAGATTTTTCGTCATAGGTCGTGACTGCACGACCTGTTGTAACACCCGTAATTTCGGGTAAGCTTCCTCTATTTTGAATAGTTTTGTAGAGCGTTATTTGCCTTACCATAATCTAATATTACTTGGTATTATTATACGGGTTTTGTCGTAAGTTCCTCGTCGAAGAATCGGATCATTTCGGGTCGGGATCGCGCCAAAATGGCCTTGGGCGACTATGCCATGGGCATAGTCGCAGGTGTCATAGTCGCAGGTGAGATGGGACTCACTGGTCGAAAAACAGAAGAAGGGTGGTGTTGGGCGACAATGCCCAGCGACTATGCCCTTGGCATAGTCGCCGTGTCATTGTCGCAACCTTCCTCCAGGGTGTTAAAACCCAACTCAACGAACTTGATTCATTGTTATCTGATTTTAAGAAAGCTAGGTCACGATTTTCTCTCTAGAAGGGCTGGTAAGTTCCCTCTCATCCCCCTCTTGTCATAAATGCTTCCATCTACCTCAAATCTTTGATCATTATGATGTTTTAGGGTTCTTGAAAACACTTGTTGGTCAAGTCTAGCCATCTTAAGCTTCATCTCACCTCCTCACCAATTACTTGGAATTTTAGGGTTTTAACTATAAATCTTACAAGGTGAGTTCATCCTTTTTCATAAACTCTATACATGTTAAAATTTGGCTTTTAACCTACTAGACATCTCCATTTACATTTATACAACTTGGGTGCATTATCACTTAAAACCCTAATTTTGGAGATTCTAGGGTTTACGTGTTTAGATGGGGTTTCAAGAAAAGAAAATGATATTATGGATTTATGTGTGTATGAGACTTGGCATTATGCTTTTTCATGCTCTAGTCTCAAAGTTTGTTAATGATGGGTTGATGAAGTTTTATGTTGAATTGCTGATAAGTTTGTATAATTGGAATCTTGTTTTGCCATAACATGAGATTGGGTATTTAGGGACTCAAGCAAGGATTTGAAATATTAAAGTGACCTAAAGGGGTTAGAATACGTGTATGCGATTCATATGTAAAAATGGAACCTCTTGGTAAAGTTATGCAATATTGGGCGAAAACCTTCATTTGTCTACATCTTGAATATTATATCGCAACGTTGAATTATCGGTTAGTCGATTAACACTATGTGGCATATTTGGTTTCACTTGGGAGTCATGACACCATATTTGTTGTTTCATTTAGTCCGACGTAGGGACATTAGTTCCTCTCGTCGAGGCACGTCTAGGCATCGGATTGAGTTATAATTCATACGTGCTAAGTATTACGATATTGGATGAGGATCTCAACGTAAGGGCCCTTTTGGGTTGAAGTTGACTTTCCGCAGGTGTAAGTTTAAAGTCACTGAGCTTAACATCCCTTGCGTGTACTTTTATATGTTTGGCTTTAATGACTGTCTAGTGGCTTACTTTTGTGTTCCGTCACTTATGTTAGTAAGCGGGTCTCCCCCGTTAAACCAAGAGGTAACTGTTTATGGTTAAAGCATCATTATTTCTATCATAACTCAACTTTCTTTATTTACGCTTATCATTAAATATTTTAATTCAACTGTTTGATCTCATTAGGATTTAGCCTAACACTTTTTCTTAAAACTGACATGTATAGCAGGTCAACCTAACGGTGGAATTCGTCGGGAATGAGTTGTCGGCCTAGAGGTCGATAGCGGTCTTTTTGGGATGACATATTGACCAATACTATAGCGATAGTGGATACACATTTTTGGAAGAATAGCAACATCCGATATTAATCTTTCTTGTTTATGTTAGATTATTAGGTTGCTAAGTAATATTCTTCATTTGATTCATTGTAAAGGATACAACTTTATTCCCCGTTCTCGGGATGATACTTTGGGATTGTTATGACAGGTTTTGTATACCCAGGTTTACCCAGTTTATAGCCGTCATATTGCGAAATTTCCGAATTTTTATTTCTCTAAAATTTAGGGCGTTACAAGTTGGTATCAGAGCATTAGTTTAAGTGAACTAGGTATGGTCGTAGAATACCTAGACTTAAGCTGTGACTTTAAGTTATGATTGAGTGGGATTGGGTAGAACTCCTAAGGTAGGATGGTCTTAGAGTCGACGGAAACTACACAAATTGAAAGTTATGGTAATGGTGATGAAAATTCTTATGTATTGCATGTTCATAATTCCGTTTAGCTAACGTTATTATGAGAATGTTTTACGTGATTATGCTTGTTTTCCATTGTTATGATGATTAATGAATGTGCTAGTACGTATCCTTGTTTATAATACGTATAATCTTTATCTCACCTATATTCTCGCGTTGTGTGGCAGTCAATGGTAAACACTTGAAATCGGCCTGAGGGCCAAGAGGTGTCGGCATCTACGGCCGACCATCCTAGAGTCACAACAGTGGAACTGCCACCTCGACCGCAAAATGTGTTGGGCGGAGGGCCCGAACTTGTACCTCGTCCCAACATAGCCTCATCCGGTCCCATAATGGAAGAAGTGACCCCAAGATCAAGGATGATGGATCGGATGATGCAAGCCATGAATACGGAAATGGCTCAACAACAAGAAATGTTTCTGAAGCTACTGGAAGACCGAGATGCTAGCAACCGTAGGCACGAAGCGGTCGCGGAGAATATCGTGGTGGCGGGATCTGGGGGTACCAGACCCGTAATCCCTTCTAACGAAACCCCAACCCCGGAAGTTAGGCAAGCGTTTAAGGCTTGTACCTTTAAGGCATTCCTCGTATGCCGACCACCGGAGTTCAAGTGCTCAGACGACCCGGTGGCATGCATGAATTGGATCCGGGAGATGGAGCAAGCTTTCCGATCGAGCGAGTGTGGGGAAAGTCAGAAAGCTGTTTTTGGGTCTCAAATGCTGAGAGGGGCGACCCTCACATGGTGGAACGTGTATTCCATTTTCGTCGAAGCCGTGGTGTTGGCCAAGCTGAGCTGGGAAACTTTCAAGAAAAAAGTTATGGAAGAGTTCTGTAACGAACGAGCTATGGATCGAATCATCGACGAATTTCGTAGTTTGAAGAAGGGGAATTTGTCGGTAAAGGAGTACAACAAGTTGTTTATGGATAAATTGGGCTTAGTGGGACACCTGGTCCCAACCGAAAGAGAGAAGATCAAGGCATACATCAAGGGTTTGCCTACAGAAATGATGAAAATGGTTCGAGTGTCAAAGGACTCTACTCTTCGAGAGGCAATCGAGGAGGCACAACTTGTGGAGGATTCTTATGGCTCGAGCAAGATGGAGAGAAGAGGGGTAGTTAAGAAGAGAAGAGGGGTAGTTAAGAAGAGAAGGTGGGAAGGGAGTTCGATGCACTCCAAAAGATCAAAGTCGTTCAACAACAACAGTCAACGAGGAATTGGTCCAAGACGATATGTTCCTTGGTGTTCCAAGTGTCGAAGCAAACATCTCGGCCCTTGTAACACGGGATCCGAATCCTGTTTTAAATGTGGCAAGGTCGGCCACAGTTTCAGAGATTGTCCAATCAAAGGACAAATTTGTTTCGGATGCAGGGAGTCGGGGCACATTAGAAGCGAGTGCCCGAAGGCAAAGACGGGCTTTAGCGGAGGAAAGAAAGTGGACCCTCCAAAGAAAACTGGAAGAGCATTTTAGATGACTACTGAGGAATCGAAGGCATCGATAGATGTAGTGTCGGGTACGTTTCTCCTAAACTCCGTACCTGCACGTGTTTTGTTTGATTCGGGAGTTAGATTTTCGTTTGTGTCAAGTTCATTTTGCCCAAAGCTATCCATGCCCACTACTAGTTTAGAAGATGCGTTAGTGGTAGAGTTAGCGGATGGTGACCAAGTGGTAGTTTGAGACGTCCTTAAGGGTTGCAAGCTAGAAGTTGAAGGGAGAGAATTCCCTGTTGATCTAATTCCAATGGTCATTGGAGGATTTGACGTGGTCATCGGAATGGATTGGTTGTCGAATAACCAAGCCGAAATCCTTTGTGCGAAGAAGTTGATCCGAATCCCAATTTCGGAAGTTGAGTCGGTGACCGTGTACGGCGAGAGGCGGAAAGACGAAGTAGTAATTATCAGCATGGTGAAGGCACGAAAGTGTTTATCAAAAGGACGCTCATGCTTTATGGCGCCAAACTTGAGAAGAAGAAGCTAGAGGATGTAGAAGTGGTGAAGGAGTTCCCCGATGTGTTCCCGGACGACTTGCCTGGCTGACCACCCGATCGTCAGGTAGAATTCAAGATTGACCTAACTCCGGGAACGGTCCCGATAGCCAGAGCCCCGTATCGTCTGACCCCGTCAGAGATGAAAGAAATGATGGGTCAGTTACAAGACCTTCTTGAGAAGGGTTCATGAGACCGAGCTCGTCGCCATGGGGAGCACCAGTCCAGTTTGTAAAGAAGAAAGATGGCACCATGCAGATGTGCATCGACTATAGGGAGTTGAATAAGGTGACCGTGAAGAACACATACCCACTCCCTAGAATCGATGACTTATTCGACCAACTTCAAGGAGCGGATTGTTTCTCGAAGATCGACCTACGTTCGAGTTACCACCAAGTGAAAGTCAAGGAGGACGACATACCGAAGACCGCATTTAGAACGCGCTATGGGCATTACGAGTTCTTAGTGATGCCCTTTGGCTTGAAGAACGCCCCGGCGGTGTTCATGGACTTGATGAACCGCGTGTGCCGAGCCTTCCTTGATAAGTCGGTAATCATGTTTATCGATGATATTCTGATATACTCCAAGGACGAATCCGATCATGCGCGTCATCTCCGAGACGTTTTGGAAGTCTTAAGGAAAGAGAAGTTTTATGCGAAATTCTCCAAGTGTGAGTTTTAGTTGAAGGAAGTACAGTTTTTGGGACACGTGGTCACGAAAGACGGAGTGAAGGTAGATCCGGCAAAGATAGAAGCTATGATGAATTGGGAACCTCCCAAAAGCCCATCCGAGATCTAGAGCTTCTTGGGCTTGGAGGGATACTACCGGAGATTCATACAAGACATCTTTAAGATTGCGTCTTCGTTGACGGCGCTGACCAAGAAGAATGTAAAGTTTGTATGGACCGAGGCATAAGAAAGAGCTTTTCGGACATTACAAAGGAAGTTGTATGAGGCTCCAATTTTATCCTTGCCGGAAAGATCGGAGGACTTTGTAGTCTATAGCGACGCATCCAAGATGGGGCTTGGGTGTGTGCTTATGCAAAGGGGTAAGGTGATTGCCTATGCGTCTAGGCAACTAAAGGTACATGAGAAGAACTACCCCACTCATGACTTGGAATTAGCAGGGGTAGTGTTCGCCTTAAAGTTGTGGCTACATTATATTTATGGCACGAAGTGTACCTTGTACATGGAACACAAGAGCTTGAAGTACGTCTTCGATCAGAAGGAGCTCAACATGAGGCAGCGGAGATGGTTGGAACACTGCTCAAAGATTACGATTGTGAGCTACTTTACCACCCGGGGAAAGCAAATGTGGTGGCCGACACCTTGAGTCGGAAAGAGTATAGTGGGAGACTTCAAGCCAAGCTTACAAGGATCGAGTTAGTGTCAAGTCTCATGGAAAGGATTAAGACATCGCAAACCGAGGCCTTGTTGGAAGAGAACCTCACAGATGAAGTAATGGTCAAGCAACGCCTACTCTTGACTGAAGATAGTCGTGGGATGAAGTGTTTTGATGAAAGAGTTTGGGTGCCAAGGATTGGCGGGAATCGAGATCTACTCTTGGAAGACACGCACAAGTCCAAATACTCTATCCACCCGGGGAGTACAAAAATGAATCGGGATTTGAAGTTACACTATTGGTGGCCAGGTATGAAGTTAGATGTGGCACACTATGTGGAGCGATGCGTAACTTGTTCACAAGTGAAGGTCGAGCACCAACGACCATATGGGAGCCTTCAACCATTAGAAATACCTGAGTGGAAGTGGGACAAGATTACTATGGACTTCGTGACCAAACTACCGAAGACCTTGAGGGGTAACGACACCATCTGGGTGATTGTTGATCGTTTGACGAAAAGTGCACATTTTCTAGCAATGCGGGAAACTTTGCCAATGGATAAGTTGGCAAAGCTGTATATAGACGAAGTGGTCTCTAGACATGGTATACCCTTGTCAACAGTCTTCGATCGAGATAGCCGATTTACATCAAGATTTTGGGGAGCCTTACATCAAGAATTGGGCACACAGGTGAACTTGAGCATGACATACCACCCACAGACGGACGGACAAAGTGAAACGACGATTCAAACCTTGGAGGACATGCTTAGGTCTTGTGTGATCGATTTTGGCGGTAGTTGGGATACCCATTAACCCTTGGTGGAGTTTGCATACAACAATAGTTATCATTTTAGCCTAGGGATGGCACCATTTAAGGATTTGTACGGACGAAAGTGTAGAACCCCTGTGTGTTGGCTAGAGGTTGGAGAAAAACAATTTGCCGGACCGAAAATTGTGCAGGAAACCGTGGACAAAGTCAAAGCAATCCGAGAACGCTTGAAGGCGGCGCAAGATCGACAAAAGAGTTATGCCGACAAAAAGAGATGACCCGTGGAGTTTCAAGTAGGGGACCGAGTGATGCTGAAGGTGTCTCTATGGAAAGACTTGATTCGGTTTGGAAAGCGAGGGAAGTTAAGTCCCTGTTTCATTGGACCATTTACCATTCTCGAGCGTATTGGACTTCAGGCCTACAAGTTAGATTTTCCACTGGAAATGGACAGAATACATCCTACGTTCCATGTGTGCTATCTACGGAAGTGCATGGCGGGGGAAGAAAGCGGCATACCATTGTCGGAGATTCGGGTGGACAATAACCGATGTATTGAGGAACCTGAAGCCATTTTGGAAAAAGAGATCAAGAAACTCCGCCACAAAGAAGTGGCAATGGTGAAGGTTCAGTGGAAACATCATCGCGGTGCGAATGTGACTTGGGAAGCGGAGGAGGACATGAAGCGTCGATACCCTTGTTTGTTTGACTAGTTGGGATTTCGGGGACGAAATCATTTCCAAGTTGGGGAAGATTGTAACACTCGTAATTTCGGGTAAGCTTCCTCTATTTTGAATAGTTATGTAGAGCGTTTATTTTCCTTACCATAATGTAATATTATATGGTATTATTATACGGGTTTTGTCGTAAGTTCCTCGTCGAAGAATCGGATCATTTCGGGCCGGGATCGCGCCAAAATGGCCTTGGGCGACTATGTCCGGCGACTATGCCCTGGGCATAGTCGCAGGTGAGATGGGACTCACTGGTCGAAAAACAGAAGAAGGGTGGTGTTGGGCGACAATGCCCAACGACTATGCCCTTGGCATAGTCGTCGTGTCATTGTTGCACACTTCCTCCAGGGTGTTAAAACCCAACTCAGCGAACTTGATATTATTGTTATCTGATTTTAAGAAAGTTGGGTCACGATTTTCTCTCTAGAAGGGCTGGTAAGTTCCCTCTCTTCCCCCTCTTGTCATAAATGCTTCCATCTACCTCAAGTCTTTGATCATTATGATGTTTTAGGGTTCTTGAAAACACTTGTTGGTCAAGTCTAGCCATCTCAAGCTTCATCTCACCTCCTCACTAATTACTTGGAATTTTAGGGTTTTAAGCTATAAACCTTACAAGGTGAGTTCATCATTTTTCATAAACTCTATACATTTTAAAATTAAGCTTTTAACCTACTAGACATCTCCATTTACATTTATACAACTTGGGTGCATTATCACTTAAAACCCTAATTTTGGAGATTCTAGGGTTTACGTGTTTAGATGGGATTTCAAGAAAAGAAAATGATATTATGGATTTATGTGTGTATGAGACTTGCCATTATGCTTTTTCATGCTCTAGTCTCAAAGTTTATTAATAATGGGTTGATGAAGTTTTATGTTGAACTGCTGATAAGTTTGTATAATTGGAATTTTGTTTTGCCATAATATTGGATTGGGTATTTAGGGACTCAAGCAAGGATTTAAAATATTAAAGTGACCCAAAGGGGTTAGAATACGTATATGTGATTCATATGTAAAAATGGAACCTCTTGGTAAAATTATGCACTATTGGGCGAAAACCTTCATTTGTCTACATCTTGAATATTATATCGCAACGTTGAATTACCGTTTAGTCGATTAACGCTATGTGGCATAGGGGTGTAAATGAGACGAGATAACTCACGAGCTACTCGAGATCGACTCGGTCAAAACTCGGTCAACACTCAAATACAAGAAAACTGAGTTTCAGCGACGGGCCTTTAGCGACAAGATGTTTCAGCAAAAAGCTATTGCGACGACATGTCGTCTCTATAAACTGTTTTTGACGATAAATTGACTTTTAGCGACGACAAAAGTCGTTGCTAAAACCCCCATTTCTTGTGGTATGCTCGACTCGAAGTCAAGCTCGACACGATATACTAACGAGTTGAGTCGACCCATCTAATACTCGACTCGATAAGCTCGTGAGATACTCGAATATATTTTTTTATGTAATTAACTTTATATTATAATTTATAAAATATAATGTAAAAATATGACAAATTGATCTTTATAACTCTATATATAATAAAATGTTAAAATGAGATATAAATTATTTACGGTGATTATGATTTTACATATTAATAATTTTTATTTAAAAGAAAAAATATGTCAAAGATAATATTAAAATAAAACTTCTTAATATTAAATCCACTCCTTATTCTAATCCCACATCCCTTATACAAACCTAACTTACCACTATCACCTTCCTATATAAATGAATTATATCCCACATCGCCTAGTAAAAGGATTCTACCTCATGGCCACTTATATAAATTGCAATGTAAGGTTGGGTGGTTTTGTATTGAAATTTTTGATTGAGTGTGGAATTGCTCATTTTAAGATTAAGATTTTTGTTTATGCTTGTTTATTATTTTATCGAGTCGAGTTTGATTCGAGTTCGAGTTCGAGCTTGATTCGAGCTTAAAACGAGTTTGAGATCGAGTATTACCTTTCGAGTTCGAGTCGAGCTTGGGTTTTCACAACTCGCGAGTTTTCGAGTCGAGTTCGAGCTCGAGTATTAGCTTTCGAGTTCGAGTCGAGTATAATGATACTCCAGCTCGACTCGCATCATTTACACCCCTAATGTGGCATATTTGGTTTCACTTGGGAGTCATGACCCCATATTTGTTGTTGCATTTAGGCCAACGTAGGGACATTAGTTCCTCTCGTTGAGGCACGTCTAGGCATCGGATTGGGTTATAAGTCCTATGTGCTAAGTATTACGATATTGGATGAGGATCTCAACGTAAGGGCCCTTTTGGGTTGAAGTTGACTTTCCGCAGGTGTAAGTTTAAAGCCACTGAGCTTAACATCCCTTGCGTGTACTTTTATATGTTTGGCTTTAATGACTGTCTAGTGGCTTACTTTTGTGTTCCGTCACTTATGTTAGTAAGCGGGTCTCCCCCGTTAAATCAAGAGGTAACTGTTTATGGTAAAAGCATCATTATTTCTATCATAACTCAACTTTCTTTATTTACGCTTATCGTTAAATATTTTAATTCAACTGTTTGATCTCATTAGGCTTTAGCCTAACACTTTTTCTTAAAACTGACATTTATAGTAGGTCAACCTAACGGTGGAATTCGTCAGGAATGAGCGATCGGCCTAGAGGTCGAGAGCGGTCTTTTTGGGATGACATATTGACCAATACGATAGCGATAGTGGATACGTATTTTTGGAAGAATAGCAACACCCGATATTAATTTTTCTTGTTTAAGTTAGATTATTAGGTTGTTACGTAATATTCTTCATTTGATTCATTGTAAAGGATACAACTTTATTCCCCGTTCTCGGGATGATACTTTGGGATTGTTATGACAGGTTTTGTATACCCAGGTTTACCCAGTTTATAGCCGTCATATTGTTAAATTTCCGAATTTTTATTTCTCTAAAATTTAGGGCGTTACACCTGCTTTTTTGTATTTAATCAGTTTTAATTTAACTTTATAGAATTTTATAAAAGGTTCTATTTAATCAATTTTATTTATTAACCAATTTTATTTATTAATATATTTAAAGTAATCATATTTAAATATAATTATTAATTAAATAATATAAATAAATACAAAATGAAAGTAATTATATTTTTATATTTTTAAAATAATATCTCAAATTTGACATATTTATACAATTTTAACAGATTTCTTAATGACCCAATTTTTATTTTTGGTTATACATACTTTTAAGTTTAACATTTTTTAATTTTTATTTTACATACTTTTTATACAAATTTTATATATTTCTTGATATAAAGTATTGTTTAATTTAGTTTTATTTAAGTAGTTAATTGTTTTACAATAAGAAATTTATATATAATATATATTGTATCAAAATATTCAAAAAAATTATGTAAAATAAATACATAATTAAATTAATAATATTTTCTTGATATAAATAAATATGTATTTGTTTGAATTTTAATGTATTTATTTTTATAAATAAGAATAAAAATGATATAAAGTTAAAATGGTGGATCCCTGAATAGTTTAAAAAAGTAATGAAAAAATTTGGGTGGGGTTTTTCACATAGTGGAAGTATATAAAAGTTTTTAAGTTGTTGAGGTGACAATAATGTGTAAGAAAAAAACTATGAAAAAACTTGGTGAAAAAGTCGCACACTGTGGATGTTCTAATCACCGTAATTAACAATTTTAATTAAAATGTATATTTAATGTAAGTTGTTGGATCAAACAGAGACGAACGACCAATATTTGTCCCTTGCTTTACGATGAAAAATTGGTTTTTATTTGAATTTCTCTCTCTATCTCCCCCTCTCTCTCTCTCTCTCTCTCTCTCTATATATATATATATATATATATATATATAAACAAGTTTTCATGTAACATATGTGAAATATGTTGTGTTTATACAATATTATTTTATTAATAAAACATTCAAAATTGTTTTACGTGAAAAATACACATACCTACACACACAATAACAAAACATATATGAGAAACAATATGAATCATAAGTTAAAATCAAACTCATTCACTTATTATTTGGATTGGGTTTTCACGTGTTTGGCATATTTATGGTTTTCATTTGATTTTTTTTTTGTCTCTCTCTCTTTATATATATATAAATATTTTTTAAATTAAACAGACGATTACAACAATATTTTTTAAATTAAAAAAACCTCCACCCCTTATTTTTTATTCGAAAAAATACGAAAAATGAACAAAATTCGGGCGAAATAAATTACACCAAATAAACGATCATATTTTTCTCGTTAATTTGACATCCATATTCATATACTTTTTCATTCATTTTTTCATGGTTTTTCGGTTTTTCATTTATTTATATTTTTCTCCTGAACCTGACCCTATATATATATATATATATATATATATATATATATATAGGGGCTAAGGGTGCGTTTCATTTGAAAACCAAATAATTTGTGAAAACTTTGCAAACCACTATTTTAGGAAACATTTTGTTAAGTTTCCTAATCTAAAGTCATGATTATAATAAATGAATCTTATCATCTTCCATATATATCACAATCATTATTAATGAATCATAATAGTTTTCCATAAATATATATATTGTTTCCTAAAACAATGATTTGCAGAGTTTCCACGAATTGATTGGTTTTCAAATGAAACGCACCCTAGGGGCTAAATCAAATGAAAATCACAAATATGTTACAAACATGTGAGAACCAATATAAAAATATTTTTTCACATGATATATTTTCACCTAATGCTTGGATTTAATATATTTATTCCCATATATTTGTTTCATAATATGCTAGTTTTACATGTATTTGTTTCACCACATGAATATTTTTTTACCTGTATTTTTCATTTCTCTAGGTGAATCAAATTTTATTTTTCACGTGTAATTTTTTCACAAGGTGAACAAAAACATATATGAAACAATATTTTAAATCATAGGTTTTGATGAAAAAAATCATGTAAAAAAATATTTTTATATCGGTTCTCAAGGGTTTGTAATATATTTTTGGTTTTCATTTGATTATCGGCCTATATATATATATATATATATATATATAGTGTTTGGTTCATTTGAGAAATGGTAAATATATGAGAAATAGAGAAGTAATCCTAGCCATTCATATGGTCAAGATCGGATTTGACTAGTAAAATATTGCGGCTTCGACCGGTCAAAAGTTACGGCTTTGACTGGTCAAAAGTTGCGGCTATCCCAAAAATAGAAGGACAATTTCGTAAATTCTACAAAACACACGGGTTGTGTTCATATATGAACATGTATAATTCACATATGAACTATATGTTCATATATGAACCAGTGCAATTCACAACTGGACTCTTTTAACTGATTCATATATGAACCTTTGTGATTCATATATGAATCAGTTGAACTAACTAACAGATTCATATATGAACCTTTGTGATTCATATATGAATCTGTATGAATCACAAAGGTTCATATATGAATCAGTTGAACTAACTAACAGATTCATATATGAACCTTTGTGATTCATATATGAATCTGTATGAATCACAAACATTCATATATGAATCAGTTGAACTATATGAATCTGTGTGATTCATACAGATTCATATATGAACTCATCTCGTGTATTTTACGAAATTACCCCTCTACCTTCTATAGACCACACAAGGAATTATCGGTTGCTTCGCGGTCAAAGCCGCAAATGTTGACCAGATGAATGGCTAAGATTACTTCTCTATTTCTCATATATTTACCATTTCTCAAATGAACCTCTCCCTATATATATATATATATATACCCTAATAACCATTTATTTATATGGTATGCACATTTGCATAGAAATCATGAATCATCTATAATTATTTGTATGCATATGTGCATACCGTTCACATGAATAATTATTAATTAAGGTGTTTCTCGGTTTTTTATTTTTTGGAGTTTTGTTTTTTATTTTCTGAATCTTATTCTATAATATATATATATATATATATATATATATATATACTATATTATAAAAACGACATAAAAAGCTCTTAATTACAACATTTTAAGCACGAGGTACAACTAATTAAAGTCAATTACTTAATTTACAATTTCTTAATGCTTTGGTACAAACTTTCCAAGCACAATATCTCACATAATCATCTATTTGTCTAATGGATACTCATTTATTAATATAAATTTTTTTTTCTGGAGGATTTTATAAAATAGATTTTATATTAGCATAATCTATTTTAAATATAGATTTTACATTTAAATCTATATTAATGAGATGTAATATAAAATCTTTTTTCTTCCGTATTTTTTTATATTACATTTCATAATGATTTTTCCATATTTTATTTTATAAAATCTTTTTCCATATTTTATTTTATAAAATCTTTTTACATAATGAGATATAATATAAACTCTTTTTTCTTCCGTATTTTTTTTGCTAATATAAAATCTATTTTATTTTATAAAATCTACACGTATTTTATATTAGCATAATATAAAATCTACACACATTTTTTTTGCTAATATAAAATCTACACGTATTTTTTTTCACGAGCATTAAAAGAAGAAAAAAGAAGGTTGATATGAATTAAAAATAAAAAATAACAAGATACACTAACAAATTATCGTATTCTTTAAAATAAAAATATTCCGCAATACTTTCCAAATTAACCAAGTGTAAATAAAATAAAATAGAAACGATGTAGATATAAAAATATTCTTCCATATTTTTAATATATTTACATTATTATGTAAAATCGAAAATGAAAATAAAAGATTTTAAAATATTCTCTACATTCACTATAAATATATATAGCTTCTCTATGTATCATCCGAGTACAAGAAGAAAACGAACGGTCGGGTGTCAATGGCGGAACCTGCAACTGAACAAAAGATATTCCACTATATTTTTGTTTATTTGAAAAACTACTTTTTTATATTTTATTTTATTTACTGAGGATTTGTTTATATTTTTCAAAACCCACAATCATATTTTTCGAAGTAGGGGAATAAGATATATATACATATCTTTATTTTTATCGACTAATACTATGAGGTCTTGAAGTCAATAATCAGATAAATTTTCAAGTGGAACTGAGTGAATTTGAACTATACCAGTTGAGTTGTCGGTTACAAAAGATAGAAATCATTTATTTTCTTTGTCATATTTGATGTGGGTTGAATGCTGTTAATTAATCTACAGATTTATACGTTCAAAGTGATTGTCAAGTGTTGTCGAGGAGGTTTCAGAAAAATTGCAAAATCTGTAAAAACGTATGTTCATATTTATAATTATTTCAATAATAGTGATATGTTGTGAGACATGTCGTTTAAGTTTTAAATAATATAATACAAAACTATTACCAATATTATTGCACAAACTCATAACAACAAACGATTAAGAATATATGCAAGTTAACCACTTATGAAAATACATTCGTTTTTCACATTGTATTTCATCAACTGTTAACAGAGAAATTACGTTTCATTTTAACTCGGTTCAATATTCCAACAAAAAATTTATCCTCCCGTGCAATGCACGGGCCCAACACTAGTATATATATATATATACGTATTATATCACATATTTAATATAATGAATTAATATATTTTCATGTGTATTTTTTTTCTAAAAACTGAAAGCAACCTCATTTTGACTCGTTGCTGGCTAGAAATCGAATAGAATACAGTTTTCAGTAGTAATGCGGAAAACCATGTGAAGACGCTCATAAGCTCATTGGCATAATGTTGCTAGTTTACTACATCTGGTATAGCAAATCATGGTCTTCCTTCTTCTTTTTTTCTTTTTAGGAGGCAAAGTACAAACAAAAAAGAAACACATATATCACTAAACCAAATTAAATAAAACGAACCACTATATCACACTCAAAAATAAATTCTCAAAGTGGGATATACACAAACATGTCATTTATCTTAAAGGGTGTTACTACCTCAACTACATCTATATATATCATGTTAGTATTTATCAGTTTTAAACTTACAACCATTAAAGTATGAGGTTCGATTGGATACCAATTGCACCAAATACAACCGACAATCACTTAAGAAACAATCTGTGCAATATGGATATGTTTTCTGGGACAATATATTAATAAAAGTACCTTCAGAATCTCACTTCAACAGCCAGGACTTTTGTTTCTTTCACAAAGTCAGATCAAGGGTTGTACCACTGCTACTACATCCCATTGTTTTTGCAAGCTTTGATCTACTTATACTACTAGGGCTTTTGGTCGAAATAGACGAAAACAATGATAACGACAAACCGCTTTCATTGACCTCCTTGTTTCGTGTATCATCATCTTCTCGGGTCTTAACTTGTAGGGAAAGATCTAGATCAAGATCAAGATTTCCTGACTCTTGTTGATCAACCGCCTTTCTTTTTAGTGGCATTTTGTCTGGATCATCGACGGTGATATTTTTATTTATGGCATTGCTTTCGTCCATTTGACTTCTGCTTCGAATTGGGTTATCTTTTGACGATCCATTGTCATTTTCGAATAATCTCAATTGGGATTCTTCGATATTATTGCTTCCAAGCCATCGCAAATTAGAATTGTTGTTCCTCGCGAAGGTTAATCTCTGATCTGTTCTTGAACCATAAGCTCCATGCCTAAGTCCACCGATAAAAGGGCTGTAATCTTGGTTCGTGTTGCGACTCCATAAACCATCTGAATATCTACAAATTCATGACAAAAGAATATGAATAATTAAAGAAATGATAATTTAGTGATTGTATATCGAGATTAATCGAAACGATCAAAATTCAACTTATTTTCATACCTAAAGTTGGAAATAGATTTTTGAGCAAAACTTTGGAGCATTGGAAGTTGGCTAAGGTTGTAAATATGATGATCATCACCTTCATAAAGAAGCCCTTGTTCTGAAACAACTGCAAAACTCATTATATATACAAGTAACTACAAATAGATTTTCTTGAAAATAAAGAGGGAAATTAATTAACTTACAAAATAATCAAGATGAAAACCCTAATTTAAATTCTATAATTATATGTAATTTATGTACCTTGATTTGGATCATCGATCTTCTTGCTCCTATACATCTAATTTGACAAATTCAATTGTAGGAATAAGTTATGAAAATTTAATTATGATATATATCAATTAAATATGCTTAAAATTAAATCAAATTAAAAGAATAATTACTTGAAGATGGCTTTTGACATGAGAGATGCTTAGGCCTTTGATGTTCATTAATTGAAGGACTAACTTAGGTGTTGCTCCTGTGTAAAACACATTAATTTCCAATAAAATCGAAGGATTACTATAACAAAAAATCCGAATTAAATAAATAGGTTGATTGTTACTTACTTTCTTGACCTCCCAATTTTTCAACTGCATGAATAAATCTGAGGTGGAGCTCAGGTGTCCATCTTAGCCTCGGGTTCTTGGAACGAACATAGGGTCGTACAGAACCTGAGGCTGAGTTAGCCTTCTTGTCGCTCTCGTCGACTGTGCTGTTGCTCGAGGTCGATCCATTTTTGGGTCTACTTGTACTAGCTGAGTTATGGTCAACCAGTTCTAATTCATCATCATCATCATCATCATCATCTTCTTCTTCTTCTTCTTCTTCTTCAAGGCCCGGAAAACTCTTGATGTTTTTCTGGGTGGCATAGTCTTGTTGTTCATGATCATCTCGTTCGTTGGAGCTATCGCTTCTCTTCATTTTTATCGGGGATTTCCGAAATCTGCAAAACTTATGGTTGAATAATCAAGTGACAGTTATAAATATGGCATCTTTTGCACACCGAAACACAGAGACAGAAGGTGAAATATAATTAAGATTATTCTTTGGAAGATATATAGAAGCTTGGGTGAGCTCTAGGGCAATGTTATATATTGAATCTATTAATTGGAAGGAGAAATACCTGTGCCCTAAGAATATAAACAAATAACTTCTCTCTCTCTCTCTCTCTCTCTCTCTCTCTCTCTCTCTCTCTCTCTCTCTCTCTCTCTCTCTCTCTCCTTCCTTGTGGTATACTTATAGGATACAACTATATATATGCTTTTAATTTAACCTTGATCGCAGGGACGACGGACCCATAAATTTTTTTATACGGTACTGGTATCATATAATATAAACAAAAAATAATTACAAAAAGCACGGTTTTTATCGACATGTCTTCATCATTTTAACGTTCAATATTTCCTGATGTGTTTTTAGCTAATTTCACCATTTCGAGGGATTTTTTTAAACATTTTTTTTATTTCCAGGGATTTTTAGGTTTTTTAATCGATTTGGAGGGATTTTTTCGATTTTTTTCGGTTGATTTCAAGTGTTTTTTCGGTTTTTTGGTTGATTTCGAGAGTTTTTTTGGTTGATTACGAGGTATGGTTGCACCTCTTGAAGTTTTCCACGGTAGCACATTCCAAAACGATACGGTTGCATTTTTCACGAACCTAAATTTTTTTTACCCTTCGTCGGAGAAATAATACGGTGGCATGTGCCACCAATACCACCATGTTAGGTCCGTCCCTAATTGATCGGTTAAATTAATCGATAGATGGGCATATCATATATACATCTCAGCTTCGAATATTACAAGTGCTTTAAACATTGATGAGAAGATTTAAACTTTGTTTATTGTATATAAATATAACATTTTACATAAATCCCATTGATCAGTTTAAACAAAAAAACTACGGTAAATAAAGTAAAGTACAATTATGACTTGGATGGAAGATGGATTTATTCATTAATTAAGTGAGCATAGGATAGAAGATCTTTCTTTCATCTTGTATATATGTATTAATATTATATATACATGCCCTGGATCACTCATATAGTAAATTGATAATTGTTTTTTTATATATACATTTGTAGTTTAGTTGCATATATATCTTTGTATTATTATATTAATCATAAAAAATGAATAAATAAACAAAAAATGAAAGTTTTATCCTCTTCTTGATAGTTTGCTACGTATTCCAAGAAATAAATATATATAGTATTTAGTTGAGGCTAAGAAATAAAAATGGCAATAAAAATGAAAATGAAAATTAATTTTCATTACCCCCAATTTAACTAGGCTTTTGAAGGTATAGACCCATTATATTATATAAACCAAACAGTTTCTTTTATTTTCACTTTTATTAATTATTGTTTAAGGACATCTCCAACATAATCACTACAAAAATAACACTAAAAATTCCAAAAATGATCATGGGTCCCTTGAACACTAAAAAAAAAGATTCAACTCCAATCACACACTAAAATAAAACCATAAAAACATCTTTAATATTATAATAATAATAATAAAATAATTTTATCCAATGTATTAAACTATTAACCTATATATAAGATGTATAAAAGTTAAATAAAATATCATTATTTAATTTTAGAGACCTATTTTATTAGCCTTCAAATATAGTGGCTACCTTTATTGACCTCCATATTTTTTAGTGTTTTAGTGTTGGGTTGAAGAGGAAAATATCTCCATTTTTGTGTTTTTAATGTTGGGTTGGAGATGGTCTAATACCTCTAACCAAACACCCCTTATTTTACTAAAATTTCAATACTTTTGTAAACCTAGAAGATACAAGTTAAGATTAAAAATGTAATCAAAGATTATAATATATTAATCGATATCATCAATTAAAGTAGCAATAGAATTACAAACTACAAATGTAAATCATGTATTGTCATAAACCGATAATATGGTAATATTATAGAAAAATTAGATTAATCCTAGTAATTATTTCAAGTATTATAAATACTTCTTTTTGTTCTTGTCAATATAGTAATTATTGTTAACTGATAGTATAATAAAACCATAAAATTTGAATAATTTAAAAACATCATAACGAAATTAGAAATATAAATATATGTAATTTATAAAATGCGATAGGATTCATGCATGTAGGGAATAGGAATGTATTGATAAAATAAGGGGTGGTTAATTATTTGGTATACATACAGAATTAATAAACATTCTCATGAATGATATATACACACACATATATATAAATATATAATTAAATGAATATATATATATATATGTAAATTATGAATTCCCACCAAGAAACCAATAATTCCTTGCTCGTGTGGGCAGGCGTTAGAATTAATGGAAGTGTTTTTTGTTTTCTTTTCTGGTAATTAAATCACGGGGTTCTTGAGATAGAAAATCACAACCGTATGAAGAAAATACTCAACGCTTTGCTTTTTTATTTAATAATTAAATATAAGTAAATTTCCTATTAATTTATATACTTTTAGGATGGAAAATATAGACTTTTAGGATGAAAAGGAATTGTCATCCATGCATTCACATGATCCTTTCCAAACTCCCAACACAACCTTTTTATTTATTTTTATTTTTTTTCTCAAGGATCATATAAAGCAAAATGGACGTGAATACCAGTTGTTGTATCTCGAGTCGTGTTTGTTTGTTTTTTTTTTACTTAATTAGTGATAGTTTAACTGAATAGGTTAGTATGTATCTACTGTATATTGCCCATCATCTTATCTTAAATATTGCCACTAAAACCCCCATCAACATATGTTTGAAACCTCATTAATTACTCTTTGAAGTTTTTTTAAGAGTAATCTAGCTAGTAGGGTTTCATATACATATCTCACATAATATCAATCATGATCAATCACTTTAAGGATCGACTCTAGATCCTGTGTCGTGTTAGAAATATATATTGGCTAGACTTGGAACGTTTTTCTTCAATATATGTTAGAAGTTTAATTCAATTTCTACCATAAGAATCTCTTGGATTGATTCAATTCGGTTGAAGAAAGAGGTTTTTTGGTGTTTCGAGGCGGTTATGCTTATCACTTTGTGGTCTATAAGGGTTTTTCGAAATGGTATTCTCTTTGGCCACCGAAGCCAAAGAATGCATGATCTTTGAGAACATTATAACTCATGCTTACTTTTTGGGATAAACATTGAGTAACAAATTGTCTATTAATTGGATTGGTTGGCTTACAAATCATTTTCTTGCAATTTTTTCTATATATCTTTTTCTAGTTTCTTACTAGTTTTATAAAATTCTCACCATTCAAACAAAAAAGGAATGTTTTGGAAAAATAATTTAATAAGGTTTTATGTATTTTCACATTAAACAGAGTTAATACACAACCCCAATTAGAGATCTCCAACAATTAAGTTAAAGTAGATATTTTAGATTTTTTTTGGTTCCAAGAGCTATGATAAAAAAATGTATGTTAAAATCGAAAAATGAAAAAAAAGATAAAAGTAGAAATCTCTAAATTTAGAAAGAAAAAAAAAAAGAAAAAAAACCAAAGTTTGATTTTGAGTATAGTGTTTTAGTTGTTTCGACAAATGAGTTTGAATGTATTATAGTTTTTTTATAAAAATGTTTTGAGATGCTAAATTTATCTATACTATATAATGAAAATTGTAAAACGGTTATACGGTTATTGTACAATCTTTTGTACAATAACATTTACTACCCTTAATCTTTTGTACAATAACATTTACTACCCTTATAATGTTATATTTATCACCCTTACAATTACTTATTTAATTTATTTTATATCCCTTATTTTTTCATTTTACACCGTTATCATATTAACACAAATAATCGTATATGAACAAAAATGCAATGAAAAAATACATTCCTTTTTTTACAAATTATACTATTATAATCGTCTCGTCAATACCTTTAAAACGAGTCCAATATTGAATATTTTTTAATTTAACCATACTATTAAATATCAGAATATATATGAATTATCTATACTACTAAAACGGTTATTGTACAATCTTTTGTACAATAACATTTACCACCCTTATAATGTTACATTTACCACCCTTACAATTACTTGTTTAATTTATTTTATATCCCTTACTTTTTCATTTGTACATTTTACACCATTATCATATTAATACAAATAATCATATATTAACAAAAATGCAATGAAAAATACGTTCACTTTTCTACAAATTATACCATTATAATCGCCTCGTCTGACCTTCAAAACGAGCCCAATATTGAATATTTTTTAATTTAACCGTACTATTAAATATCATGAATATCTACGAATTAATTTGTTTTATATTCATACGTTTTATTTATTTTTCCACCATTAGCACATTAAAATACATAATCGTAAAATACGTTTCATTCTTATTATAAATTATATCATTATAATTTTTTTCGTCAATAATTGTAATATAAACAAATTGTTGAATATCTTTGTAGGTTTAGGGTTTTATAAATTGTGATTCTTAGGTTATGATTGATTGTTGATGACATATCTATAAGAAAGTAGCATTAATTGTTCGTTCTTTACTTACATTCCGCTGTATTGCGCGGGTATATGCCTAGCTATATAATGAAAATTCTAAAACGGTTATACGGTTATTGTACAATCTTTTGTACAATAACATTTACCACCCTTAATCTTTTGTACAATAACATTTACTACCCTTACAATGTTACATTTACCACATTACAATTACTTATTTAATTTACTTTATATCCCTTACTTTTTTCATTTTTCATTTTACACCGTTATCATATTAACACAAATAATCGTATATGAACAAAAATGCAATGAAAAAATACGTTCATTTTTTTACAAATTATACCATTATAATCGTCTCGTCAAAACCTTCAAAACGAGCCCAATATTGAATATTTTTTAATTTAACCGTACTATTAAATATCAGAATCTATATCTATATCTATATCTATACTATATAATGAAAAAACTAAAACGGTTATTGTACAAACTTTTGTACAATAACATTTACCACCCTTACAATGTTACATTTATCACTCTTACAATTACTTATTTAATTTACTTTATATCCTTTATTTTTTCATTTTTCATTTTACACCATTATCATATTAACACAAATAATCATATATTAACAAAAATGCAATGAAAAAATACGTTTATTTTTATACAAATTATATCATTATAAGCGTCTCCTCAATATCTTCAAAACGAGCCCAATATTGAATATTTTTTAATTTAACCATACTATTAAATATCATGAATATCTACGAAATAATTTGTTTTTCTATCCATACGTTTTATTTTTTTTCCACCGTTAGCACGTTAAAAATACATAATCGTAAAATACGTTTCATTCTTATTATAAATAATATCATTATAATTTTTTTCGTCAATAATTGTAATATAAATTAATTGTTGAATATCTTTATGGGTTTAGGTTTCATAAGTTGTGATTCTTAGGTCATGGTTGATTATTGATGAAATGTATATAAAGAAATAAAATTAATTGTTCGTTCTTTACTTACATTCCGCTGCATCGCGCGGGTACATGTCTAGTATAATATTAATAATATAATTAAGAGTAAACTACAAATTTGGTCCCTATGGGTTCTTGTTTATAACATTTTTGGTCCCTACAATTTAAAAATTATAGTTTCGCCATCCGAATATGCAAAAGCGACCAGATTTTGTCCTTGACTTTCACGGCCGTTAAGAAAACTAGTTAAGTCAAGGGCATATTAGTCTTTTTATATTTTTATCTCATTTTCTATTAAAAATCAAAATCTTTTTTAATGGTGCACTAAAAACCTTAAGACCATTTTCCCGGACAAACCTAATCTTTTTCGACCATCTTCTCCGGTCGTCTTCTCCAGCCAAACCCAACTCTCCGACCATCTTCTCCGACCAAACCCAACTCTTTCCAACCATCTTCTCCAGTCAAAACCATATCCAAACAACATCATCAAGATGAAACCCAAACCCAAGTCCAAACACCAAAATTAAAAACAAAACTAAAACTAAATCCAAACCCTAAAATCAAAATAAAAAAAATCTCTGATCCAAACTTAGTCGGTGAACTAAAGTTCAAATCCAAACCAAAATCAAAATCAGAATAAAGTCCAAAGTCATCATCGGAGAATAATACGAGTTGCAGAGACAAATCAAAACTTCTAAATCAAACCAAAAAACACAAATCAAGCCTCAAAATCCAACAAAACAAAACTGGAAACCACAAATTTGGTCCCTGAGTTTATTTTCTAAAGAAAAAACATGAGAAAATTTCAGGTAATGAACGCAATCATGAATCAATGGACTGATAACCTGAGACGATGAACTGGAAGCGATAGTGTAACACCCCAAAATTTTCAAGTCACTCTATAACCATATTTCAACACTCACATTATATGTATACTTATGTTTAGTTGAGTCGCGCTCCGTTTAAGCCCGTGATACGTATTAAGACCGTCACGCCATATGATTTGGTGTGTCTAGTGTAATACTTCGGAAGTGTGCGTGGTTTTATCGTTTATAAAAGAATTTGTGCGTAATTGTGTATGAAGCACTTGTGTGTGAAGTTGCCATACATAAGTGTTTAAGGTTTAGGATTAGACACAAACAGAGACTTGCGCGGGTTACGCCGCGGTTTGGAAACCGCGGCCAGAGCCGCGGGACTCACTGGGATTTTTTGGCCAAGTACACGTGCGACTTACGCCGCGGCTTTGTGGTCGTGGCTAAAACCGCGGGAAGGCCTCTACAGGCCAAATACGGAATTTTTCCCCTTCTTCCCATTTTGTTTGGCATTTGGAGCTTAGGGCTATGATTTTCGAAGGTCTAAAAGGTAGGTTCCATCTTTCCTCATTCATTGCTATTTAGAGAGGTCCTCACTTTGTATTTATGATGTTAACTTAGGGATGTTGGTCATAAATTTTTGGCCTCTAGGGGTTGAACATTCAAGTCTCCATTCTCCTCTTGCAAGCCTCATCATCTAGGGTTCGTGTATAGCTTCACAAGGTGAGTTTATTACTCCTTAACTTGTGACCTAACTTGTATAGTTTTCAACTTTATGAACCCATAAAGGGAGAACATGTCTAGAAAACCCTATTAATCTCTTTTATGATGACTAATGAATATGAATCTTTGATTTCATACATGTATGATGAGTTCTGAGGAAATCCTTGTTTGTGTGGTTTTAGTCTAACTCCTGATAACTTTAAGAAGATATAGCATGAGAGATTTAAACCTTTGTGTCTACATGTATGAGATTATGAGGAATGTGATACCTTGAGAAGTAAGGAGGGACTGATAATTGCATGTAGAAAAGAGGTGTATATGTGATTATAAATGATTATCAAATGTTGTTCACTTGATAAGAATGTGAATACTACTCCTTGTGCATGAGGTGGTAGTTTTTCAATATATGGACCTTGTAATAATCATTGTGAGTTACTAGCGAGTAGGCAATAAGGGGTCACGGACCTTTTAGGTGTAACTCGTCTAGATATGGATAGACAAAAATGTTCCGTAAGACCTTGAGGTGTAACTCGACGGAGTAGGCAGTAAATACGGTCTGAGGTTGTGATGTCGT
Organism: Arctium minus; assembly: GCA_954870635.1. Lineage (NCBI taxonomy): Eukaryota > Viridiplantae > Streptophyta > Magnoliopsida > Asterales > Asteraceae > Arctium > Arctium minus. The sequence continues at coordinate 152,928,302 of OX941081.1, forward strand.
TATGGCATGGGAACTAAGACTTGGGCATGAAGTGTAATCCATTAACATCATTAGGTGACTCCACTTCCGTGTAAACGTCGCCCCGATGAAAACGGGTCTCCTCCGTATTTCAATGGTTATATCTTGTATATTTGTGCTTAGGTACAAGATCATGGTTGCGGTGGAACCAGTAACTGTAAGACGAGGAGTTCGGTACCCAAGTCTTATTTTATTTAAAATATGATAATATTGTTGATGAATTGTATAACTTATGAAATCACACTAGGCTCTGTCCTAACACTTGTTGTGGTTGTTGCTCCCTCATAGATCTTACCCGTGGAGGAAACTAGGATGTCGGGCTCGTCAACCGGGCACGTAGGGGTTCTTGAAGTGCCGGTCTTTTGGGGGAATTTTTGTGAAGAGAGCATATAGTGAACCCGCAACACCCATTTTAATCTAGAATCGAATCAATTCTAGATTAAGTAGGTTGTTGTAATATTGATATCTCATTCTTTGTTGCAAACTCTATAGTGCAAACTAACCCTCTTGTTATGGGTTTTTAGTTGTCTTGAACTTTGGACTTTACTCTTTTGGAATTTAATATTTACAGAGTATTTGGGCCTTCGTATTATAGACGTCGTATTACCGAATTTTTGAATGTTTATTCGTCAAATTTTTAGAGTGTTACAGATAGAGCGGTGGAAATCGGCGATCGCCGAGAAGGCGGAGAGGATGTTCCGGTGAGAGCTATGGGGTGGATTAGGGTATTTGGTAGTCCAAACGGTGGCATTTATGAGGTTAACATTTTGGGAACTATCGTTGGACGTATTGGAACCAATTTGCTTTTATGTGACGTCAGCATATTTTATTGTGGGATATGCATTTTTCATAAGAACAACAAAAGAACTTTCGTGTGAAACAGATGAAGATGATGATGATGAAAGTTTTTGATGTGGAGAAATATAGAAGGTTGAAGAAAGCTTGTGGGTTACTGAGTTTGATGGTTATGGTGGATTGAAATATTCTAAAGAATCTTTGATTTGATGATGATGAATTGTATATAATTTGAAGAAAACACAATTTTGTTTTTAAGCATAAAACCCTTTGTTTTAAGAAGTGGGGTTGATGTGAATTGATAATGAGAGTTGGATTATGGTTTTTGTTGTGGTTTTTTTAATTGTTTGATTAGGTTAAATTTGAATAACTATAAAAAATAAAAGTAAAAAATTTACCATATCTATTATTTAACTCAGAATCTTGGACATCAAGCGTTAAATTCGGGTATGAAAAAAAGATAATGGATAAGTGATTAAATTTATTAAATTGATTTTTTTAATTAATACATAATATTTGAATATAAGTTTGTATTTAAAAAAATTAGTTAGAAAGATATAGTTTGATTTGAATATAAGTTTGTATTTGAATATGCTCTTCAAAATAAAAAGTTTGTATTTAAAAAATAATTATAAGAGTAAACTACACTTTTGGTCCTTGTGGTTTGGTGTTTATAACATATTTTTGGTCCCTATAATTTAAAAATTACACTTTAGCCACTATAATTAGCTATTTCGTCCGGATTTGGTCCCTCTGACAAACATTCGTCTATTGTCAGACGTTAGGGAAGATCACGTGGGTTAGGCGTGAGGGTAAATCAGTCTTTTTAATTAAAAACCCCTCGTTACCCACACTAATCCTTTTCCTCCAAATTAAAAACCCCTCAGCCCCTCTCTTCTCTCTCAATTCAATAAGCTCTCAACAATGGTGATATACGTGTGTGGCTACCCTGCGGTTTTACGAACCTCGTGGACGAATAACAACCCTGGACGAAGGTTTTATTGTTGTTCAAACCCAGTAAGTCGTGTGCTCTCAAACCCTTTTAAAACCCCTAAATCCTTCCTAAAAATTTATTCTTTTTTGTTTGATAGACTACAAATTATGGGTTTGTAAGATGGCTTGACAAACCAATGTGTCAACGTGCCATGCAAGTGATTCCTGGGTTGATAAGAAGTAAGAGTATTGTTGATCAACAGTTGAATGAGAAGACAATTGAAGCTCGAAAGTTGATTATCAGTTGGGTGTTGTTTATCTTCAATTATTTCAGTTAGAACAAGCTTGATCAAAATAGGATGTTGTTTAGATCGTTTAGATACTTTTAGGTGTTTTCATGGTTTTTGTAATGGTTTGTTAAAACAAGCTTGATCAAATTGATGTACTTTTTGAAAAATCTATGTTAATGGAAATTGTTGCACTTTTGTTAATGGAACTGATCAAATCAAACATACATGATAAAACAGGGGAAATTGATAAAAACAGGGGAAGTGACCAAAAACAAGCACAATTGTTCAACACAGTGGAATTGATAACAACCAACAAAACCAACCATATCTGTAATAAAAACAGGGGAAGTGACAAAAAACAAGCACAATTGTTCAACACAGGGGAATTGATAACAACCAACCAAACCAACCATATATGTGCTACATAGTACATAACAACCAACCAAAACAAAAGATGCCAAATTGTTCTACTGACCAAATCAAACATACTACCTAACAACCAACCAAAACAAAACAACCAACCATAACAGTCCCCTACACCCTCTATGCTGCCCTATCTTCTTGCCCTTTGCAGGTCCTAGAATTGTGACCTTTCTTCATGTACTTGTTGCATGTTACTATTTTCCCCCTCCTGACAAGCTTTGTACCCTTCACAATAGGCTGACTCAACTCTTCTGCAGTCTTTCTTCTTTTCTTTTTGGGCCTCCCAACAGGAGTTTGATGCTTTGGTGCAGTGAGAGTGAGTGTGCAATCTGATTGAGGCCAATGCTCTCTACCACTTATTGGCTCAATGTTGAATGCATAAACTGATTTCCATGTATTGAAGTTGTAACTAGGATGCACCCACTTCTATGGTATCTCAACATCCTCTCCATTTTCTTGCATGTACCATATACAAGCCACAACATGCTTACATGGTATGCCTGTCAGTTCCCATTTCCTGCATGTGCATACCTTCTCAATAGGATCTACAACACATTGTTCCATCCAGGGGCCACTGACCTGATACTTCTGCCCCCCACTCCATAGCACAGTGTATAGGGAAGCTTGTGTCTTGATCTCATTCATATGCTTTGTTGTTGTGGGAGTAATTAACCCTTCTAACCTGTCAATCAACTTTCTTACATTGACAATCATTTTCATCAAGTACTCCCTAATATACTCTAGGGCCATGATTATTGGCTTGTCTCTCCCATCAACGAGTTGTCTATTAAAGACCTCATACATGTTGTCCAATACAACATCACAATGAGCTCTACCTGTGCAGGCCATAATTGGCTATTAATTTACAAGAAGAAACTTAAAGGTGTTACTAGCTTAAGTTTTAAGGTTTTGTACCTATAAAGTGAGATATGCTCTAGCTCTGTGGTGGAATATCTCTTAAATAATCATATGCAGCTCTGTTAAAATTCCTCAGTTGTTCCATACATCTCCCAAATTGGTTAACAATAGTGGAAGTAGCACACTTCCACAACATATCCTTGTATTCCTTGCCTTTCCATGTTTTCTTCATGTTCTCATGTATGTGCCTCAAGCAAAACCTATGCTCTGTAGATGGAAAAATCCTTGCCATTGCTGGTATGATACCCTGTAAAAAGCAGATGTTCATTAGCATACAAATTAACATACAAAATACAAAACCAAAATACACAATACCTTCTGTCTGTCACTAATGAATGTGAAGTTAGAGTTTCTATCCAACTCTAGATCATCTCCCAAATATTCCAAAAACCAAGACCAGGAATCTGTGTTTTCAGCCTCTACAATGGCATAAGCTACTGGATAAGTCCCATGGTTTGGATCAATTCCTACAGCAGATAATATCTGACCAGGAAAGGGACCTTTCATGAAAGCCCTATCTAGTCCCAAAAACTCCCTGTCACAAGCCTTGAATCCTTTCTTTAGGGCACCAAGACAGACATAAATCCTCTTAAACTGCCTAGTTGTTGAGGATTCCATGTTTGGTTCACTTTCAACCTCCAGCTTCACTGTTGTCTCTGGATTTGTCTTCTTTAGCTCCATAATGTAGTCACTCAACAAATTGTATTGTGCAGAGTAAGTCCCTTGCATCTTATCCAAAGCCTTTGTTTTTGCCCTAAATACCTTCTACCTTGAAAGTTGTAATTCGATCTTGGATTGCAATTGGTCTTTTAGGGCTCTAATAGGAATTGATGGGTTAGGGGTGATAGATCCCTCTATTTGTGATGAGAGAAAGGATGATGTACATTGTCTAACTTTTCTACATTGAAGACATTTATGCACATCATTATAGGTTTTTACTACCCAAGTTTTGTCTTCACCATTAGTTGAGATGTGCAATACCCAAGGGCAGATGGGCCCATCAACTTTTGACTTTGACTGTGTTGACTTTGACTCTGCATTGCAACTCTCACCCAATTCTTCATTGCATGTTGGAACCTTACCCCTACACACAACCCTTAACCTTACACTGTCATTCTTCAGTATTGAAAGATCTCTCCTTGTTTCAATAGAATGTTTGGCAATCCTCTCTTTAATCTCCTTTTTATTGCCAAAACATTCCCCAACATAAAAATTTACAGTCCCTCCATCATTTGCATGCTCTTTTCTTAGTTTTCTAAGATTTTGCTTCCTTTCTCCTTCAATGTCTGACTCATTTCCACTATAAAATGCATCAACTTCAACTTCAAGTAGATCATCTTCTCCCAACTTCTGATCCTCAACTAATTGCTCCTTATTACCCAACCATTCAAGATCCCAATCTATGATGGAACTAAAGTTCTTCATGTCAACACCAACTTCTGTCATTTAAAGAGATCCCCTTCAGTTTTCTTTGTGCCGCGGCATTAAATCCGTATTTAAATGTTACGGGTGTCGAAGTTTTAATACAATCAATATGTGTAGCGTTTGGTTTGGATACGACTACAAATTCTTCTTTTTCAAGGAACCGCATAATATAATTTAATAATGATTTTCATCAATTATTTGATATTTATATAATTAATTATGGGGGAGGAAGCCAACAAACCCCTACAACTCAAATGTTTTCATCGGGTTCTAGTTCTCGTGGGCGAAACCGGTCCGACTTAATGGAAAATTTAATGAACTCGGTTTTAAATGAATCTAGTAAAAAATCTAGATTTGATGGAGATAATTTGAGTGAATTCAATATGTACATACATACTAATTTTATAGCGGCATCCTCCACAACCGTCAGCGATGTTGAATCACTAGATTTATTAGAATGGTGGAAAGGTAAACAACCTCAATACCCGGTTTTGGCATCTATTGCCCTTGATATACTAACAATCCAAGCTAGTACCGTAGCTTCGGAGTCTGCTTTTTCTCTTAGTGGCAGGATCATATCCGAGCGTCAGTCAAGATTAACCCCGGAGTCGGTAGAGTGCTGCATATGTTTGAAGGATTACTTGGATGGCCAACAAAGAATTCAACATGAAACAAGCTTGGAGGCGGATATAGACGATGTAGAATTAAACTTAGCCGAAAACGAAGTCGACGAAGGACTAAATACTCTGGGAACCGTAACCGAGGACGATGCTAGTAGTGCCGGTGGAGTCTCACGTTACGACGATGAAGAAGAAGAACCAGACACCGACCGCCTTGATGATAATACGGCTGTTGATCGACTGGAAACGTACGGAACTCTTGAAGACTACAATCCAGAGTATAATCCATACTATAATCCATACAATTACAATCCATGGGGATGGGGTGAGGGTGGGAGTTTGGGAGCGGAACCTTCGGGTTCGGGTTATTAGAATTTATGTATTGTAAGTTTGTAACTTAAAATTATAAATAAAATGTATTTTTAAAGTGTATTTTAGAGATTTATTATAAATAAAACGTATTTTTAAAGTGTATTTTAGTGATCCAATCCAATTTTTATTTTTTAAAGTTTAGTAATTAATTATTATATAAAGGAAATTATTAAAAAAAAAACGTAGCCCGATCTTGGCCCGGTTTTGGGCCCGGCTCGGCCCGGTTTTTGTTAAACCGGTTCACCCCAAGACTAACCGGGCCACCCCTTTTCGGGTGAAGCCCGGCCCGACCCGTCCCGAAGCCCGTTTGGGCCCGGTTTTTGTTTTCACTGTAGCTGCCCGAAGCCCGTTTTAGCCCGGCTCGGTCCGAGCCCGATTTTTGGCCATCACTAATCTTCAATGTAATGAGATTAGGGCAATGCTCTGCAATAAAACACCAACAGTAAGCAATATGAGTTCTAATCCTCTATACACTTGAAAAAACACAAATTGTGTCAAGAATGAACTTACCATAGACAAAATGTAGATCAAAATCTTCAAGGTCTGACTTGATAGTCCACATTGCAGGTTGCATTCGATGAAGATGGTTTGAAGATGGTGGAGAGGTGGATACGATGAAGAAGGTAAAGGATAGGGACTAAATACAGACAAGGGGTTTACAACGATTTTAACCTAAAAAGACTGATTTACACTCACACCTAACTAACGTGATCTACCCTAACGTCTGACAATAGACGGACGTTTATCAGAGGGACCAAATCCGGATAAAATAGCTATATGTAGTGGCTAAAGTGTAATTTCTAAATTGTAGGGACCAAATGTGTTATAAACACCAAACCACAGGGACCAAAAGTGTAGTTTACTCTAATTTTAATCATATAGTTTGAGTAAACCACAAATTTGGTCCCTGAGTTTATTTTCTAAAGAAAAAACATGAGAAAATTGGAAAAGACTAAAATACCCTCATGCCTAACTCACGTGGTCTTCCCTAATGTCTGACAATAGACGGACGTTTGTCAGAGGGACCAAATCCGGACCAAATAGCATATTGTAGTGGCTAAAGTGTAAATTTTAAATTGTAGGGACCAAATGTGTTACAAACACTAAACCATAGGGACCAAAATTGTAGTTTACTCTATAATTAATAATGTTGGATTTTTTAAATAGAGTAGCTATTGAAGTTAAATATTTTACATGTTATAGGAAAAACATAATAGAACAATAGTAAATAGAGAGAATGAATCAGTAATTCTCATTAATCATAAGTCCTTTAAATAGGGAGGAGTTGACAAAGAAAATGAAATATTTATTATGGTAAATTCTAATACTAGGAAAATATTATGTCAATCACTTCCTTTTGATGATGGCACATAATCCTTCACCACTCCCCCTTGTGCCGAGTCAAATGAGTGATGGTGCATAGTTCTTGCCTCATTAAAACCTTACGCCAAAGAAACAAAATCCAATGGGAAAAATAAAAACTTTGGACGAAGGAAAGAGTACAAGACACCAATAAACAATTTCTTTTCTTTATTATATTTCTTGATTTGTACATCAATTAATGGATTTATAAAACAAGATGATTTATAAATTGTTGGCTCACTAAAACCTTGCTCCAAGGAACAAAACCCAATGGGAAAAATAAAACATTGGGTGAAGGAAAGAGCACAACATACCAATGTCACATGTATAGTAGACTCCCCCTTTTGTCTACTACTCCCCCTGATTCGTACATTAATCACAGGAGTTTGGAAAACATTTGCATTTTAATACTTTCTACATGTTTCCAAAATATGGTTTTAGGTAATGATTTGGTAAAATATGTCACATTTTCCTGACATCTTACTTGAATCTCTTGAATCTAGAGGAGAGTTTGTTACTGCTGATTGTATAGAAACTTAAGTAGAATATGCTTTGTCTTATCACCCTTGATGTATCTTACTTTCATTTATTCGATACATGATGCATTATTTCCATATATGCATGTAGGATAGTGGTTGAACTCAAAATTACCAGCTGCTCTAATATGTGTAATGACAGTCCTTAATCATATACATTTCTTGAACAGTCTCATGGAGAGTAATATTCTTGGAATCGTTCAAGGAGGTAGTTACAAGGGTTAGCTTAGCTTACTTCCAAGCAATTGGAGTGTTCACAGTGGTAATTCCTTATCAAGTTTGGGAACAATCTTTGTATGGATCAGACACATACCTAATATCAGCAAAAACATACCAAGATATTATTTGGTGTTTTTCTATAAGAGCTAGTACTTTTGTTGCTTACATTCTAAGTAGGTATTGAAGTTTCATTATCAATCCCATTTTTCTTTCTATGGGGAAAGTATAAGCCTATGTCAATGGTTTCAAAAGAATAATTCGATACCATTCCAATGACGTTGCATTGGCGCTGAGCTAAATCTAGCTAACAAGTTCACTGAGAAATACAATATACGGTCAAGTGTATTGTGCTAAGTACGATAATGCGCATATTTTACTTAGATAGGGAATTCCAGCTCCGTAACACTTTTTCGTCATCATCCTTTAGATGAAATTGATCTTTCCTTATATTCAACACTTTGACTGATCATGGGAGTGCTAGCCGGATGCGCTTTGTCCATATTAAATTGTCTGATTATTTTCTAGACATATGCGATCCGTGAATTAATATTTCACATACTCGGTGTCCTAGCTCAAATAGCTAGACAAAACCAAGTTTTCCCAAGATTTTCCATCTCAAATTTAGATTTCAAGTAGCTTGTGGTTTCTCTTAGTTCATCAAGAGTGTCTATTATGTTCATAACATCGACATATAAAGCTATTTTGAATATCTGGAACTTGTTTTCCTAAATAAATACGCAAAGACACAGTTCATCATTCTTATATATCATTTCCCAATCAAGTATTCACTTAGGCGGGTATACCACACCGTATAGATTGCTTTAATTTATAAAGTGAGCGTTTTAATTTTATTGCAAACGCATTTCGTGGTTTAGAGTTACTTGATTCTGGTAATGTAATATCATCAAGCACTTTTATATATCTCGTAATCTAGATCCCCGTAGAGATATGTGGTAACCACATTCATGAGTTGCAATTCCAGTCCTTCGGAAACTACTAGGCTAATTAATTAGTAGACATTATAACGTCCATCACGGGAGAGTAAGTTTTCTCGTGGTCAATCCAGGGCATTGTGAGAAACCTTGAGCCAAAGGAGAGTCTCATACATTATGACTTAATTATTCTCATTACACTTTACGACAAATGATTTATCTATGTCTTACAGGCTTTACACTTGGTAGGTTAGCACTACCAAACCAAATACTTGTTCATTTGTCAAATAATATGATACTCTTGGATTGCTTATTTAGGCCAATTTTCTATTTGTTGATATTTTTCAATTGAGCATGGTTCGATGTCAATGTGCTCTATCACTTCATAAGCAACAATATATGTGAAATATATCATCAATGAGTATGTATGATTTGTCCATCAACTCATATGTACTCTCATAATTCATTTGAGATTTCTTTGATCTCTGGAATCAATATTAACTTCGGAGCATCATCCAGTAATGATTCATAGACATAGTTTAATCAGAGACAATCTCATGAGAGGTTTATGTATTGATGACAAATAGTTGTGCCTTACTCTTCTCTTCCTTTAGATGAGTATCTATCGAACCAAGTAGCTTCCCCTATTTCCGTTTGGGAGCTACGACTTCAACCACACCTCCACCATGTGTGATTGCAATGCACTTTCCAGCGACGTTGTGCCCTTGTTTCGGGACTTTAACCTTGCAAGTATATTTGCAGCTCGTATATGTGATCTTGTCACTTCTGGAATAACATTAAAATGTATCAGGTATCGAGTCTGATTCGTTTGACTTTAACTTTACATTATGAAATTTGGAGATCAACATGAGACATAGTGGGAATATTCAGTGACACTTCCTGTCATTCCTATGGAAAATCCTTTTTCCTATCTCCCCCTAACGACGGGAAGACTGTCTCATCAAAGTGACAATCTGCAAATCTAGCGGTAAAAAGATCACCCGTCAAGGATTCTAATTAGCAAATAATTTTTGAAGATTCATATCCAACAAATATACTTAATCATTTTAAAGACCCATTTTGGTGCGATGTGGGGGCGCAATTGGCACATATACTGCACAACCAAACATGTGTAAATGTAAAATATCAGGCTTATATCCAGTTACCAGCTGGTACACATGAGACTGGTTAGCTAGTAATAGGTCTGAAAATGAAGAAGTCATATAGTATTGCATAACCCCAGACACATGTAGGTAAATGGATACGCATAACTAATGTCTTGGTTACCATCTATATTCTTTTGATGACAACTTCTACTAGACCATATTAGATATACATATGGGGTATAGGAAACTCTACATTGATCCCCATACATATGCAATAATCATAAAATCCTTATGATGTAAATTCTCTAACATTCCAAGTCATGTAGACTTGATGAGATAATCAAGGTGGTGAGCCCTTAAACGTATAGCTAGTGCTAGGAGTGCAGCATCTCATGTGGACAATAATACGACATACATTCATCGTGTCGAAACCAGAACCATAAAGTACTTTAATGGCACGCATTCTGGATGTTTATGTCCATAAATATCATCTTATATTCGTTGTAAGAATGAAATATTTTTGTATTATGTCCTTAGCTTTAGGATGGTCTCATTCTTGTCTTGGCTAAGGACCAGGGCATACAAAAGTTTTAGGTATTTGAGTGGGCATATTATGATAATAGTGTTGCTTCTTATGCTGCAGAAGTCAACAGTTGCAATTTGCCTCATTTTGCGTTTCACTCGAAAGAGAATGTGTCTATGTGTATTTTGCAGACACGGATCACTATGTCATGACCATGGTGTCCCATGTGATCATGTCAAAACATATATGTGTCATTGTCCAAAAATTATTTATAGGTGACAAAATATGATCTAGTGACCAAGATAATCCACTAATCTGACACGTTAATTTATCTAATATATGTTCGTTTCATATCATTAGAGTTGATGTACATATACTCAATTCCATTCTTATAATATGATTTCCAGATGATATGAATATCTTAACAAGGTTTTCATTAATATAGTGCTCTAGTGACTATTAATCTTGTACCAACAAGTAAATGACAGTACATCGTCTAAGTATTTTGGTTGGATGAATTATAAAATAAATATTAGTCAATCTCTTTAGATTGTGTGAAAAGTCCTAAAAAAACTCAAGTTCTCCTCGATACATTCCTACACGGAATGGAGAATATTGAGAGTTTTGTATTTGTTTTAATGTGATATAGTTTATTTTCAAGGAAACATATGCTTAATCAATCTTAAATTAATATGATATAGTTTATTTTCAATTTGTTCATTTTTTTGAAAGAACTAGTGATCTTAATGTATTTCTTTTTTGACTATCCAATATCAACTGGGCAGTAGTTGCATTTCTGCTCCAAGGATTGGAAAATCCTTCCAACTATTGTCATGACCCTGACCCTTTCCACGATTTTGTCCACGTGGTACATAGATGACATGTGTGAGAAATTGTCTTTCACTCACTATTCTTTGGAGTTGTTCCACCTCTAACACTTTCATTATTGATACCGGGAATTTTCTTTGTCCCGACATATCTGGTGTTGTTATTTGAAAGAACCTTGTTGTGTCTCTCAACCACTTGTAGTAGGTTGATGAGTTTGTCTAAAGATTGTGTTCCACCTTATATTGGTTCATTAATATTTACTGATATATGAAAGGTGGAAATAATGTTATAAATCATGTCATCTTCTAGCTGTGAGTTCCTTGCCACAGAGATTGAGACGAATTTTGGATATAACATTTCTTTATTGAGATAAGTTACCTTTTTGTAATCGAGTAAGTGGGTTTCATTCCGCTGTATGATTAGTTCCGGAAGTACATATTCATGAGTACTCTCGATTCTCCCTTTCGGGGCATCCCACAGTTCTTTATGGGTTTCTAGTAAAGGTATTCCTATGAAAGTCTCAAAATATGATGGTATTTGTTTGTACATTTTTCAAGAGGTTGGTTTCAGGGTCAATAGGGAATTGATGGACTTTAGGTATATTCTTGTACTTTTCCGACAAAAGTTGTTTTTACATTGGATATTCATATTTGTACTCAAGTTCTTTTGAGTTTAGGACATTAAATCACGGATGGGTTGTTTCAACCATTATACGTATATAAGATATAATGTATGATTTTCTAAAACAATGAATCATGGTCTATAATCATTATATTATGTATGAAAGTTCATTATCATAATAATATTGGATTATTGTATGGTTATATTTTGTTGATAATATTTCAATTTGCGAAAAGAAATCACTCAATCTATTGGATTTCCAGGTAGTAGGGGAATCACATGGATTTCTTAAGTCCCTACAAACCTTAAGGCTATTTACACCTGTTTGACAAAATTCAATCGATATTTTGCGATTTATTTAATTTGAATATAACATTGTTAATTCTAGAGCTTTTGGCATGAGGCCAAAATGAATATGAGTTTGGCATATGAAGCCAATTTTAGTGTTTTAATATCTTAATAGTATTTTAGGAGATTTTGTCATTAAACAAATAAATATTGGTTTTGACATAAAGTCAAATTCAAACTTTTAACATATTATTAATATTTTTGGAGCTTTTGGTAAAAGACCAAAATATATGGGTGTTGGAAGTGTAACTTTTAAAAAACTTAATTATATGATTGAAATTATAAGTAGGAACTTATAATTAAGGTATTAATTGAATATATTATGTGGGAGATCAAATTCAAATGCTAAATCCTTAAAAAATCAACATTTAAAAAAATTGAATAATGTATACATCTGAATACTATAGGGATAAATCAATGCAAAAAGTAACATACATAATTAAATTAATAAGCATTTAGATACAATAATTAAAATACTCAAATATTCTCATTCAAATATAATTATTCTTTAATAATTATATATCTAGTTGTCAAATGAGTTCATATATAATAAAAAACGATTTAAAAAAATAGATTTTTTTTTCAACTATATACATATCCATTGAAATAAGAATAATAATAAATTTATTAAATAACATTTAGGAAAGAAAATCGTAAAAGAATGTATTTTATAGTTGGCTACAAGCTTAAAGATAAACATATCAAAATAAATAATCGATCAATTTAAAAGAAATATAAAATAAGTAAATGATATTTAACTATCAATTCCTAATATAACATAACAAAGATCTTGTTTTTAATTAAAAATAATAATAAATATCTTAAAGTGATCATATTTAATAGATGACTTATGTTGATTAATTAATAAAATTAAAATCATAGTTAGAAAGTGTAACATAAAGATTAGAAATAATTTTATAATTATGTTTAATGAGTTGATTTATTTTTTTAAGAAATCAAATAATTAAAAAGAAAATATCAAATTTCATCCTTTTTTTTTCAATAAAATAATATCTCCTTATAAATCTATCGATGGAAAAAAAAAAAGATTTCTCTTTTACTTTTAAAACTCAATCAAATGAATAAAATAATAAAATCAAAAATATATTCATATATTTATATTCCAGTATATTTATCACCATATTTGATTGTCATCAAACAAATATTAACCATAAATTTAAATAGAAGCAAATAAATTTATATACAAGTTTTGTAAGCATACAAAAACACAACACCAAATGTTGTTTTAGACAACATATGCTAATTGCCTATGTTGCTTAAGATAAGCTTAAGCAACAAAGACTAATATATGTTGCCTAAGTTTCCTCTTAGGCAACATGTAGTTCTATGTTGCCTAAGTTAGACCTTATGCAACATATGAATAATTATATTTGCCTCAACTATCTTAAGCAACATTTCCCTTATGTTGCCTTAGTTTTATAATATTTTTTTTAATAAATAAAAGTTATCTTAGGCAACATGTTTTCTTGTTTCAATGTTGCCTAAGGTCAAAAATATAAATAATCATCAGTAGTTGAAAGTGTAATAACTTGTTGACGGGTGATTTAAATTTCACACCCACTTTTACTTACGCAACATATAATCATTTAAATTATTATTTTGTCTTAGGTAATTATCATTTTATTTTATCTAATTTTGTAGTTATTTCATGTTTATATCATTTAAATTTGGAACGTGATTTGGAGCGATTTTGGCTTCCAACAAACGTTTTCGTCATCAAAAGAAACTTAGATTTTTTTAGATAATTATAATTTTGTTGTTATTTCATGTTTATCTCGTCTAAATTTGGATTATTACGTGTCTAAAAATACGTTTAGCTCTTACTTTATTTTATTCTGTATGACTATGTAGTTATTTTATATTTATATCATGTAAAATTGGAACGTTTTATAATGTTTTTTTTAATAAATGAAAGTTATCTTATGTTGCCTAAGGTAAAAAATATAAATAAATATAGGTAGTTGAAAGTGTAATAATTTGTTGACGGACGATTTAAATTTCACACCCACCTTTACTTAGGCAACATATAATCTATTGTGTTTGTTGTGTAAGATCTAGCTTAGGCAACATATTTTCTTATTTCTATGCTGCCTAAGGTCAAAAATATAAATAAATACAGGTAGTTGAAAATGTAATAACTTGTTGACGGATGATTTAAAGTCCACACCTACTTTTACTTAGGCAACATATAATGTAGATCCCAGATACAGTGCTATCAACAGATATAATCAATGAAGAACAATATATGAGTCACAGCAACTAGTCATATGATTGATATGAAATCAAAGGGTTACAGGTTTACAGAAAAGAATTCTGATCAGAGAGAGTAAACCTATAAACTAGTTGTTTGTAAATTATGAGACTCCACTTTCTTACCTAACAAATGAACTAAATAATAACTTTAAATACTTAGGCGCGCATGCCTAATGGGCTTATGGGCTTGGGCCCATCTAACTAATTAACTATTAAAGAATTACATTTCAAATCCTTATAAATACTTTATTCCACTTTCAACACATAGGACTTTCAGTCCTAACAATCTCCCCCTAAAGTTGAATAAAGCATTTAACAACTTGATAAACTTCAGGCCTTGATCTTCTTTCCCTCTTGAATCGTTGAAGAACTTTGGAGTTGCTTGACTTCATGTCTTTCCACGCTCCCCCTTGAATAAAGCTCTTGGTCTTCATATTTTCAACTTTGAAACCAGATTCAATGTATAATAGCCTCGACTGAATGCACTATCAAGCAGCTTTCAACTGTAAAAACTCAATCACATCGGATCAACACACAAGAAAGATAATGTGAGAGTTACTTGACATTCCACGATGCATCTTCAGTTTAAAACAAAGAATCTGTCTTTGAACCGCGAGTTGAATAGGCTTTCATCTCAAGAACTTGTTTCAATCAGCTCGTAGGAGGAATGATAAACAAACTTTTAGCAGACACCACATGATACGGAAAAGAAGAAATAATATACAACTTTCAAAAACATCATCTTCATCTCTTTGATAAATGAAATAGCATCTTCATCTCTTTGATCTCTAGACTGTCTTCAGAAATAACTTTCTTTCTTTCTTTAAAACTTTGAAATTGAACTTTTTCTCCCCCTTTATGATGATTGTGAACATCATGATCATCAAAACTTCTTCAATTTCAGCACTTTCTTTGATCTCCCCTTTATGATAATATGACATTCTCCCACTTGTGATCTGAGTATCCGTCAATTCATGAAATGTATATATCCGAATCTTTTCAAATTCAGACATAATGAGCAAGGTAACCCTGATTCAACAGATGAAACAGTTAGTATGCCTGTAAGTAGCACAGAGCCACTTTGTACAACAGATGTACATTGTAAAGGAGCTTTTGTGATGTTCACTCCCCCAGGGCTTCCATTCAATCATCGAAAAGCCACAAAGGAATTTTCTATGAATGTTATGACAAGAAAACTCATTCCTTGTGTGCTCGTGCAAGTGTAGAAATGATTGAAGCTACTTAGCTTGTGTAAACTGTTGAGACAGCAACAGATATTACACGAACTCAATGTGCATGAAAGAGGTGCGAAGGTGGGGCAACTTTCCTTCTGTTTCAATATCTAAATCTTCCGAGTGAAGACTAGATAGCAGATATGCTGCATCCCTAAAGAAAATGAAACATTTCTTTGTTAAGAAAGAAACGAGTGGCTGGTGGGGTTATAGCAAGAGTTGGCATGGGCTCACTGCCTGTTTCAATGATGGTCACCAAAGAATGTGAACCAATCAGAATATGTGGCTGCCCGGCTCAGAAAGTGGTTGGTGCAGAGTTCTGATATTCTTTTAACTCTGTTCTCACACCCTATTTCTTTTAACATTAAAGCTCACTTCTAACCAAAATCTCTTTTTCATTTTTTTTTTCGCTCCACATAATGAGAAAAACTCAACCGGATGAGTTATCTCCCCCACTCTTTGAGTTAATACCCCTCACCCCTCAATCACTCAAGGATAACTTCCGGGGTAGGAAACACTATTAACGTGAATCCATGGAAGTTCTGTTTAAGTTCTCACACAAAACCCATGTAAGTCCTAAAAAGAATAGTAGCTCAACAGTTTAACTTGAACAGTTAAGCTCAAATAAGATAACACTGTCAAAAAGTATGCTCAGGAGATTTGAGCAATTGATCTTTGACAAACTGACAATGTATCAATCAGATCAACTAAACTGGTTAGTGTTATCCCAGATTTAATCTAGTTGGTAAACAATCAATCAACACAATAATAATCAAGAGATATATAATTCAGAGTAACATACCAATCCCTTGTATAAACTGTTAAACCTTGAGTGTTCTTGATACCCTTTGAATACAGAGAAAATACGACTAACTATTTAGAAAATTATCAGAGATTACCTAAAACTAAACTAAACATAACTTTAAATACCCAGGCCATATGGGCTTCCTAATGCTTAATGGGCTTGGGCCCAATAGCTAATAACTATTAAACTAAGACAATTTAAACCCTGAACTGTAACTATCAAGTAAATACAGTTTAGACCCTCTAATTTAACTTTGACACAATTGCAGTTTAAACCCTTAACTTTAACTTTAATCTTGAATACAATTTATGATCCAACAATCTCCCCCTTTGGATTCAAGATTAAAAAAAAATTTGCAATTGTCTTCGGGTTTTCACTTGTATTGTTGATTGCTTCAAAACTTGATATCTTTAAAATCTTTAAAATCTTTGAAACTTTGATATCTTTGAAAATCTTCAGCAGTCTTCAGATTATATTCTCCTTCTTTGATAATTCTCCATTTTTGTATCTTCTCCCCCTTTTTGATGAGTGGTGAGAAGCATCATCATCAAAACATACCAAAACAATCTCCCCCTTTTCAAGACAATCTCCCCCATTGTGTATGATCACGTAAGCACAGTATTCATCATGTAACGAGCCCTGTATGGAAATAAGAGCAGTCTCTCCAAATGGAGAAAGTGATTATTTCAATCTTTTCAGATTAAAATAGAAAGTAGTAACCATTCGAATCTTTTCAAATTCAAACAGTTAATAGGTGTAACCCTGAATTAACAAATGACTCAGTTAGAATGCCTGTCAATGACACAAAGTCACTGAGTAACACAAAGTTACTATATAAGGATCTGGTTTGATGTAGACTCCCCAGGTCTTCCATTCAATCATCGAATAACACATGGTTATCTATGAACGTTCTGACAGAAAACAAATTTCTGTGTGTTAGTGCATGTGTATGAAAGAATTAAGCATAGATGATTGCTTTTCATTTTAGGCTCAAAATATGTAAACTTGTTGAGACAGCAACAAATTATACACAGACTCAATGTGCATGAGAAAGGGTTCGAAGGTGGGGAAACTTTCCTTCTTTTTCAATATTAGTATCTTCCAAATGAAGAACCAATAGCGTATGCGCTGCGTCCCCAGAAAATGTGAAACATTCTCTTTTTGAGAAAAGAACGAGTAGCTGGTGGGGTTGTATGCAAGAGATGGCATGGGCTAGTTGCCTTTTTCAATGATGGTCACCAAAGAATGTTAACCAATCAGATTATGTGGCTTCCCGGCTCAGAAAGAAGTTTGGTGCAGAGTTTAATATTCTTTTACTCTGATCTCTCACCCTCTTTCTTTTAATGCTCACGTCTAACCAATCTCTCTTTTTCATTTTACCTCTTCACACACCATCACTCAATTCTTTTGACCCTTCTCCCCTCAATCACTCAGGGAATACTTCCTGGGTAGGAAACACTGGTTATCGTGAATCCATGGAAGTTCTGTTATGCTCACACACCGAATCCCATGTATTATCCTAAAAGTACATGCTGTTCAACAGGAGTTTTGTACATGTAAGCACAAATACCACTTGTTACATGAAGAATAAAATATTCGGAGATGTCAAAACAGAAGATGTTTGACGATGCAATTCTCCCCCTCAAACTAAAAGAGTTTGACAATTAAGCTCATATCATTTTGTCATGAAGAATAAGATTTTGGAGAATCAAAAACGAATGTTGTTTATATGAACAATATATAAACATATTTTCAATGAAAGCACATGAAATGACGTTTGATTCAATCAACAGTGAATACAAATAACGTGAGTATTACCATAGAAATATTTTACTTTTGATACATGGTAATAACAAAGTCAAAATATAATGATCTGAACCGTTATGTGTATGAATACTTGACAAAGTATATTGACAAGATAAAACACAAGTACTTATCTTTCAGAACACACGATCAGATAAACATTTAAGTATCCAAAAATCTGTTAAAATCACAGATATTCTCCCCCTTAACTGATAGATTTTTTTTTTTAAGAGCTTAAGAAAAAACAGAAAAAAAAATAAGGCACTGAAGTGCGGGTTCTAATCCGATGTGATTAGAAGCCATTGTCACTTGACCAAACCTGCATAAATAAAAAAATAATGGTAATCATTTATGAAAATGATTCCTCTCTCGTTAACAACAGTTGAAAAATAACACACAAGATCAAAACTTGGAATACTCCCCCTAGAATCATGATGAAGGTTTAAGACATGTTCAACATACCAAGTTTGCTGATTAGAAATTGAAAACGCTTTTCATCCAACGGCTTGGTGAAAAGGTCAGCTAACTGGAAGTCAGTTTGAACAAAGTGCATTTCAATATTACCTTTTTCAACATGATCCTTAATGAAGTGATAGCGTACATCGATATGCTTGGTCTTCGAATGCTGTACCGGATTAGCAGTTATAGATATTGAGCTCTTGGAATCACAATAAATAGGAACACGCTTGTAGTTGTATCCAAAGTCCCTTAACTGTGTCGTCATCTAGAGGACTTGAGAACAGCAGCTAGCAGCAGCTACATACTCAGCCTCAGCAGTAGATGTTGAAACACAGTTTTGTTTCTTTGAGGTCCAATTTACAAGTTTGTCACCTATGAATTGACATGACCCAGAGGTGCTTTTCCGGTCTAGCTTACATCCTGCATGATCAGCATCTGTAAAGGCAGTTAGTTCAAAACGAGAATCCTTTGGATACCAAAGGCCTAGATTAGGAGAACCTTTGAGATATCTAAGGATTCGCTTAACAGCAGATAAGTGTGACTCTTTAGGATTAGACTGATATCTCGCACAAAAACATATGGCAAACATTATATCTGGGCGACTGGCAGTCAGATAAAGTAAAGAACCAATCATGCTACGATACACCTTTTGATCAACAGGTTTCCCGGAGGGATCCGCGTCTAAGAGTGTACCAGTAGCCATTGGTGTTTTCATAACTGAACTATCTGACATATTGAACTTTTTCAAAATATCGTTTATATATTTAGCTTGATTAATTAATAAATATGCCTTCGGGTAATTGCTTTACTTGTAGACCAAGAAAGAAATTCAATTCACCCATCATCGACATTTCAAACTTTGTTTCCATTATCTTTGAAAAGTTTTTGCAAAATTTCGGATTTGTCGACCCAAATATTATTTCGTCAACATAAATCTGAATAAGAATCAAGTCCTCACCTTGCCTTTTAAGAAATAAGGTTGTATCAACAGTACCTTTCTTGAAACCAGAAGCAAGTAGAAATTTAGTGAGAGTTTCATACCAGGCTCGTGGTGCTTGTTTAAGACTATAAAGCGCTTTGTCTAAAACATAGACATGATCAGGGTGATGAGGATCAACGAAACCTTCAGGTTGAGCCACGTAGACCTCCACATGCAGAACACTGTTCAGGAAAGCCGATTTTACATCCATTTGATAGACTGTAAAGTTTTTGTGCGCTGCATATGCGAGAAAGATTCTGATGGCTTCGATCCTTGCAACCGGGGCGAATGTTTCGTCATAGTCGATGCCCTCTTGTTGACAATACCCTTTTGCGACCAGTCGAGCTTTGTTTCTCACGACTACTCCAGCTTCGTCTTTCTTATTTCTGAACACCCACTTTGTTCCAATAACGGATTTACCTTTAGGTAGTGGGATCAAGCGCCATACCTTGTTCCTTTCGAATTGTAGAAGCTCGTCTTGCATAGCAGAAATCCAGAATGGATCACGTAGAGCTTCAGCCGCTTTCTTTGGCTCTAAGGAACTGAGGAAGCTTAAAAACATGCAGAAGTTAGCTATTGTTGACCTTGTCATGACACCAGATTGTACGTCACCTATCACATTGGTCAGGGGATGATCCTTAGTCCAACGATGTGTGCTTGGTAGAGCTTCAACTGTTTGTTGCGTATTCGACGCATCGTTTTCATCATACACGTCAGGTTGCTCCATAGATGTACTCGGGACATCTTGTACTGGTGTTTCTGATACTGAAGCTTCTGGACTAACAGTTGAAGTGCTCGGGACTTCCTTTCCAGAAGAACTATCTGTAGAGACAGATTCAGCATTAGTGGAGTCAGAAACTAACTTTGTACTCGTACCTGATAGAGATGAAGTGTCAGTGACTTCTTCGGAAGGTCCAGACATGTCTTCAGAAATAGTAGGGACCTCCGAGCTTGTACCACTTGTTATTGATGTGGATATGCCTTTTTCAAAATCTGCACATATATCATCAAAGGCATCAATAAACAGTAAATCTAACTCAGATGAAGTAGAGTTAGAGTTTGAAGAATTGGATCTTTTAGGTGCTGGTTCTATTCTTGATTGAATAGAAGCTTTGTCGTTAAGACCGAGTTCTGAACTGTTGTGTCCAGAAGTCCTTGTTGAATTCTCATCAAAGGAGACATTCATGCTCTCAACAACCGTCTTAGTTCGAATAATGTAAATTCGATAAGCTTTGGATGTCAGAGAGTATCCAACGAGATATCCTTCATCCGCTTTCTTATCAAATTTTGATAATCCTTGACGCTCTTTTAGAATGTAACACCGGCAACCAAATACACGAAGGAACTTGATGTTAGGTGTACGATTGTTGATCAACTCATATGCTGTCTTATTAAAGCGCTTGACCACAATGGTACGGTTCTGTGTAAAACATGATGTGGCGACTGCCTCAGCCCAAAGGTACATGGGTAGATCCGAGTAAGCATGCATAGTATGAGCTGCTTCAACCAGAGTGCGGTTCTTCCGTTCAACAATGCCGTTTTGCTGTGGAGTGTAGGCTGCGGAGAAATTGTGTGCAATACCCACGGAAGTAAGATAACTCTTCAGGGTGTCATTCTTGAACTCCGTGCCATTGTCACTGTGAATGGTTCTGACTGGCAGTTGAAGGCGTACTTGAATGCGCTTGATGAAAGCGATAATCAACTCTGGCGCATCTGACTTGTTGCGAAGAAACTCGAGCCATGTATACCTTGAGTAGTCATCTATCATTACCAACACATATTTCTTTCCGTTGGTAGATGCTGTGCGCATTGGGCCACAAAGGTCCATATGAAGAAGTTCCGGTGCAGATGAGGTCGATGATTCAGCTTTGGACTTGAAGAAGCTTCGCTTCATTTTGCCCAACTCACATGCAGAACACAATGAGTCTTTTTCGAACCTCATTTCTGGTAGACCTTTGACCAGACCTTGTCTCTGTAGCTTTGCTATAGATCTGAAATTTTGATGAGACAAGCGTCGATGCCACGTCCACGATTGTGCTTTAGAAGCTTTGGCTAGTAGGCATACTGGACGTGTGGCAGACAGTGTAGGAAAATCTACATAGTATAGATTTCCATGGCGCTCAGCTTTGAAGACTTCGTAACCATCGGGATCCTCTAGATAGCAATGAGTGGTTGTGAAACGGACTTGATATTTCATGTCACAGAAGTGACTGGTACTAAACAGGTTGTGATCAAGTCCTTCAACATATAACACTCTTTGAATCTTCACAACACCGTTATCGAGCATTCCATATCCTCTGACGTGGCCTTCGGCTTCAGAATTTGCAAATCTAACTGCTCCGGCAGGCTCCTCCACATAGTTATGCAAGAGGTGCTTGAATCCTGTCATGTGGCGTGAACATCCGGAATCTATTACCCACAATCGACAGGCCTGCAAAAGAGACAATTAGTTTTGCTTAGGCACCCATATCAAGATGGGTCCTTCGCGGTTAGCATCAAGCAACTCAGGAATATCATCTGGTTTGACTTTCACTCTCCATTCATAACGCGGTTTTGGAACCCATTTCCAAACCATCTTAACATTCAGTTCCTGAAAATGCTTTTTAGAAGTAGGATTGGCAACCTTAGCACGATACACTTTTGGTTGTGTAGAAGAATCAGAATTAGAATTAGACTTAGAGTTCAGCTTAGCTTTGCTTTTATTCTTTTTGGACTTAGGAGGGGAGTAGTATTTGAATGAATTATCCCAACAGTGTTTGCAATAAAGATTCTTTCGAGCAAAATTCATAAACTTAGATTTATCGGAACAAATCTTACATTCATGTTTATCAAAAGAAGTACTATTCAAAATAACACTGTCTGTAGGAGAACTACTAGAATTCAAACTATTCTTTTTATTCAAACTAAGATCTTTATTCTTCTTACTCTTCCCAACTCCATTTCTTCTTATATCTGAAACAGAAACAGGAACCTTGTTAGTCTCTAACTTAGAAGGTGGTTCTTTTCTAGTGCTCTTAGAAGTCTCACCCTTTTCAAAAATACTCGGAGGATATTCAGGACAATCAGAGTAAACAACTGTAGGTTTTGCAGGAGCATCAAATTCTGGATTGGTTCTTACCTTCCAGCTTGGATCATTGAACATCTATTTATCACTTGAAGCATTTTTAAACATAGTAACTTTCAAATCATTGATCTCTATGCAAAGCTCTTGATTTACTTTTAAAGACTTTTCAAGTTTATGTTTGAGATCAAAGTTTTCATCTTCAACCTCATCAAGAGACTGTTGCAACAAATCGATTTGCTTCATCAATTCAGATGTATGATCATTCACAGAATTTGATCCCTTTGAATTAGAAACAGGATCAGAGTCTGAAGCATTCATCATTTCAGAAAACATATCTTCAGGCATGGACTCAATAAACTCCAGTTTTTCATTTTGAG
Source organism: Arctium minus (assembly GCA_954870635.1). Lineage (NCBI taxonomy): Eukaryota > Viridiplantae > Streptophyta > Magnoliopsida > Asterales > Asteraceae > Arctium > Arctium minus. The sequence goes on from OX941081.1 coordinate 152,951,564, forward strand.
AACAAGAGCCATTCGTGATAGCATGTTCTTCTTCAACCTCTTCAACAAGTAAAGGTTTAGAAGCAATAGGATTTGAGACTGATTCGTTGGAAGGTGTGGTAAATAGTGATTCAAACTCAGTAAATTCGATCTTTCGAGTCGCATAGCTTTTGTTTAAATCACCATATTGAAAACCAACTGATTTAAAAAGATTTTGAGAATCAGTGTCACCAGACTTGTTCTTTCCCATTGCTTCTTGACCTTTGGTCTCAGATAAAGGTGTAGGAGTACTTGCTTCAACAAAAGTTGCACGAATGTCAGGAATGGGTCTAATTGCGGAGCCGAATTTATCAAAATTATATAGATGCTCCGGTGCCTTTTTCAAAATTTCATTAGTTGGCACACCCAAACCTGGTTTTAGTTTGTAAAACCTTTCGTCTTGGAGTTTATTGGTCAACAGATTTAATGTCTGTTCAGTCTGACCTCGTTTCATATTAATGTCCTCCAGTTGCTTTATTTTGGTGTAAGCTTCATTTCTTTCTTTATAACAAACTTCAAATTTGATTTGAAACTCACCCTTTTCAGCATTAAGATTCACAAGATCTGTTTCTAAACCAGATATTTTTTCTTTTAAAGACGCTTTTTCGGCTTTTAAATCATCTTTTTCCTTTTCCTTTTCTTCCACAACAACTTTTAAAATAGCATTTTCATCACGAAAGCTTAAAACAGATTGATGTGCAGAGCTAAGTTTGCCTTTTAGTAAAGCAAATTCATCTTTCATACCATGTATTTGGGTCATTAAAGATTCAATAAGTTCAGAATTTTCACTAACCTCAGAGTGTGCTTCTTCGAATTGTGTCTCAGAGTCTTCATCGTCACCTTCCAGCTTTGCCATGTAAGAAACTTGGGTGAAGTGTGCTTGCTCCTCGTCATCAGAACTTTGGAACAACCAGTTCTCTTCTTCAGCCATTAGTACTTTTCCTTCTTCAGCTTTCTTGGCAATTAGTGACTTTCTTGAGTAGTACTCTGAGTTCTTACTTTCTTGAATTTGCAGTCCCTTGAGAAGTGCCCAAATTTGCCACAGTTGTAGCATCTTCCTGGTTCATCCTTTCGCTCTTCTCGCTTCTCCTCTCTCTTTCCTTCTCTTCTATCTTCCTTCCGATCTTCTCGTCCTTCCTCTCTCTTTCCATGCCTCGGCTTGTATCGCATCTCAGACTTCTCTTTCTTGTATCCATCATACTTTGGCTTTGAGTAAAATCTTTTCTTGCCAAACCTCTTCTTGAATCGTCGTGTAATGAGAGCCAAGTCTTCAGAGAACTTTTGAATATCAGGATCTGAATCAACTTCCAGTTCTTCATCGCTCGAATCAGAGTCAGAGTCAGTAACTTCAGTAACTAGAGCTTTAGACGCCTTTTTCTTCGACCTTGCAGAGGATACAAAACCTTTGCCGGCTATGAGAGCCATAGAATCCTTCAGATGATTAGACTCATTATTCATAGATCTCACCTCATCCTCATGTTGAGCTAGAGTAGAGAAGATATCGGTGACATTTTCTCGAGCCATATTCTTCGACATCTGGAGGTTGATAGCAAAGTTCTTCCATTCTGGATTTAGATTCTTGATGAACTTGTAGTTTATCTCAGAAGCAGATTTGGCGATGTTGTTCCTCCGCAAGTCATTGAGAATAATGTTGTACCTATTGTAGGTATCTAAAAGCAGCTCTCCTTCTTTTGCATGAAATCACTCGTAAGCATTTATGCACAGATTCTGCTTAGCTTGAATAGAAGCTTCACTTCCTTCAAACCGCCTTGCTAGTTCATCCCAGATTCCTTTAGCAGTGCTCTGACTGTCGACACGATTGTAGATGTCGTTTGGAATTGCCATCGTCAAATAGATTAGAGCATCTTCTTCTAACTTGAGCTGGTCTTTCTGCTTTTCAGTAAAGAACTGAACAGGTTTAGGAATCTCTCTGTCAGGGATTTCAGGAGAGGAATCTGTAGCAGGTTGACCCTTTACTGTGATCATTGGAGTTTTAGGACCTTCAATGATTATTGTCATGAATTCTCTGTTCTTGTGATTCAGAAACTGAATCATTCTGGTCTTCCATTGCTGATACTTATTAGCCACGAGGACAGGAGGTTTGACTTGAGAGCCCATCGAGAGAAGCTGATTCGACATCTTAGCTGTACTGTTAGTAAATAGACTTTTCTGTACCAAGACAACCAACTAGATGAGATCGTTAGAATCAAAATAAAACTACACTCAAAAATTTTCAGAAAAATAAATTTCCAAAAATAATTAAATGTAGTATTTGCACAGTTTAAAACACAAAGAAATAATACTGAAGAATGAAATTAGGAAAATTTTGATCAAGCACAAAACTTTTGTCCCCCTTCGCAGACTTTGAGAGGCCATATTACAGTTTGCAAAAATTTGTCTAGGTCTGGAAAAAGTGCTTCGACCGGTCAAACGTAAGACTAGAGAATGAACCGTACCGGTCGAAGGAAAGACCGGAGTAAGCAAGTATCCGGTCGAAGGGTAAGATCGGACTAGCAAGTACCCGGTCGAATGGTAAGACCGGAGTAACAAGTACCCAGTCGAATGGCAAGACCGGAGAATACAAGTACCCGGTCGAATGGTAAGACCGGAATTATGCTTGACCGGTAAAATTGATTCGACCGGTAACTTGTTCGACCGGAAGTATGCTTAGACCGATAATGCTTAGACCGATAGAGGTCTTTGACCGATAGTGCTAAGACCGGATGGTTGTTCGACTGACACTATGCTTCGACCGATAATATGCAAGACCGGAGTGGACAGTGAGTGTACCGGTCAAATGCTATAGACCGATAAAGGTATTCGACCGGAAGTGGACTTAGACCGATAGAAACAAAGACCGATATGTTCGACCGGAATGTTCTTAATTTACCCAGAACGATGAACAACCCAGAAAGATCAACACAGAAATCACTCAAATTGAAAGCAAAAATCAGACTTTTGTACCCAGAAACATGTATCGAACAGTATTCAATCAAAATCAAAGATTAATTTCAACTTTCATGCATCGATTATGAAGAACACAGTGTTAACTTTTCACGAACCCAGAAAACTCAAAATCACAGATTCAATCACTTGTTAATCCACAATAGAATTAATCAATCAGATACTGATCACTAGCATATATCGCATCTATTCATATCGATTTTAACCATAAAATCATGTTAATTCACGAAATCAATTTTCACTCGATGAACAGTAAAAAAAAATTCGATGAACAGTAACTTCGCATGAATAGTGATTTTCGATGAACAGTGATTTCGATGAATAGTAATTTTCGATGAATAGTGAAATCGCAAAACACAGATTTAATCTTAAAACTTGATTCTTTAGGCTCTGATACCACTTGTTATCCCAGATTTAATCTAGTTGGTAAACAATCAAGCAACACAATAATAATCAAGAGATATATAATTCAGAGTAACATACCAATCCCTTGTATAAACTGTTAAACCTTGAGTGTTCTTGATACCCTTTGAATACAGAGAAAATACGACTAACTATTTAGAAAATTATCAGAGATTACCTAAAACTAAACTAAACATAACTTTAAATACCCAGGCCATATGGACTTCCTAATGCTTAATGGGCTTGGGCCCAATAGCTAATAACTATTAAACTATTACAATTTAAACCCTGAACTGTAACTATCAAGTAAATACAGTTTAGACCCTCTAATTTAACTTTGACACAATTGCAGTTTAAACCCTTAACTTTAACTTTAATCTTGAATACAATTTATGATCCAACAGTTAGGGTATCAAAGAATTGGATATTTTGTTTATATGAACAAATATAAACAATTTAGCAATGAAAGCACAACATTAGAAATTATGATTGATGCTCAACAACATTGAATTTCAAACGGGGGTATTACCATCGAAAAATTGGTTCATTATGAGACATGGTAATAACAAATTCAAACAAAGTATTGAACCTGTGTGTGTGAATACGTTACAGTATAAAGACAAGATAATACGCAAGTATTGATCTTTAGAAACACACAGTCAGTTAAACATTAAAGCTCAAAACTGAAAAACATTTAAAATCACACTTCTATATTCATGAAATCTTTTGATAATCAGAAGTGGTTTGAACATTTCAGAAACTGTTTTTCATGCTTGAAAGTTGTTCTTCTTTCAAACAATCAGAGAGCTAGAGTTAGAAGATATTTACCTTTTAAGCTCCCCCTCAAATCATGATAGAATGAAATAGATCTATTAAGCTCCCCCTGGATATTTGCAATATATCCAAGTCTGAACGTTGAAGAACGGGTCCTGATCTGTCATGTGATCAGAAGCCAAACTTCGTTGAAGTCCGGGTTCTAAGCTGATTTACTTAGAAGCCATTGATCTTCTACTCCCCCTTGACAGTAGGTGCCTGCAACAAAGAATCAGTTTTCGGCTTTGGTACCCACTGGTGTTTGGGTTCTCGAATGTTAGTTGCAGTTCTTGTGGGGGATATAGAATAAGAACCATACCAGAAATGATCACTGGTTTTGTGAATGTGATCATGTGTACGACAATAAGAACAATGGTATTTCTTACCTGACAACCTGAGTAATTGATCTCTCGAGTAGATATGATCAGGTTTACCGTTACTCTCTTTGTTCTTCTTGGCATAAGACGCATGTACACATGATTCTCTTTCTTTCAGCTCATCTTCAACTGGTTTCTTCTTCCAGACCAGTTCCTCATCTTTGTATCTCCTTCTTCTAGGACGTGTACCTGAACCATCTATATTTCTATCATAGAAAAGGTTAGTCTTACGAATCTGATCAAAAGATTTAGCTGGCCTTTGTGGAGAGACCGATTTCTGATTTGAACTTGATGCAGTCTGTTCAAGCACTTTAATCGTCGAAGCAAAGTTGTCTCTTTCTTTAACAAGCAGATCAATCTTCTTCGTGAACTCATACTTCGTTTTCTGCTCTTTCATCACACTTTCAGATAGTTCAGATAACTTCTTAGTAAGCTTTTTGATCTCAACCTCAAACATACTTCTCTCTTCTTCAAATCCCTTCTCAACGTTGTTTCTTTGTCCGGATATTTCTTTGAAGACGCTAACATTCTTTTGTTCAATGGCCTTCTTTTCTGTTGCAAACTTCTCTCTTTCAAGAATGATTACTTTCTGAAAATCAGAAACTTGCTGAGAAAGTTTTATGCACTTCAGCTCAACTTCTTTCTTCTCGTCAGCACATTTTCTCGAAAAATCTGAGAACTTCTTTGCGAACGATTTCTCAAACTCGGATTTATCTTGAGCATGCTTTTGCTCCAAATCAGATATTTGCTTTTGAAGCTCAGCATTTGTATCTTTCAGATGCTCAATCTGCTCCTCAGAACTTTCAACAGATGCTGCTTCCAGATCAGAAATCCGTCTTTTTAGTTCAGAGTTCTCAGTTTCCAAAAACTTTACTCTTGAAGACATCTTTGGTCCTATCATTATCTTCTCAAGATGTTCCCACAGTTGTTTTCCTGTAGCCTTTTTACTGTCTAAACTTACAGAAATCTCTTTTGAAATCTCCTCGGAAATTCCTTGCAAGATAAAAGCTTTAGATAATTTATCAGCTTCAAATCTCTTTCTTTGCTCATCTGTGTAATCCTTAAATGGTAGTGTGTACACTTCGTGTTCCGTTCTTCCATTTTCTCCCATAAAATAACAAATATCTATCGGAGTTTTCATTCTTCCTTCCCTCAGAGATAATCTGATATAATCAGCCAAGTCATTTCTGTCGATGAAGTCCAAGAATCTGTCCTTCCATTTCTCGTACTCTCCTCTGAAAAGTACTGGTGGATTCTCATTCGTATTGGTTGAAAGAGCTTCGCTTGAAGGCATTCCTTTTGATATACAGGGATTGAACTTGACAAGATATGGAATTTGAAAGTGCAGGGACCAAAAGTGACAAAGTGTGAAACTTGAAAGTTTAGGGTCACTAATGACAAACTACTGAAACCTTGAAATACGGGGGCTAAGAGAACTGCACTGCAAAATGATCGTGAGACAAAAAATTTGACCCTTTTGTACTCTTTTTTTTTAAACCAGGTCGAGCAAGGTACTGGTCAAGCAAAGGACCGGTAATGACAATGTACCGGTCAAGCAAAGGACCGGTATAGACAACCTATCGGTAGAATCCAAAGGACCGGTATCAACAATGTACCGGTCTAATCTTTTTATCGGTCAAATCAAATCCGGTCGAACCAAAGGACCGGAAGAGACAAAAAATATCGGTCAAAGGACAAAGATCGGTAATCAGGGTATCGATCGAATCAGTGTATCGGTCGAACACAAGACCGATAGAGGCTAAGATTCGGTCGAAGCAAAGACCGGAAAACACAATGTATCGGCCAAACACAATGACCGGTAATTACACTTTCCCGGTCAAAGGATGTCTATCGAGCAAAAAACAGATTAGCAGATAGGGTCGATAAAGTTGAAGAACACCGAAGAACTCGATGAATTTCAATATTATTCGACCCAGAAAATAAACAAACAATAGACCGATAAACACTAGAAATCGATTAACACTGGACAAACAATGACCGATACACAACACCGAATTCAGATAATCAAAAGAGCGATAATAATACCAAGCACAAACAGATCGAAACCCACTTTTTCAGAAAAAAAAAAATAATAGACCGAATCTGATTTTTTTTTTCAAATAAAAATTCGATCGATAAAACCTCATACGATAAAAACATGAACAGATAATCACATGAACAGCAATCGCATGATAAAAGCAGATTAAACAAATAATCGAATAGGGTTTTAGACAAACCTTTTTCTGGATCAAACCTTTAGTCTCTTTGCTCTGATACCAATTGTAGATCCCAGATACAGTGCTATCAACAGATATAATCAATGAAGAACAATATATGAGTCACAACAACTAGTCATATGATTGATATGAAATCAAAGGGTTACAGGTTTACAGAAAAGAATTCTGATCAGAGAGAGTAAACCTATAAACTAGTTGTTTGTAAATTATGAGACTCCACTTTCTTACCTAACAAATGAACTAAATAATAACTTTAAATACTTAGGCGCGCAGGCCTAATGGGCTTATGGGCTTGGGCCCATCTAACTAATTAACTATTAAAGAATTACATTTCGAACCCTTATAAATACTTTATTCCACTTTCAACACATAGGACTTTCAGTCCTAACATATAATCTATTATGTTTGTTGCCTAAGATCTAGCTTATGCAACATATTTTCTTGTTTCTATGTTGCCTAAGATCACATTCATTGTTATAAAATGATGATTCCCCCATTTTCAACATTTCTTCACTATTTCAAAAAAAAATCGTTTCTAAGGAATTGGGACCCGATTTTGACGACTTTTGGCTTCCAACAATCGTCGTTTTCATCATCAAAGGACGTTTAAAGATTCTTAGGTAATTATTATTTTATTTTGTCTAATTTTGTAATTATTTCGTGTTTATATCATTAAAATTTGGAACATGATTTGGAGCGATTTTGGTTTCCATCAAACGTTTTCGTCATCAAAAGACATTTACATTTTCTTAGGTAATTATAATTTTGTTGTTATTTCATGTTTATCTCGTCTAAATTTGGATTATTACGTGTCTAAAAATACGTTTAGCTATTACTTTATTTTATTTTGTAGTTATTTCTTGTTTATTTATGTATTTATTTTTCACATACAGACATGACAGAAAATGTGGATAAAAGTTGGATGAATTTAAGAAGATACGAGGAAAAATACATTTTTGGAATATATACATTTTTGGAATTTGCTAAAAATAATTCTGTGAGTTGGAATGGTTATTACAAATGCCCCTGCATAGACTGTGGCAACATGTTATATCAAAACGAGACAGATATAATTTTTCATTTGAAAAATGTTGGTATAATGAAAACTTATACCGTGTGGGATCAACACGTTGAGGTTACAGATATACCTACTGCATCTCAACGAAGGCTGAATATGATACGCGATCGAGCATCCTCGAGTCATAATGTCGATCCTGTTGTACAATTTGTGGAAGATGTGTTTCCATCCCGTGAACGATACAATGATAATGAATCAATCGCCGAGGAGGGTGATCATGTTTGTGATGTGGGCAATGTTGCTTTCAAAGTGGCTGATGCCTGTTCACGACTAATAGCTGAAACGAATACTCCATTGTACGAGGGTTGTACAGAAACTTCCTTGGGTTCCCTTCTAAGAGCAATTTCTCTTAAAGAAGAAACTGGAACTTCTATCAAGGCATTTGATAAGTATTTGGGGTTTCAAAAATCTTTATTGCCCACTCCAAACAAGCTTCCTAAATCATCCACAGAGACGAAAAAAATCCTCAAGGGCGTTGGGATGAGGTATGAGCTTATACATGCATGTTTAAATGGTTGTTTCTTATACTACAAAGAAGGTGACATGCATGACCAGTGCCCTGTATGTGGATTGCCAAGATATCAAGATGTTGGTAACAAAGTACCAATGAAGATTGTTCATTATTTTCCTCTGACACCGAGGATGCAGCGTTTGTACATGTCAAAATATATTGCAGGTCATATGCGATGGCATGGTCAAAGGGAAACGTCCCCGTACGATGATGTATTGAGGCACCCAGCGGATGGTGAAGCATGGAAAGATTTTGATAGTTGATAGGTAAATGATTTTAATATATTTATATTTTTTTGACAAGTATATGCTTTTAATATATTTATATATTTTTTGACACATAATAGGTCATATCCTCAATTTTTGAGTGACCTTAGAAATGTTCGCATCGCTTTATCGACTGACGGGTTTAGTCCTTTCCGGGCTTCTGCTACTCCCTATAGCCTTTGGCCAATTGTTGTTATTCCATACAACTTACCTCCTTCGATGTGCATGCAAAAGGAATTTAATATACTAACGATGTTGATATCCGGACCAAAATCCCCAGGGAAATGTCTCAATGTGTTTATGAGACCACTGATTGATGAGCTCAAAGTTCTTTGGGATACAGGTTTTAGAACATGGGATCGATACGGGGAAGAGTACTTTATGATGAAAGTTGTGGTTATGTGGACCATTAGTGATTTTCCGGGGTTGGGAATGTTAGGTGGTATTCAGACGAAAGGGTACAAGGCGTGTCCCATATGTTTGGATGACACTGATGCTAAGTTTTCTCATGGTAGGATGTCGCATATGGGGACTCGTAGATGGCTAGATATGAATCATGAGTTTCGAACTCAAGGGAGAGATTTTAATGGAAAGGACGAGTTTCGATTAGCTCCGCAAACTCGAACCGCGATTCAGGTTTACAGGGAAACTGTCTCCCACCGATACCCTCGTTTGAGTCTGGTTAAAGAGAATAAATCGATACAGGTTTGTAAATTTATTAAATTTTAGGACTTGTATTTCCTTTTTATTTACTTGTTATTGTAAACATTGTAGGAGATGAATGAGGCAAAGTTGTGTTGGACTCACAAAAGTATCTTTTGGGAGCTCCCGTATTGGAAGAAATCTAGAGTGAGACATGTCTTGGATGTCATGAACATCGAGAAGAATGTATGTGACAACATTCTTGGTACTATTCTTGGGTTTGATGGAAAGTCTAAGGACGATCTAATGATGTTTTAAACGTAATATGTGTTAATTATTGTTTGAATCGTATTTATAGAGACTTGTTGAGGAAGCAGTTGAGAAGATAAAGAATGATTCTGACAACACTTCAGATTCTATCATGACTCCAATGCGTTGTCCAATCGAGAAAGAAATATCAATAATTGAGCAAATTGTTGGTCCGTCGGTAGGGACGGTTGTTCGAGGTATGGGTAGCTTGACGGTTCGAGCTCCGAGGATGAGAGGTCCAACGAAGGGAACCTCTATGTCGGTGTGTACGGTTAACGAGGATGATTTACGGCGACAACTTGTTGAACGCGACGAAGAAATTCGCTTACTAAAAGAGGCACAAGAGGAGGCAAACAAGGAAGCCGCCGAACAAAAAAAGGAAGTCGTCGAACAAAGAAAGATGATAGAATCTTTGATGCGTATGTGCGGTGGTGCTAGTGATGTAAACTCCAACACAACAACCCCGACGAACAATGCTTTAGGTTGATTTTTATTTCATGTTTTCGAACTTGTTGCTTATTTTTGTACTTATTTAGGAAAAACATTATATTTCAATTATTGAATTTATTAGTTTTGTTTGGTAATTGGAGTTGTTTGCCGATTCACACGAGTTTGTTTGCTTACGAGTGGTGCACAAAATGAGCAATAATATTTTTTTTTATATAAAACATCCTAGGCAACTTATCAATAAATGTTGCCTAAGTGAAAATATTATGTTATTTTAATTTTTAATCACAGTTCAAAGCCAACATACGTAAATAGAGTATGTTGTCTAAGTTGATATCTTAGGCAACACATGCATAAATCTAATGTTGCCTTAGTGTTTGGTGGGTGCAACATATGTTTTTTTCATAGGCAACATAACATGTTGTGTGTTGCTCTAGGAGTCCGCTTAGGCAACATACGATGTTTGCCTATGTTGCCTAAGTTCTTGTGCAACATTGAGAAGGCAACATAGGCATGTTGCCTAAGCCTCAGGCAACACATAAACCCCTCTTAAGCAACATTTTTCATTTGTTGTCAAAGTGACATTTGGTGTAGTGAAACAATATATCAATTACGATATCATGAGATTGGCAAAACAAGATACATGATTATCTATATTATATCATCAAAACATAGGGTTTTTGCATTATGTCATAAGCATTCTGATAAAAACAAAGACCATATTTATTTCTTATAGTATTAATTTTCAAGATTTATGTGGATTTAATACAAGTATACTAACATATTCAAGTTAGAAGTCGAAATTTTTTTACTTGGATTGTAGAAATATTCGAGATTGATTGATGAAGTTGGAAGCCCAAAAATCTATCCATGAACTGACTGAGTGTACGTGCTGATAACGTGTTATAGGAAAAACAGGACAGAACAACAGTAAATAGAGAGAATGAAATCCGTAATTCTCATTAATCATAAGTCCTTTAAATAGGGAGGAGTTTATAAAGAAAATGAAACATTTATTATGGTAGATTCTAATACTAGGAAAATATTCTGTCAATCATTTTTTTTTTTGATGATGTCACAAAATCTTTCGACAATACCTTTTCTTTAATTTAATGTTTAATTTTGAAAAAACTATAATGTAAGTGTTAAAATATTTTTACTCTCTATATCGTATCCTGTTTTGAGTTGTTTCATATCTACCAGGTGAAACGAAACATTATTAAAGAAGTGTTTGATTATGTTTGCTTTTTTGGTTGGGGTTTATTAAAAGGGAAGGTAGGTGAGAAGAGCAACCCCTGCTGTAAAGTCAAACCCTAGACAAGACTTGTGTTTTTCTTTCTTTTATTCTTTTATAAATCTAAGAAGAAAAAAAGAAAAAAAAAAACTTTTATGTCATATTGACATCAAGACCATTGGCATACTTAATTAGTATTTAATTAGCCATTTTTATGATATTTGAACTTGAAACGTCAAAATTAATGATAAAAGACCATTAACCATTTAATTAGATAAATTCAAATCTTAAATATATATATCAATTTATAGATCAAATTTGATAAACAACATTCATTCTTAAGATTGTAATCACCATGTATCCTTAAACAAATTAATACTTTTATATTGATTAACACAAAGCATTATATTAGGGTTGTAAACGAACCGAACGAACATGAACGGAGACTTGTTCGTGTTCGTTCGTTTAACTTAACCGAACAAACGAACGAACACGAACGGTAAACGAACGAGAGCTTTTGTGTTCATGTTCGTTCGTTAAAAAAATATGTTTGTTCGTGTTCGTTTATGTTCGTTCATTAAGAGTTAAACGAACATAAACGAACGAACATAAACGAGCGTAAACGAACGAATATAAATGAACATATATGAACCTAAACGAACGAACATATAAATGAACATAAACGAATACAAATGAATAAAAAACAACCGTCGTTACTCATCATTTCGTTCGTAAAAAATAACATAACAAAAATAAAAAAACGGATAAACTTAGGAGGTATAAAAAAAGAATTTTAAAAAATTAATTTAATTAATGCTTTGACACATTAATGTCATAATATATAGAAATATATTTATATATATAAACAAATATAAACGAACATAAATGAACGAACATAAATGAACAAACATTAACGAACATAAATGAACAAACGTTCACGAACGTAAATGAACGAACGAGACCATTGTTCATGTTCTTTCATTTAACTAAACGAACAAAAAAATGTGTTCATGTTCGTTCATTTATTAAATAAACAAACATAAATAAACTTCTCGCCGAACAGTTCACAAACGGTTCGCTGAACGTTCGGTTCGTTTACAGCCATAATTATAATTGAGGAATTATTTTTTATTCCTGAAGTAAAAAATATGTAATTATTAAAACTAAGAAAGTTATAAATTTAGATTGAAAATAATTAATAAAAAATACTCGGAAGTGAGAAGCTACTTATGCGGATCTCATAATGTGGATGTCTGTCACCTTGAGCTGTTTTTTTTTAATTTTAATTTTAATTTTAATTTATATTTTGGAAGTATTACCATATCATGTGCAACATGCATGGCTTACTATTACTCTACTCTCATTAAATTAAAATAAAATCGGATTTTAACTAAGATTCTCTGTTATTAATTAATTAATTAAATACAACTGCTACATTTTTAAATATTAGCAACATGCAATATTTTTTTTATTTAATTTAAGTGTCAATTCTTTGGTAGGATGTTGCCTACTATATTCTCAATGCCAAATTGCCAATATATATATATATATATATATATATATATATATATATACTTAATTGGTCATATTTTCTGAAAACATCTTTTCATTTTCTAAGAGATTTTTTATATTTGATATAATTATAGATAAATCTAGATCAAGTCGTGAATCAAATTAAGAGCTGATTTTTAAGTTATAACCTATATGGACAAAATTAAAACAAAATAAATACCATAATCAAACTTTTATATAAAAGACGTTATAAAATTAACCATTTAAATATAATTTGAAGTAATAAGTTTAAATATCGTATTCATTGAGATGTTATTTGCTGAGATACAAGTTCGAATTTTCAAATGGCTGTCGAGACGAGTCAATAAAGGAAACATTTCATGGAAACTGTGAAACGAGAATCCATCTTGCTTCCTCAATTGAGCTACCCTTACGGCATCAAGTCATCCTTCTTCAGACATATTCAGTATTTTACCCTCTAGCTCGATCATTTGGTTGTTTGTAATTTTTCTTTAATCTTGTTTATTGCACCTTGTAGTATTTCACGAGGTTTTATTCCTTGTATTGCTCCTTTTTATTTTAATAATATGTTGCATTTCAAAAAAATCATATTTATATAAAGTATATATAAACAAAAATAGGAAATATTTGAACATGCGGATCGACAAAACTTCATCTTTGATAACTTTGGGAAAAATAAGCAAAAATGGGAAATATAATTTGGTTTGTTCATTCCAAGATATATAATATTATGATATCATTCAAAAGGAATAATGCATCTTCTTATGCACCATGCTAGAGACATCTCACCCACCAATTATTTCTTTATCTTTTATTCTATTTTAATAAGCAAATAGTCCAATTTTCCACTTTTTAATACATATACATAAGTCCAAAAATGAATAACAAACATTACTATTAATTTCTATCGTTGATCACTATATGGTAACGTTTGGTATATAGATTAGACGCGATGGGATTAACTGTCTGTCCCACGTTTAGTTTAGGTTTAAGAATCATATGTTTGAAATAGGGTAATATTGTAATCTTACATTTAGTCTCATGTTGTTCCACCTATTTTGGTGGAACTAAAAAACTTAAGTTTTGTCCAATGAAATCTGCTTTGTGTCACACGTTGTCCCATGTTATTTTTGTCCCATGACATACCAAACATAGGACTATTTTTTTGCCTCGTCTTGTCTCATCCAGTCTGCGTACCAAACGCACCAATGCTAGGACTTCAGAAATTTGCTAATTAGATTTTTACATTCCATAAAATCAAGACAATGTTTATAAATAAAAGAATTCATAAAAATTTAACAATCACTTCATATTAACAAATGGCAAGTGAGGTTTGAAACAGGATGACAAGAAATGTGTATTTTTGTAAAAGTCTAAACATTATATGAACTTGTGAAAAGTTCTTGAGTATAACTTTTTGAAAAACTGATATATATATATATATATATATATATATATATTGCAACCTGAAAAAGGTTGCAACCCTTACAAACCAATCTTAGTCGTTTATCAAGTCTAATGAATATATGATTTTATTATGTTTCCTAATTTAAAATCATGATTATAATGAATAAACTTAACATTTCATAATTTAAAATCATGATTATAATGAATAAACTTAACATTTTCCATATATATCACAATCATTATCCATGAATATATCTATTGTTTCCTAATACAGTGGTTTGCATAGTTTGTACAAATTGTTTGGGTTGCAAAAGAAACGCACCAATTAAGACATAGTATATATAGGGAGAGGTTTGTTTGAGAAATGTTAAATATATGAGAAATAAAGAAGTAATCCTAGTCTTTCATTCGGTCAAGATCGGCTTTGACTGATTAATAATTACGTCTTTGACTCGTCAAAAGTTGTGCTATTCCAAAAATAGAATGACACTTTCGTAATTTTTACAAATACACAGGACGAGTTCATATATGAACCTGTATGATTCACATATGAACTATATGTTCATATGTGAACCAGGGTAATTCACATATGAACTCTTTTAATTGATTCATATATGAACCTTTGTGATTCATATATGAACCAATTAACTGATTCACATATGAACTAATTAACTGAGGTTCATATATGAATAAGTTGAACGAATTAACAGATTCATATATGAACATTTGTGATTCACATATGAACTAATTAACCGATTCATATATGAAGGTATAGTTTATATATGAATCAGTTAAAAGAGTTCATATGTGAATTACACTGGTTCATATATAAACATATAATTCATATGTGAATCATACAGGTTCATATATGAATTCGTCTCGCGTATTTTACGAAACTACCCCTCTATCTTCTACATACCACACAAGGAATTATCCGGTGCTTCACGGTCAAAGCCGCAAATGTTGACCAGATAAAGGGTTAGGATCATTTCACTACAAGAAAAAACTTAGTTAGTGACCAAAATTTTAGTGACGACTTGTATTTTGGTCACTAATTGTGACGTTAGTGACAATGACATAGGTGGTCATTAATTTTTAGTCACTAATATGAAATTTAGTGACAAAAAATCAATTTGGTCACTAAGTGGTCACTAATTCTTATGCAAAAAAAATCATATTGATCTATTTTAATGACTAAATTTGTGACGACTATGTTTTTCGTCATTAATGTTATAAATTCATGTGTTTTGTGACCAAAATAATGGTCACTGAGTTGGAAAATTTAGTGACAAAAAAATGATGGCCACTAAGTTAGAAGTTTAAGTGACAAAAAATTAGTTACCAATATGAAATGATTAATAACCAAAAATAGTGGTCACTAACTAGTTGATGTCACTTAGGTGTCGTTTGTTTTTTAAGAGGCCTAAAGTCTGAAGTCTTATTTTAGTTATGATTAATAAGAGGTGGTGTGTAAAAATGTCTAAATGATTCAGACTTAAGAGTCATTAAGAGGTTTTTAAAAAAAAAAAAAACAACCCCTTAGGAATGTTAGTGACAAAAAATGGTGGTTACTAAATTGAATTTATTAGTAACCAAAAAATAGTGGTCACTAAGTGAGATTCATTAGTTGTAGGATTGTATTGAGTTGGATAGGTTAGTGACTAAAAAATATGATCACAAAATTAAATGTGTTAGTAACCAAAAAGTGGTGGTCACTAAGTAAGATTCATTAGTTTTAGGATTGTATTAAGTTGGGATGGGTTAGTGACCAAAAAAATGTGGTCACTAAGTTGAAAGTGTTAGTGACCACCAAAAGGTTGTCACTAAGTGGTATTCATTAATCTTATAGTTGGAAGAGTTAGTGACAAAAAGATGGTGGTCACTAAATTGAATGTGTTAGTCACTAAAAAAAGTGGTCACTAATTTGAAAGTGTTAGTAACCAAACAATAGTGGTAACTAAATGCTATTCAATACTTAGATTAATTATAGTGAGTTAGAAGGGTTAGTGACCAAAAGAAGAGTGGTCGCTAATTGGAAAGGTTAGTGACCAAGAAATTGTGGTCACTAAGTTAGAAAGGTTAGTGACAAAAAAATTGTGGTCACTAAATATTAAAATGGTGGCATAAATATAATAAATAGAATTTTAGGGGCTAAAAATGACAATCTCGTAAACTTATTTTAGAAACATGCGGGTCCTTTCCTGGTCCGACCCACGCCATGAACCGATCGTCACCACCCGGTTTAAAATATCTGGGTCAATTTATGTGGTTTCCCTTCATCGATTGTCAAAAACCCTAGCCCTAACTCCCCCCGTCTCCCTCTCTCTCTCTCTCTCTTCATACTTATCGACTTTTATTGTATCAAGCGCATTGCCCTTAGAGAATCGATTTAAGCTTTCAGGAAACAATTAAACAACTGATTTTGGTGTTGTGATCAGTTGTTGCTCGAAATTTGGATACTCACCGAGTCACCGTTGTTGATATTGTATAACATTTTACTGATTTTTGGTGTTGTGATCCAGCTGAAATCAGAGCAGAGATGGAGGCTTCGAAATTAAGTGCTTCGGAGGGCGGGCTTTTGGGCACTCGACTCTTCTTTCACATAGTGGGAGGCTGGCATTCTCTATCGCGAAGGATTCAATGGGAGAAGAAGTATCTCAAGAGGCTATTGGCTTGGGAAAAACAGAGAGCCAAGCTGCAGGATGATATTGCCGCTGAGAAGCGGAGGATCATAGAGTTACAAGAAGAGATGCTTCAAGGTGAAGCAACAAAAAAGGCGGTTGAGGTATGCTTTTCCTATTTGCTTTTTAGTTTGTTTATGTTATTAGATGCAAACTATAAGAAACCAATGTTAAGTGTTAAACTTATGGAATTCCACTGTTGCATATGGATTTTTTACATTTTTGAAGTTTAGCATCCTGACAATGGAAGTAACGGTGTTGTTCTCACCTAAGAGTGATATCTCATTGTTATTTTTTACTATATCTTGCTTAATTGGGTTGTTTGGGATTAATTAAACAGAGGGGTTTGGATCCTAATACAATCTCTAATGTAGTAGAAGTCAGTTTATAGAGAATTTTATTTCCTGTGTTATGCTATATATAACTGGTTGTTTGATGCTGGTTGTCCCTTTAAGTACATGCATATGCACACATTCAAATAGAAGGCAATCAACTTGAAGAAGCAAAGTTGAGAGCTAGTTTCAGCTCCGATCTTGTTAATTATTTTGGTATTTCAACAAGAGTTCATAAAGCAGATAAAGTTTTTCTTCTTCATTTTATCCTTAACATTTCAATCCCCATTTTCACATTTAGATCAACATCGAAAAGCATTTAGATGATGAAATATTTATCTCAAATGTTTCAAGTGGAATTTGTTTTGTGGGTTGTAGGGAGAATCAGATGACAAAATCATAGCAGTATGTGCTGATGACTCAGAATTTCGACACTACACATATATCAAAGAACTCCCTCCTCATCGTCTTGCCGAGATTCGCCGTTTCTTTTAGGATTGTATCCATACATACATTTACGTTCCGTTATAAACAACTCTGTGGTTTAATTTTGATATGTTTATTGCCTTAACTGAAAGCATGCAGACAAGAAAAATGAAAACAAATCAGTGAAAGTGAATGACTTCCTCCCTGGTGTTGATGCAGTGGAAGCGATCAAGTATTCGATGTGTGTAATCCAAATCTTGCATTTATTTTTGTGTCATTTTTACTGGATCTTACGTTGGTTTTATTTGTGATGGCAGGGATCTGTACGCCTCCTACATCGTTGAAAGCTTGAGGCAATGATTCAGTTATCGGGTATCGTTTGTTGGTGTGGAAACTAGCTATGGTTGTAGGACTTGTAACGATGCCAACTGCCAAAAGACTTGTATTGGTATGAAGATTGGTTTTTTAAAAAAATAAAACACCAAACCATAGTTTGTTGTTGGATTTCTTATTGACAGAGTTTTGGCTTAGACTGCAACTTTCAACAAGTTAGTTTTTGAAAGTCAGCGAACCCCGGTTTTCTTTTCAATTTCAATCAACCGACCGACTAATTTGTTCGGTGTACATCAAATTGGTTTCATAATTTGTTCGGTGTACATCAATTTTCTTCCATTTTCAGGCTAATCCACACATGCTTAGCTTTTTATGAGGTGTAGTTAACAAATGCAGGACCTAAACCCATGATCTTTTGTTCTTTCTTCATAGCTTTGTTGGAGCTATGTGAAAACTAGTATTTGAAAAAATTGTCTTGTATATCTACATCTATATTGACAAAGTTCTCCACACCATCCTTGATTCTTGTATGCCATTGATTAGTGAACTTAGGGACAATTTGCCTATTTGGATGGTTTTCCATTCAGTCTTGTATGGATAAAGCTGACTGTGTGAATTAACATGTCTGGTTTTTTTAATTGGGAAGGGGAGGCTTGGAAAAACTTGGCTTTCCGCATAAAGCTCCCAATAAAAGTTTATCGAATAAGCCATTTTCTATAGAATTATTCAACTATCAAACAGTCATGTATAGTTGGTCAAATAAGTGGTGAGTCTAATTAAGCTCATTAAGTTGTTAACAAACAAACCCTTAAGTTTTGTGTTAACTATTTATTACTTATATATAGGAAGATTATTGCGTGACGTGCAACCTGAATTAATGGATGGATTGATCAAAGCAACTAAAAATGATGATCAACAGAAGTTTCTGGAGTTATCTGGTACAGATAAATTGGACCTTGGAGACACGGGTGAAGAGGAAGGAGAAACCGACTATGATGATGATAAGGAGGAGGAGGTATGTTTAATAGATCCCTTTTTGTGTGGTTTCTATGAAATACTTCAACATCTGTTTACGCCCTTAGGTCCTAGGTCTTATCAGATTTTTCATCTATGTTCCTAAAAGCATCTTGTATGGAATCTTATAATGCTTTGTTTGCATCTTAAAACAGGGGTTTGGTGATTATCATGATATAGCAACCAGATGGTTTGATGGCTTGGTTAACAAAGATGTCAATATCACTAATCAGATTTACTCTCTTAGTATTGTTGATTTTGACCGCCAAGTAAGTTCTTTCGCATTTTTCTGATTCACATGTGATGAAATTGATGTTATTGTGAATATTTACTTTCTGAGCAATGTTATATCCTCCTAAACACAATTAAATTTACCAAACCCATGATCACATCGGTTGGAAGGATGTTTCTATAAGTTCAATATTATCCGATACCATGGAGTTATGGGGTTTTTAAATTATGTAGTTATCTTGAGCTTTAGAGGCTAAATATAGTTCTCCACATTTATAAAATGGGGAGGAAAAAAAGATGGCAAGTTGAATTTTGTAATGAATACCAGGCCTCCTGTTGATGTTGCTATTGGTTGACGGGTATGGTGATAGAAGGATAATGCTAATCTAGTCGGAATCATTGAAAACATCATCTGATCATCACCATCACAAGATCAAATTTTATTCTCTCTCACATCATCTTCCTTTTCAGGAGTTGCGTAAACTTTTGCGAAATTTTTGCTCCATGCAAGAGCGTAATGCTACTACATCAGAGGAGAAGGTTGGAGGAGAAACATATGTAGGACTATCGAGAGCTAAAAGACACCTAACTCGTTTTCTTGATAAGGGACATTAGCAAGTTTAAATCTTGATAAAAGGGTCATTAGCAAGTTTAAATCTTGATAAAAGAAACATTAGCAGGTTTAAATCTTGTTAAGAGGGTCATTAGCAAGTTCAAATCTTGTTAAAAGGATCATCAACAAGTTTAAATATTGTTAAAAGGGTCGTTAGCAAGTTTAAATCTTGTTAAAAGGGTCGTTAGCAAGTTTAAAACTTTGTTAAAACGGTCGTTAACAAGTTTAAATCATGTTAATAGGGTCGTTAGCAAGTTTAAAACTTTGTTAAAAGGGTCGTTAGCAAGTTTAAATCTTGTTAAATGGGTCGTTAGCAAGTTCAAATCTTGTTAAAAGGGTCATTAGCAAAGTTCAAACCTTGTTAAAAGGGTCATTAGCAAGTTTAAACCTTGTTAAAGGGTCATTAGCAAGTTAATTATCCATTGGTTTATCAAATTCTAAGTGGACAATTACTTCATGTTTGTTTATGCAGTGCTTGGCAGGATTTTGTGGTGCTAGTTTTGATAAGTACGATATGTTACTTCTTTTTCCTCGAGCAGCTTCTGGTGAGCCATCTTGCGTTAAATCAATGATTATATTCAGTTTGATATCAGTATTTGTTTTATTTGCATTCTATTCTTATATATACTTGATCATTTGCAGATCCATGACATGAAAACTCAAGCTATTGTGGTTGCGACACCTTTCTCTTTTACGTTTGGTCTTTTATCATCTACATTTGCGGTTATTCTAGCTATTATTTGCTTACAACTTTCCTCTAACATGTATGATGTTGCATGACAATTTTATCGTAAACTTTTTCCGATTACAGCAATCAAGGAGTATATTTGGTCGTATGCCGCTCTTGAATTTGCACTTGTCGCTATGATTATGCACTTGTTCAATTCTTTGGTGAGTCTCCATTTTTTTCATTTCTCACTTGTTGGATTCTTGATTCATCGTTAACAGGTTCATTATGTTTGTTGCAGCTTCAGTTGAAGGCGGTCTATGCAGGTTCATTCGCTATGATTCTTCACTTGTTCTATTTTATATTTTCATTGCTATAAATCATTAGGTTTTATTTTTAATGCAATAACAATTATAGTAGAAATTAGTTACAATTTTTTTTGTTCACATTTTATAATTAGTGACCACTTTCTTTTGTCACTAACAACTATTAACACCAGTGACCACATATTTGGTCACTAATGGATGCTAACGGACTTTAACGGAGCCGTTATCTTGAACTCAATTAGTGACCTATTTTGTGGTGGTCACTAATTTAATCAAGTTAGTGACGACTTTTTCCGTTTAGTGACGATAATTAGTGACCAAATTAGTCGTTATAAACATAGTGACCACTCTATTTTTGTCACTAATTAGTGACCATTTTTGTATTTGGTCACTAACGCAAATCAGTGACGGACATTTAGTGACGAAAAGTGATCACCCAAATTTTGGTCACTAAAATGCATTAGTGACCATATTTATATTGTTGGTGACCAAATTTTTTTCGTCACTAAATAACAATTTTCTTGTAGTATTTCTTTATTTCTCGTATTTTTAGCATTTCTCATATGAACCTAATCCATATATATATATATATATAGAAATTAAGACATAATATTATTCGGTTCCAAAAAGAAAGTAGAAGTAGTTTTCCTAATTCATATTTAAATAAAATATATTTTCAATCAGATAATTATACTCACATATATAATCACTACCCTCGCAATACAGCGAGTTTTTGAAATCTAGAACTCGAACCCTCGATCATTATTCATACTTTTTGTTAGTCTTTTTTTATTTTATTTTACGATTTTGAGAAACCTAGATTTAAAACAAAAATATATTTTAGTTTACTTTAATTATGGTTTTTTATAAAAAATAAAAAATAAAAATTGTTACGGGTCAAAAAATGTTTAATTTAAATGATAACTATATTTAAGATATTTTATATTTAAAATTAAAAAGATAACATACTTCAATAAAAAATAAAAATAAGGTGTTTTATCTCGAATTTTCTTATATTTATCGGTTTGTTATATCAATAGTTAAAAATTTTAGATATTTTAAAAAATAAAAATAAGTGTTTATCTAAAGTTAGTTACACGAATTCAAACATTGAGCTTTTATAAGTTGTACTTATGTTTAATCAATTTGTACTTTTGGATTTTAAGTAATATGCATTAATAAGTTGTACCTAATGCATAAAAATTAGTTTTTAAGAGTTTAGCTTAAATGCTTTATAATATAGTATAGATATATTAGTTAAAATAAAAAATTACAAGTTAATGAAACATAATTATAACTTATTAAAGTCCCATGTTTTTATTTATATAACTAACTGCAAATAAACATATTAAATACAGGATAAACACTATGAGATAAACTACTTGTTTTATTTTTTTTAAAATATATTTATTAGATCAATGCATGTTTTTATAATATAGTATAGATATATTAGTTATGAGATTATAACTAATATAGATATAGATATATTAAGAGCAAATCATAAAATAAAAAATAAATAGTAATATTGATCAAATCGTCCAATAAATATAAAAAATAAATATTGATAATAGTAGATAATATTGATCAAATCGTCCATTAAATATAAAAAACAAATATTTATATTAATAAATGAGTATACATTCCACAAATAGATGATGATGAGAGATACTGTGCTTGGATAAGTTGTACCAATGTATTATGAAATTGTAAATTAAGTAATTGACTTTAATTAGTTGTATTTTGTGCTTAAAATGTTGTAATTAAGAGTTTTTTATGTATATTTTATAATTTACTAGTGTTGGGTCCGTGCATTGCACGGGAGGATAAATTTTTTGTTGGAATATTGAACCGAGTTAAAATGAAACGTAATTTTTCTGTTAACAGTTAATGAAATACAATGTGAAAAACGAATGTATTTTCATAAGTGGTTAACTTGCATATATTCTTAATCGTTTGTTGTTATGAGTTTGTGCAATAATATTGGTAATAGTTTTGTATTATATTATTTAAAACTCAAACGTCATGTCTCACAACATATCACTATTATTGAAATAATTATAAATATGAACATACGTTTTTACAGATTTTGCAATTTTTCTGAAACCTCCTCGACAACACTTGACAATCACTTTGAACGTATAAATCTGTATATTAATTAACAACATTCAACCCACATCAAATATGACAAAGAAAATAAATGATTTCTATCTTTTGTAACCGGCAACTCAACTGGTATAGTTCAAATTCACTCAGTACCACTTGAAAATTTATCTGACTATTGACTTCAAGACCCCATAGTATTAGTCGATAAAAATAAAGATATGTATGTATATCTTATTCCCCTACTTCGAAAAATATGATTGTGGGTTTTGAAAAATATAAACAAATCCTCAGTAAATAAAATAAAATATAAAAAAGTAGTTTTTTCAAAGAAACAAAAATATAGTGGAATACATTTTGTTCAGTTGCAAGTTCCGCCATTGACACCCGACCGTTCGTCTTCTTCTTGTACTCGGATGATACATAGAGAAGTTATATATATTTATAGTGAATGTAGAGAATATTTTAAAATCTTTTATTTTCATTTTCGATTTTACATTTAAATGTAAATATATTAAAAATATGGAAAAATATTTTTATATCTACATCGTTTCTATTTTATTTTATTTACACTTGGTTAATTTGGAAAGTATTGCAGAATATTTTTATTTTAAAGAATACGATAATTTATTACTGTATCTCGTAATTTTTTATTTTTTATTCATATCAACCCTATTTTTTCTTCTTTTAATGCTCGTGAAAAAAATATACGTGTAGATTTTATATTAGCAAAAAAAATACGTATAGATTTTATATTATGCTAATATAAAATACGTGTAGATTTTATAAAATAAAATAGTTTTTATATTACCAAAAAAAATACGGAAGAAAAAAGAGTTTATATTACATCTCATTATGTAAAGAGATATTATAAAATAAAATATGGAAAAATCATTATGAGATGTAATATAAAAAAATACGGAAGAAAAAAGATTTTATATTACATCTCATTAATATAGATTTAAATGTAAAATCTACATTTAAAATAGATTATGCTAATATGAAATCTATTTTATAAAATCCTCCACCAAAAAAACAAATATTTATATTAATAAATGAGTATTCATTCCACAAATAGATGATTATGTGAGATACTGTGCTTGGAAAGGTTGTACCAAAGTATTAAGAAATTGTAAATTAAGTAATTTGCTTTAATTAGTTGTACTTTGTGTTTAAAATGTTGTAATTAAGAGTTTTTTATGTCGTTTTTATAATATAGTATAGATATAGATATATCAAATTATCACTTACATTATTTTTATTAAATTAACTAATATTGACGATACAAATTAACAAAAAAAAATGGGAATTTAATTAAAATGCCCTTTATTGAAAAATCAGTACCCAATATGCCCCAAATCTTGTTATTTTTGCCAAAATACCCCCTAGGTCCGCGTTTTTCACTGTTACACGCGGACTTGGTCCGCGTTTTGTCCGCGTTCCACTGTTACACGCGGACTTGGTCCGCGTTTTGGCCGCGTTCTACTATTACACGCGGACTTGGTACGCGTTTGGCTTCAATGCACGGGGACGAGGGCTGACCCCGCGTTTTTCACTGTTACACGCGGGTTGGGGCCGCGTTTTTTGTTAAAAAACGAGGATTAGGTCCGCGTTGAATAGTGTAAAGCGTATTAGGGTTTGGAAAATTAGGGTTTCAGGCCTATGATTTCATGTGTGGTCAACTGTTTCTGACGTATTTTTTGAATGATTTTACTGTTTTTTTCCACATTTTGGTCTGATTCTCATACAATAAGTGTACCATTGTCATTGAATATGTGGTTCACATTCATTTTCTCCATTCAATTTTTCCTATAAAGATTAGTAAGATTAGATGCAAAATCGTTCATCACATCCATTTGAATTGCTTCATTTTTCATACTACTGAAAAAATGAGTTCATCTGTTCAAAAAGCTAGACTCTTATTATGTTTCGATGGTCAATGGGTGCAAAACAACAATGGGTGGGATTATATTGGCTACACAAAGCGTGGTGTAAATATTCCAATAATGGTTTCGTATAAGACGTTTATCGATTACGTCGTGGGAAAGTGTGGAATCGGAGATTATGCTGCTTGCAAGTTGGTGTTTAGACGTGCAGATGGCTCACTGATGGAGATAACCAACGATGACGAAATCCTTGGTTTTATGCTACTTGCAGCCGATTCAGAAATACCTCCACAACTTTTTGTGTATGTCGCACCATTGATGGGCGATGACGAAGATGATGACGAAGGTGATGACGAAGATGATGATGAAATCCATATCGGTGGTAGTCAACTGGAGCCTGACTCTCAATTTCAGGCATCCTACGACACCACACTTTATTATGATCATGCATATCGTCCTAACGAATCTTATCCCGAAGTTGTTCCGGAGACGCAACTAGAAGAAGAAGAAGAAGAAGAAGACCCAAAAAGACGGTTTGTTGGAGTTGCTGATGACGAAACACATGTTTTCACAACTGGTATATCTGATATGGACAGATCAGATACCGATAATGACGAGGACGAAGAAACATATACCCCTAGCAATAAATCATTTGGTGCTTTAAACGATTATTTTGATATGCCCCCTTCCCTTCCTAACCCGGAGACCCATATACCAGCCTACCAACCCGCACCTTACAATCGCAGTACAACTATACATGAAGGTCAAATATTTCATACGAAGGAGGAAATGACCGTACAGTTGGGAATGAAGTTCTTGCGAGAGGGTTTCATGTTTAGAGCGAAGAAATCCGACAAACGCAGATACAAGGCTGTCTGTGACCAACAAAATTGTGAATGGAGTATGTCCGCGAAGTCCGTGGGCCCTAAAGGAGGGTTGTTTGTCATTAGAAAGCTGAACGACGTACACACATGTCCGAGGACACAACTAAATGCCAGCCACCGGCAGGCCAACAAAAGGACTTTGGGCCACATACTGAAAGACAAGTTTCTTGACGCTAGCAGGTCATTTCGGCCGAAGGACATCGTCAACGATATAAATCAGCAGTACGGGATCAACATTGGTTACCACCAAGGATGGTGTGCGCGATGCAAGGCACTACTAATGGTGAGAGGCACTCCCGAGGAGTCGTACGAACGACTCCCTGCGTATTTATATAACTTGGAGCTGAAGAATCCGGGTACACGCACCAGAATATGGACGGATTCAAACGGACGTTTCGAATTGTGTTTCGCTGCACTTGGATGTGCGGTAAGTATATTAAATCTTCGTAGCTTTACATATTATGAATTTTAACATTTACAAATAATAACCACGTACGTTTATTGCAGATCCGAACGTTTTTGACAAATCTGCGTCCTGTCCTTGTAATAGACGCTGCCCATTTAAAGGGGCATTACCTGGGTATGATGTTCTTGGCGGTTGCCATGGACGGAAATAACAACATTGTGCCTTTGGGTTTCGGAGTAGGCAAGTCCGAGACGGGGGAGGAGTGGGGTTGGTTTCTGAACATGTTGCGGGAATGTATCGGAGCCCCGGAAGGGTTGGTGTTTATGTCCGACAGGGCTCCTTCCATAAGCGCGGCAATTTCTGCCGTGTACCCCTCCACCCCTCACGCCCTATGTTGTCGACATTTGGAGATG
Source organism: Arctium minus (assembly GCA_954870635.1). Taxonomy (NCBI): domain Eukaryota; kingdom Viridiplantae; phylum Streptophyta; class Magnoliopsida; order Asterales; family Asteraceae; genus Arctium; species Arctium minus. Next base: position 152,978,114 of record OX941081.1, read on the forward strand.
AACGTGAAAAGCGCGGACAAACGTATCACAACAAACAAGACCACCTACTGGAAGGCGTGCAAAGCATATACTATTAGGGAGTTCGAGACCTACATGAATGCACTACGATATGAAGTACCTCGTGGAGCACAAGTTATGGACGAGGCTGGTAAAGAGAGGTGGTCAAGGGCCCATTTCCCTGCACAACAGTATAACATAATGACCTCTAATAGTGTAGAGTCGGTGAATGCACTGTCCCGTTTTGCACGCAGGTTACCCATTGTCGGCCTTATAAAGTACTTCCGAGATTTTCAACAAGAGTGGTACCAACTTCGACGACGAAAGGGAGGTTGATAAACTCTAAAATCTTTAACTTATATGTTAGTTGCTTTTTTCGTCTTCCGTATAAATCGTAACACAATTAACACATATTTGTAGATGAAATGCGTAATCATCTCACACCAATGGCGGAGGAGATAATTAGCAGAAGGTCGGGAAAGTCTGCACCGTGGAGTCCTTTGTATGAGTGACTCTAGATGTAGCTACCCCACGGATAGCGGTTAAACCTCCCCAAGTCATCGACAGTGATAAGTACAGTAGAGGAAACCGGCAGCCTTGGATCACGACGCATGAACATCAACTCCGCCATCACCACCAAGCAAACACGCACAGCATCCTCATCGGATATCGCACCCAGACCAGTTCTCATCGTCTGGAGGACGGTTTTCAGCGTCAAGATACCTGGTGCAAGGCCGGGCCAAACCCTACTAACGAAGGACTCATCTGTCAAGGTAGGAAGGTCGGGTATTTGTCCGAAAGGGAGTCCGGTTACAATACAGAACTCACGACGACCAAAGTGCATGCGAGTCCCACACACGTGGAAATACAATTCCTCCGGCTGTGGTCTCGCAACCTCGACCTCCATCTGTAAAAACATGTGTACTAGAAGGGGGTCCTGTCCAATATTGGTAAGCTCGAGCCATGGCCCGAAAGATGTGCGGCTAAACATTTCGTGTAAACGTTGTGCCCGTTCAAGTGGACACGCTTCAAAAGCATTTCTAATTTCCTTTACCATGGCGATGCGGCATTTGAACGAAAGATCGACGTTATCAAAATCATCCTACATAGTAATGCAAAGATGTTGTCAACGCACCTAACTTATAACTAACGATGTACATTTTGTTGATTTCGTCTATTGGTTATTTTTATAAAAAATAACCACTCAATCTATTGGATTTCCAGGTAGTAGGGGAATCACGTGGATTTCTTAAATCCCTACAAACCTTAGGGCTATTTACACCCGTTTGACAAAATCCAAATCGATATGTTGCGGTTATAAAAAAACGCAATCTCTACAATATTTTTATAAAATGAATGCAATCCCTAAAAAAAACGCAATCTCTACAATAATTTTATAAAATGAACGCAATCTCTAAAACAAACCCAATCTCTACAGTTTTTTTATACAAAAAAAAAACGCAATCTCTACAATATTTTTATAAAAAAAACGCAATCTCTAAAATTGACGCATAATCTACAATTTTTTTATTAAACAAACGCAATCTCTAAAATTAACGCAATATCTACAATATTTTTATAAAATTAACGCAATCCCTAAAAAAAACGCAATCTCTACAATAGTTTTATAAAAAAACGCAATCTCTACAATAGTTTTATAAAATAAACGCAATCCCTAAAAAAACGCAATTTCTAAAATTAACGCAATCTCTACAATAATTTTATAAAATGAACGCAATCTCTAAAAAAAACGCAATCTCTAAAATTAACGCAATCTCTACAATAATTTTATAAAATGAACGCAATCCCTAAAACAAACCCAATCTCTACAGTTTTTTTATACAAAAAAAAAAACGCAATCTCTAAGATTAACGCAATCTCTACAATATTTTTATAAAATTAACGCAATCCTAAAATTAACGCAATCTCTACAATTTTTTTATACAAAAAAAAAACGCAATCTCTAAAATTAACGCAATCTCTACAATATTTTTATAAAAAAAATGCAATCTCTAAGATTAACGCAATCTCTACAATATTTTTATAAAATTAACGCAATCCTAAAATTAACGCAATCTCTACAATTTTTTTATACAAAAAAAAAACGCAATCTCTAAAATTAACGCAATCTCTACAATATTTTTATAAAAAAACGCAATGTCTAAGATTAACGCAATCTCTACAATATTTTTATAAAAAAACGCAATCTCTAAGATTGACGCATAATCTACAAATTTTTTATTAAAAAAACGCAATCTCTAAAATTAACACAATCTCTACAATATTTTTATAAAATTAACGCAATCCTAAAATTAACGCAATCTCTACAATAATTTTATAAAAAAAATGCAATCTCTAAAATCAACATAATATGTAAAACTAAAATTAACGCAACCTCTAACATATTATCAACATAAACGCAACACTATAAAATTAACACATAATCACTAAAATAAATATAAAATTAAAACGCGGTTAAAAGAAACTTACCGAAGAAAGTGGTCGACCCATATCCGACTTTTATAAATGCTAACCAACCGAGCCGAGATCCGAGCGTGTGTAATACACGATATATTTGAGAGAGTGAAAGAGATGGGATCCCTTTGAGAGTGATGGTGGTGGGGTTATGGGGGGGACCTCACTTATTTATAGGAGGGACTCATATAAAACCCTAATACAATAATCAATCCACACCGTTGATCAATGATTAAACCCTAACCCATGTTATGGACCGGCCCCCAAGTACGCGTTGAACAGTGAAAAACGCGGACCAGGTCCGCGTTGAATAGTGCATGCCGCCCCCCCCCCCTCCTGTCACGCCATTTCTCGGTTAATGGAAGCCAAACGCGGACCAACTACTCGTTTATAGGGTGAAACGCAGACCAAGTCCGCGTGTAACAGTGAAAAACGCGGACGAAGCACTCGTCCCCGTGCATTGAAGCCAAAACGCGTACCAAGTCTGCGTGTAATAGTAGAATGCGGACAAAACGCGGACCAAGTCCGCGTGTAACAGTGAAAAACGCGGACCTAGGGGTTATTTTGGCAAAAATAACAAGATTTGGGGCATATTGGGTACTGATTTTTCAATAAAGGGCATTTTAATTAAATTCCCAAAAAAAATATTGAGTTAAATGAAAATTAAACGTAAAAATAAGTATACGTGGAACCATTTTTTCACAAAAACTATTATTATTTTTATCTATTTTGTCGTTTGTAAATAATGTTAGAAACTTTTTTTTGATTTAATAAAAAAAATCACGATATATATAACTCGTGGTCAATATCTACTCTAGTCAACTTGTCACCACTCCAAAAACAAGAAGAGGATCATTTGAATTAAATTTTGGTATTTCCTTTATATAAGTTGGCTTTACATTAGGATATTATAAATGTTATTAATATTTTAAACATTATGTTCGTTAAACGAAGATATGAAGACAATAATCTGTATGAATCTTATAAACTAATTGTTAGGACTGAAAGTTCTAGTGCGTGGAAAGTTATATATAGTATTTATATAGTTTGTTTATTATTTATTAATTGTTTTGTAAAAGTCTTTTATTAATGATTGGGCTTGTTTGGTTTGTAATGAGCTTGGGCCTTTAGGTTTAAGCCCTTGGTATTTAATGTGTGTTTTCTAATCTTTAGGGTTAGAAGTTAAGAGAAACAGTATTGTATGCTTATCAGGTTTAGAGAGAGAGTTTGATTTTCAATCTTATGTTTGTAACTCTCTCAATCATTCAATACGATTAATATTTCAATTATTCATTGTTATTTGAGCAATCTGGGATTCACAATTGGTATCAGAGCAAAGAGACGAAGATTTGATTCGAAAAAGGTAATTTTTTTTTCTCTCTATTCTCTGTGTCGATCGACTCATATTTTGAGTTTTGGGTTTCTTGATTTTTGCTAAATCTTTGAGTCTAGGTGCTCCTAATCTCTTTAGTTTAGTTAGATTAAGTGTTTGTTAAAGTTTCATCTTCCAATTCGAAAGTTTGAAGTCGAATTTTGTGTTTTTCATAGATCTAAATATATAGTCTGTGTTATTGAGTATTTTTGAAAAATCATTGTTTTTGGGTGAAAATTGTTGAAAAAGAGTGTTAGATTTCTGAATCTAATCGATAATCGTTGTTAAAGTTGATTGGTTTTCGATTAAAAGTTTTAATTTTTTTGTGCTTGGGTCGACTGAAGTCTGTGCGTCGCCAAACCCGTCTAAACCCTACCCAGGTCTCGTGAACCCTGGTTGTCCCCAACCCTGGTTGTCTCCCCAAGCCAGGTTGTCCCCAACCCTGGTTGTCTCCCCAAGACTGGTTGTCTCCCCAAGCCAGGTTGTTTCCCCAAGCCAAGTTGTCCAAGCCATGTTCTGCGAAGCCTGGTTCTGCGAAGCCTGGTTCTGCGAAGCCTGGTTCTGCAAAGCCTGGTTCTGCGAAGCCAGGTTGTGCGAAACCCTGTCCCTAAACCCGGTTCCCCCTAAACCCGGCTCCCACCCAGACTGTTTTCTGTCTTATTTTTAAATTTGTTTTCTTCAATAGAGGTTATTTGTCCTTATCTTAAAGTGTCGTCTTAGAGTGTTATTCGTTCCTCTACACCTTTCTTGGATCAAATCGCGATCGTCTCACGATCATTTTGTTCAAGTAACAATGTCTTATTCTGCTTATCAACAAGAAATTTCTAATCTCAAATCCAAGATTGTAGTTCTTGAAGCCAGATTGGAAAACAATTACAACGTGCTTGTGCAAGTTAATGGTGAAAATGCTGATAATCTCAGTTGGGCACAAAGCTTAAAAAGAGAAAAAGAAAAACTTGTTGAAGAAAATTGTAACACCCCGAATTTCGAAAATCATCATTTCAAGTTAATACAGAAATCAGTAGCCTTAAAGGGGAAAAATAAGATTTTTGATTTTGGACTTGAATCCTAGATTTTATAGTCTTAATGGATAAAGAATTCAATTACGAGTCCAACGCTTCTTTCCGGAGCAAAAACGGAGCTATTACGAAGAAATTACGGCCAAAACAGTAAACGCGAAGAAAACCAGGGGAAGCGGGCGACTTATGCCGTGACTTAGGGTCGGGAGATAAGTCGCGAAACCCCCTGGTCGAGCTAAAAACTGATTTTCAGCCACCAAACTTCATTTCTTCATATCTTTTTCATCCCAACTCCGTTTTCAGTGATTCAAGTTGCTATGGTTTCGTTTTTGAGAGCTTTTCAAGGTTAGATGGTTAGTTTTGGGAAATTATAATGGTGGATTAGAAGCTAAGACCAAGAGCTCATCATCATCACCTCCATCTTCAAGAATTTTGGGGTTTTCTAGGTTTTTATCAAAACCTAAATGGTAAGTTCATCCCTTCCACTTCCAAACTTCTTTATGGGTTATAAATGTTCGATGGATGTCAACTTGTGTTTGATTCCTCTAATTTCGTTTTGAAAGATTTTGGGAGTCTTGGGTCAAAATTAGGGTTTTGCCCAAAATAGAGATTTGGATGATTAAGTGTTTGGGGAATGTTTCTATGTGGTTGGTTATATGTTTTGATGGTTGGAAACTTATGGATCTAGGTTTTGGAAGTTTTTGCTTGGAGATTCAAGTTTCTTCAAAGGAGCTCAAAGCGGGGTAAAATCTAGATTTAGCCTAAATCTAACGAGGTGAGTTCAAGATGATTTATGAAAACGGTGTACATGCCAAAACGTTTGTTTTAAAGTGTTTGTGTTTTACATCAAATTGTTAATTGCTGATAAGTTTTGGGTATTTGGTTATATCTCACTTTATAAACTTGTGTCACACGCATATTTGTGATTTTGGGCATCTTGACAATTAAATCATTTTGACATGTTTCTTTGATGTATATATATATATATATATATATATATATATATATATATATATATATATATATATATAAATGGAGTTCATTTGATGTAAAGGTCATTTATATGATTTTGTACTTTCAACTATTTGGAAAATGTGTATAAATATGTCATGAGGCATTTTGGAAATATAAGGATAAAGAGTCCATTTGGAAAATGGTTTGCCTCCACCAATGTTGAGTTTGAGTTAATTATACTCTTGGGTCGTTGTGTCTTCATCAGTTGGTTAAACGTGTTTTTAATGTTTATAAAGGCTTTCGTTGGAGATTTACGTAAAGTGTTGGGCCTTGGGGCTCGGTTCTGACTAAATGAGTCGGGTGGACATTTGTCCGGATTTATAACCGTCGTGGGTTTTGAGTATGATGACGATTAATTCGTGTCATTGGTGAGTTACATGTTTTGGGTGCTTTGGTCATTCAATTGGAGTCATGTAATGTTAGACAGTGATGTAATTGATCCATAGGCACGTAAGTCTGTCTGTTTTGGAAAGCCTAAGTTTTTGGTTACTATGGTGACCGCTTGGGTTTACTAGCGAGTAGGCAATAGGTGGCTCGAGACGCTGAGTTGAAACTCGTTTAGATTGGATAGGCACCCATGTCTGTAAGTCCTTGAAAGTGGAACTCGACGGAGTAAGGCCAGAGGCATAATCGGTCCGAGGTTGTGATGTCGGTGGTGGCATGGGAACTAGGATGTCGGGATGTGTGGTGAAATTCAATAACATCACGGGTAGCCCCACTCATATGTTCTCGCCACCCAAGACGGAAACGTTTAGATGACATGCAAGGAAGTTGTATGAGCGGCCTACTTGCGTGTTCCTCTATTCTCTTTGTATATGGGTCTCTCCGTCGTAGACCCGTGGTATTTTTTAAATATTGATGTCGTGTTTTATCAACTTTGGTTTGTGTGGTCGACGATAAATGATGACCTTAATATTGGGGTTTTCCCACGTACATTAAGGTTTGAATGGAATGCGTCTTTTCCACGTTTCGGTATTTTATTTCGTCCATTTTATGGTCGTGTGAGTTTTGGGTCTAGTGTCCGCGTTTCATGGCAATACTTAATTATATAGATTTTCATTTATGGTTTTTGAGTTGTGTATCATGTTCCACCCGTGTTGGGTATTTCGAGATATAACATGTTACCCGCGTTTTATAAAATTGGAGATTCTCTCTCTATTTTCCTTTTTGGCAAGTTTTGGTTTAAATCCAAGTTTACAATAGTACGTTTCATATAGAGATCCTCGCCTTTAAAACAGTTTGGTTTGGTTAACGACTAATTCGATGTCTCTTTCGTACAAAATGCATAGTTGTTGTTAAACGAGTCGTTTTCATAAGTGAAGCATATCATTTTGAAAGATTATGAATTTAATCGCATTCTTCCTTTCTAAACGATTAATTTATTTATGTTGAAAACTCTTGAGCTCACTAGGTGTCAAGCCTAACCTTTTTATTTGTCGGCATGTGCATCAGGTTCCAGTTGGGGGTTTGGTTCTAGCAGTTCCATGAAGAGTCGAGTCTTAGCTTGGCACAAGGGTGAGTAGTTGGTGAAGTCTTCCGCAGATTGGAGATAGTGACCGTTATTGGGTTTTAGTAGCACCCGTCCTTATTATAGACTGTATGTATAGATTGAACGTGTGTATTGAGGTTAATTATTAAATTGTGATTGTAGATGATGCAATTATCGATGTATTTAGAAAATTTTAAATTAGTTGTTATTTCCAGAATTTAGGGTGTTACAAAAATGATGTTTTGAAGACGCAATTTTCAGAACTCTCGAAAAGGTTTGAAAAATCAGATAATTTTGAAGCCCAAGAAGAGAAGACTCTGGAACTTGAAGAGAAACTGAAAGCTATGGAGAGTGAAAATCTTGATCTCAAGAATAGGCTTTCTATTTTTGAACAAGAAAAAGTAGATTTTTCAAAGGAAAAGAAAATTTTTGAGAGAAAGATTCTCGAGCTTTCAAGGAAAGTTTTCGATGAAAAAAAGGTTTTTGAGCTTCAAAATGCAAAACTTTCAAAACAGGTTTCTGATTTTGAAAATGTTTTGATAATTGAGAGAGATAATTTTGCAAAAGAGCGGAAAGGTTTTGAAACGGCAAAGAAAGTGCTTGAAAAGAAAATTGTTGCGGTTTTCAAAGAAATATCTGATAAACGCAACAGTATCAAAAAAGACTTTGAAAGTGAAAGGAAGTTTTTCGAAACAGAAATTTGTAAGCTTTCACAAAAATTGTCTGAATTAACGACAGATATCTTGAAAGAACGGAAGGTAAAATCCGATTTACAAAAACAATTTGATTCGATTCTCGAAGAAAGAAATGGTTTATCCGTAAAAGTCAAGAAACTTGAAGAACTCAATTTCAAACTCGATTTATCTGAACAATCCAGTCCCGATACTGTTGTTCAGTCTTCTTATTCTTCAAGTTCAACTTCCACAACTAGTTCTTTGAAGAGTTGTGTCAAATCAAATAAATTTTCAAAATATCGGATTCGCCCTTCAAATCTTTTCTATAATTCTCTTGTTGATAATACAGATAATCAAGTGTTTCGAAAAGTGAAAATGGTTTGGAAAAAGAAATCAACTACAGAAGAAAGTGATGGAAACACGTCATACAAATCTCCTGTAGTTGATCCAAAGTCACTGACTCATGTCTATTCCACAACTAAGTTGATCAGTCTAAACCGATCAAATATCTGTTGCACTTATTGTGGAAATAGTGACTTTGTGGATTCCAGGTATGTCAATAGCTGGTATGGTACTTATAGTATCTCCAACCCCCATTTTCATAACTTCAAAGCTAAGGCATCTAACCGTCAAGGATCCATCAAAGCATGGATACCAAAACCAAAATCGGTATAATATGTTTTGCAGGAATGTCATGTGGGATTTAATTCAGATAATTCACGTCACATGACTACAATCAAGGGTTATGCCATCTTTTGAGGGGGAGTACCAGGTTTTTCTTTAAACTTTCATATCGACTTCTGAACACTTCAGTTCAGGACTCGTTCTTAAATGTTTATTGACTTCTGATTACATCAAGTCAGAACTCGTACTTCAATTGGCACTTCAATGCTTTATTTTGGTGAGCTAAATGAGTGTTAGGGCTTATAATGTTTCAATGGTCAATCCAGAACCGGAAGGACCTACCCAAGAAACACATCTCATTCATAGATATCAGTGAGGGATCTAGATTGATAGATGAGTTCGGTGTGGAAAAAAAAATGGTGCGTATGTGACAGGACTTAAAAGAATTATTGGTCCTTACCAAACAGAGTCAGTTATCCGGGTTACCACATAATCTATTCATTCTCGTTCTTTGGAGATGAATATTGAAATAAACATGGACCCAGTGTCGATAACTCGTGTCACCCCACCTAGCCACTCAAGTATCTCACAAAAGATACTTGTTTCATGTATGCACGGAGATTTAGCACAAAATCTATCTATTCCTCACTCGGAGGTATTAGATATTGAAAAAGGAAGACATTAGCTTCAGTCTCCGAACTTCATATTCATCTCACTGTATCTATTGATTTATGAACCTGCGTCCCAGGTTGAATCAATCTTTGAGCCGAAAAGATACATATTTATATTTCTTTCACACACGCACGAATCTTTGTGATTCCAATAGCATATCTCTGTGATATTGTCGGAACAGTTTGAGAAGTAGATTCTTAAACTCTTACTTCAGTGATAACTGGAAGTCCTATTAGAGATACCCCCTTGCCAACTCTGAAAATAGGCCACACAATTATTTTTAATTGTTGTGATAACAGTTACTAATGTGTTTTTGTGTTAGTTGATTACCCCATCTTGGTTACTAAATGTTTTATCTTATCTTTTGCTACTCATCCGGTTAGTCTTTGAACATACATGATGCTCAGGATTCTCCTAATCATCATGAGGGGGAGAATGCAATAACAACGACACAAGTTTCAAAGACAGATTATCATGTTGAGGGGGAGTTAGCAAAAGCGGAGGGGAACATCATATCCTATTTTTCTTAAATCTGAGGTTGCCATGGATTTCAAGATTGCTTTGGTTCTTCTATCCTTCATCAAGTGGTGTTCGCTACAAGTTGCTTCCACCTACGAGTTGATTGAAACAAGTTCTTAAGCTGAAAGTCAATTCAACTTGCGGTTCAAAGACAGATTCTTTGTTTTTAAACTGAAGATGCACTATGGAATGTCACGTAACTCGCACATTATCTTTCTTGCGTGCTGATCCGATGTGTTGAGTTTCTACAGTTGAAAGTTGCTCACTTGTGCATTCAGTCGAGACTATGGTATATTGAATCTGGTTACAAAGTTGAATCTATAAAAAGAAATAGCTTTATTCAAGGGGAAGCTTGGAATGACATGAAGACAAACAACACCAAAGTGTTTCAGAGATTCAAGAGGGAAAGACGATCAAGAAGTAAAGATTTCAAAGAGATAAATCATTTATACAACTTTAGGGGGGGATTGTTAGGACTGAAAGTCCTAGTGCGTGGAAAGTTATATAAAGTATTTATATAGTTTGTTTATTATTTATTAATCGTTTTGTAAAAGCCTTTTATTAAGCATTGGGCTTGTTTGGTTTGTAATGGGCTTGGGCCTTTAGGTTTAAGCCCTTGGTATTTAATGTGTGTTTTCTAATCTTTAGGGTTAGAAGTTAAGAGAAACAATATTGTGTGCTTATCAGGTTTAGAGAGAGAGTTTGCTTTTCAATCCTATGTTTGTAACTCTTTCAATCATTCAATACGATTAATCTTTCAATTATTCATTGTTACTTGAGCAATCTGGGATTCACACTAATTGTGTGAAAGATTCAAAGTCCATGTACAAATGAAAAATAAAATAAGAAAAAAGTTGAGAGTCCACTTAAAACTCAAGTAACTTATGCTCTATATGTTGGTTATAAGAGCATCTCCAACCGGCTGGTATATCGCCTTTTTTACCGGTCGGAGACCTCCAATCGACCGGTATAATTTTTTTTTACGGCCATTGGTTTCACACGGCAAATATGTCGGTCTCTCTTTCAACCGGCATTTCTTTAAAACCTAGCTGACCCACTATTTTGTATTTTTTTAATACCAAAATTCATTTAATACCAAAATTAACATTTTAACATTAATAATTTGTTTTTAAAATTAACATATTTATATTAAGTAAATTATACATACATTTAATATATATTTGGTGTTTTTTTAGAGTGTGGTTGGAGTTGGATTTTTTTTTTTTTGTTGATGGGCCCACCAAATTTAGTGTTTTTGGTGTTAAATTGGGTGTTGTGGTTGAAGATGCTCTAATGCAACCTTGTTTTTTTTATAACAATGGTATTTAACTTTTTACGTATACCGATTAAGTTTATGAAACTTGAGTTTAACGTCAATACATATTTGAATCAGAAAAGAAAAACAACACTCCCCTAAGGATAATTAGCATTACTCATAAAAAAATAATAATAATAGAGAAAAAAAACTCCTCTATGGATAATTAGCATTACTCATAACAAAGATTGATAGCATCTAACCTCTGATTGTAGTCTATTAAACATCAAGAACCCCTAAGTATGGTTTTAATGTCCAATGGCAATACTTTCATCCTCTAATTAAGCAAGCAGGTACGCATATATGACCTTACGTAAGATTGTTCAAAGGCATTAATTATACAGTTCTACACATGTACTGTCTTGTTGGAAAAAAAAACTTGACAAGAACCCCTAAGTATGGTTTTAAGATTTCACATGCAAAAGGCTATGGAACTAGACATTGGCCATGATTCATTGCAATGATATATCCAAAATAATCATTAAGAAAATTTTCACCAATAAACTTGCAATATGGTTCAATGCTTCACTTTTGTACCACAAGCATGTAGATCTGTAATTTGAGTTCATCCAGAAATCAATATCCACTATAAAACTGGTCCCTTTAAGCGACAGACCGATTTATGCTAATATGTCGTTAATGCTCTAATTTGTCGCTAATGCTCTAATGTGTCGTTGATAGTCCATGCACAAACCAGTCGTGGGTGATACTATCAGCGACGAAAATTATTAGTGATGGATTAGCGAGGGGCAACATTAGCGAAGGATCAACAACGGACAAAGATTAGTGACAGATTAACGATGGACCATATTAGCGATAAATTAGTGACAGACCCACACTTTTTAGCGATGGATTTCAGTCACTGTTTTTTTGTAATTTAAAAAAAATTAAAATTATGTATTTTTTGTATTGTATACAAATTCTGGCCATAAATTAAAAATAAAAAACCAAAATTGCCCAACAAATTAAAAATAATCAATTCATACAATTCAAAATATCAAATTCATACAATTCAAATAAATATATGTGAGCTATGTAACAATCTAACTAGGGGTACGGCCGGGAAGGGGGGAGATTGTATCTAAGTTGTTGCATAAAAGCAGCAAACTGCTGGGATAACATGACCTGTTGAGCTAACTGGGCAACATATGTGGTATGTAGGGCCTCCAAATCTGCCCTACTCTTCCGTTTGACCTCCAGCTGGGCCAGATAGCGATCCTCTCACTCCTTTGCATCCTCCTCCATCCTTGCCATTTTCGCTTTCAACTTAGCTACCTATAAATATTCAATATTTGAAAAAAAAACAGTAATTTGTTGGCAATAAAAAGTAATGACATGATACATAACAATATAACCAACATATATCCACTGTCGATTAAGTCAAAAATGATCTCCCGATTATCGGCCATAGCATAATGGCGATCGTGGGAGGTCCTGAACCCAAAAAGATGGCCATTCCTCTGTTCTCTAACACTCGGCTCCTAAAGAGATGCATCATCAGGAGGTATGTGTTGGGGCTCTGCACTAGACTTGGCTTCATCCTAAGCTCTTGAAACCGATCTTATGGTTTACCAAAACAAAAACGGATGAGCTTATATCTGTAAACATTCCAGCAACATAACAACTGTAAATCAAACATATCCAACCTATCTACTTAGTCTAATGTCTTCCTAACAGTGGCAACCCAAACTAATAGCATCACTATGTTTATTAAAATATATTACTTTGAACCTACCAGAAAGTTCTATAAACAAAGTAATGGTTTTAGAAAACTTACCACCGCTCTAACCGTTTTGGGGTAAACGAACATCATAGAATCAGTAGGTGGGTCAGACAAACCCTGAGTGACCTTCCGGTTCGAGTAGTGGATTCACTCAAACACCTCAGAAGAACTCGGCTCGCTACCACATGTCTCTCTCTATAATAGAAAATTAAGTTAAGTTGTTAGTAAACATACAAATCTAATTACATATTCAAAAAAAATTATAGACTTACTATATGGTGTCGATGATGTGCATGGATGATACCCCCTCAAACTAGGTCTTTCGATTGTCCTTACCAGATATTGATTGAGATCTCCAATGGTCAGTAACTCACACCAGTTAAAAACATAACACATAAGTCGGTATAGAACAAAGGTAATGCACAAAACTCACAATAAAGATAAAAACCTGATCACTCATTGTGAGCCAAAAATCCTCTGGGATCCAAGGAGGGTGGTTTCCTCAAAAGCGTGTGAACTCCTCACTGTCCCAACTCACCCCATACACCCTCTAGGACCGTTCTGCGACATATTCATATGCACACCTCATCCAATCCCCGTATCTATTTTGCATTGTACGGACCTATGCATCATGAATCTCTACCTCATGTGTTAGGTCCTAGTGAAACTTACCCTACATACACTAGATTTGTATCAAGGTAAAAACAAGAATATGATATGTATAATTACTTTAAAAGGGATTCATGTAGACCAGCCCGAAAGCGCTCGAACATCAATTCGCGATCAACATGAGGGACCTTCTTCTAGCATTACCACGAACCACGAAACGAAGACCTGAATATGGAAGTGATATCCTAGACAACATGGGGATTTAGAAACCTAGATAATTAATATATATATATATACAACACAAAAGCATTCATATTATTTTATTATATAATATAAAACCTTATACCACATCTACTTACCCGCCGCCTCCTAGAACAAGCTCCGGTCGTTGACTCGATGACGTGGTGTCAGCATCAAATGGTTGGGTCACTCATCAACCCAGAACCACTCAAAAGTGGGATATCCGTATCATGCTACTGATCCTGATCCTCGATCCCGATGGTATGGTTTGAACCATCCATAAACTCGTCAAAGTCATCAGCACGCGGGTCACCACGCTCGCCAGTAGAGTTGCTTCCCTACCATTACCTTATGGGTGGAATTGCCACAACATGGGCGTTCTTTTTTGAAAGAATTATTACAGTAGGATGATGGCTAGGAGGATTTGAAAGGTATTATGGAATTAAGATTTTCAAGGTTTAGCTAAGGCTTAGCTCAAGACCTCACTACTAGTCGCGGACCTGGGGCTACCTCTACCCCGACTTCTACTACTACCTCGCTGACAGCTTGACATCGCTTAGAAGAACAAACATTATATCCTATACATAAAAAGATAATGAAGTATGAAAGCCAAATCGTAGGTTTAGAGGAGTTTTGGATGACTTTAAAACTCTAAGTGTAATGGTTTGACTATTTGAAAGTCAAACCATAGGTGTGAATGAAGTTAAAGGTGTTTTGAATGACTTGAAAATCCTACGTGTAATGGTTTGGCTATCTAAAAGTCAAAACGTAGGTTTAGAGGAGTTGTGGATGACTATAAAATTCTAAGTGTAATGGTTTGACTATTTCAAAGTCAAACCGTATGTGCAAATGAAGTTAGAGGTGTTTTGAATGACTTAAAAACCTTACATGTAATGGTTTGGCTAGTTGAAAGTCAAATTGTAGGTTTAGAAAAGTTTTGGATGACTTAAAACCCCTATGTGTAATAGTTTGACTATTTTCAAAGTTGGAAGGATGGCCTTACTCGCGTTGGAAATGGGTCGTTTCCCCCAATTATGCGTTTTTTTGCCAAAGTCTGTCGCGAATATGTCGGAAGATGCATTTTCTCGAACGGCCCATAAAAGACGGGAGCCCCAGATAGCAACTCGTGTTAATGGGTTTGTCAATACCAAGGATGCACGAGAACCCGTGGAGTAGGTATGTGGTCAAATTGTTGCTTCCCATAAATCCCGATTTTGCATAATTAATGGTTTGACTCGAGGCCTCTTCGTACATCGTCAACATGAATTTCAAATGACAGATTTCGTCTATCGAATCCCCGCAAAAGAAAAAAGTGTCATCGGCAAAAAAGAGGTGAGAGATCGGGGGAGCTCCCATTGTCGCCTGACAACCATGAATTCGGTCGGCGGTTTCCTCATGCCTCATAAAAGAGAGAGTAAGTCTCCCTGACAAAGGCATCCTTGAGGGATAATGGGGCCAATCAACTTGTTATTAACACGAACAAAATACTTCACAGACTCGACACTAAGCATAATCATGTTGACCTAACGAGTGGGGAAGACAAAAGCCAAAAGCATTTGTCGTAAATACTTCAAGTCGAGGCGATCATAAGCTTTGTAATATCAATTTTAAGAGCTACTTCACCATTTTTCTTGCAGGTATTGTGGTGCATGGAGCGAAGCATTTCGAAAGAAATTATAACGTTGTCGGTAATCAGACGGTCTTTGATAAAAACGATTTGGTTGTCCAAAATGAGTGAAGGGAGGATTGGTGTGATACAGTTTTCCATCACTTTAGTGCTAATCTTCATAATAACATTACAAAGCGCAATGGGTCTGTAATCTTTAAGAAACGATGGCGACTCGATCTTTGGTATAAGAGTAAGGATAAAGTCATTAATTCCATTCGGAAGGACCACATTTTCGAGCCACGTCTTACCGGCATTGAATATTTCATCACCCATATACGTCCAAATCTTTTGGTAAAAACGAGGATTAAAACCATCCGGGCCCGGGAACTTGTCCAGGTGCATCTAAAAAAGAGCAACTCGGAATTCTTTTTTCTTGAAGGGCGTCTCGAGGCATGCTATGTCTCTTGCATAAATTCTATTTTTTACCAAGTTGGTGAGCAGCTCCAGATTACCCGAACTTGCAGAAAAGAGTTGGGTGAAGTGCAGAGTCACAAGATTATGAATACCATTGACATCCTCGACCCAGGTTCCGTTATCATCTTGGATTTTGATAATCCGGTTGTATTTCCGTCTACCATTCGCATAGGCATGGAAGAATTTGGTATTTTGGTCACCCACATTGAGTCAAAACACCTTGGCACGTTGTCGCCAATGTTCCTTTTCTTTTGGAAGAGTAGATAGAAATCGTTGCCTCACTTCTTCATACGCCGCAATGGAGATTGGGTCTCGGGATTTTCGAAGGAATTCTAGCTTAGAATAGGCCTCTTTGACATCTATTTTAAAAAATAAGTTTAGTTTCCTTCCCCACTTTCCAAGGATACTTGCAAGGTGGAGAGTTTAGTGAGAAGATCACTGTTTCCAAGATTATTCTAACTATCCAAGAAGACTTGATTGAATGTTGCTTCCTGCATCCATTTATTCTCAAATCGGAATTACTTGTTAGGGGTGAGAGTTTGTCGAACCTGGGTATGGAGTGCAATAGGAGAGTGGTCAGAGATTAGACAGACCAAGTTCTCCACCCAATGCTCTGGGAAGAGATTAATCCAAGATTGGGTACCGACCGCACGTTCGAGTCTTTCATAAACCTCATTTGGTTTGATTTTATGTCTGCACCAAGTAAAAGGAAAACCTTGCATAGCCAGATCCATCAACCGACAGTCAGAAAGAGCCTCTATAAATCATTGAATACACCACTCTGGGTGCTCGTTGAGACCTTGTTTTTCACTTTGGAAAAGGAGGTCGTTGAAGTCCTCCATAACCACCTAAGGGCGGTTAGAAAGTTCCGTGAGGGATCGAAGGAGATTTAAGGAATCTCGGCGTCGGTTCATTTGGGATAGCCATAGATACCGGTAATTCTCCATGATCTATAATTACTATCGTCGATCTCCATGTCTAGGTGAATTTGTGAATACGACAAAAGAGAACATCAATAGTTATTATTGCAAAACACACAAAAGCCCCCACCTTGACCATTACAACTGACCGCAAACCAAGAATCAAAGCCCAACCAACGTTTTAAACTAGTTACTCTAGCTTGAGGTACAAGAGCTTCGAATAGGAAAAGAACGTCGGGACGGGAAGCACGGATAACCTTCCGTAGAACCGGAACTGCCCAAGGGTTGGCGAGGCCTTGGCAGTTTCAACTGATGATAATAATTTTTCAAGGCAGGCCTGTGTTGCAGGCTCCACCTCTGATTTTGTAAGAATTGAACCTGTTCAGGTTTATGAGAAGCGGGGAACAAGTCTGGAATGTCTCCATCATAATGAAGTGCAGGTTGGATGGAAGCTTCTTTCAACTGATTTGTGATGGCGGCCAGTTGAACCTTTATCACCTTTAGCTCATCTTATTCCTGAACATTAGCTACTCGTCTGGTAGCGGATAGTGGAGTGGCATAGCTATGTTCAGCTAAATTTTCAATCAGTTCAACTGCCTCCTCATAGGTCTTGTTCATCAAGGCACCACCCGCTGCTGCAGTAATATCATTCTTGTATTGCGGGTGAAGTCCACCAAAGAATGTCTGGATGATCACCCAACCATGCAAACCGTGATGTGGACACTTTTTAAGCATGTCTTTATACCTTTCCCAAGCCTCATAGAGTGTCTCCAGTTCCCAATGAGCAAAGTGAGTGATTTCAGCCATGAGTTGAGTTGTCCTACCCGGTGGAAAGAACTTCTGAAGGAAGGCTGCAACCATCTCGGTCCATGTACGAATCTGATCAGTTGGTAGGCTATCTTGCCATCTTTGTGCTATTCCCTTCAGTGAGAAGTTGAACAACCTCAGTTTGATTGCGTCATCTGACACTCCGTTAATCTTAAATGTGTTACAGATCTTTCTGAATGTACGGAGATGTCCATGAGGGTCCTCTGTTGGTGCTCACCTAAATTAGTTTTGATGTAGTAGCTAGATAGTGCCATATCTTATCTCGAAGTTATTTGCTCCTACCGCGGGGGCTTGAATGCCTCTGTTGATGGTTGCCACATTTGGATTGGCAAAGGATCTCATCGGAACTCTTGTTGGTGCTTCTTCTCCCATTATATGTTTTTTTAATAAATCTGAAACAGGGAAAAGAAAAGATCATGAAATGTGTGGAAAATAAAATAAAGCAAAATAAAATGTCCAATGCAATAGTGTTTATAGCTGGTAGTGCTATCAGTGGGAACTAGTTCCCCGGCAACGGCGCCAAAAACTTGATAGGCGGGTTTACACCTCCCTAGTCTAACCGCAAGTGTACGGGTCGAATCAAGTAATATGTACTTGGAAGTACGAGTATCGAACCAAGGGAACTAGGAACTTAGTATCACAATTACTATAATCACTATTTACTGGACGATCCAATTGATGAATTGTTGATGATTAAATAATAACTCAATTAATAAATTAAACTCTAGAGTAAAAACAAAGAACAAAGTTGGAAACTTTTTCAGGAAGAAAAGCAGTTGAGGGTTGGAATTCCAATGATTTTCACAAAGAACACTCCACTTATGACTGTTATCAGACTAATCTAATTAAATGAATACACAATCACCAAAATAATTGTTATTCTCTCTCGAGCAACAACAAGGTTATCTCTAAAAAGATAAGTTTCATCTCTCGATATCAACCTATGAGTTCAGAAATTCATTAAGAACAAGATTGTACAATAGGTACTAAGGTTTACTTGGTATATCTCTATCCAATTTCTCACCTTAGGCATACAAATCCAATTCAAGTTATAAGTTAGTTATCTTGAATCTAATCCATAACAAATAAATCAATTTGTAAGTTGATCAGGTTCACAAAAGCATTAAGACCAAATTCATATGCTTCATTAATTAGAAAAACTGATAAAAGTCGCAAGATTTCATGTTCATATGCTTAAAAACCAAAGTTCATCCAACCCCCAACATCTAAAGATTAGTTCATGTTGGGGGTGTTAAAACACAAAGCAATAGAAAGAAAACTCAAACTAAACATGGTCTCTTGAACAAAATATCTAGATATGAGCAAACTCCCTTTTGTTGAATCGCAATACCCACGAACAATGTTTTGATCTTTGTTAATCTTGTGTTTCCTGATGATTTCCCCACGTTAATTGGCTTGAAAACCCGTGGAAAATCGCTTCTAGTCGGCCCAAAATGTCCTTGGCCGTTCTCTAGTCGAATGGTAGCTGAATAATGAAAACCCTAGGAGAAAAAGGCTTTAAAACGCGTCAGCATGATACCGATACTTACACCGAGACTTAACTCTCGATATAAGTCTCGGTGGGCACTGTTTCCCCAAAATTTAATTGGCGCTAGTTACACCGAGACTTAACTATCGGTAAAAGTCTCGGTGAACACTGTTTGTTCATAACACAGAATGGCGCTAGTTGTACCGAGAGTTAAGTCTCGGTAAAAGTCTCGGTGAGCAAATTTTCCAAAACTCAGATTGATGCTAGTTACACCGAGAGTTAACTCTCGGTAAACATCTTTTTTCCAAATTTCTTCTTTGATGCATTTTTCCGAGTCTTGAACCAAGTTTTGACTTACACGAGCTTTGCTTTGCCATTAAACTTATCAGGTGCGTCATTCTCGTCTATAAATAGCTTCTTTTGGAGCCTTTTCTCAATTTATTCTTGAAAGATAGATACCTGAAAAACTCATGAATAAATGTGAAAAGACGCTTCGTTTGTTTGGAGAAACAAGCATACTTACCCGAAAAGTGGCTCTAAAATAACGCCGAAATTGGCGTTATCAAGGGCGTGTGGGGTTGACTTGTTGAGGAGGTGTTGGTATCGCCAGGAGACGGTGTAGGTCCTTTCAGAGATTGATGAGGATTTGAGATCGCCACCACCACCGCCATTGACAGTCATTGTTTGTATTGATGTGTTCCTCTTCCCTCTTTGTATCGACGATCAATGAGAGAGAGAGAGAGAGAGAGAGAGAGAGAGAGAGAGAGAGAGAGAGAGAGGAAGAGATCTAGATGGTGGTTTACACAAACAGACTGTTGGGTACGACAAAAGTTTAAAAAAAATAAATTCTAAAAAGACAATATTACCCCTGTCTTAACAAAGAACCAGTTAATGGGAGTTAGGGAAAGGGACCCAATCCAAAACAAAAATAAAACCACGGTGACCATAATTACTTTGTTTGAGGGACCCAATCCAAAATTTTGAATAACCACACGGACCAAATTTGTAATTTACTTAATTAACTAAGATAATCTACAAAATCTATGTTATTCTAGAAATTTTAGAGATTTAAGAAAAGTTTGCTCCAAAAGTTATGTTAAACCCCTTTTTAAAATACAGCGGAAAAAAAAAGAGAGAGAACAAAAAAATCTTCAAATTTAAAAGAAGAGAGAGAAAATATAACATACATGTTAAAGATGCTCTAATAATTTATTTTTATTTTTTTAGCATTACTAATTTACTATTATTATTATTATCATCTACTGGAGTAACTTATTTGGGCTTACACTTTTTTAGGCCTTGATAAGGACCCAGCCCACCTTTACCAAAGACATCCTCTTTATGAGTTATTAGTTATTATGACCCACCTTGTATCCTTCAGATGGATTTACTTTAATATGATGTCTATAGGATTCGACTTTCACTAAGCTTTAATTCAAGAAAATTTGTACCATTAAATTGTTTTTGACCCATTTGTTTATAAAATAAACCATTATATAATTTTTAATCAATGAATTAATAAGTATATTAAAGAAATAGTCAATAAATGTACGAGTCAAAGCATTCAACATTTTGAATTGCTTTATTCATAAAAAATTTAAAGTATATTAATGTAATTTTTCATTAAAAAAATATTAATCCATCAATCTGACCCATTTTAACCTGCTACTCAGTCTAATTTTTCCAACTCGCCACATCTATTGGGATTCATTGTAACTAGGTTCCAAGCTTGTTTGCCAAGGGAGTAAAATGACACATTAAAAAATATGATGTATGTTGATTATTTATCTCACATAAAATTGATGTATGGAAGATAAGGTAAGATGTATGTAGAACTAACTTCTACCCTATAGAGTAGAGTAGTTGTTTTCCGAGAAGACCTCAACTAGACCTGGCAAACGTGTCGTGTCGGGTTCAAAGTTAAACGGGTTGAAAATGCCTAAGCCGACCCGTTTAATAAGCGGGTCAGAAAATCCTGACCCGACCCGACCCGCCTAACCCGTTTAACATTTATAAAACTGAAATTTAAAAATCAAAAATTCACAAAAAAGTACAAATCCAAAATTCAAATGGAAGCATTATAAATCCAAATTTTATACTTCAAACTTATAAGTTTTAACCAAATCTAAAACATTAAAAAGAAAACTTATAAAAAATATATATAAACGGGTTATTCGGATCATTTTCGAGTTGAAATTTTTGACCCTGACCTTACCCGTTTAATTTTCGTGTCGTGTCGTGTCAACCCGTTTACTTAAACGGGTTGAAATGTATTACCCAAACCCGTCTATTTCGTGTCGAGTTAGCGTGTCGTTTCAGTTTTTGTCAGGTCTAACCTCAACTAGCGAGAAGTGTGTGAAAATGAATAAAACCCAAATAAGCTAAGGTCGCGTTTGGTGGCAGGATTGGAATGGATTTGGAGGGATTTGGATTTCAAATCCATTCCAATCCTGTGTTTGGTTTGCAAAAATGAATTTCGTTGACCGGATTTGAAATCCCTTGACCAATTTAAAATCTCTTACCTGATGGATTTCAAAATCCTTTGCAATAGACCTGGATTTGGAATCCAAATCCTGATGGATTCTAAAGCCCGATGGATTTCAAATCCTTAACCAAACACATGAAGGGATTCCAAATCCCCCCAAATTCAAATCCTTACTTGAAATCCAATGCTTTCCAATCCATTCCCGCAAACCAAATGTGCCCTAAAAGTTGAAAAACTAGATATGAGTAAGCAATACCAGTACAAATATTGAGAAATAAAGACATATATGAGTAAGCAACAACAAATAAATAGAGGCAAATACTAGGAAAAAAAACATAGGCAAGGTGCGGAAACTACACCCACTAGGATTGTGGTAAACTAAATACTGGCTCACTAACCTTATCCCCTACCCTCTACCTCTTCAAGTCTCTTACTTCCATCTAGATCTATCACCCTTAGAAAACTATCTTAACCTTATGTCTCCAAGAACTCCTATCAGATGTCATGTCCTCAAAGATGCTTAAAGTCGCCATGTCCAATCTTAGTTGCTAGTCCCACGTCCTCCTTGGCTTACCCCCCCTTCGACTGTCACACTTTCTACCCTCCTCATCTGACTATCTAAATCAACTCATTTAATTAATATGAATCTCACTAAACCTAACATTTTGACAAACTTTACCAATTTGTACAAAATTCGTTGTGTTTAATTTAGTAATCCTAGATTTTTTTAAGCTTTCAATTCTAGTTATGTCATGGGTTGGATGGGAGCGACTAAAACATAACACAAGAATTTTTAATTCACGATCATTTTATTGTCACAACCAGGGACGGACTTACAGTTGTGGCGACGGTGGCACGTGCCACCGTATCATTTCTTCGACGAAGGGTAAAATTTTTACGTTCGTGAAAGGTGCAACCGTATCGTTTTCGAGTGTGCTACCGTATTTATTTTCGAAACTTCAAAGGTGCACCAAATCCTAATCTGAAAGCCCAATTCTTCACTTTTATTCTAGCCCAACTCTTGAAATCAACAAAAAAAACCCATAAAAATCTCTTGAAATCGACCAAAAAAATCGAAAAAATCTGTTAAAATAAACCAAAAATACCGAAAAAATCTCTCAAAATCGATAAAAAAAACTTAAAAATGTCTCGAAATCAAGCAAAAAACTTTAGAATCCCTCGAAACGGTGGAATTAGACTAAAAATATATCGGACGATATTGATCGCCGGTAAAAAAATTAAGACATGTCGATAAAAATCGTATGAAAAATATGGTGCCACCGTATGAAAAAGTTGTTGCGTCCGTCCCTGGTCACAACCCATTTACTATTTGTCACGGTATATCTTCAATCACGTTTTTTGACTACTTATCTGAACATGAACCATTTTAAAGAAACATCTGAACATCCCCTTAGAACAACAAGTGCTACTTGAGCACAAATTATCTCTTAAACAGAAGGAGCAAACTCATGTACAACCAAACCAACTTCTCTTAGGGACTTCAGTAGCTAGCTTAAACTTTGTTTCTTTACACGACCTTATCTTTTCTTTATTTAGCGTTTGTGATGAAAAGGGAAGTGGTATCTCTTGATGAATTTAAGGCATTTGGTAGTTGCAAACTGACAACAAAAACCAATCATCCCACGTTTGGCTTTACATTATACCAGGACATATTACCCAAATGTTTTAAGCATCTTAACCATATGTTTGAATGCTCATATTATTATTGTTCATGGATGATAATTTTTGTAACTCCTCATTAACGAGGCTAAAAAACTACATGAAATACCAACTCTACCCTTAAGAATTTAATTAATGAGTTTAATCATCCAAATATTTTGATGCTTTCTTATTGGTCAATGGTGGTTAACATAGTTAATAATATTTTATTGTTTAACAAAATAACCTACCTCTATATATATTGTAAATAAACTCAGGCAACATACTTAACTTTTGGTGAGGTTTTAATCCTTTATTTCCGGGGAGGCCGACTCTACGCTAACACGAATGCTGCTACCACCCAGTTAAAGAGAGTAAGAGACCTACCTTTTTAGATGTTAAATGAGCCACTACACTTACCAGTTACCAAGCTATAGACCTACTTTTTGGCTGTTAAAATGAGTCATTACATCTTATCAGGTTAGATCAGAGAGACATTTTCTTTAGCTGTTCAATTAGTGCAGAAAGGAAACAATCTACCCAAAAATCAAAATTGGTTGGTGATATATTATCCAAAAATAATCGCCCACCGTGGGGCTCGAACCCACGACCACAAGGTTAAGAGCCTTGCGCTCTACCAACTGAGCTAGACGGGCTTTTGTTTATGTTGTCAACTTTTTTTCTAAAATCAGTTTACGTAGGAGACAATTTGGTGTGTGATAAGACAAAAAGCGCCCACCGTGGGGCTCGAACCCACGACCACAAGGTTAAGAGCCTTGCGCTCTACCAACTGAGCTAGACGGGCTAAATGTCTATAGCTAATTTGTGCTCTAAACAAACTAAATTTAGCCAAGATAAAAAGTGTACTATTGAAAATTTAGACAAAAAACGCCCACCGTGGGGCTCGAACCCACGATCACAAGGTTAAGAGCATTGCGCTCTACCAACTGAGCTAGACAGGCCACTTATTTTACATTTAATATGTGATCTAACCTGTAATTTATCTAAGATAAAAGTGTTGAAAACTTAGACAAAAAGCGCCCACCGTGGGGCTCGAACCCACGACCACAAGGTTAAGAGCCTTGCGCTCTACCATCTGAGCTAGACGGGCAACTGGTTTTGTCATAAATTTTCCAACTGAAATCAATGTATACAGATGACTCTACCAACAAAGAGTCGAGCATCAAAAATTAATCGCCCACCGTGGGGCTCGAACCCACGACCACAAGGTTAAGAGCCTTGCGCTCTACCAACTGAGCTAGACGGGCGTTGGATTTCACTTTAAAATTCTAGTTTATACTCAATATATACCCTTGAGTTTAACGCCTAGAGAAGGAAGAACATGATTATCATCAAACGATGTCCTACAATTAGTTAAATTTGCTATGATTTGCATTTTTCGTTTCACATCATTTAATTCCAGATCACAATTTTGTTTTATTTTCGGATATTTCTTCAATTAGTGAAAATATATTATCACAAGTAGGATAAATGTATAACAATCATCCACATTCCTACCACAATTATGACCACAGATTTTAAAAATGATGAGTATAGTTATGAGAAAATATTTTTCATTTAAATTTTTTGAAGGAATTAACAAAACATTTAGAAAATGGAAATTTTATTTGAAAACACACCATGAATAAGGTTTAAAAAATTTATATAATTTTAACAATCAATTTATAGCCTATTTTAAGTATATGAAACTCAAACATTTGAAGTAGGAGAGTGTTTGTTTTTCCAATTCAGATATCAAAATAGGCGTATGTGATTCAGTCAGATTTTGAGATAGTTTTTTTTGTCCAGATTTGAAAACTAGAAAGAGTTAAGTAACAAAATTAAGACATTGATGAATCTAAATCACCTCTAGTTCTTCGTCTCCTCTGATCGCTCTCTGTTACCGAGCGTCGTCCTCTCAATCGCCGATCGTCTTCATAACTATCGGCAACATCTCGCCTCCTTTCCGATCCATGAAACGAAATTCAAGACAAAGCGAGAGCTAATGCATGCGATCTGATAGAGATCTATTCATAGAAGCCAATTTTGGATGTCGTTTGAAGAGAGAGAAAGAGATAGAGAGAGAATTCTGAAAGACAACCGTTTGGTGAGGATGAAATTAGATAAACCGTCTGATGATAAGAGAGAGAGAGAGAGAGAGAGAGAGAGAGAGAGAGAGAGAGAGAGAGAGAGAGAGAGTTAAATATAGACTAAATTACGTTTTTCGTCCCTGTAGTTTATTAACAAGTTCTATTTTCATCCTTATATAGTTTCAAAATTACGTCTTCGTTAGGGTGGTTCGCATTTTTATTCCTAATATTTACTTCCTTAATAAAATCTTTTAGTATTTTATTTAAATTTCTATTAAAATTAATAATATTAAGAGTAAACTCCAAATTTGGATCCTGATGTTTCTGGATTTATTTGAAAGTGGGGACATACACTTTCTTAAGTCAAGTTTTTCGTTATCAATATTTTAATTTTGCTCTGAAAGTGAGACTTTACCACTAGCTCCGTTAGAGTTAGGGGCAAATCTGTCCAACCATGTTTTTGTTCTCTTTTTGCACTTTTTTGTTTTTCTTATTCTTGTGTAAAATTATCAAACTACCCGGCAAAAAACCACCACCACCACAACTAGGGGTATGCAAAACCCGATCGCATCCGAAAAACCCGAAAAATCGTCCCAAAAAAAACCCAAATTGTTCGACCCTAACTACCTGATCATACCCGAAGTCCGAATTTAGGTTTGTCGAAAAAATTAATTTTTCACTTTTCGTATTCTCCTTTATTCAACATTGGAAAATAGGAAGTCATTCTGTTTGATAAGAAAAACTTGAATATGATCGTTAGCCTAAATAAAATCACAAAGATACAGAATCTTTGAATAGAAATTTTGATCACAATCAGAACTATGTCCCCCTTCGCAGACTTAGCACGGGGGTCCCGCTTACAGTTTGCAAAAAATTGACTAAGTGTGAAATTGGTGCAAAATTCAGGTTTGCGCGAACTGAGGGTGGCGCAAAAGGAAACTTGCGCGAACAGAAGTTGGCGCAAAAGGAGGGTTGCGCGAGCAGTGGTTGGTGCAAAACAAAGTTTGCGTGAGAAGTAGGTCGCGCGTTTTTGAGTTTTGCGCGAGTAGTTGGTCGCTCAAAGTAGAGTTTTGCGCGAGTAGTTGATGGCGCAAAAGTCGTTTCTCGCTAAAAGTGGGTGGCGCAAAGTTCAAATTGCGCGAGTTCGTCCCTGTGTTTGCGCGAGTTCGTCCCTGTTCTCGAAAAAACGATCTGTTTGTCTTAAATAACCCTGTTTTTCCACGATTAGCAGTCCCAAATTGTAATAAAATGGCCACTAACCTATCTAGAACAGAATGTAACCCTTTGATCTCGAAAACAAACACTTTTAGAAAATCCAATCGATGGAACAGTGCGTTTTTAGAATGTGAACTCAGACACAATTTTCACAAAATTGGGACTTGATTGAAGTGTAATAATGAAATCAAAGTATACCCAATCGATCTATAACACCTATCGATCACAGCCTGATCGATTTCAACACCTAAAACAACCTAAAACACGAAAATGATTTTGCATATGAAGAACACAGACGAGTTTTATAAAAATTTGATTTTTGAATCTGGTTCAGCTCTGATACCAATTGTCGGTCCCTGATTCGAACAAGGATCTTACCAGATAAATCACAAACATAACAAACGATTACCAACCTGTTTGATAGATAAACAAATAACGATTACAAGGTTTGGTATTTGATCTTTGAAGCTCTCAACTTTTACACCGTGGATGTGTGTTATGTGTGTTAAATTATGTAATCTAAGAGCTTCCTACATAATATCTAACAAAGATATTATCAGAAACTAATATAATAAACTAACTAATATCTAGATATTATCTAACAATATAATATCTAAACAAATAGATATTAACTAACTAACTAATTACTTAGAAACAATAAAATACAATAAAACTAACTTTGACATTTTATTACAAACGACATTAGACTAATATTAAGAGTCGACTTTCCAGCTTTAGCTTTAGATTGCGATCTTCAGATTGGATGATCTTGAATCCAATGAGACTGTGCTCTAACAAGGTCGGATATATCTGTTCGGGTAGGGCCTTAATATATGTCACCTGATCCGACCCGAAACCCGAAAATTATTTATTAAATATAAATACTATTTTTATTACTTTTTCTAAAACCTAATATTATCTAATTCTTTTGTTTCTCGATCTCTCAAGTCTCACATTCGGTTCCTCAATCCTCACGTCTGCTTTAATCTTTAATGTTCAAAGCATCAACACCTTCAGGCATGATGCACGTTGCACGAAAAGTTTTGTTTAAGACTGAGTCACTATAATTTTATAAACATATAATTATTAATAGTAAGATATGTTAATCTTTTTCTCAAATTTTGTTAATTTAATAAAAGTGTAAAAATTTTAGATATTTCAATGTTTAGTTTTTTTTTTTTTTTTTGCATAGTCACACAGAACATGAGTCCTAGAAATCTGAAAGGAAAGTAAAAATAAAAAAAGAGATTTACTCGAAATCCGACCCGATCCAACCCGAAACCCGACTAGCCCCGACATCGAAAACCCGATTCCCCCTATTGCAATATTTGGGGCCTAAATAGCCTACCCGAAACCCGATCGGGTTTTTCATTTTCCCACCTGACCCATGCTCACCCCTAACCACAACAGGGATGCCAAACTCCGGCCTAATCGATGAGTCCTTCAAAACTCCAGCCAAACTCTGACCACAAATCTTAAACACCCACCCTCTCCCTCCTTCCTCCATCTCCGATAAACCCCATGGCATCGACTTTAATGGAGTTATACATTGGGCGTTATCACATAAATGATCATGAGATTAATGGGGCAAATCACATAGGCCAAACTACGAGGACCAAATCACAGGGATGAACCATCATCGTCCCTGTGGTGATATCGATCAACAAACATGGGGTCTTCACTAAAGTTTACTCGCAGGGACTGAAGGTTTGGAGTGTGATGTGATAAACCATATGTGACAAAAACCTAGGGTTTGGGGTATGACATGATGAGGTATGAGGTGTTGTTAATGGGTTAAACCTATTCTGGTAGTGGGGGTGAGGTTGAGGGACCAAATCATATTGGTGGGAGGGGTGGTGCTGGAGGTTTATGAGGGGCAGGTATGCTGTGAATCGTCCCTGTGAATCCGTGATAAGGGTCCCTGAGTTTTTGGTCGGATATATCGTCCCTGGGTGTGTTTCTATGATTTGTTTCCAACAGGGACAATGGTTATAGGGAAAACAGGAAAACAAAAGGCTTAAAACTCTTTTTTTTACCTCCAATTCTTCTCGATCTTGTTAGTTCTTCATTATCGATCTAGTTTCAACTGAGCTACAAGAGGGGGTATATCGTTCACTGGGTCTGGATTGTCAGTGATGAACAGTAACGTAAAAGGGAGGGTGGTGCACTGGTGTTGGTCACAAAAGGAAACCGAAATGGGAACGTCCCTGTGTCTTTGTGTATACACACACACATATTATAGTTAATTACAAGTTGGTCCCTGTGATTTGATGTTTTTTACAAAAAAAAACAAGAGAAACAAAAAAAGAGCAAAAGGAAGACAAAAACATGGTTAGACGAATTTGCCCCTGACTCTAATGGAGCTTTTTAACGGAGTTAGTGTTCAGGTCCCATTTTCAGAGCAAAATTGAAACCTAGACGAAAACTTGACTTATGAAAATATAGGTCCCACTTTCAAAGAAATTGAGAAACGTCAATGACCAAAATTGGAGTTTACTCTAATATTAATATATGATATATTATTATTCAAACCTTTTTATTCTTACAAATTATACAAATTAATTCCAACCAATCATAATTTTTTTCTTTTTTCGGTTCTTAATTATTATAAATTGTATCATTGTCTTTTTAGTTGATTGGATAATACCTTTTATTTATAAAAAATAATAAGGATACTTTTTTTGTTCGGATTTAATTAGGAAGTTTCATCTTGTTTTTTATGTTGATTTGGTTGGTTTTTAATTATTAACAAATTACAATTAATCTTGAGACCCAAAACTAAACAAAATTTAATTTCACTAATGAAACTAGACATTAAACTAAATACACAAAACGTAATTGTAATCATTAAACCAAAACAAAATTCAATTTCATTCCCGAAACCAAGTATGATTTGAAAACACAAAAATCAAAACCCATTCATGAAATCAGTACAAAACTTAATTTTGTTCATGAAACCACAATAATCATGTATTCTTTCACCATGAAACTAAATTTCTTGTGTATCAAACTCAATTTCATGAAGAAGAAAAAAATCAGGTATGAATCTTTAAAAAAACATATAAGTAAAAAAAAAATGATTAAAGATAACTTCCATTTTATTAATATAAATAGACCTCAATTAATACCAATCGTAGATGAAACAAATCAAGGGTTTGGTTGGGTTTGTATAGTTTGTAGAATGGATGGGTTTGTGTTGTGAAATTACCAAGAACCAAATAGCTAAAAGCTCAATGGTTGGTTCCCAATAAAACACAAAATTACCCAAGAACAAATGAACTAAAGTTCTATATCGAGATTCAAGCGGAAATACGATTAACAATGTAAGATAATTAACCACTAAGAAAATGTAAACAATGATCAAACCCAATAAATGTAAAATAAAGCATAAGTAAGAGAGACACCGATATTTTTACGTGGAACCCCGGAAAGGGAAAAACCACGGGCGGAGGACGCCGAGAACTAATCCACTATCACTTTGATGATGATACACTTGAGAGATTATAGCTTACAATAATGGAGAAATAATAATAGGGCTCTTGAGGTTTAAGAAAAAATTAAACAAGTTTTAGAGAGAGAGAGAGAGAGAACAATTGAGAAGATGATCTTCAATGTGTATATTCCTCTCTTGTTCTCATGCCTATTTATAGAACAAAATGTAGTGAAAGATGGGTTGGTGGAGCAGCTGGTTTTCAGCTGGAAGTCAGCTGGGAAATGGGTTGGAAACAGCAGGGACCACAGCTGTATTTACAGCTGGAAACACCAAGGAGCCAAAGTTTGTATGAGTTGTCAAGTGGTTGGAGGCAAACATTTCTCACAAATCTCCACCTTTGACTTCAATCCAAAAACCCATAAAAGAGTAAAGCTCCACCTCGTCTTCAAACCAAATAGAATACACCAAGAGCACAATCTCCACCAAACTTCATCTCAAGCCAAAAACATCACCCATAAACAAAGCAATACCAAAGTAATCAAAGTTCTCGAAAAAGTAGTGTCCTCCGCCAATTCGCCCCTAAGGGCATCAACCCCGTCTTGCAACACCAACCAAGTCCAAACACAAATTGAACTTGGATACCGGAAGCGGCTTAGTCAACATATCCGCTACGTTTCCATGAGTGCTAATCTTGACCACTTTAACATCACCTTTAGCTACTACCCCACGGACATAGTGATGACGAATATCAATGTGCTTCGTCCTATCGTGAAACATCCGATCTTTGGTCAAGAGAACCGCACCTTGATTATCACAGAAAACCTCCTTGACCTTCAGATGATCACTCAATTCACCAAAAAATCCTTTGAGCCAGACAGCTTCTTTCACAGCTTCATTTACTGCCATGTATTCCGCTTCCGTTGTGGACAAAGCGACGGTAGGTTGCAGATGTGCCTTCCAACTAATGGCACACCCATCAAGAGTAAAAACATATCCAGTAATAGATCTTCTTTTATCAAGATCCTTGGCATGATTGGAATCCGCATAGCCAAGTACCCCCGAAGAATTCTTCCCAAAGTGTAAACACAGATCTGTCGTGCCCCTCAAGTAACGAAAAATCCATTGGACCGCTCTCCAATGCTCTTTACCCGGGTTGGCCATATATCTGCTCACCATAGAAACTACATAGGCAATGTCAGGACGGGTACAAATCATGGCATACATTAAAGATCCCACCGCACTAGAATATGGCACTCTTGCCATATAGGCAACATCGGCTTGAGTCGAAGGACTTAAAGCGGATGATAACTTGAAATGAGGCGTAAATGGAGTGTTGACAGACTTTGCTTCAGACATGTTGAACCGGCGAAGAACTTTCTGAACATACCCCTTTTGACTAAGGTATAATTTTCTCGCCTTTCGGTCACGAATAATCTCCATACCAAGAATTCTCTTTGCGGCTCCCAAATCCTTCATATCAAATTCTGAATTTAACTGATCTTTAACTTTCTGAACTTCTCCCATATCTTTAGCTGCTAAGAGCATGTCATCCACGTACAGGAGCAAATATAACATCGACCCATCTTCACACTTCTTGAAATAAACGCAACTATCGTACGACGAATTTGATAAGCCGTGTGCGGTCACAAATGCGTCGAATCTCTTGTACCATTGCCTAGAAGACTATTTGAGGCCATAGAGAGATTTAATAAGCTTGCACATGTGACCTTCTTTACCCGGAATCTCGAAACCTTCCGGTTGTTGCATATAAATCTCTTCCTCAAGTTCACCATTCAGAAAAGCGGTCGTTACGTCCAATTGCTCAAGCTCAAAATCATTGGACGCGACCATCCCGAACAATGCACGTATAGAAGTATGTTTCACCACCGGTGAGAAAATGTCATTATAGTCAATGCCAGGAATTTGACTATAACCTTTCGCGACTAACCGAGCTTTATACCTTGGCTTTTCATTTGGAGTGGTCCCTTCCTTCAATTTATAAACCCACTTGCATCTAACCGGCCTTTTGCCCTTAGAAGCCGGCACGAGCTCCCAAGTTCCGTTCTTTTGCAAGGATTCCATCTCAGCGTGCATTGCCATCATCCATTTATCCGCAACTTTTAGTTTCATAGCCTCACTATAAGAAGTAGGCTCAACGGTGCATTCCATTTCTTCCGCTACACTCAAAGCATATGCTACTAAATCGGCTTCTTCAGTATACCGTGCGGGGCGTACAATTTGTCTCCTTCCCCTATCACGCGCAATGCACGGTTCGGGCTCTTGTGGCGAAGGTTGTGATGGAGCATCACCTACCACTTGAACACCTGTAGTGGAAGAAGAAGAAGAAACATTAGTGTCATTAGTAACATGTGGGCTCGACATTTGAGCCATAGGTATCTCCAACTCCACCGGAGGTTTCTCCTTAGGAGCTTCAAAAATGGTCTCGGATATAGGAGACGGCGAATCATGCAACATGGAGGATTTGTCAAAAGTGACATCTCGGCTTATAATGATCTTCTTTGTTTCCGGGCACCATAGCCTAAAGCCTTTCACCCCATCTTTGTATCCAAGGAACTTGCACTTCAATGCTCTCGGTTCCAACTTCCCTTTATCAACACGTGCATAAGTCGGGCAACCAAATATTTTTAAATTAGTGTAATCGACCGGTGATCCGTTCCAAACTTCCATGGGAGTCTTCTTCTCAATAGCAACGGAGGGAGACCGATTGATGATATAACAAGCGGTAGAAGCCGCTTCCGCCCAAAAAGAGTTGGGCATTTTAGAGTTTGAAAGCATGCATCGAACTTTCTCAAAAATAGTGTGGTTCATCCTTTCGGCTACACCATTTTGTTGAGGAGTATGGGCAACGGTACGATGCCTTGTAATGCCTTCCTTCCGACAGTAGGCATTGAACTCCTCAGAGCAAAATTCTAAGCCATTATCCGTCCGAAGATATTTCACTTCTTTACCGGATTGCTTCTCGATCATCGTCCTCCAATCTTTGAATATCTCGAAAACATCATTATTGCGTCTTAAGAAGAAAGCCCACACTCGACGAGAGAAATCGTCAATAATAGTGAGCATGTAAGAAGCTCCACCATAAGAAGTAACACGAGCCGGACCCCAAAGGTCGGAATGAATATAGTCAAGCGGCCCTTTAGTCGAGTGAATGCCACTTGAGAACTTGACCCTCTTTGTCTTGCCGTACACACAATGCTCGCAAAATTGCAAATCGGTAACTTTGTGGCCATTCAACAAACCACGTTGACTTAGCTCGGTCATGCCACCAAGGCTCATGCAACCGAGACGAAGATGCCATAACTTGGATAGATCACCATCGGACATTGACTTGGAAGCTACCGCAACGTCACCCGTAACGGTTTGACCCTGCAAAATATAAAGGTTAGCGGATTTTCTTTGAGCTTTCATTGCAACTAGCGCTCCACGCTTGACCTTAATAGCTCCACCTTTACCCAAGAATTCGTAACCCTTTTCATCAAGGGAACTAAGAGAGATGAGATTTCTTCGAAGCTCGGGAACATGTTTCACATTCCCAAGTGTTCGGGTGACACCATCATGCATACGGATTCTAATTGTGCCTTGACCAACAATAGGGCAAGTAGCATTGTTCCCCATCATCACAACACCTTCGGAAACTTTCTCATATGTATGAAACCAACTGCGGTTGGGACACATATGAAATGTGCAACCCGAGTCTAGAATCCACTCTTCCGTGGCCTTTGGATTACCATCGGAGACCGTCATGACTTCACCTTCACTAGCTCCACCTTCATCGTGCTCAACAATGTCGGCTTCCCCGGAGGAACCCGTTGTCTTGTTCTTGGCTTTGTTTTTGGCTTGAAGCTTAAAACATTCGTCAATGATGTGACCCCTCCAAAAGTTACAAAACTTCTTCTTTCCACGAGATTTTGATCTTGATTTGCTTGAAGAGCTCAAGCATTTTTCAAAAGGTCTTCCCCTTGCATTTAATCCCTCGGCCCTTGGTTCATGACCGGGGATTATCTCCTTCATCTTCTCTTTTGAACTCAAAGCGGTATACACTTCCTCAAGAGTAAGTGAATCCCTGCTATAAATGATTGTATCCATAAAGGTTGCGAATGATGGCGGCAAAGAGCATAGCAAAATGAGACCCAAATCCTCATCGTCATATTTCACCTCAAGGTTCTTCAAGTCACCAACTATCTCTTTGAATTTCGATAGATGTGCAGTAATTGAACCACCTTCAGATAAACGATGGGCATACAATTTAAGCTTCATATGGAGCTTATTGGGCAAGCTCTTTGTCATAAGCATTTTATCTAGCTTACACCATATTCGATAAGCCGTTTCCTCTTCCGCAACATCCTGTAAAATATCGTTAGACAAATGCAATCTAATCAAGGATGAGGCTCTCAAGTCATTTAGTTCTTTTTCCTCTTCCGTCCAAGCACCGGGCATAAAAGCCCGTCCCAAAATACATTTGTGTAAATTTTGTTGGACAAGGACATCTCTCATCTTTATCTTCCATAAGGGATATCGGGTATCTCGTTCCAACAAAGGCAAATCGAATTTCATTGTCGACATAAATGAAACCCTAGCAAATCAATAATCCTACAATCTTCAATCGATCAAAGAATCTCAATATTAATCCTTGAGCTCTGATACCAATTGTTGTGAAATTACCAAGAACCAAATAGCTAAAAGCTCAATGGTTTGTTCCCAATAAAACACAAAATTACCCAAGAACAAATGAACTAAAGTTCTATATCGAGATTCAAGCGGAAATACGATTAACAATGTAAGATAATTAACCACTAAGAAAATGTAAACAATGATCAAACCCAATAAATGTAAAATAAAGCATAAGTAAGAGAGACACCGATATTTTTACGTGGAAACCCGGAAAGGGAAAAACCACGGGCGGAGGACGCCGAGAACTAATCCACTATCACTTTGATGATGATACACTTGAGAGATCATAGCTTACAATAATGGAGAAATAATAATAGGGCTCTTGAGGTTTAAGAAAAACTTAGACAAGTTTTATAGAGAGAGAGAGAACAATTGAGAAGATGATCTTCAATGTGTATATTCCTCTCTTGTTCTCATGCCTATTTATAGAACAAAATGTAGTGAAAGATGGGTTGGTGGAGCAGTTGGTTTTCAGCTGGAAGTCAGCTGGGAAATGGGCTGGAAACAACAGGGACCACAACTGTATTTACAGCTGGAAACACCAAGGAGCCAAAGCTTGTATGAGCTGTCAAGTGGTTGGAGGCAAACATTTCTCACAGTTTGTAAATGAAACCACTTATATATAAATACACACACAACCCAAATGACCACCTTTTCTATTTCCCCATTCCTGGAGACCTCCTTCCCTAGTTCTTTCGGCCATTTTTTTATTCTCCGACCATCCCCCACCGTTTCTGGATTATATGTATATACAACAAATAGTTGACGACGTTTCTCTTGATGAACACAAACCTCCTTCTCCGGCGACAAAAAACCATCTTTTTGTGAAAAGAAACCTGGTGGGGGTGGGGATTGGTCACGGTGGGGGTTTCATTGATTTAGGTTTTGATTCTGGTAGGGGGTTATTGCATCGATCTGGGTCATCGTCCTTACAAAGAACAATGTCGCACCACCCGATTAGCAAAGGACAACAAAAAGTGTTGTTGGGTTCAATAGAGGGTCGACACAACCACATAACATAAAAAGGGGTTGATTTGTGCAAGTTTCAAGGCTGAAAGGTTGGTTTTTTTAATTTATTGATGGTTCTCAATTTTTCTTGAAATATCAAAAGATGATTGTTAGATAAGATTGTTCCTGGATTGTTGATATAAATATACGTGTTAGATCATTATAATCCTATGATACTTTATTTATTTATTTTGTGTAAATCTTGAATCAAAGCAAGCATATATATATATATATATGTGCATTTATGTTGTTTTGAACTTGAATCCATGGCAGAGCTATAATGATGCAATCATGCATGATGAGAAGGATTGGTTAGATTACATAAATCATTTACAAGGGTGCTAGGCCATAGTCAGCTCAAGTTTTCTATAGTTGTATGTGTTTTTCTTCATCAAATGTTTCTATTCTATATTATCAAGCTAAATTTGTATATGTTTGTTACTGTTTCTTAACATGATTTTTACTATGCAGCCTTGAATTATGGTCTTGTTGCCAGTGGCCTTAACAAAGCGCAACATTCATGGAAATGGAAAAATGTTGATTGCTAACGGACTTTTTTAATAGAGTAGTTATGACAGTGAGGACGATTGTGTAGTGGACGAGTACGTGGTTGACAGGCTAGGAACGGTTACCGTGGGAAAGGGTGTTAGTCACGATGGTGGTGATGAGATGGAGAAGAATAATAAAACAGACTAAATTAGTATTGATTTCATGTATTTTTTAACAAACTTAATCAAAGGGACGAAAAGCGACACAAATTGCAAATCACAATGATGAAATTTGGAAACTACAAACACAAAAGTAGCATTTTTTCTAATCTATATTATATTATAAAGATAGCACAAAAAACTCTTAATTACAACTCAATAAGCTTTATGTACTATCATTTAAAGCTATCTACTTAAAATCTCTTAAAAATAACTATTAAAGCCTAATGTACTACATGTAAAGCTTTTAACCCTAATTAATATATTTCATCCTTATCCCCCAAAATCTTTATCTCTAATCCCCAAACCCTAAAATTATGAAATTTGAATTCTGATAAACATAATCAAAACAGGATAAACATCTCAATTTAAATATAAAAAATTTAAAATATATAAGATAATTAATGAATTTTAACAAACTACTTAATTTTTTTTATATAAAAAACATTATATTGTTAAGCCTAAATTAAACAAATTTATATATAAAAAACCATTATCACTCAATAAAAACCATCCAAAATCATACTGTAAATCAATAAAAAACAAAAAATAAAAATAAACATTAAAATCGTGATGTATTAAGCATTATGTACTATTATTTAATGTTAATCTACTTAAAACCTCTTAAAAAACAATTAATGAAGCAATATGTATTACTTTTAAATGCTTTTAACCCTAATTAATAAATTTCATTCTTATCCCCCAAAATCCTTATCTCTAATCCCCAAATCCTAAAATTATGAAATTTGAATTCTGATAAACATAATCAAAACAGAATAAACATCTCAATTTAAATATAAAAAATTTAAAATATATAAGATAATTAATGAATTTTAACAAACTACTTAATTTTTTTTTATATAAAAAACATTATATTGTTAAGCCTAAATTAAACAAATTTATATATAAAAACCCATTATCACTCAATAAAAACCATCCAAAATCATACTGTAAATCAATAAAAAACAAAAAATAAAAATAAACATTAAAATCGTGATGTATCTCGCTGCATTGCGCGAGTATAGGGATGGGAATGAGACCCGCCCCATTGGGGAACCCGGTGTACCCGCCCCGGCGGGGACGGGGATTCCCCGCAAAACTGGGGATCGGGGATGGGGACGGGGATCCCCGAAAGTTAAAAACCGGGGATGGGGACGGGGACGGGTAACGTGATCCCCGCATATTAAAT
The DNA here is from genome assembly GCA_954870635.1 of Arctium minus. Taxonomy (NCBI): domain Eukaryota; kingdom Viridiplantae; phylum Streptophyta; class Magnoliopsida; order Asterales; family Asteraceae; genus Arctium; species Arctium minus. The sequence continues at coordinate 153,015,654 of OX941081.1, forward strand.
ATATTATATAATTATCACTAAATATTATGTATATTTATTACTAAATATATTGTATGTCTATTTCTAAATATATTATTTATAAAGATTTAGATATAACTTTCATATTTAGAATGGTATTTTGATATTTTTTGTTACATTTTTTTTTACTTGTGTTACTTTTTTAGATAAAAAAAATGGAGAGTCGAAAGCGTTTGATCAAATAATTACGTATGACGTTGTGACTTTGTTCACATCAATATTTGGTAGTACGTAGAAACATATTTTGGAAATATGTGAGATTTAGACATCGACTATTATCGATCGAGTATATATAGTGCTCAAAACATTTCATTTAAAATATATCAAATAAGGGGGAAAATCCCCGATTACCCGTTGGGGATCCCCGTTCCCCGGTGGGGACGGGGACGGGGATGTGTTCATATTCCCCGGCGGAGACGGAGACAGGGATGGGGATAGAAATTAGGATCGGGGACAATCCCCGCCCCATTACCATCCCTACGCGAGTACGCTTCTAGTAAACCAAAACGACAAAAAAACATAGTTAACTCTTAATTTTATTTTATAATTTGATTGAATGTTTAATAACTTTAAAAGCGATAAAATGAAATTTGTTTGTGCAGTAACGGGTAACTTTATATTGTTTCGTCTTACAAAATATATATTTATTCGGTAAAAGAATTATAACTTTTGTTCTGCAATGGCCACATTCAAATATGTTACCCCAATCAATAAAAATTAGTTCAAAAAAAATGATTTCACTGCTTTTCCTATGATTTAAATGTTTTCATATTGAGATATTATTTTTTATTAGAAGCGTACTTACACAATCCAGCGAGATATATCGCGATTTTAATGTTTCATTTTAATTTTTTGTTTTTTGTCGGTTTACAGTACGATTTTGGATGGTTTTGAGAGAGTGACAATGGTTTTTTTTATAAGATTGTTTAATTTAGACTTAATAATATAATGTTTTTTATAAAAAAAATAAGTATTTTGTTAAAATTCAATCATTATCTTATATAATTTAAATTCTTTGTATTTAAATTGAGATGTTTATCCTATTTTGATTATGTTTATCAGTTAGTTATAAATTCAAATATATAACTTTAGAAATTTGTATTCATGCATCATGACTTGTAATCTTGAATTTTAAGTAATATGTATCAATAAACAATACTTAATACATAAAAGCTTGTTTTTAATAATTTTTTCGATAGTTTAATAATAATGTAATTTATTTTAGATTTAATAATATAATGTTTTTTTATAAAATAAACATTAAATATTATGTTAGATTTTCTTAATTATATTTTAGATTTTTTATATTTAAAATTTGATTTTTATCCTGTATTTAATTATGTGGGGAGTGATTTTAGGGGAGTTGAAGTGGGGAGTTAAAGTGATTAGAGATAAGGATTAAATGTAATACATAAAACTTTAATGATTATTTTTAAGATATTTTAAGTAATTAGAATAATTAAATAGCAGTACATTAAGTTTTATCAATTGTTTTTAAGAGTTCTTTATAAATGATTTATAATATAGTATAGATAAGTGATTGGTCATTACTTGTCCAAATTTGGGAGAATGCTTCAAAAATATTTTACTTATTTTCTAAGCTTTTCTAATTAGTACTTTAACCAAAACATAAGTAACACCAAAATTAATTGGATTTATCCGCTTAATTAAGTTAAATGGTTTGATAATTATTAAATGACAAATTATATGAAAACGTAATCACCTTTTTCGAGGAAATCCTTACCAAAAATGCATATTATTCTGTCTTTTCTATTAAATCGATCATAACAACTACCTACATTCCACAAAATTGTGCATCACAAGTAGGAGTTAATAATAAAGAACTTCAAGGACAAACTTATACACATTCAATGAAAAACAAAACAATGTAAAACAAACCCTAAGTGAGACCTTAGATCAAAAATTAAAAACAAAAAACTAACCAAGCCCTAAATTAATAACTAAAGTCACACCCTAAATCTCCAAAGAAAAACAATGGAGAAGAAGATGATGAACAAATTCGCACGATTCCAACCCTTGTCAACACAGAAGAACACGGACGCTGATATTGGATAAGTGAAGAATTTAAATATTTTCAGCGATGTTTTGTTTGTGGAGGAACAAGGAAATTGTCAACGACTTTATTAATACAAGCAACGTAAAATGGGTTCTTTGAGAGCATCACACGTATCAGCACATCGCAGATGAAACTCATGATTATTCTGGCTGGTGGCACACTACATTCCTTTTGGTGGATGCAGGGATCTCATGTAGGGGGAGGAGGCGGCGACAGAGATCCTTATAGGGGTGTTATTGGAAGCTGAAAAACGAAGAAGAAATACATAAGAGATTGAAGGGTAACCCACAGTGATGATATAGAAGAAGATGATGCCTTGATGTTGACGGTGGTGCAGTGGCTTTACCGTCTCGTTGTGCCCAAAAGACAAATTATGTTCTTTCTTTCTTTTTCTTTTTGGCTTAGTTGTCATTTAATTGCTTATTTGTCATTTACAGATTAAAAAATTGATGCCACGTTAGAAAAAATCGGTTAAATTCATCATTTTCAGATGACTAGGTGAACCAAGTACCTAAATATTTAAGATGCCAAATCTTAGGGGCCGTTTACCAAGCGCTTACCTGGGTAAGCGCTTACCAAGTCAAATTACCTTACGGGATGAATATGATAAGGATTAAGAATCTTACCCGGTAAAAGCGAAGGTAAAGACCAAGAGTCTTACCCGGTAAGTGAGGGCGGCGACTTACCATGATTAGCGCTTACCGGGTTAATTGTTGCACACAATACCGTTTTGGTGGACTAAAATCTTACCCAATAAGTAAGTTATAGTGTTGAAATTTGGTGGTAAGCACTTACCCGGGTAAGCATTTGATAAACGGCCCCTTAGGTAACAAAATGAAGATTCTAAAAAGTACATTATCAAAAATAGGACTTAGACAAAGTTACATTACATTTTTATGCAATTTGTTCCTGTTTTATGTAACACCCATAATTTTCGGTGAGTTAAGGTCAACCAAATGTTTATGTGACTTGTAAATGGTGGTATTTTTGTTGGGAAACCTTTATTTAATGCCCCTCAGAGTATCGGGAGTGTTGGCATTGAAAAAGTCTAGTTTCGGGACTTGGGAGGGGTTCCGCGATAGTGTCCGGCGACTATGACAGTGTCATAGTCGCATGTCACAATCGCTGAGGAGGTACTGAATGCTGGTACACTCCAGCAACTATGCCACCGGCATTGTCTCCTGGCAATGTCACCAGGGTGTGCCAGGCTCCTTAAAACCGCGATTTTCAGTGTTCTTCTCATTCTTTCTTACCCAAATCAGTTACAAACCCTCTCCAAACCTCTCAAGAACGACCTAGCACTACCCCTTTGATGTTTTGGGGTATTTTGACTCAAATCCTTGGATATCTTGGTGGTAAACCGACATCAAGCTTAAGAGTATGTTATCCCAGATTTAATCTAGTTGGTAAACAATCAATTAAGTAATCAAGCAACACAATAATAATCAAGAGATATATAATTCAGAGTAACATACCAATCCCTTGTATAAACTGTTAAACCTTGAGTGTTCTTGATACCCTTTGAATATAGAGAAAATACGGCTAACTATTTAGAAAATTATCAGAGATTTTCTAAAACTAAACTAAACATAACTTTAAATACCTAGGCCTTATGGGCTTCCTAATGCTTAATGGGCTTGGGCCCAATAGCTAATAACTATTAAACTATTACAATTTAAACCCTCTAACTTTAACTTTAGCACAATTGCAGTTTAAACCCTGAACTTTAACTTTAATCTTGAATACAATTATTTGATCCAACAATCTCTCCCTTTGGATTCAAGATTAAAAAAAAAAATTGCAATTGTCTTCGGGTCTTCACTTGTCTTCACTTTTCTTCAGATATGTCGTTGATCGCTTCAAAACTTGATATCTTTAAAATCTTTAAAATCTTTGAAATCTTCAGATCTTCAGATTATATTCTCCTTCTTTGATAATTCTCCATTTTTGTATCTTCTCCCCCTTTTTGATGAATGGTGAGAAGCATCATCATCAAAACATACCAAAACAATCTCCCCCTTTTCAAGATAATCTCCCCTATTGTGTATGATCACGTAAGCACAGTCTTCATCATGTAACGAGCCCTGTATGGAAATAAGAGCAGTCTTCCCAGATGGAAAGAGTGATTATTTCAATCTTTTCAGATTAAAATAGAAAGTAGTAACCATTTGAATCTTTTCAAATTCAAACAGTTTAATAGATGTAACCCTGAATCAACAAATGACTCAGTTAGAATGTCTGTCAATGACACAAAGTCACTGAGTAACACAAAGTTACTATATAAGGAGCTGGTTTGATGTAGACTCCCCAGGTCTTCCATTCAATCATCGAATAACACATGGTTATCTATGAACGTTCTGACAGAAAACAAATTTCTGTGTGCTAGTGCATGTGTATGAAAGAATTAAGCATAGATGATTGCTTTTCATTTTAGGCTCAAAATATGTAAACTTGTTGAGACAGCAACAAATTATACAAAGACTCAATGTGCATGAGAAAGGGTTCGAAGGTGGGGCAACTTTCCTTCTTTTTCAATATTAGTATCTTCCAAATGAAGAACCAATAGCGTATGTGCTGCGTCCCCAGAAAATGTGAAACATTCTCTTTTTGAGAAAAGAATGAGTAGCTGGTGGGGTTGTATGCAAGAGATGGCATTATCACTATGAATGGTTCTGACTGGCAGTTGAAGACGTACTTGAATGCGCTTGATGAAAGCGATAATCAACTCTGGCGCATCTGACTTGTTGCAAAGAAACTCGAGCCATGTATACCTTGAGTAGTCATCTATCATTACCAACACATATTTCTTTCCGTTGATAGATGTTGTACGCATTGGGCCACAAAGGTCCATATGAAGAAGTTCCAGTGCAGATGAGGTCGATGATTCAGATTTGGACTTGAATGAGCTACGCTTCATTTTGCCCAACTCACATGCGGAACAGAGTGAGTCTTTTTCGAACCTCATTTCTGGTAGACCTTTGACCAGACCTTGTCTTTGTAGTTTCGCTATAGATCTAAAATTTTGATGAGACAAGCGTCGATGCCACGTCCATGATTGTGCTTTGGAAGCTTTGGCTAGTAGGCATACTGGACGTGTAGCTGACAGTGTAGGAAAATCTACATAGTATAGATTTCCATGGCGCTCAACTTTGAAGACTTCGTAACCGTCGGGATCCTCTAGATAGCAATGAGTGGTTGTGAAGCGGACTTGATATTTCATGTCACAGAAGTGACTGGTACTAAACAGGTTGTGATAAAGTCCTTCAACATATAGCACTTTTTGAATCTTCACAACACCGTTATCGAGCATTCCATATCCTCTGACGTGGCCTTCGGCTTCAGAATTGGCAAATCTAACTGCTCTGGCAGGCTCCTCCACATAGTTATGCAAGAGGTGCTTGAATCCTGTCATGTGGCGTGAACATCCGGAATCTATTACCCACAATCGACAGGCCTGCAAAAGAGACAATTAGTTTTGCTTAGGCACCCATATCAGGATGGGTCCTTCGCGGTTAGCATCAAGCAACTCAGGAATATCATCTGGTTTGACTTTCACTCTCCATTCATAACGCGGTTTTGGAACCCATTTCCAAACCATCTTAACATTTAATTCCTGAAAGTGCTTTTTAGAAGTAGGATTGGCAACCTTAGCACGATACACTTTTGGTTGTGTAGAAGAATCAGAATTAGAATTAGACTTAGAGTTCAGCTTAGCTTTGCTTTTATTCTTTTTGGACTTAGGAGGGGAGTAGTATTTGAATGAATTATCCCAACAGTGTTTGCAATAAAGATTCTTTCGAGCAAAATTCATAAACTTAGATTTATCGGAACAAATCTTACATTCATGTTTATCAAAAGAAGTACTATTCAAAATAACACTGTCTGTAGGACAACTACTAGAATTCAAACTATTCTTTTTATTCAAACTAAGATCTTTATTCTTCTTACTCCTCCCAACTCCATTTCCTTTTATATCTGAAACAGAAACAGGAACCTTGTTAGTCTCTAACTTAGAAGGTGGTTCTTTTCTAGTGCTCTTTGAAGTCTCACCCTTTTCAAAAATACTGGGAGGATATTCAGGACAATCAGAGTAAACAACTGTAGGTTTTGCAGGAGCATCAAATTCTGGATTGGTTCTTACCTTCCAGCTTGGATCATTGAACATCTGTTTATCACTTGAAGCATTTTTAAACAAAGTAACTTTCAAATCTTTGATCTCTATGCAAAGCTCTTGATTTTCTTTGAAAGATTTTTCAAGCTTATGTTTGAGATCAAAGTTTTCATCTTCAACCTCATCAAGAGACTGTTGCAACAAATCGATTTGCTTCATCAATTCAGATGTATGATCATTCACAGAATTTGATCCCTTTGAATTAGAAACAGGATCAGAGTCTGAAGCATTCATCATTTCAGAAAATGTTTCTTCAGTCATGGACTCAATAAACTCCAGTTTTTTATTTTGAGAACAAGAGCCATTCGAGATAGCGTGTTCTTCTTCAACCTCTTCAACAAGTAAAGGTTTAGAAGCAATAGGATTTGAGACTGATGGCATAGTAGATGGATCAACATCCAATTCATACTCATCATATTTGCATGCAGTCTCAGGTAGAACTGTGTTGGTGCTTACTGATTCGTTGGAAGGTGTGGTAAATAGTGATTCAAACTCAGTAAATTCGATCTTTCGAGTCGCATAGATTTTGTTTAAATCACCATATTGAAAACCAACTGATTTAAAAAGATTTTGAGAATCAGTGTCACCAGACTTGTTCTTTCCCATTTCTTCTTGACCTTTGGTCTCAGATAAAGGTGTAGGAGTACTTGCTTCAACAAAAGTTGCGCAAATGTCAGGAATGGGTCTAATTGCGGAGCCGAATTTATCAAAATTATATAGATGCTTCGGTGCCTTTTTCAAAATTTCGTTAATTGGCACACCCAAACCTGGTTTAAGTTTGTAAAACCTTTCGTCTTGGAGTTTATTGGCCAACAGATTTAATGTCTGTTCAGTCTGACCTCGTTTCATATTAATGTCCTCCAGTTGCTTTATTTTGGTGTAATCTTTATAACAAACTTCAAATATGATTTGAAACTCACCCTTTTCAGCATTAAGATTCACAAGATCTGTTTCTAAACCAGATATTTTTTCTTTTAAAGACGCTTTTCAGCTTTTAAATCATCTTTTTCCTTTTCCTTTTCTTCCACAACAACTTTTAAAATAGCATTTTCATCACGAAAGCTTAAAACAGATTGATGTGCAGAGCTAAGTTTGCCTTTTAGTAAAGCAAATTCATCTTTCATACCATGTATTTGGGCCATTAAAGATTCAATAAGTTCAGAATTTTCACTAACCTCAGAGTTTGCTTCTTCGGATTGTGTCTCAGAGTCTTCATCGTCACCTTCCAGCTTTGCCATGTAAGAAACTTGGGTGAAGTGTGCTTGCTCCTCGTCATCAGAACTTTGGAACAGCCAGTTCTCTTCTTCAGCCATTAGTACTTTTCCTTCTTCAGCTTTCTTGGCAATTAGTGACTTTCTTGAGTAGTACTCTGAGTTCTTCACTTTCTTGAATTTGCAGTCCCTTGAGAAGTGCCCAAATTTGCCACAGTTGTAGCATCTTCCTGGTTCATCCTTTCGCTCTTCTCGCTTCTCCTCTCTCTTTCCTTCTCTTCTATCTTCCTTCCGATCTTCTCGTCCTTCCTCTCTCTTTCCATGCCTCGGCTTGTATCGCATCTCAGACTTCTCTTTCTTGTATCCATCATACTTTGGCTTTGAGTAAAATCTTTTCTTGCCAAAGCTCTTCTTGAATTGTCGTGTAATGAGAGCCAAGTCTTCAGAGAACTTTTGAATATCAGGATCTGAATCAACTTCCAGTTCTTCATCGCTCGAATCAGAGTCAGAGTCAGTAACTTCAGTAACTAGAGCTTTAGACGCCTTTTTCTTCGACCTTGCAGAGGATACAGAACCTTTGCCGGCTATGAGAGCCACAAAATCCTTCAGATGATTAGACTCATTATTCATAGATCTCACCTCATCCTCATGTTGAGCTAGAGTAGAGAAGATATCGGTGACATTTTCTCGAGCCATATTCTTCGACATCTGGAGGTTGATAGCAAAGTTCTTCCATTCTGGATTTAGATTCTTGATGAACTTGTAGTTTATCTCAGAAGCAGATTTGGCGATGTTGTTCCTCCGCAAGTCATTGAGAATAATGTTGTACCTATTGTAGGTGTCTAATATCAGCTCTCCTTCTTTTGCATGAAATCCCTCGTAAGCATTTATGCACAGATTCTGCTTAGCTTGTATAGAGGCTTCACTTCCTTCAAACTGCCTTGCTAGTTCATCCCAGATTCCTTTAGCAGTGCTCTGACTGTCGACACGATTGTAGATGTCGTTTGGAATTGCCATTGTCAGATATATTAGAGCCTCTTCTTCTAACTTGAGCTGTTCTTTCTGCTTTTCAGTGAAGAACTGAACAGGTTTAGGAATCTCTCTGTCAGGGATTTCAGGAGAGGAATCTGTAGCAGGTTGACCCTTTACTGTGATCATTGGAGTTTTAGGACCTTCAATGATTACTGTCATGAATTCTCTGTTCTTGTGATTCAGAAACTGAATCATTCTGGTCTTCCATTGCTGATACTCATTAGCCATAAGGACAGGCGGTTTGGACTGAGAGCCCATCGAGAGAAGTTGGTTCGACATCTTAGTTGTACCACTTGTTAGTAATTAAACTTATCTGTACCAAGACAACCAACTAGATGATATCGTTAGAATCAAAATGAAAACCACACTAAAAAATTTTCAGAAAAATAAATTCCCGAAAATAATTAAATGCAGTCCTTTCAATCAGTGTAAAGCTTCAAATAATACTGAACAAAAAGAAACAGTTGATCTCGAACAAAAAGAAACAGTTTCAGAAAAAAAAAATTAACTTTGAGAGGCCATATTACAGTTTGCAAAAATTTGTCTAGGTCTGGAAAAAGTGCTTCGACCGGTCAAACGTAAGACCGAAGAATGAACCGTACCGGTCGAAGGAAAGACCGGAGTAAGCAAGTATCCGGTCGAAGGGTAAGATCGGACTAGCAAGTACCCGGTCGAATGGTAAGACCGGAGTAATAAGTACCCGGTCGAATGGCAAGACCGGAGAATACAAGTACCCGGTCGAATGGTAAGACCGGAACTATGCTTGACCGGTAAAATTGATTCGACCGGTAACTTGTTCGACCGGAAGTATGCTTAGACCGATAATGCTTAGACCATAGAGGTCTTTGACCAGTAAGGGTCTTCGATCGGGACTTCCTTAGACCGGTAGGATGTAACAACCGGTCTTATGCTCGACCGGTAAAGATTCGACCGGTAGAGTGCTTTGACCGGTATTGGTTTCGACCGATACAAGGTATGGATCGATAGTGTCTTAGACCGATATATTGTTCGACCGGTGTGTTCTTAACCAGCCCAGAAGCGATGAACACGATGAGTACTCAACCCAGAAAGCAATTACGAACTCAAAAACAGATGCACAAATCAGACTATTTCACTCAGAAACATGTAACGATCACAACTCAATCAATAACAAAGATTAAAATCAACTTTCATGCATTCAAATTTAAAGAACACAGCGTCGATATTCATGTAAACCCAGAAAACACAAAATCACAAATTCAATCACTTGATACTTTCTAATTCAATTAATCAATCAGATAGCATTCAGAAGCATGAACCTCAACTAATCAGATCAACTTTGAACCAATAAACACATTAATTCATGAAATCAGATGAACAAAAAAATTTCGATGAATAGTAACTTCGATGAAGAGTGATTTAGATGAACAGTGAAATCGCAAAACACAGATTTAATCCTAAAACTTGATTCTTTAGGCTCTGATACCACTTGTTATCCCAGATTTAATCTAGTTGGTAAACAATCAATCAAGTAATCAAGCAACACAATAATAATCAAGAGATATATAATTCAGAGTAACATACCAATCCCTTGTATAAACTGTTAAACCTTGAGTGTTCTTGATACCCTTTGAATATAGAGAAAATACGGCTAACTATTTAGAAAATTATCAGAGATTTTCTAAAACTAAACTAAACATAACTTTAAATACCTAGGCCTTATGGGCTTCCTAATGCTTAATGGGCTTGGGCCCAATAGCTAATAACTATTAAACTATTACAATTTAAACCCTCTAACTTTAACTTTAGCACAATTGCAGTTTAAACCCTGAACTTTAACTTTAATCTTGAATACAATTATTTGATCCAACAGAGTAAAAGCTAGACACCAAGAACCTCCATCTTCATCTTCAACCTCAAGCTTCATTTTGGGTTTTCTAGGTTTTCACCAAAACCTAAGTGGTAAGTTTATCCCCTCCATTTCTAAACCTTATTTTAAGATATAAATGCTCCATTGATGGTTTCCTAGTGTTTGATTTCTCTAATTTCGGTTTGAAAGATTTTGAGAAAAGTTAGGTCAAATTAGGGATTTTGGCCAAAATGGGGATTTGGATATAAGGTGTTTGGGAAATGGTTCTAAACACTTGAATATGATTATTTATGGTTGAAAATGTTTGGATCTAGGTTTTGGAGGTTTTGGCTTGGAGGATTCAAGTTTCGTCAAGGAAACTCAAAGTGGGGTAAAATCTAGATTTAGCCTAAATCTAGCAAGGTGAGTTCAAGTTGATTTGTGAAAACGGTGTACATGCCAAAATGTTTATTTTAAAGTGTTTTGCGTCTTACATGAAATTGTTAACTACTGATAAGTTTGGTTATTTTGAAAGTGTTTAACTTTATAAACTTATATAGCGCACATCATTTTGGGATTTTTGGACATTTTGATAAATGTGTCACAAAGGAATGTATCTTGATGATTTATTGCATAAATGGGTGTTTGGTCAAAAATGCACTTTTCAGTGTTTGTCGGGTTTTATGCATCATTCATAATATATTTGGAAAAGTACGAATGTGTGAGTCATTTGGTTTTGGGTCATTTCCAACTTGGGGAACATTTTAGAAATGGAAAACCTTTGGGGCAAAGGTTTTTGGGCCGAAGGCCAACGGTAGTTTGAGAATCAAGGATTTTGAGAAAATGTGTATTTTGGGTTAGGTAACCATATTGGATCTCGTGTTTTAGCCAAACTCTATTAAGACTCTTGGGGCTTATCTTGTACTCGGTGGAGTCTTTAGAACATTTGCTCGGTGTTGGTAGCTCGTTGAGGAGCCTTGGGCGTATGGTGTACTTAATGCATCTTATTTGAGAGTTACATGTTTTGAATGCGTTAGTTCATTCTTTTGAGTCATGTAACGTTTTAGACTGTAATGCATTGGATCCATAGGCATATGAGTCAGTCGGTTGGTTAGTGGGGACTTATCCCCGTTTTGGGACTGGATATTGTTTATGGCTAGCGGGAGCTCGAGGTATAGATCGTGGGTGGTTGAACTCGATAACCGCGTAACCTCTATTGAAAGGCTCGAGGTAGAGATCGTGGGTGGTTGAACTCGATGCCCGTTTGTAATCCAGTCTGGTTACTCATCGTGGAATTTAGTGTCCGCGTTTGAAGTCTAGTGAGTGGTCCCCAAGTCATGTTTTTATGTAAGCTTGTGGTGGTGCTCTGCAGAGCCGTATATGGAGCTAAGTCTTGCAGTGGTGCCCATTGTGAGCCGGATATGGGGACTTGTGGCTTTGGTAGTGACACTCATTAGAGGTCGAGTAGACACTAGGGTCATTTGGGTATCTTGCGGTGGTAGCTCGATTGGGAGCCGGATACGGGGATCCATGGCCTATGTGAAGCTCGAGAACATTGATAAGTGGCTTAACTTTGTTTGCCCGTCACTTTCAATGGAATTCGGGTATCCCCCGTCACCGAAAGGTGTTGTTTTTGGGTATTGAGTTTTATTATCCAAGTTTTCGGTGGCGTTTTGTATAACTGGGTTTATCCTTGATTTATGGGTTGAGTATTATGCCCCACCCGTGTCTTGGGTGTTTCGGGATGTAACGTTTTAACCGTATTTTTTTTATAAATGGAGAGTTCAATTTCTATTCACGTTTTAAGTGAGTTTTGGGTTAAATCTAATTTATAAATGGCCGGTTTATATTGGTATCATCATCCTTAAAGTAGTTTGGATTGGAAAACGTTTAAATTGGTGCTCTTTGTCTAAAATGCATATTATTGGAAAATGAGTTGTTTTCATATGTAAGACATATCAAATTGAAGGATTATGACTTTAACCGCGTTCTTTCTTTTTAAACAATTAATTTATATATGTTGAAAACTCTTGAGCTCACTAGGCGTTAAGCCTAACCTTTTTATTTGTCGGCATGTGCATCAGGTTCCAAATGGGGGGTTTGGTTCTAGCAGCTATGAAGAGTTGAGCCTTAGCTTTATACAAGTGTAAGTATTTGGTGAAGTCTTCCGCATTTTGGAGATAGTGGCTATTATTTGGTTTTAGTAGCACCCGTCCTTGTTTTAGACAGTAAGTAGAGATTAAATGTAAGTAGAGATTAAATAGTGTGTATTGAGGTTAAATCTTAAATTGTGATTGTAGATGAATTATTTATTGGTGTATTTAGAAAATTTTAAATTAGTTGTTATTTCCATGTTTAAGGGTGTTACAAGTTGGTATCAGAGCTTAAGTTTGAGAGAATTAGGTATTGATCTTTGGATGCCTAGAATCAAACTAGTGTTCTTATAAGTGATTGTAAGTGAAGTTGCACATTAGGAACCTTAAGATAAGATATTTTGGAGTTGATCGAGCCGCTAGAAACGGGAAACTTGTCGAGGGTCGCAAGGATGAGCATATACGGTATGTTCATAATGGCACCTGGCCAGTGTTATGGTGAACCTACACGCTACATGTGTATACTTGAACTACCTTGGTATGATTATCGTTGGGGTAGTGAGAAAGTTTCTAAGTGAGGAATCTAAGGAAGGATTGGTGTTTATAGCAATGTCACTTTGGAGTGATAGTTAAGTGCGATGAATGTATTAAGTTAACCATCTTGAGTCAGAATTATTGGTTGGAGTAGAACTATCAATTTGATAGACTGATTCTGTTTCGAGGAAATTGTAAGTTAATCAAGTTAATGAAATTGTGACTCTAAGGTGTTTGATGCATCCGGATGACAATAGTAGGACGGAAAATGGAGGAGTGTAGTCCTAAGATGCTGAGTACCGACCCAACTCATGCACGAAATTTATTTCTAAAATGAGTTTGCATCAATGGTTTCTCATGTTTTCGAAGCATAAAGTATGTTATACTATGAAGTCTTGGTAAAACATTTGGCACTCATCAGATTTTAAACCGTGAGCTTGGGCATGCATAGAATTGTTTTGTTTCATGTGATTGCAAATTTATATTGAAAAATCTCTCCGTCCCTGTTTTGTGTCTAACACTATTTTTGGATATTATAAAGACCCATGTTTTAATGTCATTTGGTGTATTGAGCAAGTAACTGTGGAATTTTTAACCTTGACATTGAATCTTCTCCACGTATGTTAAGATTTTAAAGGAAGAGTTGTTCTCATGTTTTTGAGTCTGAACTTTCTTGGGAATTTTGAGTCTGTACGAGTCATGTTGAATTTTATGGAATATTGTTTTGCGACATTTTGGGCGCGTGAGTGTATTTCAAGATGCGTGGGTTTTAATTTTATTGCGTATAAATTTACGAGCTTATTAGGCGTCGTGTCTCATGAAAGATTTGTCGAAATGGGTCACTTTATTGTACGTGGTGGTTTTAGAATTTTAACATTTTAGACTTGTTGTCGTCTTATGCTTTTATGTTGAGAAATGAAAATTTTGAAGCCACTTGATTTAAGCGTTAATGAGTTTTATGAAAATTCAGTTGGGTTTTATGGTATCTTATTGTACGACTTTGCGTCACATAGATAAATCTTGGAGCGTGTGTACATGCATTATCGCGTGAGTTAATTTATGGGTTTTGTTATTAAATGTCACCCCATATGTTATTTTGGAGAAGCGTCATCATCATGTGATTTATCTTTGAGCTTTATACAAGTATCAATCGTGGTACACTATTCGTATTTGGATTAAGTTATACTGTTGGTGTGAGTAAACATATAAAAGATTTATGTTATTTCAGATAGAACTTTTGTTCTGAACATATTTCAGTTATTGATTTTACTGTTAGAAATTTTCCACAGTGCACTAAATGAGTATCAGTTTACATGTCGTTGTAATTACTATTTTGGACATGTGCGTTTTACCTGTGCGACCCAAAGTTAAACTTGATTTGATATTTATGTACGTCCCTATCGTTTTACCGCGTTTTGGGGAATAAACTGATGCATATGGGACTTGTTGAAAATTTTATGCCACAACATTTTTGGTTAAAGAGGAAAATTTTAAAGTTAACATTTTGAAGTTCTCTCTGGAATTGTACAAACATTTATTGTACGTGTTAGGGTGCATGAATTTATTTTCATGTTTATAGCGTAAATTTTACTACACATCTTTTGTTACCGTTTTATTAACGTAAATAATTGACCAAAAGAATTTTGAAAATGGTTTCATATGTGTAGCGTCGGTGATCAATTTTCAAACCTATCGAGTGAACAGTAGTGGATTTTTACCGCACGATTAATTGCTATAAAACTTGTGTATTTGAAAATTGTATGAAGTTCCAATTGGCATATTGATTGAAAAACCTTGAACTCAATAGGACTATAAATTTAAGACCCCTATTGTGAAAGGAGTTGTAATTAAGGGACTAGAAGAGTCCTTGGGATTTGAAGCGTCGGATGATCCGACTTATGGGCAACCTTGAACATGGGTTTCAGTTTTCGAATCAGGTCATGCATGAATAGTGGAGGCATTAGATCTTGTTCCCCAGTTAATTAAGAGACGATCTCTATGCTTCGGTAGACCTGCGGGAAAATGTCTTGAGTGTTTATCGACGCCTGGTTGGGTTCGATTTAATGGGTTACTTGTCTGTTGGACATTACGGCATATGTTGATGGTGTACCGTCTTAATGGAGTTCCGTGATCAAGGAATTTGGTGGTCCGTCTGTTAGGGATGTAAGATTTGGGAATATTAGTCCTCTGTTAAGTGTCAACCTTAATGCGGCAATATTTCTGGAATGAAGTATTGGGGGGATATCCACGTTTTGATGTCACCATTTGGGTATTAAGCGTCGACTCGTTTCTCGAAGTCAATGAATCCTGGAGTGCTTGGAAGTACCCTGGGTAGGTCGTGAGAAATGTTGACCTCTCAGTGATGGAATTTAAAGGGAGAATGAGGTTGGTAATTAAGTATTGACGTGTATAGGTTTTCCTGATGTGGTAAAGGTCTTACTAAGGGAATGTTTTGAGGTTGGGGTTGGAACGGAGTTGAGTGATAGCCGGATTTGTGTTAACCGATTACCTGAAGGACGCGTTGGTGCGTCTTGGAAGGACATATTTATCAATATTGAGAATGGATCAGTAGGAATTTGAGGATTCATGGGAACTTGGTGTCGATCTTTGGCTTTGGGTTCAGAATCATGTGGATTTGAGGTGATTTGGTCGGTGAGATGTAGAGATCACAAGCTACCCGTGAGGTAGTACGTGTCACCCAAGGTTGGGAGACAACTGTAGTCGCACGGTTAAAAGCTACATTAGTAAGGTGACTGTTCGTTCGGACATAAGTGTGATGTGACCAAGAGAACATTTATCATGAGGATTAACATAAGATTATGGTGGTAATATTGGCAGGTGGTGTAGAGGCAATCTATCCCGCGGGCAACGCTTCAGAGAGATTTAGATTTCGAGGACGAAATCTCTTTTAAGGTTGGGAGGATTGTAACACCCGTAATTTTCGATGAGTTAAGGTCAACCAAATGTTTTTGTGACTTGTAAATGGTGGTATTTTTGTTGGGAAACCTTTATTTAATGCCCCTCAGAGTATCGGGAGTGTTGGCGTTGGAAAAGTCTAGTTTCGGGACTTGGGAGGGGTTTCGCGACAGTGTCCGGCGACTATGACAGTGTCATAGTCGCATGTCACAATCGCTGAGGATGTACCGAATGCTGGTTCACTCCAGCGACTATGCCTAGCGACTATGCCACTGGCATTGTCGTCTGGCAATGTCACCAGGGTGTGCCAGGCTCCTTAAAACTGCGATTTTCAGTGTTCTTCTCATTCTTTCTCACCCAAATCAGTTCCAAACCCTCTCCAAACCTCTCAAGAACGGCCTAGCACTACCCCTTTGATGTTTTGGGGTATTTTGGCTCAAATCCTTGGATATCTTGGTGGTAAACCGTCATCAAGCTTAAGAGTAAAAGCTAGACACCAAGAACCTCCATCTTCATCTTCAACCTCAAGCTTCATTTTGGGTTTTCTAGGTTTTCACCAAAACCTAAGTGGTAAGTTTATCCCCTCCATTTCTAAACCTTATTTTAAGATATAAATGCTCCATTGATGGTTTCCTAGTGTTTGATTTCTCTATTTTCGGTGTGGAAGATTTTGAGAAAAGTTAGGTCAAATTAGGGATTTTGGCCAAAATGGGGATTTGGATATAAGGTGTTTGGGAAATGGTTCTAAACACTTGAATATGATTATTTATGGTTGAAAATGTTTGGATCTAGGTTTTGGAGGTTTTGTCTTGGAGGATTCAAGTTTCGTCAAGAAAACTCAAAGTGGGGTAAAATCTAGATTTAGCCTAAATCTAGCAAGGTGAGTTCAAGTTGATTTGTGAAAACGGTGTACATGCCAAAATGTTTATTTTAAAGTGTTTTGCGTCTTACATTAAATTGTTAACTGCTGATAAGTTTGGTTATTTTGAAAGTGTTTAACTTTATAAACTTATATAGCGCACATCATTTTTGGGATTTTTGGACATTTTGATAAATGTGTCACAAAGGAATGTATCTTGATGATTTATTGCATAAATGGGTATTTGGTCAAAAATGCACTTTTCAATGTTTGTCGGGTTTTATGCATCATTCATAATATATTTGGAAAAGTACGAATGTGTGAGTCCTTTGGTTTTGGGTCATTTCCAACTTGGGGAACATTTTAGAAATGGAAAACCTTTGGGGCAAAGGTTTTTGGGCCGAAGGCCAACGGTAGTTTGAGAATCAAGGATTTTGAGAAAATGTGTATTTTGGGTTAGGTAACCATATTGGCTCTCGTGTTTTAGCCAAACGTCTATTAAGACTCTTGGGGCTTGTCTTGTACTCGGTGGAGTCTTTAGAACATTTGCTCGGTGTTGGTAGCTCGTTGAGGAGCCTTGGGCGTATGGTGTACTTAATGCATCTTATTTGAGAGTTACATGTTTTGAATGCGTTAGTTCATTCTTTTGAGTCATGTAACGTTTTAGACTGTAATGCATTGGATCCATAGGCATATGAGTCAGTCGGTTGGTTAGTGGGGACTTATCCCCGTTTTGGGACTGGATATTGTTTATGGCTAGCGGGAGCTCGAGGTATAGATCGTGGGTGGTTGAACTCGATAACCGCGTAACCTCTATTGAAAGGCTCGAGGTAGAGATCGTGGGTGGTTGAACTCGATGCCCGTTTGTAATCCAGTCTGGTTACTCATCGTGGAATTTAGTGTCCGCGTTTGAAGTCTAGTGAGTGGTCCCCAAGTCATGTTTTTATGTAAGCTTGTGGTGGTGCTCTGCAGAGCCGTATATGGAGCTAAGTCTTGCAGTGGTGCCCATTGTGAGCCGGATACGGGGACTTGTGGCTTTGGTAGTGACACTCATTAGAGGTCGAGTAGACACTAGGGTCATTTGGGTATCTTGCGGTGGTAGCTCGGTTGGGAGCCGGATACGGGGATCCATGGCCTATGTGAAGCTCGAGAACATTGATAAGTGGCTTAACTTTGTTTGCCCGTCACTTTCAATGGAATTCGGGTATCCCCCGTCACCGAAAGGTGTTGTTTTTGGGTATTGAGTTTTATTATCCAAGTTTTCGGTGGCGTTTTGTATAACTGGGTTTATCCTTGATTTATGGGTTGAGTATTATGCCCCACCCGTGTCTTGGGTGTTTCGGGATGTAACGTTTTAGCCGTATTTTTTTTTTATAAATGGAGAGTTCAATTTATATTCACGTTTTGAGTGAGTTTTGGGTTAAATCTAATTTATGAATGGGCGGTTTATATTGGTATCATCATCCTTAAAGTAGTTTGGATTGGAAAACGTTTAAATTGGTGCTCTTTGTCTAAAATGCATATTATTGGAAAATGGGTCGTTTTCATATGTAAGACATATCAAATTGAGGGATTATGACTTTAACCGTATTCTTTCTTTTTAAACAATTAATTTATATATGTTGAAAACTCTTGAGCTCACTAGGCGTTAAGCCTAACCTTTTTATTTGTCGGCATGTGCATCAGGTTCCAGATGGGAGTTTGGTTCTAGCAGCTATGAAGAGTTGAGCCTTAGCTTTATACAAGTGTAAGTATTTGGTGAAGTCTTCCGTATTTTGGAGATAGTGACTATTATTGGGTTTTAATAGCATCCGTCCTTGTTTTAGACAGTAAGTAAAGATTAAATAGTGTGTATTGAAGTTAAATTTTAAATTGTGATTGTAGATGAATTATTTATTGGTGTATTTAAAAAATTTTAAATTAGTTGTTATTTTTAGGTTTGAGGGTGTTACATTTTACGACTAAAACGGTTAGTTTAAAATAATATTTTACCATATAAAAGTTACTGTCTATTTTTTTATGCAAAGTTTTTTATTTGATTTTACAGTAAAGCGATTTTCGTCCCTATTATTTGATATTTATAACGAGTTTTGTCTCTGATCTTTAAAATTTGTTTTTTTCCGTCCCTATGGTTTGTACTTTGTTTCTTTTTCGTCCCCTAGCTTGGAGGCGTGGATGATGAGAATACATGTTTTATGTTTTTGTTTTTAACAAATGGTATATTAGTCAAAATATTGATGTTCTACTTAGTTCCAGGGGGTTGGAGTGGCACAAGTGTGTCTCATGCTTGTTCCACTTAGTTCTAGTGTGTCCCACATATGGTCACGCCAAACATGGGACAAGTCTGTTCTGTTCTGTCCTGTTTCACTCTGTTCTGCATACCAAACGCACCCAAAAAGTCATGGTTTTGTCAAGAATTTTGGGTGAAGTACATCTCCACATAGGTGGATCAACAAAATATAAGCAAATTTCATGTCTATAAAAGAAGTCCAAGACTTTAGTTTCAAAAATTCATAATTAAATACACTTTAAGTATATAATTATTTTCTTTCTTTTCTTTTCTTATTTTTTATAACATGTAGAAAGATGAGATTTCTTTTAAAGATTATGAGTGTAATTGGAGGTGGTTTAAGAGTTTAATTTGTGTGACAGTAATACGTTTTCACATGTTTGATTTTTTTCTTTGTAGGACTATGATTCTAAAACAATAAATCAGAGTAATTTAGGATAACCCCTTTATGTATAGTTTGTTATTCAAAAATAAATTTTGAATTTTCTTTTTACAAGAAAATTATGTTAATTTTTTTTATTGTCGGTTCAATGATAAAATTTTACATTTTTTTAAGGTAATCATAGGTTTCCGAGTCAGCTTACGTGCACCGACTAATCATCCGTACGACCACGAGTGTCCTGAAGTCATCGCATGGGAACCTTCATGTAACACCCGTAATTTTCGGTAAGTAAATGTCACCCAGACGTTTCTGTGACTTGTAAATAGTGGGGTTTTGTTGGGAAATGTATTGTTTAAAGTCCCTCGGAGTATCGGGAGTTTTGGCAGTGAAAAAGTCGAGTTTTGGGGCTCCGGAAAGGTCCCGCGACAATGCCCGGTGTCATAGTCGCACTGTCACAGTCGTAGAGAGGGAACAGAAGCCTGGGGGCACCTGGCGACATTGCCCTGGGCAATGTCGCTGGTCATTGTCGCACAAAAGGGACAGGGTGTTGTTAAGTCGCGAATTCAGCTTTTTTTCTCATTTCCTTTCATCTAAACTTCTCCATTCTCTCCCAAACCGTTTCTCCTTCATTTCCCTCAAACCCTAACTCATCTTAAGCCAATTTCTTAAGTTCTTAAAGTGCTCCATCATCAAGTAGGAGATTGGGAGCTATGGCAAGAGCTCACCATTGTCATCTTCAACCTCAAGCTTCATTTTTTGGGTTTTCTAGGTTTTCATCAAAACCTAAGTGGTAAGTGTATCCCTTCCATTTCTAAACCTTAATATAAGTTATACATTCCTTCTTGATGATTTCCTAGCGTTTGGTTTTCTCAAATTTTCGGATTTGATGGTTTTGGAGAATTTAGGTCAAAAATTAGGGTTTTGGCCAAGTTGGAGATTTTGTTGTAAAATGTTTGGGGATCGATTCTAAATGGTTGAATTAGTATATTCATGGTTGGAATCTTGTGATGATAGGGTTTTGGAAGGTTTTGCTCGTGGATTCGGAATTCTTCAAGGAAACTCAAGTTGGGGGTAAAATATAGATTTAGCCTAAATCTAGCCAGGTGAGTTCAAGTTGATTTGTGAAAACAGTGTGCATGCCAAAATGATTATTTTAAAGTGTTTGTGTTTTACATTAAAATGTTAAATGCTGATAAGTTTGGTTATTTGGAAGTGTTTAACTTTGTAAACTTATAAAACACCCATCTTGGGGATTTTTGAGTATGTTGTTAAATGCATCAAAATGAAAATGATTTGATGACTCGTTTACCTAAATGGAAAATATTGGGTAAGAATGCAATTTAATTATTGTTGGTATTACATGCATTTTGTATCGGGAAATGTTTTAAAAATACTACCGTGTGAGTTATGGGCGCTTGGTCATTCTCAACCTTGCAAATGATTCTGAACTTATGAACCTTGGGTTTTGGGAAAAGATGTAACTCAAGTATTTTATTGAGTAAACCGGTGATATTGGTATTTAAATGATTTATCGTTTGAGTATAAACCCCTTGTGTAGTTGTCATTTAAATGTGTGTCTTGGGACGTTTTGGAAAGAGTAAATGAGATTATAAACTTGTTTGAAAAATGTTTTATGTTGGAGTTTATTCATGTAGTTGAAACATGTGTTTGCATAAATGTGGTCGTTGCATTTTAGTGCATTTTGCGGATTTTAGCATATGGTCGTTTGATTGGTTGAGTTTAAGGCTCAATTTTTGGATTTGTAGGGTAATGGTGACTTTTGTCCGGTTTTAATAACTTAAAGTGGAGCTTTGGGTGTGAGTTGCATTTATTGCACTTTATTTTGGAGAATACATGTTTCGAGTGTGTGTGTCATTCAATTGGAGTCATGTATTTTAAACTGTAATGCATTGGATCCACAGGCATGTAAGTCAGTCATATTAATGGTGAGGACTCTTGGGATTCTCACTTTGGGAAGATATGCCGTGTTGGCATTGGTGTCGTCCCGGTTGTTTGGCGAAGAAGAACCTTTATGGGTTGTACTTCGGGACCATGAGTCTGGTGTTGGATGTCTAATTATTGTGCACGAGGTTAGACATCAGAATTTATCAAGTAAGGAGCTGAAGCTCCTATCTTAAATGCTAGGGAGTAGGCACTAGGGGCCAAATGAGTACCCTGAGGATGAAACTCCGCTAGAGACCGAACAGGCAATAAGATCGTGTATCCTTGAGGTGTAGCTCGGCGGAGCAGGCAATAGGGGATACGGTGTTTGGGACTTGAAATAAAGTCCGACTAGAGGTGTAGCTCGACGAAGCAGGCAATATAGTCAAGACTGGAGATGTAGCTCGGTAGAGTAGGCAATACAGTCACGATCTGAGGTGTAGTTCGACAACATGGTTATGTGGCTTAACTTTGTGTTCCACCACGTACAATGGAATCGGGTCTCCCCCGTCACCAAAAGGTGTTAATTGGGTATTAAAGGGTATTATTTTATTATCCATATTTTTCGGTGACGCGTTGCATATGTGGGTTTGTTTACTCAATATCTATGAGTTGTGTATTAAGACCCGCCCCCGTTTGGAGTGTTTCACGAAATAAAATTCTATTTCGAATTAATATAAGTTGGGAGTTTGTTTACTTTTCACGTTTTGGGTGAGTTTGAGATAAAATGGCTTTACGAAAGAAGGTTCAAGTTGGGTCCCTTGTTTTAAAGGTGTTTTTGGGAAAAATGTTGTCGTTTAATATTTAAAGTAAATCTTTTGATTGTCTACGATTTAAATCGCATTCTTTCCATTTAACAAATATATTTATTCCATGTTGTAAACTCTTAAACTCACTAGGCGTTAGCCTAACCTTTTTATTTGTCGGCATGTGCATCAGGTTCCGGATGGGGGAAGAGGTTCTAGCTTTTTGGTGAAGTGTTGAGTGCTAAGAGTTTGTTCAAGGGTGAGTGGTTTGATGAAGTCTTCCACGTTAGTCGTCGATAAGAGCAACTGTTTCTTGTGGGTCTTAGTAACACCTGACTTTGATTAGTCTCTATGCGAGACTTGACCTTTTAATTGTTGAAGTTAAATCTAGTGTTCGTTTTGAGGTAACTTATAGAATAGATTATATCCTTTTCGTTATATAATGGAAAGTTTTAAATTAGTTGTTCTGTACTTTTTTGAGGGTGTTACACTTCATGGCCACAAGGGTTTTGACAACACCTGAATTTAAACATATAAATGCACAGATCCAATTAACGGGTGAAAACAATGGTTATTTAATATAATGTAACACCCTAAATTCTGGAAATAGCAACTAATTAATTTTTTTCTAAAATACATCGATAAATAATTTATCTACAAACACAATATAGGATTTAACCTCAATAAACACATTTATTCTCTACATACAGTCTATAATAATGACGGGTGCTACTAAAACCCAATAATAGTCACTATCTCCAACTGCGGAAGACTTCATCAATCTACTTACTCTCGTGTAAGTCTATAGCTCAACTCTTCAAAGCACCGCTAGAACCAAAACCCAACTGGAACCTGATGCACATGCCGACAAATAAAAAGGTTAGGCTTAACGCCTAGTGAGCTCAAGAGTTTTCGTTAGAGATAAATAAAACAATAACTTTAGGAATGTTATTTAAAAATTAAGATTTCCAAAATGCAATACCTTTAATTTGAAAGCAACCAAAAATGAAATCCTTTAAATCTTAAAACCATCTCCTTTCATCATTCACCCTTTTCGGGATTAAAATCATAAAACGCACACCTCTTTAAATAAAGCCAAAACCCAAAGCGCACGTAAAACATAAATAGCATTATAATAGTCAAACACTAAAAATGTAGATAACTCCAACTTCCAAAACATTCCAATAACTTGAATGAGTTTCAATAACCCAAACCTTAAAACATAGATAAATACCCATATCCAAATATATCCGAAAACATGGATTGTAATACTCCATAACCAAAACCCCACCTATTGGTGACGGAAAAGACCTGATTACATTGTACGTGACGGAACACAAAGTAGGTCACATAATTATGTAAGAAATCAAAACATGTGGGTTACACATAAAACACCCATCGAGTTCAACTCCTCTGAGTCTATCACTCGAAAACATCAAGTCAACCCCTTTAGGTCTATTCTTGAGAGTTCCAAAGCGGGGAACTCTAGCACAAGGGAATTACACCTTACTGCCCATGAGACGTTGCCCGACTGTATAGGTCCACACCTTACTTATCATGGTGACCCGATGCCTATTCCGTGCCAAATGGTGAACCAAATGTCCAAAGCAGGGACATAGGAACACCGTGCCTATGGATCCATTGCACTAACTAAACCATTACATGACTCAAAACGAATGAACTAATGCATTCAAAACATGTAATTCTCAAATAAGATGCAATAATGCAAATCTTAACCAAACGCTCAACATTGAGCTATTAAAAACGGGCAAGTGTCCTCGAAACCCAACAAAATCCAAGTCGAGCCATAAGCTCAAACAAATCCAAAGACTCAACGTTGAAAAATCATAAATTGGAATCAAACATAAACAACCCGTACTCATGTAAACCCATGCTCCAAAACATATAATTAATTCCAACGTAGTTTAGATTGGGACAAATCGTTTTCCAAGTACGTTTATAACATTTATCCTTTCAAAACGTCCCATAACACAAAACCATGTATTTCTCCAAAACACAAAATGAAATACATTTATACTCAAAATCTACTTCCATAAAATAAATCATTAAGATACCATAATATATGATTTATTTATTCAAAATGCCCAAAATCCCAAAGATGTGTGCTATATAAGTTTATAAAATTAAACACTTTCAAAATAACCAAACTTATCAGCAGTTAACAATCTCATGTAAGACATAAAACACATTAAAATAAACATTTTGGCATGTACACCGTTTTCACAAATCAACTTGAACTCACCTTGCTAGATTTAGGCTAAATCTAGATTTCACCCAACGAGCTCTTTTGAAGGCCGCTTGAATCCTCAAGCCGAGAACTTCCAAAACCTAGATCCATACATACCGAACCATAAATATCCATAAACAACCACATAGAAACATTCCCCAACATTATATACCAAAATCCCTAAACGAGGTCAAAACCCTAGTTTCTCCAAAACTAACAAATCCGAGATTTGATAAACCAAACACTAGGGAAACACCCAAAGAACATATATAACCTTAAATCAAAGAAGCCTACCATTAAAGATGACGAGACTTTCCGAGAACACCCAATCTAACACTTCAACCCGAGCTCCCAACCGTTGAACTTGATGAGGAAGATGAAGATGGAGGTTTTGTGACTCAAGCTCCCAACTAGCTAGATGGTGAGTAATCATGTGGTTTGGAGAGAAAAAACCCCCAAAATAGGTTAGGGTTCGGTTTTGGAACTTGGGAGAGAAAAGGGAGAAGATAAAAGTGAGAAATGTGGAAAAATGGTGCAAAGTTCGGACTTAACAGCCTCTCAGCCCTCGCCAGCGACATTGACACGGCGACTATGCCCTTGGCATAGTCGCGGGGCATAGTCGCCCGCTCCTTAGAGCCCGCGGTACCTCTCCCGCGAGAGTGACACGGCGACAGTGACACTTGTCACTGTCACAGGCAATGTCGCCCAAACCCCTTCGAGTCCCAAAACTCGACTTCTTCCATTCCAACATTCTCGAAACCCTTAGAAACTTTAAACAAAACATTTCCCAACAAAACTCCAAAGTTTACAAGTCACAGAAACGTCCGGGTGACAATTACTTACCGAAAATCACGGGTGTTACATATAACTAGAAGTGTACTCGCGCAATGCAGCTAGATACATCACGATTTTAATGTTTCATTTTATTTTCTATTTTTTGTCGATTTACATTACGATTTTGGATGGTTGTGAGAGAGTGATAATGATTTTTTTATATAAATTTGTTTAATTTAGACTTAATAATATAATGTAATTTATTTTGGTTTAATAATATATATTTTTTTATAAAATATTCTGTAAGATTTTTTAATTATATTTTAGATTTTTTATATCTAAAATATGTTAAGAGTTATTTTAGGAGAGTTAAAGTGGGAAATGATTTTAGGGGAGTTAAAATAGTTAGAGATAATGATTGAAAATCAATGAATAGCATTAAATGTAGTACATACAACTTTTATGGCTGTTTTTTAAGTAATTAACATTAAATAGTGGTACATTAAGCTTTAAGACTTGCTTTTAAAAGTTTTTTATGCCATCTTTATAATATAGTATAGATATAGATTGATTCACCAATTTAAAATGATGGATATTGAAATCAAGTTCATGATTTGTAGTGACGAATCGATTTAAATGTGAAATATCTTTTTATAACGGTAAGAAAATAAAATTTGTAGATCAAAACATTATGCAATATTAAAAAAAAATTAAGAAATAAAACACAAATTAATTATTTTGAAAAGTGATTTTTTTTCTATTGAAAAACTTGGGGGTAGGATTGTAAAAGTGCAAAATAAAATTGAAAAGAAGGTTCAAAATTACTTTGGTATGATATGTGCGTCGTCGGGGAGTTGTTCAACGCGGAAAGCCTAGCCTATATTACTAGTTCTATCGCCTTTCTGGATCCGATCAAAATCCGGTGACGGCCGTCGGTTCTTCAAGATCTCCGGCAACCGGAACAGCAAATCCAACTTTCTTTCTTAAATTATTAATTATATTCTTCTTTATCTTAATCTGTTAGATTGAAACTGTCACTTCATTCGTACTCATCCCTCGAGATCCAAACTCCTCCTCTACTCATTAATTAAAGGAACCTCATTGCTCTTGATTCTGTAAGTATTTGCAATTTCACTTTTGTTTCTAAATTTTATTTTATTTACTCGTTCTTACTATGAGATCTGAATTTTTATATCTTCGTATTTTCTTGATTCATTGCTGTGCTCCGATGTTTGAATTTTGATCATCGGCATCAGGTTATTGGCATTTTAGGACTTTAGTTATGGTTGCCTAAAATGACGGAAGGTAGAAATTAAGCGGTGGAGATTACAGATGCTAGTGTAAATTGTCAAGTGTTGGAATGATTTGATCTCATTTAGAGGTATTCTGTGCTGGCATCATTCACTATTTATGTCAAACATTGTGTGTAACAAGTACTTGCTACAGTTTGTTGGGCATGGAAAGGAGAATTGATTCACCACTAGTACTCTAACTGACCTATGAATGCCAATCCTAAAACTCCTTCAATTTATGGTTAACATGAATATGTTTATCTTATACTGATTTTTCTATTTGCAGGGTTTCTTGTACATCTTTATGTATATATCAACGTTCTATATTAATTCTGAAGTCAAAAAGTAACATTTGACTCTGAGAAATTGAAGTAGGATTCAGGGGTTATCATGTAGGAGTAAATTTTGGGTTGGTAGTGTTTGGTGGAATCTATATGTAGCGACTCTGGAAGATTTTCTAACAAACTACATTTTTCTGTTTATCCACAAAAGGGTGAGATTTGAACATGTGATTTATGCACAAGGAGAGGAACTATTGGTTGTGTCATAGGAGGATTTTGTGAAAAAAGGATCCGTCATGATATGCAATATTATAATCGTAACATGGCAAGGTGAAGAATGTAACTGAGAACTTGAATGAGCGTGCCCAGTTTCGCCTTCAGCTATTTGCATATAAACTATACTCACTTGCTATTAATGGAGTCTTAAGTGAGAGGCCGGAGGCCCTTGAATATCATTAGGCTGGTATTACCATTTTGGTCACATGTGAAAGGAAATCCAGATCTGAATATGTGACACCATGGACTATTAAGCTTATCTGCAAACTGCGTTGTTGTTTACTTTAATGTTTCAGGTGGCATTCCTACTTAATAACTAGCCATATTTAACTTTCATTTGGCAGTGCCATTATCTGGCTATCTAGTACTGACGACGAGATTTTGCAGGTGAACATATGTATTTATCTGCCAATGCCAATAATGTGTAGAAACATGAACAGTTTTGTTCTTATAAGCTCTGTGTGCTGTGGGAAGGGGAGATGAAATTCTTTATATGTATTTTGGCATTAAGTTTTGGGATGGCATGTTACATGGCTTAAAACTTCCAAATTTCTGCGAACATGGCATTTAGTGGAATTGCAGAAATAATTTCCTCTGTGACAAGTCGTTTCTCAGCTCCAAAATCTTCTACTAGTCCATATGTATCATCTGGATTACCACCGCTCGGGGGTCCTGTTCATGGTTTCGGTTTTCCTAGTTCTAGACAAAAGAATCTTTTAAGACTCTCCTCATCCCTTCAAGATTTCTCTGCATATCGTCGACTTGATCCAGAGGATGGTAATCTTAGCCCTGGAATTGAGAATAGTTCACCGAATATGAACCAACATCATTTCTCAAGAGAGAATGGTGGGGCTAGTTTCTCCAAGGAGAAGTCATTGTTGCAAACTGTCGTACGAAGAAAGTGGGTCCGTGTAATCATGGTTCTCTTCTGCTTGCTGTTGTTGGCTTCTCTTCTTGGATTGCTATTTTTCTATTCCAACTGGTCTCAAGGATCAGCCAGATTCTATGTTGTACTTGATTGTGGTAGCACTGGAACACGGGTTTATGTGTACCAGGCATCCATAAATCACAAAAAAAGTGGCAGCCTTCCTATTCTGTTGAAATCAATACCAGAGGATCTTCAGAGCAAACCTAGTTCTCAGAGTGGGAGAGCTTATAATCGTATGGAGACTGAGCCTGGGTTTGACAAACTGGTGCATAATGTATCTGGCTTGAGGCAAGCAATAAGGCCACTTCTTAGTTGGGCAGAAAAGCAGATCCCTAAACATGCTCATAAGACTACTTCGGTATTCCTCTATGCTACAGCTGGTGTTCGTAGGCTGCCTACTTCGGACTCGGACTGGCTTTTGAAGAATGCTTGGTCCATAATGAAGAATTCATCTTTCTTGTGCCGGAGAGAGTGGATTAAGATTATTAGTGGAATGGAGGAAGCATACTACGGATGGATAGCTTTGAACCATTATGCTCGTGTGCTTGGAGCTAGACCAAAGAAAGAAACATTTGGTGCACTTGATTTGGGTGGCTCATCATTGCAGGTCACATTTGAGAGCAAGGACTACCATAACAATGACACTAGCTTAGACCTGAGGATTGGTTCTCTGAACCATCACTTAAGTGCCTATTCTCTGGCGGGTTATGGTCTTAATGACGCCTTTGATAAATCTGTGGTTCATCTTTTAAAGAAGAGTCCCCAATTTAGTAAGGCTAATTTACTAAAAGGAAAAGCTGTAATACGACATCCTTGCCTGCAGTCTGGGTACAAAGAGAAATACATTTGCTCCCAGTGTCAATCTGCATTTCAAGCTGACGGGAGA
Source organism: Arctium minus (assembly GCA_954870635.1). Lineage (NCBI taxonomy): Eukaryota > Viridiplantae > Streptophyta > Magnoliopsida > Asterales > Asteraceae > Arctium > Arctium minus. Next base: position 153,044,437 of record OX941081.1, read on the forward strand.
CCGAACAGAAGGAAGGTTTTGGGTAAAGGAGGAAAATCTGGAATTCCAGTTCAGTTGATTGGTGCTCCAAAATGGCAGGAATGCAGTGCATTGGCAAAAACCACTGTCAATTTATCAGAATGGTCAGATAAAAGTCCAGGAATTGATTGTGATTTGCATCCTTGTGCTCTTCAAAATAACCTGCCTCGTCCATATGGACATTTCTATGCCATGTCTGGCTTTTATGTGGTTTATCGGTTTTTCAATTTGAGTGCTGATGCTGCTCTTGACGATGTGTTAGAAAAGGGTCGGGAATTTTGTGAAAGAACATGGGTTGTTGCTAAGAAGAGTGTTCCACCCCAGCCCTTCATAGAGCAATATTGCTTTAGGGCACCATATATTGTGTTACTATTGAGAGAAGGCTTGCATATAACAGATCGTCAAGTCAACATTGGTTCAGGAGGTATTACTTGGACAACAGGGGTTGCCCTGTTGGAAGCTGGGAATGCAATATCATCCAGGGCGAGCCTGTATAACTACAGATTATTTCAGATGAAGATGAACCCAGTTCTCATCTCCGTGATTTTGTTTGTTTCTTTGTGTCTTGTAGTCTGTGCCTTGTCATGTGCTGGTAATTGTGTGCCAAGGTTCTTCCGTAGGCTATATCTACCCCTTTTCAGGCACAACAGCGCCTCAGGGACTTCTGTTCTCAATATATCAAGTCCTTTCAATTTTCGGCGTTGGAGTCCTATTATTTCAGGTAATTTCTTCTAACATGTAGTTTTCATATGCATCAGTTATTCTCTAATTTATACGGTATGTCAAGTGAACTCTGAACATATTGGACACCAAAATTTCATGGTACCTGAAATACCTTTAGATTTTCAATGATCACAAGCAAGATGGCCCTGTAAGTAATCTTCAGTTTACATCATCTAAAAGCTCACGGGTTTGTGGTGCGACTTATGATGTGTTATGTGCAGCAAAGCTTTCTCTAACAAATTGCAAACTATAATGTAAGTGTGTGCATCATCATGTAGGCAATATATGAATTATATATAAATCTATTTGAATGTCAATTCTAGTCTTACATGTGAATAGTTCTATAATCATCCAGCTGACTAATAATTTGAGTTGTTTTGAGCCTCATAGCCAATTGTTGTAGACTTGTAGTCAACTTGACCTTACTGGATGTCTCACCTGATTTTGATATATGATCCAATTTAACCTTCCAAAATTGAGGAAATGCAATGGAGATGTGGCTACTTAAAAGCAGAAAAGTAGGTGTCAACTAGGGTTCAGGATCTTTACAGTCACTGTATTTCATCCTTTTCCTAGTTCCAATTTTATTCCTCCATGACAGTTAATTTTGTGTTTTGAAGGTTAATATAACTTCAATAGTTTATCTCCTCACAGTTTCAGTTTATTTTATTTAAATGTCTGCATGTAAGATTAAGTAGTTTCCAACTAGAGGCACAAATTCCATTTATCTTCAATAATTAATTTTCTGCATCTATATCTTGAGTAGCTCCAATCAGGGGTGTGTAAGCAGGTCAGGTGTTATCATATCCATATTTGCTCTGCTTGTATTGTGTGTGGATATGGATATATTATGTTTTACTGGATACATATTGGAAATTTTATGCATTTACAAGTTACTGATAGTTGATGAGAATTAGATGAACAGTCTATTATATAGAGAGAGAACATATTTGTAAAAAGCAATGCATATAAGTTTTGGCTTATTGTCTGAAACATTCTTCACTTACAAATCATTAAGTACATCTTATTTTTCTTATCGTTATACTATTCAATAACAAGATACAATTGTTACTCTCTACGTCCCATAAAAGAAGCTAACGCTTGACTTGACAAGTAATTTAACTATTTGATTATATGTCTATTTATGCCCCTTAATAACAAAATAAAGAAAACTTGTGGACCAAAAATAAAGGGACTGTTAGACTAATCCCGTCCAGGGATGCCAACAGTTGTGACTGTTCACGAAGAGATGCATACCTGTTCATGAAGGGATGCGATGGTTCACGAAGGGATGCGATGGTTGGAAAATAACCGTCATCATAGATTAGTATAAATAGAACACTTTGTTTTACGTTTTAAGTAGAGAAAAACCTGATTGTACAAATATAACAACAAAGTTTGAATCAATCTTTTACTTTTGTTATTACCTGATTCGTGTTTGATTGAAACCCCACTGGGCAACAAATTGGTATCAGAGCATAGGCCTCGATTTTGGTACTCCAGGACCGGAATAAAAATCGAGGAAATTAGGGGCGATTTCTGTATATAGATTTTGAACCAAAACACAACTCGAGTGTTGATTTCTGGTTCGGACAGAAACAAAGAAGAACAGGGACTTCTTTGGACAAACAGAACAGGGACGAAAGGGAAGAACACATCTGTGTGTTCTTGTTGGTTCGAAAAAAAAAGGGAGAGAGGACACACCAGGGCGTGTTCGGCGCTTTACAAAGAAAAGGAAGAACACTTTGTGTTCTTGGTGTTTTTTTTGAAGAAAAAGAAAAAAAACCAGGAGTGGTGCCCTCGATAGAAAAAAAAAAGGAAAGGACTTTGATAGAAAACTAAACATTTTTTGCAAAGTCTGACAAAAGAAAAAAATGCATCATTTTTTTTTCTGTTTTTATTTTTTTTGATCTTTTATAAATTAACAAATAAAATATTTATTTTGTTAATTATTGTGAAAATACAAAGTTTTTTTTGGCAAAGTTTATAAAAGATCAAAATTTGGGTAGTGAGTGTTAGTTTGTATTAGCATTTGAATACCAAACGGTTTCGGTATTCGGGGTTGAGATTGTTTTCAAGAAAAAAAAAACCCATCGAAGGGGTTTAGTGGTTAAGAAACCAAAGGAAGAATTGTTTACGAGCGATTCAAGAAAGGGAGGACCATGGTTACAGGAAGGAAAACAAGTCTCATCAAAGGAATCATTGGAAATCCAGGTTTTACGTTCTAATTTAAACTTGAATTTTTGATTCTTAGTATTTGAATATAATTTTTCCTAAATTCCTATATCAAGTCAAAGTTTGAGATAGGAATAGTTAGAGTACAATGGGTGATAAAAACCAAAAGGAAATTATAATTCGAAAGGAAATTAATACCATTTCTCAATTTCAATGTCCCGTTTTGAAGGCAACAAATTATACGGTATGGGCTATTCGGATAAAAACCATACTAAAGGCAAACGGACTTTGGGAAATGATAGAACCTATTGATAATGCGCAACGAGATGAAAAGAAAGATATGGCAGCAACTGCATATCTATTTCAAGCATTACCAGAGGAAATGGTATTACAAGTTGCTAGTTGCAAAAGTGCAAAAGAAATTTGGGAAGCACTGCAAACCAGACACATAGGTGTAGATAGAGTGCAAAAGGCACGACTTCAAACTCTCAAAACCGAATTTGAGATGTTAAAGATGAAAGAAGATGACAGTATTGATGTTTTTTCAGCGAAACTCAATAGTATTGTCACAAAGGCAAGTGGCTTAGGATCAACATTTGATCAACAAACTCTAGTACGAACACTTTTAAGTTCCGTACCGAAGAGATTTATACAGATTGTGGCAGCCATAGAACAATTTACTGATTTAGAGACAACAATCTTAGATGAGACAATTGGTAGGCTGAAAGCCTTTGAGGAAAGGCTGAATCTGTTAAATGGAAGCCCGACTGACAATCAGGATAAACTTCTGTTCACAAACCATGACAACAGTTCAAGTCATGAGAAAGGTTTTAAGAATGGTGGACAAGAGAAGTTTAGGTCATCTCAGGATAACAAGCAAGACGAAAGAACCAAACAATTTAACAAAGGGAAGAAATCCTCGCACAAGTTCAAGAAGAATAACTTCCAGAAGGGTGCAAAGGATTCAAGTAAGGTTAAATGTTACAAGTGTAACAAGTTTGGACACGTCAGGAGAAACTGCAAACTAAAGGATAGTGGACAAGAGCAATCGAATTTGGTTCAGGAAGATATGGAACCAACGCTCTTAATGGCAGTTCAAGGAAAAGGAGATAAGGTTGAGGAAATCTTCTTAGATGAAAAGGAGATTGAACCTGAGAAATACATAAGCACGGATGAAAGCTTATGGTACTTGGATAATGGAGCTAGTAACCATATGACCGGAGTTAGGACACACTTTAAGGAGATAGATGAAAAAATCTCAGGAAGAGTCCGTTTTGGTGATGGGTCATATGTAGAGATTAAGGGTAGAGGCTCTATATTACTCGAATGTAAAAACAAGGAACAAAAAATAATTCCTAATGTTTATTACATTCCAAGTCTGAAAAGTAATATTTTGAGCCTAGGACAACTAACAGAGAATGGCTGTAAGGTCGTTATGCAAAACAATGTATTATTGCTATATGGTCAGGATCAAAAACTCCTTATGAGAGTTGAGAGATCAAGAAACCGACTTTACAAAATCAATTTGAAAATTGGTATGCCTATCTGTTTATTGACTAATTTGGAAGACCATGCATGGCTTTGGCATGCTAGGTTGGGTCATTTGAATTTTGATTCAATTAAACAAATGACTCAGAAGAAATTAGTGGAAGGGATACCCAGTATAAGTCATAAGAATCAAGTGTGCAACGCCTGCTTACTAGGAAAGCACAGTAGAGCTCCGTTTCCTAACCAGACAAACACTAAGTCAATAGAACCTTTGAATTTAGTGTTTGGTGATTTATGTGGACCTATTTCCCCAGCAACAGAATCAGGAAAGAAGTACATGTTCTTGCTAGTAGACGATTGTACTAGGTACATGTGGATGTACTTCTTGAATTCAAAAGATGAAGCATTCGAGACTTTTAAGGAATTCAAGTTGAAGGTGGAAAATGAGGTCGGGAAAAGGTTAAAGACTTTCAGAACAGACAGAGGTGGTGAATTCACATCAAGGGAATTCACACGATACTGTAAGGAGAATGGCATACTTAGACAACTTACAGCACCATACTCTCCACAACAAAATGGCATAGTAGAGAGAAGAAATAGGTCTGTAATGTACACGACAAGGAGTATGCTGAAGGCTATGAATGTGCCACAAAATTTTTGAGCTGAAGCTATTAGACATGCGGTATATGTCTTAAACAGGGTATCTACAAAAGCTCTGAGGGATTCTACACCTTATGAAGCATTAAAGGGTAGAAAACCAAATATGAGACACCTTAGAGTTTTTGGATGCAAAGCCTATGCAAAGGTAACCAAGCCACATCTAAAGAAGTTAGATGATAGAAGCAAGGAATTAGTTTACCTAGGAACTGAACCAGGATCAAAAGCTTATCGATTATTTGATCCTGTAACAAAGGTGATTAATGTTAGTAGAGATGTAAAATTCAAAGAAAATGAAGGATGGGACTGGAAAGGTTACTTGGATAACGTTGATCCAAAGGAACCAGAATGGAAGGACTTTATTATAAATGATAACCGAACATCAAATTCAAGGATCATGAATGAAGTTAGCACTCAAGATTCGGAAAGAAATGATGAAGAGAGTACACCAAGTTCCATGCAAAATAATGCTCAAGGTGATATATCTGATGATGAGATTGTACAACCAATAGACAATCCATCAACACCTCCACCATATACCTATGATCCTAATTCAGAAGAATCTACTGGATATACATCATCAACAACAAGTTCATCCAGGCCGTTTGATCATACACCAGTTAGAGGTTTCAGAAACTTATCTGAAATCTATGATCAAGCACCAGAAGTGCAAAGTAATGAATTGCTACTACTAGAGGAAGAGCCTAGAAATTACAAAGAGGCTGCACGAGATAAGAAGTGGATCGAGGCAATGCATACAGAACTTGACGCAATCAATAAAAACAAGACATGGAAGCTAGCCACCTTAACAGACAAACAAAAGGCTATTGGTCTGAAATGGGTATTTAAGACTAAACGAGACGAAAATGGGAAGATTATAAAACACAAGGCTCGTTTAGTAGCTAAGGGATACGTACAAGAGCATGGAATAGACTATGACGAAGTCTTTGCTCCTGTAGCAAGAATAGAAACAGTTAGATTAATTCTTGCATTGGAAGCTTATCATGGATGGGAAGTTCACCACTTAGATGTAAAATCAACATTTTTACATGGGGAACTTAAGGAAGAAGTATATGTTACACAACCAGAAGGATTTATGAAACCAGGAAATGAAAATAAAGTGTACAGACTTGTTAAAGCACTTTATGGGTTGAAGCAAGTTCCACGTGCATGGAACATGAAGTTGGATCAAACTTTGAAATCACTGGATTTCAAGAAGTGCACATTAGAACAAGCAGTCTATACAAGGATAAGTAAAAACTCTATGTTGCTTGTTGGAATTTATATGGATGACTTAATAGTAACTGGAAGCAGTAAGGAAGACCTTCAGAAGTTTAAGTCGCAAATGGAAGAAAAGTTCGAGATGAGTGACTTAGGTTTATTAGCTTACTACTTGGGAATAGAGGTTACCCAAACAGGGGGTGGAATCTCTATAAAGCAATCATGATATGCCAACAAGATTCTTAAGGAAGCAAGAATGTTAGATTGCAACGAAACCAAGATTCTCATGGATCCAGGAACAAAGCTAATAAAGACAGAGGGAGGAGAACTAGTTGATGCTACGAAGTACAGAAGTCTAATTGGGTGTTTAAGATATTTACTTCATACAAGACCGGACTCGGTTATTCAGTTGGTCTGTTAAGCAGGTTCATGCAAGAACCAAAGGAACAACATATGAAGGCAATTAGACAGGTGTTACGTTATATCAAAGGCACATTAAATTTTGGTATAACCTACAAGAAGAAAGGTGGATGCAAGTTACTTGGATATAGTGATAGTAGTTACGGCATCAACATAGAAGAAGGCAAAGGAACGACAGGGATCGTATTTTACCTTGGAAATTCACCAATAAGCTGGAATTCTCAGAAACAACCTACTGTTGCATTATCATCATGTGAATCAGAATTTATGGCGGCAACAGCAGCAGCTTGTCAAGCATTATGGCTACAAAGACTATTGAATGCATTAACAGGCTGGAAGGAAGAAAGGGTTACAATCAGAGTCGACAACAAATCAGCGATAGCACTTATGAAGAACCCCGTATTTCATGGAAGAAGCAAACACATTGATATACGTTATCATTTTATCAGAGAATGTGTTGAAAAGAATCAGATAGAAGTCGAGCACGTAAGTGGAGATTTACAAAGGGCGGACATACTTACTAAAGCCTTAGCAAGGATCAAGTTCGCATAAATGAGAGAGTTGCTTGGCGTGAAGGATCTAAAGGAGCAGGAACGAGATTAGGGGGGTGAATGTTAGACTAATCCCGTCCAGGGATGCCAACAGTTGTGACTGTTCACGAAGAGATGCATACCTGTTCACGAAGGGATGCGATGGTTCACGAAGGGATGCGATGGTTGGAAAATAACCGTCATCATAGATTAGTATAAATAGAACACTTTGTTTTACGTTTTAAGTAGAGAAAAACCTGATTGTACAAATATAACAACAAAGTTTGAATCAATCTTTTACTTTTGTTATTACCTGATTCGTGTTTGATTGAAACCCCACTGGGCAACAGGGACTAATTCCAAATAATGGTTACTAATGGGCAAAAAGAACATTTGAAAATGCAAACACTACAACAAAATTAACAAAATCGGCTTTGTAGGACGCCAAATATGTCTAATAGACTGTTTTATAGGACTTAAGTTTCTAGTATCAAACAACTTTGTCTCCTATATAAAGGTGTTACAACAGGATTTTAGGACGCATTTGAGCAAGTGTTACAACAGGATGTTAGGATGTTACAACTTTTTATAGGATACTTTTTTTTCATACAACACTTTTAAATAGTACTGTCATATAAAAAGACTAGCTTTATTTCAATAGTGTCTTAAAAAACTTGTCGGGACGTCCCAAAGTGTCCTATCAACTTATTATAACACCTTTACATATGACACACAAATTGTTTGGTAGCATAAACTTAAGTCCTATAATGCAGTCTATTAGGACATCTTAAGACATATTTGACATCCTATAAAACCAATGCCCAACCCCCCTCAAGGGGGGAGTGAGGTAGTTTAAATTTGATAGATGACCGGATGTCACCCCCCCCCCAAAAAAAAAAAAAAAAAAAAAAACTTTGCAGTAAAACTTGCATTTTTTTGGAACAAATCCAAACAATTTTTGGGATGGAGGGAATATAATATATGAGAAGTATTTCGGATAATGATGTATTTTTGAATATAGATATGAGCATCAGAAATCACTTAAGTTGGATATGAAACTGAAAATCACATCCTTTTCACCTTAATGTCAATGAACTTTATGTTTGTTGTTTTTTTGCTATCTAAAACTTGTCATTTGTGGTGTCTCACTCAGGGGAAGGAAGAGTTAAGATGCCTCTGAGCCCAGTGGCAAGTGCTCAAAACAGACCCTTTGGTCCCGATATCCAGCTGGCCGAATCGTCATTATATCCATCATCTAGCAGCGTTGCACATAGTTTTTCTTCAAGTAGCTTGGGACAGTCCCAATTCGATAATAATAGCAGTAACATGAGTGCATTCTACCCCGGCCCTCACCGAGGTCAAATGCGTCTCCAGAGCCGACGATCACAATCTCGAGAAGACCTTAATTGTTCCATTGCTGACGCACATTTGGTCAAGGTTTGATGAGGTACCTCCTGTTTTCCCCACCACTTTGTGCCAATATACCTTATTGCTCAAAATAAACTCAGATCATATTCATGGGGACTTTGTAAAACTTGCGCCGCTTTTCGACCCTGATGCGAGTCAACTGGCTCATGACTGATTAGAGATGGGTGAAAAGTTGTGATGGCTAACCCGAGATGGTTAGGGCTGAGCCCTGTAAATAGCTTAACACGTTGACCTTGACTATGCATCATTTGACCAATCTGTTTTGGTTTGGGACGATGGATCTGTTTCGAGGTTGTTGAAGGTGAGGCCTAATCAAGGGTTGCCATTCTTTTGAAGGAATTTTTTGTACAATCGATTCGCTGTTTTTAAGTAAGTAGGAAAGATGGAATGTTAACATATTGGCCTAATTGGGGGATTCTTTTTGTACAATATACGATAGATGTTATCGGCTAAAGTTAGATTTATGTTCTAAGTGATGTCGTTTTCTGACTGCTCCGAGCTTTCTATATCTTAGAATTGGACCAACCGAACGCCTTCTCGAGGAGGTTGTTTTTACGAGAATGGTTAGGTACAATGTTTTAGTTCGTTTTTGGTTCCGTTTTCAAACAAGTTATGTAAGGTTTTTCTTTGTCATGAAATAAGGTGGATAAGAATGCTCAAGTGAAGTTGGTCTACAAAAAGATGAACAGGTTCATTTACAACAAATACAAAAGCAGACTGCAATATGAAGAGTTCTTAATAAAGGTTATCAACCAAGTAAATGTATAGAAATTCCTTTAGGGGTCGAGTTTTTAGTATACAATATTTATATACGACAAATGAAACTTACACATCTCTCCACCTTTGGTGAGGTTGGAACCCTTTGGGTTAGTGGATATCGTTAGGCGAAAGGTTTCGGTAGGATTGAGCTTCTTGTGAACATAGCAACCTAATGGGCTATTGTGTACCGCACACGGTGGAATTGGTACGGTAAAGTTTTTCCCTCAATACCGTGTACAAACCAATTATAATTGGTATGTAAAATCTTATACCGACTATACATGGTACCAACTTTTTTCGGTTGGCACATGTTGGTACTGGTTTTGTACCAACTTCAAGTTACACAGATGAAAACTTGCCATTTTGGTCATATTTTGAGTGACATTTTGAGTTTCCAGGTAACACGTGATGTTTAAAGGGTTTTAATTGTAAAGAATAGAACTTGCAAACATCCGAATATTCAAACAAAGTAGTTAAAATTATAATAATATTCAATACATCAAAAATACAAAAACTAATACATAATTAAATAAGTTGGTACCATGGTACATTGATACTAGTGTGATGTACAACTTCCAATACTGTGTACCAACTAAGTTTGCATACTTAGTATATTACTACCAATCGACTTTAATTAGTACCAATTTAATTAGCACGATTGATATACATGTTGACCGGTTTAATTTAGTACAAAATTGTCACCCCTACCTTTGTTGTTTGACTTGGGGTTGCAGGTTAAAACCAAGTACACATAGGCATCTATCAACCTTTTAAAACCTAAACATGTTTGTGTCTTTTTGTATTTCTTTCTAAGTTCGATTTTGTATAAACTTTAGGGCACGTTTGGTTTGCATAAATGGATCGGATTTCATGTAAGGATGAGGATTTGGAATCCCTTCATGTGTTTGGTTTGTAGGATTTAGAGTGAAAGTCAATTGAAGTTTGAAACGAGTTATCAAATCCATCACATCAGGATTTGGATTTGAAATCCCGGCCCATTGCAAAGGAATTCCAAATCCATCATATAATGGATTTTTAAAAAGTCAAAGGATTTTAAATCCGGTCAATACATTTCATTCCTACAATCCAAACGCAGGATTGGAATGGATTTGAAATCCAAATCCTTCCAAATCCAATCTATTCCCGCAAACCAAACGGGACCTTAGCACCATGCAAATACAATAATACCGGTTTTAGCTTCTGTTATTGTCTCCAACGTTTCTTCATGAAAATAGTAATCCACCAAATACTTTTCCAATGTAAAACATGGACGTTGGATATCCATTTGACTATGTTGATGACACCCACGAATCAATTATGAAATGGCTTCGAATTTGATCTCTCTCCCGTAATACTATGAAGATTGATTATTTAAATTATAAAATATAATATCATCATACACGGTGGACGATTTTCTAGTTTCTGCTAAAATATGTACTTTTAATCCAAAAAAAAATCTTTTACCATATATGATACAACTACACTACACACAAACAAGTTTACAATGCAAAATTGCAATGTGTAGAAAAGACATAAACAAGAATCATTAAATGGATAAATACTTAAATCAAGTATGAAATCATGATTGATGAAGCTACATAAATTTTAGAAGAAAACAAAATGAGTTTTACATTTGGCAAATTCATTTTGTTTCAAGCCTTGTAGTACTTTTTCCTTTTCCGGCAAATTTCAAGCTTGAACTTACATAATTGTCATCATCGATAGCAAGTCACCACCTACACTTACTTTATCGGGTATTGGTAAGCATTTTTACCATGTAAGAGCTTATCGGATGAGAATTTTTTCCCGTCTCTGTCGTGCTCATCCGATAAGTTAAGGCCTGTTTGTTTACATTTTAATAGTTCCATTAGGAGACAACATCTAAATATTTAAGAGATGAATCTTTTTTAGCAAAAAAACAAGTGTGTCTCTTAATGGTTCCAAACCCCTGAATGATTTTGTATATTAGGCCTTCCTTAACCATTCGGTGCCCTAATTTCATTTTGAATAATTACCAATCATATTTCATTTTGCAGTATGACCTCTTAACCATTCTGATCACTTAATCATTATACACCAAAACCATTCCGCAACTGTCAAACAACCCCTAAGTGTTAACCCAATAAGCGCTTAGTAAACCAACCCGTATGAAAGAAAATCTTACAACCACTGTAGAACTTGCACAAACTATTTCCTTGCTTTGATAACTACATAGAGAGGGAACTAAACCAAATCAGCCTAGTAAACCTACGAAAGAATCCCCTACTTTTTTCTGCAAAAAAGTTTAAAACGCTAAAATCTATATCTATACTATATTATAAAGCACGGATAAAAAAAACTCTTAAATACAAATTATTAGGCACAAGGTACCATCATTTTATGCAAGATTTTAAAAATCTCTTAATTTACAAGTATCAAAGCACAAGATACATATTACTACTGCAGACTTCTAACACCCACCAAATTAGTATGTGCAGGACCTTTCTTTTATGCAGATATTTCCATGTATCACTATTAATTAATATATTATATTACTATGATTTTGTTTTAATTATATTATTAAATATATAATTGGTTATTTTTTCTAGATGTCATTAAAATGTATAAGATAATCATTGAATTCTAACAAAATTATTAATTTTTGTATATAAAAACATTATATTATTAAGCCTAAATTAAACAAAAATGTATAAAAAAAACATTATCACTTTCTCAAAACCATCCAAAATCATACTGTAAATCGACAAAAAAATAAAATGAAACATTAAAATCGTGATTTATCTCGCTGCATTGCGCGAGTACGCTTCTAGTATATCATAAAAACAAGAAATGGAATTAGAAAAGACCAATGCATCCTTTGCACCTCAGCTGTATCATTTTGTGTTACAAAATTTGTATAAAATTATAACCCTACTCAGATCCAGCATATATATGCATCAAACCAAATCCATAAAATATAATGAAAAGATTTACGATCAAAACCCTTCTTCAAGCCTTTTGCATCCCTAAATCTACATAAGCAGTCGGCCAAACTTCCCTTCCAAATACCACCACCTCGAAACTGCATGATATCTGGAAGTACTGCAGTCGGGCACTTGTACATTTCACTTCTTCTCCAGATCAATGTACAACAGTCTCAAAGCAATTCTTCTGTTCCAGTTAGTTTGGCGTATTCGGTTTCGTTAATAGTACCTTTTTTCAGCTTTTTCAGAAACCGATATTCTCTTGCAAGTTCATCGTCATCCTCGGCTGACTGTGCAGCACGTCGCTGCTTGGCTGTTTTCTTCTTCATGACAGCAGGTGTGTTCTTTGTGGTTGATTTAGCCTTGCGGGTTTTTGGTTCTTGCTGCACATCTTTCTTCACTTGCAGGTTTTTCTTTCTTTGTTTCTCTCTAGATTTATCCCTGAACAATAAAGATATAAAACCATTTAATCTTGAAGCTATTACACAAACATTTTTTGGTCAATGGCGATTGTTATATTCTTGACACAAAACTGTATGTGTGAACCCAGCTCTTTTTGTTTCTTAAGGGTGCGTTTTGGTATGCGAACAAGACTGGAGATGACCGGACGAGAGAGAGGTAGGCAGGTGAGGGAATTGTGAAAGATTTTAAGGTTTTAATTTGACATGAGTCGTTTAGTAATGTACCAGTTTTGTCTCAACTCCATGATTTTTGTTCCACCTATTTTAGCGGGGCAAAAAAATGTATTTTACCACTCGGACCTGTCCTGTCCGGTCTAATGTCATACTAAATGTAGGACAACACATTTTTGTATTGTCATGACCTGTCCCATTCCATCCCCCGTACCAAAAGCACCCTAAATGCCTTGTACGATATGCATATATGCATCTAACTTTAGGCTTTACTTTCCAACTAGCTTTTTACCAGGAATTTGAAGTATTTATCACCAACTTGTTCCATTTTTCACTATTTTCAACACCAATTCATAGTTTTCAATCACAAATATGTGGTTTTCCTTAGGGCGCGTTTGGTTTGCGGGATTGGAATGGATTTGGAGGGATTTGGATTTCAAATCCATTCCAATCCTGTGTTTGGTTTGTAGGAATGGAATTTGTTGACCGGATTTGAAATCCTTTGACCATTTGAAAATCCCTAACATGGTGGATTTGAAAATCCTTTGCAATAGAACCAGATTTGAAATCCAAATCTTGATTGCACATAGTTCAATTTCAATTTCAAAGAAGTAGTAATATCAAATATATCTCAATAAGTCTTGCCTAACAGCCATATGTGTGTGTCGATTAAAATAGAAAAAAAGGGCAGCTGTGAAGAGTGAACTCTAGGAGGAAGCATGAAGAATGTTTACGCCTATATACTCTTGATTGCACCGAGTGACATAAGATTATGAAACAACTAAGGTCTGTAACCAAACTCCATAAGTTGTTTAATTAATCATTTGTCTATATAGATGAATAACAAAAATCAGCCTTCAAAATCTTTTAAGTGATACCATCCCTCAAAGCTTCGATTCTAGTTCAAAATCCAAACATAATTAATACCCCAAACAATGTTATGACACTTCCAAACCTTTCTAATTCTTTAAACAGTAGTGCACAAGCCACTATGCTTATAAAGTCTTGCCTAATAAATCTCTTTTGTACAAGTCTAGGAGGTTAAAACACATAATTAATAATAGATTTTGACTTATTTAATAACTCTTTTTTTGTAGAAGTCTAAGAGACAAGAAAATTATTTGAAATTAGGGTTGATGTTCATAAGGCGCGCCTAAGCCCATATTGCGCCTTGGTGCGCCTCAGTGAGTTGCCTCGCCTCGACATAGAAAAAGCCCAGCCCTTTGCGCCTTGTGCGCCTCAGCGCATAGGCATGCCTCAGGCGTGCTTTTCACAACTATGTATAAAATAGAACTTAAAAAGGTAATTTTACAACTTCGTTTTAATCGTGAGTTCGTAACGTTTATGAATTCGTGAAACTATGAAAAACGGGCGCCGCAGCAGCCTTACAGAAACGCTATGGGCTATTTCGTAATGGCGGAGAAGCGTCTTGCACCATATCGCGCCATGGTGGACGCCATGGCGCACCTTTTTGAACACTGTGTCAATACACGAATGCCAAGAAGAGTGTAAAGGTTAAGGCAAAACTTACTTGAACTTGATCTCCTCCAGATTTATATCTTCAGCAGCAATAAAACCGTCGGTAGAAAGTGAGTTTTGTTTTACCTCTGACATTGAAGGTAGCTGCAATAAGCCATATCCCATGCCTAACTTTCCGATCTCTAGGTCTTTCCATCTGAAGATACGGAGATGGCTAAAATATCAGACAGAAAACACAACATTCTGTCACACATGATAGACCAGATGGCATCAAATGTAACCTGAGAATGTAATTGCAGTGATGCTCTTTGTAAGCACGGATGTAAGAGACGAATGCTCTTAGTCCTTTTTCCATGACATCACGATCCTTCTTTGCAGCATCACGTATCTGAACAGTAGTTGCGTTTAGAGAAAAAAGGGGTAAAAAAGTTTTTTTTCACTAAATCAAATATACACAAATAGAAGGCTGAACAGTAAATTTTTCTAAGATTTGTTTTTTGAAAAAGCTTACTCATATTTATTTGTAAAAAGGTGAGGCAAGAGTGAAGGCAGCTTTAGCATAAGCGGTGATACTTACATGGGGAACCACATCAAGTGCCTCTTCGGAGCACGTTTTCTCTTCTAGTGGAATCCTTTTAATGCGTAAAAATTCTACGTACGCCTCCTCCTACATGGCCATTGTAAGAAACACGTTATCAGTAATCATGAAACAAGAAACCAACAATGTATAAAGAATAAACAAAGCCGAACTCAAACCTTTGGTAAAAGAAAAACAATGGCACTTCCTTGTCGTCCCAACCTTGCAGTCCGGCCAACTCTATGAATGAACACATTAGGATCCTGAGGAGGGTCATACTGCAAGCAACAGATGCACTTATCAGAACATGGGGGTATGATCAATGCTCAACTCGTTTTAGTTTTAATAAAAACCAATCAACTGATATCAAATGATTTTGCTAGTTGCTTCAGTGATATGGGAGTGTTCTCAAGAGGTGTAAGAGTTAGAGTTAAAGAAAGACAATTTCCAAACTAGTTAGGAATTTAGAAGGCTGCAGAACGTCATTTTTGGGTGAACTGTGAAAATTAATCTGTATTAATCAATGAGCTTTTAACCAATGATATTTATATGGTGAGAAAGCACTATATGCAACAGATGGAGTTTGATTTGGGGTTTTCAGTTTTCTACAGAAAGATACACTCCATTACTTAAGTCACACATGGCTGTTTGCTAAACGAGTTGCTTACGGGTTTGACTTGATGATCCAACTTCCTTTAACTATTTATTTGCTTTCTTTGGGGTTTTAAGTAGCTATTAATTACCGTCATAACTTTTTGTAAAACTTTCTTGATTTCTATGTATTTTAGTCAAGATTGTTCAGTCTATTTCTTTTCCCTGAGATAGCATTTATCACCCAAGTTTGGAGGGGTGTTCCAACTTAGCTATTTAAACACTTGGAACACTTTGGAATTGATACTATAACTCAAGTCATTGGTTACTTGAGTAGAAGGCGTCCTTCGGCAATTTTCACTCTATCTCCTTGGTGGATTCCATTGAGTGGCAAGTGCCTACAAGCTCTTATCAATTGGTAAATTCTTTGGAGGTAAGTTTGGTTATTTTATTTGTTCACTTGTGTTTCCTCCTTAGGGAGTTGTAATCCTATTCTCTTTCCGGCATCATTCAGTCCCCAAACCTACAAAAACCAACAGGTAAATAGGCATACACATATATCATTGCTATCAGATATCCCAAAAAGCATGTCCAGTCAAACTAGTTCGTCATAGAGGCTTCTCCGTTCATATTCCATCTTTTAAAAGCTGGCTAAAATATGGAACAGCAAAAAGTATACCCACTCACAGAACGAGTTATACATTACAAATTACAGGAAAATGAGCAAGTATTCACCTGCACTATGCAATCAACGCCTGGAATGTCAAGCCCGCGTGCTGCAACATCAGTGCACAGAAGGATGCCATCCGAGAGAGATGTAAATGACGCCAAGGCTTTCTCCCTTGCTGCCTAGCAAGGATAGTAGGAAGGTCAGATGGCACAAATTATAGTTGTTGCCTCTTCGGCCATTATATTAGCATTGACCTTCATATTTAGCTTTATCATCTTACCTGCTTCATCTTCCCATGAAGAGAAACTAAAGACAACCCCTTCAGAGCAGCAAGACGTGGAAGTACAACCCCCCAATAATCCACACAAGCACAAGTCATGAAGTAGCTGCAGACAGAAGATCATTCAGAAATTTTTGCTGTTGGTTGGTCAGATAGCATTTAAAGTTAACTCACACTATCATCTTTTTAGACTTGTTCTTAATGAAGAAATCCACGAGCTGTGATGATTTCTTGTCAGCTTCACATGTGATAAACTGCAATTTACAAAATTATAATAAATGCAGCACTGCGTTATTTCTACAACCACAGGCATCCACTTACAGGAACTTTAACTGAAATCAGATCATATCAAATTATTTTCTAAAAGATGAAACTTTGGTTGCATACATGCCTCAATATGAAGGCCTGAAGGTGTTTTCGAGGAGGCCGTATGTCCTGACGAAGAACAGCCTAATGATTTTGTCTCTGCACGAACTTCAACTCTTACAGGGTTCCTTAATCCCGCCTTTGATAGTTCTTCGACAGCCTCGGTTTGAGTAGCTGAGAAAAGACCAGTTCTACGTAGCTTTGGTAAGCGAGATATTATCGAATTTATCTGCTTCTGAAACCCCATATCCAGTAGTCTATCAGCCTCATCCAGAATCAAAATCTGTAAAGCCACAAAGTTGTTTATAAAACCACTTTTCTATGAGGACATAGCATATTTTTCTAGGAGTGAAGCCGTTCAGCAAACACACCAAAAGACAAAAAAGATAATGAAAAGTAGTAAAAGGGTAACTACAATCTATATAGCATGAGAACTTAAAAAAAAGATAAACTGAACAAAGAACTCATAATTGTAACTTGTAAGGATAATAAACCGAGTAGTATATCCTTGAAAAACTAGCAGATCCAAATCTCATGCCAAGAGAGATGGAGGGGGGCTAAGTTTACATTCTTTATCAATGCAACCAAGGTTATATTCTTAATGTGGGAAGACCTGATGAATGGGGAAAAAGCAATTACCTCAAGGTTACGAAAATCCAAGATATCCATGCGATCCATTATGTCATGTAGTCTACCAGGTGTGCCTATTAACAAGTTTGCTCCTTCATCCTCTATTTTCTTCATGTCTACTTTCACTTCGGTTCCCCCAACAAGCAGCACTGGCTTAATATCTGGCAGTGACGAAATGAATGGTTGTGCGACATGGAATATTTGTGATGACAACTCCCTTGTTGGAGATATGATAATTCCCAGGACCTGTAGACAGTGATAGTAGACATAAGCCATCCAAAGACAGGAACAGAATTGAGGAAAGAGGTTACGACAACCAAAACTCAAGTACATAGAATAATCCAAAAAAAAAGAAACCGGTAGCAAAGAAGAAAAATGCTAACATACGAAGAAAATCGGCCAAGCAAAAGACAAACAAATAGACTTGAGCACATCATTAAGATTGATTGCAAGTGTTAATGCGTATATAAGTTCCATATGAACATAGCAATACAAGTTGAAGAATTTATATAAGCTACATAAACTCTTATTAACAAAGAACTACTACTTACTAGCATCTGACAAGCTTATTAGCATAACCATACACATACATAGAAGGTTGGGCAGAAACAAATTAAACCAGAGCTCAGCCAATCAAATTATACTACTTCACTCAATTTACGTCCCAGCTATAAAGAGCTTGCTACACTAGTAACCAAGTTAATCAACAGAGTTATGATACAAAGCAATGATACACCTAGTTTTCCTTTACCATTTCACCTTTAACATCACAATGATACATAAAATCACCACAAAATTCTCATTACTCGTTTAGAACAGCATTTACAAATTACAACCAGATAGCTGTCTATCAAATTCTGTTGGATTATATGATTGAGATTTTCTTTTTCTTCTTTACAACCTCAGCTTGATGATCAGTATTCCATTCTAAAACAGTTTTCCTTCTCTGAATAAATAAAAAATTTGTCAATTTCGACTATAAAGAGTTAAAAAGGGCTAAGCACTACAAAGCCAACAATTGACCACAAAACAATTAGAGCTACACTAGTCTGTGCGTGGTTAGGAAGAAGGTACCTCCTGAGGTTTAGCAGAAGTCGTGCGACGGAGTATCTCGACGAGTGGAACAACAAATGCTAGGGTTTTACCCGAACCTGTGGCGGCGTCGACTGCGACGTCCTTGTAGCTGCATAGCAAAGGTATGGTGGCCGCCTGCACAGGAGTGCAGAATTCGAAGCCTGAATTAGATAGCACGTCAATAACTTCATCGGAAAGTGGCGGATTGAGGTCGGAGAAACGAGTATCAGTTAAGGCTCTGTTTGGATTTGAAGAATCAGGTGACGCCATGACTGTTTGAGTTAACGGCGGTGGAAAGGGTTTGGGCTAATGGTATTTAACGAATCCCTTGGTTTCTAAAAAATGTTTCAATTTGGACCCGTCTAATTTTATGTTTTTGATTTATATTACTCCAAACTATACAAGATGTACAAAAATAGTCCTCAAAGTATTGTTTGGTGCAAGACCATTTCCAATAACGACATCAAATACCAAATGTGACACTAGATCACTCTAATGACGACACATAACAAGCAGTTTTTAGTATTTGGAACGAAAGAAAAGAAAATTGCTTATACCGGTTTGGCACCAGTGATAAAAAGTTTTTGATAAATTATTTCATTATAACTTATTTGAAACAACTTATCAGTTTTTTTGTCATTTTACATGTATAAGTAATCCCAAAGACCCCCTAAATAAACAACGTATTTGCTTATTACATTTTTGTGCCACCATAAGTTAATACAAACATTTTTTTTTATAAAACTTCGGTTTAACACCACATAAGTTGATAAGCACTTTTACCAAAAAAAAGTTGTTTACAGGGTCGTTCCTGATATTTTGGAGGCCCTGTGCGAAAACTAAATGTGCTTTTAATTTTTTTTTCATATTATTTATTAAATTATTTTCTACTATATTTATCTTATAATAAATCTACCGATAACTTGTTTTTGAATTTGATCAAATTGTCCATCTTTTATTCTCTTCTGACACTAAATTTTAATTTTTAATGTTATTATATTAGTGTGGATTCAAAATTTATAATTGATTCTTTAACTTTTAAGGGGTATGTGAGGAGGTAGGATATATGAAATAACATGGTATGTAAGTGGGGAGAAGATATGAATAACAATCATCTTTCTATATAATTGAGCAACCATTATCTGTAATTATAAAACCCATATCAACAAGAAAATATCGTCATTAGAAATCAATATATTAAAAATTAAAATTGTGCCAAAAAACATAAGGAAAAATCGACAAATACTAAAAATCCTAAATCTATTAAATATTCGAAGAAAAATATAAGACATATCATTACAAAAAAACTAAACAACTAACGATATTCAGAGCATCTCTATTAAGTATTTTATATTTTTTTTCTAAAATTAATGTCTTAAGAAAATTACATTAAGCTCCGGTAAATTTTATTTTTACAATTTCAACATTATTTATATTATTAAAATACTTTATAAGTTTATTATTTTGAAACATTTTAGAAAACCATTATATAAAATTAAAAAATAAAATATAAATTAAGAACTTTAGATTTGAATTTTGGAGGATAAATCGTATAGAAAATATTTTAAAAACAATCATATAATTAATTTAATTATTAAAAGAATGAGAAAAAATGATATATTTAAGTCATCCTAAAAAAATATATATTAAAGTAAACAAATTCAAATAAAAGTTATTAACAATTTAGATATCAGAAAAATCTAAAGAAAGCTATTATTTTGAAAAATAAACAAAATTGATTGAAAAAAGTTTTAAAATGTCAAGCAAGGGATTTGAACCATGGTATACTTCAAATTTAAAGATTGACATAGACCCCTTACCATTGCGCTGGAGGTACCCTTGTGTAAGAATTTGCATTGAATTATTTATATAATATCTTTATTATAAGTAAAAAATTCAAAAAATATTCCGAGCCCCCCGACGATCGGGCCCTGTGCGGTAGGACCACTTTGCACACCCCAAAGAACGGCCCTGGTTGTTTAAATAAGCAATCCTAAACACCCCCTAAAATTTATACCAAATTTTACATAGATTGAAGAAAATAATAAAAATATATGTATAGTCTTATATTTTAGTGTATGATTTGGTGCTACTCATCGGAGAAGATTTAGTGTTTAACCAATTTTTTTTATATATTTGATGTAAGATTTTGTGTTACCCATTGGAAATACCCTAAGAAGCTACAAATCATGATGTTCCAATCTTTTTGGAGGCTCTGTTACACTTAAAACTTTTGATTACACTGTAAAATAAAATAACAAAGATATATATATACAAATTACAGAGGCGATGATAAGACTTATATTTTTGTTTTTTTGTTAGAGATTATAATGACACTGAGTGTGGGTTATATTTTTTACATTCATTGATGAAAATATCTAAAAACGTAAAAGTAGGCTCCAAATTTTTGGATGTCTTGTTCAAAATCACATATTTAACATGTTGAAGAACGGTCATGCTACAAATTGCCCTAAACATTTGTCTTTAAACTTTTTCTTTCGTTTCTTATCAATTTCCTAGGTTCTCTGTTTTATTTATCCTCGTTAGAATATACAAGTAACATTGGAATAAAATAGACCTTGTGCGCCTTGGTAACAAAAAAATTACCAAACAAAATTTAGTTTATCTAACTTGAAAATGGAGTATGAAAGATGACATTTCAACGAATATGGATGTTTGATGTATGCTTACATCATGCCATCTCTTAGGGGTAGAGAAAATGCATGAATTTTAATCAATAGTTCTCATAGTAAACAACACTTTTGGTCCATATGGTGGGTTAGAAATTATGAACACGGACAGACCCAGAATTTTTTTTCATACGGTGGTATCATATGATATAAACAAAAAATAATTACAAAAAATACTGTTTTTATCGGCATGTCTTCATCTTTTAAAAGTTCAATATTTTATGATGTGTTTTTAGCCTCATTCCATCATTTCGAGGGATTTCTTAAAGCTTTTTGCTTGATTTCGATGTATTTTTAGGGGGGGGTTTATCGATTCCGATTAATTTTTTCGATTTTTTGGTTGATTTCAAGGGGTTTTTTTTCTGTTTTTTGGTTGATTAACAGACGTTGGGCTAGAATAAAAGTGAAGAATTGGGCTTTCAAATTAGGATTTGGTACACCTTTGAAGTTTTGAAAATAAATACGGTAACACACTCGAAAACGATACGGTTGCACCTTTCACGAACGTAAATATTTTACCCTTCGTCGGAGAAATGATACGGTGGCACGTGCCACCGTCACCACCCCTCTATGTCCGTCCCTAATTATGAATTTAGTCATTATGGTTTATTTGTTACATTGACGTTAATTAACGTTTGCAAATCCTTACTGATTTGGTTATTCGAGCGAACTCTCTTAAAAAAGTATACTAAGTGAGGGACATTTTGGTGCTATTACACTTTTTATCTTTTTTCTTATTTTTCAATAAATAAATTTCAATATAAATTGCTTAAAAGCGTGTACAATCCATTAATATCCTCCACCCCCTAGACACTCCCCCTTCTTTCAGAAGACACCCTAGGTGAACCAAGCATCTTTGGCGAACCCTGCCCCCTCCGAATTTTTTGCAAAAATAGGGTAGTTTAGAAAAAGTTTGGTAGAAATATGAGTGTTTTAAAGGCATTTGTAGAAATAGGGGTGTTTTAAGGGGACCACATTTTTTATAGGGGGTGTTTGGGATTGCTTATTTATTTGGAAAAGTGCTTATCAACTTATATGGTGTTAAACCGGAGTTTTTTAAAAAGTGTTTGGATTAGCTTATAGCGGTACCACACCGCAATAAGATGATAAGCACTTTTTAAGTGTTTGGCAATTTTAACTTATACATGTAAATATGACCAATAAGTCAATAATAAGTTAAAACAAAATGACTTATCAGAAATAGCTTTTCAACGGTTTGGCACCGCTATAAGCTGTTTTTAACTTCTTCCATCCAAACACTCAAAATAGGTTTTCTCCGGTGCCAAATCGCAATAAGCTAATAAGCCCCTCAAATAAGCAATCCCAAACACCCCATAATCTGATTTTATATATTTTCATTTTAAACCATGTATATTTACATATTTAACCCTCTCACTTACATCTTTCTTTTTTATTTATCTTTATTATTTCTAAAGTTTTTATTTTTAATCCTTATTATATATTATGTATGAATTGATTTATTTAAAATATATTATTAAGATTTATATATTATTTTTAGTAAATTATATCATTAAATATATCTCATTAAAACATTTAACTAATACCAACTTTATCATAAATTGTCTTGAAAATCTAAGGAATCTTGAAACTCAAAAGTAACAAAAAAAAAATGTCACTATTTATTAATAGTGATCTTGATTAGAACAATTGTCTACAAAAGTAAAAACATTTTTGTTATTTTTCATGAGAATTCAAAAAAAGTGATAAGAAGACTTATCTAATCAATTACTTTTTTTGTTGTTGTAAATTTGGATTATTCAACCTACATTCCTTTCATCCTTCTTCAACTAGAAAAATCAATTACATTTTTTAATACCAAGTTATACCATCCATCCTTCATTGCTTCCTTCATCCAAGGTATGTATCATTGTCTAAATTTCTAGCATATATTAATAGGAAACATCATATATGATTGTACTTTATGTAATTTATCTTATAATTTATTTTGCAGTTACATTTTGATATACTTGTCTTTTTGAATATGAACGGTTCACCAACAAATACTAGTTTTTTAGACCTTCGTAACTTCGAGACCAACCCCTCAAATGTACCATTTTCTTTGTCGAATGACAATACGTTTGAGGCAGACAATGACTTTGGATTTGATGAACCCAAATCACAATATAGTGAGGATAGTGATACTGAGTCAATGTTTAATATTGAGGATGATTATGATGATGTGAGTGAAAATCTGGTAGTTAACTTTATGAATGATGTTGGAGATGATGACATAGCCGATTTGGAAAACAACATTCATATAGATGTTTGGAGTGAATCAGAAAATAAAATAATGTTAGGAATGCAATTTGAAAGTAAGGCACGTGTAAAAAAGGCAGTCACACTTTGGTCGATCGCCCAAAATAGAGAGTTTAAAGTATACGAAAGTAAAAGTAACTCGTGGTTAGCAAAGTGGAAGACTTTAGGAGATGGTGGAGAAAACTCTAGTATTGTGCACTATACACCACGTTGTGCATGGTATATTTGTGCAATTAAGAAGAAAAATCATCACATGTTGAAGATTACACGTTGGGTGGACGCACACAATACACCTCTACCATCATGCATGTGTCGTCTCTTTGTTAAACGAGAAACCCATGCACAAATCCATAACTTGACCGAGTTTGACTATAATGAAGGCGTTTACTGTTAGTAAAATACCACTATATATATTTTAAAATACATACAATATTACAACAAAAGTAATAATCAAATATAATCAACAAATGATTAGACAACGAATACAAAGGGAATGGACTAAAGGAATTAAAACGATTAAACCGTAGATGAAGTTCAAATGATGCTGAGGCACGTGTTGAACACGATTCCCTTAAACAGATTCGCCGTCTGTTCCCAGGGTACAACAGCGTCTGTTCCCAAGGTACAACAGCGTCTGTTCCCAGGGTACAACAACGTGAACATGTGTACTGCCGAATATACCACTTGCCTGAAAATGTCGGAGAGGGAAGACGTATGCAGAGAGACTTCAGAGATTGAGTGTATCGATTTGTATATCGAAGTATCGTGGAATGAATCTGGACACTCTATTTATACTTGAAATCGAAACCGACAGATTAATATGTTATTAATCAGTAATTAATAAATAATTAACTGACAATTAAGCACATTAATCTTCGTATTCATTGAGTATAAAACGGGAGTTAAAGAAAATGACACAATGCATGTCGCGACTTGCCACGCGAGTAAAGTCGCGGCACAACCCGTGTGATGCACTGTTTCTCGTCCTCGCAACAGTGCATATCACGACTTACGACACGGGTAAACCCGCGTAGCCCACTTTCGCGGGTTGCCACGCGGCATAACTCGCGTGGTGCACTGGATCAAAACCAAAAAATTTTGCAAAAACCAAGTTGCGCGAGCACAAGATTTCGGAGCGGCATTCGTATCCGCAGGTCACGCCCATGCACAAGTTCGCCGATTTTAGCCTACGAAAGTCTCAATCGGCACCCCCCCTGCGTGCGGGTAGGTGATGGAGTAAAACCAAACAAAGGACTTAAAAGTCCCTCCCACATTTTTGGTTATAAACCACAAAATGTTTTACTCTCATTTCCTATGTGGGACAACTCCCACATCACTTGGTTTCCACCAAATTCATCCCAAACACTCAACTTTGAGCATCGATATCTCATTCACACATATTCCGTTTTGGACACATAATATATCGTTTCGAAGCTCTCATATCGGATAACACAAACCCATGAAGAGTTAGATATATACTATACATATATATGTATTTAATAGTGTCCAAAGTTAGCAAAAACTCATATTTTTACTAATTTTTTTCCAACATTTACAGAATTGTCACACAGTTGCGGATAAATGATACTGGAGGAAATACACATACTGTCCACTATTTTCAACATACGTGCACATGCGGTAAGTGGAAAATGGAAAGATTTCCATGTTCACATGCTCTTGCAGTTTGTTGACATAGAGGGGATGACCCTCTTTCCATTGTGAGTATTGTGTACACTACTATGACGTATAGAGAACAATATCGTTCTGATTTTATGCCACTTTCTCACGTTGATTATTGGTTGGAGTCGGATTGGAAAATTGAAGCAGATTACTCGAAACTTTCCGTGCATCGAGGTCGGAGGCGTGCAAATCGATTTCGTAATGAGATGGACATTCGTCATCCTGACGAACCTTGCAGATGTGGACTATGCCACCAACCTGGGCATAATAGGAGAAATTGTCCAAATTCTCAACCAATATTCAATGAGATGTGAACTTATAATCTCTATAATTGATGTTTTAATTTAGTGTTTAATTCGTATTGTAATGTTTTAATTTAGCGTTTTAATTTTTATTATAATGTCGTACATAATTTCGTAACGTTTTAATATATTTGTATTCTAATTTATCGTTTAGGAGGCGTTTGGTTCGTTTAAAGGAATGAAAATGAAAATAATAATGAAAATATGATATAATGAAAATGATTACTTTCATTATATTATATTATATTCCATTCCATTGTATTGTTGCTGTTTGGAGAAAAGAAAACTATCAAAAAAGACTTTTTGCTTGTTTGGAGATGTTCACCCAGGAAAGAGCATCTCCATCACCCAAAAAAACCCAGGTCTGTTACGGTGATGCCATGGACATCAAAAAAACCCATCTCCAACACAAATTGCTTTTTTCCTTGCTGATATTAGGGGGTGTTTGGGATTGTTTATTTAAAACAACTTATGCTTATTTTGAAAAGTGTTTATCAACTTATGTGGTGCCAAATCGGAGTTTTCTAAAAAGTGTTTGGATTAGTTTATTGTGGTACAAAAACGTAATAAGCTAATAAGTTGTTATTTAAAGGTGTTTAGGATTGCTTATACATATAAAATAACCAAAAAAGTCATAATCACTTTTCAAATAAGTTGATAAGTTAGAACAAAATGACTTGTGAAAAAGTGCTTATCTCCGGTTTGGCACCGCTATAAGCACTTTGATTTTTTCTCAATCCAAACACTAGAAAGTGTTTATCTCCGGTGCCACACCGCAATAAGCTAAAAACACCTCAAATAAGCAATCCTAAACATCCCCTTAACACAAATTGCTTCTATCCTTTCCTAAAAAATCGGTATTTCCAATTGAAATCAAAAAACCAAAGTCGAACCCAACGTCTCCAACACAAATTGCTTCTTTCCTTCCCTCAAAAATCGATTAAAATCAAGCGGTCCAAAAACGAAAATAAAAACCCAACAGAGATGGAGATGAAGCCAAACATCATTTTGATGGAGATGGAGATATTGCAAAATCGAGTTGGGATTTCTAGGGTTACTAACCAAAATAAAAAAAACCCCAAAATCAGAGATGAAGATGGAGATATTGCAAAAATAAAAGAGATAATACACTCTTTGATAACTATGAGATTATCGATTTCGTCGATGTATTGAAAGAACGTGATGAGAGGAGATGATCGAGTATCATAGATGATGCTCTGCTACTGATGGCGAAGTATTATTTTGGTTCATTTCACCCAATTTGAAGTGGAATGGTTTTTGAGCTTTTCTATTATAATGATTGATTGTATTACTTGTAACCAAACATTACTAATCATTTCATTTTTCATTCTCTTTTTGAACCAAACTAATACAATTAATATCATTCCCATTAATTACTCTCTAATACCTCCAACCAAACCCCCCCTAAGTTCGTATTGTATTTTCCTAAAATTGTAATATATTAAATATCGGTATTAGTTTAAAGATATTAATGAGATATATTTAATGATATAATTTACTAAAAATAATATATAAATCTTAATAATATATTTAAATAAATCAATTTATACATGATATATAATAAGGGTTAAAAATAAAAACTTTAGAAATAATAAATATAAATAAAAAGAAAGATATAAGTAAGAGGGTTAAATCTGTAAATATATAAGGTTTAAACTGAAAATACATAAAATTATATTATAAAAATAGTGTCCCCTTAAAACACCCCTATTTCTACAAATGCTTTTAAAACACCCCTATTTCTAGCAAACTTTTTCTAAACTATCCTATCCCACCAACCTTTTTTGGTGAACCAAGTAAACCCATCCTTTTTATCCGGTGAACCCACCCATAAACCTTCTCCTATGAGCCAAGCCTTCCCCTCCCCTTCGTTTTTCCGAAACAACACTTTACAATCTCATCGACAACAATATGAAATTTAAAAAGAAAATCAAACTCTTGAATTCGTAACTAAAACATCACCAACATTGATTCGTCCATGAAATACCAAATGACATAAGAGGAGAAAAGGTAATATTAAACCTAAACACGAACTCCCAATGAAATCAGCAAATCTAGTAACAATTAAGGGTGTTAACGAGTCGAGTTGAGTTGCATGTTATTCGAGTTCGGCTTGAAAAGATAGTATCTGGCTCAACCTCAACTTGAGCTCGAATAACTATTTTACAGTAAGGCTCGAGCTTGATACTCGTATACATGCTCGAACTCAAGATCGATTTGCTCGTTTATTGGCTTGATCTTAATAATTTTTAAACTTTGATTATATGATTTATGAATATATGAACATGTTTGACTCGAAAAAGTGTATCGTTGACTCCAAAAATTTAAGTGAGTTTTTGAATGCGTCGAGTCGAACATTGGTGTTTTGGAGCTCGAGTCGTCAAGTTAAACGAGTTTTAGCTTGTGTTCGAGCTCGAATTATTAAGCTCGAGCTCAAGTTATTCGTTAAAAGCTCGACTAGTTAACACCCTTGGTAACAATAAATCTAAACCCACAATGCAATTATCAAATCCATAAACGAAATCATTTGACAATCAAGGGTGCAACATTGGAACAAACTAATAAAATGGGTTTCATATGCTTCATACCCCTTATCCGGTGTGGTTTGCATTTTTGCAGTTTTGAGTTATCAAACCGCAACGCACATTATAAATGTATATATTTTTAATTTTATATATCACACACACATATGTATATATAGAATAAATGCAATATTTATGTAATATATATTTAGGAATCGGACATGTTGAGTATTTTTATTTTCTGGACTACGGTCACATTATTGTTCATATCACACACATATATGTATATATAGAATATTTGCAATATTTATGAAATATGTATTTAAGAATCGGATGTGTTGAATATTTTTATTTTCAGATTACGATGAAGTTCTAATCTTATAATTATTGAATTGTAGATAGTAAACTATTTTAAATACACATCATATAAAATACACTTGTGGTATAGTTTGAGATATATACAGTGCGGTTTACGATTTTACTCCAAACTGCATCACAAACACCCCTACTCAATAGAACCTCTTATTTCAGTCGCTCTGTACTAGAAAATATTGAGAAACAAACCCTTGAATATAAAGACAAGGCATTTCTCAAAAAATAAAATGAAAATAAATAAAAATTTCTTCATAAAACCCAAGAGATTCAAATTTGGATGTGCAAAATTCCTTTTGCACATCTACCCATTGACTTTTTTCTCATACATGTCGAAATCAACACTAATTTTTTCAATTTCGAATACATAAATTGAATTGATTTTGACAAGGAAGCCATTGACCTTGTCCATATAGGATTAGAATTCCGTAAAAAACAAAAGAACAATAAACGCAACACATGAACATAATTCTATCAATTGAATCAACTAAGAAACCAATAATTTGAAACAAGAGATTTTTATTCCTATAATGGAAGGACAAAACTCATTCATATCCACCAACCATATATATATATATATCATCGTCGAAAAGAGAGTATAAACTTTAATTAAATAAAATAAAAAAATATATAAATTTTCTGTTAGATGGAAAATAATTAAGACATGAAATTTTGAGACAGAAATCTACAATGATGGCTTTGGGTTCAAATACCTCGTGATTTCTGGATACAGAAAAACGTTAGCAAGTACTATATATATATCTTACACCCCCAAATCACCCCCCAAATCGAACCCCAACTCATCCAGTGAAAAATTACATTCTTCAGGCCGCCCTGGCATCAAAAAATCAAACCCATAACCACATTCCTGCTGCCTATCTGGACTCACTACCTCCTTCTCGAACCAAGCCGTTTCCCTCGACCCATACCCATCTTCACCCACCTCAAACGGTTGGTCGTATGGCTCATTCTTGGACCAACGTTGGTTAGGTTCATGGAACCCGACCGTCTCCTGCTTCAAATGAGGGCTTTTATGCTCCATCATTTCAAGAAGTTCATCCATGTCGAACATCTCATGTTCGACATGGATATCCGCTTCTTCCTTAACAACTCTAACCTCTTCCTCTTCTTCCATGGGTTCTTCTTTAACTTTAACCATACTCAACTCTCCATCATTACCTTCATGTTTCAACTCACAAGGGCTGCTATTTGATTCATCTTCATCCTTCACTTCACCCTTCAACCCAACCGTTTCTCTATCCGAACCACCACGTTTAGAGTCCCCAACTCCATATCCCTCCGAATGACTACAAGTTGTGGTGGAATCACAACTAGAAACAGCACCAGAAGCGTTCGACGATGCCATCTGAGAATAATCGCTCATCGAACGACAATTTGGCAAGTTGAGGCGTGCACAAGGTCCGTACATAACTCGTGCGGCTTCGTCATAAGCCAAGGCTGCTTCAACGGCAGACCCGAACGTCCCGAGCCATAAACGGCTGCCTCGATTCGGTTCCCGAATCTCGGCAACCCATTTACCCCATGTCCTTTGCCTTACACCTCTAAAGTTGCACCTAGAGTTCTCTGGTCCTCCTTTACCTTTCATACAACCTTTTTTCGAACCTTTTGCAGGGACTTTTCGTGTCGGTTTCGCTTTCTCATCCAATGATTCCATCTTGTTGTTGAACTCCTTCCATTTTGCAAGTGTTTCTGCTACACCCTTTGGTCCTTCACGTCTGCTTCGTGATCTCCTTTTCTTGGAGGAATCCATTGATGAAGTAGGTGCTGTGTTTGAAGGTTGACCCATTTCTTTATTTCTGAAAACGAAAACAGAACAAGTAATTATAAGAACAAATAGGATTACGTGATCAAATACTAATAAAAGAGCACCCAAATCAATACTTTCGAACCCCACAAATGCCAGATAAATCACCAGGTAAGAAATTAGGGTTCTAGAGATTCCTAAAACCTCCAATTTACTTGAGAATATGTAGACTCGATAAGAACAAGTGGACAGGAAAACGCCAAATAAACAAAAATTACTTGGTGCCGAAGTAATCGGCTATTTATCACAATATTATTATTAAATGCCAAAAAAGCAAAAAATCCAATTTCATGAAACGCAAGACTTTTCGTGCTCCCAAAGTTATTACCAAATTCAATCCAATGCAGTGTCATATTCCATCCAAATACCAAAAATCAACAAAATTAATGTTTTCACACATTAAATCATCGAATTAAAAGGGAGCTCATAGCTGGCATCACTCGTCTACATACATGATCGAACAGATCCCAACAAAAACCCTAATTCCCAACGAACCTTCCAGATTTCAAAAACTAAACCCTAAAAATCGAACAAACTTACGTAAAAATCAAACACAAACATACCTGTTGATAAACATGCGCAGCAAGTCAGAAGCTACTTCAGTCTATTAATTATACACAACAATCTTCGATTTCTTGGTTTAAATCCTCACAAATTCGTGGTTATCCGTAGAGATTTTCAGATAAAGGTATAATAAAATGTTGGATATTTTTTTAGGGGTTTTGGGAAGACGAGCAGAATCCTAAAGAAGATGAATGGAGTCAACAGGTTTGAGATATTTATAGCCTTCTCTAGATAGCTCTAAATTTTATTTTTGATTTTTATGAAATTTAATTTTTAGTATATAAATATCTGCTTTTCCAAAAAAAAAAAAAGTATATAAATATCTGGATAGTATATGCATGACGTGTTCCATGATTTGATGGATCCGTGGCTTTTTGAACTCCGGGAGTTTTGACACGTGGCAATTCAAGAATCTTGATTGCGGCTCTGTTTCTAGTACCAATCCTTTCTTGGTGTCGAAGAGTCTTTTATTCAATTTTTATTAATAACCAGTGTTGGGTCGTGCATTGCACAGGAGGATAAATTTTTTGTTGAAATATTAAACCGAGTTAAAATGAAATGTAATTTCTCTGTTAACAGTTAATGAAATACAAAGTGAAAAACGAATGTATTTTCATAAGTGGTTAACTTGCATATATTTTTAGGGGGTGTTTGGAATTGCTTATTTAAAACAACTTATGCTTATTTGTAAAAGTGCTTATTAACTTATGGTTATTTGTAAAGTGCTTATTAACTTATAGGAAGAAGGAGCAAATATGTAATTTGGTTAAATAAGTTAATAAGGAGTTTCAAATAAGTCAGTTGAGAATGACTTATCAAAAACTGCTTATTAGCGGAGTGGAGAAGTCATAAGCAGTTTTCAATCCAAACACTCAAAACAGTTTATTTGCTTTTTGAAAACGCAATAAGTTAATAAGCACCTCAAATAAGCAATCCCAAACACCCCCTTAATCGTTTGTTGTTATGAGTTTGTGCAATAATATTGGTAATAGTTTTGTATTATATTATTTAAAACTCAAACGACATGTCTCACAACATATCACTATTATTGAAATAATTATAAATATGAACATATGTTTTTACAGATTTTGCAATTTATCTTAAATCTCCTCGACAACACTTGACAATCACTTTGAACGTATAAATCTGTAGATTAATTAACAACATTCAACCCACATCAAATATGACAATTAAAATAAATGATTTCTATCTTTTGTAACCGACAACTCAACTGGTATAGTTCAAATTCACTCATTACCACTTGAAAATTTATCTCACTATTGAATTCAATACCTCATAGTATTAGTCGATAAAAATAAAGATATGTATATATATCTTATTCCTCTACTTCGAAAAATATGATTGTGGGTTTTGAAAAATATAAACAAATCCTCAGTAAATAAAATAAAATATAAAAAAGTAGTTTTTCAAAGAAACAAAAATATAGTGGAATACCTTTTGTTCAGTTGCAGGTTCTGTCATTGACACCCGACCGTTCGTCTTCTTTTTGTACTTGAATGATACATAGATATTATAAAGATGACATAAAAAACTCTTAAAAACAAGTCTTAAAGCTTAATGTATCGCTATTTAATGCTAATTACTTAAAAAACAATCATTAAAACTGTATGTACTACATTTAATGTTATTTATTAATTTTCAATCATTATCTCTAACCATTTTAACTCTCCTAAAATAACTCTCAGCATAATTAAATATAAAATAAAACTCAAATTTTAAATATAAAAAATCTAAAATATAATTAAAAAAATCTAACAAAATATTTTATAAAATAAATTATATTATTAAACCAAAATATTTTAGTAAAAAAAATTAAACAAAATCATATTATAAAAAAAATCTAATCAAAATATTTTATTAAGTTTAAATTAAACAAATTTATATAAAAAAATCATTATTACTTTCTCACAACCATCCAAAATCGTAATGTAAATCGACAAAAAAATAAAATAAAATGAAACATTAAAATCGTGATGTATCTAACTGTATTGCGCGAACACTCCTAGTGATACATAGAGAAGCTATATATATTTATAGTGAATGTAGATAATATTTTAAAATCTTTTATTTTCATTTTCATTTTCGATTTTACATTTAAATGTAAATATATTAAAAATATGGAACAATATTTTTATATCTACATCGTTTCTATTTTATTTTCTTTACACTTGGTTAATTTGGAAATTATTGCGGAATATTTTTATTTTAAAGAATACGATAATTTATTAGTGTATCTCGTTATTTTTTATTTTTAATTCATATCAATCTTCTTTTTTCTTCTTTAAATGTTCGTGAAAAAAAATACGTGTAGATTTTATATTATGCTAATATAAAATACGTGTAGATTTTATAAAATAAAATAGATTTTATATTAGCAAAAAAAAATACGGAAGAAAAAAGAGTTTATATTACATCTCATTATGTAAAAAGATTTTATAAAATAAAATATGGAAAAAGATTTTATAAAATAAAATATGGAAAAATCATTATGAGATGTAATATAAAAAAATACGGAAGAAAAAAGATTTTATATTACATCTCATTAATATAGATTTAAATGTAAAATTTACATTTAAAATAGATTATGCTAATATAAAATTTATTTTATAAAATCCTCCACAAAAAAAACAAATATTTATATTAATAAATGAGTATCCATTTCACAAATAGATGATTATGTGAGATAATGTGCTTGGAAATGTTGTATCAAAGCATTAAGAAATTGTAAATTAAGTAATTGACTTTAATTAGTTGTACATTGTACTTAAAATGTTGTAATTAATAATTTTTTATATTGTTTTTATAATATAGTTATAGATATTGGCCCTATTTTGTCTCGTAATTGCAGTTATGCCATTGGGGTTTTAATTACCTAAAATACCCTCCATTTAATTAAAGTGCTTTTTTTTTTCCAAAAAAATTTACCATAGGAATACACTTTAATAGTAAGATTTTGGTTTCTAGTTTATTTATTTACCTATCAACCTTTTTCCGGTGTCTATTGTATAGAATTGATCAAGATACAAATATAGGTTATGATGGAATATGATAATCGATGTAAAATGAACAGTAAACCATAATTAAGGTCACTATGATTTGTCGGTTATAAAGGTTTTCGTCCTTACAATTTTAAAAAGACAAGAGGGCTATTGTGATTTATAAAAACGTCTTAATATAATCTCTTCGACTAACAACCTATAAAAAGAACCGTTAAATGAAAGGTGTTCTAGATTTTTTCCACCTTTATGTCATTTTTCTTTAAAAGAAAAAAACTTAGGGGTTGTTTGTTTACCTCTTAATGCTTCTATGTGTCCCAATATGCAATCATTCAATCAAGTAAACATATATTCAACACAATAAAGCAAACCTGGTATTGATTAATGGAATGATTCAACAGATTACAAGCTTGAAGAAATCAAACTATCTCTCTGCTTCTCTCTGTTCACGACGCCCCAAACCAACAGCACCCTCTCAATATTAATTTTGCAATTAAGCTTCCTTGACCTAATTACTACTAACCTAATCTAATTTATAATAAGGCTTAGCTAAATGGGCTTGACATGGCTTGGGACCAAAAGCTAAAACAAACTAAATTACTAAAATAAAAGCCTAATAAATAAAATACGAAAAACATACTTTTGACTATTTATTACAAAAGGACCCTAGACTATTTGTTGAGACGACTTTATCAACTTTGACTTCAGATTTCCATCTTCAGTATTTGATGATCTTAGATCCAATAAAATTGTGCTTTAACAATCTCCCCCTTTGAATCAAGATCATTACTAAACAAATTCAGCAATTCAATCCTTCTCTTTTAAGCTCATCAGATGTAACCTCCTTCTTTGTCTTCAGAATGTAGCAATCTCCCCAATAGTTGAAATCTCTTGGAAAGAAATTATCTCCAGTTTTAGCTCATAATGCTTTAGCAAATCATCTTCAGAAAATTTCTTCAATTCAGCAAGTCTTCAGAAACTTCCAATCTTCTCTCCATTTCTTGATTGACGCTTCTCCCCCTTTTTGATGAAAAGAACGAAAAGTTCATCAAAACTTTATGTCAAGAAATGTCGTCTAACTCTGATCTTGCAAACAGAACCACTGATTATCCGTCAATTCATAAAGATGTGTATCCAGATCTTTGCAAATCCAGACAAAATAGATAGATATGAAAGGTAACACCTGAATCAACAAATGAACCAGTTAAAATTGCCTGTCAGTAACACAAAGTCATTGTGTGTAACGAATACACAATATAAAGGAGCTTTTATGATGTTCACTCCCCCAGGGCTTCCATTCAATCATCGAAACACCACAAAGGCAATTTCTATGAACGTTATGACAAAGAAACAAATTCTTTGTGTGTTCGTGCAAGTGATAGAATAAATTAAGCATAAGATGATTGCTTATAAGGCTCAAAAAGTGTAAACCACTGAGACAAGTAGTTAAACACAGACTCAATATGCATGAACGAAGTGCGAAGGTGGGGCAGACTTCCTTCTTTTCAATATCCAGAATTTCCAAATGAAAATCAGATAGCATATGTGTTGCGTCCCATTTGAAAATGAAACATTTTCTTGTTGAGAAGAAAATTAGTAGCTGGTGGGGTAATGTCAAGAGTTGGCATGGGCTAGTTGCCTGTTTCAATAATGTTCACCAAGAATTGTGAAGCATTAGAAATGTGGCTGCCCGGCTCAGAAAGTAGTTGATGCAAAGTTTGAAAATTCTTTTACTCTGATCTCACACCCTCTTTCTTTTAATCTTTAAGCTCACAGCTAACCGAACTCTCTTTTGACATATTCTCTCATCACATATCCCACACTCATTTCTTTTGACTCCTCACATGCAATCACTAAAGGATTAACTTCTTGGGTAGGAAACACTGGTTAACGTGAATCCATAGAAGTTTCTTTTAAGTCCTAGCACACTGATCCCATATTTTCCTATGAAGCACATGATGCTCAGATAGTTTAACTTTATCAGTTAAAGCTCAAAGATGAATCAGAAAACATTTAAAATCACACTTCCAAATCAAGAAATTTGTTTGAGAATCGGGAAGTGGTTTGAACATTTAAGAACATGTTTTCTTATGATTGAAAGTTGTCCTTCTTTCAACCATAAATGAGATGAAGATAAGGAATTATACCTTTTTAAGTGCAGTCTTACATCTCACGAAGTCAAGCTTAAAGTCATAAAGATATGATCTTTGAAGCATCTCTCAACCTACAAAAGTCTAAAAGTCTAGTCAAAGTAACTTTATTCACTGTAATTGAAATGACATAAAGCAGTAAAACACTTAATGTACGAGTTCTGATCAGAAATAATCAGAAGTCATCGCCATACTCTTTACTTGTATGCTCCCCCTAAAACCATGCATTACTAACAAATTATCTGAAGTACAATGCATTCAGTTTTGCTCCCCCTCAAAATAACATTGATCATCTATAAGATACTTCTCACACTCCCCCTGAGATCATGAACAAACTATTAAAGAGCAGGTATCATGCGTAAATAATAATAAAGATATGATATAGAGACACAATAAGAAACTTTAATAGGTAACCAACGATTAGGTCTTAAGATTTAGCATACCAAGTATTGAGATAAGAAAATTAAATCTCTTTTCGTCTAAAGGTTTGGTAAACAAATCTGCAAGCTGATAATCGGTTTTTACAAAGTAAAGTTCAATTGTCCCCTTTTCTACATTATCTTTTATAAAATGATACCGGACATCTATGTGTTTGGTCTTAGTATGCTGAATAGGGTTAGCGGTAATCGCAATAGCGCTCTTCGAATCACAATAGATCGGGATTCTATTGAAATGAAATCCATAGTCTCGCAGTTGTGTTCTCATCCACAAGACCTGAGAACAGCAGCTAGCAGCAGCTACATATTCCGCTTCGGCCGTTGATGTGGAGACACATAATTGCTTCTTCGAAGCCCAACTGACGAGTTTATCTCCGAGAAATTGGATATGACCCGAGGTGCTCTTTCTGTCTAACATGCAACCAACATGATCTGCGTCTGAATAAGATGTTAGTTCAAAGCTTGTATCCTTAGGATACCACAGACCAAGATCTGCAGTCCCCTTCAGATACCTGAAGATCCGCTTTACAACAGACAAATGGGATTCTTTAGGATTGGCCTGATATCTAGCACATAAGCATGTAGAAAACGTTATATCCGGCCTACTAGAAGTAAGATACATTAAAGAACCTATCATCCCTCTATAAGTCCTAACATCAACAGCCTTTCCCGAATGATCGGTGCCAATCTCAGTACCAGGTGTCATTGGGGTACCAATCGGTTTACAATTTTCCATTTTGAACTTCCGAATAATATCCATAATGTATTTCGATTGATTGATAAAAATCCCCGTTGAAAACTGTTTGACTTGCAATCCGAGAAAGAAGTTCATCTCTCCCATCATGCTCATCTGAAAACGTGACACCATGAGGTTTGCAAAGTTCTTACAGTACTTAGGATTTGTAGAACCAAAAATAATATCATCCACATATATTTGAATAAGAATGATATCGCCTTTATCCTTTTTAATGAAAAGAGTGGTATCAACCGTACCTTTTGTGAAACCTGACTTGACCAAAAATTGAGATAGAATATCATACCAGGCGCGAGGAGCTTGTTTCAGTCCATAAAGAGCTTTATCCAAGATGTAGACATGATTAGGCTTATCTGGATTCACAAACCCTTCTGGCTGCGAGACGTAGACTTCCTCCTTGAGTACACCATTCAGAAACGCGGTCTTCACGTCCATTTGATAAACGGTGAAGTTCTTGTGGGCGGCGTAGGCTAAGAACATCCAAATCGCCTCTATACGTGCCACTGGAGCATAAGTCTCATCGTAGTCTATCCCTTCCTCTTGCCTATATCCCTTGGCGACAAGTCGTGTTTTGTTTCGGATAACGGTACCATCTTCATCTTTCTTGTTTTTGAACACCCATTTCGTACCAATGATAGTTTTACCTTGCGGTTTGGGTACGAGTCTCCAGACTTTCAGTGCTTCAAACTGATTCAGCTCATCTTGCATCGCAGTTACCCAATCTGAATCGGCAAGAGCCTCAAATACGCGAGTAGGCTCGATCTTGCTCAGAAAGGATTCATACATACATAGATTTGAAGATGCAGACCTAGTTTGCACCGGTGCAGAAGGATCTCCAATAATTTGATGTACCGGGTGCTCTTTGGTCCACTTATGTTCATGAGGGAGTTGATTAGATGCATGTTGATCATTGTCAGCATCTAGGAATCCCCTGTTATCGCCTTCAGATGGTTCAGAATTAACGGGGTTTGCAGTTGAAGTAGTCGTTGCAGAAGTTGCAGTATGTACAACTTGGGCAGTCTGTTGATCAGTCCTTACAGGACATCCTACAGAGTCAGCTACTTCTGTCTCATCAGTGTTGGTCACAACTTCAACTGTCGGAGTAGGCTTATGAACTGGAACTTCTTGCCGAATCGGGGAATTTGATTCAGTAGAGATACCGAAAGTGGTCAGATGAGTAGTCATCGGGTCTTCTATCCTGTCAACCACAACAGACTTAGGCACTTTAGAGCCAAGAAATTCATCATAAAACAGTTCAAATAATAAATCCAAATCAGATAATTTAGAAGTAGACAAAGAAGAGTCATCTGATTTATTCTCATGAGGTGAAGGTCCTGGACTGCTTGGTCCAGAAGCTAATACTCCTGTAATTACGGGTTCTGAACTGATGTGCTCAGAAGCCATATTCTCATCGAATGTAACATTGACGCTCTCGATCACAGTCTTTGACTTCTTCAAGTAAACCCGATATGCAGTAGATGTACAGGAATAACCAACGAAGATGCCTTCATCTGCCTTAGCACTGAACTTGTTCAGATTCTCTCTGTCGTTTAGAACAAAACACTTACAACAAAAAACATGAAAATATTTAATGGTTGGTGTTCGGTTGTTGATCAACGCATATGGAGTCTTCTGAAATCGGCGGTGTATCATGGAGAGATTCTGAGTGTGACAGGCAGTCGATACAGCTTCAACCCACAAAAATAAAGGTAAGTCGGATTGGCTGAGCATTGTCCGAGCGGCCTCGACAAGTGTACGATTTCGCCTTTCGACAACTCCGTTCTATTGAGGCGTGCGAGCAGCAGAGTATTGATGGGATATCCCGACCGACTCGAGATATTCTTCAACTATCTTGTTCTTGAACTCTGTGTCATTGTTAGTCCTGAGAATCTTGACTTGTTTTTGCATATTGACTTGGGTCGTCTTAAAAAATGTAATGAGAACTTCGGGAGTCTCATCTTTAGACCGTAGAAACTTAACCCAAGTGTATCGCGTATAGTCGTCCACGATAACTAACACATACTTCTTTCCTCCTAAGCTTTGCGTTCACATAGGACCGCACAAGTCCATATGCAACAACTCTAAAGGAGAGCTGGTACTCGGTTCAGGCTTTGGTTTGTGTGGGGCTCTCTTCATCTTTCCCTTTTCACACGCTGCACACAGGTGTTCTCTTTCATACTTCAGCTCTGGAAGTCCTTTCACTAACTTGCCACTGACCATCTTGTTGATGTACCGAAAGTTGAGGTGAGAAAGCCGTCGATGCCATAACCAACTTTGTTGCATCGAGGCCTTGGATAGTAGACAGACCTGATTGTCAGCCTGGACCTTTGAGAAGTTGATGGTGTAGAGGTTTGACTTGCGAGAGCCGACCAACAGTTCTTTCCCGTCTTCAGTACGTACCGAACATGTCTTGGCCTTGAAATTAACCTCTAAGTCTTTGTCGCAGAACTGGCCAATGTTGAATAGGTTGTGCCCTAAGCCTTCAACGCAGCTCACCTTCTTGATCGTGAGATTTTCGTGTACAACATAACCATACCCCAGAATTGGTGAAAACTGATCATTCCCAAAACGAACTGTGCCGCAGTATTTGTCCGTATAATTAGACAACATACTCTTCTGCCCTGTCATATGTTTGGAACACCCGCTATCCAAATACCACATATGACGGGTCTGCACAACATAAATCAAGAAAGAAGAGGTTTAGGAACCCATTTAAAAATGGGACCTCCATTGTTAGTACTTGATTTTGGCACCCATTTAAAATTGGGCCCGCTTTTTCTTTGAAAACCATAAGCATGATAAGACGCATGATAATGATAAGATGAAACATTATATGAACCATACCAAACATCAGAATATTTATGAGAAGCATAATCACATTCACCATAATTTAAAAACTTTTTAGTACTAGATGGAGCTAATTGAAATAATTGCTTTATAGAGTATTTTTTGCGAGAATCAACAAGATTATTTTTGAAAGTAGCAACATTCACACTCAAATCATCTTTACTAGAAGTCTTTTTATTCAAAACAAAACTAGAACTAGATTTAACTTTCTCGTCTATCTTCTGTTTCGGTATCCATGCAGTCTTAACTCCAACCCTTTGCTTTCTCAAATCTGAAACATTTGAAACTTTAGAGTTAGAATGATGAGAATTAAGAGAATGCTTCTTCTTAGGCTTACCAGTGAGGATCGGTTTCTGTGAAAGCTGAGATTTTTGTTTCTTACCTTTTGCTTTCTTTGATTTCATAGAAACTGATTTATCAACTTTCGTTGATGTTTCACCTTTGTCAAAAACACTGGGTAATCCAAAGGAATGAACAACACAAGATGAATGATCAGGAAGTTTAGAAGAAAAATCAAACTGAGAAACACAATCATTTAAAACACCTTCAGAGTTTAAGAAATTAAGCTCATTATCAAGTGAACCAGATCTGTCATCCGAATTTAAAGCCTTGGAGATTTTAGGAAAATTAGAAGTTTTGAACACTGTTGAAAATACTGTTTGTTCTAAGTCCATCAAAATTCTTTCTTCTATAAGAGTATTCTCGAGTTCAAAAATTTTACTTTCCAAAACTAGAGGAGGTACGTAAAGCTTACCTTCGATGGGTTTAGCCTCCAACTCTTTTACAGAATAACTCTCAAAGTAATCATTTGAAAGAAATTTTGATTTGTTAGAACTATAACTCTTATTCAACTTCTCATAGCGAAATGGAAGTTGAACTTTAGTTGTGTTCTTTCTTTTATTATATTCCTTGGCTTTATCTTTTTCAGACAGACTAGTCCAAAAGGGTTTGAGTTCCTGATGTTGAGGAGCCAACAACATAAACCCAAAGTCATAAAGTGCAGACACTTCAGATATACCCTTTTTAAGATGATGTGGTTTCTTGTAACCAAGTCCCTAAGTATCAGGTTTCTCTTTAGGTTTGTTCAAATGAATAGTGTGTTCAGTTTGACCTAAAGAATGTAATTTCTCTTCCAAAGCATTCACATTGTCTATTAAAGAATTCTTTTCTTTGGAAGTAGAAAAATACCTTTTAGAAATCTCTATAGACTTAAACTCACATTCTCTATACTTAGAAACAGTTTCAGATAACTCTTTATGAATTATAGTCTTTTCTTTAGCGTAGGTGTCTATATTTTTATGCAAAGTTTCAATTAATACATTTTTCTCAGCAATATCATTACTAAGTTTGTGTATAGATTGATTTTTCTCATTTATGACACCTTTCTCTCGCTTCAGTTTAGACTCTAATTCTTGGAGTTTAGACATCATGGCATGCATTTGGTTCAGAAAATCAGATTCAGTTAAATTACATACCTCATCATTGTCTCTATCATCAGAATCAGCTTCAGCTTCTGACTGGTTCTTCCCCATCAAGCACGGGTGTGCTGTCTCGTTCTTCTCTCCTTCATCAGATTATTGGTCCGAATGGTCGAGCCAATATTCATCCTCCGCCATTAATGCTTTTCCAACCTCTTATTGCTTGGCTAGAAGCATCTTATTCTTGTAATATTTGGAGTTACCGACTTTAGGTTTTCTGCAGTCCTTGGCAAAATGACCGAATCTGCCACAGTTGTAGCACTTCATCGGTTCTTCCTTCTTGAACTCATCAGCTCCATCCTTCTTCTTGTCTTCTGGTCTCTTTTCTTCAACCTTCTCCTTATGCTTGTAGTTATTCGGACCAAATGAGTACCTCTGACTGTTGGAGTTTGGCTTTTTATAGAACTTCTTTTGGAAAGCCTTGGTTAACATTAGCATGGCTTCCTTCAGTTGTTCACAATCGTCAGATTCAGACTTTGCCTCGCTATCAGTCTCTTCTGATTCAGATTCTATCACCTTCTTCTTCTTAGACTTCTTCTTTACTACAAGAGCAACTGGATCAGCAACTACTTTGTCAGCCTTTTTCATCTCAGCCTTGATTTCATCCACCTCTTCCTCATTCTGTTTGAGGATTTCATAAACTTCATGAAGTGGAATATCGTTCAGATCTTTCAACTGCCTCATCTGTCTGGTGAATCTCTTCCACTCTGGCTGAAGGTTGCTGAGAAATTTCACATTCAGCTCAACTTGAGATTTGTTGATCTTGTTCTTGCTGAGCTCATTCAGCAACGTGACAAATCTGTCATAAGTGGCTTCGAGTGATTCTCCAGCTTTGGCTTTGAATTCTTCATAATTATTCAAGCAGTTGGAAACTTTAAGCTGGTTGCCGACTTTTGATCCAATCATCATCTTCTCCAATTGATCCCACATTTGCTTGCTGGTAGCATTGTAGCTATCAATCTTGACATATATTTCATTCGGTATGCCTTGGAGAATAAATGATCTTGCCAGCTTGTCACCCTTGTGTCTCTTCAGCTGATCTTCCGTATATTCACCAATCGATAACTTATACTCTGTCTCTTCTTCTTCACCAATTTCTCCGGCTACAGTGAGAACCTTGGTTGGAGGTGTCATGATTCCTTCTTTCAGAGATTTTCTGATATAATCTCCCAAATCATGTCGATCGATGAAGTCCAAGAATCTGTCCTTCCATTGCTCGTACTCCCCTTTGAAGAGTACTGGTGGCTTTACATCTGTTCCAATGGCAAGAGCTTCCCGAGACATTCTTACTGATACGATTAGTAGTCTAACTTATCTGATATGATTCAATCAACTGGATGAGATCGTTAGAAATCAAGATAAAATTACACAATACTTAAAATCTTAGAATGAAATTCAGAAAAATCTGATCACGAACAGAACTTTGTCCCCCTTCGCAGACTTAGCACGGGGGTCCCGCTACCCGGTTAACGGGTGGGGTCAAGGGGAAACACCCTTGCGGGGTCGAGGGGAAGCGCCCCTAGAGAAAAAATTTCCACTATTAAAGGCCATATTACAGTTTTGAAAAATTCTCAGGAATTTTTTTTTTCTAAGATATGAACAGTGATTGGCGCAAACAGTGGAGTGCTCGACCGGTATACTTGTTCGACCAGGGAAGTGCAAAGACCGGTAGAATGCTTAGACCAATAGTGTGCTTAGACCGATAGTGTGCTTAGACCGATAGTGTGCTTAGATCGATAGTGCTTAGACCGATAGTGTGCTTAGACCGATAGTGCTTAGACCGATAGTGCTTAGACCGATAGAATATTTAGACCGGGGTGGACTGTGTGTGTACCGGTCGACCGATAAGGTGTGGTCGACCGATAGTGAAAGACCGATAAAGTTCGACCGATATTGTTCGACCGATATAGGCTTAGACCGATATGTTCTTGAGACTTATCGACCCAGAAACACAGAAATCAACCCAGAAACTAATCAATACTCAAAATTGAACAACCAAACTTTGCAAAAACGATCGATTAAACGATTAGAACTGATTGCTAACAATTAATTTCAATAATAACCACTCTATGAAAAATCAAAGAATTGGACAGTGTTGTGCTCGTGACGACCAAACAGATCCAAATTCACCAAATAAGCAATCAAATTCAATTCAATACTCAAATCAAACATTACCCAAACGAGATAATAAGCAAACCGATCACTAAGCAATAAAAAAATACTCGATTAACAATCACACAATGCTAAAAATTGAATCTTTGACAGATAACAGAAGAAAAAAAAATATTCAATTCAATCTGTACTAGCTCTGATACCAATTGTGTATCCCAATATGCAATCATTCAATCAAGTAAACATATATTCAACACAATAAAGCAAACCTGGTATTGATTAATGGAATGATTCAACAGATTACAAGCTTGAAGAAATCAAACTATCTCTCTGCTTCTCTCTGTTCACGGCGCCCCAAACCAACAACACCCTCTCAATATTAATTTTGCAATTAAGCTTCCTTGACCTAATTACCACTAACCTAATCTAATTTATAATAAGGCTTAGCTAAATGGGCTTGGCATGGCGTGGGACCAAAAGCTAAAACAAACTAAATTACTAAAATAAAAGCCTAATAAATAAAATACGAAAACATACTTTTGACTATTTATTACAAAAGGACCCTAGACTATTTGTTGAGACGACTTTATCAGTTTTGACTTCAGATTTCCATCTTCAATATTTGATGATCTTGGATCCAATAAAACTGTGCTTTAACAGCTTCCATTAAGAGGCAACCTCTGAATTGCTAAGAAATAAATCTTGTTTGGCAAAAAAAATGTCTGTCTCTTAATGGTTCCAAAACCCACTGAATGATTTTGTATCTTGGCCCTCCCTTAACTATTCAGCACCCTAATTTCATTTTAAACGATTAACAAATAACCATATTTCTTTTTGCAATATATCATAAGAGAAGGAGGCATAGCAGAAAACTAGACTGGAGTCGATGGCTTGAGAATCCTACCCAGATGTTGTAAACGAGGATCA
This sequence comes from Arctium minus, assembly GCA_954870635.1. Lineage (NCBI taxonomy): Eukaryota > Viridiplantae > Streptophyta > Magnoliopsida > Asterales > Asteraceae > Arctium > Arctium minus. Next base: position 153,089,093 of record OX941081.1, read on the forward strand.
GTAGGGGGCTCCAATTAAGGTTCGACTACTGCTGTGGTTCGATCGCTTAATGGAGGATGTAGGCGTTTGGCTCGGTAGTGGTAGAAAATAGGTGGTCCAGATCCTATGTGAGGCAGTGTGCGGCTTCCTGATTGTGCTGGTGCGGTTCCGTGTGTCTTCGATGGTTTGGTGTCGGTTTTTGTCTAGTGGCTAAGTTTGGGCATGATCCGTATTTGGAGTGTTCTGTTCTGGTCAGTTTGTTTCGGTGTTTCGATTTGGTTCGCATCGGCGTCCTTACTCCGGCTGCTGTGTGTGGATATTATTTTTTTGTTTTGGGTTTGATTCTTGCAAACCTGGGTGGACAAGTGGTGAAGGGAGGAAAGTAGTAAGTGCGGTTGGCTATCGGATCAGACGTCGGTGGGGCAATGAAGTTCGGTGGGTTTTTGTTGAATGGGTGACGGAAATTTGCAGACCGGGTACCAAACTGCTTAAGTTCTTTTTATTTTTGTACCGCATGATGAAAGGTTTGTCCTTGCGAACTAAGTTTGGGACAGCTGCGGTTTAATTTTGGTTCAAGTTGGTGTGGGTTGGGTCTGTGAGTGGTGGTTTGTTTTTAGTTTATGAGGTGCTGTTGTTATTGCAACCAATTTTAGGGGTTGATGTGGTTTCTTTTTTGTTTTTGGTTGTGGGTGGTGGTCACTTTATCCTTAGTGAGGTGTTGTTGGTTTTCAACCATGCTTAGGGGGCTGTTGTTTTTCTTTCTCTGTTCGAAGGGTTGATTTTGTTTTCTTTGTATTGGTACTTCTTTTTTTGGTAATAAATGTTTTTACCTTTCAAAAAAAAAAAAAAAAAAAAAAAAAAAAAAAAAAATATATATATATATATATATATATATATATATATATATATATATATATATATATATATATCATAAGAGTCTCTTAATCATTCTGACAACTTAATCATTTTGTACAAAAACATTCAACAACTACTAAACATCCCTTAATTAAGATATTATATTATATTATTATACAATACTAGAAGCGTACTCGCGCAATGCAACGAGATACATCACGATTTTAATGTTTATTTTTATTTTTTGTTTTTTATTGATTTACAGTACGATTTTGGATGATTTTTATTGAGTGATAATGGTTTTTTTATATATAAATTTGTTTAATTTAGACTTAACAATATAATGTTTTTTATATAAAAAAAATTAAGTAGTTTGTTTCATTAATTATCTTATATATTTTAAATTTTTTATATTTAAATTGAGATGTTTATCCTGTTTTGATTATGTTTATCAGAATTCAAATTTCATAATTTTAGGATTTGGGGATTAGAGATAAGGATTTTGGGGGATAAGGATGAAATTTATTAATTAAGGTTAAAAGCATTTAAAAGTAGTACATATTGCTTCATTAATTGTTTTTTAAGAGATTTTAAGTAGATTAACATTAAATAACAGTACATAATGCTTAATACATCACGATTTTAATGTTTATTTTTATTTTTTGTTTTTTTATTGATTTACAGTATGATTTTGGATGATTTTTATTGAGTGATAATGGTTTTTTATATATAAATTTATTTAATTTAGGCTTAACAATATAATATTTTTTATATAAAAAAAATTAAGTAGTTTGTTAAAATTCATTAATTATCTTATATATTTTAAATTTTTTATATTTAAATTGAGATGTTTATCCTGTTTTGATTATGTTTATCGGAATTCAAATTTCATAATTTTAGGGTTTGGGGATTAGAGATAAGGATTTTGGGGGATAAGGATGAAATATATTAATTAGGGTTAAAAGCTTTACAGGTAGTACATTAGGCTTTAGTAGTTATTTTTAAGAGATTTTAAGTAGACAACTTTAAATGATAGTACATAAAGCTTAGTGAGTTGTAATTAAGAGTTTTTTATGCCATCTTTATAATATAGTAAAGATAATCTATATAATCTATAATCATATATATATATATATATATATATATATATATATATATATATATATATATATATAGGCAAATGATCGTGTGAGAAATTGAGTTAATGGTGAGAAGCGTGAGAAATGGATCTGAACCGTTGATCTATATTAATCTCAAGCTCTCCCATGAATTGCGGCTTAGAAGAGAATTGATCTGGTTCATCTCGGTGCATCTCATCCTAATGTACGTTAATTTCTCATCCAACGGTCGATAACCACTTCTCACGTTTCTCACTATTAAATCAACTTCTCACCGGAACCCAACCCTATATATATGTGTGTGTGTATATATATACACATAGATATAGAGAGAGAGGGAGAGAGAGGGGAAAGTTCAAATGAAAACTCAATTTTCATTGTGCATGTGAAGACAAATCTCAGTCACTCCATCTCTATTGATCCAACAACTCATATTAAATAGAGTTTTTAGTTTTAAGATGCTTAGGGGTAAAAATGGAAGATAATTTAAACTCATGCCTACCATATTTGACGTTTTATTTTCTTTTTTAATTAAAAACTTTTACCCAATTAAAGTCTAAAATAAATTATCTTAAAAATCACTAATATTTTAATCAAACAAATTACATCAAAAAACGAGAATTTCGTGTTCTTCGATATGACATCCATCTCGATATAGTTTTTTTGTTGTTGTTTTAACCGTTTTTTACGTGAAATGTTATATATGTGTTATATTCATTATGAATATTTATGTACATTCAAATTAGTACAACACCTCAACACCGTAAGTATGTAACTCAACATCACCTTCTTCAACGTCGTAAGGCATCACGTTTCTTCAACAACGTAACCCAACACCCAGCAAGACGAACCGATAACCTATCGAGTAATTCTGTTGTGAACTCGGGAACAAAAGAGAGCGCGTCACATCTCCACATATTCACAGGTCATTCCTGTATTATTTATCATGAATAATGTATCATTCAGGATGAATATTACAACATTCAGGTAAATAATTCACGATTCATGAATTCGTGTATTATTCATCATGAATGTTGTGTAATTCATACTGAATACTGTATTATTCATCATGAATAATGAATGAACGTTCACATTTGTTATTCATACTGAATGTGGGACATCCGGGGATGCGCATACATATTCATAATGAATTAAACCAAATTTTGGTTGTGAATTGGAAAACAAAAGAGAGCGCGCCACGTATTCACATATTCACGGGTCGTTCGTATATTATTCATCATGAATAATGTATTCTTCAGGATAAATAATACAACATTCAGGGTGAATAATACACGATACATGATGAATAATACACGAATCATGAATTCGTGTATTATTCATCCTGAATGTTGTATTATTCATCTGGAATATTGTATTATTCATCATGAATAGTGAATGAACGTTCACTTTTGTTATTCATACTGAATGTGGACACCCGAGTACGTGCATGCATATTCATAATGAATATAACACATATATAGAGTTTCACATAAAAAACGGTTAAAAAAACTATATCGAGATGAATGTCATATCGAAAAGTATGAAATTCTCGTTTTTTTGGTGTAATTTGTTTGATTAAAATATTAGTAATTTTTAAGATGATTTATTTTAAAGTTTAAGGGGGGTAAAAAAATTTAATTAAAAAATAAAATAAAAAGTCAAACAAGTAGGCGCTGATTCAAATTTCCAATTTTGTCCTTAATCACTTCTCAATTAACCTTATTATGTATTAACCATTGATTAGTCTTCTAAGTTTTGATCAATTGTTAAAATTAGTCCTCATGTGCACAATAAAAGATGAGTTTTCATTTGAACTCACCCATATATATATATATATATATATATATATATATATATATATATATATATATATATAGAGATAGAGAGAGAGAGAGGAAAGTTCAAATGAAAACTCATTTTTCATTGTGCACGTGAGGACAAATCTCAGTCACTTGATCTCTTTTGATCCAACAACTCATATTAAATAGAGTTTTTAATTTTAAAATGCTTAGGGGTAAAAATGGAAAAAAATTTAAACACACACCTACCATATTTGACTTTTTATTTTCTTTTTTAATTAAAAACTTTTTACCCAATTAAAGTTTAAAATAAATTATCTTAAAAATTACTAATATTTTAATCAAATAAATTACATCAAAAAAACGAGAATTTCGTGCTATTCGATATGACATCCATCTCGATATAATTTTTTGTCGTTTTAACCGTTTTTTTATGTGAAATGCTATATATGTGTTATATTCATTATGAATATTTATGTACGTTCAAGTTTGTACAACACCTCGACACCGTAAGTATGTAACTCGACATCACCTTCTTCAACACTTTCTTCAACGTCGTAAAGCATCATGCTTTCTTCAGCACCGTAACCCAACACCCATCAAGACGAATCGAGAACCTATCGAGTAATTCTGTTGTGAATCGGGGAACAAAAGAGAGCGCGTCACGTCTCCACATCTTCACAGGTCATTCATCATGAATAATATATTATTCATCATGAATAATACAACATTCAGGGTGAATAATTCACGATTCATGAATTCGTGTATTATTCGTCATGAATGTTGTGTAATTAATCCTGAATACTATATTATTCATAATGAATAATGAATGAACGTTCATATTTGTTATTCATACTGAACGTGGGACATCCGGGGATGCGCATACATATTCATAATGAATTAAACCAAAATTCGGTTGTGAATTGGGAAACAAAAGAGAGTGCGCTATGTGTCTACACCTTCACTAGTCATTCATATATTATTCATCATGAATAATGTATCATTCAGGATGAATAATAGAACATTCAGGGTGAATAATACACGATTCATGATAAGTAATACATGAATCATGGATTCGTGTATTATTCATCCTGAATACTTTATTATTCATCATGAATAGTGAATGGACGTTCACCTTTGTTATTCATACCGAATGTGGACACCTGATGACGTGTAACACCCGTAATTTTCGGTAAGTAAATGTCACCTGGACATTTCTGTGACTTGTAAGCAGTGGGGTTTTGTTGGGAAATGTATTGTTTAAAGTCCCTCGGGGTATCGGGAGTTTGGGCGTTGAAAAGTCAGATTTTTGGAGTTCGGGGACACCCGGGCGACCATGCTAGCGATTGTGCCAGAGGACACAATAGCCTGACACTATCGCCGAAGCTGAGGAGCTCACGGTACATGCTTGGCGATTGTGCCAGCGATTGTTCCACTGGCATAATCGCCTGGCACTATAGCCTGCGTGTACCAGTGGGTTAAATGTGCGATTTTCACCCATTTCCCTCATTTCTCATTTCTATTTTCTCCCCTTTTCTCTCCCAAACCCCAAAATTGAACCCTAACCTATTTTGGGGGTTTTTCCTCCCCAAACCACATGATTACTCACCATCTAGCTAGTTGGGAGCTTGAGTCACAAAACCTCCATTTTCATCTTCCTCATCAAGTTCAACGGTTGGGAGCTCGGGTTGAAGTGATGGATTGGGTGTTCTCGAAAGGTCTCATCATCTTAAGTGGTAATCTTTCTTGAAATAATGTTATAAATGCTCCATTGGTGGTTTCTTAGTGTTTGGTATCTCAAATCTCGGATTTGTTAGTTTTGGAGAAACTAGGGTTTTGATCTCGTTTAGGGATTTTAGTATATAATGTTGGGGAATGTTTCTATGTGGTTGTTTATGGATATTTATGGTTTGGAGTGTTTGGATCTAGGTTTCGGAAGTTCTCGGTTTGAGGATTCAAGCGGCCTTCAAAAGAGCTCGTTGGGTGAAATCTAGATTTAGCCTAAATCTAGCAAGGTGAGTTCAAGTTGATTTGTGAAAACGGTGTACATGCCAAAATGTGTATTTTAAAGTGTTTTACATGAAATGGTTAACTGCTGATAAGTTTTGAGTATTTAGAAGTAAAATATGTTTTACTTAGTTATTTGTCAAAGTGTGAGTATTTTGATAAGTTTTCTTACTTAGTAAACTTGGGTTGTGTTAACCTCTTAAAAAGTTTATATTGGGTTTTGAACGTTTCCAACAACTAAATAACATGAATTACGTATTCTTGGTGATTTTGTATAAGTAAGGTCTTTTTTATGAGTTATACGTCTTTGACGATTTTGTACAAGTAAAGTCTAATTCATGTTATATGCATTTGGTGTATTTGCATTCATAAATACTTTGGAAATCTTGAGTCCCATCTCGTATGGAGTTTTGGGTAAATCTAGTCTTTGAAGTACGTGTCTTCATAAACGTTATTTAAAGACATTTCACTATTTTGGAGACTGGTAATTATTGGTCAAACGGATTTTGAGCTCGTTAGTTCGGTATTGGCTTAAACGAGTCATGTGGACATTTGTCTGGATGTTTTAACCGTCGTGGGTTTTGGATATGATGACACTTAATTTGTGTCATTGGTGAGTTACATGTTTTGGGAGCTTTGGTCTTTCAATTGGAGTCATGTAACGTTAGACAGTGTGTAATGGATCCATAGGCACGTGAGTCAGTCTGTCTTGGATGGTCAATTGGGTATTGCGGGGTTGAACTTCGGTACCTATGTTTTATTACCGGAAACTTTACAAGTGATATCTAGGAGGGTTGAGTCGGCTAGTGCTACCGGAATAGTAGGCGTTAGGACCTCCGCCGCTTGAAGTAATGCCTGGGAGGTAGTCTTTAAGTGTGTCGGGCCTTCGGGATGGAGTTCTTCGGGAATGATCCATCAAGGTCAACTGACTTGGGGTGACACTTGTAAAGAAGTCATAGGGACACCGGGCTGGGATGTCGGGAGGTGTCATGCGATTTACGTTGTTTGGGTGGTATACTTTTGTGTTCCCTCCACCCTCAACGGATACGAGTTTCCCCCGTTGTTGGCTATCAGTATGTCAAATATAAGAACGTCTTATTTTATTGTCATTGGTTCCTTACGGTCGCGTGAGTATTGGACCGAGTGTCCATGTTTTCGGACGTACGGTATATGTGGTTTTGATAACGATTCATGGGTCGAGCATTCTGTCCCGCCCGCGTTTTGGGTACTTTGTGTTATAAATGGTTATTCATGTTTTTACCAAATAAGTGTCGAACTATGATCCCGTTTGGGTGAGTTATGCGTTGCGCGTTACATAAGAAATGTGTGTTTTGGGAGCTTTGCCTTTAAAAGTGCATATTATGGGAAAATGTGTCGTTTCCATTTTTAAGTGCAATATTTCGAAGGACCTTGCTTTAAATTGAATTCTTTTCTTTTAAAGATATATACTTATGTTAAAACTCTTGAGCTCACTAGGCGTTAAGCCTAACATTTTTATTTGTCGGCATGTGCATCAGGTTTCAAGGTTGAGAGTTGGTTCTAGCAATCCTGTGAAAAGTAAAACCTTAGCTAGATCCGAAAGTAAGTATTCGGTGAAGTCTTCCGCATTATGGAGATAGTGACTATGCATGGGTATTAGTAGCACCCGTCCCTTATAGTCTGTATATATATAAGAGGGTATATGTGTATTGTAGCTAAGTTTGAATTCATGGTTGTAGATGATTCATTTATTGATGTATTTAGAAAATTTTAAATAAGTTGCTATTTCCAGATTTGGGGGTGTTACATGACGTGCATGCGTATTCATAATGAATATAACACATATATATAATTTCACGTAAAAACGGTTAAAATAAAAAAAATTCTGAATGTTGTATTATTCATCATGCATACGGTATTATTTATCATGAATAGTGAATGAACGTTCACCTTTGTTATTCATACTGAATGTGGACACCCGAAGACGTGCATGCATATTCATAATGAATATAACACGTATATAGAATTTCACGTAAAAAACGGTTAAAAAGAAAAAAAAACTATATCGAGATGGATGTCATATCGAAGAGCATGTAATTCTCGTTTTTTTGATGTAATTTGTTTGATTAAAATATTAGTAATTTTTAAGATAAATTATTCTAAAGTTTAAGGGGGTAAATTTTTTTTAATTAAAAATAAAAATAAAAAGTCAAAGAATGTAGACGTTGATTCAAAATTACAATTTTGTCCTTAATCACTTTCGAATGAACCTTATTATGTATTAACCATTGATTAGTTTTCTAAGTTTTGATCAATGGTTAAGATTTGTCCTTATGTGCACATTGAAAAATGAGTTTTCATTTGAACCCACCCCTATATATATAGAGAGAGGAAAGTTCAAATGAAAACTCATTTTTCATTGTGCACGTGAGGACAAATCTCAGCCACTCGATCTCTTTTGATCCAACAACTCATATTAAATAGAGTTTTTAATTATAAAATGTTTAGGGGTAAAAATGGAAGAAAAATTTAAACATACGCCTACCAAATTTGACTTTTTATTTTCTTTTTTAATTAAAAACTTTTTACCTAATTAAAGTTTAAAATAAATTATCTTAAAAATTACTAATATTTTAATCAAACAAATTACATCAAAAAAAACGAGAATTTCGTGTTCTTCGATATGACATCTATCTCGATATAGTTTTTTTGTCGTTTTAACCGATTTTACGTGAAATGCTATATATGTGTTATATTCATTATGAATATTTATGTACGTTCAAGTTTGTACAATGCCTCGACACCGTAAGTATGTAACTCGACATCACCTTCTTCAACACTTTCTTCAACGTCGTAAGACATCACGTTTCTTCAGCACCGTAACCCAACACCCATCAAGACGAATCGAGAACCTATCGACTAATTCTGTTGTGAATCGGGGAACAAAAGAGAGCGCGTCACGTCTCCAAATCTTCACAGGTCATTCATGTGTTATTCATCATGAATAATGTATCATTCAGGATGAATAATACAACAATCAGGGTGAATAATTCACGATTCATGAATTTGTGTATTATTCGTCTTGAATTTTGTGTAATTCATCTTGAATACTATATTATTCATCATGAATAATGAATGAACGTTCACAATTGTTATTCATACTGAATGTGGGACATCCGGGGATGCGCATACATATTCATAATGAATTAAACCAAATTTCGCTTGTGAATTGGGAAACAAAATAGAGTACGCCATGTGTCTACACATTCAAGGGTCATTCATATATTATTCATCATGAATAATGTATCATTCAGGATGAATAATAGAACATTCAGGGTGAATAATACACGATTCATGATAAATAATACATGAAACATGGATTCGTGTATTATTCATCCTGAATATTGTATTATTCATCCTGAATACTGTATTATTCATCATGAATAGTGAATGAACGTTTACATTTGTTATTCATACTGAATGTGGATACCCGAGGACGTGCATGAATATTCATAATGAATATAACACATATATAGAATTTCACGTAGAATTCTATACGATTTGTGATAAATAATACATGAATCATGAATTCGTGTATTATTCATCCTGAATGTTGTATTATTCATCCTGAATACTGTATTATTCATCCTGAATAATGTATTATTCATAATGAATAGTGAATGAACGTTCACCTTTGTTATTCAGACTGAATATGGACATTCGGGGACGTGCATGCATATTCATAATGAATATAACACGTATATAGAATTTCACGTAAAAAACGGTTAAATCGAGAAAAAAACTATATCGAGATGGATGTCATATCGAAGAGCACGAAATTCTCGCTTTTTCGATGTAATTTGTTTGATTAAAATATTAGTAATTTTTAAGATAAATTATTTTAAAGTTTAAGGGGGGTAAAATTTTTTTAATTAAAAATAAAAATAAAAAGTCAAAGAAAGTAGGCGTTAATTCAAAATTACAATTTTGTCCTTAATCACTTCCCAATTAACCTTATTATGTAATAACCATTGATTAGTTTTCTAAGTTTTGATCAATGGTTGAGATTTGTCCTCATGTGCACAATGAAAAATGAGTTTTCATTTGAACTCACCCCTATATATATATATATATATATATATATATATATATATATATATATAGGGGACCTAATTAAATGAGAACTAGGTAGTTTATAGTAACGGTGAGATGCAATATGAGCTACTCATTTAATATAAATAATGTTATTCTTAAAATAAAGTAAAGAATAATTTGGTAATTTAACAATTTAGATTTTGTTATTATAAATCAAATCGTTAATTACTCAAGTTGCCTAATTGATTCCAATTTACCCTACTTGTATTTTTGAAAAACAGATGAACTTGACACTCCAAAACCTGCACATAAGCCTTAGCTCCTTTGTCGTTGTAACATTTAGAAATGGTCGATGTCGCCTGCCCCCCATCACCGTCGAAACCATGGAATCTGATATGGCCACCGACGGTGGTAGTCTTCCCCTGCCCCACATCATGAAATCCTCTATTCGTCCTGACTCATCATCAACTTTGTTCACTTCAACATCTCCAAGAACTCCTGTCAACCCTACGTCATCTCGAGAAAACCCGGTCACCAGACCTCCGTTCAGTCATGGAGTACAGGACATGTTGTATCACGTATCCCCCGCATTCCTTGCGGCGGTACTTAGCGTACTGGACAAGGAGCCTACAGTAACATGTGTCGTGGTGGTCGCATGCGCGCAACTACCAGGATCTGGCGTCGTTGGCACAGAAAGATCAATGTGAACAAGAAGAGATTCATTGTCATTCATGCTATTACTACTTCTGTGGTGTCGTCGCTTGAGATGGCTCGTGGTCACAATGTTTTGTTTTTTGTTTTTTAGGTTTTGGTGCTATCTTGTGTATATACACAGAGGTATCACAATTTTTAGGGTTTAGGTGCAAGTGGTATCACGGTGGTATCACAATGTATCTAGTATGTATTTTGGTTATCACAGTGCATTTTGTATGGTAATCACAGTGTAACACAATGTTAATCACAACGTAACACAATGTATTTTGATTGTATAACAATGGTAATCACAACGGTCAGAGAGTGTACCATAATGGTAATCACAGTGTAACACAATGAATTTAGAATATCACAATCATGATTGTTGTATGCATCTTTTTTTTAACATTGTCCTTTTTTTAGGTATCACATTGTGTATCCGCCGGAATAAGGTTCATAGGAAGCCGATTACTGGAGGCTGGAAAGAGGAGAGAGGAGAGGTAACAAATATTAAATATATAAAATGCCCTTTAAACTAAATTTCAATCAAAATTACCAAAACTAATAAGTTCCTAATTTATTTTTTGATATGTAGCTCATATTGGATCTCACATTTATCACAAACAACCAAGTTCTCCCTTAAATGACCCCTATATATACATACATATACACAAACACGATGCAACAGGGAGCGAAATGTACACATGGTGAGAACTTCGCCAATCATCTCCACCATCTCCTCGCCTCTGTCCCTATCCTTCTGCTGTGAGCACCACCAACCTTCCTCTCCATTTTTCTTCCCCTCCAACTTGGAGAAAAGTTTCTCATTGAAATCCATCATTAAGAAAGTTTCCCCATTAAAATCAAGTAAACCCTCTATGTCAACAAGATTGGACCCATAAAGGATCATGAATAAGCTCAATAACTAGTTGAAGTGGGCTTCACCCACACAAGAGATTAAAAGATAGATGGTTCAAGTGTTTCTTTTAAGTCACAACTGCTCAAAATTGGTTTGAAGTTTGGGCAAAAAGTTTATTTAAGAATGTGGGTGTTGGAGTTGAGGCCAAATCACAAGGTGGGTTGTCTCTGGTGGTGGTGTGTAGGGGGTTTGGGATAAGGCCAACAACTACATAGGTGATAGATTCAAGCTCCTTCTTCTAACAAATCTTGCAAATAGGTGATGGAACTTGAAAAATAAATTAACCAATAAATAAGATAGAGAGAGATCGAGGGGAGGGGGTAACAACCGTTTCAGGTGAGAGATCTAGGGCTTGGTTGCCAAAGTTACAGTTCCAGGTCGCAGAGGAGAAGGAGAGGTTCAAGGTGTAGGGGTTGTTTCAGATCAAGATCGAGATAGAAAACCTTAAAGCAAACGGAGTTGTAGGTCAGGTTAAGGTTACAGTCCAAATCAAGATTGATTTTGTAACACCCCCGCCCCGCATAACCTGAGACGGGAGGTATACAATCCGATAATCGAATCAAAATTCAAAACACCACAATCCAGAGTTGTACTAAGCTTCCCAATAATAAAAGTTAACTTATAACGAAACTTAAACATAATTACAAACCCAAAATGTTATCGTCTGAAATGATCCCAAAAGATTATACAAACCCGATATACAGAGGTTGATCTTAAGTTATTTTTAATCCAGTGATATTGTAACACCGCAAAAAAATAGGGATAACAAAAACTTTCCAAAAGAGGAGAAGTAGTATATAGATTGCCATAGCAAGAGCCTCCCAAAAAGGGCAATAATACAAATAAACCTGTTTAATCACAATTGTAATTTAACGGATAAATAAACGACAACCAACTAATCTAATTTCTACATCTAGAAAAGAGATTACAAAAAGGGGTGTCATCTATAAACCCAAGGCTTCTCAAAAATAATCCAAGTGCCGTATCCCCAAGCTCTCGCCCAAAGCATCTATACCTGCCTAGGAGCAGCACCGCTAACACCTGAGATACACATCGACACCAAACAAGTGTTAGGCCAAAAAGCCTAGTGAGTTGAACAAGTAAAAACATGCCAGATAATATTTACGGTTCTTATCAGCAGTTAAACAATTAATCACGTAGATGTGGAGTCAACGGGAGCGACCCATATCTCCAATCCGGTTCACCCAAAGAGGCAATGCACCTTGAAGCCACTTTCTCTGGCAACCCAAAGGCCCGACACGCACCGGGGACTACCGCTTAGGAAATTCCCCGACGGCGGAGGTCTAGGTACATGGGAGACTACCGCCTTAGGAAATTCTCCAAATGTCACCCACCTACATTCCTATAGTGAATCACAGACTTGGTTCGTCCACATAATGCTTTTAGGAGGTCTCAAGATGTGTTTCAATCCGTCAACATTTCGAATATCCACCAAGAACACACTATAACCATCCTAATCATGTAAATCCAACATACGACATAATATCCATCCGAATACTTCGTGAGAATGTAAGGTCGCCAAAAGGCATTCCAAGAAGGAATCATCAACATACCAAGATCTACACATATAACACATGGTAACTTCCATATACATAAATCCATGGGTAAAAACCCCCAAAATACTTGAAACATTAAATATGAACATTTGAGATATGCATTGACATCAACAAGTAGAAGATAATGATGTGTATCTATTTTTAACAAAAGATTAGTAAACTCACAATCTAGGTTTTGCACCAAAACCTAGAAAATATGAAAACCCTAGACTTGAGAAGATGAGACTTGAAGTGGAGAGGAGTAGCTTGATGAGAATATTCACTAGATAAGCTTGGATGAAGCTTAATGCTCACTAAATGACCCTAACAACCCCAAACCCTAGGAAATAAATGAAGTAGGCGATGAAACCTTAAAAATCGTCTCCAAAAAGGTTCTCCCGTTTTGTTGCAAAGTGATAGTGAGAAATGAGGTATTAATTCTTATAAAACAGCAGACTGGACCACGCGGGCGATAGTGCCCGGTGATAGTGCCAATGACACTATCGCGAGTCACAATCGCGGCCCACTCCGACCTCTCGGTACATGTTCGGCGATAGTGCCCTCCGCGATAGTGGCAAGGCACAATCGTGGGGCACAATCGCGAGCCATCCCGTACCCTCGGTACATGTTCGGCGATAGTGCCCTCCACGATAGTGCCAAGGCACAATCGCGAGCCACTCAAAACAGTCCAAAACTCAACCGAAAACGATAACGAGCACAAGGTTTGAACGATTAACGAAGGTAAACTAATTATACGACATTTAGACATAATAATGATCATGAAATGTACACCAAGACACATATTCTCACATAAACGAAATAAATACATTTAAGAAGACAAAATACTTACCTTGCGAATTTTCGGGTGTTACAATCCTCCCCACCTAATTGGGATTTCGTCCCCGAAATCTTACTCTCGATTAAACAAGTGAGGATAACGCTTCTTCATATCATCTTCCGATTCCCAAGTAATGTTAGCACCCCGATGGTGCTTCCATTGAACCTTAACCATGACCACGTCCTTATGCCTCAACTTCTTCACTTTCGATTCCAGAATAGATTCCGGTTCTTCTACACAACGATTCCCATTGTCCACCTGAATTTCCGACAAAGGGATCACGCTTTCCTCTTCGGCTAGACACTTCCGAAGGTAACATACGTGAAATGTAGGATGTATTCCATCCATCTCCGGTGGTAAATCCAACCGGTAGGCTTGTAATCCAATCTTCTCCAATATGACGAATGGACCAAGGAAACGAGGGCTGAGCTTCCCACGCTTCCCAAATCGAATGATTCCCTTCCATGGTGACACTTTCAACATGACCCGATCGCCCACTTGAAACTCGACCGGTCTCCTTTTCTTGTCCGCATAACTTTTCTGACGGTCTTGTGCCGCCTTTAGCCTTTCTCAGATCTCTTTCACCTTGTCCGCCGTCTCTTGCACTATTTCTGGCCCGGCGAATTGCTTTTCGCCCGCTTCTAACCAACAAACTGGAGTTCGGCACCTTCGCCCGTACAACGCCTCGAATGGTGCCATGCCAATGCTAGAGTGGTAGCTATTATTATATGCGAACTCCACTAACGGCAGGTGTGAGTCCCAACTACCTCCAAAATCGATAACACATGACCTTAACATGTCTTCGAGTGTTTGAATCGTCCTTTCACTTTGACCATCCGTTTGAGGATGATACGCCGTGCTCAAATTCAATCGGGTACCCAACTCCTTTTCCAAGCTTGCCCAAAAGTTCGACGTGAAACGGCTATCTCGATCCGACACGATAGATTGTGGAACCCCATGCCTGGACACAACCTCATCGATGTAAAGCTTGGCCAATTTCTCCATTGGCAAATTCTCCCTCATTGCAAGGAAATGCGCGCTCTTAGTTAGCCGGTCAACGACTACCCAAATTGTATCATGGCCTCGCAAGGTCTTCGGTAGCTTAGTCACGAAATCCATGGTAATGTTGTCCCACTTCTACTCGGGAATAGACAACGGTTGTAAACTTCCATACGGTCTTTGATGTTCCGCCTTGACTTGAAGGCACGTGACACACTTCTCCACGTAGTTAGCCACATCCAACTTCATCACCGGCCACCAATAATTTAATTTTAAGTCTCTATACATCTTGGTACTACCGGGATGTATAGAATACTTCGACTTGTGCGCGTCTTCTAGAAGTAACTCTCGATTTCCACCCAACTTCGACACCCAAATACGACCTTGAAATAGTTTAAGCCCACGGCTATCTTCCGTCAAAAGTTCCCTTTGCTTCACCATGACCTCGGACTTGAGGTTTTGTTCTTTGAGCGCTTCCACTTGCCACGTCTTGATGCTTTCCACCAAACTTGATACCACGTCGATTCTTGTAAGGGACAATTTAACGCCACCCTCATGGCTCCTCCGGCTCAAAGCATCCGCCACCACATTGGCCTTACCGGGACGGTAGAGTAGATCACAATCATAATCCTTTAGAAGTTCAAGCCATCTTCTTTGCCGCATGTTGAGTTCTTTTTGGTCGAAGATGTACTTGAGACTCTTGTGATCTGTGAAGAGAGTACACTTGGTCCCGTACAAGTAATGCCGCCACAACTTCAAAGCAAAAACTACTGCCGCCAACTCTAAGTCATGCGTCGGGTAGTTCTTCTCATGGTCCTTTAGTTGCCTTGACGCGTAGGCTATGAATTTCCCTCGTTGCATAAGTACACATCCAAGCCCCATCTTAGAAGCGTCGCTATACACTACGAAGTCTTCCGACCCTTCAGGCAAGGATAAGATCGGAGCTTCGCACAATTTCCTCTTGAGCGTTTGAAAGGCTTGGTCTTGAACATCGGTCCAAAGAAACTTGACGTTCTTTCTTGTGTGGGATGTGAGAGGTGTAGCTACCTTGGAAAAGTCTTGGATGAAGCGTCTATAGTAGCCCGCTAAGCCCAAGAAACTCCGTATCTCCGATGGATTCGTCGGCGGCTCCCAACTCAACATCGCTTCAATCTTCGCCGGGTCCACCTGAACACCGTCCTTTGACACCACGTGCCCCAAGAATTGCACTTCTCGAAGCCAAAACTCGCACTTAGAGAACTTTGTGAACAACTTCTCTCTTCTTAGGACTTCCAAGACTTCCCGCAAGTGTTTCCCATGTTCGGATTCGTCCTTAGAATAAATTAGAATATCGTTGATAAAGACGATCACGGATTTATCCAAGAATGGGCGACACACACGGTTCATTAAGTCCATAAACACGGCCGGCGCATTGGTCAACCCAAAAGGCATCACCAAGAACTCATAGTGACCGTAACGCGTTCGGAAGGCCATCTTCGGAATATCATCATTCTTCACTCTCACTTGATGATAACCGGATCGGAGGTCAATCTTCGAGAAACATCCCGCACCTTGAAGTTGATCGAAGAGATCATCGATGCGAGGTAGAGGGTACTTGTTCTTTACCGTGACTTTATTCAACTCACGGTAGTCAATACACATCCTCATCGATCCGTCCTTCTTCTTCACGAACAACACCGACGCTCCCCAAGGTGAAGAACTCGGTCGGATAAAACCCTTCTCTAACAACTCTTGAAGTTGCGTCATCATCTCCTTCATCTCCGTCTGGGCCAAACGATAGGGAGCTCGGGCTATCGGAGACGCTCCCGGAGTGAGGTCAATTTGAAACTCCACTTGACGTTCCGGTGGTAATCCGGGAAGGTCTTCCGGAAAGACATCCGGATAATCCCGCACGATCCTCACGTCTTCCACCGTCTTCTTTTCCTTCTTCGCGTCCACAACGTACGCTAGATACGAAGGGTAACCCTTCGCTAGAAATTTCCGCGCTTTGAGAGAGGAAATAATGGGGTTGCGCCCCTTTCCTTTCTCCCCATAGATGACGACCACGCCGCCTTCCATCAAAGGCACTTGAATTATCTTCTTAGAACAAAAGATGTTAGCCTTGTGCCTTGACAACCAATCCATTCCTATGACCACGTCGAACCCTCCGATGGCCATAGGTAGCAAATCTACCCCAAAAGAACTCCCATTGATCTCTATGGTGCAATCACAATAACGGTCTCGGATAATTACTTGGTCTCCATTTGCTATCTCTACTACTAGTGCGTCGGAAAGGACACTAGTAGGGGTGACAAATTGTTTACAAAACACATCCGAAACAAAAGAGCAGGTAGCACCCGAATCAAATAGCACACGAGCAGGCAAGGAGTTTACTAGGAACGTACCCGAAACGACATCGGCTGTCTCCTTTGCTTCCTCGGTGGTCATCCGGAAAGCTCGACTCGGCACCCTCGGCGATTGGTTGACTCTAGCCGTCGACCCAACAGACCTGTTTTGATTAAACCCCGCCAACTTTGGACAATTTCTCCTCACGTGCCCCGGCTCTTGGCACTCAAAACATATCGTCGGATGAGTAGCGCAATCCCGAGTCACATGGCCCTTCTTGCCACACTTGGTACAACCTACCGGACCTGCGTAGGTTTTAGGAGCACACGCGCCCGAGTGTTTGGTCCTGCACCTTTGGCACCATTGATCGCTTTTACGAGAGTCGCTAGCTCTCCCGCTAACAAAAGGCTTCGACTGACGAACGGACCCAGATGGCCCTTCCCACTTTCTCTTCTCACCCGCAACACTTCTTTTTTCCTTCTCAGCCAACCTATCATCTTCCACAAGCAAGGCCTCTTCAATGACTTCTTGAAGAGTCGACCCTCCAGCATTGGGCACGTCAGTCCGCATATCGGCCGGTAGGCCAAGATGAAAGACCTTAATCTTTGATCTCTCGTCTGGGACCAGATATCCCACAAAGTTCAACTTCTCCAGAAACAGCTTGGAGTAGTCGGCCACAGACAAATTCCCTTTCTTCAGATTCCGGAACTCGGCTTCCAGTTTGTCCAACGAACGCTCGCTGCAATACTTGTCCATTATCTTTTTCTTGAAGACTGCCCAGGTCAGCTTTACTAGAACCTCGGGGGTGAGGGCGGACCGGGTGAGATTCCACCAGATCAATGCCTTTCCTTGGAGTAATTGAGAAGCAAACTTCACCCGTTGCGAGACGTCGCACTCGCTAGACTCAAAGGCCATTTCCACTTCCTTGAGCCAGTACATACACACAACCGGGTTGTCGGAACCCGCAAACTCTTTAGGGTTGCACCCCAGAAAAGCCTTGTAGGAGCATCCCTTAGCCCTCTCTCGATTCACGTTGCTCGGTTGCTCTTCGGTCACCACCACTTCAGGTCCACCACCCGACCCAACTATGATATTCTCCGCCATAGTCTCGGGTTGGTGGTGACTAGCATCTCGATCCTCTAGGAGCTTCATGAAAAACTCTTGTTGTTGGATTTGTTGTTGGGCCATGGCAAAATTCATAGCCAGCATCATGCTATCCCGAATCCTGGTCTCCATGGTCACCTCTTCCAAGATAGCATTATTCGTGTTGAGGTTCCGGCGAGGAATATGCTCGGGCCCTCCTCCCAATATTCTGGGTATAGGAATGTCATCGGAGGTTGCCCCCACCGGGGGTCGTACTGCTGCAGATTCCACCTCTGGTTGCCCCTCTGGCATGTCCGGTAATCTACTTCGAGTGTTTACCATTTAATCTGTCATGCGCGAACGAGAAATAGATTGAGAAAAGACTAAGCGAGTTGAACTCGTTGTACGTACTACTACCCTCATCAATTATCATAATAACAGTAAACCAAGCATGCTCACGTAACAATACATTCATAATAGCAGTAGCTAAGTGAAATTATGAACGAACCATACACAAGAATTCTTGTCACCACCATCACAACTTTCAATTAAAGTAATTCCGTAATCCTAATGCTCTCCCCACCTAGGATTTCTACCCCATCAATGGACAGTGAGGTCATAACGTCTAAAGCTTAAGTCTAGATATGTTAAACAATACCTAGTTCACTTAAACTAAAGCTCTGATACCAACTTGTAACACCGCAAAAAATAGGGATAACAAAAACTTTCCAAAAGAGGAGAAGTGGTATATAGATTGCCATAGCAAGATCCTCCCAAAAAGGGCAATAATACAAATAAACCTGTTTAATCACAATTGTAATTTAACGGATAAATAAACGACAACCAACTAATCTAATTTCTACATCTAGAAAATAGATTACAAAAAGGGGTGTCATCTATAAACCCAAGGCTTCTCAAAAATAATCCAAGTGCCGTATCCCCAAGCTCTCGCCCAAAGCATCTATACCTGCCTAGGAGCAGCACCGCTAACACCTGAGATACACATCGACACCAAACAAGTGTTAGGCCAAAAAGCCTAGTGAGTTGAACAAGTAAAAACATTCCAGATAATATTTACGGTTCTTATCAGCAGTTAAACAATTAATCACGTAGATGTGGAGTCAACGGGAGCGACCCATATCTCCAATCCGGTTCACCCAAAGAGGCAATGCACCTTGAAGCCACTTTCTCTGGCAACCCAAAGGCCCGACACGCACCGGGGACTACCGCTTAGGAAATTCCCCGACGGCGGAGGTCTAGGTACATGGGAGACTACCGCCTTAGGAAATTCTCCAAATGTCACCCATCTACATTCCTATAGTGAATCATAGACTTGGTTCGTCCACATAATGCTTTTAGGAGGTCTCAAGATGTGTTTCAATCCGTCAACATTTCGAATATCCACCAAGAACACACTATAACCATCCTAATCATGTAAATCCAACATACGGCATAATATCCATCCGAATACTTCGTGAGAATGTAAGGTCGCCAAAAGGCATTCCAAGAAGGAATCATCAACATACCAAGATCTACACATATAACACATGGTAACTTCCATATACATAAATCCATGGGTAAAAACCCCCAAAATACTTGAAACATTAAATATGAACATTTGAGATATGCATTGACATCAACAAGTAGAAGAGAATGATGTGTATCTATTTTTAACAAAAGATTAGTAAACTCACAATCTAGGTTTTGCACCAAAACCTAGAAAAGATGAAAACCCTAGACTTGAGAAGATGAGACTTGAAGTGGAGAGGAGTAGCTTGATGAGAATATTCACTAGATAAGCTTGGATGAAGCTTAATGCTCACTAAATGACCCTAACAACCCCAAACCCTAGGAAATAAATGAAGTAGGTGATGAAACCTTAAAAATCGTCTCCAAAAAGGTTCTCCCGTTTTGTTGCAAAGTGATAGTGAGAAATGAGGTATTAATTCTTATAAAACAACATATTGGACCACGCGGGCGATAGTGCCCGGCGATAGTGCCAATGGCACTATCGCGAGTCACAATCGCAGCCCACTCTGACCTCTCGGTACATGTTCGGCGATAGTGTCCTCCGCGATAGTGGCAAGGCACAATCGTGGGGCATAATCGCGAGCCATCCCGTACCCTCGGTACATGTTCGGTGATAGTGCCCTCCGCGATAGTGCCAAGGCACAATCGCGAGGCACAATCGCGAGCCACTCAAAACAGTCCAAAACTCAACCGAAAACGATAACGAGAACAAGGTTTGAACGATTAACGAAGGTAAATTAATTATACGACATTTAGACATAATAATGATCATGAAATGTACACCAAGACACATATTCTCACATAAACGTAATAAATGCATTTAAGAAGACAAAATACTTACCTTGCGAATTTCCGGGTGTTACAGATATCTCGTTCATTCAACCCGTCCCTGAAGTGGAACCTGAACCTGCTGAGGAAACAGAGGACACCTCCGCTGAGCAAAGTTGCTCAGTAGGCGGATAATGTGCATAACTGTGTGAACATAATATAAGTTCAAATAAAAGTTAACGTAAAACAATTGTAGTGAAACTATTCTGAACATGAATAAAAAATGTAGAAATCATTTTCTTTAAAAAGTCAACAAGTCACCCGTATTGCAATAATACGTTGTCTAATCAGATGATCAGTCCAATCAGACTTGAAATGTCAATGTCGAGCACAACACCACCTATTCCTGGTAATTAGTTTAGTTCTGGTACTTGGCTCTATCCGGTAATCGGTTCTATCCAATAACCAGTTTAGTTCTGGTATTCGGCTCTCTCCGATAATCGGTTATATCCGGTAACCAGACATTTTCTGGTATTCGGCTTTTGGATACATCCTACGTCCCCTATTTGGCTTGGCCTTAGCCTTTACGAGAACGCCATGGTCATTAATAGCCACCATGGAAGGCATCTCAACACCCATGGCCCAAGTGTTGAGTCTAATTCAAAATGAAGAAAACTCGTGTCGTTAAAAATCAATGATTCAATATATCATAAAACCACACTTCATAATAATCTAAACAACCGGAAACTAATTCGTTCAATATATCCAAATCGACTGAAAACGGATCATATCTTCAAAAATCAATTCATTCTGAAATCATGTAATTTTCGTAAAATATGAAGTCAATAATCAAAAAGTAAAACTCTTTCAACAATATGTTCGAATTAGGAATCGTATTCAAATGATTAACACAAACTCAACTTTGAAACAAAAGAAATGTTTCTTATGCAAGTACTCGAAACCATAAGGTTCGGAGCCACGTTTATCAAGATGGATGGAATTTCCGGAAAGTAATCGGTTACCCTTGGTTCAAGGAAATAGAATATCCGTACCTAAAAAGCATATGATGGAATACCACAATCGGATGCCCGTAGTGTTGATACAAGTCACACAAAGTCACCTTTACATAAAACAAGAACCAATTACTATATCTATAGTAATCAATATATTTGTTTGAGTAAACAAGTCTTAGACCCTTTTCTACTCATTATTATATCTAGAGTAGTTCTAGATAGTTTTAAGGTTGATTAGTATAAGATTCATCATATGGTACAAGCCATATGTGCACAAGGTATAAGCAACAACTGCAGTTCAAGTTCCTGCACATACCAACTTCTGTCTCTCTAAAGTTTTGATGTTTTACACATATTTAGAGGACAAATGAAACTTTTACTTATAAATGAAAGTTGTAATACTATCTCTTAGAAACCTAATTGCACAAAATTCACCTTATTTAGATCAATGACCAATTTTATATGAATTTTACAAAAACAATATGCAGTTCCCGAGTTTCAGTTGACCAGTTTTGAAAACTCGCTGTTTTGAGCCATTTAGACTCAAAATCTGTTCTTAGTGCAAACTACAAAGATGTACTATACTCTTCAAGGTTTCCAACGGTATATGTCACATCTCATTTAGACCAACTAATGATTTTATACGAACTTTTGAACACCTAACAACTTTCTGTCTCCCTTGCACAACTCCAGTTTTTAACATATTCCGAATCAAACTTCAACTAACGTACTTTGAACCATTTCTATGCATATTTTTAATATATCAATAGCCTCAAATGACTACTAAAAGTCCAAAATAAAATATACATCATCACATTACTTAGTATTCATCAACAATCTATAAGAGTTGCAACTTACATAAGAATTTAATTACATGGTTTCATCCAATCTTAATTAATCCAATTGATGAAACATTCAAATAATAATCAACATACCTTGTGTAGTTAACTCTAATGCTTCAATTTCCACCTTCAATTCTTCATAAATCTTTCATGATCTAGGTTGCATGGTCTCAACAATGGAGTTTTAGTGTTTGGGGAAGGAGAGAAGATGGAACTTAGAGAGAGAAAGAAAATGAGAATTATGATCAATAAGTTAAAATAAAAAGGTTTATATATTTTCTTAAATTTTTGACTTTGGTCTTTCATTTAAATCTTAATTACATTTCATACCTTATATGTCAATTTTCCAACAATTTAAGTCAAACCTATCTTTGGTTTTTGAACTAGTTTAGTCCCATGTATGGCCATGCATATCAAAATTAAGCCAAGGTACAAATTACTTTAACTAAGGTACAAGACCTCAATGCATGGACTATCATAACGTTTAGAAAACATGGAACATACATTCGGTTAGGACGAAATTCGGGGTATTATAAATTCGGAGTGCATTTGGGCCAAAACTGACATTGAAATAGAAAGAATGGTTCTCAACGAAAATAAGGGGAGATTTAAGAGATATGGTTGCCACTTTTTGTCCAGACCATATTAAGAAATGGGAGACTCGGAAGAAAAAAAACGGTCTGAATTATTAAACGTCTCAACCAATCAGACATAAATGGTGATTAAGTGCTTAAAATGGAAAAAACAAACAAACGAGTACTCACGTCGGAAACAACAATGCTTGTCCAGTGCCGCAAAAAAATTGAAATTCCGCAAAGGAAGACTCCAATTCTCCATAGTCTTTCTTTTATGCTATGTTTGGTAAACTAACTAATAAGCTAACTGATGACTTATAAGCTAGCTGGTAGCTGATAATCTAGCTGATGACTGATAAATTAGCTGGTAGCTGATAAGCTAACTGATGAATAAATTACATTTGGTAATAATTAGTTTATAAGCATGTAAAATGACAAAAAATAACATCTTGAAAAAAATAATCAAATACAATATTTAATAATATAATTAAAACAGTTTTATAGTAATATAATATGTTAAGTAATACAAACAAAGTAATAATAAAAAATACAAATAATATAATATGTTAATTAAAAGAATTTAAAATTTATTATCATATATATATATATATATATATATATCATAAATTTTGAATTTGTTAAAACGAATTTTAGAAAAAAGTTATACTAATTTATGATTTTAAATAACCGATACATCTAATACGAAAAAAAAAATTGAATAATAATTTTTCTAAAGTAATTAAACTAAAATATATTGATTAATATTAAAAAATAAATAATTGATACGATTAACAATAATTCTAAGTAATTAAAAATTAATATCAAAGTATAATTAAATTTAATTAATAATTAATATTAATTAAATTTTAATAATTAATATTTATTTATAATTAATAGTTAATAAATAATAATTAATATAAATGAGGGTATAATTAGAAAAAGCCACAAAAAATTCTCATAAGTTACTCCAGTGTAAGCTTATAAACTAACATATAAGCTAGCTTATGTGCATCCAAACATGTACCCAAAAAATAAATTAGCTAATAAATTGATTTATAAGCTATCTTATTTTTGCTAAATGATGCCTTAGAATGGAGGGTATGCTTTGAAGCCATTGAAGTAGGATCAAACGAGATTCTTTAGCATCTCAATTTTATGATATCTCTTTTAAATAAATGCTTCTTAGGTGGTGTCCGGAATTGCTTATTTATATAGAGAAGTTGAAAAGCTTAAATTACATGAGAAGATTTTACAAGAATATATAGTACATCTACATAGGCTTACAAAGGAAAGGAGAATATTTACTGCCCTAATATACAGGAAATTAGCTAGACAATTGATGCTAATTATCTCTTATATCTTTAACATGCCCCCGCAAGATGGACGACCTTTGGGAAAGACCAATCTTGGAAAATAAACCCTCAAAAGATTTTCGAGGTAGAGGTTTGGTAAGAGCGTCGACTAGTTGATCACTACCAAATATGTGTTGAATTCGTAGTGTACCTTGTTGTACTTGCCCCCGTACAAAGTGAAAATCAAGAGCAAGATGTTTCATTCTTGAATGAAAGATCGGATTAGCTGCGTATTGAGTGACACTTAAATTATCGCAATAAATATTGGGTTGTTGATCCAGTGTAAGACCCAACTCAAGGATAAGAGACCGTAACCAAAGTAACTCAGCAGTAGTGGATGCGACAGCTCAAAATTCAGCTTCAGTAGACGAACGGGATAGGCCTCTTTGTTTCTTTGAACTCCATGACAATGGATTTCGACCAAGATAAACAATATACCCGGTTGTTGATACATAGTTATCACGATCTCCACCCCAATCTGCATCACTATATGCATATAATATTACCGGTGAATCTCGATGGAGAATAATTCCATGGTTAGACGTGCCATTTAGGTACCGAAGCAACCGTTTTAGGGTAGCCAAATGCACATCCGTTGGACGATGCATGAATTGAGATAAACGATTGACTGAAAAGGCAACATCCGGATGAGTAAGAGACAAGTACTGTAGACTTCCTACAAGAGCTCTATATTAAGTTGGGTTTGACAAGGGTGTGCCGTCATTGAGAGTGAGTGGAGGATAAGTAACCATTGGCGTAGGAACAGGTTTAGCATCTGTCATACCGACTCTCTGTAAGAGATCTGTGATATATTTCTTTTGGTTTAGAAATAAACCTTTTGGGTGAGGACAAACCTCCACCCCAAGAAAGTAAGACAACTCACCAAGGTCTTTTAAGGAGAAACGAGAAGCAAGGGTTGTAATGAAGGTTTTAAGTGTTGCGGTAGAGGGGACAGTGATGATTATGTCATCGACATATACCAAGAGATAGAAGGTAGTGTTGTGGTGGCGGTAAAGAAAAAGGAAGGGATCTGCGATGGAGTTTTGGAACCCATATGAGAGAAGAAAACTACGAAGCTCCCGATACCAAGCTCTCGGAGCTTGCTTGAGGCCGTAAATGGCTTTTCGGAGTTTACACACGTGATTAGGGTAGTCTTTGTCAATGAAGCCAGGAGGTTGTGACATATAAACATCCTCATCGAGTGTACCTTGTAGAAAGGCATTGTTTATGTCAAGTTGACGTATAGACCATCCATTGGTAATGGCTAGAGACAACATGAGTCTGACAGTAGTGGGTTTGATAACCGGACTGAAAGTTTCAGAGTAGTCGATACCAGGACGTTGGTGGAATCCTTTGGCGACAAGGCGGACTTTATATCGCTCAATGGATCCGTCAGGTTTGTATTTTATACGGTATACCCATTTACATCCAACTAGGTTTTGAGTGGATTCAGACGGGACTAAATTCCAAGTGAGATTTCGAGTGAGAGCATTATGTTCTTCTATCATGGCAGTACGCCATTGGGGATCTTTAAGGGCTTGGGTGATTGTGTGCGGTTCGGTGGGTTGAGGGTGAACATTAGTAAGGTGGGCAAATTTGGGGTTGGGTTTGGTGATATTATTTTGAAGTCTGGTGACAATGGTTCGAGTGGGGGGAGGGGGTGGTGGAGGAGGAGGGGAAGGAGCTGGAGAAGAAGGAAAAATGGGATTTGGTGGTATGGAAACATTAGAAGGTGGTAAAGAAATGATAGGTTGTGATGGTGGAGATATTGGTGAAGTGGATGGTTTTGGTTCCTGTTGTAGAATTGGAATGGTGAAAGTACACCATTCATCACTTGAGATAGTTGGTGTGGGTGCATGAGAAGGACAAAGCTCAAGATAAGGAAATACATGTTCAACGAATTTAACATGACGAGAGGTATAGATACGGTTTGTGGATAGATGTAGGCAATAATAAGCACTTTGTGAGGGCGAGTAACCCACGAAGATGCAAGGCAAAGAACGAGAGTTGAGTTTGTGAGATGAGTAGGGACGAAGCCATGGGTAACATAAACACCCAAAATTTCAAAGTTTATGGTAATTTGGTGGAGTGTCAAATAATTTTAGGAAGGGTGACATATTTTGGAGAGTTGGTGTTGGCAAGCGATTTATTAAGTATGTGGCAGTAGCAAAGGCATGTGGCCAATTAGTAAGAGGAAGATTGAAATGAGATAAGAGGGAAAGACCGGTCTCAACAATGTGTCGATGCCGGCGTTCTGCAAATCCGTTGTGTTCGGGTGTATGTGGCGGAGATGTGAGATGAGATATTCCATTGGATGTGAGATAAGGAGTGAGTTTTTCATACTCTCCCCCGTTGTCCGACAAAACTTGGATTATAGGTCGATTAAAATATTTTTCAACAAGAGCTCGAAACCGTAAGAATGTGGCATATGTATCAGATTTGCGTTTGAGAGGGTATAACCAAATATACTTCGTAAAATGATCTACAAAAATTACATAGTATTTGTAATTATCGTAAGATAATACAGGAGAGGTCCAAACATCAGTAAAAATTAAATGAAGAGGTGCATGAGAGAAGATAGTAGAGGTAGAGAAAGGCAACCTGTGACTTTTATTAATGTTGAAGGAATTACAATTAGACATGGAAAAATCAGGAATAGATAAAAAAAATTAGGAATTTAAAGTCCTAAGAATTGAGAGAGAAGGATGCCCAAGTCGGTGATGCCAATCGTGTATGGGCGGTTTTAGGCTTGTGAAGTGTGACACCCTAAAATTTGGTAAGAGCAACTAATTAAAATTTCGATATTACATCAAGTAAAAGATAAATCTTCAAAATAAAATTCTCTACTTGACCTCAACAAATATAAACTCCAGTCTTATACAAGGACCAGACCAAGTCGGGTGTTACTTAATCCCAACTACAAGCTGCTCTTCCCGTAACAAATGCGAAAGACTTTACTAAGGTAACCACTTCTCGAGCACAGTACTGGCACTCCTCTCTGCATAGTGTCACTAGAGCTATTACCAACCGGAACCTGTTGCACATGCCGACAAATAAAAAGGTTAGGCTAACGCCTAGCGAGTTCAAGAGGTTTCCACATGAATAAGATATTTTTGAAAAGAGGTAATGAAGTTTAAATCATAATCTTTCAAGATGATATGCTTTGAACATGAAAATGACTCCTTTCCAATAATATGTATTTTAGGCAAAGAAACACCAATATAAACGTTTTCAAATCCAACTACTTCAAGGACAAGGTCCCAACATATAACGTCTTTCGTAAAACTAATTTCAACGCAAACTCACTCAAAACGTGAATAGAAATTAAACTCTCCATTTACGAAAATGCGGTTAAACTCTATATACAGAAACACCCAAAACACGGGTGGGACATAATACTCAACCCATACATCATGGATAAAAATCCATTTATACAAAACGTCACCGAAAACTAGGATAATAAAACTCAATACCCAAAGTAACACTTTTCAGTGACGGGGGAGACCCGATTCCATAAAATGTGACGGTACACAAAGTAAGCCCATTTTATGTTGTTAAGACTAGTCATATAAACAGAAGTACACGCAAGGATGTCAGGCTCAGTGGCTTTAAACGTACACCCACGGGATATCAACTTCAACCGCGAAAGGTCCTTACGTTGAGTCCCTCATCCAATATCGTAATACTTAACACGTAGGACTTATAGCCCAATTTAATGCCTAAACGTGCCTCAATGTGGAAAACTATCGTTCCATCATTGGACGTAATGATTCCAAGCGCAAGGAATGCCAGGCTCAGTGGCTTTAAACGTACACCCACGGGATATCAACTTCAACCATAAAAGGTCCTTACGTTGAGTCCCTCATCCAATATCGCAACCAAAGCTCGAAGTCGAGTTATCAAAACTGGACAAATGTCCTAAAACCCAATCATAATAAGATACCGAGCCACAGACTCAAACAACCAAATGACTCATTGTCAAAGGAAATAAAATGCAATAAAACGCACTCGACCAACATTTATGAAAACACGTGCTCCAAAATACACGACCAACTCCAACACAGCTTAGAACAAGATAGATCATTTCCCAAACAAGATTATACCATAGATACGTGCCCAATTGCTCGTAATTTACTGTTTGAAATACTAAAAATGCATCTTTTCCCCAAAACAAAGTTTTGAAGTTTCCAAAATGATTCACAAGGTCGGAAATGACCAAAACCCAAGGACTCATCCATTGTTGTTTTCAAACCTCTCATAACCCAAATTATGCCTATTTCCAACCAACACAGAAATGCATTTTACTAAATAATCTTCATGCATGAAATGAAATAATAACACACTATAGTTTATGACTTATTTATCAAAATGCCCAAAAGTCCCAAATGTGGGTGTTTTACAAAGTTTAATAAGCTAGACACTTCAAATAGTCAAAAGTTACCAAATAACTCAACAGTTGATAATTTCATGTAAAACACATAAATGCTTTAATATAGACATTTTGGCATGTACAACGTTTTCACAAATCAACTTGAACTCACCTCACTAGGTTAAGTTAAATCTAGGTTCCAAATCCAACCTTTAGCCTCCAATAGTGTAGATCCCTTCATTTTCAAGTCATCACCAACAATAAGCTAGGGTTTCCAAATAACCCATTTCCTCAACTCTAGAAATAAATCAACAAGAAGTAAAAACTTTAGATCTATAAAGATCCTTACACTAAAGCTTGGAATAAACAAGATCCTTACCTCAACGAAACTTGGAGTCCTACAAACACGTTTCTCCCATGAAATCTTCACCCTTTCCACAACCGAGCCTCAAGCCACCAAGCCTTTGATTTCTTTATTGTAGATCCACACCAAATAGCCCCAAAAACTGGTACTCAAGCTCCCTCCATCGTTCCAAGGAAGAGGGAATTGGAGAGGAGAAGATGAATGAGAGAAAACCCTAAAAATGGGGCTTTAAATCGACCAGATGGTCTCCCGCGGACTTGGCCGCGACCTTGAAGTCGCGGGCCAAGCCGCGCGTGCTACATAGTTGCACACGACAGTGAGTTGCGCGGGTTTAGCCGCGACTTTGAGGCCGCGGGCTAAGCTGCGTGTCTCTGGTGCTCTTCTCACCTTTCGTGCTAAACCGTTCCCCGATCGTTTCTCTCGGTTGATCGCTGACTCATTTCCTTAGCTGATCATAAACTGTTCTTTATGAAATTACGGGTGTTACATGAAGGCTTGAGGAGGGCTTGGTTTCCACTCATACATTCCATCTTTAGTTGGACCCTGAAGGAGTATCGTTCCGTTCGAAAGCTCTTTGACACGAAAAAGAAAAGGTAAGAACTCAATACTTGTGTTGTTGTCTTGACAGAACTTAGAAATAGACAATATGTTTCGAGAGATTGAAGGAACATGCAAAACATTAGAGAACGTAATGATTTTAGAAGAGGTAGTGAGAGAAAAAGAACCGGTGTTATTGATCGGAAGTGTTGAGCCATCGCCTATCATGAGTTCCTCGGTACCATCATATGGAGCATGAAATGAGAGATTGTTGATGTCGTTGGTAACATGGTGTGATGCACCACTGTCCAAAAGCCATGTATTTGGAGATGAAAATTTTGCGGTTGCCATGTTATTTTGGGGTGCATAAGGAAGAGATTGGTAACCTTGTGTTGTACGGTGATGAGGGAACTGGGTATTGGGGAATTTCCCTTTTGAAGACTTGACATTGATGAAGGGAATGGCCTTGAGCCCTACACCATTGACACTTACCAAGATACGGACGTTGTGGCCGAACATGTGCTTGATTTCGAGGAAGTGGCAGCAGTGGTGGGGTTGAAGAAGACCATTGTTGCTTTCCACGATTGTTGTTGATGTTGGAACGGAATTGAGAAGCAAGTACAGTTGTAGGAAAAGGAGTGGAGATGGTGTTTTTGGTGGCAAGTTCCCTTGTTATTAACTTTTCATGAAGTTCTTCAAAAGAAATCGGCGTATCACGAGCATTGACGGCGTCAATTACAGGTTTGTAGGTCTCGTAATCAAGGCCTTGGAGAACCTTTTCAACTATATCTTCATGATCCATAGGTTTACCTATCGAAGCCAAACGATCGATACACGTTTTGATGGCCTGCATATATTTCGAGATGGTTTGGAAATACTGGCGAGATGGTCTTTGATTTGTTTCAGATGACCTCGTGACGGGTTGGCATAGGTTTTGGCTAGGATGGTCCAGGCTTCATGAGCAGTGCTGGTCTGAGAGACAAGGGGTACCAAGTTTTAAGAGAGAGTGCCAACAAGTGCATCAAATACTAGTCGATCTTGACGAA
The DNA here is from genome assembly GCA_954870635.1 of Arctium minus. Lineage (NCBI taxonomy): Eukaryota > Viridiplantae > Streptophyta > Magnoliopsida > Asterales > Asteraceae > Arctium > Arctium minus. The sequence goes on from OX941081.1 coordinate 153,119,734, forward strand.
ACCAAGTAAGGGCAGTGGGGTTCGGTGTGTTTTTATCGTCCATGGTGAGGATGGTTGGTGGAGAAGGGTGAGTTCCATCTACAAATTTGTACAGGTCGTAACCAAGAATAGTTGCTTGAATCTGAGTTTTCCATGCAATGTAATTTGTAGGTGTAAGTTTGATTGAGTTTTGAAGTTGAATGAGGGTAAAGGGTTTAGTTGGTTCATTGTTGTTGGGAATAACAGCCTGATCAACAACCATGGTTTGGGAGGACTTCACGAAAGGAGAAAAAAAGGAGGAGAGGAAGAAGTATGATGGATCAAAGCTCTGATACCATATAGAGAAGTTGAAAAGCTTAAATTACATGAGAAGATTTTACAAGAATATATAGTACATCTACATAGGCTAACAAAGGAAAAGAGAATATTTACTGCCCTAATATACAGGAAATTAGCTAGACAATTGATGCTAATTGATGCTAATTATCTCTTATATCTTCAACAATTTAAACTCTTTATTGACTTATTGTGTTTTGTCACTGCTAATAAGCTATTTCTAGTATCTGGATTAGAAAAAAAATGCTTATAGTTTTTCCGCACCGCTAATAAGGAGTTTTTAATAATATAAAAGGAGTTTTTAATAATTTGTACATACTGACTTATCAACTTATTTGAAACAACTTATGATTTTTTTGGTTATTTTACATGTATAAGTAATCCCAAACACTTCTAAATAACAACTTATTAGCTTATTGCGTTTTAGTATCACAATAAATTAATTCAAATGCTTTTTATAAAACACTCCTTTTTATTAAGGGTGAGCAAAGGCGGGTACCCGCCTAAAATTCCCGGAACCGGAACCGGCGGTTCCTGGAATGAAGGAACCAGAACCGGAACAGGTTACACCGGTTCTTTATATTTGGGAACTAGAACCGGGTACCCACTATCTAATTTTTAATTTTTTTATCATTTATATTATAAAAGGGTAAATATTATTTATATTACAAAATCCAAACGTAAAGAAATAAATACCACAAACGTGAAAACTAATAAGATAAAAACTAAAAACTAATAAATACTACAAATGATGCTTACAAAACAAATAAATATTACACACGGTGCTTACAAAACAAATAAATACTACAAATGATGCTTCTAAAATATTTCACGTCATTAAAATTAGTTGATGCTAATAAATACTACAAACGATACTTCACTAAAAGGTGGTTTATTAAATTTTTATAAATAAATAAAATATATTTTATTAAAAAAATAGCGGGTACCCGCCGGTTCCGATTCTGGGTACCCAGCACGACCGGGTACCCGGTCCCGACGGGTACCCAGCGGGTAACGGTTCCAAAAAAATGAGAACTGGAACCGGAACCAGTCCCGATCAGTTCCATATTTTAGGAACTTGAACCAATCACATCGATTCCGGTTTTGGAACCGGCAGTTCCAAAGCGGTTCCGGTTCCAAAAGTGGGTACCCGCTTCCGATGCTCAACCTTACTTTTTATAACCATATAAGTTGATAAACTATTTTAACAAAAATAAATAAGTTGTCTTAAATAAGAAATCCAAACACCCCCTTAATCAACTACAATAATGCTCTGTTTGATCCATGCTTAAATCGCCATACTCTACGTTTTGTGTAGTTTTGAAGGATGAACAATCCAACTCCATTTCTGTGATAGATGCTGTTTTCTTGAAAAAAAATGATGCTACTTTTGTTTGATTTGAATCTCAGATTCTAAAGAACACTGTGTTTCATCTTCCAAACATATGGAAAGAATGAAACAAATTGAATAGAGAAAAGAAAAATGGACCCATCCACAATTTGGGGGGAAAAACAACATTGAAATCATAATCCTACACAAACTAAACAATCTTGAATATGTTGATGATGATATCCATCAACAGGTGGGCAAATCTTGTGGTGGTTGCTCTAATGTCTGCAGATTTCCAACCCCATTATCTACTACGAACACCATCGCCAAACCCCACCCAATGTGGACATCTAAGTGGCAATGCATAATCCACGTACCTGAAAAACATAAACAAAATTCATCAAGATTTCTTGGAAATATTGCACGCCAAGTGTTCGATCATATGCCTTTTTTTTACCTGGATTATCTGCAACGAATCTAATCACGGCCCATCCGTTCACCGGCAAACTGACTGTATTTCTTTGAGGTGGATCCACAAGATTGAATTTAGCAGTGTCGGTTTTCGGGTTGAAGTTCCCGAATCCTTCTGCAACTACGTAGAAATCGTATCCATGAAGATGGATCGGATGGTTCTCCGCGGTAAAGATACCGGTTCCCTGCAAAACTATCTGCACGTTTGCTCCGTAATTCAACCGATACACCTTGGTTCCACGGATTGGTTGCCAAAGAGACGTGCTTACGTTACCGGTGTAATCGAAGGTCACTGGAGGCTTTCCCGGAAAATCGGTGGTGAAAACTCCCGGGATCCCTTGGTGATGTGCTTGCAGCAAGGAGAAGTTGGAGGGGAGCACGAACGATACGTTGTTCATGCTGGCGGTGAACCGAGTTCCGTTTGGAGCCTGACAGCTTTTCGGATTGGCTTTGGGTGGGCATTGGTTGATTCCAAGGCCCGCGGTGATGAACAGATTCTCGTCGATCTCGGTCGGGACAACGGGTGTGTCCCGGCTCCGGAAGCTGGTGGTGAAGGCGGTGGCGGTTTTCGTGTCGTTAAAAGCCGGGAGGGTCGGCATGATCGGCTTCGAAGAGGTGCCGTTTATTGCTTCGTATTGCAAGATCGCAGTGGTGGTGGTGTTGTCAAATGGTGCACCTTGTGCAGTCGCATAAGCCCGTGCAGCAATGTAGTATCGAGCTGGTGGCTGATCGCCTTTTATGAGGACGTCCGTGGTTTGACCTGGTCCAAGCATGAGGACGTCCGTGGTGAAGGGTTTCACATATGAAGCATCAGCTCCCACAACTGTGAATTTGTGGTTGGCGATAGTGAAGAATAGCTGTTGGTTCAATGCCGCATTGATCACCCGAATGAGGTTCGTTTCTCCTGAACTCACCGGAACCACGACCGTATCTACATCCGAAATTAAAAACATCGTATCAATTTCTTGACAAAATCAAAATAGCATATCAAGATTGATAGAAATAAACCTTTTTTGGAACAGTTATAAAGATCACCGGGTTGACCGTTGATCGTATATGCATCAGAAACATTCGGAGCTGCTCCGGTTCTTGTGGCTTCCCTTATGACATCGATAGGATTCGCGTCCCACCATTCACCTGATCATCATCACCATCATGTGATTTTAGCTTCAATTTTGAAAACATTAGATTTCGATTTTAAGTTTTTTAAGTTGCATACCAAGAAGAATGACCGAATCAGAGTTTGGTTTAGCGAACGGAAATGATTCTCCTTCTCTTGGGCGAATGATAATAGCACCGTAAACAGTCGCTCTAACCCACGAACTATGTGCATGCCACCATAACGTTCCTTCTTGTCCTGAAATCGTAAACCTATACGTATAACTCCCTCCTGGTCTAATCGGACATTGAGTGATGAATTCGGGTCCATCAGCCCATGCTGTTCTCACTTGTCTAACACCATGCCTGAAAATTTCAACAAAACCCACATCTTAGTCAAGCCATTTAACCAAATATTCATAATGAATATATGTATATTCGCTATGAATATATGTATATTCAATGCCTTTCTAATAGAAAGTTTCTACATGCTATTTGGAGCTATAGGTTCATTATGAATTTTCATGTATATTCATTATGAATTTTCATTTTCCATATACGTATACATATGTATTTCGGCCATACCAGTGAATGGTGACATTATATCTAGCTCTGTTGACAACCTTTATCACTAAACTATCGCCATTGCTAACTTCCAACGTCGGGCCTGGAAACTGACCATTAACCGTGATCGAATTATGGGTTTTGCACAATCGATTCACCTTCGTCTCATGAACCTATTCACATGACAAATAGTTAGTATCATTACATATCTAGCAACTCATGTTCAAGATTTCAGGAAAGAACACATACAACAAAGCCATGGAAGTGAGTTTTGGCATTTGCCAAATTTGCTACAGTTGAAAAGAAGAGCAAAAAGGTGAAGAAGGTGGTGGTGGTGGTGGAGTTAGCCATTGTGAATGGATTGGTGGTGAGATGAGTTTTGAGAATGAAATATGGATGGTGGTAGGCTTTTATATAGAGAAGGAGAATGGTGGTTGTTTTGAGGTAGGCAAAGTAGGTTTGTGGTTCAAAGTACAGGACCAAGTTGGTGCACCAATGACCTACACCAATTTCAATCATCAATGCTTAATTGCTTCACAAGTCTCCATTTCTCTGTTTTCAAGTTCTACATGCAACAAATTGAGGCTAATCACCTTTTGTAACTGCAACTAGTTGACCATTTACCAACTTTACTTTACTTCACTACATATTTCTTTTTCTTTTCCTTTTTCTACGTTCTTATTTCTATATACCACTTTACGGGGCTTAATCATTTGAAAACTTAAAATTTGTGAAATCTGTGAAAACTTTTATGTCACATCTAAGGTTAGTATTTAATGTATTGATGAAACATATATTTGTTTCACTGTGTGTTTGCTTTATATGTATTTGGTGCACAATATGAAACTTCTTTACATGTAACTTTTGTTTCACAAACGGGTTAAAAATGTTCACATTTTGAAACACATGTATGTTATTCAATATTCTAAATGCTATTCTTAGATGGAAAAAAAAATCATGTGAAATTGTACATGTTGCACTAGTTCTCAAGGTTATCACAATCTCATGGTTTCTCAAAAGAAGACTCCCTACTACTTTAATACAAAGATTTAATTTAATCGCCTACAAATTAAATTCTCGCAATTTATATCTTTTTCATTCGATTAACGTGTTTTTACGTTATAAAGCTTCAGGTTCAAACTCTGTAAGACACCGTGATTGGGGGACCAGTATAATGAAGGGGTTTTAGAGGGAAGCACAAACCCTTTTTTATACAACATATATGGAAACTCTGTGATCAATTAAAGTGCGAGGGAATTACTATTTTTGAATATTATATTTGATACTCCAATATAGAATAATTGTAATATTTGTAAAAATCGTCAAATAACACGCAAAGTAGCTTGACTCGACTCTTTTCTTCGTTAGTGTAATTTTAATACGCAAAGTACCTAGACTCTTTTGGAGTGAAAATGACGTCGTTTATGTCATCTTGGAGATGATCTCGTAAGATTAGCAAACTATATCTAGGTTAACCTTGATAGGCAAGGTTTGATGTACATGATTCTAAAGCTGAAATCTTTAGTTAGCTTGAAATATTATTAATCTTAGATCCACAAAATTCTTATATTTTAATGTGTATTTGTTGTGAGACTGTTAAACTTTTAACTGATTATAACTCTAATCAAACATTGCATATTTTGAATCGGGCAAATTGCACCAAAGCAGAATAAACTTCATTCTTATTTTGTGGAATCAACTTTGAAAAATCTCGATTTTGTATAACCAACTTTCAAAAAAATTATTTTGAAAAACCAATTCTCGAAACTTCATATTTTAACAATCAAAACTAAACCAACTTTATTTGTTTATTCAATTATGATAAATATAAATATGGTCACAAGATCATATAAATAAGAAGTTTTAACATACAAATTAGATGTTTTAAAAGTTAGTTTTAAAATATAAACATATACAAAGTTGGTGTCATTTTGGGTCCTTTTCTTACATCACAAGATTCTTAATTCTTTTTTTAGATGTTGATTTACTGCAATTATTAATTTCTTAATCTAAAAAGAATATATAATTTGACAAAGAAAACATTTGGCCTTCACGATAGAGATCATATCACTCATACTTAAATGTTACAACATGATAAAAATGAAAAACAGTAATGGTTTAACCAAAAAATATAACAGACGTTTATAACAAAATCTCTATCAATTAATTATAAGACGAAAAAACAAAAAGATTTCTAAGTATATAAAAAATTGGTGGATACGTGCGTTTGATGGGATTGGGATGATATTGCCAAAAAAAAAAGTCGTTAACCAATTTGGTGAGAATCTTGTTGGATTGTTTCAACAACAAATTAGTTAGTGATGTTCAATTCCAAGTTGACAACGATGGTTTTAGCATCAATTTTTATATCAAATTTCCGTAACTGGATGACATTATAGATAAATAAAACTGTATTAACATAGTTAAATATCTAGATGATTATTATAAATAAAATTGTATTAAAAAACATATTTAAATGTTTATAGTTTGAAAAATAAATGTTACATGATTTATAGTTTATAATATTTTTTATTTTGATAGACGTAGCTTCAAAACACGAGGATTAGATATTAGAATGAACATTTTTTGAAATATATATTTAAATGTGTCTTTTATAACATGTCGCTAAAATATGAATTAGATAAACGAAAGTATGCTTATATATATTTTAATGCAATTTGTTCAATAAATTAGGTCGTTTTCTAAATTATTGTTGTAGTAGTTTTGTAAGTATGTATTATAGTAGTAATATTTTTTTTACATCATAGAAAGAAATTCCACATGCATGGATCATAATTTTCCAATATATATATATGTTCAAATGAGAACTGTTAAATGTGTGAGAAATAGAGAAGAGATCATATCCTTTCATCTGATCAACATTTACGGCTTTAACTGTAAAGCACCAGATAATTCAATCGCATGGTATGCGGAGATAGAAGGGTAGTCTCGTAACTTTTACAAATAAGCGGCAAACAGGTTCATATGTAAACCCATGTGATTCACATACGAACTATCTGTGCATATATGAACCCGTGTGATTAGTTATGATTCACATATGAACTATTTAACTAATCATACGGTTCATATGCGAATCAATTAAATAGTTCATATGTGAATCACAAGGGTTCACATATGAACCTGTTTGCCACCTATTTTATATTTTAACTATAGTCAATCACATATGATACACATGTGATACTAGGGGTGTTCAAAAAAACCGTTAGACCGCTTAAACCGGTCGAACCAAGTCAAATCGGACCGTTTTTGGCGGTTTGAGCAGTCTGGCGGTCCGGTCCGGTCTGAAAAATAGCCAAACAGCTCGGTACGGTCTGGTCTGCGGTTTGAACAGAACCGACCGCCAAAAATAAACACGTTTTAATCATATTTAGTTTTCTTGTCGTAGGCTCAAGTTTTATGGCTCATTTAGAAAAAAGTTTGTCAAAAAATTATGTCTTTAGTTTTCATTTTCTGATTTCTCAATTGATTGTGTTATCTAAATTGACAAAGTTCTAAAATCCGTTAAAAATTCAAATCTAAATCCAAATTTTCTTTCGACTTTCTCAATATTTGTCCAAACAACCATTGTTAGTGGACTTGTTTAACTTTTTTTTAAACTTGCTCAATGTTTTTTTGAAATTTAGTATATAAACTTCTTTTATAATTCGATATACTATTTTCTAATAATGTTATATTGGTAGAAATTTTATTTTGGATATAAAATTTATGTTTTTTTAGTTTAAAGTCCATAAAAGGCCTAAACCACCTAAACCAGTCAGACTAAACCGTCTTTTTGTGGTCTGCTTTGACCGGTTTGGTTACTTGTTACCAAACCGCTCGATCTGAAAATTTACTAAACCGTCATTTGTGGTTTGGTTTGTGGTTTGGGGGGTTAAACCGTCCAAACCGGACCGCGAACACCCCTATGTGATACTAAATCAGAGACGCGAACGACCTTTGATACGACCTAGGTTGCGCCAAGTCGCACATTCCCCTCCACGTGTTCTATCACATGTAATAAATGTATTCTCGATATATACTATATAATCCATCACATTTGATACTAAATCAGAGATGCAAACGACCTTTGATGCAACCTAAGTCGTGGGCCAATTAGTCGTCCATACACCACCAGGTCCCTCATGTGTATTATTACATGCTATAAGGGATTCTCGCGTTTTTGTAAAATAGAAGTGTTTTCGTTTGAACCCTCGCCTATATATATATGTATATATTATAACAAAAAAAATTATATTTATAGACAGAAGTTCAAGGGAAATCCTCAAATAAATGAAAAACTAAAAAACACCTTATCAACCGTTAGATTAGATGATCTGATGGATGTGATTAAGCAGACGGTTACAACAATATTTTTTAAATTAAAAAAACCTCCACCCCCTATTTTTTATTCGAAAAAATACGAAAAATGAACAAAATTCGAGCGAAATAAATTACACCAAATAAACGATCATATTTTTCTCGTTAATTTGATATCCATATTCATATACTTTTTAATTCGTTTTTTCGTGGTTTTTCGGTTTTCCATTTATTTAGAATTTTCTCCTGAACCTGACCCTTTATTTATATCAGCATAAATTTTTTTACAGATGATTTAACCTTTTTTTTTACCCCTTGGATAATTTTTTACTTAGGAAACCCGATGTCAGATACGTTGTCAATTCCATCTTTAAAATCGATTTAAGATCTATCAACTTTCCTATTTTGCAAGTAAAAGTTGGCAAATCAAACCACCGTCACTTGCTATTAAATTATGCAACAACTCATTTCTCAAAACTGTATTCGTTTATTTGTTTTGATGATAATATATTTACTTTATCGTATATCTTAATGAAAAAACCATATCGTTAATTTAGTTTCTTGATATGACAAAGATACTATATATATATATATATATATATATATATATTGAAACGAACAAAGATACTATATATATAAACACCAGTACTTTATCACAAAGTGGCTTTTTAATGGCCACAAAAACCTTTTCTTTGATATAAATAACACTTTAGTCGGATCCATTTCATGTGATAAACATGTTGGTTGTGGTTCGATAGTAAGTTTCTCATAGTAAACACATTTAACCACAAATTCATGTTGGGTAGAATCCTTCTTGTCACACAGTGTCATAATTACAGTTTCAAAATGATATTTCTTGTGCATTTAAAATTTACATAAAAAAGATACAAGGAAATCACCGACATATACATACACATGTATGCATGTATTGGCACATACTAGTACTAGCAATATAAAGATGGAAAATTTAATGAATCGGTTTTATTTGAAAACTTTTTTTTACGAAATAGAGTTAGACAGGACAATAATAGATCAGTTGGTAACATCAGTAGATTTGAATAAACATCTACATTAGTACAACAATGATCGAACATATGAATCTAACGTCAACATAATCCTTTTCATGATATATTTTTATATCATATTCCCCTCAATCACCCACCACCATCCATTAAACACCAACAACCATCAACACCAGCCACCAACAATGTCCTAGTTTCCCCTTCAACAAAAGAAAATAGAAATAAAAAACACAAACAAGTAATCAAAACTGACACACATATTGAAATCAAATAAGTTTATAGGATGCTTCCGGGCGTTGCAACAAGTTTTTTAGAATGTTTTAGCTCGGACGTTGCAACAAGTTTTTTAGAATGTTTTAGTTATTTTATAGGATACTATTTGAAAATTTATCTTATAAAAACAAGTGTTGTATAAAATGATTTGTTCATAGGACACTTCTCAAAGATGTATAATAAAATAGTTAATATGATGTTTTGTATTAAAAGTGTCATAAATAACTTATTAAGACGTCCAAAAACATCTTATAAACTTGTTACAATACTTTTAGATATGGTATTTTATTATTTATTTCTATAAACTTAAGTCCTATAAAGCGATTTATTGGGACACCTAGAAAGTGTTGGTACAGATCTCGTTTTGTTGTATTAAGATGAAAACAGAAGACCACATTAGAATATACAAAGAACTTGGGTTTATTCTTTTTCTCTTTCATTGTTGTATTTCTGGAGTTATTTGAGGGTTGCTTTGATATGGTGTGTTTGTGCAACATGAAAGGAAGTCATTGCTTCATTTCAGTTTTAATTTATTGAAAGATCTAAAAACACTCAGATTTGGTGTGTGAAAGGGGGAGGGGAACTGGGAATAGTGTGCGTGCAAGGAGAATGAGCGTCGAAATGGTATGCATGCAAGGAGAAATGATATGTGTGCAAGAAGAAAGGGATGCCGAAAATGTTTTTTGACTATTAAAAAACCTAGATAAGGGGGGAGGCCGAAGTTGTAAAAGGGTGGGAGAATGGGATGAGTAAGTGACGAAACGAAGAACCCATGGTGTTAGGTTGATTGTTCGTAGGGAAACTTTTTGTGATATAATGACGTGAATGTATAAAGTTTCAGTTATTAAATATTGTAATTGATATACTTTATTTCGAACTATTCTTATACAAATGCTACATCTAAAATTTTATTAATTAAAGTTTTTAAATAATATGATGTTTAAGCGTGAAATTGACATCATAAAAATAATATAGAAAAAAGCAAATTTCGTAACCTGTGAAAAATCCCCGATTCCCTAGTAGGGATGGGGAGAGAATCTTGTTTCCGGTGTTCCTACCCCGTTGCCATATCTACCGACCAGGTCTACGATTGGATACGTAATATAATAATAATTGTTGGATCACCAATGATTTGTTGATGACCCTCCAGTTAACTTCCTCTTTGTTTCTTTTCATTTGATTTCTTAAACTTGTAATGGTGTTTTTGTAATAGTTTGGTTAATACTTAATTTGTTTGGCAAATCGAAGACTAGCCGATATCAAGAGAAATTGCATCTACAGATGTAGATCAAAAGATGCACTACCCAAACTTATACCAAGTTACCTATATCGATCTACAATAAATCGGACAATCCTCTATCTTTCGGCAGAACTGTTTGATTTACCTGCAGGAATTTTCTGATCAAATCTCACCAATCTTGTACTTGATAGGGACATTCTCTAAAAAACCTGAAGAATCATGTTCGTCCTAATGTGCTTTTGATGTGACCTCTCATAAGTTGTCAGATACATGTTCCCATGACGAGTCACTTTCTCATGTACGATGATATCTTTTAAACAAGCTTTCAAATAAATATCTCGTTGTTGGCATACCGAAGATATATTTTGTCAAAGAGAAACTATGTGCAGCTTGTGAGAAAGGAAAGTTGACAAAGTCATCCTTCAAGTCTAAACAATGTTTTTCCCTCGCTCACCCTCTTCAAAGGTACATCTTACTGATTGTTGATGAATTTTATCGTTACTCCTGGATTTCTTTTCTCAGGTACAAGAGTGATATTATTGAAGAGATCATCAAATTCATCATGAAGTCGGGAGTGTTGAATGGGCAACTCGTAAGGTCGGTGAGAAGTGACAATGTTATTGAATTCATAAATAGTACATTAGAAGATTTCTTTAATGAGAAAGGAATTTCTCAAAACTTCTCTACTGTTCGTACTCCTCAACAAAACACAGTAGTTGAAAGGAAGAACCAAACTCTGTGTGAAGTTTCCCGATCTATGCTCAGTGAATCAATTATGCACACATACGTCTAGGCCGAAGCCATCAACACTGTGTGCTTCACTTAACCTCGGCCAGTGATAGTGAAAAGATACAACAAGACAACCTATTAAGTATTTTATGCCCTAAAACCTAATGTTGATTTTCTTCATGTATTTGGATGTGTCTACTACATTCTAAATGATCGGGAAAACCTTGGTAAGCTCGATCCGAAAGCTGATGATAGAATCTTCGTATGCTGATGATGGAATCTTCATGGGCAACTCTCTCACGTCCAAAGCCTATTGGATATTCAATCTTATGAGAAAATGCAATGATGAATCGATCCATGTCAAATTCTATGATCTCCAATCTTCTTCCCTTTCTTGTGATGATGATGAACTTGATCGGTGGATATCCTCATGAATCGGAGAAACACCACATACTCCCATAAAAAACATATCATCATCTTCTCCATATACCCAAGATCCTCCTTAATAAAATGGTGATCTGTCATTCACTTCTAACATCTTGAATGAACAACAGGTCACTATTACTCCCTCTCAACCTTCCTTAGACGATATTCTTCCATACCAATTTGACATAAATCATCCTCTAAACTCACCTCACACACCCGCCAATCTACCCTCCTCTTCTTATCCCACTCTTACTGTACCACCTCTTCCTCCAGCGACCAAATGGATCAAAGATCACCCAGTTGACCAAATCATTGGTGATCAACAAGCTGGTATAGAAACTCAGAGAGAAGTTGGGAACATTTGTCTCTATGTGCATTTCTTTCCATCATTAAGCCCAAACCAATAGAAGAAGCTCTGGCAGATCCATGTTCGATTACTGCCATGCAGGAGAAGCTCTATCAAATTGAAAAAAATAAGGTATGGATGCTAGTTCCTCGTCCACCTCAAAAAATGGTTATCAACACCAAATTGGTTTCTTGAAACAAGATGGATGAGGAAGGTACTATGATTTGCAATAAAGTAAAACTGGTCGCTCAAGGCTATCGAAAAGAGGAAGGAATTGAGTATGATGAGACCTTTCCCCGGTTGCCCAACTTGAAGCAATCAAAATCTTCCTTGCTCATGTTGCTCACATGAACTTCAGAGCCTTCCATATGGACGTGAAGAGTGCTTCTATCAATGGAGAGTTGGCAGATGAATTCTATGTGAAACAAACACCTGGCTTTGAAGATCCTACTCATCTCGACTATGTGTATCGACTTGACAAAGCCTTGTATGGACTAAAGTAAGCACCTTGTGCCTGGTGTGACACTATCTCCGATTTCCTTCTGTAGAACAAATACACTCGAGGTAAAAGCGATAACATTCACTTTCTACAAAAACCCAAAGGTAGCATCATCTTATTTATCTAAGTGGATGATATCGTTTTTGGTGCCATCAATGAGTATTTATGTCGTGAGTTTGCCTTCCTCATGAAAATTCGGTATGAGATGAGCATGATGAGAGAACTCACCTTCTTCCTGGGTCTTCAAGTTAAATAAACTTCAAAAGGGATCTTCATAAATCAAAGTAAAAAACATTTGTGGCCTTCTGAAGAAATTCAACTTTGAAAATTGTTCTTCCATGAAAACTTCGATGGCTCCACTCCTAAAAATTCATGCAGACCTCAATGGTAAAACTATCAATGTCACGGATTATCAAGGAATGATCGAGTCCCTTCTTTACTTAACTGCTAGTCGACCCGACCATTATGTTTGCTACTTGTCCGTGTGATCGGTACCAAGCCAATCCTAAGGAATCTCACTTGGCTGCGGTAAAACGAATTTTTTGGTACCTGAAAGGTACCTTATACCTGGGTCTTTGGTACCCCAAAGACTCAGGTTTTGAACTAATCGATTATTCAGATTCTAATTATGCAGGATCGAAAGTACGTCGAAACACGACCACATGAAGCTGTCAACTACTTGGTGTAAAGTTGGTCAGATGGTCAAGCAAGAAGCAACATTCGGTATCTACTTCCACTGCCATAGTTGAATATGTTGTTGCGGGAAGTTTTTGTGGTCAAAGACATTGGACGAAGAATCAGCTACGTGATTATGGAAAAATCTTCTTTGAAGTACCGATTTTGTGTGACAACTCAAATGCAATTGTCATTGCAAACAATCCAGTTCTTTACTTCGATCCAAGCACATCGATATCCAATATTACTTCATATGAGATCATGTGCCAAAAGAGATGTAGAACTTCACTTCATTCCTATCGATCTTCAACTGACCGATCTATTTACCAAACCTTTAAATGAAGCTCAATTAAACTTCTTAATCGGTGAGCTTGGTATGTTGTACTTAGATGACTAAGTTTATTATGTAAAAAAAATCGGTGTGTCTCTACCGATTTCATTATCGAGGTCTCCTTCCTCCAAATCAGTAAGCTCAGTAGGGATATCTCTCGAAATCAGTCTTCCCGATTCTTGGTTCGGCAAACATCCCTCCGATTCTTCCATCGCCCGATTATTTTTTGAACTTTTTCTTCAAGTTTCCTCTTTTTTGTATCCCATGATGTCATCCATGTCAACTGACACTGTTGATGAGACGTGACAATTGTCATTCCGCCTTTGCAAAACCGTCACTACAGGACGTCCTTTCACCTCCACCATCATTACCTCCTTTTTTCCGAACAATAAAACTTATCCATTTTCACCCCCTCTCCGACTATAAATATTTACTTCCTCTTCATTTAACTTTATATTGCTTTTGTTTCTCTCTCTTTCCCTCATTGTCTTCAGCGCAAACATGCTCAAGAAACCTGCAACCACTATCAATGGCATCCTCCGTTATTGCTAAGACCTCCAAATCCACCAAAATCTCTCGAGAATCTCTTACATTCCCTATGTGCAACTACATTGCTCGATTTAAGGCTGACCCGCAACATAAGGAGTTTCAACACAGTTTCTACTTTTCTCCAACAGTCGCCATTAAGGTATGCTTTCACTCACACCCCCAAGATGAGCAAAATGCTCCTTGGTAGTTTCTTTTTGACTTATGCCTACGATGAGGCCTCTCAAACTGTTTGTGCATCTGTTATCACTCCTAACTCTAATGATCCGGTCTTTTCCTGTGAATACCTTCATGATATCCTTTTACTTCCCTCTTACCCTACTTACGATGAGGCCTCTCAAAGTGCTCTTTGGTCTACTCGCCGATATTGTGATGACTGTGGCAGATATTGAACGCTAATGTTGGCTTTTGGGTGCTCAGAGTTCTTTTCTCCATTGGATTTTTGATGAGTTTTTGGCTAGTGTGGGTCATCGGTTGACTTTTCTTGAACAAAGGGCCTATAGAGTTGATAGAGTGGTGGATCAGTTAGATTCCCTCAACACGTCCACAAAAAGTCTCTTTGATTTATTGAAGGCAGAGAACACTGAGCTTATCAAGGTGCATAAGGACGTTTTTAAATGTCTAGATGCATTGGCTGATACTGCTGGTAATATCATCGATCCCATGAAAGTTACCTTCTCTTCTGTGAACTCTCAGCTAGCCAAGCAGAAGACCTCTCATACTGATACGCTAGTCTATATAGTTGTTTTGAAGGCAACGTTCAATGCTAGTGACGTTGAGCTGATCAAGCTTAAGGCTCAGGTCGATGCTCAAGATGACATCAAGAAGTTCATCCTCGACTGCCTGGCCCATCTTCACAAAAAGGTGGACAACATGCCGAAGGCCACCTACGAGCCATGCCCAAGAAAGTTTGAGTGCGACTTCAGCGATGCTCCCTTTGCTGGACCCGATCGGGAATGCTTGTATCGGCTAGAGAAGAAAGTGGGTGATATGAGCACCAGAGTCTCAAGGGTCGAATCGGCTATGAAGAAGCTTTACTCTCTTCTCCCCTCTATCGCTGAGGGGAGAAACCTGGTATTTTGGGATCCATCAGTAGTGGTGACATTTAAAAGACTTCTATTGAGGAAGGAACCAACAGACCGATTCAGGGGCAGCAATCGGGTCCTGCCGAGGGGGAGCAAAGAAAGTATAAGGGCAAAAAGATAATAACACTGGAGGAAGAGGTTATCGATGCTAAAAGAAAGAAGGTTGGAAAACGGGTAAAAGCTTCCATATCTGATGTTCTAAAACTCAAAGCTCCTCTCTCATTCATTGTTGAGCTAAGCATCTCGAAAGAGGAAGACAAAGAAGCACTAAAGACCTAAAAAGAACATGAAGAGAATCGGCGACTTCTAGAACAAGTGGCTAATGAAGAGGCCGATAAAGCAGAGTTGGGAAATCTGATGAATGCTAAAAAATCGGAGTTGAGAAAAGCAGAGAAGGCGAAAGAAGAGAATAAGGAAATAAAGAAGTCAAGGATTAAGTAGTACAATGAATCAATAGTCGGCCAGTATTATCCATCCAATATCACCAGCGCCCGAATTTTCTGTCTGAAGTTCAAGTCAACTGATCAAGAACCGATCCATTTAGAAGTTGGTGGAGCAAACAACGTAGTCCGTATGGAGTAACTAGAATGGCTACACCTCATATGGGCTAAGAGAGTGGGTAGATCTATGTCAACTTGTGAAGAAGAGTAAGAACAAGCACCGAGATATTGTCATCAATCATATTCACTCCCTGATCAAGAAATTGACAAACATTCGGAAGACCTACAATTTGAAGCCCTCACCCACCGAAACCGATTATCTCCAAAAACTTCAGCAAACTTCTCTCACTCCCTCCAAACCAAAAGCTAAATTGGTGAAGTGTGGATCTATATTTCAAGAGCTGGATAACAAAGGTAAAACCCCTGATGTATCTTCTTTTGATTTATCGTTCCCAAACCGTCATGAACTATCATTCACGATCTGATTTATGGAATCTTTTTCCAGGATGCACTCGGCAATATCAGATTTTTTCAGAGCATCTGAAATTTTCATAGCAGATAGTTTGTTCCTTCACGACATCCTAAAGTTTATCTTGTTCAGTGAAGACGATCGTACCTTTTACAATATAGTTCTACACGAGCTCAAAAGTAGGAATGCAAAGCTACCCCCTCTCCCCTTCCAAGATCTCGAAGTCTGAAGTTCGGATCTATGTAACTTTTATTTTGTAACCTTTGTACTTGTAAATTTTCAATTTCAATGTAAATAGAAAAATATTTTTCTTCATTCATATGTACATAGTTTCATTCCTTTTATTCTTTTGTATATGTAACAAATCGAAAAATAAAAAAGAATGGCCTATGTGACAAAGAACCCAAAAGAGTAAAGAAAGGGTCAAAGATAATATAAGTTTTTCTTGTACTCAATTTTTGTTTAAGTATCAAATGTCATCATCAAATATGGGGAGATTATTAGGCCACCGATGATTTGTTAATGACCCTTCGGTTAATTCCTCTCCGTTTCTTTTCATTTGATTTCTTAAACCTGTAATGGTGTTTTTGTAATAGCTTGGTTAATACTTAATTTGTTTGGAAATTCGAAGACTAGCCGATACCAAGAGAAAATGCATCTTCCGATGTAGATCAGAAGATGCACTACCCGAAGTTACACCAAGTTAGCCTCTGCCAATCTACAATAAATTGGACAATTCTCTATCTTTCGGCAGAACTGTTTGATTCACCTGTAGGTGTTCTCTGACCAAATCTCACCAACCTTGTACTTGATAGGGACCTTCTCAAAAGAACCTAAAATGTTTTTTGATGTGACCCGTCAGAAGTTCTCGGTACATGTTCCCATGACAAATCACTTTCTCATGTACGATGAAAAGGACCTCCCAATCCTCATGAAGTCAACTCTGAACATCTTATCCCCAAGTGACAAGTGTCGTCATGAATTTAATGCACATGGTAGTAATTAAGGCAAAACACTCCTTTCATGCAAGGTTACGCTTTCTGAGAGCTCTCTACGCAAACAAGCAAAAAATCGACAACCCTTCAACCCGCATAGTTTCTCTCTGTGTTAAGTTGTTTTCTTGTTTTCTCTAAGTGATAGATTGTTTAGAATAGATTTTAAATCTTTTCTTTTCCGAATCAATCTTGTTTTCTTCGTGTAATTCTTGATTTGAAAGATCAATAAAAATTAAAATTAAGTAAAAATTTAGTAATTGTATTCAAACCCCCCCCCCCCCTTCTACAATTACTTGTGAGTTTGTCATTTCTGTTCGAGACTAACAAAAATATTTCGAGTAAACTACATCTTTAGTCTCTATGGTAATAGCTTGTTGGTCCTGGACCACTAGGATTTACACAGAAGGTGTTTGTAGAAGGGAGGGTTGAATACAAACACAATAAATTTTCATTTTTTAATTTTATATTTTATTCAAACATAAATTTACAGATATGTTGCCGAAGTTAGGAAGGTAAGACTTGTGATCCTAAACTATCTTACTAGTGACAAAATTTACCAACACTGAAAGAGAGAAGAAAGAAGGTTTTCTTTTTTAACTGAATGACAAAGATGGTCTTTAGATTGTGATGCTGAATTTTCTTTGAAGCTTTCACAAAGAAGTTCTTTTAAAACGGATGATTTCCATATAATGACAACAAACACATTTTATAGCCTCCATTGCATTAAATATGTAACACCCTAAAGTTTTGAATAAGAAAATACGTTTGCATTTAACTAAAACTTCATAGTTTATAGACAACTTAAACCCAAAGGGGGAAAGTTTGTAATTCAAGCACAACCAATAAGAATGTGAAACATAAATAACAACCTAATAATCTAGCTGCTTAAAAACTAGATTACAGTTGGGTGTTACTATATCTCAAAAATAAATTTTCTTTCATGTCCTTCCCAAAAATCTACCCCTTGATGCACCTAATGGCACCGGTCGGGCATCTCAGATAGTCTTAGAACTGCCACTAGTGGGACTTGAAAACCACATAAACAAAGAGCAAGTGTTAGGCTTGACGTCTAGTGAGCTTACAAATGAATATAAATAAGATGACCAGAATTCACAGTTCAAATGTTACCCGATACGCAACGGTAGTACAATACCATATGCCATAGTTTAGGAATCTCCCACACTTGGGAATTAAACACAAGAGACATCTCTTGATGATGGGGGAGACTCGTTTCCATCAAGGTGACGGGAACACAAAAGTATTGTCACCTAATGATGTTAATAGGGCTACACCTCAGGTTCATGATTTTAGTGCTAGTCCACTCATGGTGTCACCTCAAACCTCTATTTACCTTTAGTGTCTACTCCAAGGAGTTTCACCTCAAGGACTCTTAAACCTTAGTGTCTTCCAAATATCTAGTCAAGTTCTACCTCAAGAATCTCATAGGACCGTTAGTGTCTACTTACTAGCATCTCACCAAATCAACATACACCATTGACATAAAATATTACCTAACCCTCATGCATAAGGTTTAGGGCTCAATGATACTATATATGCACAATATACAAGTATCTTTCATGCAATCCCATACATATGTCCATAGTCCACTTAATACCATAAACCAAACCAAGATATCATATATAGTGATTATTATTCAAATAAATAACTCAATAACATGGGTCACATATTTCATACAAGACCCATCACAAACTTTTATATATATATATATATATATATATATATATATATATATATAAACATTTGTAGGATATTAAACACAATGGAGACTTAACTCCATTTTAGGTCAAAATAGCCTTTATGGGTTAAATACGTCTTTAGGTCAAACCAAGCAAACAAATATTAGGGATATTTGAGGTCTGATTTGGGCATTTTAAACCCTGAAATTAGAAACCCATCCATTGTGGCAATTTAGAAAATTTTTCAAACCGAGCGGTTTGGCAAAAAGTGACACAACCGGTCAAACCGGACCATAAAAAGGCGGTCTGGTCTGACCGGTTTAGGCCTATTATTGACTTTAAACTAAAAAAAAATGGCATCTATATCTAAAATGAAATTCCTATTAATATATGACTATAAAAAAATTGTATACCGAATTATAAAAAAAGTGTCTATATCTAAAATTAAAAAACGACATTGAGCAAATGAAAAAAAGTTAAAAACAAATCCACCAATAATAGTTGGAATTTTGGACAAACATTGAGCAAGGCGAATGACGATTTGGAATTTTGAATTTGATTTTTGACGGATTTCGGAATTTTGCAAATTTATAAATGAAAACTACAAAACATAATGTCTTTGACAATTTTTTTTAACTGGGCCATAAAAGTAAAGCCTACAACATGAAAAATAAATACAATCCATACATGTGTATTTTTGGCGGTCGGTTCAGTCTAGACCACTCAAAGAAATGTTCAAACCACAGTCCAAAACGGACCGACCGGTTTGGCTATTTTTCAGACCGGACCGGACCGCCAAACCGCTCAAACCGCCAAAAACAGTCCGGTTTGACTTGGTTTGACCGGTTTGAGCGGCCCAACGGTTTTTTTAACACCCCTAATTAATATAGCTCCACAAGTCATGAAATGTTAAGATTATCACAATAAGAAGTAGTAACTAATAATGAAATCACTTGTTAGGTTTATATAGAGAAAACCTAAAAAGTAATGAAACCCTATAAATGTAGATGATGCCTTGGAGCTTTGATTACACTTGAAGTCTTCACTTTTTAGTGTAGGTGGTAAGGGAGTGAAATCACCAAAAATGTGAGAAAATCGTGTTTGAAACAAGTCTGGAAGTGAGTTCCTTTAAAAGAAAAATGAACCTGAGGTTTTAAACCTGGCCCGTTGGCGACCTTGACAAGGCAATTGTGCCGCATTGTCGCCCCGGACGTACCATGGCCCTCCCCCTCCACACGACCATGATAATGCAATTGTGACCCAATCACTATGGCTGGTCACAATCATGAAGAGTGTACCAAGAGTGGTGTGTTGCTTGTGATCTTGACAATGCGATTGTGACCCAGGTACTGTCGCCGGACACAATCGCGAAGAGTGTATCGACCCTAAAAATCACTTCGTAACCTTATAGAATGTTCTCGATTTCAAAGATGCCAACAAGTGGACCATCACAATAACAGTAATTCAATGATCACGACTATTCTAATAGAAAGAAATGAGACACAATTACTTCAATAATCACGACTATTATGTCATCATCTGATTTGCTGATCCTTGCATGCTTGTACTTTTCACTTCAACCTTTGTAGTTGATGTGGACACTTATTAACCCATACCATCCTTTGGTATGCAGAGGGAACAGTAAAGGAAGTATGACACTAATTAAATAATTTTTTAGAACTTACTTTGGCTGACATGCATTTACATGTTCCCATACTAGGATGAGAGAAAGGGGAGTTGGTGAGCCAAACTTGTTGGACAAGTTTGCACTTCAAAATTAGGCTTGTCAGTAGTAGTATTTGTCAAACTACTAGTTGACTCGATCTTGTATTGATCTTCTTTTGGCTAGATGACAAACCAATCCGCTTTGGTGACTATCTTTACCTCTTTTCAACTAGTCTTCGATTTTGTTGATGGCTTATTATATTTTGAATCAATATAGATAGTTACAAGACTTTTACAAGTAAAAATCCTATATTTATCTATTCTGAAGTATAAACTATACAACAATTTCCAGTTATAGATATTTATGAAGTAAGTCTATCGGATGACAAAGACTTAGAATATTTTTAGAAGTGCCTTGTGAATCCGATAAGGAGGATAAACTTCTATTAGATTCCCAAGTTGTAGATTGGAAGTCCTATTAAGATATTCTTTGTTGTGCATTCGATGAGGTCACATCAGAAGACATATGATTATATCTTTTGAAGTCTTCGGATTGATGAATTTAATTGACTATATCTGATGGATGTTATAATCATCGGATACACTTTCTTTTTCTGGCAAAGAATAAAAATATATTTCTAAGTTTTTGTGATCAGATATCTATTTGTATTATTCACAAACCGATGGTTGAGACTAACAATTTTTAGTTGTCGTTGTCCCCTTTTTGATAAATTAAATGGATCATATCCCTGTGGTTGCATTTTTACAACGAGTTGGGTCCTGAATGCAATCACAGGGACTCATGTCGTTGATTTATTTAGGGACTGGACTCATTAAAAAACTGTAACGACAGATACTTAACTCATCAAAAAAAAATGGAACAACAATGTAACTCGTTAAAAAACGCAGCCACAAGGAAACGTTCTGTTGAATTTACAGAAAAGGGGCAAGGGTCGTCAAAAACACCTAACCACAGGGACGAAACATGTAATTTACTATAATATTTTTGTTTAGTTTTTTAAATAGAAAATTAAATAAAGAGTAATTATATTTTTGGATCATGTGGTTGCCACTCACTATCAATTATGGTCCCCCTATTTTAAACTAATTACAGTTTTGATCAATGTGGTTGCCACTATGTTTCATTTTTGATCCATCTGACTAACTTTTGTTTAAAAGAAAGTAAACTACAAATTTGGTCCCAGTGGTTTATCGAAAATAACACTTTTTGGCCATGTAGTTACAAAATTACAAGATGGCTGTCGTGGTTTGCAAAAATGTCAGAATTTCGTACCTCCCTCTAACGATCATTAAAAAATTCCGTTAAATGAGGGGCATTTTTTCCTTTTACCAATTTTTTGTCTTTTACACAATCAAAAACCATAAAGACCAAAAGTGAATAATACTCTTTTTACCTTTTTGTCTATTTTAATGATATTTAATACTATATATATAATGTATATATATACATACATACATACATATATATATAGAGAGAGAGGGGGGGGGGGAAGGATCATGCGAGAAGTTAAACATTTTGTGAGAAATCGGGAGAAGTCTCAATCTCATATATGATTACACTAATTTGATTATGTTTAATCATATATGATTAAGCGTCTATGTGTTACCAATGCAACATGTGTTTAATCATATATGGTTAAACTTGTATACCATGTTGTAATCATATATGATATTGAGACTTCTCTCATTCTCGCAAAATGTTTAGCTTCTCATTTGAACCTACCCCTATATATATATAGGGTTTAGGGTTTAGAACAAATGAGAACTTAGGGGTGTTTAGGATTGCTTATTTAAACTCATTATTGACTTATAACTTTTTCTCATCAC
Organism: Arctium minus; assembly: GCA_954870635.1. NCBI lineage: Eukaryota > Viridiplantae > Streptophyta > Magnoliopsida > Asterales > Asteraceae > Arctium > Arctium minus. The sequence continues at coordinate 153,142,115 of OX941081.1, forward strand.
TAATAAGCTATTTTTAGTGTTTGGGTTGGAAAAAAAAGTGCTTATAGCTTTTCCACACCGCTAATAAGGAGTTTTTGATAAAATAAACCATTTACTTATAACTTATTTGAAACAACTTATGACTTTTTTGGTTATTTTACATGTATAAACAATCCCAAACACCCCTAAATAACAACTTATTAGCTTATTATGTTTTGGTACCACAATAAGCTAATCCAAACACTTTCTATAAAACTCCTTTTTGTCACCACATAAGTTGATAAACACTTTAAAAAAACATAAGTTGTTTTAAATAAGCAATCCCAAACACCCCCTTAGTTATTTATGATAACCTTGAGATCCAATGTGAAACAATCTTTTAAAATAATTAATGTTATTACTTAAAATAAAGTAAACGTGTAAATTAGTAATTTGATATTCTCCATTTTGTATTTAATTAAATTATTTAACAACTCTCTCTCTCTCTCTCTCTCTCTCTCTCTCTCTCTCTCTCTCTCTCTCTCTCCATATTCATCTAATACCTTAAAAGAGCCCCCTTAAAATTCATGGCGTTGCTGGACCAAATAACTTTCTTTTTATATAGGTTTTTCCCACCAAAATGGTTTACACCACCACTCTTCTTTCAAGAGTCGCCGTCCTCCCTCAAGTGTCGTGTCAACGTCCTCCCTCAACCATCCATCCACTTGAAACCACCATGAAAGAGATCTGAAATCAGATCGCGACCTCCTCTTGAAGCGGGGTCTAGTGCCACTCCACTCGTCGAGGCCGCCACCATCGTCCGCCTCCTGTGACTCCACCTACTTCTCTAGTTTTTATTTTATTTTTGAGACCACCGTGAAAGAGATCCGAAATCGGATCTCGACCTTCAGATCTTGTAGGTGCACTATAACACCGCCTAGATCTCGACGATGTTGTACAACCCAAATCTCGACGGAGATCTCGATGATGCACCATAACCCAGATCTCGAATATACCCAAACTGCAACTCCGATGAAATGTATCACAATGTGTATTTTTTGAAGTGTATCAGCAAGTAGCGTTGCTTTACGAAGTGTATCACAATATGTATTTTTGTTGTTTCGATGGAGGTCTTATCTTCCCATATCTTAAAGTATAACAATGTGCATCTTGTATGTATCTTGTGTACATATTCTTTAACATTGTGCATCTTAGGGTATCACAATGTGCATCTTGTTTGTATCTTGGGTATCACAGCGTATATAGTTTGTATGTTTCTTTTCTTAATAGTGTCGATGTTTATTTAGGTATCATAGTGTGTATCTTTTGATGTTCGCCGAAATAAGTTTCGTCGGACTAAGGTTCCCGGAGAGAGAAGATAGAGAAGATATTTACAAAAAGACTATTTTACCCCTAAATATTACCCATAAGTTTAAATTTTTTGAAAATTGATACTCCCTCCGTCCCAAAATAAATATCCACAATGAAAATGGCACACAATTTTAGGAATGTGCAATTATTACACTTTTTAAATAACTAAATGACACTTTTACCCTTGATAATAGAGAGATAAATGTTATCCACCACATAATTAGGGGTAAAATGGGAAATTGGAAACTTACTTTTGAATGTGGACATTTATTTTGGGACAAACTAAAATAGTAATGTCGACACTTAATTTGGGATGGAGGGAGTAGATAATTACCACAATTAACATTATTAATATTAACCATTGATTATTAATAATGGAAGGCTTAAATTGGATCTTACACTTCTCGAAAATCTCTTGGTGCCTATGGTTTGTTGCAAAAAACATTTACAATCAATAATATTTTGATCATTTTACCTGTAACACCCGGAATTTCGGTAAGAGTTATTGCTTACGTGGCTAAAATATATATTTACATATATATTTCATGAGAACTCGACCGTTAGACCATAATTTATGTGGAAGGAATATTTGGCTGTATGTCATAGCGTGTCAGGAGCATTTCGAAGTCAAAGGAGGAAATCCCCGGGCTTCAGCACCTGCTGGGCGACAATGCCCGACGATTGTGACGTATGTCACTATCGCCAGGGTCAAAGTCGCGGATAAGGGACAATCTATGGTACCTCAGCGGTGACAGTGCCCAGCGACAATGCCAGGGTCACTTTCTGTTGTCAGATTTATGCAATCCTTTTTTGAGAGTCACTTAAAATAGAACTTAGCGCAAGTATACACCTTGAACTACTATCGTCTCTTAACAAGTAATAATGGTATAAGTACCAGATATCGATCCCACAGGGAAGGTTAGCGAAAGCTTTTTCAAAAAGTCCAATCTTTAAAAGCCAATTTCAGATGCCGAATATGAGGAAATCTTTTTAAGAGGTTTGTTTGAATTATGAGTTGTAAATCATTCTTAGAGAAGCCAAGGGTGCAAAGGTTTGTTGAGACACAAAACAAGTGATCTAGTAAAAAGATGTTATAGCACCTGGACAATCCTACAAGATGATCCTATAGTATTGTCACAATATCAACTATCGGGTCAGACGACCTCCCAAGAGTACACACAGGCTCACGTGCTATCGATACGATACATTTATTTTAGACGTCGTGAATCCTAGCACAACTCAGTATTACCATCCTATACCATAGAAGTATAACATTTGTCAGATGCTAAAGCTATTTATAGCCTTCTCATATTATCTCAGGTTTTTATATTTACCTTAACTCTGAAAGTTAATGCATTTTCATACACAAAATTAGTTGTCAGTTAATTTAAATGTAATTTTCAATGAAACATTAGTCACCTGAAATAAATAGTGGATAACTGTGCTATATTTGAAACACCTCTTTACTTTCACACCGATTTTGGTCTTAACTCTGCCTTAAAGGCAATTAGCCCATCATGGCTTGAATGTAGTAAGGACTGGAAATGTAAATAACAAGAATAGAAATTATTGAAAGTAAATTGCAGAAATGTAAATAACTGAAATGGAAAAGGCAGTAAAGTAAATTGCAGAAAATTAAATGACTATAAAGTAAATTGCAGAAAGTAAAGTACGGGAAATGTAAATGACAAGAAAGTAAAATACAGTAATGGAAATTGCAGAAATGTAAATCTCAAAGCAGAAAATGGAAGTAAGGAAAATCAGAAGAGAACTACAGTACTGCTGCAGTAACTTGGGCGCCAAGTTACGAAACTTGCCGCACAAGTAATGTCATAAAAACGATATCTTGCCTTGAAACTCTTAGAAAACAGGTTTGAGGTTACTTGGAGATCACTCTTGAGCTTTAGAAAGATTGTGAATCGAAAGATGGTTACAAGATTAAGTCAACTTCTAATAATTAACCGAAAATTAAAGTCACTTTGATTATAAGAACGATTTCTTGAAAACTTGAGAGTATGAGAACACCACGGATGGAAATTAATTCCAAGTCACAAAAGATTATAAAAATCTAGTTATGATGACATTTCACGAAATTGATTCCACAACACAAACAAGAAAATGATGAAAGCTTGTTAAAACCGAAGGCAAGAGAATTTAGGAACAACTTCAAAAGACTTTATTTTACTTCACGAAATTAAAATACTTCAATGCTTAGAAAATAATAGCCACAAACTAAGAACAATAATAAATGAGAACCCAAAAACTAATCGATGTTTAGAAGCTAGTGATGACTAGTGATGAGTACTAAGTGATTGATGATCTCAAACTAAAACAAAACATACATTTTTATACTAAAACAAACTTGGGTCCAAAGTAATTAAAAGTGGCAAAAGTCAAAAGCATGATGTAAGCCCTTAGAGATCTTCAAAAATCAATTTTTAAGCACAAAGGCCTGGCCCGACAGTATTTTTCTTCGGCCCAATCATCAGTGGTGGCCAAAAAACACAGCAGCCCAATCTGTCGATCCTGCAACACTCCTACAGCTTTGAAATCAGCTTCATCCAATTCCTCCAGGAAATTGTAGGGGTTTTCCATCATGTAAAGACATTAACATCTAAAACCAAGTCAGACCTAATATAATAGCATAAATAAACATAAACTTAAGGGATGACTAAAAAGCACAAACAATACTAAAAAGAGACTCAAAGGGACAATTTGGGCAAACAAAACAATTGTAAAATCTACTAAAAAGTGATATAATAGGGTTAATAAATTAACCCTATCATTGTCGCAAGGGCATTCTCGCGCGAGTGGAACCGCAGGCGGTGGGAAGCGGCCGACTATGCCCCGCGACTATGCCCTATGCCGCCATGTCAATGTCGCCGACGGGTCTAGTGTTTGCATTAAATCCCTTGTTTTCCCTCATTTCTCATTTATCACTTCACCCATACTCTCTCATTTTCTCTCTAACCGAATCCATTCACCTCCATTGTTGATTTTGAGCATTTGAGACTCAAGAGCTCGGGATTTCAAGTGATACTTCACCATCCAACAAGGTTTTGGAAGATTAAGCTCAATCTATTCACTTTATCATCTTCATCACCAATCTTCTAGGGTTTTATCAAACCCTCTTCAAGACCTTTTCCATCCTCTTAAAGATTTGGGATTGAGGCTCATATTAGTGACCTAGGGGAGTATTGTGATGGATTCAAACTATGGTAAAGGTAACATTCTCTTATCTTCAGTTATGGAAATTAGGGTTTTGGATAAGATGAGATCTTCATGTAAAATGTTTGGGGAACGATTCTATATGGTTAAACATGAATATTTATGGTTGGAAGCTTTGGATCTAGGTTTTGGAAGATTTGGCTTGAGGGTTCAGATTTATTCAAGGAAGCTCAAGTTGGGGTAAAATCTAGATTTAGCCTAAATCTAGCAAGATGAATTCAAGTTGCTTTGTGAAAACTATGTACATGCCAAAATGTGTATTTTGAAGTAAAAATATGTTTTACTTGGTAATTGTCAATGTGTCGAGTATACTGATAAGTTTTCATATTTAGTAAACTTGGGTTAATTTGATCTCATGAAAATGCTCACATTTGGGATTTGGATATTTGATAAGTAAATAGCATGATTTATGCATTTTTGGAGATTTTGTAGAAATGAAGTCTATTTTATTATTTATGCATTTTTGGTGTATTTAATTTCATAAATCCTTTGGAAAATGCATGTATCCGTGTCATGAGACATTTTGGAGACGTAAGGGTGTGAGCCAATTTGGAAAATCGTTTATCCCAATTCATGATAGTTTTTTGGTTAGTCGCATCTTTGAGGTATGCGTCGGTGTAAACACCGTTTAAATACATTTTATTATTTGTGGATTGTTATTTGTTGGCCAAATGAATTTTTGAGCATTTTAGCTCGGTTTTGACTTAAAAGAGTCTTGAGGACATTTGTCCGGTTTTAATGGATCAATGTAGAGCCCATTTATGATTTGCATCTGAATGCATCTTATGGTATATTAATGATAATTACATGCTCGAGGGAGTTGGTCATTCATGTGTAGTCATGTAATTTTAGACTGTGTTGTGTTGGATCCATAGGCACGTAAGTCAGTCTTTATTTGATGGTCAATTGGGTATTACGTGGTTGGACTCCGGGACCCATGTTTTATGACCTTAACCTTTCAAGTGTAAACTACGAGGGTTGAGTCAGTTGTGCTATCGTGTTGATGGGTGTTTGGGGCCTCCGCCATGTCGGGGAATTGCCTTGGTTGTAACCCTCGACTGTGTCGGGCCTTTGGTGGTATTCATAGTAATATTCACTAAGGTCAGTTGTCTCTCTTGGTGTAGCTTGAAGGGAGTCATACGGACACTTGGGCTTTTATGTCATGAAGTGTCATACGATTAACGTTGTATGAGTGTCATACTTTTGTGTTCCTCCACTATCAATGGATACGAGTCTCCTCCGTTGTCGGCCAACGGTATTTTGGATATTCAATTGTCCATGTTTTAACATTTGGATTTCATTCCATTTTATGGTCGCGTGAGTATTGAATTTTAGTTCCATGTTTTCGGTGGCATATTATATTTATATGGATTGTTTTCCATGATTTACGAGTTGAGTATTATGCCCCACCCGTGTTTTGGGTGTTTTGGGATATAAAGTTTTATCTGCGTTTTTATAATTGGGAGTCCGTTTTCTATTCATGTTTGAGTGGGTTTTGGGTTGCCTCACTTTATAAAGATTGTTTTGAGACGTTCGTCCTTAAAAACACATATTATTGGAAAACGAGTCGTTTTCATATTTAAAGTAAATAATTTCGAAAGATTATGTTTTTAGTCGCATTATTTCCTTTTAACGAAATGTTTATTCATGTTGAAAACTCTTGAACTCACTAGGCGTTAGCCTAACCTCTTTATTTGTCGGCATGCGCATCAGGTCCCGGTTGGGGTACGGTACTAGCGACACCATGAAGAGATGAGTACTAGTTATATGTACGAGGATGAGTAACTTGGTGAAGTCTTCCGCATTTATCTTGGGAATAGCAACTTGTATTTGGGTTTAGTAACACCCGACCTTTTTATTAGTCTTTATGTAAGACTCTATCCATTTGTTGATGGTTAAATCTAGAATATTATTTCAAGTATGGACATGTTGTAAGAGATTTTATCTTTCTTTGAGGCATTATTGAAAATTTTAAATTAGTTGATCTTTCCAATTTTGAGGGTGTTACAAGTAGGTATCAGAGCTTAAGTGTGAAAGATTTAGGTGTTGATTTTGGATACCTAGACTCAAACTAGCGTTCTTCTAAGTAAAAGGAAGCGAGATTACACTATTAAACACTTTAAGATAGGATACTTCGAGGTCGATAGGGTACTAGAATCGGGAATCACGACGAGGATAGTAAGGATAATCATGTACAGTACGTTCATAATGACACCTAGCCACTGTCATGGTGAACTTACATGTTACATGTGTGTGCTTGAATCGCCTTTATGTGATGACCGATGGGATAGAGGATAAATTTCTTGGTGAATAGTCATTTGAAGAAGTTTATGTTTGTAGCATTATCACTTTGAATGACTATATAAGTTTGATGAATACATTAGGTTGATCATTTTGGGTCAGGGATATTGGTTGAATGAGAACCATAGTCCTATTAAATCGATCTTATTTCAAGAGGAAATTGTAAGGTTAACTGACTTAGTTGCCTATCATTACCTTAAGATGTGGGGCACCCAGATGTTAGTAGTGTAATTGTTGGGCTTGGTGAGCTCAGTCCTAAGACTTTGGGTCTCGACCAAAATTCATGCACGAAACTTGCTTTAAAATAACTTGCAGGAAACATTTCATACTTTCCCAAATCATCATGTGGGTCGCATTTTGAATTCTTGGAAAATGTTTAACACACACGAGATTTTAATTCATGAATTTAAACCTGCAGAAAATTGTTTTATTGCACATGGTTGCAAACTTTATTGAGATTTTCTTTATCTTTGTTTCTTGTCGAACGCAATTTTCGGATATTGTAATATCCATGTTTGAATGTTGTTTGGGGTCTCGAGCAATAACTACAATTTATGACATTCACATTGGATATCCTCCACATATGTTAAGGTTTTAAAGGGAAAGGTTATCCCCACTATGTTAGTGTTTGAATTTTGTTGGGATTTTTATTCCATGCGAGTTTTATGAAAAGTGTCACTTTATATCACGATGCCGATAAAAGGGAAAATTTTTGAATTATGACATTTTAGTCATAACTTTGTCTTATGCTATTTGATTATTGGAAACAAGAATTTTAGCACCACTTGATTTTTGGGTGTCATTGAATTTCATCTAGTTTTATGGAAATTTTGTTGGGACTTATAGGGTTCTATTTTACGACATGTTGCATCACGTAAATGAACTTTGAAACGCGTATACTTGAATTATTGTGTGCGTTAATTTATGAGTTCTTTTTTGTTTAATATTTTGTCGCATGCGAGTTTTGCACATGTCTTTTCGCAACCGTAAGAGACGTCTTGAGAGTTTTGTTGGTGGATGTTATCCCATATGTTATTTTGGAAGTTTCAATATCGTGTGATTTCTCTTTTGAGTTTTATACAAGTACATTCCGATGCACACTATTTAGTATTTGAATTGATTTATATTTTAGTGTGAGTAAGCATATGAAAAACCTATGATGGTTCGTATTGAACTTTTGTTTTGTACATTCTTGGTTGTTGACACCACTTTTAACGGTTCACGCAAATATGTTATATTGGTTTATTGTTATGCATGACACTGTAAGTCGCTATTTTAAAACCTAGAACATATTGGCGGTCCGGTTTAAATTTTAAAGTTGATCTGAATTATTCTACAGTCTGACCAATCGCATGCACATTTTGTCTTGCTAAGGTTTTAGAAATAAACTCAGCATGCAGGTCTTATTGGCAAGTTTTCTTCCATGTCATCATGTGGTTAAATGAGAAATTTTTGGAACTTGATTTCGTAAATTTCTTCTTATGAAGTTTTGTACAAACACTTTGTCACACATTGTTTCGGTACAGAAAACTGTTTTACGTATACGACATAAATTGATGCATGTTAGGATCATAGTGGTCCATTTGAAAAGTTTATTGCACATCTTTCGTTGTAGTCATTATTAGCTCGAGTAAAAAATATCAATGACCTTCGAAATGGTTTTATATGTTTAGGCTTGTGACCACTTTGCACAACTATCGAAAAAGGCGGTAATAGCATTTTTACAGATGCGACTAATTGTTATAAAGATTACGTGTTGAAAAAAAAACTTATAAATTTTCAATTGGCATATTTGTTGAGTCCTATAGTTGAAAAACCTTGAACTCATTTGGGTTATACATTAAAACCCCTATTGTGAAAGGAGTTCTGATTTGGGACTAAACGAGTCCTTGGGAATTGGGGCGTCAGATGGTTTGACTTGTGGTCAGGTTTGATTTATGGGTTTCAGTTTATGAATCGGTGCACGCGTGAATAATTGAGGTATTAGATTTATGTTTTCTCCCAGTTAATTAAGGGGTGATCTTTCCTCTTCGGTAAATCTTCGGGTTAACGCTTTGTGTGGTTACTTGCTTATGGTTGGATATGAGTTATTGGGTTGATTGTTCGGCATCATACATGTGTTGGGGGTGCGCCATCCGGGTGAGTCTTCAGGAATAAAGGATATATTGTGGTTCGTTTGTTAGAGATGTAAGATTGGAATTTAGTGCCATTTAAGCGTCAACTGTAATTTGACAATGTCAATCTGGAATGAAATAATTGATGGTACACCTATGTTTACAGTATAGTCATTTTGAGGATAGGTGTCGGCACTCGATTTTGAGAACAATGACCATTGGGGTGCTTCAGCGCACTTCCGAGGAATCCTGTGTGTTGGCAAATTATGTGGCAACTTCAAGGGTATTAGACATTAGCAATTAAGTATCGATGATTAAGATTGTCTTTTTATGGTAAAGGTTTATAGCAACTGGATGATCGATGTTTGAGTATGGTTTGGAATTTCAAAATCGCCGAATGTGGATAGGCCGACCCCCTGGATAATGTATCGGCACGTCCTTGGAAGGTAAGCTCTACCAATATAATGGGTGAATTATTAAGGAATTTTGGGAGTTCTTTGGGTTTGGTGTCGATCATTGGATTGAGGATTTAGAACTATGTTGAGACATGACGAATTAGTCAGTGGAAAGTTGAGGTCACAAGCTACCCTTGGGGTATTACGTGTCACATAAGGTTGGGAGGCAACCGAGATCGTATGGTGAGAAATCACCCCAGTAAGATTTGATGTTCACACGGGTATGAGTGTAACGTGTCAGGGTGGATTTTGGATGTGAAAGTCTTCACATAAATCAGTATGGCAGTTTCATCAGGAAGTTACCGAGTTTTAGTCCAAGGATGAAATGGATTAGAGACAACCCCTCGGGAAGGGAGACGGTTGTTTTGAAAGGATGACATCATTGTGGTCTATGATATGTTGTTTCCTTTGGAGATTGAGGAAACCCAATAAGTGTTGAGGGTGTTAATGGAATGCCTCGTGTGAGAATTAGATTTCAAGGACAAAATCATTCTAAGGTTGGAATGATTGTAACACCCGGAATTTCGATAAGAGTTATTGCTTACGTGGTTAAAATATATATTTACATATATATATATATATATTTCATGAGAACTTGACCGTTAGACCATAATTTATGTGGAAGGAATATTTGGTTGTATATCATAGCGTGTCGGGAGCGTTTCGAAGTCAAAGGAGGAAATCCCTGGGCTTCAGCATCTGCTGGGCGACAATGCCTGGCGATTGTGATGTATGTCACTATCGCCAGGGGTAGGGGTGTACAGAAAACCATCAACCCGCGAAACCCGCCCAATCCAAACCGCTAACAACCCTATTAAACCCAACTCGTTCAACTGCCAAACCGCCCACCCGCCAAACTGCCAACCCGCAAATTAAGAGGGTTGAAATTGGGTTACGCTTTGTTCAACCCGCCCAACCATCTAACCCGCCACTAATATATAATTTATATATATATATAATACATGAATAAAAAACTAGTTTATTTAGACAAATTTATAGCCCAAAATATTATATATATATATATATATATAATACAATTTACTTAACCGAACAAACTAATGGAGACTTGTTCGTGTTCGTTCATTAAACTTAACCAAACAAATGGATGAACACGAACGGTAAAAGAACGGAATTTTTTGTGTTCATGTTCGTTCATTAAGAAAATGTGTTTGTTCGTTTTCGTTTACGTTTGTTCGTTAAGATGTTAAATGAACGTAAACAGGCGAGCATAAAAGAACGAACACAAAGAAAAAAAAAGTATTCATATTCGATCAGTTCTTAAGGGTGCGTTTGGTTTGCAAACCGGATGGGACGGGACGGAACAACAAAAATTAGTCCCATGTTTGGCTTGACATAGAACAAGGACAAGGTGGGACTAAATATCATTTTCATGGGACAAAATCAACCTTTTTTTGTTCCACCCAAAAAGGTGGAACAACCTTGGACTAATCTTAAAATGACTTATTTACCCTTAATATAATACAAAATCTGAAACCTAACACCTAAAAACTCAATCATCAAGATCCTCCAAAACAAATTACAGATCGAACGTCTAACAAAACCCTTCCCCCTCCAAATCGATCGTACTATAAATTTTCCCTCTAAAATCGAACATCTCCTTCCAGATCTGTGGGTAGTGGTGGAAAAAGAACCTGGAAGATGATTTAGTTTAAGAAATAAATAACCTGAAAGATGAGTAGGATGATGATTTTGTCGCCGATGAAGTCTAAGAAATAACGAAAAAGGAAGACCGATGGTGGTGGTGACTGGTTACGACGGTGGTTGAAGAGGGTTTTTTTTCTGATGAAAGACCACGTGAGGAAGAAGACGATAAGTTTTGATATGTGGGTGGATTTTATTTGTTGGTTTTTTTTGAGATCTCAAAAATCAAACTCAAAAGGGGGTTGCTATTTGCACCCACCATAGGTGGGGGGTGCAAATGCAATTTTGACTTTCTTTTTGAAAACAACATTGGGAAAACAAAAAAGTTAGATTCTCGGTAGCCCTATTGGAAAAAGATAGACTTTTTGAAAACTAACTATTGAATTTTTTTTTTTGAAAACAAGCACAACACTGGTTAGTTGAGTAAAATTTTCGAAAACAACAATTAGACTTTTATTTTTTGAAAACTAACTCTTGAATTAAATTCTCCGTTAGTTGTATTAATTAATATATTTTTATTTAATTATATTAATTTAATTATATGGATTTTACTATTACTATAAAAAGGGATGGTAAATATGTATTTTCAATCACAAGAAATCACTTCAACATTCTCTCTATACGAGTTCTAACTTGATAATGGATAGTTGGAAAGACGATTTGCAATTTTATCAAAATTCCAACGTTGAGGTACTTTCACTTACTATTTTGCGATATATTTTCATTTGCTAGTTTGTAAAATTAGTTTTTTTGTACATGTATATTTAGGAATATGATATTAACACAAACCAAATAAATCACTGTGACGATTTGCATTTGTATCACAATTACAACGATGAGGTATTTTCATCTTACTATTTTGTGATATATTTTTACTTACTATTCTTTTTTAATAGTTTGTAATATAGTTTTTTGCATGTGTATGTTTAGGAATATGACATTTACACCAACCAAACAACTCAATGTGACGATTTCCATTTTTATCGGAATTCCAATGATGAGGTTTTTTTTTTACTTACTACTTTGTAATATATTTTTCATCTACTACTTTATAATATAGTTTTTTTTTTAATATTTGTATGTTTAGGATTATAATATTTACACAAATCCAACAACTCAAGGTGATGATATGCATACATCAAAATTTTCCACTGACGAGGTGTTCAAGTCTCGTCAAGATTTAATCGATTGGGTGCGAAAGTTGGGACGTTCCCTTGGTTACATTATTGTCATTAAAAGATCCAAGACAAATCGAATTGGAGTCATGTCTAAAGTTATATTAATATGCGATCGTGGTGGTAAATATAGAGGTACCAGTAGTTCTAGTAGACATACTGGAACTAAAAAAATGAATTGTCCATTCGAGTTAGTAGGAAAATACTCGTCGATGCATGAATGTTGGACGTTAAAAGTGATATGTGGAAAACATAATCATGAACCTGCAGAAGATATGGAGGGTCATCCATATGCAATGCGATTGACTGAAAACGAAGTTCGGTTGGTGGAAGATTTGTCAAGGAAGAATGTCAAACCACGTGATATTCTATCAACATTGAAGGAACAAAATCCGAATAACGTGTCTACACTCAGAACAATATACAATGCACGCCGAAAATTTTGGGCGGCCGAACATGAAGGTAGAACTCAAATGCAAATTGTCATGTCATTTTTGCAGGAAAAAGGTTATATGCATGAGGCTCGTACAAATAATTCTAATGAGTTGGAAGATTTATTTTTCATTCATCCAATATCAATGGAGATGTGGCGTGCCTTTCCTCACGTGTTGTTGATGGATGCCACATATAAAACGAACAGGTATAGGATGCCTCTCCTTGAGATTGTTGGTGTAACGTCAACTAATATGACTTTTTGCATATCATTTGTTTTTATGAACAAAGAAAAGGAACCCAACTATACGTGGGCCTTGAATTGTTTGAAAAAGACAATGGATGGATGTGCATCCCCACGTGTTATCATCACCGATCGGGAGTTGGCGTTAATGAAAGCATGCACTAATGTATTTCCTGATGCTAAACAACTGCTTTGTAGATGGCACATCTACCAAAGTATTTTGAGAAAGTGTAGACCATTAATAACGTCACATCAATCTTGGAATTCCTTTTACAAAGCGTGGACGTCATTAGTTGAATCTCAAACGGAGGAAGCATACAAGTTCAACTTGGCACAAGTTGAAGAGATATTGCTCGAATATCAAGGTATTATGTGTGTGCTTATGTTTAACCATTTTTGTGTGTTTATTAAAGTAATTAATTTGTTAAATTTTCAGGTGTTCTTGATTATTTGAACGAAGTATGGTTGAAACCATATAAGCAAATGTTCGTGTCTGTTTGGACTGACATATTTCTTAACTTCGGAAATCACACGACTAATAGAGTTGAAAGTCAACATTCCAAGCTGAAACTATACTTGGATTCGACACAATCAAATTTACGAACATTTTTATCTGATATTCATCAACTCATCCACTCACAACATACGTCAATCAAAGCAAGCTTCCAACAAAGCAAAACTGTCATGAAACATCGATATAACAAACCACACTTCCACCATCTACGTGGTTTTCTTTCATTGCATGCATTGGAATTAATCTTCAAGGAATTTGAGCGGTCTAAAGATCTTGGATTAATTGCGGAAAGTTGTGGATGTCAAATGCGTACATGTTTCGGTTTACCATGTGTACATGAACAAACAACTTATTTCAAGGCGGGTCGCTCTATTCCACTCGAATCGATTGACGGGTTTTGGAGAAAACTTGATTTATCACCGTGTATGTCCATGCAAGATGATGATATTTATTGTGATGATGAAGTGCAAATATTTACTGAGAACTTCAAAAAACAGACGAGATCTAAAAAGTCTAGTCTTCTAAGGAAGTTAAGAGAGATAATCGCGCCATGGACAACTCGAGTTAGTGAACCTGTTGTTCATACAGCCACTCGTGGACGTCCCTCGTTGAAGAACAAGGTTGTCAAAAAAAGTTGTGTTGATTCGAAAACTCAAGAACCTCATAGACGTAGTTGTCCTGACGCGTCAACATTTATTGAGTTGGATGTTTTGGCCAACAAAGAACCGGTAAGACATAGTTGCTACTCATCGGAACCAACAAGGCACAATTATTATTTCCATCCGTACATGAATCAGTTTCCGGATATGTTTCATCCCTATATCAAGCATGTGCAAGATGTAGCATATGATGGAAATTGTGGTTTTCGAGCGATAGCTGCCTGTCTCAATCTTCAAGAAGATCAATGGCCATCAATTCGATACGGTTTAATGGAGGAATTGGAAATGTACAAGATAGAATATGCCGAGATGTTTGGCATTGAAGTATGGTATCGTACTTACAACTCCTTGAACTTCTTTGAGTTGGACAGATGTGCACCCAATATGCACTGTGCCTGAAATGGGTGTGTTGGTTGCTTCAAGGTATAACGTGATACTACATTGTTTAACAACTGCAGGTAGCATGACATTCTTACCACTACGATCTAGTCCGCCACCATGGTTTGAACATGTCGCTGTTGCAATCGGACACATTAATGGTAATCATTATGTCAGAATATCATTGGCAGAAGGGTACCCAATGCCTCGTATCATGCAACAATGGTTTCGTTTCAAATATGATTGTGCAACCGCATGGGCTACTCCGTACATGACCCGAATAAATACGTACGAACAACTCTTATCTCGTAATCGTACTACGGATTTTATTTCACTTGATTGAGTTGTAATATTTTTAAACTTTTTGTACTTTATTTATTGACTTATCAATTAAATTATTTTGATGATCTTTTATATTAGAACATTTTATATTTGTAGCTTTAAATTATTTACAACACACTACCATATTCCTTAACATAAAATAAAAAATATTTTTATTTTATGGTTGTTAAATAATTAAATAATAATCCTAATATAATAATTATTTTTAAATAAGTTTTGAAAACATAATAATTAAATAATAATCATAAAATAATAATTACATTTGACTTTTTAAATAATGATAACAAAAAGTGAATAATAGGTAGTGTCGGGTGTATTTGACCTATATGGAAGGGTGCAAATATCCCTACCCACTCAAAATTATGTCCCTGTATTTTTTCTTTATAGGTTTAGATATATTTTTAAATATCTTTACATAAATAAATTACAAAGTATGATTTATGTAATTTATTTTGACTTTTATAAAATAAGTATTTATATTCTAATTGATTTGTATTATTTATAATTATTATCTATATCTATACTATATTATAAAGCACAGATAAAAAACTCTTGAATACAAATTATTAGGCACAAGGTACCATCATTTTATGCAAGATTTTAAAAATCTCTAAATTTACAAGTTTCAAAGCACAAGATACATATTACTACTGTAGGCTTCTAACACCCACCAATTTGGAGGATCTTCCTTTTATGTAGACATTTCCATGTATCACTATTAATTAATATATTATATTACTATAAATTTGTTTTAATTATATTATTAAATATGTAATTGGTTATTTTTTCTAGATGTCATTAAAATATATAAATAATCATTGAATTCTAACAAAATACTTAATTTTTTATATATATAAAACATTATATTATTAAGCCTAAATTAAAAAAAAATTATAAAAAAATATTATCACTTTCTCAAAACCATCCAAAATCGTACTGTAAATCAACAAAAAAACAAAAAATAAAATGAAACATTAAAATCGTGATGTATCTCGATGCATTGCGCGAGTATGCTTCTAGTATGATAAAACATAAATAACATTTTAAGGGTAATTTGGTCATTTTAACAGTTTTGTCCTATCCTCTTTTAGCCGTACCAAACGTAGAACAGACAATTAGTATTGTCCTATCCTGTCCCATCCAGTCCCGTCCAGTTTTGTCCCATCCAGTCTGCGTACCAAACGCTACCTAAATAATCGAATATAAACGAAATTCTCCCCAAACAGTTCGCTAAACGTTTGTATATTCTTATTAATATTCATCGTATTTTATTCTACAATTTTATGTAAATTACTAACCCGCCCAACCCGCCATAACCCACAAGGGTTGGGTTGGGTTATACTTTTGAATGGGTTAGGTTGGGTTGAGTTTTTTCAAACCGCCATAATTGGGTTGGGTTGTAAAAATGTCCAAACCGCCTAACCCAACCCGCGTACACCCCTAGCCAGGGGCAAAGTCGCGGAGAAGGAACAACCTACGGTACCTCAGCGGCGACAATGCCAGGGTCACTGTCGCAAAGGCATTCTCGCGGGAGTAGTACCACAAGCGGT
This sequence comes from Arctium minus, assembly GCA_954870635.1. Taxonomy (NCBI): domain Eukaryota; kingdom Viridiplantae; phylum Streptophyta; class Magnoliopsida; order Asterales; family Asteraceae; genus Arctium; species Arctium minus. The sequence continues at coordinate 153,158,498 of OX941081.1, forward strand.
GGGAAGCGGGCGACTATGCCCCGCGACTATACCAATATCGCCGGGGGGGGGGGGGGGGGTCCAGTGTTTGCATTAAATCCCTTGTTTTCCCCCATTTCTCATTTATCACTTCACTCATACTCCCTCATTTTCTCTCTAACTGAATCCCCTCACCTCCATTGGCGATTTTGAGCATTTGAGACTCAAGAGCTCGGGATTTCAAGTGATACTTCACTATCCAACAAGGTTTTGGAAGCTTAAGCTCAATCTTTTCACTTTATCATCTTCATCACCAACCTTCTAGGGTTTTATCAAACCCTCTTCAAGACCTTTTCCATTCTTTTAAAGATTTGGGGTTGAGGCTCACATTGGTGACCTAGGGGAGTATTGTGATGGATTCAAACCATGGTAAAGGTAACCTTCTCGTCTCTTCAGTTATGGAATTTAGGGTTTTGGGATAAGATGAGATCTTCATGTAAAATGTTTGGGGAACGATTCTATATGGTTAAACATGAATATTTATGGTTAGAATCTTGTGGATCTAGGTTTTGGAAGATTTGGCTTGAGGGTTCAGATTTATTCAAGGAAGCTCAAGTTGGGGTAAAATCTGGATTTAGCCTAAATCTAGCAAGGTGAGTTCAAGTTGCTTTGTGAAAACTATGTACATGCCAAAATGTGTATTTTGAAGTAAAAATACGTTTCACTTGGTAATTGTCAATGTGTCGAGTATATTGATAAGTTTTCAAATTTGGTAAACTTGGGTTAATTTGATCTCATGAAATGCTCACATTTGGGATTTGGATATTTGAGAAGTAAATAGCATGATTTATGCATTTTTGGAGATTTTGTAGAAATGAAGTCTATTTTATTATTTATGTGTTTTTGGAGTATTTAATTCATAAATGTTAGATCACATATTTATTGGATTCAAGATCATCAATTCTGAAGATTGAAATATGAAGTCAACGTTGCAAAGTCAACTCTCATCAAATAGTCTAGGTTATTTGTAATAAATGTCAAAGTTTAGCTTTCCTTGTATTTTGGGCTTTTATGTCTTTTTCCTAAAATAGGTGTGTGGGCCAATTAGGCTCTAGGGTTGTTTTGTGTAAGGGAGTGCCAAGAATAGAATTTAGCCGCCACTTTTATTTTTCTAGAGTGAGAGAGAGGCGATTCTAGTGAGAGAGCTAAAAGAGAGAAAAACTTCAAGAGAAAACCTTTGTAATCGTTTGGATTGAATATCGAAAACAGGTTTGATTAAATCTCTTGTTATTTATTGTTTTAATGCGATGAGAACTTGATTCTCAGGGTCAATCAATTGGTATCAGAGCCAAACCAGATCAAAATCAAATTTTCCAGAAAAACACTGTTCGACACTGTTCATCATCTTCCAGATTTGATTTTTGAATTTTTGTGTGTTTTTCGAGTTGAAATCCCTTGGGTTGTGATTGAAATCAGTATTAGCTTGAGTTTGTATTGATTTTATCGAGTATTGCACTGTAATCGATCATCTATTTGATGATTTTGTTGTTCTTGTTCTTCACGAGTCCTGTGCACTGTTCCATCGATCGAAATCATTCTTATAGTGTTTATTTTTGAAATTACTTGATTGTAATCAGTTCTAGATGTGTTTATGGTCCTATTGTCAAAGTTTCGAGTTGTAAATCGAAGTCTAGATAGGTGTTTGGGCGATTCAGAGCCGATTTTCGAAGGATAGGTGAAGAACATTGTTTTGCGCCAGTTCATACTGCGTTTGCGCCAGTTCAAGGGTTTCCAAGTGATCAGCTTAAGTTAGTTTTGCGCCAGCCTCGCATAGCGCAAATCACATTTTGCGCCACCTTCTCTTGGTGCAAAGTTGAGTTTTACGCCATACACTACACCGGTCAGCAACACCCCGATCACAACACACCGGGCGCACAAGACCCCGATTTGCGCCATCAACTTCTTGTGCAAACCTCCACTTCTCTCGACCTTCCTCTCGCGCAAGTCTTTGGTTTGCGCCACCTACCTCTAGCGCGAAGTTCCTTTTCGTGACCCACTTCTCGCGCAAACCTCAGAATCTCACCAGCTCCTCCTCGCGCAAAATCCCTTTTAGCGCAAAATTTGTCTTTTTGCGCCAGATTATCTTATCTCCATTTATTATTTTCAGTATAAATCTGTATTCATTTGATTTTATCTGGACTAACGATCAACTTCGAGTTTCTTATTGCATATTTTTTTAAAAAAACAGGATGACATCAAGAGAAGCTCTCGCTATTGGAACTGATGTGAAGCCTCCAGTACTCTTCAAATGAGAGTACGAGCAATGGAATGACCGATTTTTGGATTTCATCGATCGAAATGACTTGGGATATTACATCAGAATATCCTTAAAGGAAGGAATCATGACACCTCCTACCAAGGTACTCACTATAGCTGGAGAAAATGGTGAAGATGAACAGAGAGAGTATCCATTACCGCTTGATGAATACTCGGATGAGCATAAAAGGAGACATAAGGATGACAAACTGGCAAAATCATTCATTCTCCAAGGCATACCGAATGAGATTTATGTCAAAATTGATAGCTACAACGCTACTAGAAAGCAGATGTGGGATCAATTGGAGAAGATGATGCTCGGATCAAAAATCGGCAACCAACTCAAAGTATCCAACTGCCTGAATAACTATGAAGAGTTCAAAGCTAAAGTTGGACAAAGAGAGATTAACTCTGACTCTGACGACTGTGATAACCTGAAGGAAGCTATGCTTATGTTAACCAAGGCTTTTCAAAAGAAGTTCTACAAAAATCCTAGCTCTAACAGTCAGAAGTATTCATCTGGTTCAAGCAACTACAATCACAAGGAGAGAGTTGAAGGAAAGAGGATAGAGGAAAGGAGACCAGAAGAGAAGAAGTATAGAGCTGAAGAGACCAAACAGGCAGAACCTCCAAAGTGCTACAACTGTGGCAAACTGGGTCATTTTTCTAAGAACTGCAGCAAGCCCAAAGTCAGAAACTCTGAGTACTACAAGAACAAGTTGCTTCTAGCCAAGCAACATGAGGCTAGAAAAGCATTGATGACAGAGGATGAATTTTGGCTTGATCATTCTGAAGATGAGGAAGGAGAGAAGGATGAGACAGCACACTTGTGCTTGATGGGTCACATGAAGATAGAACCCGAAGCTGATTCTGATGAAGAGGATAACGATGAGGTATGTGATTTAACCAAATCAGATTTCTTAAATCAAATGCATGCCATGATGACTAAACTCCAAGGATTAGAGTCTAAACTTAAGCGTGAAAAAGGTGTTATTAATGATAAAAATCAATCTATACAGAAACTTAGCAATGATATTGCTGAGAAAAATGTATTGATTGAAGCGTTACATAAAAACATTGACACCAGCGCAAAGGAGAAGACTATAATTCATAAAGAGTTAGCTGAAACAACTTCAAAATATAGAATGTGTGAGTTTGAATCAAAAGAGCTTTCTAAAATGTATTCTTCGCTTTCAAAAGAAAAGAAAACTTTAATTGAAAAGGTGAATGCTTTGGAAGGAAAATTATATACTTTGGGTCAAACTGAACAAACCATTCATCTGAACAAACCTAAAGAGAATCCTGAGTGTTGGGGACTTGGTTACAAGAACCCACACCACCTCAAAAAGGGTATATCTGAAGCGTCTGCTCTTTATGATTTTGGATTTATGAAACTGGCACCTCAATACCCTGAACTCAAAGTTTTCTGGACTAGTCTGTCTGAAGAGGACAAAGCCAAGGAATATGCTAAAAGAAAGAACACAACTAAAGTTCAACTTCCGTTTCGTTATGAGAGGTTGAATAATAGCTACAGTTCTGATAAATCAAAATCTCTTTCAAATGACTATTTTGAGAGTTATTCTGTAAAAGAGATGGAGACTAAGCCCATCGAAGGTAAGCTTTACGTTCCACCTCTCATTTTGGAAAGTAAAATTTCTGAACTCGAGAATACTCTCAAAGAAGAAAGGATCTTGATGGTCTTAGAACAAACTATTTTTTCTACTGTGTTCAAATATACCGAGTTTTCTAAATTATCCAAGGCTTTAAAATCTGATGATAGGTCCGGTTTACTTGATAATGAGTTTGATTTTCTAAACTCTGATGGTTGTTTAGATGACTGTGTTGGTGATTTTGACTTTAATGCTAAACTTCCTAATCATTCTTCTTTTGTTGTTAATTCTTTTGGATTACCAAGTGTGAATGAAAAAGGTGAAACATCAACGAAAGTTGATAAATCAATTTATGTGAAATCCAAAGTTGCCAAAGGTAAGAAGAAGAAATCTGGGAATTCAAAGAAACAGATCACCACTGGTAAGTCAAAGAAGAAGAATTTGATTGATTCTCACCATTCTAACTCTAAAGTTTCAAATGTTTCAGATTTGAGAAAGAAAAAGCTTGGAGTTAAGTCGGAATGGATACCAAAACAGAAGATCGACGAGAATGCTAAATCATTATCTAGTTTTTATTGTATTAAGAAGACTAATAGTAAAGATGATTTGATTGTGAATGTTGCTATTTCTAAACCAAAACTTGTTGATTCTCGCAAGAAGTATTCCATACAGCAATTATTCCAGTTATCTCCGTCTAATAGAATGTTTTCAAATCATGATAGATGTGATTATGCTTCTCGAAAATATTCTGATGTTTGGTTTGGATCTTATCGTGTTTACTCTCATCATTCTAATGTCTCATATGGTTTTCAAAAGAAAAGCGGGCCCAATTTTAAATGGGTGCCAAAATCATGGGCTAACACAGTTGGACCCAAATACAAATGGGTACCAAAGAAAAAGGCTGAATCTGTGTTACAGGAATGTCAAGTCAAGGTTGAGTGAAAGAAATGATGGCTCTTGAATACTACAGTTCAAGACCCATACTTCAATGCTCAAAAGTCTTTACTCCCAGTTTTTATATGGGTATCTAAACCTCGTGTTTCTTAATTTCTCTTGTGCAGACCCGTCATATGTGGTACTTGGATAGCGGATGTTCCAAGCATATGACCGAGTAGAAAAGTCTGTTGACTAACTTTACAGAGAAATACTGCGGCATAGTTCGATTTGGTAACGATCAGTTTTCACCAATTCTGGGTTATGGTGATGTGGTACACGAAAATGTCACGATTAAGAAGGTGAGCTATGTTGAAGGCTTATGACACAACCTTTTTAGTATTGGGCAGTTCTGTGACAAAGACTTAGAGGTGAATTTAAAGGTCAAGAAGTGTTCGGTACGCACTAAGGACGGGAAAGAACTCTTGGTCGGCACTCGCAAGTAAAACCTCTACACCATCAACTTGTCAAAGGTCCAGACTGACAATCAGGTGTGTCTACTCTCAAAAGCATCTATGCAACAAAGATGGCTATGGCATCGACGGCTTTCTCACTTAAATTTTTGGTACATAAACAAACTAGTCAGTAGAAAGCTGGTGAAAGGACTTCCTGAGCTCAAGTACGAAAAGGAACACTTGTGTGCAGCGTGTGAAAAAGGGAAGATGAAGAGAGCTCCACACAAACCGAAGCCTGAACCAAGTACCAAATCTCCGTTAGAGTTGTTGCATATGGATCTTTGTGGTCCTATGCGAACGCAAAGCTTAGGCGGAAAGAAATACGTGTTAGTTATTGAGGATGATTATTCGCGATACACGTGGGTCAAATTTCTACGGTCAAAAGATGAGACACCCGAAGTTCTCATTACATTTCTAAAGACGATCCAGGTGAATCTGCAGAAACCAGTCAAGCTTCTCCGAACTGACAACGACACAGAGTTTAAGAATAAAACAGTTGAAGAATATCTCGAATCGGTAGGGATAACACATTAATACTCTGCTGCACGTACGCCTGAACAGAATGGAGTAGTCGAAAGGCGAAATCGTACGCTAGTCGAGGCCGCTCGTACTATGCTCAGTCAATCCGACTTACCTCTATTTCTATGGGCTGAAGCTGTGTCGACTGCGTGTTACACGCAAAATCGGTCCATGATACACCGCCGATTTCAAAAGACTCCGTATGCGTTAATCAACAACGAACACCAACAATCAAGTATTTCCACATATTTGGGTGTAAGTGTTTTGTGCTAGATGACAGAGAGAGTCTGAATAAGTTCAATGCTAAGGCGGATGAGGGCATCTTTATTGGCTACTCTTCTACATCTGTTGCATACCGTGTATACTTGAAGAAGTCAAAGATTGTGGTTGAGAGCGTAAACGTTACATTTGATGAAGAGTTGGCTTCTGAACACGTCAGTTCAGAACCCGTGATAACAGGAGTACTAGCTTCTGGGCAAATCAGTCCAGAACTTGTGTCTCAAGAGAACAAATCAGATGGAACATCAACGTCTACAAATCATTTATCTGATTTAGATTTACTATTTGAACTATTTTATGATGAATTTCTTGGATCTAAAGTAACTAAATCTGTTGTGGTTGACAGGACGAAAGACTCAATGACTACTCAACCAACCACTTCAGATATCTCAACTGAATCCAACTCCCCGATTCAGAAAGAAGTTCAAGTTCAAATACCTACTCCGACAATTGAAGCTGTGACTAACAATGAAGAGACAGAAGTAGCTGAATCAGTAGGGTGTACTATAAGGACTGATCAACAGATTGACCAAGCTGAACCCACTGAAACTTCTACACCTACTACTTCAACTGAACCCCCCCATTCCTACTGAACAATCTGAAGAAGATACCAGTGGATTCAGAGATGATAATCATGATCAATCTGTATCTAATCCAATCCCTCATGAACACAAGTGGACCAAAGAGCACCCGGTATCTCAAGTCATTGGAGATCTGTCAAAACCGGTGCAAACTAGGTATGCAACATCAAATCAATCTATGCATGACTCCTTTCTGAGCAAGATTGAACCTACTCGCGTATATGAGGCTCTTGCAGATTCAGATTGGGTGACTGCAATGTAAGAAGAGCTGAATTAGTTCGAAGCACTTAAAGTTTGGAGACTCGTACCCAAACCTGAAGGTAAAGCTATCATTTGTACGAAATAGGTGTTCAAAAACAAGAAAGATGAAAATGGTACCGTAATCCGAAATAAAGCAAGACTTGTCGCCACGGGATATAGGCAAAAGGAAGGAATATACTACGACGAGACTTATGCTCCAGTGGCGCGTATAGAAGCAATCCACATGCTTCTTGCTTACGCTGCCCACAAGAACTTCACCGTCTATCAAAAGGACGTGAAGACAGCCTTTCTGAATGGCATACTCAAGGAGGAAGTCTACGTCTCACAGCCAGAAGGTTTTGTCAATCAAGAGAAACCGAATCATGTATACATTCTCGACAAAGCACTTTATGGTCTGAAATAAGCCCCTCGAGCCTGGTATGATGTCTTATCTCAATTCTTGGTCAAGTCAGGTTTTACAAAAGGTATGGTTGATACCACTTTATTCATTAAAAAGGAAAAAGCCGATATCATTCTTATTCAAATATATGTGGACGATATTATTTTTGGCTCTACAAATCCTAAATACTGTAAGAATTTTTCAAACCTCATGGTGTCACGTTTTCAGATGAGTATGATGGGAGAGTTAACTTTCTTTCTCGGATTACAAGTCAAACAATTTTCAACGGGGATTTTTATCAATCAATCTAAATACATTCTTGAAATTCTTCGGAGATTCAAAATGGAAAACTGTAAACCGATTGGTACCCCAATGGCACCTGGTACTAAGATTGGCACTGATCCTTCAGGAAAAGCTGTTGATGCTAGGACCTATAGAGGGATGATAGGTTCTTTGATGTATCTCACTTCAAGTAGGCCGGATATAATGTTTTCTACATGCTTATGTGCTAGATATCAGGCCAATCCTAAAGAATCCCATCTGTTTGCAGTTAAACGTATATTTAGGTATCTGAAGGGGACTGCAGATCTTGGTCTGTGGTATCCTAAAGATACTAGCTTTGGACTAGCAGCGTATTCAGACGCAGATCATGCTGGTTTCATGCTAGACAGGAAGAGCACGTCGGGTTATATACATTTCCTCGGTGATAAACTCGTCAGTTGGGCATCGAAGAAGCAATTATGTGTCTCCACTTCAACGGCCGAAGCAGACTATGTAGCTGCTGCTAGCTGCTCTTCTCAGGTCTTGTGGATGAGAACGCAACTGCGAGACTATGGTTATCACTACAATAAGATCCCGATCTATTGTGACTCAAAGAGCGCTATCGCGATATCGGCTAATCATGTTCAGCATACAAAGACCAAACACATTGATGTCAGGTATCACTTTATAAAAGATAATGTCGAGAAAGGAACAATTGAACTTTACTTTGTAAAAACTGATTATCAGCTTGCAGATTTGTTTACCAGTGGTTACCTATTAAAGTTTTCTTATTGTATCTTTTCATCATTTCTTTATCATTATTTCCACAAGATATCTGCTCTTTAATAGTCTGTTCATGATCTCAGGGGGAGTGTGAGAAGTACTTCATAAATGATCAATGTTATTTTTGAGGGGGCGCATATCTAATTTCTGCATATACTTATCTGTCAAATTTTTGTGATGCATGATTTTAGGGGGAGTTCTTCAAGTCAAAGGAGTATGGCTATGACTTCTGATTACTTCAGATCAGAACTCATTACTTCAATTGTTTTACTGCTTTATGTCTTTTAATTTCTGTGAATAAAGTTTCTTTGACTATGACCTTTAGACTTTTGCAGTTTGAGAATTGCTTTCAAGATCATATCTTTATGACTTTAAGCTTGACTTCATGAGATGTAAGATTTCACTCAAAAGGTATAATTCTTTATCTTCATCTCATATATGGTTGAAAGAAGGACAACTTTCAATCATAGAAAACATTGTTCTTAAATGTTCAAACCACTTCCCGATTCTTAAACAGATTTCATGATTTGGAAGTGTGATTTTTAAATGTTTTCATTTTTATTTTGTGCTTAAATGCTTAACAAACCGTGTGTTTCCAAAGATATATACTTGTGTCTTATCTTGTCCATATACTTTCAAGTATTCACACACACCGGTTTAATTCTTTTGTTGAATAAGTTATCACCATGTCTCATATTGACCAATTTTTCGATGGTGATACACTCCGCTTGTATTTCAAAGAATTTTTTAGCTTCATTTCATTTCGAAATGTCATTTCAAGAATGTCTGTATTTTTGGTTCATATAGACAATATCCATTATTATTGACCATAAGCCTTTATTGCTATATCATTTGTTTCTGATCATTTTTCATACAATGTCAGATTTTTCAAACAAGTCTCTTGTATTCATGTTCATTCATTCAATTTACTTGTTTTGAAAAATACTTCAATGTTCCAAATGCTCAAATCTTCATGATTATATTATGAGCATACAAACATCTGACTTGTATTTGAGCTTTAACTGATAAAGTTAAATCATCTGAGCAACACATACTTTCTAGGAAAACATGGGATTTCTTTGTGCTAGGACTACAATGAACTTCTATGGATTCACGTTAACCAGTGTTTCCTACCCAAGAAGTTAATCCTTAGTGATTGAGTGTGAGGAGTCAAAAGAAATGAGTGTGGGATGTGTGATGAGGGAAAATGGAAAAGAGAGTTTGGTTAGATGTGAGCTTAATGATAAAAAGAAAGAGGGTGAGAGATCAGAGTAAAAGAATATCAAACTCTGCACCAACTACTTTCTGAGCCGAGCAGCCACATTTCTAATGTTTCACAATACTTTGGTGAACATTATTGAAACAGGCAACTAGCCCATGCCAACTCTTGATTATAACCCCACCAGCCACTCATTTTCTTCTTAACAAGAAAATGTTTCATTTTTCAAAGGGGACGCAGCACATTTACTATCTGATTTTCACTTGGAAAATCTGGATATTGAAAAGAAGGAAGTCTGCCCCACCTTCGTACTTCAATCATGCACATTGAGTTTGTGTTTATCTACTGTTGTCTTAGTGGTTTACACAATGTTGAGCCTATATAAGCAATCATCCGTGCTTAATTCTTTCTATCACTTACACGAACACACAAGGAATTTGTTTCTTTGTCATAACGTTCATAAAAATTACCTTTGTGGTGTTTCGATGATTGAATGGAATCCCTGGGGGAGTGAACATCATAAAATCTCCTTTATAATGTGTATTTGTTACACATAGTGACTTCGTGTTACTGACAGACAATTTTAACTGATTCATCTGTTGATTCAGGGGTTACATTCCTAATTTGTCTGGATTTGAAAAGATCTAGATGAATATCTTCGCAGGTTGACGGTGAATCAGAGGCTCAGTTCAACAGATCAGCATGGTCAAAGACATTTCTTGGAAGAAGTTTTGATGATGTCGATGCTCTATTCATCAAAAAGGGGGAGAACCTGATGTTTGAAGAAATGTCCATTATAAGTTGTGTTTCAAGAGACATTGGAGAAGAAAAGATTAACCAAGAAATAGGAAAGCACACAAGTTTAGAGCAAGTATTATGAAGATTTGCCGAATTGAGAGAAATTTTCTTTGAAGATACTTTGCTAAAGCATTCTGAGCTAAATCTGGAGATAATTTCTTTCCATCATCTGAAAAGAGATTTAGTAATTAATGATCTTGATCCAAAGGGGGAGATTGTTAGATCACATAATTATTGGATTCAAGATCATCAATTGTGAAGATTGAAATCTGAAGTTAACGCTGCAAAGTCAACTCTCATCAAATAGTCTAGGTTATTTTGTAATAAATGTTAAAGTTTAGCTTTCCTTGTATTTTGGTCTTTTATGTCTTTTTCCTAAAATAGGTGTGTGGGCCTATTAGGCTCTAGGGTTGTTTTGTGTAAGAGAGTGCCAAGAATAAAATTTAGCCGCCACTTTTATTTTTCTAGAGTGAGAGAGAGGCGATTCTAGTGAGAGAGCTAAAAGAGAGAAAAACTTCAAGAGAAAATCTTTGTAATCGTTTGGATTGAATATCGAAAACAAGTTTGATTAAATCTCTTGTTGTTTATTGTTTTAATGCGATAAGAACTTGATTCTCAGGGTTAATCAATAAACCTTTTGGAAAATGCATGTCTCTGTGTCATGAGACATTTTGGAGACGTAAGGGTGTGAGCCCATTTGGAAAATCGTTTATTCCAATTCGTGATGATTTTTGGGTTAGTCACATCTTTGAGGTATGTGTCGGTGTAAACGCCGTTTAAATACGTTTTATTATTTGTGGATTGTTATTTGTTGGCCAAATGAATTTTTGAGCATTTTAGCTCGGTTTTGACTTAAAAGAGTCTTGAGCACATTTGTCCGGTTTTAATGATTCAATGTAGAGCCCATTTATGATTTTCATCTGAATGCATCTTGTGGTATATTAATGATAATTACATGCTCGAGGGAGTTGGTCATTCACGTGTAGTCATGTAATTTTAGACTGTGTTGTGTTGGATCCATAGGCACGTAAGTCAGTCTTTATTTGATGGTCAATTGGGTATTACGTGGTTGGACTCCGGGACCCATGTTTTATGACCTTAACCTTTCAAGTGTAAACTAGGAGGGTTGAGTCAGTTGTGCTATCGTGTTGATGGGTGTTTGGGGCCTCCGCCATGTCGGGGAATTGCCTTGGTTGTAACCCTCGACTGTGTCGGGCCTTTGGTGGTATTCATAGTAATATTCACTAAGGTCAGTTGTCTCTCTTGGTGTAGCTTGAAGGGAGTCATAGGGACACTTGGGCTTTTATGTCATGAAGTGTCATACGATTAACGTTGTATAGTGGCATACTTTTGTGTTCCTCCACTATCAATGGATACGAGTCTCCTCCGTTGTAGGCCAACGGTATTTTGGATATTTAATTGTCCATGCTTTAACATTTGGATTTCATTTCATTTTATGGTCGCGTGAGTATTGAATTTTAGTTCCATGTTTTCGGTGGCATATTATATTTGTATGGATTGTTTTCCATGATTTATGAGTTGAGTATTATGCCCCACCGTGTTTTGGGTGCTTCAGGATATAAAGTTTTATCCGCATTTTTATAATTTGGAGTCCGTTTTCTATTCACATTGGAGTGAGTTTTGGGTTTCCTCACTTTATAAAGAATGTTTTGTATTGAGACGTTCGTCCTTAAAAACGCATATTATTGGTGGGGAGGATTGTAACACCCGGAGAACCGCTAACCCTTTTTAGGTAAGTAAATTATATTCGTCTAGTTTCTCGCAAGTCTTAGTTATCTTGTATTAGTTTTCTAGTGTAACCTCGGGGAGTAGACTTCGGATTAGGAGATCTCGGACGAGAATCGAAAGAAAATCGGGTCCCGGCAGGTAAGGTGCGACCTTGCAAGTGACAATGCCATGGCAAAGTCACCTGGCATAGTCGTCAGGGACATCTAGAGAGTGGGGTTAGACTAGCGACATTGCCCTAGCGACAATGCCCTTGGTCAAAGTCGTCGGGCATAGTCGCAAAGGGTGTACCGTATGCTGGGGTTAGCCAGCAACAGTGCCCAAGCGACAATGCCCTTGGAAAAGTCGCTTGGCATTGTTGCACTACGCCTCTGAGGGTATAAATATATGATCTGACGGGATTCCAGTTAGGGTTCTCATTTCCCTCTTTGTTTCCAGCGATTTGGGAGCCATCTGGGGTCCATATTTCTCTCAAAAACCTCTCCCCTCTTCAATGCAAATCTAATTCTTGTTGGGAATCATTTATTGGACTCAAGGGAACTAACCTATGGAATTTATTTCAAGTTGCTACCAAGATTTCAAGCTATCAAGTCTCTAAGTCCTCATTTCCAACCCCCTAGGGTTTGCTAACTTTTCTAGGTTTTTAATCAAAACCTAGAGTGTGAGTGTTCTAAATCCTTTTACAATGAGATATATGTTCATACTTGCATATTTATTGTCCTTCATTTTTATGTAAAAATTAGGGTTTTATCCATGTATTTTACTTGATGTATATGATGATTTGGGAATGTAAAGGGAAACTCTTGAAAGATAGGAATATATGTACGAATGGGGATATGGATAAGTTATCTTTTATGGGTATATACATGAACAACTATGGGTGCATTGTATCATGACTTGTGTATGAGTATAGGTACTTGGACATGTGATTTGCATTGGCATTATGTGCAAATGGTGAAAAGACTACTATGTCTCATTGGTCATAAATACGTTGATTGGATGAACCAAGTCATATAGACACTAGGAGGACATAGTCTTGGGTGCCACCGTGTTGGTATGCACCTAGACCTCCGTCATTTAAGGCAATGCCTTGTTGTACCTCCGGATGTGTCGGGCCTTGTCGTGTCGCTTGTGGGAGTTGACACTAAGGTATCTCGTCTCTTGGGTAGAATATGTTTGGTGTTGTGGATCTCCCCCATTTATTCAAGTGATGGATAACATTGTTGGTAAAATATATGGAATTGCTATATATGCATTTATTACTTGTCATTCAGCCTCACTAGGCTTTTTGGCCTAACACTTGATTTGTGTTTATATGTATCTCAGGTTCTAGTGGTGCCGCACCTAAGAAGGTTTAGGCGGACTCAATTGAGCTTGGGGAGGTGCAAGTGGGTGCACTTTTTGTGAAGATTTTGTGGGACTATAGGTGACAACCCTTTGTAATCTTATTTCTGTTTAAGGAATTAGATTAATAGGTTGTTGTTTATTTTCCTTATAATTACAACTGTAATTTAACAGGTGTTCATATTTTTCCCATCCTTGGGAGGCTCATGCTATGGCATTTTAATACCGCATTTCCATTTTTCTGGAAATTTTTGTTATCCCCTTTTTGGGGTGTTACATAGCGACATCATGAAGAGATAAGTACTAGTTATATGCACGAGGGTGAGTAACTTGGTGAAGTCTTCCGCATTTATCTTAGGAATAGCAACTTGTATTTGGGTTTAGTAGCACCCGACTTTTTTATTAGTCTTTATGTAAGACTCTATCCATTTGTTGATGGTTAAATCTAGAATAATATTTCAAGTACGGACATGTTGTAAGAGATTTTATCTTTCTTTAAGGCATTATTGAAAATTTTAAATTAGTTGTTTTTTCCAATTTTTAAGGTGTTATATTACCTATTTTCAGTCATATCCTATTAAAAATAATATTTCATTTATATTATATATATAAAAACTATTTTCATGTGTGGTCGTGATAAAACTTGTGGGTATCATTTGAAAGTGTTCATTTTCATATGTCTTTATTATATATTATATACATGATGAACGTATTTTTGTTATGTTTCTTATTTCAGGACCTACTTTTAAAATCTCTCTTCTCGTCTATATGGAAAACATCTCAAACAATAAAAAAAAGTGTTGTAGAACAAACAATATAGAGATAATAATCAAAGGTCACCAACTCTCATTAACAATGAACCCTTTAAATAGGGATGAGTTTACAATGAAAAAGAAACATACAATATGGTAACTCTTAATACTTAGAAATTATTTCTTCAATCACTTACTTTTTTGATGAGGCACAATATTCTTCAACACTCCCCCTTGTGCCGAGTCAAAGGGATGATGATGCATAACTCTTGCCTCATTAAAATCTTACATCGGAAAAACAAAACCCATTGGGAAAAATGAAAACCTTAGACGATGGAAAAAGTACAAGACACCACTAAACAATTTCTTTAGTTTAGTATCATCCTTTATTCATACATCGATCAAAGAGGTTTAGAAAACGAGATGGTTTAAGATTTTTGCCTCACTAAAACCTTGCACCAAAGAACAAAACCCAGTGGGAAAAATAAAACCTTGGGCAAAGAAAAGAGCACAACCCATCAATCGCACATGTGTAACAGACACCTTCTTTAGTCTATTACTCCCCTGATTCATACATTAATCAAGGGAGTTTGGAAAGTCTCCTCATTCCAATGCTTTCCACATGTTTCTGAAATGTGGCCTTAGGCAGTGATTTAGTGAACAAATCAGCCACATTCTCCTCATATCTTACTTGATTTACTTGAATCTTAAGGAGAGTCTGTTGTTGCTATTTATATAAAAACTTTGGTGATATATGTTTTGTATTGTCTCCCTTGATATATCCTACTTTCATTTGTTCAATACAAGTTGCATTATCTTCATAAATGCATGTAGGATTTTTCGTGGTAGAACTTAAACCACTAGCCCCTCTGATATGTTTAATGATAGACCTCAACCATATACATTCTCGAACCGCCTCATGTAGAGCAATAATCTCAGAATGGTTCGATGAGGTAGCTACAAGGGTTTGCTTGGTTGATTTGCAAGAAATCGTCGTGTTCCCAATTGTAAAAACATATCCTGTTTAGGTGCGACCTTTATGTGGGTCAGAGAGATACTCAGCATCAGCAAAACCTACTAATATATCATTTGGGGTTTCACTATACGGGATAACATTTTCTTTGTTAATATCTTTAGCAGGTATTGTTAAATCGCCTGAGCATTTTCTGGATATAAGCGGATTGGTGGATAAGGATTCCACAAGCTCGATGTTCTAGTTCTATACCTAGACAAAATCGAGTTTTCCCAAGATCTTTCATCTCAAATTCAGATTTCAAATAGCTTGCAGTATCTCTTATTTCATCAAGAGTACCTATTATGTTCATATCATCAACATACACAACTATGATTAAAAATCCATAACTCGTCTTCGTTATAAAAACGCAAGGGGACAGTTCATCGTTCTTATATCCCATTCCAATCAAGTATTCACTCAAACGGGTATACCACATCCGTCCAGATTGTTTTAATCCGTAAAGTGAACGTTTTAGTCTAATTGCAAACGCACTTCGTGGTTTACTTGAATCGGGAAGTGGAAGGCCATTGGGCACTTTCATGTATATCTCTGAATCTAGATCCCCGTAGAGATATGTAGTAACCACATCCATAAGCTGCATTTCCAGTCCTTCGGAAACTACTAGACTAATTAGATAACGGAACGTTATTACGTCCATTACTGGGGAGTATGTCTCCTCATAGTCAATCCTAGGGCGTTGTGAGAAACCTTGCGCCACAAGGCAAGCCTTTTATCTTATGACTTCATTATTCTCATTACACTTTCTGACAAAGACCCATTTATGTCCTACAGGCTTTACACTTGGTGGGGTTAGCACTACCAGACCAAATACATGTCTCTTTGCCAAAGAATCTAGTTATTCCTGGATTGCTTCTTTCCATTTAGGCCAGTCTGCTCTTTGTTGACATTCTTCAACTGAGTGTGGTTCGATGTCATCGTGTTCTATGATCTCATGAGCAACAGTATATGCAAATATGTCATCAATGAGTATGGATGATCTTTCCATTAACTCGTATGCATTCTCATAATTCATTGAGATTTCTTTGTTCTCTAGAATTCCTCCAGTAATGATTCATGGACATAACTATAATTAGAGACAATCTCATGAGAAGGGTTTTCGGTATTGATGACAAGTGGATCAGATTGTGCCTTATTCTCCCTTTTCTTCCTGGGATGAGTATCTATCGAACCAAGTGGCCTCCCCCTTTTCCTTTTGGGAGCCATGGCCTCAACCACACCTCCACTATGTGTGGCTGCAACACTCTTTCTAGCGATGTTGTGCCCCTGTTTGGGGACTTCTAACCTTGCGGGTACATTTGTAGCTGGTATATGTGATCTTGTCACTTTTGCAATATCAGTGAACGCATCAGGTATCGAGTCTACTACGTTTTGAAGATTTAGTATTTGTTTCACTTTACTTTCACATTGTGAAGTGCGGGGATCAAAATGAGACTGAGTGGGAACATTCTATGACAATTCCTGTCGTTCCTTTGGAAAATCATTTTTCTATCTCCCTCTAACGACGAGAAGATTGTCTCATCAAAGTGACAATCCGCAAGTCTTGCGGTAAATATATCACCCGTCAAGAGTTTCAAATAGCAGATAATTGTTGGAGATTCATATCCAACATATATACTTAATCGTCTTTGAGGACCCATTTTGGTGCGTTGTGGGGGCGTAATTGGCACATATACTGCACAACCAAATATGCGTAAATATGAAATATCAGGCTCATATCTAGTTACCAACTGGTATGCAGAAAATGGTTGGCTAGCAGTGGGTCTAAAGCGAATAAGTAAAGTTGCATGTAATATTGCATAACCCTATGTAGAAGTGGGTAAATTGGTGCGCATAACCAATGTCCTAGCTATCATTTGTATCCTTTTGATGGTAGCTTCTGCAAGACCATTTTGTGTATGCACATGGGGTACGTGATGCTCTACATCGATCCCAATAGACATGCAATAATCATCGAATGCTTGTGATGTAAATTCTCCAGCATTATCAAGTCGTATAGACTTGATAGGGTAATCAGGGTGGTGAACCCTTAAACATATAATTTGTGCTAGAAGTTTTGCAAATGCAGTGTTTCGTGTGGACAATAGTGCGACATGGGTCCATCTTGTCGAAGCGTCAACCAGAACCATAAAATACTTGAACGGCCCGCATTTTGGATGTATAGGTCCACAAATATCACCTGTATATGTTGTAAGAATGGAATGTTTTGCTTTGTGTCTTTAGCATAGGATGGTCTCGATACTGTTTTAGCTAAGGAACAGGCTTTGAAAAAATTTGGGGCTTTCAAGGAGGCATATTGTGATGATAGCATTGCTTCTTTTTCTTTAGAAGTCAATGGTTGCAATTTGGTAGTTTCATGTAATCGCCCCATCTTACCTTTCATTCGAAAGAAAGGGTGTCCGTGTGTATTCTTCAGCACACGTATCATCATGTCACAGCCAGGGTGCCCCAGGGGGTCATGCCAAAACCTATATATGTCACTATCTCAAAGTTCATTTTTAGTGACAGAATACGATTCAATGACTCGAATCATGGTAAGGTACACCCCACTAGTTTGACATGTTAATTTCTCTAATATACGTTTCCTTCCATATTCATTAGAAGTGATATACATATATTCATTTCCATTCTCACAATGTATTTCAATATGATAGCCGTTGGAGCGTATATCTTTGAAACTCAACAAGGTTTGGTTAGCTTTTGGAGCATAGAGTGCTTCTGTGACCGTTATTTTAGTGCCATTAGGCAACAAGAAAGTAGCAGTTTCTCGACCAAGTATTAAATTGGATGATCCAATCATTGTGGTCATTGAGGATTTATAAGCGGTTATTTTAGTGAATAATAGTCTATTTCTTAGTATTGTGTGGGTGGTTCCACAGTCAACTAAGCACTCAAGTTCTCCTCGATACATTTCTACAAGGAATGGAAAATATTTAATAATTTAGTTGTTTTAACGTGTTCCTTTACATCATTGGTTTGTGTAGTGTATATACGAAAGTCAAAGATTATTTGATAAATTTCAAAACTAAATCAATAATCCACTAATTCAAACAGTAAATCAATAACCACCAATACAAATAGCAAATCAATAATCCAAACAATAAATTAAGTTCACCAAACTATCGAGAAAAAAAAAACAATGAGTATTGTGTAAATAACTATTGTCTTTGAAAAAATATGTGAGGTAGATTAGTGTTGCTTGCACGACAATTCTTGTACCAGTGCCCAACGATGCCACACCTATAGCAAGGTTCAGTTCCATCTCGTCCTCTTTTAGTAGGATCGGTCATTGGTGCTTTTCCTTTTGATTGTCCTTGATTACTTGGGCCAGCAGTTGTATCTTTGCACCATGTGTTGGAAAATCCAACACGACTATTGCCGCGACCCTGACCACGACCCTGTACATGACCCTATCCATGACCCCGTCCACGTAATGAATAATTGCCACGTGTGTATGATTCGGTATGTTTGGCTACCTGTCCTTTGGAGTTCTTTCCACCTCCAACGCTTGCATGATCAGATTCGAGAATTTTCTTTGTCCCGATAGGTCTAGCGTTGTTATTCAAAGGAACCTCATTGTGTCTTTCAGTCACTTGCAGTAGGTTGATAAGTTTGTTAAATGTTGTGATTCTTTTATTATCATACTCCAATCGATACTGATTCATTAGTATGATTGCAGATGTAGGAAAAGTGGAAAGTGTCTTTTGAATCATGTCGTCTTTCGTGAGTTCCTTGCCACAGAAGTTTAAACGTGCTTTGAGACGCAACATTTCTTTGTTGAAATCATTTACCTTTTTGTAATCCAGTAAGCGGATTTCATTCCACTGTACGATTAGTTCAGGAAGTAAAGAGTCATGAATATTCCTGAATCTTCCTTTCAGTGCGTCCCACAGTTCTTTTGGGGTTTTCAGTTGAAGGTACTTCCACCGAAGGCTGGGATCGGTATGTCGTCTCAAGAACATTAAGGCATTTGCTTGTACTTTCTCTGATGGTTTGTCTTTAGGGTCTGTAGGGGGGTTGATTGTATAAGTGTAGTCCTTTCCAATAAAGGTAGTCTCTACATCAGATACCCATCTGTGATATTCAAGTCCTTAATAATCCAGGATATCAAATTCGGGAGGAGTTGGTTCAGCCATCTACATAAACAAAAGATAAGGTATTTTATTTTATGAAGATAAAACTTATGAAAGTTCATTGTCATGGCAATATAGGATTAAAAATGGTATTTTTAAACATTTCTTATGCTGATAATGTTATATTAGTATTTCAATATCCGGAAAATGAATCGCTAAACACTTTTGAATTTCCAGGTAGGATGGGAATCACAATGATTACTTAAATTCCTACAAACCTTTAAGAAATACACTAATAACATTAACAATTTTGTGGATTTGGCATGAGGCCAAAAGTAAGATTTAATTAATACCATAATGGTATTTTTTTTTTAATTTTTTTAGAGGTTTTTGACAAGAGGCCAAAAGATGTGTATTTTAACTTTTAGAATGTAATTATGATTTATGATAAACAATTATAATTTCGATATGTTTGATATTAGGAGTTATAGAATTTAATGAAATTTTGGTAGGAGACCAAAATAAATCAGATATAAAGGAGTGTAACTCCCAAAAATAAAATTTAATTATAAACATTTATGAGTTAAGATAGGAATATATGTACGAATGGGGATATAGATAAGTTTTTTTTTATGGGTATATACATGAACAACTATGGGTGCATTGTATCATGACTTGTGTATGAGTATAGGTACTTGGACATGTGATTTGCATTGGCATTATGTGCAAATGGTGAAAAGACTACTATGTCTCAATGGTCATAAATACGTTGATTGGTTGAACCAAGTCATATAGACAATAGGAGGACATAGTCTTGGGTGTCACCGTGTTGGTATGCACCTAAACCTCCGTCATTTAGGGCAATGCCTTGTTGTACCCCCGGATGTGTCGGGCCTTGTCGTGCCGCTCGTGGGAGTTGACACTAAGGTATCTCGTCTCTTGGGTGGAATATGTTTGGTGTTGTGGGTCTCGCACATTGATTCAAGTGATGGATAACATTGTTGGTAAAATCTATGGAATTGCTATATATGCATTTATTACTTGTCATTCAGCCTCACTAGGCTTTTTGGACTAACACTTGATTTGTGTTTATATGTATCTCAGGTTCTAGTGGTGCTGCACCTAAGAAGGTTTAGGCGGACTCAATTGAGCTTGGGGAGGTGCAAGTGGGTGCACTTTTTGTGAAGATTTTGTGGGACTATAGGCGACATCCCTTTGTAATCTTATTTCTGTTTAAGGAATTAGATTAATAGGTTGTTGTTTATTTTTCTTATAATTACAACTGTAATTAAACAGGTATTCATATTTTCACCATCCTTGGGAGGCTCATGCTATGGCATTTTAATACCACATTTCCATTTTTCCGGAAATTTTTGTTATCCCCTTTTTGGGGTGTTACATAGCGACATCGTGAAGAGATAAGTACTAGTTACATGCACGAGGGTGAGTAACTTGGTGAAGTCTTTCACATTTATCTTGGGAATAACAACTTGTATTTGGGTTTAGTAGCACCCGATTTTTTTATTAGTCTTTATGTAAGACTCTATCCATTTGTTGATGGTTAAATCTAGAATAATATTTCAAGTATGGACATGTTGTAAGAGATTTTATCTTTCTTTAAGGCATTATTGAAAATTTTAAATTAGTTGTTCTTTCCAATTTTGAGGGTGTTATATTACATTTTTTCAGTCATATCCTATTAAAAATAATATTTCATTTATATTATATATATATAAAAACAATTTTCATGTGTGGTCGTGATAAAACTTGTGGGTATCATTTGAGTGTTCATTTTCTTATGTCTTTATTATATATTATTAGAAGCATACTCACGCAATGCAGCGAGATACATCACGATTTTAATGTTTCATTTTATTTTTTTGTTGATTTACAGTACGATTTTGGATGGTTTTGAGAAAATGATAATATTTTTTTTATAAATTTGTTTAATTTAGCCTTAATAATATAATGTTTTTATAAAAAAAAATTAAGTATTTTGTTAGAATTCAATGATTATCTTATATATTTTAATGATATCTATAAAAAATAACCAATTACATATTTAATAATATAATTAAAACAAAATTATAGTAATATAATATAATATATTAACTAGAAGCGTACTCGCGTAATGCAGCGAGATACATCACGATTTTTCATTTTATTTTTTTGTTTTGTTGTCGATTTCCAGTATGATTTTGGATGGTTTTGAGAAAGTGATAATTTTTTTTTATATATATAAATTTGTTTAATTTAGGCTTAATAATATAATGTTTTTTATATAAAAAAAATAAGTATTTTGTTAGAATTCAATGATTATCTTATATATTTTAATGACATCTAGAAAAAATAGCCAATTACATATTTAATAATATAATTTAGAATTCAAAGATTATCTCTTAATTAATAGTGATACATGGAAATGTCTGCATAAAAAGAATGTCCTGCACATACCAAATTGGTGGGTGTTAGAAGTCTGCACTAGTAATATGTATCTTGTGCTTTGATACTTGTAAATTAAGAGATTTTTAAAATCTTGCATAAAATGATGGTACCTTGTGCCTAATAATTTGTATTTAAGAGTTTATTATCTGTGCTTTATAATATAGTATAGATATACAAGATGAACATATTTTTGTTATGTTCTTATTTTAGGACCTACTTTTAAAATCTCTCTTCTTGTCTATATGGAAAACATCTCAAACAATAAAAAAAAGATTAATATTATTTTTTTGAAAAAATATTTGTTTACAAAATGTGGTAACACTCTTATTTTTGCTCATAAAAGGTATAGTACATTTCCTAATTACAATCAAACAAAAAACTTAAACAAAATTCTTTTCATTGAAATTCAATTTCTTTTAAAAAACTACTATTTAATAAAACAAAACAAAACAAATAGTATGTATCATAACAATTAACAGATATAGTTGTTAACTAAAATAGATATGTTTATAAATAAATTTTTTTAAAAGCATTAATATTTAAAAAGGAATTATATATATATATAGAGAGAGAGAGAGAGAGAGAAAATATTGTGTGTGGTTTGGTTGTATATGTATAAACATATGAATGAGACACCATATATATATATATAGAGAGAGAGAGAGGGTGGGTTCAAATGAAAACTAATTTTTCATTGTGCACATGAGGACAAATCTTAACCATTTATCAAAATTTAGTAAAATTAATCAATGGTTAATACATAATAAGGTTAATTGGGAAGTGATTAAGGATAAAATTGTAATTTTGAATCAACGCCTACCTTCTTTGACTTTTTATTTTTATTTTTAATTAAAAAAAATTTCCCCCCTTAAACTTTAAAATAATTTATCTTAAAAATTACTAATATTTTAATCAAATAAATTACATCAAAAAAACGAGAATTTCGTGCTCTTCGATATGACATCCATCTCGATATAGTTTTTTTTTCGTTTTAACCGTTTTTTATGTGAAATTTTATATACGTGTTATATTCATTATGAATATGCATGCACGTCTTCGGGTGTCCACATTCAGTATGAATAACAAAGGTGAACGTTTATTCACTATTCATGATGAATAATACCGTATGTAGGATGAATAATACAATATTCAAGATTTTTTTCGTTTTAACCATTTTTTACGTGAAATTCTATATATGTGTTATATTCATTATGAATATGTATGCACATCCTCGGGTGTCCAGAAGTATGAATAACAAATGTGAACGTTCATTCATTATTCATGATGAATAATACAGTATTCAGGATGACTAATACAGTATTCAGGATATTCAGGATGAATAATACACGAATCTATGATTCATGTATTATTTATCATGAATCGTGTATTATTCATCCTGAATGATACATTATTCATGATGAATAATATATGAATTCATGAATCGTGAACTATTCACCCTGAATGTTGTATTATTCATCCTGAATGATACATTATTCATGATGAATAACACATGAATGACCTGTGAAGATGTGGAGACGTGACGCGCTCTCTTTTGTTCCCCGATTTATAACAAAATTACTCGATAGGTTCTCGATTCGTTTTGATAGGTGTTGGGTTCGGTGCTGAAGAAACGTGATGTCTTACGACGTTGAAGAAAGTGTTGAAGAAGGTGATGTCGAGTTACATAATTACGGTGTCGAGGCGTTGTACAAACTTGAACGTACATAAATATTCATTATGAATATAACACATATATAGTATTTCACGTAAAAAACGGTTAAAACGACAAAAAAAACTATATCGAGATAGATGTCATATCGAAGAACACGAAATTCTCGTTTTTTTGATGTAATTTGTTTGATTAAAATATTAGTAATTTTTAAGATAATTTATTTTAAACTTTAATTGGGTAAAAAGTTTTTAATTATAAAAGAAAGAGTGAATTGTGGATTTGGTCCCTGTGGTTTTGTGATTTCTTTGACCATGGTCATCATTCTATGTTTATTGTGGATTTGGTTCTTGTGGTATTCAATTTGTCTTGACCATGGTCCTTCTGACTAACATCTCAACTTCGTTAAATCAAGGACCATTTTCGTCATTTGCCATTTTTTTGTCCTTTTACGATAAGAAAAAAACAATACTTTTATACACACACATATAACGATATCAAAATAAATAAAATAGAATATTATTGTATGATTTGATTGTTTAACTTTTTTAAAAGATTAACTATATTAATACGATTTAATTTTATTATTAAATTATAGCATAAATAATGGAAATACTTTAATTTATAAAATTACTGGATATTTGTTGACTTTTATATATTAGGCTAATATAAAATTTGTCAAAGATTATATTTCAAAAAAGGGGTGGGTGAGGCAAGATTTTAAGGTAAATAACCTTAAATGAGATTTTAATTAAATCCATGACCTTCTCATGAGTATAAACCCATTTTTTTCTTGAATAGGCCAGGAGGTCATGCATTTAATTAAAAAATCATTTAAGGTCATTTTCCTAAATCACCCCCAATTACACGCCTACCTATTATTTTTCTCCTCTTATACATTTACATCAAATTTTATTTTTTACATTTTCAATATAATTTGATTTGATTCGAACATTTAAAAAAAAGGGAGAAAGAAGGTGCATATAACATTTGTGATAGCATTACCCTTATAAAAAAGATTGAAGAGAAAGGACTATAGCATGTACGGCGGTGAGAAAATATGTAAGTTGTCGTTATCGGTTCAATAATTATAAACATTCAATCGATCGATGGAATGAATAGAATTCTCTAGCATTTGTGACAACTATGGTTTATTTTATATTTACAAAAAATGTACAATGATGAATATATCATTTGATTTAATTTTATATTTTAAAAAATAAAATTCAGTCTAATAAAGAAAAAGAAAATATCACATGTAGCTTTTGTCCTTGTCAAATAAAAAATTGAATTAAAAATAAACTAATGCAAGAAATAAATTTCTCAAAAATTTAAAAATATGTCATGAAAAAAGAATTTAAAATTGAACTAAATTGTCAAATTTAAAAAATTGAACTAAAATTCGAAGAATAGTATTTCTCAAAATAAGTCATGAAACAGAATTGAAACTCCTTACTACAATGCAAGGAATTTAAATTCCACTATATGCGGAATTGGACTTCCGAACTAAATTTCGAATAATGAACTAAGCGCATATATGTAATTTGGTCAATTTCCAAATCTTTAAGATCTCACCGGATTCCAACCAATCAAATACTACGATAAAGTTCGCTACATATTGAATCCCAATACAAGATCTCCATCCTAAACAACCTGGGTTTTTCATCATCCCCCATCATCAGTGACGAACCGAGAAATTTTTTCATACAGTAGCACCATATAATATAGAATTTTTTTTACAAAAAACACGGTTTTAATCGATGTGTCTTCATCTTTTTACCGACGTTCAATATTGGTTGATGTGTTTTTAGCCCAATTCCATGATTTCGAGAGATTTTTAAAGTTTATTTGTAACATCCCCCGTCCCCGTGGTCCGGAACGGGTGATGTCACATACGAGACTTAACATAATTACACAACTAAATCAGAGCTACTAATAAACTCTAAACATATATTACAATCCAAAATCTTATACTTCAAAAGATTTTATAAACTTAGAACGTTTATATAATAATGCGATTCTAAGAACTACAAAATAACACGCTCGATCTCAAGTTCCGTCCCCGTAAACGTCACTTCGAACCTGCCGTGTCAGAAAACAAAAACACGGCTGAGCACAGGGCTCAGTGAATGGATTATAATATAAATTCGTAAATAATAATAAAAACATCGATAACGAAGCGGAAGACTTAAAAATTCAATTCGAAGAAAGTTCTTGAGACTGAAGTTCATAGTTCATTTAAATCAAAAGAAACGTTCGGTAATATAATCAAAAACAATAATCTCAAGAACAGTTCACACTTTAACTTCAAAATTTAATATAAATAAAGTCCGTCAATTCCAGTCGTTGTGTTCGTGGGGTGGCCAAACCACACGAACTGGGTCGGCATGCGGGCACACACAACGGATCCCCCGTGAATTTAACCACGGTCACATATTCTGTGGGTAAAGTTCTAGAATCGATTCATCCGCCCTGGAGCCAACAAAGTCAGCCAAGTCCTCCCAGAGTGGGTTCACGTAAGCCACATAGGCTTAACTCTGGTGGACCGTCATCTGCAGGACGCTATGACAACAAAGCCGCCATAGAAGGCATCCCAAATAATGTGCCCATTTATTGGGTTCTTCTAAAATCAATGAAAACTAAACATATGCCACTTAACCAAATGGCGATCACAGAAATTATAATCTATATACTTCACATTTTTCATAAACAATCTCATACGAGACACATTTTAATAAAACATCAAAATGTTCAAACAATTGATTCAATAAACCAAATCAATGTGTATGTGTGTGTGTATAATTCCACATTTGTTGATCACGTTCGATTGATCAATCACAAGGTGGTGAACCACCTTTAGGAAGGGTCAACTACAACAAATAGTTGCCCACGATTCAAAAGAAATGAAATCCATACCTTAACCAAATTGAGACGTAACACGCGAGACTGAAGACGAACTTTAACCCGTTCGATTGCCTATTTAAACCACCAATTATTAATAATCGCATAACCTAAAACTCAATGGTTATATTATAAGCTTAAGCACGGATTTTGTTCACGTAGACATTAAACCGATCACTTGGTGCGCGGTTAAACATCTAGATACAAATATCACCATTTTGATTCTAAACTTTACCCGTTTGTAATTTTGACAAAAACAAACATTCCTATACATATACATGATTATAACTTTGTATTATATAATCATAATCTACCAACCAACTTTAACTACCCTAACTTACCAACTTAAATAACTTAAGAAGAAATTTATACCTCTAAGAAGGGTTCGTCGCGTAGATTCCGAATATGTAGTTATTTCGTCGATTACTTCAACGGATCGTAAGATAATCTAGAGAGAAGTTATTTGAAAGTTTAGAGAGAGAGAGATGAGAGAGAGACGAGGCGGTGTAAACAAACACAGGGACGATATGTAATTTACTCTTATGAATTTTTTTTTTTTTTTTTTTTTTATATATATAATTATATAGTTTGGTTAATTGACGGTTTTAATCCCTCAACTATCTTTAGTTGCTATATTTAATTACGGTTCAATTCGGGTAAGAAAAAAAATATACGTTTTATTTTAAAACCGGGTCTTACAATTATTCCCCCCTTAAAAAAAAGATTTCGTCCCCGAAATCGAATTTAGATAGGAAACTTACATCGATTAAGGAACTCGGGGTACTCCCGTCGCATGTGCTCCTCAGTTTCCCATGTCGACTCACGTTCAGAATGATTTTTCCATATAACTTTTACGAAAGGAATCACTCTCTTTCGTGTACCTCTCTCATCACGATCAATAATCGCTTCAGGTTCCTCGCGATAAGAAAGATCAGGTTCTATGTGTTCCAAGGGATATTCAATGACGTGTAAGGGATGATAGTTGTACCCTCGAAGTGAAGATACATGGAACACATTATGTATTTGGGATAATTGCGGCGGTAGGGCTAACCGGTAAGCCACAACGCCAACCCTTTCCAGAATTTCGAAGGGACCAATATATCTCGGGCTCAACTTTCCTTTTAGACCGAAACGTCTGATACCGCGAGTTGGGGAAACTTTCAAGAAAACTTTATCTCCCGGTTGGAACTCGATAGGTCGTCGTCGCTTGTCGGCGTAGCTCTTTTGACGAGCCTGAGCCTCTTTCATCATTTGACGCGCAATTTCGACCTTCTCGGTAGTAACTTGTACCAGTTCTGGGCCTTCAAGAATACGTTCTCCAACTTCATTCCAACAAGTCAGTGTTCGACATTTTCGGCCATAAAGTGCTTCATACGGGGCCATGTCGATACTTGACTGCCAACTATTATTATAGGAGAACTCTATTAAGTACAAATAACTATCCCAACTTCCATGCCATTCCATCGCACATGCTCGGAGCATATCCTCCAGTGTTTGAATCGTACGTTCAGATTGCCCATCAGTTTGCGGATGAAAGGCTGTACTAAAATTCAAACGTGTGCCCCAAGATTTATGTAAACCTTCCCAAAATCGAGATGTAAAACGTGGGTCTCGATCGGAGGTAATTGATACAGGAGTTCCATGGAGACGTACAATCTCACGTTGGAATACTTCTGTCAATTTATCAATTGACCATGTTTGTCGGATAGGAAGAAAATGAGCCGATTTTGTCAGTCGATCAACCACTACCCAAATTGCATCGTGTTTCAAGGTCGTGCGGGGTAGTCCGACTACAAAATCCATAGTTACGTGTTCCCATTTCCATATCGGGATGTTCAACGATTGAAGAAGACCACCCGGACGTTGATGTTCACTTTTAACTTGTTGACAAGTGAGACAACGAGCTACAAAATCGGTGATATCTCGTTTCATTCCAACCCACCAGTAATGGGTCTGTAAGTCGCGATACATTTTTGTTGTACCCGGGTGAACGGAAAACATAGATTTATGAGCTTCGGTCAGAATCTGATCTTTAAGCTCCGAGTTATTTGGAACACAAAGACGATCCCGAAACCACAACACGTGATCATCATCGATCCTGAATTCCGAACTAACATTCTCTTTTACTTGCTGGAAGTTCACCCACAATTCAACGTCGTCTTGTTGGGCTTCTTTTATCCGAGAAATTAGAGTCGGTTCTACCATCAGATTCGATAGAATTTCTGTTTGTGAACTCGGATAGATTTCTAGTCCGAACCGTTCAATCTCCAAAGCTAACTCTGTAGGAACAAGTAACGAGGAAACCTGTCCCACAACTTTACGACTTAAAGCGTCGGCGACTACATTAGCCTTACCCGGATGATACTGTATATGAACATCGTAATCCTTTAGAAGTTCGAGCCACCTCCGTTGACGCATATTTAACTCTTTTTGAGTAAATATATATTTAAGGCTCTTGTGGTCGGTGAAAACTTCACATGTTTCACCGTACAAATAATGACGCCAAATTTTAAGTGCGAAGATAACCGCAGCCAATTCGAGATCGTGAGTCGGATAATTGACCTCATAAGGCTTTAATTGACGTGATGCATATGCGATCACTCTACCGTTTTGCATAAGAACACAACCGAGACCTATCTTTGAAGCATCACTGTAAACTTGAAAACCTTCGGTGCCAGACGGTAATACAAGAACAGGTGTAGTAACCAATCGATGCTTCAATTCCTCGAAACTAGATTCTTGTTCGGAACCCCAATTGAATTTGACTCCTTTTCTGAGTAATCGGGTTAACGGTAGAGATATTTTAGAAAATCCTTCAACGAATCGTCTATAATAACCGGCCAGACCCAGAAAACCACGAACTTCAGATACGTTCGTAGGTCGAGGCCATTTAGTGACAGTTTCAATTTTCGTTGGATCGACTTTGACACCTTCCGCAGAAATTACGTGTCCGAGAAAAGATACTTGATCAAGCCAAAATTCACACTTAGAACGTTTTGCGTATAACTTTTTCGTTCGAAGAGTTTCCAAAACGATGTGAAGATGTTGATCATGTTTCTCTCTTGACTTTGAATATATCAATATGTCATCAATAAACACGATAACAAAGTCGTCGAGATAATCTTTGAAAACCCGATTCATAAGATCCATAAAGACCGTTGGAGCATTAGTTAGCCCGAAAGGCATTACTAAGAATTCGTAGTGCCCATAGCGAGTTCTGAATGCGGTTTTCGGAATATCACAATCTCGGATACGAAGTTGATGGTACCCGGACCGAAGATCAATTTTGGAAAAGTATCGTGCCCCTTGTAATTGATCGAACAGATCGTCGATTCTCGGCAACGGATACTTGTTACGGATCGTTACTTTATTAAGCTCCCGGTAATCAATACAAAGACGCATCGTACCGTCTTTCTTTTTAACAAAGAGAACCGGAGCTCCCCAGGGTGAAACGCTGGGTCGAATGAAACCTTTCTTTAATAAATCATCGAGTTGAGTTTTGAGTTCCTTCATTTCAGTTGGAGCCATTCGGTAGGGAGCCTTAGAAATAGGAGAAGCTCTCGGAACTAGATCGATGGTAAATTCGACTTCCCGAACTGGTGGTATACCCGGTAAATCGTCGGGAAACACATCAAGATATTCGGAAACAACAGGTACGGGTGCAGATGTAGGGATTATCTGTTCGGGATCTTGTAACGAGGCCAGAAAACCTTCATTACTTTGCCAAGTATACTGGTGCACCGTAATAGAAGTTAAAGCGCTAACATCTTCTTTTGGAGTACCTCCTTGGAAGATTGCCTCTGGTTTGTCAACATCTCCAAATAATATTTGCTTGGCGTTACAGTCTATAGTTGCATGGTGGTGTGACAACCAGTCCATACCCAATATTAATTGAAAGTGGGACATATGCATTGGAAGTAGAGTGACCTCCCGTATGCGATCTCCAACAATTAACGGACAATTTGAAAATCGAGTTAACACACAGATTGAACCACCCATTGGGGTAGATATTACGACTGGACATTCGGTGGTTTGTTCATAAGGTTTTAACCGGGATTCTAATTGTTCAAAAACAACAGAGTGTGTTGCTCCGGTATCAAACAAGGCATAAACAGATAAATCATTTAAGTTAACATGGCCTGAAATCATACCCGCTTGAGATTTGTCGCCAGGTAATGCAAATACTCGCCCACTCGTAGTCGCTTGTTTTCCTTTTCCTTTTCCAGCTTTAGGACAATCTCTGGCCATATGCCCTTGTTCTTGACAATTAAAACACGAACCGGTCATCTTTAGACACGGACCCGGCCGATGTCGAAGATTGCACTGATCACAAATATTAATTGGACTTGAAACATTTTGACTCCCCCTGTTAGAAAACACTGGAAGTCGTGGCGTGAATTGACTTGAACTTTTATATGGTTTAATGTTCGACTTTGACTTTACAAAACGAGGGTTGCCTTGGAAAGATTCAGGTCCACGTTTCTTATTGTCAACGCGTGAAGTTAACTGTTGTTGTTGTGACCGATCAATATTCTTCGCTGCGTCGGCCACTTCAGTAACGGTATTAAAAGGAAGATTCAAGAGACTATCCTTATACTTCGAGTTAAGTGTCCATTTAAACTTATTGGCTTGTTGCGCTTGTGTGCCTGCGGTATTTCCTGCAAAACGAGAAAACTTAAGAAAACGAGCCATGTAGTCGGCAACGGTTTCTTCCTCGCCTTGTTGGATCGTTGAATAGTCTTGCACATAAGCATCGCGATCTGCCGCCGTAAAATACTGATTGAAGAAAAATTCTTTGAAGTTATCCCAAGATAAGTTCTTAACAGATGGGTCAGTTTGAACGCAAGCTTCCCACCAATTGTTCGTTTCTTTCTCAAACTTGTAAGTAGCCAAGCGGACCCTGTACTGATCTGGAATATCTAAGACATTAAAAATCTTTTCGATGTGCCGAATCCAGTGTTCAGCATCTACTGAATCTACGGCCATTGAGAAAGATTGAGGTTTCTGTTTATTAAACCTCTCTAGCCATGTATGCATTTCTCCCGTTGGATTACCCGAACTTGATCCGGGATTTCCAATATTTGATGTAGGACCAGAATTTGGATTTGGATTTGTATTCGGATTTGGAGGAAGATTTTGTGCCGTCTGTCGCATAGCCTGGATGGCTTGTTCAAGATATGCAGGCATCATACTTGACATGGTTTGACGGACCACATCAGCAATATTAGGTTCACTAGTACCGCCCACTGGGTTGGGAATTGGGTTACCCTCATGTTGAGATCTAGACTTGCGCGGGCGACCACGTCTCGACATTCTAATACAGAACAACATCAAGATCAGAATTCAAAACAGTTACGGATTAAAAATCAGTAAATATAATTAAATTCTAGTATACCCATTCTAATGTCTACCCAATTCTCACAGGTCAAACTTATTTAATCTACAAGTCGTAACCTATGCTCTGATACCATATTTGTAACATCCCCCGTCCCCGTGGTCCGGAACGGGTGATGTCACATACGAGACTTAACATAATTACACAACTAAATCAGAGCTACTAATAAACTCTAAACATATATTACAATCCAAAATCTTATACTTCAAAAGATTTTATAAACTTAGAATGTTTATATAATAATGCGATTCTAAGAACTACAAAATAACACGCTCGATCTCAAGTTCCGTCCCCGTAAACGTCACTTCGAACCTGCCGTGTCAGAAAACAAAAACACGGCTGAGCACAGGGCTCAGTGAATGGATTATAATATAAATTCGTAAATAATAATAAAAACATCGATAACGAAGCGGAAGACTTAAAAATTCAATTCGAAGAAAGTTCTTGAGACTGAAGTTCATAGTTCATTTAAATCAAAAGAAACGTTCGGTAATATAATCAAAAACAATAATCTCAAGAACAGTTCACACTTTAACTTCAAAATGTAATATAAATAAAGTCCGTCAATTCCAGTCGTTGTGTTCGTGGGGTGGCCAAACCACACGAACTGGGTCGGCATGCGGGCACACACAACGGATCCCCCGTGAATTTAACCACGGTCACATATTCTGTGGGTAAAGTTCTAGAATCGATTCATCCGCCCTGGAGCCAACAAAGTCAGCCAAGTCCTCCCAGAGTGGGTTCACGTAAGCCACATAGGCTTAACTCTGGTGGACCGTCATCTGCAGGACGCTATGACAACAAAGCCGCCATAGAAGGCATCCCAAATAATGTGCCCATTTATTGGGTTCTTCTAAAATCAATGAAAACTAAACATATGCCACTTACCCAAATGGCGATCACAGAAATTATAATCTATATACTTCACATTTTTCATAAACAATCTCATACGAGACACATTTTAATAAAACATCAAAATGTTCAAACAATTGATTCAATAAACCAAATCAATGTGTATGTGTGTGTGTATAATTCCACATTTGTTGATCACGTTCGATTGATCAATCACAAGGTGGTGAACCACCTTTAGGAAGGGTCAACTACAACAAATAGTTGCCCACGATTCAAAAGAAATGAAATCCATACCTTAACCAAATTGAGACGTAACACGCGAGACTGAAGACGAACTTTAACCCGTTCGATTGCCTATTTAAACCACCAATTATTAATAATCGCATAACCTAAAACTCAATGGTTATATTATAAGCTTAAGCACGGATTTTGTTCACGTAGACATTAAACCGATCACTTGGTGCGCGGTTAAACATCTAGATACAAATATCACCATTTTGATTCTAAACTTTACCCGTTTGTAATTTTGACAAAAACAAACATTCCTATACATATACATGATTATAACTTTGTATTATATAATCATAATCTACCAACCAACTTTAACTACCCTAACTTACCAACTTAAATAACTTAAGAAGAAATTTATACCTCTAAGAAGGGTTCGTCGCGTAGATTCCGAATATGTAGTTATTTCGTCGATTACTTCAACGGATCGTAAGATAATCTAGAGAGAAGTTATTTGAAAGTTTAGAGAGAGAGAGATGAGAGAGAGACGAGGCGGTGTAAACAAACACAGGGACGATATGTAATTTACTCTTATGAATTTTTTTTTTTTTTTTTTTTTTTATATATATAATTATATAGTTTGGTTAATTGACGGTTTTAATCCCTCAACTATCTTTAGTTGCTATATTTAATTACGGTTCAATTCGGGTAAGAAAAAAAATATACGTTTTATTTTAAAACCGGGTCTTACAATTATTCCCCCCTTAAAAAAAAGATTTCGTCCCCGAAATCGAATTTAGATAGGAAACTTACATCGATTAAGGAACTCGGGGTACTCCCGTCGCATGTGCTCCTCAGTTTCCCATGTCGACTCACGTTCAGAATGATTTTTCCATATAACTTTTACGAAAGGAATCACTCTCTTTCGTGTACCTCTCTCATCACGATCAATAATCGCTTCAGGTTCCTCGCGATAAGAAAGATCAGGTTCTATGTGTTCCAAGGGATATTCAATGACGTGTAAGGGATGATAGTTGTACCCTCGAAGTGAAGATACATGGAACACATTATGTATTTGGGATAATTGCGGCGGTAGGGCTAACCGGTAAGCCACAACGCCAACCCTTTCCAGAATTTCGAAGGGACCAATATATCTCGGGCTCAACTTTCCTTTTAGACCGAAACGTCTGATACCGCGAGTTGGGGAAACTTTCAAGAAAACTTTATCTCCCGGTTGGAACTCGATAGGTCGTCGTCGCTTGTCGGCGTAGCTCTTTTGACGAGCCTGAGCCTCTTTCATCATTTGACGCGCAATTTCGACCTTCTCGGTAGTAACTTGTACCAGTTCTGGGCCTTCAAGAATACGTTCTCCAACTTCATTCCAACAAGTCGGTGTTCGACATTTTCGGCCATAAAGTGCTTCATACGGGGCCATGTCGATACTTGACTGCCAACTATTATTATAGGAGAACTCTATTAAGTACAAATAACTATCCCAACTTCCATGCCATTCCATCGCACATGCTCGGAGCATATCCTCCAGTGTTTGAATCGTACGTTCAGATTGCCCATCAGTTTGCGGATGAAAGGCTGTACTAAAATTCAAACGTGTGCCCCAAGCTTTATGTAAACCTTCCCAAAATCGAGATGTAAAACGTGGGTCTCGATCGGAGGTAATTGATACAGGAGTTCCATGGAGACGTACAATCTCACGTTGGAATACTTCTGTCAATTTATCAATTGACCATGTTTGTCGGATAGGAAGAAAATGAGCCGATTTTGTCAGTCGATCAACCACTACCCAAATTGCATTGTGTTTCAAGGTCGTGCGGGGTAGTCCGACTACAAAATCCATAGTTACGTGTTCCCATTTCCATATCGGGATGTTCAACGATTGAAGAAGACCACCCGGACGTTGATGTTCACTTTTAACTTGTTGACAAGTGAGACAACGAGCTACAAAATCGGTGATATCTCGTTTCATTCCAACCCACCAGTAATGGGTCTGTAAGTCGCGATACATTTTTGTTGTACCCGGGTGAACGGAAAACATAGATTTATGAGCTTCGGTCAGAATCTGATCTTTAAGCTCCGAGTTATTTGGAACACAAAGACGATCCCGAAACCACAACACGTGATCATCATCGATCCTGAATTCCGAACTAACATTCTCTTTTACTTGCTGGAAGTTCACCCACAATTCAACGTCGTCTTGTTGGGCTTCTTTTATCCGAGAAATTAGAGTCGGTTCTACCATCAGATTCGATAGAATTTCTGTTTGTGAACTCGGATAGATTTCTAGTCCGAACCGTTCAATCTCCAAAGCTAACTCTGTAGGAACAAGTAACGAGGAAACCTGTCCCACAACTTTACGACTTAAAGCGTCGGCGACTACATTAGCCTTACCCGGATGATACTGTATATGAACATCGTAATCCTTTAGAAGTTCGAGCCACCTCCGTTGACGCATATTTAACTCTTTTTGAGTAAATATATATTTAAGGCTCTTGTGGTCGGTGAAAACTTCACATGTTTCACCGTACAAATAATGACGCCAAATTTTAAGTGCGAAGATAACCGCAGCCAATTCGAGATCGTGAGTCGGATAATTGACCTCATAAGGCTTTAATTGACGTGATGCATATGCGATCACTCTACCGTTTTGCATAAGAACACAACCGAGACCTATCTTTGAAGCATCACTGTAAACTTGAAAACCTCCGGTGCCAGACGGTAATACAAGAACAGGTGCAGTAACCAATCGATGCTTCAATTCCTCGAAACTAGATTCTTGTTCGGAACCCCAATTGAATTTGACTCCTTTTCTGAGTAATCGGGTTAACGGTAGAGATATTTTAGAAAATCCTTCAACGAATCGTCTATAATAACCGGCCAGACCCAGAAAACCACGAACTTCAGATACGTTCGTAGGTCGAGGCCATTTAGTGACAGTTTCAATTTTCGTTGGATCGACTTTGACACCTTCCGCAGAAATTACGTGTCCGAGAAAAGATACTTGATCAAGCCAAAATTCACACTTAGAACGTTTTGCGTATAACTTTTTCGTTCGAAGAGTTTCCAAAACGATGTGAAGATGTTGATCATGTTTCTCTCTTGACTTTGAATATATCAATATGTCATCAATAAACACGATAACAAAGTCGTCGAGATAATCTTTGAAAACCCGATTCATAAGATCCATAAAGACCGTTGGAGCATTAGTTAGCCCGAAAGGCATTACTAAGAATTCGTAGTGCCCATAGCGAGTTCTGAATGCGGTTTTCGGAATATCACAATCTCGGATACGAAGTTGATGGTACCCGGACCGAAGATCAATTTTGGAAAAGTATCGTGCCCCTTGTAATTGATCGAACAGATCGTCGATTCTCGGCAACGGATACTTGTTACGGATCGTTACTTTATTAAGCTCCCGGTAATCAATACAAAGACGCATCGTACCGTCTTTCTTTTTAACAAAGAGAACCGGAGCTCCCCAGGGTGAAACGCTGGGTCGAATGAAACCTTTCTTTAATAAATCATCGAGTTGAGTTTTGAGTTCCTTCATTTCAGTTGGAGCCATTCGGTAGGGAGCCTTAGAAATAGGAGAAGCTCTCGGAACTAGATCGATGGTAAATTCGACTTCCCGAACTGGTGGTATACCCGGTAAATCGTCGGGAAACACATCAAGATATTCGGAAACAACAGGTACGGGTGCAGATGTAGGGATTATCTGTTCGGGATCTTGTAACGAGGCCAGAAAACCTTCATTACTTTGCCAAGTATACTGGTGCACCGTAATAGAATTTAAAGCGCTAACATCTTCTTTTGGAGTACCTCCTTGGAAGATTGCCTCTGGTTTGTCAACATCTCCAAATAATATTTGCTTGGCGTTACAGTCTATAGTTGCATGGTGGTGTGACAACCAGTCCATACCCAATATTAATTGAAAGTGGGACATATGCATTGGAAGTAGAGTGACCTCCCGTATGCGATCTCCAACAATTAACGGACAATTTGAAAATCGAGTTAACACACAGATTGAACCACCCATTGGGGTAGATATTACGACTGGACATTCGGTGGTTTGTTCATAAGGTTTTAACCGGGATTCTAATTGTTCAAAAACAACAGAGTGTGTTGCTCCGGTATCAAACAAGGCATAAACAGATAAATCATTTAAGTTAACATGGCCTGAAATCATACCCGCTTGAGATTTGTCGCCAGGTAATGCAAATACTCGCCCACTCGTAGTCGCTTGTTTTCCTTTTCCTTTTCCAGCTTTAGGACAATCTCTGGCCATATGCCCTTGTTCTTGACAATTAAAACACGAACCGGTCATCTTTAGACACGGACCCGGCCGATGTCGAAGATTGCACTGATCACAAATATTAATTGGACTTGAAACATTTTGACTCCCCCTGTTAGAAAACACTGGAAGTCGTGGCGTGAATTGACTTGAACTTTTATATGGTTTAATGTTCGACTTTGACTTTACAAAACGAGGGTTGCCTTGGAAAGATTCAGGTCCACGTTTCTTATTGTCAACGCGTGAAGTTAACTGTTGTTGTTGTGACCGATCAATATTCTTCGCTGCGTCGGCCACTTCAGTAACGGTATTAAAAGGAAGATTCAAGAGACTATCCTTATACTTCGAGTTAAGTGTCCATTTAAACTTATTGGCTTGTTGCGCTTGTGTGCCTGCGGTATTTCCTGCAAAACGAGAAAACTTAAGAAAACGAGCCATGTAGTCGGCAACGGTTTCTTCCTCGCCTTGTTGGATCGTTGAATAGTCTTGCACATAAGCATCGCGATCTGCCGCCGTAAAATACTGATTGAAGAAAAATTCTTTGAAGTTATCCCAAGATAAGTTCTTAACAGATGGGTCAGTTTGAACGCAAGCTTCCCACCAATTGTTCGCTTCTTTCTCAAACTTGTAAGTAGCCAAGCGGACCCTGTACTGATCTGGAATATCTAAGACATTAAAAATCTTTTCGATGTGCCGAATCCAGTGTTCAGCATCTACTGAATCTACGGCCATTGAGAAAGATTGAGGTTTCTGTTTATTAAACCTCTCTAGCCATGTATGCATTTCTCCCGTTGGATTACCCGAACTTGATCCGGGATTTCCAATATTTGATGTAGGACCAGAATTTGGATTTGGATTTGTATTCGGATTTGGAGGAAGATTTTGTGCCGTCTGTCGCATAGCCTGGATGGCTTGTTCAAGATATGCAGGCATCATACTTGACATGGTTTGACGGACCACATCAGCAATATTAGGTTCACTAGTACCGCCCACTGGGTTGGGAATTGGGTTACCCTCATGTTGAGATCTAGACTTGCGCGGGCGACCACGTCTCGACATTCTAATACAGAACAACATCAAGATTAGAATTCAAAACAGTTACGGATTAAAAATCAGTAAATATAATTAAATTCTAGTATACCCATTCTAATGTCTACCCAATTCTCACAGGTCAAACTTATTTAATCTACAAGTCGTAACCTATGCTCTGATACCATATTTGTAACATCCCCCGTCCCCGTGGTCCGGAACGGGTGATGTCACATACGAGACTTAACATAATTACACAACTAAATCAGAGCTACTAATAAACTCTAAACATATATTACAATCCAAAATCTTATACTTCAAAAGATTTTATAAACTTAGAACGTTTATATAATAATGCGATTCTAAGAACTACAAAATAACACACTCGATCTCAAGTTCCGTCCCCGTAAACGTCACTTCGAACCTGCCGTGTCAGAAAACAAAAACACGGCTGAGCACAGGGCTCAGTGAATGGATTATAATATAAATTCGTAAATAATAATAAAAACATCGATAACGAAGCGGAAGACTTAAAAATTCAATTCGAAGAAAGTTCTTGAGACTGAAGTTCATAGTTCATTTAAATCAAAAGAAACGTTCGGTAATATAATCAAAAACAATAATCTCAAGAACAGTTCACACTTTAACTTCAAAATGTAATATAAATAAAGTCCGTCAATTCCAGTCGTTGTGTTCGTGGGGTGGCCAAACCACACGAACTGGGTCGGCATGCGGGCACACACAACGGATCCCCCGTGAATTTAACCACGGTCACATATTCTGTGGGTAAAGTTCTAGAATCGATTCATCCGCCCTGGAGCCAACAAAGTCAGCCAAGTCCTCCCAGAGTGGGTTCACGTAAGCCACATAGGCTTAACTCTGGTGGACCGTCATCTGCAGGACGCTATGACAACAAAGCCGCCATAGAAGGCATCCCAAATAATGTGCCCATTTATTGGGTTCTTCTAAAATCAATGAAAACTAAACATATGCCACTTACCCAAATGGCGATCACAGAAATTATAATCTATATACTTCACATTTTTCATAAACAATCTCATACGAGACACATTTTAATAAAACATCAAAATGTTCAAACAATTGATTCAATAAACCAAATCAATGTGTATGTGTGTGTGTATAATTCCACATTTGTTGATCACGTTCGATTGATCAATCATAAGGTGGTGAACCACCTTTAGGAAGGGTCAACTACAACAAATAGTTGCCCACGATTCAAAAGAAATGAAATCCATACCTTAACCAAATTGAGACGTAACACGCGAGACTGAAGACGAACTTTAACCCGTTCGATTGCCTATTTAAACCACCAATTATTAATAATCGCATAACCTAAAACTCAATGGTTATATTATAAGCTTAAGCACGGATTTTGTTCACGTAGACATTAAACCGATCACTTGGTGTGCGGTTAAACATCTAGATACAAATATCACCATTTTGATTCTAAACTTTACCCGTTTGTAATTTTGACAAAAACAAACATTCCTATACATATACATGATTATAACTTTGTATTATATAATCATAATCTACCAACCAACTTTAACTACCCTAACTTACCAACTTAAATAACTTAAGAAGAAATTTATACCTCTAACAAGGGTTCGTCGCGTAGATTCCGAATATGTAGTTATTTCGTCGATTACTTCAACGGATCGTAAGATAATCTAGAGAGAAGTTATTTGAAAGTTTAGAGAGAGAGAGATGAGAGAGAGACGAGGCGGTGTAAACAAACACAGGGACGATATGTAATTTACTCTTATGAATTTTTTTTTTTTTTTTTTTTTTTTTTTATATATATAATTATATAGTTTGGTTAATTGACGGTTTTAATCCTTCAACTATCTTTAGTTGCTATATTTAATTACGGTTCAATTCGGGTAAGAAAAAAAATATACGTTTTATTTTAAAACCGGGTCTTACATTTTTGCTTGATTTTGAGGTATTTTTAAGTTTTTGTTATCGATTTCCATTATTTATGCTATACTTATGCTATTAAATTGTATTAATAAAATTAAATCGTATTAATATAGTTAATCTTTTAAAAAGTTAAACAATCAAATCATACAATAATATTCTATTTTATTTATTTTGATATCGTTATATGTGTGTGTATAAAAGTATTTTTTTTTTCTTATCGTAAAAGGACAAAAAAATGGCAAATGACGAAAATGGTCATTGATTTAACGAAGTTAACGGAGATGTTAGTCATAAGGACCATGGCCAAGACAAATTGAATACCACAAGGACCAAATCCACAATAAACATAGAATGAGGACCATGGTCAAAGAAATCACAAAACCACAGGGACCAAATCCACAATTCACTCTAAAAGAAAATAAAAAGTCAAATATGGTAGGCGTGTATTTAAATTTTCTTCCATTTTTACCCCTAAGCATTTTAAAATTAAAAACTTTATTTATATGAGTTGTTGGATCAAAAGGATCGAGTGGCTGAGATTTGTTCTCACGTGCACAATGAAAAATGAGTTTTCATTTGAACTTTTCTCTCTCTCTCTCTCTCTCTCTCTCTCTCTCTATATATATATATATATATATATATATAGTGTTTGGTTCATTTGAGAAATGATAAATATATGAGAAATAGAGAAGTAATCTTAGCCATTCATTTGGTCAAGATCGGATTTGACTAGTCAAATATTGCAGCTTTGACTGGTCAAAAGTTGCGGCTATCCCAAAAATAGAAGGACAATTTCGTAAATTTTACAAAACACACCGGCTGTGTTCACATATGAACATGTATAATTCACATATGAACTATATGTTCATATATGAACCAGTGCAATTCACAACTGAACTCTTTTAACTGATTCATATATGAACCTTTGTGATTCATAAATGAATCAATTGAACTAACTACCAGATTCATATATGAACCTTTGTGATTCATATATGAATCTGTATGAATCACAAAGATTCATATATGAATCAGTTGAACTAATTAACAGATTCATATATGAATCTTTGTGATTCATACAGATTCATATATGAACTCATCCCGTGTATTTTACGAAATTACCCCTCTATCTTCTATAGACCACACAAGCAATTATCCGGTGCTTCGCGGTCAAAGCCGCAAATGTTGACCAGATGAATGACTAAGATTACTTCTCTATTTCTCATATATTTACCATTTCTCAAATGAACCTCTCCCTATATATATATATATATATATATATATATATATATATA
The DNA here is from genome assembly GCA_954870635.1 of Arctium minus. Taxonomy (NCBI): domain Eukaryota; kingdom Viridiplantae; phylum Streptophyta; class Magnoliopsida; order Asterales; family Asteraceae; genus Arctium; species Arctium minus. Next base: position 153,199,859 of record OX941081.1, read on the forward strand.
TATATTCATGTATGTATAGAACCCAGAAAAACAAAGTTCTTCAAGTTTTCAATGACATTCATATATGAAGGAGACATTATATAATAGTTACTTCAAAGAAGAAACAACAAAAACTTAAAACTAATACCAAAATTATCATGCTTATATCACTACAAAAAAAACAGAAATTTCCGACGGCCCGATCCGTCGGTAATCCATCGGTAAACGCTAAAATCCGTCGGTAATTGGTGTCGGAAATTATCTCGTAGGAACTTGATTTACCGACGAATTTTAGCGACGGATTACCGACGGTCAAGTTTACCGACGGATTAACGACGAATTAGTGACGACGACGTTTACCGACGGATTACCGACGGAACGTTATTTACCGACGGATTACCGACGGACGTGTTTTACCGACGGATTACCAACGGACGTGTTTTACCGATGGACTTAATTACCGACGCCATAAATTACCGACGGTTTATTCGTCGGTAATCCGTCGGTATATTAAATTAAAATTAAATAATTTTAAATATTAAATTATATTACATAAAGATTACCGACAGTTTTTCCATCGGTAATCCGCCGGTAATGTTTATTTTAATTAAAAAAAATAATTAAAAATTCCTAAATTTTTTATAAAAACCTGTTCATAAAGGTTGGTAATCCCTGTGCAAAAACCATTATAAAACACTATTGTAATCCATAAACTAAATTCAACGTCAGTTATCCTAATACAAAACAAACTAAACCGCGGGGGGAGGGGGAGGGGGAGGGGGAGGAGCGGAGGAATTTCCAAACTGCCTCATAAAGGCTTCAAACTGTTTCAATCTCTCCTCCAATGCTTTCCTTGCTTCTCTATCTTGTCTCGCGTCCTCCTCCATTTTGAGTCTCGCTCTTGTCGTACCTCCTCTTTAAGCGCATCCAACTGAAATTCAACATTTGACAAACATAAAACAATGTTAGACGACATTTGACAAACAATAATATTCGTCGGAAATTGCGACTTTTCTAGTAGTGTTACTAGTATACAATAATATTAGGTGCAACAACATAAATAACATAGTCAAGGTCATGGCAACTTGCAACATACACTCTTACATCATATCTTTTCCCTTACTGCCCTCAGCTTTGCTTGCTGCTCCTGAGACACATGTTACTCGTTAACTTACAGTGACTATTGTTTTTAGATAATTAACTGCAGTTGCTACATAGGGATGCAGTGAAAGGGTTACATAAACTTGACAAAATATAAACAAAACATACGAGCATATCAATGTATATGTATCACTAAAAGATGAGTTTTGTAACCATCATGCATACTGAAAATATAACATATATACATGTACATGTAACTTGGACATGATTAATCAAGATCTTGAATGTGAACTCACATACTATAAGGAATTAGATATGCAATGTTTTATGAGCAACACGAATGCAGTTTTATACTAAACACATATAACATATGTTGTTTTTTGTTGCACAAGTGAGATATGCAAGATCTATATATGCTTTTAAGTTTAAGGACGATTGCATGTATATACATACCGTATCGTTTGGAAACAGAAATATGCAGTGGACCGTGGATCTGAAGATTAATCATGGTTCTATACATTGGTCACCTGTAAACAAGTTCGTTTTCCAGATTATTATAACTTAAATAAACAATTCCAGATTTCCAGATTATTATAACTTTACAGAAACCTGTTGTTGTTTTCAAGATTCAAGAAACTTACAGAAACCTGTTTTGCAGAAACATGTTGTTGTTGTCGCTGGTGGTTGGTGGTGGTTGGTGGTGGCTGGTGGTGGCAGAAAAAAAAACTTAATCGAACATGTTTTGCAGAAAAAAAAAATAACTTTAGTTAATCGAAAACAAAGATGATTTTTTGCATCCACATTGTAACTACAAATAGGAATTTTTGCATCCCTAGATATCAAAACAATGAGAAATCAATGACAATATCAAAACAAAACCAACCACAGTGTATCTAGATATCAAAACAAATAAGGAGTTTTTACCAAAAAATAAAATAAAGAAATCAATGAGAATATGAGATACCAGCCTCTCAACCAGTTTTCAATGCCTCTCAACCAGTTTTCAAATACATTCAGTTTCCACCAGCAAATACAATCACCTAGATACAAAAGAGTAGAAAGAAATAAGAGAAGAAAGATACCAGATTTCAAATACAATCAGTCTCGATCAAAAACTAAAAAACCCACCTACACGGACGAGGAGAGAAATCGAAAACTCTTTTGTCTTGTACGAGGAGAGAAATCAAAATCGTTTTGTACCTACACGGACGAGGAGAGAAATCAAAAACTAAAATACAATCAGTCTTGTACCAAATCGTTTTAGAGAGTAGAGAAATCGAGGGCAACCTTGCTAAATAGTGTTTCTCGTTCTTCTTGTACCAAATCGTTCTGGTGGTGGAGACGTCGACCGTTGGTGGTGGTGGAGACATCGACCGTTGGTGGTGGTGGAGACGTCGACCGGTGGTGGTGGCTGTTGGTGGTGGTGGCTGCTGGTTCTTGGATTTGGGTGAGTTGTTTCTTAACCTAATTCTTTTTTGGGGGGAGGGAATTAAGAAGCACGTGAAACTTGGAAAAGGGGGGGAGGGGAGGGCGGGAACTTTTTTTTGGGGGGTAAATTTCAGTTTTTCTAAAAAGTTGATTTGTTTTCTTAATTTAAAATTTGATTTGTTTTGTTAAAATATTGATTTGATAATTTATTAAAAGTTTGATTTGTTCTTTATCTAAAATAAATAACTTCAGATAATAAATGTTGTTTTGTTAAAAATAAAGATAATAAATGTATTATTCGATATATAGTGTTGGGTTCTCGTGAGAAGTTGAGTTAACGGTGAGAACATTTGAAGTGGTTATCAACCGTTGGATGAAAAATTGACGCACATTAGGATGAGATGCACCAAGATGCACCAGATCAATTCCCTTCTAAGTCGCAATTCATGGAAGGGTTTGAGATTAAAAGAGATCAACGGTTCAGATCTTTCACCTCAATATGTGTGTGTGTGTGTTGAATATCAACCGTGAATATAGAGATGGCCAAAAATAGGTCCTGGTCTGGGCTTGATCCAAATCAGTCTCGGTGACGCTTAATGAACTTCATGGGCTTGACTCCAATAGAATCGATTAAAGGTCAGAAGATCCATTAAGGCTCAATGAAACTCTTTGAAGCCCAATAGAAACCTTTAAAGTTCGATAGATTCATTAAGACCCAATAAAACCTTTTAAAACCCAATAGAACCCTTTAAAGTCCGACAGATCCATTAAGGCTCAATAGGACCCTTTAAAATATGATAGATCCATTAAAGCCCAATGAAAACCTTTAAAGACCAATAGGACCCGATAGAATCCCTTAAGGCCAAATGAAACCCTTTAAAGCCCAATAGAACCCTTTAAAACCCGATAGAACCCTTTAAACCCTAATAGACCCATTAAGGCTTGATGAAACTCTTTAAAGCCCAATAGAACCCCTTAAAGGCCGATAAATTCATTAAGGCCCAATGAAACCCTTTAAATCCCAATAAATCCATTAAGGCCCAATGAAAAGCCTTTAAAGCCATATGTATGTAGCATATGTATTGTATACATATAAGCAACTACATATGTATACACCCATACATACATGTATATACATACAAACTTTCATACATATATACACATATACAAACATACATAAACATATAGACATGTACACATGACATACAAACATATATGTACTGTATATACATATTGATATCATTAAAGCCCAAATGGATCCATTAAATCCCAATCCATCCGTCAAAGATGAATGTGTCATGTATTCGGGTCAACTAGACAACTAAGCACCATTATACCCCACTATGAACCACTCAACCACCAGTATAGTCCAATATGAAATCTTATGACTTATTAATGTCCAATAACACTAGTGATGACTTATTATGTGCTTGTGTGCAGATATCGGCCTCATAGATGCATGTGTTGTGCATTAGGTTCAATTAGACAACTAAGATCCATTATACCCCGATATGAACCACTCGACCACCATTATTGCCCAATCTGACAGTTTATGACTTATTAAGGCCAATAACACCAGTGGTGACTTATCATGTGTTTGTATGCACGTATCTACTCATAGATGTGTTTGTGTACTAATATATGTACCAGATATATATGAGTGTGGTTTGCAGTCAGTTCGATAAGTCAACTAAACCAACATAAATCAGTAAGCCAATTGAACCCATCAAAGCCCATTATGATCGTTGTTCACTTATTAAGGCCCAAACACACAAGTGATTACATATAAAATCCAAAATTAATTTAAAAAAACTAATAAAAATTTAATTATTTACCGACGGATTACCGACGGATTTTTTAATTTAAAAAATAATAAAAATTTAATTAATTACCGACAGATTACCGACGGAATATATAATAAAAATAAATGAAAATTAAAATATTAAAGGGTCCGTCCGTAATCCGTCGGTAATTACCGACGGATTACCGACGGATTTTTTAATTCGAAAAAATAATAAAAATTTAATTATCTACCGACGGAATATATCATAAAAATAAATGATAATTAAAATATTAAAGGGTCCGTCGGTAATCCGTCGGTAATAAAAATTCAATTATTTACCGACGGATTACCGACGGAATATATAATACAAATAAATGAAAATTAAAATATTAAAGGGTCTGTCGGTAATCCGTCGGTAATTACCGACGGATTATTAAATTTAAAAAAAAATTCAATTATTTACCGACGGATTACCGACGGAATATATAATAAAAATAAATAAAAATTAAAATATTAAAAGGTCCGTCGGTAATCCGTCGGAAAACATTATTTTACCGACGGATGGGGATTTTTACCGACGGTTTACCGACGGCAAAGTTTTTCGTCGCTAAAATTCAAAATCCGTCGGTAATCCGTCGCTATTTACCGACAGTTTTTGTCCGTCAGTAATTTTTGTCGGAAATTGCGATTTTTCTAGTAGTGTTATTCATTAAAACCGGGAAATCTAAGTGGATCATTCATGTATTTATAGTGCTTTAAAGCGGGAGAGAGAGAGAGAGAGAGAGACTTTACAAGATGGATTGGTACATGTAGGAAATTTCTTTTATCATTAAGGGGCGTTTACTAAAAGCTTATCGGGTAAGTTGTAATAACCTTGTTCAAGAAGGACTAGTAAGGGTAGATAACAAAGTGAAGTTTGGGGTGGTTTTAGCACAAAGTGAAGGTTGGAGGGGCTAGAGTGAAATTAGAGGAAAAAGGGTTTTTACCCTAAATCTCACATTTCTCTCCTCACTTTTGGTGGGAGGCGGCTGGTGAGTTTGGAGAAAAAGGGAGAGTGAGATATTGGAAATCGATTTCTGGAGAGGAAGGAAGAGGAGCCATTTTCTTGATTCCAATCTACATCTCTGCATTGAGGTAAGTATTATCCTTGTTTCTAATCTTCTTGAGTAAGGGTTATGTTGGATTAGAAGTCTTGAAGATTACCTTGAGTCTATTTATGAAAAATCCAACTCCATGTTCTTATTTTGAGTTTGGGAGCAATTGATGGAGATTAGTTGTTGTTCATTATTGTTAGTCTGGGTTTTTCTGATTTATTGGGATAGAATTGAATCGTTGGTATTCGAGAATTGATTATAGGAGCAATTGCCCCAAAAATAAATCGATACCTGTGTCTGTGAGCAGGGTCTCGCACCGGGCGGCCTCACACAGGGCGGCCCTGGGCGGTCTCGCACCGGGTGGCCCCGGTCGGCCTTGCACCGGGCGACCTCGGTCGGTCTCCCACCGGGCGGCCTCGGTCTTCCCAACCTCGGGTGACCTAATGTCAGGCTCTGGTCCAAATGCAAAGTGTGGGTTGGATAAATTACCTTTGGGTTGGGTCTCCATATGGTTAGGTAAGTCAAGACTTATCAGTCTTGTCTTTTTTGTGCAGTAAGCTTTGTGTTTGATCTTAAGAGTAAGTGGGAGAACTTTAGCGGTGCGCAACATGTGAGTTTTCTAAAACGAAATGCTTTTATCGTTAAGTGGTTAAAGATGCATGAAAGTTATTTAAAGCATTTATTTACTTATACTGCTTTATACTCTTTAGATTTATGTGGTGGGTTTTCGTTGATATTGTTAATCTAAATGTATGCATACATTCTTGCTTGAGAGTTGCGATCAAGTTGAGGGTGTGTCCCGCCTACGCTCATACCGGGGGGGTCCCGTATATGCCAGTGGGGGTGTGTCCACTTAAGGCAGTATGAATCAGACACACTGTCACTCGCAAGTGACCGTAGTGTGTGCCAGAAGTAATGAGTAAGTATGGCGTGAAGTCGGAGGGGGGGTGTCCCGCCTGAACTCATACCGGGGATTGTGTCCCGTATATGCCAGTGTGGGTGTATCCACTTAAGGCAGTATGAGTCAGACACACCGTCACTCGCAAGTGATAGTAGTGTGTGCTAGAAGTATGGCTGTAAGTGTGGAATTGTTATAACTAAATTGGTTTAAGTTATTTTATATATGTCATATATTTATGTTGTTGAATTGTTGTTAGTGGGGACTCACTAGACCTTTGGTCTAACCCTTGCTCTTTCAAACTAAAAACCTTTTTCAGGTAGGCGTGAGGTAGGAGGATCGAGCATGTGTAAGAAGAAGGTGTGTGCCAGTGCTGAGTTAGAGGACCTCCATTATAGTTTTCGTTCCTTGTAATCTCAGTTATGTATTAGGTTGTCTTTCCGCAAACCTTGTAGTGTAGATGTTGTTTTAGGCCATTTGGCGCTGTTATTCATTAAAGTAAGTTTTGCTTTATGTCGTGTGATTGGGTCGTTACAATTGGTATCAGAGCCATAGTTTAAGGGATTTAGGTGACCGGATGAGCCTAAACTTAAACTGTGGAGTAGGGGGACACAACTGAGATTTAGGAAGCCTTTAAGGAAGATCTTAATCATCGAGAGCCGTGATAAGGATAGTGAGTACTCTCATGTAAGGTAAATTCAGAATTGCATCTGACCAATGCCATCATGAATTTACAGGTGCATGGGCATACTTTATTTCTATTGTTGAGTTTTGATGGGTGTAGTTTTGGGTAGAGATTCCTATCTTGAAATGATAGTGTTGGTCTGGCGTGCTGTGTGAATTCGCTTATGGTTTTAGGGTTAATACCGTTAGGAATCCTTGTTACTCGGAGACATGGTTGAAGCACCACCGTTTTGACTGTTGAAGTTGAAGCCATCAACCATTTTCGATAACAATGACGGGTCGCTGAGGATGAAGAAGTAGCTATGGATGATTCGTTGAGTTTTCGTGAGAGAGCAAGAATTTATTCGGAAAAAGGTGTGTACCTGGTGTGATGCTGGACCACCTTGTGTGAGTATTACGGAAATGGAAGACTGCTAAGTTCAGTCAGGTATTTTCGATGAGGTTTTTGGGTTGTGTAGGAGTGAAGTTATATAGCCTAACTGGAGGGGTTGCGCTTCGAGCATTTAGGTCTGTGGGGTAGTACGCTTAATCTTTCAGGTTGCCGGGATTCATTTCTGGCAGGTCGCGATGAAGTCGGCGAGGAGCGATATCTTGTTGAGTGGTTTGGAGGATCATAATTTTGCGTTTTATCCAGACTCGAGAAAGACAAGACCGCGAAATGCCTTGATTTCAGATATTGGTGTTATGACCCGTGAGAAGAGAACGATATCGGTATGTGTGCAAAGCGGTCGCGGAGATTTTGACTGTACTGTGATGAGTTGGTAGGGTGATGATTGTACCAGTGAATTGGTAATTTTTTACACCATAAGTAGACATGCAAGTCATTAAGATGGTAAGGGGCTTCTTTGAGGATAGGTAGTAGGTTGGTGTCATTGTTATAAGATGAGCGTTTTTGTCCGGTGATTTCTGGGGAATGTTTTGTAAGTGGCAAGTATGTGGATGGGATGTATGGATGATGGTTGGTATCGGGGTATTCTAAGTTGAGGATAATTTTCGAATGCTAGTTGACGGCTATCTAAGAGAGGAACCATGTGTTCTGGGTTGCGGCGAGTTTTGGGACAGGTTTATCTTATACCCCTAGATTGTTGATGGAAGTATCGAACTGCTTAGTTAAGGAGGTTGTGTAGTAGATAGGAAATCTGTGAGCGTGTTGAAGTATTCCTTGAGGTGTGAAGGGATTCTATCAGATTAGGCAAGTTTGTTTGGAGAGCGAGAATTGTGTGGTGCTTTCAAGTAGTGAGTAATGTTTTGGAAGAGCTCGGTTGATTACCTCGAGCAAGAATTGTGGGTAATCGGTTGACTAAGTATAGTAATGTAAATGTGTATTCGGCATACGGGGGATCATGAATAGAGAAGGTAAGTGATGGGTGATTAGTGTTCCATACAACGAGAAGAGAGTGAAGATATTATGTTGGAAAGGTGGGTAATCAGAGAGGATGAAGTTTGGCAAGTGGTGCAAAATATGGATTTGTGTTTTCGGATTTTCCGTTAGCAAGTTTTGAACCCTAGCGTGAGTGCGAGAAAAATATTATGGCGTACGTTACGGTTTGGGTGTTGAGTAATCTAGATTGTGTGGTTGGCCTAAGGCTTGCACCGCTAACCAGTAAGCCGGTCTTTAGAAGTGGTGGTTGGAGGTAGTGCTTAGAGTGGAGGACCAAAGTGTCAAACTTAGTATTGCGTGGAAAAGGTTTCATGTGGGTCTGACTTCCAGTGTTAAGCTATTCGGAATGGTTTGAGGTCAACATGATCACTTCGGGTTTGAACGAACGATACTCGGACTCATTTGAAATTTGGTCGGGCGGTTGTTATAGGTGATGAGATATTGAAGTATGTGTCATATTAATTCAGTCAATTGGAGCTAGTAGACTATGAAGGTGACGAGTGGTGGAAGTTTTCTGTTCTTCAGGTAAAAAGTTGCGTGATGGCGTTTGGCGCGACGTATGTTTAATACGTATGAGTTGTGCAACATCGATGAGTTGTGACTAGTGTGGTTCAGGAAAGAAAGTGCTTTTCCAACTAGGCGTATGTAGTGTTGAGAGAATCTGTTTGCTATGACGGGATACTTGATGAAGAAAATCATAACGGTGGGTTCATGTTGATGTCTAAGGTTGACATCGTGTTAAGTTGGCAATTTGAGAGGTTATTATCTTAGTCTGGGATACATGCTATTGTTGCGTTTACTCCGTTGAAGTTCGTAAATGAAAAGAAGTAAAGTGGTATGTGAAACCTTAAAGAGACGCGCTTAAAACCATGAGTCTGGGTGTGTGGACAAAGCGAACAATATCTGTTACGGTTGGTCGGGGATGTTACAAAGAGTCTGGTACGGTTGGTCTGGTTTCATTAACTATGTTAGAGATAGTTAATTCTCCTATAACAACAGTGCCGTTTGAAGCATTGTATGGACGCAAGTGTAGAACGCCCTTATGTTGGAACTAGGTGGGGGAACGAAAATTGACAGGTCTAAAAATTGTGCAAGTGACGGCCGATAAGGTCAACCTGATAAGAGAGAGATTGAAGAAGGCTCAAGACCACCAGAAAATGTACGCTAATAAACGAAGGAAACCAATCGAATTATAAGTAGGGGACATGGCTATGTTAAAATCTCACCTTGGAAGGGGGTAATACATTTCGGAAAGAACGGTAAGTTGAGACCGAGATTCGTCGGACCGTTTGCGATCGTGGAGCGAATAGGAGAGGTAGCGTACAAGCTGGAATTACCCGTGGGCTTACGAGGGATCCACCCTACATTCCACGTGTCTAATCTGAAAAAGTGTTTAGCGGAAGCGGATGTGGTGGTGCCATTGGAGGACATTCCCGTGGATGAGAAGTGAAATTATGTCGAGAAACCAGTGGTCATCTTGTATTACAAGGTGAAGAGATTAAGAAACAAAGAGATCAGGTTGGTGAAAGTTCAATGGGAATTTCACAAAGGGCAAGAGGCAACATGGGAGGTAGAGGCGGACATGAGGTCCCAGTACCCTAACCTTTTCAGTGGAGGAATTCCGGGGACGGAATTCTTTTGAGGGGAGGATATTGTAATAACCTTGTTCAAGAAGGACTAGTAAGGGTAGATAACAAAGTGAAGTTTGGGGTGGGTTTTAGCACAAAGTGAAGGTTGGAGGGGCTAGAGTGAAATTAAAGGAAAAAGGATTTTTACCCTAAATCTCACATTTCTCTCCTCACTTTTGGTGGGAGGCGGTTGGTGAGTTTGGAGAAAAAGGAAGAGTGAGATCTTGGAAATCGATTTCTGGAGAGGAAGGAAGATGAGCCATTTTCTTGATTCCAATCTGCATCTCTGCATTGAGGTAAGTTCTATCCTTGTTTCTAATCTTCTTGAGTAAGGGTTATGTTGGATTAGAAGTCTTGAAGATTACCTTGAGTCTGTTTATGAAAAATCCAACTCCATGTTCTTATTTTGAGTTTGGGAGCAATTGATGGAGATTAGTTGTTGTTCATTATTGTTAGTCTGGGTTTTTTTGATTTATTGGGATAAAATTGAATCGTTGGTATTCGAGAATTGATTATAGAAACGATTGCCCCAAAAATAAATCGATACCTGCGTCTGTGAGTTGGGTCTCGCACCGGGCGGCCTCACATCGGGCGGCCCCGGGCGGCCTTGTACCGAGCGGCCCCGGGCGACCCAACCCCGGGTGACCTAATGTCAGGCTCTGGCCCAAATGCAAAGTGTGGGCTGGATAAATTACCTTTGGGTTGGGTCTCCATATGGTTAGGTAAGTCGAGACTTATCAGTCTTGTCTTTTTTGTGCAGTAAGCTTTGTGTTTGATCTTAAGAGTATGTGGAAGAACTTTAGAGGTGCGCAGCAGGTGAGTTTTCTTAAACAAAATGCTTTTATCGTTAAGAGGTTAAAGATGCATAAAAGTTATTTAAAGCACTTATTTACTTATACTGCTTTATACTCTTTAGATTTATGTGGTGGGTTTTCGTTGATATTGTTAATCTAAATGTATGCATACATTCTTGCTTGAGAGTTGCGATCAAGTCAGGGGTGTGTCCCGCCTACGCTCATACCGAGGGGGGTATCCCGTATATGCCAGTGGGGGTGTGTCCACTTAAGGCAGTATGAGTTAGACACACTGTCACTCGCAAGTGACCGTAGTATGTGCCAGAAGTAATGAGTAAGTATGGCGTGAAGTGGGGGGGGGGGGAGTGTGTCCCACCTGAACTCATACCGGGGGTTGTGTCCCGTATATGCCAGTGGGGGTGTGTCAACTTAAGGCAGTATGAGTCAGACACACTGTCACTCGCAAGTGACAGTAGTGTGTACCAGAAGTATGGTTGTAAGTGTGGAATTGTTATAACTAAATTGGTTTAAGTTATTTTATATTTGTCATATATTTATGTAGTTGAACTGTTGTTAGAGGGGACTCACTAGACCTTTGGTCTAACCCTCGCTCTTTCAAACTAAAAACCCTTTTTAGGCAGGCGTGAGGTAGGAGGATCGAGCATGTGTAAGAAGAAGGTGTGAGCCAGTGCTGAGTTAGAAGACCTCCATTATAGTTTTCGTTCCTTGTAATCTCAGTTGTGTATTAGGTTGTCTTTCCGCAAACCTTGTAGTGTAGATGTTGTTTTGGGCCATTTGGCGATATTATTCATTAAAGTAAGTTTTGCTTTATGTCGTGTGATTGGGACGTTACATAAGTGTTTACCAATATTATTTACATTATTGATTGGGCATTGCGAAAACCAAAAAACTTACCCGGTAAGAGACGATGGAAGGATCGAGAGTCTTACCCGGTAAGACTGGGAAATGACTCTTATCCGGTAAGCGCTTACCGGGTTCAAAATGATTACCAACAATCCATTTTCTTGGCCAATGATGTTACACGATAAGGTAATTGAAGGTAAATCTGTTGCCGGTAAGCGCTTATCCGGTAAGAATTTGATAAACAACCCCAAATAATACGTTGAGAGAGAGAGAGAGAGAGAGAGAGAGAATAATTGACGGGAAGAGAAAACCTCTCATCCTAGGGTTATTCAAAATAGTCGAAAAACCGAGAAATCGAGCCGAACATTTTGATTCGAAATTGAAAAAATCGATAAATGAAAATCAAAAATCAAAAACCAAAAACCGAAAAAATCGAATATTCACGGGTCAGTTTCGGTTTTGAATTTTAGGTACCCATGGATACTCAAACTAAGTTGGATATAATATTTATTTTATATAATATTTAATTTATTAACCTAAAGTTAAATGAGTAAAAATCTTTTACATTTTGCAGTCAAACATTAAGGTGGATGATTAAATTTAGCATTATGAAGTCGTCAAGGAGTCAACATTAACCCAAAAATATGGATGTTTTTAAACAATTAAACTTATTTTAATTTGAGCGCTTTGATTATTTTTATTTATTGTGTAATTGTTTTAAATGTTACATTTCGGTATCAATTGTATAATGTAAATGATATTTTTTATAATTCGGGTAACCGTGGAAACAGTGGCGGATCCAGGATTTTTTCCCGGTGGGGCACCTTTAAGATACACTGAAGGCTCGCAAGGTAGTCCGATATATTTTTAGCATAATTCTAGCGTTTAGAGGTATTTTTGAAGTTTTATTGATTGATTTCAAGAGATTTCAAAGTGTTTTTGGTGATTTTGAGTGACTTATTCAGTTTTTTGGTTGATTTCGAGAGATTTTTTTGGTTTTTTGATAGATTTCGAGATACGTTTTTTGGTTGATGGGGTCCCATACGAAAAATCAGTGGGGCGATCTATGGTAGAAATTAAAATAAAAATTGTTTTTAAACTTGAAATTTTGGTATTTTGACTTTTTGAGTGGGGTCCCTTCCCCCCTCCTTTTTAACCCTACCTCCGCCCTGCGTGGAAATCAAACCATGGGTAACCACCTTATTCTGATTCGGTTCGATTTAACCTACGTTCGGTTTCACCTCGGATAATCAGGTAGCTGTCTTATGTTAAATAACGGAGATGGAGAGTGTGAGCTTTTTAGGAGATGATTGAAAAAGATTTGGATGAGGGCTTGAATATAGGAGTTCATATCTTTATATTCCAATATTACCCCTTGTTACAATATAATTTTTTAAAACTTTCCTTATTTTTTTGGTTTATTTACAATAATATCATCTTAATGTGTACCATTGATTTTTTGATCAAAAGGATGCAAGAATGTTCCCCTCGCCTTCCTTATGGTTTCCGATGAACTCAAGTTTTTATACGTGTATATATATATATATATATATATATATATATATATATATATAGGGTGTGTTTCTTTTGCAACTCATGCAATTTGTACATACTATGCAAACCAATCTTAGCCGTTCATCAAGTCTAATGAATATAGGATTTTATTATGTTTCCTAATTTAAAATCATGATTATAATGAATAAACTTAACATTTCCTAATTTAAAATCATGATTATAATTAATAAACTTAACATTTTCCAAATATATCACAATCATTATTAATGAATCATAATCATTATCCATAAATATATCTATTGTTTCCTAATATAGTGGTTTGCAGAGTTTGTACAAATTGCTTGGGTTGCAAAAAAAATTTGCACCTTATATATATATATATGTGTGTGTGTGTGTATGTAACACCCTTAAATCTGAAGATTGCAACTTATTAAAAATTTTCTAAATACATCAATATTTACTTCGACTACAAACATAATTTAAGAGTTAACCTCAATACACACATTCATCCGATACATACAATATATGACAAGGACGGGTGCTACTAAAACCCAATACAATTATTATCTCAAACCTGCGGAAGACTTCACTAACAACTTACTCTTGCATAAAGCTAAGACTTAACTCTTCCTGAGGCTACTAGAGTCCGAACCCCCAACTGAACCTGATGCACATGCCGACAAATAAAAGGTTAGGCTTAACGCCTAGTGAGCTCAAGAGTTTTAGCATGAATGAATATATCTTTAAAAGAAAGGAATTCGGTTTTAAAGCAAGATCCTTCGAAATATTATACTTCAAAATGGGACGACACATTTTCCCATAATATGCACTTTTAAAGACAATGCTCCCAAACACACATTTCTTATAAAACGATGCAACCCGTAACTCGCCCAAACGGGGTCATAGTTCAATACTCACATTTATGAAAATGTAAATAATACTTCATAATCCAAAACACCCTAAACACACGGGTGGGACATAATACTCGACCCTTAAATAACGGAAAACAATCCATGTAACTATGATACGCCATTAAAACACGGAATTGAGACGTAATACTCATGCGACCATGAAATGGAATGAAATCCAAGTATTAAAGCATGGACAATTAAATATCCAAAATACCGTGGGTCGACAACGGGGGATACCCGTATCCGTTGAGAGCAAAGGAACACAAAAGTATGCCACTCGAACAACGTTGTCGCATGACACTTCACGACACGAATGCCCAAGTGTCCCTACGACTCCTTGACAAGTATCACCCAAGAGACAGCTGACCTTAGCGAATACCACCAGAAATTATCGCTCAAAGGCTCGGCACACGGGGGATACCTCGAAGGCATTGCCCCACACGGCGAAGGCCCCAAACGCCCATCAGAGGACCCCCTTAGTCATAATAGCTCACCCGGGCTCAGCCCTCCTAGTGCCTACTTGCAAAGACAAGGTCATAACCCAAGAGTCCCGGAGTCCAACCTCGTAACACTCAAATGACCATCAAATAAGACTGACTAATGTGCCTATGGATCCAATGCAACACAGTCTAAGATTACATGACTATACCTGAATGACTAAAGCACTCGAGACTGTAATTGTCAATAATATGCAATAACATGCATTAAGATGTAAACCATGAAATGGGACTCTACATCGAACCATTAAACCCGGACAAATGTCCACAAGACTCTTTTAAGCCAACACCGAGCTAAAATGCTCAAAATCCATTTGCCCAATAATCAATGGTCCTCCAAGTAATGAAATGTTTTTAAACAACGTTTATGAAGACACATGTCTCAAAGACGAGATTAACCCAAAACTCCACACGATATGGGACTAAAGATTTTCCAAAGGGTTTATGAATGCAAATACACCAAAATGCATATAACATGAAATAGACTCCATTTGTACAAAATCATCAAAGATGCATAAATCATGAAATAGATCTTACTTGTACAAAGTCACCAAGAATACGTAAATCATGTTATTTAGTTGCTAAAATGTTCAAACCCAATATAAGCATTTTAAGAGGTTAACACAACCCAAGTTTACCAAATATGAAAACTTATCAAAATACTCACACTTTGATGAATAACCAAGTAAAACATATTTTACTTCGAAATACCCTAAACTTATCAGTAGTTAACCATTTCATATAAAACACTTTAAAATAAACATTTTGGCATGTACACCATTTTCACAAATCAACTTGAACTCACCTTGCTAGATTTAGGCTAAATCTAGGTTTCACCCAACACGCTCTTTTGAAGGCCGCTTGAATCCTCAAGCCGAGAACTTCCAAAACCTAGATCCATACATACCAAACCACTTAGAAACATTTCCCAAACATTAAAAATACCAAGATCCCAAACAAGATCAAAACCCTAATTTCTCCAAAACCATCAAATCCGAGATTTGAGATATCGAACCTTAAGAAACCACCGATGGAGCATTTATAACCTTATTACAAGAAAACTTACCCTTGAAGACAAAGAGACTTCCGAAAACACCCAATCCAACACTTCAACCCGAGCTCCCAACCGTTGAACTTGATGAGGAAGATGAAGATGAAGGTTTTGTGGGTTATCATCCCAACTAGCTAGATGATTAAGAATCATGTGGTATGAAGAAGAAAAGCCTCCAAAATGGGTTAGGGTTCGGTTTTAGGGTTTGGGAGAGAAAAGGGAAGAAGATAGAAGTGAGAAATGAGAAAATAGGTTGAAATCCCGCACTTAACAACACCTCTATGCCCCGGTGCGACATTGCCCATGCTGGCAATGTCGCTGGTATGTACCAGCTCGTAGTACACCCCCTGCGACTGTGACAGTGCGACTGTGACTCGTCATAGTCGCCGGGCATTGTCGCGGGACCTTTCCGGACCCCCAAAACTCGACTTTTTCGCTGCCAATACTCCCGATACCCCAAGGGATTTTAAAAAATACATTTCCCAACAAAACCCCACTGTTTACAAGTCACAGAAATGTTCGGGTGACATTTACTTACCGAAAATTACGGGTGTTACAATCCTCCCAACCTTAGAATGATTTCGTCCTCGAAATCTACATTTCTCATGAAACCTTACCCGCAGAAGGACTTACCTTAAAGCATTTGCCAGCACCACTAACACGACTCTTGCACTGATACTCCCATCAACTGCCCCTCTTTGGCACATTGTACTCATAACCAAGCAAACATTAACTCACCAAAATAACCTTTACCCACAAGGTTACGGTCAGCTCCCAACCTTGGTTGGAAATTACTACCCCCAGGTAGTTTGTGACCCCAACTTTCCACCGATCGATCGATTTCCTTCGGATCTACACAGCTCCGAACCCAACCTCAGAGATTATAACCAAACTTCCAAAATCCTCAGATTTCAACTGATCCATTCCCTCCTAAGGCGCACCAAAGCGTCCTTCAGGCAACTGGTTAATCCAGATTCAATTGACATTCAACTCCGATCCAACACAAATCTCACGACATTCCTAAAGTAAAATCTTTATCACCACAGGAATGCTTAAACACCTCGATACTTAATCCTCAATACCCAAACTCCTTTCAAAATCCATCACTGAAAGGTCAATATTTTCCATAACCAACCGGGTTACATCCATACATTCCAAGATCCAATGACCTCAAGAAAACAAGTTGACGCCTAGGACTAAACGATGACCTCGAAAACGTGGACATCCCGCCCAAAATTCCATTCCAGATGGATTGTCGCACTAAAGTTGACACCTAACAGAGAGCTAAAATTTCAAATCTTACATCTCTAACCGACAGATCACCAAAATTTCCTTTAATCGCGGAACCCGCTAAGACGGTACACCAACCACATAAGCCATGGTGTTACACCGACAAGCAACCCACCAATTCGAACTCAATTTAAGCGCAGATAATCACGTACGACCTTATCCCCCATGATTACCGAAGTATAAAATCACCCCTTAATTAACTGGGAAGGCTTAAATCTACAATCTCCAATAATACAAACACGCACAGATTCGAACACCCAAATCTAAAATTCAAGACTGACCGCAAGTCAGATCATCCGACGTTTCAACTCCTAAGGACTCCCTTAGTCCCTAATTACAACTCCTTTCACGACAGGGGTTTAAATCTATAGGCTCAATGAGTTCAAGGTTTTTCAACTAGTACGCCAATTTGAAATTTATAAAACTTTCAAATACATAAGCTTTTTAACACTTAAATGTGCGGTGAAAATACACTATCGATCATTCGATAGGTTTCAAAATTGATTATCAACACAGCACATATGAAACCATTTCCAAAACTCATTTGTTCAGTACTTAAGTTAATAAGGACAATAACAAAACACGCGCAACGATTTACCTATAATTGTGAAAATAGGTTCCTGCACCACATGTGCAATAAATATTTGTACAACTCCAAAGAAGATATTCACAAATTAACTTTAAAATTCTTACTCTTTAACCAAGAGACGTTGCAGCACAAAAGTATCAACAATCCCATATGTAATAGTTTATTTCCACAAAGCCAGGTAAAAATGATGGAAATGCAAATAAGTTTCAAATCGAGTTTAAGCTTTGAGTCATACAAATAAACACATTTGACCAAATAGAAACCACAGCGACATAAATATTGCTAATTTGTTAGATGCATTGCGGAGATTCCTAGTAGTAAAAGTTAATGATTGAAACGTGCTCAGAACAAAAACTTTGCTTGAAACAGCGTAAACCCTTTTATACCACCACTCACACCAACGCCATAATTTATTCCAAATGCAGAAAGTATGCAACGATTGACATTTGTATAAAGCTCAAAGATAAATTGCATGATAACGAAATTCCCAAAACAACATGTGGGATGACATTGATTAGCAAAATCCATAAATTAACGCACACACTAATGCATGTACACACATCCCAAAATTATCTACGCGACGCAAAAGTCGTACGATAAGACACCATAAACTCAACTGAACTTTTTTGTAAAACTCATTAACGCTAAAATCATGCGATGTCAAAATTTTCATTTCTCAACAGAGAGTATAAGACGACAATATGCCTAAAAACATTAAACTTCTAAGAGTTTCCCCTTTTTAATGCAATGAAAGGTAAAATGACACTTTTCAATAAGGTCTGCATAAGACACGACGCTTTATATATTGCAATTTTAAACGCAATCAAAATTTAAAACTCAAGCACTTCTAAATTTACTTACGCGTCAAAAGAACCCGCATAACAATACTCCAAGAAATTTAACAAAACTCGCACAACAAGAATCTCTAGAAATTCCGACTCAAAACATGGGATTAACTTTTCCTTTAAAACCATTGACATACGTGGAGGAGATCCAATGTCTAGGTTAAAATCTCATAGTTACTTGCCTAATACCCAAACGAAATTAAAACATGAACATTACAATATCCGGAAATAGCGTTAAAAACGAGGCGTGACTAAAGAGTATTCTGATAACAATTTGCACGCACGCGCAACAAAACGGTTTCATGCATGCTTAAGCTCACAGTTTAAAATCTGATGAGTGTTAAATGTTTTACCAAAACTTCGCCACATAACTCACTTTATGTTTTGAAAACATGAAAAACAACTTATGCAAACTTATTTAGAAATAAGTCTTGGACATGGATTTAGTCGGCATGCAACATCTTAGGACTGTGCTTCTCAATTCATACTATTGTCATTAGGATGTATCGAACATCTTAGAGTAACAAACCCACCAATTCGGTTAACCTGCAAACTCTTCTCGAAATAGAATTCGTTCAACAACTTATAGTTCTATTTCAATCAATAGTTCTGGCCAAGATGGCCAACTTAATGCATTCATCGCACTTACCTATCGCTCCCAAGCGACATTACTATAAACATCAACATTTCCTTAGATCACTCGCTTAGAAACTCTCTCACTACCCCAACGGTAATCCTACCAAGGTAGTTCAAGTATACACATGTAGCATGTAGGTTCACCATGACACTGGCCAGGTGCCAATATGAACGTACCGAACAAGATCATCCTTGCGACTCTCAACAAGTTTCCCGTTTCTAGCGACTCGATCAATCCTCAAAATATCTTATCTTAGGGTACCTAATGTGCAACTTCACTTACAATCCCTTATAAGAACTCTAGTTTGAGTCTAGCCATCCAAAGATCAATACCTAATTCTCTCAAACTTAAGCTCTGATACCAACTTGTAACACCCTTAAATCTGAAGATAGCAACTTATTAAAAAATTTCTAACTACATCAATATTTACTTCGACTACAAACATAATTTAAGAGTTAACCTCAATACACACATTCATCCGATACATACAATATATGACAAGGACGGGTGCTACTAACACCCAATACAATTATTATCTCAAACTTGCGGAAGACTTCACTAACAACTTACTCTTGCATAAAGCTAAGGCTTAACTCTTCATGAGGCTACTAGAGTCCGAACCCCCAACTGAACCTGATGCACATGCCGACAAATAAAAGGTTAGGCTTAACGCCTAGTGAGCTCAAGAGTTTTAGCATGAATGAATATATCTTTAAAAGAAAGGAATTCAGTTTTAAAGCAAGATCCTTCGAAATATTATACTTCAAAATGGGACGACACATTTTCCCATAATATGAACTTTTAAAGACAATGCTCCCAAACACACATTTCTTATAAAACGATGCAACCCGTAACTCGCCCAAACGGGGTCATAGTTCAATACTCACATTTATGAAAATGTAAATAATACTTCATAATCCAAAACACCCTAAACACACGGGTGTGACATAATACTCGACCCTTAAATAACGGAAAACAATCCATGTAACTATGATACGCCATTAAAACACGGAATTGAGACGTAATACTCACGCGACCATGAAATGGAATGAAATCCAAGTATTAAAGCATGGACAATTAAATATCCAAAATACCGTGGGTCGACAACGGGGGATACCCGTATCCGTTGAGAGCGGAGGAACACAAAAGCATGCCACTCGAACAACGTTGTCGCATGACACTTCACGACACGAATGCCCAAGTGTCCCTACGACTCCTTGACAAGTATCACCCAAGAGACATCTGACCTTAGCGAATACCACCAGAAATTATCGCTCAAAGGCTCGGCATACGGGGGATACCCCGAAGGCATTGCCCCACACGGCGAATGCCCCAAACGCCCATCAGAGGACCCCCCCTTAGTCATGATAGCTCACCCGGGCTCAGCCCTCCTAGTGCCTACTTACAAAGACAAGGTCATAACCCAAGAGTCCCGGAGTCCAACCTCGTAACACTCAAATGACCATCAAATAAGACTGACTAATGTGCTTATTGATCCAATGCAACACAGTCTAAGATTACATGACTATACCTGAATGACTAAAGCACTCGAGTCTGTAATTGTCAATAATATGCAATAACATTCATTAAGATGTAAACCATGAAATGGGACTCTACTTCGAACCATTAAACCCGGACAAATGTCCACAAGACTCTTTTAAGCCAACACCGAGCTAAAATGCTCAAAATCCATTTGCCCAATAATCAATGGTCCTCCAAGTAATGAAATGTCTTTAAACAACGTTTATGAAGACACATGTCTCAAAGACGAGATTAACCCAAAACTCCACACGATATGGGACTAAAGATTTTCCAAAGGGTTTATGAATGCAAATACACCAAAATGCATATAACATGAAATAGACTCCATTTGTACAAAATCATCAAAGATGCATAAATCATGAAATAGATCTTACTTGTACAAAGTCACCAAGAATACGTAAATCATGTTATTTAGTTGCTAAAATGTTCAAACCCAATATAAGCATTTTAAGAGGTTAACACAACCCAAGTTTACCAAATATGAAAACTTATCAAAATACTCACACTTTGACGAATAACCAAGTAAAACATATTTTACTTCGAAATACCCAAAACTTATCAGCAGTTAATCATTTAATGTAAAACACTTTAAAATAAACATTTTGGCATGTACACCGTTTTCACAAATCAACTTGAACTCACCTTGCTAGATTTAGGCTAAATCTAGGTTTCACCCAACACGCTCTTTTGAAGGCCGCTTGAATCCTCAAGCCGAGAACTTCCAAAACCTAGATCCATACATACCAAACCACTTAGAAACATTTCCCAAACATTAAAAATACCAAGATCCCAAACAAGATCAAAACCCTAATTTCTCCAAAACCATCAAATCCGAGATTTGAGATATCGAACCTTAAGAAACCACCGATGGAGCATTTATAACCTTATTACAAGAAAACTTACCCTTGAAGAAAAAGAGACTTCCGAGAACACCCAATCCAACACTTCAACCCGAGCTCCCAACCGTTGAACTTGATGAGGAAGATGAAGATGAAGGTTTTGTGGGTTATCATCCCAACTAGCTAGATGATTAAGAATCATGTGGTATGAAGAAGAAAAGCCTCCAAAATGGGTTAGGGTTCGGTTTTAGGGTTTGGGAGAGAAAAGGGAAGAAGATAGAAGTGAGAAATGAGAAAATAGGCTGAAATCCCGCACTTAACAGCACCTCTGTGTCCTGGTGCGACATTGCCCATGCTGGCAATGTCGCTGGTCATAGTCGCTGGTATGTACTAGCTCGCGGTAGACCCCCTGCAACTGTGACTCGTCATAGTCGTCGGACATTGTCGCGGGACCTTTCCGGAGCCCCGAAACTCGACCTTTTCGCTGCTAATACTCCCGATATCCCAAGGGACTTTAAACAATACATTTTCCAACAAAACCCCACTGTTTACAAGTCACAGAAATGTCCGAGTGACATTTAGGTGGCGTTTGTTTTTTAAGTGGTGCTGAAGTCTGAAGTCTGATTCCACTTCTGATTTTTAAGTGGTGGTGCTGAAGTCTGAAATCTGAATACAAAAGACTGTTTGTTTTTTAAGTGGTGGTGCTGAAGTCTGAAATCTAAATAAAAAAGATTCGCAATTTTTTGTATAATTCATGTCTTGGATTTATCAATATCAATTGTGTGTCATCAAGTAGCTTTATTTATGTGAGGTTTTTCAAAACAATAAAAAAAAAATAGGCCACGTTTCCAAATAGGGACGATGTCGGAGAGGGGTCGATTTTGAGAGAGATCGATGGAGTTTGGAATGACTTTTTGAGAGGAGATCGATGGAGTCTGGAGTGATTTTTGAGAGGAGATTGATGGAGTCTCGGTGGATTTTGGGTAATAGTGGGGGAGGAGGCATTAGATGAAAATAAGTGGAAACTTTGTCACTTATTTGGTAAGATGAAAATAAGTGATAAGTGGCTCTGAAAAAATGAAAAAAACAAACGGTCTGAAACTAAAAATGTCTGACCGAATAAGTGATAAGTGGCTATTAAGTGCTGAAATTGAAAAAACCAACAAGGCCTTACTTACCGAAAATTACGGGTGTTACAATAGGGTCCCATTCATTTGCTAACCACCGCATTGGTGCTAACCGTGCTAACCAAATTTCGACCAATCAGAAGCTTTCATTTGTTTATGTTAATCGATCAAGGCTATTAAATATCGAAGGGCATAATTGGAATTCTATAAAATCGCCCAATTTAATGCATACCATATTTTAAGGAGGTTTTAAATTTGGTATTTATCTAAACAATAAATGTATTAATTCAAATTTAAAGTTTGATTTGCATGTGTTTATGAATGGAAGTTATCTTTTTCCTTAATTTTAGCATTTAATATATTTCTCACGCCATAGCCAATTTCACCAATTTGTTTTTTTGTTTTTTTTTGTTTTACTAAGATTCAAAATGAACAACTTTAGACAATATACAGAAACACTGTGCACATATCCGATAGTTGTGCACATATGCATGTATGATTATAGTACATGTATGAATTTCCCCAAATGTGCACATATGCATTTTCAATTACAGTGCACATATGCATGTAATATTTCAGCAAACATATTTCCATATTTAAATAAGTTTTTTAATTTGGTAGTTATCCTGATATTAAATATATCGCCCCATTTAATCTATTTCCATATTTAAAGGAGTTTTTTAATTTGGTAGTTATCCTGATATTAAATATATCGCACCATTTAATCTATTTCCATATTTAAAGGAGTTTTTTTAATTTGGTAGTTATCCTGATATTAAATATATCGCACCATTTAATCTATTTCCATATTTAAAGGAGTTTTTTAATTTGGTAGTTATTCTGATATTAAATATATTAATTTAAAATTTTATTTTGATTTACATCTTATAAATTTGGTAATAGTCAGAACTATGCATATATGCATTTGAGAAATATGTTCATATTCATATCCGATAGTTGTGCACATATGCATGTATTATTATAGTACATGTATGTATTTCTCCAAATGTGCACATATACATTTTCAATTACAGTGCACATATGCATGTAATATTTCATCTATTAACCAACAGATTTCTTGAATCAATCATCAAGAAGATTCAAAAACTAACAAAAAAGATGTCATTTACATGCAAAACCCTCTCTATGCACTTTCATCTTTTATCCACCAAAAACTAACAAAAAACAAGTGAATTTTTCACAAAAAAATTGAACTAATCAAAAACTATAATTAATACTAGTTATCAAGAGTCACCGAAAATGCCTTGTCGTCGCCACCACCATCTCATTCTCCGGCGGTGGTTTCACGTACTTTCCGATCACTTTCTGGTGAGTCCGGTTCTTGATCCTTTGAATCTTGACTCGTGTTTTTTGCTTCTTCGTTCCTCTCTCTCTTCTTCGTTTCACGGTGAATTGGAAGTTGTAGGGATGGTCGGCGGGAAGAGTGACCGGTGGAATTTGGAAGTCGGAGTTGTAGATGTAGGAAATGGAGAATTCGTTGAAGGTAGGAGATTGAGAAAGGGTTGTGGGGATTGAGATGGAGAAAAGATGAAAACAATGCCCATGATGCCCACGATTTTGGGGATCAAATCCCTAATTATATGGGATTTTAATTTGGTAGGTGTATATTCCCCAAAGTATTTTGACTGAAATACCCCTGTGCATACGTGCATTGTATTTTTTTCAACCGTTTTTAATATTTTATTTTAATAAAAAATCAATTAATTGTGGACCATTGATCTCATTAATCTACGGTTGAGATTGGTTAACACGGTTAGCACCAATGTCACGGTTAGCAAATGAATGGGCCTCTCTCTCTATATATATATATAGGGGCAGGTTCAAACGATAAGCAAAACATTTTGCGAGAAGGTGAGAGATATTTAATCATATACAATACACAAGCTTAATCATATATGATTAAACACATGTTATATTGGCAATACATAAACGTTTAATCATACATGATTAAACACACCTACAAGTCGTGTAATCATATATGATTAAACACTTCTCGCCTTTTTGCAAAATGTTTAACTTCTCACATGATCCTCCATATATATATATATATATATATAAATATATATATATATATAGAGAGAGAGAGAGAGAGAGAGATAGAGAGAGAGGAGCGTTCAAATGCAACCCCTATACATGGTGCAACCCCATGCAACCCATTTATCCACCACACAATTTATATAATTAAAAAAAGGAAAAAAGCTAAAAGTAAAATGTGTGGTGGATAAAGGGGTTGCATCATGTAAAAGGTTGCATAATAACTCACCCCTATATATATATAGGGGCCTAATCAAATGAGACCCTATTAGATTGTGGTAACTATGAGATCCAATCTCATCCAAATATTTTAATTTTTTTTAACTAATTAATAGGGGAGGATATATTAGTAATTTGATAAATTAATTAATATAACATTTTTTTTGTAACTGAAAAAATCAAAGTCTCATCAATCAAATATTATGTTTCCTTTATTATCTCAACAAATTGATTTTGGGATAATATCCATATGGACCATGTGACATTGTGTTACATTGTGATAATATAACATCATCTGAATCTTATGTGCCACGTGATTTGGCATATATCTGATGTATGTATTACATTGTGATTTGACATATATTTGATATATGTGTTACATTGTGATGTATGTGTTACATTGTGATTTGGCATATATCTGATAATCTAACATCTGAATCTCATATGTACCATGAGACACTGATCACAATGTATCACCACCTACGGAATTAGCAACAATAATCCCATCATTCTATCATGAAGGATATAAGGTTTTGCAAGATGATCACAGTGTATCACACCCATTTTTCCTAATTTAGTTGCATTAAATCCGGTAAGCGAAGCTATCACACCCAAAAATTATCGGAACATGCCTAAATTAGATCACACTAATTTATAATGTTTTTTGACAATTTTACCCCTTTTTCCTAATTTAGTTGCATTAAATCCGTTTTTTAATTATTATTTATATTAGTTATTTTAGACCATTGATTAATTAAATGGATGGATGAGATTGGATCTCATGGTTACCACAAAATACTAGGGTCTCCCATGAAAGGCCCCCTATATATATCGCATTTTCAAACTTTGGCATGGGTTTTACTTTTATTTTTCGTTTTTCAAGTTGATACAACAGGTAATTTACTTTTATTCTTGCAAATCAGTTTGGTATTTGTTTTTCTAACTCTTCACACTATTAACCAAAAGATTATTGTACAAAATACAACATAGAAAGATAAATCTCTTTCAAGAGATTTGAAAGAGACAAAATGAAACCCTAATATTGAGAGAAAACTAATAGCTAGAAAAATGAGTCTGTAAAATAATATGACTGAATCAATAAAGCAACAAAGAAAACTAGTTTATATACATCTTCAGAAAATAATGAGATAGTTAATGAGATAGTTATGTTGATATACACCAAGTGATTTTGTAAAAATATCAGCTGGATTTTCTGATGACAAAACTTTCACAGTTTTTAATATTCCAGTTGAGATTTTATTTCTCACTTGATGTATGTCTATCTCTATATGCTTAGTCCTCTCGTGAAACACTGGGTTATTAGTTATTTGAATAGCAGATTTATTGTCACAGTTCAGACTTACAGGAAGTAAGTTATCTATTCTTAAATCTACCAGAATATTTAAAACCCAAATAATCTCACAAAGCGCAGAGGCCATAGCCCTGTATTCAGATTCTGCAGAAGAGCGTGAAACAGTTGATTGTTTCTTGCTCCTCCAATAAATCATACAATTACCTAAGAAAAGACAATAACCAGTTACTGACCTCCTTGTGGACAAGCATTTTCCCCAATCAGCATCAACATAAGCAGAAAGTTTAAAATCAGAGTGAGAGCAGGACGAGAAATGAACACCCTTACCAGGAGAACTCTTCAAATACCTTAGAACTCGAAGAGCCAATTTTAAATGAGACTGTCGTGCAGAATGCATAAATTGACTCAAACAGTGTACAGCAAAAGCAATGTCAGGTCTTGTAGCTAGTAAATAGATGAGTCTACCAATTAACTTTTGATACCCAGTAAAATCCTTTAAAGGAGGATCCTTTGATTCAGAACAAGCTGAATCTGTAACCACCAAGTTCATATCCATTGGAGTATTAATAGGTTTACATCCTAGATAACCAAAATCATTTAAAAGTTCTAGACAATACTTTCTTTGTGACATACACAATCCACTATCAGTTTCTAAAATTTCAATACCCAAGAAAAATTTTAATAAGCCTAAATCTTTAATTTTGAATTTAGATTGTAAATGATCCTTAACCCTTTTAATTTCAGAATCAGAGTTTCCTGTAATAACTATATCATCTACATATACAAGAAGAATAAGACAAACATTTTCAGAATATTTTGTAAACAATGAATAATCACTAACACTCTGACAAAATCCATATTGAAAAAGACAACTGGACAATTTTTCATACCACTGACGTGGTGCTTGTTTCAGCCCATAAAGAGATTTTACTAACTTACAAACTCTTTTATCATTAGCAGAAAAATATCCAGGAGGTAAGTTCATATAAACATCTTCAAGAAGATCTCCATACAAAAAAGCATTATTAACATCTAATTGACACAATGACCACTTGTTTTGCACAGCTAAACTAATGACACATCTGACTGTGACCATTTTCACAACAGGTGAAAAAGTTTCTTCATAGTCAAGATGTTCACGTTGACTGTAGCCTTTGGCTATAAGACGGGCTTTATATCTCTCTATTTCCCCAGTGGACTTATATTTAATTTTATAAATCCACCTGCACCCTACAGGTTTTCTACCAGGGGGTAAATCAGTGAGAACCCAAGTACCATTTCTATATAAAGCTTCCATCTCATCATTCATAGCATTTACCCAGTTTTGATCCTTACTTGCTTCAAAGAAGTTTTCAGGCTCACAAGATTTATTAAGAGTGGAAACAAAACAAAAATTATTTAAATTCAAACGAGAGTAATTCACAACCTTTTCTAAACCATACTTAACTTTGACCTCTACAATATAATCATCAAAACGACGAGGAAAAACAGATGAACGATTAGATTTTCTAACAAAAGATATATTTTGATTTTGATTTTCAACACCCTCAGGAGGAGTCCTCGATTGATCATTATTTGAATTGTGAACAGTTAAGTGTTGAAAATCAGCAGCACAGGAATCACTGGCAGCCTCAGTGCCACCAGGATCACTTGATCCGACGGCTCTGCTTATGTCATTTATACTATTAGTACTACCAGGGCCTGTAGGACCAACAACTCTATTTTGGCTACTCAAATGATTCTGGTTACTAGAACTGTCAGAAATATTTGAACTTGAAAATTTTTCACATTGAGGATTTTTCCTAGTATCATCATTGGGCATTTGAGAAGGAAGATCATTAGACTGAAATATAACATAATCAAAAAAGTTTAAAGAATTTATGTCACTAGAATCATCACTAGGAAAGTTTGCACCCATTTTAAAAGGAAATATAGTTTCATAAAACTTAACATCTCTAGAGATGATTATTTGTTTTGAATCCAAACTATAAAGTCTATATCCTTTTTTTGAATTTGCATAACCAAGATGAACACACTTTTCAGCCCTTGAAGAAAACTTGTCAGAAATATTGGGTCTTACAGCATAACATAAGCATCCAAAGTTTCTAAGATGAGTTAAAACAGGTGCAAAACCAAAAACTAGCTCATATGGACACTTTCCATTTAACACGGAAGAAGGAGTACAATTAATAAGATATACAGCTATCAAAATACACTCATTCCACATGTTTAATGGAAGGTTTCCTTGAAACATTAATGATCTAGCTACATTCAATAAATGTCGATGCTTGCGTTCAACTACCCCATTCTGTTGGGGAGTGTACACACAAGTAGTTTGATGTATTATTCCATTCGTCTTAAAAAACATGCCTACCTTACTATTAGTGAACTCAGTCCCATTATCGCTTCGAAAGATCTTTACATGTTTACCAAACTGAGTGATCAATAGGCTGTGAAAAGCAACAATATTATCAAACACTTCATCTTTGCTTTTCAGCAAATAAACCCATACAGACCTAGAATAATCATCAACTATAGTTAGAAAGAATCTATACCCCTCCTTACTAGGAACACGATATGGTCCCCATAAGTCTAAATGGACAAGCTCACCAAGCATAGTAGAAGAATGACTACTTAATTGAAATTTATCTCTCGTTTGTTTAGCCTTGTGAAAAATATCACAGGGAGTAGAAACCAAGTCACCGGAAATATCAAGAGTTCCCTTTAAAACACCAAGAACTTGGTCAGCTGGATGACCCAACCGACTATGCCACAGCTGGCGTGACACATTGCAAACAATGGTCACATTAGACATATTTGAAACATTTTTAGACTTTAGGGAGATAGACGACTCACCCTTGGACCTTTTGTCAAAAAAATATAACCCTCCTTGTTCGCTACCAGTCCCCACAATTCTCTTGGGAAGAGAACCCTGAAGAAGGTAACACTTATATTCATCAAACCCTACAAATATTTTGCTATCTCTAGCAATTTTATGAACAGACAGAAGATTAACATGAAAATCAGGAATTACAAGCACATCAAACAGAACAACTTTGTCATTAAGTCTATAATTCCCAATTTGATTAATTTTAGCCTCGTCACCATTTGGTTGAGTAACTCTAAGATTTAAATCAGAAACATCAACAACATTTTCAAGTTTAGAGGTAGAAGAGGTCATATGTTGATTGGCTCCAGAGTCAATTATCCAACCAGAATAAGAATCATTAGACCTTAGATTAGACATATTTGTGACATTAACCGGAAACATACCTGCCATATTGACTGAAATGTTTTCAGACTGCTTATGATCAAGAAGAGAAAGTAATTTGATAACTTGGTCCTCTGTAAGAGATGTAGATGTATTCTGTTTGCAGCCAGAACCATCTGATGAACTGGCATTGTTTGATGCAGACTTGAAAGGTTGATTTATCTTAGATTTAGTAAATTGAAAATCTTTAGGAAAACCAATTAATTTGTAACACCTTTCAATAGTATGCCCTGTTATCCCACAATGCTTACATAAGAGAGGAGGTTTACCACCCCTCTTTTTATTATCAGTAGTTTTTCCAAAGAAAGCGGTATTCTGATTTTTGGTATCAGAGGGTCGAGTCACACCACGGTGTGACTCTTCTCTTGATACTAAAGAAAATGCAGTTTTAACTGAAGGAAGAGGATCAGTGGTTAAAATGTTGCTACGTATATGAATATAAGTGTCATCCAATCCCATCAAAAACTGCATAAGCTTTATTAACTTATTATGTTTTGAAAAATCATGAGCAGCATTGCAAGTACATGATGGAAGTTTGATTAGAGCATCAAACTGTTTCCACAAGGCATTTAACTTGTGATAATAGTCTGAAACAGTAGATCCGTTTTGAGTAAGAGAGTTAATTTTTTGGTGTAAGTTGAAAGTAACGGATCCATCAATTTTATCATATGTTTCCTTTAATTCTAGCCAGACCTCAGATGCGACTCTAGAGAAAACTTGAGAAACAAACAAATCATCAGAAATGGAATTAAGGATCCAAGATAAAACAACTGAATTACACTTGTCCCATTGTTTGGCTAATACATCATTATCAACAGATCGAAGCACAGAACCATCTATAAAGCCCAGTTTATTTTTAGTTTCCAAAGCCAAAGTCATAACACAGGACCATACTTTATAATTGTCAGTTCCCGTAAGTTTTAAGGTCAGAATAGATGCTCCTGAGGTATCACTAGGATGGAGATAGAGTGGATCTCCAAAGTCCAGTTTAGCGATCAGAGATCGCTGTTCTGGATCTTTGGAGGGCTCGGGTCCAGTCATAGTGAATATCTATAGGAGAGAGAAAAAAAACACACAAGGACAAAACTCTAAGGGCTTAGAGGCAGGATTCCTTGCCACTCAGCGGATGGTAGGTCAAGCCAACCACTTAGATGTCCGAAAAAAAACACACACACACAAGAGAGATAGAAAGACTTACAGCGAAAGAGAACAAGGATAAGAGATGAACGAACTTACAGAGCACACCTTGGAGAAGCGAGTAGCGGATTATAATGAGCACAAATCTGGAAACTCAATGAGTATCCAGATAGAGTCACAGATAGTCACAGAGGCACAGATAGTCACAGGTAACCAGGTTACAAAAAAGAAAATAGAAGAAACACTAAAAAAAACCTGAACACACAAAAACAGAGAAAAGAACTCCAAGAGAGCTCTAGATAATGATGTAACAACAACAAGAGAGACCGAGATCCTTCTGAGAATTCCAGAAGAACACGATCTGATGATCAAGAAGGTCTTACGTTACTACAAACAACCAAGGGTAAGCGAGACAGACAAAAGAAAAAAAAATAAAAAAAAAACAAACAGAAGGAACAAAAGGAACAAAAGGAGAACAACTAGAGCTATTACACACAAAGAACTAGATCTTCAAGAGAACAACCCCTTCATGAATCGTACAGGATATAGTGAGTATCAACTATATCTCGATTCAAATCATTTGAGGTTCTCCAAACAACAGAGATCGATAAGAACACGTAGCTAAGCGAAGGTGATTTTCCTTCAGTAAATCGTCCAGGAAATGGTCTCAAAGAGGCCAGATCACGACTTACTTCACTAGGATCTTACTTTTATCGAATAAAAAATGGAGACAGGTCTAGGGAAACACTACTTAGATCAGCAGATCTAAGTGATCGCACAAACAAAAAAGCCAAAAAAAAAAAGAAACAAATCTCTAAACGAAGCTTTGGACTAAGATCTACAACAGATCTAATCCTAGGCACGAGAGAGAACAAGGACGATGAAAAAGAGCCTCAGATAGCGCTTGAAGCCAAGATCTATAACAGATCTGGTCACAGCCGCATGAGGTAAAAGGAAATACTTATTATACAAAGATATAACCACAAAGAGAGGACGATGCAAATGAGCCTCAGAGAGCGCTTGAAGCCAAGATCTATAACAGATCTGGTCACAGCCGCATGAGGTAAAAGTGAAAAACTTATTATACAAAGATATAACCACAAAGAGATCAGATCTAAGCCAATAAGCGTAAAAAAACGAAGACAAACGGAGAGACAAACAACACTTGGACAAGATCTAAAAAGATCAGATCCAAGTGAAGAAGAAAGGTCGGAAAAAAACCACACACAACACAAATGTATGCTTCGAAGAAAATAAACCGACCTTACTGAGATGAAGAGAAAAACTCAGATATGAGAAGAGAGAGGAAGGGGTTTACCATACTTGACGAATGAAGTCATTTGAACGCCGGCAAGAAGACACCTCGACGCTCTGATACCATCTTCACACTATTAACCAAAAGATTATTGTACAAAATACAACATAGAAAGATAAATCTCTTTCAAGAGATTTGAAAGAGAGAAAATGAAACCCTAATATTGAGAGAAAACTAATAGCTAGAAAAATGAGTCTGTAAAATAATATGACTGAATCAATAAAGCAACAAAGAAAACTAGTTTATATACATCTTCAGAAAATAACTCTCCAGTCCTCATAACTTTGTTTAATGACTCCGCTACCCTTTATCTTCAGTAGATGTGAAGCCTGACATCCTCAACATTAAACAACTTTACAAACTGAACCTTGTAAAAACAAAAATAAACAAACCAAACAGATTAAGTTAATATATTGACAAGATTGGTACAAAACTAACGTAACCTTTTAACACTAACATTAAATTATATAACTAATCAGACAATAAGTAACTGGTATATAAATTTTAGTACAACGTTTTATGAAATATACAAATACATTTGAATCGATGCTAAAAAAGTTACGGTTAGCGAAAGCAAATGTATTAAGTTACAAGAACTGATATGACGATGCTTTTAAACCTGATGACAAAAACATTAGAGTAAATTACATTTTTGGTCCTTGTGGTTGCCATCCATTTTCACGTTTGGTCCCTCTTTCAAACTAATTACAATTTTGGTCATTGTGATTGGCAGTTTGTTTCACTTTTGGTCCCTCTAGCCAACTTTAGTTAAAAACCTTAGTTAAATTAAGGGTATTTTTGTCATTTTACCTTTTCTTTGTCTTTTTCATTTTTTCTTTTATTAGATTATATAGTAAATTACAATTATAGTTCTTGTGGTTTATCTTTTTTACTTTTCTTTTTTTTTCTTTCCTACCATTATTTCCATTTTTCATTTTATACCCATATTATATTATTTAATGATAATTTGACTAAAGATACATTAAAAATACGTATTTGATTTTGTTAATTACACCATTAGAAAAGCATTGTCGATACTTTTAAAATAATTTAAATTTTAAATATATTTATATTTTTATGCAATTTTTCTGATATATATATATATATATATATATATATATTTTGCAAATCCATCTACACTAATAAAAAAAACATTCTATTTTAAGATGTATTTAAAAAAATTATCCTTTTTTCCTTATTTATGTAATATAAAAATCGGATCTATTAATAAACAAATGTATAGTTTTTAGATAGTTCAATAATTACATGTTTTTTTTAAATTTGTATCAATTAATAAAATTTATAATATACTTTAAAAAAAGAATAAAACTTAAATTTATCGTAATAAAAAATATTCAAAATATGGAATTTTTTGGGGAGTAAAAAAACCCTTTGACATCTCTTCATCTACAAATAATTCTCGATGTGAAACCACATAGAGATGGTATAGAGTTCTATTCCAAATTATTAACCATATACCACAAATATACCAAACATTTTCAATTTCAAATCTTTACATAAAATCCAAATTTATCGAAAATATTACGTCAAACCAAACGAGCCTTTATTGCTTTGTTTGATATAAAATGCAGGTTCATGAAACATGCATACTTCACCTTGTAAATCATTCTTTTATGATACTGATTCATGAAAATAAATAAAATAAGAAAATGTGTAGCCGTTAGTAATTGGTAATTATTATTTTTCATTATGATAAATTTAAATTTATGTTTTAAAAAAAATATTATAGAGTTTTTTTTTTATTTCATCCACATTTAATTAAAAACATTTAATTAAATAGAATATCTAAAAATGATACATTTTTTATTAATAGACAGATACATTTCGATTTTTTCTTACATAAATAAGAAAACGATATGTAAGAAAACGATAGATTTCTTAAACACAACTTGAAATATAAAAGTTTCTTTTTGGATTAGCATGGACGGATTTGCAGATATATATCAAATAAATTACATAAAAGTTTAAAAATATTCAATATACTTGACTTATTTTTCTAATGGTGTAATTTACAAAATCAAATACATATTTTTAATGTATTGTTAGTTAAAATTATCATTAATTCATTAATATAATAAGCATATAAAATAAAAGATAAAAAATGATAGGAAAGAAAAGAAAAGAGAAGAGAAAAAGACAAACTACAAGGACTATAATTGTAATTTACTATATAATCTAATAAAACAAAAAATGAAAAAGACACAGAAAATGTAAAATGACAAAAATACCCTTAATTTAACTATGTTTTCTAACTAAAGTTGGTCAGAGGGACCAAAAGTGAAACAAAATGGCAACCACAATGACCCAAATTGTAATTAGTTTAAAATAGGGACCAAACTTGATAATAGAAGGCAACCATAAGGACCAAAAATGTAATTTACTCTAAACATAAAGTTGATTGAATCGAAGATTGATCTAGATTCAACTAAAAGAACAATTTCAACATGTACTTACATGTATAAATGCATGAGTTCCTTTTTTTTCTTGTCATTAGATTTGGTAATCGGCTGACAACTCCATCGATGTCAAAACTTGCCATGTGAAATGTAAACTTCAGAACAAGCAACTCCATGCAACAACTGGAAAACTTAAATATATATAAGGTGTTATTTAGCAACGATTTAAGCAAACATTATTTAAAGTAAGAAATATTGACTGAAATAAAATGTTTTGTCTAGAGTAAACGTTACTGAAAAACCGTTTTCTTATAGTTTGTTCATAGTTAAACGTTAAATGCAATAGATACCAACAGGGCCGTTCCTAACTTTTTGGGGGCCCTGTTACACATTGAACGATAAAACGAGTAATAAAGTTTTTTTTTCTAACCCTAGAAAACATGATGACTATTGAGACCGAGATAAGTAAAACTAAAAAGTTATAAATGAACAAAACAACCTGGTTTGAGGACTGAGAAATTGATATTGATTCTTGGTTCTCCTAACTCCCAAGTGCCAATGCCAAAGCCCAAAGCTTTTGAGTTTTGACTACACTACAGATTGCAAAATGAGAAAAACATTAAATTGTTAATTGCAGATTGCAGAAGTACTAAACAATATGTTAATTTTGAACTTTTGATTTCCTAAAGTAAACAATATGAACATAATATGACTTTGAGTATGTTAAATCGTTAATTTCTAAATCAATCATCATTCATCAATGAACCATTGAACCTAAACAAGTAAAAATCATAAATCAAAAGATGATTTAGGGGGCGTTTGGTTCATTTTAAGGAATGAAAATGAAAATGAAAATGAAAATGAAAATGGGAATGAAGTAGAATGGGAATAGGAATAGGAATTAGCATTGCATTGATGTTGATTGGTTAAACCAATATAATCAATAAAAAATTATTTTATATAATATTTTTAATACAAATATGTGTCGCCCAACATGAAAATAAAAAAATATGTTTTATCCAACATCGAGAGATGAAGGGCGTATGAGAAAAGGTGACTGAGCGGGAATAAGATTTTCATCCCCCCCCCCAAATTTAGTCGGGAATGAAAATTAATGGGTTTTGGGTAATGGGCCCATTATATTATGTCAAACCAAACATCATTTTTCATTATCATTCACATTCCTGATCTCTCAATGCCTCCAACCGAACACCCCCTTAGTTATGAAGATTTAAATAACAAGGGAATCAAGATATTTGATAGAGAGGGTGGGTTAGGTTCCATAAGAATTCACAAGCACTTGATTCCGCAGTTCAGATACTTCGTTCAACAACATTTCTCTCTCCCCTTCTTCATAAAACTCTTGAAATCTAGAATAGGAACATAACATGTAAGCAGATAAAATTGAAGTGTTTTCGCAAAATAAAAAGAGGTACCAATGCACCAATCCAATTGGCTGAATAGGGGTTAGGGAGGGAACTGGGAAGCCTTTGTACATAGTAAACCTTACCACTTACAGTTGCTCCTATATGATAAATTTTACACAAGACAACTCCTGTTTAAGAAAAAAGACAATAAAAAATTGAATTTAAGTTAAATAAATGGAATTACCTACTGTTTGTGCGATGCTTGATAGTTGATACTTCTACTTTGGTCCAAACTCCAATGTTATAAGACTTCAAGAGGCAAGATCCAAACATTCCAAAACAGCAAAACTCCAAATTGAAAGATTAGATGTTTGGAACCACTTAACCACTAAACCAGTTACCACTGGAATGTTGTATGAAATTGAAAGCTTAGATGTTTGGAGCTGATTGTAGATTTGTAGGAGTAGGATGAAGAATGTGAGATTAATCGGACGTATGAAATTGTTGATAGTTAACCTAAACTTGTGGGTTAAATATAATCAAGTCAGTATATATATATATATATAGGTAGTTATTTTAGTGAAAGGGTGTGACCATTCATAAAGAGGTATGATGCTTAGTGAAAGGGTGGGACAATTCATGAAGAGGTATGATGCTTAGTGAAAGGGTGTGACCATTCATGAAGAGGTATGATGCTTCATGAAACAACACAACCTTTACCGAACCATTGCGATGGTTCGATGGCACCTTTTCAGTGTTTATAAATAGGGTCAATGTATTGTAAATTATATGAACAAAATTGCAAGTATCAATCAATTAACAAGTGTATTCATATTATTACCTGTGATTTGTTCATCATAGCAAGATTATTTCCAACATTTGGTATCAGAGCACGTTAATCGATCCAGGGAAGAACAAGTGCAAGGGGCGATCGATTGGAAAGCAGATACCAAACCACCACTGCCATATTTAAAAAAAACAAAAAAAAACGAATCCTTAGGTTCATAGCAAGTTCCGAACCTTAAGATTCAAATAGCAAGTTTCGAGCCTTTTCTTAGGTTCAAATAGCAAGTAGAACCCTTGATTCAAACCAACAAGAAATTAGAATCATTGGGTTTAATATCAGCAAGAAAGGATCAATTATTTTGATCAAAGCAAGTAAGAACCTGATTAGCAAGTGGGTCAGGAGGCACGAACTGATTAGCAAGTAGGTCAGATACGTGCAGCAAGAGCCAGATTAGCAAGTGGGTCTGGAAATACAATATTGATTAGCAAGTTGATCAATATTGAGAAAGTTTAGCAAGAAAAACTGGTTAGCAAGTTGGCCAGTAGTAAGTAAGGGTTTTTTTTTTGATCTTTCGATCAAACACAAGAACAAGAAAACCAGAAACCATCTCGGTTCTGATTTGTAAGAAGTAAGCAAGTTAAAAGCAAGCAAGCAAGCATGACAGGAAAAGGTGATAAACATGATAACACATCAAGTAGTACATCAGTTCGAGAGCAAGGAAAC
Organism: Arctium minus; assembly: GCA_954870635.1. Taxonomy (NCBI): domain Eukaryota; kingdom Viridiplantae; phylum Streptophyta; class Magnoliopsida; order Asterales; family Asteraceae; genus Arctium; species Arctium minus. Next base: position 153,236,939 of record OX941081.1, read on the forward strand.
GTTTTACTACAATGTCCAAAATTGACTGAAACAAACTACACTACGTGGGCATTGTTGATGGAAACAATATTGAAGGCCCATGGTCTGTGGGAAACAATTGATGTTAAAAATGCGGTGGATGAGAAGAAAGCACATACATCAAAGGCAATGATCTTTCAAACTTTGCCCGAAGATGTCCTAATGCAGGTAGCACAGTGCTCGACTATAAAGGAAGTTTGGGACTCAATCAAAGTTCGTTTCATTGGAGTAGACTTAGTTCAAAAAGCACGCTCGCAAACTTTGAGGAGTGAACTAGAGTCTTTAAAGATGAAAGAAAATGAAACTGTAAGTAGTTTTGCAAGCAAATTGAGCAACATGAGGGCAATATTTACAAATCTTGGAACTACACTCGAAAGCAAGATAATTGTGAGGAAACTACTCAATTCGGTCCCAAAGAAGTTTTTACCGATTGTGGCAACTATTGAACAATATCAAGATTTGGACAAAATGTCGTTTGAAGAAGCCGTTGGAAGATTAACAGCCTTTGAAGAACGAATCAAAAGTCAAGACATGCCAGAGGAAAATGATGAAGACAAACTTCTGATGGCAAGTTCAAATAACCAAAGCCATGGTAAAGGGCGAGGAAAAAATTTCAACAACGAAACCAAGGAAAACATGAAATGGAAGAACAGTCCAAATACACGTGGAAGAAGTACGATTCAAGGAACTAAAGATAAGAGCACTTTCAGATGTTATGAATGTGGTGACTCCGGTCACTTTGCGAGGGAATGTTCGAAGTGGAAACACAATAAAGACAAGCAAGAAAAGTCTTATCTCATTAATGATGACGAAGGACCAACGCTGCTGTGAAGAGCAAGATAAAAGCAAGTTAAAGACCTACCTTAAAACCAAAGTTTAGTTTAAGGGGGAGTGTTGATAGTTAACCTAAACTTGTGGGTTAAATATAATCAAGTCAGTATATATATATATATATATATATATATATATATATATAAATATATATATATATATATATATATATATATTTATAGGTAGTTATTTTAGTGAAAGGGTGTGACCATTCATAAAGAGGTATGATGCTTAGTGAAAGGGTGGGACAATTCATGAAGAGGTATGATGCTTAGTGAAAGGGTGTGACCATTCATGAAGAGGTATGATGCTTCATGAAACAACACAACCTTTACCGAACCATTGTGATGGTTCGATGGCACCTTTTCAGTGTTTATAAATAGGGTCAATGTATTGTAAATTATATGAACAAAATTGCAAGTATCAATCAATTAACAAGTGTATTCATATTATTACCTGTGATTTGTTCATCATAGCAAGATTATTTCCAACAGAAATTGAAAGCTTAAAAAACTGAATCGTTCATTGTAGAGACTTGAGAATATCAATCGACAACTGCATAATCGGGAATAGAAAGCTATTAAGCTAGAACCGGAGAAGGAGAATAGGAGATTGAAGACGATGATTGTTGAATCGTTCCAAGTCGTCTCCTGTCTCCGCCTTTTGATAATTAGGGCCCAATTTTTTTAGGGAAGATGTTTCGGCTATAGATTAGGCATAAGATGAATTGAAATTGGGCCCTATGTGTTCTTGGGAGCCCTGTTCAAATGAATAGATAGAACGGGCCAGAGAACGGCCCTGGATACCAACGACCTATAACATAGTTGGAAAATGACTCGTTACTAAATGCAAACACATAGTAATGCAATATATTTTTGGTTAAGGTAAGGTTTGTGCACATCCTAACTCCCTAGACTTTACCCAACATAATATTTACCGAATTTGTTGTGTTTGGTTTTGTTTTTAGTAATACAATATATTTGAGCAAAAGGGAATTATGGACAACCACGACCGACCCCTAGTAATACAATATATTACCAAAAACTTTTTCATTGGTTTTTCGTAAACATCTCCTTGGTTGCTTACTTGGTTAGTGGCTCAGTCGAAGACAACAATAAAAAACATCTATCTTTTTTACCAGATAAGAAACCATTAAGTATTTAATATTTTTATTTTCATATTCATTTATTTCATATTTTTTACAAAACCACCACCGATCATAAATAAAGAACGTTTTAGAGCACCAAAACTTTTAATTTCATTGCACATAATGAATCAAGAATTCCACACAAAAACACAAACAAACTAAATGCAAACTTGTATTTACAAGAAGACCCCTTCAAGAATGAAAGAATTATCACCCACCACCATTTTCACTCACTCATTGTCATTGAAGGTCCAACACCGCCATCGTCACCGGAACTCGTGGCGGTTTCCGTCCTGATCTCCTCCAGCTGCTGCAGAACCAACTGAACTTCCGGCCGAGCCGATGGCGATGGATCAACGCAATGCAAAGCCAGTTTCAAAGTATTCAACAACTCATCACCAATTGCAGAAGCATCCTTCATCAATTCGAGATCGAAAACCTCATTCGTCCACTCTTCTTTCACGATCGAAGCCACCCATTGCGGCAAATCGACACCATTCATGGCCTCTCCCGGTGATTTCCCAGTTAGTAGTTCTAACATGATCACACCCACACTGTAGACATCGGTTTTTGTATTAGCTTTCTTGAGCTTGGAAAGCTCGGGAGCCCGGTACCCGAGAGCGCCAGCGGTTGCAATCACGTTCGAGTTTGCAGCAGCCGTCATGAGCCGCGATAGCCCGAAATCGGCAATCTTGGGGTTAACGTTTTCGTCGAGCAAGATGTTGCTCGAGGTTAGATTTCCATGGATTATATTGTGATGGTTGTGGAGGCTAAGCAAACCTCTAGCCATTCCTTTTACTATTCGCATTCTTGTTGACCAATCTACCGGTGTTTCCGGCCCTCGAGCTGCATTCAGGTAGACAAAATCAAGTTCTTGAACACGAATTGATCCAAAATTCAACGATTTATCGAACATAAACAAATCATCATTCTTGCAAAACTTCAAGAAAATCACATAATTTTCAAGAATGAGCAATTTTGGTAATTAAAAAGTCACCTAAGACGATGGTTTTTCTATACAACCACTCCAACATAATTCAATTTAGAGGACGCCAAAATTGTTAAGTATTATAATAGACTCCTTTATATAACTCAATTTGACCAAACAACTATGCACCATATGTAAAAGTGTTACAATAAGTTTACAGAACGTTTTTGGGAGTTTTAACAAGACCTTTAAAATAAAGTGACGTATAAGTTTTTTTATAGGACACTAATGTCATATAAAATAACTAATAGGTCGTTTTATTTTAAAATGTCCTAAAAAACTTGTTAAGACGCATACTAATAAACTTCGTAACATTTTTACATAGGACACACAATTGTTTAGTCCTAAACTAAAGTCCCCTAAAACAATTTATTATGACAGTTAGATATTTTTGACGTCTTATAAACCTGATTTTGTTGTAGTTTGTAGTGAAAAAATGTCGATTCGCAAAGAAAAGCGAAGTAAAAATGATTTATATAGCCTATTGAATTGAAGAAACATATATATAGATATATTATATGCTTACCATGGAGAAAAGTAGCAAGGCTTCCTTTGGGCATGTAATCAAAAACAAGAAGTTTCTCCCCTTTTGGTCCTAAATAATAAGCCCTCATTGCCAATAGATTTGGATGTCTAATTTTCCCAAGTAAATTCACTTCAATTTCAAACTCTCTTTGATTCTTGGTAATCTTTTCCCTCAATCTTTTAACAGCAACTTGATCACCATCTTCCAAAGTTGCCTTATAAACAGTCCCATAAGTGCTTTTCCCCATTATCTCAGCTGTTGCACACAAAAGATCATCAGCAGTGAAACCCATTGTACCTTCAAAATGCACAAGCTTCCCTCCCGTCTCTCCAGCCACCTCCGCATGTGGTGGTGCAGCCGCCGCTTTTGCCGCACCGCCCCCGCCACCTTCCGCATCTTTCCGTTTCGCCCCTCCCCTTTTCTTGATCAAGCAACAAAGTAGTATGCAGCAAATCAACAGTAGAACAGCTATCAAAGCACCTGCAGCAATGAGAATGATCTCTTTGGTGCTTAGTTTGTTTCGGCCGTGGTTCGACGGCAGAGATGGGGCGGTGGAAGGCGGCGGAGGAGGAGATATGGGACATCGGGTTGAAGGGCTGAATCCACACAGATCAAGATTACCAATGAAAGCACTTGAATCGAATCTTGAAGAGAGTTGTGTTGGGACTGAACCAGATAGATTGTTGTATGACACATTGAATGAAGTAAGATTGAGTTGATCACCCAAAAAAATTGGGATTTCTCCGGTGAGATTGTTATGAGCCAAATTTAACGAATTAAGCAAAGTTAAATTCGAAAAACTTCTTGGAATGCTTCCATTGATTGCATTATATGAAAAATCAATACTTTTAAGCTTAGAAATCCCACCAAATTCAACTGGTACACTTCCACTGATTCGATTATGACTAAATGAAATCTCTTCAAGTTCAGTCAACTTGCTTAAAGAAACCGGTAGGGTCCCAGAGAAGAAATTATGGTCAAAAGTCAACGATTTGAACATGGGTTTGACTCCATTTTCGCCATTCCCCCAAGAATCCGGAAGAAACCCAGAAAAATTATTGAACTGGAGAGCAAGAAACATGAGGGAATTTGATTTTGCGATTCGCAAAGGGATCGAACCAGATAAAGAATTCAAAGTCAAATTGACCCGATAAAGCTTAGAACAATTAGCAAGACTTTCTGGGATTACACCCACCAAAGAATTATTACTGACGTCAATAGTTTGAAGCAATGGACATGAACCCAATGAAGGAGGGATTGAACCTGTAAACTTGTTGTTGAACAATTGAAGTCCTCTGAGATTTGGTAAGAACCCTAATTCCTTTGGGATTGAACCACCAATGGCATTATCATGGAGGCTGAGTTTTCTGAGAGCTTGAAACTGTCCGATTTTGGGTGTGATTCGACCTCCTAAACCTCTCCATGGCAACTGGATCACAATAACTTGACCTTGAGCACACTTGATTCCTTGCCAACTTCCAGAACAAGCTCCATAGCCACTATCGTTCCAGCTTTTCAAGAACCCATTTGGGTCGATAAGTGCTTGTTTGAAAGACTGTAGGGCTTGAAAATCCGAGTCTGTGACTATGATTCCATCCCATGATTGGGTGGAAACAGGAACTGGGCAAGTGAAAATGGAAATGGAAATGAGGAGGTGGAGAAAGAAGGTGAAATAGTGTGTGTGATGTTTCTTGTTGTTGTTCTTCCATTTTTCTTTTTTGTTGAATTGGTGAAAAGTTGTTGGTTTGATAGAGAAAGGAGTCTTGTTTTGGTTGAATTTAGACTCCATGATAGAGAGGAGAAAGAAGAAGAAATGAAGTTGAGATCAAACAGTGGGATGAAAATGGTGTTGAAGAAGAATTTGTAGTGATAAAGATGATGTTTTGCCGATGGTGCACGTGATGGCCAAGCTCCCTGCCACAAACAAATACAAATAATTTGGTAAAAATATAAATAACTTCACCATCTTAAAATTTTAATATGTAATGCCACAAAAACTTATTAACCGGGTAATTTGACAGGTAAAAGTTTGCATTTGAGATTTAGGGCGTGTTTGGTTCATGGAATTGTGAGTAATTTAAAGGATTTAGAATGGTCAATTTCATTGATCAAATTTTAAGCTTATGTTTGGTTCACAAAATGAAAGCGATTCCATTGAATTCTACAATTTAATGAATTCATCATTCTTTGCCTTAAGTGAATGAATTGAATTCCTACCAACCAAACGCGTGGTTAAATTTCATCAAATTATATTTCAATTCCTTTAAAGTCAAATTTCTTTGATGGATTCCAATTCCATCAAATTTCATTCTTTGAATCAAACGTCCCCTTAGATTTTCTTGGAACCATGGAAAGGTTTATCTAACTGTTAATTTTAAATCAAGATATATATAAATTAACTTGAGCATTCATAATTACTTTAAAACATTTACAGAGAAAAGATAAGTCTTTTTTCTTTATTCTCCTCAAACAGAGTCTTTATATTATTATCTATAATAGAGAAAATTAGTGGTAACTCAAGTTTAAGGAATTCTTTAAAATTTCCTTTGTAAAGATAGATGATAATTTTTTTTTACTATTTCCTACCAATAAGATTGAATTATTATTTTATATAAAAAAAAAACTTAAAATTGTGTTATAGTAAAATATAGATTATTTTCTTTAGTAATATAATTAACGTTGAATTCTTTAAAATAAAAAAAACTGTTATATATGTTCTTTAACAATATTTATGGTAAATTCAAAATTAATAAACTTAACCTATACAATACATTATTATTATTCGCTAAATGAACGTTTTTTTTTTTTTTGAAAAATAAAAAGGAAAAAAAGAGAATGCGGTGGTTTTGGGTGAGACAAGGAATATGTCAGTCTCCATGAGAGCCAGAGGCTCCTCTTCTCTCTCACGTGCCCCGAAGTCTAACGGCTAGTTTTTATTTCCTGAAATTATTATTATTATTATTTCTTAATTAAATAATTAGTACCACCGACGACCGCTCCCTCCAACGGCTACCTTTTCATCGTCATTAACCTCGAAATTTAATACCAAAACTATAGTCTTCACCATTAATTAATTGTGTACAAGTTTAATAAATTGCATTTATATCTCCTTTGATTTTACCTTTCAGCAAACTCCAGTTAAAAATTGGTAAAAATAAATATAGAATTTTTTTTTTATAATAGATTATATAAAAAATCAAAATTAACAATCACTGTATTTTAGTGATTCTAACATTAACTATATTAATAAAATATTAATATAGTTAATAGAATATTTTTTTTTCTCTTACACATTTAATTTCAATACTTTTTATCGGTGGAAACGAATTAACATTCATTTTCTTTTTTCTATAAAGTTTTAGAGATTTTTTTAAATTTGAAGATTTTTACAAAAATTTTATCTTTTTTTTTTATTTTAACATACCATTTACTTTAGTAGAGTTGTTGGAGCAAAAAATAAAAACTAAATCTTTAAAGCTTTGTATTTTAACTAGACCTGACAAATGTGCTGTGTTCTGTCAGGTTCGTGCCGGGTTTAAAGTTAAACTGGTTGAGAGTACCTAATCCCAACCCTAACCCGTTTAATAAACGGGTTAGAAAATCTCAACCCTAACCCGTTTAACATTTATAAAACTAAAAATCAAAAATCAAAAATTTACAAAAAAATACAAATCCAAAATTCAAATAAAAGCATTAGAAATCCAAATTTTATAGTTCAAACTTATAAATTCTAACAAAATATAAAACATTAAAAATCCAAAGCATTAAAAAGATAAACTTATAATATATATATATATATATATATATATATATATATATATAAACGGGTTATTCGGATCATTTTCGAGTTGAAATTTTTGACCCTGAGCTTACATGTTTAATTTTCGTGTCGTGTCGTGTCAACCCGTTTACTTAAACGGGTTGAAATGTATTGTCTAAACCCGTTTATTTCATGTCGGGTTAATTAGCATCTCATGTCAATTTTTGTCATGTCTAATTTTAACATAGTTGTTGGAGATACTCTTATATTTATTTTTGCATTTGAAAGTAGTTTTTTTTTTACGTTTGATTGTTGAAATGATACAGTATAATTTTGTTTTTACCCTGACTATTTGAAATTGGTAACTTTTATTAGTACATAAGTTTGTGTTTTTTTTGTAACCGTGGGTTTCCGGGCCAGATTACGCGCGCCGATTAATCCTCGGGCGACCACGAATGGCTTGGAGTCATCGCAGGTGAACCTTCATGGCCACAAGAGCTTTGGTAGTGCTTGAATTTGAACCCTGTGTAGATGAGATCTTCCACTACATCCCCCAAAGACTTTACCAGTGCGCCACAACCCAAGTGGTTTAAGCTTATGTTTATTGTGAGGTATTCTAGAGAATCGATTTATAACTAAACAGTTTTATTACGCTTTATTGAAAATAAAATTTTGGTTTTCTTTGGATGAAGATAGTAAGCCAATTTTTATTCCAATATAAAGATCATATTTTAATTCATATTTTTCATCATTAATAATAACTATAATTAGGGTTGCAATACGAGAACCAGTTTAGGAGACCGCTCTTATTGATGCCCTTGAGTATTTGTTGTTGGAGGGTTTCTTGATCCTTGTTTGGTTGTTCTTGGTCTTTCGTAAATTAAACATATTTGTCACAAATATACAACTATTTTTTCAGTATGCTTTCAATATAAATTTATATATTATTAACCAATAAAAAAATTAAGGTGTATATATATATAGATAGATAGATAAACACACACACATATATATATATATATATATATATATATATATATATATTGTAAGATTCAAATAAAAAGACTAAATATCGTGAGAATATAATAATAAAAGATTAAGAAAATGTTCATTAAAAAAATACATTTCAAAATGCATATATAAACTCATATGAATAATTTGTAACGTTGATTCACATATTCACCTTCAAATAGATTATTTCGAGAATTTTTTTAATGATCCACATATAAACTATTTCTTAACATTCCATTTTTACCTTCTCATGATGTCATTTTATTTAAACTGGCCCATATATATATATATATATATATATATATATATATATATATATATATTATTTTAGATTTAGGGATATTTTTATAATATTAGTTTTATTTGATCACATAGTATCAAATTAAATAGCATTAAAAGAACACATGCCCTAAACAATAGGCAATAGGGCCACATCCATGAGCATAGTTGCCATGAAAATGAAATGACAATAATGCCCTTGGCATGGTTTTTGGTGATTTGATTTAGGCTTGAGATACGAGGTATCTTTTTAAGTCTTAATTAAGCCTTGATGGTGATTAAATGTTGACCACAATGACTTCTTTTTAACCTTTCTATAACTAAATTATTTAAGACTTTATGTGGGTCATCTCTTCCTTAAAAAAACACCCTTTGTTTTTAACTTTAACGGTGCTTGACATGCATGATTACTAGGCATTAGAATCATATTATTAGTTGGGGAGTGTTATTTGCACCAAAAATTATGTCAATTTATTCTTTGGGAATGTAATTCATGTATTGGGAATGTAAAAAGAAGATTTTTGATGTTGATTAGTGTTGAAAAACTTAAATCAGATAAGTTTTTATTGGTGCTGTGCAACTCACCAAACACAATGTACAAGTGTTTAAAGCTTGAATATGTGGATTAATATGAACCACACATCTTGGATGACATCATCTATATGACATCATCCATATGTCATCATCCATTCCTTCCCCTATAAATACATGTCTCCATTCCATCCCAAAACACACCAACAAGAAGTTAGAAGTCTTCTTTCTAACTTTCTTCTTCTTCTTCCTTGTTCCCTTTTGTTGATATATATATATATATATCATTGATATATATTTATATATCTTGTTTTGGGGGAACATTTGGTTAGCTGATTTGTTGATCCAAGGATCTCGTAAACACGTTGTAATTTCTCCCGATTGGTAATATAAAGATCTCTCTCTCCCTGTGGATGTACACTATCACACTGATAGTGGAACCACGTTAAATATTGTTGTCTCGATTTACTTGCTGTTTTCGTTATATTTTATCGTATATTCGATAACTGTTATATTTACGCTTGTGGATCGGTATGAATCAATAGACCAAAATATACAATATTTAGATCTCGTTATTCCGCATTTGTTGTAACGGGTCAGTTGCACGTGATTTATTGTTATCATTTTTGGGACCGTAAATCACTTGAAATACGATTTGTAACTGCCACCGACCCTTACAATTGGTATCAGAGCTGCTAGATCTAAATTTGTTTTATATTGTATATTTTTAGTCGCACGATAAGTGCTTGTTAAAAATGTCTGTTGATTCAGGAAATCCATTCGCCGGTTCCGTTTCCAACTCGGACCCAAATGTTTATCAAAAAGGCTCTTTTAAATTATCGGGGACCGGGATTAGAATAGAAAAATGGAACGGGGAGGGTGATTTTGGTAAATGGCAGTTTACTACAGCAGCAGCACTTAGAAAAAACGATGTTCACCCCGTAGTCTTTGCTCCGGAAGAAATAAATCCGGATATGTCCACCTTAGAAGCTAAGGAAATGGAGGCTTGGGCCTTCACTGCCTTACAAATGGCTATGGGTCCAAATGTAATTTCTGAAATCGTTTCTGAAAAGACAGCCGCAGGGATTTGGAAAAGACTTGAGAATCTTTATCTCAAGAAAACTTTGACTAACCGACTGTTATTGATGAGGTCGTGTCTGTTCTTCAAAATGAAGGAAGGCACTACCATTCAGGCCCACATGACTGAATTCGAAGACATCATCATGAAGTTGAAGGCAACAGATTCCATTTTTGCCACAGATAATGAGGCACTCGCTTTGATTCTGTTGTATTCACTTCCCGAAAAATATTCCCAGTTCACTAACAGTTTTATTTATGGAAGAGATTCCATATCTTTGTCTGACGTGAAAGCAGGGATGATCTGTGAAGAACAGAGAATTCAGATGAAAATCGGTAACAATTCGCGGGAAAACAACCACAATAGTCATGGTCTATTTGCCGAAAGAGACCAAGACGATCAGCTCAGGGGAAGAACTCGTGGTCGCTCCCAATCTCGTAAACCTGGTCATCGCGGGAAATCTAAGCAACGTGGCAATTGTAATTATTGTCACAAACCAGGTCATTGGGTCAGAGATTGTCCGAGTTTGAAAAACAAGGACAAGAACAAAGCAGAATCTTCAGCAGTTGCAACCGAACAAGATACAGGCTTCTCAGCAACGATTACTGCACCGCAAGGCGACAGGCGTTGGGTGTTGGATACCGGAGCTTCGTGCCATATGACACCATTTCGGGACTGTTTCACTACTTTCGAGGAGTTCGAAGGTAACCATATTTATATGGGAAACAGTACATCGTGTGTCACTCGGGGCATCGGTTCGGTCAGAATCAAAATGTTTGACGGTACTATTCGAACTTTATCAAATGTTAAATTTGTACCGTCTATGACTCGTTCTTTGATTTCTGTTGGACAACTGTCCAAACTTGGCTGTAAGATTCGAATAGAGAATGGGAGTATGCGCATTTCCAGAGGGAACTTTGTTGTAATGAAAGGTGAGCAGGCAGAAAATAACCTGTTTCATCTGGTAGGCGAAACAGTCAGTTTTGATGCGTGTGTCGCGGATAGTTCGAGAAACTTAGATGCTACCCGTTTGTGGCATCTTAGATTGGGGCACACTTCGGAGAAGAATTTGGAGATTCTGCGCAAGCGGAAACTCATTGCAGTTGACACGCCTACGAGTCTGGACTTTTGTTCAGAATGTGTCTCGGGTAAACAGACGCGTGTTTCTTTTGGTATTGGAAAACACAACACCAAAGGGATCCTCGATTATGTTCATACTGACGTCTGGGGACCATCTTCGACACAGTCCCTCAGCGGAGGTAAGTACTATGTTACTTTTATTGATGATTTCTCGCACAAACTTTGGGTGTATGTGATTAAGTTAAAGTCAGATGTTTTTTAAATATTCAAAACTTGGTTAGCACTAGTCGAAGTCGAGACTGGTAGAAAATTAAAGGTGCTTAGATCTGACAATGGTGGTGAATACACTAGTGGTAACTTTAAAGACTTTTGTTCACGTAGAGGTATTCACTGACACTACACCACACCCGGCGATCCGCAATCAAACGGAGTCGCCGAGCGGATGAATAGGACTTTGTTAGAAAAAGTCCGATGTATGTTAGTTACATCTGGTTTTCCCAAAATGTTTTGGGCTGAAGCACTTCACACTGCTGTACACATTGTGAATCGGTTACCGTGTTCAGCCATTGGGGGAAAAATTCCGGAAGAAATTTGGAGGGGTAAGGGTTGTATCTGTTTGAAATACATACGTGTATTTGGATGTCCTGTGTATATTCATGTGACAGGTCAGGACAAGTTGGATCCCAGAGCCACCAAGGGATTCCTACTCGGCTATACAGATGGAATCAAGGGTTACCGAATCTGGAACCCGGTCACCCGAAAGGTGATTCACTCTCGACATGTGACCTTCAATGAGTCGACTATGTTCAAGTCTAATCATAATCGACAACCCGCTCCAGAACCGGAAATTATCTCTTCTGTTTCTCCAACAACCGATGGAGATGAGATAATTGTCAGTCCTATTGTACCCAACTCATCTGCTCGTGGTTTTACTTTGGGATCAGAATCTGAAGAAGATGTTAGTCCACCAGATACATCTACTTCTGATCCAGTTAGCTCAGTTCAGGAAGAAATTCTGAATGATGGTGGAGGTCAAGGTGATACAATTCCAGTATCAGTACCTGTGAGGCAGAGCCAGAGAACTAGCCGTCCTCCTAATAGGTATGGTGATTGGGATTTTGCAAATATGAGTTTTACTGACCAGCTAGAGTATGCTTTGCATGTTGTACAGGATGAGCCGTTTGATTATTCGGAGGCCCTAGCTTCGAGCCACTGTGATAAGTGGTTAGGAGCTATGCATGAGGAAATGGAAGCTCTATCTAAAAATAACACTTGGGAGCTTTGTCCATTACCGAAAGGCAGTCGTGCAATTGGCTGCAAATGGGTCTATAAAGTCAAAGACGATAAGCGTTATAAAGCTCGCCTGGTTGCGAAAGGCTTTGCACAGCGGAAGGGTATCGAGTATGACGATATCTTCGCGCCTGTGGTTCGACACACATCTATCCGGGTCCTTCTGGCCCTTGTGGCAATTCTTGATATGGAGCTCGAACAGTTAGATGTGAAAACAGCTTTTCTGCACGGAGATCTTGAAGAAACCATCTATATGAAGCAACCGGAAGGTTTCATCTCCGACAACAAACCTGATTGGGTCTGTAAGTTGAAAAAGTCCCTGTATGGACTCAAACAATCGCCTAGACAGTGGTACAAGAAGTTTGATTTATTTATGCTCTCGTTGGGTTTTGAGCGTAGTGAGAAAGACGCTTGTGTCTATCATAGATCAAGCGGTGGCATTTCTATTTATCTACTTCTTTATGTTGATGACATGCTGATAGCTTGCAGGGATCATTCTGAAATCAACCGTTTGAAAGATAGGTTGAAATCAGAATTTGAAATGAAGGATCTCGGTGAAGCTCGTGTTATTCTCGGCATGGAAATCGTTCGGGACAGAAAGTCTCGTACTCTCAGGTTAACACAGAAGGGCTACATTCAGAAGATTCTGAAGCGGTTTAATCTTGATGAAGCAAAGTCGGTGTCTACGCCACTTCCAAGACACATCAAGATTACAAAAGACGATTGTCCAGTAGACGATATTGGAAAGGCTGAGATGGCAAAGATTTCGTATGCCAGTGCAGTCGGGAGCCTCATGTATGCTATGGTATGCACCCGTCCTGATCTTGCACATTCCGTTGGTGTAATTAGTCGGTTTCTATCAAACCCGGGTAAGTCACATTGGAATGCAGTGAAAACTGTATTTCGTTACTTGAAAGGTACGGAAACTCACGGCCTGATTTATGGTATGCAAAACAACTGTGATATTCTTGGTTACTGCGATTCAGATTACGCAGGTGATCGTGTCAGTTGGAAATCCACCTCTGGTTATGTTTTTACATTAGGTGGAACAGCTGTCAGTTGGAGATCTCGTTTACAGTCTGTTGTTGCATTATCGACTACCGAAGCTGAACTTATTGCAGCGGTTGAGTCTGCTAAAGAAGCAGTTCATTTACAGGAACTCTTGTATGGTTTGGGCCTGAAGCAGACTACTCTTCGTATTAATTGTGATAGCCAGAGTGCTATTCACTTGGCAACAAATTTGGCGTTCAGCTCTCGAACGAAGCACATTAATGTGTGTGATGCATTTCTGGTAGCTTTACACGACGCAAAGGTTGTGTACTTGAAGAAAATATTATCTGAAGATAATGCTGCTGATATGTTCACCAAGTCGTTACAGCCAGCCGCATTCGAGCATTGCTCGAATTTGATCCAGCTTAGATTGTGTTAGTGCCGTTTGGCACCTTGTGGGAGAGATGAGAATATTGCTACAGATGACATAGCGACATCTTTGGGGAGTTATTACTTGTTACGTGTTTTTGGGTTGCTTAACTCGTTCGTCTATTGAGATTGCTCACTTGAGGATTTTTGCTTTTGATTTTGACGGGTGATGGCCGAGCCGAAGCTCGTCACGATCAAAATGCATTCTGTTACCTCGTGTCAATCTCTATAAGCTATTTGTCCGTATTCGGGGGATTGGTTCGTGCCTTGGTTTCGTCGAGTGATTTGCACATCATGGTGGAGTGTTGAAAAACTTAAATCAGATAAGTTTTTATTGGTGTTGTGCAACTCACCAAACACAATGTACAAGTGTTTAAAGCTTGGATATGTGGATTAATATGAACCACACATCTTGGATGACATCATCTATATGACATCATCCATATGACATCATCCATATGACATCATCCATATGTCATCATCCATTCCTTCCCCTATAAATACATGCCTCCATTCCATCCCAAAACACACCAACAAGAAGTTAGAAGTCTTCTTTCTAACTTTCTTCTTCTTCTTCCTTGTTCCCTTTTGTTGATATATATATATATATATCATTGATATATATTTATATATCTTGTTTTGGGGGAACATTTGGTTAGCTGATTTGTTGATCCAAGGATCTCGTAAACACGTTGTAATTTCTCCCGGTTGATAATATAAAGATCTCTCTCTCCCTGTGGATGTACACTATCACACTGATAGTGGAACCACGTTAAATATTGTTGTCTCGATTTACTTGCTGTTTTCGTTATATTTTATCGTATATTCGATAACTGTTATATTTACGCTTGTGGATCGGTATGAATCAATAGACCAAAATATACAATATTTAGATCTCGTTATTCCGCATTTGTTGTAACGGGTCAGTTGCACGTGATTTATTGTTATCATTTTTGGACCGTAAATCACTTGAAATACGATTTGTAACTGCCACCGACCCTTACAATTAGTGTGAGGAGAAAATTAATGATGAATGTGCATTTAGCAAAGTCAAATGTGCAATTAGCCTCCCCCTATTAGTTTCAATAAATAATTTAAAATAGGAATAATATGAAAATCTTGTATTTGTTATCAAAATTATTTGTGTCATTTGTAACTCTCAATTGGTTTATAAATTATAATATGATTAGTTTGTTTTTTTGTAAAAAAAGATTTATGATCGAATTTGTGAAAAATTGAGTTACAATAATTGTAATTGTGATGTATCTAAAGTCTAAACATTTAAAACAAAATATAATATAGTTTTTGGTTAAAGGTGAATTGAAGTTTATTATTTTGTGGTGTTATAAAAATTAAAAAGAAAAGAGAATACAATGTCTTTGACAAAGTTCATTTAAAGTTTACATAATTAAAATTGGAGAGAATTACACTTCTGGTACATGGCGTTTGTTGATTTATTTGAAAGTGGGATATATACTTCAATATGTCAAGTTGTAGTCCCTAAGGTTTGGATTTTGCTTTGAAAGTGGGACCTGACCACTAACTTCGTTAGAGCTAGAGGTATTTTCGTCCAACCATGTTTTGTCACTCTTTCGGCACTTTTATTTGTTTTTTCTTATCTTTGTTTAAACCATAAAACATTAGGTACCTAATTGTACTTTCCTTTAATTTATATTGATAGTATTATTAATATAGAGTTCACTTATTTTGTAAACTCATTTTATCCTGTGAACTTATAAACCAAGGGTAATTAGATCATTTTTCCCAAATTCATAATTTTAGGAATAATTCATATTTTTAGGAAACAACCAACTTTCTTAATTTTCTCAATTATCTACATCTCTCTCTCTCTCTCTCTCATGATCCACCGGCACCATCCCACTCCGGTGACCACCTCTCAATTTCGGCGAGTTTCATAAACTGTTTGAGTTTCATAAACTGGTTTTTCATAAGCTTTTTTTTCGAAATTTTCAAGTTTTTAACTTTTATAAATTGTTTTTTTCGAAAGTTTCACGTTTCATAATCTCATTATTCATATGAGAAAAATATATGAAACTTAAAAATCTGATTATTAATATGGGAGAAAAATAAATGAAACTTCGAAAATACATGATTATTTTGAAAATTTTTGATTATTCATATGGGATAAAATATATGAAACTTTAAAATCCAACAAACATATTATGAAACTGTTTATGAAATTTGAAAATTTCGAAAAAACAGTTTATGAAATTTCAAAAAACTTGAAATTTTCAAAAAAAAAAACGGTTTATGAAACTTAAAAAACTTGAAAATTTCGAAAAAACGGTTTATGAAAATTTAAAATTTTCGAAAAAAACAGTTTATGAAATTTAAAAAACTTGAAAAATTCCAAAAAAACGGTTTATGAAGCTTAAAAAACTTGAAAATTTCAAAAAAACGGTTTATGAAACTTGCCGGAATTGGGGGAGGTCGCCGGAGTGGGAGGAAGTAGCCGCCAATGGGAGGAGGTCGTAGCTAGTGGGAGGAGGTCGCCGCCATTGGGAGGAGGGTAGTTGGAGTGGGAGGAGGACGCCAGAATTGGATGGAGATGATGGATCGTGAGAGGAAGTTGTCGGAATTCGAGGGTACGAGGTCGTCAGAATTTTATGAGATAGAGATGAGAGAGTGAGGGAGATATGGAAATAATTGAGATAATTAAGGAGAAGATAAACCAAAATTATATGAATTCAAATTAATTATTAAATTTAAATTATTTAAATCTATTCACAAACTACCCTTTCCCGATTTTTTTTAAATAAATTTAAATCTAGAAATTTCTCAACCGTCGATCAAGATAATGAATGGCCTAGATTGTTTTAAGTAGTTTATAAAATAAAATGAGTTTACAAAAGAAGCTCCCTCTATTAATATATATATATATATATATATATATGTGTGTGTGTGTGTGTGTATAAATATATATAAATATACAATGAAGGTGACTCGTCGCACCAAGACCACTGCACCATCTATCGTCTCACCATCGCCCATCGTCCCTCCACCGTAGTTTGCACCTCCAACAGGGAGGTCTGAACTCTACACCTATAACACATGGACCATCATCCCCTCCACATTCATCACTGGCCATTACCATTCTCATTGTCCCTGTGGTCACCTCTTTCATCTCTCAACTTTGTTGTGATTTTCAAACAAACACAGAGAAGATGGATATCACAACAGGGAGGATCAATATCACCATAGGGACGATCGATATTCACCATAGGGATGACACCACATGTGCGTTTTCCTACCTCTAATGCATGATTTCAACATCAAACCAAACCTACAACTCCGATCTAAGAGGTTGGTGGGGGTCATAGTGGTGTTGTGGTGGCATGTCACACCCTCAAATCTAGAAATAGCAACTAATTTAAAATTTTCTAAATACATCGATAATTGAATCATCTACAACGACAAATTAAGGTTTTACTTCAATAAACACATTTCAATCCTTATACACGATCTATAATAGGTACGGATGTTACTAAAATCAAATAACAGTTACTATCTCCAACTGCGAAAGACTTCACCAAACTACTCACCCTCGTGTAAATCTAGTGTTCATCTCTTCATAGCACCGCTAGAACCAAACCCCAATTGGAACCTGATGCATATGCCGACAAATAAAAAGGTTAGACTTAACACCTAATGAGCTCAAGAGTTTTCATTAGATATACATAAAACAATAACTTTAAGAACGTTATTTAAATCGCGATTTCCAAAATGAAATACATTAAATCTGGAAACAATCTCTTTTTCAACATTCACCCTCTTCGTGATTAAAATCACAAAACAAAACGTTTCTTCGAATATAAATCCAAAACCCAAAACTCGCGTAATACATAACTGACACTTTAATAATCAAATACTGAAAGTGTGGATAAACTCTCTCATCCAAAATATTCCAAAAGCATGGATAAAGTTCAGTATGCAAAACCCAAAAACATGGATAACAATCCATACCTAAACATCATCGAAAACATGGATTATAAAACTCCATAACCAAAACAACACCTTTCGGTGTCGAGGGAGACCCGATTACATAGTATGTGACGGAACACAAAAGTAGGTCGCATAACTATGTAGGAAACCAAAACATATGGGTTATACCCATAAAACTTACCAAACTCAACTCTTCTAAGTCTATTGCCCGAAAACATCAAGTCAACCCCTCTAGGTCTATTCTTGAGAGTTTCAAAACGGGAACTCCAGCACAAAGGAATTACACCTTACTGCCTATGAGACATTGCCCGACCATATAGGTCCACACCTTACTTACCATGGTGACCCGATGCCTATTCCGTGCCAAAGTGGTGAGCTGATAACGTCATTTTAGACGTTATTCGTAATCGAAAATCGGGAAAGTTTTGCCTAATCCCAGGTAAAATAGCAGTAAAACTAATTATTTTTTAGAAGGAAAGTATAGGATGAGGAGTAAGGATCAAGCCCGAGTAATTCTGAGGAAAATGATGAAGGACGGCGACAACATTGGCCAATTCTGAAGAGAGCAAAATTTTGAGAAACAGTGTTCCGCGCAGGTAGCGACGCGGGCCAAACCGTGCGGGAACTAACGCGGACTCTCCCTTTGGCAAGAATTCCAGTGCTGCGCACGGGTAGCGGCACGGTCCAATCCTTATGTTTTTTATAATAATAAATTTATCAAATAAAATGAAATTAGAGAGATTTGCAAAGAAATTAAATGTTCTTTATGTTTGGTTTGCTGGAAATAAAATAAAATTCTATTTCGTTTATTTGAACTTTAGCTTTGATTCACATAATGTAGATTTAGATTTAAAATGTAAATAAAAATGAATTAATTAATTACCTTGTAACTTTTTGCTTGGTTTATAAATGGCCATTTAACAATAACTATCAGATCACTTACTTTATCGAGTGAGTAAAGCAAGGACCAAAATCTTACCTGTTAAGAGACATAGCATGGATCAATCGAGGATCTTACCTGGTAAGTGAGTGTGGTGACTCTTATACCCGGTTAGTGTTTACCGAATAAGAGAAGTTTACCAACAATCTTACTATGGGGCTGTTTAGTTGGTTGTTCATTAAGTCCTACATGGATAAAAACTGGAGATTTTTAGATTAATCTGTCTGTATAGATTTAAAAAAAAATTGTTTGGGAGGTTTTTTCATAAATGGAAGGTGCGCTTTTTTTAAAATTTTATGATTTGCATGTTTTCTTGTTCTTTTATTTTGACCATGTTCTTGTTTAAACATCCTCGCCCTCTCTCTTTTATATATATATATATATATATATATATATATATATATAGACTTAAGTTCGCGTGAGACCAAACAGTTTTCGTGAGACCGATGAGACAAAACTTTAAAGTATGAAACTTCACACCAAAAAACTGTGAAGGTAAAAAAAATCGAACTTTTCATAGGGAAAACACCGTAAATGTTACGTTCACGGTGTTTTTCGCTGTGAATGTTCGTTTTTTTTTTACCTTCACAGTCTTTTATCTGTGAAGGTTTGATTTTTTTTAACTTGGTTTAGGTTTTTTTACCTTTATAGTGTGATTACATTACGAAGATTCGAATGTTTTTTACCTTCACAGTGTTTCGGTGTGAAGTTTCATGTTTTAAGGCTTGGTCTCACGCAGTCTCACGGAAACAGCTTGGTCTCACGTGAACCTGACCATATATATATATATATATATATATATATATATATATATATATATATATAGGGGTTGGATATTTTGCAAATTGCAACCCTAGTAAAAGGTTGCAACCCTTTGCAACCCACATCTTAACCGTCGGATTCATGATCGGCGGTTACAATAGATATGGGCCTAATATTTTTAATTAAAAAAAAAAAAAAATAAAAAATAAAATAACCGTCGATCATGAATCCGACGGTTAAGATGTGGGTTGCAAGAGTTGCAACCTTTTTCAGGGTTACAAAATATCCTTCCAATATATATATATATATATATATATGTATTGACTTGTTTTTATATACAAGTTCGTAAAAGACAAGTAAAATGCTTTTTCTTTTTTCGGATTTCTGCAACTATAATGGGTTAATTTGCTTGAAAATCAAATACAATCGTAGTCACAACTATTGATCATCACGTACTCAACTATCTAGACCCATCAAACATTTAAATCCATGTGACCAGAAAAGGCAAATAAAAGATGGACCAAAAAGATCACACAACATGTTCATATATAGCGCTCAACCCGGGTTCGAGCCCCACTAGCAGCACTTGTGGCCATTGAGGATAATCTCAGGGCCGCACGCTTTAGCAGCTGGGCCAAAGGCCCTAATTGCCAGGGATTAGTCTGGGCCATAGGCCCAGGATACCCTTTCTAAAAAAAAAATTTCAATCAAATATATAATTATAAAAACCAAATCAAACCAAACAACCCAATATGTATATCCTACTCAAAACTACATCCAGTTTCAAGTGGTTATGCGAGATGGAATATTAAAATACAGTATAAATGAATTGACCAAACTAATCCAAGGGATGGATGCATGCATGCATATCAACCTTTTCAGAATATGAAGAGCAAATATCATTACATTCAAATATCATATATATAATATATATATAGATGGTAATTTCATTTGAGAAATTGTTAATTTAATGGCCGTCCGTCATATATAATATATAATAATCATGGTACGTATATATACACAGATACATACAATAGCTAGGTATATATCAATCTTCATCGCATTAATTCATCAAACGCGTGGCCGAGCGGGAGCGGGAGCAACAGCAGCTGCGGCTAGGAATGAAAGAAATCCGGCGCTCGACGATGGCTCCTGGTCTTCCACAAATACGTCTTGTGGAACCCTAAATGCTCCATGGACACACGTAATCCCTAATCCAAACACCAGAGATGAAATCATCATCGACACCAATCCCGTTAAGAACACGATCACAATCGTGGAAACGATCAATATCCCCAGGACTTCACGATCCGAGAAAGTGCGGTCGAAGAGGAAGACCGGCTGGTCGGCAGGACGGAACAGGTAAAAATAGAGCCACGACGCTATCAAGCTAACGAGAAAGAACAGAGGGAAGGGGTGGGAGAGGAGAGAGAATGCAAGGACAAGGGCGATGATCGCGGCGTAGTTGATACGGAAGTAAGAAAAGTTTTTGCGGATACGAGACGTGGCTTCCGAGAGGGTTTCGGGACGGGAAAAGGTGGATCGGTCGATGAGTTCGAACCACGGGCGGCGATGGGAATACGAGTATCGGAGGGTGGAGGAAATGTTGGAGAGCAAGGGGCGAAGATCGGGGTCGGTGAGTGGGGTTTGTTGGGTTCGTTGGGCGGTGGTGGTGGTGGTGGTGGATTGACGGATGCGTGATGGCCCTTTCGCCGTTGCCTTCGCCGTCGCCATTGTGTCGCGGCGGTGTGGAACGGAGGAGGGGGATCGATTTGGGAGGGGTGATGCAACGCCAATACAAGAAATGTGGTTGATGCAAGCACTTTATTGTTAATTCCGTTATTAATTTCTATTCTTTATCCCTAATCTTTTCTTTTGTGTGCATAAGTAGTCCCTAACTTTCTTTTAATTGTATTGTTAGTCCCTAAGAATATGATCCTAGAATTCGGAGAATGGCTTGGTCAAATAATTTGAATCAATGGACACCATGATTCTCACGTGTGAATAACATCGTTTTATATGACAATCGAGATTTTATAGCTATTTAAGAACCGGTCATATATTAACTCTCGTACAAAAATATATATTAGGACTTTTCACTGTTGAAAAGAGACAGAGACAAATAACTAATTCGATATAAATAAATATTTAACCTTAACGATAAATATTCTATACATTATTGTAATTTTCAAATTGATATGTAAAAGATAACTTACATAAACAATGTCTTAGGTATTGTTTGGCAAACTAGCTTATAAGCTAGCTTGTAGCTGATAATCTAGTTTTTTTTAACGCTACTATAAGTAGCTTTTCATCTAAACAAGTACCAGGAAAAAAAGCTAGCTTATAAGCTAGCTTTTTTTGCCAAACATAACCTAAAAGTAAAACATTATTTACCAAATGTATATATATATATATCTCAACTTTTTTGATTTATTATTAATGAATCATGTAAAATTTTAATTCGACGACGACGAATATGAACAAATGAATCTAATTGAGAAATAATTTCTAAACCAATTATAAAATAAATAGATTACAATGCGTTTCATTTTGATTGTTATTGCTATTAATAAACGATTGATATAAAATAACTTTTTAATTATAATAAATACAATATATATATATATTATGTTTAATATATATGTTATTAGAATATAAACTGGTTTTTCATTACGTGATGAAGCACATGGGTTTTGGTTAAAAAAGATGGTGCAATTGGATTCATTTTTAAGTTGTCATTCGATTGGCTCTATCTTGGTAAATGACTCTCCGACAAAGGAATTTAGTGTAGGAAGAGGTGTTAGACAAAGGAATCAACATTGCTTTACATGGGCCAATAAGGAAGAATGTTTGTCATGGAAATCGTTAGGCTCAAACAACAACAAGGTTTCCGTTTCTCATCTCCAATATGTGGATGACATTATCTTCTTCGGTAATTGGAGTGAGTCGAATGCTCGGAACCTGATGAGAATTTCCAAATGCTTCAAACTTTCCTTGGGTTTGAAGATTAACCTCCATAAGAGTAATTTGTTTGGAGTGGGTGTCTCTCATAATGAAGTGGCTGGCTTAGCGGGACAATTAGGGTATGTCACCATTTCTTTTCCGCTTACTTATATTGGCCTCCTAATCGAGATTAATATGAACAAAATGGGGAATTGCTATCCAATTATTGAAAATTTCAAAAGCAAACTGGCAAATTGGAAAGGAAAATGATTTCCTTTGGTGGTCGATTAACTTTGGTGAAATCAGTTCTTAGAAGCTTGTCTCTATGTTACTTGTCTTTGTTTCGCACCCCAGCTACGGCTATTCATACTCTCGAGACGATAAGGAAAAAATTCTTTTGGGGAGTGGGGAGGGACCAAATTCTAAAATGGCTTGGGTCAAGTGGGAAAATGTTTTAAATGACTTCAGGGGGGTCTCAACATAGGTAGTCTTAAGACTCAAAATTGAACTTTTCTAGGAAAGTGACGATGGCGTTTTCAGGTCGAGAGTAACACTCTTTGGGCGAGAGTCATTTGAAGTACTTACGGATGATATGGTGGTCTTATTAAGTTCGGTGTTGCTACCAATAACAAAGGCTCGATTTGGGGGAATACCATCAACATTGGAAAATATTTTGAGGGTTATGGGGTGGATTTTGTTGCATCTTTTGGTAGGAAACTTGGAACAGGAAAGGGTACTCCTTTTAGAAAGATAAATGGGTTAGGAACTTTAAATTACGTAATAGATACCCGAGGCTTTACAGGACTTGGTTTGGAATTGGTGTTGGCATCACACTCCTAGAGAGAGAGAGACCTAAATAATCTTGCTGACATTTCTTCGATTTTGCAAAACATTTCTTTGAATACTCTTGTTAAGGACACAGATCAGTCGTTGTTACTCGAAGACATGATTTCCATGTGAAGATTCTCAGGAATATGGTTGACATCAACATACTCCGGACTTTATTTTCGGAATTTTCAACACCCTGGAACAAGATAGTGCCAAGGAAAGTCAATGTTTTCATTCGGAGAACTCTACTGAACTGACTTCCAGTACTTCAACAATAGTTACACATCATATGAATCGATCTCATTTCAATTCTCTGTCTGAATCATCTTCTCGGTTGCAAATATGCTAAGGAGTTGTGGGAAAACATCGTCAAATGGTGGATCTTGGAAGACTTCATTCCCTCTTCTTTATCGAAGTTGATTTTTTTCGATGGTGGTAACACTTATTGCATGATCTTCAATATGTATTTGGCAAGTTGTAATATGGATTGTTGCATACTTTATTCAGAGGAAAAGGAACTCCCATGTCTTCAAAGGTGATGTATTAAGCAATAACCTTCTTGACAAAATTCAATCTCAGTCTTTCGATTGGATATCCCTAAGTGCAAGTATTTATCCAAATCTTGGGATTCTTGGATTACTTTTCCAAAGGCCGTTGTGTTTTAGACTTTTTCAATTGTCTGGTTTTTTTTGTTTGCTTCTTTATGAGTTTCGTGGTTGTTGTTTGATTTTTGGTTTTATTTCTCTTTGGATTCTCTGTTTTTCTTCACCTTGCATAGCTTTGTTCATACTGTCTTGTTTCACTACCTAAAACACATTACCTTAAGTCTTAAAAACAAATTTTAATGCATAGAGTACTACATATTTATGCATAAAGTCTTAGAATCTCTTAATTACAAGTTAAAAGGCACAAGGTACAACTTGATAAAGCATGCCTACTTCCTCCGGTTTCTAAGCTTCAATCGAGATGGCTATTCATGTTTTCAAGATGGCTATTTATGTTCTCCGGATTCTTCCCTTTTCCAACCGAGCTATTGATGTTCTCACAATGGCGGCATACGTAAATAAATGGTTTCTTCCTGTTCCCTCAACCCTACTGTGATTCTTGTTCCCATTCAAACAATTCGTTGCGATCCTCTATCTATATCTGTGATTCCCGTTCCCATTCAGGTTTGTTTCTAATCGATTTTTTGGTTTTCATCTTCACTTCACTCCATTGCATAATTTTGTTTTCAATTGCAATCGACTCTTTGTTTGCCTCTACGTTTCAATCGAGTACCACAGTTTCATTAATGTGGTACCACAAGTATTTTTTTTATTGCAATCGATTTTTTGTATGACAATTGGAACCACAGTTGCAATCAAGTACCATAGTTTCATCTCTTTGCTATTTGTTTCAGGTTTCATAGTTGCAATCGAGTACCACAGTTTCATCTTTGTGCTAATTGTTTCAGGTTTTATAGTTCATCGAGTACATAGTTATAGTTTCAGGTCCAGTGCCATCACTAAATCTCCACTAAATCTCCAGGTATGATTGTTTGTTTTTATCCTGACAATTGTCCCCAATGGTTTTCATTTATGGTCATTTTCATGATCTTTTTGGTGTACCTTTAGGGGGTATTTTTTAAAGCAATGAAATCCCTTCCTCGAAATTATAATACATATTTTGGAACTTGTTCACAACTATCTGATCTTGTATCAATCGTCCCATTCTTTCTGATAATAGTGGCCTTTACTTTGTTAGCTGGAGTTTTTGATAATTCATGACATATTGTAGCTATTCTTTCTACTTATTTATGAGTTATGTTGTATGTTAGAACTTGTAGATACAAAAAGTAAATATTTGAATTGGTGTTTGTTATGATAGATGATCTTTCCATAAGGGTGTTTTTTTGTAACTTTGGAAGAAAGCAGTTTGAAAGAACCAACAGTCTGTTGTATTTATTGTTATTTTACTCTTTTTTTCCTACACGAGTTATCAAATCTAATCTTTTGATTTTTGTACAAGGTCGGGGTGCTCATGCTATTGATAATTTTTAAATGGGAAAACTTTGTCTATTCATAACCAACTAAAAGTTGCTCTTCCTTCTGGCACTAGCTTGTCTAATTTTGGTTCAAGTGACAATGGGTTGGTGGTAGTTGATAAGGTTCGATCAAAGTTACCTTTCAGTAAAATCACAAATGATGTGAACGGAAATCCTAACGCTTTGACTTAACATAATCCTGGTCCTAGAACCAACACATTAAATACTCGATTGATGGTTAAATCCTTCTTAACGCAAGCTGGAAATAGTGACGTAGAAGGAAATACCATAATTTGCATGGATGACTATAAGAAAAATGATGTAACACCCTCAATTTGGAAAGAGCAACTAATTAAAATTTTCGATAATACGTCAAACAAAAGATAATTCTTCTTCCTATAAATCAAAACTTGATACATTTGCAAAACAAAATTCTACATTAACTCTCATCAATCAAAACTCCAGTCTTATAAAAGGACAGAAACCTAAGTCGGTGTTACTTAACCCCAAACATTAGTTACTCTTCTTAGACAGATGTGGAAGACTTCAACAAGCTAAGCACACCTCGAGCACACAACTAACTCTCCTCTCTTCAAAATGTCACTAGGACTATTCCCAACCGAACCTGTTGCACATGCCGACAAATGAAAAGGTTAGGCTAACGCCTAGTGAGTTCAAGAGTTTTCAACATGAATAAATATATCGTTGAAAGGAAGGGATGCAATTAAAATTATACTCTTTCAAAATGATAAGCTTCAATTATGAAAACGACTCATTGTCCAATAATATGCATTTTAGACAAAAGAACCACTAATATAAACGTTTTCCAATCCAAACTATTTTAAGGGCGAAGATCCCAATATGAAACGTTCTTTCGTAAATTAAATTCAACCCAAAACTCACCCCAAATGAGAATAGAAATCAAACTCCCAAGAGATGAAAAACGGATAAAACTTTACATCCCGAAACACCCAAAACACGGGTGGGGCGTAATACTCAACCCATAAATCATATATATAAAATCCGTAAGTGTAAAACATCACCGAAAACATGGATACTAAACACAATACCCAAAACAACACTTTTCAGTGACGGGGGAGACTCGATTCCATAAAATGTGACGGTACACAAAGTAAGCCCCATTTTATGTTGTTAAGACTAGTCATATAAACAAGCACACGCAAGGGATGTCAGGCTCGGTAGCTTTAAACGTACACCCACGGGATATCAACTTCAACTATAAAAGGCCCTTACGTTGAGTCCCTCATCCAATATCGTGTACTAGCACGTAGGACTTATAGCCCAATCCGATGCCTAAACGTGCCTCAATGTGGAAAACTAACGTTCCATCATTAGACGTAATGATTCCAAGCGCAAGGAATGTCAGGCTCGGTAGCTTTAAACGTACACCCACAAGATATCAACTTCAACCATAAAAGGCCTTTACATTGAGTCCCTCATCCAATATCACAACCAAAGCTCGAAGTCGAGCTATCAAAACTGGACAATTGTCCTAAAACCCAATCATAATAAAATACCGAGCCACGGGCTCAAACAACCAAATGACTCATTGTCAAAGGAAATATAATGTAATAAAATGCACTCGACCAACATTTATGAAAACACGTGCTCCAAAGTACACGACCAACTCCAACACAACTTAGAATAAGATAGATCATTTTCCAAACAAGATTATACCATAGACACGTGCTCACTTGCTCAGAGTTTACTCTTTGAAGTACTTAAAATGCATATTTCCCCCAAAACAGAGATTTGAAGTTTCCAAAAATGTTCACAAGGTCGGAAATGACCAAAACCCAAGGACTCATCCATTGTTGTTTTCAAACCTCTCATAACCCAAATTATGCCTATTTCCAACCAACACAGAAACGCATTTTACCAAATAATCTTCATGCATGAAATGAAATAATAACACACTTTAGTTTATGACTTATTTATCAAAATGCCCAAAAGTCCCAAATGTGAGTGTTTTATAAAGTTTAATAAGCAAAACACTTCAAATAATCAAAAGTTACCAAATAACTCAACAGTTGATAATTTCATGTAAAACACATAAATGCTTTAAAATAGACATTTTGGCATGTACAACGTTTTCACAAATCAACTTGAACTCACCTTGCTAGATTTAGTCTAAATCTAAATTTTACCCAACTTGAGCTCCTTTGAAGAACACTTAGATCATCAAGCCAAAAACTTCCAAAAACCTAGATCCATACATTTCCAACCATAAATACCCATATTCAACCATATAGGATCATTCCCCAAACATTAAACATGAAGATCTCAACTTATACCAAAACCCTAATTTCCATAGTTGAAGAGAATAAAAGATTACCTTCACCAAAGCTTGAACCCATCAACAATCCTCTTCTAGATCTCCAAAATAAACCACAAACTTCAAATCTTCAAGATGGAGAAAAAGTTGGATGAAACCCTAGAAACTTGATGAAGAATATGAAGTGAAATGGTTCTAGAAAGGTTAAGGTTCATAAAAATGGTGTGGGGTTTAAACTGAATAAAACTATGAACAAATAAAAAATAAGCGTTAGCCACCGCATTGGTTTGAGGAAAGAAAACACCAAAATCCTGACATTTATCACAAGTCACAAAATACCAAGAGATCTCCGAGTATACATCTAACTAATTCGATATGCATCAAAAGGAATAAATTGAGAATAAGGTAGAAACCATACAAATATCTTGATTCTATTACGACAGTTGAGACAACTGTGACACTTTAAAACCCAACCCAATAAGTTTAGCCATGCCTGATCCAACCAAAACAATCGAGGTGGACATGCTAACAGTCAGGACAACTAACCTCTTGCCGATCACAACTATTTGTTACTGGTTTATGCTCATTGTTCTCTAATATTATGTGACGGAAGTGGGGATTTGGCACATCTTTTAACTTCACCGGGAAACTCACTTCATTTGTCTTGATGCTAGAAATCCACATCTTTATGAAAATCTACATGGCCAATCATATCAACAATGCCACAAAATTGCCCACTTACATTAACCTATTAAT
This sequence comes from Arctium minus, assembly GCA_954870635.1. NCBI lineage: Eukaryota > Viridiplantae > Streptophyta > Magnoliopsida > Asterales > Asteraceae > Arctium > Arctium minus. The sequence continues at coordinate 153,265,411 of OX941081.1, forward strand.
AAGAAAGAAAATAGTGAAAGAGAAATTATCAGCGCATAACAAGAACATAATAACATCTGATATAGGAAAATTAATAACTTATCAAACAAAAAGAAATCTAATACTGTAACTTACAAAGAAAAAGAAGAAGATAGGAAAGCATTCAGATTCTCCTACTGATATTTTATGGGCTTCTTTATAGGCTCTATTCAAATTCTTGTTTCCATTAGGTGTAGATGACTAATAGTCCACCATAATTTACGTTTTTGTTATATATGATTGTATTTATATTTAGATAGTCAATCATGTTATTTTAGGATAGATTTTATCTCCTTATATAAAGGAGACCTTTAGCCTATTTAATGGTTGTAATTATTTTGTATGAAATCAATCTTGGAGATTTTCATGGTATCAACCAAACTTGGCGATCATCTCTCAGCTGCAATATTGGCCATGGCACGATATTCCGATTCGCAGCTAGACCTGGAGACTGTAGATTGTTTCTTGGCACTCCAAGAAACAAGGTTTCCGCCGAGATAGATAGAGTAACCGTAGGTAGATCGACGTGTTTCAATGCACCTCGTCCAATCTGCATCCGAGTAACCCACTAATTTGGTAGTAACAGGTCTGTCAAAGGTTAAGTTGAAGGAAATGGTCCCTTTCACATATCATAAGATGCATTTGACAGATTGAAAATGGGATGTAGTGGGTGACTGGAGATATTGACTAGTTTGATTCACAACGTATGACAGATCCGGTCTAGTGATGGTAAGGTATTGAAGGCACCAACCAAGGATCTGTAAAAGGTAGGATCATGAAACGGAACTCCCTTTGAGGTGAATGTTTCTGATGTAGAAAGAGGAGTGGCCACGGATTTTGCATCCAATTAACCGGACCAAGCTAGAATGTCATAAGCATACCTCAAGCCCCAAGAAGTAACCTAACGCTCCCAAGTCTTTGATAGCAAACTCCTTGTGAAGTTGAGCAATGAAATATCTTATAAATGAGTTGTCGTTTCCTGTTAAGATGATATCATCGACATAAACAAGGAGATAGATGAGCATAATGTTTTTCTTGAAAACAAAGAGGGAGGTATCGACTTGGCTGCAACGAAAACCACGATTAGTGAGAAAGGTGCTAAGTCCTTGAAACCACGCACGCGGGGCTTGTTTGAGACCATAGAGGGAATTTTGTAAGCGACACACATGGTTGAGACAGTAACGGTCAATAAAGTCAGGTGGTAGTTCCATATAAACGGTCTCAGTGAGATTGCCATTTAGGAAGGCATTCTTGACATCTAACTGATGTAAAGGCCATTAATAGATAGTGGCAAGGGCCAGGACAACGCGTATTGTGGACGATTTGACGACCGGACTGAAAGTATGAGAGTAATCGAGTCCAGGAATTTGTGTGAACCCTTGAGCAACCAAACGAGCCTTATATCGATCTATGGTCCCATCTGCTTTGTATTGTGTTATGAAAATCCACTTTGAGCCAACTACATTAGATATGGAAGGACGGGGCACCAGTTCCCGTGTTTTGTTATTCTGTAACGCAAGCATTTCCCCTTGCATAGCGTTCACCCATTTGGTATGTTTAACTGCTGAATTATATCCCTTAGAATCATGTGCTACAAGAAGAGCATGATGCAACTTGTTGGGGAACATGGAGAGGTCAGCATGGTATTTAGGCATGAAAATACCGTTTTTGGATCTAGTTACCATAGGATGGGAGTTGGCAGGAAATGGTGCGGTTGGCGGGGAAAGGGCTGTTGGGGATTGGGCCGGTGTAGGAGGCTGTTGGGCTGGGGCGGAAGTGGTTTGGGCTGGTGTATGGGCTGAGGAGACATTAGAGGAATCCGCAGGTGATGGCGAGGGAGGGGGTGATGGTGGTGTAGTGGGAAAGGCATGTGTGGGGTGAGTATGATTAGTTGTGATGGGACACAAGACACAAGTTGAAGCATGGATGTATGGGGATGTAACTAATGAATCTTGTAGAATGGTAGGACTTGTTTTGGTGAACACTGGAGGAGGCAATGATTCATCAAAGTTAGAAAAAACTAGTATAGCCTCATTTACGGGTGGAACATTACCACTGAATGGAAACACATCTTCATCAAACTGAGCGTGACGCGTAACATATATATGGGAGGTTTTGGGATCCAAACACCAGTAACCTTTATACTTAGGACTATAGCTGTAACACCCGTAATTTTGATAAGTAAATGTCACCGGGACAATTCTGTGATTTATAACCAGTGGGGTTTTGTCGGGAATTGCATTGTTTAAAGTCCCTCGGAGTATCGGGAGTTTTGGCGTTGAAAAGTTGGAAGTTTGATGCTCGGTACGTCCTGGGCGATTGTGCCCGCGACTGTGACAGGGTGTCACTATCGCTAGAATGGTACCGCGGGCACCCCCCTTCGGGCGACTATGCCCGGCGACTATGCCAAGGGCATAGTCGCGTGGCACTATCGCCGGCGGGTGCAGACCTGCTTTAAATCGCGAACTTCAGCCCTCTTTCATTCCAACCTTCCCCCATTTCATCCTCTTCTCTCTAGAAACCGAACCCAAACCCTAAAATCGGTTTCTATGTATCCATGGCACCAAACCTATCGTGTTCCAAGTGTTCTCCCCCACCCAAAAAAGATTAGAAGCTCCACCTTCATCTTCCTCATCAAGTTCAACGATTGGGAGCTCGGGTTAAAGTGTTGGATTTGGTGTTCTTGGAAGTCTTATCGTCTTCAAGGGTAAGTTTTCTTGTATTAAGGTTATAAATGCTCCCCTGATGGTTTCTTAGTGTTTGGTTTATCAAATCTCGGATTTGGTAGTTTTGGAGAAACTAGGGTTTTGTTATTATTTGGGGTTTCTTGGTATATTGTTAGGGGAATGTTTCTACATGGTCGGATATGGTTATTTATGGTTTGGATTGTATGGATCTAGGTTTTGGAAGTTTCCGGCTTGAGGATTCGAGCGACCTTCAAAAGAGCTCGTTGGGTGAAACCTAGATTTAGCCTAAATCTAGCAAGGTGAGTTCAAGTTGATTTGTGAAAACGGTGTACATGCCAAAATGGTTATTTTAAAGTGTTTTACATGAAATGGTTAATTGCTGATAAGTTTGGAGTATTTTGAAGTAAAAACGTATTTTACTTGGTATTTGTCAAAGTGTGAGTATTTTAATGAGTTTTCATATTGGATGAACTTGGTTTATTTTAGTTCCATAAAATGCTCATATTTGGGATTTGGACGTCTTGATAAGTAATAGCATGGTTTGTGCATTTTGGGGATTTGGCACAAATAGAGTCCATTTCATGACTTATGCATTCTTGGTGATTTTGTACAAATGAGGTCTTGTTCATGACATACGTAAATTGGTGTATTTGGGTTCACAAGTCTAGTTTGGAAAACCTTTTTGTCCCGACTTAAACTGTGTTGGAATCCATCCAAGCATTTTGGGAACGTGTAATTTCACGGTATGGGTCGAGTGTGTTTATTATATTGAAAAATGTGATCGTGGGTCAAAAGAGGTTTTGAGCATTTTGGCTCGATATCGTTTAAAGAAGTTTTGAGGACACTTGTCCAGTTTTATATGGCTCAATGTAGAGTCCGTTTATGACGTACGTACTAATGCGCTGTGTTGCGTATTGAGGTTGGTTACGGGCTCGGGTGCTTTGGTCATTTGTGTGTAGTCCGGTAACGTTAGACAGTGTGTAATGGATCCATAGGCACGTGAGTCAGTCTGTTTTGGGATGGTCAATTGGGTATTGCGGGGTTGAACTTCGGTACCCATGTTTTATGACCGGAAACTTTACAAGTGATCGCTAGGAGGGTTGAGTCGGCTGGTGCTACCGGAGTAGTAGGCGCTAGGACCTCCGCCGCTTGAAGTAATGCCTGGGAGGTAGTCTTTAAGTGTGGCAGGCCTTCGGGATGGAGTTCTTCGGAATGATCCATCAAGGTCAACTGACTTGGGGTGACACTTGTAAAGAAGTCGTAGGGACACCGGGCTGGGATGTCGGGAGGTGTCATGCGATTAACGTTGTTTGGGTGGTATACTTTTGTGTTCCCTCCACCCTCAACGGATACGGGTTTCCCCCGTTGTTGGCTATCAGTATTTTAAATATAAGAACGTCTTATTTTGTTGTCATTGCTTCCTTACGGTCGCGTGAGTATTGGACCAAGTGTCCATGTTTTCGGACGTACGGTATATGTGGTTTTGATAACGATTTATGGGTCGAGCACTCTGTCCCGCCCGCGTTTTGGGTACTTTGGGTTATAAATGGTTATTCATGTTTTTACCAAAATAAGTGTCGAACTATGATCCCGTTTGGGTGAGTTATGCGTTGCACCATTTTATAAGAAACGTGTGTTTTGGGAGCATTTTCTTTAAAAGTGTATATTATGGGAAAATGTGTCGTTTCCATTTTTAAGTATAATAATTTCGAAGGATCTTGACTTAAACTGATTTCCTTTCTTTGAAAGATATGTTCGTTCATGTTAACACTCTTGAGCTCACTAGGCGTTAAGCCTAACCTTTTCATTTGTCGGCATGTGCATCAGGTTTCAAGGTTGAGAGTTGGTTCTAGCAATCCTGTGAAGAGTAAAGCCTTAGCTAGATCTGAAAGTAAGTATTCGGTGAAGTCTTCCGCTTTATGGAGATAGTGACTGCATGGGTATTAGTAGCACCCGTCCCTTATAGTATGTATATATAAGATGGTATACGCGTATTGTAGCTAAATCTGAATTTGTGGTTGTAGATGATTCATTTATTGATGTATTTAGAAAATTTTAAATACGTTGCTATTTCCAGATTTGAGGGTGTTACAATAGCCAATGAAAATACATGAAGCACTTCGTGGTGAAAGTTTGTGTTTGGCATAGTCCCACAAGTAAGGAAACACTCGACATCCGAAAATGCGAAAGTTGGCATAAGTTGGAGCTTGACCAAAAAGAACTTCAAATGGAGACTTATGATCAAGCAATGGGTTGGGTAACCTGTTTATGATGAATGTTGCGGAGGTAAAAGCATCCACCCATAGATTCACCGGAGCTTGAGAGTTGAATAACATTGCAAGACCGGTTTCGATGATATGTCGGTGCTTCCTTTCGGCTCTCCCAATTTGTTGGGGTGTGTGAGGGCACGAAAGGCGATGTTGAATCCCATGTTCTTGAAAAAATTGTTTTACCCGGTTGTTAGTGAATTCGGTGCCACTGTCGCTTTGAAAAACCTTGATTTTGCATGAAAGTTGGTTTTGCACGAGAGGTACAAAAGTCAACAAGGCATTATAAAACTCGGACTTCGTTTCTAAAGGAAAGAACCATGAGAACCGGGAATAATCGTTAATAAAAACTGCATATTGACAATAACCATCTGACGAAATAATAGGAGCGGGTCCCCAAAGATCACAATGTATTAAATCTAAAGCATGCATAGAACGTTTGTGATTTAAATCAAACGGTAAACGATGAGACTTTGATAATTGACAAGAAGAACAAAGTCTCTGTTTCGGTAATAACGAAGTAATACATAAATGACCAGTTTTATGTAACTTCGAAATAATATCAAAAGAGACGTGGCCGAGTCTACTATGCCACCTTTCAAACGAAGCCTTGAGATGCTGTGATGAACAAGACGCCACAAATGCACGTTGTCCCTCCCGAAGAATGTATAATCCATTTTCACATGTTCCTCGAGCTAGAACTTCTTTTGTTTTTCGATCCTGTATATGAAAGAAATTATGAGAAAATAGTACATCTACAGGAGAGTCATGAGTGAGTCGACTAATAGAAAGAAACTCTTTGTGAGATAAGGAACCACAAGGACATGATGTAATGGGAGCTTGTTGTTAATAGAAGTGTCTCCAATTTTAGAGACAGGTAGGGACTGGCCATTCCCAAAAGTCACAAAATCATTACCCGGATTAGTGTAGATAGCGGCAAGATCATCTTGGTTCGGTGTCATGTGAGCGGTTGAGCCCGAATCAACATGCCAATCCAGATAGTTTTCGGTAACATGGCACTGAGCCTGAAAAGCTTGTGCAAGATTTGCGTCAAGGGTAGGAGCACGCTGAGCGAAGGTAGATAAGCTAGGACACGCAGTAGCATAATGTGTTGGGATTTAATGTTCAAGAGAGTTTCAAAAAACCATGAAAGACTAAAAATATCTTTCTAGCAACGGAAGCAAAAATTGAACAAAAACATAAAACCATTTTATTCCCACAAAGGATCTTGTTACATGCAATGCAAAGATATAACTTAAGACAAAAGAAAATTTGGAGATATAACCTTTGAAGACTTTGGATCCTCATGGGAGGTTGATCGTTGATGATGATGGTAGAACCCAACGTAGAGTTCCTCTATCGGTATCCACCAACAAGCTCCAACACTTTGATGGAATGCTAGTTCCTTCTTGATAATGCAAAAGAGGTTCTTCTACCAAGAATCTAATCTATAGATTTTGTAGAAGACTAAAAAACCACCCCAAAATGGTCTTGGTGATCGTTGGTTTTATTAGAGAGAAAACAAAAAGAGAGATGACATTCTTTTTCTTTGTCATAAAAAGCAAGAACCAAATCATTTTGCAAGAGCCACTTTTATTATGATACTTCCATGGTTTCAAGATGATGGTTTCAATTTTGATGGTTTCAAAATTGGTGGTTTTCCAATTTTCATTTAAGACCATCTAGTTTCAAAATTGACAATGCAAGACTTTCTCTTTAGCCCTCCTAGTTTAAATTAGTTAAAATCATAATTTTAACAATTTAAACTTTATTACAATAAGTCCCTCTTGTAATTCTAGTTACATATGAACCCATCATATTATAAATAAACTATAATCTTTTATTTGCATCAATTATTATTAATCATATTCAATAATAATTTTCAAGAATTATTAATATTTATCAAGAATCGAATTCTTATAAATATTAATTAGGTGTCTACTTGTTTTTGGTGTGACCCTATAGGATCATATATTACCGGCAATATTATTTTATAATCATTCTTGAGCATATAGAACCAACAATCTCCCACTTGCTCAAGATTGTATTATAGAATAATATAGACAGTGGTGGACGTCTAGCAACATCTCACTGCCCCCAACAACGTATGACTGTATGTGCCATTCATCAACATCCAATTCCCACAAGCTCAAAACTTTAATTGATGTATAAGGTGTGATATCAGTTATCCCTTTGTTCGGACATCATGTTGAACATGAGACATGGATCGCTATCATTCTCATATGTCATTCAACTTTTGGTAAGGCGCCTTAGATGTCTCACTCTTAAACCATTTAGAGGAACAAATCCCATTTTGACTACATACGCCTCTTATGCAGTTCATACTATACCCAATGATGGCCTTTATAGCTGCCTACTATTTCAAGATCAGCGGTTAACCATATCAAAGCACAATACTCCCTACACTCAAGTCCCTAATATGTATCTCAGGTCAAAGGATACAAAGATATTACCTTTATTCAAGTGTCACTCATGACAACGATCCATGAAGTGATCTTGATGCGGGTCATGTCCAGTACTTGTTCCCTAGCAAGTACCTACGAACTTGGTTGCAACACTTTGCCACTTTTACCCTTAAAAGTCAACCAATCCAATTCATATTAGTCTTTCTTCATAGTTGCTCCCACAACTATGATCGACTATGGACGTTTAGAATAAGTGATTTATTCACGGATTAAACATGCTAATATAGAACACAACAAGTATAAGAGATCATATCCTATATATCTTTACTAAATACTATACTTGTTGCTTAACTTGTTCCAATATCCAAATACTAAATTCAAATCAATTTCCATCACTAGAATAACGAAGTCCTATGGCTCAAGCATGACCCTTCAAACTTAGCATATGAAAAGAGCTTCGTAAATGGGTCATCTAAAATTTGATTTGTGTGAACTTTGTGAATACTAACATCTCCATCTCTAACTTTGTTCCGAACATAGTTAAATGTTTGGAGTAGATGCTTGGTACTCTGATGTGACATAGTGTCCTTTAGCTTGCGTAATGGCACCCATATTGTCACAAAAGATTTCTAGGTGATCCTGAATGGAAGGTATCATCCTAGCTTTTCAATGAACTCTTTCATCCAAAACATCTTATCTTTTGCAGCTTCTAAAGCAACAATATATTCTTATTCTGTAGTATATTATGCAATTTAGCTTCGTTTGGAACTCTTTCCAATGAGCTACTTCTTCATTCACAATGAAGACATACCCCTTTTAATGGTCGAGAACCTTCTCGATTTATATGGAAGCTATCAGCAGTGTAACAGTTTACTATGGTCTTCTTCCAACCCTTAATTAAGGAACACTTCTTTGGTTCTTCGTAAGTATCTTAGAATGTTCTTTACAGTCATCTAATGACCTTCCCACGTATTTCGTTGGTTTCTTCTTCTAATGCTCTAAAGCATTATGACATACTCGGTCTAGTGTATATCTTGGCATTTATGATGGATCCAGTTGCAGAAGCATATGGAATACCAATCATTTTATCTAACTCAACCTTTGTGCTAGAATATTGAGATATGCTCAAAATGATGTGATATCATAATTGCAAGAAACTACCTCTAGTGCCTTGTATCTTGATCCTTTCAAGATCTTGTCAATTTACATACTTTGACTTAAACCTATAAGTCGTCTTTATCTATCTTTATAGATCTTTATTCCAAGAACATAATTATGTTCTTAAGTCTTTCATTTAGATATGTTTCCCCAGCCAAGACACGATGCCTTGCCTTGTGTTTTCTTCCGGTTGTTAGTATGTCTCTTACATACAATACTAGGAATTTTACTGCGCTCCGACTAGCCTTTTAGTAAATGCACGAGTCTTCTTTTATTTGATGAAATTAAAACCTTTTGATTTTCTCATCAAAATAAAGATTCCAGCTTTAAGATGCTTATAGTTATCCATGAAAGGATTGCATCTTCGTGTTCATGACTCTAAGCCACTCATCAGATTCAGAATCTGACACTGTATTTCAGTAGTTGATGGGTTTACTAGAATCCCATCATACATCATCCTTCATTAGTCGTGAGAAAACGACATTTCTCGGCTTCTGAAATGATTCTACTGGATTATGAATACTTTGTGATTTACTAAGTTTCTGATCAATCAAATTGTTCAGTTTTAACAACCTTTGTTTGATAACTAGTGTCAACCAATAAATGCATTAGGTTATGAGGTTCTTTAATTTATTCAATTCCTTAGACCTACCATTTGCCTTGCCTATTTGAAAACTTGTTTCCAAGAACTCGGAGTTCAAATAATAAACAACTTTTATTATTTATGGGATTGCAGAATCTGTATACTAAACATTTTTAGTATATTCTACAATATATGCATTTAATAGATATTAGGTCGAGTTTGGTTAAAGCTTATTGTCTTACATGAGCTTCATAATCCTACACCTTCAATTAAGATTATGGATGAAACTTTTCATACAAAATCTTATAAGGTGTCTTATCTACGTCTTGGTTGGAGTCATACTCAAAATATGATTTACAGTAAATGGGGTAGAACTCGGAATTGATGTAGGAATAGTACTTCTACTCATTATAGAGCGAACCATATTTAATAAGGTTCGGTTCATCCTCTCGAACATACCATAAAGAAGTGGTGTTCTGGATGGACTAAATTGTGTTACTATCCTACAATATCTAAGACGATCCAAGAGTTCTTAGTTGGTTACTTTCCTATATCAGAAAAGACTTTAATGGTCCTATAGAGCTGTTTTCTTTAACTTCACTTTGAAGCAGCTTGAATCATATCAAATGCTTCATGCTTATAACTTCAACGTTTGAAAAACATTAGTGAAGATATTGTATCATCTATCACCATATCTAGACAAGGTTTTGAAAGGCCACATACATCAACATGTATCAATCTTAACCAAAGACTTTTCTCTTTTACTACAATAATTAGAGAGAAGAGTTATATTCAATTTGTCAAAACTCGCATATATCAAATGAAACATTCTCATTTGCCTTCAAAATACCGCACTTTTGAAGTTGGGATATGCGTTTAATGTTTGTATGACTAAGTTGACTATGTCATAGATTTGATTCAAATCTCATTTGAATCTTATGGTGTTTACGCGATATAGAACTATGTTTAAGAAAGCAATTGAGATTCACTTTATTATTCAATTAAGAGAACCGGTTCTATAAACAGAATAATTCATTTTGAATATGAAAATGATCGTTTCAAAAAACGCTTAAGTGAATTTCATCCAATCAATAAACATTTAACTGAAATAATAATTTAGTCAAACTAAATTTAAACATTGTTCGAAACAACATTGTTTTAACAATAACAATACAAGCCATGTGGTTTCATAATAAAATCTCTTTTAAGCTTGGTATGCAATTTTGCTTCCTTGCTTACATGGATCACCATCATGCTTGTCTTTCAGCCACTTACCTTTCTTGAATATCTGTAACATATTACAAGATAGAGTTCTACACTTAGTATCAAATACATAAGGGCAAGATAGAAAAGGTAAAAGTTCTGTCTATCTTATAGATACCTGAAGGACTTTCCTTGTTAGAAAACTTTATTTCACAGGGGATAATCTCCTCCAACACTTGAAGTCACTGCCTCGGGAATATTTCTTTCATATGTTTCTAGTAACATATATAAGTCCGAGACCGAAACTTCCTGAAAATCCATTTTTAAACCATCGAACCTTTTGTTCAAGGACCCGAGAATCGCATTCTTGGCTAACATATCTGTATAAGGACAGCCAAGTCTATCTAAATAGTCTAGATGCATCCTCATGGTTTGAAGATGGGAGCCCACACTTTGGTCTTCCCTCATTTTGGTCCGATGAAGTGTCCGACGTGTTTTAAGGACTTCTATTCTCACAAAACTTTTATGATATGTCCGTAGTCTCTCCACAAGGTCATATGCCCTATCTTGAAATATCTCCACATCTTCTCATAAGACTAGATCCATAGTTTCAAGCATAAGACATGAAACATCGTATGAATCATTATAATGCTTCCACTAAGCATTTTGGGCCTCTATGGAGGTGAGAGGAGGTTCTTGTGGAAGAGGTACGAAAAGTACGTATGATTTCTTTTCACGTGAGAAAATAAGTCTCAGCCTTTGAATCCACAAAAGGAAGTTTGGGACAGTTAACCTATCTTCCAAGAGAGAGGCTCTTAGGGTTGAGTTAATTGCGGTGTTTTGGTTCATCTACAAAAATTAACAAGGTTCATTTAGAATTTTCAATATTTAATATTTGACTCAATTAATACCCTCTTACGTTTCTTAAACATTAATTTGTCAAATCTATAATCCAAGTTGCGAAACGAACAAACGGTTAGGTGACCTTTATCCCGTCTATTCAATCCAACAAGGTAGGCAACGCTTACCTGTAACACCCTAAAAATCAGAGTAAATTAAAACTTCATAAATAAGGAAATAAGACAACTACATTGGTATAAACCTCTCGAAAAGGTGTGTCAGTCCTTAAGACTTTACAAAAACCTGTACGGATTTAGAATTCATCAACAGACTAATCTAAACATAACTATCTAGATTACATCAGTTGACATCCATTAATCATCAAAAGAATGGGACTTAACAATGCCCAACTATCAACACTTTGATCCTCTCAAAAATCCCCGAGACCCAACTCGTCTCTCAAAACCCGGTGCATCCCACCGCTAAGGGAAACCTGTTATACATATCATTTGAGAAAAAAGTGTCAGACTTTAAAGCCTGGTGAGAACATACAGTTTATAAAGCTCGAAAGATATAAACATCCGTATCATAAAGAAATCTTTTCATAAAAGTTTAGTTCGTGATGATAACATTTCGCCACAACCGGGCCTCTTCGGTCCAAAACTCTTAAATGGTGATAAAAGGACCATTTTACCAAGGATAGTGGTGTAACACAAAGTAGACCACAAATCCGAGTTATGAGCTAAACACTTGGATTCCTCAGCAATGAACCCAGAGTCCGTGCTACGAGGTGAGATCGCGCTCCCAAGGGAAACCAATGTATACTCCTTCACTAGGATCACTATGAACCATGGCTAGTATCCGGCCTCACATAACCGTACCAAGTTTCCCTCTAGGAACATATGCATCCATAGTTACAAAATGGGGAATATTACCTCCCAATAAAACAGTCTACTCCAAAACCTAGGGATCCACTAGTAATGGTAAGGACTCGTCACAACAACATATGTGACCAACCATAAATAAATATATGGTACAAGTACATTTTATAAACAAAATGCTATTCTCAGTTCAACTTCTGGTAAGAATGAAAATCATTAAAATGAGTTCATAAACATTCTTTTCAAATGACCACATAATGTGCAAGTAAAACATCATTTTACTTCAATAAGGCGGAACCCGTCATTTTAGTCAAAACTGATCGGGAACCCCGAAAATCACCAAAAACTTCATTTTTATCAAAATGTAGAGAACATGAAATCATACCAAGGTTCTAAAAAATGTGCCATGGCGTCGAGGCGCCACCTTGCCGCCACGTTTTTACCCTTGGCGTCGATGTATGGCGTTAAGCTTCATAAGGCACGCCATGGCGCGTCATGGCGCGTTATGGCGTTACGTTACGTTATGGAGTTATGGCGTTAAGCTTCCTAAGGCACGCCATGGCGCGTTATGGAGTTATGGGGGGAAAATTGTACTTTTCTAAAACTTGTAAATTTACATGGTAAAAAAGTCAAAATCTAAAAAGTCAAAATCAATATTTTAAACCCTAGAATTTCACTTCCCTTTATCCCTTTCTCTCTCTGTTTCTCAATTCTCAGTCACGTTCACGTGGGGGAGTTATGATTTTTTGGGGAGTTATGATTTCTTGATATCATTTTTGTAAACTTTGTATATTTGATATCAAATCAATTCATGGTTCTTCTTTTGTTTTTTTATATGATATAAAACTCCCATTATATATATATATATATATATATATATATATATATATTTTGCCGCCTTGGCGCCGCCATGAAAAACGCCATGGCCTCGCCGTAACTCGTAAGGCTTGAGGCTTGACCTCGCCGCCACGCCGCGCCGCGCGCCATTTAGAACCTTGAATCATACCGTAGAAATACTTCGGATTTCGCAAATAAGAGTTTTGATATGTATAAAGTTTGTAAAATGTAGTAGGAACTCACCGATAGGTTTTTGGAATAAAACCTAGAAAACCAGATAACGATCACGGCGAAGAGGTGAAGCTTAAAACACCGACCCCTTGCTAGAAACACCAAAAACTAGCAACCAAACGAGACTTCGAAGATCGAAAGATAAAGAGAGAGAGAACTAGAGAGAGAAATATTTTTTAGATTTTTAGATTATGAGATCTTTGGGAACTGAACTCTTTAAGTCGGTCAAAGCAACCACGCGGGTTATGCCGCGACTTCAACCCGCGGCATAACTCGCCCGTGTCCCAAATACCCTAATCATCCAGTGGGTTACGCGGGTTATGCCGCGACCTCTAGTCGCGGTGTAACTCGCGTAGTTCTCAAAATCCATATCCAACAGAGGGTTACGCGGGTTGTGCCGCGACTTCAACTCGCGGTGTAACTCGCGTAATTCACTGTTTCTCCCCCAAAATTCTCAAAACTCTAAAACAACACCAAACCAAACACGGAGCTAACGGCAAAAGCTTAACACAAGAATAACAAGATTACACAACGGAAATCCGGGGTGTTACAATCCTCCCCAACTTGGGAATGATTTCGTCCCCGAAATCCAAACTATTCGAAAAGATGAGGATATCTTCGCTTCATATCCTCCTCGGCTTCCCACGTCACATTCGCTCCCCGGTGATGCTTCCACTGCACTTTGACCAAGGTGACTTCTTTATGACGCAACTTCTTAGACTTTCTCTCTAAGATGGCGTCGGGTTCTTCCACACAACGGTTGCCTTCGTCAACCCTTAATTCTGAGAGGGGAATGACGCTGTCTTCCACCGCCAAACACTTCCGGAGGTAGCAAACATGAAACGTGTTGTGTATTCTACTCAACTCCGGTGGCATTTCCAACTGGTAGGCTTGCAAACCCACCCGTTTAAGCACTTTGAAAGGTCCGAGGAAACGGGGACTTAACTTCCCACGTTTTTCGAACCGTATAATGCCCTTCCATGGCGATACCTTAAGCATAACGCGGTCGCCTACTTGGAATTCCATCGGTCGCCTCTTCTTATCGGCATAGCTCTTCTGACGATCTTGAGCCACTTTCATTCTTTCACGAATGCCCTTGACCTTATCGGCAGTCTCTTGCACGATCTCAGGTCCGGCGAATTGCTTTTCTCCCGCTTCAAGCCAGCACACGGGAGTCCGACACTTCCGCCCATACAAAGCCTCAAAGGGTGCCATTCCGATACTCGAGTGGTAGCTATTGTTGTAAGCAAACTCCACCAAAGGCAGGTGAGTATCCCAGCTACCCCCGAAATCGATGACACAAGACCTCAACATTTCTTCCAAAGTTTGGATCGTTCGCTCGCTCTGCCCGTCGGTTTGCGGGTGGTAAGCCGTACTCAACTTCACTCGAGTACCAAGCTCTTTCTGAAATCCATCCCAGAAGTTCGAAGTGAACCGACTGTCGCGATCCGACACGATCGACAATGGTATGTCGTGCCTCGAGACCACCTCATCGATATAAAGCTTTGCTAACTTATCCATCGGTAGAGTCTCGCGCATGGCCAAGAAGTGAGCGCTCTTTGTCAATCTATCAACTATCACCCAAATGGTATCGTGACCTCGAAGAGTTTTAGGCAACTTCGTCACGAAGTCCATGGTGATATGCTCCCACTTCCATTCGGGAATCTCTAAAGACTGTAGACTCCCGTATGGTCGCTGATGTTCGGCCTTAACTTGCGAACACGCCACACAACGCTCAACGTAACGCGCTACATCAAGTTTCATTACCGGCCACCAACAGTGAAGCTTCAAGTCCCTGTACATCTTTGTACTCCCCGGATGAATGGAATACTTGGACTTGTGAGCATCCTCTAGCAACAGATCACGGTTACCCCCAATCTTGGGTACCCACACACGACCGCTGAACAATTTCACTCCACGGCTATCTTCCGTTAAGAGTAAACGTTGTTTTGTCATGACTTCATCTTTTAGATTCTCTTCTAACAGTGCTTCCACCTGTGATGTCTTGATCTTCTCAACAAGATTAGACACTAGCTCGATTCTCGAATGGGTAGCTCGAATACTTCCGCTATAGTCCTTCCGACTCAACGCATCGGCCACCACGTTCGCCTTACCGGGATGGTAGAGTAATTCACAGTCGTAATCTTTGAGCAACTCAAGCCACCGCCTTTGTCTCATATTCAACTCTTTCTGATCAAAGACATACTTCAGGCTCTTGTGATCCGTGTAAAGAGTACATTTCGTGTCGTATAGGTAATGTCGCCAAAGCTTCAAAGCGAATACCACCGCTGCTAACTCCAGATCATGAGTTGGATAATTCTGCTCGTGTATTTTGAGCTGTCTCGAGGCATAGGCGATTACCTTGCCTCGTTGCATCAACACACAACCCAATCCCATCTTTGAAGCGTCGCTGTAAACCACGAAATCTTCCGACCCTTCAGGTAACGTCAAGACCGGAGCTTCACACAACTTATTTTGAAGGATTCAGAACGCCTTCTCTTTGGTTTCGGTCCATTCAAACTTCACGTTCTTCCGAGTCAGAACTGTCAAGGAAGAAACGATCTTCGAAAAGTCTTGGATAAATCTCCTGTAGTATCCCGCCAGACCCAAGAAACTTCGGATCTCGGACGGACTCTTAAGAGACTCCCAATTCATCATAGCTTCAATCTTGGAGGGATCAACCTTCACTCCGACCCGAGTGACTACGTTACCCAGAAACTGTACTTTTTTAAGCCAAAAGTCGCACTTGGAAAACTTGGCGTACAACCTTTCTCTTCTCAACACTTCCAGAACCTCACGTAAATGCTGCTCGTGCTCTGACTCACTCTTGGAGTACACGAGTATGTCATCAATGAATACAATGACCGACTTGTCGAGGAATGGTCGGCACACTCTATTCATTAAGTCCATAAACACAGCTGGTGCGTTCGTTAGGCCAAAAGGAATTACAAGAAATTTGTAATGGCCGTAACGCGTTCTGAAAGCTGTCTTCGGAACATCATCTTCTCTTACCTTCACTTGGTGATAACCCGAACGTAAGTCGATTTTGGAAAAACAACCCGCTCCTTGAATTTGATCGAACAAGTCGTCTATTCTCGGAAGCGGATACCTGTTCTTCACTGTAGCTTTGTTCAACTCACGGTAGTCAATGCACATTCTCATGGTGCCATCCTTCTTCTGGACAAATAAGACCGGAGCTCCCCAAGGTGACGAACTCGGTCTTATAAATCCCTTCTCCAATAGCTCTTGGAGTTGTGCCACCATCTCTTGCATCTCCGATGGCGCTAAACGATAAGGTGCTTTAGCGATCGGTGCAACGCCAGGCACAAGATCAATCCGAAACTCTACCTGACGATCGGGTGGTAACCCGGGCAAGTCGTCCGGAAAGACATCTGGAAACTCACGCACGATCTTCACATCTTTCAGCTTTGATTTCTCCAACTTGGCATCGATCACATAGGCTAGGAAAGACGAACATCCTTTTCTAGACACTTGCGTGCCTTTGCCATTGCGATTATTGCCACTTCACCCTTTCTCCTTTCACCATAGATGACAACGACTTCACCAGAGGGGTTGGGAAGTCGAATCAATTTCTTGGAACATATGATCTCGGCATGATTGTTTGTCAACCAATCCATACCGACCACAACATCAAAACCCCCGATTAACATCGGCAGTAGATCGATCGAGAATTCTCTCCCTTCGATACAAAGAGTACACTGCTTTAGAACCTCGTGGATCAGAACTTGACTACCATCAGCTATTTCTACTACTAACGCATCCTCAAGACTAGTAGTGGGCATAACAATTCTCTGACGGAACAATTCAGATACGAAATAGAAACTAGCACCCGTATCGAACAAAATACGAGTAGGTACAGAGTTTATAAGAAAAGTACCCGATACCACATCAGCGGATGCCCTGGCCTCTTCAGCCGTCATCTGAAAAGCTCGACCCTGAACTTTAGGAGGGTTCTCCTTCTTTGCTGGCGCGCTACCCGACACAAGCTTCGGACAATCTCTTCTCACATGCCCCGGTGCCTTGCACTCATAACAGACGAGTCCTCTGACCGGGCAATCTCTGAAAGTGTGACCAAGCTTCCCACACTTATAACAAGTTTGAGAGGTGCTGTAACAGTTACCGTGATGTTTGGTTCTACACTTCGGGCACCACTTTGCTTCCTGATAACTATTGAAGTTGCGATTTCCGACAAAAGGTCGGGTCCGCTTGGGAGGTACTGAACTGCTCTCCCACTTTCTTTTATCAGATACCACCGCAGAATTCTCAGATTTGCTCTTCGCGAACATCTCTTCCATGAATTGAGCTTCCTCCACCATCTCTCGGAGGTTAGAAGCTTTGAAATTATGGACCATCGATTGCATGTCCGCTGGCAAGCCGTTGAGATAGGCTTTCATTTTGTCTTTTTCTGTTGGGGCAGCGTGCCCCACCAGACCCAGCTTCTCCATAAACTGACGGGTGTACTCCCTCACCGTCAGGCTTCCCTTCACCAAAGACCGGAATTCTTTCTCAATTCGGTCCATGGTCCTTTCGTTGCAGAATTCCTCTAGCAACTTCTTCTTGAACTCGGCCCAAGACAACTGGGCCAACACCTCAGGAGATAGAGTGGATTGGATGATATTCCACCAGATGAGTGCAGTGTCCCTCAGCAGTTGGGTACCGAACCGCACCCTCTGATCATCACCACATTCGGAAGAGCCAAAAGCTTGCTCAACCGCTCGGATCCACTTTACACACACCGCCGGGTCATCAGAACCGAAGAATTCTGGCGGTCCGCAACTCAGAAAGGACTTATAGGAACAGCTTTTCCTATTCCCCGGAGCACCAGAAATCCCGCGCTCCACTGACACGACCCTTACACCATCATCACCAGAACCTATTACGACGTTTTCCACCACCGTCTCACTTCTCCGATGGTTCACGTCGCGGTCCTCCATTGCTTTCAGCAGAAACTCCTGCTGCTTCGCCATCTCTTCTTTCATCGCCAACATCACGCTGGCCAACAACTCCGACTGGGGATTAGCATCCCCGATGACTGGGTGAGACGAAGCCAGGTCTACTCGTGGAATGACCTCTGGCCCCCCACCTAGTACCTGCTGAACTGGCGGACGCACGACAACCTCAACTCCTTCCGGCCGATCAGCGGTGGAGGATGTCGCTTCCATGCCATCAACACGAGTATGCGGTCTACCACACGTATTCACCATGCTGAACAACTTCACAGACAAAGAAAGAGATAAGAGAGAGATAGGAAAAACACGAAAGGAAAACGTACTACCACATTACCAATTGTCATATCAACAGCAAATCAAGGACTCTTACGTACAATATCCTCATAATAACATTAGCTAAGTGAAATTATGAACATACAACACATAACGGTTCTTGTCACCACTATTACAACGCCTGATAAACGTACTTTCCGTTGACTCTAAGACTAACCCATCTTAGAAGCTCTACCCAAATCTCGCGGATCAATTCTTAGTATACTCAGTCTAAGTCTAGACATCTTACATTCATGCCTAGTTCGCTTAAACTAGAGCTCTGATACCAACCTGTAACACCCTAAAAATCAGAGTAAATTAAAACTTCATAAATAAGGAAATAAGACAACTACATTGGTATAAACCTCTCGAAAAGGTGTGTCAGTCCTTAAGACTTTACAAAAACCTGTACGGATTTAGAATTCATCAACAGACTAATCTAAACATAACTATCTAGATTACATCAGTTGACATCCATTAATCATCAAAAGAATGGGACTTAACAATGCCCAACTATCAACACTTTGATCCTCTCAAAAATCCCCGAGACCCAACTCGTCTCTCAAAACCCGGTGCATCCCACCGCTAAGGGAAACCTGTTATACATATCATTTGAGAAAAAAGTGTCAGACTTTAAAGTCTGGTGAGAACATACAATTTATAAAGCTCGAAAGATATAAACATCCGTATCATAAAGAAATCTTTTCATAAAAGTTTAGTTCGTGATGATAACATTTCGCCACAACCGGGCCTCTTCGGTCCAAAACTCTTAAACGGTGATAAAAGGACCATTTTACCAAGGATAGTAGTGTAACACAAAGTAGACCACAAATCCGAGTTATGAGCTAAACACTTGGAGTCCTCAGCAATGAACCCAGAGTCCGTGCTACGAGGTGAGATCGCGCTCCCAAGGGAAACCAATGTATATTCCTTCACTAGGATCACTATGAACCATGGCTAGTATCCGGCCTCACATAACCGTACCAAGTTTCCCTCTAGGAACATATGCATCCATAGTTACAAAATGGGGAATATTACCTCCCAATAAAACAGTCTACTCCAAAACCTAGGGATCCACTAGTAATGGTAAGGACTCGTCACAACAACATATGTGACCAACCATAAATAAATATATGGTACAAGTACATTTTATAAACAAAATGCTATTCTCAGTTCAACTTCTGGTAAGAATGAAAATCATTAAAATGAGTTCATAAACATTCTTTTCAAATGACCACATAATGTGCAAGTAAAACATCATTTTACTTCAATAAGGCGGAACCCGTCATTTTAGTCAAAACTGATCGGGAACCCCGAAAATCACCAAAAACTTCATTTTTATCAAAATGTAGAGAACATGAAATCATACCGTAGAAATACTTCGGATTTCGCAAATAAGAGTTTTGATATGTATAAAGTTTGTAAAATGTAGTAGGAACTCACCGATAGGTTTTTGGAATAAAACCTAGAAAACCAGATAACGATCACGGCGAAGAGGTGAAGCTTAAAACACCGACCCCTTGCTAGAAACACCAAAAACTAGCAACCAAACGAGACTTCGAAGATCGAAAGATAAAGAGAGAGAGAACTAGAGAGAGAAAGATATTTTAGATTGTTAGATTATGAGATCTTTGGGAACTGAACTCTTTAAGTCGGTCAAAGCAACCACGCGGGTTATGCCGCGACTTCAACCCGCGACATAACTCGCCCGTGTCCCAAATACCCTAATCATCCAGTGGGTTACGCGGGTTATGCCGCGACCTCTAGTCGCGGTGTAACTCGCGTAGTTCTCAAAATCCATATCCAACAGAGGGTTACGCGGGTTGTGCCGCGACTTCAACTCGCGATGTAACTCGCGTAATTCACTGTTTCTCCCCCAAAATTCTCAAAACTCTAAAACAACACCAAACCAAACACGGAGCTAAAGGCAAAAGCTTAACACAAGAATAACAAGATTACACAACGGAAATCCGGGGTGTTACATTACCAATTACATCTTTATGTAACTTATAGCGGTATGGGATTCTTAACAACTTTTGTCAACTTGGCATGTTTGATCCCATCTATGCTTCGGGCCTCTTTTGTTTAGGTGACCTTTATCACAAAAAAAATTCCGATCAAGTCATCCTACTTGAGACAACGTGTGAAAATTATATCAATGCGGTTAGGTGACCTTTATCCCACAAGGACACAAGATTCACCTCATTCATCACAAGACAATCCAAGCGGTTAGGTGACTTTTATCCCACAAGGGTGCCATAGTGATGAATTGAGTGTCTCTCAAAAGGACGGCATTGACTTGTTTTCTAAGAGGAATTTATATGTTTTACAATTCTAGTATTGAAAAACCTTTTAGTGTTAAGAGTTATTGCAAGCGACTAGTACGTGGTACTATTTTTTTTAAAACACTTATTTACCATCATATGGTTCCTTTTAGTTAAAATAAAAACCCCATTTTATCATCTAAAATTTGTGGTCAAAATATTAATATCATATATTAAGATTTATGTTTGATCACAAAAAAAAATATTTATAGTCCTATAATAAACATTTTATTATTTAGACTATGAGTTTGGATGAGTCTTAAATCTCTATTTTAACTCCTTTCACTAATTAAAAAAAAAGTTGACGTTTGGTAGTTTTTAGAACAAAAATTTACAAAACCATTTTAGCGTCTTATTAAAAACGTCAAAATTCGATTTCCAAACTCTTAGTACCATATAATTGCATGCGTCAAAAAAAAACTCTTAGTTTTGAAAAAACTTATTTCTTCAAAGTTATTTAAAATCTCCATTTTAAATTGTTTGGTTCATATAAAATCCAATTTTTAGAGTGTTTTTAATAAACTATTTTATTCAAAACACATATGAATCAATTTGCATGTTATGGATTTAAAATCTCTATTTTAAATTTTGTTTTACTTAAAATCTCCATTTTAAGGTTTGGTTTATCTCATTATAAAACTTATCTTAAAATTGTCGCTCCAAAATTCAAACAATTTTAAAGCGTGTTTGAACCAAAATTATGTTCTCTACTAGCATATAAAATATCTTATATTTTAAAGCAAATAAAAATGAACATAAACAAACACAACATGCAAAAGAATGTGCATAAAACAAAGCCATTTCTAATGACATTTCTTGTGAGCCAAAACAAGAAATGTCAAGTCCATTCCTAAGGACAAATTTTTTTAAGAAGATCTTCATGCTCCCACTTGCTTTGACATCTTCATGCAAACAAGTCACCAAGCTCCATCCTCAAGTTCCATATTGGTCTCCATTTATTTACAATTTATAAATAAAGAAACTAGTTCTATCAACTTAATCCAATATTTACAAAATGAACATAATAGAAGATAATAAATCCTATTTACTATTACAAACCAACATGAATAAAAATATTACAACCATATCGAATTTTTAACTCACATAAAAACACGAAAGGTCCATGGCTTATTTATGCACATATTTCATGAAATAAAACAACACTTTGTTTTTCTAAGGTAACTTTTATGTAACAAAAATGCATGTCAAAATTTGTTACATAAAATATAAAGACTAGCATAAAATTGCCATGCATGAACCCTTTTCATACAAGATGAAACCTTTTATCCATGGCTTCCAAAAACCAAGTTTCAACCAAAAATCTAATCATGCATATAACATCGGCTCTGATACCATTTGTTGGGATTTAATGTTCAAGAGAGTTTCAAAAAACCATGAAAGACTAAAAATATCTTTCTAGCAACGGAAGCAAAAATTGAACAAAAACATAAAACCATTTTATTCCCACAAAGGATCTTGTTACATGCAATGAAAAGATATAGCTTAAGACAAAAGAAAATTTGGAGATATAACCTTTGAAGACTTTGGATCCTCATGGGAGGTTAATCGTTGATGATGATGGTAGAACCCAACGTAGAGTTCCTTTATCGGTATCCACCAACAAGCTCCAACACTTTGATGGAATGCTAGTTCCTTCTTGATAATGCAAAAGAGGTTCTTCTACCAAGAATCTAATCTATAGATTTTGTAGAAGACTAAAAAACCACCCCAAAATGGTCTTGGTGATCGTTGGTTTTATTAGAGAGAAAACAAAAAGAGAGATGACATTCTTTTTCTTTGTCATAAAAAGCAAGAACCAAATCATTTTGCAAGAGCCACTTTTATTATGATACTTCCATGGTTTCAAGATGATGGTTTCAATTTTGATGGTTTCAAAATTGGTGGTTTTCCAGTTTTCATTTAAGACCATCTAGTTTCAAAATTGACAATGCAAGACTTTCTCTTTAGCCCTCCTAGTTTAAATTAGTTAAAATCATAATTTTAACAATTTAAACTTTATTACAATAAGTCCCTCTTGTAATTCTAGTTACATATGAACCCATCATATTATAAATAAACTATAATCTTTTATTTGCATCAATTATTATTAATCATATTCAATAATAATTTTCAAGAATTATTAATATTTATCAAGAATTGAATTCTTATAAATATTAATTAGGTGTCTACTTGTTTTTGGTGTGACCCTATAGGATCATATATTACCGGCAATATTATTTTATAATCATTCTTGAGCATATAGACCAACATAATGTCCTTCTTTCCTGCAAAGATGGCAGTGTGGTGGTCTACGGCCACGACCACAACCCAACCCACGTGACCGACCTCGATTGGAATAAAAAGGGCCCTGAAAATTTCGAGAAGAACTACCGGAATGGGGCTGTTGTGAGACAAATGCAGCTTGCGGAGCGGTAGGGACATGAATAGCTTGCATGAAAAGTTCGTGGTTTTCTGCCTTGGATAGAAGATCGCCAAAAGATGATGATGGAAGGGCCCGATGGGCTATGGAGAACGTTTCGAAAGCCAATCCAAGACCACAAAGAAACCAGTGGCATTTGTCATTTTCATCTACGGGGTGACCAATCGCTCCGAGTTGACCACAAATAAGTTTAAATTTTCGACCAAATTCGGAAATGGTAGAAGAACCCTTTTGCAATTGACGAAGGGTGTCCCGAAGAGTGTGCATTCGCTCCAAAGAGTGGTGGTTGTAAGCAGACTCAAGAGCGAGCCAAACCTGTCTAGCGGAGGGTAGGCCGATGATTTTGACCATGGCTTCTTCCGATAAGGAGGATTGGAGCAAGAAAAGAACCTTTTGGTCGAAATCTTTCCAGGTAGCATAAGCGGGATTGGCGCAGATTTTTTCATCGATGATGATGGTTTCGGGTGGGGAAGATAAGGTTCCATCGATATGGCCTGTTAGGTTTTGATAGGCTAATAGAGGAGAAACTTGGTTTTCCAAAGAAGGTAGTTGGAAGATGAAAGTTTAATAAGAAGAAGATGAAGAAGGGTATGGAGGGGGACGATGGTGGCAGAAGAAGAGTCGGCTATGATTGAGAGAGGATCGCCAAGTTAGGATGATACCATGAAAATCTCCAAGATTGATTTCATACAAAATAATTACAACCATTAAATAGGCTAAAGGTCTCCTATAATTAAGGAGATAAAATCTATCCTAAAATAACATGATTGACTATCTAAATATATAACAAAAACATAAATTATGGTGGACTATTAATGACCATACATTATACTTGATTCTTTTATGAACATCATCTTCATTGTATGATTTTATAATAAAGAACTTTGTGTTTTTCATATTCAGTAGGGAAATCATCTTTCTTATAGTCATCCATGCAAATTATAATATTTCCTTGTACATAACTATTTCCAACTCGCGTTGAGTAGGCTTTAACCGACAACCGAGTATTTGATGTGTTGGTTCTAGGACCACGATTATGTTAAGTCAAAGGGTTGGGATTTGCATTCACATCATCTGTTATTTTACCAAAAGGTAACTTGGATTGAACCTTATCAACTACCAACAGTGCATTGTCGTTTGAATCAAAATTAGACAAGCCATTGCCAGATGGAAGAGCAACTTTTAGATGGTTATGATTAGACCAAGTTTTTCCATTTGAAAGATTATCAATAACTTGAGCACCCTAACCCTGTTCAAAAATCAAAAGATCAGATTTGATAACTTGTGTAGGAAAAATGAGTAGAATAACAATTAATACAACAGACTGCTAATAACAATTAATACAACAGACTGCTGGTTCTTTCTGCTTTCTTTCCAAAGTTACAAAAAAACACCCTTGTGGAAAGATCATATATCATAATATACATCAATTCAAATATTTACTTTTTGTATCTACAAGTTCCATCATACAACAAAACTCATAAATAATCACAAAGATAGCTGATATATGTCATGAATTATCAAAAACTCTATCTAACAAAAGTAAAGGCCACCATTATTAGAAAGAATGGGACGATCGATACAAGATCAGATAGTTGGGAGCAAATTCGAGAACATGTATTATAATTTAGGGAAAGGGATTTCATTGCTTTAAAAAATACCCCCCCTAAAATTACGCCAAAAATATCATGAAAATGACCATAAATGAAAGGGATAAGTTCATAAAAACCCAACAAACTATTTCATTTTGAATGATTAAGTCCCTGAACTAATTTATTGAATTGAAAAACCATTAAACTTTCTCATTTTCAATGATTAAGTCCCTAAACTATTTTTTTGAATGAAAAAACCATTGAACTTTCTCATTTTGAATGAAAAACCATTAAACTTTCCCATTTTAAATGATTAAGTCCCTAAACATTTTGTTCAATAAATTAAATCATCGAACTTCTAAAATTTGATTACTTACATCATTTTAACCCAAGAAAACTACCTTTAACTAGTTATCTTTTGATTCTCCCTCTTTTGATAGATAAAAAATAGATCAAAAAGAGGGAGATCGATGACAGGGGCAACAACTTGTTAGGCGATATTGAGAACGGACAACGTTCGGGCAAACGGGAGTGGCGAGGCGGAGCAATACGATTGTTTGCAAGGGGTTTTAATGGTGTAGAGTTTGAGAACGGTATGACTGATTTAGAATGGTTTTTACTTTAAAACCTTCATAGTCATTTTCATGTACCTTTAAAAAAAGGTAACTTATATTTAGAAGTTAGATTGTTTATTTATTAAAAAAAATGTTTAGGGACTTAATCATTCAAAATTAGAAAATTTAATGGTTTTTTCATTCGAAAAAAATAGTTGAGGGACTTAATCATTCAAGATAAGAAAGTTTAATGGTTTTTTTATTCAAAAAAATAGTTTAGGGATTTACTCATTCAAAATGGAATAGTTTATTGGGTTTTTTTGAACTTTCCCCTAAATGAAAACCACTGGAGACCATTGTCAGGATAAAGACAAACAATCATACCTATAGATTTAGTTATGGCACTGGACCTGAAACCGTGGTACTCAATTTCAACTATAAAACCTAAAACAAATAGCAAATAGATGAAACAGTGGTACTCGATTGCAACTATAAAACCTGAAACAAATAGCAAAGAGGTGAAACTGTGGTACTCGATTGCAGTTGTGGTACTAGTTGCTATAACAAAAAATTGATTTCAATAAAAAAAGAAACTTATGGTACCACATAGATGAAACTGTGGTACTCGATCGAAACGTAGATGCAAACAAAAATTTGATTGAAATCGGAAACAAAATAAGCAATGGAGTGAAGATGGAAACCAAAAAATCAATTGGAAAACAAACCTGAATGGGAATGGGAAAATCACTAGATAGATGATCGCAACGGATTGTTTCAGTGGGAACGAGAATCACAGTAGGGTTAAGGGAACGAGAAAAAACCATCTATTTATGTATGCCGCCATCTTGAGAACATCAATAGCCATGTTAGGAAAGGGAAGAATCCAGAGAACGTCAATAGCCATCTCGATTGAAGCTTAGAAACCGAAGGAAGTAGGCATGCTTTATCAAGTTGTATCTTGTACATTTCAACTTGTAATTAAGAGATTCTAAAACTTTATGCATAATACTCTATGTATTAAAAGTTGTTTTTAAGACTTTAGGTAAAATGCTTTATAAGGATTCTGATTTTAATTTTTAAAGGGTTATGTTGAGTAACCAACAAATAAAAAAAGGGTGTGCGTCGTAAACAAAGGGAATGCGCAAGTTAGCAAGAAGATCATAATAAGAGCAGAAAAAGAAAAACAAGTGAGGTGGGTGAAGAAACTGATGAGACGGGGCGGACATTTCAAAGAACATTGCTTTCCCAAACAAAATATTACTATTATAAATTCTAATCTATCTCCAACCGAGCTTCATTTCTACTCCAAAAACCCCATTTCACATTCTTCCCTCATGGAGTCCACAGCTGTCTTGCGCTCCTTTCACTGTAACTCGCTATATCTTTTAATCTATAATGTATCTCTGGATGCTTCTGCTTCTGATTCTGGATTATTTTTCACTAATTCGTATTCTATTTTGTGATTTTCTTGATTATATAAATGTATGATTCAACATGGTACTTTTTTTTACAGATCGAGTGAGCCGTTATCTCGTATGTTTATGATTGATTGAGCTATCAGCTATGTTTGGTACAAACTAGTGTGAAATCGGCATGTTTGCATTTGATTGATTTAGCTAACTACACATATGTATGTTTTGTTTGTGCAAATGATTTAGCTGCATGTAGTAAAGGCATCGATTTGGTTTAATCTTCCTGCAAGTTAAAAATTCCTCGTGTTTTTTACTTAGGAACAGCTTGGAATTATGTCCCATCTGGTTTTCTATCTGTATATATGACCTAGGTGAGGATGTTGGTGATGTCTGGGAGCCCATACATGTTAAATTAGTCAAGGCTTCTGAAATGATCTTTTAAGGGTTTTTATCTCAAAACCAATTGGCAATGAGTGAGATCACCCTTGGACCAAGGGTTTTCTTTTCGCTTTGAGCCTTGATTTCATCTCTTTTTGATGACCGATGTTTTTGCCGTTTGATGTTGAATTAGGTTTTGTTCCACGAACGGATGTGGGATTTGTGCTCCTGACATCTCATGTAGCATAGGTTAAGACTGTTGAGGCTAACATGTGGACAAATCGAACAGGTCATGGTTGATTAAATTGGACAAAATCATGCATCCCAACTAGGATTTCATGCCATGAAAAGGGCCTTATTGGTTTTTGTCTTGTAATCGATTGGCTATTATTAGTAGAGTCTCCTTGGATCATATATATCGGAGTAAGAATTGTTTTTGTGGGATGTAGGACTTTGTGTCACAATGTTACGGTTGCTTTTCTAATGTGTATCTCTAATACACCATTGAAAAGCTTTAGCCATAATTGTTATTGAAGACCATCTTAATCTCACTTCATTATCATAATTGCATCTGCAATGTTTTTATCTATATCTATTCTGCAATTGCTAAAGTGATGCATGATAAAATTGATGCATATAAGAGTTTGAGGGAATTTGTGCAAATTTTAGTCATCTCTTTTATCGTAGAGCATGGTGTTTCTTCAGACTATTATACAATCAACTCTAAAACCTAGGAGTTACCTGGAAAGATATTTATTTTCCTTGGTGTTTTTTGGAGCTGATAAAACACCTCAAGCTAGGGTTCCAACTTGTATTGATATGTAATCTTGTGATTGCAGATTCTGCGAGCACAGTTTCACCTCTGCGTTCTGCATTTGAGAGACCTGGTGTGGTTTCTATGCATAATGCAGCATGGCGCATATCAACCAGATCTCCCATCCAAGGTTCAGCATTTGGTTGGGATCTTGTATCTTCTCAGAAAAAGCAGGTGGGTGCAATTGTGTCATGTTTGAAGTCGTCTGAAGTTGCTGTTGTAGACAAGTCCAATGGTGAGTGTCATCTTTCAGCTTCTGTTGTTTAAGATTAATCATCAATTTATGAACAAAATGGAAACATGGAAATGACGTGTTTCTTGATCTGCTTAACATTCAAAGCCCGTCATCCCTTTCCTTTAATTCTACTGATCCTGTTAATATTTTTAGACACCGTTTAAATGGTTAGCACATTGATAGAAAGTAGTTGTATCGAAATTGTTGCATAAGTTCAGCTTTCTCTCTATTCAATGCTTTGGTAGATTACTGTTAAAAGTATTCATCTTTACTCTGATACTAATGATCGTCATCTGTCGCTTTTCCATCTGAAGGATCCGTGGAGAAGAGTACTTCAACGGGTTCAACTTTTCCTAGTGGCTTTGAGGTGAGTGTCGACAAAGATAACTATATTTCCTGTATCATTGTGCAATCTGTGGGACAAGCTTGTCACGTACTAGAAAACTCTACAAGGAAGCTAACCAGAAATTTAGTTCCTCCTTGGCATTCTTGTTTTGTCTTTCTAGAACCTTTTTCATGTTTAAGTTGATAATCTCTGGTTACTCAAAGTGCAAAATTTAATCAATTTGCGATTTGTAATTGAAGCAGCATTTTGAAGTACTTTTGATAAATCTCATCAATTGTACTTAAGAGAAGATATTCAGTGACACTGGTTTTGAAGATCCAATAAATTAGTCTGCAAATGATGAATTGATGGTTCATCCTCTTTTTATCAAGAGAGAGCAAGAAATAGGGTAAAATTACTAGCGATGTGGTCCTTGAATGACTTGAGAGTTGAGACATCATGTGTTTAACTCCTCAAATTTATATCTACACATAAGCATCAAGAAAAGACCAGCATCGAACTCCGAAAGGAGCATATAGTGGAAGTTCATCGTTACACCTTTATTTGTTGCTCTTTTCATTGGATGCTTGCTAGACAGATCTGGATATTGATTTTAATTTGCCTATGCCATGTCAAAATTGTGATAATTTCTCTAGTTGAGCTAAAAGGTTAATTCCATAAATTGAAGTTATTTTCTTTTCTGGCGACACTATATTGGCTTATTAAATAACTTAAAGAAAACTAAGTTCATTTACTACTGGAATCCAAAAGGTGTTCTCCAAGCCACTTCTTATCTGAAAAGTAGATTTGCTAGATCAGAAGGTGAACATAAGTATATTGCGTGCTTGGTAGCCAATGACTCAGTGGTGTGATTTAAAGGGGTTGGACTTGTAGTCAGGCCTTCAGGATAATCCTTAGGTACCCCAAATTTCTCAACTCCCAACATATATAGAGTTGAAGCCACTTCTTGGAAGAATCTAAAAGTATAAGCCTAGGATGGAGCTGCTTTTTCTCACTCACACCGGTGGTGTATCTTTTCTATGATGTGCAATTTCTCTACTTCATTTTGTTTGACCATTTTACTTACATGCTTACTGTTTAATATCAGGAACTTGTCCTGGGGGTCTGTGACGAGACACAGATTGCTGAACTGAAAATGAAGGTAAGCTGCCATATCTGTGACGACATTTGCGTATCTTTCTTAAGTTTGTTGCTTGTCATTTAATTACATTGTAATTATGAAATAGAACATTTTGCAATGGGAACTGCATATCCATTAAAATGTCATGTTGGTGACAGTCAATACATGAAAAAGCGTACATACCCTTTTAAGGTCCCTAATCTATAACGGAGCTACAACTGAAGCTTACGTGTTACCTTCATAACTTAAGTGTCGTGACTGCCAAAAAATGATTATGCTAAAAAATATTAGGGTTATACATGTAATGGCGGATGACTGTCATGGAATAGCAAAAATGTTTGCTGAAGGTGTCTGTTTAAGGTGTGAGCTCATGATAGGACAATTGGCCCTAGTATGTGGTTGTTGTTGGTGATTTTAGTGTATTCAAACATTTTGGAGTAATTGTGATTTACAAGGGATCGACTAGGTGGAAAAGGTATACATAACGTAGACTAATCCCTTGGCAAATTATAACTGTAAGACATCAGCCCTGGTTAAACCTCAGTGGCCACAATTGTTGTGTACGCCTGAATTCGAACCCTGGACAGATGGGATATTCCACCACATCCCCAGGGCCTTAACCAGTACATTATATACTGTTGAATGCATCATATTTCCCATTACAAAGTTCTTTTGTTTTCTCTCCCCTAAATACAAGTAAGGCTCCTTTCAGGAGTAAAACTCATCTGATCAGGTATCTGTCTATTTTCTCATAGATTGGGAACTTCGAAATGCATCTCAAGAGGAACATTAAATCAGCGGAAGCCATCATGCCTGTTGCTTCACCTACACAAGCACCACCAATTCCTAGTAAACCAATGAATGAATCTGCCTCTGCTACCCCACCATCACCACCAAAGCCATCTTCTCAAAAAACAAATCCCTTTACAAATGTTCCTGTTGAAAAGTTGAAGAAATTAGCCGCACTAGAGGCTTCTGGAGCCAGTGGATATGTTCTAGTCTCATGTCCAACGGTATAATATTCCATACCCAATCTTTCCCTTTGTTGAGCCTGTGACCTCGTGGCTTTATACAAAATGGTTTATGAGTTCATATTTCACCATTTCTTCTATTATCAGGTCGGAACATTCCGTAAATGCAGGACACTTAAAGGGAAGAAGCAGCCTATTCTCTGTAAAGAGGTAACTTTTGCAACATGTGAGCTTTTTTTGTCAAGTTATGGCAGGAAGCAACTAAATCTTTTGTACTCCTTGCATCATATAAATGGGATCATAAAATGAAATTTTTAATGGGCTAGTTAGATTTATACTTTTTAAAACAACAACCAAATTTACAAAAGCCAACTCAACAACCAAGGATCATATT
The DNA here is from genome assembly GCA_954870635.1 of Arctium minus. Taxonomy (NCBI): domain Eukaryota; kingdom Viridiplantae; phylum Streptophyta; class Magnoliopsida; order Asterales; family Asteraceae; genus Arctium; species Arctium minus. Next base: position 153,296,404 of record OX941081.1, read on the forward strand.
TTTCAGCGAACGCCTTCATTTAGTCTAGTGAAATAATATTAAACATTAAGTTATTGAATGAACAGGGTGATATTATCAAGGAAGGACAAACTATATGCTATTTGGACCAGTTTGGCACTGAACTTCCGGTGAAGGTGAGATAATATCCTCGACAGTTTCTGGTTTCGGGGTAAAAAGAACTTCATTTCAATTTGATCATCTTTTAATCTTTGTAAATATCATTATGCAGTCGGATGCAGCTGGGGAAGTCATAAAGATTCTCTTTGATGATGGAGGTATGATCTATGCTTCTTAGAACAATTAACTACAGAAAACATTCTAGGAAATCATCCAAGTCCATAAATATAACAGGTTGGTTGCATATAAATTAAACCAAATTAAGAAAGAATAAAACTTGTTTACTCCAAGAATGGTTCACGAAAGAGTACATTAGAACTTAGCAGGGCCTATAATTGCGACATGAGATTGATGATAGCAAGCGAGAGTTCGGTATACATTTTTATAGCCCATTTTGCTTACACTATCAAATTATTCCTTCTTAGATCATGACAAGTGCTCCGTTGTTCACCATCCAATGATACATATCCACCGGTTTCTTTTATTTATAGGATTACCAGGCACTTGCGTCACTTATGGGCTGTTCATAAGAAAATTTCTCTACCAAATAATCGTACTTTGTTTTGGTTCTTTAGTTCTCATCTGTTTGGTTGAAATAGTACAAAAACATTCAAAACAAGACATATATTCGTTTTGCACTCCATAGGCATATATTAATTCCTTAAAGATGGAACTCGGTCATTGTTCGCATGTGGTTTCTATAATGACCATGTTTGGCAAAGTAGCCAATAAGTTAGTTGTTAGGTGAAAAACTAGTTGTTGGTTAACAATGTAACCGACTAACTATTAGCTGATGAAACTAGGCATGCTTGGTAAAAACTAGATGACAATGTAAAATGACCTAAAAATTAACTGAAAAAATAAATGGGGCATAATTGGAAAGAAGCGGAAAAAAAAAACCTTAGAGCTTATTAAAACACTACTTGAAGTAGCTTATAGCTAACCAAACATAGCTTTTTCAATAAGTTCAATAAATAAGCTAGCTTATGGTTTCCAAACATGGACTATGTTAGTTTGAACAAGAAGATTATTTTCTTGTTTGTTTGACATATTTATTAATGACCATTTCACATTTGTAATTCTGCAGAGGCGGTTGGATACGGAGATCCCATCATCGCAGTCTTGCCCTCATTTCATGATATCAAGTAAACTACCATCACCCGTTCGAGTAGTTCTGAGGGTCAGCTTTCTCCGGTGGCTTGCAGTTTGCTTTTCGTTTTAAATCATCTGTATTTTTTTAGCATTTTCGTCTTTTGCCAATTTTGTGGGAATGGGCATTCAGTTAGCAATGCAACTTGCGATTCCAGTGCTTGTGGGTCGAAAATTGACTTCAGACCTACAACGAAAACGATCATAAATTTCGACTTGTAGAGAGTTTATAAGCTGTATTTGCCATATTTTTGTATGCCATTGCCAGAGATGATGATACACTATGATCACATTGGTTGTGGATGAACGTAAAACGGATAATATTACATGCTCGGTTTATATGATTCAAAAACTCTGACAAAGGAGTCCGAGAATAATCAATTGTTACAAGATCAATATGAAGCCCTCCGACTAATAACTCAAAAACATGTATTAAGAGTAGTAAATGGAGATCGATCTCGACTAGCTAGTAGTTCATCGCTGAATCTTGTCCCCATTGGCTTGCTTGCTTACCGATCTTTTGTAAAGCTCTGATCACTTCTTCATTCGTTACGTTTCCCGTAACTGTGACCTTGTTCAGTTTTGTATCGATATCATAAGCTTCAATATCTGCTTGAAGAAAAATATCGAACCCAATTAAGCCAAGCTTACAAATAAGCACTTAGAGCATCCACAATGGTTGAACGTTTTCCAAAAAAGTGGGATTCACAAGCAAAAACAAACGTTTCAAGAGTTAAAACGAGGGTTTCTTTTTGGAAGCTTAGGTGGCCAAAAAACTCTTCAAAAAACTTAATTGTGAATGCTCTTGGATCGATTAGGACCGGTTAGAAACAAGACCAAAAAGGGTTAGAGCCCATAAAAGTTTATGTGGAACCGTTCCTGATCTTAGTCGTTACTCCTTACCTTTTGTCGATGTTATGAAACGGAAAAACAGAAACTCTGAAATTTACAATTGGATGAAATGGAAAGATGAGTTGATGTTACCTTCAAATTTCTTGATTGTCTTTAAGATCTTCTTGATGCATTCTTCACAGTGTAAACCAACCTTCAATTCTACCACCTATTTCAAGAAAAGAAAAAAAACATTTGTAATTATATGGTTTTAAAATGCAGAAATGTGTGGTACAAAAACTCACATTCGCCATTCAAGAAGTTGTAGTGAAATATGTGAAACAAAGAGAGGATATTTAAAGGGGGTAAAAGTGGAGAATTCGATTCTCACCCTCTGGATGCCATTTTCATTTCACTTTTATGTTGACATCATGGGAATGGGACAACTTAGACATTACCCACCGTACACTTGGGGTGGGTTGGGGTTGGGGTTGGGGTGGGTTTGAGCCGATTTCAACCTCAACTTGTTTTGGGTTGAGCTTGGTTCGCGGAAAAAATAAATAATACGGGTCAAAACTTTGAAAAGCTCGTGTGTTAATTCTGACTTGTTTAAAGCTTGAATTTAAGCTCGATTCACATAGTTTGGGTTTGTATAAGTTTTGAGTCTTGATTTTATTCATGAATTATTGTAAGTTCAAAGATTGTAACATTTCATATAACCTTACAAATAAGTGATACCCAAATGTTGCACTTAAAAGTTTTTTTTTTTGAAAAAAAATTTAACACCCGGATTTTTGTACGTATATTTTGGGGTTTTTAATGCATCTTTAACTTTAAAATAAACCTTAATCGATACCATGAAGTAGTTAAGCTTGGTGTTAAAAAGATAAGAAAATTCATTTTTGGGCAGCTTTTCTTCACACAGTGAAAGTACCCTTGACGTCAGTGAAGGTGGGCAGAAAGTTATCTTATGGCATTTCTTCACGCCAATGAAGCGGGGCAGATCTGCACCCCTTTAAAAATAATATGAAAATATATTATTGTAATAAGAAAAAATAAATATACGATGCTACGATAAGAAAATTTGTAAAATATGTTACTATTTCGTAAATTTAAATCTATAGAAAATTTTATCGAATCAAAATCAATAATTAATTTGGCTTAATGACATATCAAAATTTTATGTAGTAATCGGGTAAGTTTTTTTTTCCCTAAACAAAAGTTTAATAGACCCTTAAATACATCATTTAAAGTATGTTTTTTGAGGTAGCGTTTGATACACAGACAAAATAAGATATGATGACAAGAGAGTAGGACAACCCAACCTAGACAAAACAAGAGTCTATTTAGTGTTTGGTATGACTAAGACTTGATAGGACATGACTAGATAAGTTGCCCTTATTATTATTATTATTTTTTTGATGATTTTATATATCATATATAATAGTTATAAATGACACAAATAAAATATATATTTAAATCATTTAATTTATAAGCATTTTTAGTTTTTTATACAATTTTCATATACATAAGTAATAATACGAAATTTTAATGAATAATCTGAAATAATTGATCAGTGGTGATCGGTGGTCAACAATGGTAGTGGTGGTAGCAATAGGCGGTGGTTGTGGAGGTGGTTGTAGTGAAGGGAGAGGTGGAAGTGGCTGACGATGGTTGGCAGTAATTGGTGGAGGTGGAGGTGGAGGTGGTCGATGATGGTAGTGGTGGTGGCGACGGGCGGTGATGAACATTAAAACAAATACCATGTAGGTTTATATATCAAATGAGGGTAGATCAATAACTTTTTAGTTTATGTCTTAGAGCTTGTTTGTTAGCAACTTAATGAGCTTAATGAGACTCACAACTTATTCAGTCAGTTATATATGACTGTTTGGTAGTGACTTAATGATATAGAAAGTGGCTTATTCAGTAAGATTTCAAGGGGGAGTTTTATGCAGAAAGCAAAGTTTTTTCCAAACCAGTCTCTCTCATTAAAAAACACGTTCCTTCCATCTATGAAAAAACTCTCTCAAATAAAAACCTTCTAAATCTATACAGACAGATTAATCTACACAACCAACTTTATCCATACAGAACTTAATGGAAAACCAACCAAACATCCCCTTACTCTTGTCTCATACAAAAAAATATTTTTTGTCCCATCTTGTCCCAGTTATATGTTGTGTCAAACGTGGAACAGTGAATTTTTGTTAATTCTTTTATCATGTCAAATATGATAAAGTGAGTTTTGTCCCATCCCGTTCTGTCATGTATCAAACGTAACCTAAAAAACAATCGAAACAAAGTAGGTTTCCTCTCGATGCAATTTGTTTTTTTTTTTAATTATCCCTATGTTATATGAGTTAATTTCGTTTAAAAAAATTAGAGAAGTAACAACAAATCATACATGTACACGTGGCAAACAGCCAATTGTAATGGCCTGTATCCTTCCTCGATGCTCCCCAAATTCATAATCACCTTTTTCACCCCTTTCCCCAACTCTTTCTCTCCATCAATTATTTCAGAAAAATCCAAAGTAGCAGAAGAAACCAATAATGGAATCATAAAGTTACAAAAATGGGAAATGCACTAAGAATCGCTCATGGCCTATGTTGTTCCAAGCCACCACCCACCACCACCACCACAGGAGGCGGCGCCGGTGATCAAGAACTTGGCCACCACGGCGTTTCTACATCCACCGTCGGTGTCTCCGCCCTTGCCCAACACCTCTATCACTTTGAAATCACCTCCCAGGTACTTACTTCTTCACTCACTCTACTTTCAACAACAAAACATCCATCACTTCCATCTGTCACTTTTTCCACCATAATTTCATTTTCCAAAAAAAAAAAAAAATACATTTTCGTTTCTAGGTTCCTGGAGGTCTGAGTAAGCATGTGACTTCATCAAAGAAAGCTCAGTCCAACTGGTAAATTTTCCAACTTTTTTATTTATTTTTCAAGAATCAAACTCCTCCATAAAATTCTAAAGTATTAGACTTTTGGAAAACTAAAATTGAATTTGCAATTTCCCTTGGTTTTTTTGACACCCCCTTGAAAAATGAACTGATGAAGGTATAAGAAACTAGCAAAGGCATGGAGGGAATCAAAACCCCCACCCAAGACACCTGAAGAGGCTTCCAGGCTTGTAATCCACACCCTGCACAAACACCAAACAGCTGATCTTGAGGTTCTTTCTCTTTTCTCTCAAATTTCACTTTAACCCAACTTGTTTCAGGTCTTAACACCAATGGGTCTGAAAAGCTAACCCACCTAATGCCACATTGGTCAAAAAGGGTTCACATTCACCACTAGGTCAGCCACGTGGGGGGTTCTATTCAATCACAGACCCTTTGAGCAGTAACTTGTGTAAAGACTTGTAATTTGGTGTTCTATTATCTTTTTGAAGGACTTTTCAGCACTAGATATACAACTAACTTATGTAAAAAGACATCTAAATTGGGTGTTGTATTTCTCTTTTTGAAGGGATTATTGTCATTTTACGGTCTCCCTCTTCCTCATTCGCTGGTTGAACTCACCGCTGGCGACGCCCCACCACTTGCCGACGGGCTTAATTTTGAGTTACACACACTTCCTGTAAGAATAACTCCCTCCTAGACTTGTACTTAACACTCACACTTCCTACAAAACTCGCTTTCTTAGTAGATTTTGCAAATTCACTTGATATAAAAAGGTGGATGCAAGGGCAGTAGCAGATGGGGATACTGTAACGGTCTATGTTAGTACCTCAGATTCTCGGGAGTCGTCGCGTGTTCCCCAATCGGTACAAGTGGCAGCGGTAGAACGCAATGAAGCACGTGCCCAAAGGAACTACACCAAAGCTGATGCATTGCACAAGCAAATCACAGATGCGGGATATCGGTAACTAGTCATGTGTATACAATACAAATCTAGTTTTAACTTTGATAGCAACCTTTACGGAATCATATAACTTGTTGACACAGGGTGCTACATATTAATAATGAGGACATTCTAGCACGGAAGTACCGCATTAGACTAAGGTATTTCAAATAGATTTGTGTCCCATATAGGTATATCTGGTTTCTATTTTCCAGATTACGCTTTTGTCTGCTGGATATTTATTCGTTCATGCTCTTTACTTCCGTGCCAATGCCATAATATTAACCTCTAAACAGCATACTAAGGTCATGTTTTGGCAACCATAAGCTAGCTTAAATTGAGCTTATTAAAAAAATCCCCGTTTGGTTAAGGTATAAACTAGCCTTTTGAAACGCTACTTCAAATAGCGGTTCAATAAGCTGGAGGAGATTTTTTCCACTTTTTTCCAATTATGCTCCTTATATTTTTCCAATCTAAGCTTATTAGCTGGTTTTAACCAATCATGACTAATTTATTAGCTAACTTAATAGTCAACAACTAGCTTATCAACTAGTTTGGCAAACATAGGCTTAAATACTAGGGGATTAATAATTACAGTGTCGATAAACACATCCTAGGCTATGCTAGGCATTTCATGAGGTTTCTCTAATTGGTGTCATCATGTGTAAATGGAAACAGGGGAATAGATGCGCCGGAAAGCTCAATGCCTTACGGGAAAGAGGCGAAGGAGGAGCTGGTAAAGATAATTGGTGGGAAGTGTTTGAAAATTTTGATCTTTGATGAAGATCAGTATGGCCGTTCTGTTGGTGATATCTACTGTAATGGCATCTTTGTACAGGTAATGTGGTTGCCGTAATGATGTCATGCACCTACGTATATAATGTAACTAATGTGGAAACTCGATTGCGCAGGAATTAATGTTAAAGAAAGGACTTGCATGGCACTACACTGCCTATGACAAACGGCCGGAATTTGAGAAGGTAAATTACATCTTATTGTTTATGTGATTGTGGCAAGAACAATCAGCTTTTGTATCTTTCTGAAAACTGCTGCATTGGTTTGATATCAGTGGGAGAAAGATGCCAGAGCCAAGAGACTTGGGTTGTGGGCTTCATCAAATCCTGAAATGCCATGGGAATGGAGGAAGAATCGTCGTGAACACAGATAGCTGCCAAGCAACTCCCTGCAACACTCTCAAACTGATGATGCTAGTTCCTAGTCTGTTTCCAGGCCACCGTCAACTTGGACACATAGGATAAACAAGGCTTTGGACCTTCAAATCTGTCTTTTGTAACACAATTAGCATGGTGAATGAGATTAAACTCAGTAAAAGGGATGTAAAAACAAGTATCTCGTAATTGAACTGTTAAAAATATTTTCCCATGAATCACGTTGTTTGTTGCTCCATCGAGGCTTTTTAGCTTTTTCTTCTCTGTTTCTTGACATTAGTATTCATAGCTGTTTGGTCACAGGCTCAAAGTCCAATATGGAAATGAATTCAAATAACAAATTTAAATGTAACCAAATATGAATAAAAACAGAATAGCTTTTAACGTTGCTATTGAACATGAATAATTAAAGGATTTTGAAGGGTAAAGTTTCACAAACAGCAAAATATCATATTTTTAATAGAGTTTTTGAAACTTAAGACCACTTGAAAATGGATTCAAAACAACCATATATTAAAATATAAAGACTTAAACATATTTCATAAGAGGAAATAGTAATAACTTACAGATGGAGCAGCAAAGAATATGAATATGCTCAAAAAACACACAAGGGCTAGTCCTTACAATTTCAAAGCTCAAATCTAAATCGCATTTACACAAAATTTATCTTAACTGGCATCTCTATGTATAGAGGATGGAACAGGTGGTTCCAAAGTTGCATCATTACCTCTTGAAGAAGAACCTTCTTCCACCATTGACAGCTGCCTGATCGGGCTCTGGTATTCCTTGGCAAACCTGCTAGGACTTGGGCTAGATCGGAAACTTGAGTGTTCCCCTTCTCGAGGCAAAGGTGGCATAGCCTCTGTTTTTTTGTCAAACTTATCCTCCACAATATCATAAAAGTTTCCGGTGCGGACCTCCTGAGCAAGGGAACACCAACAGCAGCATAGCCATAATGCACAATCGGTAACAGCGGGGTTGCCACAACAGAAATTAGATGGGGGCAAATTGAATCTCTTCCGCATCTGAATCCTCCAAAAGCCACCATAAAGTAAACCAAATACACAGAGAAATATCCCTGTAATGCCCAATGCCTCCCGTACGGTCTCATTGTCAATATTGATGGCAGCCAAATTAAAAATCCAAAATGGTGCCAAACAGAAGAGAAGAAATGTTGCGATATGGACATACATGTTTCCAAACCCGAGTCTCTCCATATTCCACCCGAAAACACAAAAACCACAAAACAATGACAGATATGCTGAAGAGATATCCTCCCAAAAGTCAAATATACCTCCACTCCATTTTGGACTAGTTTCCCTAGTTTTTGCCTCATCTTTTGATGCAAATGTGAATCTCCTTTCAAATGATTCAACTCTTTTTTGGCTTGGCTCACTACTACTCTCATGATTATCTTTTTTTAGTTGGGCTTCTTCATCTGAAGCGATATCATAGTCCTTCCCGAGGGGGCTAACAACAGTGTAAACACCAGCAACTGCAGGGGCACCAATTGCCACAGAAATAGTTAATGCGACCCCAATTGCCGGCCTCTCTGATCTCTTGTATCCTACATTGAGACCACATAAAGCATATTGTGCAAAACAATTAATGTTAAGCAGCAAAATAACTACCAGCATGTGTGCCCATTCATGAGGTTTATAACTTCCATTTTTGCAATATACTTTTCTCAGCTTGGAAATATCTTCTGATCTCCATCGCAAGAGCAGTACAAGGTGATAAAGCCGATGAGGGTGTTGGTACAAACACATTAGTGTAAATAGTGCATTGAGGATCTGATTGTTGACTTCGAACCAAGCATTTCTCTCTGATTTTTTTGGAAGGGCATGGTTCAACATACCCGTCATAACAAGGAAGAGGATCGCTCCAGAGACAGCAACACAAATAATCCAGACCAAGAGCACCATATTCATTGGATTCTTTATCCATTCTTTAGCCATGTTTCGAAGGGACCCCCAATCAATTTTCCTAGAGAAGGCCTTACAGAAGCTTCCTCGAATGGTATGATCAGTGGAGGAAGGGATGCTGAGTGAGAACACATCCCTCTCCTTGGCAAGCCGCTGGAATTTTATAGATGGGGAGTCTAGCTTACCAAATCCAAAAAAGCTCGACATTTTGTCATTCGGAGTATTATGACTACCATCAACTTGATTTTGGTTATCCTCGTCACTAAGAAGTCCCTTCGGAGGGGTTTTTATGTGTAGAGTAACAAAGGTCTTGGCTCTATATCCATTAGATTTTTCATCTTCAACTCCGCCTTTATCACTTGATATCATTATATAGTGATCTCAATATTTTGACCTTTAATTGAAATGCTGAAACGTGGATTGCCCTACAGTTGATATCCAAGTTTCTAACGTATAAAGATCAACTGTGGCAGCACCCTGCACATGCAAAGACAGGAAAGAGACACATGATCCCGAATCATTGTACATCCAAAGAAAATGAACAGATAATAGTACTACTCAATGAACTGAAAGTTAAAATTGGTAACCATCTTGAATTAAATCGAGTACCTATAAATTTTAAATACCTTCATTACATATAAATGTTACATGACTTCCAAAAATCTCATCTCCCAATTTTCATACGTATTCAACTCAAACTAATACCGAACGCCACCCCATTTTGTCCAGCAATTTGCAATTGCCTGATTTGAAACAATAAGTGTATTTTTTTTTCCTTCTTTGCACGTGTAAATATGAATATATAGGTCTATTCATCAAGTTCCAGACGAAGAAAAAGGACAACTGCATTATAATTTACAACTTATAACAAAAAGAAACACAATCAGACAAATACTCATATTGAATTTGTAGCAAACCTCATAATGAAGCACGAACTCAAAAATAGTTTGGACCGATCTATAATACACCGAAATTTCTTCACCATTTACTTACCATGCCTAAAATTACAAGCTTCAATAGATCGAACAACCAAAACCTAAAGCTCAATACGCTAGACAAGTTATACTGTTCTGAAACTTAAGTTGAAACCAATCCAAATACTTAAAACAATTTCAAGTCATCCAAATGCCTAATAACACATGCACATAACGTAAACTGAGCAACAATATCTAGTAAAACCTAGCTAGTAAATCGTCACATGATGAACTTTAACGAACTCCATACCTCAAATCAAAAAATTCATCTGTCTAACATGAAAAAACTAGCAGTTAACGACGCATGAACAAATTCTAAAAATCTACAACTCATAAGAACGATTCAAAAGCTTTTTTAGGAAGAAAAGAAGGTACCTGTAGGAGAAGATTACTTGTGGTTCATGCTTTCACCTTGATAATACCTTTGACCAAGGGAAAAATGGTAACTTATACGAAATGATGATCGCAGAGTTGAAGAAAAAACGAAGAACGGGTTTATTGACTATATATAATATTATTCTTTGTGTACGCTTCGAGAAGTCCTCCCAATGGCTGGCAGCCCAGCTGAGCTGACCTGACCAAGAGTAACAGTTTGTTTGAATATTGTTTCTTACAAAACTGGCCCTCTTAGATTGTTGTATTGACAAGTGTATCCTCAAAATTGGCATATATGACATATAGATCCCTTCATATTTGGAGTGTTTAAGTTTTTTTTTTTTTTTTCATTGTGACAATAACTTATCTACAATTAGCCGGTTTAGTTTTAATGATATGCTATTTCACATTTGCATGAGGACCATACTTTGCAAAATATACATACACATACAATCTTATCTTTAAAATTATATATATAAATAGCATAATCATTTACTAACCTAATAAATCGTATAAAGTTACAAATTAACTTTCATGTGTTGTTTCACAATGTAGTTTCGTATTTGAAGCGTTCAGAATTATTTTGTGTGTGAAAAAACAGTGTTGAATGTTTCATATATGAAACAATACTATATAGACACTGCATTTTCATATGTGTTATTTCATATATGAAACAACACATGGAAATTCACGATACATATGTATGACATTTTGTACATCACATAAGTGTTGAAATTCACGATACAAATTATGCAACATATATAACTTATCACATCAAGACATAAAGTCGAGTTAATATACCACTTTGTTGGCATTTGGTTATCTCTTGATGATTCCATTTAGAGACAAGCTATTTGATGAGAGTAGTGTTGGCAAAAAAAAAATCATATCAATGGTTCCATCAGTATCTTAATCGTTCATGTTTTAGGGCTTGACCGTCACATTCCACGATTGCCCTTCCTTTCTCTCCTCATCAAATCTAATGTGTGTCTCTCCTCAAATATGTTGCTCATCTCGTTTGCTCGTTGCCGATTGTCATCTCCTCTGCTCATCGATTTAGGTTGTTGGTCGTCATCTCTTGTCACCTTGGCTCCTTATCCATTGCAAATACAAATAAAGTTAGTAATTACTTGTTTCACGTTCCATAATTTCATAAAAAGATGCAATATTCACCATCAATTACTCATGAATTACGATTAATAACCCCATGTTATTGCCGAAGAACAAGAAGATTTCGAGGGAGGCAAGGAAGACGGCATAAAGGAAAAGTCGTAGGGTTTTCAAGACATTGAATACATGGTTGATTAATTTATGTGATTGAGTTATTTATCATTTATTGTTAAATGTTTCAAATTAATAAGGAAATTATTATGTTAAACTTAATTGTTATGTTTTTGTAGGGGCAGGTTCAAATAAGAAGGCTAAATATCGTAAAAGTGTAAGAAAATAAGATTAATTGAAGGTTCATACATGAATTCGTTGGGAAAAAAATGAAAAAAAAAATCTATCTACAAATACATATGTGAACCGATATTACGTATTATTTATATACATTCACGTAAGCATCTTCAAATGGAATTTTTCAAGAATTCACATATGAACCTTCATTTCTTACCTTATCAAGATATTTAGTCTTCTTATTTGAATCACCCCCTGTTTTTGTATGTAACAAACATATATCCTAGATCTTCAAAATATCATTTTTCAAACTTGTCATGAATAATTAATATTAATATTTTGATTATCGAATTCAACATATACATTGTTATGTCAAACAAAATATCCCAAATTATGGACGAGATGTACAAATTGTTCTCATTCAATCAATAAATGATATCAAAATTATGCATCAATCATTTATATGATACAAATTATGTCACCAATTTTCTTGGCCTCAAAGATTGTGTATAAAATTGAGATATAATTAATGAATCTTTAAATTGACATCACAAATTCAAGAGAACATAAGCACAATATTAACAAGCCTATGATGAGGCCTCATACAAGTCAATAAAAATGCAACAATGAATTAACAAATCAAGTGAACACATGTGTTTGGAAAAATGGGACTCAAGTTCAAGTAAGATCATCCTCCTCCATCTCCTTGGCCTTCAGCATGTCCTTAACTCTTAACAAAAGGGTGGTCTTCCATGCATCCTGTGTTCACATTAGAATATGTAAACCAATTCACAAACTAATCACTTTCATGTAACCAAATCAAACCGACCCAGTAAATACCACAGTTTGGGGTAGAGAGACTATTGTGAAGACCCCATTATCAAAAGAAACAAGCGGCCAATCTACATGAGAGTGTTTGCAAATAAGCAACTTGTACAGTAAAGCAAAAATGCAATCAGGGACAGATGTGGGAGAAATGCGTTAAACAAGGAAACATAGAAACACAAAGCGCAATACTGACAACTACTAGTACAGAACGAAAAGACTAGTGTACAATAAAACATGTCAAACAAGTGGAAACTAATCAACTACCATGTGCTTTGCTTAAATGATATTTACCAAAACGACACAGTTCATCCCGTTCAGAATAGGGTGCGGGAGTGGGATGTATACAGACATGTCCTGTACCCCAAAGGGTAGAGTCTGTAAAGTGTTTAGCATAAACGATATTTCTCTACCCTAATTTATCATACTTCGTGTCATAAATCAATCATAATTAGCAACATCGGTTGATGTAAGAACCACGTATCATATTCTCTTTTCATTTCCTACAACTGAAATTGTGTATGTGATTATCGATCGAACACATATACATGGGCCACAACATAACCCACAATGTCTTAAATTCAAAGATGAAACTTGGAACTTTATAATAGAATGATTACAGAAATCTTACCAGCTTAGTTATGCTATCAAACTCCTTGATTGCATCAGTAAACTTTTCAACATCCTCTTCGTCAATCGAAGCAGCCAAATCCTGCCATGGATAACAAAAATCCCCATCATTATGCAACGGTCCAAGACTGCAAGTGCTAGAAGTGAATATATAAGGCTTCCAATTTTGTCCAAGAAATAATGCTTTAAGCATGTTATCATAAAGAAGGGTTAATGGAGCCAGGGATCCCAATGTGTTGACATGAAAAGAATAATCAAATAAAAACAAGTATATGAAAAACAGCACCACTATAAATCTTCAATTTAAATGGTCTGAAAAGGTCATATACAAATTTAACTCATGGTGGGGCATATGGTAAACATTTCAGCAAAACCCCCAACATACATCCATATGTCTGCATGAACAAGTTTCTAATTCATCTACATTCACATAACCATCAAACTTAAGCAATCAACCAAAGGGCCATTGGTCTGGCGGTACCTAGTAACCGCCATCTTATTGGAGATCAAGGGTTCAAGTCTCGCCAAAGATGAGAAGTGTGTGCAGAGTATTTGTTATATATAAATATTATACATTAAAAAAACAATCAAAATTGAGATCATATGAGAACCTCCATGGTAGCAACTTCAACAATAAAGAGAAAGCTATGTGAAAAAGGAATTAGATACAAAATTATTGCCAATGTTTTTATGATGCTACATACCGCCAGCAGCCTGTATTCACGTGATCCTGCAAAAGTTGGGTCCAGGTCCTATGGGAGCAAAAACACATTCAGGTGATGTCTCTAAACATGAAGGTACAAAAATAAAAATAAAAATTGCTCATCAGGATCCACTGCTTGACCTGATATTTGTCCAATGCGTTTGTAATTGCCACAACATCACCTTTACAGAGTTGGCAAATGCCAGCATTGAGTAGATGCCCTTTAACTCCATACTTAAGCAGATTATTGTTGACTGAGTGTCTCGCTATCTCTTCAAAGATCTCAATTGCTTTCTGATATCTGACAGACATTTTTTGGATGGTGTCAGTATAACATAATATGTTCATTAAATAAGTGGACATGAGATCATATGGGCTTAAGATTGTAATATATAGATGGTTAAAGCAATCGTACTGTTCCATTTCAGCAGCAAATTGTGCAATTTTCAGCTTGCACTGATTTGCAGAACTGCTCACTTCTTCACCTTGAAAGAGATCAGATGCTTTATCATAGTAAACCATAGCTTGCTCCAAGTTTTGTTCTTGTTCATATAACTCAGCAATTTCCTGCAAAAGAAGGAAATCACAGCCCACACAACTTATGATTTGCACACTTCAGTCTATGCAATGATCTGGATGCAACCAGGGACGTGGCGGATGGTGATCCAAAGTGAGATATGGAACAAACCCCAAAATTTTTGGGCCCAATTATACATGTTTTAGCCATAACTCAGTTATATATGTTTTAACCGGTAATCCAACTATATATGTGTAACAGGGTTTCCAAAAAGATTGGAACGACGATGGGTGCAACCACAAGAGCACCCTCACTATAAGACTGTAAATTGTTATACCTAACTGTTAAGATTCATTTTGTTAGTCCTAAAAGCACGCACAAATTTATAGCTGCATTATCTAATGTTTACTAGTTAATTTTGGTCTAAGGAAATATCATAATGTGTTTTCTTCCAAGTTCCAGCCTCGAAGAAATTTCCTGTATAAGCTGAGAACTTTGGGAACTGTTGCCTTTATGGGATATTTAACATGTGAGAGGTTAAAATTTAGTGAAATACCTCTGTTCTCATTTCAAGTTTCATGACATAATGACATTGGCAATTGGCATCAAGATATTTTTTTACTTTTATGAGTATCTGATGCAACGTAAGCAACAATGTTGTCCTATCACTCGTGGGTTTCAATTTATTCCACTTCATGTTCGTTGGATTCAACGGAGAGCTAAGATAAAATTTCATTATTTGATACTGTAAGCAGCTCATATTCTAATGAAAGATGAAGTGAACAAGCCTATGGTTGAAACTTGACAAAGGAACAAGGAGTAGAATTTTGAAAGAAATTAATCTATCAACCACCACAATAAGACTTCTATCTCAGAGACAAAGAGATCCAGGAGTTGTACCTTGCAGTACTTCGCCGACATGCTGAGTCTCCCAATTTCCATGAACAAATTTAAAGCTTGCTCTAGGCATGATATGCACTCTGCAAAGTATCCCATAATGTGGAGACAAACTTCTTTAAATTGAATGATGAGGGATAAATTAAAACGTGCATTGGACTTAGGAGGGAAAAGAACCAAAAATTTCGTTTGACTACATGCATTTACAAAAAAGATCTTGTTTGCTGGGACATGGTCAATTTCTACTATCTTTTCATGAGCATAAGAAAATCATATATGGAAGTTGAAAAGATGGGCACCTGTACTGTTTGTTTTCTTATAGCAATGACCTGCATCAGCATAAGCATTAGCAGCTTCATGTTTGCTATCCAACTGTAAACAAGAAGCAATTATCAACATAGGATTCTAGTTAAATGCATGAGGTTGCTGCTTACCGAGGTCAAGCACTTACCTTCAAATAGCAATCAGCCAATTTGATGTATACTGCCCCAGCTTGATCCCCTGGGAAAAATGTGTTAGATTAACAAAGAATACTGCTCATAAGTCGTAACTATGGCCAATTCAACAAAGCCTCAAGTTGTATGTCCACATGCCATCAAATTATCAAGCAACCAAGTTTAAGGTCTAAAGTTTTACCCCCCCCACAACATACTCCCGCCAAATAACCTACACATAATTGAAAATCAATATGGAATTTGTCGCAAGTTTGACAAAACATCAATATATTTGCAGTACTTGTTTTAAATTTTGATGCGGTCCAAAATTTTTCTCTAAAAGCTTAACACCTATATCAATTTTGAAGCTGAAAAGAAACACATTTGACATTATGAATTAAAACGGAGCAGTTTTGGTGGAACAAAGGGACTAAATGAACATTCTATTGAAGAAAATAGACCTTGTAAACTTCTCAAGAAAATGAGAGAATTTAATCAAACAGTAACACTTCATCGTCCCTGTTCCATTGAACAATTTTCCACATGATTTTTGAAATCACAACTCACAGAACAAACACATTATAAAATAGAAAACGAACATCAAGGATGCCAATGCATCACATTGAAAACCTTAATTCGAAAACGTCAACATCAAATCAATGAAAATTAGATCCTACAAACCTCAATGAGCATAAACAATTCAGATATATTATAATATACAACAGAAATTTCCAAAAAAAAAATCAAACAAAGTCAATCAAACCGTTCCAATTAGATTGTTTGTAGGTGAGGTGATTGATGACATACATGATTTTCCGATTTTATAAAAATTGGCAGCTTTTTCATATAAATCGGCGGCATCTTCATGCTTGGAACCAAAGATTGTCCAGCCGTTAAGCTTCTTCTCTGCTTGCTTCTCGAATTCTTGACCTTTCGCTATTTGATCAGACATCCTCTTCGTCTTTCTGTTCCCTGGAAGAAACAGGGGATGGGTGGGAATAGAAAAGCGTAAAATGAGGGTGTAAATTCGTAGTTTTGATTTACCAGACAAGTCTCTTTTTAATAGATTTTCACCTTTTCCCCTTCAACTATTTAGATTTGACAAAAATAGCCATCACCAAATTTTTGGTAAGATGAGGATTTAGACCATCCACCGG
Organism: Arctium minus; assembly: GCA_954870635.1. NCBI lineage: Eukaryota > Viridiplantae > Streptophyta > Magnoliopsida > Asterales > Asteraceae > Arctium > Arctium minus. The sequence continues at coordinate 153,313,365 of OX941081.1, forward strand.
AGAAACCATAAAATTCCCCAAAATTTCTTTAAAATAGAGAACCAAAAGTCAAAATTTTAAAAAAAATTACATTTATCTCTAATAAATTCTTTATTTTTGGAGGATGAAATATTGATTATAATATTAAAAAATTCCATTCATCTATTAAAATATTATTTCTCTCTCTATATATCTATTTTCAAAGTTTTCTATTGGTCCTTTAGAGCATCCACAGTGTACGTGTTTTGCACCGAGCTTTTTCATAGCTTTTTTCTTACACATTATTGCCACATCAACAACTTAAAAACGTCCACTATGTGAAAAACCTCACCCAAGCTTTTTCATTACGTTTTTAAACTATTCAGGGTCCCACTATTTTTACTTTATATCATTTTTATTCTTATTTATAAAAATAAATACATTAAAATTCATACAAATACATATTTATTTAAATTTAAAAATATGTATAACCGAAAATAAAAATTGGGTCATTAAGAAATCTGTTAGAATTGTATAAATATGCCAAATTTGAGATATTATTTTAAAAATATATAATATAATTACTTTCATTATGTATTTATTTATATTATTTATTTAATAATTATATTTACATAAGATTACTTTAAATATATTAATAAATAAAACTGATTAAATACGAAACTTTTATAAAGTTCTATAAAGTTAAAACTGATTAAATACGAAAAAGCTACGAAAAAGCAGGTCGTGCAGTTACGAACTATGACGAAAAACCTCAATTGAAAAATCTCTCCACTATGTGAAAAATCTCAAAAGGAGGTTTTTGCTTTTTGAAAAACCTCCCAAAAACCTCACGAAAAACCTCCCAACGAGCACATTGTGGATGCTCTTAATTTGCTAATCATTTTTTGGGTAATCTCCATATTTTGAGGAAAAACTCTTCTCTCTCATACTTTCTCCATTTTAGAGATAGTTTTGGGGAAACTGTTGTAGCAAAACATTACCTCAAAATCTCTATTTTCTCCAAAATGGAGAAGCTGTTGGAGATGCTCTAAGTGTATTTTTTTTAAGGTTATACGATGAAGGGTCAAGTTCAGGAGAAAACTCTAAATAAATGGAAAACCGAAAAACCACGAAAAAAACGAATGAAAAAGTATATGAATATGGATGTCAAATTAACGAGAAAAATATGATCGTTTATTTGGTGTAATTTATTTCGCTCGAATTTTGTTCCTTTTCGTATTTTTCGAATAAAAAATGGAGGTTTTTTTAATTTAAAAAATGTTGTTGTAACCGCCTGTTTAATCATATCCATCGGATTATATAATCTAACGGTTGATAAAGTGTTTTTTAGTTTTTCATTTATTTGAGGTTTTCCCTTGAATTTCCGTCATACGATGAAAACATATGTTTTTTTTAAGTGAGACCATAATTTTTTTAAGATGAAACTATAAACTTTAAAACTTTTAGAGATTTTATATGAAAATATTTTAAATAAAACCTCATGCAAGGTGAAGATGATGATTGAGAATAAGTTAAGATTTTCATCCTTCAAAACTTTAATATTTAAATTTACTTCTTTTTTTTTTTCATTTTATACTCATATCATATGAATCACTTAATTAATTATTAGCTAAAATACATTGAAAAAATATGTATTTTTTTAATATAAATTACACCGTTCAAAAGGTCTCGTCAATACCTTTAATATGAGCATAATACTGAATATTTTTAACGTTAAAACAAATAAAAAAGGACATACATGTACGATAAATGCAATATTGTTAGGATCAAGCGCTTACCACTACGCCAAAAGCAATTGCTGATGGAGAAGGCACAACTTTATTTCCTTATAGCGTAGCAGTCAGCGCCACATTTCGATTTAGAAAGATGTTGGTCAATGACTCAACACCCCCCCCCCCACAGCATCTGCCAGCACTAACAAAATCTTCGCTAGAAGTCAATAGTTGCACAGCATGCCTTTGGCATTTAAATGCACTCCATGGGATTCGAACCCGTGACCTGCTCTGATACCACATGTAGACCCCAAATAATCAACAATTCATGATCAAATAACGAGAACAGGATAAGATTGGGAGATAATAGCTTTTATTCACCTTGAATTGAAGAACATAACACAAACCTAGAGTTTCTCTCTCTAGAAGATACGACACTCTCAATTCGGCTACATTGTGGAATGAATGACTTAACCTAATGATTAAGCAAAATTAAACTATATATACCCTCCCAACTCCCTTGTTCTAACCTAAAGCTCAAGTCCATTTACACAATAAGCCCAATTACAATCTAAAGCCCAATTACAAATATTAATTGTAGACCCTTTACAAAACTTTCCAAACTTGGACATTTTATGTCCTAACAAATATTTAATCATCATTGAATGTTTGTCTTTGTTTCTTCTTGAATTTTTCTAATAAAAAATAGTATGAATAATAAGATATTTTTTTAATAAAATTTAACGTGAATACACATTTTTATTAGCGTCATTTTGGTTAACGTTAACTTGTTTATACTAATGTAATATTGTTAATATAATAACATGTTAACCAACTCTTTAGAGTTATTATACGTATATTTGACCTCTCTGTAGACTTTAAGGTTATTTGTTTAGAGTTAATTTGGGTTAATTTTTAGACTTTATTTTTTTTTAATTAGAGACCAACTTTGTTGGTTAATTTGTTTATATTGTGGTATGAAGAATCGATTACGTGAAAACAAGAACACACAGAATTACGGGAACAATTCTTATTATAACAAAGAAAATAACTCAAAACTCTGTTGCAATCGTTCCTCACTTCTCGATACCATAAACTCGATATCTAGACCTCTATTTATATTCGATGTATGTATGTGGATAACCACATCTAGGACTTTGAGTTCTATAATAATACCAACTTGTATTAAATAGATAGATATTATCCTCACACCTCATTGTGTAAGACTTATCTCGAAGCCCTTTAATCTCGGAAATTACTAACATTTACCCCCTTAATTTCCGAATGGAAATTGAGAGATCTTCCATACCAAGAAGCTTGCGCATTTCGCCAAACTTGGTCTTAGCAAGTGCCTTTGTCAAAATGTCAGCTCGTTGTTCATTCCCGCTAATGTGTTCCACCACGATCTCTTTCTCCTCAACTCGTTCACGAATGTAGTGATGGAGAGATTTTATATGTTTGCTTCGTCCATGAAAAACTGGATTTTTAACCAATGCAATTGCGGATGTGTTATCTACTTTAATCGTCACCGCTCGAACCTTTGACCCGGTTAACTCTCCAAGTAATTCACGTAGCCAGATTGCTTGACAACTCGCTGAACTTGCAGCCATATATTCCGCTTCACACGAAGATAATGCTACCGTTTCTTGCTTTTGCGAGCACCAAGTAATAGGTGATTTTCCTAGGTAGAAAATATGCCCGGTTGTGCTCCTCCCGTCGTCCAGGTCTATGTTGTGACTACTGTCACTATATCCAACCAACTTCATGGGTTCTTTACGAGCATACTTTATTCCATAACCCAAAGTTCCTTTTACGTACCTTAGGATATGTTTGATTGCCGCCATATGAGACTTCTTTGGAGTTTGCATGTACCGACTTGTAATGCCAACCGCATACGAGAGATCGGGTCTTGTTTGTAACAAGTATCTTAGTCTACCCACTAGACTTCGATATTCTGTTGCATCAGTATCTTCTTCTTTATCATCTTTTGAGAAGTTTGCATTTGCATCCATATGAGTCAATGTGGGATTGCAAATGATCATTCCTGCATCTTTGAGTACTTTATTGGCATAGCCTTCTTGTGTGATGATAATGTCATTCTTTTGTTGATACACTTCAATGCCCAAGTAGTATCTTAGTATACCTAAGTCGGTCATATCGAAATTTTCTGCCATTGCTTGCTTAAATTTAGATATGATGGCTGTATTTGATCCCGTAACAACCAAGTCATCGACGTAAACTCCGACAAGTATTAAGTCAGCTCCTATGCATCTTCGGTACACTGCTTATTCTTGCACACACCTCTGGAATTTCATATTCTTTAGGATTCCATCCAACTTTATGTTTCATGTGCGTGGTGCTTGTCGTAACCCATACAAGGCCTTTACTAGCTTGTACACGTAGTCTTCTTTCCCTTTCTTCACAAAACCATCCGGTTGGTGAACGAATACCTCTTCTTGGAGTTCACCATGTAAAAAAATAGATTTCACATCTAAATGGTGTAACTCCCATCCTTTTGAAGCTGCGAGGGCAATAAGAATCCGAACAGTTTCAATACGAGCAACCGGTGCAAATACTTCATCAAAATCAACACCAGATTGTTGTAAATATCCTTTGGCTACGAGCCTTGCTTTGTACTTGTTCACAGTGCCACTCGCGTCTCTTTTTACCTTGAAAACCCATTTTAATCCTATGATGGTTGAGTTGCATGGTTGAGCGACTAACTTCCACGTACCATTTTTCTCGATTGCGGCAATTTCTTCTTCCATTGCTTTTACCCACTTTGGATTATCCTTGGCTTCAAGATAGTTCGATGGCTCATCTTCACTGAAGGACAATAATAGCTCGTGATTTTCAGCATAAAAATTTACCTCAAAGTCATCATACCTCCTTGGTAAGTGAACGTTTCGGGACGATCTTCGCAGCTGAGGTGGTTCAACTTGTTCAACTTCCACTTCAGATTCAACGTGTGTTTGTTGAGGTGTTTCATCCTCATTGTTATTTGTAATAGATTCTTGTACATTCTCTTCTTCACCTTGATCTGCTTCATTCGCTACCTGTCCCTCCCCGGTGTCAAACAGATTTTGCAGTGAACCCAAAACATACCAGGTTTTAATGTTGATTCGGGTCCTATATTCCAATTCCAATTCGAGCTTTCATCAAAGATCACGTCCCGGGAAACTATTATTTTGCGAGTGAGCAGATCATATAGACGGTAAGCTTTAGATCCGGATTCAGACCCGAAATACACCATCTTCTTGGAGCGATCATCAAGTTTCTTTAAGTGTGTACCAATGACTTTCGTGTAGGCAACAGATCCGAATATCCTTAGATGCTCGATATTTGGTCTACGATGATAGAAGCATTCATATGGGGTTGTTTCGTGAAGTGATTTCGTCGGAATTCGATTTATAATGTACGTTGCATGTTGAACTGCCTCCCCCCAGAAATAGTTGGGAACCTGCTTGGTTTTTAACATACTTCGTACCATTTCGAGTAGAGTACGGTTCTGTCTTTCGACTACCCCATTTTGTTGTGGTGAATATGGTGCTGTAAGATGTCTCACTATCCCATTATCTTCACACATATTCTCGAAATTCCGTGACGTAAACTCACCGCCTCTATCGGTCCGGAACACTTTTACTTTGTTTCAGGTTTCATTCTCTACCCTTTCTTTGAACTTCTTAAAGTAGGATATAACTTTGCTCTTTTCCTGCATGAGATAACACCACATAAATCGTGAAAAGTCATCGATTAGAACAAAGATGTACTTACTCCCGACAATCGTGGACGATGCTATTGGTCCACATAGGTCTCCATGGATAAGTTCTAGAACATTGTTAGCACGATATGTTGTCTTCTTTGGGAATGGTCTTCGAGAATGTTTCCCAACTAAGCATGACTCGCATAGTTGATTGTTCTCTGCGATGTTTGGCATGCCGATAACAAGATCTTTCTTTGACATCGTTTTGATCGTATCAAAGTTTGCATGTCCTACTCTTGCATGCCACAACCACCCTTGGTCATGAAGTTGAGTATGTAGACACACTGGCTTCCCTACTGAAATCTTTGTCTTGTAGAGTCTGTTCAAAGATCTTTTCACCTTGAACAAGAGGGTATTTCGGCTATCATGAAGGAACAAGTAGTCACCTTTCATCGACACTACACATCCCCCTTCTGTTGCTTGTCCCAAACTAATAATGTTTGCTTTGAGACTTGGGATATAACAAATGTCCGTGAGTAATTTTTGACTACCCCCTTCTCCTTCAAAAAGTATGGACCCTTTGCCTTGTATTTCAACAAAAGAGTCATCACCGAATTTAACTCTCCCTCCTATCCTTCTGTTGATTTCCGTAAAAAACGAAAGGTTACCTGTCATGTGGTTGCTTGCCCCATTATCTAAGTACCATAGATCGTTATCTTGCGATTCATATCTATGCGGTATAACAGCTTCCTCGTTTAGAAGGACTGTCTCATAGAGCGTTTTGATCATAAATAGTTGTGGATCATGTTCATCGATTTCAGCACATGCGCTTCAGGTTGTTTATTCTTTCGCTCTCGATCCGGACACGTAGATGCAAAGTGACCATACTTGTCACATCTATAGCATTGTATTTTAGATCGATCTTTGCCCTTTCCTTTCGTTTTGTCGGTCTCATTCTTTGAAGGGCGGTTTTGCTGTTGAGACCAGCTGGTGGTTTGGCGGCTTCCACAACCTCGTACCGAACCTCCACCTCGATCGCCCCTGTTTAAGTCTGATCCACGAGTAGATGGTTCTGACTTGGTGAACAAGAGTTTGTCCTGCTCGACATTAGCTTCATCGTCACGAATCCGCTCTTCTTATGCTTTTAACCGGCCAACAACGTCCTCAAATCCCACAGTCTTGAGATCTAAAATCTGTTCGATAGAGGCCACAATATGGATAAACCTCCTCGGTAGACTCGTAAGAAATTTCTTGACTAGTTTCTTTTCGTCTAGGGTTCTCCTAGTGAAGATGATTTCGATGCAATTCCTGACAATTGACTTGCGTATTCATCAATCGTACCTGTTTCTTTCATCTTCATATTATCGAATTCGGCTATGAGCGTTTGCAGGCGCGCTTCCTAGATGGCGAGTCTTTATTGCTTCCCAGATTTCCTTTGCCGTACCCATCATGCCGACTTGCAAGATCAGGTCTTCGGGGATTGCTTGAAACAAAACAGCGGTTGCTATGTTGTTTTTCTTTGCATCTGTTGATCCTGGGTCAACAACGTCCCATACTTGATGTACGTTGAAAATTACCTTCATTCGAATAGGCCACACAGTGTAGTTTGTGGTGTTGAGCATCGGAAAATTCAATGATAGGGGAGATCCATCTTTAGCGCTTCCCGTTCCCGTTCGAACTTCACCTTCCGGCATGCTGGCTCTGATACCAAATGTGGTATGAAGAACCGATTACGTGAAAACAAGAACACTTAGAGTTACGGGAACAATTCTTATTATAACAAAGAAAATAACTCAAAACTCTGTTACAATCGTTCCTCACTTCTCGATACCATAAACTCGATATCTAGACCTCTATTTATATTCGATGTATGTATGTGGATAACCACATCTAGGACTTTGAGTTCTATAATAATACCAACTTGTATTAAATAGATAGATATTATCCTCACACCTCATTGTGTAAGACTTATCTCGAAGCCCTTTAATCTCGGAAATTACTAACATATATTTGGGGTTAATTCTTTGGACTTTATGGTTAACTTGTTTATATTTGAGATTAATATATTGTATCTCGAATAGATTATGTAGACCACCAAGTAGAAAACTGACATGCACTAACGATCGATTGGTTTTAAAGTTTTAAGATATAAATTTTTGAAATGAAATAGTGTACCAATATTTTAATAACTTAAATACCTAATGTATATTTAATGGACCCAAAATAGTCAAAAACAGAGTTTGTGTAATAATTTTTAGAAAGTTTATCATTTTGTGATACCACTGTAAAAAAATCATGTATCAACCATTGACATGAGTAATAATAATATGGGAAAATGGCACAAATAACTTTTTTAACCAACTAAATTTACCTCTTAGTCATTTTTCTTCGATTTTTTCAAAAAAATCACCACTTCTACAAGTAACTATTTCTTAACTTGCGAAGAGTTTATTTTTTTATTTAAAAAATGGATGTGAATATGTTGGGTATGCATCGACATTATATTTCATGAGAGCATCTCCAACAGCATTGCTAAAATTTCTCTAAAATATAGAATAAAAAGTCAAAATCTCTAAAAACATTTTCTTTCAACTCCAACAGCTTTTCTATTTTAGAGTATCAATCATTATTTATATTATTAAAATATTTAATAATCCAACAAATTTTTTTGTAGGAAATCAATAAAATAATATTTTTCTCTCTCCTATTAAGAGGGTCCTTCTCCCTAATTTTGATGAAAAATCATTAAAATAATATTTTCTTTCTCTTATTTATATATTATAGAGAATTCTCAATATTTAGAGATTTTTTTGATAATTCTTTATTTTAGCAAACCATATAGCAAAGCTGTTGGAGAAGAATAACAAAGTAAAAAACAATTTTTTCTATTTTAGCAATGCTGTTTGCAGATCACCATAAATATACACGGGAATGTGGTCCACAAGTGCCCACTAATTTGTGAATATAAAAATGGCAACTAATATGTATGCATGTATTCTCCGCAAGTGCATGTGTGCTTCGTAAAATCTTGTTTCTCTTGTCTTTTGACAATGCAGGTTCTATTCTATAGTTATTTACTTGGATCATGGAGTCACTGTTCTTAGGCCACAAAGCAAACCAAAAGAATCCAGCCCATTTCACACTGATGTAGGGTTTAGGAAGATAAGATGTACACAGTTACCCCTTGGATGATAGAGGCTGTTTCTGTGGAGGCTCCTACTTGCGGGGAAAAAAGCTTTATGCAAAACAGGTTTTGGAAAAAGAACCGGATTCTTACGCTACCGTGAAAGTGTGTCAAAAAACAAGACATCATGTTTAGAAGAATTGATGAAGAGCAAGTAAACAGACTATAGAAGCATAAGGAGAAGTTCGAACCTCACCCTGCTCTTTACCACTCCAACCCCTCCCCCGACCACATTAACCCCAAATCTTTACGTAAAATCAATTGTACTAATCTTGCATCTCCACAAACTCCTATAGGAGTTCATGCCTTCTAAAATATCTTAGGTCACAAAGTCGATGTTAATTTTCTGGTGTCTATGACGACGTAGTTTAGCGTGTTAAGGTCTTTTTTATGTTCTTTTTGGGAGGGGAGGGGGTTGATGTAGGGTTTGGGTTGTCGTTTATCACACCTTACCAACGGCTAATCGACCCCATACCTGACGTACCCAAACCCACCTATCCCTCCTCATATATGCTTAATTATTAATACAACCCACTCCTTTTGGAGGCATCTAGACAATCACACAAACAATTTGCAACGATTCCATTCTAGGATTGTATAACATAATAAGCAATGTCGTATAGTTCCCATTACAATAGGAATATGTGGAGTTGTGACTTGTGAGTCCAATTCCAAGCTCATATGGTTCTGGGCTCTTGTACTTTACATGAAGATTTTAGTTAAAAGATGTATGACTTTCATAGCCAAACCGCTACAGAACTTCAATTAATTAAGCTACATGTAACGTTTCTATAGTACTTGGCATGAGAAGTCATACGAAAATCCCTACATCCTTTATCTCACGAACATAAGTTTAATATATATATATATATATATATATATATATATACTAGGCAAGATGTTAGCCGTCCTTAGACGACCCTCTGCTCACGGGTCCTATAAAATGTAATGTTATGATTGGATACTAAATTTATGAATGCAAATAATTGGATTTGAAACCTGTTATAGATGTTTATATTATTGTTAACAAAAGGCATTGGGATGTAGGCTTTATCTACTTTTTGGCGAGAACATACTCTTAAGAGTAACAATTACTTTATTTCTTAACTCACATAACTTCAGCAGCATAACAATATATATATATATATATATATATCAAGTGTATTCTAAATAGACAAACAGTTACAGTAAAGTTTAATGACGATAACTACAAGGGTTGTGGCATATTGGTTAAGGCCATGGGGGATGTGGTGGAATATCCCATCTGTCCAGGGTTCGAATTCAGGCGTATACAACAATTGTGGCCACTGAGGTTTAATCAGGGCTAATGTCTTACGGTCATAATTTGCCAAGAGGTTAGTCTAGGCATAACCTAGGACACACTTTCAAAAAAAAGTTTAATGACGACTAAAGTGAATTTAGGTCCTCAAACTTTAGCTAAACCACCAGTATTAATAATGAAATAAAGCAGAACAGTAACAAACCAGAAATGCGGAAGTTTCAATTCAACACACTTGGGACATCTGGAAATAAGTTAAATTAAATATGAAAAACTAATAAAACCTTTCCTTTCTTCCTTACCTTAACCATCACAATTTAATTATCTTCACCTTAACCATCACAATTTAATTATCTTCATTACTTTTATTCAAACAAACCAAATTCTAAACAACTCCATCATCCACTGCTACTTACCGACCGACCTGAAGAAGAAGATAAGTTAGATACAACTGGCAAAACTCGTATCCCCCATACGTCCTCCAGCCATTGTTGCCTTCACGTTAGATCTAAATACTTTCGGGATGTACCTTAGAACAAAATTCGGGTAATAAACCATATGAAGAATAAAGAAACCGTTAAAAATGTCATCACCATGCAACGAAGAAGGTCCTGCTTTTTCGGCAATTTTCTATAGATAAACACCACATCACCAACACCAAGCCCATAATGTCCAAGCAAGAAAACTAAAAGGACACTCGATGTTAGGGGTGTTCATCGGTTGACATCCAATGAATGTGAGGGGAACCGAACCGATCCAATCATCCATTGGATGTTGGATTTTCCCAACCGATCCGATCCAATCATCCATTGGATGTTGGATTTTTCCAATCCAATGGATGATTGGATCGGTTCGGTTCCATCCAATGGATGTTCTTATTGGATATCCATTGGATCATACTGGATATCCATTGGATATTCTTATTGGATATCCATTGGATCGGATTAGATCCATCCGACATCCAATGGATGATCAAATCGGATCCATCCAACGATTTAATTTAATGCAGTGTTCTAATTAATTAATTTTAGTTCGTGTTAAAACCAACATAAGTGAGACTAAGAATTCAAAAACCAACACAAAACAAATTTAGATTTAAGCAAATTGCAAAAAAAAAAAATGGATGATAGTTGGATGTAAAACTGGATGGTAATCGGATGGTTAATTGGATGGGTAATTGTATGTTGGTCGGTTCGGTTCGGTCGGTTTTGGTCGGTTCTGGACTGCCATCCAAGAACCGACCGATCCAAATTGGATGTTGAGATTTTCAATCCGATCCGATCCAATTACAATTGGATATCCAATTATGGTCGGTCGGTTCTAATTGGATCGGTCGGTTCCTATTAGATCGGTTGAATTTCTGCACACCCCTACTCGATGTCCATAAAGCGACCACCAAGCCTGTTGGTTTTAAAACTACAATCCACAATTCTAGAAGGATCTTATATCATCTTACCCAAATTTTCTATACAATTATTTGAATTTAGATTTTAGAGACATGGTGTTCTGCCTCACAACACGTATAGCATGGTCTCACTCACTGTCTTAGAACTTATTAACCGCCTAAAAAGTATTAAATTTCGATCTTAGGCAGAAACTCATTATCATTGCTATTAAACCTTACATCTATGAGTTGTTTGGAAGTTTATTTATTTCTACTTCTTAGACTATTTTTAGTTATACGATATGTATTCGGAATCGGATGTATTGAAACTCTTTATTTTTTTGGACTACGGTAACTTTATCGTTAATTTTATAATGTATATTTAAATTTATAATTTTTGGATTGTAGGCATAAAGTGCGATAGAAACAAACTACATAAACCACACCGCAAGCAGTTTGCAGTTTGAGAACAATTTGGCTCCAAACCACACTGCGAACACATCTTAACAAAATATTAGTATTTTTTTCAAGTTTGATTTGGACTAAACTGCAACTTTTTTTTTTTTTCAAATATGAGCCAAGATCGCAAAATTTAGAACCTTTTAGCAAATAATGGTTTAAAATATAGTAAGCAAAAAATATTGGGGTTGTTTGTTTACCTCTTAATGGTTCCATTAAGAGGCAAACTCTGAATCGCTAAGAGATAAATCTTGTTTGACAAAAAAAAGAATTGTCTCTTAATGGTTCCAAAATCCTCTTAATGATTTTGTATCCTGACCCTCCCTTAACCATTAAGAGCCCTGATTTCATTATGAACAATTAGCAAACAACCATATTTCATTTTACACTATATCATAAAAACCTCTTAATCATTCAGACCACTTAATCATTCTGCACTAAACCATTCAACAACTGTCAAACAGCCCGTAAGTACCATATTGTAGTTAGGCCAAACCATCGGTTAAATATATAAATTTTATGATATAAAGTCACAAAAAATGCAATTTATAGAGTTTTAGGACTTTTAAAATTTGCCGGAAATTAATTAACTTAAATTGGTGTGCCCTAACTAAGAAAATCTGACTTCAAATATTAATTTTGTAATTTTCAGAAAGTTGTTTAAAATAAGGACGCTACGCTAATATGCGCACGGGTTGTTGTACCGGGTATCCACACATGACCCACCGCCATTTTAGAGGGTGTTTGGGATTGCTTATTTAAATGGCTTATTGACTTATTCTGTTTTGTTTCCGTTGATAAGTAGTTTTCAGTGTTTGGATGTAAGAAAAAAAAAACTGCTCATAGTTTCTCATCACCGGTGAAAAGAAGTTTTTAATAAGTTATTCTAATCTAACTTACAAAAAGCATCTCCAATAGCTTCTCCAAAATGGAGAACCAAAAGTCAAAATTACAACCATCTCCAACAGCTTCCCCATTTTGGAGATAAATCATTGATTAAAATATTTTATATATTTAATAAAATATTATTTCTCTTACCTAAACAATTCATTTCAAAATTTCTCATTGGTGAAATGTAATAAAAATTAATTTCTCTCTTGGTAATCATTTTGGGGATATCTCCAAATTTGGAGAAAAATGTATTCTCTCTCCTACTTTCTTCATTTTGGAGAAAGTTTTGGGGAAGCTGTTGGAGCTCATTTTACACAAAAAATCTCTATTTTCTTCATTTTTCTCAAAAATGGAGAATCTGTTGGAGATGCTCTAATTTATTAACTTATTTGAAACAACTTATGAGTTTTTTGGTTATATACTATATTTAATGTTATTTATTAACTTTCAATCGTTATCTTTAACCACTTTAACTTCCCTGAAATCACTCCTTATTTTAATCCCCTAAAATCACTCCACTGCATAATTAAATAAAAAATAAAAATCAAATTTTAAACATAAAAAATCTAAAATATAATTAAGAAAATCTAACAGAATATTTAGTATTTATTTAAAAAAACATTATATTATTAAATCTAAAATAATATACTATTATTAAACTTCTATACTATATTATAAAACACATATAAAAAACTATTAAAAACAATTGTTAAAGGTTAATGTACTGTTATTTAATGCTAATTACTTAAAATCTTTTAAAACAACCATTATTAATTTTCAATCGTTATCTCTAACCACTTTAACTCACCTAAAATCATTCTCTGCATAATTAAATACAGGATAAAAATCAAAATTAAAATATAAAAAATCTAAAATATAATTAAGAAAATATAACAAAATATTTAATGTTTATTTAAAAAAAATATATTATTAAATCTAAAATAAATTAGATTATTATTAAACTATTGAAAAAACTTTTAAAAACAAGTTTTTATGCAAGTACTGTTTATTGATACACATTATCTAATATTCAAGATTACAAATAATGATGTATGAGTACAAATTTCTAAACTTTTATGTTTGAATTCATAACTAACTAATAAACATAATCAAAACAGGATAAACAACTCAATTCAAATATAAAAAATTTAAAATATATAAGATAATCATTGAATTCTAACAAAATACTTAATTTTTTTAATATAAAAATCATTATATTATTAAGCCTAAAATAAACAAATTTATAAAAAAAATCATTATCACTCTCTCAAAATCATCAAAAATCGTACCGTAAATCAACAAAAAATAAAAGGAAACATTAAAATCATGATGTACCTAGATGAATTGTGCGAATACAATTATATTGTATATATATATATATATATATATATATATAAAATGAAAGTCATACACATACCAAATTGATGGGTGTTAGAAACCTGCAGTAGTAATATGTATCTTGTGCTTTGATACTTGTAAATTAAGAGATTTTTAAAATATTGCATAAAATGATGGTACCTTGTGCCTAATAATTTGTATTTAAGAGTTTTTTATCCGTGCTTTATAATATAGTATATATATATATATGTATATATATATATATTTACATAAGGTATTAAATGATACTCCATTATTAATATTGTTGTTTTATTGTTTGTCGATTTAATACTGTTATTTAGAATTAAAATTTATAATTAAAATGGTAATCCATGTTTGTGGATCTGCAGGTTCTAGGTGGACAAATAAACGTTAGAATGAGGGAAATCATGGTGATTGCTATTAGGACTGAAAGTCCTAGTGTGTTGAAAGTTGTATAACACATTTATAAGGGGTTGATTTGTAATATGTTCAAAGTCTTTGTAAATGGGCTTTGAGGCCCATTAGGCATTACACGCCTACTATTTAAATGTTTCCTAAACCTAGTTTTAGGTTAGAAAGAAGAATTATTGTTGGAATTCTAGTCGTAAGGTTTACATTCCCTTATCAGAAATTATATCTGTAAACCTAAATCTTTATGATTATCAATCATATGACTAGCAGTTGTGGTTTATTAATTGTTCTTCATTGATTACTATTGTTGTTGATTGCACTGTATCTGGGATCTACAATTGGTATCAGAACATAATCGAATAAATTTTCATTCGATACGATCAAAAGGTTTGTCTAAAACCCATCTCTTTATCGACTTATGTTTATCGATTTGGGTTTATACGGTGCGTCTTTGTTCAACGAAATCGAAAGTTTGGTTATGTGTTTTTAGTTGTTATTTAGGCTAATTCAATCTTGGTTTGTGATTGCTAAACAAAATTGTTTTTGATTAATTTTGATTTAAAAAAAAAAGGTTTGATTCGGTTGAAATCTGGGTTTACTCGCCGTCTTCAAGATCCATCGCACTCGTGGCCCACACCATTTGATTCGAACACAATTAAACCTCAATTTCTGAATTCCTGCAAAATTATCGGTTAGGTTTTTGCTTTAATTTTGGAATTTGGATTTTTTTTTTGTTTTTTTATAAACAGAAAGTGTGTCGAGAGAGAAAATTGTTGAGGGTGAGATAGTTGAATTTTTTGGAGGAATTTTGTGAGACCTGAGTTTTTTTGGACGAAAAATTTTAACCCATACCGAGTTTCTAAGTTTTCGATCGTTTTTCGAAAAGTTTTCGGTTGGTTCGTTTGTGATCGTGGGTTGACCGTTTGAGTTTTAATCTGGTAAGGAGTGATCAGGGAGTTTTAACGATCTTTTTGCATTAAATATTACTAACCGTTTCAAAGTTTTGTAGGTTGGCTCAACGAAGAAGACGATGAATAGTGTTTCCGTTAAGTGACGGTTAAATTTCTTACATTTTGGTCCTTTTCCGTTAAGTCTCCGTTAGTCTAGTTAGTTTGTTAGTTTGGTTAGTTTTATTTCATTTTTAGTCCATTTTTTCAGTTAGTGTCCAGTTAAGTCCGTTAGATTTTTCAAATTTTGCACTTCTAGTTCCTCTAGTTAGTAGTTTTAACTTATGTCACTTCTAGTCCTTCTTATTTAAGTTTAATTTTTTGTCACTTTTAGTCCTTGCAGTTTTAAGTTTTAGTTTGTGTCACTTTTAGTCCCTATACTTCATAGTTTCGATCGTTTGTCATCTTTGACCCCTAAGCTTTCAAGTTTCACACGTTGTCACTTTTGGTCCTTGTATATTGATTTTTTTTCATATTTTGTCAAGTTTAGTCCTTAGACTTCAAGTTTTTCAAGCAACAATGTCTCATCCAACTTATTCTGAGCTAGAAGAGAAAGTTTATTGTTTAGAAGCTAGAGTTGAAAGACTACTTGACAAGTATGATAATCAACGCATTGAAATTGCTGGCAACTTGTGCCAAATTTATAATCTAAAGGAAGAGTGTGCAAGTTTTTCAAAAGAATCAAAAGAGTTAAAGACTAAAGTAGATGATCTTACTTACATGCTTCGTATGTCAGAAAATGAGAAAATTGATATTGTGACTAAAAGTGTGGCTTATAAAAATGAAAATCAAAGGTTATCTACCCAGTTAAAGGATCTCTAACTGAAACTTTACAAAATTGGTCAATCTAAACAAACGATGCATCTGAATGCACCCAAAGAATTCAAATATTCAGAGACGGGTCTCAGTTACGATAACCCACATTATCTGAAAAAGGCCTTGACCAAAGTTCCCACGTTATATGCGTTCGAATTTTTTGGAATAGACAAAACCTACCCAGAGTACAAAATCAGATGGACCAAACCACTTGTTGATGAGGATCCGGAACTGGAAACTTTGAGAAGGAAAAATACTACCACGATGCAACTTCCTTTTGTTTATGACTCATTGAATGCGTCATACAACACTGAAAAACCCTGTTTTATGTCAAATGACTATTTTCAAAGCTATTCTCAGGCTGAACTTGATTCAAAAACGGTTGAAACTGAGGAATCAATGGACTTCAAAATCTATGTTCCATCTCTGATTTTAGAAAATAAAATTGTTCATCTAGAAGAGTCATTTGCACAGGAGAGGATCATTTTTCAAAAGGAAAAACAATAGTTATTATCCAAAATTGAGTGCCTCAATTCCGATAAAAAGGAAACTGGATCGAGGGAGGAAAAGGAATATCTTCAGACAGAGATAAATAAGCTTAATTCACAACTGTCTGCCTTGGCAGTAGATCTGATGAAAGAGCAACATCACAAAGTTGAGCTTCAAGCTAAGCTTGACTTACTCCAAGAGGAGAAGATTAATCTGTCAGAACATTCTTCTCCACCCTCAGATACCTCTTCCTGTAAAGCTTTTCTGGGTGATTCTTCACCAACTTCTTCTGATAAAGGAAAAGAGCCTCAGTTGGAGCGTTTAAAAAAGGATCATCTTTCTGATTTTCAAAATGCTTCCGCTAATGATCTGCTTCAAAGCACAAATCCTTCCAGTCTCCTCAATCCTTCAAGTGATATGGTTCCTTCTGATGAGGAAATGGAATTCTCAGCCTTTTTGAATTCTGAGGTGTGTCCAGACAGTCAGCTAGACCAATTTGATTTCGATCCTAAACTTCCAAGTCATGTTGGTTTTTTGGATTCAACTAGTGAGCCACCGGTCAAATTTTATAAAGGCGAATGTTCAACATATGTCTCTCAAAAGGTTTCTATGAACAAATCTTCAAAGAAAAAATCTAAAAGACGTTCACATAAACAAAGAAAGACTGGCACCTCTAACAAAAGACATACTTACTACTCCAATTCTTCTGATTATGAGCTTAATGATTCTTCAGATAATCATTTCTCCAGAAAAGTAAAGATGGTTTGGAGAAAGAAACCAACTACAGAAGACAGTGAAGGAAACAAGTCTCATGATTCTCCTGTAGTTGATACAAAGTCATCTATTTCTAAGACTGATTCACATACTTATGTTTATTCTACAGGAAAGTTAATCAGTCTAAACCGAGCAAAGATCTGTTGCACTCACTGTGGAAATAGTGACTTTGTGGATTCAAGGTATGTTAATAATTGGTATAGTACTTATAGCATCCCCAATCCTCAGTTTAATAGCTTAAAATCCAAGGCAACTAACCATCAAGGATCCATCACAACATGGATACCAAAACCAAAATCTTCTTAATCTGTTTTGCAGGAATGTCATGTGTGATTTAATTCAGATTATTCATGTCACATGACTACAATCAAGGGTTATGCCACTTTTGAGGGGGAGTACCATGTTGCTTATTTTTCATATCGACTTCTGAACACTTCAGTTCAGGACTCGTTCTTAAATGCTTTTGACTTCTGATTCTCTCAAATCAGAAATTTTACTTCAATGTTCTATATTGGAGAGTTAAAGGAGTGTTAAGGCTCATAAAGTTTCTATGGTCAATCCAGAACCGGATGAACCTACCTAAGAAACACATCCCATTCATAGATATCAGTGAGGGGTCTAGATTGGTAGATAAGTTCGGAGTGATTAAAAAAAATGGTGAGGATGTGACAGGACTTAAAAAGAATTATTGGTCCTTACCAAACCAATTCAGTTATCCGGGTTACCACATAATCTATTCATTCTCGTTCTTTGGATATGGATATTGAAACAGACATGAACCCAGTGTCGATAACTCGTGTCACCCCACCCAGCCACTCAAGTATCTCTCAAAAGATACTTGTTTCATATATGTATGGAGATTTAACACATAATCTATCTATTCCTCACTCGGAGGTCTTAGATATTGAAAAAGGAAGACATCAGCTCCGGTCTCCGAACTTCATATTCATCTCACCGTGTCTATTGATTTCTAACCTGCGTCCCAGGTTGAATCAATCTTTGAGCCTAATCGATTTGTGTTATACTTCTTTAACACACGCACGAATATTTGTGATTTCCCTTGCATATCTTTGTGATATTGCCAGAACAGTTTGAGAAGTAATTTTTAATATTTTACTTCGGTGATAACTGAAAGTCCTATCAGAGATACCCCATTGCCAACTCTGAAAATTGGTCACACAATTATTTTAATTGTTGTGATAACAGTTACTATTGTGTTTCTGTGTTAGCTGTTACCCTTGGTTACTGAATCGCTTTATCTGATATTTTGCTACTTTAGTCTTTGAAGATACATGATGTTCAGGATTATCCTAATCATCATGAGGGGGAGAATGTCACATAGTTCAAAGACACAGATTATCGTGTTGAAGGGGAGTTAGCAAAATTTGAGGGGGAGTAACAAAATTTTATTATCTGAGGTTGAAAAGCCTTTGGATTCAAATATTGCAGCTAAGCAGAAAAGATTTTATTGGTTCTTCTATCCCGTATCATGTGGTGTCTGCTACAAGTTTGTTCCTCCTACGAGCTGATTGAAACAAGTTCTTAAGCTGAAAGTTTATTTAACTCGCGGTTCAAAGACAGATTCTTTGTTTTAAACTGAAGGTGCACCGTGGAATGTCACGTAACTCGCACATTATCTTTCTTGTGTGCTGATCCGATGTGTTGAGTTTCTACAGTTGAAAGTTTCTCAATAGTGCATTCACTCGAGGCTATTGTACATTGAATCTGGTTACAAAGTTGAAACTATGAAGACAAAGATCTTTATTCAAGGGGGAGTTTTGAAAGACATGAAGACATGCAACACCAAAGTTCTTCAAAGATTCAAGAGGGAAAGAAGATCAAGCCTGAAGATTTCAAGATGATAAATGCCTTATTCAACTTTAGGGGGAGATTGTTATAGGGGTGTTCGCGGTCCGGTTTGAGCGGTTTAACCCCTCAAACCACAAACCAAACCGCTAGTGGCGGTTTGTTGATTTTTCAAACCAAGCGGTTTGACATCAAGTGTCCAGACCGGTCAAGTCGGACCACGATTTAGGTGGTTTGGTCGACCGGTTTAGGCGGTTTGGGCCTTTTAGTGGGCTTTAAAGTTTAAACATAAAGAACATGTAAAAATTTAAACTTTAAAGGTTCATTAGCTTAAGTTTATTTGAAATAAATAAAAGTCTACAACAATGTTAACAAAGTCCACAAAAGTTAACAAAATATCCCAAGACAAAACACAAAAAAAAAAGTAATATGCAAAGTGCAAATAAAATCCACGACGATTTAAAATTATCTTTGGGCCTTTTTTTATATATTTAAGTCTAAAGATAAATTGGATATTTGGGCTAAACAATAGATGATATAAAGATGTATATAAAAAAATAAAAAATAAAATATATATATATAGATATATTTGGCGGTCGGTTTGGTCCAAACCGCCCAAAAAAACCTCCAAACCGCAGACCAAACCGGACTGCCCGGTTTGGCGATTTTTCAGACCAGACCAGACCGCCAGACCGCCTAAACCGCCAAAAACGGTCCGGTTTGACTTGGTTTGACCGGTTTGAGCGGTCCAACGGTTTTTTTGAACACCCCTAGATTGTTAGGACTGAAAGTCCTAGTGCGTTGAAAGTTGTATAACACATTTATAAGGGGTTGATTTGTAATATGTTCAAAGTCTTTGTAAATGGGCTTTGAGGCCCATGTAACATCCGGAACTTCAAGTAAGTATAAGGTTTTTGTTAATCTTATGATTATGTGTCTATCAAAATAGGAATTTTATGCTTAACTGCTACTTCCATCTATATTGGTTACTTGTTGTTGATTTGGAAGTTTTAGATCAGTCTTCTTTTGGCAGTGAGTTACGCGACTTACGCCGCGGGTTGAAGTCGCGGCACAAGTCGCGTAAACCACTGGAATGCTTGCCTTTGGGGAACCACGCGACTTACGCCGCGGGTGGAAGTCGCGGTACTAGCCGCGTAACCCACTGGAGAGTTTACCCCTGGAGCAAGCGGGCGACTTATGTCGCGGGTGTAAGTCGCGGGGCGACCTGCTTTTCTTCAAAAACCCCATTTGGCCAATTTCTTCTCATTTCTAGAACAAAAATTAGATCTATAACGGGAGAAACTAGGGTTTGGGCGATTTTCTTCTCCTCTTAACCCTCTTAGCATTTACTGCAAAGCTTGGTTGGTGAAATCATTAAGTGGGCTTCCATCTACTTCAAGTCCTCAAGATTTCAAGTCTTCATCACCTTCATCCAACTTCCAGGGTTTTCCATTTTCTAGTTTTTTGGTATAAAACCTAGATTGTGAGTTTAGTAAACCTTTGTTAAAACTAGATGCACATCATATCTTTCTATTTCTCGTTATTTATCTCTATATGTTCAAGTACTTGGGTTTTCTCATAAAGATATGTTGGAAATGTGGTTTCATATGATATGCCATGTCTTACTCTAAATGTACAAGTATTTGGGGCTTTTCTCTTGAATATATGATAAGTGTACTTTGATATGATAAATGTACATATGTCTCGGTATTGAGATTGTTTCTAGTTGAAATCCCTTTGTGGTGATATATTTTATATGCATGATGAGCATGATTATCATTTGGGTCTCAAAATGGACTTATGTGATAGGATGGTAACATAGTACCCATGGTTGGTATCGAAATGTTTTGGTTGGAATATACCTCAAGACCTCCTATATAATATGTTGGACGAACCAAGTTAGTAGACACTAGGAGAATGTAGTCTTGGGCGCCACCATGATGGTATGTGCCTAGACCTCCGCCATTTGGGGTAATGCCATGGTTGTAGTCCTCGGATGTGTCGGGCCTTTCGGGTGTCTCTTGTTATAGGGCATCAAGGTATATCGACTCTTTGGGTGGAACTTGATTGCTGCTATAGGTCTCCCCTATTGACTCCACATTTATTGAATTGTGGTTAATTGCTGATAA
This sequence comes from Arctium minus, assembly GCA_954870635.1. NCBI lineage: Eukaryota > Viridiplantae > Streptophyta > Magnoliopsida > Asterales > Asteraceae > Arctium > Arctium minus. Next base: position 153,334,687 of record OX941081.1, read on the forward strand.
AAATTGTAACTGTTCATGCATGTTTATTATTGTCCAACTCACTAGGCTTTTTGGCCTAACACTTGTTTGGTGTCGATGTGTATCTCAGGTTCTAGCGGCGCCGATCCTTAGCAGGTTTAGTTGCTTTGGGGTGAGAGCTTGGGGATTTTGCACATGGACGCGTTATACTTTTGGATATGAACCGTTTGGGTTTATAGATAACAACCCTTTTGTAATATCTTTTCTAGTCGTAGAAATTAGATTAGTTGGTTGTTATTTATTGTCCATTAAATTACAATTGTAATTAAATAGGTTGTTTATACATTTCCCCATTTTTGGGAGGCTCTTGCTATGGCAATTTTAGTATACCTTATGTCCGTTTTTCGGATTTTTGTTATCCCTATTTTTAGGGTGTTACAAGTTGGTATCAGAGCTTTAGTTTAAGTGAACTAGGTATTGTTTTAGCATATCTAGACTTAAGCTTTAGACTTTATGACTTCACTGTCCACTTGGGGTAGGAATCCTAGGTGGGGAGAGCGTTAGGATTACGTAATTACTTTAATTGAAAGTTGTGATGATGGTGACAAGAATTCTTGTGTATGATTCGTTCATAATTCCACTTAGCTACTACTATTATGAATGCATTGTTACGTGAGCATGCTTGGTTTACTATTATTGTGATAATTGATGAAGGTATTAGTACGTACAAGGAGTTCAACTCGTTTAGTCTTTTCTCAATCTATTTCTCGTACGTGTATGGCAGATTGAGATGGTAAACACTCGAAGTAGGTTACCAAATACCCCAGAGGGACACTTGGAAGTGGAGTCTACCACTGATCGGCCTCCTGTGGGCGTAACTACCAAGGGACCTCCCATGCCCAATCTCTTGGGAGGAGGACCTGAGCACATTCCGCGCCGGAACCTCAACGCGGATAATGCCATCATGGAGGAAGTGACCATGGAGACCCGGATTCGGGATAGCATGATGTTGGCCATGAACTCCACCATGGCCCAACAACAAGAGTTCTTCATTAAACTCTTAGAAGATCGAGACGCCAGTAATCGACAACCGGAAACAATGGCGGAAAACATTGTTGTGGGGTCGGGTGGACCAAATGTGGTATCTGTAGAAGACCCATCTGATGATGGGAACAAGACGAAGACTAAGGGGTGCACCTACAAGGCGTTTCTGGGGTGCCACCCTAAAGAGTTTGCGGGTTCGGACAACCCGGTTGCATGTATGTACTTGCTCAAGGAAGTGGAAATGGCCTTTGAGTCCAGTGAGTGTGATCCCTCTCAACGGGCCAAGTTTGCTTCTCAGCTACTTCGGGGAGAGGCTTTGATTTGGTGGAATCTCACTAGATCCGCCCTCACTCCGGAAGTTCTGGCTAAGCTAACCTGTTCGGTGTTCAAGAAGAAAATCATGGATAAGTATTGTAGTGAGCGGTCATTGGACAAGCTGGAGCGGGAGTTCCGAAATCTGAAGAAGGGGACTCTGTCCATTGTCGAGTACTCCAGACTCTTTTTGGAGAAACTGAATTTGGTGGGACATGTGGTCCCCGATGAAAGGTCGAAGATTAAGGCCTATCAACAAGGTTTACCGGCCGGGATACGAATGGCGGTAAGAAATGCTAGGGGCTCGACCTTGCAAGAAGTCATTGAAGAGTCTTTGCTCATTGAGGATGACATCAATGCGGGGAAGGAGGAAAGAAGTCAGGCTGGTGAGAAACGGAAGTGGGAAGGTCCGTCTGGGCCCGTTCGTCAATCAAGACCCTTTGTAAGCGGGAGATCGAGTGATCATCGTCGTGAGAATCGGTGGTGCCACAAGTGCAAGTCAAAGCACTCGGGGCCATGTGCTCCAAGAACTTACTCCGGCCCAGCACGGTGTGCCAAGTGTGGTAAGAAGGACCACACAATGAGAGAGTGTCCCATCTGGGGGCCGGTGTGCTTTGAATGCAGAGAACCGGGGCACATGAAGAGGGATTGCCCAAGGCTAGTAGAAGGAATTGGTGGAAAGTCTGTGGGTTCGACGGCTAGAGTCGAGCAATCACCAAGGGCGCCAAGTCGAGCTTTCAGAATGACTACCGAGGAGGCGAAGGAGACCGCTGATGTTGTTTCGGGTACGTTCCTAGTAAACTCCTTGCCTGCTCGCGTTTTGTTTGATTCGGGTGCTACATGTTCATTTGTATCGGATGTTTTCTGTAAGCAATTCACCACTCCGGTTAGTGTCCTTCCCGATGCACTAGTAGTAGAAATAGCTAATGGTGACCAAGTAGTTATTCGAGACCGTTTTTGTAATTGCACTCTAGAGATCGATGGGAATTCTTTCGGAGTAGATTTACTACCTATGGCTATAGGAGGGTTCGATGTGGTCATAGGTATGGATTTGTTAGTGAGGCATAAGGCGGACATCTTTTGCTCCAAAAAGATGATCCAAGTGCCATTGCTGGAAAATTGTGTGGCTACCATTTATGGGGAGAAAGGAAAGAGGAATAATCCCATTATTTCATCTCTTAAGGCTCGCAAGTTTCTAGCGAAGGGTTACCCTTCGTATTTGGCTTATGTGGTGGACGCGAAGAAAGAGAAGAAGTCAGTAGAAGATGTAGAAGTGGTACAAGAATTTCCGGACGTCTTTCCGGAAGACTTACCCGGGTTGCCGCCGGAACGGCAAGTGGAGTTTCAGATTGACCTCACTCCGGGAGCGACTCCGATAGCCCGTGCTCCATATCGTTTGGCACCGACGGAAATGAAAGAGATGATGACGCAACTACAAGAGTTATTGGAGAATGGCTTCATCTGACCGAGTTCGTCACCTTGGGGAGCACCGATTTTGTTCGTGAAGAAGAAGGATGGATCCATGCGGATGTGTATCGACTACCGAGAGCTAAACAAAGTCACGGTGAAGAATAAGTATCCTTTACCTCGCATCGATGATCTTTTTGATCAACTACAAGGCGCGGGGTGTTTCTCGAAGATTGATCTTCGGTCCGGTTACCATCAAGTGAGAGTGAAGAAAGAAGATATTCCGAAGACGGCGTTCCGAACAATATACGGTCATTATGAATTCTTGGTGATGCCTTTCGGCTTAACCAACGCTCCAGCCGTATTCATGGATTTGATGAACCGTGTGTGTCGCCCATTCTTAGATAAATCCGTGATCGTCTTCATCGACGATATTTTAATATATTCAAAGGATGAGTCCGAGCATGGGAAACACTTACGGGAAGTATTAGAAGTTCTGCGAAGAGAGAAATTGTTTGCGAAATTCTCGAAGTGCGAAATCTGGCTCCAAGAGGTGTAATTCTTGGGGCATGTGGTATCAAAAGACGGAGTAAAGGTGGACCCGGAAAAGATCGAGGTGATGATGAGTTGGGAGCCTCCAACAAGTCCGACGGAGATTTGAAGTTTCTTGGGTTTGGCGGGCTACTACCGGCGTTTCATTCAAGATTTTTCCAAGATAGCTACACCGCTCACTTCTCTTACAAGGAAGAACGTCAAGTTTGTTTGGACCGATGCACAAGAGCAAGCCTTTCAAACTCTCAAGAGGAAATTGTGCGAAGCTCCGATCTTGTCGGTCCACAATATATCAAGTTCTTATAAAAAACAACAACATATACGATTACCAACCTGTTTGATTAATAATCAATGGATTACAAGGATTGGTGTTTGTTCGGTTTAAAGCTCGATGTTCTCTCTGATTTACACCGTTAGTGTGTGTGTGTATGTGATCTCTGATATATTCGTTAGCTTCTCTAACACACTAAAAACATCCACTTGCAAACAAAAACAATATTAAACTAAACTAATATCTAACTAATTAAATATCTAAATTAATATAATATCAAGATATTTAGGAACTAATATAAAATACTAAAAACAATACTTTGACATTTTATTACAAACGACATTAGACTTATATTAAGAGTTGACTTTCCGACATTAGCTTCAAATTGGATCTTCAGATTGGATGATCTTAAATCCAATAGATCTGTGCGCTAACAATCTCCCCCTTTGGATCAAGATTATTACTAAAAAAGATTTTAGCAATTCAGTCTTCTTTTTCATCTCAGAAGATGCAATCTCCTTCTCTGTCTTCCATATGTAATAATCTCCAGGTTTTAGCTCAGAATGCTTTAGCAAAGTATCTTCAAAGAAAATTTCTCTAAAATCAGCATGTCTTCAGAATACTTTGATCTATCGCATTACTTGGTTAGTTCTTCTCTTCTCCAATGTCTTTTGAAATGTAATGGACATTTCTTCAAGCTTTAGGTTCTCCCCCTTTTTGATGAATAGATAATCGACATCATCAAAACTGCTATGAAGAAATGTCTTCTCATTTGGAGCTACTGATCCGTCAATTCAAAAGATATTCATCCAGATCTTTGCAAATCTAGACAAAATAATCGTGTAACACCTGAATCAACAAATGAATCAGTTAAAATGTCTGTCAGTAACACTAAGTCACCGTGTGTAACGAATACACATTGGAAAGGAGCTTTTATTATGTTCACTCCCCCAGGGCTTCCATTCAATCATCGAAACACCACAAAGGTAATTTCTATAAACGTTATGACAAAGAAACAAATTCCTTGTGTGTTCGTGCATGTGATAGAAAGAATTAAGCACTTTGATGATTGCTTTTAAGGCTCAATATTGTGTAAACCACTGAGACAACAGTAAGTTAAACACAGACTCAATGTGCATGATTGAAGTGCGAAGGTGGGGCAGACTTCCTTCTTTTCAATATCCAGATTTTCCAAATGAAAATCAGATAGCAAATGTGCTGCGTCCCCTTTGAAAATGTGAAACACTTTCCTTTTGAGAAGAAAATGAGTAGTTGGTGAGGTTTGATCAAGAGTTGGCATGGGCTAGTTGCTTGTTTCAATAATGATCACCAAAGAATTGTGAAACATTAGAATTGTGGTTGCCCGACTCAGAAAAAGTTGGTGCAGAGTTCTGATATTCTTTTAACTCTGTTCTCACACCCTCTTTCTTTTAAACATTTACCTTGCTCTCTTTTTCTGTATACCTCATCACACAATCCACACTCATTTCTTTTCGACTTCTCACACTCAATCACTATGGATTAACTTCGTGGGTAGAAATCACTGGTTAAGGTGATTCCATAGAAGTTGTGTTAAGTCCTAGCACAATGAAATCATGTTTTTCCTATGATGCATATGATGCTCAATTTGGTTTAACTATTTCAGTTAAAGCTCAAATAGATCTTGAAAACATTTAAAAGCACACTTCCAATTCATGAAATCGATTTGAGATCCGGGAAGTGGTTTGAACATTTAAGAACAAGAACAATGTTTTCTATGATTGAAAGTTGTCCACTTTTCAACCATATATGAGATGAAGATAAGGAATGATACCTTTTGAGTGCAATCTTACATCTCATGAAGTTAAGCTTAAAGTCATAAAGATATGATCTTGTAAGCATCTCTCAAAAACTGCAAAAGTCTTATGTCATAGTCAAAGATAATTTATTCACTGAAAATGAAAATGACAAAAAGCAGTAAAACGATTAAAGTATGAGTTCTGATCAGAAATAATCAGAAGTCATATCCATACTCCTTTGATTTGAAAAGCTCCCCCTAAAATCATGCATTACAAATTTTTTATATAAAAGGTAAATGCAGAAATTTTATGAGCTCCCCCTCAAAATAACAATGATCATCTTTGGAGTTTCTTCTCACACTCCCCTTTTGATCATGAACAGACAGAAATGTACAGATATCTTGTGGAAATGAAGAAATGATGAAAATTTTCAATAAGAAACTTTAATAGGTAACTACCGATTAGGTCTTAAGATTTAGCATACCAAGATTAGAGACAAGAAAATTGAATCTCTTTTCATCTAAGGGTTTGGTAAACAAATCTGCAAGCTGATAATTAGTTTTTACAAAGTAAAGTTCAATTGTTCCTTTTTCGACATGATCTTTTATAAAGTGATACCTGACATCGATGTGTTTGGTCTTTGTATGCTGAACAGGATTAGCTGTTATCGCGATTGCGCTCTTCGAGTCACAGTATATCGGGATATGGTTGAAGTTAAAACCATAGTCTCGCAGTTGAGTTCTCATCCACAAGACCTGAGAACAACAGCTAGCAGCAGCTACATATTCTGCTTCGGCCGTTGAAGTTGAGACACATAATTATTTCTTCGATGTCCAACTGACGAGTTTATCACCGATGAACTGTATATGACCTGACATGCTCTTCCTGTCTAACATACAACCAGCGTGATCTGCATCTATATATGCTGTTAGTTCAAAACTAGTATCTTTAGGATACCACAGACCAAGATCTGCATTCCCCTTCATATACCTAAAAATGCGCTTAACTGTAGACACATGGGATTCTTTGGGATTGGCCTCATATCTAGCACATAAGCATGTTGAAAACATTATATCTGGCCTACTGGAAGTAAGATACATTAAAGAACCTATCATTCCTCTGTAAGTCCTAACATCAACAGTCTTTCCAGAAGGATCGTTGCCAATCTTAGTACCTGCTGCCATTGGGGTACCAATCGGTTTAGAATTTTCCATTTTGAACTTCCGAAGAATATCAAGAATGTATTTTGATTGATTGATAAAAATCCCCGATGAAAATTGTTTGACTTGTAATCCGAGAAAGAAATTCATCTCTCCCATCATATTCATCTGAAATCTTGACACCATAAGGTTTGAAAAATTCTTACAGTACTTAGGATTTGTAGAGCCAAAAATAATATCATCCACATAGATTTGAATAAGAATGATATCGGCTTTCTTCTTTTTAATGAACAAAGTGGTATCTACCGTACCTTTTGTAAAACCAGACTTGACTAAAAATTGAGATAAAACATCATACCAGGCGCGAGGAGCTTGTTTCAGTCCATAGAGTGCTTTGTCGAGAATGTAGACATGATTCGGTTTCTCTTGATTGACAAAGCCTTCTGGCTGCGAGACGTAGACTTCTTCCTTTAGAATGCCATTCAGAAAGGCGGTCTTCACGTCCATTTGAAAGACAGTGAAGTTCTTGTGAGCAGCGTAGGCTAGAAACATTCGAATTGCCTCTAAACGCGCCACAGGAGCATAAGTCTCGTCGTAGTCTATTCCTTCCTCTTGCCTATATCCCTTGGCTACAACTCTTTCTTTGTTTCCGATAACGGTACCATCTTCATCTTTCTTGATCTTGAAAAACCATTTCGTACCTATAATGGTTTTACCTTGAGGTTTGGGTACGAGTCTCCAGACTTTAAGTGCGTCGAACTGATTCAGCTCTTCTTGCATTGCAGTCACCCAGTCTGAATCGGCAAGAGCCTCTGATACACGAGTAGGATCGATCTTGCTCAGAAAGGATTCATGCATACACATATTCATTGACGCTGACCTAGTTTGCACCGTTTTAGTTGGATCGCCAATGATCTGGCTTATCGGGTTCTCTTTGGTCCATTTATGTTAATGAGGTAGTGGATTATATGAATATATATATATCAATATTATCATCTATGAATCCACTGGTACCTTCTTCAGGTTGTTCAGGAGGAATTATGGTTGCAGTTGAAGTAGTAGGTGCAGAAGTCTCAGCAGGTACAGCTTGGTCCGACTGTAGATTAGTCTGTACAGAACATCCTACTGATACAGCAACTTCTGTCTCTTCATTATTTGTCACAGCTTCAACTGTTGGAGTCGGAATTTGAACTAGAATTTCTTGCTGAATCGAGGAGTTGGATTCAGTAGAGATATCTGAACTGGTTGGATGAGTAGTCATTGAGTCTTCCATCCTGTCAACCACAACAGATTTCTTCAAATTAGATCCAAGAAATTCATCATAAAACAATTCAAATAATAAATCTAAATCAGATAAATGATTAGTATACGTTGATGCTTCATCTTTTTTGATCGCTTGAGGCGCAGGTTCTGGACTGATTTGCCCAGAAGCTAGTACTCCGGTTATCACAGGTTCTGAACTGTGTTGTTCAGAAGCCATTTCTTCATCAAACGTAACGTTGACGCTTTCAATAACTGTCTTTGACTTCTTCAGATATACACGATATGCAGTTGATATAGATGAATAACCAATGAAGTTGCCTTCGTCCGCCTTGGCACTAAACTTGTTCAGACTCTTTCTATCGTTTAGAACAAAACACTTACACCCAAATATATGGAAATATTTGATTGTCGGTGTTCGGTTGTTGATTAACACATAAGGAGTCTTCTTGAATCTGCGGTGTATCATGGAGCGATTCTGAGTGTAGCACGCAGTCGATATAGCTTCAGCCCACAAAAATAGAGGTAAGTCAGATTGACTTAGTATAGTACGAGCAGCCTCGACTAGCGTTCGATTTCTTCTTTCGACCACTCCATTCTGTTGAGGCGTACGAGCAGCAGAGTATTGATGTGATATCCCGACCGATTCGAGATATTCTTGAACTGTTTTGTTCTTGAACTCTGTGCCGTTGTCTGTTCTTAGAAGCTTGACCGGTTTCTGCAGATTTACCTGGGCCGTCTTCAGGAATGTAATGAGAACATCTGGTGTCTCATCTTTTGAACGTAGAAATTTGACCCAAGTGTATCGCGAGTAATCGTCCACGATAACTAGTATGTACTTCTTTCTGCCTAGACTTTGCGTTCGCATCAGACCGCATAAGTCCATATGCAACAACTCTAATGGAGAGCTTGTACTCGATTCAGACTTTGGTTTATGTGGATCTCTCTTCATCTTTCCCTTTTCACATGTTGCACAAAGGTGTTCTTTTTCATACTTCAGCTCTGGAAGTCCTTTTACTAACTTTCCACTGACCAGCTTGTTGATGTACCTAAAGTTGAGGTGAGAGAGTCGTCGATGCCATAGCCAACTTTGTTGCATCGAGGCTTTAGAGAGTAGACAAACCAGCTTGTCAGTCTGGATGTTTGACCAATTGATTGTGTAGAGGTCGGACTTTCGAGTGCCAACCAAGAGTTAGTTGCCTTCTTCAGTGCGAACAGAACACCTCTTGGCTTTGAAATTGACCTCTAAGCCTTTGTCACAGAACTGGCCTATACTGAACAGGTTGTGTCCTAAGCCTTCAACATAGCTCACCTTCTTGATCGTGACTTTGTCATGTACCATATCACCATAACCCAATATTGGTGAAAACCGATCATTGCCGAATCTAACTGTTCCGCAATACTTCTCTGTAAAGTTGGTCAACATACCTTTTTGTCCAGTCATATGCTTGGAACATCCGCTATCCAAGTACCACATATGACGGATCTGCACAAAAGAAATTACGAAACAAGAGATTTAGTTATCCATAAAACAAAATTGGAGTAAAGACTTTTGAGCATTGAAGTGCGGGTCTTGAACTGTTGTATTCAAGAGCCATTGTTCTTTGAGGTACGAGTCCTAGACTGTTTTGTCTAGAAGTCATACTGTTGGGAATTACAGAATTGCACAAGTATGGTTAATGCTGTTAGCACAACATGATTACTACTGCTAGTAGATTTAATACTGCTTGACAAGTTAGTACTGCTACTTCAATAGTTAGTACTGCTTGGAGAGTTAGTACTGCTAGTGGTTAGTACTGCTAAAGGATTAATGCTGCTTGAAGAAGTTAATACTGCTGAGCACAATTACTACTGCTGAAGAAGATTAATACTGCTCAGAGTGTTAATACTGCTACAACTTAATGTTGCTTAAGAGATAATCAAGATACGTGCAAATCAAGACTGAAGATAATCTTGGAAGGCTTGGAGATAATTATGGAAGATTATATTGAAGATCTTTTAATATTTGTAATTATCTTTTATTTTCAGTATATGTATATACTTATTGAGAATAGTTTAAAATATCAAGTTAGACAATATTCTGAGTTTTTAGAGATAATCAACCTCAAGGTTTAGAACCCTAGTTCTAGAGAAGTAGAATTCGTATTAGTGAGTCTGTTCATCAATATTGAGGTTGTGTGTGAAATCTTGTAGCTTTAAAATCATTCAATAAAGTTTACAAGATTGTGATTTCTGATTCACTGTTTCATTGATCTTTGAATATTAAAGTGTTATTCCGCAAACTCCTTTAATATTGTTTATGAGTGTTTATTCTTGTTTAGAATTTAGATCCTGACAAGTGGTATCAGAGCACAGTATTCTCAGAAACCTTCAATCACCATTCTTTCTCAGAAACCTTCAATCATCATGGACAGTTCAAGTGATAGTGTTCTGGTCTCAAAGGTACCAATGCTCAGATCTAATGAATTTGACATGTGGAAGATTAGGATCAGACAATACATCCTTCTCACAGATTACTCTATGTGGGACATCATTGAGAATGGCCCATCTAATGAAGGAAAGATTGGACCAGATGGAAAAAGAATTCCACCAAAGACTGATGGAGAGAGGAAGATAAGGCAAACAGAGGTGAAAGCCTTGAGCACACTGCTCTTGGCTATTCCCAATGAGTATCAACACCAATTCTGCAACTGCACTGATGCACATATGCTTTGGAATGCTCTAGAGAAAAGATTCTCTGGTACCAAAAGTACCAAGAGAAATCAGAAGGCTATTTTGAAGCAACTATATGAAAACTTCATGTCAACTAAGAATGAGTCAATGACTCAAACTTTTGACAGGTTTAACAAGCTGATTGGTGAACTAGCTACAGTTGGAGTGCAGATTGATCAAGATGATGTAAACAGAAAGTTCTTAAGGTCCTTGGAGATGAATGGACCATGTATACTGTCTCTTTCAGACAGGATGACAAGCTGGAGGAAAAAGAACTAGATGATCTTTATAATGACTTAAGGGTGTTTGAGGCTGAAGTTGAAGCCAAGAAAAGACCATCTGGATACACTCATAATGCTGCTTTCTTATCATCTTCTTCTTCTATTGTTTCTGCTGCTAATACAGAATCAGTTAGTACTGCTTATGTATCTAAGCAGGATGTATCTAATGACTCTGTATTAGAAGCTTTTCTTGCTAGTCATGCTAATTCTGGTTTAATAAATGATGATCTTGAACAAATTAATGCAGATGACCTTGAGGAGATGGATATAAAGTGGCAGATGACCATGCTAACTATGAGGGTCAAGAGATTCATAAAGAGGACTGGTAGGAACAACTTTTCTCAGATGAGAGAAGATGGTGTTGGGTTTGACAAGTCAAAGGTGGAGTGCTACAAGTGTCACAAAATGGGACACTTTGCAAGAGAATGCAGAGGAGGAATTCCTCAACAAAATGGCAATAACCATCAGCAAGCACATTCCTCAAGCTTCCAAAACAACATAAAATCCACTCAAGCTCTTGTTTCTCAAGAAGGAATGGGATTTGATTGGAGTGATCAAGCAGAAGAAGCTGTTCAGAATCAAGCCCTGATGGCAGAAGTCTCAGAATCTTCCAGCACAAATATTCCAACTGAGGTAAAAACTAAACTGTGCACCAAAGATTATCTTCTGTTGGGAACTGAAGATTTTACTAAGTGTAGTTACTACTGCTAGTACAAGTGTAGTTACTACTGCCAGAACAAAGCTGCTAAGTGTTACTACTGCTAGTAGAATTACTACTGCTAGTTAAAGTTAGTACTGCTTGAACAAAGTTAGTACTGCTTAGCTAGTTAGTACTGCTAGTAGTTAGTACTGCTTGAAGTTAATGCTGCTGAGCATTATTAGTGCTGCTAAAGAGATCCGGATGGAATGTACTACAGCTGGATATACTGAAGATATACTTAGAAGATATACATGGAAGATATACTGAAGATTTGTTTATTCTTTGTAATTATCTTTTTATCAGTATATGTATAGAATGTTTAGAATAGATAACTTATAACTTTTGATAATCGTTTTTCAAGAGAAAAATCAACCTCAAGGCATAGATCCTAATTCTAGAGAAGTAGAATTCGTATTGGTGAGCCTGTTCATCAATATTGAGGTTGAGTGTGTAATCTTGTAACTTTAAGCATTCAATACAAGTTTACTGTTTGATAATTATATACTGTGTTTGATTACTGTTTTATCAAATATCAAAGTGTTTTTCCGCAACTTCTTTGATATTAGTTTCTGAGTATTAATTCTTGTTAAGAATTCGATCCTGACAAGTGGTATCAAAGCCAAATTCTCTCAGAAACAGTTATTCATCATGGAAAATCTTACAGAATCAAGCAGTACTTTGGTCTCAAAAGTTCCAATGCTCAGATCCAATGAATTTGACATGTGGAAAATCAGAATCAAGCAATATATTCTCCTCACAGATTACTCTATGTGGGACATCATTGAGAATGGCCCATCTGATGGAGGAAAGATTGGTGAAGATGGCAAAAGAACCCCTCCAAAGACAGATGCAGACAGGAAGACAAGGCAGATAGAGATGAAAGCCTTGAGCACACTGCTCTTGGCCATTCCAAATGAGTATCAACACCAATTCTGCAATTGTACTGATGCACAGATGCTCTGGAATGCTCTAGAGAAGAGATTCTCAGGTACTAAAAGTACCAAGAGAAATCAAAAGGCAATCTTAAAACAACAGTATGAAAACTTCATCTCAACTAAGAATGAGTCAATGACTCAAACTTTTGACAGGTTTAATAAACTAATTGGTGAACTAGCTACTATGGGAGTACAGATTGATCAAGATGATGTGAACAGAAAGTTCTTAAGGTCCCTTGGGGATGAATGGACCATGTACACTGTGTCATTCAGACAGAATGATCAGTTGGAAGACAAAGAACTTGATGATCTGTACAATGATCTTAGAGTATTTGAAGCTGAGGTGGAGGCAAAGAAGAAGCCTTCTGGATATGTTCATAATGCTGCACTCCTATCAGCATCAATTGATTCTACTGCTAACCCTGAATCAGTTAATGCTGCTAATGGATCAAATTTAGATAAAGGCACTGAGTATGTATTTGAAGCTCTTCTTTCTAATCATGGAAATTCTTCTTTGATCAATGATGACTTAGAACAACTTCATCCTGATGATCTGGAAGAGATGGATATTAAATGGCAGATGGCCATGCTCTCCATGAGGGTTAAAAAGTTTATAAAGAGGACTGGAAGAAACAACTTCTCACAAAGAAAAGAAGATGGAGCAGGGTTTGATAAATCAAAGGTGGAATGCTACAAATGCCATCTGAAGGGACATTTTGCTAGAGAATGCAGAAGTGAAGTGTCTCACAACAATCACCAACAAATTCAATCTGGAAGCTTCAATAACAACAGAAACTCTGCTCAAGCCCTTGTTTCTCAACAAGGAATGGGGTTTGATTGGAGTGATCAAGCAGAAGAAGCTATTCAGAATCAAGCTCTTATGGCTAAAGTATCTGATCTCCCATCTGAGGTAAGTTCTAATCTCTGCTCTAAAACTTGCATAGACACTGTTAAAAGGTACAGGGATCACAATCAGAAGATGAGTGATGACCTTAAGAGATTAGAAAAAGATATCAAAGACTATGTAAGGATTGTAGAGAGATTTGAAGATCAGATCAAAGGTTTTCAAGCCAATGAACTCCAACACTCATATGACACCAATTACTGGCAGTGGGAGAAAAAGGATTTAGAACTTAAACTGACCAAATCTAAAGAGGAGAGTGAAAAACTGAAAGAGGAGTTAACCAAAGTTAAGCTTGATGTAGAAAAGTTTTCCAATGCTTCTAAAGCAATGGACTCCTTACTGCAAAATCAGATTCATGATAAGTTGAGAAGAGGAATTGGGTATAATGCCACACCTCCACCATATAACAACAATTACATTCCTCCTACTTCAGACCTATTAGACACCAAAGATAGGAAGGACTTGCATGAGGGAGCCACTGAAATAGATCCCTTAGATGAGGTAATTGTTGAGGATAAGACTGAGAAAGAGGTTGGCAAGAGTAAGGAGAACAAGGTGAGTGGTGAGATTTCTATAGAAAACAACATTATCACCAATGAGGATTGTGGAAGGGCTTGGATCAAATCCAAGAACATAGAGAAGACAGAGGAAAAGTCTGGTAAGGTCCATTATAAACAAACCACAGTTGTGAATCCAGGTCCTTGCAAACAGTGTGCTTGTAAGAAGAATAAGCCCCAAAAACAGGACAAAAAGAGGGGAAATCAAAGAAACTGGAATAATCAATGGGCACATAAACAAGGGGTTGATCTGAGTAAAATCAATAGACCAAAACCTTGTTTTATCTGTGGCAAATTGAATCATCTTGCAAAATTCTGTTATTTCAATCCTATGAACCAAAGAATGAATTTCCAAAGATCCATGCAAAAACCCTTTGGTTATAAGAAAATTGAAAAGAATCATGTGGCTAAGAAAACTGTTAAAACTAAAAGCCACATGAAGAAAAAGTATTCTGTTAAAGAAAGTGTCAATATGTGGATTCCTAAAAGCACTAAAACTGTTAGTACTGCTATCACAAGTAGTGCTGCTGACAATGATAGTGCTGCTAGAAGTAATACTACTGCTAACAATGTTAATGCTGCTAACAAGGTTAGTACTGCTAAACCTGTTAGTACTGCTACACCTGTTAGTACTGCTAACTCTGTTAGTACTTCTAAGGTTAGTACTGCTTCTAGTGTTGATTCTGCTAAGCCAATCATATTGACAAAGTACTCTAATAAAGAGTGCTCTGAGTTTAAAAACCTCATTAAAAAGGAATGTAAATACTTTGATGAGAAAGGAAGACCCAAGATCACTTTGGCTTGGGTCCCCAATCATACTAATTGATTTATTTAATGTGCAGGGCAACCAACAGCTCAAGGGAAAGAGCATATGGCATGTTGATAGTGGTTGCTCTAGGCACATGACTGGCAACATGTCATGCCTTCAGGATTTCAAGCAAATTAATGGAGGACATGTTGCATTTGGAGACAATCTTACTGGTGGTAAGATAAGTGGAAAAGGTAATGTCACCAAAGGTAAGATGACATTTGAGGATGTCTACTATGTTGATCAATTAAAGTACAACCTGTTAAGTGTATCACAGGTTTGTGACAAACAACATAGTATATTATTTACTAACACTGAGTGTATGATTCTTGCTCCAGGGTTCAAGGTAGTTGATGAAAGCATGATACTACTTAGAACTCCAAGAAAGGACAATGTTTACTGTCTTGATTTGGACAATGTCAATAGTGATTCATCTTTAAATTGTCTTGTTTCAAAAGCTTCTATAGATGAATCCTCCCTTTGGCACAGAAGGATGTGTCACATGAATTTCAAGACTATGAACAATCTTGTTAAAAATAACCTTGTAAGAGGTTTACCTTCAAAAGTCTTTTCATGTGATGATCATTGTGTTGCTTGTCTTAAAGGCAAACAACACAAAACTTCTCATAAGACCAAAGAGTTAAATTCTGTTTCTTCTTGTCTCCAGTTATTGCATATGGATCTGTTTGGTCCTACAAATGTTATGAGTATAGGAAAGAAATCTTACTGCTTGGTTATTGTTGATGATTACTCCAGATTTACTTGGGTATATTTTCTAAGGACTAAGGATGAAACAAGTGGTCTTATCAAATCCTTTATTCTAAGAATTGAAAACCAAACTAATCAAAGAGTAAAAGTCATTAGATCAGATAATGGAACTGAATTTAAAAATCATGATTTAAACACTTTTTGTGAAGGAAAAGGTATTGAGAGACAATATAGTGCTCCTAGGACTCCTCAACAGAATGGTGTTGCTGAAAGGAGAAATAGGACACTAATAGAGGCTGCTAGATCTCTGTTTGCTGATTCAAAATTGCCAATTACATTCTGGGCTGAAGCAGTTAATACTGCTTGTTATGTCCAAAACAGAGTTCTAGTGGTCAAGCAAAAGAACAAGACCCCATATGAGCTTTTAAATCAAAGAAAACCTTTTATTGGTTTCTTCAAACCTTTTGGGTGTCCTTGTACAATTCTAAATACCAAATCTCACTTAGGTAAGTTTGATAGCAAAGCAGATGATGGATTTCTTGTCGGATATTCATCTCAGAGTAGGGCCTACAGAGTTTTTAACTCTTCTTCTAGAATAATTGAAGAAAGTGACAATGTCAAATGCAATGAGTACACACCAAATCCTGTTGGGTCTGGACCTCAATGGCTATTTGACATTGATTCACTAACTAACTCTTTTGGTTTCAGTAATGAGAATACAGGAACAAATGGTGGAGAATCAGAGATCACACAAGTTCAAGAAAGTATATCTAAATCTGTGATTTTTCCCATACCCACAGTAAATGAAGACTGTGACAAGGAATCATTTACTGAACCAAGTCAGAGTGAAGAAGACACTAGAGATGAGGAGACTCAAGAATCAGAAGTGACATCTGAAGACACTTCAGTTGAATTGCATGACTCTAATCTAGAGGCTGGACTGAATGTAGAACCTAGTCATAACACAAGAGTTCAAAAGAATCATCCTCCACAGTTGATAATAGGTGATGTCTCTTCTCCCATGATGACTAGACATCAAAGCAGGCTTCAGGAATTGCAAGATCAACAGCATACAGTGCTCTCATGTTTTCTATCCCAGCTTGAGCCTAAAAAGGCACATGATGCTATGAAAGAATCTAGCTGGATAGAAGCAATGCAAGAAGAATTGTTACAGTTCAAGCTACAAGATGTGTGGGATCTAGTAGACCTTCCTAAAGGTCACAGAGCAATTGGCACAAAATGGATCTTCAGAAACAAGAGAGATGAAAGAGGTATTGTTATAAGAAACAAAGCAAGGCTGGTAGCTCAAGGCTACACTCAAGAAGAGGGCATAGATTATGAAGAAGTTTTTGCACCTGTAGCTAGGATAGAAGCAATCAGACTATTCCTAGCCTATGCTTCTTACATAAACTTCAAAGTCTACCAAATGGATGTAAAAAGTGCTTTTCTCTATGGGTCAATTGAAGAAGAAGTATATGTCTGCCAACCACCAGGGTTTGAAAACCCAAGCTATCCAGACAGAGTATACAAATTAAAGAAAGCACTTTATGGACTACATCAAGCCCCAAGAGCATGGTATGACACCCTGTCATCCTATCTCTTGAAAAATGACTTTGAAAGAGGAGTCATTGATAAGACTCTATTTATCAAAAGAAAGAAGAAGGATATCTTGCTGGTCCAAATATATGTTGATGACATTATTTTTGGTTCTACAAGAAACAACATGTGCAAGGAGTTTGAGGATTTAATGCATCAAAGGTTCAAAATGAGTTCCATGGGGGAACTTACTTTCTTCCTTGGACTCCAAGTTCAACAGAAGTCAGATGGCATTTTTATATGTCAATCCAAGTATGTGCAGGATATTCTAACCAAGTTTGGTTTCTCAGAATCAAAACCTGCCAGCACACCTATGGAAACACACAAGCAGATCACAACAGATCTTGAGGGGGAGGATATGGATGTGCATCTTTATAGATCCATGATTGGCTCTCTCATGTATCTCACAGCATCAAGGCCAGATATTATGTTTCCAGTCTGTGTATGTGCAAGATTTCAAGTTAGGCCAAAGCAATCTCACTTTCAAGCTGTTAAGAGGATATTCAGATATCTCAAAGGGCAACCCAGATTGGGACTTTGGTATCCTCATAACTCACCTTTTGACCTAATAGCATACTCAGACAGTGATCTAGGTGGGGCAAACTTGGACATAAAATCTACTTCTGGAGGATGTCAGTTTTTGGGTGCTAGACTAGTCTCATGGCAGTGCAAGAAACAAACCACAGTATCCACATCTACAACAGAGGCAGAGTACATAGCAGCTGCAAGTTGCTGTTCTCAAGTCTTATGGATTCAGAATCAAATGCTGGATTATGGGGTAACCTTTCTACACACTCCAATCTTTATTGACAACAGCAGTGCTATTAGCATTGTAAATAATCCAGTCAAGCACTCAAAGACAAAGCACATTGAAATCAGGTATCACTTTATAAGAGATTGTAATGAAAAGAAACTTATTCAAGTTGTCAAAGTTCACACTGATAATCAGTTTGCTGATCTATTCACTAAAGCTTTTGATGTGGGTAGATTCACTTTCTTGGTAACAAGTGTGGGAATGATAAACTCTGAATAATCTTCTTCTCAAAAAGTGGTTTTATACCTGTATATTTTTATTCTTGGTGTTACTAATCTTCTTTTCAGGATATGCATAGCAGTACTCAGTATTTAGCAAGTTTAAAAGGAGTAAGTCTAGTTAATACTGCTTGTGGTTAATACTGCTTGTGGTTAATACTGCTTTCAGTTAATACTGCTTTCAGTTAATACTGCTAGTAGTTAATACTGCTAGTAGTTAATACTGCTAGTGGTTAATACTGCTTTCAGTTAATACTGCTAATAGTTAATACTGCTAGTTCAGTTAATACTGCTCGTGGTTAATACTGCTCGCGGTTAATACTGCTAGTTCAGTTAATACTGCTCGTGGTTAATACTGCTCGCGGTTAATACTGCTAGTTAGTTAATACTGCTCTAGGTTAATACTGCTTATATTCCGAATACTATAAATACTTTTTGCCCGCCTAAAAGTTCATAACGACTCTTTGCATACTGTTCTCTTGCGCTCAAAACCTTTTCTCTCTCAAGTTCGTAGTTTTCAGGCAAGTTTTCACTAAGACCAATGGCATCCATGACATTCATCGACGAGCACAACGAGATTGCGATGCTACAAAAGCCAAAGCAAGCTTCAGGATTTCATCAGATTGTGGATTTCCTCAAGTCAAGTCACATTGCTCATGCTCTTACTGTCTCACCTACAATCTACATTGAGCACCAAAGGCAGTTCTGGGCTAATGCAACCATTGTTGTGGAAAATGGTGTGCAAATGATCAAGACAAGAATCTGTGATCACTCACTTACAGTTACTGAAGAAGTCATTCGCATCAGTCTACGTCTAGACGATGCCTCTGGTATAATGTCTATCTCTAATGATGAACTGTTTTCTAATCTTACTAGAATGGGGTATGGAGGCCCATTGGGTGTTTTCAAATTCTCAAAAGCAAAGTTTTCACCCCAATGGCGTTTTCTTGTTCATACCCTGATGCATTGCATCTCCAAAAAGACCACTGGATAGAGTGAGTTCAGCAGTCCAATTGCATATGCTTTGGTATGCTTGGCTACATCCAGAAGGTACAATTTCTCAAAGATGATTATCAGTGATCTTGTATCAAATATGGGAAACAAAAAGAGTTTCTTTATGTATCCCAGATTTGTTCAGGAAGTAATTAACCATGAATTGACGGATATACCTCAACCTGTTGGGGTATATGTACCTAAACCCCCAAAAGGCAAGGTTTTCTCAAATATGAGAAGATCTGCTGGGGACTCGGAAGGAGTTGACACCCCATTGTTCTCTACAATGATGGTGGTGTCCCAAACCACTGAAGGTATGGCAGCAGGGTCAAGGCCCTCATTAGACCATCCCACTGCTAGCCAAGCCCAACCTTCTCACTCAAAAACAATTCCCCAGTCCATTCTTACAAAACCCACTTCTCCAATTACCCAAACTTATCAAAGAAAACAGGTAAAGAAGGCTCCTTCCCTTCTTGTACCATCACCCACACAGCCTTTAAGCCCTCTAAGGGAGAATTCTCCCCTAGAGAATATCCAAAGGGAAACCACAAGGGTGTCTCCCAACCCAAAGGAGGTGCTCTCTGAGGAGGAGGTAGAGCATATGGGTGATGAGGCTGCCACTACTCCTGCTAACACAGAGGAGGAAAGTAGTAACATCAATAAGACCTCCCCCATGGCAACTTTGAATGAGCAATCATTTGAAGGTCCCTGGTGCCAAGAAACCACAGGGGTGGATAGTGCTTCTGCTAGGCAGAAGACTTCCACTACTAAAAGATCCAATGATCCTTCAATAGGGGGTAACACTCCTGGAGAAGGTGAGGACAGATATAACTATGATGAATTGATGGAGGCAATGGGCAACATCAACATGGATGTACTCAAACAGGGCAAAGACATAGAAGAGCTAAAACTCATAGTACTGTCACAACAAGAACAAATCATCAAGTTGAAGCAAATGGTAAGGAAACTGATTCTGCAAAAGAAGAAGAAACAATTTGTGCTCAGAAGGAGGAAACCAGTGACTGATGCTCCCAAAAAGGGGGAGATCAACATGGAAGAAGCATCAAGGGAAGGGGAGATTGATAAAGAGAGAGTTGAAGTTGAGGGGGAGAAGGAAGCAAAAACAGAAAGAGGTTCAGTACAAAAAGAAGCAGAAACTGTTAATGCTGCTGAAACCTCACAAGCAGCAGTAACAGAGTTAACACCAACAGAAATTGAAGTAGCTGAAGTGCTAATCAAAGCTAAGAATGACACTCCCAAAGCAAAGGGAGTGGTCATAAATGAAGGGAGAGACAGAAAATCAGAACAGAAAGACAAAGCTGCAGAATCAAAGAATAAGGGAAAAGAAAAGATAGTGGAATCTGATCAACCAATCAAGAAGCAAAGGTTGGTTGAATCAGATGAAGCTTTAGCAAGGAAAATGCAGAAGGAGATGGAAAAAGAAGAAAGAGCTCAGGTGGAGAAGGACAGGGAAATAGCAAAGGCTTTAGCTGCTGAGCTAAATAAAGCCTATCAAAAGGGGCTTGAAACTGAAAAGGCTAAACAAAGGGCTATAAGTCTGAGAAAGGCTATGATGGCTAATACAAGTGCAAAGAAAAGAAGACCTTCACAAACTTACCTTGCCACTCAGGAAAGAAACAAAATGGTAACTTTCTTGAGGAGTGCAATTGGGGTAAAGAAAGAAATGTTTGTGAAGATGAGTTTTGATCAAATCAGAGAGCTCTATGAAAAAGAAATGGGGAATCTGAAGAGCAATGAAAAGAAAAGAGTAGAGTTTGAAAGGAAGGCCAAGGAGAGTAATGATATAGATATGAATCAACCATTCCCTGAAAGTGAAGAGGGAACTCCTATCAAAGAAATGGCAAGGGAAAAGGAAGAAAAGAAGAAGGAAGCTACTCTAGTACAGGTTCAAAAGACTTTGAAAAGAACCAAGATGATGGCCAAAAGAAAGAAAGATAAGAAGCCCAGAATAGAAGAAGAACAAAATGTTGCTGAAGAAGAAGGGGCACCTGAGTCATCAAGTCAGCAAGTGTCATCGATCAAAGATGATGTAAGCTTATATATGGTAGTGATGGACAAAGTGCCTGAACCAATTTCTGCAGAACCTGTTGGAGTTAAGCCACCTGAGATCATTCACTGGGATGTACTGACAATGGATGGGAAAGATTACATCAGACTCAAGAGGAAGGGTGATAAGTATGAAGTATTCAACACTTGGGTCAAGATTGTCAGAACATGCTCTAGATCTGATATAGAAGAGATGTTTGACATAGGAATTAAGCTGTATACAGATCATCTGAATACTCCAGGAATTTCTCTTACAAAACTGGTGATGGAGTATCTATGCATGATGTTCAAACCTGAAGAAGTGGACCAGGTCATCAAGAGTGTGTTTAAAGAAGTCACAAGTTGGACTCTATATGAAACTAGTGGAGTATATGCAGTGACTTTGGATAGAAATCACACAGAATACTTCCTAGTGGATAGAGTATATAATCACACCAGACTGAAGGTTCATGCCATGCTAAAGAAGAAGTTGGGTTGTGCACCAAATTCAGAAATGGCAAAGTATCTAATTCAGAGGATAATCAATCAGAGTTTGGGACTGAATCCAGACTTAGGAGCATGATCTTGGAAGTTTTGGGAGCATTAAAAAGAGCATCTGGAAGAATATCTGAAGAACTTGACTTCTCTTCTAAAAGTCAAGTTAGGGGGAGATTGTTGGGAACTGAAGATTTTACTAAGTGTAGTTACTACTGCTAGTACAAGTGTAGTTACTACTGCCAGAACAAAGCTGCTAAGTGTTACTACTGCTAGTAGAATTACTACTGCTAGTTAAAGTTAGTACTGCTTGAACAAAGTTAGTACTGCTTAGCTAGTTAGTACTGCTAGTAGTTAGTACTGCTTGAAGTTAATGCTGCTGAGCATTATTAGTGCTGCTAAAGAGATCCGGATGGAATGTACTACAGCTGGATATACTGAAGATATACTTAGAAGATATACATGGAAGATATACTGAAGATTTGTTTATTCTTTGTAATTATCTTTTTATCAGTATATGTATAGAATGTTTAGAATAGATAACTTATAACTTTTGATAATCGTTTTTCAAGAGAAAAATCAACCTCAAGGCATAGATCCTAATTCTAGAGAAGTAGAATTCGTATTGGTGAGCCTGTTCATCAATATTGAGGTTGAGTGTGTAATCTTGTAACTTTAAGCATTCAATACAAGTTTACTGTTTGATAATTATATACTGTGTTTGATTACTGTTTTATCAAATATCAAAGTGTTTTTCCGCAACTTCTTTGATATTAGTTTCTGAGTATTAATTCTTGTTAAGAATTCGATCCTGACATCTTCAGACTGTACAAAAGTACATGGATCATAAACAAAGCATGTGTGACGACCTTAAAAGGCTAGAAAGAGATATAAGAGAGTATAAGGTGATTGTTGAGAAGTTTGAAGATCAAATCAAGGCTTACAAGGCCAATGAACTTCAGCACATGTATGACACAAATTACTGGAAGTGGGAGAAAAATCAATTAGAGATTCAAATAGAAAAGTCTAAAGAGGCGTGTGAGAAGATAAAGAGTGAGTATGAGAAAGCTAAGCTTGACATTGAGAAGTTCTCTTATGCTTCCAAAGCAATGGACTCTTTGCTTAAAGCTCAAGTTCATGATAAGATCAAGAGTGGTATAGGATACAATGCAACACCTCCACCTTATAACAATAATTACATCCCTCCCTCCTCAGATCTCTTAGAGAACCAAAATAAAGAGGACTTACCTATAGGAGCAATAGAAGTAGATCATATAGATAGTGTGGTGGTTAAAGAAGAGAATGAGGAAGAGAAGTCTGAGAGTAAAAATGCAGAAGAGATTCCTGTAGAAAATCATATTCTTACCAATGAAAGGGGGGTAAACCATTCATCAAGAGTGAAAAGGTGGAGAGCTCAAAGAGAGAAAAGGGTAAGGTACAGGGAGTCCACTATATGCAGACCACAGTTGTGAATCCCTGTACATGTAAACAGTCTCAGCCTAAAAAACATGATAAAACAAGGGGTAATCAAAGAAACTGGAATAATCAGTGGGCACAAAAACAAGGGGTTGATCTGAGTAAGATCAATAGACCAAAACCTTGTTTTATTTGTGGAAAGCTTAACCATATTGCCAAATACTGTTATTTCAATCCTATGAACCAAAGGATAAATTTTCAAAGACATATACAAAATCCTGTTGGTCATAGGAATCAAAGAAGGAATCATATGGCTGAAAATGTAAAAAGAGCACCTTTAAAAGCTCTTGCTCAAAACAAGTTTGCAAAATCTAAGAAAAATACTCCAACTAAGCCAAGGAGTAACTTAATGAAAAAGAGAGCAAACAACTTTGTCCAAGTATGGGTTCCAAAAATAAAGAAATCTGTTAGTACTGCTATTTCAAATAGTACTGCTGACAGAAATAATACTGCTGCAAGCAATACTACTGCTAAAAATATTAGTACTGCTAATGAAGTTAGTATTGCTAACAACATTAGTACTGCTAATCCAATTAGTACTGCTGATGATGTTAGTACTGCTAACAAAGTTAGTACTGCCAATCAAGTTAGTACTGCTTCCAGTAACAGACCCATAATTGTGACAAAGTATTCAAGCCATAAGATTCCCCAGTCTGAAAAGCTCATCAAAACTGATTGTGATTATGTTGATGAGAATGGGAAACCCAAGACCACTTTGGCTTGGGTTCCTACTAAAAACTAATTGTTATACTTTATGTGCAGGGCAACCAACAGCTAAAAGGGAAGAGCATTTGGCATGTTGATAGTGGTTGCTCTAGGCACATGACAGGAAACAAGTCTTGCCTACAAAACTTTAAAAGAATTGATGGAGGACATGTTGTATTTGGTGATAATCCATCTGGAGGAAAGATTAGTGGAAAAGGTAATGTATCAAAGGGTAAGATGACATTTGAGGATGTCTACTATGTTGAGCAATTGAGATACAACCTGTTAAGTGTATCACAGGTTTGTGACAAGAAGCATAGTATATTGTTTACTGATACTGAATGTATTATCCTTGCTAAAGGGTTCAAGGTAGTTGATGAAAGTATGATACTACTGAGAACTCCAAGAAAGGACAATGTTTATTGCTTGGATTTAGAGAATGTATCCAATGATTCATCATTTAATTGTCTATTTTCAAAAGCTTCTGTTGATGAATCATCTCTTTGGCACAGAAGGATGTGTCACATGAACTTTAAAACAATGAATAATCTTGTGATAAACAACCTTGTAAGAGGTTTACCACAAAAGGTATTTTCATGTGATGATCATTGTGTTGCATGTCTTAAAGGCAAACAACACAAATCTTCTCATAAGTCCAAAGAGATAAATACAATCTCTACACCTCTCCAATTATTGCATATGGATCTGTTTGGTCCTACAAATGTGATGAGTTTTGGCAAGAAATCTTACTGCTTAGTTATTGTTGATGATTTCTCTAGATTCACTTGGGTCTATTTTCTGAGGACAAAGGATGAGACAAGTGGACTGATCAAATCCTTTATTCTCAGAGTTGAAAACCAAACAAATCAAAGAGTTAAAGTCATTAGGTCTGATAATGGAACTGAATTTAAAAACAATGACCTAAACAGCTTTTGTGAGGAAAAAGGTATTGAGAGACAATACAGTGCTCCTAGGACCCCTCAACAGAATGGAGTTGCTGAGAGGAGAAATAGGACACTAATTGAAGCTGCAAGATCCCTGTTGGTAGATTCAAAACTGCCAGTTACATTTTGGGCAGAAGCAGTTAATACTGCTTGTTATGTTCAAAACAGGGTTCTAATAGTTAAATCTCAAGGCAAGACACCATATGAACTTTTTAACAAGAAGAAACCTTTTATTGGATTTTTCAAACCTTTTGGGTGTCCTTGCACAATTCTTAATACCAAAACTCACTTAGGCAAGTTTGATAGCAAAGCAGATGATGGATTTCTGGTTGGTTACTCATCCCAAAGTAAGGCTTACAGAGTTTTTAATACCTCTTCAAGAATAATTGAGGAAAGTGACAATGTCAAATGCAATGAGAGCACACCAAATAAACTTGGTGTAGGCCCTGATTGGCTTTTTGACATTGATTCACTAACTAATTCTTTGGGTTTCAGTTATAAGAATAATACAGGAACAGGGACAGAATCAGTACAAGACAAAAGACAAGAGTTTGTGCTATTTCCAATCCCTACAGCAGATCCTATTGAACTCTGTGTTCAAGAGAAGAAAGATGCTGCAGATTCAAAGGATACTGAAACTGCTCAGAATAAAGAGGAGAGAGGTGAAAAGGAGGATCAACTTGTGACTTCAGAACAACTAGAACCTGAGATGCCTGATTTGGTAGAAGATGATACTGATGATGAGAACTCCTCAGTGTTTGGTGGCAGCTCTCCTGAAAAGAATGACTCTAATCTGGAGACAGAGATCAATGAAGAGACTATTCATCAAACTAAAGTGTATAAAGATCATCCTCCTCAGTTAGTGATTGGTGACATCAATTCTCCAATCATCACAAGGAATCAGAGTAAGTTGGGAGGATTAAAAGACATACAATCAGGCTTACTATCTTGCTTTCTATCTCAGGTTGAGACCAAAAAGGCACATGATGCAATGAAAGACCCAAGTTGGATAGAAGCAATGCAAGAGGAGCTGCTGCAGTTTGTACTGCAAAATGTATGGGATTTGGTAGAACTGCCTAAAGGACACAGAGTTATAGGGACAAAATGGATTTTCAGAAACAAGAAGGATGAGAGAGGGATAGTGATCAAGAACAAGGCTAGATTGGTAGCACAGGGGTACACTCAAGAAGAAGGAATTGATTATGAAGAGGTTTTTGCACCAGTGGCCAGGATTGAGGCAATTAGACTGTTTTTAGCCTATGCCTCTTTCATGAAGTTCAAAGTCTACCAAATGGATGTCAAAAGTGCTTTTCTATATGGCAAAATTGAAGAAGAAGTATATGTCTGTCAGCCTCCAGGATTTGAAAATCCCAAGTATCCTGACAAAGTATACAAATTGAAGAAAGCACTGTATGGACTACATCAAGCACCAAGAGCTTGGTATGACACTTTGTCTACCTATCTCTTGGAAAATGGGTTTGAGAGAGGAATCATTGACAAGACTCTGTTCATACAAAGGAAGAAGAAGGACATCCTGTTAGTGCAAATCTATGTGGATGACATCATCTTTGGATCCACAAAAGATCAATTGTGCAGAGATTTTGAAGAATTAATGCATAAGAGATTCAAGATGAGTTCTATGGGTGAACTTACTTTTTTCCTTGGGCTACAAGTTAAGCAGCAACAAGATGGAATCTTCATAAGCCAAACCAAGTATGTGCAGGACATTTTAACCAAGTTTGGATTCTCAAATTCCAAGCCTGCAAGCACACCCATGGAGACACACAAATAGATAACTGCAGATCTTGAGGGGGAGGATGTGGATGTTCATCACTACAGATCTATGATTGGCTCCCTCATGTATCTCACAGCTTCTAGACCAGATATCATGTTCCCTGTTTGTGTGTGTGCAAGATTTCAAGTTAGGCCAAAGCAATCACATTTTCAAGCAGTCAAGAGGATATTCAGATATCTCAAAGGTCAACCTAGATTAGGACTGTGGTATCCTCATGACTCACCATTTGACCTACTTGCATATTCAGATAGTGATCTGGGTGGAGCTAACTTGGACAGAAAGTCTACAACTGGAAGATGTCAGTTTTTGGGTGCAAGACTAGTATCATGGCAGTGTAAGAAGCAAACCACAGTGTCCACCTCAACAACAGAAGCCGAATACATAGCTGCTGCAAGCTGCTGCTCACAAGTGCTATGGATTCAGAATCAAATGATGGACTATGGTATGACATTTCTTCACACTCCTATTTTCATAGACAACAGCAGTGCTATTAGCATTGTTAATAATCCTGTCAAGCATTCAAAAACAAAGCATATAGAAATAAGGTACCATTTTATCAGAGACTGTAATGAGAAGAAGTTAATTCAGGTTCAGAAAGTCCACACAACTAACCAGTTTGCTGATCTATTCACAAAAGCTTTTGATGTGGGAAAATTCACATTCTTGGTCACAAGTGTGGGCATGATGAACAATGAATAAGTATATTCTCATTCTCTTTTTGTACATAAATAGATTCCTCCTTAGTTACTTTCTTTAAATTGGTGCTATTAACCCATGTGTGTTTAAGTGTTTCAGGTTGTTTTGATTGGGTACTTAATTTCTCTATGGCAGTTAATACTGCTAGTGGTTAATACTATTCTCAGTTAATACTGCTAGTTAGTTAATACTGCTAGTGGTTAATACTGCTCTCAGTTAATACTGCTAGTTAGTTAATACTGCTAGTGGTTAATACTGCTCTCAGTTAATACTGCTAGTTAGTTAATACTGCTAGTGGTTAATATTGCTCTCAGTTAATACTGCTAGTTAGTTAATATTGCTAGTGGTTAATACTGCTTATGTCCCGAATCGTATAAATACCCTTTTTGCCTGCCTAAAAGCTCATAACGACTCTTTGAATACTATTCATCTTCTCTCTAATCCTTTTTCTCTCAAGCACCAAGTGTTTCAGTCCAGAATACTCAAGCTCGATGGCAACTATGGCGTTCATTGATGAACATAATGAGATTGCAATGCTACAAAAGCCGAAGCAGGCTGATGGATTTCACCAGATAGTCGATTTTCTCAAGACAAGCCATATTGCGTATGCTCTTACAGTGTCTCCAACAGTCTACATAGAGCATCAGAGACAATTCTGGGCAAATGCCACCATTGTTACTGAAAATGGTGTGCAAGTTATCAGGACAAGGGTGTGTGACAAACCCTTGACAGTTTCTGAAGAGGTAATTCGCATTAGTCTACGTCTAGACGATGCCTCAGGTATCTCATCTATCTCTAATGATGATCTGTTTTCAACTCTTACTAGAATGGGGTATGGGGGCCCATTGGGTGTTTTCAAGTTCTCAAAAGCTAAATTCTCACCCCAATGGCGTTTCTTTGTCCATACCCTTATGGATTGTATTTCCAAAAAGACTACTGGATGGAGTGAGTTCAGTAGTACCATTGCTTATGCTTTGGTCGGCTTGGCCACTGCCAGAAAGTACAATTTTTCAACAATGATTTTCAATGACCTTGTGTCAAACTTGGGAAACAAAAAGAGTTTTTATATGTACCCAAGATTTGTACAGGCAGTTATAACCAATGAATTGACGGATATGCCTCAATTTGATGAGGTATATGTACCTAAAATCCCCAAAGGCAAGGTCTTTTCAAATATGAAGAGATCTCCATTGGACTCGGAAGGAGTTGACACCCCATTGTTCTCTACAATGATGGTGGTGTCCCACAATGAAGAAGGTATGGCTTCAGGGTCAAGGCCCTCTTTAGACCATCCCACTGAAAGCCAATCCCAACCTTCAATCAGTATATCCATCCCTCAGTCCCTTCTTCAAAAACCAACTTCACCAATCACCAATACATACATCAGGAAAAAGGTAAAGAAGGCTCCTTCCCTTCTTGTACCTTCACCCACAAAGCCTTTAAGCCCTCTAATGGAGAATTCTCCATTAGAGAATATCTATAGGGAAACCACAGGGGTGTCTCCCAACCCCAAGGAGGTTCTCACTGAGGAGATGAATGAGCATATGGGTGCAAAGGCTGCCACTACTCCTGCTAGCACAGAGGAGGCCAGTGGTAACATCAATAAGACCTTCCCCATGGCAACTTTGGGTGAGCAATCTTCCAAAGGTCCCAGGTGCCAAGAAACCAAGGGGGTAGCAGGTGCTTCTGCTAGGTAGAAGACCTCTACTACTAAAAGATCCAATGATCCTCCAAAGGTGGTAAAAACACCCAAAGGAGGTGAGGACAGATATGACTATAATGAATTGATGGAAACTATGGGCAACATCAATCTGGATGTAATCAAGCAAGGCAAAGACATAGAAGA
The DNA here is from genome assembly GCA_954870635.1 of Arctium minus. NCBI lineage: Eukaryota > Viridiplantae > Streptophyta > Magnoliopsida > Asterales > Asteraceae > Arctium > Arctium minus. The sequence continues at coordinate 153,363,658 of OX941081.1, forward strand.
GATGAAACTGGTAATTCTGTCTCAACAAGTACAGATTACCAAACTGAAGAAAATGGTGACAAGATTGGTGCAAAAGAAAAGGAGAAGGCAGTTTGTTTTGAAGAAGAGGTCAAATGTTAATGATGCTTTCAACAAGGGGGAGAATCAAGAGGCTGAAGCAGAGAAGGAAAGTACTTCTGGGATGGGATTTGAGTTTGAGGGGGAGAAAGCTGCAGAAACAGAAACACAAGCAGTAGAAACAGATGAGGTTCAAGCAGCAGCAATAACAAAACAGGTAGCAACAGTAACAGGGCTATCTGTTGAAGAGTTGGAAATAGCAGAAACATTGGTAAAAGCCAAGAATGACACTCCTAAGGCTACTCAAAAGGCCAAGGGAGTGGTCATCAATGAAGGAGGCCTTTCAACGAAAAGAAAAGAAAGCAGTGAGACAAGTTTGAAGGATACAAAAGGAAAGGGAAAGGTGGTTGAACCTGAACAACCTTCAAAGAAGAAGAATCAGATTGAGATGGATGAAGAAGTGGCAAAACAGCTTCAAGCATAAATGGAAAAGGAGGAACAACTCCAATCTGCAAAGGATAGAGAGCTTGCACTGGACATGGCTAAAAAGCTAAATGAAGAATATCAAAAGAGCATGCAAACTGTAGCTGAGGCCAAGAAAATACCAGTCAAAAGAATGCCACTCAAAAAGCAGAAAAGACAACCTTCTAAGACCTTTTTGGCCAATCAGGAAAGGAGAAAAATGATAAATTTCCTGAAAGGTTCAATTGGTGTCAAATGAGAGATGTTTACTAATATGGCATACAGTGAAGTTGAGGAGCTCTATAAAAAGGAAATGGCTAAGCTTCAAGGGGACTCCTCACAAAGGGAAGAGGCTGAAAGAAGAATGAAAGAGAGGCATGATCTCAACATTCAACAACCATTCCCTGAGGAAGTCACACCTACAAAAGAAAAGAAGGAAGAGTCAGAGAATGTTGGTATGGAAGCTAAAACTGCAAAGAGGGTGAATACCATAGCTTCCAAGAAACAGTCCAAGAAGCAAAGGGTTGAAGAAGCTGAAAAAGAGGCAGAACCTTCAGTTACACCTTCAGCAGAATCTGTGCAGAACCCAGAGCAGTCCAATAAGCAATCTGATGAGCATGTGGGTATTTACATGACTATAATAGAACCAGTTCAGGCTGTTCCAATTTCTATGAAGGCTCCAGAGATCATCTTCTGGGATATCTTAAGGGAAAACAGAAAGGATTACTTCAGGATGAAAAGAGTTGGTGATATATTTGAAGTATATGCCACTTGGGGAAAAGTAATCAGAAGTTGTTCAAGAGCAGATCTAGAAGAATTGCACAAAGTGGGCATGAAGCTTTATGAACATGTTTTGAAAGGTACTGAAGACAGCCTACTCAAAGTAGCTATGGAATATCTTTGTATGATGTTTGAACCAGAAAAGGTAGTGTACAGGATTAAAGATCTACATCATGAGTATGGTTTCAAGAAGATTGATCATTGGATATTATTTGAAAACTGTGGTGTATACATGATTACAATAGATAAATGTTATCATGAATACTACCTGGTGGACAAAATATATGATCATAGCAAGGAGAAGCTGAATGGGATGCTGAAAGCAAAGCTAGTGTGTTCAAAGGAATCAGAAATGGCCAGAATTGTGGTAAGAAGAACAATCAATCAAAGTCTGGGTCTGGATCCGAATTTGGGCAACTAAGTTGTAGTGTTGAAAGCATCTTGAAGACAATAATTGAAGAACTTGACTTCTCTTCCTAAAAGTCAAGTTAGGGGGAGATTGTTGGGAATTACAGAATTGCACAAGTATTGTTAATGCTGCTAGCACAACATGATTACTACTGCTAGTAGATTTAATACTACTTGACAAGTTAGTACTGCTACTTCAATAGTTAGTACTGCTTGGTGAGTTAGTACTGCTAGTGGTTAGTACTGCTAAAGGATTAATGCTGCTTGAAGAAGTTAATACTGCTGAGCACAGTTACTACTGCTGAAGAAGATTAATACTGCTCAGAGTGTTAATACTGCTACAACTTAATGTTGCTTAAGAGATAATCAAGATACGTGCAAATCAAGACTGAAGATAATCTTGGAAGGCTTGGAGATAATTATGGAAGATTATATTGAAGATCTTTTAATATTTGTAATTATCTTTTATTTTCAGTATATGTATAGACTTATTGAGAATAGTTTAAAATATCAAGTTAGACAATATTATGAGTTTTTAGAGAGAATCAACCTCAAGGTTTAGAACCCTAGTTCTAGAGAAGTAGAATTCGTATTGGTGAGCATGTTCATCAATATTGAGGTTGTGTGTGAAATCTTGTAGCTTTAAAATCATTCAATAAAGTTTACAAGATTGTGATTTCTGATTCACTGTTTCATTGATCTTTGAATATTAAAGTGTTATTCCGCAAACTCCTTTAATATTGTTTCTGAGTGTTTATTCTTGTTTAGAATTTAGATCCTGACACATACTTCGTTGAAGTACGGGTTCTAAGCTGAATTGCTTAGAAGCCTCCATCTTGACATTTAAGTCCGGGTTTTGAAATGATTTGTTCAAAAGCCTAAGTTTTATGCTCCCTCTTAAACTTTGAGTGCCTGCAACACAGATTTAGCTTTTGGTACCCATTGGTAATTGGGTTCAACTGTGTTAGCACATGTTTTTGGTACCCATTGAAATTTGGGTCCGTTTTGCTTTTGAGAATCAAATGACGAATTAGTATGATAAGAGTGAACATTATAAGTGCCATACCAAACATCAGAATCTTGACAAGAAGCATGAACATGTTTATTATAATATGAAGACTTTCTAGCAGATAAAGATAACTCGAATAATTGCTTCATAGAGTATTTCTTGCGATAAACGACAAGTTTTGGTTTCAAAATAGTAGAAACATTCGCATTCAAAACATCTTTACTAGGCATAGTCTTATTACAATTAACACTACAAAAAGATTTATCAGTCTTGTCAATCTCCTGTTTTGGTTGCCATTGAGATTTAACTCCTATCCTTTTCTTGCTCAGATATGAAACATTTGAAACATGTGAGTTAGACTTTTGAGCAACAAACGAATGCTTCGTCTTAGGCTTACCAGTAGTGATCGGTTTCTGTGAATGCTGAGATTTATTATTCATACCTTTTGCATTCTTAGCTCTCACAGAAACTGATTTATCAACTTTCGTTGATTTTGCACCTTTTACAAACATACTGGTTTTTTCCAAGGATTTCACAACAAAAGATGAATGGTTAGGAAGTTTGGCATGAATATCAAATTGATCAATACACTCATCTAAAACACCATCGGAGTTTAGAAAATCAAACCCTCCATTAGCTAAACCAAACAGATCATCAGATTTTGAAGCCTTTGATGATTTAGAAAGAACAGTACTCTTAAGCACAGTTGAAAAAACTTGTTGTTCAATATCAATCAAAAGTCTTTCATCTGTTAAAGAAGTCTCAAGTTCAGAAATTTTACTTTCCAAAACGAAAGGAGGGACATATAGTTTACCTTTAATAGGCTTCGCCTCCATTTCTTTGACAGAATAACTCTGAAAGAAGTCATTTGAAAGAGATTTCTTTTGATATATTGGATCATCATTATAACTATTATTCAACTCCGCATAACGAAATGGAAGTTGAACATTAGATGTGTTCTTTCATTTTTCTGTTTCCTTGGCTTCATCCTCTTTTGACAGTCCAGTCCAGAAAACTTTAAGCTCAGGGATTCGTCGAGCTAGTTTCATAAATGTAAAATCATAAAGTGCAGGCACTTCAGATTTAGCATTTTTAAGGTAATGAGGATTCTCGTAACCGAGTCCCCAACTCTCTATTTCCTCTTTGGGTTTGTTCAGATGAATGGTTTGTTCAGTTTGACCCATTTTGTATAACTTCTCTTCCAAAGCTTTTAATTTTGCAAGTAAAGATTCGTTTTCTTTGGTACGCGAAGAAAACATTTTCGTTAGCTCTTTGAAATCAAACTCACTCTTTCTCAATTTAGAATTTGTTTCAGTTATTTCTTTGAGAATTATTGTCTTTTCTTTAGCGCAGTTATCAAAGTTTTTATGCATTGTCTCAATCAATACTTTCTTCTCAGCAATATCCTCGCTAAGTTTCTGTATTGATTGGTTTTTGTCATTGATAACACCTTTTTCTCGCTTAAGCTTCGACTCTAACTCTTCGAGTTTAGTCAACATGGCATGCATTTGATTTAAGAAGTCAGATTGAGTTAAATCACATACCTCATTTTCCTCATCATCAGAATCAGTTTCAACTTATGATTCCTGCTTGCCCATTAAGCATATGTGAGCTGTTTCATCATTCTCTTCATTCTCATCTTCTGATTGATCAATCCAGTACTCATCTTCTGCCATCAATGCCTTTCCAGCCTCCTGTTGCTTGGCTAGAAGCATTTTATTCTTGTAGTAGTCTGAGTTTCTGACTTTGGGTCTTCGGCAGTCTCTGGCAAAGTGACCTATTTTGCCACAGTTGTAGCACGTTGGAGGTTCTGATTGACTAGATCCTTCAGCTTGATAGCTTCTCTCTTCTGTCTTCCTTTCCTCTACTCTCTTTCCTTCAAATCTCTTTCCTTCAACCCTCTCCTTGTGAACATAGTTGCTTGGACCAGAAGAATACATCTGACTGTTTGAACTTGGCTTCTTGTAGAACTTCTTCTGAAAAGCCTTTGTCAGCATAAGCATAGCCTGCTTCAGTTGTTCACAGTCGTCCGAGTCAAAGTTCTCTTCATTTTCAACCTCATCTGATTCAGACATAAGCATCTTCTTCTTCTTCTTTTTCACAACAAGAGCAACTGAGTCAACAACTGTCTTCTCACCCTGTCTCTTTTCATCCAAGATTTCATCAAGCAGATCACAGCAGATCTTGAGGGGGAGGATATGGATGTGCATCTTTATAGATCCATGATTGGCTCTCTCATGTATCTCACAGCATCAAGGCCAGATATTATGTTTCCAGTCTGTGTATGTGCAAGATTTCAAGTTAGGCCAAAGCAATCTCACTTTCAAGCTGTTAAGAGGATATTCAGATATCTCAAAGGGCAACCCAGATTGGGACTTTGGTATCCTCATAACTCACCTTTTGACCTAATAGCATACTCAGACAGTGATCTAGGTGGGGCAAACTTGGACATAAAATCTACTTCTGGAGGATGTCAGTTTTTGGGTGCTAGACTAGTCTCATGGCAGTGCAAGAAACAAACCACAGTATCCACATCTACAACAGAGGCAGAGTACATAGCAGCTGCAAGTTGCTGTTCTCAAGTCTTATGGATTCAGAATCAAATGCTGGATTATGGGGTAACCTTTCTACACACTCCAATCTTTATTGACAACAGCAGTGCTATTAGCATTGTAAATAATCCAGTCAAGCACTCAAAGACAAAGCACATTGAAATCAGGTATCACTTTATAAGAGATTGTAATGAAAAGAAACTTATTCAAGTTGTCAAAGTTCACACTGATAATCAGTTTGCTGATCTATTCACTAAAGCTTTTGATGTGGGTAGATTCACTTTCTTGGTAACAAGTGTGGGAATGATAAACTCTGAATAATCTTCTTCTCAAAAAGTGGTTTTATACCTGTATATTTTTATTCTTGGTGTTACTAATCTTCTTTTCAGGATATGCATAGCAGTACTCAGTATTTAGCAAGTTTAAAAGGAGTAAGTCTAGTTAATACTGCTTGTGGTTAATACTGCTTGTGGTTAATACTGCTTTCAGTTAATACTGCTTTCAGTTAATACTGCTAGTAGTTAATACTGCTAGTAGTTAATACTGCTAGTGGTTAATACTGCTTTCAGTTAATACTGCTAATAGTTAATACTGCTAGTTCAGTTAATACTGCTCGTGGTTAATACTGCTCGCGGTTAATACTGCTAGTTCAGTTAATACTGCTCGTGGTTAATACTGCTCGCGGTTAATACTGCTAGTTAGTTAATACTGCTCTAGGTTAATACTGCTTATATTCCGAATACTATAAATACTTTTTGCCCGCCTAAAAGTTCATAACGACTCTTTGCATACTGTTCTCTTGCGCTCAAAACCTTTTCTCTCTCAAGTTCGTAGTTTTCAGGCAAGTTTTCACTAAGACCAATGGCATCCATGACATTCATCGACGAGCACAACGAGATTGCGATGCTACAAAAGCCAAAGCAAGCTTCAGGATTTCATCAGATTGTGGATTTCCTCAAGTCAAGTCACATTGCTCATGCTCTTACTGTCTCACCTACAATCTACATTGAGCACCAAAGGCAGTTCTGGGCTAATGCAACCATTGTTGTGGAAAATGGTGTGCAAATGATCAAGACAAGAATCTGTGATCACTCACTTACAGTTACTGAAGAAGTCATTCGCATCAGTCTACGTCTAGACGATGCCTCTGGTATAATGTCTATCTCTAATGATGAACTGTTTTCTAATCTTACTAGAATGGGGTATGGAGGCCCATTGGGTGTTTTCAAATTCTCAAAAGCAAAGTTTTCACCCCAATGGCGTTTTCTTGTTCATACCCTGATGCATTGCATCTCCAAAAAGACCACTGGATGGAGTGAGTTCAGCAGTCCAATTGCATATGCTTTGGTATGATTGGCTACATCCAGAAGGTACAATTTCTCAAAGATGATTATCAGTGATCTTGTATCAAATATGGGAAACAAAAAGAGTTTCTTTATGTATCCCAGATTTGTTCAGGAAGTAATTAACCATGAATTGACGGATATACCTCAACCTGTTGGGGTATATGTACCTAAACCCCCAAAAGGCAAGGTTTTCTCAAATATGAGAAGATCTGCTGGGGACTCGGAAGGAGTTGACACCCCATTGTTCTCTACAATGATGGTGGTGTCCCAAACCACTGAAGGTATGGCAGCAGGGTCAAGGCCCTCATTAGACCATCCCACTGCTAGCCAAGCCCAACCTTCTCACTCAAAAACAATTCCCCAGTCCATTCTTACAAAACCCACTTCTCCAATTACCCAAACTTATCAAAGAAAACAGGTAAAGAAGGCTCCTTCCCTTCTTGTACCATCACCCACACAGCCTTTAAGCCCTCTAAGGGAGAATTCTCCCCTAGAGAATATCCAAAGGGAAACCACAAGGGTGTCTCCCAACCCAAAGGAGGTGCTCTCTGAGGAGGAGGTAGAGCATATGGGTGATGAGGCTGCCACTACTCCTGCTAACACAGAGGAGGAAAGTAGTAACATCAATAAGACCTCCCCCATGGCAACTTTGAATGAGCAATCATTTGAAGGTCCCTGGTGCCAAGAAACCACAGGGGTGGATAGTGCTTCTGCTAGGCAGAAGACTTCCACTACTAAAAGATCCAATGATCCTTCAATAGGGGGTAACACTCCTGGAGAAGGTGAGGACAGATATAACTATGATGAATTGATGGAGGCAATGGGCAACATCAACATGGATGTACTCAAACAGGGCAAAGACATAGAAGAGCTAAAACTCATAGTACTGTCACAACAAGAACAAATCATCAAGTTGAAGCAAATGGTAAGGAAACTGATTCTGCAAAAGAAGAAGAAACAATTTGTGCTCAGAAGGAGGAAACCAGTGACTGATGCTCCCAAAAAGGGGGAGATCAACATGGAAGAAGCATCAAGGGAAGGGGAGATTGATAAAGAGAGAGTTGAAGTTGAGGGGGAGAAGGAAGCAAAAACAGAAAGAGGTTCAGTACAAAAAGAAGCAGAAACTGTTAATGCTGCTGAAACCTCACAAGCAGCAGTAACAGAGTTAACACCAACAGAAATTGAAGTAGCTGAAGTGCTAATCAAAGCTAAGAATGACACTCCCAAAGCAAAGGGAGTGGTCATAAATGAAGGGAGAGACAGAAAATCAGAACAGAAAGACAAAGCTGCAGAATCAAAGAATAAGGGAAAAGAAAAGATAGTGGAATCTGATCAACCAATCAAGAAGCAAAGGTTGGTTGAATCAGATGAAGCTTTAGCAAGGAAAATGCAGAAGGAGATGGAAAAAGAAGAAAGAGCTCAGGTGGAGAAGGACAGGGAAATAGCAAAGGCTTTAGCTGCTGAGCTAAATAAAGCCTATCAAAAGGGGCTTGAAACTGAAAAGGCTAAACAAAGGGCTATAAGTCTGAGAAAGGCTATGATGGCTAATACAAGTGCAAAGAAAAGAAGACCTTCACAAACTTACCTTGCCACTCAGGAAAGAAACAAAATGGTAACTTTCTTGAGGAGTGCAATTGGGGTAAAGAAAGAAATGTTTGTGAAGATGAGTTTTGATCAAATCAGAGAGCTCTATGAAAAAGAAATGGGGAATCTGAAGAGCAATGAAAAGAAAAGAGTAGAGTTTGAAAGGAAGGCCAAGGAGAGTAATGATATAGATATGAATCAACCATTCCCTGAAAGTGAAGAGGGAACTCCTATCAAAGAAATGGCAAGGGAAAAGGAAGAAAAGAAGAAGGAAGCTACTCTAGTACAGGTTCAAAAGACTTTGAAAAGAACCAAGATGATGGCCAAAAGAAAGAAAGATAAGAAGCCCAGAATAGAAGAAGAACAAAATGTTGCTGAAGAAGAAGGGGCACCTGAGTCATCAAGTCAGCAAGTGTCATCGATCAAAGATGATGTAAGCTTATATATGGTAGTGATGGACAAAGTGCCTGAACCAATTTCTGCAGAACCTGTTGGAGTTAAGCCACCTGAGATCATTCACTGGGATGTACTGACAATGGATGGGAAAGATTACATCAGACTCAAGAGGAAGGGTGATAAGTATGAAGTATTCAACACTTGGGTCAAGATTGTCAGAACATGCTCTAGATCTGATATAGAAGAGATGTTTGACATAGGAATTAAGCTGTATACAGATCATCTGAATACTCCAGGAATTTCTCTTACAAAACTGGTGATGGAGTATCTATGCATGATGTTCAAACCTGAAGAAGTGGACCAGGTCATCAAGAGTGTGTTTAAAGAAGTCACAAGTTGGACTCTATATGAAACTAGTGGAGTATATGCAGTGACTTTGGATAGAAATCACACAGAATACTTCCTAGTGGATAGAGTATATAATCACACCAGACTGAAGGTTCATGCCATGCTAAAGAAGAAGTTGGGTTGTGCACCAAATTCAGAAATGGCAAAGTATCTAATTCAGAGGATAATCAATCAGAGTTTGGGACTGAATCCAGACTTAGGAGCATGATCTTGGAAGTTTTGGGAGCATTAAAAAGAGCATCTGGAAGAATATCTGAAGAACTTGACTTCTCTTCTAAAAGTCAAGTTAGGGGGAGATTGTTGGGAACTGAAGATTTTACTAAGTGTAGTTACTACTGCTAGTACAAGTGTAGTTACTACTGCCAGAACAAAGCTGCTAAGTGTTACTACTGCTAGTAGAATTACTACTGCTAGTTAAAGTTAGTACTGCTTGAACAAAGTTAGTACTGCTTAGCTAGTTAGTACTGCTAGTAGTTAGTACTGCTTGAAGTTAATGCTGCTGAGCATTATTAGTGCTGCTAAAGAGATCCGGATGGAATGTACTACAGCTGGATATACTGAAGATATACTTAGAAGATATACATGGAAGATATACTGAAGATTTGTTTATTCTTTGTAATTATCTTTTTATCAGTATATGTATAGAATGTTTAGAATAGATAACTTATAACTTTTGATAATCGTTTTTCAAGAGAAAAATCAACCTCAAGGCATAGATCCTAATTCTAGAGAAGTAGAATTCGTATTGGTGAGCCTGTTCATCAATATTGAGGTTGAGTGTGTAATCTTGTAACTTTAAGCATTCAATACAAGTTTACTGTTTGATAATTATATACTGTGTTTGATTACTGTTTTATCAAATATCAAAGTGTTTTTCCGCAACTTCTTTGATATTAGTTTCTGAGTATTAATTCTTGTTAAGAATTCGATCCTGACATCTTCAGACTGTACAAAAGTACATGGATCATAAACAAAGCATGTGTGACGACCTTAAAAGGCTAGAAAGAGATATAAGAGAGTATAAGGTGATTGTTGAGAAGTTTGAAGATCAAATCAAGGCTTACAAGGCCAATGAACTTCAGCACATGTATGACACAAATTACTGGAAGTGGGAGAAAAATCAATTAGAGATTCAAATAGAAAAGTCTAAAGAGGCGTGTGAGAAGATAAAGAGTGAGTATGAGAAAGCTAAGCTTGACATTGAGAAGTTCTCTTATGCTTCCAAAGCAATGGACTCTTTGCTTAAAGCTCAAGTTCATGATAAGATCAAGAGTGGTATAGGATACAATGCAACACCTCCACCTTATAACAATAATTACATCCCTCCCTCCTCAGATCTCTTAGAGAACCAAAATAAAGAGGACTTACCTATAGGAGCAATAGAAGTAGATCATATAGATAGTGTGGTGGTTAAAGAAGAGAATGAGGAAGAGAAGTCTGAGAGTAAAAATGCAGAAGAGATTCCTGTAGAAAATCATATTCTTACCAATGAAAGGGGGGTAAACCATTCATCAAGAGTGAAAAGGTGGAGAGCTCAAAGAGAGAAAAGGGTAAGGTACAGGGAGTCCACTATATGCAGACCACAGTTGTGAATCCCTGTACATGTAAACAGTCTCAGCCTAAAAAACATGATAAAACAAGGGGTAATCAAAGAAACTGGAATAATCAGTGGGCACAAAAACAAGGGGTTGATCTGAGTAAGATCAATAGACCAAAACCTTGTTTTATTTGTGGAAAGCTTAACCATATTGCCAAATACTGTTATTTCAATCCTATGAACCAAAGGATAAATTTTCAAAGACATATACAAAATCCTGTTGGTCATAGGAATCAAAGAAGGAATCATATGGCTGAAAATGTAAAAAGAGCACCTTTAAAAGCTCTTGCTCAAAACAAGTTTGCAAAATCTAAGAAAAATACTCCAACTAAGCCAAGGAGTAACTTAATGAAAAAGAGAGCAAACAACTTTGTCCAAGTATGGGTTCCAAAAATAAAGAAATCTGTTAGTACTGCTATTTCAAATAGTACTGCTGACAGAAATAATACTGCTGCAAGCAATACTACTGCTAAAAATATTAGTACTGCTAATGAAGTTAGTATTGCTAACAACATTAGTACTGCTAATCCAATTAGTACTGCTGATGATGTTAGTACTGCCAATCAAGTTAGTACTGCTTCCAGTAACAGACCCATAATTGTGACAAAGTATTCAAGCCATAAGATTCCCCAGTCTGAAAAGCTCATCAAAACTGATTGTGATTATGTTGATGAGAATGGGAAACCCAAGACCACTTTGGCTTGGGTTCCTACTAAAAACTAATTGTTATACTTTATGTGCAGGGCAACCAACAGCTAAAAGGGAAGAGCATTTGGCATGTTGATAGTGGTTGCTCTAGGCACATGACAGGAAACAAGTCCTGCCTACAAAACTTTAAAAGAATTGATGGAGGACATGTTGTATTTGGTGATAATCCATCTGGAGGAAAGATTAGTGGAAAAGGTAATGTATCAAAGGGTAAGATGACATTTGAGGATGTCTACTATGTTGAGCAATTGAGATACAACCTGTTAAGTGTATCACAGGTTTGTGACAAGAAGCATAGTATATTGTTTACTGATACTGAATGTATTATCCTTGCTAAAGGGTTCAAGGTAGTTGATGAAAGTATGATACTACTGAGAACTCCAAGAAAGGACAATGTTTATTGCTTGGATTTAGAGAATGTATCCAATGATTCATCATTTAATTGTCTATTTTCAAAAGCTTCTGTTGATGAATCATCTCTTTGGCACAGAAGGATGTGTCACATGAACTTTAAAACAATGAATAATCTTGTGAAAAACAACCTTGTAAGAGGTTTACCACAAAAGGTATTTTCATGTGATGATCATTGTGTTGCATGTCTTAAAGGCAAACAACACAAATCTTCTCATAAGTCCAAAGAGATAAATACAATCTCTACACCTCTCCAATTATTGCATATGGATCTGTTTGGTCCTACAAATGTGATGAGTTTTGGCAAGAAATCTTACTGCTTAGTTATTGTTGATGATTTCTCTAGATTCACTTGGGTCTATTTTCTGAGGACAAAGGATGAGACAAGTGGACTGATCAAATCCTTTATTCTCAGAGTTGAAAACCAAACAAATCAAAGAGTTAAAGTCATTAGGTCTGATAATGGAACTGAATTTAAAAACAATGACCTAAACAGCTTTTGTGAGGAAAAAGGTATTGAGAGACAATACAGTGCTCCTAGGACCCCTCAACAGAATGGAGTTGCTGAGAGGAGAAATAGGACACTAATTGAAGCTGCAAGATCCCTGTTGGTAGATTCAAAACTGCCAGTTACATTTTGGGCAGAAGCAGTTAATACTGCTTGTTATGTTCAAAACAGGGTTCTAATAGTTAAATCTCAAGGCAAGACACCATATGAACTTTTTAACAAGAAGAAACCTTTTATTGGATTTTTCAAACCTTTTGGGTGTCCTTGCACAATTCTTAATACCAAAACTCACTTAGGCAAGTTTGATAGCAAAGCAGATGATGGATTTCTGGTTGGTTACTCATCCCAAAGTAAGGCTTACAGAGTTTTTAATACCTCTTCAAGAATAATTGAGGAAAGTGACAATGTCAAATGCAATGAGAGCACACCAAATAAACTTGGTGTAGGCCCTGATTGGCTTTTTGACATTGATTCACTAACTAATTCTTTGGGTTTCAGTTATAAGAATAATACAGGAACAGGGACAGAATCAGTACAAGACAAAAGACAAGAGTTTGTGCTATTTCCAATCCCTACAGCAGATCCTATTGAACTCTGTGTTCAAGAGAAGAAAGATGCTGCAGATTCAAAGGATACTGAAACTGCTCAGAATAAAGAGGAGAGAGGTGAAAAGGAGGATCAACTTGTGACTTCAGAACAACTAGAACCTGAGATGCCTGATTTGGTAGAAGATGATACTGATGATGAGAACTCCTCAGTGTTTGGTGGCAGCTCTCCTGAAAAGAATGACTCTAATCTGGAGACAGAGATCAATGAAGAGACTATTCATCAAACTAAAGTGTATAAAGATCATCCTCCTCAGTTAGTGATTGGTGACATCAATTCTCCAATCATCACAAGGAATCAGAGTAAGTTGGGAGGATTAAAAGACATACAATCAGGCTTACTATCTTGCTTTCTATCTCAGGTTGAGACCAAAAAGGCACATGATGCAATGAAAGACCCAAGTTGGATAGAAGCAATGCAAGAGGAGCTGCTGCAGTTTGTACTGCAAAATGTATGGGATTTGGTAGAACTGCCTAAAGGACACAGAGTTATAGGGACAAAATGGATTTTCAGAAACAAGAAGGATGAGAGAGGGATAGTGATCAAGAACAAGGCTAGATTGGTAGCACAGGGGTACACTCAAGAAGAAGGAATTGATTATGAAGAGGTTTTTGCACCAGTGGCCAGGATTGAGGCAATTAGACTGTTTTTAGCCTATGCCTCTTTCATGAAGTTCAAAGTCTACCAAATGGATGTCAAAAGTGCTTTTCTATATGGCAAAATTGAAGAAGAAGTATATGTCTGTCAGCCTCCAGGATTTGAAAATCCCAAGTATCCTGACAAAGTATACAAATTGAAGAAAGCACTGTATGGACTACATCAAGCACCAAGAGCTTGGTATGACACTTTGTCTACCTATCTCTTGGAAAATGGGTTTGAGAGAGGAATCATTGACAAGACTCTGTTCATACAAAGGAAGAAGAAGGACATCCTGTTAGTGCAAATCTATGTGGATGACATCATCTTTGGATCCACAAAAGATCAATTGTGCAGAGATTTTGAAGAATTAATGCATAAGAGATTCAAGATGAGTTCTATGGGTGAACTTACTTTTTTCCTTGGGCTACAAGTTAAGCAGCAACAAGATGGAATCTTCATAAGCCAAACCAAGTATGTGCAGGACATTTTAACCAAGTTTGGATTCTCAAATTCCAAGCCTGCAAGCACACCCATGGAGACACACAAATAGATAACTGCAGATCTTGAGGGGGAGGATGTGGATGTTCATCACTACAGATCTATGATTGGCTCCCTCATGTATCTCACAGCTTCTAGACCAGATATCATGTTCCCTGTTTGTGTGTGTGCAAGATTTCAAGTTAGGCCAAAACAATCACATTTTCAAGCAGTCAAGAGGATATTCAGATATCTCAAAGGTCAACCTAGATTAGGACTGTGGTATCCTCATGACTCACCATTTGACCTACTTGCATATTCAGATAGTGATCTGGGTGGAGCTAACTTGGACAGAAAGTCTACAACTGGAAGATGTCAGTTTTTGGGTGCAAGACTAGTATCATGGCAGTGTAAGAAGCAAACCACAGTGTCCACCTCAACAACAGAAGCCGAATACATAGCTGCTGCAAGCTGCTGCTCACAAGTGCTATGGATTCAGAATCAAATGATGGACTATGGTATGACATTTCTTCACACTCCTATTTTCATAGACAACAGCAGTGCTATTAGCATTGTTAATAATCCTGTCAAGCATTCAAAAACAAAGCATATAGAAATAAGGTACCATTTTATCAGAGACTGTAATGAGAAGAAGTTAATTCAGGTTCAGAAAGTCCACACAACTAACCAGTTTGCTGATCTATTCACAAAAGCTTTTGATGTGGGAAAATTCACATTCTTGGTCACAAGTGTGGGCATGATGAACAATGAATAAGTATATTCTCATTCTCTTTTTGTACATAAATAGATTCCTCCTTAGTTACTTTCTTTAAATTGGTGCTATTAACCCATGTGTGTTTAAGTGTTTCAGGTTGTTTTGATTGGGTACTTAATTTCTCTATGGCAGTTAATACTGCTAGTGGTTAATACTATTCTCAGTTAATACTGCTAGTTAGTTAATACTGCTAGTGGTTAATACTGCTCTCAGTTAATACTGCTAGTTAGTTAATACTGCTAGTGGTTAATACTGCTCTCAGTTAATACTGCTAGTTAGTTAATACTGCTAGTGGTTAATATTGCTCTCAGTTAATACTGCTAGTTAGTTAATACTGCTAGTGGTTAATACTGCTTATGTCCCGAATCGTATAAATACCCTTTTTGCCTGCCTAAAAGCTCATAACGACTCTTTGAATACTATTCATCTTCTCTCTAATCCTTTTTCTCTCAAGCACCAAGTGTTTCAGTCCAGAATACTCAAGCTCGATGGCAACTATGGCGTTCATTGATGAACATAATGAGATTGCAATGCTACAAAAGCCGAAGCAGGCTGATGGATTTCACCAGATAGTCGATTTTCTCAAGACAAGCCATATTGCGTATGCTCTTACAGTGTCTCCAACAGTCTACATAGAGCATCAGAGACAATTCTGGGCAAATGCCACCATTGTTACTGAAAATGGTGTGCAAGTTATCAGGACAAGGGTGTGTGACAAACCCTTGACAGTTTCTGAAGAGGTAATTCGCATTAGTCTACGTCTAGACGATGCCTCAGGTATCTCATCTATCTCTAATGATGATCTGTTTTCAACTCTTACTAGAATGGGGTATGGGGGCCCATTGGGTGTTTTCAAGTTCTCAAAAGCTAAATTCTCACCCCAATGGCGTTTCTTTGTCCATACCCTTATGGATTGTATTTCCAAAAAGACTACTGGATGGAGTGAGTTCAGTAGTACCATTGCTTATGCTTTGGTCGGCTTGGCCACTGCCAGAAAGTACAATTTTTCAACAATGATTTTCAATGACCTTGTGTCAAACTTGGGAAACAAAAAGAGTTTTTATATGTACCCAAGATTTGTACAGGCAGTTATAACCAATGAATTGACGGATATGCCTCAATTTGATGAGGTATATGTACCTAAAATCCCCAAAGGCAAGGTCTTTTCAAATATGAAGAGATCTCCATTGGACTCGGAAGGAGTTGACACCCCATTGTTCTCTACAATGATGGTGGTGTCCCACAATGAAGAAGGTATGGCTTCAGGGTCAAGGCCCTCTTTAGACCATCCCACTGAAAGCCAATCCCAACCTTCAATCAGTATATCCATCCCTCAGTCCCTTCTTCAAAAACCAACTTCACCAATCACCAATACATACATCAGGAAAAAGGTAAAGAAGGCTCCTTCCCTTCTTGTACCTTCACCCACAAAGCCTTTAAGCCCTCTAATGGAGAATTCTCCATTAGAGAATATCTATAGGGAAACCACAGGGGTGTCTCCCAACCCCAAGGAGGTTCTCACTGAGGAGATGAATGAGCATATGGGTGCAAAGGCTGCCACTACTCCTGCTAGCACAGAGGAGGCCAGTGGTAACATCAATAAGACCTTCCCCATGGCAACTTTGGGTGAGCAATCTTCCAAAGGTCCCAGGTGCCAAGAAACCAAGGGGGTAGCAGGTGCTTCTGCTAGGTAGAAGACCTCTACTACTAAAAGATCCAATGATCCTCCAAAGGTGGTAAAAACACCCAAAGGAGGTGAGGACAGATATGACTATAATGAATTGATGGAAACTATGGGCAACATCAATCTGGATGTAATCAAGCAAGGCAAAGACATAGAAGAGATGAAACTGGTAATTCTGTCTCAACAAGTACAGATTACCAAACTGAAGAAAATGGTGACAAGATTGGTGCAAAAGAAAAGGAGAAGGCAGTTTGTTTTGAAGAAGAGGTCAAATGTTAATGATGCTTTCAACAAGGGGGAGAATCAAGAGGCTGAAGCAGAGAAGGAAAGTACTTCTGGGATGGGATTTGAGTTTGAGGGGGAGAAAGCTGCAGAAACAGAAACACAAGCAGTAGAAACAGATGAGGTTCAAGCAGCAGCAATAACAAAACAGGTAGCAACAGTAACAGGGCTATCTGTTGAAGAGTTGGAAATAGCAGAAACATTGGTAAAAGCCAAGAATGACACTCCTAAGGCTACTCAAAAGGCCAAGGGAGTGGTCATCAATGAAGGAGGCCTTTCAACGAAAAGAAAAGAAAGCAGTGAGACAAGTTTGAAGGATACAAAAGGAAAGGGAAAGGTGGTTGAACCTGAACAACCTTCAAAGAAGAAGAATCAGATTGAGATGGATGAAGAAGTGGCAAAACAGCTTCAAGCATAAATGGAAAAGGAGGAACAACTCCAATCTGCAAAGGATAGAGAGCTTGCACTGGACATGGCTAAAAAGCTAAATGAAGAATATCAAAAGAGCATGCAAACTGTAGCTGAGGCCAAGAAAATACCAGTCAAAAGAATGCCACTCAAAAAGCAGAAAAGACAACCTTCTAAGACCTTTTTGGCCAATCAGGAAAGGAGAAAAATGATAAATTTCCTGAAAGGTTCAATTGGTGTCAAATGAGAGATGTTTACTAATATGGCATACAGTGAAGTTGAGGAGCTCTATAAAAAGGAAATGGCTAAGCTTCAAGGGGACTCCTCACAAAGGGAAGAGGCTGAAAGAAGAATGAAAGAGAGGCATGATCTCAACATTCAACAACCATTCCCTGAGGAAGTCACACCTACAAAAGAAAAGAAGGAAGAGTCAGAGAATGTTGGTATGGAAGCTAAAACTGCAAAGAGGGTGAATACCATAGCTTCCAAGAAACAGTCCAAGAAGCAAAGGGTTGAAGAAGCTGAAAAAGAGGCAGAACCTTCAGTTACACCTTCAGCAGAATCTGTGCAGAACCCAGAGCAGTCCAATAAGCAATCTGATGAGCATGTGGGTATTTACATGACTATAATAGAACCAGTTCAGGCTGTTCCAATTTCTATGAAGGCTCCAGAGATCATCTTCTGGGATATCTTAAGGGAAAACAGAAAGGATTACTTCAGGATGAAAAGAGTTGGTGATATATTTGAAGTATATGCCACTTGGGGAAAAGTAATCAGAAGTTGTTCAAGAGCAGATCTAGAAGAATTGCACAAAGTGGGCATGAAGCTTTATGAACATGTTTTGAAAGGTACTGAAGACAGCCTACTCAAAGTAGCTATGGAATATCTTTGTATGATGTTTGAACCAGAAAAGGTAGTGTACAGGATTAAAGATCTACATCATGAGTATGGTTTCAAGAAGATTGATCATTGGATATTATTTGAAAACTGTGGTGTATACATGATTACAATAGATAAATGTTATCATGAATACTACCTGGTGGACAAAATATATGATCATAGCAAGGAGAAGCTGAATGGGATGCTGAAAGCAAAGCTAGTGTGTTCAAAGGAATCAGAAATGGCCAGAATTGTGGTAAGAAGAACAATCAATCA
Organism: Arctium minus; assembly: GCA_954870635.1. Lineage (NCBI taxonomy): Eukaryota > Viridiplantae > Streptophyta > Magnoliopsida > Asterales > Asteraceae > Arctium > Arctium minus. The sequence continues at coordinate 153,381,910 of OX941081.1, forward strand.
AAGTCTGGGTCTGGATCCGAATTTGGGCAACTAAGTTGTAGTGTTGAAAGCATCTTGAAGACAATAATTGAAGAACTTGACTTCTCTTCCTAAAAGTCAAGTTAGGGGGAGATTGTTGGGAATTACAGAATTGCACAAGTATTGTTAATGCTGCTAGCACAACATGATTACTACTGCTAGTAGATTTAATACTACTTGACAAGTTAGTACTGCTACTTCAATAGTTAGTACTGCTTGGAGAGTTAGTACTGCTAGTGGTTAGTACTGCTAAAGGATTAATGCTGCTTGAAGAAGTTAATACTGCTGAGCACAGTTACTACTGCTGAAGAAGATTAATACTGCTCAGAGTGTTAATACTGCTACAACTTAATGTTGCTTAAGAGATAATCAAGATACGTGCAAATCAAGACTGAAGATAATCTTGGAAGGCTTGGAGATAATTATGGAAGATTATATTGAAGATCTTTTAATATTTGTAATTATCTTTTATTTTCAGTATATGTATAGACTTATTGAGAATAGTTTAAAATATCAAGTTAGACAATATTATGAGTTTTTAGAGAGAATCAACCTCAAGGTTTAGAACCCTAGTTCTAGAGAAGTAGAATTCGTATTGGTGAGCATGTTCATCAATATTGAGGTTGTGTGTGAAATCTTGTAGCTTTAAAATCATTCAATAAAGTTTACAAGATTGTGATTTCTGATTCACTGTTTCATTGATCTTTGAATATTAAAGTGTTATTCCGCAAACTCCTTTAATATTGTTTCTGAGTGTTTATTCTTGTTTAGAATTTAGATCCTGACACATACTTCGTTGAAGTACGGGTTCTAAGCTGAATTGCTTAGAAGCCTCCATCTTGACATTTAAGTCCGGGTTTTGAAATGATTTGTTCAAAAGCCTAAGTTTTATGCTCCCTCTTAAACTTTGAGTGCCTGCAACACAGATTTAGCTTTTGGTACCCATTGGTAATTGGGTTCAACTGTGTTAGCACATGTTTTTGGTACCCATTGAAATTTGGGTCCGTTTTGCTTTTGAGAATCAAATGACGAATTAGTATGATAAGAGTGAACATTATAAGTGCCATACCAAACATCAGAATCTTGACAAGAAGCATGAACATGTTTATTATAATATGAAGACTTTCTAGCAGATAAAGATAACTCGAATAATTGCTTCATAGAGTATTTCTTGCGATAAACGACAAGTTTTGGTTTCAAAATAGTAGAAACATTCGCATTCAAAACATCTTTACTAGGCATAGTCTTATTACAATTAACACTACAAAAAGATTTATCAGTCTTGTCAATCTCCTGTTTTGGTTGCCATTGAGATTTAACTCCTATCCTTTTCTTGCTCAGATATGAAACATTTGAAACATGTGAGTTAGACTTTTGAGCAACAAACGAATGCTTCGTCTTAGGCTTACCAGTAGTGATCGGTTTCTGTGAATGCTGAGATTTATTATTCATACCTTTTGCATTCTTAGCTCTCACAGAAACTGATTTATCAACTTTCGTTGATTTTGCACCTTTTACAAACATACTGGTTTTTTCCAAGGATTTCACAACAAAAGATGAATGGTTAGGAAGTTTGGCATGAATATCAAATTGATCAATACACTCATCTAAAACACCATCGGAGTTTAGAAAATCAAACCCTCCATTAGCTAAACCAAACAGATCATCAGATTTTGAAGCCTTTGATGATTTAGAAAGAACAGTACTCTTAAGCACAGTTGAAAAAACTTGTTGTTCAATATCAATCAAAAGTCTTTCATCTGTTAAAGAAGTCTCAAGTTCAGAAATTTTACTTTCCAAAACGAAAGGAGGGACATATAGTTTACCTTTAATAGGCTTCGCCTCCATTTCTTTGACAGAATAACTCTGAAAGAAGTCATTTGAAAGAGATTTCTTTTGATATATTGGATCATCATTATAACTATTATTCAACTCCGCATAACGAAATGGAAGTTGAACATTAGATGTGTTCTTTCGTTTTTCTGTTTCCTTGGCTTCATCCTCTTTTGACAGTCCAGTCCAGAAAACTTTAAGCTCAGGGATTCGTCGAGCTAGTTTCATAAATGTAAAATCATAAAGTGCAGGCACTTCAGATTTAGCATTTTTAAGGTAATGAGGATTCTCGTAACCGAGTCCCCAACTCTCTATTTCCTCTTTGGGTTTGTTCAGATGAATGGTTTGTTCAGTTTGACCCATTTTGTATAACTTCTCTTCCAAAGCTTTTAATTTTGCAAGTAAAGATTCGTTTTCTTTGGTACGCGAAGAAAACATTTTCGTTAGCTCTTTGAAATCAAACTCACTCTTTCTCAATTTAGAATTTGTTTCAGTTATTTCTTTGAGAATTATTGTCTTTTCTTTAGCGCAGTTATCAAAGTTTTTATGCATTGTCTCAATCAATACTTTCTTCTCAGCAATATCCTCGCTAAGTTTCTGTATTGATTGGTTTTTGTCATTGATAACACCTTTTTCTCGCTTAAGCTTCGACTCTAACTCTTCGAGTTTAGTCAACATGGCATGCATTTGATTTAAGAAGTCAGATTGAGTTAAATCACATACCTCATTTTCCTCATCATCAGAATCAGTTTCAACTTATGATTCCTGCTTGCCCATTAAGCATATGTGAGCTGTTTCATCATTCTCTTCATTCTCATCTTCTGATTGATCAATCCAGTACTCATCTTCTGCCATCAATGCCTTTCCAGCCTCCTGTTGCTTGGCTAGAAGCATTTTATTCTTGTAGTAGTCTGAGTTTCTGACTTTGGGTCTTCGGCAGTCTCTGGCAAAGTGACCTATTTTGCCACAGTTGTAGCACGTTGGAGGTTCTGATTGACTAGATCCTTCAGCTTGATAGCTTCTCTCTTCTGTCTTCCTTTCCTCTACTCTCTTTCCTTCAAATCTCTTTCCTTCAACCCTCTCCTTGTGAACATAGTTGCTTGGACCAGAAGAATACATCTGACTGTTTGAACTTGGCTTCTTGTAGAACTTCTTCTGAAAAGCCTTTGTCAGCATAAGCATAGCCTGCTTCAGTTGTTCACAGTCGTCCGAGTCAAAGTTCGCTTCATTTTCAACCTCATCTGATTCAGACATAAGCATCTTCTTCTTCTTCTTTTTCACAACAAGAGCAACTGAGTCAACAACTGTCTTCTCACCCTGTCTCTTTTCATCCAAGATTTCATCAACCTCTTCTTCATTTTGTTTGAGGGTTTCATACACCTCATGAAATGGAATCTCGTTTAGATCCTTGATTTGCTTCATTTGTCTGGCAAACCTTTTCCATTCAGGCTGGAGAATGCTGAGGAATTTGACATTCAGCTCTATCTGTGATTTAGTGACCTTGTTCTTGCTTAATTCATTCAGCAAGGTCACAAACCTGTCGTATGTTATTTCTAGAGACTCTCCAACTCTGCCTTTGAATTATTCATAGTTGTTTAGGCAGTTGGATATCTTGAGCTGGTTCCCAACCTTTGAACCTAGCATCATCTTCTCTAGCTGATCCCACATCTGTTTGCCTGAGGCCTTATAGCTGTCTATCTTCACGTATATTTCATTTGGAATGCCTTGAAGAATATAAGACTTTGCTAATCTATCACCTTTTGCTCTTCTTAGGTTATCACCTTCTAGTTCCTCATACTTCAGTTGAAACTCTGTTGCCACAGTGCCTTCCGTACGAGTCTCATAAACTGGTGCCATAATTCCCTCTTCTATTGATTTCCTGATGAATACTCCCAAATCATGTCTTTCAATGAAGTCCATGAACCAATCTTTCCACTGTTCATACTCTCCCCTGAAGAGTACTGGTGGCTTTGAGTCAGTTCCGATCACTAGAGCTTCTCTTGAAGTCATTCTGATTTAAAAAGACCAAGTCTGGTACTGGCGCAAAAGGAGGTTTGCGCGAGGTTTGTGTGGCGCGAAGTAATACTTTGCGCTAGTAGAGGTTGGCGCAAAAGATGGTTTGCGCTACAAGGAGTTGGCGCAAAAATGACTTCGAGTAAAGTTTGCGTTCTGAGGTGTTGGCGCAAAAGTGACTTTCGAGCAAAGTTTGCGTTCTGAGTTTTGCGCGATATATAGGTGGCGCAATCTGAGTTTTGTGCGAGTCGAAGGTTGCGCGAAAGAACTTTTGCGCGAGATGTTGATGGCGCAAAAGCGAACTTTGCGCTAAAAGATGTTGGCGCAAAGTGGAGATATGATATTCTCGTTCGGTGTGAATGGCGCAATGAAGGTTTGCGCAAGTCGAAGCTGGCGCAAAAGAAGTTTTGCGCGAACAGCGTGTGGCGCAAAAGAAGAGTTTGCGCGAACTGAACGTCGCGCAAGACTCTCTATGAACTGGCACAAATCTATAACTCTCGCGAGTTCGTCCCTGTGCTTTGAAAAAATCGACTAAGAACCACAATAAACCTATCTAGACTTCGATTTAGCAGTCCCAAATTTGACAAATCGACCACTAACAGTTTTAGATCAGATTACAAGCCTTTGATTTCGAAAACAAGCACTTTTTGAGAATTTGATCGATGGAACAGTGAGATAAAGACGTGAACTGTTTTGCAACAAAATCCCAAAATTTGAATCGATTGAAGTGCTATAATGAAATTAATCAACAACAACTCGATCTAGACCACAAATCAATCACAACCTGATCGATTGCAACTCCTAAAACACTCTCAATCACGAAAATGATTTTTAAATGAAGAACACAGAGTCGTTCTTTAAAAACTTGATTTGAATCTGTTTTTAGGCTCTGATACCAATTGTCGGTCCACAATATATCAAGTTCTTATAAAAAACAACAACATATACGATTACCAACCTGTTTGATTAATAATCAATGGATTACAAGGATTGATGTTTGTTCGGTTTAAAGCTCGATGTTCTCTCTGATTTAAACCGTTAGTGTGTGTGTGTGTGTGTGTGTGTGTGTATGTGATCTCTGATATCTTCGTTAGGTTCTTTAACACACTAAAAACATCCACTTGCAAACAAAAACAATATTAAATAAAACTAATATCTAACTAACTAAATATCTAAATAAATATAATATCTAGATATTTAGGAACTAATATAAAATACTAAAAACAATACTTTGACATTTTATTACAAACGACATTAGACTTATATTAAGAGTTGACTTTCCGGCATTAGCTTCTGATTGGATCTTTAGATTGGATGATCTTGAATCCAATAGATTTTTGCGCTAACAGATCTTGTCCTTACCCGAGGGATCGGAAGACTTCGTTATGTATAGTGACGCTTCCAAGATGGGTCTTGGGTGTGTCATAATGTAAAGGGGAAAAGTAATAGCCTATGCGTCGCGACAATTAAAGGATCATGAGAAGAATTATCCGACTCATGACTTGGAGTTGGCAGCGGTGGTTTTCGCGTTAAAGTTGTGGCGGCATTACTTGTATGGGACGAAGTGTACTCTTTTCACGGATCACAAGAGTCTCAAGTACATCTTCGATCAAAAGGAACTCAACATGCGTCAAAGAAGATGGCTCGAGCTTTTGAAGGATTACAATTGTGACCTTCTATATCATCCTGGTAAGGCCAATGTGGTGGCAGATGCATTGGGCCGAAGGAGTTATGATGGTGGTGTCAAAATGACCCTTACAAGGATCGATGTGGTATCAAGTTTGTTGGAGAGTATCAAGTCGAGTCAAGTGGAAGCACTTAAAGAAGAGAACCTCAAAGCCGAAGTCATGGTGAAGCAAAACGGACTTATGACGGAAGACGGTCGTGGACTCCAGCTCTTTCAAGGGAGGATTTGGGTGCCGAAGTTGGGAGGAAATAGAGAGTTACTTCTTGAAGAAGCGCATAAGTCGAAATATTCTATACATCCCGGTAGCACCAAGATGTATAGAGACCTAAAGTTAAATTATTGGTGGTCGGTGATGAAGTTAGATGTGGCTAGCTATGTGGAGAACTGTGTCACATGCCTCCAAGTCAAGGCGGAACACCAAAGGCCATTTGGAAGTTTGCAACCGTTGTCCATTCCCGAGTGGAAGTGGGACAACATCACTATGGATTTTGTGACGAAACTACCGAAGACCTTGGGTGGGCACGACACCATTTGGGTAATCGTTGACCGATTGACCAAGAGTGCGCATTTCCTTGCAATGCGGGAAACTTTACGAATGGAAAAATTGGCCAAACTTTATATTGATGAGGTGGTTTCAAAGCACGGAGTTCCACAATCTATTGTGTCGGATCGGGACAGTCGTTTTACGTCGAACTTTTAGGCTAGCTTGCAGAAGGAGTTGGGTACTAGACTGAATTTGAGCACGGCGTATCATCCTCAAACGGACGGTCAAAGCAAGAGGACAATCCAGACGCTAGAGGATATGTTGAGGTCGTGTGTTATAGACTTCGGGGGAAGTTGGGATTCACATCTACCTTTGGTAGAGTTCGCTTACAATAACAGTTACCATTCTAGTATCGGAATGACACCGTTCGAGGCATTGTATGGACGGAAGTGCAGAACCCCGGTTTGTTGGCTAGAAGCAGGCGAGAAGCAATTCGCCGGGCCGGAAAGAGTTCAAGAGACGGCGGACAAGGTGAAAGAAATCCGAGAGAGGCTAAAGGCGGCGCAAGACCGACAGAAAAGTTATGCAAACAAAAAAAGAAGATCGGTCGAGTTTCAAGTGGGCGACCGTGTCATGTTGAAAGTATCTCCATGGAAGGGGATTATCCGGTTTGGGAAGCGTGGAAAGCTTAGTCCTCGTTTCCTTGGACCATTCGTCATCTTAGAGAAGATTGGGTTGCAAGCCTACCGGTTGGATTTACCACCGGAAATGGATGAAATACATCCTACGTTTCACGTATGTTACCTACGGAAGTTTCTAGCCGAAGAGGAAAGCGTGATTCCTTTGTCGAAAATTCAGGTGGACAATGGGAATCGTTGTGTGGAAGAACCGGAGACGATTTTAGAATCGAAAGTGAAGAAGTTGAGGCATAAGGACGTGGTTATGGTTAAAGTCCAATGGAAGCATCATCGGGGTGCTAACATTACCTGGGAGTCCGAAGATGACATGAAGAAACGTTATCCTCATTTGTTCGTATAAATGTGATTTCGGGGATGAAATCCTATTTAGGTGGGGAGGATTGTAACATCCGGAACTTCAGGTAAGTATAAGGTTTTGTTAATCTTATGATTATGTGTCTATCAAAATAGGAATTTTATGCTTAACTGCTACTTCCATTTATTTTGGTTACTTGTTGTTGATTTGGAAGTTTTAGATTAGTCTTCTTTTGGCAGTGAGTTACGCAACTTACGCCGCGGGTTGAAGTCGCGGCACAAGCCGCGTAAACCACTGGAATGCTTGCCTTTGGGGAACCACGCGACTTACGCCGCGGGAGGAAGTCGCGGTACTAGCCGCGTAACCCACTGGAGAGTTTACCCCTGGAGCAAGCGGGCGACTTATGCCGCGGGTGTAAGTCGCGTCACAAGTCGCGAGGCGACCTGCTTTTCTTCAAAAACCCCATTTGGCCGATTTCTTCTCATTTCTATCACAAAAATTAGATATATAACGGGAGAAACTAGGGTTTGGGCGATTTTCTTCTCCTCTTAACCCTCTTAGCATTTATTGCAAAGCTTGGTTGGTGAAATCATTAAGTGGGCTTCCATCTACTTCAAGTCCTTAAGATTTCAAGTCTTCATCACCTTCATCCAACTTCTAGGGTTTTCCATTTTCTAGATTTTTTGGTATAAAACCTAGATTGTGAGTTTACTAAACCTTTGTTAAAACTAGATGCACATCATATCTTTCTATTTGTCGTTATTTATCTCTATATGTTCAAGTACTTGGGTTTTCTCATGAAGATATGCTGGAAATGTGGTTTCATATGATATGCCATGTCTTACTCTAAATGTACAAGTATTTGGGGCTTTTCTCTTAAATATATGATAAGTGTACTTTGATATGATAAATGTACATATGTCTCGGTATTGAGATTGTTTCTAGTTGAAATCCCTTTGTGGTGATATATTTTATATGCATGATGAGCATGATTATCATTTGGGTCTCAAAATGGACTTATGTGATAGTATGGTAACATAGTACCCATGGTTGGTATCGAAATGTTTTGGTTGGAATATACCTCAAGACCTCCTATATAATATGTTGGACGAACCAAGTCAGTAGACACTAGGATGATGTAGTGTTGGGCGCCACCATGATGGTATGTGCCTAGACCTCCGCCATTCGGGGTAATGCCATGGTTGTAGTCCTTGGATGTGCCGGGCCTTTCGGGTGTCTCTTGTTATAGGGCATCAAGGTATATCGACTTTTTGGGTGGAACTTGATTGGTGCTATAGGTCTCCCCTATTGACTCCATATTTATTGAACTGTGGTTAACTGCTGATAAGAATTGTAACTGTTCATGCATGTTTATTATTGTCCAACTCACTAGGCTCTTGGCCTAACACTTGTTTGGTGTCGATGTGTATCTCAGGTTCTAGCGGCGCCGATCCTAAGCAGGTTTAGTTGCTTTGGGGTGAGAGCTTGGGGATTTTGCACATGGACGTGTTATACTTTTGGATATGAACCGTTTGGGTTTATAGAAAACAACCCTTTTGTAATATCTTTTCTAGTCGTATAAATTAGATTAGTTGGTTGTTATTTATTGTCCATTAAATTACAATTGTAATTAAATAGGTTGTTTATACATTTCCCCATTTTTGGGAGGCTCTTACTATGGCAATTTTACTATACCTTATGTCCGTTTTTCGGATTTTTGTTATCCCTATTTTTAGGGTGTTACAGCCCATTAGGCATTACACGCCTACTATTTAAATGTTTCCTAAACCTAGTTTTAGGTTAGAAAGAAGAATTATTGTTAGAATTCTAGTCGTAAGGTTTACATTCACTTATCAGAAATTATCTCTGTAAACCTAAATCTTTATGATTATCAATCATATGACTTGCAGTTGTGGTTTATTAATTGTTCTTCATTGATTACTATTGTTGTTGATTGCACTGTATCTGGGATCTACAATTGCCTTTTGTTTTGTAAGGGTGGTTGTCGCGGCTTTTCATGTTTACACCTTTTTAAAATGCAAGAAAATAGATTTCGAAGCAAGTATACATCTTAATCTACTACCGTCTGTAACAATTAATAATGGTACAAAGTACCGAATATCGATCCCACAGGGAAGCGTGGAAAAGTTCTTCTTGAAAGTTGGGTCTGTAAAAACGAGTCTCAGATGGCGATTTCGAAAACAATATTTTGGTTGGGGTTTTGATGAACATTACTGAAGAGTTTAATTATAAAAAGAAGTACACGGTACAATGCTCTGTTGGGATAAGATTAATAATTGGTTAAAAAGATGAGATCACATTCCTTCGTTATCTTAGGGTGCGTTTGGTTTGCAGACTGGGTGGGACAGGACAGGACAAAAATTAACTGTCCCATGTTTGGCGTGACATGGGACAGGACAAAAGTTAACTGTCCCATGTTTGGCGCGACATGGGACAGGGACAAAGACTGGACAGGGTGGGACAAGATGGGACAAAAATGGGTATTTTCTTGTTCCACCAAAATAGGTGGAACAACATGGGACAGAAATGAGACAGAAACTAAAAATCACTGATTTACCGCCATTTGATATATAATCCTAATATGGTATTAGTCTTAAGGGTCACCACTACCCATCGTCGCTACTACCACCATCGGCGGCCACTAGTAGCCACCGCCAACCACCGTCGGCCACCTCTACCTATTTCTCCACTATAACAACCTCCTCCACCACCTCCACAACCATCGGTCATCGCCACCACCACTACCATCGTCGACCACCTCCACTAAAACCGATCACCACCACCTATTGTCGCCACCACCATCGACGGCCACCGGTAGCTACCACCAACCATCGTCGACCACTTCTACCTCTTCCTTCACTACTACAACAACTTCCTCCACCACCTCCACAACCACCGCCCATCACCACCTCCACCAATCACCACCACCCATTGTCGCCGCCGTCACCGACGCTCACCTCCAACCATCGTTGGTAACCTCCGTCTCTTCCTCCACTACAATAACCTCTATTACCACTGTGCACTGCCACCACCACTACCTCTATTACTATTTTTCACCTTCTTCACAACTATCGTCTTTCACCGACCACCCATCGTCTTTTATCTTTACTCGTCGCTGCAACTATGCATCCACCAATTCATTAAGATTTTCCAAATTGAATCAACTATTATGTTTTTTATATGAATCGGACTTTTTCGAACTACCATCAATTATTTCAGATTCTTCATTCAAATTTTCTACTATTATTTTTGTATGTATTTATATGTATGAAAAGTTGTGTAAAAAAATTAATAATGTTTTTTAATTAAATTATTTAAAGATATAATTTATTTGTGTTATCTATAACTATTATATGACATATAAAATTATCAAACAACTTTTAGGGAAACTTGTACGGTCCTGTCCTATCCAGTCCTAGTCGTACCAAACACAAGACAACCATTTGTCTTGTCCAATCCTGTCCTGTCCAGTCCTGTCCTAGCCTCTTGTCCTGTCCAGTTCTGTCCTGTCCAGTCCCGTCCAATCTTGTCTGCGTACCAAACGCTACCTTAAAGTCGATATTTTATGTAACTTAAAATAAGTCGGCATACAATAAACCAGTTGTCAATTGATTAATTGCAGTTCACCATAAAATATAACTTTAATTTAAATAACGTCGGACAATCATGCGATACGATACACCGTTTTAACTTCTTATCAGTCTCGGTCCCAGCTTAACTTTGTACTGATTCTAAATATAACAAAAAAGGAAATGTAATTTTAACTAAAAGAGGTGGTTGGCGTTTTCAAACAATCAACGATTAAAAATCGTAGGAGTGTTGTGCCCTTAACCTTTCTAAAAGAGATGGTTGGCGTTTTCAAACAATCAACGATAAAAATCGTAGGAGTGTTGTGCCCTTAACCTCTCTTTGGACAATGAAATAAAGTTGTGTGAAATAAAGGACTGAAAGTAAAGGACTTGAAATAAATTGCAGAATTTAACTAACAGAAAATAATAGACGGAAAATTAAAGTACATAAATTAAATTGCAGAAACTAAATTGCGGGAATTAAAGTGCGGGAATTAAAGTGCGTTAAAATAAATAACAGTAAAGTAAAACGAGAATTATAAAACTAGACGTAATGAGAAATGGTGACGGAAAATCTTGTTTCAAATGTGGAATTCGAACTTGATTTACTTGAAGGTTTCATGGTGCTTTAACGATGTAATGACGTAAAGGAAAACTAACCAACGTACAATTGATTTTTATAAAATTGGAAACATAAAACGGATTTAATAAGCTACAACAAACCGTGAACCAACAAAAGTTGGGAATCCGAAATGATTATCCGGACTTCCGGTTTGTAATAGAACTAAAGCCCCAATGAGACCAAAATAAAAACCGAGTTGTGTCAAACCAATGAGAATCGTAATACGAGAATAACAAGTGACGACTACGAAATACCGTAATTCAAATCGAAAAGAAACATATATTACTAAAAAAACCGGTTTGATTCGTGAGCCAAAACTTCCAACCGTTAGCTTATGGCTCAATTCCTCAAACCAATTACAATCAAAATAAAAAGAGCTTCTAATGATGGTGATGACAACACATGTCTAGATACATTGAATCTAGACAATGTGTTTCACAAAAATGCCAAACCGTGAGAATGCAAGGAAGGAGAGAAAGATGTGTAAAGAAAATGTAGGTTGTAAACCAAATAAAAACCGTAAGTAAATCGAACCGGATGAGATGAGGAGAAGTTGCGAGAATGTAACGAGAGGTTAACGTACCAATATTTAAAATAGCAAGGGAACCATATATTAATTTCAACCAAAAGATGAGAAATTTTAACTAGGGAGATTGAGCTTGGTGAAGCTAAAGTAGCTCACGGCTCACTCAACCAAACCCTCCAAAATATGATGCCAACATTGTGTTTCTATTACAACTAATGCAACCAAGAAACCAAGTGAAGAGAGATTCCTTTCTAGCAACCCAAGCTCATCTATTTATAGATGGAAGCCAACTTGGGACTCAAGACACAAAAATAGGGGCCCAAAGAGGTTAGGAAATATTAGCCCAAAATGTGTTATCAAAATCCTAGCAAGTTTCGGCCCAACAAAATTCGGTTCATCTTGTTGGTCCAAAACGTCGGGTTTAATCGCCAATCATAGTTACGTCCACGAAGTCAGCCCAAAAAAAAATTGGAAGTCCACGATGTAAGCCCAAACTGCATCTCGATTATATTGGACTCCAACGGCCTTTCTCCGAGCCTAAAACATGTAAATATAAAGAAATGAGATTTTTGTCGTTTTTTTCATGTAAAATAGAGTTATTTAATACCGAAAGCTATAAACATTAATCTAAACAATAAAGTCGTAAAAATAAATTAAAAGACACAATGGGAAAACGAAAATTAGCTCAAAATTATAAAAAGAGGGCTAAAAATAGGGTAAATAAATGACCCTATCAGTGGTCATGGAGTCGGTCATTGAGTCCCAAGCAACCAAAAAAATAAACTTCTTCTAACCCCTTTTCCATCCATTTCCTACCATTTCATACTATTACTACTATTTTCCTTTCTTCCACTCTTTCATTAATATATATATATATATATATATATATATATATATATATATACTCGTTATGTACCCGCTGCAATACAATAAGACATAAAATCCAAAAAATGTAAATAATAATGAATTGAAGTCCAATTCTTGTTAATTGAAGTCTATATTCCAAAAAGAGTGCGAGAGGAGTTTGATCACACGTGTATACCACTCCAATATCTCAAGTCTTGTAGGCATCCTCTAATGCACATTTCCCAATGCAACAGGATATAAAAACAAAAAGTATTATTGAAATATACAAATAACATACCCACACAATACTACACGATATAAAATTATATTATATATTGGCAAATGCCATTGTTCATTTTACATTTGTGTACTCAAAAGTTAACCTAGAGCACATAATGTTCAAAAAGAATATTGCGTAAACAAAACAAAGAAAGGCGAGTAACATATTTGAAATGTACAAACTAATACAAGCCAATACTTAAATACAAATCTAAGAATACAAAACCAAAAGGTAAGCCAATTTGATTGTCTTTGTAAACATTGGGGGCTTACAACTACGAATAGATGCATATTTTACTCGTCTAATTCTAGTGCAACAAAAAACAATTAACTGCTTATGAAAGAAGGGGACACTGGTGTAAGACTTTACATGCAATATCTAAATATATTCTTGAAGTACCTTCCTATCACATGAAATGAATCTCGAATATCTTGTAGTTCACTTAGATGTGCCTTGCATATTGAGTTCTTCATAATGAACGTGAAAGGCTAAATAATAGATAGAAACAACATAACAAAATCCAAGAATTCTAAGGTAAAAAATGTACCCTTCCACCGATCTGACGACTTACCTAGGTATTATTATATATGCAAACTAATTGCCATTTTGCAATTTGCTTACATGAAAGATTTTTTTGACCATTTTCGAGAACTCAAATGTATATAAAATTTTGTAAAATTGCTAGCACCTTCCCAAAAACTTAGTTTCAAAGCCAATAAAAACTGCAATCATAGATATAAAGGGAATATTATCATCTATATCATTGTAAATCCCAAATTCCTCCTTCGATTTGTTGCTCAATACTAAATTAACTAATCCATAAACAAATTTAGTTTTACATGTAACACCCTAAAAATAGGGATAACAAAAATCCGAAAAAAATCGGACATGAGGTATACTAAAATTGTCATAGCAAGAGCCTCCCAAAAATGGGGATTATATAAATAACCTGTTTAATCACTAATGTAACTCAAACGGACAATAAATTAACAACCAACTAATCTAATTTCTACAACTAGAAAAGAGATTACAAAAGGGTTGTCATCTATATGCCCAACAGTTCATTCCATAAGCATAATACGTTCAAGTGCAAAATCCCCAAGCTCTCACCCAAAGCAACTAAGCCTGCTTAGGACCGGCGCCGCTAGAACCTGAGATACACATCGACACCAGACAAGTGTTAGGCCAAAAAGCCTAGTGAGTGGAACAATAATAAGCATGCATGAATAGTCATAAATTCTTATCAGCATTTAACCAGTGTCCAATATATGAGGAGTCATTAGGGGAGACCCAAAGCACCAATCAATTCCACTCGAAAGAGTCGATGCACCTTGATGCCCTTAACAAGGAACACCCCAAAGGCCCGACACACCCGGAGATCAGACCGTAAAGGAAACTTTCCGAGTGGCGGAGGTCTAGGCACATACCATCCCGGTGGTGCCCCAAGACTACATCCTCCTAGTGAAATTGCCTTGATTCGTCCAACATAATGCATATAGGAGGTCCTTACGTATATTTCAACCCAACATATTTCCATACCGACTACGGGTACAATGTTACCATCCTATCCTCATGAAGTCCAACAAAAGTCCCAAATGACAATTATATTCATCATGCATAAAAATATGTCACCAAAGTGATATTCCAACTAAAACCATCATAACACACATATATGCATACATTTAACATATCAAGGTACCCATTTTATATATCCATGGGAAAAGCCCCAAATAATGGTACACATAACATCAAACATAGCATATCACCAATATCCATATTTCCAACCATTTTCATCAAGAAATCCCAAATACTTGAACACACAGAGAATCAAATAACAAATAGAAGATTATGATGTGTATCTAGTTTTAACAAAGGTTTAGTAAACTCACTATCTAGGTTTTGAACCAAAACCTAGAAAATATAGAAACCCTAGAAGTTACCCCAAGAAGACTTGATGTAGGAGAGGAGTAGCTTGATAAGGATCTTCAATAAATGCACTTGGTTGAGGTTTGAAGAACAAGAAATCACCCCAACAACCCAAAACCCTAGCAATAAATGTGTAGGTGTTTGAAACCCTCAAAAATCGCCCAAAAGAGAGTTCTCCCGTTTTTTATAAAGTACTAAGTGATAAATGAGGCTGCCAAAGTGTTTTAAATTGACCAGACCCCGTGGGGGATAGTGCCCATGGCACTATCGCATGTCACAATCGCGGGGCTCTCAACACCCGCGGTACAAACCCGGCGATAGTGCCCTCCGCGATAGTGCCATGGCACAATCGCGAGCAACCCCGAACCTACGGTACACTGTCGGCGATAGTGCCCTCGCGATAGTGCCAAGGGCACAATCGCGTGGCACAATCGTGTGGCACCCGAAACAGCCCGAAAACTCAACCGAAAATGATAACGAGCACAATGTTTGTACGATTAAAGATGGTAAATCAACATACGACATCTTAACATAATTCATTATCACAAAATGCACACAAAAACACATATTCACACATAAGCGAAGTTAATGCATTTAAGGGAGACAAAATACTTACCTTATGAATTTACGGGTGTTACAATTCTCCCCACCTAAATGGGATTTCATCCCCGAAATCTTACCCTAGGCAAACAAGTGAGGATAACGCTTCTTCATATCATCTTCCGATTCCCAAGTAACGTTAGCACCCCGATGGTGCTTCCATTGGACTTTAACCATAATCACGTCTTTATGACGCAACTTCTTCACTTTCGATTCCAGAATTGACTCCGACTCCTCCGCACATCGATTTCCATTGTCTACTCGAATTTTTGACAAAGAAATCACGCTTTCCTCTTCGGCTAGGCACTTCCGAAGGTAACACACGTGGAACGTAGGGTGTATCCCATCCATTTCCGGCGGTAGATCTAACCGGTAGGCTTGCAAACCAATCTTCTCCAAAATAACGAACGGTCCAAGGAAACGAGGGCTAAGCTTCCCACGCTTCCCGAAACGTATGATCCCCTTCCACGGAGACACCTTCAACATGACCGGGTCACCCACTTGAAACTCAACCGGTCTTCTCTTCTCGTCCGCATAGCTCTTTTGTCAGTCTTGCGCCGCCTTTAGTCTTTCTCGAATTTCTTTCACCTTGTCCGCCGTCTCTTGCACTATTTCTGGCCCGGCGAATTGCTTCTCGCCCGCTTCTAGCCAACAAACTGGGGTTCTGCACTTCCTCCCATACAAAGCCTCGAACGGTGCCATTCCAATACTAGAATGATAACTGTTGTTGTACGCGAACTCTACTAGAGGTAGATGTGAATCCCAACTTCCCCCGAAGTCTATTACACACGACCTCAACATATCTTCTAATGTCTGGATCGTCCTCTCGCTTTGACCATCTGTTTGAGGATGATACGCCGTGCTCAAATTTAGTCGAGTACCCAACTCCTTTTGCAAACTAGCCCAAAAGTTCGAAGTGAATCGGCTATCCCGATCCGATATAATAGATTGCGGAACTCCGTGCCTCGACACCACCTCATCAATATAAAGCTTGGCCAACTTCTCCATTGGCAAGGTCTCCCGCATTGCAAGGAAATGCGCACTTTTTGTCAACCGGTCAACAATTACCCAAATGGTGTCGTGCCCACGCAAGGTCTTTGGTAACTTCGTCACGAAATCCATAGTAATGTTGTCCCATTTCCACTCGGGAATGGACAACGATTGCAAACTCCCATACGGTCTTTGATGCTCTGCTTTGACTTGAAGGCATGTGACACACCTTTCTACATAGCTAGCCACATCCATCTTCATCACCGGCCACCAATAATTCAACTTTAAGTCTCTATACATCTTGGTGCTACCGGGATGTATAGAATATTTCGACTTATGTGCTTCCTTGAGAAGTAAGTCACGATTTCCCCCAATCTTTGGCACCCAAATTCGCCCTTGGAAGAGTTTGAGTCCACGACGATCTTCTGTTAAGAGTTCCTTTTGCTTGGACATAACCTCGGCCTTGAGGTTCTCTTCTTTAAGTGCTTCCGCTTGGCTCGTTCTTATACTCTCCAACAAACTCGACACCACATCGATTCTGGTAAGGGACATTTTGACACCTCCATCATGACTCCTTCGACTCAACGCATCCGCCACCACGTTGGCCTTACCGGGATGATAGAGTAGATCACAATCATAATCTTTCAAGAATTCTAGCCATCTCCTTTGTCGCATGTTGAGTTCCTTTTGATCGAAGATGTACTTGAGACTCTTGTGATCCGTGAAAAGAGTACACTTGGTCCCATACAGGTAGTGTCGCCACAACTTTAACGCGAAAACTACCGCCGCCAACTCCAAATCATGAGTCGGATAGTTCTTCTCATGATCCTTTAATTGCCGCGATGCGTAGGCTATTACTTTCCCCCTTTGCATTAGGACACACCCAAGCCCCATCTTGGAAGCGTCACTAAACACAACAAAATCTTCCGATCCTTCGGGTAGGGATAAGATCGGAGCTTCGCACAACTTCCTCTTGAGCGTCTGAAAGGCTTGCTCTTGTGCATCGGTCCAAAGAAACTTGACGTTCTTCCTTGTAAGACAAGTGAGCGGTGTAGCTATCTTGGAATCCGGGTAAATCTTCCGGAAAGACGTCCGGATAATCTTGCACTACCTCCACATCTTCAATTGACTTCTTTTCTTTCTTCGCGTCCACAACGTAGGCCAAGTACGAAGGGTAACCCTTTGCTAAGAACTTACGAGCCTTAAGAGATGAGATAATAGGATTATTCCTCTTTCCTTTCTCCCCATAAATGGTAGTCACACCATTTTCCGGTAATGGCACTTGGATCATCTTTTTGGAACAAAAGATGTCCGCCTTATGCCTTACTAACCAATCCATACCTATGACTACATCAAATCCTCCTATAACCATAGGTAATAAATCCACTCCAAAAGAACTCCCATCAATCTCTAGAGTGAAATCACAAAAACGATCACGAATGATCACTTGATCCCCATTAGCTACTTCTACTACTAAAGCATCGGGAAGGACACTAATAGGAATAGTGAATCGCTTACAGAAGGTATCCGACACAAAAGAACACGTAGCACCCGAATCAAACAAAACACGAGTTGGCAAGGAGTTTACTAGGAACGTACCCGAAACGACATCCGCGGTCTCCTTTGCCTCCTCGGAAGTCATCCGGAAAGCTCGACTCGGTGCCCTTGGTGGTTGCTCGACTCTGGCTGTCGAACCCATAGAATTTCCCCCATTTCCTCCAACCAGCTTTGGGCAAAATCTTTTCATGTGCCCCGGTTCTCCGCACTCATAACATACCGATCCCTGGATGGAACATTCTCGAGTCGTATGGTTCTTCTTACCACACTTGGCGCACCTGGTTGGACCGGAGTAAGTTCTTGTAGTACATGGCCCCGAGTGCTTTGACCTGCACTTGGAACACCACCGTTCCTCATGACGTTGATCACCCGCTTTCCCACTTACAAAGGGTCTCGACTGACGAACGGGCCCAGATGGCCCTTCCCACTTCCGTTTCTCACCAACTTGCCTTCTTTCTTCCTTCTCAGCATTAATGTCATCCTCGATGAGTAAGGACTCTTCAATTACCTCTTGCAAGGTCGAGCACTTAGCATTCCTTATATCCGTTCGCATCTCGGCCGGTAAACCCTGTTGATATGCTTTCATCTTCGACTTTTCATCGGGAACCAAATGTCCCACCAAGTTTAGCTTCTCCAAAAAGAGTTTGGAGTATTCGGCAATGGACATATTCCCCTTCTTCAGATCTCGGAACTCCCGTTCCAGCTTATCCAACGACCGTTCGCTGCAGTATTTGTCCATGATCTTCTCCTTGAACACCGTCCAAGTTAGCTTAGCCAGAACTTCCGGGGTGAGGGTGGATCGTGTGAGGTTCCACCAAATCAGAGCCTCTCCCCGAAGTAGCTGAGAAGCAAACTTGACCCGTTGAGAAGGATTACATTCACTGGACTCGAAGGCCATCTCTAACTCCTTGAGCCAGTACATACAAGCAACCGGGTTGTCAGAACCCGCAAATTCCTTAGGGTGACACCCCAGAAACGTCTTGTAGGTGCACCCTTTAATCTTCGTTCTGATTCGCTCAGCGGATGGTTCTTCAACCGTTACCACATTCGGTCCACCCGACCCCACAATAACGTTTTCAGCCATAGTCTCGGGTTGACGATTACTGACGTCTCGATCCTCTAGAAGTTTCATGAAAAACTCTTGCTGTTGGGTCATGGCCGAAGTCATGGCCAACTGTTGTTGAGCCAAAGCCGCATTCATGGCCAACATCATGCTATCCCGAAGTCGGGTCTCCATGGTAACTTCTTCCATGATGGCGTTACCTGTATTGAGGTTCCGTCGCGGAATATGCTCAGGTCCACCTCCCAAGATTCGGGGTACGGGAATTTCATCGGCGATTGCACCCACAGGGGGTCGTACAACTGCAGATTCCACCTCTGGCTGACCCTCTGGCATGTCCGGTGCTCTACTTCGAGTGTTTACCATCCTAATCTGCCATGTACGTACGAGAAATAGATTGAGAAAAGACTAAACGAGTTGAACTCATTGTACGTACTACTACCTTCATTAATTATCATAATAATAGTAAACCAAGTATGCTCACGTAACAATGCATTCATAATAGCAGTAGCTAATTGAAATTATGAACGAACCATACACAAGAATTCTTGTCACCATCATCACAACTTTTAATTAAAGTAATTCCGTAATCCTAACGCTCTCCCCACCTAGGATTTCTACCCCGAGTGGACAGTGTAGTCATAACATCTAAAGCTTAAGTCTAGATATGCTAAACAATACCTAGTTCACTAAAACTAAAGCTCTAATATCAACTTGTAACACCCTAAAAATAGGGATAACAAAAATCCGAAAAAAATCGGACATGAGGTATACTAAAATTGCCATAGCAAGAGCCTCCCAAAAATGGGGATTATATAAATAACCTGTTTAATCACTAATGTAACTCAAACGGACAATAAATTAACAAACAACTAATCTAATTTCTACAACTAGAAAAGAGATTACAAAAGGGTTGTCATTTATATGCCCAACAGTTCATTCCATAAGCATAATACGTTCAAGTGCAAAATCCCCAAGCTCTCACCCAAAGCAACTAAGCCTGCTTAGGACCGGCGCCGCTAGAACCTGAGATACACATCGACACCAGACAAGTGTTAGGCCAAAAAGCCTAGTGAGTGGAACAATAATAAGCATGCATGAATAGTCATAAATTCTTATCAGCATTTAACCAGTGTCCAATATATGAGGAGTCATTAGGGGAGACCCAAAGCACCAATCAATTCCACTCCAAAGAGTCGATGCACCTTGATGCCCTTAACAAGGAACACCCCAAAGGCCCGGCACACCCGGAGATCAGACCGTAAAGGAAACTTTCCGAGTGGCGGAGGTCTAGGCACATACCATCCCGGTGGTGCCCCAAGACTACATCCTCCTAGTGAAATTGCCTTGATTCGTCCAACATAATGCATATAGGAGGTCCTTACGTATATTTCAACCCAACATATTTCCATACCGACTACGGGTACAATGTTACCATCCTATCCTCATGAAGTCCAACAAAAGTCCCAAATGACAATTATATTCATCATGCATATAAATATGTCACCAAAGTGATATTCCAACTAAAACCATCATAACACACATATATGCATACATTTAACATATCAAGGTACCCATTTTATATATCCATGGGAAAAGCCCCAAATAATGGTACACATAACATCAAACATAGCATATCACCAATATCCATATTTCCAACCATTTTCATCAAGAAATCCCAAATACTTGAACACATAGAGAATGAAATAACAAATAGAAGATTATGATGTGTGTCTAGTTTTAACAAAGGTTTAGTAAACTCACTATCTAGGTTTTGAACCAAAACCTAGAAAATATAGAAACCCTAGAAGTTGCCCCAAGAAGACTTGATGTAGGAGAGGAGTAGCTTGATAAGGATCTTCAATAAATCCACTTGGTTGAGGTTTGAAGAACAAGAAATCACCCCAACAACCCAAAACCCTAGCAATAAATGTGTAGGTGTTTGAAACCCTCAAAAATCGCCCAAAAGAGAGTTCTCCGGTTTTTTGTAAAGTACTAAGTGAGAAATGAGGCTGCCAAAGTGTTTTAAATTGACCAGACCCCGCGGGCGATAGTGCCCGGCGATAGTGCCATGGGCACTATCGCATGTCACAATCGCGGGGCTCTCAACACCCGCGGTACAAACCCGGCGATAGTGCCCTCCGCGATAGTGCCATGGCACAATCACGTGGCACAATCGTGAGCAACCCCGAACCTACGGTACACTGTCGGCGATAGTGCCCTCGCGATAGTGCCAAGGGCACAATCGCGTGGCACCCGAAACAGCCCAAAAACTCAACCGAAAATGATAACGAGCACAAGGTTTGTACGATTAAAGATGGTAAATCAACATATGACATTTTAACAGAATTCATGATCACAAAATGCACACAAAAACACTTATTCACACATAAGCGAAATTAATGCATTTAAGGGAGACAAAATACTTACCTTATGAATTTACGGGTGTTACATTACAAGTGTTCATCAATAGCACACTACAAAATGATGATCAGAACTCCGTGAAACTTAGGGGTCATTTACTAAACGCTTACCTGATAAGCGCTTATCAGGTCATTTACGATGAACATGGCAGGGACCGAGAATCTTACCATGTAAGCACTTACCGGTTGAACATGGCAAAGAGAATCTTACCCGGTAAAAACAACAATACGGAGAGTCTTACCCGGTAAGTGAGGGTGACAACTCTTCCCCGGTAAATACATGTAGACATTACTTTATTAGCCTTTTAGAACAAATATAAGCATGAAAGAGACCTTAACTAGTTTGAAACTCACATGAAGATATTTTTAAGAAATATATTTATTATTATACACAAGAATAAGGAGAATGCTAATTCAAAATAAACAAAACCATATAAAAATACCATTTTAGTAAAATACTTCAACCACTCAGCTTGCATCTTCTGCTCTTCTTTTGAATTCCCCTGAAGTTCCTTGATCCATTTATGTCAAGTAAATATTGTTAACATGAGAAATGCAATGACTTCCCATTATACGTAAAGTGTAAAATTGCAAAAAATTGGTAATTAACAATGATTTTCACCTTCATTTCAATAAAGATTTCATTGGTAAATGGTTAGATCTCCTGTGATGACAATACTAAGATCATAAGCTTTGATCTTGTATATAATCATGAGTTGCCTGGTAAATTTGGATCAATTATGGTCCTTCAAGGTGAGCGAAGAAGGTTCTCATGGTGATAAAAAATAGTATTTGATGAGCATATCCTGCTTGATAAATTAAATTTGTAGTTAGGAATAAGTATCCATACACACAACATGCCCTGGATAATTGGATTGGTCTATTGGGGCTTGCAGAATCTTAATTTATATGCCCAATATTCATGCGGTTCTACACATTCAAACACGTAACCTATATATGTACATATATGAAAACAATTAACTGACCAAGAGATATGGATGAAAACAATTCCATAACTTACCCCAATGATCATGTTATCAGAGACATCTATTCCATGGACCACCCTAAACAGTCCAGACATTGTGAAGGTTGTATGACTCTCATATTGTCCCACTCTAAAAAGCATACTAACCTGGTGCATTGCTTCCAATACCTCACCCTCTAGACATAGTCTAGATGAGTGATTGATAGATAGACTATGATCGCATAGTTCCATCTGGATGTAGAGTTGCTCGTTTTCAAACCAATAAGTATTGTATCCAACAATGTTATCATGATATCTTGCATGTTCATTTAAGGACTTCTGTTTGAATATAGCACATAACAAAGGGAAATGGAGAACTATGAATTCCTATTTTCAGTTTACTCACCTAAAGCAGCTAAAGCTTGAACATCCATCAAGGCTTTTTGCCTGTAAAATGTGTCACTTATAAGTTATATGTGGCTTATAACCAAAAAAAGTGTGGATATACACACACATATTTACAAACATACATACACACACATATATGTACACATATATCAATATTTGTACAACCTACAGAGTGAAAGGTGGAGTACCTCTCAGCGTCTATATTTAATTTCCTTGTACTGCATTTCACAGCATACATGCAACCATCAATTCTCTTCAAGACTTTGAATACACGACTGAAGTTTCTGATACCAATTTGCTGCAAAATAAAAAAAATTGGTTCCAAAAAGTTTAGTGCAATGTTTTTAGAAAAAGAACATAGTACTATCTTATATATCTCCACAGTCGGTATACCTCTACTTCACGAAAATATGTTCGATAGCTGAAGGACTATCACTACCAAATGCCACAGGGAGGAAAACTGCAGATTGTAATACATATATAATGGTTAAGGTTCCAAAAGAAAACAGACTCACAAACTCCCGCTTGGTCTTTAAAAGTACAATTCTTGTTCTGGTGAATCTAACATAACATTTGTAATATTGCATATCCTATGTAATCAAAGAAGAGTTGAAGCACTAAATAGTTCAGTTGAGGAATCAGTTCTGGTTGTCCTTTTGAAACATTAAAATCATAGTAACCATTATATAAACAATATCCACATGTATAAATGACAAGTTAATAGCTATCTACCTGCACATTTAATTTGCGGTCACCAAATGGATCGATTTCGTAAAATCCGGGATCTTCTTAGTGTACAACACTGTCTTAGAAAAAAGACAAGGAACATGTCCATATGATTGTTGATGTAAAACCTTTGTCTTTGAAAACTATCAGTATCACGATCACTAAATTAGGGGGCGTTTGGTTCGCTGGAATCCACCGGAATTTGATGGAATTGGAATGGTCAATTCCATTGACCAAATTCCATCCTACTGTTTGGTTTCCAAAGGAATGGAATTGAATTCCATGAAATCCTTCAATCAAGGATTTGGTCATTCCTTCTCATTTTCGATGGAATTGAATTCCATTCCATTGCATTTTCTCAAAATGACAAAAATACCCTCCAAACCCTCTTAACAAAATTAAAACCCATCAGATGTGGATTTGGTCTCCTCTCTCTCTCCTCTCTCTTCTCTCTCTCCTCTCTCTACTCTCACTCCTCTCTCTACCCTCTCTCTCTCCTCTCTCACCTCTTTCTCTCCTCTCTCTCCTCTCTCTCTACCCTCTCTCTACCCTCTCTCTATCCTCTTTCACCTCTCTCTCTTCTCTCTCTCTACCCTCTCTCTCCTCTCTCTCTCCTCTCTCTCCTTTCTCTACCCTCTCTCTCTCTCCTCTCTCCTCTCTCTCTCTCTTCTCTCTCTACCCTCTCTCTCTCCTCTCTCTCCCTCCTCTCTATCTCTCCTCTATCTCTCCTCTCTCTCCTTTCTCTCTCCTCTCACTCCTCTCTCTCCCCTCTCTCTCCTCTCTATCTTCTCTCTCTCTCTTCTCTTTCTCCTCTCTCTCCTTTCTCTCCTCTCTCTCCTCTCTCTCTCGGCATTTAAAAAAATATAAATAAATAAATAAAAATAAAAGAAAGGGTATTTTTGTCATTTTTCAGAATTCCATTCCAATTCCTTTGCAAACCAAACTGACATATTCCAATTCATTTGACTGATTACATTTCATTCCTGCCAACCAAACAGTTGGTCAAACTTGAAAACATTCCATATCAATTCCTTCTAGATTCCAATTCCATTGACAGATTTCATTCCATCATAAATCATTCTGCGAACCAAACGCCCCCTTAGGGTTGGGCGATCCCTAATTTATGAAACGAAAACAATATTGCTGAAATAAACAAACAAACCCCATATTGAATCAAACAAACCATTCAAATTTCAGAAATAGCATTTAATCACAAAATGTAGGCAAAGATTCAAGTGCAAAAATGTTGTGTAAAAATAAAATTGACATAAAAAATGATTGTTGCTTACCTAATAGTGGAGACGAAGTCATCTGCAACAAAAAAGGTAGATGAAGCAAGAATCGAATTGAATCGAACTTTTCTACAATAAAGATGAATGAAATAAATTAACTCCAAATGTAATCGAAGTTGTACATGTGAACCATTCGAGCTTTGAGAAAGCGCTTGATTAACAAAACATCGATAATGATTCGATTGCATGTCTAGTGTCCTGGATTGCAACATTTGTAAGAATTTCATACTAATAACAAAAGAAGAAACAGAAACAAAGACAAAAAGATTTAAAACGTGGAATAATTATATTGTCCAACCTGCTGAGTCATTGCTTGAACCGCATAACAGGAACATACTCCATTTCTTTAACCAGAGTCAACAAATAAGTCCAACTTTTCGTAAATATTTTCAGATTGTGGGTGTGATTCGTCTCCTGCTGCGAAAAAATGAATTTTACTTTTCATAACAATCCAACTTCTACCAGTTGGCTTCTTCAAACCCTTGTTTTCGAGAATCAATCTCAAGTTTTTGACCTCAGAGCAAAGACCAGCAACAGCATAAATGTTGGATACCAACACATAATTCCCAGAATTTGTTGGTTCTAATTCGATATGCTTTTCAGAAGCACTTTTAGCCAGACGGGTATCATAATATACTTTATTGTCTCTTTGGAATTTGAGCAAAAGCTTGGTAGGCTCAATAAATCGCCTCCATCTTTTTCCACAGTGGAAAGAGGCAACAATATTTGAAAAACAAACATAAAGGAGATGAATACAGCCACAACACAAATCGAGTGGACGACCAACAGAAAAACAAAATGTGAAGCAGAAATCAAAGGACAAAGAAGAACTTAAAAGAAAAGGAAAAGAAGTGTACCTGATTGGAAGAATTCCATGACCTGCTTGTCGAGACCTTCTGAGTTTTGAGATTTCATTACCTAATTAAAAATTAACTTATACTAAAATTAAAACTTACCTTTTCTTGAACCGAATGCCTCACGTAAAAGGTTGATTCGTTGGTCTGCCTAAGCATTGCGGGTTCAAGGGACGTGGATTTATGATTGGTTTCTAGAAGTGGTCGCAGGTTCTGGAATGGGGCAGCGGCGAGTTGTTCAGAGAAGGAATGAAGTGGTGAAGTAAGTGGACAAGACGAGTGGTAATGGAGGGAGAACGGTGAGTAGTTAACCCGAAGCTCAACGGAGGAGTGGGCCGCAGGAGGGGGAAGAGAAATCCGGAAGACGTGTGAGAAAAATTAGGGTAGGGGGAGTTAGCTGGCTAAAAGAGGGCCTGATAGTTATACGGTTGGGTAAAATGAATTTAAACGGCTGTGATTTAATCTGAGATGAATTTAAACGGTCTAGATGAACCCAAAAAATGGTTGACTCGGCTCCATCCATATCTCTACTACTTTATAAAGAACTAATACGGTTTTTTTGTACAAATTAGTTTCTAGTACAAAACGTTTTTTTCTCAAACCCCTCACCCCACGTCGCCTCCCTCTCCCTTCTTCTGCGCCTTATTCTTTTTCTCTTATTGTGCCACAATTACAGTAGCAGTGGTAGTGGTAGCAACGAGAAGAACATAGAGATTGTAGAAATCATACTTGATAATGATGTGGTGTGGATCGTTTAGTTATATGATCTTCATTTTAGTGTTCATCATCCTGTGAGAGCTCCCGATTTCCAGAAATTTGTCGGTACGACTCTTTCCCTATCCTAATGAATCTTTGATTTCTCAAGGTGAACCTAATCCTTTTGCTCTCCGATATGATGACCTAAACCTCTACAACTCTCTCCTCCACATTTCGGGTTACAACAAGATTTGCAAATGGTCTTGGCAAACCTAGGTCAGAATTAACCATTTGTGTTTCACAATTTATGTGCTTTGATCCAAAAAAACATACTCTTTTCTTCTTTCTGTCTGGTAATCAATGTAACACCCCGATTTTATAAAGGTATAATTTCAAGTTAGTATAGAAATCAGTATTTTAAGAGAAATATAAGAATTAATATTTTGGGCTTGAATCTTATATTTTATAGTCTTGTTGGATGAAGGATTCAAATACGAGTCCAACGGTTCTTTTCGGAGCAAAATCGGAATTAAAACGAAGAAGTTATGGCCAAAACAATGATCGGACGCGAGAAATGGGGGATTTTGGGGGGCCCGTGGGTTGGTGGGTGACCCTAGGCCGCGTAACCCTCTGGATTAATACTTAGAAAGTGCGCGGTTTACCCCACGGCTTCCAAGCCACGATCCAAACCGCAGGAAACGACTTGAGGGTTTTATACTCGATTTTTTGATATGTAACTTCATTTTCTCATAACTTTCTCCTCCTAAATCTGATTTTGGTGATTCAAGTTTCTATGGTTTCGTTTTTGAGAGATCTCCAAGGGTATATCAAGATATTTGATGTTTATTGGAGTATCCAAGAGTATTTTATGATGGTAAGCTTCTCATCTCTCTTAATGTTAAGCTAGGGTTTGATGTTTACATCATTTTTCCTTTCATCCTTCAACTTGGGTGTGATTTTGATGACTTGTGTGGTGAAGGAAGCCGTGTAGATGTGTTGGATCTAAGATCTAGAGAGGTTACTTGGAGATCTCAAGCCTTCTTCAAAGGTGATTCAACTATTCAAGTTTTGGGGGTAAAAACTAGATTTAGCCTAAATCTAGCAAGGTGAGTTCAAGTTGATTTGTGAACCCGGTGTACATGCCAAAATGTCAATCTTTACATGTTTATATGTTTTATATGAAATTATTAACTAATGAGTGATTTGATGAGTTTTGATTATTTGAAGTGTCTTAACTTTGTAAACTTGAAAAATACCCACATTTGAGATTTTGGGCATTTTGATAAACAAATCTTGAGTATGGGTATTTTAATGATTTATTTCATGGAAGTAGATTTTGGAGTAGAAGTGTATTTTTTTTGTGCGATTTGGAGAAATGGTTGGTTTTGTGTTATGGGACATTTTGAATGAAATAAATGATATAAACTCACTTGGAAAATGTTTTGTCCCCAATCTAAAATATGTTGGAGTTAATTATATGTTTTGGAGTATGGTTTTACAAAAGTGCGGGTGGTTTACGTTTGATTTCATTTTATGATTTTCAACGTTGGGTCTTTAGATTTGTTGAGCAAATGGCTCGGTTTAGATTTTGTTGGGTCTTGGGGTGTAACACCCTAAAATTCGGGTAATTTTGAAAATTGAAAATTCGGCAATACGACATTTGTATTTGGAGCAAACCACCCAAAAAGGGTAGAAGTGTAAGCGTTTACAAAACCTGTATATGAAACATGGGAACTCGACAACAAACTAATCTAAATCATTTCTATCTAGATTACATAGGTTGTCAACCCAATTCAAAAAAATGAGTAAATTGTTTTAAACACCAAGACTCCAAAATAACTATCATCCAAAAATGCCCTCAAGAGTCCACGCTCTCCACTCAACTCCTTGACGACCCGCCGCTAAGGAACCTGTTATACACATCATTTGAGAAAAAGTGTTAGGCTTAAAGCCTAGTGAGAACATACAGTTTATATGGTAAATCAGTAAGGAATTTAAATACAAACGTAGGTAAATCATTTTCATTAATCGCCCCTGAAATCAGTTTGATAAACACATAATGACCTTGCGGTCCAAAATACATCTTGCGATGACGGGAAGACCCGATTTTCCAAGGATTGTGGCAAAACACAGAGTAAGCCACTTTCCAAGTTATTGAGCTCACCATACTAAGATCAAGGCCACGAACACGCCGACTCGTACTAAGATGTGGGGGAGGAATCCCAATGATCCTTAGTCATGCTCATTCGCTAGGATTTACATTTACGACCCACGGCTAGTATCCGGTCCCACATAACCGTACCAAGTTGCCACCCTAGGGCCCAATGTCTCAACTAGCTACAAACGGAAGATTATCCCCAAAGTTAAGTCGACTCTATACCTATGGATCCACTAGTAATAGTCTAGACTTGTCACAATTTCATTTGTGACCAACAATAATCAAACATAGAGTTCTTTAAACCATTTATTTCCCAAATTACATTTCTATGGTTAACTGCTGATAAGAAAATACAAAGCCCAAACATGAATCATAAGGCCATCTTCTCATTTCCAAATATATTTCCTTACCAAGTAAGCCTTTCGAGTGTTAAAGCCATTTTAATGTAAACATGGATTTCCTCAAAATTAAACCATTTGTTTCATTTTCACAAAATAAACCTTTTAACCAAGATACCCATATTATGGCTTAAAACATGAACTTGGCTAAAATGACAAAGGTTGGACATTTACTCATCAAAATGTGAAAACATCCATATTTATAGTTCAAGACATGGATTGTTTCGTTATATTACAAAATGGTAAGAAACCCTAAAATCTCCAAAATACCAAGTTAGGTCAAAATCTCTTCAACAAATAATATGTAAACAAGGAGATATTTAGAAGTCTAAAATGCATTTTGATATGTATAAAGTTTTAGAAAAGTAAAGATGAACTCACAATGGGGTTTATTCTAAACCCTAGCAAAAATCTAGATGAAAAGGTGGAGATCTTGAACTTGAGAACTTGAGATCTTCACACTAACACTTGACAACCTAGAATGAGCAAAAGGGGATCTTAGGGTTGCATTAAAGAGAAATGAATGAAGAGAGAGAGGATAAAACTCACCTAGGGTTCCAGAAAATCGCCGTTCACAAAGCTGAAATGAAATAAATGAGCTTTGGGTCGGATGAGGTCTGATTAATACCCAAAACCCCGATTGTGACCTTGTCCGGCGATAGTGACAAATGTCACAATCGTGGGGTATTATCGCCCCCTACAAACCACTCGCGGTACATCTCCAGCGATAGTGCCTAGCGATAGTGACACTTGTCACTATCGCGGTCACAATCGCGCCGAATGTACCGCAAGCTCTAACTCTTTCGCGATTATGCCCGATGATAGTGACAAATGTCACTATCGCTTGGCACTGCCGCCGAATACCCCCTCGGCCTCCAAAATTTGATTTTTAAGCATCGACACATACAAGGCCAGTACCCAAAATCGAAGGTAAACTCTTAACGGGGTTTCATACTAAAAGGAGGGAAAATATGGGGAAGAAAATGAAGGAAATAACATACCGAAAATACGGGTGTTACACATCCACATTCATTCCTCCTGTAAATCTTTCCTTAATTCATTTTTTTAAAAACTTATACCTTACATTTACTACCTTTATAATTAGGTATGTAGTTTACTTTTAATCCCTTACTTTTTTATTTTTCATTTCAGCTCTTATCATATAAACATAAATAATGTATATGAACTAAAATGTATTAAAAAACATTTTTATTTTTTACAAATTATGCCATTGTAATCGTTTCGTCAATACATTCGAAATGAGTCCAATATTGAATACTTTTGGATTTAATTATATTATTAAATATCATATATCATAAATATATACGAATTAATGTGTCGTGATTAGTATGCGATTTGTTAAAATTAGTGTGGGATTTTATACAAATAATCACTAAATTGTCGTGATTTTCTTTTTGCAAATTTCATATCAATTTTAACAATGTACTTTTCCATAATTTAATTTACTTATATTATAAATTTTGTTTTATAAATTCTTAATATTTATTCAATTTTTTATTAATTTTTTGCAAAACATTCTTTGTGAAAACTGCCTAAAACAAGAACATTTTGTAACCAACTGCAAAAAAACAACTCTGAAGGAAAAAAGTTTGAAAAAGTAGCATCGTACTAGTTTTAGTTACACGGGGTCAAACCTAG
Organism: Arctium minus; assembly: GCA_954870635.1. NCBI lineage: Eukaryota > Viridiplantae > Streptophyta > Magnoliopsida > Asterales > Asteraceae > Arctium > Arctium minus. Next base: position 153,412,513 of record OX941081.1, read on the forward strand.
TTTTAGTTATATATTGATATTAATTTTTAATTATTTAGAATTATTGATAGTTATATCAATTTTTTTTAATATTGATAAATATATTTTAGTTATCAATTATTTTTATTTTTTATAATTATTATTTGATTACTTTTTCCATATTTTTTTATAATTTTTTTAATATTGATAAATACATTTTAGCTAGCTTATTTTCTGGGTACATGTTTGGATGACCATAAGTTAGCTTATAAGCTACTTTTTGATAAATTACTTGGAATAGCTTATGAGGAGCCTTTTGTGATTATTCCAATTATGCACATCATTATTATTCATTATTATATATTAACTTTTAATAATAAATAAACAATTAATGTCTTTTTTGGTAATTTAAATGATTATAAACTAGTTTTTGCCAAACGTGATTTTTTCATCAGCTAGCTTATCAGTCACCAACTAGCTTATCAGTCAACAGCTAGTTTATCAGCTATCAGCTAGCTTATCAATCATAAGCTAGCTTATCAGCTAGTTTGCCAAACATAGCCTAGAGCACGAATAAAAAACTCTTAAATACAAATTATTAGGTACAAGGTATCATCATTTTATGCAAGATTTTAAAAATCTCTTAATTTACAAGTATCAAAACACAAGATACATATTACTACTGCAGGCTTCTAACATCCACCAATTTGGTATGTACAAGGTTTTCCTTTTATGCTGACATTTCCATGTATGACTATTAATTAATATATTCAGGGCCGTCCCTGGAGGAGGGCGGCACGGGCGTACGCCCAGGGCCCAAAAATATTAGGGGCCCAAATTTTTTCGTCAGTATATACTATATAGTAGTCTAAAAAAATAGTATATTAAAGAGACCCAAAAAAATTGTAGTGTATAATAAGAGGCAAAAAGAATTTTGTAGATAATAAGGGCCCAAAACATATTAACTAGTTAAATTGAAAAAATAAATAAAAAAAATTAGTTGCCCATTCGTTATTATCCTATTGCTTTTGCCTCTTTGGTTTTTCAAAGTCCAACGTTATTGGCTATTGCTATGTCTATCTGCTTGATTGTTTTCGTGCTTTTGTTGCTATATGTTTTTGTTGGATATTTTTATCTATTTTTGCTTATAATGACTATTGCTATTTGCTTATATAGTTTACGTAATTGCTTTTGTTGGCTATTGCTATATATTTTTGCTTCTCCAGATGATTTTGTACTATTGTTTGACGACCTATCTATTGTTCTTATGAGTTATGACGTGTTACATGGTTTTGTGATTGATAAAATTTTCCCTACTAAATGTATTCAACAATTTCTCTTATATATGTCGTGTTCTGTAAACTTTTAATCTTAACATCTTATATATTGTATTACTATAAATTTGTTTTATCTATATTATTAAAGTGGGCTCATAAAACAACTGCAAAGCCTGAGCAACGTTATTTCATGGGCCGAAAGTTTAAGAAGGCCTAGATAAGCGTCCGTTAAGCGATTTAGGTTTCGCATCACATAGCCAAAGGGTTGGTTATCTTCTTCTCCTCCCTCTGCCCAAAAATCTAAATACAAGAGTTTGAAGTGACGGCCTTGCCGCTGTCCACCTTGGTTTAGCGTTGTCATCGCCGCTCGATCTTGGCACTCAGTTTTGACATTACCATATTCTCTTCGTTCATTTATATATAGGGTTTTTTTTTAGTTGTAAACTTTTTTAACTACACGTAGCAATGGGAAAGGTATCGAAGGCTGATAAGAAGATCGCTTACGATCAAAAACTATGTCAGCTTCTTGACGACTACACTAAATTATATTATTAAATATGTAATTGGTTATTTTTTATAGATGTCATTAAAATATATAAGATAATCATTGAATTCTAACAAAATACTTAACTTTTTTTATATATAAACAACATTGTATTATTAAGCCTAAATTAAATAAATTTATAAAAAAAAAACATTATCACTTTCTCAAAACAATCCAAAATCGTACTATAAATCGACAAAAACAAAATGAAACATTAAAATTGTGATGTATCTAGCTGCATTGCGTGAATACATTTCTAGCTTAAAATAATAAGTTAACGTAGATTTTTCTTAAAATTTGGTTTAAAATTCAAAATTTATAATATATATAATAATACTATAGATTTGATTTCAAAATCTATTTGTATTAATTAATATATTATACTACTATAAATTTGTTTTTATTATATTATTAAATATTGTAATTAACTATTTTTTTAGATGTTTTTTTTGATAATTTTACATGTTTATAAGCTAGTTTTTATTAAACATGATTTTTTTATTAGCTAGTTTATCAGTTAGTATCTAACTTATCAACTAGTTTGTCTAATAAGCTAATAGAGTCATAATATAATATAAAAGAACTACAAAGCTTTATTTCATGGGCCGAATGAGCCCGTTCAGCGAATTAGGTTTGGCATCACATTTTTCATACCAAACTAGGTTATCTTCTTCTCATCTCCGCCTTGCCTTGCCTTAGCGCCATCGCCGCTGCTCGGTCTAGGCACTCAGTTTTGACCATTACCATCTCTTCCGTACATTTTTAGGGCTTTTTTTTTTTAGTTGTAAACTTTTTTAACTACACATAGCAATGGGAAAGGTATCGAAGGCTGATAAGAAGATCGCTTACGATCAGAAACTATGCCAACTTCTTGACGACTACACGCAGATCCTTGTGGCGGCTGCTGATAATGTTGGTTCAAACCAGCTTCAGAACATTCGACATGGTCTTCGAGGGGATTCTGTCATCCTTATGGGCAAAAATACTATGATGAAACGATCTGTGAGGATGCATTCTGAGAAGACTGGAAACAAGGCATTTTTGAATCTTATTCCTCTCCTTGTTGTAAGTAATTCTTTCGTTTTCTACTGCCAACCATTATAGATCTGTTTATTATAAGATTCCTAAAATCTCAATTTGAAATATTCACTTGATTGTTTCTTTGTTTTTTGCTCATAATTGATTTTTTGTTTTAAAATGATGTTTGAAATCTTTGATGTGAGCCATGACAATTGACTGTATTTTCAATCAATTTCGAATTTAGGTGATTGATATTTTGGACATTTATTGTGGCTAATATCTTAGGGAAATGTTGGTTTGATCTTCACCAAGGGTGACTTGAAGGAGGTCCGCGAAGAAGTTGCCAAGTACAAGGTGAAGTTTTTACTTGTTACTATCATTTTTGTTACTCTTCTTCTCTCCATCTAGCCATGACTTGCATTATGTAAAATAGATGCTTATATATGCTCGATAGCCTCTCTGTTTTTTTTTACATTTGTTGATCTTTTATGGTGCCATGCCATATGTATTTTTTAGTTGTTATGGCTTTTGTAGTTGATTAATGTCAAAAATTGAGATTGTGGGATGTTGTTTTATTGTAATTGAGTTGTTGTAAAGGCAATATAAATTTTGTTATCAAGTAAAATTAAGGCACATGCATGTTTGGTCGTGGGATTTTTATGTAATGACCACCAACAGTCTCACAAGTTATTGGTATTTCTTCTATACTTTTATTATGCATCTATCTAGATTTATTTATTTATTGCTTTTGTGATTGGTTCTGCTTTGTGACATCAGGTTGGAGCGCCTGCACGTGTTGGATTAGTGGCTCCAGTGGATGTGGTTGTTCCCCCTGGCAACACGGGTCTAGATCCATCTCAGACTTCTTTCTTCCAGGTTAATAATAATAATAATAATATTCATTTCTATGCTCTACTACATATTTGAAAAATGGTGATGAAGTTAAATAAATTCAAATTACAACAGGTCCTTAACATTCCCACCAAGATTAACAAGGGTACTGTTGAAATCATCACCCCTGTGGAGCTGATCAAGAAGGGTGACAAAGTGGGTTCTTCTGAGGCTGCCCTTCTAGCCAAACTTGGGATCAGGCCATTCTCATACGGTCTTGTGGTCCTTACCGTGTATGACAACGGTTCAGTCTTCAGCCCAGAGGTTCTCGATCTGACTGAGGATGACCTGGTTGAGAAGTTTGCCCTTGGAGTCTCTATGGTCACCTCTCTTGCATTGGCCATCCATTATCCAACAATCGCAGCTGCACCTCACATGTTGATCAATGCTTACAAGAATGCCTTGGCCATTGCTGTCGAGACTGATTACTCCTTCCCCTTGGCAGACAAGGTGAAGGAGTACCTTGAGGTATGTATGTATGTTGATGTTGTTTGTTATAAAGAAAGGTGGTTTTCGTAAATTAATTAATGTGAAACTTGCAGGATCCAAGCAAGTTTGCTGTGGCTGCTCCAGTTGCTGCTGCTGCTTCTGGTGGTGCTCCGGCTGCAACTGCCTCTGCTCCAGCTGAGGAGAAGAAGGAAGAGCCAGCTGAGGAGTCAGATGATGACATGGGTTTCAGTTTGTTCGATTAGTAGTAATCTATCTTTGAAATATAGCATATTATCAGACAATGTGTTTAGTTTTCCCCTTTTGTTTTTCTGCCTACTTTCCCACCTGTCCTGTGTTTGGATTAATATGCTTTGTGTTTTGATTAGATGGTTTTCAACCTAATTGTTATTGTTAATATTAAATGAGTTTGATACAATTGTTCGAATTTATTGGATTTTGATTTTTTAAATGTCGTTAAAAGACCGATTGATCCAATTGCAATTTGGTATCCTGTTTAATTGAAGCAATCAATTGTGATAGAAACAGATGAGCAATCCAATTACAATTGGATATATTGTTTAGTCGATGCAATAAGTTGTCATAGAATCAAATGAGCAAACCAAGTAACTCGTCAAACTTGTAATGGGTCATGGCATATACTAGATTATGGTCACCAAGTCTCCTGTTATAACTAATAATCAGTTATGGCTTCGTTGTTTAGCCGACCAATCGTAATCGGTTGGTTACCCATACCCATTCTTTAGTTTTATGTAAAGAATAAACTAGTAAAAAGAATCATTGAAAATTCGTACAAATTGCTTAAAAATACATTAATTCAAAATCCATTACAACTTCACCGTAAATTGGGGCAAGTTCTTTCAATATGACATTCTTGGGTGGAATTTCCCTTCACCCAAGAATACATTACAATATATATATATATATATATATATATATATATATATATAATATGAAACTATGGAAGCGAGTCTGAGACTAAGTTATTTGAAATTTGGTTCTTTATGCTTTCCAATTCACCCGCATATCATCTTCCACTTTTTCAGGATAGAAAGAGAAGAATAGAGGTTATTCCTTGATTGGAGGACATAGATGCATGTATTTAAGAATAATATACATATATGGTAGATATGGTGTATATAGATCTAGAGAAGGCATATATAATAGGGTGACATGGTGGTTCTTGAGAATATAAAAGTTATATACTAAGCCCAAATAAGACTATGCAATGTTAATAGAACAGAGAAGATGCAATGAACATGTTTAAACAAGAAGTTTGGAATGATAACTTTGGTTACATGAAACCGGTATTACATGAGGATTGATGAGGATAAAATGAAGGCAAGTTTGGAGAGTCTAATCACTACAACGTTAGGTTTATATATAAAACCCTAAAATGTCTAAGCATCCTAATAGCATACTTTATAGGACTTAAGTTTGTGGGACCAAACAAAACAACGTCCTATCTAAAAGTGTTACAATAGGTTTATAAGACGCTTTTGGACGTTGTAACAAGTTTTTAGGACACTTTTAAGATAAATTGTTGTATTAATTGTTTTATACGACACTATTTGAAAAAAGTGTCCTATAAAAAGATGGGTTTATAGAACACTTTAAAAAATTGTGTTATAAAACAGCTAATACGACACTTTATTTTAAAAGCGTCCAAAAATAACTTGTTAAAAACGCTTAAAGGTGTCTTATATACCTATTGCAACACTTCAAATAAGACCCTTTATAGTTTGGTCCTATAAACTTAAGTTTTAAAAAGTAAGCTATTAAGACGCTTAGACATTTAAGCGTCCTATAAACCCAATTTTGTTGTAGTATACAATTCATTAATAGTTATAATTGAAGGGTGATTGATTAATTAAACGACGAGACCTCCCATGTTCTAGGACCAAAATGTTAGACTACCATAAGACAACATGCAAACAAGATTGCGTGTAACCAAAATCCAAATGGTAAGGCAGATATGTAGTCACATAACAAGGGATAGTATTAAAGACGATTGTATTAACAATTATTTCAACTCCAACCCAAACATTTAAATGCATCAACTAGAGGACAAGACTTGTACCAAAGGCGGTTTTTATAATATGTAAATGTTGGAGAAGATTCACAAGTGGTATTTAGTGAAAAGAGATTCTAATACACCAAAGGAGTTGACATTGTTTGAAAAGGAATTCACTCATACCACAAAACCGGAGGGGTTATATGTGTTCTATGTCTCTTACCCTTTGCCCTTTCAAACAAATTCTAAATTTTCAAGAGATCAAAGGGTTCCAACCTAACCAAAAGTTGAGGCGTGCTTGTGAGTTTCATATGTCATATATAAACATTATATATTCTTCAAGAAAAATCTAAACTAGTGAAAGTTTTGCCAAGAAAATTTCACTTTGGCATGTTTGATTAAAGTATTTCATTCCCAGAGTTGTGACATTCGGTCTGTAAACCTAGTCGAAATCACATATTATACATTCAACTTGCAAAACCTAAAGATAATCCTTTCACACTTAATGTCATGCATAATCAACATATTAGCATCATTTATCTTTCGAACGCATGCAATAATTCTTGCCAAAATCAGTTTGTTGATTCTGTATTCTAATCGATAGGTGTCGCAATCATCGAAATATCGAAAACAAAATTTACGAATAAAACAAGAATTCAAACAAAATCTCTAAAATAAATGGGTACGACAGTAAAAGAATATCAAGAAGTAGAATTGTAGAAACTTACCCATCTTCAATCGGGAGTTTAGGGTTTTCTAGAAGAAGTAAAAAACGAGCAGGAAGATTAGAGCATCTCAAGAGATTACCTTATATTTATTTAAAATGAGGAATAAAAAGTCCACATCTTCAAAAAAAAAACTACATTCATCTCTAACAATTCTTATTTAGGCTATGTCCGATAAACTAACTGATTACTGATAAACTAGTTGGTAGCTAATTAATAAACATAAAAAGTCACGATTAAGAGCATCCACAATGAGTGGGTTTTTCATAGTTTTTTTCTTACACATTATTGTATTATATATGTGTAGGAAAATGAAAATTACATAGAAATTATTGAATCTGTCAACCACAAAAACGGTTTTTAAAACATTGCGCTTTAGAATCCTTCCGGATTTGGATTTCAAATCCAGGCCCAATGCCAAAGATTTCCAAATCCATCATATGAGGAATTTTAAAATGGTCACCGGATTTGAAATCCGGTCAACAAAATCCTTTCCTGCAAACCAAACGCAGGATTGGAATGGATATGAAATCCAAATCCCTCCAAATCCATTCCAATCCCGCAAACCAAACGCGCCGTTAGTCCTTATATTTCAAACATTTCACGATATGAAATTGGTAAATATAATAGCAACATTTTAATATTTAAGAAGGGGATAAGTAAGGGAATATGTACGCCATGCTTTTTTCTCTTTTGCTACAATCTTCCATCCCTTATTAAAGGATGGGATGGATGGCTAAACGAGAAGGCATGGTTAAAGATGGATGGGATGGGATGGGATCAAGATCAAGCTTCAAAATGACGGGCGAGATCAAGCCTCAAGCCTTACACATCACGACGTCACAATTACTAGAAAACCAGATATCCAATTCTAATTGGATTGGATCATATTCGAATTTCAATATCCAAAGTGGACCGGTAGTTTGGTGACAGTTGGAAACCATGATCCAATCCAAATATCAAAGATGAAAATTTGTTCGTATTTGGTATTTTGATGCACTAAGACTTATTCTACATGTAATGAATGATTTGGATGTATCGGCTTCAGCCAAATACATTGTATGAAAACCAATGAGCACCTAGGTTGAACTACATTTTCACCCTTTCTGAAACTCATTTTCGAGTTTGGTGCCCACAGGATATCCAAAATTGGATCAACTCTACACAGCCAACAATTGCTTGCTTCTCTGGGCTGATTACCTCTAGCTAATGGTCATGAGTGGTGTTGTAGATTGAGATACTAATAGCTCACAAAACATTCATCAGATAGGTTTGAGCATTTTTCAAGTAGATCTAGTTGATATACTAATGGCTAGCTCAAAACCCTTGCCAAGTTCTAGTTAGTGTCTTATGTCAATATCTACAAATCTATATACGCACGCCCAAAGTCATATGAATCCAATCAGAAGGAGCTGAAATCATTCTATTCAGAGAATGATTCCTTAGCGGGCTCTTCCTTCTTCTCTTCAGCTGGAGCAGCATCACCACCAGAAGTAGCCGCATCAAACTTGCTTGGATCCTGAAATATTTCACATTCGTCATGTTTGACAACCAGAAGCCAGACTAACTAACTTATTTTCTGAAAAAGGCCAGTTCGGTGCGTCATAAGCCAATGAGCTCCGAAGGCTTTTTTCCATTTTTTTTCTTTCTTTCTAATTATGTCTGTTATATTTTTGTTACATTGTCAGCTGGTTTATCATCTACCAACATACCTCAAGCTCCTCTAGGCTGAAGACAGAACCGTTTTCATAAACGGTGCGGAGAACAAGACCGTATGAGATTGGCCTGACTCCAAGTTTGGCTAGAAGAGTAGCCTCAGAAGAACCCACTCTGTCACCCTTCTTGATCAGCACCACAGGGTTGATGACTTCAACAGTATCATTGTTGTTAATCACGGTAGGAATGTTGAGGACCTGAAAAGTTACGATTTGGAATAAGAATTATCTTCAAGGGCGTTTAAAGTGTAGAGCGTAGGCATGAAATATATTAACCTCGAACAAAGAGATATGAGATTGATGTACACCAGTGTCGCCCTGGGGAACAACCACATCCTCTGTTACAGCCTGATCACAACATATCATGACGTTATAAGCCAAAACCATCAAATATAAACACATCACAAAGCTATAAATCTTCAAGCATACAGAAATGCATGTGCTTCGATTTTTGTAATGGATTGCCAATGGATATTGTTTTCGCAACAACTCAATTACAATTTACAACAAAACAAAAACAAGAAAATCTAAAATTCTCATGAAGGAACCTGAACCAGCAATAAATAAATAAAAATTTAAGCAAAACACACATTGGACAGGCAGAATACATCAAAATCATGACCGAGACTTCTTCAAAATCATATAGATCTTGCTGACAACTGATGCATAATGCACAAAAATATGGTATATGAAATGATAACCACACGTAGGCATATCTTTTACAAAATGCAAGAAGTACAAACTTCACCTCGTATTTGGAAACTTCGTCAATGACCTCCTTCCACTTCCAGTCGTCATTGGTGAAGATAAAACCAACATTTCCTTACGTTACATAAATGAATGATAAAATATTAGTCAGAATACATAATAAACTCTCAACATCAATTACGTAAACCAGATAATTCAGTTTATGTTTTGGGGATAGAACTGTTTAAAATGATGACCAGTTTATGTTTTGGGGAGAAATCGAAACCAGATAATTCAGTTTCAACGGAGATCATCAAAACCACAGAAATCGAAACTAGAAAACTCGAACCAGAATACCATATCTACATCAATTGTGTAAAGTGAAGTAGAAGACATAAATAATTGAGTTTCAACTTACAACAAGGTGAGGGATAAGCTTCTTATAAGCTTCGTTTCCAGTTTTCTCAGAGTGCATCCTGACACATCGCTTCTTCGAAGGATTATTTCCCATTAGGATAACAGCTCGACCTCGAAGAGCATCTCGAATGTTATTGAGTTGAGTGCTGCTGACATGATCGGCTGCCACCACGAGAACCTTTGTGTAGTCATCCAGATACCGGCAAAGTTTCTGTTGGTAAGCAATATTTTTCCCTTCCATTGCTGTAGAACCCTAAAAATCAACAAAAGAAATGACGATGATCAGAGCAATTGAAAGCATGCACGAGTTCGTTTTGGCGCCTCAATATGATATGTGGAAAGTGGGTCCCACTTCAACACTTGCATGAGGGTAAAAAACCGTTTACAACACACGCACAACATCACTTCAATTTAAAAAAAAGAGTAAACTATGATTTTCGTCCTTGTGGTTTGTTATCTATAACTAATTTCGTCCATGATCTTTAAAAACTGTTTTTTTCATCCTTGTGGTTTCCATTTCATTTCTATTTTCGTCCTTAGATCTAACTCTGTTAAAACAAATCCATTAAATGAAGGACATTTTTGTCTTTTTACCATTTCATCTTATTTTCCATTAAAAATTAAAAGAAACCCTCCCTCTGTCACAACCCTGAATCTGAGATTATTTCACTTTTTAATCTGAAATTGAGAAATCAAACAAACCACAAATTAAGAACATTCAACCAAAAAAGCAAGGATCTGAGATCAGTAAAAAAAAGTTCACTCCATTATTGAGAGGTTATAAGTCAAATTCAAGAAAACAAATAAACCACAAATTAAGAACATTCAGCCAAAAAATTAAGGAACAGTTGATTCAGAAAGTTGGGCATTTTAATTTCTACAAAGAACAATTGAAAAATAGTTAGAGGAAACACTTAAATCAATAGCCTTTTCCAATTACCTGATCTGTAAACTTTAATCCCTAGATTTTCAGAGGAACCCTATTTCCACAGCCAAGTAGATGAGCAACTAGCGATAAGTTGATCCTCACAAATTCATAAGCCTTGTTTCAAGTCAACAAGTAGTACACAATTGTTGACCAAGTTTAACTGTCTTCTTCCTCACATAGCCACTGTCAAAACAAGCCCAATCCAAACTTAAAATGTGATGTTAAAACTTTGAAATAAAGATCAAAACATAGTTAAAACACATTTTTAAATACATCCCAACAAACACTTTGGATTAAAAACCAAGATCTACTCAAGAACAGTTTGAAAATTTTCAAGAACACATGAACACCAAAAATTTCAAAAATGAAATTTAGAGTTTAAAACTTGAAATTTATGATGCAAACATGTCTAAAACTTGTTTTTAAAAACGATTTTGCACAAAAACGGATCAAAAACACACAATCTTGCCAAATCAATCTCTAACTTTTGTTAACTGGTTAGTTATCATCTCAATCTGATCCCCAAAACCCCATTTCCACAGCCACAGGAGACACTCGGTAACAATGAATATGAAACGAACATAATCGATAACGACTGCAGGCGGATGAATGGTGGTGATGTTCACCGGAGATGGAGGAAGAAGGCGAGTGGACGGTGGAGATTGATTGGCTCCAGGCGGTTGGAGTGGTGGTGAAGGTGGAGATTGATTGGCTATAAGCGGTTGGAGTGGTGGTGATGTTCGCCGGAGATGGAGGAAGAAGGCGAGTAGACGGTGGAGATTGATTGGCTATAGGCGGTTGGAATGGTGGTGATGTTCACCGGAGATGGAGGAAGAAGGGGGTTTGGGGGTTATCTCTATCGTACATATTTGGGTATATATATTATACCTTTAAATTTTTAGTAGAAATAAATTTAAATGTAAATAGACAAAACTACCCCTACCTTAATGGAACTTTTTTGACGTTGTTAGGTCCAGGGACGAAAATGGGAACGAAATGGAAACCATAAGGACGGAAAAAACAGTTTTTAAAGACCAGGGACGAAATTAGTTATAGATAACAAACCACAGGGACGAAAATCGTAGTTTACTCTAAAAAAAAATACATAAAAAGGATAATATTAACCTTTTTCAAAAAAAAAAAAAGAATAATATTAATAATTAAAAACCCACCTCACACCCGACCCACGACTGTAATCCTTCAAATCCTCCGCCGTGAAAGGGACATTGTAGACCTTCTGCTGACGAGGGTTCGTGTTCTCGTTGAAAAGTGCGAAGGGAAAAACGGTGAGATCTGCTTTCGGTCGGAGAGGTGTACCGGCGCCGGTCAGAATGCGTTTCACCAGGTTACCGTCCAATCTCGGGTATCGTAGACCTTAACCCGGTGGATTCGTTGAGATTTGAGAAGGTTAACGACCTTGGAAAGTGATGGTAGATTGTTGGCGATTCGACCATAGTTGACACCGATTGAACCACCATCTGCATAAATATGAATAAAAAAGGAATGTAAGAAATAAGAGACCGATAGGATGAAATATATATTATGTGAAGGTACCTGCAAATGTGAAAATGGCGAGGGAGGAGAGTATAGTAGTGGTGCGACTGCCATGGTTGCTCTGGTTTGTTGGTTCCAAAATGGAGCAGAGAGTTTTTTTTTAGAGAGAAGAGCATTTTTCAGCTTTATCAGTCACTTCCCGCCGATAAGATCAGGGTTTTACAGCATGTCCATCCACTAGTTAATTTCAAAACTATCCCCAAACTCTCTCTCTCTCTCTTCCTAAATTTAATTTAAATGTTTATTCTATAATATAAATTATTATCCTTTCAAATTATATATATATATATATATATATATATATATATATATATTTGATATTGAATGATGTTGGGTTCCGGTTGAGTTAACAGTGAGAAGTAGTGAGAACTTGTATATATATCTATATCTATACTATATAATGAAAAAACTAAAACGTTATTGTACAAACTTTTGTACAATTATATTTACCACCGTTACAATGTTACATTTATCACATTTACAATTACTTATTTAATTTACTTTATATCCCTTACTTTTTCATTTTTCATTTTACACCATTATCATATTAACACAAATAATCATATATTAACAAAAATGCAATGAAAAAATACGTTCATTTTTCTACAAATTATACCATTATAATTGTCTCGTCAATACCTTTAAAACGAGCCCAATATTGAATATTTTTTAATTTAACCGTACTATTAAATATCATGAATATCTACGAAATAATTTGTTTTCTATCCATACGTTTATTTTTTTTCCACCGTTAGGACGTTAAAAATACATAATCGTAAAATACGTTTCATTCTTATTATAAATTATATCATTATAATTTTTTTCGTCAATAATTGTAATATAAACTAATTATTGAATATCTTTATGGGTTTAGGTTTCATAAGTTGTGATTCTTAGGTCATCGTTAATTGTTTATGACATGTATATAAGGAAGTAGCATTAATTGTTTGTTCTTTACTTACATTCCGCTGCATCGCGCGAGTATATGACTAGTATTTTATTCAAAAGGTCTGTTAATCTTATTTAGTTGAGGTAACTATATTCCTTCTATATGTTTGATCCATTAAATCTTTGTTCCTTTCAATTTTATTTAATATGTTTGTGGCATTATTTAATATTTTCTTTTGTTACTGATGTAATTCAAATTCGGTCAACAATATAACTTGGATAACATTTAGAGCCTCGATAAGCTTGATTTTGTTAGTCTAATGTCTACGTATATATATATATATATATTAATCAATAATTAACAATCATATTAAATTCACAATATAGAAAGACATCGGGTTGGGTTGGGTTGGGTTCAAATTACCCTAACCCAATTACAACCCAATAGATACGGTTTGGTCTAATTTTGTATCAACTACGTATCGGGTTACCTCGGATTGAGTTTTAAGGTTTTTTGGGTTAGGTGAGTCGGGTTGGTCGGAATTTTGAGCACTCCTAAATAAGTTAGCTTATGGTTGTCAAACATGACTTAAAGAAAAAATCTCCAAAATCAAAATTTTGAAGAGAAAAAAGGTACCGTGATTTTTGAAAATTGATACAAAGTTTATAAATGGAAATTTTGGAGGGGAAAACATAAAATTTACATTTATATAAAGTTTGTTAGAATATTAAATGTATTGGATATTTTAAAAATTAATTGTATAATTAATGTTAGAATCTTAATAAAATGAAGAAAAAGATTGAATCTACATTTTTGATGAAGATTTTAGAGTTGTTCTTCTATATTCCGGAGAAATTATGGAAAATATGTTAGAGATACTCTTATAATTAGTCATTAGGACTCATGTTAGGTTTGTTTTGGATATTAATTTTAGATTAGTTTTAAAAGGTTGCCTGAACTTTGGAATAAATTTGCATTTTATTATATTATGTGTATTCTAACTTTGTATTGTGTTCAATTTTATAGTGCATCCATCTAAAGATAGATCTCGGTATCAATAGAGAGGAAACTAATGAATCTTACTAATGCGTCAAAAACTAAAAAACATTTATTTGTATTCCCATTTCTTTATAGGTCTCATGTTCCCCTTATTACGTTAATTGATTTGACTCAAGATAGCTTTAGCTTGTTTCCAAGTCCAACAACTAGTGATAGAAGCTAGTTGTCAGAAGCGAGAAGAAGCACGAGCAACGCGGTCTGGCTAAACATGCAATGCCACGTAGAGAGATCTAACTTATTGATCTAGTGTTTCTGGATGATTGCCACTATAAATCATCAAACTTTAGTCTTTTGATTATAAGTATTGTGGTGCAATTTATTATATATTTCAATAGGCGTTAGGTATAAACCACAACGCACCGCATTTTACTGGTTTGGTTTGCAAGTTTGAAAAAAACCCAATCACCCTATGCAATTTTATTCTAAACCATATTGTGGATACCCCTAGGTGCACATGGGATGCATGTAACCTTGCATACATACTATGTAGCTACCGCACATCTATTATCATTATGATATCCGATTAATTAAAATCACATTTATGAACACATATATTTAAATCAGACAATTAAAAAAAAGTTAAGGCATTGTTTGACAAAAATAAGCTAGTTTATTTTCTTAGTACATGTTTGGATGACATAAGCTAGCTTTTTGATAAGCTACTTATGAGGAGTTTTTTGTGATTATTTCAATTATACCCCTCATTAATATTCATAATTATATATTAACTTTTAATTATAAATAAATAATTAATGTCCTTTTTGGTAATTTAAAGACTTATAAGTTAGTTTTTGTCAAACGTGACTTTTTCATCAGTTAGCTTATCAACTACGATCTAACTTATCAGTCATCAGCTAGCTTATCAGCTAGTTTGTCAAACATAACCTAAAAGGATAGGGAATGGTGGTAATTAATGAGAGCCATATGCCCATTCCTGGTAGGTTGGCTCATGATGCAATGAACATTATATGTCATGAGGATAGGGAATGGTGGTGATTGGTGAGAGCCATATGCCCATTCCTTGTAGGTTGGCTCATGATGCAATGAACCTTATATGTCATGGTCCATACATAATCATCAACTAACTCTATGCCTCTTTTTTCTCCAACAATACTCTTAAAAAACCCAAACATCAACTAACAAAATATACTCTTCAACTTATTTACTTATTATATTGGTCAAAGAATATCATGATACAGTTTTTACATCAAATGGTGATTTATTAGATTGATATAAATATTACACGATCAAACCAGTTTATAGTCATATTTATGTCGATCATTCAAATATTTTGAAATCAACATCATGATAGATTTTTGCACCATGCATAATCATTTAAATATTTTGATCGCGTAATATTTATAACATAAAAAGTAATAAATAGTTGTTGTTCAATCTTGATATTGAGCAAATGTATGTTATATTCAAATGAAATGGATGATTGCCATCCCATTTATGGTATAAAAGAAAGCTACTTGTGCTTTCATAAACTTGAAACACTCGTATATAAATAATTCACGTTATTCATAGGATGTGACAGAAATCACATATTGTGATCATAAATTTTACTTTAAAACTTTTTGAAATCTCAGGGATTTCAATAAAATCCTACAACCGATGGATTTATAAATCGTTGGAGATGATTGTTGTTTCAAATCCAAATAATATAGATTTCAATTGTTTCCATTGCATCTCTACCGCCATCTCTTTCATCAAATCTCCTAAAATCACCTCCACATCTTATCTCCTTGATTCTCTTGAAGCGAACCATAATAGGTGCGATTGATTCTTCATCTTTGTTGATGAGTTCTTGTACGATTGCTTCTCCATTGTTTAAATATGACGATTTTGTGCTTCTAGTTGCAATCTATCATAGACATAAATTTAATTGTATTTTTGGACTTCCTTTTTCTTTTTTAAGAATTGTGTTCTATATCAACATAGTTTTTATCGTAACTTCTTCCAAATTCCAAAAATGTTTATATAGCATCGCGACTGAAATTTCTATTCTTATTACTAATATTTACTTAAGTTGTTTATTATCTATGAACTATTTTTTGTTATAAGTTTGTTTGGCGGTTGCATGGTGGCGGGTGGTGGTGGTGTCGAGGATGGCAATGAAATGATAATATTACTTGGTGTTGATGGCGTTTGGATGCAAAGATTATTTCTCTTTTCAAAACCAAATTCAAATCACAGAATCTGAAACCTTGTGAAAAAACAATACTCATCTGAACTTGACATTCTCAGTTGGATTACAATGACGAATTTACCCTTCTAACCTGCTCATTCTTCTACCGTGGAAAACCCCTCAACTTTCCATCAATTGCAAAAACCACCACCTAAAATTACAACCATTTTCTGATCCAATAAAAGAAAAAAGAAGCTCTTGGTTTTATTTACAGGATCTGTGCAGCAGTGTTTAATTTCTCTGCTAAGCTCAACTATGTCCTTGTAATGCTTGACAAGTACAGTAACACCAATTCATCCTGCCACAAATTCAATTACACATCAAACATTTGTATATTGTAATTTGTATGGAAAACCGAAAAATGAAAAACGAAAACATCTTTACCTGAAGAGTGTCGTTAACAAGCTTATCAAAAGCCGGTGGGGATAGTTTTGGAATGGAGGATACCGATATAAATCTTCCAACGTTGTTATCTGCCGCTACACGACCTTCCTGTTAACACGAAAAATGGAGGTCAAAAATGACCATTTGTGCTTATAGATATTCAGCACGGAATTCATCTTACCACAGTATCGTCGACTTGTTTGTAGACATCATCAACGAGTGCCAGCAACCGTTCCATTGTGGCTTCCATTCCGTCTAAATCACTTGGGAGTTTCTCTACTGCTGTGGCCTTGAGGATATCAACTACACCCACAAGCAACAGTTTCGGGTTCATCAAATCAAGAAATCTCGTTTATTATAATCGTACATTTACATCCAACACGCTCAGCTCCAAGCATACACAGATCCAGAGGTACTTGTTAAAATTGAGCAGCGAGTTGTTGATCTCCCAAAGACAAGTTAATAGAGACGAAAGCTTTTATAGAAGCCTCCCCACTGGTAAACCCTGTGTCAACTGTAAGGTGTACGGGGTTCGTGACTTCTCTAGAATAGAACTCATGAATCAAGGCACTACCGCCAGTGACGCCAAACCCTGTGGAGAACCTGAACAATAATAACACGAACAATCAATTGAATAAAATGGAACAGATTAAATGCATCCCAAAAACCTGTTGCATACAAAAAAATGGAAATAATCAAGAAATGATTATCTTCGACAAAGGGATTCTGGAAGCTGTTTTCATGTAAACACAGTTGTCGCACTTTGTCATCTGCCAGTTTATTTAAAAATAGACGATTGCACAGATACAAAGAAGCTAGTACTAGTTTAGATGAGAAACCACCATCCGACAATAACTTCTTTTGGGTTAACCTTCAGGTGAGATGACAACATATTGTGATGGTAGTCTATATCCTGTTGAAATGTAAGCTAGTAAGGAGCTTGAATCGTTGGGATTGTGGCAGTTAACATTAGTTAATACAGTTGACAGTTAATAAACTGTCAACTGTCAAAATGGTTGTGTCGATTTGTGAAGAGTTGCATCTCTTCATTGTATATATATATATATGTCTTTGTAATACTTTGAATACTTCACTGAATTCATTAATAAAGTAATTGTACATGTTATGTGATTTATGAGATCCAACATTGTGGTATCAGAGCCACAAAGATCAAATGGCTTCCACTTCAAATAATCTGATGCATGTACAACTCCCAAAATTAAACGGGAGGAATTACTATCACTGGAGTATTCAGATGAGAGTATTATTTGAATCGCAAGAATTGTGGGATCTTGTTGAACAAGGTTTCGATGAACCTTGTGATATTGATGAAATAACACGGGAACAAGAAGATGAGTTAAGAGACCTGAGGAAGAAAGATAAAAAGGCTCTTTACACGATCTACCAGGCTGTTGATGAAGTGATATTTGAACGAATTTCCTCCACTAATTCCTCCAAGGAAGCATGGGATATGCTTTACAGGACATACCGTGGAGAAGACAAGGTTAAAGTGGTAAAATTACAAACTCTAAGGTGTGAGTTTGATGGGTTAAGGATGAAAGATTCAGAAACTGTAGAAGAATTTTATAATCGTGTGATCTTAATACTCAACCAATTAAGATTGAATGGAGAAGTTATAGAAGATAGAAGAGTGGTTGAGAAAATCCTTAGAAGCCTAACTAGGAAATTCGAATACATAGTAGTGGCAATCGAAGAATCAAAGGATTTGTCACTGCTTTCTCTTGAAGGTTTGCTTGGAACTCTACAATCACACGAACTAAGAATGAGACAATTTGATTCCTCATCATTCGAACAGGCCTTTCAACTGCAATCTTCTAATTTACAAGAAAGAAACAAAGGATTGGATCAACAGAATGAAAGCAAAGGAAGGTTTAAAGGCAGAAATTCATCCCCTCCACAGTGTTATCACTGCCAACGTTTTGGACATATTGCCAAATATTGTAGAAAGAAAATGGCAGAAGAAAGAGGGTTCAGTTTCATAAGCATGGAAGATGGAAATGATGATGATACTATGTTTATGATCTTAAACACTCAAGAAGTATCATTTAATGATAACTGGTACATTGACAGTGGTTGTAGCAACCATATGACAGGGAATAAAAGTATTTTTATTCAAGTAGATGAAACTCAGAAGAGAGAGGTACGGACTGGAGATGACAAGAGACTAATTGTGCAAGGAATTGGGGAAATCATGGTCAATACTAGGATGGGACAGAAGAGGATTTCAAACGTCTATTTTGTTCCAGGATTGAAACACAATTTATTGAGTGTTGGTCAACTTTTACAAAAGAAGTATGAACTTCAATTCAAGGATGAGGCATGTGTAGTGAAGGATCCAAATGGAAACATATTGGGCAGAGTAAAGATGACTGAGAATAAAATGTTTCCTTTCAGATTCAAAGAGGATACATTCTTCTCTTTTAACATGACTACAAAGCAGACCTCACTTCTGTGGCACAACAGATTTGGTCATGCTAATTTGGGATACTTGAACTACATGTATAGGCATAATCTAGTAAGGTGGATTCCTAATATCAACATATTAGAGGAAGTTTGTGAAGGCTGTATGTTGGGAATGGGAAAACAGGCAAGGGAGTCCTTCACTTAAGAAAAGGCTTGGAGAGCCACAAAACAACTTGAACTTATTCACACAGAAGTGTGTGGACCAATGAAAACCCCCTCTATTGCTGGCAACAGGTATTTCTTGACTTTTATAGATGATTATAGTAGGAAATTGTGGGTGTATTTTCTGAAAGAAAAGTCAGAGGTATTTAATATTTTCAAGATGTTCAAGCTTTTTACTGAAAAACAAAGTGGAAAACAAATTAAGGCAATTAGATCAGATGGGGGTGGGGAGTATAATTCCATTTACTTCCTAGAATTCTTACAGGAAAATGGTATCCATCATCAAATGACTACAAGATATACCCCCAACAGAATGGGGTAGCAGAAAGGGCTAATAGAACAATTGTTGAAAAAGCAAGGAGCATGATGAAGAGCAAGAATCTGGATTATAGCTTTTGGGCAGAAGCAGTTGCATGTGCCTGTTATCTCATGAACAGGACATCAACTAAAAGCCTGTCGAATATGACTCCTCAAGAAGCATGGAGTGGTTTTAAGCCCACTGTTGCACACTTGAGAACCTTTGGGTGTATAGCATATGCACACGTACCAAATCAAAAGAGGAGTAAGCTAGAAGACAAGTCTGAGAAAACCATCTTTGTGGGATATAGTGAAAAGTCTAAAGCATATAAACTGTTTAATCCAGTCACTAAGAAGACTGTTATTAGTAGGGATGTCATATTTGATGAGAACAAGGCTTGGAATGATTCACCACAGGTTGAAGGTTCTATTACTCAGGTAATTGATGATGTTGAATCAGGGAAAGAGACTGAGGCGAGTCAACATGATCATGATACAACCCCATCAACAGTTAACTCTCCTGTAAGTTCAGTTCATAGTCAAAATAATCATGATATAAATCTTCCAACGTTGTTATCTGCCGCTACACGACCTTCCTGTTAACACGAAAAATGGAGGTAAAAAATGACACAAATAAAACACAGTTAACACCTTTCGGTGACGGGGGGGACCCGATTCCATTGTATGTGGTGGAACACAAAGTTAAGCCACATAACCATATTGTCGAACTACACCTCAGATCGTGACTGTATTGCCTGCTCTGTCGAGCTACACCTCCAGTTGTGACTATATTGCCTGCTCCGTCGAGCTACACCTCCAGTCGGACTTTATTTCAAGTCCTAAAACACCGTATCCCTTATTGCCTGCTCTACAGAGCTACACCTCAAGGATACACGATCTTATTGCCTGTTCGGTCTCTAGCGGAGTTACATCCTCAGGGTATCCACTCTACCCTTAGTGCCTAATCCCTAACATTCAAGATAGAAGCCTCAACTCCTTACTTGATAACTCTCGATGTCTAACCCTCGTACATAAGAATTAGACATCCAAACACAAGACCTAAGGTCTCGAAGTACAACCCATAGAGGTTCCTCTTCGTCAAATAACCGGGAAAACATTAATGCCAACACGACATAAATTCCCAAGGTGAGGATCCCAAGAGTACTCACCATTAAATATGACTGACTTACATGCCTATGGATGCAATGCAATACAGTCTATAATACATGACTCCAAATGAATGACACACGCACCCAAAACATGTATTCTCCAAAATAAAATGCAATAAATGAAACTCACACCCAAAGATCCACTTAGGTTATTAAACCAGACAAAAGTCCCCAAGACCCGACAAAGCTGAAAACCGAGCTAAAGACCCAACAATTTACTTAAATCTCCCATGGAAGCCAGTATAAACATCTAAACACGTTTGACCAACAATTATGGAAACACTACCACCCAAGAGTAATTAACCCAAAACTTCTCATTGGTTGAGACAAAACGTTTTCCAAATGAACTCATTCCCTTCATGTTTCCAAAATGACTCTTAACACAATGATATGCATTTTCCAATGGTTTATAAAATCGTATGTACCAAATGGACAATTATACAAAGTGACCTTCATTTATATACTATCATCAAAGGAACATATCAAAATGATTTATTTATCAACATACCTAAAAATCCAAAAGATATGAGTTATATAACTTTATAAAGTTAAACATTTCCAAATAACCAAAACTTATCAGCAGTTAACAATTTAGTGTAAAACACAAACACTTTAAAATAAGCATTTTTGGCATGTACATCGTTTTCACAAATCAACTTGAACTCACCTCGCTAGATTTAGGCTAAATCTAGATTTTACCCCACTTTGAGCTCCTTTGAAGAAACTTGAATCTTCAAGGTCAAAACCTCCATAAACCTAGATACACCAATTCCACCCATAAATAATCACATTCAATCATTTAGAATCGATCCCCAAAACATACTACATCAAAAACTCCATTTTGGTCAAAACCCTAATTTTGACCCAAATCTTACCAATCGAAATTGAAGGAATCAAACAATAGAAAATCATCAATGGAGCATTTACATCACCTAATAAGGTTTAGAAATGGAGGGGATAAACTTACCACTTAGGTTTTGGTGAAAACCTAGAAAACCCTAAAATGGAGCTTGAGGTTGAAGATGAAGGTAAAGATGAAGATCCTTGTTATCTAGCTTACATTCTTACACTTGGTAGGTTAATGTTACAACAAAACTTGAGGATTTGAGGATTTAGAACTCAAAAACACCATGGATGAAGAAGATGGGTCTTGGGAGGGTTTTGGGAGAGTTGGGGAGGAAGTGAGAAGTGAGAAGTGAGAAGTGAGAGCTGGTCATTGTCGCTGGTTCTCCCCCTCCTTCTGTTTCTTGCTGCTACTTTGCCAGGTGCGACTATGACGCTGTCATAGTCGCCGGGTATTGTAGCCGTACCCGTACCAAGCTCCAAAACTCGACTTTTTCAATGCCAATACCCCCGATACTTCAAGGGACATAAAATAATGTTTTTCCAACAAAATCCCACTATTTACAAGTTCCAAAAATGCCCGGGTGACCTTTTATTACCGGAAATTACGGGTGTTAAAATCCTCCTAACCTTAGAATGATTTCGTCCTCGAAATCTACTCTTCTCAGTGGAACGCTGCCCGCAGGATAGATTGTTCTTAATCCATTTGCCAGAACCACTATCATAAACCTTATGCTGATACTCACGTCAGCCGCCCCTCTTCGGCACATTACACTCATATTCGAGCGAACACTTAACTCACAAAAGTAGCCTTTACCCACAAGGCTACGGTCGTCTCCCAACCTTAGGTGACACTTACTACCTCAATGGTAATTTACGACCTCAACTTCTCATCGGCCAATTCACTTCAGACCTACATGTTTCTGAACCCAAAACCAACGATCGACACCAAACTTCCATGAATTCTCAAATTCTTAATGATCCATTCTTTATATTGGTAAGGCTGTCCTTCCAAGGCGCATCAACACGCTCTCCAGGTAACTGGTTAATGCAGATCCAACTATCACTCAACTCCGTTCTACTCCCAACCTCAAAACATTCCCTTAATAAAATCTTTACCACCACGGGAATACTTATACACATCGATACTTAATCATCAACATCTAACCTTCTTTTAAATTCTACCTCAGAGAGGTCAACATTCTCATGACCCAACGGAGATACTTCCAAACATTCCAAGATTCACGGACTTCAAGAAAACAAGTCGACGCCTAAAACCGAAACGGTGATAACGAAAACATGGACATCCCGCCCTATATTTCATTCCAGCAGTATACTCGCTTTAAGGTTGACACCTAATAGAGGACTATTATTCCCGATCTTACATCCCTAACAAACGGACCACCATAATTCCCTTGATCGCGGAAACCCATTAAGACGGTACACCATCAACATATACCATGATGTCAAACAAACAAGTAACCCAATAAATCGAACCCAACCAGGCACAGATAATCACACAAGACCTGATCCTGCAGGTTTACCGAAGCATAGAGATCACCCATTAAATAACTAGGAAGACTTAAATCTAATACCTCCATTAATCAAATGTGCACAGATTCAAGAACTGAAACCCGAAGTTCAAGGCTGACCACAAGTCGGATCATCCGACGCTTCAAATCCTAAGGACTCCTCTAGTCCCTACTTACAACTCTTTTCCAGATAGGGTTTAAATTTGTAGTCTTAACGAGTTCAAGGTTTGTCAACTAGTACGCCTATTTGAAATTTATAAAACTTTCAAATGCTCAAGTTCTATAATAATTATTAGTACGTGTAAAAATCCCACTACCGTTTACTCTGTAGGTGTGCAAAATGATCACCAACGTCACGTATATAAAACTTATTACAAAATTCATTTGATCAATATTTACGTTAATAAAAACGGTAACAAAAGATGCGCAACAAAATTTCCAAATGGACTACCACGGTCCTAGCATGCATCAATTTATACTATGCATATGAAAATAATTTTCTGCACTACAATATGTGCAACAAAATGTTGGTACAACTCCAAAAGAGAAATTCACAATTTCAACTTTAAAATCTTTTCCTTTAAGCCACAAAACGTCGGAGGATAAAATCTCCAACAAGTCCCATATACGTCATTTATTTCCCCAAAATTAGCAAAACGATAGGATTCGTAAGTAAATTTTAAATCGAATTCAAACTTTGGGCCGCACAGATAAAACGTAATTGTCCAAAAATAGCATTTACGATGACATGTACTGATGTACACCGATAACTCAATTAATGCATTACGGAAAATTTACAACAGTAAAGTCAACAATCGAAACACGTTTAGATCAACAGTTCTAGCTGAAGCAACATAATTCTTTTATATGTTTACTCATACCAACAATATAATTTAATTCGAATACGAATTAGCATACAACGAGTAACGATGCTATCAAACCCGAAAGAGAAAGAAACAAGATTTTGAAACTTCCCAAAATAGCACATGGGATGACATTTATTAACGCGACCTTCAAAATGCCTCTTACAGTTGCGAAAATATAGGTGCAAGACTTGCATGAGACAAAGTATTAAACAAAACTCATAAGTTAACGCACACAATAATGCAAGTCTACACGTTCCAAAATTTCTTTTTATTACGCGACTCAAACTGTCATAAAATAAGACGCCATAAGACCCGACTGAATTTTCATGAGGCTCATTAACGTTAAAATCAATCGATGTCAAAATTTTCATTTCCCGACATAAGAGCATAAGGCGACAAGTAATTTAAAATGTTAAAATCTTAAAACCGCAACCTAAGATAAAACGACCCTTTTCCAACAACACCAACATGAGACGCGACGCCTAAAAACCTCGCAAATCTACACGTAGCAAAATTAAATCTTACGCATATCAAAGCGTTATAAAATAATACTTCATAAAACTCTACACACTCACACGGAATAACGTTCCACAACCGGACTTGTATGCGCCAGATATCTCACAAAACTAGTATTGCGACATGGATGCATACTAAATGCAACCAAACCTCACGCACAAGAACCCAAGGGAGAAACAATACAACTGGACGCCATTAAAATTACCACATTAAATCCACAAAATCACCCGGAATAAAAATTCTATATAAAACTCAAACACCAAAAATAGTGGAAGCTAACTCTTCGTCTAAAACTTTAACATATGTGGAGGAGATCCAATGTTAAAGTCATAAACGACAGTCACTTGTCCCAAACTCAATAAACATCAAAATATGCACACCGCGATAGTACGAAATAGAGTTAGACACGAAACGAGGATGAAGAGATTTCCAATAAACAAAATATTTGTAACCACGAACAACAAAACAATTGCATGCATGCTTAAACTCACGGTTTAAAATTTGATGGGTGCTAAATGCTTTATCAAGACTCCGTAACAAAACTCACTTCATACTTTGAAAACATGAGAAACAATTGATGCAAACTTATTTTAGAAATAAATGTCGTGCATGGATTTGGTCGGCACTCAATACCCCGAAATCACATCCCTCAATTTTTCGTCATACTAATGTCATCCGGATGTTCAAACATCTTAAGGCGATCATCGGCGATTCATCGGTTCACCTTACGATTTCTCCTCGAAATAAAGTCAATTAACAAGCCTATGGTTCTAATTAGACCAATAGCTCCGACCCAAAATGGTCAATCTTAATGCATTCATTGCGCTTAACTATCACTCCAAAGTGACGATGCTATGAAAATCAACTCCTCTATCGATACTCGCTTAGAAACTTTCTCACTACCCCAGTAGTAATCATGACAAGGCAAATAAAGTATACACATGTAACATATAGGTTCACCATAACACTGGTCAGGTGCCATTATGAACGTACCGTACATGATCATCCTTGTTATCCTCGACAAATTTCCCGTTTCTAGCGACTCAATCAACCCCAAATATCTTATCTTAAGATACCTAATATGCAATTTCACTTTCAATCACTTAGAAGAACGCTAGTTTGAGTCTAGGCATCCAAAATCAATACCTAATTCTCTTAAACTTAAGCTCTGATACCAACTTGTAACACCCTTGAAAGTGGAAAGAGAAATTAATTTAAAATTTTCAATTATACATTGAATAAGGATAAAATCTATTCTACAATCATCACTTGAGTCACCTCAAAAGGAATACAAGATTTAACTTTAACAAATAAAAGGTCAAGTCTCGTATAAAGACTAATCAAAGTCGGGTGTTACTAAAACCCAAATGAAACAGTTGCTCTTATCAACGACTAACGCGAAAGACTTCATCATGCCACTCACCCTTGCACAAACTTCTAGCACTCAACACTTCACCAAAACGCTAGAGCCTCTTCCCCCATCCGGAACCTGATCCACATGTCTACAAATAAAAAGGTTAGGCTAACGCCTAGTGAGTTCAAGAGTTTACAACATGAAATAAATACATTTGCTAAAGGGAGAGAATGTAGTTTAAATCACAGACCTTCTAAAAGATTTACTTTAAATATCAAACGACACCATTTTCCAAAAGTACACCTTTAAAACAAGGAACCCAACATGAACCTCCTTTCGTAAAACCACTTTAATCCCAAACTCACCCAAAACGTGAAAAACAAGCAAAGCTCCCAAATTATAATAATACGAAATAAAACTTTACTTCTCGAAACACCTCAAACGTGGACGAGGCATAATACACAACCCATAAATCTTGAGTAAACAATTCCCCATAAGTAAAACGTCACCGAAAGCATGGATAATAAAATGATACAATTAAATACCCAGTTAACACCTTCTGGTGACGGGGGAGACCCGATTCCATTGTACATGGCGGAACACAAAGTTAAGCCACATAACCATGTTGTCGAACTACACATCAGATCGTGACTGTATTGCCTGCTCTGCCAAGCTACACCTCTAGTCGTGACTGTATTGCATGCTCCGTCGAGCTACACCTCCAGTCGGACTTTATTTCAAGTCCCAAAACACCGTATCCCTTATTGCCTGCTCTACCGAGCTACACCTCAAGGATACATGATCTTATTGCATGTTCGGTCTCTAGCGGAGTTACATCCTCAGGGTACCCACTCGACCCTTAGTGCCTACTCCCAAGCATTCAAGATAGAAGCCTCAACTCCTTACTTGGTAACTCTCGATGTCTAACCCTCGTGCACAAGAATTAGACATCCAAACACAAGACCTAAGGTCTCGAAGTACAACCCATAGAGGTTCCTCTTCGTCAAATAACCGGGAAAACATTAATGCCAACACGACATAAATTCCCAAGGTGAGGATCCTAAGAGTCCTCACCATTAAATATGACTGACTTACATGCCTATGGATCCAATGCAATACAGTCTAAAAGACATGACTCAAAATGAATGACACACACACCCAATACATGTATTCTCTAAAATAAAATGCAATAAATGCAACTCATACCCAAAGCTCCACTTAGGTTATTAAATCAGACAAAAGTCCCCAAGACCCGACAAAGCCGAAAACCGAGCTAAAGACCCAACAATTTACTTAAATCTCCCATGGAAGCCAGTATAAACATCTAAACACGTTTGACCAACAATTATGGAAACACTACGACCCAAGAGTAATTAACCCAAAACTTCTCATTGGTTGAGACAAAACGTTTTCCAATGAACTCATTCCCTTCATGTTTCCAAAATGACTCTTAACACAATGATATGCATTTTCCAATGGTTTATAAAATCGTATGCACCAAATGGACAATTATACAAAGTGACCTTCATTTATATACTATCATCAAAGGAACATATCAAAATGATTTATTTATCAACATACCCAAAAATCCGAAAGATATGGGTTATATAAGTTTATAAAGTTAAACATTTCCAAATAATCAAAACTTATCAGCAGTTAACAATTTAGTGTAAAACACAAACACTTTAAAATAAGCATTTTAGCATGTACATCGTTTTCACAAATCAACTTGAACTCACCTTGCTAGATTTAGGCTAAATCTAGATTTTACCCCACTTTGAGCTCCTTTGAAGAAACTTGAATCTTCAAGGTCAAAACCTCCATAAACCTAGATACACCGATTCCACCCATAAATAATCACATTCAACCATTTAGAATCGATCCCCAAACATACTACATCAAAAACTCCATTTTGGTCAATACCCTAATTTTGACCCAAATCTTCCAAAATCTTACAAATCGAAATTGAAGGAATCAAACACTAGAAAATCATCAATGGAGCATTTACATCACCTAATAAGGTTTAGAAATGGAGGGGATAAACTTACCACTTAGGTTTTGGTGAAAACCTAGAAAACCCTAAAATGGAGCTTGAGGTTGAAGATGAAGGTGAAGATGAAGATCCTTGTTATCTAGTTTCCATCCTTACATTTGGTAGGTTAATGTTACAACAAAACTTGAGGATTTGAGGGTTTAGAACTCCAAAACACCATGGATGAAGAAAATGGGTCTTGGGAGGGTTTTGGTAGAGTTGGGGAGGAAGTGAGAAGTGAGAAATGAAGAAATGAGCCAAAATCCCGTACTTGACAGCCTCCTTCTGCCCTGGTGCGACATTGCCATCCGACAATTACCAGGGCATTGTCGTTGGTCATTGTCGCTGGTTCTCCCCCTCATTCTATTTCTTGCTGCTACTTTGCCAGGTGCGACTATGACGCTATCATAGTCGCCGGGCATTGTAGCCGTACCCGTACCAAGCTCCGAAACTCGACTTTTTCAATGCCAATACCCCGATACTCCAAGGAACATAAAATAATATTTTCCCAACAAAATCCTACTATTTACAAGTTCCAAAAATGCCCGGGTGACCTTTTATTACCGGAAATTACAGGTGTTACATTTTGTGACAAAATGTGCATAACTCTTGCCCGATTTGTCGACATGAACTGCAGACAGATGATCATGAGTATGAAAGTCGAAAGGAGAGAGAGAAGGATGTCGAAGAAGAGAGGAAAGGAGCTGCAAATGTGGTTCGAGGAGGTGAATATATGTGTGTATAGGTTTAAATAAGAAGTTATCATTCTGTGAATTTTTTTGGTATGATATTATGTTACCTTTTGCATCTAAATTTTTTTTTGGTATGATATTATGTTACCTTTTGCTTCTGTTTTGACAGTTTAATTCCACAGGCTCCATTTCCAGTTTCACTATTTAGTTCCATTTCTTAATTTTACAGTTTTACAGCTTCTGTTTCTTTTTCATAGTAAATGATCCAACCAATTAAATGATTATCTCAACAAACCAACACAAGAAGTTCGTATGATGGCTCTTGAACCACAGTCGCATATCACCATCTGGGTTATTTGAAATCGAGTAAAAGCGAGAAGTAAGAATTTAGTGTTTGAGGTGAAGAACCTGAACAGAGTGAGATGAAATCCTCTTGGTTAACCACAAGGTTGTGGCGTGGTGGTAAGAGCCTGGGGACTTCATAGCGGTTGCCCGGGTTCGAGCCTCACTCGCAACATTGTGGCCACGGGATGAATGCCCGCGGGCCATAGGCCTGTTTTCCAGGAGATTAGTCCGGGCCCAAAGTGGTCTGGGATACTCCTTTTCCAAAGAAAAAAAAAAGAAATCCTCTTGGTCTTCGCACTTCTAGATCCAGGATTTGATTGGGTTAAATAAAGAAAAAAAGGTTTATTGGATTATTTAAATGCAAAAAGGGTTAGGACATTTTTGCCCTTGACTGTTAATAGCATTTGACGAAGGATATGGACGGAAGGTGTCATAAGGACCGTAATTGAAATAAAATGGGAACCGTAAGGACCAAAATTGTAATTAGTTTGAAAGATGTACTACTCTTGATAATGGGTGGAAACCACAGGGACCAAAATTGTAATTTACTCCATTATTTATGTTTATATGATAAGAGCTAAAATAAAAAAATAAAAAAGTAAGAGATTAAAAATAAACTACATACCTAATTATAAGGGTAGTAAATGTAAGGTATAAGTTAAAAAAATGAATTAAGGAAAGATTTACAGGAGGAATGAATGTGGATGTGTTAAATGAACTTATAATGTAAAATGCGTCCAGATACATGTTTAGACGGGAAAATGAAAAAATGGCTCACCAGAAGGCGACACGTGTCCTTCTAGTTACTTATTTATTATATGTTTAGATAGATTTATGTTATAATTTTTAGATAATGTTTATTAACTAATAATAATAAATTTTAATAATTAATATTGATTTATATTTAATAGTTAATATATAATAATGAATATTAATGAGAGCATAATTGGAATAATCACAAATAGCTTCTCATAAGCTACTCGAAGAGTCCAAGTAGCTTATCAAAATGGTCATCAAAAAATGTACCCAGAAAATAAGGTAGCTAACTTATTTTTGCTAAACAATGTCATTAGCTTTTTCACATCGCTAATAAGCTATTTTGAGTGTTTGGGTAGGAAAAAAGAAAAGGGCTTATAGCTTTTCCAGACCGCTAATAAAGAGTTTTTGATAAGTTAAACAATTGTGATTTATCAACTTATGACTTTTTTGGTTATTTTACATATATATTAGCAATCCCAAACACCCTAAATAACAACTTATTAACATATTACGTTTTTGTATCATAATAAGCTAATCCAAACACTTTTTATAAAACTCCTTTTTGTCACTGCATAAGTTAATAAACACTTTTAAAAAAAGTATAAGTTGTTTTAAATAAACAATCCCAAACACCCTAAATTTTATTTGCCAAATAACACCTGTTTTACGGTTGTTGAATTATTAAATGGTCAAAATATTAAGAGACTTTTATGATACAACGTAAAATTAAATATGGTTGTTTAATAATTATTCAGAATAAAATTAGGGAGCTAAATGGTTAAAAAGAAATACAAGATACAAGATTGTGACACCCCGACTTTAAAAAGGTATAATTTCAAGTTAGTATAGAAATCAATATTTTAAGAGAAATATAAGAAATAAGATTTTGTGCTTGAATCTTAAATTTTATAGTCTTGTTGGATGAACGATTCAAATACGAGTCCAACGGTTCTTTCCGGAGCAAAATCGGAGTTAAAACGAAGAAGTTATGACCAAAACAGCGATCAGGCTTGAAAAACAAATAAATCAAGCGAGTAGTGTCTAATGCGACTTTGGGGCGACTTTACCTGCATGAAACCCGCATTCACGTATGGCAGCTCTACAAAGTCCGATTTTTGGGGGTTTTCTTCATATTCTTCACCCCATACTTCTCCCACCCCATATTCCCTCTAATTGGAGTTCTTGGAAGTTTAGTGTTCGATTTTGATGGTTGGAGGAGGATTCTTGATGGATAAAAGAGCATTTTGACTAAGGTAATCTTCTCATCTCTTACACCGAAAAGCTAGGGTTTTAGTGTTCTTCATCCTCTTTCCCATTTCTTCCTATTTTTATGTAACCTTGGGAGTATGTATGGTAAAGGGAACTATGTGGAAGCTTTGGATATAAGGTTGAATTGCTTGCTAAGAGATCTCATGTGTTTACCAAAAGGAAACTCAAAGTTTGGAGTAAAATCTAGATTTAACCTAAATCTAGCAAGGTGAGTTCAAGTTGATTTGTGAAAACGGTGTACATGCCAAAAATGTCAATCTTTAATTGTTTATATGTTTTACATGGAATTATTAACTGTTGAGTCATTTGATGAGTTTTGGATATTCGAAGTGTCTAACTTTATAAACTTGTAAAACACCATATTTGGGATTTTGGGCATTTTGATAAATGAATCATAAATATTGGCATTTTAATGATTTGTTTTATAAAGGTAGATTTTTGAGTATCAAAGTACTTTTATTGTGTATTTTGGAGAAATGCTTGATTTTGTGTTATGGACATTTTTGAAAGAATAAATAGTATAAACTCACTTGGGAAATGTTTTGTCCCAATCCAAACTACGTTGAAGTTATTTATATATTTTGGAGCATGGGTTTACATAAATGCGGGTTGTTTACGTTTGATTTCATTTCATATAGAAGATAAGCTCTATAAACCCTAGTTTGCTATGAAAAATGTATGCGATTGGGTTCAGTTTTCATATAGAAAGCCGCAAGTGAAAACCTAAATCGCTTAACGGGCTGGCTGATAAGGCTTTAGCTAGGGCTCTTCAGGCCCGTTACTGACATTTTTTAGGCCCTGGGCGAGATGTAAAAATGGACCCTTGATAACTACGAATTTATTTTCAATATATTGTTTATATCATAAAAAATAACATTGAATTCAAGAAATACTAATAATTTATGTAAAATCGTTTTTCCTGGTATTTCAAGCGCAAGATCAATCAATAATTATTTATAAATTAGTATTATCTACCATATCATTTTTACATAAAATTGTCAATCCGTTCCACCATCAAAGACTTGCCTTATGATATACCTTTAATATATAGATTGAAATCATTTGAGGTCACTATATTGACCATTCGGAGTAACACTTTAAGTAAATCAAAATAAATCATTTGAATTTTCACATGTTACCTGATGCTGATGCTGATGCTGATGCTGATGCTGATGCTGATGCTGATGCTGATGCTGATGCTGATGCTGATGCTGATGCTGATGCTGATGCTGATGCTGATGGTTTTCATCACCATTTTAAACTTTTAGAGTTGAAACAAATATTTTAAGAACCATCAATCTTTTAATCAAAAGTCATGTTGGCTATAGTTTAAGATCTTATTATTGTTTTAGAAATAAAAGAGTACTTAAGATTCATGCACTTAATATTAGGTAATAAGGATTCAATAATTTTTGGGAGAAAAAAAAGAAAGAAAGATAGTTCTGAAATCATAAATATAGATATAAGTTGGGTCGTCTCATATAGTTGGTAATTGTTTTCAAAATATAGGAGTTTTTTAGTTAATAACAAGAAATCTACTATATTCTAATACAAAAAAATTCACCCGGATGGAATAATCAAAATAGTATATAGAAGATGAGTAATAGAGTATATATCAAGGTTTCTAGGCAAATTTTTTTTAGATAAGTAGTGGATAAAAAAAACTTAGGGAAACAATAAGCAATATTATAAAATGAAAGACCAATTAACTTTTTACAAATTTTATTGTCCAATATAATTAATTAATACATGTTTGAGCCCTTAATATAATATTAAAAAATATAATTGGGTCCTATTATGAAAAATGTATGCGATTGGGTTCAGTTTTCATATAGAAAGCCGCAAGTGAAAACCTAAATCGCTTAACGGGCTGGCTGATAAGGCTTTAGCTAGGGCTCTTTAAACTTTCGGCCAATGAAATAAACTTCGTTTGGCTTTGTGGTTCTTAATTCTTTTATCCTATGAGCCCACTTTAAATTTTATTTGCCAAATAACACCTTATGCGCACTGTTTGACAGTTACTGAATGATTAAGGCATCGTTTGTCAAACATAAACTAGCTTAAAAGACTTTTATTCAGAATGAAATTAGGGAGCTAAATGGTTGGGAGAAATCCAAAATCCAAAATCATTAAGAAGGAGGCAGACTTTTTTTTTACTTAACAAAAATCACCTTTTAACAATTCATATATCAACTATTAATAAAACTATTAAGAGATGGATAAACCTCCCTCTAGTCTCCTACCACATAACCAAAAATATCGTTAACAGTTTGACACTTTTAAAATTAGCAATTTTTGTTACAATTACATGTAGAAATGTTTAGGCCTTGTAATTTTTTAAAATAACTATAGTAATCGATTTAATTATTTTATGATATTATTTTAATACATTATTTTGTTGATTAGGAAATTATTTTAATATTTAAAAGATACTTTATTTATCAAATTATAAATATGTCTTTTTTATCATTAAACTGAAGTAAAAAATGTATTAAATCTAAATAAATAAACTATATTTGGTATTTGTTTTATTTTGGTTATATTATCAATTACTAGCCAAATAAACCCTAGAAATCACGGAACGAGAGGATGTTTGTTAACAAAACCAACGGCCAAGACGTAGCGACGAATGCTATGCCACGGCGGACCGTCTCCGTTTCAGATTTTCCGGTGACGTGAGGAACAAGTTGGAGAACACTGATTTCCGGTGAAACAATGGGAATCAGGGTTTTTATAGGTTTGTGAA
Source organism: Arctium minus (assembly GCA_954870635.1). NCBI lineage: Eukaryota > Viridiplantae > Streptophyta > Magnoliopsida > Asterales > Asteraceae > Arctium > Arctium minus. Next base: position 153,446,279 of record OX941081.1, read on the forward strand.
TGTGTGTGGATGGAGCCCTAAATCGGACGGCTCACGACTCTGATTAACTCATTACTATATTGCCTAATCGGCATGGGCTTTGTTTCTCATAATGGGTCAATGGGCTAATCAAGCCCATCTATCTTTTTTTGTTTTTTGTCAACTAAACAAAAACCATATTTCTTTTTTCTTTTGTTTTTAATGTATAATTAAAAGTTTTTTTTCTAATCCAAAATAATTGATCCACGTATCCTTATATTTTATAATATATTATTTCTCAGGTAACGAATTTACATTGGTTAATTACTAAATCACAAGGACTTCCAAGCTTTTGGAAAACCATGTTACACCCAAAACTTTTAATAACAAATATACATATATATATATATATATGTATATATATACATACATACATACATACATACATATATACATACATATATATATATATATATAGATCAACCTGTTTTGGTAAGACCGGTGACACTACAAAAAAGAGGCCTATCAGCGAAGGAAAATTCCGTCGCTAATCCGTCGCTAAAAGTCAATTCCGTCGCTAATCCGTCGCTGAAAGTTTGTAGCTAAATACCTGGTAGCTAATGCTTATCAGCGACGGATTAGTGACGGATATTAGCGACGGATTAGCGACGGAATTATTAGCGACAGATTTAGCGACGACCGTAATTTAGCGACGGATTAGCGACGGATTATTTTAGCGACGGATTATTTTAGCGACGGATTTAGCGACGGAAATATTTAGCGACGGATTATTTTAGCGACGGATTAGCGACGGAATAAATTTAGCGACGGATTGTTTTAGCGACGGATTTAGCGACGGAATATTTTAGCGACGGATTTCCGTCACAAATTCCGTCGCTAATATTAAAAAAAATAAATTCAAAAATCAGCATTTCCTGTATTTTATACAAATAATCTGCCCATTAAGTTGACACAAATAACCTGTCCATTAAATTACGAATCATCCCAATAAAATAAAAATCCAAATTCATACGATTCTGAATTCATACAAAACAATACACTGTAGCAATCTAACTAGGGGGGGGGGGGAGGGCGGGGAGGGGGGAAACTGTATCCCTGCTGCTGCATAAAGGCAGCAAACTGCTGCGATAATGTGAGCTGCTCAGCTAGCTGGGTAGCATGTCTGACCTGTTCCGCCTGCAACTCTTCATTGCGCTTCCTTTCGATCTCCAACTGAGCCAAATAACGCTCCTCCCGCAGCCTCGCATCCTCCTCTATCTTTGCCATCTGCTCTCTCAACGCCGCTAACTGTAAATACAGTAATTGACAAAAAATAGTATTTATTAGCAATGAAAAGTAACAATATGATACATAACTAATATAACAAACATAACCAACATACCTCATCTGCCGATGCAGTCCCAGATGATCTCCCACCGCTGCTGCTACTACACTCACCGGTCATAGCATAACGGGGATCCTGGGTCGATCAACCAAAAATACGGCCCTTCTTCCGCCCTCCAGCACTCTGCTCCCAAAGAGCTGCCTCGTCAATCGGAGGGGAATCGGGAGTCTGGCTAGCCTGCGCCTCATCCTTAAGCTCTCGCAAGCGCGTCTATGGTTACCAAAACAAAAACGGGTAAGAAGAAATTTTAGCAGCATAACGGCTCTAAATCAAACATATCCAACTTATCTACTAACATAGCCTAACGTCTGCCCAACAGTGGCAACCCAAACTACATGTATACAACACACACACACACACACATATATATATATATATCCATTGCGGTTACCAAACAAAACATACGTTGAACATATTTGTATACACATGCATATAAACATATACAATACATATATTAAGTGTAATGGTTTTAGAAAACTTACGTGGATTATAGCCGCTTTGGGGTAAACGTACACCGGAGGATCAGTAGGCGGGTTGGAACCCGGAGGGCCCGTCCGATTCCCACAGTACATCCGCTCAAACACCTCACTAGAGGTGGGATCGCGACCCCATGCTTGTGCCTACGATAGAAAATTAAGATAAGAAGTAAACATACAAACTAATCTCGGGTACATATTCAAAAAATTGAAGACTTACCATCTTGTATCGGTGCTGTCCAGTACTAATCGATCCCCCAACATGCCGTGAGGACACCCCGTCAAACTCGGTCAACCGATTGGCCTTACCGGTCCTAGACTTTGCTTTCCAACGCTCAGTATCCCACTCCTGTAAAAATCATAACACATAAGTGGATATAAAACAAAGATAATGCACAAATCAGAAACTATAGATTGGGGATGTTTTCGAAGATTTTAACGGAGACGATACTCACCGGCCCGGCCCAATATATTATATATAGATTTCAAACTTTAAAATTTATTGGGCCTTATATTAAAATCTATTTACCTTAATTAATATCTATTAAAATTTATTGGGCCTTATTTTTTATTTGATTGGATAATTACGAATTTCGAGTATACCTAGATTCAAAATCAATCATAGCTTCATCAATATTATTCTAATATATTTCTTTTAAGATATTGCATCGTTCTACCATTAAAGACATTATATGATACACATAATTTCCATGTACATATTGACTTCCTTTATATTACAATGTTGATTGTTTGGAATAACACTTTGTGTGAAACTGTTTAAATCATTTGGCTTTATATCTCACCCTCATGTTAATGTTAATGTTTGACATCACCGTTTATAAAATTTAGGGTTAAAGCAAACCGTTTTCGTCCATTGATTCCAAATCAAAAGCCGATGTTGGTTATATATTGAGCTCTTAGGGGGTGTTTGTTTGGTTGGGGTATCAATCAGTAATTAATGGGAATATATATATATATATATATATATATATATATATATATATGTTTTCGATTAATCTGAAAGCAAAACTCGAAAATTGTTTATGTTTGCTACTTTCTTCTTCCACTAGTAATGCATATCTGATTAGGGTTATAGAGATGCATATCTAATTAGATTTTTTTTTCAAAACTATATTTTTTGATGATGCTGGTAGTGTTTTTTAAAAATTTCGAGTAGTGGAATCATAGAGGTGCAAAGATGCATATGTGTTTTTTCTAGATAAGTTCTTTGGTCAGTAAAAAGGTCCAATAAGATAATATTATCATTTTTGAACCAGTAAAAATAGAGTAAATTTTTAGTAATCAAACACTTGAGATATATTTTGATAAGCCACAAAACAGGATTATAGTCTATAGATATGCACCATGGTTGTAATCAAACTGTATGTATACCAAATTAACTATAAATTGTGGTGTGTTCTTCACCTATAAAACCCTTAATCAAATTAAACCAACTGGAAAATAAGCCCATACCATGGAAGATAGATGCTAAAAAGACATTTAATCCCATACCATTTCCATTTTCCCCATCACCACAACCACTGTATTTTACAACAAAATTGACAAAGGTAACAGTTAAGTTTCTTGAAGAGATATAATAAATAGATTGATTATTTTGAACAATTGATAATGTTGAAGCAAATTATGATCAGCAATTACTGCTAGACTTGAAGATAGAGATTTACTTGCAAGCAAGACTCTGGTTAAATGCAAATAGATAACGAGACAGGAAATGCTTTAAATTGCCATCAAATCCAACTGTTTTAAAGGGAATTACTTCAAGTATATGGCACTGTCAAATCCTGTGACCTTGATATTAAAGACAAATCATCTTTTTTTGCTAAAGTCTATTAGTAAATGCTAAAATGGATACAATCGAGAACTCAATTGGGGAAGGAGTTACTGAACATTCACATTTTCCAAATTGTACACTAATTACAAAGAGGGTATTGCAGAAATGAAAACAAAAATGATGCCCACATTCTTTAGATACAAAAAAGAAAGGGGTTCTTCAACTTTAATTAAAAAATGTATCAGCTTAGTTAAAATCAAAGTGAATGTATCAGCTTAGTTAAAATAAAAAAACTAGAAACATCACATAAATATAAAACATTAGAAATCATAGTTTAGAAATTAGAAATTAGAAATTTACCACAACAAGTCCACAAACTCGACTCCAGTAGTCGATTTAGGGCAGAATCCACGACACAAGACCACAACCACGACTCTAATAATCGATTTAGGGCAGGTTTCACAACCACGACGCCACTCCAGTAGTCGATTTAGGGCAACCGTGAACCAATCGATGGAGAAATTGAGAGAGATTAACGAGAGATGAGGTGATAGTCGAGAATGACAGAAGTCCGAAATTGAGATTTGAGAGGCGAGAGGGATAGCTGCGACAGAGAGAGAGCGACAGAGAGAGAGGCGTCGGTAAGAGAGAGCGACGAGAAAGAGAGAGCGCCGGTAAGAGAGAGCGACGAGAAAGAGAGAGCGCCGGTAAGAAATTGAGATTTGAGAGGCGATGTGTTTTTTTTTTTGGGGAATACTCTGATTTTCAATTCCCCCTTTTACTTTGACAGCGACGGAATACCGACGGAAATTCCGTCGCAAATTACCGACCGAAATTTCCGTCGCTAATTTGCGACGGATTTCCGACGGAATCCATTTTCAAATTAATTATATATATGTTTTTTATTAATATCATTAATTAAAATTAAATAATTTGTATTTTTGTTTATAAATTTTTTTTAGATTCACTAATTATTAAATATTTAAATAATTATATTTACTTATTAAATTATTATTTATTTATTATTAATTAAGTTATCTAATTATTAAAAATTATATATAATAAATATTTTTATTTATTAAATCATTCCGTAATGTTGTATGCATGTATCGAATCGAGCTGTCTAATTGAAAAGATACACTAAATCAATTTCCATTAAGGCCCAGTTAAACCTGTTAAAGCCCGATAAAACCCTTTAAAGCCCGATAGATCCATTAAGGCCCAATGAAACCATTTAAAACACAATATAACCCTTTAAAGCCATATAGATTGGTTAAGGCTTAATGAAAACCCTTTAAAGCCCAATAGAACCGATTAAAGTCCAATATAATTAATTAAATCCCAATATATCCATTAACACCCAATGAAACCTTTTAGAGCCCAATATACCATTTAAACCCCGATAGATCCATTAGGGCCAAATGAAACCCTTTAAAGCCTGATTGAACCCTTTAAAACCCGATAGCTCTAATGAAACCCTTTAAGCCTGATTGAACCATTTAAAGCCTTATAGTTCCATTAAGGCCCTGTTAAACCCGTTAAAGCCCGATAAAACCCTTTAAAGCCCGATAGATCCATTAAGGCCCAGTGAAACCATTTAAAGCACAATATAACCCTTTAAAGCCCTATAGATCGGTTAAGCCTTAATGAAAACCTTTAAATCCCAATAGAACCGATTAAAGTCCAATGTAATTAATTAAATCCCAATATATCCATTAACACCCAATGAAACCTTTTAGAGCCCAATATAACCATTTAAACCCCGATAGATCCATTAAGACTCAATGAAACCCTTTAAAGCCAGTAGAACACTTTAAAGCCTGATAGATCCATTAAGGCCCAATGAAACCCTTTAAAGCCGACTGAACCATTTAAAGCCCAATGTATCAATTAAGACCCAATGAAACCCTTTAAAGCCCAATAGATCTATTAGACCCAATGAAACCATTTAAATCCCGATTGAACCCTTTAAAGTCCAATAGATCTATTAAGACCCAATGAAACCATTTAAATCCCGATTGAACCCTTTAAAGTCTGATAGAACCATTTAAAGCACAATAGAACACTTTATGACTTATTAAGGTACAATAACAATGACACACACACACACACACACATACTATCGATACATTAACATGTACACATGCATGCATACAACACACATATATATACATCATATGCGATTACCAAACAATGTACACACGTACACAAATTATCTATAAATTCTTATCAACATATATATATATATATATATATACACATACAACAATATACATAGATCCATCGCGGGTTAGCAAACAACACATGTATACATATATATATATACACACACATATAACATAGACTCGTGGATATATATAACACACACACATATAACACAGACCCGTGGATATATATATATATATATATATATATATATATAACACATACACATGCATATATATAACACAATCATGAGGAAAAAAAGAAAATTTAAAAAATCCGTCGCTAATCCGTCACTAATTAGCGACGGATTAGCGACGGATTTAGTATCCGTCGCTATTCCGTCGCTAATTAGTGACGGATTAGCGACTGAATTTAATTAAAAAATAAATGAAAAAGAAATTCCACGTGTCCGTCGCTAATCCGTCACTAATTAGCGACGGATTAGCGACGGGCACGTGGATTTTCTTTTTCATTTATTTTTTAATTAAATTCCGTCGCTAATCCGTCACTAATTAGCGACGAAATTAAATCCGTCACTAATCCGTCGCTAATTAGCGACGGATTAGTGACAGATTTAATTCCGTCGCTAATCCGTCGCTAATTAGTGACGGAAATTTCCGTCGCTGATTTCTGTCGCTGATACCCCTTTTTCTAGCATGAGACCTATAAATAACATTAAAACTTCACAACGATTCATTGTGCAGGAATGAAAAACAGCAAACATTCACAACAAAAACACTGTGAAGGTTTACCTTTGTAATACCTTCACAGTCTTTTGCTGTGAAGGTTTAGTGTTATTTTTCGTGATATATATCTCGCTGCATTGCGCGAATACGCTTCTAGTATATATATATATATATATATATATATATATATATATATATATATATATATATATATATATATATATATATATATATATATATATATATATATATACTAGAAGCGTATTCGCGCAATGCAGCGAGATATATATCACGATTTTAATGTTTCATTTTATTTTTTGTTTTTTTGTCGATTTACAGTAGGATTTTAGATGATTTTAAGAAAGTGATAATGTTTTTTTTATAAATTTGTTTAATTTAAACTTAATAATATAATGTTTTTTATATAAAAAAATATTTTGTTAGAATTCTATGATTATCTTATATATTTTAATGACATCTAGAAAAAATAACCAATTATTACATATTTAATAATATAATTAAAACAAATTTATAGTAATATAATATATTAATTAATACTGATACATGAAAAGGTCTGCATAAAAGTAATGTTCTACACATACCAAATTGGTGGGTGTTAGAAGCCTGCAGTAGTAATATGTATCTTGTGCTTTGATACTTGTAAATTATGAGATTTTTAAAATCTTGCATAAAATGATGGTACCTTGTATGCGATTGGGTTCAGTTTTCATATAGAAAGCCGCAAGTGAAAACCTAAATCGCTTAACGACCTGGCTAATAAGGCTTTAGCTAGGGCTCTTTAGGCCCGTTCCTGACATTTTTTAGGCGCTGGGGGAGATGTAAAAATGGGCCATCGATAACTACGAATTTATTTTCAATATATTGTTTATATCATCAAAAATAACATTGAATTCAAGAAATACTAATAATTTATGTAAAATCTTTTTTCCTGGTATTTCAAGCGCAAGATCAATCAATAAGTATTTCTAAATTTGTATTATCTACCATATCATTTTTACATAAAATCGTCAATCCGTTCCACCATCAAAGACATGCCTTATGATATATCTTTAATATGTAGATTGAAATCATTTGGGGTCACTATGTTGACTATTCCGAGTAATACTTTAAGTAAATCAAAATAAATCATTTGAGTTTTCACATGTTACTTGATGTTGATGTTGATGTTGATGTTGATGTTGATGTTGATGTTGATGTTGATGTTGATGGTTTTCATCACCATTTTAAACTTTTAAAGTTGAAACAAATATTTTAAGAACCATCAATCTTTTAATCAAAAGTCATGTTGGCTATAGTTTAAAATCTTATTATTGTTTTAGAAATAAGAGAGTACTTAAGATTCATGCACTTAATATTAGGTAATAAGGATTCAATAATTTTTGGGGAAAAAAGAAAAAAAGAAAGATAGTTCTGAAATCATAAATATATATATATAAGTTGGGTCGTCTCATATAGTTGGTAATTGTTTTCAAAATGTAGGAGTTTTTTAGTTAATAACAAGAAATCTACTATATTCTAATACAAAAAAAAATCATGCCTATGGAATAATCAAAATAGTATATAGAAGATGAGTAATAGAGTATATATCAAGGTTTCTAGGCAAAAAGTTTTTAGATAAGTAGTGGATAAAAAAAAAACTTAGAGAAACAATAAGCAATATTATAAAATGAAAAACCAATTAACTTTTTACAAATTTTATTGTCCAATATAATTAATTAATACATGTTTGAGCCCTTAATATAATACTAAAAAAATATAATTGGGTCCTATTATGAAAAATGTATGCAATTGGGTTCATTTTTCATATAGAAAGCCGCAAGTGAAAACCTAAATCGCTTAACGGGCAGGCTGATAAGGCTTTAGCTAGGGCTCTTTAAACTTTCGGCCAATGAAATAACCTTCGTTTGGCTTTGTGGTTCTTAATTCTTTTATCCTATGAGCCCACTTTAAATTTTATTTGCCAAATAACACCTTATGCGTACTGTTTGACAATTACTGAATGATTAAGGCATCGTTTGTCAAACATAAACTAGCTTAAAAGACTTTTATTCAGAATCAAATTAAGGAGCTAAATGGTTAAGAGAAATCCAAAATCCAAAATCATTAAGAAGGAGGCAGACTTTTTTTTACTTAACAAAAATCACCTTTTAACAATTCAGATGTCAACTCTTAATAAAACTATTAAGAGATGGATAAAACTCCCTCTAGTCTCCTACCACATAACCAAAAACATTGTTAACAGTTTGACACTTTTAAAATTAGCAATTTTTGTTACAATTACATGTAGAAATGTTTAGGCCTTGTAATTTTTTAAAATAACTATAGTAATTGTAACACCCGTAAATTGGATATTTTCTTTAGTAATAATTCGGAAGTCGTTTGACTATTGGAACGAAAAGGTGCCGAGAAATCAGGTGAGTTTTAATATGGAATCATCGAGGATCGAATCAGACGCGAGAAAACGGGGTTTTCTGGGCGCCGCGAGTTGGCACGCGACTTTGGGTCGCGGCCCAAGTCGCGTAACTCACTGGAAGTGAGTTCTGGGGAAACGGGTGACTTATGCCGCGACTTAAGGTCGCGGCATAACCCGCGTGACGCACTGTCGAGCTAAAAGCCGATTTTACAACCATTAGCCTCATTTCTCACAATCCCAAACCCTAGATTTTCTTCCCTTTTCTCTCCCAAACCCCAAATGTCGAACCCTAACCCATTTTGAGGATTTTCCCCTTGAACCATATGATTCTTCATCATCTAGCTAGTGGGATCTTGAACCACAAAACCTTCATCTTCATCTTCCTCATCAAGTTCAACGTTTGGGAGCTTAGGTTGAAGAGTTGGAATGGGTGCCCTTAGAAAGTCTCATCACTCAAAATGGTAAGCTTTCTTGTAGTAAAGTTATAAATGCTCCATTGATGGTTTCTTAGTGTTTGATTTCTCAAATCTCGGATTTGATGGTTTTGGGGAAACTAGGGTTTTGATCTCGTTGGGGATTTTAGTAAATAATGTTCGAGTAATGTTTCTAAATGGTTTGGTATGTATGGATCTAGATTTTGGAAGTCTTCGGCTTGAGGATTCAAGTGCCCTTCAAAATAGCTCGTTGGGTGAAACCTAGATTTAGCCTAAATCTAGCAAGGTGAGTTCAAGTTGATTTGTTAAAACGGTGTACATGCCAAAAGGTGTATTTTGAAGTAAAATCATGTTTTACTTGGTTATTTGTCAAAGTGTGAGTATTTTGATAAATTTTAATATTTGGTAAACTTGGGTTGTGTTAACCTCTTAAAATGCTTATATTGGGTTTTGAACATTTCAACAACTAAATAGCATAATTTACGTATTCTTGGTGATTTTGTACAAGTAAGATCTATTTTATGATTTATGCATCTTTGATGATTTTGTACAAATGAAGTCTATTTCATGTTATATGCATTTTGGTGTATTTGCATTCATAAACCCTTTGGAAAACCTTTGGTCCCATTATGTGTTGAGTTTTGGGTTAATCTCGTCTTTGAGGTATGTGTCTTCGTAAACGTTGTTTAAAGACATTTCATTATTGGGGGGACCGGTAATTGTTGGTCAAATGGATTTTGAGCATTTTAGCTCGGTGTTGGCTTAAAGAGTCTTGAGGACATTTGTCCGGTTTTAATGGCTCGATGTAGAGTCCAATTTATGATTTACATCTTAATGCATTTTATTGCATATTTATAATCATTACAGGCTTGAGTGCTTTTGTCATTCATGTGTAGTCGTGTATTTTTAGACTGTGTTGCATTGGATCCATAGGCACGTAAGTCAGTCTTATTTGATGGTCAATTGGGTGGTACGGGGTTGGACTCCGGGACTCATGTTTCATGACCAAAACTTGACAAGTAGGCACTAAGAGGATGTAGTCTTGGGCGCCACTGTGTGGGTGTGTGCCTAGACCTCCGCCGTCGGGGAATTTCCTCAGTTGTAGTCCCCAGGTGTGCCGGGCCTTTCGGCCGCTGTATTTTGGATATTTAATTGTCCATACTTTAATATTTGGATTTCATTCCAATTTTTGGTCGCGTGAGTATTAATTCGAGTATCATGTTTTCGACGAAGTACCATATCTTTATGAATTGTTTATCCTTTATTTAAGGTGTTGATCCAAACTCTCTCAGTGATTTGATAACAACCCTCTTCTATACTTAGTGGAAATTACGTTTAATATGTATTAGTGTTTTACCATCAGCGATAAGACTGAGTCTGTTCAGTTATCGCTGATAGTCTTTCTTATAAACATTTCTATGTATTAGTGCTTCACTATCAGTGATCATACTGAGTCTGTTCAGTTATCGTTGATAGTTTCTGAAGTATACAGGTAACGTAATCCTTCAAGACAAGCCTCGTGTCAACATATGTTCATAGCTGAATCGAAGACAAAGCTGCTGAACAAAGAGAAGTCTACTAGTGACCTGATGCGGATATCAGTGAAGCAAAGACAACTCTACATATACGCGAAGGAACATGAGGAAAAGCTTCAGCTATCGCTGAACTCTTGATATCTCTGAAGAAAGAGATATTCAGCGATCACATGATCACTTAGCTTATGCCTCAAGTTTCCTTTTGTCTATCCTTGCACAACCTAGTACTATGTGTCAGAACGGACATGTCTCTGCCACCATACGTACAACAACTCTGTCAACTACACTGTTCATGATCCGGCCGAAAGCATGTCTCCCAAAAGTCAGACTTCCAAATCCAATCAGTGAACGCCACGTGTAAAGTACCCTGCCACGCATTTAATGCAGAGGGTATAAATAGGAAGATCACCCCTTCATCTGAAGTGTGCTCAATCCTTGAACCCCGAAATAGAAACCTTTGCTTTCTATATCTCTTAATCCCCATTCTCTGAATTTCTTGTGCAACCATCTTAGTGTTTCTTAAGTTTGTTTAGATTGAGTCCGTCTCTTTCTTATTCCGCAACAAACTTGTAAATTGTATTTGATTTATCAATAAACAATTTATTAAACTTTAAACTCTGTGTTTGTATTCAACCCCCCCTTCTACAAACTTGTTAAGCACATTCGGGACCAACAAGTGTTATCAGAGCAGTTTGTTTAAACTAATAAACAAGATCTTGCTTTATACTCTTCCTTGCTATTCTAAATGGCACTAAACACAAACACAAACTACTATGATAATGGTTCACTTTCTAAACCTCCTCGATTTAGCAGAGATAACTTTTCTCTATGGAAAAATCGAATGATGCTATTTCTTGAAGGTGCGGATCCTACTATACCTGAATATATAGAAAATGGACCCTATGAACCTGTTAGAATTATAGCTGCGGTTCCCGCTACTGCCACCACTGAAGCTGTCCCTGAACGCTATGTCGTTAAGGAAATAAGACAGTGGAGTGATGAAGATAAAAAGAAGGTAGGCATAGATGCAAGAGCAAAGACCATTATCTCAATGGCTCTGCCTGATGAAGTTTTCCATTCCTTCATGCATCTGAAAACTTCTAAAGAAATGTGGGAAACCATATGTGTTCAATATGAGGGCACCACTGAAATCCAAGAGACTCGAAAGATTAACTTGGTAAGACAGTATGAAAGCTTTATCGCTGGTAAGAATGAATCTCTTTCTGACGTTCATCAACGATTCAACTGTTTAATCATTGATCTAAGAACAGTTGGTAGGACCTATTCTAATTCTGAGGTCCTAACAAAATTCTTGGAAAGTCTTCCTGAAAGCTGGGACAGTTATTCAATATGTCTTAAGCTGACAAAAGACTTACATACTCTCTCTCTAAGCACTTTATATGGAATATTGCTCAACTATGAGCAATCAAATCTTTTGAAGAAGAATCTTGTAAAAGATTCTAAAGACTCCAAAAGCACTCTTGTTGCTTTAGTCTCTTTAGAGATAATTCCATCTCAGAGATCTACTCTCACCATCACTGAGTTAGATTCTGAATCTGAGGATCTATCAGACCCTGATCTTTCAGAGTTTGATGAGTCCTTAGCACTCTTGACAAACTCTTTTAAGAGATTTGCAAGAAAGAGCAACTTCCGAAGAAGTAAGCCTCTCTCTCTTTCTGAAAAGCCAAAATCAACTCCGGTTGATAAGGCTACTGCCACTTGCTATAACTGCGAAAAGATTGGACATTTTGCTAGTGAGTGCAGGTCGAAAAAGGTCTTCAAACCTTCTACCTCAAGAAGATCCAGAGATGACAAATACCAAAAACTGAAGAACAAATATCAAAAGCTGAAAAGCTACCAGCGAAAAGGTAAAGGTCTCATAGCTGAAGAACACGACTGGGCTGAATCAGAAGAATCAAGTTCTGATGAAGAAGAATTCGCTAATCTTTGCCTCATGGCAGAGATTAAAGAAGACGTGGAAGAACCATCTGAACCTTCTATGAGCTACATATCATCTCAGGTATCTATCTCTACAAATCCCTCTCTGCCTGAAGCTGAGAGAAGTCGCACTGTTGATGTGCTGACGATCGATCTTTATAATGCTCTAAACGACAAAACTCAAGCTGAGAACAAAAATGCTCATTTAACTCAAGAGCTAGAGAAATGTCATGAAAAGATCAAAGAACTAACTCTTTTAGAAGAAAAGTTGAAAGATCAAGTCATTATAAACGAAATCATCAGCATTGAACGCGAACAAGCCATCGCTGCCCTAAAAGCAGAAAAGGCTCATGTTGAAAAAACCAATCAACAAAAATAACAGAGATAATAAATGCTCAAAATCCTGATGGTGATAGAACCGGTCTTGGTTTTTGGAAACCACAGGATGAGATTAAAGAAGAAAGTTCCATGCTTAAATTCGAAACGTTTGTCAATTCTAACTCTGACACTTCTTTCAATCAATTTTATCCCTGTTCTTCTTCTTCTAATCCCATCCCTGAGGAAATATCCAAAGGCTCTAAGTCTCTGGATAAAGGAAAATCAATTCGTCATCCTCAGAAGGCAACCAGGAAAGCAAAGCTGAAAGTTCCTTCTAAACCTTCAGCTAATCAATCCTCTAGCTCTGTGTTAGAAATCTTTGATCTCTGTCCTCCAAAGCTAAAGATTGATCTTAAACCCACGAGATCTGAAGAAATGAAAATTCCTCCCAGATCTCATGAGAAAAGCCTTCTTGGACCTGGACCTCCTCATCTTAAACTTGCAAAACCTTCTACTTCTGGTCCTAAAACCATTTTCAAATACAGAAAATGTTATCACTGTGGTTTTACTGACCATATTGCAAGTAAATGTCCAAATGCCACCAAAGCTGATAAAACAACTAAAGTGAAGATAAATGGCTCTAAGGCTGAGAAGGTCACCAAAGTTGAAAAATCAACCAAGGTGAAAAATACCGCTAAGGTTAAGAAATTAACCAAAGTAAAGATTAGCACTGAAGCTGAATCTTCATCTGCTGAGAAGACTGCTGAACCTTCCTTGTCCACTAACTCTAAAGGACCCATTGAAAAGTGGGAACCAAACAACGCTTAATCTTCCTTATGTGTGCAGGGATCAAAGGGCATCTGGTATCTCGATAGTGGATGTTCTCGTCATATGACTGGACAAAAAGACCTGCTCACTGAATACAAGGAAGAGAAAGGTCCCTCTGTGACCTTTGGTGGAAATAGAAAAGGAATTACCCGAGGGTTCGGTGTCCTCAGCAATGGGAAAACTACCTTTCGAAGAGTCGCTTATGTAGATGGACTGAAGCACAACCTTCTAAGCATCAGTCAGCTATGTGACAAAGACTACGAAGTTCGCTTTACTAAGAAAGCATGTTCAGTGGTGAATGAGAAAGGAAAACTTGCTCTCAGTGGCTATCGCAGAGAAAATGTCTATGTAATAGACATGGACTCTACGACCACTGAAAACTTATGTTTTCTTTCTAAAGCCTCTTCTGAGGTCAACTGGCTATGGCACAAAAGGCTTTCTCATCTAAACTTCAAAACCCTGAATTCTCTCTCTTCTAAGGAACTGGTTTCTGGTCTTCCTCAGCACTCATATGCTAAAGAATCTCTCTGCTCAGCATGTGAAAAAGGAAAACAAACAAAAGCTAGTTTCAAGTCTAAACAAGTTTCCTCAGTAACAAGTCCTCTTCAGCTCTTGCATATGGATCTGTTTGGCCCTGTCAATATCCAATCGATAGCTGGAAAGAAATATACACTTGTCATTGTAGATGAATTCTCTCGCTATACCTGGGTTATCTTTCTTCGCTGTAAGAATGATACTCCAGAAGAACTAATTTCCTTTGTTAAAAAGATGGAAGTGCTGAATAATCTAACTGTTCGTTCTATAAGAAGTGATCATGGAACTAAATTCAAAAACAGTTCCCTGAACAATTTCTTTGAGAACAAGGGAATTTCTCATAACTTCTCCTCAGTAAGAACACCTCAGCAAAACGGAGTCGCTGAAAGAAGAAACAGAACGATCATTGAAGCTGCTAGATCAATACTCAGCGATTCTCATCTCCCTACTCAATTTTGGGTAGAAGCTGTAAACACTTCATGCTTTACTCAAAACAGATCGCTGATAATAAAGCGATTTGGGAAGACATCTTATGAACTTTTTCATGGAAGGAAGCCTTCTATCAACTTTCTTCATATCTTTGGTTGTCAGTGCTATATCTTAAACAACAGAGATCAACTTGGAAAGTTCGACCCAAAAGCTGATGATGGAATATTTCTAGGATATTCCTCCATCTCCAAAGCCTACAAAGTTTTTAACAAAAGAAGACAAACCGTAGAAGAAACAATTCACGTAACTTTTGATGAAACTCGCTCAGCGAACTCTAAACCAATCACTGACAATGAAGAGTTAAATGCTTGGATGCTTTCTCACTACAGAGAAACATAACCTTTCTTCTCAAACCATCAGCCTTCAGATCCTCCAGCCATTGATGATGATCCAAACATTATACATCCTACCGCTGAATCCACATCATGGGTTTCAGCTGAACCTCTAAACACCTTGCTACCATCAGATCTACCTTCGTCTGAAAACCTCTCCGATAACAACAGCATATCCACTACTCAACAGTTAATTGTTGATGAACCTCAAGCGTCCTCATCGATAAACATTCCAATTGTTGATCCAACCTCTGAGTTAAGCAATCATGCTCCTACTCAGCGATGGACCAAAGATCACCCAATAGATCAAATTCTTGGTGATCTCGATGCAGGTATTCAGACACGACGAAGCTCAGGTAATATCTGTCTCTTTGTCAACTTTCTCTCTTTAATAGAACCAAAGAAGACTGATGATGCCCTCAGAGATCCAAACTGGGTCAGCGCTATGCAAGAAGAGCTAACTGAATTCTCTCGAAACGAAGTTTGGAATCTTGTTCCTAGACCATCTGATAAAACTGTTATAGGCACCAAATGGGTGTTTAGAAACAAGTTAGATGAACATGGAACTGTAACCCGCAACAAGGCTCGACTTGTTGCTCAGGGATACAGACAAGAGGAAGGCATAGACTATGATTAAACCTTTGCCCCTGTGGCTAGGCTCGAAGCAATTCGACTATTCTTATCTTATGCAATCTATAAAGACTTTATCGTTTATCAAATGGACGTAAAATCAGCATTCCTAAATGGAAAGCTGAATGAAGAAGTCTACGTAGAACAACCTCCAGGGTTTTATGACCCTAAGTATCTAAATTATGTTTATAAATTGGATAAGGCTCTCTATGGTCTAAAACAAGCCCCTCGTGCTTGGTATGACACTCTCTCATCTTTTCTTATCTCTGAAAATTTTGAACGTGGCAAGATTGATAATACGTTATTTTTCAGAAAGATAAAAGGTCATATAATTCTTGTACAAATATATGTCGATGACATAATATTTGGTTCTACTAACCCATCTCTACGTACTCGTTTCGCTGAAAGAATGATGAAAGAATATAAAATGAGTATGATGGGTGAGCTGACATATTTTGTTGGTCTTCAGATTAAACAATCTGACAAAGGTACTTTTATCTGCCAAGGTAAGTATGTTAAAGATATGCTGAAAAAGTTTGATCTAACACAAACTTCAGCTATGAAGACTCCTATGGCACCACCCCTGACACTTAACAAAGATCCTTCTGGAAAACCTATTAATGTCACTGCCTATAAAGGAATGATAGGCTCACTGCTGTATCTAACAGCGAGCCGACTTGACATCATGTACTCTACTTGTTTATGTGCACGCTATCAATCTGAACCCAAGGAATCACATCTGATCGCTGTAAAGCGAATTTTCAGATATCTGAAAGGAACTCCTAACCTCGGTCTTTGGTATCCCAAAGACTCAGGGTTCGATCTAACTGGTTATTCTGATAGTGATTTTGCAGGCTGTAAACGTGACAGAAAAAGTACCACTGGTGGATGTCAACTACTGAGAGGAAAGCTGGTGAGCTGGACAAGCAAGAAGCAAAATTCAGTGTCCACTTCCACAGCTGAAGCTGAATACGTAGTCGCTGGAAGCTGTTGTTCTCAGATCTTGTGGATGAGAAATCAACTATTAGACTATGACCTTCAGCTGTCAAAGATTCCTATCTATTGCGACAGCACTAGTGCTATCGCTATAACAAATAATCCAGTGCTACATTCAAAGACGAAACACATAGAGATCAGATATCACTTTATCAGAGATCATGTGATGAATGGTGATATTGAACTTCACTTTATCCCTACTGACTTTCAGCTTGCTGATTTATTCACCAAACCTCTTGATGAGACAAGGTTCAACTTTCTCATCAGTGAGCTTGGAATGCTGAATCTCGAAGAATAATTCTTCAGCGTTCATGCATTGTGTCAGTAATCAAAAGTTCCTCTTTTATCATTCTCTCTGATAAACATTCCGACTCTCAGGTATGTTCTCTCCATCCCTACAACTGAATCTTTATTCAGTTAAGATGTTTTTCAAAATATAAACTTTAACCACTGAACTTTCTTCAAATGATTAAAAGCTTTTTGAAAAATAAAATTATCACTGATATTTCTTGTCAGTGATCCTTAAAAAGAAAATCTATCCCTCTCTTTACCATCAGGGATACTTTCAAAAAGAAAATCTATCGCTGACTTTTCTTCAGTGATAATTTCAAAACGGAAAAATGAATAGTCTCTCTTCTATGACGTCATTTGAACCGACAATGCACGACATGCCTTTTCTGACACGTTCGTCCGTTGCCCTTCCATCCAATCAACTTCGTGGGACGTGTCCATGTCATGATGAGCATTTGTTTTCCCGCTTCTCACAATCTCTCTCCTCTCTCTCACGTATAAAAAGAATGTTTTTCCATTCTTATCATTTTACGCTTTCTGCAAATACTTTCAAAGCAAGAATACTCTCTCAAGCATTCTAGCAATTCTCAAGCATTTGCATCATCCTCTTTGAAGATCAACAGGTTATTATTGATCTTCTTCTTATTCTTTTCTTAAATCTTTTTACATAAAACTCCATTTTTGGGTTTATATGATTCCAATCACATAAAATCATTTTCATTTTTTGATTTTATTCTTTAACAACCATTTTATTTTGATTTTCTTCATTCAAAATCTTTGGTTTTTCTTCTTGTTCTTATATCTTGTTCAAAGATAAACTGTTTAATCTGCAAATATGTTGATTTTCTATGTTTCTTTCCTCAAATAGAAACTAGAAAATCCTCTTTATTTTTAGACAAAAACTTTCTTCTACTCGTTTATCTACTCATATTCAGAATGGCTCAATCTGCACTTATCGCCTCCAAGAATGTCAAGTTCGCCATCTCTGACTCAGAGCTTCCAAAGAACAATCATCTCGCTCGCCTCGATTTTGATGGGGTCAAGTACCCACATCTGAAGGACGCCGCAGCGTTTCTAAGGCAATCCTGCATTGCCTACGCTATCACTGTGGATCCCACACCCTCTAAAGCTCTTCTCCAGCAATTCTGGTTCACTGCTGAAGAAACCTCTATCACCAACGAAAAGGGTGAACAGGTTCCTGCCATTTCCTTCAACACCGAACTTGGATCAGGGATGATGACGGCCTTAGGGATAAGGAAAGCTCTTCGATTTCCTGACAAACCCAGGAATGGATTCGATGTCTTGCCAACTGACCCTGAACTCATCCAATTCCTGGATGCCATGGAATACGCTTGGGAACCCAAGCCAAGGACGACGATTCCCAACAATAAGCTGACTCTTGTGAAGAAGGCACTGATGCCTTCCCAGCTCAACTACATCTTCTCTCACATCATTCAGTGTATGAGTGGGAAGAGTGGGTCACTGGACCAAGCCAACAAGATTCAGGTCCAGATGGCTTACTCAGTGATAGCTGGACGAAACTTCCACTACGCAACAACTATCTTTGACGACCTAAAGTCAAAGATAGAGAAGACCGAGAGGGATCCCAAGGTCCCCTACGTACGCTTCATCTGCGCGTACCTGAAGTTCCTCTATCCTACTACTTACCCCACTAACGCGGATGCATCCTTTCCGAAAGTGGGTCAGCGGTCCCTGGAGGTCAAGCCGCTCCCCAACGAGGTAAGTATCTCTGAACTTCGCTCCCGTCTCTCTCTCCTAAATTCTTCGTCTTCAGCGGCCACGCAGGAGGTTCCTTCTTCTGCTATCCCTGCCGCTACCCCTTCCAAACGACCATCAACTGGTTCCCCTGGTCCTTCGAAGAAGGCCAAGGTGACCAAGGAGAAAAGTACCACTAGTTCAAGACCTAAGGATGTTTCTCAACAAACCTCCTTATATGCTTTCGTGGGTCTCTCCTCCACATCCTCAGCGATACCCACATCAACCGTGCCAGCGACTACGGTCGCTGTCACAACAACAATGACACGCCAATCGTCTCAGCTCTTCCACCACCTGAGGTGACCACTACGGTAACTACCCCTATCTCTACTTCTATCCCCATCTCTCATCCTTCTATTTCTTTGGTCTCTAACCCATCTGCTACTTTTCCACAACCTCAGTTTGGACCCATAGGACCTAAACATCATTCTTTTGAAGAATCTTTGCAATTCTACAAAATGTTTGATAATTCAGGTATTCCTATAACCTTAAACACTTCTCCCAACTCACCATATAAGCCTGTTTCTCAAAAACTAACTTATATTTCAGGTCCTAGTTTGGCGACTGTTGACACCAATGTCAACAGTTTGACTACCAAGGTGGAGGCTCTGACTGTATCTCTCAACACCACCACCAGCGCTGTTCAAACAACTGGTGATGCACTAAAGACGTTGACAGCTCACTGCGCATCCAAAGCTGACATCTCTCAAATAGCTACCCTCAATGAAGCGATTGACAAAGTCAGGGAAGACTCCAAGCAGCAGTTTGATGCCCTGTCTGCAAAGGTTGATGCCTGCACTGCTATTCTTCAGCAAGTCCTCGACCAGCTGAAGGCACCAACTCCAGTTCCTGCTCCTTCATTTACAGAGAATGATCGCACCGCTCTGAACGTAGCTGTGGAGTTCATTCATCAAGCTACGTCAGAAATCCCTGAAATAGAAGGCCATCTTAATGGACTGGAGGCTGACGTCCAGAAGTTGTCCACCGCTGAAACCTCTACTCCTTCCCAAGATCTCTCCCTCCGTGATAATGAAAAAGAGGGGGTGAAGGCATCTGAAGAAAATAAGGAGAAAGAAGCTGAAGCTGAAGAACAACTGAAGGAAACTCCCTCTCATGTTGAGGGGGAGATAGCTGATGAAAAAGCCCCTCCTTCCATCGCTGATCTAGTAGATGATGAAGACGAGGAAGAAGAGGAAGAAGATGATGAAGCCCTTGATCTTGAAGATCAAGAGGAAGAACCTCATCAAGATGATGATGATGACGATGAAGAAGATCAATCCTTATGGTGTTCTTCAGCCGTCACTTCATCAGCGATAGCTTCGAAAGAAGTTATCAAAGCAGGGGGGAGTCAAGAAACACCTTTAGGAACCCCTTCCCAAAGCAAAGGTGCATCTGCTGAAGGAACCCTGAAGATGATTTCACTACCTGAGGAGAATCCTTCTCAGGTATGCCTTACTCTTGTTCCCTTATCTTTCTATAAAAATCCAACCCCTGTTTCTTTCTAGCCTTTATCTCTCTTCTTTCCCTAAAATAAACTAACCTTTTTCATTTTCTGACCAGATAGTTCTCTCCCCTGCTTAAGGGTTAAGAGCTCCAAATAATCCCAGCTGCTGAAGCTGATGACCAAATAATCCCAGTCTCTGTCAAAGAGATTGATGAAGAGGATGAAGAAGAAGAAGTGTTAAGACACAGTCTCATTGGATTCAAGATCATCCAAACTGAAGATCGCAATCTGAAGCTAAAGCCGAAAAGTCGTCTCATTAATATTAGTTTAAGTCGTTTGTAATAAAATAGTCAAAGTTAGTTTGAATTGTAATATTTAACTTAATATCTAGTTTGTTAGATATTTAGTTAACTTAGTTTCTAGTATTTAGTTTAGTTAATATTAGAAATAATATCTAGATATTATTCTAGATAGTGTGTCTAACACACTAAGTTAGATTTGTGTCTCTAGTATCTATCATCTCTTAGAATAAAAAAAAACACACACAAAACAAACACACACATTAAGGTGTAAAAAGAGAGAAAACATAGAGAACACAATCAAAGCTTAATCGATCAACCTTGTAACTCGTTTGTTATAATCAATACAGGTTGGTAATCATATTGTGTTGTTGTTTCTATAAACTTGATAAGTATTGTTGGACCGACAATTGGTATCAGAGCCTGATAAAGATCAAAACAAGTTTTCCAGAAAACGTCTCTGTGTTCTTCAAGAAAAGTCATTTTCGAGTGTTAGAGTGTTTTAGGTGTTAAAATCGATCAGGTTGTGATCGAAATACATGCTAGATTGAGTTGTATGCGATTAATTTCAGTATTAAGCTTAAATCGAGTTCCAATTTGTGATATTTGTGAGAAAACAGTCGAGTGATAAAAGTTACTGTGCGATCAAAATTATTTTCAAAAAGAGTGTTTTAGTGAGATCGAGTGCTCATAATCTGTTCTAGAAGTGTTTCTAGACATAAGGATAGTGTTTGTTATTGCTAATCGTTACAGGAACATATTTTAGACAAATTTTCGAAGTTCAGGTCGAATAAAGCGCAAAGCAGAGGAAGAACAACACGCAAAGTCCCACTTTGCGCGTCCCAAAGAAACGCAAAGCCTACTTTGCGCTTCTCAAAGGAAACGCAAACCTCACTTTGCTGTTCCAACTACAAACGCAAAGTCCTACTTCTCGGTTCCCAAGTGACCCGCAAAGCACACTTCTCGGTTCCCAAGTGACCCGCAAAGCACACTTCTCGGTTCCCAAGTGACCCGCAAAGCTCAACTACTCGATTACTTCTAGCACCATCAACTCCACTTTGCGCTCCCAACTAGACCCGCAAACCTTACTTTGCGCGTCCCACTTGAAACGCAAACCTTCTCAAACGCAAAGCTGTTCCATACTTAGAACATTTTCTGAGAATTTTTCGAAACTGTAATAGGGTCTTTAATTGTCTGCCTAGGGGGACAAAATTTCTTGAGTGATCAAATTTTATCTGGACTAACGGTCAAATCCAAGTTCTTATTTTGATATAATACAGGATGACTTCAAAAGACGCTCTTTCCATTGGCACGTATGTCAAGCCCCCAGTTCTGTTCAAAGGGGATTACGAACAATGGAAAGACAGATTTCTTGACTTTGTGGATCGACACTCAAACGGAGATAACATTCTTTTATCTATAAAAGAAGGTCCCATGGCACCACTTTCTGTCCAAGTACTTGATAATGATGATGATGATGATGCTGAAGATGATTCTTCTGACAGTGGAGATGGGAACGTGGAAAGAGAACAGAAGATGAAAACTGTTACACTAGCATATGCCCAATTTTCTGAAGAACAAAAGAACCGTTTCAAAGCTGATAAGCAAGCAAGATCTTTAATTCTTCAAAGTATCCCGAATGATATCTACATCAAAATAGATAGTTACAAAGCTACTGCTAAGAAGATGTGGGATCAACTTCAAAAGATGATGATGGGATCTAAGGTTGGAAACCAGATGAAAGTCGCAAACTGTATAAACAGTTACGAAGAATTCAAAGCCTTTGAAGATGAAAGCCTAGCTGACACTTATGAACGATATGTTCTGCTTCTGAACGAACTGTCAAAGAATAAAGTTAAAAAGAAACAGATAGAGAACAACGTCAAGTTTCTCAGTGTCCTTCAACCAGAATGGAAGAAGCATACACGAAGAATGAAACAGATGAAAGATCTGTCTGACATTCCACTCCACGAAGTGTATGAGACACTAAGGCAGAACGAAGAGGAAGTAGAAGAGAAAAGGAATGGAAAGAAGAAAAAGGAAGTTGAGAAAGTTCCTGATTCCGTTGCACTTGTTGTGAAAGATAAGAAGAAGAAGAAGAAAGTAATTACAAGTTCTGAATCAGAAACTGAATCTGATGGAGATGATGGAGAAAGTCTCAAGCAAGCACTGCAATTACTGACTCGTGCATTCCAAAAGAAATTCTACAAGAAACCGGGATCAAATTCACAGAGATATTCTTCATCAAGTTCCAAGAACCGTGAGCATAGAGAAAGAGTAGAAGGAAGTAGATCTCAAGAGATGAAACCAAGAGAAAGGAAGCAATCTGGGAATGACTATACCAGTACAGACAAGAAAACCGATGTCCCAATCACATGCTACAACTGTGGCAGGACTGGACATTTTGCCTCAAACTGTCGAAAGCCAAAGGTTCGCAATTCGGCGTATTACCAGAACAAACTAATGTTAGCCAAGCAACAAGAAGCCGGCAAAGCATTAATGGCTGAAGAGGAATTCTGGTTAGATCATTCTGAAGAAGATGACGAAGAAGAGAATGAAGAAGCTGCTAACATGTGCTTTATGGCCAATCATGCAAAGTATGATGATTCAGATACTGAAGCAACTAAAGAGGTAATGAACTTAACTGAAAATAAAATTATGATTAAATTGGATGCGATGATGGTTGAACTTCAAGACCTTCAGTCGAAACTAAAAAGAGAAAAAGGCAGAGTTGCTAAGCGTAATCAAAAGATCTTTGAGCTAAATACGTCTGTTATTGGGAATAAAGATCTCATGGATTCCTTACGCAAATCTGCTTCTGATTTTAATCTTCAAAACGTTTGTTTAGAAAAGAAGATTTCTGATTTTGTTTCTCAAAATATTAAGTCTGATTTAGAAAAGAAACAAACTCCCGTAATTGTTATTAAGTTGCAGTCTGAGAACAAGAATCTAAATAAGAAAATAAATGGTCTGGAAACCAAACTCTACTCAATAGGCCAAACAGATCAAACTATTTTCATGAATACACCAAATGAAGAGGCTGATTTTAAAGCAAAATGGGGATTAGGTTGTAATAATCCTCATTACCTGAAACATGTTATAAGAAAACAACCTGGTTTATATAATGTAGATTATATGTATGCTGCTCGTAAACTTCCTCATTTGAAACCCAAATTTGTTACCAAAGCATCAGAAGAAGTCGAGGCAAAAGAAGATACAAATAGAAAGAATTTGAAGAAAATGCAACTACCATTCTGTTATGCAAGACTGAATGATAGTTATCTTTCGGAAAAACCTAAAGTTCTTTCAAAAGAATATTTTGCTACATTTTCTTCTACTGAGATGGAGGCAAAACCTGTTTGAGCTAAAACTTATCTACCTCCACTCGTATTAGAAAGCAAAATAATTGAGTTAGAAAATGTCTTATCTGACGAAAGAATTTTGGTGAAAATAAAACAAGATGTGTTTTCTACTCTTTTGAAGAACACTGTTTTTCATTCTAAATCTAAAAGGTGTTCTACAGTTTCAAAAACCCCTCACACTTCTACTGATTTCTTTGATCACTTATTTGAGCCTGCAAATGACTTTTTAAATACTGAAGAAGGGTGTATAGATGGAGTAGAGATGGTTGATTTCAATGCTTCACTTCCAGATCATTCTATTTTTCTTGAAAAAGGAAAGGCATTACCAAGTGTTTCTAAACATCAGCGTTCAAAGAAACAGAACACCTCTGGTAAAAGCAAGAAAAACCAATCTCAGAAATCTGATTTTCCTGATAAATCTAAATCTTCATATCAGATTCATACTACTAACCTTCCTGTTCACAGAAAGTTAGATGGTTCAGGTTCACCTCAGAAGAGAAGAGGGAGCTACAAGGAAGAAAATCTTTTCTGGAAGAAGAAACCAGTTAAAGATGAAAGATCATGTGTACATACGCATAATGAAACGAAGAACAATGCGTTGAAAAGTAAACCTGCTGATGTTTACACGAGAGATCAAATGATCAGGTTATCAGGTAAGGAAAATTCTTGTTCTTACTGTCATACACATGATCCTGTTCACAGAACTAAAGATCATTACTGGTATGGTTCTTATTCCATAACCCCCATACGAACTGCAACTAACACATATGGACCCAAATACCTGTGGGTACCAAAGAAAAATAATTCTGTTTTGCAGGCACCTACTGTCAAGGGGGAGTAGGAAAACTAAGGCTTCTGAATACTTCAATTCAGAACCTGGCCTTCAATGTTAGAACAAAGGCTTCTAAGTAAATTAACTTAGAACCCGCACTTCAAAGAAGAATGGTTCTTGAGTAAATCAGCTCAAGACCCGGACATCAATGTCAACAACGACTTCTGATTATGTACAGATCAGGACTCGTTCTTCAAAGATCAAAAGAACTTACTCCAATACTGATATGAGAGATTGTACTCCGATACTCCAACGAGAAATTCAACCTTCAAGGGGGAGTACATATTTATTTCTGAAATTTTAAATGCATATCTTTTCAATGATAATTTTTTCAAATGCATAATTTCAGGGGGAGTAAGAGAAGTTATTAGTTTTACTGCTTTTTGTCTTTTCAATATTAGTGAATAAAGTTTCTTTGACTTGACTTAAGACTTTTGCAGAATTTTTGAGAAAAACTTACACGATCATATGTTTATGACTTTAAGCTAAGCTTCATGAGATGTAAGATCGCACTTAAAGGTATGTTCCTTTATCTTAATCTCATATGTGATTGAAAGAAGGAAAACTTTCATTCATTGAAAACATATTCTTAAACGTTCAAACCACTTCTTGATTTTTCATAAGATTTTTTATTTTAGGAGTGTACTTTAAATGTTCTACATGAGCTTACATGATTATAAATCATTTTGAGCAACATATTCTTTATAGGATATACGGGATCAGTGTGCTAGGAATTAACACAACTTCTATGGAATCACGTTAACCAGTGATTTCTACCCATGAAGTTAATCCATAGTGATTGAGTGTGAGGAGTCAAAAGAAATGAGTGTGGAAGAGCAATGAGCTATCATGAAAAAGAGAGTTCGGTTAGCAGTGAGCTAAATGTTTAAAAGAAAGAGGGTGTGAGAACAGAGTTAAAAGAATATCATAACTCTGCACCAACTTTTTCTGAGCCGGGCAACCACATTTCTAGTGATTCACAATTCATTGGTGATCATTATTGAATAAGGCAACTAGCCCATGCCAACTCTTGAAATTACCCCACCAACTACTCATTTACTTCTTAAAAAGGAAATGCTTCATTTTCAAAGGGGAAGCAGCACATATGCTATCTGATTTTCATTTGGAAAATCTAGATATTGAAAAGAAGGAAGTCTGCCCCACCTTCGCACTTCACTCATGCACATTGAGTCTGTGTTTAACTTACTGTTGTCTCAGTGGTTTACACAATTTTGAGCCTATAAGCAATCATCAAGTGCTTAATTCTTTCTATCACAAGCACGAACACACAAGGAATTTGTTTCTTTGTCATAACGTTTATAGAAATAACCTTTGTGGTGTTTCGATGATTAAATGGAAGCCCTGGGGGAGTCAACACCAAACAGCTCCTTTCCATTGTGTATTCGTTACACACAGTGACTTAGTGTTACTGACAGGCGTTTCTAACTGATTTGTTTATTGCTATAGGTGTTACATGACTATTTTGTCTAGATTTGCAAAGATCTGGATACATATCTATTGCATTGACGAATCAGAGGCTACTTATGATCAACATTTCTTGTCATCAACTTTTGATGAAATCGTTAAACTTCTCATCAAAAAAAGAAGAGAATGACTACACAAGAAATGGAGAACAACACATGTTTCAAGAATCACGTCCAAGATTGAATTCTTCAAAGAGAAAGTATTCTGAAGATATGCTGATTCAAGAGAAATTATCTTTGAAGATACTTTGATGAAGAATTCCGCGCTGAAACTGAAGATAATTTCTTCCCAACATCCAAGAAAGAAAATCTACATCTTTTGGGGAGTTTACTATATCTTGAAGACTAAGAGAGAGATTGCATCTTCTTCTGTGCTGAAAGAGAAGATTGTATTGCTAAATCATTTTCGTAATGATCTTGATCCAAAGGGGGAGATTGTTAAGACACAGTCTCATTGGATTCAAGATCATCCAAACTGAAGATCGCAATCTGAAGCTAAAGCCAAAAAGTCGTCTCATTAATATTAGTCTAAGTCGTTTGTAATAAAATAGTCAAAGTTAGTTTGAATTGTAATATTTAACTTAATATCTAGTTCGTTAGATATTTAGTTAACTTAGTTTCTAGTATTTAGTGTAGTTAATATTAGAAATAATATCTAGATCAAATATCTAGATATTATTCTAGATAGTGTGTCTAACACACTAAGTTAGATTTGTGTCTCTAGTATCTATCATCTCTTAGAATAAAAAAAAACACACACAAAACAAACACACACATTAAGGTGTAAAAAGAGAGAAAACATAGAGAACACAATCAAAGCTTAATCGATCAACCTTGTAACTCGTTTGTTATAATCAATACAGGTTGGTAATCATATTGTGTTGTTGTTTCTATAAACTTGATAAGTATTGTTGGACCGACAAGAAGAGTCCCTGCAACATCATGGAAGGCCCTCTAGACCATCTCACTGGTCAGAGGAAGAGAGAAAGAAAAGAACAGAGATGATCTCTCATCTGGAGAGTCAACGACGAAAGGTCCCCTCTCAATCATCAGATCTGAAATTCTTGACTAAAGCTGAAATTGAAGAATCCGTCAGGGCTGAGAAGCTGATTGCTGACTGTCAAAGAGATGCTTCTCTGGCTCTCAAAATTCAGTCTTCTCAAGTCAAAGAAAAGAAGCTGAAACGCAAACCAATGGAAGTCCAGGCAGCTCTGTTAGAAGAGATTGAAGAGGAACGCTCAAAAGAAAAAGCGGTCAGCGATAATACAGTCGATTGGTGCAAGCACAAAATTGACTATCGCTCTGACCCAATGAAGATCATAGCTGTTGCTATCTCTGGGAGAAAGAAGAAGGATAAACTCTCTGTCACCATGGAGATTACCAGAGAGGATGGAAGCTGCAAGGTAATGTTCATTTCAAAGTTGGAAGACTTCGGCTACATGGAGTGGCTTGAGTTCAAAGATGCGCTGAAGAAATCAAAGTCAACTTACAGAGGCTACGTTGAAAGGGTAAATGATGCTCTCATCAACAAAGTCGCTGCTATACTAAAAGTGCCATCTACTCTTCCTTCAAGATCCATGCAAGTCAAGAGAAAGCCTGTCTCCTCCTCTTCTGATAATGTCGCAGTGATCAGAAATGAAACCTCCATCAAATTCTCAAGAGAAGCTCTGTTCGGTCCTCCTCCTGATCTTTCAGTTCTGGATCTATCTCTGCCTCCTGGCGGACCATATGTTGCGGGACAAGTACTTGAAGAACCTTTTGGAATCTTCTGCAGAGATGATGAGGAACAACTCAGATTTCAAAGGGTCTCTGAAATCCCTATCTGTCCCCTCGCTCTTCTCAAGGATCTCATGTGCTTATGGTGTACTCTCTCTTCTGCTGCTGAGCCTATAATAGCGATCACCTGCAAAGAATCTTTAGAGCGAAGGCAAAAAGGAGAAGAAATACTAGAGTATTTGATTAATCCTCGTAAACCCTCTTTAGATAGCTGATAGATTAGTTTCCTTTCTTGTAATCTATTGGTTTAACTTACAGTAGTCAGTACATCACTTGTACTTGTAATTTTCATACCTTATAATTCTTTTCTTGGATTAATGAAAATTTCAGTGAAGTACTTAACTCTATCAGTGTTGTAAAAGATCCCTCAAAATAGTAATTGGGACATGTATGTTATGAGTTCTGATTATTCCATCATTTTGAATTATAAAGTAATTTTCTTCAGTTACTTTGTCATTATCAAATAGGGGGAGATTGTTGATCCAAACTCTCTCAGTGATTTGATAACGACCCTCTTCTATACTTAGTGAAAATTACGTTTAATATGTATTAGTGTTTTACCATCAGCGATAAGACTGAGTCTGTTCAGTTATCGCTGATAGTCTTTCTTATAAACATTTCTATGTATTAGTGCTTCACTATCAGTGATCAGACTGAGTCTGTTCAGTTATCGCTGATAGTTTCTGAAGTAAACAGGTAACGTAATCCCTCAAGACAAGCCTCGCGTCAACATATGTTCATAGCTGAATCGAAGACAAAGCTGCTGAACAAAGAGAAGTCTACTAGTGACCTGATGCGGATATCAGTGAAGCAAAGACAAATCTACATATACGCGAAGGAACATGAGGAAAAGCTTCAGCTGTCGCTGAACTCTTGATATCTCTGAAGAGAGAGATATTCAGCGATCACATGATCACTTAGCTTATGCCTCAAGTTTCCTTTTGTCTATACTTGCACAACCTAGTACTATGTGTCAGAACGGACATGTATCTGCCACCATACATACAACAACTCTGTCAACTACACTGTTCATGATCCGGCCGAAAGCATGTCTCCCAAAAGTCAGACTTCCAAAGCCAATCAGTGAACGCCACGTGTAAAGTACCCTGCCACGCATTTAATGCAGAGGGTATAAATAGGAAGATCACCCCTTCATCTGAAGTGTGCTCAATCCTTGAACCCCGAAATAGAAACCTCTGCTTTCTATATCTCTTAATCCCCATTCTCTGAATTTCTTGTGCAACCATCTTAGTGTTTCTTAAGTTTGTTTAGATTGAGTCTGTCTCTTTCTTATTCCGCAACAAACTTGTAAATTGTATTTGATTTATAAATAAACAATTTATTAAACTTTAAATTCTGTGTTTGTATTCAACCCCCCCCTTCTACAAACTTGTTAAGCACCTTCGGGACCAACATAAGGGTCGAGTATTATGATCCACTCCCGATTTGGGTGAGTTATGGGTTGCATCGTTTTATAAAGAATGTTGTTTGGGAACATCGTCTTTAAAATGCATATCATGGGAAAATGTGTCGTTTCCATTTCTAAAGTAAACCATTTCGAAAGATATTGATTTGAACTGAATTTCTCTCTTTTAAAGATATATTAATTCATGTTAAAACTCTTGATCTCACTAGGCGTTAAGCCTAACCTTTTATTTGTCGGCATGTGCATCAGGTTCCTGTTGGGGGTTCGGTTCTAGCAGTGCTTTGAAGAGTTGAGCCTTAGCCTTACAAGAGTGAGTAGTCGGTGAAGTCTTCCGCAGGTTGGAGTTAGTAATTATTATTGGGTTTAGTAACACCCGTCCTTTTCATAGAGTGTATGTATAGGATGAATGTGAGCGTTGAGGTTAATTCTCAATTTATGTTTGTAGTTCGAAGTATTTATTGATGTATTTAGAAAATTTTAAATTAGTTGCTATAATCAGATTTGAGGATGTAACAAGTTGGTATCAGAGCCTTAAGTTTGAGAGAATTAGGTATTGATTTTTGGATGCCTAGACTCAAACTAGCGTTCTTATAAGTGATTGTAAGTGAAGTTGCACATTAGGTACCTTAAGATAAGATATTTTGAGGTTGATCAAGTCGCTAGAAACGGGAAACTTGTCGAGGGTCGCAAGGATGATTTTGTACGGTACGTTCATAATGGCACCTGGCCAATGTTATGGTGAACCTACATGCTACATGTGTACACTTGCGCTACCTTGATATGATGATCGTTGGGGTAGTAAGAGAGTTTCTAAGCGAGTAGCTAAGGAATGATTGATGTTTATATCAATGTCACTTGGGAGTGATAGTTAAGTGCGAGGAAGTCATTAAGTTGATCCTCTTCGGTCGGAAATTTTGGTGGGATTAGAACCGTGAGTTTGTTAGACCGATTCTATCTCAAGGAGAATTCGTAAGTTTATCAAAATTAGTGGGATTGTGGCTCTAAGATGTTTAATGCATCCGGATGACATTAGTATGTCGGGTTATTGAGAAGCGTAATCCTAAGACGTGAGTGCCGACCAAATTCATGAACTAAATTTATTTCTATAATGAGTTTGCATAAATTGTTTCTCATGTTTGCTAAATATAAAGTGATTTCCACTATAAAGTCTTAGTAAAGCATTTAGCACTCATCAGATTTTAAACTGTGAGCTTAAGCATGCATGAAACTGTTTTGTTGCGCATGATTGCAAATTGTTATCAAAATTCTCTTTATTCACGTCTCGTGTTTAACGCTATTTGCGGATATTGTAATATCCATGCTTTCAATGTCATTTGGGTATTGGGTGAGTGACTATGAGATTTTAACCTAGACATTGGATCACCTCCACGTATGTCAATGGTTTTAAAGGAAAAGTTAATCCCATGTTTTAAGTCGGAATTTCTTAAGAATTTTAGTTTATTCGAGTTTTTAGGAAAAAAAAGAAAGATAATTTTTAAAGGAAAAGTTAATCCCACTTAATATTAGGTAATAAAGATTCAATAATTTTTAGGAAAAAAAAGAAAGATAGTTCTGAAATCATAAATATAGATATAAGTTGGGTCGTCTCATATAGTTGGTAATTGTTTTCAAAATGTAGGAGTTTTTTTAGTTAATAAAAAGAAATATACTATATTCTAATACAAAAAAAAATTCATGCGTATGGAATAATCAAAATAGTATATAGAAGATGAGTAATAGAGTATATATCAAGGTTTCTAGGCAAAAAGTTTTTAGATAAGTAGTGGATAAAAAAAAACTTACGGAAACAATAAGCAATATTATAAAATGAAAGACCAATTAACTTTTTACAAATTTTATTGTCCAATATAATTAATTAATACATGTTTGAGCCCTTAATATAATACTAAAAAAATATTATTGGGTCCAATTATGAAAAATGTATATGATTGGGTTCAGTTTTCATATAGAAAGCCGCAAGTGAAAACCTAAATCGCTTAACGGGCTGGCTGATAAGGCTTTAGCTAGGGCTCTTTAAACTTTCGGCCAATGAAATAACCTTCGTTTGGCTTTGTGGTTCTTAATTCTTTTATCCTATGAGCCCACTTTAAATTTTATTTGCCAAATAACACCTTATGTGTACTGTTTGACAATTACTGAATGATTAAGGCATCGTTTGTCAAACATAAACTAGCTTCAAAGACTTTTATTCAGAATGAAATTGAAATAACCCAAAATTTAACATAACAAATAAATAAGATCAAACTCCCAAACAATCGGGTCCCAATACAAAAATTCATCAGAAAGGATGTACGTCAACGAACAATAAGTCTATCACAACCGAGAAACTAATATTAAAGCTATAACTATGCCGCTAGTAAGGCCCGCTCGATAACGTTCTAGCTCCTAAAGCTTATCCTTGCCTTTAGAAGATCCAGACGCAACCTTGTTACCTGAAAATGGGTTTTGGTAAAAATGGAAACGAGGATTAGACCGAAAGGTCTAGTGAATTCCCAACCTCGTTATTTTATACAACAGAAAACACATTTAAAATCTGTAGTTAGATTCAAAAATTTCCTGTCACAATAAGTGACTAGTTCCACACCGGAAACTGCGTCAAGAACCTGGACTACTCGTCCTCGGGGCCTCCCATTAGATCCCCATACGGCCCCCTCGTCGATGCCGTTACCGTGTGTAAGAAAACGAATTCCAAACACCCGGTTTCAACCATCCCCGATGATTGAAGATAAGCCATGGCAAACAGTTCATAAAACAACACCAATTCTCATGCAATCAATAGTAATAAAGTACGCGTGCTTGACATTGAAATAAACTCAACTCATCACAGATCAAAATTATATCTGAGAGAAAGTAGTAAACATAATAAACATTATCGGTAAAACCATTTCCAGAGTTCAAAGAGTTTTAGAATAAGGGAACTCACCTATTAACGGAAACTCGGCACACAAACAACCACTAGTCACGAATATTGACTCCTACATTCCAAAGTGATACAACCAGGGGTTAACATTATGAATAGAGCTTAAGGTCCCTCGGTTTCGATTTAACAATCTGGATACTATCTAATAAGGTGCCCCGGTCGAGAGACACCGGGCGACCCCGGTCGTGACACACTGGGCGACCCCGGTCGTGACACATCGGGAGGACCCCGATCGCCACACACCGGGCGGACCCCGGTCGCCACACACCGGGCGGACCCCGGTCGCCACACACCTTGCGGACCCCGGTCGCCACACACCTTGCGGACCCCGGTCACCACACACCGGGCGGACCCCGGTCTCCATATACCGGGCGGTCCCCGGTTGAACCTCGGTCGACCGGACCGGGCGACACATAACGTACGAAAACCCAGCGACGATAAACAAATGCACACCCCTCGATTTCTCTCAACCCCAAACAGATTAACCTCTTCTAGATCATGGCTTTACCCTCACTAATCTCTCAATCCCAATTAATCAAAATAACTCTTAACTATTCAATATGATTTTAGTTTATCGCCCCCAAAGAGAGTTTACACAGGGAAATAAAATCCAAGATTAAGTTTTCTAAACAGAATATTAAAGGTTTGATTTCTTACCTTGTTCAAGAAGAACCTCTCCTACCGCGCCTTGATTAACTTCCCTTATCAGACAGACGATTCTTCCCCTAGATTGGCGTCGATCGGCTTCTTCTTCGTTCTTTCTCCTGTGCCGCACAGAAACCCACACCAGGAAGAATCCCAAATGAATAGACTCGGGTTTTAACCCTTTTTATGAAAAATTTCAATATAGCCCTTCAACTTCCTTAATTTTCATAATTACACCATTTTCTTATAAATTTCAAATAACCCCAAACAACTGACGAGTGTTACAACACTCCCCTTAGAAGAATTTCATCCTCGGAATTTTCATTGCCTAAAAGGTGCGGGTATTTGGACATCATGTCCGATTCTAACTCCCACATCGCTTCCCTCCCTTTATGAAACCTCTATTGAACTTTTACTAGATTAATATCTTTTGTCCTTAGTCGTTTAACCTTACGATCCACTATAGACTCAGGTTCTTCGGCGAAGTTCAATTTCTCGTCCACTCATATATCTTGTAGAGGTACATCCCTATCAACATCTGCTAGACACTTTCTCAAATTGGAGACATGGAAAGTGTTGTGGATACCCTTCAACTCTTCGAGTAAATCCAACTTATACGCCACTGCTCCGACACGTTCAATAATTTTAAACGGCCCAATAAATCGTGGGCTTAACTTCCCCTTTCTTCCCGAATCGGATTACACCCTTCCAAGGTGATACCTTCAACATTACTCTATCGCCAGCCTGGAATTCTATGTCCTTTCGGCGTCTATCCGCGTAATACTTTTGAAGGTCGCGCACCACCTTCAATCGTTCTCGCACTTGAACAATTTTATCCGTTATCAACTGCACTAACTCTGGTCCAGCCAACTGTCTCTCTCCCACCTCATTCCAACACAAGGGAGTTCGACATTTCCTTCCATAAAGCATCTCGTAGGGAGCAACTTTGATGCTCGCGTGGTAACTATTATTGTAAGCAAACTCGATTAATGGTAAATGGTTTTCCCATGAACCTTGGAAATCCAAGACGCACGCCCTCAGCATATCCTCCAGGGTCTGAATAGTTCGCTTGCTCTGGCCATCGGTTTGCGGGTGATACGCGATACTCATCTTGATTTTCGATCCCATTTCCCATTAGAAGCTCTTCCAAAAGTTTGAAGAAAATCGTCTATCGCGGTCGGACACAATCGACAAAGGCACACCATGGCGGATAACAATTTCATCAATATACAACTTCGTGAGTCTTTCCATAGAGTAAGTGTCCTTGATGGGCAAGAAATATGCTGATTTGGTGAGTCGATCCACGATGACCCAAATCGCGTCGTATCCTTTCGGAGTCCTAGGCAACTTAGTCACAAAATCCATCGTGATTTGTTCCCATTTCCAGACAGGGATATCTAACGGTTGGAGTTTTCCATACGGTCGTTGATGCTCCACTTTTACTTGCAGACACGTCAAGCATCTTTCTACGTAATGGGCTATGTCTTTCTTCAATCCTGACCACCAATAGTCTCATCTCAGATCTCCGTACATCTTGTTCGTTCCTGGGTGAATCGAGTATTTTGACTTATGAGCTTCCGCTAAGATGATCATTCTCAAATCCCCAAGTTTTGAAATACAAATTCTCCCACTGTAGCACTTCAGTCCCTGACTATCCTCTAATAACGAACTTGAAAGACCTACCACTCTCTCAGCTTTAAGGTTCTCAGGCCTCAGGGCTTCCACTTGAAATCTCTTGATGTCATCCAGTAGAGTTGGCGTTACCTCAGCTCTTGTCGCTACCAGCATTAGGTTTTCACTTCTTTCCTTTCGACTCAGGGCGTCTGCTACTACGTTATCCTTCCTGGGATGGTATTTGTTTGGGTAGAAATTCCAACAGTATATCGTCGTACGACCAGCGATAACCGACGTCCTTCCTTTGGGTGACCTCGACTAAACGAATAATAAACCCGTCTGATGAATTCTGTCGTACGACCTGATTTCAGTTACTAACCTACGACATACGTTATATCATGTTTAATGCAGGATTCAAAGACATTTATGACCAAAGATTATAACGGAAGCCATCATCAATAACAACAGACATAACAGACGCTTTCATCAATATCAAACGATCATACGCATTCAAGACGTGTCAACGGAAAAATAGATTATAAATATAAAGATAGAACTTCACATTGAGGGGATCTGATTTCTCAGACTTTACAAAATCACGAATTACATTCTCAAGCTCGCTCGATCTCTCTCGAAGTTCATAAAGCCTACTATCGTTTGTTGCACGACGCACGACCGAAGTTAAATTACACACGACGCACGACCGACTTTAATTTATTGTATTGTTTTACAGAGCATTACACTTGTAACACTTGTTATAAAGGACGACGTCCCTGATTGACGTCCATAGTGCACGACGACTCACACTCGCCCGCGGTTTTTACCCATTTCAGGGGTTTTCCGCGTCACCAATTCTCTCGTCTCATT
The DNA here is from genome assembly GCA_954870635.1 of Arctium minus. Taxonomy (NCBI): domain Eukaryota; kingdom Viridiplantae; phylum Streptophyta; class Magnoliopsida; order Asterales; family Asteraceae; genus Arctium; species Arctium minus. The sequence continues at coordinate 153,482,026 of OX941081.1, forward strand.
TACTTTATTTTTATTATAATCGTATGATTATCGGTGTTACTTTCTTTGGTTGGATCAAGCTTCACGTTACCTTAAATTTTCCTTCGGAGATTTTTGGCATAAACAGTTTGGCGCCCACCGTGGGGCCCAATCCAAAGAAAATCTTCGATAATCTTACGACGTACTAACGTTTTCCTTCGAGTGTTTCTCTTTTGTATTCATTAAAGACAATGGCATTCCAAGGAACTCAAGATCATGTTGTGGCCCAGATGAACATGGAGCTGACTGCTGCCCGTGCCCGTATTGACGCACTAACAGCCCAGGCTCGACAAGCGCCTGAAACCATCGAGCATCTAAGAAACCAGAGTGGAAACAATGTGACGGGGACTACGAATGTTTATGCCGGTGCTTGGAACGTGCCCCCTCCATTGCCTAATTATCCTCGTCCACCACCAGTTAATCCTGCAACCTTCGTAATCCCCACCATGCCTATGACCTCTATGCCATTCAATGGATATGCCTCTGATTCCTCGCAGCAGACTAACTTCAACGGATCAGGTTATGTTCCACTGGGTGTCCCAGGGGGTATCCCGATAGATCCTGTTGCACAACGATTGAAACTTCTGGAAGAGCAAAATGAGCGTGTCTTGTCGATGCTGGCCAAATTACCGGGGACAACAGTCCCAGTTGATGTCGAGCCACGTACAGGATTTCAGGCGTCGCCATTCGTTGATGAGATCGCGTTGGTGGACGTCCCAAAGAAGTATAGCATCCTGACCTCCACCCTAAAATATTCAGGTGTCACTGATCCAACAGAACACGTCGCCCAATACAAACAGCTTATGTGGACTATCTCGATAGCGCATCAGTTTCAAGAAGTCTGCACGTGCAAGAGTTTTAGAGCAACCTTGACTGAAGCAGCGTTACAATGGTTGATCAATCTCAAACCCAAAACCATCGGGTCTTTTGCAGAGTTGGTGAACCAGTTTTCTCAACAATTCGCCAGCAGCCGAAAAATGGAAAAACAGACGAGCGACCTTTACTATGTCGTACAGAAAATTGGAGAGTCCATCCGAGACTATTTTAACCGATTCAACGCGGAGATGATCGGTATCCGAAATTGCGACGTAAAAACAGTCATTGAGGCATACAAACGGGGTCTGGACGATAGTTCAGGTTTGTATCTCGACCTTACGAAATATCCTCCAGAAACCTTTGAAGACGTACGAGCAAGGACGCTCGCTCATATGAGGGTCGAGGATGACCTCGCTTTCAGAAATAAACACTCGAGCGACAGGAAAGGCCTAGGTGTTAAAAAGCCAGACTTCAAACCGAAGCCGACCGGTCGATCAGAGCCTGCCAGACAGATTTCAAATGTCCGATTTGAAAAGAAGGGCCGACGACTTCCAAATCCATCCAGTATCCTAAGGTATCATCTTATGGCTTCCCTGGATCAGCCAAGAACGTCGTCGCGTCCCTGAAACAGCTCCAACAAAACATTCGATGGCCAAAGAAAAGCGATAAAGACAGTGATAAGAAAGACAAAACAAAATGGTGCGATTTCCATAATGACTTTGATCATGTAACAGATGATTGCATCGCCCTGAACAAAGAACTGTCCTGGCTTAACTCGAAAGGTTATTTACAAGAATTGACGGGAAAGAAGGATGTGCGTCCCACATCCCCAGAGCATGCCAAGGTGATTAATTCTATCACTGGAGGTTCTGATGTCTGTGGGACCACATATTCAGCTGCTAAGAGACATGCTAGTCGCGGTCCCGACGACCGACCGATTCCAAAGGAGGCAAGACCCAAGGAGGACACAGAATTAGAAGCTATGCCCTTGACGTTCGACCAAGCAGATCTTGACGACGTACACCAGAAACATCATGACAGACTAATTATCCAATTGAGCATTGGAAATTGCCTGACAAAGAGGATACTCGTCGACGGAGGTAGTTCCGCTAACATTATCTTTTGTGATGCAGTGAAAGCTATGGGGACCGACAAATCCGAGATTACCCGACGCTCGACTACACTCGTTGGATTTAACGGAGGAGCGACAAATACCGTGGGGGAAATCACATTACCAGTATATGCTAAAGGAATCAACAGGCAGACGAAGTTCAACGTCGTCAACTGCTCATCGACTTATAACATTATCCTTGGGCGACCATGGATCCACGATATGAAAGTCGTACCCTCGACGTACCATCAAACCTTGAAATTCCCCACGCAATGGGGAGTACAGGAGATCAAAGGCGAAAGAAAAGTTGCTAGGGAATGTTACAAAGTCTCCTTGAAGCCCCCGAAGCAGACAGTATAGCAATTACAGAGCTAGGACGTTCCTGGAACTGATGACGATTATCGCTTAGAAGCTGTCGTCCTAAACCAGGATAAGCCTAATCAGATGGTCTACATAGGTTCGACACTCGATCCATCCTTTAAAAAGAGACTAATTTCTTTTTTGCAGGACCACTATGATTGCTTCACCTGGACGCACGAAGACATGGTGGGTATCGATCCGAGTATTATTTCTCATAAACTCAACATCGATCCATCTTTCAAACCCGTTCAGCAGAAAAGACGAAAATTTGCTCCTGAAAGAAATAAAGTTATCAACGATGAAGTCGATAATTTACTTAAAACAGGAAAGATACGAGAAGTCAAATATCCAGATTGGCTCGCCAACGTTGTTGTCGTCCAAAAGAAAAATGGCAAATGGAGAGTGTGCATTGATTTTACCGACCTTAACAAGGCCTGTCCAAAAGATCCATTTCCGTTGCTACACATCGACTCTATGGTTGACGCTACAGCTGGACACGAATTGCTCACCTTCATGGACGCATATTCTGGATATAACCAGATATTGATGCATTCCGACGATCAGGAAAAAATGACCTTCATGACAGATAAAGGTATTTATTGTTATAAAGTAATGCCTTTTGGTCTTAAGAATGCAGGTTCGACGTATCAGCGGCTAGTGAATATGATGTTCAAAGAACATTTGGGCGACACTATGGAGGTATACATCGACGACATGCTCATCAAATTAAAACATACGGACGATCATATAGAACATTTGAAGCAATCATTCGACATTCTGCGTGAATACAAGATGAAGTTAAATCCGACATAATGTTCTTTTGGAGTTCGAGCTGGCAAATTCCTCGGTTACATGGTCACACGACGAGGAATCGAAGCTAACCCAGATCAAATCAAAGCAATTATCTAGATAAAATCGTCCAGAAATTTTAAAGAAGTCCAACGCCTAACAGGACGTGTAGCAGCATTAAACAAATTCATCTCTCGGTCGTCCGACAGATGTCACTTATTCTACAACGTCCTGCGAAAAAACAAAGGATTCGAATGGACTGATAAGCATGAGGAGGCGTTGCAACAACTCAAGGAATACATGACATCACCTCCCTTCCTCTCCAAACCCGAGAAAGGTGAAATTCTTCAACTCTATCTAGCCGTCAATGCTAATTCGGTGAGTGCAGTCCTTACACGAGAAACCGACGGACGACAATTGCCGATCTACTAAGTATGTAAAACTTTATTAGACGTTGAAACCAGGTACTCATCTATGGAAAAACTCTTGCTTTCGTTAGTTATGTCCGCTAAGAAGTTACGACATTATTTTGAATCACATCCTATAACTATTGTAACTAACTTTCCATTGAAGTCTGTGTTAAGAAAACCTGAACTAACAGGACGACTAGCTAAATGGAGCATCTACCTCAGTAATTATGATCTGGACTTTAAGCCTAAAACGGCGATCAAATCACAGGTCTTGAAAGATTTTGTTACAGATTTCAGTCCAAAAGAAGCGACGACGTCCAATGAGTTAATTGTGGCGACTTTGCACGACACCACTTGGACGCTCGACGTCGATGGTTCGTCGAACATAAGAGGAACAAGCTTGGGTGTCGTCCTACAGTCCCCACAAGGGGGAAAGATAGTGTACTCCATACGGTACGACTTCAAGGCAACAAATAATGAGTGTCAGGATCGAATTCTTAACAAGAATAAATTCTCAGAAACAATATCAAAGAAGTTGCGGAATAACACTTTGATATTCAATATAACAGTAAACAAACAGTATATGATTAACAACTTGTAAACTTGTATTGAATGCTTGAAGTTACAAGATTAAACACACAACCTCAATATTGATGAACAGGCTCACCAATACGAATTCTACTTCTCTAGAATTAGGATCTATACCTTGAGGTTGATTCTCTCTAAAACTTAGAATGAATAATTCTCAAAAAGTTATCCCTAACTATTCTAAACAATACTATATATATATATACTGAAGATAAAAGATAATTACAATTAATAAAATATCTTCAGAATATCTTCCATGAATATCTTCAGCTTCCATGAATATCTTCAGTTTATCTAGCTGTCATCCTTTCCATACAGATCTCCATCTCATAAGCAGTACTAATCATAAGCAGCATTAATACTCTGAGCAGTATTAACTCTAGCAGTACTAACCATGCTCAGCAGCATTAATCTCTTCAAGCAGTACTAACTTTGAACTAGCAGTACTAATCTTGTTGAGCAACATTAACCATCAACTAGCAACATTAATAACAGAAGTACTAACTAGAAGTATTAACTGTTTTCTTCTAGCAGCATTAACTAGAAGTATTAATCACAGAAGTACTAACTAGAAGTATTAATCACAGAAGTACTAACTAGAAGTATTAACTGTTTTCTTCTAGCAGCATTAACTTTGTTCTAGCAGCATTAACTACAACTGGCAACATTAACCACAGAAGTAGTAACCATGTTGAACTAGAAGTAGTAACCATGTTGAACTAGAAGTAGTAACCATGATGAATATTTCAGACCCAACAATGAGGCAGAGTACGAAGCACTGATTGTGGGAATCCAAATTGCTCATGACTTGGGGGCAACATATCTGCATGTCCGAAGCGACTCGTCCCTAGTTGTTAACCAAATCAATAGAGAATTCATAGCAAAAGATTCGAGGATGATTGCCTATCATAAAATAGTAAAAGAAGAACCAAAGAAGTTTAGTCGCTTCGTAATCGAGCAGATACCAAGAGATCAGAACACTCAAGCTGATGCACTAGCCAATTTGGGGTCAACACTTAATCAAATGACATTCGACAGTATCCCAATAGTCCACCTTGCAACACCATCCATTAAAGACGACGGTAATACTTTGGTCGCACCAATTGAGGAAGAAAACTCTTGGTCGGACGACATTAAAAATTATCTAGAGAACGATCAACTGCCTGATGACAGACTGGAAGCAAGAAAGGTCAGATTTAAAGCATCAAGGTACGTCATGATCAGAGGACAATTATATCGAAGATCTTCGACTGGTTTGAATCTACGATGTATTACTGTTTATGCCAAAAATCTCCCAAGGAAAATTTAAGGTAATCGTGAAGCTTAATCCAACCAAAGAAAGTAACGACAATAATCGTACGATTATAACAAAAATAAAGTAAATAAGACGAGAGAATTGGTGACGCGGAAAACCCCTAAAATGGGTAAAAACCGCGGACGAGTGTAAGTCGTCGTGCACTATGGACGTCAATCAGGGACGTCGTCCTTTATAACAGGTGTTACAAGTGTAATGTAATATAAAGCAATATGATAAAGTAAAGTCGATCGCACGTCGCGTATATTTAGCCTTCGGTCGTACGTCGTATGACAAACAGTATAATGCTTTGTGAACTTCAAGAGAGATTGAGTGAGCTTAAGAGCGTAATTCGTGAGCTTGTAAAGTCTGAGAATCAGATGACCAAATGTGAGGTTCCGGCTTCATATTTATACTCCATCTTTCCGTTTTCCAAGTATTGAATGTGTATGACCGTTTCTGATATTGATGATAGCGTCTGTTACGCTAATTGTTGTTGATGATATCTTTCGTTACAATCTTTGATCATGAATGCCTTTGAATTATGCATTTAAACATAATACAATGTATGCTACAAGTTAGTAACTGAAATCAAGTCGTACGATGATATTTGTCGGATGGATACTTGATCGTTTTAGTCTAGGTCGCCTGAAAGAAAGGCGTCATCTACCGTCTGTCGTACGACCATGGACTATTGGACTTTTTTACCCAAACAGTTTGCCCCCAAATTTAAAATTCAAGCGGAAACTTTTTGAAATTTAAATTTTAAAATCATGACACGTGTTATAAAAGAAACGCGGGTAATTCGAATAGAACCAAATCGGTTCGTATCCAACTAGATACTGACGTCACTTTTAACAAAATACAAAATTTGACAGCTAATGAAGGACAGATGTCACGCATTGGAGGGATGTACTCAAGTGATTTGCCTGACACGAACGACACGTGTCACTTGGCGATAGGCAATTCGATTTCCTGGCGATTCAGTTTCCAAATTATAGTATAAATAAGGATTTTCTTCAATTTCATCCTTTTTCTACGCTTACCTTTTCGAAGAATTCATATTTCCGGCGAGATTCAGTTTCCGATTGACCAGAATCCTTTCCATTTCTAGATTTGAGGTTTAGAACACTATTTAAGGTACGATTTCTGATTCTTTTCTGTGTCGATTTATGTATAAGAAATCCTTAGCTAAGAAACCTAGAAAAGCTTGGGATTGTCTTAGTTACTGGAAGGCCACTGTGAGTGTCTCTGATTTCAAAATGTCGAGTGAACCTGTTAGAGTCTACAAAGAAGAAGAAAATCTAGAAAATCTTAAAAAATTATCTAAGATTCCAGAGGGTGTCAATCTAATGACGCCGGAGGATTTACGACCAGATGAAGTTCTGAAGGGGTATGGCGTTTTATACGAATATCCCTTCAAAATAGGCTTTTCTTGGCCATTTATTCCCTTGGTCAGGGAGTTTTTAGATGCATTCGACTTATCGCCTGGACAGTTGATGCCTCAATTCTGGCGAATTGTCCAGGTGGTCGATCGTCTTACGGCCGACTGGGGGGCTCCGTTCAATTTGAACGACCTTCTAACAGCTTACAGCGTTAGAGCAGATAACTATCATAGATATAGTTTATTCCCTCGAACGAAGGGGGATACCGTACTGGTGCATAATACTACGGTGAACGACCGTGGTTGGAAACGCCACTATGTTTTCCTCCAAGTGGTATCCTTGAACGATGAGGATAGCCAATGGTTTTCATCCGGATGGAATGAGTCGGGTAGGTTTTCTTATTTTGTCGGGTGTTTTTGTCGTGTGTCGTGCGTTTTATAATGTATACTAATGGTGTCTTTCTTTTTGTTTGGCAGTGATTGATTTCACTAAAGTGAAGCCAAACAGAGATTCTTTAAACAAGGTTCAAAGGATCTTGGAGAAGAGTATCGTTGACCGTTCTTTTTCTGTTCGGTCGAACGACGAGGAAGACGAAGTCGTCTTTGTTACGGAGGTTCCATCCGTCGAAGGTTCTTATCAAGGAGAGGAGAGAGAAGAAAGAAGAGAAGAAAAGAGAGAAGAAGAGATGACTGGTACGTCGTTTGATGTCTTTTTCGTAATTTGCATTTTATGTCTTTTCTAACTCTTTCGTTTCGTCCAGAAGATTCATCTACGAAGTCGGCTGCTCAGAGACGGGCCGAACAACTGGAGCTTTGACCGTCAGAGAAGAGAGAAATCGAAGAAGCGATCTGCTCCTTCCGCGGGGGTGGATCCAAAGCGTCTTCGAGGCAAACCCCAGACTTCACCAAAGAAGACGGGCGATGCCACTCTGCCATCCCTTTCAGGGGCGACATTAGCGAAGGACACCGTTGCTGGGGTCGAGCTTGGAGGCTCGACCAAGGCGACGAAGGATGCTCCCATGTCGGGGGTGTCGGGCGTTAATGAGCCCATCTTCGAAGCTCCTTCTTCTTCTTCAAAGGAGGAGAAGAACAAGGAGAAGGTGGGAGAGACAATATTCAAGGTCACTCTCCCATCTGACTTCATGGTTAATGACTTCCTTGAGAGGGACGTCATTTTTCCGCACTTGGGGAAGTTTCTTCTCCCGACCTTCCGCGACCGCTATAACGATTCTCGGGTCGAAGATACGGGAGCACATGCCGCTGGTTTTTCCTTCATGGTAAACCTGTATTACTTTTTATTTTCTTTGTTACTTACTTGTTATGGTTTTTTAACCTTTTCTTTGATGTCTTGCAGGCTTTTCAAGCTTGTCTGAGCTTTTACGCTCAGACAGAAGGTCTTAGGGCGGCCTTCCCTGACGTACAAAAAAGGGCCGACGAGGCTCTTGAAAAAGAGAAGGTCGCCTTAGAGGCGGTCGAGGCCGAGAAAATGAAGGTCGAGAGCCTTAAGGCTAAACTCGTTGAAGCTCAAAATGAGAAGATTAAGTTTAGGGATCACGTCCTTGAGCTTGAGGCGTTAACGACCAAGCTGGAGATAGAGAAAATAAGAGCCACCACCGACGCTACTTCTTATGCTGGTGAAGTTGCGTCTCTTCAAAAGAAAGTCGAGGGTTTGGAAGGCGACGTCAAAGATTTGGAGGAGGAAAATCAGCAGCTTGAAGCCTTTTCCCGTCTCACAGCCAGGGCTGCTTTGATGAGACGTCATCTGAGTGGGAAGAATCCCATGGCGTCGGCCGCCGAAGAGCTCAAGACTTATCTTGAGAAGGTGGGGACTGAAAGGGATCTCGACGAGGACGATGATCTGGATGGGAGCGATGGAGGAGAAGAGGAGGTGGTAGCAAGGACGGACGTCGTACAAGAACAATCTAACACTCCTCCTACTTAGTTTCTTTTGAACTTTTTACCTGAAGGTCGACCGTATGTGGTCGTCCTTTATATTTGTATTTTTGACATCCTATGAAACGAAACTCTTTTTGCTTGTCAATGCTTTATTACTTACCTTTACAAATTGTCGTTCGTTGAATAAGTAAATAAACAGTTACATTAGTTATACAACCATATCATTATCATCTGAAATTTTCAATCTACCTTAGGCAATTCATAATAATAAATATCGAATGCATATTTTAACCTTTTGTCATTCATTAATATCGAATGTATATGTGTGATCATATGAGATTCAAATAAGTCGTGCGTCCCTGCGAAAATCAACATTAGTAGGGTGGTCGTTGGTTTGACCAACGACCCTCCGATGCTTAAGTCAGTAATCTTTCTCAAAAAATTAGTCAAAGAAATTAATTTTCACAGAATTAAAAGTAATACCTTTTTAGATGAACTGCATTCCAACTTCGTGGGATATTTTGACCATCGAGGGTCTGAATTCTATAAGCTCCTTTACCCACGATACTAGAGATTTGATAAGGACCTTCCCACTTAGTAGAAAGTTTACCTGCATTAGGTTCTTGAGTGTTTTGAAACACTCGTTGTAGGACGTAGTCACCTTCTTGAAAAACTTTGACCTGGACATTTTTGTTGAAATGTCGTTCGACAGTTTGTTTTTGTGACGCCATGCGAATGTGAGCAGCTTCTCGAAGTTCCTCTAAGGCGTCGAGGTCATAACTTAGGTCAACTAAATTATGCTCAACGGACGTATGTCTTGAAGTCGGTAGTCGTACCTCAATAGGTAACACAACTTCACATCCATAGACTAAGGAAAAAGGAGTCTGTCCTGTGGACGTACGAGGTGTCGTACGATTAGCCCATAGAACGGAAGGCAATTCTTCCACCCACTTTTCTTTGGCAGCTTTAAGTCGTTTCTTGAGTGAATTAATGATAGTTTTATTGCTCGACTCAGCTAAACCATTCGACTGTGGATATCGAGGTGTTGATGTTACCAACTTGATGTTCCTTTCTTCGCAAAATCTTTTCATTCGATCACTGATGAATTGTGTCCCATTGTCGCACGTTATTTTAGATGGAACTCCAAACCTACAAATGATGTTAGTTTGGATAAAAGAAACGACTTCTTTGTCCCGAACTTGGGAAAAAGCCGCTGCTTCGACCCATTTAGAGAAATAATCTGTTAAAACTAAAAGGAATACCTTTTGCCCGAGGGCAGGTGGTAATTTCCCAACAATATCCATCCCCCATTTCATAAAGGGCCATGGAATCAAAGTCGAGTGCAAAGGTTCAGAAGGTTTATGTGACATACCTGCGTGTCTTTGACATGCGTCGCATAACTGTACATACCTGATTGCATCTTGTCTTAACGTTGGCCAATAGTAACCTTGTCGTGATATCCGGTTGGCTAAACTGCGGCTTCCAGAGTGATTTCCACATTCTCCATCGTGCATATCCTATAAAATTTTGTGTACTTGCGCCTTGTTGGTGATACATCGCAGATTCAGACCAGTCGAAGACCTTCGATACAATTGTCCTCTAATCATAACGTACCTTGATGCTTTAAATCTAACTTTTCTTGCTTCCATTCTGTCATCGGGCAATTGATCATTCTCCAGATAATTTTTAATGTCGTCCGACCAAGAGTTCTCTTCCTCAATCGGTGCGACTAAAGTATTTCCATCTTCCTTGATAGACGGGGTTGCAAGGTGAACCACCGGGATATTGTCGAATGTCGTACGATTAAGTGCTGACCCCAAATTGGCTAGTGCATCGGCTTGAGTGTTCTGATCTCTTGGTATCTGTTCAATCGTAAAGCGACTGAACTTCTTCGTTTCTTCTTTTACTATTTTATAGTAAGCAATCATCCTTTAATCTTTTGCCGCAAATTCTCCATTAACTTGGTTAACTACTAGGGACGAGTCGCTTCGGACGTGCAAATGTGTTGCCCCTAAGTCGTGAGCAATTTTGATTCCTGCAATCAGTGCTTTATATTCTGCCTCATTATTCGTTGCTTTGAAATCGCACCGTATGGAGTACACTATTTTGCCCCCTTGTGGGGACTGTAGGACGACACCCAGGCCTGTGCCTCGTATATTCGCCGAACCATCAACGTCGAGCGTCCAAGTAGTGTCGTGCAAAGTCACCACAATTAACTCGTCAGATGTCATTGTGCTTTCCAGTTCTGGACTAAAGTCTGAGATGAAATCTGCTAAGGCCTGCGATTTTATCGCCGTTTTGGGTTTGAAATCCAAATCAAAATTACTGAGGTAAATGCTCCACTTAGCTAGTCGTCCTGTCAATTCGGGTTTTCTTAACACAGACTTTAAAGGAAAATTAGTTACCACAATTATAGGATGTGATTCAAAATAATGTCGGAGTTTCTTGGCAGCCATGACCAACGAAAGTAATAGTTTTTCTATAGACGAATACCTGGTTTCAGCATCTAGTAGAGTTTTACTTACATAATAAATTGGCAGTTGTCGTCCGTCGGTTTCTCATATAAGAACTGCACTTACCGAATTAATGCTAACGGCTAGGTAAAGTTGAAGAATTTCACCTTTTTCAGGTTTAGAGAGGAAAGGAGGCGACATCATGTATTTTTTGAGTTGTTGCAACGCCTCTTCGTGCTTTTCAGTCCACTCGAACCCTTTATTTTTGCGTAGGACATTATAGAATAAATGACATATGTTGGATGATCGAGAGATAAATCGATTCAGTGCTGCTACACGTCCTGTAAGACGTTGGACCTCTTTAAAATTTCTGGGCGATTTTAGCTCGACAATTGCTTTGATTTGATCTGGATTAGCTTCAATTCCTCGTTGTGTGACCATATAACCAAGAAATTTTCCGGCTCGAACTCCAAAAGAACATTTTGTCGGATTCAACTTCATTTTGTATTTGCGTAAAATATCGAACGACTGCTTCAGATGTCCTATATGATCGTCCATATGCTTTGATTTGACAAGCATGTCGTCGATGTATACCTCCATCGTGTCTCCCAAATGTTCTTTAAACATCATATTCACCAATCGTTGATATGTCGAACCTGCATTCTTAAGACCAAAAGGCATTACTTTATAACAATAAATACCTTTATCTGTCATGAAGGCTGTTTTCTCCTGGTCGTCAGAATGCATCAATATCTGGTTATACCCAGAATATGCGTCCATGAACGTGAGTAACTCATGTCCTGCTGTAGCGTTAACCATAGAGTCGATATGTGGCAATGGAAATGGATCCTTCGGGCAAGCTTTGTTAAGGTCGGTGAAATCAATGCACACTCTCCATTTACCATTTTTCTTTTGGACGACAACAACGTTAGCGAGCCAATCTGGATACTTGACTTCTCGTATTTTTCCTGTTTTAAGCAAATTATCAACTTCGTCGTTGATAACCTTATTTCTCTCAGGAGCAAATTTCCGTCTTTTCTGTTGAACGGGTTTGAATGATGGATCAATGTTGAGTTTATGAGAGATAATACTCGGATCGATACCCACCATGTCTTTGTGCGTCCAAGCGAAACAATCATAATGGTCCTGCAAAAAAGAAATTAGTTGCTTTTTGAAAGAAGGGTCGAGCGTCGAACCTATGTAAACCATCTGATCAGGCTTATCCTGGTTTAGGACGACTGCTTCCAGGCGATAGTCGTCGTCAGTCCCAAGAACGTCCTGGTTCTGTAATTGCTATACTGTCTGCTTCGGGGGCTTTAAGGAAACTTTGTAACATTCCCTAGCAACCTTTCTTTTGCCTTTAATCTCCTGTACTCCCCATTGAGTGGGAAATTTCAAAGTTTGGTGGTACGTCGAAGGTACAACTTTCATGTCATGAATCCAAGGTCGCCCAAGGATAACATTATAAGCTGATGAGCAATCGACAACATTGAATTTCGTCTGTTTGTTGATTCCTTTAGCATATACTGGAAGTGTGATTTCCCCCATGGTGTTTGTCGCTCCACCATTAAATCCAACGAGTGTGGTCGAACGTCGTGTGATTTCGGATTTGTCAATGCCCATCGCTTTCACTGCATCAAAAAAAATAATGTTAGCTGAACTACCTCCGTCAACGAGTATCCTCTTTGTCATACAATTTCCAATGCTCAATTGGATAATTAGTCCGTCATGATGTTTTTGATGTACGTCATCGAGATCCGCTTGGTCGAACGTCAAGGGCATAGTCTCTAGCTCTGCGTCCTCTTTGAGTCGTGCCTCCTTTGGAATTGGTCGGTCATCGGGACCGCGACTGGCATGTCTTTTAGCGGCAGAATATGTGGTCCCACATATATCAGAACCTCCAGTGATACAATTGATCACCTTAGCATGCTCTGGAGATGTGGGACGTGCATCCTTCTTTTCCGTCAATTCTTGCAAATAACCTTTGGAGTTGAGCCAGGACAACTCTTTCTTTAAGGCGATGCAATCATCCATTATATGACCGAAGTCATTATGAAAGTCGTACCATTTAGTTTTGTCCTTCTTGTCGCTGTCCTTGTCACTTTTCTTTGACCATCGTACGTTTTGCTGAAGCTGCTTCAAGGACACGACGACGTCTTTAGCTGATCCAGGGAAACCATAAGATGACACCTTAGGATACTGGACAGATTTAGAAGTCGCCGGTCCTTTCTTTTCAAATCTGACGTTTCAAATCTGCCTAGTAGGCTCCGATCGATTGGTCGACTTTGGTTTAAAGTCTGGCTTTTTAACTCCTAGGTTTTTCCGGTCGCTCGAGTGTTTATTTCTGAAAGCAAGGTCATCCTCGACCCTCATATGGGCAAGCGTCCGTGCTCGTACGTCTTCAAAGGTTTCTGGAGGATACTTCGTAAGGTCGAGATACAACCCGGAATTATCATCCAGACCCCGTTTGTACGCTTCAATTGCTGTTTTTACGTCGCAATTACGGATGCTAATCATTTCCGCATTGAACCGATCAATGTAGCCCCGGATGGACTCTCCATTCTTCTGCACGACATAGTAGAGGTCGCTCGTTTGTTTCTCCATTTTTCGGCTGCTAGCGAATTGTTGAGTGAATTGATTCACCAATTCTGCAAAAGACCCAATAGTTTTAGGTTTGAGATTAATCAACCATTGTAAATCTGCCCCGGTCAAGGTCGCTCCAAAACTTTTGCACATCCAAACTTCTTGGAATTGGTACGGTATTGAGACAGTCCACATAAGTTGCTTGTATTGAGCGACGTGTTCTGTTGGATCAGTGACGCCTGAGTACTTTGGATTGAAGGTCGGGATGCTGTATTTCTTTGGAACATCTACTAACGCGATCTCATCAATGAACGGTGATGCTTGAAACCCTGTACGTGGCTCGACATCGACTGGAACTGCTGCCCTTGGCAATTTGGCCAACATCGACAAGACACGTTCATTCTGCTCTTCCAGAAGCTTTAGTCTTTGTGCGACGGGGTCTAATGGAACACCATTCGGAGTACCTAGTGGAACATAACCAGACCCATTGAGGCTAGTCTGCTGTGAGGCATCAGAGGCATATCTATTGAACGGAATTGAGGCCATAGGCATAGTTGGAATTACGAAAGTCGCAGGGTTAATTGATGGTGGACGAGGATAATTAGGCAATGGAGGGGTCACATTCCAAGTACCAACGTAAGCATTCGTGGTCCCTGTCACATTGTTCCCATTTTGGTTTCTCAAATGCTCAATGGTTTCTGCCGCCTGTCGAGCCTGAGTTGTTAAGGCTTCAATACGAGCATGGGCAGCGGTCAGCTCCATGTTCATTTGGGCCACGATATGATCTTGAGTTCCTTGGAATGCCATTATCTTGAATAATTAGAAAAGAGAACACTAAGAGAAAAACGTTAGTCCGTCGTAAGATTATTGCAAATTTCCTTTGGATGGGGCCCCACGGTGGGCGCCAAACTGTTTATGCCAAAAATCTCCCAAGGAAAAATAAGGTAATCGTGAAGCTTAATCCAACCAAAGAAAGTAACGACAATAATCGTACGATTATAACAAAAATAAAGTAAATAAGACGAGAGAATTGGTGACGCGGAAAACCCCTAAAATGGGTAAAAACCGCGGACGAGTGTAAGTTGTCGTGCACTATGGACGTCAATCAGGGACGTCGTCCTATATAACATGTGTTATAAGTGTAATGTAATATTAAGCAATACGATAAAGTAAAGTCGATCGCACGTCGCGTATATTTAACCTTCGGTCGTACGTCGTATGACAAACAATATAGTGCTTTGTGAACTTCAAGAGAGATTGAGTGAGCTTAAGAGCGTAATTCGTGAGCTTGTAAAGTCTGAGAATCAGATGACCAAATGTGAGGTTCCGGCTTCATATTTAAACTCCATCTTTCCGTTTTCCAAGTATTGAATGTGTATGACCGTTTCTGATATTGATGATAGCGTCTGTTACGCTAATTGCTGTTGATGATATCTTCCGTTATAATCTTTGATCATGAATGCCTTTGAATTCTGCATTTAAACATAATACAATGTATGCTACAAGTTAGTAACTGAAATCAAGTCGTACGATGATATTTGTCGGATGGATACTTGATCGTTTTAGTCTAGGTCGCCTGAAAGAAAGGTGTCATCTACCTTATGTTGTACGACCATGGACTATTGGACTTTTTTACCCAAATAATTACCAACAAGACGCAAGTCCAGAAAATCCTACAAGATATGCATGATGGTGAATGTGGAAATCACTCAGGAAGTCGCAGTTTAGCCAACAGGATATCACGAGAAGGTTACTATTGGCCAACGTTAAGGCAAGATGCGATCAGGTATGTACAGTCGTGCGATGCATGTCAGCGACACGCAGGTATGTCTCATAAACCGTCTGAACCCTTGCACTCGACTTTAATCCCATGATCCTTTATGAAATGGGGAATGGACATCATTGGGAAATTACCACCTGCCCCCGGGCAAAAGGTATTTGTTTGGGTAGAAATTCCAACAGTCCATCGTCGCACGACCGGAGATAACCGACGCCCTTCCTTTTGGGCGACCTCGACTAAGCAACTCAAAACTCGTCTGGCAAATTCTGTCGTACGAACAGATTTCAGTTACTAATCTGCTACATACGTTATATCATGTTTTATGCAGAATTCAAAGACATTCATGACTAAAGATTGTAACGGAAGTCATCATAAAAAACAACAGGCATAACAGATGCTATCATCAATATCATAACGGTCATACGCATTCAAGACTTGCCAAACGGAAAAAATAGAGTATAAATATGAAGATGGAACCTCACATTCGGGACATCTGATTCTCAGACTTTACAAGTTCACGAATTACATCCTCAAGCTCGCTCAATCTCTCTCGAAGTTCATAAAGCCTTTGCTGTTTGTCGTACGACGAACGACCGAAGTCTAGTGATACACGACGTACGATCGACTTTCTTTATTGTATTGTTCTACATTGTATTACACTTGTAACACTTGTTCTTAAGGACGACGTCCCTGATTGACGTCCATAGTGCACGACGACTCACACTCGTCCGCGGTTTTTACCCATTTCAGGGGTTTTCTGCGTCACCAATTCTCTCGTCTCCTTTACTTTATTTTCATTGCAATCGTACGATTATCGGTGTTACTTTCTTTGGTTGGATTAAGCTTCACGTTTACCTTAAATTTTCCTTGAGAGATTTTTGGCATAAACAGTTGGACGCCCACCGTGGGGCCCCATCCAAAGAAAATCTTCGATAATCATACGACGTACTAACGTTTTCCTTCGAGTGTTCCTCTTTTTTATTCATTCAGGACAATGTCATTCCAAGGAACCCAAGATCATGTTGTGGCCCAAATGAACATGGAGCTGAATGCTGCTCGTGCCCGTATTGACGCCCTAACAGCCCAGGCTCGACAGGCGGCTGAAACCATCGAGCATCTAAGAAGCCAGAGTGGAAACAATGTGACAGGGACTACGAATGCTTATACCGGTGCTTGGAACGTACCCCCTCCATTGCCTAATTACCCATGTCCACCACTAGTTAATCCTGCGACCTTCGTAATCCCAACCATGCCTATGACTTCTATGCCATTCAATGGATATGCCTCTGACTCTTCACAACCGACTAACTTCAACGGATCAGGTTATATTCCATTGGGTGTCTCCGGGGGTATCCCAGTAGATCCCGTTGCACAACGGTTGAAGCTTCTGGAAAAGCAGAATGAGCGTGTCTTGTCGATGCTGGCCAAATTGCCAGGGGCGGCAGTCCCAGTTGATGTCGAGCCTCGCACAGGATTTCAGGCGTCACCGTTCGTCGATGAGATCGCATTGGTGGACGTCCCAAAAAAGTATAGCATCCCGACCTTTACACCAAAGTATTCAGGCGTCACTGATCCGACATAACACGTCGCCCAATACAAACAGCTTATGTGGACTATCTCGATACCGCATCAGTTTCAAGAAGTCTGCATGTGCAAGAGTTTTGGAGCAACCTTGAATGGAGCAGCGTTACAATGGTTGATTAATCTCAAACCCAAAACCATCGGGTCTTTTGCAGAGTTGGTGAACCAGTTTTCTCATCAATTCGCCAGCAGCCAAAAAATGGAAAAACAGACGAGCGACCTTTACTTTAACCGATTCAACGCGGAGATCATTAGTATCCGAAATTGCGACGTGAAAACAGCAATTGAAGCGTACAAACGGGGTCTGGATGATAGTTCAGGGTTGTATCTCGACCTTACGAAGTATCCTCCAAAAACCTTTGAAGACGTACGAGCAAGGACGCTTGCTCACATGAGGGTTGAGGATGACCTCGCTTTCAGAAATAAACACTCGAGCGACCGGAAAAGCCTAGGTGTTAAAAAGCCAGACTTCAAACCGAAGTTGATCGGTCGATCAGAGGCTACCAGACAGATTTCAAACGTTAGATTCGAAAAGAAAGGGCCAACGACTTCTAAATCTGTCCAGTATCCTAAGGTGTCATCTTATGGTTTCCCTGGATCAGCCAAAGACGTCGTCGCGTTCCTGAAACAGCTCCAACAAAACGTTTGATGGCCAAAGAAAAGCGATAAAGACAGTGATAAGAAAGACAAAACAAAATGGTGCGATTTCCATAATGACTTTGGTTACGTAACAGATGATTGCATCGCCCTGAAGAAAGAACTGTCCTGGCTTAACTCGAAAGGCTATTTGCAAGAATTGACGGAAAAGAAGGACATGCGTCCCACATCCCCAGAGCATGCCAAGGTGATTAATTGTATCACCGGAGGTTCTGATGTTTGTGGGACCACATATTCAGCTGCTAAGAGACATGCTAGTCGCGGTCCCGACGACTGACCAATTCCAAAGGAGACGAGACCCAAGGAGGACGTGGAATTGGAAGCTATGCTCTTGACGTTCGACCAAGAAGATCTCGACGACGTACACCAGAAACATCATGACGGACTAATTATCCAATTAAGCATTGGAAATTGCCTGACAAAGCGGATACTCGTCGACGGAGGTAGTTCTGCTAACATTATCTTTTTTGATGCAGTGAGAGCTATGGGGATCGACAAATCCAAAATTACTCGACGCTCGACTACACTCGTTGGATTTAACGGCGAAACGACAAGTACCATGGGTGAAATCACGTTACCGGTATATGCTAAAGGAATCAACAGGCAAACCAAGTTCAACGTCATCGACTGCTCCTCGGCTTATAATGTTATCCTTGGGCGACCATGGATCCACGATATGAAAGTCGTACCCTCGACTTACCATCAAACCTTGAAATTCCCCACGCAATGGGGAGTACAGAAGATCAAAGGCGAAAGAAAAGTTGCTAGGGAATGTTACAAAGTCTCCTTGAAGCCCCCAAAGAAGACAATATAGCAATTACAGAGCCAGGACGTTCCTGGGACAGACGACGATTATCGCTTGGAAGCCGTCGTCCTAAACCAGGATAAGCCTGATCAGATGGTCTACATAGGTTCAACACTCGATCCATCCTTTAAAGAAAGACTAATTTCTTTTTTGCAGGACCATTATGATTGCTTCGCATGGACGCATGAAGACATGGTGGGTATCGATCCAAGTATTATTTCTCATAAACTCAACGTCGATCCATCATTCAAGCCTGTTCGATAGAAAAGACGAAAATTTGCTCCTGAAAGAAATAAATTTATTAACGACGAAGTTAATAATCTACTTAAAACAGGAAAGATACGAGAAGTCAAATATCCAGATTGGCTCGCCAACGTTGTTGTCGTCCAAAAGAAAAATGGTAAATGATTGTTCCAGATTCTAGTTTCTATATCATATTAATCAAACACAACAAGAATTTAAGAAACAATTACCTGTTTGATTAATCTCTCAAATCACGATTACAATTTCTCTCTCTCTCTAGAACTCTCTCCAACGATCTCTCTTTCTCTCTCTAGAATACAACTGATTAATTCTCTAATACGTGCTTCTATCTAGAAAACAAAGAAGAGAAACTATTTATACTAACTACTAATACAAGGAAAATACAAATACAAAAATACATTGACTTATTACAAATAGACTTTGACTTTAAATGAGATTTGACTTTCTTCAGCTTTGACTTTCTCAACTTTGACTTTCAGTAATCTTGATCTTGTATCCAACAGATTTATACGCTAACAATCTCCCCCTTTGGATTCAAGATCATTGTTGAAAGATCTAGCAATTAAATCTTCACTTTAATCTCTGTCAGAACAATCTCCCCTTTTTCTTTAACAGTCTTCTTTCCAAGGTTATCTTTAAATGATGAACAATCTCCACAAAGATCTCATAGAACACTTTCAGACTTTGGAAAGAAATTATCTTCAGAATCAGCTCAAATTGCTTTAGCAGATAATCTTCAAAGAAAATTTCCTCAAAATCTTCAGAAATTCTTTGATTGTCTTCAAAACTTTACTTTGAATCTTTCTGACTTGGACATTTCAGAACAATATCTTTCAAACTTGAAAAACTTTAACAATTCTACATACCATCTCCAATCTTTAACATTTCTTCATACCATCTCCCCCTTTTTGATGAATTGAGCATCTATATCATCAAAACTTTGCATCCAAGAAATGTCAGTGACCAATCTGATCTGTTAACGAGCCTTTGATTCACCGATCCATAACCAAGTATTCATCTAGATCTTTTCAAATCCAGACAAACTAAGAACATGTAACTCCTGAATCAACAGATGAATCAGTTAATATGTCTGTCAGTAACACAAAGTCACTGTGTGTAACAAATACACATTGTAAAGGAGCTTTTGTTATGTTCACTCCCCCAGGGCTTCCATCCAATCATCGAAACACCACAAAGTCAATTTCTATGAATGTTATGACAAAGAAACAAATTCTTTGTGTGTTCGTGCATGTGTAGAAAGAATTAAGCACGATGATTGCTTTTATAAGGCTCAACATTGTGTTAACCACTGAGACAACAGTAGATAAACACATACTCTAAGTGAATGATTGAAGTGCGAAGGTGGGGCAGACTTCCTTCTTTTTCAATATCCAGATTTTCCAAATGAAAACCAGATAGATAATATGTTGTGTCCCCTTGAAAATGTGAAACATTTTCTTTTTGAGAAGAAAATGAGTGGTTGGTGGGGTTTTAAGCAAGAGTTGGCATGGGCTATTTGCCTGTTTCAATAACGTTCACGAAAGAATTGTGAAACGCTAGTAATGTGGCTGCCCGGCTCAGAAAGTAGTTGGTGCAGAGTTTGATATTCTTTTACTCTGTTCTCACACCCTCTTTCTTTTAATCATTAAGCGTACAACTAACCAAACTCTCTTTTCCATTTTACCTCATCACACCCACACTCATTTCTTTTAAACACCTCACACTCAATCACTAAAGGATTAACTTCTTGGGTAGGAAACACTGGTTAACGTGAATCCATAGAAGTTTCAGTTAAGTCCTAGCACAAAGAACCCATAGTTCCTATAAAACATGAGTTGCTCAGATGATTTAACTTTATCAGTTAAAGCGCATATACAAATGTCAGATATTTGAGCATTTTAATCATTGAAGATATTTCAAACAAGTAGATTGAATGAATGAATATGAAGACAAGAGACTTGTTTGAAAATCTGACATTGTATAAAAATGATCAGAAATGAATGATATAACAATCAAGGCTTATGGTCATGAAAAAAATGGATATTGTCTATATGAAACAAATTATAGA
This sequence comes from Arctium minus, assembly GCA_954870635.1. Lineage (NCBI taxonomy): Eukaryota > Viridiplantae > Streptophyta > Magnoliopsida > Asterales > Asteraceae > Arctium > Arctium minus. Next base: position 153,502,883 of record OX941081.1, read on the forward strand.
CATTCTTGAAATGACGTTCAGAAATGAAATATCGCTCAAAAATTCTTTGAAGTACAAGCGGAGTGTCTTACCATCGAAGAAAAATTGTTTCAATTTAGAGACGTGGTAAGAACATGTTGAACAAAAATTCAAACCAGTGTGTAGGAATACTTGAAAGTATATAGAAAAGACAATACGCAAGTATTTATCTTTGGAAACACACGGTTTGTAATCAATTAAAGCCCAAAAATAAAATAAAAACATTTAAAATCACACTTCCAAATTATAAAATTTGTTTAAAAATCGGGAAGTGGTTTGAACATTTAGAACATGTTTTCTATATCTGAAAGTTGTCCTTCTTTCAGATATATTTGAGATTAAGATAAGAAATTTACCTTTTTGTGCAATCTTAATTCTCAGAAAGTCAGCTGTAGTCATTGATATGATCGTGTCAGCTTCTCTCATCCTGCATAAGTCTCAAAGTCTAGTCAAAATTTATTCACAAAAATTAATTCAAAAATAAATGACATAAAGCAATAAAACTTTGAAAGAACGAGTTCTGATCTGAAATAATTAGAAGTCGTAGTCTTACTCCTTGTTACTTATAAGCTCCCCCTAAAATCATGCATTGCAAAATTTTTGTCAGTTAAGTATAATGCAGAAATTAGTTTTACTCCCCCTTAAATGAATGTAGATCATCTAAAATCTTCTCATACTCCCCCTGAGATCATGAGTAAACAATTAAAGTGCAGGTATCCTTCAGAAATAAAGATAAAGAAAATGATGAAAAATAACAATACGTAACTTTAGTAGGTAATAACCGATTATGTCTTAAGATTTAACATACCAAGCTTAGAGACAAGAAAATTAAATCTCTTCTCATCTAAGGGTTTGGTAAATAAATCTGCAAGTTGTAATCTGTTTTTACAAAATAAAGTTCAATTGTTCCTTTTTCAACATTATCTTTGATAAAGTGATACCTTACATCAATGTGTTTGGTTTTGGTGTGTTGGACAGGATTAGCAGATATGGCAATCGCGCTTTTTGAGTCACAATATATCGGAATTTTGTCATATTTGAATCCAAAGTCTCGTAGCTGTGTTCGCATCCACAAGAATTGAGAGCAGCAACTGGCAGCAGCTACATACTCTGCTTCAGCAGTCGATGTGGAAACGCATAACTGTTTCTTTGAAGCCTAGCTAACGAGCTTGTCTCCAAGGAATTGGATGTGACCAGAAGTACTCTTTCTGTCCAGCATACACCCTGCATGATCTGCATCTGAATATGTAGTCAGTTGAAACCCTGTATCTTTAGGATACCACAAACCAAGGTCTGCAGTGCCCTTCAGATATCTAAAGATCCGTTTGACAGCGGCCAAATGGGATTCTTTGGGAGCAGCTTGATATCTAGAACAAAGACATGTTGAAAACATAATATCCGGTCTACTAGATGTAAGATACATTAATGAACCAATCATTCCTCTATAAGTCCTAAGATCAACACTTTTACCCGAAGGATCAGTGTGAATCTTAGTCCCTGGTGCCATCAGGGTGCCAATTGGTTTACAATTTTCCATTTTGTACTTCCGAAGAATATCCAAAATGTACTTAGATTGATTTATAAAAATCCCCGTAGAAAGCTGTTTAACTTGTAATCCGAGAAAGAAATTCATCTCTCCCATCATACTCATTTGAAAACGTGACACCATGAGGTTTGAAAAGTTTTTGCAAAATTTTGGATTAGTAGAACCAAATATTATATCATCAACATATATCTGGATAAGAATAATATCAGCTTTTTCCTTCTTTATGAATAAAGTGGTATCAATCTTACCTTTTGAGAAACCAGACTTGACCAAGAATTTGGATAAGACGTCGTACCAGGCTCGAGGGGCTTGCTTTAATCCATAAAGGGCTTTGTCCAAGATATAGACATGATCTGGCTTGTCTTGATTGACGAACCCTTCAGGTTGAGACACATACACTTCCTCTTTAAGAATGCCGTTCAGAAAGGCTGTTTTCACATCCATCTGAAAGACTGTGAAATTTTTGTGAGCGGCATAGGCAAGAAACATTCTGATAGCCTCTATACGCGCTACTGGAGCATACGTCTCATCATAATCAATGCCTTCCTCTTGCCGGTAGCCTTTGGCAACAAGTCTAGCTTTGTTTCGTATGACGACACCATCTTCATCCTTTTTGTTCTTGAATACCCATTTAGTGCCTATCATAGTTTTGCCTTCTGGTTTAGGAACCAGTCTCTAAACATTTAGGGCTTCAAACTGATTGATCTCTTCTTGCATTGCAGATACCCAGTCAGAATCAACAAGAGCCTCAGATACTCGTGTTGGCTCAATCTTGCTGAGGAACGAGTCATGCATACACTGATTAATAGTCGCTGACCTTGTTTGAACAGGCTTGTCAAAATCTCCAATTACTTGATGTAAAGGATGGTCTTTGGTCCAGCGATGCTCATAAGGGAGTGGAGTAGATACTGATTGAATATGATCATCATCTTGAAATCCACTTTCAGAATCTTCAGTTTGAATTACAGAAGGGGGTTTTTTAGTTGAAATATCAGTTGCAGAAGTATCAGTTGGGACAGCAGGAACAGGCTGTTGAGTAGACAATGTAGTACACCCAACTGATATAGTTACTTCTGGCTCAGCATTTGCTTGTTCATCTTCAACTATAGGAGTAACAGTAGGAATATGAGTTTTTGTCTGAACGGGGGATGCTTGTTCAGAAATAACATCTGAAGTGATTGGATGATGACAACTTGTATCTTCAGACCTGTCAGTCACAGCAGATTTAGATACATTAGTTCCAAGAAACTCATCATAAAAGGATTCAAATAACAAATCTAAATCAGTTAAATGTGAAGTAGATGTAGAAGCGTTATCCGAATTTGTCGTTGTAGACGAAGGTTCTGGACTGATCTGCCCAGAAGCTAACACTCCAGTGATAACGGGTTCTAAACTGAGATGATCAGAAGCCATTTCTTCATCAAATGTGACATTTACGCTCTCGATAACTGTCTTTGACTTCTTTATATAAACACGATATGAAGCAGAAGTTGAAGAATAACCGATAAAGATGCCTTCATCCGCCTTAGCACTGAATTTATTCAGACTCTCTCTGTCGTTAAGCACAAAACAATTATACCCAAATATATGAAAGTATTTGATGGTAGGTGTTCTGTTGTTGATCAACTCATATAGAGTCTTTTGAAATCGGCGGTGGATTATGGATCGATTTTGTGTATGGCATGCAGTCGACACAGCTTCCGCCCACAAGAATAGAGGTAGATCTGATTGACTAAGCATAGTCCGAGCGGCCTCGACTAGCGTCCGATTACGTCTTTCTACTACTCCATTTTGTTGAGGCGTTCTAGCAGCAGAATACTGATGTAAAATCCCAACTGATTTGAGATATTCATCAACAACTTTGTTCTTGAATTCTGTGCCGTTGTCAGTTCGAAGGAACTTGACTTGTCGCTGCAATTTCATTTGGGTCGTCTTTAAGAAATAAATGAGAACTTCCGGTGTCTCATCTTTTGATCGAAGAAATTTGACCCACGTGTATCTTGAGTAATCGTCCACAATGACCAACACGTATTTCTTACCATCCAAACTCTGAGTTCTCATTGGACCACATAAATCCATGTGTATCAGTTCTAACGGAGAACTAGTGCTTGGTTCAGGCTTCAGTTTGTGAGCGACTCTCTTCATCTTACCCTTCTCACAAGCTGTGCATAAGTGTTCTTTCTCGTATTTCAGCTCAGGAAGTCCCTTTACCAATTTCCCACGAACCAACTTGTTGATGTAACGAAAGTTCAAATGAGATAAACGTCTATGTCAGAGCCAACTTTGCTGCAGTGAAGCTTTTGTCATCAAGCATACCTGATTGTCAATCTGAACTTTGGACTAGTTGATGGTGTAGAGGTTTGTCTTTCTATGTCCACCCAAGAGTTCCGTGCCGTCTTCAGTACGAACCGAGCAACTCTTAGACTTGAAATTTACCTCTAACCCTTTATCGCAGAATTGACCTATGCTGAATAAATTGTGCCCCAAGCCTTCGACATAACTCACTTTACTGATCGTTATCTTGTCTTGAATGATGTCACCATATCCTAGAATAGGTGAAAGCTGATCGTTTCCAAATCTGACATTACCACTGAATTTCTTTGTATAGTTAGACAATAAAGCTTTTTGCCCAGTCATATGCTTGGAACATCCACTGTCCAAGTACCACATATGTCGGGTCTGCAAGAGAAATCAGGCAATAATAGATTTAGGTACCCATTTGAAAACAAGCCCTAACAGTTTAGTATAAGATTTTGGCATCCACTTAAAAATGGACCCTCTGTTCTTTTGAAAACTTTGAAAAACATTTGATCTCGAAGAATTATCATGATAAGATCCATACCAATCAGAAGAATTATGAGAATAAGCAAAATCAGTTCTCCGATAATTAGTATAAAATGTAGTAGAAATAGGTGATAATTGAATCAATTGTTGTATTGAATATCTCTTGTAAGAAGTTACAAGGTTTTGATTATTAGAAGTAATTTGATCAATCACATCATTATCACTACTAACTGATCTATTACAAGTATTATCAGAAACTGATTCTACTATCTCATCATCCCTCTGTTTTGGTCTCCATTCAGATTGAGCTTTTGACTTTTTCTTCTTTAAATCTGAAACATAAGATATAGATGTATTAGGAAAAGCAGATTTCCATGATTGAGATTTCTTTTGTGTACCAGTGTTTTTCTGTTTCTGTAATCGTTGTTTCTTATGTTTCTTACCATGAGCATAGTAATCAGCAGTTACAGAAACTGATTCACCAACCTTAGTTGATGATTCAACAGTATTAACACCACTTGGTAACACTTTGTCATTTTCAAGACAAGTAGAATGATCAGGAAGTTTAGAATGGACATCAAACAAATCAGATTCTTCCATGCACCCATCATCAGAATTAAAATGATCATTTGCATACTCAAATAAGTCATCAGAATTGTCAGAAAAAGTTTGAGGTGCCATTGAAACTGTAGAACACTTTGTTGAATAAATTTGAAAAACAGTGTTCTTTAAAACGGTAGAAAATACATTTTGTTGAATATCCACCAAAAGCTTTTCATCAAATAAAACATTTTCAAGCTCGACTATTTTGTTTTCAAGAATAGATGTAGGAACATAAACCTTTGCAACTTCAGGTTTTGCCTTCATCTCAGATGCGGAATAACTAACAAAATAGTCGTTTGAAAATACTTTTGGTGTTTCGGAAAGATAACTATCATTTAACTTTACATAGTTAAATGGTAGTTGCATTTTCTTTTTATTCTTTCTGTTTTCAGTTTCTTTGGCCTCAACTTCGTCTGGCAATTTGGTAACAAATTTGGGTTTCAAATGAGTATGTTTACCAACACAAGCAAGAAAATCATAGTTATAAAGTGCCAGTTGTTTTCTGATGGCTTTATTAAGATAATGGGGGTTGTTAAAACCAAGTCCCCATCTTTGCTTAACATCAGCCTCTTCTTCAGGAGCATTAAGAAAAATGGTTTGATCTGTTTGACCTCTTTTATAAAGTTTAACTTCCAGATCATTTACCTTCTTGTTCAAATTCTTGTTTTCAACCTGCAATTTATAAACAGTTAGTGCAGATTCGTTTTTCTCAAACTCATATTTAGAAACCTTAACTTCAAACTCAGAAATCTTCTTTTCAAAATCATCTACTTTAGATTTAGAATCAGAATCAGATTTGCGTAAAGAATCAATCAGATCTTTGTTAGAAATAACAGACGTATTAAGTTCAAAGATCTTTTTGTTCTTTTTAGCAACCCTTTCCTTTTCCTTTTTCAGATTATCTTGTAAATTTTGAAGCTCAACCAACATGGTTTCCATTTTGGTAATAAAATCTTTTTCGGTTAAGTTTAATACCTCATTAACTGCCTCATCATCTGACTCGTCATCCTTGTCCTCTTTACCCATGAGACAGATATGAGCATTTTCTTCCTTTTCGTCCTCTTCTCCTTCTGAATGATCCAACCAAAACTCATCTTCAGCCATTAAAGCTACACCAGCTTCTTGTTGTCTTGCCAAAAGCATCTTGTTCTAATAGTATTGAGAGTTGCGAACTTTCGGCTTCCGACAATCTTTTGCAAAATGGCCCATCTTGCCACAGTTGTAGCATTTAACTGGATCACTTGCTTTCTTCTCAGCAACCGTGTAGTCATTCGCAAACTTCTTCTTCTCATCCGGTTTCTTTTCCACATATCTTTGCTCTTCATACCTTTTTCCTTCCACCCTCTCCCGGTGCTCGTGGTTCTTAGAATTCGAAGAAGAATACCGTTGAGAATTTGATCCCAGCTTCTTATAAAATTTCTTCTGAAAGGCACGGGTCAGCAATATCATAGCTTGTTTCAGACTTTCTCCATCATCACTATCTGAAACAGAGTCTGACTCAGAACTGGTAATAACTTTCTTCTTCTTCTTTTCTTTCTTCTCTTTCTTTTCTTTCACCTTCTCTCCAGCTACTAAGGCAATAGGATCAGAAACTTGTGCTGCCTTCTTCTTCTCAGCTCTTTTCTCTTCAACCTCTTCTTCATTCTGCCTTAAGGTCTCAAATACCTCATGTAAAGGAATTTCATTCAAATCGTTCATCTGCTTCATCCTTTTTGTATGTTTCTTCCACTCAGGTCGTAAAATACTTAAAAATTTTACATTGTTTTCCAACTGCTTCTTTTTAACTTTATTCTTCGTCAACTCATTTAGAAGCAACACAAACCTCTCATAGGTATCTTCCAGACTCTCATTCTCCTTAGCTTTGAATTCCTCATAGCTATTGATGCAGTTCGCCACTTTCATCTGATTTTCGACCTTTGACCCCATCATCATCTTTTGCAACTGATCCCACATCTTCTTAGCATTGGCTTTATAACTGTTAATCTTGATGTAGATCTCGTTTGGGATGCTTTGAAGAAGTAATGATCTTGCTTGTTTATCTGCTTTGTATCGGCTTTTCTGCTCTTCAGAATATTGAGAAATATCCATTGTCACTGTTTCCATCTTTTGCTCTCTTTCCTCAGTTCCATCTTCACTATCAGAAGAGTCAACATCAGGTATTTGAACTGTTATTGGAGCCATTGGACCTTCGGTGATAGATAGTAGAATATTCTCTCCATTTGAATGCCGATCCACGAAATCCAAAAGTCTGTCCTTCCATTGTTCATACTCGCCTTTGAATAGAACTGGAGGCTTTACATCGGTGCCAATTGAGAGTGCATCTTTGGAAGTCATTTTGTATAACCTGTTTGAAAAATATATCAATAAGAAACTAGAACTGATCGTTAGTCCAAATGAAACAATCAAGAAACACGAAAAATAAAAAAAATCGAAATGCGAAAAACACAAAAATTAATCCAAGTCTTTTAAGCAATGCGCGTCACTCAGGAAACGCGTTCAACAACTATGCGTGTCACACTTGAATCGCACAACTCGCTTTGCGTGTCACACTTGAACCACACAACTCACTTTGCGTGTCACACTTGAACCGCACAACTCACTTTGCGTGTCACACTTGACCCGCACAACTCGCTTTGCGTGTCACACTTGACCCGTACAACTTGCTTTGCGTGTCACACTTGACCCGCACAACTTGCTTTTCGTGTCTCACATAGACCGCAAACCTTTACTTTGTACTACTTTGCATTTCAGATTCCTTGATCAATCAAACACCTTGCTTTGCGTTTCCAGACAGAAACGCCCACCACTACTTTGCGTTTCTTAAGATACTTTGCTTTTCTTCAACTATGCGTTTCAAATAACAAACGCAAGACCCATAGTGCGTGTCACGGTACACCCGCAAGACGTACTTTGCGTGTCAAGTTAAGCCCGCAAGATTCACTTTGCGTGTCAAGTTAAGCCCGCAAGACACACTTTGCGTGTCTTGTTACAAATACAAATCACAAGTCTTTAGGAACTGAAGATGTGAACAAGTCTTTAATGCTGCTAGTTCAGAATTACTACTGCCAGAGGACTTCAAAGTTAATACTGCTGAGTATTACTACTGCTAGTAGAATTAATACTGCTAGTCAAAGTTAGTGCTGCTTGAACAAAGTTAGTACTGCTTAGCTAGTTAGTACTGCTAGTGGTTAGTGCTACTTAGTAGTTAATGCTGCCAAGACTCAGTTAATGCTGCTTCTAAGATAATGTGAAGATAATGATGAAGAGATCGTGGTTAAAGATAAACAAGGATATTATGAAGATATTCATGGAAGATATACTGAAGATATTCTATTTTTTTTGTAATTATCTTTTTGTTCAGTATATGTATAGATTTGACAGAATAGTTTAGATACAGATTTACAGTTTTGAACAATTCTAATTTTTTGTTCTAGAGAGAATCAACCTCAAGGCATAGATCCTAATTCTAGAGAAGTAGAATTCGTCTTGAAAGAGCTTGTTCTTCAAGATTGAGGTTGAGTGTGTAATCTTGTGATTTTAATACAAGTTTGCAAAGTGTTTATCATATACTGTTTGTTTATTGTTTCATTGAATATCAAAGTGTTATTCCGCAACTTCTTTGATATTGTTTCTGAGACTTTATTCTTGTTGACAATTCGATCCTGACAAGTGGTATCAGAGCCTGTTCTCTCAGAAACAACTATTCACTCATCATGGAAAACTTTGCAGAATCAAACAGTACTCTAGTCTCAAAAGTTCCAATGCTCAGACCCAATGAATTCGATATGTGGAAGATCAGAATCAAGCAGTACATACTCCTCACTACCTATTCTATGTGGGACATCATTGAGAATGGCCCTTCTGAAGCAGGAAAGATTGGTGCAGATGGAAAGAGAACTCCACCAAAAACTGATGCTGAAAGAAAGACTAGACAGACAGAGATGAAAACTTTGAGCACTTTGCTCTTGGCTATCCCCAATGAATACCAACATCAGTTCTGCAACTGCACTGATGCAGAGATGCTCTGGAATGCTCTAGAGAAGAGATTCTCAGGTACCAAAAGTACCAAGAGAAATCAGAAAGCCATTCTGAAGCAACACTATGAGAATTTTATGTCAACCAAGAATGAGTCCATGACTCAAACTTATGACAGGTTCAACAAGCTTATTGGTGAACTTGCTACAGTGGGAGTACAAATTGATCAAGATGATCTGAACAGAAAGTTTCTAAGGTCCCTGAGTGATGAATGGACCATGTATACTGTGTCTTTCAGACAGAATGATCAACTGGAAGAAAAGGAACTTGATGATTTATATAATGATCTAAGAGTTTTTGAATCTGAGGTAGAGGCTAAGAAAAGGCCTTCTGGTATGTTCACAATGCTGCACTTCTTTCAGCATCAACTGATTCTACCTCCATCCCTGAATCAGTTAGTACTGTCAATGGAGCACCTCAAGATAAAGGCATTAAAACTGTTTTTGAAGCCTTTCTAGCAAGTCATGGAAACTCTTCTCTCATTAATGATGACTTGGAACAACTCCATCCAGATGATCGTGAAGAGATGGACATTAAATGGCAGATGGCCATGCTCTCTATGAGAGTTAAGAAGTTCATCAAAAGAACTGGAAGGAACAACTTCTCTCAAAGAAGAGAAGATGGAGCAGGTTTTGACAAGTCAAAGGTGGAATGCTATAAATGCCATCAGAAAGGACACTTTACTAGAGAATGCAGAAGTGGAATGCCTCAAAACAATAACCGCTAACAAGCTCAATCTGGAAGCTTCAATAGTAACAGAAACTCTGCACAAGCCTTTGTCTCTCAACAAGGCATGGGGTTTGATTGGAGTGATCAAGCTGTAGGAGTCAAACCTCCTGAAGTAATTAACTGGGATATTTTGGTGGTAGATGGCAAGGAATATATCAGACTAAAAGAAGTGATGAGAAGTATGAGGTATATGCTACTTGGAACAAAATTGTCAGAACTTGCTCAAGGTCTGATCTTGAAGAAATGTTTGAGATAGGAATGAGATTGTATGCAGATCAACTGAAAGCTCCTGAAGTGTCAATCAAGAAACTAGTGATGGAGTATCTGTGTATGATGTTCAAACCTGAAGAAGTGGAAGAAGTGATCAGAAATGCCTTCCAGACTATAAACAATTGGACTTTATATGAAACTAGTGGAGTATATGCTATAACTATGGATTTTAATCATGTAGAATACTTCCTGGTGGATGGAGTCTATAATCATAGCAGGCTAAAGCTGCATGAAATGTTGAAAAAGAAGCTTGGATGTGTTCCAGATTCTGAGGTGGCAAAGTACTTGATAAAGAGAATCATTAATCAGAGTTTGGGGCTGAATCCAGATACAGGAGTATGAACTATGAGGTTTTGGGAGCATCTGAAGAACTTGACTTCTCTTTCTAAAAAGTCAAGTTAGGGGGAGATTGTTGGGAACTGAAGATGTGAACAAGTCTTTAATGCTGCTAGTTCAGAATTACTACTGCCAGAGGACTTCAAAGTTAATACTGCTGAGTATTACTACTGCTAGTAGAATTAATACTGCTAGTCAAAGTTAGTGCTGCTTGAACAAAGTTAGTACTGCTTAGCTAGTTAGTACTGCTAGTGGTTAGTGCTGCTTAGTAGTTAATGCTGCCAAGACTCAGTTAATGCTGCTTCTAAGATAATGTGAAGATAATGATGAAGAGATCATGGTTAAAGATAAACAAGGATATTCTGAAGATATTCATGGAAGATATACTTAAGATATTCTATTTTTTTTGTAATTATCTTTTTGTTCAGTATATGTATAGATTTGACAGAATAGTTTAGATACAGATTTACAGTTTTGAACAATTCTAATTTTTTGTTCTAGAGAGAATCAACCTCAAGGCATAGATCCTAATTCTAGAGAAGTAGAATTCGTCTTGAAAGAGCTTGTTCTTCAAGATTGAGGTTGAGTGTGTAATCTTGTGATTTTAATACAAGTTTGCAAAGTGTTTATCATATACTGTTTGTTTATTGTTTCATTGAATATCAAAGTGTTATTCCGCAACTTCTTTGATATTGTTTCTGAGACTTTATTCTTGTTGACAATTCGATCCTGACAAGTGGTATCAGAGCCTGTTCTCTCAGAAACAACTATTCACTCATCATGGAAAACTTTGCAGAATCAAACAGTACTCTAGTCTCAAAAGTTCCAATGCTCAGACCCAATGAATTCGATATGTGGAAGATCAGAATCAAGCAGTACATACTCCTCACTGACTATTCTATGTGGGACATCATTGAGAATGGCCCTTCTGAAGCAGGAAAGATTGGTGCAGATGGAAAGATAACTCCACCAAAAACTGATGCTGAAAGAAAGACTAGACAGACAGAGATGAAAGCTTTGAGCACTTTGCTCTTGGCTATCCCCAATGAATACCAACATCAGTTCTGCAACTGCACTGATGCAGAGATGCTCTGGAATGCTCTAGAGAAGAGATTCTCAGGTACCAAAAGTACCAAGAGAAATCAGAAAGCCATTCTGAAGCAACAATATGAGAATTTTATGTCAACCAAGAATGAGTCCATGACTCAAACTTTTGACAGGTTCAACAAGCTTATTGGTGAACTTGCTACAGTGGGAGTAAAAATTGATCAAGATGATCTGAACAGAAAGTTTCTAAGGTCCCTGAGTGATGAATGGACCATGTATACTGTGTCTTTCAGACAGAATGATCAACTGGAAGAAAAGGAACTTGATGATCTGTATAATGATCTAAGAGTTTTTGAATCTGAGGTAGAGGCTAAGAAAAGGCCTTCTGGGTATGTTCACAATGCTGCACTTCTTTCAGCATCAACTGATTCTACCTCCACCCCTGAATCAGTTAGTACTGTCAATGGAACACCTCAAGATAAAGGCACTGAAACTGTTTTTGAAGCCTTTCTAGCAAGTCATGGAAACTCTTCTCTCATTAATGATGACTTGGAACAACTCCATCCAGATGATCTTGAAGAGATGGACATTAAATGGCAGATGGCCATGCTCTCTATGAGAGTTAAGAAGTTCATCAAAAGAACTGGAAGGAACAACTTCTCACAAAGAAGAGAAGATGGAGCAGGTTTTGACAAGTCAAAGGTGGAATGCTATAAATGCCATTAGAAAGGACACTTTGCTAGAGAATGCAGAAGTGGAACGCCTCAAAACAATAACCACCAACAAGCTCAATCTGGAAGCTTCAATAGTAACAGAAACTCTGCACAAGCCCTTGTCTCTCAACAAGGCATGGGGTTTGATTGGAGTGATCAAGCTGAAGAGGCCATCCAGAACCAAGCTCTAATGGCAGAGGTGTCTGATCTCCCAACAGAGGTAACTTCCAATCTTTGTTCTCAAAATTGCATTAACACTGTTAAGAGGTATAGGGATCACAATCAGAACATGAGTGATAACCTTAAGAGATTGGAAAAAGACATAAAAGATTATGTGAGGATAGTTGAGAGATTTGAAGAGCAGATTAAGGGTTTTCAAGCCAATGAGCTTCAACACTCTTATGGCACAAACTACTGGAAGTGGGAAAAGAATGAGTTAGAACTTCAACTGACCAGATCCAAAGAGGAGAATGAGAAGATAAAGAGGGAGTTTGAGAAAGCCAAGCTGGATATTGAGAAATTTTCCAATGCTTCTAAAGCAATGGACTCTTTGCTCCAAACTCAAATCCATGACAAACTTAGAAGAGGAATAGGGTACAATACCACACCACCACCCTATAACAACAACTACATCCCTCCTAGTTCAAATTTGTTAGAAACAAAGGATAGGAAGGACCTACCTAATGGAGCCACTGAGATAGATCCCTTAGATGAAGTAGTTGTTAAGGATAAAACTGAGAAAGAAGGTGTCAAGGATAAAGACAACACTGTGAGTGGTGAGATTCCTATAGAAAACCACATAATCACCAATGAGGGATCTGGAAAGCATTGGATCAAATCCAATGAGATAGAGAAGACTGAGGAAAAGAACAAGAAGGTTCACTATAAGCAGACCACTGTTGTGAATCCTATCCCTTGCAAACAGTGTGCATGCAATAAATTTAAGCCCCAAAAACATGATAAACCAAGGGGAAATCAAAGAAACTGGAACAACCAATGGGCACAAAAACAAGGCATTGATCTAAGTAAAATCAATAGACCAAAGCCTTGTTTCATATGTGGAAAGTTAAACCATTTGGCTAAGCATTGTTACTTTAACCCTACTAACCAACAGATGAACTTTCAAAGATTTGTGCAAAAACCTGTTGGTTATAGGAAGGCTGGAAAGAAACATGTGGTGAAAAAATCTATTGAAAACAAAGGCCCCATGAAGAAAAAGGTTTTGAATGAAAGTATTAAAATGTGGGTGCCTAGAAGCACTAAAACTGTTAATACTGCTGACAGAGATAGTGCTGCTAGAAGCATTACTACTGCTACCAGTGTTAGTACTACTGAAAATTTTAATGCTGCTAATACTGTTAGTACCTCTTCAAAGATGAATACTGCTAACACAGTTACTGCTGCTAAAACAGTTACTACTTGTAATAAGGTTAGTACTGCTAAGCATGCAAGTGCTGCTAATGCAGTTAGTACTTCTAAAACCAGTACTACTTCTAGCAAATGTGTTTCCAAGCCTATCATTATGACAAAGTACTCCAGAAATGAGGAGTCAAAGTTTAAAAATCTTGTCAAGAAAGAATGCAAGTATTTTGATGAGAAAGGGGTACCCAAGACCACTTTGGCTTGGGTTCCTAATTCATACTAACTGATTTATCTTATGTGCAGGGCAACCAACAGCTCAAGGGAAAGAACATTTGGCATGTTGATAGTGGTTGCTCTAGGCACATGACAGGCAACATGTCACGCCTTCAGGATTTCAAGCATATCAATTGAGGACATGTTGCTTTTGGAAATAATCTTACTGGTGGTAAAATAAGTGGCAAAGGTAATGTCACAAAAGGTAAGATGACATTTGAGGATGTTTACTATGTTGATCAATTGAAGTACAACCTGTTAAGTGTATCACAGGTTTGTGACAAACAACATAGCATATTATTTACTAACACAGAGTGTATGATCCTTGCTCCAGGGTTCAAGGTAGTTGATGAAAGCATGATACTACTTAGAACTCCAAGAAAGGACAATGTTTATTGTCTAGATATGGACAATGTTGATAGTGATTTATCCCTGAACTGTCTTGTTTCAAAAGCTTCTGTGGATGAATCCTCTCTCTGGCACAGAAGGATGTGTCACATAAATTTCAAGACTATGAACAAACTTGTTAAAAACAACCTTGTAAGAGGTTTACCATCAAAAGTATTTTCATGTGATGATCATTGTGTTGCTTGTCTTAAAGGCAAACAGCATAAAACTTCTCATAAGACCAAAGAGTTAAATTCTATTTCTTCTTGTCTCCAATTACTGCATATGGATCTGTTTGGTCCTACAAATGTTATGAGTATAGGCAAGAAATCTTACTGCTTGGTTATTGTTGATGATTACTCCAGATTTACTTGGGTATATTTTCTAAGGACTAAGGATGAGACAAGTGGACTGATCAAATCCTTTATCCTAAGAATTGAAAACCAAACTACTCAAAAAGTAAAAGTCATTAGATCAGATAATGGGACTGAATTTAAAAATCTTGATCTAAACACCTTTTGTGAAGAGAAAGGCATTGAGAGACAATATAGTGCCCCTAGGACTCCTCAACAGAATGGAGTTGCTGAGAGGAGAAATAGGACACTAATAGAGGCTGCTAGATCTCTGTTGGCTGATTCAAAACTGCCAATTACCTTCTGGGCTGAAGCAGTTAATACTGCTTGTTATGTCCAAAACAGAGTTCTAGTACTCAAGCCAAAGAACAAGACCCCATATGAGCTTTTAAATAAAAGAAAACCATTTATTGGATTTTTCAAACCTTTTGGGTGTCCTTGTACTATTCTCAATACCAAATCTCACTTAGGTAAGTTTGATAGCAAAGCAGATGATGGATTTCTTGTTGGTTACTCATCTCAGAGTAAAGCTTACAGAGTCTTTAACTCTTCTTCTAGAATAATTGAAGAAAGTGACAATGTCAAATGCAATGAGAACACACCAAATCCAATTGGGTCTGGTCCTCAGTGGCTATTTGACATTGATTCACTAACTAACTCTTTTGGTGTCAGTAGTGATGATTATGCAGGTTTAGGGAGTGGAGGATCAGGAACTACACAAGTTCAAGACAGTTTATCTCAATCTGTGATCTTTCCCATACCCACAGTGGATCCTGTTGAAGACTGTGAAAAAGAACCATCTACTGAACCAAGTCAGAGTGAAGAAGAAAGTAGAGATGAGGAGACTCAAGACAATAAAGAATCAGAAGTAGCTGCTGAAAACACCTCAGTTGAGTTGAATGACTCCAATCTAGAGGTGGGACTTAATGAAGAACCTAATCATCACACCAGAATTCAAAAGAATCATCCTCCACAACTGGTAATAGGAGATATATCCTCTCCTATGATGACTAGAAATCAAAGCAGGATGCAAGAATTGCAAGATCAACAGCATACAGTGCTTTCTTGCTTTTTATCCCAGCTTGAGCCTAAGAAGGCAAATGATGCTATGAAAGAATCCAGTTGGATAGAAGCAATGCAAGAAGAGCTACTGCAATTCAAGCTACAAGATGTTTGGGATCTGGTAGACCTTCCTAAAGGCCAAAGAGCAATAGGAACAAAATGGGTCTTCAGGAATAAGAGAGATGAAAGAGGTATTGTGATAAGGAATAAAGCAAGGCTGGTGGCTCAAGGGTATACACAAGAAGAGAGAATAGACTATGATGAAGTATTTGCACCTGTGGCCAGGATAGAAGCAATTAGATTATTCCTGGCTTATGCTTCTTATATGAAATTCAAAGTCTATCAAATGGATGTGAAAAGTGCATTTCTCTATGGCTCAATTGAAGAAGAAGTATATGTCTGTCAACCACCAGGGTTTGAAAACCCAAGCTATCCAGACAGGGTATACAAATTAAAGAAAGCACTTTATGGACTGCATCAAGCTCCAAGAGCATGGTATGACACTCTGTCATCCTATCTCTTGGAAAATGGCTTTGAAAGAGGAGTCATTGATAAGACTTTATTCATCAAGAGAAAGAAGAAGGATATATTGCTGGTCCAAATCTATGTTGATGATATCATCTTTGGATCTACAAGAGACAACATGTGCAAGGAGTTTGAGGATCTAATGCATCAAAGGTTCAAAATGAGTTCCATGGGGGAACTTACTTTTTTCCTTGGACTCCAAGTTCAACAGAAGTTAGATGGAATCTTTATCTGTCAGTCCAAGTATGTGCAGGACATTCTAACCAGGATTGATTTCTCATATTCAAAACCTGCCAGCACACCTATGGAGACACACAAGCAGATAACAGCAGATCTTGAGGGGGAGGATATGGATGTTCATCACTATAGATCCATGATTGGCTCTCTCATGTATCTTACAGCATCTAGACCAGATATAATGTTTCCAGTCTGTGTATGTGCAAGATTCCAAGTTAGGCCAAAGCAATCTCACTATCAAGCTGTTAAGAGGATATTCAGATATCTCAAAGGGCAACCCAGATTGGGACTTTGATATCCTCATGACTCATCCTTTGACCTACTTGCATACTCAGATAGTGATCTAGGTGGAGCAAACTTGGACAGAAAATCTACTTCTGGAGGATGTCAGTTTTTGGGTGGTGCAAGACTAGTGTCATGGCAGTGCAAGAAACAAACCACAGTGTCCACATCTACAACAGAGGCAGAGTACATAGCAACTGCAAGTTGCTGTTCTCAAGTCTTATGGATTCAAAATCAAATGCTGGACTATGGGGTAACCTTTCTACACACTCTAATTTTTATTGATAATAGCAGTGCTATTAGCATTGTGAATAATCCTGTCAAGCACTCAAAGACAAAGCACATTGAGATCAGGTATCACTTCATAAGAGACTGTAATGAAAAGAAACTTATTCAAGTTGTAAAGGTTCATACTGACAACCAATTTGCTGATCTATTCACCAAAGCCTTTGATGTGGGTAGATTCACTTTCTTGGTAACAAGTGTGGGAATGATCAACTCTGAATAAACACCTTCTCAAAAAGTGGTTCAATACCTGTATATTGTGTATTCTTGGTGGTCCTAATCTTTCTTTTCAGGGAATACATAGCAGTCCTCAGTTCATCACAAGTTGAAAAGAGTAAGTATTGTTAATACTGCCAGTGCATTGTTAATACTGCCAGTGTATTGTTAATACTGCCAGTGTACTGTTAATACTGCCAGTGCATTTTTAATACTGCCAGTGCATTGTTAATACTGCTAGTGGTTAATACTGCTCTCAGTTAATACTGCTAGTAGTTAATACTGCTTTCAGTTAATACTGCTAGTGGTTAATGCTGCTTTCAGTTAATACTGCTAGTAGTTAATACTGCTTTCAGTTAATACTGCTTTCAGTTAATACTACTTTCAGTTAATACTGCTTTCAGTTAATACTGCTCTAGGTTAATACTGCTTATGTCCCGAATACTATAAATACCCTTTGCCCGCCTAAAAGTTCATAACGAC
Organism: Arctium minus; assembly: GCA_954870635.1. Classification (NCBI taxonomy): domain Eukaryota; kingdom Viridiplantae; phylum Streptophyta; class Magnoliopsida; order Asterales; family Asteraceae; genus Arctium; species Arctium minus. The sequence continues at coordinate 153,520,429 of OX941081.1, forward strand.
TCTTTGCATACTGTTCACTTGCGCTCTAAACCCTTTCTCTCTCAAGTTCAAAGTTTTCAAGCAAGAACCTTCAAGGTCAATGGCATCCATGGCGTTCATAGACGAGCACAATGAAATTGCGATGCTCCAAAAGCCAAAACAAGCTGAAGGTTTTCACCAGATAGTCGACTTTCTGAAGTCAAGCCATATTGCCCATGCTCTAACTCTATCTCCTACCATCTTCATAGAGCATCAGAGGCAATTCTGGGTAAATGCCACCATTGTTACTGAGAATGGTGTGCAAATGATCAAAACAAGGGTGTGTGACAAACCCTTGACAGTTACTGAAGAGGTACTTCGCATCAGTCTACGTCTAGACGATGCCTCTGGTATATCTTCTATCTCTAATGATGAACTGTTTTCTACTCTTACAAGAATGGGGTATGGAGGCCCATTGGGTGTGTTCAAGTTCTCAAAAGCAAAATTTTCACCTCAATGGCGTTTCTTTGTCCATACCCTTATGCACTGTATCTCTAAAAAGACTACTGGATGGAGTGAGTTCAGTAGAACCATTGCTTATGCTTTGGTATGCTTAGCCACTGCCATAAAGTATAATTTTTCACAAATGATTTTTAATGATCTTGTCTCAAACCTGGGAAGTAAAAAGAGTTTTTATATGTACCCCAGGTTTGTCTAAGAAGTTATTAACCATGAATTGACGGATATACCTCATTTTGATGGGGTATATGTACCAAAAATTCCCAAAGGTAAGGTCTTTTCAAACATGAAAAGATCCCCTCTGGACTCGGAAGGAGTTGACACCCCATTGTTCTCTACAATGATGGTGGTGTCCCAAACTGATGAAGGTATGGCAGCAGGGTCAAGGCCCCCATTAGACCAACCCACTGCTAGCCAATCCCAACCTTCCGACTCTAAATCAATTCCCCAGTCTCTTCTTGATAAACCAACTTCACCAATCACCCAAACATACAAAAGGAAACAGGTAAAGAAGGTTCCTTCCCTTCTTGTACCATCAACCCCTAAGGAGGTATATCTACAGGGAAACCACAAGGGTGTCTCCCAACCCTAAGGAGGTGCTCTCTGAGGAGGAGGAAGAACATATGGGTGAGCAGGCTGCCACTACTTCTGCTAGCACAGAGAAGGACAGTGGTAACATAAATAAGACCTCTCCCATGGCAACTTTGAATGAGCAATCATTCAAAGGTCCCAGGTGCCAAGAAACCATGGGGGTGGATAGTGCTTCTGCTAGGCAGAAGACTTCCACTACTAAAAGATCCCATGATCCTTCAATAGAGGGTAACACTTCTGGAGAAGGTGAGGATAGATATACCTACTATGAATTGATGGAAACTATGGGAAACATCAACTTAGATGTTATTAAACAAGGAAAAGACATAGAAGAGATGAAGCTGGTGATACTGTCACAACAAGTCCAGATTGCAAAATTAAAGAAGATGGTGACCAGGCTGATACAAAAGAAGAGAAGGAAACAGTTTGTGCTAAAGAGAAGGGAACCAGTGTCTGATGCTCCCAAAAAGGGGGAGTCAGAGGCTGAAGCAAACTTGGAAGCTGAAAAAGAGAAAGTTGAGTTTGAGTGGGAGCATGATAGGGAGAAAGAAGCAGAAAGAGATATAAAAGAACAAGCAGCAGAAACTACAGTTAGTGCTGCTGAGCCAAAACAAACAGCAGAAACTATTAGTGCTGCCACAACTTCACAAGCAGCAGTAACAGAGCTAACACAAGCAGAGATTGAAGTAGCTGAAATGCTCATCAAAGCAAAGAATGACACTCCCAAAGCAAAGGGAGTGGTCATAAATGAAGGGGGAGCAAAGAAGATAGAGAAGAAAGGAGTGGCTACAGATGCAAAGAAAAAGGGAAAAGAAAAGATGATAGAATCTGATCAACCATCCAAACAACAAAAGATGATTGAGTCAGATGAAGCATTAGCCAAGAAAATGCAAGAAGAGCTAGATCAAGCAGAAAAGGAGCAGGTTGAAAAAAACAGAGAAATAGCCAGAGCTCTTGCAAATGAGTTGAATGAAGCGTTCCAGAAAGGGTTGGAAACAGAGAAAGCAAAACAAAGAGCAATGAGTTTAAGAAAGACTATGATGGTCAGAATAAGTGCTAAGAAGAGAAGACCTTCACAAACTTATCTTGCAACTCAGGAAAGAAACAAAATGATAACTTTCTTGAGGAGTGCAATTGGTGTAAAGAAAGAAATGTTTGTGAAGATGTCTTTTGATCAAATTAAGGATCTCTATGAGAAAGAAATGGGGAAGCTGAAGAGTAATGAAAAGGATAGAGTGGAGTTTGAAAAGAAGGCCAAGGAGAGACATGATGTAAATTTCAATCAACCCTTCCCTGAAAGTGAAGAAGGAACTCCAATCAAAGGAAAGGAAGAGAAAAGGGAAGAAAAGAAGAAGGAAACTACTTTAGGGCAAGTTCAAAGGAATCTGAAAAGAACTAAGATGATGGCCAAGAGAAAGAAGATTGTCAAGAAGCCTAGAATAGCTTCAGAAGAAGGGGCTGAAAAGGTTGCTGAAGAAGAAAAGGCACCTGAGTCATCTAAAATGAAAGAACCTGCTAGCACTGATGATGTAAAGATGTACATGGTAGTGATGGACAAAGTGCCTGAACCAATTTCAGCTGAACCTGTAGGAGTCAAACCTCCTGAAGTAATTAACTGGGATATTTTGGAGGTAGATGGAAAGGAATATATCAGACTAAAGAGAAGTGATGAGAAGTATGAGGTATATGCTACTTGGAACAAAATTGTCAGAACTTGCTCAAGGTCTGATCTTGAAGAAATGTTTGAGATAGGAATGAGATTGTATACAGATCAACTGAAAGCTCCTGAAGTGTCAATCAAGAAACTAGTGATGGAGTATCTGTGTATGATGTTCAAACCTGAAGAAGTGAAAGAAGTGATCAGAAATGCCTTCCAGACTATAAACAATTGGACTTTATATGAAACTAGTGGAGTATATGCTATAACTATGGATTTTAATCATGTAGAATACTTCCTAGTGGATGGAGTCTATAATCATAGTAGGCTAAAGCTGCATGAAATGTTGAAAAAGAAGCTTGGATGTGTTCCAGATTCTGAGGTGGCAAAGTACTTGATAAAGAGAATCATTAATCAGAGTTTGGGGCTGAATCCAGATACAGGAGTATGAACTATGAGGTTTTGGGAGCATCTGAAGAACTTGACTTCTCTTTCTAAAAAGTCAAGTTAGGGGGAGATTGTTGGGAACTGAAGATGTGAACAAGTCTTTAATGCTGCTAGTTCAGAATTACTACTGCCAGAGGACTTCAAAGTTAATACTACTGAGTATTACTACTGCTAGTAGAATTAATACTGCTAGTCAAAGTTAGTGTTGCTTGAACAAAGTTAGTACTGCTTAGCTAGTTAGTACTGCTAGTGGTTAGTGCTGCTTAGTAGTTAATGCTGCCAAGACTCAGTTAATGTTGCTTCTAAGATAATGTGAAGATAATGATGAAGAGATCGTGGTTAAAGATAAACAAGGATATTCTGAAGATATTCATGGAAGATATACTGAAGATATTCTATTTTTTTTGTAATTATCTTTTTGTTCAGTATATGTATAGATTTGACAGAATAGTTTAGATACAGATTTACAGTTTTGAACAATTCTAATTTTTTGTTCTAGAGAGAATCAACCTCAAGGCATAGATCCTAATTCTAGAGAAGTAGAATTCGTCTTGAAAGAGCTTGTTCTTCAAGATTGATGTTGAGTGTGTAATCTTGTGATTTTAATACAAGTTTGCAAAGTGTTTATCATATACTGTTTGTTTATTGTTTCATTGAATATCAAAGTGTTATTCCGCAACTTCTTTGATATTGTTTCTGAGACTTTATTCTTGTTGAGAATTCGATCCTGAAATTCTATTTTGCGTTTGTCAAAAGACCCGCAAACTTAGCTTCTCGATTCTTAACAGAAACGCATATCTCACTATGCGTGTCTTGTTGAATACAGCTTCAGACTTTAAATGACCCGCAAACCTCTAAAGAACTTATGCATATTTTGATGATAGACCCACACACTTTGATGAATGAAACGCACAACTCAAGAATCAAACGCGCATCTGAAGTACAACCCGCAAACCTTGAAAATCGTTCAAAATTCACCAATCACTCATCTAAACCTAGAATTACAACACTAAAATTCGACAATTCACTCGTTTAAACATCTAAAACACAAAACTAACACAAAAATTCGATCAAAAACACAAAAAAAATTACAATTTTGATTCAAGAACAGTGTAAAGAACTCGTGTAAACTTAAAACCACAAAATTCGAAAATTCGAATTCAATACAGTGCCATTCTTGATAACACCTATACAAACTCAATCGATTTCACATTCCTTACAAAACCTAATCAATTACAACTCCAAAAACTTACTAGAATTGAAAATCAATCTGGACTTCGATGAACAGTAAGAACATACGCATTTCTTGATTTTTCTCGATTTGGATCTGCTCTGATACCAATTGATTGTTCCAGATTCTAGTTTCTATATCATATTAATCAAACACAACAAGAATTTAAGAAACAATTCCTGTTTGATTAATCTCTCAAATCACGATTACAATTTCTCTCTCTCTCTAGAACTCTCTCCAACGATCTCTCTTTCTCTCTCTAGAATACAACTGATTAATTCTCTAATACGTGCTTCTATCTAGAAAACAAAGAAGAGAAACTATTTATACTAACTACTAATACAAGGAAAATACAAATACAAAAATACATTGACTTATTACAAATAGACTTTGACTTTAAATGAGATTTGACTTTCTTCAGCTTTGACTTTCCCAACTTTGACTTTCAGTAATCTTGATCTTGTATCCAACAGATTTATACGCTAACAGTAAATGGAGAGTGTGCATTGATTTCACAGACCTTAACAAGGCCTGTCCAAAATATCCATTTCCATTGCCACACATCGATTCTATGGTCGACGCTACAACTGGACACAAATTACTCACTTTCATGGACGCATATTCTGGGTATAACCAGATATTGATGCATTCCGACGATCAAGAAAAAATGGCCTTCATGACAGATAAAGGTATTTATTGTTATAAAGTAATGCCTTTTGGTCTTAAGAATGGAGGTTCGACGTATCAACGGCTAGTAAATATGATATTCAAAGAACATTTGGGCGACACTATGGAGGTATACATCGACGACATGCTTGTCAAATCGAAACGTACGGACGATCATATAGGACATTTGAAGAAATCATTTGACATCTTGCGTGAATACAAAATGAAGTTGAATCCGACAAAAGGTTCTTTTGGAGTTCGAGCTGGCAAATTTCTCGGTTATATGGTCACACGACGAGGAATCGAAGCTAATCCATACCAAATCAAAGCAATTATCGAGCTAAAATTGCCCAGAAATTTTAAAGAAGTCTAACGTCTAACAGGACGTATAGCAGCATTAAACAGGTTAATCTCTCGGTCGTCCGACAGATGTCACCTATTCTACAATGTCTTGCGAAAAAACAAAGGATTCGATTGGACTGATGAGCACGAGGAGGCGCTGCAACAACTCAAGAAATACATGACATCACCTCCCTTCCTTTCTAAACCTGAGAAAGGTGAAGTTCTTCAACTCTACTTGGCCGTCAGTACTAATTCGGTAAGTGCAGTCCTTATACGAGAAACCGACGGACGACAATTGCCAATCTACTATGTAAGTAAAACTCTACTAGACGCTGAAACCAGGTACTCGTCTATAGAAAAACTCTTGCTTTCGTTAGTCATGGCCGCTAAGAAGTTACGGCATTATTTTGAATCGCATCCTATAACTGTTGTAACTAACTTTCCATTAAAGTCTGTGTTAAGAAAACCTGAACTAACAGGACGACTAGCTAAATGGAGCATCTACCTCAGTAATTATGATATGGATTTCAAGCCCAAGACGGCGATCAAATCACAGGTCTTGGCAGATTTTGTTACAGATTTCAGTCCAGAACTAGAGGAAGCGACGACGTACAACGAGTTAATTGTGGCGACTTTGCACGACACCACTTGGACGCTCGACGTCGATGGTTCATCGAACATACGAGGGACAGGCCTGGGTGTCGTCCTACAGTCCCCACAAGGGGGAAAATAGTGCACTTCATACGGTGCGACTTCAAGGCAACAAATAATGAGGCAGAATACGAAGCACTTATTGCAGGAATGAAAATTGCTCATGACTTGGGGGCAACATATCTACATGTCCGGAGCGACTCGTCCCTAGTTGTTAACCAAGTTAATGGAGAATTTGCAGCAAAAGATTCGAGGATGATTGCCTATTATAAAATAGTAAAAGAAGAAGCAAAGAAGTTCAGTCGCTTCATAGTCGAGCAGGTACCAAGAGATCAGAACACTCAAGCTGACGCATTAGCCAATTTGGGATCAGCACTTAGTCGAACGACATTCGACAATATCCTAATAGTCCACCTTGCAACACCATCTATCAAAGACGACAGTAATACTTTGGTCGCACCAATTGAGGAAGAAAACTTCTGGTCGGACGACATTAAAAGTTATCTAGAGAACGATCAACTGCCTGACGATAGAATCGAAGCAAGAAAGGTCAGATTTAAAGCATCAAGGTACGTCATGATCAGAGGACAATTATATCGAAGGTCTTCGACTGGTTTGAATCTACGATGTATTACCAATAAGACGCAAGTTCAGAAAATCCTACAAGATATGCACGATGGTGAATGTGGAAATCACTCAGGAACTCGCAGTCTAGCCAACAGGATATCACGACAAGGTTACTATTGGCCGACATTAAGGCAAGATGCAATCAGGTATGTACAGTCGTGCGACGCATGTCAGCGACACGCAAGTATGTCTCATAAACCATATGAACCCTTGCACTCGACGTTGATCCCATGGCCCTTTATGAAATGGGGAATGGACATCGTTGGGAAACTACCACCTGCCCCTGGGCAAAAGGTATTTCTTCTAGTTTTGACAGATTATTTCTCTAAGTGGATAGAAGCAGCGGCTTTTTCTCAGGTTCGGGATAAAGAAGTCGTTTCTTTCATTCAAACTAACATAATTTGCAGGTTTGGAATTCCATCCGAAATTACATGCGACAATGGGACACAATTCATCAGTGATCGGACGCGAAGATTCTGTGAAGAAAGAAACATCAAGTTGGTAACATCGACACCTCGATATCCACAGTCGAATGGACTAGCCGAGTAAAGCAATAAAACTATTATCAATTCAATCAAGAAAAGACTCAAAGCTGCCAAAGGAAAATGGGTGGAAGAATTACCTTCCGTTCTATGGGCTAATTGTACGACACCACGTACATCCACAGGACAAACTCCCTTTTCCTTAGTCTATGGATGGGAAGCTGTGTTACCTATTGAGGTACGACTACCGACGTCGAGACATACGCCCGTTGAGCATAACTTAGTCGACCTAAGTTATAACCTTGATGCCCTAGAGGAACTTCAAGAAACTGCGCACATTCGCATGGCGTCACAAAAACAAGCGGTCGAGCGACATTTCAACAAAAATGTCCAAGTCAAAGTTTTTCAAGAAGGAGACTATGTCCTACGTCGAGTGTTTCAAAACACTCAAGAGCCCAATGCAGGTAAACTTTCCACTAAGTGGGAAGGCCCTTATCAAATCTCTAGTGTCGTGGGTAAGGGAGCTTATAAAATCCAAACCCTCGACGGTTGAGATATCCCACGAAGTTGGAATGCATCTCATTTGAAGAGGTATTTCTTTTAAAATCTGAATTCATTTCCTTTGATTATTTCTTAAGAAAGATTACTGACTTAAGCATCGGAACTAATGTTATTTCTCGCAGGGACACACGACTTATTTAAAATCTTATGTTGAGTAGTAATCATACGATCGTATGCATACAGTTGGTCATAGTTGTTGATAAAGTTTAATTCCTGTACTCGATGTTCGATATTTAGATCCGAGAACCATTGTTACAATTGCATTTGGTCGATTGAAAATCTCAGTTGCTTTCGTTAATAAATGATGGTATAAATGTATGATATATAGTGACTTTGTATCTTCTTAAACTCACTTGACGTACGTTTGAAAAAGCAAAGCAAGTGATGAGCATTGATAGACAAAAGAAACTTTTTCATTTCCAAAAAGAAAAATTACAATTGTAAGAGACGACCACAGACGGCCGACCCTTAATGGTAAATCCAAAGAGAAATGAGCTAAAAAGGAGGAACGTCAAGTTGTTCCTACACGACGTCGGTCTCTACTGCCGCCGCCTCTTTTCCATCATCGCTCCCCTCCAGGTCATCATCTTCATCGAGGTCCCTTTCGGTCCCCACAATGTCAAGATAAGTTTTGAGCTCTTCAGCGGCCGACGCTATGGGATTCTTCCCATTCAGATGACGCCTCATCAAAGCAGCCCGGGCCGTGAAGCGAGAAAAGGCTTCGATTTGCCTATTCTCAGTCTCCAGGTCCTTGAAGTCGCCCTCCAGCTCCTCGATCTTCTTTTTGAGGGATGCGACTTCATCAGCAGAAGCGGCAGCAGTAGTGACGGCTTTAATCCTCTCGACCTCCAATTTGGTCGACGACGCCTCAAGCTCAAAGAGTCGATCCCTGAGCTTAACTTTCTCACGATCCAAAATCTCTAGTAGACTTCGGGCATCGGTGATCTTAGTCTTAAGGCCCTCGACCTTCGTCTTTTCAGCCTCGACCGCCTCCAGGGCGACCTTCTCCCTTTCAAGAGCCTCGTTGGCCCTTTTCTTGACGTCAGGGAAGGACGCCCTAAGACCTTCCGTCTGAGCAAAAAAGCTTAGACAAGCTTGGAAAGCCTGCAAGGTAGAAGGGAAAAGAGTTAATACTAAGAAAAATGAATAAACAAAGAAAAAAGAAAGTAAGTAAGACTTACCATGAAGGAGAGACCAGTCGCGTGCGCCCCCGTGTCCTCGACTCAATACTCCTTATATCGATCGTAGAAGGTCGGGAGGAGGAATTTTCCAGGTGTGGAAAAATGACGTCCTTCTCGAGGACGTCATTAGCCATAAAGTCAGATGGGAGAGCGACTTTGAATATCGTTTTCCCACTTTCTCCTTATTCTTCTCCTCACTCTTAGAGGAGGAAGAAGGTGCATGAAAGGGCTTATCAACGCCTGACACCCCCGACATTGGGACGTCCTTCGTCACCTGAGTCGAGCCTCCGAGCTCGACCCCAACAACAGTTCCTTTCAATAGTGTCGTCCCTGCAAGGGACGACAGGGCAGCGTCGCCCGTCTTCATGGGCGAGAGTCGAGGTTTGCCTCAGACCCGTCTTGTGTCTGCCCCCGCAGAAGGGGCAGATCTTTTCTTCCTCCCTTGGCGGGCAAGCTCCAGTTGCTCGGCTCGCTTAAGGGCAGCCGACTTTACAGCTGCGTCCTCTGAATAAAGAGAGCAAGTTAAAAAAGAAATGACGTACGATTTAAAAGTGAAAAGTACTGTCGAGCGACTTACCGGTCATTTCTTCTTTCCTCTCTTCTTCCTTTTCTTCCTCTTCTACCCTCTCTTCTTCTTGATGAGAACCCTCAATGGACGTCGCTTCGGCTACGAAAATGATCTCGTCCTCCTCGTCGTTCGACCGAACAGAAAACGAACGTTCAGCAATACTCCTTTCCAAGATTCTCTGAATCTTGTTGAGACAAACTCTATTTGGCTTCACTTTAGTGAAGTCGATTGCTGTCAAACAAAGAAATACATCATTAGTATATATTATAAACGCACGATAAAGCAGTAAGCCTACCCGATTCGTTCCATCCGGACGACAACCATTGGCTATCTTCGTCGCTCACAGACGCCACTTGGAGGAAAACGTATTGACGTTTCCATCCATGGTCGTTCACCGCAGTATTATGTACCAGTACGTTATCTCCCTTTGATCGAGGGAATAGGCTGTATCGGTGATAATTATATGTTCGAATGCTATAAGCAGTCAGGAGGTCGTTCACATTGAACGGAACCTCCCAAGCAGCCGTAAGATGCTCGACAACCTGAATAATCCGCCAGAATTGAGGCATTAACTGTCCAGGCGTCAAGTCGAACGCATCCAAAAACGCTCTGACCAAAGGGCTAAAGGGCCAAGTAAAACCTACCTTGAAGGGATACTCGTATAAAACACAGTACCCCTTCGGAACCTCATCCGACTTTAAATCTTCCAGAGTCATCAGATTGATTCCATCTGGAATCCTGGCCAATTTTTGAAAATAATCTAGGTTTTCTTCTTCCCTATATACACTCACGGGCTCGCTCGACATCTGGAAATCAGGGATATTTATAGTCGCACGCCAATAACTAAGAATATCCCAAGCTTTCCTAGGCTTTTTAGCTATGGACTTCCTATGCATATAACCGACACAGAAGGAGAATGAGAAATTGTACCTTAAATAGACTTCTCAACCTCGAATTTAGAATGGAAAGGATTCTGATTGCTCGAAAAGTGAATCTCGCCGGAGGTATAAGGTATTCAAAAAGGTAAGCGTAAAGAAGGAAAGGATTGAGGACAATCCCTATTTATACTGAAAAATTGGAAACACGAATCGCCAGAAAATTATATCGCCAATCGCCAATTGACACGTGTTGTCTATGTCAGAAAAATCACTCAAGTGCGTCCATCGAATGCATGACACCTGCCCGATGTTAGTTGTCTAACCGTTTACTCTGCAGGGATGACGTCATGGTTCAGCTGGAAACAAACTAATTTGGTTTTATTCGAACTACCCGCGTTTCTTTTATGACACGTGTCATGATTTTAAAATTTAAATTTTAGAAAGTTGCAACTTGAATTTTTAATTTGGGGGCAAACTGTTTGGGTAGAAATTCCAACAGTCCATCGTCGCACGACCAGAGATAACCGACGCCCTTCCTTTTGGGCGACCTCGACTAAGCAACTCAAAACTCGTTTGGCAAATTCTGTCGTACGACCTGATTTCAGTTACTAATCTGCTACATACGTTATATCATGTTTTATGCAGAATTCAAAGACATTCATGACTAAAGATTGTAACGGAAGTCATCATCAATAACAACAGGCATAACGGACGCTATCATCAATATCATAACGGTCATACGCATTCAAGACTTGCCAAACGGAAAAATAGAGTATAAATATGAAGATGGAACCTCACATTCGGGACATCTGATTCTCAGACTTTACAAGTTCACGAATTACATCCTCAAGCTCGCTCAATCTCTCTCGAAGTTCATAAAGCCTTTGCTGTTTGTCGTACGACGCACGACCTAAGTCTAGTGATACACGACGCACGATCGACTTTCTTTATTGTATTGTTCTACATTGTATTACACTTGTAACACTTGTTCTTAAGGACGACGTCCCTGATTGACGTCCATAGTGCACGACGACTCACACTCGTCCGCGGTTTTTACCCATTTTAGGGGTTTTCTGCGTCACCAATTCTCTCGTCTCCTTTACTTTATTTTCATTGCAATCGTACGATTATCGGTGTTACTTTCTTTGGTTGGATTAAGCTTCACGTTTACCTTAAATTTTCCTTGGGAGATTTTTGGCATAAACAGTATTCCTTCTAGTTTTGACAGACTATTTCTCTAAGTGGATAGAAACAGCGGCTTTTTCCCAGGTTCGGGACAAAGAATTCGTTTCTTTCATCCAAACTAACATCATTTGCAGGTTTGGAATTCCATCCGAAATAACATGCGACAATGGGACACAATTCATCAGTGATCGGACGTGAAGATTTTGTGAAGAAAGGAACATCAAGTTGGTGACATCGACACCTCGATATCCACAGTCGAATGGTCTAGCCGAGTCAAGTAATAAAACTATCATTAATTCGATAAAGAAAAGACTCAAAGCTGCCAAAGGAAAGTGGGTGGAAGAATTACCTTCCGTTCTATGGGCTAATCGTACGACTCCACGAATGTCCACAGGACAAACTCCCTTTTCCTTAGTCTATGGATGCGAAGCTGTGTTACCTATTGAGGTACGACTACCGACCTCAAGACATACGTCCGTTGAGCATAACTTGGTCGACCTGAGCTATGACCTCGACGCTTTAGAGGAACTTAGAGAAGTAGCACACATCCACATGGCGTCACAGAAACAAGCGGTCGAGCGACATTTCAACAAAAATTTCCAAATCAAAGTTTTCCAAGAAGGCGACTACGTCCTACGTCGAGTGTTTCAAAACACTCAAGAGCTCAATGCAGGTAAACTTTCCACTAAGTGGTAAGGCCCTTACCAAATCTCTGGAGTCGTGGGTAAGGGATCTTATAAAATCTAAACCCTCGACGATCGAGATATCCCACGAAGTTGGAATGCGGTTCATTTAAAGAGGTATTTCTTTTAAATTCCGAATTCATTTCCTTTGATTGTTTCTTAAGAAAGATTACTGACTTAAGCATCGGAGAGTCGTTGGTCAAACCAACGACCACCCCACCAACGTTGTTTTTCACAGGGACGCACGACTTAGTTGAAATCCTTATGTCTGGTAATACTCATACGATCGCATGTATACGGTTAGTCGTAATTGTTGGCAAAGGTTAATTTATGCACTTAATGTTCGATATTTAGATCCGAGAACCATTATTACAATTGCACTTGGTCGATCGTATATCTCAGTTGATTTCATTATAGCACGTTAATGAATGATGGTGTGGTTAAACATATGATATAGTGTGATTATATATATCCTCTTAAATTACTCGACGTACGATAAGATATAAGTCTGAAAAAGAAAAGCAAGTAACAAGCATCGATGGACAAAAGAAACTTTTCCATTTAAGAAAATTACAAGGACAAGGGACGACCATAGGCGGCCGACCCCTAGTAGTAAATTCAAAAGAAACTAAGCTAAGAAGGAGGAACGTCAGATTGTTCCTTCACGACATCGGCTACTGTAGTCTCTGTTGCCGCTGCCTCTTCCCCGCCATCGCTCCCCTCCAATTCATCCTCTTCATTAAGTCCCCTTTCGGTCCCCACGGTGTCGACGTAAGTTTTGAGCTCCTCAGCGGCCGACACCATGGGATTCTTCCCATTCAGATGACGCCTCATCAAAGCTGCTCAGGCCGTGAAGCGAGAGAAGGCCTCGATTTGCTTATTCTCCTCCTTAAGGTCCTTGATGTCGCCCTCCAGCTCCTCGACCCTCTTCTTGAGGGACGCGACTTCGTCAGCAGAAGTAGCAGCAGCAGTGACGGCCTTGATCTTCTCGACCTCCAGTTTGGTCGACGACGCCTCAAGTTCAAAGAGACGATCCCTGAGCTTAATCTTCTCCCGATCCGAAATCTCTAATAGACTCCGAGCATCGGTGAGCTCAGTCTTGAGGCCCTCGACCTTCGCCTTCTCATCCCCGACCGCCTCCAGGGAGACCTTCTCCCTTTCAAGAGCCTCGTCGGCCCTTTTCTTGACGTCAGGGAAGGACGCCCTAAGACCTTCCATCTGAGCAAAGAAGCTCAGACAGGCTTGGAAAGCCTATACAACAGAAGAGAAAGAGTTAATAACAAGAAAAATGAGTAACAAAGAAAATAGAAAATGAGGAAGACTTACCATAAAAGAAAGACCAGCGGCGTGTGCCCCAGTGTCCTCAACCCGAGACTCCTTGTATCGTTCATAGAAGGTCGGGAGGAGGAATTTCCCCAGGTGTGGAAAAATGACGTCCCTCTCAAGGACGTCATTAACCATGAAGTCAGATGGGAGAGTGACTTTAAACGTCATTTCTCCCACTTTCTCCTTGTTCTTTTCCTCACTCTTGGAAGAGGAAGAAGGTGCAAAGAAGGGCTTATTAATGCCCGACACCCCCGATGTTGGGGCGTCCTTCGTCACCTGGGTCGAGCCTCCGAGCTCGACCCCAGCAACGGTTCCCTTCGATGGTGTCGTCCCTGCAAGGGACGACAGAGTAGCATCACTCGTCTTCTTGGGCGAGGCCCGAGGTTTGCCTCGGACGCGTCTTGTGTCTACCCCCGCAGGAGGGGCATATCTCTTCTTTGTTTTTTCCATGCCTTGCCGGGCAATCTCCAGTTGCTCGGCCATGCTAGGGGCGGACGATTTTGCGGCTGCGTCCCCTGGATAAAATAAGCAAGTTAGAAAAGAAATGACATACGATACAAAAATGAAAAACATTGTCGAACGACATACCAGACATCTTGCCTTCTTTCTCTTCTCTCCTCTCGTCTTCCTCTTCTTTCCTCTCTTCTTCTCGACAAGAACCCTCGACGAACGTCGCTTCGTTTACAAAAAAGACTTCGTTCTCTTCGTCGTTCGACCGAGCAAGAAACGAACGATCAATGATAATTCTTTCCAAGATTCTATGAATCTTGTCGTGGGAATCCCTATTTGACTTCACCTTAGTGAAGTCGATTGCTGTCAAACAGAAAGGGAAACCATCAGAATAGATATTATAAAAAATAAATAAACGCATGACAAAGCGGTAAACCTACCCGATTCATTCCATCCGGACGACAACCATTGGATGTCCTCGTCGTTCACAGACGCCACTTGGATGAAAACGTACAGGCGTTTCCAACCACGGTCGTTCACCGCAGTATTATGCACCAGTACATTATCTCCCTTCGTTCGAGGGAATAGACTATACCGGTGATAGTTATCCGCCCGAACGCTGTAAGCAGTCAGGAGGTCGTTCAAATTGAACGGAACCTCCCAATCGGCCGTAAGACGCTCGATAACCTGGACAATTCGCCAGAATTGAGCCATTAACTGTCCAGGCGTCAAGTCGAATGCATACAAAAACGCCCTGACCAAAGGACTAAATGGCCAAGTAAATCCTATCTTCAAGGGATATTCGTACAGAACGCAATACCCCTTCGGAACCTCGTCTGGCCTTAAGTCTTCCGGCGTCATCAGATTGATTTCATCTGGAATCCTGGCCAAGTTTTTTAAATAATCTAAGTGTTCATCTTCCCTATACGCACTCACTGGTTCGGTCGACATCCGAAAGTCTGGGATATTTAGGGTCACATGCCAGTAACTAAGGATATCCCAAGCTCTCCTAGGCTTTCTAGCTATGGACTTCTTACGCATATAATCGACACAGAGGGAAAACGGGAAGTCGTACCTTAAATAGAACTCTAAACCTCTAACTTAGAAACGGAAAGGATTCTGATCGCTCGGAAAATGTATCTCGCCGGAGGTATATGATCTCTAAAAAAGGTAAGCGTAAAAAAAGGACAATCCCTATTTATACTAAAAATCGGGAAATGAATCGCCAAAAATCGAATCGCCAATCGCCAATTGACACGTGTCGTCCGTGTCAGGCAACCTTTTCGAATACACCCCTCGAATGCATGACACCTGTCCAATATTAGCTCTCTAACCGTTTATTTTGCAGGAAATGATGTCATTGTTCAGTTGGAAACAAACCGATTCGGTTCCATGTGAACTACCCGCGTTTTTTTTCGACACGTGTCCTGATTTTAAAATTTAAATTTCAAAAAGTTGTCACTTGAATTTTAAATTTGGGGGCAAACTGTTTGGGTAGAAATTCCAACAGTCTATCGTCGTACGACCAGCGATAACCGACGTCCTTCCTTTGGGTGACCTCGACTAAACGAATAATAAACCCGTCTGATGAATTCTGTCGTACGACCTAATTTCAGTTACTAACCTACGACATACGTTATATCATGTTTAATGCAGGATTCAAAGACATTTATGACCAAAGATTATAACGGAAACCATCATCAATAACAACAGACATAACAGACGCTATCATCAATATCAAACGGTCATACGCATTCAAGACGTGTCAACGGAAAAATAGATTATAAATATGAAGATAGAACTTCACATTGAGTGGATCTGATTCTCAGACTTTACAAACTCACGAATTACATTCTCAATCTCGCTCGATCTCTCTCGAAGTTCATAAAGCCTACTATCGTTTGTTGCACGACGCACGACCGAAGTTAAATTACACACGACGCACAACCGACTTTAATTTATTGTATTGTTTTACAGAGCATTACACTTGTAACACTTGTTATAAAGGACGACGTCCTTGATTGACGTCCATAGTGCACGACGACTCACACTCGTCCGCGGTTTTTACCCATTTCAGGGGTTTTTCGCGTCACCAATTCTCTCGTCTCATTTACTTTATTTTTATTATAATCGTACGATTATCGGTGTTACTTTCTTTGGTTGGATCAAGCTTCATGTTACCTTAAATTTTCCTTGGGAGATTTTTGGCATAAACAGTATTCTATCTTACAATCATAATCGGTTAGTAATTCCATCCACCTCCGCTGACGCATATTCAGTTTCTTCTGGTCGAACAATTGACAAAGGCTTTTGTGATCCGTGAAGATCTGACATTGCGTTCCATACAGGTAGTGCCTCCAAATCTTCAGCGCAAAAACCACGGCGGCCAGCACTAAATCGTGAGTAGGGTATCGCGATTCATGATCCTTCAACTGGCGTGATGCGTAAGCAATTACCTTTCCCCACTGCATAAGGACACATCCCAAACGTAATCTAGACGCATTGCTATATACTACGAACTCTTCCGTACCGTCCGGCAGGGCCAAGATTGTCTTTGGAAGGCCTCCCTCTGAGCTTCCCTCTATACGAACTTTACATTCTTTTTCGTCAACGAAGTTAGCAGAATGGCTATTCGAGAGAAATCTTTTATAAACTTCCGATAATACCCTGCTAGTCCTAAGAAACTTCGGACTTCTGACGGATTCTTTGGCGCCTCCCAGTGGCGTATTGCCTCCACTTTCGCCGGGTCTACTTTGATTCTGTCTTGTGCCACGACATGCCCAAGGAACTGCACTTCTCGCAACCAAAATTCGCACTTCGAGAATTTTGCGTAAAATCTCTCTCTTCTCAATAACTCCAAAACTGTTCGCAAATGCTTCTCATGATCCTCCTCGGTCTTCGAGTACACAAGAATATCGTCGATAAACACGATCACAAACTTGTCTAAGTAAGGTTGACACACCCTGTTCATCATATCCATGAAAGCTGCAGGAGCGTTAGTCAACCCAAATGGCATTACGAGGAACTCGTAATGTCCATATCTGGTACGAAAGGCTGTTTTTGGAATATCTTATTCCTTCATCTTGAGTTGATGATATCCCGACCTTAAGTCGATCTTGGAGAAGAAACTTTCTCCCTGAAGTTGATCGAATAAGTCGTCTATTCGAGGAATCGGGTACTTGTTCTTGATTGTCAGCTTATTAAGCTCCCTGTAATCTATGCACATCCGCATAGATCCATCCTTCTTTTTCACGAAAAGGACCGGCGCTCCCCACGGTGAAGTGCTAGGTCTGATAAATCCTTTGTCCAACAATTCTTGCAATTGCGACATCATTTCTTTCATCTAGGAGGGTTCTAATCTGTACGGTGCATGCGCTATTGGAGCGGCACCAGGCACCAGATCAATCCGAAATTCGACTTGTCGATCTGGAGGTAGATCTGTCAAATCCTCCTGGAATACTTCCGGGTACTCGCTCACTACCCATACTTCCTCCATTCTACCCTTCTCTTTCTTAGCATCTACTACATACGCTAACAAAACCCCTACTCCCTTTTCTCAAACTCTTATTCGCTTTGATAAGGGAAATCAAAATGGACTTCTTTTCACGTTTATCCCCATAGATCACTACCACCCCTTTTTCCGGTAAAACCATACGGATCATCTTCTTATTACAAACAATACTAGCCTCATTTCTAGCCAACCAATCCATCTCCAGAACCACGTCGAACTCCCTCATCGACATAGGGTATAGTACCACTAGTACTAAACTCCCTTCTATGTCTATCACACATCCCTCAAACACCTCCCTAATCGACACCTGATTAGCATCAGTGGTTTCTACATCAAACACCCGCCCTAAACGTTTAGGCTTTAATCCCAAACATCGAGCAAACGCGGGGGATATAAAAGAGCAAGTCGCTCCTGAGTCAAACAATACTCTAGCACAAGTAGAGTTTACCAGAAACGTACCTACGACTACATCCGGAATCTCCTCCACCTCCATTGCCGTCATATTAAAGGCCCTCCCTTTAGGACGAGCCGACTCCCACTTCTTTTCTTCCTTTTTTCCTCCCCCACGCTCCCCAGTCTGAACTGGTCCACCCCGCTTGACCCACAGGCAATCTGACCGAAGATGATCTGGCGATTCACACTGGTAACAACTTTTCTTGTTCGGACAAACCTAGACATATGCCCTGGCATTCCACACTGAAAACACGATCTTTTTCCCGAACCACAATCTCCCCGATGAACCCGATGACATTTCCTACACGACTTCTCCCCAAACCCTCGACCCCCTCTCGGCTCTATTATGGAATTCTTTCCCTTTCTCAGATCTGGCTCGTCCCACTTTCTCTTGTCGCCGACTCTATCTATTATCTGGCGGTTCTTCTCTTTCTCTGTCATTTCGGCCACATGCACGGCAGCCTAAAAGGTCGCTGGTTCCCTTGCAGAAACCCACTCACGCAAATTGCTCTTCAGTCCGAAAATAAAACGTTCCACTCTGCTCTCCTTGTCAGGCAAGTATGACCCGGCAAAACGAGACTTTTCGATAAACTTTGTAGTGTACTCCCTTACCGACATGTCTTTTTGTTCCAAATCCAGAAATTCCTCTTGTAGCTTCTTCACTGCCGCCAGAGGGCAGAATTGTGCCTTGAATTTTCCCACAAACGTCTCCCATGACATACCTTCTGCTGCGGCCACCCCTAATCCCCCTGTTTCAGCATCCCAACACAAAGTGGCTTCAGACCTCAGCATGGATAAAGCATATGTCACCTTGTCTTCCTCAGCGCATTTGCTGGTAGCAAATACCAGTTCCATCTCTTTGACCCATTTCATCACCAGGACTGGGTCACACTCCCCTTTGTACGTAGGAGGTTTGCAGGCCGCAAACTCCTTGTAACTACACCCCTTAGATGGCACTCCGGTTGCCGTCACATTCATTGATGAAGTGCTACCCCCCACTTCTGTTACTAGCGGACTTGACAGCTCAGTCATTTCCCTGCTCTCGCTCTTATCCTTGCTTCTCGAAGCTGATTTCTCCTGATGAGCCAACAACGCTTGTAGAGTCTCTTGAAGCTTTCCCATTTCTGTGACAAACGTTTCATGAGTCACAAAGGCTTGGTTCCTACCCCGACCACGAGCCCTTGCAGCTCCCTGCCCTCTCACAGTCGCTGACCTCTCCTGGTGCGATGTTTCCCTCTCCCCGAGAACCTCCGCGCTTCTCGCCCTGGGAGTAGTTCGGGTGTTAGCTTCTGTTAGACTTAAATTGTATTCAAGATTAAATGAGGGTCTTTGTTGTAATAGTGTTTGTGTGTGTAACCAATGTGTGCAACTATGTGTTCTACTCTCTCAATCACCACTACCTTTTCACCTTCACTTTCACACACTTACTTACTTGCACTCTCTATGTCACACCTAACATCTAACACAAAGACTTGCTTATATATAGGTCAACATGACCAAGCAAGGTCAAACCTTCTAGAAACAATTACACCTCACACACAAACACTATTACAACAAAGACCCTCATTTAATCTTGAATACAATTTAAGTCTAACAATCTCCCCCTTTGGATTCAAGATTAAAATTTTTTTTGGCAATAATCTTCAGGTCTTCTTATCTTCAGAATTGATCTTTAGCTTTGAATCTTTTCCGGCTTTGACAACTTGAAAACTCTTTACACTTCTTCAAACTTGTCTCTTCCTTTGAATTAGCTTTTAACACAACTCAGAATAAACATCCATTCTTTCAAACTCTGACTTTCTTCCACTTTATCTTTGACAAGCTTTCTTTATCCTTTGACTTTAATCATCTGAAAACTTTATCTCTTCTGAAATCTTTAAAACTTCAATCTGATCTTGAACTTTGATTATTCTCCCCCTTTTTAATGATTTGTAAGAATCAAAATCATTAAAACACTTCAAGGTCAGATCCGTCATTGAATGAACTTCCCACCATCTGATAAGCACATTCTTCATTTGAACTTTTATCTCCCCCTTATGATAATAGACAATCTCCCCCATATAGGAAAATTATAAATCTCCAAAACATGATGTGATAGAATCTGTCATCTGATCTGAAAGAGCCGTTGAACCATGAATGTATTCATCTGAATCTTTTCAAATTCAAACGAAATAAGATTGGTAACCCTGAATCAACATATGAAACAGTTAGAAATGCCTGTCAGTAACACGAAGTTACTGTGTACAACGAATGTACAATGTAAGGAGCTAGTTTGATGTTGACTCCCCAGGACTTCCATTCAATCATTGAAAAACACAAGGTAATTCTATGAATGTTCTGACAGAAAAACATATTCTCTGTGTGCTCGTGTTTGTGTTTTGAAAGAATTAACACAAATGATTGTGTTTCATAATAAGGCTCAAAGTATGTAAATCACTGAGACAGCAATGATTATACATGGACTCAAAGTGCATGAGAAAGGGTCGAAGGTGGGGCAACTTTCCTTCTTTTTCAATATCAGCATCTTCCAAGTGAAGATCCGATAGATTATGTGTTGCGTCCCCAGAAAATGTGAAACATTCTCTTTTTGAGAAAAGAATGAGTAGCTAGTGGGGTTGTATGCAAGACATGGCATGGGCTATTTGCCTATTTCAATGATGGTCACTAAAGAAATGTGAACCAATCAGTAATGTGGCTGCCCGGCTCAGAAAGATGTTTGGTGCAGAGTTCTAATATTCTTTTAACTTTGTTCTCTCACCCTCTTTCTTTTTTAAACATATAAGCTCACATATAACCAATCTCTCATTTCCATTTTACCACAACGCACTCCCACACTCAATTCTTTTAGACCCCTCTCCCCTCAATCACTCAAAGGATTTCTTCCAGGGTAGGAAACACTGGTTATTGTGAATCCATGGAAGATCTAATAAGCAATCACACTGAATCCCATGTTCCTAAAAAGTACATGTTGTTCAATGATTTTCTTGACATGTAAAGCACAAGAAATCATATGTCAGTGTATGTATGCTCATTCAAAATTAGGAATGAAATTTGAGCATTTTAAACATTTAAGATATCTCAAAACTTTATATGAATGAAAAGAATAGAAATGTTTTGAGAATCTGGCAATGATTAAGATCAGATCAAATTATCATGAAGAAAAAATATGTGGGAATGCAAAGACGTAAGTTGTTTATATGAACAATATATAAACATATTATCAATGAAAGCACATTAAAAGTGAAATGACTTTTGATTCAAACAACTATGAATACCAACCGACGGGAGTATTACCATAGAAAGATATAACATTTGATACATGGTAATAAAAAAGTCAATTTGAAAATACTGAACCAGTGTGTATAAGAATACTTGACAAATTATATAGAAAAGAAAATACACAAGTATTATTCTTTAAAGAACACACGGCCAGATAAACAGTTAAGTATCCAAAAATCATTTAAAATTCACACTTCATAAATCAGAAAAACATGTTAAGATCGTGAAGTGGTTTGAACATTTTAAAATCATTTTTCACAGGTAAAAGTTGTTCTTCTTTCACAAGTGTTAGGGTATAAGGATTAGAAAATGTATACCTGTAGAACAGAATCCTTAACTCCCCTTGGAATGAATATAGCAATTAAAGTATCCTTGAATAGATATCCTCCCCCTTGATATCTGTAAAACGTCAATCTTTTTAGAAATATTATAACAGTTAAAGCAATGACAATTAATTTCTAAACTCCCTTTCAAACGAAAAAATTCCAGAAAAGATATAATTGTGAACGCATCCTTCAGAAGAAAACATTTGAATACGGGTTTTGAACTGAATTGTTTAAAAGCCATTGTCACATATAAGAACCTGCAAGAATTTTTTTTGGTAATCATTATAAAAATGATTCCGCTTTAGTCAGTCAGCATATGATGAAATATCCAAAATATATTGAAATAAAGCGCAAAAGTAGAAAACTCCCCCTAGAATCATGAAGTGGCGTTTAACATACCAAGTTTGCTAACTAAAAAGTTAAACCTCTTTTCATCCAACGGCTTGGTGAAAAGGTCGGCCAACTGGTAGTCTGTAGTCACAAAGTGCATCTCGATATCGCCCTTCTCGACATGATCCTTTATAAAATGATAACGCACGTCGATGTGTTTCGTCTTGGAGTGTTGCACTGGATTAGTTGTTATCGCAATCGCACTCTTTGAATCACAGTAAATAGGGACTCGTTGGTAAGTATACCAGAAATCTTTTAATTGTGTTTTCATCCAGAGGACTTGTGAACAGCAACTTGCGGCAGCGATGTATTCAGCCTCAGCGGTGGATGTAGAAACATAATTTTGTTTCTTAGAAGTCCAACTAACCAACTTATCACCTAAGAACTGACAAGAACCAGATGTGCTCTTTCTATCCAGTTTGCATCCTGCATGATCAGCATCAGTATAGGCAGTTAAATCAAAAGACGAACCCTTAAGATACCAAAGGCCTAACTCAGTAGAACCTTTAAGATACCTAAGAATCCGTTTTACAGCGACCAGGTGTGATTCCTTCGGATTAGCCTGATATCTAGCACAGAAACATGTAACAAACATAATATCCGGTCTACTCGCAGTTAAGTACAGCAGTGAACCAATCATGCTACGGTACACTTTTTGATCTACTGATTTGCCAGAAAGATCTGTATCTAAAAGTGTGCCCGTTGCCATCGGTGTTTTCATCACTGAACTGTCACTCATGTTAAATTTCTTTAAAATATCTCGAATATATTTTGATTGATTTATGAAAATGCTTTCGGGTAACTGTTTCACTTGAAGACCAAGGAAAAAATTCAGTTCGCCCATCATTGACATTTCAAAACGAGATTCCATGATTCTTGAAAAGTTTTTACAAAACTTTGGATTTGTAGAACCGAAAATTATGTCATCTACATAAATCTGGATTAGAATTATATCATCACCTTGCTTTTTCAGAAAGAGAGTAGTATCAATTGTACCTTTCTTGAATCCTGAAGCGAGTAAGAATTGAGTTAGAGTTTCATACCAAGCTCTTGGTGCCTATTTGAGTCCATACAAGGCTTTGTCTAAGACATAGACATGATCAGGGTTCTTTGGATCAACGAATCCTTCTGGTTGAGCAACATATACTTCTTCATGCAATATCCCATTTAAAAATGTTGATTTTACGTCCATTTGGAAGACCGTAAAATTTTTATGCGCTGCATAAGATAAGAAGATACATATCGTTTCCAGTCTTGCCACAGGAGCAAATGTTTCTTCATAATCAATCCCCTCCTGTTGACAATAACCCTTTGCAACAAGGCGAGCTTTGTTTCGAACTACAACTCCAGATTCATCTCTCTTATTTCTGAAAACCCACTTTGTTCCAATAACAGATTTTCCTTCTGGAAGTGGTATAAGTCGCCAAACTTTGTTCCTTTCAAATTGTAGAAGTTCATCTTGCATCGCCAGTATCCAATCTGGATCGCGCAAGGCTTCTGAAGCTTTCTTTGGCTCGATGGAACTTAAAAAACTTGAATATAAAAAAAAATTAGCTAATGCTGCACGCGTTTGTACACCCAACTGTGCATCACCAATGATATTATGAAGTGGGTGATCTCTTGTCCATTTCATTGTACTTGGAATCGTATGAATTTCAGCTTGAGTATTAACTTCCTCATATTCATCATATACTGCAGGTAAGTCTTTATCAACCCCAGATGTGCTCGGGACATCTTGTACAGCCTCTTCTGAAGTAAATATTTCCGGAGCAATAGAAGAATCACTCAGAATTTCTGTTGCAGAATTTGGATCTGCATGCACAAAATCAACATTAGTATCTTCAGAATGTATATGTTGAGATGTACCTGATGTGGTTGAAATTGTGACATTTTTAGAAGGTCCTGAAATATCTGCGATTATAATTGGAACCTCTGAAGTTGATGCGGATATGCTTGATTTTTGAAAATATGCACAAATATCCATAAAAGCATCAAAAAATAATAAATCTAATTCAGCTGAAATTTTACTTGAATTAGAAGACTTAGTCTGTTTGACTTCAGGTTCTATTCCATCTTGAATAGAAACTTTCTGCTTAAGCTTGAGTTCTGAACTGTTTTGCTCAGAAGTCAACGTTGATGATTCATCGAATGACACATTAATGCTCTCCATGATCGTCTTGGTTCGTCTATTGTAAATCCGATAGGCTTTAGATGTTAACGAATAACCAATGAAATAGCCTTTGTCAGCCTTCTTGTCAAATTTACCAAGATTGTCTCGATCATTGAGAATGTAACACCTGCAACCAAAAGTACGAAAAAATTTAATATTCGGTTTTCGATGATTAATAAGTTCATATGTTGTCTTTTTATGTCTTTTGATGACAATCGTGCGGTTTTGTGTGAAACACGCAGTGGCTACGACTTCAGCCCACAGAAACATTGGCAATTCGGAATAGGCTAACATTGTCCTTGCAGCTTCCACCAGTGTTCGATTCTTCCTTTCAACTACACCGTTTTGCTGAGGAGTGTAGGCAGTAGAAAAGTTGTGAGAGATCCCAACAGATATGAGATAACTCTGAAGCTTTTCATTCTTGAATTCCGTGCCATTGTCACTTCTCAAAGATATAAACGGCAATTGTAGTCGAACCTGGATCTTCTTTAAAAACTCAATGATCAGCTCTGCTGCATCTGATTTGTTCTTTAAAAATTCCAGCCAAGTATATCTGGAATACTCATCTATCATGACCAAAATATATTTCTTACCATTGATAGACTGAGTCCTCATCGGGCCGCAAAGGTCCATATGTATTAATTGAAGAGGTGTTGAGGATGAGAATTCTGTCTTTGCTGTATGAGATGTTCGCTTCATCTTTCCCATTTCACAAGCGGGACAAAGAGAATTCTTCTCAAACCTTAGTTCTGGTAGACCTTTGACAATACCTTGTCTCGCCAACTGATTAATAGCATCAAAGTTTTGATGAGACAGACGCTGATGCCAGATCCAACTTTCAGCTCTTGAAGCTTTTGCAATCAGACAAACATGTCTTGATGCAGAAAGTGTTGGAAAATTCACAGAATAAAGATTTGCATGTCGCTTAGCCTTAAAAACTGCACGACCATCTTTATCTTCAATGTAACAACATTTATCAGTAAACCGAACTTGAAATTTACTATCGCAGAATTGACTTGTACTGAAAAGATTATGATCAAGTCCTTCTACGTATAGTACTCTTTTGATCGTCACGGTGCCATTCGTTAAAGATCCGTGTCCTCGAATGAATCCAGTTACCTCAGAATTAGCATAACTTACAGTACCAGCAGGTTCCTCAACATAATTATCAAGTAGATGCTTAAATCCTGTCATATGGCGCGAGCATCCTGAATCGATGTACCACGTATGTGAGGCCTGCAAAAAGTAACAACTTATTTCTTTTTAGGTACCCATATCCAGATGGGTCCTTCCTTGTTAGCTTTTTTCAATTCATCAATATCATCTACCTTAGCCTTAATTCGCCACTCATAGCGAGGCTTAGGTACCCATTTCCATACCATTGTAACATTAAGCTCATGAAATGTTTTCTTTTTCGAAAAATTATCAATCTTAGCATGAAAAATTTTAGACTGATGAGTTAATGAATTTGAATCTGAACTGACATGAGATGTTTTTTCTGGCAACATTAGAGTTAGGATAGACGGAAGGAATGATAAATGCATTATCATGACAGTGTTTGCAGATAAAATTCTTACGTGCAAATGTCAAAAGCTTAGATTTATCCAATGAAGTACAATCATGCATACAATTTTGACATTTGGAAACGTTTGAATTTTTACACTTCAAACTACCAATATCACTGATTTTACATTTATTTATAGCAACTTTATTTTCCTTCACATTCTTCACCCTTTCTCCTTTACCATTTTGCATTTTTACATCTGAAACAGAAAACAGAATCTTGTTAGTGTTCTTTGAAGAAGATGATTTTGTCTTTGAATTACAAGATGTTTCTCCTTTTTCAAAAATACTCGGAGGATATTCAGGAGTAGAAATATAAACAACTGAAGATTTAGAATTAACAGTATCAATCTCTGGTTTAGAATGAACATTCCGATTTGGAGACTCAAACATATTTTTCTCTTTAAGATTTTGTTGAAACAAATCATCTCTTAAAATATTTAACTCTTTAGAGAGTTCTTTGTTGTCTTCAAAAGACTTATCAAGTTTGAATTTGAGATCAACATTCTCATCTTCTAACTCTTCAATCGTCTTTTGAAGATCTATGATTTGTTTCTCAAAATTAGATGCTTGATTCACCTCAGAGTTTGATTCCATCTTTTCTAAAATAGGAACAGGATCTGAAGCATTCATCATTTCTGTAAAAATCTCCTCAGTCATAATTTTTGAAAAATCAGAAGTAAGATTTTGATTCATGATATTTTCACTTTTTGATTCTTTTAAGACATTAAAAGTGAATGAATGAAATGAAGGAATTTGATTCTCAATATCAGTTTCTGAATCAGATTCATCAAACTGACACTGAGATTCAGTATTATTTTCTTCAACCTTGTGTGATTCTGTTGGTAAACAAGGAGAAAGTAGTGACGTAAATTCACTAAATTCTATTTTTCTTGTTTTGTAACTTTCATTTAAATATTTATAAGCAAAACCAACAGATTTGAAACTTGAAGTGGAATCAGCACAAGATGAAATGTCATCATCATTCACGATTTTACCTTTTACAAAAGTATCATGAATATCGGGTTTTGTAGGAGTAGAGCCCATTTTATCAAAATTATACAAATTTTCTGGTGCTCTTTTTAAAACATTATTTGGTTCAAAACCCAAACATGTTTTAACATTATAAAATCTGACATCTTGGAGGTTGTTTGTTAAAAGATTTAATGTTTGCTCAGTCTGTCCTCTTTTCAGATTTAAATCCTCCAGTTGCTTGATTTTACAATATGCCTCGTTTCTTTCTTGGAAACACGCTTCAAATTTTAGTTGAAAATCACCTTTTTCAGCATTTAAGTTTAAAAGATCTTTTTCAAGCTCAGATATCTTTGAATTTAAAACATCTTTGTCCTTTTTCAAACAATCTTTTTCAGATTCTTTTTCCTTAACTACATCTTTCAACATTGAATTTTCATCACGAAAATTTAACATTGTTTGTCTTTCATGACTAAGTTTGCCTTTTAAAGTTTTAAATTCTTCTTTCATGAACTTAACTTGAGCCTTTAAGGATTGAATACGTACCTCGGAACCACAGTCGGAATGATCAGAAGATGATCCAATGTCTTCATCTACTTTGGCCATCATATACACTTGAGTAAAGTGTGCAGATTCATCATCAGAACTTTTATAGAACCAATTCTCTTCTTCTGCCATTAAGTTCTGACCATCTTCCACTTTCTTTGCTATCAGTGATTTCCGAGTATAGTATTCTAAATTCTTTATCCGCTTCTGTTTGCAGTCTTTGGAAAAATGACCTGGTTTTCCACAATTATAGCATCTTCCATATTTCGGCTCAGTCTCTTCTTTCTTTCCTTCTCTCTTCTCTTCTCGTTTCTCTTCTCTTTTCTCGCCGCTTTTCTCATACTTCTTTTCAGATCTCGGTTTGTACTTATCTTTCTTGTAACTGTCATACTTCGGCTTGGAGTATTTTTTCTTTCCAAAGCTTTTAAACTGCTTTGTGAGAAGAGCCAGATTTTCAGCAAATCTTTGCATATCCTCATCTGAATGTTCTTCACTTTCAGTAGAAGATTTATCAGTGCTTGAATCAGAAACTTCAGTGAGGAGAGCTCTGGATTTCTTTGACTTTGTCTTGTAGGAAGAATTGGACTTGAAACTTGACCCTTTCTTACGCTCAGACATTAAAGCTAAAGAATCTTTGACCATCTTCTTTTCAGCACTCAACTGCTTTACTTCATCCTCATGCTGAGATAAAGTTGTGAAGATATCATTGACGTCTTCTTGTGCCATGTCCTTAGTCATCTGAATGTTAATAGCGAAGCTTTTCCATTCTGGGTTCAAGTTCTTGATGAACTTATAATTGATCTCCGATTCTGTCTTGTTCATCCCATTTCTCCTAAGATCATTCAATATGATATTGAATCGATTGTATGTATCCAACAAAGTCTCTCCTTCTTTCGCATGAAAACCTTCATATGCATTGATACTCTGATTCAGCTTTGTCTGAATTGACTTCTTTGATCCTTGAAATTGTTTCTCCAATTCATCCCACAATTCTTTTGCAGATTCCCTACTATCTACACGATTGTAGATATCATTAGGGATTACCATTCTATCTTGATGTAATACTTGTGATTAATAAACAATAATGTTTGTGTAGATTTGTATGTGTTTTATGCTAGTAATTCTTGGGCCACAGCTCCTCCCCGATTTCCAGCATTATTTCCCTCCTTTTGGGTCATAGCCTTTCGGGTAGTCCTCGTCGTACCACGCCCTCGACCCCGTCCCCGTCCCCGTCCCCGAGTTGTCGGCCTCCCAGAAGGACCTCTCGGTATCTCAGTTCGAACCTCATCTGCTGGCACATTCCCCTCGACCGACACTACCCTACTTCATAAAGCTCGATCCGCCATAACGACAACCGAAACAACACAAAGGTATACTTAAAATTGGCAGTCCTATATGCAACAAGATTCCATAGATACGCACATGTACCTGTAAATTTGCAATTACATTGGCCAGTTATAATCCCAAATCTACCTTATATGTTAGTCCCTATCATTCGTTACATATTCTCCTAACGCGACAATCCTACGACATCCTATTTCTCGGTTGTGTCCCACTTACAGTTTAAGTTTAGTTCCAACAAGGCCACCTAAATCGCTTAAACCTGGCTCTGATACCAAATGAAATAACCCAAAATTTAACATAACAAATAAATAAGATCAAACTCCCAAACAATCGGGTCCCAATACAAAAATTCATCAGAAAGGATGTACGTCAACGAACAATAAATCTATTACAACAGAGAAACTAATATTAAAGCTATAACTACGCCGCTACTAAGGCTCGCTCCATAACGTTCTGCTCCTAAAGCTTCTCCATGCCTTTAGAAGATCCAGGCGCAACCCTATTACCTGAAATGGGTTTTGGTAAAAAAAATGGAAACGAGGATTAGACCGGAAGGTCTAGTGAATTTCCAACCTCGCTATTTTATACAACATAAAACACATTTAAAATCTCTAATTAGATTCAAAAATTTCCTGTCACAATAAGTGACTAGTTCCACACCGGAAACTACGTCAAGAACCTGGACTACTCGTCCTCGGGGCCTCCCCAGTAGATCCCCGTACGGCCCCCTCGTCGATGTCGTTACCGTGTGTAAGAAAACGAATTCCAAACACCCGGATTTCAACCATCCCCGATGATTGAAGATAAGCCATGGCAAACAGTTCATAAAACCACACCAATTCTCATGCAATCAATAGTAAGAAAGTACGCGTGCTTGACATTGAAATAAACTCAACTCATCACAGATTAAAATTATATCTGACAGAAAGCAGTAAACAAAATAAACATTATCGGTAAAACAATTTCCAGAGTTCAAAGAGTTTTAGAATAAGGGAACTCACCTGTTAACGGAAACTCGACACACAAACAACCACTAGTCACGAATATTGACTCCTACATTCCAAAGTGATACAGCTAGAGGTTAACATTATGGATAGAGCTTAAGGTGCCCCGATTTTAATTTGACAATCTGGATACTGTCTAATAAGGTTCCCCGGTCGAGAGACACCGGGCGACCCCGGTCATGACACACCGGGTGGCCTCGGTCACAACATACCGGGCGGACCCGGTCGCCACATATCGGGCGGACCCGGTCGCTATATACCGGTTGGACCCCGGTCTCCATACACCGGGCGGACCCCGGTCGCCATATACCGGGCGGTCCCCGGTTGAACCTAGGTCGACCGTACCGGGCGACACATAACATACGAAAACCCAACGACAATAAACAAATGCACACCCCTCGATTTCTCTCAACCCCAAACAGATTAACCTCTTCTAGATCATGGCTTTACCCTCACTAATCTCTCAATCCCAGTTAATCAAAATAACTCTTAACTATTCAATATGATTTAAGTTTATCGCCCCCAAAGAGAGTTTACACAGGGAAATAAAATCCAAGAATAAGTTTTCTAAACAGAATATTAAAGGTTTGATTTCTTACCTTGTTCAAGAAGAACCTCTCCTACCGCGCCTTGATTAACTTCCCTTATCAGATAGACAATTCTTCCTCTAGATTGGCGTCGATCGGCTTCTTCTTCGTTCGTTCTCCTGCGCCGCACAGAAACCCACACCAGGAAGAATCCCAAATGAATAGACTAGGGTTTTAACCCTTTTATGACAAATTTCAATATAGCCCTTCAACTTCCTTAATTTTCAGAATTACACCATTTTCTTATAAATTTCAAATAACCCCAAACAATTGACGAGTGTTACAGAAATCCGGGAGCTAAATGGTTAAGAGAAATCCAAAATCCAAAATCATTAAGAAGGAGACAAACATTTTTTACTAAACAAAAATTACCTTTTAACAATTCATATGTCAACTCTTAATAAAATTATTAAGAGGTGAATAAACCTCCCTCTAGTGCCCTACCATATAACCAAAAACATCGTTAACAGTTTGACACTTTTAAAATTAGCCATTTTTGTTACAATTACATGTAGAAATGTTTAGGCCTTGTAATTTTTTAAAATAACTATAGTAATCGATTTAATTATTTTATGATATTTTATGATATTATTTTAATACATTATTTTGTTGATTAGGAAATTATTTTAATATTTAAAAGATACTTTATTTATCAAATTATAAATATGTCTTTTTTACCATTAAACTGAAGTAAAAACTGTATTAAATCTAAAGAAATAAACTATATTTGGTATTTGTTTTATTTTGGTTATATTATCAATTACTAGCCAAATAAACCCTAGAAATCACGGAACGAGAGGATGCAGGTTAACAAAACCGACGGCCAAGACGTAGCGACGAATGCTATGCCACGGCGGACCGTCTCCGTTTCAGATTTTCCGGTGACGTGAGGAACAAGTTTGAGAACACTGATTTCCGATGAAGCAATGGGAATTAAGGTTTTTATAGGTTTGTGAATGTGTGTGGATGGAGCCCTAAATCGGACGGCTCACGGCTCTCATTAACTCATTACTATATTGCCTAATCGGCATGGGCTTTGTTTCTCATAATGGGTCAATGGGCAAATCAAGCCCATCTATCTTTTTTGTTTTTTGTCAACTAAACAAAAACCCTATTTCTTTTTTCTTTTGTTTTTAATTTATAGCTAAAAGTTTTTTTCTAATCCAAAACAATTGATCCACATATGCTTATATTTTTTAATATATTATTTCTCAGGTAACGAATTTACATTGGTTAATTACTAAATCACAAGGACTTTCCAGCTTTTGGAAAACTGTTACACCAAAAACTTTTAATAACAAATATATATATATATATATATATATATATATAGATAGATAGATAGATATATAGATAGATAGATATAGATATACTAGAAGCGTACTCGCGCAATGCAGCGAGATATATCACGATTTTAATGTTTTGTTTTATTTTTTATTTTTTTGTCGATTTACAGTACGATTTTGGATGGTTTTAAGAAAGTGATAATGTTTTTTTTATAAATTTGTTTAATTTAAACTTAATAATATAATTTTTTATATAAAAAAAGTATTTTGTTAGAATTCTATGATTATCTTATATATTTTAATGACATCTAGAAAAAAATAACCAATTATTACATATTTAATAATATAATTAAAAAAAATTATAGTAATATAATATATTAATTAATACTAATATATGGAAAGGTCTGCATAAAATGAAGTTTCTGCACATACCAAATTGGTGGGTGTTAGAAGTCTGCAGTAGAAATATGTATCTTGTGCTTTGATACTTGTAAATTAAGAGATATTTAAAATCTTGCATAAAATGATGGTACGTTGTATGCGATTGGGTTCAGTTTTCATATAGAAAGCCGCAATTGAAAACCAAAATCGCTTAACGGGCTGGCTCATAAGGCTTTAGCTAAGGCTCTTCAGGCCGTTCCTGACATTTTTTAGGCGTTGGGCGAGATGTAAAAATGACCCCTCGATAACTACGAATTTATTTTCAATATATTGTTTATATCATCAAAAATAACATTGAATTCAAGAAATACTAATAATTGATGTAAAATCGTTTTTCCTGGTATTTTAAGCGCAAGATCAATCAATAATTATTTTTAAATTAGTATTATCTACCATATCATTTTTACATAAAATGGTCAATTCGTTCCACCATCAAAGGCATGCCTTATGATATACCTTTAATATATAGATTGAAATCATTTGAGGTCACTATGTTGACCATTCAGAGTAACACTTTAAGTAAATCAAAATAAATCATTTGAATTTTCATATGTTACTTGATGTTGATGTTGATGTTGATGTTGATGTTGATGTTGATGTTAATGTTGATGTTGATGATTTTCATCACTATTTTAAACTTTTAGAGTTGAAACAAACATTTTAACAACAATCAATTTTTTTAATCAAAAGTCATGTTGGCTATAGTTTAAGAACTTATTATTTTTTTAGAAATAAGAGAGTACTTAAGATTCATGCACTTAATATTAGGTAATAAGGATTCAATAATTTTTGGGAAAAAAAAGAAAGAAAGATAGTTCTAGAATCATAAATATAGATATAAGTTGGGTCGTCTCATATAGTTGGTAATTGTTTTCAAAATGTAGGAGTTTTTTTAGTTAATAACAAGAAATCTACTATATTCTAGTACAAAAAAAAATTCATACGGATGGAATAATCAAAATAGTATATAGAAGATGAGTAATAGAGTATATATCAAGGTTTATAGGCAAAAAGTTTTAGATAAGTAGTGGATAAAAAAAAAACCTAGGGAAACAATAAGCAATATTATAAAATGAAAGACCAATTAACTTTATACAAATTTTATTGTCCAATATAATTAATTAATTCATGTTTGAGCCCTTAATATAATACTATAAAATATAATTGGGTTCTATTATGAAAAATGTATGCGATTGGGTTCAGTTTTCATATAGAAAGTCTCAAGTGGAAACCTAAATCGCTTAACGGGCTGACTGATAAGGCTTTATGTAACACCCTAAAAATTGGGGTAAAATAAAACTTAAAATTTCGGCAACATGATGCCTAAAAGTAAGGATTTAGAACCTGTAAATAAGAAGAACTAAAACCCCAAGACGTGGGTTAGTTTGTACAACCAAGAGTTGCGGTAAAATGAAACATGATACACAACAACCTAATTAATCTAGAACAATTTAATTAACTAGATTAAATGCGGGTGTTGCTATGTCAACAAAAACTCTCTTCTCTCAAAACCCCAAAATGCCCGAACCATGGGTGCTCCTAGGTGTGCTTTTGGCGGATCAAGGTGCCCTAGGCACACCGATAACTGAACCTGTGAGTCAAAGGACACATGTACAAGTGTTAGGTTGAAGCCAAGGAGAACTTATAAGATGTTCACATTTATCAAGGAGTACAAATAAAGCAAGTAAATGTTACCGATGCGCCTTTAGATTAAATTCGTGCCATCATCCCGTTTGGGATAAGCAATTAAAACCTGTACGAATCACCAGAGATAATCTCCAAATAACGGGGAAAACCCGTTCCATCTTGGGTGACGAGAACACGTGAGTGGAGTCACCCGCGATGTTCAATTGGATTTCACCACATATCCCGGTCCTTGTTCCCATGTCATGCAAGACATCACAATCCTCGGACCGTTTATGCCTCTAACGATTACTCCGTCGAGTTACGCTCCAAGGACTTACGGACATGGATGCCTACCCAAAGTAGACGAGTTACAACTCGAAGACTTACGTCACCTATTGCCTACTCGCTAAAGACCCAACGATCAACAATTGTATTTTATATAAGAACCATCTAATTCCTCGTGCACAAGGGATTAGACATAACCTCCACAACTAGATCATTTTCATATAGATAAATAACACATTTCATACGATGAACACATTTCATTCAAGAATACATTAAGACTTAGTTCATGCATATCTCTACTCCACTACTTGAGTGGTATCATAGTAACCACACTAGGTGATATGAACCCAATTGCTGATAAGAATAATTATTCACATTTTCCATATCCATAAATAATCATTTACCCTAACATTTATTTCATACATAGAAAGACCCTTACACATTAAATGATTCTCAACATGTTAAAACCTCCATACATGGTAAATACACAAAACCCTAGATTTAGTTTACTTGAATACTTTGAAGTGTTTCATATAAGCAAATAATAGTGCAAGTAAAATAGTTAAGGTTTAGGAGACTCACCAATAGGATTGTAGTGTAAAATCCTAAAATAGAGAAAACCCTAGGAATGAAGAGTGGATGGAAGGAGACTTGGATCCTTAGATTCTTTGATTAGTAATGCTTCTACAACCTTAGAACACTAATAATCACCAAACCTTAATGATTCAACAACCAAACATTAAATGAAGAGAGAAGGGGGAAGAAGTGTGTGAAAATCGCACCCTGAGTGTGTGTGGTCGGCCTCTAGACTGAAAATCCCAAAATGATGAACAAAACACTCAAAAATGGCATTAAATAGAAATAACCCGACCCCCTTCTCGCGCGACCTTGCCCTGGCGATTGTGCCAGGGGCACAATCGCGACATATGTACCGCGAGTGGTACACCCCGCACGACAATGCCCCAGGCGACAGTGCCAATGGCACAATCATGGGGCACAGTCTCCGGCCCCACCCCAGCTGCTATCCGATCCCGATGCGACGCAAAAACTTGACCCAATCAATACTAAAATCGCTAGATTAGTTTGGGAGCCTTTAATTATCAAACATAACTGATATTCAACCAACGAGGTCTAAAATTCGGGGTGTTACACTTTAGATAGGGCCCTTTAAACTTTCGGCCAATGAAATAACCTTCGTTTGGCTTTGTGGTTCTTAATTCTTTTAGCCTATGAGCCCACTTTAAATTTTATTTGCCAAATAACACCTTATGCGTACTGTTTGACAGTTATTGAATGATTAAGGCACCGTTTGTCAAACATAAACTAGCTTAAAAGACTTTTATTCAGAATGAAATTAGGGAGCTAAATGGTTAAGAGAAATCCAAAATCCAAAATCATTAAGGAGGCAGACTTTTTTACTAAACAAAAATCATCTTTTAACAATTCAGATGTCAACTCTTAATAAAACTATTAAGAGGTGAATAAACCTCCCTCTAGTCTCCTACCATATAACCAAAAACATCGTTAACAGATTGACACTTTTAAAATTAGCAATTTTTGTTACAATTATATGTAGAAATGTTTAGGCCTTGTAATTTTTTAAAATAACTATAGTACTCGATTTAATTATTTTATGATATTATTTTGTTGATTAAGAAATTATTTTAATATTTAAAAGATACTTTATTTATCAAATTATAAATATGTTATTTTTACCATTAAACTAAAGTAAAAACTGTATTATATCTAAAGAAATAAACTATATTTGGTATTTGTTTTATTTTGGTTATATTATCAATTACTAGCCAAATAAACCCTAGAAATCACGGAACGAGAGGATGCTGGTTAACAAAATCGATGGCCAAGACGTTGCGACGAATGCTATGCCACGACGGACCGTCTCTGTTTCAGATTTTCCGGTGACGTGAGGAACAAGTTTGAGAACACTGATTTCCGGTGAAGCAATGGGATTTATGGTTTTTATAGGTTTGTGAATGTGTGTGGATGGAGCCCTAAATCGGATGGCTCACGGTTCACGGCTCACGACTCTAATTAACTAATTACTATATTGCCTAATCGGCATGGGCTTTGTTTCTCATAATGGGTCAATGGGCTAATCAAGCCCATCTATCTTTTTTGTTTTTTGTCAACTAAACAAAAACCCTATTTCTTTTTTCTTTTGTTTTTAATGTATAATTAAAAGTTTTTTT
Source organism: Arctium minus (assembly GCA_954870635.1). Taxonomy (NCBI): domain Eukaryota; kingdom Viridiplantae; phylum Streptophyta; class Magnoliopsida; order Asterales; family Asteraceae; genus Arctium; species Arctium minus. The sequence continues at coordinate 153,556,425 of OX941081.1, forward strand.
CTAATCCAAAATAACTGATCCACATATCCTTATATTTTATAATATATTATTTCTCAGGTAACGAATTTACATTGGTTATTTACTAAATCACAAGGACTTCCAAGCTTTTGGAAAACCCTGTTACACCCAAAACTTTTAATAACAAATATACATACATATATATATATATACATATATAGAGGGTTGGGTTCACGTGAAACCAACATGTTTTCGTGAGACCCGTGAGACCACAAATTTACTCTTGAAACTTCACAGCAAAATGTTGTGAAGGTAAAAAAATCCAAACCTTAACAGTTTTTTGTTGTGTTTTGCTGTGAAGTTTCAAGTGTAAAATCGTGGTCTCACGAAAACATGCTGGTCTCACGTGATCCCAAGTCTATATATATATATATATATATATATATATATATATATATATATATATATATATATATATATATACATACTAGAAGCGTACTCGCGCAATGCAACGAGATATATCACTATTTTAATGTTTCATTTTATTTTTTGTTTTTTTGTCGATTTACAGTACGATTTTGGATGGTTTTAAGAAAGTGATAATGTTTTTTTTATAAATTTGTTTAATTTAAACTTAATAATATAATGTTTTTTATATAAAAAAAGTATTTTGTTAAAATTCTATGATTATCTTATATATTTTAATGACATCTAGAAAAAATAACCAATTATTACATATTTAATAATATAATTAAAACAAATTTATAGTAATATAATATAATAATTAATACTGATACATGGAAATGTCTGCATAAAAGGAAGGTTCTGCACATACCAAATTGGTGGATGTTAGAAGCCTGCAGTAATAATATGTATCTTGTGCTTTGATACTTGTAAATTAAGAGACTTTTAAAATCTTGCATAAAATGATGGTACCTTGTATGCGATTGGGTTCAATTTTCATATAGAAAGCCGCAAGCAAAAACCTATATCGCTTAACGGGCTGGCTGATAAGGCTTTAGCTAGGCTCTTAAGGCCCGTTCCTGATATTTTTTAGGCCATGGGCGAGATGTAAAAATGGGCCCTCGATAACTACGAATTTATTTTCAATATATTGTTTATATCATAAAAAATAACATTGAATTCAAGAAATATTAATAATTTATGTAAAATCGTTTTTCCTGGTATTTCAAGCGCAAGATCAATCAATAATTATTTTTAAATTGGTATTATCTACCATATCATTTTTACATAAAATAGTCAATCCGTTCCACCATCAAAGGCATACCTTATGATATACCTTTAATATATAGATTGAAATCATTTGAGGTCACTATGTTGACCATTCGGAGTAACAATTTAAGTAAAAATCAAAATAAATCATTTGATTTGTCACATGTTACCTGATGTTGATGTTGATGTTGATGTTGATGTTGATGTTGATGTTGATGTTGATGTTGATGTTGATGTTGATGTTGATGGTTTTCATCACCATTTTAAACTTTTAGAGTTGAAACAAATATTTTAAGAATCATCAATCTTTTAATCAAAAGTCATGTTGGCTATAGTTTAAGATCTTATTATTGTTTTAGAAATAAAAGAGTACTTAAGATTAATGCACTTAATATTAGGTAATAAGGATTCAATAATTTTTGGGAGAAAAAAAAAGAAAGAAAGATAGTTCTGAAATCATAAATATAGATATAAGTTGGGTCGTATCATATAGTTGATAAGTGTTTTCAAAATGTAGGAGTTTTTTTAGTTAATAACAAGAAATCTACTATATTCTAATACAAAAAAAAATTCAGGCAGATGGAATAATCAAAATAGTATATAGAAGATGAGTAATAGAGTATATATCAAGGTTTCTAGGCAAAAAGTTTTTAGATAAGTAGTGGATAAAAAAAAACTTAGGAAACAATAAGCAATATTATAAAATGAAAGACCAATTAACTTTTTACAAATTTTATTGTCCAATATAATTAATTAATATATGTTTGAGCCCTTAATATAATACTAACAAATATAATTGGGTTCTATTATGAAAAATGTATGTGATTGGGTTCAATTTTCATATAGAAAGCCGCAAGTGAAAACCTAAATCGCTTAACGGGCTGACTGATAAGTCTTTAGGTAGGGCTCTTTAAACTTTCGACCAAAGAAATAACCTTCGTTTGGCTTTGTGGTTCTTAATTATTTTATCCTATGAGCCCACTTAAAATTTTATTTGCCAAATAACACCTTATGCGTACTGTTTGACAGTTATTGGATGATTAAGGCACCGTTTGTCAAACATAAACTAGCTTAAAAGACTTTTATTCAGAATGAAATTAGGGAGCTAAATGGAGGCAGACTTTTTTTACTAAACAAAAATCATCTTTTAACAATTCAGATGCCAACTCTTAATAAAACTATTAAGAGGTGAATAAACCTCCCTCTAGTCTCCTACTACATAACGAAAAACATCGTTAACAGTTTGGCACTTTTAAAATTAGCATTTTTTGTTATAATTACATGTAGAAATGTTTAGGCCTTGTAATTTTTTAAAATAACTATAGTAATCGATTTAATTATTTTATGATACTATTTTAATACATTATTTTGTTGATTAAAAATTATTTTAATATTTAAAAGATACTTTATTTATCAAATTATAAATATGTCTTTTTTAGCATTAAACTGAAGTAAAAACTGTATTAAATCTAAAGAAATGAACTATATTTGGTATTTGTTTTATTTTGGTTATATTATCAATTACTAGCCAAATAAACCCTAGAAATCACGGAACGAGAGGATGCTGGTTAACAAAACCAAAGGCCAAGACGTAGCGACGAATGCTATGCCACGGCGGACCGTCTTCGTTTGAGAATTTTCGGTGACGTGAGGAACAAGTTTGAGAACACTAATTTCCGGTGAAGCAATGGGAATCAGGGTTTTTATAGGCACAAGGTACCATATTATAAAGTAGAGATAAAAAACTCTTAAATACAAATTATTAGGCACAAGGTACCATCATTTTATGCAAGATTTTAAAAATATCTTAATTTGCAAGTATCAAAGCACAAGATACATATTACTACTGCAGGCTTCTAACATCCACCAATTTGGTATGTGCAAGGTCTTTCTTTTATACATATATTTTCATGTATCACTATTAATTAATATATTATATTACTATAAATTTATTTTAATTATATTATTAGATATGTAATTGGTTATTTTTTTCTAGATGTCATTAAAATAATAAGATAATCATTAAATTTTAACAAAATTTATAAAAAAAACATTATCACTTTCTCAAAACCATCCAAAATCGTACTGTAAACCGACAAAAAATAAAAAATAAAATTAAACATTAAAATCGTGATGTATCTCGCTAAATTGCGCGAGTACCCTTCGAGTAATAATTAATGTAAGCATTTTTCAGCTAAGATAAATTCCATATATATATGGAGAGAGAGAGAGAGTCGAGTTCAAACGAGAACAATACCGATTTAAAATAACACAAGAACTAATAAAATCATTAGTGATTTTACATTAACACACGAAAAAGGGACTTTGGCAGCGACTTCAGGTCTGCGTGACTTTTTTTGCACATTAATGTAAAATCACTAATGATTTTGTTAGTTCTCCTGTTCTTTTAAATATTTATTGTTCTCGTTTGATCCTCCCTCTCTCTCTATATATATATATGGGCCTAATTAAATGAGAACTCGTTTATTTGTGATAACCATAAGATCCAATATGAGTCATTTAAACTATTAAATTAATTTTGTTATTTAATTAATAGTTAAAGGGTGTTTTAGTAATTTAAATATAGTTTTTAGCAGTTATCAATATTTCATCTTTTATCAGCTATCAATTCAGGATTCGGTGTCCTTAATTATCTCAACAAAATTGATTTTTGATATTATCAATTACTGTATTCTTTTTATGAAGATTTGGAATGAGTTTTTCATTATAATCTATAATATTATTTATGATCTGATTAGCAACCGGAAAGAAAATGTTCTGGTTTGAAGTTTTTTGACAGAGACAATACAGAAGGATGAATAAAGGGAAGAATCCTTTTGATGAAACAATGTCAAATTAGTTTTGATGAAGCATTAGAGACTGATATAAATATTAAGATATGGGAGAATCCATACGATCTTGATAATGGTCTTTCACCATATCACCCTATGGAAAACACTGTAAATGAAGTTCATGAAACAAGAATTGGTTTTTTGAAGGACGATGTGTCAAATGGTAACGATGAGCCAACATGTTATTTACCATATACGGTTATGCAAGATACAAATTTGCAGTATGAGGAAAGAAGATGTATGTTTTTTCATGTTTTGGGTACTGAGTTTTGTCATTGAATCAATATTTTGAATCACAGTGTGTTACATGTGATAAAGTGTGGTACATATTATAATTCGAAATGTACCACAATAAATACATGTATGCAGTGTGTAAGTGAAGTGATTCTTATACGATATGCTTTGTGTTCACGTGATTTTGTATGAGTTTGATTGTTATACGGTGATACATTTTAGACTCATAAAGGGTTTTTGGATGCTTGCACAATATATCATAGGTACTCAATGTTACGCCTAAAAAGGAAATCATACAATTTGTACATGGAAATGAAGATCACTTGTGCATTTGTGTTGTGAATAGCACCTGCTGAAGTAGATAAAGGCAGGGGCGGAGCCACGTTAGCACCAGAAGGTGCAGACACCCCCGCACCCATTTTTTTATGTTTTAATTTATGGTCAGTTTTTAAAATGTTTAATGAGTTGGCCCCTTCTCACGCCAATAAAAATAAGCGCAATTTATGTAATCTAGTTTCTCCCACATTTCATATCGGCGCTTTCACAAAACCAAAGCAAAACAGAGTCACGACACGTTGACAGAGTGGGAGCTTGAACGTTAAACGATTGCTTAGTTACTTATATCAAAAATATGTTTTTACCAGTCTAGATAATGAAAATATCATAGATAAGTTCCAAAAAATGAAAACTCGTCGAGGTCACTGTTAAATCTGTAAAGGTCGAATATCATCAATATAAATATATAATATCGTTACTAGTTGTGAACCCGGGCAATGCGGCGGGGTTCGAAATGTAAACGATTTTGAAACTTTGGTGGTTTTTTAGAGGAGATTTTAAGACACTACAATGATACCATAAATCAAAAATTGTATTAACATGGTTAAAATGATTTGGTGGATGTTTCAAACATTGGATGGATTCGAAGAGGTTTAATTATCTATTGGTATTGATCATTACGAAAATTAATCGAATTAAACTGATTATTAAAAATTCAAACAATTGAATTGGATCAATTTTCACCTAACTCAATTAAACTGTCAACCAATTACACAACTATCATAACCGAATTTGCTACCAAGTGATACTAATTTGATAAAAAGCTTCTAATAATAGTTTGCCAAGTTGTCCATCTTTTAATTCCACATTAACATCATCAAAAATCTCTAAAATCCGCTTTGGAGTTTTTTCTTCTATTACACCTATCATCATTATCCTCCTAAAATATGATTTTCTAAAATTTCTCTACTTTTCTATTTTTGGTACACACTAAGAACCCTTATTTTTGATAATTTTCCTAGATTTAGGATTCCACCATGTAAAGATAACATTCCATTATTTCGCCAAAAAACTAATCCTCATCCTCCGAATCTACAATCCAATCCAATGAAATCCTATTAGTTAGTTGGTAAACCTAAAAACAAACAGTTACATAATAAAAGGAGGAAAAATTAACATTGACCATATTGTTTATCTTCACCAACCACTTTTATTCATAGGTCCATATGTTTTCTTCTTGTTGAATTGGTTGGATTAACCAGGACAGACCCAACCACAAGTTACTATATATTAACCGCATCGAGAATGCAAATGTTGCAAGCTTATTCCAAGATGTATGTTTTTTTTGTTAAAATGTAATAATCATATACACTTGACTTCAATAATAATAGTAATTAACTATAGAAGGAGGAGCAAAGACATGGAGAAAATGTTTAGAAATCTAAAGAATTCAGAGAAATCTTCACGAGAAATTCCTCTGGTAGGTGCAATGATGATCATTTGCAGCCTGTAAATCATTGAGTCTTAACTTGTCAAACAGAAAAACAACAATTATGTTTAAATTAGGCAACATGGAAATTTTGAAATAAAAAAGGAACACACATATTTTTTTCCCTTCAAGCACTACAAGAAACCATATGATTTGAGTCGTTCTCGACGATCCTCACAATGGGTAAAGCCAACAATCTTAAAGAAAAAAAAACAATGGTGTAACACCCTATAATTCAGAGTAAATTAAAATTTCGGAAGCTAGGCAATATGACATATGCATTTGGTATAAACCTCCCAAAAAGGGGAAAAGTACTAAACCTTTACAAAACATGTGAACGGATATGGAAATTAACAACAAACTAATATAAACATATCTATCTAGATTACATCGGTTGTCAACCCAAAATCACCAAAAGATGGGACTTAAACAACTGCCCAACATCAAATACTAGTCATCTTAAAAATGCCTCATAGACATGCTCGTCACTCACGACCTTGGCAACCCACCGCTAAGGGAACCTGTTATACATGTCATTTGAGAAAAAGTGTTAGGCTTAAAGCCTAGTGAGAACATACAGTTTATAATTTCAAGAGATATAAACAATTGTATCGAAAGTAAATCTTTTCAAGAAAGTTTAGTTTACAATTGAAATCTTTGCCACATAAGGACTGTTCGGTCCGAAAATTCATCTTGCGATGACGGGGGATACCCGATTTACCAAGGATTGTGGCGGAACACAAAAGTAGGCCACAATCCAAGTTGTGATCTAAATACTTGGAATCCATGCACGAACAACAACGGTCCGTACTAAGATGTGAGGGAGGGCCCCCGAGGAAACCAAGTCATACTCGTTCACTAGGACTACATTATGACCCATAGCTAGTAACCGGTCTCACATAACCGTACCAAAGGCCCCCGAGGGTCAAATGCATCCATAGCTACAAAAAGGGGAATAGACATCCCAATAATATAAGCCGACTCAATACCTAGGGATCCACTAGTAATAGTCTAGACTTGTCACAATTTCATTTGTGACTAACCAAAGCTAAACATATAGCTTCCAATAACATTTATACTCAAAATGCATTTTCAAGTTTAACTGCTGATAAGAATGAAAATCATAAAATGAGGTTATATACATTATTTCAAGTGACCCACATAAATGAGCAAGTAAAACGTCATTTTACTTCGATAAGATGGAACCCTTTACATTTCTTGAAAATGATTGGGCACCCTAAAATCTCCCAAAAACTCAAGTTAAGTCAAAATGCAATAAACTTAAATCCAAACCCAAGGAAATATGTAGGAGTTCAAAAATGCAAGATTTGATTCAGAAAATGATAGTAGGAACTCACCAAGTAGGTTTTAGAAGAAAACCCAAAAACCTAGGTTGGACCTCTTGGAGAAGATGACAATGGTGAAGCTTCCAAAACCGAAACCTTGAATGGAACACTTGATTCTAGCAATAAATGGCAAGAAATGTGGTTGAACCAAACCCTAGAGAGAAATAAATGAAGAGGAAAAAATCTAGAGAGAAAACTAAGAGAAAGAAATGAGTTTGGAATGAGAAATGAGGCTAAAATCTCATTTAATTCGACCAGGCCCCGTTCGCGACCTTGCCATGCGATAGTGACAAGTGTCACTATCGTAAGTCATTCTCGCGCGGATTGTACCATGAGTTTCATGGTATTCCAGCGATTGTGCCACGCGATAGTGACACTTGTCACTATCGTGAGTCACTGTCACGCCAACTGTACCGAAACTTAAAATGGCCAAAAACTGGCAATTCTCGCATGGGTCGATTTAAGGCTCGAAAGCACAACATAACTCACCCCAAAAGATAAACGGAAGACGGAGATAAGACCAACGAAGGACGGAAACATACCTTTTGAAAATACCGGGTGTTACAAGTGGTCTCCTCACATTGGGTAAAGCCAACAGCTCTAAATCGTCTACGACTCTTTTAGTTGTTGATAATCTAGTTGCCAATAATGCCTCTGTAAAAGAACTCACAATAAAATAAGCCCATAGGTAACAATATTAATTGCAAGAAGACACAATCCAGTTGACATTTTGAGAGCTTCGAATGGGAGCTTTAGTGTGGTTCCAAGTGATTGTCAAAAACATACAAAAATACAAACCCATGGGAAAAAACTAACCCAATTTGATTCTTATTTAAAAGAACATAGAATCCTAATCCTAACCCTAACACAGAAAAATGAAGATGGAGATGAAACCTGTAACATCCGTAATTTTGGAAAACCCTTAACCCATACTACCGTAATTGTATGACCAGTATAACGGAGATTTTGTTTTACTTCCCCATTATAGTGGAGCCTTCGAGGATTGGAACGGGCGCGAGAATCGGAAGGAAAACGGGGGAAAAGGATCCCCGCGACCTTAGGTCGCGGCACAAGCCGCGCATGTCACTATGGTCGACGAGGGGAGACATGTGCGGGCTGCCCCGCGGCCTCAAGCCGTGGGCAAAGCCGCGGGAGTGGTCTGAGAGTTTAAAGTTCAAGATTTTAGGGTTTTCTCTCATTTCCACTTCTCCTCTCCATGCCTCTCTTCCTTGGGGCGATTTTAGGGGCTAAAAATCGTTTATGGGAGCTTCTTGGTGTGGATCTGTAATAGAAAAGATCAAGGAGTTGGTGGCTTGAGGCTTGACTTTGGAAAGAATGGAGGATTTCATTAGAATGGTTGATTTGGAAGGCTCCAAGTTTCGGTTGAGGTAAATCTCTTGTATAACCCAAGTTTTAGTATAAAGATCCTTGTAGATCTAAAGGTTTTACTTATTGATGGTTATTCCAGACTTGAAGAAATGGGTTATTTGGAAACCCTAGCTTATTGTTGTTGATGACTTGAAAATGGTGGAATCTACACTATTAAAGGCTAATGGTTGGAATTGGAACCTAGGTTTAATTTGACCTAGCGAGGTGAGTTCAAGTTGATTTGTGAAAACGTTGTACATGCAAAAATGTCAATTTTAAAGTATTTATGTGTTTTACATGAAATTATCAACTGTGAGTTATTTGGTAACTTTTGATTACTTGAAGTGTTTAACTTTATAAACTTTATAAAGACCTACATTTGAGATTGTTGGAGCATTTTGATAAAGAAGTCATGAATGAAGGTATTTTATAAATAAGTCATGAATGAAGGTGTTTTAATAATTTATTCATAAATTAAGATTATTTAGGTCAAAATACACTTTTATTGTTTGTTGGAAATATGCATCATTTATGTAATGAGACGTTTTGAAGGAACGAATGTGCGAGTCCTTTGATTTGGCTTATTCCTGACTTTGGGAACATTTTAGAATTGGTAAACCTTTTAGTTTTGGGCCGAATGCCATTTGTGATTTGAGAGAAAAAGATTTTTGGGAAAGTATGTATTTTGGTTTTGTAACCCTATTGGCTCATGTATTTTTAATTGTTCATTATGCCTTTTAGGGATTGGTTTACACTCAGATGGGTCTTTGGAACATTTTTTCAGTTTTTGTAGCTCGTTAAGGAGTCTTGGACGTATGGTGTGCTTAGTTGCATCTTATTTGAGAGTTACATGTTTTGAATGCATTAGTTCATTCGTTTGAGTCATGTAACGTTTTAGATTGTAATGCATTGGATCCATAGGCATATGAGTCGATCAGTTGGTTTAGTCGGGGATTTTATTCTGTTTTGGGACTGGAAATTATTTATGGCTAGCGGGAGCTCGAGGTATAGATCGTGGGTGGTTGAACTAGATAACCGTGTAACTTTTATTGAAGGGCTCGAGTTATAGATCATGGGTGGTCGAACTCGATGCCCGTTTGTAATCCATTCTGGTTATTCATCGTGGAATTTAGTGTCCGTGTTTGAAGTCTAGTGAGTGGTCCCCAAGTCATGTTTTTTTTATGGAAGCTTGTGGTGGTGCTCTGCAGAGCCGTATACGGAGCTAAGTCTTGCGGTGGTGCCCATGGTGAGCCGAATACGGAGACTTGTGGCTTTTGTGGTGACACTCATATAGAGGTTGAGTAGACACTAGAGGCATTTAGGTATCTTGCGGTGGTTGCTCGGTTGGGAGCCGTATACGGGTATCCATGGCTCTATGTGAATCTCGAGAACATTGATAAGTGACTAACTTTGTGTGTCCATCACATTCGATGGAATTCGGGTCTCCCCCGTCACCGAAAGGTGTTGTTTTAGGTATTGAGTTTTGTATCCATGTTTTCGGTGATGTATTGTATAGGTGATTTATTAACCATGATTTATGGGTTGAGTATTATGTCCCACTCACGTTTTGGGTGTTTCGGGATATGAAGTTTTATTCACGTTTCCATAAATTGGGAGTTGATTTACATTCACACTTTGAGTGAGTTTGGGTTGCATCATTTTATAAAGAATGTTTGTATTGAAGCGTTGTCTTTAAAGATGCATGTTATTGGAAAAAGAGTCACTTCCATATTTAAAGTAAATCATTTTGAAAGATCATGATTCAAATTGAATTTTTTCCTTTTTAGAGATATAACTATCCATGTTAAAAACTCTTGAACTCACTAGACGTTAGCCTAACCTTTTTATTTGTCGGCATGTGCAACAGGCTTCGTTTGGGAATAGTCCTAGTGGCCCAGTGAAGAGAGGAATACTAGTGGCGTACCTGAGGTGTGAATAACTCGATAAATCTTCCGTGTTAGGTTAGGGAGAGCAACTTGTACAATTATTGGAGTTTGAAATTGTTGAGGTTAATTATAGAATTTTTATTTGAGGTATACTGAGTTTGATTTGCAAAAGGAAGTTGTTCGTTACTTGATGTTGCATTGAAAATTTTAAATTAGTTGCTCTTACCAAATTTGAGGGTATTACAAAACCGTATGAGAGGATATGAACAGCAAGAAGGAAAATACCTCAAAAAAAATCAGTAGAGAAACAATCAATGGAATCGAGATACGAACCGGAAGAGCCTAACCAATCTTAAATCAGGAATCATCATACCGGGAACTTAAATAGTCGTCTTGCGCAAATAAACTTCAGAGCGATTAAGGTTATGTTTGGCAAACTAACTGATAAGCTAGCTGGTGACTAATAAGCTAGCTAGTAGCAGTCATAAGCTAGATGTAGCTGAGCTACTGGTAGCTGATAAACTAGCTGATTAATAAGTCACGTTTGTCAAAAACTAGCTTATAAGTATGTAAATGATCAAAAAGAACATGTTAAAAAATAATCAATTACATTATTTAATAATATAATTAAAACAAATTTATAGTAATATAATATGTTAACTAATACAAACAAAGTAATAATAAAAAATTAAATAATATAATATGTTAATTAAAAATTTTAAATTTTAAATTTTATTATTATTAGGGAAATTAATTAAAATGACCGTATTTCAATCCCGTATTACCTATATGCCCCAAATCTCTTTCATTTTGCCAAAATACCCCTTTTGTCCGGGATCTGTGGCCGGGATGCTTACCAATCCCGGGGTTACCTTCAATGACGGCGTAAATAGTGATTTCCCGGCGTTAGGCCGGGATGAACAGTGAAATCCCGGGTTTAGGCCGGGATGAGGGGCCGGGATGGGACCGGGATGAGGGCCGGGATTGGGTAATTAGGGTTAGGGTTTCCGAAACTTAGGGTTTGGTCCTATGATTTCATGTGATTCCAGTGTTTTCACGTTTTTGTTGCTGATTCTTTCTACTGTTTTTTTCCACTTTGTCATACAATAAATGTACTTGTCATTGAATGGTGTTTTTCATTGAATTCATCTTCGACTATAAATTTTGCCTTTAAAGATCAGTATAATGCAAGACATTCATCACATCTATTGCATTTTTCTTTCTTGCTCTCACTTTCATTGTTTGAATTGCTTCATTTTTCATACTATTGAAAAAATGAGTTCACCTGTTGTAAAGCTAAACTCTATTTATGTTTCAATGGTCAGTGGGTTCAAAACAACAATGAGTGGGATTATATTAGGTACACAAAGCGTGGTGTACAGATTCCAGTAATCTATACATATAAGAGGTTTCTTCATTACGCCATGGGAAAATGTGGAATCGAAGATTCTGCTACTTGCAAGTTGGTGTTCAAACGTGAAGATCGCTCACTAGTGGAGCTAAACAGCGATGAACTAATCCTTGGTTTTATGCAAATTGCAGCCAATTCAGAAAGACCTCCAAAAGTCTTTGTGTATGAGGCAACATTGATGTGCGACGAAGGTGATGACGAAGATGATGCCGGAGGTGATGACGAAATCCATCTCGATGGTAGTCAACATGAGCCTGATTCTCAATTTCAGGGATCCTACGACACCACACTTTATTCTGATCATTCATATCGTCCTTACGACTCTTATCCCGATGTTGTTCCGGAGACACAACTAGAAGAAGAACAACAAGCAGAAGAAGAAGGAGAAGAAGAAGAAGAAGAAGACGAAGAAAGACGGTTTGCTGGAGTTGCTCATGACGAAACCCATGTTTTCACAACGGGTATATCTGATCTGGACAGATCAAATACCGATACTGATGAGGACGAAGAAGAAGAAACATATACCCCTAGCAATAAATCACTTGGTGAGTATAACGATTATTTTGATATGCCTCTTTCCCTTCCAAACCCAGAGACCAATATACCACCCTACCAACCCGTACCTTACAATCGCGGTACAAGCATACATGAAGGACAACTATTTGATACGAAGGAGGAAATGGCCATACAACTCGGAATTAAGTTTATGGAAGAGGGTTTTGTGTTTAGAACAGATAAATCTGACAAAAGCAGATACGTGGCTGTCTGTGAGAAAAAAATTGTAAGTGGCGTATGTCGGCGAAGTCTGTGGGCCCAAAAGGAGGGATGTTTGTCGTTAGGAAACTGAACGACGTGCACACTTGTTCCAGGACGCAACTGAATTCCAGACACCGACAGCCAACAAAAGGACTTTGGGACACATATTGAAAGGGAAGTTTATTGACGCTAGCAGGTCATTTCGTCCGAATGACATCGTCGACGATATCAACCAGCAGTACGGGCTCAATATTGGTTACCACCAAGGATGGCGTGCGCGATGCAAGGCTCTGCTAATGGTGAGAGGCACTCCCGAGGAGTCGTACGAACGACTCCCTATGTACTAATATAATTTGGAGTTGAAGAATCCGGGTACACACACCAGAATAAAGACGGATTCACACGGACGTTTTGAGTTTTGTTTCGCTGCTCTTAGATGTGCGGTACGTATATCAACACGCCATATCTTTACATATTATAAATTATAACATTTACAAAGTTGCTCCACGTATATATACAATAATTATACGTTATTTGCAGATCCGCACGTTTTTAGAAAACCTGCGTCCTGTCATCGTAATAGACGTTGCCCATTTAAAGGGACCTTACCTAGGTATGATGTTCTTGGCGGTTGCCATGGACGGAAATAACAACATCGTGCCCTTGGCTTTCGGAGTAGGCAAGTCCGAGACGGGGGAGGAGTGGGGTTGGTTTCTGTCCAGGTTGAGAGAATGTATCGGAGTCCCAGAAGGGTTGGTGTTTATGTCGGACAGGTTCTCCTTCAATAAGTGCCGCAATTTCTGCCGTGTACCCATCGACCCCTCATGCCCTATGTTGTCGACATTTGGAGATGAATGTGAAAAGCGCGGACAGGCGTATTACTACAAACCGCCCGACCTACTGGAAGGCATGCAAAGCATATACGGTTACGGAGTTTGACCGGTACATGGATGCACTACGATATGAAGTAGATCGTGGAGCACAAGTTATGGACGCTGCTGGGAAGGAGAGGTGGTCAAGGGCCCATTTTCCTGCACATCAGTATAACATAATGACCTCTAATAGTGCAGAGTCGGTGAATGCACTATCCCGTTTTGCTCGTAGGTTACCGATTGTCGGGCTTATGGAGTATGTCCGATCTTTTCAACAAGAGTGGTACCTACTTCGACGACAAAAGGGAGGTTGATAAACTTTGAAATCTTGAACTTATATGTTATTTTCTCTTCTTATGTTATTTATAAATCGTATCATAATTAACACACACATGTTTGTAGGTGAAATGCATAATCATCTCACTCCAATGGCGGAGGCGAAGATTCTCAAAAGGGCGGGAAAGTCTGCGCAATGGAGGGTAAGAGGGATTGGATATGATAAGTTCGATGTTCGGGATACCCGTGGACACGCGATTGTCGATATGCTCAACCGTGTTTGTGAATGTAAGCAATGGCAATATTCTGGGTTACCATGTGGTTATGCCATCGCAGCTGCAAGGTCTATGAACCGTAGAGATTGCCGCGATCTAGCTCTAGGTTACTTCACGTCCCATACTTACCGGTCAACATATCATGAAGTAATCAATCCAGTTGGACCCCCTCAATCATGGGTTTTGCCACACGTCCCCCTTCCGCCATGCTATCCACCGTTAATAACCAAGAGACATGCGGGGAGGCCAAGAAAGAACGATCGGCGTCCATCTCGTGGTGAGGATCCGATACAGAGAACGTGTACTAGGTGTGGAGCAGTAGGACATACTCGTGGTGAATGTCCAACTCCTGCCCCTTCAATCGTGCCTAGGAGTAGAGCTTCAAGTAGTCAAAGATTTCGCTCTCAGGGGCCATCGAACCTAGAACCACATAGAACCCTAAGGCATGATAGCATCGACCTTAACATTGACTTCCCTTGATTGTAACGACCACATCTTGTATGCGAAGTGATATGATATTTATGTTCATTGTTGATTTTATCTACCTTTTTGTGGTTGTGGAATTATATTGTGTAAAAACAAGTTAAACATTAAAGTATCATTTTATTAAAGCATCGATAAAGTAAACATTAATAAAGAAAACATTAATAAAGAAAAGAAAACATTAGACCATCGTTACAGGTAGATTAACCACCCTTTGAGAAACCTACTACGGGTAGATTTCTCGGATGCTCTTGACCCAGCCAGCCTTTGCCTTCATCTGCTCCTCCATACCGGTGTAGTTTTCTTTGATTTCTACCAATTCATCTTCTAATTTTTTAATCGCCTTTTGCTTCTCCCTAACATCGCGCTTCATCATCTCCAATAACTCCTTCTGCTCCGAAATAATGGCCTCCTTCTGTTTCTGCAATTCCATGTTACGTAGCCAGTTCCTACCGATATGTCGTATCTCCGCATTTGCCTCATCACATGAGTATTTCAACTTTGTAGGCAGTACTTGAGACATTGGTAGACTCAGTCCCTGGTTAAATTGATACGTAGGTGGGTATTGTCCCCCATGAGCATTGTAGTATGCCTCTCGTGAAAAATCATACTGCTCCCACTCCTGAGGCGTAATTGGTTCATCATAAGTACTAATCCCAAACTGCGCCCATTCCTCCATTGTGTTTGGTACTCCCCAGTCAACCCTCGTAACTCCATCATTTAATTGTTCGATGTAGGCGAAGCGTGAAGTGCCAGCCCCATTCGCTGACCTTCTCCCCCTTCCACGTGAACCTCCAGCCATTAAGTTATGAAAATGTAGAGAATGTTTGTAAATAACGAAGAGAGTAGAAATGATAGATAGCAATTTGTGAATTACTACTTCACCGGAGCATCTACATATAGTCCATGTGAAGATAGGTTTGTGCACATGGTCAAACGATTCCTCTGCAAAGCCTGAAAGATGCCTCTGCAAAGACTGAAATGATTCTTCTTCAAAGCCTGAAATGATGCCTTCTGCAAAGCCTGAAAGATGCCTCTACAAAGACTGAAATGATTCTTCTGCAAAGACTAAAATGATGCCTTCTGCAAAGCCTGAAAGATGCCTCTGCAAAGACTGAAAAGATGCCTCTGTAAAGACTGAAATGATTCTTCTGTAAAGCCTGAAAGATGCCTCTGCAAAGATTGAAATGATTCTTCTGCAAAGACTGAAATGATTCTTCTGCAAAGCCTTAAACGATTCGTTTTTTTTAACAATTGCTCCTTGTGGCTATAAATACCCGTGTTATAGCAACTGTGAAATTCACAACAACCACACACCATTTTTATATCATAAGTCTCCCATTTCACCAAACACATGGTTGGAAATGCATCATCTTCAAACCCACCATCTTCACAAATAATGCCCTCGAGACTGAAAAAAGCGATAGAGAAAAGTGAAGCGGAGATTGAGCAACTCACTCAAGAGTGGAGGGAAATGATGACGAAGAAGGACGGACACTTGAGAAGGATCGACGCGGACAAGGAGGAGGTAAAAAGGTTGAAGAGGGATATCAAGGAGAAAGAAGACCGTATTCGCTACGACAATGAACAAGTCAACAAGATTATGCAAGACTTCACAACACTGCAAGCGCAGGTAACAGAGAAACAAACTTGGATTGATAAATGTAAAGCACTATATCCTTAGATGGTGTTTGTGTTTTTTGTTTCGTGTTTGGAGTTTCCTATGTTGGTAGTTTGTACCCGGAGTTTATGTGTTGTCGTTTTGTACTTGTACTTTCTATGCTTTTGTTTCATTAATAAAATCGTCTAACGTATTTTGTGGTCTGATGCGTTTATATTTTTATACTACAAAATTATAAATTCCTAGAGTAAAAAAACAACTGGTACAAGACACGGAAAATCTAAGAAAACAATATTACTATATATAAAAATTTTATTACATACATAAAAAAACATCAAAAACAATCTACTCGTCTAACCGAACAGACAACGCATATAAGGTCTCCGCCATGTAACGCCGCCATTCCTTGGCCACAGATTCAGTTGCATTTGGTGCAACTGCTGGGTGCATTTCTTCAACAAACTTGGATAAATTACGACACACCCAGACACCGCAATCCCCAAACGCCCCTGCCTGTTGTGGTGCATCATTTTCATACTGATGCTTTAATTTCTTGCTGGCATTTATACGACCCTGCGTGTCGCAGATCTTCTTTAACAACTTTGGCAATTGTTTTTCGAAGATCTTAAGGCGTTCTTCCAAGGGCATGGTGTACCTGGACGTTCGTAAACTGTCATATATAACCATCGTCATTTCCTTAAGGCACAGAACTCCAAGCACCCAATGTTTGTCCATAATGCAGATTGGGATGTATAACTGAGATTTTACAGTAACACACAAATAGTTAGTAACAAACAAGTTAAACAAAAATTATGTAAATCGATTTCCATACCCGCTCGATGTCCTTCCAATATGGATGGTTTCCCGTCATTCCACTTCAAGTTTCGTATACGGACTTGTATCCTTGCTCCGGCAGGGTGAGCCACTAAAAAAATTGTTGTCCATCACCGCCCATGTCGCATGTGGAGAGCGGGAGTCTTGGATTATTTTGACCCAAGCGTCGATGTGCTATACACAAAACAGAGATTGTTAGACTTGTAACTACAAATGTAGTTGTTTATATGACTATATTTAAATACTAACCAAATCCTCCAAATCACCATTACAACCTACAACAAGCAGTTTCTTGAAAAAAACGATGTCCATTTGAAGGTCGCCATAAAATGGACAACACAAGTTGGAGAGCTGATTGTGTTGACATTGGTCCACGATCTGTGCCGCCGAAACATGCATCGATTGTCCCGTTGAAGTCATCGTAGTGGACCCCCCAACCTTCCCCTTACCCTTTGCCTTCACCCTTTGCTTGGTCTTTCTCGGAGGGGCCGGTGTGGTCGAAGGTTGTTGGGTATATGGGGAACGTAAGTTTGGGCCTGCTACAATGTCTTGTCTCCCCCTCCCAAGTGTTACCACCTCCACCTGGTCAAGCATGGGAGCATCATCCTCGAAGTGGCGCTCAATGATGTCACTACCCATAGGAGAGCTCAGCCGCACCTGGGTGGTGTCAACCGCCGACCCCATCGAACCCATTGAACCTGGGATGGAAGGTCCGAAAAAATCAGCCACCATATCGCTAAAGAATGACCTACCCTGATCGAGGTGTGCTGGTGGTGTCACGTACGGCGGCCCCGACATATTGTCACTCGTCGTCATTTGGGGTATGTAACAATCCGCCTCCGACGTCCGAAACTGGGTGCATAGATTATAAGAATTTTCGATAGTAATAACGAAAATAGAACAATAATGTAAACTCGTATCACTTACATCTTGCGGCAATGATGTGGTTGCCGACGTCTGTCCGTAACTAGCCGACGTGTGTCCCCACCCACCCGACGTCTATCCGTAACCAGCCGACGTGTGTCCCCACCCACCCGACGTGTGTCTCCACCCACCCGACGTGTGTCTGTACCCAGCCGACGTGTGTCCCCACCCACCAGACGTCTGTCCGTACCCAGCCGACGTGTGTCCCCACCTACCAGACATTTGTTCGTACCCAGCCGACGTGTGTCTGTACCCAAGGGACGTGTAGGTCGGCGCCGAGCTCGTTGCCAACTTATACAAGTATTGAACGTCATATCAATATACAAACCAATATACAAGTATGGAACGTAATATCCTCAAATTAAGTTAAACACTAACGTGAGTGTGGCAAAGGTGTGCGGTGAGGGCCTCGAGATCTCTTATGCGTCTGTCCATGGAGTACATGTACTCCCACTTCTCTACATATGGGTCTACATCAGGCATCCCATGATGGGAGGATCTAGGGGGATCCTGATATCCCGTGCCATCATCGTCATCTTCATCATCTTCATAATCATCGTCCTCGTCATCCTCATCGTGGTCATCGTCATCGTGGTCATCGTCATCGTGATCAGGATCTCTTCGTCGGGACCTCTTCGTCGGTCGCCTGGCCTCCTCTCTTTCAAAATAGGCGACACTGGATAGATACCAACGACTCTGTTGTTCGACAGCCGTAGGAGTGAGGCGCTCGAGAGCCGGATGCCTCACCTAAATATATTGTAAAACATATAAGATTTAATATGCAGGACTAAGTTAAACAATTAATTGTTCACTTACTAAAATTAGAAATATAGTAATAGAGCGTACGTCCGAAACTGAGTTGAAGATTGCAACGCATGCAGACTTATTCAGTACAATATTCCGGTCCCAACGAGTTCCCCTAATGGCCCTGTCGGTGCGACTGGTGAAATGGTGACGGCAGACAGGAAACATCTCCAAGATCCAAACCTGGAATTACACAACATAGAGAAGTAAGTAAAAAAAACGAAAGATGACATAATATTTATGTTATACTACTTATCTAACCTTCAGAGCATGTGCGAACCCATTCAACGTACTCTTGTTGATGTTCTTGTTCTTTTGTTAATGGCGTCTGGCGGTGGCCATGTGTAAAGAGCTGTATGTGTGGCTCCAGATGTGGCTACCCCACGGGTAGCTGTCGAATGTCACAAGGTCATCGACGACCCTAATGACAGTGTCGGTAACCACCTGACTCAGCTCACGACCCATGAACATGATTTCCACCATCACTACCAAGCAAACACGCACAACATCCTTATCAGATAGCTCCTTGTTATCCCAGATTAATCTAGTTGGTAAATAATCAATCAAGTAATCAAGCAACACAATAATAATCAAGAAATATATAAATTAGAGTAACATACCAATCCCTTGAATAAACTGTTAAACCTTGTGTGTTCTTGATACCCTTGGATTACAGAGAATACGTATAGCGACTATTTAGAAAATTATCAGAGTTAAACCTAAAAACTAATTAAACAAAACTTTAAATACCTAGGCCATATGGGCTTTAATCTTAATGGGCTTTCTAACAGGCTTTAGGCCCATTTACAAATAACTATTACCATATTACAGTTTAAACCCTGAACTGTAACTATCAAACAAATACAGTTTAGACCCTTTAATCTTGAATACAATTATTTGATCCAACAATCTCCCCCTTTGGATTCAAGATTAAAAAAAAATTTGCAATTGTCTTCGGTTGTCTTCGGGTCTTCACTTGTCTTCTCTTTTCTTCAGATATGTCGTTGATCGCTTCAAAACTTGATATCTTTAAAATCTTTAAAATCTTTGAAATCTTCAGATCTTCAGATTGTATTCTCCCTCTTTGATAATTCTCCCTTTTTTTTATCTTCTCCCCCTTTTTGATGAGTGGTGAGAATCATCATCATCAAAACTTTGCAAAACAATCTCCCCCTTTTCAAAGCAATCTCCCCCATTGTGTATGATTACGTAAGCACAGTCTTCATGTAACGAGCCCTGTATGGAAATAAGAGCAGTCTTCCCAGAAAGAAAGAGTGATTATTTCAATCTTTTCAGATTAAAATTGAAAGTAGTAACCATTCAAATCATTTCAAATTCAAACAGTTAATAAGTGTAACCCTGAATCAACAAATGACTCAGTTAGAATGCCTGTCAGTAACACAAAGTCACTGAGTAACACAAAGTTACTATATAAGGAGCTGGTTTTGATGTTGGCTCCCCAGGACTTCCATTCAATCATCGAATAACACATGGTTTTCTATGAACGTTCTGACAGAAAACAAATTTCTGTGTGCTCGTGCATGTGTATGAAAGAATTAAGCATAGATGATTGCTTTTCATTTTAGGCTCAAAATATGTAAACTTGTTGAGACAGCAACAAATTATACAAAGACTCAATGTGCATGAGAAAGGGTTCGTAGGTGGGGCAACTTTCCTTCTTTTTCAATATTAGTACCTTCCAAATGAAGAACTAATAGTGTATGTGCCGCTTCCCCAGAAAATGTGAAACATTCTCTTTTTGAGAAAAGAATGAGTAGCTGGTGGGGTTGTATGCAAGAGATGGCATGGGCTAGGTGCCTATTTCAATGATGGTCACCAAAGAATGTGAACCAATCAGATTATGTGGCTGCCCGACTCAGAAAGAAGTTTGGTGCAGAGTTTAATATTCTTTTACTCTGTTCTCTCACCCTCTTTCTTTTAATTCTCACTTCTAACCAATCTCTCTTTTTCATTTTACCTCTTCACACACCATCACTCAATTCTTTTGACCCCTCTCCCCTCAATCACTCAGGGAATACTTCCTGGGTAGGAAACACTGGTTATCATGAATCCATGGAAGTTCTATTAAGTTCTCACACTGAATCCCATATAATTTCCTAATAGAACATGCTTTTCAACAAGCTTTTGTACATGTAAGCACAAATAAGCACATAGTTACATGAAGAATATAATATTCGGAGATGTCAAAACATATGATGTTTGACGATGCAATTCACCCCCTCAAACTAAAAGAGTTTGACAATGAAGCTCATATCATTTTATCATGAAGAATAGTATTTTGGAGAATTAAAAACGAATGTTGTTTATATGAACAATATATAAACATATTTTCAATGAAAGCACATGAAATGACGTTTGATTCAATCAACAGTGAATACAAATAACGTGAGTATTACCATAGAAAGATTTAACTTTTAAGACATGGTAATAATAAAGTCAAATAGAATGTTCTGAACCGTTATGTGTATGAATACTTGACAAAGTATATTGACAAGATAAAACACAAGTATTTATCTTTAAGAACACACGGCCAGATAAGCATTTAAGTATCCAAAAATCTGTTAATATCACATATATTCTCCCCCTTAACTAAATGTAGGGTTTTTTTTTTTAAACTTAAAATAAAGCATAAAAATAAAGCACGGAAGTGCGGGTTCTAATCCGATGTGATTAGAAGCCATTCTTCGTTGAAGTACGGGTTCTAAGCTGATTTACTTAGAAGCCTTCTTTTTGACAATGAAGTCCAGGTTTTGAACTGTTTTGTTCAAAAGCCGTTGTTCTTTCTCCCCCTTAAACATTGGGTGCCTGCAACACAGATTTAGCTTTTGGTACCCACTGGTATTTGGGTCCTAACGGGTTATTTGTAGTTCTAGTAGGAGAGATGAAATAAGAACCATACCAGTTATTAACGAAATCTTTTCTTACAAAATCATTTGAGCCAGAGTAGGAACAACTAATTTTCTTTTGTGCTAACCTGATCAATTGATTGATAGTGTAAACCAGATCAGGTTTGCCAAAAGTTTTACCTTTTGAGGCATAGTTCAATTTTTCATTCGATGTACGCACAAATGATTTGTCTGTCTTCTTTTCCTCCGGAGATCCTTTAACTCTCCAGATCCAATTTCCTTTTTCATCACCTCTTCTCCAGTAGCTTTTCTTTTGAGACTTAGACTTCTTGAAGTTTCCTGAATCATCAACGTTTTTGTCATAGAAAAGGTTAGAAGGATGAATCTGACCAGTAGATTTAGAAGTAAGACAATCATCTAGATCATAGAAAGGATTATAGAAAACATTTGAAAAATGTGAACTTGAAGTTGTTTTTAATGAACTATTTGAGTCAGCTAGATCGTCTCTTGGTGATTGAGCTATGGACTCTGGCGTCTTGTGCTCAGTCAGCTTCACCTTGAGCACGATCTCTTCAAGTTCCTTTATCTTCGAGTACAAACTGTTTCTTTCCTTTTCAATCAGATCAAACTTCTTATGCAACTCAGATTTTGTATTCTTCTCCTTCATGATGTTTGTTGACAATTCAGCTAGTTTTCTTGTCAGCTTAGCTATCTCGGTCTCGAATACTTTCTTTTCTTCAGAAAAGTCTGTATTTATATTCTTCAGCTCAACTTTCTTCTTTTCATTCTCAGCCTTTTCTCTTTCAAGAATGATAACCTTCTCAAAGTCTGAAATTTGTTGAGAAAGTTTAACACATCTAAGCTCTAATGATTTCTTTTCTTCGAAGGCTTTTCTGGAGAAGTCAGAGAATTTCTTGGCAAATTCTTTTCTCTCTTTCTCAATCTTCAACATTTCATCTTGAGCTATTGTATTGTCTCTGTCTTGGGTTGCCTTTTCTTTTAGCATATTAATTTCACCCTCAAGATTGAGAACTTGATCTTTCAGTTTATCTCTTTCCGCAAAGACTTGAGAATTTGTCTTTCTAAGCTCTTCAGATATCTCACTTGCAATGTTTGCTCTTCTTCTCAATTGATCTAGCTCTTTTTGCATTAGTTCCTTCTTTGACCATGTTGAGCTAGATTCAGATCTTTTTAACTTTGCTTGAAGGTCAAAGATCTCTTTTTCTTTTGACTCAATTATTCCTGCAAAGTCAATGAAAGAATCAGAATCTTTTGAATTTTCTTTTAAAACATTGATCTGAGTAAGAAGAGATGAGTTCTGAATCTTTAAATCCTTGTTTTCAGCTTTGAGCATTTTTTCTTCTTTGTCATACTCATCAACCATGCGAGATGATGTTGCTAATCGTCCAGCAAGTTGTTTAGCCTTTTCTCTTACTTCAGATGGAGTCATGTTGTTAAAATCAAGGCTGTAACCTGCAGACATATTTAGCTGATACGACATCCTAGCTGTACGGTTAGTAATCAAACTTTTCTGTACCAAGACAACCAACTAGATGAGATCGTTAGAATCAAAATAAAAACTACACTAAAAAATTTTCAGAAAAAATAAATTTCCAAAAATAATTAAATGCAGTCCTTTTTAATCAGCATAAACCACAAACAGTACTGAAAACAAATCAAGCAAAAGAGAGATGAAACTTGAACGGGATTAACCTAATAAATTGAAGAAACACAGAAACACACGGACACGGTCTAACAGGATATCGGTCAAACGTAAGACCGGAGAATGAACCGTGCCGGTCGAAGCAAAGACCGGAATATGCAAGATACCGGTCGAAGGAAAGACCGGAGTAAGCAAGTACCCGGTCGAATGGTAAGACCGGAGTAGCAATACCCGGTCGAATGGCAAGACCGGAGTAGCAAGTACCCGGTCGAAGGACGAAGACCGAAATAGCCGAGTATCGGTCGAATGCTAGACCGGAAACCACTAAGGTCCGGTCGATGCACCTACCCGGTCGAAGGGAAAGACCGGGGAATGCTAAGGTCCGGTCGAAGGGAATGACCGGAGATCACAACTACCCGGTCGAAGTAAGGACCGGTGTTTACAAACTCTCGGTCGAAGGCTCGGGTCGAATAACTATCGGTCAAAACAATAATATCGATAAACACACGTAACAGATACGATCGATTAACATATAAGGCCGATAAACACGATGAATCGACCGAAGAACACGATGAATTTCTGGGATTCGACCGAAACCAAACCTAGAAACTTTAATCGACCGATGAACACAATTAAACCAACAGAAATCAATTCAACCGATGCGATCAAAAACCACAGAAACTTCGATCCTTCGATCGAATGAAACACAAATAATCAATCAAAAAATCGACCGGATGCGATAACACAGAGAACTCACTTAGACCGATAGTTTGCAAATATATGATATTTCCAGATTCGATCGATAGCTATTAATTTTTCCAGAAGAGAGATTTCGATCGAATCACAGACACAAAAACTTAACTTTGATACCACTTGTTAATTCTCAAAGCAATTAATCGATCAGATAGTGTTCAATAACGCAAAACACACCTAATCAGATCAACTTTAAACTAATAAACACATTAATTCATGAAATCAGATGAACAAAAAAAAATTTCGATGAATAGTAACTTCGATGAATAGTGATTTCGATGAACAATAATTTTTGATGAATAGTAAACCTGATGAATAGTAATCGAAAAAATATAGATTTAATCCTAAAACTTGATTCTTTAGGCTCTGATACCACTTGTTACATGAAAAATAAGACTTTCGGAGATGTCAAAACAGAAGATGTTTGACGATGCAATTCTCCCCCTCAAACTAAAAGAGTTTGACAATTAAGCGCATAGGAGTTTTGTCAACACTCCTGCATGCCGCCTCTCATCGTCTAGACGATGGTTTTCATCTTCAAACTAGTGGGGGCGTGATCAGGCCAAAGCCTCCTGACGAAGGACCCTTCCGATATGACAGGAAGGTCGGGTGTTGGTCCGAAAAGGAGTCCTGTTATAAGACAGAACTCAAGACGACCAAAGCGCATGTGGTTCCCACGCACATCGAAATACATTTCCTCCTCATCGACATTCATTACGTCAACCTCCAACTGTAAAAACATGTACACTAGGAGAGGGTCCTGCGCAGTATTGGTAAGCTCCAGCCATGGACCAAAAGGTGTCCGTCCGAATATTTGATGTAAGTTTTGTGACCGTTCTGGTGGACACGCAACAAAAAAATCTCTAATTTCCTTGGCGAAGCCAAGGCGTGTTTTGAAAGACAAATCGACGTAATGAAAATCCTCCTACATAGTAACGAATAAAAGACAATGACTTTTGGTTATAGTTAATATTTCTGTTTTTTTGCAAAGTTAAGGAGACCTACGTTTTGTTGATTTCGTCTATTTCTTAAGTTTAGAAAAGAAACCACTCAATCTATTGGACTTCCAGGTAGTAGGGGAATCACGTGGATTGCTTAAATCCCTACAAACCTTAGGGTTATTTACACCCATTTGACAAAATCCAAATTGATATGTTGCGATTAAAAGGTTTATGATTATAGTTATTTAAAAAAAACACAACACCCTAAAATTAAAGCAACACTCTAAAATATTTAAAAGTAACGCAACACTCTAAAATTAACGCAATGTCTCTAAAATTAACGCAACACTCTAAAATTAAAGCAACACTCTAAAATATTTAAAAGTAACGCAACACTCTAAAATTAACACAATCTCTCTAAAATTAACGCAACACTTTAAAATTAACGCAACACTCTAAAATTAAAGCAACACTCTAAAATATTTAAAATTAACGCAACACTCTAGAATTAACGCAACACTCTAAAATTAAAGCAACACTCTAAAATATTTAAAAGTAACGCAACACTCTAAAATTAACGCAATCTCTCTAAAATTAACGCAACATTTAAAATTAACGCAACACTCTAAAATTAAAGCAACACTCTAAAATATTTAAAAGTAACGCAACACTCTAAAATTAACGCAACACTCTAAAATTAAAGCAACACTCTAAAATATTTAAAAGTAACGCAACACTCTAAAATGAACGCAACACTCTAAAATTAACGCAACACTCTAAAATTAAAACAACACTCTAAAATTAACGCAACACTCTAAAATTAAAGCAACACTCTAAAATATTTAAAAGTAAAGCAACACTCTAAAATTAAAGCAACACTCAAAAATTATCGCAACCTCTAAAATATTTAAAATTAACGCAACACTCTAAAATTAAAGCAACACTGTAAAATTAACGCAACACTCTAAAATTAACGCAATCTCTAAAATATTTAAAATTAACGCAACACTCTAAAATTAACGCAATCTCTCTAAAATTAACGCAACACTCTAAAATTAAAGCAACACTCTAAAATTATCGCAACACTCTAAAATTAACGCAACACTCTAAAATTAACGCAACCTATAAAAAACACGAAATACTCTAGCATATTAACAACATAAACATAACATACAAATCTATAAAATAAACGCATAATCAAACACAAAGTCTAAATAACATACAACAAATATTTTACAAAATATAAAACTACAATGGGGTTAAAAGAAAACTTACCAAAGTAAGTAGACGAGACATATCGGAGATTGATAAAACACCAATAAATCGAGTCGAAATCCGAGCGTGATATACACGAGATATAAGAGAGAGTTAGAAGTAGAAGAGAAAAAGTGGTTGTGTGGGGTGGGGTTTCAATTGGGACCATTTGATTTTATAATAGAGGGGAACACTTCTTGCCCTAATTTAATTAAATCCCCACCGTCGATATGTCTAAGATCAACACATAGCTTCCATCCCGGCCCCAACCCCGGCATTTCACTGTTCATCCCGGACTAATGCCAGGATTCCACTATTCATCCCGGCCTAACGTCGGGAAATTCACTGTTCACGCCGTCGATGAAGGTAACCCCGGGATGGATGTCAATCCCGGCCACGGATCCCGGACAAAAGGGGTATTTCGGCAAAATCAAAGAGATTTGGGGCATTTCGGTAATACGGGATTGAAATACGGGTATTTTAATTAATTTCCCTTATTATTATTATTATTATTATTATATAAATCAAAAACTTTGAATTTGTTAAAACAAAATTTAGAAAAAATCTACATTAATAAATTCCAAATAACTAAAAATCAATATCAATGTATAATTAAAATTTAATTAACTTCTCCATCATTCTCCCATCACTCTAAATTCTTCTCTCCAAAAAGAGAGAACTTAGATTTGAAGAATAGTTTAGTTTACATTCTTGTCTTTAAAATTCTTGTACTTTATTTTTATTTATTAACTTTCTAGTATTTTCATTTATTGCAATTTTAAATTCTAGTACTTTAATTTCTTGCACTTTAACTTCTATTACTTTAATTTATTGCATTTTAATTTCTAGTATCTTAAATTCTTTCGTTTCCTTCTAGCTCTTTAAATTACGTATCTCATTTCTTACTTAGTTCTTATCTTATTTATATTCATGCAAGTAGCTACTCTCATTTCTCTTTATTATTATGTCTTTTATTATTAGCATGAGCTAAACACCATTTGGGTGTGGGTGTGAGTCAACTTGAAACTAGTAGGTAACACTTAGATGTGACCATTATTACTAACTCTTAAGCTTGGTAACTTGAGTCGGGACTTAAACTCAACGCAGATAAGCCGATCACTTTGAAGTGTTAATATTGAATCTTGACCTCGAGAGGGGCGAATTCAAAATACGGCTTAAGTGATGCACAAAGATTTGAGAGAGTCTTTGAATACCTTGTAGAGATACGGGTTTTGTATGATATACTAAGGTTCAAACGTCGGAGGATATTTATATCACAAAGAGATTTGGGTGTAAATCTCCGTACCGGTAGTACTTGATTTTTATCAACTTAGTTAAATCGGCACGATTAAGAGTCGGTAACGATTGACACTTTACGAGCATCTTGTAGGTCCGATCTTTAAAAATCCATTTTCGAGAGATCGGGGTTTTTTATAGACTATCCATACTACAAAGTGTTCGACCATTATGTTACTACGTTTGTTTCAAGGAATGCTTACACCCATACCCATTCTTTAATTATAAAGTTCATTTCGTATTTTTAGAATTAATTCACCAATCAAACAAATATTGTTCCCAACTCGAAACTTGTGCAAGAAGTTCATGAAAATATGTATTTCTCAGTAGTCCATTCCCTGTGGGAACGATACTCGGCACTTGTACCATTGTATTACTTGTAGCGATCCCAATGTTGATATATACTTATGTCCACGCTGGGAAATTCAGTCCACGCTTTGAGTGCACGATGATTAGCTACCAAGTTTTTGGCGTCGTTGGCAAGGACTGGCACTATTTTATATCCTGAGATCTTGATTTTCATTCGAGCCTGTGTAACTTGTTTCATTTTCAAAACATTTCTCGTGTGTATGCCATGACTGCAACACGGGGAACTTTTGCCTCTTGATCTCGAAATCGAAAAGACTTTTAAAAGAAGAAGAAGAAGAGGTAGAGGAAATTGGAAAAACCATTTTTAAATCAAACCATGGCGGAAGAGGCAGTAAATCCTCCACCTCCGCTTGTGGAAACAACGATTAAAGTTGTTGATGACAAAGAAAGGGGAATACGGAACTATGCAACACCCGAATTTGATCAACTCAAATCGGGTATTCTTAGGCCCAACGTTACTGTGTAACACCCTAAAATTCGAGTAAAATAAAACTTAAAATTTTGGCAATAAAACGTCTAATATAAGGTGATTTGAAACCTGTGACATGACGACGAAAACCCAATAAAGTTGGGGTAGTTCACCAAATGAAGTAGCGGACAAATAATACATATACATGACAACCTATTTAATCTAGAACAATTATCAACTAGATTAAGATGGGTGTCACTATGACTTCAAAACGCTCTCTCTCGAATTCCCAAAAATGCCCGGTCCATGGAGGGTCCTAGGTGCGCTCCCGGCGATTCAAGGTACCCTACTCGCACCACTAGCGGAACCTGTGAGCCATTAAACATGAACACAAGTGTTAGGGCGAAGTCTAGGGGGTAACATACCAAGACAGTTTATAATGTAAGCATGAACGATAATTAAATGTTACCGGAAGACCCATGCATTGAATCAATGCCAATACCTCCCAAACGGGACATTTTTTCATTCCTGTACAAATATAACAGAGATAACTCCTGAAAGACGGGGGAGACCCGTTACCATCTTGGGTGACTAGAACACGTGAATAGGGTCACCCGTGATGTTATTGGATTTCACCACAAATCCCGATTCTAGTTCCCATGCCATGCCAGACATCACAATCCTCAAACCGTTTATGCCTCTAGCACTTACTCCTTCGAGTTACACCTCAAGGACTTACAGACAAGGGTGCCTATCCAATCTAGCAGAGTTCCAACTCAGGGACTTACGCCCCCTATTATCTACCTGCTAGTGGCCAACGGCCAAGAATTATATCAACAATAAGCATGCTATCTAAATCCTCGTGCACAAGGAGATAGATATAAAACTTCCCATATAGATCATGAACATATATGGTTAACAACTTTCATGCTAAGCATATTCTTTGCAAATAATATAATCATGCTCGTTTCATGTTCATCAATATACCACAACGTTCATTTGATCACGTATTAATCCTTAACCCAAATGTGATAACTCCAACTGCTGGTAAGAATACATGTAATTTACTTTGATCATTTAGAGAAGTGACCCATTATCACAAATAAATTTTCTACCATATTACATGCATAAATGAACCCCTCAAACTCTGAAATGCTCCCACAAACCCCCAAAGTTTTATTCATTAAGGATATGCAAAACCCTAGTTTTAAGTTAACACATCACATTTCATAAAATTCACATAAGCAAGTAATAGTGCAAGTATGAGTAAATAGGGGTCAAGAAACTTACCAAATGGGCTTTGTGGAGTGGAAACCCTAGAATAGCAAAACCCTAGAAAGGAGATAGAGTCTTGAGGTTGAAGATGGAGAGGATGAGGTGGTAGATCCTTGAACTCTAGTCTTCCTATCCTTTGGATGATGATTAACACTTGATGATTTGAGGGAAAAGTAGCAATAAATGCTTGAGGGTCGGATTTAATGAAGAGGGAGAAGAAGAGAGTGTTTTAGAGAAAACGTTTGGTGACCAAATGAGTTTAGAGGTTGAAACCTTCTGTTTACTCGACCAGGGGTCGCGCACGGGTTACGGCGCGGTTCCAGCCACGCGGAAAGCCGCACGGAGCACTAGAGTTGCGTGCGGAGAGAACCTCGTGTGAGTAACGATGTGGGTCCAGCCGGGAACCCGCGTGGAAACACTGTTGTTTTTCCTTGACTTCTTCTTTGGCCATAACGATAAACCCTCTAATATAACAGATTTCCAAGGTAAGATCATGGACTAACGTTGAACTACCAGCGAAACATAGATTTAAGGTAATATTTGCATTAATAAAAAATCGGGGTGTTACATACTGCGCAAAATTTTGAACCGAAACCGGTAATGTTTCAAATGATCCAAGTCATGGGTTTAGTTTGGAGGATTACCTTCAGAAGATCCGCAGTCTCATTTAAAATCATTTTTAGAAATGACAGATCATTTTCTTATTCCCGGAGTTTCCGCAAAAGTCTTACGGTTGACACTATTCTCTTATACATTGAGAGATAGAGCCAAAGCCAGGCTAAATTCTCAGCCACCTCATACAATTGACACTTGGACGAGTTTAGCTGAAAAGTTTTTGAAAAAATATTTTCCTCCCACCAGAAACGTGAAATTCAGAAATGAAATTTTATTGTTTAAACAAGAGGAAGATGAGGCAGTATCGGATGCATGGGAGAGATTCAAAGATTTAATTAGAAAATGTCCTCACCACGGAATCCCACACTGCATCCAATTAGAAACCTTTTACAATGGTCTTTCTAATTATGCTAAAATCATCCTCGATGCCACGGCTGATGGCGCTTTACTTCAAAAACATACAACGAGGGATATGACATTTTGGAAAAAGTTGCCAATAATAACATTGATTGGTCAAACCCTCGTACCATAATTCTTAAGACTGTGTCGGGAGTTCGTGAGATTGACGCCATTTTCGCTTTAAATGCACAAATTATAGCTTTAACAAATTTGGTTAAAAACAATTTGAACCTTAATGGAGAAAAGAGTCAAGTGCAAGCCATACATCAAGCTTTAAATGAGTCATGTAGTTTTTGTGGAGAAAATCACCCTTTTGAGTGTTGCCCCGGTAATCCCGCATCGGTGAACTATGTTGGTAATCACGCTAGAAATATCCCCTTTTTCCAGACATACAACCCAAATTGGAGAAACCATCCAAATTTCTCATGGTCAGGAAATCAAGGACTTCAACCCTCCGGGGAAAGTCAAGTCTAAAACCGACCACAAAATCCCCCGGGATTTCACCAAGGCCACCCTCAAAATTTTCAACATGGACAATCTTCACAATCACATGCACCAGGGCAACAAAATGCATCGTACGGTAATGGTTCAATCGAATCATTGCTTAAAGATTTTATAAACCAAACCAATGCAACCTTGAGGGGTTTCAAAACCCAACTTGGACAGTTTGCTGTCGAACTCAAGAACATATCACAAGGGACTTTGCCTAGTGACACCGAAAATCCTAAAGGCATCCATAAGGAACATGTCAAAACTGTGAGCATAAGAGAAATTGAGAGTGTAGAAAAGTTTAAAAAGGTCGAAAAATCACCATTCTCACCAATTTTGGAAAAAGACTCACACCCCTTTGATAGCTCAAAATTTCCAGATTTGTTCCCAACTCCTGAGATAGCAGAAAAAACCAGAAACTTCGGCCTAAACAGTAGGCCCAATTGTTTCATGTAGCCCAAAACATCTTGCCCACCGTGGGCAGCCTGTGCCTACTCCAGAACCAGTACTTCCATGCACACCTGAAAGAACAAAACAACCCCATATCTGTGAGAACTACCTTTTCCTGAGAGATAAAAAACAAAAATGTGGATGAACAATTTAAAAAGTTTTTGAACATTTTCAAACAACTCCACATTAACATTCCTTTGGTAGAGGCTCTCGAGCAAATGCCAAGTTATGTTAAATTTTTAAAAGAAATTCTCAACAAGAAACGAAGGCTGGGAGAATTTGAAGCTGTTGCTTTGACCAAAGAATGTAGTGCACTTCTTTCTTGCAAAATCTCGCCGAAGCTAAAGGGCCCAGGGAGTTTCACCATCCCGTGTTCTATCGGGGGGACAAGAAGTAGGACATGCTCTATGTGATTTGTGAGCAAGCATAAACCTCATGCATTTGTAAAATTTTAAAAATATTAGGAATTGGTGAAGTTTGACCCACCACAATCACTTTGCAACTCACAGACAGATCTTTGGCATATCCGAAATGAAAAATTGAGGACATTTTGGTAAAAGTCGATAAATTCATTTTTTCGATTGATTTTCTAGTTTTGGACTACGAAGTAGATAAGGATGTCCCCATCATTTTAGGCAGACCATTTTTGGCAGCCGGTAGAACCTTGATAGACGTGCAAAATGGTGAGTTAACTATGAGAGTGAACGACCAATAAGTAACTTTCAACGTTTTCAAATCCCTTAAATTTAATGGTGAAATTGAGGATTGCTCTTGCCTCAATGCCTTGGATGATGAATTTGAGTTGAGGTTGATTAGTTGCTTAGCAGAAGATATTTTGGAAGATGATTTGATTGAGGTGGTGGATGGATTTGAGTAATTGGACTTTAATGATAGGCCGACCCAAGTTCCCTCTAAAATTAAGGCACCCAGACTCGAATTAAAGCCACTTCCTACTCACCTTAAGTATGCATATCTCATGGATGAGGAAAAATTGCCCGTAATTATTTCTTCCAATTTAAGTTGTGAGCAAGAAGTGAAATTAATAGATTTGTTAAAAGATCACAAGAAGGCCATAGGTTGGACAATAGCAGACATCAAAGGAATTAGTCCGTCTATTTGCCAACATAAGATAATTTTGGAGGATAATAGTGTTGGCAAGGTGCAACCTCAAAGAAGACTTAACCCAATCATGAAAGAGGTCGTCAAGAATTTTTTTTTAAAAATGGCTGGATACGGGTATCATTTATCCTATCTCAAGTAGTGGTTGGGTAAGTCTGGTACAATGTGTGCCGAAAAAGGGTGGTACCACCGTTATCACCAATGAAAAAATGAGCTTATCCCGACCCAAACTGTTACACGATGGAGAATTTGCATGGACTATAGACAACTAAATCTAGCCACCAAGAAAAACCATTTTTCTTTGACCTTTGTTGATCAAATGCTAGATAGGTTGGCCAAAAAGGTATTTTATTGCTTTTTGGATGGATATTCGGGGTATAATCAAATTCACATCGCACCCGAAGATCAAGAGAAGACCACCTTCACTTGTCCCTTCGGAACTTTTGCTTTTCGTTGAATGCCATTTGGTCTATGCAATGCACCCACCACATTTCAGTGTTGTATGATGTCAATTTTTTCAGATATGATTGAAAATTCCATGGGAGTTTTTATGGATGATTTTTCAGTAATTGGCACATCATTTGAAAACTGTCTTGAAAATCTGAAAAAGAGTTTGGAACGATGTGAAACACACGATTTAATTTTAAATTGGAAAAACTGTCATTTTATGGTACAAGAGGGAATCGTGTTGGGTCATATGGTTTCCAAGAAAGGTTTAGAGGTGGATAAATCTAAACTTGAAGTAATCATGCAATTACCCGAACGTAGTTCGGTTAAGGGCATTCGAAGTTTTTGTTGGAAAATTTAGTAAAATATGTGTTTTTACTAACTTTGGACACATTTAAATACATGTATATGTATTGTATATATCTAACCCTTCGTGGGTTTGTGTTCTTCTATATGAGAGCTTCAAAACGATATATTATGTGTCCAAAACGGAATATATGTGAATGAGATATCGATGCTCAAAGTTGGGTGTTTGGAATGAATTTTGTGGAAACCAAGTGGGTATGGGAATGTGTCCCACATAGGAAAGAGGAATAAACATTTTGTGGTTTATAACCATGAATGTGGGAGGGGCTTACAAGCTCCTTGATTGGTTTTACTCCAACACCTACCCGCTCAGGTGCCGATTGAGATTTTCGTAAGTTAAAATCGGCGAACTTGTGCATGGGCGCGACCTGCGGACACGAATGCATCTCCAAAATCTTGTGCTCGCGCAACTTGGTTTTTGCGATTTTTTTGTTTTGAAACAGTGCACCGGGCGGGTTAGACCGCGGGTTAACTCGCACGGTTATCAGCGTCGTGCACTGGAATGTGGCAGAGAAATAGTACACCAGGCGGGTTGTGCCGCGGGTTTACCCGCGCGGCTACCCGCGCCACGTACTGTCGTTTTTTCGTCTGTAACTCCCGAATCAAATATATTGAAAATTAATTAATATGTTTATTACCAATTAATATGAATTAATCTTGTCGGTTTTTAGAGATTAATTCTTTTATTATTGGTTAATTGCATACTAATGATGTCGGTTTCGATTTTCAATATAAAAGGGAGGGATTAGTTGCATTCCATATACACGACGATATACACAATTCTTTGAAATCTCTCCCGCATACGTTTCTTTCAGACGATTTTTCAGGCAAGTAGTAATCTCCGACAGTACTTCTGCTTACGCTGTTGTACCTTGGGAACAAACGGCGAATCTGTTTAAGGGAATCGGGTTACACACGAGCCTCAACTTCGTTTAATTCGTTTATGTTAATCATCAGTTGATTCCTTCTAATTTCTTTGCATTCGAATTATTATTAATCATTCTTTGATTTTGTATGGTTAATTACATACGTTGTAATATTACATGTATTACTAAAATACATATAGAGAAAGTAACAATCTTAAACAGATTCGAATCGAGTTTGTCTCGATACATTTCGTTCTCTGTTTTTTGTAAACAGATTAATAATTGTGGTACCGTTTTCTATTTTGTGTAAACAGAGTGATTTCGTGGTACTAACTGTTCACTTGAAACGTTTTTTCAGAATGGTGAACACGTCAGGAATCCCAACTCCTGTGATACCGGTGCAAAGTACCATGGCAACGACTACTACGCCAACACCGAACACTATGGCCTATCATGCTGAAAAATCAGAAAAATGTTCTGGTTTGAATTTCAAGAGGTGGCAGCAGAAGATGTTCTTCTATCTGACCACTCTGAACCTGGCTCGGTTCCACACTGAAACTGCTCCTCAAATTAGTGGAGGAGAGGCCGACGCTTAATCCATGAGTACGATTGAGGCTTGGAAGCACTCAGAATTCTTGTGCCGCAACTATGTGTTGAATGGGCTGGCCAATCCGCTTTACAATGTATATTGTAAAGTAACCACGCCTAAGGAACTTTGGGAGTCTCTGGATCGGAAGTATAAGACTGAAGATGCGGGAACCAAGAAGCATGTTGTTGCTCGATTCTTAGATTTCAAAATGATTGACTCGAAAACTGTGATGAGTCAAGTTCAAGAGGTTCAAGTGATAGTGCATGATATACTTGCCGAAGGGATGGTTATCAGTGAAACCTTCCAAGTTGCAGCAATGATTGAAAAGCTTCCTCCTGGTTGGATAAACTTCAAGAACTACCTTAAGCATAAACGAAAGGAGATGTCTGTGGAGGAACTGGTGGTACGTCTTCGTATTGAAGAAGACAAACGAATAGCTTTGAAGGGTGGTTATGCCGGCTCTTCAAAAGCTAATGTGGTGGAAGTTGGTCAATCTTACAAAACCAAGGCCAAAAATATTGACAAAGGCAAGGGGAAAACAAAGAATCTTGGTCCTCAAAAAGGAACTTTCAAGAAGAAATTCAATTGCTAGAATTGTGGCCAACCGGGTCACAAAGCTGCTGATTGCAAGTTGCCTAAGAAGGACAATTCACGTCAAGCCCACATGATGAATGATGACTTGGTGGCAATGATCACGGGTTTTTCGTCCATGGGACTCACTACCATGGTTTCAGAGGTGAATGTGATTGGTTCAAACTCTATGGAGTGGTGGGTTGATACTGGAGCTACCCGTCATGTGTGTCATGACAAAAGCAACTGCATCTCCTACAAAGATGTTGATGATGGCTAAAAGCTCTACATGGGAAATGCCGCCACCACCAATGTCAAGGGGATTGGAGATGTGATACTGAAGATGATTTCCGGGAAATAGCTCAAGCTTAGAGACGTTTTGTTCGTACCGGAGCTTCGGAAGAACCTCGTATCGGGTTGGTTGCTTAATAAGTTTGGTTTTAAGCTTGTGTTTGAGTCAGACAAATTTTTTTTGTCCAAACATGGTATGTATGTGGGAAAGGGATATGCCTTGAATGGCATGTTCAAGTTGAATGTAATGGTTGTGAATGAAATGAATAAAGCAAGTACGAGTTCTGCTTATATGCTTGAGTTTTCAAATGTTTGGCATGGCCGTTTAGGACATGTAAACTTTAATTCCATTCAACACTTAATTAAGCTAAACTACATACCTAAATTTGATATTGATTCGAACCACAAGTGCCCCACATGTGTAGAAGCCAAACTTACTAGAACATCTTTCCAATCGGTTTAAAGGAAAACCGAACCCCTTGATTTAATTCACACTGATGCATGTGATTTAAAATCGGTTCCTACTAGTGGTCGGAACAAATATTTTATCTTGTTTATCGATGATAGCACAAAATATTGCTACATATATTTACTTAAGAGTAAAGATGAAGCAATAGACAAGTTTGTCTTGTATAAAAATGAAGTTGAAAATGAACTTAACAAGAAAATCAAGGTCGTTAGAAGTGATAGGGGAGGTAAATATGTTTCACCGTTTGCTGAGTTTTGTTCAAACAATGGAATTCGACATGAATTCACAACACCCTACTCACCTCAACAAAACGGTATTACTGAGAGAAAGAATCGTACCTTGAAAGAGATGGTGAATGCCATGTTGATTAGTTCTGGTTTAAGTTAGAACATGTGAGGGGGAAGCTATTTTGTCAGCTAATTATCTTTTGAATAAGATACCCCGTAAGAAACAAAATGAAACACCGTATGAACTTTGGATGGGTAGAAAACCATCTTACAAGTACTTACGAGTGTGGGGGTGCCTAGCTAAAGTAGTTGTATCTCCGACTAAGGTACAAAAGTTAGGACCTAAAATAGTGGATTGTGTATTAATTGGATATGCACAAAATAGTAGTGCTTATCGGTTTCTTGTGTATGAATCTAAAAATCCTGAGATACACAAGAATACAATTATGGAGTCAAGAAATGCTTCATTCTTCGAAGACGTGTTTCCTTGTTTTAACAAGGAAAATCAAACCTCATCTTCTAAAGATAAAGAAACTGTTCGAGAGGATGAACAAATTCTATCTGAGGAAAAAGTGGTGGAACCTAGAAGAAGCAAAAGGGCTAGGGTTGAAAAATCGTTTGGTCCCGATTTTCACACCTACGTAGTGGAAAGTGAACCCAAAACCTATCGTGAGGCGATTATGTCTTCGGAGGGAGCTCAGTGGAAACAAGCCATCAAGAATGAGATAGAATCTATCTGACAAAATCATACATGGGAACTAGTGGACCTACCTTCGAGAAGTAAGCCATTAGGTTACCGTTGGATCTTTAAAAGAAAGATGAAAGCTGATGACAGTATTGACAAATACAATGTGAGATTAGTGATCAAAGAATATAGACAAAAGGAAGGTCTAGATTATTTTGATACTTATTCGTCGGTCACAAGAATAACATCCATTAGATTGGTAAAAAAATATTTACCCAAAAACAATCAATCAAGACTCGAGATATGTACTCAACACCCTGTTCCTGAACTCCTTTCCGTTGTCGGTTCAGATGGATTGTGCCATCAGCTGTAGATGGACTTGCACACCCTTTAGAAAGCTGATGATGAGCTCAAGAGTTTCATCTTTTGTTCGGAGGAACTTGACCCATGTATAACGTGAGTAGTCATCTACCATGACAAGAACATATTTCTTGCCATTTATACTCTGGATGCGCATTGGGCCACACAGATCCATATGTGCTCGGTTCTACTTCCGGCTTGTGTGAGGCTTTCTTCGTTTTGCCGATTTCGCAGGTCGCACAGAGATGTTCCTTTTCAAATTTGAGTTCCGGCAATCCTTTAACTAACCTCTGATGACTAACTTGTTGATGTTCTTGAAATTAAGATGGGAGAGTCGGCGATGCCAGAGCCAGTTTTATTGTAAGGAAGCTTTGGACAAGAGGCAGACAGCCTTGGCAATCTTGACGGATGTCAAGTCAATCATATATAGATTGGATCGTCTTGTCCCAGATAAGAGCTCCGTATCATCATCTGTGCAAATACTGCAATGTCTGGCTTTGAAGTTGACTTAAAGATTCTTATCACAAAATTGACCGATGCTAAACATATTGTGTCCTAGTCCTTCGACATACAAGGCCTTCTTGATGGTGATGTTGTCTCACACAATGTCCCCATAACCCATAATCGGTGAAAAATGATCGTTGCCAAAGCGAACGGTGCTGCAGTACTTGTTGGTGAAATTCGATAACAACTCCTTTCTTCCAGTCATGTGTTTCGAGCAACCAGAATCTAAATACCACACATGAATGGCCTACAAAACCGATTAATGAGGTTTAGGTACCCATTCATAAATGGGTCCTTTCGGGTTAGATTTAGGCACCCACTTATAAACAAGCCCTTTGCGATGTTTAGGGGCACTAGGATGGGAAGTACGATAATAATAATTATACTTGCCAAACCAATCAGATGCAGTATATTTATCAACAAAATCATTCGATCCACACCAATAGCAACATATATTATCATGGGCAAGATTAATAAAATGCTCAATTGAATTAAGAATGCAAGGAAACGGAAAATTATGTCCAAAAAAAGCATACTTATTAAAAACACTACGAGAAATATTGTTTTTCCTATCACTAAAAGCGGAATTAAATGACTTGTTGTTCTTGTCCTTTAATGACTGCTTTGCTACCCAAACTTGCTTAACTCCCTTTTAAGTGATATGATTATCTGAAAATCAGTAAACCAAGAGTCAGAAGAGTGAAATTGAGATATACTTGATTTTTGAGATTTTCCAGTTTTTCGTCGTTTGTGTGAACGCCTTTTGGATTTAGAATTAGATTTAGATTGGGAGGCATTCATAGAGACACGTTGAGAGGTGGAATTAGAGCTTTCGCCCATATCCATGAGATCTGGCAAAATCTTGTTTTTCCCTTTATCAAGAAACTCGGTATGGCTTGGAAGTTTAGGATCAAAGTCAAACTTGTTCACATCATCATTCAGACATTCCTTAGAATCCATTAAGGCAGAAAAGAACTCTTCGTCAGACTGTATGTCCTCTCCTAGATTCGGTGAGTAACAGGAATTTGGAGGTACGTCAAAACAATTATCAGTTACCCCTATGAAAGCTTTGCATGAGGATGCTTCTGATTTCACTGACTGATTTTCAGAATGACTACCTTCAGGAACAGAAGTATCCGTACACTTAGTTGGGGTTTGGAATTGAAGTTCCTCAATTTTAGAAATTAGCAACCCCCTTTCCTTATCGAAAGAACTCATACCTACTTCCAGATCCATTTGAAGATTAGTTTTGTCTTGCTGTTCTTGTAAAATTTTAGTTGTTAAACTAGAAAACTGTTTTGACAACTTGTTAATTTCAGAATTGAACAACTCTCATTTTTTTTCAAAATCCGTTTCAAGTTGAACCAATTTCTTTTCTAAAACCAAAGGTGGGACATATATCTTTGGTTCAACAAGTGTGGAATGGATCTCTTCATTGGAGTAACTATGAAAGTAGTCGGTCGAGAGTGTTAGTTCTCTCGTACGATAACTTGCATTGAGTTCATCATAAACAAAGGGAAGTTGCACGTTGTCAGTATTTTTCCTATTTAAATCTTCCCGTGCTTAAACCT
This sequence comes from Arctium minus, assembly GCA_954870635.1. Classification (NCBI taxonomy): domain Eukaryota; kingdom Viridiplantae; phylum Streptophyta; class Magnoliopsida; order Asterales; family Asteraceae; genus Arctium; species Arctium minus. Next base: position 153,596,167 of record OX941081.1, read on the forward strand.
CTTCAGGAGATTTCATAAACTGTATTTGATATTCCGAACCAAGATCCAGATATTCAAATTTGTAGAGAGTTGGTGTTTCTGAGAAAGCCTTGGTAAGGTAGCAAGGATTTTGTTGGGAAATTCAGAAATATACAAGTACAGTTAATGCTGCTAGAAGAACTTGGTTACTACTTCTGAGATTAATGTTGCTGAGTGAAGTTAATACTACTGAACAAGATTAATACTGCTAGAGGAGATTACTACTGCTAAGCAATTTTAATACTGCTAGTAGTTAGTACTGCTGAACATTAATACTGCTCAAAGTATTAATACTGCTGAAGACTTAGTGCTGCTTATGAGATAATCAAAATTCGTGCAGATTAAGTTTGAAGATTATGGAAAGCTTGAAGATAAAGATGGAAGATTATTCTGAAGATCTTTTATTGTTTGTAATTATCTTTTATCTTAAGTATATATAGAATAGTTTTGTAACTTTAGAATAGATAGAGAATTCTAAGTTTTTTGTTTTCATAGAGAGAATCAACCTCAAGGTTAGAACCCTAATTCTAGAGAAGTAGAATTCGTATTGGTGAGCCTGTTCATCAATATTGAGGTTGTGTGTTGAATCTTGTAGCTTTACAATCATTCAATAAAGTTTACAAGTTCTTATTCTGATTTACTGTGTTTCATTGATATTTGAATATCAAAGTGTTATTCCGCAAACTCCTTTGATATTGTTTCTAAGTGTTTATTCTTGTTAAGAATTAAGACCCTGACAAGTGGTATCACAGCTAGTATTCTCAGAAATCTTATTCATCATGGATAACATAGTGGAATCCAACAGTACTCTGGTCTCAAAGGTTCCAATGCTCAGACCCAATGAATTTGACATGTGGAAGATTAGAATCAAGCAATACATTCTCCTCACAGATTACTCTATATGGGACATCATTGAGAATGGCCCATCTGATGCAGGAAAGATTGGTGAAGATAGAAAAAGAACTCCACCAAAGACGGATGCAGAAAGAAAGACAAGGCAGACAGAGATGAAAGCCTTGAGCACGCTGCTCTTGGCCATTCCCAATGAATATCGACACCAATTCTGCAATTGCACTGATGCACAGATGCTGTGGAATGCTCTAGAGAAGAGATTCTCTGGTACCAAAAGTACCAAGAGAAATCAAAAGGCTATATTGAAGCAGCAATATGAAAACTTTATGTCAACAAAGAATGAGTCCATGACTCAAACGTTTGACAGGTTTAACAAGCTGATTGGAGAACTAGCTACTATGGGAGTACAGATTGATCAAGATGATGTAAACAGAAAGTTCTTAAAGGTCCCTTGGAGATGAATGGACCATGTGTTATTTCCAGATTCAAGTTCTAAATCAGTAACAAACAATCAAGATGAGAATCTCAAATCATATTCCATTGATTCAAACAACAAAGATTACAATTTACAACTTTCTCTCTCTAGACTCTCTCACTAGAAACGTATTCTAATTAGCTCTTCTCTAATCTGCTCTCTCTTTCTAAATCGTGTACATCTACTGATTACAAAGACAACAAAGGTATTTATACCCTTGACAATTACAAAGGAAAAACAAATTACAAATACATTGACTTTGACTTTTATTAACAAAAGACTTTAACTTTCAGTAAGAATTGATTTTCTCAGCCTTGACTTCTTGATCTTTTGTCTTCAATCTTTATGATCTTGAATCCAACATATTTATGCTCTAACAATCTCCCCCTTTGGATCAAGATCATTACTAATAGATTTAGCAATGCGAACTTCTCTTTGTTTAAGCTCGATTGAATAAACTCCCCCTTGGAACAATCTGTATCTTCTCTTTTAATCTCCCCTTTGATACAAACACGATAAACAAACTCCCCTTTAACACGATGAAATTCTTCTTTAGCTTTGTCTTCAAAAACTTTCAACAATCTTCCCAACGCCTGATCTTCAAAAATAATAACGACCTCCCCCAAGGTTGTACACAAACCTTTTTCAGACTTGAAAAGAAAAAAATCTTCAGATTTTCAGATTTAGCACACTTTGCTTCAGCAAATAATCTTCAACAATTCTATTGCTTTCATCTTTCAATAATCTTGAATATTTTCTCCTAACTTTAACTCAAACTCTTCATTCGGACAATTCTTTTTCAATCAAACTCTTTCAAACATTTCTTGAACTCTTCTCCCCCTTTTTGATGATTTGAGCATTGATATCATCAAAACTTTTCTTCCAAGAAATGTCTTTGACCATTCTGATCTGTTCAAGAGCCTATGATTCTATGATCCATAGCCAAATATTCATCTAGATCTTTGCAAATCCAGACAAAATAAGAACAGGTAACTCCTGAATCAACAGATGAATCAGTTAATATGCCTGTCAGTAACACAAAGTCACTGTGTGTAACGAATACACAATATAAAGAAGCTTTTTGATGTTCACTCCCCAGGGCTTCCATCCAATCATCAAAATACCACAAAGGCAATTTCTATGAATGTTATGACAAAGAAACAAATTATTTGTGTGTTCGTGCAAGTGTAGAAAGAATTAAGCACAAATGATTGCTTTTATAAGGCTCAACAATGTCTAAACCACTGAGACAACAGTAGATAAACACAGACTCTAAGTGCATGATTGAAGTGCGAAGGTGGGGCAGACTTCCTTCTGTTTCAATATCCAGATTTTCCAAATGAAAACCAGATAGATAATATGCTGCGTCCCCAGAAAAAATATGAAACATTTTCTTTTTGAGAAGAAAATGAGTAGTTGGTGGGGTTTAAGCAAGAGTTGGCATGGGCTATTTGCCTGTTTCAATAATGTTCACCAATAATTGTGAAGCATTAGTAATGTGGTTGCCCGACTCAGAAAGTAGTTGGTGCAGATCTGATATTCTTTTACTCTGATCTCACACCCTCTTTCTTTTAATCATTAAGCTCACTACTAACCAAACTCTCTTTTCCATTTTACCTCATCACACCCACGCTCATTTCTTTTAGACTCCTCATACTCAATCACTAAAGGATTAACTTCATGGGTAGGAAACACTGGTTAACGTGAATCCATAGAAGTTTCAATTAAGTCCTAGCACAAAGAACCCAGTCCTATAAAGCATGAGTTGCTCAAGTGGTTTAACTTTAGCAGTTAAAGCTCATATACAAATGTCAGATGTTGATATGCTCAGAAAATATAATCATGAAGATTTGAGCATTTTTAAACATTGAAGTATTTTCAAACAAGTATATTGAAATGAATGAATATGAATGCAAAAGACTTGTTTGAAAATCTGACATTGTATGAAAATGATCAGAAATGAATGATATAGCAATTAAAGCTTATGGTCAAGAATAACAGATATTTGTCTATACGAAACAAAATATAGACATTCTTGAAATGACCGTTTCGAAATGAAATATCGCTCAAAATTCTTTGAATACAAGCGGAGTGTCTTACCATCGAAGAAAAATTGTTTCAATTTAGATACATGGTAAGAACATGTTGAACAAAGTCAAACCGGTGTGTGTGAATACTTGAAAGTATATAGAAAAGACAATACGCAAGTATTTATCTTTGGATACACACGGTTTGGTTATCGATTAAGCACAAAAATAAAATGAAAACATTTAAAATCACACTTCCAAATTATAAAATCTGTTCAAAAATCAGGAAGTGGTTTGAACATTTAAGAACATGTTTTCTATACCTGAAAGTTGTCCTTCTTTCAGATACATTTGAGATTAAGATAAGAAATTTACCTTTTCGCGCAATCTTAATTCTCATGAAGTCAAGCTATCGTCAAAATGATATGATCGTGTCATCCTCTCTCATCCTGCACAAGTCTCAAAGTCTAGTCAAAATCAACTTTATTCACAAAAAAATAAAAGACATAAAACAGTAAAACGATTAAAGTACGAGTTCTGATCTGAAGTAATCAAAAATCATAATCCTGTTACTCCCCCTGAAATTATGCATCTAAAATATGTCAGTTATAAAGCAAATGATAGAGATCTACAACTCCTTTTGGAATGTAGTTCATCATATCTATCGGATGCAAAAATTTCAGAAAAATATGTACTCCCCCTTGAAGGTTGATTTCCTCATTGAGTATCGGAGTACATCCTCATATCAGCCCGGGAGTATCTTTCTTTAAGTGTTGAAATCCGGGTCCTGAACTGTAGTATTCAGAAGCCACTCTCCTTATCATTGAGGTACGGGTTCTAAGTTGTTCTACTTAGAAGCCTTAGTTCTCTTACTCCCCCTTGACTGTAGGTGCCTGCAACACAGATTCACTTTTTGGCTTTGGTACCCACTGGTATTTGGGTCCATGTGTGTTAGTTGCAGTTCGTATGGGAGTAACTGAATAAGAACCATACCAGTAATGATCACTAGCTTTATGAACAAAATCATATGTATTACAGTAAGAACAATACGTTTTCTTTGACAACCTGAACAATTGATCTCTCGAATAAGCAAGATCAGGTTTACCTGTCAGCACTTTGTTCTTCTTGGCTGTTGATGCATGTACAAATGATTTGTTACTTTTCTTCTCTTCCTTCTTTCCTTTCTTTTCTACCTTCTTCTCATCATTCTTCTCATCTTCAACTGGTTTTATCTTCCAAACCATCTTCTCTTTTTCATATCTTCTTCTTCTATGTGCATCTGATCCATCTACATTTTGATCATAGAAAATGTTAGTTGTACGAATCTGATCAAATGAATTGACTGACCTTCTTGAAGAAACAATTTTCAGATGTGAGCTTGAGGCTGTCTTTTTAAATTCAGCTGAATTATTTCTCGGTGTGTGGATTTTTGACTCTGGAGTCGTTTGCTCAGTCACCACCACCTTTGAAACAATCTTTTCAAGATCTTTAATCTTTGAAGATAGACTGTTCTTTTCTTTGATATGCAGGTCAATCTCTTTATTGAATTCAGACTTCGCTTGTTGATCTTTCAATGCAGTTGTAGATAGCTCAGAAAACTTTGCAGGTAGCTTCTTTATCTCTGCTTCAAATAAGCTTCTTTCTTCCTCAAAGCTCATTTCAGCATTTGTCCTCTGACCAGATATTTCTTTGAATATCCCAACATTCTTTTGCTCTATAATCTTCTTTTCTTTGGGAAAATTCTCTCTTTCCAGAATGATTACTTTCTCAAAATCAGAGATTTGTTGAGAAAGCTTAATACATTTAAGCTCAACCGCTTTCTTCTCGTCAGCACATTTTCTGGAAAACTCGGAGAATTTCTTTGCAAATGATGTCTTTTCAGTCTCAAAATCAGATCTTTCTTTGACCATCTTTTTCACCAGATCAGATATTTTCTTTTGAAACTCAGCATTAACATCCTCCAGATTCTTAATCTTCTCCTCAGAACTTTCAACAAATGCTGCTTGCTGAAGTGGCACAATCTGATTTTCAAAGTCAGAAATCTTTCTTTTCAGCTCAGAATTCTTAGATTCCAAAATCTTTACTTTTTCCCTTAAAGACAACTTTGATTTATTTTCAAGCTGATCCCACAACTGTTTTGCTGTAGCCTCTTTGATATTTAATTGAATAGAAATTTCATCTGAAATTCCTTTCAAAATAAACAGTTTGGCTAATTTATCAGCTTCAAATCTCTTTCTTTGCTCATCTGAATATTCATCAAGTGATAATACACACTCTCCTTTTTCTTTCATTCCATATGCTCCTGGATAATAGTAAAACTTTGTTGGAGTTTTCATCCTTCCTTCCTGCAAAGATAATCTGATATATTTTCCCAATTCATGTTGGTCAATAAATTCCAGAAAATGATTTTTCCATTGTTCATACTCTCCTTTGACTAAAACAGGAGGTTTCACATCAGTTCCAACTTTGAAAGCTTCTTTGGAAGTCATCCTGTTACAAAAAGAACTTGAACTTGATCGTTAATCCAAATGAAATCTCAAAAATACAGAAAAACTTGAAACAAAATTTCAGAGATTTGATCACAAAAAGAACTATGTCCCCCTAGGCAGACTTAGCACGGGGGTCCCGCTACCCGGTTAGCGGGTGGGGTCAAGGGGCAGCGCCCCTAGAGAAAATTTTTTCACTATTAAAGGGCATATTACAATTTTGAAAATTTCTGAGAAAAAAAAAATTTAAAGTTTTTCACACTTTGTGCTTCACACAGCAATCGCAAACCTCAACTTTGCGTTTCACAAAGGAACCGTAAACCTCTACTTTGCGTGTCACAAAGGAACCGCAAACCTCTACTTTGCGTGTCAAGTTACACCCGCAAGGTACACTGTGCGTGTCAAGTTACACCCGCAAGGCACACTTTGCGTGTCTTATTTACAAATGCAAACCACGATTTCTCTGAACTCAAAACCTTCTACTTCACGTTTGTCATTAGGCCCGCAAAACTCAGCTTTTCGATTCTCAAAGAAACTCAAATCTTAGCTTCTCGTTTCTTAACAGAAACGCATATCTCACTATGCGTGTCTTGTTGAATACACCTTGATGAGTCAACCGTAAACCTTGAAGAATAACCCGCAAACCTTGATGATAGACCCGCAAACTTCGATGAATCAAACACACATCTGAAGAACACCCACACACCTCTAAAATCGAACTAAATCACACTGAAAACTCATTTATGCCTAGAAATCTGACTCGAAACTTCGACAATTTTATCTTCTAAACAACTCGAACACAAAACTATCACTAATATTCGATCAAATATACCAAAATTACAATTTTGATTCAAGAACAGTGTCAAGAACTCGTGTATACAAAAACCACAAAATTCGAAAATTCGAATTGATTACAGTGCAATAGACAAATCTTTCTATACAAACTCGATCGATTTCACTTTCCTAACAAAACCTAATCGATTACAACTCCAAAAACTCACTCAAACTCGGATTCAATCTGGACATGCAGAACACAGAACGAACTTTCCGAACTTTCGTATTTTCTTGAAAATTTAGAATTTGGATCTGCTCTGATACCAATTGTTATTTCCAGATTCAAGTTCTAAATCAGTAACAAACAATCAAGATGAGAATCTCAAATCATATTCCATTGATTCAAACAACAAAGATTACAATTTACAACTTTCTCTCTCTAGACTCTCTCACTAGAAATGTATTCTAATTAGCTCTTCTCTAATCTGCTCTCTCTTTCTGAATCATGTACATCTACTAATTACAAAGACAACAAAGGTATTTATACCCTTGACAATTACAAAGGAAAAACAAATTACAAATACATTGACTTTGACTTTTATTAACAAAAGACTTTGACTTTCAGTAAGAGTTGATTTTCTCAGCTTTGACTTCTTGATCTTTTGTCTTCAATCTTTATGATCTTGAATCCAACATATTTATGCTCTAACAACATGTACACTGTTTCATTTAGACAGAATGATCAGTTAGAAGAGAAAGAACTTGATGATCTGTACAATGATCTTAGAGTATTTGAAGCTGAGGTGGAGGCAAAGAAGAAGCCTTTTGGATATATTCATAATGCTGCACTCCTATCAGCATCAATTGATTCTACTGCTAACCCTGAATCAGTTAATGCTGCTAATGGAGCAAATCAAGATAAAGGCACTGATTCTGTGTTTGAAGCCTTTCTTGCCAGCCATGGAAATTCCTCCTTAATTAATGATGATTTGGAACAACTTCATCCTGATGATCTGGAAGAGATGGATATTAAATGGCAGATGGCCATGCTGTCCATGAGGGTGAAGAAGTTCATAAAGAGGACTGGAAGGAACAACTTCTCCCAAAGAAGAGAAGATGGAGAAGGGTTTGATAAATCAAAGGTGGAGTGCTACAAATGCCATCTGAAGGGGCACTTTGCCAGGGAATGCAGAAGGAGTGTCTCACAACAACAACCACCAACAAGCTCAATCTGGAAGCTTCAATAATAACAGAAACTCTGCTCAAGCCCTTGTTTCTCAACAAGGAATGGGGTTTGATTGGAGTGATCAAGCAGAAGAGGCTATCCAGAATCAAGCTCTTATGGCTGAAGTATCTGATCTCCCATCTGAGGTAAGTTCTAATCTTTGTTCTAAAACTTGCATAGACATTGTTAAAAGGTACAGGGATCACAACCAGAAGATGAGTGATGACCTTAAGAGCTTAGAAAAGGATATAAAGGACTATGTGATGATTGTTGAGAGGTTTGAAGAACAGATCAAAGGTTTTCAAGCCAATGAACTCCAACACTCATATGACACAAATTACTGGAATTGGGAGAAAAAAGGATCTAGAACTTAAATTGACCAAATCTAAAGAGGAGAGTGAAAATCTAAGAGAGGAGCTTGCCAAGGTTAAGCTTGATGTGAAAAAGTTTTCCAATGCTTCTAAAGCAATGGACTCTTTACTACAAACTCAGATTCATGATAAGCTGAGAAGAGGTATAGGGTACAATGCCACACCACCACCATATAACAATAACTACATTCCTCCTACATCAGATTTGCTAGAAACCAAAGATAGGAAGGACTAGCCTGAGGGAGCCACTAAGATAGATCCCTTAGATGAGGTAGTTGTTAAGGATAAGACTGAAAAAGAGGTGGGTAAGAGTAAGGAGAACATTGTGAGTAGTGAGATTCCCCTAGAGAATCACATCATTACCAATGAAAGGTGTGGAAAGATTTGGGTCAAATCAAAGAACATAGAAAAGACAGAGGGAAAGACTGGTAAGGTCCATTACAAACAGACCACAGTTGTGAATCCAGTTCCTCGCAAACAGTGTGCATGCAAGAAGTCTGAGCCCCAAAAACAGGATAAAAAGAGGGGAAATCAAAGAAACTGGAATAATCAGTGGGCACAAAAACAAGGGGTTGATCTGAGTAAAATCAATAGACCTAAACCTTGTTTTATCTGTGGCAAATTGAATCATCTTGCCAAATACTGCTATTTCAATCCTATGAACCAAAGGATGAATTTTCAAAAACCCTTTGGTTATAGGAAGAAGGAAAGTAATCATGTGGCTATGAAAACTGTTAAATCTAAAAGCCACATGAAGAAAAAGATTGTTAAAGAAAGTGTCAATATGTGGGTTCCTAAATGCACTAAAACTGTTAGTACTGCTACCCTAAATAGTACCGCTGACAATGATAATGCTGCTAGAAGCAATACTACTGCTACCAATGTTAGTGCTGCTAAGAATATTAGTACTGCTAAAACTAACATGGTTAGTACTGCTTCAAATGTTAATACTGCTAACTCTGTTAGTACTGCTAATCCTGTTAGTGCTGCTAACTCTGCTAGTACTTCTAAAGATAGTGTTGCTTCTAGTGTTTATGCTTCCATGCCAATCATATTGACAAAGTACTCAAATAAAGAGTGCTCTGAGTTTAAAAATCTCATTAAAAAGGAATGTAAGTATTTTGATGAGAAAGGGAGACCCAAGACCACTTTGGCTTGGGTTCCCAATCAATACTAATTGTTTAATCTTATGTGCACGGCAACCAGCAGCTCAAGGGGAAGAGCATCTGGCATGTTGATAGTGGTTGCTCTAGGCACATGACAGGGAACATGTCATGCCTCAAGAATTTCAAGAAAATTGATGGTGGACATGTTGCCTTTGGTAATACTCCAGATGGAGGTAAGATAAGTGGTAAGGGGGATGTAACCAAAGGTAAAATGACCTTTGAAGATGTATTCTATGTTGAGCAGCTAAGGTACAACCTGTTAAGTGTATCACAGGTTTGTGACAAACAAAATAGTATATTATTTACAGATTCTGAATGCATTATCCTTGCTCTTGGATTCAAGGTAGTTGATGAAAAGTTGATACTACTAAGAACTCCCAGAAAGGATAATGTATATTGCTTAGATATGGAAAGTGTTTCAACTGATTCATCCCTAAATTGTCTTGTTTCAAAAGCTTCTTTGGATGAATCATCACTTTGGCACAGAAGGATGTGTCACATGAACTTTAAAACTATGAATAAACTTGTTAAAAACAACCTTGTAAGAGGTTTACCTTCCAAAGTCTTCTCATGTGATGATCATTGTGTTGCCTGTCTCAAAGGCAAACAACACAAAACTTCTCATAAGTCCAAAGAGTTGAACACTATCTCTAATTCTCTTCATTTATTGCATATGGATCTGTTTGGTCCTACAAATGTTATGAGTATAGGTAAGAAATCATACTGCCTAGTTATTGTTGATGATTACTCTAGATTTACTTGGGTATATTTTCTAAGGACTAAGGATGAGACAAGTGGACTGATTAAATCCTTTATTCTAAGAATTGAAAACCAAACTAATCAAAAAGTAAAAGTCATTAGGTCAGACAATGGTACTGAATTTAAAAATATTGACCTAAACACCTTTTGTGAGGAAAAAGGAATTGAGAGGCAATAAAGTGCTCCTAGGACTCCACAACAAAATGGTGTTGCTGAGAGAAGGAATAGGACACTGATTGAAGCTGCTAGATCTCTGTTAGCTGATTCAAAACTTCCAATTACTTTCTGGGCTGAAGCAGTTAATACTGCTTGCTATGTCCAAAACAGAGTTCTAGTAGTCAAGCCTAAGAACAAGACACCATATGAACTTTTAAAAAATAGAAAACCATTTATTGGATTTTTCAAACCTTTTGGGTGTCCTTGTACCATCGTCAATACTAAAACTCACTTAGGAAAGTTTGATAGCAAGGCAGATGATGGTTTTCTTGTTGGTTACTCATCTCAGAGTAAGGCTTACAGAGTTTTTAATTCTTCTTCTAGAATAATTGAGGAAAGTGACAATGTCAAATGCAATGAGAACACACCAAATCCTATTGGATCTGGTCCTCAGTGGTTGTTTGACATTGATTCACTAACTAACTCTTTGGGTTTCAGTAGTAATGATAATACAGGTTCAGGTAATAAAGGATCAGGGGATGCACAAGTACAAGATACTATTTCTCAGTCTGTAATATTTCCCATACCTACAATAGAGCCTGTTGAGTTCTGTGAAAAGGAGACTGCTGCTGAACCAAGTCAGAGTGAAGAAGAAAGAAGAGATGAGGAGAATCAAGTGAATGAAGTGCAAGAAGTAGCTGATGAGATCCCCTCAGCTGACTTAAATGATTCCAATATAGAGGTGGGAATCAATGAAGAACCTAGTCATCAGACTAGAACACAAAAGAATCATCCTCCAGAACTGGTCATAGGAGACATCTCTTCTCCTATGATAACGAGGAATCAAAGCAGACTTCAAGAGCTGCAGGATCAACAACACACAGTACTCTCTTGCTTTCTATCTCAGATTGAGCCTAAAAAGGTTTATGATGCTATGAAAGATTCCAGTTGGATAGAAGCTATGCAAGAAGAGTTACTGCAGTTCAAATTACAAGAAGTTTGGGACTTGGTGGACCTTCCAAAAGGTCATAGAGCTATTGGCACCAAGTGGATTTTCAGGAATAAGAAGGATGAGAGAGGTATTGTGATCAGGAACAAAGCAAGGCTTGTGGCACAAGGGTACACTCAAGAAGAAGGAATAGACTATGAAGAAGTGTTTGCTCCAGTGGCAAGGGTAGAGGCAATTAGGCTATTTCTAGCATATGCCTCATACATGAAGTTCAAGGTATACCAAATGGATGTGAAGAGTGCCTTTCTTAATGGTACAATTGGTGAAGAAGTATATGTCTGTCAGCCCCCTGGATTTGAAAATCCATCATATCCAGACAGAGTATACAAACTGAAGAAAACACTTTATGGTCTTCATCAAGCCCCAAGAGCATGGTATGATACATTGTCTACCTATCTCTTGGAGAATGGGTTTGAAAGAGGAATAATTGACAAGACCCTCTTCATTAAAAGAAGCAAGAAGGACATCCTACTTGTTCAGATCTATGTGGATGATATCATCTTTGGATCCACAAAAGATCAGATGTGTAGAGACTTTGAAAATTTGATGCACAAGAGCTTTAAAATGAGTTCAATGGGTGAACTTACCTTCTTCCTTAGGCTTCAAGTGAAACAGAAGAAAGATGGGATCTTCATAAGTCAATCAAAATATGTGAAAGACATCCTGGACAAATATGGTTTATCAGACTCAAAGCCAGCAAGCACACCTATGGAGACTCATAAACAGATCACTGCTGATCTTGAGGGGGAGGATGTTGATGTCCATCTATACAGATCAATGATTGGATCTCTCATGTATCTCACAGCCTCAAGACCAGACATCATGTTCCCAGTGTGTTTGTGTGCCAGATTCCAAGTCAAGCCAAAACAATCACATCTTCAAGTTGTGAAGAGGATTTTCAGATACTTAAGAAGGCAACCTAGATTAGGTCTTTGGTATCCATATGAATCTTCATTCGACTTGATTGCATATTCAGACAGTGACTTGGGTGGTGCTAACATGGACATAAAGTCTACTTCAGGTGGATGTCAACTTTTGGGTGCAAGACTAGTATCTTGGCAGTGTAAGAAACAAACCACAGTGTCCTTATCAACAACAGAAGCTGAGTACATTGCTGCTGCAAGTTGCTGCTCTTAGGTTCTATGGATTCAGAATCAGATGCTGGACTATGGGGTAACCTTTCTTCACACTCCAATCTTCATTGACAATAGCAGTACTATAAGCATTGTTAACAATCCAGTCAAGCACTCCAAAACAAAACACATTGAGATCAGGTATCACTTTATTAGAGATTGTAATGAAAAGAAGCTAATTCAAGTTGCTAAAGTTCATACTGACAACCAGTTTGCTGATCTATTCATTAAAGCTTTTGATGTGGGTAGATTCACTTTCTTGGTCACAAGTGTGGGCATGATCAACTCTGAATGAGCTCATGTCTTAAAAAGTGTTTTCATACCTGTTATTGGTTTATTCTTTGGTGCTACTAACATCTTTCTCCAAAAGTTATTACCTTGCTCAGAGTACCTCAAAGCTTCAAAAAGAGTAAGTATAGTTAATATTGCTAGTGGTTAATACCGCTCTCAGTTAATACTGCTAGTTAGTTAATACTGCTAGTGGTTAATACTGCTCTCAGTTAATACTGCTAGTTAGTTAATACTGCTAGTGGTTAATACTGCTCTCAGTTAATACTGCTAGTTAGTTAATACTGCTACTGGTTAATACTGCTCTCAGTTAATACTGCTAGTTAGTTAATACTGCTAGTGGTTAATACTGCTCTCAGTTAATACTGCTAGGTAGTTAATACTGCTCTAGGTTAATACTGCTTATGTTCCGAATCGTATAAATACCCTGTTGCCCGCCTAAAAGATCATAACGACTCTTTGTATACTGTTCACCTTCTCTCTAATCCTTTTCTCTCAAGCTCCTAGTAAGTTTCAGGCAAGAACACTGAAGTTCAATGGCATCCATGGCTTTCATTGATGAGCACAACGAGATTGTGATGTTACAGAAGCCAAAACAAGCTGCTGGATTCCACCAGATTGTGGATTTTCTCAAGTCCAGCCACATTGCCCATGCTCTCACTGTATCACCAACAATCTACATAGAGCATCAAAGACAATTCTGGGCGAATGCCACCGTAGTCACAGAGAATGGTGTGCAGATTCTGAAAACAAGGGTGTGTGACAAACCCTTGTCTGTTTCTGAAGAGGTGATACGCATTTGTCTACGTCTATACGATGCTGCTGGTATTACTTCTATTCCAAATGAGGACTTGTTCTCAAACCTTTCAAGAATGGTGTATGGAGGCCAATTGGGTGGTTTCAAATTTTCAAAAGACAAATTTTATACCCAATGGCGTTTTCTTGTTCATACCCTGATGCACTGTATTTCCAAAAAGACTATTGGATGGAGTGAGTTTAGCAGTACCATTGCTTATGCTTTGGTATGCTTGGCCACTGCCAGAAAGTACAATTTCTCAAAAATGATTTTCAGTGATCTTGTATCAAACTTGGGAAGCAAAAAGAGTTTTTATATGTACCCAAGATTTGTTCAGGAAGTTATAACCCATGAATTGACGGATATGTCTCACTTTGATGAGGTATATGTACCAAAAATCCCCAAAGGTAAGGTCTTTTCAAACATGAAGAGATATCCATTGGACTCGGAAGGAGTTGACACCCCATTGTTATCTACAATGATGGTGGTGTCCGACAATGAAGAAGGTATGGCAGCAGGGTCAAGGCCCTCATTAGACCATCCCACTGCTAGCCAATCCCAACCTTCACCCTCTATATCAATCCCTCAGTCCCTACTTCAAAAGCCCACTTCACTAATCACCCAAACTTATACAAGGAAAAAGGTAAAGAAGGCTCCTTCCCTTCTTGTACCATCACCCACAGAGCCTTTAAGCCCTCTAATGGAGAATTCTCCATTAGAGAATATCTACAGGGAAACCAAAGGGGTGTCTCCCAACCCCAAGGAGGTGCTCAATGAGGAGATGTATGAGCATATGGGTGCTAAGGTTGCCACTACTCCTGCTAGCATAGAGGAGGTCAGTAGTAACATAACTAAGACCTTCCCCATGGCAACTTTGGGTGAGCAATCATCCAAAGGTCCCTGGTGCCAAGAACCCAAGGGGGTGGAGAGTGCTTCTTCTAGGCAGAAGACTCCCACTACTAAAAGATCCCATGATCCTTCAAAAGGGGGTAACACTCCTATAGAAGGTGAGGACAAATTTAACTACCAAGAATTGATGGATGCTATGGGAAATATCAACTTGGATGTCATCAACCAAGGAAAAGACATAGAAGAGCTAAAACTGATAGTTTTGTCTCAACAAGTTCAGATTTCTAAGCTGAAGAACATGGTGAAGAGATTGATATAGAAAAAGAAGAAGAAGCAGTTTGTGCTAAGAAGAAGGAAGCCAGTACCTGATGCTCCCAAAAAGGGGGAGTCAGAAGCTGAGGACAACTTGGAAGCTGATACAGATAAGGGGGAGAAACATAGTGTTGAGGGGGAGATTGATGAAGTAAGTAAAGAAACAGTACAAGCAGCAGAAACTGAAGCAGAATTTGTGCAAGCAGCAGTAAAAGAGCAAGCAGCAGAAACCATTAATGCTGCTGGTTCAAGCAAAGCAGCAGAAATGGTTAATACTGCTGAATTGAATAAAGCAGCAGAAATAGTACAAGAAGTATTGACAGATCTTGAGATTGCAGAACCTTTGATCAAGGCTAAGCATGATACTCCCAAGGTCATCTCAAAGGCCAAAGGAGTTGTTATCAATGAAAGAGGTGAGGCTATAAAGAAAGCAAGTATTGAGAAGGTGGAAAGCAAAGATAAAGGCAAAGCTAAGATGGTGGAATCTGATCAAGCAATCAATACGCAAAAGTTGATTGAGTCAGATGAAGCTTTGGCTAGGCAGATTCAAGCTGAACTTGAGCAAGAAGAACAGGTCCAAGTGGACAAAGATAGAGAGATGGCTAAGGCTCTAGCTGCAGAGTTAAATGAAGTTTATCAACAGAGTCTGGCAACTGAAATAACAAAGAAGAAAGCTGCAACTCTGAAAAAGTCTGTGTTGGTCAAAAAGGCTGCAAAGAAGAGACAACCCTCAAAGACTTACCTTGGTACTCAAGAAAGAAACAAGATGATTACTTTTCTCAAGGGTGTTGTAGGAGTCAGAAAGGAGATGTTCTCAAAAATGTCTTTTGAACAGATTAAAGAGCTGTACAATTCAGAGCAGACAAAGCTTCAAGGGAATGAAACAGCAAGGGTTGAAATGGAAAAGAGGATGAAAGAAAGCAAAGACTATCTAATTCAGAAACCCTTTCATGATGAGCAAGAAACACCCAAGAAAGAAGCCACTCTTGGTGAAAGTCTGAGGACTTTAAAAAGAACCAAGATGATAGCCAGAAGGAAATCAGCCAAGAAGCCCAGAGTGGATAATAAAGAAAGTAAGAAGGTTGCTGAAGAAGAAGAGGCACCTGAGTCATCTGAACAGAAAAAGCCATCAAGCACTGATGATGTAAATTTGTACATGGTAGTGATGGACAAAGTGCCTGAACCAATTTCAGCAGAACCTGTAGGAGTTAAGCCTCCTGAGGTCATTCACTGGGATACAATGGAAGTGGATGGAAAAGAGTACATAAGGCTGAAAAGACAAGATGAGAAGTATGAAGTTTACAATACTTGGGCAAAGATTGTCAGAACATGCTCCAGGTCAGATATAGAAGAGATGTTTGAGATAGGAATGAGGTTGTATGCAGATCAACTGAAAGCTCCAGAAATTTCAATTACTAAACTTGTGATGGAGTATCTGTGTATGATGTTCAAACCTGATGAAGTGGAGGAAGTGATCAGAAATGTGTTTCAAACTGTCAACAACTGGACACTATATGAAACTAGTGGAGTATATGCAGTAACTGTGGACTTAAACCACATAGAATACTTCCTAGTGGATAGAGTGTACAATCACAGTAGATTGAAGCTGGATGCAATGTTGAAGAAGAAACTTGGATGTGTTCCAGATTCAGAAATGGCTAAGTATCTGATTCAGAGAACTATCAATCAAAGCTTGGGGCTGAATGTTAATACTAGTGTATGAGCTATGAAGTTTTGGGAGCATCTGAAGAACTTGACTTCTCTTCCTAAAAGTCAAGTTAGGGGGAGATTGTTGGGAAATTCAGAAATATACAAGTAAAGTTAATGCTGCTAGAAGAACTTGGTTACTACTTCTGAGATTAATGTTGCTGAGTGAAGTTAATACTGCTGAACAAGATTAATACTGCTAGAGGAGATTACTACTGCTAAGAAATTTTAATACTGCTAGTAGTTAGTACTGCTGAACATTAATACTGCTCAAAGTATTAATACTGCTGAAGACTTAGTGCTGCTTATGAGATAATCAAGATTCGTGCAGATTAAGTTTGAAGATTATGGAAAGCTTGAAGATAAAGATGGAAGATTATTCTGAAGATTTTTTATTGTTTGTAATTATCTTTTATCTTCGGTATATATAAAAATAGTTTTGTAACTTTAGAATAGATAGAGAACTCTAAGTTTTTTGTTTTCATAGAGAGAATCAACCTCAAGGTTAGAACCCTAATTCTAGAGAAGTAGAATTCGTATTGGTGAGCCTGTTCATCAATATTGAGGTTGTGTGTTGAATCTTGTAGCTTTACAATCATTCAATAAAGTTTACAAGTTCTTATTCTGATTTACTATGTTTCATTGATATTTGAATATCAAAGTGTTATTCCGCAAACTCCTTTGATATTGTTTCTGAGTGTTTATTCTTGTTAAGAATTAAGATCCTGACAGATTTTCATATCCCAAACCTGACTTATCTTTGGAATCCCTGAATTCTTTAGATGTGATCAAGTGAATGGTGTGATCGGATTGTCCAAGTTTGTACAATTTAAGTTCAAGGGCTTTCAGTTTATCAAGTAAATCATTCATTTGAACTAAAGCAAACTCATACTTATTCATGTAATCCTTAGTCTCACGTTCAGACTTTTTAAGCTTACTTGAAAAATCAGAAATCTGTTCATTTAAAGCTTTGTTAGATTCAGCAAGTTTGGCCTTTTCTGCTTGCAGGCTCTTTGCCCAACTAAGATTGTCAGCACATTCACCGTTTACTTGAGTAAGAACTTTTTCATTGTTTAGTAAATGTGCTTCTAGTTTGGCGACAAGAGCTTGTTCACTTTTTAAACGATCAGTTAGATCTTGTAGCTTAAGCATCATTATTTGCATCTGATCTAGTAAGGCAATATAAGTAGAAGAGCTTACCTCAGAGCCATCAACAGAAGATTGTGAGGCGCGATCATCATTGTCGGAGTCGTAAGCCTTAGAATTTTTTGCCATGAAACAAAGGTGAGCAACTGCATCCTCTTCCTCTTCATCATCGGTGAGATTCAACCAGTGAGCATCTTCTGCTAGCAGTGCTTTCCCGACCTCCTTTTGCTTGGCTAAAAGTAACTTGTTCTTGTAGTACTCAGCATTCTTGAAAACTGGTTTTCGACATTCACGAGCAAAATGATCGGTCTTACCGCAGTTGTAGCACTTAGGTGGTTCGTCAGCTCCCTTAATTTCCAGTTTAGCCTCAGTTGGTCTTTTTGTATCAAACCGTTTCTTGCCTTCATACTTCTCCTTGTACTCGTGATGTTTACCCCCTGTGGCGTATCGCTGATTGTTAGGAGTGGAACGCTTGAAGAACTTTTTCAGTACAACCTTGGTCAGAAACAACATCGCTTCTTTGATGTCGTGTAGCTCTGGATCAACATCACTGTCATCTTCTTCCCCCTCTGATTCACTCGGATCCCGTTCTTTCCTGGTATGTGAGATGATCCTCTTTCCCGTTTATCAGTCACGAGAGCAAGAGTATCTGTTTGTTTCTACACTTTTCGGTTCAGCTCAACAATTTCCAAAACCTCTTCTTCGTTTTACTTAAGAATCTCGTACACCTCATGCAGCCCGATTCTAGACAAAGCCTTGTTTTGCCTTATCTGAGAGGTGAAGCGCTTCCATTATGGTCGTAAGTTGTTGAGATACTTGACGTTGTTCTCAATAACTGTTTTGTGGATGTGGTACTTGTTGAGTTCGTTTAGCAGGAGACAGAACCGATCATAAGTTTCTTCAAGAGATTCTCCTTCCCTAGCTTTAAAATCTTCATAGGTGTTGATGCAGATGGTAACTTTTAGTTGGTTTCCAACCTTGGTTCCCATCATCATCTTCTCTATTTGAGTCCACATTCCATTGGCAGTTTCTTTATAGCTGTCAATGGTGGTGTAGATGTCGTTTGGAAGACTTTAAAGCAGGTAGGATTTTGCCAGTTTATCACCGTGAACCCGTCGCTTCTCTTCATCAGAATATTTTTCCTTTTCTTTGACTTTTACACCTGCTGGTATAGGTGGATCCGCGTTTGGTATAACGGGCGTGTCAGAGTAAAATATGAGTGGTCCTTCGGTGAGGGAAGCAAGAATTTCCTTGCTATAATCATGCCTAGAGATGAAAGCCAAAAATATGTCCCTCCATTGAAGAGGATGGGTGGCCTGGTATCCGTACCCATAGCCAAAGCTTTGCGGGTAGACATGTTCGAGCACTTGCAATTGATCGTGAGACGATCGCGATTTGATCAAAGAAAGGTCTGGAGGAACGAATTACAAAAGAGAGACGCAAAAACTTAACTAATTAATTGAAAAAAATTAAAGTTAAACTACTGAGCAGAGACTTGGAGTAGTCAGGTTTGAGTGAGGAGTTGGGTTTGGAGCAGACTTGGGTTTGGATGGAGTGAAGGAGTTGGGTTTGGAGCAGACTTGGGTTTGGGTGGAGTGAAGGAGTTGGGTTGGGGATGGGGGACTTGGGTTTGGGATGAGAGGACTTGGGTTTGGAGAGGGGACTTGGGTTTGGGATTAAAAGCGAGGACTGGGTTTGGATGGGGACTTGGGTTTGGAGAGGAGACTTGGGTTTGGGATAGCGGACGTGGGTTTGAGATGGGGACTTGGGTTTGGAGAGGGGACTTGGGTTTGGGATTAAAAGCGAGGACTGGGTTTGGATGGGGACTTTAGTTTAGAGAGGGGACTTGGTTTTGGGATAGGGGACGTGGGTTTGAGACGGGGACATGGGTTTGGAGAGGGGATGTGGGTTTGGGATGGGGACTTGGGTTTGGTGGCGCCCAACTCAAAAATTTAAACCTTATCGTTCTAAACACAAAATTAAAACTTTTTAACCGAAAAATAATGAACTTTAGCAATATTTATCGATTAAATCTAGACTTCTAACACTCTTTTTCACTTGATTTTCAATCAAAATATTGATTTTCAACCAAAAACCAAGAACACATACTTGATATTTTAGATCTATAAAAACCCAAAATTCTACTTCAATCTTACGAATTGGAAGATGAAACTTTACCAAACCTTTAATCTAACACAAATAAGTAGATCGAAAACAACTAGACTCGAAGATTTAGCAAAAATCAAGAAACTCAAAAACAATCAATCAAGAAGTCGATCGACACAGAGAAGAGAATTTTTTTTTTACCTTTTGCCCTCTCCTCGCGAAGCCCTCTCCTCGCCAAGCCCTCTCCTCCCAAGCCCTCTCCTCCCAAACCCTCTCCTCGCGAACCCCACCCAGACTGTTTTCTGTTTTATTTTTAAATCCAGTTTTCGTTATTAGCGGTTATTTGTCCTTATCTTAAAGCGTCGTCTTAGAGTGTTTTTCGTTCCATTACACCTTTCTTGAATCAAATCGCGATCGTCTTACGATCATTTTGTTCAAGTAACAATGTCATACTTTGATTATCAACAAGAAATTTCTGATCTCAAATACAAGATTGTAGTTCTTGAAGCCAGCTTGGAAAACAATTACAACTTGCTTGTGCAAGTTAATGGTGAAAATGTTGATAATCTGAGTTGGGCACAAAGCTTAAAAAGAGAAAAAGAATAAC
Source organism: Arctium minus (assembly GCA_954870635.1). Taxonomy (NCBI): domain Eukaryota; kingdom Viridiplantae; phylum Streptophyta; class Magnoliopsida; order Asterales; family Asteraceae; genus Arctium; species Arctium minus. The sequence goes on from OX941081.1 coordinate 153,616,429, forward strand.
TTGCTGCAGAAAAGGATGTGTTGAAGAAGCAATTTTCAGAACTCTCGAAAAAGTTTGAAAAATCAGAGAACCAAAATGAGTTGATTGAAAATCTGAAAGAAGCGAATATGAAGAAAAGTGATCCAAGTGCTGAAGCTTCAAAGAAAATAACTGAACTTGAATGACAAGTTGCAGATTTTGAAGCCCGAGAAGAGAAGACTCTGGAACTTGAAGCGAATCTGAAAGTTATGGAGAGTGAAAATCTTGATCTCAAGAATAGTTTCTATTTTTGAACAAGAAAAAGTAGACTTTTCAAATGAAAAGAAAAATTTTTAGAGAAAGATTCTCGAGCTGTCAAGGAAATTTTTCGATGAAAGAAAGGTTTTTGAGCTTCAAAATGCAAAACTTTCAAAACAGATTTCTGAATTTGAAAAGGTTTTGATAATTGAGAGAGAAAATTTTGCAAAAGAGCGAAAAGGGTTTGAAACGGCAAAGAAAGTGCTTGAAAATAAAAATGTTGCGGGTTTCAAAGAAATAACTGATAAACGCAACAGTATTGAAAAAATTTTTGAAAGTGAGAGGAAGTTTTTCGAAACAGAAATTTGTAAGCTTTCTCAGAAATTGTCTGAATTAACGATAGAGATCTTGAAAGAACATATGGTAAAATCCGATTTACAAAAACAATTTGATTCAATTCTCGAAGAAAGAAATGGTTTATCTGTAAAAGTCAAGTAACTTGAAGAACTCAATTTCAAAGCCGATTTATCTGAACAAGCCAGTCCCGATACTGTTGTTCAGTCTCCTTATTCTTCAAGTTCAACTTCCACAACTATTTCTTCGAAGAGTTGTATCAAATCAAATGAATTTTCAAAAGATCGGATTCGCCCTTCAAATCTTTTCTATAATTATCTTGTTGATAATACAGATAATTAAGTGTTTAGAAAAGTGAAAATGGTTTGGAAAAAGAAATCAACTACAAAAGACAGTTGTGGAAACACGTGTTTGTTCCCAGATTCAAGTTCTAATTGATACAAACAACAATCAAGATGAAAATTTAGTAATTACATATCATTGATCTCAATAGAATATTACAAACTTGCAACTTTCTCTCTCTAGACTCTCTCACTAGAATGATAAGAATGAAGTTCTTCTCTAATCAGCTCTCTCTCTCTCTACAATCTGAATTGATACGTCTTTCACATCTCACTACAAACAAAGACAACAAAGGTATTTATACCTACAACAATTACAAGGAAAGTAAAATACACATAACATTGACTTTGACTTTATTACAAATAGACTTTGACTTTTGATGAGAGTTGACTTTCCAGCTTTGACTTCTTGATCTTTTATCTTCAATCTTTATGATCTTGAATCCAACATATTTTATGCTCTAACAATCTCCCCCTTTGGATTCAAGATCATTGTTGAAAGATTTAGCAATTAAATCTTCACTTTAAGCTCTGTCTGAACAATCTCCCCTTTTCCTTTAACAGTCTTCTTTCCAAAGTTATCTTCAAATGATGAACAATCTCCCCAAAGCTCTCATAGAACGCTTTCAGACTTTGGAAAGAAATTATCTTTAGAATCAGCTTGAATTGCTTTTCAGCAAATAATCTTCAAAGAAAAAATTCCTCAAAACTTCAGAAATTCTTTGATTGTCTTCAAATCTTCCCTTTGAACTTTCTGACTTGAACATTTCAGAAAATCAACTTCACAAAACTTTATCAGATCTTGATATCATCTCTTCCAAACTTCAAAACTTTAACATTTCTTCATATCATCTCCCCCTTTTTGATGATTTGAGCATCTATATCATCAAAACTTTGCTTCCAAGAAATGTCTTTGATCACTCTGATTTGTTCAAGAGCCTCTGAGTCACCGTCAATCCAAACAATGTATTCATCCAGATCTTTTCAAATCTAGACAAAATAAAAACATGTAACTCCTGAATCAACATATGAATCAGTTAATATGCCTGTCAGTAACACAAAGTCACTATGTGTAACGAATACACAATATAAAGGAGCTTTTTGATGTTCACTCCCCCAGGGCTTCCATCCAATCATCGAAATACCACAAAGGCAATTTCTATGAATGTTATGACAAAGAAACGAATTCTTTGTGTGCTCGTGCAAGTGTAGAAAGAATTAAGCACGATGATTGCTTTTTAATAAGGCTCAAAGTTATGTAAACCACTGAGACAACAGTAGATAAACATAGACTCAATTGTGCATGATTGAAGTGCGAAGGTGGGGCAGACTTCCTTCTCTTTCAATATCCAGATTTTCCAAATGAAAACCAGATAGATTATATGTTGCGTCCCCTTGAAAATGTGAAACATCTTCTTTTTGAGAAGAAAATGAGTAGTTGGTGGGGTATTAAGCAAGAGTTGGCATGGGCTATTTGCCTGTTTCAATAACATTCACCAAAGAATTGTGAAATGCTAGTAATGTGGCTGCCCGGCTCAGAAAGTAGTTGGTGCAGAGTTTGATATTCTTTTACTCTGATCTCACACCCTCTTTCTTTTTAATCAATAAGCTCACTACTAACCAAACTCTCTTTTCCATTTTACCTCATCACATCCACACTCATTTCTTTTTGACTCCTCACACTCAAACACTAAAGGATTAACTTCTTGGGTAGGAAACACTGGTTAACGTGAATCCATAGAAGTTTCAATGAACTCCTAGCACAAAGAATCCATGTAATCCTATAAAGCATGTGTTGCTCAAATGGTTTAACTATATCAGTTAAAGCTCATATACAAATGTCAGATATAAGTATGCTCAGTGATATAATCATGAAGATATGAGCATTTTAAACCATTGAAGTATTTTCAAACAAAGACATTGAATAAATGAACATGAATGCAAGAAACTTGTTTGAAAATCTGACATTGTATAAAATGATCAGAAATGAATGATATAACAATTAAGGCTTATGGTCAAGAATAATGGATATTTGTCTATATGAAACAATATACAGACATTCTTGAATGAAACGCTTTGAAATGAAATATCGCTCAAAATTATTTGAAATACAAACGGGGTGTCTTACCATCAAAGAAAAATAGTTTCAATTTAGAGATGTGGTAAGAACATTTTGAAGAAAAAATTCAAACCATTGTGTGTGAATACTTGAAAGTATATAGAAAAGACAATACGCAAGTATTTATCTTTGGAAACACACGGTTTGTTTATCAATGAATCACAAAAAAAAAAATGAAAACATTTAAAATCACACTTCCAAATTATAAAATCTGTTTAAGAATTAGGAAGTGGTTTGAACATTTAAAAACATGTTTTCTATACCTAAAAGTTGTCCTTCTTTCAGATATATTTGAGATTAAGATAAGAAATTTACCTTTTCGCGCAATCTTAATTCTCATAAAAATCAGGCTGTAGTCATAAAGATATGATCGTTTCAGCTTCTCTCATCCTGCATAAGTCTCAAAGTCTAGTCAAAATTTATTCACAAAATTTATTCGAAAATAAAATGACATAAAGCAGTAAAACGATTAAAATACGAGTTCTGATCTGAAATAATCAGAAATCATAATCCTTTTACTCCCCCTGAAATTATGCATCTAAAATATGTCAGTTATAAAATACATGATAGAGATCTACAACTCCTTTTGGAATGTAGTTCGTCATATCTATCGGATGCAAAAATTTCAGAAAAATATGTACTCCCCCTTGAAGGTGGATATCCTCGTTGGAGTATCTGAGTACAATCTCTTATCAGCCTGGGAGTAGCATCTCTTTTTCATCTTTGAAGAGCGAGTCCTAAACTGTTGTGTTTAGAAGTCAATCTTCGTTGAAGCACGGGTTCTAAGCTGACATACTTAGAAGCCTTGGTTCTCTTACTCCCCCTTGACTGTAGGTGCCTGCAACACAGAATCAGTCTTTGGTTTTGGTACCCACTGGTATTTGGGTCCATGTGAGTTAGTTGCAGTACGAATGGGAGTAACTGAATAAGAACCATACCAGTAATGATCACTTGCTTTATGAACAAAATCATATGTATTACAGTAAGAACAATACCTTTTCTTTGACAACCTGAACAATTGATCTCTCGAATAAGCAAGATCAGGTTTAACTGTCAGCACTTTGTTCTTCTTGGCTGTTGATGCATGTACAAATGATTTGTTACTTTTCTTATTTCCTTTCTTTTCTTTCTTCTTCTCATCATTCTTCTCATCATCATCCACTTGTTTCACTTTCCATACCAGTTTCTCTTCTTGATATGTTCTTCGTCTTCTTTTTGTACCCGAACCATCTACATTTTGATCATAAAAAATATTAGAAGTACGAATCTGATTGAATGAATTGATTAACCTTCTTGAAGAAACAGGTTTCATGTGTGAGCTTGAGGTTGTCTTTTTAAAGTCGGCTGGATTATTTCTAAGTGTGTGGATTTTTGACTCTGGAGTGCTTTGCTCAGTCACCACCACCTTTGAAACAATCTTTTCAAGCTCTTTAATCTTTGAAGATAGACTGTTATTTTCTTTGATATGCAGATCAATCTCTTTCTTGAATTCAGACTTCGCTTGTTGATCTTGCAATGCAATTGTAGATAGCTTAGATAGCTTTGCAGTTAGCTTCTTTATCTCTGCTTCAAAAATATTCCTTTCTTCCTCAAAACCATTTTCAGCATTTGTCCTATGACCAGATATCTCTTTGAATATCCCAACATTCTTTTGCTCTATGATTTTTCTTTCCTTTGCAAACTTTTCTCTTTCCAGAATAATTACTTTCTCAAACTCAGAAATCTGTTGAGAAAGCTTAATACATTTAAGCTCAACTGCTTTCTTCTCATCAGCACATTTTCTGGAAAACTCGGAGAAATTCTTTGCAAATGAAGTCTTTTCAGTCTCAAAATCAGATCTTTCTTTGACCATCTTTTTCTCCAAATCAGATATTTTCATTTGAAGTTCAGCATTAGCATATTCCAGACTCTTAATTGTCTCTTCATAACTTTCAATAGATACTTGTTTCTGGATTTGGATAATCTGATTTTCCCAGTCAAAGATTTTATTTTTCAGCTCAGTGTTCTCAGTTTCCAAACTTATTGCCTTATCTTCACTAAGCCCAGAAGTCTGTTTTAGTAGCTCTTCATTTATCTTCTTTAAATTGCTGACTTCTTCTCTCAGTTGATTTCTTTCATCTTTATATCTCTTTGATCTCTTTGTGTAATTATCAACTAAGGAAATAAGATTTTGATTCTCCTTTTTGAGCTCTTTAATCTTCTTTTCATCATCAGCAAAATATCCCATCTTGAATACCTGTTAACAAAATAGAACTTGACAAAAATGATCATTAATCCAATATGAAATCACAAGAAAAATACAAAAATCTTGAAAAGAAATTCAGAGATTTTGATCACAGAAATAACTTTTGTCCCCCTCCGCAGACTTAGCACGGGGGTCCCGCAGATTTTAAAGGGCATATTTCAATTTTGAAAAAAAATTAAAAAAAAAATTCCAAGTCTTTTATACTATGCGTGTCACTCTAGAAACGCATTCCTCAATTATGCGTGTGAAACTTGAAACGCATTCCTCAAAATGCTTGTCACACTTGACCCGAAATTCTCCAAAATGCGTGTCGCACTTGACCCGAATTTCTCCAAAATGTGTGTCAGGTATGAACCGCATTCTTTGCTTTGAGTTTAACAAAGGAACCGCATTCCTTTACTTTGCGTGTCACAAGGAACCGTAACTTTCTGTTATGCGTGTCACTAAGCAAACGCATTACTCAAAATGCGTGTCAAGAAGCACCCGCATATCAAACTATGCGTTTGTTATTAAACCCGCAACATTCAACTATGAATGACCCGCATTCCTTGATGATGGACCCGCAATCCTTGATGAATCAGACGCATTCCTCGATGAAGACCCGCATTCCTCTGAATCGAACAGAATCACTCTAAAAATTCATTTACACCTTGAATTCAGACTCAAAACTTCGACAATTTGGTTTTTTCAACAAATCGAATACAAAGCTAACACTAATTTTCGATCAAAAACACAAAAATTACAATTTTGAATAAGAACAGTGTGAAGAACTCGTGTTTACAAAAATCACAAAATTCGAAAATTCGAATTCAATACAGTGCAATTCTTTATAACACCTATACAGACTCGATCGAATTCACATTCCTAACATTACCTAATCAATTACAACACCAAAAACTCAATTAAACTCGAAATCGATTCTGGACTTTTATGAACAGTACGAACGAACGTATTTCTTGATTTTTCTTGATTTGGATCTGCTCTGATACCAATTGTTTGTTCCCAGATTCAAGTTCTAATTGATACAAACAACAATCAAGATGAAAATTTAGTAATTACGTATCATTGATCTCAATAGAATATTACAAACTTGCAACTTTCTCTCTCTAGACTCTCTCACTAGAATGATAAGAATGAAGTTCTTCTCTAATCAGCTCTCTCTCTCTCTACAATCTGAATTGATACGTCTTTCACATCTCACTACAAACAAAGACAACAAAGGTATTTATACCTACAACAATTACAAGGAAAGTAAAATACACATAACATTGACTTTGACTTTATTACAAATAGACTTTGACTTTTGATGAGAGTTGACTTTCCAGCTTTGACTTCTTGATCTTTTATCTTCAATCTTTATGATCTTGAATCCAACATATTTTATGCTCTAACAATACGTCATACAAATCTCCTGTAGTTGATTCAAAGTCACCGACTCATGTCTATTCCACAACTAAGTTGATCAGTCTAAACCGATCAAATATCTGTTGCACTTATTGTGGGAATAGTGACTTTGTGGATTCCAGGTATGTCAATAGCTGGTATGGTACTTATAGTATCCACAACCACCATTTTCATAGCTTCAAAGCTAAGGCATCTAACCGTCAAGGATCCATCAAAGCATGGATACCAAAACCAAAATTTGTCTAATCTGTGTTGCAGGAAGGTCATGTGTGATTTAATTCAGATCATTCACATAACATGACTACAATAAAGGGTTATGCCATCTTTTGAGAGGGAGTACCAGGTTTGGTCTTTAAACTTTCATATCGACTTCTGAACACTTCAGTTCAGGACTCGTTCTTAAACGTTCTCGACTTCTGATTCTCTCAAATCAGAAAGTTTCCTTCAAATATTATATCTTGGTGACCTAAATGAGTGTTTAGGCTATTAATGTTTCTATGGTCAATCCAGAACCGGAAGGACCTACCCAAAAAACATGTAACACCCTCAATTCTGGAAATAACAACTAATTTAAAATTTTCTAAATACATCGATAATTGCATCATCTACAATCACAATTCAAGATTTAACCTCAATACACCTTCAATCTATACATACAGACTGTAATAACGACGGGTGCTACTAAAACCCAATAACAGTCACTATCTCCAACCTGCGGAAGAGTTCACCAACTACTTACACTTGTGCCAAGCTAAGACTTAACTCTTCATAGAACTGCTAGAACCAAACCCCCAACTGGAACCTGATGCACATGCCGACAAACAAAAAGGTTAGGCTTAACGCCTAGTGAGCTCAAGAGTTTTCAACATATATAAATTAATCGTTTAAAAAGAAGAATGCAATTAAAATCATAATCTTTCAAAATAATATGCTTCAATCATGAAAACGACTCGTTTACCAAAAATTATGCATTTTAAACGAAAGGGACACCAATACATGCGTTAACCAAACCAAACTGTTTAACGAGCTAAAATCCCAATAATAAACGTCCTTTCGTAAATTTAGATTTAACCCAAAACTTGCTCAAGATGAGATTAGAGAGAGGACTCCCAATTTTATAAAACGCGGGTAAAATGATATAACACGACATACCCAAAATGCGGGTGAAGACCAAATGTTAAAACTATTATTTGCCGCCGACCACACAAAAACCAAAGTTGATAAAATACGACGTTAACATTTAACATACCACGGATCGACGACGAGGAGACCTTATACGTTGAGAATAGAGGAACACGCAAGTAGGCCTCCCATACAACTTCCTTGCATGTCATCTAAACATTTCCATCTTGGGTGGCGAGAACACGTGGATGGGGCCACCCGTGATGTTATCGGATTTCACCACATATCCCGGTCCTAGTTCCCATGCCATACCAGACATCACAATCCTCAGACCGTTTGTTGCCTCTTGCCATACTCCGTCGAGTTCCACCCCAAGGTCTTATGGACATGGGTTGTTAAAGCACGACTTGTCTACGAACTCTCTTTGACATTTTCTCTCATCACACGTCCCACACTCATATCCTTTTGGACTCCTCACATTCAAACACTAAAGGATTAACTTCTTGGGTAGGAAACACTGGTTAACGTGAATACATAGAAGTTCAATGAAGTCCTAGCACACTGATCCCATATTTTCCTATGAAGCACATGATGCTCAGATGATTTAATTAACTTGATCAGTTAAAGCTCAATGATGAAGCAGAAAACATTTAAAAGCACACTTCCAATTCAAGAAATCTGTTTGAGAATCGGGAAGTGGTTTGAACATTTAAGTATATGTTTTCTTATGATTGAAAGTTGTCCTTCTTTCAACCATGGATGAGATGAAGATTAAGAATTATACCTTTTGAGTACAGTCTTACATCTCATGTTTTGATGAACTCTTTGCTCTTTTCATCAAAAAGGGGGAGAAGCGTCAATCAAGAAATGGAAGATATTCTTAAGATATGCTGAAATGAAGAAATTTTCCTTGAAGATGATTTGATAAAGCATTCCGAGCTGAAACTAGAGATAATTTCTTTCCAAGAGATATTCTCATCGATTGGGGAGATTGCTACATTCTGAAGACAAAGAGGAAGATTACATTTTCTGAGCTTAAAGAATGATCTTGATCCAAAGGGGGAGATTGTTAAAGCACATATTTATTGGATTCAAGATCATAATTATCTGAAGATGGAAATCTGAAGTTAAAGCTGATAAAGTCGTCTCAACAAAATAGTCTAGGGTCCTTTGGTAATAAATAGTCAAAAATATGTTTCCGTATTTTATTTATTAGTCTTTTGGTTTAGTTATTAGTTTGTTTTGTTTGTGGGCCCATGTCTTGCAAAGCCCATTAGGCTATATGGCCTAAGTATAAAATAGATTTTGTTTAATGGTAATTAGGTTAGATGAGCTAATTAGAGAAATTAATATAGAGAGGGTTGCTGCTTGGTGCGTCGTGAACAAGAGAGAAGCAGATAGAGAGGATTTCGATTACATCTTGTAACCTGTTGAATCGTTCGATTAATCAATATCAGGTTTGCATTATTGTGTTGTTTATTGATTTACTTGATTGAATGATTACGTATTGGGACACACATGGGTGCCTATCCAATCTAGACGAGTTTCAACTCAGCGGCTCGAGCCACCTATTGCCTACTCGCTAGCAAACCCAAGCGGTCACCGCTGTAACCAAAAACTTAGGCTTTCCAAAACAGACAGACTTACGTGCCTATGGATCCATTACAACACTGTCTAACATTACATGACTCTACTTGAATGACCAAAGCACTCAAAACATGTAACTCTCAAATGACACGAATTAATCGTCATCATACTCAAAAACCCCAAGACGGTTATAAATCCGGACAAATGTCCTCAAGACTCCATTTAGTCAAAACCGAGCCAAAGGCCCAACAATTTACGTAAATCTCCAACGAAAGCCTTTGTAAACATCAAAACACGTTTAACCGACGGTGATGTAGACACAACAACCAAAACTATAATTAACTCAAACTCAACATTGGTTTAGGCAAACCATTTTCTAAATGGACTCTTTACCCTTATATTTCCAGAATGCCTCATGACACATTTATACACATTTTCCAAATAGTGGTAAATTCAAATTCATATAAATGACCTTTACAACAAATGGACTCCATATATATTATGCATCAAAGAAATATATAAAATGACTTATTTACCAAAATTCTCAAAAATCCCAAAGTGGGTGTTTCACCATGTTTATAGAACTAAACATTTCCAAATAACCAAAACTTATCAGCAGTTAACAATTTAATGTAAAACACATACACTTTAAAATAAACATTTTGGCATGTACACCTTTTCATAAATCATCTTGAACTCACCTTGCTAGATTTAGGCTAAATGTAGATTTTTCCCCAACTTGAGCTCCTTTGAAGAAATTTGGATCTTCAAGGTCAAACTTCCATAAACCTAGATACATAAATTTTCCACCATAAATATACATCTAAACCATATAGAATCGATTCCCGAACACTTTACATCCAAACCTCCATTTTGAACAAAACCCTAGTTTCACCAAAACTATCAAACCCGAAATTTGAAAAACCAAACACTAGGAAATCATCAAGAGAACATTTATATCTTATATTAGGGTTTAGAAATAGAAGGGATATACTTACCACTTAGGTTTTGATGAAAACCTACAAAACTCTACCATGGAGCTTGAGGTTGAAGAAGAAGATGATGTACCCTTGACTCTAGCTTCCAATCTTCACTACTTGATGAAGAAAAACTTCAAGAGTTCAAGGATTTGGCCCAAAATGAGTTAGGGTTTGTGGGAAATGAAGAGGGAAATGTTTTGAGAGAGAACGGGGAAGTTTGGAGAGGTGAGAATGAGGAATAAGGCTTAAAATCGCACCATTTAACACTCTGGTACCCGTAGGCTATAGTTTCAGGCGATTGTGATTGTGACCGCTTGCACAATAGCCAGAAATGTACCGCGGGTCCTCAACTTTGGAGATAGTGCCAGGCTATTATGCCCTCTGGCACAATCGCTGGCATAGTCGCCCGGGTGGCCCCGAACTCCAAAAATCCGAATTTTTCAACGCCAATGTTAAGACACAGTCTCATTGGATTCAAGATCATCCAAACTGAAGATCGCAATCTGAAGCTAAAGCCGGAACGTCAACTCTCGATATTAAAGTCTATGTCTATTTGTAATAAATGTCAATGTAATTCAATGTATTTGTTTATTATTGTAAAAGTTAACTTAATATCTAGTATGTTAGATATTAGTTAACTTAGGTAACTTAGTTAGTTAGTTAAAGTTAGTTATTAGTTATATATATTAACTTAGTTAGTCATAATATCTATTTGTTAGATATTATGTAGTTATATTAGTTTAATACTACAACTTGCTCTTGCAAGTTGTGAGGTAGATTAGATTTTAGATAATATCTATTCTAGATATTATCTAAGTGTATCTCTCAATCTCTCATACATCAGACCATAGATCACACACACAAACACACACTAAAAGGTGAAAAAGAGAGAAAAACATAGAGAACACATCAAGAACTTAATCGATCAACCTTGTAATCGTTTGATATATTCAATACAGGTTGGTAATCGTTATTGTGTTGTTGTTTCTTAGAACTTGTTATAAGTATTGTTGGACCGACAATTGGTATCAGAGCCTGATTAAGATCAAAACAAGTTTTTCAGAAAACGTCTCTGTGTTCTTCAAGAAAAATTGATTTCGAGTGTAAGAGTGTTTTAGGTGTTAGAATCGATCAGAGTGTGATCGAAATACATGCTAGATCGAGTTGTATGTGTTTAATTTCACGTAAAAGCTTAAATCGAGTTCCAATTTGTGGTTTTTGTGAGAAAAGAGTCGAGAAGAGTAAGTCACTGTGCGATCAGATTAATTTCTAAAAAGAGTGTTTTAGTGAGATCGAGTGCTCATAATCTGTTCTAAAAGTGTTTCTAGACACATTGGTAGAGTTTGGTATTGCTAAATCGTTTCAATACAGATTTTAGACGAATTTTCGAAGTACAGGTCGAATAACCCGCAAACCAGAGGAAGAATAACACGCAAAGTCCCACTTTGCGCGTCCCACTACAAACGCAAAGCAGACTTTGCGGCTCTAACTAGAAACACAAAGCTCAAACTTTGCGCATCTCAAGACAATCGCAAACCTCCATTTGCGCGTCCAACTAGACCCGCAAACCTCAGTTTGCGCTCCTCACTAGACCCGCAAACTTCCATTTGCGCTTCCCACGTGACACGCAAACCTTCTTCAAACGCAAACCTGAATTTTGCTCAAATTTCACACTTAGACAAATTAAGCGGGACCCCCGTGCTAAGTCTGCGAAGGGGGACAAAATTCTGATTGTGATCAAATTTTCTGAATTTTGAATTTGATTTTATTTGGATTAACGATCATATCTGTCAAGTTCTTTACATACAGGAATCATGGATGATGGTTACTTTGATGAACCTCCTAGACAGAAAAGTCTATCTCAGAAACTTTCAGATCTTCAGGATCAGTATAAACTAGATCAGATGTCTATTTCGAAAGAATTTTTATCAACTGCATCTGATATGAAACCTACTGTTCTAGAAAGAGGACAATATGAGCAGTGGAAACATCATTTCTTAGACTTTATTGACAAACATAAATTGAATACTTATATCAGATTATCTTTGCAGGAAGGAATGATGAAAATTCCAACAAAGGTCAATCCATATCAAAGAGCTTATGGAAATTTGGCAGGAAAAGAGGTTCCAATATACCTTAATGAATACACAGATGATCAGCAAATGAGACATGAAGCTGATAAATTTGCCAAAGTTCTTCTCTTGAAAGGAATTTCAGAAGAGATAACTATTAAAATATATGATTGCAAATGGGCTTCAGCAAAAATGATATGGGATCAGCTTGAAGCTTTATCACAGTTGTCTCCAACAGAAAAGGTTAAGGTATTGGAAGCTGAGAACTTTGAACTTAAAAGAAAGATTTCTAATTTAGAAGCTCAAATACAGAAGCAAGAGTCTGTAAAGATGAATGGGGAGAAGTTCATGAGCTTGGAGAGTGCAAATACTAATCTTCAACAGAAAATATCAGACTTAAATCAAGAGTTTGTCAAGGACAAATCTGAGTTTGAACAGGAAAGTTCAAAGTTTGCACTGAAGTTCTCAGTATATTCCAAGAAAATGGTGAAGAGAAGAAGACTCTCGAGCTTAAATGTTTAATGCTTTCTCAAAAAGTTGAAGACTTTGAGAAAGTAATCATATTGGAAAGAGATCAGTTTGCCAAAGAGAGGAAGGCAAATGATCAGAAGGGTGCTAAGAAGGGATTCGAAGAAGAAAGAAGCATCCTTGAAGCAAAGCTAAAGAAGCTTACCGAGAAGCTATCTGAATTATCTAAGAGTATACTGACAGAGAAGAAAAAGAAGTCTGCATTTGAGAAGAAGATTGAGCTCCTTATCAAAGACCGAGAAAGTTATTCTTCAAAGGTAAAAGATCTTCAAGATATTATTTCAAAGACGGTGGTGGTGACTGAGCGAACGACTCTAGAGTCAAAAATCCACTCACCTAGAAATAATTCAGTTGGTTCTAACAAACCAGCCACAAGCTCACATCAGAAAACTGCTCTTTTCAAAAGGTCAGTTAAATCTTCTAATCAGATTCATTCTACTAATCTTTTCTATGACAGGAATAAAGATTTTTCAGGTACACATCAAAGGAGGAGAAGAAGCTTCCAGGAAGAAGCTGAACTGGTCTGGAACAGGAAACCAGTTAAAGAAGAGCTGAAATGTAAAAACTCATGTGTACATACGCCGATTGCCAAGAAGAACAATGCGCTGAAAGGTAAACCTGATTTTGTTTACTCAAGAGATAAATTAATCAGTTTGTCAGGTAAGAAATTCTATTGTTCTTATTGTCGTACACATGATCCTGTTCACAAGACATGTGACCATTACCGGTATGGTTCTTACTCAGTAACCCCCATACGAACTGCAACTAACACATATGGACCCAAATACCAGTGGGTACCAAAGAAATCTAAACCTGTGTTGCAGGCACCTACTGTCAAGGGGGAGTAGGAAGAAAATGGCTTTTGAACACAGCAGTTCAAAACCCGTACTTCAACGAAGTTTGACTTCTAAACACAACAGTTTAGGACTCGCACTTCAATGATCAAAAGACCTTACTCCGTGATGAAAAAGAGATTGTACTCCGATACTCGAATGAGGAAATCAACCATCAAGGGGGAGTACATACATATTTGTCTGAAATTTTATGCATTTCTCAGATATATTGATCAATATTTGAGAAGGAGTTAGTGTTTATGTTTTTCACTAACTTTATTGTATGATGCATAATTTCAAGGGGAGTATAAAAAGGTGATGACTTCTGATTATTTCTGATCAGAACTCGTACTGTAAAAAAAATTTACTGCTTTTTGTCTTTTCAATTTAAGTGAATAAATTTTACTTTGACTTGACATTAGACTTTTGCAGAATTTTTGAGAGAAGCTTACAAGTTCATATTTCTATGACTTAAAGCATAGCTTCATGAGATGGGAGATCATACGTAAAGGTATAATTCTATATCTTCATCTCACATATGGTTGAAAGAAGGACAACTTTCAATCATCGAAAACATTGTTTTTAACGTTCAAAACACTTCCCGATTTTTCCACAGATTTTATATTTTGGGAGTGTATTTTAAATGTTTTCATGATCTAAATTGTGCTTTAACTGAACTAGTTAAACCAATCTGAGCATCACGTGCATCATAGGAAAACAAGAATCATTGTGCTAGGAATTAACACAACTTCTATGGAATCACCTTAACCAGTGATTTCTACCCAAGAAGTTAATCCTTAGTGATTGAGTGTGCAAATAGACAAGAAATGAGTGTGATTAGAGAAAGCAAAAAGTTTAAAAGAAAGAGCGTGTGAGAACAGAGTTAAAAGAATATCACAACTCTGCACCAACTTTTTCTGAGTCGGGTAGCCACCATTCTAGTGATTCACAATTCTTTGGTGATCATTATTGAAACAGGCAACTAACGCATGCCAACTCTTGATCAAACCTCACCATCTACTCATTTTCTTCTCAACAAGAAAGTGTTTCACATTTTCTAAGGGGATGCAGCACATTTGCTATCTGATTTTCATTTGGAAAATCTGGATATTGAAAAGAAGGAAGCCTGCCCCACCTTCGCACTTCAATCATGCACATTGAGTCTGTGTTTAACTTAATGTTGTCTCAGTGGTTTACACAATTTTTGAGCCTAATAAGCAATCATCAGTGCTTAATTCTTTCAACACAAGCACAAACACACAAGGAATTAGTTTCTTTGTCATGACGTTTATAGAAATAACCTTTGTGGTTTTTCGATGATTAAATGGAAGCCTTGGGGGAGTCAACATCAAACAACTCCTTTAACATGTGTATTCGTTACACACAGTGACTTAGTGTTACTGACAGGCATTCTAACTGATTCATTAGTTGATTTCATGTGTTACATTTGTCTGGATTTGCAAAGATCTGGATGAATCTCTTATGAATTGACGAATCAGGGGTTCTAACCGCAAGATTGACATTTCTTACAACAAATTTTGATGAAGTCGTTGCACTTAACATCAAAAAGGGGGAGAATGACTACACAAGAAATGGCAAAGATCACATGTTTCAAGAATCACGTCAAAGACTGAATTCTTCTAATGAAAGTAGATTGAAGACATGTTGATTTCAGGGAAAGAGATTGCATCTTCTGAGCTGAACAAGAAGACTGAATTGGATAAATCTTTTTATTAAATGATCTTGATCCAAAGGGGGAGATTGTTAAGACACAGTCTCATTGGATTCAAGATCATCCAAACTGAAGATCGCAATCTGAAGTTAAAGCCGGAACGTCAACTCTCGATATTAAAGTCTATGTCTATTTGTAATAAATGTCAATGTAATTCAATGTATTTGTTTATTATTGTAAAAGTTAACTTAATATCTAGTATGTTAGATATTAGTTAACTTAGGTAACTTAGTTACTTAGTTACTTAGTTAAAGTTAGTTATTAGTTATATATATTAACTTAGTTAGTCATAATATCTATTTGTTAGATATTATGTAGTTATATTAGTTTAATACTACAACTTGCTCTTGCAAGTTGTGAGGTAGATTAGATTTTAGATAATATCTATTCTAGATATTATCTAAGTGTATCTCTCAATCTCTCATACATCAGATCATAGATCACACACACAAACACACACTAAAAGGTGAAAAAGAGAGAAAAACATAGAGAACACATCAAGAACTTAATCGATCAACCTTGTAATCGTTTGATATATTCAATACAGGTTGGTAATCGTTATTGTGTTGTTGTTTCTTAGAACTTGTTATAAGTATTGTTGGACCGACAGCCAATACTCCCGATACTCCGAGGGACTTTAAACAATGCATTTCCCAACAAAACCCCACTGTTTACAAGTCACAGAAACGTCCGGGTGACATTTACTTACCGAAAATTACGGGTGTTACAATCCTCCCAACCTTAAGAGAGATTTTGTCCTCGAAATCTAGATCTCTCTGAAGCGTTGTCTGCAGGATAGATTGCCTCTACTCCGCTTGCCAGAAATACCACCTTGGGCACATCACACTTATTTCCGAACGAACAGTTATCTTACTAATGTAGCTTTTAACCGTGCGACTGCGGTTGTCTCCCAACCTTGGGTGACACGTAATACCTCACGGGTAGCTTGTAATCTCTACATCTCACCAGCCAATTCACCTCAAATTCACATGATTCTGAACCCAAAGCCAGAGATCGTCACCAAACTCCGATGAATCCTCAGATTCTTATTGATCCATTCTTAATATTGATAAAGATATCCTTCTAAGGCGCACCAACGTGTCCTCCAGGTAGCCGGTTAACACAGATCCGGCTATCACTCAACTCCGTTCCAACCCCAACCTCAAAACATTCCCTTAGTAAGACCTTTATCACAACAGAAAACTTATACACATCGGTACTTAATCAACAACATCTAACCTCCTGATAAGTTCCACCCCAGTGAGGTCAACATTCCCAAGACCCAACGGGGTACTTCCAAACATTCCCAGATTCATGGACTTCAAGAAAACAAGTCGACGCCTAAAACCAAACGGTGATAACGAAAGCGTAGGTATCCTGTCTGATCTTGCATTCCAAAGGTATTGTCGCTTTAAGGTTGACACCTAACAGAGGACTATTATTCCCGATCTTACATTTCCAACAAACGGACCACCATAATTCCTTTAATTACGGAACCCACTAAGACGGTACACCATCGACATATACCATGATGTCACACTGACGAGCAACCCACCAAATTGAATCCAAATTAAGTGCAGATAATCACATAAGACCTTATCCCGCATGTTTACCGAAGTATAAAAATCACCCCTTAATTAACTGGGAATACTTAAATCTACCACCTCCATTATTCATACGTGCACAGGTTCAAAACTGAGACCCCGAAATTCAAGACTGACCGCAAGTCGGACCATTCGACGCTTCAATTCCCAAGGACTCATTTGGTCCCTAATTACAACTCCTTTCACGACAGGGGTTTAAATCTATAGTCCTAATGAGTTCAAGGTTTTCGACTACTATGCCAATTTAAACTTTTATAAAACTTTCAAATACCTAAGCTTTATAACGATTAATCGTGCGGTAAAAAAATCCACTACCGTTCACTAAATAGGTTTTCAAAATTGAACATCGACACTACACATATAAAACCATTTCAAAAATTCGTTTGATTGGCATTTACGTTAATAAAACGGTAACAAAAGGTGTGCAACAAAATTTACACTATAAACATGAAAATAAACTCTTGCATCACAACACGAGTAATAGATGTTTGTACAACTCCAAAAGGGAAATTCACAATTTTAACTTTAAAATTCTTCCTCTTTAATCAAAAGACGTTGTGGCATAAAATTCTCAACAAGCCCATATGCATCAGTTTATTCCCCAAAGCTCGGTAAAATGATGGTAATGCAAATAAATTTCAAATCTAGTTTAGAGCTTGGAGCCGCACAGATAAACACATTTGACCCAAAATAGTAACTATAACGACATGAATACCGATACTCGTTTAGTGCATTGCGATAAATTTCTAACAGTAAAATCAATAACTGAAATAGGTTCAGAACGAAAGCTCTATTTGAAATAACATAAGTCTTTTATATGCTTACTCACACCAACAGTATAGTTTAATCCAAATGCAATTAGTATACAACGAGTAACAATTGTTTAAAACCCGAAAGAGAAAAACACAAGATTTTGAAACTTCCCAAAATAGCACATGGGATGACATTTAGTAACGCGACCTTCAAGACGCCTCATACGGTTGCGAAAATATTGGTGTAAGGCTCGCATGAGACAAAATATTAAACAAAACTCATAAATTAACGCACACAATAACGCAAGCCTGCACGTTCCAAAATTTATTTTTATTACGCGACTCAAATTGTAATAAAATAAAACGCCATAAGACCCGACTGAATCTTCATAAGACTCGCTAACGTTAAAAATCAAACGACGTCAGAGTTTTCATTTCCCGACATAAGAGCATAAGGCGACAAATAATCAAAAAAAATGTTAAAATCTTAAAACCACAACGTAAGATAAAACGACCCTTTTTCAACAACACTCACGTGAGACGCGGCGCCTAAAACCTCGCAAATTTACACGCAATAAAATTAAAATCCACGCATCTCAAAGTACACTCACGCGCCCAAAACGTTGCAAAACTATACTCCATAAATTAAACACGACTCATACAGACCAAAATTCTCCAGAAAAATCCAACTCAAGAACATAGAGACAACTCTTCCTTTAAGACCTTAACATACGTGGAGGAGATCCAATGTCAAAGTCAAAAATTCCACAGTTACTTGCCCAATAACTCAAATAACATTAAATCACGGACATTACAATATCCAGAAAAATAGCGTTAGACACGAAACGTGGACGAAGAGTTTTTTTTTAAATAACAATTTGCAACTGTGTGCAACAAAACAATCTTAGGCATACTTATGCTCACGGTTTAAAAATCTGACGAGCGCTAAATGTTTTGTCAAAACTTTACAATGTAACTCACTTTATGCTTTTGAGAACATAAGAAATAGTTTATGCGAACTTATTTTAGAAATAAATTTTGTGCATGAAATTTGGTCGACACTCAACATCATAGGACTACACTCCTCCATTTTCCGACATACTATTGTCATCTGGATGTGTTGGATCAGTAATTGTATTCAAGATTAAAGTTAATAAGGGGGTCTAGTTTGTAATAGTGTTTAATACCTTAGGGGGTATTTTAGCTAATAGTTAATAATGTTTAGGTCATGTTGACCTAGGTATAAATAGATTTTATTTTATTAGTTTTAGGGTTAATCCTCATAATCATAATTATTGTAGAAGAGGAGGTCGCACATTTTCTCTGTATTACACGCATAAGGTACCAAGAACACACACACGGTTTTATTTGATTAATCAAGATATCGTTGGTATGTTATTCTGATTTATTTATCTCTTGATCTTTATTGTGTTATGTTAATTTATCAACTAGTAATCTGGGTTTGACAAGTGGTATCAGAGCCAAAGAATCAACTTTTTGGATTAAATATGTGTTCATCGATATCTATGTGTGTGAAAATCGTTTTCTCGATTTAATGTGTTTTTGAAGCTGAAAATCATTGATTTAGGTGCGTTTTATGTTATTGAATATCATCATATAGTTTAATTGCACTTTAAATCATTAATCGATTGGCTTTTTATGTTTTTTGGAATCTGGGTTCATAAAACTGTCGAGTACTGCTTCTATCAAATTGAGTGATTAAAAGTTATTTTTAATTATTGTTTTTTATTGTGTCTTGATCGATATAAGTTTATGCATACAAAAGTATGATTTTTGCATTGAGTTTGTGTGTTTGAAGTGTTTTCTGGGTTGAAAATCGATCAGAGGGTCGAACTGTGAAGAACTCGCGCGTTTCTTCAAGGACTCTACTTTTGCGCCAGTTCATAGTAGATTTTTGTGCCAGTCCCTATTAGCGCAAAAGTTCATTTTGCGCCACCCTCTATTAGCGCAAAGCCTAGTTTGCGCCACACACTATACCGGTCGATACCGGTTGCTACAGTAGTCCGGTCAACACACCGGTCCACACCGGTCGAATAGACTCCGGTCGCACCACACTGGTCGATAATCTGGTCCGGTCGACGGACACCGGTCAGAACACCGGTCGAGCAACATATCGGTCGTGCAAAACACCGGGCCTCAAGATACCGGTCGACCCAGGTTTGCGCCATCCGCTCATCGTACAAACATCTCTTTTGCGCCACCTTCTATTCGCGCAAAACCTACTTCTCACGACCTTCTGTTCACGCAAAACTCACTTCTCGCGACCCACTTCTCACGTAAAACCAACTTGCGCCAGCATCTATTCAGTCCTGAAGATCTAAGGGTTACGCCATCTATATCTAGCGCGAGTTGACTTTTGCGCCAGACTCTTCTAGCGCAAAGCTTCTTTTGGGCCAGGTTCACATAGCGCAAGTTGCCTTTTTGCGCCACTGTCTTTTAGCGCATATCTGAATTTTGTGCCAGCCTTGATTAGCACAAACTGTCTTTTGCGTTACTGTTTCGAGCACTTCCTATGATTTGCGCCAGATTATCTGTTTGCTAATTTATTTGTGTTCTATACTGATTGCTAATT
Source organism: Arctium minus (assembly GCA_954870635.1). Classification (NCBI taxonomy): domain Eukaryota; kingdom Viridiplantae; phylum Streptophyta; class Magnoliopsida; order Asterales; family Asteraceae; genus Arctium; species Arctium minus. The sequence continues at coordinate 153,636,911 of OX941081.1, forward strand.
CTGCATTTGATTATCTTTGGAAATTTATTTTTCTGAAAATTTTTTGGTGTAGTTTTTATCCAATACTTGATTCTAAAGATCTTATTAGTTGATTCTCTTGGTACAGATAAGTTTGATTTCTAACCATACAGCTAAAGATGTCGAACCAACTTCTCTCTATGGGCTCTCAGTCCAAACCTCCTGTCCTCATGGCTAATGAGTATCAGCAATGGAAGACGAGAATGATTCAGTTCCTAAATCAGAAAAGCAGGGATTACATGGAATCAATCACTTATGGTCCAGTAAATCCAATGATCAGAGTACCTGGTCAAGCAGCAACTGAAACCTCTCCAAAAATCCCTAAGAGATTTGTCCCTAAACCGTATCAGTACTTTACTGAAAAGGAGAAAGAACTATACAAGATAGATGAAGAGGCTCTTATTTATCTGACAATGGCAATTCCAAATGACATCTACAATCGTGTAGACAGTCAGAGATCTGCTAAAGCAGTTTGGGATGAATTATCAAGGCAGTTTGAAGGAAGTGAAGCCTCCATCCAAGCCAAGCAGAATCTATGCATAAATGCCTATGAGGGGTTTCACGCAAAGGAAGGAGAGACGCTGCTAGATATCTACAACAGATACAATATCATTCTAAATGACTTGCGGAGGAATAATATCTCTAAATTTGCTTCAGAGATAAATTATAAGTTTATCAAGAACCTGAATCCTGAGTGGAAGAACTTTGCCATCAACCTCCAGATGTCAAAGAACATGGCTCAAGAAAACGTCACTGATATTTTCTCTACTCTTTCTCAGCACGAGGATGAGCTGAGAACCATCAATAATGAGTCTAATAATCTGAAAGATTCTGTGGCTCTCATAGCTGGCAAAGGAAAGAATTCAAGTTCAAGTCCTGTATCCTCTGCAAGGTCAAAGAAAAAGGTGTCTAAAGTTTTTGTTACGGAAGTTACTGAGTCCACTTCTGCTTCAAGTGATGAAGAACTGGAGATTGACTCTGATGATGATATACAGAGGTTCTCTGATAACTTGGCCATGATAACTCGTCAATTCAAGAAGAACTTTGGCAAGAAAAAGTACTACTTAAAGCCAAAGTACGAAGGGTACAAGAAAGAGAAGTTTGAAATGAGATACAAGCTAAGGTCTGGAAGGAGAGAAGAAAGACGAGAAGAAAGGAAAGATGAAAGGAAGGGAGATAGAAGAGAAGAAAAGAGAGAGGAGAAGAAAGAAGAAAGAAAGGATGAACCGGGCAGATGCTACAACTCTGGCAAATTTGGACACTTCTCCAGAGATTGCAAGTTCAAGAAAGTGAAGAACTCAGAATACTATGCAAGGAAGTCACTCATTGCCAAGAAAGAGGAAGAAGGAAAAGTGCTTATGGCTGAAGAAGAAAACTGGTTGTTCCAAAGTTCTGATGACGAAGAGCAGACGCACTTCACCCAAGTATCCTACAGGGCAAAACTGGATGGTGACGATGAAGCTTCTGAGGCACATTCCGAAAATGCAAACTCTGAGGTAAGTGATAATTCTGAACTTATTGAATCTCTGATGGCCCAAATACATAATATGAAAGATGAATTTGCTTTATTGAAAGGTAAACTTAGCTCCGCACATCAATCAGTCTTGAGTTTTCGTGATGAAAACGATTTACTGAAAGTTGTTGTGGAAGAAAAAGAAAAAGAAAAGGATGGTTTAAAAGCTGAAAAGGATTCTTTAAAAAGAAAAATATCTGGTTTAGAAAAGGATCTTGTAAATCTCAACACTGAAAAGGGTGAGTTTAAAATCAAATTTGAAGTTTGTTTTCAAGAAAGAAATGAATCCTACACCATGATAAAGCAATAGGAGGATATCAACATGAAACGAGGTCAGACTGAGCAGACATTAAATATGTTGACCACTAAACTCCAAGATGAAAGGTTTTATAAAGTTAAACCAGGTTTGGGTTTGCCAATTAACGATGTTTTGAAAAAGACACCGGAGCACTTGTATAATTTTGATAAACTTGGCTCCACAGTCAGACCCATTCCTAACATTCGTGCAACTTTTGTTGAAGCAAGTACTCCTAAACCTTTTACAGAGACCAAAGGTCGAGAAGAAATGGGAGAGAACAAGTCTGGTGGCACTGATTCTCAAAATCCTTTTAAATCAGTTGGTTTTAAATATGGTGATTTGAATAAAAGTTATGAGACTCGAAAGATCGAATTTACTGAGTCTGAATCACTATTTACCACACCTTCAAAAGAATCAGTCAACACCAACACAGTTCCACCTGAGACCGAATGCAAATATGATGAGAATGAATCGGATGTCAATCCATCAAATATACCATCAATATCAAATCACATTCCTTCTAAATCTTTACTTGTTGAAGAGGTTGAAGAAGAAATTGTTATCACGAATGAATCTTGTGTTAAAAATGATAAAATGGAGTTTATTGAGAACATGACTGAAGAAAGGTTTTCTGAAATGATGAATGCTTCAGACTCTGATCTTATTTCTATTTTAAAGGAATCAAATTCTGTGAATGATCATACATCTGAATTGATGAAACAAATTGATATGTTGCAACAGTCTCTTGATGAGGTTGAAGATGAAAACTTTGATCTCAAATTTAAACTTGAAAAATCTTTCAAAGAAAATCAAGAGCTTTGCACAGAGATCAATGATTTGAAAACTACTCTGTTTAAGAATGTTTCAAATGATAAACAAATGTTTAATGATCCAAGCTGGAAGGTAAGAACTAATCCAGAATTTCATGGTCCTACAAAACCTTCAGTTATTTACTCTGATTGTCCTGAATATCCACCTAGTATTTTTGAGAATGGTGAGACTTCAAGTAACTCTAGAAAAGAATCACCCTCTAAGATAAAGACTAACAAGATTCCTGTTTCTGTTTCAGATATAAAAGGAAATGGAGTTGGGAGGATTAAGAAGAATAAAGATGATAGTTTGAATAAAAATGCTAGTTTGAACTTTAGTGAATCTTTTGTTACAAACAGTTGTATTACAGACAGTGATATTTTGAAAAGTAATTCTTTTGATGGACATGAATGTAAGATTTGTTCCGATAAATCTAAGTTTATGACTTTTGCTCGAAAGAATCTATATTGCAAACACTGCTGGGATAATTCTTTCAAATACTACTCCACTCCTAAGTCCAAAAAGAGTAGAAGAAAAGCTAAACTGAACCTTAATTCTAATTCTTCCTCACAACCCAAAGTGTTTCGTGCTAAGGTTACCAACCCAAGATCTAAAAAGCATTTTCAGGAATTAAATGTTAATATGGTTTGGAAATGGGTTCCAAAACCCCGATATGAATGGCGAGTGAAAGTTAAACCTGATGATATTCCTGAATTGCTTGAAGCTAACAGCAAAGGACCCATTCTGATATGGGTACCAAAGCAAAATGTTAGACCACGGTCTCATTGGATTCAAGATCATCCAATACGAAGATCGCAATCTGAAGTTAATGCTGAAAGTCACTCTCAACCATAGTCTAGGGTCTATTCTGTAATAATAGTCAAAGTTATAATATCTAGATATTTATTATTTAGATATTATGTTTTAGATATTTAGTTAATTATTATATTAGTTTTTAATATAATATCTAGATATTAGATATCTAGATATTATTTTGTTTTGTTTAAGTTAAGTTAAGTTAAGTTTATCTCTCTCATAACTCAATAAGACAACAACATCGATCCATCAAGAACTCAGAGAGAGTGAGCTTAAACTGTAACCGATATCAACCTTGTAATCCGCGTTTGTAATCCAAACAGGTTGGTAATCTTTATATTGTTTGTTGTTTGATTTATCTGGTAACGATCACGGACTCACAATTGGTATCAGAGCAGATACCAGATCAAAATCAAATTTCAAGTCTCTGTGTTCTTCATTTTTTTTTCAAACCACTGTGTCACATATCAAAATCTTCCTTTTGTGGTTATTTTCGAAATTAAAGTGTTGTGTATTGTTGTTGTTGGTACGTAGATCTTATTGTCAAAATTTGGTGACTTAATTCGACCTCTAGGCAGTTTAATTTGTGAGTTGCAGGATGTTTTTAACGAAGAAGATAGTGTACCGGTCTTAAGCATATTATCGGTCTTTACTCTATCGGTCATCTATATATCGGTCCTTTGTAATTTACCGGTCCAATCCAAACCATTCCGGTCGAACAAAGTGCAAGGTACCGGTCTAAAAACCATTCTATCGGTCTTTTACTTCCGGTCAAACAGCCCTTCCGATCAAACACTCTCCCGGTCAAAGAGCTTCCGGTCTTCACAGCCTTCCCGGTCAAACCCCACTTCAACATACATATTAATACCGGTCGAGAAATTTAAATTTTCATACCGGTCCTCTCTCTTATATCGGTCCATTCATTTTTTTAAAAAAGAAACCTCACGTGACTTCTCTTCAAATATCATCACTACTCTAAAAAAGAAACCTCACGTGACTTCTCACATATCGGTCCACTCACATATCGGTCCACTCACATTCAAACTTATCAAATATCATCACTACTCTCAAACTTTCCATATACCGGTCCACTTTCTTTGATTAATTAATCGATCCACTTTTTCAAGAAAACATCAAGTGTCCACTATTTGTTGTACCTCACGTGGCAATCTCAAGGATATGTGGCAATCACATTTGATAAGTGGCAATCACGTGGCAATCACACTATCTCACCTAGTTTTCATACCGGTCGACCTACATTGATAATATTCCGGTCGAACCACCAATTACCGGTCTAATCTTTTTATCGGTCCAAGAATTTTACCGGTCGAAGCATAACTTTTTACCGGTCAATCAGTTTTACCGGTCGAGAATTTTACCGGTCTTTACATCTTACCGGTCGCTACAGGAACCCGGTTGCTACAGTACCCCCGGTTAAATTTGGAAATTTTATTTCTGAATATTTTATCTGTTATTATTTTGGGCTAACGATCATATTCAGTTTTTCTAATCTTAACAGAATGTCTTCCTATTTTCCAATGTTGAATAAAGGAGAATACGAAAAGTGGAAAAGGAATTTTCTCAGCTTCATAGATAATGATGATTTGGGTCAAAACATGAGATTATCATTGTCTGAGGGAGCACAGGTGCAAAGAGAGAGTGTTGATTATTGAGCTAGAGTTTATCTGAGAAAGAGTATTTCTAAGGAAATATTTGACTTAATGGATATTCTCGAAGCTTCAAGGAAAGAGCTGTGGGACTATCTTGCATTAAACTCTGAATGGATTGTCTCAGACTGAAACGTTTTCTTAAAAGGAAAAGTTTTGGAATCTGAGAATGATGCGCTAAAAAGAAAGATTTATGGTCTTGAAGCTCAAATACAGAAGAAAGAGTCTGTTGCGAGCAACGAGAAGAAATTCAAAGATTTGGAGAGTGCAAACACTGAGCTACAAAAGAAAATATCTGAGTTTGAAAAGAAGTTCTCAGATCTGTCAAAGAAGGGTGTTGAAGAGAAGAAGGTGATTGAGCTTCAAAGTTTAAAGCTTTCTCAACAAGTTAGCAACTTTGAGAAAGTAATCATATTGGAAAGAGATCAGTTTGCCAAAGAGAGGAAGGCAAATGATCAAAAGGGTGCTAAGAAAGGATTTGAAGAAGAGAGAAGCACCTTTGAAACTGCAATAAAGAAGCTTACCGAGAAGCTATCTGAATTATCTAAAAGTGTTTTGACAGAGAAGAAAAAGAATTCTGCATTTGAGAAGAAGATTGATCTCCTTATCAAAGAAAGAGACAGTTATTCTTCAAAGGTAAAAGAGATTCAAGATATTAATTCAAAGACGGTGGTGGTGACTGAGCGAACGACTCCAGAGTCAAAAATCCACTCACCTAAAAATAATTCAGTTGGTTCTAACAAACTAGCCGCAAGCTCACATCAGAAACCTGCTCTTTTCAAAAGGTCAGTTAAATCTTCTAATCAGATTCATTCTACTAATATTTTCTATGACAGGAATATAGATTGTTCAGGTACACAAAGAAAGAGAAGAAGCTTTCAGGAAGAAGCTGAACTGGTCTGGAACAGGACACCAGTTAAAGAGGAGCTGAAATGTAAAAGCTCATGTGTACATACGCCGATTGCCAAGAAGAACAATGCGCTGAAAGGTAAACCTAATTTTGTTTACTCAAGAGATAAATTAATCAGTTTGTCAGGTAAGAAATTTTATTGTTCTTATTGTCCTACACATGATACTGTTCACAAGACTAGTGACCATTACTGGTATGGTTCTTACTCAGTAACCCCCATAAGAACTGCAACTAACACTCATGGACCCAAATACCAGTGGGTACCAAAGAAAACTAAACCTGTGTTGCAGGCACCTACTGTCAAGGGGGAGTAGGAAATCAAAGGCTTCTAAGTAAATCAGCTTAGAACCCGTACTTCAACGAAGTAATGACTTCTAAACACAACAGTTTAGGACTCGCACTTCAAAGATCAAAAGACCTTACTCCGTGCTGAAAAAGAGATTGTACTCCTATACTCGAATGAGGAAATCAACCATCAAGGGGGAGTACATACATATTTGTCTGAAATTTTATGCATATATTTTACAACTGATAATGTACTGATGCATAATTTCAGGGGGAGTAAAAAGGTGTTGACTTCTGATTATTTCTGATCAGAACTCGTACTTTAAAAGTTTTACTGCTTTTTGTCTTTTCAATTTAAGTGAATAAATTTTACTTTGACTTTGACTTAAGACTTTTGCAGAAGTTTGAGAGAAGCTTAAAAGATCATATCTTTATGACTTTAAGCTTAGCTTCATGAGATGTAAGATCGCACGTTAAGGTATAATCCTTTATCTTAATCTCATATATGGTTGAAAGAAGGACAACTTTCAATCATTGAAAACATCGTTCTAAAACGTTCAAATCACTTCCCGATTCTTCAACCAGATTTTATAATTCGGAAGTGTGATTTTTAATGTTTTCTTATTCAATTGAGCTATAACTGTTAAGTTAAACCAATCTGAGCATCACGTGCATCATAGGAAAATAAGAATCATTGTGCTAAGACTTAACACAACTTCCATGGAATCATCTTAACCAATGATTTATACCCAAGAAGTTAATCCATAGTGATTGAGTGTGAGAAGTCTAAAAGAAATGAGTGTGACTAGAGTGTGCAAAATGTTTAAAAGAAAGAGCCTGTGAGAACAGAGTTAAAAGAATATCACAACTCTGCACCAACTTTTTCTGAGTCGGGCAGCCACATTACTAGTGTTTCACAATTCTTTGGTGAACATTTTTGAAACAGGCAACTAGCCCATGCCAACTCTTGATCAAACCTCACCATCTACTCATTTTCTTCTCAACAAGAAAGTGTTTCACATTTTCAAAGGGGATGCAACACATTTGCTATCTGATTTTCATTTGGAAAATCTGGATATTGAAAAGAAGGAACTCTGCCCCACCTTCGCACTTCAATCATGCACATTGAGTCTGTGTTTAACTTACTGTTGTCTCAGTGGTTTACACAATTTGAGCCTATAAGCAATCATCAAGTGCTTAATTCTTTCTAACACAAGCACAAACACACAAGGAATTAGTTTCTTTGTCATAACGTTTATAGAAATTACCTTTGTGGTGTTTCGATGATTAAATGGAAGCCCTGGGGAGTCAACATCAAACAGCTCCTTTCCAATGTGTATTAGTTACACACAGTGACTTAGTGTTACTGACAGGCACGTTGACTGATTCATTAGTTGATTCAGGTGTTAGTTATGTCTGGATTTGCAAAGATCTGGATGAATATCTTTCGAATTGACGAATCAGAGGCTCCTAATGAATTACATTTCTTGACATATGTTTTGATGAAGTCATTGTACTTTTCATCAAAAAGGGGGAGAAGAGCCTACCAAGAAATGTGAAAGATCAAAGGTTTAGAGAATTCTTCCAACTATTCTGAAGATAGAAAAGAGAAGAGCTAATCAAGAAAAGATTCTTCAAAGTTTTCTAAAGACATACTGATCTGAGGCAAATTTTCTTTGAAGATACTTTGCTAAAAGCATTCGAAGCTAAACCTGGAGATTATTACAGTTGAACAGAGAAAGAGATTGCATCTTCTGAGCAGAAAGAGAAGATCAAATTGCTACATCATTTTCGTAATGATCTTGATCCAAAGGGGGAGATTGTTAGACCACAGTCTCATTGGATTCAAGATCATCCAATACAAAGATCGCAATATGAAGTTAATGCTGAAAGTCACTCACAACCATAGTCTAGGGTCTATTCTGTAATAATAGTCAAAGTTATAATATCTAGATATTTATTATTTAGATATTATGTTTTAGATATTTAGTTAATTATTATATTAGTTTTTAATATAATATCTAGATATTATTATGTTTTGTTTAAGTTATGTTTATCTCTCTCATAACTCAATAAGACAACAACATCGATCCATCAAGAACTCAGAGAGAGAGAGCTTAAACTGTAACCGATATCAACCTTGTAATCCGCGTTTGTAATCCAAACAGGTTGGTAATCTTTATATTGTTTGTTGTTTGATTTATCTGGTAACGATCACGGACTCACACAAAACTAATTGTCTCTTTTGCAGGCCTGTCGATTGTGGGTGATAGATTCCGGGTGTTCACGCCACATGACAGGATTCAAGCACCTCTTACATAACTATGTGGAGGAGCCTGCCGGAGCAGTTCGTTTTGCAAACTCTGAAGTAGAAGGAAATGTCAAAGAATACGGAATGCTGGATAATAGAGTTGTGAATATTCAAAGGGTGTTATATGTTGAAGGACTTGATCATAATTTGTTTAGCACCAGTCACTTCTGTGACATGAAATATCAAGTTCGCTTCACATCAACTCATTGCTATCTTTAGGATCCAGATGGTTACGAAGTCTTCAAAGCTGAACGCCATGGAAATCTATATTATGTTGATTTTCCAACACTGTCTGCCACACGTCCAGTATGCTTATTAGCCAAAGCATCTAAAGCACAATCGTGGACGTGGCATCGACGCTTGTCTCATCAGAATTTCAGATCAATAGCTAAGCTACAGAGACAAGGTCTGGTCAAAGGTCTACCAGAAATGAGGTTCGAAAAAGACTCACTATGTTCTGCATGTGAGTTAAGCAAAATGAAGCGAAGCTCATTCAAGTCCAAAACTGAATCATCAACCTCATATGCACTGGAACTTCTTCATATGGACCTTTGTGGCCCAATGCGAACAACGTCTATCAACGGCAAGAAATACGTCTTAGTAATGATAGATGACTATTCAAGGTATACATGGCTCGAGTTTCTTCGCAACAAGTCAGATGCGCCATAATTGATTATCGCTTTTATCAGGCGCATTCAAGTACGTCTTCAATTGCCAGTCCGAACTCTTCATAGTGACAACAGCATGGAGTTCAAGAATGACACCTTGCAGAGTTATCTTATCTCTGTGGGAATCTCACATAACTTCTCTGCAGCCTACACTCCACAGCAGAATGGCATTATTGAACGGAAGAACCGTACTCTTGTTGAAGCTGCTCGTACTATGCTTGCATATTCTGATCTACCCATGTATCTTTGGGCTGAGGCAGTTGCGACAACCTGTTTCACTCAGAATCGTACCATTGTGGTCAAACGCTTTGACAAAACAACATATGAGTTAATCAACAATCGTAAACCTAACATCAAATTCCTTCGTGTTTTTGGTTGCAGGTGTTACATTCTACGAGAGCGTCAAGGATTATCAAAATTTGATAAGAAAGCAGATGAAGGATATCTCGTTGGTACTCGCTGACATCCAAAGCTTATCGAATCTACATTATTCGAACCAAGACGATTGTTGAGAGCATGAATGTCTCTTTTGATGAGAATTCTAAGCGGACTTCTGGACACAATGGTTCAGAACTCGGACTTAAGAACAAAGCTTCTATTCACTCCAGAATAGAACCAGCTTCTAAAGAATCTACTTCTTCTATAACTAACTCTACTTCATCAGAGTTAGATTTGTTGTTTTTTGATGCCTTCAATGATATTTGTGCAGATTTTGACAAAGGCATATCAACATCAATACCAAGCTCGGAGGTCCCTACTATTTCTGAAGACATGTCTGGACCGTCCGAAGAAGTCACTAAAACTTCATCTCCATCAGGTACAACTAAACCGTTAGTTTCTGACTCTACTAATGCTGAATCTGTCTCTGTAGATATTCCTTCTAGAAATGAAGTCATGAGTACTTCAGCTGCTATTCCAGAAGCTTCAGTATCAGAAACTCTTGTACAAGATGTCCCGAGTACATCTGTGGATCTACCTGTCGTGCATGATGAATACAATGCATCAAACACGCAATAAACAGATGAATCCTTACCAAGCACACATCATTGGACTAAGGATCATCCCCTGCATAACGTGATAGGTGACGTACAATCTGGTGTCACGACACAGTCAGCGTCAGCTAATTTCTGCATGTTTTCAAACTTCCTTAGTTCCCTAGAACCAAAGAAAGCATCAGAAGCTCTACGTGATCCCTTCTGGATTTCTGCTATGCAAGACGAGCTTCTGCAATTCGAACGGAACAAAGTATGGCGCTTGATCCCACTACCTAAAGGTAAAACTGTTATTGGAACTAAGTGGGTTTTCAGAAACAAGAAAGACGAAGCTGGAGTAGTTGTGAGAAATAAAGCTCGATTGGTTGCAAAAGGGTACTGTCAACAGGAGGGCATTGACTATAACGAAACCTTCGCCCCTGTTGCAAGGATCAAAGCCATCAGAATCTTCTTAGCATATGCAGCGCACAAATACTTTACTGTCTATCAAATGGACGTAAAGTCAGCTTTCCTAAATGGCGTTCTGCATGAGGAGGTCTACGTGGCACAACCTGAAGGTTTCATTGATCCCCATTACCCTGATCATGTCTACGTGCTAGACAAAGCACTGTATGGTCTTAAACAAGCACCAAGAGCCTGGTATGAAACTCTAACTAAATTTCTCCTAGCTTCTGGTTTCAACAAAGGTACGGTTGACACCACCTTATTTCTCAAAAGGAAAGGTGAGGACTTGATTCTCATGCAGATTTATGTTGACGACATAATATTTGGGTCGACAAATCAGAAATTTTGCAAGAACTTTTCTAAAATCATGGAAACAAAGTTTGAAATGTCGATGATGGGTGAATTAAATTTCTTTCTTGGCTTACAAGTAAAGCAATTACCCGAAGGCATTTTCATTAATCAAGCTAAATATATAAAAGATATATTAAGAAAGTTCAATATGTCAGATAGTTCAGTCATGAAAACACCAATGGCTACTGGTACACTCTTAGATGCAGATCCTTCTAGTAAACCTGTTGATCAAAAGGTGTATCGTAGCATGATTGGTTCTGTTGGGAACTGAAGAAATTGCACAAGTAAAGTTAATGCTGCTAGAAGAAAACAGTTACTACTTCTAGTTAGTACTTCTGTGATTAATACTGCTAGTTGATGATTAATGTTGCTCAACAAGATTAGTACTGCTAGTTCAAAGTTAGTACTGCTTGAAGAGATTAATACTGCTGAGCATGGTTAGTACTGCTAGAGTTAATACTGCTCAGAGTATTAATGCTGCTGAAGAATATTGTTGCTTATGTGATAAAGAATTCGCATAGAAGGATGACAGCTGGATGGACTGAAGATTATGGAAAGCTTGGAGATAATGATGGAAGATATTCTGAAGATATTTTATTAATTGTAATTAGCTTTTATCTTCAGTATATATATAGTATTGTTCAGAATTGTTAGATAATTTTTGTTATATAGATTATTCATTCTAAGTTTTTGTTCTAGAGAGAATCAACCTCAAGGCATAGATCCTAATTCTAGAGAAGTAGAATTCGTCTTGAAAGAGCTTGTTCTTCAAGATTGAGGTTGAGTGTGTAATCTTGTGATTTTAATCATTCAATACAAGTTTACAAGTTGTTAATCATATATACTGTTTGTTTACTGTTACATTGGATATCAAAGTGTTATTCCGCAACTTCTTTGATATTGTTTCTGAGTATTTATAATTCTTGTTGAGAATTCGATCCTGACAAGTGGTATCAGAGCCTGTTCTCTCAGAAACATCTAGTCATTCATCATGGAAAACTTTGCAGAATCAAACAGTACTCTGGTCTCTAAGGTTCCAATGCTCAAACCCAGTGAGTTTGACATGTGGAAGATCAGAATTAGGCAATACATTCTTCTCACTGACTACTCAATGTGGGATATCATTGAGAATGGTCTTTCTGAAGCAGGAAAGATTGGACCAGATGTGAAAAGACCTCCACCAAAGACAGATGGTGAGAGGAAGATCAGACAGATAGAGATGAAGGCCTTGAGCACTCTGCTCTTGGCCATCCCCAATGAATATCAACATCAATTTTGCAACTGGACTGATGCTCAGATTCTCTGGAATGCTCTAGAGAAAAGATTTGCTGGAACTAAAAGCATCAAAAGAAATCAAAGAGATATTCTAAAGCAGCAATATGAGAACTTCACTTCTTCAAAGAATGAGTCTATGACTCAAACTTTTGATAGGTTCAACAAGCTCATTGGTGAACTGGCTACTGTAGGAGTGAAGATGGAGCAAGATGATATCAACAGAAAGTTCCTCAGATCTCTTGGGGATGAATGGACTATGTACACTGTCTCATATAGACAGAGTGACAATCTGGAAGAAAAGGAACTTGATGATCTATATAATGATCTAAGAATTTTTGAAACTGAGGTAGAAACTAAGAAGAAGCCCACTGGGTATATCCACAATGTTGTACTTCTATCAGCATCTACTGATACTACTGCCAACCCTGAAGCAGTTAGTGTTGCCAGTGGAGTGAATTCAGAAAAAGGCACTGAAACTATCTTTGAAGCCTTTTTGTCCAGTCACATCAACAATTCATTGATTAATGATGATCTGGATCAACTTCACCCTGATGACCTGGAGGAGATGGACATTAAATGGCAGATGGCCATGTTATCTATGAGGGTGAAGAAGTTTATCAAAAGAACAGGAAGGAACAACTTCTCTCAAAGAAGAGAAGATGGAGCTGGTTTTGACAGGACAAAGGTGGAATGTTATAAGTGCCACATGAAGGGACACTTTGCTAGAGAGTGCAGAAGTGGTGTTCCAAACAACAACCACCAACAAGCTCAGAATGGAGGCTACAATCAAAACAAGAACCCTGCTCAAGCCCTTGTTTCTCAACAAGGAATGAGGTTTGACTGGAGTGACCAAGCTGAGGAAGCCATTCAGAATCAAGCTCTTATGGCAGAAGTGTCTGATCTCCCCTCTGAGGTAATTTCTAATCTTTGTACTCAATCTTGCATAGACACTGGCAAAAGGTACAGGGATCACAACCAAAGCATGTGTGATGACCTCAAAATATTAGAAAAGGACAGAAGAGACTATGTGTTGATAGTAGAGAGATTTGAAGAACAAATCAAAGGCTTTCAAGCTAATGAACTTCAACACTCTTATGACACAAACTATTGGAAGTGGGAAAAGAATGAGTTAGAGACCAAACTGTCTAAGTCCTTAGAAGAGAATGATAGGCTGAAAGAGGAACTATCTAAGGTTAAGCTTGACATAGAAAAATTTTCATATGCTTCAAAAGCAATGGATTCTCTTCTAAAGGCTCAGATTCATGATAAGATGAAGCCTGGTATTGGATACAACAATACACCCCCTCCTTACAACAACAACTATATCTCTCCTACTTCAGACTTGTTAGAGACCAAGGAGAAAAAGGACTTGTCTGAGGAAGCTTTTAAGATAGATCCTTTGGATGAGGTAGTAGTTAAGGATTTGACTGAGAAAGAAGCCAGTGAGAATAGGAATAATGTTGTGAGTAAAGAGATACCATTAGAAAACAACATTATCACCAATGAGGGATGTGGAAAAATCTGGGTCAAGTCTAAGGAGATAGAGAAGACCAAAGGAAAGGATAACAAGGTCCATTACAAACAAACCACTGTTGTGAATCCTGGACCTTGTAAACAGTGTGCTTGCAGTAAATCTAAGAGCCTAAATTCTGGTATAAAAAGAGGTAACCAAAGAAACTGGAATAATCAATGGGCTCAGAAACAAGGAGTTGATCTGAATAAAATAATCAGACGAAAACCTTGTTTCATATGTGGTAAGTTAAACTATTTGGCTAAGCACTGTTTCTTTAACCCTATTAATCAACAGATGAACTTTCAAAGATGTGTGCAAAAACCTGTTGGTTATAGGAAGGTTGGAAAGAAACATGAGAAGAAGAAATCTGTTGAAACCAAAGGCCCCATGAAGAAAAAGGTTTTAAAAGAATGTATCAAAATATGGGTGCCTAGAAGCACTAAAACTGTTAGTACTGCTGACAGAGATAGTGCTGCTAGAAGCATTACTGCTGCTTCCAGTGCTGAAAATTTTAATACTGCTAACACAGTTACTGCTGCTAACACAATTACTACTTCTAACAAGGTTAGTACTGCTAAGCATGCAAGTGCTGCTAATGCAGTTAGTACTTCTAAAACCAGTACTGCTTCTAGCAAATGTGTTTCTAAACCTATCATTGTGACAAAGTACTCCATAAATGAGGAGTCAAAGTTTAAAAACCTTGTCAAGAAAGAATGTAAGTATTTTGATGAGAAAGGGGTACCCAAGACCACTTTGGCTTGGGTTCCTAATTCATACTAACTGATTTATTTTATGTGCAGGGCATCCAACAGCTCAAGGGAAAAAGCATATGTCATGTTGATAGTGGTTGCTCTAGGCACATGACAGGCAACATGTCATGCCTTCAGGATTTCAAGCATATCAATGGAGGACATGTTGCATTTGGAGATAATCTTACTGGTGGTAAAATAAGTGGAAAACGTAATGTTACAAAAGGTAAGATGACATTTGAGGATGTCTACTATGTTGATCAATTGAAGTACAACCTGTTAAGTGTATCACAGGTTTGTGACAAACAACATAGCATATTGTTTACTAATACAGAGTGTATGATCCTTGCTCCAGGGTTCAAGGTAGTTGATGAAAGCATGATACTACTTAGAACTCCAAGAAAGGACAATGTTTATTATCTAGATATGGACAATGTTTCTAGTGATTCATCCCTGAACTGTCTTGTTTCAAAAGCTTCTGTGGATGAATCCTCTCTATGGCACAGAAGGATGTGTCACATGAATTTCAAGACCATAAACAAACTTGTAAGAGGTTTACCTTCAAAAGTCTTCTCATGTGATGATCATTGTGTTGCTTGTCTTAAAGGCAAACAACACAAAACTTCTCATAAGACCAAAGAGCTAAATACAATTTCTTCTTGTCTCCAGTTGTTACATATGGATCTGTTTGGTCCTACAAATGTTATGAGTATAGGCAAGAAATCTTACTGCTTGGTTATTGTTGATGATTACTCCATATTTACTTGGATATATTTTCTAAGGACTAAGGATGAGACAAGTGGACTGATCAAATCCTTTATCCTAAGAATTAAAAACCAAACTAATCAAAAAGTAAAAGTCATTAGATCAGACAATGGAACTGAATTTAAAAATCTTGATCTAAACACCTTTTGTGAAGAAAAAGGAATTGAGAGACAATATAGTGCCCCTAGGACTCCTCAACAGAATGGAGTTGCTGAGAGGAGGAATAGGACACTAATAGAGGCTGTTAGATCTCTGTTGGCTGATTCAAAACTGGCAATTACCTTCGGGGCTGAAGCAGTTAATACTGCCTGTTATGTCCAAAACAGAGTTCTAATGGTCAAGCCAAAGAACAAGACCCCTTATGAGCTTTTAAATAAAAGAAAACCTTTCATTGGATTTTTCAAACCTTTTGGGTGTCCTTGTACAATTCTCAATACCAAATCTCACTTAGGTAAGTTTGATAGCAAAGCAGATGATGGATTTCTTGTTGGTTACTCATCTCAGAGTAAGGCTTACAGAGTTTTTAACTCTTCTTCTAGAATAATTGAAGAAAGTGACAATGTCAAATGCAATGAGAACATACCAAATCCTATTGGGTCTGGTCCTCAGTGGCTATTTGACATTGATTCACTAACTAACTCTTTTGGTTTCAGTAGTGATGATTATGCAGGTTCAGGGAGTGGAGGATCAGGAACTACACAAGTCCAAGACAGTATATCTCAATCTGTGATATTTCCTATACCTAAAGTGGATTCTGTTGAAGACTGTGAAAAGGAACCATCTACTGGACCAAATCAGAGTGAAGAAGAAAGTAGAGATGAGGAGACTCAAGAAAATAAAGAACCAGAAGTAGCTGCTGAAAGCACCTCAGTTGAATTGAATGACTCAAATCTAGAGGTGGGACTTAATGAAGAACCTAGTCATCACACCAGAATTCATAAGGATCATCCTCCACAGCTGGTAATAGGAGATATATCTTCTCCTATGATGACTAGAAATCAAAGCAGGCTGCAAGAAATGCAAGACCAACAACATACAGTGCTCTCTTGTTTTTTATCCCAGCTTGAGCCTAAGAAGGCACATGATGCTATGAAAGAGTCCAGTTGGATAGAAGCCATGCAAGAAGAGCTACTGCAATTCAAGCTGCAAGACGTTTGGGATCTGGTAGACCTTCCTAAAAGCCAAAGAGCAATAGGAACAAAATGGGTCTTCAGGAATAAGATAGATGAAAGAGGCATAGTAATAAGGAACAAAGCAAGGTTGGTGGCTCAAGGGTATACACAAGAAGAGGGAATAGACTATGAAGAAGTATTTGCTCCTGTGGCTAGGATAGAAGCAATTAGATTATTCCTGGCTTATGCTTCTTATATGAAATTCAAAGTCTATCAAATGGATGTAAAAAGTGCATTTCTTTATGGCTCAATTGAAGAAGAAGTATATGTCTGTCAACCACCAGGGTTTCAAAACCCAAGCTATCCAGACAGAGTATACAAATTGAAGAAAGCACTTTATGGACTACATCAAGCTCCAAGAGCATGGTATGACACTCTGTCATTCTATCTCTTGGAAAATGGCTTTGAAAGAGGAGTCATTGATAAGACTCTATTCATCAAGAGAAAGAAGAAGGGTATCTTGCTGGTCCAAATCTATGTTGATGATATTATCTTTGGATCTACAAGAGATAATATGTGTAAGGAGTTTGAGGAACTAATGCATCAAAGGTTTAAAATGAGTTCCATGGGGGAACTTACTTTCTTCCTTGGACTCCAAGTTCAATAGAAGCCAGATGGAATCTTTATCAGTCAGTCCAAGTATGTGCAGGGTATTCTAACCAAGTTTGGTTTCTCAGATTCAAAACCTTCCAGCACACCTATGGAGACACACAAGCAGATAACAGCAGATCTTGAGGGAGAGGATATGGATGTTCATCATTATAGGTCTATGATTGGCTCTCTCATGTATCTTACAGCCTCTAGGCCAGATATAATGTTTCCAGTCTGTGTATGTGCAAGATTCCAAGTTAGGCCAAAGCAATCTCACTATCAAGCTGTTAAGAGGATATTCAGATATCTCAAAGGGCAACCCAGATTGGGACTTTGGTATCCTCATGACTCACCATTTGACCTACTTGCATACTCAGACAGTGATCTAGGTGGAGCAAACTTGGACAGAAAATCTACTTCTGGAGGATGTCAGTTTTTGGGTGCAAGACTAGTGTCATGGCAGTGAAAGAAACAAATCACAGTGTCCACATCTACAACAGAAGCATAGTACATAGCAGCTGCAAGTTGCTGTTCTCAAGTCTTATGGATTCAGAATCAAATGCTGGACTATGGGGTAACCTTTCTACACACTCCAATCTTTATTGATAATAGTAGTGCTATTAGCATTGTTAATAATCCTGTCAAGCACTCAAAGACAAAGCACATTGAGATCAGGTATCACTTTATAAGAGACTGTAATGAAAAGAAACTTATTCAAGTTGTAAAAGTTCATATTGATAACCAGTTTGCTGATCTATTCACCAAAGCTTTTGATGTGGGTAGATTCACATTCTTGGTAACAAGTGTGGGAATGATCAACTCTGAATAAGCCCCTTCTCAAAAAGTGGTTACATACCTGTATACTGTTTATTCTTGGTGTTACTAATCTTCTTTTTCAGGATATGTATAGCAGTACTCAGTGTATCACAAGCTTAAAAGAGTAAGTATGGTTAATACTGCCAGTACAGTTTTAATACTGCCAGTGCACAGTTAACACTGCTAGTTAGTTAATACTGCTCTCAGTTAATACTGCTCTCAGTTAATACTGCTCTCAGTTAATACTGCTTGTTAGTTAATACTGCTCTAGGTTAATACTGCTTATGTCCCGAATACTATAAATACCCTTTGCCCGCCTAAAAAGTTCATAACGACTCTTTGCATACTGTTCACTTGCGTTCTAAACCCTTTCTCTCTCAAGTTCAAAGATTTCAGGCAAGAACGTTCAAGATCAATGGCATCAATGGCATTCATAGATGAGCACAATGAAATCGCGATGCTACAGAAGCCCAAACAAGCCGCTGGTTTCCACCAGATTGTGGATTTCCTCAAAACAACCCACATTGCCTATGCTCTCACTGTCTCGCCATCAATCTTTATCGAGCATCAAAGGCAATTCTGGGCAAATGCCACCATTGTTACTGAGAATGGTGTGCAAATGATCAAGACAAAGGTATGTGGCAAGCCCTTGACAGTTACTGAAGAGGTAATTCGCATCAGTCTACGTCTAGACGATGCCTCTGGTATAACTTCTATCTCTAATGATGAACTGTTTTCTACTCTTACAAGAATGGGGTATGGAGGCACATTGGGTGTGTTCAAGTTCTCAAAAGCCAAATTTTCACCCCAATGGCGTTTCTTTGTCCATACCCTTATGCACTGTATCTCTAAAAAGACTACTGGATGGAGTGAGTTCAGTAGCACCATTGCTTATGCTTTGGTGTGCTTGGCCACTGCCAGAAAGTACAATTTTTCTAAAATGATTTTCAATGATCTTGTCTCAAACTTGGGAAACAAAAAGAGCTTTTATATGTACCCCAGGTTTGTTCAAGCAGTTATCGCCCATGAATTGACGGATATGCCTCATTTTGATGGGATATATGTACCAAAACCCCCTAAAGGCAAAGTTTTCTCAAATATGAGAAGATCTGCTGGGGACTCGGAAGGAGTTGACACCCCATTGTTCTCAACAATGATGGTGGTGTCCCACACTGATGAAGGTATGGAAGCAGGGTCAAGGCTCCCATTAGACCATCCCACTGTTAGCCAATCACAACCTTCTCACTCTAAATCAATTCCCCAGTCTCTTCTTGATAAACCTACTTCTCCCATTACCCAAACTTACAAAAGGAAACAGGTAAAGAAGGCTCCTTCCCTTCTTGTACCTTCACCCACTCAGCCTTTAAGCCCTCTAAGGGAGAAATCTCCTTTTGAGAATATCAATAGGGAAACCAAAGGGGTGTCTCCCAACCCCAAGGAGGTGCTCTCTGAGGAGGAGGAAGAGCATATGGGTGAGAAGGCTGCCACTACTTCTGCTAGCACAGAGAAGGTCAGTGGTAACATCTCTAAGACCTTCCCCATGGCAACTTTGGGTGAGCAATCATCCAAAGGCCCCAGGTGCCAAGAAACCACGGGAGTGGATAGTGCTTCTGCTAGGCAGAAGACTTCCACTACTAAAAGATCCCATGATCCTTCAATAGGGGGTAACACTCCTGGAGAAGGTGAGGACAGATATGACTATTTTGAATTGATGGACACAATGGCCAATATCAACAGGGATGTGATCAAACAGGGCAAAGATATAGAAGAATTGAAGCTGATAGTTCTGTCACAACAAGAGCAGATCCTCAACTTAAAGCAAATGGTCAGAAAATTGATTCTCCAAAAGAAGAAAAAGCAATTTGTGCTTAGAAGGAGGAACCCTTTGACTGATGCTTTCAACAAGGGGGAGAAGAAAGAAAGGGAAACAGAAAAAGAAACTGAAAAGAGAGTTGAAGTTGAGGGGGAGACAGAGGATGTAATAGAGGCAGAAACTGAAGGTGTTCAAGCAGCAGAAACTGTTAATGCTGCTGAAGCAACAGAAACAGTTAATGGAGCTGAAACAGAAGAAGCAGTAACAGGGCTCTCTGAAGAGGAACTGGAGATTGCAGAGACATTGGTTAAGGCCAAGAATGATACTCCTAAGGCTTCTAAAAAGGCCAAGGGAGTAGTCATCAATGAAGGAGGGATCTCAAAGAAGGGAAAAGAGAAAGAAGCCTTGAAGGATATAAAGGGAAAAGGTAAGGAAAAGATGGCTGAAGCTGAAATTCCTGCAAAGAAGAAGACTCAAATTGAAATGGATGAGGCAATAGCAAAGCAGCTTCAAGATCAAATGGAAAAGGAGGAGCAGCTTCAAACAGAAACAGATAGAGAACTTGCAAAGCTTATGGCAAGAAAGTTAAATGCAGAATATCAGAAAAGTATAAAAGAAGCAGCTCAAGCCAAGAAACTTCAAGTTAAAAAGATGCCAATCCAAAAACAGAAACAAAAAAGACAACCCTCCAAGACATATTTGGCCAATCAGGAGAGAAGAAAAATGATAAATTTCCTGAAAGGTGCAATTGGTGTTAAGGGGGAGATGTTCACCAACATGGCATACACTCAGGTTGAGGAGTTGTATCAGAAAGAGATGGCCAAGCTTCAAGAGGATTCAGTCCAAAGGGAAGAGGCTGAGAGATGAATGAAGGAAAGGCATGACCTGATCATTCAAAGACCATTCCCTGAGGAGACCACACCCTCAAAAGACAAAACTAAAGAGATGAAGGAAGAGCATGAGGGTGTTGGTGAAGAAGCAAAATCTGGAAAGAGGGTGAAGACAATTGCTTCAAAAAGGCAGTCTAAAAAGCCAAGAGTGGAAGAAAGAGCAGAAACTGAAGCAGAACCTTCATTCACACCTTCAACAGAACCTGTGCAGAACCCAGAACAGTCCAAAGAGCAAACAGATGAGCATATGGGGATGTATATGACTATAGTAGAACCTATGAAGGCTGTTCCAATCTCCATGAAAGCTCCAGAGATCATCTTTTGGGATATTCTAAGAGACAATGGAAAGGATTTCTTTAGACTCAAAAGAAATGGTGATACATTTGAAGTATATTCAACATGGGGGAGAGTTATCAGAAGTTGTTCAAGAGCAGATATAGAGGAAATATACAAAGTGGGGATGAGACTCTATGAGCCTGTGTTGAAAGGTACTGAAGAAAATCTTCTCAAGGTAGCAATGGAATACTTGTGCATGATGTTTGATCCAGAGAGAGTGGCTTATAGAATTAAAGATCATAATCATGAGTTTGTATTCAAGAAGATTGATAAATGGATATTGTTTGAAAACTGTGGAGTATACATGATTACTATTGACAACTGTTATCATGAATACTACCTGGTGGACAAAATCTATGAGCATAGCAAGGAGAAGCTAGTAGGAATGCTCAATGCCAAACTAGTATGCACAAAGGATTCAGAAATGGCCAAGATTATGGTAAGAAGAACTGTAAATCAAAGTTTGGGCCTAGATCCAAATTTGGGCAACTGAATGTGAGGTGTTGAAAGCATCTTGAAGATCAGATCTGAAGAACTTGACTTCTCTTCCTAAAAGTCAAGTTAGGGGGAGATTGTTGGGAACTGAAGAAATTGCACAAGTACAAGCACAAGTAAAGTTAATGCTGCTAGAAGAAAACAGTTACTACTTCTAGTTAGTACTTCTGTGATTAATACTGCTAGTTGATGATTAATGTTGCTCAACAAGTTTAGTACTGCTAGTTCAAAGTTAGTACTGCTGGAAGAGATTAATACTGTTGAGCATGGTTAGTACTGCTAGAGTTAATACTGCTCAGAGTATTAATGCTGCTGAAGAATATTGTTGCTTATGTGATAAAGAATTCGCATAGAAGGATGACAGCTGGATGGACTGAAGATTATGGAAAGCTTGGAGATAATGACGGAAGATATTCTGAAGATATTTTATTAATTGTAATTAGCTTTTATCTTCAGTATATATATAGTATTGTTCAGAATTGTTAGATAATTTTTGTTATATAGATTATTCATTCTAAGTTTTTGTTCTAGAGAGAATCAACCTCAAGGCATAGATCCTAATTCTAGAGAAGTAGAATTCGTCTTGAAAGAGCTTGTTCTTCAAGATTGAGGTTGAGTGTGTAATCTTGTGATTTTAATCATTCAATACAAGTTTACACGTTGTTAATCATATATACTGTTTGTTTACTGTTACATTGGATATCAAAGTGTTATTCCGCAACTTCTTTGATATTGTTTCTGAGTATTTATAATTCTTGTTGAGAATTCGATCCTGACAGGTTCTTTACTTTATCTGACTGCCAGTTGCCCAGATATAATGTTTGCCACATGTTTTTGTGCGAGATATCAGTCTAATCCTAAAGAGTCGCACTTTAATGATGTTAAGCGAATCCTTAGATATCTCAAAGGCACTCCTAATTTAGGCCTTTGGTATCCAAAGGATTCTCATTTTGATCTAACTGCCTTTACAGATGCTGATCATGCAGGATGTAAGCTAGACCGGAAAAGCACCTATGGATCATGTCAATTTATAGGTGACAAACTTGTAAGTTGGACCTCAAAGAAACAAAACTGTGTTTCAACATCCACTGCTGAGGCTGAATATGTAGCTGCTGCTAGCTGCTGTTCACAAGTCCTCTGGATGAAGACACAGATAAGGGACTTTGGATACAACTACAAGCGTGTTCCTATTTATTGTGATTCCAAGAGCGCAATCGCCATAACAGCTAACCCGGTTCAGCATTTGAAGACCAAGCATATAGATGTACACTATCACTTCATCAAAGATCATGTAGAAAAATGTGATATTGAAATGCACTTTGTTCAAACTGATTTCCAGTTAGCTGATCTTTTCACCAAGCCGTTGGATGAAAAGAGGTTCCAATTTCTCATCAGCAAACTTGGTATGTTGAACATGTCTTAGACCTTACTCGTGATCCGAGGGGGAGTATTCTGAATCTTAAACTTGTGTTTATTCTCCAACTGTTGCTAACGATAGCGGAATCATTTTCACAAATGATTACGATCATTTTTTCTATGTGCAAGTTTGTTCAAGTGACAATGGCTTCTAATCACATCTGATTAGAACCCGCACTTCAATGCTTTGTTTTCTATTAAAAAAAACAAATTATTATTAAGTTTAGGGGGAGCTTAACTGTCAATGAGCTTAAATGCAAACCACCTTTAGTTTGAGGGGGAGAATTATATTGTCAAACACCTTATGTTTTGACTTCTCCAAATTTTTATTCTTCATGTTTAATTGTATTCCTTTGTGCTTTCATGTACAAAAGACTGTTGAACAGTACGTTCTTTTAGGATAATATATGGGATTCAGTGTGAAAGCTTATCAGAACTTCCATGGATTCACGATAACCAGTGTTTCCTACCCAGGAAGTATTCCCTGAGTGATTGAGGGGAGAGGGGTCAAACGATTTGAGTGTTGGTATGTGAAGAGGTAAAATGGAAAAGAGAGATTGGTTAGAAGTGAGATTTAAAAGTTTAAAAGAAAGAGGGTGAGAGAACAGAGTAAAAGAATATCAGACTCTGCACCAAACTTCTTTCTGAGTCGGGCAGCCACATTACCTGATTGGTTCACATTCTTTGGTGACCATCATTGAAAAAGGCAACTAGCCCATGCCATCTCTTGCATAAAACCCCACCAGCTACTCATTCTTTTCTCAAAAAGAGAATGTTTCACATTTTCTGGGGACGCAGCATATACGCTATTGGTTCTTCATTTGGAAGATAGTAATATTGAAAAAGAAGGAAAGTTGCCCCACCTTCGACCTTTTCTCATGCACATTGAGTCTTTGTATAATTTGTTGCTGTCTCAACAAGTTTACATATTTTTAGCCTACATTGAAAAGCAATCATCTATGCTTAATTCTTTCATACACATGCACAAGCACACAGAAATTTGTTTTCTGTCAGAACATTCATAGATAACCATGTGTTATTCGATGATTGAATGGAAGTCCTGGGGAGCCAACATCAAAACCAGCTCCTTATATAGTAACTTTGTGTTACTCAGTGATTGTGTGTCACTGACAGGCACTTCAACTGAGTCATTTCTTGATTCAGGGTTACCACTTTTTAATTATTTGAATCTGCAAAGATTGAAATAATCACTCTTTCCATCTGGGGAGATTGCTCTTATTTCCACACAGGGATCTATACATGAAGACAACGCTTAATTGTTGACTTGGGGGAGACAATTCCTTCTTTATTTTGCTATGTTTTGATGATGATGATTCTCACCACTCATCAAAAAAGGGGAGAATACAAAGAGAAAGGCTATACAAGAATTTAAAAAAATGAAGACTGCTGAAGAATTCAAAGATATCAAAGTGTCTGAACCTATTTGATTTATCAAAAGTCTGAAGATGATCGTCAGAAGGACACTTCATTTAAAGAAAGAGGAAGATGAAGACTGTGTAAAGCTACAAGCTTTGAAGCTGTCAACGTCATATCAGATACAGTTTTCAAGAGAAGTGAAGACCCGAAGATAACTGCAAAATTTTTTTTAATCTTGAATCCAAAGGGGGAGATTGTTGGATCAGTAATTGTATTCAAGATTAAAGTTAATAAGGGGGTCTAGTTTGTAATAGTGTTTAATACCTTAGGGGTATTTTAGCTAATAGTTAATAATGTTTAGGTCATGTTGACCTAGGTATAAATAGATTTTATTTTATTAGTTTTAGGGTTAATCCTCATAATCATAATTATTGTAGAAGAGGAGGACGCACATTTTCTCTGTATTACACGCATAAGGTACCAAGAACACACACACGGTTTTATCTGATTAATCAAGAGATCGTTGGTATGTTATTCTGATTTATTTATCTCTTGATCTTTATTGTGTTGTGTTAGTTTATCAACTAGTAATCTGGGTTTGACAGGATGCATCAAACATTTTAAAGCAACAATCACGCTAATTTGGTTGACTTACAATTTCTCCTCAAAGTAGAATTGGTCTAACATCTTATAGTTCTAATCCAACCAATAATTCTGACTCAAGATGATCAACTTAATGTATTCATCGCACTTAACCATCACTTCAAAGTGACATTGCTATGAACATCAACCCTTCCTTAGATCACTCGCTTAGAAACTTTCTCACTACCCCAACGGTCATCATACCAAGGTAGTTCAAGTATACACATGTAGCATGTAGGTTCGCCATAACACTGGCCAGGTGCCATTATGAACCTACCGTACATGATCATCCTTGCGACCCTCGACAAATTTCCCGTTTCTAGCGACTCGATCAACCCCAAGATATCTTATCTTAAGGTGCCTAATGTGCAACTTTACTTTCAATCACTTATGAGAACGCTAGTTTGAGTCTAGGCATCCAAAAATAATACCTAAATCTCTCAAACTTAAGCTCTGATACCAACTTGTAACACCCTCAATTCTGGAAATAACAACTAATTTAAAATTTTCTAAATACATCGATAATTGCATCATCTACAATCACAATTCAAGATTTAACCTCAATACACCTTCAATCTATACATACATAATGTAATAAGGACGGATGCTACTAAAACCCAATAACAGTCACTATCTCCAACCTGCGGAAGACTTCACCAACTACTTACACTTGTGCCAAGCTAAGGCTCAACTCTTCATACTGCTAGAACCAAACCTTTAACTGGAATCTGATGCACATGCCGACAAATAAAAAGGTTAGGCTTAACGCCTAGTGAGCTCAAGAGTTTTCAACATATATAAATTAATCGTTTAAAAAGAAGAATGCAATTAAAATCATAATCTTTCAAAATAATATGCTTCAATAATGAAAACGACTCGTTTACCAAAAAATATGCATTTTAAACGAAAGGGACACCAATACATGCGTTAACCAAACCAAACTGTTTAACGAGCTAAAATCCCAATAATAAACGTCCTTTCGTAAATTTAGATTTAACCCAAAACTTGCTCAAGATGAGAATAGAGAGAGGACTCCCAATTTTATAAAACGCGGGTAAAATGATATAACACAACATACCCAAAATACGGGTGAAGACCAAATGTTAAATCTATTATTTGCCACCGACCACACAAAAACCAAAGTTGATAAAATACGACGTTAACATTTAAAATACCATGGATCGACGACGAGGAGACCCGTATACGTTGAGAATAGAGGAACACGCAAGTAGGCCGCCCATACAACTTCCTTGCATGTCATCTAAACATTTCCATCTTGGGTGGCGAGAACACGTGAATGGGGCCACCCGTGATGTTATCGGATTTCACCACATATCCCGGTCCTAGTTCCCATGCCATACCAGACATCACAATCCTCAGACCGTTTGTTGCCTCTTGCCATACTCCGTCGAGTTCCACCCCCAAGGTCTTACGGACATGGGTGCCTATCCAATCTAGACGAGTTTCAACTCAGCGGCTCGAGCCACCTATTGCCTACTCGCTAGCAAACCCAAGCGGTCACCGCTGTAACGAAAAACTCAGGCTTTCCAAAACAGACAGACTTACGTGCCTATGGATCCATTACAACACTGTCTAACATTACATGACTCCAATTGAATGACCAAAGCACTCAAAACATGTAACTCTCAAATGACACGAATTAATCGTCATCATACTTAAAAACTCCAAGACGGTTATAAATCCGGACAAATGTCCTCAAGACTCCATTTAGTCAAAACCGAGCCAAAGGCCCAACAATTTACGTAAACCTCCGATGAAAGCCTTTGTAAACATCAAAACACGTTTAACCGACGGTGATGTAGACACAACGACCAAAAGTATAATTAACTCAAACTCAACATTGGTTGAGGCAAACCATTTTCTAAATGGACTCTTTACCCTTATATTTCCAAAATGCCTCATGACACATTTATACACATTTTCCAAATAGTGGTAAATTCAAATTCATATAAATGACCTTTACATCAAATGGACTCCATATATATATTGTACATCAAAGAAATATATCAAAATGACTTATTTACCAAAATTCTCAAAAATCCCAAAGTGGGTGTTTCACCATGTTTATAGAACTAAACATTTCCAAATAACCAAAACTTATCAGCAGTTAACCATTTAATGTAAAACACATACACTTTAAAATAAACATTTTCGCATGTACACCTTTTCATAAATCATCTTGAACTCACCTTGTTAGATTTAGGCTAAATCTAGATTTTTCCTCAACTTGAGCTCCTTTGAAGAAATTTGGATCTTCAAGATCAAACTTCCATAAACCTAGATACATAAATTTTCCACCATAAATATACATCTAAAACCATATAGAATCGATTCCCGAACACTTTACATCAAAACCTCCATTTTGAGCAAAACCCTAGTTTCACCAAAACTATCAAACCCGAAATTTGAGAAACCAAACACTAGGAAACCATCAAGAGAACATTTATATCTTATATTAGGGTTTAGAAATGGAAGGGATATACTTACCACTTAGGTTTTGATGAAAACCTAGAAAACTCTACCATGGAGCTTGAGGTTGAAGAAGAAGATGATGAACCCTTGACTCTAGCTTCCAATCTTCACTACTTGATGAAGAAACACTTCAAGAGTTCAAGGATTTGGCCCAAAATGAGTTAGGGTTTGAGGTAAATGAAGGGGGAAATGTTTTGAGAGAGAATGGGGAAGTTTGGAGAGGTGAGAATGAGGAATAAGGCTAAAAATCGCATCATTTAACACTCTGGTATCCGTAGGCTATAGTGCCAGGCGATTGTGCCAGTGGCACAATCACTGGCACAATAGCCAGAAATGTACCGCGGGTCCTCAGCTTTGGCGATAGTACCAGGCTATTGTGCCTTCTGGCACAATCGCTGGCATAGTCGCCCGGGTGCCCCCAAACTCCAAAAATCCGACATTTTCAACGCCAATACTTCCGATACTCCGAGGGACTTTAAACAATGCATTTCCCAACAAAACCCCACTGTTTACAAGTCACATAAACGTCCAGGTGACATTTACTTACCGAAAATTACGGGTGTTACAAAACACATCACATTCATAGATATCAGTGAGGGGTCTAGACTGATAGATGAGTTCGGAGTGAAAAAAAGGAATATGGTGAGGATGTGACAGGACTTAAAAGAATTATTAGTCCTTACCAAACCGAGTCAGTTATCCGGATTACCACATAATCTATTCATTCTCGTTCTTTGGAGATGGATATTGAAACAGACATGGACCCAAAGTCGATAACTCGTGTCACCCCACCTAGCCACTCAAGTATCTCTCAAAAGATACTTGTTTCATATATGCACGGAGATTTAGCACATGATCTATCTATTCCTCACTCGTAGGTCTTAGATATTGAAAAAGGAAGACATCAGCTCCGGTCTCCGAACTTCATATTCATCTCACTGTGTCTATTGATTTATGAACCTGCGTCCCAGGTTGAATAAATCTTTGAGCCGAAAAGATACATATTTATATTAATTTCACACGCACGAATCTTTGTGATTCTAATCACATAGCTTTGTGATATTGCCAGAACAGTTTGAGAAGTAGATTCTTAAATCTTACTTCAGTGATAACTGGAAGTCCCATCAGAGATACCCCCTTGCCAACTCTGAAAATAGGCCACAAAATTATTTTAATTGTTGTGATAACAGTTACTAATGTGTTTCTGTGTTAGTTGATTACCCCATCTTGGTTACTATATGTTTTATCTTATCTTTTGCTGCTCATCAGGTTAGTCTTTGAACATACATGATGCTCGGGATTCTCCTAATCATCATGAGGGGGAGAATGCAATAATGTAACACCCTAAAAATAGGGATAACAAAAATCCAAAAAACGGATATGTGGTATATAAAATTGCCATAGCAAGAGCCTCCCAAAAATGGGGAAATATTCAAACCTGTTTAATTACAGTTGTAATTTAACGGACAATAAATAACAACCAACTAATCTAATTTCTATAACTAGAAAAGAGATTACAAAAAGGGTGTCATCTATAGATTCCAACGTCTTCTCCAAAAATATAAGTCCAAATGGAGTTTCCCCAAGCTCTCACCCAAAGCAACTATGCCTTCTTAGAAACGACGCCACTAAAACCTGAGATACACATCGACACCAAACAAGTGTTAGGTCAAAAAGACTAGTGAGTTGAACAAGAAATAGCATATAAGATCAAATACAATTCTTATCAGCAGTTAACCAATGTTCAATAAATGTGGAGTCAATAGGGGAGACCCATAGCACCAAGCAAGTTCCACCCAAAGAGTCGATATACCTTGATGCCAACTAACAAGAGGCACCCGAAAGGCCCGGCACATCCGAGGACTACAACTAAGGAAATTTGTTGTTCCAGATTCAAGCACACATAGATAATCAACAGGAATTAATCATAGAAAAGAAGAAGATGATTGAGATAATACTTGTGTCATATGCTTCATTGAATGAGAGGATGACTGCTACAAATGAATAGACAATTAATTGTATGCAGTAGCAGCCTCACGTCTCTTAACCTAAAAAGACAAAGATAAAAGACTATATATAGGGTCAACAACCTTGACACCTATAAAAGCCAAACTAACGAAATACTTAACAAAACATAACGAAGGGCTAAATATTACAACTTCATTAAACTTGATCTAACAATCTCCCCCTTTTAATCAAAGTTGTTGTCTTCATCGATTCCACCGTCTGAAACTGGTTCTCCTCATTCCTAGATAACTTTCAAATTTCTTTAAGCAATCTCTGAATTCAATTCTTTTCTTGATAGCATTAATCATTTTCTCCATTACGAATGCATCAAACTTGGGAATGAATTCACCTTTTTCAAGTCTCGTCATCTCTGAATGTTTGTGAATATCTTCAAGCTCTTTCAAAACCATCTTTAAAGTTCCATCGGAAAACTTGGAAACCTCATTGGCTCGCATGTACTGCTTCTTGTGAGTCTTTGTGTTCACATACATGACTCCGAGCTCAGGAGTTAAAATAGGTTTGAAAAGCGGTATATCCTCCATCAAGTAATGATTGAAGTTAGGAGCAGTTAAGTTGATGTTGTTCTGATTAGTTTATGCCCCCAACTGGAAATCAAGAACATAACCATTAATGATCTGACGCTTCATGTACTTCTTTACGGCATCCAGTGCAAAGACCATAGCTCTGGGTCTGATCGTTCTGCTCCTGAAGTCATGGTAGATAAATTCTAGATCTGCCACGTTCAAGTTTTCGAAGTCTGCTTCACTAAAGGTAACTACCCTTAGATCTCTCCTTTGAACATCAAATTCAGGATACCAGACATCAAAGTACTTGTTCATTCTGACTTCTTTGATCTGAAGAATTCCAGGTCGTTGAACATAACCCTTTGTTCTTGAAACGTTTTCAATGAACTTCAGATAGTTTCTTTGATAGTCTAGTGAGTGGTCAAGAATACCATACATGTTGCACGCGTCAATCTTACTTGTTCTTTGACAAATATTCTGATGGATTCTTCTAGAAATGGAACTCTGAGAGATTTTCGGATAAGCTTGATAAGTTCGAGAGACGCACCTTGTCCATCATATCTTGTAAATGGAGTAGTTCCAACTCTGACTGAAGCAGAAGAACCTTCTTGAATGTCCTGATGTTTCTTCTCTAGAATTTCTGCTTCCATCGGAGTTACAAATATTGGCTTCGAACGTTCAACGCCACTTAAAATTCTTGGGCTGTCAGGATTTCTGATGTAAGGTAGAGCTTCAGAATCAGCTCTTTCTTTCTCAGCTCTCTCTTTCTCTTCTCTCTCCTTAGCTTCCCTCTTTATTCTTCCCTCTTCTTTCTCCATCTTTCTTCTTTCTTTTCTCATAGATCTCCTTAACTTTTCCATATCAATCACTATAGGAGCTGTGGGATCTGATACATTTCTTTTCAACACTCTTTCAATTGATTTCTCAAAAGGCAATGCAACGTTCTGAGTGGTTGGAGTTGAAGCTTCACCAGGAGAGGGAAAAACACAGTGTATATCCGGAGAAACCAATGGGAAAGCAGTAGGAATATATGGCTCATCTTCTTGCATTGCCACATTTACTTGTTCAACCAGTTGCTCGGGTGCAACTTCTTCAACTTCTTTTTCTTGGTCATCTCTACCAAAATCAGCACCGAAGATGTCTTCAAATACACTTTCACCAAGTACACTGCCCGGAACATCTGTGTCTGTAGCATTTCTAACAAATTCTTCGACATTCACAGTATTCTCTGATTGAGCAGCATCTTGAAGACCAAAATATACCATTCTTTCTCCCTCCTCTTTCATTTTCCAGAACAAATCATACTTTGCAATGGCTTTTTCATCTGTATTCAGCTCATCAACATCTATAACATTGCATGTTGATATGCCCATTGCTTCCATTACTTCTTCATATGTAGTAGTCTTAGGCTTTTCAACCCTTGACTCATCATCCGCAATGTATACAACCAAGCTTTGTGATACTCTTTGACTCGTGCCAGTACCTTGACTGCTGGGACTTTTATGTTCGGGTACGATACTTATTGGCACAACACTTTCATCCACTACTAACTCTCTTCCTGCAGCCGACTGTTCTTCCCTGGTCTCCCCCTCATGATCATGATCAGAATCATGGTCATGCCTTGTAAATGGAACAGCTGCTTGAGTCTGGCAAGACAACTGAAAGGCTTGATTGAGCAGATTATAAGCCTTCAGTACATCAACCTCTGATGGTTGTTGTTGTTGTTGTTGTTGTTGATGATGATGAGAATGCAGAAGAGTAAAAAGATCTGCATTCTGCTGGTTGTCAGGAGAGTGAGACAAAAGTTTGGGAAGAAGCAATGATTTAAGCTCATCAATTGAAAGATCTGAGGTAGGATTCAGTGTGACTGATGGAGTGGGTAGAACTGGTTCTCTTACTTCTTGCTCAGGTTCAGCAACTTGCTTCCCCTTTAGTAATCTTTTAATGTCGCCCAGTTCTTTTTCAATTATGTCATACTTCGTCGACCATCTGAGTTCAACAGCCTTTAGGGAGCCGTCGAGATATTCCCTTGACACGAAGTCGGATGAACTAACATCGGGTTCACTTAGATTACCTGTTTGCATAACTGCAGATGAATCTATAGTGTGACCTGTGCTCACAGCTGGCATTGTGTTAGCTATGACAGGATTTCCATCCGGTCCTCATAGTCCTGATTGCGGATCTACTCTGGATGTTCCGCTCGGGTCACGAAGATGACCGAGGCGAAGACCTGCGAATAGTGTCCAATCAACAAAAATAGGCTCTATACGTTGTGCATTGAAAGGAAGTGAGATCCAGGGCAATTGATTTCTTATTTCAATATCGGATGTCTATGAATGAGACATTGATAGTGTAACACCCCGAATTTTAGAACTTGGTGTTTGATGTTATCATGTTATGAATTACCATGTATTGGGATTTAAGTGTAATTGAGGTTTCAATCAGTTTTGGTCATCGCGGGTTAAAATATCAGAACTGGTAAAATTGGGACATTCGGTGCCTTTTCGGCGACTATGCCCGCGATAGTGACATGGTCACAATCGCGAGGGCATAATCGCCCCGCTTGTACCGTAGGTGGGGGGATCCCCGCGACCTTGCCAGCGATAGTGACAAATGTCACTATCGCCGGGGCACAATCGCCGACAGTCAGCCGGGTATAAATGCCTCATTTACGGGATTTCATCATTTAGGGTTAATTTTGGGAGCTGATTGAAGGTTTCTCTCCAGCGATTTTGGTAAGGTTTCTACCCCAACTTCAACCATAACATTTAATTATCTTATGGGGGTATTAATGGTGGAGTAAATGCTTCCTTAGGTGTGGTTTTGGAAGGATTCTAGCTTGTAACCACTCCTCAAGTCTCCAACTTCCCATCTACCACTTTAGGGTTTGATTTCTTGTGAGAGATCACCAAGGTGAGTGTTTCTTGACTCTTCCATTCTCATACATGTCTGATAATGTGCTAGTAATTATGTGCATTTTGGTTATTTGTTTACTTGTTCATGTGGAGTTAACCTCAAACCCTATTTGTGGGTAAAGTGCAAATGGAGAGTATTAAATATACTATTTGGCCAAGTCATGTAGCAAGAGCCATGTAAGAGTAATAGGTTGTATGTTTGGTTGTATTTGGGATTTGATGTTGATTTTAAGTCTCGACTTGAGTTGCCATTTATGAGTAGACTAAAGACCCGGTTGGGGTTGAGGTCATGAATAGACTAAAGACCCGGTTTGGGTTGAGGTCATGAATAGACTAAAGACCCGATTTGGGTTGAGGTCATGAATAGACTAAAGACCCGGTTTGGGTTGAGGTCATGAATGGACTAAAGACCCGGTTTGGGTTGAGGTCATAAGTGGACTAAAGACTCGGTTAGAGTTGACGTCAAGTATAGGCTAAAGACCCGGTTTGGGTTGCGGTCATAAGTGGACTAAAGACTCGGTTAGAGTTGACGTCAAGTATAGGCTAAAGACCCGGTTTGGGTTGAGGTCATAAGTAGGCTAAAGACCCGGTTTGGGTTGAGTGCCAAATAGCTAAAGATCTTGTTTAGGTTGATGCTAGTCAAGTTAAATGACTTGGGAAAATGTTATAAATTGCGTTGATGATATTGTATGATGTTTACTATTAATGTCAGGTGAAGCACATTGGTAGAGTGCTGTGGAATTATAATGATCTCGTATTGTGATCTCTTTTTATCATTTAATTGCAATTATGTGTTCTCACTAGGCCTTAGCTTAACGCTTGTTTCTTTGGTTGTCATGTATGACAGGAAACTCTAGTGGCGGGAATCTACGGGAGTGAGTGGTCGATCGAGCGATCGACAGAGGTCATTTTGGGAGATCTAGAGACCGGCATACTTGATGAATAGTCACCATTTTGTGGAGGATAGCGACACCCGATTGTAATCTGATAGGGAAATCTAGATTATTTAGGTTGTCGTAACTTTATGCCTCATTTAATGAGCTTGTACTCATTATGCTATATCCCCTTTTTGGGTTGATACTTTGGGATACCTTGGCGGGTTTTGTACTACAAGTTTTATCAATTTACAGTCGTCATATTGCCAAAATTTTAAGTTTTAAATTACCCTAATTTTTAGGGCGTTACAAGTTGGTATCAGAGCTCTAGTTTAAGTGAACTAGGCATGAATGTAAGATGTCTAGACTTAGACTGAGTATGTTAGGCAACGATTGTGAGATGGGTAGAACTTCTAAGATAGAATGGTCTTAGAGTCGTCGGCGACTACATGAATTGAAAGTTATAGTGATGGAGATGAAAATTCTTGTGTATTGCATGTTCATAATTTCGCCTAGCTAACGTTATTATGAAGATGTTTTACATGATTATGCTTGTGTTCCGTTGTTATGATGAGTAATGAATGTGGTAGTACGTTTTTTTGCTTATAAGTTGTATAGTCTTATCTTAGCTATATTCTCGCGTGTGTGACAGACTATGGTCAATACGCGTAATCGGCTAGAAGGGCAGGATGCGACAGCGTCTACGGCTGACCAACCGAGGGTAACGAATAATGATTTGCCCCCACCTCTGGTAAACGCATTGGGTGGAGGACCGGAGTTCATACCTCGTCGTAACATAGCTGCAACTCACCCGGTCATGGAAGAAGTGACACCGGAGACAAGAATGATGGACAGAATGATGCAAGCCATGAACGCAGCCATGGCGCAACAACAAGAAATGTTCATGAAGTTACTGGAAGATCGGCACGCCAGTAACCGTACACCTGAAACGGTTGCAGAGAATGTAATTGTGGCGGGATCCGGAGGTTCGGAGCCCGTTGTCCCTTCTAATGAAACTCCTCCTCCCGGTCCGCCTAAGACTTGTACTTTTAAGACATTTCTTGGATGCCGACCCCCAGAGTTCAAAGGTACCGATGATCCGTTAGTGTGTATGAACTGGGTAAGAGAGATGGAGCAGGCCTTCAGATCAAGTGAATGCGGGGAGAGGGGAACGACTCTAACGTGGTGGAACGTTTACTCCTCGTCAGTAGAGGCCACGGTGTTGGCCAAACTGAGTTGGTCAACTATTAAGGAGAAGCTGATGGAAGAGTTTTGCAACGAACGGGCCTTAGATCGAATGGAGGAAGAGTTCCGAAATCTGAGGAAAGGGAACCTGTCATTGAGAGAGTATAACCGTCAGTTCATGGATAAGCTCAGTTTGGTGAGACATCTGGTCCCGACCGAGAAGGAAAAGATCAATGCCTACACCAAAGGGTTGTCGAGTGAGATGAAGAATCTTGTTCGAGTGTCTAAAGTCTCTACCCTCCGTGAAGCTATCGAAGAGGCTCAATTAGTGGAAGACTCCTATGGTCCGAGCAAATCAGAGAAGAGTGGATCGGTTGAGAAAAGGAGGTGGGAAGGAAACTCCGCACCTCCAAGAAGGACAAAGCCTTTCAACAACAATTACCGTGGGAGCGAATCGGGACGCGAAGCTAGATGGTGCTCTAAGTGTCGGGGCAAGCATGTTGGCCCATGCAATCCGGGAGCGGCTCCTATAGCCCAAGCTCCATATCGTTTGGCCCCATCAGAGATGAAGGAAATGATGAGTCAATTGCAAGACCTTTTAGAGAAGGGATTCGTAAGACCGAGTTCCTCGCCTTGGGGAGCACCGGTCTTATTTGTGAAGAAGAAGGACGGTACCATGCGGATGTGCATTGACTATAGGGAGTTGAATAAAGTGACCGTGAAGAACAAATACCCACTCCCTAGGATCGATGATCTATTCGACCAACTGCAAGGAGCGGGTTGCTTTTCGAAGATCGATCTCCGTTCGGGTAATCATCAAGTGAAAGTCAAAGAAGAATACATTCCTAAAACTGCTTTTAGGACGCGTTATGGCCACTACGAGTTTCTAGTGATGCCATTCGGTTTGACGAACGCTCTAGCGGTGTTCATGGATTTGTTCAATCGTGTGTGCCGACCGTTTCTTGACAGGTCGGTCATTGTGTTAATCGATGACATTCTTATCTACTCGAAGTATGAGGCCGAGCATGCGCGTCATCTTCGAGAGGTGTTGGAAATCTTAAGGAAGGAGAAGCTCTATGCAAAGTTTTCCAAGTGGGAGTTTTGGTTGAAGGAAGTGCAGTTCTTAGGGCACGTAGTTTCAAAAGATGAAGTGAAGGTGGATCCGACCAAGATTGAAGCTATGACGAATTGGGAACCTCCCAAAAGCCCCTCCGAGATTCGAAGTTTTCTAGGCTTGGCGGGGTATTACCGAAGATTCATACAAGATTTCTCCAAGATTACTTATTCGTTGACTATGTTGACCAAGAAGAATGTGAAGTTTGCGTGGACCGAAGATCAAGAAAAAGCATTTCGGACTTTGCAAAGGAAATTATGTGAAGCTCCGATCTTATCCTTGCCGGAAGGATCGGAGGATTTTGTGGTCTTTAGCGATGCATCCAAAATGGGGCTTGGATGTGTACTAATGCAAAGAGGGAAGGTGATCGCGTACGCATCTAGGCAATTGAAAGTGCACGAGAAAAACTACCCCACTCATGACCTGGAGTTGGCGGCGGTAGTGTTCGCATTAAAGTTATAGCGACATTATCTGTATGGTACAAAGTGTACCTTATACACGGATCACAAGAGCTTGAAGTATGTTTTCGATCAGAAAGAACTCAACATGAGGCAACGAAGGTGGTTAGAACTACTTAAGGATTACGACTGTGAATTACTCTACCACCCGGGTAAAGCAAACGTGGTGGCCGACGCATTGAGTCGGAAAGAGTACAGCGGGAAGCTTCAAGCCAAACTCACCCGGATTGAGTTAGTATCGAGCCTCATAGAAAGGATTAAAGGGGCGCAAGCCGAAGCCTTAAAGGAAGAAATCCTCAAGGAAGAGGTGATGACCAAGCAACGATTACTTTTGACCGAAGATAGTCGAGGGATCAAATGCTTAAATGGACGAGTTTGGGTACCGAAGTTTGGTGGTTGCCGGGAGCTCCTTTTGGAAGACGCGCATAAATCCAAGTATTCTATCCACCCGGGAAGCACCAAGATGTATCGGGATTTGAAATTGCATTATTGGTGGCCGATTATGAAATTGGATGTAGCTCATTTCGTAGAATGATGTGTAACTTGTTCACAAGTGAAGGCCGAGCACCAACGACCCTATGGAAGCCTCCAATCGCTTGAAATACCCGAGTGGAAATGGGACAAAGTTACCATGGACTTTGTGACCAAACTACCGAAGACCTTGAGAGGGAACGACACTATTTGGGTTATTGTCGACCGTTTGACCAAGAGTGCTCACTTTCTAGCGATGCGGGAAACCTTGCCGATGGATAAGTTGGCAAAACTCTATATAGACGAGGTAGTCTCTAGACACGGTATACCTTTGTCGATAGTTTCCGATCGTGATAGTCGGTTCACGTCGAGATTTTGGGGAGCTTTACACCAAGAGTTGGGCACGCGGGTAAATTTAAGCACGGCTTATCACCCACAAACGGACGGACAAAGTGAAAGGACCATTCAAACGCTTGAAGACATGCTTAGATCATGTGTGATCGATTTCGGCGGTAATTGGGATACCCACCTACCTTTGGTGGAATTTGCGTACAACAACAGTTATCACTCCAGTCTTGGGATGGCACCTTTTGAAGCCTTGTATGGGCGGAAGTGTAGAACCCCTGTGTGCTAGTTAGAAACAGGGGAGAAGCAGTTTGCTGGTCCGGAAATAGTACAAGAGACGGCTGACAAGGTTAATCGATTCGAGAGCGGTTGAAAGTGGCGTAAGATCGTCAGAAAGTTTACGCCGACAAGAAGAGAAGACCGGTGGAGTTCCAAGTGGGAGATCGTGTAATGTTGAAAGTATCTCCTTGGAAGGGTTTGATCCGTTTTGGGAAGCGTGGGAAGCTAAGTCCCCGTTTCCTTGAGCCATTCACTATTCTGGAGCATATTGGGCTACAAGCTTATAAGCTAGACTTGCCACCCGAGATGGACGAAATCCAACCCACGTTTCATGTGTGTTATTTGCGAAAGTGCCTGGCGGAGGAAGAGAGCGTCATACCGCTATCCGATATTTGTGTGGAGGACAACCGATGCGTTGAGGAACCCGAAGCTATTTTGGAAAGGGAAACTAAGAGACTTCGCCATAAGAAAGTCGTGATGGTCAAGCTACAATGGAGACACCACCGAGGCACGAACGTGACATGGGATTCGGAAGAGGACATGAAGCGTATATATCCTCGCATGTTTGTATAGTATAGATTTTGGGGACGAAATTGTTTCCAAGTTGGGGAGGATTGTAACACCCCGAATTTAAGAACTTGGTGTTTGATGTTATCATGTTATGAATTACCATGTATTAGGATTTAAGTGTAATTGAGGTTTCGATCAGTTTTGCTCATCGCGGGTTAAAATATCAGAACTGGTAAAATTGGGACATTCGGTGCCTTTTCGGCGACTATGCCCGCGATAGTGACATGGTCACAATCACGAGGGCACAATCGCCCCGCTTGTACCGTAGGTGGGGGGATCCCCGCGACCTTGCCAGCGATAGTGACAAATGTCACTATCGCCGGGGCACAATCGCCGGCAGTCAGCCGGGTATAAATGCCTCATTTACGGGATTTCATCATTTAGGGTTAATTTTGGGAGCTGATTGAAGGTTTCTCTCCAGCGATTTTGGTAAGGTTTCTACCCCAACTTCAACCATAACATTTAATGATCTTATGGGGGTATTAATGGTGGAGTAAATGCTTCCTTAGGTGTGGTTTTGGAAGGATTCTAGCTTGTAACCACTCCTCAAGTCTCCAACTTCCCATCTACCACTTTAGGGTTTGATTTCTTGTGAGAGATCACCAAGGTGAGTGTTTCTTGACTCTTCCATTCTCATACATGTCTGATAATGTGCTAGTAATTATGTGCATTTTTGTTATTTGTTTACTGGTTCATGTGGAGTTAACCTCAAACCCTATTTGTGGGTAAAGTGCAAATGGAGAGTATTAAATATACTATTTGGCCAAGTCATGTAGCAAGAGCCATGTAAGAGTAATAGGTTGTATGTTTGGTTGTATTTGGGATTTGATGTTGATTTTAAGTCTCGACTTGAGTTGCCATTTATGAGTAGACTAAAGACCCGGTTGGGGTTGAGGTCATGAATAGACTAAAGACCCGGTTTGGGTTGAGGTCATGAATAGACTAAAGACCCGGTTTGGGTTGAGGTCATGAATAGACTAAAGACCCGGTTTGGGTTGAGGTCATGAATGGACTAAAGACCCGGTTTGGGTTGAGGTCATAAGTGGACTAAAGACTCGGTTAGAGTTGACGTCAAGTATAGGCTAAAGACCCGGTTTGGGTTGAGGTCATAAGTGGACTAAAGACTCGGTTAGAGTTGACGTCAAGTATAGGCTAAAGACCCGGTTTGGGTTGAGGTCATAAGTAGGCTAAAGACCCGGTTTGGGTTGAGTGCCAAATAGCTAAAGATCTTGTTTAGGTTGATGCTAGTCAAGTTAAATGACTTGGGAAAATGTTATAAATTGTGTTGATGATATTGTATGGTGTTTACTGTTAATGTCAGGTGAAGCACATTGGTAGAGTGTCATGGAATTATAATGATCTCGTATTGTGATCTCTTTTTATCATTTAATTGCAATTATGTGTTCTCACTAGGCCTTAGCCTAACGCTTGTTTCTTTGGTTTTCATGTATGACAGGAAACTCTAGTGGCGGGAATCTACGGGAGTGAGTGGTCGATCGAGCGATCGAGAGCGGTCATTTTGGGAGATCTAGAGACCGGCATACTTGATGAATAGTCACCATTTTGTGGAGGATAGCGACACCCGATTGTAATCTGATAGGGAAATCTAGATTATTTAGGTTGTCGTAACTTTATGACTCATTTAATGAGCTTGTACTCATTATGCTATATCCCCTTTTTGGGTTGATACTTTGGGATACCTTGGCGGGTTTTGTACTACAGGTTTTATCAATTTACAGTCGTCATATTGCCAAAATTTTAAGTTTTAAATTACCCTAATTTTTAGGGCGTTACAGATAGACTTTGTGCTTGATCCCCGTGAGCAATTGAAACTATTTCCTATTGAGAGGAAGTAGAGTGGGTGGCTTGGGTGTGCATTTGCATGAGTGATCAGCTCATGTCTACATCTTCTGGCAACAAATGCACAGAAGTGTGTGATATGGTTGATCGTCTGGTGTAGTGGGTTGTGGGTCGCTCTCTCTTTTCATTTTCTTTTCGTTCCCTTTCACTCACAGACTCACATACTTCTTCAACTAAAACTCCCTCATTTCTCCTTATTTCACCAATATCACTTGTCGTGACCGCAGCATGGGAATCAACTTCCAAAGCAATTTCTGCTCCACCATGATGTTGATCATCATCATCTGCTTCTCTTGTTGCAGAGTTTGTCCGTTCAGAGTCTGAACTCTGACTGCCTAAGTCAACATTTTTTGACACTTGGTCAGGTGAGCTAGCAACAGAGTGTGTGGCTTCATCAGCTTGTTGTTCTTCTTCTTGTACTTCTACTGAGTGGTGTGATTGATCCAAGGCATTTTCAGAGCCTTGACCTTCATTGACCTCAAGTGTCACACGAGGTGGGGTAAGAACCCGTGACCCTGAAGTCTCCAGTCTTGGTCTCTGACCCCTTCCAGTTCCCCTCTCGGTGTTTTTCCTCTTCTCTCCCCGTACCCTAACTCCCTGAGTTTCAGGTACCCTCACAGACACCACTCTCCTAGGGATTGAACCGTGGGTAGGTACAGTCGGTTCTGGCTGTGCCATAGATTCTCTATATTCAACTAAGCACTCAGCCTCTGGATCAACGTATCGGAGTAGAGCTTCTGGGATTGGCATAGAGTAGTTGAACTGCTTCTTTTGACGCACTAGAAACTTCATTTCGTGCACTTCAGCAATTTCATGTAAGCTTCGCCTGGGAATCTGCTTGTTTTCTCTTAGAACACTTCTAACCAAAAGTGTCATAAACCTCTGATATGGCAAGTAAGTGAGGACTTTGACAACATTCTTCTTGGCAACAATCTTCTCAAGTGGCTCAGTCCAAAAGACGATGGCATAGTCTATGTTAAAATCATGCACTATAGAGTAAAAGAGCTTCAGTATATGACTGCTTGCGTTGTCAGTTCCGTATGATTTGGCTGTCAAGCACCTGTTGATTACTAAGAACAGTGCATAGTAAAAGGGTGTGTTAGCTCCAAATCATCTGTTAAAGTGTTGAAAATAACCGTCCTATTTCAGAGGACTTCAGAGAAAGAAGACTTCAGAGGACAAACCTGCCTCTGAAGTACTTATCAGATTGCAACTGAGGACTTCAGAGGACGAAGACTTCAGAGGACAAACCTGCCTCTGAAGTACTTATCAGTGCAACTCAGAAGACATCAGAGGATGAAGACCAGAGGACAAACCTGCCTCTGAAGTACTTATCAGAGATTGCAACTTACATCAGAGATAGCTTCATCAGAGGCTCTGAAGACAACGTCAGAGCTCTGAAGACATTCTCTCTGAATGCACAAGTTTTCTAATGAACAGAAGAACAGATGACACGTCACTTAGTGATAAGATTTACTTTCTAGAGTAGGTCACTGTTCAGCATGCTCTTTTTGTCATGCAAGTACACTGCTTACTTTATGGTCCTATAAATAGGACCATCACCTTATTGTTCAAACGTGCTCAAGAAGATATATATCTGATAATATAAGTTGAATATTTTATTCTAAGAATATCTTGTTTATCTTTATCTGCTTTATGAACTGTGATATTTGAATCTCCTTTGATATTAAACTGTATTGCTTCCGCTGTCATTACTCTTATTGTTTATATCATTGTTACGAGATTAGATCTGGGATCCAACAATTGGTATCAGAGCTTCCTTTGTTTCTAAACAAAGAAAGATCATATCTGCATACTCGGATAGATTTAAATCTCATTGATTCTAAACTTTCATTATCTGTGCATGTTCATATAAACCCAGTTTATTAAAGAATATCATATGCTCTAGATTTGATAGTAAATCTCAGTTCATTACAAAAAGCATCAGTTCTTCAAATCTTCATTTTTACAAATGGCAAACTCAAGCATAAGTGCCATTTATACAGCTGGGTCATTAACAAAACCTCCTACACTTTTAAGAGATGAATATCCCCAATGGAAAATAAGGATGGTAAATTTCCTAGAAGGTATGGACAGGGATCTTTTTAGATCTGTGAACATTGGACCTCACATTCCAATGGTGTTGGTGCCAAGAGTTCCTGCAACAGCAGATACTGCCGAAATACCTGCATATTATGAAAAGAAAACCACAAACTTCACTGATGAAGAAAATAATATGATGGATAATGACTCAAAAGCTGTTAGATTACTCATAATGGCCATTCCCAATGATATCTTTCAAGAACTTGATTCTTGTAAAACTGCAAAAGAGATATGGGATCAGTTGTTAAATCAACTTGAAGGTGGCCTACAAACCCAGAAAAATAGAAGAAATCTATGCATCAATGAATATCATGATTTTCATGCTCTACCAGAAGAAACATTACACCAAACTTACTCAAGATTCAACATTCTAATAAACAAATGCAGAAAGTTTGGAGTAATGAGAACAAAAGAGGAAAACAATGTTCTTTTTTTGAAAAGCTTGAATGAAGAATGGTCACAACTGTCCATGTCTATACAGGCTAATCAAGATCTTGAGTCATGGTCATTAACTGACATTTATGGTACTCTTGTTGCACAAGAAAAAGAAGTTATGAAGCAAAAATCAAAAACCTCTTTGGGTGGACCCCTTGCGCTTGTTTCAAAACAAATATCAAAAGAAAACAACTGTGAAGAGTCACAAAAATGTTTGGAAACAAAAAGAAGATCCAAAAAGGTCTTGATGGCAGAAGAAACTCATTCAGATTCAGACTCAGATGAAGATATCAATGCCTTTGCCAAATCTCTTGCATTAATCACTCATCAATTTAACAAGAAATTTGGTAAGAAGGTATTTGAAGGAAAGAGAGAGAATGAAGAAAGAAGAAATCCGGAAAGAAGATTTCAACAAGAACCCAGATTCACTCCATATAGTGATCAAAAGGGTGCAAACTTCAATCATGATGATGCAACACAACAAACAAGACCACAACAA
This sequence comes from Arctium minus, assembly GCA_954870635.1. Taxonomy (NCBI): domain Eukaryota; kingdom Viridiplantae; phylum Streptophyta; class Magnoliopsida; order Asterales; family Asteraceae; genus Arctium; species Arctium minus. The sequence goes on from OX941081.1 coordinate 153,679,977, forward strand.
CCATTCCAACCAAGGTATCCACAACCACAGAGATACTTCAAACCTCAAGAACAGAAGCCAGGGACAAGTACTGCCACTCTTCCAACAAATCAAAATGATGGAAGATGCTTCAGATGTGGAAAACAAGGCCACTTCTCTGCAAACTGCAGAGGAAAACTTGTCAAAGATCAAGATTACTACAAGAACAAATACAAATACAATGTAAAAGAAAGAGTTCTTGTAGCAGAAATGGAAAACTGGCTATCTGACTCGACAAGTGATGGTGAGGAAGAGCCTACCAATCTCTGTGGTATGGCTTTTTCAGATGGAAATCAAACTGATGAAGCATCCGAAGACAACTCTGAAAAGGTAAACTCTCTTTACACCTCTGACAGTGATCCTGAAATAGATGCTTTTAAACTAATTAATGAACTTCAGGATTTAGAGCAAAAATTTGTTGAAGAAAAACAGAAAAGAGAGCAAGCAACAAAAGAGCTCATCTTTTACAAAAGAGAAAAGAATCTTCTGGAATCAGAAAAGAAAGATATTTTTCTTGAAAAAACTAAACTTGAAGAAACCTTCAAGCAAAAAGAAAAATCATTTTCAGAAGAAATAAGAGAAATAGAGAAAGTTTTAAAAGGAAAAGAAGAAGAAGTAAAGAAATATGAGTATGAAAGGCTCAATTCTATTGCCTTAACCAAATTTTTTCAAAAGGAAAGAGAAATCTTACATCAATCTCTAGATAGAAAAAATCTTCAAATCAAAAGCTATGTTAATGCACAAAGTGTCTTTGACAAAATAAAATCACAAATGGACTCTCAAGGACTAGGATTCAATGAGTTGAATTCATTCAATGGATTGGAGAAAACTTCACTTTCTTCCACTTTCTGTATGGGAAAGGTCCAAAGATTTGAAAGTCCATCTCTGAATAATTTCAAAAGAATGAAAACATCAGAGGGATCAAAAGCAAGAGCTTTGAATTTCAAAAATACTACGTACTCTGAAGTAAAAGACATTCAAAAGTCTGTGTTACAGGTAAAAGAAGAAACTTCAGAAGTACTCTTTACAAAACCTCAAAGCTATGATCCCAAAGAAATTTTCAGATTTGATGCCTTCATCTCAAGTGAATCAGAGACATTTGAACCAAGTACCTCTGATACAAGTACTTCTGAAAATGAATCTCAGAGTTCACTTAATCCAAATGCTCCTCTGTATTCACCAAAGTCAGATGAAAACATCAGAACCACGTTTGAAGATGATGTTCAAAGGATATGGAAAGAAAATGTCATGGAGGACTTAAAAAGAAAAGAAAGCATGAAACGGATCATCAAAGTCTCTAGATCAAAAGAAATTAAAAAACCAGTAGAGGTAGATATCTCTATCAAATCTAAGAGAGACTTTCTTGACTCTGATTCAGAATCTGATTTAGAGATTGATGAACAGATTTTTTGTAAACCAGGGAATGTAATTCACAAAAAGATAGAAACTGTTGGCTCTGGTATTTTGAATGTTCCAATTTCAGTATTGAAAACCAAAACCAGAATACCAATAAGTCCTGATTTTGCAAATATGTGTTTACAAGCAAAAACATCTCTGGAACTTGAAAAAGAGTTGCAAGAAAAGGCAAAGAATAAAACAAACACTTCTGGCTCTTACACCTATAAAACAATAAAATTCTTTCCTGAACAAAAGGGCAAATGGACAAAAACTAATCATATTGATCCTGTCTGTGCAGTAAGCAGCAAAGAAAAGAAGATGTTTTTGAACAAGAAAAAGCAACTTGAAAAGAAGACTGTCTTTCAAGCAAAAAGAAAAGAAGTAGTTAGGGATAAATGTAATATTCCTAGTGCTAGTTTCAAAAGAAGTCAAAATGTAACAAATGCTTTTAATAAAGAGAAAAACTTTGCTCCTACTTCTTCTTGTTCTATTAATTGTAACTGCATTTATCTCCTGATGAAACTGAAGAATCATTTTAAAGGATCACACTGCCTTTTGAATCAATCTCTGAAAAATATCTCAGAGACAAAATCTCAAAAGAAGACACGTAAAGGCAAGACATCAAAAGATGAGATGCCAAAAAGTCATTCAAATCCACCAAAGTCTAACACAAAAGGACCCATAATGAGGTGGGTACCTAAGAAACTATAATCTGTCTTGCAGAAACAGTCAATGCCGATATGGTACCTAGATTCTGGATGTTCAAGGCATATGACTGGAGATAAAGAACTGCTATCCTCATTTAAAGCAAAATCTGGAGGAGCAGTTACTTTTGGAGACAACAAGCAAGGACAGATTAAAGGATATGGTGAGTTATCAAGAGGAAATGTTTCAGTATCAAAGGTTGCTTATGTGGATGGATTAAAACACAATCTGATAAGCATAAGTCAACTTTGTGATCATGGTTTTGATGTGAAATTTCAAAGAAAATATTGTTCACTTCTTCACTCAAAATCAGGTCAAGAAATGCTAAGAGCAGACAGAAAAGGTAACCTCTACAGAATGAACTTTACCAAAATCACAAACACTGATTCAGAGAAACTTTGTCTTGTATCTCTGAACAGTGAGGAAATCTGGCTCTGGCATAAAAAGTTTTCACATCTAAACTTTTCCTCACTTGATAAGTTAGTTAAACTTAATTTGGTTAAGGGATTACCATCTCTAAAGTTTAACAAATATCATCTTTGTTCTGCTTGTGAGATGGGAAAAATGAAAAAATCTTCCCATAAAACCAAAAGTGAAAACAACTGTCCAAGACCTCTGCACATGCTACATGTGGACCTCTGTGGGCCTATCTCTGTACAGAGTCTAGCAGGTAAGAAATACATTCTGGTTCTGATTGATGAATTTTCCAGATACACATGGATAGAATTCATTAGAGCTAAATCTGATGTCCCTGACACATTAATAAGGTTGTTAAAAAGATTACAGGTTCTATTCAGCAGCAAAGTTCAGAAACTAAGAAGTGATAATGGAACAGAGTTCAAAAATGCCAAAATCAATTCTTATCTATCAGAAGAAGGCATTACCCCCAACTTCTCTGCAGCAAGAACTCCTCAACAAAATGGAGTAGTTGAAAGGAAAAACAGAACACTTGTTGAAGCTGCCAGAACAATGCTTGCTGAATCTGATCTTTCAACAAATTTTTGGGCAGAAGCAGTAGCAACAGCCTGCTTCACTCAGAATAGAGCTACAATTGTCAAGAGATTTCAGAAAACATCCTATGAACTCATTAACAATAGGAAACCTAATATTAAATATTTTCATGTTTTTGGATGCAGGTGTTATATTCTGAAAGATAGAGAATATCTTGGAAAGTTTGACAAGAAAGCTGATGAGGGAAAATTCATTGGATATTCATTAGCCTCAAAAGCTTTTAGAGTGTTCAATCTTAGAACAAGAACTATCCAAGAGAGCATCAATATCACTTTTGACGACAATAAAAGCTCTGAACAACAAGAAAGTTCATCACCAATCTTTGAATCATCAAGGGAATCTGAATTAAACAAAATATTTGAAGATTTCTTTGATGATGAAGATATCTCTGAAGTTATCTTCAGAGATAGACAGAGAGAGAATTCAGAAGAACCTCAAGAAACAGGTACAACCCTTTCAGGGCCCTCTGAACCAACACCTTCTGTTTCACCAAATGCAGATCAACAAAGTGAATCAGAAGATGATCAAGAAGTATCTGAAGCAACTCCAGAACCAAATGATGAACAAAAATCTGCATCTCCGGAACAAAACTCAGAGCCTCTGAACAGTACAACAGAGACATCACCAACAGAGCCTCTGAACAATACAACAGAGGTGTCACCAACTGTCAGAGACTCTGAAGCTCAAACTCCACCCCAAATTTATGCTCCAATTACAAGATGGACAAAAGATCATCCAATTGATCAAATAATTGGATCCTCATCCGAAGGAGTTAAAACAAGATCTGCCACCATCAATGAATGCTTCTATGTAAACTTTTTGAGCATTATTGAACCAAAGAAGGTAAAAGAAGCTCTTGAAGATCCTCATTGGATTTTTGCAATGCAGGATGAACTTCAAGAGTTTGAAAAAAACAAAGTCTGGACCCTAGTTCCCCTTCCCAAAGGAAAATTTGCAATTGGAACGAAATGGGTTTTCAGAAACAAAAAGGATGAGGATGGAATAATAATCAGAAACAAAGCCAGGTTGGTTGCAAAAGGATATTGCCAGGAAGAAGGCATTGATTATGATGAAACCTTTGCACCTGTAGCTAGGCTAGAAGCAATCAGAATCTTCTTGGCCTATGCTGCACACAAAGGATTCAAAGTTTATCAAATGGATGTTAAATCTGCCTTTCTTCATGGTAAATTAAATGAAGAAGTTTATGTTCAGCAACCACCTGGATTTGAAAGTACATAGTATCCTAATCATGTTTATTATTTGGATAAAGCTCTGTATGGACTTAAACAAGCTCCAAGAGCCTGGTATGAAACTCTGTCCACCTTTCTAACTCAAAATGGATTTGAAAAAGGCACAATTGATACTACCTTATTCATCAAAAGGTACAAGAATGAGATGCTTTTAGTACAAATTTATGTTGATGACATTATATTTGGCTCTACAAATCAAAAGTATTGTGACAAGTTCTCAGAGTTGATGAAGAGTGAATTTGAGATGAGCCTCATGGGAGAATTAACTTTCTTTCTGGGCTTACAAGTAAAACAAACTTCAGAAGGTACATTCATAAGTCAATCTAAGTATGTCTCTGAAATTTTGCAAAAATACAAACTCAATGATTCAACTTCGATGAGAACTCCTCTATCCACCGGAGTCAAACTTGACTCTGATCCTTCAGGAGAATCTGTGGATATAAAAACATACAGAGGTATGATAGGTTCACTATTATACTTAACTGCAAGTAGGCCTGACATAATGTTTGCAACATGTCTTTGTGCTAGATATCAAGCAAATCCAAAAGAATCTCATTTATCTGCTGTCAAAAGAATTTTCAGATACCTCAGAGGGTCACACTCATTAGGCCTCTGGTATCCAAAACTTTCTAGTTTTGATCTAACAGCTTACACTGATGCAGATCATGCCGGATGTAAGCTTGATAGAAAAAGTACCTCAGGATGCTGTCAGTTATTGGGCAATAAGCTGGTAAGTTGGTCATCCAAGAAGCAAAACTGTGTTTCAACTTCAACAGCAGAGGCAGAATATGTTGCTGCTGCTAGTTGCTGCTCACAAGTAATATGGATGAAAACTCAGCTCAGTGATTATGGCCAACAAATTGAAAGAATTCCAATTCTCTGTGATTCAAAAAGTGCCATAGCCATCTCTGCCAATCCAGTACAACACTCCAAAACCAAGCACATCGATGTAAGGTACCACTTTCTAAAAGATCATGTTGAAAAGGGAACAATAGAGATGTATTTTGTACCAACTGAACTACAACTTGCTGATATTTTCACAAAAGCTTTAGATGAACGTAGGTTCAATTTTTTAGTTAGCAAGTTGGGAATGTTGAATATGTCTACCTAACAAAAAATTGGTAAACTCAGTCTCTGATCAATTATCAGAGACTCTGAACCAAGCATGTCAACACAAGAAAACTTCAGAGTCTCTGATCCTTTCAATCAGAACCTCTGGACTTTTTCACCAATGGTAAAACACTTGTTTTCTCCAAGCATGTGTCAAGGGGGAGAACATCAAAGACTTCTTTCTTTGGTCAAGGGGGAGACAAAGACCCTTTCAGCTTTTCAAGAGGAAGAAAAGTCTCCGATATTTATATCAGAGCCTCTGATCTTGTCTCTGATATTTATATCAGAGCCTCTGATCTTGTCTCTGATATTTATATCAGAGCCTCTGATCTTGTCTCTGATATTTATATCAGAGCCTCTGATCTTGTCTCTGATACTTACATCAGAGCCTCTGATCTTGTCTCTGATACTTATATCAGAGCCTCTGATCTTGTCTCTGATACTTACATCAGAGCCTCTGATCTTGTCTCTGATACTTATATCAGAGCCTCTGATCTTGTCTCTGATATTTATATCAGAGCTTCTGATCTTCTGATATTTGTATCAGAGCTTCTGATCTTCTGATATTTGTATCAGAGCTTCTGATCTTCTGATATTTATATCAGAGCTTCTGATCTTTTCTCATTAAACGAATATTCCAGGAAATTCGTTTAAATAATAAATCTTTTTGGATAACCATTCGTTTCTTTTTAAAACCAACTGGCGGTTTTCTGACACAAAGCGACTCTCCCCTACATACCTAAACGTGTCACCTATTAATTAGGGGATGATGGAACGTCCTTTCTGACATTAGGACTCTCACTCGCCGTTTCCATAACCTCTCCCTCTACCCTTTGTCTATAAAAACCCTGTTTCCCTTTTTATTATCCTTTACGCTCTCAAAATCCAAAATCCCAAATCTCTCCTTCTAAGCTTTCATCTTTCTCAACCTGCAACAATGGCGGCTCATTCCCAAACTTCAGATAACTCAAGCAAACTTGTTCCAAGCTTGAATATGGTACAGTTCGATGTTCGAGTCAAAGGAAACAACTACTTTCTGGACGTCACCCCATCAAAATACGATGAACAGTTTCGCCCAATCCTCGACTTTTTCACCAACTGCGAACTCAATGATGTTCTAACCAAACATGCCTCAGATATTCCCCTTCGCTTTGTCCAACAATGGTGGTATTCAAGTGAATACGACGCTGAAAAGGAAGGACTGGTTGGGCACATTGACCTAGGAGAACAAAGCCTGACAATAAGAATAACCCCACAAACCCTGACTCGTCGATTCAACCTCCTCACGACAACTGATCTTCAAATATATGCTTTTGAGAAACTACCAAGTCAAGAAGTCCTTCTTCAGTTCCTCCACCACTTGGGCTACAACAAAGAAATAACACGCCTAAGTCAATTCAGACGTCAGTACCTGCCTCCCAAATGGAACTTTATGTTCAGTGTTCTCAACCGAACAATAACCTGCAAGATTGGAAGTCAGGATCAGACTCATCCAGCGATAATAGCCATAATGTATGCTCTCTTTTTCAACAGAAGCATCAATATGGCTCACATTCTCTTCTGTGAGATGCTGACGGCGGTGGACAAGAAGAACAAGGACTTGGCCAAAGGAAAACAACCAATATCGGTACTGTTTCCTCGATTCATCTCTGTGGTCATTCAACGAGCAATGGAGAAATTCTCCATCACTGAGGAGGGCCCAATGACTCCTCTGTTTATGATGAACTCATTCAAAGCAACAGAGGTTCCTCCTTATCTACATGACCGACGATTCCCACACACCATGATTGAGGTAATTCCTACTGACTCTCCTACCCATCTCCTACTTAGTCGTGTTGACCAATCATCAGAACCGATGATGGGATCCCCAACACACTTAGGTTCTGAGCCTGAGCCTGAATCAGAGAGTGATATCTCTGATACTGCTCAAAACATTAACAGAGCGCAACCAGAGGGTGGCTCTGAGAGAGTGAGGAAGAGAGAACATGAGAACCCTCCCTCTGACGAAGAGAATATCTCTGTCAGAGCAGAGGAAAGTGAGGAAGAGATAATTCCAGAGGGTGAGTTTCTAAACTTAGAATCTGAGGGCGGTGAGGTAGAAAAAGATGTCCTTGACGACACAAATGAGAGAATCCAAAGCCCAAATCCCAGTGCAACCAAATTTACTGTCCAAGGTGGTCCAGCATCAATGGACATTGAAACAGAGGTGCACACCTCGAACCCTACCCATCCTAACCGCTCAGAGGCATCTGTTTCTGCCTCTGAAGCATGCACCAGAGGGGAAACCTCTGATACGGCTAAGTCCTCCCAAAAGGACTTAGACCAAGATAAAAATACTCAATCACCCCAGAGTATGTCACCTCTACCTACACATGATGCCTTTGTGGCTCAAACTAAGTTGGACCGTCCCTTAGAACGTAAGCATTGCCTGTCAGAAAAAGAATGGCACGACCTTCTTGCACAAGGAATCCTTAGCCTGGACAGCAAGGTTTCCAAACACATTCGGTTCTCATCATCAGATTCTGACTCTGATGATCAGAGACCAATCGGAACCATTATAGGGAAATCCTTGAAAAAGGGTCCCCAAGGATTAATGGGAAGTCCTTCCGGAGAAAACCTCAAACCACCTCCGAAAGAAGGCCCCTCTGAACTCGAGGGAAACTTAGAATCATGTGTTGATCCTAAGGTTACCCCCTCTGATTACGTTACCAAAGAAGAGTTCAGAATCTTTGGTGATGAAATCAGAGAATCTCTGAAGGAGATAAAACTTCAAATGGAGAAGACCTCAGAGGCCTCTGCCTCTAACTCTGAAGTTGAAAAACTCACTTCAGAGGTCTCTGAGCTGCGCACGACGGTTCTCAATCAGAACGAAAAACTGGATGCTCTGGAAAGCTTGGTCATAAAAAATGACTCCGTATTGTCCAGGGAAATTCAGAACTCAAAAACAGAGCTCCTCTAGGCGATTCCACCTACCTCTGCCCCCACTCCAACAAATGCAGACTTTTCTCAATTCAAAGAGGAAGTCTTGCGTTCTTTGGCAGAGGTACTTGCAAAGATCCCTACCTCTACTGTTGCTCCTGCTACAGAGTTTATTACAAAGGCTGACCTGACCAACTTCTCCAAGAAGATCACCAGCAATGTAATGACTATATCCAGCAAGTTCGTCTCCAAGACCACTCAGCAGAACAAGAAAATTGAAGACCTTCTGAAAAATGTCAAATCTTCAGAGGGAGTATTGAAGAGAAAGGAACCAGAGGTCGCATGCTCTGAGGAAGCGCGGAAGAAGGCTAGGTATGAAGATTCTGATGACGAAGATGACCAATCTCAGGGGTCATCCGATCTTCAAAAGGGGGAGAAGACTCCTACTCCAAAACCTGTTGAAACACAAAAGGAGTCCACTCCCTCTGAATTAAACCAACATAAGGAGAAAGGAACAGAGAGACGTTCAACCTCCACCTCTGCTGAAGATATTCAGGCCACTCTAAAGTCGCCAGTACCTGTCATCTTTCTAGCCCCATCCACTTCAGGTGCTCCAATAGTTCCAATCACAGCTGAACAAATCACAGCTGCATCTCAAGAAACTATTGGAGCTCTGGACGAAGAAGAAGATGAACAGCTCGTAGACTTCTCAACATCAGAAGATGCATTCTCATCACCAGAAAGATCAACTTATGTGATGAGAGATGCTTACGAATCAGAATCTGAAAAAGAAGAAAAAACAGATTCTGGAAAAGAGATTGAAGAAGAAGTTGAAGTAGTTAATGTCGAAGAATATGTCTTCAAGAATGCTCAACCACATCATACTTCAACAACGTCAGAGCTAAGGGAATCACCAGAGATAGATGGCTACATCTCTGAACCCTCAAAAGAAGATCCTCCACAGACGAAGGAACCAGAAACCATGGTTGTTGATGAACAGGCTCCTTCAGAGAATCCTGTTCAGAAAACAAGCATCGGTCTTCCAGCAAAAGTGTTCAATAAACCTCCCACATTCCTCGAATCAAATCCCGAAGCTTCCATAGAAGACCACTTCAGATACATCTACTGTGAGTTCAACATGGCAGACACACTAGTCATTCCTCTGAATCCAAGAATCAGAGAGGACATGCCAGACTATGAGCGAAGATTTATCAGAGATAAAACCAAACCAAGAGCACAGGTCCTTTCTGATGATCCAATCATCAAAATCAACAAAATCTCAGAAAAGACCTTTGCTTACAACAAGATTATCTATAGGAATTATGTGGTAACTCGATCTGATCAGAAGATTTACGAGTTCAATGACAATGATCTCGTAAATCTAAATCCATATGATTTACCACATCTATATGCCTATTGCTCTGCCAGGTATGATCATGGAAGAAGGGAAATCAGGATGGGCATGGTTGAAGTCCGACGGGCAATGGAGGCCTATGTCAAACACCGAGCAAAACGTGACTTTCAAATAGCTCTGAACCTAGGGGAAGAGAAGCTGGAGGTAACTGAACCTGTGGAGTCATTTGACAAACTTAAAGAACAGAAGACTGGATCAATCGTTGCAGAACCTCTGGGTTTCGTCTTCAGAGTAAATCAAGAAAAGAAGATCTTTCTAGCTTCAGAAGTGTCGAAGTATTCTGATGAAACCTTGAGAGGTATAAAGAAATTGATCCATGCAAAAGAAGAAAGGCACAGAGCAGATTTACTGGCAAAGCTTGACTTAGAGATTGACTCGATGATCAACTTCAGAGCTCTGATCATGAAATTCCATGGAATCTGTTCAAGTGACAAATTGTAGTCTGTTTCTTTATTTTTTTTGATATTACTTTGTATTAAACTTCCAAATGTTTAAGGAGTAATACTTAAGAGGATGATTTTCTCCTCTATGCTTTCTAGATTAAAATTCAATTCTCTGTTATTTTTGTATCTTTTATTTTCGACACTTAGGGGGAGATTGTTAGCTCCAAATCATCTGTTAAAGTGTTGAAAATAACCGTCCTATTTCAGAGGACTTCAGAGAAAGAAGACTTCAGAGGACAAACCTGCCTCTGAAGTACTTATCAGATTGCAACTGAGGACTTCAGAGGACGAAGACTTCAGAGGACAAACCTGCCTCTGAAGTACTTATCAGTGCAACTCAGAAGACATCAGAGGATGAAGACCAGAGGACAAACCTGCCTCTGAAGTACTTATCAGATATTGCAACTTACATCAGAGATAGCTTCATCAGAGGCTCTGAAGACAACGTCAGAGCTCTGAAGACATTCTCTCTGAATGCACAAGTTTTCTAATGAACAGAAGAACAGATGACACGTCACTTAGTGATAAGATTTACTTTCTAGAGTAGGTCACTGTTCAGCATGCTCTTTTTGTCATGCAAGTACACTGCTTACTTTATGGTCCTATAAATAGGACCATCACCTTATTGTTCAAACGTGCTCAAGAAGATATATATCTGATAATATAAGTTGAATATTTTATTCTAAGAATATCTTGTTTATCTTTATCTGCTTTATGAACTGTGATATTTGAATCTCCTTTGATATTAAACTGTATTGCTTCCGCTGTCATTACTCTTATTGTTTATATCATTGTTACGAGATTAGATCTGGGATCCAACAGGGTGGCAGATTGTTCTTTTTGAATTGACTGACTCTGTTAAGGTCACCAACATATCCAATTTCCCTAATACCAGCAAGTGCAACTTCCTCAGTGGGTAGTTCATCAAACTCAGTTCTGCCTTCCTGGAATTTGCTTCAGGTAGTTGAAGAGATCGTCTGAATAGCTCAAGATCAATGTTGGCAGAGAAGAAGTCAATCTTGACTTTAAGAACTGGACACCGGATCTGTCCAACAGTAATATGTGAAAGATGGATGGTCTTCCAAGCTTGTTGCACGTAGATTTCTGGCACTTCCCACTCTCAGATAGTGCTCTGTTTAGAGGATGATTCTGAAGGATAAGATTCACCAAAGGATCTATATTCAGATGGAACTCAAACTTGTGATTGTTTGGAGTTTGAGCCATGTATTCTGAATGTTGTATGTGCAGCATGCCAGTGTTTACATTCGGAGGTGGAACATCCGAGGTCCTTTGTGAAGGGATTGAATGCTCTTGCTCAGCATCTTGAATGGAGTTTTCATCCATCTGAACGTTTTGAGAGTTACTGTCAGCCATTTGATCTGAAACATGAGACAGAAGAGATTGGACAAAGTCCAAAGACTTAAAGTCAGTACATGAGAGTGAAAATAGTGAGAAAAAACATTTTTGAGAAATCCTAAGTATAGGATTCGCTGGCTATAGGCTTGCGAGTTCTTACACTTAGGTGATCAGGATTCGCAGGTATGCTCTCTGCGAATCCTTCACTTAGAGGATTAAACATGATAGAGCATTAAAAAGAATAGCAGGATTCGCAGACAAGGGGTTTGCGGATCCTGTCCTTAGGGTTTTCGGAAAACACATAAAACCAAAGATTCGTGAATTGAACGATTCGTAAAACCCTTGAAGAATTCAAAATCTGCGAAACCCAAACTTGAACATTTATAATGTTCTCAAGAGCACCAAGAACACCACTTAGGAACCCAGAAGGTGAAATGCACTAAAATCGATTTTAGGGTTTGAAATTAACATTATTAGGATTGATTTAGCATTTAAAATGTGATTTCAACCTTTAGCCTCTGTGTATAAACACAAGTTTGTATCCAAAATTCAAATCCTCTTCAAGAACAGTCGAAGAGTTCGGAAGAACACCAATCGACACAATTTCTTAAGTCAAATCTAATGTGGATATTTCAATCAATCAAGCATTATCAGGGTTCTAATATGGTATTACGATGGGTATGAGTCCATTACAACATTCAGATTCAAGCATTAAATTCAAGATTTGATAGAAAATTTCAACAGGGTCGTCGAAGACCAAGAGTCCAAAAATCCACACAGGTTCAATTAAAAACCTGGAGTTCCCGTACTAGGGTTCGAATCCGGGGGGAGACAGGATGTCTTTTCCGGTGCAGGCTTATAGAGGTAGGGCCTGTAGGGTCCACAAAAGTGGGCCACGAGGCCTGAGGTCCCCGCCAATAAACCTTTTTCAATCAAAAACCTATTCAAATCCAGTTTGGGAACACCTGCATTAAACAAATACAATAACAATCAAGAACTATTAAAGATTTTGAACATTAAACAAGCTTTTGAAATCGAGAAGAAGGAATCAAAGATGTTTTGAGAGAGTTCGTGAGATGAGAGGTTTTAGAGGGTTTAAAGGCTTTACGCGAGATATACTGAGATAAGTGAGAGAAAAATAGCTAAGTGTCCTATATATATTCAAAGAGACATAGGACACGCGGCCAAGGACTATTTATTCTCAGCTTTCTCAAGCAAAGGATTCAGATGAAAGAATTCGCAAGGTAAGTGAGTGAGAATTTGTAAGACAAAAAGGTACGAATTCTGTGCAATAAGCATAACATTCGCAAGTAAGTATCTGCCAGTTCTATAGCTTTCGCAGGCTAATGGGCTGCGAATCCTTTAGAACTCGTAGACAATACTTCTGCGAGTTTCTAACTTTCGCAGATAACCAGCTCGCGAATTCTTCAGATTTCGCAAGACTATACTCTGCGAAACTTGAAGTTTTCTCAAGCTAGTATATTGCGAATTTTGGACTTAGCCAAGTTTCCATTCTTTCAAAAACATTCTAAATGAGGAAACTTGCTATTTTGGGAAACTTTTCACAAAACTTACCAAAAATAGAAACTTTCAAATTAAAGAAACTTTCCAAAAATGGCATTTTTATCAATTTTAATTCTGAAAAGATTTACGCACACCCCACTTACAACACTTCTTTGCTCCCCCTTTATGTAGCAGTGTAGTACTCCCTTGAACTCATCAGATACTCCCCCTTGATCTAATCTCTGGTTGATCTTTCTTATGTTCAGAAATGTCTGTGATTGGTTCATGCAGCTCCCCCTTGACATGTGATGGATCTCTTGACAAGGTTTGCACAAATATGCTCCCCCTTCATATCTGCATGGAAAGTTTAGCAGTTAAGCTCAATTTCTTTCTACTTCTTCAGGATAAAGATATGACATTGAAGATAACAACTCTTATAAGACAAAAATTCAGAGTAAGAGAAACTCCCTGTTTTCAGATGATCACCAACTTTTGACAGTTGTGTATGAGTTCTAAGTTGTTATACTTAGAAGTCATTGCTTTGACACTTAAGCAAGAGTCCTGATCTGTAGTAATCAGAAGTCATTGTTTTTCTTCAGTCTTTCAAGACTGGAACATCTTCCATTTTCTCTTTTCCTTTTTCTACTTGCACCACAGGTTTAGATTTTGGTACCCAGATAGACTTGGGTCCAGGTTGGTCAGTGTTTGAGAATTTCTTAGAGTGATTCTCATACCTGTGATAAGCACTGTGATGATAAGATCTATCATATGCTTGTGCTTTGTGGATGAACTTATCAGTGTAACAGTAAGAACAACACAATTTCCTTTTTGCTAACCTGATAAAATGTGTAGCTGATTGAATGAAATTAGGGGCAAAGGACTTACCTCTTGAAGCTCTGTTCCTCTTCATGTTAGCTTTATGAAGCTTTGCTGCTTCTGGAGAACCCTTTACCACCCAGACCTTTTGAGTTTTCTTTGGAGACTGAGTCGGAGATTTTTTAAAATGATTTGCATTATTATCATTTGATTTCACAGAAGAGGACTTTGGAGTGTTAATCTAGCCTGGTTTAGAAACTTTAGATTTTTGCAGATTGTTTTCTAAAAACCATTTTTTGAAACATGCTTAATACTGACTGAAAGGAACATACTGATTCAGCAGAATCATCATCATAAGAGGATGAGTTAGATGTATCAGATTTTAACTTGTTGGACAAGTCAGTATTATCAATCTCAAGCTGCTGAATTTTGTCACACAGCTTGAAATTATCACTGTATAGCTTATAAAATTTGCTCTGAAATCCAAATTTACTCCTCCGTTCTCTCTTAATTTCAGTAGATAAGTTTGTCAATTTACTGTTTAGTTTTGAAAGTTCTTCTTCAAAAATATTTTTCTTCTTCTCAAAATCTTTTTCTAAAGTTTGGTTTTTATCTGAAATTTCTTTGAACAAATTTGTATTTTTGTTTCCAAAATCTTTTCTCTCATCATCAAAGGATTTCCTTTCAGATATGATGAGCTGTTCAAAGTCAGAAACTTGTTTTAAAAGATTTGAGACTTTAATCTCCAGTTTCTTCTTCACAGATTCAGACTTCTTAGAAGTATCAGACAATCTTTTGTTGAAAGTCTTCTCCAGTTCAGCAATTTCTTTATTCTTTCTTTCATCCACCTTCTTAAGCCAGTCATGTCCTCTGTCTTGATACCTCTTCACTTGAAGTTCAGCCTTTGACACTTTGTCATTTAAGGCTTCCATGTCAGCTTTTAATTCTTTGTTTTGACATCGGAGAGTTTCAAGTTCAACTTCCATTTTCGGTATCTCTAGCATATATGACAATGCACAGTCTCTTGGAGTGAGTAGTGTATTTCCTAATTCATCTATATGATCGTTTATTAGAAAATCAGATATTAGGCACAGAAAGTCAACAAGTATGCAAAAATGTGAGAAATAGAGCAAGAATTCGCAAATAATAGGCAAGGATACTGTAAGGATACAACTTTCGCAAATTAAAGAAGTTTGGATCAGGATTCGCAGGTGCTTGAGTTGAGAAAGTTCAAGAATTCGCAAATGAGTTGTCTGCGAATCCTACAGCTTTCGTAGACAGTACTCTGTGAATTCTAGAGAATTCGTAAGTACACAGTTTGAGAAACCTTCAACTTTCGCAGGTAACTATTCTGCGAATCTTGTACTTGAGAAATTTTCAACTTCACTTCGTCCTGCGAGTTTTAGGAACCTTGCGAGTTCTACTCTGAGATCTGTGAGTTCTTCACACAGACTTGCGAAATTTGCACACTTCGAACTTTATTTTCAGATTTTCATCAGAGCCATGACAAATCTTGTTCAATCAATGCCAAAATTTGACAATATGCTCAATAATTGATCGTGAACAAGCCCCAATCACTGTATTTTCGAAAATCTTAACAGATTTGACCTTTTGAATCTAGACAGGTCGCATAAGACTAAGTCTAAAAAACCAAAAATTGATTAAATAGACAAAGCAAATGTGTTTAAATCTGTTTCTGATTAATATGAAACATGTTCATAATCATCATACACATCTATTGAGCCAAAGATTGCATTTAAACAACCTTTAAATCTCAAAAACACCAATAGAACAGTGAGTTTTTCGAAAATAATAAGCAAGGCTGATTTTCTGCACAGATCGATCCACTCTGAAATTCTGAGGAGGCTATGATACCAATTGTTGTTCCAGATTCAAGCACACATAGATGATCAACAGGAATTAATCATAGAAAAGAAGAAGATGATTGAGATAATACTTGTGTTATATGCTTCATTGAATGAGAGGATGACGGCTACAAATGATTAGAAAATTAATTGTATGCAGTAGCAGCCTCACGTCTCTTAACCTAAAAAGACAAAGATAAAATACTATATATAGGGTCAACAACCTTGACACCTATACAAGCCAAACTAACGAAATACTTAACAAAACATAACGAAGGGCTAACAATTACAACCTGATCTAACAAAATTCCCCGAATGGCGGAGGTCTACGCACGTACCATCACGGTGGCGCCCAAGACTACATCCTCCTAGTGTCTACTGACTTGGTTCGTCCAACATAATTTATAGGAAGTCTTGAGGTATATTTCAACCAAGAATATTTCAATACCTACCATGGGTACAATAATACCATCCTAAACCATGTAAAGTCCAACATAAAACCCCAAATGACAATCATTATCATCATGTAGATATAATATCACCAAGAAGGTATTCCAAGTAGAAATCATCATAATACCAAGATATGTATACATTTAATCATGGCATGTTACACATAAACACGTATCCATAAGAAAACCACAAATACTTGAACATTTAGAGATGAACATTTTGAGCAATAATACAATAATAACAAGTAGGAGATTATGATGTGTATCTAGTTTTAACAAAGGTTTAGTAAACTCACAATCTATGTTTTTGGACCAAAACCTAGAAAATATGAAACCCTAGGTGATGAAGATGAGACTTGAAGGCAAGGAGTGAGGATCTTGAAGAACACTTCAATGAATGCACTTGGATGGAGCTTTGATGATCAATAAATGATCTCACCAACCAAAACCCTAGAAATTAAGTGAGGTATGTGTTGAAGACCCAAAAATCGCCCCAATGAAGAACTCTCCCGTTTTTTCCCAAATGAAATGTGATAAAATGAAATAAATTCGGCCAAGGATTCATTTAAGTCAAAAAGCCCGACGGCGATAGTGCCCCGCGATAGTGCCATGGCACTATCGCGTGTCACAATCGCGAGCAACCCATAGGCCGCAGTACATCTCCCGCGAGAGTGACATGCGATAGTGACACTGTCACTATCGCGCAGGCACAATCGCGCCACACCTCGACCCCGCGGTACATCCGGCGCGATAGTGACCTGCGATAGTGCCCTTGGCACTATCGCATGGCACTATTGCGCCACACCCAAGACAGCCCGAAATTTCTGTTTAAAACGATAACGAGCGCGAGGTTTAGACAATTAAGATATTTAAGCAGCTCATATAACATTACAACATTATAATAATGATCATGCGCATATAAAAGGCCTCATATTCTCAATTAATCACAATTTATGAAGTAAGGGAAATAAATACTTACCTTATAAATTTCTGGGTGTTACAATCCTCCCCACCTAATTGGGATTTCGTCCCTGAAATCTTACCCTAGATTAAACAAGTGAGGATAACTCTTTTTCATATCATCTTCAGATTCCCAAGTAACGTTAGCACCCCGATGGTGCTTCCATTGAACTTTAACCATGAACACATCCTTGTGCCGCAACTTTTTCACTTTCGACTCTAAGATCGCCTCCTGTTCTTCCACACAATGATTCCCATTATCCACCCGAATCTCCGTCAAGGGAATCACGCTTTCCTCCTCGACTAGACACTTCCGAAGGTAACACACGTGGAACGTAGGATGTATCCCATCCATTTCCGGTGGTAAGTCTAACCGGTAGACTTGTAATCTAATTCTTTCTAGAATGACGTAGGGTCCAAGGAAACAAGGACTAAGCTTCCTGCGCTTCCCAAAACGGATAATCCCCTTACATTGAGATACTTTCAACATGACACGATCGCCCACTTGAAACTCGACCGGTCTTCTCTTCTTGTCCGCATAGCTCTTCTGTCGGTCTTGCGCCGCCTTCAGTCTCTCTCAAATTTCCTTCACCTTATCTGTCATTTCTTGAACTATTTCCGGTCCGACAAACTGCTTCTTGCCCGCTTCGAGCCAACAAACTGGCGTTCTACACTTTCGTCCGTACAACGCCTCGAACGGTGCCATTCCGATACTAGAATGATAACTGTTATTATAAGCGAACTCCACCAAAGGTAGGTGCGAGTCCCAACTCCCTCCAAAATCTATGACACACGACCTCAACATATCCTCTAGCGTCTGGATCGTTCTCTTACTTTGACTATCCATTTGAGGATGATAAGTCGTGCTCAAATTTAATCTAGTGCCCAACTCTTTCTGTACGCCAACCTAAAAGTTCGATGTGAAGCGACTTTCCCGATCCGACACGATAGATTGCGAAACCCCGTGCCTTGACACCACTTTATCGATATAAATCTTGGCCAATTTCTCCATTGGCAAAGTCTCCCGCATTGCAAGGAAGTGCATGCTCTTGGTTAGCCGGTCAACAATTACCCAAATGGTGTCATGGCCTCGTAAGGTCTTTGGTAGTTTCGTCACGAAATCCATGGTGATGTTGTCCCATTTCCACTCAGGGATGGACAACGGTTGCAAACTCCCGTACGGTCTTTGATGTTTCGCTTTGACTTGGAGGCACGTGACACATCTCTCCATGTAATTGGCCATGTCTAATTTCATCACCGGCCACCAATAGTTTGATTTCAAGTCCCTATACATCTTGGTGCTATTGGGATGTATAGAATACTTCAATTTGTACGCTTCCTCAAGAAGTAGCTCCCGATTTCCACCCAACTTTGGCACCCAAATTCGTCCTTGAAAGAGTTTAAGTCCACGACTGTCCTCAGTCAATATTTCTCTTTGCTTTACCATAACCTCTGATTTGAGATTTTCTTCCTTAAGTGCTTCCACCTGACGTGACTTGATGTTTTCCATCAAACTCGATACCACGTCGATCCTTGTAAAGGACAATTTGACACTACCATCATGGCTCCTTCGGCTCAACGCATCCGCCACCACATTGGCCTTACCGGTATGGTAGAGTAAATCACAATCGTAGTCCTTTAGGAGTTCAAGCCACCTTCTTTGCCGCATGTTGAGTTCCTTTTGATCGAAGATATACTTGAGACTCTTGTGATCGGTGAAGAGGGTGCACTTTGTCCCATATAAGTAGTGCCGCCACAACTTCAAGGCAAAAACTACCGCCGCCAATTCCAAGTCATGAGTCGGATAGTTCTTCTCATGATCCTTTAGTTGTCGCGACGCGTAAGCTATAACTTTCCCTCGTTGCATTAGTACGCACCCAAGTCCCATCTTGGAAGCATCACTATACACTACGAAGTCTTCCGATCCCTTGGGTAAGGATAAGATCGGAGCTTCGCACAACCTTTTCTTGAGCGTTTGAAAGGCTTGATCTTGCACATCGGTCCAAAGAAATTTGACATTCTTCCTTGTACGGGAGGTGAGTGGCGTAGCTATCTTGGAGAAGTCTTGAATGAAACGTCTATAATAGCCCGCCAAGCCTAAGAAACTTCTAATCTCTGTCGGACTCGTTGGTGGCTCCCAACTCATCATCACCTCTATCTTTGTCGGGTCCATATTTACTCCATCTTTAGACACCACATGCCCCAAGATTTGCACTTCTTGGAGCCAGAATTCACACTTCGAGAACTTTGCAAATAGTCTTTCCCTTCTTAGGACTTCTAACACTTCCCACAAATGTTTCCCATGCTCGGACTCGTCCTTTGAGTAGATTAAAATATCGTCGATGAAGATAATCACGGATTTGTCCAAGAATGGGAGACACACACGGTTCATCAAGTCCATAAATATGGCCGAAGTGTTGGTCAAACCGAAAGGCATCATCAAGAACTCATAGTGACCATATCGTGTTTGGAAAGTCGTCTTCGGGATGTCTTCCTTCTTCACTCTCACTTGATGATATCTGGACCAAAGGTCAATCTTTTAGAAGCATCCCGCACCTTGGAGTTGATCAAAGAGATCGTCGATGTGAGTTAGAGGGTACTTGTTCTTCACCGTAACTTTGTTCAACTCTCTATAATCGATGCACATCCGCATGGACCCGTCCTTCTTCTTCACGAACAATATCGGTGCTCCCCAAAGTGACGAACTCGGTCGGATGAAGCCTTTCTCCAACATCTCTTGAAGTTACGTCGTCATCTCTTTCATTTTCATCGGGGCCAATCGATAGGAAGCACGGGATATCGGAGCCGCTCCCGGAGTGAGGTCGATTTGGAACTCCACTTGACGTTCCGGTGGTAATCCGGGTAAGTCTTCCAGAAAGACATCTGGATAGTCTTGCACGATCTTCACATCCTCCACCGATTTCTTCTCCTTATTCGCGTCCACCACATAAGCCAGATACGAAGGGTAACCTTCTCTAGAAACTTGCGAGCCTTAAGAGAGGAGATGATAGGGTTGCATCCCTTCCCTTTCTCTCCAAAAATGACAACCACAACGCTCCCCGACAGAGGCACTTGGATCATCTTCTTAGAGCAGAAGATGTCGGCCTTATGCCTTGACAACCAATCCATGCCTATGACCATGTCAAACCCCCTATAGTCATAGGTAGCAAATCTACTCCAAAAGGATTCTCATCAATCTCTATAGTGCAATCACAAAAACGGTCTCGGATGATCACTTGATCTCCATTAGCTACTTTTACTACTAGTGCATCAGGAAGGATACTAATAGGAGCGACAAACTGTTTACAGAAAACGTCTGATAAAAAGTAACACGTAGCACCTGGGTCAAACAATACATGAGCGGGCAAGGAGTTTACTAGGAACGTACCCGAAACAACATCGACGGTCTTCTTTGCCTCCTCGATAGTCATCCGGAAAGCTCGGCTTGGCACCCTCGGTGGTTGCTCGACTCTTGTCGTCGATCCAACAGAATTTCCATGGTTGCCCCCAAATAACTTCGGGCAATCCTTCCTCATGTGACCCGGTTCCCGACACTCGAAACATACCGGCCCCCGGATAGGGAACTCTCGAGTTGCATGACCCTTCTTGCCGCACTTGGCACAACCTACAGGACCCGAGTAGGTTCTTGTATTGCATGGGCCAGAGTGCTTGGTTTTGCACTTGTGGCACCACCGATCGTTCTGACGATGGTCACCAGCTCTCCCGCTTACAAACGGATTTGATTGTCGAACGGGCACAGATGGCCCTTCCCACTTTCGCTTCTCTCCTGCCAAGCCCTTCTCTTCTCTATCTGCCTTCTTATCATCTTCCACTAGCAAAGCCTCTTCAATAACTTCTTGGAGTGTCGATCCTCCAACATTCCGCACGTCCGTCCTCATATCGGTCGGTAATCCATGATGATAATCTTTAATCTTCAACCTCTCATCAGGGACCAGATGTCCCACCAAATTCAACTTTTCCAAAAACAACTTGGAGTAGTCGGCAACTGACAGAGTCCCCTTCTTCAGATTTTTGAACTCTTCTTCCAGCTTGTCCAACGATCGCTCACTACAGTACTTGTCCATAATTTTCTTCTTGAAAACAGGCCAAGTCAACTTTGCCAGAACATCGGGGGTGAGGTCAGACCAGGGTGAGATTCCACTAGATCAAAGCCTTTCCCCTAAGCAGTTGCGAAGCGAACTTGACCCATTGCGAAACATCACATTCGCTTGATTCAAAAGCCATCTCCACCTCCTTGAGCCAATACATGCAAGCAACCGGGTTGTCGGAACCTGCAAACTCCTTCGGGTTGCACCCCAGAAAAGCTTTATAGGTGCATCCCTTGGTCCTTTCTCTATCAACGTTTCTCAGTTGATCTTCGGTCACTACCACGGCCCGTCCATCACCCGACCCCATAATGATATTCTCCGCCATAACTTCAGGTTGACGGGGACTGGCATCCCGATCCTCTAAAAGCTTCATAAAGAACTCTTGTTGTTGAGCCATGGTAGAGTTCATAGCCTGCATCATGTTATCCCAAATTCTAGTTTCTATAGTCACTTTCTCCATGATCGGGTTGGTAGTGACAAGGTTGATCCGTGGAATGTGCTCGGGTCCTCCGCCCAAGACATTGGCCACAGGTGGCCTTTCAGTAGCCGCGACCAAATCGAGTTGATCGACTGTAGACTCGTCTTCAACATGACCCTCTGGCGGGTTTTGCAGACGATTTCGTGTGTTTACCATGGTGATCTGCCACACACATACGAGAAAGAGATTGAGAAAAGGCTAAGTGAGTTGAACTCATGGTACGTACTAATACCTTCATCAATTATCATAATAACAGTAAATCAAGTATGCTCAAGTAACAACACATTCATAATAGCAGTAGCTAAGTGAAATTATGAATGAATTATACACAAGAATTCTTGTCACCATCATCACAACTCTCAATTAATGTAATTCCGTAAGTCCTAACGCTCTCCCTACCAAGGTCTTCTACCCCAAGTGGACAGTGAAGCAATACTGTCTAAAGCTTAGGTCTAGATATGCTAAAACAATACCTAGTTCACTTAAACTAAAGCTCTGATACCAACTTGTAACACCCTAAAAATAGGGATAACAAAAATCCGAAAAACGGACATGTGGTATATAAAATTGCCATAGCAAGAGCCTCCCAAAAATGGGGAAATATTCAAACCTGTTTAATTACAGTTGTAATTTTACGGACAATAAATAACAACCAACTAATCTAATTTCTATAACTAGAAAAGAGATTACAAAAAGGGTGTCATCTATAGATTCCAACATCTTCTCCAAAAATATAATTCCAAATGCAGTTTTCCCCAAGCTCTCACCCAAAGAAACTACGCCTGCTTAGAAGCGGCGCCACTAGAACCTAAGATACACATCGACACCAAACAAGTGTTAGGCCAAAAAGCCTAGTGAGTTGAACAAGAAATAGCATATAAGATCAAATACAATTCTTATCAGCAATTAACCAATGTTCAATAAATGTGGAGTCAATAAGGGAGACCCATAGCACCAATCAAGTTCCACCCAAAGAGTCGATATACCTTGATGCTAACTAACAAGAGGCACCCGAAAAGCCCGGAACATCCGAGGATTACAACTAAGGAAATTCCCTGAATGGCGGAGGTCTAGGCACATACCATCACGGTGGCGCCCAAGACTACATCCTCCTAGTGTCTACTGACTTGGTTTGTCCAACATAATTTATAGGAACTCTTGAGGTATATTTCAACCAAGCATATTTTAATACCAACCATGGGTACAATAATACCATCCTAAACCATGTAAAGTCCAACATAAGACCCCAAATGACAAACATAATCATCATGTAGATATAATATCACCAAGAAGGCATTCCAAGTAGAAATCATCATAATACCAAGATATGTATACATTAAATCATGGCAGGTTACACAAAAACACATATCCATAAGAAAACCCCAAATACTTGAACATTTAGAGATGAACATTTTGAGTAAATATACAATAATAACTAGGAGATTATGATGTGTATCTAGTTTTAACAAATGTTTAGTAAACTCACAATCTAGGTTTTTGGACCAAAACCTAGAAAATATGAAACCCTAGGTGATGAAGATGAGACTTGAAGGCAAGGAGTGGGGATCTTGAAGAACACTTCAATGAATGCACTTGGATGGAGCTTTGATGATCAATAAATGTCAGGATCGAATTCTCAACAAGAATTAATTCTCAGAAACAATATCAAAGAAGTTTGCGGAATAACACTTTGATATTTAATGAAACAGTAAATCAACACAGAAAATATGAAGAACAAACAGTAAACTTGTATTGAATGCTTTGAAGTTACAAGATTACACACTCAACCTCAATATTGATGAACAGACTCACCAATACGAATTCTACTTCTCTAGAATTAGGATCTATGCCTTGAGGTTGATTTCTCTCTATCACTGCGAATGAATGATTATCAAAAGTTAAGTTATCTATCTATTCTATACATTCTATACATATACTAATCAAAAGATAATTACAATAATTAAACAAATCTTCAGTATATCTTCCATGTATATCTCTAAGCTTCCATAATCTTCAGATTATCTAGCTGTCATTCTTTCCATCTGAATCTCTTAAGAAGCACTAATCATGCCCAACAGCATTAATTTCTTCTAGCAGCATTAACTACTAAGCAACACTAACTACTAGCAGTACTAACTAGCTAAGCAGTACTAACTTTGTTCAAGCAGCACTAACTTTGACTAGCAGTATTAATTACTAGCAGTAGTAATACTCAGCAGTATTAACCTTAAAGTCTTCTAGCAGTATTAACTCTGAACTAGCAGCATTAACCACACTTGATAAATTCTTCAGTTCCCAACAATCTCCCCCTAACTTGACTTTTAGGACAAGAAGTCAAGTTCTTCAGATATTCTTCAAGATGCTTTCAACACCTCTGGTTCAATTTCCCAAATTTGGATCTAGGCCCAAGCTTTGATTTACAGTTCTTCTAACCACAATCTTTGCCATTTCTGAATCCTTTGTACATACCAGTGTAGCTTTAAGCATCCCTTCTAACTTCTCCTTGCTATGCTAATAGATTTTGTCCACCAGGTTGTATTCATGATAACAATTGTCAATAGTAATCATGTATACTCCACAGTTTTCAAACAGTATCCATTTGTCAATCTTCTTGAATATGAACTCATGCATATGATCTTTAATCCTATGGTGCACTTTTTCAGGCTCAAACATCATGCACAAGTATTCCAATGTCACTTTGAGAAGATTCTCTTCAGTACCTTTCAACACAGGTTCATAAAGTTTCATCCCAACTTTATATAGTTCTTCCATATCAGCTCTTGAACAACTTCTGATGACTTTCCCCCATGTTGAATAAGCTTCAAATGAACCATCAGCTCTCTTGATTCTGAAGAAATTCTTTCCATTGTCTCTCAGAATATCCCAGAAGATGATCTCTGGAGCTTGCATAGATATTGGAGCAGCTTTCAAAGGTTCCACTATTGTCATGTACGGATCCATACTTTCATCTGTTTGCTTAGTGACCTGCTCTGAACTCTGTACTGGCTTTGTTGGGGATGTGACTGAAGGTTCTGCTTCCTTTTCAGTTTCTTCCACCCTAGGCCTTTTCAACTGCCTTTTTGGAGCAATTGATTTCATTCTTTTTCCAGACTTGGCTTCTATACCAACATGTCCATGTTCTTCCTTCTTCTCTTCTGCTTCTTCTTTGGAGGGTGTGGACTCCTCAGGAAATGGCATTTGAATATTTAGGTCATGCCTTTCCTTCATTCTTCTCTCAGCCTCCTCCCTTTGTGCTGAATCCTCTTGAAGCTTGGCCATTTCCTTGTTATACAACTCTTCAACCTGAGAGTATGCCATGTGGGTAAACATCTCCCCCTTAACACCAATTGCACCTTTCAGGAAGTTTATCATTTTTCTTCTTTCCTGATTGGCCAAAAATGTCTTGGAGGGTTGTCTTTTCTGCTTTTGTTTCTGAATTGGCATCTTCTTAACTTGGAGTTTCTTGACCTGAGTTGCTGTCTGAGCTGCTTCTTTCAAGCTCTTTTGGTATTCTGCATTTAACTTCTTGGCCATAATCTTTGCCAGTTCTCTATCCTTTTCTGTTTGCAACTGCTCCTCTTTCTCCATTTGGTCTTGCAACTGCTTTGCTATTGCCTCATCCATTTCAATCTGAGACTTCTGTCTTGGAGGCATTTCAGCTTCAACCATCTTCTCTTTTCCTTTTCCCTTTGATTCTTTCAAAACTTCTTTCTCTTTTTCCTTCTCTGAGATCCCTCCTTCTTTGATAACTACTCCCTTGGCCTTTTGAGTAGCCTTAGGAGTATCATTCTTTGCTTTGACTAAAGTTTCTGCTATCTCCATTTCTTCCACAGAGAGCCCTATTTCTGCTGCTTCAGTTTCTGCTGCTACATTTACTTCAGCAGCAGTAACTGTTTCTTTTTCCATCTCTTCCTCTGTCTCCCCCTCAACTTCAGCTTTCTTTTCAACAGTTTCCCCTTCATGCTTCTCCCCCTTGTTGAAAGAATCTTGAACTTGGTCTCTCTTTTTGAGTACAAACTGTTTCCTTCTTTTCTGTTGAACCAGCCTGGTCACCATCTTCTTCAATTTTTCAATCTGGACTTGTTGTGACAGGATCACCAGCTTCATCTCCTCTATTTCTTTTCCTTGTTTCAGAACATCTAGGTTGATGTTACCCATTGCCTCCATCTAGTTATATCTGTCCTCACCTTCTCCAGGAGTGTTACCCCCTATTGAAGGATCATGGGATCTTTTATTAGTGGAAGTCTTCTGCCTAGCAGAAGCACTGTCCACCCCCGTGGTTTCTTGGCACCAAGGACCTTCAAATGATGACTCATTCAAAGTTGCCATGGGGGAGGTCTTATTGATGTTACCACTTTCCTCCTCTGTGCTAGCAGGAGTAGTGGCAGCCTCATCACCCATATGCTCTTCCTCCTCCTCAGAGAGCACCTCCTTGGGGTTGGGAGACACCCCTGTGGTTTCCCTTTGGATATTCTCTAAAGGAGAATTCTCCTTTAGAGGGATTAAAGGCTTGGGGGTTGATGGTACAAGAAGGGAAGGAGCCTTCTTTACCTGTTTCCTCTTGTATGTTTGGGTAATAGGAGAGGTTGGTTTTTCAAGAAGGGACTGAGGGATAGATTTTGAGAGGGAAGGTTGGGATTGGCTAGCAGTAGGATGGTCTAATGGGGGCCTTGACCCTGCTGCCATACCTTCATTGGTTTGGGACACCACCATCATTGTAGAGAACAATGGGGTGTCAACTCCTTCAGAGTCCCCAGCAGATCTTCTCATATTTGAGAAAACCTTGCCTTTGGGGGGTTTAGGTACATATACCCCAACAGGTTGAGGTATATCCGTCAATTCATGAGTAATAACTTCTTGAACAAACCTGGGATACATAAAGAAGCTCTTTTTGTTTCCCATGTTTGAGACAAGATCACTGAAAATCATCTTAGAAAAGTTATACTTTCTGGCAGTGGCCAAGCACACCAAAGCATAAGCAATAGTGCTGCTGAACTCACTCCATCCAGTAGTCTTTTTGGAGATACAGTGCATAAGAGTATGGACAAAGAAACCCCATTGGGTTGAAAGTTTGGCTTTTGAGAATTTGAAAACACCCAATGGGCCTCCATACCCCATTCTTGTAAGATTGGAAAACAGTTCATCGTTTGGGATAGAAGTTATACCAGAGGCATCGTCTAGACGTAGACTGATGCGAATAACCTCTTCAGTAACTGTTAGTGATTGATCACAGATTCTTGTCTTGATCATTTGCACACCATCTTCAACAACAATGGTGGCATTATCCCAGAACTGCCGTTGATGCTCGATATAGATTGTAGGGGATACAATAAGAGCATGAGCAATATGGCTTGACTTGAGGAAATCCACAATCTGATGAAATCCTGCAGCTTGCTTTGGCGTTTGTAGCATCGCAATCTCATTGTGCTCGTCGATGAATGTCATGGATGCCATTGATCTTAGTGAACAACGTGCCTGAAAGCTTCGAACTTGAGAGGGAAGGGGTTTAGAGTACAAGAGAATAGTATGCAAAGAGTCGTTATGAACTTTTAGGCGGGTAAAGAGTATTTATAGTATTCGGAACATAAGCAGTATTAACCTAGAGCAGTATTAACTACAAGCAGTATTAACCACTAGCAGTATTAACTGAGAGCAGTATTAACTGAACTAGCAGTATTAACTACAAGCAGTATTAACTGAGAGCAGTATTAACTGAACTAGCAGTATTAACTACAAGCAGTATTAACTGAGAGCAGTATTAACTGAACTAGCAGTATTAACTACAAGCAGTATTAACCACTAGCAATATTAACTGAAAGCAGTATTAACTTCAAGAAGTATTTACCACTAGCAGTATTAACTGAGAGCAGTATTAACTACAAGCAGTATTAACCACTAGCAGTATTAACTGAGAGCAGTATTAACTGAACTAGCAGTATTAACTACAAGCAGTATTAACCACTAGCAGTATTAACTGAAAGCAGTATTAACTTCAAGAAGTATTTACCACTAGCAGTATTAACTGAGAGCAGTATTAACTAAACTAGCAGTATTAACCACTGGCAGTTTTAACTACTAGCAGTATTAACTGAACTTACTCTTTGAAGCTTAGGCTGAATTGATTACTGCTATGTATGCCCTGCAAAGGAAGATTAATAACACCAAGAATCTATAAAATTCAGGTTTTTAACCACTGTTTGAGAAGATGCTTATTCAGAGTTGATCATTCCCACACTTGATACCAAGAAAGTGAATCTACTCACATCAAAAGCTTTGGTGAATAGATCAGCAAACTGGTTGTCAGTATGAACTTTTACAACTTGAATAAGTTTCTTTTCATTGCAGTCTCTTATAAAGTGATACCTGATCTCAATGTGCTTTGTCTTATAATGCTTGACCGGATTATTCACAATGCTAATAGCACTGCTATTATCAATAAAAATGGGAGAGTGTAGAAAGGTTACCCCATAGTCCAACATTTGATTTTGAATCCACAAGACTTGAGAACAGCAACTTGCAGCTGCTATGTACTCTGCCTCTGTTGTAGATGTGGACACTGTGGTTTGTTTCTTGCACTGCCATGAAACTAGTCTAGTACCCAAAAACTGACATCCTCCAGAAGTAGATTTTCTGTCCAAGTTTGCCCCACCTAGATCACTGTCTGAGTATGCTATTAGGTCAAAGGGTGAGTCATGAGGATACCAAAGTCCCAATCTGGGTTACCCTTTGAGATATCTGAATATCCTCTTAACAGCTTGAAAGTGAGATTGCTTTGGCCTAACTTGAAATCTTGCACATACACAGACTGGAAACATAATATCTGGCCTTGATGCTGTGAGATACATGAGAGAGCCAATCATGGATCTATAAAGATGCACATCCATATCCTCCCCCTCAAGATCTGCTGTTATCTGATTATGTGTCTCCATAGGTGTGCTGGCAGGTTTTGATTCTGAGAAACCAAACTTGGTTAGAATGTCCTGCACATACTTGGATTGACAGATGAAGATACCATCTGACTTCTGTTGAACTTGGAGTCCAAGGAAGAAAGTAAGTTCCCCCATGGAACTCATTTTAAACCTTTGATGCATTAGGTCCTCAAACTCCTTGCACATGCTGTCTCTTGTGGATCCAAAGATAATGTCATCAACATAGATTTGGACCAGCAAGATCTCCTTCTTCTTTCTCTTGATAAATAGAGTCTTATCAATGACTCCTCTTTCAAAGCCATTTTCCAAGAGATGGGATGACAGAGTGTCATACCATGCTCTTGGAGCTTGATGCAGTCCATAAAGAGCTTTCTTCAATTTGTATACTTTGTCTGGATAGCTTGGGTTTTCAAACCCTGGTGGTTGACAGACATATACTTCTTCTTCAATTGAGCCATAGAGAAAAGCACTTTTTACATCCATTTGATAGACTTTGAAGTTCATGTAAGAAGCATAGGCTAGGAATAATCTGATTGCTTCTATCCTAGCCACTGGTGCAAAAACTTCTTCATAATCTATACCCTCTTCTTGAGTATACCCTTGAGCTACTAGCCTTGCTTTGTTCCTTATGACAATACCTCTTTCATCTCTCTTGTTCCTAAAAATCCACTTTGTGCCAATTGCTCTGTGACCTTTAGGAAGGTCTACTAGATCCCATACATCTTGTAGTTTGAACTGCAACAGTTCTTCTTGCATTGCTTCTATCCAACTGGATTCTTTCATAGCTTCATGTGCCTTTTTAGGCTCAAGCTGGGATAGAAAACAAGAGAGCACTGTATGCTGTTGATCTTGCATTTCTTGAAGCCTGCTTTGGTGTCTAGTCATCATAGGAGAGGATATATCTCCTATTACCAGCTGTGGAGGATGATTCTTTTGAACTCTGGTGTTATGACTAGGTTCTTCATTAAGTCCAGCCTCTAGATTAGAGTCATTCAACTCAACTGAATTGTTTGCAGCAGCTACTTCTGATTCTTTGTCTTCTTGAGTCTCCTCATTTCTACTTACTTTTTCACTCTGACTTGGTCCAGTAGATGGTTCCTTTTCACAGTCTTCAAAGGAATTCACTGTGGGTATGGGAAAGATCACTGATTTAGATATACTTTCTTGAACCTTTATAGTCCCTGATCCTCCACATTTTGAACCTGCATGGTCATCACTACTGAAACCAAAGGAGTTAGTTAGTGAATCAATGTCAAATAGCCACTGAGGACCAGACCCAATAGGATTTGGTGTGTTCTCATTGCATTTGACATTGTCACTTTCTTCAATTATTCTAGAACATGTGTTAAAAACTCTGTAGGCCTTACTCTGGGATGAGTAACCAACAAGAAATCCATCATCTGCTTTGCTATCAAACTTACCTAAGTGAGATTTGGTATTGAGAATTGTACAAGGACACCCAAAAGGTTTGAAAAATCCAATGAAAGGTTTTCTTTTATTTAAAAGCTCATATGGTGTCTTGTTCTTTGGCTTAACTACTAGAACTCTGTTTTGGACATAACAGGCAGTATTAACTGCTTCAGCCCAGAAGGTAATTGGCAGTTTTGAATCAGCCAACAGAGATCTAGCAGCCTCTATTAGTGTCCTATTTCTCCTTTCAGCAACACCATTCTGTTGAGGAGTCCTAGGAGCACTATATTGTCTCTCAATGCCTTTTTCTTCACAAAAGGTGTTTAGATCCAGATTTTTGAATTCAGTTCCATTATCTGATCTGATGACTTTTACTTTTTGATTAGTATGGTTTTCAATTCTTAGGAGAAAGGATTTGATCAGTCCACTTGTCTCATCCTTAGTCCTTAGAAAATATACCCAGGTAAATCTAGAGTAATCATCAACAATAACCAAGCAGTAAGATTTCTTGCCTATACTCATAACATTTGTAGGACCAAACAGATCCATGTGCAATAACTGGAGACAAGAAGAAATTGAATTTATCTCTTTGGTCTTATGAGAAGTTTTATGCTGTTTGCCTTTAAGACAAGCAACACAATGATCATCACATGAAAAGACTTTAGATGGTAAACCTCTTACAAGGTTGTTTTTAACAAGTTTGTTCATAGTCTTAAAATTCATGTGACACATCCTTCTGTGCCAAAGAGATGATTCATCTACAGAAGCTTTTGAAACAAGACAATTCAGGGATGAATCACTATCAACATTTTCCAAATCTAGGCAATAAACATTGTCCTTTCTTGGAGTTCTAAGTAGTATCATGCTTTCATCAACTACCTTGAACCCTGGAGCAAGGATCATACACTCAGTATCTGTAAATAATAAACTATGTTGTTTGTCACAAACCTGTGATACACTTAACAGGTTGTACTTCAATTGATCAACATAGTAGACATCCTCAAATGTCATCTTACCTTTTGTGACATTACCTTTGCCACTTATTTTACCTCCAGTAAGATCATTTCCAAAAGCAACATGTCCTCGATTGATATGCTTGAAATCCTGAAGGCATGACATGTTACCTGTCATGTGCCTAGAGCAACCACTATCAACATGCCAAATGCTCTTTCCCTTGAGCTGTTGGTTGCCCTGCACATAGGATAAGTCAGTTAGTTTGAATTAGGAACCCAAGCCAAAGTGGTCTTGGGTACCCCTTTCTCATCAAAATACTTGCATTCTTTCTTGACAAGATTTTTAAACTTAGATTCCTCATTCTTGGAGTACTTTGTCACAATAATAGGCTTTGAAACATTTGTGCTAGAAGCAGTACTGGTTTTAGAGGTACTAACTGCCTTAGCAGCACTTGCATGCTTAGCAGTATTAACTGTGTTAGTAGTATTAATGTTTTCAGCAGTACTAACACAGATAGCAGTAGTAATACTTCCAGCAGCACTAATCCTGTCAGCAGTACTAACAGTTTTAGTGCTTTTGGGCACCCACATTTTAATACTTTCTTTTAAAATCTTTTTCTTCATGGGGCCTTTCTGTTCACCATGTTTCTTTCCAGCCTTCCTATAACCAACAGGTTTTTGCACAGATCTTTGAAAGGTCATCTGTTGATTAATAGGGTTAAAGAAGCAATATTTAGCCAGATGATTTAACTTGCCACATATGAAGCAAGGTTTTGGTCTATTGATTTTACTCAGATCAACTCCTTGCTTCTGAGCCCATTGATTATTCCAGTTTCTTTGATTTCCTCTTTTTAAACCAGAATTTAGGCTCTTTACTTTGCTGCAAGTACACTGTTTACAAGATCCAGGATTCACAATCGTGGTTTGTTTGTAATGGACCTTGTTATCTTTTCCTTTGGTCTTCTAAAGGTCCCAGGTGCCAAGAAACCAAGGGAGTAGAAGGTGCTTCTGCTAGGCAGAAGATCTCTACTAAAAGATCCAAGGATCCTTCAAAGGTGGTAAACACACCTAAAGGAGGTGAGGACAGATTTAACTACAAAGAACTGATGGATACACTTGGTACAATTAGTCTGAAAGTTCACAATCAAATTATGGAGATAAAAGAGATGAAAAGGAGCACAGATCATGATTATTTCAAAAAGGGGGAGACTTAAACAACTGAACTTGAGAAGACATGAGAAGGAGAATCAAGTTGATA
Organism: Arctium minus; assembly: GCA_954870635.1. Classification (NCBI taxonomy): domain Eukaryota; kingdom Viridiplantae; phylum Streptophyta; class Magnoliopsida; order Asterales; family Asteraceae; genus Arctium; species Arctium minus. The sequence goes on from OX941081.1 coordinate 153,712,331, forward strand.
TGAAATCTTATTTTGAGGGGGAGATAAGTGAAGAAGCTGAAACAAAGCAGTAACTACACCAGAAACAGAAAAGAAGATAACAGCAGAAACTGAATCAAGAAGAACTAGAAATTGCAGAAAGTTTTGAAATTATCATCAAGACCCTATGCTGAAGAACTTAACTTCTCAGTTTTGAAAAGTTAAGTTAGGGGGAGATTGTTGGGTCTGAAATATGCCAAGGATGGTTACTACTTCTAGTTCAACATGGTTACTACTTCTAGTTCAACATGGTTAATACTTCTGAAGTTAATATTCAACATGGTTACTACTTTTGTGGTTAATGTTGCTAGTTGTAGTTAATGCTGCTAGAAGAAAACAGTTAATACTTCTAGTTAGTACTTCTGATATTAATGCTTCTAGTTAATGTTGCTAGAAGAAAACAGTTAATACTTCTAGTTGTTAATACTTCTAGTTAGTACTTCTGTTATTAATGCTGCTAGTTGATGGTTAATGTTGCTCAACAAGATTAGTACTGCTAGTTCAAAGTTAGTACTGCTTTAAGAGATTAATGCTGCTGAGCATGGTTAGTACTGCTAGAGTTAATACTGCTCAGAGTATTAATGCTGCTTATGATTAATACTGCTTATAAGATGGAGATATTGTATAAATTGTAATTATCTTTTATCTTCAGTATATATATAAGGACAGTTTAACTATGATGAATTGTTTAGGAATCTCATGGCTGGAATACTTTGTCAAGATTATAGGCTTTGCAACATTAATACTAGTAGAAGCACTATCCTTGTTAGCAGTAGTATTGGTTGCAGCAGCACTATTTCTGTTAGCAGTACTATCTGGGATAGCAGTACTAATAGGTTTCTTTACAATTGGAACCCAAACTTGAACAAAGTTGTTTGCTTTCTTTGTCTTTAAATTACTCCTTGGCTTATTTGGAGCATTTTTCTTTGTATTAGCAAACTTGTTCTGAGCATGAGACTTTAAAGGTGCTCTTTTCTCAACCAATTGATTCCTTCTTTTATTCCTATAACCAAAAGAGTTTTGTGGTTTTCTTTGAAAAGTGACTCTTTGGTTGATAGGGTTGAAATAACAGTGTTTGGCAAGATGATTCAATTTGCCACAGATAAAACAAGGTTTTGGTCTATTGATTTTACTCAAATCAACCCCTTGTTTTTGTGCCCACTGATTATTCCAGTTTCTCTGATTTCCCCTTGGTTTATCATGTTTTTGGGGCTCAGATTTATTGCAAGAACACTGTTTGCAAGGGACAGGATTCACAACTGTGGTTTGCTTATAATGGACCTTCTCAGACTTTTCCTCAGTCTTCTCTATGTCCTTAGATTTGACCCAAGTCTTTCCACATCCCTCATTGGTGATAATGTGATTTTCTAGAGGAATCTCACCACTCCCAGTGTTCTCCTTACTCTTTTCACTAGAGTTCTCTTCTTCAGAGTCTGTTTCAACCACCACTTTGTCTAAAGGATCTACCTTAGTGGCTCCAACAGGCAATTCCTTCCTATCCTTGGTCTCTAGTAAGTTTGATATAGGAGGAATGTAATTGTTGTTGTATGGTGGTGGTGTGGTGTTATAGCCTATTCCTCTTCTAAGTTTGTCATGGATTTGAGTTTGGAGCAAAGAGTCCATTGCTTTAGAAGCATTGGAAAATTTCTCAATATCCAGCTTGGCTTTCTCAAACTCACTCTTTATCTTCTCATTCTCCTCTTTAGACTTTTTCAGCTGAAGTTCTAGGTCATTCTTCTCCCACTTCCAGTAATTTGTATCATAAGAATGTTGAAGTTCATTGGCTTGGAAAACTTTGATCTGTTCCTCAAAACTCTCAACAATTCTTACATAGTCTTTTATATCTCTCTCTAATCTTTTAAGGTCATCACTCATTGTCTGGTTGTGATCCCTGTACCTTTTAACAGTTTCCATACAAGTTTTAGAGCAAAGATTAGACATTACCTCTGTGGGGATTTCTGTGCTTGAAGAATTTGAAACTTTAGCCATTGATGATTTCTGATTTCAAGGAAGAATGATGATTGCAGGTTTCTGAGAATACTTGCTTTGATACCACTTGTCAGGATCGAATTCTCAACAAGAATTAATTCTCAGAAACAATATCAAAGAAGTTTGCGGAATAACACTTTGATATTTAATGAAACAGTAAATCAACACAGAAAATATGAAGAACAAACAGTAAACTTGTATTGAATGCTTTGAAGTTACAAGATTACACACTCAACCTCAATATTGATGAACAGACTCACCAATACGAATTCTACTTCTCTAGAATTAGGATCTATGCCTTGAGGTTGATTTCTCTCTATCACTGCGAATGAATGATTATCAAAAGTTAAGTTATCTATCTATTCTATACATTCTATACATATACTAATCAAAAGATAATTACAATAATTAAACAAATCTTCAGTATATCTTCCATGTATATCTCTAAGCTTCCATAATCTTCAGATTATCTAGCTGTCATTCTTTCCATCTGAATCTCTTAAGAAGCACTAATCATGCCCAGCAGCATTAATTTCTTCTAGCAGCATTAACTACTAAGCAGCACTAACTACTAGCAGTACTAACTAGCTAAGCAGTACTAACTTTGTTCAAGCAGCACTAACTTTGACTAGAAGTATTAATTACTAGCAGTAGTAATACTCAGCAGTATTAACCTTAAAGTCTTCTAGCAGTATTAACTCTGAACTAGCAGCATTAACCACACTTGATAAATTCTTCAGTTCCCAACAATAAATGATCTCACCAACCAAAACCCTAGAAATTAAGTGAGGTATGTGTTGAAGACCCAAAAACCACCCCAATGAAGAATTCTCCCGTTTTTTCCCAAATGAAATGTGATAAAATGAACTAAATTCGGCCAAGGATTCATTTAAGTCAAAAATCCCGACGGCGATAGTGCCCCGCGATAGTGCCATGGCACTATCGCGTCTTACAATCGCAAGCAACCCATAGGCCACGGTACATCTCCCGCGAGAGTGACCTGCGATAGTGACACTGTCACTATCCTGCGGGCACAGTCGCGCTACACCTCGACCCCGCGATACATCCGCCGCGATAGTGACCTGCGATAGCCCAAAATGTAACACCCTGATTTTGGGGTTGGGTGAAAAGTTGACCGTTACCCAAAGTTCAGGGGGGTTAAATGTAACTTGGGTTATATATATACAAATCAAGTTAGATATTTTGAGATTTATCACAAATATTAGTTCTTGGTTTTGAGAGAGAGAGAAGAAGCAGGAGAAAAAGTGATCAACTGATTCGGACAAATCAAGGTACGAATCTAGCTTAATGCTTTGATTTAAATGTTTCTAGCCGTGTAGAATCTCGTTCTTAAGGTTTTTAACCGTTCCATTTCGAGATTTAAGCATTTTCGATTTTGGATCTGGGTTCGCAGTATCTCCGGCGTGTTCTTGGTGAACAAGACGACCGGACATGCTAGGACCGGTATGTGTTCGACCGGGAGGGCATTCGACCGAGAGGTTGTGTTCGACCGGGAGGGCATTCGACCGAGAGGTTGTGTTCGACCAGGAGGGCATTCGACCGGAAGGTTGTGTTCGACCGGGAGGGCATTCGACCGAGAGGTTGTGCTCGACCGGGAGGTTGCACTCGATCGGTATACCCTTTGACCGGTAGTGTGCATCGACCGGTATGCCTTTCGACCGGAAGTGGTATTCGACCGGATTAGGTTATGCTCGTTGTTAGCTTCTATTATCTTTGAGTTTTAGTCAGGAAGTGGGAGGTTTATCTATGTTTCGACTTATCGATTCTTTCGGTGTCGTCATAGTTAGCATTCGTTAGGAAGAAGAAATCTGAGGTGAGTTCCTACTATCATTTACAAACTTTATTCATGTCAAAGCTTATATTTTTGAAATCCAAAGTATTCCTACGGTATGATTTCATGTTCTCTACTTTTGACATAACTTGAGTTTTGAGGAATTTTGGGGTTTCTGGTCAGTTTCGACTAAAATGATGGGTTCCATCTTATTTGAAGTAAATGGATGTTTTACCTGCACTTTTATGTAGGTTACTTGAAGGTAACATTTGTAAATTATAGAACTACATGCACATTGATTTGTGAGGTTCTAAATGTAAAGTGAATTGTAGAACTACATGCACATTGATTTGTGAGGTTCTAAATGTAAAGTGAAATATAGAACTACATGCACATTGATTTGTGAGGTTCTGAAGGGAAGGTAAATTATAGAACTACATGCACATTGATTTGTGAGGTTCTGGAATAAATGTTATGATCTCGTATTAATGAATTTCATTTTTATCAGCTGTTAGCTTGGAAATGCTTATTTGGAAAGTTCCCCTTTGAGATACAAATGTTTACATCTCTTGAAAATTTATAAACTGTGTGTTCTCACTAGGCTTTAAGCCTAACACTTTCTCTAATGGTGTGTATAACAGGTTTCCCTTAGCGGTGGGTTGTCGGGATTTTGAGACACGGGTATGGTCTCGAGGCATTTTGAGATGACTAGTATTGTACCTGGGCATTTGTTAAGTCCCATTCTTTTGATGAATTTTGGATTGTCAACAGATGTAATCTTGGTAGAAGTGTCTAGATTAGTTTGTTGATGAATCCCTTTTATGTACAGGTTTTGTAAAGTCTTAATGGACTAATCCCCTTTATGGGAGGTTTAAATCAATACGATCGTCATGTTGCCAGGTTTTCCAGGTTTTAATTTACTCTGATTTTTAGAGTGTTACAAGTTGGTATCAGAGCTCTAGTTTAAGCGAACTAGGCATGAATGTAAGATGTCTAGACTTAGACTGAGTATGTTAAGAATTGATCCGCGAGATTTGGGTAGAGCTTCTAAGTTGGTTTAGTCTTAGAGTCGACGGAAAGTACGTTTATCAGGCGTTGTAGTGGTGGTGACAAGAACCGTTATGTGTTATATGTTCATAATTTCACTTAGCTAATGTTATTATGAGGATATTGTACGTAAGAGTGCTTGATTTGCTGTTAATATGACAATTGGTAATGTGGTAGTACGTTTTCCTTCATGTTATCCTATCTCTCTCTTATCTCTTCCTCTGCTCGGTGTAGCAGTTCGGTATGGTAGGTACGCGCGGAAGACCGCGTATGCGTGTTGATGGTCTAGAAGCGACAGCCTCTACAGCGGGTCAGCCGGAAGGAGTTGAGGTTGTTGTACGACCACCTGTTCAGCAAAGGCTAGGTGGGGGGCCAGAGGTCATTCCGCGAGTAGACCTGGCTTCGTCCCACCCAGTCATCGGGGATGCTAATCCCCAGTCCGAGTTGTTGGCCAGCGTGATGTTGGCAATGAGGGAAGAGATGGCAAAGCAACAAGAGTTTCTGCTGAAAGTAATGGAGGACCGCGATGTGAACAATCGGAGAAGTGAGACGGTTGTAGAGAACGTTGTAGCGGGTTCTGGAGGCACTGATACAGGGGTCAGGGCTGAGGAACGCAGGATTGTTGGTGCTCCGGGAAATAGTAAAAGTTGTTCCTACAAGTCCTTTCTGGGTTGCGGACCGCCAGAGTTCTTTGGTTCTGATGACCCGGCTGTGTGTGTGAGATGGATCCGAGCGGTTGAGCAAGCTTTTGGCTCTTCCGAATGCGGAGACGATCAGAGAGTGCGGTTCGGTACCCAGCTGCTGAGGGATACTGCACTCATTTGGTGGAATGTCATCCAGTCCACCCTATCTCCTGTAGTGTTGGCTCAGTTGTCTTGGGCCGAGTTCAAGAAAAAGTTGTTAGAAGAGTTTTGCAATGAAAGGACCATGGACCGAATTGAGAAAGAATTTCGGTCCCTGGTAAAGGGAAGTCTGACGGTGAGGGAGTATACCTGTCAGTTTATGGAAAAGCTTGGTCTGGTGGGGCACGTTGCCCCAACAGAGAAGGATAAAATGAAGGCCTACCTCAATGGTGTACCAGCGGACATGCAATCTATGGTCCACAATTCTAAAGCTTCCAACCTCTGCGGGATGGTTGAGGAAGCTCAGTACATGGAAGAGATGTTCGCAAGGAACAAAGCCGAGAAAGCTGTGGTGGTGCCTGACAAGAGGAAGTGGGAGAACAGCTTTGTACCTCCCAAAAGAACTCGACCTTTTGTCGGAAACCACAGCTCCAACAGTTATCAAGAAGCTAGATGGTGTCCGAAGTGTCGGACCAAGCACCACGGTAATTGTAGCACCACTCCTCAACCCTGCAGCAAGTGTGGGAAGTCTGATCACGTCACCCGTGATTGTTTGATCAGAGGGCTTATCTGCTTCGAGTGCAAGGCGCCGGGGCACATGAGGAGAAATTGCCCGAAGCTTGTGTTGGGTAGCGTGGCGGTTAAGAAGGAGAACCCTCCTAGGGCTTCGGGTCAAGCTTTTCAGATGACGGTTGATGAGGCCAAGGCATCCGCTGATGTTGTATCGGGTACATTTCTTATTAACTCTGTACATGCTCGTATTTTATTCGATACGGGTGCCAGTTTCTCTTTCGTATCTGAATTGTTCCATCAGAAGATTTCTATGCCCACTACTAGTCTTGAGGATGCATTAGTGGTAGAAATAGGCGATGGTAGTCAAGTTCTGATCCACGATGTTCTGAAGCAGTGTACTCTTAGTATTGAAGGGAGAGAATTCCCAATCGATCTACTGCCGATGTTAATCGGGGGTTTTGATGTTGTGGTCGGCATGGATTGGTTGTCAAACAATCATGCCGAGATCGTATGTTCCAAGAAGATGATTCGACTTCCCAACCCCTCTAGCGAAGTCATTGTCATCTATGGTGAAAAGAGTAAAGGTGAAGTGGCAATAATCACAATGGCAAAGGCACGCAAGTGTTTAGTAAAAGGATGTTCGTCTTTCCTAGCCTATGTGATCGATGCCAAGTTAGAGAAATCAAAGCTGGAAGATGTGAGGATCGTGCGTGAGTTTCCAGATGTCTTTCCGGACGACTTGCCCGGGTTACCACCCGATCGTCAGGTAGAGTTTCGGATTGATCTTGTGCCTGGAGCAGCACCAATTTCTAAAGCTCCTTAACGTTTAGCGCCATCGGAGATGCAAGAGATGGTGGCACAGCTCCAAGAGCTATTGGAGAAACGCTTTATAAGACCGAGTTCGTCACCTTGGGGAGCTCCGGTCTTATTTGTCAAAAAGAAGGATGGCACAATGAGAATGTGCATTGACTATCGTGAGTTGAACAAAGCTACAGTAAAGAATACAGTAAAGAACAGGTATCCGCTTCCGAGAATAAACGACTTGTTCGATCAACTTCAAGGAGCGGGTTGTTTTTACAAAATCGACTTACGATCGGGTTATCACCAAGTGAAGGTAAGAGAAGAAGATGTTCCAAAGACAGCTTTCAGAACGCGTTACGGCCATTACGAGTTTCTTGTAATGCCTTTTGGTCTAACGAATGCACCAGCAGTGTTTATGGACTTGATGAATAGAGTGTGTTGACCATTCCTCGACAAGTCGGTCATTGTATTCATTGATGACATACTCGTGTACTCCAAGAGTGAGTCAGAGCACGAGCAGCACTTGCGTGAAGTTCTGGAAGTGTTGAGAAATGAAAGGTTGTACGCCAAGTTTTCCAAGTGCGACTTTTGGCTTAAAGAAGTACAATTTCTGGGTCACGTAGTCACTCGGGACGGAGTGAAAGTAGACCCCTCCAAGATTGAAGCTATGATGAATTGGGAGCCTCCTAAGAGTCCGTCCTAGATCCGAAGTTTCTTGGGTCTGGCAGGATACTACAGGAGATTTATCCAAGACTTTTCAAAGATCGCTTCTTCCTTGACAGTTCTGACTCGGAAGAATGTGAAGTTTGAATGGACCGAAACACAAGAGAAGGCGTTCCGGATCCTTCAAAAGAAGTTGTGTGAAGCTCCGATCTTGACGTTACCTGAAGGGTCGGAAGATTTCGTGGTTTACAGCGACGCTTCAAAGATGGGACTGGGTTGTGTGTTGATGCAACGAGGCAAGGTGATCGCTTATGCCTCGAGGCAGCTTAAAATACACGAGCAGAATTATCCAACTCATGATCTGGAGTTAGCGGCGGTGGTGTTCGCTTTGAAGCTTTGGCGACATTACCTCCACGGCACGAAATGCACTCTTTACACGGATTACAAGAGCCTGAAGTATGTCTTTGATCAGAAAGAGATGAATATGAGGCAAAGGCGGTGGCTCGAGTTGCTTAAAGATTACGACTGTGAATTGCTTTACCATCCCGGTAAGGTGAACATGGTGGCCGATGCGTTAAGTCGAAAGGACTATAGCGGGAGTATTCGGACTACCCATTCGAGAATCGAGCTAGTGTCTAGTCTTGTTGAGAAGATCAAGACATCGCAGGTGGAAGCACTGTTAGAAGAGAATCTCAAAGAGGAAGTCATGACAAAACAACGTTTGCTCTTAACGGAAGATAGCCGTGGAGTGAAACTGTTCAGCGGTCGTGTGTGGGTGCCCAAGATTGGGGGTAACCGTGAGTTGTTGCTTGAAGATGCACACAAGTCCAAGTATTCCATTCATCCGGGAAGTACAAAGATGTACAGGGACTTGAAGTTTCACTATTGGTGGCCGGTAATGAAGCTTGATGTGGCACGTTATGTTGAGCGTTGTGTGACGTGTTCGCAAGTTAAGGCCGAACATCAACGACTGTATGGTAGTCTTCAGTCTTTAGAGATTCCTGAATGGAAGTGGGAGCATATCACCATGGACTTCGTGACGAAGTTGCCTAAAACTCTTCGAGGTCACGATACCATTTGGGTGATAGTTGATAGATTGACAAAGAGCGCTCACTTTTTTCCTATGCACGAGACTTTACCGATGGATAAGTTGGCGAAGATTTATATCGATGAGGTGGTCTCGAGGCATGGAATACCATTGTCGACCATGTCGGATCGCGACAGTTGGTTCACTTCGAACTTCTGGGATGGGTTTCAGAAAGAGCTTGGTACTCGAGTGAAGTTGAGTACGGCCTACCATCCGCAAACCGACGGGCAGAGCGAGCAAACGATCCAAACCTTGGAAGACATATTGAGGTCTTGTGTCATCGATTTCGGGGGTAGTTGGGACTCTCACCTGCCTTTGGTGGAGTTTGCTTACAACAATAGCTACCACTCGAGTATTGGAATGGCACCTTTTGAGGCATTGTATGGGCGAAAGTGTCGGACTCCCGTGTGCTGGCTTGAAGCGGGATAGAAGCAGTTTGTCGGACCTGAAATTGTACAAGAGACTGCCGATAAGGTTAAGTGCATTCGAGAAAGAATGAAAGCGGCTCAGGATCGTCAGAAGATCTATGCCGATAAGAAGAGGCGACCGATGGAATTCCAAGTAGGCGATCGCGTTATGCTTAAGGTGTCGCCGTGAAAGGGCATTATACGGTTCGGAAAACGTGGGAAGCTGAGTCCCCGTTTCCTCGGACCTTTCAAAGTGCTTAAGCGGGTGGGTTTGCAAGCCTACCAGTTGGAACTACCACCGGAGTTGAGCAGAATACACAACACGTTTCATGTTTGCTACCTCCGAAAATGTTTGGCGGTGGAAGACAGCGTCATTCCCCTTTCTGAGTTAAGGGTAGACGAAGGTAACCGTTGTGTGGAAGAACCCGACGCCATCTTAGAGAGAAAGTCTAAGAAGTTGCGTCACAAAGAAGTCACTTTGGTCAAGGTGCAGTGGAAGCATCACCGGGGAGCAAATGTGACTTGGGAAGCGGAAGAGGATATGAAGCGTAGATATCCTAATCTTTTTGTATAGTTGGATTTCGGGGACGAAATCATTCCCAAGTTGGGGAGGATTGTAACACCCTGAATTTGGGGTTGGGTGAAAAGTTGACCGTTACCCAAAGTTCAGGGGGGTTAATTGTAACTTGGGTTATATATATACAAATCAAGTTATATATTTTGAGATTTATCACAAATATCAGTTCTTGGTTTTGAGAGAGAGAGAAGAAGCAGGAGAAAAAGTGATCAACTGATTCGGACAAATCAAGGTACGAATCTAGCTTAATGCTTTGATCTGAATGTTTCTAGCCGTGTAGAATCTCGTTGTTCAGGTTTTTAACCGTTCAATTTCAAGATTTAAGCATTTTCAAATTTGGATCTGGGTTCGCAGTATCTCCGGCGTGTTCTTGGTGAACAAGACGACCGGACATGCTAGGACCGGTATGTGTTCGACCGGGAGGGTATTCTACCGAGAGGTTGTGTTCGACCGGGAGGGCATTCGACCGGAAGGTTATGTTCGACCGGGAGGGCATTCGACCTGAGAGGTTGTGTTCGACCGGGAGGGCATTCGACCGGAAGGTTGTGTTCGACCAGGAGGGCATTCGACCGAGAGGTTGTGCTCGACCGGGAGGTTGCACTCGACCGGTATACCCTTCGACCGGTAGTGTGCATCGACCGGTATGCCTTTCGACCGGAAGTGGTATTCGATCGGATTAGGTTCTGCTCGTTGTTAGCTTCTGTTATCTTTGAGTTATAGTCAGGAAGTGGGAGGTTTATCTATGTTTCGACTTATCGATTCTTTCGATGTTGTCATAGGTAGCATTCGTTAGGAAGAAGAAATCTGAGGTGAGTTCCTACTATCATTTACAAACTTTATTCATGTCAAAGCTTATATTTTTGAAATCCAAAGTATTCCTACGGTATGATTTCATATTCTCTACTTTTGACATAACTTGAGTTTTGAGGAATTTTGGGGTTTCTGGTCAGTTTCGACTAAAATGATGGGTTCCATCTTATTTGAAGTAAACGGATGTTTTACCTGCACTTTTATGTAGGTTACTTGAAGGTAACATTTGTAAATTATAGAACTACATGCACATTGATTTGTGAGGTTCTAAATGTAAAGTGAATTGTAGAACTACATGCACATTGATTTGTGAGGTTCTAAATGTAAAGTGAAATATAGAACTACATGCACATTGATTTGTGAGGTTCTGAAGGGAAGGTAAATTATAGAACTACATGCACATTGATTTGTGAGGTTCTGGAATAAATGTTATGATCTCGTATTAATGAATTTCATTTTTATCAGTTGTTAGCTTGGAAATGCTTATTTGGAAAGTTACCCTTTGAGATACAAATGTTTACATCTCTTGAAAATTTATAAACTGTGTGTTCTTACTAGGCTTTAAGCCTAACACTTTCTTTAATGGTGTGTATAACAGGTTTCCCTTAGCGGTGGGTTGTCGGGGTTTTGAGAGACGGGTTTGGTCTCGAGGCATTTTGAGATGACTAGTATTGTACCTGGGCATTTGTTAAGTCCCATTCTTTTGATGAATTTTGGATTGTCAACAGATGTAATCTTGGTAGAAGTGTCTAGATTAGTTTGTTGATGAATCCCTTTTATGTACAGGTTTTGTAAAGTCTTAATGGACTGATCCCCTTTATGGGAGGTTTAAATCAATACGATCGTCATGTTGCCAGGTTTTCCAGGTTTTAATTTACTCTGATTTTTAGAGTGTTACACAAAATTTCAGTTTAAAACGATAACGAGCGCGAGGTTTAGACAATTAAGATATTTAAGTAGCTCATAAAATATTACAACATTATAATAATGATCATGTGCATATAAAAGGCCTCATATTCTCAATTAATCACAATTTATGAAGTAAGGGAAATAAATACTTACCTTATAAATTTTCGGGTGTTACAAATAACAAAGACACAAGTTTCAAAGACAGATTATCATGTTGAGGGGGAGTTAGCAAAAGTTGAGGGGGAGCAATATGTTCTTACTTTTCTTAACTCTGAGGTTGAAAAGCCATGGATTTCAAGATTGCATTGGTTCTTCTATCTTTTAGCAAGTGGTGTCTGCTACAAGTTGATTCCTCCCTTGAGCATATTGGTTCTACAAGTTCTTATGTTGAAAGTCAATTCAACTCGTGATTCGATGACAGATTCTTTGCTTTTAAACTGAAGATGCACTGTGGAATGTCACGTAACTCACACATTATCTTTCTTGTATGCTGATCCGATGTGTTGAGTTTTTTACAGTTGAAAGTTGCTCGAGGCCATTGTACTTTGAATCTGGTTAAAAAATTGAATCTATGAAGACCAAGAGCTTTATTCAAGGGGGAGCTCAGAAAGACATGAAGACAAGCAACACCAAAGTTTTTCAGAGATTCAAGAGGAAGAGAAGATCAAGTTCTGAAGATTTCAAAGAGATTTCAAAGAGATAAATCCTTTATACAACTTTAGGGGGGAGATTGTTAGGACTAAAAGTCCTAGTGCGTGGAAAGTTATATAAAGTATTTTATTTATTTGTTTATTAAAAGCGTTGTAAAATCCTTTATATTTAATATTAGGCTTTGTTTGTTATTTGGGCCTTTGTTTGGTTTGTTGGGCCTTGGGCCTGTAGGGTTTTAGGCCTGAGTATTTAAAGTTTGTTTTCTAATCATTAGAAGCGTTAGATTAAGAGAAACTATATTGTGTGCTTATCAGGTCTAGAGAGAGGGTTTGCTTTTCAATCATATGTTTGTAACTTTCTCAATCATTCAATACAGTTAATCGTTCAATTATTCATTGTTACTTGAGCAATTTGGGATTCACAGCAGCCATTAGAAATCTGCAAATTCACCAAATGGATGTGAAAACTACTTTTCTAAAGGGAGATTTAGAAGAAGAAATCTATATGGAGCAGCCTGAGGGATTCGTTGCCCCGAGACAAGAGAACAAGGTTTGTAAACTTATTAAGTCCTTGTATGGACTAAATCAAGCTCCAAAACAATGACATCAAAAGTTTGATCAAGCCATGTTAGAAAGCGGTTTTAAGATAAATGAGTGTGATAAATGTGTTTACATGAAAGACACCACTCATGGCTAGGTCATCTTGTGTTTATATGTTGATCATATGCTTATCATTGGCAGTGATGACAAAATGATAAAGTCCACAAAGGATATGTTGAAATCCAAGTTTGACATGAAAGACATGGGTTTAGCGGATGTGATTCTTGGGGTCAAGATCACAAGAACCCATAATGGTATGGTGTTAAATCAGACACATTACACGTGAGTATGTAATGCATTATGAAAGATATCCAATTGTGATCGAAGGATATAGCGATACAAATTGGATATCTGATATAAAGGATTCCAGGTCGATAAGTGGATATGTGTTTACACTTGGAGGCGCAGCTATATCTTGAAAATCGTCCAAGCAAACTGTTATAGCCAGATCCACGATGGAATCTGAATTTATTGCCTTGGATAAATGTGGTGAAGAGGCAGAATGGCTACGTCAGTTCATGGAAGATATTCCCAGATGGCCTAAGCCGGTAACGGCCATATGTATACATTGTGATATCCAATCGGCAATTGGTAGAGCTCAAAGTACAATGTATAATGGAAAATCTAGACATATTAGACGTAGACATAATACGATTCGATAATTACTCTCTACTGGAGTTATCTCGATTGACTATGTGAAGTCAAAGGATAACATTGCAGATCCGCTTACGAAAGGCCTAAGTAGAGATTTGGTTTATAAGTCGTCGAAAGGAATGAGACTAAAGCCCTTGAATGAGTAATTCATGCAAAGGAAACCTTACCCAGAAGACTGGGGATCCCAAGATCTGGGTTCAAAAGGATAACCTAGTTGTATGAATAAGGGCGGTCATTGTGGGGAGTTAATAAACCTCCTCGTCCAATTCTGGAATAAGTGACAGTGAGGCTAAGTGTATGGCTTTTAATGATTATTGAAGATCACCTATGTGAGAGAGAAGTGGGGTCGCTTCGAAGGGAATTTTGGGGGCTCAATTCCTGATAGCTCTCGCTGAACCAGGCTAGTGTTCATGACCATAACGAACACGACTATGAGGATATGACGTTGTTAGGAATTTTTCTGTGTGCAATGTATTGTCGTCTACATAAATGGAAGTTCAGTTCAAGGACATTGAGTCTACTGACGGCTAGGAGACTAAGTGTGTTGCACAAGGGATGGTTCAAAGGGTAACACCTACCTATCCTATGCAGGATTCAACCATGTGAAACTTCATAGGAAATCTTTGTATGCTAAGATCGATCTCCATTCATGTGGGGGATTGTTGGAAAATTTAGTAAAATATGTGATTTTACTAACTTTGGACACATTTAAATACATGTATATGTATTGTATATATCTAACTCTTCGCGGGGTTGTGTTCTCTTATATGAGAGCTTCTAAACGATATATTATGTGTCCAAAACGGAATATGTGTGAATGAGATATCGATGCTCAAAGTTGGGTGTTTGGAATGAATTTGGTGGAAACCAAGTGGGTATGGGAATGTGTCCCACATAGGAAGGAGGAGTAAACATTTTGTGGTTTATAACCATGAATGTGGGAGGGCCATACAAGCTCCTTGATTGGTTTTACTCCAACACCAACCCGTACGCAGGGGGTGCCGATTGAGATATTCGTAAGCTAAAATCGACAAACTTGTGCATGGGTGTGACCTGCGGACACGAATGCAGCTTCAAAATCGTGTGCTCACGCAACTTGGTTTTTGCAAAAAAATTTGTTCTGAAACAGTGCACCGGACGGGTTAGGCCATGGGTTAACTCGCACGGTTACCCGCGTCGTGCACTGGAGTATGGACAAAAAACAGTGCATCGGGTGGGTTAGTCCACGGGTTAACTCACACAGTTACCCGCATCGTGCACTGGAATGTGGCAGAGAAACAGTACACCAGGCGGGTTGTGCTACGGGTTTACCCGCGCCACGTACTGTCGTTTTTCGTCTGTAACTCCCAAATCAAATATATTGAAAATTAATTAATATGTTTATTACCAATTAATACGAATTAATCTTGTCGGTTTTTAGAGATTAATTCATTTATTATTGGTTAATTGCATACTAATGATGTCGGTTTCGATTTTCAATATAAAAGGGAGGGATTAGTTGCATTCCATAGACACGACGAAACACACAATTCTCTGAAATCTCTCCCGCATACGTTTCTTTCCGGTGATTTTTCAGGCAAATGGCCATCTCCGACAGTACTTCTGCTTACACTGTTGTACCCTGGGAACAGACGGCGAATCTGTTTAAGGGAATCGTGTTACACACGAGCCTCAACGTCGTTTAATTCGTTTATGTTAATCCTCAGTTGATTCCTTCTAATTTCTTTGTATTCGAATTATTATTAATCATTCGTTGATTTTGTATAGTTAATTACATACGTTGTAATATTATATGTATTATTAAAATACATATAGAGAAACTAACAGTTTTTCGAGGCATGTGGGGTTTTATAGGCGTTTTATAAAAGATTTTTCAAAAATAACAAAACCCCTTTGCAACTTATTGCATGTCGATCAAACTTTCGACTTTACTTCTGAATGTAGAAAAGCTTTTGAAACAATCAAAGCTGACCTTGTCTCGGCACCCATATTTATAGCACCGTATTGGACATTACCTTTTGAGGTAATGTGCGATGCTAGTGATTGGGCCGTGGGTGTTGTTTTGGGACAAAGACGGGGAAAAAATTTCCACCCCATTTACTACGCAAGTAAAACTCTCATTGAAGCTCAAATAAATTACACCACAACTGAGAAGGAGTTGCTTGTTGTAGTATTTGCATTTGACTGTTTTCGATCCTGTTTGATTGGCACAAAAGTCATTGTTCACACCGATCACTTCGCTATTAAGTATCTCTTTAACAAAACCGACGCAAAGCCATGACTTATTCGGTGGGTCCTTCTTCTACAAGAATTCGACATAGAGATAATTGATTGAAAATGAGTTGACAATCAGGTTGCCGACCATCTTTCTAGGATTGAAAATGAAGTGTCAGGTGGTGGAAAACATGAGATAAAAGAAGTTTTTCGGATGAATACATCTTGTCCATTCAGCATCATTTTGACAAAGATGTCCCATGGTACGCTGATATCGCAAACTATCTTGCTAGCGGAATCAGGCCGTATCATATGCGAGGACAACAATTCAAAAAATTCAGTCATGACTGTAAGCAATACTTTTGGGACGATCCATTTTTATACAAATTAGGTGCAGACCAAGTTTTGCGAAAATGCGTCCCAAATTTAGAGATGAAAAATATTTTGAATGATTGTCATGCCTCACCCTACGGTGGCCATTTCGGTGGACAACGTACAACGGAAAATATCCTGAAAAGCGGATTCTTTTGGCCCACATTATTCAAGGATTCTTTTGAGTTTGTCAAAAGTTGTAACCAATGCCAGCGGACGGGGAATTTGTCCCAACGTAATGAAATGTCCCTAAAAAATATTTTGGAAGTTGAACTTTTTGATGTATGGGGCATCAATTTCATGGGACCATTTCCAATGTCTTTTAATAATCAGTACATTTTGGTTGCGGTTGACTACGTCTCCAAATGGGTAGAAGCCATAGTGTATCCTCGAAACGATGCTAAAACAGGGATTAACTTTCTTCATAAAAATATTTTTGTCCGATTTGGCACACCTATAGCTTTAATTAGCGATGAAGGAACACATTTCGTAAACAAAATGTTAAGCACTGTTCTTGGCAAATATAATATCCAACATAAGGTGTCCACGACATACCATCCATAAACTAATTGAGAGTCCGTGATCGTTACCAGATAATCAAAACAACAAACATTAGAAGATAAACCAACCTGTTTCAATAACAAACGATGATTACACGGTTGTTTTCTTTGAGTTTGAGCTCTGTTTGTTTTCTCTCTTTTACACTGTCTAGTATGTGTTGTGTGTATATTATGATCAGTGTAATCGATAGATAGAGAGAAAGATAATAACTTAAAAAGATATTATCAAAACTTAATAAAAAACTAATATTAAACTAAAACATAATATCTAAATAATAAATATCTAGATATTATAACTTTGACTATTATTACAATTTCACCCCTAGACTATGGTTGAGAGTAACTTTCAGCATTAACTTCAGATTGCGATCTTCGTATTGGATGATCTTGAATCCAATGAGACTGTGTCTTAACAATCTCCCCCTTTGGATCAAGATCATTACGAAAATGATTTTAGCAATTCAGTCTTCTTGTTCAGCTCAGAAGATGCAATCTCTTTCTCTAGCTCAGAATGCTTTAGCAAAGTATCTTCAAAGAAAATTTATCTGAAATCAGCATGTCTTCAGAATACTTTGATCTCGCAGTTCTTGGTTAGATTTTCTTGTAATGAACATTTCTTCAAACTTTATATTCTCCCCCTTTTTGATGGAAAGTGCAACGACTTCATCAAAACTTTGAGTAAGAAATGTCAACCACTTGGAGTCTCTGATCCGTCAATTCAATAGTTATTCATCCTGATCTTTGCAAATCTAGACAAAATAATCATGTAACACCTGAATCAACTAATGAATCAGTAGAATGTCTGTCAGTAACACTAAGTCACTGTGTGTAACAAATACACATTGGAAAGGAGTTGTTTGATGTTGACTCCCCCAGGGCTTCCATTTAATCATCGAAACACCACAAAGGTTATTTCTATAAACGTTATGACAAAGAAACAAATTCCTTGTGTGTTCGTGCTTGTGTTGAAAGAATTAAGCACAGATGATTGCTTATTGGGTCAAAATTGTGTAAACCACTGAGACAACAGTAAGTTAAACACAGACTCAATGTGCATGATTGAAGTGCGAAGGTGGGGCAGACTTCCTTCTTTTCAATATCCAGATTTTCCGAATGAAAATCAGATAGCAAATGTGTTGCTTCCCCTTTGAAAATGTGAAACACTTTCTTGTTAAGAAGAAAATGAGTAGATAGTGAGGTTTGATCAAGAGTTGGCATGGGCTAGTTGCCTGTTTCAATAATGATCACCAAAGAATTGTGAATCACTAGAATGGTGGCTACCCGACTCAGAAAAAGTTGGTGCAGAGTTGTGATATTCTTTTAACTCTGTTCTCACGCGCTCTTTCTTTTAAACTTTTTGCTTTCTCTAATCACACTCATTTCTTTTCGCTTTCTCACACTCAATCACTAAGGATTAACTTCTTGGGTAGAAATCACTGGTTAAGGTGATTCCATAGAAGTTGTGTTAAGTCCTAGCACAATGAAATTCTTGTTTTCCTATGATGCACGTGATGCTCAGAATGGTTTAACTATTTCAGTTAAAGCACAAAATTGATCTAGAAAACATTTAAAATCACACTTCCATAATATAAAATCTGTTGAAAAAATCGGGAAGTGGTTTGAACATTAAAAACAATGTTTTCTATGATTGAAAGTTGTCCTTCTTTCAACCATATATGAGATTAAGATAAAGGATTATACCTTAACGTGTGATCTTTCATCTCATGAAGCTAAGCTTAAAGTCATAAAGATATGATCTTTTAAGCTTCTCTCAAACTTCTGCAAAAGTCTTAAGTCAAGTCAAAGTAAAATTTATTCACTTAAATTGAAAAGACAAAAAGCAGTAAAACTTTTAAAGTACGAGTTCTGATCAGCAATAATCAGAAGTCATCACCTTTTTACTCCCCCTGAAATTATGCATCAGTACATTATCAGTTGTAAAAGATATGCATAAAATTTCAGACAAATATGTATGTACTCCCCCTTGATGGTTGATTTCCTCATTCGAGTATCGGAGTACAATCTCTTTTTCAGCACGGAGTAAGGTCTTTTGATCATTGAAGTGTGAGTCCTAAACTGTTGTGTTTATAAGTCATTACTTCGTTGAAGTACGGGTTCTAAGCTGATTTACTTAGAAGCCATCTCTGACATTGATGTCCGAGTCTTGAGCTGATATACTCAAGAACCATTTTGACATTGATGTCCGGGTCTTGAGTTGTTGTACTCAAGAGCCTAATCTCTCCTACTCCCCCTAGACAGTAGGTACCTGCAACACAGAATCATCCATTTTCTTTGGTATCCATTTCCAATTGGATCCAACTGTGTTAGCAAGCGATTTTGGCACCCAGTGAAATTTGGGTCCGCTTTGCTTTTTAGAATCAAATAAAGAATTTGAATGATAAGAGGGAACATGATATGATCTAAACCAAATGTCAGAATCTTGACAAGAAGCATAATCATGTCTATCATAATTTGAAAACTTTCTAGCAGACAAAGATAACTGGAATAATTGCTGTTTTGAAAATTTCTTGCGAGAATCAACAAGTTTTGGTTTAGAAAAAGCAACATCCACAATTATATCATCTTTACTAGTAGTAATCTTATCACTACAAAAATTACCCTTATTAGCGAGGGAAAAATCCGTCGCTAATCCCTCGTTAAAGCTCGAATCCGTCGCTGATCCGTCGCTGATAGTCCGTCGTTCAAACACTCGTAGCTGATGCTATCAGCGACGGATTAGCGACGGACATCAGCGACGGATTAGCGAGGGACAAGTATCAGCGAGGGATTAGCGAGGGACTTGTATCAGCGAGAGAATAGCGAGGGATTAGTATCAGCGACGGATTAGCGAGGGCTTCTGTTAGCGAGGGATTAGCGAGGGACTTGTATCAACGAGGGATTAGCGAGGGAAACTACTAGCAACAGATTAACGAGGGTTCCTATTAGCGACGGATTTGCGACAAACCCACTAACTTAGCGACAGAAATCAGTCACTAATCCCTCACTAATACTTTTAGTAATTTTCAAAAAAATAATTAAAAATTTTCAAAAAATAATTAAATTTTTTATTCACGTATATATATATATATATATATATATATTATGTATATTACATTTACTCTCGTTAAACCACTGTATAATAGTCGTGAACAAGTAATATGCAATGGGATGCAGAACTTAATTGTAAACCAGTAATTAAAAATCAAAACAATTATTCTTAATTTAAAAACCACAATCTAATACATACATGAATCCAATAGAACCATACAAGAAAAGAAGTGTAAAACTACAATGATATATTTTTCCTTCATCAATTGATCTCCTAATTCTTCTGTTGTTGTAAAACATCGGTACTGCACAACGGCCATAACATAAAGTGCCCATATGGTGTGCTCATACACTCTTGTTAGTTTCTGCATCAAACAAGTAACATATCAATCACCCTTTTCAACTATCTTTTGCAATGAAGAAGTTCGCTTATATCGGGTAAGCATTAAGTAAACAGCCCCTAAACCTATATTTTACCCTCTATACAAATGCAACATTTATATATGCATAATTAATATCTCAATGTAAACATGAACCATTTGTACCTTGGCTCAAATTCGTGAACTTCATAGCTCACCCCCAAATACATCTGTCCATTGCATTTTCCTTCTTTTTTTATCACCAACAGAAGCAACAACACTTGCTGGTCTCTTCAAGCTGCATTGTAAAGAACCTACATTTCTGCTATCAAGATCAGAGGCACCCATTTTGATGACCTTATCTGAATCAGAAAAACATTTAAGATCATGCAACAGTTGCTTGGTAGGGCCACTTTTACCGGTTCGTTATGACCGGTTCAACCGGTTTTTTAATAGAACTGGTCGGTTCAATATGGGTCATAAAATGACATCAACCCGTTCGTAATTGACCCGGTCTCTTCACCGGTTCCCGGTTCAACCGGTTCGACCGGCCGAGTCGACCCGGTTTTTAAAACATTGCTTTTACATGAGATGGGCTCTAGAGTCCAACTCGGCAACACGACCGAAGCAAATGTAGCCGCGCACAACCACTAACATCAGTTCTACACTCATCTGGGCACAATATATGGACTTCTATATACCAATTTGAAACTCACAACCTGATTACTATTAGTAGGTTTTCTTGGAAAATATTAGACAAAAATTGGAGTAACATTTTAACCACAACTGCATAAGCATTCAAAACTCTACAGTAGCTTAAACTCAAGAAATATGCAATATAGCTACATAATACATATGATATAAGTTGGACCAATGACCAATCACATTGCCATATATATATATATATATCAATATTCAAATTAAAATTAAAATTAAAACGCACTATAAATGACTCTAAGTACCATGTATGTATTCGAAGGATTAATAAGTGACATGACATGCTTTGTCTCCAAATTCAATTTTGGCAATTATGCATCTATCTCTGCCAGATTCCATCTGCATTCAAAATGTTTGTATCAAGAAAGAACTACAAGAAAGTCAGTGTGTACTCAAGCTTACAACAAATCAAATAAATTTCTACAACCACACAAGAACCAAGTCAACCAACAGATATAACAGGATTACTTCAGGAGCAAGAACCATACCTTCTCAAAGAAGCTTTTTTCTCAGCTCAATCACGCCTGCCCTAGCAGAGATTCTATCAGAAGTGACTGACCATCAAAACATACATTCAACAGATCAATTCCAACTGCCAACAGAGGTGTGATAATAAGCTTGGTGAAAAAGAATATGAAGAAAATCCAACATGTGCCCCCTATGCATTTCTTTTCTCTCCTATTAGTGAACAAGATCTTGGGAAAATGATGCTCTATAAGAAAACTATGTCCTTGTACTGGTCCTGAAACACAATTAACTTGACTACGTTTAAGGGCATGTCGTGGAATTCGTAATTCAGGGATCATAATACAAAATGTCTTAAGAGTTGAAGGCCAAGTTACAGTGGTTGTTTTTATAATGCATAGAAAGTTCATCACTTACATTTTGGATCTAAGCACTCATCCAACAAGGCTGCAAGTATCATAGAATCTAATCCACGAGAAAAAAGCACAGCAACTGGAGAATTACCTGCAAGTCGGAAACCAGTTGAAGAACATAATAATAAGTATCAAGAATTACTCCTATCCACAACAACTTGCTTTACTAATATATCAAGTCAATAGCACATTCCCTAGGTTATTGTAGGTTGTGTATATAAGCCTTCAAAAAACTCAACAAATTGGCCAGAAAGATACTGCTTTACAAAATGAAAAAAAGGGTCTCCACAAAAACAGATTATACACACATTTAAACGAGAGATAGAGAAGAGCACATTGGAGTTTTTGAATAGATTAATAGAGTTGGAAAACCATTGAAGAGCATCCGAAATCCAAACCAGTGATGGAGATGGAGAACCAAATCAATCTTTGGTAGTCAGTTTCGAGTTTGGGGCATACAAAGAGTTGAATTCATCTGGATTCTCTCCATCATCTATCAAACAACAAATTCATTCAATCACGCATTCCAAAATTAGAACATATAAAACCAAATATAATAAAGACTTTTAATAAAATTAAGAAAAGCCTAATTTATTACTTTATAACTTCCATCGGAACCTGTATGTTACACTTCTCCGACAATTTTGTCATATTATCCATCTCCATAACAAGTGTGTTTCAGCAAAATACAAAATAAAATTAACAAAATGGAGAAGTTGACGATTTGGATATGGATTTACTTGATATAAACAGTCCCATATCAAAATATATATATATATATATATATATATATATATATATATATATATATATATAATCAGTTAGAGTCATTACCATGTTTGAGAACAACAACAGATGGTCGATCTTTGTTTGGGCGGAGACATGGGATGCGAGGGGAGGAGAAACACTCCGGTTAGATGGAGAGGCTAGGGAGGCGAGAGAGGCAACTATTTAGGGCTTCGTTAAGGTTTTATCTCAAAATTTCAGGAGATAACAAAGGAATTTTGGGGGGAAATAACAAGTGAGGAAATTTGGAGAAAATAATATGGGGGAAATCAAAATATGTATATATCTAACTAGATATATGTATTTATTGATATAAAATGTAAAAAGATTTAAATAGAAGGATATATTATTTTAAAAAATAAAATTTTTTAATTAATGTTTTAATTTAATGTATGTATTAAGTAGTTCGGTTTTTATTGAATTTCATATTACTATCCAATAAATAGACCGATGTAACTATGCAATTGATTTAAAAAAAGCATATAAAACCGATTAAAGACCAATAGAACCGGTTAAGACCCCAATAAAAACGATTAAAACATAATAGAACTCATTAAAGCCAAATAAAATCGATTAAAGACCAATAGAACTAGTCTATTAGGATTTTATTACCAAAACCAAAGCCACAGTACCAAACAAGAACCGAACCGGACCGGACCGTAAGCACCCTAGTCATATTTGACTCAGTGACGCTTAATGAATTTTCGCGGGCTTCATGGGACCCATTTAAAGCCTGATAGATCCATTAAAGCCCAATAGAACCATTTAAAGCCTAATAGAATCTATTAAAGTCCAGTAAAATTAATTAAATCCTAATAGAACCCTTTAAAGCCCAATAGAATCGATTAAAGTCTAGTATAATTAATTAAAGTCAAATAGATACATTAAGGCCCAATGAAACCCTTTAAAGCCCAATAGATCAATTAAGGCCAAATGAAACCCTTAAAGCCCAATAGAACCCTTTAAAGCCCGATAGATACATTAAGGCCCAATGAAACTCTTTAAAGCCCAATAGAACCATTTAAAGCCCAATAGAATTAACTAAATCCCAATAGAACCCTGTAAAGCCCGATAGATCCATTAAGGCCTAGTGAAACCTTTTAAAGCCCAATAGAACCCTTTAAACCCTGATAGATCCATTAAGGCCTAATAAACCCTTTAAAGCTTAATTGAACCCCTTAAAGCCCGATAGATTCATTAAGGCCCAATGAAACCCTTTAAATACCAATAGAACCCCTTAAAGCCCGATAGATCCATTAAGGCCCAATGAAACTCTTTAAAGCCCAATAGAACCATTTAAAGCCCAATAGAATTAACTAAATCCCAATAGAACCCTTTAAACCCTGATAGATCCATTAAGGCCTAATAAACCCTTTAAAGCTTAATTGAACCCCTTAAAGCCCGATAGATTCATTAAGGCCCAATGAAACCCTTTAAACACCAATAGAACCCCTTAAAGCCCGATATATCCATTAAGGCCCAATAAAACATTTTAAAGCCCAATAGAACCTTTTAAACCCCGATAGATTCATTAAGGCCCAATGAAACCCTTTAAAGTCAGTAGAACCCCTTAAAAGATCGATAGGTTCATTAAGGACCAATGAAACCCTTTAAAGCCCAACATAACCCTTTAAAGCCCGATAGATCCATTAAGGCTCATGAAACCCTTTAAAGCCCAATAGAACCCTTTAAAGCCCGATAGATTCATTAAGGCCTAATGAAACCTTTTAAAGCCCAATGGAACCCCTTAAAACTCGGTAGATTAAAAGCCCAATAGAACCCCTTAAACCCCTTAAAGCGCAATATAACCCTTTAAAGGCCGATAAAACCCATTAAGATCCATTATAGTCCAATAAAGCACTTTATGACGGTTTAAGATCCATCGTGGTTTAACAAACAACACATGTATACATACATATATATATATATACACATATAACACAGACCCACGGATATATAACATATACACGTACACATGCATACATATAACACATAAATATGAGAAAATAAGAAAAATAAAAAATTCGGTCGCTAATCCTTCACTAATTAACGACGGATTAGTGACGGATGCTAGGTGTCCCTCGCTAATCCCTCGCTAATTAGTGAAGGATTAGCGAGGGATTGACCATGAAACTAATCCCTCACTAATCCGTTGCTAATTAGCGAGGGATTAGTGACGGATTGGTTTCATGGTCAATCTCTCGTTAATCCGTCGCAAATTAGTGACGGATTAGCGAGGGATTGACCACTGTTAGAGCATAAATCTGTTAGATACAAGATCAAGAATACTGAAGGTCAAAGTTGAGAAAGTCAAAGCTGCTAAAGTCAAATCTCATTAAAAGTCAAAGTCTATTTGTAATAAGTCAATGTATTTTGTATTTGTATTTTCCTTGTAATTAGTAGTTAGTATAAATAGTTTGTTTTCTTTGTATTTTGAAATATACGAATTAGAGAGAACTGAATTGTGAGAAGTCAGATTGTAGAGAGAGAAAGAGAGAGTTCTAGAGAGAGAAAGTGTAAAGATTGAATTTGAAAGAAATCAAACAGGTAATTGATTTGTTTTATCTTGTTTGTTTGATTGTTTGATTAGAAACTAGATTCTGGAACACTCAATTGGTATCAAAGCAGATCCAAAAGGTGAAATCAGATCAAGAAAATCAAGAAACGAGTTACTGTTCATCGTCACTGTGTTCGTTACTGTTCAAAATCGAATTCTGAGTTTTAGAGTGTTTTTGGAGCAAATTTGTGTTAGGAAGTGATCGAAAAGTGTATTAGATCGAGTTTTTGTAATCAATTTCAAGTACTGTACTGTAATTCATTCGATTTTGTAAGTTTTTGTTATGTTTTTCTTCGAGTTGTAAAGTTACTGTTTCATCGATTTTTGAACTGTAAAGTTGTTGTTTGTAAATTTCTTGAGTTGTAATTTATTCTAGAGTTGTAATCGAGCAACAATCCAGAGTTTCAGATCATTTGGACCAAGAAAAGATCGATTTCAGTTGAAAAAGATGGTTTTTGGGTCGACAAACGGAAGAACGCGCTAGATCGCTAGAACGCGCAAGTTCGTCGTGAAACGCACAAGGTTCATCAGGGTAGAACGCGCAAGTTGAAAGAAGAATTTTGGTCTAAAACGCGCAAGGCTATCTGCGAGTTTCAAGAAACGCGCTAGTAGTGGCCAGCGAGTTCTACAAACTCGCTAATCGAAGCTAGCGAGTTTAAGAAGGAATAGTGATATGCGAGTTCTTCAGTGTGCGAGTTTGACGAGGAATAGTGTTTAGCGAGTTCATCGACCTGCGAGTTTGAAAATTCAAGAAATAAATCTAAGTGTTGAAACGCGCAAGAGTAGCTAGCGAGTTTTGTTCAAACGCGCAAGCTTCGACGTGCGAGTTTGGGAAACGCGCACATCTCTGTTAGCGAGTTCTAGTGTGAACAGTTGTTAGCGAGTTTAGGCGCTTGCGAGTTTAATCGTCTGCGAGTTCGATCTGTGAGTTTCATCTGCGTGTTTGATCAGCGAGTTCTATCTGCGAGTTTGCTTGCGAATTTGCGTGCGAGTTTGTCTGCGTGCTAAGTCTGCCTAGGGGGACATAGTTCTTTCTGTGATCAAAATCTCTGAATTTCTTTTCAAGATTTTTCTAGTGATTTCATATTTTGGACTAACGATCAGTTCTAGTTTCTTATTGATATATTTTTCAAACAGGATTTACAAAAATGACTTCCAAAGATGCTCTTTCAATCGGAACCGATGTAAAGCCTCCAGTTCTATTCAAAGGCGAGTATGAACAATGGAAGGATAGGTTTTTGGATTTCGTGGACCGACACTCAAATGGAGAGAATATACTTCTGTCTATCACCGAAGGTCCCATGAAACCAATCATAATTCATGTACCTGCTGATGATGTTGATGGTGATGATATTGATGGTGATGATGAAGATGTGGAAAAAGAAATAAAGACAAAACCAGTTAAAGTTGAATTTTCTCAGTACTCAGAAGAACAGAAGAGTAGATTTAAAGCTGACAAACAAGCGAGATCTCTTTTACTTCAAAGCATTCCAAATGACATATACATCAAAATTGATAGCTTCAAACATGATGCTAAACAGATGTGGAATCAATTGGAAAAGATGATGATGGGATCAAAAATCGGGAATCAGATAAAGGTGGCCAACTACATCAATAACTATGAGGAATTCAAGGCAAAAGAGAATGAGAGTCTTGAAGACACTTATGAAAGATTCACTTTGCTTCTGAATGAGCTGACTAAGAACAAAGTCAAAAAGAAGCAGATGGAAAACAATGTGAAATTTCTGAGCATCCTACGTCCTGAATGGAAGAAACACACACGTAGGATGAAACAAATGAAAGATTTGAATGAAATACCTCTTCACGAAGTTTATGAGACATTACGGCAGAATGAGGAAGAGGTAGAGGAAAAAAGAGCTGAAAAGAAAAAGGCTGAGAAGGTTCCTGATCCTATAGCTTTGGTTGTTGGTGAAAAGAAGAAAGAAAAGAAAGAGAAGATTGAGAAGAAGAAGAAAAAGATAGTGAGTTCAAGTTCAGAGTCTGGTTCTGTATCAGATAGTGATGATGGCGAAAGTTTGAAACAAGCTATGATATTGCTGACCCGTGCATTTCAAAAGAAATTTTATAAGAAGCCGGGATCAAATTCTCAACGCTATTCGTCATCAAGTTCAAAGAACCATGAGCACCGAGAGAGGGTGGAAGGCAAGAGATTTGAAGAGAATAGGTATGGTGAGAAGAAACCGGATGAGAAGAAGAAGTTTGTGAATGATTACACTGCTGTTGAGAAGCCAGCAACTGATTCAATCAAATGCTACAATTGTGGCAAGTTGGGTCATTTTGCTAAAGATTGTCGGAAGCTGAAAGTTCGCAACTCTCAGTACTATCAAAACAAGTTTCTTTTGGCAAGACAACAAGAAGCAGGTGTAGCTCTAATGGCTGAAGATGAGTTTTGGTTGGATCACTCAGAAGGAGAAGAAGATGAAAAGGAAGAGAATGCTCATATTTGTCTCATGGGCAAAGAAGTAAAAGATGACGAGTCAGATGATGAGGCAGATGATGAGGTATTAAACTTAACTCCAAAAGATTTCATTACCAAATTGGAAACCATGGTGGTTGAGCTTCAAAAATTGCAAAACAAACTGAAAGAGGAAAAGGAAAGGGTTGCTAAAAAGAACAAAAAGATCTTTGAACTTAATACGTCTGTTATTTCGAACAAAGATCTGATTGATTCTTTACGCAAATCTGATTCTGATTCTAAATCAAAAGTAGATGATTTTGAAAAGAAGATTTCTGAGTTTGAAGGTAAAGTGTCTAAATATGAGTTTGAAAAGAATGAATCTGCACTAACTGTTTATAAACTGCAGGTTGAAAACAAGAATTTGAACAAGAAGGTAAATGGTCTGGAAGTTAAACTTTATAAAAGAGGTCAAACAGATCAAACTATTTTTCTTAATGCCCCTGATGAAGAAGCTGATGTTAAGCAAAGATGGGGGCTTGGTTTTAACAACCCCCATTATCTTAAGAAAGCCATCAGAAAACAGCCGGCACTTTATAACTATGATTTTCTTGCATGTGCTGGTAAACATACTCATTTAAAACCCAAATTCGTTACCAAATTGCCAGACGAAGTAGAGGCCAAAGAAACTAAAAACAGAAATAATAAAAAGAAAATGCAACTACCATTTAACTATGTAAAGTTAAATGATAGTTATCTTTCCGAAACACCAAAAGTATTTTCAAACGACTATTTTGTTAGTTATTCCGCATCTGAGATGAAGGCAAAACCTGAAATTGCAAAGGTTTATGTTCCTACATCTATCCTTGAAAACAAAATAGACGAGCTTGAAAATGTTTTATTTGATGAAAAGCTTTTGGTGGATATTCAACAAAATGTATTTTCTACCGTTTTAAAGAACACTGTTTTTCAAATTAACTCATCAAAGTGTTCTACAGTTTCAATGGCATCTCAAACTTTTTCTGACAATTCTGATGACTTATTTGAGTCTGCAAATGATTCTTTTAATTCTGATGATGGGAGCATGGAAGAATGTGATATGTTTGACATTCATTCTAAACTTCCTGATCATTCTACTTGTCTTGAAAAAGACAAAGTGTTACCAAGTGGTGTAAATACTGTCGAATCATCAACTAAGGTTGGTAAATCAGTTTCTGTAACTGCTGATTACTATGCCCATGGTAAGAAACATAAGAAACAGCGAATACAGAAACAGAAATACACTGGTACACGGAAGAAAACTCAATTTCAGAAATCTGCTTTTCCTAATAAATCTATGTCTTATGTTTCAGATTTAAAGAAGAAAAAGTCGAAAGCTCAATCTGAATGGAGACCAAAACGGAGGGATGATGAGATAGTAGAATCAGTTTTTGATAATACTTGTAATAAATCAGTTAGTAGTGATACTGATGTGATTGATCAAATTGCTTCTAATAATCAAAACCTTGTAACTTCTTACAAGAGATATTCAATACAGCAATTGATTCAATTGTCTCCAATTACTACTACATCTTCTTCTTATCAGAGAAATGATTTTGCTTATTCTCATAATTCTTCTGATTGGTATGGATCTTATCATGCTAATTGTTCAAGATCAAATGTTTGTAAAAGTTTTCAAAGGAACAGAGGGTCCATTTTTAAGTGGATACCAAAATCTTGTACTAAACTGTTAGGGACTGTTTTCAAATGGGTACCTAAATCTATTATTGCCTAATTTCTCTTGCAGACCCGGCATATGTGGTACTTGGACAGTGGATGTTCCAAGCATATGACTGGGCAAAAAGCTTTATTGTCTAACTATACAGAGAAATTCAGTGGTAATGTCAGATTTGAAAAAAATCAGCTTTCACCTATCTTAGGATATGGTGACATTATTCAAGACAACATAACGATAAGTAAGGTGAGTTATGTCGAAGGCTTGGGGCACAACTTATTCAGCATAGGTCAATTCTGCGATAAAGATTTAGAGGTCAACTTCAAGTCTAAGAGTTGCTCAGTTCGCACTGAAGATGGAACAGAACTCTTATCTGGAAATCGAAAGACCAACCTCTACACCATCAATTTTTCCAAAGTTCAGATTGACAATCAAGTATGCTTGATGACAAAAGCTTCAACGCAGCAAAGTTGGCTCTGGCATAGACGTTTATATCACTTGAACTTTCGTTACATCAACAAGCTGGTTCGTGGGAAATTGGTCAAAGGACTTCCTGAGCTGAAATATGAAAGACAACACTTATGCGCAGCTTGTGAGAAGGGTAAGATGAAGAGAGCCGCACATAAACCGAAGCCTGAACCAAGCACTAGTTCTCCGTTAGAATTGTTACATATGGATTTGTGTGGTCCAATGAGAACTCAGAGTTTGGGTGGTAAGAAATATGTGTTGGTAATTGTGGACGATTACTCCAGATACACGTGGGTCAAATTTCTTCGTTCAAAAGATGAGACACCTGAAATTCTCATTTTATTCTTAAAGACGACCCAGGTGAAATTGCAGCGACAAGTCAAGTTCCTTCGAACTGACAATGGCACAGAATTCAAAAACAAGATTGTTGGTGAATATCACGAATCAGTTGGGATTTCACATCAGTATTCTTCTGCTAGAACGCCTCAACAAAATGGAGTAGTAGAAAGACGTAATCGAACGCTAGTCGAGGCCGCACGGACTATGCTTAGTCAATCAGATCTACCTCTATTCTTGTGGGCGGAAGCTGTGTCGACTGCATGCCATACTCAAAATCGTTCCATGATACACCGCCGTTTTCAGAAGACTCCATATGAGCTAATCAACAACAGAACACCAACTATCAAATATTTTCACATATTTGGGTGTAAATGTTTTGTGCTTAATGACAGAGAGAGTCTGAATAAATTCAGTGCTAAAGCGGATGAAGGCATCTTTATCGGTTATTCTTCAACTTATGTTGCATATCGTGTTTATATAAAGAAGTCAAAGACAGTTGTGGAGAGCGTCAATGTTACATTTGATGAAGAAATGGCTTCTGATCAAATCAATTCAGAACCCGTTATTACTGGTGTATTAGCTTCTGGGCAGATCAGTCCAGAACCTGTGTCTACAGCGACAAATTCGGATAACGCTTCTATATCTACTTCACATTTAACTGATTTAGATTTGTTATTTGAATTCTTTTATGATGAGTTTCTTGGAACTAATGTATCTAAATCTGCTGTGACTGACAGGTCTGAAGATACAAGCTGTTATCATCCAGTCACTTCAGAAGTTATTACTGAACAAGCATCTCCAGTTCAGACAGAAACTCATATTCCTATTGTTACTCCTACAGTTGAAGATGTTCAAACAAATGCTGAATCAGAAGTAACTATTTCAGTTGGGTGTACTACTTTGTCTACTCAACAGCCTGAATCTGCTGTTCCTACTGATACTTCTGCACATGAAACTTCAACTGACAACCCCCCTCCTGTAATTCAAACTGAAGATTTTGAAAGTGGATTTCAAGATGATGATCATGTTCAGAATTCATCTATTCCACTCCCACATGAGCATCGCTGGACCAAGGACCATCCATTACATCAAGTAATTGGAGATTTTGACAAGCCTGTTCAGACAAGGTCAACGACTATTAATCAGTGTATGCATGACTCGTTCCTAAGCAAGATTGAGCCAACACGAGTATCCGAGGCTCTTGCTGATTCGGACTGGGTATCTGCAATGCAAGAAGAGCTCAATCAGTTTGAAGCCCTAAAGGTTTAGAGATTAGTTCCTAAGCCTGAAGGAAAGATCGTGATAGGAACTAAGTGGGTATTCAAGAATAAAAAGGATGAAGATAGTGTCGTCATCAGAAACAAAGCTAGACTTGTTGCCAAAGGCTACCGGCAAAAGGAAGGCATTGATTATGACGAGACGTATGCTCCAGTAGCGCGCATAGAGGCAATCAGAATGTTTCTCGCCTATGCCGCTCATAAGAACTTCACAGTCTTTCAGATGGATGTGAAAACAGCCTTTCTGAACGACATTCTTAAAGAAGAAGTGTACGTGTCTCAACCAGAAGGGTTCGTTAATCCAGATAAGCCAGATCATGTCTACATATTGGACAAAGCCCTTTATGGATTAAAACAAGCCCCTCGAGCCTGGTATGATGTTTTATCAAAATTCTTGGTCAAGTCTGGGTTCTCTAAAGGTAAGATCGATACCACTTTATTCATAAAGAAGGAAAAAGCTGATATTATTCTTATTCAGATTTATGTTGATGATATAATATTTGGTTATACTAATCCAAAATATTGCAAAAACTTTTCTAACCTCATGGTGTCACGTTTTCAAATGAGTATGATGGGAGAGATGAATTTCTTTCTCGGATTACAAGTTAAACAATTTTCTACGGGGATTTTTATAAATCAATCTAAGTACATTTTGGACATTTTTCGGAAGTACAAGATGGAAAATTATAAATCAATTGGAACCCCGATGGCACCTGGTACTAATATCCACACTGATCCTTCGGGTAAAAGTGTAGATGTTAGAACGTACAGAGGTATGATAGGATCATTGATGTATTTAACTTCCAGTAGACCAGATATTATGTTCTCAACATGTCTTTGTTCTAGATATCAAGCTGCTCCCAAAGAATCCCATTTGGCCGCTGTCAAACGGATCTTTAGATATCTGAAGGGGACTGCAGACCTTGGTCTGTGGTATCCTAAGGATACAGGGTTTCAACTGACTGCATATTCAGATGCAGATCATGCAGGTTGCATGATGGACAGAAAGAGTACTTCTGGTCACGTACAATTCCTTGGAGACAAGCTCGTTAGCTGGGCTTCAAAGAAACAGTTATGCGTTTCCACATCGACTGTTGAAGCAGAGTATGTAGCTGCTGCCAGTTGCTGCTCTCAAGTCTTGTGGATGCGAACACAGCTACGAGACTTTGGATTCAAATATGACAAAATTCCGATATATTGTGACTCGAATAGCGCGATTGCCATATCTGCTAATCCTGTCCAACACACCAAAACTAAACACATTGATGTAAGGTATCACTTTATCAAAGATAATGTTGAAAAAGGAACAATTGAACTTTATTTTGTAAAAACAGATTATCAACTTGCAGATTTATTTACCAAACCCTTAGATGAGAAGAGATTTAATTTTCTTGTTTCTAAGTTTGGTATGTTAAATCTGAAGACTTAATCAGTTATTACCTACTAAAGTTACGTATTGTTATTTTTCATCATTTTTTTATCTTTATATCTGAAGGATACCTGCACTTTAATTGTTTGCTCATGATCTCAGGGGGAGTATGAGAAGATTGTTAGATGATCTATATTCATTTGAGGGGGAGTAAAACTAATTTCTGCATTTTACTTAAATGATTAATTTTTGTGATGCATGATTTTAGGGGGAGCTTATCAAAAGGAGTAAGACAATGATTTCTGATTACTTCAGATCAGAACTCGTATCTTAAAAGTTTTATTGCTTTATGTCTTTTAAGTTTTGAATAAATTTTGACTAGACTTTGAGACTTATACAGGATGAGAGAAGCTAACACAATCATATATTAATGACGATAGCTTGACTTTCTGAGAATTAAGATTGAGCGAAAAGGTAAATTTCTTATCTTAATCTCAAATGTATCTGAAAGAAGGACAACTTTCAGGTATAGAAAACATGTTCTTAAATGTTCAAACCAATTCCCGATTTTTAATCAGATTTTATAATTTGGAAGTGTGATTTTAAATGTTTTCATTTTTATTTTGTGCTTATATGTTTACAAACCGTGTGTTTCCAAAGATAAATACTTGAGTATTGTCTTTTCTATATACTTTCAAGTATTCACACACACTGGTTTGAATTTTTGTTTAACATATTCTTACCATGTCTCTAAATTGAAACAATTTTTATTCGATGGTAAGACACTCCGCTTGTATTCAAAGAATTTTGAGTGATATTTCATTTTGAAACGGTCATTTCAAGAATGTCTATATCTTGTTTCGTATAGACAAATATCAATTATTCTTGACCATAAGCTTTAATTGCTATATCATTCATTTCTGATCATTTTCATACAATGTCAGATTTTCAAACAAGTCTTTTGCACTCATGTTTATTCATTCAATATACTTGTTTGAAAATACTTCAATGTTTAAAAATGCTCATATCTTCATGATTACTTTTTGAGCATACATTCATCTGATATTTGTATATACGATTTAACTGTTAAAGTTAAACCATTTGAGCAACTCATGCTTTATAGGAAATATGGGTTCTTTGTGCTAGGACTTATCTGAAACTTCTATGGATTCACGTTAACCAGTGTTTCCTACCCAAGAAGTTAATCCTTTAGTGATTGAGTGTGAGGAGTCTAAAAGAAATGAGTGTGGGTCTGATGAGGTAAAATGGAAAAGAGAGTTTGGTTAGTAGTGAGCTTAATGATTAACAAGAAAGAGGGTGTGAGATCAGAGTAAAAGAATATCAAACTCTGCACCAACTACTTTCTGAGCCGGACAACCGCATTACTAGCATTTCACAATTCTTTGGTGAATGTTATTTAATCAGGCAAATAGCTCATGCCAACTCTTGCTTAATACCCCACCAACCACTCATTTTCTTCTCAACAAGAAAATGTTTCACATTTTCAAGGGGACGCAGCATATAATCTATCTGGTTTTCATTTGGAAAATCTGGATATTGAAAGAGAAGGAAGTCTGCCCCACCTTCGCACTTCAATCATGCACTTAGAGTCTGTGTTTATCTATTGTTGTCTTAGTGGTTTACACAATGTTGAGCCTTATTGAAAAACAATATTCGTGCTTAATTCTTTCTACACTTGCACAAGCACACAAGGAATTTGTTTCTTTGTCATAACATTCATAGAAATTTCCTTTGTGGTATTTCGATGATTGGATGGAAGCCCTGGGGGAGTGAACATCAAAAAGCTCCTTTATATTGTGTATTCGTTACACACAGTGACTTTGTGTTACTGACAGGCATATTAACTGATTCATATGTTGATTCAGGAGTTACATGTTTTTATTTTGTCTGGATTTGAAAAGCACAGAATCAGAGGCTCAGTTTGACAGATCAGAACGGTCAATGACATTTCTTGGAAGTAAAGTTTTGATGATATAGATGTTCAAATCATAAAAAAGGGGGAGATGGTATGAAGAAATGTTAAAGATTTTCAAGATTGGGGGAGATGATTTTCTCAAATAGCCAAGACAGAAGATTCAAAGAATTTCTGAAGATTTGTGGAAATTTTCTTTGAAGATTATTTGCTGAAAAGCAATTCAAGTTGATTCTGAAGATAATTTCTTTCCAAAGTCTGAAAGCGTTCTATGAGAGCTTTGGGGAGATTGTTCATCATTTGAAGATAACTTTGGAAAGAAGACTGTTAAAGGAAAAGGGGAGATTGTTCAAACAGAGCTTAAAGTGAAGATTTAATTGCTAAATCTTTCAACAATGATCTTGAATCCAAAGGGGGAGATTGTTAGAGCATAAATCTGTTGGATACAAGATCAAGAATACTGAAGGTCAAAGTTGAGAAAGTCAAAGTTGCTAAAGTCAAATCTCATTAAAAGTCAAAGTCTATTTGTAATAAGTCAATGTATTTTGTATTTGTATTTTCCTTGTAATTAGTAGTTAGTATAAATAGTTTGTTTTCTTTGTATTTTGAAATATACGAATCAGAGAGAACTGAATTGTGAGAAGTCAGATTGTAGAGAGAGAAAGAGAGAGTTCTAGAGAGAGAAAGTGTAAAGATTGAATTTGAAAGAAATCAAACAGGTAATTGATTTGTTTTATCTTGTTTGTTTGATTGTTTGATTAGAAACTAGATTCTGGAACACTCAACCACGAAACCAATCCGTCACTAATCCCTCGCTAATTAGCGAGGGATTAGTGAGGGATTGGTTTCGTGGTCAATCCCTCGCTAATCCCTCACTAATTAGCGAGGGATTTTTTCCTTCGCTAATTTCCGTCGCTGATGCCCATTTTTCTAGTAGTGTATTACAGTCAGCACTAGAACATGATATAGCAGTCTCGTCAAACTCCTGTTTCGGTTGCCATTCAGACTTAACTTCAAGTCTTTTCTTTTTCATTGCTGAAGCATTTGAAACTTGTGAGTTAGACTTTTGAGCAACAAACGAATGCACCTTCTTCGGATTACCAGTAGTGTTCGGTTTCTGTTAATGCTTAGTTGTAATCTTACCTTTAGCACTTTTAGCTTTCACAGAGACTGACTTATCAACTTTCGTTGATTTTGCACTGTTAACAGGCATACTGGTTTTTCCCAAAGGTTTCACAACAAAAGTTGAATGGTTAGGAAGTTTAGCATTAAAATCAAATTGTTCAAAACAATCATCTGAACCACCGTCAGAGTTAAGAAAATCAAACCCTTCGTTTGTTAAACCAAACATGTCATCAGATTTAGAAGCCTTTGTAATAACAGCTTTTTCATAACGGTTGAAAAAACTTTTTGTTGAATCTCAATCAAAAGTCTTTCATCTGATAAAGAGTTCTCGAGTTCAAAAATTTTACTTTCTAAAACGAGAGAAGGGACATAAATTTTACCTATAACAGGCTCCATCTCTTTTACAGAATAACTTTGAAAGTAGTCAGTTGAAAGAGATAACTTTCATTATTTGGATAGTCATAACTATTTTGATCAACTTCGCATAATAAAATGGAAGGTTAACTTTAGATGACTTCTTCCGTTTTTCAATTTCATTGGCTTCATCCTCCTTTGATAGTTTAGTATTAAAAACTTGAAGTTTAGAGATTCGGTGAGAAACTAGCATAGAGGTATAATCATAAAGTGCAGGCACTTCAGATATACCCTTTTTAAGGCAATGAGGTTTCACATAACCGATTCCCCAATGTTCTTTATTCTTTTTCGGTTTGTTAAGATGAATGGTTTGCTCACTTTGACCTAATGCGTATAACTTCTTTTCCAAAGCATCTAATTTTGCAATTAAAGTCTTGTTTTCTTTAGTACATGGAGAATGCATTTTCGTAAGCTCATATAAATCAAGCTCATTCTTTCTTAGTTTAGACTTAAGTTCAGAATTCTCTTTTAGAATTATAGTCTGTTCTTTTGCGTTGGTGTTAAAGTTTGTATGTAAAACCTCAACCAATACTTTCTTCTCAGCAATTTCATTGCTAAGTTTCTGTATCAATTGGTTTTTGTCAGTTATAACACCATTTTCTCGCTTAAGATTAGATTCTAACTCTTCTTGTTTTAAACTCATGGCATGCATTTTATTCATGAAATCTGAATTCGATAAATTACATACCTCCTCTTCTTCATTATCTGAATCAACTTCAGCATCTGATTCCATCTTGCCCATCAAGCACATATTGACGGCTTCATCTTTTTCTTCATCTTCTTCTTCCTCGTCTGAGTGATCGAGCCAGTATTCATCCTCAGCCATCAGTGCCTTTCCAGCCTCCTGTTGCTTTGCAAGAAGCATCTTGTTCTTGTAGTAATCGGAGTTTCTGACTTTTGATCTTCGACAATCCTTGGCAAAGTGACCTGTTTTGCCACAGTTGTAGCACGTAGGTGGTTCTGACTGACTGGATCCTTCATCCTTGTACTTTCTTTCTTCCGGTTTCCTCTCCTCTATTCTTTTTCCTTCAGACTGATACCTTCTCTCTTCAGATTTCTTCTCCTCTAATCTCTTTCCTTCAAACTTCTTTCCTTCATACCTACTACCTTCAACCCTTTCCTTATGAGCGTAGTTGTTGGGTCCAGAAGAATACCTCTGACTGTTTGATGTTGGCTTTTTGTAGAACTTTTTCTGAAAAGCATTTGTCAGCATTAGCATTGCTTGCTTCAGTTGTTCATTTTCATCCGAGTCAGAGATGGCATCAGCTTCAGCTTCTTCTGATTCATATACAATCGTCGTGTTCTTCTTCTTGACTACAAGAGCAACTGTGTCTTCAACTGTCTTTTCTTTTCTCTTCTCTTCTAGAACTTCATCCACCTCTTCTTCATTTTATTTGAGGGTTTCATACACCTCATGAAGTGGAATCTCATTCAGATCCTTTATCTGCTTCATCTGTCTGGCAAATCTTTTCCATTCTGGTTGTAGAATACTCAGGAATTTGATATTCAACTCGATTTGAGATTTGTTGACCTTGTTCTTGCTCAGTTCGTTTAGCAAGGTCACGAATCTATCATATGTTCCTTCTAGAGTCTCTCCAGTTCTGCCTTTAAATTCTTCAAAACTGTTCAGGCAGTTAGAGATTTTAAGCTGGTTCCCAACCTTCGAACCCAACATCATCTTCTCTAGTTGATCCCACATTTGTTTGCCGGAGGCCTTGTAGCTGTCAATCTTTACGTAGATTTCGTTCGGAATCCCTTGTAGAATGTATGACTAAGCTAATCTGTCTCCTTTTGCTCTTAATTTATTATCACCTGTTAGTTCCTCATATGTAAGTGCAAGTCTTTCTTCTTCAGTTCCTTCTGCAGGTTCCCTATATTTTGTTTCCATAAGGCCTTCTTCTAAGGATTGTCTGATGAAATCACCCAACTCCTGTCTTTCAATGAAGTTCAGGAACCGATCCTTCCACTGTTCGTATTCTCCTCTAAAGAGAACTGGTGGCTTGGTGTCAGTTCCGATTGCAAGGGCTTCTCTAGATGTCATTTTGAATAAAGTTCTAAGTCTGGAAAAACTTTGTGTTTTGAGAAGGTTTGCGCGAGAGGTTGATTGCGCAAAGTGAGGTTCGACCGGTAAGACGTAAGAACCGGTAAGATGTAAAGACCGGTAAAATTTTCGACCGGTAAAACTGATTGACCGGTAAAAAGATTGGACCGGTAAAATTTTCTTTCGACCGATAAACAAACAATTTTATATGAGAGTTAAATGTGATTGGTGGAATTGATGTATGTTTGACCGAAATGAAATTTTATATGAGAGTTAGATGAGAGTTTAATGTGAGTGGACCGAAATGCGAATCTCTCTTATACCGAAATGTTTGACCGAAACAATTTTCTAAATGACCGGTGCTGGGGTGAAATGTTTGACCGGGAAGGAGATGTTTGACCGGAAGAGTTTCTAAGACCGAGAGAGTTGGACCGATATATGTTTAAGACTTTGACCGGTATTCTTTTTGGTGTGTGATACGTGGTCACGTGAAAGAGGTGTGAAAAAGTGTGAAAGAGGTGGTCACGTGAAAGTGTGAGTGGAGTGTGTGAGGTGAGAGTTTTGCATGTGGTGAGATTGCCACGTGTATATGTAATGAATTGATGTGGTGAGTTTTGCATGTGGTGATACCAAGTTTACTTCGACCGGTATAAATTTGATGAAGACCGGTATGCTTTTTGAATCCTTCGACCGATAGTATGTAAACAATGGAGTTCGACCGGGAGTTGAGAGATGATAGGACCGATAGAAATGTTGGTTCGACCGATAACAAAGGACTGATATATAGCAAAGGACCGGTACGCTTAAGACCGATAGAATAAAGACCGATACGTCGTCTTCTTCGATTAATCGACCTGTAACTCTAAAATTAACCCAACTAGAGGTCGAATTACCACACCAAAATTTGACAGTATGTTCTCCTTATCAATAACAACAATACACAACACTTTGATTTCGAAAATAACCGCAAAATCAAGTTTTGATCTAAAGATCAGTGTTCTTCAAAAATGAAGAACACAGAGAGTTGAAAATTTTGATTTTGAATCTGGATCAGCTCTGATACCAATTGAGAGTCCGTGATCGTTACCAGATAATCAAAACAACAAACAATAGAAGATAATCCAACCTGTTTCAATAACAAACGATGATTACACGGTTGATTTCTTTGAGTTTGAGCTCTATTTGTTTTCTCTCTTTTACACTGTCTAGTATGTGTTGTGTGTGTATTATGATCAGTGTAATCGATAGATAGAGAGAAAGATAATATCTTAAAAAGATATTATCAAAACTTAATAAAAAAACTAATATTAAACTAAAACATAATATCTAAATAATAAATATCTAGATATTATAACTTTGACTATTACTACAATTTGACCCCTAGACTATGGTTGAGAGTAACTTTCAGCATTAACTTCAGATTGCGATCTTCGTATTGGATGATCTTGAATCCAATGAGACTGTGTCTTAACACTAATGGTCTGGCCAAACTTTCAAATTGGGAAATAAAATCAATTTTGGAAAAAGTAGTTAAACCCGATAGAAAGGATTGGTCACTTAAGTTGGATGACGCGCTATGGGCTTACAAAACAACTTTTAAAACCCCATTGGACATGTCACCATACAAATTGGATTTTGGAAAGGTGTGTCATTTACCTTTGGAACTTGAATACAAGGCTTTTTGGGCAATAAAAGAATTGAATTTAAGTGAGGATGTTGCAGGTAAAAAAAGAAGACTTTAATTGAGTGAATTAGAGGAGCTGAGGCATCATGCCTACGAGAATGCAAAAATTTACAAAGAGAAAAACTAAACTTTGGCATGATCGTAGGATAAACCAAAGAATTTTTGAAAAAAAAATCAGCAAGTGCTCCTCTTTAATTCACGATTGAAGCTTTTACCGAGAAAATTGAAATCACGTTGGTCAGGGCCATTTACTATTGTTGAGGTCGGTCGGTTTGGTATTGTTGATCTTTTGAACCCACAAGATGGAAGCACGTTCAAGGTTAACGCCAATCGGGTTAAGCACTACATTCCGGATTGAGTGCCGAAACCCACCAACCAAGACAATTAGAGTTGAAAAGCCTTGCTTTTTAAATAAATTGTACAACTTAAAATTTGAGTCTTTTTGAGAATTCTCGTACAGTGCCCACCGTGGGAAGAGAGTGCCCACCGTGGGAAGAGAGTGCCCACCGGAACTTTAGACGGGAATTTGAAATAAGCAAGATTTGGGAAATCTACTTTTTGGAAGCAATCATCACTTTCCTGGTAAGTTGAGGACACTTGGAGGCTTATGGGTGGAAGAGATATTTCTTTTGTACTTTTTAAGGATAACAATGAAATTTTATTTTATTTTATTTTAATTTTTGAAAACAAAACCACTTGATAGTTTTTTTTCCAACCGGTTTTCATCAAAAAAAGAGGAGTACATTTTTTTTGTCCTTTTATCTTCTCCAAAAAGTGTCTTCAGAAAAAAAGTAAAAAAATTCAAAAAAAAAAGAGAAACTCAAAACCACTTGGTGGTTTCTCTCTTTTAACCGATTTTCATTAAAAAAATAGTGGGAGTAGTTTTTTTTTCCTTTATCTTCTCCTACAATTGTCCTTAGAAAAAAATAATAATAATAAAAAATAGAAAAAAAGAAAAAAAGAAAAAAAGAAAAAAGAGAAACTAAAAAAACCCTCTCATCTTCTCAATGGCATGCATGAAGCGACTCACCCCAACCCCAATCCGACACATCTCGCCAGAGTCAACGTATCATGCGGCCTCCGCCACCGCCACACCACCAATCGCCTTATCAACGATCGCTTCTCAAGCATCGGTAGCGTTGGTGGTTTCGTTGTCGGTAAGTTCGTCGACAGTGTTCATCCATAGCGTCATCAAGTGCCATGAGGGTACTTTTGATGTTATTATTATGACTTTGCTCTGATTATCTTTTGTTGCACTCTTTTGGGTATTTTTGAAACTTGAGCCTCAAGAAGTCGTTTTATTATCAAAACATCATCAAAAGATAAATTTTCTGAAAGTAATCTAATCAATGTTTTAAAAAACGGGTCGACCCGGCCGGTTGAACCGGGACCCAGGGAAGAGGGTGGGTCAATTACGACCAGGTTTATGGCAATTTATGAGAACCGACCGGTTTTATTAAAAAAACGGTGAACCGGTCAAACCGGTGGTTGAACCGGTTGATGTATTTGGATTGATGAAAAACTTATGCTTATGTCAATTATTTGTGTTTTTTTAATGTATTTGGTTGAGCCGGTGGTTGAACCAGTTGAACCGTGACCCGGTCACCACACCGAGTCAACCCAAAAATGGGATTTTAAAACATTGAATCTAATCGTTCTTCAAAGAAGGGTAAATATAGAAAAATCAGGAAAAAAAAAAGATCTTTGCCATTGTGAAATATGAGGCAATTTGGAAGCTCAAACCATTTAATTAGGAGCTCATTCTTTTTATACCATTGAAAGATACCAAATTGAGCTTTCTTCGTTACATGTGAAAATCAACTTATTGCCCTTCACTATTTCCTAAGGGCAGCAAAATCGCAAAAATAAGATAATTTTTGTGAATAATCCTAAGAGAAGCAAACTGCATAAATCAATCCCAAAAGTTAATTACTATAGATAAGCTCATTGTCAACAAATGGCCAAAGAAAGAAAGTGAGAGCTCATGTGCCTAATTCTAAAAAGAGGCAATCCACCATGAAAAAACATCCTTCAAAGAGGGCCCACCTCCATCATCCATTTGTTCACCCAGTAGGTACCATCCGTAAAAATCCAGATGCAAGGAGTACAATTATGGTAGATTGTATGTTCTTTTGGTAAATTAGCATGAAGTTTTGAGGACATGGAGAGTTATAGCACATATTGAAAAGATGGATGATCACAAATGACATGGTTTAAATAACCAAGAAAATAATTTGGTTATTCAGACAACCAAGACTTCAACACAGTGTTTGTTATTGAGCAAAGCATCAGATTTTACTTTATTTATGTGTTTGTTATAGATGGCAAACTTCAGGGGTGGCCCTTGTGCTGGGGGAGATGGGCAATCGTCCAAGGCACCACAGGCCTGAGGGCATCAAAGGCCAATCCTTTTATATGTGTTACTACTTACTAGGTTGCGTTTTCTAATTTTTTTTACCCAAATTTGCTCTCGGTCTTGATCTGATCTGTGACGCTCTCGCTCTCCACTCTCAACCTCTCGCACCCTCAACCTCGACCTGTCGATCTCACGAGTCACAATCTGGCTCTCGACATTGACACCAACAACATTCATCTCATCAGATCCAATTGGAGGATTATAGGTGATGAGTTGTGCCCTTCCCACATTTGTCTAACTAGAAACATTTTTCAGCACTTTCTTCCAACTATAAATAAGATCTTTCAAGTTGGCCTCAACTTTGTTCCTCTAGAAATAGACTAGAATAAATATTCGTATTATAAACAAGTAATTTTACATTAAAGTGATCATTTTTGGGTGTGATTTGTTTTGCTCCTCTCTTTTTTTTTTTTTTTTTTTTTTGTATTTCGCTGATTTTCTTGGATTTGGGGAATATTTTTTACTCTACCCAAAACCATAGGAACGACCCTGACAAGGTCTAATCTATTATAGAAATGCCAACATTTTCTTTTGGGGTATCCAATAAAAAATGCATTGTGTTGTTATTTTGGGTCATTTGGAGTTAAAATGATGATTGTTTTAATACAACTACTTAACACCAATATCATTATCATAATATCAATGGCTTCTAATAACATCCTCTAACCTCAACTTGTCATCAAATCCATCTTTTATTTCATTGGATTAATATTGAGATCTTCCTCATACTCAATTTGATAATTTCTTTGAATTATCCATTTATTTTAGTAATTAAGATTTTTACCTAAAAGATAAGTAGATATATTGCAATTGTTGCATATTAAAAGCGATCAAAAACCATCAAACCATCCTGGGTAAGCAAAAATCCATTAGAAACGAACTTACAAATTACAATTGATTGGAGCTTGAGATTAGCTTGCTTCATAAGAACCTATAAGATAGGAGATATAGAAGGTGGTAAGACTCTTGTATGTCTTGAATTTCTTACATACGTGACATTTGATGATAACTCACTCATATAATCCTATATGCAAAATGTTGATTCTTGGGTTACTTCTTCACCCATTTGTACTAATATCCTCATCATAAACATTGAAAGCTTTGATATTGCACCATAACATTCCTCAGTATTGTCATTGTGGAAATTATATCATGAAGAAATTATCGAAGATAAACTAAAAGAAAGGATTCCAAAGGTTACCTCCACTAAATAGCTAAAACCGGTCCAACACATGTTGATGAATTGCGTAATATTGGAGTTGTTCTGTTACTGCAACCAACAAGGATTATAATATTAGCAGAAGTAATATTGAATCAAATTGCATTACTGTATTACAACAATTTGCACCACTATTCCTACAAATAACCTAACAATGTAATTAGAAATACAATCAAGATGATAACATTGCATGAACCTTCAAAAAGACCTAGAAAAATCTAGTAAAGAATTGCTCAAAATCAAACCCACCTCCAGGAATTCCACGAAGGGGTTTAAAAAGAAGACGATATGGGCACCCCGAATCTCTGATGATGACAAATTGATTAGATTTTGCATGACCAAACACATTTCAATAAAAATTAATTACGTGCTTTATAGGTTTATGAGATGTATAGAAGAGTAAAAGTTAATGTGATATACATATCCATGAGACCATGACTACAAATCCTTTTATTACCATAAACCATGAGAAGAAAATAAGTCTCGTATTTCATAATTAAATGGTAAATGTATCGGTTGACATTTAGGATTTATTGGATTTTCATCTCTCATCCAATAATCGTCTCATCTAATTCGAATATTGGAATTTGGACCTGTTTCAATCCAATCCAATTGGATATCTGACATTATTTGATTGATTATAATTGAAT
This sequence comes from Arctium minus, assembly GCA_954870635.1. Lineage (NCBI taxonomy): Eukaryota > Viridiplantae > Streptophyta > Magnoliopsida > Asterales > Asteraceae > Arctium > Arctium minus. The sequence goes on from OX941081.1 coordinate 153,756,246, forward strand.
CAGTTGTGTATAGCTGAATCAAATGACTTGCCACCCACTACAAACATAGGGGCAGAGCTATTTAGGTCCAAGCGGGGTCCCATGTACCCGTAACCCATTCAACCAATTTTGAATATGAAAGGTGCACTCGCTAAACTTTGTGTGGTGATCCCGAATATTCGATATAGAGCCTATCAAACAAGTTCGAATTCCAGATCGAAACCGGAAAGACCAGAAGATCCTGCGGCCTTTCCCGCGGCCACGCAACTCACTGTTTGGTTCCCGCGGGTAACCACGCAGCCAAAGCCGCACGTAAACCCGTGTAACTCATTGTTTGGACTACGATTCCCGTGCATTCCACGTGCCTAAACCTGTGTGGCTAGTCGTCGTGCGCGTCATCCTGGCGGGTCCGGGCTCTATTTAGCATCCATATTTCCTTTTTAATTATTTTTTTAATAATTATCCTAGTTATTTTTTTAGTTTCTTGGTTTATAATAAGATTATTGTTATAGTTATCCTTTACTTTAGCTTTAGCTTATAAATAAAGTTTATTGCTTTCTTTGTTATCGGATTATCAATTTATCAACTATCAATAAAATTTGTCTCTTTGAGATTATTTCTGAATTTGGGTTTTACGATTATAATTCTTGAAAGTCAAAAGGGATTCTTGTCGATCCTTCCACATTTCCTATTGCATAAATATTAGAAAATACAAGGTAAATCCTCCAAAATTTTGAAAAAGTTTCTCAAAATCGACCAAAAATACCAAAAAAGTCCATCGAAGTCTATGAAAAACTTAAAAATTCCATTGAAATCAATAAAATAAAAATAAAAAATTCCCTACAAACGAAGAAATTCAGCTAAAAACATATTGGACGACTTTACAAGCCTTTGATTCACCTTAAAGGTGCACTCGCTCGACAAAAATCATGAGTTCACCACTGTATAAACATACGAAACTTTGCTTGTAATCATCAAGAAATATTAACAAAAACCCTTATTTTGATTATGTTAAGGAATATTTAACATTTTTAAAACTGAATTACACGTAAATCATTTCTATTTCTATTTCTATAAAGGTGGTTAGTTATTAACCACCACTCGCTTCCATTACAAATACCATAAGTTTTTAGAGACATAATTTAATTAACAGAAAAAATGGAGGGAAGAGAAGATGATGTTCGATTAGGAACTCACAAATTTGGGGATAGACGACCGTTGGGCACGGAGGCTCAAATCCATGATAAGGATTACGAAGAACCTCCCACCACTCCATTGTTCGAGGTGGCAGAGCTCTTTTGCTAGTCCTTTTACAAGGCCTCCATCGCCGAATTCATCGCCACTTTTCTCTTTTTATACATCACCCTTTTGACCCTAATCCAAGTCTCCAATTCCCCCACCAAATGTTCTTCCATCGGCGCCCTAGGAATTCCTGGGCCTTCGGTGGCATGATCTTTGTACTCGTCTATTGCACAGTCGGCATCTCAGGTCTCCTACGCCCTAATAATCAATCTCTAATTCAATTAATCTAATTAATCATGGAATTGGTGGCATGCAGACGGTCATATTAATCTGTCGGTCACATTCGGGTTGTTTGTGGGTAGAAAAATGTCGTTGACGAGGGCTTTGTTCTACATGGTGATGCAATGCCTTGGTGCCATTTGTGGTGCCCTCGTTGTTAAGGGGTTTGAAGAAAACAGTGTATTCGAGCTTCATGGTGGCGGTGCCAACGTGGTTTCCGACAGCTACAGACAAATTGTTGGTTTAGGGGCAGAAATCATCGGCACATTCCTCCATGTTTACACTGTCTTCTCCGCCACTGATGCCAAGTTTAGTGCTCCCGCGTCCCCGTACGTATACAATTTGATCGATTAAGCACTCGCTAGCATAATAGTTTCATCAACAAAATTAACGCAATGATTGATTTTATGTCGTTTGATTAATTTGGTAGATTTTGGCGCCATTGCCAATTGGGTTTGCGTTGTTTGTGGTGTATTTGGCCACCATTCCAATCACCGGAACCTAGATTAATCCGGCGAGGAGTCTGGCAGTTGCCCTCATCTATAACAAGAAGCATGCATGGGATGAACATATAAGCACACAATGATTTTATTAATGTTCATTCATATCAACAATTATTTTTGAAAAATATTGCAATTTATAGAACATAGTTTTAAGTTAGAATTAGATAAAATAATGGGTTATGCACTAAACTAAGTGGAAATTGGAGGAGTTTCGTAACAAAATAACCACCTTTTTGGGCTTTCATACAAAATAGAAAGCCCGACTTTACGAACTCTTACATTTTTGCGAGCTATGTTTTTTTTTTGCCTTTGGTGCAACCGAAAGAGAGAACAAGGCTTGGGGTTTTTGGTTAGACAACATTGAAGTCGGCTAGCAAAAAGAATGCAATCAAACTAGGTGTCGATCAAGATTTGATTGTAAAAAAACATTTTTTCTTAATAAAATAGTCCACATTTGTACGGTTTAAACTTAAAAAACTCAACTTACAAATATGTACTTTATTTTAAAGTCCAAAAAGATGATTATTTTACAATAGGAACCTTTCGACCTTGGTTAGTTTAGTGGATAATCCTAAAATAATCACTATCGAATTTTAATTGATATAAATAAATAATCTACTTAGAACAAAGAATTTAATAACTATATAATAATTAATGTGATGTAAATATGTATATGCAAATAAATATAAAAAACTATTATAATGTGTATTTTGTAGTGGATATTTTGGGCGGCACCAATGGTTGGGGCAACATTAGCAGCAATCTACCACCAAGTTGTGATAAGGGCATTTCCATTCAAGTCTAATGCTCATCATTTGTCGTAATACTCATATTTTGCAAAATGACATACAACATCTATTTACAAAATAAAAGATATGGGAAAATAGAAGTTGTGAAGGGCACCACCAACTAGTTTGTGGTATATTTTGTAAAAGTTAGTTGGATATTGTATAGACTAAGATTTCAATATATATTAACTCTAATATACTATAAGGTAAGTATGCCTTAGAAGGTAGGTATTATAATATGTTGGCTTCATATTGCTCCATTCTAGCTTATGCGGTAGTTGTGTCCTTGACTATCCTTCAAAATTTGTATCGCAGTCAATTTCTATCTAAGATGACCATCTGCCATTGATGGTAAGTCCAAAGAAATTTAAAACTCAAAAGTTAAATTCTTGAAAAAAAATGTGGTAACCTTACGGTTAAAACATCATAAATCTGGTGTTGCATGGCATAGGGTTATACCAATGTAGTCATAACCTTATGGTATTAACTTCAAACTATGTAATACCATCAAGGAGATATAAAAACTACTTTGTGTTTAACTTTGTGATACAAACTCTATGTTTCAACGACTTGTGAACTCGCACATATTAAAAGCGAATTCTTGGTACATATTTTGCAACATTCAGGTGAATTACGAAATAGCAGAGACAAGTTGCATAAAGTTATGAAACTTGTCAAATCACTTTCTACAATACATGTGATGTACAAAGTCAATTCACATAGGATTTCGCTGAGAGAATTTGGAAAAACGAGTGACCAATTAGGCGAGGTTTTTGGTTGCCAAGAAATCTTATATGGGCATCATATTGTATTTCTATTGATTCTCGGTTATTTTGTATCATTAGAAGTTAGAACGAAGATTCCACAAATACATATAGTTTTGTTATGTATTCACCAATTTCGAAGTAGAAGGTGTTTAGGCTATCATTTGTGTTTGTGTATCACTAGGTAATATTTCGTACTGTAGCATGTACTTGTTTAGTATTAATATACATCATCTTGTATCCGTTTAAACTCATCACGTTTAAGGGTAGAACGACTTACTTGTCAATGTCTCGGTTGAACTATGTTTGGATCCACCTTGTAATTTGTATGTTGTCAACGTGATTGCCTAATTAAATAAAAAAGTTTGCTTTCATCTTCCAAGTTAACTCTAAATCGCACGACCGAGTGGTTGCATTTGGTGTTCATCAATTGTGTCAAATCCATGGTCTTCAATCCAGGACACGATCTTTATATGTGTCGTTTAAAGGAGGAATTTTTGTTCGTCCTAAGAAGCATACCAAAATGTTTATATGTGTTATTCTTTTTCCACTAAACATAACCGGAAAAATCAAAGTATGCCTAAATTGTTGTTTTCTGTTATACTCCTCAATTACTTCAATAACGTGATCAGTTGAGGCATTGACCAAAGACGTGAGAATCGAAGACCCGACATGAAAACTACTGGGGTTAGAACCATCAACTTGAGAATTGAAAAACTTGTAAGATGCTGTTTTGCAATATATTTTATCTCTCGACATGAAAAAATAAAGAAATCGAGAAACATATAACAAAATATAGTAATCTTTGTGAGTTGGGAATTGTGTAAAATAGAAATAAAACCAATCCTCTCTTTATATAAAACCCCGATGATAAAATGATGAGTAAATTACATATTTTGTCCTGTGGTTTATGTGTTTTAACACTCTGGATCCCTACTTTGAAATATCTATGGATTACATCCCTGTCGTTTGCAATTTATAACGTATTGGGTCCCTAAATCTAACTTCATCCAAAAATGCCGTTAAATGAGTTAAATCGGAGGGGTAGTTTAGTCTTTTTAGAGTTCCTTTAATTTTTCTTTAAAAAAATTCTATTTTCCTTTCTTTTGATTTGATTTTTTATTCTTAAGTATTATGATATATATACATACATATATAGGGGTAGTTTCATTTGGAAATCACCTTAGTTTTGAAAACCATGGAAACTATCGATTTCATTGGTTAAGCTAATGAAATTGTATCATGAATTTGTAAAATTTGATAAATTGTTTTATAAATTCTTTTATTGATGAAATTGTTTCATATATTTGTGTTTTTTTTATGTAAAACTGAAAAACCTTCACCAAAAAAAGAAAATAAAATGAAACAATTTCATTTTTACATAAAAAACACAAATATATGAAACAATTTCATCAATAAAAGAATTATATGACACATCTTCATCAAATTAATCAATTTCACGAATAAATTTCATTAATTTAACCAATAAAATCGACGGTTTCCACGGTTTACAGAATTAGGGTGGTTTCCATTTGATCTCCCCCCCCCCCCCCCACACACACATATATATATATATATATATATATATATATATATATATATAGAGAGAGAGAGAGAGAGAGAGAGAGAGAGAGAGAGAGAGAGGAAGGATCATGCGAGAAGTTAAACATTTTGCGAGAAGGCGAGAAGTGGGATATCATATATGATTACACGGCCTGTGGGTGTGTTTAATCATATATGATTAAATGTCTATGTATTGCTAATGTAACATATGTTTAATCATAAATGATTAAACTTGTGTATCATATATGATAACACACTTCTCGTCTTCTCGCACAATGTTTAGCTTCTCGTTTGAACTTGCCCCTATATATATATAGAGAGAGAGAGAGAGAGTCGGGTTCAAACGAGAACAATACATATTTAAAAGAACACGGGAACTAACAAAATCATTAGTGATTTTACATTAACACACGAAAAAGGACTTTAGCCGCGACTTCAGGTCCGCATGACTTTTTTGCACGTTAATGTAAAATCACTAATGATTTTGTTAGTTCTCGTGTTCTCTTAAATAGTTATTGTTCTCGTTTGATCCTCCCTATATATATATATATATATATATATATATATATATATATATATATATATATTACATAGACAATAACCCCACCGGTGAGACCCCCGACTTTTCCTCCATCGGCCGGTGAAACCACCGCCTTCTCTTCCCCATCAATGAAACCCCATCTCCTTTCCACCACCATCACCACCCCCTTCTCCGGCATCCCCTTCCCCCCTGAAGAAAACTTGGAGAAACCCAGGACCACGACCCATGGAGAAATCCATGAGAAACCCGTTTTCCCTCCTGAAGAAACCTATCTCCTTGTACCCTCTACTCGTTCTTCCTTCATCTTATACTTCTTCCTTGATCAAGAAAGACCCATGGAGAAACCGGTGACCACCACTGGAGGCCCCTTGGAGAAACCCACGATCACCGCTAGAGGCCTCCTGGAGAAACCCACGACCACTGCCCAACTTCTACACTTCGTCGTACACCATCGTACCCCCGTATTCCTCTTTTCATCTTCTACTTCTTACTGACTAATGAGTTTATAATCCATATCTAGATTCAAGGGTTTTGTTTACAATCCAACAATGTTCCTCAATCCTACCAATCTCAAAGCTCATAACCAGAATCAAAATTCAAACCAAATCATCATCAAAACACAGAAGCATTAATGAAAAAATTATGAAGATAAAAGCATCAATAGAACATATGAACAACAATAACAAATTAATATATATATATATATATATATATATATTCATTAAAGTATTTGTACTGTAAAACTATACAAAATAAAAACCCTAAATTAAGCTCCTGAAATCAAAACTCTAAATGAAAAAAAGTAAAACTTAGATCCCTAAAATTAGAAAACGTAAATCCATATCTCAATCTAAAAGAACAAAGCTTCAAAAACCACATCTTCATCATCACCAAATATGCAGTTCGATTTTACGGGAAGGATATCTGATAGTATAGTTGCAGCGATGGAGGTGGGAAGGGGAACGACGGTGTAGAGGGAGTTGTGGGTTAACCCATCGATGGCCTCAGATCATCTAGATTTGAAGAGGACATGGTGGTGTGGAAGGAAGAAGAATACAAGGGGAGACATGGAACGAGATCTTGACACGGCAACATTGGACTGGTGATAACACCAATATTTGGTGTTATTTTCATATCACTTTCCAAGTAATTTTTCTTATTTCCAAGTGAATATAGCCGAAATTTTATGGTTTAAAGCAAGTGTTCCAGGATTTATGTGATGCTATGAAAAATCCAAGAACGTGTACGAGAAGTAAGGTTTTCTGAGCAAAAGTTGATCACGAAAGTTCTCAAGATTCAAGTGTGAAAAATGGTCATTCGATCAAGTGGGTTAAGTTTTATTGAAAAAATTATTTTCCCTAAAACAGTGGCGGAAGCGACTTTGATGCTAGTTATTGAAGCTGAACTCACTTTGTAACTCACCTGAAGCTGAAATGAGGGCTTGTTGCGAGTTAGTTGACATAACTGCAACTAACTTCAAACTAGCTTGGACGGTTGTACGTTTTTAAAGACTTTTTCACCTAGGGTTTTGCTCATTATTCATTCCATCTTCCAAACGACGGCTAGGGAGCAATAAGAGACAACCCAAAGAGATTTTGGCAAGTGAAGAACACCGAATTGATGCTCGAAAACGATTGGGGAAGCGATTCTTACTCCGATTTCTTCCAATTCTTCGTTGGTATTACATAAACAAAGGGAGTTTTTCAATCTTTGATGTTTGAGAGAACTTTCCTAAGATCTATGACTTCTTCTACTGTTTTCTTGTTTAATACCCCCAACATGAACTAATCTTTAGATGTTAGGGGTTGGTTTGTCTTTGGTTTAAGCATATGAACATGTAACTTGGGATTTTTATCAGTTTTTCCTAACTAATGAAGCATATGATTTGGGTTTTAATTCTTTTGTGAGTCTGATCAACTTTCCTCTGATTTGTTCATTATAAATTAAATTCTAGAGAATTAATTGTTAACAAGAACTAGAATTATATGTCTAAGGTGAGAAATTGGATAGATATATACCAACTAAACCTTAGTATCACTATAATCTGGAACTTAATGTGTTTTGAACTCATGTGTTAAGATCGAGATATGAGACTTGTGTTTTCAAAATAAAATCCGTTGTTGCTTGAGAAAGAACAACGGTGATTTTATAGATTACATTTTCATTAAATGGTTTAACTAATAGTTATCTTCAAGAATTTTGTTCATTAGTGAGAACCATAGGATTTCCAACCCTCAACTATTTATCTCCAAAAAAAAGTTTCCAAAGTTGTTATTTGAAGAGTTCTTTGTTAATTCTTTTTATTAATATTCAGTTAATTTGTTGTTCCAGAATTCAAGCATAAAAGATCAAATCAGGAATCAAATCAAGAACAAACAATGAATCATAGAGAGAATGTGAGAGAAATAGTGTATGTCATATATCTCACAAAGTTACAAGTACATGAATGACATAAAGTTCTTTCAAAACACAAGAAACTAAAGCTTTATATATGGGTCAAACAAGATTTGACCTCATACAATCTTAAAATTGACTTAAAGCAAAATACAAGGAACAAATTGATTCAAACTTACTTAACAATCTCCCCCTTTTGGATCAATTTGTGAATCTTCTAACTCTTGTTATCTCTGATCCCCAAGTAAGTTTCAAACCTTCTCATACCTCTTTTGAATTCCAGTTTATCATCAATCTTGTCAAGAACCATCTCCATCTCAACTCTTTCTCTTCTTGGAACATGTGGACCTTCAGACCATCTTAAATCTTCATTCTGATTCAGTCTGCTTGAAATCTGAAGCCTTATTGCTTTTAAGGTACCATCTGAGAACTTTGCAAGTTCTGAAGCTCTCATGAACCTTTTCTCATTATTCCCATTCTTATACACAACTCCTGCTTTGGCACTCTTAGAATAGTGAACAAAGGTTGATCTTTCAAACCTGGTATAATCATTTTTGGCTTCTTCAAGTTAACTATTTTCTTATTACTTTCAATACGTAGCTGGAAGTCATAGCAGTAGTTGAAGTTAATGTGTCTTCTGAGGAATCTCTTTATAGCTTCAAGGGCAAAAGTAATGTTCTCTCTTCTGATAGGCATGTCCCTTAATTGATGATACATTGTCTCAAAATCATCAATGTTCAAATGGTGGAAATCTTCCTCTGAGAAAGAATACTCCAAAGTATTTCTCCTTTGAACAACAAAGTATGGATACCAGATAATTCCATATCTTTTCAGGGTAACTTCCTTGACCAACACAATCTTACTCTTGAAATTTACTGCTTCTTTAGGTTGTCTCATCTCATTCAACATATGGATATAATGGTCTTGAAAAGCTTTAGGTCTATCTTTGATTCCCAAAATAAGACGGATATCCAGCTTTCTGATGTGATGCATAAACATCTTATTGTTCTCCTTCAGGAATGGCATTCTGAGAGCATTCCTGTAGAATCTCACATCAGCTTCAGAAGTATTGGCTTCAACAGCATTTGAAGGACGGACTTGGTCAGAAGGACCATCTTCATTTGCTTGATCATGGCTTGATTTGAAGTCTCATCAGTTATAGGCACATCTTGTTGAGTTGGCTCACAAGGTTCATCTGTATTTGGCACAGAAGGGCCTTCTTCAAAAGTAGGAACATCAGATAGAATTGGCACACTTGATTGAGGTAGAGAAACAGGAATCTCTTGACTAACAGACACAGAAAATGGAACAAAGACAACATCTGGAACCTTTGGGATCTCATCTCTGAGAGGACTAATGTGCAAATCTTCAGGTGAATCATGAACATACAGAACATTTAGGGCTTCTGTATCAATGTCATCAAAAAGTCCATCCAAAGTGTTTTCACCTTGACCCACTTCCTCAATAGTTTCTCCTTGATCATTCTCATTATCTAAAAAATCATTGAGTTGTTCCATTTCTTCTTCTTTAACCTTCCAAAATCTTTCTTATTGGGTTGATTAATCCTCATTCTCTTCATCATCTAAACTAATATCAACAACCTCATATGTTCTTTCTGTAATCCTAAGAATCTCCTCAAAAGTAGCTTCTGGCTTTTCAACATACAATATGCAACTCTCCTGTCTTTGACTATCATTTTGATTCTGAGTCTGAGCAACATCTCCCATATCATCTTCTAGATCAATAGACTCAATCTGATGCTCAAATCCTCCAGAAGTTATCTACCTCTTAGACCTCTCTCCCTCATGATCATGATCAGAATCATGGTCATGTCTCTTGCGAAAACTTTCTGCTTGGATTTTACATGATGTCTAAACAACCTTTGATAACTCTGAGAAAGCTTGTTGCATAGTATTGATTGAACTCATAACATCATCTTTGAATGCATTAAACTCAGCAGCACGAACCACGTCTGTCGGTATCTGGGCTACTTGAGAAATTGGCGGTTGTTAAGCCCTTAAGAGACCAACAAGATCAGCATCGGACTGATCAACTGGAACTTGAGACAACAACTTTGCAAAAAGTAGAGATTTCAACTCATTCACAGACATATCTGCATTCTGAACAAGAGGAGGTGGAGGTGGAGGTGGATTATGTAACACCCGTAAATTCCTGTCTGTGAAAGCCAATCCTTTGAGAAATCCTTGATTCTGATTATAGAATTTCATCCCTTACGCCTTACCTTTAAAGCCTTATCGCATCGTGGGTGCTCCGGATGAAAATGGAAGAAATCGGGGCTCGGGACACTCTGGGCGATAGTGCCCTGGGCACAATCGCCAACAGAGTGGTACCCGCGGTACAGTTTGGACGATAGTGCCCTGGCGAGAGTGCCTTGGGCACAATCGCCTGCGGCCTCTGGTTGTTTTAAAATCGATTTTTGAGCAGCCCCACCTCATTATTTCTCAACCCATTTCACCCTTTTCTCTCTAGAAACCGAACCCAAACCCTAAAATCGGTTTTATACCTTCAAGTCACCAAATCCATGATGTTCCAAGTGTTCTCCTCCACCTAATAATGATTAGAAGCTCCATTTTCATCTTCCTCATCAAGTTCAACGGTTGGGAGCTCGGGTTGAAGTGTTGGATTGGGTGTTCTCGGAAGCCTCATCGTCTTCTAGGGTAATTTTTCTTGTATTAAGGTTATAAATGCTCCATTGATGGTTTCTTAGTGTTTGGTTTCTCAAATCTCGGATTTGGTAAGTTTTGGAGAAAACTAGGGTTTTGATCTTGTTTGGGATTTTGGTATTTCTATGTTTGGAGAATGTTTCCTTGTGGTTGGAAATGGTTATTTATGGGTTGGAATGTTGAATCTAGGGTTTTGGAAGTCTTCGGCTTGAGGATTCAACTAGCCTTCAAAAGAGCTCGTTGGGTAAAATCTAGATTTAGCCTAAATCTAGCAAGGTGAGTTCAAGTTGATTTGTGAAAACGGTGTACATGCCAAAATGTTTATTTTAAAGCGTTTTACATGAAATTGTTAACCGCTGATAAGTTTTGTTAACTGCTGATAAGTTGAGTATTTTCAAAGGTGTTTAACTTTATAAACTTATGTAACACACATCTTTGTGATTTTTGGGCATTTCGTTAAATGTGTCATAAATGAACGGGTTTTGACGAATTATTGCATAAATAAGTATTTGGTCAAAAATGCACTTTTAAGTGTTTGTCGGGCTTTATGCATCGTACATGAAATGGGATGTTTTGAAAGGTACGAATACGTGAGTCCTTTGTGTTTGGGTCATTCCCGGCTATGGGGAACATTTTAGAAATGGAAAACCTTTTGGGGTTTGGGGCCGAAGGCCAATGGTAAATTGAGAATTAAAGATTTTGGGAAAATGCGTATTTTGGTTTATATAACTATTTTGGCTTGCATGTTTTAGCCAAACGTCTGTTTTAGCCTCTTGAGCTTGATTCGTACTCGGTGGAGTCTTTGGAATAATTGCTCGGTTATGGGTAGCTCGTTGAGGAGCCGTGGATGTATGGTGTACTTAGTTGCATCTTATTTGAGAGTTACATGTTTTGAATGCGTTAGTCCATTCGTTTGAGTCATGTAACGTTTTAGACTGTAATGCATTGGATCCATAGGCATATGAGTCAGTCGGTTGGTTTAGTTGGGGACATTATCCCCATATTGTAACTTGAAATTGGCATGAGGTCTTATGATCAATAATTGCAAATTCTTGTGAACGAGCTTAACTGGGATGTTTTGGGATTTCCAAGGTAAAGACCTGGAGGGGTTGAACTTGATGAGTGCACAAAGATTCCCAAGGTACAGACATGGAGTTGTTGAACTTGGTGATTATCCAGGCAAAATACATGGAGTTGTTGAGCTTGTTGGTTTGTTAGCTATAGACCCGGAAAGGTTGATGCTAACGAGTGTTTCGTCCCTAAGTGATGCTCATATAACATTGATAAGTGGCTTAACTTTGTGTGCCCGTCACTTTGGATGGAATTCGGGTATCCCCCGTCACCGAAAGGTGTTGTTTTTGGGTATTGAGTTTTATTATCCAAGTTTTTGGTGGCGTTTGTATATTTGGGTTTTATCCTTGGTTTATGGGTTGAGTATTATGCCCCACCCGTGTTTTGGGTGTTTTGGGATATAAAGTTTTAACCGTATCTTCATAAATGGAGAGTTCAATTTCTATCCACGTTTTGAGTGAGTTTTGTGTTAAACCAAATTTATGAATGGGAGGTTTATTTTGGTATCTTCGTCCTTGAAGTAGTTTAGATTGGAAAACGTTTAAATTGGTGTTTTTTGTCTAAATTGCATATTATTGGAAAATGAGTCGTTTCCGTATGTAAGACATAGCGAATTGAAAGATTATGATTTTAACCGCATTTTATCTTTTAAACGGTTAATTTTTATATGTTGAAAACTCTTGAGCTCACTAGGCATTAAGCCTAACCTTTTTATTTGTCGGCATGTGCATCAGGTTCCAGGTGGGGGTTGGTTCTAGCAATTCTATGAAGAGATGTGCTTAGTCTTTCGCGAATGTAAGTATTTGGTGAAGTCTTCCGCAGTTTGGAGATAGTGACTTCTATTGGGTTTTAGTAGCACCCGTCCGTATCATAGACTTTATGTATAGAATGATTGTGTGTATTGAGGTTAAATCTTAGATTGTGATTGAAGATGAATCAATTATCGATGTATTTAGAAATTTTTAAATTAGTTGCTATTTCCAGTTTTGAGGGTGTTACAGATTAGCTGGCACTTGCTCCATAACTGGGTCTTTCCCTTTCAACAATCTTTTTACTCCAGATATCTCTTCAGCAATGTATTTCTGTAACCTAGTTTCAACAGCCTTTAAGGCACCGTCGAGGTGCTCCTTGGACGCAAAGTCAGGTAGACTAACCACCGGTGACACTCAGGCGTTCCGTTGACACAACAGTTGATGAAGCAACCGTGTGGCCTATGTTTATTGTTGGCATATTGTTGACAATGACAGGACTTCCACCCTGTCCTTATAATCCAACTTATGTAGTTACTCTGGGCGTTCCAATTGGGTCACTTAGACTTTCGATAGTAGTAGATGTATCAAAAAGTGTCCTAGGAATGAATATTGGTAATTCAAATGGCACTAGACTGGATTGTGCAGTGAATTAATGTGAGAACTGGGGCTATGGTCCTCTGATTTCAATATCTATGCTTTCCGAATGAAAGCTAGATAGAGTTTGTGCTAAGTCCCCGTGCATATCTGAGACTATCACCTGTTGTGAGGTGGTAGAATGGTTGGTTGAGGCGTGCAATCGCATTAGCGGTCGACTAATGTCTTCTTCAACACCAGTACGCAACACATGCGCCCTGGTAGCAGATGCGGCCGCCCTTCTAAAAATGTAGGTTCGGGTACACACACTCTCACCATTATATTTTCAACTAATTCTCCCTCAAATCTCCTTATATCTCCCACCACATTATGAATAGTGGCATCAATATCAATTTCCATAGCATTATGGAAGTGATCATCATCATTATCATTCACAGAATTATCACCATCATCTTGATCTTCATCACTACCAGCAGTAGTAGTGTGAACAGTTTCATCATCAGCACTTTCAGCTTGACCCGACTCAGTCACAAATTCTGGACTTTCCTCGATGCTCTCTTCCTGACTACCCAATTGAGGAATGCTAGCAGAGCCAGGTTGAGATGTGGAATTAGCATGATGTGAGGCATTAGCCTGTGATTCCACTTCCACAGCCTCTGGTCTAGAATAATGTCCCCCTCTAGTTCCCCTCTCAATATTTTCCCAATATTCTCCCCGTTCAAGTACCCCTTGGGTAACATGAACCCTCACTGACTCCTCTCTCCTAGGGTTTGAGCCTTCGGTAGGGGCAACCGGTGCTGGTCGTCTCGTAGACTCTCTATAATCTCTAACACACTCAGAGTCTAGATCAGCATAAGCTAGCAATGCTTCAGGTACTGGCATGTTGTTGTTGAATGTCTTCTTCTGTCTCATCAGATATCTCATTAAGTGCTCTGGTGCATACTCATGTGTCTTTCTCCTTGGAATGTCTCTGTTGCATCTTATCATACTCCGGATGATAAAAGTCAATAATCTCTGATACGACACAAAGATCAGAGCTTTGGTGGTTCTCTTTGATATCACTCTTTCATACAGCTCATTCCAGAAAACAAACCACATGCAGATCATAGACAACAGCATGAAACAGATTCAAATTGTGAATGTTGGCATTGTCTGTTCCCTGATGCTTTGCTCTGAGGCACCTGTTGATCACTGAGAATAAAGTGTAGTAGAATGGAGGCAGGTTATTCTTCTTGAAGTGGCTAACTTGAGTAAGTTAACCAACATATCCCATAGCTCTTATGCCTTCAAAAACTTGTCAGTAGGAAACATATCAAACTCAGTTTTTCCTTCTCTTGAGTCTTTCTTTGGTAGCCTCAAGATGTATCTCAACATCTGATAATCCAAGATTGACTTGTATTGATCAATCTAGATTTCAATTTGTCCTTGTCTGACAAATCTGATGGTTTCCCATGCTTGCTGTAAATACATAAGAGGCACTACAGCTCTTCCAACCAGTGTATAGTACAGTGGATGGCCTTTCAGTATCTCCAACACCAATGGATCAATGTTGAGATGATCAAAATCCACAAAGTGGTTGTTTGGATACAACAGCTTTTCTTCTGATGGAATAATGAAAGCTAGATCAAGATTCTCTCCGGGTTGAGCTTGGTAATCTGATATAGATGAGGGCATAGGTTGACCTCTAGATGCCTGAGTTGAGTTCTCATTCATTTGAACCTCCTATTCACAGATTGGTTTTCTGCCATTTCATACCTGAAAGTGAAAAATTATGGACAGATGTCCACTTTGTCAGATAAAATCAAAAACTTTTTCAGAAAATCCACCAATTCGCAGAGTGCATGAGTGTGATGCTCTTTTCGCACAAAAAAGTATTGGACAATTTTTCGCAGGCCATAATCTGAGAAAAGTAGACTTGGAAAAAATATTGACCAAACAAGGAATTTGCATGAACCTTTGAATTATTTGAATTTTGGCAACCAAAAAGTGAGCAAGTCAAGAACTCACAGAGTTCTTCAAGAAGATGAAGAACTCGCAAGCTTCAAGACTTGTTAAAAACCTTAAGTACATATTCCAAAAATTCAAAATTTTGATTCAAGTGCAAAAATCCTTTTACAGATTAAATCGAAAACATCATTAATCAACAATTTAACCAATGATTTCCAATTTTTAAGTCCATTTTGATGAGTAAAATTCAAATTTCAGACCAAGAACTGTCGATGAATTATCAGGGAGTTCAAAAGGTCAAAACATCAAAATCATACCAATATTTGTTCGTTTAAGGCCAAAATCAATTCACATATATGGTGTAAATGTTAAACTAACAAGGTTAAACAAGATATTGTTCTTGATTTGTCCACAATTTATGTCCAAAATTTAAATAAGCAAGGATTCGGTTCGTAGGGTTTAAGGGATGATGAACAGTCTTAATCAAATGAAACCCTATCGAATCGATGAACCTTAAAAGAATGGAATATAAACACAAATACAATTATCGAACATGAATGAACAATGAAATCAAAGATTAACTTACCCTTAGTCGATATGATGTCTGAAAATCGAAGTTCGTAAAGGAGGGTTTTAGAGAGAAAAATACTAAGTGAGAGAATTCGTATGAAAAGCCTTGAGAAAAAGTGAGTGTAATATGAGAAAACACATGTATATATACTCGAAGGCATGGGTGACACGTGGGACGATTTGATTGGCCACTCACTTTTCGCATGCTGAAGGAAATCAGACTTGTCTCAAAAAATTGACAAGTAATGTGTGATCTTTTCGCATGAAACAAGATGCGAAAAGTTTGTGCCTAGAGAAGAATTTTCATACCACATGGTGCGAGTTGTCACTTTTCGCAGACCGAAGGGTGCGAATTGTGGCTTTTCGCAGACCATTGGTGCGAGAAGTACACTTCTCGCAGACCAAGTCATGTGAATTGTTACTTTTCGCATGCTATTACTTGTGAATTATAATTTTTCGGCTATTGTTTGTGAAAGCTATACTTAGCCAAGAATTTCAAACTTTTCAAATTTTGCATATTTTTACTTTTCAAAACTTTCCAAAAATAAACACTTCCCAAAAATGGAATTTTTCAAAAATAGAAACTTCCCAAAAATGAAAACTTTTAACCACACAAAAGATTTTTTACTTTTCAAAATATTTTGACACACACACTCACTTACAGACTTTCAGATACTCCACCTTGAATTCTGATATGTAATTTCTGCAAAACATAAATTATCAAGGTATTCATCGAACATGAATCCTCAATGGTTAGAAGTATCATTTCATTTGTTCCCCCTTAACAAATACATGAACTACTATTAAACTTGAACTCATCAGAAGTACTTACATTCCCCCTTGATGTAAGCATGTATAGTTTGATAAAAATCAAATATGCTTCCCCTTCATATCTACAAAAATTCAAACAATTCATCAAATTTTCTTGAACTCTCTTTTAAAAAAATGATATTCATCAAATTAAATTTCAATCTCCCCATTTGTGAAAAAGAATAATCTACTTAAATTTAGAAATAGTCTCCCCCAAATACAAAAATACTCCCTTTGAAAGATATAACAGTAAGAGTATCCATTTCCCTTGATCTTCGAAGTATGAGTCCTAATTTGAGGTGATTAGAAGTCAACTTGTTAGTGTATTATTGTATCCAATATTTAATAGGAAAAGTCAAAGTCTGAAAAGTCAAACAATGTCAAAGTCTAGATAGTCAAAGTTAGCAAAGTCGTCTTATTGTTTGTGGTTTAAGCATGTGGTTTCATATCTTGGTATAAATAGTGTTTGTTTTGTTAATCTTGTAACTAGAACTAAGGAGACTTCATTGTAATATCTGTGAGACTTATGAATACGATGCTTTCTCTCTCTATACTCTCTCTCTCTCTAGACCTTCTATGTCAAATCTTAGATTGTAAATTGTTTAGTTTGATAGCTTGATTGATTGGGAAATACATTTTCAATTGGTATCAGAGCGAGACCAAACAATTTCAGATTGATTGGATTACCAAATTTGGATTAATTTTGAATTTTTGATTTCACGAACTCGTTTCTTGAAAATTCACTGTTTGATCAATTTTTTTTTTTGAAAAATCGTTTTTAGTACAAGTAAATGGAATCATTTCATTCGATTTATGTTTTGGATCATTTCTTGTGTTGATCATATCTCAAAATTCGCATTAAATCAGATTCAATTTTTGAATTTTTAGATTTTCTTTGAAAATGGACTCGAACACTGTTTTTGAATCATATTGTTGCATTTTGGTGTTTTTAATCAAAATCTTGTGATAGAATTATGTTCTAATTGGTAAATCGATCATCCTTGTGCAATTTCATGTTCTAATTTGCAGGTTTATATCGATTTGGATCGATTTCGTGGTCATAACTATCAAAACGCGCAAGGAAAACCCAAGAACGCGCAAGATCCACGAAAAGCGCAAGTTCACCGCAAGAACGCGCTAACAGAGGCGTGCGAGTTTCTCAGAAACGTGCTAGAAGTGTCTTGCGAGTTTCTCAGAAACGCGCTAGAAGAGGCTTGCGAGTTTCATAAACGCGCTAGAAGAGGCTTGCGAGTTTGAAATCCTTGAAAATTTTCTAAGTGTTGAAACGCGCTAACAATGCCTTGCGAGTTTGAGTTTTGCGCCAACAGTGTCTAGCAAGTTTCTACTTTCGCGCTACCAACGTCCTGCGAGTTTTAGTTTCGCGCTAACAACTACTAGCGCGTTCCTCAGTGAATAGTGTTTAGCGTGTTTAGTGCTTTACGAGTTCAGTGACCTGCGAATTTCAAAGATAGATTTTTTTTCTGAAATTAATTTTTTTTTTGTGATTCAGGTTTAACTTTTTAGTCAACATTTATGATTTGTTTGGGAACGATCATTTCATATCAAGCTCATATATCTTTTAAGATGCCAAAGACAGATGATAAAGGAAATACTGTTCTATCTGCAAGAAACATGGCAATATTGTACATGCCTGAGATACCTGTTCTAGAAGCAGAAAGAGACAAACTGAAAAATCAGAATTCAAAGCTTCAAAAGCAGATTCAGGAGTTGAAATTAAATTTGTCAAATTCTGATAAAACTCCTGTTTGTGCAAAATGTACTGAAATTGCTAAATCTGATTTTGCAGGTATCATCAGTGCAAAAGAGAAAGAGATAAAAGAACAAGAGAAGGAGATTAAAGATAGAGAGAAAATGATGGAAATAAAAGATAATACCATTCAGTCTCTTGAAGAACTAATCAAGTTCAAGGAGTCTTATGTTACAAATCTTCAAAGCCAACTAAAGAAAACTGAACAGAAATCATCAGATCTACAAGATGAATCAGTTAAGCTTCAACAAAAGTATATGGCTTCTGAAAAAAATGTATATGCATTGAAAGTAAAAAATGTTGACTTGATGAAAAGCATCTGTCAGGATCGAAATTCAAACAAGAATATAATAAACACACTCAGAAACTTATGTTAAAGAAGTCGCGGAAAAACACTTTAACAGAAAATCAATGGAACAGTATATAGAACTCAAATCACAAGTTATATTGATTCAACTTGATGATTACACACAAAACCTCAATCTGTTGAACAGGCTCAACAGACGTTCAATACTTCTCTATTGAAAGGACTTCTAAGAACCTTGAGGTTAATTCTCTCTAAAACAAACGTATGAATGAAAACTTATGCTAATACATCTAGACTATATATACAGAGTTGATTACAAGATAATTATCAAAATAAGATTGATCTTCAGCATCAATACCATAATTATCTTCAGCATTATCTCCAACTCCTATTCTTTCGTTCCAGCAATCATTCCATCTTTATAAGCAGCACTAATCATTCTCAACAGTATTAATCATCCAGCAACATTAATCTTTAAGCTTAGCAGTACTAACCATGCTTGCAGTATTAACTCCTCACTTGAAGTAGTAATCTTCAACAGTACTAACTCTCCAAGCAGTACTAACTATTTAAGTAGCAGCACTAACTCTTCAAGCAGTATTAATTCTACTAGCAGTAGTAATCTTTCATCTAGCAGTATTAAACTTACAAGTAGTAGTAACACTTTTCAAGTAGCAGTAGTATCCATCCTTAGCACATTCAGACCCAACAATCTCCCCTAACTTAACTTTTCAAAATGAGAAGTTAAGTTCTTCAGCATAGGGTCTTCATGATGCTTTCAACACTTCAGCTTAATTGCCCAGATTTGGATCCAATCCCAGACTTTGATTAATTGTCCTTCTGATCACTATTCTGGCCATTTCTGATCCTTTAGCACATACCAGCTTGGATTTTAACATCCCTTCCATCTTTTCCTTGCTATGGTCATAGATCTTGTCAACCAAGTAGTACTCATGGTAGCTTTTGTCAATTGTGATCATATAGACAACACAGTTTTCAAATAACATCCAATGATCAATCTTTTTGAATCCATATTCATGATGTAAGTCTTTGATCCTGTACTTCACTCTTTCAGGCTCAAACATCATGCATAAGTATTCCATGGCTATCTTGGTTAAGCTCATTTCAGTCCCTTTCAACTCATTTTCATACAGCTTTATTCCAACTTTGAACATTTCTTCCAGATCAGCTCTTGAACAACTTCTGATTACTTTTCCCCAAGTTGCATACACCTCATACTGATCACCCATTCTTTTGAATCTGAAGTATTCTTTCCTGTTATCCTTCAGAATATCCCAAAAGATAATTTCTGGTGCTTTCATAGAGATAGGGTCAGCTTTCACTGGTTCTTCATATGTCAAAGTCATGTACAAATGAAACTGCTCATTGGATTGTTGATTGGACTGCTCTTGATTTTGCTCTGGCTCTGCTGAAGGTTCTGCTCTTGCACTTTCAATCTCCTTTTAAACTTCTTTAATTCTTGTCCTCTTTGCCTTAGGCTTGGTAGCAATAGATTTCTTTCTTTTTATAGCTCCAATCTGTTGAGTCAAAGTCTCTTCTTGCTTAGCTTCTGTCTTTTCTTTGATAGGAGTGCCTTCCTCACTGTCAGGGAAAGGTTGTTGTATGTTGAGATCATGTCTTTCTTTTAACTTTCTTTCAACCTCAACCCTTTGAATAAAATCCCCTTTCAGCTTGGCCATCTCCTTCTGGTAAAGTTCTTCAAGCTTTCCAAAAGACATACCTGTAAACATTCCCTCAGGAACTCCAATAGATCCTTTCAGGAAGTTTATCATCTTCCTTCTTTCTTGGTTGGCTAAGTATGTCTTGGAAGGTTGTCTTTGTCTAGTCTTCAGTGGTAGCCTTTGCCTTGAAGCCTTCTTTGTGACTTTCTTTGCAGCTGTTGCAGACTTAAGACTCTTTTGATATTCTTCATTGATCTTCTTGGCCAACTCCAATGCAATCTCTCTGTCTTTGGCAGATTGAATCTCATTTTTCTTTTCAAGGTCTGCTTGCATCTTCCTTGCCAATTCTTTATCCAGAGCTATTTGACTTTGTTTCTTTGATGCTTTTACAGATTCAACCACCTTCTCTTTGCCTTTACCCTTAATCTCATCAATACTAGCTTCTTTTCTTTTCTTTGCTAGACCACCTTCTTTGATTTCCACTCCCTTAGCCTTTTGAGTAGCCTTGGGAGTGTCAGCTTTGGCCTTCACTAGTGTTTCTGCAATCTGTATTTCCTCAATAGTCAGCCCTGTTTCTGCTGCTACTTTTTCAGTTTCTACTGCAGCCTTCTCAGTTTCTGCTGCTAGACCTATTTCTGCTGCTAGCTTAAAGGTTTCTGCTGCTTTGCTACTTTCTGCTTCTATACCCAACTCCCCCTCGAATTTAGATTCCATGCCAACAGGACTTTGTTTTTCACCTTCAGCTTGACTCTCCCCCTTTTTGAAAGCATCATTTACATTTCCCCGTTTCTTCAATACATACTGTTTTCTCTTCTTTTTCTGCACTAGCCTCAGAACCATCTTCTTTAATTTTTTTATCTGCACTTGTTGTGAAAGAATCACCAGTTTCATCTCCTCTATTTTTGCACCCTGTTTGAGTACATCCAGATTGATATTACCCAATGTTTCCATCAATTCCTCATAGTTATATTTGTCCTCACCTCCTTTGGGTGTGTTGACCACCCTTGAAGGATCCTTGGATATTTTAGTAGTAGTCTTCTGCCTAGCAGAAGCACCCTCTACCCCCTTGGTTTCTTGGCACCTAGGACCTTTGGATAATTGCTCACCCAAAGTTGCCGTGGGAAAGGTCTTAAAGATGTTCACACTGTCTTGCCCTGCACTTTGTGCAAAGGCAGTAGTGTGAGCCTCACTGCCCACATGCTCTTCCTCCTCCTTATTGAGCACCTTCTTGGGGTTAGGAGACACCCCTGTGGTTTCCCTTTCGATATTCTCTAATGGAGAATGCTCCATCAGAGGGCTTTTAGGCTTTGGGGGTGAAGATACTAGAAGGGAAGGAACCTTCTGCACCTTTTTCCTTGTGTAAGTTTTGGTGATGGGGGATTGTGGCTTTTCAATAGGAATCTGAGGGATATTGATAGAAATGAGTGGTGTGGGTAGGTCATCAGTTGGGTGGTCAGATGTGGGCTGTGACCCTGATGCCTCACCATGGGAATGAGACACACCCATCATTATAGAGAACAATAGAGTGTCTATACCTGAGAAGTCCTTACTGGGCCTCTTCATATTTGAGAACACCTTACCCTTTGGGGGTTTTGGTACATATACCTCCTTGAAGGTAGGTAAATCCGTTAATTCCTTATTAAGTACTTATTGTACAAACCTTGGATACATATAAAAGCTTTTTGATTTGGTAACCAGATTTGACATTAAATTGTTTAAGATCATTTGAGAGAAATTAAACTTTCTAGAGGTCGCTAAGCATACCAAAGCATAGGCTATGGTGTTGCTGAACTCACTCCAGCCAGTTGTTTTTTTCTTGAAATGCAGTGTTGCAGGGTATGAACAAAGAATCTCCACTGAGGTGAAAATCTGTTCTTGAAAAACTTATATACGTCAGTGGGACCTTCATACCCCATACGACTAAGAGCTTGGAAGAGATCTTCCTTAGGAAGAGAGGTTATACCTGAGGCATCATCTAGTCGTAGATGAATGCGAATACACTCTTCTGAGATGGTCAGGGGTTTATCACACACCCTTGTTTTGATGACCTGAGTGCCCTCTTCAGTGTGAGTCGTAGCATTTGCCCAAAATTGTCGTAGATGTTCCACACAGATTATGGGATTGACAGTGAGGGCATAGGCAATGTGTGACGATTTGAGGAAATCCACAATCTGATGGAAACCTTCAGCCTGTTTGGGTTTTTGCAGCATAGCAACATCATTGTGTTCATCAAAGAATTCTAGTCCTGCCATCGTTCTGATTGATTCTAGGGTTCGAATCGCAACTAGTGGTTTACACTGGTGAGCAAGAAATCGAGAGAGAGAGAGAGAGAGAGAGAGAGAGAGAGAGAGAGAGAGAAAGATAAGCAATGGAAGTTCAAAGAGTCGTTGTGTATTTTGGCGGTCACAAAGGGTATTTATAGGTGGAGGGTTTCAGTTAGAAGCAGTACTAAGTACCCTAGCAGTATTAACTAGCCCGCAGTATTAACTCATATTAGCAGTAGTAACACATACTGGCAGTACTAACACAGACTAGCAGTATTAACACAGACTAGCAGTATTAACACATACTAGCAGTATTAACACATACCAACAGTAGTAACACTGATTAGCAGTAGAAATAAGGCAAGTAGTAGTAACTTTGCACTGGCAGTATAAACCACCTAGCAGTAGTAACCATACTTGATCATATTTGAATTGTTATCATGAGTAATGTAGAGAGCAGTATTAACTGAACTAGAAGTACCAAGTATCCAATTGAAGCATTCTGAAACACTTAAACACAAATTGTTAGTAGCACCATGCACCATGAAATCTTCAAAAGTTAACTTACCTTTTGAAACCATACCTTTGTTACTTATCTTACCTCCTGCTGGATTAAAAGCAACATGTTCTCCATCAAATCTTTTGAAGAATTTGAAGGCAGTCTATGTTACCTGTTGTGTGCCAAGAGCAACCACTATCTACATGCCAAATGCTCTTCCTTTTGAGCTGTTGGTTGCCCTGTACACTAGATAAATCAGTTAGTTTTTGTATGAACCCAAGCCAAAGTGGTCTTGGGTTGTCCTTTCCCATCAATATAATCAGTAAGCTTGGTCTGGATGAGATGTTTAGGAATCTCATGGCTGGAATACTTTGTCAAAATTATAGGTTTGGCAGTATTAATACTGGTAGCAGCACTATCCTTGTTAGCAGTACTAACTTGGTTAGCAGTACTAACTTGGTTAGCAGTAGTATTTCTATCAGCAGCACTATTTCTGTTAGCAGTACTATTTGTGGTAGCAGTACTAACAGGTTTCTTAACTTTTGGAACCCAAATCTTGACAAAGTTGTTTGCTTTCTTGTTTTGTGAGTTACTCCTTGACTTGCTTGGAGTATTTTCTTTTGATTTAGCAAACTTATTCTGGATATGAGGTTTTGTCGTCCCAGTTTTCATTGGTACTGTTCTCATATTAGCAGCCATGTGATTTCTTGATTGCTTCCTATAACCAAAAGAGTTTTGTGTTTGTCTTTGAAAAGTAACTCTTTGGTTAATAGGATTGAAATAACAGTGTTTGGCTAGATGATTTAATCTTCCACAAATAAAACAAGGCTTTGGTCTATTGACTTTGCTTAGATCAATTCCTTGTCTTTGAGCCCACTGGTTATTTCTGTTTCTCTGATTTCCCCTTATTTTATCATGTTGATGGGGCTTGCTCTGTTTACAAGTACAGGGATTAACAACAGTAGTTTGTATATAATGATCTCCCTGTACCTTTTCCTTTCCTTTCCTGGAGGTCTCAGCTTTCTCACTCTTAACAGTCTCTTTCTCAAACTTAGACTTCTCCACTTTATCACTCTTGATAAATGGTTTACCCCCCCCCCCCTTCATTTGTAAGAATATGGTTTTCAAGGGGAATTTCTTTATGATCTTCCTTATTCTTACCCTCAGAGTTCTCTTCTTCAGAATCTGTCTCAACCACTACTTTGTCTAATGGATCTACTTCTGTGGCTCCTGCAGGTAAGTCATTCTTATCCATTCTTTCTAAGAGATCTGAGGTGGGTGGAATATAGTTATTATTATAAGGTGGAGGGGTGGTGTTGTAGCCTATACCTCTTCTCAGTTTTTCATGCAATTGAGTTTTGAGTAAAGAGTCCATTGCTTTAGAAGCATTGGAATATTTCTCAATGTCTAGTCTGGCCTTCTCAAATTCACTCTTAACTTTTTCACACTCATCTCTAGACTTCTCTAGCTTAATCTCTAACTCATTCTTCTCCCACTTCCAATAGTTGAAATCATATGAATGTTGAAGTTCATTGGCTTGATATGCCTTAATTTGTTCTTCAAACCTCTCAACGATCAACACATACTCTCTTATATCTTTCTCTAACCTTTTAAGGTCATCACACATGCTCTGATTGTGATCCCTGTACTTTTTAACAGTTTCAATACAGGTTTTAGAGCAAAGATTAGATTTTACCTCAGTGGGGATTTCTGTGCTTGAAGACTCTGATACTTTAGCCATGATGATTATTGATTTCTGAGTTGCAATTGCTCTGATACCACTTGTCAGGATCGAAATTCAAACAAGAATATAATAAACACACTCAGAAACTTATGTTAAAGAAGTCGCGGAAAAACACTTTAACAGAAAATCAATGGAACAGTATATAGAACTTAAATCACAAGTTATATTGATTCAACTTGATGATTACACACAAAACCTCAATCTGTTGAACAGGCTCAACAGACGTTCAATACTTCTCTATTGAAAGGACTTCTAAGAACCTTGAGGTTAATTCTCTCTAAAACAAACATATGAATGAAAACTTATGCTAATACATCTAGACTATATATACAGAGTTGATTACAAGATAATTATAAAAATAAGATTGATCTTCAGCATCAATACCATAATTATCTTCAACATTATCTCCAACTCCTATTCTTTTGTTCCATCAATCATTCCATCTTTATAAGCAGCACTAATCATTCTCAACAGTATTAATCATCCAGCAGCATTAATCTTTAAGCTTAGCAGTACTAACCATGCTTGCAGTATTAACTCCTCACTTGCAGTAGTAATCTTCAGCAGTACTAACTACTAGCAGTACTAACTCTCCAAGCAGTACTAACTATTCAAGTAGCAGCACTAACTCTTCAAGCAGTATTAATTCTACTAGCAGTAGTAATCTTTCATCTAGCAGTATTAAACTTACAAGTAGTAGTAACACTTTTCAAGTAGCAGTAGTATCCATCCTTAGCACATTCAGACCCAACAGCATCAAAGAAGATAAAGTTAAAGCGAATCTTCAAAGCCAACTGAAGACGACTGAACAGAAAACATCTGATCTGAAAGATGAGTCAGTTAAGCTTCAACAGAAGTTTAAGGCTTTTGAAGATCAAATATTTGCTCTATAGAAGAAGAATGTTGAACTGAAAACAAGCCTCCAAGCAGAAAAAAAAATCAAATGTGAAGATATCTTCTACTCAACAGACATCTGAAATTTCCACGAAAACTTTACAAGAGAAGAAGGATCTTGAGCTTAGATGCCTTAAACTTTCCAAGCAAGTGTCTGATTTTGAAAAGATAATAATCACTGAAAGAGACACATTTGCTAAGGAAAGAAAAGTTCTTGAAGATAAAACTGCTGAATTTCCCAATCAGATTTCTACTTTACAAGACTTGCTTGAAAAAGAAAGACAGATTTTCAAAGAAAAGAAGCAGTCTTATGATCTTGAAAAGAAAAATACTGAAAAGAGAAATTCTGGGATTTTCAAAGATATTTCTGAAAAAACCAAGCACATGGAAACAGATTTTGAACAAGAACGTTCATATTTTGAATCTGAAATATCCAAGCTCATGTCCAAGATCTCTGCTCTGTCATCAGATTATCAAAAAGAACTGAAGGCTAAATCTGATTTGACACAGAAGTTTGACACACTTACTTCTGAAAGAAACATTTTATCTGAAAAGATAAAGAACTTGGAAGTTGCAAACAGTGAACTGTCAGAAAAGATTAGAGCTGATGTGATTAACCAATCACCTGTTGATAATTCAACAGAATCAGTCTATTCTTTCAAAACAGCTTCAAGTTCTATTCATGATAAAAATGTTTTCAAACAGAATCAAGTCAAATCTAAAATTGTCAACTCAAATCAAATTCGACCATCAAATCTGTTTTATGATAAATCTGTTGATGGTTCAGCAAATTTTTATATAAAATCTCTTGGAAAGCATTCTAAGAAAAATCATATGGTCTGGAGAGTGAAGAGTTCTTCAGATGAAGAGAAGAAGAATGACAAAGCATCTGCTTTCACAACCAATGCCAAAAAGAACAGAGCACACAAAGGTAAATCTTTTGATAATCCTGATATGTATTATTCTACTAACCATTTGATTAGGGTTGCTCAAAAGAAAATATGTTGTTCTTACTGTGGAGCACATGACTTTGTAAGTAAAAATTTTGTCAATTACTGGTATGGTTCATATTATGTAACCCCCACAAGAACTGCAAATAACACATCAGGACCCAAATACCAGTGGGTACCAAAAGCTAAATCTGTGTTGCAGGCACCCAAGGTTTAAGGGGGAGCATAGAACATAGGCTTTTGAACACAACAGTTCAAAACCCGGACCTTAAAGTCAAAGAGTTTTGGCTTTTGAACAAAACAGTTCAAAACCCGGACTTAAGTGTCAAGATTGTGGCTTCTGATCATATGACAGATCAGGACCCGTTCTAAATGTTCAGATAAGGATATTTTGAAAATATCCAGGGGGAGCTTATCTGACCAAAATCATTAAATCATGATTTGAGGGGGAGCTTAAAGGTAAATATCTTCTAATCTAGATCTTTGATTGTTTGAAAGAAGAACAACTTTCAAGCATGAAAAACGATTTCTAAAATGTTCAAACCACTTCTTGTTCTCAAAAAGATTTCATGAATTTAGAAGTGTGATTTTAAATGTTTTTCATAATTGAGCTTCAATGTTTAAACTGACTGTGTGTTTCCAAAGATCAATACTCGCGTATTATCTTGTTTATATACTGTAAAGTATTCAAACACATTGGTTCAGTACTTCATTTGATTTTGTTATTACCATGTCTCATAACGAACATATTTTTCGATGGTAATACTCCCGTTTGCTTTCAAATGTTGTTGAGCATCAATCATCATTTCTAATCTTTTGCTTTCATTGCAAAATTGTTTATATTCATTCATATAAACAAACCATCAATTCTTTGATACCCTAACCATTTCATTTGATCTGTTTGATACATTGTCAGATTCTCAAAACAATTCTCTTGATTTCATTTCATTCATTCAATATCCTTGTTTTGAGAGATCTTCATTGTTCAAATGCTCAAATTTCATTCATATTTTTAATGAGCATACATTTTGACAATGTTATCATACATTTTGTGATAAACTGTTAAAGTTAAATTGTTGAGCAACCATTCTTTTTAGGACTTACATGGGATTAGTGTGAGAACTTAAACAGAACTTCCATGGATTCACGTAAACCTGTGTTTCCTACCCAGGAAGTTATCCCAAAGTGATTGAGGGGTGAGGGGTCATAAATCAAAGAGTAGGGGAGATAACTCATCCGGTTGAGTTTTTCTGAGTGTGTAGAGCGGTAAAATGGAAATGAGAGTTTGGTTAGAAGTGAGCTTAAATGATAAAAAGAAAGAGGGTGTGAGAACAGAGTTAAAAGAATATCAAAACTCTGCACCAACCACTTTCTGAGTCGGGCAGCTACATCTACTGATTGGTTCACATTCTTTGGTGACCATCATTGAAAAAGGCAGTGAGCCCATGCCAACTCTTGCATTAACCCCACCAACCACTCGTTTCTTTCCCGAAAAAGAAATGTTTCAATTTTCTTGGGGACGCAGCACATCTGCTATCTGGTCTTCACTCGGAAGGTTTAGATATTGAAAAAGAAGGAAAGTTGCCCCACCTTCGCACCTCTTTCATGCACATTGAGTTCGTGTAATATCTGTTGTTGTCTCAACAGTTTACACAATTTGAGCCTTTTGAAACACAATCATTGTGCTAAATTCTTTCATAACACAAGCACGAGCACATAGAAAAATTGTTTTTCTGTCAGAACATTCATAGAATTACCTTGTGTTTTTCAATGATTGAATGGAAGTCCTGGGGAGTCATCATCAAACCAGCTTCTTAAATTGTACATTCGTTGTACACAGTAACTCCGTGTTACTGACAGGCACTCCTAACTGTTTCATTTGTTGAATCAGGGTTACCATGTTCATTATATCTGAATTTGAAAAGATTCGGGTATATACAGTTCATGATTCAGCTATTCAGATCAAAGGGCAGAGAATGTCAAATGTATCTCAAAGGGGGAGAATATTTGTAAAAGGGGGAGATTCATAGAAAGTGCTGAAATTGAGAAAGTTTTGATGATTATGATGTTCACAATCATCAAAAAGGGGGAGAAATCTACAGAAATCAATTTCAAGGAATTTCAGAGTTATAAAGTCATGAAGAAAATTCAAAATGAAAAGATTTGTAGAGAATTTCTGAAGTCTGATGATTATTCAGAACTGAGTCAAAGTCAAATCAGATGATTCGAGAAAGTTTGTTTTTCCAAAGACTGATTAGAGTTTGTAGAGATGAAGATACAATTTTCAAAGATTCCTCGAAGTTTCAAAGGGTTTCAAGAGTTTCAAAAGATGCAATGTTAATTTCAAAGATTTGTTCAAGACTTGTTGACTTTCCAGAAATGCAAAGTGCAAAAGACTTTTCAAAATTCTTCAAAGACTAAAAGACTGAAGATTCAATGTCAAAGACAAAAGTTGAAGAATCAAGCGCAGAAGACTAATGTCAATTTTTTATTAAATCTTGAATACAAAGGGGGAGATTGTTAGTGTATTATTGTATCCAAGATTTAATAGGAAAAGTCAAAGTCTGAAAAGTCAAACAATGTCAAAGTCTAGATAGTCAAAGTTAGCAAAGTCATCTTATTATTTGTGGTTTAAGCATGTGGTTTCATATCTTGGTATAAATAGTGTTTGTTTTGTTAATCTTGTAACTAGAACTAAATAGACTTCATTGTAATATCTGTGAGACTTATGAATACGATGCTTTCTCTCTCTATACTCTCTCTCTAGACCTTCTATGTCAAATCTTAGATTGTAGATTGTTTAGTTTCATAGCTTGATTGATTAGGAAATACATTTTCACAACACTCCTTGAAGAATGAGTCCTGAGTTGTGTTACTCAGAAGTCAACATCCTTGCTTTGAAGAATGAGTCATAGACTGCTTTGTCTAGAAGTCAACGTCCTTTGTAACACCTCAAAAATCAGAGTAAAATAAAACCTGGAAAATCTAGCAACATGACGATCGAATTTCTATAAACCTCCCATAAAGGGGATCAGTCCTTAAGACTTTACAAAACCTGTACAGATATAGGGTTCATCAACAACTAATCTAGATACCTATATCAAGATTACATCAGCTGACAATCCATAATTCACCAAAAGAATGGGACTTAACAAATGCCCAGATACAATACTAGTCATCTCCAAAAGCCTCGAGACCATACTCGTCTCTCAAAACCCCGGCAGCCCATCGCTAAGGGAAACCTGTTATACAAATCATTTGAGAAAAAGTGTTAGGCTTAAAACCTAGTGAGAACATACAGTTCATAAATCTCAAGAGATAAAATCAAATGCATCAAGTAAATCTTTTCAAAGGTTTAGTTATGCAAAATACAGTTCTTGAATAATAAACGGACAATCGGTCCAAAACACATCTTTCGATGACGGGGATTACCCGATTTACCAAGGATTATAGTGGAACACAAAGTAAGCCACAAATCCGAGTTATGAGCTAAATACATGGAACCATGGCCACGAACTCTTCGGTCCGTACTACGATGTGAGGGAGGGCCCCCAATGAACCATGTCATACTCGTTCATTAGACTACATTTGACCCATGGCTAGGATCCGGTCTCACATAACCATACCTAAGTTGCCCCCGAGGATCAAACGTATCTAACTACAACGGAAGGGGCATATTCTTCCCAGCCATAAGTCGACTCGATACCTAGGGATCCACTAGTATAGTCATGACTTGTCACAATATTTCGTGTGACCAACAAAGCTAGATAAATAGCTTCCAACACATTTATATTTCAAAATGCCATTTTCCAGACTAACCGCTGGTAAGAAAGATAATCATAAAACCAGTTTACATACATTCCTTCGAATAAGCCACACACCGGGCAAGTAAAACATTATTTTACTTCAACAAGATGAAGTCCACCATTTTCGTCAAAAGCGTTTCGGGAACTCTAAAATATCTCAAAACCCCAAGTTACATCAAAATGTAATAAACGGACAACCCGAAAATGTAGAGATATGTTTAGGAGTTAAAAACACAGTCTTTGATATATATAACAGTTTAGAAAAGTTATTAGGAACTCACCTCTGTTTCCTTCTTCTTAACGAGTGCTACCTATGACAACACCGAAAGAATCGATAAGTCGAAACACAAATAACTCTCCCGCTTCCTGACTAGAACTCAAAAATAACAGAAGCTAACAACTAACAGAACCTAATCCGGTCGAAGGCACACTACCGGTCAAAAGACAATACCGGTCGATGCACTCTACCGGTCGAAGGGTATATTGGTCGAGTGCAACCTCCCGGTCGAACGCTCATCCTGTCGAACACCACCTATCAGTCGAAAGACTTCCGGTCAAACCCATACCGGTCGAGTGACACTCTACCAGTCGAAAGGATACCGGTCGAATGTCACTACCGGTCGAAAGACTTCCGGTCGAACGCTCATCCGGTCCTTTGCTCGTCCGGTCGTCTTGTTCCTCAAGAACACTCGACGCAGAACCCAGATGCAAAATGAGAAATACTCAGATCTCAAAATGGAACGGTTTAAAACCTTCACAACGAGATTCTACACAGCTAAAAGCATTCAGATCAAAGTATTAAGCTAGATTCGTACCTTGATTTGTCCGAACCGATCAACCACTTCAACACTGTTTTCTTCTTCTTTTCACTTCCTCTCTGGCTTCCCAAGTAAGAAATCAGATCAAATGAGATATTTACAAAATATCTCAGATTTGATTTCTATTTATATAACCCGAGTTACAATTTACCCCCTTGAACTTTGGGTAATGGTCAACTTTTCACCCAACCCCAAAATTCAGGGTGTTACAATCCTCCCTAACTTGGGAAAGATTTTGTCCCCAAAATCCAACTATACAAAGAGATGAGGATATCTACGCTTCATATCCTCTTCAGATTCCCAAGTCACATTTGCTCCCCGGTGATGCTTCCACTGCACTTTGACCAAAGTGACTTCTTTGTGACGCAGCTTCTTAGACTTTCTCTCTAAGATGGCGTCAGGCTCTTCCACACAACGGTTACCTTCGTCTACCCTTAACTCTGAAAGGGGAATGACGTTGTCCTCTACCGCCAAACATTTCCGGAGGTAGCAAACATGAAACGTGTTGTGTATTCTGCTCAACTCCGGTGGCAGTTCCAACTGGAAGGCTTGCAAACCCACTCGCTTAAGCACTTTGAAAGGTCCGAGGAAACGGGGACTCAGTTTCCCACGTTTTTCGAACCATATAATGCCCTTCCATGGCGATACCTTAAGCATAACGCGGTCGCCTACTTGGAATTCCATCGGTCTCCTCTTCTTATCGGCATAGCTCTTCTGACGATCCTGAGCCGCTTTCATTCTTTCACGAATGCACTTGACCTTATCGGCAGTCTCTTGCACGATTTCAGGCCTGGCGAACTGCTTTTCTCCCGCTTCAAGCCAGCACACTGGAGTTCGACACTTTCTCCCATACAATGCTTCAAAAGGTGCCATCCCAATACTCGAGTGGTAGCTATTGTTGTAAGCAAACTCCACCAAAGGCAGGTGAGAGTCCCAACTACCCCCGAAATCGATGACACAAGACCTCAACATGTCTTCCAAGGTTTGGATCGTTCGCTCGCTCTGCCCGTCGATTTGCGGATGGTAAGTCGTACTCAACTTCACTCGAGTACCCAGCTCCTTCTGAAACCCATCCCAGAAGTTCGAAGTGAAATGACTGTCGCGATCCGACACGATCGATAATGGTACACCATGCCTCGAGACCACCTCATCGATATAAAGCTTCGCCAACTTATCCATCGGTAAAGTCTCGTGCATAGGCAAAAAGTGAGCGCTCTTTGTCAATCTGTCAACTATCACCCAAATGGTATCGTAACCTCGAAGAGTTTTAGGCAACTTCGTCACGAAGTCCATGGTGATATGATCCCATTTCCATTCGGGAATCTCTAAAGACTGAAGACTCCCATACGGTCGCTGATGTTCGGCCTTAACTTGCGAACACGTCACACAACGCTCAACGTAACACGTCACGTCAAGTTTCATCACCGGCCACCAATAGTGCAGCTTCAAGTCCCTGTACATCTTCGTACTTCCCGGATGAATGAAATACTTAGACTTGTGAGCATCTTCTAGCAACAGCTCACGGTTACCCTCTATCTTGGGCACCCACACATGACCGTTGAAAGTTTCACTCCATGGCTATCTTCCGTTAAGAGCAAACGTTGTTTTGTCATGATTTCCTCTTTGATATTCTCTTCCAACAGTGCTTCCACCTGCGATGTCTTGATCTTCTCAACAAGACTAGACACTAGCTCGATTCTCGAATGGGTAGTCCGAATGCTCCCGCTATAGTCCTTCCGACTTAACGCATCGGCCACCACGTTCACCTTACCGGGATGGTAAAGCAATTCACAGTCGTAATATTTAAGCAACTCGAGCCACCGCCTTTGCCTCATATTCAGCTCTTTCTGAACAAAGACATATTTCAGGCTCTTGTGATCCGTGCAAAGAGTGCATTTCGTGCCGTAGAGGTAATGTCGCCAAAGCTTCAAAGCGAACACCACCGCCGCTAACTCCAGATCATGGGTTGGATAATTCTTCTCGTGTATCTTGAGCTGCCTCGAGGCATAAGCGATGACCTTGCCTCATTGCATCAACACACAACCCAGTCCCATCTTTGAAGCGTCGCTGTAAACCACGAAATCTTCCGACCCTTCAGGTAACGTCAAGATCGGAGCTTCATACAACTTCTTTTGAAGGATCCGGAACGCCTTCTTTTGGGTTTCGGTCCATTCAAACTTCACATTCTTCCAAGTCAGAACTGTCAAGGAAGAAGCGATCTTTGAAAAGTCTTGGATAAACCTCCTGTAGTATCCCGCCAGACCCAAGAAACTTTGGATCTCGTACGGATTCTTAGGAAGCTCCCAATTCATCATAGCTTCAATCTTGGAGGGGTCAACCTTCACTCCGACCCGAGTGACTACGTGACCCAGAAACTGTACTTCTTTAAGCCAAAAGTCGCACTTGGAAAACTTGGCGTACAACCTTTCCTTTCTCAACACCTCTAGAACTTCACGCAAATGTTGCTCGTGCTCTGACTCACTCTTTGAGTACACGAGTATGTCATCAATGAATACAATGGCCGACTTATCGAGGAATAGTCGGCACACTCTATTCATCAAGTCCATAAACACTGTTAGTGCGTTCGTCAGACCAAAAGGCATTACAAGAAACTCGTAATGGCCGTAACGTGTTCTGAAAGCTGTCTTCGGAACGTCTTCTTCTCTTACCTTCACTTGGTGATAACCTGAACGTAAGTCGATTTTAGAAAAACATCCCGCTCCTTGAAGTTCATCGAACAAGTCGTCTATTCTCGGAAGCGGATATCTGTTCTTCACTGTAGCTTTGTTCAACTCACGATAGTCGATGCACATTCTCATTGTGCCATCTTTCTTCTTTACAAATAAGACCGGAGCTCCCCAAGGTGACGAACTCGGTCTTATAAAGCCTTTCTCCAACAGCTCTTGGAGTTGTGCCACCATCTCTTGCATCTCCGATGGTGCTAAACGGTAAGGAGCTTTAGCGATGGGTGCTGCTCCAGGCACAAGATCAATCCGAAACTCTACCTGACGATCGGGTGGCAACCCGGGCAAGTCGTCCGGAAAGACATATGGAAACTCACGCACGATCTCCACATCTTCCAGCTTAGATTTCTCTAACTTGGAATTGATCACATAGGCTAGGAAAGATAAACATCCTTTTACTAAACACTTGCGTGCCTTTGCCATTGTGATTATTGCCACTTCACCCTTTCTCTTTTCACCATAGATGACAACGACTTCGCCAGAGGGGTTGGGAAGTCGAATCAACTTCTTGGAACATACGATCTCGGCCTGATTGTTTGACAACCAATCCATACCGACCACAACATCAAAACCCCCGAATAACATCGGCAGTGGATCGATCGAGAATTCTCTCCCTTCGATACTAAGAGCACACTGCTTCAGGACTTCGTGGATCAGAACTTGTCTACCATCTGCTATTTCTATCACTAATGCATCCTCAAGACTAGTAGTGGGCATAGCAATTTTCTGACGGAACATTTCAGATACGAAAGAGAAAGTAGCACCCGTATCGAATAAAATACGAGCAGGTACAGAGTTTATAAGAAAAGTACCCGATACCACATCAGCGGATGCCCTGGCCTCTTCGGCCGTCATCTGAAAAGCTCGACCCTGAACCCTCAGAGGGTTCTCCTTCTTTGCCGCCGCACTACCCGACTTGAGCTTCGGGAAATCTCTCTTCACATGCCCCGGTGCCTTACACTCGAAGCAGACTATCCCCATGACAGAACAGTCATGGGCGGTGTGATCATTCTTACCACACTTGTAACAGAATCTAGAAGAGAAGTTACAGTTACCATGGTGCTTGGTTCGACACTTCGGGAACCACTTTGCTTCCTGATAACTGCTGAAGTTGCGGTTTCCGACAAAAGTTCGGGCCCGCTTGGGAGGTACTGAGCTGCTCTCCCACTTCCTCTTATCAGACACTACCACAGATTTCTCAGATTTGCTTCTCGCGAACATCTCCTCCATGAACTGAGCTTCCTCGACCATCTCTCGGAGGTTGGAAGCTTTGAAATTGTGGACCATAGATTGCATGTCCGCTGGTAAACCATTGAGATATGCTTTCATCTTGTCTTTCTCTGTTGGGGCAGCGTGCCCTACCAGACCAAGCTTCTCCATGAACTGACGGGTATACTCTCTCACCGTCAGGCTTCCCTTCACTAGAGACCGGAATTCTTTCTCTATTCGGTCCATTGTTCTTTCGTTGCAGAATTCTTCTAACAACTTCTTCTTGAATTCGGCCCAAGACAACTGAGCCAACACCTGTTGGGAACTGAAGATGTGAACAAGTCTTTAATGCTGCTAGTTCAGAATTACTACTGCCAGAGGACTTCAAAGTTAATACTGCTGAGTATTACTACTGCTAGTAGAATTAATACTGCTAGTCAAAGTTAGTGCTGCTTGAACAAAGTTAGTACTGCTTAGCTAGTTAGTACTGCTAGTGGTTAGTGCTGCTTAGTAGTTAATGCTGCCAAGACTCAGTTAATGTTGTTTCTGAGATAATATGAAGATAATGATGAAGAGATCGTGGTTAAAGATAAACATGGAAAGCTGAAGATATTCATGGAAGATATAATGAAGATATTTTATTTTTTGTAATTATCTTTTATTCAGTTTATGTATAGAATGTATAGAATAGTTTAGAAACACACAGAATTAATTCTAAGTTTTTGTTCTAGAGAGAATCAACCTCAAGGCATAGATCCTAATTCTAGAGAAGTAGAATTCGTCTTGAAAGAGTTTGTTCTTCAAGATTGAGGTTGAGTGTGTAATCTTGTGATTTTAATCATTCAATACAAGTTTACAAGTTGTTAATCATATACTGTTTGTTTACTGTTACATTGAATATCAAAGTGTTATTCCGTAAACTTCTTTGATATTGTTTCTGAGTATTTATTCTTGTTAAGAATTCGATCCTGACAAGTGGTATCAGAGCTTGTTCTCTCAGAAACATCTATTCATTCATCATGGAAAACTTTGCATAATCAAACAGTACTCTGGTCTCTAAGGTTCCAATGCTCAAACCCAGTGAGTTTGACATGTGGAAGATCAGAATTAGGCAATACATTCTTCTCACTGACTACTCAATGTGGGATATCAATGAGAATGGTCCTTCTGAAGCAGGAAAGATTGGACCAGATGGGAAAAGACCTCCACCAAAGTCAGATGGTGAGAGGAAGATCAGACAGACAGAGATGAAGGCCTTGAGCACTCTGCTCTTGGCCATCCCCAATGAATATCAGCATCAATTTTGCAACTGCACTGATGCTCAGATTCTCTGGAATGCTCTAGAGAAAAGATTTGCTGGAACTAAAAGCATCAAAAGAAATCAAAGAGATGTTCTAAAGCAGCAGTATGAGAACTTCACTTCTTCAAAGAATGAGTCTATGACTCAAACTTTTCATAGGTTCAATAAGCTCATTGGTGAACTGGCCACTGTAGGAGTGAAGATGGAGCAAGATGATATCAACAGAAAATTCCTCAGATCTCTTGGGGATGAATGGACTATGTACACTGTCTCATATAGACAGAGTGACAATCTGGAAGAGAAGGAACTTGATGATTTATATAATGATCTAAGAGTTTTTGAAACTGAGGTAGAAATCAAGAAGAAGCCCACTGGATATATTCACAATGCTGCACTTCTATCAGCATCTACTGATACTACTGCCAACCCTGAAGCAGTTAGTGCTGCCAGTGGAGTGAATTTAGAAAAAGGCACTGAAACTATCTTTGAAGCCTTTTTGTCCAGTCACAGCAACAACTCTTTGATTAATGATGATCTGGAACAACTTCACCCTGATGATCTGGAGGAGATGGACATTAAATGGCAGATGGCCATGTTATCTATGAGGGTAAAGAAGCTTATTAAAAGAACTGGGATGAACAACTTCTCTCAGAAAAGAGAAGATGGTGCTGGTTTTGACAAGACAAAGGTGGAATGCTATAAGTGCCACATAAAGGGACATTTTGCTAGAGAGTGCAGAAGTGGTGTACAAAATAACAACCACCAACAAGCTCAGAATGGAGGCTACAATCAAAATAAGAACCCTGCTCAAGCCCTTATTTCTCAACAAGGAATGGGGTTTGACTGGAGTGACCAAGCTGAGGAAGCCATTCAGAATCAAGCTCTTATGGCAGAAGTGTCTGATCTCCCCTCTGAGGTAATTTCTAATCTTTGCACTCAATCTTGCATAGACACTGTCAAAAGGTACAGGGATCACAACCAAAGCATGTGTGATGACCTCAAAAGATTAGAAAAGGACAGAAGAGACTATGTGTTGATAGTAGAGAGATTTGAAGAACAAATCAAAGGCTTTCAAGCTAATGAACTTCAAAACTCTTATGACACAAACTACTGGAAGTGGGAAAAGAATGAGTTAGAGACAAAACTGTCTAAGTCCATAGAAGAGAATGACAGGCTGAAAGAAGAACTGTCTAAGGTTAAGCTTGACATAGAAAAGTTTTCATATGCTTCAAAAGCAATGGATTCTATTCTAAAGGCTCAGATTCATGATAAGATGAAGCCTGGTATTGGATACAACAACACACCTCCTCCTTACAACAACAA
Source organism: Arctium minus (assembly GCA_954870635.1). Classification (NCBI taxonomy): domain Eukaryota; kingdom Viridiplantae; phylum Streptophyta; class Magnoliopsida; order Asterales; family Asteraceae; genus Arctium; species Arctium minus. The sequence goes on from OX941081.1 coordinate 153,794,035, forward strand.
CTATATCTCTCCTACTTCAGACTTGTTAGAGACCAAGGAGAAAAAGGACTTGACTGAGAAAGCATTTAAGATAGATCATTTGGATGAGGTAGTAGTTAAGGATTTGACTGAGAAAGAAGACAGTGAGAATAGGAATAATGTTGTGAGTAAAGAGATACCCTTAGAAAACAACATTATCACCAATGAGGGATGTGGAAAAATCTGGGTCAAGTCTAAGGAGATAGAGAAGACCAAAGGAAAGGATAACAAGGTCCATTACAAACAAACCACTGTTGTGAACCCTATCCCTTGCAAGCAGTGTGCATGCAGTAAATCTGAGCCCCAAAAACATGATAATCCAAGGGGAAATCAAAGAAACTGGAATAACCAATTGGCACAAAAACAAGGCATTGATCTGAGTAAAATCAATAGACCAAAGCCTTGTTTCATTTGTGGAAAGTTAAACCATTTGGCTAAGTATTGTTTCTTTAACCCTATTAACCAACAGATGAACTTTCAAAGATTTGTGCAAAAACCTGTTGGTTATAGGAAGGCTGGAAAGAAACATATGATGAAGAAATCTATTGAAACCAAAGGCCCCATGAAGAATAAGGTTTTAAAAGAAAGTGTTTTAATATGGGTGCCTAGAAGCACTAAAACTGTTAGTACTGCTGACAGAGATAGTGCTGCTAGAAGCATTACTGCTGCTACCAGTGTTAGTACTGCTGATAATTTTAATACTGCTAACACAGTTACTACTTCTAACAAGGTTAGTACTGCTAAGCATGCAAGTGCTGCTAATGCAGTTAGTACTTCTAAAACCAGTACTGCTTCTAGCAAGTGTGTTTCCAAACCAATAATTGTGACAAAGTACTCCAGAAATGAGGAGTCAAAGTTTAAAAATCTTGTCAAGAAAGAATGTAAATATTTTGATGAGAAAGGGTACCCAAGACCACTTTGGCTTGGGTTCCTAATTCATACTAACTGAATTACTTTATGTGCAGGGCAACCAACAGCTCAAGGGGAAGAGCATATGGCATGTTGATAGTGGTTGCTCTAGGCACATGACAGGCAACATGTCATGCCTTCAGAATTTCAAGCATATCAATGGAGGACATGTTGCATTTGGAGATAATCTTACTGGTGGTAAAATAAGTGGAAAAGGTAATGTTACAAAAGGTAAGATGACATTTGAGGATGTCTACTATGTTGATCAGTTGAAATACAACCTGTTAAGTGTATCACAGGTTTGTGACAAACAACATAGCATATTATTTACTAATACAGAGTGCATGATCCTTGCTCCAGGGTTCAAGGCAGTTGATGAAAGCATGATACTACTTAGAACTCCAAGAAAGGACAATGTTTATTGTCTAGATATGGACAATGTTTCTAGTGATTCATCCCTGAACTGTCTTGTTTCAAAAGCTTATGTGGATGAATCCTCTCTTTGGCACAGAAGGATGTATCACATGAATTTCAAGACTATGAACAAACTTGTTAAAAATAACCTTGTAAGAGGTTTACCATCAAAAGTCTTTTCATGTGATGATCATTGTGTTGCTTGTCTTAAAGGCAAAAAGCACAAAACTTCTCATAAGACCAAAGAGATAAATACAATTTCTTCTTGTCTCCAGTTATTACATATGGATCTGTTTGGTCCTACAAATGTTATGAGTATAGGCAAGAAATCTTACTGCTTGGTTATTGTTGATGATTACTCCAGATTTACCTGGGTATATTTTCTAAGGACTAAGGATGAAACAAGTGGGCTGATCAAATCTTTTATCCTAAGAATTGAAAACCAAACTAATCAAAGAGTAAAAGTCATTAGATCAGACAATGGGACTGAATTTAAAAATCTTGATCTAAACACCTTTTGTGAAGAGAAAGGCATTGAGAGACAATATAGTGCCCCTAGGACTCCTCAACAGAATGGAGTTGCTGAGAGGAGAAATAGGACACTAATAGAGGCTGCTAGATCTCTGTTGGCTTATTCAAAACTGCCAATTACCTTCTGGGCTGAAGCAGTTAATACTGCCTGTTATGTCCAAAACAAAGTTCTAGTGGTCAAGCCAAAGAACAAGACCCCATATGAGCTTTTAAATAAAAGAAAACCCTTTATTGGATTTTTCAAACCTTCTGCGTGTCCTTGTACAATTCTCAATACCAAATCTCACTTAGGTAAGTTTGATAGCAAGGCAGATGATGGATTTCTTGTTGGGTATTCATCTCAGAGTAAGGCTTACAGAGTTTTTAACTCTTCTTCTAGAATAATTGAAGAAAGTGACAATGTCAAATGCAATGAGAATACACCAAATCCTATTGGGTCTGGTCCTCAGTGGCTATTTGACATTGATTCACTAACTAACTCTTTTGGTTTCAGTAGTGATGATTATGCAGGTTCAGGAAGTGGAGGATCAGGAACTACCCAAGTCTAAGACAGTATATCTGAATCTGTGATCTTTCCCATACCCACAGTGGATCTTGTTGAAGACTGTGAAAAGGAATCATCTACTGGACCAAGTCAGAGTGAAGAAGAAAGTAGAGATGAAGAGACTCAAGACAATAAAGAATCAGAAGTAGGTGCTGAAAACACCTCAGTTGACTTGAATGACTCTAATCTAGAGGTGGGACTCAATGAAGAACCTAATCATCACACCATAATTCAAAAGAATCATCCTCCACAGCTGGTAATAGGAGATATATCCTCTCCTATGATGACTAGAAATCAAAGCAGGCTACAAGAAATGCAAGATCAACAGCATACAGTGCTTTCTTGTTTTTTATCCCAGCTTGAGCCTAAGAAGGCACATGATGCTATGAAAGAGTCCAGTTGGATAGAAGCAATGCAAGAAGAACTACTGCAATTCAAGCTGCAAGATGTTTGGGATCTAGTAGACCTTCCTAAAGGCCAAAGAGCAATAGGAACAAAATGGGTCTTCAGGAATAAGAGAGATGAAAGAGGCATAGTGATAAGGAATAAAGCAAGGATGGTGGCTCAAGGATATACACAAGAAGAGAGAATAGATTATGAAGAAGTATTTGCACCTGTAGCCAGGATAGAAGCAATTAGATTATTTCTGGCTTATGCTTCTTATATGAAATTCAAAGTCTATCAAATGGATGTAAAAAGTGCATTTCTCTATGGCTCAATTGAAGAAGAGGTATATGTCTATCAACCACTAGGGTTTGAAAACCCAAGCTATCCAGACAGGGTATACAAATTGAAGAAAGCACTTTATGGACTGCATCAAGCTCCAAGAGCATGGTATGACACTCTGTCATCCTATCTCTTGGAAAATGGCTTTGAAAGAGGAGTCATTGAAAAGACTCTATTTATCAAGAGAAAGAAGAAGGATATCTTGCTGGTCCAAATCTATGTTGATGATATCATCTTTGGATCTACAAGAAACAACATGTGCAAGGAGTTTGAGGAACTAATGCATCAAAGGTTCAAAATGAGTTCCATGGGGGAACTTACTTTCTTCCTTGGCCTCCAAGTTCAACAGAAGTCAGATGGAATATTTATCTGTCAGTCCAAGTATGTGCAGGACATTCTAACCAAGTTTGGTTTCTCAGATTCAAAACCTGCCAGCACACCTATGGAGACACACAAGCAAATAACAGCAGATCTTGAGGGGGAGGATATGGATGTTCATCATTATAGATCCATGATTGGCTCTCTCATGTATCTTACAGCCTCTAGGCCAGATATAATGTTTCCAGTCTGTGTATGTGCAAGATTCCAAGTTAGGCCAAAGCAATCTCACTATCAAGTTGTTAAGAGGATATTCAGATATCTCAAAGGGCAACCAAGATTGGGACTTTGGTATCCTCATGACTCATCATTTGACCTACTTGCATACTCAGACAGTGATCTAGGTGGAGCAAACTTGGACAGAAAATCTACTTCTGGAGGATGTCAGTTCTTGGGTGCAAGACTAGTTTCATGGCAGTGCAAGAAACAAACCACAGTGTCCACATCTACAACAGAGGCAGAGTACATAGCAGCTGCAAGTTGCTGTTCTCAAGTCTTATGGATTTAGAATCAAATGCTGGACTATGGGGTAACCTTTCTACACACTCCAATTTTTATTGATAATAGCAGTGCTATTAGCATTGTGAATAATCCTGTCAAGCACTCAAAGACAAAGCACATTGAGATCAGGTATCACTTCATAAGAGACTGTAATGAAAAGAAACTTATTCAAGTTGTAAAGGTTGATACTGACAACCAGTTTGCTGATCTATTCACCAAAGCCTTTGATGTGGGTAGATTCACTTTCTTGGTAACAAGTGTGGGAATGATCAACTCTGAATAAGCACCTTCTCAAAAAGTGGTTAATTACCTGTATATTATTTATTCTTGGTGTTACTAATCTTTCTTTTCAGGGAATACATAGCAGTACTCAGTTCATCACAAGCTTAAAAGAGTAAGTATGGTTAATACTGCCAGTGTGCAGTTAATACTGCTCTCAGTTAATACTGCTAGTTAGTTAATACTGCTAGTGGTTAATATTGCTCTCAGTTAATACTGCTAGTGGTTAATACTGCTCTCAGTTAATACTGCTAGTTAGTTAATACTGCTAGTGGTTAATACTGCTCTCAGTTAATACTGCTCGCAGTTAATACTGCTTGTCCGTTAATACTGCTCGCAGTTAATACTGCTTGTCCGTTAATACTGCTCGCAGTTAATACTGCTTGTCCGTTAATACTGCTCTAGGTTAATACTGCTTATGTCCCGAATACTATAAATACCCTTTGCCCGCCTAAAAGTTCATAACGACTCTTTGCATACTGTTCACTTGCGCTCTAAACCCTTTCTCTCTCAAGTTCAAAGTTTTCAGGTAAGAACTTTCAAGATCAATGGCATCAATGACGTTCATAGACGAGCACAATGAAATCGTGATGCTACAGAAGCCCAAACAAGCTGATGGTTTCCACCAGATTGTGGATTTTCTCAAGACAAGCCATATTGCCCATGCTCTCACTGTGTCGCCATCAATCTATATCGAGCATCAGAGGCAATTCTGGGCAAATGCCACCATTATTACTGAGAATGGTGTGCAAATGATCAAGACAAGGGTGTGTGACAAACCCTTGACAGTTACTGAAGAGGTAATTCGCATCAGTCTACGTCTAGACGATGCCTCTGGTATAACTTCTATCTCTAATGATGAACTGTTTTCTACTCTTACAAGAATGGGGTATGGAGGCCCATTGGGTGTGTTCAAGTTCTCAAAAGCCAAATTTTCACCCCAATGGCGTTTCTTTGTCCATACCCTTATGCACTGTATCTCTAAAAAGACTACTGGATGGAGTGAGTTCAGTAGCACCATTGCTTATGCTTTGGTGTGCCTGGCCACTGCCAGAAAGTACAATTTCTCTAAAATGATTTTAAGTGATCTTGTCTCAAACTTGGGAAGCAGAAAGAGCTTTTATATGTACCCCAGGTTTGTTCAAGAAGTTATCACCCATGAATTGACGGATATGCCTCACTTTGATGGGGTATATGTACCTAAACCCCCTAAAGGCAAGGTTTTCTCAAACATGAGAAGATCTGCTGGGGACTCGGAAGGAGTTGACACCCCATTGTTCTCTACAATGATGGTGGTGTCCCACACTAATGAAGGTATGACAGCAGGGTCAAGGCCCCCATTAGACCAACCCACTGCTAGCCAATCCCAACCTTCCCACTCTAAATCAATCCCCCCGTCTCTTCTTGATAAACCAACTTCACCAATCACCCAAACATACAAAAGGAAACAGGTAAAGAAGGCTCCTTCCCTTCTTGTACCTTCACCCACTCAACCTTTAAGCCCTCTAAGGGAGAATTCTCCTTTAGAGAATATCAACAGGGAAACCAAAGGGGTGTCTCCCAACCCCAAGGAGGTGCTCTCTGAGGAGGAGGAAGAGCATATGGGTGAGCAGGCTGCCACTACTTCTGCTAGCACAGAGAAGGACAGTGGTAACATAAATAAGACCTCTCCCATGGCAACTTTGAATGAGAAATCATTCAAAGGTCCCAGGTGCCAAGAAACCACGGGGGTGGATAGTGCTTCTGCTAGGCAGAAGACTTCCACTACTAAAAGATCCCATGATCCTTCAATAGAGGGTAACACTTCTGGAGAAGGTGAGGACAGATATACCTACTATGAATTGATGGAAACAATGGGCAACATCAACCAAGATGTACTTCAACAAAGGAAAGACATAGAGGAGATGAAGCTAGTGATCCTGTCACAACAAGCACAGATTGCCAAATTAAAGAAGATGGTGACAAGGCTGATACAAAAGAAGAGAAGGAAACAGTTTGTGCTAAAGAGAAGGGAACCAGTGTCTGATGCTCCCAAAAAGGGGGGAGTCAGAGGCTGAAGCAAACTTGGAAGCTGAAAAAGAGAAAGTTGAGTTTGAGGGGGAGCATGATAGGGAGAAAGAAGCAGAAAGAGATATAAAAGAACAAGCAGCAGAAACTACAGTTAGTGCTGCCACAACTTCACAAGCAGCAGTAACAGAGCTGACACAAGCAGAGATTGAAGTAGCTGAAATGCTTGTAAAAGCAAAGAATGATACTCCTAAAACAAAGGGAGTGGTCATAAATGAAGGGGGATCAAAAAAAATAGAGAAGAAAGGAGTGGCTGCAGAAGCAAAGAAAAAGGGAAAAGAAAAGATGATAGAATCTGATCAACCATCCAAATAGCAAAAGATGATTAAGTCAGATGAAGCATTAGCCAAGAAAATGCAAGAAGAGCTAGATCAAGCAGAAAAGGAGCAGGTTGAAAAAGACAGAGAAATAGCCAGAGCTCTTGCAAATGAGTTGAATGAAGCATTCCAGAAAGGGTTGGAAACAGAGAAAGCAAAACAAAGAGCAATGAGTTTAAGAAAGGCTATGATGGTCAGAACAAGTGCTAAGAAGAAAAGACCTTCACAAACTTATCTTGCAACTCAGGAAAGAAACAAAATGATAACTTTCTTGAGGAGTGCAATTGGTGTAAAGAAAGAAATGTTTGTGAATATGTCTTTTGATCAAATTAAGGATCTCTATGAGAAAGAAATGGGGAAGCTGAAGAGTAATGAAAAGGATAGAGTGGAGTTTGAAAAGAAGGCCAAGGAGAGACATGATGTAAATATCAATCAACCCTTCCCTGAAAGTGAAGAAGGAACTCCAATCAAAGTCAATAAATGAAGGGAGTGGTAATAAATGAAGGGGGAGCAAAGAAGATAGAGAAGAAAGGAGTGGCTGCAGAAGCAAAGAAAAAGGGAAAAGAAAAGATGATAGAATCTGATCAACCATCCAAACAGCAAAAGATGATTGAGTCAGATGAAGCATTAGCCAAGAAAATGCAAGAAGAGCTAGATCAAGCAGAAAAGGAGCAGGTTGAAAAAGACAGAGAAATAGCCAGAGCTCTTGCAAATGAGTTGAATGAAGCATTCCAGAAAGGGTTGGAAACAGAGAAAGCAAAACAAAGAGCAATGAGTTTAAGAAAGGCTATGATGGTCAGAACAAGTGCTAAGAAGAGAAGACCTTCACAAACTTATCTTGCAACTCAGGAAAGAAACATGATAACTTTCTTGAGGAGTGCAATTGGTGTAAAGAAAGAAATGTTTGTGAAGATGTCTTTTGATCAAATTAAGGATCTCTATGAGAAAGAAATGGGGAAGCTGAAGAGTAATGAAAAGGATAGAGTGGAGTTTGAAAAGCAGGCCAAGAAGAGACATGATGTAAATATCAATCAACCCTTCCCTGAAAGTGAAGAAGGAACTCCAATCAAAGTCAATAAATGAAGGGAGTGGTCATAAATGAAGGGGGAGCAAAGAAGATAGAGAAGAAAGGAGTGGCTGCAGAAGCAAAGAAAAAGGGAAAAGAAAAGATGATAGAATCTGATCAACCATCCAAACAGCAAAAGATGATTGAGTCAGATGAAGCATTAGCCAAGAAAATGCAAGAAGAGCTAGATCAAGCAGAAAAGGAGCAGGTTGAAAAAGACAGAGAAATAGCCAGAGCTCTTGCAAATGAGTTGAATGAAGCATTCCAGAAAGGGTTGGAAACAGAGAAAGCAAAACAAAGAGCAATGAGTTTAAGAAAGGCTATGATGGTCAGAACAAGTGCTAAGAAGAAAAGACCTTCACAAACTTATCTTGCAACTCAGGAAAGAAACAAAATGATAACTTTCTTGAGGAGTGCAATTGGTGTAAAGAAAGAAATGTTTGTGAATATGTCTTTTGATCAAATTAAGGATCTCTATGAGAAAGAAATGGGGAAGCTGAAGAGTAATGAAAAGGATAGAGTGGAGTTTGAAAAGAAGGCTAAGGAGAGACATGATGTAAATATCAATCAACCCTTCCCTGAAAGTGAAGAAGGAACTCCAATCAAAGTCAATAAATGAAGGGAGTGGTCATAAATGAAGGGGGAGCAAAGAAGATAGAGAAGAAAGGAGTGGATGCAGAAGCAAAGAAAAAGGGAAAAGAAAAGATGATAGAATCTGATCAACCATCCAAACAGCAAAAGATGATTGAGTCAGATGAAGCATTAGCCAAGAAAATGCAAGAAGAGCTAGATCAAGCAGAAAAGGAGCAGGTTGAAAAAGACAGAGAAATAGCCAGAGCTCTTGCAAATGAGTTGAATGAAGCATTCCAGAAAGGGTTGGAAACAGAGAAAGCAAAACAAAGAGCAATGAGTTTAAGAAAGGCTATGATGGTCAGAACAAGTGCTAAGAAGAGAAGACCTTCACAAACTTATCTTGCAACTCAGGAAAGAAACAAAATGATAACTTTCTTGAGGAGTGCAATTGGTGTAAAGAAAGAAATGTTTGTGAAGATGTCTTTTGATCAAATTAAGGATCTCTATGAGAAAGAAATGGGGAAGCTGAAGAGTAATGAAAAGGATAGAGTGGAGTTTGAAAAGAAGGCCAAGGAGAGACATGATGTAAATATCAATCAACCCTTCCCTGAAAGTGAAGAAGGAACTCCAATCAAAGGAAAGGAAGAGAAAAGGGAAGAAAAGAAGAAGGAAACTACTACAGGGCAAGGTCAAAGGAATCTGAAAAGAACTAAGATGATGGCCAAGAGAAAGAAGATTGTCAAGAAGCCTAGAATAGCTTCAGAAGAAGGGGCTGAAAAGGTTGTTGAAGAAGAAGAGGCACCTGAGTCATCTAAAATGAAAGAACCTGCTAGCACTGATGATGTAAAGATGTACATGGTAGTAATGGACAAAGTGCCTGAACCAATTTCAGCTGAACCTGTAGGAGTCAAACCTCCTGAAGTAATTAACTGGGATATTTTGGAGGTAGATGGCAAGGAATATATCAGACTGAAGAGAAGTGATGAGAAGTATGAGGTATATGCTACTTGGAACAAAATTGTCAGAACTTGCTCAAGGTCTGATTTTGAAGAAATGTTTGAGATAGAAATGAGATTGTATGCAGATCAACTGAAAGCTCTTGAAGTGTCAATCAAGAAACTAGTGATGGAGTATCTGTGTATGATGTTCAAACCTGAAGAAGTGGAAGAAGTGATCAGAAATGTCTTCCAGACTATAAACAATTGGACTTTATATGAAACTAGTGGAGTATATGCTATAACTATGGATTTTAATCATGTAGAATACTTCCTAGTGGATGGAGTCTATAATCATAGCAGGCTAAAGCTGCATGAAATGTTGAAAAAGAAGCTTGGATGTGTTCCAGATTCTGAGGTGGCAAAGTACTTGATAAAGAGAATCATTAATCAGAGTTTGGGGCTGAATCCAGATACAGGAGTATGAACTATGAGGTTTTGGGAGCATCTGAAGAACTTGACTTCTCTTTCTAAAAAGTCAAGTTAGGGGGAGATTGTTGGGAACTGAAGATGTGAACAAGTCTTTAATGCTGCTAGTTCAGAATTACTACTGCCAGAGGACTTCAAAGTTAATACTGCTGAGTATTACTACTGCTAGTAGAATTAATACTGCTAGTCAAAGTTAGTGCTGCTTGAACAAAGTTAGTACTGCTTAACTAGTTAGTACTGCTAGTGGTTAGTGATGCTTAGTAGTTAATGCTGCCAAGACTCAGTTAATGCTGCTTCTGAGATAATATGAAGATAATGATGAAGAGATCGTGGTTAAAGATAAACATGGAAAGCTGAAGATATTCATGGAAGATATAATGAAGATATTTTATTTTTTGTAATTATCTTTTATTCAGTTTATGTATAGAATGTATAGAATAGTTTAGAAACACACAGAATTAATTCTAAGTTTTTGTTCTAGAGAGAATCAACCTCAAGGCATAGATCCTAATTCTAGAGAAGTAGAATTCGTCTTGAAAGAGTCTGTTCTTCAAGATTGAGGTTGAGTGTGTAATCTTGTGATTTTAATCATTCAATACAAGTTTACAAGTTGTTAATCATATACTGTTTGTTTACTGTTACATTGAATATCAAAGTGTTATTCCGCAAACTTCTTTGATATTGTTTCTGAGTATTTATTCTTGTTACGAATTCGATCCTGACAACACCGCAGGAGATAGAGTGGATTGGATGACATTCCACAAAATGAGTGCAGTATCCCTCAGCAGTTGGGTACCGAACCGCACTCTTTGATCATCTCCGCATTCAGAAGAGCCAAAAGCTTGCTCAACCACTCGGATCCACTTCACACACACGGCCGGGTCATCAGAACCAAAGAATTCTGGTGGTCCGCAGCCCAAGAAGGATTTGTAGGAACAACTCTTCTTATTCCCAGAAGCACCAACAATCATGCGCTCTTCCGCCATGACCCTTATACCATCGCCTCCAGAACCCGCTATAACGTTCTCCACAACCGTCTCACTTCTCCGATTGTTCACGTCGCGGTCCTCCATTGCTTTCAGCAGAAACTCTTGCTGCTTTGCCATCTCCTCTCTCATTGCCAACATCACGCTGGCCAACAAATCGGACTGGGGATTAGCATCCCCGATGACTGGGTGGGACGAAGCCAGGTGTACTCGCGGAATGACCTCTGGCCCCCCACCTAGCCTTTGCTGAACAGGTGGTCGTACAACAACCTCAACTCCTTCTGGCTGACCCGCTGTAGAGGCTATCGCTTCTAGACCATCAACATGAATACGCGGTCTTCCGCGCGTACCTACCATACTGAACTGCTACACCGAGCAGAGAAAAAGATAAGAGAGAGATAGGAAAACACGAAAGGAAAACGTACTACCACATTACCAATTGTCATATTAACAGCAAATCAAGCACTCTTACGTACAATATCCTCATAATAACATTAGCTAAGTGAAATTATGAACATATAACACATAACGGTCCTTGTCACCACCACTACAATGCCTGATAAACGTACTTTCCGTCGACTCTAAGACTAACCCAACTTAGAAGCTCTACCCAAAATCTCGCGGATCAATTATTAGTATACTCATTCTAAGTCTAGACATCTTACATTCATGCCTAGTTCGCTTAAACTAGAGCTCTGATACCAACTTGTAACACCTCAAAAATCAGAGTAAAATAAAACCTGGAAAATCTAGCAACATGACGATCGAATTTCTATAAACCTCCCATAAAGGGGATCTGTCCTTAAGACTTTACAAAACCTGTACAGATATAGGGTTCATCAACAACTAATCTAGATACCTATATCAAGATTACATCAGCTGATAATCCATAATTCACCAAAAGAATGGGACTTAACAAATGCCCAGATACAATACTAGTCATCTCCAAAAGCCTCGAGACAATACTCGTCTCTCAAAACCCCGGCAGCCCATCGCTAAGGGAAACCTGTTATACAAATCATTTGATAAAAAGTGTTAGGCTTAAAGCCTAGTGAGAACATACAGTTCATAAATCTCAAGAGATAAAATCAAATGCATCAAGTAAATCTTTTCAAAGGTTTAGTTATGCAAAATACAGTTCTTGAATAATAAACGGACAACCGGTCCAAAACACATCTTTCGATAACGGGGATTACCCAATTTACCAAGGATTATAGTGGAACACAAAGTAAGCCACAAATCCGAGTTATGAGCTAAATACATGGAACCATGGCCACGAACTCTTCGGTCCGTACTACGATGTGAGGGAGGGCCCCCAAGGAACCATGTCATACTCGTTCATTAGACTACATTTGACCCATGGCTAGGATCCGGTCTCACATAACCATACCTAAGTTGCACCCGAGGATCAAACGTATATAACTACAACGGAAGGGGCATATCCTTCCCAGCCATAAGTCGACTCGATACCTAGGGATCCACTAGTATAGTCATGACTTGTCACAATATTTCGTGTGACCAACAAAGCTAGATAAATAGCTTCCAACACATTTATATTTCAAAATGCCATTTTCCAGACTAACCGCTGGTAAGAAAGATAATCATAAAACCAGTTTACATACATTCCTTCGAATAAGCCACACACCGGGCAAGTAAAACATTATTTTACTTCATCAAGATGAAGTCCACCATTTTCGTCAAAAGCTTTTTGGGAACTCTAAAATATCTCAAAACCCCAAGTTACATCAAAATGTAATAAACGGACAACCCGAAAACGTAGAGATATATTTAGGAGTTAAAAACACTGTCTTTGATATATATAACAGTTTAGAAAAGTTAGTAGGAACTCACCTCAGTTTCCTTCTTCTTAACGAGCGCTACCTATGACAACACCGAAAGAATCGGTAAGTCGAACCACAGATAACTCTCCCGCTTCCTGACTAGAACTCAAAAATAACAGAAGCTAACAACTAACAGAACCTAATCCGGTCGAAGGCACACTACCGGTCGAAAGACAATACCGGTCGATGCACTCTACCGGTCGAAGGGTATACCGGTCGAGTACAACCTCCCGGTCGAACGCTCATTCGGTCGAACACCACCTATCGGTTAAAAGACTTCCGGTCAAACCCATATCGGTCGAGTGACACTCTACCGGTCGAAAGGATACCGGTCGAATGTCACTACCGGTCGAAAGACTTCCGGTCGAACGCTCATCCGGTTCTTTGCTCGTCCGGTCGTCTTGTTCCTCAAGAACACTTGACACAGAACCCAGATCCAAAATGAGAAATACTTAGATCTCAAAATGGAACGGTTTAAAACCTTCACAACGAGATTCTACACGGCTAAAAGCATTCAGATCAAAGTATTAAGCTAGATTCGTACCTTGATTTGTCCGAACCGATCAACCACTTCAACACTGTTTTCTTCTGCTTTTCACTTCCTCTCTGGCTTCCCAAGTAAGAAATCAGATCAAATGAGATATTTAGAAAATATCTCAGATTTGATTTCTATTTATATAACCCGAGTTACAATTTACCCCCTTGAACTTTGGGTAAAGGTCAACTTTTCACCCAACCCCAAAATTCAGGGTGTTACATCCTTACTGTTGTAAGGACAATTTGGGAACATAAATAATTTTATAAAGTCTTGGGTTGTTGGAGGAATTTTGGAACTTGAGGGGTTGATGTGTAATTTGGAGATAAATTCTAAAAAGGGAAAATCCGTAATTTTTCTCTCATTTTACACTGTTGGAGGCGGCTTTGAGAAGACGGGTTGGGAGACTTGGTGAAGAGAGCAATCAGATTCTTAAAGAAATCAGTCTTAAGGTTAATTTTTCTTCCCTAGTGTACTAATTAATCACTCTATTCATCTTCTTAATTAGTTTTGGGTTGTGGTTTGTAGTTGTCTGAGGTTTTAAACCCTTAAGATGTTGTTTGTTTGAGTTGGGATTGAAATCAGATTAATTTGAGTAGTCTTGGGAAGTGATTGTTGTCATTAAACTTGATTAGCTTCACCATTTAGTTCTAGATGGATAAAATTAGTTGAAAATATGGTTGAGTTTATGTTTGCCTTCGATCGACTCGAGGTTCTAGGGTTTTCACAGTTCGAAATCGCAGTCGGGGATCGGATGACCCCGGGCAAGTGGCAAACGGGGGTGACCCGGTTAGCACCGGAGACCGGAGGGGATCCGGTTGGCACCAGGGACCGGGGGAACCCGGGTAGCGCCGGGGACTGGGGGACCCCAGTCGTGTCAGGGAAGTCCGGTCGAGCCGAACCGAGGGATTGGGGGGTCTCTGATCTACACTTCCTTGATGATTTCGCTTAGTTAAATGCTCGTTCTCCTTTTTGTTATTTAATTATAGGGAAGCAGTCTTTAGCTCAGTGAGTAACGTCGCTAGCAGGTGAGTTTCTGACTTCTCAATTCCTTAACCGTTTTGAAATGTTTTAAACTGAAATTGGGATGCATGAGATCATGTGGTTAATTAATGCTATGATGTAAAATGTTCTCGCAAGCTTAATGGTTTATTTTGAAATTATACATAATCTTCTCCGCTAAATGTATAATTTAGGAAATGTTAGAATTGTGTTGATCACGGGAATCTCACAATGCCAATGTGTATGGAATTCGTTTCCTACACATGTGGACGGGGAGTCTGCTTGGGCCCCGATGTGAGCGGGGAGTCTGCTTGGGCCCCGATCGTGGATGTGCACATGGTAATGGGAAATTTGGGGCACAACTGATCATTGTGCTTCCCGCTTGGGACGCAGCATGGAAGTTGACTTTGTTAAATTTTTGTATGTATTTATACTTCTTGGTTTGTTATTTATCATAAATTGTTGCAACTTTATTGTTTATTAAATCTTAACGCTTGTCAGGAATTCACTAGACCTTACGGTCTAACCCTCATTAATGTGTGTTGTGCTACCGGAAAAGGGAAGAGAAGTTCTAGAGCTGTTACCGGACTTGAGTGAAGACTCAGTTTAGTTCATTTATCATTTAACTTAGAAACTCTCGGTTGTAATCAAGACTTTCGTTGTTTAAATTCTTGATTTTTGTGAACGCAGTCCTTTGTTATTAGATTTATGTTATGTTATGTTTTGGTATGAAATCTTGGTTGTTACAATTGGTATCAGAGCCCTAGTTTAAGGGATTTAGGTGACCGTAAGGGCCTAAACGTAAACTGTGAACCTAGGAACACAGCCGAGAATATGGAATGCCTTTAGGATCTCATTCTAGGTGCATTAATGATAAGGTAACGAGAACTGTCATGTAAGGTAAATTTAGGGTTATACCTAGCCAGTGTAATTGTAAATTTACAGGTACATGTATGTGCTCAAATGACCTTACCCTGCTAGGTTGGTTGAGTGTTGGCTTGTGTAGTCTTAGCAGTTTTGTCATGTCAAGGTAATCGAATAATGTGGTAGTACGGATTAAGTTCTAATCTTGTAAGTGGTTGGCAGGGATTTGACTGGCTGAGTAAGAATGATTTTGGAGTAATTATTGATACTTATAGGAAGGAGTTGTGTTCGGAACATCGGTGAACCAGCTAAGAGTAGAACTTTTAGGGTTCGATAGAGAAGCATATTATGTATTATTCTCTTATTTTCTGTTGAGACTCTGTATCAGGAATTTGAGGTATCAATCAGTTTGTGTAGAAGAAGAGGTGTGTTTGGATCTTGAATTCCTCAACTCAGGATCGGGTGAAAGCAGTAATCCCTGGACTCGTCAATTAAGCAGTGGGGTGGTATAATCGTGTGAGAAAAGAATCGATGTTAATATGAAGTAAGAATGTTTTGCAGGGCAAGTGGGTGTTTTAATCTTTACGATCCAAGTTTGGAACCAGGTATTTTGCAAACCCATGGTCGGGATAGGAGCGATGAAGTTGGGATAAGCGAGTATACAGGAAAGAACCTGTATTAGAAATTGT
The DNA here is from genome assembly GCA_954870635.1 of Arctium minus. Taxonomy (NCBI): domain Eukaryota; kingdom Viridiplantae; phylum Streptophyta; class Magnoliopsida; order Asterales; family Asteraceae; genus Arctium; species Arctium minus. The sequence goes on from OX941081.1 coordinate 153,809,699, forward strand.
TACAGGATAGAAAGACCGACCTTCGGGTCAAAAGTAGGGTGTTAATGGGAATCAGTGAGAATGCAAACGGTTGACCTTGTTAGAGTGAATAGCCTTCATTTGTAAAATGGATTTCATGCATTGTGTTTTAAATGGATTGCATAAGTCAATGTAGATTAAAACATTTATGTGTGTGTTGAGTTTTGTTTGCAGTCATTGTGTTTTAAATTGTAAAATTATTTATGTTGCAAACAGAAATTTTGGATTCAATAATTGGCAAACTAGTCCATCTTTTCTTGTCGAGTCAACTTTTATTGTGGCGGTCATAACAACTGCTCACATCGTTTTAATAAGTAAAATCAGAATGGACATGTCATTGTCACATCCATGCGTGTGGGAGTCGGTTGACTCATTCGGGAAATTCGCTTAGCTTTTTAAGTCGCATAGAGGGGTTTCATTGCATACATTTTATTGTCATCATCATGGGCCTGGATGTTTAGTGTGATATTTCTTTTATGGAGTGACGTGGGAAGGATTCTTGAAATCCTCGTGCTTCCTCGTGTTTGACTATTCAAAGGTGATGACTTGCTTTTGCATACACGAGTTTATTTCATGATGTCGTGCTCTTAAAAAAACTTTCAAAGTGCAAAACGATTTCAATCATTGTGTCATCATGCATGGAGGCTATGAACTCGCTAGGTCGTGGAGGATATTAAAATTAAGTTAAGGAAATGTTTTAAGAGTTGAAATTATTGAGTGAGCCATTTTTTTGGTCGAATTATAACTCTAGTGTTTTCGTCAGGGGAGGGTAGTAGATAATGAAAAATCTCAGAGGTTGTGGTGACAACATTCTGATGGTGGTAGTGTGGGATTTTGATCCGGTAATTCGGGATGTGTTTGTTTGCGAGTGTATATGTTTGGGGTGAATTGCGAGGTTGTTAAGGTGCTTCTGATCGCAACATGATAATAGGTAACGTCGTTGTATTTTGATGAAAATTTACTGACGATGAGTCGAGTGTTGACAAGGTCTTGTAATAAGATTATGTCCCAAGCAAACCTGATGTCTTCATCAACCGAGGACTGTGAGGCATAAAGTGGCTTATGGCGCGTTGGGAGAGGAGATTCCATTGGAAACCTCGCTGTTGGGAAATTACTGAAGCATCACCTTCTAATGGTAATAGCGAAAACAACGACCATTCAAATTATCCGGTGTTGGGTTCGTAGTCAAATAATTGAGAAATTGAGGGGTATCTCTAGTGCAATTATATATTTCTTTTTCACGGTTGTAGAAGATTTTTCGGGAGAAATGTGCATTTTGTTTTATGATGAACCACATGGAAGGAGTGCTGGAAAGCACAAGATCGTTAGTCTGAAGAGATGATTTCTTATAAGGTTTAGTTATCTGTATGGGAATGAGGTATATCGCACAGTCGAAGTGAGTGCACGTCAATTTATATCGATCGGCAAGGGAGGACGTCTTATCCTCTTTGACTATATGGAATTATCCCTCGAAGATCGCGATGAGCTAACAAGAATCCGAAACTTATTTGAGTAAATTGGGTGATCATGATTTGTGATTTATCTAATTTGAGAAGACCAAGTTGGGATATGACCTTGTTTATAGGTAATTGTGTAGTATTTGTTGCGAAAAAGTTGGTAAATGATATGTATGCCAAGAGGATCAGGAGGATTGTATCAGGGTATGATAGTGCGGTGTATTAATTGTATGGCAAATTAGTGGTGTTTTACACCAAGGCAGGTAAGTCGTCGAAGTGATAATGGGTTACCGTTGTGTTAAGTGGTGGATTGTTGTTGAAATAGGGGATAAGCGGAAGTGCAAATCTTGGTTTAGAGTTTTTGAGGAGAGGTTCAGAAGTGACAAGTATGTTTGATATGGATGCTACATTATTGTTATTTTGAGATGTATAAGGGTGTGTGGTATTTAGCGACCATCTAAAAGAGGAACCTGTGTACTTCTCAATCGTGTTGAGCTTCAGGTGAGTGTCTTGTATTCCAATCGAATGCCGAGGAGAATGTCCTACTCGGTTAAGTTATGATACTCTGTAGTGGATTTGAAGTCTAGATGGAAATGTTGAAGTATTCCTTGGGTGTAGAGGAATATTTGTGGATAGGATGACTCTGCTTGAAGAGTGAGTAGTGCATGATATGTTGAGAATTGAGTAAAAATGCGAAACCAAGTACGTTAATGAGGAAAACCAGTGTTTCGGGCCAGCGTGAGATGGTGAAGTGGGTATGTCTCAATAAGAGAGTAAACCGGAAGCAAGAAATTGGTCTGGTGAAACGGAAGAACATCAAGTATGTTTAAAAGTTGTCATTGGGCGTGCTTATAAGCTCCTCGTGAGTATAAGGGGAAAAGAGCTTTTGCGTATTTGCTAGTTGAGGTGAGGAAAAATCAATCCAGGCAATTGGTCTAAAGGTACAGGTTTGCACCTGTCGATAGGCCTTTTCTTTGAAAATGCGTGTACTCTATGTTTCCGGGAAGACATGGTAAAAGTGGTTGAACAAGATACTTGGAAGGTAGGATCGGCGGTTGTGAGTAAGTATTAGGGCGATGAACATTCCGAGTGAACATTGTGTTTAATCTAGTTCTGTGAGAAAGTATCGCTTCTTTGCAAGGCAAGGAAAACCGGATCTAACCTTGGAAGGTTATGGGTTATAGATGGGTCAGTGGAATTCAGTTATGTATTCGGGACTAGATCAACCTGTCGGAGGTCTGTTCGGTCAATGTATACGTGGAAGATATGCACTCAAAGTTCAAAGGAACACGTGAGAATGATATTTCGGTCAGAATGTGCACAGTGCGACGGGATTATTTATCTGTGTTGAATTAGTGATAAATGTCGTGAGGTAGGACAATGTGCTAGTAGTGTTGGGTGCAAGCCATTCCAGTGGGCTTTGCTAAGAATTGTGTTATTTGTTAAATGAATTCTTATCTGTGATCTTGGAAAATGAAGTTCAAGGGTGACTTTGTGTTAAGCTAGCGAAACGATCCGGTTGTTTCGTCGGTATTCAAGCTTTGTGGCATGGACTTCAGTGGTTATTTCCTTAAGGGAGTGAAATTTTGTGCGATATTTCAAGCTTAGACGCAAGTTAAAACCGTGAGTGTAGGTGTGTGGTCAAAGCGTACAGTATCTGGTACAGGTAGTCTAGGATGTTACAGATTAGCCTGGCAAGCGGAAGTCGATATGGAAGTTCCATTGCAAGAGGTGCAGATTGACGAACGTTTGAACTTTATAGAAGAGCCTGAAGCTATCACCGACCGGAAGGTAAGAAAGTTAAGGAGTAAGGAGATTGAGTTGGTAAAAGTTCAATGGCGTGTTCATAAAGGTCAGGATGCTACTTGGGAGGTTGAATCAGAAATGCGAACCAAATATCCTCATTTGTTCGAAGAGAAGATTCCGGGGACGGAATCCTTTTAAGGGGGGAAGGTTGTAAGGACCATTTGGGAAAATAAATATTTTTATAAAGTCTTGGGTTGTTGGAGGAATTTTGGAACTTGAGGGGTTGATGTGTAATTTGGAGATAAATTCTAAAAAGGGAAAATCCCTAATTTTTCTCTTATTCTGCACTGTTGGAGGCGGCTTTGAGAAGATGGGTTGGGAGACTTGGTAAAGAGAGCAATCAGATTCTTAAAGAAATCAATCTTAAGGTTAGTTTTGCTTCCCTAGTATACTAATTAATCACTCTATTCATCTTCTTAATTAGTTTTGGGTTGTGGTTTGTAGTTGTCTGAGGTTTTAAACCCTTAAGATGTTGTTTGTTTGAGTTAGGATTGAAATCAGATTAATTGGAGTAGTCTTGGGAAGTGATTGTTGTTATTAAACTTGATTAGCTTCACCATTTAGTTCTAGATGGATAAAATTAGTTGAAAATCTGGTTGAGTTTATGTTTGCCTTTGATCGACTAGGGTTTCTGGGGTTTTCGCAGTTCGAAATCGCAGTCGGGGATCGGATGACCCCAGGCAAGTGGCGACCGGGGGTGACCCGGTTAGCACCGGGGACCGGAGGGGATCCAGTTGGCACCGGGGACCGGGGGAACCCGGGTAGCGCCGGGGACCGAGGGACCCCGGTCGTGTCAGGGAATTCCGATCGAGCCGAAACGGGGGATTGGGGGGTCTCTGATCTACACTTCCTTGATGATTTCGCTTAGTTAAATGCTCGTTCTCCTTTTTGTTATTTAATTATAGGGAAGCAGTCTTTAGCTCAGTGAGTAACGTCGCTAGCAGGTGAGTTTTTGACTTCTCAATTCCTTAACCATTATGAAATGTTTTAAACTGAAATTGGGATGTATGAGATCGTGTGGTTAACTAATGCTATGTTGTAAAATGTTCTCGCAAGCTTAATGGTTTATTTTGAAATTATACATAATCTTCTGCGCTAAATGTATAATTTAGGAAATGTTGGAACTGCGGTGATCACGGGAATCTCACAATGCCAATGTGTGTGGAATACATTTCCTACACATGTGGACGGGGAGTCTGCTTGGGCCCCGATCGTGGATGAGCACATGGTAATGGGAAATTTGGGGCACAACTGATCATTGTGCTTCCCGCTTGGGACGCAGCATGGAAGTTAACTTTGTTAAATTGTTGTATGTATTTATACTTCTTGGTTTGTTATTTATCATAAATTGTTGCAACTGTTATTGTTTATTAAATCTTAACGTTTGTCAGGAATTCACTAGACCTTACAGTGTAACCCTCGTTTTTCAATCTAAAAACCCATTTTTAGGAAGAAATGTGTGTTGTGCTACCGGAAAAGGGAAGATAAGGTCTAGAGTTGTTAGCAGACTTGAGCGAAGACTCAGTTTAGTTCATTTATCATTTAACTTAGAAACTCTCGGTTGTAGTCAAGACTCCCGTTGTTTAAATTCTTGTTTTTTGCGAATGCAGGCCTTTGTTATCGGATTTATGTTATGTTATGTTTTGGTATGAAATCCTGGTTGTTACAACCCCCCCTACAAAAGATGATTCCTGCAACACAAATTGAACAAGTTTTGGTATCCACTTGAACTTGCCAACATGGTTAGTACTTGGAAACCTTTTAGAATTGGTTCCATATCTGGTGTATGCAGAAGCATAGGAAGTAATTCTATATGATCCATACCAGTGATTAGCATAAGCTTTTTGCACAAAATCATTTGTACCACAATAAGAACAACAGATTTTCTTTTGTGCTACTCTGATTAAATGATTTGCAGAATAAGCAAAATCAGATTGAGCAAACGATTTACCTTTCTGAGCATTGTTCTTCTTCACCTTTGATGTGGAAGCAAATGATTTCTGGTATACTTTAACATCTCTAGAACCTTTTATAACCCATACCATCTGATCTCCCTTAGATGCTCTTTTTCCATTAGCTTTTGAAACATAGCTAGCTGACCCATCAACAGATTTGTCATAAAAAAGATTTGAGGTTCTATTCTGATTTGTCTTTGAAACATTTGCTTTGACATTTTTCTTCTTAAAAACAACTTTTTGAAATGAACTGGAAACAAATTTAAATGAAGCATAACTAATGAAGCATATGATTTGGATTTTAATGCTTTTGTGAGTCTGGTCAACTTTCATCTGATTTGTTTGTATAAATGAAAATCGAGAGAATTAATTATTAACAAGAACTGCAATTATATGCCTAAGGTGAGAAATTGGATAGAGATATACCAACTAAACCTTAGTATCACTATAATTTGGAACTTAATGTGTTTTGAACTCATGTGTTAAGATTGAGATATAAGACTTGTGTTTTCAAAATAAAATCCGTTGTTGCTTGAGAAAGAACAACGGTGATTTTACATATTAGATTTTCATTAAAGGGTTTAACTGATAGTTATCTTCAAGAATCTTGTTCATTAATGAGAACCATAGGATTTCTAACCCTCAACTATTTGTCTCCAGAAAAAGTTTCAAAAGTCATTATTTGAAGAGTTTTTTGTTAATTCTTTTTATTAACTAGAAGCGTCATCGCGTAATGCAGCGAGATACATCACGATTTTAATGTTTCATTTTATTTTTTTGTCGATTTACTGTACGATTTTGGATGGTTTTGAGAAAGTGATAATGTTTTTTTTATTTATAAATTTGTTTAATTTAGGCTTAATAATATAATGTTTTTATATAAAAAAAATTAAGTATTTTGTTATAATTCAATGATTATCTTATATACTTTAATGACATCTAGAAAAAATAACCAATTATATATTTAATAATATAATTAAAACAAATTTATAATAATATAATATATTAATTAATAGTGATACATGGAAATGTCTGCATAAAAGGAAGGCCCTGCACATACCAAATTGGTGAGTGTTAAAAGTCTGCAGTAGTAATATGTATCTTGTGCTTTGATGCTTGTAAATTAAGAGATTTTTAAAATCTTGCATAAAATGATGGTACCTTGTGCCTAATAATTTGTATTTAAGAGTGTTTTGTGTCTGCTTTATAATATAGTATAGATAGATATTCAGTTAATTATTCCCAACAATTCACTCTCTTGGACCATTCAGTTAATAGTGAATATAGTAATTGCGATACTCAGTTCCTAGTTCCCTTGGTTCAATACTCATACTTCTAAGTACATATTACTTGATTCGACCGGTACACTTGCAGTTAGATTAGGGGGAGTAAACCCACCTATCAACTGGTCATGTATTCGCGGGCGATAATAGGGAATGGTCCTTATGCGACTGTGCGTATCGGATAGATATATACATGTATATATCTATACTACCTTAATATGCATTCTAACCAAAAGTCTTAAATACTACCTTTAAAGCACAAGTTACAACCATTTTATGCTATAAATTCAAAAAACTCTTAATTACAACTTATTATGCATGATGTACAAGGTAAAAGGCTTTTTTGTTTTCCACAACCACCAAAGGACCCCTTCTACCTCTTCAGTCTCAACCCATACCTCCAATACCACACGCCTCCTCCTTCTTCTTCTTTTTCTGCTCTTGCAGGTCTCCATACTGACAGCAAGATTTCTTCACTTCCTTCTACCTGCTACATGCTACATGATGGCTCCCATGATTTCTTGCATATAAAATTTGGTATTTACAGATTACTCATCTAAGTTTGGTATTTACAGAGTTAACTTTCTTCCTCTGCAGAGTTTTTCTTTCTCCTCTTGTGACCATCCAAACTTTCCAGTCCAATTTGATTCCTATATGCAACTCAAAATTCAAACTTGAATCTGAATTGTGAATAACCTTTTTTTCATCCATTTCCCCCCTTTCTATTTGAGTGTAGTATAAAACATCGGTTCTTCTTTGGTACTTTTGTTTGGTTCTTTTTTGTTTTAAATCATTTGGTTCTTTTTGTGTTTGCAGATTTACATCATAAACATGATGTACAACACTTTTAATGCAACCTCTTTACTAATGTCTTCCCTATCAAGATGACGGTTCAGGATTCTCCTTCTTTCAAGGTGATGCTTCGATTCAGGCTACTCCCTCTTAATCCAATGCAAGGCTTAAAATACATCATCGGCTGCTGTTACAATCAGTTCACACAATCGATTCTTCTCTCGATTGTCGACCACTCTCAGGTACGTTTTCATTTCTTCAACCCTAATCTAATTTCCAACGGTTCTGAGGTAACAGAACTTTGTTTTTTCTTTATGGTCTAAATTCTCATCTTAATTTGCTTCTTTAGATTTTTGCCCATTTTTCTTATATCAATGGCTTCAATTGGGTAAACGTTTTAGTTGTAATGATCTGGATGGGAATTGGATTCATAGGACTTGGCATCTAGCAAAAATGGGAACGAAAAGATATACATTCATGTGATGAGAAGATAGACTTATTGCTGATTTAAAAACTTTGTAATTTGTATAACTTAAGCAAATATAAATGTTGTATCTTGGGGACATAGAATTAAGTTTCCTCAATTTTAGAAGTTTTATTAGTTTTTAGGTAGTGCTTTAGGTGTACTTTTGTGCGATTCTATTTGAATGCGTTTGATATATTTTTAGAGTTGACTTGGAATGCTATATATATATTGCCATGGTTTGAAACTTCTTTCTTATATTATGTGAAAACAGAGAACATCATCACAAATGATGGACATCGGCCTCAATTTTTTTAATATATTTATTCACGATATAACCAATGAGATACATGTTCTTGCTTAAAAGTTGTAGTAATTGGCTTTTGCATGATGGTTATGCATGCCATTCATTCTTTTTTGAAATGCTAAGTTTTTTTTTTTCAAGTAAGATGAACTCACCAAAATTTCCAAAAAACATTATTATTGCTTAGCTGATTCTTTGTTTGTATGATTAAAGTTTCACATTGCAGAATGTTTTTCCTAGGCTATACTTTGTTGGGATTTCAGCATATTCATATCAAGCTTAAACTACTATAGTATGAAGTTTTGTTCAATGGTTACTATTTCTCAGCATCTAAGAAATATGTGGTCCTTTCGTTTTGGCAGTGGTTCTGTTTTCTTTCTGCATAGTTTTTAGCTCAGGACTAACTGTGTTTACAATAATTTTTTCGTTTAAGCAGGAGGTTGATGAATTTCTGGATTTAGAAGAAGCCTTAAAAATCAGGAATACGGTGGTATTTGAAAGGTAAATGCTTTGGATGTTGTCATGAATGTGTCATGTACTAAAGTCCATACTAAGAAATTTGATGAGGTAGATCAGGTAACTAATGAAGAAGACATTTTTTCTCAAGTTTTTTTTCTTTATCCCTATTTTTTCAACAAAAATATAGTGGTTAATATCTATATATATATATATAGATATATATATATATATCGATTGAAAGATGAAACTATGTTTAGCTTATGTAGCTTCCAATGGTTTTTATCAGGCATTTTATGTTGTATTCGATGAGCAGTTTGTTGTAATCGAAACATTCTTATTGGTAAAGAGTCATTTTCATGCCTTGTACAATGTCAACTATAAATAAGGTCAATGGGATGTTGAGAGTTATCATACGAAAGTTACACAGTGACTATTACCCATCTCGCCATTTCATGTTGCTGTCTATGGTAATTTAGGAGTGACAGGTTCAATTAGTTAAGGGAAAACCAAAAGGGATCTATTAATACAAAGATGTTTTTAGGAATTAGTTTGACTGATTGAAGCAATCACCAAATCATGTTAACCATGTCATACACATCAAAATAAAAAATACAACTATAACATAAAAAATGAAACCACCAAAGCTTATAAGCGCAAATGTATTTAGAGACTAAACGCAAATCGTATCATTGCATTGTGTGGAGATTTTCTTCCTAGAGATATGGTTAGTTGTTTATTGCATATCATGTATAAATTTTTTTCTTGGTCCTATTGTTTTTTTACTTTTTGGTGTTGCTTCGAGGTAGGAATCTCTCATATAACAGCTTCACTAGAGATCTACCTAATTCCATTGTCAAACATGTGTACACAGTGAAGGGATACTTGCTCGTGGTCAAAGCTTCATGTTGGTTTAATCTGTACGTCTCTGTTTTTTTTTTTGGTATTTGATCAGATTTTGGAGGTTCAAGACTTCAAGTTTGAGAATAATACTGTTGGTTCCATATCCTTGTGCCTCTGGTTTGTCTTGGCCATGAGTCTACTCAAATTTGTGGAGTTTAAGCCACTTGATAACCATAAATTTATTTGAAGTCTTTATGCCTAATGATTACATTTATGTGCTTGTGAGAAGAATGGTTTGCTTAATTTTTTTTTTTTTGAGTTTGTATTTTATTGCTTGAAGTTTGGTTTTATTTGGGATTTGCCCATTTTAACAGCAAATGTACTCATAGGTATCCATGAATCAATGATCTCTTCGAGAGTTTCTGCAACTATATGAAGTCTTCTATCGATGGTAAGAGCGGTGATAAGAATGGAGAATCTTAACTAATAAACTCTTACCAGTTAAATTTTTTCACTCTTATCTGTAAACATTCACCGGGTAAGTGTCTGAATAAACGGCTCCTCCTTAGGAGGGGGCATATTGGTGTTTCTATGTTATGGACATGGTCATCTTTATGTTCTAATTGGTCATAGACATTGTCTGTTGTGATGCCAACTTCATGATGGCTTTGAGACTCTTCTCTGCTTGTTGCTAAAGATGAAATTTGATGATTTGAAGATTTTTTAGATGACAACTTAGGCTGTAATACTGATGGTGTTTGTGGTACTACTATTGGCCATAATGATGATAACTACGATTTTACAAGATTCGAAGATAAAACATTTGAAATTGTACAAATTTGTCCATGATTTCTCTTGTTTCGGTTTTTGTAAGTTGGATAAGTGTGTTTTATTCTCTATTATTGGTTTTAGAATGAGTCCCTTATTTTTTTTCCTCGAAGCATTTTCTTGGCTTGTGATTTTGTATTTAGACGGGTATGTCCTTCTTAGTGTTGTCTCTGTTTTTTTTTCTATGAATAAAGGGTTTCCTGGCGTTCCGCCCTCTTTTGACAATAAAGGAATACAATAAGTTGAAAATCGATCATTTGAGCATTTATCAAAGCACATAGCATGTGAGTAAAATCGTTCAACCTCTTTGCGTATTGAGTTACATGTTCGAGGGCCTTTCATTTTTCATCTACGATGAGAATTTCACACCTTGCTCACCCGGTGCATTGCACAGGTACACTGCTAGTATATATATATATATATATATATATATATATATATATATATATATTATAAGATATATATAGAGTAAATTACATGTTTAGTCCTTGTGATTTTAATAAAAAAAATAAAAATACAATTAAAATGAGTAAAACACCCTTTTAATTAACCTGTTTACATAAAATCTTAACGGAGTTAGAAAACATGGACCCAAGGCGTTATGAAATGCAAACCACGAGGATATGCAATCCATAGATATTTCAAAGTAGGGACCCAGACTATTAAAACACATAAACCATGGGGACCAAATATGTAATTTACTCTAAAAATGATAAATATCATAAAAAGAGAAAAAAGAAGTCAAAAAAGACAAAAAGGGTATTGTAGTATTAAATGTATTGTAAAAGTATGTTTAACTTGTGGATGAAAACTTTAATTCTCATATCTAATCCACAACCATAAACCATGTAGATGAATAGGAGATTATGTAGTATAAATACCCGTATGTAAAAATAAAAGTACATTTCTATATACTTCATAAGTATTTTATAATTTCATTCTCTCCAAGCTTCTCCCTTTTCTTTCCCCATAAATCTCTTAATTTATTACTAATTTAATGTTAATCATAGTTAATTTATAACAAGGGGAACTTTGTTGGCTAATGAGAGGCTACTATTTGGTAGTAACATAAATTTGAAAACTAGCCATTCAAGCCCTAATGCCCACCCCAGTTACAATAAACAGTTACCCAAAGCCTGATGTAGTCTCGATTATCCATTCATCTTTGTTAAATGTTAGTTGGTTTGTCCTATCAGTTACATAACCGACCCAATTGCTACGAGTTGTTACTGGTCAGGCCCAATTCCAATTAATAGCGACCAATTATGAGAGTCCGATTAGCCTTACCGGTAAATGACAACGACTAATTATATTATATTCAGTGTCCTAAAAGGCTAGCACAACAGCCGACATGGCACGTCAAGCTAAAGGCTTGTGACTCACGCCACATTAAGGTTGTGGCATGCCAAGACCTAATGCATAGTTTTTGTGACAAGATATTTGATTTTTCTTACCTTTTTAATGTCTTATTGTTAGTTTTTAATGTATATTCTAATTTAAATTGTTTAATATTATTGACTCATTGAATAATATTAAAAAATATGTATATATATATATATATATACTAGAAATATACTCGTGCAATGTAGCGCGATATATCTCCACTGAATGTTTCATTTTATTTTTTATTTTTTGTCTTTGTCGATCCTATAATACGGTTTTATGTGATTGTGAGAAAGTGATAATGTTTTTTTATATAAATTTGTTTAATTTTTTTATGTTAATTTAATTTAGGTTTAATAATGATATAATATTTTTAGGTCTAATAATATAATGTTTTTTTATAAAAAAAGATAATTAATTATTTTGTTAAAATTCGATGGTTATCCTAATTATATTTTAGATTCTTTATATTTAAAACATGCAGTTTTAAAAAGTTGTACTCATTCATCATTTACTTATAAAGTTGAAAATTAAGTAATTTAACATTAAATAGTAGTACATAAAGTTTGAAAAGTTGTTTTTAAAACTTTGAACCAAATACTAGAAGTGTACTTACGCAATGCAATGCGATATATCTCGATTTTAATGTTTCGTTTTATTCTATGTTTTTGTCGATTTTATAATACGGTTTTGTGTGGTTTTGAGAAAACGATAATGTCTTTTTTTATAAATTTGTTTAGTTTAATTTTTATTATAATTATAATTTAGGTTTAACATTGATGTAATTTATTTTATGTTTAATAATGTAATGTTTTTTTATAAAATAATAATAAAGTATTATGTTAGAATTTAACAATTATCCTAATTATATTTTATATTCTTTATATTTAAAATGAGATGTTTATCTTGTATTTTACTATGTTTACCAGTTAGTTATAAATTCAAACACTCATCTTTAAAAAGTTATACTCATGTATCGTTTACTTGTAATTTTGAATTTTAAGTAATATATGCATCAATAAACAATATGTAATGCATAAAAATTTGTTTTTAAGAGTTTTCTCAAATATTTTATAATATGGTATAAATATAAATATGATAAAGATATTTACCATAACTCATCACTTAAGAAACATCATGGCCTCCTCGATTAGGGGTGTGCAAAACCCGAATAGTCTGACATCCGAACCCGAACAGAAAATAATGTGTTTTTGCAAAATCCGAATACCCCGAAACCCGACTTTTGTGTGGATATTTGGGTTCGGGTTGGGTTTGATCTTTGGCTACCGGACCCGTCCGAAAACCCGAAATAATACACACACACACACACACATATATATATATACACACTATATAAATATATTTATTTATCTAATTATCTTTTGAAAATCGTAAATTCTAGTCGGGCGAAATGTTTTCTAATTTATAAACTTACTATCTATTTTATCAATCTCTAAATCGATTGAATCTATTCTCAAAAGCGATTGACTTTATATATAGTTTTTGTATTATAATAATAACCGAACCCGACCGACATCAACCCGAAACCCGACCAACCCGAACCCCAAGCAATATGAAATCGTAAACCTAAATTTCAGGTCTTGATTTCCATATCTGAAATCCGGTTGGGTTTTTCGTTTTCCTACCCGAGCCATTCGATGCACACCCATCGATACTTTGTTCAAGGAAGAGAAGGGAGAAAGTTAAAAGAGTTGTGGACTTTGGACCTGGGCCAGAACCGTTTAGATGACTAGATATGGGCCTCGATTTACCCAATTACATACTATCTCTCTTTTACTCTCCTCCGATCACCCTGTTTCGTAAACCCTGGCAACGTCTCTGTTTGATCCGATTCCTAAACATTCGTTTTTGTATCGACCGAGAACCGGGAATTCAGCAAACATGGCGTCGGTCGACCAAGTAGTGTTGCAGTTCGTGCAGCTTTCGACTAGATTGTCAGCAAAGGTTCACCCACTTGTTATCTTTAACATCTGCGATTGTTTCGTAAGACGACCTGACCAGGCCCAAAGGGTCATCAGAACTCTTCTCGGATCTGTTTTACCTGACGGAACGGTTGATATTCGTAATTACATAATGAATCCTCCGATCAGGTTACCTTTTGTTTAAGCTATGCTATGGTGTATTTTTTTTAATGTACTGTTTGATTCTGGTTTTAATGTTTCATAAATTGATCAACATTTTGACTGACAATAGATGCTACCTTTTTAGACTCGGTTTTGATGTTCCTGAGAAATTAGAGACTGCATTTGATTGAAATTTTATATTCCATCCGTTTGCAAGTTGATGAGCTTTTTTTTCCCAATCATAGTAATGCGACAATTCAGTCGCCCCAAATTGCTTAAGTGTTTCATAGAAGCCAATGAACTATCATGCATTTTTTTTTTTGAAACATGATTTTTTTATGCATAAATTGGCAATTATGTGAATATATCTCTTGGGAAAAAATGTGAACTTTAGTTGTGTTCTGTTAGACAAATGAGCAATAGGAAAACACCCATGAATGAGAATTACAAAACAGCAACAGTTGGATGTAAACATTTGTCTTGAAAGATTAAACAACTTATTTGGCCTATTTCTTCTTGGACAAAATTAATAATCCTCGAGTCCTACAAGGCTCCATTATGTAACACCCTAAAAATAGGGATAACAAAAATCCGAAAAACGGATACATATAACAATAATCATGGCACATCACCAATATACACATTTCCAACTATTTTCACCAAGAAAACCCAAATACTTGAACACATAGAGATAAGATAACAAATAGAAGATTATGATGTGTATCTAGTTTTAACAAAGATTTAGTAAACTCACCTTGCTAGATTTAGACTAAATCTAGATTTTACCCACTTAGAGCTTTCCTTGAAGAAACTTGGTTCTTCAAACCAAATCTTCCAAAACCTAGATCCACAAGGTTCCAACCATAAATATACATAATCAAACACAAAGAATCATTTCCCAAACCATATACATGAATACCTCAACTAATACCGAAACCCTAACTTCCATAACCGAAGAGAATAGAATATTACCTTAACCCAAACTTGAATCCACCAATCAAAACACCTCTAGTTCACCAAAATGATTACAAACCTTCAATCTATGAAAGGGAGAACAAAGGGTGGATGAAACCCTAGAAAACTTTGGTGAAGAAGATGAATAGGGAGAGATGAGAAGCTTACCACTACCAAATACTCTAGTATACTTCAATAGACTTCCAATCTCTTTCCATAACCTTGAAAAGCTCTCAAAAACGAAACTGTAGCAACTTGAATCACCCAAATCGTAGCTACGATGAGAAAGATATGAAGAAATGAAGTTTGGGGCTGAAAATCGCGATTTTAACACCCTGAAACACCCAGGCGATTGTGCCAGGATATAGTGACCATGTCACAATCGCCGGGCACAATCGCTGAGATTGTACCGAGAGTTTTCGGGCTCCGGCGACCTTGACAGGCGATTGTGACACTGTCACAATCGCCGGGCACTATAGCCTAGCGCATACCGAAACTGTTTTGGCCATAACTTCTTCGTTATAGCTCCGTTTTCGCTCCGGAAAGAACCGTTGGTCTCGTAATTGAATCCTTTATCCATCAAGACTATAAAACCAAGGATTCAAGCCCAAAATCAAATATCTTATTTTCCTTAATATATCGGTTTCTGTATAAACTTCAAATGATACCTTTCGAAAATCGGGGTGTTACAATCCTCCCAACCTTAAAAGAGATTTCGTCCTCGAAATCTAGCACCAACCAATCACCCAATATCTCCCTTGGCGAGGTCAAATGATTCCCTATCCAAAAGGAATACCTTCACTCAACCTTACCTCATATACGAACTCGATTACATCCCCGTTGAGGTTATCACTGCGTTCCTTATAACGAACCATCGCCAACTCAACCTCAACTTTCCATATAACTCACCCAAAGCAGGATAAACGTTAAGTTCTAGCTTAATCACATTCTTAACATTAAATCTCGGTCGCCTCCCAACCTTATGTTGCTCATATTACCTTAAGAGTAACTTACGACGTTATTCAGTCATTTCCATCAAGAATACCCCAAAGTAAACTTTTCCCTTAGGTACCTCTAAATACGACGCATCAAGGTCTCTTCAATAATAGATTTGTACTTAAAGTCTACCTCAACATTCTCACCAAATGTCTCCAATAAACATTACCACTAAACTCCCACCATGAACGCAAGCATCGATTTCCAAATCAGCTAAAGTCCTGACAATTATCAAAATACCAATGATTGATTTCTTAATTATCAATGTCTAATTTCCTTAAGTTTACCGCTCGTTCTGCAGACGCACCAGATCTAACGGAAATACTTTGAATCACACCAACAGTTATTGTCCTCAACATAGAGTGTCGACACCTATCCTCGGAATGACCATCATGTAAACATGGGTATACTACCAAATATTTCATTCCCGATTAGCAATGTCAATTCAAAGTTGACACCTACTCTTGGAAGTAGTCACCCAAATCCAACATCCTTACCAGTCAACCATAACCATCATTATTCACGAATAATCAACAAAATAGTACACCACCGACACATAGCACACCGTCGTACCAAATTCCCACAATTCCAACACCAACCATACCCAAACAACCGAACACAATATTAATCCATAGGTTTAACTAAGCATAAAGGTCGTTACTTAACTAACTGGGAGAAAGCACATGTCTAACGCCTCAAACTCCGAGGACTCTTTTAATCCTGAATATCGACTTCTAACACGAGGGGCTTACACCTATAGCCCAATGAGTTCAAGGTTTTTCACACTACTATGCCAATTTGAAATTTATAAAACTCTCAAATACATAAGTTTTATAACAATTAAACGTGCGGTGAAAATATACTATCGTGCATTCGATAGGTTTCAAAAGTGATCACCAATGCCACACATATAAACCATTTCAAAACTCATTTGATCATTACTTACACTAATACAACGATAACGAAAGATGCGTAACAAAATTTTCAAACGAACTACCAGGGTCTTAGTATGCATCAATTTATGCCATGCATACGAAAATAACTTTCCGTCCTATAACATGAGCAATAAAAGTTTGTACAACTCACAAAAGAGGATTTCACAACTTCAACTTTAAAATCTTTTAATTTAACACAAAAAGTCGGAAGATAAAATTTCCAACAAGACCTATATACGTCCGATCATTTCCCAAATGTAACAACACAATAAGAACGTAAATAAATAAATAAATATACATGTATATATTTTTTTTTCTCGCGTTTCAAATTTAGGCCGCACCGATAAAACGTACTTGCCCAAAATTGTAATTACTACGACATGCAAACCGAAAATTCATTTCATGCATTGCGGAAAAACTCCTATCAGTAAAATCAATAACTGAAATATGTTCTGGGCAAAAGTTCTATCCGAAATACCATAAATTTTTCATACAAAACTACAGAAGGAAAATTCACAAAATTGAACCTTAAAATTTCTGCAATTAACCATGAAATAAAACTTCTCATAGTGACTCGAATACATCGGTTTATTCTCCAAGATTTAGTAAAGACATATGCATGCGATTTGAGCAATTGTAAGAGCATTTAGTTTAATTCCAAACTGTAGAAATAAAATGTTCGCAAAATCCAAGACCACCTGCTCATAATATCGAACTCTTAAAGTTTTCTCTCTTTTAGTCACAATGCGACATGAAATAAGATTTCACAACAAAACTTGCATGTGACCATTTGTTTCACAAAGCTAGAAGATTGATATGCGTATGCACCCGGTTAAAACATGAAATAATTTATGTCATTTTCGAGTTCAAAGCCAAATATAAACATGCTCTCATCGTTCTAAAACATTGGCTAAAATACCATGACGAAAATTTCAAATAAAATATGCATACATGATATGTGCAACTGAACTGTTCCCACTAAACTCAAAAGGAAAACAATACCACTGGACGCCAATAAAATTTCCACTACTGTTTTTAAACCGGACAAATGTCCTCAAGACTCCATTTAGTCAAAACCGAGCCAACGACCCAAAAGTATAAATAAATAAAATATCATCGTTGGTTGAGACAAACAATTTTCCCAAATGAACTCATACTCTTATGTTTTCAAAATTCCTCATAACACAATAATATGCATTTCTGAAAAAGTTCATAAAATTAAATACACAAAATGACTCTTACGTCAATTGAACTCCAATTATATATATGTAAAATTATCAAAGAAACATTTCAACATCATTTATTTACTAAAATGTCCAAAGATCCCCAAAATGGGTGTCTCAACATGTTCGTAAAACTAAACATTTCAAAATAACAAAAACTTCTCATTGGTTGAAACAAAATGTTTTCCAAATGAACTCTTTCTCTTCATGTTGCCAAAATGACTCATAGTTCAATGATATACATTTTCCACCGGTTTATAAAATCGTATGCACCAAATGGACAATTATATAAAATGACTTCCATTTATATATTACATCGTAAAAGAAATATATCAAAATGATTTATTTATCAAAATGCCCAAGAATCACGAAGATGTGTGTTACATAAGTTTATAAAGTTAAATATATCCAAATAACCCAAAACTTATCAGCAGTTAACAATTTAATGTAAAACACAAACACTTTAAAATAAGTAACTTATAAATAATAGCCCATTTTCTTTTTAAATAACAAAGACCGACTCATATATATATATATATATATGAATCCACTGCATTACAGTCTAAACAGTACATGGCTCCAATTGAATGACCAACGCACTCAAAACATGTATTTCTCAAATGATGCGCATTAACCGCCATCATACTTGGTATTTCACAATTGAGCTATTAAACCAGACCGAAGTACTAAAGACTCATTTATTTTCAAATATGCATTTCCAAGTGTAACTGCCGGTAAGAATAGAAATCATAAAATGGGACTATATACATACTTTCAAATACATCACATAAATATGCATGTAATGCTTCATAAAACATTCCATTTCATGAATGATGCATGAAAACTGACAACCATTCAAAAGTATATTTTTTTTGACCAAAGATCGTTTTATGTAATAAAACGTTAAAACACATTGATTTGTGACTCTTTATCAAAACGTCCAAAAATCCCAAATGTGGTGTTACACAAAGTTTATAAAGGTAAATACTTCAAATAATCAAATATTACCAACTAACCCAACATTTGATAATTTCGTGTAAAACACATAAACACCTTAAAATGGATATTTTGGCATGTACACCGTTTTCACAAATCAACTTGAACTCACGCTCCTCGATTTTCCCTAGTTATACTATCGTCATTCAGATGCTCAACATCTTAAGGCAAAACCACGGACTTCATAGGTTCACCTTACCATTTCTCCTTGGATACATCGATTCAAAAGTCAATGGTTCTAATCCAACCAATTAATCCGACTCGAAACTGTCCACTTAATGCAATCACCATACTTACCGTTACTCCAAGTGACGAATAATAAAATCATCAACTACTTCTAATAGTTACTCATCCAGAAACTTTCTTATTACTCCAACGGTCGACATACCCAGGCATTTCATACAAGCACGAGGATGAATAATAAAGAAATTAACAGAATTGAACACGAAGGAAACGTACTACTACGTCTACCAAATATCATAACATTAGAAAACCAAACACAAGAGAACGTACTACTACCTTACCAATTGTCACAGTAACGGCATTTCAAGCATCATCATGTATAAATATCCTCATAATAACAATAGCTAGGTGAGATTATGAACATATAATACATAAAGGTTCTCGTTACCATCGCCACAACGCCTGATAACCATAGTTTCCGTCGACTCTCAGACTAACCCATCTTAGAAATTCTACCCATCTCGCAAATCATTGCCTAACGCACTCAGTCTAAGTCTAGACATCTTACATTCATGCATAGTTCACTTAAACTAGAGCTCTGATACCAACTTGTAACACCCTAAAAATAGGGATAACAAAAATCCGAAAAACGGACATTCGGTATTTAAAATTGCCAAAGCAAGAGCCTCCCAAAAATGGGGAAAGTACACAAACCTGTTTAAATACAATCGTAATTAAACGGATAATAAATAACAACCAACTAATCTAATTTCTATAACCAGAAAAGAGATTACAATCAAGGGTGTCATTTATAAACCCAAAGGTTCTCCTACCGAAAGTAAGTCCAATTGCAATATTCTCAAATCTCTCACCCAAGCAAAATGACCGCTTAGAACCGGTGCCGCTAAAACCTGAGATACACATCGACACCAAACAAGTGTTAGGCCAAAAAGCCTAGTGAGTTGAACAATAGTAAGCATGCATGAACAGTCACATTTCTTATCAGCAGTTAACCATAGTTCAACAAATGTGGAGTCAATAGGGGAGACCCATAGCACCAATCAAGTCCCACCCAAGAGTCGATATACCTTGATGCCCTTAACAAGGAACACCCCAAAGGCCCGGCCCACCTGGAGACTATCGCTAAAAAAATTCCCCGAATGGCGGAGGTCTAGGCACATACCATCACAGTGGCGCCCAAGACTATATCCTCCTAGTGTACTGACTTGGTTCGTCCACATAACATTTATAAGGGGTCCTTTTGGTATATTTCAACCCACATAATTCAATACCAACTACGGGTATAATATTACCACCTTATCCTCGTGATGTCTAACAAAAGACCCAATGTAAAACATGCTTATCATGCATATAAACATATCACCAAAATGGTGTTCCAACTAGAATCATCATAATACCCATATATGCATACATTTAACATATCAAGGTACCCACATTATGTATCTATGAGACGAATCCCAAATAATGATACATATAACAATAATCATGGCACATCACCAATATACACATTTCCAACTATTTTCACCAAGAAAACCCAAATACTTGAACACATAGAGATAAGATAACAAATAGAAGATTATGATGTGTATCTAGTTTTAACAAAGATTTAGTAAACTCACCTTGCTAGATTTAGACTAAATCTAGATTTTACCCACTTAGAGATTTCCTTGAAGAAACTTGGTTCTTCAAACCAAATCTTCCAAAACCTAGATCCACAAGGTTCCAACCATAAATATACATAATCAAACACAAAGAATCATTTCCCAAACCATATACATGAATACCTCAACTAATACCGAAACCCTAACTTCCATAACCGAAGAGAATAGAATATTACCTTAACCCAAACTTGAATCCACCAATCAAAACACCTCTAGTTCACCAAAATGATTACAAACCTTCAATCTATGAAAGGGAGAACAAAGGGTGGATGAAACCCTAGAAAACTTTGGTGAAGAAGATGAATAGGGAGAGATGAGAAGCTTACCACTACCAAATACTCTAGTATACTTCAATAGACTTCCAATCTCTTTCCATAACCTTGAAAATCTCTCAAAAACGAAATTGTAGCAACTTGAATCACCCAAATCGGAGCTACGATGAGAAAGATATGAATAAATGAAGTTTGGGGCTGAAAATCGCGATTTTAACACCCTGAAACACCCAGGCGATTGTGCCAGGCTATAGTGACCATGTCACAATCGCCGGGAACAATCGCTGAGATTGTACCGAGAGTTTTCGGGCTCCGGCGACCTTGACAGGCGATTGTGACACTGTCACAATCGCCGGGCACTATAGCCTAGCGCGTACCGAAACTGTTTTGGCCATAACTTCTTCGTTATAGCTCCGTTTTCGCTCCGGAAAGAACCGTTGGTCTCGTAATTGAATCCTTTATCCATCAAGACTATAAAACCAAGGATTCAAGCCCAAAATCAAATATCTTATTTTTCCTTAATATATCGGTTTATGTATAAACTTCAAATAATACCTTTCGAAAATCAGGGTATTACACATTACCCCCCTGGGATTAGTTGCAACTTGCAAGCTGGCCTGAACACCCACGGTTAACAAAAAAAGAGTTCATGTAAATTGTGGTGGAGGGACTAGGGGCATAGTTTTCCATATTTCAAAAATAATTCATTTCTTGGGGTTATCTAGATTTTAAATTGGCTTGCTGCCCTACTCGTTTTCCCCCTTGAAGCTTTTATATACAATTTCGAAATTTTACAAGTTGTTTCTTGATCCTATATTTCAGTGTTTTGATCCATTTGTTTAGTTTGAAGACCAGTACATATGTGAATTAGTGGTTGTATCTGACTTCATGTCCTCATTTTTGTGGTTCAAGGTTGCTCTGGATATAGATTACCATCACAATATGTTGTCATCTCACCTGAAGGTTAACCCAAAATAAGTTATTGTCGGATGGTAATTTCTCATCTAAACTATTACTAGCTTCTTTCTTTGTACCTGTGCAATAGTCTATTTTTAATCAACTGGCAGATGACAAATTGCGACAGCTGTGTTCACATGAAAACAGCTTCCAGAATCCCTTTGTCGAAGATAATCATTTCTTGATTATTTCCTTCTTTTTTTGTATGTAACAGGTTTTCAGGATGCATTTAATCTGTTCTTTTTTATTCAATTGATTGTTTATGTTGTTACTGTCCAGGTTCTCCACAGGCTGTGGCATCACTGGCGGTAGTGCCTTGATTCATGAGTTCTATTCTAGAGAAGTCACGAACCCCGTACACCTTACAGTTGACACGGGGTTTACCAGTGGGGAGGCTTCTATAAAAGCTTTCGTCTCCATTAACTTGTCTTTGGGAGATCAACAACTCGCTGCTCAATTTCAACAAGTAGCTCTGGATCTGTGTATGCTTGAAGCTGAGCGTGTTGGATGTAAGTGTACAATTATAATAAACAAGATTTCTTGATTTGATGATATCTTGAACCCAAAATTGATGCTTGAGAAGGGGTTTTGTGGGTATAGTTGATATCTTCAAGACCACAGCAGTAGAGAAACTACCAAGTGATTTGGACGGAATGGAAGCCATAATGGAACTCTACCTCTGTTAATCGGTGCCCCAAGTTGGTCGATTGGATTGCAAAATCGATTGAATGGGTTGGAGAAACTCAGTCTGGGTTTTGTACAATGATTTAATTTTAGGATTTTGTTATGCTTACTCTTATCCACAGTTTGAAACCATCAGGGTTGGGTTTGATTTGTTTCAAGGACTTAAGTGAAAAGATGGGTATGTGCATAGATTGTCTTCTGATTTTGCTAATAAGAAAATGAAGCAGTCTCATGTTAGCAAATAAGGAAAGAAGGGTAGAAAAGGTATCCACATTTCTGCAATTGATTATAGTGGCACTCTTGCAAAAGTGCATTGGTTCAGGCTGATACTATATGAAGCACAAACAATTAAAAAAAAGAGTAAATTATGGAAATCGTCCCTGTGGTTTGGTGGTTTTTACGGATTTGGTCCCTAAACTTCATTTATTACGGATATAGACCTGACGTATGTCATTTTGTAACAGAATGGTCCCTCCCTCTAATGGCCATCCAGTTCCTCCGTTATCCTTGAGGGCATTTTCGTCTTTTTTATTTTTTTGTTTTTACTTGAGGGATCAATTCCATAATAATCACACAAACCATAGGGACCAAATCCGTAATTAAGTCTGGAAAAAAAATTAATAAACTTTTTCAAACTTTAAATTTGTTAAATTAATTAATTAATTATTATATTTTAATGTATATTACTTATAATATTTTAAGTTTAATTTTAATTAATATATTCTCTTTCACAAAGAAAAAAAAACCTATATATTATCTACGTATACATATACACATGTATATATAGTGAGGTTTAGGGGGAAACAGCCTCCATTAATCTTTAGATTATTTTATCCAACAATGTGATTAAGTAGACATTTATAACAATATTTTTTAAATTTTAAAAAAAATCATCACCCCTATTTTTATTCAGAAAAAAACCAAAATGTAATATGAACAAATCGAGCGAAATAAATTACGTCATACTGATATATATATATTTATAAGGTTTTTTGTATTTATTTAGTGTTTTCCTCTGAACTCAACACTCTCTCTCTCTCTCTCTCTCTCTCTCAACGCTAAATAAATGAAAAAACCATAAAATCACGAAAAACATAATGAAAAAATATATCAATATGGATGAGAAAAAGTTCATAAAAACCCAAAAAACTATTCCATTTTAAATGATTAAGTTCTTAAACAAATTTTTTGAATGAAAAAAACCCATTAAACTTTCTCATTTTGAATGATTAAGTCCCTGAACAATTTTTTTGAATGAAAAAACCATTAAATTTTCTCATTTCGAATGAAAAAACCATTAAATTTTCTCATTTTGAATGATTAAGTCCTTGGACATTTTTTTTAAAATTTGTTACTTACATCATTTTAACCCAAAAAAACTAACCTATAATTGATTATCTTTTGATTTTTCCTCTTTTGACAGATCAAAAAGAGGGAGATCGATAGTAGGGACAACAGTGTGTTAGGCGATATGGAGAACTGACAACGTTCGGGCAACGGGGAGTGGCGAGACAGAGTGATATGATTGTTTGTGAGAGGTTTTAATGGCGTAGATTTTGAGAACGGTAAAAAATGATTTAGATTTGTTTTTACTTTAAAACATTCATAGTTACTTCTAGATACCTTTAAAAAAAGGTAACCAATTTTTAGAAGTTCGATGGTTTATTTATTCAAAAAAATGTTTAGGGATTTAATCATTCAAAATTAGAGAGTTTAATGGTTTTTTCATTCGAAAAAATAGTTGAGGGACTTAATCATTCAAAATGCAAAAGTTTAATGTTTTTTTCATTCAAAAAAATAGTTTAGGGACTTAATCATTCAAAATGAGATAATTTATTGGGTTTTTTTGAACTTTTCCCATATGGATGTTAAATTAACGATTTTTTTTTTGTATCTTGTCTTTTTCGAATAAAAAAAAGTGGGTAAGCTTTTTTAAATTTAAAAAATATTGTTGTAATTTGTAAATGTTCATTTAATCACATCCGTTGAATCAACTAATCTAATGGTTGCCGAATATGGTTTTTCCTTGAAACTCTCTATCTCTCTCTCTCTCTCTATATATATATATATATATATATATATATATATATATCTCTCTCTCTCTCTCTCTCTCTATATATATATATATATATATATATATATATATATATATAGAGAGAGAGAGAGAGAGAGAGAGAGAGGATCATTTGTTAACCAACCATTTGTTGTTAACTTTATAAACCATTTCCAACCAATAGAAATCCATCTTTGATTGTTGTTTTCTTTGTTTTAGTATTTAATGCTAAAGGGTAGAAATGTCAATTCTTAATTAGCAAATATTTTATATTTCATTTAATTATTTGGGGGTTACAAAAATAAAGCATCCTTGATTCTAGCTAGCGTAGGTTATGATTTCAAAAAAAATTCCATTTTCAAAATAATGTTAAAATCATATGAACATTTTTATGACTGATTTCATACCTTTTTCAAAATCATATAGTGGTTATTTTCAAAAACTTTATCCGATATTAATTTTAATTCAAAAATTATCATATACTGTTAACCTGTTCATGTTTGTTCATTACTTCACGATTGGGCATATGAACAAAAATTTGTTAACGAGCCACATGAACAGTAAGGTGGTGGTTCAATCATGTTCATATTTCTTCATATGAATATGATATTTGAAAGTAATATTGTTCATATTTCTTCATATGAATATGATATTTAAAAGTAATATTGTTCATATTTCTTCATATGAATATAATATTTAAAAGTAATAATGTTCATATTTCTTCATATGAACATGCATGAACCGGGGGTTACAATTCTTTTGGAAGAATAATGTTCAAATACATGCAGATTTATGAACACTAATAAAGCGAGGGTTACAATTCTTTTGAAATGAACATTAATTAAGAGAGAATAAAGACATAATGTTTCATTTATTTTTTTCCCAAAATACCCTTATCACTATAGTTCGCTCCTAATTTTTCATTAATTGTACATTTATTAAGATTTTTAAAAGATATTCAATTTCAACTATTGATTTCCATGATCAAGGACTTATAATGGTTCATAAAGTTAACACAAAAAATGTGGTTAACAAATTAACTTGACCTTATATATATATATATATATATATATATATATATATATATATATTTTTTTTTTTTGAAAGAGGATATATTAATCAAAATTAAACTTAAAATATAATAAGTAATCTATATTATATTATAAAACAGACATAAAAACTCTTAAAAACAAGTCTTAAAGCTGAATGTACCGTTATTTAATGTTAACTAGAAGTGTACTCGTGCAATGCAGCTAGATACATCACGATTTTAATGTTTCATTTTATTTTCTGTTTTTTGTCGATTTACATTACGATTTTGGATGGTTGTGAAAGAGTGATAATGTTTTTTTTATATAAATTTGTTTAATTTAGACTTAATAATATAATGTAATTTATTTTGGTTTCATAATATAATTTTTTTTTATAAAATATTATGTTAGATTATTTTAATTATATTTTATATTTTTTATATTTAAAATTTGATTTTATTCTATATTTAATTATGCCGAGAGTTATTTTAGGTAAGTTAAAGTGGTAAATGATTTTAGGATAATATAATTTTTTTATAAAGTATTATGTTAGATTTTTTTAATTATATTTTATATTTTTAATATTTAAAATTTGATTTTTATTCTATATTTAATTATGTTGAGAGTTATTTTAGGGAAGTTAAAGTGAAAAATGATTTTAGGATAATATAATTTTTTTATAAAATATTATGTTAGATTTTTTTAATTATATTTTTTATATTTAAAATTTGATTTTTATTCTATATTTAATTATGATGAGGGTTATTTTAGGAAAGTTAAAGTGGGAAATGATTTTAGGATAATATAATTTTTTTTATAAAATATTATGTTAGATTTTTTTAATTATATTTTATATTTTTTATATTTAAAATTTGATTTTTATTCTATATTTAATTATGTTGAGAGTTATTTTAGGGAAATTAAAGTGAGAAATGATTTTAGGGAATTTAAAATGGTTAGAGATAATGATTGAAAATTAATAAATAGCATTAAATGTAGTACATATAGCTTTAATGGTTGTTTTTTAAGTAATTAACATTAAATAGCGGTACATTAAGCTTTAAGACTTGTTTTTAAGAGTTTCTTATGTCTTCTTTATAATATAGTATAGATTATTTAAAATCTCTTAAAAACAATCATTAAAGCTATATGTACTACATTAAATATTATTTATTAACTTTAAATCTTTATCTCTAACCACTTTAACTCCCCTAAAATCACTTCACATTTTAACTCCCCTAAAATCACTCACAACATAATTAAATATAGAATAAAAATCAAATTTTAAAAATAAAAAATCTAAAATCTAAAATATTATTAAGAAAATTTAACAGAATAATTTATAAAAAAAACATTATATTATTAAACCAAAATAAATTACATTATATGTTGTAGCTAAGTTTGTAATTAAGTTCAATTATTATGTTTTACTATCTTATATATCCCTTTCGATTATTATTGATGTATTTTTAAATTTATAATTTATTGTAATAAATTATGGTTTTATATTTTTAGAATCAATTTGATTTTTTGGTCGTCGTTTTTGTGTTTTTATGCATTAAGCACTGTTTATTAATACACATTACCTAATATTCAAGAATACAAGTCATGATGCATGAGTACAAATTTTATAAAGCTATATGTTTGAATTAATAACTAACTCATAAACATGATCAAAACAGGATAAACATCTTAATTTAAATATAAAGTTTTGTAAATATATAAGATAATCATTCAATTCTAACAAAATACTTATATTTTTTTATAATCATTCAATTTACCGCCTTACCGGTAGTGATGGCCAAAAATCGGGCTCGGGCCGGGCCAAAACGGGCTTCGGGCCTCTACAGTGAAAGCAAAAACCGGGCCCAAACGGGCTTCGGACCGGGCCGGGCCGGGTTTCACCTGAAAAGGCGTGGCCCGGTTAGACTTGGGGTAAACCGGTTTAACCAAAACCGGGCCGGGCCGGGCCCAAACCGGGCCGTGATCGGACCGATGATTTTTTCGTATTTTTTTTAAAATAATTTATTTATATATTGGATCACTAAAATACACTTTAAAAATACGTTTTATTTATAATAAATCACTAAAATACATTTTAAAAATACATTTTATATATAATTTTAAGTTACAAACTTACAATACAAGTATTTATAGGGGTTTGGGGGGTAAAAAATACAAAAAAAGGTCAAAAAACGTATATAAACGGTAACATACAAGTATTTATAACGTATTTTTTTTAAAATGTACGAATCGGGCCGGGCCGGGCCAAAAACCGGGCTCGGGCCGGGCCGGGCCGCCAAAAACGACAAAAACCCAAACCGGTCCATGATTTCGGGCTTCAAACCGGTTTGGCATCGGGCCGGCCGGGCCGGGCTTTCAATCGGGTCGGGCTCGGTTAACCGATCGGGTCGGGCCGGGCCAAGATGGCCATCACTACTTACCGGTGCCATTTGTATTTATCATTACTCATGTCAAGCACATAAAGATCATTTGTTGTTGAATGCCCAGCAGGACCTATGCCACCCTAGAGATGCACCATCAATTCATCATAAATTCAATATCAGGAATAAGCAAAATAAAAACACCCATTTTTTCTAATTTAGTTCCTAACTATACTCTTCGATTACCTGAAATACAACCATCGCTCCGACCGCAGTAGCGGCATGAGCAACCCTGGGTGAAGGCGGTTCTCCCGCTGGTCGAATTCTAAATTATTCTCATAATTAAAACACTTGATTTATAAACAAATAAAACACTTAATTACAAGAACTACTTAAAAACTACCTCGTCCATTTCCTGGTAAGAACATCATATGAATGAACCGAGTTTGTCACACCAGCTAACCCTAAGATTGCAAAATCAACAAGAATTTCATCAACTTGAAGCTATTATAAGAGAATCAAATTACGTAAGAACTAAGAACAAGTTCAAATATTACGGATGCCGGGGATTAGGGCGGCGGCGCCACCCTCGATGGCGGTGGCGCCACCAAACAAGATGAGCCGAGGGCCTTGAGTTTTGGTTTACGCAACGACGGTTAGAGTGTGGGCACACCGAGGGCCAGGGGCGTCATCTTCTGTATCCCAATACGTCTCTAATGGATGATAAGTTGGAGCAGGTTGTAACCAAGGTTTTGAACCCATCAAACCCAAAACCCCCCCAATTCTCACGAAGCACAAAACCACTTCCAATAAGTAGAATGTCGCAGAAGCTTTGAAGCCATGGAGGCTGAAGATGTGAGGAGAAGAAGCGAGATGAGGGGGGAGAGGGAGACATGGGTTGTACAATAAACCGCTATTGTACAAGAAACCGTATTAGTTTTTTTATTAGATAGTATAGATATATTTATGATATAATAAAGAGATTTGATGTTATAACTTACGTCTTAAAAAACATTGTGGCATGTCTACTTAAGGGACCGTTTACCAAACACTTACCTGAGTAAGCGCTTACCGGTAAAATTCTCTACTACTTACTTACCAGGTAAGATTTTAGTCCACCAAAATGATATCGTATGCAACGATTTTACCGGTAAACGTTAACTATGGTAAAAAATTTTACCATCACTTACCAGGTAAGGCTCTTGGTCATTATCGTAGGTCTTACTGGCAAAATTCTTGATCTTACCATATTCATTCGAAAGATAACGTAACTTAGTAAACGCTTACTTGACAACGTTTATCAGGTAGAAAGTTAAAAGAGTTGTGGACTTTGGACCTGGGCCAGAGCCGTTTAGATGACACTACATGGGCCTCGATTTACCCAATTCATGGTTCCTCTCATCCGGACACCCTGTTTCGTAAACCCTAGCAACTTCTCTGTTTGTTCCGATTCCTAAACATCCGTTTTTTTATCGATCGAGAACCGGAAAATCAGCAAACATGGCGTCGACCGACCAAGTAGTGTTGCAGTTCGTGCCGCTATCGACTAGCTTGTCAGCAAAGGTTCACCCACTTGTTATCTTTAACATCTGCGATTGTTTCGTAAGACGACCTGAACAGGCCGAAACGGTCATCGGAACTCTTATTGGATCTGTTTTACCTGACGGAACGGTTGATATTCGTAATTCCTATGCCGTTCCACATAATGAATCCTCTGATCAGGTTACCTTTTGTTTAACCTATGCTATGGTGTATTTTATTTATTTATTAATGTACTGTTTGATTCTGGTTTTAATGTTTCATAAATTGATCAACATTTTAGATGCTATTTGCCTTACTCTTCGGACAGATACAGAAATCTTTCAAGTATACTACTATTTAGCGCCGACTTTGATGATCCTGAGAAATTAGAGACGATATTTGATTAAAAATTTATATTCCATCCGTTTGCATGTAAATGAGCTTTTTGCCCAACCATAAAAAATGCAACCCCTAATTGCATTAAGTGTATTCTGAATACGTTTCATAGAAGCCAAAGAACTATCATGCATAATTTTTTTTTTGGAAACATGATTTTTTGGATACATAAATTGGCAATTATGTGAATACATACATCTCTTGGGAAAAAGTCATTTGGCCTGTTTCTTCTGGGACAAAATTAATAATCCTCAAGTTTATGTAAATTAATAATCCTCGAGTCCTACAAGGCTCCATGACCCCCTGGGATTAGTTGCAACTTGCAAGGTGGCTTGGACACCCACGGTTAACAAAAAAAAGAGTTCATGTAAATTGTGGTGGAGGGACTAGGGTCATAGTTTTCCTTAATTAAAAAATAATTCATTTCTTGGGGTTATCTAGATTTTAAATTGGCTTGTTGCCCTACTCCTATTCCCCCTTGAAGCTTTTCTATACAATTTTGAAATTTTACAAGTTGTTTCTTGATCCTATATTTCAGTGTTTTGATTCCTTTGTTTAGCTTGAAGACTGGTGCATATGTGAATTAGTGGTTCTATTTCTATCTGACTTCATTTTTGTGGTGCAAGGTTGCTCTGGATATGTTGGATCATAAATCACATAACATGTACAATTACTTTATTAATGAATTCAGTGAAGTATTCAAAGTATTACAAAGACATATATATATATATATATATACAATGAAGAGATGCAACTCTTCACAAATCGACACAACCATTTTGACAGTTTATTAACTGTCAACTGTATTAACTAATGTTAACTGCCACAATCCCAACGATTCAAGCTTCTTACTAGCTTACATTTCAACACACCCCCTTAAGCTAGTAAGGGTAAGACTCCCAATTTCTCTTGCATGAGCTTGAAACTCCCAACCTGTAAAGCCTTCGTAAAACAATCAGCCAACTGATCCTTTGTCCCACAGAATTCAATCTTCATTTAAGCATTTGCTACCAACACTCTAATAAAATGAAACTTGATCCGTATATGCTTACTTTTACCATGAAACACAGGGTTCTTAGAGAGTGCAATAGCAGACTTGTTGTCACAATAAATGATGGTAGGATGAACCTGTGAAAGTTCCAATTCTGCCAAAACTGATCGTAACCACAAAGCTTGGCAACCTGCAATAGACAAGGACATATACTCTGCCTCAGCAGAGGATAGGGCCACTACACTTTGTTTCTTGGATTGCCAAGAGATAGCACCAGATCCCATGTTAAATACATAACCTGCTTTACTTCTTCCATCATCCATACTCCCTCCAAAATCACTATCACTATACCCTCTGAGTTCAAAATCTTTACATCTTGTATAAACAATTCCATGGTCTAGAGAACCCTTCACATGCTTGAGAATTCTCTTCCCTGCCCCCCAATGATCTGATCTAGGAGAGTCCATGAATCTGCTGACTATACTAACAGAGAAGGCCAAGTCTGGCCTGGTTGCAGTCAAGTACATGAGACTGGCAACCATACTCTTGTATAGGCTAGCATCCACACACTTCTCATTACTTCCTTTTGACAATTTTAATCCAAACTCCATGGGAGTGTTTGCTGGATTAGAATGTCCCATATTAAACTTATCTAGCAAAGTTTGGGCATACCTTTTCTGTGAGATTCTAATCTGATAATTCCCTTGCTTCACTTCAATCCCCAAGAAATAATGGAGAAGACCCATGTCAGTCATATCAAACTCTCTTTTCATAGAGTCCTTAAATGAGTCTATCATTTCCTGAGAACTGCCTGTAAAAACAAGGTCATCCACATAGATACACACTATGAGAATCAAACCTGATACTTTATGCGTGAATATAGTATGTTCCTGAGCACATTTCTTGAAACCATTTGAAAGGAAATATCCTTCGATTCTACTGTACCAAGCCCTTGGGGCTTGTTTAAGCCCATACAGTGTTTTCTTGAGATGACACACCTTATGCTCTTCTCCTCTTTTGACATATCCTTCAGGTTGTTCAACATATACATCTTCTTCAAGATTTTCATTTAAGAAAGCAGATTGGACGTCCATTTGATGGACTTTCCAATTGTGTTGTGCAACAATGGCAAGTACTAGCCTAACTGTTTCTAGTCTGATGACAGGAGCAAACACCTCCTGATAATCAATTCCAAATTTCTGCTTGTACCCCTTTACTACCAGCCTTGCCTTGTGTCTATCAATCTCACCTTTTTCATTTAATTTAGTCTTGTATATCCATTTGACCCCAATAGCTTTGTGATTCTTAGGAAGGTTGACCAATTCCCAAGTGTTGTTTTTCATAATTGCCTCTATCTCTTTATTCATTGCAATTCTCCATTTCTCATTCAGACTTGCTTCTTCATAGGATATTGGATCTGCATCAGCAAATAGTGCAAAATCCACCACATCATCTAAGTCTAACCTTCTTGTATTATTATAGATGTCTTGCAAACTTCTGAACCCTCTCTTTGGTGTACTCTCTGGTGAAGAATCTGAGTATACTGTCTCTTGATTATTTTGACTATGAACTGAACTTACAGGAGAGTTAACTGTTGATGGGGTTGTATCATGATCATGTTGACTCGCCTCAGTCTCTTTCCCTGATTCAACATCATCAATTATTCAATGTATAATTGAAAATTTTAAATTAATTTCTCTTTCCACTTTCAAGGGTGTTACAAGTTGGTATCAGAGCTTAAGTTTAAGAGAATTAGGTATTGATTTTGGATGCCTAGACTCAAACTAGCGTTCTTCTAAGTGATTGAAAGTGAAATTGCATATTAGGTATCTTAAGATAAGATATTTGGGGTTGATTGAGTCGCTAGAAACGGGAAATTTGTCGAGGATAACAAGGATGATCATGTACGGTACGTTCATAATGGCACCTGACCAGTGTTATGGTGAACCTATATGTTACATGTGTATACTTTATTTGCCTTGTCATGATTACTACTGGGGTAGTGAGAAAGTTTCTAAGCGAGTATCGATAGAGGAGTTGATTTTCATAGCATCGTCACTTTGGAGTGATAGTTAAGCGCAATGAATGCATTAAGATTGACCATTTTGGGTCGGAGCTATTGGTCTAATTAGAACCATAGGCTTGTTAATTGACTTTATTTCGAGGAGAAATCGTAAGGTGAACCGATGAATCGCCGATGATCGCCTTAAGATGTTTGAACATCCGGATGACATTAGTATGACGAAAAATTGAGGGATGTGATTTCGGGGTATTGAGTGCCGACCAAATCCATGCACGACATTTATTTCTAAAATAAGTTTGCATCAATTGTTTCTCATGTTTTCAAAGTATGAAGTGAGTTTTGTTACGGAGTCTTGATAAAGCATTTAGCACCCATCAAATTTTAAACCGTGAGTTTAAGCATGCATGCAATTGTTTTGTTGTTCGTGGTTACAAATATTTTGTTTATTGGAAATCTCTTCATCCTCGTTTCGTGTCTAACTCTATTTCGTACTATCGCGGTGTGCATATTTTGATGTTTATTGAGTTTGGGACAAGTGACTGTCGTTTATGACTTTAACATTGGATCTCCTCCACATATGTTAAAGTTTTAGACGAAGAGTTAGCTTCCACTATTTTTGGTGTTTGAGTTTTATATAGAATTTTTATTCCGGGTGATTTTGTGGATTTAATGTGGTAATTTTAATGGCGTCCAGTTGTATTGTTTCTCCCTTGGGTTCTTGTGCGTGAGGTTTGGTTGCATTTAGTATGCATCCATGTCGCAATACTAGTTTTGTGAGATATCTGGCGCATACAAGTCCGGTTGTGGAACGTTATTCCGTGTGAGTGTGTAGAGTTTTATGAAGTATTATTTTATAACGCTTTGATATGCGTAAGATTTAATTTTGCTACGTGTAGATTTGCGAGGTTTTTAGGCGTCGCGTCTCATGTTGGTGTTGTTGGAAAAGGGTCGTTTTATCTTAGGTTGCGGTTTTAAGATTTTAACATTTTAAATTACTTGTCGCCTTATGCTCTTATGTCGGGAAATGAAAATTTTGACATCGATTGATTTTAACGTTAATGAGCCTCATGAAAATTCAGTCGGGTCTTATGGCGTCTTATTTTATGACAGTTTGAGTCGCGTAATAAAAAGAAATTTTGGAACGTGTAGACTTGCATTATTGTGTGCGTTAACTTATGAGTTTTGTTTAATACTTTGTCTCATGCAAGTCTTGCACCTATATTTTCGCAACTGTAAGAGGCATTTTGAAGGTCGCGTTAATAAATGTCATCCCATGTGCTATTTTGGGAAGTTTCAAAATCTTGTTTCTTTCTCTTTCGGGTTTGATAGCATCGTTACTCGTTGTATGCTAATTCGTATTCGAATTAAATTATATTGTTGGTATGAGTAAACATATAAAAGAATTATGTTGCTTCAGCTAGAACTGTTGATCTAAACGTGTTTCGATTGTTGACTTTACTGTTGTAAATTTTCCGTAATGCATTAATTGAGTTATCGGTGTACATCAGTACATGTCATCGTAAATGCTATTTTTGGACAATTACGTTTTATCTGTGCGGCCCAAAGTTTGAATTCGATTTAAAATTTACTTACGAATCCTATCGTTTTGCTAATTTTGGGGAAATAAATGACGTATATGGGACTTGTTGGAGATTTTATCCTCCGACGTTTTGTGGCTTAAAGGAAAAGATTTTAAAGTTGAAATTGTGAATTTCTCTTTTGGAGTTGTACCAACATTTTGTTGCACATATTGTAGTGCAGAAAATTATTTTCATATGCATAGTATAAATTGATGCATGCTAGGACCGTGGTAGTCCATTTGGAAATTTTGTTGCGCATCTTTTGTTACCGTTTTTATTAACGTAAATATTGATCAAATGAATTTTGTAATAAGTTTTATATACGTGACGTTGGTGATCATTTTGCACACCTACAGAGTAAACGGTAGTGGGATTTTTACACGTACTAATAATTATTATAGAACTTGAGCATTTGAAAGTTTTATAAATTTCAAATAGGCGTACTAGTTGACAAACCTTGAACTCGTTAAGACTACAAATTTAAACCCTATCTGGAAAAGAGTTGTAAGTAGGGACTAGAGGAGTCCTTAGGATTTGAAGCGTCGGATGATCCGACTTGTGGTCAGCCTTGAACTTCGGGTTTCAGTTCTTGAATCTGTGCACATTTGATTAATGGAGGTATTAGATTTAAGTCTTCCTAGTTATTTAATGGGTGATCTCTATGCTTCGGTAAACCTGCAGGATCAGGTCTTGTGTGATTATCTGTGCCTGGTTGGGTTCGATTTATTGGGTTACTTGTTTGTTTGACATCATGGTATATGTTGATGGTGTACCGTCTTAATGGGTTTCCGCGATCAAGGGAATTATGGTGGTCCGTTTGTTAGGGATGTAAGATCGGGAATAATAGTCCTCTATTAGGTGTCAACCTTAAAGCGAGTATACTGCTGGAATGAAATATAGGGCGGGATGTCCATGTTTTCGTTATCACCGTTTCGGTTTTAGGCGTCGACTTGTTTTCTTGAAGTCCGTGAATCTTGGAATGTTTGGAAGTATCTCCGTTGGGTCATGAGAATGTTGACCTCTCTGAGGTAGAATTTAAAAGAAGGTTAGATGTTGATGATTAAGTATCGATGTGTATAAGTATTCCCGTGGTGGTAAAGATTTTATTAAGGGAATGTTTTGAGGTTGGGAGTAGAACGGAGTTGAGTGATAGTTGGATCTGCATTAACCAGTTACCTGGAGAGCGTGTTGATGCGCCTTGGAAGGACAGCCTTACCAATATAAAGAATGGATCATTAAGAATTTGAGAATTCATGGAAGTTTGGTGTCGATCGTTGGTTTTGGGTTCAGAAACATGTAGGTCTGAAGTGAATTGGCCGATGAGAAGTTGAGGTCGTAAATTACCATTGAGGTAGTAAGTGTCACCTAAGGTTGGGAGACGACCGTAGCCTTGTGGGTAAAGGCTACTTTTGTGAGTTAAGTGTTCGCTCGAATATGAGTGTAATGTGCCGAAGAGGGGCGGCTGACGTGAGTATCAGCATAAGGTTTATGATAGTGGTTCTGGCAAATGGATTAAGAACAATCTATCCTGCGGGCAGCGTTCCACTGAGAAGAGTAGATTTCGAGGACGAAATCATTCTAAGGTTAGGAGGATTTTAACACCCGTAATTTCCGGTAATAAAAGGTCACCCGGGCATTTTTGGAACTTGTAAATAGTGGGATTTTGTTGGAAAAACATTATTTTATGTCCCTTGAAGTATCGGGGGTATTGGCATTGAAAAAGTCGAGTTTTGGAGCTTGGTACGGGTACGGCTACAATACCCGGCGACTATGACAGCGTCATAGTCGCACCTGGCAAAGTAGCAGCAAGAAACAGAAGGAGGGGGAGAACCAGCGACAATGACCAGCTCTCACTTCTCACTTCTCACTTCTCACTTCCTCCCCAACTCTCCCAAAACCCTCCCAAGACCCATCTTCTTCATCCATGGTGTTTTTGAGTTCTAAATCCTCAAATCCTCAAGTTTTGTTGTAACATTAACCTACCAAGTGTAAGAATGTAAGCTAGATAACAAGGATCTTCATCTTTACCTTCATCTTCAACCTCAAGCTCCATTTTAGGGTTTTCTAGGTTTTCACCAAAACCTAAGTGGTAAGTTTATCCCCTCCATTTCTAAACCTTATTAGGTGATGTAAATGCTCCATTGATGATTTTCTATTGTTTGATTCCTTCAATTTCGATTGGTAAGATTTGGGTCAAAATTAGGGTTTTGACCAAAATGGAGTTTTTGATGTAGTATGTTTTGGGGATCGATTCTAAATGATTGAATGTGATTATTTATGGGTGGAATTGGTGTATCTAGGTTTATGGAGGTTTTGACCTTGAAGATTCAAGTTTCTTCAAAGGAGCTCAAAGTGGGGTAAAATCTAGATTTAGCCTAAATCTAGCGAGGTGAGTTCAAGTTGATTTGTGAAAACGATGTACATGCCAAAAATGCTTATTTTAAAGTGTTTGTGTTTTACACTAAATTGTTAACTGCTGATAAGTTTTGGTTATTTGGAAATGTTTAACTTTATAAAGTTATATAACTCATATCTTTTGGATTTTTAGGTATGTTGATAAATAAATCATTTTGATATGTTCCTTTGATGATAGTATATAAATGAAGGTCACTTTGTATAATTGTCCATTTGGTACATACGATTTTATAAACCATTGGAAAATGCATATCATTGTGTTAAGAGTCATTTTGGAAACATGAAGGGAATGAGTTCATTTGGAAAACGTTTTGTCTCAACCAATGAGAAGTTTTGGGTTAATTACTCTTGGGTGGTAGTGTTTCCATAATTGTTGGTCAAACGTGTTTAGATGTTTATACTGGCTTCCATGGGAGATTTAAGTAAATTGTTGGGTCTTTAGCTCGGTTTTCAGCTTTGTCGGGTCTTGGGGACTTTTGTCTGGTTTAATAACCTAAGTGGATCTTTGGGTGTGAGTTTCATTTATTGCATTTTATTTTGGAGAATACATGTTTTGGGTGCGTGTGTCATTCATTTGGAGTCATGTATTATAGACTGTATTGCATTGCATCCATAGGCATGTAAGTCAGTCATATTTAATGGTGAGTACTCTTGGGATCCTCACCTTGGGAATTTATGTCGTGTTGGCATTAATGTTTTCCCGGTTATTTGACGAAGAGGAACCTCTATGGGTTGTACTTCGAGACCTTAGGTCTTGTGTTTGGATGTCTAATTCTTATGTACGAGGGTTAGACATCGAGAGTTATCAAGTAAGGAGTTGAGGCTTCTATCTTGAATGTTAGGGATTAGGCACTAAGGGTAGAGTGGATACCCTGAGGATGTAACTCCGCTAGAGACCGAACAGGCAATAAGATCGTGTATCCTTGAGGTGTAGCTCTGTAGAGCAGGCAATAAGGGATACGGTGTTTTAGGACTTGAAATAAAGTCCGACTGGAGGTGTAGCTCGACGGAGCAGGCAATATAGTCACAACTGGAGGTGTAGCTCGACAGAGCAGGCAATACAGTCACGATCTGAGGTGTAGTTCGACAATATGGTTATGTGGCTTAACTTTGTGTTCCACCACATACAATGGAATCGGGTCCCCCCCGTCACCGAAAGGTGTTAACTGTGTTTTATTTGTGTCATTTTTTACCTCCATTTTTCGTGTTAACAGGAAGGTCGTGTAGCGGCAGATAACAACGTTGGAAGATTTATATCATGATTATTTTGACTATGAACTGAACTTACAGGAGAGTTAACTGTTGATGGGGTTGTATCATGATCATGTTGACTCGCCTCAGTCTCTTTCCCTGATTCAACATCATCAATTACCTGAGTAATAGAACCTTCAACCTGTGGTGAATCATTCCAAGCCTTGTTCTCATCAAATATGACATCCCTACTAATAACAGTCTTCTTAGTGACTGGATTAAACAGTTTATATGCTTTAGACTTTTCACTATATCCCACAAAGATGGTTTTCTCAGACTTGTCTTCTAGCTTACTCCTCTTTTGATTTGGTACGTGTGCATATGCTATACACCCAAAGGTTCTCAAGTGTGCAACAGTGGGCTTAAAACCACTCCATGCTTCTTGAGGAGTCATATTCGACAGGCTTTTAGTTGATGTCCTGTTCATGAGATAACAGGCACATGCAACTGCTTCTGCCCAAAAGCTATAATCCAGATTCTTGCTCTTCATCATGCTCCTTGCTTTTTCAACAATTGTTCTATTAGCCCTTTCTGCTACCCCATTCTGTTGGGGGTATATCTTGTAGTCATTTGATGATGGATACCATTTTCCTGTAAGAATTCTAGGAAGTAAATGGAATTATACTCCCCACCCCCATCTGATCTAATTGCCTTAATTTGTTTTCCACTTTGTTTTTCAGTAAAAAGCTTGAACATCTTGAAAATATTAAATACCTCTGACTTTTCTTTCAGAAAATACACCCACAATTTCCTACTATAATCATCTATAAAAGTCAAGAAATACCTGTTGCCAGCAATAGAGGGGGTTTTCATTGGTCCACACACTTCTGTGTGAATAAGTTCAAGTTGTTTTGTGGCTCTCCAAGCCTTTTCTTAAGTGAAGGACTCCCTTGCCTGTTTTCCCATTCCCAACATACAGCCTTCACAAACTTCCTCTAATATGTTGATATTAGGAATCCACCTTACTAGATTATGCCTATACATGTAGTTCAAGTATCCCAAATTAGCATGACCAAATCTGTTGTGCCACAGAAGTGAGGTCTGCTTTGTAGTCATGTTAAAAGAGAAGAATGTATCCTCTTTGAATCTGAAAGGAAACATTTTATTCTCAGTCATCTTTACTCTGCCCAATATGTTTCCATTTGGATCCTTCACTACACATGCCTCATCCTTGAATTGAAGTTCATACTTCTTTTGTAAAAGTTGACCAACACTCAATAAATTGTGTTTCAATCCTGGAACAAAATAGACGTTTGAAATCCTCTTCTGTCCCATCCTAGTATTGACCATGATTTCCCCAATTCCTTGCACAATTAGTCTCTTGTCATCTCCAGTCCGTACCTCTCTCTTCTGAGTTTCATCTACTTGAATAAAAATACTTTTATTCCCTGTCATATGGTTGCTACAACCACTGTCAATGTACCAGTTATCATTAAATGATACTTCTTGAGTGTTTAAGATCATAAACATAGTATCATCATCATTTCCATCTTCCATGCTTATGAAACTGAACCCTCTTTCTTCTGCCATTTTCTTTCTACAATATTTGGCAATATGTCCAAAACGTTGGCAGTGATAACACTGTGGAGGGGATGAATTTCTGCCTTTAAACCTTCCTTTGCTTTCATTCTGTTGATCCAATCCTTTGTTTCTTTCTTGTAAATTAGAAGATTGCAGTTGAAAGGCCTGTTCGAATGATGAGGAATCAAATTGTCTCATTCTTAGTTCGTGTGATTGTAGAGTTCCAAGCAAACCTTCAAGAGAAAGCAGTGACAAATCCTTTGATTCTTCGATTGCCACTACTATGTATTCGAATTTCCTAGTTAGGCTTCTAAGGATTTTCTCAACCACTCTTCTATCTTCTATAACTTCTCCATTCAATCTTAATTGGTTGAGTATTAAGATCACACGATTATAAAATTCTTCTACAGTTTCTGAATCTTTCATCCTTAACCCATCAAACTCACACCTTAGAGTTTGTAATTTTACCACTTTAACCTTGTCTTCTCCACGGTATGTCCTGTAAAGCATATCCCATGCTTCCTTGGAGGAATTAGTGGAGGAAATTCGTTCAAATATCACTTCATCAACAGCCTGGTAGATCGTGTAAAGAGCCTTTTTATCTTTCTTCCTCAGGTCTCTTAACTCATCTTCTTGTTCCCGTGTTATTTCATCAATATCACAAGGTTCATCGAAACCTTGTTCAACAAGATCCCACAATTCTTGCGATTCAAATAATACTCTCATCTGAATACTCCAGTGATAGTAATTCCTCCCGTTTAATTTTGGGAGTTGTACATGCATCAGATTATTTGAAGTGGAAGCCATTTGATCTTTGTGGCTCTGATACCACAATGTTGGATCTCATAAATCACATAACATGTACAATTACTTTATTAATGAATTCAGTGAAGTATTCAAAGTATTACAAAGACATATATATATATATACAATGAAGAGATGCAACTCTTCACAAATCGACACAACCATTTTGACAGTTGACAGTTTATTAACTGTCAACTGTATTAACTAATGTTAACTGCCACAATCCCAACGATTCAAGCTCCTTACTAGCTTACATTTCAACAGGATATAGACTACCATCACAATATGTTGTCATCTCACCTGAAGGTTAACCCAAAAGAAGTTATTGTCGGATGGTGGTTTCTCATCTAAACTAGTACTAGCTTCTTTGTATCTGTGCAATCGTCTATTTTTAAATAAACTGGCAGATGACAAAGTGCGACAACTGTGTTTACATGAAAACAGCTTCCAGAATCCCTTTGTCGAAGATAATCATTTCTTGATTATTTCCATTTTTTTGTATGCAACAGGTTTTTGGGATGCATTTAATCTGTTCCATTTTATTCAATTGATTGTTCGTGTTATTATTGTTCAGGTTCTCCACAGGGTTTGGCGTCACTGGCGGTAGTGCCTTGATTCATGAGTTCTATTCTAGAGAAGTCACGAACCCCGTACACCTTACAGTTGACACAGGGTTTACCAGTGGGGAGGCTTCTATAAAAGCTTTCGTCTCTATTAACTTGTCTTTGGGAGATCAACAACTCGCTGCTCAATTTTAACAAGTACCTCTGGATCTGTGTATGCTTGGAGCTGAGCGTGTTGGATGTAAATGTACGATTATAATAAACGAGATTTCTTGATTTGATGAACCCGAAACTGTTGCTTGTGGGTGTAGTTGATATCCTCAAGGCCACAGCAGTAGAGAAACTCCCAAGTGATTTAGACGGAATGGAAGCCACAATGGAACGGTTGCTGGCACTCGTTGATGATGTCTACAAACAAGTCGACGATACTGTGGTAAGATGAATTCCGTGCTGAATATCTATAAGC
Source organism: Arctium minus (assembly GCA_954870635.1). Classification (NCBI taxonomy): domain Eukaryota; kingdom Viridiplantae; phylum Streptophyta; class Magnoliopsida; order Asterales; family Asteraceae; genus Arctium; species Arctium minus. The sequence goes on from OX941081.1 coordinate 153,851,252, forward strand.
ACAAATGGTCATTTTTGACCTCCATTTTTCGTGTTAACAGGAAGGTCGTGTAGCGGCAGATAACAACGTTGGAAGATTTATATCGGTATCCTCCATTCCAAAACTATCCCCACCGGCTTTTGATAAGCTTGTTAACGACACTCTTCAGGTAAAGATGTTTTCGTTTTTCATTTTTCGGTTTTCCATACAAATTACAATATACAAATGTTTGATGTGTAATTGAATTTGTGGCAGGATGAATTGGTGTTACTGTACTTGTCAAGCATTACAAGGACATAGTTGAGCTTAGCAGAGAAATTAAACACTGCTGCACAGATCCTGTAAATAAAACCAAGAGCTTCTTTTTTCTTTTATTGGATCAGAAAATGGTTGTAATTTTAGGTGGTGGTTTTTGCAATTGATGGAAAGTTGAGGGGTTTTCCACGGTAGAAGAATGAGCAGGTTAGAAGGGTAAATTCGTCATTGTAATCCAACTGAGAATGTCAAGTTCAGATGAGTATTGTTTTTTCACAAGGTTTCAGATTCTGTGATTTGAATTTGGTTTTGAAAAGAGAAATAATCTTTGCATCCAAACGCCATCAACACCAAGTAATATTATCATTTCATTGCCATCCTCGACACCACCACCACCCGCCACCATGCAACCGCCAAACAAACTTATAACAAAAAATAGTTCATAGATAATAAACAACTTAAGTAAATATTAGTAATAAGAATAGAAATTTCAGTCGCGATGCTATATAAACATTTTTGGAATTTGGAAGAAGTTACGATAAAAACTATGTTGATATAGAACACAATTCTTAAAAAAGAAAAAGGAAGTCCAAAAATACAATTAAATTTATGTCTATGATAGATTGCAACTAGAAGCACAAAATCGTCATATTTAAACAATGGAGAAGCAATCGTACAAGAACTCATCAACAAAGATGAAGAATCAATCGCACCTATTATGGTTCGCTTCAAGAGAATCAAGGAGATAAGATGTGGAGGTGATTTTAGGAGATTTGATGAAAGAGATGGCGGTAGAGATGCAATGGAAACAATTGAAATCTATATTATTTGGATTTGAAACAACAATCATCTCCAACGATTTATAAATCCATCGGTTGTAGGATTTTATTGAAATCCCTGAGATTTCAAAAAGTTTTAAAGTAAAATTTATGATCACAATATGTGATTTCTGTCACATCCTATGAATAACGTGAATTATTTATATACGAGTGTTTCAAGTTTATGAAAGCACAAGTAGCTTTCTTTTATACCATAAATGGGATGGCAATCATCCATTTCATTTGAATATAACATACATTTGCTCAATATCAAGATTGAACAACAACTATTTATTACTTTTTATGTTATAAATATTACGCGATCAAAATATTTAAATGATTATGCATGGTGCAAAAATCTATCATGATGTTGATTTCAAAATATTTGAATGATCGACATAAATATGACTATAAACTGGTTTGATCGTGTAATATTTATATCAATCTAATAAATCACCATTTGATGTAAAAACTGTATCATGATATTCTTTGACCAATATAATAAGTAAATAAGTTGAAGAGTATATTTTGTTAGTTGATGTTTGGGTTTTTTAAGAGTATTGTTGGAGAAAAAAGAGGCATAGAGTTAGTTGATGATTATGTATGGACCATGACATATAAGGTTCATTGCATCATGAGCCAACCTACAAGGAATGGGCATATGGCTCTCACCAATCACCACCATTCCCTATCCTCATGACATATAATGTTCATTGCATCATGAGCCAACCTACCAGGAATGGGCATATGGCTCTCATTAATTACCACCATTCCCTATCCTTTTAGGTTATGTTTGACAAACTAGCTGATAAGCTAGCTGATGACTGATAAGTTAGATCGTAGTTGATAAGCTAACTGATGAAAAAGTCACGTTTGACAAAAACTAACTTATAAGTCTTTAAATTACCAAAAAGGACATTAATTATTTATTTATAATTAAAAGTTAATATATAATTATGAATATTAATGAGGGGTATAATTGAAATAATCACAAAAAACTCCTCATAAGTAGCTTATCAAAAAGCTAGCTTATGTCATCCAAACATGTACTAAGAAAATAAACTAGCTTATTTTTGTCAAACAATGCCTTAACTTTTTTTTAATTGTCTGATTTAAATATATGTGTTCATAAATGTGATTTTAATTAATCGGATATCATAATGATAATAGATGTGCGGTAGCTACATAGTATGTATGCAAGGTTACATGCATCCCATGTGCACCTAGGGGTATCCACAATATGGTTTAGAATAAAATTGCATAGGGTGATTGGGTTTTTTTCAAACTTGCAAACCAAACCAGTAAAATGCGGTGCGTTGTGGTTTATACCTAACGCCTATTGAAATATATAATAAATTGCACCACAATACTTATAATCAAAAGACTAAAGTTTGATGATTTATAGTGGCAATCATCCAGAAACACTAGATCAATAAGTTAGATCTCTCTACGTGGCATTGCATGTTTAGCCAGACCGCGTTGCTCGTGCTTCTTCTCGCTTCTGACAACTAGCTTCTATCACTAGTTGTTGGACTTGGAAACAAGCTAAAGCTATCTTGAGTCAAATCAATTAACGTAATAAGGGGAACATGAGACCTATAAAGAAATGGGAATACAAATAAATGTTTTTTAGTTTTTGACGCATTAGTAAGATTCATTAGTTTCCTCTCTATTGATACCGAGATCTATCTTTAGATGGATGCACTATAAAATTGAACACAATACAAAGTTAGAATACACATAATATAATAAAATGCAAATTTATTCCAAAGTTCAGGCAACCTTTTAAAACTAATCTAAAATTAATATCCAAAACAAACCTAACATGAGTCCTAATGACTAATTATAAGAGTATCTCTAACATATTTTCCATAATTTCTCCGGAATATAGAAGAACAACTCTAAAATCTTCATCAAAAATGTAGATTCAATCTTTTTCTTCATTTTATTAAGATTCTAACATTAATTATACAATTAATTTTTAAAATATCCAATACATTTAATATTCTAACAAACTTTATATAAATGTAAATTTTATGTTTTCCCCTCCAAAATTTCCATTTATAAACTTTGTATCAATTTTCAAAAATCACGGTACCTTTTTTCTCTTCAAAATTTTGATTTTGGAGATTTTTTCTTTAAGTCATGTTTGACAACCATAAGCTAACTTATTTAGGAGTGCTCAAAATTCCGACCAACCCGACTCACCTAACCCAAAAAACCTTAAAACTCAATCCGAGGTAACCCGATACGTAGTTGATACAAAATTAGACCAAACCGTATCTATTGGGTTGTAATTGGGTTAGGGTAATTTGAACCCAACCCAACCCAACCCGATGTCTTTCTATATTGTGAATTTAATATGATTGTTAATTATTGATTAATATATATATATATATATACGTAGACATTAGACTAACAAAATCAAGCTTATCGAGGCTCTAAATGTTATCCAAGTTATATTGTTGACCGAATTTGAATTACATCAGTAACAAAAGAAAATATTAAATAATGCCACAAACATATTAAATAAAATTGAAAGGAACAAAGATTTAATGGATCAAACATATAGAAGGAATATAGTTACCTCAACTAAATAAGATTAACAGACCTTTTGAATAAAATACTAGTCATATACTCGCGCGATGCAGCGGAATGTAAGTAAAGAACAAACAATTAATGCTACTTCCTTATATACATGTCATAAACAATTAACGATGACCTAAGAATCACAACTTATGAAACCTAAACCCATAAAGATATTCAATAATTAGTTTATATTACAATTATTGACGAAAAAAATTATAATGATATAATTTATAATAAGAATGAAACGTATTTTACGATTATGTATTTTTAACGTCCTAACGGTGGAAAAAAAATAAACGTATGGATAGAAAACAAATTATTTCGTAGATATTCATGATATTTAATAGTACGGTTAAATTAAAAAATATTCAATATTGGGCTCGTTTTAAAGGTATTGACGAGACAATTATAATGGTATAATTTGTAGAAAAATGAACGTATTTTTTCATTGCATTTTTGTTAATATATGATTATTTGTGTTAATATGATAATGGTGTAAAATGAAAAATGAAAAAGTAAGGGATATAAAGTAAATTAAATAAGTAATTGTAAATGTGATAAATGTAACATTGTAACGGTGGTAAATATAATTGTACAAAAGTTTGTACAATAACGTTTTAGTTTTTTCATTATATAGTATAGATATAGATATATATACAAGTTCTCACTACTTCTCACTGTTAACTCAACCGGAACCCAACATCATTCAATATCAAATATATATATATATATATATATATATATATATATAATTTGAAAGGATAATAATTTATATTATAGAATAAACATTTAAATTAAATTTAGGAAGAGAGAGAGAGAGAGTTTGGGGATAGTTTTGAAATTAACTAGTGGATGGACATGCTGTAAAACCCTGATCTTATCGGCGGGAAGTGACTGATAAAGCTGAAAAATGCTCTTCTCTCTAAAAAAAAACTCTCTGCTCCATTTTGGAACCAACAAACCAGAGCAACCATGGCAGTCGCACCACTACTATACTCTCCTCCCTCGCCATTTTCACATTTGCAGGTACCTTCACATAATATATATTTCATCCTATCGGTCTCTTATTTCTTACATTCCTTTTTTATTCATATTTATGCAGATGGTGGTTCAATCGGTGTCAACTATGGTCGAATCGCCAACAATCTACCATCACTTTCCAAGGTCGTTAACCTTCTCAAATCTCAACGAATCCACCGGGTTAAGGTCTACGATACCCGAGATTGGACGGTAACCTGGTGAAACGCATTCTGACCGGCGCCGGTACACCTCTCCGACCGAAAGCAGATCTCACCGTTTTTCCCTTCGCACTTTTCAACGAGAACACGAACCCTCGTCAGCAGAAGGTCTACAATGTCCCTTTCACGGCGGAGGATTTGAAGGATTACAGTCGTGGGTCGGGTGTGAGGTGGGTTTTTAATTATTAATATTATTCTTTTTTTTTTTTGAAAAAGGTTAATATTATCCTTTTTATGTATTTTTTTTTAGAGTAAACTACGATTTTCGTCCCTGTGGTTTGTTATCTATAACTAATTTCGTCCCTGGTCTTTAAAAACTGTTTTTTCCGTCCTTATGGTTTCCATTTCGTTCCCATTTTCGTCCCTGGACCTAACAACGTCAAAAAAGTTCCATTAAGGTAGGGGTAGTTTTGTCTATTTACATTTAAATTTATTTCTACTAAAAATTTAAAGGTATAATATATATACCCAAATATGTACGATAGAGATAACCCCCAAACCCCCTTCTTCCTCCATCTCCGGTGAACATCACCACCATTCCAACCGCCTATAGCCAATCAATCTCCACCGTCTACTCGCCTTCTTCCTCCATCTCCGGCGAACATCACCACCACTCCAACCGCTTATAGCCAATCAATCTCCACCGTCCACTCGCCTTCTTCCTCCATCTCCGGTGAACATCACCACCATTCATCCGCCTGCAGTCGTTATCGATTATGTTCGTTTCATATTCATTGTTACCGAGTGTCTCCTGTGGCTGTGGAAATGGGGTTTTGGGGATCAGATTGAGATGATAACTAACCAGTTAACAAAAGTTAGAGATTGATTTGGCAAGATTGTGTGTTTTTGATCCGTTTTTGTGCAAAATCGTTTTTAAAAACAAGTTTTAGACATGTTTGCATCATAAATTTCAAGTTTTAAACTCTAAATTTCATTTTTGAAATTTTTGGTGTTCATGTGTTCTTGAAAATTTTCAAACTGTTCTTGAGTAGATCTTGGTTTTTAATCCAAAGTGTTTGTTGGGATGTATTTAAAAATGTGTTTTAACTATGTTTTGATCTTTATTTCAAAGTTTTAACATCACATTTTAAGTTTGGATTGGGCTTGTTTTGACAGTGGCTATGTGAGGAAGAAGACAGTTAAACTTGGTCAACAATTGTGTACTACTTGTTGACTTGAAACAAGGCTTATGAATTTGTGAGGATCAACTTATCGCTAGTTGCTCATCTACTTGGCTGTGGAAATAGGGTTCCTCTGAAAATCTAGGGATTAAAGTTTACAGATCAGGTAATTGGAAAAGGCTATTGATTTAAGTGTTTCCTCTAACTATTTTTCAATTGTTCTTTGTAGAAATTAAAATGCCCAACTTTCTGAATCAACTGTTCCTTAATTTTTTGGCTGAATGTTCTTAATTTGTGGTTTATTTGTTTTCTTGAATTTGACTTATAACCTCTCAATAATGGAGTGAACTTTTTTTTACTGATCTCAGATCCTTGCTTTTTTGGTTGAATGTTCTTAATTTGTGGTTTGTTTGATTTCTCAATTTCAGATTAAAAAGTGAAATAATCTCAGATTCAGGGTTGTGACAGAGGGAGGGTTTCTTTTAATTTTTAATGGAAAATAAGATGAAATGGTAAAAAGACAAAAATGTCCTTCATTTAATGGATTTGTTTTAACAGAGTTAGATCTAAGGACGAAAATAGAAATGAAATGGAAACCACAAGGATGAAAAAAACAGTTTTTAAAGATCATGGACGAAATTAGTTATAGATAACAAACCACAAGGACGAAAATCATAGTTTACTCTTTTTTTTAAATTGAAGTGATGTTGTGCGTGTGTTGTAAACGGTTTTTTACCCTCATGCAAGTGTTGAAGTGGGACCCACTTTCCACATATCATATTGAGGCGCCAAAACGAACTCGTGCATGCTTTCAATTGCTCTGATCATCGTCATTTCTTTTGTTGATTTTTAGGGTTCTACAGCAATGGAAGGGAAAAATATTGCTTACCAACAGAAACTTTGCCGGTATCTGGATGACTACACAAAGGTTCTCGTGGTGGCAGCCGATCATGTCAGCAGCACTCAACTCAATAACATTCGAGATGCTCTTCGAGGTCGAGCTGTTATCCTAATGGGAAATAATCCTTCGAAGAAGCGATGTGTCAGGATGCACTCTGAGAAAACTGGAAACGAAGCTTATAAGAAGCTTATCCCTCACCTTGTTGTAAGTTGAAACTCAATTATTTATGTCTTCTACTTCACTTTACACAATTGATGTAGATATGGTATTCTGGTTCGAGTTTTCTAGTTTCGATTTCTGTGGTTTTGATGATCTCCGTTGAAACTGAATTATCTGGTTTCGATTTCTCCCCAAAACATAAACTGGTCATCATTTTAAACAGTTCTATCCCCAAAACATAAACTGAATTATCTGGTTTACGTAATTGATGTTGAGAGTTTATTATGTATTCTGACTAATATTTTATCATTCATTTATGTAACGTAAGGAAATGTTGGTTTTATCTTCACCAATGACGACTGGAAGTGGAAGGAGGTCATTGACGAAGTTTCCAAATACGAGGTGAAGTTTGTACTTCTTGCATTTTGTAAAAGATATGCCTACGTGTGGTTATCATTTCATATACCATATTTTTGTGCATTATGCATCAGTTGTCAGCAAGATCTATATGATTTTGAAGAAGTCTCGGTCATGATTTTGATGTATTCTGCCTGTCCAATGTGTGTTTTGCTTAAATTTTTATTTATTTATTGCTAGTTCAGGTTCCTTCATGAGAATTTTAGATTTTCTTGTTTTTGTTTTGTTGTAAATTGTAATTGAGTTGTTGCGAAAACAATATCCATTGGCAATCCATTACAAAAATCGAAGCACATGCATTTCTGTATGCTTGAAGATTTATAGCTTTGTGATGTGTTTATATTTGATGGTTTTGGCTTATAACGTCATGATATGTTGTGATCAGGCTGTAACAGAGGATGTGGTTGTTCCCCAGGGCGACACTGGTGTACATCAATCTCATATCTCTTTGTTCGAGGTTAATATATTTCATGCCTACGCTCTACACTTTAAACGCCCTTGAAGATAATTCTTATTCCAAATCGTAACTTTTCAGGTCCTCAACATTCCTACCGTGATTAACAACAATGATACTGTTGAAGTCATCAACCCTGTGGTGCTGATCAAGAAGGGTGACAGAGTGGGTTCTTCTGAGGCTACTCTTCTAGCCAAACTTGGAGTCAGGCCAATCTCATACGGTCTTGTTCTCCGCACCGTTTATGAAAACGGTTCTGTCTTCAGCCTAGAGGAGCTTGAGGTATGTTGGTAGATGATAAACCAGCTGACAATGTAACAAAAATATAACAGACATAATTAGAAAGAAAGAAAAAAAATGGAAAAAAGCCTTCGGAGCTCATTGGCTTATGACGCACCGAACTGGCCTTTTTCAGAAAATAAGTTAGTTAGTCTGGCTTCTGGTTGTCAAACATGACGAATGTGAAATATTTCAGGATCCAAGCAAGTTTGATGCGGCTACTTCTGGTGGTGATGCTGCTCCAGCTGAAGAGAAGAAGGAAGAGCCCGCTAAGGAATCATTCTCTGAATAGAATGATTTCAGCTCCTTCTGATTGGATTCATATGACTTTGGGCGTGCGTATATAGATTTGTAGATATTGACATAAGACACTAACTAGAACTTGGCAAGGGTTTTGAGCTAGCCATTAGTATATCAACTAGATCTACTTGAAAAATGCTCAAACCTATCTGATGAATGTTTTGTGAGCTATTAGTATCTCAATCTACAACACCACTCATGACCATTAGCTAGAGGTAATCAGCCCAGAGAAGCAAGCAATTGTTGGCTGTGTAGAGTTGATCCAATTTTGGATATCCTGTGGGCACCAAACTCGAAAATGAGTTTCAGAAAGGGTGAAAATGTAGTTCAACCTAGGTGCTCATTGGTTTTCATACAATGTATTTGGCTGAAGCCGATACATCCAAATCATTCATTACATGTAGAATAAGTCTTAGTGCATCAAAATACCAAATACGAACAAATTTTCATCTTTGATATTTGGATTGGATCATGGTTTCCAACTGTCACCAAACTACCGGTCCACTTTGGATATTGAAATTCGAATATGATCCAATCCAATTAGAATTGGATATCTGGTTTTCTAGTAATTGTGACGTCGTGATGTGTAAGGCTTGAGGCTTGATCTCGCCCGTCATTTTGAAGCTTGATCTTGATCCCATCCCATCCCATCCATCTTTAACCATGCCTTCTCGTTTAGCCATCCATCCCATCCTTTAATAAGGGATGGAAGATTGTAGCAAAAGAGAAAAAAGCATGGCGTACATATTCCCTTACTTATCCCCTTCTTAAATATTAAAATGTTGCTATTATATTTACCAATTTCATATCGTGAAATGTTTGAAATATAAGGACTAACGGCGCGTTTGGTTTGCGGGATTGGAATGGATTTGGAGGGATTTGGATTTCATATCCATTCCAATCCTGCGTTTGGTTTGCAGGAAAGGATTTTGTTGACCGGATTTCAAATCCGGTGACCATTTTAAAATTCCTCATATGATGGATTTGGAAATCCTTGGCATTGGGCCTGGATTTGAAATCCAAATCCGGAAGGATTCTAAAGCGCAATGTTTTAAAAACCGTTTTTGTGGTTGACAGATTCAATAATTTCTATGTAATTTTCATTTTCCTACACATATATAATACAATAATGTGTAAGAAAAAAACTATGAAAAACCCACTCATTGTGGATGCTCTTAATCGTGACTTTTTATGTTTATTAATTAGCTACCAACTAGTTTATCAGTAATCAGTTAGTTTATCGGACATAGCCTAAATAAGAATTGTTAGAGATGAATGTAGTTTTTTTTTTGAAGATGTGGACTTTTTATTCCTCATTTTAAATAAATATAAGGTAATCTCTTGAGATGCTCTAATCTTCCTGCTCGTTTTTTACTTCTTCTAGAAAACCCTAAACTCCCGATTGAAGATGGGTAAGTTTCTACAATTCTACTTCTTGATATTCTTTTACTGTCGTACCCATTTATTTTAGAGATTTTGTTTGAATTCTTGTTTTATTCGTAAATTTTGTTTTCGATATTTCGATGATTGCGACACCTATCGATTAGAATACAGAATCAACAAACTGATTTTGGCAAGAATTATTGCATGCGTTCGAAAGATAAATGATGCTAATATGTTGATTATGCATGACATTAAGTGTGAAAGGATTATCTTTAGGTTTTGCAAGTTGAATGTATAATATGTGATTTCGACTAGGTTTACAGACCGAATGTCACAACTCTGGGAATGAAATACTTTAATCAAACATGCCAAAGTGAAATTTTCTTGGCAAAACTTTCACTAGTTTAGATTTTTCTTGAAGAATATATAATGTTTATATATGACATATGAAACTCACAAGCACGCCTCAACTTTTGGTTAGGTTGGAACCCTTTGATCTCTTGAAAATTTAGAATTTGTTTGAAAGGGCAAAGGGTAAGAGACATAGAACACATATAACCCCTCCGGTTTTGTGGTATGAGTGAATTCCTTTTCAAACAATGTCAACTCCTTTGGTGTATTAGAATCTCTTTTCACTAAATACCACTTGTGAATCTTCTCCAACATTTACATATTATAAAAACCGCCTTTGGTACAAGTCTTGTCCTCTAGTTGATGCATTTAAATGTTTGGGTTGGAGTTGAAATAATTGTTAATACAATCGTCTTTAATACTATCCCTTGTTATGTGACTACATATCTGCCTTACCATTTGGATTTTGGTTACACGCAATCTTGTTTGCATGTTGTCTTATGGTAGTCTAACATTTTGGTCCTAGAACATGGGAGGTCTCGTCGTTTAATTAATCAATCACCCTTCAATTATAACTATTAATGAATTGTATACTACAACAAAATTGGGTTTATAGGACGCTTAAATGTCTAAGCGTCTTAATAGCTTACTTTTTAAAACTTAAGTTTATAGGACCAAACTATAAAGGGTCTTATTTGAAGTGTTGCAATAGGTATATAAGACACCTTTAAGCGTTTTTAACAAGTTATTTTTGGACGCTTTTAAAATAAAGTGTCGTATTAGCTGTTTTATAACACAATTTTTTAAAGTGTTCTATAAACCCATCTTTTTATAGGACACTTTTTTCAAATAGTGTCGTATAAAACAATTAATACAACAATTTATCTTAAAAGTGTCCTAAAAACTTGTTACAACGTCCAAAAGCGTCTTATAAACCTATTGTAACACTTTTAGATAGGACGTTGTTTTGTTTGGTCCCACAAACTTAAGTCCTATAAAGTATGCTATTAGGATGCTTAGACATTTTAGGGTTTTATATATAAACCTAACGTTGTAGTGATTAGACTCTCCAAACTTGCCTTCATTTTATCCTCATCAATCCTCATGTAATACCGGTTTCATGTAACCAAAGTTATCATTCCAAACTTCTTGTTTAAACATGTTCATTGCATCTTCTCTGTTCTATTAACATTGCATAGTCTTATTTGGGCTTAGTATATAACTTTTATATTCTCAAGAACCACCATGTCACCCTATTATATATGCCTTCTCTAGATCTATATACACCATATCTACCATATATGTATATTATTCTTAAATACATGCATCTATGTCCTCCAATCAAGGAATAACCTCTATTCTTCTCTTTCTATCCTGAAAAAGTGGAAGATGATATGCGGGTGAATTGGAAAGCATAAAGAACCAAATTTCAAATAACTTAGTCTCAGACTCGCTTCCATAGTTTCATATTATATATATATATATATATATATATATATATATATATATTGTAATGTATTCTTGGGTGAAGGGAAATTCCACCCAAGAATGTCATATTGAAAGAACTTGCCCCAATTTACGGTGAAGTTGTAATGGATTTTGAATTAATGTATTTTTAAGCAATTTGTACGAATTTTCAATGATTCTTTTTACTAGTTTATTCTTTACATAAAACTAAAGAATGGGTATGGGTAACCAACCGATTACGATTGGTCGGCTAAACAACGAAGCCATAACTGATTATTAGTTATAACAGGAGACTTGGTGACCATAATCTAGTATATGCCATGACCCATTACAAGTTTGACGAGTTACTTGGTTTGCTCATTTGATTCTATGACAACTTATTGCATCGACTAAACAATATATCCAATTGTAATTGGATTGCTCATCTGTTTCTATCACAATTGATTGCTTCAATTAAACAGGATACCAAATTGCAATTGGATCAATCGGTCTTTTAACGACATTTAAAAAATCAAAATCCAATAAATTCGAACAATTGTATCAAACTCATTTAATATTAACAATAACAATTAGGTTGAAAACCATCTAATCAAAACACAAAGCATATTAATCCAAACACAGGACAGGTGGGAAAGTAGGCAGAAAAACAAAAGGGGAAAACTAAACACATTGTCTGATAATATGCTATATTTCAAAGATAGATTACTACTAATCGAACAAACTGAAACCCATGTCATCATCTGACTCCTCAGCTGGCTCTTCCTTCTTCTCCTCAGCTGGAGCAGAGGCAGTTGCAGCCGGAGCACCACCAGAAGCAGCAGCAGCAACTGGAGCAGCCACAGCAAACTTGCTTGGATCCTGCAAGTTTCACATTAATTAATTTACGAAAACCACCTTTCTTTATAACAAACAACATCAACATACATACATACCTCAAGGTACTCCTTCACCTTGTCTGCCAAGGGGAAGGAGTAATCAGTCTCGACAGCAATGGCCAAGGCATTCTTGTAAGCATTGATCAACATGTGAGGTGCAGCTGCGATTGTTGGATAATGGATGGCCAATGCAAGAGAGGTGACCATAGAGACTCCAAGGGCAAACTTCTCAACCAGGTCATCCTCAGTCAGATCGAGAACCTCTGGGCTGAAGACTGAACCGTTGTCATACACGGTAAGGACCACAAGACCGTATGAGAATGGCCTGATCCCAAGTTTGGCTAGAAGGGCAGCCTCAGAAGAACCCACTTTGTCACCCTTCTTGATCAGCTCCACAGGGGTGATGATTTCAACAGTACCCTTGTTAATCTTGGTGGGAATGTTAAGGACCTGTTGTAATTTGAATTTATTTAACTTCATCACCATTTTTCAAATATGTAGTAGAGCATAGAAATGAATATTATTATTATTATTATTAACCTGGAAGAAAGAAGTCTGAGATGGATCTAGACCCGTGTTGCCAGGGGGAACAACCACATCCACTGGAGCCACTAATCCAACACGTGCAGGCGCTCCAACCTGATGTCACAAAGCAGAACCAATCACAAAAGCAATAAATAAATAAATCTAGATAGATGCATAATAAAAGTATAGAAGAAATACCAATAACTTGTGAGACTGTTGGTGGTCATTACATAAAAATCCCACGACCAAACATGCATGTGCCTTAATTTTACTTGATAACAAAATTTATATTGCCTTTACAACAACTCAATTACAATAAAACAACATCCCACAATCTCAATTTTTGACATTAATCAACTACAAAAGCCATAACAACTAAAAAATACATATGGCATGGCACCATAAAAGATCAACAAATGTAAAAAAAAACAGAGAGGCTATCGAGCATATATAAGCATCTATTTTACATAATGCAAGTCATGGCTAGATGGAGAGAAGAAGAGTAACAAAAATGATAGTAACAAGTAAAAACTTCACCTTGTACTTGGCAACTTCTTCGCGGACCTCCTTCAAGTCACCCTTGGTGAAGATCAAACCAACATTTCCCTAAGATATTAGCCACAATAAATGTCCAAAATATCAATCACCTAAATTCGAAATTGATTGAAAATACAGTCAATTGTCATGGCTCACATCAAAGATTTCAAACATCATTTTAAAACAAAAAATCAATTATGAGCAAAAAACAAAGAAACAATCAAGTGAATATTTCAAATTGAGATTTTAGGAATCTTATAATAAACAGATCTATAATGGTTGGCAGTAGAAAACGAAAGAATTACTTACAACAAGGAGAGGAATAAGATTCAAAAATGCCTTGTTTCCAGTCTTCTCAGAATGCATCCTCACAGATCGTTTCATCATAGTATTTTTGCCCATAAGGATGACAGAATCCCCTCGAAGACCATGTCGAATGTTCTGAAGCTGGTTTGAACCAACATTATCAGCAGCCGCCACAAGGATCTGCGTGTAGTCGTCAAGAAGTTGGCATAGTTTCTGATCGTAAGCGATCTTCTTATCAGCCTTCGATACCTTTCCCATTGCTATGTGTAGTTAAAAAAGTTTACAACTAAAAAAAAAAAGCCCTAAAAATGTACGGAAGAGATGGTAATGGTCAAAACTGAGTGCCTAGACCGAGCAGCGGCGATGGCGCTAAGGCAAGGCAAGGCGGAGATGAGAAGAAGATAACCTAGTTTGGTATGAAAAATGTGATGCCAAACCTAATTCGCTGAACGGGCTCATTCGGCCCATGAAATAAAGCTTTGTAGTTCTTTTATATTATATTATGACTCTATTAGCTTATTAGACAAACTAGTTGATAAGTTAGATACTAACTGATAAACTAGCTAATAAAAAAATCATGTTTAATAAAAACTAGCTTATAAACATGTAAAATTATCAAAAAAAACATCTAAAAAAATAGTTAATTACAATATTTAATAATATAATAAAAACAAATTTATAGTACTATAATATATTAATTAATACAAATAGATTTTGAAATCAAATCTATAGTAATATAATATATTTAAATTTATTATTATATATATTATAAATTTTGAATTTTAAACCAAATTTTAAGAAAAATCTACGTTAACTTATTATTTTAAGCTAGAAATGTATTCACGCAATGCAGCGAGATACATCACAATTTTAATGTTTCATTTTGTTTTTGTCGATTTATAGTACGATTTTGGATTGTTTTGAGAAAGTGATAATGTTTTTTTTTTATAAATTTGTTTAATTTAGGCTTAATAATACAATGTTGTTTATATATAAAAAAAAGTTAAGTATTTTGTTAGAATTCAATGATTATCTTATATATTTTAATGATATCTATAAAAAATAACCAATTACATATTTAATAATATAATTAAAACAAATTTATAGTAATATAATATCTATACTATATTATAAAAGAGACATAAAAAAACTCTTAATTACAACATTTTAAGCACAAAATACAACTAATTAAAGTCAATTACTTAATTTACAATTTCATAATGCCTTGGTATGATGACAAAAATGCACGCGTGTAAAACGTGTCACAATAATGGTGCAAGTATACACCATGTATTGCGTTCGTTTCTCAAGTAATATAATGGTAAAGACCAAATATCGTATCCACAGGTATTGGACTTAACTAAGAATCAGAGATTTTCACGAACTTCCGGTGCAAAGTTAAGGATTTATAAAAGTTGATTGGTTGGTTTAGATCGAGATTAAATATTAAATTTAACAAATGATGAAAAGCGGGTACGGGTGTAAGTTTTCCTCCGAGAGTAATTTTATAACTTAAATGGTTAACAAGATCGGTCACAATGAAGTCCCACACGATTTCCTCCTCTCGAAGCTACGTCGTATAGGTTGCGATAACGGTATTATTATAAAATTACCACACTAGCTAACTTTCGGTTTACCAATCTTACTAAGTAGATCTCGAAGATCTTAGCCCCGTTAGTATGGAGAGATGCGCATATCTCTATGACACACCCACTCGACCAACATTTCGGACATTAGTTCGATTATGCAAAAATCCATATCTCTATGTGATTATTAAAGATTTTCTCAAACCTTCTTGCATCACCCAAGCCGTATTCGGGTCCGCCCCTCTCGGGATCTAAGACCTAATATTAACACACACAAGTGATCGGCTTGTCCGTGTTGAGATGAAGATTCAACTTGGATGACCAAACCGAGAAGCTAGCCAAATGCGGTAACACCCAAGTGTTACGTTTTAACCTCTCGGGTTTGGCTTACACCCGCACCCAAAGGGGGGTTTAGCTACTGAACATAATTAATGACATAATAGCAGAAAATAAATACTGAAAATTAAACTGCATTAAACTGAAAAGTTGTCACTGTGGTCACAGACTTACCACAGTGGCGACGAAATGTAAACTGCAGAATTAAAATCTAATTAACAATACAAGAACAACTAGCTAAGAACTTAAAAATTAAAGACTTGGAGAATCTCAGGGAGATCAAAGGGAGTATTTTTGTAAAACTTGAGTAGTGAATGATATGCCTTCAATACCAACCCAAAGCCCCTTTTTATAGTCAAAAAGGGTGAATAGTGTTTAAAAGGATGAATAGTGACTTTTCTTAAGCATGCTTTCTTTTTTGTCTTCATCCTCTTCTATTCCATGCAAGATTTCAGCTTTTGACTCATTTTCAACCTGCAATTATTTTTCACAAACTGAGAAATAAAATCTGTAGAAAAATTTCCAACTGTTGCACTGCTGTGGTGACTCGCCACAACGATCCCAAACGTCCAGAACTTGATTTTTAAACTATTTCATGACTTTTTGGGTACTTTGGACCAAAGAAAGAGAAAAGGCTCAAAAGGGTCTTTGGGATGATAGAAATAAGGTAAAAATGTAAGAAAAAGAGAGACAAATAACCCTAAGATATGAGGGTTATCACAACCCCAAACTTAAGCTATTACTTGTCCTCAAGTAATGAAAAGAAAAGAAAAGAAAAGAAAGGACACGACACGAAATGAACGACCCGACTATTTTACACGAAAGTGAGTGACGGATTACCTTTGTAACAATGCGGTGTATGATTCTCCTTTGCTCGTATGATCTTTGGTTTGATCGGTAGGTCTTGTAGGGGTGCGTGTTTGTGGGTTGGATCATTTTTTGCGGGTTCCCTTCTTTAACTACCCCAAACTTATTTGCTTTTATGGGAAAGGAATATGGTGTGGGTTTTGCATGTATACGGTTCATTTTTCCCATTTTTTTCTGGCGAAACACAATTTTTTTTTCTTTGAATCATTTTTCAAAAGGCCGAATGGAAGTGGATTGGTGGCTTTTCTTTTTGAAAAAAATTCAACAGTTTTGCGCAATGTTTCCCGAGTTTGATACAACTACAACAACCCCTCCCCCAAACTTTTAAAATGGGCAACGTCCTCTTTGCATGGGAGAGAGAAAATGTGGCTAAAAATGGATGCAAAGGTCGTGTATAGGCCGAGTGTATCGAAAGAGGGCCTACGTCCTCTCAAACCAAATAACCCATAAGAAACAATGAGAATTTACACATGCAAATGTTAGGATATACACGATATGAACACGATAATCGGGTAACCGTATTCATCACAAACCAAAAATACCAAGGTATGAGCACAAAGTATCACGACAGCCCAAAGTTAGACCCGACAGAAGTTAGAACAACAGATAACACAAAAGACAGAATAAGCAACCAAAAGTCATTAAAAATACCCCCAAAATCAAGTGGACGGGGCCTGGTCCCGATGGCGAGGCGTAGATGGGTTGCCAAAAGCGTTGGAAGAACGGTGAACGATGGCTCTCGTCGGTGGATGGTGCGACAGGGTGAGTTGGGCCGGATGTGAGGCGTTTTTCCTGAGCCATGGAGAGGAGAGAGTATGGGTTTGGGTGAGGTTTTTGGTTTCCCAACTTAAGGTTTCTTGGAAGATGGAAGAAAAAATAGGGGTGTGAGGGAGAGAAGAAAGGTGATGGATTAGGTGAGAAAAGAAGGGTGATGAGTTAAGAGAGATAGGTTGGTTCAAAAAGAAAATAAAAAGGAATGAGAGGGGTAGGGAGAAAAAGTTGATGGGATTGGGTGTTAGGGTGGCTATGGGGAAATGGTGAGGGAAGTATTTTTTTTTTTAAAGAAAAATAAAAGAAAAGAGGAGGGAGTAGGCATATGGCCAACAAGGACCAAAAGGATGAAAGTCCACTTTTTGTCATAGAAAAACACTTGAAAGAAAATGCCCAAAATGGATGTTGTCCAAAAAGTTGTCTTTGCACTACTTTTTGAGATACCAAGGTCAAATATCCCTTGGGTCAGGTGTGGGGCTCCTCCATAATATCCAGTGCATTCTTTTATCCACCAGATCAGAACATCTTCTCTTCTTTTTTTTTAAATTTCTCCCTGCAGTCCTGTCACCACAGTGGTGACAACCTCACCACACCTCCAGACATAAAACCTACAAAATGGCAAACAAAAATGAATTAAAATCTACTATGTACAAGGGTTATTTCTAACCCCTAACTATGCACACCCTAAAAGCATCTTTTTCTTGTGTCGATGGTGTCCCAAGTTTTCTTTTTTTTACACTTGGTTTCACTCTTGCATGTGCTTTCATTTTCTCAAACTCAAACTCATCCTCACTTTTTTTTTCAAAGCGCTCACCACCAAGGACACACTCTTCAATATTCAAACCTAAGTCTTCACTCAACATATTAATGTATGAACAATCTTCCATCTCACCAGGAGACTTTAGAGACTTAAAGACATTAAAGGTCACTTGTTGGTCATTAACCCTCATCGTAAGCTCACCTTTTTTAACATCAATTAAGGTTCTTCCCGTTGCGAGAAAAGGTCGTCCCAAAATAATTGGGACGTTTTTATCGGCTTCATAATCTAGAATCAGAAAATCGGCCGGGAATATGAATTTATCAACCTTAACCAATATGTCCTCAATCTTTCCCCTTGGATAGGCTATGGATCTATCCGCTAATTGTAAAGTCACGGTGGTAGGGCGGACTTCTCCTATCCCTAACTTGTTAAAAATGGACAAAGACATGAGATTAATACTCGTCCCTAAGTTACACAACGCATGTCCTACCTCTTGGCCTCCTATAGAGCATGGGATGGTGAAGCTACCCGGGTCTTTAAGTTTAGGTGGGATTTTACATGTGAGGAGGGCACTAGACTCTTTTGTCAAAGCCACCGTTTCAAATTCACTCAACCTTCTTTTCTTACTTAGGATGTCCTTAAGAAACTTAACATAGTTTGGCATTTGCTCGAGATCCTCTACCAAAGGTATGTTAATGTGGAGTTATTTAAAGATGTCCAAGAACTTCTTAAAATGAGCATCCACATTTTTTTGTTTCATCCTACCAGGAAAAGGAAGGTCTCTAAGGTCAGGTTCTATGTGTTTCTGAGGCGTGGATTTCTTTTCTCGCGATGTGGTGACAGTGTCACCACAGTGGCGAGCAGTGGCCTGTGGGAGCTCGGGATGTGCAGGTGCTTCTGGGGTGTCACGCTCGACTACAACAGGGGTAAGTTGAGCTGGTGGGGTCGCTGAAGTTGAAGGGAATAACTCAGGATAATTTTTCTTGTCAAATTTGTGAGTTATTTCTCCCTCTTCTTGCATGATCGGGATGTCCACTAGGTCTTTGTTGCTCCTAAGCGTAACGGCTTTCACATGCTCTTTGGGTAGAATCTTAGGAGTCTCCGTGTCGCTAGGTAGCGTGCCTTGTTGTCGACCCCTCAACTCGGATGCAATTTTCCCGAGTTGGGTTTCGAATCCTCTCATGGTGGCGTTGGTTTGATTAACAAAATCATTGGTCTGATTGATGAAGCTTTTTAGCAGAGACTCCAAAGAACCAAGGTCCATGGAGCTTTGTTGCCTGGGTGCTTGAGAATGTGGACTGTGGTTACTGTTGTGAGGTTGTGGTGACTAACCACTGTTGTGTGGGGACTGCCCACTGTGATTAAATCCCGGGGGATTTTGGGTGCGGTTCTGCCCAGGACTTGCCCCAGGGGGTTGTAGTCCCTGATTTCCTGACCAAGAAAAATTTGGGTCGTTCCGCCAATTTGGATTGTAAGTCTGAGAATAGGGACTATTCCTAGAGTGATTTCCAACATAGTTAACCGAGATAGGATTACCTGGACAATTTTCATAAGCATGATTTTCATCACAAAATGCACAAGTTTCGTTTGATAAATTAGTGTTCATTGCATGCACTTGGTTCTTCTCTCCTATGTTCAAATTATTTTTTACCAAGTTTGTTAAAGCGACTATTTGAGCATTTAAAGCGGTGATGGCGTCCACTTCACGAACTCCCGATGCAGCTTTTGGAGGAAGTGCACGGGGGTTCGACCACTCAGTATTGTTGTTGGTGTCGGTCCAACAATACTACTTAACAAGTTCTAAGAAACAACAACACAATAACGATTACCAACCTGTATTGAATATAGAAACGATTACAAGGTTGATCGATTAAGCTTTTGATGTGTTCTCTATGTTTTCTCTCAAATACACCTTTTTGTGTGTGTTTGTGTGTGTGATCTAATTCTGATCTAGAGAGATTGAGAGACACTTAATCTACCAAGTGTGTTGAACACACTAACTAGATAATATCTAGATATTAATTCTAGATATTATTTCTAACAAACTAGAAACTAACTTAGAAACAAACTAAGTTACCTTTTACAATATTTATAACTTAGATAATTAATCTAAGTAAACTAATATAATAAACAAACAATTACATTAAATTACATTGACATTTATTACACACGACATAGACTTTATTATCGAGAGTCGACGTTCCGGCTTTAGCTTCAGATTGCGATCTTTATATTGGATGATCTTGAATCCAATGAGACTGTGGTCTAACAATCTCCCCCTTTGGATCAAGATCATTTAATAAAAAAAAATTATCCAATTCAGTCTTCTTGTTCAGCTCAGAAGATGCAATCTCTTTCTCTGAAATCAACATGTCTTCAATAGAATTCAGTCTTTTGAAACATGTGATCTTTGCCATTTCTTGTGTAGTCATTCTCCCCCTTTTTGATGTTAAGTGCAACGACTTCATCAAAATTTGTTGTAAGAAATGTCAATCTTGCGGTTAGAGCCCCTGATTCGTCAATTCATAAGAGATTCATCCAGATCTTTGCAAATCCAGACAAATTAGATATGTAACACCTGAAATCAACTAATGAATCAGTTATCATGCCTGTCAGTAACACTAAGTCACTGAGTGTAACGAATACACATTGGAAAGGAGCTGTTTTATGTTGACTCCCCCAGGGCTTCCATTTAATCATCGAAACACCACAAAGGTAATTTCTATAAACGTTATGACAAAGAAACTAAATCCTTGTGTGTTCGTGCTTGTGTTGAAAGAATTAAGCACAGATGATTGCTTATTGGCTCAAAATTGTGTAAACCACTGAGACAACAGTAAGTTAAACACAAACTCAATGTGCATGATTGAAGTACGAAGGTGGGGCAGACTTCCTTCTTTTCAATATCTAGATTTTCCGAATGAAAATCAGATAGCATATGTGTTGCATCCCCTTTTTGAAAATGTGAAACACTTTCTTGTTGAGAAGAAAATGAGTAGATGGTGAGGTTTGATCAAGAGTTGGCATGGGTTATTTGCCTGTTTCAATAATGATCACCAAAGAATTGTGAATCACTAGAATGGTGGCTACCCGGCTCAGAAAAAGTTGGTGCAGAGTTTTGATATTCTTTTAACTCTGTTCTCACACGCTCTTTCTTTTAAACCTTTTGCTTTCTCTAATCACACTCATTCCTTTTCTATTTGCACACTCAATCACTAAGGATTAACTTCTTGGGTGGAAATCACTGGTTAAGGTGATTCCATAACAAGTTGTGTTATTTCCTAGCACAATGATTCCTTGTTTTCCTAAATGCACGTGATGCTCAGATTGGTTTAACTATTTCAGTTAAAGCACAATATTAATCATGAAAACATTTAAAAATACACTCCCAAAATATAAAATGTGATGAATAATCGGGAAGTGTTTTGAACATTAAAAACAATGTTTTCTTATGATTGAAAGTTGTCCTTCTTTCAACCATATGTGAGATGAAGATAAATGTTTATACCTTAACGAGTGATCTTTCATCTCATGAAGCTAAGCTTTAAGTCATAGAAATATGAACTTGTAAGCTTCTCTCAAAAATTCTGCAAAAGTCTAATGTCAAGTCAAAGTAAAAATTTATTCACTTATAATGAAAAGACAAAAAGCAGTAAAACTTTTTAAAGTATGAGTCCTGATTTGAAATAATCAGAAGTCATATCCGAACTCCCCTTTTGACTTGAAGAGCTCCCCCTAAAATCTTGCATTACAAAAAAAATTTGACATTTTAAAAGGTATATGCAAATTTTATGAGCTCCCCCTTGAAGTAATATTGACCAGATGTCAATTTCTTCTCATACTCCCCCTTCTATCATGAACAGAATGTTAACTTGCAGATAGCAATCAGATTTAAGAATAAGATAAGGATGAAAAAGTATACAATTAGAAAACTTTTATAGGTAATTACTGGTTATACTTTGAGATTTAGCATACCAAGCTTCGAGACTAGAAAGGTAAACCTCTTTTCGTCTAAGGGTTTGGTGAACAAATCAGCAAGTTGATACTCAGTCTTTACAAAGAAAAGTTCAATTGTTCCTTTCTCTACATTATCCTTGATAAAATGATACCTGACGTCTATATGCTTTGTCTTCGTGTGTTGAACAGGATTCGCCGTTATTGCAATGGCGCTCTTGGAATCACAGTATATCGGGATCTTGTTAAAGTGGAAACCGTAGTCGCGTAATTGAGTTCTCATCCACAAGACTTGAGAACAGCAGCTAGCAGCAGCTACATATTCTGCTTCTGCCGTGGAAGTTGAAACGCAAAGTTGCTTCTTTGATCCCCAACTTACTAATTTGTCACCGAGGAACTGCACATGTCCTGACGTGCTCTTCCTGTCTAACATACAACCTGCATGATCTGCATCTGTGTAGGCTGTTAGTTCAAAACTAGTATCTTTAGGATACCACAGACCGAGATCTGCAGTGCCCTTTAGATACCTGAAAATGCGCTTTACAGCAGACAAATGGATTTCTTTAGAATTGGCCTGATATCGTGCACATAAACATGTTGAGAACATTATATCTGGCCTACTCGACGTAAGATACATTAAAGAACCTATCATCCCTCGATAAGTCCTAATATCAACAGCCTTTCCCGAAGGATCGGTGCCAATTTTAGTACCTGGTGCCATTGGGGTACCAATCGTTTTTGAATTTTCCATTTGGAACTTCCGAAGAATATCCCTAATGTACTTTGATTGATTGATAAAGATACCCGTAGAAAACTGTTTTACTTGTAAACCGAGAAAGAAATTCATCTCTCCCATCAAGTTCATTTGAAATCTAGACACCATAAGGTTTGCGAAGTTCTTACAGTACTTAGTATTTGTAGAACCAAAGATAATATCATCTACATAGATTTGAATTAAAATGATATCGTTTTTTTCCTTTTTAATAAACAAAGTGGTATCCACCGTACCTTTGGAAAACCCAGACTTGACTAGAAAATTAGAAAGGACATCATACCAGGCTCGAGGTGCTTGTTTCAGACCATAGAGTGCTTTGTCGAGAATGTATACGTGATTCGGTTTCTCTTGATTGACAAAACCTTCTGGCTGAGAGACGTAGACTTCCTCCTTCAGAATTCCATTTAGGAATGCTGTCTTCACGTCCATTTGAAAGACCGTGAAGTTTTTGTGGGCTGCGTAGGCTAGAAACATTCTGATTGCCTCTAATCGCGCCACAGGAGCATATGTTTCGTCATAGTCTATTCCTTCCTCTTGTCTGTATCCTTTGGCTACTAGTCGTGCCTTGTTTCTGATGACGGTTCCATCTTCGTCTTTCTTTATTTTGAACACCCATTTCGTACCTATTATGGTTTTACCTTGAGGTTTTGGTACGAGTCTCCAGACTTTAAGTGCATCGAACTGATTCAGCTTTTCTTGCATTGAGATCATCCATTCTGGATCAGCAAGTGCTTCCGATACGCGTGTTGGCTCGAACTTGCTCAGAAAGGAGTCATGCATGCACAGGTTCATTGATGCTGACCTAGTTTGCACCGGTTTTGATGGATCGCCAATTATCTGGCTTATCGGATGCTCTTTGGTCCATTTTTGTTCATGAGGCAGTGGATTAGATGACTGTATGTCAGTTGTGTCATCTAAGAATCCACTTGTACCTTCTTCTGTTTGTTCAGGAGGATTGATTGTTTCAGTTGAAGTGGCAGGTTCAGAAGGCTCAGCAGGTACAACTTGAACTGGCTGTAGATGGATCTGTACAGAATCTCCTACTGTTGCAGCTACTTCTGTCTCTTTATCACATGGAACTTCTTCAACTGTTGGAGTCGGCATTTGAATTGTAATTTCTTGTTGAATCGGGGCTATTGATTCAATAGGAACATCTGAACTGGTTGGATGAATAGTCGTTAATTCTTCCATCCTGTCAACCACAACAGATTTCTTTACATTAGATCCAAGAAATTCATCATAAAACAATTCAAATAATAAATCTAAATCAGATAAATGGTTAGTTGAAGTTGAAGCTTCGTCTGATTTATTCTTTTGAGATGCAGGTTCTGGACTGAGTTACCCAGAAGCTAGTACTCCAGTTATAACGGGTTCTGAACGTTGTTGTTCGGAAGCCATATCTTCATCAAAGGAGACGTTGACGCTTTCAATCACCGTCTTTGACTTCTTTAGATAAACACGAAATGCAGTCGATGTTGAGGAATATCCAATGAAGATTCCTTCATCTGCCTTAGCGCTGAACTTGTTAAGATTCTCCCTATCGTTTAGTACGAAACACTTACATCCAAATATATGGAAGTATTTGATTGTCGGTGTTCGGTTGTTGATTAACGCATAAGGAGTCTTCTTGAACCTCCGATGTATCATGGATCGATTCTGTGTGTAGCACGCGGTCGAAACAGCTTCTGCCCACAAAAATAGAGGTAAGTTGGAATGACTTAGCATAGTACGAGCAGCCTCGACTAGCGTTCGATTTCTTCTTTCAACTACTCCATTTTGTTGAGGCGTTCGAACAGCAGAGTATTGATGTGAAATCCCGACAGATTCGAGATATTCTTCAACTTTGTTGTTCTTGAACTCTGTGCCGTTGTCTGTTCTTATAATCTTGACCGGTTTCTGCAGATTCACCTGGGTCGTCTTCAGGAATGTAATGAGGACATCTGGTGTCTCATCCTTTGAACGTAGAAACTTGACCCATGTGTATCGCGAATAATCGTCCACGATCACGAGTATGTACTTCTTTCCGCCTAAGCTTTGAGTGCGCATTGGACCGCATAGATCCATATGCAATAACTCTAAAGGAGCATTGGTACTTGGTTCTGGCTTCGGTTTATGAGGTGCCCTCTTCATCTTGCCCTTCTCACAAGCTGCACAAAGATGTTCTCTTTCATATCTCAGCTCTGGAAGTCCTTTGACGAGCTTTCCACTGACCAGGTTGTTGATGTACCGAAAGTTGAGGTGAGAAAGACGTCGATGCCATAACCAACTTTGTTGCATCGAAGCTTTCGATAGTAGACAAACTTGTTTGTCAGTCTGGACATCTGATAAGTTGATTGTGTAGAGGTCTGATTCTCGTGTACCGACCAATAGTTCTTCGCCTTCTTCATTGCGAACAGAACAACTCTTAACTTTGAAGTTGACCTCTAAGTCTTTGTCACAGAACTGGCCTATACTGAACAAGTTGTGTCCTAAGCCTTCTACATAGCTCACCCTCTTGATAGTTACATTGCCGTGTTGTACATCACCATATCCCATGATTGGAGAAAACTGGTCGTTGCCAAATCTTACTGTTCCACAATATTTGTCTTTGTAATTGGACAATATCTCTTTTTGACCTGTCATGTGTTTGGAACATCCACTGTCCAAGAACCACGTATGACTAGTCTGCATAAGAGAAATTAGAAATTCAGATTTGTATATGACAACATTGGAATATACACTTTGGTCATCGAAGTGCGGGTCTTGAACTGATTTGTTCAAAAGCCTATTTTGATCTTCGATGTTCGGGTTTTGAACTGCATTATCCAAAAACCTATTTTTGACTTTGAAGAACGAGTCCTGATCTGTACATAATCAGAAGTCGCTTTCTCTCTAAGCTTTGTGTGCCTGCAACACAGATTTCACCTTAGGTACCCATTGGAATTTGGGTCCTACTGTGTTAGCACATGATTTTGGTATCCATTTCAAATTGGATCCTATTTTCTTTTGAAATGCATGAGAAGAATTGGTATGAGATGAATGCACATGGTAATTTCCAAACCAATCTTCAGAATCTTGACAAGATATAAATATATGTTTATCATAAAAAGAAGACTTTCCAGCAGATAAAGATAACTGAAATAATTGCTTCATTGTATATTGTTTACGAGAAACAGCAAGTTTTGGGTTCAAAACAGCAATATCAGCAATTACAACATCTTTAGTAAGCGAAGTCTTATTACAATTAACACTACTAGACGTTAAGACGGTCTTGTCAAGGTTCCGTTTGGGTTGCCACAGAGAATTTGCTTCTGGCCTTTGATTTCTCAGATCTGAAACATGTAAAGCTGGTGAGTTAGACCTTGGAGCAACAAACGAATGCTTCTTCTTGGAATTACCAGTAGTGGTCGGTTTCTGTGAATGCTGAGATATTTTCTTACCTTTAGCACTCTTAGCGTTCACAGAGACTGATTTATCAACGAAAGCTTTTGTTGATTTTGCACTGTTCACAGGCTTACTGGTTTTTCTTAAAGTTTTCTTCACAAAAGATGAATGGTTGGGAAGTTGTGTATTAAAGTCAAAGAGATTGGAACCATCATCTGAACTACCGTCAAAGTTCAAAAAATCAAGACTTTTATTTGATGAACCAGACAAATCATTAGAGTTTGAAGCTTTTGAAAGAACAGAATTTGAAAACACGGTTGTAAAAATGCTTTGCTCAATATTTATCATAAGTCTTTCATCTGATAAGGAAGTCTCGAGTTCAGAAATTTTACGTTCTAAAACGAGAGGAGGGACATATAATTTACCTTTGATAGGCTTCGCCTCCATTTCCTTTACAGAATAACTTGGAAAGAAAACACTTGAAATTGGTTCCTTCTTTTTATATATTGGGTTTTCATCATAACTACTATTCAACTTCGCATAATAAAATGGAAGATGAACTTTAGCTGATTTCATCCGTTTTTCCGTTTCATTGGCTTCATCCTCTTTTGACAGTTTAGTCCAAAAGGTTTTAAACGCGGGGAGTCTGCGGGCTAATTGCATATTTAGATGATCATAAAGTCCAGGAACTTCAGACATCCCCTTTTCTAGACAGTGAGGATTCTTATAACCGATTCCCCATCTCTCTGTTTCCTCTTTGGGTTTGTTCAGAAAAATAGTCTGTTCAGTTTGACCCATTTTATACAACTTCTCTTCCAAACTTTTTAGTTTTCCTAACAAAGAAAAGTTCTCTTTTGTACAAGAAGCATGCAACTTTTTAAGCTCAAAAATATCTATTGCACCTTTTAGCAGTTGAGATTTAAGATCAGAATTCTCTTTTAGAATTATTGTCTTTTCCTTAGCATTGGTGTCATTTTCTTTATGTAAAACCTCAATTAATACTTTCTTCTCAGCAATTTCATTGCTAAGTTTCTGTATCAACTGGTTTTTGTCTGTCATGACACCATTATCTTGTTTAGGATTAGATTCTAACTCTCTTTGTTTCATACTCATGGCATGCATTTTATTCATGAATTCTAAACCAGAAAGATTACATACCTCCTCTTCTTCATTGTCGGAATCAGCTTCAGCATCTGATTCGATCTTGCCCATCAAGCACATGTTGACAGCTTCTTCTCTATCTTCGTCATCTTCTTCTTCATCATCTGAGTGATCGAGCCAGTATTCGTCCTCAGCCATCAGTGCCTTGCCTGCCTCTTGTTGTTTTGCAAGAAGCATCTTGTTCTTGTAATAGTCTGAATTTCTGACTTTAGATCTGCGGCAGTCTTTGGCATAGTGACCTGGTTTACCACAGTTGTAGCATGTAGGCGGTTCTGGATGACTTGATCCTTCAGCTTTGAATTTCCTTTCTTCCGGTCTCCTCTCCTCTATCCTCTTTCCTTCCGACTGAAACCTTCTCTCTTCTGGTTTCCTCTCCTCTGATCTTCTCCCATCAAATCTCTTCCCTTTGTATCTGCTACCTTCAATCCTTTCTTTATGAATGTAGTTGTTCGGACCAGATGAATATCTCTGATTATTTGATGTTGGCTTTGTGTAGAACCTTTTCTGAAAGGCACTAGTCAGCATCATCATTGCTTGCTTCAGCTGATCATTTTCATCTGATTCTGAGTTTGCACAACCTTCATTTTCTTCATCTGATTCATATACAGTCGCCTTGTTCTTCTTCTTTCTGACTACAAGGGCGACTGTGTCTTCAACTACCTTTCCTCTCTGTCTCTTCTCATCCAGAATTTCATCCACCTCTTCTTCATTCTGACGGAGGGTTTCATACACCTCGTGAAGTGGAATCTCATTCAAGTCTTTAATTTGCTTCATCTGACGAGCAAATCTTTTCCATTCAGGTTGAAGAATACTAAGGAATTTGATATTCAGCTCATTTTGAGATTTGTGAACTTTGTTCTTGCTAAGTTCATTCAGCAATGTCACAAACCTGTCATAGGTTTCTTCTAAGGTTTCTCCCACCCTGCCTCTAAATTCTTCATAGTTATTTAGGCAGTTGGAGATCTTCAGCTGATTTCCAATTTTTGAACCCAGCATCATTTTCTCGAGCTGATCCCACATTTCTTTACCTGAAGCCTTGTAACTGTCAATCTTGACGTATATTTCATTTGGGATCCCCTGTAAGATGTATGACTTTGATAATTTGTCGCCTTTGGCTCTTCTGAGGTTATCATCTTGTAGCTCATGATACTTCAGTTCAACCTGAGTAGGTACGTTATCAATTACACGAGTCGTCATTGGTGGTGTCATAATCCCTTCTGCAATAGATGTTCTGATATAATCACCCAGCTCGTGTTTATCAATGAAGTTTAGAAACCTATCCTTCCACTGTTCGTATTCTCCTTTAAAGAGAACTGGTGGCTTGGTGTCAGTTCCTATTGCAAGGGCTTCTCTGGATGTCATCCTGTTTGATATAAGAGAAAAACTTGACAGATATGATCGTTAACTTAGGCAAAATTTGATCACACAAGAAATTTTGTCCCCCTAGGCAGACTTAGCACGGGGGTCCCGCTACCCGGTTAGCGGGTGGGGTCAAGGGGCAACGCCCTTGCGGGGGTATGGGGGCAGCGCCCCTAGAGAAAAAATTTACGACTAATAAAGACCCTATTACAGTTTCGAAAAGTTCTCAGAAAAATATTCTAAGTGAGGTTTGCGATTCTGAGCTATGCGGGTCTGAGGTATGCGGGTCTTTGAGGAGTGCGGGTCCTTTGAGAACCGAAAAGTTCAGCTTTGCGGGTGCTTTGGGACCCGAGTTTTTGAGGATTGCGGGTCCTTTGAGAGCCGCAAAGTAAGGAATGCGGGTTATGTTGGACCCGCAAAGTAAGAAATGCGGGTGCTTGAGACACGCAAAGTTTAGGTATGCGGGTCACTTGAGACACGCAAAGTAGAGAAATGCGTATGTAGTTGGACCCGCAAAGTTGAGAAATGCGGGTTATTCAACCTCTGGAATGCGGGTGTTCGACCTGTTCTTCTGAAAATCGTATGAATCTTGTTCCTGAAACGATTTAGCAACACCAAACTCTACCAATATGTCTAGAATCACTTCTAGAACTGAATGTAAGCACTCGATCTCACTAAAACACTCTTTTTCGAAATAAGATCGATGGCACAGTAACTTACCCACTTCGACTGTTTTCACTTAAAATCACCAAATTGGAACTCGATTTAAGCTTAATAATGAAATCAAATAGCAACAACTCGATCTAGCATGTAGTACGATCACAACCTGATCGATTCTAATACCTAAAACATTCAAAATCACAAACTCGATTTTCTTGAAGAACACAGAGACGTTTTTCTTTATAAAACTTGTTTTGATCTTAATCAGGCTCTGATACCAATTGTCGGTCCAACAATACTACTTAACAAGTTCTAAGAAACAACAACACAATAACGATTACCAACCTGTATTGAATATAGAAACGATTACAAGGTTGACCGATTAAGCTTTTGATGTGTTCTCTATGTTTTCTCTCAAATACACCTTTTTGTGTGTGTTTGTGTGTGTGATCTAATTCTGATCTAGAGAGATTGAGAGACACTTAATCTACCAAGTGTGTTGAACACACTAACTAGATAATATCTAGATATTAATTCTAGATATTATTTCTAACAAACTAGAAACTAGCTTAGAAACAAACTAAGTTACCTTTTACAATATTTATAACTTAGATAATTAATCTAAGTAAACTAATATAATAAACAAACAATTACATTAAATTACATTGACATTTATTACACACGACATAGACTATATTATCGAGAGTCGACGTTCCGGCTTTAGCTTCAGATTGCGATCTTTATATTGGATGATCTTGAATCCAATGAGACTGTGGTCTAATAGTTGGCAACCTTCTCTAGTATGTCATACCCTTTATTATATGTCTTGGCGGTAAACGCACCACCTGCTGTCGCATCAAGGACAATTTTAGCAGCGTTGGAAAGTCCATTATAAAATGTTTCCAATTGGATGCAATGGGGGATTCCATGGTGAGGGCATTTCCTAAGAAGTTCTTTAAACCTCTCCATGGTGAGGGCATTTCCTAAAATTCAAAATTTATAATATATATAATAATAAATTTCAATATATTATATTTTCAAAATTTATTTGTATTAATTAATATATTATAGTAGTATAAGTTTGTTTTTATTATATTATTAAATATAAATATTGTAATTGACTATTTTTTTAGATGTTATTTTTAGATATTTATAAGCTAGTTTTTGTTAAACGTAATGTTTTCATTAGCTAGCTAGCTAGCATCTCATTATCTCAACTAGTTTGTCAAACATAACCTAAGTGAATAGAGAGTTTTAAAGTGGGCTCATAACATAAAACAACTACAACGTTATTTAATGGGCCGAAAGTTTAAGGAGGCCTAGATAAGCGTCCGTTAAGCGATTTAGGTTTCACATCACATAGCAAATGGTTGGTTATCTTCTTCTCCTCCCTCTGCCCAAAAATCTAAATACAAGAGTTTGAAGTGACGGCCTTGCCGCTGTCCACCTTGGTTTAGCGTAGTCATCGCCGCTCGATCTTGTCACTCAGTTTTGACATTATCATCTTCTCTTCGTTCATTTATATATAGGTTTTTTTTGGGACAATAGCACAACTAACACTTTTTTTTAAAAAAAATTGACAAAATAGCATACTTTTAGAAAATTTGACAAAATAGCACCCTATTACGCCGGATCCCGACGTAAACTGTTCATGGGCCCCACATCTGACAAACCAATAGAAAAATGACACGTGTCAATAATGTCTCCCCTTTTTCAGACAACCCCTCCTAGTGGGCCCGGCGTAACCCCCCCCCACCCCACCCCCACCCCGCGTAACCCCCCCCCCCCACCCCACCCCACCCCCACCCGGCGTAAAACCCCTTCCCCCCCCTTGAGTTGACATAATATTCCAATCATGATTTGCTGACATCATCCCTAAATGTTTTTTTTATGTTTTGTATTATTTTTTATGTTTTGTATTATTTAAAAAAAATTGTAGTGTATTTTTTTTATTTTTTTGTCTTGTATTAATTATAAAAAAAAACTGAAGTGTATTTTTTTTTATGTTTTGTATTAAATAAAACCCGTTTTTTTATTTTTTGAATTTTGTAAAAAAAAATTTACCTTCCCAAGATATAATATTGGGAAAAGTCCAAAAAAACCCAATGACTTTAGTGTTTGGAGTGATTAAGTTCTTGAACAATTTTTTAGAACAAATAAGTCCTTGGACATTTCAAAACATGTTAACTAAATCATTGGACTTTTGATAACCTGTTGAATACATCCTTATAAGAATGTATTTAACAGGTTTCCAAAAGTCCAAGGATTTATTTAGTGTGTTTTGAAATGTCTAAGGACTTATTTGTTCCAAAAAATTGTCCAAGGACTTAATCACTTCAAACACTAAAGTCCATTGGGTTTTTTTGGACTTTTCCCTATAATATTCCAAGATATATACTGAGTTGACATATTATTATATCTTCCCCCTTCCCAAAAAAAATTTTACCTTCCCAAGATATATACTGAGTTGATAATAATCAGATATATTTTGACCAACTTTAGACCCAATTTTTTTTACTAAATACCCGGTTTTTGCTATTTTATCTTCATTGTGACATAGATACCAATTTATTTAAAAAAATCTTCCTAATTTTTAAACACTGAAAATAAATGTCAGATAAATTTTGACCAAAAAATATTCCTCCCTTTCCAACAAAAAATTACATTCCCAATATATATACTGATTTGACAACACAATGACAATAATCAGATAAATACTGAAAATAAATATCAGATAATCTTCATTGACCAACTATGTATTCTCGATTGAGAAGGTAATTTTTATAATTAAATCAGTATTTATCTGATTATTGTCATTGTGTTGTCAAATCAGTATATATCTTGGGAAGGTAATTTTTTTTTGGGAAGGGAGGAATATTTTTTGGTCAAAATTTATCTGTTATTTATTTTCATTGTTTAAAAATTAGAAAGATTTTTTTAAATAAATTGGTATCTATGTCACAATGAAGATAAAATAGCAAAAACCGGGTATTGAGTAAAAAAAATTGGGACTAAAGTTGGTCAAAATATATCTGATTATTGTCAACTCAGTATATATCTTGGAATATTATATCTTGGAAAGGTAAAAAATTTTTTACAAAATTCAAAAAATAAAAAAACAGGTTTTATTTAATACAAAACATAAAAAAAAAATACACTTCACTTTTTTTTTTTATAATTAATACAAGACAAAAAAATAAAATAAAAATACACTACAATTTTCTTTAAATAATACAAAACATAAAAAATAATACAAAACATAAAAAAACCATTTAGGGCTGATGTCAGCAAATCATGATTGAAATATTATGTCAACTCAAGGGGGGGAGGGGGGTTTTACGTCGGGTGGGGGTGGGGGTGGGGGGGTTTTACGCCGGGTGGGGGGGGGGGGTTACGTTGGGCCCACTAGGAGGGGTTGTCTGAAAAATGGGAGACATTATTGACACATGTCATTTTTCTATTGGTTTGTCAGATGTGGGGTCCATGAACAGTTTACGTCGGGATCCGGCGTAATGGATCCGATGTAATAGGGTGCTATTTTGTCAATTTTTCTAAAAGTATGCTATTTTGTCAATTATTTTTAAAAAAAAGTGTTAGTTGTGCTATTGTCCCAAAAAAAAACCTATATATAAATGAACGAAGAGAAGATGATAATGTCAAAACTGAGTGACAAGATCGAGCGGCGATGACTACGCTAAACCAAGGTGGACAGCGGCAAGGCCGTCACTTCAAACTCTTGTATTTAGATTTTTGGGCAGAGGGAGGAGAAGAAGATAACCAACCCTTTGCTATGTGATGTGAAACCTAAATCGCTTAACGGACGCTTATCTAGGCCTCCTTAAACTTTCGGCCCATTAAATAACGTTGTAGTTGTTTTATGTTATGAGCCCACTTTAAAACTCTCTATTCACTTACTTAGGTTATGTTTGACAAACTAGTTGAGATAATGAGATGCTAGCTAGCTAGCTAATGAAAACATTACGTTTAACAAAAACTAGCTTATAAATATCTAAAAATAGCATCTAAAAAAAATAGTCAATTACAATATTTATATTTAATAATATAATAAAAACAAATTTATACTACTATAATATATTAATTAATACAAATAAATTTTGAAAATATAATATATTGAAATTTATTATTATATATATTATAAATTTTGAATTTTAAACCAAATTTTAAGAAAATCTATATTAACTTATTATTTTAAACTACAAGTGTATTCGCGCAACGCAGCGAGATACATCATGATTTTAATGTTTCATTTTGTTTTTTGTCGATTTACCGTACGATTTTGGATGGTTTTGAGAAACTGATAATGTTTTTTTTTATAAATTTGTTTAATTTAGGCTTAATAATATAATGTTATTTATATAAAAAAATTAAGTATTTTGTTAGAATTCAATGATTATCTTATATATTTTAATGACATCTAGAAAAAATAACCAATTACATATTTAATAATATAGATAAAACAAATTTATAGTAATACAATATATTAATTAATAGTGATACATGGAAAGGTTAACATAAAACGAAGGTCTTGCACATACCAAATTGGTGGGTGTTTGAAGCCTAATATGTATCTTGTGCTTTCATACTTGTAAATTAAGATATTTTTAAAATATTGCATAAAATGATGATACCTTGTGCCTAATAATTTGTATTTAAGAGTTTTTTATTCGTGTTTTAGGCAATGTTTGACAAACTAGCTGATAAGCTAGCTTATGATTGATAAGCTAGCTGGTAGCTGATAAACTAGCTGGTGACTGATAAGCTAGCTGGTAACTGATAAGCTAGCTGATGAAAAAATCACGTTTGACATAAACTAATTTATAATCATTTAAATTACCAAAAAGAACATTAATTGTTTATTTATAATTAAAAGTTAATATATAATAATGAGGGGTATAATTGGAATAATCATAAAAAGCTACTCCAAATAATTTATCAAAAAGTAACTTATAAGCTAGCTTATGGTCATCCAAACAGGTACCTAGAAAATAAGCTAGCTAAAATATATTTATCAATATTAAAAAAAATTATAAAAAAATATGGAAAAAGTAATCAAATAATAATTATAAAAAATAAAAATAATTGACAACTAAAATATATTTATCAATATTAAAAAAATTGATATAACTATCAATAATTCTAAATAATTAAAAATTAATATCAATATATAACTAAAACTAGGTTTGACCTCGTGTATTACACGGGGTAATTTAAAAAATTAAATCATGCCAGAAAACTTATCTTACAGATATGAATGATCATCGAAAGTACGATGCTACTTTTTCAAACTTTTTTCCTTCAAAGTTGTTTTTTTTTCAGTTGGTTACAAAATGTCCTTGTTTTAGGCAGTTTTCACAAAGAATGTTTTGCAAAAAATTAATAAAAAACTTGAATAAATATTAAGAAATTATAAAACAAAATTTATAATATAACGTAAATTAAATTATGGAAAAGTACATTGTTAAAATTGATATGAAATTTGCAAAAAGAAAATCACGACAATTTAGTGATTATTTGTATAAAATCCCACACTAATTTTAACAAATCTCATACTAATCACGACACATTAATTCGTATATATTTATGATATATGATATTTAATAATATAATTAAATCCAAAAGTATTCAATATTAGATTCATTTCGAATGTATTGACGAAACGATTACAATGTCATAATTTGTAAAAAATAAATATGTTTTTTAATACATTTTAGTTCATATACATTATTTATGTTTATATGATAAGAGCTAAGATGAAAAATAAAAAAGTAAGAGATTAAAAGTAAACTACATACCTAATTATAAGGGTAGTAAATGTAAGGTATAAGTTTTAAAAAATGAATTAAGAAAATATTTACAGGAGGAATGAATGTGGATGTGTTAAATGAACTTATAATGTAAAATGCGTGCAGATACCAATGTTTTAAAACCCGGGTCGACCCGGCCGGTTCAACCGGTTGAACCGGGAACTGGTCGAGAGACCAGGTCAACTATCACCGGGTTTTTGGGGATTTATGGACCGGATCGAACCGCCGGGTTTTTGAGAGAACCGGTATGATTGAACCGGTAAAAACCCGGGTTGACCCGGTTAAAAAAATCAATTTTTTATATTTGTGTTTTTTATGTTTTTGGATTGATGTAAAACTTGTTGTTATGTGTTTTTTTTAATGTTTTTAGATTGATGTAAACTTTTTTTTATGTGTATTTTTAATGTTTTAACTTGTGGACATCAAATTCTTGGTTTTATATATACATACATATATATATATATATATATATATATATATGCAAGAAATTGAAAAATACATAAAATTTCTTGAAACCGGGTCAACCACCCGGTTGGACCGGTTGAACCGTGACTCGGTCACCACACCGGGTCAACTAAAAAACCGGTTTTTAAAACATTGGCAGATACATGTTTAGGCGGAAAAATGAAAAAATGGCTCACTAGAAGGCGACACGTGTTATTCTAGTTACTTATTTATTATATGTATAGATTTATGTTATAATTTGTAGAATGTTTATTAATTAATAATAATAAATTTTAATAATTAATATTGATTTATAATTAATAGTTAATATATAATAACAATAATGAATATTAACGAGGGCATAATTGGAATAATCATAAATAACTTCTCATAAGCTACTCCAAGAATCCAAGTAGCTTATCAAAATGATCATCCAAAAATGTACCTAGAAAATAAGGTAGCTAACTTATTTTTGCTAAACAATGTCATTAGTTTTTTCACATCGCTAATAAAGTAATAAACTATTTTGAGTGTTTGGGTAGGAAAAAAGAAAAGGGCTTATAGTTTTTCCACATCGCTAATAAAGAGTTTTTGATAAGTTAAACAATTATGACTTATCAACTTATTTGAAACAACTTATTGTTAAAGGAAAAACGAAACATAATAACAACATAATAGAGAGACATTGAAATCTGTAATTCTTATTAATCATAAACACTTTAAATAGGGAGAAATTTACAAAGAAAAGGAAACATTCATTATGGTAACTTCTAATACTAGGAAAATATTACATCAATCATTTCCTTTTGATGATGGCACATAATCCTACAACACTCCCCCTTGTGCCGAGTCAAAGGAGTAATGGTGCACAATTGTTTCCTCGTTAATAAAAACCGAGTGGGATAAAAAAATAGGACGAAGGAAAGAGTACAACGCACCCGTTTCTTTGCAATATATAGACTTTTCCTTCAGTCTAGTTTTATCTTAGATTCATACATTAATCATGAGAGTTAGGAAAGCATGATGGTATATAAACAGTTGTCTCACTAAAACCTTACAGCAAGGAACAAAACCCAATGGGAAAAATAAAACCTTGGTTGAAGGAAAGAGCACAACATACCATCAAATATAGTAGACTCCCCCTTTTGTCTATTACTCCCCCTGATTCGTGCATTGCTCTCTACATGTTTCCCAATATATGATTTTAGGTAATGATTTGGTAAAATGTTTCATATTCTCTTGACATCTTACTTAATTCATTTGAATCTCGATGAGAGTTTTCTTATTGCTAATTATATAAGACTTAAGCAGAATATTTGATGAATCTTATGTTCATTTCTTCGATACATGATGCATTATTTCCATATATGCAAGTAGGATACTGGTTCAACCTAGAATTACTGGCTCCTCTAATATATGCAATGATAGTCCTTAATCATATACATTATTTAATTATCATGGGGAGTAATATTATTGGATTAGTTCAAGGGGTAGTTACAAATGATTGCTTACAAACAATCGGCGTGTTCCTTGTGGTAATTCTTTATCCAGTTTGGGAACAATCTTTGTATGGGTCAGACAAATACCTAATATCAGCAAAGACATACCAAGACATTGTTTGGTGTTTTTCTATAAGAGCTAGTACTTTTGCTACTTACAATATAAGTAGGTATTGAAGTTTCATTATCAATCCCATTTTTCTTTCTATAGGGAAAGTATAAGTCTATGTCAATGGTTTCAAAAGATTAATTTGATATCATTCCAATGACGTTGCGTTGGCGCTGAGTTAAATCTAGCTAACAAATTCACTGAAAAATACAATATACGATTGATTGTTCCAGATTCTAGTTTCTATATTATAACAATCAAACAAACAAGATTAACAACAACAATTACCTGTTTGATTACTTGAATTCTCAAGAATTACACTTTCTCTCTCTAAAAGTCTTTCTCTCTCTAAAACCGAATTCTCTCAAATCTGATATTACAATTCTCTCAATTTCCATCTTCCAACTACTAAAAATACAAATAGAAAAACTATTTATACTACCACCTAATACTAAGGAAACTAAAATACAAAGACTACTAAGTTTGACTTATTACAAATAGACTTTGACTTTTAATGAGATTTTGACTTTAGCAGCTTTGACTTTCTCAACTTTGACCTTCAGTATTCTTGATCTTATATCCAACAGATTTATGCACTAACAATCTCCCCCTTTGGATTCAAGATCATTGTTGAAAGATCTAGCAATTCAGTCTTCACATTAAGCTCTGTCAAAGCAAACTCCCTTTTTCATTGATAGTCTTCTTTCCAAAACTATCTTCAAACAATTAACAATCTTCCCAAATCTTTCACATGGAACGCTTTTAGACTTGTGAAAAGAAATTATCTTCAGAATCAGCTCGAATTGCTTTAGCAAATAATCTTCAAAGAAAATTTCCACAAATCTTCAGAAATTCTTTGATCATCTTCAAATCTTTACTTTGAATCTTTTGTCTTGGCTATTTGAGAAAATCATCTCCCCCAAACTTGAAAATCTTTAACATTTCTTCATACCATCTCCAAACTTTAACATTTCTTCATACCATCTCCCCCTTTTTGATGATTTGAGCATCAATATCATCAAAACTTTTCTTCCAAGAAATGTCTTTGACCAATCTGATCTGTGAAGAGCCTCTGATTCTGTGATCCATAACAAGATATTCATCTAGATCTTTTCAAATCCAGACAAAAATAAGAACAGGTAACTCCTGAATCAACAGATGAATCAGTTAAAATGCCTGTCAGTAACACAAAGTCACTGTGTGTAACGAATACACAATATAAAGGAGCTTTTGTGATGTTCACTCCCTCAGGTCTTCCATCCAATCATCGAAATACCACAAAGGCAATTTCTATGAATGTTATGACAAAGAAACAAATTCTTTGTGTGCTCGTGCAAGTGTAGAAAGAATTAAGCACGATGATTGCTTTTCAATAAGGCTCAACATTGTGTAAACCACTGAGACAACAGTAGATAAACACAGACTCTATGTGCATGATTGAAATGCGAAGGTGGGGCAGACTTCCTTTTCAATATCCAAATTTTCCAAATGAAAATCAGATAGATTATGTCCTGCGTCCCCTTGAAAATATGAAACATTTTCTTTTTAAGAAGAAAATGAGTGGTTGGTGGGGTATTAAGCAAGAGTTGGCATGGGCTATTTGCTTATTTCAATAACATTCACCAAAGAATTGTGAAATGCTAGTAATGTGGCTGCCCGGATCAGAAAGTAGTTGGTGCAGAGTTTGATATTCTTTTACTCTGATCTCACACCCTCTTTCTTTTTAATCTTTAAGCTCACAACTAACCAAACTCTCTTTTCCATTTTACCTCATCACACCCACACTCATTTCTTTTAGACTCCTCACACTCAATCACTAAAGGATTAACTTCTTGGGTAGGAAACACTGGTTAACGTGAATCCATAGAAGTTTAGTTAATTCCTAGCACAAAGAACCCATATTTCCTATAAAGCATGAGTTGCTCAAATGATTTAACTTTAACAGTTAAAGCGTATATACAAATATCAGATGAATGTATGCTCAAAAAGTAATCATGAAGATATGAACATTTTTAAACATTGAAGTATTTTCAAACAAGTATATTGAATGAATAAACATGAGTGCAAGAAACTTGTTTGAAAATCTGACATTGTATAAAATGATCAGAAATGAATGATATAAGAATTAAGGCTTATGGTCAAGAATAATGGATATTTGTCTATATGAAACAATATACAGACATTCTTGAATGAAACGCTTTGAAATGAAATATCGCTCAAAATTCTTTGAAATACAAACGGGGTGTCTTACCATCGAAGAAAAATAGTTTCAATTTAGAGACGTGGTAAAAACATTTTGAAGAAAAATTCAAACCAGTGTGTATGAATACTTGAAAGTATATAGAAAAGACAATACGCAAGTATTTATCTTTGGAAACACACGGTTTATTTATCAATGAAGCACAAAAATAAAATGAAAACATTTAAAAATCACACTTCCAAATTATAAAATCTGTTTAAGAATTGGGAAGTGGTTTGAACATTTAAGAACATGTTTTCTATACCTGAAAGTTGTCCTTCTTTCAGATATATGTGAGATTAAGATAAGAAATTTACCTTGTCGCTCAATCTTAAATCTCAGAAAGTCAGCTGTAGTCATGTAGATATGATCGTGTCAGCTTCTCTCATCCTGTAAGTCTCAAAGTCTAGTCAAAAATTTATTCACAAAATTTATTCGAAAAATAAACGACGGAAAACAGTAAAACAATTATAGAACGAGTTCTGATCAGAAGTAATCAGAAATCATTGTCTTACTCCTTGTTACTTATAAGCTCCCCCTAAAATCATGCATTGCAAAAATTTTGTCAATTAAGCAAAATGCAGAAATTAGTTTTGCTCCCCCTCAAATGAATGTAGATCATCTAACAATCTTCTCATACTCCCCCTGAGATCATGAGCAAACCATTAAAGTGCAGGTATCCTTCAGATATAAAAAATAAAGAAAATGATGAAAAATAACAATACGTAACTTTAGTAGGTAATAACTGATTATGTCTTCAGATTTAACATACCAAGCTTAGAAACAAGAAAATTAAATCTCTTCTCATCTAAGGGTTTGGTAAATAAATCTGCAAGTTGATAATCTGTTTTTACAAAATAAAGTTCAATTGTTCCTTTTTCAACATTATCTTTGATAAAGTGATACCTTACATCAATGTGTTTAGTTTTGGTGTGTTGGACAGGATTAGCAGATATGGCAATCGCACTCTTCGAGTCACAGTAGATTGGAATTTTGTCAAATTTGAATCCATAGTCTCGTAGCTGTGTTCGCATCCACAAGACTTGAGAGCAGCAACTGGCAGCAGCTACATACTCTGCTTCAGCAGTCGATGTGGAAACGCATAACTGTTTCTTTGAAGCCCAGCTAACAAGCTTGTCTCCAAGAAATTGAACGTGACCAGAAGTACTCTTTATATCCAACATGCAACCTGCATTATCTGCATCTGAATATGCAGTCAGTTGAAACCCTGTATCCTTAGGATACCACAGACCAAGATCTGCAGTCCCCTTCAGATATCTAAAAATCCGTTTGACAGCAGCCAAATGGGATTCTTTGGGATCAGCTTGATATCTAGAACATAGACATGTTGAAAACATAATATCTGGTCTACTGGAAGTAAGATACATCAACGATCCTATCATACCTTTGTACGTTCTAACATCTACACTTTTACCCGAAGGATCAGTGTGGATTTTTGTACCAGGTGCCATTGGGATTCCAATTGGTTTAGAATTTTCCATTTTGTACTTCCGAAGAATGTCCAAAATGTACTTAGACTGATTGATGAAAATCCCCGTAGAAAGTTGTTTAACTTGTAATCCGAGAAAGAAATTCATCTCTCCCATCATACTCATTTGAAAACGTGACACCATGAGGTTTGAAAAGTGTTTGCAATATTTTGGATTAGTAGAACCAAATATTATATCATCAACATAAATCTGAATAAGAATAATATCAGCTTTTTCCTTCTTTATGAATAAAGTGGTATCGATCTTACCTTTAGAGAAACCAGACTTGACCAAGAATTTGGATAATACATTGTACCAGGCTCGAGGGGCTTGCTTTAATCCATAAAGGGCTTTGTCCAAGATGTAGACATGATCTGGCTTGTCTTGATTGACGAACCCTTCAGGTTGAGACACGTACACTTCCTCTTTAAGAATGCCATTCAGAAAGGCTGTTTTCACATCCATCTGAAATACTGTGAAGTTCTTATGAGCAGCGTAAGCGAGAAACATTCTGATTGCCTCTATACGCGCTACTGGAGCATACGTCTCGTCATAATCAATGCCTTCCTCTTGCCGGTAACCTTTGGCAACAAGTCTAGCTTTGTTTCTGATGACGACACCATCTTCATCCTTTTTATTCTTGAATACCCACTTAGTGCCGATCACGGTTTTGTTTTCTGGTTTAGGAACCAGTCTCCAAACATTTAGGGCTTCAAACTGATTGATCTCTTATTGCATTGCAGATACCCAGTCCGAATCAGCAAGAGCCTCGGATACTCGTGTTGGCTCAATCTTGCTTAGGAACGAGTCATGCATACACTGATTAATAGTCGCTGACCTTGTCTGAACAGGCTTGTCAAAATCTCCAATTACTTGATGTAATGGATGGTCCTTGGTCCAACGATGCTCATGTGGGAGTGGAATAGATGAATTCTGAACATGATCATCATCTTGAAATCCACTTTCAAAATCTTCAGTTTGAATTACAGGAGGGGGGTTGTCAGTTGAAGTTTCAGATGCAGAAGTATCAGTTGGGACAGCAGATTCTGACTGTTGAGTAGACAAAGTAGTACACCCAACTGAAACAATTACTTCTTGCTCAACATTTGTTGAACCATCTTCAACTGTAGGAGTAATAATAGGAATGTGAGTTTCAGACTGAACGGAGGATGCTTGTTCAGTTATGACATCTGAAGTGACTGGATGATTGCAACTTGTGTCTTCAGACCTGTCAGTCACAGCAGATTTAGATACATTTGTTCCAAGAAACTCATCATAAAAGAATTCAAATAACAAATCTAAATCAGTTAAATGTGAAGTAGATGTAGAAGCGTTATCCGAATTTGTCGCTGTAGAAACAGGTTCTGGACTGATCTGCCCAGAAGCTAATACACCAGTGATAACGGGTTCTGAACTGTTTTGATCAGAAGCCATTTCTTCATCAAATGTAACATTGACGCTCTCCACAACTGTCTTTGACTTCTTCATGTAAACACGATATGCAGCAGAAGTTGAAGAATAACCGATAAAGATGCCTTCATCCGCTTTAGCACTGAATTTGTTCAGACTCTCTCCTTCATTAAGCACAAAACATTTACACCCAAATATATGAAAGTATTTGATGGTAGGTGTTCTGTTGTTGATCAGCTCATATGGAGTCTTTTGAAATCGGCGGTGTATCATGGAACGATTCTGCGTATGGCATGCAGTCGACACAGCTTCCGCCTACAAGAATAGAGGTAGATTTGATTGACTAAGCATAGTCCGAGCGGCCTCGACTAGCGTTCGATTACGTCTTTCTACTACTCCATTTTGTTGAGGCATTCTAGCAGCAGAATACTGATGTGAAATCCCAACTGATTCGAGATATTCATCAACAATCTTGTTCTTGAATTCTGTGCCATTGTCAGTTCGAAGGAACTTGACTTGTCGCTGTAGTTTCACCTGGGTCATCTTTAAGAATGAAATGAGAACTTCCGGTGTCTCATCTTTTGATTGAAGAAATTTGACCCACGTGTATCTTGAGTAATCGTCCACAATGACCAACACGTATTTCTTACCACCCAAACTCTGAGTTCTCATTAGACCACATAAATCCATGTGTATCAGTTCTAACGGAGAACTAGTGCTTGGTTCAGGCTTCGGTTTGTGAGCGGCTCTCTTCATCTTACCCTTCTCACAAGCTGCGCATAAGTGTTCTTTTTCGTATTTCAGCTCAGGAAGTCCCTTTACCAACTTTCCACGAACCAGCTTGTTGATGTAACGAAAGTTCAAGTGAGATAACCGTCTATGCCAGAGCCAACTTTGTTGCTGTGAAGCTTTTGTCATCAAGCATACCTGATTGTCAATCTGAACTTTGGACAAGTTGATGGTGTAGAGGTTTGTCTTTCGATGTCCACCCAAGAGTTCTGTTCCGTCTTCAGTACGAACCGAGCAACTCTTAGACTTGAAGTTTACCTCTAACCCTTTATCGCAGAATTGACCTATGCTGAATAAGTTGTGCCCCAAGCCTTCGACATAGCTCACTTTACTGATCGTTATCTTATCTTGAATGATGTCACCATATCCTAAGATAGGTGAAAGCTGATCGTTTCCAAATCTGACATTGCCACTGAATTTCTCTGTATAGTTAGACAATAAAGCTTTTTGCCCACTCATATGCTTGGAACATCCACTGTCCAAGTACCACATATGCCGGGTCTGCAAGAGAAATCAGGCAATAATAGATTTAGGTACCCATTGAAAAACGGGTCCTAACATTTTAACACAAGATTTTGGTATCCACTTGAAAATGGACCCTCTGCTCTTTTGAAAACCTTTAAAAACATTTGATCTAGAAGAACATACATGATAAGATCCATACCAATCAGAAGAATCATGAGAATAAGTAAAGTCAGTTTTCCGATAATCATTATGAAATTTAGTAGTAATAGGAGATAATTGAATCAACTGCTTTATTGAGTAACGCTTGTAAGAAGTTACAAGGTTTTGTTTATGAGAAGCACATTGATCAACTATATCAGAATCACTACTATCAGTTTTAGTACAAGAATTATCAGTAACTGATTCCACTATCTCATCATCCCTCCTTTTTGGTCTCCATTCTGATTGAGCTTTCGACTTTTTCTTCTTTAAATCTGAAACATAAGATATAAATTTATTAGGAA
Organism: Arctium minus; assembly: GCA_954870635.1. Lineage (NCBI taxonomy): Eukaryota > Viridiplantae > Streptophyta > Magnoliopsida > Asterales > Asteraceae > Arctium > Arctium minus. The sequence continues at coordinate 153,895,571 of OX941081.1, forward strand.
AAGCAGATTTCCTAGATTGAGTTTTCTGATGTATACCAGTGTATTTCTGTTTCTGTAATCGCTGTTTCTTATGTTTCTTACCATGAGCATAATAATCAGCAGTTACAGAAACTGAATCACCAACCTTAGTTGATGTTTCACCAATATGAACAACACTTGATAACACTTTGTCATTTTTAAGACAAGTAGAATGATCAGGAAGTTTAGAATGAATGTCAAACATATCGGATTCTTCCATGCTCCCATCATCAGAATTAAAAGAATCATTTGCAGACTCAAATAAGTCATCAGAATTATCAGATGAAGATTGAGAAGCCTTAGAAACTGTAGAACACTTTGTATATTTAGATTGAAAAACAGTGTTCTTTAGAACTGTAGAAAACACAATTTGTTGTATATCACCCAAAAGTTTTTCATCAGATAAAACATTTTCAAGCTCGACTATTTTGCTTTCAAGAATAGATGTAAGAACATAAACCTTTGCAATTGCAGGTTTTGCCTTCATCTCTGAAGCGGAATAACTAACAAAATAGTCATTTGAAAGAACTTTTGGTGTTTCTGAAAGATAACTATCATTTAATTTTACATAGTTAAATGGTAGTTGCATTTTCCTTTTATTCTTTCTATTTTTCAGTTTCTTTGGCCTCATCTTCGTCTGACAATTTGGTAACAAATTTGGGTTTTAAATGAGTATGTTTACCAGCACAAGCAAGAAAATCATAGTTATAAAGTGCCGACTGTTTTCTGATGGCTTTCTTAAGATAATGGGGGTTATTAAAACCAAGTCCCTATCTCTACTTAACATCAGCTTCTTCATCAGGGGCATTAAGAAAAATGGTTTGATCTGTTTGACCTCTTTTATAAAGTTTAACTTCCAGATCATTTACCTTCTTTTTCAAATTCTTGTTTTCAACCTGCAATTTATAAACAGTTAGTGCAGATTCATTCTTTTCAAACTCATATTTAGATACTTTATCTTCAAACTCAGAAATCTTCTTTTCAAAATCATCTACTTTAGATTTAGAATCATAATCAGATTTGCGTAAAGAATCAATCAGATCTTTGTTTGAAACAATAGACGTATTAAGCTCAAAGATCTTTTTGTTCTTTTTAGCAATCCTTTCCTTTTCTTTTTTCAGATTATTTTGTAAATTTTGAAGCTCAACCACCATGGTTTCCAACTTGGTAATGAAATCTTTTGGAGTTAAGTTTAATACCTCATTAACTGCCTCATCATCCTTTTCTTCTTTGCCCATGAGACAGATATGAGCATTCTCTTCCTTTTCATCTTCTTCTCCTTCTGAGTGATCCAAACAAAACTCATCCTCGGCCATTAAAGCAATACCATCTTCTTGTTGTCTTGCCAAAAGCAACTTGTTTTGATAATACTGAGAGTTGCGTACTTTTGGCTTCCGACAATCTTTGGCATAATGACCCAACTTGCCGCAGTTATAGCATTTGATAGAATCTGTTGAAGGCTTCTCTACGGCTGTGTAATCATTCATAAACTTCTTCTTCTCATCCGGTTTCTTCTCACCATACCTATTTTCATCAAATCTTTTGCCTTCCACCCTCTCTCGGTGCTCGTCGTTCTTTGAACTTGATGACGAATAGCGTTGAGAAATTGATCCCGGTTTCTTATAAAATTTCTTCTGAAAGGCACGGGTCAGCAATATCATGGCTTGTTTCAGACTTTCGCCATCATCACTATCTGTTACAGAACCAAACTCTGAACTTGAACTTACTTTCTTTTTCTTCTTCTTCTCAACCTTGTCTTTCTTTTCCTTCTTCTTTTCACCAACAACCAAAGCTATATGATTAGGAACGTGTACTGCCTTCTTCTTCTCAGCTCTTTTCTCTTCAACCTCTTCTTCATTCTGTTTCAGGGTCTCATAAACTTCATGAAGAGGGATTTCATTCAAATCTTTCATTTGCTTCATCCTTCTTGTGTGCTTTTTCCATTCAGGACGAAGGATGCTCAAAAATTTCACATTGTTTTCCAACTGCTTCTTCTTGACTTTGTTCTTAGTCAGCTCATTTAGAAGCAATGTAAATCTTTCATAAGTGTCTTCAAGACTCTCATTCTCCTTAGCCTTGAATTCCTCATAGTTATTGATGCAGTTGGCCACCTTTATCTGATTCCCTATTTTTGATCCCATCATCATCTTTTCCAATTGATTCCACATCTGTTTAGCATCATGTTTGAAGCTATCAATTTTGATGTAGATGTCATTTGGAATTCTTTGGAGTAAAAGAGATCTTGCTTGCTTGTCAGCTTTAAATCTACTCTTCTGTTCTTCTGAATACTGAGAATAATCAACTTTAACTTGTTTTGTCTTTTCTTCCTTTTCTATATCCCCATGTCCACTATCAGAAGAATCATCAGCATCATCATCTGGTACATTGACAGTGACTGGTTTCATTGGACCTTCAGTAATAGACAGAAGTATATTTTCTCCATTTGAGTGCCGGTCCACGAAATCCAAAAATCTATCCTTCCATTGTTCATATTCACCCTTGAATAAAACTGGAGGCTTGACATCTGTTCCGATTGAGAGTGCATCTTTGGAAGTCATCTTCTTTAAATCCTGTTTGAAAAATATATCAATAAGAAACTAGAATTGATCGTTAGTCCAAAGTATGAAATTACAAGAAAAAAAATTTTGAATTTTTTTTTTGACTAAGTATCAGAACTCGCAAGTCACTATTGAACTCGCAAGCTCTAAAACTCGCAGACTGAATAACTCGCAGACTGATTCTTGCGCGTTCTATAAATTCTCAATCAAACTCGCAAGCAAACTCGCAGAAATTTGCGTGTTTTGAAAAACTCACAAGCAAATACGCAGATCAAACTCACAGACGATTAAACTCGCAAATTGAATAAACTCGCAAGCGCCTGAACTCGCTAACCACTGTTCACCCTAGAACTCGCTAACTGTGATGTGCGCGTTTCCCAAACTCGCAGATCGAAGCTTGCGCGTTTGAACTAAACTCGCTAGCCACTCTTGCGCGTTTCAACACTTAGAATTATTTCCTTAATTTTCAAACTCGCAGGTCGATGAACTCGCTGACCACTGTTTCTCCTCAAACTCGCAGGCCAAAGAACTCGCAAAACACTATTCCACCCAAAACTCGCTGGCTTTGATTAGCGAGTTTGTAGAACTCGCAGATCACTACGTGCGCGTTCTGGTCCTTAGAAATTTTTCTCACTTTTCCAAACTCGCAGAATCCAACTAGCGTGTTTCTAGAACTCGCTAGTCGTTGCTTGCGCGTTTTGACCAAAAACTTTCCTTCGACTTGCGCGTTCTTGCGGATGAACCTTGCGCGTTCTGGAGATCTAGCGCGTTCTTCAGAAAGTCGACCCAAAAATTGAGTTTTCCATCTGAATTCGATCTAAACTTTGTCCAATTGATCTATAACTTTGAATTGATGCTCGATTACAATGCTAGAACAGATTACAACTCAAGAAACTTACAAACAATCACTTACAATACAAAAAGATCGATGAAACAGTGAGAACGACTCATGAACAAAAACTCAACCAAAATCACAAAAATTGTGAGAATTACAGTGCAATACTGAAATTAAAGTACATAGACTCGATCTATTACACTTTTCGACCACTTCCTAACACAAATCTGCTCCAAAAACACTCTGAAATTCAGAACTTGAATTTTCTTGAATGAACAGTGACGAACAACCCAAAAAAAAAAAATTGATTTTCTTGATTCGATTTCACTTTGGATCTGCTCTGATACCAATTGATTGTTCCAGATTCTAGTTTCTATATTATAACAATCAAACAAACAAGATTAACAACAACAATTACCTGTTTGATTACTTGAATTCTCAAGAATTACACTTTCTCTCTCTAAAAGTCTTTCTCTCTCTAAAACCGAATTCTCTCAAATCTGATATTACAATTCTCTCAATTTCCAACTTCCAACTACTAAAAATACAAATAGAAAAACTATTTATACTACCACCTAATACTAAGGAAACTAAAATACAAAGACTACTAAGTTTGACTTATTACAAATAGACTTTGACTTTTAATGAGATTTTGACTTTAGCAGCTTTGACTTTCTCAACTTTGACCTTCAGTATTCTTGATCTTGTATCCAACAGATTTATGCACTAACAACGGTCAAGTGTATTGTGCTAAGTACAATAATGCGCATATTGTACTTAGATAGGGAATTCCAACTCCCAACATATTTCGTCATCATCCTTTTGACGAAATGGATCTTTCCTTATATCCGACACTTCGACCGATTATGGGAGTGCTAACCGGATGCGCTTTGTCCATATTAAATTGCTTGATTATTTTCTAGACATATGCGATTGATGAATTAATATTTCACAAACTCGGTGTCCTAGCTCAAATATCTAGACAAAACCAAGTTTTCCCAAGATCTTTCCTCTCAAAATCAGATTTCAAGTAGCTTGTGGTTCCTCTTATTTCATCAAGAGTGCCTATTATGTTTATAACATTGACATATAGAGCTACTTTGAAAATTTGGAATTTGTTTTCCGTAATAAATACGCAAGGGAACAGTTCATCGTTCTTATATATCCTTTCCCAATCATGGATTCCATTAATTCTTATATATCCTTTATAGATTAGATTGCTTTAATCTATAAAGTGGGTGTTTCAATTTTATTGCAAACGCATTTCGTGGTTTAGAGTTACTTGATTTTGGTAATGTATTATCATCAAGCACTTTTATATATCTCTAAATCTAGATCCCCGTAGAGATATGTGGTAGCCACATTTATGAGCTGCATTTCCAGTCCTTCGGAAACTACTAGGCTAACAAACTATTCGGATGTCATAACATCCATCATGAGAGAGTAAGTCTCCTCATGGTCAATCCAGGGCGTTGTGATAAAACCTTGCGCCAAAGGAGAGCCTTACATATTAGGACTTCATTATTCTCGTTACGCTTTCTGACAAAGACTCAGTTATGTCCTACGGGCTTTACACTTGGTAGGTTAGCACTACCTTACCAAATACCCGATCCTTTGTCAAAGAATATAATTCTTTCTGGATTGTTTCTTTACATTTAGGCCATTATGCTCTTTGTTGATATTATTCAACTGAGCCTGGTTCGGTGTCGTCGTGCTCGATCATCTTATGAGCCATCGTATATGCGAATAAATCATCAATGATTATATATGATCTGTCCATCGACTCATATGTACTCTCCTAGTTCATTTGAGATTAATATTCATCTATAGAATCAATATTTACTTCGGAGCGTCCTCCAGTGACGATTCATGGACATAATTATAATTAGAGACAATTTCATGAGAGTTTTGTGTATTGATGATAAATGGATGTGCCTAACTATTCTCTTCCTTTATAATAGTATCCATCGAACCAAGTAGCTTCCACCACTTCCATTTGGTAGCTACGACCTCAACCACACCTCCATTATGTGTGATTACAACGCACTTTCCAATGGCGTTGTGCCCTTGTTTGGGGACTTTAACCTTGCCAGTATATTTACAGCTCGTATATGTGATCTTGTCACTTCTAGAATAACATTAAACGTACCAGGTATCGAGTCTGATTCGTTTGACTTCAACTTTACATTATGAAGTTTAGGGATCAACATGAGACAGAGTGGGAATACTCAATGACACTTCCTGTCATTCCTATGGAAAATCCTTTCTCCTATCTCCCCCTAACGACGGAAAGACTGTCTCATTAAAGTGACAACCCGTAAATCTGGCGGTAAAGAGATCACTAGTCAAGGATTCTAATCAGCGGATAAAAGTTTGGAATTCATATCCAACATATATTGAATCGTCTTTAAGGACCCATTTTGATGCGTTGTGGGGGCGCAATTGACAAATATACTACACAACCAAACATGCGTAAATGTAAAATATCAGGCTTATATCCAGTTACCAACTGGTACGCATGAGGTTGGTTAGCTAATAGTGGGTCTAAAAACGAAAAAAAACTGCATATAATAATTACATAACCCCAGGTAGATGTGGGTAAATTGGTGCGCATTACTAATACCCTAGATGTCATCATATTCTTTTGATAACAACTTCTATGAGACCATTTTATATATACACACGGGGTATAAGAAATTCTACATTGATCCTCATACATATGCAATTAACATCAAATCCTTATGATGTAAATTCTCCAGCATTCAAAGTCATGTAAACTTGATGAAATAATTAGGGTGGTGAGCCCTTAAACGTATAGCTAGTGCTAGGAGTGCAGTATTTCATGTGGACAATAATACGACATGTGTTCATCGTGTCGAAACCAGAACCATAAAGTTTTAATGGCCCGCATTCTAGATGTTTATGTTCATAAATATCATCTTGTATTCGTTGTAACAATGGAATATTTTTGTATTATGTCCTTAGCTTTAGGATGATCTCATTCCTGTCTTAGCTAAGGATTAAGATATATACAAAAGTTTTAGGTATTTGAGAGGGCATATTATGATGGCAATGTTGTTTCTTATGCTACAGAAGTCAACAGTTGCAATTTGCCTCGTTTTGCCTATCACTCGAAAGAGAATGTGTCGATGTGTATTTTGCAATACACGGATCACTATGTCATAACCATGGTGTCCCACATGGTCATGTCGAAACATATATGTGTCATTTCCCTAAAGTTTTTTTATTGACAAAAATGTTTCGATGACCCAATAATCTACTAGTTTGACACATTAGTTCCATGATATATGTTTCCTTTCATATTCATTGGAATTTATGTATATATGCTGATTTCCATTTTATACGAATATCTTTACAAGGTTCATATTAATCTTGTATCAATAAAAAAATGACAGTTCATCGTCTAAGTATTTGGTTGGAGGAAAATTATTAATTCAATGAATAATAATATATTTCTTGTATGAGATGTCATAAAAACAATCAAGTTCACCTCGATACATTCCTACACGGAACGAAGGACATTGAGAGTTTTATTTTGTTTTTGATGTAATCCTTTACATCTATAATGGTTACATATTCGATTTTACTTAAGCAAAAGAAACTAATTAAAATACTATAAAGTAAATTTCAAAAAAAATCTATGCTTTATCATTCTTATGATATAGATCATTTTTAATTTGTTTTCTTTTCGACAAGAGCACTATTTAATGCATTTCTTATTTGATTGTCCATTATCACTTGGGGCAGTAGTTGTATTTATACTCCAGATGTTGAAAAATCATTCCCGACTCTTACCAAGACCCTAACCCGTTCTAGGGTTTGATAGGCGGGTTTACACCCCCCTAATCTAACCGCAAGTGTACGGGTCGAATCAAGTAATATATACTTAGAAGTACGAGTATCGAACCAAGGGAACTAGGAACTGAGTATCACAATGACTATATTCACTATTAACTGAACTGTCCAAAAGGTTTAATTTTTAGGAATAATTAACTAAATACTAATAAAAATAAATAAAATAAACACACTATTCAAATAACGACTTTGGAAACTTTTATGGAGACAAATAGTTGAGGGATGGAAATCCTATGGTTTTCACTAATGAACAATATTCTTGAAAGCAATTATCAGTTAAACCCTTTAATGAAAATCTAATCTGTAAAATCACCGTTGTTCTTTCTCAAGCAACAACGGATTTTATTTTGAAAGCACCAGTCTTATCTCTCGATCTTAACATATGAATTCAAAACACATTAAGTTCCAGATTATTATAATACTAAGGTTTAGTTGGTATATCTCTATCCAATTTCTCACCTTAGGCATATAATTCTAGTTCTTGTTAACAATTAATTCTCTCGAACTTAATTTATAACGAACAAATCAGATGAAAGTTGATCAAACTCACAAAAGCATTAAAACCCAAATCATATGCTTCATTAGTTAAGAAAAACTGATAAAAACTCCCAATCACATGTTCACAAGCTTAAACCATAATCAAACCAACCCCCAACATCTAAAGATTAGTTCATGTTGGGGGTATTAAACAAGAAAATACTAGAAGAATTCATAGATCTAAGAAAAGTTCTCTCAAACATCAAAGATTGAAAAACTCCCTTTTGAATGTGTAATACCGACGAAGAATTGGAAGAATTCGTGTAAGAATCATGACCAAAGATGTTTCCAAGCTTCAATCTTGTGTTCTCCTCTTACAAAAATCGCCCCAAGTATGTCTCCTTGCTTCCTCCCGTTGCCAAGTTGATAATGATATGATAAGTCACAAGAAACCCTAAGAGATAATCATAAAAAAAACGTCCAGCACCTTCTCGTGGGTTGTTCCGTAGGTTAGCTTCAGTAACTCACGGCAAAAGGTACCCTAAATTTCATTCTTGTAGGTTGCTCCGTGGGTTAGCTTCAGCAACCCACATCAAAAGGTACTTCATCCACTGATTTTGGCTTTTATTTGGGCTTGAAAAATCCTTTTTAATTCCACTCTTTCACCGGCCAATTCTCGGGTTTGGACTTGACGAACATTATGCTCGATTATCGTTCGGAAAAGTACTTTTCACCTTCATTCTTGGCTATCTCATAACATGATGCATAATCCTGAAACACTTGATTTAAATTATAAAACTCCGCTAATTTCACTTGGAATTAAGCACTTTTACCCGGTTAATGATATGAAAATAACACCATAAATTGGTGTTATCAACAACCCCAAACCGAGCGTTGCTTGCCCCCAAGCAAATTAGCGTCAATAAAAACACAAACTTAAACCAAGCATGCAATTATAAACGAACCGGACCACGGGTATATCTATCGGGTAGCAATCATGGGTGTCAAACAATAAAAATATAAGTGGATGAAACAACCGGTATTCATTATTCAACAAAGGTATTAGAGTCATGAACATTGAAAATCGAACTAAGAACAGTGACACCATACCTAATCACAACCAAGTCCTCACACTTTCGGGGAGGATTTCGCCTCGACCCTACCTCACGGGATACTCTCTTTACGCTCGAACCCTAGGTTAACACACGTGTTGTTCATGACTTTGGAGTTTATGTACAAAAATTCACAAGATATTAGCATGAACAACTAGACAAGAAAAACGCACAAATGTCCAAAGAAGTGATCTCAGAAGGAATCAAGTAACAAGACTAGGACTATTAGTGCTATTCCGTCTATCCTCCTACACTTTCCAAAAGATCATCCAGGTCTTTGTAAAGGTTGTAATGGGGCTAGGCTTATGGCTAGGAAACGAAGGTAAACGGATCAAAATCCTCAATGTGGCATTGAATGAACAACTAGTTTCAATCCATTCTTCCCGGTGAGTTTCCTTCTTTTCACTTTAAATCCCACTTTGTTCCTTTACATTGGTGTTTCTTTTCACACCCTTTTCTCTTTTTCTTTTTCTTTCTTTCTTTTTTTTTCTTTTTTTTTCATAGCCTTTATTATTGCAGCTGCTGATTTTTTTTTTTTGCAGCTGTTAGACCCATTTTGGTCTTTTCGCTCTTTCTAGAACTGGCTTCAGTATCACTTTTTCTTTTTCCTACCCCTTTCCGTTGTTCCCTACCAGTTGTTCATTCATGACACACGTTCGGATGCGGGTAGGCTGACAATCAGGCTGGGGTTAGATAAATGGGTTACAAATGAATTTAATCGTTGTATGGCTGCAAAAGGGCTTAGGTGCACACAATAGAAAGGTAAGCAAGATAAAAGAATTACAAATTTACTTAACACGCAATGCCTGGAATCACCTCTTAAGGTCCGTAATTCAGATACGACAGAAGTTGGCACTTAATATCCTTATGGCTGTCTTTGTTACCTAATGCAATATTATAGTGAGATCTAACTATAATCACGACAAGGAATCTGAAAGGTGTATAAGATAAAAGTGTATAATTCTCTCGCAATAAATTGTACGTTATTGGGTTCAAATTTCTCTCGGGTGGTCTCCACTAATGTCCCCTACTCATGCAATTTCCTGATTATTTTTAGGACTATATCTCCGCTCCTAGATTCTCAGAACAATGTAAAGTTATCTAAATGCCTAGGTGCTTTATGAATTCCGGTGTTCACTATCCTAAGAAAATAAAATTTATGATATGCTTGACAACTTGTGATAATTACGCAATTAACGTGCAATACCATAGAATACCCGATAGTATACCCGGTCTACAACCCCAAACCTTACCGGCACATTGTCCCCAATGTGGAAGCTTGGTTTGAGTTTAAGATGATAGAAAATTTATGCACTATATAAGAGATAGTAGAAGCCTTACTCGTGTTCGTGCTAGGTGATGTGAATAGTATGTCTACATGATTACAGTTATCCGAATTCAAAATAATAGACGATACAAGTACCAAATTCACAACAATAATGAAGTCAAGAATGGGCATCAAGTAGGACGGCGATATGGCCGGCGGTAGTTCGAACTTCTACTATTTCCGCGATGATGTGGTCTAGCTTTACTGCCAACCTGAAGAAATATGGTGGCGTGGTGTGATATGGAGTCGAGTTCTCGCCATATCCTGAAATTCAATGGAAGTATTAGTACATAGTGAGAATAAATGGTCACCCCAAACCTAGACCGTGGTCTAGGTTTGCTCTTGGTAAAGATTGAAAATGGGATCAAAGATTGACGACCCCAAACCTATGTTGGGACATAGGTTTGAATGATGTACAACCCTCGACTTTGAAAGCGTATATGAGTTGGGTGACCAAGTGTGTGTGTGATTGGGAGGGATGCGAGGAACCCCAAACCTATGTTGGGACATAGGTTTGTTTTGTGTACAGGAAAGCTCATGCTCACAACCAAAATGCATACATGTAAAAGTTAGAGCAAGAAGATGATGGGGAAAAAAATAAAACATGACATTATTCATATCCCCCAAATTGTGACTTAGTTGTGACATGAAGTGTGAGGTGGACATAGAGGTGATGGTAGGGTGATTCCAACGCAATTAGCACATAGACACCACACAAGCCTATTGAATGGACAAAATTATCACGGAAGTACAAGGCGCAACAGCATATTCACAACTATGCTCAAATAAATAACTTGATTGAGCATCCACCCCAATTCACATAAACCACTTTTGGCATGAATGTAAGCTGAAGAGACACGCATAAGCATGATGGCCATGGTGGAATGAACACACATAATTGCCAAAAGATCAACATCTAGCAATTTCCTTATAATTAGCTTTAAAAACAAAACCCTAGTTTTGAGAAAAGCTCACAACTAACAAGAACTAAGATAGTACCATAGATTAATCGATCGAACTAGCAAGAGGGAACACATGCATTATCACCCATTCAAGGAATCCATATTAGCAACCAAAATAAACCCTAGAGCAAAACCCACAAAGTCTTAACAAAAACTCCCAAAATTGGGGCAATCCCAAAATAAAAGTTTGTGGAGTGAAGGGTAGACTCAAACACTTTGAACTTTAAAGTATGCCATAAAGAGGAAGTTCAAAGAAGAAAACATCAAGGGGTTGAGCAAAACCTAATTTCACCATTAAAAATAGTAATGGGAAAGCATAAACAAGAATAAATCAAGTTAGGAGGCATACCTTGGATTGAGAATTGAATGATTGTAGTTGCGATTGAGAGTGAACCAAGAGATTGAGAGAACACTAGGTTTTTGTGCCTTGAAATCGATTAGAGAGGGAGAGGGAGAGAGGTGCCGAGTGAGAGGATTTGTGGGAAAAAAAATCAATCGGGTAATTTTTTTTTTGGGCCCAAAAAATTAGGGTGGGTTAGGCTGTGGGTTGGAGGTGGTAACTCACGGAATAAGGGACGGGGAGGGCTGTGGGTGTTTTGGTCGATGAGAGGGAGTAGGAGGAAAGGTCTCGCGTGGGTTAATGCATGGGATGGAGGTGGTAACTCACGGATAAACCTACGTTAGGAGCTGTTGGTTTTTAGTCGAACAAGGGAGAAAGGATGGGGGAGTTCGCGTGGGTTATGGTGTGGGTTGAGTATGGGTAACTCACAGCAAAAGGGACATGAGGGGCTGTTTTTGGGCGCTGGAAATCGAGAGAGAGGGCAGAGGGTAGCGGGGGTTGGGTCGTGGGATGGAAGTGGGTAACTCACGAATAAACCCACGCTAGGGGCTTTTTTTTTTTTTTTTTTTTTTTTTTTTTTTTGTTTTGGTGGAAAATCACCATTTTAATCACTATTTTAAACCCTTTTAAATACCATTTTAAACCCAATTTAAACACCGTTTTAAACCTCTTTTTAAACCAAATTTACCCCCATTTCAAACCCTTTTTAAACACCATTTTAAACCCAATATGAACCTCCTCATTATTATCTCTCAATCCCTTTTCTCGACTTCAAACACATGGTACCAAATGCATTTATCTCAACCGTTTGCTCCTCTCAATTTCCGTCTTTTCTCTCCAACTTTAACCCAAAACCAAAATAACTTACCTTGGCGTGCGGAAACTTCTCCGAATCACGAGAGACCTACAACGAAAAGAAACAAAACTCCTACGAGCATAAATTAAATAAAACCACTAAAAAAAAAAACAACGAAAAATTAAAACGACACACCTAGTGGGTTGCCTCCCACCTAGCGCCTTAGTTAGGGTCGTGACACGACCTTTTGTGGCTCTCAATTTGGCTCGGTATCGCTTGCGGAACTAAAATGCCCACACATATGACTTTTCCTGATTTTCCTCACATCCGTTTTCTCATCATCACCCATTTCTGATCCAATCGATCGCCTTTCCAGTTCAGCTCTATCTTCTACGCTTTTGAGGACGTGGAAGGTTACTTTTTCATTACCAACTCTGAAAGTCATCACACCTTCTTCCATGTCTATCAAAGCCTTGCTTGTGGCTAAGAACGGTCTTCCCAAAATTAATGGCACATCAACATCTTCTTCCACCTCTAAAACTACGAAATCAACTGGAAAGTAAAACTTTCTGACCTTTATCAACACGTCTTCCACGATTCCGTATGGATACTTCACTGATCTATCTGCAAGTTGGAGTGTCATGTTTGTTGGCTTCACTTCCCCCAAGCCAAGTTTCCTGAAAATGGATAAAGGTAACAAATTAATACTTGCTCCTAAGTCACATAACACTTTATCAAAATGAAAAACTCCAATTTGCACAGGTATAGAGAAACTCCCTGGATCTTGAAGCTTTGGAGGAAGCTTATTTTGAATGATTGCACTGCACTCCTCGGTAAGTGCAATTGTTGCATGATCTTCAATCTTCCTCTTCTTGGACAAGATGTCTTTCATGAATTTGAGATATGTTGGCATTTGTGCAAGTGCCTCTGCAAATGGAATATTGATGTGTAGCTTCTTGAAAATGTCAAGAAATTTCTTGAACTGTTCCTTATCCTCGTGTGCCTTTAACCGATTCGGAAAAGGTAGCGGTGGCATATACGGGTTGACTATCGGCTTTGATGGAGGTGTCACACTTTTTTCCTTTGGCTCATTTGGATCAGTAATATCAGTAGTTACCCCACCTTTCATCCTAACATCTTCAACCTCTACTTCTTCAGTCACCACATGCTCTTGGGTAGGATCCTTTATCAATTCCTTGTCACTCCTAATATGAATGACATTGCAATGCTCTCTCGGTTTTCTTTCAGTCTGACTAGGGAATTGACCCTGAATGCGGGATTGTAGAGCTTCAGCTATCTGTCCGATCTGTCTCTCTAAGATTTGGATGGAAGCTGTATTCTGCTCAGTTGCCGCCTTTACTGTGCTCACGGTGGTTGTCAAAGTGCTTACAGATGAAGTAATCTCCTCGACGGTATTGTCCATCTTTGAGATGAACTTCATCAAAACATCTTCTAATCCCGGCTTCTTCTCTCCAGATTGTCCTTCATCAAGTCTTCTCTGATTATAACCTGGGGGAGGATAAACATTATTAGCATGAGAAGAAGAATTACAATTAGAATTGTTACCATACTGTTGCTGCTGCTGTCCTATAGTCTCTCTCGGTTGATTCCATGCGAGATTGGGATGCCTCTTCCACCCTTCATTGTAGGTATTAAAGAATGGATCATTCCGAGGGCGATTATTCTGATTTTGTAGGAATTGAACCTGTTCAGGTTCATGAGAAGCAGGGAACAAATCAGGAATGTCTCCCTCATAGTGATGTGCAGGTTGGATGGAAGCTCCTTTCAGCTGATTTGTGATGGCGGCCAGTTGTGCTTTTATCACCTTTAGTTCATCAGATTCGTGAACATTAGCTACACGTCTGGTATCGGATCGTGGAGTGGCATAGCTATGTTCAACTAAATTCTCTATCAGTTCAACTACCTCTTCATATGTTTTGTTCATTAAGGCACCACCCGCTGCTGCAGTAATATCATTATTATACTGCGGGTGAAGTCCACCAAAGAAAGTCTGGATTATAACCCAGCCGTGTAACCCGTGATGCGGGCACTTTTTGAGCATGTCTTTATACCTTTCCCATGCCTCATAGAGTGTCTCCTGGTCCCATTGAGCAAAGTGAGTAATTTCAGCCATGAGTTGGGCTGTCCTACCCGGTGGAAAGAACTTCTGAAGGAATGCGGTAGTCATTTTAGCCCAAGTGGTAATCTGACCGTTGGGTAGGCTCTCTTCCCAAATTTGTGCCCTTCCCTTCAGTGAGAAGTTGAATAACCTCAGTTTAACTGCATCGTCTGATACTCCGTTGATCTTAAATGTGTTACAGATCTTTTCGAATGAACGGAGATGTGCATGAGGGTCTTCTGTTGGTGCTCCACCAAACTGTTTTTGTTGCAGCATCTGGATCGTGCCATACTTAATTTCAAAGTTGTTTGCTGCTACTACAGGGGCTTGAATACCTTTGTTTATCGCGACCATATTCGGATTGGCAAACGATCTCATTGGCACTCTTACCGGAGGCGGAGGCGGAGGTGGTGGTGGCATCTCTTCATTTAAAGGTCTTTCTTCACGCATTAGTATTCGCCTTCTAACTCTTGATGCTTTTCTCCGATGGCGCACGGTTCGTTCGATTTCTGGGTCTATTGGCTCTAGACTTTTTCATCGAATACCTCTTGGCATAAACCAATTAGTACCTGCAAAAATCAGAAAAGAGAATTTAGTAACCAGAAATCAAACAATAAGGAAAACTGAAATAAAAATAAAAAAAAATGTTCAATGTAATAATGCCTATAGCTGGTAGTGCTATCAGTGCAAACTAGTTCCCCGGCAACGGCGCCAAAAACTTGATAGGCGGGTTTACACCCCCCTAATCTAACCGCAAGTGTACGGGTCGAATCAAGTAATATATACTTAGAAGTACGAGTATCGAACCAAGGGAACTAGGAACTGAGTATCACAATGACTATATTCACTATTAACTGAACTGTCCAAAAGGTTTAATTTTTAGGAATAATTAACTAAATACTAATAAAAATAAATAAAATAAACACACTATTCAAATAACGACTTTGGAAACTTTTATGGAGACAAATAGTTGAGGGATGGAAATCCTATGGTTTTCACTAATGAACAATATTCTTGAAAGCAATTATCAGTTAAACCCTTTAATGAAAATCTAATCTGTAAAATCACCGTTGTTCTTTCTCAAGCAACAACGGATTTTATTTTGAAAGCACCAGTCTTATCTCTCGATCTTAACATATGAATTCAAAACACATTAAGTTCCAGATTATTATAATACTAAGGTTTAGTTGGTATATCTCTATCCAATTTCTCACCTTAGGCATATAATTCTAGTTCTTGTTAACAATTAATTCTCTCGAACTTAATTTATAACGAACAAATCAGATGAAAGTTGATCAGACTCACAAAAGCATTAAAACCCAAATCATATGCTTCATTAGTTAAGAAAAACTGATAAAAACTCCCAATCACATGTTCACAAGCTTAAACCATAATCAAACCAACCCCCAACATCTAAAGATTAGTTCATGTTGGGGGTATTAAACAAGAAAATACTAGAAGAATTCATAGATCTAAGAAAAGTTCTCTCAAACATCAAAGATTGAAAAACTCCCTTTTGAATGTGTAATACCGACGAAGAATTGGAAGAATTCGTGTAAGAATCATGACCAAAGATGTTTCCAAGCTTCAATCTTGTGTTCTCCTCTTACAAAAATCTCCCCAAGTATGTCTCCTTGCTTCCTCCCGTTGCCAAGTTGATAATGATATGATAAGTCACAAGAAACCCTAAGAGATAATCATAAAACAAAACGTCCAGCACCTTCCCGTGGGTTGTTCCGTAGGTTAGCTTCAGTAACTCACGGCAAAAGGTACCCTAAATTTCATTCTTGTAGGTTGCTCCGTGGGTTAGCTTCAGCAACCCACATCAAAAGGTACTTCAGCCACTGCTTTTGGCTTTTATTTGGGCTTGAAAAATCCTTTTTAATTCCACTCTTTCACCGGCCAATTCTCGGGTTTGGACTTGACGAACATTATGCTCGATTATCGTTCGGAAAAGTACTTTTCACCTTCATTCTTGGCTATCTCATAACATGATGCATAATCCTGAAACACTTGATTTAAATTATAAAACTCCGCTAATTTCACTTGGAATTAAGCACTTTTACCCGGTTAATGATATGAAAATAACACCATAAATTGGTGTTATCAGGGTTTCATCCACATAGTGCATAAATGTCACATGTGTGAAGTTGTTTTTAACTCTATGTTCTTTGGAGTTGTTTCCACCTTTAATGCTTTCATTATTGATCTCGAGAATTTTCTTTGTCTCGACATATGTGGTGTTGTTATTTGAAAGAACCTTGTTATGTCTCTCAACCACTTGCAGTAGGTTGATGAGTTTGTCTAAAGGTTACATTCCAAGTTATATTAGTTCATTAATATTTTTGATTGGTGAAAATAATGTTAGAAATCATGTCATGTTCTGTGAGTTCATTGCCACAGAGATTGAGACGCGTCTTGGATATAACATTTCTTTGTTGAAATCAGTTACCTTTTTGTAATCGAGTAAGTGGGTTTCATTCCACTATACGATTAGTTCGGGAAGTACATATTCATGAGTACTCCCGATTATCCCTTTCGGGACATCCCACATTTATTTGGGGGTTTCTAGTAAAGGTATTCCTATGAAACTTAGGATTTATATGTCGTCTCAAAACATGAGGGTATTTGCTTGTACCTTTTCAAGAGGTTGATTTTAGGGTCAATAGAGAGTTGATGGACTTTAGGTATTTTTCTTGTACCTTTTCAAAAGGAGGTTTTATATACTCATTTATGATATTCACATTCTTTTGAGCTTACGACGTTGACTTTGGGATGAGTTGTTTCAACCAATTACATATATAAAAGATAATATATGATTTTCTTTTTGATAAGAAAATTGATTATGGTTATGAAATTTCATTATCATAACAATATTGGATTTTTGTATGCTTATATTTTATTGATAATACTTCATCAAGATTTCAATTTGTGAAAAAAAAATCACTCAATCTATTGGATTTTCAGGTAGTAGGGGAATCACATGGATTTCTTAAATCCCTAGAAACCTTAGGGCTATTTACACCCGTTTGACAAAATCCAATCGATATTTTGCGATTTATGTAATTTGAAGGTAACATTATTAATTTATAGAGTTTTTGGCAAGAGGTCAAAATATGTTGGCGTGTGAAGCCAAGTTCAATGTTTATTTAAAGAGATTACTCTTAAACAAATAACTATTGTTTTGATATAAAGTCAACTTCAAACCTTAACATTTTAATAATATATTTGGAGTTTTTGCTAAAAACCAAGATATATGAGGTGGGAGGTGTAACTTTCGAAAATTTATTCTATAATTTAAAATTATGAGTAGGAACTCACAATCAAGATAAATGTTTGATTTTAACATTTTCATGTTATTTTGGATCTTTTGGCAAAATAACAAAAGTTATGGGGGGGTTGAAAGTGTAACTTCCAAAAATTATTTACAAGATGAAGGATTATAAAAACAATTATAATTAACATAAACATTTGAATATTATGCGGGATAATAAATTCAAAGATTAAAAAAAAACATTAATTAACTAAATAAACACAATAGGATAAACTAATTAAGTAGACATGAATAAATGAATAAATAACAATAACAAGTCCAAAACCACATAGGATATATTAGTCCGATTATAATTAAATGACATTGAACCAAAATAAAAAAGAATTGACACCAACCAAAAATAAGATATTTAGCAACGTAATATAATAATATGATTAAAAAATAATAATAATAACTTTCGATTAATGATAATCATACATATAATGTCACATATCATTATGTTTAGTCCTTGTGATTTGGTGAAAACTACACATTGGTTATTCATGAAATCATATTATGTTAGAATACACAATTGATTAATCAAACAAGATCACATATTAGAAAAATCTACCGATATTCGCTAAAAAAAAGGTTACAATAACAAATATATATATTTTTTAGTATAACAAAAACAAAGCCAGAATAACGTGTTAAAGGAAAAACGAAACATAATAACAACATGATAGAGAGACAATGAAATCTGTAATTCTCATTAATCATAAGCACTTTTAATAGGGAGAAGTTTACAAAGAAAAGGAAACATTCATTATGGTAACTTCTAATACTAGGAAAATATTACATCAATCATTTTCTTTTGATGATGGCACATAATCCTACAACACTCCCCCTTGTGCCGAGTCAAAGGAGTGATGGTGCACAATTGTTGTCTCGTTAATAAAAACCCAGTGGGATAAAAAATAGGACGAAGGAAAGAGTACAACGCACCCGTTTCTTTGCAATATATAGACTTTTCCTTCAGTCTAGTTTTATCTTAGATTCATACATTAATCATGAGAGTTAGGAAAACATGATGGTATATAAACAGTTTATTAATAGGAAACGATCTTGTCATATCATGTGTATATCTTTTCCTTATATTTAGATTATATTGATAACTTATAATTTTCTATTTCAAAGTAAATATAATATTCTTTTTATTGGGAATCTTATATATACATATATAGTTGAAGATATCTAATATAAAAGATTACGATTTGATTTATAAATCAAAACCTATAATGTAATTGGGAATTATTATTGTAACTGATATAACATACATAATAAATGAAAAGTATCAATCTTTCTTAAGCAAGTTGCATGCATAGATAACATAATAATTTCAAATAACATAAACATTGCTCATAATAAAAACAATACTATATAGAAAGCTCCTATGCAATATGTGAAAGAAATTTATTGAAAATGTATAGAGTGCAAAACAATGGTTATGGTGACACATGGCATACATATGTATAGTGACGCATAACTTAATATACATTATATATTTGTTTTTCAAACAATATACATTACATACTATGTTAACTAACAATATATTATTCAAAGGTTTAACATACATATATTAATGAATGAATTAGCAAAAAGGATGTCAATACTAAAGTAACATAAACGTTGCAAGAACAATAATTGATGTCGTTTAGTGATGATTATGTTATAAGATTATCATTAAACAATTTTATTGTATTAAATAACTAGTAATGAACCATCAATTGAAAGTTTAACATGAAAACGTACCTCAAATCGATATTGATATTGTGAACACCTTAGCTTTACTTCTCTTTTGAACTTTAGCAAAGCAACGTGATGATAACGTGTTAAAGGAAAAACGAAACAGAATAACAACATAATAGAGAGACAATGAAATCTGTAATTCTCATTAATCATAAGCACTTTAAATATGGAGAAGTTTACAAAGAAAATGAAACATTCATTATGGTAACTTCTAATACTAGGAAAATATTACATCAATCATTTCCTTTTGATGATGGCACATAATCCTACAACACTTATGATTTTTTTTGGTTATTTTACACCCCAAATAACAACTTATTAAGTTATTACGTTTTGGTATCACAATAAGCTAATCCAAACACTTTTTATAAAACTTTTTTTTGTCACTGCATAAGTTAATAAGCAGTTTAAAAAAAGTATAAGTTGTTTTAAATAAACAATCCCAAACACCCTAAATTTTATTTGCCAAATAACACCTTATAGGGACTGTTTTACAGTTGTTGAATTATTAAATGGTCAAAATAATTAAGAGACTTTTATTATATAGTGTAAAATTAAATATGGTTGTTTAATAAATATTCAGAATAAAATTAGGGAGCTAAATGGTTAAAAAGAAATACAAGATACAAAATCTATACTTACTATATTATAAAGCACGGATAAAAAACTTTTAAATACAAATTATTAGGCACAAAGTATCATCATTTTATGCAAGATTTTAAAATCTCTTAATTTATAAGTATCAAAGCACAAGATACATATTACTACTGCAGACTTATAACACCCACCAATTTGGTATGTGCAGGGCCTTCCTTTTATGCATAACTTTCCATGTATCATTATTAATTAATATATTATATTACCATAAATTTGTTTTAATTATATTATTAAATATGTAATTAGTTATTTTTTTTAGATGTCATTAAAACATATAAGATAATCATTGAATTCTAACAAAATGCTTAATTTTTTTATATAAAAACATTATATTATTAAGCCTAAAGTAAACAAATTTATAAAAAAAACATTATCATTTTTCTCAAAACAATCTAAAATCGTACTGTAAATCAACAAAAAAAAAAATGAAACGTTAAAATCGTGATGTATCTCGCTGCATTGCGCGAGTACGCTTCTAATCATTTAAAAAGAGGCAATCTTTTTTACTAAACAAGAATCACCTCTTAACGATTCAAATATTATCTATTAATAGAATTACTAAAAGTGTACTCGCGCAATGCAGGGAGATACATCACGATGTTAATGTTTCTTTTACTTTTTTTTTCTGATTTATGATGATTTTGAAAAAGTGATAATGTTTTTTTATAAATTTGTTTAATTTAGACTTACTAATATAATTTTTTTTGTATATAAAAAAATAAGTATCTTGTTAGAATTAAATGATTATCTTATATATTTTAAATTTTTTATATTAATTAAAATGTTTATCCTGTTTTGATTATGTTTATCGGTTAGTTATGAATTCAAGCATATAACATTAGAAAATTGTACTAATGCATCATGACTTGTATTTTTGAATTAGAAGTAACGTGTATCAATAAATCTATACTATATTATAAAGCATGCATAAAAAACTCTTAAATACAAATTATTAGACACAACGTACCATCATTTTATGCAAGATTTTAAAAATCTCTTAATTTACAAGTATCAAAGCACAAGATACATATTACTACTGCATGCTTTTAACACCCACCAAATTGGTATGTGTAGAGTCTTCCTTTTATGCAGATCTTTCCATGTATTACTATTAAAAATATATAAGATAATTATTAAATTCTAACAAAATACTTAACTTTTTTATATAAAAAACATTATATTATTAAGCTTAAATTAAACAAATTTATAAACAAAAAACATTATCACTTTCCCAAACCATCCAAAATCGTACTGTAAATCGACAAAAAAATAAAATGAAACATTAAAATCGTGATGTATCTCGCTGCATTGCGCGAGTACGGTTCTAGTATTACTATAAATTTGTTTTAATTATATTATTAATTATTTAATTGGTTATTTTTTATATAAGATAATCATTGAATTTTAACAAAATACTTAATTTTTTCATATAAAAAAATTATATTATTAAGCCTGAATTAAACAAATTTATAAAAAAAAAACATTATCACTTTCTCAAAACCATCCAAATCAACTGTAAATCGACAAAAAACCAAAACATAAAATGAAACACTAAAATCGTGATATATCTCGCTGCATTACGCGAGTACGCTTCTAGTAGTAGTTAATGCATAAAAGTTTGTTTTTAAGAGTTTCTTCTTAATGTAATTTATTTTAGGTTTAATAAAATAATATTTTTTATAAAATAAACATTAAATATTCTATTAAATATTCTTAATTATATTTTAGATTTTTATATTTAAAATTTGATTTGATTTGATTTTTAGGGGAGTTGAAATGAGGAGTGATTATATGGGAGTTAAAATTGTTAGAGATAAGAATTAAATAGGAAGAGATTTAGTTTTCATTCTTTATTTAAGTTTTAAGTAATTGACATTAAATAACGGTACATTCAGCTTTAGTTGTTGTTTTTAAGAGTTTTTTTATCCGTGCTTTATAATATAGTATATATATATATATATATATATATAGATATAGATATAGATTAAGGGGCCATTTATAAAACGCTTACCCGGTAAGCACTTACCGGGGTATTTACCTTATCCGATGAACATGACAAGAGCAAAGAATCTTACCCAGTAAGAGCGATGATAAGGATGGAGAGTCTTACCCGGTAAGTGAGAGTGACAACTCTTAAATACTGATTTCTATACTAAAAATTAAGTATTTTGTTAGAATTCAATGATTATCTTATATATTTCAAGCCCAAAATATTAATTCTTATATTTCTCTTAAAATACTGATTTCTATACTAAATTGAAATTATACCTTTCTAAAATCGGGGTGTTACAATCCTCCCGACCTTAAAAGAGATTTCGTCCTCGAAATCTAGATTCCCATGAAACGTTGACCGCAGAATAGGTTGTCTCTACTCCACTTGCTAGAAGTACCACCATAACCTTATGCTGGTCCTCACGATAAATGTCCCCTTGGGCACCTCACACTAATATCCGAGTGAACACTTATCTTACTAACGTAGCGTTTAACCATGAGACTGCGGTTGTCTCCCAACATTGGGTGACACATACTACCTCAAGGATAGTTTGTGATCTCAACTTCTCACTGGCTAATTCACCTCAGATCCACATGTTTCTGAACCCAAAACAAATGACCGACATCAAACCCCAAAGAATTCTCAAAATTCTTAATGATCCATTCTTAATATTGAAAAGGTCGTCCTTCCAAGGCGTACCAATACGCTCTCCGGGTAGCTGGTTAATGCAGATCCGACTATCACTCAACTCTGACCTATTCTCAACCTCAAAACATTCCCTCAATAAAATCTTTACCACATCGGGAAAACCTATATGCACCAATACTTAATTACCAACATCTAATCTTCCTTTAAATTTCACCACCGAGAGGTCATCAATTCTCATGATCTAACGGGGATACCTCCAAGCATTCCAAGATTCACTGATTTCAAGAAAACAAGTCGACGCCTAAAACCAAAATGGTGATATCAAAAATGTGGACATCCCGCCCAATATTCCATTCCAGAAGTATTGTCGCATTAAGGTTGACACCTAATAGGGGACTAATATTCCCAATCTTACATCCCAAACGAATGGCCCACAATAATTCCTTTATTCGTGAAAACCCATTAAGACGGTACACTGTCAACATATAACATGATGTCAAACAGACAAGCAACCCATCAAATCGCCCAGTGACTTTGTGTTACTGACATGCACTTTAACTGTTTCATGTGTTGATTCAGGGTTACAACTCATACTTTGTTTGAATTTTCAAAGATTCAGATGAATACACTCATGAATTGACCGCTCATTCAGATCAGACGAAATATTCTTTCCTATCATTCTTTGGGGGAGATTGACCATTTCTTTACAAAGGGAGAGATAATAAAGACTGTGATTATCTGATCATTTGGGGGAGAAATGTCAAAGATAGAGCTGACCTTGAAGAAGTTTTGATGATTTTGATTCTCACAATTCATCAAAAAGGGGGAGAAATGTCATAGTTCAAGTCAGACCAAAGTTGATATTATCATAAAAGGGGAAAAGCAGATCAATGAAAAGGGGAGAAGTTAAAGTCAGATAGTTGATTGAGAAAGTGAAAGATAATTCAAGATTTGAAAGTCAAAGTGAAAGCCAAAGCAAGAAACGTCAAAAGAAAAAGAAGTTTGAAGTTTTTCATAAGAGAGGTTTATTTGAAGAATGACAAAGTTTCAAAGTTTTGAAGTTGTCAAAGTTGAAAAAGATCATCTACTAAAGATTATTCTGAAGAAACGAAGACCTGAAGATTAGTGTCAAAAAAAATTAATCTTGAATCCAAAGGGGGAGATTGTTGGATGCATATTGTATTCAAGATTAAAGTAGTGGGTCTAAGTTGTAATAGTTAGAAAGTGTATGTGTGTACTGTGTAATTGAGTTTAAGGGGGTTGACTTGCTAGGTCATGTTGACCATATATAAGCAAAGTCTTTAGTGTTTTTAGAACATATAACACGCGCAGATTTGATAAGAGCTTTACACCGTAGAAACACACACATACGCACACAGAGAGCTTAGAGATTTATAGCAACAAATAGGTATATGGATTGTTGTATTATGAGTGTTTGATTAATACAAAAAGTGTTCTTAATATGTGTTTGATATAGTTGCTAGCAATTATGGGATCACAAATGTCACTTTTAATGTGTTCAACTCTATGAAATATCCTGATGATAGAGAAGAACGCTTTACCTTAAGTGATAATGAGTCTTTGTGCCACAAAGAAGGAATTAAAAAGATGTTAGACTTGAGAGATATTGAAGTTGATGAGAAAGAAGAACGGCGAGAGGAAAGTGAAACCACCATGTTACAACATACTACGACTTTTGAATTGTTGGAAAGTGAAGACACGAAAACCCAACTCCCATCTATTGAATCACCACCGGACTTGGAGTTAAAACCACTCCCCTCACACCTGAAGTATGCATTTCTAGGTGAAGAAGGCAAATTGCCTGTCATCATTTCATCCACTTAGAAACACATCAGGAAGAGAATTTGGTAAGTTTGTTAAAACTGCACACTAAGGCTATAGGATGGACCATTTCCGACCTAAGGGTATCAGTCCTTCCATTTGCCAACACAAAATCATCCTAGAAGATAAGAGTTTCACTTCCATTGAACCACAAAGAAGGTTGAATCCTGTCATGAAGGAAGTTGTGAAAAAAGGAATTTTAAAATGGTTGGATGCAGGAATAATCTACCCAATAGCGAGCAGTTCATGGGTGAGCCCTGTACAGTGTGTCCCTAAAAAGGGAGGTGTCACTGTGATCACAAATGAGAAAGATGAGCTCATTCCCACTAGAATTGTGTCTGGTTGGAGAATTTTTATGGACTACCATAGACTTAATAAGGCTACCCAGAAAGACCATTTCTCGCTACCTATCATTGATCAAATGTTAGATAGACTTGCAGGAAAGGAGTACTATTGTTTCTTAGACGGCTATTCAGGATACAACCAGATTCCAATAGTTCCAGAACACCAAGAAAAGACCACATTTACTTGTCCTTATGGTACCTTTTCTTTTAGACGAATGCCATTTGGTCTGTGTAATGCGCTTGCTACTTTTCAAAGATGTATGCTGTCCATATTTTCTGATATGCTTGAAACCTCCATGGAAATTTTCATGGATGATTTTTCTATGTATGGCACATCATATGATCAATGTTTGAAAAATCTTGAAAAAAGTCTTGAATGATGTGAAGCAATTGATTTGGTTTTAAATTGGGAAAAATGTCATTTCATGGTCAAAGAAGGACTTGTTCTTGGTCATTTAATTTCAAAAAGAGGAGTCGAGGTTGATAAGGCAAAACTTGAAGTGATTGAAAATTTGCCTGAACCAACCACTGTCAAAGGTATACGAAGTTTTCTTGGACATGCAGGTTTTTACAGAAGATTCAACAAAGATTTTCAAAAATTTCAAAACCTTTATGCATGTTACTTCAGCATGATCAAAAATTTGATTTTAGTGAGGATTGTAGAAATGCATTTCTCAATTTGAAAAAAGCTTTGGCTACTGCACCTGTGATTGTTACTCTTGACTGGGAAAAACCTTTCGAGATCATGTGCGATACAAGCGATTGGGCCGTATGAGTTGTCCTAGGTCAAAAGAAATAAAAAGTATTCCACTCCGTTTATTATGCAAGTAAAACCCTAAATGAAGCTCAGATTAACTACATAACAACTGAAAAAGAATTATTAGTCTGGTTTTTGCTTTTCAGAAATTCAGATCTTATTTAATGGGAGCAAAAGTCATTGTTCATACTGATCATGCTGCCATTAAATATTTAATTTCAAAGAAAGATGCAAAACCAAGGTTAATAAGATGGATTCTGTTGTTGCAAGAATTTGATCTTGAAATTGTGGATAGAAAGGGAGTAGAGAATCAGGTTGCAGATCATTTGTCTAGACTTGAAAAGCATGTTAAAGGACTGGAAAGGAAGGAGATAACAGAAACATTCCCATATGAGAGACTCCTGGTGTTAAAACATTTTGAAACACCATGGTTTGCCGATATTGTCAACTTTCTAACATGTGGAATTATCCCCCCTGAGTTTAATAAACAACAAATCCAGAAACTCAGGCATGATTCTAAGTTATATTTGTGGGATGATCCGTTTTTGTTTAAATCATGTGCAGATCAGGTGTTGAGAAGATGCATTCCTAAAAGTGAAGTACCAACTGTATTGCAAACTTGTCATGCTTCTAATTATGGAGGGCATTTTGGTGGGCAAAGGAGAGCTGCAAAGGTGTTGCAGTCTGGATTTCATTGGCCTACGTTGTTCAAAGACGCTCAAGAATTTGTCAAAACATGTAACGAATGTCAGCGGACAAGTTCTATCTCCCAAAAGAATGAAATGCCTCTAAATGGAATTTTAGAGGTTGAATTGTTCGATGTTTGGGGGATTGACTTCATGGGACCATTCCCAATTTCTGGATATTGCCAGTATATTTTAGTTACAGTTGATTACGTGTCCAAGTGGGTCGAGGCAGTGGCATGTCACTCAAATGATGCTAAAACGGTTGTTAAATTTATCTAAAAGTAAATTTTTACAAGGTTCAATACTCCCCGTGCTTTAATTAGCGATGAGGGTACTTATTTTATAAATAATTTGTTAAAAAGTATTTTGGAAAAATATAATATCAAACATAGAGTTGCCACTGCGTATCATCCCCAAACCAATGGTTTGGCAGAATTATCCAACCGAGAAATCAAGGGAATTTTAGAAAAAGTCGTAAAGCCGTATAGAAAAGACTGGGCTTTCAAGTTAGATGACGCTCTATGGGCTTATTGTACTGCTTTTAAAACTCCAATTGGAATGCCTCCGTATAAAATCGTTTTTGAAAAAGCCTGCCATTTACCATTGGAATTGGAATTGTTGGATCCCAGATTTAATCTTATTACAATGATATAAACAATAACAATAATAAGAACAGCGGAAACAATATAGTTTAATATCAAAGCAGATTTAAATATCACGGTTCATAAAACAGATAAGTAAAGCATACAAGATCTTCTTTGAAGCACTTTCAATCTATTAAAAGATTTATTAGATACAAGATTTATCAGGAAAAACACACTTTTGTCAATGGAGTGATGGTCCTATTTATAGGACCATAAAGTGAACAGTGTACTATCCTGACAATTAGAAGCATGCTTGAACAGTGTCTTACCTAATAGGTAAGCTCAAGACATGCTTGAACAATGACCTACTCTAGAAAGTAAATCTTATCACTAATGATGAGTCATCTGTTCTTCTGATACTTGGAGAAAATAGATCAGCGCCATCTTCAGAGAGAATGTCTTCAGAGCTCTAAGGAGGTCTTCAGAGCCTCTGATGAAGCCATCTCGGATGTCTTTAAATGAAAGTCCCGATCTCTTGGAATGTACTTTAGAGGCAGGTTCGTCCTCTGAAGTCTGTCTCTGGAAGTCCTCCGAAATAGGACTTAGATATTGTTATCCCAGTTTAATCTAGTTGGTAAACAATCAATCAAGTAATCAATCAACACAATAATAATCAAGAGATATATAAATCAGAGTAACATACCAATCCCTTGAATAAACAATGAAACCCTTGAGTGTTCTTGATACCCTTGAATACAGAGAATAATACGGCTAACTATTTAGAAAATTATCAGAGTTCTTAACCTTAAACTAATTAAACAAAAATTTAAATACCTAAGCCATATGGGCTTTAACCTTAATAGGCTTTCTAATGGGCTTGGGCCCAATAGCTTAAAACTATTGACTTATTACATAATAAACCCTCTAATTAACTTTAGCACAATTGCAGTTTAAACCCTGAACTTTAACTTTAATCTTGAATACAATTATTTGATCCAACAATCTCCCCCTTTGGATTCAAGATTAAATTTT
This sequence comes from Arctium minus, assembly GCA_954870635.1. Classification (NCBI taxonomy): domain Eukaryota; kingdom Viridiplantae; phylum Streptophyta; class Magnoliopsida; order Asterales; family Asteraceae; genus Arctium; species Arctium minus. Next base: position 153,923,596 of record OX941081.1, read on the forward strand.
TTTTGGCAATAGTCTTCAGGTCTTCACTTCAGATAGATATAACGTTGATAGTTTCAAAACTTGTAGCTTTAAAATCTTCAAATTCTTTAAAATCTTCAGAATTCTTTAAGATCTTCAGGTCTTCAGATTATATTCTCCCTTTTTGTATCTTCTCCCCCTTTTTGATGAGTGGTGAGAATCATCATCATCAAAACTTGGCAAAACAATCTCCTCCTTTATCAAAACAATCTCCCCCATTGTGTATGATCACGTAAGCACAGTCTTCATCATGTAATGAGCCCTGTATGGAAATAAGAGCAGTCTTCCCAGATGGAAAGAGTGATTATTTCAATCTTTTCAGATTCAAATAATTAATAGTAATCGTTTAAATCTTTGCAAATTCAAACAGTTTAAAAATTGTAACCCTGAATCAACAAATGACTCAGTTAGAATGCCTGTCAGTAACACAAAGTCACTGAGTAACACAAAGTTACTATATAAGGAGTTGGTTTGATGTTGACTCCCCAGGACTTCCATTCAATCATCGAATAACACATGGTTATCTATGAACGTTCTGACAGAAAACAAATTTCTGTGTGCTCGTGCATGTGTATGAAAAAATTTAAGCATAGATGATTGCTTTTCAATATAGGCTCAAATTATGTAAACTTGTTGAGACAGCAACAAATTATACAAAGACTCAATGTGCATGAGAAAGGGTTCAAAGGTGGGGCAACTTTCCTTCTTTTTCAATATTAGTATCTTCCAAATGAAGAACCAATAGCGTATGTGCTGCGTCCCCAGAAAATGTGAAACATTCTCTTTTTGAGAAAAGAATGAGTAGCTGGTGGGGTTGTATGTAAGAGATGGCATGGGCTAGGTGCCTTTTTCAATGATGGTCACCAAAGAATGTGAACCAATTAGTAGATGTGGCTGCCCGGCTCAGAAAGAAGTTTGGTGCAGAGTTTGTTATTCTTTTACTCTGTTCTCTCACCCTCTTTCTTTTAATGCTCACTTCTAACCAATCTCTCATTTACATTTTACCTCTTCACACACCATCACTCAATTCTTTTGACCCTCTCCCCTCAATCACTCAGGGAATACTTCCTGGGTAGGAAACACTGGTTATCGTGAATCCATGGAAGTTCTGTTAAGTTCTCACACTGAATCCCATGTATTTTCCTAACTATACATGTTGTTCAACAGGCTATTGTACATGTAAGCACAAATACCACTTGTTACATGAAGAATATAATATTCGGAGATGTCAAAACAGAAGATGTTTGACGATGCAATTTTCCCCCTCAAACTAAAAGAGTTTGACAATTAAGCTCATATCATTTTATCATGAAGAATAAGATTTTGGAGAATCAAAAACGAATGTTGTTTATATGAACAATATATAAACATATTTTCAATGAAAGCACATGAAATGACGTTTGATTCAATCAACGGTGAATACAAATAACGTGAGTATTACCATAGAAAGATTTAACTTTTGATACATGGTAATAACAAAGTCAAATAGAATATTCTGAACCGTTATGTGTATGAATACTTGACAAAGTATATTGACATGAAAAAACACAAGTATTTATCTTTAAGAACACACGGTCAGATAAGCATTTAGGTATCCAAAAAAATCTGTTAATAACTCAGATATTCTCCCCCTTAAATCACTATAGGTTTTTTTTTTAAATGAATAAGGAAATAAAGCATATAAAAATAGATAGAGCACTGAAGTGCGGGTTCTAATCCGATGTGATTAGAAGCCATTCTCTGTTGAAGTACAGGTTCTAAGCTGATTTACTTAGAAGCCTTCTTTTTGACAATGAAGTCCGGGTTTTGAACTGTTTTGTTCAAAAGCCATTGTTCTTTCTCCCCCTTAAACATTGGGTGCCTGCAACAAAGATTTAGCTTTTGGTACCCACTGGTATTTGGGTCCTAACGGGTTAGTTGCAGTTCTAGTAGGAGAGATAAAATAAGAACCATACCAGTTATTTACATAATCTTTTCTTACAAAATCATTTGAGCCACAGTAGGAACAACTAATTTTCTTTTGTGCTAACCTGATCAGTTGATTAATAGTGTAAACCAGATCAGGTTTGCCAAAAGTTTTACCTTTCGGAGCATTGTTCCATTTAGCATTCGTTGTATGCACAAATGATTTTTCTTTCTTCTTTTCCTCCGAAGATCCTTTAACTCTCCAGATCCAATTTCCTCTGTCTTTCTCATCATCTCTTCTCCAGAAGCTTTTCTTTTGAGACTTGGTCTTCTTGATGTTACCTGAACCATCAACATGTTTGTCATAGAAAAGGTTAGAAGGACGAATTTGATCAGTAGATTTAGAAGTAAGACAATCATCTGAATCATAGAAAGGATTATAGAAGACATTTGAAAAATGTGAACTTGAAGCTGTTTTTAATGGACTATCTGAATCAGCTAGATCATCTTTTGGTGATTGAGCTATTGACTCTGGCGTCTTGTGCTCAGTCAGCTTCACCTTGAATACGATCTCTTCAAGTTCCTTTATCTTTAAAGACAAACTGTTTCTTTCCTTTTCAATCAGATCAAACTTCTTATGCAACTCAGATTTTGCATTCTTCTCCTTCATGATGTTTGTTGACAATTCAGCTAGCTTTCCTGTCAGCTTGGCTATCTCGGTCTCAAATATCTTCTTTTCTTCCGAAAAGTCTGTATTTGCTTTCTTCAGCTCATCTTTCTTCTTCTCATTCTCAGCCTTTTCTCTTTCAATAATGATAACCTTCTCAAAGTCTGAAACTTGTTGAGAAAGTTTAACACATCTAAGTTCTAATGCTTTCTTCTCTTCAAAGGCTTTTCTGGAGAAGTCAGAGAATTTCTTGGCAAATTCTTTTCTCTCTTTCTCAATCTTTAACATTTCATCTTGAGCTTTTGAATTGTCTCTGTCTTGGGTTGCCTTTTCTTTTAGCATATTAATTTCACCCTCAAGACTGAGAACTTGATCTTTCAGTTTATCTCTTTCCGCAAAGACTTGAGAATTTGTCTTTCTAATCTCTTCAGATATCTCACTCGCAATGTTTGCTCTTCTTCTTAATTGATCTAGCTCTTTTTGCATTAGTTCCTTCTTTGACCATGTAGAGATTGATTCAGATCTTTTCAACTTTGCTTGAAGATCGAAGATCTCTTTTTCTTTTGACTCAATTATTCCTGCATAGTTAATTAAAGAATCAGAATCTTTTAAATTTTCTTTTAACGCATTGATCTGAATAAGAAGAGATGAGTTCTGAATCTGTAAAGCCTTTTTCTCAGCTTTGAGCATTTTGTCCTCTTTGTCATACTCATCAATCATGCGAGATGATGTTGATAATCGTCCAGCAAGTTGTTTAGCCTTTTCTCTTACTTCAGATAGAGTCATGTTGTTAAAATCAAGGCTGTAACCTGCAAACATATTTAGCTGATACGACATCCTAGCTGTAAGGTTAGAAATCAAGCTAATCTGTACCAAAACAACCAACTAGATGAGATCGTTAGAATCAAAGTAAAAACCACACTCAAAAAATTTCAGAAAAATAAATTTCCAAAAATAATTAAATGCAGTATTTGCACAGTTTAAAACAAAAAGAAATAATACTGAAGAATGAAATTAGGAAAATTTTGATCAAGCACAAAACTTTTGTCCCCCTTCGCAGACTTAACACGGGGGTCCCGCTAAGTCTGGAAAATGTGCTTCGACCGATAATGTTGTTCGACCGGTAAAAAAGTGAAGACCGGAGAATGAACTGTACCGGTCGAAGCAAAGACCGGAATATGCAAGATACCGATCGAAGGAAAGACCGGAGTAAGCAAGTACCCAGTCGAAGGTGCAAGACCGGGGAATACAAGTATCCGGTCGAATGGTAAGACTGGATTAAGCAAGTACCCGGTCGAAGGTGCAAGACCGGGGAATACAAGTATCCGGTCGAATGGAATGACCGGAGATCACAACTACCCGGTCGAAGTAAGGACCGGTGTTTACAAACTCTCGGTCGAAGGCTCAGGTCGAATAACTATCGGTCAAAACATATAAGGCCGATAAACACGATGAATTGACCGAAGAACACGATGAATTTCTGGGATTCGACCGATGAACACAAGTAAACCAACAGAAATCAATCCTTCGATCGAATGAAACACAAATAATCAATCAAAAAAATCGACCGGATGCGATAACACAGATTCATGAAATCGGATGAACAATACTTCGCATGAATAGTAACTTCGATGAACAGTGTTTTTCGATGAACAGTAATATCACAAAAAAATTGATTCTTAGGCTCTGATACCAATTGTTATCCCAGTTTAATCTAGTTAGTAAACAATCAATCAAGTAATCAAGCAACACAATAATAATCAAGAGATATATAAATCAGAGTAACATACCAATCCCTTGAATAAACAATGAAACCCTTGAGTGTTCTTGATACCCTTGAATACAGAGAATAATACGGCTAACTATTTAGAAAATTATCAGAGTTCTTAACCTTAAACTAATTAAACAAAAATTTAAATACCTAAGCCATATGGGCTTTAACCTTAACAGGCTTTCTAATGGGCTTGGGCCCAATAGCTTAAAACTATTGACTTATTACATAATAAACCCTCTAATTAACTTTAGCACAATTGCAGTTTAAACCCTGAACTTTAACTTTAATCTTGAATACAATTATTTGATCCAACAGATATTTTCAATACTTTTACAATCTGAAATTTGGGGCTAACAATCTCCCCTTAAGTATTGAAAATAGAAATTGCAAGAGTAGCAGAGAACAGAAAAAAAAAATAATCTAGAAAGCATAGATGATAAAATCATCCTCTTAAATATTACTTCTCAAAATATCTGGAAATTCAAAATAGAGAAAGTAACAATCAAAAATAAGGAAATAAACTAGCACCTATCACTAGAACAAATTCCATGAAACTTCATAATAAGCTCTCTGAAGTTAATCATTGAGCCAATCTCTAAGTCTAGTTTCGCCAAAAGATCTGCTCTGTGCCGTTCTTTCTTCACATGAATCATCTTCTGTACACCTCTTAAGGTTTCATCAGAGTACTTCGATACTTTTGAAGCTAGAAAGATTTTCTTGATTTGGTTCACTCTGTAGACGAAACCCAGAGGCTCTACAATTATTGATCAGGTCTTCTGTTTGTCAAGATTCTCGATCGTCTCCACAGGTTCAGTCACTCCCAATTTTTCTCCGCCCAGATTCAGAGCAATCTGGAAGTCAAGTCTTTCTCTGAGTTTGACATACGCTTCCATTGCACGTCTGAATTCATACATGCCCATTCTGAATTCCCTTCCTTGATCGTATCTTGCAGAGCAGTAAGCATACAAATGAGGTAGTTCATATGGATTTAGATTTACGAGATCATTATCATTGAACTCGTAAACCTTCTGATCAGAGCGAGTTACCACATAGTGCCTGTAGATGATCTTGTTATAGGTTAAATTTCCTTTCAGAGATTTTGTTGACTTTTGTTATTGGATCATCAGAGAGAACCTTTACTCTTGGAATTGTCTTATCTTTGATGAATCTTCGCTCGTAGTCTGGCATATTCTCTCTGATTCTTGGATTCAGAGGAATGACTAGAGTATCTTGCAAATTGAACTCACAGTAAATGTATCGGAAGTGATATTCTATGGAAGCTTCGGGTTGGAGGCAAGGAATGTGGGAGGTTGAGTGAAGACTTTAGATGGTAAACCAATGCTTGCCTTCTGAACAAGATCCTCTGGAGGATCCTGTTCATCGACAATCATGGTTGTTTCTTCAGCAGACAATTGTGTTGTCTCTGGTTCCTTCGCCTGTGATTAAGGAATTTCTGAAGTGGGTTCAGAGATATAATCATCAGTCTCTGGTGATTCTCTTAACTCTGCTTCTGTTGAAGTATGATGTGGTTGGGCATTCTTGTATACATATTTTTCAACATTAATTACTTCAACTTGTTCTTCTTCAGCAGCTCCTCCTTTTTTAGAATCAGATTTTTCTTCTTCTTCAGATTCTGATCCGAAGCCATCTCTCATCATAATATTTGGTCTTTCTGGTGATGAGAATGCATATTCGGATGTTGAGAAGTCCACCAGCTGTTCATCTTCATCTTCTTCTAGAGCCCCAATCGTCTCTGGTGTAGCGTTCACAATTGGAATGATTGGAGCTTCTGAAGTTGATGGTGCTAAGAGATGACAGGTACTGGAGATGCAAGAATCATTTGATTGTCTTCAGCAGAGGTGGAGTGCCTCTCTGGTTCTTTTTCTTGAGCTTTATTGTTGGATCCAGATGGAATGGACTCATTGTTTGATTCAGCAACTTTGGGTGTTGGAGTCTTCTCCCCCTTTTGAAGGCCTGATGACCCCTGAGGTTGATCATCCTGGTCATCAGAGTCTTCAAATTTAGCCTTCTTTCTGGCTTCTTCAGAGCATGCCACCTCTGGTGCCTTTCTTTTCAATGATCATTCTAAAGATATGACATTTTTCAGAAGGTCTTCAATAGTCTTATTCTGCTGACTGGCCTTGGTGACAAACTTGCTGGAGATTGTCATTATGTTGTTGGTGATGGATTTGGAGAAGTTGTGAAGGTCATCCTTTGTAATGAGTCTTGAAGAGATGGGAGTAGTGGGAGCAGCAGATGGAATAGGGATCCTAGCGATCGTCTCTGCTAATGTCCTCAAGACTTCTTCTTTAAAGTGAGAAAAGTCTTCAGAGGTAGGAGTGGGAGCAGAGGGAGGTGGGATGACCTTGAGGAGCTCTGCCTTCAATTCATGAATTTCCCTTGACAAGACAGAGGAATTTATGATGACAAGCTTTTCCAGAGCCTCCAGTCTTGAGCTCTGAGAATGGATTGTGGTGCGCAACTCAGAGACCTCTGAAGTGAGCTTTGCAATTTCAGAGTTTGAGGCAGAGGCCTCTGAGGTTGTCTCTAGGTGAAGTTTAATCTCCTTCAGAGATCCTCTGATTTCATCACCAAAGACTTTGAACTCTTCCTTGGTACATAATCAAAGGGGGTAACCTTAGAATCAACACATGATTCTAATTTTCCCTCGAGAACAGAGGGGCTTTCTTTCGGAGTTGGGTTGATTTTGATTCCGGAAGGACTTCCCCTTAATCCTTGAGAATCCTTTTTCAAGGATTTCTCTATAAGGGTTCTAATAGGTCTGCCATCATTAGAGTCCGAGGAATATGATGACGAGAACCTAATGTGAGTGGACACCTTGCTGTCCAGGCTAAGGAGTCCTCGTGCAAGAAGGTCGTGCCATTGTTTCTCTGACAGGAAATCCTTACGAGAGATCTGTAGTCTCTCTTGAACTAAGGAATGGTCCTTTATATCATGAGCCACAGAGGCATCATGTGTGTGAGGAGGTGGCGTACTCTGGGTGAATGAGTAATTTTGTTTTGGTCAAAGTCCTGTTGGGAGGATTTAGCCACATCAGAGGGTTCCCCTTTTGTGCATGCTTCAGAGGCAGAAGAAGATGCCTTTGAGCAGTTGGCTTGGGAAGGGCTCGAGGTGTGCACCTCTGTTTCAATGTCCACTGGTGCTGGACCACCTTGGACAGTAGATATGTTAGCATAAGGAGTTGGGTTTTGGAATCGTTCATTTGTGCCATCAGGGGCATCTTTTTCTACCTCTCTTCTCTCGGATTCTAGGTTCAGAAACCCACCCTCTGGTTGTTAGAGCATAAATTTGTTGGATACAAGATCAAGAAGACTGAAGGTCAAAGTTCAAGAAAGTCAAAGCTGAGAAAGTCAACTTTCATTAAAGTCAAAGTCTTTTGTAATAAAAGTCAAATTGTATTATATTTGTATTTTGTTTTGTTTCCTTGTAACTTGTAGGATATAAATAGTTTTTGTTAGTTGTTCTTGGTTAGAGTATGTGATTAGAAAGATACGTATCTTGTAGAGAGAATTGTAGAGAGAGAGAGAGAGAGTTCTAGAGAGAGAAAAGATTGTAATTGTTGAGTTTGAGATTGAAATCAAACAGGTAATGTGATTAAAATCTTGTTTTGTTTGATTGTTTGAATGTTTGTGATTAGAAACTAGAATCTGGGAATATCAATTGGTATCAGAGCAGATCCAAAAGTGAAATCAGAACAAGAATTAGAAAAAGTTTGGTTCGACACTATGTTATTCAAAATCATATTCGTTTTTGAGTTTTAGTGTGAATTTTGAGTTGTAATTGGTTTATTAGCGATCGATGAATGTAATAGATTGAGTTTGTATAGATAATTTCACGAAATGCACTGTAATTTTCACGAATTTTTGGATTTTATTGAGTTTTATGTCACGAGTTTTTAGAGCACTGTTACATAGATCAATCTTGTACTTTTGTTGTTTTGGTTTGTAATCTTTGCATTGTAATCGGTTCGAATCATGATTTAGAGGAAATCTGCAAAGTTTCAGATCATTTGGTAGAGATTTGAATCGAATTTGAAGTGAAAATCAAGTTTTTGTTCGAAAAACTTCAAGAACGCGCAAGATCTTTAAAACGCGCAAGTTCATCGGACAAACGCGCAAGACTCATCTGGAAGAACGCGCAAGTCGAAGCGTTGATTTTGGTTTCAAACGCGCAAGGCGTTATTAGCGAGTTCTAGAAACTCGCTGGTTGAAGTCTGCGAGTTTTATCAGGAACAGGGTTCTGCGAGTTTGTTCGTCGTGCGAGTTTGAAAATCTAAGAAAATTTTCTAAGTGTTGGAACGCGTAAGCCGTTGTTAGCGAGTTTACTCAAACGCGCAAGTAGTGTCTAGCGAGTTTTGGAAACGCGCACGTCTCTATTAACACGTTTCAAAGTGAATAGTTACTTGCGAGTTTTAGGTATTAGCGAGTTTCTTCGGGAATAGTAACCTGCGAGTTCTTTCGATTTGCGAGTTTGTCAAAACGCGCAACCTTTTGCTTGCGAGTTTCTTAAACGCGCACGCCTCAACCTGCGAGTTTATATGTGAATAGTGATCTGCGAGTTTTAGGCGTCTGCGAGTTTCATAGTGAATAGTCACTTGCGAGTTTCAACGATCTGCGAGTTATAGTGATTAGCGAGTTTCCATACTTAGAATATTTGCTGAGAAATTTTCAAATCTGTAATATGGCTTTCAATAGTGAAATTTTTTTCTCTAGGGGCGCTGCCCCTCGACCCCGCAAGGGCGTTGCCCCTTGACCCCACCCGCTAACCGGGTAGTGGGCACCCGTGCTAAGTCTGCGGAGGGGGAACATAGTTTTAATTGTGATCAACATTCCTGAATTTCTTTTTCAAGATTTCTTGTATTTTTGAGATTTCATTTTGGACTAACGATCAGTTTCTAGTTTCTTATTGCATATATTTTTTCAAAAAGGTTTAATCAAGATGACTTATAAAGATGCTCTTTCTATTGGCACTAATGTCAAGCCTCCTGTTCTGTTCAAAGGAGAATACGAACAGTGGAAAGACAGATTTCTGGATTTTGTAGACAGACATGCAAATGGGGAAAACATTCTGCTGTCAATTACAGAAGGTCCTATGGTACCAATCATAGTTCAAATACCTGATGATGACTCATCTGATAGTGAAGATGGTACTGAGGAAAGAGAACAGAAGATGAAAACAGTTCCAGTAGAGTATGGTCAATATTCAGAGGAACAGAAAAGCCGATATAAAGCAGATAAGCAAGCAAGATCTCTTCTTCTTCAAAGTATCCCGAATGACATCTACGTCAAAATAGACAGCTACAAGGCAAATGCTAAAAAGATGTGGGATCAGCTGCAAAAGATGATGATGGGTTCCAAAGTCGGCAATCAAATGAAAGTGGCTAACTGCATAAATAGCTACGAGGAATTCAAAGCAAAAGAAAATGAGACCCTAGAGGAAACCTATGAGAGGTTTGTGCTTCTTCTGAACGAACTCTCAAAGAACAAAGTGAAGAAGAAGCAAATTGAAAACAACGTAAAGTTTTTAAGAATTCTGCAACCGGAATGGAAGAAACATACCCGTCGGATGAAGCAGATGAAATACTTTTCGACATACCTCTTCACGAAGTCTATGAGACTTTGCATCAGAATGAAGAAGAAGTTGAAGAGAAAAGAAGTGAAAAGAAGAAGAAAGATGAGAAAGTTTCTGATCCTATTGCTCTAGTGGTCGGAGAGAAGAAGAAAGAAAAGAAAGAGAAGAAGAAAAAGCAGAAAGTGCTTACAAGTTCTGAATCTGAATCTGAATCTGAATCAGATGGTGATGATGGAGAAAGTCTCAAACAAGCCATGCTTTTACTGACCCGAGCTTTCCAAAAGAAATTCTACAAGAAGCCGGGATCCAATTCTCAAAGATATTCCTCATCAAGCTCCAAGAAACGTGAGCACCGAGAAAGAGTTGAAGGAAAGCGACATGAAGAGAACAGATATGTTGAGAAGAAACCCGATGAAAGGAAGAAGTTTGTGAATGATTACACAGTTGCTGAGAAGCCAGCAAATGATCCAATTAAATGCTACAACTGTGGCAAGATTGGACATTTTGCTAAAGATTGCAGAAAGCCAAAGGTTCGAAACTCCCAGTATTATCAGAACAAACTGCTATTGGCCAAACAGCAAGAAGCGAGCATAGCATTAATGGCTGAGGACGAATTTTGGTTGGATCATTCTGATCAAGAGGATGACAAAGAGAAGGAAGAAACTGCTCATCTCTGTCTAATGGGAAAAGAAGTCAAGTATGATGAGTCAGATGACGAGACGGCTGATGAGGTAATGAACTTAACTGAAAAAGAATTCATAACAAAAATGGAAGCTATGATGGTTGAGCTTAATGATCTTCAAGTAAAACTGAAGAAAGAAAAAGACAGAGTTGCTAAAAGAAACAACAAGATCTTTGAGCTTAATAAGTCTTTTATTGGGAACAAAGATCTAATTGATTCTTTACGCAAGTCTACTTCTGATTCTAAAATTCAAGTAGATTGTTTTGAAAAGAAGATTTCTGATTTTGAAGTTAAAATTTCTAAGTATGAGTTTGAGAAGAAAGAATCTGCACTAACCATTCATAAATTGCAGGTTGAGAACAATCTCTTGAATAAGAAGGTAAATGGTCTGGAAGCCAAACTTTATGCGAGAGGCCAAACAGATCAAACAATTTTTCTTAATGCACCTAACGAAGAGGCTGATGTTAAAGAAAAATGGGGACTTGGTTTTGAAAACCCCCATTACTTAAAGAAAGCCATCAGAAAACAACCAACATTATATAATTTTGATTTTCTTGCTTGTGGTGGTAAACATACTCATTTAAAACCCAAATTTGTTACCAAATTACCAGAAGAAGTTGAGGCCAGAGAAACTGAAAATAGAAAGAATGTAAAGAAAATGCAACTACCATTTAACTATGCAAAGTTAAATGATAGTTATCTTTCAGAAACACCAAAAGTTCTTCCAAGTGATTATTTTGCTAGTTATTCTGTTTCTGAGATGAAGGCAAAACCTGCAATTGCAAAGGTTTATGTTCCTCCACTCATTCTTGAAAGCAAAATAGTTGAGCTGGAAAATGTTTTATCTGATGAAAAACTTTTGGTTGATATTCAACAAAGTGTGTTTTCTACAGTTTTAAAGAACACTGTTTTTCAATCTAAATCTACAAAGTGTTCTACAGTTTCAAAGACACCTCAAACTTCGTCTGATAATTTTGATGACTTATTTGAGTCTGCAAATGACTTTCTTAATTCTGATGATGGGTGCATAGAAAAAATTGATATGTTTGACTTCAATGCTCCTCTTCCTGATCATTATACTTGTCTTATAAATGAAAAAGTGTTACCAAGTGGTTTTAATATTGGTGAATCATCAGCTAAGGTTGGTGAATTAGTTTCTGTAATTGCTGATTACTATGCTCAAGGTAAGAAACATAAGAAACATCGATTACAGAAACAGAAATACACTGGTACACAAAAGAAAACTCAATCTCAGAAATCTGATTTTCCTAATAATTCTAAATCTTATGTTTCAGATTTAAGGAAGAAAAGGTCGAAAGCGAGATCTGAATGGCGACCAAAAAGGAAGAATGATGAGATAGCTGAATCAGTTTCTGATAATTCTTGTAATAGATCAGTTAGTAGTGATAATGATGTAGTTGATCAACTTGCTTGTCTTAAACAAAACCTTGTAACTTCTTACAAGCGGTATTCAATAAAGCAATTGATTCAATTATCTCCTATTACTACTAATTCTTATCATTATCGGAGAAATGATTTTGCTTATTCTCATAATTCTTCTGATTGGTTTGGATCTTATCATGTGTATTCTTCAAGATCAAATATTTTTAAAGGTTTTCAAAAGAACAGAGGGTCCATTTTCAAATGGATACCAAAATCTTGTGCTAATCTGTTAGGACCCGTTTTTAAATGGGTACCTAAAGTTATTGTTTCCTGATTTCTCTTACAGACCCAGCATATGTGGTACTTGGACAGTGGATGTTCCAAGCATATGACTGGGCAAAAAGCTTTATTGTCTAATTATACAGAGAAATTCAGTGGAAATGTCAGATTTGGAAACGATCAGCTTTCTCCAATCTTAGGATATGGTGCCATCATTCAAGACAACATAACGATTAAGAAGGTGAGTTATGTCGAAGGCTTAGGGCACAACTTGTTTAGCATTGGTCAATTCTGCGATAAAGGGTTAGAAGTCAACTTCAAATCTAAGAGTTGCTCGGTTCGTACTGAAGACGACACAGAACTCTTAGGTGGACATCGAAAGACAAATCTCTATACCATCAATCTGTCCAAAGTTCAGATTGGCAATCAAGTTTGCTTAATGAAAAAAGCATCAATGCAGCAAAGTTGGCTCTGGCACAGACGTTTATCACACCTGAACTTTCGTTATATCAACAAGCTGGTCAGTGGGAAATTGGTAAAAAGACTTCCTGAGCTGAAATACGAGAAAGAACACTTATGTGCTGCATGTGAGAAGGGTAAGATGAAGAGAGCTCCGCACAAACCGAAGCCTGAACCAAGCACTAGTTCTCCGTTAGAATTGTTACATATGGATTTATGTGGTCCAATGAGAACTCAGAGTTTGGGTGGAAAGAAATATGTGTTGGTTATTGTGGACGATTACTCAAGATACACATGGGTCAAATTTCTTCGATCAAAAGATGAGACGCCCGAAGTTCTCATTACTTTCTTAAAGACGACCCAAGTGAATATGCAAAGACACGTCAAGTTTCTTCGAACAGACAACGACACAGAGTTCAAAAACAAGATCGTTGAAGAATATCTCGAATCGGTCGGGATATCACATCAGTACTCTGCTGCTCGTACGCCTGAACAAAATGGAGTAGTTGAAAGGCGAAATCGGACTCTAGTCGAGGTCGCTCGTACTATGCTTAGCCAATCCGATCTACCTCTATTTTTGTGGGCAGAAGCTGTGTCGACTGCATGTCATACTCAAAACCGGTCCATAATACACCGTCGTTTTCAAAAGACTCCATATGAGCTGATCAACAACACCACACCGACAATCAAGTATTTTCACGTATTTGGGTGTAAGTGTTTCGTACTTAATGACAGGGAGAGTCTGAATAAATTCAGTGCTAAGGCGGACGAGGGTATCTTCATTGGTTATTCTTCAACATCGGCAGCATATCGTGTTTATCTGAAGAAGTCAAAGACAGTCGTCGAGAGCGTTAATGTAACTGTTATTCCCTATTTCATCAAGTTCTAATCAATAACAAATACTCAAGATGATGAATCGTAATCACATTCATTGATTAAATCTCAACTATTACAAATTCACAACTTTCTCTCTCTACAAACACTCTCTCTCTAGAATGATATGTTCTATACAATTCTTCTTTGATTCGTATTATGAGTGTTCTACCGATTACAAAGACAACAAAGGTATTTATACCCTTGACAATTACAAAGGAAAAACAAATTACAAATACATTGACTTTGACTTTATTAACAAAAGACTTTGACTTTCAGCGAGAGTTGACTTTTCCAACTTTGACTTCTTGTATTTTTGTCTTCAATCTTTATGATCTTGAATCCAACAATTCTGTGCTCTAACAATCTCCCCCTTTGGATCAAGATCATTACTAAACGATTTAGCAATGCGATCTTCTCTCTTTAAGCTCGATTGAAGTAACTCCCCTTTGAACAATCTGTATCTTCACTTGTAATCTCCCCTTTTGAAACAAACAAGATATACAAAATCCCCTTAACACAATGAAATTCTTCTTCAGCTTTGTCTTCAAAAACTTTCAATAATCTTCCCAACGTCTGATCTTCAAAAATAGTAACAATCTCCCCCAAGGTTGTAAGCAAACCTCTTTCAGACATTGAAAGAAATTATCTTCATTTTCAGCTCTGAATGTTTTCTCCAACTTTCTTCAAATAAAATTTCTCCAAAATCTACTTTCTTTCGAAATTCTTTGAACTTCTTCAAATCTTTATTTTGAACCTTCTGACTTGAACATTTCAGAAAATCATCTCTCAAATCTTTATCATTTCTTGATATCTTCTCCCCCTTTTTGATGATTTGAGCATCGATATCATCAAAACTTTTCTTCCAAGAAATGTCTTTGACCATTCTGATTTGTCAAACTGAGCCTCTGATTCTGTGATCCATAACCAAGTATTCATCTAGATCTTTGCAAATCCAGACAAAATAAGAACATGTAACTCCTGAATCAACAAATGAATCAATTAAAATGCCTGTCAGTAACACAAAGTCACTGTGTGTAACGAATACACAATATAAAGGAGCTTTTTGATGTTCACTCCCCCAGGGCTTCCATCCAATCATCGAAACACCACAAAGGCAATTTCTATGAATGTTATGACAAAGAAACAAATTCTTTGTGTGTTCGTGCATGTGTAGAAAGAATTAAGCACGATGATTGCTTTTCAATAAGGCTCAAAGTTGTGTAAACCACTGAGACAACAGTAGATAAACACAGACTCAATGTGCATGATTGAAGTGAGAAGGTGGGGCAGACTTCCTTCTTTTTCAATATCCAGATTTCCAAATGAAAATCAGATAGCATATGTGCTGTGTCCCCAGAAAAATGTGAAACATTTTCTTTTTGAGAAGAAAATGAGTAGCTGGTGGGGTTTAGACAAGAGTTGGCATGGGCTATTTTCCTGTTTCAATAACGTTCACCAAAGAGTTGTGAAACGCTAGTAATGTGGCTGCCCGACTCAGAAAGTAGTTGGTGCAGAGTTTGATATTCTTTTACTCTGATCTCACACCCTCTTTCTTTTAATCATTAAACGCACATCTAACCAAACTCTCTTTTACATTTTACCTCATCACACATCCCACACTCATTTCTTTTAGACTCCTCACACTCAATCACTAAAGGATTAACTTCTTGGGTAGGAACCACTGGTTAACGTGAATCCATAGAAGTTCATTTAATTCCTAGAACAAAGAACTCATATGTCCTATAAAAGCATAATGTTTCTCAGATGATTTAACTTCATCAGTTAAAGCTTATGTACAAATGTCAGATGAATGTATGCTCAGATGATATAATCATAAAAATATGAGCATTTTTGAAACATGGAAGTATTTTCAAACAAGTATATTGAAATGAATGAATATGAATGCAAGAGACTTGTTTGAAAATCTGACATTGTATGAAAATGATCAGAAATGAATGAATATTTCAATTAAGGCTTATGGTCAAGAATAACAGATATTGTCCATACGAAACAAAATATAGACATTCTTGAAATGACGTTTCGAAATGAAATATCGCTCAAAATTCTTTGAAGTACAAGCGGGGTGTCTTACCATCGAAAAAAAAATTGTTTCAATTTAGAGACATGGTAAGAACATATTAAACAAATTCAAACCGGTGTGTGTGAATACTTGAAAGTATATAGAAAAGACAATACGCAAGTATTTATCATTGGAAACACACGGTTTGTAAGCATGTAAGCACAAAAATAAAAAAAAAATGAAAACATTTAAAATCACACTTCCAAATTATAAAATCTGTTTAAAAATCGGGAAGTGGTTTGAACATTTAAGAACATGTTTTCTATATCTGAAAGTTGTCCTTCTTTCAGATACATTTGAGATTAAGATAAGAAATTTACCTTTTTGCGCAATCTTAATTCTCAGAAAGTTAGCTGAAGTAAAAAAAAATGATATGATCGTGTCAGCTTCTCTCATCCTGCATAAGTCTCAAAATCTAGTCAAAATTTATTCACAAAATTTATTTGAAAAATAAAAGACATAAAAAACGTAAAGCAGTAAAACAATTAAAGTACGAGTTCTGATCAGAAATAATCAGAAATCATAATCCTTTTACTCCCCCTAAAAATATGCATCTGAAATTTGGCAGTAAAAGGCACATGATAGAGATCTACAACTCCCTTTGAAGTGTAGTTCGTCATATCTTCTGAATACATATTTCCAGAAAAATTTATGTACTCCCCTTGAAGGTTGACTTCCTCTTCTGAGTATCTGAGTACATCTTCATATCAGCCCGGGAGTATCATCTCTTATTCATCTTTGAAGAGCGAGTCCTAAACTGTTATGTTTAGAAGTCAAACTCCATTGAAGTACGGGTCCTAAGTTGATTTACTTAGAAGCCTTGGTTCTCTTACTCCCCCTTGACTTGAGGTGCCTGCAACACAGAATCAACTTTCGGTTTTGGTACCCACTAGTATTTGGGTCCATGTGTGTTAGTTGCAGTTCGAATGGGAGTAACTGAATAAGAACCATACCAGTAATGATCACTAGCTTTATGAACAAAATCATATGTATGACAATAAGAACAATACCTCTTTTTAGATAACCTGACCAATTGATCTCTCGAATAAGTAAGATCAGGTTTACCTGTCAGCACTTTGTTCTTCTTGGCTGTTGATGCATGTACAAATGATTTGTTACTTTTCTTCTCTTCTTTCTTTTCTTTCCTTTCTTTCTTCTTCTCATCATTCTTCTCATCCTTCTTTCCCTCATCAGCTGGTTTCATCTTCCAAACCTGCTTTTCTTCTTGATATCTCCTTCTTCTTCTGTGTGTACTTGAACCATCTATTTTCCAATCATAAAAAATGAGAGTTGTACGAATCTGATCAAATGATTTAACTGACCTTCTTGAAGAAATAATTTTCAAATGTGAGCTTGAGGCTGGCTTGTTAGAACCAACTGAACTATTTCTAGGTGTGTGGATTTTTGACTCTGGAGTCATTTGCTCAGTCACCACCACCTTGGAAACAATCTCTTCAAGCTCTTTGATCTTTGAAAAATAACTGTCTCTTTCTTTAATGAGCAGGTCAATCGTTTCCTTGAATTCAGACTTCGCTTTCTGATCATTCAAAGCACTTTCAGATAGTTCAGATAACTTCACAGTAAGCTTCTTGATTTCTGTCTCAAAGATATTTCTTTCTTCTTCAAAGTCTTTCTCAGTATTCGTTCTCTGACCGGATATTTCTTTGAAGATTCCAACATTCTTCTGTTCTATGATCTTCTTCTGTTTATCAAATTTCTCTCTTTCCAGTATGATTACTTTCTCAAAGTCAGAAATCTGTTGAGAAAGCTTAATGCATTTAAGCTCAACCGTCTTCTTTTCATCAACACATTTTCTTGAAAACTCTGAGAACTTCTTAGCAAACTCTTTCTTTTCTTTCTCAAAAACTGATCTTTATTCAATAATTTGCAGTTCTAATTCAAAGATCTTCTTTTCATTATCACACCCAGTTAATTCAGAAATCTTAACAATGTGATCTTCTAAATCAGAAATCTTCTTCTTTAGCTTTGTGTTTTCAGCTTCCAAAAACAAGACATTTTCTTCATTAATCCCAGAAGTCTGTTTCAACAGATCTTCATTTATCTTCTTTAACACACTGACTTCTTCTCTCAGTAGCTTCATTTCATCAGAATATCTCTTTGACTTCTTTGTGTAGTAGTCAACTGAGGAAGCAAGATTTTTGTTTTCTAATTTGAGCTTGTGAATCTTCTTTTCATCACCATCAGAAAGATATCCCATCTTGAATACCTGTAAACAAAAAGAACTTGACAAAAATGATCGTTAATCCAAAATATGAAATCTCAAGAAATACATAAAAACTTGAAATAAAAATTCAGAAATTTTGATCACAATCAGAACTATGTCCCCCTCCGCAGACTTAGCGCGGGGTCGAGGGGCAGCGCCCCTAGAGAAAAAATTTTCACTATTAAAGGCCATATTACTATTTGAAAATTTTGTCTAAGTCCTACACACTTTGCGCTTCAAGTGCGATGCGCAAACTTTTACTTTGCGTTTCAATAGCGATGCGCAAACCTTTACTTTGCGTTTTAAGTGCGATGCGCAAACCTTTACTTTGTGTTTCAAGAGCGATGCACAAACCTTTACTTTGAGTTTCAAGTGTGATGCGCAAACCTTTACTTTGCGTTTCACGTTGCAGATGCAAGATATACTTTGCGTTTCAAGTTGCAAACGCAAGATACACTTTGCGTTTCAAGTTGCAAACGCAAGATACACTTTGCGTTTTAAATTGCTAACGCAAATCACAAAATTCAACCACTTCTCAACCACTTCTACTTTGCGTTTGTCATTAAAAACGCAAATCCCACTTCTCGTTTCTCGTTGAAGACAGAAAATTCACTTTGCGTTTGTCACTTTGCGGATATTGTTTAAAAACGCAAACCTTACTTCTCGATACTCGAAGGAAACGCAAACTTTAACTTCTCGATTCTCAAAGAAAACGCAAACTTTAACTTCTCGATTCTCGAAGGAATCGCAAACCTTAACTTCTCAATTCTGAACTTTCTCAATGAATGAAACGCCAACCTTGATGAACACACGCAAACCTTGATGAACACGCACAAACCTCTAAAATCGAACAAAATCGCACCAAAAACTCATTTAGACCTAGAAATTCAACACTATACTTCGAAAATTTGATCGTTTAATCATCTAGAACACAATCTTAACAACTAATTTCGATCAAATACACAAAAAATGTATAAATCGACTCAATTACAGTGCACAGGACTCGTGAACTTCAAACTCAACTAAAATCAAAATTAACGATCGATTACAGTGCAAATTGATCTAAAACTTATACAGACTCGATCGATAACACTTTTCTAACAAAACCTAATCATTTACAACTCCAAAAACACACTAAAATTCGAATTTGATTTTTCGCTCAAGAACACAGACGAACTTTCGTATTTTCTTGATTTTTCACTTTGGATCTGCTCTGATACCAATTGTTATTCCCTATTTCATCAAGTTCTAATCAATAACAAATACTCAAGATGATGAATCGTAATCACATTCATTGATTAAATCTCAACTATTACAAATTCACAACTTTCTCTTTCTACAAACACTCTCTCTCTAGAATGATATGTTCTATACAATTCTTCTCTGATTCGTATTATGAGTGTTCTACCGATTACAAAGACAACAAAGGTATTTATACCCTTGACAATTACAAAGGAAAAACAAATTACAAATACATTGACTTTGACTTTATTAACAAAAGACTTTGACTTTCAGCGAGAGTTGACTTTTCCAACTTTGACTTCTTGTATTTTTGTCTTCAATCTTTATGATCTTGAATCCAACAATTCTGTGCTCTAACAATCTCCCCCTTTGGATCAAGATCATTACTAAACGATTTAGCAATGCGATCTTCTCTCTTTAAGCTCGATTGATGTAACTCCCCTTTGAACAATCTGTATCTTCACTTGTAATCTCCCCTTTTGAAACAAACAAGATATACAAACTCCCCTTAACACAATGAAATTCTTCTTTAGCTTTGTCTTCAAAAACTTTCAACAATCTTCCCAACGTATGATCTTCAAAAATAGTAACAATCTCCCCCAAGGTTGTAAGCAAACCTCTTTCAGACATTGAAAGAAATTATCTTCATTTTCAGCTCTGAATGTTTTCTCCAACTTTCTTCAAATAAAATTTCTCCAAAATCTACTTGCTTTCGAAATTCTTTGAACTTCTTCAAATCTTTATTTTGAACCTTCTGACTTGAACATATCAGAAAATCATCTCTCAAATCTTTATCATTTCTTGAACCTTCTGTGCTCTAACGGTAACATTCGATGAAGAAATGGCTTCTGAACAACTCAATTCACCCGTTATCGCTGGAGTATTAGCTTCTGGACAGATTGTGGCCCAAGAATTACTAGCATTAACACATTTAGATTGACACAAAACACTTTTATTAGATCAATCACATGAATTACAATTAATCACAGATCTAACATCTAGTCACAGATCTCACGTATGTGTGTGTTCTTTGTGTGTGTTCTTACTCTCTCTCAACTATCACCAATATTACACCTTCACTTTCACACACTTACTCTCTTTCTTACATAAGTCTCTCTTAGAAACAATACAAGGACTTGCTTATATATAGGTCAACATGACCAAGCAAGGTCAAACCTTCTAAGCTCTCTTACAACACACACAAACAACTATTACAACAATTACAATAATGACCCTCATTTAATCTTGAATACAATTATAGTCTAACAATCTCCCCCTTTGGATTCAAGATTAAAAAAAAATTTGGCAATAATCTTCAGGTCTTCTTATCTTCAGAATTAATCTTCAACTTCGAATCTTTTCTGGCTTTGACATCTTGAAAACTTTGACAAAACTTCAAACTTATCTCCCTTTGAATTAACTTTTGCATAAACTCTGACTTTCTTTCAAATTCTGACTCTCTTTCAAACTCTGACTTCCTTCCACTTTTTCTTTGACAAGCTTTCTTTAATCTTTGACTTCAATGAACTGAAAACTTTATCTCCTCTGAAATCTTTAAAACTTCAATCTGATCTTGAGTTTTGATTATTCTCCCCCTTTTTAATGATTTGTAAGAATCAAAATCATTAAAACACTTCAAGGTCAGATCCGTCATTGAAAGAACTTCCCACCATCTGATAAGCACATTCTTCATGAACTTTCATCTCCTCCTTTGTATAATAGACAATCTCCCCCATATAGGAAAATCATTCTCACATCTGATCTGGATTGGCCTTTGATTCACGAACATATTAATTTGAATCTTTTCAAATTCAAATGAAATAAGAATGGTAACCCTGAATCAACATATGAAACAGTTAGAAATGCCTGTCAGTAACACAAAGTTACTGTGTACAACGAATGTACAATATAAGGAGCTGGTTTGATGTTGACTCCCCAGGACTTCCATTCAATCATTGAAGAACACAAGGTAATTCTATGAATGTTCTGACAGAAAAACATATTCTCTGTGTGCTCGTGCTTGTGTTTTGAAAGAATTAGCACAAATGATTGTGTTTCATAAGGCTCAACATATGTAAATCACTGAGACAGCAATGATTATACATGGACTCAACGTGCATGAGAAAGGGTCGAAGGTGGGGCAAGTTTCCTTCTTTTTCAATATCAGTATTTTCCAAGTGAAGATCCGATAGATTATGTGCTGCTTCCCCAGAAAATGTAAAACATTCTCTTTTTAAGAAAAGAATAAGTAGCTAGTGGGGTTGTATGCAAGAGATGACATGGGTTATTTGCCTATTTCAATGATGGTCACGAAAGAAATGTGAACCAATCAGTAATGTGGCTACCCGGCTCAGAAAGATGTTTGGTGCAGAGTTCTGATATTCTTTTAACTCTGTTCTCACACTCTCTTTCTTTTAAACATTTAAGTTTACATCTAACCAATCTCTCATTTCCATTTTACCTCAGCTCACTCCCACACTCAATTCTTTTAGACCCCTCTCCCCTCAATCACTCAAAGGATTTCTTCCGGGGTAGGAAACACTGGTTATCGTGAATCCATGGAAGATCTATTAAGCACTCACACTGAATCCCATGTTCCTAAAAGTACATGTTGTTCAATGATTTTCTTGACATTTTAAGCACAAGAAATCATATGTCCGTGTTTGTATGCTCTCTGAGTTTTGATGAGCATTTTAAGCATTTAAGATTTCTCAAAACTTTATATGAATGAAAAGAATAGAAATGTTTTGAGAATCTGACAATGATTAAGATCAAATCAAATTATCATGAAGAAAAATTTGGGAATGCAAAGACGTATGTTGTTTATATGAACAATATATAAACATATTATCAATGAAAGCACATTAAAAATGAAATGACGTTTGATTCAAACAACAGTGAATACCAAACGACGGGAGTATTACCATATAAAGATATATCATTTGATACATGGTAATAACAAAGTCAATTTGAAAATACCGAACCAGTGTGTGTATGAATACTTGACAAAGTATGTAGAAAAGAAAATACACAAGTATTATTCTTTAAAGAACACACGGTCAGATAAAACAATAACATTCACAAGTATCCAAAAATCATTTAAAATTCACACTTCTCAAATCATAAAAACATGTTAAGATCGTGAAGTGGTTTGAACATTTAAAAAAAACATTTTTCACAAGTGAAAGTTGTTCATCTTTCACAAGTGTTAGAGTATAAGGATTAGAATGAAATACCTGTACTGCACAATCCATAACTCCCCCTGGAATGAATATAGCAGTTAAAGCATCCTTGACTAGATATCCTCCCCCTTGATATCTGTAAAACGTCAATTTTTTTTAGAAAAAAAATATTATAAAAGATATAGCAATATAATATCTAAACTCCCTTTCAAACGAAAAACTTCTTGAAAAGATGAAATCTTGAAAGCATCCTTCAGAAGAAAACATTTGAATACGGGTTTTGAACTGAATTGTCCAAAAGCCATTGTCACATAAAATATCCTGCAAGAAAAAGATTTTGGTAGTCATTATAAAAATGATTCCGCTTTAGTCAGTCAACATATGATGAAATATCCAAAATATATTCAAATAAAGCACAAGATTAGAAAAACTCCCCCTAGAATCATGAAGTAGCATTTAACATACCAAGTTTGCTAACTAAAAAATTAAACCTCTTTTCATCCAACGGCTTGGTGAAAAGGTCAGCTAACTGGTAGTCTGTAGTCACGAAGTGCATCTCGATATCGCCCTTTTCAACATGATCCTTTATAAAATGATAACGCACGTCGATGTGTTTCGTCTTGGAATGTTGTACTGGATTAGCTGTTATCGCAATCGCACTCTTAGAATTACGGTAGATAGGGACTCGTTGGTAAGTATATCCGAAATCTTTTAACTGTGTTTTCATCCAGAGGACTTGTGAACAGCAACTTGCGGCAGCTACGTATTCAGCCTTAGCGGTGGATGTAGAAACACAATTTTGTTTCTTAGATGTCCAGCTAACCAACTTATCACCTAAGAACTGACAAGAACCAGAGGTGCTCTTTCTATCCAGTTTGCAACCTGCATGATCGGCATCAGTATAAGCAGTTAAATCAAAAGACGATCCCTTAGGATACCTAAGGCTAACTCAGTAGAACCTTTAAGATACCTAAGTATCCTTTTTACAGCGACCAGGTGTGATTCCTTCGGATTAGCTTGATATCTCGCACAGAAACATGTAACAAACATAATATCCGGTCTACTCGCAGTTAAATACAGCAGTGAACCAATCATGCTACGGTACACTTTTTGATCTACTGATTTGCCAGAAAGATCTGCATCTAAAAGTGTGCCCGTTGCCATTGGTGTTTTCATCACTGAACTATCACTCATGTTAAATTTCTTTAAAATATCTCGAATATATTTTGACTGATTGATGAAAATGCCTTCGGGTAACTGTTTCACTTGAAGACCAAGGAAAAAATTCAGTTCGCCCATCATTGACATTTCAAAATGAGATTCCATGATTCTTGAAAAGTTTTTACAAAACTTTGGATTTGTAGAACCGAAAATTATGTCATCTACATAAATCTGGATTAGAATCATATCATCACCTTGCTTTTTCAGAAAGAGAGTAGTATCAATTGTACCTTTCTTGAATCCTGAAGCGAGTAAGAATTGAGTTAAAGTTTCATACCAAGCTCTTGGTGCCTGTTTGAGTCCATACAAGGCTTTGTCTAAGACATAGACATGATCAAGGTTCTTTGGATCAACGAATCCTTCTGGTTGAGCAACATATACTTCTTCATGCAATATCCCATTTAAGAATGCTGATTTTACGTCCATTTGGAAGACCGTAAAATTTTTATGCGCTGCATAGGATAAAAAGATTCGTATCGCTTCCAGTCGTGCCACAGGAGCAAATGTTTCTTCATAATCAATCCCCTCCTGTTGACAATAACCCTTTGCAACAAGGCGAGTTTTGTTTCGAACTGCAACTCCAGATTCATCTCTCTTATTTCAGAAAACCCACTTTGTTCCAATAACAGATTTTCCTTCTGGAAGTGGTATAAGTCGCCAAACTTTGTTCCTCTCAAATTGCAGAAGTTCATCTTGCATCGCCAGTATCCAATATGGATCGCGCAAGGCTTCTGAAGCTTTCTTTGGCTCGATGGAACTTAAAAAACTTGAATACAGACAAAAATTAGCCGATGTTGCACACGTTTGTACACCCGACTGTGCATCACCAATGATATTATGAAGTGGGTGATCTCTTGTCCATTTCATTGTACTTGGAATCGGATGAATTTCAGCTTGAGTATTATCTTCCTCATATTCATCATATACTGCAGGTAAGTCTTTATCAACCCCAGATGTGCTCGGGACATCTTGTACAACCTCTTCTGAAGTAAATATTTCCGAAGCAATAGAAGAAACACTCGGAATTTCTGTTGCAGAATTCGGATCTGCATTGACAGAGTCAACATTAGTATCTTCAGAATGTATAAGTGGAGATGTACCTGATGAGGTTGGTATTGTGACATTTTCAGAAGGTCCTGAAATATCTGCAAGTATAACTGGAACCTCTGAAGTTGATTCAGTTATGTTTGATTTTTCAAAATCTGCACAAATATCCATAAAAGCATCAAAAAATAATAAGTCTAATTCAACTGTAATTTTATTTGAATTAGAAGACTTATTCTGTTTGACTTCAGGTTCTATTCCGTCTTGAATAGAAACTTTCTGTTTAAGCTTGAGTTCTGAACTGTTGTGTTCAGAAGTCAACGTTGATGATTCGTCGAATGACACATTAATGCTCTCCATGATCGTCTTGGTTCGTCTATTGTAAATGCGATAGGCTTTAGATGTCAACGAATAACCAATGAAATAGCCTTCATCAGCATTCTTGTCAAATTTACCAAGATTGTCTCGATCATTGAGAATATAACACCTGCAACCAAAAGTACGAAAAAATTTAATATTCGGTTTTCGATGATTAATAAGTTCATACGCTGTCTTTTTATGTCTTTTGATGACAATCGTGCGGTTTTGTGTGAAACACGCAGTGGCTACGACTTCAGCCCACAGAAACATTGGCAATTCGGAATAGGCTAACATTGTCCTTGCAGCTTCCACAAGTGTTCGATTCTTCCTTTCAACTACACCGTTTTGCTGAGGAGTGTAGGCAGGAGAAAAGTTGTGAGAGATCCCAACAGATATGAGATAACTCTGAAGCTTTTCATTCTTGAATTCCGTGCCATTGTCACTTCTCAAAGATATAATCGGTAGTTGTAGTCGAACCTGAATCTTCTTTAAAAACTCAATGATCAACTCTGCTGCATCTGATTTGTTCCTTAAGAATTCCAGCCAAGTATATCTGGAGTACTCATCTATCATGACCAAAATATATTTCTTACCATTGATAGACTGAGTCCTCATCGGGCCGCAAAGGTCCATATGTAACAATTCAAGAGGTGTTGAAGAAGAGAATTCTGTCTTTGCTTTATGAGATGTTCGCTTCATCTTTCCCATTTCACAAGCGGGACAAAGAGAATTGTTCTCAAACCTTAGTTCTGGTAGACCTTTGACAATGCCTTGTCTCGCCAACTGATTAATCGCATCAAAGTTTTGATGAGATAGACGTCGATGCCATATCCAACTTTCAGCTCGTGAAGCTTTTGCAATCAGACAAACAGGTCTTGATGCAGAAAGTGTTGGAAAATTCACAGAATAAAGATTTGCATGTCGCTTAGCCTTAAAAACTGCACGACCATCTT
This sequence comes from Arctium minus, assembly GCA_954870635.1. Classification (NCBI taxonomy): domain Eukaryota; kingdom Viridiplantae; phylum Streptophyta; class Magnoliopsida; order Asterales; family Asteraceae; genus Arctium; species Arctium minus. The sequence continues at coordinate 153,949,537 of OX941081.1, forward strand.
TATCTTCAATGTAACAGCATTTATCAGTAAACCGAACTTGAAATTTACTATCGCAGAATTGACTTGTACTAAAAAGATTATGATCAAGTCCTTCTACATATAGCACTCTTTTGATCGTCACGGTGCCATTCGTTAAAGATCCGTATCCTCGAATGTATCCAGTTACCTCAGAATTAGCATAACTTACAGTACCGGCAGGTTCCTCAACATAATTGTGAAGTAGATGCTTAAATCCTGTCATATGGCGCGAGCATCCTGAATCTATATACCATGTATGTGAGGCCTGCAAAAAGAACACCTCATTTCTGTTTAGGTACCCATATCCAGATGGGTCCTTCCTTGTTTGCTTTTTGCAACTTATCAATATCATCTACCTTAGCCTTAATTCGCCACTCATAGCGAGGCTTAGGTACCCATTTCCATACCATTTTAACATTAAGCTCATGAAATGTTTTCTTTTTAGAAAAATGATCAATTTTAGCATGAAAATTTTTAGCCTGATGAGTTAAGGATTTTGAAGCTGATTTGACATGAGATGTTTTTCTGGCAACTTTAGATTTAGGATGAATAGAAGGAATGATAAATGCATTATCATGACAGTGTTTGCAAATAAAATTCTTACATGCAAATGTCAAAAGCTTAGATTTATCCAATGAAGTACAATCATTCATACAACTTTGACATTTGTAAACGTTTGAATTTTTACACATCAAACTAGCACTATCACTGATTTTACATTTATTTTTAGCAACTTTATTTTCCTTCACATTCTTCACCCTTTCTCCTTTACCATTTTGCCTTTTTACATCTGAAACAAGAAACATAATCTTGTTAGTATTCTTTGAAGAAGATGATTTTGCCTTTGAATTACAAGATGTTTCTCCTTTTTCAAAAATACTCGGAGGATATTCAGGAGTAGAAGTATAAACAACTGAAGATTTAGAATTAACAGTATCAATCTCTGGTTTAGAATGAACATTCCGATTTGGAGACTCAAACATCTTTTTCTCTTTAAGATTTTGTTGAAACAAATCATCTCTTAAAATATTTAACTCTTTAGAGAGTTCTTTATTTTCTTCAAAAGACTTGTCAAGTTTGAATTTGAGATCAACATTCTCATCTTCTAACTCTTCAATCGTCTTTTGAAGATCTATGATTTGTTTCTCAAAATTAGATGCTTGATTCACCTTAGAGTTTGATTCCATCTTTTCTAAAATAGGAACAGGATCTGAAGCATTCATCATTTCTGTAAAAATATCCTCAGTCATAGTTTTTGAAAAATCAAAATTAAGGTTTTTATTCATGATATTTTCACTTTTTGATTCTTTTAAGAAATTAAAAGTGAATGAATGAAATAAAGGAATTTGATTCTCAATATCAGTTTCTGAATCAGATTCATCAAATTGACACTGAGATTTAGTATTATTTTCTTCAACCTTGTGTGATTCTGTTGGTAAACAAGGAGAAAATAGTGACCTAAATTCACTAAATTCTATTTTTCTTGTTTTGTAACTTTCATTTAAATCTTTATAAGCAAAACCAACAGATTTTAAACTTGAAGTGGAATCTGTTAGTGCATTAATTGTATACAAGATTTAATTAGGAAAGTCTTGCTTAAAGCCTTTGTAATTACATAGTCAAAGGAAGTCAATGTAAGTCAAAATGTAGAAAGTCAACATTAGTCTTAGAGTGTTTTAAATACTTGAGAGTTTGAGTGGGTCATTATTCAAGTTACTTGAGAGTTTACTAGTCCATATAAATAGGTTTTTTACTTGTAATTTTGTAAGAGCTTAATGAATACATCAGATTTACTTTCTCTCTCTACTCTCTCTCTAAGATCTTAATACTGTCATATTCTTAATTGAGAGTGTTAGAATAGCTTGATTGAATCTAGGAATTTCAATTTCAATTGGTATCAGAGCATACCAAACTGTTTCAGAAAGATTTGGACAGAAAATTGGGATTAATTTCTGGAATTTTCAAGAAATTTTCAAGAACACATAAACGATCACTATTGAAAATTTTCTGGATTGATTGTGAAAATGATTCACATGATTCGTATTGTTTGATAAATTTGTTTGAATTCACAGATTAATCAAAGAAACAAGCTTAATTGTAATTGTGGATCTAATTCTTGAAATTCAAAATCACACAGATTGTTTTCTGAAAATATGGACTTGGATCGAATTTTCATTGTTTTGTTGATGTTAGATCATAAGATTGATCTTGTTGTGATCCAAATCTGATTTAAAACACATCTTATTTTCACTTGCACAAGATTTAATCACAAAATCAGATTGCATTCTTCGAATTCGTGGATCTTGAGTAGAAAAAATGTCGAACTCTGTGATTAGATTTTTACACTGTAAATTGTCATTTTTAGTTACTTTGATTAGTTAGAAAAGTGTTTAAAAGTGTTTTTCGATCATTGATTTGCAGGTTTTGAAGATCAATTTTTCAATTAATCAATTTGGATCGATTGGTCAAATATAGAACCTGAAGAACACGCAGAGTTCTTGAAGAACACGCAGAGTTCTTGAAGAACACGCACATCAAATCACTAATCTTGGGATTTTCGAATTCTTCGATCTGCGAGTTTGAAAAAACACGCAGACAGGCATGAGCGCATTCTGTAAATCCGCAAGACCTTATCTGCGCGTTCTAATGTTGCTTCAGCTTGCGAGTTTGAGTATCAAATTCAGTCTGCGTGTTTCAGACTGATTCGATTTGCGCGTTTAGGCACTTGCGCGTTTGAAGACTCAATTTGATTTGCACGTTCAGGCACTTGCGCGTTTGAAGTCCAATTTCAGTTTGAGTGTTTAATTTCTTTGACTTGCGCGTTTTTCTGAAATCAATTTCGACTTGCGCGTTTCTTTAATCCAAACGATTTGCAAGTTTGAATCACAAATTGGTTTGATAAATTGCAAGTTCTGATTGATTTCAATTTCAAATTGGTTTCAATTGATGTTTCAAGTTTTCAATTGCAGGTTCTAATTGATTTCATTGGAAGTGATCTGCGCGTTTCAGTCTCGAATTCAGCTTGCGCGTTTCAGATATTTGTTGCGTGTTCTGATAAATTGCTTCGATTCATAAGTCGTTTGCAAATCTTTGGTTCATGGTTTGATTTGTGCATTATAAACCCAAATTGATTTGCACATTTCGACTAATCCATTTAATCTGCAGGTCGAGTTGTACAGGACATCGATCCTTTTCACACCGGTTCTCAAAGTGATCTTGGTCGCTGAATTGAAGTATTCTGCGATTAAATTTGATCTGAGTAAATTAGTTTTGCGCAGAGGATTCAATTGATTCAATTAAGTTTGTTTTGCTATTCAAGCTAATTGATTTGCACGACCCAATTTAATTGATTTGAGTGTTCCAATTCCATTTGATTTGCATATTTCAGTTTGTATGTATGGCTATATGAAATGTAATTTTCATGAGTTTACACAGTTTATGATCAGTTTGCATCTGAATACATATCAATCACACAGCTTGCATCTGTGAGTAAGCAAGTTTCACTTGGTTTGAACTGTAACTTTGTGAGTTTTAAAATTGTTTGATCTGCAAGCTATACATGGTCTGCATAGTAAGTGAGTTTCAGTTTGACAGATAAGAAGTCTGCAAGTTCATAACACCGGTTTTGTTGTCTGATTTTCAGTTCATAACAAGTCCTGCAAATTCAAAGGATCTGCAAGTTTTGTTCATTTGATCTGTGATTCCATAAACCACAGCCTGCAAGTTTTGATCAGCCTACTGTTAGCAAGTTTTCACAGAACATTAAAAGGAATCTGCAGTCTGCGAGTTTGTGTATTAAGCAGCCTGCGAGTTACATTAAGTCTGCGAGTTTTACTCCTTGCAATCGGTTCAAGCATCTGCGAGTTTACGGATATTCAGTCTGCGAGTTTAATGCTACAAACCATTGATCTGGGAGTTCTATTAGTTTTCACAAAGTCTGATTGAATTCATTTTGCACATTTCACAAAGTTGAATTCATAGTCTGAGATTTCAACAGACTAAATCCTCTGCAAGTTCAGTTCATATAGTCCTTTGGTCTGCAAGTTTCAAAATTCACTTGGTCTACGGTTTTTAAAGTTGCAAAATACGTTTGATCTGCGAGTATTAAGCTGTTTGATTACGGATTTCATGCTGCAAATTTTAGTGATTCAAATTTGTTAAATTTGCGAGTTCTAATTGGTGAAAATCCAAGTGATCTGCAGGTTAAAAGCAGCCTGCGTGTTCTGAAAATTCAAAACACAGCCTGCTGAGTTCAATAATTTCAAGTGATCTGCAGGTTGCAAATTTAAAGGATCTGTGTTTTAACACAGTTTGTGAGTTTGTCAAAGTTTGTGATTTGCACAGTTTTAACAGTTTGTGTAAACAGTTTGTAATTTGTGTAAACAGTCTGCAGGTTTTTTGGTGTAAACAGTTTGCACATTCACACATTCTGCACATTCACACAGTTTACATAATCTGCACACATCTGCACTGTTTGTGTATTTTATAATCTTCAAGTGATCTGAAAGTTCATTTTACAGGGTCTGTGTGTTTTTAGTTTAAATGGTTTGTGAGTTTTGTTCACATGGTCTGTGAATTCTAATCAGTTTGATCTGCAGATTTTGGGTTCAAGCATCTGCAAGTTTTAATGCAGGTTCAAAGTGTTTGTGAGTTTTAAACTCATTCTGTCTGAACAGTCTGCATTTTCACTAAGTCTGAGTCTGCACAGATTAGACAGTTTATAGTGTGGTTTGTTTCAGTTCAAACATGCACACTTGACTTGCAGTGATTTGTGTTTTGTGAGTTTCAGTTCAAACTGTCTGCTGATCATTTGGTTTGCAAGTTTTACAGATATATACAGACAAGCATCTGTGCATTTGTGATTAATCCATCTGTGAGTACTTGTCTTCGGAAATTTTCAAGTGCAAGTTTCAAGCGGTTTGAGAAATCCAGTGACAGAAAATTGTTCAGAAGATTTTTTTTTTCTGATCTAAGTTTGACTTTCAGTCAAATATTCTGAACTGTTTGGGAACGATCTTTCCTAATCAAGCTAATCATTCAAGATGTTTTCTACAGGTAAACATTCTACGGAGAGAAAGTGAATGATCAACAACAAAGATTTGGAGCCTATCGTTTTAATTCCACATATAATTGAGACAGGGACTACCTCAGTGACATCAGGAAATGAATCTAAAACTACATCACTAGTTTCTGATTCATCTGAAATCATAATTACATGTCCAATTATAGTGGATGGCAATGAAACTGTGCCTGAGATACCAAGAAAAGAAGCTGAACAAGATAGACTGAAAGATCAGAATTCAGAGCTTCTTAAACAAATTCAGGAGTTGAAATTTAAATTGTCAAATTCTGATAAAACTCCTGTTTGTACAAAATGTACTGATTATGCTAAATCCGATTGTGCAGGTATCGTCAGTGCAAAAGAGAACGAGATAAGAGAGAAAGAGAAAGAGATTAAAGAAAGAGAGAAAATCATTGTTCTAAAAGAAAAAACAATTATCACATGTGAAAAAGAATTAAAATTGAAAGAGAAAAAGATTGAAAAACTTCAAAGCCAACTGAAGAAAACTGAACAGAAATCATCAGAGCTGAAAGATGAATCAGTTGAGCTTCAAAACAAGTTTAAGGCTTTTGAAGATAAAATATCTGCTTTGGAGACACAAAATGCAGAATTAATAAAAAGCATCCAAGCAGAGAAAGAAAAATCAAAACTGGAGACATCTACAACTCAAAAGATATCTGACTTTTCAAAGAAAACCCTCCAAGAGAAAAAGGATTTGGAGCTAAGATGTTCAAAACTTTCTAAGCAAGTGTCGGATTTTGAAAAGATAATAATAACTGAAAGAGACATTTTTGCGAAAGAAAAAAAAGTTCTTGAAACCAAAATTATTGAACTTCCCAAACAGATTTCTACTTTACAAGACTTGCTCGAAAAAGAAAGACAGATTTTCAAAGAAAAGAAGCAGTCTTATGAGCTTGAAAAGAAAAACGCAGAAAAGAGAAATACTGGGATTTTCAAGGATATTTCAGAGAAAACCAAGAACTTGGAAAAGGATTTTGAGCAAGAACGTTCACATTTTGAATCTGAAATATCTAAGCTCACATCCAAATTAACTGCTCTGTCATCAGAATATCAAAAAGAACAGAAGGCCAAATCTGATTTGAAACAAAAGTTTGACACACTTTTAGATGAAAGAAACATTTTGACTAAAAAGATAAAAGACTTAGAAGCTGCAAACATTGAATTGTCTGATAAAGTAACAGCTGATGTGATTAGTCAATCACCTGTTGATAATTCAACAGAATCAGTCTGTTCTTTCAAAACAGCTTCAAGTTCTATTCATGATAAAAATGTTTTCAAAAAGAACAGTGCCAAACCTAAAATTGTCAAATCAAGTCAGATTCGACCATCTAATCTATTCTATGACAAATCTGTTGATGATTCAGCAAACTTCTATGTTAAATCTCTTGGAAAGCAATCTAAGAAAAATCAGATGGTCTGGAGAGTGAAGGGTTCTTCAGATGAAGAGAAGAAGAAAGACAAAGCATCTGCATCCACAACCAATGCAAACAAGAACAGTGTGCATAAAGGTAACTCTTTTGGTAATTCTGATACATTTTATTCTACTAATCAATTGATCAGGATTGCTCGGAAGAAAATATGTTGTTCTTACTGTGGAGCACATGACTTTGTAAGTAAAAACTTTGTTAATTATTGGTATGGTTCTTATTATGTAACCCCCACAAGAACTGCAACTAACACTTCAGGACCCAAATACCAGTGGGTACCAAAAGCTAAAACTGTGTTGCAGGCACCCAAAGTTTAAGGGGGAGCATGATGTTTGACTTCTAGACAAAACAATCTAGGACTCGTACTTCAAAGTACAAGTTTATGGCTCTTGAATAATTCAGTTCAAGACCCGTACTTCAAAGTTCAAAGACTGTGGCTTCTGATCACATAACAGATCAGGACCCATTCTTCAATGTTCAGACATGGATATTATGCTAATATCCAGGGGGAGCTTAATAGACCTAAATCATGATATAATGATTTGAGGGGGAGCTTAAATGTAAGTATTTTCTGATCTAGATCTCTGATTTTTTGAAAGACGAACAACTTTCAAGCATGAAAAACGTGTTCTTAAATGTTCAAACCACTTCTCTATTCTCAAAAGATTTCATGAATTAAGAAGTGTGATTTTAAATGTTTTTCATTACTGAGCTTCAATGTTTAACTGACCATGTGTTTCCAAAGATTAATACTTGTGTATTATCTTTTCATATACTGTCAAGTATTCATACACACCGGTTCAGTACTTCATTTGAATCAGTTATTACCATGTCTCTAAAACGAAACAATTTTTCGATGGTAATACTCCCGTTTGCTTTCAAATGTTGTTGAGAATCAATCATCATTTCATTCTTTGTACGTTCATTGCAAAATTGTTTATATTCGTTCATATAAACAAAATTTCCAATTCCTTGATACCCTAACCATTTCATTTTGATCTGATTGATACATTGTCAGATTCTCAAAATAATTCTCTTGATTTCATTTCATTCATTCAATATTCTTGTTTTGAGAGATCTTCATTGTTCAAATGCTCAAATTTCATTCATATTTTTAATGAGCATACATTTTGACAATGTTATCATTTTTATGCTTAATTGTTCAAGTTAAACTGTTGAGCAACCATTCTTTTTAGGACTTACATGGGATTCATGTGTGAGCTTAAACAGAACTTCCATGGATTCACGCAAACCAGTGTTTCCTACCCAGGAAGTTATCCTTGAGTGAATGAGGGGTGAGGGGTCAAAATCAAAGAGTGGGGGAGATAACTAATCCGGTTGAGTTTTTCTCATTTCGTGGAGCGGAAAAATGTAAATCAGAGTTTGGTTAGAAGTGAGCTTTAATGTTAAAAAGAAAGAGGGTGTGAGAACAGAGTTAAAAGAATATCAGAACTCTGCACCAACCATTTTCTGAGCTGGGCAGCCACAAAATCTGATTGGTTCACATTCTTTGGTGACCATCATTGAAACAGGCAGTGAGCCCATGCCAACTCTTGCATTAACCCCACCAGCCACTCGTTTCTTTCTTAACAAATAAATGATTCATTTTCTTTGGGGACGCAGCATATCTGCTATCTAGTCTTCACTCGGAAGATTTAGATATTGAAAAAGAAGGAACGTTGCCCCACCTTCGCACCTCTTTCATGCACATTGAGTTCGTGTAATACTTGTTGCTGTCTCAACAGTTTACACAATTTGAGCCTTATGAAACACAATCATTGTGCTAAATTCTTTCATACACAAGCACGATCACACAGAAAATTTGTTTTTCTGTCAGAACATTCATAGATAAACCTTGTGTTTTTCAATGATTGAATGGAAGTCCTGGGGAGTCATCATCAAACCAGCTCCTTATATTGTACATTCGTTGTACACAGTAACTCCGTGTTACTGACAGACACTTCTAACTGTTTCATTTGTTGAATCAGGGTTACAACGTTCATTATATCTGGATTTGAAAAGATTCAGGTATATACAGTTCATGATTCTGCTATTCAGATCAAAGGGCAGAAAATGTCAAATGTATCTCAAAGGGGGAGAATATCTGTAAAAGGGGGAGATTCAAAGAAAGTAATGAAATTGAGGATGTTTTGATGATTATGGTGCTCACAATCATCAAAAAGGGGGAGAAATCTACAATTTCAATTTCAAATCAATTTCAAAGTCATGAAGAATGTTCAAAGTGAAAAGACTTGTGGAGAAATCTACAAAGTTCAAGAAAGTTCAAGTTAGATGAAAGTTTGTTTGGATCAAGAAGATTCAAAAAGATTCTGAAGAAAGACATTTCAAAGACAAATGGTGAAGATAATCCTGAAAGTTCAAGACAATTCAGATGCTTATTATGTTTCAGAGAAAGATTCTGAAGATGATTCGAGAAAGTTTGTTTTTCTGAAGACTGATCAGAGTTTACAGTGATGAAGATACACTTTTCAAAGATCCCTCGAAGTTTCAAAAGTTTTAAAGAGTTTCAAAGATTTGTTCAAGACATGTTGACTCTACAAAGATGCAATGTGCAAAAGACTTTTCAAGACTCTTCAAAGACTGAAAGGCTGAAGATTGCCAGAGCTTCAAAGTTTAAAGATTGTCAAAGAGATAAAGTTGAAGAATCAAGTGCTGAAGACAAGTGTCAAATTTTTTTAAATCTTGAATACAAAGGGGGAGAATGTTAGTGCATTAATTGTATACAAGATTTAATTAGGAAAGTCTTGCTTAAAGCCTTTGTAATTGCATAGTCAAAGGAAGTCAATGTAAGTCAAAATGTAGAAAGTCAACATTAGTCTTAGAGTGTTTTAAATACTTGAGAGTTTGAGTGGGTCATTATTCAAGTTACTTGAGAGTTTTGTTGGATTACTTGAGAGTTTACTAGTCCATATAAATAGGTTTTTTACTTGTAATTTTGTAAGAGCTTAATGAATACATCAGATTTACTTTGTCTCTCTACTCTCTCTCTAAGATCTTAATACTGTCATATTCTTAATTGAGAGTGTTAGAATAGCTTGATTGAATCTGGGAATTTCAATTTCAGAATCAGCACAAGATGAAGTGTCATTATCATTCACGATTTTACCTTTTACAAAAGTATCATGAATATCGGGTTTTGTAGGAGTAGAGCCCATTTTATCAAAATTATACAAATTTTCTGGTGCTCTTTTTAAAACATTATTTGGTTCAAAACCCAAACCTTTTTTAACATTATAAAATCTGACATCTTGGAGTTTGTTCGTTAAAAGATTTAATGTTTGCTCAGTCTGTCCTCTTTTCAGATTTAAATCCTCCAGTTGCTTGATTTTACAATATGCCTCGTTTCTTTCTTGGAAACATGCTTCAAATTTTAGTTGAAAATCACCTTTTTCAGCAGTTAAGTTTACAAGATCTCTTTCAAGCTCAGATATCTTTGAATTTAAAACATCTTTGTCCTTTTTCAAACAATCTTTCTCAGACTCTTTTTTCTTAACAACATCTTTCAACATTGAATTTTCATCACGAAAATTCAACATTGTTTGTCTTTCATGACTAAGTTTGACTTTCAAAGATTTAAACTCTTCTTTCATGAATTTAACTTGAGCCTTTAAGGATTGAATACGTACCTCGGAACCACAGTCAGAATGATCAGAAGATGATCCAATGTCCTCATCTACTTTGGCCATCATACACACCTGAGTAAAGTGTGCAGATTCATCATCAGAACTCTTGTACAACCAATTCTCTTCTTCTGCCATTAAGTTCTGACCATCTTCCACCTTCTTTGCCAACAGAGTTTTCCGAGCATAATATTCAGAATTCTTTGTACGCTTGAACTTGCAATCCTTGGAAAAATGACCTGGTTTTCCACAGTTATAGCACCTTCCATATTTTGGCTCAGTCTCTTCTTTCTTTCCTTCTCTCTTCTCTTCTCGCTTTTCATCTCTTTTCTCTCCTCTTTTCTCAAACTTCTTTTCAGATCTCGGTTTGTACTTGTCTTTCTTGTAACTCTCATATTTTGGCTTGTATTTGTTCTTTCCAAAGCTTTTAAACTTCTTTGTGAGAAGAGCGAGATTTTCAGCGAATCATTGCATATCCTCATCTGAATATTCATCGCTTTCAGTAGAAGATTGATCAGTGCTTGAATCAGTCACTTCAGTTAGGAGAGCTCTGGATTTCCTTGACTTTGTCTTAAAAGAAGAACTGGACTTGAAACTTGACCCTTTTTTACGTTCAGATAGTAAAGCTAGAGAATCTTTGACTATCTTCTTTTCAGCACTTAGCTGCTTTACTTCATCCTCATGCTGAGATAAAGTTGTGAAGATATCATTGACATCTTCTTGTGCCATGTCTTTAGTCATCTGAATGTTGATAGCATAGCTTTTCCATTCTGGGTTCAAGTTCTTGATGAACTTATAATTGATCTCTGATTCTGACTTGTTCATTCCATTCCTCCTTAGATCATTCAATATCACATTGAACCTGTTGTATGTTTCCAACAAAGTCTCTCCTTCTTTCGCATGAAAACCTTCATATGCATTTATACTCTGATTCAGCTTTGTCTGGATTGACTTCTTTGATCCTTGAAATTGTTTCTCCAATTCATCCCATAATTCTTTTGCAGATTCCCTACTATCTACACGATTGTAGATATCATTAGGGATTGCCATTGTAAGATAGATAAGTGCCTCTTCATCTACCTTGTATCTTGCCTTTTCCACATCAGTAAAGAATTGATATGGTTTTGATATGTATCGATCTGGGATTTCTGGAGATGTAGCTGTAGATGCTTGTCCACGTACAAGCGATTTTGGATTTCCCGGACCCTCTATGATAGATATCATATAATCTCTGTTCTTTAGATTTAAGAACTGAATCATTCTTTTCTTCCATTGTGAATGATCTCCGACAGACAAGACCGGAGGCTTCAGATGAGATCCCATAGAGAGAAATTCATTTGCCATGATTGAAAGATGTATGTACCTTCACAAGATGAAAAATATTAGCTAGTAAAGATCTTTAAATCCAATCAAATCAAGAAAATATGTTCGAAGAAAAACATTTAAGAAAACAGTGTGAAACGCAAACTACACTTCTCGTGTCAAGTGAGGAACGCAAACCAGACTTTGCGTTTGTAGTGTGAATCGCAAACCTTAGTATGCGTTTGTAGAGTGACCCGCACACCTTAACTATGCGTTTGTCGAGTGACCCGCAAACCTTAACTATGCGTTTTTGCCTTGAAACGCAAACTATACTTTGCGTTTGTGATGTGGTTTACTTTGCGTGTTCAGTTTATAGAGTGGAACACAAACGACACTTTGCGTTTGTGTCGAGAAGTGTAAACCTACACTTTACGTGTGTAGTGTGAAACGCAAACACCACTATGCGTTTGTGCCGTGAACCGCAAGACTCAGTGTGCGTTTGTGCCGTGAAACGCAAAACTCAGTGTGCATTTGTGTTAAGGAACGCAAGTGATACTTTGCGTTTGTGAAGTGATACGCACAATACAAATCAAGCACAAATAAACTTTCGATATGCAAACCAGTATGAATCACACGCAAACCAAGATGAACATCCGCAAACTCTGATGATCACACACAAACCTGGATGAATCAAACGCAAACCTCAGATGAATGAAACGCACATCTGATGAATGAAACGCATACTTATAAAATCAACAAATTTGCACCAAAAACTTATCTAGACCTCGAATTTCGATCTGAAAGTTTGACAATTCATTCACAAACACATTTCGAACACAATTCTAATACACAATTTCGATTAAAAACACACAAATCATCACATTTAATTCAAGAACAGTACGTGAAACTCAAGAACTCGAAAAACACCAAATCTTCAAATTGATGATCAAATCACATGCATTTCAAGAATTAAAACATACTAACTCGACCGATTTCACAAAAAGAACATAACCTAATCGATTTCAACTCAAAATTTTCACTAAAACTCAAAATCGATTTGACTTCGGTGAACAGTAGCGTGAACAGTACGACTCAAAAATATTTTCTTGATTTTCAAACGGATTTGGCTCTGATACCAATTGTGGCCCAAGAATTACTAGCATTAACACATTTAGATTGACACAAAACACTTTTATTAGATCAATCACATGAATTACAATTAATCACAGATCTAACATCTAGTCACAGATCTCACGTATGTGTGTGTTCTTTGTGTGTGTTCTTACTCTCTCTCAACTATCACCAATATTACGCCTTCACTTTCACACACTTACTCTCTTTCTTACACAAGTCTCTCTTAGAAACAATACAAGGACTTGCTTATATATAGGTCAACATGACCAAGCAAGGTCAAACCTTCTAAGCTCTCTTACAACACACACAAACAACAATTACAACAATTACAATAATGACCCTCATTTAATCTTGAATACAATTATAGTCTAACACAGATCAGTCCAGAACCTGCTTCTACAGCCAATAATTCGAATAACGCTTCTACTTCTATTTCACATTTAACTTATTTAGATTTGTTATTTGAATTATTTTATGATGAGTTTCTTGGATCTAATGTATCTAAATCTGCTGTGACTGACAGGTCTGAAGACACAAGTTGCAATCATCTAGTTACTTCAGATGTCATAACTGAACAAGAATCCCCCGTTCAGTCAGAATCTCACATTCCAACAATTACTCCTACAGTTGAAGATGTACAAGTAACTGCTGAGCCAGAAGTAACTGTTTCAGTTGGGTGTGATACAATGTCTACTCAACAGCCAGATTCTGCTGTTCCAACTGATGCTTCTGCACCTGAAACTTCAACTGCAAACCCCCCTCCTGTTAATCAAACTGAAGAGTCTGACAGTGGATTTCTAGATGATGATCATATTCAATCAGTATCTACTCCACTCCCTCATGAGCATCGCTGGACCAAAGAGCATCATTTACACCAAGTAATTGGAGATCTCAACAAGCCTGTACAAACTAGGCCATCGACTCTTAATAAATGTATGCATGACTCATTCCTCAGTAAGATAGAGCCCACGCGAGTATCAGAGGCTCTTGCTGATTCGGATTGGGTATCTACCATGCAAGACGAGTTAAATTAGTTTGAAGTCCTAAAGGTCTGGAGATTAGTTCCAAAACCAGAAGGTAAAACCGTGATAGGAACTAAATGGGTATTCAAAAACAAGAAGGACGAAGATGGTATCGTCATAAGAAACAAAGCTAGACTTGTTGCCAAAGGTTACCGGCAAGAGGAAGGCATAGACTACGATGAGACGTATGCTCCAGTAGCGCGTATAGAGGCAATCCACATGTTTCTAGCCTACGCAGCTCATAAGAATTTCACAGTCTATCAGATGGATGTGAAAACAACCTATCTGAATGGCATTCTTAAGAAGGAAGTCTACGTGTCTCAACCAGAAGGGTTCGTCAATCCAGATAAGCCAGATCACGTCTACATTTTGGATAAAGCTCTGTATGGTTTGAAACAAGCCCCTCGAGCATGGTATGATGTTCTATCTAAATTCTTGGTCAAGTCAGGTTTTTCCAAAGGTAAGGTTGATACCACTTTGTTCATCAAAAAAGAAAAAGCTGATATCATCCTTATTCAAATATATGTTGATGATATAATATTTGGCTCTACTAATCCAAAATTTTGCAAAAAGTTTTCTAATCTCATGGTGTCACGTTTTCAAATGAGTATGATGGGAGAGATGAATTTCTTTCTCGGATTACAAGTTAAACAATTTTCTACGGGGATTTTCATTAACCAATCTAAATACATTTTGGATATTCTTCGGAAATACAAAATGGAAAATTGTAAACCTATTGGAACCCCGATGGCACCAGGTACTAAGATTAGCACTGATCCTTCGGGTAAAAGTGTTGATGTTAGGACTTATAGAGGTATGATAGGATCGTTAATGTATCTTACTTCAAGTAGGCCAGATATTATGTTTTCAACATGCTTATGTTCTAGATATCAGGCTGCTCTTAAAGAATCCCATTTGGCTGATGTCAAAAGGATTTTTAGGTATCTGAAGGGGACTGCAGATCTTGGTCTGTGGTATCCTAAGGATACTGGGTTTCAACTGACTGCTTATTCAGATGTAGATCATGCAGGTTGCATGTTGGACAGAAAGAGTACTTCAGGTCACATTCAATTTCTTGGAGACAAGCTCGTTAGCTGGGCGTCAAAGAAACAATTATGCGTTTCTACATCGACTGCTAAAGCAGAGTATGTAGTTGCTGCCAGTTGCTGCTCTCAAGTCCTGTGGATGCGAAAACAACTACGAGACTATGGATTCAAATTTGACAAAATTCCAATATATTGTGTCTCGAAGAGTGCAATCTCCATATCTGCTAATCCTGTCCAGCATACGAAAACCAAACACATTGACGTCAGGTATCATTTTATTAAAGATAATGTAGAAAAAGGAACAATTGAACTTTATTTTGTAAAAACAGATTATCAACTTGCAGATTTATTTACCAAACCATTAGATGAAAAGAGATTTAATTTTCTTATCTCTAAGCTTGGTATGTTAAATCTGAAGACATAATCTGTTGTTACCTACTAAAGTTAAGTATTGTTATTTTTCATCATTTTCTTTTTCATTATTTTTGAAAGATATTTGCACTTTAATAGTTTGCTCATGATCTCAGGGGGAGTAAGAGAAGATTAAAGAGGATCTACATTCTTTTGAGGGGGAGTATAACTAATTTCTGCATTTTGCTTAACTGACAAATTTTTGTGATGCATGAATTTAGGGGGAATGTACAAGTCAAAAGGAGTAAGACAATGATTTCTGATTATTTCAGATCAGAACTCGTACTTTAATCATTTTACTGCTTTATGTTTTTTATTTTTGAATAAATTTGTGAATAAAATTGTTTTGACTAGACTTTAAGACTTTTGCAGGATGAGCGAAGCTTACACGATCATATCTTAATGACTACAGCTGACTTTATGAGGATTAAGATTGAGCGAAAAGGTAAAATTCTTATCTTAATCTCATATATGGTTGAAAGAAGGATAACTTTCAATCATAGAAAACATTTTCTTAAATGTTCAAACCACTTCCCGATTCTTAAACAGATTTCAAGAATTGGAAGTGTGATTTTAAATGTTTTCATTTTTATTTTTGAGCTTCAATGTTTAACAAACCGTGTGTTTCCAAAGATAAATACTCGCGTATTGTCTTTTCATATACTTTCAAGTATTCACACACACCGGTTTCATTTCTTGTTCAAATTGTTCTTACCATGTCTCATATTTGAAACACAATTTCGATGGTAAGACACCCCGCTTGTACTTCAATGTATTTTGAGCGTTATTTCATTTCGAAACGATCATTACAAAAATGTCTATATTTTTGGTTCATATAGACAATATCAATTTTTGTTGACCATAAGCCTTAATTGCTATATCATTTCATTTCTGATCAGTTTCATACAATGTCAGATTTTCAAACAAGTCTTTTGCATTCATATCTATTCATTCAATATACTTGTTTGAAAATACTTCAATGTTTAAAAATGCTCATATCTTCATGATTATATCATCTGGGCATTCACTTTATCTGACATTTGTATATGAGTTTTAACTGATAAAGTTAAATCATCTGAGCAACACATGATTTCTAGGATTATATGGATTCTTTGTGCTAGGAATTAACTGAACTTCTTTGAAATCACGTTAACCAGTGATTTCTACCCAAGAAGTTAATCCTTAGTGATTGAGTGTGAGGAGTCTATAAAGAAATGAGTGTGGGTGTGATGAGGTAAAATGTAAAAGAGAGTTTGGTTAGATGTGAGCTTAATGACAAAAAAAGGGTGTGAGATCAGAGTAAAAGAATATCAAACTCTGCACCATCTACTTTCTGAGCCGGGCAGCCACATTACTAATGTTTCAGAATTCTTCGTGAACGTTATTGAAACAGGCAAATAGCCCATGACAACTCTTGTCAAAAACCCCACCAGCTACTCATTTTCTTCTCAAAAAGAAAATGTTTCATATTTTTCTGGGGACACAGCATATAATCTATCTGGTTTTCATTTGGAAAATCTGGATATTGAAAAAGAAGGAAGTCTGCCCCACCTTCGCACTTCAATCATGCACATTGAGTCTGTGTTTATACCATTGTTGTCTCAGTGGTTTACACAATTTTGAGCCTTATTGAAAAGCAATCATTCGTGCTTAATTCTTTCTACACTTGCACGAGCACAGAAGGAATTTGTTTTCTTGTCATAACGTTCATATAAATTGCCTTTGTGGTGTTTCGATGATTGGATGGAAGCCCTGGGGGAGTGAACATCAAAAAGCTCCTTTATATTGTGTATTCGTTACACAAAGTGACTTAGTGTTACTGACAGGCATTTTAACTGATTCATTTGTTGATTCAGGAGTTACATTCCTATTTTGTCTGGATTTGCAAAGATCTAGATGAATACTTGGTTATGGATCACAGAATCAGTGGCTCAGTTTGACAGATCAGAATGGTCAAAGACATTTCTTGGAAGAAAAGTTTTTATGATATAGATGCTCAAATCATCAAAAAGGGGGTGATGATATCAAGAAATGATAAGGTTTTGAGAGATGATTTTAAAGAAATGTCCAAGTCAAAAGATTCAAATGTAAAGATTTGAAGAAGATCAAAGAATTTCTGAAGATTTGAGGAAATTTTCTTTGAAGATTGTTTGCTAAAGCAATTCGAGCTGATTCTGAAGATAATTTCTTTCCAAAGTCTGAATGTATCTTGTGAAAGTTTTGAGGAGATTGTTAATTGTTTGAAGACAGTTTTGGAAAGAATGCCATTAAAGAAAAAGGGGAGATTGTACTGACAGAGCTTAAAAAGTGAAGACTGAATTGCTAGATCTTTCAACAGTGATCTTGAATCCAAAGGGGGAGATTGTTAGAGCATAAATTTGTTGGATACAAGATCAAGAAGACTGAAGGTCAAATTTCAAGGAAGTCAAAGATGAGAAAGTCAACTTTCATTGTTGGGAACTGAAGAATTGCACAAAGTACAGTTAATGCTGCTAGCAGAACTTAGTTAATACTTCTGAGGTTAATACAGCTACTTGGAGTTAATGCTGCTAGAAGATATTACTACTGCTAAGCAAGGTTAATACTGCTAAGTAGTTAGTACTGCTTGAAGAAATTAATACTGCTGAGCATGGTTAGTACTGCTGAACTTAGTACTGCTCAGAGTATTAATGCTGCTGATGATTAGTACTGCTTATATGATGAAGACTCCGTATGGCAAGGATGACAGTTGGATTATTTGAAGATATTCATGGAAGCTTGGAGATAAAGATGGAAGATATTCTGAAGATACTTTATTTTTTTTGTAATTATCTTTTGTCTTCATTATATGTATAGTATTGTTTAGAATAGTTTGATAACTTTTAGTGAGAACAATTATTCTGAGTTATGCAGCATTAATACTCTGAGCAGTACTAAGTTCAGCAGTACTAACCATGCTCAGCAGTATTAATTTCTTCAAGAAGTACTAACTACTAAGCAGTATTAACCTTGCTTAGCAGTAGTAATATCTTCTAGCAGCATTAATCTTGAAGAGCAGCATTAACTCCAAGTAGCAGTATTAACCTCAGAAGTATTAACTAAGTTCTGCTAGCAGCATTAACTGTACTTTGTGCAATTCTTCAGTTCCCAACATTCATTAAAGTCAAAGTCTTTTGTAATAAAAGTCAAATTGTATTGTATTTGTATTTTGTTTTGTTTCTTTGTAACTTGTAGGATAAAAATAGTTTTTGTTAGTTGTTCTTGGTTAGAGTATGTGATTAGAAGGATACATATCTTGTAGAGAGAATTGTAGAGAGAGAGAGAGAGAGTTCTAGAGAGAGAAAAGATTGTAATTGTTGAGTTTGAGATTAAAATCAAACAGGTAATGTGATTAAAATCTTGTTTCGTTTGATTGTTTGAATGTTTGTGATTAGAAACTAGAATCTGGGAATATCACTGGTGTACTCTCTGTCTCACCTTCCTCTGCTCTGACAGAGTGAAGCTCTTCCTCAGAGGGAGGGTTCTCTTGTTTTCTCTCTCTCTCACTCTCACAGAGCCACCCTCTGGTTGCTCTCTGTGAATATTTTGAGCAGTATCAGAGATGTCACTCTCTGATTCTAACTCAGGCTCAGATCCTAAGTGTGTTGGGGATCCCACCATCGGTTCTGATGATTGGGCAACATGACTAAGTAAGAGACGGGTGTCAGAGTCGATAGGAATGTACTGAAGCATAGTTTGTGGGAATCTTTTCTCATTTGGGTAAGGAGGAACCTCCGATGGTTTGAAGGAGTTCATTATGAACAACGACGTTCTTGGACCTTCTTCAGTGAGAGAAAATCTTTCCATTGGTCGTTGAATGACAACAGAAATGAACCAAGGAAACAGTACTGAAATTGGCTATTTCTCTTTAGCCAAATCCTTGTTCTTTTTATCCACTGCAGTCATCATCTCACAGAATAGTAGATTTGCCATATTGATGCTCCGGTTGAAGAAGAGAGGATACATGATTGCAAGTATCGTTGGATGTTTCTGGTCTTGGCTTCCAATTTTGCATGTAAGTGTGCGATTCAACACACTAAACATGAAGTTCCATGTGGGAGGCAGGTATTGACGTCTGAACTGACTTAGGCGTGTGATCTCCCTATTGTAGCCCAAGTGCAGAAGAAACTGAATTAGAACTTTCTAAGTGGGTGGTTTCTCAAATTTCTGAATTTGAAGATCTTCAGTTGTGGGTAAGTGGAATCTTCGAGTCAGTGTGTTGGTTGTGATTCTGACGTTTATGCCTTTTTCTCCTAGGTCAATATACCCGACCAACCCTTCCTGTTCGTCATTGTATTCACTGGAATACCACCATTGTTGGACAAATCTTAGAGGAACATTGGAGGCATAGTTTGTGAAGACATCTCTCAGTTCACATTTGCTAAGAAACTCCAGCACAGGATGAAACTGTTCGTCGAACTTGGTAGGGGCTACATCTAAGTAGTAGTTGTTGCCTTTCACAGGTACATAAAATTGGGCCATGTTCAGACTTGGAACTATTCTGCTTGAGTGGCCATTGTTGCAGGTTTTCTTGCTTTGAAAGAGTTTGAGAGAGGGAGAGAGAGTATTTGTGGATGAATTTCTCAGAGCGTAAAGAATAAAGGGAGGAAGAAATGGGTTTTTATGGAGAAGGGTAGTGAGAGAAAGGCTATGGAAACGGCGATTGAGTGTTCCAATGTCAGAAGGACGTTCCATCATTCCCTTAATAAATAAGTGACACGTATAGGAGAGTAGGGAAGGGACGCTTGATGTTAGATAACCGTCAGTAGGATTTTTGAATTAAAAAATTGAATGGTTATCCAGAAAGGTGTAACTCATACGTATTTATTTTCTCAAAATAAATTCTTCTTTTCTAAATTTTAGAAAAATATGAAAATTAAAATCAATTCTTTCTGAGAAATAAACATTTGCTCGAATATTCCCAAAATAAGAAAAGATCAGAGACTCTGATATGAATATCAGAGACTCTGAGAGATGAATATCAGAGACAAGATCAGAGACTCTGATATGAATATCAGAGGTTAAGCTGAAAACTCTTGCTCCCCCTTGATAGATGAAAGGTTCTTTTGCTCCCCCTTGACCAAAGAACGATTTCTTTTTATCTTCTCCCCCTTGACAGATGCTTAGAGATACAAAAGAATGATTTTGACCATTGGTTAAAAGTCCAGAGGCTCTGGAACTAGTTTCAGAGGCTCTGGGTTTAAACATGCTACTCATGTAAGAGGTTCTGATGAGTAGATCAGAGACTCTGATTTTCTCCTGTGTTAAGTAGACATGTTCAACATTCCCAACTTGCTAATTAAGAAATTGAACCTTCGTTCATCTAAAGCTTTTGTAAAAATATCAGCAAGTTGGAGATCAGTTGGTACAAAATACATCTCAATTGTTCGCTTTTCAACATGATCTTTCAGAAAAGGATACCTTACATCAATGTGCTTTGTTTTGGAATGTTGTACTGGATTGGCAGAGATGGATATGGCACTTTTGGAATCACACAGAATTGGAATTCTGTCATAATGTAAGCCATAGTCTCTGAGCTGAGTTTTCATCCAAATTACTTGGGAGCAATAACTAGTAGCAGCAACATATTCTGCCTCTGCAGTAGAAGTTGAAACACAATTCTGCTTCTTGGATGACCAACTTACCAGCTTGTTACCCAATAATTGACAACATCCAAAGGTACTCTTTCTGTCTAGCTTGCACACGGCATGATCTGCATCAGTGTATGATGTTAAATCAAAACTAGAAAGTTTTGGATACCAGAGACCCAAAGAGGGTGTGCCTCTGAGGTATCTAAAAATTCTCTTTACTGTAGATAAATGAGATTATTTTGGATTTGCTTGATATCTAGCACAGAGACATGTTGCAAACATTATATCAGGCCTACTGGCAGTTATGTATAGAAGTGATCCTATCATACCTTTGTAAGTCTTGACATCTACAGATTTTCCTGAAGTATCAGAGTCAAGTTTGACTCCTGTGGCAATAGGTGTTTTCATAGAAGTTGAATCATTGAGCTTATACTTTTTCAAAATGTCAGAGACATACTTAGATTGACTTATGAAAGTACCCTCTGAAGTTTGTTTTACTTGTAAGCCCAGAAAGAATGTTAATTCTCCCATGAGACTCATCTCAAATTCATTCTTCATCAACTCTGAAAACCTGTCACAATACTTTTGATTTGTAGAGCCAAAGATAATGTCATCAACATATATATGTACTAAAAGCATATCATTTTTGTACCTTTTGATGAACAAAGTTGTATCAATTGTACCTTTTTCAAAACCATTATTGATCAGAAATGTGGACAGAGTAGCATACCAGGCTCTTGGAGCTTGTTTAAGGTCGTACAGAGCTTTATCAAGATAATAAACATGGTTAGGAAACTCTGTACTTTCAAATCCAGATGGTTGCTAGACATAAACTTCTTCATTTAATTTACCATTTAGAAAGGCAAATTTAACATCCATCTGATATACTTTGAACCCTTTTGTGTACAGCGTAGGCTAAGAAGATTCTAATTGCTTCTAGCCTAGCCACAGGTGTAAAGATTTCATCATAATCAATACCCTCTTCTTGGCAATATCCCTTTGCAACCAACCTAGCTTTGTTCCATCCTCATCCTTTTTATTTCTGAAGACCCATTTAGTTCCAATTGCAAATTTTCCTTTAGGAAGGGGAACTAGGGTCTAGATTTTGTTTCTTTCAAACTCTTGAAGCTCATCCTGCATGGCAGATATCCAATGAGGATCTTCAAGAGCTTCATTTACCTTCTTTGGTTCAATGATGCTTAAAAAGTTTACAAAATAACATTCATTGATTGAGGCAGATCTGGTTTTGACTCCATCTGAAGGTGATCCAATGATCTGATCATGGGGATGATCCTTTGTCCATCTAGTTATTGGAGCTTGAATCTGAGGTGGAGTTTGAGCTTCAGAGATAGCAGATGGTGACATCTCTGTTGTACTGTTCAGAGGCTCTGAAGTTTGTTCCAGAGACGGTAAAGCAGGCTATGAAGTCTCTTCAAGAGACGTCTCTGGAAATTCTTCAGATGTCTCTTGTTCATCTTCTGCTTCTGAAGAGATTTGTCCTTCAGTTTGTCTTGATTCATTTCTTGGACCTGTATTCAAGGAAGCAGAAGTTGTGACTTCAGAGGGACCAGAGAGAGTTGTAACTGTATTTTGAGGTTCCTCTGAAGTTGCTCTGCTAATATCTCTGAAAAGAAACTCTGAGTTTTCATCATCAAAGAAATCTTCGAATATTTTGTTTAGTTCAGATTCTCTCATCTTTGATGATTCATAGATATTTTTGACAGTTGAATTGATATCTTTGGTGACAAGACTTCTGACATCATCAAAAGACACATTGATATTCTCTTGGATTGTTCTTGTTCTCAGATTGAACACTCTGAAGGCTTTTGAGGCTAATGAATATCCAATGAATTTGCCTTCATCTGCTTTCTTGTCAAATTTTCCAAGAGACTCTCTATAATTCAGAATATAACATCTGCATCCAAAAACATGAAAATATTTAACATTAGGTTTTCTATTGTTGATGAGTTCATAAGAGGGTTTCTTGAATCTTTTGACAATGATAGCTCTGTTTTGAGTGAAACAGGCTGTAGCTACTGCTTCTGCCCAATAGTTTGTTGGAAGATCAGAGCCTGCAAGCATTGTTCTTGCAGCTTCAACAAGTGTTCTGTTTTTTCTCTCAACAACACCATTTTGTTAAGGGGTTCTTGCTGCAGAGAAGTTGGGAGTAATGCCTTCTTCTGAAAGATATGAATTTATTTTGGCATTTCTGAACTCTGTCCCATTATCACTTCTCAGCTTCTGAACTTTGCTGTTGAACAAAACCTGCAATCTTTTTAACAACCTTATTAAAATATCAGGTACATCGGACTTGGCTCTGATGGATTCTATCCAAGTATATCTAGAGTATTCATCAATCAGAACTAGAATATACTTTTTACCTGATAGACTCTGACAGAGATAGGACCAAAGAGGTCCATATGAACCATATGCAGAGGTCGTGGACAATTATTATCACTTTTGGTCTTGTGGGAAGATCTTTTCATTTTTCCCATTTCACAAGCAGAACAAATATGATCTTTGTTAAACTTTAGAAATGGTAATCCCTTAACCAGATTTAGTTTGACCAATTTATCAAGTGAAGAAAAGTTCAAATGAGAGAACTTTTTATGCCAGAGCCAGACATCTTCACTGTTCAGAGATACTAGACAAAGTTTCTCTGAGTCAGTTTTTATGTGTTTGGTAAAATTCATTCTATATAGGTTACCCTTTCTGTCTGCTCTGAGCATTTCTTGATCTGTTTTTGAGTGAATAAGTGAACAATATTTTTCTTGAAATTTCACATCAAAGCCATGCTCACAAAGTTGACTTATGCTGATCAAGTTGTGTTTTAATCCATCAACATAAGAAACCTTTGATACTGAAACATTACCTCTTGATAGATCACCATAACCCTTAATCTGACCTTGCATATTATCTCCAAAAGTTACTGCTCCTCCTGATTTAGCTTTGTAAGAGGATAACAACTTCTTATCTCCAGTCATATGCCTTGAACATCCAGAATCCAAGTACCAGATGGTCATAGACTGTTTCTGCAAGACAAATTAGAGTTTCTTAGGTACCCATCTCATTATGGGTCCTTTCTTGTTAGATTTTTGAGGATTTTGATGAACATTTGCCATTTTGTGAAGAAAAAAAGATGAAGATTTGAAGAATTGATGCTTTTCTATGAAGATCTTTTATCAAAGAGAGAAACTGTGATATTGTGATTTACTTTCAAGTTATGAGCATATGAAGTTATTTTTAATAAACCAAGGTTTATATGAACATGCATATATATTGAAAGTTTGAATCAGTAAGATATAATCCTATCCGATATGCAGATATGATCTTTCTTTGTTTAGAAAATAAAGGAGGTTCTGATACCAATTGTTGGATCCCAGATTTAATCTTATTACAATGATATAAACAATAACAATAATAAGAACAGCGGAAGCAATATAGTTTAATATCAAAGCAGATTTAAATATCACAGTTCATAAAACAGATAAGTAAAGCATACAAGATCTTCTTTGGAGCACTTTCAAACTATTAAAAGATTTATCAGATACAAGATTTATCAGGAAAAACACACTTTTGTCAATGGAGTGATGGTCCTATTTATAGGACCATAAAGTGAACAGTGTATTATCATGACAGATAGAAGCATGCTTGAACAGTGTCTTACCTAATAGGTAAGCTCAAGACATGCTTGAACAGTGACCTACTCTAGAAAGTAAATCTTATCACTAATGATGAGTCGTCTGTTCTTCTGATACTTGGAGAAAATAGATCAGCGCCATCTTCAGAGAGAATGTCTTCAGAGCTCTGAGGAGGTCTTCAGAGCCTCTGATGAAGCCATCTATGATATGAAGCCATCTTTGATGTCTTTAGTTGAAAGTCCCGATCTCTTGGAATGTACTTCAGAGGCAGGTTCGTCCTCTGAAGTATGTCTCTGGAAGTCCTCTGAAATAGGACTTAGATATTTTCAATACTTTTACAATCTGAAATTTGGGGCTAACAGGAACACAAAGCATACTGGGCAAGTAAAGAATTAAATATGGATGTTTCTGAGGTTGGGATTAAAAGAAAAATTCAACTTTGTGAATTAGATGAGCATAGGAATTTCACCTATGAAAATGCCAAGCTCTACAAGGAAAAGACTAAAAACTGGTATGACAAAAGAATTCATGGACGAGAATTTTTCGAGGGACAAAATGTGTTGCTGTTTAATTCACGACTAAAAATCTTTCCGGGAAAACTGAAAAGTCGATGGTCCGGTCCATTTAAAATTTCAAAAAACTACCCTTTTGGAGTTGTGGATCTCATAAACCCAGAAGATAGTAGTATTTTTAAAGTGAATGGACAGCGAATCAAAGCATTTTTTGATGGAATGGAAGGCCATGAGAACTCGTCCATGGCATTTTGTGAACAAATCTGATAGCCGGGACTTTGTAAAAGTCCAACCGTTGTAAATATTTTATTTATGATTTTATTATTTCAGTAGCACTATATAATTTTTATTTTTTTCTTCTTCAGAAATGTAGGTTCGAGTTAAAAAAAATGACATTTTACAGGTAAGGTCAAAGCATTTTGAAAATTCCTCGTAGTCAGGTTTTCAGTTGGTAAAGAAAAAAAAAAAAAAATATATATATATATATATATATATATATATATATATTTGTACGACATTAAACTCACACACGCACCCACGGTATCCGGGCATCCAATTGGGCAGCTGTATATATATATATATATATATATATATATATATATATATATATATATATATATATATATATATATATGTGTGTGTGTGTGTGTTTGTAAATATATAAAATGAATCAGTATGAAGGAAATTTTGACTGGTTTTTAAAACGAGCTTCTATAAAAAAAGTCCTTGTGTACTTAGCAAATCAAATCATGATTTACTTTGTAATTAAAAAAAATAAAATAAAATAAAATAAATTATCTATACTATATTATAAAGATGCCATAAAAAACTCTTAATTACAACTCACTAAGCTTTATGTACTATCATTTAAAGCTATCTACTTAAAATCTCTTAAAAATAACTACTAAAGCCTAATGTACTACCTGTAAAGCTTTTAACCTTAATTAATATATTTCATCATTATCCCCCAAAATCCTTATCTCTAATCATCAAAACCTAAAATTATGAAATTTGAATTCTGATAAACATAATCAAAACAGGATAAACATCTCAATTTAAATATAAAAAATTTAAAATATATAAGATAATTAATGAATTTTAACAAACTATTTAATTTTTTTTATATAAAAAATATTATATTATTAAGCCGAAATTAAACAAATTTATATATAAAAAACCATTATCACTCAATTAAAAAACAATTAATGAAACAATATGTACTATTTTTAAATGCTTTTAACCCTAATTAATAAATTTTATCCTTATCCCTCAAAATCCTTATCTCTAATCCCCAAATCCTAAAATTATGAAATTTGAATTCTGATAAACATAATCAAAACAGGATAAACATCTCAATTTAAATATAAAAAATTTAAAATATATAAGATAATTAATGATTTTTAACAAACTATTTAATTTTTTTTATATAAAAAACATTATATTGTTAAGCCTAAATTAAACAAATTTATATATAAAAAAACCATTATCACTCAATAAAAACCATCCAAAATCGTACTGTAAATCAATAAAAAACAAAAAATAAAAATAAACATTAAAATCGTGATATATCTCGCTGCATTACGCGAGTACGCTTCTAGTAATAAAATGATGATGGTATTTCCTTCTATTTAATGTCTCCGAAACAAAGACAACCTTAAACCAAACAAAAGGAAAAAATTAAGTACAATTTTCTGGTTTAAAGAAAAAAATGGCTTTTGAAAAGAAAAACCCAAAAAGCTGATTTTATTTCTCCCTCTCTCAATCTCTCGACTCTTTCTTTCTGTGGTCACAAAAAAAAGCCCGAAACCCAAAAATTGCTTTCTTCTACTTCTCATCACTACACCGTCGGCACCACCACATCCATCCCCAGCTCACCGGCGGCGATCGAGACCCTATGGCTATCGCATACCCTCTACCACTTCTCCCTCACTCTCGATCACACTCTCCACTCCAACGATTCCCTCTGTTGACCGAACCCACAAGAAAATCCCACCGATGATTGAGGTCGGTGGCTGGTGCCACCACGACGCCGACGCCACTCGGTGTTTGCCTCCCCAACATCAACAACCTCCACAACCATATCTCTCGATCTCGATCATAGCTCTACCCCCATCATTTTCTGCTGCCCTACGACCACCACACCACAGAGGTTGTTTGTCGACACCATACTGCTCTTTCTCGATCAAAAACAACAGTAAGCTCTCTCCTCTCACTCTCGATCACAGTTAAACTCACAGTCGATTTTCTGTTTGACCACACCCCAGTTGAACAACCACCACTGCCATATCTCGATCAATAGCAGCAACCATCCCGGAAGGTATCGATTTTAATCTGTTGTCATTTGGTTTGGTGTTTATTTGGTACCCCATTCCACCATATTGATTGATACCAATAGCCCATCAACAAACTCTCTCCCACAGTGGCCAAACTGTTTCTTCATACAGTAGCCATCTTTAGCTTTGTTTTCTTTTTTTACATCAATGGTAGAATGGGGCTGGTTTGTTCAAACATTGTTGTAGTTATTTACGATTTCATTCACAAAACATGGTAGCCAAACTCATTTGTTTCATTTTCATTTATGGACAATTCAGGCCTATTTGTTTAAATGCCATTGGTACATTGTTACATACCCACATCAAACCCGTGTTGATCACACTTGATCATTCGTCCAAAACAAAGATTTAACCAAATGGAATCGCCCCATTCATCCACTCTTCCCACCAATCCATCAAAGCAATCATCAAAACCCATTCGTCCTATTCAAAGGCTGAAACCATCAAACCACCCTCCAAGATTTCGCCCGAGTCTCCCAAAAGGAGATATTGTGCCACCACCGGTATACGACCCTAATGTGTCACAACCAATCGAATGGGAAGTGGTGGGAATGGGTGGTGTACCTCTTCCGATATCAATAGGGATGTAACATGATAAAGGCCAAAGAATCAACAAAGGCATTACCGGGCAATCTTCAAAGAAGCAATCAACACCTTTTATGCCTACATCTCGAAGACCAAAAACACTTGTAGGAGGTGTTACCACATCAAAGGCACCCCCGACACGTTCGAGCCCCATTCCTATATCAATTATTGTGCCAACCGACTCTATCTCGATCTCTGATACGGATGTTTGCACACCTCTAAGACATATGATAAATAGAACCAAAAAGCAAGTATACTAAATGGATCTATATCGTCTTTCAAGTAATAAAATGGTAAGAACCAACTATCGTATTCCACAGGGATAGGTATCTTAAGTTGCAAGATCTTGAAGTGAAAAACTAACTTCAGATGGCGAGTTTGAAGACTTTGTTTGAGTTGGGTGAACAGTTAATTAAAATAACAGAGAATAAAGAAAGCAAGGGTGTAAGACTTTTGGTGAGTATTAAACACAAGTTTCTGTGGACCAATACTGAAGGAATGCTACAACATTGTGTTTTTCAACAACTAGTTCCACCATCTACTTTGAAAGTGATCCTTCCGAATTCTCACTGTGACACTTGTATTTAGCTTCTACTAGACACATTCATGTGCAGTATCAGAACCAGTGATAGTGCCAACGGTGCCTTCAAAGTATATGGATAAACAAATTCCTTTGTTAAAAATCACTCTTCCGAGTCAATTCCCATATCATCCAAGTTGACGTGTTCTAAGTGGCTCATTCCTGAGTCCACCACACTTTAACACTTTGACTAGTGATCAACCCGTCAAGAATCAATCAGTTTGAAAAACATAGATAACAAGTTCCCTTGTTAGCAACTCTTCCAAGTATACTTCCCATATCATTCAAATTGACGTGTATTCATGTGGCTCATGCCTTAGTCCACTACACTTTACCACTTTCAAAGTGATCAATTTGTCAAGAAGTGTGTTTGGATTTATAAAACTTAGAATGAAATGGTGGAACATCATTATTGAGAAACGATGTCCACTTTCTTTTGGTTTAAAAACTCACCATTTGCATCACACCCAAGCTAAAAAAATTAGCTACTCATTACGTAAAATAAATTGCAAGAAATGTAAATGACATAAATGAAAGTCCAAGATCTCTAAATCTTTAGAGAGAGAAAGTAGGAGCGCCAAATGTAATCAAATATATTCAAAGTGAGTGTCAAAGTTACAAGAACAAAGGTCTAAGGGGACTTAAATACTCCTAGCCTTAAACACAATTAAGAATAGTCTAGGCTAGGAAATAAACACAATGATTACTATAAAAACAGATCTAACAATCTCCCCCTTAGTAATTATTGGCGCTGTGGTCTTCAAAAACAAACTTCTAAAACAACATAGACCAACCAGGCGACTTTGGAGAATCACTAACGCTCTTCTCTTTGACGAAGTCTATTCAGCCCGATTAACACTTCCAAACGTCGCAGAGTGGAGCGGAAATTCAATCTCTCTTGAATTGTATCTAAAGTCTTCTAGAGAAGTCGGATTTGATCATTATCAACCATAAATGCATTACCTCTTGTTTCCAAAAATCTTCTTTTAGCCTCCTTCAGACGTTGCTCCAACTGAAGCTTAATCACCTTTTAAGTTCCATCAGAGTAATGAGCAATTTCTTCAAATCTGAGAAAACATTTTTCATTTGAGCCATTCTTGTACACAACTCCATATGGAACTTCAACTATGGTGAGAAGAGGATAAGACTCTAAGTTCGGCAAGCTTCGGTTGGGCCTTTGAAGATTAACAACCGGCTGAAAACTTTCGATGGCCATCTGGTAATCAAAAACTCGGAAGAATCGGATTTGCCGTCGAATGAATCTTTTGATGACGAACAAAGCTTGTGAAACATCCTGTGATCTATGATAAAGATTCCTGAAATGGTCATATAAGAACTCAATGTCATCTATAGAAAGGTTAGTGAAGTCTGCCTCTGAAAAGTTATACCGCCTGCAGTCTCTTCTTTCAACTTCAAAGTCAGGATACCAGATATTCACAAACTTGTTGATTGTGACACTGATGACTCGAACAATCAAGTGTGGAGAAGAAACGGTATTATTCCTTTTGCGCTGGCACTTAATGAACATTAAGTATTCATATTGATAGGCATCTGACTCTTTCTCTACTCCAAGAATTGCATAGATGTTAATTGTCCTTCTTCTAGAAACAAAGATGTTACTCTGAGTGTCTTCTAGAAAAGCTGTTCTTAGTCTTGAAGCCATGTACCTCTGTTGCAAACTTCTCTGTCTCTGTTGTCTAGATAAAGCTGGTCCTTCTTCTAGAATAGACGGTGGAATCACAGGATCAGAAGGTGGACCATCAACTTGTGCTCTTGACGACTGACCAACATCAAATGAACTTGAAGGAATAGTGGTAGTCGGAGCTGAACTAGTAGCAGGAGTAGATGTAGCTTTAGCAGTTTCAGGAACCTCACCATGAGCAGGAAGATCACTGTATAACATTTCTGCCTCTTCTTCATCTTTTGCATCCAAGAACACTGAATCATCTTCTGTATCAGAAATGATAATGATGTCATCACAATCTTCTATCTTCACTTTACAGACTTTTTCATACTTAGAATCATCATCATCATCTAAATTAATTTCAATAATGTTCGAAAAGAAAGACTTCATATCAGATACAATTTCAGCATTAGCAACTACAAATGGATTAGAAACAATGTTTGGATCTTCATAAACCACAATCTGCCAGTTTTTCTCTTTGTTCTGCTCAGAAACTTTGATAAAATCAGACATTGAAGAAGAATCAACCCTATCAATCAACAAATTCACCAAGTCATTAACGTTGCAATCTTCAACATTTTCAGCATTCTGTTCAGATCCACCAACCGCTTCTTCTTGAGTTTGATTAGCTCTCTCTGAAGAAGTTCCTTCCATTCTTGGTCTCTTAGCCATCTCCCCCTCATGGCCTTGATGATCGGGATCATCTTGGTCATGTCGGTGCTTAAGAGACGGACCGACCTCTGTTCTGCAGCTTTGTTGAAGATTATCAAACCAGTTAGCAAAATCAAAAAAAGATTGAGTCATGAAAGACCTTAAATCTGCAAAACTAGTTCGAACTTCTGATCTGAAAGAATGGAATTCATCAGATAACGCTGTAATCCTGTCAGAATCAGATGAAGGCGCTTGAGCCGGTGAAGGTTGGAAATTTCTCAGAAGAGAAAGCAGATCCTGATCTTGATGTTTCGGCGGAGACATGGAAAGAAGACGTGCATACAACAAATCAGTTAATTCAGAAATAGGCAGATCATGCAAAGAAGACCTGGAAGCTGTAGCAGAAGGAATTGATGTGAAGAGTCCAGCAGACACAGTGAATACGGGAGGAGTCGGTAGAGAAACTATTGGTGAAGCTGTAGAAACTGGGACAGACGAAGAATCTCTGATAATAACGCCAATTGGTTTTTTGAAGGGAATTTCTGGAGGAATGAAAGACAGATCAATCTCATGCATCTTGCCTTTGAAGAATGTCTTCAACTTCTGAATTTGTGCTTCCTTTTCTGCATCCATTCTCTCTGATAACTGACGAATGACATCGTTAAAAGTAGAGAATCTGTCGGAAGAAACCCGAGCTTGATCAGAAGAAAGCTCTACAACTGAAACTGTTGTAGACTGAATAGCCGCAAGCGAAGTTGCTGGAGCTTGACTTTGTACCAAAGCTGAGGCTTGATCAAATGTTGTATCCAATTCATCTACTTGAAGACGAGCAACAGAAGGATTAACAGGAACATAATCATCTTCAGAAACAACTTCTGTTGAAACACCAACTTCTGGTTCCTTGGAATGTCTTGCATAGACCCGAAGACTTGGTTGATCAGCATCATCACCATCATCACCCTCAAAATCATCATCATTCACATCTTCATCTCTAACAAAATTGTTGGATCAAATAATTGTATTCAAGATTAAAGTTAAAGTTAAGGGTATAAAGTGTAATTATGCTAAAGTTAATTAGAGGGTTTATTCTGTAATAAGTTAATAGTCATTAGCTTATGGGCCTAAAGCCTGTTAAGCTTAAAGCCCATAAGGCTTAGGTATTTAATGTTTTGATTAATTAGTTTTAGGGTTTAATCTTCATAATTATTATCATAATCATATTAGAGAGAAAGGTAGCCATATTGTAATCATATTCAAAGGGTATCAAGAACACTCAAGGGTTTCATTGTTTATTCGAGGGATTGGTATGTTACTCTGATTTATATATCTCTTGATTATTATTGTGTTGTTTGATTACTTGATTGATTATTTACCAACTAGATTAATCTGGGATAAAAATTGGTATCAGAGCCTAAAGAATCAAGTTTTTAGGATTAAATCTGTGTTTTGCGATTTTACTATTCATCAGTATACTATTCATCGATTTTACTATTCATCGATTCACTATTCATCCGGTCGATACTATTCATCCGGTCGACACTATTCATCCGGTCGACACTATTCATCCGATCGACACTATTCATCCGGTCACTATTCATCATCCGGTCGACCAATAGTTTCAAGACCAAAAAAATAAAAAATAAAAAATAAAAAATAAAAAAATAATAAAAAAAATAAAAAATAAAAAAAAAATAAAAAAAATAAAAAAAAATTTAAAATTTTTGAGTGTAGTTTTTATCTTTATTCTTGATTCTAACGATTTCATCTAGTTGGTTATCTTGGTACAGAAAAGTTTGATTACTAACCATACAACTAGGATGTCGAATCAACTAATGATGTCTGAAGGTTACAACCTTGATTTTGAAAAGATGACACATTCTGAAGTAAAAGCAAAGGCTAAACAACTTGTTGGACGGTTATCAACATCATCTCGCATGATTGATGAGTATGACAAAGAGGACAAAATGCTCAAAGCTGAGAACAAGGCTTTACAGATTCAGAATTCATCTCTTCTTATTCAGATCAATGCTTTAAAAGAAAATTCAAAAGATTCTGATTCTTTAATTGACTTTGCAGGAATAATTGAGTTTAAAGAAAAAGAGATCTTCGATCTTCAAGTAAAGTTGAAAAGATCTGAGTCAAGCTCTACATGGTCTAAGAAGGATGCAATGCAAAGAGAGCTTGAGGACCTTAGAAGGAGTACAAGCGTTGCAAAAGATACTAGTGAAGGGCTAAAACAGATAAATTCTCAAGTCTTTGCTGAAAGAGACAAACTAAAAGATAAAGTTCTCAGTCTTGAGGTTGAGATTGAAAAGCTGAAAGAAAAGGCAACCCAAGAAAGAGACAATTCAATGGCTAAAGATGAAATACTGAAGATTGAGAAAGAGAGAAAAGAATTTGCCAAGAAATTCTCTGACTTCTCCAGAAAAGCCTTTGAAGAGAAGAAATCATTAGAGCTTAGATGTGTTAAGCTTTCTCAACAAGTTTCAGACTTTGAGAAGGTTATCATTCTTGAGAGAGAAAAGGCTGAGGATGAGAAGAAGAAAGCTGAGCTGAAGAAAGCTGAGCTGAAGAAAGCAAATACATACTTTTCTGAAGGAAAGAAAATATTTGAGACCGAGATAGATAAGCTGATAAGAAATCTATCTGAATTGTCAACAAACATCATGAAGGAGAAGAATGCAAAATCTGAGTTGCATAAGAAGTTTGATTTGATTGAAAAGGAAAGAAACAGTCTGTCTTTAAAGATAAAGGAACTTGAAGAGATCGTATTCAAGGTGAAGCTGACTGAGCACAAGACGCCAGAGTCAATAGCTCAATCACCGAGAGATGATCTAGCTGATTCAGATAGTTCATTAAAAACAGCTTCAAGTTCACATTTTTCAAATGTTTTCTATAATCCTTTCTATGATTTAGATGATTGTCTTACTTCTAAATCTACTGATCAGATTCGTCCTTCTAACCTTTTCTATGACAAAAATGTTGATGATTCAGGTAACTTCAAGAAGACAAAGTCTCAAAAGAAAAGCTTCTGCAGAAGGCATGATGAGAAAGACAGAGGAAATTGGATCTGGAGAGTTAAAGGATCTTCGGAGGAAAAGAAGAAAGAAAAATCATTTGTGCATACAACGAATACTAAATGGAACTATGCTACAAAAGGTAAAACTTTTGGCAAACCTGATCTGGTTTACACAATCCATCAATTGATCAGGTTAGCACAAAAGAAAATTAGTTGTTCCTACTGTGGCTTAAATGATTTTGTAAGAAAAGATTATGTGAATACTGGTATGGTTCTTACTTCATATCTCCCACTAGAACTGCAACTAACCCATTAGGACCCAAATACCAGTGGGTACCAAAAGCTAAATCTGTGTTGCAGGCACCCAATGTTTAAGGGGGAGAAAGAACAATGGCTTTTGAACAACACAGTTCAAAATCCGGACTTCATTGTCAAAAAGAAGGCTTCTAAGTAAATCAGCTTAGAAACCGTACCTTAACGGAGTATGGCTTCTAATCACATCATATTAGAACCCGCACTTCAGTGCTTTATTTTTCCGTTTTAAAAAAAAAGGAAATAAAAAAAATAAAAAAAATAAAAAAAAGTCATTCAGTTAAGGGGGAGAATATCTGTGATATTAACAGATTTTTGGATACTTAAATGCTTATCTGACCGTGTGTTCTTAAAAGATAAATACTTGTGTTTTATCTTGTCAATATACTTTGTCAAGTATTCATACACATAACGGTTCAGAACATTCTATTTGACTTTGTTATTACCATGTATCAAAAGTTAAATCTTTCTATGGTAATACTCACGTTATTTGTATTCACTGTTGATTGAATCAAACGTCATTTCATGTGCTTTCATTGTAAATATGTTTATATATTGTTCATATAAACAACATTCGTTTTTGATTCTCCAAAATCTTATTCTTCATGATAAAATGATATGAGCTTAATTGTCAAACTCTTTTAGTTTGAGGGGGAAAATTACATCGTCAAACATAACTGTTTTGACATCTCCGAAAGTCTTATTCTTCATGTAACAAGTGGTATTTGTGCTTACATGTACAATAGCCTGTTGAACAACATGTTCTTTTTAGGATAATACATGGGATTCAGTGTGAGAACTTATCAGAACTTCCATGGATTCACGATAACCAGTGTTTCCTACCCAGGAAGTATTCCCTGAGTGATTGAGGGGAGAGGGGTCAAAAGAATTGAGTGATGGTGTGTGAAGAGGTAAAATGGAAAAGAGAGATTGGTTAGAAGTGAGCATTAAAAGAAAGAGGGTGAGAGAACAGAGTAAAAGAATATTAAACTTTGCACCAAACTTCTTTCTGAGCCGGGCAGCCACATAATCTGATTGGTTCACATTCTTTGGTGACTATCATTGAAATAGGCAACTAGCCCATGCCATCTCTTGCATACAACCCCACCAGCTACTCATTCTTTTCTCAAAAAGAGAATGTTTCACATTTTCTGGGGACGCAACACATACGCTATTGGTTCTTCATTTGGAAGATACTAATATTGAAAAAGAAGGAAAGTTGCCCCACCTTCGAACCCTTTCTCATGCACATTGAATCTTTGTATAATTTGTTGCTGTCTCAACAAGTTTACATATTTTGAGCCTAAAATGAAAAGCAATCATCTATGCTTAATTTTTTCATACACATGCACGAGCACACAGAAATTTGTTTTCTGTCAGAACGTTCATAGATAACCATGTGTTATTCGATGATTGAATGGAAGTCCTGGGGAGTCAACATCAAACCATCTCCTTATATAGTAACTTTGTGTTACTGACAGACATTCTAACTGAGTCATTTGTTGATTGAGGGTTACACTTTTTAACCGTTTGAATTTGAAAAGATTCGAATGGTTACTACTTTCTATTTTAATCTGAAAAGATTGAAATAATCACTCTTTCCGTCTGGGAAGACTGCTCTTATTTCCATACAGGGCTCGTTACATGATGAAGACTGTGTTAACGTGATCATACACAATGGGAGAGATTGTCTTGAAAAGGGGGAGATTGTTTTGCAAAGTTTTGATGATGATGATTCTCACCACTCATCAAAAAGGGGGAGAAGATACAAAAAGGGAGAATACAATCTGAAGATTTCAAAGATTTTCAAAGATCTGAAGATTTCAAAGATTTTAGATATCAAGTTTTGAAGCGATCAATGACATATCTGAAGAAAAGAGAATACAAGTGAAGACCCGAAGACAATTGCAAATTTTTTTAATCTTGAATCCAAAGGGGGAGATTGTTGGATCAAATAATTGTATTCAAGATTAAAGTTAAAGTTAAGGGTTTAAAGTGTAATTATGCTAAAGTTAATTAGAGGGTTTATTCTGTAATAAGTTAATAGTCATTAGCTTATGGGCCTAAAGCCTGTTAGAAAGCCTGTTAAGCTTAAAGCCCATAAGGCTTAGGTATTTAATGTTTTGATTAATTAGTTTTAGGGTTTAATCTTCATAATTATTATCATAATCATATTAGAGAGAAAGGTAGCCATATTGTAATCATATTCAAAGGGTATCAAGAACACTCAAGGGTTTCATTGTTTATTCAAGGGATTGGTATGTTACTCTGATTTATATATCTCTTGATTATTATTGTGTTGTTTGATTACTTGATTGATTATTTACCAACTAGATTAATCTGGGATAACAATTGTTGGATCAAATAATTGTATTCAAGATTAAAGTTAACGTTCAGGGTTTAAACTGCAATTGTGTAAAGATATCAGCAAGTTGATATTCAGTTGGTACAAAATATAATTCAATAGTACCTTCTTCCACATGATGCTTTATGAAATGGTACCGCATATCTATGTGCTTGGTCTTGGTGTGCTGGACCGGATTGACTGATATGGCAATTGCGGACTTGCTGTCACAATATATTGGCACTGTTTTATACAACATCCCGTAATCCCGTAGTTGTGTCTTCATCCATAGGACTTGAGCGCAACAACTAGCTGCGGCGATGTACTTTGCCTCTACAGTTGATATAGAAACATAATTCTTCATCTTTGACGCCCAACTTATCAGTCTGTCTCTCAAGAATTGAAGATGTCCTGAGGTACTCTTCCGGTCCAATTGATTACCACCAAAATCTGCATCTGAATAAGCAATCAACTTATAGTTAGAACTTTTAGGATACCATAAACCTAAATAAGGAGTTCCTTTAATATATCTAAAAATACGCTTGACTGCTAATAGATGAGATTCTTTCGGTTTGGCTTGGAATCTGGCACATAGGCACGTAGAAAACATTATATCCGGGAGACTTGCTGTGAGATACATTAGTGATCCGATCATTACTCGATATGTCTTTTGATCCACAACTTTTCCATCTGGATCAAGTCCGATTTTGGCACCATGATCCATCGGCGTACCGATTGAAGTAGATTTGTCCATCTTGAATTTCTTTAAGATGTCAAATACATACTTTGACTGGTTGATGAAGATTCCATCTGGAAGCTGCTTCACTTGTAAGCCGAGGAAGAAATTGATTTCTCCCATCATGCTCATCTGAAACCTAGAAGTCATTAGATCAGAAAACCAAGTACATAACAATTTGTTAGTCGCACCAAAGATAATATCATCTACGTATATTTGAACTAAGCAGAAATCCAAGTTTGATCTATAAATGAAAAGAGTGGTATCTATGGATCCTTTGGTGAAGCCGGATTTGATTAAGAAGGCTGACAACTCGTCATACCATGCCCGTGGAGCTTGTTTCAAACCATACAAAGCTTTATCGAGAAAATATACGTAATCAGGACGATCTTTGTCAACAAATCCCTCTGGCTGAGATACATAGACTTCTTCTTTCAATTTGCCATTGAGAAATGCTGTCTTGACATCCATTTGATATACGGTGAAGTTGCGATAAGCAGCGAAGGCAAGAAACATCCGAATAGCTTCCAATCTGGCGACGGGTGCAAATGTTTCATCGTAATCAATACATTCTTCTTGTCGATATCCTTTAGCTACCAATCTTGCTTTGTTACGCACAACTATACCATCTTTATCCTTTTTATTCTTGAATATCCACTTCGTGCCAATTATGCTCTTTCCTTTCGGCCGTGGTACAAGTCTCCAAACTTTAAGTGCGTCAAATTGATTGAGCTCCTCTTGCATAGCTATAATCCAATCTGGATCCTCCAACGATTCAGAAACTTTTGTTGGTTCAATCTTGCTTAAGAAGCAAGTGAAAAGACATTCGTTGGAAGTAGCCGTCCTGGAACGTGTAGACACACTGGCTTGAGGATCTCCAATAATTTGATGAATTGGATGAGATCTTGTCCATTTTGTGGTGTGAGGGAGAGGATCAATAATGTCTTGAATCACTTCTAATTGTTGAGAGGGAAGTTCAGGAGCTTCTAATTCAGTTGAAGAGATAGAAACAGTTTCAACTGGAGGAGGAGGTAGCTCAACAACTTCTGTATCAGATTCTGGAAGATTAGGTTGAATATCAACAATTTGTTCTTCTTCCTGAACTGATTCCTCTTGAACAGGTTGTTCTTGTACAGATTCTTCTGGAACAGATTGATCTTGAACATTTTCTTGTTCAGGTTCTGGTTGAGTAAATTGTTCAGATTCATGATGTTCAGAAACATTGTTTGGAATAACAGGTGGAACTAGAATAGCATCAGAGTTAGAGATAGTTGCAGCGGAATTAGAAGTAGATGCATTCTCAGTTTCCTGATTCAAAACATTAGACACATTATCAGCATTTGATTTGGGAACATCATCATAAAAATTCTCAAACAGATAATCAAGATCAGAAAAAATAAGTGATGGAGTAGAAGAATCCTGATTAATCGGTGGAAGAATAGGTTCTGAATTGAATTGTTCAGAAACTGAATTGTCAGTAAAAGCGGGTTCTGAGCCGGAGTGACTAGAAACCAAATCAGCAGCTTCGTCAAATTTTACATTTACACTCTCTATCACCTTTCTTGCTGAGATCAGAAAGACTCTGTAAGCTGCAGAATTAGAAGAATAGCCCAGAAATACACCCTCATCTGCCTTTGGACTAAACTTGTTGAGATTATCTCTGTCATTCAGAACATAGCATTTACACCCGAATGACTTGAAATACTTGACGTTCAGTTTGATACCGTTCATAAGTTCATACGGTGTTTTGATGAATCGACGATGCCGAATTGATCGGTTCTGAGTATGACAGGCAGTTGATACGACTTCAGCCCAATGAGACAAAGGAAGCTCTGAATAAGCAAGCATTGATCTGGCGGCCTCAACAAGCGTTCTGTTTCTTCTTTCAACAATCCCATTCTATTGCGGAGTACAGGAAGCAGAAAATTGTTGTTGTATACCTTGAGAATCATAGAAAGCCTGGAGAGTATTGTTTTTGAATTCAGTGCCATTATCTGATCTTACCACTTTGACTTGATTTTGCTTATTTATCTGGATGGTCTTGATGAGATTGATGAGAACTTCAGGAGTCTCGTCTTTTGACTTGAGAAATTTTACCCATGTATACCTTGAGTAGTCATCAACAATCACCAAAACATATCTCTTCTTACCTATACTCTTTGTCTTCATCGGACCGCATAAATCAACATGCAGTATGTCAAGAATAGTCGAAGTGCATGGTTCAGTCTTTGGCTTATGAGATGCTTTCTTCATCTTTCCTTTCTCACAATCCTGGCAGAGATGGTCTTTCTGGAAACGAAGAACTGAAAGACCTCTCACTGAATCATGCGTGACACGGCGACCCATATACTTAAAGTTGAGGTGAGCTAAACGTCTGTGCCAAATCCAACTTTCTTGAATAGAAGCTTTAGAAAGCAAGCATATATCTGAATGGATTTTGATCTTAGAAAGATCAATGGTATACAAATTTGAGCGTCTTTTTCCCACCAGAAGATCCTTGCCACTATCGTTCTTCACTGCAACTCTTTTGGATTTGAAGCTGACTTCAAGATCTTTGTCACAGAATTTCCCGATGCTAAATAAGTTGTGACTTAGGCCTTCGACGTAGCTTACTCTTTTGACAGTTATATTACCTTGAACAAGATCACCATAACCAAGTATTGGAGCAGTCTCACAGTTTCCAAACTTAACACGACCGCAACATTTTTCTTTAAAATTGGACAATAATGATTTGTTGCCAGTCATGTGTTTGGAGCACCCCAAATCCAGATACCATAAATGACTAGGCTGCACATACAGAAACTACACAGAAAGCAATCATCAATAGAGGAATAAACATAATCATCAGAATCAGAACTAGAAGAAGATGAAACATGCTTTGCAATGTGAATCATTTGCGGAATTGAATATTTTGTATTTTTATTACAACAAGCAAAAGTATCATTGTCACAAAGATTCACTACACAAGTATCTTCTAACAATTCAGAATCTATAGATTTCTGCTTTATCCTCCATATCAGCTTTTGTGATCTTTTCACAGTCCGATCTGAAACAGAAGAATCAGAAGAATTAGAATTTTCAGACAAGACACTATCCTGTTTCCTTGATTTCTTTGACCTTCTTCTTTTACGCTTCCTTTTATAATGTTGATCATTTAGCGTTAAAGAATCATCAATAATTAAATCAGAAGAAGAAACTTTATCTAAGAAATCAGCCTGAGCATTCGATATTGAAGAACTAGCCTCGGAGTGAAAATTTTCAAAAATGCACAAATCAGGAGGAGGTTTGCGCATCCCATTGGTTGCGCAAACTGAACTTTGCGCATTCAACTGCTTGCGCAAAGTGTCGGTTTGCGTAACTAACTGTTTGCGCAAATGCACATTATTTTTAGAAACTTGAGTATTTTCCTTAGAATCTTTAGAAAATCCAGAAGAAATTTTGTCTTCAATACTTGTTTTCATTATAAAAAGAAATAAATCGTTTTCTAAATCAGATTGAAGACTTTGTTCTTCCAATTTATCTTCAAGATCAACTATCTTACCTTCTAACACTAATGGGGGAATGTATCTCTTAGTATCATAAGAAACTGAAGATACATTTTCCTTATCATTGTTAGGATATATATCAATAAATTCAGTTGGTAATGAAGATTTATTGGAAGATTTTACATTTAAAACATTTTGAGATTTTCTGGATTTCCTTGATTGGTCAGGAAAATACTTGGCATTTTCAGAAGTGTAAACAAATGGCACTTCCATCCTCTTGTTTGTAATTCTTCTCTCATTTTCTTCATCTGAAATTTGTTTTTCACTAGTCCAGAAGAATTTAAACTGAGGGGCATATCTTGCAAGACCAAGATGACCATATTCATATAAAGTAGGAACTTCTGTTTTACCAAGATTTAAATAATGCGGATTTTCAAAACCGAGTCCCCACTTTTCTTTTATAGCTTCTTCACTCCTTGGTTTGTTCATGTAAATGGTTTGCTCAGATTGTTCTCTCTTATACAATTTCTTTTCTAAAACAACTATTTTATCAGAAAGAGTTTGATTTGAAGAAGTCAGTTCAGTCAAAGAATCATGATAAGTCTGATTTGAATTTTCCAACTCATTCAACTGTTTTTGAAATTTCTTTTTTGTGTCAGTTAAAATACTCTTTTCATCTTTGAGAGAAATTTTCATTTTTTCAATTAAAACAGACTTCTCTTGATTATTATGCTTTTCAGATATGAACTTAGAACGAAAATCATGTAAAGCTTTGACAATGACGTTCAATTGAGAAGAAATGAAATTGACATGAAACTCAGAAATTACCTCAGATTCATCTGTTGAGGTATCCTCATCTTCATCATCACTTTTATCATCACCGATGAAGCACATTGCTGCAGTCTCTTCATTCTCAGCTTCGTTGTCTGAGTGATCCAACCAATACTCCTCCTCAGCCAACAGAATAGTTCCGTTTTCTCTCTTCTCAGCCAGTTCCAACTTCTTTCGATAGAATGCAGAATCTTTGACCACCTTTAGCCGACAATCTTTGGAGATGTGACCCGGTTTACCACAGTTGTAGAAGTTCATAACTTTCTTATCATCCTTTTTCTGTTCAACTGCTTTTGTAGGCACATACGTTTTGGATGGTGCCCCGGGTTCCACCTTCTTAGATCCGGAAGTAAAACGCAGATTGTTTGATCCTGTTCTTCGCTGAAACTTTTTCTGGTAGTGTTGTGAGAGAAGGATCATGGCTTTCTCTAAGGCTTCACCATCATCTTCAGTAGAACCATCATAAGCTTCATCTGTCAATGCTTGCTCGGCCAGTTGACTTGCAAGGAGTGCAATTGGATCAACAATCTTAGGCTTATTCTTCTTATCGAGCTTACCTTCTTTTCCATCACCATTGTCTCATCTGTCATCAGAATTTCGTACAATTTCTGAATTGACATAGTAGATATTCGAACATCATTTATCATTCTATGGCATGACTTGTTCCATTCTGGTTGTAATGCATTCAGAAACTTCAAGTTAGCCTCCAATTCAGTCTTTGTAACTTTGATCTTGTACAGATCATTGATGACAGCCCAAAATCGGTCAAATACACTCTTTAAGCTTTCCCCATCCTTAGCCTTGAACTCTTCAAAATTATTCATATACCTTGTTTGGCGTAACTGAGTTGACATAGTTGTACCAAGCATAATCTTTTCCAGTTGAGTCCACATAAGCATAGGATTATGCTTGAAACAGTCAATTCTGTTGTAAATGGAGTTTGGCAGTGCGAGAATCAGATTTGACTTTGCCTGACTGTCAGCTTGATATCTCAATAGTTCATCTGCATTATATTCTCTAAGAGGCTTCTCAACCCACGTAGCCTGAATATTTCCTAGAGCTGGAATTTCTTTCATTGGCTTTTCCATAGGACCCTGAGTTAGAGATTTCATCATGTTATCCCCATTCGGTTGTCTTTCAATGAAATTGATGAATCGGTCCTGCCACTGTTCAAATTCATTCTCGTTGATCAGTACAGGAGGACGTGTGTCAGACCCCAATGACATCATCAGGTCATTCTTGTACACTTGAGCTTGCAAAGACATCTTTGAGAAAATTAGAAAGTCCGAAAAATTCTAAGTCTGGAACACACGCAAACTGAAGGTTTGCGTAAGCAGTAGGATCTGCAAATTGAACTTTGCGTAAGCAGAGAGATGCGCAAACTGAGATTTTTGGAACACGAAGGATGCGCAAACTGAGGTTTTCGGAACACGAAGGATGCGCAAACTGAGCTTTTCGTATGCTGAGAGATGCGAAAGCTGTACTTTGTGGAACCATGATGATTCGAGAACTAAGCTTTTAGGATGCTTGATGATACGCGAACTGAACTTTTCGGATTGTACTTGATACGAACAATGAACTTTGCTTATGTGGCTTGATGCGAAAACCTTCTTTCTCGGATAGCACTTGATACGCAAACTATGCTTTGCGTAATCAGCCCAATGCGAGAACCTGAAACACTGTTAACAAGAATTAGAACAACAAGAACTTGCTCAAAGTGATATGAACTTGCGCAAAGTGATATGAACATGCACAAACCTACATGAACTTGCGCAAAGCGAAAAATCAAGTAATTTTCGCAAGATCGATTTAAACTATGAAATTATACCAAGAAAAATACTCACTGATTATCGAAATCACCTTTTTAACACATTTCAAACAACAATTTCGATTAAAAACCTCTAAAACATGGATTTTGATGATGGAACAGTACAAAGAACTCGTGTTTTCCAAAAAATCACAAAATCATAAAATCAAAGATCAAATCATGGTTTTTATGCAAAATGATATGAAACAAATATGATCGATTAACAAAAACGCATCTAATGAAATCAAATTCAACACAAACCGATCACACAACAATCCAAATTTGATGAAAAATCAAGAAAACGAGATTTTCTTGAAAAATTCAAGAAAATCGATCAAGTTTTCGATTAATCTACAAATTCAGAATACAGAAAACGAATTCTCTCAGTTCTCTCAAGATTCAGATCGCTCTGATACCAATTGAAAGTCCAAGATATCTAAATCTTTAGAGAGAGAAAGTAGAGAGAGAAAGTAGGAGCGCCAAATGTAATCAGATATATTCAAAGTGAGTGTCAAAGTTACAAGAACAAAGGTCTAAGGGGACTTAAATACCCCTAGCCTTAACAATACAGATTACACTATTAAGAACAGTCTAGGCTAGGAAATAAACACAATGATTACTATAAAAACAGATCTAACAATAAAGTAAAGACATAATGTAAATGACGGAATGTAAAGACATAATGTAAATAACGGAATGTAAATGACGGAAAATATAAATGACGGAAATGTAAAGTGCATAAAAATAAAGACAATAAGCAATAAAGAATTAAAAGACAAGGATTCTAAAAGATTAAAGACTTGATATTAAAATTTCTATAGAGAGAGTACCAAGATCAGTTCTAAAACTGATTCATTACAAAAACCTATCTAAAAAACAAGTGACCACAACATCTATTTATACCAAACAAGGATGACAAAGATGTAAAACAAGAAAACTTAAAATAATATAAAAAGGACACCAACTAAAGTTTTCTTTCAAAGATTTGTCCAAAATATTGCATCCTCCTCTTCCTACTCTAGCCATATAT
This sequence comes from Arctium minus, assembly GCA_954870635.1. Classification (NCBI taxonomy): domain Eukaryota; kingdom Viridiplantae; phylum Streptophyta; class Magnoliopsida; order Asterales; family Asteraceae; genus Arctium; species Arctium minus. The sequence continues at coordinate 153,993,780 of OX941081.1, forward strand.
TTCCCATTTATCAAAAGATTTGGAGGGGCAAAAAATAAGGATTGCAATCTTCTTCAAAATATATCTTCATAGCTTCATCCCAAAACAACCCCCAATGCTGCAACATCAATCTAGCATCACAATAAACAAAAGATTTTAAGTTGGTTTATACAAAATAGCAACAAATAGGTAAATCATAAAGTTAGCTCCATGAATAAGTAAAAGTGGAAAATAAGATAAGAAAATGACTCAATTGTTGGGATAAAAAGAAATTGAAATCCTAAAACATAGGGAAAATATGCAATATATATTGAATTCTCAATACATATCACAACCTCAAACTTAAAGTTTTGCTTGTCCTCAAGCAATAAAAATAAAATAAGAAAATGACTCAAAGTTGAAAAGATTGCAAAACAATGGCAATAAGTACATACAATGTGTAGAGTATATCACATACAATTCATAGCCTTTCATAAATCCAAAGTAAGACCTCCATAACCTAGTTATTTGTATGGACCATAAGCTAGTATACTATTTTCTTTGTCAAACATTACACAAACTTCATTTAGGATCACTAGGGCTTGTAGGGTCACTCTTTTTATGGCATATCTTTTCTCACCAAGCCTTTTCTCACACCAATATTCATCATAATGTTCAAAGAATTTGAAATTTTGGCACTTTATGCTCTTTTACTCCAATGGGGCATTTTTTCAATTTTTGTGCACCTTTACCCCTATGGGGTATTTGTGGTGTTCTTGTCATGTGAGAGATTTTCTCTTTTGTATTGACATACCTTTACCCCTATGGGGTATTTATGGTGTTCTTGTCATGTGAGAGCTTTGCTCTTTTGTATTGACATGTATTTCCCATTTTGGGTAACTTGTAACTGTTGGATCAAATAATTGTATTCAAGATTAAAGTTAAATTAGAGGGTTTAAACTGTATTTATTTGATAGTTAAAGTTAGAGGGTTTAAATTGTAATAGATTAATAGTTTATTAGCTATTGGGCCCAAGCCCATTAAGTTTAAAACCCATATGGCCTGGGTATTTAATGTTTTGATTTATTAGGTTTTAGGTTAATAATTCTCATAATTACATTAATCATATTAGAGAGAGGTAGGAAGTTTTCTCTGTAATCCAAGGGTATCAAGAACACTCAAGGTTTAACTGCTTATTCAAGGGATTGGTATGTTACTCTGATATATATATCTCTTGATTGTTATTGTGTTGCTTGATTACTTGATTGATTGTTTACCAACTAGATTAATCTGGGATAACAAGTGGTATCAAAGCCTAAAAATCAAGATTTTGGATTTATCGATTTATCTGTTTATCGACTGTGTTCATCGTGTGAAAATTAAATGCTTGATTTGCTATGTTTTTCTGCATAAAATTGATATGATTAGATGCCTTTTATGCTATTGAACATGATCTGAGTGATTAATTGCAGTTAACATCATCAATTGACTGAATTTTTTGAATTTTTGGTTTCTGGGTTCGCATACATATAGTCACTGTGTTCTTAAAATCGAAAGCTTAAAAGTTGAAATTGATCTATAATTTTCATTGCACTGTGATTGGTATATGTTTCTGGGTACAAAAGGTTGTTTTTCGGATTCAATTTCTGTGTTTTGTTTGATTTTTGGGTCAATTATTGCATCTGTTCATCGTCTTCTGGGTTGGTTAAGAACATACCGGTCTTAACACCATTCAGGTCGAACATTATACCAGTCATAGCACCTTATCGGTCTAACATAGTATCGGTTCATTCACTATCAGTCGAACTCAGTTTATCCTTCAACCGGTACACTCACAGACCACCTCGGTCGATACCTTGTCCAGTCGAATCAATACCGGTCGAAGTGGTTTACCGGTCTTACAACCTCCCGGTCGAACACTTTTATCGGTCGAATATTTTTATCGGTCTTCATTACACCAGTCAACTATATTCCCGGTCGAACAAAGTACCGGTACAAGCAACTTACCGGTCGAACTCTCTATACCGGTCTTAGTCGTTTACTGATCGAGCATAAGACCGATTGTTACATCTTACCGGTCAAACAAGGTACCGGTCTAAGCAAAACCCCGGTCGACTCAATACCGGTCGAAGCACATCCCCGGTCGATTTTTGCAAACTGTGATAGGGCATCTAATTGTCAAATTTTTTCTCTAGGGGCGCTGCCCCCATACCCCCGCAAGGGCGTCTAATTGTCAGCGGGACCCCCGTGCTGAGTCTGCGAAGGGGGACAAAAGTTTTGCTCTTGATCAAAATCTTCTTAATTTTTCAGTAACTTATTCATAGATATTAGTGCTTTATACTGTGTGCGAGGACTGCATTTGATTATTTTTGGAAATTTATTTTTCTGAAATTTTTTTAGTGTAGTCTTTACTCTTGATTCTAACGATCTCATCTAGTTGGTTGTCTTGGTACAGATAAGTTTAATTACTAACCGTACAGCTAAGATGTCGAACCAGCTTCTCTCGATGGGCTCTCAGTCCAAACCGCCTGTCCTTATGGCTGATGAATATCAACAATGGAAGAAGAGAATGGTCCAGTTTCTGAATCATAAAAAAAGAGACTACATGGAATCAATCATCAATGGTACGGTCAATCCGATGATCAAAGTTGATGGCCAAGCAGCAACTGACACCTCTCCAGAAATCCCAGACAGATATGTTCCTAAACCTTATCAGTACTTTACTGAAAAGCAGAAGGAACAGTACAAGACAGATGAAGAGGCTCTTATCTATCTGACCATGGCAATCCCGAACGACATCTACAACCGAGTAGACAGTCGGAACTCTGCAAAGGAAATCTGGGATGAACTATCCAGACAGTTTGAAGGAAGTGAAGCCTCTATCCAAGATAAGCAAAATATATGCATAAATGCATACGAGGGGTTTCATGCAAAAGAAGGAGAGACGCTGCTAGAGACCTACAACAGATACAACATCATTCTCAATGACCTGTGGAGGAACAACATCTCTAAGTCTGCTTCAGAGATTAATTATAAGTTCATCAAGAACTTAAATCCAGAATGGAAGAACTTTGCCATCAACCTTCAGATGTCAAAGAACATGGCTCAGGAAAACGTCACAGATATTTTCTCTACTCTTTCTCAGCATGAGGATGAGGTGAGAACCATCAATCTTGAGTCCAATAAACTGAAGGATTCTGTGGCTCTCATAGCCGGCAAAAGTTCTGTATCTTCCGCAAGGTCAAAGAAAAAGGTGACAAAAGCTCTAGTTACTGAAGTTACCGACTCTGACTCTGCTTCAAGTGATGAAGAACTGGAGATTGATTCTGATCCAGATATTCAGAAGTTCTCTGAGGACTTGGCTCTTATTACTCGAAGATTCAAGAAGACCTTTGGCAAGAAGAAGTTTTATTCAAAGCCTAAGTACGAAGGTCACAAGAAAGAGAAGGCTGAATTAAGATACAAGCCAAGGCAAGGACGGCGAGAGGAAAGACGAGAAGAGAGAAAAGAAGACAGAAGAGAAGATAAGAGAGAAGAAAAGACTAAAGACAGAGCTGATGAACCAGGAAGATGCTACAATTGCGGCAAATTTGGGCACTTCTCCAGAGACTGCAGATTCAAGAAGGTAAAGAACTCAAACTATTATGCAAGAAAGTCACTCATCGCCAAGAAAGCTGAAGAAGGAAAGGTGCTTATGGCCGAAGAAGAGAACTGGCTGTTCCAAAGTTCCGATGACGAGGAGCAAGCTCACTTCACCCAAGTATCTTATATGGCAAAGCTGGATAGTGACGATGAAGATTCTGAGGCACAATCTGAAGATGCAAACTCTAAGGTAAGTGATAATTCTGAGCTTATTGAATCTCTTATGGCCCAAATACATAGCATGAAAGATGAATTTGCTTTATTGAAAGGCAAACTTAGCTCCGCACAGCAATCAATATTGAGTTTTCGTGATGAAAACGCTTTGCTGAAAGTTGTTGTGGAAGAAAAAGAAAAGGAAAAAGACGATTTAAAAGCTAAAAAAGCGTCTTTAAAAGAAAAAATATCTGGTTTAGAAACAAATCTTGTGAATCTTAATGCTGAAAAGGGTGAGTTTCAAATAAAATTTGAAGTTTGTTATAAAGAAAGAAATGAAGCTTATACCAAAATTAAGCAACTGGAGGACATTAATATGAAACGAGGTCAGACTGAGAAAACATTAAATTTGTTGACCAATAAAATCCAAGACGAAAGATTTTATAAACTAAAACCAGGTTTGGGTGTGCCAACTAATGAAATTTTGAAAAAGGCACCGGAGCATCTATATAATTTTGATAAATTCGGCTCCGCAATCAGACCCATTCCTGACATTCATGCAACTTTTGTTGAAGCAAGTACTCCTACACCTTTATCTGAGGCCAAAGGTCAAGAAGATATGGGAAATAGCAAGTCTGGTGACACTGATTCTCAAAATCTTTTTAAATCAGTTGGTTTTCAATATGGTGATTTAAACAAAAGCTATGCGACTCGAAAGATCGAATTTACTGAGTTTAAATCACTATTTACCACACCTTCCAACGAATCAGTTAGCACCAACACAGTTCTACCTGAGACTGCATGCAAATATGATGAGTATGAATCGGATGTTGATCCATATACTATGCCATCAGTCTCAAATCCCATTGCTTCTAAACCTTTACTTGTTGAAAAGGTTGAAGAAGAAACTGCTAACACGAATGAATCTTGTTCTAAAAATGATAAAACAGAGTTTATTGAGTCCATGACTGAAGAGATATTCTCTGAAATGATGAATGCTTCAGACTCTGATCCGGTTTCTGATTTAAAGGGGTCAAATTCTGTGAATAATAATACATCTGAATTGATGAAGCAAATTGACTTGTTGCAACAGTCTCTTGATGAGGTTGAAGATGAAAACTTTGATCTCAAACATAAACTTGAAAAGTCTTTAAAAGTAAATCAAGAGCTTTGCATAGAGATCAATGATTTGAAAGTTACTATGTTTAAAAATGCTTCAAGTGATAAACAGATGTTCAATGATCCAAGTTGGAAGGTAAGAACCAATCCAGAATTTGATGCTCCTGCAAAACGTACAGTTGTTTACTCTGATTGTCCTGAATATCCGCCGAGCATTTTTGAAAAGGGTGAGACTTCAAACAGCAAAAGAAAAGAACCACCTTCTAAGTTAGAGACTAACAAGGTTCCTGTTTCTGTTTCAGATATAAAAGGAAATGTAGTTGGGAGGAGTAAGAAGAATAAAGACAATAGTGTGAATAAGAATGATAGGCTATCTAGTGAACCTTTCATTCCGAATAGTTGTACTTCTGACAGTGTTATTTTGAAAAGTAATTCTTTTGATAAACATGGATGTAAGGTTTGTTCTGATAAATCTAAGTTTATGAATTTTGCATGAAAGAATCTATATTGCAAACACTGTTGGGATAACTCATTCACATACTACTCCCCTCCAAAGTCCAAACAGAATAAGAGAAAAGCTAAACTGAATTTTAAGTCTAATTCTAATTCTAATTCTTCTGCACAACCCAAAGTGTATCGAGCTAAGGTTGCCAATCCTACTTCTAAAAAGCACTTTCAGGAACTGAATGTTAAGATGGTTTGGAAATGGGTTCCAAAACCGCGTTATGAATGGAGAGTGAAAGTCAAACCAGATGATATTCCTGAGTTGCTTGATGCTAACCGCGAAGGACCCATCCTGATATGGGTACTTAAGCAAAACTAATTGTCTCTTTTGCAGGCCTGTCGATTGTGGGTAATAGATTCCGGATGTTCACGCCACATGACAGGATTCAAGCACCTCTTGCATAACTATGTGGAGGAGCCTGCCGGAGCAGTTAGATTTGCCAATTCTGAAGCCGAAGGCCACGTCAGAGGATATGGAATGCTCGATAACGGTGTTGTGAAGATTCAAAAAGTGCTATATGTTGAGGGACTTGATCACAACCTGTTTAGTACCAGTCACTTCTGTGACATGAAATATCAAGTCCGCTTCACAACCACTCATTGCTATCTAGAGGATCCCGATGGTTACGAAGTCTTCAAAGCTGAGCGCCATGGAAATCTATACTATGTAGATTTTCCTACACTGTCTGCCACACGTCCAGTATGCCTACTAGCCAAAGCTTATAAAGCACAATCGTGGACATGGCATCGACGCTTGTCTCATCAGAATTTCCGATCTATAGCAAAGCTACAAAGACAAGGTCTGGTCAAAGGTCTACCAGAAATGAGGTTCGAAAAAGACTCACTCTGTTCTGCATGTGAGTTGGGCAAAATGAAGCGTAGCTCCTTCAAGTCCAAAGCTGAATCATCGACCTCATCTGCACTGGAACTTCTTCATATGGACCTTTGTGGCCCAATGCGCACAACATCTATCAACGGAAAGAAGTATGTGTTGGTAATGATAGATGACTACTCAAGGTATACATGGCTCGAGTTTCTTCGCAACAAGTCAGATGCGCCAGAGTTGATTATCGATTTCATCAAGCGCATTCAAGTACGCCTTCAAATGCCAGTCAAAACCATTCACAGCGATAATGGCACGGAGTTCAAGAATGACACCCTGAAGAGTTATCTTACTTCCGTGGGTATTTCACACAACTTCTCCACAGCCTACACTCCACAGCAAAACGACATTGTTGAACGGAAGAACCGCACTCTGGTTGAAGCAACTCGTACTATGCTTGCTTACTCAGATCTACCTATGTACCTTTGGGCCGAGGCAGTCGCTACAACATGTTTTACACAGAACCGTACCATTGTGGTCAAGCGATTTAATAAAACAGCATATGAGTTAATCAACAATCGTACACCTAATATCAAATTTCTTCGTGTCTTTGGTTGCAGGTGCTATATTCTTAAAGAGCGTCAAGGATTATCAAAATTTGATAAGAAAGCGGATGAAGGATATCTCGTTGGATACTCTCTGACATCCAAAGCTTATTGAATTTACATTATTCGAACTAAGAAGGTTGTTGAGAGCATGAATGTCTCCTTTGATGAGAATTCAACAAGGACTTCTGGACACAACAGTTCAGAACTCGCAATTAAGGACAAAGCTTCTATTCAATCAAGAATAGAACCAGCTTCTAAAGGATCTTATACTTCTAACTCTAACTCTACTTCATCTGAGTTAGATTTATTGTTTATTGATGCCTTTGATGATATATGTGCAGATTTTGATAAAGGCATATCCACATCAACAACAAGTGGTACAAGCTCGGAGGTACCCACTATATCTGAAGACATGTCTGGACCTTCCGAAGAAGTCACTGACACTTCATCTCCATCAGGTACGACTACACCGTTAGTTTCTGACTCTACTAATGCTGAATCTGTCTCTACAGATAGTTCTTCTGGAAACGAAGTCCCGAGTACTTCAACTGCTAGTCCAGAAGCTTCAGTATCAGAAACACCAGTACAAGATGTCCCGAGTACATCTGTGGAGCAACCTGCCGTGCAAGATGACAATGATGCATCAAATACGCAACAAACAGTTGATGCACTACCAAGCACACATCGTTGGACTAAGGATCATCCCCTGGAAAATGTGATAGGTGACATACAATCTGGTGTCACAACAAGATCTGCAACAGCTAACTTCTGCATGTTTTCAAGCTTTCTCAGTTCCTTAGAGCCAAAGAAAGCGGCTGAAGCTCTACGTGATCCATTCTGGATTTCTGCTATGCAAGACGAGCTTCTACAATTCGAAAGGAACAAGGTATGGCGCTTGATCCCACTACCTAAAGGTAAATCCGTTATTGGAACAAAGTGGGTGTTCAGAAATAAGAAAGACGAAGCTGGAGTAGTCGTGAGAAACAAAGCTCGACTGGTCGCCAAAGGGTATTGTCAACAAGAGGGCATTGACTATGATGAAACATTCGCCCCGGTTGCAAGGATCGAAGCCATCAGAATCTTTCTAGCCTATGCAGCGCACAAAAACTTTACAGTCTATCAAATGGATGTAAAGTCAGCTTTCCTGAATGGCGTTCTGCATGAGGAGGTCTACGTGGCTCAACCTGAAGGTTTCATTGATCCTCATCACCCTGATCATGTCTATGTCTTAGACAAAGCACTTTATGGTCTTAAACAAGCACCGCGAACCTGGTATGAAACTCTCACTAAGTTTCTCCTAGCTTCTGGTTTCAAGAAAGGTATAGTTGATACTACCTTATTTCTAAAAAGGCAAGGTGACGACTTGATTCTCATTCAAATTTATGTTGACGACATAATATTTGGGTCGACAAATCAGAAATTTTGTAAGAACTTTTCAAAAATAATGGGAACAAAGTTTGAAATGTCGATGATGGGTGAATTGAATTTCTTTCTTGGTTTACAAGTAAAGCAATTACCCGACGGCATATTTATTAATCAAGCTAAATATATAAAAGATATTTTGAAAAAGTTCAATATGTCAGATAGTTCAGTCATGAAAACACCAATGGCTACTGGTACACTCTTAGGCACGGATCCCTCCGGGAAACCTGTTGATCAAAAGGTGTATCGTAGCATGATTGGTTCTTTACTTTATCTGACTGCCAGTGCCCGGATGTTGGGAACTGAAGATGTGAACAAGTCTTTAATGCTGCTAGTTCAGAATTACTACTGCCAGAGGACTTCAAAGTTAATACTGCTGAGTATTACTACTGCTAGTAGAATTAATACTGCTAGTCAAAGTTAGTGCTGTTTTAACAAAGTTAGTACTGCTTAGCTAGTTAGTACTGCTAGTGGTTAGTGCTGCTTAGTAGTTAATGCTGCCAAGACTCAGTTAATGCTGCTTCTGAGATAATGTGAAGATAATGATGAAGAGATCGTGGTTAAAGATAAACATGGAAAGCTGAAGATATTCATGGAAGATATAATGAAGATATTTTATTTTTTGTAATTATCTTTTATTCAGTTTATGTATAGAATGTATAGAATAGTTTAGAAATACACATAATTAATTCTAAGTTTTTGTTCTAGAGAGAATCAACCTCAAGGCATAGATCCTAATTCTAGAGAAGTAGAATTCGTCTTGAAAGAGTCTGTTCTTCAAGATTGAGGTTGAGTGTGTAATCTTGTGATTTGATAATTGAATACAAGTTTACAAGTTGTTAATCATATACTGTTTGTTTACTGTTACATTGAATATCAAAGTGTTATTCCGCAACTTCTTTGATATTGTTTCTGAGTATTCATAATTCTTGTTGAGAATTCGATCCTGACAAGTGGTATCAGAGCTTGTTCTCTCAGAAACATCTATTCATTCATCATGGAAAACTTTGCAGAATCAAACAGTACTCTGGTCTCTAAGGTTCCAATGCTCAAACCCAGTGAGTTTGACATGTGGAAGATCAGAATTAGGCAATACATTCTTCTCACTGACTACTCAATGTGGGATATCATTGAGAATGGTCCTTCTGAAGCAGGAAAGATTGGACCAGATGGGAAAAGACCTCCACCAAAGTCAGATGGTGAGAGGAAGATCAGACAGACAGAGATGAAGGCCTTGAGCACTCTGCTCTTGGCCATCCCCAATGAATATCAACATCAATTTTGCAACAGCACTGATGCTCAGATTCTCTGGAATGCTCTAGAGAAAAGATTTGCTGGAACTAAAAGCATCAAAAGAAATCAAAGAGATGTTCTAAAGCAGCAGTATGAGAACTTCACTTCTTCAAAGAATGAGTCTATGACTCAAACTTTTGATAGGTTCAATAAGCTCATTGGTGAACTGGCCACTGTAGGAGTGAAGATGGAGCAAGATGATATCAACAGAAAATTCCTCAGATCTCTTGGGGATGAATGGACTATGTACACTGTCTCATATAGACAGAGTGACAATCTGGAAGAGAAGGACTTGATGATTTATATAATGATCTAAGAGTTTTTGAAACTGAGGTAGAAATCAAGAAGAAGCCCACTGGATATATTCACAATGCTGCACTTCTATCAGCATCTACTGATACTACTGCCAACCCTGAAGCAGTTGGTGCTGCCAGTGGAGTGAATTCAGAAAAAGGCACTGAAACTATCTTTGAAGCCTTTTTGTCCAGTCACAGCAACAACTCTTTGATTAATGATGATCTGGAACAACTTCACCCTGATGATCTGGAGGAGATGGACATTAAATGGCAGATGGCCATGTTATCTATGAGGGTAAAGAAGCTTATTAAAAGAACTAGGAGGAACAACTTCTCTAAAAAAAGAGAAGATGGTGCTGGTTTTGACAAGACAAAGGTGGAATGCTATAAGTGCCACATGAAGGGACATTTTTCTAGAGAGTGCAGAAGTGGTGTACAAAATAACAACCACCAACAAGCTCAGAATGGAGGCTACAATCAAAATAAGAACCCTGCTCAAGCCCTTGTTTCTCAACAAGGAATGGGGTTTGACTGGAGTGACCAAGCTGAGGAAGCCATTCAGAATCAAGCTCTTATGGAAGAAGTGTCTGATCTCCCTTCTGAGGTAATTTCTAATCTTTGCACTCAATCTTGCATAGACACTGTCAAAAGGTACAGGGATCACAACCAAAGCATGTGTGATGACCTCAAAAGATTAGAAAAGGACAGAAGAGACTATGTATTGATAGTAGAGAGATTTGAAGAACAAATCAAAGGCTTTCAAGCTAATGAACTTCAACACTCTTATGACACAAACTACTGGAAGTGGGAAAAGAATGAGTTAGAGACAAAACTGTCTAAGTCCATAGAAGAGAATGACAGGCTGAAAGAAGAACTGTCTAAGGTTGTTGATCCAAACTCTCTCAGTGATTTGATAACGACCCTCTTCTATACTTAGTGAAAATTACGTTTTAATATGTATTAGTGTTTCACCATCAGCGATCAGACTGAGTCTGTTCAGTTATCGCTGATGACCTTTCTTGTAAACATTTCATATGTATTAGTGTTTCACTATCAGCGATCAAACTGAGTCTGTTCAGTTATCACTGATAGTTTCTGAAATAAACAACCAACGTAATCCCTGAAGACAAGTCTCGCGTCAACATATGTTCATAGCTGAATCGAAGACGAAGCCGCTGAACAAAGAGAAGTCTACTAGTGACCTGATGCGGATATCAGTGAAGCAAAGACGACGACTTATACGCGAAGGAACATGAGGAAAAGCTTCAGCGATAGCTGAACTTTATATCTCTGAAGGAAGAGATATTTAGCGATCAAAAGATCACATAGCTTATGCCTCAAGTCTCTGTTTGTCTTATCTTGCACAACCAGTACGATGTGTCAGAACGGACACGTCTCTGCCACAAATCGTACAACAACTCTGTCAACTACACTGTTCATGATACGGCCGAAAGCATGTCTCCGAAAGTCAGACTCCCAAAGCCAATCTATGAACGCCACGTGTAAAGTGCCCTACCATGCATTTAATGCATAGGGTATAAATAGGAAGCTCACCCCTTCATCTGAAGGGGTGCTCAATCCTTGAACTCCATATAGAAACCCTTGTTTTCTATATCTCTTAATCCTCCATTCTCTGAATTTCTTGTGCAATCATCTTAGTGTTTCTTAAGTTTGTTTAGATTAAGTCTGTCTTAATCTTATTCCGCAACAAACTTGTAAATTGTATTTTGATTTATCAATAAACAATTTATTAAACTTTAATTTCTGTGTTTGTATTCAACCCCCCCCTTCTACAAACTTGTTAAGCACCTTCGGGACCTATTTTTCCCGCTTCTCTCACACTCTCTCTCCTCTCTCTCTCTCATGTATAAAAAGGAACGTTTTTCCATTCTTATCATTTTTACGCCTTCTGCAAATACTTTCAAAGCAAGAATACTCTCAAGCATTCTAGTAATTCTCAAGCATTTGCATCTTCAACCTCAAAGATCAACAGGTTATTCTTGATCTTCTTCATCTTATTCTGTTCTCAAATCTCATTTATAAAATCATTTTCATTTTTGATTTTATTCTTTAAAAACCATGTCCCTTTGATTTTCTCTATTCAAGAATCTTTGGTTTTTCTTCTCGTTCTTAAATCTTGTTCTAAGATAAACTGTTTTCCTCTACAAATAGGTTGATTTCCTACGTTTCTTTCCTCAAAATAGAAACTAGCAAATCTTCTTTATTTTAAGACTAAACCTTTTTCTACTCGTTTATCTACTTCTGATTCAGAATGACTCAATCTGCACTTATCGCCTCAAAGAACGTCAAATTCGCAATTTCTATCTTTGAGCTCCCAAAAAACAACCATCTTGCTCGCCTCGACTTTGATGGTGTCAAGTATCCTCATCTGAAGGAGGCCGCAATGTTTCTGAAGCAATCCTGCATTGCTTGCGCTATCACTGTGGATCCAACACCCTCCAAAGCTCTTCTCCAGCAATTCTGGTTCACTGCTGATGAAACCTCTATCACCAACAAAAAGGGTGAACAGGTTCCTGCTATCTCCTTCAGCACTCAACTGGGCTCAGGAATGATGACTGCCCTAGGCCTAAGGAAAGCTCTACGTTTTCCCGACAAACCCAGGAATGGATTCGACACCTTGCCAACTGACGCTGAACTCATCCAATTCCTGGATGCCATGGAATACGCTTGGGAACCCAAACCAAGAACTACGATTCCCAACAAGAAGCTGACTCTTGTGAAGAAGGCATTGATGCCTTCCCAGCTGAACTACATCTTCTCACACTTCATTCAGTGCATGAGTGGGAAGAGTGGTTCACTGGACCAAGCCAGCAAGGTTCAGGTCCAGATGGCTTACTCAGTGATAGCTGGACGCAACTTCGACTACGCAACAACTATCTTTGACGACCTGAAGTCAAAGATAGAGAAGACCGAGAGGGATCCCAAAGTTCCCTACGTACGCTTCATCTGCGCGTACCTGAAGTTTCTCTACCCTACCACTTACCCCACCAACTCGGATGCATCTTTTCCGAAAGTGGGTCAACGATCCTTGGAAGTCAAGCCGCTCCCCAACGAGGTAAGTATTTCTGAACTTCGCTCCCGTCTCTCTCTCCTCACTTCTTCGTCTTCAGCGGCCACGCAGGAGGTTCCTTCTTCTGCTATCCCTGCCGCTACCCCTTCCAAACGACCATCAACTGGCTCCCTTGGTCCTTCGAAGAAGGCCAAGGTGACCAAGGAGAAAGCTACTTCTAGCTCTATACCTAAGGATGTTTCTCTACAAACTTCCTTGGATGCTTTCGTGGGTCTCTCCTCTACATCCTCAGCTCCAACCACTTCAACCGTGCCAGCAATCTCGGCCGCTGTCACAAAAACAGTAACACAACCTACATCTTCTATCCCCATCTCTAGTCCTCCTATTTCTTTGGTCTCTAGCCCTCCTTCTATCCCTACTCCTCAGTTTGGACCCATAAGACCTGAACATCATTCTTTTGAGGAATCCTTGCAATTCTACAAAATGTTTGATAATTCAGGTATCCCTATAACCTTAAACACTTCTCCCAACTCACCATATAAGCCTGGTTCTGAAACACTAACTTATCTTTCAGGTCCTAGCTTGGCGACTGTTGACAACAATGTCAACAATCTGAGTGCAAAGGTGGAATCAATGACTGCTTCTCTCAACACCACCACCAACGCTGTTCAATCAGCTAGTGAAGCGCTGAAGACGCTGACTGCCACCTGCGCCTCTAAAGCTGATATCTCTCAAATCGGTACTCTTCAGGAAACGATTGTCAAAATCAGGGAAGAATCCAAGCAGCAGTATGATGACCTATCTGCAAAGATCAACTCCTGCACTGCTACTCTTCAGCAAGTCCTCAACAAGCTGAATGAACCAACTCCAACTCCTGCTCCTTCATTTACAGATGACGATAGAACCGCTCTATGCGTAGCTGTGGATTTCATTCAACAAGCTATGTACGACATCCCTGTACTTGAAGATCGGCTCACAGGACTGGAGGCTGAAGTCCAGAAGTTGGTTCACGCAAAACCTTCATCTCCTACTAAAGATCTCTCCCTTGCTGATAATGACAAAGAGGGGGAGAAGACCGCTGAAGAAAATACGGAGGTTGAAGTCACTGCTGAACAACTAAAGGAAACTCCCTCTCAGGTTGAGGGGGAGATAGCTGCTGATAAAGCCCCTCCCACCATCGCTGATATAGTCGATGATGAAGAGGAGGAAGAAGACGATGATGAAGACCTTGATCTTGAAGATCAAGAGGATGATTCTCATCAAGATGATGATGATGACGATGAAGAAGATCAATCTCTCTGGTGTTCTTCAGCCGCCACATCATCAGCGATAGCTTCGAAAGAAGTTATCCAAGCAGGGGGAAGACAAGAGACACCTTCAGGAACCCCTTCCCAAAGCAAAGGTGCATCTGCTGAGGGAACCCTGAAGATGATCTCACTACCTGAGGAGAATCCTTCTCAGGTATGCCTTACTCTTGTTCCTTTTTCCTTCTATAAAAATCCCACCCCTGTTTCTTTCTAGCCTTTATCTCTCTCCTTTCCTAAATAAATCTAACCTTCTTCATTTTTCTGACCAGACAGTTCTCTCCCCTGCTTAAGGGTAAAGAGCTCCAAATAATCCCAGCCGCTGAAGCTGATGACCAAATAATCCCAGTCTCTATCAGAGAGATTGATGAAGAGGATGAAGAAGAAGAAGAGTCCCTGCAACATCATGGAAGGCCCTCAAGACCGTCTCACTGGTCTGAGGAAGAGAGAAAGAAAAGAACAGAGATGATCTCTCATCTGGAGAGTCAACGACGAAAGGTCCCTTCTCAATCATCAGAACTGCAATTCCTGACTGACGCTGAAATCGAAGAATCCGTCAGGGATGAGAAGCTGATTGCTGACTGTCAAAGAGATGCCTCTCTGGCTCTCAAAATTCAGTCTTCTCAAGTCAAAGACAAGAAGCTGAAACGCAAACCAGTAGAAGTCCAGCCAGCTCTGTTGAAAGATATTGAAAAGGAACGCTCCAAAGAAAAAGTGGTCAGCGATAATACAATCGATTGGTGCAAGCACAAAATCGACTATCGCTCTGACCCACTGAAGATCGTAGCGGTTGCTATCTCTGGAAGAAAGAAGAAGGATAAGCTCTCTGTCACCATGGAAATTACCAGAGAGGATGGAAGCTGCAAGGCTATGTTCATTTCAAAGATGGAAGACTTCGGCTACATGGAGTGGCTTGAGTTCAAAGATGCGCTGAAGAAATCAAAGTCAACATACAGAGGCTACATTGAAAGGGTGAATGATGCTCTCATCAACAAAGTCGCTGCAATACTAAAGGTGCCATCTACTCTTCCCTCAAAATCCATGAAAGTCAAGAGAAAGCCCGTTTCCTCCTCGTCTGATAATGTCGCAGTGATAAGGAATGAAACCTCCATAAAATTCTCCAGAGAAGCTCTGTTCGGTCCTCCTCCTGATCTTTCAGTTCTGGATCTCTCTCTGCCTCCTGGCGGACCATATGCTGCAGGACAAGTTCTTGAAGAACCTTTTGGAATCTTCTTCAGAGATGACGAGGAACAACTCAGATTTCAAAGGGTCTCTGAAATCCCTATCTGTCCCCTCGCTCTTCTCAAGGATCTCATGTGCCTATGGTGTACTCTCTCTCCTGCTGCTGAGCCAATCATAGCGATTATCTGCAAAGAATCTTTAGAGCGAAGGCAAAAAGGAGAAGAAATACCTGAGTATTTGATCAATCCTCCTAAACCCTCTTTAGATAGCTGATAGATTAGTTTTCTTTCTTGTAATCTATTAGTTTAACTTACAGTAGTTAGTACATCACTTGTACTTGTAATTTTCATTCCTTGTAAATCTTTTATTGGATTAATGAAAATTTCAGTGAAGTACTTAACTCCATCAGTGCTGTAAAAGATCTCTCAAAATAGTAATTGGGACATGTATGTTATGAGTCCTGATTATTCCATCATTTTGAACTATAAAGTAATTTTCTTCAGTTACTTTGTCATTATCAAATAGGGGGAGATTGTTGATCCAAACTCTCTCAGTGATTTGATAACGACCCTCTTCTATACTTAGTGAAAATTACGTTTTAATATGTATTAGTGTTTCACCATCAGCGATCAGACTGAGTCTATTCAGTTATCGCTGATGACCTTTCTTGTAAACATTTCATATGTATTAGTGTTTCACTATCAGCGATCAAACTGTCTGTTCAGTTATCAGTGATAGTTTCTGAAATAAACAGCCAACGTAATCCCTGAAGACAAGTCTCGCGTCAACATATGTTCATAGCTGAATCGAAGACGAAGCCGCTGAACAAAGAGAAGTCTACTAGTGACCTGATGCGGATATCAGTGAAGCAAAGACGACGACTTATACGCGAAGGAACATGAGGAAAAGCTTCAGCGATAGCTGAACTTTATATCTCTGAAGGAAGAGATATTCAGCGATCAAAAGATCACGTAGCTTATGCTTCAAGTCTCTGGTTGTCTTATCTTGCACAACCAGTACGATGTGTCAGAACGGACACGTCTCTGCCACAAATCGTACAACAACTCTGTCAACTACATTGTTCATGATACGGCCGAAAGCATGTCTCCCAAAGTCAGACTCCCAAAGCCAATCTATGAACGCCACGTGTAAAGTTCCCTGCCATGCATTTAATGCATAGGGTATAAATAGGAAGCTCACCCCTTCATCTGAAGGGGTGCTCAATCCTTGAACTCCATATTGAAACCCTTGTTTTCTATATCTCTTAATCCCCCATTCTCTGAATTTCTTGTGCAATCATCTTAGTGTTTCTTAAGTTTGTTTAGATTAAGTCTGTCTTAATCTTATTCCGCAACAAACTTGTAAATTGTATTTTGATTTATCAATAAACAATTTATTAAACTTTAATTTCTGTGTTTGTATTCAACCCCCCCCCCCTTCTACAAACTTGTTAAGCACCTTCGGGACCAACAAAGGTTAAGCTTGACATAGAAAAGTTTTCATATGCTTCAAAAGCAATGGATTCTCTTCTAAAGGCTCAGATTCATGATAAGATGAAGTCTGGTATTGGATACAACAACACACCTCCTCCTTACAACAACAACTATATCTCTCCTACTTCAGACTTGTTAGAGACCAAGGAGAAAAAGGACTTGACTGAGAAAGCATTTAAGATAGATCCTTTGGATGAGGTAGTAGTTAAGGATTTGACTGAGAAAGAATCCAGTGAGAATAGGAATAATGCTGTGAGTAAAGAGATACCCTTAGAAAACAACATTATCACCAATGAGGGATGTGGAAAAATCTGGGTCAAGTCTAAGGAGATAGAGAAGACCAAAGGAAAGGATAACAAGGTCCATTACAAACAAACCACTGTTGTGAATCCTGGATCTTGTAAACAGTGTGCTTGCAATAAATCTAAGAGCCTAAATTCTGGTATAAAAAGAGGTAACCAAAGAAACTGGAATAATCAATGGGCTCAGAAACAAGGAGTTGATCTGAATAAAATAATCAGACCAAAACCTTGTTTCATATGTGGCAAGTTGAATCATTTGGCTAAGTACTGTTTCTTCAATCCTATTAACCAAAGGATGAACTTTCAAAGATTTTTGCAAAAACCTGTTGGTTATAGGAAGACTGGAAAAGAAACATATGGCTAAGAAATCTGTTGAAACCAAAGGCCAAATGAAGAAAAAGGTTTTAAAAGAAAGTGTTTTAATGTGGGTGCCTAGAAGCACTAAAACTGTTAGTACTGCTAACAAGGATAGTGCTGCTAATAGCAATACTGCTGCTACCAGTGTTAGTACTGCTGAAAATATTAATGCTTCTAACACTGTTAGTACTTCTTCAATGGTTACTACTGCTAATACAGTTACTGCTGCTGACACAGTTACTACTTCTAACAAGGTTAGTACTACTAAGCATGCAAGTGCTGCCAATGCAGTTAGTGCTTCTAATACCAATACTGCTTCTAGCAAACGTGCATCCAAACCTATTATTGTGACTAAGTACTGCAGTAATGAGGAGTCAAAGTTTAAAAATCTTGTCAAGAAGGAATGCAAATATTTTGATGAGAAAGGGGTACCCAAGACCACTATGGCTTGGGTTCCTATATCATACTAACTGATTTATCTTATGTGCAAGGCAACCAACAGCTCAAGGGGAAGAGCATATAGCATGTTGATAGTGGTTGCTCTAGACACATGACAGGCAACATGTCATGCCTTCAGAATTTCAAGCATATCAATGGAGGACATGTTGCATTTGGAGATAATCTTACTGGTGGTAAAATAAGTGGAAAAGGTAATGTTACAAAAGGTAAGATGACATTTAAGGATGTCTACTATGTTGATCAGTTGAAATACAACCTGTTAAGTGTATCACAGGTTTGTGACAAACAACATAGCATATTATTTACTAATACAGAGTGCATGATCCTTGCTCCAGGGTTCAAAGTAGTTGATGAAAGTATAATACTACTTAGAACTCCAAGAAAGGACAATGTTTATTGTCTAGATATGGACAATGTTTCTAGATGAATCCTCTCTTTGGCACAGAAGGATGTGTCACATGAATTTCAAGATTATGAACAAACTTGTTAAAAACAACCTTGTAAGAGGTTTACCATCAAAAGTCTTTTCATGTGATGATCATTGTGTTGCTTGTCTTAAAGGCAAACAACACAAAACTTCTCATAAGACCAAAGAGATAAATACAATTTCTTCTTGTCTTCAGTTATTACATATGGATCTGTTTGGTCCTACAAATGTTATGAGTATAGGCAAGAAATCTTACTGCTTGGTTATTGTTGATGATTACTCCAGATTTACTTGGGTATATTTTCTAAGGACTAAGGATGAGACAAGTGGACTGATCAAATCTTTTATCCTAAGAATTGAAAACCAAACTAATCAAAGAGTAAAAGTCATTAGATCAGACAATGGGACTGAATTTAAAAATCTTGATCTAAACACCTTTTGTGAAGAGAAAGGCATTGAGAGACAATATAGTGCCCCTAGGACTCCTCAACAGAATGCAGTTGCTGAGAGAAGAAATAGGACACTAATAGAGGCTGTTAGATCTCTGTTGGCTGATTCAAAACTGCCAATTACCTTCTCGGTTGAAGCAGTTAATACTGCCTGTTATGTCCAAAACAGAGTTCTAGTGGTCAAGCCAAAGAACAAGACCCCATATGAGCTTTTAAATAAAAGAAAACCCTTTATTGGATTTTTCAAACCTTTTGGGTGTCCTTGTACAATTCTCAATACCAAATCTCACTTAGGTAAGTTTGATAGCAAGGCAGATGATGGATTTCTTGTTGGGTATTCATCTCAGAGTAAGGCTTACAGAGTTTTTAACTCTTCTTCTAGAATAATTGAAGAAAGTGACAATGTCAAATGCAATGAGAATACACCAAATCCTATTGGGTCTGGTCCTCAGTGGCTATTTGACATTGATTCACTAACTAACTCTTTTGGTTTCAGCAGTGATGATTATGCAGGTTCAGGAAGTGGAGGATCAGGAACTACCCAAGTCCAAGACAATATATCTGAATCTGTGATCTTTCCCATACCCGCAGTGGATCTTGTTGAAGACTGTGAAAAGGAACCATCTACTGGACCAAGTCAGAGTGAAGAAGAAAGTAGAGATGAAGAGACTCAAGACAATAAAGAATCAGAAGTAACTGCTGAAAACACCCCAGATGAGTTGAATGACTCCAATCTAGAGGTGAGACTCAATGAAGAACCTAATCATCACACCAGAATTCAAAAGAATCATCCTCCACAGCTGGTAATAGGAGATATATCCTCTCCTATGATGACTAGAAATCAAAGCAGGCTACAAGAAATGCAAGATCAACAACATACAGTGCTTTTTTGCTTTTTATCCCAGCTTGAGCCTAAGAAGGCACATGATGCTATGAAAGAGTCCAGTTGGATAGAAGCAATGCAAGAAGAACTACTGCAATTCAAGCTGCAAGATGTTTGGGATCTGGTAGACCTTCCTAAAGGCCAAAGAGCAATAGGAACAAAATGGGTCTTCAGGAATAAGAGAGATGAAAGAGGCATAGTGATAAGGAATAAAGCAAGGCTGGTGGCTCAAGGGTATACACAAGAAGAGGGAATAGATTATGAAGAAGTATTTGCACCTGTAGCCAGGATAGAAGCAATTAGATTATTCCTGGCTTATGCTTCTTATATGAAATTCAAAGTCTATCAAATGGATGTAAAAAGTGCATTTCTCTATGGCTCAATTGAAGAAGAGGTATATGTCTGTCAACCACCAGGGTTTGAAAACCCAAGCTATCCAGACAGGGTATACAAATTGAAGAAAGCACTTTATGGACTGCATCAAGCTCCAAGAGCATGGTATGACACTCTGTCATCCTATCTCTTGGAAAATGGCTTTGAAAGAGGAGTCATTGATAAGACTCTATTTATCAAGAGAAAGAAGAAGGATATCTTGCTGGTCCAAATCTATGTTGATGATATCATCTTTAGATCTACAAGAAACAACATGTGCAAGGAGTTTGAGGAACTAATGCATCAAAGGTTCAAAATGAGTTCCATGGGGGAACTTACTTTCTTCCTTGGCCTCCAAGTTCAACAGAAGTCAGATGGAATATTTATCTGTCAGTCCAAGTATGTGCAGGACATTCTAACCAAGTTTGGTTTCTCAGATTCAAAACCTGCCAGCACACCTATGGAGACACACAAGCAAATAACACCAGATCTTGAGGGGGAGGATATGGATGTTCATTATTATAGATCTATGATTGGCTCTCTCATGTATCTTACAGGCTCTAGGCCAGATATAATGTTTCCAGTCTGTGTATGTGCAAGATTCCAAGTTAGGCCAAAGCAATCTCACTATCAAGCTGTTAAGAGGATATTCAGATATCTCAAAGGGCAAGCAAGATTGGGACTTTGGTATCCTCATGACTCATCATTTGACCTACTTGCATACTCAGACAGTGATCTAGGTGGAGTAAACTTGGACAGAAAATCTGCTTCTGGAGGATGTCAGTTCTTGGGTGCAAGACTAGTTTCATGGCAGTGCAAGAAACAAACCACAGTGTCCACATCTACAACAGAGGCAGAGTACATAGCAGCTGCAAGTTGCTGTTCTCAAGTCTTATGGATTCAGAATCAAATGCTGGACTATGGGGTAACCTTTCTACACACTCCAATTTTTATTGATAATAGCAGTGCTATTAACATTGTGAATAATCCTGTCAAACACTCAAAGACAAAGCACATTTAGATCAGGTATCACTTCATAAGAGACTGTAATGAAAAGAAACTTATTCAAGTTGTAAAGGTTCATACTAACAACCAGTTTGCTGATCTATTCACCAAAGCCTTTGATGTGGGTAGATTCACTTTCTTGGTAACAAGTGTGGGAATGATCAACTCTGAATAAGCACCTTCTCGAAAAGTGGTTAATTACCTGTATATTATTTATTCTTGGTGTTACTAATCTTTCTTTTCAGGGAATACATAGCAGTACTCAGTTCATCACAAGCTTAAAAGAGTAAGTATGGTTAATACTGCCAGTGCGCAGTTAATACTGCTAGTGGTTAATACTGCTCTCAGTTAATACTGCTAGTTAGTTATTACTGCTAGTGGTTAATACTGCTCTCAGTTAATACTGCTAGTGGTTAATACTGCTCTCAGTTAATACTGCTAGTTAGTTAATACTGCTAGTGGTTAATACTGCTCTCAGTTAATACTGCTAGTTAGTTAATACTGTTTGTCCGTTAATACTGCTCGCAGTTAATACTGCTTGTCCGTTAATACTGCTCGCAGTTAATACTGCTTGTCCGTTAATACTGCTCGCAGTTTATACTGCTTGTCCGTTAATACTGTTCGCAGTTAATACTGCTTGTCCGTTAATACTGCTCGCAGTTAATACTGCTTGTCCGTTAATACTGCTCGCAGTTAATACTGCTTGTCCGTTAATACTGCTCTAGGTTAATACTGCTTATGTCCCGAATACTATAAATACCCTTTCCCCGCCTAAAAGTTCATAACGACTCTTTGCATACTGTTCACTTGCGCTCTAAACCCTTTCTCTCTCAAGTTCAAAGTTTTCAGGCAAGAACTTTCAAGATCAATGGCAACAATGACATTCATAGACGAGCACAATGAAATCGCGATGCTACAGAAGCCCAAACAAGCTGATGGTTTCCACCAGATTGTGGATTTTCTCAAGACAAGCCATATTGCCCATGCTCTCACTGTGTCACCATCAATCTATATCGAGCATCAGAGGCAATTTTGGGCAAATGCCACCATTATTACTGAGAATGGTGTGCAAATGATCAAGACAAGGGTGTGTGACAAACCCTTGACAGTTACTGAAGAGGTAATTCGCATCAGTCTACATCTAGACGATGCCTCTGGTATAACTTCTATCTCAAATGATGAACTGTTTCCTACTCTTACTAGAATGGGGTATGGAGGCCCATTGGGTGTGTTCAAGTTCTCAAAAGCCAAATTTTCACCCCAATGGCGTTTCTTTGTCCATACCCTTATGCACTGTATCTCTAAAAAGACTACTGGATGGAGTGAGTTCAGTAGCACCATTGCTTATGCTTTGGTGTGCCTGGCCACTGCCAGAAAGTACAATTTCTCTAAAATGATTTTAAGTGATCTTGTCTCAAACTTGGGAAGCAGAAAGAGCTTTTATATGTACCCCAGGTTTGTTCAAGAAGTTATCACCCATGAATTGACGGATATGCCTCACTTTGATGGGGTATATGTACCTAAACCCCCTAAAGGCAAGGTTTTCTCAAACATTAGAAGATCTGCTGGGGACTCGGAAGGAGTTGACACCCCATTGTTCTCTACAATGATGGTGGTGTCCCACACTGATGAAGGTATGGCAGCAGGGTCAAGGCCCCCATTAGACCAACCCACTGCTAGCCAATTCCAACCTTCCCACTCTAAATCAATCCCCCAGTCTCTTCTTGATAAACCAACTTCACCAATCACCCAAACATACAAAAGGAAACAGGTAAAGAAGGCTCCTTCCCTTCTTGTACCTTCACCCACTCAACCTTTAAGCCCTCTAAGGGAGAATTCTCCTTTAGAGAATATCAATAGGGAAACCAAAGGGGTGTCTCCCAACCCCAAGGAGGTGCTCTCTGAGGAGGAGGAAGAGCATATGGGTGAGCAGGCTGCCACTACTTCTGCTAGCACAGAGAAGGACAGTGGTAACATAAATAAGACCTCTCCCATGGCAACTTTGAATGAGCAATCATTCAAAGGTCCTAGGTGCCAAGAAACCACGGGGGTGGATAGTGCTTCTGCTAGGCAGAAGACTTCCACTACTAAAAGATCCCATGATCCTTCAATAGAGGGTAACACTTCTGGAGAAGGTGAGGACAGATATACCTACTATGAATTGATGGAAACAATGGGCAACATCAACCATGATGTACTTCAACAAAGGAAAGACATAGAGGAGATGAAGCTAGTGATCCTGTCACAACAAGCACAAATTTCCAAATTAAAGAAGATGGTGACAAGCCTGATACAAAAGAAGAGAAGGAAACAATTTGTGCTAAAGAGAAGGGAACCAGTGTCTGATGCTCCCAAAAAGGGGGAGTTAGAGGCTGAAGCAAACTTGGAAGCTGAAAAAGAGAAAGTTGAGTTTGAGGGGGAGCATGATAGGGAGAAAGAAGCAGAAAGAGATATAAAAGAACAAGCAGCAGAAACTACAGTTAGTGCTGCTGAGCCAAAACAAACAGTAGAAACTATTAGTGCTGCCACAACTTCACAAGCAGCAGTAACAGAGCTAACACAAGCAGAGATTGAAGTAGCTGAAATGCTTGTAAAAGCAAAGAATGACACTCCTAAAACAAAGGGAGTGGTCATAAATGAAGGGGGAGCAAAGATGATAGAGAAGAAAGGAGTGGCTGCAGAAGCAAAGAAAAAGGGAAAAGAAAAGATGATAGAATCTGATCAACCATCCAAACAGCAAAAGATGTTTGAGTCAGATGAAGCATTAGCCAAGAAAATGCAAGAAGAGCTAGATCAAGCAGAAAAGGAGCAGGTTGAAAAAGACAGAGAAATAGCCAGAGCTCTTGCAAATGAGTTGAATGAAGCATTCCAGAAAGGGTTGGAAACAGAGAAAGCAAAACAAAGAGCAATGAGTTTAAGAAAGGCTATGATGGTCAGAACAAGTGCTAAGAAGAGAAGACCTTCACAAACTTATCTTGCAACTCAGGAAAGAAACAAAATGATAACTTTCTTGAGGAGTGCAATTGGTGTAAAGAAAGAAATGTTTGTGAAGATGTCTTTTGATCAAATTAAGGATCTCTATGAGAAAGAAATGGGGAAGCTGAAGAGTAATGAAAAGGATAGAGTGGAGTTTGAAAAGAAGGCCAAGGAGAGACATGATGTAAATATCAATCAACCCTTCCCTGAAAGTGAAGAAGGAACTCCAATCAAAGGAAAGGAAGAGAAAAGGGAAGAAAAGAAGAAGGAAACTACTACAGGGCAAGGTCAAAGGAATCTGAAAAGAACTAAGATGATGGCCAAGAGAAAGAAGATTGTCAAGAAGCCTAGAATAGCTTCAGAAGAAGGGGCTGAAAAGGTTACTGAAGAAGAAGAGGCACCTGAGTCATCTAAAATGAAAGAACCTGCTAGCACTGATGATGTAAAGATGTACATGGTAGTGATGGACAAAGTGCCTGAACCAATTTCAGTTGAACCTGTAGGAGTCAAACCTCCTGAAGTAATTAACTGGGATATTTTGGAGGTAGATGGCAAGGAATATATCAGACTGAAGAGAAGTGATGAGAAGTATGAGGTATATGCTACTTGGAACAAAATTGTCAGAACTTGCTCAAGGTCTGATCTTGAAGAAATGTTTGAGATAGGAATGAGATTGTATGCAGATCAACTGAAAGCTCCTGAAGTGTCAATCAAGAAACTAGTGATGGAGTATCTGTGTATGATGTTCAAACCTGAAGCAGTGGAAGAAGTGATCAGAAATGTCCTCCAGACTATAAACAATTGGACTTTATATGAAACTAGTGGAGTATATGCTATAACTATGGATTTTAATCATGTAGAATACTTCCTAGTGGATGGAGTCTATAATCATAGCAGGCTAAAGCTGCATGAAATGTTGAAAAAGAAGCTTGGATGTGTTCCATATTCTGAGGTGGCAAAGTACTTGATAAAGAGAATCATTAATCAGAGTTTGGGGCTGAATCCAGTTACAGGAGTATGAACTATGAGGTTTTGGGAGCATCTGAAGAACTTGACTTCTCTTTCTAAAAAGTCAAGTTAGGGGGAGATTGTTGGGAACTGAAGATGTGAACAAGTCTTTAATGGTGCTAGTTCAGAATTACTACTGCCAGAGGACTTCAAAGTTAATACTGCTGAGTATTACTACTGCTAGTAGAATTAATACTGCTAGTCAAAGTTAGTGCTGCTTGAACAAAGTTAGTACTGCTTAGCTAGTTAGTACTGCTAGTGGTTAGTGCTGCTTAGTAGTTAATCCTGCCAAGACTCAGTTAATGCTGCTTCTGAGATAATGTGAAGATAATGATGAAGAGATCGTGGTTAAAGATAAACATGGAAAGCTGAAGATATTCATGGAAGATATAATGAAGATATTTTATTTTTTGTAATTATCTTTTATTCAGTTTATGTATAGAATGTATAGAATAGTTTAGAAATACACAGAATTAATTCTAAGTTTTTGTTCTAGAGAGAATCAACCTCAAGGCATAGATCCTAATTCTAGAGAAGTAGAATTCGTCTTGAAAGAGTCTGTTCTTCAAGATTGAGGTTGAGTGTGTAATCTTGTGATTTGATAATTGAATACAAGTTTACAAGTTGTTAATCATATACTGTTTGTTTACTGTTACATTGAATATCAAAGTGTTATTCCGCAACTTCTTTGATATTGTTTCTGAGTATTCATAATTCTTGTTGAGAATTCGATCCTGACACCGGATATAATGTTTGCCACATGTTTTTGCGCGAGTGTCAGGATCGAATTCTCAACAAGAATTAATTATCAGAAACAATATCAAAGAAGTTTGCGGAATAACACTTTGATATTTAATCAAACAGGAAATCAAAACATAATATAGTTAACAAACTGTAAACATGTATTGAATGCTTTGAAGTTACAAGATTACTCACTCAACCTCAATATTGATGAACAGGCTCACCAATACGAATTCTACTTCTCTAGAATTAGGATCTATGCCTTGAGGTTGATTTTCTCTCTAAAAGAATGAATTACCAAAAAATTCTCATCTATCTATTCTATACATTCTATATATATACTAGTCAAAAGATAATTACAATAATTAAACAAATCTTCAGTATATCTTCCATGTATATCTCAAAGCTTCCATAATCTTCAGATTATCCAGCTGTCATTCTTTCCATCCGAATCTCTTTAGCAGCACTAACCATGATCAGCAGCATTAACTTCTTCTAGCAGCATTAACTACTAAGCAGCACTAACTACTAGCAGTACTAACTAGCTAAGCAGTACTAACTTTGTTCAAGCAGCACTAACTATGACTAGCAGTATTAATATTACTAGCAGTAGTAACACTCAGCAGTATTAACCTTTAAGTCTTCTAGCAGTAGTAATTTTGAACCAGCAGCATTAACCATACTTGATGAATTCTTCAGTTCCCAACAATCTCCCCCTAACTTGACTTTTAGGAAGAGAAGTCAAGTTCTTCAAATTTTTTCTTCAAGATGCTCCCAAAACTCTATCATGGCCTAAATTCCAGTGTTTGCATCCAATCCCAAACTCTGATTGATGGTTCTTTGAATCAAGTATTTAGCCATTTCTGAATCTGGAACACACCTTAACTTTTTCTTCAGCATGGCATGTAGCTTCAATCTGCTATGATTATACACGCTATCCACTAGGAAGTATTTAGTGTGATTTAAATCCAAAGTCACTGTATATACTCCACTAATTTCATATAGAGTCCAACTGTTGACCGACTTGAATACATCCTTGATCATATGCTTTACTTCTTCAGGTTTGAACATCATACACAGATACTCCATTACCAGTTTTGTAATTGAAATTCCTGGAGCCTTTAGAATATCTGCATACAACTTCATTCCTATCTCAAACATATCTTCAAGATCTGATCTAGAGCATGTTCTGACAATTTTTGCCCATGTGTTGAACACTTCATACTTTTCATCCTTTCTTTTCAGCCTTATGTATTCCTTTCCATCCACTGTCAATGTATCCCAGAGAATGACCTCAGGAGGCTTAACTCCTACAGGTTCTGCTGAAATTGGTTCAGGCACTTTGTCCATCACTACCATATACAAATTTACATCATCAGTGTTAGATGGCTCTGTCTGTTTAGATGACTCAGGTGCCCCTTCTTCTTCAGCAACCTTATCAGCCTTTTCTTCAGATACTCTAGGCTTTTTGATTGGCTTTCTCCTTGCCATCATTTTTGTTCTCTTTAAAGTCCTTAGACTTTCTCCCAGAGTGGACTCTTTCTTAGAAGGTGTTTCTTGCTCATATGGAAATGGCTTTTGACAATCAAAGTCATTACTTTCTTTTATTCTCTTCTCCATCTCCACCCTAGCAGTTTCACTTCCCTGAAGCTTTAACATTTCTGAATCATAGAGCTCTTTGATCTTCTCAAAAGACATTTTGGAGAACATCTCCTTTTTGACTCCTACAGCACCTTTGAGAAATATAATCATCTTGTTTCTCTCTTGGGTACCTAGGAATGTCTTTGAGGGTCTTCTCTTCTTTGCAACTGTTTTCACCACAAATTTCTTCATACTTGCAGCTTTCTTCTGTGCAATTTCAGTTGCCATACTCTGTTGATAAGCTTCATTCAATTCAGCAGCTAGAGCTTTTGCCATTTCCCTGTCCTTTTCCATCTGAACTCTTTCTTCTTTTTCAATATCCTCCTGCATCTTTTTAGCTAGGGCTTCATCTGATTCAACCAACCTTTGCTTTTTGATTGGTTGATCAGATTCTACCATCTTTGCTTTTCCTTTGTCTTTGCTCATTGCCTTTTTACTGTTATCTTTCTTGATCACTTCACCTTGTTCTTTTATGATTACACCTTTGGTCTTTGAAGTGACCTTGGGAGTATCATTCTTGGCTTTTAGTAAGGTCTCTGCAATCTCAAGATCTGTTAACACTTCTTTCACAGTTTCTGCTGCTTTATTAATGTCAGCAGTAGTAACTGTTTCTGCTTGCTGCTCCCCCTGAACATCAACTTTCTCTCCATCAAGCTCCCCCTTTCTTGTGGCTTCTTCCATGTTGATCTCCCCCTTTTTGGGAGCATCATCCTCAGTGGTCCTTCTTCTTAATTGAAATTGCTTTCTCTTCTTCCTTTGTACCAGACTAACCACCATCCTCTTCAGCTTAGCAATCTGTTCTTGTTGTGACAGAATTACTAGCTTCATTTCTTCAATTTCTTTGCCTTGTTTGAGAACATCTTGATTGATGTTCCCCATTGTTTCCATCAATTTATCGTACGTATATCTGTCCTCACCCTCTCTAGAAGTGTTACCCTCCTTTGAAGGATCATTGGATCTTTTATTTGTGGAAGTCTTCTGCCTTACAGAGGCACTATCCACCCCTGTGGTTTCTTGGCACCAGGGACCTTCAAATGATTGCTCATTCAAAGTTGCCATGGGGGAGGTCTTATTGATGTTACCACTTTCCTCCTCTGAACTAGCAGGAGTAGTGGCAGCCTCATCACCCATATGCTCTACCTCCTCCTCAGAGAGCACCTCCTTTGGGTTGGGAGACACCCGTGTGGTTTCCCTTTGGATATTCTCTAGGGGAGAATTCTCCCTTAGAGGGCTTATAGGCTTAGTGGGTAATGGTACAAGAAGGGAAGGAGCCTTCTTTACCTGTTTTCTCTTGTAAGTTTGGGTGATGGGAGAGGTTGGTTTTTCAAGAAGAGACTGAGGAATTGATTTTGAGAGGGAAGGTTGGGCTTGGCTAGCAGTGGGTTGGTCTAATGGGGGCCTTGACCCTGCTGCCATACCTTCATTGGTTTGGGACACCACCATCATTGTAGAGAACAATGGGGTATCAACTCCTTCAGAGTCCCCAGCAGATCTTCTCATATTTGAGAACACCTTGCCTTTGGGGGGTTTAGGTACATATACCCCAACAGGTTGAGGTATATCCGTCAATTCATGAGTAATAATTTCTTGAACAAACCTGGGATACATAAAGAAGCTCTTTTTGTTTCCCATGTTTGAGACAAGATCACTGAAAATCATTTTAGAAAAATTGTACTTTCTGGCAGTGGCCAAGCACACCAAAGCATAAGCAATAGTGCTGTTGAACTCACTCCATCCAGTAGTCTTTTTGGAGATACAATGCATAAGAGTATGGACAAAGAAACGCCATTGGGGTGAGAATTTTGCTTTAGAAAATTTGAACACTCCCAATGGGCCTCCATACCCCATTCTTGTAAGGTTTGAAAACAGTTCATCATTTGGGATAGAGGTTATACCAGAGGCATCGTCTAGACATAGACTGATGCGAATAACCTCTTCAGTAACCGTGAGTGATTGATCACAGATTCTTGTCTTGATCATCTGCACACCATTCTCAACAACAATGGTTGCATTAGCCCAGAACTGCCTTTGATGCTCAATATAGATTGTAGGGGATACAATAAGAGCATGAGCAATGTGGCTTGTCTTGAGGAAATCCACAATCTGATGAAATCCTGAAGCTTGCTTTGGCTTTTGTAGCATCGCAATCTCGTTGTGTTCGTCGATGAAAGTCATGGATGCCATTGATCTTAGTGAAACGCTTGCCTGAAAACTTCGAACTTGAGAGAGAAAAGGTTTTAGCGCAAGGGAACAGGATGCAAAGAGTCGTTATGAACTTTTAGGCGGGCAAAAAGTATTTATAGTATTCGGAATATAAGCAGTATTAACCTAGAGCAGTATTAACTACTAGCAGCATTAACTGCTAGCAGTATTAACTAGCTAGCAGTATTAACTAGCTAGCAGTATTAACTAGCTAGCAGTATTAACTAGCTAGCAGTATTAACTACTAGCAGTATTAACTGAACGCAATATTAACCGAAAGCAGTATTAACCACTAGCAGTATTAACTGAAAGCAGTATTAACCGAAAGCAGTATTAACCACTAGCAGTATTAACTGAAAGCAGTATTAACTACTAGCAGTATTAACTGAAAGCAGTATTAACCACTAACAGTATTAACTGAAAGCAGTATTAACTACTAGCAGTATTAACTGAAAGCAGTATTAACCACTAGCAGTATTAACTGAAAGCAGTATTAACCACTAGCAGTATTAACTGAAAGCAGTATTAACTAACTTACTCCTTTTAAACTTGCTAAACACTGAGTACTGCTATGCATATCCTGAAACAGAAGATTAGTAACTCCAAGAATACTATACAGATATAAAACCACTTTTTGAGAAGGGGATTATTCAGAGTTTATCATTCCCACACTTGTTACCAAGAAAGTGAATCTACCCACATCAAAAGCTTTAGTGAATAGATCAGCAAACTGATTATCAGTGTGAACTTTGACAACTTGAATAAGTTTCTTTTCATTACAATCTCTTATAAAGTGATACCTGATCTCAATGTGCTTTGTTTTTGAGTGCTTGACTGGATTATTCACAATGCTAATAGCACTGTTGTTGTCAATAAAGATTGGAGTGTGTAGAAAGGTTACCCCATAATCCAACATTTGATTCTGAATCCATAAGACTTGAGAACAGCAACTGGCAGCTGCTATGTACTCTGCCTCTGTTGTAGATGTGGATACTGTGGTTTGTTTCTTGCACTGCCATGAGACTAATCTATCACCCAAAAACTGACATCCTCCAGAAGTAGATTTTCTGTCCAAGTTTGCCCCACCTAGATCACTGTCTGAGTATGCTATTAGGTCAAAAGGTGAGTTATGTGGATACCAAAGTCCCAATCTGGGTTGCCCTTTGAGATATCTGAATATCCTCTTAACAACTTGAAAGTGAGATTGCTTTGGCCTAACTTGAAATCTTGCACATACACAGACTGGAAACATTATATCTGGCCTTGATGCTGTGAGATACATGAGAGAGCCAATCATGGATCTATAATGATGCACATCCATATCCTCCCCCTCAAGATCTGCTGTGATCTGCTTGTGTGTTTCCATAGGTGTGCTGGCAGGTTTTGATTCTGAGAAACCAAACTTGGTTAGAATATCCTGCACATACTTGGATTGACAGATGAAAATGCCATCTGACTTCTGTTGAACTTGGAGTCCAAGGAAGAAAGTAAGTTCCCCCATGGAACTCATTTTGAACCTTTGATGCATTAAATCCTCAAACTCCTTGCACATGTTGTTTCTTGTAGATCCAAAGATAATATCATCAACATAGATTTGGACCAGCAAAATATCCTTCTTCTTTCTTTTGATAAATAGAGTCTTATCAATGACTCCTCTTTCAAAGTCATTTTCCAAGAGATAGGATGACAGTGTGTCATACCATGCTCTTGGGGCTTGATGTAGTCCATAAAGTGCTTTCTTTAATTTGTATACCCTGTCTGGATAGCTTGGGTTTTCAAACCCTGGTGGTTGACAGACATATACTTCTTCTTCAATTGATCCATAGAGAAAAGCACTTTTTACATCCATTTGATAGACTTTGAAGTTTATGTAAGAAGCATAGGCTAGGAATAGTCTGATTGCTTCTATCCTAGCCACAGGTGCAAAAACTTTTTCATAATCTATACCTTCTTCTTGAGTATAGCCTTGAGCCACCAGCCTTGCTTTGTTCCTTATGACAATACCTCTTTCATCTCTCTTGTTTCTGAAAATCCACTTTGTGCCAATCGCTCTGTGACCTTTAGGAAGGTCTACTAGATCCCATACATCTTGTAGCTTGAACTGTAACAGTTCCTCTTGCATTGCTTCTATCCAGCTGGATTCTTTCATAGCATCATGTGCCTTTTTAGGCTCAAGCTGTGATAGAAAACAAGAAAGCACTATAAGCTGCTGATCTTGCATTTCCTGAAGCCTGCTTTGATGTCTAGTCATCATAGGAGAAGAGATATCTCCTATTATCAACTGTTGAGGATGATTCTTTTGAACTCTGGTGTTATGACTAGGTTCTTCATTCAGTCCAGCCTCAAGATTAGATTCATGCAACTCAGATGAAGTGTTTTCAGATGCCACTTCATTATTTTCTTGAGTCTCCTCATCTCTAGTGTCTTCTTCACTCTGACTTGGTCCAGTAATTGATTCCTTTTCACAGTCTTCACCAGAATTTACTGTGGGTATGGGAAAAATCACAGATTTAGATATACTTTCTTGAACTTGTGTGATCCCAGATCCTCCACTTCCTGTTCCTGTATACTCATTACTAAAACCAAAAGAGTTAGTTAGTGAATCAATGTCAAATAGCCACTGAGGTCCAGACCCAACAGGATTTGGTGTGTTCTCATTGCATTTGACATTGTCACTTTCTTCAATTATTCTAGAAGAAGAGTTAAATACTCTGTAGGCCTTACTCTGAGATGAATATCCAACAAGAAATCCATCATCTGCTTTGTTATCAAACTTACCTAAGTGAGATTTGGTATTTAGAATTGTACAAGGACACCCAAAAGGTTTGAAGAAACCAATAAAAGGTTTTCTTTTATTTAAAAGCTCATATGGGGTCTTGTTCTTTTGCTTGACCACTAGAACTCTGTTTTGAACATAACAAGCAGTATTAACTGCTTCAGCCCAGAAGGTAATTGGCAATTTTGAATCAGCCAACAGAGATCTAGCAGCCTCTATTAGTGTTCTATTCCTCCTTTCAGCAACACCATTCTGTTGAGGAGTCCTAGGAGCACTATATTGCCTCTCAATACCTTTTTCTTCACAAAAGGTGTTTAGATCATGATTTTTAAACTCAATTCCATTATCTGATCTAATGACTTTTACTCTTTGATTAGTTTGGTTTTCAATTCTTAGAATAAAGGATTTGATAAGACCACTTGTTTCATCCTTAGTCCTTAGAAAATACACCCAAGTGAATCTGGAGTAATCATCAACAATAACCAAGCAGTAAGATTTCTTGCCTATACTCATAACATTTGTAGGACCAAACAGATCCATATGCAGTAATTGGAGACAAGAAGAAACAGAATTTAACTCTTTGGTCTTATGAGAAGTTTTGTGTTGTTTGCCTTTAAGACAAGCAACACTATGATCATCACATGAGAAGACTTTTGAAGGTAACCCTCTTACAAGGTTATTTTTAACAAGATTGTTCATAGTCTTGAAATTCATGTGACACATCCTTCTGTGCCAAAGAGAGGATTCATCTACAGAAGCTTTTGAAACAAGACAATTTAGAGATGAATCACTATCAACATTGTCCAAATCAAGACAGTAAACATTGTCCTTTCTTGGAGTTCTAAGTAGTATCATGCTTTCATCAACTACCTTGAACCCTGGGGCAAGAAACATACACTCAGTATTAGTAAATAATATACTATGTTGTTTGTCACAAACCTGTGATACACTTAACAGGTTGTACTTTAATTGATCAACATAGTAGACATCCTCAAATGTCATCTTACCTTTGGTGACATTACCTTTTCCACTTATCTTACCACCAGTAAGATTGTCTCCAAATGCAACATGTCCTCCATTGATATGCTTGAAATCCTGAAGGCATGACATGTTGCCAGTCATGTGCCTAGAGCAACCACTATCAACATGCCAAATGCTCTTTCCCTTGAGCTGTTGGTTGCCCTGCACATTAGATAAATCAATTAGTATGAATTAGGAACCCAAGCCAAAGTGGTCTTGGGTACCCCTTTCTCATCAAAGTACTTGCATTCTTTCTTGACAAGATTTTTTAACTTTAATTCTTCATTCTTGGAGTACTTTGTTACAATAATAGACTTGGAAATATGTTTGCTAGAATCAGGACTAGTTTTAGAAGTACTAACTGCCTTGGCAGCACTTGCATGCTTAGCAGTACTAACCTTGTTAGCAGTAGTAACTGTGTTAGCAGCAGTAACTGTGTTGGCAGTATTAACTTTTGAAGAGGTATTAACAGTATTAGCAGCACTAATATTTTCAGCAGTACTAACACTGTTAGCAGTAGTAATTGTGTTAGCAGTACTAATACTGTTAGTACTTCTAGGTACCCACATTTTGATACTTTCTTTTAAAATCTTTTTCTTTAAAGTGCCTTTACTTTCAACAGATTTCTTTATCACATGTTTCTTTCCAGCCTTCCTATAACCAACAGGTTTTTGCACAAATCTTTTAAAGTTCATCTGTTGGTTAATTGGGTTGAAGTAATAATACTTAGCCAAATGATTCAACTTGCCACATATAAAACAAGGTTTTGGTCTATTGATTTTATTTAGATCAACTTCTTGTTTCTGAGCCCTTTGATTATTCCAGTTTCTTTGATTTCCTCTTTTTAAACCAGAATTTAGGCTCTTGGCTTTATTGCAATCACACTGTTTACAAGATCCAGGATTCACAACTGTGGTTTGTTTGTAATGGACCTTGTTATCATTTCCTTTAGTCTTCTCTATCTCCTTGGACTTGACCCAGATTTTCCCACATCCTTCATTGGTGATAATATTGTTTTCTAATGGTATCTTTTTACTCACATTATTTTCCCTGTTCTCACTGGCTCCTTTTTCAGTCAAATCCTTAACTACTACCTCATCCAAAGGATCTATCTTAAAAGCTTCTTCAGACAAGTCCTTTTTCTCCTTAGTTTCTAACAAGTCTGATGTAGGAGAAATATAGTTGTTATTGTAAGGAGGGGGTGTATTGTTGTATCCAATACCAGGCTTCATCTTATCATGTATCTGAGCCTTTAGAAGAGAGTCCATTGCTTTTGAAGCATAGGAAAACTTGTCTATGTCAAGCTTAACTTTTGACAGTTCCTCTTTCAGTCTATCATTCTCTTCTAAGGACTTAGACAGTTTGGTTTCTAACTCATTCTTTTCCCACTTCCAATAGTTTGTGTCATAAGAGTGTTGAAGTTCATTAGCTTGAAAGCCTTTGATTTGCTCTTCAAATCTCTCTACTATTAACACATAATCTCTTCTGTCTTTTTCTAATCTTTTGAGATCATCACACATACTTTGATTGTGATCCCTGTATCTTGTAACAGTGTCAATGCAAGATTTAGTACAAAGATTAGAACTTACCTCAGTAGGGAGATCAGACACTTCTGCCATAAGAGCTTGGTTTTGAATGGCTTCCTCAGCTTGATCACTCCAGTCAAATCCCATTCCTTGTTGAGAAACAAGGGCTTGAGCAGGATTCTTGTTCTGATTGTATCCTCCATTCTGAGCTTGTTGGTGGTTATTGTTTGGAACAGCACTTCTGCATTCTCTAGCAAAGTGTCCTTTCTTGTGACACTTATAACATTCCACCTTGGTTTTGTCAAAACCAGCTCCATCTTCTCTTCTTTGAGAGAAGTTATTTCTTCCAGTTCTTTTAATGAACTTTTTCACCCTCATGGATAACATGGCCATCTGCCATTTAATATCCATCTCCTCCAGATCATCAGGGTGAATTTGATCAAGATCATCATTAATCAGAGAATTGCTGCTATGACTGGACAAAAAGGCTTCAAAGATAGTTTCAGTGCCTTTTTCTGAACTTACTCCACTGGCAGTACTAATTGCTTCAGGGTTGGCAGTAGTATCAGTGGATGCTGAAAGAAGTGCAGCATTGTGAATATAACCAGAGGGCTTCTTCTTGGTTTCTACCTCAGTTTCAAAAACTCTTAGATCATTGTATAGATCATCAAGTTCTTTCTCTTCCAGATTGTCACTCTGTCTATATGAGACAGTGTACATAGTCCATTCATCTCCAAGAGATCTGAGGAACTTTCTGTTGATATCATCTTGTTCCATCTTCACCCCTACAGTAGCCAGTTCACCTATGAGTTTATTGAACCTATCAAAAGTTTGAGTCATAGACTCATTCTTTGTAGAAGTGAAGTTCTCATACTGTTGCTTTAGAACATCTCTCTGATTTCTTTTGATGCTCTTAGTTCCAGCAAATCTTTTCTCTAGAGCATTCCAGAGAATCTGAGCATCTGTGCAGTTGCAAAATTGATGCTGATATTCATTGGGAATGGCCAAGAGCAGAGTGCTCAAAGCCTTCATCTCTGTCTGTCTGATCTTCCTCTCACCATCTTTCTTTGGTGGAGGTCTTTTTCCATCTGGTCCTATCCTTCCAGCTTCAGAAGGACCATTCTCAATGATATCCCACATTGAGTAGTCAGTGAGAAGAATATATTGTCTGATTCTGATCTTCCACATGTCAAACTCACTTGGTTTGAGCATTGGAACCTTAGAAACCAAAGTACTGCTTGATTCTGTAAGATTTTCCATGATGAATAACTGTTTCTGAGAGAGTTAGGCTCTGATACCACTTGTCAGGATCGAATTCTCAACAAGAATTAATTATCAGAAACAATATCAAAGAAGTTTGCGGAATAACACTTTGATATTTAATCAAACAGGAAATCAAAACAGAATATAGTTAACAAACTGTAAACATGTATTGAATGCTTTGAAGTTACAAGATTACTCACTCAACCTCAATATTGATGAACAGGCTCACCAATACGAATTCTACTTCTCTAGAATTAGGATCTATGCCTTGAGGTTGATTTTCTCTCTAAAAGAATGAATTACCAAAAAATTCTCATCTATCTATTCTATACATTCTATATATATACTAGTCAAAAGATAATTACAATAATTAAACAAATCTTCAGTATATCTTCCATGTATATCTCAAAGCTTCCATAATCTTCAGATTATCCAGCTGTCATTCTTTCCATCCGAATCTCTTTAGCAGCACTAACCATGATCAGCAGCATTAACTTCTTCTAGCAGCATTAACTACTAAGCAACACTAACTACTAGCAGTACTAACTAGCTAAGCAGTACTAACTTTGTTCAAGCAGCACTAACTATGACTAGCATTATTAATATTACTAGCAGTAGTAACACTCAGCAGTATTAACCTTTAAGTCTTCTAGCAGTAGTAATTTTGAACCAGCAGCATTAACCATACTTGATGAATTCTTCAGTTCCCAACAGCGAGATATCAGTCTAATCCTAAAGAGTCGCACATAACTGCTGTTATGCGAATCCTTAGATATCTCAAAGGTTCTCCTAATCTAGGCCTTTGGTATCCAAAGGATTCTCGTTTTGAACTAACTGCCTTTACAGATGCTGATCATGCAGGATGTAAGCTAGACCGGAAAAGCACCTCTGGGTCATGTCAATTTATAGGTGACAAACTTGTGAGTTGGACCTCAAAGAAACAAAACTGTGTTTCAACATCCACTGCCGAGGCTGAGTATGTAGTTGCTGCTAGCTGCTATTCTCAAGTCCTCTGGATGACGACACAATTAAGGGACTTTGGATACAACTACAAGCGTGTTCCTATTTATTGTAATTCCAAGAGTGCAATATCTATAACTGCTAACCCGGTACAGCATTCAAAGACTAAGCATATCGATGTACGCTATCATTTCATCAAGGATCATGTAGAAAAAGGTAATATTGAAATGCACTTTGTTCAAACTGACTTCCAGTTAGATGATCTTTTCACCAAGCCGTTGGATGAAAAGCGTTTTCAATTTCTCATCAACAAACTTGGTATGTTGAACATGTCTTAAACCTTACTCATGATTCTAGGGGGAGTATTCTAAGTTTTGATCTTGTGTGTTATTTTCCAACTGTTGTTAACGAGAGAGGAATCATTTTCATAAATGATTACCATTATTTCTTTTATTTATGCAGGTTTGGTCAAGTGACTATGGCTTCTAATCACATCCGATTAGAACCCGCACTTCAGTGCTTTATCTATTTTTATCTACTTTTTCTTTATGCTTTACCTTAAAAAAAATTCATACCTTAAGTTTAGGGGGAGAATATCTGTGATTTTAACAGATTTTTTGGATACTTAAATGTTTATCTGACCATGTGTTCTTAAAAGATAAATACTTGTGTTTTATCTTGTCAATATACTTTGTCAAGTATTCATACACATAATGGTTCAGAACATTCTATTTGACTTTGTTATTACCATGTATCAAAAGTTAAATCTTTCTATGGTAATACTCACGTTATTTGTATTCACTGTTGATTGAATCAAACGTCATTTCATGTGCTTTCATTGAAAATATGTTTATATATTGTTCATATAAACAACATTCGTTTTTGATTCTCCAAAATCTTATTCTTCATGACAAAATGCTATGAGCTTAATTGTCAAACTCTTTTAGTTTGAGGGGGAGAATCGTATCGTCAAACACAACTGTTTTGACATCTCCGAAATTCTTATTTTTCATGTAACAAGTGGTATTTGTGCTTACATGTACAAAAAGCTTGTTGAACAGCATGTACTTTTAGGACAATACATGGGATTCAGTGTGTAAGCTAAATAGAACTTCCATGGATTCACGATAACCAGTGTTTCCTACCTAGGAAGTATTCCCTGAGTGATTAAGGGGAGAGGGGTAAAAAGAATTGAGTGATGGTGTGTGAAGAGGTAAAATGTAAATGAGAGATTGGTTAGAAGTGAGCATTAAAAGAAAGAGGGTGAGAGATCAGAGTAAAAAAATATTAAACTCTGCACCAAACTTCTTTCTGAGCCGGGCAACCACATAATCTGATTGGTTCACATTCTTTGGTGACCATCATTGAAAAAGGCAACTAGCCCATGCCATCTCTTGCATACAACCCCACCAGCTACTCATTCTTTTCTCAAAAAGAGAATGTTTCACATTTTCTGGGGACGCAACACATACGCTATTAGTTCTTCATTTGGAAGATACTAATATTGAAAAAGAAGGAAAGTTGCCCCACCTTCGAACTCTTTCTCATGCACATTGAGTCTTTGTATAATTTGTTGCTGCCTCAACAAGTTTACATATTTTGAGCCTATATTGAAAAGCAATCATCTATGCTTAATTCTTTCATACACATGCACGAACACACATAATTTTGTTTTCTGTCAGAACGTTCATAGATAACTATGTGTTATTCGATGATTGAATGGAAGACCTGGGGAGCCAACATCAAAACCAGCTCCTTACATAGTAACTTTGTGTTACTCAGTGACTTTGTGTTACTGACAGGCATTCTAACTGAGTCATTTGTTGATTCAGGGTTACACCTCTTAAACTGTTTGAATTTGAAAAGATTCGAATGGTTACCACATTTTTATTTGAATCTGAAAAGATTGAAATAATCACTCTTTCCATCTGGGAAGACTGCTCTTATTTCCATACAGGGCTCGTTACATGATGAAGACTGTACTTACGTGATCATACACAATGGGGGAGATTGTCTTGAAAAGGGGAAGATTGTTTTGCCAAGTTTTGATGATGATGATTCTCACCACTCATCAAAAAGGGGGAGAACATATAAAAAAGGGGGAGAATAATCTAACAAGGGAGAATACAAGAAGAACTTTTGACTGAAGATTCCAAGGATATCAAGTTATCAAGTTTTGAAGCTATCAACGTCATATCTGAAGTTTTTCAAGAAAAGAGAAGAAAAGTGAAGACCCGAAGACAATTGCAAATTTTTTTTAATCTTCAATCCAAAGGGGGAGATTGTTGGATCAAATAATTTGTCAGGATCGAATTCTTAACAAGAATTAATTCTCAGAAACAATATCAAAGAAGTTTGCGGAATAACACTTTGATATTTAATCAAACAGAAAATAAAGACAGAATATAATCAACAAACTGTAAACTTGTATTTAATGCTTTGAAGTTACAAGATTACTCACTCAACCTCAATATTGATGAACAGGCTCACCAATACGAATTCTACTTCTCTAGAATTAGGATCTATGCCTTGAGGTTGATTATCTCTCTAAAAGAATGAAAACTTAAAGTTAAATTATTATTCTAAACTATACAATATATACTGAATACAAAGATAATTACAATAAATAAAATATCTTCAGTATATCTTCTATGTATATCTCTAAGCTTCCATGTATATCCTTTCATACGAATCTTCATCATATAAGCAGTATTAATCTTCAGCAGTATTAACTTCCTTCTAGCAGCATTAACTACTAAGCAGTACTAACCACTAGCAGTACTAACTAGCTAAGCAGTACTAACTTTGTTCAAGCAGCACTAACTTTGACTAGCAGTATTAATTAACACTAGCAGTAGTAACACTCAGCAGTATTAACCTTTATGTCTTCTAGCAGTATTAACTCTGAACCAGCAGCATTAACCATACTTGATGAATTCTTC
Source organism: Arctium minus (assembly GCA_954870635.1). Classification (NCBI taxonomy): domain Eukaryota; kingdom Viridiplantae; phylum Streptophyta; class Magnoliopsida; order Asterales; family Asteraceae; genus Arctium; species Arctium minus. The sequence continues at coordinate 154,033,917 of OX941081.1, forward strand.
AGTTCCCAACAATCTCCCCCTAACTTGACTTTTAGGAAAAGAAGTCAAGTTCTTCAGATCTTCTTCAAGATGCTCCCAAAACTCTATTATGGTCTAAATTCCTGTGTTTGCATCCAATCCCAAACTCTGATTGATGGTTCTTTGAATCAAGTATTTAGCCATTTCTGAATCTGGAACACACCTTAACTTTTTCTTCAACATGGCATGTAGCTTCAATCTGCTATGATTATACACTTTATCCACTAGGAAGTATTCAGTGTGATTTAAATCCAAAGTCACTGTATATACTCCACTAATTTCATATAAAGTCCAACTGTTTACTGATTTGAAGACATCCTTGATCAAGTGCTTTACTTCTTCAGGTTTGAACATCATACACAGATACTCCATTACCAGTTTTGTAATTGAAATCCCTGGAGCTTTCAACTGATCTGCATACAACTTCATCCCTATATCAAACATTTCTTCAATATCAGACCTTGAGCATGTTCTGACAATTTTAGCCCAAGTACTGTAGACTTCATACTTTTCATCTTTTCTCTTCAGTCTGATATACTTCTTGCCATCTACTTCCAAAACATCCCAGTGAATGACTTCAGGAGGTTTAACTCCTACAGGTTCTGCTGCAATTGGTTCAGGCACTTTGTCCATCACAACCATGTACATCTTGACATCCTCAGTACTTGCAGGTTCTTTCATTGTATATGACTCAGGTGCCTCTTCTTCTTCAGCAACCTTTTCAGCCTCTTCTTCCACTAATCTAGGCTTCTTTGTAGGCTTTCTCCTGGCAATCATCTTTGTTCTTTTTAAAGTCCTTAGACTTTCACCAATTGTTGTTTCCTTCTCTGGAGTTTCTTGCTCATCAGGGAATGGTTTTTGTAAGAAATCATTGCTTTCTTTCATTCTTTTCTCCATTTCAACCCTTGCAAGATCATCCCCTTGAAGCTTTATCATCTCAGCATCATACATCTTCTTGAGCTTCTCAAAAGACATCTTTGAAAACATCTCTACCTTGACACCTACTGCACCCTTGAGGAAAGTAATCATTTTCTTTCTCTCTTGAGCACCCAGGTATGTCTTTGAAGGTTGTCTTTTCCTTGCATCCATTTTGATCTTAGCAGGCTTCCTCAAAGATGTGGCTTTCTTCTTGGCTTGTTCTGTTGCTAAGCTTTGTTGATAGGCTTTGTTTAACTCTGCAGCCATTGCTTTAGCTATCTCTCTATCCTTTTGCACTTGCATGGTTTCTGCTTCTTCAAGTTCAGCCTGTATCTTCCTAGCTAGAGCTTCATCTGATTCAATCAGCTTCTGCTTTTTCATTGGTTTATCAGATTCAACTAGCTTTGCCTTACCTTTCTCTTTGCCCATCACCTTCTCAATGCTAGAGTTCTTTGCTGCATCACCTCTTTCTTTTATGACAACTCCTTTGGCCTTTGAGGTGACCTTGGGAGTATCATGTTTGGCTTTGATGAGTGTTTCTGCAATCTCAAGCTCTGTAAGGACCTCTTTTACTGTTTCTGCTGCTTCTTTCAGCTCAGCAGTATTAACCATTTCTGCTGCTTTACTTGAACTGGCAGTATTAATGGTTTCTGCTGCTGGCTCTTTTTCTGCTGCTTGCTCATTCTCCCCCTCAACATCATGTTTTTCCTCTTGCTCCCCCTTAGCTTTGGCATCAACTTCTGACTCCCCCTTTTTGGGAGCATCAGTCACTGGTTTCCTCCTTCTGAGCACAAATTGTTTCTTCTTCCTTTGCAGAATCAGTTTCCTTACCATTTGCTTCAATTTGATGATTTGTTCTTGTTGTGACAGAACTATGAGTTTAAGCTCTTCTATATCTTTGCCCTGTTTGAGTACATCCATGTTGATGTTGCCCATGGTTTCCATCAATTCATAATAGTTATATCTGTCCTCACCTTCTCCAGAAGTGTTACCCTCTTTTGAAGGATCATTGGATCTTTTTGTAGTGGAAGTCTTCTGCCTAGCAGAAGCACTATCCACCCCCTTGGGTTCTTGGCACCTGGGACCTTTGGATGATTGCTCACCCAAAGTTGCCATGGGGGAGGTCTTATTGATGTTACCACTTTCCTCCTCTGTACTAGCAGGAGTAGTGGCAGCCTCATCACCCATATGCTCTACCTCCTCCTCAGAGAGCACCTCCTTTGGGTTGGGAGACACCCTTGTGGTTTCCCTTTGGATATGCTCTAGGGGAGAATTCTCCCTTAGAGGGCTTATAGGCTTAGTGGGTAATGGTACAAGAAGGGAAGGAGCCTTCTTTACCTGTTTTCTCTTGTAAGTTTGGGTGATGGGAGAGGTTGGTTTTTCAAGAAGGGACTGGGGAATTGATTTTGAGAGGGAAGGTTGGGCTTGGCTAGCAGTGGGTTGGTCTAATGGGGGCCTTGACCCTGCTGCCATACCTTCATTGGTTTGGGACACCACCATCATTGTAGAGAACAATGGGGTGTCAACTCCTTCAGAGTCCCCAGCAGATCTTCTCATATTTGAGAAAACCTTGCCTTTGGGGGGTTTAGGTACATATACCCTAACAGGTTGAGGTATATCCGTCAATTGATTAGTAATAACTTCTTGAACAAACCTGGGATACATAAAGAAGCTCTTTTTGTTTCCCATGTTTGAGACAAGATCATTGAAAATCATTTTAGAAAAATTGTACTTTCTGGCAGTGGCCAAGCACACCAAAGCATAAGCAATAGTGCTGCTGAACTCACTCCATCCAGTAGTCTTTTTGGATATACAATGCATAAGAGTATGGAGAAAGAAACGCCATTGGGGTGAGAATTTTGCTTTAGAAAATTTGAAAACACCCAATGGGCCTCCATACCCCATTCTTGTAAGAGTTGTAAACAGTTCATCATTTGGGATAGAAGTTATACCAGAGGCATCGTCTAGACGTAGACTGATGCGAATAACCTCTTCAGTAACTGTTAGTGATTGATCACAGATTCTTGTCTTGATCATTTGCACACCATTTTCCACAACAATGGTTGCATTAGCCCAGAACTGCCTTTGATGCTCAATGTAGATTGTAGGTGATACAATAAGAGCATGAGCAATGTGGCTTGTCTTGAGGAAATCCACAATCTGATGAAATCCTGAAGCTTGCTTTGGCTTTTGTAGCATCGCAATCTCGTTGTGCTCGTCGATGAAAGTTATGGATGCCATTGATCTTTGTGGAAAGCGTGCCTGAAAACTTCGAACTTGAGAGAGAAAAGATGTTGAGTGCAAGAGAACAATATGCAAAGAGTCGTTATGAACTTTTAGGCGGGCAAAAAGTATTTATAGTATTCGGAATATAAGCAGTATTAACCTAGAGCAGTATTAACTACTAGCAGTATTAACTGAAAGCAGTATTAACTACTAGCAGTATTAACCACTAGCAGTATTAACTACTAGCAGTATTAACTGAAAGCAGTATTAACTGAAAGCAGTATTAACTACTAGCAGTATTAACCACTAGCAGTATTAACTACTAGCAGTATTAACCACTAGCAGTATTAATTAAACTTACTCCTTTTAACCTTGCTAAACACTGAGTACTGCGATGCATATCCTGAAAAAGAAGATTAGTAACACCAAGAAAAAATAGACAGGTATAAAACCACTTTTTGAGAAGAAGATTATTCAGAGTTTATCATTCCCACACTTGTTACCAAGAAAGTGAATCTACCCACATCAAAAGCTTTAGTGAATAGATCAGCAAACTGATTATCAGTGTGAACTTTGACAACTTGAATAAGTTTCTTTTCATTACAATCTCTTATAAAGTGATACCTGATTTCAATGTGCTTTGTCTTTGAGTGCTTGACTGGATTATTTACAATGCTAATAGTACTGCTGTTGTCAATAAAGATTGGAGTGTGTAGAAAGGTTACCCCATAATCCAACATTTGATTCTGAATCCATAAGACTTGAGAACAGCAACTTGCAGCTGCTATGTACTCTGCCTCTGTTGTAGATGTGGATACTGTGGTTTGTTTCTTGCACTGCCATGAGACTAGTCTAGCACCCAAAAACTGACATCCTCCAGAAGTAGATTTTCTGTCCAAGTTTGCCCCACCTAGATCACTGTCTGAGTATGCTATTAGGTCAAAAGGTGAGTTATGAGGATACCAAAGTCCCAATCTGGGTTGCCCTTTGAGATATCTGAATATCCTCTTAACAGCTTGAAAGTGTGATTGCTTTGGCCTAACTTGAAATCTTGCACATACACAGACTGGAAACATTATATCTGGCCTTGATGCTGTGAGATACATGAGAGAGCCAATCATGGATCTATAATGATGCACATCCATATCCTCCCCCTCAAGATCTGCTGTGATCTGCTTGTGTGTTTCCATAGGTGTGCTGGCAGGTTTTGATTCTGAGAAACCAAACTTGGTTAGAATATCCTGCACATACTTGGATTGACATATGAAAATGCCATCTGACTTCTGTTGAACTTGGAGTCCAAGGAAGAAAGTAAGTTCCCCCATGGAACTCATTTTGAACCTTTGATGCATTAAATCCTCAAACTCCTTGCACATGTTGTTTCTTGTAGAACCAAAAATAATGTCATCAACATATATTTGGACCAGCAAGATATCCTTCTTCTTTCTTTTGATAAATAGAGTCTTATCAATGACTCCTCTTTGAAAGTCATTTTCCAAGAGATAGGATGACAGAGTGTCATACCATGCTCTTGGGGCTTGATGTAGTCCATAAAGTGCTTTCTTTAATTTGTATACCCTGTCTGGATAGCTTGGGTTTTCAAACCCTGGTGGTTGACAGACATATACTTCTTCTTCAATTGATCCATAGAGAAAAGCACTTTTTACATCCATTTGGTAGACTTTGAAGTTCATGTAAGAAGCATAGGCTAGGAATAGTCTGATTGCTTCTATCCTAGCTACATGTGCAAAAACTTCTTCATAATCTATACCCTCTTCTTGAGTATAGCCTTGAGCCACCAGCCTTGCTTTGTTTCTTATAACAATACCTCTTTCATCTCTCTTGTTTCTGAAGATCCATTTTGTGCCAATTGCTCTGTGACCTTTAGGAAGGTCTACTAGATCCCATACATCTTGTAGCTTGAACTGTAACAGTTCCTCTTGCATTGCTTCTATCCAGCTGGATTCTTTCATAGCATCATGTGCCTTTTTAGGCTCAAGCTGTGATAGAAAACAAGAAAGCACTGTATGCTGTTGATCTTGCATTTCCTGAAGTCTGCTTTGATGTCTAGTCATCATAGGAGAAGAGATATCTCCTATTATCAACTGTGGAGGATGATTCTTTTGAACTCTGGTGTTGTAACTAGGTTCTTCATTTAATCCAGCCTCAAGATTAGATTCATGCAACTCAACTGAAGTGTTTTCAGATGCCACTTCATTGTTTTCTTGAGTCTCCTCATCTCTAGTGTCTTCTTCACTCTGACTTGGTTCAGTAAATGATTCCTTTTCACAGTCTTCAACTGAATTTACTGTGGGTATGGGAAAAATCACAGATTTAGATATACTTTCTTGAACTTGTGTGATCTCTGATTCTCCACTACCTGTTCTTGTATACTCATTACTGAAACCAAAAGAGTTAGTTAGTGAATCAATGTCAAATAGCCACTGAGGTCCAGACCCAACAGGATTTGGTGTGTTCTCATTGCATTTGACATTGTCACTTTCTTCAATTATTCTAGAAGAAGAGTTAAATACTCTGTAGGCCTTACTCTGAGATGAATATCCAACAAGAAATCCATCATCTGCTTTGCTATCAAACTTACCTAAGTGAGATTTGGTATTTAGAATTGTACAAGGACACCCAAAAGGTTTAAAGAAACCAATAAAAGGTTTTCTTTTATTTAAAAGCTCATATGGGGTCTTGTTCTTTTTCTTGACCATTAGAACTCTGTTTTGGACATAACAAGCAGTATTAACTGCTTCAGCCCAGAAGGTAATTGGCAATTTTGAATCAGCCAACAGAGATCTAGCAGCCTCTATTAGTGTCCTATTTCTTCTTTCAGCAACACCATTCTGTTGAGGAGTCCTAGGAGCACTATATTGTCTCTCAATACCTTTTTCTTCACAAAAGGTGTTTAGATCATGATTTTTAAACTCAGTTCCATTATCTGATCTAATGACTTTTACTCTTTGATTAGTTTGGTTTTCAATTCTTAGAATAAAGGATTTGATAAGACCACTTGTTTCATCCTTAGTCCTTAGAAAATATACCCAAGTAAATCTGGAGTAATCATCAACAATAACCAAGCAGTAAGATTTCTTGCCTATACTCATAACATTTGTAGGACCAAACAGATCCATATGCAATAACTGGAGACAAGTAGAAACAGAATTTAACTCTTTGGTCTTATGAGAAGTTTTGTGTTGTTTGCCTTTAAGACAAGCAACACAATGATCATCACATGAAAAGACTTTTGAAGGTAAACCTCTTACAAGGTTATTTTTAACAAGATTGTTCATAGTCTTGAAATTCATGTGACACATCCTTCTGTGCCAAAGGGAGGATTCATCTACAGAAGCTTTTGAAACAAGACAATTTAGAGATGAATCACTATCAACATTGTCCAAATCAAGACAGTAAACATTGTCCTTTCTTGGAGTTCTAAGTAGTATCATGTTTTCATCAACTACCTTGAACCCTGGAGCAAGAATCATACACTCAGTATTAGTAAATAATATACTATGTTGTTTGTCACAAACCTGTGATACACTTAACAGGTTGTACTTTAATTGATCAACATAGTAGACATCCTCAAATGTCATCTTACCTTTGGTGACATTACCTTTTCCACTTATCTTACCACCAGTTAGATTGTCTCCAAATGCAACATGTCCTCCATTAATATGCTTGAAATCCTGAAGGCATGACATGTTGCCAGTCATGTGCCTAGAGCAACCACTATCAACATGCCATATGCTCTTTCCCTTGAGCTGTTGGTTGCCCTGCACATTAAATAAATCAATTAGTATGATTGGGGAGCCAAGCAAAAGTGGTCTTGGGTCTCCCTTTCTCATCAAAGTATTTACATTCCTTTTTAATGAGGTTTTTAAACTCAGAGCACTCTTTATTAGAGTACTTTGTCAATATGATTGGCTTAGCAGAACCAACACTAGAAGCAGTACTAACCTTAGAAGTACTAACAGAGTTAGCAGTACTAACAGGTTTAGCAGTACTAACCTTGTTAGCAGCATTAACATTGTTAGCAGTAGTATTGCTTCTAGCAGCACTATCATTGTCAGCAACACTATTTGTGGTAGCAGTACTAACAGTTTTAGTGCTTTTAGGAATCCACATATTGACACTTTCTTTAACAGACTTTTTCTTCATGTGGCTTTTAGTTTTAACAGTTTTCTTAGCCACATGGTTCTTTTCAATTTTCTTATAACCAAAGGGTTTTTGCATGGATCTTTGGAAATTCATCCTTTGTTTCATAGGATTGAAATAACAGAATTTTGCAAGATGATTCAATTTTCCACAGATAAAACAAGGTTTTGGTCTATTGATTTTACTCAGATCAACCCCTTGTTTTTGTGCCCACTGGTTATTCCAGTTTCTTTGATTTCCCCTCTTTTTGTCCTGTTTTTGGGGCTCATTCTTCTTACATGCACACTGTTTGCAAGGACCTGGATTCACAACTGTGGTCTGTTTGTAATGGACCTTACCAGACTTTCCCTCTGTCTTCTCTATGTCCTTGGATTTGATCCAAGCCCTTCCATAATCATCATTGGTGATAATGTTATTCTCTAGAGGAATCTCACCACTCACCTTGTTCTCCTTACTCTTGCCAACCTCTTTCTCAGTCTTATCCTCAACAACTACCTCATCTAAGGGATCTATTTCAGTGGCTCCCTCAGGCAAGTCCTTCCTATCTTTGGTGTCTAACAGGTCTGAAGTAGGAGGAATGTAATTGTTGTTATATGGTGGAGGTGTTGCATTGTACCCAATTCCTCTTCTCAGCTTATCATGAATCTGATTTTGTAGTAAAGAGTCCATTGCTTTAGAAGCATTGGAAAACTTTTCTACATCAAGCTTAACCTTGGTTAGCTCCTCTTTCAGTTTTTCACTCTCCTCTTTAGATTTGGTCAGTTTAAGTTCTAAATCCTTTTTCTCCCACTGCCAGTAATTGGTGTCATATGAGTGTTGTAGTTCATTGGCTTGAAAACCTTTGATCTGATCTTCAAATCTCTCTACAATCCTTACATAGTCTTTTATATCTTTTTCTAATCTCTTAAGGTCATCACTCATCTTCTGATTGTGATCCCTGTACCTTTTAACAGTGTCTATGCAAGTTTTAGAACAGAGATTAGAACTTACCTCAGATGGGAGATCAGATACTTTAGCCATAAGAGCTTGATTCTGAATAGTTTCTTCTGCTTGATCACTCCAATCAAACCCCATTCCTTGTTGAGAAACAAGGGCTTGAGCAGAGTTTCTGTTGTTATTGAAGCTTCCAGATTGAGCTTGTTGATGGTTGTTGTTGTGAGACATTCCACTTCTGCATTCTCTAGCAAAATGTCCCTTCAGATGGCATTTGTAGCATTCTACCTTTGATTTATCAAACCCTGCTCCATCTTCTCTTCTTTGGGAGAAGTTGTTTCTTCCAGTCCTCTTTATAAACTTCTTAACCCTCATGGAGAGCATGGCCATCTACCATTTAATATCCATCTCTTCCAGATCATCGGGATGGAGTTGTTCTAAGTCATCATTAATCAAAGAGGAATTTCCATGATTAGAAAGAAAAGCTTCAAACACAGAATCAGTGCCTTTATCTTGATTTGTTCCATTAGCAGCATTAACTGATTCAGGGTTAGCAGTAGAATCAATTGATGCTGATAGGAGTGCAGCATTATGAATATATCCAGAAGGCTTCTTCTTTGCCTCCACCTCAGCTTCAAATACTCTAAGATCATTGTACAGATCATCAAGTTCTTTTTCTTCCAACTGATCATTCTGTCTGAATGACACAGTGTACATGGTCCATTCATCTCCAAGGGACCTTAAGAACTTTCTGTTCACATCATCTTGATCAATCTATACTCCCATAGTAGCTAGTTCACCAATTAGTTTATTAAACCTGTCAAAAGTTTGAGTCATGGACTCATTCTTAGTTGAGATGAAGTTTTCATACTGTTGCTTTAAGATTGCCTTTTGATTTCTCTTGGTACTTTTGGTACCTGAGAATCTCTTCTCTAGAGCATTCCAGAGCATCTGTGCATCAGTGCAATTGCTGAATTGGTGTTGATACTCATTTGGAATGGCCAAGAGCAGTGTGCTCAAGGCTTTCATCTCTGTCTGCCTTGTCTTCCTGTCTGCATCTGTCTTTGGAGGGGTTCTTTTGCCATCTTCACCAATCTTTCCTTCATCAGATGGACCATTCTCAATGATGTCCCACATAGAGTAATCTGTGAGGAGAATATATTGCTTGATTCTGATCTTCCACATGTCAAATTCATTGGATCTAAGCATTGGAACTTTTGAGACCAAAGTACTACTTGATTCTGTAAGATTTTCCATGATGAATAACTGTTTCTGAGAGAGTTTAGCTCTGATACCACTTGTCATGATCGAATTCTTAACAAGAATTAATTCTCAGAAACAATATCAAAGAAGTTTGCGGAATAACACTTTGATATTTAATCAAACAGAAAATAAAGACAGAATATAATCAACAAACTGTAAACTTGTATTTAATGCTTTGAAGTTACAAGATTACTCACTCAACCTCAATATTGATGAACAGGCTCACCAATACGAATTCTACTTCTCTAGAATTAGGATCTATGCCTTGAGGTTGATTATCTCTCTAAAAGAATGAAAACTTAAAGTTAAATTATTATTCTAAACTATACAATATATACTGAATACAAAGATAATTACAATAAATAAAATATCTTCAGTATATCTTCTATGTATATCTCTAAGCTTCCATGTATATCCTTTCATACGAATCTTCATCATATAAGCAGTATTAATCTTCAGCAGCATTAACTTCCTTCTAGCAGCATTAACTACTAAGCAGTACTAACCACTAGCAGTACTAACTAGCTAAGCAGTACTAACTTTGTTCAAGCAGCACTAACTTTGACTAGCAGTATTAATTAACACTAGCAGTAGTAACACTCAGCAGTATTAACCTTTATGTCTTCTAGCAGTATTAACTCTGAACCAGCAGCATTAACCATACTTGATGAATTCTTCAGTTCCCAACATAATTGTATTCAAGATTAAAGTTAAATTAGAGGGTTTAAACTGTATTTATTTGATAGTTAAAGTTAGAGGGTTTAAATTGTAATAGATTAATAGTTGATTAGCTATTGGGCCCAAGCCTATTATGTTTAAAGCCTATATGGCCTGGGTATTTAATGTTTTGATTTATTAGGTTTTAGGTTAATAATTCTCATAATTACATTAATCATATTAGAGAGAGGTAGGAAGTTTTCTCTGTAATCCAAGGGTATCAAGAACACTCAAGGTTTAACTGCTTATTCAGTATGTTACTCTGATTTATATATCTCTTGATTGTTATTGTGTTGTTTGATTACTTGATTGATTGTTTACCAACTAGATTAATCTAGGATAACAGTAACCCCCTCAACCTCAAACTTAGAAGTTGACAATGTCCTCATTGTCTTAGGATGAATGCACAAAATTGTGTTTAAAAAGGTTACAAGTGGCTAAAATGGTGTATGAAAAGAAAGCCTAGGTCATCCCCTAAATATATGAAGTATGTGCAAGTCAAATTGTGTCCCAAAAAGAGTTATTCTAGTTCTAGCAAGAACACAATACTAGGTGAATGTCAAGCGACTATGGAATTATTAGGGCTATGTACTCAAAAGATATATTAGACTCTACACATATAATATTGCAAATAAAACCACCTAAAAGAATAAGAAGTTATCCTAGACTCAAAACTGAAAATTAAAAATATGGAGACTAAGGAAGATGATAATACCTGCCCTACTCATGAGGAGCAGGTTGTGAAGTCCCAGCTCCTGATGTTGCGGCCAATGCTATAGCATCAACCTTGTAACACCCTAAAATCTGGAAAGAGCAACTAATTTAAACTTTTCTAAATACACCAATAAATGAATCATCTACAACCACCATTTAATATTTATCCTCAATACACACATTAATTCTATACAAACAATCTGTAATAAGGACGGGTGTTACTAAAACCCAATAATGGTCACTATCTCCAAACTGCGGAAGCTTTCACCAAATACTTACGCTTGTGAAAAAAACTAAACACATCTCCTCACAGAACTGCTAGAACCAAACCCCCATCTGGAACCTGATGCACATGCCGACAAATAAAAAGGTTAGGCTTAACGCCTAGTGAGCTCAAGAGTTTTCAACATATATAAATAAATCGTTTAAAATGTAAGAATGCAATTAAAGTCATAATCTTTCAAAATGATATGCTTTGCTTAGGAAAACGACTCGTTTACCAATAAACATGCATTTTAAACGAAAGAGACACCACGTTGATCGCTAACCAAACCAAGGTGTTTTACAGAATAAGATTCCAATATAAAACGTCTTTCGTAAACTTAGATTTAAACCAAGACGTGCTCAAAATTAGAATAAAGGGAACTCCCAATTTTATAAAACCCAGTTAAAATGTTATATCTCGAAATACCCAACGCGTAGTGAAACATGTTGCACAACTCATAAACCATAGTTGAAAATCTATATAAATAAATATTTCCATGAACACGGACAATAGACCCAAAACTCACGCAGTCATAAAATGGAAAGAAACTAAATACTGAAACGTAGAAATGACGCGTTTCCTTCCAACCTTAATATACGTGGGGAAAACCCAATATTAAAGCCATCATTTACCATTGACCACATAAAAACCAAAGTTGGTAAAATACGACATTGCCATGTAAAATACCACGAATCAACGATGAGGAGATCCGTAAATACTGAGAATAGAGAAACACGCAAGTAGGTCGTTCACGCGACTTCCTTGCATGTTCTCTAAACGTTTCCATCTAGGGTGGCGAGAACACGTGAATGGGGCCACCCGTGATGTTATTGGATTTCACCACACATCCCGACATCCTAGTTCCCATGCCACCACCGACATCACAACCTCGGACCGTTTATGCCTCTGGCCTTACTCCGTCGAGTTCCACTTTCAAGGACTTACAGACGTGGATGCCTATCCAATCTAGACGAGTTTCAACTCAGCAGCATCAAGCCACCTATTGCCTACTCGCTAGCGAACCCCAAGCGGTCATTAAATGTAACCCAAAACCATAGGCCTTACAAAACAGACAGACTTACGTGCCTATGGATCCATTACGACACTGTCTAACATTACATGACTCCAATTGAATGACCAAAGCATCCAAAAACATGTAATTCACCAATGATACGAATTAAGCGTCATCATACTCAAAACCCACGTCGGTTATAAATCCGTACAAATGTCCACACGACTCATTTAGTCAAAACCGAGCCAAAGGCCCAACACTTTACGTAAATACCCAAATGAAAACCGATATAAACATGGAAACACGTTTGACCAACTATTATGCAAACATGACTAAAAGTGTAATTAACCCAAATCTCATCGCTGGTCGAGACAAACCATTTTCCAAGTGAACTTATACCCTTATGTTTTCAAAACGCCTCATAATACAAAATATGCATTTCCTAAAAAGGTTATTACGATCAAATACACAAAATGACGCTTACGTCAATTGAACACCAAGTATATATGTGAAATCATCAAAGAAACATTTCAACATGATTTATTTACCAAAATACCCAAAGATCCTAAAATGGGTGTCTCAACATGTTTATAAAACTAAACATTTCAAATTAACTAAAACTTATCAGCAGTTAACCATTTGAGGTAAAACACAAACATTTTAAAATAAACATTTTGGCATGTACACCGTTTTCACAAATCAACTTGAACTCACCTTGCTAGATTTAGGCTAAATCTAGATTTTACCCCAACTTGAGCTCATTTGAAGAAACTTGAATCCTCCAAGCCAAAAGTCTCCAAAAACCTATATCCATACATTTCCAACCGTAAATAACCACATTCAACCATATAGAAACATTTCCCAAACATTACACATCAAAATCTCCCTTTTGGTCCCAACCCAAATTTCGACCTTGATTTCTCCAAAACCATCAAACCCGAAATTGATAAACCACACACTAGGATAATCATCAATGGAGCATTTATAACTTATGTTAAGGTTTAGAAATGGAAGGGATACACTTACCACTTAGGTTTTGATGAAAACCTAGAAAACCCAACAATGAGCTTGAGGTTGAAGATGAAGATGGAGATGATGAAACCTTGACCATAGCTTTCCATATTACCACTTGATGGTGTTTCATCTCCAATAAAACGCCAGGATTTGAGCCAAAATAGGCTAGGGTTTGAAGGGGGAAGAAGGAAAATCGTTTGGGAGAGAGTGGAAGAAGTTTGGGTGAGAAGAAATGAGGAAAATGGCTGAAATTCGCAACTTAACAGCAGCCTGCCCTTTTTGGGCGACATTGCTATGCGACAATGCCCGGGGCATTGTCGCTGGTTCTCTCAGCTTGCTTCTCGATTACTGTTTTGGCCGTAATTTCTTCGTTATAGCTCCGTTTTCGCTCCGGAAAGGACCGTTGGACTCGTAATTGAATCCTTCATCTATCAAGACTATAAAATCCAAGATTCAAGTCCAAAATCAAATATCTTATTTTTCCTTAATATATCGGTTTATGCATTAACTTGAAATGATACATTTCGAAAATCGGGGTGTTACAAACCTCTGCCATCACAATAACCAAAAGATTTTAAGTTGGTTTATACAAAATAGCAACAAATAGGTAAATCATAAACTTAGCTCCATGAATAAGAAAAAGTGGAAAATAAGATAACAAAATGACTCAATTGTTGGGATAAAAAGAAATTGAAATCCTAAAAGATAGAGAAAATATGCAATATGTATTGAATTCTCAATACATATCAGTCTCGGTTGAAAATGTGCAACCAATCGGTGGTCCAAGGATCCAACCGAAGCTTGGTAAACAGATCATGAAAAAGTCCAATCCATCTCAAGAAGGTCCCAAATTCCAAATTGGACGACCCAAAAATGCACAAAACAAGGGACCTCTCATACATAGTTCAGTTGATACATTCAAAATTCACACACCACAAACACAATCAAACTCTCATTCCACTTGTACAACCGCAAGACCAAAATCAAAAAAAGTTGCACCACAATTTCAAGGGACGACTACTAGACCTATGGACCAAGACACCAAAAAAACCCTTGACGCATAAAGTGGACTTTGATATTCATTTAGACACATCCTCTTTGGTTGGAAAAACTCATTCTCCAAAGAGGGTTCACAAACGTCCAAAAGTTGAACAAATTGATCATTCCAAGTCTTTTATTGGTCAGAGAGCGATTCCTCTTCACAACCACTGAAACCTTTGGATGATGTTTGGCAATCTACTACTATGGTAAGTCTTCCACCATCTTCTACGATTGTATCTCACGACTTTTATTTCGGTAACGATTGGGATTTTCTTACTTCTTTCGATAATAATCTTGATTATACTAACAATGCGCATGAGATGTTTGGTTTGGATTTAACTGATTTTATTTCACATGAAGGTTCCACGATAGGTTTGTTGGAATGGCCTCACACTCTCTCCCTACAAATAATGATTCCTTGTGAGGATGCCATGAACACCATCTCTATCACCACCACACCTCCACAATCTACAACCCCCATTTCCGAACTCACATCAATTCCCGACCTACCCGAAGCCATCTCCATTCTACCAAACAATATCCCCGAAATGTTCATTCCAAACCCCACTTTTTCATCCCCCACATACACCTCACTAATTGTCTCTCACATACCGACCTTAATTTTCAACCTACATCACCCCCTGGATCTATAAAAAATGGCATCCTCCTTGTTACCTTTGCATACATATGATCATTACAGGGAAGATGGTGACTCAAACCATAGCCTATCCAATTCCGATTGCAACCTCATGGAAAGTTGAAAGAGAAAGAAAGCCCAAGAAAATGACGATGCCGATTGGAAACCAAATAAAGAGGCAAAGGAGCATCGCATGCGGTACATGAGTTCAACAAAAAGCACGCAAAAGAGAACAAAGACAACCGCAAGTAAGGCAAAAAGGACTCGCCGCTAAAAGAATAAAAAGCCTACCCATCCACGATACGGAAAGTTGAATTACATATTTGCTAGAGCGGATAGAGGATTTGACAAAATTTGTGTAGATACGTATGAGTTTCTTGGCCAAGTCATCCACCAAATAATGTGGGAGCATTTCACTGCCATCCCCTCACCTTACTTCTTACAATGGGTGAGGGACTTTTATAATGTCGTTGTCATTTCTACTGGTACCACAACTGTGGTACGAGGTATCACGATTACTTACGATCCCATATCAATCAATGAATTTTTGGACTAACGACTCCCGATGTGTGCGAATATCAAGCTTTACTAAAAAATCACACAAAGGAAGATCTTGCACATGTTTTGCAGGTTTGTGCAAAAGAGGGGCACGGATGGATGTGCACAACAAAGGCCAACTAACACACTTTTCAGGCACGCTTTCTCGAAAAGAAAGCAAGAATTTGGTTGCATTTCATTCGTTACTCACTTAATCCTACATCTAATGATTTCAGTATTTCTTTAGACAGGATGATCTTGCTCTTTTGCATCTTGACCGACAAATGCATAAATGTGGGGGACATCATTTGCAAGTCAATTATTGGGTGCGCCAGAAAACCAACAGGGAAGATGTATTTCCCGACCTTGGTACAAGGCTTGCTAAAGAAGGCACACTGTCCCATCCTAGCAGATGACAATCTCATCCGGGACCAGGTTGTAATCTCATGCCAAACTGTTGAACGAATAAAGAACAAAACACCAGAGGAAGATACACCATCATCCACCGAAGAGTTAATGAATGTCATCCAAGGCTTACAGGAGGTGAACTTTAAGGAATGGTTTTGGAAGGACAAGCACAGGTTCTTGCCATCGGGCGTCACTTGGGAGCATCGATACCTACTCCTCGGGAGTAGGCAGGTTTATTCCTTTTCTCCGTCTTAATAGATTTTTATTTTTATTTTTTTTTGTTTTTAGTCTTATTTTTATTTTTTTTTAATTTTTTGCGTCTTATTGGTTAAACTTGGTTGTAGTTTTTGTTGAACTTGTCTTATCGTACATACTTACTGATTTAATGCATGCCTACATTTTCTTGAGGGATAGCCCAAATAATCCACTCACTACACACATTTCTCATTTTGCATTTGGTTTTTAGAACTAGTCTAATATCTTGTTGGGTCCTCTTTTGGCATTTACATTGCAAATTTTAGTTTAGGAAATAGTTGAAAAACCCCTTCTTACCTCTCACACACTTCCTTTCTTCCCTTCTCATGCCATTCATATTCCAACAATGAGGACATTGTTCATTTTAAGTTGTGGGAGAGAGCTTGTACAAAACGAAAGGTATTCAAAAAAAATAGTAGAGCATAAAATGCATGCTATTCAAAAAAAAATAAGTAAATAAAAGAAGGTAGTGATATTAGCCGCATACAAATACCCATGTGCAATTAAGACTAGATGTGTAATGTATTTGTCTAACCAATTAAGATACATGACTAGCTTATGGTAAACATTTTTGCAATTGTTGATAATGTGTGTCTAGTGGTTTATACAAGGCTATCTATTGCATAGAAAGGTATGCATGCATGACAAATCCATGGTACGACAAGTTCTAATTTCATATTTGAGTCATTTTTAGTTGTCTTTTGTGTTGCTTAGGGATAAACAACGATTCTAGTTTGGGGTTGTGATATGCGGCAACTTAATTGACGCATTACACCTTTTTAGTTTCTTTTTCGTTAATTTAATTTGTCAAAAGTCATTAGATTGAGTCTTTTTTATGTATATTTTCGATTTTCGCGTTTTTGGAATTTAGGTAAACCAATAGCCAAATGCACTTGTATTTTGATGCTAATTTGTGGCTAATTTTTTGGTTTTTAGTGTTGATTGGAAAGAACATGTTGTGTTGCCATAGGATGAAATTGAAGAAATGACTTATGCTTTGGAATGAAGACAAAGCTTAATGGAGTTGTTGATATCTTTTGAAGAATTTTTGTGCTAAAATTTTGGAGCTTTTGGACCTTTGGACAAAGATTTTTTGGAAGATTTTTTTGTCTCCTCCAAGGCTCTATAAATAGGAGGGTGTATTGCTTGTTTTTAAAAAGCATCCAATGTCATCCAAACTCATTTGTTTCATTTTCATTTATGGCCAATTCGGGCCTATTTGTTTAAATGCCATTGGTATATTGTTACATACCCACATCAAACCTGTGTTGATCACTCTTATCACAATCGCACCGCCGATTGGGGCCGTTTTGTTTGAGCCCGTGGCATTAGTCACCGCTCACATCACACCCAACTCAATGCGGATATTGCGTTTTGTTTGATAGCTTGGTTATCAACACCACTACCCCCTATTCCACACTTGATCATTCGTCCAAAACAAAGACTTAACCAAATGAAACCTCCCCATTCGTCCACTCCTCCCACTAATCCATCAAAGCAATCATCAAAATCCATTCGCCCTATTCAAAGGCCGAAACCATCAAACCAACCTTCAATATTTCGCCTGAGTCTCCCAAAAGGAGATATTGTGCCACCACCGGTATACGACCCTAATGTGTCACAATCAATCGAATGGGAAGTGGCGGGAATGGGTGGTGTACCTCTTCCGATATCAATAGGGATGGAACATGATAAAGGCCAAAGAATCAACAAAGGCATTACCGGGCAATCTTCAAAGAAACAATCAACACCTTCTATGCCTACATCTCGATGACCAAAAACACTTGTAGGAGGTGTTACCACATCAAAGGATCCCCCGACAGGTTCACGCCCCATTCCTATATCAATTATTGTGCCAACAGACTCTATCTCGGTCTCGGTTGAAAATGTGCAACCAATTGGTGGTCCAAGGACCCAACCGAAGTATGGTAAACAAATCATGAAAAGGTCCAATCCATCTCAAGAAGGTCCCAAATTATTGATGCTTGATATTTTTATGCTTGACGGAATGTGTGTACTTAAGTGCACGTAAACCATGAAGTCACTTAGCTATTTAGCTAACTACTAGTATGCATCTCAGGAATCGGTGGTTCAGGTGTGGACAAAGGGAAGGGCAAGACGTAATTAGATTTACTATTGTTATGTTCTTTAATGCTTTGCTAGTGATCAAACTTATTTATTATGTATTTGGAGTGTTATGTAACATAGTCCGGTATGGGATGGGTTAATTTTGGAGACTTGTATTTACTTTAAGTTAAGAGTTCCGCTATGATTGTGATTTGGTTATATCTTGTTGTCATATTCGACGACATAAGGTAATATTTGGGTTGAAAGATGTGACATTACCCAAGGGTGGATTTGGGGGTGTTACAGATTGGTATCAGAGTTGTAATTTAAGAGAATTAGGTTAAGTAATTAGCCTAAGCTTAAACTGGATGTTGTTTGGAGAGGAGGGGATAAAGATTTCGTTAGGTAGGAGTTGGTGTATATGATTGTTTATGTCCTAGCATTATCTTGCTTTATATTAAGTTTGATCCCACTATGATACCTGACCCAATGTCCTTCTATGATTTTGTAGGAGCATGCCTAGAGGCGGTAGGGTTGCAGCTTGAGCTCGAGGAGGTCGTGCGAGAGGTGGCGCAGCGGCGGTAGGGCTAGGTGTGAGGGGTGGATCCGGTGACCACCATCGCAGCAGCTCTAGTAGGAGCGGTCCTAGCAGAAGTGGCCCCATTAGGAGTCGATGCAGTGTGAGCCGTGAAATCCTCCCTAGCATGAGGGACATTCAGGTCGTGTCGGAGTCAGAGGAGGAGCGGTCAGTCACGTCATCTGAGCACTCATAGGAGGAGTATAGCCCCAGTACACCCACCCGGGAGGAGTATCAGGAGGAGGCACTCAGACTACATGGTGATATTTCCATGCTGAGGGATGATCTATCCCGATCCCAGGAGGTGATCGCCGGAGTGAGGGACATGATGCACCACCTGCAAAGGGTGCATGCAGACCGACAGGCGAGGGTAGACGCACTGACTGATGAGAATGACGCGATTCGAGCGATGAACGGCGTACTTAGTTGGCATATTGTCGAATTAGAGTGGGAGCTGAGGCTAGCGAGTAGATCTTGGAGGACTCGTGTAGGAGACCGTACCCGATACTACCGTACTACAGCATCGGGATATTTTGGCATATTCGAGGGTACTTCTCTCGTTGGAGGTTCTTGTTCCGTCGAGGCCCGAGACTGAGATTTCTCTGGAGGTACCGTCCAGAGAGGATCTATGAGGAGGAGGTGCGAGCCATTTACTACCCGTACGACATGCATTGATAAATGGCATTATGTGAGGAGAATGTTATGTCTTAGTACTTTGTTTACATTAGGAGTTTGTATTTTTCCGTGCATGTATGGACGCCTTAGACCCAGTTATCTTATCTTGGTTGTCCTTTATATATGTTCAATAACGTTTATTAATGTACAAACTTATCAGTTATGTGAATGAAAATGTCGTTTCATTTAGTATGTGACCTTGTGTGATGATGTCTATTTAGACTATGGTTAGGAGTAAATATAGAGATTAACGGTTCCTTTTTGTATCAGTATGGTGTCTAGAGGATCAAGGAGAACTGAAATCATTGGGGAAGGTGCCAATGATGCGGTACCACCGGTTGGACGAGTTCAGGGTCGAGGTCGAGGTCGCGGTGATGGTCATAACGCCAGTTCTAGTGCCACCCCATCTATATATGCTAGTACAGCCACAGGGAGAGGTCGAGGATGCGGGAGGGCACAACGAGGGGGAGGCAGAAACCCTATGACCGAGAAGATACCCTACCTGGTATGATAGAGGCAGCGTTAGAGGCCAGACTAAAGAAACAGGCAGAAGAAGAGAGGACTGAACCAATAAATACTGAGATAGGAGACTAGAAAGATACTAAAGCAAGCAACCAGGATAATACTAAGGTGAGTGTGAATGAAGAGGATAAGATAGTAGTTTCAACCACAAAGGAGAAGGGATGGAACTTTAAGGACTTCAGTAACACACGTTCGAAAGAGTTTAAGGGTATCGAGGGGGCAGTAGCTCTAACGAACTGGATAAAGAAAATGCAGAGCTGCTTCAAGATCTGCAAGTGTTTTGAGGATCAGAAGTTGACATATGCGGCTACTACCCTGGTTGATTCGACACTTGACTGATGGGATACCGAGTGCGACATTAGAGGAGAGGGCAAAATTGCTTCTATGTCTTGGGAGCAAATTTAGAAACTAATGATGGAGAAGTACTGCACCTAGTCAGAGGTGAAGAAACTGGAGTCAGAATTCTTGAGGATGAAGAAAGGGTCATATTTAGTTCATGAATATGTCAAATTCTTGGAGAAGGCAAGGTTTGCAAGTTATCAGGTGGCGACGGAGTAGAGAAAGATAGATCATTTTAAGGACGGTCTTCGAATAGAAATCAAGCGATATGTTGACATGAACGCCCCAAATACATTCGTTCAAGTTATGGAGATGGTGACAATGGCAGAGGAGAATAATGTTAAGGCAACAGGTGAAATGAAGGATAATAAAAGAAAGTGGGAAGGCCCAAGAAGGATAGTTAAGAAGGCGAAGGTGAGTTCATCTGTGGTGAAGATAAAAGGAAGAGAGATCGTTGTTCCTCATCGTAGTAAATGTGGGCAAAGGCATAGGGGTGAGTGTCGGGCTGGGAGTATCTCTTGCTATAGGTGTGAAAAACCAGGACATACGGTGCGTGAATGAAAGGAAGGCTTGTTATGAGTGTGGCGCGGAAGGACATCTACGGTATGAGTGCCCTATGATCTAGAAATGAGCACTAAATAATGTGAAAACATCGGTGGAAGGTGCGGGAAGGAGTTTTGACAAGAGGAAGGAGGTGCCCAAGGGACATGGCCGAGTGTATAACATGACATTGGAGGAGGCCAGGGAGATCCCTGACGTCGTATCAGTTATATTCCCTACTAACAATGTCTATGCTCATGTATTATTCGATTCGGGTGAAAATGGTAGCTTTGTGTCTACTGCTTTCCACCAGTACTTGAACAAAGATGCCTGTAGATTAGAGAAAAGTTACACTGTAGAAATGGCTGACGGTGGTCAAGTTAAGGTAGAAGAATTAATTGATGGTTGCACGATGTGTATAGATGGTAAGGAGTTTCCTATTAGACTAATGCCAATGTGTTTAGGAGTTTTGATGTGGCCTTAGGCATAGATTGGTTATCTAACAACCATGCTCAAATTGTATGCAATAAGAAGTTGATCAATTTTCAGACCCTAGAGGGAGAGACGGTTCATGTCTACGGGGATCGAAAGAATGACGAAACTAAAGTGATCACGGCCTTGAAGGCGAGAAAGTGTCTTCAAAAGGGGTGCATAGCTTACTTAGCTTATGCTATAAACACCAAGCTAGAGGAGAAGGCGGTAACAAGTGTACCAATAGTAAGGGAATACCCAGAAGTGTTCCTGGAGGAAATGCCAGGGATACCACCGGAACGTCAGGTGAAATTCAGAATTGACTTGGTGTTAGGCACAAAACCAATCGCAAAGACACCATATCGGTTGGCTCCAACGGAAATGCAAGAATTGATGAAGCAACTCCAAGAGCTATTGGATAAGGGGTTCACACGACCGATTTAGTCACCTTGGGGAACACCGATAGTGTTCGTCAAGAAGAAAAACGATACGATGAGGATGTGCATCGATTACCGGGAGCTAAATAAAATCACGATCAAGAATAGGCACCCATTACCAAGGATCGATGACTTATTTGATTAGCTTCAGGGAGCCAATTATTTCTCAAAGAATGACTTGAGATCTGGTTACCACCAGCTGAAGGTTCGAGAGGAGGATATACCAAAAACGGCTTTCAAAACTCGTTATGGGCACTACGAGTTTCTGTTAATGCCTTTCAGGTTGACGAATGCACCGGCTGCATTCATGGATCTGATGAAAAGGGTTTTTGGACCCTACCTAGATAATTTTGTCATAGTATTCATTGAAGACATCCTATTCGAGGAGTAAGGAAGAGCATGTAAAACATTTGAGAGAGATTCTCAAGCTGTTGGCTAAGAAGAGGTTGTATGTCAAATTCTCGAAATGTGAATTTTGGCTACGAGAGGTGCAATTTATTGGTCATGTAGTTAAAGTAGAGGGGATCAAGGTAGATCCAACCAAGATTGAGGCAGTAATGGATTGGGAGTCACCTAAGTCAGCGCCAGAAATCCGAAGTTTTCTGGGCTTGGCAGGCTATTACAGAAGATTCATCCAGGATTTCTCAAAGATGGCGACGCCTTTGACGACCTTAACTAGAAAGGCAGTTAAGTTTTCTGGACTTGGCAGGCTATTACAGAAGATTCATCCAGGATTTCTCAAAGATGACGACGCCCTTGACGACCTTAACTAGAAAGGCAGTTAAGTTTTCTGGGCTTGGCAGGCTATTACAGAAGAGGCGTTCTAAACGCTTAAGAAGAGGTTGAGCAGTGTACCCGTACTGTCCCTACCAGAGGGAACGGAAGAATTCATTGTGTACAGTGATGCTTCAAAAATGGGACTATGGTACATATTGATGCAAAGAGGCAATATTATTGCCTATGCTTCATGCCAACTGAAGGAGCATAAGAAGAAGTATCCAACACACGACATGGAGTTAGCGACAGTGGTTTTTGCACTGAAAATTTGGAGGCACTACCTGTATGGCCGAAATGCCTGATTTACACAGATCATAAGAGTTTGAAGTATCTCTTCAATCACAAGGAGCTAAATATGAGGCAGATAAGGTGGATGGAACTATTAAAAGATTACGATTGTGAGATTCATTACCACCCGGGTAAGACGAATGTTGGTCCCGAAGGTGCTTAACAAGTTTGTAGAAGGGGGGGGGGGTGAATACAAACATAAAATTTAAAGTTTAATAAATTCTTTATTGATAAATCAAACACAATTTACATGTCTGTTGCGGAATAAGATTAAGTAAAACTAAATCTAAACAAACTTAAGAAAACACTAAGATGGTTGCACAAGAATATAGAGAATGGGAGATTAGAGAGTATAGAAAACAAGGGTTTCTATATTTTAGAAAGATGAAGGCTAGAGGATCATGCATTCTCCAGATGGAGAGGTAATCTTTCTATTTATACCCTATGCATTAAATGCATGGCATAGCACTTTACACGTATCCTTCATTGATTGGTAGAGAGTGTCTGACTTTGGGAGACATGCTTTCAGCCGTATCATGAACAGTGTAGTTGACAGAGTTGTTGTACGAATTGTGGCAGAGGTATGTACGTTCTGACACATCGTACTGGGTGTGCAAGGAAATACAAAAGAGACTTGAGGCATAAGCTAAGTGATCATCGATCACTGAATATCTCTTCCTTCAAAGATACAAAGAAGTTCAGCTATCGCTGAAGCTTTTCCTCAGGTTTCTTCGCATATGAGTAGAGTCGTATTCGCTTCACTGATATCCGCATCAGGTCACTAGTAGACTTGTCTTTGTTCAACAGCTTCGTCTTCGATTCAGCTATGAACATCTGTTGACGCGAAACTTGTCTTCAGGGATTACGTTTAACTGTTTACATCAGAAATCATCAGCGATAACTGAACAAACTCAGTCTGATCGCTGATAGTGAAACACTAATACATATGAATGTTTACAAGAAAGATCATAAGTGATAACTGAACATACTCAGTCTGATCACTGATAGTGAAACACTAATACATATTAATAAACGTAATTTTTCACTAAGTATAGAAGAGGGTCGTTATCAAAACACTGAGAGAGTCTGGATCAACAATCTCCCTCTATTTGATAATTACAAAGTAAGTGAAGAAAATTACTTTATAGTTCAAAATGAGGAATAATCAAGACTCATAACATACATGTCCCAATTACTATTTTGAGGGATCTTTTACAGTACTGATAGGGTTAAGTACTTCACTGAAATTTTCATTAATTCAAGGAAAGAATTACAAGATATGAAAATATAAAGTACAAGTGAAGAACTAACTACTGTAAGTCTAACTAATAGATTACAAGAATTAAGAGACTAATCTATCAACTATCTAGAGAAGACTTTGGAGGATTGATAATATAGTCAGGTATTTCTTCTCCTCTTTGCCTTCGATCTGAAGATTATTGACTAATGATTGACTTGATCGATTCAACTAAAGGAGATAAGTCTGTTGGGAACTGAAGAATTCATCAAGTGTGGTTAATGCTGCTGGTTCAATGTTAATACTGCTAGAAGACATAAAGGTTAATACTGCTGAGTGTTACTACTGCTAGTGTTAATTAATACTGCTAGTCAAAGTTAGTACTGCTTGAACAAAGTTAGTACTGCTTAGCTAGTTAGTACTGCTAGTAGTTAGTACTGCTTAGTAGTTAATGCTGCTAGAAGGAAGTTAATGCTGCTGAAGATTAATACTGCTTATATGATGAAGATTCGTATGAAAGGATATACATGGAAGCTTAGAGATATACATGGAAGATATACTGAAGATATTTTATTTATTGTAATTATCTTTGTATTCAGTATATATTGTATAGTTTAGAATAATGAAGTGATTTTAATTTTCATTCTAGAGAGAAAATCAACCTCAAGGCATAGATCCTAATTCTAGAGAAGTAGAATTCGTATTGGTGAGCCTGTTCATCAATATTGAGGTTGAGTGAGTAATCTTGTAACTTCAAAGCATTAAATACAAGTTTACAGTTTGTTCTTCATATTTTCTGTATTGATTTACTGTTTGATTGAATGTCAAAGTGTTATTCCGCAAACTTCTTTGATATTGTTTCTGAGAATTAATTCTTGTTAAGAATTCGATCCTGACAAGTGGTATCAGAGCCAAACTCTCTCAAAAACAGTTATTCATCATGGAAAATCTTACAGAATCAAGCAGTACTTTGGTCTCAAAAGTTCCAATGCTCTGATCCAATGAATTTGACATGTGGAAGATCAGAATCAAGCAATATATTCTCCTCACAGATTACTCTATGTGGGACATCATTGAGAATGGCCCATCTGATGCAGGAAAGATTGGTGAAGATGGCAAAAGAACCCCTCCAAAGACAGATGCAGACAGGAAGACAAGGCAGATAGAGATGAAAGCCTTGAGCACACTGCTCTTGGCCATTCCAAATGAGTATCAACACCAATTCTGCAATTGTACTGATGCACAGATGCTCTGGAATTCTCTAGAGAAGAGATTCTCAGGTACCAAAAGTACCAAGAGAAATCAAAAGGCAATCTTAAAGCAACAGTATGAAAACTTCATCTCAACTAAGAATGAGTCCATGACTCAAACTTTTGACAGGTTTAATAAACTAATTGGTGAACTAGCTACTATGGGAGTACAAATTGATCAAGATGATGTGAACAGAAAGTTCCTAAGGTCCCTTGGAGATGAATGGACCATGTACATTGTGTCATTCAGACAGAATGATCAGTTGGAAGAAAAAGAACTTGATGATCTGTACAATGATCTTAGAGTATTTGAAGCTGAGGTGGAGGCAAAGAAGAAGCCTTCTGGATATATTCATAATGCTGCACTCTTATCAGCATCAATTGATTCTACTGCTAACCCTGAATCAGTTAATGCTGCTAATGGAACAAATCAAGATAAAGGCACTGATTTTGTGTTTGAAGCTTTTCTTTCCAATCATGGATCTTCCTCTTTGATTAATGATGACTTAGAACAACTTCATCCAGATGATCTGGAAGAGATGGATATTAAATGGCAGATGGCCATGCTCTCCATGAGGGTTAAGAAGTTTATAAAAAGGACTGGGAGAAACAACTTCTCCCAAAGAAGAGAAGATGGAGCAGGGTTTGATAAATCAAAGGTGGAATGCTACAAATGCCATCTGAAGGGACATTTTGCTAGAGAATGCAGAAGTGGAGTGTCTCACAACAATCACCAACAAACTCAATCTGGAAGCTTCAATAACAACAGAAACTCTGCTCAAGCCCTTGTCTCTCAACAAGGAATGGGGTTTGATTGGAGTGATCAAGCAGAAGAAGCTATTCAGAATCAAGCTCTTATGGCTAAAGTATCTGATCTCCCATCTGAGGTAAGTTCTAATCTCTGTTCTAAAACTTGCATAGACACTATTAAAAGGTACAGGGATCACAATCAGAAGATGAGTGATGACCTTAAGAGATTAGAAAAAGATATCAAAGACTATGTAAGGATTGTAGAGAGATTTGAAGATCAGATCAAAGGTTTTCAAGCCAATGAACTCCAACACTCATATGACACCAATTACTGGCAGTGGGAGAAAAAGGATTTAGAACTTAAACTGACCAAATCTAAACAGGAGAGTGAAAAACTGAAAGAGGAGTTAACCAAGGTTAAGCTTGATGTAGAAAAGTTTTCCAATGCTTCTAAAGCAATGGACTCCTTACTGCAAAATCAGATTCATGATAAGTTGAGAAGAGGAATTGGGTATAATGCCACACCTCCACCATATAACAACAATTACATTCCTCCTACTTCAGACCTGTTAGACACCAAAGATAGGAAGGACTTGCCTGAGGGAGCCACTGAAATAGATCCCTTAGATGAGGTAGTTGTTGAGGATAAGACTGAGAAAGAGATTGGCAAGAGTAAGGAGAACAAGGTGAGTGGTGAGATTTCTATAGAAAACAACATTATCACCAATGAGGATTGTGGAAGGACTTGGATTAAATCCAAGGACATAGAGAAGACAGAGGGAAAGTCTGGTAAGGTCCATTACAAACAGACCACAGTTGTGAATCCAGGTCCTTGCAAACAATGTGCATGTAAGAAAAATGAGCACCAAAAACAGGACAAAAAGAGGGGAAATCAAAGAAACTGGAATAATCAGTGGGCACAAAAACAAGGGGTTGATCTGAGTAAAATCAATAGACCAAAACCTTGTTTTATCTGTGGCAAATTGAATCATCTGGCAAAATTCTGTTATTTCAATCCTATAAAACAAAGGATGAATTTCCAAAGATCCATGCAAAAACCCTTTGGTTATAAGAAAATTGAAAAGAACCATGTGGCTAAGAAAACTGTTAAAACTAAAAGCCACATGAAGAAAAAGTCTGTTAAAGAAAGTGTCAATATGTGGATTCCTAAAAGCACTAAAACTGTTAGTACTGCTACCACAAATAGTGTTGCTAACAATGATAGTGCTGCTAGAAGGAATACTACTGCTAACAATGTTAATGTTGCTAACAAGGTTAGTACTGCTAAACCTGTTAGTACTGCTAACTATGTTAGTACTTCTAAGGTTAGTACTGCTTCTAGTGTTGGTTCTACTAAGCCAATAATATTGACAAAGTACTCTAATAAAGAGTGTTCTGAGTTTAAAAACCTCATTAAAAAGGAATGTAAATACTTTGATGAGAAAGGGAGACCCAAGATCACTTTGGCTTGGGTCCCCAATCATACTAATTGATTTGTTTAATGTGCAGGGCAACCAACAGCTCAAGGGAAAGAGCATTTGGCATGTTGATAGTGGTTGCTCTAGGCACATGACAGGCAACATGTCATGCCTTCAGGATTTCAAGCATATTAATGGAGGACATGTTGCATTTGGAGACAATCTTACTGGTGGTAAGATAAGTGGAAAAGGTAATGTCACCAAAGGTAAGATGACATTTGAGGATGTCTACTATGTTGATCAATTAAAGTACAACCTGTTAAGTGTATCACAGGTTTGTGACAAACAACATAGTATATTATTTACTAATACTGAGTGTATGATTCTTGCTCCAGGGTTCAAGGTAGTTGATGAAAGCATGATACTACTGAGAACTCCAAGAAAGGACAATGTTTACTGTCTTGATTTGGACAATGTTGATAGTGATTCATCTCTAAATTGTCTTGTTTCAAAAGCTTCTATAGATGAATCCTCCCTTTGGCACAGAAGGATGTGTCACATGAATTTCAAGACTATGAACAATCTTGTTAAAAATAACCTTGTAAGAGGTTTACCTTCAAAAGTCTTTTCATGTGATGATCATTGTGTTGCTTGTCTTAAAGGCAAACAACACAAAACTTCTCATAAGACCAAAGAGTTAAATTATGTTTCTTCTTGTCTCCAGTTATTGCATATGGATCTGTTTGGTCCTACAAATGTTATGAGTATAGGCAAGAAATCTTACTGCTTGGTTATTGTTGATGATTACTCCAGATTTACTTGGGTATATTTTCTAAGGACTAAGGATGAGACAAGTGGTCTTATCAAATCCTTTATTCTAAAAATTGAAAACCAAACTAATCAAAGAGTAAAAGTCATTAGATCAGATAATGGAACTGAGTTTAAAAATCATGATCTAAACACCTTTTGTGAAGAAAAAGGTATTGAGAGGCAATTTAGTGCTCCTAGGACTCCTCAACAGAATGGTGTTGCTGAAAGGAGAAATAGAACACTAATAGAGGCTGCTAGATCTCTGTTGGCTGATTCAAAATTGCCAATTACCTTCTGGGCTGAAGCAGTTAATACTGCTTGTTATGTCCAAAACAGAGTTCTAGTGGTCAAGCAAAAGAACAAGACCCCATATGAGCTTTTAAATCAAAGAAAACCTTTTATTGGTTTCTTCAAACCTTTTGGGTGTCCTTGTACAATTCTAAATACCAAATCTCACTTAGGTAAGTTTGATAGCAAAGCAGATGATGGATTTCTTGTTGGATATTCATCTCAGAGTAAGGCCTACAGAGTTTTTAACTCTTCTTCTAGAATAATTGAAGAAAGTGACAATGTCAAATGCAATGAGAACACACCAAATCCTGTTGGGTCTGGACCTCAGTGGCTATTTGACATTGATTCATTAACTAACTCTTTTGGTTTTAGTAATGAGTATACAGGAACAGGTAGTGGAGAATCAGAGATCACACAAGTTCAAGAAAGTATATCTAAATCTGTGATTTTTCCCATACCCATAGTAAATTCAGTTGAAGACTGTGAAAAGGAATCATTTTCTGAATCAAGTCAGAGTGAAGAAGACACTAGAGATGAGGAGACTCAAGAAAACAATGAAGTAGCATCTGAAAATACTTCAGTTGAGTTGCATGAATCTAATCTTGAGGCTGGATTAAATGAAGAACCTAGTCACAACACCAGAGTTCAGAAGAATCATCCTCCACAGTTGATAATAGGAGATATCTCTTCTCCTATGATGACTAGACATCAAAGCAGACTTCAGGAAATTCAAGATCAACAGCATACAGTGCTTTCTTATTTTCTATCACAGCTTGAGCCTAAAAAGGCTCATGATGCTATGAAAGAATCCAGCTGGATAGAAGCAATGCAAGAGGAACTGTTACAGTTCAAGCTACAAGATGTGTGGGATCTAGTAGACCTTCCTAAAGGTCACAGAGCAATTGGCACAAAATGGATCTTCAGAAACAAGAGAGATGAAAGAGGTATTGTTATAAGAAACAAAGCAAGGCTGGTAGCTCAAGGCTACACTCAAGAAGAGGGTATAGATTATGAAGAAGTTTTTGCACCTGTAGCTAGGATAGAAGCAATCAGACTATTCCTAGCCTATGCTTCTTACATGAACTTCAAAGTCTATCAAATGGATGTAAAAAGTGCTTTTCTCTATGGCTCAATTGAAGAAGAAGTATATGTCTGTCAACCACCAGGGTTTGAAAACCCAAGCTATCCAGACAGGGTATACAAATTAAAGAAAGCACTTTATGGACTACATCAAGCTCCAAGAGCATGGTATGACACTCTGTCATCCTATCTCTTGGAAAATGACTTTGAAAGAGGAGTCATTGATAAGACTCTTTTTATCAAAAGAAAGAAGAAAGATATCTTGCTGGTCCAAATCTATGTTGATGACATTATTTTTGGTTCTACAAGAAACAACATGTGCAAGGAGTTTGAGGATTTAATGCATCAAAGGTTCAAAATGAGTTCCATGGGGGAACTTACTTTCTTCCTTGGCCTCCAAGTTCAACAGAAGTCAGATGGTATTTTCATCTGTCAATCCAAGTATGTGCAGGATATTCTAACCAAGTTTGGTTTCTCAGAATCAAAACCTGCCAGCACACCTATGGAAACACACAAGCAGATCACAGCAGATCTTGAGGGGGAGGATATGGATGTGCATCATTATAGATCCATGATTGGCTCTCTCATGTATCTCACAGCTTCAAGGCCAGATATAATGTTTCCAGTCTGTGTATGTGCAAGATTCCAAGTTAGGCCAAAGCAATCTCACTTTCAAGCTGTTAAGAGGATATTCAGATATCTCAAAGGGCAACCCAGATTGGGACTTTGGTATCCTCATGACTCACCTTTTGACCTAATAGCATACTCAGACAGTGATCTAGGTGGGGCAAACTTGGACAGAAAATCTACTTCTGGAGGATGTCAGTTTTTGGGTGCAAGACTAGTCTCATGGCAGTGCAAGAAACAAACCACAGTATCCACATCTACAACAGAGGCAGAGTACATAGCAACTGCAAGTTGCTGTTCTCAAGTCCTATGGATTCAGAATCAAATGTTGGATTATGGGGTAACCTTTCTACACACTCCAATTTTTATTGACAACAGCAGTGCTATTAGCATTGTGAATAATCCAGTCAAGCACTCAAAAACAAAGCACATTGAAATCAGGTATCACTTTATCAGAGATTGTAATGAAAAGAAACTTATTCAAGTTGTCAAAGTTCACACTGACAATCAGTTTGCTGATCTATTCACTAAAGCATTTGATGTGGGTAGATTCACTTTCTTGGTAACAAGTGTGGGAATGATCAACTCTGAATAATCCTCTTCTCAAAAAGTGGTTTTATACCTGTATATTATTCTTGGAGTTACTAATCTTCTTTTTCAGGATATGCATAGCAGTACTCAGTGATTAGCAAGTTTAAAAGGAGTAAGTAGTTAATACTGCTAGTAGTTAATACTGTTTTCAGTTAATACTGCTAGTAGTTAATACTGCCTTCAGTTAATACTGCTAGTAGTTAATACTGCTTTCAGTTAATACTGCTAGTAGTTAATACTGCTTTCAGTTAATACTGCTAGTAGTTAATACTGCTTTCAGTTAATACTGCTAGCAGTTAATACTGCTAGTAGTTAATACTGCTAGTTAGTTAATACTGCTCGCAGTTACTACTGCTAGCAGTTAATACTGCAAGTAGTTAATACTGCTAGTTAGTTAATACTGCTCGCAGTTACTACTGCTAGTAGTTAATACTGCTAGTTAGTTAATACTGCTCGCAGTTAATACTGCTAGTAGTTAATACTGCTAGTTAGTTACTACTGCTCGCAGTTAATACTGCTAGTAGTTAATACTGCTATAGGTTATTACTGCTTCTATTCCGAATACTATAAATACTCTTTGCCCGCCTAAAAGCTTATAACGACTCTTTGCATACTATTCACCTGCGCTCTAAACCCTTTCTCTCTCAAAGTTCAAAGTTTTCAGGCAAGAATCTTCAAGGTCAATGGCATCAATGGCGTTCATTGACGAGCACAATGAAATCGCAATGCTCCAAAAGCCAAAACAAGCAGATGGCTTTCATCAGATAGTCGACTTTCTGAAGACTAGCCACATTGCCCATGCTCTCACTATGTCTCCAACTATCTTTATAGAGCATCAGAGGCAATTCTGGGCACATGCCACCATTGTTAATGAGAATGGTGTGCGAATGATCAAGACGACAGTATGTGGCAATCCATTGACAGTTACTGAAGAGATAGTTCGCATCAGTCTACGTCTAGACGATGCCTCTGGTATAACTTCTATCCCTAATGATGAACTGTTTTCTACTCTGACAAGAATGGGGTATGGAGGCCCATTGGGTATTTTTAAGTTCTCAAAAGCTAAATTTTCACCCCAATGGCGTTTTCTTGTTCATACCTTGATGCACTGCATTTCTAAAAAGACTACTGGATGGAGTGAGTTCAGCAGTACCATTGCTTATGCTTTGGTCTGTTTGTCCACTGCCAGAAGGTACAATTTTTCACAAATGATTTTCAATGATCTTGTCTCAAACATGGGAAACAAAAAGAGCTTTTATATGTATCCCAGGTTTGTTCAAGCAGTTATCAACCATGAATTGACGGATATTCCTCATTCTGATGGAATTTATGTACCAAAACCCCCCAAAGGCAAGGTTTTCTCAAATATGAGAAGATCTGCTGGGGACTCTGAAGGAGTTGACACCCCATTGTTCTCTACAATGATGGTGGTGTCCCAACCCAATGAAGGTATGGCAGCAGGGTCAAGGCCCCCATTAGATCAATCCACTGCTAGCCAAGCCCAACCTTCCCACTCTATATCTATCCCACAGTCCCTACTAAATAAGCCCACTTCTCCAATTACCCAAACTTATCAAAGAAAACAGGTAAAGAAGGCTCCTTCCCTTCTTGTACCATCACCCACTAAGCCTTTAAGCCCTCTAAGGGAGAATTCTCCCCTAGAGAATATCCAAAGGGAAACCACAAGGGTGTCTCCCAACCCAAAGGAGGTGCTCTCTGAGGAGGAGGTAGAGCATATGGGTGATGAGGCTGCCACTACTCCTGCTAGCACAGAGGAGGAAAGTGGTAACATCAATAAGACCTCCCCCATGGCAAATTTGAATGAGCAATCATTTGAAGGTCCCTGGTGCCAAGAAACCACAGGGGTGGATAGTGCTTCTGCTAGGCAGAGGACTTCCACTACTAAAAGATCCAATGATCCTTCAATAGGGGGTAACACTCCTGGAGAAGGTGAGGACAGATATAACTATGATGAATTGATGGAGGCAATGGGCAACATCAACATGGATGTACTCAAACAGGGCAAAGATATAGAAGAGCTTAAACTCATAGTTCTGTCACAACAAGAACAAATCATCAAGTTGAAGCAAATGGTAAGGAAACTGATTCTGCAAAGGAAGAAGAAACAGTTTGTACTCAAAAAGAGGGACAAAGTTCAAGATTCTTTCAACAAGGGGGAGAAGCATGAAGGGGAAACTGTTGAAAAGAAAGCTGAAGTTGAGGGGGAGACAGAGAAAGAGATGGAAACAGAAACTAAAGAAGCAGAAACAGGGCTCTCTGTGGAAGAAATGGAGATAGCAGAGACTTTAGTAAAAGCAAAGAATGACACTCCTAAGGCTACTCAAAAGGCCAAAGGAGTGGTCATCAATGAAGAAGAACCTCAAAAGAAGAAAATGAAGGAGGATATAAAAGGAAAAGGAAAGATGATTGAACCTGAACAACCTTCAAAGAAGAGGAGTCAAATTGAAATGGATGAGGAGATGGCAAAGCAGCTTCAAGAGCAAATGGAAAAAGAGGAGCAATGTCAAACAGAAACTGATAGAGAACTTGCAAGGATAATGGCCAAGAAGTTAAATGCAGAATACCAAAAGAGTTTGAAAGAAGCAGCTCAAACAGCAACTCAGGTCAAGAAACTCCAAGTTAAGAAGATGCCAATTCAGAAACAAAAGCAGAAAAGAC
The DNA here is from genome assembly GCA_954870635.1 of Arctium minus. Classification (NCBI taxonomy): domain Eukaryota; kingdom Viridiplantae; phylum Streptophyta; class Magnoliopsida; order Asterales; family Asteraceae; genus Arctium; species Arctium minus. The sequence continues at coordinate 154,067,465 of OX941081.1, forward strand.
AACCCTCCAAGACATTTTTGGCCAATCAGGAAAGAAGAAAGATGATAAACTTCCTGAAAGGTGCAATTGGTGTTAAGGGGGAGATGTTTACCAATATGGCATACAGTCAGGTTGAGGAATTGTACAAGAAAGAAATGGCTAAACTCCAAGGGGACTCATCTCAAAGGGAAGAGGCTGAAAGAAGAATGAAGGAGAGGTATGACCTAAATATTCAACAACCATTCCCTGAGGAGACCACACCTTCAAAGGATAATACTGAAGAAATGAAGGAAAAACAAGAGAATGCTGGTATAGAAATCAAATCTGCAAAGAGGGTGAAGACAATTGCTTCCAAATCTGCAAAGAGGGCCAAGAATGGAAGAAAGAGCAGAAACTAAAGCAGAATCTTCAGTCACACCTTCAGCAGAACCTGTGCAGAACTCAGAACAGTCCAAAGAGCAATCAGATGAGCATGTGGGGCTGTATATGACTATAGTAAAACCTGTACAGGCTGTTCCAATCTCCATGAAGGCTCCAGAGATTATCTTTTGGGACATTCTAAGAGATAATGGAAAGGATTTCTTCAGACTTAAAAGAGTTGGTGGTGCATTTGAAGCATATTCAACCTGGGGGAGAGTAATCAGAGGTTGTTCAAGAGCAGACATAGAGGAAATGTACAAAGTGGGAATGAAACTCTATGAGCCTGTGTTGAAAGGTACTGAAGAAAATCTTCTCAAAGTGGCAATGGAATACTTATGTATGATGTTTGATCCAGAGAAGGTGGTGCATAGGATTAAAGATCTTCATCATGAGTATGTGTTCAAAAAGATTGATCATTGGATACTCTTTGAAAACTGTGGTGTGTACATGATTACAATTGATAAATGTTATCATGAGTACTACCTAGTTGACAAAATATATGATCATAGCAAGCAGAAACTTGAAGGGATGCTGAAAGCTAAGTTAGTATGTACTAAGGATTCAGAAATGGCCAGAATTGTGGTAAGAAGAACTATCAATCAAAGTCTGGGCCTAGATCCAAATTTGGGCAACTAAATGTAAGGTGTTGAAAGCATCTTGAAGAAGATCTGAAGAACTTGACTTCTTTTCCTAAAAGTCAAGTTAGGGGGAGATTGTTGGGAACTGAAGAATTCATCAAGTGTGGTTAATGCTGCTGGTTCAATGTTAATACTGCTAGAAGACATAAAGGTTAATACTGCTGAGTGTTACTACTGCTAGTGTTAATTAATACTGCTAGTCAAAGTTAGTACTGCTTGAACAAAGTTAGTACTGCTTAGCTAGTTAGTACTGCTAGTAGTTAGTACTGCTTAGTAGTTAATGCTGCTAGAAGGAAGTTAATGTTGCTGAAGATTAATACTGCTTATATGATGAAGATTCGTATGAAAGGATATACATGGAAGCTTAGAGATATACATGGAAGATATACTGAAGATATTTTATTTATTGTAATTATCTTTGTATTCAGTATATATTGTATAGTTTAGAATAATGAAGTGATTTTAATTTTCATTCTAGAGAGAAAATCAACCTCAAGGCATAGATCCTAATTCTAGAGAAGTAGAATTCGTATTGGTGAGCCTGTTCATCAATATTGAGGTTGAGTGAGTAATCTTGTAACTTCAAAGCATTAAATACAAGTTTACAGTTTGTTCTTCATATTTTCTGTATTGATTTACTGTTTGATTGAATGTCAAAGTGTTATTCCGCAAACTTCTTTGATATTGTTTCTGAGAATTAATTCTTGTTAAGAATTCGATCCTGACAAAGTCACACCATAAGCATAAGAGATCCTTGAGATGACTAAGAGGACGGATAGGAATTTCAGAGACTCTTTGAAATCTGAGTTGTTCCTCATTATCTTTGAAGAAGATTCCAAAAGGATTTTTCAGTACTTGCCCGGGAAGATATGGTCCACCAGGAGGCAGGGATAGATCTAGAACTGAGAGATCAGGAGGAGGACCAAACAAAGCTTCCTTTGAGAATTTGATGGAGGTGTCGTTTCTGATAAGAGCTACATTCTCATATGAGAAGGAGACATGCTTTCTTTTGAGTTGCCTTGACTTAGATGGAAGATTAGATGGCACCTTTAATACAGCAGCGACTCTGTTGATGAGAGCATCATTGATCCCTTCAACATAACCTCTGTAAGTTGACTTCGATTTCTTCAGTGCATCCTTGAACTCTAGCCATTCCATGTAGCCGAAGCTTTCAAGTTTTGAGACGAACATTGCCTTTGAGCTTCCATACTATCTGGTTATCTCCATTATTACAGAAGTTATGTCCTTCTTCTTTCTTCCAGAGATGACAACGACTGTAATCTTCATCGGTTCAGAGAGATAGTCGACTTTATGCTTGCACCATTCGACAGTGTTATCGTTGACCGCTTGTTCTTTTGAGCGCTCCTCTTCAATTTCTTTGAGTAGAGCAGCCTGGACTTCCACTGGATTCTTCTTTAGCTTCTTGTCTTTAACCTGAGAAGACTGAACCTTGAGAGCTAGAGAAGCATCTCTTTGACATTCGGCAATCATTTTCTTAGCTCTGACAGATTCTTCAATTTCAGTTTCAGTCAGGAAGTCTAGCTCTGTAGATGGATTTTGAAGAGGTATCTTCAGTCGCTGACTCTCCAGATGAGAGATCATCTCCGTTCTTCTATTAAGTTCTTCCTCTGACTAATGAGTTGGTCTGGAAGGCCTTCCTGGATAGAGCAGGGCTTCTTCTTCTTCTTCTTCTTCATCAATCTCACTGAAGGAGAGTGGGATTATTTGATCTTCAGCTGTAGAAGCTGGGATTATTTGAAGTTCATTTACCTTAAGCAGGGCAGAGAACTGTCTGGATAAGAAGTGAAAAAGGAGATAGAGTTTATTTTGGGAAGGAGAAAGATAAAGGCTTAGAAAGAGAAGGGGTGGGAAAAGTATAGTAAGATAGGGGTACAATAGAAAGACATACCTGAGAAGGATTCTCCCCCTCAGATTTTGATACTACATTCAGGTTTCCCTCGGCAGCTATACCCTTCTGCTTGCCTTGGGAAGTTGCACCTGAAGTAGGTTCACTTCTCCCCCCTGCTGTGACAACTCTTTTCGACGTTGTCACTGATGAGACGTTCGTTGTTGAGACCCAAAGAAATTGGTCCTCTTCGTCATCATCGTCATCGTCAGCTTTTTGCTCTTTTTCTTGATCTTGGAGATCAAGTTCTTCTTCATCTTCATCCTCCTCTTCCTATTCTTCTTCATCTAGAATTTGAGCGAGAGAAGGAGAGGGAGAAGTTTTGTCAGCAACCTTCTCCCCCTCAACATGAGAGGGAGGTTCTTCCGTTTGGACATCAGCAGCATCTTCCTCAATATTTTCTTCAATGCGCTCTTTCTCCCCCTCTTTGTCATTATCATAATGGGGGAGTTCAGTGATGGAAGGAGTAGCCTTTGCAGTTTCCAGGGATCGAACTTCAGCCTCCAGTCGCTCAAGACGTTCTTCAATGACGAATCTGAAGTAGTCTGATGAATGAATTCAATGGCTATGTTCAGAGATGTCCGATCATTTTCAGTGAAAGAAGGTTTTGGCGATGGAGCTGGTTCAGTCAGCTTCAGAAGCACCTGTTGAAGCATGGAGGTGCAGGAATCAACCTTGAGTGAGAGATACCGAAAGTCATCTCTTAGGGAGTTCTGCGTACCCTGAATAAGAGTGACCTGTTGTTGAGTCCTGACCAGGTCGTCCTTGATGTGGATGACGTCCTCCTGTACAGCAGTTAGCTGAGAAGATTCAGCTTTGGAGGAGGAGGCATCAGTCAATCTCTTGAGTTCTGCACCAGCGAGATTAACAGCGCCAGTGGATTCTTGAACAGAGTTTGTGAGACTCTCCACTTTCTCAGGTCCTATTGGTGAAAACTGAGGTTGCGTAGAAAGAGATGGAGGGTTAGAGACCAAAGAAATAGAAGGACGAGTAATGGGGATAGAAGAAGTGGGGATAGTAGAAATTACCTCACGTTGTTGTAGAAGAACTGAGGGAATGGGTGGCGTCACTGTGGTTGTGGCAACAATGGTAATCGCTGGCATGGTTGATGTGATGACTACTGAAGTTGTAGAGGAGAGACTCACAAAAGCATCTAAAGTAGTTTGTTGAGAAACTATCTCAAGCATTGAACCACTAGGGATTGTCTCCTTAGTCTTTTTGGCCTTCTTAGAAGGACCATGAAGACTAGTTGATGGTCTTTTAGAAGCAGTGGTAGTGGCAGGGCTAGCAGAAGAAAGAACCTCCTGTGTGGCCACTGAAGTCGAAGAATGGAGAGAGAGAGACGAGTGCGAAGAGTTGAGGGAGGCGAAGTGCCTTCCTGAGGCCATAAGCAGTAAGCATGCCTGATCCTAGTTCAGTTGAGAAGGAGATAGCAGGAACCACGTCACCCTTCTTGTTGGTGATGGTGGTTTCATCAGCGGTGAACCAGAATTGTTGTAGAAGAGTCTTTGATGGCTTGGGATCCACATTCAAGCGTAGGCCAAGCATGACTGCTTCAAGAATGCAGCAACATCCACCATGTGGGGGTATTTCGCAGCTTTAAAGTCCAACCGTGCGAGATGGTTGTTCTTTGGGAGTTCAGAGTCAGTGATCGCAAATTTCACGTTATTGGAAGCAATGAACGATGATTGTGCCATTTCTAAATATAGAAAGAATCATAATAGAAAGAAAGGTTTAGAGTCCAAAAATAAAGAAAATTTTTACCAGTTTCTATTTGGAGAAAGAAACATGGAAAAACTTAAAATATTTTATAATTAAAACAGTGTTCTTTGTTGACGAAGAAAGAACAATGAGAAAACCAAAGGTTTCAATCAATAAAATCAAAAAAATGATTTTAATGTTGAAAAATCTTGGAAAACACCCATAATGATGGAACATATATAGGATTGTAACAAAATTTTAATGAGAAAAGATGAACAAAGTAACCTGTTAATCTTGGAGGTAAAAAGATGCAAATGCTTGAAGGAGTTGTTTGCTTGAAATGCCTTGAGAGAGATTCTTGCTTGAAAAGATTTCCAGAAAGCGTAAAAAGATGGGAATGAAAAGGCATTCCTTTTATACGTAGTGAGAGAGTGAAAGAGAGAATGAGGCGGGAAAATAAATGATCATCATGACATGGACACGTTTTACGAAGTTGATTGGATAGAAGAGCAACGGGCGAACGTGTCAGAAAAAGGCATGTCGTGGATTGTCGGTTCAAATGACGTCATAGGAGAGAGAAAAACGTTTCATTTGTCCTTTTTGAAATTATCTCTGAAGAAAAGTCAGAGATAGGTTTTCTTTTTGAAGGAATCTCTGATAAAAATCAGAGATTGATTTTGTTTAAAAAAAAACGTGATTAATCATTTCAAGAACAATCAGTGATTAAAGTTTTTATTTTTGAAAAACGTCTTACAGAATGAATATTCAGTGAATGGAAGTGAGAGAACATACCTGAGATTCAGAGATTTTTTTTACAGATAAAGTGATAAAGGGGAACTTAGAATTACTGACATAATGCATGAAAGATGAAGAATCATTCTTCAAGATTCAGCATTCCAAGCTCACTGATGAGAAAGTTGAACCTTGTCTCATCAAGAGGTTTGGTGAATAAATCAGCTAGCTGATAGTCATTGGGGATAAAGTGAAGTTCAATATCACCATTCATCACATGATCTCTGATAAAATGATATCTGATCTCTATGTGTTTTGTCTTTGAATGTAGCACTGGATTGTTTGCTATAGCGATAGCACTAGTGATGTCGCAATAGATCGGAATCTTTGATAGCTGGAGGTCATAGTCTAATAGTTGATTTCTCATCCATAAGACCTGAGCACAACAACTTTCAGCGGCCACATATTTAACTTCAGCTGTGGAAGTGGACACTGAATTTTGCTTTTTGCTTGTCCAGCTTACCATGTTTCCTCCTAGGAGTTGACATCCACCGGTGGTACTTTTTCTATCGAGTTTACAACCTACAAAATCACTATCGGAATATCCAGTTAGATCGAACCCTGAGTCTTTGGGATACCAAAGACCGAGGTTAGGAGTCCCTTTCAGATATCTGAAAATTTGCTTAACAGTGATCAGATGGGATTCCTTGGGTTCAGATTGATAGCGTGCACATAAACAGGTAGAGTACATGATGTCAGGTCGGCTCGATGTAAGATACAGTAGGGAGCCTATCATTCCTCTATAGGCAGTGACATTTACGGATTTTCCAGATGGATCATTGTTTAATGTTAGAGGAGGTGCCATAAGAGTTTTCATCGCTGAAGTTTGATTTAGATCAAACTTCTTTAGCATATCTTTAACATACTTACCTTGGCTGATAAAAGTACCTTTTTCAGATTGTTTAATCTGAAGACCAAGAAAGTAAGTTAGCTCACCCATCATACTCATTTTGTATTCTTTCTTCATTCTTTCAGCGAAGCGAGTACATAGAGATGGGTTAGTAGAACCAAATATTATTTCATCGACATATATATGTACAAGAATAATATGACCTTTTATCTTTCTAAAAAATAATGTATTATCAATTTTACCACGTTCAAAATTTTCAGAGATAAGAAAAGATGAGAGAGTGTCATACCAAGCACGAGGGGCTTGTTTTAGACCATTGAGAGCCTTATCCAATTTATAAACATAATTTGGATGCTTAGGGTCATAAAACCCTGGAGGTTGTTCTACATAGACTTCTTCATTCAGCTTTCCATTTAGGAATGTTGATTTTACATCCATTTGATATACAATGAAGTCTTTATACACTTCATAAGCTAAGAATAGTAGAATTGCTTCGAGCCTAGCCACAGGGGCAAAGATTTCATCATAGTCTATGCCTTCCTCTTGTCTGTATCCCTGAGCAACAAGTCGAGCCTTGTAATGGGTTATAGATCTGTGTTCATCTAACTTGTTTCTAAACACACATTTGGTGCCTATAACAGTTTTATCAGATGGTCTAGGAACGAGATTCCAAACTTTGTTGCGAGTGAACTCAGTCAGCTCTTCTTGCATAGTGCTGACCCAGTTTGGATCTCTGAGGGCATCATCAGTCTTCTTTGGCTCTATTAAAGAAATAAAGTTGACAAAGAGGCAGATATTACCTGAACTTCGTCGTGTCTGAATACCTGCATCGGGATCACCAAGAATTTGATCTATGGGGTGATCTCTGGTCCATCGCTGAGCAGGAGCATGATCGTTTATCTCAGAGGTTGGATCAACAATAGGAATGTTCACTGATGAAGAAGCCTGAGGTTCATTAGCTATTAGTTATTGAGTGTCAAACAGACCATTGTTTTCTGAGAGGATTTCAGACGAAGATGGATCTGATGGAGGAAGTGTGTTTAGAGGCTCAGCTGAAACCCATGAGGTGGATTCAACGTTAGGAGGTATGATGTTTGGATCATCATCAGCAGCTGGAGGATCTGTGTGCTGATGGTTTGAGAAGAAAGGTTATGTTTCTCTGTAATGAGAAAACATCCAAGCATTTAGTTCTTCATTTTCAGTGATTGGCTTAGAGTTCGCTGACCGAGTTTCATCAAAGGTGACATGAATTGTTTCTTCCACAGATTGTCTTCTTTTGTTGAAGACTTTGTAGGCTTTGGAGATAGAGGAATATCAAAGAAATATTCCATCATCAGCTTTTGGCTCAAACTTTCCAAGTAGATTTTTGTTGTTAAGAATGAAGCACTGACAACCAAAGATATGAAGAAAACTGATAGAAGGTTTTCTTCCATGAAAAAGTTCATAAGTTGTCTTTCCAAATCGCTTTACTATCAGCGATCTGTTTTGAGTAAAGCATGCGGTATTCACAGCTTCAGCCCAAAATTGAGCAGGGAGGTGAGAATTGCTGAGCATTGATCTAGCAGCTTCGATGATCGTTCTGTTTCTTCTTTCAGCGACTCCATTTTGCTGAGGTGTTCTTACAGAAGAGAAGTTCTGAGAAATTCTCTTATTCTCAAAGAAATTGTTCAGAGAGCTATTTTTGAATTCAGTTTCATGATCACTTTTATTGAACGAACAGTAAGATTATTTAGTACTTCCATCTTTTTAACAAAAGGTATCAGTAGTTCTTCTGGAGTGTCACTCTTGCAGCGAAGAAAGATAACCCAGGTGTAGCGAGAGTATTCATCTACAATGACAAGTGTATATATCTTTCCAGCTATTGATTGGATGTTTACAGGTCCAAACAAATCCATATGAAAGAGTTGAAGAGGACTTGTCACTGAGGAAACTTGTTTAGACTTGAAACTAGCTTTTGTCTGTTTTTCTTTTTCACATGCTGAGCACAGAGATTCTTTAGCATATGAGTGCTGAGGAAGACCAGAAACTAGTTCCTTAGATGAGAGAGAATTCAGGGTTTTGAAGTTTAGATGATAGAGACTTTTGTGCCATAGCCAGTTGACATCAGAAGAGGCTTTAGAGAGAAAACATACGTTTTCAGTGGTAGTAGAGTCCATATCTATTACATAGACATTTTCTTTACGATAACCACTGAGAGCAAGTTTCCCTCTTTCATTTACCACTGAACATGCTTTCTTGGAAAAGCGAACTTCATAGTCTTTGTCACATAGCTGACTGATGCTCAACAGATTGTGCTTCAGTCCATTTACATAAGCGACTCTTCTGAAGGTAGTTGTCCCATTGTTGAGGACACCAAACCCTCGGGTATATCCTTTTCCATTTCCACCAAAGGTCACTGAGGGACCTTTCTCTTCCTTGTATTCAGTGAGCAGGTCTTTTTGTCATGTCATATGTCGAGAGCATCCACTATCAAGATACCAGATGCCCTTTGATCCCTGCAAACATAAGGAAGATTAAGCTTTGTTTGGTACCCACTTTTCAATGGGTCCTTTAAGGTTAGTGGAGATGGAAGGTTCAGCAATCTTCACAGTAGATGAAGATTCAGCTTCAGTGGTAACCTTCACCTTGGTTAATTTCTTAACCTTAGTGGTATTCTTCACCTTGGTCGATTTTTCAGCTTTGGTGACCTTCTCAGCCTTGGAGGCATTCATCTTCACTTTAGCTGTTTTATCAGCTTTAGTGGCATTTGGATATTTGCTAGCAATATGGTCAGTAAATCCACAGTGATAGCATTTTCAATATTTGAATGTGGTTTTAGGACCATTAGTAGTAGGTTTTGAAAATCTAAGATGAGCAGGGCCAGCTCCAATAATGCCTTTAGCATGAGATCTAGGAGGAATTTTCATTTCTTCAGATCTCTTAGGCTTAAGATCAATCTTCATATTTGGAGGACATAGATCAAAGATTTCTACCACAGAGTTAGAAGATTGATTTACTGAAGGTTTAGAAGGACCTTTCAGCTTTGCTTTCTTGGATGCCTTTTGAGGATGGAAAATGGATTTTCCTTTATCTGCAGGTTTAGAGCCTTTAGATATTTCCTCGAGGAGGGGATTAGAAGGAGATGAAGAAGAGCATTGAGCATAAGAAGTGTTAGGGATAGAAGATATGAACGTTCCAAACTTAAGCATGGAACTATCCTCTTTAGGCTCATCTTGTGGTTTCCAAAAACCAAGACCAGTTCTATCACTGGCAGGGATATGAGCACTTATAATCTCAGTGATCTTTGTTGAGGATTTGCACCATCCTTCAACAGTAGCCTTCTCTGCTTTTAGAGCAGCGATGGCTTGTTCACGTTCAATGCTGATGATTTCATTAACAATGACTTGATCTTTCAAACTTTCCTCTAAAAGAGTCAGTTCTCTGATCTTTTCATGGCATTTTTCTAGCTGTTCAGTTAAATCACTGTTTTTGCTTTCAGCTAGTGATTTGCCGTTTAGAGAATTGTATAAGTCAATCGTCAGCACATCAACAGCAGGACTTCTCTCTGCTTCAGATAGAGAGGTATTAGTTGAGATAGATACCTGAGATGATATATAGCTCATGGAAGTTTCTGAAGATTCTTCCACTTCTTCTTTAATCTCAACCATGAGGCAGAGATTAGCGACTTCTTCTTCATCAGAACTTGATTCTTCTGATTCAGCCCAGTCGTGTTCTTCAGCGATGAGACCTTTACCTTTTCGCTTATAGTTTTTCAACTTTTGTATTTTTCTTTCAGTTTAAGGTATTTGTCATCGCTGGATCTTCTTGAGGTAGAAGGTTTGAAGACTTTCTTCGACCTGCACTCACTTGCAAAGTGTCCAATCTTTTCGCAATTAAAGCAAGTAGCAGTAGCCTTATCAACAGGGGTTGATTTTGGCTTGTCAGTGAGAGATAGAGGCTTATTTCTTCGAAAATTTCTCTTTCTTGCAAATCTCTTAATAGAGTTTGTCAAGAGTGCTAAGGACTCATCAAACTCTGACAGATCAGTGTCTGATAGTTCCTCAGATTCAGAATCTAACTCAGTGATAGTAAGAGTAGATCGCTGAGATGGAATTATCTCTGAAGAGACTAAAGCAACAGGAGTGCTTTTGGAGTCTTTAGAATCTTTTACAAGATTCTTCTTCAGGAGATTTGATTGCTCATAGTTGAGCAATATTCCATACAAGGTGCTAAGAAAAAGAGAGAATTTAAGTCTTTTGTCAGCTTGAGACACATTGAATAACTGTCCCAGCTTTCAGGTAGACATTCTAAGAATTTAGTCAAGACCTCAGAATTAGAATAGGTCCTGCCAGCAGTTCTTAGATCAATGATTAAGCAGTTAAACCTCTGGTGAACATCGGAGAGAGATTCGTTCTTACCAGAGATGAAACTTTCATACTTGCGTACCAAGTTAATCTTTCGAGTTTCTTGGACTTCAGTGGTGCGTTCATATTGAACACATATAGTGTCCCACATTTCCTTTGAAGTTTTAAGATGCATAATGGAATGGAAATTTTCATCAGGCAGAGCCATAGAAATAACGTTTTTTGCCTTTGCATCTAGACCTACTTTTTTTTTGTCTTCATCACTCAACTGTCTTATTTCCTTAACAGCATATCGTTCAGGAACAGCAGGAGTGGTGGTAGTGGCAGGACGACGCTTATGATAGTGAAAGGTTCATAAGGTCCATGTGCTACATAATCAGGTATAGTAGGGTCTACACCTTCTAGAAATAGCATCATTCGATTCTTCCAGAGAACAAAGTTATCTCTGCTGAATCGAGGAGGTTTAGAGAGTGAACCATTGTCATAGTAGTTTGTGTTTGTGTTAAGTGCCATTTTAGAATAGCAAAGAAGAGAATAAAGCAAGATCTTGTTTATTAGATTAAACAGGATGATGCTCTTCCTTGAAGGAGCTGACAGTCGGTATCTTACCATTCTTAGTGAAGGTAACTTATCCCAAAAGTCTGGGATAGATTTGTCAAAACTCCTAAGGATAAAGAAAAGAAAAAGGAAAATCTTTTTCAAGTTTCCGATGACTCGTCAGAGGAGGAAAGAACTTCTACCACTGGTCGATATGTCTTGAAAACGACCAAAGAATACAATGATGAAGATAGGCGCATTATTGGACTTGATTCCAAAGTGCGAACCATCATTGCTCAATCACTTCCTGATGAAGTGTACCAATCTCTTGTCAGTCTTAAAACTGCAAAAGAAATGTGGTCAACCCTATGTGTTTTGTATGAAGGTACAAATGAAGTAAATAAATCAAAGAAAATCTCTCTTGTTCGTAGATACGAATTTTTCTCTCATGAAAAAGGAGAATCTCTTCCCTCCTATTACAACCGTTTTAACAGTCTTTTAAATGAGTTAAAACTTGTTGGAAAACTTTATGACAACGAGGAAATCGTATGCAAATTTATGGATGGTCTTCCAGATTTCTGGAATACCCTTTCCACTTGCATTAAGACTTCCAGGGACTTGGAAAGCCTTCCTTTCACTTCTCTCTATGGTATGTTTCTTAATCACGAACAAACCCACCTTCAAAGGAAAACCATCTGTAAAGAAATAAGAGCCCCCTCTATGGCTCTTATCAGTGATGGCTCCAAGAAATCTGTGTGTATTCCTCGTATAACCTACCCTTCTGATGATTCAGATAGAGAAAGTCATGAAAATCTGAATCACTCCTCGGAAGCTTATCTAAGTGAAGCTGATGATGAAGGAGAAGATCCCTCTATCAATCATTTGACAGAGGAGATGGGTATGCTTGCAAATTTCTCTAAGTTCCGAAAGAACTCTTCTAATAAATTTCAAAGAAACATAATTTTTTCTTCTTCTAGAAACTCCTTGAACAAATCCAAGGAGGATTGCTATGCATGTGGTAAGAAAGGCCATTTTGCATCTGAATGTAGAAGCAATCCTTCAAGGATTTCTAAATCTAATTCTTCTAACTCTTCTAAAAGAAGACATATTCGATCTAATTATACAGGTAGATCACATCCAAGAAAACATTCTCCGTCCTCTTCATTCAAAGAGCTTTCCGACAAAGACGACAAATACAAAGCCAAATACAAAAGAGAGAAAGAAAGAAATTTCAACACTCAGCGAAAAGGCAAAGGCTTGATGGCAGAAACTCTAGACTGGGCAGATGAACCCACTTCCGACAGTGAGAAAGAAGTGTCGAGTAAATGTCTTATGGCCAAACTCGAAGAAGAACCAAAAGACTCGGGCTCAAGGATGGATTTCACTGCTGAGTGCTCTTCCTCTTCTTCTCAGGTACATCCCTTCCTCTCTCTCACTAATGAAGAAAATATTGAGGCTTTTGACTCTCTAACTGTACTTTTTCACAATGAAAAGGATGCAAAGAAAAGACCAAATGCTCAAGTCAAGTCTCTCTCCTCTCAACTTCATGATTCTCTATCCCAGCTAGAATAGTTTAACAAACTAAAAGCTGAGTTAGATGACTTAAAGACTATAAACTATGTTCTTTCCAAGGAAAAGAACAAGCTTCTAAAGAAGCTTCAGAAGGAACAAGAAACCCTAAACAAATGGAACACCTCTTCCAAAAATCTTGAGAAAATTTTTCAAGATCAAGTTGTTGGTGAAACTTATGGATTAGGGTACTGGAAAGAGAATGTTGTGTGTACTTCCTCTGAAAACATTTCTTCTCCTACTCATAATATTCCTCTGCCTTCTAAACTACCTTCTTATTCTTCTGACTGGGATGATTCTATGTCAGAAGATTCTAATTCAGTGTATTCAATGGATCTTCGCGATTCAAGAAAGTTTGGCTACTTTGTGTCCGCTAAATCTTCCAAGCCTCTTCTAACAGAAGATCAAGACTCCAATGAGTTGGTCAAACCTGTAAATGATCTTCTTATGTCATTAAAATTAAACGACAGTTCTTCGTCTTCTTCTTCCCATACTCTTACAAAGGCTCCTCTCCTCTCTAAAGGAAAATCCGTTGTTGTTAATCTTCCTAACAAAAGAAAGATTACACCTTCTTCAAAAGGTAAATCTCCCATGACCACAACGAACTTCATTCCTAGAGCCTTAAAAGTAAAGAAGTCCAAAGGAATTTCAATCAACTCTTCTTCTTCTATTTACAAAGGAATCCTAGGACCTGCTCCTCATAACCCTCACGTTCCATACAGTTATCCCATTCCCTCTCCTCTTTCCAATCCTCTTAAATCTAAACCTTAAGGGAAGGTAAAAGTTGCTTCTCTTGAACCAAAGAAGAAATTTATTTACCGAAAGTGTTACAATTGCGGTGACACATTTCATTTGTCCAAAGACTATCCAAAGGACCGTATCGAAAGATATCGTCAGACCAATCCTTCTTCTTATTCTTCTAATCCTAAAGGACCCACCTCAAAGCAGGTTCCAAAGGACTAATTTGTTTATGTCTACAGGTTTATGGGCATCATCAAACTTGGTATCTTGATAGCGGATGCTCACGACATATGACTGGGAAAAAATCTCTTCTTCTGAACTTTGTGAAAGAAAAGGGACCAACTGTAACTTTTGGTGATAACTCTCGCGGTTCCACTAAAGGTTATGGAACTCTTTCTAACGGTTCCATTACTTTTAACAAAGTTGCCTACATGGAGGGACTGATGCATAATCTTTTAAGCATCAGTCAACTATGTGATTTAGGTTACTATGTGATTTTCAGAGAAATTGATTGTCTCATCACTGATAAACGGTTTCACACTATCCTATCTGTCTTTAGAAAGGACAATGTGTATGTCATCAATATGAATGACAAGTCAACTGAAGATGAAAGCATCTGCTTCATTTCTGAAGACTCTGAAAAGAAGAACTGGCTCTGGCATAAACGTCTTTCACATCTAAACTTCAAGACGTTAAATGCTCTCTCCAACAAAGAACTTGTTGTCGGCTTGCCGAAAATCTCCTTCTAAAAAGAGAAGCTTTGTGCAGCTTGTGAGAAAGGCAAACTGACAAAATCTTCTTTCAAATCAAAATAGTGTTTCTCTATTTCTACCCCTCTACAGATGCTGCATATGGATCTATGTGGGCCTGTCAGCACACCCAGCCTAGGTGGAAAAAGGTACATTCTTGTAATTATTGATGAATACACACGTTATACTTGGGTATTCTTTCTCAGGTACAAAAGTGATACATCCGAAGAAATCATCAACTTCATCAAGAAATCTGAAGTTCTCAACGGTCAACTAGTCAGATCTATCAGAAGTGACAACGGGACCGAATTCAGAAATGCTACCTTGGATACCTTTCTCTGTGACAAAGGTATTTCTCAGAACTTTGTAGCTGTAAGAACTCCACAACAAAATGGTGTTGTGGAAAGGAAGAATCGTACGCTATGTGAAGCTGCAAGATCCATGTTGAGTGAATCAAATCTGCCAACCTATTTTTGGGCTGAAGCTGTCAATACAACTTGTTTCACTCAAAATCGATCTATTATTGTGAAAAGACACAACAAAACTTCCTATGAAGTCTTCTATGGCCAAAAACCAAACATTAGTTTTCTCCATGTTTTCGGCTGTCAGTGTTTCATCTTGAATGATCGAGAGCATCTTGGGAAATTTGATCCCAAGGCTGATGAAGGTATTTTTGTGGGTTATTCTCTCTCTTCTAAAGCCTACAAATTATACAATCTAAGAAGAAAATGTATTGATGAGTCAATACATGTGAAGTTTGATGATCACAAGACGTCTTCACTATCTTGTGATGACACTGAACTTCATGAATGGATTATTTCCTGTGTTGGAGACGAATATCCAAATACTCTAACTTCAGGACCTCCTTATGTACCATTCTCGGTATCTTCTTCTTCCCTACATCATGGTTCGGCAGATCCCTCTCTGGCCACCGAACCCATTGCTCCTACCGAACCCACATTTCACACTGAATCTTCCTTACGTACCTCACCTATTCTTCATACACATCCTATACTCACCGACCCTTCACCTTCAAACACTTTCCCTGAACCTCTTCCTCCATCTCTAAAATTGACCAAAGATCATCCGATACATCAAATTATCGGTGATCAGCAAGCAGGTGTCCAAACCAGAAGAGGTGTTGGAAATATTTGTCTCTATGTGAATTTTCTCTCTATTATCGAGCCAAAGAAAATTGATGAAGCTCTAACAGACTCTTGTTGGGTCACTGCCATGCAAGAAGAGTTGTCTTAATATGAGAGAAACAAAGTATGGAGACTTGTGCCACAACCTTTCGGTAAGACCATTATCGGTACAAAATGGGTTTTCCGAAACAAGATGGACGAAGTCGGTACTGTAATCCGAAATAAAGCCAGACTTGTTGCTCAAGGATATAGGCAGGAGGAAGGTATTGATTATGATGAAACCTTTGCTCCTGTTGCTAGACTTGAAGCAATAAGAATCTTTCTTGCTCATGCTGCTCACAAAAACTTCCGGGTCTTTCAAATGGATGTTAAGAGTGCATTTATCAATGAAGAACTTGCTGAAGAAGTCTATGTGAAACAACCACCTGGCTTTGAAGATCTCGCTCATCCGTACCATGTGTTCAGACTTGACAAGGCCCTTTATGGTCTGAAACAGGCTCCTCGTGCTTGGTATGACACCTTGTCTGACTTTCTTCTTTCCAACCGATATACCAGAGGTAAAATTTATAATACTATTTTTCTCAAGAAAACAAAAGGTAATATCATTCTTGTTCAAATCTATGTGGATGATATCATTTTCGGTGCCACTGATGAAAATCTTTGTCAGGAGTTTGCCTCTCTCATGAAAAGTAAATATGAGATGAGCATGATTGGCGAGCTAACTTTCTTTCTTGGTCTTCAAATTAAACAATCCTCTGACGGTATTTTCATTTGTCAGAACAAATATATTCGTGATCTGTTGAAAAAGTTTGATTTTGAAAATTGTTCTTCCATGAAAACTCCAATGGCACCACCTCTAAAGATTCATGCAGATTCTACCGGCAAGTCGGTGGATATCACAAATTATAGAAGAATGATAGGGTCTCTTCTTTATCTTACTGCTAGTAGACCTGACATCATGTATGCTACGTGTCTGTGTGCACGTTATCAAGCCAAACCCAAGGAATCTCACTTGGCGGCTGTGAAACGTATTTTTCGGTACCTAAAAGGTACCATGAATCTGGGTCTTTGGTATCCCAAGGACTCAGGTTTTGATCTAATTGGCTATTCAGATTCTGACTTTGCAGGGTCTAAGGTTGACAGAAAAAGTACAACTGGCAGCTGTCAATTACTAGGTGGAAACTTAGTCAGCTGGTCCAGTAAGAAGCAAAATTCGGTATCCACCTCCACTGCCGAAGCCGAATATGTTGCAGCTGGAAGTTGTTGTGCTCAAATCTTGTGGATGAAGAACCAACTACAAGATTATGACAAAGTTTATTCTCATGTACCGATTTTATGTGACAATTCTAGTGCCATAGCCATTGCCAACAATCCAGTGCTGCATTCCAGATCTAAACACATTGATATTCGGTATCACTTTATAAGAGATCATATCTCTAAAGGTGATATTGAACTTCACTTAATTCCTACAGATCTTCAACTTGCAGATCTCTTTACAAAACCACTGGATGAGGCACGATTCAACATCCTTGTGGGATCCTTAAGTATGTTAAATTTATGTTAAAAAAAATCCAATAATTGACGGTACCTCTCTTACCGAAGTTTAGTTTCTTTCGGCATAAAACTTCGGTACCTCTCACCTTCGGTACCTCTCACCTTCGGTACCTCTCCATTCGGTACCTCTCACCTTCGGTACCTTTATATTTCGGTATCTCTTCCCACCGAAATTATCATTACCAAAGTATTTTAGACATTCGGTATTCCTTGCTACCGAAGTATCTCTCATATTTCGGTACCTCTATCTTTCGGTATCTTGTATGATGTGTCATCCTTATCCACATCACACATACCAAATCAATTCGGCACCTTTTCGTTATCCAATGCTTTAACGCCACGTGTCACTTCAGTGTTCGTGTGTCAGATGATGGGACGTCCACGACCTGACACCATGCCGTTTTTCGGCTCTTGCACTTTTCAATGACGCACGTATGCATCGCACGATCATTACCTTTAAACATTTTGAATTCCATCCGTTCCCTCTTCTTTTTCAAAACTATAAATACTTCTCTTCTTTTCCTTTTTATTCTTTACCAATTTTTCTCATCTTCTTCATCAAGAATCACTAAACCTGCAACTCTTTTCTTCATCAATGGCATCCTCCAAATCGACAAAGGCTTCCAAGGATACTTCTCTCACTCGAGAGTCTCTCATATTTCATTCATGCAACCAAGTTGCTCGTCTCTCGGCGGATGCTGATCACCCAGAGTTCAACCAAGTATCCATTTTTCTCCAACGATCTCCAATCTGCCATGCACTCACTGCCTCCACCAAGATGAGCAAAATACTCCTTGGTAACTTTTGGTTAACCTGTAAGTATGACTCTACTACTCACCAGGTGTCTGCTTCCGTTCTATCCTCTGAAGAGCACCCCGATCTCTCTTTTGGGGTGGATGATATTCGCTCAGTTCTCCAAATCCCAGAGTTTAATGTGTATGCTCCATTTCCTACTCATCACGAGCATGATGAGATCGTTGCCGCTTTCCAGTACGTGCACGAATGAAAATCTAAGGGTTCCGGCACTCTCCTACGAAAGAATATGGGTGCACTATGGAACTACTTCTTTTCTCACCTCCTTTATTGTCTTTCCCATAAAACTTCGGGGTGGGATCAATCTCCGGCAGCCATTACTCGTCTGGCTCATGCTCTCATTTTTATGAGGCGGATCGACTTTGCTCAGGTATTCTTCGACTCCATGATCACCGCCATCTCTCCTCCCAGGAATCACAATGTGGCTCTTCCCCGCTTCATCTCTCTCATCATCAACCACAAGCTTTCTGCACAACTACGTGCCGATGTTGCTCTCCCAGAGCCGATGATCAAGTTTGACTTGCCAATTTCTCAAATTAGCAAGGAAACTATTTTCAAACAAACGAAGCCTACCGACTCTCCGCTCACCTCAGGTATGCTTTCTTTCATTTCTTCTCCCAATCCGATTTGGGGAACGCTTGCCGAAGGTGAATTCGAAAGGCCTTCATCTTCTCCCAAGCCATCCAAATCGGTGGTCCCTTCTCCCCCAAAACCATCCCGAGATAAGTCGGTGGCTATTAAAAAGAAAAAGGCCACCGGCAACGTCGCACTTGCTCTTATGACTCTGCCGCTGACAAATCCGTCGATGGCTACCCAGGTCATTACCCCTTCTGTTTCTGTTAAGTGATGGGCTCAAAATCCCCTCCTAAGTCTCGTTCTAAGAAACTTAGGAAACCTTCGGCCGAAACTCACACTCCATCTACCGATTCTCAAAAATCGGCAGATGTTGAACTTTCCCCTCCAGGGCCACGGGGATCTGCTAAACCCTCTCCCACCTCCTCCAAACCTTCTCAACAAGATTTGGTTGTACAAAAGGAGTCCCCAAATATTCCTTCTCCTCCTCCTTTTTGTGTGGAGGTTGAAGATGAGTTGGTTTTCTCTCCGGACCGACATTCTGCTTCCTCACAACACAGCCTATCACCCGGGGTCAATCCCATTGATGTTGCACAAACTGGGGTTTTATCCCAGGATATGTACCGACGACTTTTCACTCCCTCCTCCTCACCGAAGAAATCCCCTTCTCCCTCATCCTCACCAAAGAAATCTCCCTCACCGAAACCTTCCCCTGCCAAAATGGCTGGGGCTTCTACCCAGGTACCGATCACAATATCTGCCGAGTGCCTTGCCGACATTGTTGACTCCAACCGGCAGGTACGAATGCTCGGTACCCAGTTTGAACAACTTCGCAAGTCTTTGCGTTAGCCGGCGCTCCTCGATTCTCTGAACGCCAACAACATCTCTTTGGAAGAACTTCTGCAGCTCGTCAAGGAGCAAAATTCTGAGGTTGTCGATCTTAATCCCGACATCTTTCGGTGTTTGGATGTAATGCATAAGCAAATTGATGGTCTTCGTGCCCCTCTATCAGCAGCTATGGAATCTCTTCTCAAGGAGGTGGTCAGGCATAATGATGAAAATATCTCCTTGACCTTGTCTGTGGCTGCTCTCAAGGCCGCCTCGGATGCTCGGGATCAAGATCTTATCCGTCTGCGACAACAGACATCGACTCATGAGTCTATTAATTCTGCAATTCTCAGTGCCTTGCAGACTATAAATAAGCGTCTTGACTCTCTGCCTGTCGATATGGCTCAATACTGTGCTCAGTCTCTCGACATTGATATCACTGAGTCTGCATTCACTCCTGCCGATCGCAAGGTTTTGGAGCGTATTGATCGCCGGGTAGGCCGTGTGTCGGCTAAATCTGATGTTTCTTCCCTGGCTCGTACTGAGGGGGAGAAACAGATTGAGGGGGAGCAATTCCTTTCTGAGGTTCATATCAGTACGAGTCAGAAAAAACCCTCTGCTTCTGCCGAACCTGCTACTACCGAACCATATGCTTCTACCGAACCTTCTGCTACCAAAGAGAATGGAACCGATCACCCCAAGGTGGTCGAAGAGCCTGAGGGGGAGAAAATGCCCAAAATGGATAAGGGCAAAGCTATTATGTCACCAGATGAAGTAGCTGCTGAAGAAAAGCGTCGTAAAGATGCTTTATTAAAGAAAGTTGCGGATGGTGCTAGTCTTCATCTTCCTCCTCCAAAGGCTACCTCTCCTGATCTAGGCTTATCTGAAGAGGAACTGAAATCTGCAAAGCTTGCCTAGATTGCTCGTGACAGAGATGCCGAGCTAACGTCGAAGATTGCTGCCGAAGAAGATCCTACCAACACAATCAAAACTTAGATGAGCGCTCTAGAGGACTCGGCGAAGAAAAATGAGGAAATAAAGTCTTTGTGTATCGATTGGTACCGCAAAACTCTCAATAGATGCCGAATCTCTGCCAAAATCACAGATGTCAAAATAATCAAACCGTCTGCAAGCTGCAACGTTATTCGGCTAAAGATTACCAGGGATGATGCTTCATTGTCTATGGACAGACTGGACTCTCTTGTTCAGTTCGGAGTATCAAAATGGGTAGAAATTGCTATCTGCTTGTTAAAAAGCCAAAGCTCTGCAAAAGCTGAGGTTGATAAATACATTGCAGATCTTCAAACCAAGTTCAGAACCTACAGAAAAATATACAACATTGTCCATACACCTGCCGAAGAAGAGATCATCAACAATTTAATGTCTGGTCGTCCTCCTCCCAAATCGAAGTCGAAATCCAAAAAGGAAGATGTGTTTGCCCAAATGGCTAGAGAAGGAAAGGTCCCGGATACTTCAAATCTCGATCTATCATTACCAATTCCGGTTCCTCATCCTTCAACCACTATGATTTCTGAGCCGACTCATGGTATCTTCTTCAACAACGCGCTTGGGCAGATCTCCTTCTTCAGATCAAGCCAAATCCCTATTGTCGACAAAACCTTTCTCCACGGGGTTATTCAAATAATTCCAATATCGGCTAGGGATCTCTATGTGGCTACTACCGACAAACTAAAGAAGAGGGATGTTGAACCGCATTTTTTTTTGAATAAACTCGGTGTAGTTTTATGTCTGGGTTTATTTTGTTTTCCTCTGTATTGTAATCTTCTTAAAAAGATTAATACTGTCAGGATCGAATTCTCAACAAGAATAAATTCTCAGAAACTAATATCAAAGAAGTTTGCGGAATAACACTTTGATATTCAATGAAACAGTAAACAAACAGTAAATCTGATAAATAACTTGTAACTTGTATTGAATGCTTGAAGTTACAAGATTAAACACACACAACCTCAATCTTGAAAAACAGGCTCTTTCAAGACGAATTCTACTTCTCTAGAATTAGGAACTATGTCTTGAGGTTGATTCTCTCTATCAAAAACTTTGAATAATTCTAAAACAAAAGTTATCTCACTATTCTAAACAATATAATATATATATACTGAAGATAAAAGATAATTACAACTAATACAATATCTCTAGAATATCTTCCATCATTATCTCTAAGCTTCCATGAATATCTTCAGTTTATCCAGCTGTCATCCTTTCTATACAGATCTCCATCTCATAAGCAGTACTAATATAAGTAGCATTAATACTCTAAGCAGTACTAAGTTCAGCAGTACTAACCATGCTCAGCAGTATTAATCTCTTAGCAGTAGTAACTCCAGCAGTACTAATCTTGAAGAGCAGCATTAACTTTGTTCCAGCTGCATTAACTTCAACTAGCAGCATTAACCTCAGAAGTAGTAATCTCAGAAGTATTAACCATTCTGAACTAGCAGCATTAACCATACTTGATGAATTCTTCAGTTCCCAACAATCTCCCCCTAACTTGACTTTTAGGAAGAGAAGTCAAGTTCTTCAGATTTGATCTTCTAGATGCTTTCAACACCTCAGGTTCAGTTGCCCAAATTTGGATCTAGACCCAGACTTTGATTGACAGTTCTTCTCATCACAAGTTTGGCCATTTCTGAATCCTTTGTACATACCAGTGTAGCTTTTAGCATCCCTTCTAGCTTCTCCTTTCTATGCTCATAAATTTTGTCCACTAGGTAGTATTCATGATAACAGTTATCAATAGTAATCATGTATACACCACAGTTTTCAAATAACATCCATTTATCAATCTTCTTGAATAGATACTCATGATTATGATCTTTAATCCTATATGCCACTTTCTCTGGATCAAACATCATACACAAGTATTCCATTGTTACCTTGAGAAGATTGTCTTCAGTACCTTTCAACACAGGCTCATAGAGTTTTATCCCCACTTTGTACATTTCCTCTATATCTGCTCTTGAACAGCTTCTGATAACTCTCCCCCATGTTGAATATGCTTCAAATACACCACCAACTCTTTTGATTCTGAAGAAATTCTTTCCACTATCTCTTAGAATGTCCCAGAAGATGATCTCTGGAGCTTTCATTGAGATTGGAACAGCCTTTACAGGTTCTACTATAGTCATGTAGAGATCCATACTCTCATCAGTTTGCTTACTTGACTGTTCTGGATTATGCACTGGTTCTGCTGAAGGTTCTGCTGCAGTTTCTGCCCTTTCTTCCACTCTTGGCCTTTTAGACTGCTTTTTGGAAGCAATTGTCTTCACCCTCTTTCCAGATTTGGCTTCTACATGAATATTCTCATGTTCTTTCTTCATCTCTTCAGCTTTGTCCTTTGAGGGTGTGGTCTCCTCAGGGAATGGTTGTTGAATATTGAGGTCATGCCTCTCCTTCATTCTTCTCTTAGCCTCTTCCCTTTGAGATGAATCCCCTTGAAGCTTTGCCATCTCTTTCTTGTACAACTCTTCAACCTGATTGTATGCCATGTTTGTGAACATCTCCCCCTTGACTCCAATTGCACCTTTCAGGAAATTTATCATTTTCTTCTTTCCTGATTGGCCAAAAAGGTCTTGGAGGGTTGTCTTTTCTGCCTTTGAATTGGCATCTTTTTGACTTGAAGTTTCTTGGCCTGAGCTTCTTCTTTTATACTTTTCTGATACTCTGCATTTAGCTTTCTGGCCATGATCTTTGCAAGTTCTCTATCTGTCTCAGTTTGCAGCTGTTCCTCCTTTTCCATTTGATCTTGAAGCTGCTTTGCTATTTCCTCATCTAATTCAATCTGAGTCTTTTTCTTTGCAAGCAGTTCAGCTTCAACCATCTTTTCCTTTCCTTTTCCCTTTGTATCCTTCAAGATTGCCTTTTCTTTTCCCTTCTTTGAGATCCCTCCTTCATTGATGACTACTCCCTTGGCCTTTTGACTAGCCTTAGGAGTATCATTCTTGGCTTTAACCAAAGTTTCTGCTATCTCCATTTCCTCTACAGAGAGCCCTGTTTCTGCTACTTCTTTTACCTCAGCAGCATTAACTGTTTCTTCTATTTTAGCAGCATTAACAGTTTTTGCTTCTATTTCATGCTCTGTCTCCCCCTCAACTTCAACTCTCTTTTCAGCTGAACTTTCTTTCTCTGTTTCTCCCTCTTGCTTCTCCCCCTTGTTGAAAGGATCTTGAACATTTGCCCTCTTCTTGAGAACAAATTGTTTTCTCCTCTTCTTTTGTATCAGCCTTGTCACCATTTTCTTTAACTTGGCAATCTGTACTTGTTGTGACATGATCACCATCTTCATCTCTTCTATGTCTTTTCCTTGTTGAATGACATCTAGGTTGATGTTTCCCATAGCATCCATCAATTCCTGGTTGTTATATTTGTCCTCACCTTCTCCAGAAGTGTTACCCTCTTTTGAAGGATCATGGGATCTTTTTGTAGTGGAAGCCTTCTGCCTAGCAGAAGCACTATCCACCCCCGTGATTTCTTGGCACCTGGGACCTTTGGATGATTGCTCACCCAAAGTTGCCATGGGGAAGGTCTTATGTATGTTACCACTGACCTCCTATGTGCTAGCAGGAGTAGTGGCAGCCTTAACACCCATATGCTCAACCTCAACCTCAGTGAGCACCTCCTTGAGGTTGGGAGACACCCCTGTGGTTTCCCTGTAGATATTCTCTAAAGGAGAATTCTCCCTTAAAGGGCTTAAAGGCTTAGTGGGTGAAGGTACAAGAAGGGAAGGAGCCTTCTTTACCTGTTTTCTTTTATAGGTTTGGGTAATTGGAGATGTGGGCTTATGAAGCAGAGACTGGGGAATAGATATAGAGTGGGAAGGTTGGGATTGGCTAGAAGTGGGATGGTCTAATGGGGGCCTTGACCCTGCTGCCATACCTTCTTGTGGTTGGGACACCACCATCATTGTTGAGAACAATGGGGTGTCAACTCCTTCCGAGTCCCTAGCAGATCTTCTCATATTTGAGAAAACCTTGCCTTTAGGGGGTTTAGGTACATATACCTCAGCAAAGTGAGGCATATCCGTCAATTCATGGTTTATAACTGTTTGTACAAACCTTGGGTACATGTAGAAACTCTTTTTATTTCCCAGGTTTGAAACAAGATCACTAAAAATAATTTGAGAAAAGTTATACTTTCTGGCAGTGGCCAAGCAGACCAAAGCATAAGCAATGGTGCTGCTGAACTCACTCCATCCAGTAGTCTTTTTAGAAATACAATGCATTAAGGTATGAACAAGAAAACGCCATTGGGTATTAAATTTAGCCTTTGAAAAATTAAAACCACCCAACTGGCCTTCATACCCCATTCTTGACAAAGTTGAAAATAATTCCTCATTTGGAATAGAGGTTATACCTGCAGCATCGTGTAGACGTAGACAGATGCGAATTACCTCTTCAGTGATAGTTAAAGGTTTTTCACAGACCCTTGTCTTGATCATTTGCACACCATTCTCAGCAACAATGGTGGCATTAGCCCAGAATTGCCTCTGATGCTCGATATAGATTGTTGGCGATGTAGTGAGAGCATGAGCAATGTGGCTTGACTCAAGGAAATCCACAATTTGATGGAATCCAACAGCTTGTTTTGGCTTTTGTAGCATCGCCATTTCATTATGCTCATCAATGAACGCCATGGATGCCATCTGAACTTGAGTATTCTTGCCTGAAATTTGCTAAAGAGCTCAAGAGAAAAAGGGTTAGAGTGCAAGTGAACAGTATGCAAAGAGTCGTTATGAACTTTTTAGGCGGGCAAAGGTATTTATAGTATTTGGGACATAAGCAGTATTAACTAACTGGCAGTATTAACTGAGAGCAGTATTAACTTCTAGCAGTATTAACTTCTAGCAGTATTAACTGTGCACTAGCAGTATTAAAACTGTACTGGCAGCACTAAAACTGTACTGGAAGTAGTAACTAGACTTACACTTTTGAGCTTGTGATGAACTGAGTACTGCTACACCTTTCCTGAAAAAAAAATTAGTAACACCAAGAATAAACAATACACAGGTAATGAGCCACTTTTTAAGTAAGGGCTTATTCAGAGTTGATCATTCCCACACTTGTTACCAAGAAAGTGAATCTACCCACATCAAAGGCTTTGGTTAACAGATCAGCAAACTGGTTATCAGTATGAACCTTTACAACTTGAATAAGCTTCTTTTCATTACAGTCTCTTATAAAGTGATACCTGATCTCAATGTGCTTTGTCTTTGAGTGCTTGACAGGATTATTAACAATGCTGATAGCACTGCTATTATCAATAAAGATTGGAGTGTGTAGAAAGGTTACTCCATAGTCCAGCATTTGATTTTGAATCCATAAGACTTGAGAACAGCAACTTGCAGCTGCTATGTATTCTGCTTCTGTTGTAGATGTGGACACTGTGGTTTGTTTCTTGCACTGCCATGAAACTAGTCTTGCACCCAAAAACTGGCATCCTCCCGAAGTAGATTTTCTGTCCAAGTTTGCTCCACCTAGATCACTGTCTGAGTATGCAAGTAGGTCAAATGATGAGTCATGAGGATACCAAAGTCCCAATCTAGGTTGCCCTTTGAGATATCTGAATATCCTCTTAACAGCTTGATAGTGTGATTGCTTTGGCCTAACTTGAAATCTTGCACACACACAGACTGGAAACAATATATCTGGCCTAGAGGCTGTAAGATAAATGAGAGAGCCAATCATGGATCTATAGTGATGAACATCCATATCCTCCCCCTCAAGATCTGCTGTTATTTGCTTATGTGTCTCCATAGGTGTGCTGGCAGGCTTTGAATCTGAGAAACCAAACTTGGTTAGAATGTCCTGCACATACTTAGACTGACAGATAAAAATACCATCTGACTTCTGTTGGACTTGGAGTCCAAGGAAAAAGGTAAGTTCCCCCATGGAACTCATTTTGAATCTTTGCTGCATTAGTTCCTCAAACTCCCTGCACATTCTGTCTCTTGTGGATCCAAAGATTATATCATCCACATAGATTTGGACCAGCAAGATGTCCTTCTTCTTTCTCTTGATGAACAGAGTCTTATCAATGACTCCTCTTTCAAAGCCATTTTCTAATAGATAGGATGACAGAGTGTCATACCATGCTCTTGGTGCTTGATGCAGTCCATAAAGTGCTTTCTTCAGTTTGTATACTCTGTCTGGATAGCTTGGGTTTTCAAACCCTGGTGGTTGACAGACATATACTTCTTCTTCAATTAAGCCATATAGAAATGCACTTTTTACATCCATTTGGTAGACTTTGAATCTCATATACGAAGCATAGGCTAGGAATAATCTAATTGCTTCTATCCTAGCCACTGGTGCAAATACTTCTTCATAATCTATTCCTTCTTCTTGTGTATACCCTTGAGCCACCAACCTTGCTTTGTTCTTTATTACTATTCCTCTTTCATCTCTTTTATTCTTGAAGACCCATTTTGTGCCAATTGCTCTATGACCTTTGGAAGGTCTACTAGATCCCAAACATCTTGCAGCTTGAATTGTAGCAGTTCTTCTTGCATGGCTTCTATCCAACTAGAATCTTTCATAGCATCATAAGCCTTCTTAGGCTCAAGCTGGGATAGAAAGCAAGAAAGCACTGTGTGTTGTTGGACTTGCATGTCTTGCAGTCTGCTTTGATTTCTAGTCATCATAGGAGAAGAAATATCTCCTATTACTAACTGAGGAGGATGATTCTTTTGTGTTCTTGATGGATGACTAGGTTCTTCATGTAGTCCCACCTCTAGATTGGAGTCATTCAACTCAACTGAGGAGATTTCAGCATCTACTTCTGGTTCTGTATTTTCTTGACTCTCCTCATCTCTTCTTTCTTCTTCACTCTGACTTGGTTCAGTAGATGGCTCCTTTTCACAAAATTCAACAGGATCCACTGTAGGCATGGGAAAAATCACAGACTGAGGTATACTGTCTTGACCTTGTGTACTCCCTGATCCTCCACTTCCTGAACCTGCACAAACATTACTACTGAAACCAAAGGAGTTAGTTAGTGAATCAATGTCAAACAACCACTGAGGACCAGTCCCAATTGGATTTGGTGTATTCTCATTGCATTTGACATTGTCACTTTCTTCAATTATTCTAGAAGAAGAGTTAAAAACTCTGTAAGCCTTACTCTGAGATGAATACTCAACAAGAAATCCATCATCTGCCTTGCTATCAAACTTTCCTAATTGAGATTTGGTATTGAGAATTGTACAAGGACACCCAAAAGGTTTGAAAAATCCAATAAAGGGTTTTCTTTTGTTAGAAGCACATAAGGTGTCTTGTATTTAGGCTTGACTACTAGTACTCTGTTTTGGACATAAGAGGAAGTATTAACTGCTTCTGCCCAGAAAGTAATTGGCAGTTTAGAATCAGCCAACAGAGATCTAGCAGCCTCTATTAGTGTCCTATTCCTCCTCTCTACAACTCCATTCTGTTGAGGAGTCCTAGGGGCACTATATTGTCTCTCAATGCCTTTTTCTTCACAAAAAGAGTTTAGATCAAGATTTTTAAATTCAGTTCCATTGTCTGATCTAATGACTTTTACTTTTTGATTCGTTTGGTTTTCAATTCTTAGGATAAAGGATTTGATCAGTCCACTTGTCTCATCCTTAGTCCTTAGAAAATATACCCAAGTAAATCTAGAGTAATCATCAACAATAACCAAGCAGTATGATTTCTTGCCTATACTCATAACATTTGTAGGGCCAAACAGATCCATATGTAATAACTGGAGACAAGAAGAGATTGTATTTAACTCTTTGGACTTATGAGAAGTTTTGTGTTGTTTGCCTTTAAGACAAGCAACACAATCATCATCACATGAAAAGACTTTTGATGGTAAACCTCTTACAAGGTTGTTTTTAGCAAGTTTGTTCATTGTCTTGAAATTCATGTGACACATCCTTTTGTGCCAAAGAGAGGATTCATCCACAGAAGCTTTTGAAACTAGGCAGTTCAGGGATGAATCACTTGAAACATTGTCCATATCTAAACAATACACATTGTCCTTTCTTGGATTTCTAAGTAGTATCATGCTTTCATCAACTACCTTGAACCCTGGAGCAAGGATCATACACTCTGTCTTGGTAAATAATATACTATGTTGTTTGTCACAGACCTGTGATACACTTAACAGGTTGTATTTTAACTGATCAACATAGTAGACATCCTCAAATGTCATCTTACCTTTTGTAACATTACCTTTTCCACTTATTTTTCCACCTGTAAGATTGTCTCCAAATGCAACATGTCCTCCATTGATATGCTTGAAATCCTGAAGGCATGACATGTTGCCTGTCATGTGCCTAGAGCAACCACTATCAACATGCCATATGCTCTTCCCCTTGAGCTGTTGGTTGCCCTGCACATAAGATAAATCAGTTAGTATGAAATAGGAACCCAAGCCACAGTGGTCTTGGGTATCCCTTTCTCATCAAAATATTTACATTCCTTTTTGACAAGATTTTTAAACTTTGACTCCTCATTACTGGAGTACTTAGTCACAATAATAGGTTTGGATGCACATTTGCTAGAAGCAGTACTGGTTTTAGAAGTACTAACTGCATTAGCAGCACTTGCATGCTTAGAAGTACTAACCTTGTTAGAAGTAGTAACTGTGTCAGCAGTAGTAACTGTGTTAGCAGTAGTAACCATTGAAGAAGTACTAACAGTGTTAGAAGCATTAATATTCTCAGCAGTACTAACACTGGTAGCAGCAGTATTGCTATTAGCAGCACTATCCCTGTTAGCAGCACTAACAGTTTTAGTGCTTTTAGGCACCCACATTATAATACTTTCTTTTAAAACCTTTTTCCGCATGTGGTCTTTGGTTTCAACAGATTTCTTAGCCACATGTTTCATTCCAGCCTTCCTATAACCAACAGGTTTTTGCACAAATCTTTGAAAGTTCATCCTTTGGTTAATAGGATTAAAGAAACAGTGCTTAGCCAAATGATTCAGCTTACCACATATGAAACAAGGTTTTGGTCTGATTATCTTACTCAGATCAACTCCTTGTTTCCGAGCCCATTGATTATTCCAGTTTCTTTGATTACCTCTTTTTGTACTAGAATTTAGGCTCTTAGTTTTATTGCAAGCACACTTTTTACAAGGGCCAGGATTCACAACCGTGGTCTGTTTGTAATGGACCTTGTTGGCCTTCCCTTTGGTCTTCTCTATCTCCTTAGACTTGACCCAGATCCTACCACCACCCTCATTGGTAACAATGTTGTTTTCTAAGGGTATCTCTTTACTCACATCATTGTTCCTATTCTCACTAGCTTCTTTTTCAGTCAAATCCTTAACAACTACCTCATCCAAAGGATCTATCTCAAAGGCTTTCTCAGACAAGTCCTTTTTCTCCTTGGTCTCTAATAGGTCTGATGTAGGAGGAATATAGGTGTTGTTGTAAGGAGGGGGTGTGTTGTTATATCAAATACCAGGCTTCATCTTATCATGAATCTGAGCCTTTAGAAGAGAATCCATTGCTTTTGAAGCATATGAAAACTTTTCTATATCAAGCTTAACCTTAGCTAGTTCTTCTGTCAACTTATCATTCTCTTCTTTGGACTTAGATAGTTTGGTCTCTAACTCATTCTTTTCCCACTTCCAGTAGTTTGTGTCATAGGAGTGCTGAAGTTCATTGGCTTGGAAGCCTTTGATTTGTTCTTCAAACCTCTCAACTATCAACACATAATCTCTTATGTCCTTTTCTAATCTTTTGAGGTCATCACACATGCTTTGGTTGTGATCCCTGTACCTTTTGACAGTGTCTATGCAAGATTAAGTACAAAGATTAGAAATTACCTCAGATGGGAGATCCGACACCTCAGCCATAAGAGCTTGATTCTGAATGGCTTCCTCAGCTTGGTCACTCCAGTCAAACCCCATTCCTTGTTGAGAAACAAGGGCTTGAGCAGAGTTCTTGTTTTGATTGTAGCCTCCATTCTGAGCTTGTTGGTGGTTGTTATTTGGCACACCACTTCTGAACTCTCTTGCAAAATGTCCCTTCATGTGGCACTTGTAGCATTCCACCTTTGTTTTGTCAAAACCAGCTCCATCTTCTCTTCTTTGAGAGAAGTTGTTCCTCCCTGTTCTTTTAATAAATTTCTTCACCCTCATAGATAACATGGCCATCTGCCATTTAATGTCCATCTCCTCCAGATCATCAGGGTGAAGTTGTTCCAGATCATCATTAATCAAGGAGTTGTTGCTGTGACTGGACAAAAAGGCTTCAAAGACAGTTTCAGTACCTTTTTTAGAATTCATTCCACTAGCAGCACTAACTGCTTCAGGGTTGGCAGTAGTATCAGTGGATGCTGATAGAAGTGCAGCATTATGAATATACCCTGTGGGCTTCTTCTTGGATTCTACTTCAGATTCAAAAACTCTGAGATCATTATACAAATCATCTAGTTCCTTCTCTTCCAGATTGTCACTCTGTCTATATGAGACAGTGTACATAGTCCATTCATCCCCAAGAGATCTGAGGAACTTCCTGTTGATATCATCTTGCTCCATCTTCACTCCAACAGTAGCCAGTTCACCAATAAGATTGTTGAACCTGTCAAAGGCTTGAGTCATAGACTCATTCTTTGAGGAAGTGAAGTTCTCATACTGCTGCTTCAGAACATCTCTTTGATTTCTTTTGGTGCTCTTAGTTCCAGCAAATCTTTTCTCTAGAGCATTACAGAGAATCTGAGCATCAGTACAGTTGCAGAATTGATGCTGATATTCATTGGGGATGGCCAAGAGCAGAGTGCTCAAGGCCTTCATCTCTATCTGCCTGATCTTCCTCTCACCATCTATCTTTGGTGGAGGTCTTTTTCCATCTGGTCCAATCTGTCCTTCAGTAGAGGGGCCATTCTCAATCACATCCCACATTGAGTAGTCAGTGAGGAGAATGTATTGCCTGATTCTAATCTTCCACATGTCAAACTCATTGGGTTTGAGAATTGGAACCTTAGAGACAAGAGTGCTGTTTGATTCTGCAAAATTTTCCATGATGATTGAATGAATGTTTCTGAGAGAATTAGGCTCTGATACCACTTGTCAGGATCGAATTCTCAACAAGAATAAATTCTCAGAAACTAATATCAAAGAAGTTTGCGGAATAACACTTTGATATTCAATGAAACAGTAAACAAACAGTGAATCTGATAAATAACTTGTAACTTGTATTGAATGCTTGAAGTTACAAGATTAAACACACACAACCTCAATCTTGAAGAACAGGCTCTTTCAAGACGAATTCTACTTCTCTAGAATTAGGAACTATGTCTTGAGGTTGATTCTCTCTATCAAAAACTTTGAATAATTCTAAAACAAAAGTTATCTCACTATTCTAAACAATACAATATATATATACTGAAGATAAAAGATAATTACAATTAATACAATATCTCCAGAATATCTTCCATCATTATCTCTAAGCTTCCATGAATATCTTCAGTTTATCCAGCTGTCATCCTTTCCATACAGATCTCCATCTCATAAGCAGTACTAATCATAAGCAGCATTAATACTCTGAGCAGTACTAAGTTCAGCAGTACTAACCATGCTCAGCAGTATTAATCTCTTAGCAGTAGTAACTCCAGCAGTACTAATCTTGAAGAGCAGCATTAACTTTGTTCCAGCAGCATTAACTTCAACTAGCAGCATTAACCTCAGAAGTAGTAATCTCAGAAGTATTAACCATTCTGAACTAGCAACATTAACCATACTTGATGAATTCTTCAGTTCCCAACAAATACATTGAGTTTTTATTTCTTATCATAAATAGTTTGTACAAATCTTTATTTCATTCTTTTATACTTGTAAATGTCGGATACTCCAAAAAAATCCAAAAATAAACAAAAAGAATGGTCTATGTGAAAAAGAACCCAAAAGAGTATGAAAAATGGTCAAAATGCATTATTCATTAACTTCTAAGTTGTATGAGATGTTATCATCAAATAGGGGGAGATTGTTGGGTCATCTAAGATTTAAAGATAACCTCTCCTTAGTCTTTATTGATGATTGAACCTTGTATTTTGATTTATGGTTCTTTGTAATAGCTTAGTTAGTTAAACAGATCGGTGAGTCGAAGACAAACCGAATTCAACATGAACGAAGTCTACAATGCGGATTAAGATGGACCTCAAAAGTGAACTAAGCCTAGTCTGTCGATTCCTATTCGGCAGATCATACCCTTGCCGATTTCTAATCGGCAATTCTTACCCTTGCCGATTTGTTGTTCGGCATACCTTCTCTTTTCTGCCGAACTCCTCTTTCGGCACATACCTCAGATACCGAATTCCTCTTTCGGTAGTCTTCCTCTTACAGATTGCTTCTTTATCTTGTAAGAGAATTTATGTTAAATCCTCATGATTTGACATACTTCCTCATTCCCAATGATCTTCTGACAATGGGAATGGAAGCTTCTTTCTTCCTTGAGAAGATATACAATTAGTCTTAACTTGATTGAGACGTATATTTTCTATTTGATCTCAAAGAGATTGTCTCTTGAATATTTTATAATAGATATTGTACTTTCATAGCACAAAAGTTACCTTTTGTGTTATGACATGTCACATCAAATATCTTATAATTTATTGACAATATCTCAACCACCCTTGCCTTAACTCCTACTTGTCCTTTGCACTCATTACATTGGATAGTATTTAAAGGATGGAAGTAGCACCTTGCTACTCAAGCTTTCAGCTCAAGTTTTGGTATTCACAAGATTTCAAGCAGGTTGATAGTTTTTTCTTGTCTCTCTAAGGTTTAAGTCTTTGTGTTCTTAATATCTTCTAAGTGTTAGTTTGTTTAGAGTAGTTCTTAACTATTCTTATTCCGCAACAATCTTTATTTCTCTTTGTGTAATTCTTGATATTCGTTATCAATAAAAGAATTAAAATTAAGTAATTTTGTGTTATTGTATTCAACCCCCCCCCCCCTTCTACAATACTTGTTTACTTCTTTGGGACTAACAACTTGGTATTGAAGCCAATGCCGTGACAATGTTGTGTGTTCTATTTGCTTGTAGCCATGGAGGTAGGGTTGAAGAAGGCCTTCACTATTTCAAAAGCATGAAAGAAATTTATTGTTTGGTCCCTCAAATGGAGCATTATGCTTGTGTTGTTGATATGTTAGGTCGCGTTGGCCGCCTAAATGATGCAGTCGAGTTTATAAAGCAAATGCCTATAGAACCAAATGTAATGATTTGGTAGAATCTACTAGGAGCATGTAGGGTTTACGGGAATACTGAATTGGGAGAGATAGCCGGAAGGAAGATAATTTCCATTAATCCATATGACTCATCTCCTTATGTGCTTCTTTCCAATACATATGCACAAATAGGGAGTTCCAGACAAGGACCTGGATTGAGAAATGTGATGAAAGAGCGAGGTGTTAAGAAGGAGCCAGGATATAGTTGGATATCTGTTAAAGGTAGAGTCCATAAATTTCATGCACAAGATCAGGAACATCCAGAAAAAGATAATTTATATATTATGTTGGATGACTTCAGAGAAAAGATAAAGGCTATGGGTTATGTACCAGATTTGAGTTACGTATTGGAAGGTGATTCTTAAATTAGAAGGAATGCGAAAATACCTTTAGAAGTTTTCATCAACAAGAAACTAGTCTTCCATCATTGGGTAATACTCATGCATCTTTCTTTCTACAACTACAATACTCATGCATCCGATAAAAAGATGAAGAACGAAGTTCAGAATTGTTCGCACAAGGCTAAGGGTTCCCTAATGTAAGTTCTATGGTGTCATCTGAGGTCCAAGCACATTCTAGATCCTTCACCACCTTTAGTTGAGAGCCGTCATATACCTGGGACCCAAGGAAAATAAATAGCAGAAAGATGTGTAGCTAGTTGCCAAGTGGTGGTGGCCAAACAGGTCACAAGGATGCACATATAGCTGTTATAGATCTTGAGCAGGTTCTACGAGAGGTGCAATTTCTTGGTCATGTTGTTAAAGTAGAGGGGATCAAGGTAGATCCAACCAAGATTGAGGCAGTAATGGATTGGGAGTCACCTAAGTCAGCGTCAGAAATCCGAAGTTTTCTTGGCTTGGCAGGCTATTACAGAAGATTCATCCAGGATTTCTCAAAGATGGCGACGCCCTTCACGACCTTAACTAGAACGACAGTTAAGTTTTCTGGACTTGGCAGGCTATTACAGAAGATTCATCCAGGATTTCTCAAAGATGGCGACGCCCTTGACGACCTTAACTAGAAAGGAAGTTAAGTTTTCTGGGCTTGGCAAGCTATTACAGAAGAGGCGTTCTAAACGATTAAGAAGAGGTTGAGCAGTGTACCCGTACTGTCCCTACCAGAGGGAACGGAAGAATTCATTGTGTACAGTGATGCTTCAAAAAGGGGACTAGGGTACATATTGATGCAAAGAGGCAATATTATTGCCTCTGCTTCATGCCAACTAAAGGAGCATAAGAAGAAGTATACAACACACGACATGGAGTTAGCGACAGTGGTTTTTGCACTGAAAATTTGGAGGCACTACCTGTATGGCCGAAATGCCTGATTTACACAGATCATAAGAGTTTGAAGTATCTCTTCAATCACAAGGAGCTAAACATGAGGTAGAGAAGGTGGATGGAGCTATTAAAAGATTACGATTGTGAGATTCATTACCACCCGGGTAAGGCGAATGTTGGTCCCGAAGGTGCTTAACAAGTTTGTAGAAGGGGGGGGGGGGTTGAATACAAACACAGAATTTAAAGTTTAATAAACTCTTTATTGATAAATCAAACACAATTTACATGTCTGTTGCGGTATAAGATTAAGTAAAACTCAAGCTAAACAAACTTAAGAAAACACTAAGATGGTTGCACAAGAATATAGAGAATGGGAGATTAGAGAGTATTGAAAACAAGGGTTTCTATATTTTAGAAAGATGAAGGCTAGAGGATCATGCATTCTCCAGATGGAGAGGTAATCTTTCTATTTATACCCTATGCATTAAATGCATGGCAGGGCACTTTACACGTGTCCTTCATTGATTGGTAGAGAGTGTCTGACTTTGGGAGACATGCTTTCGGCCGTATCATGAACAGTGTAGTTGACAGAGTTGTTGTACGAATTATGGCAGAGGTATGTCCGTTCTGACACATCGTACTGGGTGTGTAGGGAAAGACAAAAGAGACTTGAGGCATAAGCTAAATGATCATCGACCACTGAATATCTCTTCCTTCAGAGATACAAAGAAGTTCAGCTATCGCGGAAGCTTTTCCTCAGGTTTCTTCGCGTATGAGTAGAGTCGTATTCGCTTCACTAATATCCGCATCAGGTCACTAGTAGACTTGTCTTTGTTCAGCAACTTCATCTTCGATTCAGCTATGAACATCTGTTGACGCGAAACTTGTCTTCAAGGATTACATTTAACTGTTTACATCAGAAATCATCAGCGATAACTGAACAAACTCAGTCTGATCGCTGATAGTGAAACACTAATACATATGAATGTTTACAAGAAAGATCATCAGTGATAACTGAACATACTCATTCTGATCACTGATAGTGAAACACTAATACATATTAATAAACGTAATTTTTCACTAAGTATAGAAGAGGGTCGTTATCAAATCACTGAGAGAGTCTGTATCAACAATCTCCCCCTATTTGATAATGACAAAGTAACTGAAGAAAATTACTTTATAGTTCAAAATGAGGAATAATCAGGACTCATAACATACATGTCCCATTTACTATTTTGAGGGATCTTTTACAGTACTGATAGGGTTAAGTACTTCACTGAAATTTTCATTAATTCAAGGAAAGAATTACAAGATATGAAAATATAAAGTACAAGTGAAGAACTAACTACTGTAAGTCTAACTAATAGATTACAAGAATTAAGAGACTAATCTATCAGCTATCTAGAGAAGACTTTGGAGGATTGATAATATAGTCAGGTATTTCTTCTCCTCTTTGCCTTCGATATGAAGATTCTTGACTAATGATTGACTTGATCGATTCAGCTAAAGGAGAGAAGTCACACCATAAGCATAAGAGATCCTTGGGATGACTAAGAGGACAGATAGGAATTTCAGAGACTCTTTGAAATCTGAGTTGTTCCTCGTTATCTCTGAAGAAGATTCCAAAAGGATTTTTCAGTACTTTCCCGGGAAGATATGGTCCACCAGGAGGCAGGGATAGATCTAGAACTGAGAGATCAGGAGGAGGACCAAACAAAGCTTCCTTTGAGAATTTGATGGAGGTGTCATTTCTGATAGGAGCTACATTCTCATATGAGAAGGAGACAGGCTTTCTTTTGAGTTGCCTTGGCTTAGATGGAAGAGTAGATGGCACCTCTAATACAGCAGCGACTCTGTTGATGAGAGCATCATTTATCCCTTCAACATAACCTCTGTAAGTTGACTTCGATTTCTTCAGTGCATCCTTGAACTCTAGCCATTCCATGTAGCCGAAGCTTTCAAGTTTTGAGACGAAAATTGTCTTTGAGCTTCCATCCTCTCTAGTTATCTCCATTATTACAGAAGTTATGTCCTTCTTCTTTCTTCCAGAGATGACAACGGCTGTAATCTTCATCGGTTCAGAGCGATAGGCGACTTTATGCTTGCACCATTCGACGGTGTTATCGTTGACCGCTTGTTCTTTTGAGCGCTCCTCTTCAATTTCTTTGAGTATAGCAGCCTGGACTTCCACTGGATTCTTCTTTAGCTTCTTGTCTTTAACCTGAGAAGACTGAACCTTGAGAGCTAGAGAAGCATCTCTTTGCATTCGGCAATCATTTTCTCAGCTTTGACAAATTCTTCAATTTCAGCTTCAGTCAGGAAGTCTAGCTCTGTAGATGGATTTTGAAAAGGTATCTTCAGTCGCTGACTCTCCAGATGAGAGATCATCTCCGTTCTTCTATTAAGTTCTTCCTCTGACCAATGAGTTGGTCTGGAAGGCCTTCCTGGATGGAGCAGGGCTTCTTCTTCTTCTTCTTCTTCTTCATCAATCTCACTGAAGGAGATTGGGATTATTTGATCTTGAGCTGTAGAAGCTGGGATTATTTGAAGTTCATTTACCTTAAGCAGGGCAGAGAACTGTCTGGATAAGAAGTGAAAAAGGAGTTAGAGTTTATTTTGGGAAGGAGAAAGATAAAGGCTTAGAAAGAGAAGGGGTGGGAAAAGTATAGTAAGAGAGGGGTACAATAGAAAGACATACCTGAGAAGAATTTTCCCCCTCAGATTTTGATACTACATTCAGGTTTCCCTCGGCAGCTATACCCTTCTGCTTGCCTTGGGAAGTGGCACCTGAAGTAGGTTCACTTCTCCCCCTGCTGTGACAGCTCTTTTCGACGCTGTCGCTGATGAGACGTTCGTTGTTGAGACCCAAAGAAATTGGTCCTCTTCGTCATCATCGTCATCGTCAGCTTTTTGCTCTTTTTCTTGATCTTGGAGATCAAGTTCTTCTTCATCTTCATCCTCCTCTTCCTCTTCTTCTTCATCTAGAATTTGAGCGAGAGAAGGAGAGGGAGGAGTTTTGTCAGCAACCTTCTCCCCCTCAACATGAGAGGGAGGTTCTTCCGTCTGGACATCAGCAGCATCTTCCTCAATATTTTCTTCAATGCGCTCTTTCTCCCCCTCTTTGTCATTATCAGAATGGGGGAGTTCAGTGATGGAAGGAGTAGCCTTTGCAGTTTCCAGGGATCAAACTTCAGCCTCCAGTCGCTCAAGACGTTATTCAATGACGAATCTGAAGTAGTCTGATGAATGAATTCAATGGCTATGTTCAGAGATGTCCGATCATTTTCAGTGAAAGAAGGTTTTGGCGATGGAGCTGGTTCAGTCAGCTTCAGAAGCACCTGTTGAAGCATGGAGGTGCAGGAATCAACCTTGAGTGAGAGATACCGAAAGTCATCTCTTAGGGAGTTCTGTGTACCCTGAATAAGAATGACCTGTTGTTGAGTCCTGACCAGGTCGTCCTTGATGTGGATGGCATCCTCCTGTACAGCAGTTAGCTGAGAAGAGTCAGCTTTGGAGGAGGAAGCATCAGTCAATCTCTTGAGTTCTGCACCAGCGAGATTAATAGCGCCAGTGGATTCTTGAACAGAGTTGGTGAGACTCTCCACTTTCTCAGGTCCTATTGGTGCAAACTGAGGTTGCGTAGAAAGAGATGGAGGGTTAGAGACCAAAGAAATAGAAGGATGAGTAATGGGGATAGAAGAATTTGGGATAGTGGAAATTACCTCAGGTTGTCTTTGAAGAACTGAGGGAATGGGTGGCATCACTGTGGTTGTGGCAGCAATGGTAATCGCTGGCACGGTTGATGTGATGACTGCTGAAGTTGTAGAGGAGAGACTCATAAAAGCATCCAAAGTAGTTTGTTGAGAAACTACCTCAGGCATTGAACCACTAGGGATTGTCTCCTTAGTCTTTTTGGCCTTCTTAGAAGGACCATGAAGACTAGCTGATGGTCTTTTAGAAGCGGTGGTAGCGGCAGGGCTAGCAAAAGAAAGAACCTCCTGTGTGGCCACTTAAGTCTAAGAATGGAGAGAGAGAGAGAGACGAGTGCAAAGAGTTGAGAGAGTTACCTCGTTGGCTACCAGCTTGACCTCCAGAGATCACTGACCAACTTTGGAGAAAGTACCATCATTAGAAGTTGGGTACTTATCACCATACAGAAACTGTAGGTACGCACAGATGAAGCGTACGTATGGGATCTTGGGATCCCTCTCCGTCTTCTCTATCTTTGACTTGAGATCGTCAAAGATAGCTCCCGCGTAATCGAAATGTTTTCCAGCAATTACGGAGTAACCCATCTGTAGCTGGACTTTGCTTGCCTGGTCCAGGGAGCCGATCTTCCCACTCATGCTCTGAATAATGTGGGAGAAGATGTAATTTAGCTGAGAAAGCATGTTTGCCTTCTGAATCTTCGTCAGGCGCTTGTTGGGGATTGTGGAGCGAGGCTTGTTATCCTAGCAGTATTCCATGTCATCCAGGAACTGGATGAGTTCAGCGCAGTTGGGAGAGCTTCAAAACCATGTTTCATCTTCTCAGGGAGGCGAAGTTCCTTCCTGAGGCCATAAGCAGTAAGCATGCATGATCCTAGTTCAGTTGAGAAGGAGATAGCAGAAACCACGTCACCCTTCTTGTTGGTGATGGTGGTTTCATCAATGGTGAACCAGAATTGTTGTAGAAGAGTCTTTGATGGCTTGGGATCCACATTCAGAGCGTAGGCCAATCATGACTGCTTCAAGAATGCAACAGCATCCACCATGTGGGGGTATTTCGCAGCTTCAAAGTCCAACCGTGCGAGATGGTTGTTCTTTGGGAGTTCAGAGTCAGTGATCGCAAATTTCACGTTATTGGAAGCAATGAACGATGATTGTTCCATTTCTGAATATAGAAAGAATCAAAATAGAAAGAAAGGTTTAGAGTCCAAAAATACAGAAAATTTTTACCAGTTTCTATTTGGAGAAAGAAACATGGAAAAACTTAAAATATTTTAGAATTAAAACAGTGTTCTTTGTTGAAAAAGAAAGAACAATGAGAAAACCAAAGGTTTGAATCAATAAAATCAAAAAAATGATTTTAGTGTTGAAAAATCTTGGAACACCCCCATAATGATGGAACATATATAGGATTGTAACAAAATTTTAATAAGAAAAGATGAACAAAGTAACCTGTTAATCTTGGAGGTAAAAAGATGCAAATGCTTGAAGGAGTTGTTTGCTTGAAATGCCTTGAGAGAGATTCTTGCTTGAAAAGATTTCCAGAAAGCGTAAAAAGATAGGAATGAAAAGGCATTCCTTTTATACGTAGTGAGATAGTGAAAGAGAGAAAGAGGCGGGAAAATAAATGCTCATCATGACATGGACACGTTTTACGAAGTTGATTGGATAGAAGAGCAACGGGCGAACGTGTCAGAAAAGGCATGTCGTGGATTGTCGGTTCAAATGACGTCATAGGAGAGAGAAAAACGTTTCATTTGTCCATTTTGAAATTATCTCTGAAGAAAAGTCAGAGATAGGTTTTCTTTTTGAAGGAATCTCTGATAAAAATCAAAGATTGATTTTTCTTTTCAAAACGAATCACTGAAGAGAAATGTCAGTGATAGATTTTGTTTAAAAAAAAACGTGATTAATCATTTCAAGAACAATCAGTGATTAAAGTTTTTATTTTTGAAAAACGTCTTACAGAATGAATATTCAGTGAATGGAAGTGAGAGAACATACCTGAGATTCAGAGATTTTTTTTACAGATAAAGTGATAAAGGGGAACTTAGAATTACTGACATAATGCATGAAAGATGAAGAATCATTCTTCAAGATTCAGCATTCCAAGCTCACTGATGAGAAAGTTGAACCTTGTCTCATCAAGAGGTTTGGTGAATAAATCAGCTAGCTGATAGTCATTGGGGATAAAGTGAAGTTCAATATCACCATTCATCACATGATCTCTGATAAAATGATATCTGATCTCTATGTGTTTTGTCTTTGAATGTAGCACTGGATTGTTTGCTATAGCGATAGCACTAGTGATGTCGCAATAGATTGGAATCTTTGATAGCTGGAGGTCATAGTATAATAGTTGATTTCTCATCCATAAGACCTGAGCTCACCAACTTTCAGCGGCTACATATTCAGCTTCAGCTGTGGAAGTGGACACTGAATTTTGTTTTTTACTTGTCCAGCTTACCAGCTTTTCTCCTAGGAGTTGACATCCACCAGTGGTACTTTTTCTATCGAGTTTACAACCTGCAAAATCACTATCGGAATATCCAGTTAGATCGAACCCTGAGTCTTTGGGATACCAAAGACCGAGGTTAGGAGTCCCTTTCCGATATCTGAAAATTCGCTTAACAGCGATCAGAATGGATTCCTTGGGTTCAGATTGATAGCGTGCACATAAACAGGTAGAGTACATGATGTCAGGTCGGCTCGATGTAAGATACAGTAGGGAGCCTATCATTCCTCTATAGGCAGTGACATTTACATATTTTCCAGATGGATCATTGTTTAATGTCAGAGAAGGTGCCATAGGAGTTTTCATCGCTGAAGTTTGAGTTAGATCAAACTTCTTCAGCATATCTTTAACATACTTACCTTGGCTGATAAAAGTACCTTTTTCAGATTGTTTAATCTGAAGACCAAGAAAGTAAGTTAGCTCACCCATCATACTCATTTTGTATTCTTTCTTCATTCTTTCAGCGAAGCGAGTACATAGAGATGGGTTAGTAGAACCAAATATTATGTCATCGACATATATATGTACAAGAATAATATGACCTTTTATCTTTCTAAAAAATAATGTATTATCAATTTTACCACGTTCAAAATTTTCAGAGATAAGAAAATATGAGAGAGTGTCATACCAAGCACGAGGGGCTTGTTTTAGACCATAGAGAGCCTTATCCAATTTATAATCATAATTTGGATGCTTAGGGTCATAAAACCTTGGAGGTTGTTCTACATAGACTTATTCATTCAGCTTTCCATTTAGGAATGTTGATTTTACATCCATTTGATATACAATGAAGTCTTTGTACACTTTATAAGCTAAGAATAGTCGAATTGCTTCGAGCCTAGCCACAGGGGCAAAGGTTTCATCATAGTCTATGCCTTCCTCTTGTCTGTATCCCTGAGCAACAAGTCGATCCTTGTTATGGGTTACAGATCCGTGTTCATCTAACTTGTTTCTAAACACCCATTTGGTGCCTATAACAGTTTTATCAGATGGTCTAGGAACGAGATTCCAAACTTTGTTGCGAGTGAACTCAGTCAGCTCTTCTTGCATAGCGCTGACCCAGTTTGGATCTCTGAGGGCATCATCAGTCTTCTTTGGCTCTATTAAAGAAATAAAGTTGACAAAGAGGCAGATATTACCTGAACTTCATCGTGTCTGAATACCTGCATCGGGATCACCAAGAATTTGATCTATAGGGTGATCTCTGGTCCATCGCTGAGCAGGAGCATGATAGTTTATCTCAGAGGTTGGATCAACAATAGGAATGTTCACTGATGAAGAAGCCTGAGGTTTATCAGCTATTAGTTGTTGATTGTCAGACAGACCATTGTTTTCTTAGAGGATTTCAGACGAAGATGGATCTGATGGAGGAAGTGTGTTTAGAGGCTCAGCTGAAACCCATGAGGTGGATTCAACGTTAGAAGGTATGATGTTTGGATCATCATCAGCAGTTGGAGGATCTGTGTGCTGATGGTTTGAGAAGAAAGGTTATGTTTCTCTGTAATGAGAAAACATCCAAGCATTTAGTTCTTCATTGTCAGCGATTGGCTTAGAGTTCGCTGAGCGAGTTTCATCAAAGGTGGCATGAATTGTTTCTTCCACAGATTGTCTTCTTTTGTTGAAGACTTTGTAGGCTTTGGAGATAGAGGAATATCAAAGAAATATTCCATCATCAGCTTTTGGCTCAAACTTTCCAAGTAGATCTTTGTTGTTTAGAATGAAGCACTGACAACCAAAGATATGAAGAAAACTGATAGAAGGTTTTCTTCCATGAAAAAGTTCATAAGTTGTCTTTCCAAATCGCTTTACTATCAGCGATCTGTTTTGAGTAAAGCATGCGGTATTCACAGCTTCAGCCCAAAATTGAGTAGGGAGGTGAGAATCGCTGAGCATTGATCTAGCAGCTTCGATGATCGTTCTGTTTCTTCTTTCAGCGATTCCATTTTGCTGAGGTGTTCTTACAGAAGAGAAGTTGTGAGAAATGCTCTTATTCTCAAAGAAATTGTTCAGAGAGTTGTTTTTGAATTCAGTTCCATGATCACTTTTATTGAATGAACAGTAAGATTATTTAGTACTTCCATCTTTTTAACAAAAGATATCAGTAGTTCTTCTGGAGTGTCACTCTTCCAGCGAAGAAAGATAACCCAGGTGTAGCGAGAGTATTCATCTACAATGACAAGTGTATATATCTTTCCAGCTATTGATTGGATGTTTACAGGGCCAAACAAATCCATATG
The DNA here is from genome assembly GCA_954870635.1 of Arctium minus. NCBI lineage: Eukaryota > Viridiplantae > Streptophyta > Magnoliopsida > Asterales > Asteraceae > Arctium > Arctium minus. The sequence goes on from OX941081.1 coordinate 154,110,561, forward strand.
CAAGAGTTGAAGAGGACTTGTCACTGAGGAAACTTGTTTAGACTTGAAACTAGCTTTTGTTTGTTTTCCTTTTTCACATGTTGAGCACAGAGATTCTTTAGCATATGAGTACTGAGGAAGACCAGAAACCAGTTCCTTAGATGAGAGAGAATTCAGGGTTTTGAAGTTTAGATGATAGAGACTTTTGTGCCATAACCAGTTGACATCAGAAGAGGCTTTAGAGAGAAAACGTACGTTTTCAGTGGTAGTATAGTCCATATCTATTACATAGACATTTTCTTTACGATAACCACTAAGAGAAAGTTTCCCTCTTTCATTTACCACTGAACATGCTTTCTTGGAAAAGCGAACTTCATAGTCTTTGTCACATAGCTGACTGATGCTCAACAGATTGTGCTTCAGTCCATCTACATAAGCGACTCTTCTGAAGGTAGTTGTCCCATTGCTGAGGAAACCAAACCCTCGGGTATATCCTTTTCCATTTCCACCAAAGGTCACTGAGGGATATGAGCACTTATAATCTTGTGGTTTCTTAAGCATGGAACTATCCTCTTTAGGCTCATCCTGTGGTTTCCAAAAACCAAGACCAGTTCTATCACTGGCAGGGATATGAGCGCTTATAATCTCAGTGATCTTTGTTGAGGATTTGCACCATCCTTCAACAGTAGCCTTCTCTGCTTTTAGAGCAGCGATGGCTTGTTCACGTTCAATGTTGATGATTTCATTAACAATGACTTGATCTTTCAAACTTTCCTCTAAAAGAGTCAGTTCTCTGATCTTTTCAGGGTATTTTTCTAGCTGTTCAGTTAAATCACTATTTTTTCTTTCATCTAGTGATTTGCCGTTTAGAGAATTGTATAAGTCAATCGTCAGCACATCAACAACGGGACTTCTCTCTGCTTCAGATAGAGAGGTATTAGTTGAGATAGATACCTGAGATGATATATAGCTCATGGAAGTTTCTGAAGATTCTTCCACTTCTTCTTTAATCTCAACCATGAGGCAGAGATTAGCGACTTCTTCTTCATCAGAACTTGATTCTTCTGATTCAGCCCAGTCATGTTCTTCAGCGATGAGACCTTTACCTTTTCGCTTATAGTTTTTTAACTTTTGATATTTTTCTTTCAGTTTAAGGTATTTGTCATCGCTGGATCTTCTTGAGGTAGAAGGTTTGAAGACTTTCTTCGACCTGCACTCACTTGCAAAGTGTCCAATCTTTTCGCAGTTAAAGCAAGTAGCAGTAGCCTTATCAACAGAGGTTCATTTTGGCTTGTCAGTGAGAGACGGAGGCTTATTTCTTCGGAAATTGCTCTTTCTTGCAAATCTCTTAATAGAGTTTGTCAAGAGTGCTAAGGACTCATCAAACTCTGACAGATCAGTGTCTGATAGTTCCTCAGATTCAAAATCTAACTCAGTGATAGTAAGAGTAGATTGCTGAGATGGAATTATCTCTGAAGAGACTAAAGCAACAAGAGTGCTTTTGGAGTCTTTAGAATCTTTTACAAGATTCTTCTTCAGGATATTTGAATGCTCATAGTTGAGCAATATTCCATACAAGGTGCTAAGACAGAGAGAGAATTTAAGTCTTTTGTCAGCTTGAGACACATTGAATAACTGTCCCAGCTTTCAGGTAGACATTCTAAGAATTTAGTCAAGACCTCAGAATTAGAATAGGTCCTGCCAGCAGTTCTTAGATCAATGATTAAGCAGTTAAACCTCTGGTGAACATCGGAGAGAGATTCGTTCTTACCAGAGATGAAACTTTCATACTGTCGTACCAAGTTAATCTTTCGAGTTTCTTGGACTTCAGTGGTACCTTCATATTGAACACATATGGTGTCCCACATTTTCTTTGAAGTTTTAAGATGCATAATGGAATGGAAAGTTTCATCAGGCAGAGCCATAGAAATAACGTTTTTTGCCTTTGCATCTAGACCTACTTTCTTTTTGTCTTCATCACTCAACTGTCTTATTTCCTTAACAGCATATCGTTCAGGAACAGCAGAAGTGGTGGTAGTGGCGGGAACGACGCTTATGATAGTGAAAGGTTCATAAGGTCTATGTGCTACATAATCAGGTATAGTAGGGTCTACACCTTCTAGAAATAGCATCATTCGATTCTTCCAGAGAGCAAAGGTATCTCTGCTGAATCGAGGAGGTTTAGAGAGTGAACCATTGTCATAGTAGTTTGTGTTTGTCTTAAGTGCCATTTTAGAATAGCAAAGAAGAGAATAAAGCAAGATCTTGTTTATTAGATTAAACAGTCTGCTCTGATACCACTTGTTGGTCCCGAAGGTGCTTAACAAGTTTGTAGAAGGGGGGGGGGGGTTGAATACAAACACAGAATTATAGTTTAATAAATTGTTTATTGATAAATCAAACACAATTTACAAGTCTGTTGCGGAATAAGATTAAGTAAAACTCAATCTAAACAAACTTAAGAAAACACTAGGATGGTTGCTCCCAAAGTCAGACATGCTTTCGGCCGTATCATGAACAGTGTAGTTGACAGAGGAGGTTTCTATATACTAGTGTGGAAACCGTGCATTGCACGGTAGCGTGAGTAATTTGTATAATAATTTGTACATTGTCTACATAAATAAATGTTAAAAAATATTTTGTTAATTGACAACTAATTAAATGTAGCATAAATAAATAAACGGAAAAGATTACTGACATTGAAAAAATATAATATATTATAACAAAATATTGTTTATAAATTATAAGTCATATTGTCATGATAATGATGAGAAGTGTTGTTAAATAGTAAAAGTCGTACTATAATTAGACAACATGAAATGAAATAATAGTATATTATTAATTGTTTAATATAATGTATTATTCATTAAATATGAAGATATATGATGCAATTATAAGCAATAAGGTGTGATATATCAAGAGAAGAAGTATGGTTAAGCTTGCTTAGTAAACAATAACTAAAATTAATTACGCAACTAATTGTTATAAGCATAGACCACTAAATATTAAAGGAACAACCAATGAAATTTGATGTGATATCATGAGATTTGAATATTCTCAAACCTTTCATTGTAGTTGTTATCTCACATTAATAAGAAATTGAAATAATGGAAGCGGTAGTAGGTATAAAAAGGGGAGGGGATACCTTTGAAAGACTTCTCATCTCTTTTCATATACCCACCCCTTTCTTTCAATCTTTCATATTTGCACCGATGTGAGATAACCAAATAATACTATAATTCAATATTTAAGAATACTTAAATATCATGGTAATCCCATCCTCTTTTTATATACTCGACCCTTATTTCATCTATCATTTTCCCTCCAATGTGGAATAACCAAATAACACCACAATTCAATATTTGAGAATACTCAAATCTAATGGTGTCACATTATGTTGGGAACTGAAGAATTTACCAAGTATGGTTAATGCTGCTAGTTCATCATGGTTACTACTTCTGTGGTTAATACTGCTAGTAGAAGTTAATGCTGCTGGAACAAAGTTAATGCTGCTCTTCATCATTAGTACTGCTGGAGTTACTATTGCCAAGAGATTAATGCTGCTGAGCATGGTTAGTGCTGCTGAACTTAGTACTGCTCAGAGTATTAATGCTGCTTATGATTAGTACTGATTATGAGATGGAGATCCGTATGGAGAGGATGACAGCTGGATAAACTGAAGGTTATGGAAAGCTTAGAGGTAATGATGGAAGATATTCTGAAGATAATTTATTGTAATTATCTTTTATCATTAGTATATGTATAGAATGTATACTTTAATTTTAATTATTATTCATTCTAAGTTTTTGTTCTAGAGAGAATCAACCTCAAGGCATAGTTCCTAATTCTAGAGAAGTAGAATTCGTCTTGAAATAGTCTGTTCTTCAAGATTGAGGTTGAGTGTGTAATCTTGTGATTTTAATCATTCAATACAAGTTTACAAGATGTTAATCATATACACTGTTTGTTTACTGTTACATTGAATATCAAAGTGTTATTCCGCAACTTCTTTGATATTGTTTCTGAGTATTCATAATTCTTGTTGAGAATTCGATCCTGACACATTATATTTGTTGTGGTTAATAAATTTATAATATAAAAGATATTTTTTAACTCTATCATTTATATCACGCTTATACTCATCGTCTTCTTCTAATCTATCGTCTTTCTACCAGTGTGGTTGTGATTGTTTGTTCTTTATGATATAAACATATAAAATTTTACGTGTCAACTTTTTGTCATTTATGTCAATTTTATATTAATATTCTATAAGGATTGATTTATTGTAAAATATGTCGTGTAAAAGAAGCCAACACAATAAGTTGTCATTAAGACATCACATCTTCCTTTTATATATTAAACCCCTTCTTACAATCAATCGTCTATCCACCGATGTGGGATAACCAAATAACATCACAATTAAAGATTTATGAATACTCAAATCTAATCTTGTGGTGCCACTTCATTGGTTGTGGTTGTGTCTTTTATAATTATAAAAAATATAAGATATAAGATGATTTTCCGCAACTTCTTTGATATTGTTTCTGAGTATTCATAATTCTTGTTGAGAATTCGATCCTAACAAGTGGTATCAGAGCATGTTCTCTCAGAAACATCTATTCATTCATCATGGAAAACTTTACAGAATCAAACAGTACTCTGGTCTCAAAGGTTCCAATGCTCAGACCCAATGAATTCGATATATGGAAGATCAGAATCAAGCAGTACATACTCCTCACTGACTATTCTATGTGGGACATCATTGAGAATGGCCCTTCTGAAGCAGAAAAGATTGGTGCAAATGTAAAGAGAACTCCACCAAAAACTGATGAAGAGAGAAAGACTAGACAGACAGAGATGAAAGCCTTGAGCACCTTGCTCTTGGCTATTCCCAATGAATATCAACATCAATTCTGCAACTACATTGATGCAGAGATGCTCTGGAATGCTCTAGAGAAGAGATTCTCAGGTACCAAAAGTACCAAGAGAAATCAGAAAGCCATTCTGAAGCAACAGTATGAGAACTTTATGTCAACCAAGAATGAGTCCATGACTCAAACTTTTGACAGGTTCAACAAGCTAATGAATTAGCTACTATGGGAGTACAAATTGATCAAGATGATCTAAACAGAAAGTTCCTAAGGTCCCTAAGTGTTGAATGGACCATGTATACTGTGTCTTTCAGACAGAATGATCAACTGGAAGAAAAGGAACTTGATGATCTATACAATGATCTAAGAGTTTTTGAATCTGAGGTAGAGGCTAAGAAGAAGCCTTCTGGGTATGTTCACAATGCTGCACTCCTTTCAGCATCAATTGATTCTTCTTCTAACCCTGAATCAGTTAGTACTGCTAATGGAGCAAGTCAAGAGAAAGGCACTGAAGCTGTATTTGAAGCCTTTCTATCCAGTCATGGAAACTTTTCTCTAATTAATGATGACTTGGAACAACTCCATCCGGATGATCTTGAAGAGATGGACATTAAATGGCAGATGGCCATTCTCTCTATGAGAGTTAAGAAGTTCATAAAGAGAATTGGGAGAAATAACTTCTCTTAAAGAAGAGAAGATGGAGCTGGATTTGACAAGTCAAAGGTGGAATGCTATAAATGTCATCAGAAGGGACACTTTGCTAGGGAATGCAGAAGTGGAGTGTCTCACAACAACAACAACAACAACCACCAGCAGGCACAGTCTGGAAGCTTCAATAGTAACAGAAACTCTGCTCAAGCCCTAGTCTCTCAACAAGGTATGGGGTTTGATTGGAGTGATCAAGCTGAAGAGGCCATCCAAAACCAAGCTCTAATGGCAGAGGTGTCTGATCTCCCAACAGAGGTAACTTCCAATCTTTGTTCTCAAAATTGCATTAACACTGTTAAAAGGTATAGGGATCACAACCAGAACATGAGTGATGACATTAAGAGATTGGAAAAGGACATAAAAGATTATGTGAGGATTGTTGAGAGATTTGAAGAGCAAATTAAGGGTTTTCAAGCCAATAAGCTTCAACACTCTTATTACACAAACTACTGGAAGTGGGAGAAGAATGACTTAGAACTTCAACTGACCAGATCCAAAGAGGAGAGTGAAAAGTTAAGAGGAGAGCTAGCTAAAGTCAAACTAGATGTAGAAAAGTTTTCCAATGCTTCCAAAGCAATGGATTCTTTGCTACAAACCCAGATTCATGATAAACTGAGAAGAGGAATAGGGTACAATACCACACCACCACCCTATAACAACACCTACATCCCTCCTAGTTCAGATTTGTTAGAAACAAAGGATAGGAAGGACTTACCTAATGGAGCCACTGAGATTGATCCCTTAGATGAAGTAATTATTAAGTATAAATCTGAGAAATAAGTTGTCAAGAGTAAGAACAACACTGTGAGTGGTGAGATTCCTATAGAAAACCACATAATTACCAATGAGGGATGTGGAAAGCATTGGGTCAAATCCAATGAGATAGAGAAAACTGAGGGAAAGAACAAGAAGGTTCACTATAAGCAGACCACTATTGTGAACCCTATCCCTTGCAAGCAGTGTGCATGCAATAAATCTAAGCCCCAAAAACATGATAAACCAAGGGGAAATCAGAGAAACTGGAATAATCAATGGGCACAAAAACAAGGGATTGATCTGAGTAAAATCAATAGACCAAAACCTTGTTTCATATGTGGTAAGTTAAACCATTTAGCTAAGCACTGTTTCTTTAACCCTATTAACCAACAGATGAACTTTCAAAGATTTGTGCAAAAACCTGTTGGTTATAGGAAGGCTGGAAAGAAACATGTGGTTAAGAAATTTGTTGAAACCAAAAGCCCCATGAAGAAAAAGGTTTTAAAAGAAATAAAACTGTTAGTACTGCTGACAGAGATAGTGCTGCTAGAAGCATTACTGCTGCTACCAGTGTTAGTACTGCTGAAAATTTTAATGCTGCTAATACTGTTAGTACCTCTTCAAAGATTAATACTGCTAACACAGTTACTGCTGCTAACACAGTTACTACTTCTAACAAGGTTAGTACTGTTAAGCATGCAAGTGCTGCTAATGCAGTTAGTACTTCCAAAACCAGTACTGCTTCTAGCAAAGGTGTTTCAAAACCCATCATTGTGACAAAGTACTCCAGAAATGAGGAGTCAAAGTTTAAAAAACTTGTCAAGAAAGAATGTAAATATTTTGATGAGAAAGGGGTACCCAAGACCACTTTGGCTTGGGTTCCTACTTCATACTAACTGATTTATCTTATGTGCAGGGCAACCAGCAGCTCAAGGGAAAGAGCATATGGCATGTTGATAGTGGTTGCTCTAGGCACATGACAGACAACATGTCATGTCTTCAGGATTACAAGCATATCAATGGAGGACATGTTGCATTTGGAGATAATCTTACTGGTGGGAAAATAAGTGGAAAATGTAATGTTACAAAAGGTAAGATGACATTTGAAGATGTCTACTATGTTGATCAGTTGAAGTACAACCTGTTAAGTGTATCACAGGTTTATGACAAACAACATAGCATATTATTTACTAATACAAAGTGTATGACCCTTGCTCCAGGATTCAAGGTTGTTAATGAAAGCATGATACTACTTAGAACTCCAAGAAAGGACAATGTTTATTGTCTAGATATGGACAATGTTTATTGTCTATACATGGACAATGTTTCTAGTGATTCATCCCTGAACTGTCTTGTTTCTAAAGCTTCTGTGGATGAATCCTCTCTTTGGCACAGAAGGATGTGTCACATGAACTTCAAGACAATGAACAAACTTGTTAAAAACAACCTTGTAAGAGGTTTACCATCAAAAGTCTTTTCATGTGATGATCATTGTGTTGCTTGTCTTAAAGGCAAACAGCACAAAACTTCTCATAAGTCCAAAGAATTAAATACAATTTCTTTCTGTCTCCAGTTATTACATATGGATCTGTTTGGTCCTACAAATATTATGAGTATAGGCAAGAAATCTTACTGCTTAGTTATTGTTGATGATTACTCTAGATTTACCTGGGTATATTTTCTAAGGACTAAGGATGAGACAAGTGGACTGATCAAATCCTTTATCCTAAGAATTGAAAACCAAACTAATCAAAAAGTAAAAGTCATTAGGTCAGACAATGGGACTGAATTTAAAAATCTTGATCTAAACACCTTTTGTGAAGAGAAAGGCATTGAGAGACAATATAGTGCCCCTAGGACTCCTCAACAGAATGGAGTTGCTGAGAGGAGAAATAGGACACTAATAGAGGCTGCTAGATCTCTGTTGGCTGATTCAAAACTGCCAATTACTTTCTGGGCTGAAGCAGTTAATACTGTCTGTTATGTCCAAAACAGAGTTTTAGTGGTCAAGCCAAAGAACAAGACCCCATATGAGCTTTTAAATCAAAGAAAACCCTTTATTGGATTCTTCAAACCTTTTGGGTGTCCTTGTACAATTCTCAATACCAAATCTCACTTAGGTAAGTTTGATAGCAAGGCAGATGATGGATTTCTTGTTGGTTACTCATCTCAGAGTAAGGCTTACAGAGTATTTAACTCTTCTTCTAGAATAATTGAAGAAAGTGACAATGTCAAATGCAATGAGAACACACCAAATCCTATTGGGTCTGGTCCTCAGTGGCTGTTTGACATTGATTCACTAACTAACTCTTTTGGTTTCAGTAGTAATGATTATGTAGGTTCAGGGAGTAGAGGATCAGGGACTACACAAGTTCAAGAAAGTATATCTTCATCTGTGATCTTTCCCATACCTACAGTGGATCCTGTTGAAGACTGTGAAAAGGAGACATCTACTGAACCAAAACTGAGTGAAGAAGAAAGAGGAGATGAGGAGAATGAAGAAAATAAAGAATCTGAAGTAGTTGCTGAAATCACATCAGTTGAGTTAAATGACTCAAATCTAGAGGTTGGACTCAATGAGGAGTCTAGTCATCACACCAGAACTCAAAAGAATCATCCTCCTCAGCTGGTAATAGGAGATATCTCTTCTCCTATGATGACTAGAAATCAAAGCAGGCTCCAAGAAATGCAAGACCAACAACATACAGTGCTTTCTTGTTTTTTATCCCAGCTTGAGCCTAAGAAGGCACATGATGCTATGAAAGAGTCCAGTTGGATAGAAGCCATGCAAGAAGAGCTACTGCAATTCAAGCTGCAAGATGTTTAGGATCTGGTAGACCTTCCTAAAGGCCAAAGAGCAATAGGCACTAAATGGGTCTTCAGGAATAAGAGAGATGAGAGAGGAATAGTGATAAGGAACAAAGCAAGGTTGGTGGCTCAAGGGTATACACAAGAAGAAGGTATAGATTATGAAGAAGTATTTGCACCAGTGGCTAGGATAGAAGCAATTAGATTATTCCTGGCCTGTGCTTCCTATATGAAATTCAAAGTCTATCAAATGGATGTAAAAAGTGCATTTCTATATGGCTCAATTGAAGAAGAAGTATATGTCTGTCAACCACCAGGGTTTGAGAACCCAAGCTATCTAGACAGAGTATACAAACTAAAGAAAGCACTTTATGGAGTGCATCAAGCACCAAGAGCATGGTATGACACTCTGTCATCCTATCTCTTGGAAAATGGCTTTGAAAGAGGAGTCATTGATAAGACTCTATTCATCAAGAGAAAGAAGAAGGATATCTTGCTGGTCCAAATCTATGTTGATGATATTATCTTTGGATCCACAAGAGACAGTATGTGCAAGGAGTTTGAGGAACTAATGCATCAAAGATTCAAAATGAGTTCCATGGGGGAACTTACTTTCTTCCTTGGACTCCAAGTTCAACAGAAGTCAGATGGTATTTTTATCTGTCAGTCCAAGTATGTGCAGGATATTCTAACCAAGTTTGGTTTCTCAGATTCAAAACCTGCCAGCACACCTATAGAGACACACAAGCAGATAACAACAAATCTTGAGGGGGAGGATATGGATGTTCATCATTATAGATCCATGATTGTCTCTCTCATGTATCTTATAGCCTCTAGGCCAGATATAATATTTCCAGTCTGTGTATGTGCAAGATTCCAAGTTAGGCCAAAGCAATCACACTATCAAGCTGTTAAGAGGATATTCAGATATCTCAAAGGGCAACCCAGATTGGGACTTTGGTATCCTCATGACTCATCATTTGACCTACTTGCATACTCAGACAGTGATCTAGGTGGAGCAAACTTAGACAGAAAATCTACTTCTGGAGGATGTCAGTTTTTGGGTGTAAGACTAGTTTCATGGCAGTGCAAGAAACAAACCACAGTGTCCACATCTACAACAGAGGCAGAGTACATAGCAGCTGCAAGTTGCTGTTCTCAAGTCTTATGGATTCAGAATCAAATGCTGGACTATGGGGTAACCTTTCTACACACTCCAATTTTTATTGATAATAGCAGTGCCATTAGCATTGTGAATAATCCTGTCAAGCACTCAAAGACAAGGCACATTGAGATCAGGTATCACTTCATAAGAGACTGCAATGAAAAGAAACTTATTCAAGTTGTAAAAGTTCATACTGATAACCAGTTTGCTGATCTATTCACCAAAGCCTTTGATGTGGGTAGATTCACTTTCTTGGTAACAAGTGTGGGAATGATCAACTCTGAATAGGCACCTTCTCAAAAAGTGGTTAAATATCGTTATATTGTTTATTTGTGGTGTTACTAATCTTCTTTTTCAGGAAATGTATAGCAGTACTCAGTTCATCACAAGCTTAAAAGAGTAAGTATGGTTAATACTACTAGTTAGTTAATACTGCTAGTGGTTAATACTGCTCCCAGTTAATACTGCTAGTTAGTTAATACTGCTTGTTAGTTAATACTGCTCCCAGTTAATACTGCTAGTTAGTTAATACTGCTTGTTAGTTAATACTGCTAGTGGTTAATACTGCTCCCAGTTAATACTGCTAGTTAGTTAATACTGCTAGTGGTTAATACTGCTCCCAGTTAATACTGCTAGTTAGTTAATACTGCTTGTTAGTTAATACTGCTCTAGGTTAATACTGCTTATGTCCCGAATACTATAAATACCCTTTGCCTGCCTAAAAGGTTCATAACGACTCTTTGCATACTGTTCACTTGAGCTCTAAACCCTTTTTTCTCTCAAGTACCAAGTTTTCAGGCAAGAACCTTCAAGATCAATGGCATCAATGGCATTTATAGACGAGCACAATGAAATCGCGATGCTACAGAAGCCCAAACAGGTCGCTGGTTTCCACCAGATTGTGTATTTCCTCAAGACAAGCCATATTGCCCATGCTCTCACTGTATCGCCATCAATCTACATCGAGCATCAAAGGCAATTCTGGGCAAATGCCACCATTGTTGCTGAGAATGGTGTGCAAATGATCAAGACAAGGGTCTGTGAAAAACCTTTGACAGTTACTGAAGAGGTAATTCGCATCAGTCTACGTCTAGACGATGCCACTGGTATCTCATCTATCTCTAATGATGAACTGTTTTCTACTCTTACAAGAATGGGGTATGGAGGCCCATTGGGTGTGTTCAAGTTCTCAAAAGCTAAATTTTCACCCCAATGGCGTTTCTTTGTCCATACTCTTATGCATTGTATCTCTAAAAAGACTACTGGCTGGAGTGAGTTCAGTAGCACCATTGCTTATGCTTTGGTGTGCCTGGCCACTGTCAGAAAGTACAATTTTTCTAAAATGATTTTCAGTGAGTCTCAAACTTGGGAAGCAAAAAGAGCTTTTATATGTACCCCAGGTTTGTCCAAGAAGTTATCACCCACGAATTGACGGATATGCCTCATTTTGATGAGGTATATGTACCAAAAATCCCCAAAGGTAAGGTCTTTTCAAACATGAAAAGATCTCCATTGGACTCGTAAGGAGTTGACACCCCATTGTTCTCTACAATGATGGTGGTGTCCCACACTGATGAAGGTATGGCAGCAGGGTCAAGGCCCCCATTAGACCATCCCACTGCTAGCCAATCCCAACCTTCCCACTCCAAATCAATTTCTCAGTCTCTTCTTGACAAACCAACTTCTCCAATTACCCAAACTTACAAAAGGAAACAGGTAAAGAAGGCTCCTTCCCTTCTTGTACCTTCACCCACTAAGCCTTTAAGCCTTCTAAGGGAGGATTCTCCCTTAGAGAATATCTACAGGGAAACCACAGGGGTGTCTCCTAACCCCAAGGAGGTGCTCACTGAGGAGAGGGTTGAGTATATGGGTGCTGAGGCTGCCACTACTTCTGCTAGCATAGAGGAGGACAGTGGTAACATAAATAAGACCTCCCCCATGGCAACTTTGAATGAGCAATCATTCAAAGGTCCCAGGTGCCAAGAAACCACGGGGGTGGATAGTGCTTCTGCTAGGCAGAAGGCTTCCACTACTAAAAGATCCCATGATCCTTCAAAAGGGGGTAACACTCCTGGAGAAGGTGAGGACAGATATGACTATCTTGAATTGATGGACACAATGGCCAACATCAACAGGGATGTGATCAACCAAGGAAAAGACATAGAAGAGCTGAAACTAATAGTCCTGTCTCAACAAGCTCAGATTTCCAAACTGAAGAATATGGTAAAGAGATTGCTCCAGAAAAAGAAGAGGAGGCAATTTGTGCTTAAAAGAAGGGAACCAGTGACTGATCCTCCCAAAAAGGGGGAGTCAGAAGCTGATGTCAACAGGGAAGATGCTCCAGAAAAGGGAAAGGAACTTGATGTTGAGGGGGAGAAAGCAACAGTAACAGAGCAAGCAACAGAAACCATTAATACTGCTAGTTCAAGTAAAGCAGCAGAAATGGTTAGTACTGCTGAAATAAGCAAAGCAGCAGAAATGGTTAGTACTGCTGAAATAAGCAAAGCAGCAGAAACAGTGAAAGAAGTTCTAACAGAGCTGGAGATTGCAGAAACCTTACTTAAAGCCAAGCATGATACTCCCAAGGTCTCCTCAAAGACCAAAGGAGTAGTCATCAAAGAACAAGGGGAAGTGATCAAGAAAACAAATGTAGAAAAGAAGGTGAACAAAGACAAAGGTAAAGCAAAAATGGTGGAATCTGATCAGACAGTCAAAAAGCAAAGGTTGGTTGAATCAGATGAAGCTTTGGCCAGGAAGATGCAGTCTGATATTGAAAAGGAAGAAAGGGTTCAGGTTGAAAAGGACAGGGAGATGGCAAAGGCTCTAGCTGCTGAACTGAATGAAGCCTATCAACAAAGTCTGGCAACTGAACTTGCACAGAAGAAAGCAGCATCTTTGAAGAAATCTGTGGTGATAAAAATAGCTGCAAAGAAGAGACAACCCTCAAAGACTTTCCTTGGTACTCAAGAGAGAAATAAGATGATAATTTTTCTCAAGGGTGCTGTAGGAGTCAGAAAGGAGATGTTCTCCAAGATGACATTTGAGCAGATCAAAGAGTTGTACAATTCTGAAATGACCAAGCTTCAAGGGAATGAAACTGCCAGGGTGGAGATGGAGAAGAGAATGAAAGAAAGCAATGATTTCATTATAAAAAACCTTTTCCAGATGAGCAAGAAACACCACCAAAGAAAGAAGCCACTCTGGGTGAAAGTCTAAGGACTTTAAAGACAATCAAGATGATGGCAAGGAGAAAGTCAACCAAGAAGCCTAGAATAGCTGAAGAAGAGGCTGAGAAGGTTGCTGAAGAAGAAGGGGCACCTGAGTCATCTAAACAAAAAGAGCCATCAAGTACAAATGATGTAAATATGTATATGGTAGTGATGGACAAAGTGCCTGAACCAATTTCAGCAGAACCTGTAGGAGTTAAGCCTCCTGAGGTTATTCTCTGGGATACATTGACAGTGGATGGAAAGGAATACATAAGGCTCAAAAGGAAGGATGAAAAGTATGAGGTGTTCAAGACTTGGGCAAAGATTGTAAGAACATGTTCTAGGTCAGACCTTGAAGAAATGTTTGAGATAGGAATGAAGTTGTATGCAGATATATTGAAAGCTCCAGAGATTGTTGGGAACTGAAGAATTTACCAAGTATGGTTAATGCTGCTAGTTCATCATGGTTACTACTTATGTGGTTAATACTGCTAGTAGAAGTTAATGATGCTGGAACAAAGTTAATGTTGCTCTTCATCATTAGTACTGCTGGAGTTACTATTGCCAAGAGATTAATGTTGCTGAGCATGGTTAGTGCTGCTGAACTTAGTACTGCTCAGAATATTAATGCTGCTTATGATTAGTACTGATTATGAGATGGAGATCCGTATGGAGAGGATGAAAGATGGATAAACTGAAGGTTATGGAAAGCTTAGAGATAATGATGGAAGATATTCTGAAGATATTTTATTGTAATTATCTTTTATCATTAGTATATGTATAGAATGTATAATTTAATTTTAATTATTATTCATTTTAAGTTTTTGTTCTAGAGAGAATCAACCTCAAGGCATAGTTCCTAATTCTAGAGAAGTAGAATTCGTCTTGAAAGAGTCTGTTCTTCAAGATTGAGGTTGAGTGTGTAATCTTGTGATTTTAATCATTCAATACAAGTTTACAAGTTGTTAATCATATACACTGTTTGTTTACTGTTACATTGAATATCAAAGTGTTATTCCGCAACTTCTTTGATATTGTTTCTGAGTATTCATAATTCTTGTTGAGAATTCGATCCTGACACATTATATTTGTTGTGGTTAATAAATTTATAATATAAAAGATATTTTTTAACTCTATCATTTATATCACGCTTATACTCATCGTCTTCTTCTAATCTATCGTCTTTCTACCAGTGTGGTTGTGATTGTTTGTTCTTTATGATATAAACATATAAAATTTTACGTGTCAACTTTTTGTCATTTATGTCAATTTTATATTAATATTCTATAAGGATTGATTTATTGTAAAATATGTCGTGTAAAAGAAGCCAATACAATAAGTTGTCATTAAGACATCACATCTTCCTTTTATATATTAAACCCCTTCTTACAATCAATCATCTATCCACCGATGTGGGATAACCAAATAACACCACAATTAAAGATTTATGAATACTCAAATCTAATCTTGTGGTGCCACTTCATTGGTTGTGGTTGTGTCTTTTATAATTATAAAAAATATAAGATATAAGACGATTTATTGCAAAAAAAGGTCAGCCAAAAAAGGCCAACGTCATATGTTGCTACATACTCTTTTAAACTTGTAAAGCATCTCATACTTCTTTTATATACTCACCATCTTCTTCCAAAATTAGTTTTTTTTTTTTAAAGGTTGGACAAAATGAGTCAACCAATGAGTTTGAAGGATCGGCCAAAATCTGCCAACGACATGGGTTTAGAAGATCAGTCAAAGAGGAGCCATCCCCATAAGTTGTCACAAATATATCTCAACCTTCTTTCATACACCCATCATCCATTGTCACCCTTTCATCTCTCCATCAATGTGGGATAGACAAAACTCAATCAGAATTCAAGAAATGAATAATACACAATTCTTAGAGTGTCACATCATTGTTTTTGGTTGTTACTTTTATATATATATAAATAAAGATAGATATAAAGATAATGAATTTTATATGGATTATTTTTTTTTTTGCAAAAAAGAGAGTTGGACAACATTATCCAACCAATGAGTTCGGATGCCCAACCAAAATGAGCAAACGACGTGAGTTTAAAGGATCGGCCAAGAGGAGCCAACCCCATGAGTTGCCACAAATACATCTCAACCTCTTTTCATATACCCACTATCCATTGTCAATCTTGCATATCTCCACCAATGTGGGATAGACATAACTCAAACACAATTCCAGAAATGAATTGTACACAATTCTTAAAGTGTCACATTATTCTTCTTGGTTGTTACTTTTACATATATAAAGATTTGTATCGAAAATAGTAGAAGATTGGATAATACTTAATTCTTAGTGTGACACTTCATTTGTTAATTTTTCATCTCCCTATCAATATGGGGTAACCAAATCGAACAACAACTCAAAATTGGGAATGTTCAATTATTAGGGTGTCACATTATCGATTGTTTCACTACAAGAAAAATGACCTTCAGAGAAGGTTTTATACTGTACTTGAAAGTCCTAAAAGCTTCTCTAAAGGCTTTAGAGAAGCTTTTCACTTCCATCAAAAAGCTTCCCTATATAAGGGTAGCTAAAGGTTTTAGGGGAGGATTTAGAAGCGTATTCAAACTATTTACTTTTAGAGACATTTTGTTGAGGCTTTAGATACACTTTAAAAGCTTCTCAAAAGGCTAGCCAATTTCTCCTCAAAAGCTTCTCTAAAAGTATCTTTTAGTGACGCTTTTCAACTATTTACGACGGTTTATTAAAGTAACTAAAAGATACTTTTAGAGATGGTATATTGAAAACCTTCTCTAAAACATTTGGTTTTAGTAACACTTTTCAAAACTTTCTCTAAAGATACCCTTTAGATACACTTTTAAAACAACAAATCTGTCTCTAAAGGTACCCTTTAGATACACTTTTAAGAAAACAAATCCTTCTCTAAAGGTACCCTTTATAGATACACTTAAAGGTGCCCTTTAGATACACTTTTAAAACAACAAATCCTTCTCTAAAGTTAGTCTTTAGATACACTTTTAACGCATCAAATCCTTCTCTAAAGGTAGCCTTTAGATATAACGACCCTATCCGAGAACATAAACAACTGGATCGAATCAAGTAAAATTTCCAATCATCGAATAATAATCCATGCCATGACGGTCCCAAACTTACAATAGTTAAATCAAGGTTTGATATACAATTCAACCTACAAAACTGAGATAAATGAAAATAGCTAAATGACGGTCTTCTATCCGCCCCCGCTAGACCTTCTCCTTGCCTTTAGCCGCACAGCCTAACTCACGACGGCCTGAAAAGATTTTTAGTTTTGAAAGAGCGAGGATTAGACCATAGGTCTAGTGAGTTCCCTCTAACAGATAGGCAACAAAATATGCTTTCCAGAATTAGTAACATCATTTATTAATGGCATATAAATAAAACACGTTACGGACCACACGACCGTCCAAGACGATGTGTCTAACTCGCGCTGCCTTAATGTTGGGACACACCCCCAACGACATGAACGGGCCACACTCCCCGGCACGAGTAGGCGGGCCACACTCCCCGACTTAGGTCACGTAACCCACAATTAATGTATGCATACATTTAAACAACAACAGTTTATAACACACTTGAATAATTTATTAAAATCATGCCATCACAAATAATTCAAAGTTTAAAACAAATAAACTTCACATGCTTTCATCATCAAATGTTTAGTTTAGAAAAATTCACCTGACGTCCTTGGCTTGAGCACTCGCTTACGCCTAAAATCCAATCTGAAACCTATAAAGGAAACATTGACCGATGAACGCTCGATCCTCTTTACTTTAACGAAACTTGACTTTAACCCTTTGAACCATTACGACTTCTTACTACATAATTTACTAAATTTTCCTATAGGATAAGATTGCAAATTCTACCCAACTAATTATTTGAATGGGCCAGTAATGCAAATCCACAACCAAACAGATTTCTACCACCTTGGGCTTCGGCCCAACTCTAAAGGAGTTAGGCGACCGACCGGTATGCAGTGGTCGACCGGGGTTCCCTTACTCCCTTAGACCGGTATAACTTTCCAAAACACGACCGGTGCTATCCGGTCGACCGGTAGGCACCAGTGAAAGCCTGAGACCGGGGTCTCGACCCTCCCCCCTCAACCGGTACTACCTAAAGCATTCGACCGATATCACAAATACCACAATCGACCGGTACACTCTTATTGACCGGTATGGAGTTCGACCGAGGTCCCTCCCCTATCGGGCGACCGGATCTATTTAACAAATCTCGATCGGTGTCTCACCTGTCGGTCGACCGGGATTGACGAACGAACGAAAAACCCAGTTCCCTGATATTTCTACTCCGATCGAAGATGAAAACTCCAGTATCCCAAACAGCAGATTTAATCTCATTATTAGACGATGCCACAACTCTAAATGATAAACAATCCTTTATCTATATCAATTTATACCCATTACAGATTATTTCAATTTCAAAGTTCCACCCATTTCCAACTTCAGAAAAATTCCCAGATTGAACTCCATTACTGGTTTTAGATATAAGCTTTAAATCCTTACTATAAAGGAGGTGAAGATTAGAGTTTTACCTTATTGCACTTGAAGAAATCCGACCTTGAATCCTCTGCTCTCCGTCCTTCTCTCTATCGGTCGACACCTCCAAGACTCTCTCTCCCTATCGGCCGCCACACAGAAAGAAAAGATTGCCCAAACCCTATATCATCCCTTAAAATCGGTATTTTCACTTAGCCCCCTTTTAATAAAAATTTTACCACACTCCACCCCAACTTTAAGTTTATTGCTTTTAGTTCGGTTTATTACATTAGATACACTTTTAAAGCATCAAATCCTTCTCTAAAGGTACCCTTCAGATACACTTTTAAAGCATCAAATCCTTCTCTAAAGGTATCATTTAGATACATTTTTAAAGCATCAATTCCTTCTCTAAATGTGTTATATACAAATATATAAATTTCATCCATATTTCACCTATATATTTATATATAATTATATAATTATAATGAAATAATTAATAATAACATGTCAAGAATTTTATAAAAACTCCAAAAACAATGAAATTTCATAGATTTGTTCTATCTCAATTCATTCGAAAAATATTGATAAAATATCCCAAAACAACCTAGAGTTCAACCTCAATTCTTACATAAATCCAAATCTATCCAAAATCATATTATAATGTCTACCGATCTCGAGTCTCGGAACCATGGTCTTGAACATATTGTGAAGCTGCAAAAGTCGGAAGTGGTTGACCAGACACGATCGAGCTCACCATTTGACGCAACTACGTCATTTCGCCCTTCATATGTGAGAGCTCGGATCAAGTTGAAGCAAGCTCGGATTGAGTTGAAGAAAGCTCGGATTTAGTTGAAGCAAGATCAGATTCTGTTGAGGCAAGTCTAGCAGACATCTCAGCGTGACTTAATCGACCAGAAGAGTCGATGCTATATCGCGAATTCGTAGAGTCGCTCCTGGTGCTCGGGACCCTAGACCATCCCCTAATATATGTTAATCGTTTACCTAGGACTTGTTGCATAATCTCTAGATCACCGGGGGGGTTTTCAGTTGATCCAGTATGTTACTTAATCTGTACCATATCATCCTACAAACAAGAAAAATGAGTATATATATGCATCTTAGTAATTCACAAAAAGATAAAGACATGCAAAATTGTTAGGACATAAAATGTCCAAGTTTGGAAAGTTTTGTAAAGGGTTCTACTTTTATTATTTGTATTTGGGCTTTAAATGTAAATGGGCTTGGGCTTTAGTTTAAAACAAGGGAGTTGGGAGATTATATATAGTTTATGTGTTTAGGGTTTTTCAACTAAGTCATTCATTCACAATGTAGCCGTTTTGAGAGATCGTGTCTTCTAGAGAGAGAAACTCTTTCTCTCTCTAGGTTTATGTTATGTTCTTCAATTTCATGTGAATAAATGGTATCTCTCCCAATCTCTTCTTGTTTATTTATTCTATTGATCATGAATTGTTGATAGTTTTGGGATCTACATGTGGTATCAGAGCCGGATCGAAGAATTTTTTTTCTTTGATTCGATCGATTTTCAACGGTTCATGTTCTACGGCCCAAGTTTTTCATAAACTGTGTGATTTGATTTGGTTTGTTGAAGTTTGGAGCTAATCCGTATTCTTATTGATTAAATCGATTCTATGTTACTTGTTCATCATATTTGAATCGATTACAAATTTCAATTTCAACAATTTTAGAGTAAACTATATCAGATCTGTGAATTTTTGAAAAAAATTTGGTGTGACCGTGTTCATCTCGTTTTCCATGAAATCCGGTTCTGTAAATCAAAGCCATGCCATCCATATTGTTTAATGCTAAATTCGAATTGGATGTTCCACCATGGGAAGGTGGAATCACACTTGGTGGAAAATAATTATTAATGGTGGCTTTAATTGAAATCGATGGTTGTTTCTTTGTGACCGGTGGCAAATTAAAAAAAAAAATCATCATCCAGGTTTACCAAGTTTGATGTTAATTTTAATTGGTTAACATAACATAATGGGTTGGTGGATGAATGATAAGGAGGCTATAGTGGTCGATGGAAGCAAGATTGTGACCGTTTGTGACCGGCGGCTGTTGGTTCTCTTTGTGCGGCGGCTAATTGATTTCATCACCATCCGAGTGCTTAATATCCAATCTGATGGGTGCTAACATGATAATGGGACGGTGGTGGATATAATGGTAACCAGCGGCTATTGATTTCATGCCTCCCGTGAATTAAACACTTTGACACCCGAGTTTGGGGACTCCTATCCGGGTGTTGTTCCCATGTGAACCGAGAGTTATCTTTTTTTTTTTACCGAGTTTTGGACTTAAATGTTTTGGGATCAAGTGATTTATCTTTGACAAATCTTTGGCATCCGATTTTTTACATTGGTACCAGATTTAGTGTGGATATATCTTTAGTGCTTTAACCGTGTGATCCGTGGAATAGAAATTTCAAGGAATATTTTATTTCTTTCGGAATTTTCTCGTTTGGGTTTTTCTCAACTGTTGTTGATTGGTTCTTCTAACCCTTGTTCAGTGGTGTTTGCTACAAGATTCTCCCTCTACGAGCTGATCAGTATAAGTTCTTAAGCTGAACTCCTATTCAACTCGCGGTTCAAAGACAGATTCGTTGTTATAAACTGAAGATGCATTATGGTTGTCACGCAAAACTCACAAATTTCTTTCTTGTGGGCATAACGAATGTGTTGGGTTTTCTAGAGATAAAAGTTGTCTTTAGTGCACTCAGTCGAGGTTATTGCGCACATCGAATCTGGTATTAAAGTTGAAACTTTGAAGGATAAGAGTTTTATTCAAGGGGGAGAAGAGCTGGCACTTCAAAGACGATGATTCCTTTACAAAACTTTAGGGGGAGATTGTTAGGACATAAAATGTCCAAGTTTGGAAAGTTTTGTAAAGGGTTCTACTTTTATTATTTGTATTTGGGCTTTAAATGTAAATGGGCTTTAAATGTAAATGGGCTTGGGCTTTAGGTTAAAACAAGGGAGTTGGGAGATTATATATAGTTTATGTGTTTAGGGTTTTTCAACTAAGTCATTCATTCACAATGTAGCCGTTTTGAGAGATCGTGTCTTCTAGAGAGAGACTCTTTCTCTCTCTAGGTTTATGTTATGTTCTTCAATTTCATGTGAATAAATGGTATCTCTCCCAATCTCTTCTTGTTTATTTATTCTATTGATCATGAATTGTTGATAGTTTTGGGATCTACATGTGGTATGAGCTGGCACTTCAAAGACGATGATTCCTTTACAAAACTTTAGGGGGAGATTGTTAGGACATAAAATGTCCAAGTTTGGAAAGTTTTGTAAAGGGTTCTACTTTTATTATTTGTATTTGGGTTTTAAATGTAAATGGGCTTTAAATGTAAATGGGCTTGGGCTTTAGGTTAAAACAAGGGAGTTGGGAGATTATATATAGTTTATGTGTTTAGGGTTTTTCAACTAAGTCATTCATTCACAATGTATCCGTTTTGAGAGATCGTGTCTTCTAGAGAGAGAAACTCTTTCTCTCTCTAGGTTTATGTTATGTTCTTCAATTTCATGTGAATAAATGGTATCTCTCCCAATCTCTTCTTGTTTATTTATTCTATTGATCATGAATTGTTGATAGTTTTGGGATCTACAAAAATAATTGGTTTTATGTAACTTACATATGAATCGCGAGCGTAGTCAATAACCCAACCATCTTTTTCTCTGTAATGCAATTTCCGAAACGT
Organism: Arctium minus; assembly: GCA_954870635.1. Lineage (NCBI taxonomy): Eukaryota > Viridiplantae > Streptophyta > Magnoliopsida > Asterales > Asteraceae > Arctium > Arctium minus. The sequence continues at coordinate 154,132,311 of OX941081.1, forward strand.
CTCTATCTCCCCAATAGAAGGATCGTCCGATCCTCTATTTCGCAAGTGGTGATTCGGAGTGCTCACCGTACCATTTAAAGCAACATATTTCCGTTTCCCCCTATTCTCGGAATTTTTCCTTGACATATCCTACAAATATATTCAAATTTATAATTAGAAATCAAATTTATATTCTCAGAATTATGCAGAATCCAACAGATCGTGCACAACGCCTGGCCAATTAGATCAAACCAAGAAGGTAAGTTTAACCAAATTAGATCAACAGATAATGCATCCTTTAACTGTTGTACATTCATCTCACCCAAAACCACCTGCCATTTTTTATCGGTTAGCACATTACAGAAGAAAAAAGAAAGGGGTTAGTTGAGCATTAGTTATTTTTCATTTTCTGATGCTACTATGTATTTTCAAACAACCTTGAAATAATATGATCCATCAGAAGCCATTGCTTCAAACATTTGTCAGTGTATACAGGTTTTAGTTCATGGATTTTCTTCAAGAAAATGACTAGGAATTTTCTTAGATTATCATAAATAGTTCAGATGATTTCTTCTTTCTGCTACTGTATAATATGTTCATAACAAAGCACATAGATTAGTGTATAAATAGTTCAGATGATTTCTTCTTAGCCATTCTACTAAGATACACTTTGTAAGATATATGGATGGCATTGCTCAAATTTTAAAAAAGAAAGTGTACTTACATGAAACTTCTCCGAACTCCAATAGTCGCACAATGTTTTCCAAGCATCATCTTTTATGTTCGAGTCGGGAGGCTTCATTCCCTTAGCTCTTTCCACGTCCTCATCGCCATGGCATTTCAAGAAATGCTCCTGTAGCTTTGATTTTGAAGGAGAAATTAGTTTTTGAAGGAGAAGTTAGTTTGTTCTTAAAATGTTAAGTAGGAGTGTTAAGTAGATTTTCATAAAACACATCAAAAGCAAAATAAAATGAAATGAAAAAATAATTGTTTTTGACCTGCATAACCAATAAAAAAACAACCAAGAATTATCGGTCGAATTATAACAAGTACACAACATATATAAACTCAAACAATATAAACAAGTATCAAAGGCAAATGATGAACTTGATTTGGGCAAAACTAGAAATAATAATATACTAAAAATATATATATTTTTAAAAGAAGAATAGAAAAGAAAAAAAAACTTTTTAATCATGATACCATATGCATCAATACATGAAAGCAAGGTCAATCTCTGCCTTTCTTTTGTTAACGTACCTTTCTCATCTACCCATATATTTAACATCAACACCAACAAAAGAAGCACCCATATTTTGCAGTTGTCGTATGATGAGGTCCCACCTCCTCCATTTAAATCCTCACTCTTTGATTGCACCAACCTAAGTGATCCAACCATCCTTAGTCAAGTTTTCCTTTTTAGGGTCCTTTTTAGAATTACTGAAGATAAAAAAGGAGACTGATCTTTGATCCAACGGTTATTATTGGTGGATGTTTTTCAAACTTGAATATCAAGATAACCACATACATGGTTCAAGAACTCTAGAATTTGAGTGGACAAAGGCCATCTAAGTAAGCTGGGATATCTACCTTAAGAAATATATAGCAAACAACTTATTGTCAAAGATAATATATAGCAAACAACTTATTGTCAAAGATAAGCAAGAAAAAAAAAGTCTGGCTCTACCAAGATTCTAGACATACATGGGGTATTGTTCAACAACCAATATATATTTGATGATGTGGTGAACTGGTGATATGATAATAAACATGTGGATACATTCCTCTTAATTTTGTATAGATTTTTTGTGGTTCACGTGATCTATTTTTGGTTTATAGAAAGGTCCCCATTACCATGTACCCTTCAAGTTTCAACAACAAATGCTTTAAAGGCTTCAAAAACTTGTTTATATAAACACTTTTATCACTTGATATTGATATTCTCATTGAATTAATACACACAAAAAACACAAATAACAAATGGGGTTGAAGAGCAAAGTTTTGATCATTGGGGGGACTGGGTTAAATGGGTTGCTTTTCTAACTTGTATTATTAGTAAGGTTTGCATTAGTTGCAGAATAGAAAATGGTTATCCTATGAAACTATACGAACGGGTTATGAGAAAAGGCTAAAAAACATATAAGTCAGTTTTAAAATTGAGATATAGAAAGGTCTGTCTCCACAGTCAAGAGTGGATTATGTTTATGGAAATGATGGTGTAAACAGTGAGGACATCGTTTTATGGAGCTTGGATGATCTTGTAAGAAAAGTTTCTACCTTAAGTAAGTACAGCAAGAATATAAGTATAAGATATTTTTGTGTTTTAGTCTAATCAAACATCTAGGCACATTTCTTGGTAATGATTTAGGCCAGAACTGAAAGCGTTTTGTAGATTATGTGTGATCCTGAACAATTGTTTCATGGTCCCAAGTTCCTATCCAATGCTGAAGATAATAATTGTGCTCATACTATCATATGCTCAAAATTCTTTGCTAATACATTGCCTTTTCTACCCTTCCAGATAAAGATAGGGAATTAGGAGATGCATATACAGAAATCAAGGCATTGAAGTATCACGAGCACCTTAAAGAGAAGGCGGTGGAAGAGGTGCTGCTACTCTTTGCATTTCTTCAATCCATAATTACCATTGAGTTTTATGTGTTATAGAGTGTTCTAAACGTCTCTAGCCTCATAATCTTATTATCTCTATGCTGTTACAACTAAATGATGAGCTAAACAAGGTGGATGAAAAGCTTAAGAAAACTGAATCTCTTTTGGAAAGCAAGGTAAGCTGGGATATCTACCAACATTATTTGAGTGGACAAAGGCCATCTAAGTAAGATGGGATAACTACAAGCATCAAATTAACAGGTATGATTGTCAATACCTACTTCAGTAAAATACTCAATATAATCATAACCAAGTTATCAACAACTAAAATTTCACTGTTAACATAAAAGAAAAGAATAAATCGAATCCAAATCAGATGCCGGTAAGAATCTTATGTGGCCTCGAATCCAAATCAGATGTTCAAAATTGATGATCGCAATTAGAAGTTAGGTATCCGACAATCTCAAAATTGATATCGCAAAACAGAATAAATCGAGATGAGAGAAATCGAGAGAGATTGAGAGAAATCGAGACCTGTCGTCGGCGAAATTGATTGGTTGAACGTTGGACGCGTTGTCGATTGGTGTTTGGAGATGGAGTCGAGACAACGATCAACTTTATTGGCGAGGAAGATGAGATCGGCGTTGATCGTTGGCCGCGTTGAGGAAGAACGACATTTCTCAAAAGCGTGAACGATTGGGTAAGGTAGGGTTTATTACTTAACCAAACTTTCAGATACGCTTTTGAGAAGCGTGACTAAATATTTAATTAACATTAAAAAATATAAAAAATACTTTTAGAGAAGCTTATAAAAGCGTTACTAAATATCATTTTTATTTTTTAGAGAAGTTTTTTTTAAAAGCGTCTCTAATGCTTTTAGAAACGCTTTCAATACTGTATAATATGTTTAAAAATCCTTCTCTAAAACTCATCCTACTTTTAGTTACACTTAATTTTTTTGTCACCTAATTCCTTCCCTAAAACACAACTTTAGATACACTTCCTAAACCTTCTCCGAAGGTTCCTTCTCTGTAACACCAGGAAATTCATAAGGTAAGTATTTGTTCCCTAATACTGTAATTGTATTTATCTGAAAATATGAGCTTTTATATGCATATGATCTTTATTATGGGACTAAGATGCTATCTGGTTAATATAATAATTGCATGCGATTAGACCTCGTACTCGTTTTCGACATCGGCTAAGTTTTCGGGCTGGGTTGAGCTTGGCGTGATAGTGCCATCACGATAGTGACATTGTCACTATCGCTGGCCACAATCACCAGGATTGTACCGAGAGGCAGGGGGAGTCTCGCGATAGTGACACGCGATAGTGACAATTATCACTATTGCCGGGCATACTCGTGGAAGATGTACCGTAAGTGTGTGTGTGTTCGCGATTGTGACTCGCGATAGTGCCCTTGGCAATATCGCCGAGCACTATCACTGTCGGGGTGCAGTGCCTTAAATGAACCCTTATCAGATTTTAACCTCATTTCTCTCAAAACCTATCTTTTGGTTGTGATTTTTGGAGCTCCCATTTCAGTCTCCATTCTTCCCTTACCAAACCCTATCCCTCATAGATACTATCCTTTGGTGGTTGAGTTTTGGTTTAAAGCATTAACTTCATCCCAAGGAAGATTCAAGGGTTTCTCCAAGTCTCATTCTCATCTTTAAGTTCATCCTCCAACTTCTAGGGTTTCCATATTTTCTAGGTTTCGGTTCAAAAACCTAGATTGTGAGTTTACTAACCTTTGTTAAAACTAGATACACATCACAATCTTCTATTTGCTACTTTATCTCTATGTGTTCAAGTATTTGGGTTTTCTTGGTGAACATAGTTGGAAATGTGTATATTAGTGATGTGCCATGATTTATATTATAGGTACCATTATTTGGGGCTTTTCTCATGAATACATAATACATGTACCTTGATATGTTAAATGTATGCATGTATGGGTATTATGATGATTCTAGTTGGAATACCACTTTGGTAACATATTTATATGCATGATGAGTATAATTGTCATTTGAGTCTTTTGTTAGACTTCATGAGGATAGGAAGGTAATATTATACCCGTAGTCGGTATGGAAATATGTTGGGTTGAAATACACCTAAAGGACCTCCAATATGCATTATGTCGGACGAACCAAGTCAGTTCAAAAGAAGGATGTAGTCTTGGGAGCCACTGTGATGGTATGTGCCTAGACCTCCGCCATTCGGGGAATTTCCTTAGCGGTAGTCCTCGGGTGTGTCGGGCCTTGCGGGTGTTCCTTGTTAAGGGTATCAAGGTATATCGACTCTTGGGATGGGCTTAATTGGTGCTTTGGATCTCCCCTAATGACTCCACATATATTGGACACTGGTTAACTGCTGATAAGAATTTATGACTGCTCATGCATGCTTATTCTTGTTCAACTCACTAGGTTTTTTGGCCTAACACTTGTTTGGTGTCGATGTGTATCTCAGGTTCTAGCGGCGCTGATCCTAAGCAGGCTTAATGTTTGGGGTGAGAGCTTGGGGATTTTGCACATGGACGTATTACACTTTTGAAAATGAACCCTTTGGGTTTATAGATGACAACCCTTTTGTAATCTCTTTTCTAGTGTAGAAATTAGATTAGTTGGTTGTTATTTATTGTCCGTTAAATTACATTTGTAATTAAACAGGTTGTTTTACATTTCCCCATTTTTGGGAGGTTCTTGCTATGGCAATTTTAGTATACCTCATGACCGTTTTTCGGATTTTTGTTATCCCTATTTTTATGGTGTTACAAGTTGGTATCAGAGCTTTAGTTTAAGTGAACTAGGTATTGTTTAGCATATCTAGACTGAAGTTTTAGACTTTATGACTTCACTGTCCACTAGGGGTAGGAATCCTAGGTGGGGAGAGCGTTAGGATTACGGAATTACTGTAATTGAAAGTTGTGATGACGGTGACAAGAATCCTTGTGTATGGTTCATTCATAATTTCACTTAGCTACTGGTATTATGAATGCATTGTTACGTGAGCATACTTGGTTTACTATTATTATGATAATTGATGAAAGTAGTAGTACGTACAATGAGTTCAACTCGCTTAGTCTTTTCTCAATCTATTTCTCGTACGTGTATGGCTGATTGTGATGGTAAACACTCGAAGTAGGTTGCCAGACATGCCAGAGGGTCAACCAGAGGTGGAATCTACAACTGTACGACCCCCTGTGGGGACAACCTCCGATGAAATTCCCATACCCAAAATCTTAGCTGGAGGACCTGAGCATATTCCGCGCCGGAACCTCAATACAGGTAACGCCATCATGGAGGAAGTTACCATGGAGACCCGGCTTCGGGATAGCATGATGTTGGCCATGAATGCGGCCATGGCTCAACAACAGTTGGCCATGACTTCGGCCATGGATCAACAGCAAGAGTTTTTCATGAATCTCTTAGAGGATCGAGACGCCAGCGACCGTCAACCTGAGACTATGGCTGAAAACATTATTGTGGGGTCGGGTGGACCAAATGTAGTAACGGTTGAAGAACCATCCGCTGAGGGGATCAGGACGAAGACTAAGGGGTGCACCTACAAGGCATTTCTGGGGTGTCACCCTAAGGAGTTTGCGGGTTCAAATAACCCGGTTGCTTGTATGTACTGGCTCAAGGAGATAGAGATGGCCTTTGAGTCCAGTGAATGTGATCCCTCTCAACGGGTCAAGTTTGCTTCTCAGCTACTTCGGGGAGAGGCTCTGATTTGGTGGAATATCACTAGATTCGCCCTCACTTCGGAAGTTCTGGCTAAGCTAACTTGGTCGGTGTTCAAGGAGAAGATCATGGACAAGTATTGCAATGAACGTTCATTGGATAAGCTGGAGCGGGAGTTCCGAAATTTGAAGAAGGGGACTCTGTCTATTGCGGGATACTCCAAGATCTTTTTGGAGAAATTAAACTTAGTGGGACATCTGGTCCCCGATGAAAAGTCGAAGATTAAGGCATATCAACAAGGTTTACCGGCTGGGATGCGAATGGCGGTAAGAAATGCTAAGTGCTCGACCTTGCAAGAGGTCATTGAAGAGTCTTTGCTCACCGAGGATGACATTAACGCTGAGAAGGAAGAAAGAAGTCAAGCGGGAGAGAAACGGAAGTGGGAAGGGCCATCTGGGCCCGTTCGCCAGTCAAGACCCTTTGCAAGTGGAAGAGCGGGTGATCAACGCCGTGAGGATCGGTGGAGCCACAAGTGCGGGTCAAAACACTCGGGGCCATGCACTACCAGAACTCACTACGGGCCAGCCGGGTGTACCAAGTGTGGTAAGAAGAACCACACAACTCGAGAGTGTTCCCTCCGTGGGTCAGTGTGCTATGAGTGCGGAGAACCGGGGCATATGAAGAGGAGATGCCCAAAGCTAGTAGGAGGAAACGGTGGAAATTCTGTGGGTTCGACGGCTAGAGTCGAGCAACCACCAAGGGCATCGACTCGAGCTTTCCGGATGACTACCGAGGAAGCCAAGGAGACCGCCGATGTTGTTTTGGGTACGTTCCTAATAAACTCCTTGCCAGCCCGTATTTTGTTTGATTCGGGTGCTACATGTTCTTTTGTGTCGGATACCTTCTGTAAGCAATTCACAATTCCCATTAGTGTTCTTCCTGATGCGTTAGTAGTAGAAGTAGCAAACGGAGATCAAGTAATCTGTCGGTCCAACAATACTTTATATCAAGTTTTATAGAATAACACAATAAGATTACCAACCTGTATTGATTATAACAAATGGTTACAAGGTTGATCGATTCAAGCTATTTTGTGTGTTCTCTGTTTTCTCTCTGATTTACACCTTAAAGTGTGTGTTTTTGTGTGTGTCGATAATATCTGATTGTTGAGAGTGTTGGTAGAGAAACACAATATATAAAACTAAAGTGTGTCTAACACACTACCATAATATCTAGATTTAATATTATTATTTCTAATTAAATAATATAACTAACTAAACTAAATCTAATAACTAACTAAGTTAACTAATATCTAACAAACTAGATATTAATTTAACTAGTACAATAATAAACAATTACATTGATTACTTTGACATTTATTACAAACAACATAGACTTTAATATCGAGAGTCAACGTTCCGGCTTTAACTTCAGATTGCGATCTTCAGATTGGATGATCTTGAATCCAATGAGACTGTGTCTTAACAATCTCCCCCTTTGGATCAAGATCATTACGAAAATGATTTTAGCAATTCAGTCTTCTTGTTCAGCTCAGAAGATGCAATCTCTTTCTCTAGCTCTTAAATCAGCGGGTCTTCAGAATACTTGCTTTTGAAGATTTCAATCTTGGACGTGATTCTTGAAACATGTGATCTTTGCCATTTCTTGTGTAGACATTCTCCCCCTTTTTCATGTTAAGTGCAACGACTTCATCAAAACTTTTTGTAAGAAATGTCAACCACTTGGAGCGTCTGATCCATCAATTCAATAGATATTCATCCAGATCTTTGCAAATCCAGACAAAATAGTCGTGTAACACCTGAATCAACTAATGAATCAGTTAACATGCCTGTCAGTAACACTAAGTCACTGTGTGTAACAAATACACATTGGAAAGGAGCTGTTTGATGTTGACTCCCCCAGGGCTTCCATTTAATCATCGAAACACCACAAAGGTTATTTCTATAAACGTTATGACAAAGAAACTAATTCCTTGTGTGTTTGTGCTTGTGTTTGAAAGAATTAAGCACTTGATGATTGCTTATTGGCTCAAAATTGTGTAAACCACTGAGACAACAGTAAGTTAAACACAGACTCAATGTGCATGATTGAAGTGCGAAGGTGCGGCAGACTTCCTTCTTTTCAATATCCAGATTTTCCGAATGAAAATCAGATAGCAAATGTGTTGTTTCCCCTTTGAAAATGTGAAACACTTTCTTGTTGAGAAGAAAATGAGTAGATAGTAAGGTTTGATCAAGAGTTGGCATGGGCTAGTTGTCTGTTTCAATAATGATCACCAAAGAATTGTGAATCACTACAATGGTGGCTACCCGGCTCAGAAAAAGTTGGTGCAGAGTTGTGATATTCTTTTAACTCTGTTCTCACACGCTCTTTCTTTTAAACGTTTTACTTTCTCTAATCACACTCATTTCTTTTCGCTTTGCACACTCAATCACTAAGGATTTAACTTCATGGGTAGAAATCACTGGTTAATGTGATTCCATAGAAGTTGTGTTAATTCCTAGCACAATGATTCTTGTTTTCCTATGATGCACGTGATGTTCAAATTGGTTTAACTATTTCAGTTAAAGTACAATTTAGATCATGAAAACATTTAAAATACACTCCCAAAATATAAAATCTGTTGAAAAATCGGGAAGTGGTTTGACCATTAAAAACAATGTTTTCCAATGATTGAAAGTTGTCCTTGTTTCAACCATATATGAGATTAAGATAAAGGATTATACCTTAACGTGCGATCTTACATCTCATGAAGCTAAGCTTTAAGTCATAAACATATGAACTTGTAAGCATCTCTCAAAAATTCTGCAAAAGTCTTATGTCAAGTCAAAGTAAAATTTATTCACTTAAATTGAAAAGACAAAAAGAAGTAAAACTTTTTAAAGTACGAGTTCTGATCAGAAATAATCAGAAGTCATATCCGTACTCCCCTTTTGTCTTGAAGAGCTCCCCCTAAATTCTTGCATTACAAAAAAAAATTGGCATTAAAAGGTACATGCAAAATTTTATGAGCTCCCCCTCGAAGTAATATTGACCACTTGTCAATTTCTTCTCATTCTCCCCCTTGGTTCATGAACAGAATAGAGAAGTGCAGATATCAATCAGAGTTAAGAATGAAGAAATGATGAAAATTATACAATTTAGAAAACTTTTATAGGTAACTACTGATTAGTTTTTAAGATTTAGCATACCAAGCTTAGAGACAAGAAAGTTGAACCTCTTTTCGTCTAAGGGTTTGGTGAACAAATCGGCAAGTTGATAATCAGTTTTCGTCTAAGGACATCATACCAAGCTCGAGGTGCTTGTTTCAGACCGTAGAGTGCTTTGTCGAGAATGTAAACGTGATTCAGCTTATCTTGATTGACAAAACCCTCTGGCTGAGAGACGTAGACTTCCTCCTTCAGAATTCCATTCAGGAATGTTGTCTTCACATCCATTTGAAAGACCGTGAAGTTCTTGTGGGCTGCGTAGGCTAGAAAAATTCTGATTGCCTCTAATCGCGCCACAGGAGCATATGTCTCGTGTAACACCCCGATTTCCGAAGGGTATCATTTCAAGTTAATACCGAAACCGTTATGTTAAGGAAAAATAAGATATTTAATGTTGGGCTTGAATCCTTGATTTTATAGTCTAGATGGATGAACGATTCAATTACGAGTCCAACGGTTCTTTCCGGAGCGAAAACGGAGCTATAACGAAGAAGTTATGACCGAAACGGGATTTGACCAAATAAGAAGAAAATCAGTGGCTGACGTACCTTGTTACGTGGGTTGCTGAAGCTGAACCCACGGAGCAACCCACGAGAATGGTGGCCAAGATCAGTGACTGAAGTACCTTGTTACGTGGGTTGCTGAAGCTGAACCCACGGAGCAACCCACGAGAATGAAAATTAGGGTACCTTCTTATGTGGTTTGCTGAAGCTGAACTCACGGAGTAACCCACGTGGAGGGCTGGACGATTTTTATGCATTTCTTTCCCCAATTATTTCTCATTTCTCATCTTCTTCATTTCAAAAACTCTCTCCCGAACCCTTCCTCTTCACCTACTTCTTCCAATCTTCTTTCAACCACCAAATCATCAACATTTGTTGCTAGAAGTTGGGTGTTTCATCCAAGTGTTTGGTTTGGAAGCTTCATCACCAACCTCATCTTCATCTTCATCTTCATCTTCTCCAAGTGTTCTTCACCATTGTTGACCAAATTTGGAGGTTTTCCAATAAACCTACTTGTAAGTCATTCTAACCATTTCTAAACCATGGAATAAGTTATAAAAGCTTCATTGATGGTTTTCTAGTATTTGATTTCTCTAGATTTCGGTTTAGATCTTTGTTGGAAGTTTTGGGTCAAAATTAGGGTTTTGCCCAAAATATAGATCTCGTTAATTAAGTGTTTGGGAATCAATTATTTATGGTAGATCATGTATATTTATGGTTGGAACCTTGTGAATCTATATTTTTGGAAGATTTGGTTTGAAGGACCAAGTTTCTTCAAGAAAGGATATAAGTGGGTAATACTAGATTTAGCTTAAATCTAGCAAGGTGAGTTTACTAAACTTTTGTTAAAACTGGATACACATCATATTTGCTTATTTGTTGATATTATTACATAATTGCTCAAAATGGTCATCTTTACGGGTTTATGTATTTGATGGTATTTTCATGAGATTATGTGAAATATGAGTATATGGGATATTATCCCATGATTTACTCGATGTTGGGTAATTATTTGGGAATTGTATTGATGTATGTCCACAATGGGTAATTGACATGATTATGGAATATATGTTGGTATGTCATGGTGACTTTCACTTGGAATATAATTATGGTAAAATTGTATCTACAATGCGGTTATGTGACTATGTAAGTCTTATGTTAGACTTTTGATATCAGGAGGGTGATGTTATATCCATGGTGGGTATTGAATTATGTTGGTTGGACATATACTTGAGGACCTCCTAATTGCATAATGTGGATGGATCGAGTCTGTGTTTCATTATAGGAATGTAGGTGAGGTGAGGTATGGGCAATTCCCTTGTGTGGTAGTCTCCATATAAACCTAGACCTCCGTCATCGGGGAATTTCTTGAGTGGTAGTCCTCGATGCGTGTCGGGTCTTTGGGTTGCCACATTGTTCGGCTTCAAGGCGCATTTCTCTTAGAGTGAACCAGATCGGAGATATGGGTCGCTCCCATTGATTCCACATCTACTTGATTAATTGATTAGTTGAATAATTGATTAATTGCGGATAAGAGTCAATCATGTTATACCATGCTATTTTATTTTTCAACTCACTAGGCTTTTTTGGCCTAACACTTGTTTGGTGTCGATGTGTATCTCAGATTTTAGCGGCACCGGTTCTATGTCGGCTTGGTACATGGGTGAGAGATTTGGGAATATTGCTTTTGGTAGGAGAATCCCTTGGGTTTATAAATGACACACTTATTTGTAATCTCTTTTCTGGTTATAGAAATTGGTTTAGTTGGTTGTTATTTATTGACCGTTTATTTACGATTGTATTTAAACAGGTTTGTGTATTTTCCCCATTTTTGGGAGGCTCTTGCTTTGGCAATTTTAAATACCGCATGTCCGTTTTTCGGATTTTTGTTATCCCTATTTTTAGGGTGTTACAAGTTGGTATCAGAGCTCTAGTTTAAGTAAACTAGGCATGAATGTAAAATGTCTAGACTTAGATTGAGTATGTTAAGTAGTGATTGTGAGATGGGTAGAATTTCTAAGATGAGTTAGTCTTAGAGTCGACGGAAACTATGGTTATCAAGCGTTGTGGCGATGGTAACGAGAACCTTTATGTATTATATGTTCATAATCTCACCTAGCTAATGTTATTAGGAGGATATTTATACGTAATGGTGCTTGAAGTGCCGTTACTGTGACAATTGGTAATGTAGTAGTACGTTCTCTTGTGCTTAGTTTTCTAATGTTATGATATTTAGTAGACGTGGTAGTACGTTTTCTTCGTGTTCAATTCTGTTAATCTCCTCCTTATTCATCCTCGTGCTTGTATGAACTGTATTGGTATGTTGACCGTTGGGTCGTAAGAAAGTTTATGAATGGGTATATATTAGAAAAGGTTGACGATTATATTATTCGTCACTTGGAGTAACGGTAAGTATGGTGATTGCATTAAGTGGACAGTTTCGAGTCTGTTTAATTGGTTGGATTATAACCATTGACTTTTGAATCGGTGTATTCGAGGAGAAATTGTAAGGTGAACCTATGAAGTCCGTGGCCTTGCCTGAAGATGTTGAGCATTTGGATGACGATAGTGTAACTATAGAAATCGAGGAGCGTGAGTTCAAGTTGATTTGTTAAAACGGTGTACATGCCAAAATGGTTATTTTAAAGTGTTTTACATGAAATGGTTAACTACTGATAAGTTTTGAGTATTTTGAAGTAAAAATGTATTTTACTTGGTATTTGTCAAAGTGTGAGTATTTTAATGAGTTTTCATATTTGATATACTTGGATTATTTTAGTTCCATAAAATACTCATATTTGGAATTTGGACATCTTGATAAGTAGTAGCACGATTATAGCATTTTGGGATTTTGTACAAATAGAGTCCATTTTATGACTTAAGCATCTTGGTAATTTTGGTACAAATGAAGTCTATTACATGTTGTATGCATTTTTGTGAATTTGCATTCATAAACCCTTTTGAAACTCTTTGGTCCCAATACGTGTTGAGTTTTGGGTTAATCATGTCTTTGAGGCATGTGTCTTTATAAACGTCGCTTAAAGACATTTCATTATTTGGGGGACCGATAATTATTGGTCAAAGGGATTTTGAGCATTTTAGCTCGGTGTTGGCTTAAAAGAGTCTTGTGGACATTGGTCCGGTTTTAATGGCTCGATGTAGAATCCAATTTATGACGTACATCTTAAAGCATTTCATTGCATATGCATAATCGTTACACGCTCAAGTGCTTTTGTCATTCATGTGTAGTCGCGTATTTTTGGGTTGTGTTGCATTGGATCCATAGGCACGTGAGTCAGTCTTATTGGATGGTCAATTGGGTAGTACGGGGTTAGACTCCAGGACTCATGTTTTATGACCAAAACTTGACAAGTAGGCACTAGGATGAGGTAGTCTTGGGCGACACTGTGTGAGTGTGCGCCTAGATCTCCGGCGTAGGGGAATTTCCTCAGTCGTAGTCCTCGGACGTGCCGGGCCTTTCGGGTGTCCTTTGTGGCATCAAGGTATCTCATCTCTTGGGTGGAACTTGTCAAGGATTCGTAGGGACGCTTGGGCTTTCATGTCGTTAGGTGTCATACGATGAACGTTGTAGGAGTAGCATACTTCGTGCTCTTCCGCTCTCAACGGATACGTGTATCCCCGTTGTTGGCCGTTGTATTTTGGATATTTAATTGTCCATTTGGTGCATACGATTTTATAAACCGTTGGAAAATGCATGTCATTGAACTAAGAGTCGTTTTGGAAACATGAAGAGAAATAGTTCATTTGAAAAATGATTTGTCTCAACCAGCGATGAGAATTTAGTTAATTATACTTTTGGTCAAGTTTGCATAATTGTTGGTCAAACGTATTTCAATGTCTCTACTGGCTTTCATTGGGTATTTATGGAAACCGTTGGGTCGTTGGCTCATTTTTAACTAAATGGAGTTTTGAAGAAAATTGTCCGGTTTAAAAACAATGGTATTGTTTCCCTTTGAGTTTAGTGGGAGCAGTTCAGTTGCACATAACATGTATGCATATTTTATTGGAAATTTCGGTCATGGTGTTTTAACCCATGTTTTAGAACGATGAGACCATGTTTATCTTTGGCTTTGAACTCGAAACCGACATAAATTATTGTTAGGACTGAAAGTCCTATGTGTTGAAAGTGGAATAAACTATTTATAAGGGTTTGATTTGTAATTATTTGATAGTTGTTTTATTAAGATGGGCCCAAGCCCATAAAGCCCAATTGCTTGTAAAGCCTAAGTATATAAAGGCTTATTTATCTCATAATTAGGGAAAAAGAGTTTAGAAAGATTAGAATTTCATTATTCAGTTTTCTAGTCATTAGGTTTACATATCCTTATCAGAAATTCTCTCTGTAAACCTAAACCCTTTGAAGTATTATCAATCATATGACTAGTTGTTGTGATCTATAATCTGTTCATCTTTGATTGTTGTTAGTCTGTTTTGCACTGCACTGGGATCTACAATTGGTATCAGAGCAGATAGGCAAAAAGGTTTGATCCAGTAAAAAGGTTTGTCTGAAACCCTAAGATCAATTTCTTGTGTTAATTGCTTTAATTGATTGTTAGTAATTGCATTCTGTGTTATCTGTTTGATCGAATTTTTTTTTGGAAAAACAGTAAGTTTTCTTTTCGGTCGACTATTTTTCTGAAAATTTTTTGTTCGGTCGATTAAGTTTCTGAAAATTTCTGTTCGGTCGATTAGTTAGATTCATGAAGTACTGTTGATTGTTGATCGGTTGAATCAATTTTAGTTTGTTTTGTTTTTGTTTCTTTCGATCGGAGGAGAAGGATCTGGGTTTTGGTTTCGGTCGAATCCCAGATATTCTTCGGGTTCTTCGATCGAACTCTTCGTGTTCTTCGGTCTTTATTGGTTAATCGATCTTATCTATATTTGTGTTTTTCGTAATTAAAGTCTTTCGACCTGAGCATTCGTCCGGACACTTGTGCTCCGGTCTTGCCCCTTCGACCGAATAAGAGTTTCTCCGGTCTTGTCATTCGACCGGATATGTGTTTCCCCGGTCTTATCACTCGACCGGATAAGAGTATTCCCCGGTCTTACCCATTTGACCGGACACTTGTACTCCGGTCTTGCCTTCGACCGGGTGGTTGTAACCTCCGGTCAAACACCTTCGACCGGATACGTGTATCCCCGGTCTTGTCATTCGACCGGATACCTGTTTACTCCGGTTTTTCCTTCGACCGATATCTTGCATACTCTGGTCTTTCGTTTGACCTGATATTCTGTTAGACCAAGTGTTTCTGTGTTTCTTCTATTTTTATTATTTGGATCATCCTGCTTGCCTAACGATCATTACAGTGCTCTTAAGTTAAGAAGTAAAGATGAACTCAAGGGATGCTCTAGCCATCGGTTCTGACCAAAAGCCCATAAGCTTGTTTCTTTACCTTTTTGGTCCTTTCTCCGTTAGTCCCGTTAGTTTGTTAGTTTAGTTAGTTTTATTTCAGTTTTAGTCCTTTTTTCGTTAGTTTTCAGTTAAGTTCGTTAGAAGTTTCAATTTTACACTTTTAGTCCCTCTAGTTATTAGTTTTAGTTTGTGTCATTTTTAGTCCTTCTAGTTTTTTTAGTTTTAGTTTGTGTCATTTTTAGTCCTTCTAGTTTTTTTAGTTTTAGTTTGTGTCATTTTTAGTCCTTCTAGTTTTTTTAGTTTTAGTTTGTGTCATTTTTAGTCCTTCTAGTTTTTTAAGTGTTAGTTTGTGTCACTTTTAGTCCTTGTAGTTTCTGTTTGTGTTGCTTTCAGCCCCCGTACTTCAAAGTTTCGGTCGTATGTCATTTGTGACCCATAAACTTTCAAGTTTCACTCGTTGTCACTTTTGGTCCTTGCACTTTAAAGTTTCATCTCTTGTTAAGTTCAGTCCCTGGACTTTAAGCTTTACAGGTAACAATGACTCATTTGATTCATCTTGATACTTCAAAAGGAGATATGATGAAAATCATTAGAGATTTGGAAGAGAAAATTCGCATTCTGAAGGAAACTAATGACGATCTTGAGATTTCAAAACTGAAGGCGGAGGCTAATTCATTATCGACTATTTTTGAGAAAAAGTCTTTGAAAAATAAAAACTTTGAGCTGAAAAGGAGAATATCAGATCTTGAAAGGGAAGCTAATATAAAGAAAAGTGATCCAACAAGTGCTGAAGCTTCAAAGAAAATATCTGAACTCGAACAAAAAGTTGCAGATTTTGAAGCCAAAGAAGAGAAGTACCTGATGCTTGAAGAAAGAAGAAACATATTGGAGGATGAAAATCTCGATCTGACAAAAAGACTTGCTGCTTTTGAAAAAGATAAAGTTGATTTTGAGAGTGAAAAGAAAGGATTTTCAAAGAAGTTCTCAGATTTTTCAAGAAAGTGTTTTGAAGAAAAGAAGATTGTCGAGCTTAAATGCATAAAGCTTTCTCAGCAAGTTTCTGATTTTGAGAAAGTAATCATTCTGGAAAGGGAAAAGTTTGTCAAGGAGAAGAAGGAAATTGAACAGAAGAACGTTGGATTCTTCAAGGAAATATCCGGACAAAGAAAGGATGCTGAGAAGGGATTTGAAGATGAAAGAAGCATGTTTGAGGCTGAAATCAAAAAGCTCACTGAGAAGCTATCTGAACTATCTGAAAGTGTGTTGAAAGAGAAGAAAACGAAGTCTGAATGCGAGACGAAGATTGACCTGCTTGTCAAAGAAAGATACAGCTTTGCTTCAAAGATTAAAGAGCTTGAAAAGTCTATATCAAGTTCAAATCAGAAATCTGTCTCTTCACAAAGGTTAGTTAAATCTTTTGATCAGATTCGTAAAACTAACCTTTTCTATGATAGAAATATAGATGGTTCAGGTACACATCAAAGAAGTAGGAAATACAAAGAAGAGGAACTGGTCTGGAAGAAGAAACCAGTTGAAGATGAGTTGAAAGAAAAAGAATCATGTGTACATGCGGTCAATGCCAAGAAGAACAAAGCGAGTAAAAGTAAACCTGATCATATCTACTCGAGAGATCAATTACTCAGGTTATCAGGTAAGAAATACCACTGTTCTTATTGTCATACACATGATCACATTCACAAAACCAGTGATCATTTCTGGTATGGTTCTTATTCTATATCCCCTATAAGAACTGCAACTAACATTCGAGGACCCAAATACCAGTGGGTACCAAAACCGAAAACTGATTCTGTGTTGCAGGCACCTACTGTCAAGGGGGAGTAGAAGAACAATGGCTTCTAAGTAAACCATCTTAGAACCCGGACTTCAACGAAGTTTGGCTTCTGATCACATGACAGATCAGGACCCGTTCTTCAACGTTCAGACCTGGATATTTTGCAACTATCCAGAGGGAGCTTAAAAGACCTAAATCATTATATCATGATTTGAGGGGGAGATTAAAAGTAAGTATCTTCTAACTCTAGATCTCTGATTGTTTGGAAGACGAACAACTTTCCAGCATGAAAAACAGTTTCTGAAATGTTCAAACCACTTCTGATTTTCAAAAGGTTTTATGAATCTAGAAGTGTGAATTTAAATGTTTTTCATTTTTTGAGCTTTAATGTTTAACTGACTGTGTGTTTCTAAAGATCAATACTTGCGTATTATCTTATCCTTATACTGTAACGTATTCACACACACAGATTCAGTACTTCATTTGTATTTTTTATTACCATGTCTCATAATGAACCAATTTTTCGATGGTAATACCCCCGTTTGAAATTCAATATTGTTGAGCATAAATCATTATTTCTAATCTTGTGCTTTCATTGCAAAATTGTTTATATTTGTTCATATAAACAAAATATCCAATTCTTTGATACCCTATCCATTTTATGTGATCTGCTTGATATACTGTCAGATTCTCAAAACAATTCTCTTGATTTTATTTCATTCATTCAATATATCTGTTTTGAGAAATCTTCAAAGTTCAATTGCTCAAATCTTATGAGCATACATTTTGACAGTGGTGTCATACATTCTGTGCTTAAATGTTCAAGTTAAACTGTTGAGCATACTTTCCTTTTATGACTTACATGGGATTTGTGTGAGAACTTAAACAGTACTTCCATGGATTCACGTTAACCAGTGTTTCCTACCCCGGAAGTTATCCTAGAGCGATTTGTGGGTTGAGGGGTCTTAAATCAAAGAGTGGGGGAGATAACTCATCGGGTTGAGTTTTTCTCATTGTGTGGAGCGGAAAAATGGAAAAGAGAGTTTGGTTAGAAGTGAGCATAATGACAAAAAGAAAGAAGGTGTGAGAACAGAGTTAAAAGAATATCAGAACTCTGCACCAACCACTTTCTGAGCCGGGCAACCACATCTACTGATTGGTTCACATTCTTTGGTGACCATCATTGAAACAGGCAGTGAGCCCATGCCAACTCTTGCTATAACCCCACCAGCCACTCGTTTCTTTCTTAACAAAGAAATGTTTCATTTTCTTTGGGGACGCAGCATATCTGCTATCTAGTCTTCAATCGGAAGATATAGATATTGAAAAAGAAGGAAAGTTGCCCCACCTTCGTACCTCTTTCATGCACATTGAGTTCGTGTAATATTTGTTGCTGTCTCAACAGTTTACACAATTTGAACCTTATGAAACACAATCATTATGCTAAAATTCTTTCATACACAAGCACGAGCACACAGAAAATCTGTTTTTCTGTCATAACATTCATAGAAAATTCCTTTGTGGTTTTTTCGATGATTGAATGTAAGCCCTGGGGGAGTGAACATCACAAAAGCTCCTTTCCAAAGTACATCCGTTGTACAAAGTGGCTCCGTGCTACTTACAGGCATACTAACTGTATCATTTGTTGATTCAGGTTTACCATTCCTAATATATCTGAATTTGAAAAGATTCGGATATATACATTTCATGAATTGACGGATACTCAGATCACAGGTGGGAGAGTGTTAATTTATCATAAATGGGAGATCAAAGAAAGTGTTGAAATTGAAGAAGTTTTGATGATCATGATGCTCACAATCATCAAAAAAGGGAAAGAAAAAGTTCAATTTCAAAGTTTTAAAGAAAGAAAGAAAGTTATTTCTGAAGACAGTCTAGAGATCAAAGAGATGAAGATGCTATTTCATTTATCAAAGAGATGAAGATGCTATTTCATTTATCAAAGAGATGAAGATATGAGTTTAATGCAACTCAATTTTCAAAGATGAAGATTTTTTAAAAAGATTTTATTTTTTCTTTCTTGTATCATGTGGTGTCTGCTACAAGTTTGTTTATCATTCCTCCTACGCGCTGATTGAAACAAGTTCTTGAGATGAAAGCCTATTCAATTCGCGGTTCAAAGACAGATTCTTTGTTTTAAACTGAAGATGCACCATGGAATGTCAAGTAACTCTCACATTATCTTTCTTGTGTGCTGGTCCGATGTGATTGAGTTTCTACAGTTAAAAGTTGCATGATAGTGCGTTCAGTCGAGGCTATTGTACATTGAATTTGGTTACAAAGTTGAAACTATGAAGACCAAGAGCTTTATTCAAGGGGGAGCGTGGAAAGTCATGAAGACATGCAACACCAAAGTTCTTCAAAGATTCAAGAGGGAAAGAAGATCAAGGCCTGAAGTTTTTCAAGAAG
This sequence comes from Arctium minus, assembly GCA_954870635.1. Lineage (NCBI taxonomy): Eukaryota > Viridiplantae > Streptophyta > Magnoliopsida > Asterales > Asteraceae > Arctium > Arctium minus. The sequence continues at coordinate 154,151,909 of OX941081.1, forward strand.
ATAAATGTTTTATTCAACTTTAGGGGGAGATTGTTAGGACTGAAAGTCCTATGTGTTGAAAGTGGAATAAACTATTTATAAGGGTTTGATTTGTAATTATTTGATAGTTGTTTTATTAAGATGGGCCCAAGCCCATAAAGCCCAATTGCTTGTAAAGCCTAAGTATATAAAGGCTTATTTATCTCATAATTAGGGAAAAAGAGTTTAGAAAGGTTAGAATTTCATTATTCAGTTTTCTAGTCATTAGGTTTACATATCCTTATCAGAAATTCTCTCTGTAAACCTAAACCCTTTGAAGTATTATCAATCATATGACTAGTTGCTGTGATCTATAATTTGTTCATCTTTGATTGCTGTTAGTCTGTTTTGCACTGCACTGGGATCTACAATTATGTTATGTTTTAACCGGGTGCATACACATGTCAATCTGCTAACTTTGTGAAATAAACGGTCGCATGCAATTTTTGTAGTGAAATCTTATTTTGTGCCGCATTGTGACTGAAAGAGAGAAAACTTTAAAAGTTCAATATTATGAGCATGTGGTCTTGGATTTTGCGAACATTTTATTTATACGGTTTGGAATTAAACTAAATGCTCTTACAATTGCTCAAATCGCATACAGATGTCTTTACTAAATCTTGGGGAATAAACCGATGTATGCGAGTCACTATGGGAAGTTTTATTTCATGACATTTCATGGTTAATTGCAGAAATTTTGGGGCTCGATTTTGGTGAATTTCCCTTCTGTAGTTTTGTATGAAAGATTTATGGTATTTCGGATAGAACTTTTGCCCAGAACATATTTCAGTTATTGATTTTACTGATAGAAGTTTTTCCGCAATGCATGAAATGAATTTTCGGTTTGCATGTCGTAGTAATTACAATTTTGGGTAAGTACGTTTTATCGGTGCGGCCTAAATTTGAAACGCGAATATATATATATATATATATATATTTATTTATTTATTTATTTACGTTCCTATTGTGTTTTTACATTTGGGAAATGATCGGACGTATATAGGACATGTTGGAAATGTTATCTTTCGATTTTTGTGTTAAATTAAAAGATTTTAAAGTTGAAGTTGTGAAATCCTCTTTTGTGAGTTGTACAAACTTTTATTGCTCGTGTTATAGGGCGGAAAGTTATTTTCATATGCATGGCATAAATTGATGCATACTAAGACCATGGTAGTCCGTTGAAAATTTTGTTACGCATTTTTCGTTATCGTTTTATTAGCGTAGGTAATGAGCAAATGAGTTTTGAAAATGGTTTTATATGTGTGGCCTTGGCGATCAATTTTGAAAACTATCGAATGCACGATAGTGTATTTTCACCGCACGTTTAATTGTTATAAAACTTATGTATTTGAGAGTTTTATAAATTTAAAATTGGCTTCATAGTGTGAAAAACCTTGAACTCATTGGGCTATATGTGTAAGCCCCCTCGTGTTAGGAGTCGATATTAAGGATTTAAAGAGTCCTCGGAGTTTGAGGCGTTAGACAAGTGTTTTCTCTCAGTTAGTTAGATAACGATCTTTATGCTTCGTTAAACCTACGGATTAAAATCGTGTTCGGTTGTTTGGGTTTGGTTGGTTTTGGAATTGTGGGATTTTGATACAACGGTATGTTATGTGTCGGTGGTGTACTATATTGTTGGGTATTCGTGATTAATGATGATGTTATGGTTGACTGGTAACGATGTTGGATTTGGGTGACTATTTCCAAGAGTAGGTGTCAACTTTGAATCGACATTACTAATCGGGAAGGAAATATTTGGTAGTATACCCACGTTTGCAGAATGGCCGTCTCAAGGTTAGGTGTTGGAGCGTAATTTGAGGACAATGATTGCTGGTGTGCTTCAATGTATTTCCGTTAGATCTGGTGCGTCTGTAGGACGAGTGGTAAACTTAAGGAAATTAGATGTTGTTAATTAAGAAATCAATCATTGGTATTTTGATAATTGACAGGACTTTCATTGATTTGGAAATCGATGCTTGAGAGCATGGTGGGAGTTTGGTGGTAATTTTTATTGGATACATTTGGTGAGAATGTCGAGGTGGATTTTAAGTACAAATCGATTATCAAGGAGACCTTGATGCGTCGTATTTAGAGGTATCTAAACGAAATGTTTGATTTGGGGTATTTTGGTGGACAAGATTGAATAAGGTCGTAGGTTACTCTTGAGGTAATATGAGCAGCACAAGGTTGGGAGGCAACCGAGATTTACTAGTTAAGAAAATTATCAAGCGAGGACTTGATGTTCATTCCGTCATCGGTGAGTTATGTCGAACCTTCAGATTAAGTTTTGTAATGTCACGTTATGAGAAACTCGACGACAACCTCAACTGGGTTGTAATTGGGTTCGTATATGAGGTAAGGTTTCGTGGAGGCATTTTTATGGGAAATCAATCGATCTTGCCAAGTACTATATTGGATTCTTGGTTGGTGCCAGATTTCGAGGACGGAATCTCTTTTAAGGTTGGGAGGATTGTAACACCCCGATTTCCGAAGGGTATCATTTCAAGTTAATACCGAAACCGTTATGTTAAGAAAAATAAGATATTTAATGTTGGGCTTGAATCCTTGATTTTATAGTCTAGATGGATGAAGGATTCAATTACGAGTCCAACGGTTCTTTTCGGAGCGAAAACGGAGCTATAACGAAGAAGTTATGACCGAAACGGGATTTGACCAAATAAGAAGAAAATCAGTGGCTGACGTACCTTGTTACGTGGGTTGCTGAAGCTGAACCCACGGAGCAACCCACGAGAATGGTGGCCAAGATCAGTGACTGAAGTACCTTGTTACGTGGGTTGTTGAAGCTGAACCCATGGAGCAACCCACGAGAATGAAAATTAAGGTACCTTGTTATGTGGGTTGCTGAAGCTGAACTCACGGAGTAACCCACGTGGAGGGCTGGACGATTTTTATGCATTTCTTTCCCCAATTATTTCTCATTTCTCATCTTCTTCATTTCAAGAATTCTCTCCCAAACCCTTCCTCTTCACCTACTTCTTCCAATCTTCTTTCAACCACCAAATCATCAACAATTGTTGCTAGAAGTTGGGTGTTTCATCCAAGTGTTTGGTTTGGAAGCTTCATCACCAACCTCATCTTCATCTTCTCCAAGTGTTCTTCACCATTGTTGACCAAATTTGGAGGTTTTCCAATAAACCTACTTGTAAGTCATTCTAACCATTTCTAAACCATGGAATAAGTTATAAAAGCTTCATTGATGGTTTTCTAGTATTTGATTTCTCTAGATTTCGGTTTAGATCTTTGTTGGAAGTTTTGGGTCAAAATTAGGGTTTTGCCCAAAATAGAGATCTCGTTAATTAAGTGTTTGGGAATCAATTATTTATGGTAGATAATGTATATTTATGGTTGGAACCTTGTGAATCTAGGTTTTTGGAAGATTTGGTTTGAAGGACCAAGTTTCTTCAAGAAAGGATATAAGTGGGTAAATACTAGATTTAGCTTAAATCTAGCAAGGTGAGTTTACTAAACTTTTGTTAAAACTGGATACACATCATATTTGCTTATTTGTTGATATTATTACATAATTGCTCAAAATGGTCATCTTTACGGGTTTATGTATTTGATGGTATTTTCATGAGATTATGTGAAATATGAGTATATGGGATATTATCCCATGATTTACTCGATGTTGGGTAATTATTTGGGAATTTTATTGATGTATGTCCACAATGGGTAATTGACATGAATATGGAATATATGTTGGTATGTCATGGTGACTTTCATTTGGAATATAATTGTGGTAAAATTGTATCTACAATGCGGTTATGTGATTATGTAAGTCTTATGTTAGACTTTTGATATCAGGAGGGTGATGTTATATCCATGGTGGGTATTGAATTATGTTGGTTGGACATATACTTGAGGACCTCCTAATTGCATAATGTGGATGGATCGAGTTTGTGTTTCATTATAGGAATGTAGGTGAGGTGAGGTATGGGCAATTCCCTTGTGGGGTAGTCTCCATATAAACCTAGACCTCCGCCGTCGGAGAATTTCTTGAGTGGTAGTCCTCGATGCGTGTCGGGCCTTTGGGTTGCCACATTGTTCGGCTTCAAGGCGCATTTCTCTTAGAGTGAACCAGATCGGAGATATGGGTCGCTCCCATTGATTCCACATCAACTTGATTAATTGATTAGTTGAATAATTGATTAATTGCGGATAAGAGTCAATCATGTTATACCATGCTATTTTATTGGTCAACTCACTAGGCTTTTTGGCCTAACACTTGTTTTGTGTCGATGTGTATCTCAGGTTTTAGCGGCACCGGTTCTATGTCGGCTTGGTACTTGGGTGAGAGATTTGGGAATATTGCTTTTGGTAGGAGAATCCCTTGGGTTTATAAATGACACCCTTATTTGTAATCTCTTTTCTGGTTATAGAAATTGGTTTAGTTGGTTGTTATTTATTGACCATTTATTTACGATTGTATTTAAACAGGTTTGTGTATTTTCCCCATTTTTGGGAGGCTCTTGCTTTGGCAATTTAAAATACCGCATGTCCGTTTTTCGGATTTTTGTTATCCCTATTTTTAGGGTGTTACATCTCGTCATAGTCGATTCCTTCCTCTTGTCTGTATCCTTTGGCTACTAGTCTTGCCTTGTTTCGGATAACGGTACCATCTTCGTCTTTCTTTATCTTGAAAACCCACTTCGTACCTATAATTGTTTTACCTTTAGGCTTTGGTACGAGTCTCCAGACTTGAAGTGCATCGAACTGATTCAGCTCTTCTTGCATTGAGATCACCCATTCTGGATCAGCAAGTGCCTCTGATACACATGTTGGCTCAAACTTGCTCAGAAAGGAGTCATGCATGCACATATTCATTGATGCTGACCTAGTTTGCACCGGTTTTGATGGATCGCCAATAATCTGGATTAGCGGGTGCTCTTTGGTCCATTTATGTTCATGAGGCAGTGGATTAGATGATTGTATGTCGGCTGTATCATCTACAAATCCACTTATACCTTCTTCTGTTTGTTCAGGAGGAATTATGATTTCAGTTGAAGGGGCAGGTTCAGAAGGCTCAGCAGGTACAGCTTGATCTGGCTGTAGATTGATCTGAATAGTATCTCCTACTGTTTCAGCTACTTCTGTCTCTTTATCATTTGTCACTTCTTCAACTGTTGGAGTCGGCATTTGAATTAGAATCTCTTGTTGAATCGGGGCGTTGGATTCAATAGGAACATCTGAACTGGTTGGATGAGTAGTCGTTAAGTCTTCCATTCTGTCAACCACAACAGATTTCTTTACATTACATCCAAGAAATTCATCATAAAACAATTCAAATAATAAATCTAAATCAGATAAATGGTTAGTAGAAGTTGATGCTTCATCTGATTTATTCTGTTTAGACGCAGGTTCTGGACTGAGTTGCCCAGAAGCTAGTATTCATGTTATAACGGGTTCTGAACGTTGTTGTTCGGAAGCCATTTCTTCATCAAACGAGACGTTGATGCTTTCAATCACCGTCTTTGACTTCTTTAGATAAACACGGAATGCAGTTGATGTCGAGGAATAGCCAATGAAGATTCCTTCATCTGCCTTTGCACTGAACTTATTTAGACTCTCCCTATCGTTTAGAACGAAACACTTACACCCAAATATATGGAAATATTTGATTGTCGGTGTTCAGTTGTTGATTAACGCATAAGGAGTCTTCTTGAATCTTCGATGTACCATGGAGCGATTCTGAGTGTAGCATGCGGTCGATACAGCTTCTGCCCACAAAAATAGAGGTAAGTCTGATTGACTTAGCATAGTACGAGCAGCCTCGACTAGCGTTCGATTTCTTCTTTCGACCACTCCATTTTGTTGAGGCGTACGAGCAGCAGAGTATTGATGTGAAATCCCGATAGATTCGAGATATTCTTCAACTTTATTGTTCTTGAACTCTGTGTCGTTGTCTGTTCGTAGAAACTTGACCGGTTTCAGCAGATTCACCTGGGTCGTCTTTAGGAATGTGATGAGTACATCTGGTGTCTCATCCTTTGAACGTAGAAACTTGACCCATGTGTATCGCGAGTAATCGTCCACGATCACGAGTATGTACTTCTTTCCGCCTAGACTCTGAGTTCGCATCGGACCGCATAGATCCATATGCAATAACTCTAACGGATCGCTTGTACTTGGTTCAGGCTTTAGTTTATGAGGTTCCCTCTTTATCTTGCCCTTTTCACAAGCTGCACAAAGATGTTCTACCTCATATTTGAGTTCTGGATGTCCTTTGACGAGCTTTCCACTGACCAGATTGTTGATGTACCTGAAGTTGAGGTGAGAGAGCCTTCGATGCCATAACCAACTTTGTTGCATCGAGGCTTTCGTCAGTAGACAAACTTGTTTGTCGGTCTGGACATTTGATAAATTGATTGTGTAGAGGTCTGATTCTCGAGTACCGACCAAGAGTTCTTCACCTTTTTCATTGCGAACTGAACATCTCTTGGCTTTGAAGTTGACCTCTAATTCTTTGTCAGATAACTGGCCTATACTGAACAAGTTGTGTCGTAAGCCTTCTACATAGCTCACCTTCTTGATCGTGACATTGTCATGTTGTACATCCCCATATCCCATGATTGGAGAAAACTGGTCGTTGCTGAATCTGACTGTTCCGCAATATTTCTCTTTAAAATTGGACAACATATCTTTTTGTCCAGTCATATGCTTGGAACATCCGTTGTCCAAGAACCATGTATGACTAGTCTGCATAAGAGAAATTACAAATTTAGATCTTCATACGACAACATTGGAATATTCACTTTGATTATCGAAGTGCGGGTCTTGAACTGATTTGTTCAAAAGCCTATTTTGACTTTGATGTTCGGGTTTTGAACTGCATTATCCAAAAACCTATTTTGACATTTGAAGAACGAGTCCTGATCTGTACATAATCAGAAGTCGATTTCTCTTTAAGCTTTGTGTGCCTGCAACACAGATTTAGCCTTAGGTACCCAATGGAATTTCGGTCCTTCTGTGTTAGCACAATATTTTGGTACCCATTTCAAATTGGGTCCTCTTCTCTTTTGAAATGCATGTGAAGAATTAGTATGAGATGAATGCACATGGTAATTGCGAAAGCAATCTTCAGAATCTTGACAAGAAATAGAAACATGTTTATCATAAATAGAAGACTTTCTAGCAGATAAAGATAACTGAAATAATTGCTTCATTGTATATTGTTTACGATAAACAGCAAGTTTTGAGTTCAAAACAGCAATATCAGCAATTAAAACATCTTTACTAAGCGAAGTCTTATTACAATTAACACTACTAAACGATTTAACAGTCTTGTCAAGCTTCCGTTTGGGTTGCCATTGAGAATTTACTTCTGGCCTTTGCTTGCTCAGATCTGAAACATGTGAAACTGGTGAGTTAGACCTTTGAGCAACAAGCGAATGCTTCTTTTTAGAATTACCAGTAGTGTTCGGTTTCTATGAATGCTGAGATATATTCTTACCTTTAGCATTTTTAGCTTTCACAGAGACTGAGTTATCAACTTTCGTTGATTTTGCACTGTTAACAGGCATACTGGTTTTTCTTGAAGTTTTCTTAACAAAAGATGAATGGTTAGGAAGTTTTGCATTAAAGTCAAATTGTTCAGAACAATCATCTAAACCACAGTTAGAGTTCAGAAAATCAAGCTCTTTATTTGCTAAACCAAACATATCCTTAGAGTTTGAAGCCTTAGAAATAACAGAATTTGAAAACACAATTGAAAAAACTTTTTGCTCAATATTCATCAGAAGTCTTTCATCTGTTAAAGAATTCTCGAGTTCAGAAATTTTACTTTCTAAAACGAGAGGAGGGACATATAGTTTACCTTGACTAGGCTTCGCCTCCATTTCTTTTTCAGAATAACTTTGAAAGAAATCACTTGAAAGAGTTTTCTTCTTTTGATCACATGTTTCAAGAATCACGTCCAAGATTGAAATCTTCAAAAGCAAGTATTCTGAAGACACGCTGATTTAAGAGCTAGAGAAAGAGATTGCATCTTCTGAGCAGAACAAGAAGACTGAATTGATAAGATCATTTTCGTAATGATCTTGATCCAAAGGGGGAGATTGTTAAGACACAGTCTCATTGGATTCAAGATCATCCAATCTGAAGATCGCAATCTGAAGCTAAAGTCGGAACGTCGACTCTCGATATTAAAGTCTATGTTGTTTGTAATAAATGTCAAAGTAATCAATGTAATTGTTTATTATTGTACTAGTTAAATTAATATCTAGTTTGTTAGATATTAGTTAACTTAGTTAGTTATTAGATTTAGTTTAGTTAGTTATATTATTTAGTTAGAAATAATATCTAGATATTAAATCTAGATATTATGGTAGTGTGTTAGACACACTTTAGTTTTAGATATTGTGTTTCTCTACCAACTCTCTCAACAATCAGATATTATCGACACATACAAAAACACACACTTTAATCAGAGAGAAAACAGAGAACACACAAAATAGCTTGAATGAATCAACCTTGTAACCATTTGTTATAATCAATACAGGTTGGTAATCTTATTGTGTTGTTTCTAAAACTTGATATAAAGTATCATTGGACCGACATAATCATTCGAGATCGCTTTTGTGATTGCACTTTAGAGATCGATGGGAATCCTTTTGGGGTAGACTTGCTACCTATGACTATAGGTGGGTTTGACGTGGTTATAGGTATGGACTGGTTAGGAAGACATAAGGCGGACATCTTTTGCTCTAAAAAGATGATCCAAGTGCCATCGCCGGAAAATGGTGTGGTTACCATTTATGGAGAGAAAGGAAAAAGGAATAACCCCATTATTTCATCTCTTAAGGCTCGCAAGTTCCTAGCGAAGGGTTACCCTTCGTATTTGGCCTATGTGGTGGACGCAAAGAAAGAAAAGAAGTCGGTAGAAGATGTGGAGGTATTGCAAGATTTTCCGGACGTCTTTCCGGAAGACTTACCCAGATTTCCACCGGAACGACAAGTAGAATTTCAGATCGACCTCACTCCGGGAGCGGCTCCGATAGCCCGAGCTCCATATCGTTTGGCACCGACGGAAATGAAAGAAATGATGTCACAACTGTAAGAGTTGTTGGAGAAGGGCTTCATTCGGCCGAGTTCGTCACCATGGGGAGCACCGGTGTTGTTCGTGAAGAAGAAGGACGGGTCCATGAGGATGTGCATAGATTATCGGGAATTGAATAAATTCACGATAAAAACAAATATCCCTTACCTCGTATCGACGATCTTTTTGATCAACTTCAAGGCGCGGGATGCTTCTCTAAGATTGATCTTCGATCCGGTTATCATCAGGTGAAAGTGAAGAAGGAGGACATTCCGAAGACGGCTTTCCGGACGCGATACGATCATTACGAGTTTTTGGTGATGCCTTTCGGTTTAACCAACGCACCGGGCGTGTTCATGGATTTGATGAACCGCGTATGTCGCCCATTCTTGGATAAATCTGTGATCGTCTTCATCGAAGATATTCTAATTTATTCAAAGGATGAGTCCGAGCATGGGAAGCATTTGCGGGAAGTATTGGAAGTTCTAAGAAGGGAGAAGTTGTTCGCAAAATTCTCTAAGTGTGAATTTTGTCTCCAAGAGGTGCAATTCTTGGGGCATGTGGTATCAAAGGACAGCGTGAAGGTGGACCCGGCAAAGATCGATGCAATGATGAGTTGGGAGCCTCCAACAAGTCCGAAAGAGATTCGAAGCTTCTTGGGTTTGGCGGGTTACTATCGGCGCTTCATTCAAGACTTTTCTAAGATAGCTACACCGCTCACTTCTCTTACAAGGAAGAACGTCAAGTTTCTTTGGACCGACGCACAAGAACAAGCCTTTCAGACGCTCAAGAGGAAGTTGTGTGAAGCTCCGATCTTGTCCTTACCCGAGGGATCGGAAGATTTTGTTGTGTTTAGTGACGCTTCCAAGATGGGGATTGGGTGTGTCCTAATTCAAAGGGGGAAAGTAATAGCCTACGCGTCGCGGCAATTAAAGGATCATGAGAAGAACTATCCGACTCATGATTTGGAGTTGGCGGCGGTAGTTTTTGCGTTAAAGTTGTGGCGACATTACTTGTATGGGACGAAATGTACCCTTTTCACCGATCACAAGAGTCTCAAATACATCTTCGATCAAAAGGAACTCAACATGCGGCAAAGGAGGTGGCTTGAGCTCTTGAAAGATTATGATTGTGATTTACTCTATCATCCCGGTAAGGCCAACGTGGTGGCGGATGCGTTGAGTCTAAGGAGTCATGATAGAGGTGTCAAAATGTCCCTTACAAGAATCGATGTGGTGTCGAGTTTGTTGGAGAGCATAAGAACGAGCCAAGTGGAGGCGCTTAAAGAGCAGAACCTCAAGGCCGAGGTTATGTCCAAGCAGAAGGAACTCTTAACGGAAGATGGTCGGGGACTCAAACTCTTCCAAGGACGGATTTGGGTGCCAAAGATTGGGTGAAACCGTGACTTACTTCTCGAGGAAGCACATAATTCGAAATATTCTATACATCCCGGTAGTACAAAGATGTATATAGACTTAAAGCTGAATTATTGGTGGTCGGTGATGAAGATAGACGTGGCTAGCTATGTGGAGAAGTGTGTCACGTGCCTTCAAGTCAAAGCGGAGCATCAAAGACCGTATGGAAGTTTGCAACCATTGTCCATTCCCGAGTGGAAGTGGGACAACATCACCATGGATTTTGTAACAAAGCTACCGAAGACCTTGCATGGTCACGATACCATTTGGGTAATCATGGATCGGTTGACCAAGAGCGTGCATTTTCTTGCAATGCGGGAAACCTTGCCAATGGAGAGGTTGGCTAAGATGTACATCGACGAGGTGGTGTCAAGACACGGAGTTCCACAATCCATAGTATCGGATCGGGATAGTCGCTTCACTTCGAACTTTTGGGATAGGTTGCAAAAGGAGTTGGGCACTAGACTGAATCTGAGCACGACATATCATCCTCAAACGGATGGTCAAAGCGAGAGGATGATCCAGACGTTAGAAGATATGTTGAGATCGTATGTTATAGACTTCGGGGGGAAGTTGGGACTCACATCTACCTTTGGTAGAGTTCGCCTACAACAACAGTTACCATTCTAGTATCGGAATGGCACCGTTCGAGGCTTTGTATGGGCGGAAGTGCAGAACTCCAGTTTGTTGGTTAGAAGCGGGCGAGAAATAATTCGCCGGGCCGGAAATTGTTCAAGAGACGGCTGACAAGGTGAAAGAGATTCGCGAGAGACTAAAGGCGGCGCAAGACCGACAAAAGAGCTACGCGGACAAGAAGAGAAGACCGGTTGAGTTCCAAGTGGGCGACCGGGTCATGTTGAAAGTATCTCCGTAGAAGGGGATCATACGTTTTGAGAAGCGTGGGAAGCTTAGTCCTCGTTTCCTTGGACCATTCGTCATTTTGGAGAAGGTTGGTTTACAAGCCTACCGGTTGGATTTACCACCAGAAATGGATGGGATACATCCTACATTCACGTATGCTACCTTCGGAAGTGTCTAGCCGAGGAGGAAAGCGTGATCCCTTTGTCGGAAATTCGAGTGGACAACGGGAATCGTTGCGTGGAATAGCCGGAGTCGATTTTAGAGTCGAAAGTGAAGAAGTTGAGGCATAAGGACGTGGTTTTGGTCAAAGTTCAATGGAAGCACCATCGGGGTGCCAACATTACTTGGGAGTCCGAAGATGACATGAAGAAGCGTTACCCTCACTTGTTTAACCTAGTGTAAGATTTCGGGGACGAAATCCCAACTAGGTGGGGAGGATTGTAACTCCCGGAAATTCATAAGGTAAGTATTTGTTCCCTAATACTGTAATTGTATTTATCTGAAAATATGAGCTTTTATATGCATATGATCTTTATTATGGGACTAAGATGCTATCTAGTTAATATAATAATTGCATGCGATTAGACCTCGTACTCGTTTTCGAAATCGGCTAAGTTTTCGGGCTGGGTTGAGCTTGGCGCGATAGTGCCATCGCAATCTCCAGGATTGTACCGAGAGGCGGGGGGAGTCTCGCGATAGTGACACGCGATAGTGACAATTGTCACTATCGCCGGGCATACTCGTGGAAGATGTACTGTAAGTGTGTGTGTGTTCGCGATTGTGACTCGCGATAGTACCCTTGGCACTATCGTCGTCGGGGTGCAGTGCCTTAAATGAACCCTTATCAGATTTTAACCTCATTTCCCTCAAAACCTATCTGTTGGTTGCGATTTTTGGAGCTTCCATTTCAGTCTCCATTCTTCCCTTACCAAACCCTAGCCCTCATAAATAATATCCTTTGGTGGTTGAGTTTTGGTTTAAAGCATTAACTTCATCCCAAGGAAGATTCAAGGATTTCTCCAAGTCTCATTCTCATCTTCAATTTCATCCTCCAACTTCTAGGGTTTCCATATTTTCTAGGTTTTGGATCAAAAACGTAGATTGTGAGTTTACTAACCTTTGTTAAAACTAGATACACATCATAATCTTCTATTTGCTACTTTATCTCTATGTGTTCAAATATTTGGGTTTTCTTGGTGAACATAGTTGGAAATGTGTATATTAGTGATGTGCCATGATTTATATTATAGGTACCATTATTTGGGGCTTTTCTCATGAATACATAATACATGTACCTTGATATGTTAAATGTATGCATGTATGGGTATTATGATGATTCTAGTTGGAATACCACTTTGGTAACATATTTATCTGCATGATGAGTATAATTATCATTTGAGTCTTTTGTTAGACTTCATAAGGATAGGAAGGTAATATTATACCCGTAGTCGGTATGGAAATATGTTGGCTTGAAATACACCTAAAGGACCTCCTATATACATTATGTCGGACGAACCAAGTCAGTTCACAAGGAGGATGTAGTCTTGGGCGCCACTGTGATGGTATGTGCCTAGACCTCCGCCATTCGGGGAATTTCCTTAGCGGTAGTCCTCGGGTTTGTCGGACCTTGCGGGTGTTCCTTGTTAAGGGCATCAAGGTATATTGACTCTTGGGATGGACTTGATTGGTGCTTTGGGTCTCCCCTAATGACTCCACATATATTGGACACTGGTTAACTGCTGATAAGAATTTATGGCTGTTCATGCATGCTTATTCTTGTTCAACTCACTAGGCTTTTTGGCCTAACACTTGTTTGGTGTCGATGTGTATCTCAGGTTCTAGCGGCGCCGGTCCTAAGCAGGCTTAATGGCTTTGGGGTGAGAGCTTGGGGATTTTGCACATGGACGTATTACACTTTTGAAAATGAACCGTTTGGGTTTATAGATGACAACCCTTTTGTAATCTCTTTTCTAGTGTAGAAATTAGATTAGTTGGTTGTTATTTATTGTCCGTTAAATTACATTTGTAATTAAACAGGTTGTTTTACATTTCCCCATTTTTGGGAGGCTCTTGCTATGGCAATTTTAATATACCTCATGACCGTTTTTCGGATTTTTGTTATCCCTATTTTTAGGGTGTTACATTCTCTAAAGCTCATTTCTCTTATAGTGTTTGGTTCGTTTTCTATTAAGTCTTATATGGATAAAGTTGAATTCTCAATCCACATTGTGTCATGTCATTTCTCTTGGTTTTTGTTTTTATATATATAAAGATAAAGAAGATATATAAAGATAAAGATTTTAACTTATAAATGAAATGTTTTGTCATGTAAATAAAACAAACTATTTAACCCAAAAAATGGATCAAATTTTGGATAAACATTCAAATAATATCTTATCCTTTATATAATCACTTTTACTTCCAACTTTTCACATTTGTCACCAATGTGGGACAATGGAGAATTCACCACAATTCACCATTTGATGAATTCTTGATTCTCATTGTGTCATGTCATCATCTTAAAGATTTGATTTTATATATATAAAGATACTTGATTCTCATGGCGTCATGTTATCATTTTAAGGTTTTTGTTTTTATATGTATAAATATTGTTTCATATAAATTTGGTTTATATAAAATGAAAAAAATAACTTATAAATTAAATGTTTTGTCATGTAAATGAAACAAAACTATTTAATCCAAAAAAAATGGATCATATTTTGGATGAACATTCAAGCAATATCTTATCCTTTATATAGTCACTTTTATTTCCAACTTTTCACGTTTATCACCAATGTGGGACAGTGGAGAATTCACCACAACTCACCATTTGATGAATTCTTGATTCTCATTGTGTCATGTCATCATCTTAAGGATTTGTTTTTATATATATAAAGATAAAGATATTTAACCCAACAAATGGATCAAATTTTGGATGAACATTGAAACAATATCTTATCATTTAAATAGTCACTTTTACTTCCAACTTTTCACATTTGTCACCAATGTGGAACAATGGAGAATTCACCACAACTCACCATTTGATGAATTCTTGATTCTCATTGTGCCATGTCATCATCTTAAGAATTTGCTTTTATATATATAAAGATAAAGATACTTGATTCTCATGGCGTCATGTTATCATTTTAAGGTTTTTGTTTTTTTATGTATAAATATTGTTTCATATAAATTTGGTTTATATAAAATGAAAAAAATAACTTATAAATTAAATGTTTTGTCATGTAAATGAAACAAAACTATTTAATCCAAAAAATGGATCAAATTTTGGATGAACATTCAAGCAATATCTTATCCTTTATATAGTCAATTTTACTTCCAACTTTTCACGTTTATCACCAATATGGGACAATGGAGAATTCACCACAACTCACCATTTGATGAATTCTTGATTCTCATTGTGTCATGTCATCATCTTAAGGATTTGCTTTTATATATACTAGTGTGTCATCCGCGCGTTGCGCGGTAGCGAAAAATAATTTGAAGAAATATATGTCCGAGTTAAGATAAAATGTAATTCTTCGGTTAATAAACAATAATATCTAAATTAAAATGAAGAATATATTTCCATAAGTGGTACATTTTCATATATTGATAATCGTTTCTTGTTACGAAGAGTTTAAGATGTATCGGTAATAATTTTGTTGTTATGCTTTATGTTAATCATAAATCCCTAATCACATCAAGCTAATTACTCAAGATTAAGCAATATGCACAAGAACTAGAGAGAGAATCTAGAGAGAGAAAGTAGATCTTGAATATCACACTCTAGAATATTACAATACAATGCAAAAACCTCTAGTTCGTTACTACATGATTAGAAACAAACCTATATATACTCACTAACTAAAACAAAGCCTTAACGGCTAAGGAAAGTAAACATGCTTTGACTAACTATTACAAGGTCAATGTTGACTTTTACATATTTGACTTTCTATATTAAATCTTGGATACAATATTTAGACTTAACAATCTCCCCCTTTGTATTCAAGATTTAATAAAAATTTGATACTGAACTTCAGCTCTTGATTCTTCAGCTTTTGTCTCTTTGAAGCTTTCACAGTCTTTACTCTTTCAGCTCTTGAAGAATCTTGGAAAGTCTTTTTCTCGATGAATCCTTGAAAGTCAACATGCCTTGAACACGAAACAGAAAAACTTGAAACTCTTGTCTCTGAAAAACTTTTGTCTTCAAACAAAATTGTATCTTCATCACTTTGATCTCTGAATCATCTTCGGAAGAACAAACATTCTTGAATCTTGAAAATCTTTATCAGAATCTTTTGACTTTGAATCAGCCTTTGAAACAGCAGCGGAAACATTTTGAATTTAAGGCTTGAACTTAGAACTCGAACTCTGAAATTGAATCTTTAGTATCTTCATCACTTTGATCTCTGAATCATCTTCGGAAGAACAAACATTCTTGAATCTTCAAAATCTTTATCATAATCTTTTGACTTTGAATCAGCCTTTGAAACAGCAGCGGAAACATTTTAAATTTAAGGCTTGAACTTAGAACTCGAACTCTGAAATTGAATCTTTATATCGTTCTCCCCCTTTTTGATGATGTGAGCATCAGATCATCAAAATTTCTTCAATTTCAGCTCAGACTTTGATAACCCCTTTGAAACAATCTCCCCTTTGATAAATGTTGTGCTTTGATCTGAAGAGTCGAATCATGAACTGTTTATATCCGAATCTTTGCAAATTCAGACATAATAATCGTGTAACCCTGATTCAACAAATGAAACAGTTAGAAATGCCTGTCAGTAACACGAAGTTAATGTGTACAATGGATGTACAATGTAAGGAGCTGGTTTGATGTTGACTCCCCAGGACTTCCATTCAATCATTGAAAGACACAAGGTAATTCTATGAATGTTCTGACAGAAAAACATATTCTCTGTGTGCTCGTGCTTGTGTTTTGAAAGAATTAGCACAATGATTGTGTTTCATAAAGGCTCAAAATATGTAAATCACTGAGACAGCAATGATAATACCTGGACTCAATGTGCATGAGAAAGGGTGCGAAAGTGGGGCAACTTTCCTTCTTTTTCAATATCAGTATCTTCCAAGTGAAGATCCGATAGATTATGTGTTGCTTCCCCAGAAAATGTGAAACATTCTCTTTTTAAGAAAAGAATGAGTAGCTGGTGGGGTTGTATGCAAGAGATGGCATGGGCTATTTGCCTATTTCAATGATGGTCACCAAAGAAATGTGAACCAATCAGTAATGTGGCTCCCCGGCTCAGAAAGATGTTTGGTGCAGAGTTCTGATATTCTTTTAACTCTGATCTCACACCCTCTTTCTTTTTATCATTATACTCACATCTAACCAATCTCTCATTTCCATTTTACCTCTGCTCACTCCCACACTCAATTCTTTTAGACCCCTCTCCCCTCAATCACTCAAAGGATTTCTTCCGGGGTAGGAAACACTGGTTATCGTGAATCCATGGAAGATCTATTAAGCACTCATACTGAATCCCATATTCCTAAAAGTACATGATGGTCAATGATTTTTCTTGACATGTAAAGCACAAGAAATCATATGTCAGTGTATGTATGCTCATTGAAAAATATGAATGAGATTTGAGCATTTGATCTTTGAAGATTTCTCAAAACAAGGATATTAAATGAATGAAATGAAGTCAAGAGAATTGTTTTGAGAATCTGACAATGAATCAATCAGATCAAATCAAATGGTTAGGGTATCAAAGAATTGGATATTTGTTTATATGAACAAATATAAACAATTTATCAATGAAAGCACAAATATGAAAAAGATTAATGATGCTCAACAACTTTGAAAGCAAACGGGGGTATTACCATCGAAATTGGTTCTTGTAGAGACATGGTAATAACAATTTCAAATAAAATACTGAACCGGTGTATGTGAATACTTGACAGTATATGGACAAGATAATACACAAGTATTAATCTTTGGAAACACACGGTAAGTTAAACAATAAAGCGCAAAAATTGAAAAACATTTAAAAATCACACTTCTAAATTCATGAAATCGATTGAGAATATGAAGTGGTTTGAACATTTAAGAAAATTGTTTTTCATGTTAGAAAGTTCTTCTTCTTTCAAACAATCCGAGATCTAGGATCAGAAGATTTTTACCTTTTTGGCTCCCCCTCAAATCATGATATAAAGATTTGATCTTTTGAGCTCCCCCTAGATATTAGCACAATATCCATCTTTGATCATTGATGAACGGGTCCTGATCTGTCATGTGATCAGAAGCCACTTTATTCACTTTATTTAAAAATAAAAGACAGAAAGCAGTAGAACGGTTTATAGAGTGAGTTATGATCTGAAGTAATCAGAAGTCATCACCTTTACTCCCCCTTAAATTAAGCATCTGAAATATGTCAGTTAAAACAGGATAGAGATCAAACACTCCCTTTGAATTGTTAGACCATCAATATCAGAAAAATATAGCAAAGAAAAAATTTAGGATAGAGATCAGATCAATTCACTCGGGATGAAGACCATCAATATCCATCGGATGCAAGCATACAGGAGTAAGGTCTTTTTGATCGATGAAGTACGGGTCCTAAGTTGTTGTGCTTAGAAGCCATCGTCTTGACATTGAGGTGCGGGTTTTGAACTGTTGTGTTCAAAAGCCATTTTGACATTGAAGTCCGGGTCTTGAGCTGATTTACTCAAGAGCCATTGTCTTTCTTACTCCCCCTTGGATTGAGGTGCCTGCAACACAGATTCAGGTTTCGGTTTTGGTACCCACTGGTATTTGGGTCCAGAAATGTTAGTTGCAGTGCGTGTGGGGGTTATGGAGTAAGAACCATACCAGTAATGATCATTTGTTTTGTGAAAATAATCATGTGTACAATAAATAGAACAATAATATTTCTTACCATTAGGTGCTTTGTTCTTCTTTGCTTTGTGTACAGGTACACATGATTTCTTCTCTTTCAGCTCATCAGTCTTTTCATCTTTGACTGGTTTCTTTATCCAGACCAGTTTCTCTTTCTTGAAACTTTTTGTCCTTGAAAACGTATCTGAACCATCTAAATAATCATCATAGAAAAGGTTAGTGCGACGAATCTGATTAAAGGATTTGACTGACCTGTTTGAAGAGATGAATTTCTGATTTGAACTTGAAACAGATTTTTCAAGTTCTTTGATCTTTGATTCAAAATTGTCTCTTTCTTTCACAAGCTGGTCAATCGTTGTTGTGAATTCAGACTTCGTCCTTTGCTCTTTCAGCGCAACTGCAGACAGTTCAGACAATTTCGAAGTCAGTTTCTTGATTTCAGATTCAAAAATAGATCTTTCTTCCTCAAATCCTTTTTCTGACTCTGTTCTCTGGCCAGATAATTCTTTAAAGAACTCTACATTCTTCTTTTCTATGGCCTTCTTCTCTTTATCAAACTTCTCTCTTTCCAATATCAGTACTTTCTCAAAATCTGAAATTTGTTGAGAAAGTTTAAGACATTTAAGCTCCACTGACTTCTTTTCATCAAAACAGTTCTTTGAGAAATCTGAGAACTTCTTTGAAAAAATTTTCTTTTCAGTTTCAAAATCAGCTTTATTTGCAACAAGCTGTTTTTCCAAATCAAATAAATTCTTTTTCAGCTCAACGTTCTCAGATTCCAATTCCTTTATCTTCTCTTCATTCTGCCCAGCACTGATATTCTTTAAGGTACTGATTTCTTCTTTCAGTGATATGACTTCAGTAAAATACTCTCTTGACTTTTGTGAATGAAAGTCAACTGCAAGAGCCAGATTAATGTTCTCTAGTTCCACCTTTCTAATGTTCTCTTCAAGTTCTGCAAAATATGTCATGATAAAAGAGTAATCAGCTTACAATGTATGATCGTTCCAAACTTATGTATCAGAAAATCAAAAATCAGATCAAATTGAAATCTTAAAAAAATATTTCGTGAAAATTGAAATTTGAACAATACTAGATATTTCGCAGTGAAGAAAAAAATATTTCCAAAGATGACCAAAAAAAATTTCCAGACTTTTTTTTTTTTTAAACAGGTATTCGGATCACAGAGATATTCGGGTCACAAAGGAATTTGGATCACAGAGAAATGCGTGTCTAGAGTGACCCGCACTTGAAGAAATGTGTGTCATAAAGGGAACGCATAATAAGGAATGCGTGTTCAGAGAAATGCGTGTCTAGAGTGACCCGCATTTGTAGAAATGCGTGTTAAGGCAGACCCGCATTTGAAGTAATGCGTGTTAAGGCAGACCCGCATTTGAAGTAATGCGTGTTAAGAGTGACCCGCACTTGTAGAAATGCGTTTCCAAAAGAAAATCAACAACGCATAATAGGATGAATGACCCGCATTTCAGGATGAATGACCCGCATTTCATGATGAATGACCCGCATTTCCTGATGAATGACCCGCATAGCATATGAAGGACACGCAAACCGTGTTCTTTTCTGATTCTATCTCAAAATGATTCAAACCTGCAAAATTGAACTCAAAAGTTTGTCAGCATCATCGAAAAACAGTTCTAAACATAAAAATACATTCAATTTTTTATTAAAACAACAAATCACTCGAATTCGAACAAGAACAGTATTCGAACTCGTGTCCAAGAAAAACTCAAAAAATCGAAAATTGGAATTGATTTTGAACGAATTTCGATATGGAATCTAAACAACAATCAATCACTACACCAAATCGAACACAATGAATCCATTTTCTTTCATCAAAAACGTTTTTTCACATGAAATTCGGATGAACAGTAACAAACTCGTTTCTTGAAAATATTTTCAAAAAAATAAAATTTTCGATCCAAAAACACCAAATTTCAATTCAAATCATGATAAAATCTTTTCTGAAAAGTTTGGTATGGCTCTGATACCAATTGTTAATCCCTAATCACATCAAACTAATTACTCAAGATTAAGCAATATGCACAAGAACTAGAGAGAGAATCTAGAGAGAGAAAGTAGATCTTGAATATCACACTCTAGAATATTACAATACAATGCAAAAACCTCTAGTTCGTTACTACATGATTAGAAACAAACCTATATATACTCACTAACTAAAACAAAGCCTTAACGGCTAAGGAAAGTAAACATGCTTTGACTAACTATTACAAGGTCAATGTTGACTTTTACATATTTGACTTTCTATATTAAATCTTGGATACAATATTTAGACTTAACACTTTACAACTCAACGACATGTCAAACAACAATATTACTATTGTTGTTATGAAAGGTGCGACTAAAATCAGCCAATCTTATGAGATGCAACAATTTAGCATCCTCTCCTCTTGTCACATAATGCAAGATTTGGGAATACACGAATACTACAATACCAACTCCAATACCCTTGGTTGTTTCTTCTATACATATAAAGAAAAAAAGATAAAAATATAAGTATTTTTCTGTTTTATATATAAAGATTTATGTAATATTTTATAAAATCTCTATTAGAGGTTAGTTAAAAAAATGTTTTTAGTCAAGTAAACATTTTAATTATCAAAGTCATTCATCCTCCTTTCTTATAACCATCTTCATTCTCAAATCTAATATTTCTTAATCAATGTGGGATAACTAAAGCAATACCACAATGCAATATTTGAGAACATTCAATTAATTCTCACAATACTACCTCAAATACCCTTGGTTGTTCCTTTTATATGTATAAAGATTGCAATAAGGTTTTTTTACATGTAAACTAAAATGTATTATATTGACGTGATTAATCGTTATCTTCATTTGTAGTCGTGGGGAGGGAGAGTTGCGTCACAGAAGCGTTAGATTGAGATGCAAAAAAATCGAAATCATGGCCGAAACTCCATCATAAATCCAGGGTTTTTTTAAAATTATTTCTTCTCCGTTTTTCCCTTTCATATTCCATTTTTCTCATATAATCATAGTTTCCTTCTATAAGTTAATATCGGAATGGTGGTTAATCCATTCTTTCGAAGGCATTCCCAAGACAAAGAAATCTCTTTGCGAGCGATTGTTGGACTAAACACAACCGATTTCGGAGCGTCTCAGAGTCACTTCTCGTAGTTCACTGATTTTTAGTCTATTAGCAATGGAAGTCTATCAGTGTGTCATGTCATTGATTAACAATTTAAATTATATATAATCATTGATTAAGTTATTGATTAGGGAAAAATAAAAATAAAAAGTATTGATTTATAAATATTTGTTACCTTACAAAAAAAAATAAAGAAATTGATTCAAAAAAAGTATTGATTTATAACCATTGTTAGTTTATCAAAAAAACAAAAACAATTAGATGTATAACTTTGGTTCAAATCATTTTAATTCTAAAATAAACCCAAAAAAGAATAATATAAATTTAAATTAATCATTGAACTTGGGTTTAACCATATTTTGTCAAACATAATTTTACATTTTTCAACTACATCAATTAACCATTTTTATACACATATTCATTACCTAATATTTCATCTTCTACCAATGTGGGAAAACCTAAACAATACCAATGTTCCATCTTTTAACAAAACTAAAATTAAGAGAAATTAGATAAATAGCAATGGAAGTTTCCCATTGTGCCATGTCATTCTTTTAATGTTTTCCTTTTATATATATAAAGATAAAGATTTGTTACCTTACTAACAAAAATAAAAATATACTCATTTAACAAAATTTTTGATATGAACATTGTTAGCTTACCAAAAAAATAATTATTAGGTTTATTATTAATTGTTTAATTGTTCAATTTATATATTGATGTTAAAATCATTAAACTTTGTCAAAATCATTTTAAAATAAATAAAAATAATTAATATGAACTTAACTCAATCATTAAATTTGGGTTTAACTATATTTAGCTAAACACTATTTCACATTATTTCAACATTAATCTACCCCTTATATACACATCTTCATCTTTCAATTTTCTATCTTTCAACCAATGTGGGACAACCTTAACAACATAATGATTCATCTCTTCATCAAGACCAACCTTTTTAAGTAAAAAAAAATTCAAAATTATGAGAATTTAGATAAATAGAAATGAAGACCTCTCATGGTGCCACATCATCACTCTTAGGTTTTCCTTTTATATATATAAAGATGTTAGTTTATCAAAAAAACAAAAACAATTAGATGTATAACTTTGGTTCAAATCATTTTAATTCTAAAATAAACCCAAAAAAGAATAATATAAATTTAAATTAATCATTGAACTTGGGTTTAACTATATTTTGTCAAACATAATTTCACATTTTTCAACTACATCAATTAACCATTTATATACACATATTCATTACCTAATATTTCATCTTCTACCAATGTGGGAAAACCTAAACAATACCAATGTTCCATCTTTTAACAAAGCTAAAATTAAGAGAAATTAGATAAATAGCAATGGAAGTTTCCCATTGTACCATGTCATTCTCTTAATGTTTTCCTTTTATATATATAAAGATAAAGATTTGTTACCTTACTAACAAAAATAAAAATATACTCATTTAACAAAAATTTTGATATGAATATTGTTAGCTTACAAAAAAAATAATTATTAGGTTTATTATTAATTGTTTAATTGTTCAATTTATATATTGATGTTAAAATCATTAAACTTTGTCAAAATCATTTTAAAATAAATAAAAATGATTAATATGAACTTAACTCAATCATTAAACTTGTGTTTAACTATATTTAGCTAAACACTATTTCACATTATTTCAACATTAATCTACCCCTTATATACACATCTTCATCTTTCAATTTTCTATCTTTCAACCAATGTGGGACAACCTTAACAACATAATGATTAATCTCTTCACCAAGACCAACATTTTTAAGTAAAAAAAAATCAAAATTATGAGAATTTAGATAAATAGAAATGAAGACCTCTCATGGTGCCACATCATCACTCTTAGGTTTTCCTTTTATATATATAAAGATTCTCTTAATGTTTTCCTTTTATATATATAAAGATAAAGATTTGTTACCTTACTAACAAAAATAAAAATATACTCATTTAACAAAATTTTTGATATGAATATTGTTAGTTTACAAAAAAAATAATTATTAGGTTTATTATTAATTGTTTAATTGTTCAATTTATATATTGATGTTAAAATCATTAAACTTTATCAAAATCATTTTAAAATAAATAAAAATGATTAATATGAACTTAACTCAATCATTAAACTTGTGTTTAACTATATTTAGCTAAACACTATTTCACATTATTTCAACATTAATCTACCCCTTATATACACATCTTCATCTTTCAATTTTCTATCTTTCAACCAATGTGGGACAACCTTAAGAACATAATGATTCATCTCTTCACCAAGACCAACATTTTTAAGTAAAAAAAATCAAAATTATGAGAATTTAGATAAATAGAAATGAAGACCTCTCATGGTGCCACATCATCACTCTTAGGTTTTCCTTTTATATATATAAAGACTAGTGGCGACCCCGTGCATTGCACGGTAGCGATAAATATTTTAAAAAAGTACTTAACCGAGTTAAGATAAAACATAATTTTTTGCTTAATAATTAATGAGATACAATTTAAAATGAAGAATGTGTTTACATAAGCGGTTTATTTTCACGTATTGATAACCTTTTATTGTTACGAAGAGTTTGACACGTATTGACATTAACTTTTTTGTTATGTTATTTAGAATGAAACAACATGTCATACACCCATATCAGTATTGTTGTTACGAAAGTTTTGAGGAATCATTTTCCAATAAAAAGGTTCGACAAATATTAGTTAACCCTATAAGTTGCCAAAAATTGACATCATCTCGTCTTGCCAATAAATACTCACATGTTTCATTAAAAATTTAATTTTCTCTCCAATGTGAGATTAACAAACTCACCACATTTCAAAAGTTTATAAACTTTATTTCCTCATTTCTTAAATTTAGTTGTATCATGGCACCTATTTAAGTTTTTATTTATATATATAAATAGATTTATGGATGATTTAGTTTAAAAAAATTATAGAAATATAGATGTATAGATTTTTTGAAAAATTATTGTTGGCCAATATATTTAGTCAAACCTATTTTTAAATTTTTCAAGCCAGCTTAATATAACCATCTATTTTTAAAATTTATCATCTTCATAGTAATGTGGGATAATTTAACCAAACCATAATTTAACGTTTAATAATACTCAAACTTGGTTAGGCCACATCATCAGTGGTGGCGATAATTATTTCAGGAAATATATGTACTGAGATAAGATATATAAAACATAATTCCTCAGTTAACAGTTAATTGAATACAATATAAAATAATTTATGTGTGTCAATGAGTGGTTAATTTGTATATATATCTATATAATTTTTTTTTTTTGGAAAATGAGAGTTGACAGCCAATATCAACCCTCTCTTCCAAATCCTACCTTCTTGCTAATTTATTATGGGATTCCAATCGTGAGCTAAAACATATTTATCCAACTAAAATTTTGATTATCAAAATCAACCCTTGTTTCTTACAGTCATCTTCATTCTCCAATCTTGCACCTCGCATCAAGGTGGGATAACTGAACTACAACACAATGCAATATTTTAGAATACTGAAATCTTACAATGTCATCTCATTATTTATGGTTGTTCTTTTTATATAAATAAAGTCATAAAGATTAATATTTTATAAAATTTGATTTTTAGCGAAAGAGGTCGACTAAAATGAGACAACCACATAGGTTGACACAAACTTTTAAACTTGTAAGTCATCTTACCCGCCTTTCCTTTTGTTTACCTCATCTTCCAAATTTATTATATTTCTGTTGATGTGGATTAACCAAATAAGACAGCTCATCCACCTTTTATATACTAATCTCTTCTTTCAAATCTATCTTTTTTCACCGATATGGGATAAATAAATAAGACATTTCATCCGGCTTTTATATACTAACATCTTCTTCCAAATCTATTGTCTTTATGTCGATGTGGGACAATCAAATAAGACATCTCATTCAACTTTTACATACTCATCCATTCTTCGAAATTTATTTTCTTTCTATCAACGTGGGATAACCAAATAACATCACAATTCAAGATTTGAGAATACTTAAATCTTCTTGTGACTTGTGAAATAATAAAAAGACATCAAGGTTCAACATTGATAATATTGTATAAATTGATGAAATATGATGATTTTGTATACATTTATCTATCGCTTTATTTGTTTATATAAATGGTTTTTTTTTATAACAAAAATAGGGGTCGGCCAAAAAGAATATTTAGCCAAGTAATCCTTTAATTTATCAAAATCTAAATCTCCGTGTTTCTACAGGTATATCTTCATTCTCCAATCTTATATTCACTCATCAATGTGAGATGTGTAAAACACTACCAGAATATAGTAATATTTGAGAATACTCGTATCTCATATCAAATCCAAATGTACTCATTTCTTATAGGTACCTATATTACTCAAATCTCACAATGTCATATCATTCTCTATGGTTCTTTCTTTTATATATATATATATATATATATATATATATATATATATATATATATATATATATATATATATATATATATATATATATTGATGATTCTTATTTGAGGCATGTCATTTCTCTTGGGTAGTTTTACTTTTATATATTAGATTTTTTAATCCACATCGTGACATGTCATTTTGTCTTGGTTTTCATTTTATGTATACAAAGACGAAAAGATATAAAAATAAACAAATTAAATGAAATAAGTGTATCTTATTAGTTGTAATACAATATATATCAACACCAACAAATTTGTAACTAAAAATCAACTCTTTAATCCAAAATGGAATACAACAAATCATAAACCATGTAAAAAAAATGTTGGCATCCTTTTCCTTTTATAATCATCTCGATGTTCCAACATTTCATCTTTCTATCAATGTAGGATAGTCAAAGTTAACCACAATCCAATATTTTAGAATTCTCAATCCACATTGTACCGTGTCATTTATCTTGGTTTTTGCTTTTATATATATAAAGATAAAGATAGTTGTAATACAATATATAATATATATTCAACATCAACAAATTTGTAACTAAAAATAAACTCTTTATTCCAAAAAGGATTAAAACAAATCATAGGTCATGTAAAAAAGTTAGCATTCTTATCTTTTTATAATCAACTTCATATTTCAACATTTCATTATTCTATCAATGTGGGATGACAAAAGTTAACCACAATCCAATATTTTAGAATTCTCAATCAACATTGTGACATGTCATTTATCTTGGTTTTTGCTTTTATATATATAAAGATAACTAAAAATCAACTCTTTAATCCAAAATGGATTAAAACAAATCATAAATCATGTAAAAAAAAAGTTGGCATCCTTTTCCTTTTATAATCATCTTCATGTTCCAACATTTCATCTTTCTATCAATGTAGGATAAACAAAGTTAACCACAATCCAATATTTTAGATTTCTCAATCCACATTGTACCGTGTTATTTATCTTGTTTTTGCTTTTATATATATAAAGATAAAGATAGTTGTAATACAATATATTATATATATTCAACATCAACAAATTTGGAACTAAAAATAAACTATTTAATCCAAAATGGATTAAAACAAATCATAGGTCATGTCAAAAAAGTTGGCATTATTCTCTTTTTATAATCAACTTCATGTTCCAACATTTCATTATTCTATCAATTTAGGATTGTCAAAGTTAACCACAATCCAATATTTTAGAATTCTCAACCCACATTGTGTCATGTCATTTCTCTTGGTTTTTTCTTTTATATATATATATAAAGACGTATAAAGATAAAGACAGATGTAATACAATATATTATATATATTCAACATCAACAAATTTGTAACTAACAATAAACTTTTTAATCCAAAATGGATTAAAGCAAATAATAGGTCATGTCAAAAAAGTTGGCATTCTTCTATTTTTATAATCAACTTCATTTTCCAACATTTTATTATTCTATTAATGTGGGATGACCAAAGTTAACCACAATCCAATATTTTAAAATTCTTAATCCAAATTGTGTCATGTCATTTATCTTGGTTTTTGCTTTTATATATATAAAGATAACTAAAAATCAACTCTTTAATCCAAAATGGATTAAAACAAATCATAAATCATGTAAAAAAAGTTGGCATCCTTTTCCTTTTATAATCATCTTCATGTTCCAACATTTCATCTTTATATCAATGTAGGATAGTCAAAGTTAACCACAATCCAATATTTTAGAATTCTCAATCCACATTGTACTGTGTCATTTATCTTGGTTTTTGCTTTTATATATATAAAGATAAAGATAGTTGTAATACAATATATTATATATATTCAACATCAACAAATTTGTAACTAAAAATAAACTCTTTAATCTAAAATGGATTAAAACAAATCATAGGTCATGTCAAAAAAGTTGACATTCTTCTCTTTTTATAATCAACTTTATGTTCCAACATTTCATTATTCTATCAATTTGGGATTGCGAAAGTTAACTACAATCCAATATTTTAGAATTCTCAATCTACATTGTGTCATGTCATTTCTCTTGGATTTTTCTTTTATATATATATAAAGATGTATAAAGATAAAGATAGATGTAATACAATATATTATATATATTCAACATCAACAAATTTGTAACTAACAATAAACTTATTAATCCAAAATGGATTAAAGCAAATAAAAGGTCATGTCAAAAAAGTTGGTATTCTTCTCTTTTTATAATCAACTTCATGTTCCAACATTTCATTATTCTATCAATGTGGGATGACCAAAGTTAACCACAATCCAATATTTTAGAATTCTCAATCCACATTGTGCCATGTCATTTATCTTGGTTTTTGCTTTTATATATATAAAGACTAGTGGCGAACCCGTGCGTTGCACGGTAGCGATAAATTTTTTAAAGAAGTACTTGACCGAGTTAAAATAGAACATAATTTCTTGCTTAATAATTAATGAGATACAATTTAAAATGAAGAATGTATTTACATAAGTGGTTTATTTTCACGTATTGATAACCTTTTATTGTTACGAAGAGTTTGACACGTATTGACATTAACTTTTTTGTTATGTTATTTAGAATGAAACAACATGTCATACACCCATATCATTATTGTTGTTACGAAAGTTTTGAGGAATCGTTGTCTGGCTCAAATTTGAGTTTGATAATTTTGAAGTTCGAACTTAAAAATTGTTGCTTATTAATTTTAATGACTCAAACTTGTAATTAGCTAATATGTTATCCAACTTGATTCGTTCCAAAAGTTCGTTTAATGCTCTTGAGATTATATATAAGGTGACATATAATAAAATCACTCTAACAAACATGTTGACATTAAGTTTTAAACTTAAGGCCTAAAGTAGATGTATAGATTTTTTAAAAATTATTGTTGGCCAATATATTTAGTCAAACCTATTTTAAAAAATTTCAAGTCAACTTCTATTCATATATAACCATCTATTTTTAAATTTTATCATCTTCATAGTAATGTAGGATAATTTAACTAAACCATAATTTAACGTTTAATAATACTCAAACTTGGTTAGGCCACATCATCAGTTGTGGCGATAATTATTTCAGGAAATATATGTACCGAGATAAGATATATAAAACATAATTCCTCAGTTAACAGTTAATTGAATACAATATAAAATAGTTAATGTGTTTCAATGAGTGGTTAATTTGTATATATATCTGAAAAACCAAGATCTCTAAATCTTTAGAGAGAGAGAGAGAGCAAGGATGTGCAAAGTATTCAGATGTATTAAAATGTGAGTGCCAAAGTTACAAAACAAAGGCTCTAAGGGGACTTAAATACCCCTAGCCTTTACAATACAGATATGAACATTAAGCACAGTATAGGCTAGAAAATAAATACAATGATTACTACAAAATTAAACTTAACAATCTCCCCCTTAGTAATCATTGGCGTCGTGGTCTTCAAAAACAATCTTCAAAAACAGCATAGACCAACCAGGCGACTTTGAAGAATCACTGACGCTCTTCTCTTTGACGAAGTCTATTCAAACCAACTAAAACTTCCAGTCGTCTTAGAGTTGAGCGGAGATTCAATCTCTCTTGAATTGAATCTAAAGTCTTCTGGAGAAGTCGAATCTCGTCATTATCAACATGAAATGCATTTGCTCTTGTTTCCAAAAATCTTCTTTTAGCCTCCTTCAGACGTTGCTCCAACTGAAGCTTGATCACCTTTAAGGTTCCATCGGAGTAGTAAGCAATTTCTTCAAACCTGAGAAAGCATTTTTCATTAGAGCCATTCTTGTACACAACTCCATATGGATCTTCAACAATGGTGAGAAGAGGATAAGACTCTAAGTTCGGCAAGCTTCGGTTGGGACTTTGAAGATTAACAACCGGCTGAAAACTTTCTATGGCCATCTGGAAATCAAAAACTCGGAAGAATCGGATTTGTCGTCGAATGAATCTTTTGATGACGAACAAAGCTGTTGAAACATCCTGTGATCTATGATAGAGATTCCTGAAATGGTCATATAAGAACTCAATATCATCAATTGAAAGATCAGAAAAGTCTGCCTCTGAGAAGGTATACCGCCTACAATCTCTTCTTTCAACTAAAAAATAAGGATACCAGATATTCACAAACTTGTTGATTGTGACACTGATGACTCGAACAATCAAGTGTGGAGAAGAGACGGTATTATTCTTTTTGCGTTGGCACTTAATGAACATCAAGTACTCGTATTGATAGGCATCTGACTCTTTCTCTACTCCAAGGATTGCATAGATGTTAATTGGCCTTCTTCTAGAGACAAAGATGTTTCTCTGAGTGTCTTCTAGAAAAGTTGTTCTTAGCCTTGAAGCCATGTATCTACGTTGCAAATTCCTTTGTCTTTGAAGTGTAGATAAAGTTGGTCCTTCTTCAAGAATAGACGGTGGAATCACTGGTTCGGAAGGAGGAGCATCAGCTTGTGCTCTTGACGACTGACCAACTTCGAATGATCTTGAAGGAATAGTGGTAGTCGGAGCTGAACTAGCAACAGGAGTAGATATGGCTTTAGCTGATTCAGGAACCTCATCATGAGCAGAAAGATCACTGTATAACAAATCTGCTTCTTCTTCATCTTTCGCATCCATGAACACTAAGTCATCTTCTGTATCTGAAATGATAACGATGTCATCACAATCTTCTTCTTTGACTTGACATATCTTTTCAAACCTGACATCTTCATCATCATCAGAATTAATCTCTATGAAATTAGCAAAGAATTTCCTCATGTCATTTGCAGCTTCAGATTCTTCAACTTCAAGAACATTTGCAGAAACATCTGGATCCATATAAACAACAATTTGCATATTATTGTTAATATTACTCTCAGAAATATTCAGTTCATTACGCAAGGAAGACAGATCAGCATTTTCAATCATAACATTCACTAAATAATGAATATTGCAGTCTTGAACAGTTTCACCACTCTTTCCTTTATCACCAGCCACTTCTTCTTGAATATCTTCTCTAGCTTCAGAAGATCCTTCAACTCTCGGTATCTTTGCCATCTCCCCCTCATGGCCTTGATGATCAGGATCATCTTGGTCATGTCGGCGCTTAAGAGACGGGCCGGCCTCAGTTCTGCAACTTTGTTCATGAAGATCAAGTCTGGAAGATAAATCAGAGAAGGCTTGAGACATAAAAGATTTGAGATCAGAAAAA
Organism: Arctium minus; assembly: GCA_954870635.1. NCBI lineage: Eukaryota > Viridiplantae > Streptophyta > Magnoliopsida > Asterales > Asteraceae > Arctium > Arctium minus. The sequence continues at coordinate 154,182,904 of OX941081.1, forward strand.
CTTGTTCGAACTTCAGATCTGAATGCATGAAACTCATCAGATAAAGCAGTAATCCGGTCAGATTCAGAAGAAGGAACTGGAGGCGGCGTAGGTTGGAAGTTCCGTAGCAAAGAAAGAAGATCTTGATCCTGATGTTGTGGCGGTGACATAGACAGTAGACGCGCATATAGTAGATCAGTCAACTCAGAAATAGGAAGTTCATGAAGAGAAGACCTTGAAGATGTACCAGAAGGAGCAGACATAGAAATTCCCGCAGACATACAAACCACCGAAGGAAACAGAAGAGAAATAATCGGAGAAGTAGTTGAAGTCACAACAGAAGAAGGTTCACGAAGAACTACCCCAGTTGGTCATCTGAAAGGAATCTCTGGAGGAATTACTAAAGTATCAATTTCAGGCATCTTACCTTTGAAGAAATCTTCAACTTCAGAATTTGAGCTTCCTTTTCTGCATCCATTCTCTCTGATAACTGACGAATGACATCGTTCAAAGTAGAGAATTTGTCGGTAGAAACCCGAGCTTGATCAGAAGTAAGCTCTACAGCTGAAACTGTTGTAGACGGAATGGCCGCAAGCGAAGTTGCTGGAGCTTGACTTTGTACCGAAGCTGAGGCTTGATCAAATGTTGTATCTAATTCATCTACTTGAAGACAAGCAACAGAAGGATTAATAGGAACAGAATCATCTTCAGAAACAACTTCTGTTGAAACAACCACTTCCGGTGTTCTGATCTTTTTTTCATAAATCCGAAGACTTGGTTGATCAGCATCATCACCATCATCACTATCACTATCAGAATCATCAGTTTCATCTTCATCATCATTTTCCCCATCTTTATCACTAGAAATATCAGCATCAACAGCAGTATCACTAACTTCAGGACCAATATCAGCTAGAACAGCACCAATTTGTTGAGATGCAACGACGGTCTCATCTTCTTGTGCTACAACAATCTCAACCTCTTTTTCAGCAACTGTTTCAATCTCTTGTTCAACAGCTGCTTCAACTTCAACTTCTTGAGTAGCAACAGCTTCTTCAACTTCAAACTCTTGAGTAGCAGCAGCTCTAGTGTCATGAGAAGGCTCATCTTGTACAACCTCCATAAACTCATTCTTCATGCAATATTCTATGACATTCTCATCAGTAACATCAGCGTAGTTGGCAATAAGAGCATACGGAATGGTCGTAGAATAGTTAAAAGATCTCTTCTGCTTCTGAATATAAGTCATTTCGGTGTCTGGAACCTGAGGACAAGATAACCTGCGAGGAATGGCTGGATTTCTTCTCAGCATACTTCGAACAATAAGTTTCAGAAATCTAATGAACGGAATGAACTTCCGTTTCTTGTTGGTGAACTTGTCATGTACCACCTCAGAGAGTTCGGTCCAAAAAATAAAAGTGTAGTCGACATGCAAGTCATAGACGACTGCATGGAATAATCGGAGATACATTAGACTTGCACTGTCTGTGCCAGAATGCTTCGATGTTATGCACCTGATGATAACTGAGAATAGTGCATACCATACTGGAGGTAAATTAGACTTGTCAAAGTCTGTAACTTTTTTCAGTTGACCAACATATCCAAGCTGTTTGATTCCCTCAAATACTTCATCTTCTGATGGAAAACTGTCATAGTTAGTACGGCCTGGTCTAGAGTTCGGCTCAGGAAGCTCCAGTATCAATCTCAGTCGCTTGTAGGAAAGGAAAGATTCAAATTGATCGATTTGAAGATCAAAGTGATGTGGATGAGCCAATTCATTCTTCGTTATAGAATGCCAAGCCTGTTGAATGTAGACCTCCGAAACTTCAGCAACAGAAGACAGAGCCTGAGCAAGTGGATGTCCTCGAAGAATAGATCGAATAACCGGATGGATATTTATTCTATCAAAGTCCACAAAATAGTTGTTCGGCTTGTAAGGCATATACATCATGGTTGGGAACACATCATTTGGTGTACGACGAGAAGCAGAAAGATCGGCCCCAACAGAAGGGTGAGACGGCATGGGAGTCTCATGGGAAGCTCGATCAGACGGATCATCGAGAATGACATTCTCGTCTTGAATCATTAAATCTGTATTGGTTTTAGAAGACATAATAGACCTGGAAAACAAAATGAAAAAGAATTAGACAAAAAATATGAAATTTTTTCTAAGTATGGTTTGCGCACCAAGTTAGAAGCGCAAACCAAGGTTTGCGTGTTGAGCGTGAAACGCAAAGCCAAGTTTACGTTTCAGTCATGAGACGCAAAGGTAAGTTTTAGTGTCTAACATGGTCCGAAAACTATACTTGGAAAATAACAAGACAAACAAAAACATAAAGGGAGGTTTGCGTATCAAGTGTGATGCGCAAAGTTCACTTTGCATGTCCAACGGGAGACGCAAACTAGACTTTGCGTGTCCTGTTGGTTGCGCAAAGTACACTTTGCGGGACAATCATACTTGATATAAAAACCCAAAATCAATACACAAAGCACAAACATAAAGAGTTGCGTGTCAAAGAGGATACACAAAGTAGACTTTGCGTGTCCTAGTTGATACGTAAACTACACTTGAAAGAACAAACACAACAAAAACAGATTTGCGTATCAAGGATGTTGCGCAAAGTTCGCTTTGCGTATCCAACGGGATGCGCAAACCAAACTTTGTGTTTCCAGTTAGAATCGCAAAGTACACTTTGCATTTCTAATTAGATGTGCAAAGTAGACTTTGCGTGTCAATCATACTTGATGCGAAAAACCCTAGTTTTCGGGTGTTCGAACCGAAAAACGTAAAAGACAAAATTAAAGTTAAAACACAAGAAATTACAGTAAAAGGAAACATACCTGAGGAACGAAAATCGATTCTAAACACAACCCAATACTTAATTCGAACTAATAAAGATCGAATCTGAATATTTAGAACAGATGAACAGTAAAAAACGAGAAAAATTCAGTAAGAAATCGATCACGAAATCAAAATCAGAATAAGAACAATGCTAAGCTAATCATAACAACCAATCAAAATAAAAAGAAAACACATACCTGATCGAAATGAACAACAATTTAAAAACAACGGAGTTCGGCGCACAGAGAGTAGGAGGGAAGAAGATGAATAATTCTCAAGGTTCAAAATGATAAAGAAAGCAATAAAAGTGAATAGTCACATACTAACTTCTATTTATACTAAACTTAAAAAAAAATAACACTAAAAAAATACACTTAAAAAAATAAAATTCCTAAAAAAATATTCTTAAAAACATACAGGTAATAGAAAATTTTACCTGTCAGGTTCCTTTACTCCCCCTACACAAATGCGTAAAAAAATTAACATATCAGTATAACAAATGTGTAGGAATATCAGAAAACTTACCTGATAAATTTCTGATTAGTACGTGAAAAATTTTATCAGCTATGATCACTCCCCCTCAAAAACAGAATGTTTTCAGATTTGACAAGCAGATGTTCTCTCCCCCTTGAAAAATGCACAGACCATATACAAAAACACATATACTCAAACATAAAGACATCAGTATGAAAGATGATCATATTGAATATAAATTTTGTAACAACTGAATATATAAACTTTTAAACACTAAACAAATTAAAGTCTACTCAGTAAAATATCCCAGATTTATCAATCAGTTGAAATCAAACGTGGGTTGTTGAATACAAGAACAAGTTTCATTGCATATCAAGTTAAGACATGTTCAGTTTCAAACACTTGCAGGTATCTATTCAGTGTGCTTGCATGCGATCTCTGGGTAGCTTCAAGAAAAATGCAATTCTAAACACAAAATGGAGAACTTTGCATGTACAGACACTAAGTCATCAAGAATTAAGATTTTCACAAATTTACAGATTTATCACAACTCAAAACATATCACCAAGTATCAAGAGATGTGTGCTCATTGGCATCTTTTAGCAGTGTGCTCATTGGCATCTTCACATGAGTGTGCTCTTTGGCATCTTTTAAGTAGTGTGCACTTTGGCATCTTTTAATCAAAGAGTTCGGTAAGTAAAGAACATGCCGTAAACGTAACTTTCTATCTGACCCTATTGCAGGATTTGGGTCAGCCGCTCCCAGACCAGTTGGCCTTAGGGGACTAGGTGTCAAGCACCCCTTGGAACTCACTTTCCCGGATCAGAAAGGCTACATCGACATATTCTAAACAATTCATACCAGTACAACATGACTTTCGATCTGATTCTATAGAAGGATTTCTGTTCGATCACTCCCAGACCAAATGACCTTAGGGGACCAGATGTCGAGCATCCCACGGAACTTACTTTCCCAAACCAGAAAGGTCACAGGTACAAACTTTTAAACCCAGAGATTTATGTATTTTATATGCTTAAAATTAATCATCTCAATAACTCAGATCTATATTGAATCGCTTAGCCCATATTTTCATTACATTCTACAATTCTGATCACTTAGGTTGTTCAAGCAAAGTAAACCATAAATATGCCGACTCACATATCTTTAAAGCAGTATCTAAAGCGTCAAACATGATGCTGACTTTTCGATGTTTGTAAGATTTGAAAGTTGAACATATGAAACTTTAATATAAACAAAGTGACTTGTAAAAGATCCTAGACACACATTTTATTCAAAAGAAAGAAAATCTGAAAGATTTTACTTTATAGAATCAAATTTGTAAAGATTTAAACTTTTAAATTCAACATGCCTAGTTTTGAAAGCAAAAAGTTAAAACGTTTTTCATCTAAAGCTTTTGTAAATATATCAGCAAGTTGATATTAAGTTGGGACAAAATATAATTCAATAGTACCTTCTTCCACGTGATGCTTTATAAAATGGTATCTCATGTCTATGTGCTTGGTCTTGGTGTGCTGGACTGGATTGACTGATATCGCAATTGCAGACTTGCTATCACAATATATCGGCACTGTCTTGTATAGCATCCCGTAATCGCGAAGTTGCGTTTTCATCCAAAGCACTTGAGCACAGCAACTAGCTGCAGCGACGTATTCAGCTTCGGCTGTTGATATTGAAACGCAGTTTTGCTTTTTTGACGCCCAGCTTATCAGTCTTTCACCTAAAAACTGAAGATGACCAGAAGTACTCTTCCTGTCCAATTGATTACCACCAAAATCTGCATCTGAATAAGCAATCAAATTATAGTCAGAACTTTTAGGATACCATAATCCTAAATAAGGAGTTCCTTTAATGTATCAAAAAATACGTTTGACTGCTAAGAGATGAGATTCTTTTGGTTTAGCTTGGAATCGGGCGCACAAGCACGTGGAGAACATTATGACCGGGCGACTGGCAGTTAGATACATCAGCGATCCGATCATCCCTCTGTATGTCTTTTGATCCACAACTTTTCCATCTGGATCGAGTCCGAGTTTGGCACCGTGAGCCATCGGTGTGCCGATTGAAGTAGATTTGTCCATCTTGAATTTCTTCAAAATGTCAAATACGTACTTTGACTGATTGATGAAGATTCCATCTGGAAGCTGCTTCACTTGTAAGCCGAGGAAGAAGTTGATTTCTCCCATCATGCTCATCTGAAATCTAGAGGTCATTAAATCAGAAAACCAAGTACATAAAGATTTGTTAGTCGCACCGAAAATAATATCATCTACATATATTTGTACTAAGAAGATATCAAGATTAGTTCTATAAATGAAAAGAGTAGTATCAATAGACCCTTTGGTGAAGCTGGATTTGACCAAGAAAGCTGACAACTCGTCATACCACGCCCGTGAAGCTTGTTTCAAACCATACAAAGCTTTATCGAGAAAATATACATAATCTGGACGATCTTTGTCAACAAATCCCTCTGGCTGAGATACATATACTTCTTCTTTCAGCTTGCCATTGAGAAATGTCGTCTTGACATCCATTTGATATACTGTGAAGTTGAGAAAAGCAGCGAAGGCAAGAAACATTCGGATAGCTTCCAATCTGGCAACGGGTGCAAACGTTTCATCGTAGTCAATACCTTCTTCTTGTCGATATCCTTTGGCTACCAATCTTGCTTTATTACGCACAACGATACCATCTTTATCCTTTTTATTCTTGAATATCCACTTTGTACCAATTATACTTTTTCCTTTAGGCCTTGGTACAAGTCTCCACACTTTCAGCGCGTCAAATTGATTTAGTTCCTCTTGCATAGCAATAATCCAATCCGGGTCTTCCAACGCTTCAGAAACTTTTGTAGGTTCAATCTTGCTTAGGAAGCAAGTGAAGAGACATTCGTTGGAAGTAGCCGACTTGGAGCGTGTAGAAACACTGGCTTGAGGATCTCCAATAATTTGATGTAGAGGGTGAGATCTTGTCCATTTTGTGGTATGAGGGAGAGGATCAATAATATCTTGAACCACTTCTAATGATTGAGAGGGAGGTTCAGAAACTTCTACATCAGATGAAGAGATAGAAATAGTTCCAACTTGAGGAGGAGGTATCTCAACAATCTCTGAATCAGATTCGGGAACAGTTTGTTGAATAACATCATTCTGTACTTCTTCCTGAAGTGATTCCTCTTGAACAGGTTGATCTTGAATTGGTTCTTCAAGAATAAGCTCAGTTTCTGATTGAACATTGTCTGATTGAACAAATTCTTGTTGTGCCGGTTCTTGTTGAACAGGAGAAACTGGAGCAGCATCATTGTCAGAGATAGATGCAGCAGAATTTGGAATAGATGAGCTCTCAGTTTCCTGATTCAAAACATTAGAAACATTTTCAGAATTAGATCTAGGCACATAATCATAAAAATTTTCAAACAGAAAATAAAGATTAGAAAGATTAGGAGAGGGAGTAGAAGAATCCTGGTTATCTGGTGAAAGAGCAGGTTCTGAACTGATTTGTTCAGAAACTGAATTTTCAGTAATAGCGGGTTCTGAGTCTGAGTGACTAGAAACCAAATTAGCAGCTTCGTCAAATTTTACATTGACACTCTCTATGACCTTTCTTGCAGAGAACATAAAAACTCTATAAGCAGTAGAGTTTGAAGAATAACCCAAGAATACACCCTCGTCTGCCTTCGGACTAAACTTGTTGAGATTCTCCCTGTCATTCAAAACGTAGCATTTACACCCGAATGACTTGAAATACTTGATGTTCGGTTTGATTTCGTTCATAAGTTCATACGGTGTTTTGTTAAAGCGACGATGCAGAATTGATCTGTTCTGTGTATGACAGGCAGTTGACACTGCTTCAGCCCAGTAAGACAAAGATAGACCTGAATAAGCGAGCATTGACCTGGCGGACTCAACAAGCGTTCTGTTTCTTCTTTCAACAACGCTGTTCTGTTGCGGATTACGTGCAGCAGAAAATTGTTGTTGTATTCCTTGAGATTCATAGAATGCCTGAAGAATACTGTTTTTGAATTCAGTGCCATTGTCAGATCTTACCACTTTCACTTGCTTCTGCTTATTTGTCTGAGTTGTCTTGATGAGATTGATGAGTACTTCAGGAGTCTCGTCTTTTGACTTCAGAAATTTTACCCAAGTATATCTGGAGTAGTCATCAACAATCACCAAAACATATTTCTTATGTCCTAAACTCTTCGTCTTCATCGGACCACACAGATCAACATGCAAAAGATTAAGAATAGCTGACGTGCACTGTTCAGGTTTAGGCTTGTGAGGAGTTTTCTTCATTTTTCCTTTCTCACAATCCTGGCATAGATGGTCTTTCTGGAAACGGAGAACTGGAAGACCTCTCACTGAATCATTCTTGACCAGGCGATCCATATACTTGAAGTTAAGATGAGACAGTCGACGATGCCAAATCCAACTTTCATTGATAGAGGCTTTGGATAGTAAACACATATCTGATGAGATCTTAACTTTGGAAAGATCAATTGTATACAAATTAGATCTTCTCTTTCCAACCAATAAGTCTTTGCCACTATCGTTCTTTACAGCAACCCTTTTTGATTTGAAGCTGACTTCAAGATCTTTATCGCAGAATTGACCGATGCTGAACAAGTTGTGACTTAGACCCTCGACATAGCTTACTCTTTTGACAGTTATGTTTCCTTGAACTAGATCGCCATAACCAAGAATCGGAGCTGTCTCACAGTTGCCAAATTTCACACGACCGCAACATTTATCTTTAAAATTAGACAAAAGTGATTTGTTGCCAGTCATGTGTTTTGAACAACCCGAATCCAGATACCATAATCGACTTAGCTGCACACACAGAAACTACACCTTTTTAGGTACCCATATGCTTATGGGTCCCTTGTTAGATTTGTGTCTTTTATTTTTCACAGATTTATTTTTCATGCAAGAATGAAAGCAATTATCAATAGAATATAAAACACAATCATCAGAATCATAACTAGAAGAAGCATATGAGATATTCTTTGACATATCAATCATTTGCTGAAAAGAATATTTTGAGTTTTTATTACATGAAGCAAATGTATCAGTATCACAAAGAGTGTCTACACATTTAACTCCTAACAGTTTAGATTCTGGTGATTGCTGTTTAATCTTCCAAATCTGCCTTGGTGACTTCCTCACAATCCGATTTGAAGAAGAAAAATCAGAAACATTAGAATTTTCAGATAAGACAGTATCATGTTTCTTTGACTTCTTTGATCTTCTTCTTTTACGCTTCTTTTTATAAAATTGAGCATTTAGCAGTAAAGAATCATCAATAATTGAATCAGAAGAAGAAACTTTATCAAAGAAATCAGTCTTAGCATTTGATATTGAAGAACTAGTCTCGGAGTCAAAATTTTCAAAAATACATAAGTCTGGAGGAGGTTTACGCTTCCCATTGGAGGCGCAAACTGAGCTTTGCGCGTCCAACTGCATGCGCAAACTTTCAGTTTGCGTTTCCAACATGGAACACAAATGTTCATTGTTTTTCAAAACTTTAGCATTTTCCTTTGAATCTTTTGAAAATTCAGTAGAAATTTTATCTTCAAAACTTGTTTTTATTATTAAAAGAAATATATCGTTTTCTAAACAAGTTTGAAGATTTTGTTCTTCCAATCGATCTTCAAGATCAACAATTTTTCCTTCTAACACTAATGGAGGAATGTATTTCTTAGTATCATAAGACACCGGAGATACATTTTCCTTATCAGTGTTAGCAAATATATCAACAAAATCTATTGATAATGAAGATTTATTGGAAGATTTGATATTTAAAATATTTTGAAATTTTCTGGATTTCTTAGATTGATCAGGAAAATACTTTGCATTTTCAGAGGTGTAAACAAATGGCATTTCCATCCTCTTGTTTTTCATCCTTTTCACATTTTCATCTTCCAAAATTTGTTTCTCAGTTGTCCAAAAGAATTTAAACTGAGGAGCATATCTTGCAAGAGTAAAATGATCATATTCATATAAAGTAGGAACTTCATTTTTAGCATGATTTAAAAAATGCGGGTTTTCGAAACCAAGTCCCCACTTTTCCTTTATAGCTTCTTCACTCCTTGGTTTGTTCATGTAAATGGTTTGCTCAGATTGTTCTCTTTTATATAATTTCCTTTCTAAAACAATTATTTTCTCATAAAGATTTTGATTTGAAGAAGTCAATTCAGTCAACGAATCATGATAAGTCTGATTTGAATTTTCTAAATCAACTAACTGCTTTTGAAATTTCTCTTTTGTATAAATTAAAATTGACTTTTCATCTTTTAGAGAAATTTGCAGTTTATCGATTAAATCAGATTTTTCTTGATTTTTAAACTTTTCAGAAACGAACTTTGAGTGCAAATCATGCAAAGCAGTGATAAAAACATTCATTTGAGATAAGAAGAAATTATAGTTAAACGCAGATATTACCTCAGAACCATCAGATGAGGTATCCTCTTCCTCATCATCACTTTTATCGTCACAAATAAAGCACATAGCCGCAGTCTCCTCATTTTTAGCCTCGTTGTCCGAATGATCCAACCAGTATTCTTCTTCGGCCAACAAGATGGTTCCACTTTCCTTCTTTTCAGCTAGAGCCAACTTCTTTCGGTAAAAAGCAGCATCCTTTACCACTTTGACTCTGCAATCCTTAACCATATGTCCAGGCTTCCCACAGTTAAAACAGTTCATCACCTTTTTGTCATCTTTCTTTTGGTCAACTACCTTAGCCGGTTCATACTTTGGAGTGTATGTCTTTGAAGGAGCACCAGGTTCTATCTTCTTAGATCCAGAAGTAAACCGCAGGTTGTTCGACCCAGATCTGTGCTTGAATTGTTTCTGATAATGTTGAGTTAAAAGAATCATGGCCTTTTCGATAGCTTCGCTATCATCATCTGTAGATCCATCATAAGTCGATTCGGTCAAAGCTTGCTCAGTCAGTTGGCTAGCTATAAGAGCAATGGGATCTACTGACAGAGGCTTGTTCTTCTTATCCATTTTTGCCTTCTTCTCCATTACCATAGATTCATCTGTCATCAAGATTTTGTATAACTCCTGAATTGGCATGGTTGAGATTCTGACATCGTTTCTCATTCTGTGACATGACTTGTTCCACTCTGGTTGTAACGCGTTCAGGAATTTCAAGTTAGCCTCCAACTCAGTCTTGATAACTTTAATCTTGTAAAGATCGTTAATGACAGCCCAGAATCGATCAAACACACTCTTCAAACTTTCCCCATCCTTAGCCTTGAACTTTTCAAAGTTGTTCATGTACCTAGTCTGTCGCAACTGAGTAGACATTGCAGTACCAAGCATAATCTTCTCAAGTTGAGTCCACATCAGCATTGGATTATGTTTGAAGTAATCGATTCTGTTATAAATGGAGTTGGGAAGAGCTAGGATCAGATTTGACTTAGCTTGACTGTCAGCTTGATAACGAAGGAGCTCATCAGCATCATATTCTATTAATGCTTTTTCTACTGTTGAAGCATCAGAGGTTGCAGTAGCAGGAATAACCTTTATTGGCCTTTCCATTGGACCTTTAGTCAAAGACTTCATCATATTGTCCCCATTCGGTTGCCTTTCAATAAAGTTGATAAACCGATCCTGCCATTGTTCGAATTCGTTCTCATTTATGAGTACTGGTGGACGAGTATCAGACCCCAAAGACATCATGAAGTCATTCTTGTAGAGTTGTGCTTGCAAAGACATCTTGCCAAAATCAGAAAGTCAGAAAAAAATCTAAGTCTTGAGCTTGCGCAAACTGGAGGTTTGCGTATGCAGTGAGGCGCGCAAAGAAGGTTTTGCGTATGCAATGGGGTGCGCAAAGAAGGTTTTGTGTATGCAGTGAGGTGCGCAAATTGAGTGATACGAGAACCAGATTTCAGATAACGAAGGTCACGCAAACTTGAAGTTTTCGGACCACAGAGGACACGCAAGATGAGGTTTTCGGATCACCAAGGACACGCAAGATGAGATTTTCGGATCACCAAGTGTGCGCGATCTGAGGTTTGCGTATCTAACAGAATACGCAAACTAAGCTTTGCGTATTAAGCTTGAGCCGCAAACTGAAGAGAAGTGAACTTTTCGGAAGCCACTTGGTGCGCAAAATAAGTCTTGCGTATGTATCTTGATGCGAAAACCTGAAATACACTAACACCAAGATTAGAAGAACAGAGAACTTATGCAAATCAAAATGAATGATGTGCAAATCTATATGAATGAAGTGCAAACTTACAAGAATGAAGCGCAAACCACAGAAAATCAAATATAATACGAAAGATCGATTAAAATACTGAAATTCAAACAAGTAATTCACACAATGATAAACGAAAACAACTTTCTAACAACTTTTGATTATCAAACTCGATTAAAAACCACTAAATCTAAAAATCTTGAATGTAACTGTACGTTTGACGAGTTTTCTGAAAAATACCAAAATCACAAAATCGAGAATCAAATCATGATTTTTATGCACAAATATATGAATCAAGTATGATCGACTACTAAAAACTAATCTAAAGCAATCAATTTTGCACAAATTCAACCAGAAACCTATCCAAATTTGATGAATCAAGCAAAAAATGAGATGTGTAAAATACCACCAGAATATAGTAATCTTTGAGAATACTCGTATCTCATATCAAATCCAAATGTCCTCCTTTCTTATAGGTACCTACATTACTCAAATCTCACAATGTCATATCATTCTCTATGGTTCTTTCTTTTATTTAAATATATATATATATATATATATATATATATATATATATATATATATATATATATATATATATTAGATTTCTTAATCCACATCATGGCATGTCATTGTGTCTTGTTTTTCATTTTATGTATACAAAGACAAAATGATATAAAAATAAACAAATTAAATGAAATATGTGTATCTTATTAGTTGTAATACAATATATATCAACACCAACAAATTTGTAACTAAAAATCAACTCTTTAATCCAAAATGGATTAAAACAAATCATAAATCATATAAAAAAGTTGGCATCCTTTTTCTTTTATAATCATCTTCATGTTCCAACATTTCATCTTTCTATCAATGTAAGATAGCCAAAGTTAACCACAATCCAATATTTTAGAATTCTCAATCCACATTGTATTGTGTCATTTATCTTGGTTTTTGCTTTTATATATAAAGATAAAGATAGTTGTAATACAATATATAATATATATTCAACATCAACAAATTTGTAACTAAAAATAAATTCTTTAATCCAAAATGGATTCAAACAAATCATATGTCATGTCAAAAAAATTGGCATTCTTCTCTTTTTATAATCAACTTCATGTTCCAACATTTCATTATTCTATCAATGTGGGATGGTCAAAGTTAACCACAATCCAATATTTTAGAATTCTCAATCCACATTGTGTCATGTCATTTATCTTGGTTTTTGCTTATATATATATATATATATATATATATATATATATATATATATATATGGGAATTTAATTAAAATGCCCTTTATTGAAAAATCAGTACCCAATATGCCCCCAATCTTGTTATTTTTGCCAAAATACCCCATTTGTCCGCGTTTATTGTCCGCGTTTTTGAAAAAACGCAAACATAGTGTATTTTGGTCCGCGTATGGCTTGAAACGAGGGCTTGGTCCGCGTTTTTCACTGTTACACGCGGCCTTAGCCCGCGTTTTTCACTGTTACACGCGGCCTTAGCCCGCGTTTTTCACTATTACACGCGGACTTGGTCCGCGTTTTGTCCTCGTTTCACTGTTACACGCGGACTTGGTCCGCGTTTTTGGCTTGACACGAGGGTTGGGGCCGCGTTTTTGCTTAAAAACGAGGGTTGGGGCCGCGTTGAATAGTGTAAAACGTATTAGGGTTCCAAAACTAAGGTTTCAGGGCTATTATTTCATGTGTTGTCAACTGTTTCTGACGTATTTTTTGAATGATTTCACTGTTTTTTTTCCACATTTTGGTCTGATTGTCATACAATATGTTAGACCACAGTCTCATTGGATTCAAGATCATCCAATCTGAAGATCGTAATCTGAAGCTAAAGCCGGAACGTCGACTCTCGATATAAAAGTCTATGTCTATTTGTAATAAATGTCAATGTAGTTTAATGTAATATGTTTTAGTTTACTTAGATCTATATATCTAAGTTAAAGTATTGTAATAGTTAGTTAAAGGTAACTTAGTTAGTTATTTAGTTTCTAGTTTATATTAGATATAATATCTAGATTTAATATCTAGATATTAATCTTGATAGTGTGTTCAACACACTTGCTAGATTTTAGGTGTCTCTCTAGTATCTCTCTAAACAAAAAGATCAGATTACTTATCACAAATACAAACACACACATCAAGGTGTAAAAGAGAGAAAACATAGAGAACACAAAGCAAAGCTTAATCGATCAACCTTGTAATCGTTATTTTATATATCAAACAGGTTGGTAATCTTATTGTCTTGTTTCTAAGAACTTGTTATAAAGTATTGTTGGACCGACAATTGGTATCAGAGCCTGATTAAGATCAAACAAGTTTTTCAGAAAAACGTCTCTGTGTTCTTCAAAAAAAAAAATTGATTTCGAGTGTAAGAGTGTTTTAGGTGTTAGAATCGATCAGAGTGTGATCGAAATACATGCTAGATCGAGTTGTATGTGTTTAATTTCACGTTAAAGCTTAAATCGAGTTCCAATTTGTGGTTTTTGTGAGAAAAGAGTTGAGAAGAGTAAGTCACTGTGCGATCAGATTAATTTCTAAAAAGAGTGTTTTAGTGAGATCGAGTGCCTACAATCTGTTCTAGAAGTGTTTCTAGACATAAGGGTAGTGTTTGTTATTGCTAAATCGTTTCAGGAACAAGATTCATACGATTTTCAGAAGAACAGGTCGAACACCCGCATTTCAGAGGTTGAATAACCCGAATTTCTAACTTTTCGGCTCTCAAGTGACCCGCAAAGCTCAACTTCTCGGTTCCCAAGTGACCCGAAAAGCTCAACTTCTCGGTTCCCAAGTGACCCGAAAAGCTCAACTTCTCGGTTCCCAAGTGACCCGCAAAGCTCAACTTCTCGGTTCCCAAGTGACCCGCAAAGCATACTTCTCGGGTCCCATTAGAAACGCGAACCTCACTTAGAATATTTTTTCCTGAGAATTTTTCGAAACTGTAATAGGATCTTTAATTGTCATTAACGGTCTGCCTAGGGGGACAAAATTTCTTGTGTGATCAAATTTTATCTGTACTAACGGTCAAATCAAACAGTTCTTTTTGCACATCAAATCAAACAGGATGACATCCAGAGAAGCCCTTGCAATAGGAACTGACACCAAGCCACCAGTTCTATTCAAAGGAGAATACGAAACAGTGGAAGGATAGGTTTCTAAACTTCATTGACAGACACGAGCTGGGTGATTATATCAGAACATCTATTGAAGAAGGGATTATGACACCACCAATGACGACTCGTGTAATTGATAACGTGCCTACTCAAGTTGAACTGAAGTATCACGAGCTACAAGATGATAACCTCAGAAGAGCCAAAGGCGACAAATTATCAAAGTCATACATCTTACAGGGGATCCCAAATGAAATATACGTCAAGATTGACAGCTACAAGGCCTCCGGCAAAGAAATGTGGGATCAACTTGAAAAGATGATGCTGGGTTCAAAAGTTGGAAATCAGCTGAAAATCTCCAACTGCCTAAATAACTATGAAGAATTTAGAGGCAGAGTGGGAGAAACTTTAGAAGAAACCTATGACAGGTTTGTGACTTTGCTGAACGAACTTAGCAAGAACAAAGTCCACAAATCTCAAATTGAGCTGAATGTCAAGTTCCTGAGCATTCTTCAACCAGAATGGAAAGGATTTGCAAGACAAATGAAGCAAATTAAAGACCTGAATGAGATTCCACTTCACGAGGTGTATGAAACCCTCCGTCAGAATGAAGAAGAGGTGGATGAAATTCTGGATGAGAAGAGACAGAGAGGAAAGGTAGTTGAAGACACAGTCGCCCTTGTAGTCAGAAAGAAGAAGAACAAGGCGACTGTATATGAATCAGATGAAGAAAATGAAGGTTGTGCAAACTCAGAAACAGATGAAAATGATCAGCTGAAGCAAGCAATGATGATGCTGACTAGTGCTTTTCAGAAAAGGTTCTACACAAAGCCAACATCAAATAATCAGAGATATTCATCTGGTTCGAACAACTACATTCATAAAGAAAGGATTGAAGGTAGCAGATACGAAGGGAAGAGATTTGATGGGAGAAGATCAGAGGAGAGGAAACCAGAAGAGAGAAGGTTTCAGTCGGAAGAAAAGAGGATAGAGGAGAGGAGACCGGAAGAAAGGAAATTCAAAGTTGAAGGATCAAGTCATCCAGAACCGCCTACATGCTACAACTGTGGTAAACCAGGTCACTATGCCAAAGACTGCCGCAGATCTAAAGTCAGAAATTCAGACTATTACAAGAACAAGATGCTTCTTGCAAAACAACAAGAGGCAGGCAAGGCACTGATGGCTGAGGACGAATACTGGCTCGATCACTCAGATGATGAAGAAGATGATGATGAAGATAGAGAAGAAGCCGTCAACATGTGCTTGATGGGCAAGATAGAATCAGATGCTGAAGCTGATTCTGACAATGAAGAAGAGGAGGTATGTAATCTATCTGATTTAGAATTCATGAATAAAATGCATGCCATGAGTATGAAACAAAGAAAGTTAGAATCTAATCCTAAACAAGATAATGGTGTCATGACAGACAAAAACCAGTTGATACAGAAACTTAGCAATGAAATTGCTGAGAAGAAAGTATTAATTGAGGTTTTACATAAAGATTATGACACCAACGCTAAGGAAAAGACAATAATTCTAAAAGAGAATTCTGATCTTAAGTATCAACTTCTAAAGAGTAAGATAGATATTTATGAGCTTAAAAAGTTGCATGCTTCTTGTACAAAAGAAAACTTTTCTTTACTCGGAACACTAAAAAGTTTGGAAGAGAAGTTGTATAAAATGGGTCAAACTGAACAAACTATTTTTCTGAACAAACCCAAAGAGGAGAAAGAGAGATGGGGAATCGGTTATAAGAATCCTCACTGTCTTAAAAAGGGGATGTCTGAAGTTCCAGGACTTTATGATCATCTTAATATGCAATTAGCCCGCAGACTCCCCGCGTTTAAAACTTTTTGGACTAAGCTATCAAAAGAGGATGAAGCCAAGGAAACGGAAAAACGGATGAAATCAGCTAAAGTTCATCTTCCATTTTATTATGCGAAGTTGAATAATAGTTATGATGAAAACCCAATATACAAAAAGAAGGAAACTCTTTCAAGTGATTTCTTTCTAAGTTATATTGAAAAGGAAATGGAGGCGAAGCCTATTAAAGGTAAACTATATGTCCCTCCTCTCGTTTTAGAACGTAAAATTTCTGAACTCGAGAATTCTTTATCAGATGCAAGACTTTTGATAAATATTGAGCAAAACGTTTTTTCAACCGTGTTTTCAAATTCTGTTATTTCAAAAGCTTCAAACTCTAAGGATTTGTCTGGTTCATCAAATAAAAGTCTTTATTTTTTGAACTTTGACGGTAGTTCAGATGATGGTTCCAATCTCTTTGACTTTAATACACAACTTCCCAACCATTCATCTTTTGTGAAGAAAACTTTAAGAAAAACCAGTAAGCCTGTGAACAGTGCAAAATCAACAAAAGCTTTCGTTGATAAATCAGTCTCTGTGAACGCTAAGAGTGCTAAAGGTAAGAAAATATCTCAGCATTCACAGAAACCGACCACTACTGGTAATTCCAAGAAGAAGCATTCGTTTGTTGCTCCAAGGTCTAGCTCACCAGCTTTACATGTTTCAGATCTGAGAAATCAAAGGCCAGAAGCAAATTCTCTGTGGCAACCCAAACGGAACCTTGACAAGACCGTCTTAACGTCTAGTAGTGTTAATTGTAATAAGACTTCGCTTACTAAAGATGTTGTAATTGCTGATATTGCTGTTTTGAACCCAAAATTTGTTGTTTCTCGTAAACAATATACAATGAAGCAATTATTTCAGTTATCTTTATCTGCTGGAAAGTCTTCTTTTTATGATAAACATATATCTATATCTTGTCAAGATTCTGAAGATTGGTTTGGAAATTACCATGTGCATTCATCTCATACCAATTCTTCTCATGCATTTCAAAAGAAAATAGGATCCAATTTGAAATGGATACCAAAATCATGTGCTAACACAGTAGGACCCAAATTCCAATGGGTACCTAAGGTGAAATCTGTGTTGCAGGCACACAAAGCTTAGAGAGAAAGCGACTTCTGATTATGTACAGATCAGGACTCGTTCTTCAAAGTCAAAAATAGGTTTTTGGATAATGCAGTTCAAAACCCGAACATCGAAGATCAAAATAGGCTTTTGAACAAATCAGTTCAAGACCCGCACTTCGATGACCAAAGTGTATATTCCAATGTTGTCATATACAAATCTAAATTTCTAATTTCTCTTATGCAGACTAGTCATACGTGGTTCTTGGACAGCGGATGTTCCAAACACATGACAGGTCAAAAAGAGATATTGTCCAATTACAAAGACAAATATTGTGGAACAGTAAGATTTGGCAACGACCAGTTTTCTCCAATCATGGGATATGGTGATGTACAACACGGCAATGTAACTATCAAGAGGGTGAGCTATGTAGAAGGCTTAGGACACAACTTGTTCAGTATAGGCCAGTTCTGTGACAAAGACTTAGAGGTCAACTTCAAAGCCAAGAGTTGTTCTGTTCGCAATGAAGAAGGCGAAGAACTCTTGGTCGGTACACGAGAATCAGACCTCTACACAATAAACTTATCAAATGTCCAGACTGACAAACAAGTTTGTCTACTATCGAAAGCTTCGATGCAACAAAGTTGGTTATGGCATCGACGTCTTTCTCACCTCAACTTTCGGTACATCAACAACCTGGTCAGTGGAAAGCTCGTCAAAGGACTTCCAGAGCTGAGATATGAAAGAGAACATCTTTGTGCAGCTTGTGAGAAGGTCAAGATGAAGAGGGCACCTCATAAACCGAAGCCTGAACAAAGTACAAAAGCTCCTTTAGAGTTATTTCATATGGATCTATGCGGTCCAATGCGCACTCAAAGCTTAGGTGGAAAGAAGCACATACTCGTGATCGTGGACGATTACTCACGATACACATGGGTCAAGTTTCTACGTTCAAAAGATGAGACACCTGATGTTCTCATTACATTCCTGAAAACGACCCAGGTGAATCTGCAGAAACCGTTCAAGATTCTAAGAACAGACAACGGCACAGAGTTCAAGAACAACAAAGTTGAAGAATATCTCGAATCTGTCGGGATTTCACATCAATACTCTGCTGCTCGAACGCCTCAACAAAATGGAGTAGTTGAAAGAAGAAATCGAACGCTAGTCGAGGCTGCTCGTACTATGCTAAGTCATTCCAACTTACCTCTATTTTTGTGGGCAGAAGCTGTTTCGGCCGCGTGCTACACACAGAATCGTTCCATGATACATCGGAGGTTCAAGAAGACTCCTTATGCGTTAATCAACAACCGAACACCGACAATCAAATACTTCCATATATTTGGATGTAAGTGTTTCGTACTAAACGATAGGGAGAATCTTAACAAGTTCAGCGCTAAGGCGGATGAAGGGATCTTCATTGGATATTCCTCGACATCAACTGCATTCCGAGTTTATCTGAAGAAGTCAAAGACGGTGATTGAAAGCATCAACGTCACCTTTGATGAAGAAATGACTTCCGAACAACAACGTTCAGAACCCGTTATAACTGGAGTACTAGCTTCTGGGCAACTCAGTCCAGAACCTGCGTCTCAACAGAATAAATCAGACGAAGCTTCAACTTCAACTAACCATTTATCTGATTTAGATTTATTATTTGAATTGTTTTATGATGAATTTCTTGGATCTAATGTAAAGAAATCTGTTGTGGTTGACAGGATGGAAGACTTAACGACTACTCATCCAACCAGTTCAGATGACTCTATTGAATCAAACGCCCCGATTCAACAAGAAATTACAATTCAAATGCCGACTCCAATAGTTGAAGAAGTGACAAATGATAAAGAGACAGAAGTAGCTGCAACAGTAGGAGATTCCGTACAGATCCATCTACAGCCAGTTCAAGTTGTACCTGCTGAGCCTTCTGAACCTGCCACTTCAACTGAAACAATCACTCCTCCTGAACAAACAGAAGAAGGTACAAGTGGATTCTTAGATGACACAACTGACATACAGTCATCTAATCCACTGCCTCATGAACAAAAAGGGACCAAAGAGCACCCGATAAGCCAGATAATTGGCGATCCATCAAAACCGGTGCAAACTAGGTCAGCATCAATGAACCTGTGCATGCATGACTCCTTTCTAAGCAAGTTCGAGCCAACACGCGTATCGGAAGCACTTGCAGATCCAGAATGGGTGATCTCAATGCAAGAAGAGCTGAATCAGTTCAATGCACTTAAAGTCTGGAGACTCGTACCAAAGCCTAAAGGTAAAACAATCATCGGTACGAAGTGGATCTTCAAGATTAAAAAGGACGAAGCTGGTACCGTCATCAGAAACAAGGCGAGACTAGTAGCCAAAGGATACAGACAAGAGGAAGGATTAGACTATGACGAGACATACGCTCCTGTGGCACGTTTAGAGGCAATCAAAATGTTCTTAGCCTACGCTGCCCACAAGAACTTCACGGTCTTTCAAATGGACGTGAAGACAGCATTCCTGAACGGAATTCTGAAGGAGGAAGTATACGTCTCTCAGCCAGAGGGATTTGCCAATCAAGAGAAGCCGGACCACGTCTACATTCTCGACAAAGCTCTCTACGGTCTGAAACAAGCCCCTCGAGCCTGGTATGATGTCCTTTCCACTTTTCTAGTCAAGTCTGGGTTTTCAAAAGGTACGGTGGATACCACCTTGTTCATAAAGAAAGAAAAAGCCGATATCGTTTTAATACAAATCTATGTCGACGATATTATTTTTGGTTCAACTAATACTAAGTACTGTAAGAATTTTGCAAACCTTATGGTGTCTAGATTTCAAATGAACTTGATGGGAGAGATGAACTTCTTTCTTGGGCTTCAAGTAAAACAATTTTCTACGGGTATCTTTATCAATCAATCTAAGTACATTAGGGAAATTCTTCGGAAATTCCAAATGGAAAATACAAAACCGATTGGTACCCCAATGGCACCAGGAACTAAGATTGGCACCGATCCTTCGGGAAAGGCTGTTGATATTAGGACCTACAGAGGAATGATAGGTTCTTTAATGTATCTTACTAGTAGTAGACCAGACATAATGTTTTCAACATGTCTTTGTGCACGATATCAGGCTAATCCAAAAGAAATCCATTTGACTGCTGTCAAGCGTATATTCAGGTATCTGAAGGGCACTGCAGATCTTGGTCTGTGGTATCCTAAAGATACTAGTTTTGAACTAACAGCCTACACAGATGCAGATCGTGCAGGTTGTATGTTAGACAGGAAGAGCACATCAGGACACGTACAGTTCCTCGGTGACAAACTAGTAAGTTGGGCATCGAAGAAGAAACTTTGCGTTTCAACTTCCACGGCCGAAGCAGAATATGTAGCTGCTGCTAGCTGCTGTTCTCAGGTTTTGTGGATGCAAACACAACTTCGCGACTACAGTTTCCACTTCAACAAAATCCCGATCTACTGCGACTCCAAGAGCGCCATCGCAATAACAGCGAATCCTGTTCAACACACAAAAACCAAACATATCGACGTCAGGTATCACTTTATCAAATATCATGTAGAAAAAGGAAACATAGAACTTTTCTTTGTAAAAACAGATTATCAACTTGCAGATTTGTTTACCAAGGCGTTAGATGAAAAGAGATTCAACTTTCTTATCTCTAAGCTTGGTATGCTAAATCTTAAGACATAATCAGTAGTTACCTATAAAAGTTCACTATTGTTTACTTTTTCCTCATATCTTTATGCTTCATTGTGAATGATATATGTATTTCATATGTTAATGTTCATGATTCTAGGGGGAGTATGAGAAGAAACTCATACTTGGTCAATATTAATTTGAAGGGGAGCTCATAAGATTTCTGCACTTACGTTTTATGACAAATTTTTGTAATGCAAGATTTTAGGGGGAGCTCTTCACGTCAAAGGAGTTCGGATATGACTTCTGATCAATTCAGATCAGAACTCGTTCTTTAAAAAGTTTTACTGCTTTTTGTCTTTTCAATATAAGTGAATAAATTTGCTTTGACTTTGACTTAAGACTTTTGCAGAAGTTTGAGAGAAGCTTAGAAGTTCATATCTTTATGACTTACAGTAAAGCTTCATGAGATATAAGATCAAACTTTAAGGTATTACCTTTCATCTTAATCTCCAATATGGTTGAAAGAAGGACAACTTTCAATCATTGAAAACATCGTTCTTAAACGTTCAAACCACTTCCCGATTTTTCATTCGATTTTATATTTTGGGAGTGTACTTTAAATGTTTTACATAAGCTTAATCGACAAGCTAAACCTTTTTGAGCAACTTATTCTTTAAAAGTTATACGAAATCAGTGTGCAAGAACTAAAACGCCTCGTTTGATATTTGCATAAGTTCCTTTTGCTTCTGATCAAATGAAGGAAATTCTTTGAAATCACTTCAACTTCTATGGAATCATGTTAACCTATAATTTCTACCCATGAAGTTCATCCTTAGTGATTGAGTGAGTGTGTCAAAAGAAATGAGTGTAGATTGGATAATGAGTTTCAATGCCAAAAGAGTGAGCTTAATCTTTAAAAGAAAGAGCGTGTGAGATCAGAGTTAAAAGAATATCAGAACTCTGCACCAACTACTTTCTAGATGGGCAGCCACATTTCTAGTGTTTCACAAATCTTTGGTGAACATTATTGAAACAGGCAACTAGCCCATGCCAACTCTTGATCAAACCTCACTATCTACTCATTTTCTTCCCAACAAGAAAGTGTTTCACATTTTCAAAGGGGATGCAGCACATATGCTATCTGATTTTCATTCGGAAAATCTAGATATTGAAAAGAAGGAGGTCTGCCCCACCTTCGCACTTCAATCATGCACATTGAGTCTGTGTTTAACTTACTGTTGTCTCAGTGGTTTACACAATTTTGAGCCAATAAGCAATCATCCGTGCTTAATTCTTTCAACACAAGCACGAACACACAAGGATTTAGTTTCTTTGTCATAACGTTTATAGAAATTACCTTTGTGGTGTTTCGATGATTAAATGGAAGCCCTGGGGGAGTCAACATCAAACAGCTCCTTTCCAAAGTGTATTCGTTACACACAATGACTTAGTGTTACTGACAGGCACTCTAACTGATTCATTAGTTGATTTCAGGTGTTACACGACACGTTTGTCTGGATTTGCAAAGATCTAGATGAATCTCTTAAGAATTGACGAATCAGGGGCTCTAACCGCAAGATTGACATTTCTTACCACAAATTTTGATAAAGTCGTTGCACTTAACATCAAAAAGGGGGAGAATGACTACACAAGAAATGGCAAAGATCACATGTTTCAAGAATCACGTCTACTCTTCAGAAGGGAAGATTGTTAGATTGAAGACATGCTGAATTTAGAGAAAGAGATTGCATCTTCTGAGCTGAACAAGAAGACTGAATTGGATAAATCTTTTTATTAAATGATCTTGATCCAAAGGGGGAGATTGTTAGACCACAGTCTCATTGGATTCAAGATCATCCAATCTGAAGATCGTAATCTGAAGCTAAAGCCGGAACGTCGACTCTCGATATAAAAGTCTATGTCTATTTGTAATAAATGTCAATGTAATTTAATGTAATATGTTTTAGTTTACTTAGATCTATATATCTAAGTTAAAGTATTGTAATAGTTAGTTAAAGGTAACTTAGTTAGTTATTTAGTTTCTAGTTTATATTAGATATAATATCTAGATTTAATATCTAGATATTAATCTTGATAGTGTGTTCAACACACTTGCTAGATTTTAGGTGTCTCTCTAGTATCTCTCTAAACAAAAAGATCAGATTACTTATCACAAATACAAACACACACATCAAGGTGTAAAAGAGAGAAAACATAGAGAACATAAAGCAAAGCTTAATCGATCAACCTTGTAATCGTTATTTTATATATCAAACAGGTTGGTAATCTTATTGTGTTGTTTCTAAGAACTTGTTATAAAGTATTGTTGGACCGACACAATAAGTGTACCATTGTCATTGAATTTGTAGTTCACATTCATCTTCTCCATTCAATTTTTCCTATAAAGACCAGTAAGATTACATGCAAAATCGTTCATCACATCCACTTGAATTGCTTCATTTTTCATACTACTGAAAAAATGAGTTCATTTGTTCAAAAAGTTAGGCTCTTATTATGTTTCGATGGTCAATGGGTGCAAAACAACAATGGGTGGGATTATTGTTAGCTTAAATTAGTCCCCAATTAATTGAATGTTTTATAAAGAAATTGTATTTGGGCTTTTTAATTAGTTGGCTCTGGTTGTACAAAGAGTGTTCTGTCCAGAGGTTTTGAAGCATGCTTCTGTGTTCATTTCCAGAAGTTGTCCAAACATAATGTCGTCCTGCTGTTTTTTGTTATAAATGTATGTAGACGCAGAGGCTACCCAATCTGTGCGAAGGCTGCACATATGTCCAGAGCCTATCCATAAGCTCTGGTGACTGACCTCATAATCATAAAGTTGTTGTTTCCAAACGGAATGTAAAACATATGTTGATGTCCCTGATGTGCAAAGCAGAATGTAAGAGCATTGCAGAGGTTAATCGCAGAGATGCTCTTATTCATGCTCAAAGGCATGCGCAAAACCTATGCATGTGCAGAAGTTCAGAGGCAGAAAGTTAACATTAGAGGTTGATGCACAGAGCCTCTGTAGACTATCCAGAAGTAGATATGCATATCTGATGTACAAAGCCTCTGAGGCTGTCTAGAGCACGTGCAAAAGTAAATCAGAGAAGCTCTTAACTTGTCCACAGAGCCTATGTGGACCAAAACCTCTGAAGAGCAACAACCAGAAGGGGAGGACCAGAGGTAGACCCAAGAACGCATATCAGAGGTCGATGGTCCAGAGATCGAAATGAGCCAAGAGCCCGAAGCCCAAAATTTTCGAATTTTCTGACAGCATTGCGCTGTTTCAGAAACACGTGCACAACTTTTTACTCAAAGCTCCAAATGACATGAGTCCAGTTGCGTTGTATTGCTAACACATATACGTACGACTTTGATGTTTTGAGTTTTCTCAAATTCCATGAGCTGATACGCAAGAATCAGTGTCAAAGTCTGCGTTAGGGCTAATTTAATAAGAGGTTGAAGTTCAATGTGCATGTTTTATGTTTTCTCTCAATCAGATTCCTTGATGGTCAAAAACAGCGGTGAAGTTGAGACATGAAAGCTGGACAAATTGGGATAATTCGTCTAAGTCTTTCAAGAATATGAGCCTACATTTGAGGGGGAGCTTATGATGCTTTGAAGACTCGAAGAACGGCACACGAAAGCTTCTAAAGAAAGCAAGGGGGAGACTATATGATGATGTTTTCTTTATAAAACATTAGGGGGAGATTGTTAGATTAAATTAGCCCCCAATTTAATTGAATGTTTTATAAAGAAATTGTATTTTGGGCTTTTTAATTAGTTGTGTGGGCTTGAGCCTTTTTATTGTAAATGGGCCCTATATAAAGGTTCCCATGGCTCATTTCTTCATAAGGTTATTTGGAGAGATCATTTTCACACACACAGATCAGGTGAATCTCATGAGAGTCGTTTAAATTCATAGTGTGGTGTTCTTCCAATATCCCCTCCATTGTTATTCAATCAAAGCATATGAGATGAGTTTATGATGATTCTTCTTCTTTATTTCTCTCTTATATGTATATTTTATGGAGTTCTTCAATTGTTTGCTGGAAATGGGATCTAACAATTATATTGGCTACACAAAGCGTGGTGTAAATATTCCAGTAATGGTTTCGTATAAGACGTTTATCGATTACGTCGTGGGAAAGTGTGGAATCGGAGATTCTGCTGCTTGCAAGTTGGTGTTCAGACGTGCAGATGGCTCACTGATGGAGATAACCAACGATGACGAAATCCTTGGTTTTATGCTACTTGCAGCCGATTCAAAAAGAAATCCTCCACGACTTTTTGTGTATGTCGCACCATTGATGTGCGATGACGAAGGTGATGACGAAGATGATGACGAAATCCATGTCAGAAGAAATCCTCCACGACTTTTTGTGTATTAACACAATCTCTACAATATTTTTATAAAAAAAAACGCAATCTCTAAGATTGACGCATAATCTACAATATTTTTATAAAAAAAACGCAATCTCTAAAATTAACACAATCTCTACAATATTTTTATAAAATTAACGCAATTTCTAAGATTAACGCAATCTCTACAATATTTTTATAAAAAAACGCAATCTCTAAGATTAACGCAATCTCTACAATATTTTTATAAAAAAAAACGCAATCTCTAAAATTGACGCATAATCTACAATTTTTTTATATAAAAAAAAAAGCAATCTCTAAAATTAACACAATCTCTACAATATTTTTATAAAATTAACGCAATCTCTAAGATTAACACAATCTCTACAATATTTGTATAAAATTAACGCAATCTCTAAAATTAACGCAATCTCTACAATAATTTTATAAAATTAACGCAATCCTAAAATTAACGCAATCTCTACAATAATTTTATAAAAAAAATGCAATCTCTAAAATCAACGTAATCTGTAAAACTAAAATTAACGCAACCTCTAACATATTATCAACATAAACGCAACACTCTAAAATTAACACATAATCACTAAAATAAATATAAAATTAAAATGCGGTTAAAGGAAACTTACCGAAGAAAGTGGTCGACCCATATCCGACTTTTATAAATGCTAACCAACCGAGCCGAGATCCGAGCGTGTGTAATACACGATATATTTGAGAGAGTGAAAGAGATGGGATCCCTTTGAGAGTGATGGTGGTGGGGTTATGGGGGGGACCTCACTTATTTATAGGAGGGTGTCATATAAAACCCTAAAAAAATAACCAATCCCCACCGTTGATCTTTGACTAAACCCTAAACCATGTTATGGCCCGGCCCCCAAGTACGCGTTGAACAGTGAAAAACGCGGCCCAGGTCCGCGTTGAACAGTGAAATGCGCCCCCCCCCCCTCGTGTCAAGCCATTTCTCGGTGAATTGAAGCCAAACGCGGACCAACCACTTGTTTATACGGTGAAACGCGGACCATACCCGCGTGTAACAGTGAAAAACGCGGACCAAGCACTCGTTTATACTATGTCCACGTTTTTTCAAAAACGCGGACAAAAAACACGGACATATGGGGTATTTTGGCAAAAATAACAAGATTTTGGGCATATTGGGTACTGATTTTTCAATAAAGGACATTTTAATTAAATTCCTTGTATATATATATAAAGATGTATAAAATAAAGATAGTTGTAATACAATATATAATATATATTCAACATCAATAAATTTGTAACTAAAAATAAACTCTTTAATCCAAAATTGATTAAAACAAATCATAGGTCATGTCAAAAAAGTTGGCATTCTTTTCTTTTTATAATTAACTTCATGTTCCAACATTTCATTATTCTATCAATGTGGGATGACCAAAGTTAACCACAATCCAATATTTTAGAATTCTCAATCCACATTGTACCATGTCATTTCTCTTGGTTTTTGCTTTTATATATATAAAGATGTATAAATATAAAGATAGTTGTAATACAATATATAATATATATTCAACATCATCAAATTTGTAAATAAAAATAAACTCTTTAATCCAAAATGGATTAAAACAAATCATATGTCATGTCAAAAAAGTTAGCATTCTTCTCTTTTTATAATCAACTTCATGTTCCAACATTTCATTATTCTATCAATGTGGGATGGTCAAAGTTAACCACAATCCAATAATTTAGAATTCTCAATCCACATTGTGTTATGTCATTTCTCTTGGTTTTTGTTTTTATATATATATAAAGATAGATATATATATAGATAGATATTGATTTATTTGAAAATTTATTGGGATAATAAATATATCAAATATGTTAATTATATAATTAATGTTATAATATCTAAAATGGAGAAGTTATTGGAGTTGTATATAACTTTTTTGATGTTCCGACACACACTATGGCATCATTTGGCAAAATTAAGTTATCTTATTTTATGGGTATATGTTTGGATGGACATAACGTAGCTTTTTGATAAGTTATTTGGAGTAGTTTATGAGGAGTTTTTTGATAAGCTATTCCAATTATGTTCTCATTAATATTTATTATTATATATTAACTATTAATTATAAATAAATATTAATTATTAAAATTTATTATTATTATCTGAAAATTATAACATAAATTTTAATTATACATTGATATTAATTTTTAATTATTGATAATTATATCAATTTTTTTAATATTGATCAATATATTTTAATTAGTTAACAATTATTATTATTTTTGTAATTATTATTTAATTTTTTTTTCATATTATATGTAATGGTTATTTAAAATTATAAGTTAAAGTAGATTTTTTTTAAAATGGATTTTAGTGCTTGGAGTGATTAAGTCATTGGACAATTTTTTCGAACAAATAAGTCATTGGACATTTCTAAACTTGTTAAATAAATCATTAGACTTTTGATAATCTGTTGAATACATCCTTATTACTTAAAAATGTAACTTGCAACCTATATAGCAAGTAAAACTACAAATTAAAAAAAATGTCCACCTATTTTATCCGCCTACAAATTAAAAATTGGGAAATTAACTAAATATTGTTTTTAAATTTAATCTTATATTATTCAATACCATAAATACGTATGAATTATTTTTAATACTTACCTTTTATACATTTATAGTTACAGATTAATCTTATATTATTAAATAAATAACCTTAAATAATATAAAGTGTAAATATTAAATATAATTCGTATGTATTGATGATATTAAATAATATAATATTATTAAATCCAAAAAATTCAATATTAGGCTCATTTTAAACGTATTGACGAGACAATTATAATGGTGTAATTTGAGGAAAAAAACGTATTTTTTAATGTATTTTAGTTAATATACGATTATGTGTGTTAATATAATAAAAGGGTTAAAATGAAAATAAAAAAGTAAAGATATAAAGTAATTTAAATAACAAATTATAAAGATGTTTTCTATTTTTTTTTCCTTTTTTTGCCGAAAACAATTCTTAAGGCAAAAAAAAATTATGCTTAAACTTTGACTATTGTAAAAAGAAACTTTGAAAATTGCTTAAAAATGAATTGTGTTGACGAGATTGATTATTTTAGTTAATTTTCCAATTTTTTTTTATTTGTAGGGGGATAAAGTAGGTAACATATTTTTTTTTATTTTAGAGTAAATTACGGATTTGGTCCTATGGTTTTTCAAAATTTTGGATTGGGTCCCTCATAGGAATTAATTACAGTCATGGTCATCGTGGTTTCATTTTTGTTTCAGATCAAGTCCCTCTATATATTAATGTTAACTGTCGTCCAGTTAAACCCCTCACGTGCCTCCCACGTGAGGGGTAATTCTGTCATCCTAAAATCCTCCTATTTTTTAACACTTTTCTTTAAACCCTTATAGCTTCATCATCGTAAACGGCTCAGGTCTCATTTACGACTCAACTGCTAGGAATCGAATCCACTTCATCATCCAATCGACAATTAATCTTCCTCAAATCAATTCTTCAATCCAATCGTTCATCAAAAACTCAAGATTATGGTGCGTACATCGTGGCTACTTCGAAGCAATTTAACAGAGCAGCATCTTCTTGATGTTTATGGTATGTTCATCTAAAACTTATTCCATTATTCTTCTAAAACCCACAAAATTTTCATTGATTTTAGTCAAATAATTGGGATATTTATCGAATGATACGTAGGTTTCATTGGTTTTGTTAGAATGATATAAAGGTTTCACTTAACATACCCGAATGATATTTTTTGTTCGAATGGAAGAATGATTAAACTTGTTTGGATGATATATATATATACATACATACATATATTCACTTATTCGAATGATATAAAATTGTGTTTGTTTAAGTTTTTTTACTTATTCGAGTGATATAAAAGTCTGAAAAAAGCATGGCTTTCCCCTTTGTGGCAAACTAAATTAACAATGGGGGTTGAAATCGAACTCGAAATCGGCTCCTAAAATCGAAATCGAGAATACCTGAACACCCCTTTTCGATTCTTCCATTGTCTCCTTATGATGATGAAGTGAAGGATTCGATTCCTAACAGACGTCTGAGTCGTTGTTGATTGGATGATGAAGTGGATTCGATTCCTAGCAGGTGAGTCGTAAACAAGACCTCTTGAGTCGTTAACGATGATGAAGCTATAAGGGTTTAAAGAAAAGTGTTAAAAAAATAGGAGGATTTTAGAATGACAGAATTACCCCTCACGTGGGAGGCACGTGAGGGGTTTAACTGGACGGCAGTTAACATTAATATATAGAGGGACTTGATCTGAAACAAAAATGAAACCACGATGACCATGATTGTAACTAATTCCTATGAGGGACCCAATCCAAATTTTTGAAAAACCACAGGGACCAAATCCGTAATTTACTCTTTATTTTATTTTTTTTCAATTTGTAGTTTTACCTGTTATGTAGGTTGTAAGTTACATTTTTAAGTAATAAGGACGTATTTAACAGGTTTCCAAAAGTCTTAAGGATTATTTAGTGTGTTTTGAAATGTCTAAGGACTTATTTGTTCCAAAAAATTGTTCAATGACTTAATCACTCCAAACACTAAAGTCTATTGGGTTTTTTTTGGACTTTTCCCTATATATAATAATGAATTTCAAATTCTTTTAATTAACATTTTATATTATTTACTACCTTATTTGTATAATATATTATAAAAATTTGTTTTAATTATATTATTAAATATTGTAATTGATTATTTTTTCTAGATGTCATGTTTGGTAATATTACATGTTTATAAGTTAGTTTTTGGCAAACATGATTTTTTTATCAACTAATTTATCAGCTACCAGCTAGTTTAACAGTCATCAGCTAGTTTATCCGCTAGTTTACCAAACATAGCTTATCTTTCTCCATTTATAGAAATTTTAAATAATTGGAGATGCTATATTTCTCCTACTTTCTCTATTTTAAATAATTTATTATAACAAAAAAATTGCCCAAAAACACCAAAATCTCCACTTTTTTTTTTTGAGAATTTGTTCTAGCTTGTAATACCCTCAAATCTGGAAGGGGGAGGCTAATTGCACCCATAAATTTGCTAAGTGCACCATCATAATTAATTTTCTCCTCACACACATCAACATCTGCTTTTTACATTCCCAATGCATTAATTACATTCCCAACGCATGAATTGACCTGATTTTGACATAATTTTGGTGCAAATAGCACTCTCCATCTGGAAATAGCAACAAATTTAAATTTTCTAAATACCTCGACATTTCATTCATCTACAAACATAATTTAAGATCTAACCTCGATACACACATTCTATTCCATACATACAGACTATAATAAAGACGGGTGCTACTAAAACCCGATACCGTCACTATCTCCAAACTGCGGAAGACTTCACCAACTACTTACATTTGCACAAAGCTAAGGTTCAACTCTTCATAGCTGCTAGAACCAAACCCCCAACTGGTACCTGATGCACATGCCGACAAACAAAAAGGTTAGGCTTAACGCCTAGTGAGTTCAAGAGTTTTACATGAGAAAATATAGCATTAAAAGAATGGATCTCGCTTGGAATCATGACCGTTCAATCGATGTACTTTAAAATGTATAAAATAACTTAGATCCAATGTTATGCACTTTCAAAGATGGACACTTCATTTCAAACATGATGTATAACTTGAAATAACTTAAACTAACTCGAAACATGAATATGAAATGACTCCCATTTAAGATATGCGGATAAAACGTTATGTCCCAAAACACCCTAGCACGGGTGGGGCAATTATTCGACCCATGAATCGTTATCAAAACCACATATGCTGTACGTCTGAAAACATGGACACTAAGTCCACTACTCACGCGACCGTAAAGACCCAATGACAATAAAATAAGACGTCCTTAATTTAAAATACTGATAGCCGACAACGGGGGAGACCCGTATCCGTTGAGAGTGGAGGAAACACAAAAGTATACCACCCATGCAACGTTAATCGCATGACACCTCCCGACATTACAACCCGGTGTCCCTACGACTCCTTTACAAGTGTCACCCCAAGTCAGTTGACCTTGATGGATCATTCCGAAGAACTCCATCCCGAAGGCCCGAGACACTTAAAGACTACCTCCCAGGCATTACTTCAAGCGGCGGAGGTCCTAGCTCCTACTACTCTGGTAGCACTAGCCGACTCAACCCTCCTAGCGATCACTTGTAAAGTTTCCGGTCATAAAACATGGGTACCGAAGTTCAACCCCGCAATACCCAAATGACCATCCCAAAACAGACTTACTTACGTGCCTATGGATCTAATGCGACACAGTCTAACCTCACCGGACTACACATGAAAGACCAAAGCACTCGAGCCCGTAGCCAACCTCAACACGCAACACAGCGCATTAGTACGTACGTCATAACTGGACTCTACATTGAGCCATATAAAACCGGACAAGTGTCCTCAAAACTCCTTTAAAACGACATCGAGCCAAAATGCTCAAAACCTCTTTTTGACCAATGATTACGTTTTTCAAATAATAAACGCACTCGACCCATACCATGAAATCACACGCTCTAAAATGCTTGAATGGACTCCAACACAGTTTAAGTCGGGACAAAAAGGTTTTCCAAATAGACTTGTACTCTTAATCCTTTCAAAACGTCCATAACACCAAATTAAACCTTTTTACCCAACAAACACTAAAATGCCTTTTTAACAAAATAATCTCATTTATGCAATAAGTAACCAAATACACCCATTTATGACTCATTATCAAGATGCCCAAAAATCATAAGAATGTGTGTTATATGAGTTTATAAAGTTAAACACTTTCAAAATAACCAAACTGATCAGCAGTAACCAATTTCATGTAAGATATAAAACACTTTAAAATAACCATTTTGGCATGTACACCGTTTTCACAAATCAACTTGAACTCACCTTGCTAGGTTAAGTTAAACCTAGGTTTCAATCCGCAACCATTGGCCTCCAAAGCATAGAACTCACCCAAAGCTTTCCGAAGACATCCATTCCAACTCTTCAACCCAAGCTTCCAAAAACCTAGATCCACACATTTTCAACCGTAAATAATCATATTCAACCCTTAGAATTGTTCCCCAAGCATTTTATACAAGATCTCAACATACAACCAAAAACCCTAATTTCCATAAATGAAGAGAACAAGAGGTTACCTTAACCATAACTCCAATCCACCAACCGAAATACCTTTAGATCACCAAGATGAACTACGCACTCCCAAACTTCAAGAACAAAGAAAAGGGTTGGGTGAAAACCCTAGAAATTGATGAAGATGATGAAGAGGATGAAGATGGAGATGGTGGTGAAACTTCCAAACCGAAACCTTGGAGGAAACACCAAACTTCTAGCAATAAATGGTGCGATTGAGGAGTAGATGAACCCTAGGTTCGGTTTCTATGAAAGGAAGAAGTTAGGAGGGAATGACAAAAGGAAAGATTGAGTTAGAATGAGAAATGAGGCTGAAAATCAGATTTTAACTCGGTCAGACCCCGCACGCGACAGTGCCTAGCGATAGTGACATTGTCACTATCGCGTGGCACAATCGTGCGAAATGTACCGCGGCTAAGACCCTCCCCGCGATAGTGCCCTGGCGATAGTGACACTGTCACTATCGCGTGGCACAATCGCGCCAAGTGTACCGAAGTCCAAAAAGTCCAAAAACTCGTGATTCTCGCATGGGTCAATTTAAGGCTCGAAAGAATAACATAATTCACCCTAAAAGATAGACGGAAGGTGAAGAGATGGCTGGAGATGATCGGGAACTTACTAAGCAAAAATTCGGGTGTTACAATCCTCCCAACCTTAGAATGATTTCGTCCTCGAAATCTAGACTCCCAAGAAACGTTGACCACATGAAAGGTCGTCTCTATACAGCTTGCCAAAAGTACCACCATAACCTTATGCTGGTCCTCACAATAAATGTCCCCTTGGGCACATCACACTTATATCCGAATGAATAATTATCTTACTAACGTGACCTCTAACCATGAGACTGCGGTTGTCTCCCAACCTTGAGTGACGCTTACGACCTCAAGAGTAGTTTGTAACCCCAACTTCACACCGGTCAACCCACTTTAGTTGAACATGCTTCTGAACCCAAACCAAAGTTCGACATCAACCTTCAAGGAAGTCCCAAAATTCTTAATGATCAGTTCTTGATATTGACAATGTCGTCCCTCTGAGGCGTACCAATACGCTCTTTAGGTAGCTGGTTAATGCCGATCTGGCTATCACTCACCCTGATATGTTCTCAACCCCAGCACATTCCCTTAATAAAATCTTTACTTCCACGGGAAACACTTAAACCCATCGATACTCAATCGTCAACATCTAACCTTCTTTTAAATTCCACATCAGAGGGGTCAACATTCTCATGACCTAACGGGGATACTTTCGAACATTCCAAGATTCAATGACTTTCAGAAGACAAGTTGGCGCCTAAAGCCAAAATGGTGATATCGAAAACGTGGACATCCCGCCCAATATTTCATCTCAGAAGTATCGTCGCATTAAAGTTGACACCTAACAGGGCACTAAGATTCCCGATCTTACATTATCAACAAACGGACCACCATAATTACTTAAATCACGGAACCCACTAAGACAGTACATCATCAATCATACACCATGATGTCCAACCGACAAGTAATTCATTAAATCGAACCCAACCAGATGTCGATAATCACTCAAGACATTTCCCGCAGGTCTACCGAAGCATAGCGGTCACTCCTAAGATGACAGGGAAGGCATGAATCTATTTCCTCAACTATTCAAAGGTGAACCGATTCAAAAACTGAAACCCAACTCAAGATAGACTACAAATAGGATCATCCAACGCTTCATCACTCAAGGACTTCTCTAGTCCTTTAATTACAACTCCTTCCACGACAGGGTTTTAAATCTATGGGCCTAATGAGTTCAAGGTTTTCAAATAATATGCCAATTTAAACTTTTATAAAACTTCCAAATACATAAGTTTTATAACGATTAACCGTACAGTGAAAATACACTATCATTCATCCGATAGGTTTCAAAACTAGTTACCAACACTACGCATATAAAACCATTTCCCAAACTCATTTGATCAATATTTACGTAAATAAAACGGTAACAAAAGGTGTGTAACAAAATTTACACTAGTAACATGAAAATAAATTCCTGCATCCCAACTTGTGCGATAAATATTTGTACAATCCCAAAAGAGAACTTCACAATTTTAACTTTAAAGTTTTCCTCTTTAACCAAAATGTTGCGGCATAGAATTCTCAACAAGTTTCATATGCATCAGTTTATTTCCTCAAAACTCGGTAAACAATGGGAACGTAAATAAATTTCAATTCGAGTTTAAAACGCCGAGCCGCAAAGATAAAACACACTTGACCAAAATAATAATTACAACGACTCGGATACCGCTAACTCATTTAATGCATGCGGAAATTTTCTAACAGTAAAATTGATAACTGAAATAACATAAATCCTTTATATGTTTACCCACACCAACAGTATGGTTTAACCCAAATGCAAATAGTACATAACGATTGACTTTCTTATATAGCCCAAAGACAACTCTCACAATAATGAAACTTTCCCAAAACGACATGTGAGATGACATCCATTAACAAAACTCGTCAATTAACGCACGCCAATGCACATGTACATTGTGGGTCCGTGATCGTTACCAGATAATCAAATAACAAACAAATAGAAGATAAACCAACCTGTTTCGATTACAAACGATGATTACACGGTTGATTTCTTTGAGTTCTCTCTTTGTTTTCTCTCTGTTTTACACTTTCTAGTATGTGTATTTGTGTTTTCTGTGTTTGATCTGAACTATTGATAATACAGAGAGAGAGAGAGATTATAATATCTAGATATGTTTTTAATATCTAGATATTATATTAAAACTAATATAATAATTAAACTAATATTATAACTAAAACATAATATCTAAATAATAAATATATAGATATTATAACTTTGACTATTATTACAATTTGACCCCTAGACTATGGTTGAGAGTAACTTTCAGCATTAACTTCAGATTGCGATCTTCGTATTGGATGATCTTGAATCCAATGAGACTGTGTCTTAACAATCTCCCCCTTTTTGATGGAAAGTGCAACGACTTCATCAAAACTTTGAGTAAGAAATGTCAACCAATTGGAGTCTCTGATCCGTCAATTCAATAGTTATTCATCCCGATCTTTGCAAATCTAGACAAAATAATCATGTAATATCTGAATCAACTAATGAATCAGTTAACATGCATGTCAGTAACACTAAGTTACTGTGTGTAACAAACACACATTGGAAAGGAGTTGTTTGATGTTGACTCCCCCAGGGCTTCCATTGAATCATCGAAACACCACAAAGGTTATTTCTATAAACGTTATGACAAAGAAACAAATTCCTTGTGTGTTCGTGCTTGTGATAAAAAGAATTAAGCACAGATGATCGCTTATTGGCTCAAAATTGTGTAAACCACTAAGACAATAGTAAGTTAAACATAGACTCAATGTGCATTATTGAAGTGCGAAGGTGGGGCAGACTTCCTTCTTTTCAATATCCAGATTTTCCAAATGAAAATCAGATAGCAAATGTGTTGTGTTAGCTAGTCATTTTGTACATATTTTCTTTATTAATTTAATTTGTTTTGCATCTTAGTTTAGCTTAAATATGTGCATTTTAGTTTAAATCGCATTGCATCCATCCTTCATTACGTATTTGGGTCATAATCGGGAAACTTACGTACTTGTCGATCTTCAGGTTGATCTAGAGATGGTGGATTTTGGTTTGGTGGCAGAGAGCGCGAAAGGAAGCGGAAATGAATGACTGTGGAACGCACGGCCCGTGCGGTTTCCACGCCCTAATGGCGCACGACCCGTGCTCCCCTTTTTGTGCTTTCGGACAGAAGCCAATGCACGACCCGTGCGTTTCTCTGAAGGAATCACGCACGACCCGTGCGTTCTCTCCAGTAGCTTTTTAGCCTTATCTTCTAATTAGATATTTTGGAAAAAACAGGGATTAGATTTTTTTCTTTCCTTTTTGATTGAAAAAAAACCCTTATTAGATATTTTGGAATGTCGGCAGCAGTTTTTTTTTACTACTCTCTCCATCTCTTAGTTTAGGAAGTTGTTCTTCTTTTTGTTTTTTTTCTCTTAAGAACCTTTGATCTTCCATGGATATTTTCTGCAACATAGATAGTCAATAGCTCAGATTCTCTCTTTGGTGTTGTCTAGCAAGGAGCTGAAGTTGTAATCTGATTCTGGGTTCATCAAGTTTAAATCCTTTGGTTCTTCTTTTGAGTATTGTATTTCTTTTCTTAATCTTTGATTTATGTTCTTATCATTGTCTTATAAATCAGTATTATCACCTGATTATCATACTCATAGTGATTCATCTTCGTTTTATGATTCAATGGGTATGAATGTTACACTTTTGTTATTGGGTTATAAGTATCAAGGTTAGGTCTAATGTTTTCTACATATTGATCATGCTTAGTTATTTCATAGATTTATGTAGGAATATTTTGATGATTTCCTTTTATTTCTTCTATTGCATATCAGTAGCTAATATAGCTTTATATTTTGTCTAGTTTTCTAATTCAATAAAAGTCGTTTCTAGTTCTTTTCGCATATAAGATTGTGTGGTGATAATCAGCAGTTATATTGAGAAATTGGTTAACTCGAAGTTAAACGATACGGTTATCGAAAGTTGATTTTACGGTTCATCACCAACGGAAGTTGGGTTGTGATCGGAGACCGACTTTTCGATAACCTTTATTCAACAAATCAAATTATAAACGGAAGTTTGAATTTGGCTTTTGGTCGATTAACCAACGATTCTAAAATTATCATGGAAATAGATAAAAGTAGGAATCGGGGAAATTGTTTTATCAAAACTTAATGCTTCTAGTTAAGTCGGAAGTCATGGAAATAGTCAACCGCGTAACTAGGAAGGTTTATTTCAACCTTGGAAGAGGGTCTTAAATGTTTTTAGAAAGATAAACCCCTACCTCGATATAACTGTTGAGTGTCACCACTTCCATCTTGTTTTTATGTCTTAGTTTAATATATGTCGTAATTAATCTTCTACTATAACTTTCATAGTTTTTGTTATAGATAGTTCGAGTCCCTTTTATGTATTTATGTTTTATTCTTGTATTTTGATTTAATAGATTAATCCTTAGTTTATAAAAAAATCTCCATCATTTGTGTTCACATAGCTAGTTCATGATTTATAGCAGAATTAGTACTTAAACCACTGCTCCCTGTGATCGACCCGTATGCTACACAACCCGTACGCTTGCGGTAAAAATATAAGACACGACAAGTTTTTGGCGCCGTTGCCGGGGAGCAATCGGTTTAATATGGATTTAGCTATAGATT
This sequence comes from Arctium minus, assembly GCA_954870635.1. Lineage (NCBI taxonomy): Eukaryota > Viridiplantae > Streptophyta > Magnoliopsida > Asterales > Asteraceae > Arctium > Arctium minus. Next base: position 154,220,920 of record OX941081.1, read on the forward strand.
TACTAGACTATGTTTCTATCTATTCTTTTTCTGTTTACCTTGTTATACTGTCTTCTCACCTTAATTAATCTTGGATCTCTTCTTAGGTGTGGTACCTTTCGTGCATGATACGGAGATCGCAAAGCGCTGACAGTTCACTCTTTTACGATCCGGAGATCGAAGCAACGACACGAAGACGGAACGCTGAGAGGAGATTAAGACAGAGACTAAGACGAGCAAGAATGGCAGGCAATCCGCCACCACCTAGATCTTTGATGGATTTTGCCACGCCCAAACATGAGTCTACAACAAGCGTCACCAGACCACCTGTTGAAGCAACTAATTTTGAATTAAAGACTAATCTCATTTCATTCGTCCAGCAAGATCAGTTCGGAGGAAGCCCAATGGAGAACCCAAATGATCATCTGAATGCTTTTGTCGAGAAATGTGATACCATCAAGATAAATGGAGCCTCCGAAGATGTTATCCGACTTCGGCTATTCGGTTTTTCTTTAAGGGATAAAGCGAAGAAATGGCTGACTAGCCATGATGCCAATACATTCACTACTTGGGAAGCCTTGTCTAAAGCTTTTCTAACTAAGTTCTTTCCGCCGGGAAAGACAGTTAAGCTCCGTAATGAGATCACCTCTTTTTATCAAGCTGACCAAGAGTCTTTATATGAAGCATGGGAGCGTTTCAAAGAGCTTCAGCGTCAATGTCCACATCATGCCATTCCGCAATGGCTTCTGATTCAAACGTTTTACAATGGTTTGAAGAATGAGGTGAAAATTTCAATTGATGCAGCAGCAGGAGGTGCTATAATGGCTAAAACTCCGGAAGAAGCAAAAACTTTGTTGGAAGAAATGGCTTCTAACAACTATCATTGGAGCAACGATCGAGTCATGCCTAACAAATTAGTACGGTTTAAGTCGGATGTTCTGACGATGCTTTCCGACAAAGTTGATGCATTGAAGACCCAAATCTCTAAAATCAATGGAAATCAAGCTGGATCAGCTTCATCAGTCAGATTTTGTGAGGCTTGTGGTGTTCAAGGCCACGATTCAGACGGGTGTTCAGTTTTCAGGCAAGTTACTCAAGGCACAACACTCGAGCAAGCGAATGCTATGAACAATCAGCCAAGGCCACAAGGGGGGTTCAACTCGGGAAATAATCTTTATTCTCAAACTTACAACCCGGGATGGAAGCAACACCCGAATTTCTCATATCGTCTACACCCCGGTCAGCAGCCTACTCAGCAAACATCACAAGGTTTTCAGCCTCCCGGTTTTCAGCAGCGCCCTCAAGCACCATCTTCTCAACCGCCGCAATTTCAACATCCTCCACAAAAGTCTAATCTTGAGGTTTTGATGGAAAACTTTGTTATTAGCCAAGGGCAGAAGAATGACCAGTTCCATAACTCAATTCAGCAGGTAAATTCGAAGTTCGACTCTGTGGCCTCTCATAACAAGATGATCGAAACCCAAATTGCCCAACTAGCCCAGCAAGTTTCCAACCTCTCCAAACCTGGTAACCAACTTCCCGGCCAGCCTGAGCAAAACCCAAGAGCCCAGCTTAATGCCGTTACACTTCGTAGTGGCAAGGCCCTTGATGAGGTGGTTGTGGAAAAGATAGCAAAAGAGGGCACTAAAGACCAGCTGGTGATAGACGATGTGGTAATGGATGATGTGACCGTTGAGGAAACCCCAAAAGAGAAGGGACCGGAAGTCGTTGCACCACCTCCCTCCGTCCACCTCCCCCATATTCCATATCCCCAACGCCTAGCTAAAGCAAGGTTGGAGAACATGTATGCTAAGATAATGGAGACACTGAAACAGTTGCACATCAATATACCATTCTTAGATGCAATTTCTGAGATCCCTTCGTATGCTAAGTTTCTAAAGGACCTTCTTTCTCAAAAGAAGAAGATGACAGTAATTCTCTCCAAACAATGTAGCGCTCTTTTCTCCGCCCCACTTCCTGAAAAGCTGAAGGATCCAGGTAGTTTCTCAATTCCATGCTCTATTGGAGGTATGTCTATTCATCGCGCATTGTGTGACTTGGGAGCAAGCGTCAGCTCTATGCCCTTATCCATCACCCTTAAGGCCAAGTTGGGTGAGCTTAAACCCACCAGAGTTTCTCTTCAGCTAGCCGATCGTTCAATCAAATATCCGGTCGGATTGTTAGAAGATGTGCCATTACAAGTCGGGGGAATACTCATCCCTTGTGACTTTGTGGTAATGGACATGGCTGAAGACGTGAATGTTCCCATTATACTTGGTCGTCCATTTTTAGCCACCGCTGGAGCTATGATTGATGTGAAGAATGGCAAGTTATCACTGAATGTTGGAACGGAAAAGGTGAACTTTGAGCTGCAAAAGTCTCTCGGCTTGCCAAGGCTGTTCGACGACTGTAACTACGCAAATCTTGTTGTCGATCTCACTGATGATGACGAGGTCATGAAGTCAACTTTGGACCCACTGCAGAATTACCTTTTTGGCTTATTGGATGAAACGAGCAAGGATGCTATGATGTTCGTCGGGCTATTTGATGATAGCCCATGCTACAAGGGGGGTCAGACAAGCCTGGATGTGAAGGAGGCAACCACAATAGAAGGATCGGATGTCGCTCCACAAAAGGTAGATCTAAAACCTCTCCCTTCTAGTTTAAAATATGCATTTCTAGGTAACGATAGCTCATATCCAGTTATAGTAAATGCATCCCTATCTGACATTGAACTTGAAAAATTGCTACATGTTTTGAAAAAGTTCAAAAGTGTCTTAGGGTATTCCATAGATCATCTGCGAGGGATTAGTCCCTCTTTTTGTACTCATCGCATCTTGTTAGATAATGAGAATGCCACCTCCATTGAGCTGCAAAGGCGGTTAAATCCAAATATGAAGGAGGTTGTCAAGACAGAAGTCTTGAAGTTACTTAAGGCGGGAATAATCTATCCCATTTCAGATAGTAGGTGGTTTAGTCCCGTTCAAGTAGTACCCAAAAAGGGTGGCATAACCGTTGTTAAGAATAACAAAGATGAACTAATCCCAACTCGAATGGTTACCGGGTGGCGTATGTGCATAGATTACAGAAAACTGAATCTTGCCACCCGGAAGGATCACTTTCCTCTCCCTTTTATTGACCAAATGCTAGAAAGGTTGGCACACCATGCATATTTCTGTTATCTAGATGGATATTCGGGTTTCTTTCAAATCCCAATTCATCCAGATGATCAGGAAAAAACCACGTTTACATGCCCGTTTGGCACTTTCGCATACCGTCGAATGCCTTTTGGGTTATGTAACGCGCCAGCCACCTTTCAAAGATGTATGATGGCTATATTCTCTGACTTTATTGAAAACACGATGGAGGTTTTCATGGACGACTTCTCGGTCCACGGCACTAACTTTGATAGTTGCCTTTTAAATTTGACAAAAGTCCTCCATAGGTGTCAAGAAGTCCATTTGGTTCTAAATTGGGAGAAATGCCATTTTATGGTCAATGAAGGTATTGTTTTAGGCCATGTTTTTTCAAAACGAGGAATCGAAGTAGATAAGGCTAAGGTAGAAGTGATTGAACAATTACCACCTCTGGTAAACGTCAAAGGGGTGCGTAGTTTCCTCGGTCACGCCGGCTTCTACAGGCGCTTTATCAAAGACTTTTCCAAAATCGCAAGGCCTTTGACCGAATTACTAGCAAAGGACACTCCTTTCATCTTCACTAGTTCATGTCTCAAAGCATTCGACGCTTTGAAAAGAGCCCTCATCTCGGCGCCAATAATTCAACCGCCAGATTGGGCTCTTCCTTTTGAACTTATGTGTGACGTTAGTGATTTCGCTGTAGGAGCCGTTCTTGGCCAAAAACGAGGTACCGGACTGCACGCCATTTACTACGCCAGTAAGACCTTAGATCCCGCTCAAAGTAACTACACTACGACCGAAAAGGAGTTGTTGGCGGTAGTATTTTCCATTGAAAAGTTTAGATCGTATCTTGTAGGCTCAAAAGTAATTGTCCACACCGATCACGCAACTCTCAAATATCTTCTGAGAAAGAAAGATGCAAAACCACGTTTGATTCGGTGGATTTTATTGCTCCAAGAATTCGATCTTGAAATCAAAGATAAGAAAGGCGTAGATAACTCTGTAGCTGATCACCTTTCACGTCTTTACGTTGATAATGATTTTTGTTCCCTTCCTATTGACGATTCCTTTCCCGATGATCAGTTGTTCGCTCTAGCCAATAGTGTTACGCCTTGGTTCGCAGATATCGTGAATTTCTTAGCTTGTGGTGTCAAACCGCATGATCTTTCCTCTTATCAACGTAAGAAATTCTTTCACGATGTCAAGCACTTCTTTTGGGATGACCCTTACTTGTATAAGTCATGTTCTGACAGCATCATCCGACGATGTATCCCAGAAGAAGAAGTCGAATCTGTGATATCTCATTGTCATACCTTACCATGTGGTGGACATGCTGGTACAAGTAAGACATCAGCGAAAATCCTTCAAAGTGGCTTCTGGTGGCCTTCCTTGTTCAAGGATGTCAATACTTATGTCAAGAGTTGTGACCTTTGCCAACGAACAGGCAACATCTCGCGTCGAAATGAAATGCCCTTAAATTCTATTCTTGAGGTAGAAATTTTCGATGTTTGGGGCATTGATTTCATGGGGCCGTTTCCGTCTAGCTATTCAAATAAATACATTCTTGTAGCATTCGATTACGTGTCCAAATGGGTTGAAGCTTTAGCTTCCCCCACCAATGATGCCCGTGTAGTCTCCAAATTCTTTAAGCGAATAATCTTCCCTCGGTTTGGTGTACCGAGAGTTGTTATAAGCGATGGGGGACGACACTTCATTGAAAATAAGTTTGAGGCCCTCCTTAAAAAATATGGAGTTCATCATCGAGTTGGACTCGCTTACCACCCCCAAACGAGTGGGCAAGTTGAGATCTCAAACCGAGAATTGAAAACAATCCTTGAAAAGACTGTAGTAACTTCAAGAAAGGATTGGTCTATAAAACTCGATGATGCCCTTTGGGCCTACCGGACAGCTTTTAAAACCCCTATTGGAATGTCGCCTTACCGACTAGTCTATGGGAAAGCATGTCACCTCCCAGTGGAGCTCGAGCATAAAGCATTCTGGGTTGTGAAGAGCCTAAATTTCAATTTTAAGGATGTCAAGGACCGACGACTTCTTCAGCTATCCGAGTTAGATGAAATTCGTCTAAGCGCCTATGAAAGCTCGCGTATCTACAAAGAAAAAACGAAAAAGTGGCACGACCGACGACTTATACGCAGGGAGTTTAATGAAGGGGATCTGGTGCTTTTGTTTAATTCTAGACTTAAACTCTTTCCCGGAAAACTCCGTTCACGTTGGTCTGGCCCGTTCACTGTAGTACGTGTCTTCCCGTACGGCGCGGTCGAGGTTTCTTATGAGTCCCGCACTTTTAAAGTCAACGGGCAGCGATTAAAGCATTACATTGCGGGTGAACCAATCACTGGACCCGTATCCCATGCGTTTGTGCAGCCCACTGTGACTCAGCGACGAGTAACGCGCTCGTCCGAAATCCTCGACGCCGCATTTCTTCTTCCCCCTGATCAATTCTTCCGTCGAGCTCATGACGTAAAACGAGCGCTCTTGAAATTTTGTTAAGTTTCTTTTTTTCCCTTTTTTCTTTACTCTAATAAAGAAATAAATTTCTATTCTGAAAAAAAAAATATATATATATATATATTAATGGGTTCTGTGGTAGCGCACGACCCGTGCGTATTTTGTGAAGAACTAACGCATGACCCGTGCGTTATTTACTGTTTTCGGCTCTGTTTGGTGCGCACGACCCGTGCGGTATCAACGCCTTAAGGACGCACGACCCGTGCGTCGGGTCAGAAAGCCCAGTAAGGTTGCGTTTCCCCCCCCCCCCCCAATTTTCTTCTCATTTCCTCTTTTCTCTCTTCTTCTCCATCAAACTCTCTCTCTAAACCCTAAAACCCATTTTCTTCTCAAAACCTTCATTATCTTCATCACATTCATCATCTTCTTCACCATTTCCAACCACAAACCCTCCATTTTTGTCAAAACTCTCTTTTGAAACCCTAACCTCCGAAAATCAACTTCTAAGCCCTTTTTTTCTTGATTTCTTCTTCTATTTCTGCTTTCCTTACTTCTAACACTCCCCTCTCTACCTTCTAAAAAAAAAGGGAGAATTTTGGGGATTTTTGTTGTTTCTTTTGTGCAATCTAAATTTTCAGGTTGCCATTGAGGAAAAGATTGAGGCTCACATGTTTAGAAGTCTGAACCCATCACTCTTCGTTACGGTAACCTCGTTCCTTTCTTTACTTTTTGTGTAAGTTCATAATTTTAGTTTGTTTTAGTATAAGTTATTTATCTAGATTGGGCTGTCAGTTGTGTTGGGACAGACATAGGATTGTTTTTATTTCAATTTTGTCAATCGTAAGTGTGTTCCAAGTCCATGGCGTCATCAAGTAGGTCTAAAAGGTCTCGAGGTGAATCTTCTGAGCCGCAGGCTTCAAGTAGGATTTCAAATCCACCAACACCCTCTAACATGGGCATTATTTTAACCAACTCTAGTGACAAGGCTAGATTTAAAGATTTGGCCAAAAGAACTATCTCAGCGACGAGATTCCCTAAGGGTCATGACTTACACACTTTAGGAGTCTCCAGGGGCGTATTCCAACTTCTAAAAGATATTGGAATGCCAAAAATCCTTATACAACGCGCAAGCACATACCCTAGGATCACCCTTGAGTTCCTAAGTACTCTTAGGAATCCAACGCGAGATACCATCACCTTCCGAATTTTTAATCAAGAACGCCAACTCAATCTTAACGAAATCAATGACGCGTTCGAATTTTATGGTGATGGTACACTAGGACCCGATGATGCCCATCATTCGGAATTCAATCCCCTAGGATTCTGGATGCACATCACCGGTGAAGCATCATGGGAGGTACGCACTGCTAAGTCATCCTCTATCCGCCACCCATGTCTGCGCATAGCCCACAAAATTATAGCTTGCCTTATTTTTTCCCGCCTAGAAACGGGAACTGTCACACTAGAAGAGCTTTATTTTCTATGGGCTATGACTAAGCATTCAGCCAACCCTGACCGACCACCAGTTATTCCTATCAATGGAGTCGCATGGCTTGTTAGAAGACTGGTTAGAATTAGCGAAAACAAGTCGGGTGACATTTGTTGTGGCGGCATGATCACTTGGTTGATTACAAAGTCTTGTCTGTCAGTCAATATTCCCGACGATACTCCTGCGGTCGAGGGGTTGGCATGTTTAGATCTAGAGTCAATGGAAAGGAGTAACATGCTTAGAATAGAGAGGGGTGGCACCTTCACTTGGTTGCATGGTAAGCACCGCGTGGCACTTTGTACATTGCCCGACGAAAACCTAATAGAAGTGTCCCGCAGCACTGATTGGTCCTTTCTCATCCAACAAGGACCAATGCAACCTCCTGCCCAGCCAGTCGCCCAGCCTGACCCTCCTAGTAACGAGATCCTGAGCCGGCTAGATGCCATTGAAAAACACAATCGGCATATGCGGCGAATGATGGATCACATGTACGATTGGCATGTTAGCCAAGACCACTTCCCGGACCGCCGAAATGACCCATGGCCTTGAAAGCCTCGACATCCCTCTAAGCATTGAGGACAATGCTAATTTCTAGCTTGGGGGGTGTCATTCTATCTTCATACTTTTTTTGTTCTTGTTTCTTAGTTTAGGTTCAAAAAAAAAAATCTGTGGATATACCTTTTCAGCTTCAAGATGTAGATAACCTGTTCACAATTGGTATATTTAATATTTAGGTTCATTGCTTGTACATCACCCCATTCATTGCTAGTTAAAATCTAAGTTGCATAGAAAGCATTATTTCACTATCAGGAAGATACTTACACGCATTTCTCACTACATCACCGCACGTAACCTTTAGGATTAGTTCACATACCGTAATCCCCCTACATTACATATGTGACTGCTTGGATGGACCTCACCCAGTGAGAATTTGGGCCGTTTTGGATTGAATCATTTATAATCAATCCCAATTTATTCTTTCTTGTGAGGTACCTTCCACCAAAACGTAACTCTAAATTTTTGACCTGATTCTCGTCCGGAATAACTATGAAACTACATTGAGGCCGTCATTTTTCTTTGAACTTATCAAGAGCAACCCCTATCATCCCCTTCATTAAAAAAAAAAACATACAAAAGAAGATAGCTTGGGGGAAATGCAGTAGAAGAGGTTCACAAAGGGAACCGAAAGAATCTTGAATCAGATTAGCCTTTCAAGGCTACGTTAATTCCAAGATAAGCCAAGATCAAAAGAAAGGCAAAAAGGATAAAGCTGAACGTATAAGACACCATCTAACCAAAGACTTTCCTTTAGCCCAAAAATCCCCTTTGAGCCTAAAAAGTCCTCTGTATGTGTAGTTTTGTAGAAACTTCTAGACTTTGAGAGCCATTTCAAAAACATCAAGAGTGAAGCACTTTCTTGGTTAGGAAGGCTATTTGAGCGTATACACCTTACCTTATACACATGAGAGAAATTGAGTGGATTCCGCGAGCATCCATCCAGTATGTTCAGTTATCCCACTTCCTTAGTGATTGCGGTATGTTTACAATTTCCCTTAAGGCCGTGAGTGTGTGATTTGCTGAATCTAAGTGTCGTGTTAGTGTTAACCTTTGTGTAAAACAATTGTCTTTTCTTACATTTAGTGATTGATATGCAGTGGATTGGTTGTGTTTGTACATTAATGAACTTAAATTATGATTGTCTCTTTTGGGAAATATGGTTACCTTGTCTTGTTGCTTTTAAAGGTTTATCTCCTCTGTTGTTTTACTCCAATTTTTCTTAATGAACACATGCTTCCTTGAGGACAAGGAAGAGTTTAGCTTGGGGGATTTTGTTAGCTAGTCATTTTGTACATATTTTCTTTATTAATTTAATTTGTTTTGCATCTTAGTTTAGCTTAAATATGTGCATTTTAGTTTATATCGCATTTCATCCATCCTTCATTACGTATTTGGGTCATGATCGGGAAACTTACGTACTTGTCGATCTTCAGGTTGATCTAGAGATGGTGGATTTTGGTTTGGTGGTAGAGAGCGCGAAAGGAAGCGGAAATGAATGACTGTGGAACGCACGGCCCGTGCGGTTTCCACGCCCTAATGGCGCACGGCCCGTGCTCCCCTTTTTGTGCTTTCGGACAGAAGCCAACGCACGACCCGTGCGTTTCTCTGAAGGAATCACGCACGACCCGTGCGTTCTCTCCAGTAGCTTTTTAGCCTTATCTTCTAATTAGATATTTTGGGAAAAACAGGGATTAGATTTTTTCTTTCCTTTTTGATTGAAAAAAAACCCTTATTAGATATTTTGGAATGTCGGCAGCAGTTTTTTTTACTACTCTCTCCATCTCTTAGTTTAGGAAGTTGTTCTTCTTTTTGTTTTTTTTTCTCTTAAGAACCTTTGATCTTCCATGGATATTTTCTGCAACATAGATAGTCAATAGCTCAGATTCTCTCTTTGGTGTTGTCTAGCAAGGAGCTGAAGTTGTAATCTGATTTTGGGTTCATCAAGTTTAAATCCTTTGGTTCTTCTTTTGAATATTGTATTTCTTTTCTTAATCTTTGATTTATGTTCTTATCATTGTCTTATAAATCAGTATTATCACTTGATTATCATACTCATAGTGATTCATCTTCGTTTTATGATTCAATGGGTATGAATGTTACACTTTTGTTATTGGGTTATAAGTATCAAGGTTAGGTCTAATGTTTTCTACATATTGATCATGCTTAGTTATTTCATAGATTTATGTAGGAATATTTTGATGATTTCCTTTTATTTCTTCTATTGCATATCAGTAGCTAATATAGCTTTATATTTTGTCTAGTTTTCTAATTCAATAAAAGTCGTTTCTAGTTCTTTTCGCATATAAGATTGTGTGGTGATAATCAGCAGTTATATTGAGAAATTGGTTAACTCGAAGTTAAACGATGCGGTTATCGAAAGTTGATTTTACGGTTCATCACCAACGGAAGTTGGGTTGTGATCGGAGACCGACTTTTCGATAACCTTTATTCAACAAATCAAATTATAAACGGAAGTTTGAATTTGGCTTTTGGTCGATTAACCAACGATTCTAAAATTATCATGGAAATAGATAAAAGTAGGAATCGGGGAAATTGTTTTATCAAAACTTAATGCTTCTAGTTAAGTCGGAAGTCATGGAAATAGTCAACCGCGTAACTAGGAAGGTTTATTTCAACCTTGGAAGAGGGTCTTAAATGTTTTTAGAAAGATAAACCCCTACCTCGATATAACTGTTGAGTGTCACCACTTCCATCTTGTTTTTATGTCTTAGTTTAATATATGTCGTAATTAATCTTCTATTATAACTTTCATAGTTTTTGTTATAGATAGTTCGAGTCCCTTTTATGTATTTATGTTTTATTCTTGTATTTTGATTTAATAGATTAATCCTTAGTTTATAAAAAAATCTCCATCATTTGTGTTCACATAGCTAGTTCATGATTTATAGCAAAATTAGTACTTAAACTACTGCTCCCTGTGATCGACCCGTATGCTACACAACCCGTACGCTTGCGGTAAAAATATAAGACACGACATGTTGCATCCCCTTTGAAAATGTGAAACACTTTCTTTTTTAGAAGAAAATGAGTGGATGGTGGGGTTTGATCAAGAGTTGGCATGGGCTAGTTGCCTGTTTCAATAATGATCACCAAAGAGTTGTGAATCACTAGAATGGTGGCTACCCGGCTCAGAAAAAGTTGGTGCAGAGTTGTGATATTCTTTTAACTCTGTTCTCACACGCTCTTTCTTTTAAACATTTAGCTCACTCTAATCAAACTTCTTTTTCTGTTATATCTCATCACTCAATTCTTTTCGACTTCTTACACTCAATCACTATGGATTAATTTCGTGGGTAGAAATCACTGGTTAAGGTGATTCCATTGAAGTTGTGTTAAGTCCTAGCACACTGATTCCTTTTTTTCCTATGATGCATATGATGCTCAAATTGGTTTAACTATTTCAGTTAAAGCACAATGTTGATTTTGAAAACATTTAAAGTCACACTTCCAAATGATGAAATCATTGTAAGATTCGGGAAGTGGTTTGAACTTTTAAGAACAATGTTTTCAAATGATTGAAAGTTGTCCTTCTTTCAACCATTTATGAGATTAAGATAAAGGATTGTACCTTTACGTGCGATCTTACATCTCATGAAGCAAAGCTTAAAGTCATAAACATATGAACTTGTAAGCATCTCTCAAAAATTCTGCAAAAGTCTTATGTCAAGTCAAAGTAAAATTTATTCACTTAAATTGAAAAGACAAAAAGCAGTAAAACTTTTTAAAAGTACGAGTTCTGATCAGAAATAATCAGAAGTCATCACCTTTTTACTCCCCCTGAAATTATGCATTTGAAACTTTATCATTGAAAAAGATATGCATTTAAAATTTCAGAAAAGTATGTACTCCCCCTTGATGATTGATTTCCTCATTGGAGTATCGGAGTACAATCTTCATGTTCAGCACGGAGTAAGGTCTTTTGATCTTTGAAGTGTGGGTCTTGAACTGTTGTATTCAAGAGCTATACTTCGTTGAAGTACGGGTTCTAAGCTGATTTACTTAGAAGACTCTTTGACATTTAAGTCCGGGTTTTGAACTGTTGTGTTCAAAAGCCTCTTCTCTTTTCTACTCCCCCTAAACAGTAGGTACCTGCAACACAGAATCATTCCTTTTCTTTGGTATCCATTTCCAATTGGATCCAACTGTGTTAGCAAATGATTTTGGCACCCAGTGAAATTTGGGTCCGCTTTGCTTTTTAGAATCAGATAAAGAATTTGAATGATAAGAGGGAACATGATATGATCTAAACCAAACATCAGAATCTTGACAAGAAGCATAATCATGTCTATCATAATTTGAAAACTTTCTAGCAGATAAAGATAACTGGAATAATTGCTGTTTTGAAAATTTCTTGCGAGAATCAACAAGTTTTGGTTTAGAAAAAGCAACATCCACAATTTTATCATCTTTACTAGTAGTAATCTTATTACAGTCAGCACTAGAACATGATATAGCAGTCTCGTCAAACTCCTGTTTCGGTTGCCATTTAGATTTAACTTCGAGCTTTTTCTTGCTCAGTTCTGAAATATTTGAAACTCGTGAGTTAGACTTTTGAGCAACAAACGAATGCTTCTTCTTAGAATTACCAGTAGTGTTCGGTTTCTGTGAATGCTGAGATATATTCTTACCTTTAGCATTCTTTGCTTTCACAGAGACTGACTTATCAACTTTCGTTGATTTTGCACTGTTCACAGGCATACTGGTTTTTCCCAAAGATTTCTTAATAAAAGATGAATGGTTAGGAAGTTTCGCATTAAAATCAAATTGTTCAAAACAACCATCTAAACCACCGTCAGAGTTAAGAAAATTAAACCCTTCGTTTGATGAACCAAACATGTCATCAGAAGTAGAAGCCTTTGTAAAAACAACATTTTTCATAACGATTGAAAAAACTTTTTGTTGAATCTCAATCAAAAGTCTTTCATCTGATAAAGAGTTCTCGAGTTCAGAAATTTTACTTTCTAAAACGAGAGAAGGGACATAAATTTTACCTATAACAGGTTTCGCCTCCATCTCTTTTACAGAATAGCTTTGAAAGTAGTCAGTTGAAAGAGATTTCTTTTCATTATTTAGATAGTCATAACTGTTATTCAACTTCGCATAATAAAATGGAAGGTGAACTTTAGATGATTTCTTCCGTTTTTCGATTTCATTGGCTTCATCCTCCTTTGATAGTTTAGTATTAAAAACTTGAAGTTTAGAGATTCGGTGAGAAACTAGCATAGAGGTATAATCATAAAGTGCAGGCACTTCAGTTATCCCCTTTTTTAAGGCAATGAGGTTTCACATAACCGATTCCCCAATTTTCTTTATTCTTTTTCGGTTTGTTAAGATGAATGGTTTACTCACTTTGACCTAATGAGTATAACTTCTTTTCCAAAGCATCTAGTTTTGCAATTAAAGTCTTGTTTTCTTTAGTACATAAAGAATGCATTTTCGTAAGCTCATATAAATCAAGCTCACTCTTTCTTAGTTTAGACTTAAGTTCAGAATTCTCTTTTAGAATTATAGTTTGTTCTTTTTCGTTGGTGTCAAAGTTTGTATGTAAAGCCTCAACTAATACTTTCTTCTCAGCAATTTCATTGCTAAGTTTCTGTATCAATTGGTTTTTATCAGTTATAACACCATTTTCTCGCTTAAGATTAGATTCTAACTCTTCTTGTTTTAAATTGGTTTTTATCAGTTATAACACCATTTTCTCGCTTAAGATTAGATTCTAACTCTTCTTGTTTTAAACTCATGGCATGCATTTTATTCATGAAATCTGAATTCGATAAATTACATACCTCCTCTTCTTCATTATCTGAATCAGCTTCAGCATCTGATTCTAGCTTGCCCATCAAGCACATATTGACGGCTTCATCTTTTTTTTCATCTTCTTCTTCCTCGTCTGAGTGATCGAGCCAGTATTCATCCTCAGCCATCAGTGCCTTGCCTGCCTCCTGTTGCTTTGCAAGAAACATCTTGTTCTTGTAGTAATCGGAGATTCTGACTTTTGATCTTCGGCAATCCTTGGCAAAGTGACCTGTTTTGCCACAGTTGTAGCACGTAGGTGGTTCTGACTGACTTGATCCTCCATCCTTGTACTTTCTTTCTTCTGGTTTCCTCTCCTCTATTCTCTTTCCTTCAGACTGATATCTTCTCTCTTCATATTTCTTCTCCTCTAATCTCTTCCCTTCAAACTTCTTCCCTTCATACCTACTACCTTCAACCCTTTCCTTATGAGCGTAGTTGTTGGGTCCAGAAGAATACCTCTGACTGTTTGATGTTGGCTTTTTGTAGAACTTTTTCTGAAAAGCATTTGTCAGCATTAGCATTGCTTGCTTCAGTTGTTCACTTTCATCTGAGTCAGAGATGGCATCGGCTTCAACTTCTTCTGATTCATACACAATCGTCTTGTTCTTCTTCTTTTTGACAACAAGAGCAACTGTGTCTTCAACTGTCTTCACTCCCTTTCTCTTCTCTTCTAGAATTTCATCCACCTCTTCTTCATTTTATTTGAGGGTTTCATACACCTCATGGAGTGGAATCTCATTCAGATCCTTGATCTGTTTCATCTGCCTGGTAAATCTTTTCCATTCCGGTTGTAGAATACTCAGGAATTTTATATTCAGCTCGATTTGAGATTTGTTGACCTTGTTCTTGCTCAGTTCGTTTAGCAAGGTCACGAATCTGTCATACGTTCCTTCTAGAGACTCTCCAGCTCTGCCTTTAAATTCTTCATAATTGTTCAGGCAATTTGAGATTTTAAGTTGATTCCCTACCTTCGAACCCAACATCATCTTCTCTAGTTGATCCCACATTTGTTTGTCGGAGGCCTTATAGCTGTCAATCTTTACGTAGATTTCGTTCGGAATCCCTTGTATAATGTATGACTTAGCCAATCTGTCTCCTTTTGTTCTTAACTTATTATCACCTGTTAGTTCCTCATAAGTAAGTGTAAGTCTTTCTTCTTCAGTTCCTTCTGTAGGTTCCCTATATTTTGTTTCCATAAGGCCTTCTTCTAAGGATTGTCTGATGAAATCACCCAACTCCTGTCTTTCGATGAAGTTCAGGAACCGATCCTTCCACTGTTCGTATTCTCCTCTAAAGAGAACTGGTGGCTTGGTGTCGGTTCCGATTGCAAGGGCTTCTCTGGATGTCATTTTGAATAAAGTTCTAAGTCTGGAAAAACTTTGCGTTTTGAGAAGGTTTGCGCGAGAGGTTGATTGCGCAAAGTGAGGTTCGACCGGTAAGACGTAAGAACCGGTAAAATTTTCGACCGGTAAAATGTTGCGACCGGTAGAAAAAATAGTATTCCAATTAAATGCCACGTGAACTTTCTTTGATTTCGAAAATTAATTTCCAAAATATATTCTTTGATTTCCAAAATTAATGCATGGAAAGAGTGTGAGTGAAATGAGTGGGTTTTTGCATGGAAAGTGGGTTCTTTGATTTCCACGTGAAATGAGTGTGAGTGGACCGAAATCTATTGTAGGTGTAAGTGGAATTAGGATTTTTGCATGGAAGGAAAAAAAAAGATAGACACGTGGAGGTGAAAATTGATGGTGGACCGAAATGTTTGATTAAATGTGAGTGTGAGTGGCTTTGACCGGTATTGTTCTAAGACCGGGAGTGAATTTGTGAGAGTTTGACCGATATCATTGAGTTATTGGACCGAGAGAAAGAAGTGTTTGACCGGGAAATGAGGGGTTTGACCGGAAGTATGTAATGACCGGAAGAGTGGTTTTGATGGTTTGACCGGGATTGGTTTGACCGATAGAGTGGGTTTTGATTGTTTGACCGGGATTTGGTTTGTGTGAGATTCGATCGGTATCAATGAGGAGTTCGACCGATAGAGTAGTAAGACCGGTATAAGAGATAGGACCGATAGATTTCGATTTCTTCGACCGATAAAAAGATGACTTGACCGGTATTAACTTTCAATTTTCGACCGGTAAGTGCAAGAGGTCGGTCGAATGCTTAAGACCGATAGAGTGTTTAAACTAAGGTTCAACCGGTATTCTAATTATGGGAGTTCGGCCGATAAAAAGTATTATCGGTCAATTGGCTTAGACCGATATATTACAAAGGACCGGTACGCTGTCTTCTTCGATTAATCGACCTGTTTCTCTAAAATTAACCCAACTAGAGGTCGAATTAAAGCACCAAATTTTGACAGTATCTTCCCCTTATCAATAACAACAATACACAACCTTTTGATTTCGAAAATAACTGCAAAATCAAGTTTTTGATGATTGATCAGTGTTCTTCAAAAATGAAGAACACAAAGAGTTGAAAATTTTGATTTTGAATCTGGATCAGCTCTGATACCAATTGTGGGTCCGTGATCGTTACCAGATAATCAAATAACAAACAAATAGAAGATAAACCAACCTGTTTCGATTACAAACGATGATTACACGGTTGATTTCTTTGAGTTCTCTCTTTGTTTTCTCTCTGTTTTACACTTTCTAGTATGTGTATCTGTGTTTTCTGTGTTTGATCTGAACTATTGATAATACAGAGAGAGAGAGAGAGAGAGATTATAATATCTAGATATGTTTTTAATATCTAGATATTATATTAAAACTAATATAATAATAAAACTAATATTATAACTAAAACATAATATATAAATAATAAATATCTAGATATTATAACTTTGACTATTATTACAATTTGACCCCTAGACTATGGTTGAGAGTAAATTTCAACATTAACTTCAGATTGCGATCTTCGTATTGGATGATCTTGAATCCAATGAGACCGTGTCTTAACATACATACTCCCAGAATTTATTTACGTGACGCAAAAATGTCGTAAGATAAAGCGACCATTTTCAACAAAAATTTTAACGAGACACGACGCCCAACAAGTTCGTAAATTTATGCGCAATAAAAAATTAAAACCCACGCATCTCAAAATACAATCACGAACCCAAAAAGGTTGTGAAACCACACCCCGAAAAATCAAACACGACACATGCAGACTAAAATTTTTTCCAGAAAATTCCGACTCAAGAACAGTGGGACAACTCTTCCTTTAAAACCCGGACATACGTGGAGGAGATCCAATGTCAAGGCTAAAAATTCCACAGTTACTTGCCCACTATCCCAATTGACATTAAAACACGGATCTTATAATATCCGAAAATGAGGTTAAATTGAAACGGGGATGAAAAGATTTTTGATGACAGATGGTAACTACTTTTTATGCATGTTTAAACTCACGGTCTAAAATTCGGCGTGTGGCAAATACCTTTCAAATATTCCATAACATAACTCACTTTATGATGCATGAAATATGAGAAATAACCGATGCAATTTATTTTTAGAATTGAGTTTCGTGCATAAAATTGGTCGGCACTGGCATCCCGAAATCACGCTCCTCAGTTTTATGCTATTGTCATCCGAATGCTCGACATCTTAAAGCAATACTCGAATATTTCATCGGTTCACCCTATAAATTCTCCTCGAATAACATCAATTCCATTAGCTTAAGGTTCTACTCCAACCAATTTTCCTGACCCACAATGGTCAACTTCCAGCATTCGTCGTGTCTTAACTATCACTCCAAGGTGACATTGCTATAAACATCAACCCTTCCTTAGATTACTCGCTTAGAAACTCTCACTACCCCCAACGGTAATCACACCAAGGTAGTTCAAGTATACATATGTAGCATGTAGGTTCACCATAACACTGGTCATGCGCCATTATGAACGTACCGCACATGCTCATCCTTGCGACCCTCGACAAGTTTCCCATTTCTAGCGACTCGGTCAACTCTAGAATATCTTACCTTAAGGTACCTAATGTGCAACTTTGCTTGTAATCACTCATAAAGACGCTAGTTTGAGTCTAGGCATCCTATGATCAATACATGATTCTCTCAAATTTAAGCTCTGATACCAACTTGTAACACCCTCAAATCTGGAAATAGCAACAAATTTAAATTTTCTAAATACCTCGACATTTCATTCATCTACAAACATAATTTAAGATCTAACCTCGATGCACACATTCTATTCCATACATACAGACTATAATAAAGACGGGTGTTACTAAAACCCGATACCGTCACTATCTCCAAACTGCGGAAGACTTCACCAACTACTTACATTTACACAAAGCTAAGGTTCAACTCTTCATAGCTGCTAGAACCAAACCCCCAACTGGTACCTGATGCACATGCCGACAAACAAAAATGTTAGGCTTAACGCCTAGTGAGTTCAAGAGTTTTACATGAGAAAATATAGCATTAAAAGAATGGATCTCGCTTGGAATCATGACCGTTCAATCGATGTATTTTAAAACGTATAAAATAACTTAGATCCAATGTTATGCACTTTCAAAGATGGACACTTCATTTCAAACATGATGTATAACTTGAAATAACTTAAACTAACTCGAAACATGAATATGAAATGACTCCCATTTAAGATATGCGGATAAAACGTTATGTCCCAAAAACACAACTTCTAGCAATAAATGGTGCGATTGAGGAGTAGATGAACCCTATGTTCGATTTCTATGAAAGGAAGAAGTTGGGAGGGAATGAAAAAAGGAAATATTGAGTTAGAATGAGAAATGAGGCTGAAAATCAGATTTTAACTCGGTCAGACCCCGCACGCGATAGTGACAATGTCACTATCGCGTGGCACAATCGCGCGGAATGTACTGCGGCTAAGACCCTCCCCGCGATAGTGCCCTGGCGATAGTGACACTGTCACTATCGCGTGGCACAATCGCGCCAAGTGTACCGAAGTCCAAAAAGTCCAAAAACTCGTGATTCTCGCATGAGTTGATTTAAGGCTCGAAAGAACAACATAATTCACCTTAAAAGATAGACGGAAGGTGAAGAGATGGCTGGAGATGATCGGGAACTTACTAAGCGAAAATCCGGGTATTACATAGTTGCTCTAAAATGTCACAATATCACAACAAATTCAAATACAATTTGAACATTGAATTCCTATTAATACAAAAAAAAACACTTAATAAAACTAGTAAACAAGGAACAGTCTTCCCTTCTCTTAAACCAACAAAATGGAAAATAAAACTAAAAAATAAATTAAAATTTAATTCTTAGCTTTAAAATTAGTATCATAATGTATTGTACGAATATACGTCTAAACAATTCTAAATACATATTGTTCATTTGTTATTTAATAATCCGTATATTCTAAAATAAATGTCCATAATAAAACACACACAGTTTTAGAAATACAAAAAAAAAAAATTAACAAAATAATTTATCCATTATTCTAAAAAAAGATATTTTATCTATCTCATAATTAAGATAAAATAGAAAAATAGATATTTATTTTAGAAAATGACCACTTGTTTGACACAAACTAAATTTACAACGTAAAATCTTTTTTTAAAAAAACAATTTATTAGGTATTTATTTATTGCGTTGAGTGATTGTGATGATAAAACTAAATCAAAAAGCAACAACTTTCCCTTTTCTTTAATCATTTTATACAAACACATATGAAATCCACATTGCTGGCTACAATCACATGTTTGTTGCTATTATCCAATTATTAATTCTATCCAAAATTCACCATAAATATCCCATCACAGTCACCAAAGTCCTTCCAAATCAAGTCATGAAACCACAGACCAACAGAGAGTCGGTGGCAGCCGCACTTCTGCCCAGATCACATCCACCGGAAAATGAAACCTCCGGAATTTCTTCCATATCCGGCGCCGTATTCAACGTCTCAACCTGCATGATTGGTGCCGGAATCATGTCGGTTCCGGCCACCCTCAAGGTCCTGGGCCTAATTCCGGGGTTCTTTGTGATCCTGATGATGGCGTTCTTGGTGGAGGTGACGGTGGAGTTCTTGTTGAGGTACACCAATTATTCCGGTGAGGCCAACACCTACGCCGGCGTCATGGCGGAATCGTTCGGGAAGTTTGGTTCCGTTTCACTTCAGATCTGTGTTATGATCTCAAACCTTGGGGCGCTCATTATCTACTTGATTATCATCGGTATGTGTGAAAATTACTCTATATATATTGTTTTCATTTATTTTCAGCCGTTAGATCTATAAAATCAATGATATACAGTAATTTGCAAATTTTGTAGCGACGTAACAATTTACAAATTATTCCCCTGTATATATATATACTATATATATATATAAGGTCAAGAAAATCTTATATAAACGGAAAATTTTGAAACATACCGGTAATCCTTCATGATGTTATGTGCTTGTGGATACAAGTAATTTGTAACATTCATATGTGCATATGCACAAGTGTATAATGTATACGTGAATAAAAACCAAAAAACAATTTAATTTACTTTTAAGCACAAATGTATACCGTCCAGATCAAAGATTATAAGATGTTCCTCAGTTTTCCATTTTTTTAAGATTTTTCTCCATATATGTATTATTTTAAAATTTATTTATAAAAGACAAAGATGTAAAATTGACGGGTAACATTGTATAAAATCTTGTATTTGTTTTTAAATTGAATAGAGAAAAAAATTGTGGTGTTAGATTGTTTATTTTGGCCCATAATTTATGAACTACTACAAAAGAATCGAATTAAACCATAAGATAGCTTAGCTTAGCGTTTTAATAAACTTTATTTATGGCCTCTTGTTGCTTTATTTTAATTATTATGCGTTTGTTTATTATTAATTAATTTTAATTTATAATTAACTAATCTGGCGATGCAGGAGATGTTTTATCGGGGAACCAATCCGAGGGAGTAGTACATATGGGCATTTTGCAAGAATGTTTTGGATTTCAGTGGTGGAATTCGCGACCATATTCGCTTTTATTCGTTGTCATCTTCGTTATGCTTCCTCTTCTTTTGCTCCCTCGAGTAGGCAAGTACAAATACCCACATATTTTTCACATCAACTTTGTTTCATGATTAATAATAATTATTAATTATTGTTTGACGTACAGAATCATTAGGCCATGCTTCGGCAGTATCGATTCTCCTAGCGGTTGTTTTCGTTGTTATTAGCTCCGGGATGGCCGTTTACGCCATGATCCAAGGCAAAACTCCAGAGCTTAGACTCGTTCCGGATTTTACCGACGGATTACCGTCCGTCTTTAATCTTTTCACGACCATCCCGGTCTTGGCCACTGCCTTTGCCTGCCATGTTACTAGTAAGAATTCACTAGCCTTCTTTTTTTAGTCTGTCTCACTTGTATTATTATTTATACGTATCTAAAATTATATATATGGACCTACGTGTTCAAATGAGAACCTCGCAACCAAGTATTTATAATTAATATTTATCACAAAAATTATTTACAATGAAAATGCATGATGTTCATAAGTATTTAGGCTAATTTATAATATATGAAATAGTTTTTTTTTTTTTTGAAAGAAAATATATGAAATAGTTGATTCACATGTTCTTAAAGTATTTATGGTTCTCATTTGAACTTTCTCATATATATATATACACACACAAACAAAAATTGTACATCTTATACAAGGGCGTCATAGTCAATTATTATACGACCTAACAAGTTCTATCAACAAAGTTAGGCAGCCTAATTATATGCCACAAGAAGTAAATATTCTATTTAATATTTTATATGATAATTATGAAAAATGTCATCTATAACAAGTGTATAAAAATGCTAATACTACAGTTTTCAAGAAGGTGTAATGTGAAAAGGTTAATATGATAGTTTACTTTTGGAGTCCTATTGCTTTGCTCAAATTTGTTGAAAGAACTTGTTAAATCGTCTAATTTCGTTTTAAAAACTTATTGTTAATGCGATTGTTAACGATTTTTTTCCCAATCTCCATAAATAGTTCATCCAGTACGAGCAGAACTGGGAAAACAATCAGACATGAGCACAGCGGTCCAGATTTCTTTAGTCCTAAGTGTCGTAATCTACCTTGCGGTTGGGTTCGTGGGCTACCTTCTTTTTGGTGATTCAATCATGGCCGACATGCTAGTGAACTTCGACCAGACCTCTAATTTGCCTGGTGGCTTGATGATCAACGCGATTGTTAGATTAAGCTATGCGTTACATCTTATGCTTGTTTTTCCCGTGATTTTCTACACTTTACGGGCTAACATGGACGAAATGATTTTCCCACGAAAATCCCTTCTAGCCAACGACACTACAAGATTCGTGTCCCTCACATGTGTTTTACTTGCGTTCATTTATGTTGTGGCAATTGCTCTCCCGAACATCTGGTACTTCTTTCAGTTCATGGGATCGACAACGGTTGCTTGCATCGCCTTCGTTTTCCCGGGTGCTATTGTTTTAAGGTATGATATATGCACAAAGATAATACTAACATATATGTTGTTGGAGTTCCACATCTACTAGATGCAAATAATCAAACCTGTATATAGCGTTCTTTGAGGGCACGTTTGGTACACGGACAGACATGATGAGATTAGAAAGACAAGAGTGAGATAGGCGGGTGGAATTAATAACCGTGAAAGGTTTTAGAGTGTCAGTTTGACATAGGTATTTATTAATTTACCAATTTTTGTCTCATCTTCCTAAATTTGTCCCGCCTATTTGGTGGGACAGGGAAAAAAATCATTTTTTTTCCCACTCAGGTCCTGTCATATCTCAATCATGTCGCGCGAAACGTGTAATAACAAGTTCTTGTATCGCCATGCCCTGTCTCGGCCCACGTACCAAATACACACACACACACAGACTTTACACCGTTTTTTGAACTATAGAGATGATCAATCCTATATATATCTAACAAGGTGTATATGTTTTTGATAGGGACGTTCACGGGATTTGTACGAGAAAGGATCGAATAATGGCTATAATGGTGGTAATGTTGGCCGTGGTGACTAGCGTTATTGCCATTTCCACCAATTTGTATAGTTTGTTCGGAAATACGTTATCACAAAACTAGAAAAATTAGAAGATTTGAAATCATAATTTTTAAGGTCTTTGGTACGAGGAACCAAAACAAATACTAGTTGCTACAAAACATGATGAATATATAACATTTTCGTGCAAGCTTCATGGGTGTCTTTCGCAACAAATATTGAATTTTATTGATCGCTATATATATAAAATATAGACGTTTTACGATCTACAGATGTCATATTCATACATGTCAGGGACTTACAATTAAGACGAAGTTGCAAAACTCTTCTAAATTCTATTTTGAATATTTAATTACAAACTCTTTATATAATCCTAGTTAATATATATGTTTTGAAGAAATTAATATATATGTTTTTCTCTTTCTTCAATTATGAATGTTAAGATTTTCGTTATATTATTGAGTAAGTAATAAATAGAAAAATATATGTGTTTGTGTGTGTGTGTGGGGGGGAGGGGATACAAATATATCGTCTTATGTTACGTCTTGGAAAATGTTGTGTCCTCGACGTGCATGGCATGTAAGACTTAAGACTTGAGTTCATTGTCACGCCAAGCCTCACGCCATTTTGAACTTTGTGTTTACATAAATTCACGATTAAGATCCTTGGGAAAAAAATTAACAAAGGACATCCCTATGATTTCATTTTTATAATTAATTTGGTCTATTCTAATAAAAAAATGCCGTCAATTAGAGCGTCGTTAGTGAGGGGTATTTTTGTTCATTAACGTTACCCCTCACTCGGCTTTCATTCTTATAATGGATTTGGTCTCTCGCTTTAATCAATGCAATTTTGTCCCACAAACATATACATTCTAAATATAATAGGCAAAATTATTAAATAAACCAACATCAATTAGATATTCAGGCAAACCAAATTAATCTATCAATATATTGAAATATAGGATTGTTGAAGCAATAATACAATAAAAAGAAAACAAACATAGAAAGAAAGATTTCATGGAAGCAGGGTTTTTGAAACTTATATTTTGCCATGAATTATTTTACTTATGCAGAAACTTTACTTTCTTAAAATCATTTAACTCAAATCTATACTATATTATAAAGATGGCATAAAAAACTCTTAAAAACAAGTCTTAAAGTTTAATGTACCGCTATTTAATGTTAATTACTTAAAAAACAGCCATAAAAGTTGTATGTACTACATTTAATGTTATTCATTAATTTTCAATCATTATCTCTAACCATTTTAACTCCCCTAAAATCATTTCCCACTTTAACTCCCCTAAAATAACTCTCAACATATTATAGATATAAAAAATCTAAAATATAATTAAAAAATCTTACAGAATATTTTATAAAAAAAATTATATTATTAAACCAAAATAAATTACATTATATTATTAAGTCTAAATTAAACAAATTTATATAAAAAAAATCATTATCACTCTCTCACAACCATCCAAAATCGTAATGTAAATCGACAAAAAACAGAAAATAAAATGAAACATTAAAATCGTGATGTATCTAGCTGCATTGCGCTAGTACACTTCTAGTAAAATATAATTTTGATAAATGTTGTGTTTAATTAGTTGAAACTTAAAAGTTTTAAAACTAAATCCCGGACAATATATTAGATAATAAGATATAAAAGTTAAGTTTAACTAATTACTGAAACTATATAATATACACAAAAAAGTTGTTATCGTTAAATAAGATATAAAAATATAAATGTAACTAATTTACTTAAAATAAATTTATATACACCCAAAATAATTATAGTTATATGATAAATTAATAAATATATGTCAAATATTTAGAAATTGATATGGGACTGTTTGATTATTTTACACATTATATTCCTAAGATATATATTTGTCACACCGAGTTATTATTGAGTAAACGCATGGACCAAATCCGTTATAAAAATGAAAGTACATGGAAGGAACAAATATATTCTAAAAATGAAGGTAGATGGAGGTACCAAATTCGTGATAAAAATGAAATTAGAGGTAAGGGAAAGGTTAATGGACAAAATTATCCCTCATTAACGGCGTTATTAAGAGGGACCATATTCGTTATAAATAAAAACATAGAAATGCCCTTCGTCAAAAAAATCTTTCCAATTAAGGACTTTACTCGTTAATTTATGTAAACTATAAGGACAAAATTTTCATTTAACTCTTCAAGCGGTGTAACCTTTTTTTCAAAGATATAAAAATGATTTTAGATATAACTAGTTGTGTACTCATGTAATATAGTAGAATGTAAATTTTTTAATTGTAAAATGAGAAGTGAAAATTATTGTAATTTGTTATTAAAAAATTTTGAATTTTATAAAATACTTTGCCATATTATCATGGTTCAACGCTTATCCCATATTTGATAATGTTTATCAGTTGATTTTATAGAGTTCAAACGTAACGTTTAAATAAATTAGTATTTATTTATATGATAATAAATCGTAAGCTAAAATTTTAAATGATTATGTATAACTAAATTGTTTTTTAGAAATTTTACTAAGGGGCCTTTTACTAAATGCTTACTCCGGTAAGTGCTTAGTGGGTCATTTACCTTCCAGGATAACATCGCAAGTGCCGAGAATCTTACCCAGTAAGAGCGATATAAGGATGGAGGTGACGACTCTTACCTGGTAAGCGTTTATCGGGTATATTGTTGCATGCGATAGCTTTTTGATGGACTACAATTTTACCCAGTAAAGTAAGTTAGAGTGTCGATTTTTACCGATAAGCACTTACCTGGTAAGCGTTTGGGTAAACGACCCCTAAATACCTAATTAACAAACACTCAAATTACATGCAATTATAAAACTATACCGTATAAAAGACGTGGACTATAACAATAACAATTTATGTCAACTGTAATTTGTTAGAACATGTTCTTGTACATATGCAATTGATTCTCCACTTCATAAATCTTTAAAATTAGGGTCTCTATGATTTGATAGTATGTTTTTTAAGGATTTGAATTTTACTGTGATTTGTAGGATTTGGATTGAAATTGAATTCGATTTTTTATAAATAATTTATAGAAATATATTATAAAATTATAAAATAATTAAATTACCTTTTAATTAATTAATTATTACAGAACAAATATTTTTAACATATTTAAAATGTTATTACAAACAAATTTATGAAATACGTGAAATACCAATTACCCTATGATATTTCTAAGAGCATCTACAATCATGAAACTTATCAAAAGTCCATAGTTTTGCCACATCAGCTTTCTCTCTCTGCCACATCAATTTTCTCTTTGCTACACATTTCATAAACCTTTCACTCTCAATCGTGAACCGGTTCATAGTGTATATAATAATAATATAATAATAATAATAATAATTTACAATTTGTATTTTTTTTTCATTGTTTTTTCCACTTCAAATATTTGCATTTGGCTCTTTGCTATGATTTTTTCATCGGTTTCATTGTTTTTGTTTCCAGATGATTATCCGACGCTAATTACATTGAAGATATATTATGGTGGTGTTTTCACGACTTGTCCCAGTAGGGAGTACATTAATGGTAAATATCGGTTTGTTGATTTGGTTGACACCGAGGATTTTTCGATACAGGAGTTGAAAGCTATGATGAGAGAAATAGGTATGAAAGATGATGAATCTACCGTTTGTCATTTTAAAGTTCCATGCAAAGACTTAGATTTTGGCCTACAAGCTTTGGGCAATAATCTTGATATATTGAATCTTCTAAAATATGCTCCCGTGTGCAAAATAATAGAGGTTTATACCGAAGTGATTGAGGAATTACCTATTGAAATTAGTCCAAAGCTAAATAGGGGGATGTTTCTTGAATGGGTTGATAAGAATAAAGAGGTTGGGGGTTTTGATCAATTTGATGACTTTAATCTATTTGATGAAACAATGGGACATCAAGAGAGTGATTTAAATGAAGAGAGTGATAGTGGTGAGTTTATACTTGATGATCAAAATGTATTGGATGATGGTGTAGTTAACAATGAGGTAAATGAAGAAGATAATGATCATGATGATGCATTATTGGAGTTGGAAGATTTTGAAAGCAACACCGATGAATCTGATTTGAAGATCAAAAGATTTAATTATTTGAAGAAGCTAAGAAAGGAAAAGGGATCTAACACGGGACTTGAAAAACATGTCAACTTTTATGTCGGCCAGGTTTTTGGTAGCAAAGAAGGAATAAAAATGATGATCGACCAACATAACATTGAAACTAGGAGGAAAATTGTGGTGGTGAAGAATGATCTTCGTAGGATAAGGGTTGTATGTAGAGGAAATATTCCAGAACTAAAAGAAGAAGTAAGTGAGTTAAGCAAGGGTAAAGAGGTGAAGGCAAGTTGCCCATGGGTTTTACACATATCCCCAGGTAAACATGATGATACGTGGATAGTTAAAATGTACGTAGAAACCCACAAATGTCTTCATTCAAGAGAAATTACCGCATGTACAACAACTTTCTTATCCCAACGGATTTTAGACACACTAATTGCAAACCCAGATATTCCTGTGAAGGCTTTGCAAATCAACTTGGAACAGAAGTATTCAATTAAAGTTTCAAAGATGAAGTCTTTTAGAGCAAAGCAATTGGCACTCAAGAAGCTTACGGGAGACTATATAGAGCAGTATAGTGTGTTGAGGGAATACATATTAGAGCTACAAAGAACAAACCCAAACACCACAGTAAAGTTGGATGTGGAAATTGATCTTAACCCGAACAATGAAACAAGAAAGTTTAGAAGGATTTATGTTTGTTTAGGAGCATTAAAGAAGGGTTTTATGGAAGGTGGTAGAGATTTGTTGGGCCTAGATGGAAGTTTCATTAAAGGACCTTTCCTAGGTCAAGTCCTAACTGCAGTTGGCATTGATAGTAACCATGGTATATATCCGTTGGCGTATGCAATTGTAGAGACCGAAATAACAATCTCATGAACTTGGTTTTTGGAATGTATTGGAGATGATTTGGACATGTCTCCTAGTTCCAATTTCTCATCAGCGACAGGCAAGAGGTATGTTTACTATGCTTTGAGATATGAGTTACTTTGCTTTCATGTTTTAATATTAGATCTGACTTAGTATCCTCTAATATAAAGCATAATTCCAGTTATGGCAAAAGTATTTTCTTGTGCTGAGCACATGTATTGTTTAAGACATATACACGAAAATATGAAACATGCATGGAAGGGGAGGGTATACAAGGAGCATCTTTGGAAATGTGCAACATCATCGACACAACCAGAGTTTCAACAAGCCATGAATAATTTGAGAGATTTCAATGTGTCTACATATGAGTGGTTGAACAAAATACCTCCACATCATTGGTCACAGTCACACTTTACAGGTAATGCTTTATCACATACTACTTTATCCCATTTCTACAACTGTCAATGATACTTATTTACTTTATCCCATTTCAGGAAGATGCCACAGTGATGTCATGTTGAACAATATGTGTGAAGTGTTTAATAGGCAATTAGTTGATGGGAGAGACAAACCAATTATCACAACTTTAGAGTACATAAGAGAGTACC
This sequence comes from Arctium minus, assembly GCA_954870635.1. Taxonomy (NCBI): domain Eukaryota; kingdom Viridiplantae; phylum Streptophyta; class Magnoliopsida; order Asterales; family Asteraceae; genus Arctium; species Arctium minus. The sequence goes on from OX941081.1 coordinate 154,248,918, forward strand.
TTATGAAAAGAATTATGATTGTACAAAATATGATTCAAAAGGCTGATGGTCCTCTTACACCGGTGGCTACTAAGATGTTGGATGCTATCAAGACAGAAGCTACCAAGTACAATGCTATTTGGAATGGTGGGGATCAATACCAAGTTAATGGTCCATGGATGGACCAATGCATAGTTGATATGGAGAATAGAGTTTGTTCGTGTAGAAGGTGAGAGTTGACTGGAATGCCTTGTAAGCATGCAATTGCAACTTTTTGGAACATGGCAATAAATGGGATAAATGTGGACTTACCAGAGAAGTGGGTTGACCGAACATATTGGCTAGAGACTTGGAAGGCTATATATGCTTTCAAGATTTTTCCAACAAATGGAAGAAGATTGTGGCCCAAGTCTGTTTGTACAATGACATTGACCCCACCTACACACCATACTCAAGTAGGTAGGCCCAAGAAAAGAAGAAGGAAGGCATTAGACGAGTTGGCTGAAAAGGCTGTGAAAGAAACAAAGACACACCTCAGGAGGGTTGGAAAGACTGTTACGTGTGCCAAGTGTAATAAACAGGGGAATAATTCAAGAATATGCAAGGGACAGACAATTGGGAGTCAGGTGTAGGGGTTTTAATAGGTGAATTTTGCTCTTTTGGTTTCTAACTATGTAACTTGTTGGGTTTAAATCTATTTTATGGCTTTTGAACTTTAATGGTTGGTTGTATTTCATTATTGGACACACCTTGTTGATCATCGATGTTCTGACAGGTTTTGCTCTTTTTAATGGATGGTTTTGCTCTTTTTAATTGATGGTTTTGCTCTTCTTAATGATGGTTCTGGTATGGTCATATGTAAAACAACAATGATCAAGTATGTGTAAACCAATATGGTGGTGTTTTCATAGAGGCTTTTCAACTTTAATGGGTGGTTGTATTTCATTATTTGACACACCCTTATTGATCATCAATGTTTTAACCAATGTTTAAAAACTAGGTCGACTCGGCCGGTTCAACCGGGAACCGGTGAAGAGACCGGGTCAATTGCGACCGGTTTTTTGGAAATTTACGGCCCGGAGTGAACCGGCCGGTTTTTTGATAAAACCGGTTGAACCGGTCTTAAAGAACCGATAAAAAATTGGGTTAACCAGGTTTAAAAAAAACATGAAGTTGAGAGTCAATTTCAATTACTAAGTGATCGTGAGCTTGATGCATTTAACACTCCAATGTCTCAAGATCCATGATTTGGTTTGATCGTTATGTTTCGTTTTGATGTATTTGGATTGATGAAAAACTTATGCTTATGTGTGTTTTTAATGTTTTTGGATTGATGTAAAACTTGTTGTTATGTGTTTTTTTAATGTTTTTTTATTTATGTAAAACTTGTTGTTATGTGTATTTTTAATGTTTTAACTGGTGGACATCAAATTCTTGGTTTTATATATATGTATGTATGCAAGAAAATGAAAAATACATAGAAATTCTTGAAACCGGGTTGACCCGGTGGTTGAACCGTGAACCGGTCACCACACCGGGTCAACCAAAAACCTGGTTTTTAAAACATTGGTTTTAACAGGTTTTGCTCTTTTTAATGGGGATAATTTTTCTCTTCTTAATTGATGGTTTTGCTCTTCTTAATGATGGTTCTGATATGGTCATATGTAAAACAACAATGATCAAGTATGTGTAAACTAATATGGTGGTGTTAAAAAATTCATAGATTTGCATCAACAAATTGTTTATAAACAGAATTGTATACATTGGCATCGACATGTTTGTATAACAGGTTTGCATCAACAAATTGTTTATAAACAGATTTGTAGACATGAGGATCAACAGGTTTGTATCAGTGATCAGAGTCTGTGTACACCAATGTGGTTTTGTTCAACAATTCACAGATTTGCATCAACAAGATGTTTAGAAAAAGATTGTTATATATTGGCATCAATAGGTTTGTATAACTGATTCATATACACTGGGATCAACATGTTTTTGAACAAATTGAGAAACAATAAAAGAACAAACTGAGAAACAATAAAACACTGGGATCAACAAACTATGTATAAACAAACTGAGAATTTCCATTAAAGAAATATATAACAACATTGCATAATTCCCAACGATTGTCATTAAACAAAAATAACCTATTAAACCATTTTTGGTCAACTAAGAAACAATAAAAGACCAAGTTCATTCTTTCTTCATTGCTTTGATTGGATGCTTCAAGTTTAAATTTTGACCCAATAGTGATATCAAACAGATGAGAATGCTTGAAACTGCAAGTTCTTGCTTGGAACAAGTGACAATCCACAGATGACTTCAACTTCTTGAATGAAACTGTTGGTTGAGCATTTGTGTAGATAATAGCATTGTTGCATCTAAGAAGTATTCCATGCAAATGGTGCTCCAAAATGATATTTCCTGTGTTAAAAGAATTTACAGCCAAGGACAAAACAAATGCAATTGTTATTGATTTCAAAATATGAAGAATAATTGAATAGGAAATCAAGTAGAACTGAAAAGTGATATAGTAATGGATGCAAAACTTTGTTTTCCCTGACAGTCTAATTAGTAATTAGCAATTTATTAACATGTTCATAACAGCTTGACATATGTACTTACACTAAATGTATAGTTGTGAAACAAAAATATCCTTATATTGATGAACAGTTACTTATGTAGATAGCTAATTAGTGCAACTCAAAAGGAGATTAACCAAAAAGCTTGGAGGAAATGCAATATACAGTTGTCTATTAGCTATATACTTATGCACATCGCTAATCTGTGCAATTCAACAATTACTTATGTCCCTACAAATGTTTATGCCAAACCAAGCTTCAAATGCAATATACACTTGTCTATTAGCTATATACTTATGTACATAACTAATCTGTGCAATTCAACAGTACTTATGTCCTTACAAATGTTTATGCCAAATCAAAACACAAAGGTTTGTACAACTGTAAAACTATCATCATCGAAATCAAAATTGGAAAAAGCATGGGCTTCCCCTTCGTGTCAAACTAAATTAACAGAGGGGAGAGTACTTACACTAAATGTATAGTTGTGAAACAATCATATCCTTATCTTGATCAACAGTTACTTATGTAGATAACTAATATGTACAATTCAAAAGGAGAGTAACCAAAAAGCTTGGAGGAAATGCAATATCAGTTGTCTATTAGCTATATACTTATATATATAGCTAATATGTGCAATTCAACAGTTACTTACGTCCCTACAAATGTTTATGCCAAACCAAGCTTCAAATCCTTAACTATTAACCCAAAATGATATGAGGAAAATACCAATCATAAAAAGGATTCCAATGTGAGAAAAAAACCAATATAAAAAGATCAAAACATAAATATCTGTACAAGTGTACAATTGTAAAACTATCATCAACCAAATCAAAACTGGAAAAAACATTGACTTATCATCACCGAAATCAACATCTGAAAAAGCATGGACTTCCTCTTCCTGTCGAACTAAATTAACAGAGGGGAGAAATTGACTTCGAAAGTGAAATCCAAATCCAAATTGGCCAAGAAATCAAACTGTAAAGCTCCTGAATTCGAAATCAGAAATCGAAGTTTACCTCTTATTGAAATCGAAATCCAAATCCAAATCCAAATCCAAATCGGCCCATAAATCAAACTCGAAATCTGCACCTGAATTCGAAATCAGAAATCAAACTTTACATGCTTATTGAAATCGAAATCCAAATCCAAATCGTGTAACACCTCGATTTCGAGAGGCACCATTTCAAGTTAATACCGAAACCGATATAAAAGGAAAAAAATAAGATAAATGATTTTGGACTTGAATCCTAGATTTTATAGTCTAGATGGATGAAAGATTCAATTACGAGTCCAACGGTTCTTTCCCGAGCTAAATCGGAGCTATAATGAAGAAGTTATGACCAAAACAGTGTTGGGGCGAAATCTGGGGCAGATGGACCCGCGCGGAGCCGCTGGGCGCACAAAAAGGCGAAAAATCGGCCCCAAACTCCATTTTCACCCTAAAACTTCATTTCCTCATAACTTTCTCCTCACAACTCCGATTTTGGTGATTCAAGTTGCCACATTTTCGTTTTTGAGAGCTTTTCAAGGATATATCAAGAGATTGGAAGTCTATTGGAGTATACAAGAGTATTTTGTGATGGTAAGCCCCTCATCCCTCCATCTTCATCTTCTTGATCAAGTTTTCTAGGGTTTCATCCACCATTGTTCTTCCTTTCGTAGATTTGAGGTTTGTAACCATTATTGGTGAACTAGAGGTGTTTTGGTTGGTGGATTCAAGCTTGGGTTAAGGTAATCTTCTACCCTCTTCATCTTTGGAAACTAGGGTTTTGGGTATAGATGAGATCTTCATGTAAAGTGTTGGGGAACGATTCTATGCGGTTGAATATCTATGTTTATGGTTGGAATCTTATGGATCTAGGTTTTGGAAGTTTTGCTTGAAGATTCAAGTTTCTTCAAAGGAGCTCAAAGCGGAGTAAAATCTAGATTTAGCCTAAATCTAGCAAGGTGAGTTCAAGTTGATTTGTGAAAACGTTGTACATGCTAAAATGTTTATTTTAAAAGTGTTTATGTGTTATACATGAAATTATCAAATGTTGGGTTATTTGCTAATCTTTGATTATTGGAAGGATTTAACTTTATAACTTTGTATAATACCCACATTTGGGATGTTTGGGCATTTTGATAAAGGTGTTACAAATGAATGTGTTTTGAGGTCTTATTTCATAAATAGATTTTTGGTCACAGAAATACACTTTTAAATGTTTGTCGAGTCTCATGCATCATTCATGAAATGGAGTGTTTTATAAAGTATTACTTGCACTTTTAGGTGAGGCATTTGAAAGAGCGTGTATAGTTTCATTTCATGATTTTCACTCTCATCAGCAGTTAAATTTGGAAAATTCATATTATGTGTTATGAGGCATTTGGAAAATATGGGAGTATAAGTTCACTTGGAAAATGGGTACCTCAACTAATGTGAGTTTTGAACTAATCTTACTTTTAGTCGTTGTGTTTGCATAACCGTTGGTTGAGTGCGTTTTATCGTATTTTTACTTCATTTATCAATGGGTCAATGGGTGCTAAGCCTGCGGCTTGGTATTTTTATTTGATTTGGAGTCTTTAGACAATTGTCCAGTTTTGGTAGCTCGACTTAGAGCCTTAGTTGCGATATTGGATGAGGGACTCGACATAAGGACCGTTCGCGGTTGAACTCGAAATCCCGTGGGTGTACGTTTAAAGCCACTGAGCCTGACATCCCTTGTGCTTGGAATTATTGTCTGGCGTGGGACGATTAGTTTTCCACGTCAAGGCACGTTAGGCACCGGATGTGGGTATAAGTCATTCGTGCTCAAGTATTACGATATTAGATGAGGGGCTCGACATAGGAACCCGACGGGGTTGAACTCGAGTTTCCGTGGGTGTACATTTAAAGCTACTGAGCCTGACATCTCTTGCGTATACTTTTGTTTATATGACTAGTCATAACAACATAAAATGAGCTTACTTTGTGGACCGTCACATTTTATGGAATCGGGAATCCCCCGTCACCGAAAGGTGTTGTTTTTGGGTATTGAGTTTTATTATCCAAGTTTTCGGTGACGTTTTGTATATTTGGGTTTTACCCTTGATTTATGGGTTGAGTATTATGCCCCACCCGTGTTTTGGGTGTTTTGAAATATAAGGTTTAACTGTACCTTCTTAAATGGAGAGTTCAATTTATATTTGCGCTTTGAGTGAGTTTTGGGTTAAAGCTAATTTATGAATGGGCGGTTTACATTGGTATCATCATTTTGTAGTAGTTTGATTTGGAAAATGTCTAAATTGGTGTTCTCCGTCTAAAAAGCATATTATTGGAAAACGGGTCGTTTGCATATTCAAAGCATACCTTTTGAAAGATTATGATTTAAACTGCATTATCTATTTTCACAGACATCTTTATATATGTTGAAAACTCTTGAGCTCACTAGGCGTTAAGCCTAACCTTTTTATTTGTCGGCATGTGCATCAGGTTCCAGTGGGTTTTGGTTCTAGCAACCATGAAGAGTTGAGCCTTAGCTTTGTGCAAATGTAAGTAGTTGGTGAAGTCTTCCACAATTTTGGAGATAGTGACTATTATGGGGTTTTAGTAGCACCCGTTCTTATCATAGGCTTTGTATAGAATGAATGTTTGTATTGAGACTAAATCTTAATTTGTGGTTGTAGGTAATTCCTTTATTGATGTATTTAGAACATTTTAAATAAGTTGCTATTTCCAGATTTGAGAGTGTTACAAATCGGCCCAGAAATCAAACTCGAAATCAGAAATCGAATTGTACCTACTTATTGAAATCGAAATCGAAATCATCTGAACATTACATAATTCTCGTTTACTTCTACTGCAAAGCAAATGACGTGAACTCTGGAGATGTAAACGATGAGATGAGATCCCAAAATAAAGTATTAAAGTGAAGGTAATTTTAGATGGACAAAATTGCCCATCACGTGGAAGGCACGTGAGGGGTTTAACGGTTCATCATTAACTGGTGTTAGATGGAGGGATGTGATCCGCAACAAAATCAAAACTATGGTGATCTAATCTGTAATTAATTTATTTGAGGGACCCAATCCAAAATTTCATGAAACCACAGGGACTAAATCCGTAATTTACTCTATTAATTAATAAAAGTTCATCTTTTAGAGAGTTTTCTCTTGAATTTTGAGTTTTACGTTTCGTAATTCACGTAATCAAAAGGGTTTAGACGTTTGTCGATCCTTCCGCAAATCTACGTTGCGTCACAGTCACTTAACTTACCGGGTGAACATGACAAGAACAAAAAATCTTAACCGCCCGGTAAGAGACATGACAACAACTAAGGTTCTTACCCGATTTTAATCGGGGTAAAAGACGCTTAAAATAATTCATTTTAATAGCCGACAATATTATTCGATAAAATAGATGAAGGTGATAACTCTTGTCGATAAACACTTATGATGTAAACATTTTGTAAACAACCGGAAAATTAAATTGAATAGCATGCATATTATAGAAAAATTAAATTATTATTTTATGTATTTAATTATAGGGAAAAGTTAACAAAACCCAACAAACTATTCTATTTTGAATGGTTAAGTATCTAAACCAATTTTTTGAATGAAAAAACCATTAAACTTTTTCATTTTGAATGAAAAAACCATTAAAATTTTCAATTTTGAATGATTAAGTCCCTGCATATTTTTTTTTCAATAAATTAAATCATCGAACTTTTAAAAATTGGTTACTTACATCATTTTAACCCAAAAAACCTACATGAAACCGATTATCTTTTGATTCTTCCCCTTTTGATTAATAAAAAATAGATCACAAAGAGGGAGATCGATGCCAGGAGCAACAACGTGTTAGGTGGTATGGAGAACGGACAATGTAAGGGCAATGGGGAGAGGCGAGGTGGAGTGATACGATTGTCTATGAGGGTTTTTAATGGCGTATAATTTAAGAACGGTAAGACTGATTTTGATTTGTTTTTACTTTAAAACCTTCATCGTCAGTTCCTGGTATTTTTAAAAATGGGTAACCAATTTTTAAAAGTTCGATAGTTTATTTATTCAAAAAAAATGTTGAGAGACTTAATCATTCAAAATTAGAAAGTTTAATGGTTTTTTCGTTCAAAAAAATAGTTGAGGGACTTAATCATTCAAAATGAGAAAGTTTAATGGTTTTTTATTCAAAAAAAAATAATTCAGGACCTTAACCATTCAAAATATGATATTTTAATGGTTTTTTTTTTGAACTTTTCCCTTTAATTATTAATTTATCTAGTCGTGACGAGCTGTCGGCCTTCACATCATCTGACTGCATATGCGTCCACATACATTTAATTGTACACCACTCGCCACGTCCAAGTCACCCACATCGGCCCCCTTTCTCTCTCGTTTCCCATTTTACCCTCCACCATTACCTTTTATTCTTAACAGTTTTTCTTTTTCATTTTTTCTTAAAAGAGATTTCTTTAATATGAAATTATGATGACCGTGAATATAATTTTTTAATAGAAAATTAGTTTTTAGTAATTGTAATATCATATCAGTGTTTTTTTTATTAAGTGAGTAAATAATATAAAATATTGTTTTATATAACATTATGTTTTTTGATATTTTATGAAGTAAGTTTATTAAATGAAATTCTTGTTAAAGAAAATATAAATTGTAGATCATTAATTAATATTGATAAACTTTTTTTATTTATTAACTTATAAATTTAGTATTATATTCAAAAATTTTTAATAAATTTAATATTAAGTGATGTCTAATGAATTAAATATTAATATACAAATCGTGTGTTTAATATAGTTTTTTATTAATAAATTAAATAATTATTTAATTAATAAATTATTTGTTATTAAGTTATAATAAAGAATATTTAATTATAATTTTATTGTTATTTGATTAAAATATATTTTTTATAACCATATATCACTTAATAAATTAGTTAAAAATCACTTGGGTCGCGTTTGTTTTGTAAAAGGTCTGAAGTCTTATTTTATTTCTGATTGATAAGAGGTGATGCTGAAGTCTGAAGTCTGAAATCTGAATTAATAAAATTGTTTGTTTTTGCAACGTTTGAAGTCTTAATTTGTATCAATAAGATTGTTTTGTTTGTGATAACAATTAATCAGAAAAATGTCACCACTTCTAATTTCAGAGATGTATTTAAGAGTTAAGAGGGTCTGAAATCTGGAAAAAAAACAAATAGTCTGAATGTAAAAATGTCTAACCAATTCAGTTTTTAAGAAGTATTAAGAGGTTTTTAAAAAAAACAAACAAAAAGATAATTATTTAAAAATTTGGGTTAGAAATTATATTCACAGTGTCCTTTTTCGTAATTTCCTTCTGCCTCAATCATAAAACCCAAGGCCGTACCCGTATATAAAAGGAGCCAAATACACACGTTTAAATTTAATAGCTGCCAGATTTCAGGATGTCGCCGGAGAACTTGGATGAGGTGGTCCCACTTCTGCCGGAGAATGGTTCGCCGACGACATCCACAGAGGAGAAGCAACCGTCGGTGTCCGGAGCGGTGTTCAATGTTTCGACGAGCATAATAGGTGCAGGAATCATGTCGATTCCGGCGACTTTCAAAGTTTTAGGCGTAGTTCCGGCGTTTATATTGATCGTGCTGATCGGATTGCTGGTGGATGTGTCTGTGGAGTTCATGTTGAGGTTTACGTATGCCGGAGGATCCACAACCTACGCAGGGCTGATGAAGGAGTCGTTTGGACGGATAGGATCTGTTGCTGTTCAGATTTGTGTGATGATTTCAAATCTTGGTTGTTTGATCATTTATCTCATCATCATTGGTAAGAAACATTAGTAAGTACTATTTGATTATCAATCAAATTTCTAAAGTATTGCTTTGGTTAATTTAGCTAAAATGGAAACTGTTTATCTAATAAAAGTTACTTGAAATGGATTATTGTTACGTGTAATATTCTTAATCTTACAATTTTTGTGAATCAGAACAAGTCTACTACTCCTAACTTGTAATTAAACCACTTTTATCTTCAAATTTCAAAAAACTATGACTAAAATCATCATAAACCGTTTACGGAACTTCAATTTCAATTAATATTAGATTAGATTTGTAGTAATTTTTGTGTATTAATGGATGCAAGGACACTTCTATCACGCTGATCCGATGAACAAAGATGTTACAATTTTCATTAGATGAAATTAAACTATTGTAACTTTTAAGGGGATTAATGAATGCAAGGATGCTTTTACTGTGCAATTGCAATCTAGAGGCTACAGAGGAAAAATTATTGCACATTTTATGATGATCAAAGATTAATGGATGCAATTAAGGATTGTTTGCATGTTGTATTATCAGGAGATGTGCTCTCAGGGGATCCATCTGGAGAAGGATCAGTTCATTTGGGGGTATTGCAAGAATGGTTTGGTATTCACTGGTGGAATACACGCGACGTAGCTATCCTCATCATCGTCATCTTTGTCATGCTTCCTTTGGTTTTATTCCGCCGCGTTGGTCAGTAGGGAATAAAAAATCTGTTATCCCCAAATCTCAGGTTCCCCATCCCAACAATCACTTGAATTAAATGAAATACCCGAGTGTATTCATGTGATTGTTGGAACATCGAGGGGACATGAGATTTGGTGACAGTATATTTATAATATACATACTTTATTTTCAACTAGTTGATTAGCAGACTATGAAAGCATTGCTGAAATTGCTTTATATCAACAGAATCACTATCGATGAGCTCAGCAGTAGCCGTTCTGCTAGCAGTGGTGTTTGTCGGAATATGTTCAACCATGGCGATCTCTGCAGCCATTAAAGGGCAATCAAGAAGTATCAAACTGTTACCTCAGTTAGACAATCAAGCGGCATTCTACAATCTCTTTACCGCCATCCCTGTTATCGTCACAGCGTTCACTTTCCACTTCAATGGTATGTATTGATAACAAATATAGCATCATCCCAACAACATGATACTAAGAGAAGAATGCGTAGAGGAAATGCCTAGAAGAAAAGTTCACTTTCTCTAAAAATGAATCTTTTTGTTTGGCAAACAATAGTTGTTATCTGAAGAGTTGGTTGTTGGCTAATAAACTTGTCATGTTTTGTAAAAAAAACTAGCTGATAGTTAGATAATAAATTGATACTGTAAAATGATTTAAAATGACTTAAAACGACATAATTTTAGAAATGCTACTTGAAATAACTTTTCAAAAAGCTAGATTACGGCTACCTAAACGTGGTTTTTGTCAATAAGCTCAAAAAACAATCTACTTGCTAAACATTGCCTTACTATACTTTTGTGGCAGTACATGCTATTGGAGTTGAGCTCGGGAAACCGGCTGCAATGGCTTCTGCAGTCCATATCTCTCTTGTGATTTGTGCTCTGATTTACTTCTCTATCGGGCTATTCGGGTACATCCTGTTTGGGGATTCGATTCAGGCTGACATTCTAGTAAACTTTGATCACGCAAGTGGTTCAATTGTTGGATCGGTGTTAAATGACATAGTTCGTTTAAGCTATGCATTCCACTTGATGTTGGTGTTCCCGTTGTTGAACTTCTCGTTGAGATCCAACATCGACGAGTTCCTTTTCCCAGATAAGTCTCTTCTTGCAAAAGACACCAAGAGATTTGTGTCACTCACATTTGTTCTGCTAGCTGCAGCTTACCTTATGGCGATAGCCATTCCAAACATATGGTATTTCTTTCAGTTCATGGGATCAACTTCAGCTGTCAGCCTTGCCTTCATCTTCCCCGGTGCAATTGCTTTGAGGTAAGCGGTATGCCTATACAAATGTGCCATTGTTTATATACATGTTTCTTAGGAGCTGTTTACCAAACGCTTACTGGCCAAGCACTTATCGACAAGAGGCCACCTTTACTTACCTTATCATTTAACATTATCGACAATCAAAATGTATTGTTGGTAAGCGTCTTAAACTCGATAAGTGCTTACCGGGTAACAGTCTTTTCCCTCTTGGTCCTTACTATGTTTTTTACCGGGTAAGATTCTCGGTCTTTTACATGCTCAGTCGGTAAGGTAAGTGATAACGGTAAACGCTTACTCGATAAGTGTTTAGTAAACGACCCCTTAGTATCACTACAACATAATTTGTTTTATAAGATGCTAAATATGTTTAAATGTCCTAAAGATACTGTTTATTAGAATATAAGTTTATATAGCCAAACAATTGTCTGTAGAGATGTTACAATAAGTTGGTAGGACATCCTAACAAGTATTTTTTTCGAAATAAAACATTTGATTAGTGTTTTTTATAGGACATTATTTAAAAAAGGTCTTATAAAAACAAGTGTCATATAAAAGACTAATTAAAAAGTGTGTATAAAACTTGTTAATACATTTAAAAACGTACTACCAACTTATTGTAATACCTTTACATAAGTTTCACAATTGTTTGATTCTATACAGTGGATCGATGTTAAGGAATTAATTAATTGAGTTAAAAATAATATTGGAAAAATGTACAGAGATGTTCATGGTATATCTTCAAGAAAGGACAAGATAATTGGAGCAACGATGATAATCCTGGCGGTAATTACAAGCACAATTGCAATTTCCTCCAACCTCTACAGCTTAGGAAACAATTAGTTCATAATTATTTTCATTAGTGTATTAATTAATTGTTCATGTTTTTCTTTCTTCTATTTTTATTTAATTCTTACGCCATAGAAATCAATAGTAAATATACTTATGATGTCATGTAGAATTATAATAAGAAGTTAAATCAGTAATTGCTTTAATTACTCATCCTATATATTCTTTCTTATATTCAAATCCCTTTCTTATTCTTCTTAATGTTTAAGTATATTCTCTATGTGTTTCTCGAGTTTAATCGGGTAAGCAATAATATATGTTATAGGGAAAACTCAAAAAAGGAAAAGGAAAAGAAATAGAAAAACTTTCTCATTTTGAATGATTAAGCCTTTGAACTTTTTGTTCAAATTAATAAACTACTATTAAACTTTTTCATTTTAAATGATTAAGTCATTGAACATTTTTTTGATTAATAAACTATCGAACTTTAAAAAATTGGTTAATTACATTCTTTTGGTACAAAAAACTACATGTAACCAGTAACCGGCTAGTAAGGTTTTAAAATAAATAAAAAACCTAAATCAATTTTACCATTTTTAAACCATATGTCATTCTAACCCTTCTCACCCAACGACATTGCTCCCTTTCGCCACACCTCACTGCCCCTTCTTCGTCCGTTCTCAAAGGGACTTACAGCCAAGGGAGCAGGTTCTCGTGCACCCCAGTCTTATTTTGTAAGGAGAACCTTTCTGGTCGACCTCGAGCTGCATTTAATTGGATTTAACAGAAAAAGTCAATGGCCGTTAGTGAGAGGGACCAAAACCAAAGTGAAATGAAAATGTAGGGGACCAAATCCGAGTTTTGATAATTTAGAGACGATATCCGTTAAAATTGGCAAACTTTAACGACCAAAAGAGAAGTTTACTCTATTTTATAAATATGGGTCATAGATTTATTAAAAAGTAAAGAGTAAATTACATATTTGGTCCCTGTGGTTTATGTGCTTTAACAGTCTAGGTCCCTACTTTGAAATATCTATGGATTGCATCATCATGGTTTGTATTTTATAACGCATTGGGTCCTTATTTCTAACTCTGTTAAAATTTTTCTGTTAAGTATGTCAGCTAAAGGGGTATATTAGTCATTTTACTCTTTTCTAATTTTCTATTAAAAACCACAAGACCAAACATGTAATTTACTCTTTATTGTTATCTGAATATAGGAAATCCATGGCTTCATCTTCCCCGGCCACACCCTCACTGCCCCACCTTTCCCTCCGGTAACTTCATCAATGCCCATCACCGCCTTCGTTCCCACGTCTTCTTCCCTCTCCGTCTTTCATTTTACACTTGTCACGCCTTCTTTCCCACGAAACCGACTGGTTTGGGTTCAACCGAGCAAAATGTGAAGTCGGGTTCGCCTTGATCCTGGCTATCCACATCAATCTCTCTCAACGACAAGAATTCAAAATACCCGATATTTGGAAGCACAACAAAAGTATCATCTCCAGTGGCATATTTGGGTTGACATTTGCTCCGATCCACCTGTAGATCTAGATGGTTTTTACTGATTCGAAAATGTGGGGAGGAGGCAGTGATGGGTTTTACTTTTGCAAATGGGTTTTACTGATTTGAAAATGACCTTTTCTTTTTCAGTTCATCGTCCCCGTGTTCCATCCGTCATGGATTTTTGTCACAAGCGATCTGGTGGTGGTCATTGACGGAGGAAGTCGAAGATGGTGGTGGTCGTTGATGGAGGAAGGAGGGCGACGGAGATGACAAGGGATGAACCATGGCCACCATCTCTCAAAGTAGACAAAAGGAGGAAGGATTGGTCGGTCGTGTGTTTACCGGAGAAGGCCCGTGTATTCCGACGATAATTTGGGGATGGTCATCATTCCAAAGATGGAGAACACCACCGGGGACTGAGAGGTGGCAAAGGGATATGGATCTGGTCGGGGGATGCGACGGAGGGGGTCGGTGAAGGAGTCAGTGGTCGTGGGAGGTGGCGAAGGGATCTGCTTCACCGGGGACTGGGAATGGGAGAGGGGTACGCCGGAGGGATCTGCTTCACCGACGAAGGGATCTGCTTCACTCGATATTCCATGTGGTTTTTATTATTTAGAGTAAATTACATGTTTGGTCCTTGTGTTTTTAATAAGAAATAAAATGACTAAAATACCCTTGTATTTAACCTATTTAACAAAAAAAAATTAACGGAGTTAGTTTTAGGTGACCAATACGTTATAAAATGCAAACCACGAGGATGCAATCCATAAATATTTCAAAGTAGGGACCTAGAGTGTTAAAACCAATAAACCTCTAGGGACCAAATATGTAATTTACTCAAAAGTAAATTACATTCCCGGTCTCTGTGGTTTGCTGATATTTTGGATATCGTCCTTAAAACGTGTTTATTACACTGGCCGTCCTTGTGGTATGCAAAAGCGAACGCCAAGGGTCTCTCACACTAACGGATCCTGTTAACCTAGTTAAGTATGAGGATATTTTTGTCTTTTTACCCTCTTTTTTTGTCCTTTTCCTGGTAGAAAGTTAATTATTATTATTATTATTATATTTTTTTGTTTTAGTCTTTTAGAACCTGAACCCACACCCACGATCCCATCTTCCCTATGCCCTTCTTCGTGCTCCTTAGACTCTCTAAACTGGCACCAACACAAAAACAAACACAAAACCCAACCCTATACCTGCAGTTCACCGTCTTCTTCATCTTGTCGGTCTCCTCATCTCCGACGGCTTCCTTCTGTTGATCCCCATCCTCGAGCTCCCCCTCCCTTGCACTATCTGTCGCCACAACCAGATCTCCTCCATTAGTTCAATGCCCCACCCCTTATCACTTGTTAAGCCACATCTCACACACATTTAACATACACACACATACATACCTAAAATACATATTAACACACATACACACTTGCAACTTTTATCCCCTTCCATGTTTATGGGTGTATGTATATACACAAAATTGTGTTTTTTGTGTGTGAACAATAAAGTAATGAATGGTTATCGACTTCGATGGTGATGAGAATAGATTGGCCGAACTATGAGATTTTTTTTCCTCTTTTGACTTGCCATGAGTGGGGCTTCATTTACAGACTTCCCGTACGTGTGTTTTAATTACACGTGGGTCATTGGCGGGGTGGGCTTTAATTGCAGGGGATATGGGTTGGTTTTATTTTTTGCACAAAACTGCATCGAGGGTAAAGTAAGGTGAGTGTTAAGCGTCTGGGTAGGAGTTGGTTCTGCCGTTTTTGGGACCTTAGTCATACCACACAGGAAAGGTGAAGAAGGATGAAGGATGGAGGATGGAAGACCGAAGGAGAAGGAACGGGAAGCGGTGGGTTGGGATGTGTTTCACCGGAGATGAAGGGGGAGACTAGAGCGAAGGGGAAGGAACGGATTGGGATGGGTTTCATTGGCATGTTTCTTATAACATCCTATCCTTCTTCAATCATTCCAGCTCTGCCAAACATGTCCACCATGCATCCATGTTCCATTGTTGGCTCAACCTTGTAAAACTTCACCATTCGATCAAAAAACTCTTGACCCTTTTCGACAAGGCCCAGGTGGCTCCAAACAGAAAAGATCCCATAAAACATGGCGTCGGGTATCAACCCAATGTTTTCGTTAAACAATGAAATTGCTTCTTCACCATGCTCGTTTTTTACTAGCCCATATATCATTATAGTTCAAGACTGCAGATTCATCTCTTTCATTGAATTAAAGATCACTAAGGCTTTCTCAACGTAGCCACACTTTGCATACAGCTCGACGAGTTTACTGTGTGTGAGTGTCTGTGGTGTAGGTAAGAATGTTGGTCCTAGTTAACAGAAAGTAACACAAGTATTGTAGAACACGAGGGGGGGGGGGGGGTTGAATACAATACTCAAAAAATTCACTTAATTAAATTCTTATTGATATAAAATCAAGAATTACACATAGAAAACTTTGATTATTGCAGAAGAGAACAGAAGAACTATGTTCAAACAATCTTACACAAAGAGAATAAAGAACAATTGTAAAACACTTAGAAAACAATGAACTTCGTAGAGAGAAAATTGCTAGCACTTAGAAAACTTGAAGGCTTGTGGAACTGGCTCATCTTTGCATGTGATGGAGCATCCTCTATATATAGTGCCTCATGCATTTAATGCATGGGACACCTGTCAAGCAAGGGTAGGACATCCGGTCTTTTGCAAGGTATAGGATGTACCTTTTGTCTTGGAGTATTGGGCTTGAAGTGTTGACCTACAGAGGACGGTGTAGACCTTTCCTTACAAGAGTGTAAGAGACAAAACACACTTTTCTGATCTTCAAATGAGGTCCACATCAATGCAAGATATCACAAATATACTTTATCATAAATGTACAAGGTGTTTGTGTCGATGATATTTTCCCACCAAAACTTATCAAAGACAAGTTTGGTAAAAAGGGAGACAAGTTGGCACATATGACAAATCACCACACACATCTTCAGGATTCCTGAAGATGTGTGATCATCTTCAGGATTCACCATCCTGGATGATCTCATTTCTGCCAATGAGATCTTGGCCGATGGTGTTGTTCCACAAAGGCAGACAGCTTAGCTTTAGGCTGAGAAGTCCATCTTCAATCCGCTTTGACAAATACACTTCTTCTTTAACTTTTCAGCTAATCTTCGACTTCACCGAACATTTGAATTGTAATTAAGCTGCTAGAAAGAACCTCAAAATATTCTAAGTAGGATGATACAAAATGGAAAGATCGGGGGGCCATCTTCAAATCTTTAGATGACCGTTCCCCCTATTTGAGGATGACATCCAAACTTAAGAATGAAACGAAGAGTATACTGAAAATTTCATTTTGACCCGTAATTACTCTTTTTGGGTTCTTTTCACATAGTCCATATATATATATATATATATATATATATATATATATATATATATATATATATATATATATATATAACTATGTACAAAAGAATAAATGAATACAATGAATAAAGAATGAGAAAGTAAATAAATATATACAAAGATACAAAAGACAATAGTCGGAATTGTTTGAACTTGAGTGGCTGGTTGCTACCCCTCAACTCATACTCCCCTCAACTAATGTCTAGTGGCTTTGATCACACAGTCCATCACAAAATTAGTTTCAACAGAGTTTAAGCTTGAATGGTCAGTTGCTCCCCCTCAACTCATACTCCCCCTCAACTAATTCTCGATGTTGGAAAGTA
This sequence comes from Arctium minus, assembly GCA_954870635.1. Lineage (NCBI taxonomy): Eukaryota > Viridiplantae > Streptophyta > Magnoliopsida > Asterales > Asteraceae > Arctium > Arctium minus. Next base: position 154,266,231 of record OX941081.1, read on the forward strand.
AGAAGTTAGAAAGTTTTCAAGATCCTTCGAACAAGCTCCTGGAAAGACATATTCATCCTTGGATCGTGTAGAAGCATCGGGACTGAGAATCCTGGGTGGATGTGAGGTGGAGAAGAGGCACCTTGGATTTGGGAGGAGTCCAGGTCATCCTTATCAACCAAGGAAAAGGTTGATGAGGGAATAATAGTGGTCCCCGATTTTACAATTGTATCATTTTGTGAGGATACAAAGGAGGTGACTTTGGGTAAAGCAGATTCCCTAGGCTTTGTAAGGACAAGTTCAATAGCCTTTGATTTTTGAGAATCGGTGACTGGTTGAGATTGTTTGGCCACAAAAGGTTTTTTTTTTTGGGAAAAGGGGACGGAACCCCCGAAAATTTTTTATTCAAAAATAAAGAAAAAATACAAATTACGAGGGGCATACCCCAAGATTTACAAATTGCGAGCTTAAAATGTGTTTGGGCAAAAACCAAAATAAGATTTTGACCCAAGAAACCAGAGATGGAAAATACAACCAATAGTCCATCTTACAAAAAACAAAGGACCCAATCTTAAAAGAAGCGCCCACATAATGCTCCACCAATCTTGGAAGATATCCTTGATCCATCAAATTGTAGTAAGCCATAGCCCATATCTTGAAACAATCAAGGCCCATATCTTCAAACAATCAAGGCCCATGTCACCACCTAAATGATAATATACATGAGAAATCCAACTCAATCACTTTTGTAAGCCCAAACAGCATCCAGGATAAGGCTGAATTATGGAGAAAGCCCATTGAAGGTTACCATCCAACCATATTAAAGTAAATCATGGATCATAAACATCCCAATCCATTTCATAGCCCAAAATCAGACCCATCCAGCTTTTATTTTCATAAAGACCCATACCATCCTTATCCAGATCAGTCTTCCACCATTTCGAAAATCCAACAGTAAGATCAAACAGCAAGATCGAACACCCATTGGAATTAGATCGATTATTCCAACATAGGATGGAAACACACCAAGGATCAGACTTCCAAGGTGCCCATATCTAAAACTCCATAGATTTTGATCTGTAATCAACCTTCTACCCCTTCTCTCACAATCCAGATATATCAAACCCTTGAATAACATCAACTTTAATAAACAGCAACAATCAGAAGGCACCATGCTCATTTTGGTTTTTCTATTATAAACAAACCAAATTTCGAAGTTGCTGATGAAACCATGATCATTCCAAGTAAAAAACAGATTGCAATGATACACTGATTTTGAACCAGCAGCAAAATGGCCACAGGCCTTTGCAACACCGAACCAGATCCACCTGAGTTGTTTAATGATAATCTGCAAAACCCATGCCCATATTCTGAATCTTAAACTGAGAAAGTTGTACTGGGTTAAGATCATAGTGAGACCAATGAAAAGAAAAACAAACAACAGTTGAGAAACCATTGTGGAACTCAACTCAAAGAATAAAAGGTAATGCTGACCAATAAAGGACTAAAGAATCAACATTTGAAGAGTCATTGAGATCTTCAAGACTAAGAACATGTGTGAGGAATAGAAAGACCAGATAGCCTGCCCAACTGAATTTTGCAAACCCAAAACTACGTTCCTCTTATTCCTCCAACAGAAACGATTACAACAGTACCAATATACTTTACAGTGTAATAGCACCAATAGTTCATAGCTTCAATACCACCAGACAGTGTAATGGTCATTGGCCAAATTACACTCAAACAGAAAATGGGCAATATTAATAGCCAAATAATAATCCAACCAACCTTATTCCTCCAACTTTGGTATATAATAAATTGCCCAGTCCAAAACTCATACCTCAATCTTGAATTAGATAAGGCTAATTGATACCAGATGCAAAGCCAGTGGGCATAATCTGTGTAAAACCAACCATTTTCAACCCAAATTTTAATCATAAAATTCATGGACCAAGTCATATGTAGTAATTTCCAGTTCCAGTAACTTGACCATTTCATCTTATCTAATATACAAAAGGTTTTCTAAGCCTCTTCAGAGGAGACTTAGGAGGGGAAGAAGAGTGCCTCCGCTTTTGAGAGTGGTGGGAGACGAGGGCAACTACCGAAGGCTTTTTCGGTGGCATAGTCTCAGAAGCGGGCGCGGAGGTATCGGTGGCTTTGGTTTTCTTCTTTTGGCCACCGATTTCACTCAGGTAGGGGCATCAGGGGTCACTGAAGTGAGTGATACGGAGGGAGCCACTGATTTGGAGAAGGATGGTTCCATAGTATCTCCCTACTTCAGATTAGGAGAACTTATGAAAGGAGAGCCATTGTTCGATTGGTGGAAGGAGAGCCATTGTTCAAAGTGGTCTTCATGACTTTCTAAGTGTTGGTAGGAAAGTCCTCACCAAATTAATTAGTGACCCAACAATTTATCTCCTCTTATTTGATGATGACACCAACACTAGGGGGTGTTTGGGATTGCTTATTTAAAACAACTTATGCTTATTTTGAAAAGTGCTTATCAACTTATACGGTGCCAAACCGGAGTTTTCTAAAAAGTGTTTGTATTAGCTTATTATGGTACTAAAACGTAATAAGCTAATAAGTTGTTATTTAAAAGTGTTTGGTTTTGTTTATACATATAAAATAACCAAAAAAGTCATAAGCACTTTTCAAATAAGTTGATAAAGTTAGAAAAAAATGACTTATGAAAAAGTGCTTATCTCCGGTTTGGCACCGCTATAAGCACTTTGATTTTTTCTCCATCCAAACACTAGAAAGTGCTTATCTCCAATGCCACACAACAATAAACTAAAAAGCACCTCAAATAAGCAATCTCAAACACCCCCTTAGAAAAAAAATGATACTGACACTTAGAAAAGTTATATGACAACAACAAGAACTCATAAATTCAGTGATCCATTTATTTATTTTTTATTATTATTATTTTTTATTTTTGGGCTTTTTTCCAGAGATTTTTTTTACAGGAAAGAAAAAAAAAGACACTCGAGAACAAAAAAAATGGGAAGAAAAAGTAGGGAATAAAATCGGGGAGAAAATAGAGAGGGAAAAAAACGAGAAAAATTTGGTAAGAAGATTGGGGAGAGGGGTCGGCGGGGAGAGGGGTTCGGCCGAAGGGGGGATGTGTGGCGAGAGGGGGTATCGACGGTGGTGGGATCGGCGGAGGGGAGGGGGTTTGGCCGATTGGTGGTTCGGTGGGAGGGTGATCGGCCGAGAGATGGATCGACAAGGAGGGAGGGTTAGCGGGGGGAGAGGAGTCGGCTAGGTGGTGGCCGAAAAAGATAAAGGAGAAGGTGTTAAGGTAGCTCATGTGGATACAAGAAAATACTTCAAATCCATAACATGCAAACATGACATCTCAAAATTTATTTAAGAGATACCAAAAGTAAACAAATTTTTCACACAATTTCTTTAGGGAAGAAATTTCGGAGAGAAATTTCGGGAAAAATTTTCGGATAGAAATTTCGGGGGAAAATTTCGGCTAAAAATTTTGGGAGGAAATTTCAGGGAGAAATTTTATGGTAAACATTTCGAGGAAAAATTTCGGGAAGAAAATTTCGGAGAGAAATTTCGGGGAGAAAAGAGTGGAAAAAAAGAGGGGAAAAAACAAAGACAAAAAAAAAAATTCAATCGGCCACTTCTTCAAAGAAAAAAAATTGAGATTTTTTTTAAAAATCCACCGGCAGAAAAATAAAAAAACGAATTTTAAAAAAAAAAATCCATTGCCACAAAAATAAAATAAAAAGAATTTTTTCTTTTTTTAAGAATCCATCGGCAGAAAAAACTAAAAGTTTTTTTTTGAATTCCATCCGCTAGGGATTTTTTTTTAATAAAAATCCACCAGCAGAAAAATAAAAAAAAAAAGAATTTTTTAAGAATTCATTGGCAGAAAAAACAAAAAGAATTTTTTTTTTAAAATTCCATCGTCTAGGAATTTTTTTTATTATTTTTTTTGAAAAAAAAAACTATTGGCTACCAAAAAAAAATTTGGATTTTTTTTTGAAATATCTATCGGCTAGATTTTTTTTGAACTTCTAAAAATAACATATTTAATTATTCGATAAGGAATTTGAACAGAGCTTTCATTTAATGGTTTGGTGAAGAGATCAATTAGTTGATGATCGGTAGGTATGAAGTCTAGCTTGACATTAGTGATGGCCAAATATGGGGCTCGGGCCGGGCCGGGCCGGGTTTTACCCAAATATTGGTGATCCGGTTAATGTTGGAAGAAACCCCGGTTAATGTTGGAAGAAACCGGTTCCTAGAAAACCGGGCTGGGCCGGGCCAAAAACCGGGTCGTGATCGGGCCATGCTTTTTTTTGTTTTTTTTAAATTTAATTTCTTTATATAATAATTAATTATGTAATAAACTTTAAAAAATAGGTTTAATTATATCAATTAATAAACTTTTAAAAACTCAATTATATCAATTACTAAACTTTAAAAAATAAAAATTGGATTGGAATCATTGGATTACTAAAATACACTTTAAAAATACGTTTTATTTATAATTTTAAGTTACAATACATAAATTCTAAGAACTCGAGTAGAGAGTAGAGAACTAGAGATATTATACTAGAACTTGCGAGAAATGAATATAGCGAGAAATGAGAATTGTATGTGTTTTTTGCGTTTTGTAAGTTGGTGTCTAACTCCATAATCAACACAAGTATTTATAGGGGTTTGGGGGGGGGGGGGGGGGTAAAAAATCCAAAAAAAAAAAAAGTCAAAAACGACTATTTACGGATCTATAACGGCTATTTTTTTTAAACCATCGAATCGGGCCAAAAACTGGGCCTTGAACCGGTCCCGGGCCGTGCCGGGCGGACAAAACCTCCAAAATCCTAGACCGGTTTGGTTTTTTGGGCTCTAAACCGGTTTACTACCGGGTCAGGCCAGGCTTTGGGCTGGCCGGGCTTCGGTTAATCGATTGGGTCGGGTCTGGCCGGTCCCATTTGGCCATCACTACTTTACATCACCTTTGGAGATATGATCTCTGATGAAGTGAGATCTTATACACATAGTTAGGATGAGTAGAATCTTCAAATGTAGGTGGTTGTTTCACATAGATATCTTCAAGAATAAGTCTCCATACTTTATTTCTCTCAAAATGATAGAGTTCTTCTTGCATGGCGGTTATTCCATATGGATCAGTCAGAGCTTCTCCAATTCGTTTTGGTTCAAAGATGGATAGAAAATTTACATAGAGACAGATATTTCCTACCCCTCTTCTGGTTTGAACTCCAGCTTATTGATCACCGATGATTTGGTTAATTGGGTGATCTTTTGTCCACTTAATGGCTGGAGGAAGAGGAGGTGGGAACATTTTCTGAGGTTGAGAGGAAGATGGGAGATCGGTAGGAATGATGGATGAACGTTGAGGTTGAGTGAGATTTGGAAGAATAGGGTCAGAGAGATTTTGATCTTTAGAAATGACTATTTGAAGATCGGGGATTGAAGATGAGAAGTGTTAAACCCAGATAATCTAGTTGATAACAATCACACACAATGATAGATCAAGAGATAATAAGATCAGAATAACATACCACAATCCCTTGAATAAACATTGAAAACCTCGTGTGTTCTTGATACCTTGAATGTGTAATACAGAGAAAACGACTACCTCACTAATATGATAATAATTGTAATTATCAGGATTCACTCTAAAAACTAAATAATAAAACCTATTTATACTTAGGCCTAATGCCTAATGGGCTTATGGGCTTGAGACCCACAAATAACCTAACTATTAACTTATTACAAATCAAACCCTCTAATTAACTTTAACACAATTGCAATTTAAACTCTTAACTTTAACTTTAATCTTGAATACAATTTATGATCCAACAATCTCCCCCTTTGGATTCAAGATTAAAAAAAAATTTGGCAACAGTCTTCGGGTCTTTACTTTTCTTGAAAATTGTAGTATATATGACGTTGATAGCTTCAAAACTTGTAGCTTTACACAGTCTTCATGTAGTAGATATGACGTTGACAACTTCAAAACTTGTAGATTTACACAATCTTCATCTTCCTCTATCTTTAAATGAAGTGTCCTTCTGACGATCATCTTCAGTCAGACTTTTAATAGATCAAATAAGTTCTGACACTTTGACATCTTTGAAAACTTCAGCAATCTTTACTTCAAGACTTCAAAAGTTCTTGTATTCTCCCTTGTTGATTATTCTCCCCCTTTGTATATTCTCCCCCTTTTTCATGAGTGGTGAGAATCATCATCATCAAAACATATCAAAACAATCTCCCCCTTGTCATTATAGACTTCATTTTAGCACTGTCTTCATGTACGGATCCCTGTGGGGAAATAAGAGCAGTCTCTCCAAATGGAAAAAGTGATTATTTCAATCTTTTCAGATTCAAATAAAATAAATATGGTAACCATTCGAATCTTTTCAAATTCAAACAGTTTAATAGGTGTAACCCTGAATCAACAAATGACTCAGTTGAAATGCCTGTCAGTGACACAAAGTCACTGAGTAACACAAAGTTACTATATAAGGAACTGGTTTTGATGTTGGCTCCCCAGGTCTTCCATTCAATCATCGAATAACACATGGTGTTAAGACACAGTCTCATTGGATTCAAGATCATCCAAACTGAAGATCGCAATCTGAAGCTAAAGCCGGAACGTCGACTCTCGATATATAAGTCTATGCCTATTTGTAATAAATGTCAATGTAATTGTTTGTTTATTGTTCTAGTTAACTTAGTTTAAATATCTAATTCTATTAGATATTAGACTTAGTTAGTTTCTAGTTACATATATTAGATTTAGTTATAATATAGTTTGTTAGTTAATATCTAGATATTATTCTAGATATTATTGCAAGTTGTAGGAAGTGTGTAAGACACACTTTAGATTAGTTGTTGTGTCTCTCAACTCTCTCATACATCAGATAACAATTCACACATACAAACACACACTTAAAGGTGTATTTGAGAGAAAAACATAGAGAACACAATCCAAGCTTAATCGATCAACCTTGTAACTCGTTTGTTATAATCAATACAGGTTGGTAATCATATTGTGTTGTTGTTTCTATAAACTTGATAAGTATTGTTGGACCGACAATTGGTATCAAAGCCTGATTAAGATCAAAACAAGTTTTCAGAAAAACGACTCTGTGTTCTTCAAGAAAAATTGATTTTGTGATTTTGAGTGTTTTAGGTGTTAGAATCGATCAGGTTGTGATCGTACTACATGCTAGATCGAGTTGTTGCATTTTGATTTCACTTTTAAGCTTAAATCGAGTTCCAATTTTGTGATTTTGTGAGTAAACAGTCGAGTGAAGAACGTACTGTGCCATCAAATTATTCTCGAAAAAGTGTGTTTTTGAGAGATCAAGTGCTTAAATTCTATACTAAAAGTGTTTCTAGACATATTGGTAGGGTTTGGTATTGCTAAATCATTTCAGGATCAAATTTTAGACGATTTTCAGAAGTTCACGACGAACACCCGCACAACAGAGGAAGAATAGCCCGCAAACTTCAACTTTGCGGCTCCCACATCAAACGCATAGTTCTACTGTGCGTATCCCAAAGGAAACGCATACCTTACTTTGCGGTTCCAACATCAAACGCATACCTTACTTCTCGGCTCCCAAAGCACCCGCACATATCAGCTCACTTCTCGGTTCCTCACTAGACCCGCATACCTCAGTGTGCGCTTCTCACTAGACCCGCATACCTCAGTGTGCGCTTCTCACTAGACCCGCAAACCTCAGTGTGCGCTCCTCACTAGACCCGCAAACCTCAGTGTGCGCTCCTCATTTGACACGCAAACCTTCTTCAAACGCAAACCTGAATTTTTCTCAAATTTCACACTTAGACAATTTTTTTGGAAACTGTAATAGGGTCTTTATTAGTCATAAATTTTTTCTCTAGGGGCGCTGCCCCCATACCCCCGCAAGGGCGTTGCCCCTTGACCCCATCCGCTAACCGGGTAGCGGGACCCCCGTGCTAAGTCTGCCTAGGGGGACAAAATTTCTTGTGTGATCAAATTTTATTTGGATTAATGATCATATCTGTCAAGTTTTCTCTTATTCAATACAGGATGACATCCAGAGCAGCTCTTGCAATAGGAACTGACACCAAGCCACCAATTCTCTTTAGAGGTGAATATGAACAGTGGAAGGATAGGTTCCTAAACTTCATCGAAAGACAGGATTTGGGTGATTTCATCAAACAATCCTTAGAAGAAGGCCCCATGGAAACAAAATATAGGGAACCAGCAGAAGGAACTGAAGAAGTAAGACATGCACTGACTTATGAAGAACTAACCGGTGATAATAAGTTAAGAGCAAAAGCAGACAGATTGGACAAGTCATACATTCTACAAGGGATTCCGAACGAAATCTACATAAAGATTGACAGTTATAAGGCCTCCGGCAAACAAATGTGGGATCAACTCGAGAAGATGATGCTGGGTTCAAAGATAGGGAATCAACTTAAAATCTCTAACTGCCTGCACAGTTTTGAAGAATTTAAAGGCAGAACTGGAGAAAATCTAGAAGGAACATATGATAGATTCGTGACCTTGCTAAACGAATTGAGCAAGAACAAGGTCAACAAATCTCAAATCGAACTGAATATCAAATTCCTGAGTATTCTACAACCAGAATGGAAAAGTTTTGCCAGACAGATGCGGCAGATAAAAGATTTGAATGAGATTCCACTTCACGAGGTGTATGAAACCCTCCGTCAAAATGAAGAAGAGGTGGATGAAATTCTAGCTGAGAAAAGACAGAAAGGAAAGACAGTTGAAGATACAGTCGCTCTTGTAGTCAAGAAGAAGAACAAGACGATTGTATATGAATCAGAAGAAGATGAAGCTTATGCAAACTCTGACATGGATGAAAATGAACAAATGAAGAAAGCAATGTTGTTTCTGACAAATGCGTTTCAGAAAAAGTTCTACAGGAATCCAACATCAAACAGTCAGAGGTACTCTTCTGGACCCAACAACTACGCTCATAAGGAAAGGGTTGAAGGTAGTAGTTTTGAAGGGAAAAAGTTTGAAGGAAAGAGATTAGATGAGAAGAAAACGGAAGAGAAAAGGTACCAGTCATAAGGAAAGAGGATAGAGGAGAAGAAACCCGAAGAAAGAAAGTACAAGGATGAAGGATCAAGTCAGCCAGGTCCACCGATGTGCTACAACTGTGGCAAAACAGGTCACTTTGCCAAGGATTGCCGAAGATCAAAGGTCAGAAACTCCGATTACTACAAGAACAAGATGCTTCTTGCAAATCAACAGGAGGCAGGCAAGGCACTGATGGCTGAGGATGAATACTGGCTTGATCACTCAGATGAAGAAGAAGAAGATGAAGATAAAGATGAAGCCGTCAATATGTGCTTGATGGGCAAGATGGAATCAGATGCTGAAGCTGATTCAGAAAATGAAGAAGAGGAGGTATGTGATTTATCATATAAAGATTTCATGAATAAAAAGCATACCATGAGTTTAAAACAAGAAGAGTTAGAATCTAATCTTAAGCGAGAAAATGGTGTTATTATTAACAAAAACCAATTGATACAGAAACTTAGCAATGAAATTGCTGAGAAGAAAGTATTAATTGAGGTTTTACATACAAACGTTGACACCAACGCAAAAGAACAGACTATAATTCTAAAAGAGAATTCTGAACTCAAGTCAAAACTGAGAAATAGTGAGCTTGACTTATATAAGCTGACTAAAATGCATTCTTCATGTACTAAAGAAAACAAGTCTTTAATTGCAAAACTAGATGCTTTGGAAAAGAAGTTGTACTCATTAGGTCAAAGTGAGCAAACCATTCATCTTAACAAACTGAAAAAGAATAAAGAAAATTGGGGAATTGGTTATGTGAAACCTCATTGCCTTAAAAAGGGTATAAGAGAAGTGCCTGCACTTTATGATTATACCTCTATGCTAGTTTCTCACCGAATCTCTTCACTTAAAGTTTTTAATACTAAACTATCAAAGGAGGATGAAGCAAATGAAATTGAAAAACGGAAAAAGTCATCTAAAGTTCACCTTCCATTTTATTATGCGAAGTTGAATAATAGTTATGACTATCCAAATAATGAAAAGAAATCTCTTTCAACTTACTACTTTCAAAGTTATTCTGTAAAAGAGATGGAGGCAAAGCCTGTTATAGGTAAAATATATGTCCCTTCTCTCGTGTTAGAAAGTAAAATTTCTGAACTCGAGAACTCTTTATCAGATGAAAGACTTTTGATTGAGATTCAACAAAAAGTTTTTTCAACCGTTATGAAACATGTTGTTTTTACAAAAGCTTCTAAATCTGATGACATGTTTGGTTCATCAAACGAAGGGTTTGATTTTCTTAATTCTGACGGTGGTTTGGATGGTTGTTTTGAACAATTTGATTTTAATGCTAAACTTTCAAACCATTCATCTTTTGTTGTAAAATCTTTGGGAAAAACCAGTATGCCTGTTAACAGTGTAAAATCAACGAAAGTTGATAAGTCAGTCTCTGTGAAAGCCAAAAATGCTAAAGGTAAGAAAATATCTCAACATTCACAGAAACCGATCACTACTGGTAAGCCAAAGAAGGTGCATTCATTTGTTGCTCAGAAGTCTAACTCACCAGTTACGCATGTTTCAGATCTGCGCAAGCAAAGGCCAGAAGTAAATTCTCAATGGCAACCCAAACGGAAGCTTGACAAGACCGTTTTATCGCTTAGTAGTGTTAATTGTAGTAAGACTTCACTTAGTAAAGATGTCCTAATTGCTGATATTGCTCTTTTGAACTCAAAACTTGTTGTTTCTCGTAAACAATATTCAATGAAGCAATTATTTCAGTTATCTTTATCTGTTGGAAAGTCCTCTATCTATGATAAACATGTTTCCTATCACTTGTCAAGATTCTGGAGATTGGTTTGGAAATTACCATGTGCATTCATCTCATACTAATTCTTCTCATACATTTCAAAAGAAAAGAGGAACCAATTTGAAATGGTTACCAAAATCTTGTGCTAACAGAGCAGGACCCAAATTCCAGTGGGTACCTAAGGCTAAATCTGTGTTGCAGGCACACAAAGCTTAAAGAGAAGCGACTTCTGATTATGTACAGATCAGGACTCGTTCTTCAATGTCAAAATAGGTTTTTGGATAATGCAGTTCAAAACCCGAACATCAAAGTCAAAATAGGCTTTTGAACAAATCAGTTCAAGACCCGCACTTCGATAATCAAAGTGAAAATTCCAAAGTTGTCGTATAAATATCTAAATTTGCAATTTCTCTTATGCAGACTAGTCATACATGGTTCTTGGACAGCGGATGTTCCAAGCACATGACAGGGCAAAAAGAGATATTGTCCAATTTCAAAGACAAATTTTGTGGAACAGTAAGATTTGGCAACGACCAGTTTTCTCCAATCATAGGATACAGTGATGTACAACAGAACAATGTCACTATCAAGAAGGTGAGCTATGTTGAAGGCTTACGACACAACTTGTTCAGTATAGGCCAGTTCTGTGACAAAGAGTTAGAGGTCAACTTCAAAGCCAAGAGATGTTCAGTTCGCAATGAAAAAGGCGAAGAACTCTTGGTCGGTACTCGGGAATCAGACCTCTACACAATCAATCTGTCAAATTTCCAGGCTGACAAGCAAGTGTGTCTACTATCGAAAGCTTCGATGTAACAAAGTTGGTTATGGCATCGACGTCTTTCTCACCTCAACTTTCGGTACATCAACAATCTGGTCAGTGGAAAGCTCGTCAAAGGACTTTCTGAGCTGAAATACGAAAGAGAACATCTATGTGTAGCCTGTGAAAAAGGCAAGATGAAGAGGGCACCTCATAAACCGAAGCCTGAACCAAGTACCAATGCTCCATTAGAGTTATTGCATATGGACTTATGCGGTCCGATGCGAACTCAAAGTCTAGGCGGAAAGAAGTACATACTCGTGATCGTGGACGATTACTCGCGATACACATGGGTCAAGTTTCTACGTTCAAAGGATGAGACACCTGATGTTCTCATTACATTCCTAAAGACGACCCAGGTGAATCTGCAGAAACCGGTCAAGTTTCTAAGAACAGACAACGGCACAGAGTTCAAGAACAACAAAGTTGAAGAATATCTCGAATCTGTCGGGATTTCACATCAATACTCTGCTGCTCGAACGCCTCAACAAAATGGAGTGGTTGAAAGAAGAAATCGAACGCTAGTCGAGGCTGCTCGTACTATGCTAAGTCATTCGGACTTACCTCTATTTTTGTGGGCAGAAGCTGTTTCGACCGCGTGCTACACACAGAATCGATCCATGGTACATCGAAGGTTCAAGAAGACTCCTTATGCGTTAATCAACAACCGAACACCGACAATCAAATATTTCCATATATTTGGATGTAAGTGTTTCGTGCTAAACGATAGGGAGAATCTCAATAAGTTCAGTGCTAAGGCGGACGAAGGAATCTTTATTGGTTATTCCTCGACATCAACTACATTCCGTGTTTATCTGAAAAAGTCAAGAACGGTGATTGAAAGCATCAACGTCAGCTTTGATGAAGAAATGGCTTCCGAACAACAATGTTCAGAACCCGTTATAACCAGAGTACTAGCTTATGGGCAACTCAGTCCAGAACCTGCGTCTCAACAGAATAAATCAGACGAAGCTTCAACTTCAACTAACCATTTATCTGATTTAGACTTATTATTTGAATTGTTTTATGATGAATTTCTTGGATCAAATGTAAAGAAATATGTTATGGTTGACAGGATGGAAGACTCAACAACTACTCATCCAACCAGTTCAGATGTTCCTATTGAATCAAACGCCCCGATTCAACAAGAAATTACAATTCAAATGCCGACTCCAACAGTTGAAGAAATGACAATTGATAAAGAGACAGAAGTAGCTGAAACAGTAGGAGATTCTGTACAGATCAATCTACAGCCAGATCAAGTTGTACCTGCTGAGCCTTCTGAACCTGCCACTTCAACTGAAATCATCAATCCTCCTGCACAAACAGAAGAAGGTACAAGTGGATTCGTAGATGACACAACAGACATACAATCATCTAATCCACTGCCTCATGAACATAAATGGACCAAAGAGCACCCGCTAAGCCAGATTATTGGCGATCCATCAAAACCGGTGCAAACTAGGTCAACATCAATGAACATGTGCATGCATGACTCCTTTCTGAGCAAGTTTGAGCCAACACGCGTATCAGAGGCACTTGCTGATTCAGAATGGGTGATCTCTATGCAAGAAGAGCTAAATCAGTTCGATGCACTTCAAGTCTGGAGACTCGTACCAAAGCCTAAAGGTAAAACCATTATAGGTACGAAATGGGTTTTCAAGATAAAGAAAGACGAAGATGGTACTGTTATCCGAAACAAGGCAAGACTAGTAGCCAAAGGATACAGACAAGAGGAAGGAATAGACTATGACGAAACATATGCTCATGTGGCGCGATTAGAGGCAATTAGAATGTTTTTAGCCTACGCAACCCACAAGAACTTCACAGTCTTTCAAATGGACGTGAAGACAGCATTCCTCAATGGAATTCTGAAGGAGGAAGTCTACGTCTCTCAGCCAGAAGGTTTTGTCAATAAAGAGAAGCCGAATCATGTTTACATTCTCGACAAAGCACTCTATGGTCTGAAACAAGCACCTCGAGCCTGGTATGATGTCCTTTCCACTTTTCTAGTCAAGTCTGGGTTTTCAAAAGGTACGGTGGATACCACTTTGTTTATCAAAAAGGAAAAAGGCGATATCATCTTAATTCAAATCTATGTAGATGATATTATCTTTGGTTCTACAAATCCGAAGTACTGTAAGAATTTTGCAAACCTTATGGTGTCTAGATTTCAGATGAATTTGATGGGAGAGATGAATTTCTTTCTCGGTTTACAAGTAAAAAAATTTTCATCGGGTATTTTTATCAATCAATCAAAATACATTAGGGATATTCTTAAGAAGTTCCAAATGGAAAATCAAAACCAATTGGTACCCCAATGGCACCAGGTACTAAGATTGGCACCGATCCTTCGGGAAAGGCTGTTGATGTTAGGACTTATCGAGGGATGATAGGTTCTTTAATGTATCTTACGTCGAGTAGTCCAGATATAATGTTTTCAACATGCTTATGTGCAAGATATCAGGCCAATCCTAAAGAAATCCATTTGTCTGCTGTGAAGCGCATTTTTAGGTATCTAAAGGGCACTGCAGATCTTGGTCTGTGGTATCCTAAAGATACTAGTTTTGAACTAACAGCCTACACAGATGCAGATCATGCAGGTTGTATGTTAGACAGGAAGAGCACGTCAGGACATGTACAGTTCCTCGGTGACAAACTAGTTAGTTGGGCATCGAAGAAACAACTTTGTGTTTCAACCTCCACGGCCGAAGCAGAATATGTAGCTGCTGCTAGCTGCTGTTCTCAGGTCTTATGGATGAGAACTCAATTACGCGACTACGGTTTCCACTTCAACAAGATCCCGATATACTGTGACTCCAAGAGCGCCATCGCAATTACGGCGAATCCTGTTCAACACACAAATACCAAGCACATAGATGTCAGGTATCATTTTATTAAAGATCATGTTGAAAAAGGAACAATTGAACTTTTCTTTGTAAAAACTGATTATCAGCTTGCCGATTTGTTCACCAAACCCTTAGACGAAAAGAGGTTTAACTTCCTTATCTCTAAGCTTGGTATGCTAAATCTTAAGATTTAATCAGTAGTTACCTATCAAAGTTTTCTAAATTGTATAATTTTTCATCATTTCTTCATTCTTAACTCTGATTGATATCTGCACTTCTATCAAATGTTCATGATCCAAGGGGGAGAATGAGAAGAAATTGACATCTGCAAGGGGGAGCTCATAAAATTTGTGCATGTACCTTTTAATGTCAAATTTTTTTTGTAATGCAAGATTTTAGGGGGAGCTCTTCAAGTCACAAAGGAGTACGGATATGACTTCTGATTATTTCTGATCAGAACTCGTACTTTAAAAAGTTTTACTGCTTTTTTGTCTTTTCAATTTAAGTGAATAAATTTTATTTTGACTTGACATAAGACTTTTGCAGAATTTTTGAGAGAAGCTTACAAGTTCATATGTTTATGACTTAAAGCTTAGCTTCATGAGATGGAAGATCATACGTAAAGATATAATTCTATATCTTCATTTCATATATGGTTGAAAGAAGGACAACTTTCAATCATAGAAAACATTGTTTTTAATGTTCAAACCACTTCCCGATTTTTCAACAGATTTTATATTTTGGAAGTGTATTTTAAATGTTTTCATAATCAATATTGTGCTTTAACTGACATAGTTAAACCAATCTGAGCATCACATGCATCATAGGAAAACAAGAATCATTGTGCTAGGAATTAACACAACTTCTATGGAATCACCTTAACCAGTGATTTCTACCCAAGAAGTTAATCCTTAGTGATTGAGTGTGCAAAGAGAAAAGAAATGAGTGTGATTAGAGAAAGCTAATGTTAAAAGAAAGAGCGTGTCAGAACAGAGTTAAAAGAATATCACAACTCTGCACCAACTTTTTCTGAGCCGGGTAGCCACATTACTAGTGTTTCACAATTCTTTGGTGAACATTATTGAAACAGGAAACTAACCCATGCCAACTCTTGATCAAACCTCACAATCTACTCATTTTCTTCTCAACAAGAAAGTGTTTCACATTTTCTAAAGGGAAGCAGCACATATGCTATCTGATTTTCATTTGGAAAATCTGGATATTGAAAAGAAGGAAGTCTGCCCCACCTTCGCACTTCAATCATGCACATTGAGTCTGTGTTTAACTTGCTGTTGTCTCAGTGGTTTACACAATTTTGAGCCTAATAAGCAATCATCAAGTGCTTAATTCTTTCAAACACAAGCACGAACACACAAGGAATTAGTTTCTTTGTCATAACGTTTATAGAAATAACCTTTGTGGTGTTTCGATGAATTAATGGAAGCCCTGGGGGAGTCAACATCAAACAGCTCCTTTCCATATGTGTATTTGTTACACACAGTGACTTAGTGTTACTGACAGGCATGTTAACTGATTCATTAGTTGATTCAGGTGTTACACGATTACTTTGTCTAGATTTGCAAAGATCTGGATGAATCTCTTATGAATTGACGAATCAGGGGCTCTAACCGCAAGATAGACATTTCTTACAAATAATTTTGATGAAGTCCTTGCACTTAACATCAAAAAGGGGGAGAATGACTACACAAGAAATGGCAAAGATCACATGTTTCAAGAATCACGTCCACTCTTCAAAAGGAGGAGATTGTTAGAAAAAGACATGTTGATTTAAGAGCTAAAGAAAGAGATTGCATCTTCTGAGCTGAACAAGAAGACTGAATTGCTAAAATCATTTTCGTAATGATCTTGATCCAAAGGGGGAGATTGTTAAGACACAGTCTCATTGGATTCAAGATCATCCAAACTGAAGATCGCAATCTGAAGCTAAAGCCGGAACGTCGACTCTCGATATACAAGTCTATGTCTATTTGTAATAAATGTCAATGTACTTGTTTGTTTATTGTTCTAGTTAAGTTAGTTTAAATATCTAATTCTATTATATATTAGACTTAGTTAGTTTCTAATTACATATATTAGATTTAGTTATAATATAGTTTGTTAGTTAATATCTAGATATTATTCTAGATATTATTGAAAGTTGTAGGAAGTGTGTAAGACACACTTTAGATTAGTTGTTGTGTCTCTCAACTCTCTCATACATCAGATAACAATTCACACATACAAACACACACTTAAAGGTGTATTTGAGAGAAAAACATAGAGAACACAATCCAAGCTTAATCGATCAACCTTGTAACTCGTTTGTTATAATCAATACAGGTTGGTAATCATATTGTGTTGTTGTTTCTATAAACTTGATAAGTATTGTTGGACCGACACATGGTTATCTATGAACGTTCTGACATAAAACAAATTTCTGTGTGCTCGTGCATGTGTATGAAAGAATTAAGCACCGATGATTTCTTTTTCATATAGGCTCAAAATATGTAAACTTGTTGAGACAACAACAAATTATACAACGACTCAATGTGCATGAGAAAGGGTTCGAAGGTGGGGCAACTTTCCTTCCTTTTCAATATTAGTATCTTCCAAATGAAGAACCAATAGCTTATGTGTTGCGTCCCCAGAAAATGTGAAACATTCTCTTTTTAAGAAAAGAATGAGTAGCTGGTGGGGTTGTATGCAATAGATGGCATGGGCTAGGTGCCTTTTTCAATGATGGTCACCAAAGAATGTGAACTAATCATATTATGTGGCTGCCCGACTCAGAAAGAAGTTTGGTGCAGAGTTTGATATTCTTTTACTCTGTTCTCTCACCCTCTTTCTTTTAATCGTTTAAATCTCACATCTAACCAATCTCTCTTTTCCATTTTACCTCTTCACACACCAAAACTCAATATTTTGACCCCTCTCCCCTCAATCACTCAGGGAATACTTCCTGGGTAGGAAATAGTGATTATCATGAATCCATGGAAGTTCTGTTAAGCTCACACTCTGAATCCCTTGTATTTTCCTAAAATAACTTGTTGTTCAACAGCCTTTTGTACATGTAAGCACAAAGGAATACAAACATGAAGAATAAAAGTTTGGAGAAGTCAAAACATAAGATGTTTGACAATACGATTCTCCCCCTCAAACTAAAAGTGGTTGGCATTTAAGCTTAAAAATCATTTAAAATCACACTTCACAATTCATGAAAATCTTTGAAGAATAGGAAGTGGTTTGAACATTTTAAGAAACCATTTTTCTCAAGTGAAAGTTGTTCATCTTTCAACAAGTGATAGAGTATAAGGATCAAAAATATATTCCTGTAAATCAGAATCCTTAACTCCTCCTGAAATGAATATTTTCAATGAAATATCCTTGACAAAACTCAGATATCCTTCCCATTGATACCTGTAAAAAGTCAGTTAAATCAGAAAAATATATCAGTAGAAATATTAAACATATAAGCTCCCCCTTAATATGTTCATAATCCTTAATCATGAAACAGAGTTCTGAATTACTAGGATTAAAGTAAATTCAGAAGTCAAACTCTTTGACATTGAAGTCCGAGTCCTAGACTGTATTGTCTAGAAGTCAACATTCTTTGACACTTAAGCAAGAGTCCTGATCTATAGTAATCAGAAGTCGACGTTCTTTCTCCCCCTTAAACTTTGGGTGCCTGCAACACAGATTTAACTTTTGGTACCCACTGGTATTTGGGTCTTAATGGGTTAGTTGCAGTTCTAGTGGGAGATATAAAATAAGAACCATACCAGTTATTCACATAATCTTTTCTTACAAAATTATTTGTACAACAATAGAAACAACTAATTTTCTTTCGAGCTAACCTGATCAGTTGATTGATAGTGTAAACCAGACCAGGTTTGCCAAAAGTTTTACCTTTTGAAGCATAGTTCCATTTGGCATTTGATGTATGCACAAATGATTTATCTTTCTTCTTTTCCTCTGGAGATCCTTTAACTTTCCAGATCCAATTTCCTCTCTCTTTATCATCATCCTTTCTCCAGAAGCTTTTCTTTCGAGACTTAGTCTTCTTGAAGTTACCTGAACCATCAACATTTTTGTCATAGAAAAGGTTAGAAGGACGAATCTGATCAGTAGATTTAGAGGAAAGACCATAATCTAAATCAAATAAAGGATTGTAAGAAACATTTGAGAAATGTGAACTTGATGCTGTTTTTAATGAACTATCTGAATCAGCTAGATCATCTCTTGGTGATTGAGCTATTGACTCTGGCGTCTTGTGCTCAGTCAACTTCACTTTGAATACTATCTCGTCAAGTTCCTTTATCTTTGACGACAAATTGTTTCTTTCCTTTGCAATCAGATCAAACTTCTTTTGCAATTCATATTTCGTCTTCTTTTCCTTCAGAACGTTTGTTGAAAACTCAGATAGCTTTCTTGTCAGTTTAGCTATCTCAGTCTCTAGATCTTTCTTTTCTTTAGAAAAGTCTTTGTTTACATCCTTCTGCTCAGCTTTCTTCTTCTCATTCTCAACCTTGTCTCTCTCCAGAATGATAACTTTCTCAAAGTCTGAAACTTGTTGAGAAAGCTTAACACATTTGAGCTCTAAAGATTTCTTTTCTTCAAAGGCTTTTCTGGAGAAATCAGAGAATTTCTTGGAAAATTCTTTTCATTCTTTCTCAATCTTCAACATCTCATCTTTGACCTTTGTGTTGTCTCCATCTTGGGTTGCCTTTTCTTTAAGCATATTAATCTCAACCTCAAAACTGAAGACCTTTTCCTTCAAAGAATCCCTTTCAGCAAAAATTCTAGAGTTTGTCTTTTTAAGTCCTTCAGATGTCTCACTAGCATTGTTTGCTTTTCTTCTCAGCTCATCTAGCTCTTTTTGCATTGTTTCCTTCTTTGACCAGCTTGAGCTAGAATTAAGACTTTCAGATTCTTTCAGCTTTGCTTGAAGATGTAATATCTCCTTTTCTTTAGACTCAATTATTCCTGCAAAATCAATTTTAGAATCAGTAATACATACTGAACAGATAAAATCTTTCTTTGAATCTTTTGAATTTTCTTTTAAAACATTGATCTGAGTAAGAAGAGATGAGTTCTGAATCTTTAAATCCTTGCTCTCAGCTTTAAGAGGTAGCATCTCGGATTTGAGCTTTTTAATCTCCTTTTCACAATCAAAGACCATGCTTGTATATCTTGACAACTGTCCAGCAAAACGTTTAACATTTGCTTTTGCTTCAGAAATAGTCATCTTGTCAAAATCAAGGCTATAACCTTCAGACATCTTTAGTTGTATGGTTAGAAATCAAACTTATTTGTACCAAGAGAATCAACTAGACGAGATCGTTAGAATCAAGTATTGGATAAAAACTACACTAAAAAATTTTCAGAAAAATAAATTTCCCAAAAATAAATAAATGCAGTACTCGCACAGTATAATTCACAGATAAAATAATCAGAGAATCTGGCGCAAAAAGGACGGTTTGCGCGAGAGGCAGGTTGCGCAAAAAAAGGTTTTGCGTGACAAGTGGATGGCGCAAAGGAGAGGTTCGCGCGAGAGGTGGGTCGCGCAAAGTGAGGTTTGCGCTAGCCGCTGGTGGCGCAAAACGGAGTGACCGGGGTCTTGCTCGACCGGTGTCTTGCACGACCGGAGAGGTGCTTGACCGGAGGCTTCGACCGGTAATGTGATGCAACCGTGACCGGATTGATGTGGACCGGTATGTGAATTCGACCGATAATGTGCCTTGACCGGTAATGAGTCGACCGGACAGAGAGTCGACCGGTAAACTTCTTCGACCGGTATAGACTAAGCTAATACGACCGGTATGATGCGACCTGAGAGGTCGACCGGTAAGGTGTTTTGACCGGTAAGATGTTAGCCGGACAAATATATGGACCGGTATGTGACCAGGACCGATATCACGTTGACCGGTGTGGACTGTGTGTTGATTGGGCGACAGGACTATTTGACCGGTGTCCTGCTTGGACCGATATTTACTCGATCGGTGTATTGACCGGGAACCAGACTCGATGAATGACGACCGATATGTTCTTAAAGCTTTCGACCCAGAAACCAATAATCGACCCAGAACACAACACAAACACAGAAATTGAATGCGAAAATTAGACTTTTGAACCCACAAACATACAACGATCAGTATGCAATCAAAACCAATGATTGAAATCAACTTTCAAACTTCAATTTTATGAACACAGTGAACGATAGATATACGAACCCAAATTTGAAAACTCATAAAAATCCAATCGATTAAAGAATTAAAGCACAATTAAACTATCAGATGCTATTTAATAACATAAAACACACCTAATTGAATCAACTTTATGCATAAAAACTCATTAATTTATGAAATCAATTAAGCACACAGTTAGTTATCGATGAACATGAAGAACACAAATTTAATCCAAAAAAAAACTTGATTCTTTAGGCTCTGATACCACATGTAGATCCCAGATTAACAACAATTCATGAATCAATTAACAAGAACAATATGAGATTGGAAGAGAATACCGTTTATTCACATTGAAAACGAAGAACAAGAACAAAACCTAGAGAGACAAAGTGTTTCTCTCTCTAGAACACACGCTCTCTCAAACGACGGCTACATTGTGAATAATGACTTAATTCTCTTAAACCCTAAACATATAACTATTTATATCTCCCCCTCTCACTTGTTCTAACCTAAGGTCCAAGCCCAATTACACATTAAAGCCCATTTACAATTAAAGCCCAAGTACAAACATTAATTGTAAACCCCTTTACAAAACTTTCCAAACTTGGACATTTTATGTCATAACAATCTCCCCCTAAATTTTTGTAAATGAATCATCGTCTTTGAAACGCCAACTCTTCTCCCCCTTGAGTTCTTTTAAAAACTTTAGTGTTGCGCATTTTCAAGATAGCTCAGGCTCCCCTTTGAATGAAGCTCTTATCCTTCAAAGTTTCAACTTTAAAAATCAGATTCGATGTGTGCAATAACCTCGACTGAGTGCACTAAAGACAACTTTTATCTCTAGAAACTCAACACATTCGTTATGCCCACAAGAAAGAAATGTGTGAGTTTTGCGTGACAACCACAATGCATCTTCAGTTTATAACAACGAATTTGTCCTTGAACCGCGAGTTGAATAGGAGTTCAGCTCAAGAACTTGTACTGATCAGCTCGTAGGAGAAGCATCTTGTAGCAAACACTACTCGACAAGGGTTAGAAGAAGCAATCAACAACTGTTCAGCAACTGTCGAGAAAAAAAAAACGAACGAGAAAATCCCAGAACAAATACAAAATATTCTTTGAAGAATCTGTATCACGGATTACATGATCAAAGAGCAACATTAAATCTGGATTATATGCTGTTAGGATCAATAATCGGTTCTCGAGAAGCCTCCAATTTTAATATCCGGATGCCAAGGATATGTATAAAAAAAAATATCACTTAAGCACACCATTCTATTTATATACGGGCCAAAAAAAATTGGTGTCCAAATTAATTAACCCAGATCAAAATGCAATATGCGCTGAAACTCTCGGTTCCCACTGCGAACCCCCAGATGAACTGCACTCCCAGATCATATTAATCCAATAAAAAAAAAGTCGCCGATCAAATTGTTGATTAAACCGACAATCAATACCGCCAGTTCGAAAATCAAAAATTTGATTGTTCCACCAAAAATTGATAATCAACAGCCGATTACTATAAAAAAAATCAATCATATTTGAGCAAACTTTGGATTAGCTGCTGCCAAAACCTCCAACTGCACTTGACAATTTTAATTCAATTCCACCACCGACCGACTATCTTGGTTCACCCACTTTAAAAAACAAAACACAGCCGCCGTTTAAATTACCATGTTTGAGTCACCATGTTTGAGTCACCATGTTTGAATCACCATTCATCAATATGTGAACCACAATCCACATAATCAATTTGTAGCCGCCAATTTCAATTCTTAAACAATAAACACTACTGACCCATTATCCATGTGTATCATCCAAAGCCATCAATGACAAGTTAAACCAAAGTCGTCTTAAACAAATGTTAAATACCATCCAATCACAATTTAAGCATCAAATTCACTTTCATATGAATCCAAAAAAAAATTATAAAAAACTTTTGGGCTAATGAACATGAACTGTTAATAAACGATCGAATCAAAGAAAAAATTATTTGATCCGGCTCTGATACCACTTGTTAAACCCAGATAATCTAGTTGATAACAATCACACACAATGATAGATCAAGAGATAATAAGATCAGATTAACATACCACAATCCCTTGAATAAACAGTGAAAACCTTGTGTGTTCTTGATACCTTGAATGTGTAATACAGAGAAAACGACCACCTCACTAATATGATAATAATTGTAAGAGTAAACTACTATTTTCGTCCCTGTGGTTTGAGGTTTATAACTATTTTCGTCCCTGGTCTTTAAAAACTGCTTTTTTAGTCATTGTGGTTTCCCCTTTGTTTCCATTTTCGTCCTCCATCCTAATTCTGTTAAGTATTAAACGTTAACCCTCACATGTGCCAGACATGTGATGGGTAATATTGTCTTTTCAAATTCTTTTTTATTTTTACCCCTTTTTTTTAAATTGATTACACGCCTCTCAAACAAATATCAGTCTATGCTTCTCGATTGAAAGCCCTATTTCAATACAGAGCTCTAATCTGCTTCTCGATCCAGAACTCCAATCTGCTTCTTGATCGAAAGCTCCAATTTTGCTTCTTGTTTCAAAGACCGAAAGTTGCTTCTCTATTCAAAGTTGCTTCTCGATCCAAAGTTTGAAAGCGATGCCAAAATTCAAAGCATCCATGGTTTTATGCAAATGTGGAGCCGTGTCAGTGATTCGAACTTCTTGGACAAGGGCAAATCCTGGACGTCGTTTTTATTCATGTTCAAGAAATGTAAGTTTCTCTTTTTATAACACATTTGATTTGGTTTGACCTAATTTCTACATCTCCAATTTAACAGGGAACTAATTGTGGATTTATCGATTGGGTCGACAACCCTATGTATCCACGAGTTATGGAAATCATTCCAGGATTACTAAGGTCGAAAAATACTCTTGAAGCCACCGTTAGAGCCAAGACCGTTGAAGTTCGCATATGGAAAGTGATATCATTCATTAGTTGGATTGCACTAGCTCTTGTAGTTTTTTATCAATAGATTGTTGGGTAGCTCTTGTAGTTTTTTAAAGGGTTGCTTTATGAAGAACCCAATTTATGCATCAAAGCCAATAGCTTTGGAAATGTACCTACTATTTCAATGGTTAATGAACAAAATTTATTTGGTTAAAAGTATAATTGTGCCAAAAGTGTACCATTGTTTCAACAAATTTTCTTTTGGTTTGCTGTCAATATATCTTCTATTGGTGATAGTGGTTAAAGTCTAAATTGGTTTGGAAAGTGTATCATTGTTTCAACAAATTTATTTTGGTTTGCTGTCAATGTATAAACAATTGGTTTGGTTAAAGTCTAAATTGGTTTGGGAAGTGTTCATTGTTGTCAATATATCTTCTTTTGGTTTGGTTAAAGTCTAAATTGATTTGGTTATAGTCTAAATTATTTCAACAAATCTTTTTTTGGTTTGCTGTCAATATATGAACAAAAGTTCCATGGTACTTATTGTTTCAATTGGTTTGTAGTCAAGATCTACCTATTGTCAAATCTACCTAATGTTTCAATTGCTGTAAGTTTCAAATATTAAGACCTACTGCACTAACACAGTAATTATGGGAACAAACCAGTAAGTTTGGTAATCATAATTTTCTGGACAAACCAGTAATTATGGGAACAAACCAGTAAGTTTGCCTGTAGATTGTTTCCACAGATTGTTCCAGAATATAAACAGATTGGACAAACCAGATTATTTGGACAGATTGGACAAACAAACACATAATATAAACAGATTGGACAAACCAGTAATCTGGACAGAATATTTCCACAAACAGATTATATACACAGATTGTTCCAAGACAGAATATAAACAAACAAACTATGCACAAACAAATTATAAATTGCAATTCCATTAACCATTGGATCAGAATGCCATTACAAGTACCAAACAAAATTCCACCACTGTTTCAAAATGCCATTATAAACCATTGTTTCAAAATGCCATTATAAGGACTAAAACAGTGTTTCCAACGACATAATCTACCAAAAGAAAGAGTTAACCCACTATCGTCAAACAACACAATCTACCAAAAAGGGTTTTAACCACCAAAAATGCCAGTCGCAAACAATCTAGAGTTGTCCTTTGCAAGTCCTTGAATTATGGCCTTTCTTTTTGCATTTGACACACGTGACCGTTTTCCCAATCCTTGAAAGTTTACCTCCCTTTACCACCGGTTGACTCAACTCATCAACACTTTTCTTCCGTTTCTTCTTGGGCCTACCTATTTGTTTGTGATGTAGCGGTGGGGTCAATATCGTTGGGCAACTTGATTTGGGCCACATATCCATGCTAGTTAGTGGATTAATCTTGAAACTGTATACCGCCTTCTACGTATCAAGCCAATAGCACGGATTCACCCACATCTTAGGCAAGCCTACATTCCCTCCATTTTCTGCCATGTACCAGATTGTTGCAACAGCATGTTTACAAGGAATCCCGGTTAATTCCCATTTTCTACAAGAACAACTCTTGTCCTGAAGGTCCACAACATGTTGTTCCATCCAACATCCACTTACCTGATACTTATGGCCTCCATTCCACAACACATTTTGTTGAGAAGCTTCGTCCTGGATAGCCTTGAATATCTTTGTAGCAGTCGGTGTCAATGGTCCCTCCGCCTTGGCAATCATCTTATCAACCTTTACTATACGTTTCATCAAATATTCCCGAATGTATTCCAAAGTAGTGATGATAGGCTGGTCTCTTGCATCTATGAGTTGTCGGTTGAAAACTTCGCACATGTTGTTCAACAATACATCACAACGAGACCTTCCTGTAAAAATAAATAAGTACTATCAACTACTACACATTTGAAATATGTATAAACAATTCAACATACTTTAACATGTATTTGATCAATTACCAGTAAAATGAGACCTAGACCAATGTTGAGGTGGAATTTGGATCAACCAGTCATATGCTTTATCATTGAACGATTTAAAGTCTGCCATCAACTTATCGAACAAGGGGACATTAGATGTTGTTGCACACTTCCATAAATGATCTTTAAATGCTTTGGCTTTCCAATATTGTTTCATGTTTTCATGGATATGTCGTAGGCGAAACCTATGTTCAGCATTTGGAAACACTTTTGCTAGAGCTGGTATTATCCCCTAGTGCAAAAAAAAAAAATTAATTAAGTAAATGCTAGCAAATAGCTTAAGTGAAATTCGAATGAATATGAAATAAATAAAGGGATACCTTTTGTCGATCACTAATAAATGTGAAATTAGAATTCGTACCCAACTCAAGATCATCCCCAAGGTACTCCAAAAACCAAGTCCACGAATTTTTTGTCTCAGCTTCAACAACCGCATAAGCTAAGGGATACGTGCCATTATTGGGGTCAACTCCTACTGCAGTTAATAGTTGCCCTGGAAAAGGGCCTTTCATGAAGGTTCCATCAAGTCCCAATATATCCCTCATTCCCGCTTTAAATCCTTTCTTCAAAGCCCCTAAGCATACGTATATCCTTTTGAATTGCCTTGTTGGATTTGAATGATTGACTTCACTAACCACATCCAACTTCACAATCGTGTCTTCATTTGTTCTTTGCAGTTCCATAACATAGTCCCTAAACTTCCCATATTGTTGCTCATAATCACCCCTAACACGAGTCTCCGCCATTTGCTTTGCCCTAAAACATTTCATAGATGAAAAAGTTTGTTGGTACCTCTTCTGAAAATGGTCTTGCACAACCTTAACTGGAATGCTTGGGTTAGGTTTAATAGTCTCTACAAGTTCTTGTGCTAAGAAACTGACAGTGCATTGCTTAACTTTTCTTGGGTGAATACATTTGTGGATA
Organism: Arctium minus; assembly: GCA_954870635.1. NCBI lineage: Eukaryota > Viridiplantae > Streptophyta > Magnoliopsida > Asterales > Asteraceae > Arctium > Arctium minus. Next base: position 154,292,724 of record OX941081.1, read on the forward strand.
TCAACAAGTGTCTTAACAACCCACGATTCATCTTTCTTGCATGTGGATACGTGCAATACCCAAGGACAACTTGTTTTTACTTCTTCATTTGACCCATCTACTTGCCTTTTTGACCCACTTGTACTACTAACATCACTATTAAATGAAAGAATTTCCCCCCTACAAACTGCCCTCATCCTTGTTAAATCATTTTTAACAATTGCAAGGTCCCTCCTAGTTTCTATCGCATGTAACCGTATCAATTTTTTCACTTCAGCCCTACTACCAAATGATTGGCCAACAAAGAAATGTACCTTTTTGTTGGAAGGTGTTGATTCTTGTTGCTTTAAGTTTTCCCTTCTTACCTTCCTCAACCGTTTGTTCATTATGAAATCATGATCACTATCGTCTGAACAAGTGTCTTTATCAGAAAGATTTAATGCAGCTTCATCTACTTCCACATCCACATCCATAATTGGGATGATTTCTGTTCCCCCTACATAATCGCTGTCAAGTGAATCATCATCCTCATCTAAATTATCAACCTCATTTTCTGTCATAGCTTGATCACCCCAAAATGGTTCAAATTCATCAACCAAGTCTTGTGTGATTGCACCCAAATCACTACCATCACCCAAACCACTGCCTTGACCCAAACAAGTACCATCATTCAAACCAGTGTCGCTGCCCTCACCCAAGCAATTGTTACTGCCTTTTTCAACCCATTGTATTAATAGATTATTTTTACATCCAACATTCGACTGACCAGGGAGAGATGCTTGGGATGACATGAGAAAGGTTTTCAGGTTGGTGACCCCATGTTCACTATAAAAATCTAGTTCTTTAAACCGAGCAACATACTTTAACAAAACACATATATCTTGGTCACTACCTAATGCTTGTAAACCAAAATCCAAGTCTGTATTTGGTATCATGAAATGGTAATATAGCTTCTGACCATCATCACCATACCCCAACTGTTGCATCATTTCATCTATGTCATGTACTGAAAATTCATCACCATCTATTAGGTCCACATGACTTACCTTCCCATTGAGATATCTCCTTCCAGGAAAGTTGGAAAAAAACCCACCATGATTAATCTTCAGAGAAAAAAAAGTGGAATGATTTTCTGCAAAATCAAACATAAATCACCCAATATTATTAAAAATAAGCGATAAAGAGCAAGAGTAACTGGTCCAAACCACAAAAAATAAAAAACAGTAAGTAAACGAAAAGGAATTGCTAAAAAAACAGTAAGAGTAATTGGTAAGATTCTCGAAATTGTGTAGGTAAACTTGGTAATCTTCTAAAAAACGAAAAGGAACGGTAAGAGTAAGTAAACGACAAGAGCAAGAGTTACCATAAACTTTGTGTGGGTGAACCACTTGGTAAGAATCTCGAAATTGCCACATCAAGAACTTGTCGTGCGTGATACGTAGTGGCAAGAGCGTGGAGAAAGATTGGAGATGATTTTTTTACAGAGGGTTAAAGTGAGAAGCCATGGGGAAGAAGAACAAGATGAATCGGTATGAGGAGAAAGGAATGCGTGAAATGGATTAGGGTAAAACTGATGAGGATGTATATAATTTGAAAAGACAAGATTACCCATCACATGTCTGGCACATGTGAGGGTTAACGTTTAATACTTAACAGAATTAGGATGGAGGACGAAAATGGAAACAAAGGGGAAACCACGATGACTAAAAAAGCAGTTTTTAAAGACCAGGGACGAAAATAGTTATAAACCTCAAACCACAGGGACGAAAATAGTAGTTTACTCTAATTGTAATTATGAGGATTCACTCTAAAAACTAAATAATAAAACCTATTTATACTTAGGCCTAATGCCTAATGGGCTTATGGGCTTGAGGCCCACAAATAACCTAACTATTAACTTATTACAAATCAAACCCTCTAATTAACTTTAACACAATTGCAATTTAAACCCTTAACTTTATTTTTAATCTTGAATACAATTTATGATCCAACAAGAAGGTAGGTAGGAATGATGGAGGGAGGTTGAGGTTGAGTGAGATTAGGAATAATAGGTCACAGGGATTTTGATCTTCAGGAATGACTATTTGAAGATTGAGGATTAAAGATGAGAAGGTAGGTAGGAATGATGGAGGAAGGTTGAGCTTGAGTGATATTGGGAAGAATAGGGTCAGAGGGATTTTGATCTTCAGGAATGACTATTTGAAGATGAGAAGGTAGGTAGGAATGATAGAGGAAGGTTGAGGTTAAGTGAGATTGGGAAGAATAGGGTCAAAGGGATTTTGATCTTCAGGAATGACTATTTGAAGATTGAGGATTGAAGATGAGAAGGTAGGTAGGAATGATGAAGGAAGGTTGAGGTTGAGTGAGATTGGGAAGAATAGGGCCAGAAGGGTTTTGATCTTTAGGAATGACTATTTGAAGATTGAGGATTGAAGATGAGGAAATGGGTAAATCATCACTTTAATGAGATGTGTCTGAAGAGAAAGGAACATATGGATTTGAGCTAGATGAAGGATTTTGAGAATCTTCACCAACACATGATGAAATCCACCGATTTAATTCATCATCATCACATGAAGAGATGATTACTTAAGATCATCAAACTTCACATGAGTAGATTTATTCATGCATTTTCTCCGAAGATTGTAGACTCGGTAGGACTTTGAGGAGAAAGAATATCCTACGAAGATTCCATCATAAGATTTGTTAATGCTCAACCACCTGTGTTAAGTCTAAATATTGTATCCAAGATTTAATAAGAAAGTCAAAGATGTAAAAGTCAACATTGTTTTTGTATTAGATAGTCAAAGTATGTTGAGTTTGCTTAGTAGTTAAGTCTTGTTTAGTTAGTTTGTATAAATAGGCTTTTAGCCTTGTGGCTTTGTAAAGTTTGTTAGCACGTCCTTGTAATATTTAGACTTGTGACTAATGGATTCAAGATGTACTTTCTCTCTCTAGTTCTTGATCATATTATGAGAATTGCTTGATTGTTTTGGGATTTTATGATTAACAATTGGTATCAGAGTTGAACCAAACATTATCAGAGATGATTTGATCAAAGATTTGAATTGAAATATGGTTTTTGAGTTCGAAATTTTGATTTTCTGAAATTTTTTCAAGAACTCGTGTTTTTCACTGTTCATCCGAATTTTGTGTGAAAAATCGTTTTTAGTGCAAGAAAATGGATTCATTGGATACGATTTGTGTTGTTGATTGATTCTTGTATTGATTACATCTCAAAATACGAACAATTTCGATCCCAATTTTCGATTTTTGAACTTTTCTTGACATTTTTGTTCGAACACTGTTCTTGAATGAAAAATGATAAGTTCTTGAGATCAATTTTGCAGATTTGGATCGATTTGAGATAGAAAGAGCCAAGAACTCGATTTGCGCGAGTTCATCTTTGTTTTGTGCGAGTTCATAGACATTTGCGCAAGCTTATACGAGCTTCAAGGCAAATTCAGTTTGCGTCTTGCACTAATAATGCAAAGCTACATTTGCGTCTTGCTCTAATAACGCAACGTATAGTTTGCGTATCCTTCGACTCACGCAAAGCTATAATTGCGTCTTGCACTTATCACTCAAAGCTTCATTTGCGTATCTAGCTGTTCATGCAAAGAACAGGCTCACGCAAACTAACTTTGCTCCATACACGGATCACGAGAATTGCACTTTGCGCTTCAAGGCACTCACTCAAATCCCACTTTGCGTCTTCAGTGTGTCACGCAAACCAAGTTTGCGCCATTTGTGCCTCACGCAAACCTACCTTGCGTCTTCAGTGGGTCGCGAAAAGTCCACTTTGCGTCATATTCTGATAACGAGAACCTTACTTTGCATATTACATTGCTCACGAGAAGTGTACTTTGTGTTTTCTACGACTTACGAAAAGCTTGCTTTGCGCCATCCAAGTCTCACGCAAAGCTCACTTTGCGCCTTGCACTAATTGCGAGAAGCTTACTTTGCGTCTTCTGCGGTTCACGAGAACCTTCCTTTACGTCAAACGCTGATCACGAGAAGTTACCTTTGCGAAAACTCGACTTTGCGCCATTTCAAGTGTTGTTCAAATTTTAAAATTTTGTGCTAGGTTTCAATTTAATCTGATTTTTGGTTTTCTGATATACAGTTTGGAACGATCATTTATATCAAGCTAATTTCTCATTCAAAATGAGATATTTTGCAGATCTTGAAGAGAAGAATAGAAAGCTGGAATTAGAGAAAGTTAATCTGGGTCATGTTGTTGACTTTCATTCTCAAAAGTCAAAAGAGTATTTTGCTGAAATCATCTCATTGAAAGAAGAAATCAGTACTTTAAAGATAATCAATGAAGATCTTCTGAAAAGATCTTCTGGGCTGAATGATGAGAAGATAATTAGTTTGGAATCTGATAATGGTGAACTTAAAAAGAATATATCTGATATGGAACATCAACTTGCTGAAATTAAAGCTGATTTTGATAGTGAAAAGAAAATTTTTTCAAAGAAGTTCTCAGATTTCTCTAAAAATTGTTTTGAAGAAAAGAAGTTAGTTGAACTTAAATGCATAAAACTTTCTCAAAAAACTTCTGATTTTGAGAAAGTACTTATTTTGGAAAGAGAGAAGTTTGATAAAGAAAAGAAGGTCATAGAACAGAAGAATGTGGGATTCTTTAAGGAACTATCCGGCCAGAGAAATGATTCAGAGAAAGGATTTGAAGAAGAACGATCCATCTTTGAGACTGAAATCAAAAGGCTGACTTCAAAGTTATCTGAACTATCTGCTACTGCACTAAAAGAGCAGAAAACGAAGTCTGAGTTCTCGAAGAATATTGACCAACTTGTGAAAGAAAGAGACAACTTTGCTTCAAAGATCAAAGAGATTGAGAAGTCTGCCTCAAGATCAACTCAGAAATCTGTCTCTTCACAAAGGTCAGTTAAATCTTTTGATCAGATTCGTCAAACTAACATTTTCTATGATGGATATGTAGATGGTTCAGGTACATCTCCAAGAAGAAGAAGTTACAAGAAAGAGAAATTGGTCTGGCAGAAGAAACCAGTTAAAGATGAGATGTCAAATGAGCTGAAAGGGAAGACATCATGTGTACATGTACATAAGGCAAAGAAGAACAAAGCGCATAAAGGTAAACCTGACCATATCTACTCGAGAGATCAATTACTCGGGTTTTCAGGTAAGAAATATTACTGTTCTTACTGCTGTACACATGATCATATTCACAAAACGAGTGATCATTTCTGGTATAGTTCTTACTCGATAACCCCCACAAGAACTGCAACTAACACACATGGACCCAAATACCAGTGGGTACCAAAGAAGAAAACTAACTTTGTGTTGCAGGCACCTACGTCAAGGGGGAGTAAAGAGAATAAAGGCTTTTGAACACAACAGTTCAAAACCCGCACCTCAATGTCAAGATTATGGTTTCTAAGTACACAGCTTAGGACCCGTTCTTCAACAGAGTTTGACTTCTAAACACCACAGTTTAGGACTCGGACCTCAGCGATCAAAAAGACCTTACTCCTGTATTTTTGCATCCGATGGATATGACGATCTACGTCCCAAGAGAATTGATCTGATCTCCATCCTGTACTTTTTCACTGATAGATTTTGTTTTTGATATGATAGTATACAATTCAAAAGGGAGTGTCTGATCTCTATCCTGTTTTAACTGACATATTTCAGATGCCTAATTTAAGGGGGAGTAAAGGTGATGACTTCTGATTATTTCAGATCAGAACTCATACTATAAAAATGTTTTACTGCTTTCTGTCATTTTATTTTTGAATAAATGATTTGAATAAAGTGGCTTCTGATCACATGACAGATCAGGATCCGTTTTTCAATGATCAAAGAAGGATATTATGCTAATATCCAGGGGGAGCTCAAAAGACCTAAATCATTATATCATGATTTGAGGGGGAACTGAAAAGGTAAATATCGTCTGTCCTAGATCTCTGATTGTTTGAAAGAAGAACAATTTTCGAACATGAAAAACAGTTTCTTAAATGTTCAAACCACTTCTTATTCTCAACAGATTTCATGAATTTAGAAGTGTGCTTTTAAATGTTTTTCAAATTTTGAGCTTCATGTTTAACTGACCGTGTGTTTCCAAAGATCAATACTTGTGTATTATCTTTTCCATATACTGTAAAGTATTCACACACATCGGTTCAGTATTTCATTTGATTTGTTATTACCATGTCTCATATCGAACATATTTTTTCGATGATAATACCCCCGTTTGAAACTCATTGTTGTTGAGCATCAATCATTTTTTTCTAATCTTGTGCTTTCATTGAAAAATTGTTTATATTCGTTCATATAAACAAAATATCCAATTCTTTGATACCCTAACCATTTAATTTGATCTGATTGATACATTGTCAGATTCTCAAAACAATTCTCTTGATTTCATTTCTTTCATTCAATTTTCTTGTTTTGAGAAATCTTCATTGTTCAAATTGCTCAAATCTCATGAACATACATGTTGACAATGTTATCATACATCTTGTGCTTAACTGTTCAGTTAAACTGTTGAGCAACGATTCTTCTTAGGAATAACATGGGATTCATGTGTGAGCTTAAACAGAACTTCCATGGATTCACGCAACCTGTGTTTCCTACCCAGGAAGTTATCCTTGAGTGATTGAGGGGTGAGGGGTCAATATCAAAGAGTGGGGGAGATAACTCATCCGATTGAGTTATTCTCATTGTGTGGAGCGGTAAAATGGAAATGAGAGTTTGGTTAGAAGTGAGCATAAAGATAAAAAGAAAGAGGGTGTGAGATCAGAGTTAAAAGAATATCAGAACTCTGCACCTACCACTTTCTGAGCCGGGCAACCACATTTACTGATTGGTTCACATTTTTTGGTGACCATCATTGAAAAAGGCAGTGAGCCCATGCCAACTCTTGTTATTACCCCACCAACCACTCATTTCTTTCTTAACAAAGAAATGTTTCATTTTCTTTGGGGACGCAACATATATGGTATCTAATCTTCACTTGGAAGATTTAGATATTGAAAAAGAAGGAAAGTTGTCCCACCTTCGCACCTCTTTCATGCACATTGAGTCCATGTAATATCTGTTGCTGTCTCAACAGTTTACTCAATTTGAGCCGTATGAAACACAATCATTTTGCTAAAATTCTTTCATACACAAGCATGAGCACACAGAAAATTTGTTTTTCTGTCAGAACATTCATAGATAAACCTTGTGTTTTTCAATGATTGAATGAAAGTCCTGGGGAGTCATCATCAAACCAGCTCCTTAAATTGTACATTTGTTGTACGCAGTGACTTTGTGTTACTGACAGGCATTCCTAACTGTTTCATTTGTTGATTCAGGGTTACCACATTCATTATGTCTAAATTTGAAAAGATTCGGATATATACCTTTCATGAATTGACGTCTATTCAGATCAACGGGCGGAGATTGTCAAAGAGGAGATTGTTATTTGTTCACAAAGGGGGAAATCATAGACTGTGATGAAATTGAAGATGTTTTGATGATCATGATGCTCACAATCATCAAAAAGGGGGAGACAATTACAAAGATTCAATTTCAATACCATGAAGAGTTTTCAAAGATGAAAAGACTTGTGAAGAAATTCTGAGAGTTCAAAAGTCAATTCAAAATGCTTTCGCTAATTCAAAGTCAAAAGATTCTGAAGAAAGATTGTTCAAAGATAAATCTGAAGACAGTCAAGAGATCAAAGAGATGAAGATTCAATATCAAAGATTCCTCAAATCTGTTTCATTGTTCAAAGACAATTTTTCAAAGAAGGTTCCAAAGTTTCAAAGATGAAGTTTCAAGTTCAAAGAAGTTTCAAGATTTATGTTTCCTGTTCGAGACATGTTGACTTTAAAATCTTCAAAGTGCAAAAGACTTTCCAAGATTCTTCAAAGGCTGAAAGAGTAAAGTCTGTGAAAGCTTCAACGTTCAAAGTTAAAGAGACAAAAGCTGAAGAATCAAGAGCTGAAGATCTGTATCAAATTTTTATTAAATCTTGAATACAAAGGGGGAGATTGTTAAGTCTAAATATTGTATCCAAGATTTAATAAAAAAGTCAAAGATGTAAAAGTCAACATTGTCTTTGTATTAGATAGTCAAAGTATGTTGAGTTTGCTTAGTAGTTAAGTCTTGTTTAGTTAGTTTGTATAAATAGGCTTTTAGCCTTGTGGCTTTGTAAGGTTTGTTAGCACGTCATTGTAATATTCAGACTTGTGACTAATGGATTCAAGATCTACTTTTTCTCTCTACTTTTTCTCTCTAGTTATTGATCATATTATGAGAATTGCTTGATTGTTTTGGGATTTTATGATTAACAACCTGCGATCACAGAGAAATAATTTCTTTGGTACCCATTTTGAGGTGGGTCCTTTAGGGTTAGAGGAGGAAGAAGAAGAGTCATCAAGATTCTTTCTTTCTATCCTTTCTTTGGGACAATCCTTTGCAAGGTGAAGGAGGTCCCCACAATTATAACATTTTCTATAAATGAACATCTTTTTAGACTTCTGACCCAGATCCTTTTCTTTCCCTTTATTGTTGACTTTAAAATATTTGGAAGAGGAAGGTGAAAGGCTTGGTTTAGGTCCAAGGATTCCCTTTTCAGAAGAAGCGAGAGGAAAGGTAGATATACCCTTGGATTTGGGCTTCTTTAAGTTAACAGATCTGGGAATGAACTTGGTAGGGTGAACAAGAGGTTTGTTTTTGGAATGAGAGGGTAGTTTTCCTTTTGAAGGTAGGTCAGTAATTACTGATTTTCCTTTATCAAGGTTAGAAAACTTATTTGAGGAGGACTGAGAGTTTTTCTTCGAGAGTTTAGAGGGTTTAGAAGAATAAGAAGAAGTAGCCTCATCAAGATTTAGAGATTTCAAGAGATCATGAATAGGCTTGACAAGCTCATTTGATCCTTGAGTTTCTTCAGATTGAGGCTTAGAAGTATATTCTTTGGCCTTGACAAACACTCCAAATTTTAAGGAATCATGAAGATCTAAAGAATGCATATAGTCAGAGTCTTCAGAATCAGACTCAGTATACTCAGGAGAAAAGGGAGGAAGTTTTTTGAAGAGGAAGAAGGAACTTGAGTAGAAGAAAAATCAACTTCCATTTTTCCAAAACCAAGACCAGACTTATCATCACATGACATTTGATCTTGAAAGATCTTTTCAAGGTTTTTGGAAGAACTTGTCCATTTACTTACAATTTCTTGCTCCTTTTTAAGACTTTTAAACATTTTATTTTTCTTCTTGGCAAGAATGTAATTAATGGTTTTTAAATCTTCAAGTTCAACCTTGATTTTGTCAAAATGTTTGAGCTGAGAAAGGAAAATTTGAAGTTGAGAAGAAATAGATTTTATCTGAGCATTTGTCTTTTTCGTTTGCATATTTGACTTCATAGAAGTTAACAGTTAAAGAGTCAAAGGCCTCAATCTTTTCAGCATCGAAGAGACAGAGAAAAATGGATATACCCGGGTAGATGAGGTAGAGCACTCAACAGACATAAGGGCCATTGAGGAGGATTGAGCTTCACTGTCATCAACATAATCTATTTTAGCCATGAAACAAAGGTTGGCCATTTCTTTGTCACTTTTAGAAGTGGGTTCATCTGCCCAATCATGAGATTCAACAAGAGGACCTTTTCCTTTGTTTGCTAGGATAGTATTTCTTTCTTTCTCTCTCTTATATTTTGCCTTATATTTCTCAGCACAGGCAGAGTTTGAGGAGACAGACATATTTGGCTTTTGGAAAGGAGGTTGGTAGGATTCAAATTTGATTCTGATAGACCGAGAGGAGTTACGATTGGAGGAAGGTAGTATGGGTTTATCAGAAGGTCTGCTTCTGCACTTAGAAACAAAGTGTCATTTCTTCCCACATCTGTAACATTCCTTATTGGATTTGTCAGAGGAGGTGGCCTTTGAAAAAGCGGAAGAGGGTTTTCTTGAAAACTTAGATTTTCCAGAAGAGAAGCGAGGTTTAGCTTTAGAAAAACTTGCCAGTATGGCAACACCATCTGACAACTGAGCAACGGAGGTTTCCTCCCCTTCATCATCAACCTCACTAAGATAGGCTTCTGAAGGATCATTAGGATCCTCTTGACTAATATGGTCAGAATCGGAGGGATAGGTGATTCTTGGAACACACATAGAGTTTTTGGAAGAATCACTGATAAGAGCCAGAGAGGAGCTCTTTATATCTTTAATGATAGACTTCCTTAGAAGTTTAGTCTGCTCATAGTTGAAAAGAGTGCCATACAAAGCAGTGAGTGGCATAGATTCAAGATCCTTGGTTGACTTGATGCAAGTACAAATATTTTCCCAAAACTCGGGAAGATAGTCCATGAACTTGCATAAGACTTTCTCATTCTTACAAATGCGACCCACAAGTTTTAGATCATTAAAAAGACTGTTAAAACGATTATAGTAGTCTGAAAGAGATTCTCCCTTTTCATACGAAAAGAGTTCATACTTTCTTACAAGAGCAATCTTTCTGTTCTTTTTTCACCTCAGAAGTACCTTCGTAAAGAACACACAGGTAGACCACATTTCTTTAGCAGTGGAGAAATTAACGAGAGAGTGATAGACCTCATCAGGCAGAGAGAGGGCAATGATGGCTCTGACTTTAGTATCAAGAGCTATAAGACGTCTGTCTTCATCATTATATTTATTGGGATCCTTTACAATGTATCTCCCAGTAGCTGGAGTTCTTTCTTCCACAGAAGAGTCCTCATCAGTATTTCCCTTGTCTACCTTTTTGTCATTATACCGGTCCCAAACTCTAGGAATAAAAGGACCTTCATGTAACACAGTAGGATATCTGCTGTCAACTCCTTCTAAAAAGAGTATCATACGAATTTTCCACAAAGAGAAGTTATTAGGATTAAGCTTTGGTGGTTTGGCTATAGAGCCATTGTCATATGATACATCATTAGTGTTTTGAGAAGAAACATTGTTCAAAGAAGATGAAGAGGATGTCATTGCAAATCTAGTTTAGTGAGTTAAACTAACTTGCTCTGATACCACTTGCTGGTTCCATTTAACAAAAAGTAAACACAACAAGTATTGTAGAAGGGGGGGTTGAATACAATACTCAAAATTTTTCACTTAATTTAATTCTTATTGATATAAAATCAAGAATTACATATAGAAAACTTTGATTGTTGTGGAAGAGAACAAATGAACTATGTTCAAACAATCTTACACAAAGAGAATGAAGAACAATTGTAAAACACTTAGAAAAAAATGAACTTCGTAGAAAGAAAATTGCCAACACTTAGAAAACTTGAAGGCTTGTGGAACTGGTTCATCTTTGCATGTGATGGAGCATCCTCTATATATAGTGCCTCATACACTTAATGCATGGGACACCTGTCAAGCAAGGGTAGGACATCAGGTCTTTTGCAAGGTACATGATGTACCTTTTGTCTTTGAGTGTTTGTATTGAAGTGTTGACCTGTAGAGGATGGTGTAGAACTTTCTTTAAAAGAGTGTAAGAGACAAAACACACTTTTTCTAATCTTCAGATGAGGTCCACATCGATGCAAGATATCACAAATATACTTTATCAGAAAAGTACAATGTATTTGTGCCGATGACATTTTCCCACCAAAACTTATCAAAGACAAGTTTGGTGAAAAGGGAGACAAGTTGGTATGACAAATCACCACACACATCATCCGGATTCCTGAAGACGTGTGACCATCTTCAGGATTCCTGATGACGTGTGACCATCTTCAGGATTCCTGCAGATGTGTGATCGGCACCATCCTGACCGATCGACAACATCCTGACCGATCTCATCTCTGCCGATGAGATCCTGGGCGATGGTGTTGTTCCACAAAGGCAGGCAACTTAGCTTTAGGCTGAGAAGTCCATCTTCAATCCGCTTTTACATATACACTTCTTCTTTAACTTTTTGGCCGCTCTTCGACTTTACCGAACATTTGAATTATAACTAAGCTTCTAGAAAGAACCTCAAAATATTCTAAGTAGGATGATACAAAATGGAAGATTGGGAGGTCATCTTCAAATCTTTAGATGACCCAACAGAGAACGAAGAGGTTAGTGGGTTTGGTGTTGCCGATGGTTTGAGGGAGATCAACGGTAAGTGATTCAAACGATGAGGAAGGTGGGGTGTGTGTGATATGGGTGAGAAGGGAGAGATCAGTGGGTTTGGAGTATGGTGTGTTGTCGGATGTTTGGACATATCGACGGTTTCCACTTTCCGGTACGTGAGGAAGAAGAAGGTGTTGGGAGGGGGGTGAAAGTTGTAGTAGGGGTAGGGTGGGGGGTCCATTGTCTTTATTCTTTATTAATTTAATTGTTCTTTTATTTCTTATTAGGAAAAAGACAAAAACATATATATAAAGACAAAAATACCCTTTGAGTTAACTGAGTTGACATATTTCGTTAGAGGGAGGGACTCTGAGTGTGCGCTTTTGCATACCACAAAGACGACTAATGTAATAACGCGTTTTAGGGATGATATCCAAAATATCAGCAAGCCACAGTGACCAAGAATGTAATTTAATCTTTATTAAAACAAAATTAAAGAGTAAATTATAATTTTCGTCTCTATGGTTTGTTAATAATTTCAATTTTCATCCTTGTGGTTTAAAAATTGCTATTTTCGTTCTTATAGTTTGCAATTTATTGCTATTTTCGCCCACAAAAGGACTAAAATAGTAAACAATTGTAAACCACAGAGACCAAAACAAAAATAAATTGGAAATCATAAGAACGAAAATAAAAACTGAATTACAAACCATAAGGACGGAAACCATAATATCTAAACCATTGGGATGAAAATCATAATTTTTAACAAATTATTGGGACTAAAAACATAATTTACTCTAAAATAAAATAATAAAACCATGGCGTCACGTTTGGTTCGCAGATTCTGAAGGAATAAAATGAAATTGGAATGTTGAATTTCATTGACCAAATTTTATTCTTTCGTTTGGTTCGTTCTTTTTCATGGAAAGAATTTATATATTCCACAATAAATTTAACATTCCTTGCTAACTGTATGGTTTTTTGATGGAATTGGAATTCATTTTTTTTGTAATACCAAATATACCCTTAACCGAACTTACCCTTATAGGCCTTATGCCCTTATCTAATAAACTCATTTGATAAACACTCATCCATCAACAACGGTTTCCTACTCCTTCGCAACATAGTCCTCTCCATAGCAGCATAAACCACGTTTGATTTCTCTATTATCTCGATTTCTCTGTGGTCAATTTTGTAACACCCTAAATTTCAGAGGAATTTAAAATTTTGACAATTCGGCAATATGACGTCTATAAATAGGCGAAACCTGTCCATCCTAACATAGGAATTCAATTCAACCTGGATAATTACGGACTTGACAAATTAATCCCAACGTATCATCCCAAAACGGGGAATTAGGTTATGACAATTACAAACCAAATCGAATGAATAATAGAATTCGACAACCAAATAATCTAACTTAATCAAGGAAGATTAAGGTCGGGTGTCGCTATCCTTCCAAAATGTATATCCACTATTATCACTATACTGGTCAATGTATCTTCCAAAAAGACCGCTCTCGACCCCAAGGTCGTCCACTCATTCCCGACGAGGCCCACCGCTAGGTTGACCTGTTATACATGTCATTTACGAAAAAGTGTTAGGCTAAAGCCTAGTGAGATCAAACATTTAAATTTAGAAATAAACAATTGTAAATGGACGTAAATAAAGTGAATTCATGGTAATAAAAATGTAACTCTTTACCATAGACGAATACTTCATGGATTAACGGGGGAGACCCGCTTACTAACACAAGTGACGGAACACAAAAGTAAGCCACTTGACAAGTTACTAAAACCAATGCACATAGAAAGTACACAGAAGGAATGTTAGGCTCGGTAGCTTTAAACGTACACCCACAGAAGTCAACCTCAACCACATAGGGTCCTTACGTTGAAATCCTCATCCAATATCGTATACTAGCACGTAGGACTTATAACCCTATCTGATGCCTATACGTGCCTCAATGTGGAAAACTAACGTTCCATCATCGGACAAAATGATACAAATAGATTATAGGGTCATGACTCCTAACTGAAATCAAATATTCCACGTAAAGCCAAATAAAGCTAACTGAATAATCCAACATTTGATATACCAACCAAGATGATAACAAGTGTACGATTTCATATGATATCTCACATAATTACCAAGAGGTTCCAAATTATCGCTTGAATAATATTTCCATCCTCTAATTTCGACATCCCAAGTTCTCATTCGTGAAACTCACCTCAATATTTTAAAACCCTAATTTTTGGATTCTAAGCATTTGAAGCAAACAAGTTTCCCATGTACAAATATACCATTAGTTCAACATAAAGGTTCAATAACTCTATAACCATACTTTTTCACATAAAACCCTAAAATCTCCAAAAGTTAGGTTTGATACAAAGTTCACACAAGACACATAAATAACAATAGAGATATTTAGATGGTTAAAATCCACATTTTAAACATGTATAAAGTTTGTAAAGAGAATGAACTCACCATGTAGGGTTGTATTTCAAAACCCTAGATTACCATGAACTTAAGGAGATGAGAAAGATCTTTGAGGAGACTTTAACTAGCACCACAACCACTTAAGAGCACCTAACAAAGTTATAAATGATCAAGATAGAAGATGGTTGGGAAACATTGATTGCAAGAGGTGAAGGAAGAGGGGACCTACCAGATTCTTGAGAGAAAAACGAACTTAGCAAAACCCCAAAATCATAACAATAGCCAAAATCCCGTAAATTAGGGTTTTATACATCCTGCCCCCCGCCGACGATTATGCTCTGGTCGTAGTCGTTGGGCAATGTCGTACCCCAACCCCCACGGTCTGAGTTTTGTCCAGTGAACCACCTGCTGACCGCGAGATTGACACGCGACTATGCCTAGGTGGCATAGTCGCCGGACATAGTTGCCTAGACCCTTTGGGCGCGACTTCGACCCAATTTGATCTATTTTCGACGTAGGAGGTTGGCCAAGTTTCCGCATTCCAAAATCAATTGATGAGACATAACATACGAATATTTAAATACTAAAACGTAACTCAAAATGAAGGAAGTCTACCCAAAAACACGGGTGTTACAGATTTCTTCTCCATCACAACACATATCTGGTCGACTGGACTTCCATGTCTGGTCGATTTCTGTAGATGAATCGATTTTTGCTCGACTGCACGAAAAAAACTGATGTTATTCAATATGGTTTCTGCTCGAAATCTCTACTTGAAGGTTGAAGAAAGCCTCGAATCCTTGCTTCGCTCAAAGCCTTTTCCCATTTGGATTTTGTTGAGCTGCAATTTCAAATTCTAGGGAACTAAAGTGGTTTTATCGCTAAAAGAAATATGATCCAAAAGCTAGTTCTTGATTACATTAAGGTCTGACTTATGTATGGGCAAATATGCAATTGATATGGATTTTTCTTACCATTTCATCACCTATATTTATGTATTTCTAGTGTTTGTTTAGGGTGCGTTTGGTATGCAGAACAGAGTGGAACAAGACAGAACAAAACATGCTTGTCCCATGTTTGGCGTGACCATATGTGGGACACGCTAGAACTAAGTGGAACAAGCATGAGACACACTTGTCCCACTCCACCCCCCTGGAACTAAGTAGAACAACAATATTTTGACTAATATACCTTTGTTAAAAACAAAAACATAAAACATGTCTTCTCATCATCCACGCCACCAAGCTAGGGGTGTGCAAAACCTGAATAGTCCGAAATCCGAATCCGCATCTGAACCGAAAATAAGGTGTTTTTGCAAAACCCGAATACCCTAAATCCGATAATCCAAAACCCGACAATTGGGAGGATATCTGGGTTCGGATTGGGTTTGATCGTTGGCCACCCAACCCGTCCGAAAATCCGAAATAACATAAATCTATATTTTAAATACTATATATATATATATATATATATAGATGTGAGTTATTATGCAACCTTTTACATGATGCAACTCTTGCAACCCCTTTATCCACCACACATTTTACTTTTAGTTTTTTTTTTCTTTTTTTTAATTACATAAATTGTGTGGTGGATAGAGGGGTTGCACCATGTAAATGGGTTGCATTTGAATACCCCTCTATATATATTTATTTATCTAATTATTTTTTGAAAATCGTAAATTATAGTTTGTTGTAATATTTTCTAAATATTAAACTTGCTATCGATTTCATCAATCTTTCAATCGATTGTATTCATCCTAAAAAACGATTGAATTTATATATAACTTTTGCATTATATAATACCCGAACCCGACCGACATCAATCCAAAACCTGACCAACCCAAACCTGAAACAACCTAAAATCTGAAACTTAAAATTTGGGTTTTGATTTCCATATACAAAATCCAATCGTGATAAATTAGTTTTATGTTTTTGATAATCCATTGCACTATGTATTAGTGATGTAAATTAGTTTTATGTGATGTAATCTATATGATTTTTTATCAGGGGTAAATTCGTCATTTAACCAGTCTAGTCCTGTTCTATCCAGTTCTGTCATGTCTTGCCAAACGCTGTCCTGTTCTGTTATATTTCATCTTGTCCTGTCTTATCTGCGTACCAAATGCATCCCTTAAGGATATCATTCAAACATTTTGAATTGACAGTAACAAGTAGACCATTGGATCTTAAAGCCAGCTTGCAACTGTTTTTATTTTGTTTAGATGAAGGAAATATTTGTTTGTACTTTTTAATTTGGTTTCTTGAGATCACCGAGACTTCCAGTTTTAATGTCATTGATCATCTTCCATGGTTTTTATGACATGACTTTTGCAGAAGGCTTTGCAAGGACCTGTTCCACAAATGGTCAAATTTCGATGAATCCCACTTTTTTATAAAAATATATTTTAGTCATTTATTACAAAGATACATCCTATGAACTAAACAGACATACTTTAACTCATAAATTTCATTCTAATTTTTTCAAAGTTTAATTTTTTGACATATTTCATTCCATCCAAAAATTTTTAATTAGGAGGGGAGTTGAATAAAACATTGCAAAAACTTGTTTTCGCCCACCAGATAACATCATTCAAACCGTTATCCCCTTCTACTCCATGATTTTTGCTGTTCAATCTCCTGCAACTCTGCAGCTTCCAACCAATCAAAACCATCTCTCGCTGATTCTTTCTTAATGTCGTTGCGGGGTAATGTTATTATTTGTCTTAGTTCGGGTTTTGGTTCTTTTATTGTTCTTCATGAAATTGTTGTTTTCACTTTTTTGATATCAAAGAACTGGAAGCAAAGATGGTTGCTTTTACATATGTACAAGTTCACGATTTATATTTTTATTGGACGTTTTTTTGTTAATTTGATGAAGTATCTATGTGACAGTTTGACCTGCAAGTTAAGTGTTCGATGAAATGCCTGAACGGTATCTTAATTGGACAGGAACCCATTGTGTCTCTTTTCTCTTAGGTTGGTTATCTGATATATTTTAGGTGGATTTTTTCATACATTTACCTGTACCTTTCTCTCTTGAGGATAATGTACTGCTGAATGAGGTTCAAATGAAAAGGACATGCATTATATCTTTCTTTCAAGGTCAAACCTATTGCTTGACATTGATTCTGTTACTCCTTTTTGCAAAGATATGTAATTATATTTTGTAAAATTAGGTGTAATTATCGAAATTTTCATGGATATTCAGGAATTTATATAAAGTTTGATAGTAGTTGGTTTGTGCCAAGGAGAACTACATTTGTAACTTTAGAACACAACAAATACTGAATATGCAGGCTACATGATCTGAGTTCATGGACAATACATAAAATGCGTCTTAAGCGGATATTCCTCATTCTATATATGATAAAACTGGCATCATAGCCATTCCAACAAGGCATTACCAGTTATCTTGTCAATAACTTTAGCGAATTCAATGGTGAATTCATAAATGGTCCAGACAACAAAATGAAAATGCTTAGGTCAAGTATAATTGCATCTATTTTATTCCAAACCATATAAAAGCTTACCTTTGACTTTGGTTTATACTTCCAGCATGAAGCTGCTTCTGAAGTGACATTGGCCGACACCCATTTAGATAAATGGAAGATGATTCTTGATTGTATACTCCTGTTTTGCAGATTTGGCGGAGTGACATCTGACTTTTTACAATGGCAACTGATTTATTAGTTAACAGCACATGTCTTGAGCTCTCTTCTAAGCTTGGCTTATTTACCCTGGGTTCACATAACAAAGTAAGAAATCCCTCTCTCCTCCATTATTTCGAGACTCTTATGAAGCATTAAGGCTGTCTGGGGACTTCTGATCATATGCAGGCACTTTTTTGTGGCCAACAAATTTTATTTGAAATGGTTTTGATAGTAGTCTTACAACGTTATGAGATATTTATTGCAGGCTAAAAGTTCGACATCCTTCTGCTCTCTCCGCACCTGTAGAACTAGGGCAGTCCAAAGCAATATTGCTGACATCAATCCTAGTTACTACCCACAAATTCATGTCCAGAAATTGGTTGACTTCCTCCATGAATGTTCGCGAGAAAGGTCAGTAAAAGAAGCAAAAGCAGTTCATTGTTATGTACTAAAATCCAATTATTCGGATGAGAACTTGTTGATATTACTGAATCATGTAGCTCACACATACTCAAAGTGCTCAAACTTGACAGAGGCTCGGGGAGTATTTAATACAATGTGTCAAAAAAATGTGTTTTCTTGGACTGTAATGGTTACAGGCTCGACAGAGAATGGGCTATTTCATGATGCATTCAAATACTTTTGCGAGATGCAAAATTGTGGAATACTTCCGGATGTGTTTGCCTATTCTGCATTTATTCAGTTATGTATAGGTCTTGATTGTTTTGATCTGGGAAAAATGGTACATGCCCAGATAATTATAACAGGATATGCATCACATGTTCGTGTTAGCACATCACTTCTTAACATGTACGCAAAGATGGGAAGGGTCAAGGATTCATGGAAAGTTTTCACTACAATGACAGAACCCAATGAAGTCTCTTGGAATGCTTTGATTTCAGGGTTTACAGAAAATGGTCTCCACTTACAGGCATTTGATTATTTTCTTGAAATGATAGAAACAGGATTTACCCCAAATAAGTACACATTTGTCAGTGTTTTGAAGGCAATTGGGAAATTGCGTGATGCTGGTAAGGGCAAGCATGCTCATAAATGTCTTTTGGAGTTGGATATGGAGTCTGATGTTTTTGTGGGAACCGCCCTGATTGATATGTACTCAAAATGTGGGGCTCTATCTGATGCTAGATCTGTTTTTGAAATGAATTTCATCAGTTGTCCCCTGAACATGCCATGGAATGCAATGATTTCAGGTTATGCACAGTGTAATTGCAGCCAAGAAGTTCTAGAACTCTATGTCAAAATGTGTCAACACAATATAAAATCTGATA
The DNA here is from genome assembly GCA_954870635.1 of Arctium minus. NCBI lineage: Eukaryota > Viridiplantae > Streptophyta > Magnoliopsida > Asterales > Asteraceae > Arctium > Arctium minus. The sequence continues at coordinate 154,312,132 of OX941081.1, forward strand.
TTTACACTTACTGTAGTGTATTTACTGCAATTGCCACTATGAAGTGTTTGTTGTTAGGTAGACAGGTTCATGGGATGCTTTTGAAGTCCGGATGTGACGCTATGGCCTTGAGTGTTAAAAATGCAATTGCAGATGCATACTCTAAATGTGGGTCACTTGAAGACGTACAAAAGGTTTTTGATAGGCTGGAGGAAAGAGATGTAGTGTCTTGGACAATCATGATGAGTGCTTATTCTCGGTGCTTTGAGTGGGAGGAAGCACTGGTCATATTCTCGCAAATGAGAGAAGATGGTTTTACACCCAATCAGTTCACATTTTCTAATGCTCTTGTTGCATGTACTAGTCTTTGTTTTTTGGAATATGGTCAACAACTGCATGGGCTTCTATGGAAAGCTGGATGGGACACTGACAGATGCATAGAAAGTGCTTTGATTGATATGTATGCTAAGTGTGGCAGTATAAGTGAAGCAAAGATGGTATTTGAGGCCATACCCAACCCTGACGTTGTTACATGGACAGCCATTATATCAGGTTATGCACAGCATGGTGATGTTGTTAATGCCATCCAGCTATTCAAGAAGATGCAGCAGCTTGGTATTGAAGCCAATGCCGTGACAATGTTGTGTGTTCTATTTGCTTGTAGCCATGGAGGTAGGGTTGAAGAAGGCCTTCACTATTTCAAAAGCATGAAAGAAATTTATTGTTTGGTCCCTCAAATGGAGCATTATGCTTGTGTTGTTGATATGTTAGGTCGCGTTGGCCGCCTAAATGATGCAGTCGAGTTTATAAAGCAAATGCCTATAGAACCAAATGTAATGATTTGGCAGAATCTACTAGGAGCATGTAGGGTTTACGGGAATACTGAATTGGGAGAGATAGCCGCAAGGAAGATAATTTCCATTAATCCACATGACTCATCTCCTTATGTTCTTCTTTCCAATACATATGCACAAATAGGGAGTTCCAGACAAGGACCTGGATTGAGAAATGTGATGAAAGAGCGAGGTGTTAAGAAGGAGCCAGGATATAGTTGGATATCTGTTAAAGGTAGAGTCCATAAATTTCATGCACAAGATCAGGAACATCCAGAAAAAGATAATTTATATATTATGTTGGATGACTTGAGAGAAAAGATAAAGGCTATGGGTTATGTACCAGATTTGAGATACGTATTGGAAGGTGATTCTTAAATTAGAAGGAATGCGAAAATACCTTTAGAAGTTTTCATCAACAAGAAACTAGTCTTCCATCATTGTGTAATACTCATGCATCTTTCTTTCTACAACTACAAGTAATACTCATGCATCCGATAAAAAGATGAAGAACGGAGTTCAGAATTGTTCGCACAAGGCTAAGGGTTCCCCAATGTAAGTTCTATGGTAGCATATGAGGTCCAAGCACATTCTAGATCCTTCACCACCTTTAGTTGAGAGCCGTCATATACCTGGGACCCAAGGAAAATAAATACCAGAAAGATGTGTAGCTAGTTGCCAAGTGGTGGTGGCCAAACAGGTCACAAGGATGCACATATAGCTGTTATGGATCCTGAGCAGGTTCCTAAACACATTTACTGATGTACAGGTACATATCTCTAATCCCAGATAAGCAAGAAGAATGAGCAAGGATGGAAATCATCACAATAATAATCAGTGCTGTTTGTGACAAGATATGCTTTTCCCTGAAACAAGCAGCAGATAAGAGTCCCGACTTTTTCAAGGCCAGGCCTCGGCACCAGTTTGTACAGGCACAACGTAGGTATATTGTATTTAAATACATTTGGCATTGTGCATTCCTTTGTTCTCATTTGCCATAGGATTGTGATTGCCAAAAAATTCTCTTTAGAATTATTCTTTTGCCATAATGTTCCAAGTTAAGTCAATAACTGAGCTTGATAAAAAATGTAGGAAACTTCTCTTCTACCAATAATGTCTATGTGAAATAAGTTACATAAGACTATGTAAGCTTTAATATTGTCAACCAGCCCTTTGTTGGTACAAAAGATTAATGGAAGCGTGTCTTTTTTTGGAGATGATGCTTAGGTTTTCTTTGGGCAATATCACACTGGGGATTAGTCATATTGGGAGTCTGTGAACTTTGTCAAGGTCATTATAGATTTTTTTTTACTCGGTGCTTAATAGAGGTATGTTATGTTCACTACTATTATATACCAATCATGTTGCTACATGGAATAGTTTTCAATTAATTGGCACTTTGTAACCTCAATAAGCATTAGATTTTCCTTCATTGGAACGGCCTGTAGGCAAACATCATAATCAATGCAAGTATATGACACATAACAATGTTAATGAACTAGCAGTTCAAGAGTTCGGTAAATGAGATGACTAACCTTGTTAGTTGTTACTGATAAAAATGACTGAGAGAATGCCCCCAAAGAATCCAAATATATAGGATAGCTTTCAGCAAAAAGTTGATCCCATATGCAAATATCTGTATGTGCCCTATGTTCTCAATAGCAATCACAAGCATAACAGTAATTGCCCTTGAACACCATATACAACAAATTCTAGAGTCCAGACTCACTATAGGATTCTATTCCATGCTTCCTCCCTGTTTCACATCCTTTTCTATACTTCATTCACCATTTAACACCTTGTCAATAATACCTCTTCCTCAGTTCCTTGAAAACAAGCGCTTGCAAGCATTTTGCTGGTTGTTTAGGAACTAGCATAGTAAGCATCATTTGAGAGAGCTTTTTGTTGTTTTTTTCCTTTCTTCTATATTAGCAACTCTGAGTGCATCATATGTGCTGCGGGAAGGAAACAACACTATAGCCATTACTAATATAATAAAGTCTCAATTTGGAGCTATTTTAAAAAAAAGGAGATGAAGCCATAGAGAAGAACGAACTCAGTGTATTAGCACCCATAAACATGTAGGGAACATCTCTTTACTCTTAAGTTTAGTTGCTTTGGATATCTACATAAGAATGTCAGATAACACCCTGACTGTAAATGACACAAGGTAACTTCAGATGGATATCAAAACTTGTTAGACTTATTTTTCTTGACTAATGTGACATATACCTTACCACTCAATCCAAATATATCTTGATTTGAGTGCCATTCTTACCTTTTGGTTGTCCCAGATTATCCTATATCCTATTGTATTGGCAATTATATTGCAGTAGGCATCAATCCACCAACCATAAATATATAGTAAGAGGAGGACATGTCGGTAAGATAGAGATGATATTTTACTTATAACATGAAACATCCAAGTATTGACCATCGTCATAACTGATGGATTCAAAGGTCAACATTGTCAATAGGATGATCCCTGCTGGAGGACAAGGTACCTTAATGCTTCAACATCTAGTTTTCTCATGTCAAAAGCAGTTATTAAGTTGTTCAGTTGATTTTGGGACTTGCAGGGATGGTTTTCCTCTATGGATAGTACAATGAAACAATGGAAGGCATGATAAATCTTTCTTACAAGGCTTAGTCAAGAACTTGTGAGGTAGAGATTCACATGTTGCTTGTCTTTCTTTCATATATGACTGTTTCGTGATTTATTGGTGTCTGTAGGGATTCCTTGATTTATGCTACAAGTATGTGTGTTGGGGGTGGGGGCTATATAAAGGCTGCAAATAATATGCTTTGAATTGTGACAGTTGTTTATATTGCATTGACTTATATTTTTGTTAGACTATGTGATGGTAAAGATTATTGGCCAAGCAAACGTTAGGTGCTTGCATTGGTGTTTTGAGCTAGGGGTTTATCATTCATGTTTATGGCTTTTGGCTGCAGCCCAGAAAGAAGAAAAAGCTTGGAGGGCTTGTTTGTTTGACTTGGTCTTATTCTTATTTGTGCTTTTATGCGTAGACCTGGCAAACGTGTCGTGTCGGGTTCAAAGTTAAACGGGTTGAGAGTGTCTAACCCTAACCCGACCCGTTTAATAAACGGGTCAGAAAATCCCAACCCTAATCCGACTCGCGTAAATCGACACGAACCGCCTAACCTGTTTAACATTTATAAAACTAAAAATTAAAATCGAAAATTCAAAAAAAAAGTACAAATCCAAAATTCAAATGAAAGCATTAGAAATCCAAATTTTATAGTTCAAACTTATAAATTCTAACAAAATCTTAAACGTTAAAAATCCAAATCATTAAAAAGGAAACTTATAAAACATATATATATATATATATATATATATATATATATAGAGAGAGAGAGAGAGAGAGAGGGAGCTTCTTTTGTAAACCTTGTTTTCCTTGTAAACTTTGTAAACCGATCTAGGCCATCCATTATCTTGATCGACGGTTGAGAAATTTCCGGATTTAAATTTATTTAAAAAAATAGGGAATGGGTAGTTTGGGAATACTTTTTAGGTATTTTAAATTTTAAATTCCTTGATTTTCTCCATATTTACCTCATCTCTCTCTCTCTCCCTTAAAAAAGTTCGTCCACCATGATGAACAAGGACAATAGTTCTTCACGGTGGGTTTTCTGCACACGCTCCATCGTGGACGGTGGTTCTTCACGGTGGGTTTTCTGCACACGCACCACCGTGGACAGTGGTTCTTCACGGATCTGAAAGATATGCGACCACCATGAAGAACAAGGACATTCGACCAAACTCCGACAAATCCTTCAAAACTCCGGTGGGTTTTCTGCACATGCACCACCGTGGACGGTGGTTTTTCACTGAGACGAAAGTGATGGAAGTTTTCTGCACGCACACACAATCGGTGGTTTTTCACACATCATATATGAAAAATATGATGATTATGAGGATCTTCTGTAACACCCCAAAAATTGGGACAAATAAAAATTTTCGGAAGATGGAAATGTGGTATATAAATAATGCCAAAGCATGAGCTTTCCCAAAAAAGGGGGACAATAAACGCCTGTTATAATTACAAGTTTGTAATAACAAAGCAATGAGGGATAACAAACCTTTAATCTAGTTCCTATCTAGAAAAGAGATTATAATAAGTTGTCATCTAAATCTCCAAAATATTCGTCTTCTATAATGGCGTCCCAAAATGCACCCAAGCTCACATCTAGAGGCTTACTACACCTTCTTGGCAGTTGCACCGCTAGAACCTGAGATACAAGTCAACCAAACAAGTGTTAGGCCAGAAGAGCCTAGTGAGTTTGAACAATAACATTACATAACATTTGAAAGGTTAATGCACATAAAGGTTCATAGTGGAATCAATGGGGGAGACCCAAAACACCAACGAGTTTCACCTCAAGAGTCGATGTACCTTGATGTTCACTCTCATGAGCAACATCCCGAAGGCCCGACACAATTGAAGACTACCTCCAAGGCATTACTTCAAAGGGCGGAGGTCTAGACACATACCATCAAGGTGGCGCCCAATACTACATCCTCCTAGTGCCTACTCGAGGTTCATCCAGTATTCCATTCCACATTATATACATTTTACTCCAAGCAAAATACATATAAAAGTTCTATACATTTCCAAACCCTATTTAGGTCAAAACCCTAAATCATGTAAAACTCCATATGACATTCATCAAACATGTATTTCACAAGAATGCATCCCTCATTTACCAACATTAATGAGTCTACTTTGTCAAATAATCCATATGATGAGAGGAAACACAAAATAATAATGGAAAGCATATATAACATGTATCTCATTTTAAAAAGGGTTAGAAAAACTCACTATCTAGGTTTTATATAAAACCCTAGAAAACTTGCAAAACTCTAGAAATGAGGATGGAGAAGGAAGGTGTTTTTGAGACTTGAAATCTTGGCTACAATCTTTGGTTGGTGGGACTTGATCCTTACATTAAATGTGGTGGATGATGGCTTGAATGCTTCTTGGACTGATTTCAAGAAGTATTTAGAGAAGAGAGGGTTTTGCAAGAAAGTAGATGAAGAGAATAAATGAAATGGGGCTTATTTCCCCTTTTTAACTGCACAGAGGTTGCACACGAGTTATGGCGCGGTTGGACTCGTGCGGGGAGGCGCACCGACCTGTGGTGTCGTAGGCGAACAGAGCCTCGCGCGGCTCATGGCGCGGCTCCACTCGCGCGACCATCCGCGTGGAGCACTGCTTTCAACATTCTTCATTTTGGCCAAGAATCGGGGTGTTACATCTTCTCCCTCTCCGGCGACGTCCTCCCTCTCTCAGCGACGATTTCATATATTTTCATAAACGGTTTCATATATTTTCATAAACGGTTTCATATTTTTTCATAAACGGTTTCATATATTTTTGTCTCATATGAATAATTATATTTTTAAGTTTCATATATTTTCTCATATATGGATATTCAGATTTTTTTGAAATAATCATATATTTTCGAAATTTCATATGTTTTTTCTCCTATGAAATGTGAAACTCGAAAAAAATATGAAGCTCCAAAAAATTATGGAACTCACTGGAATTAGGGGAGGTCGCCGGAGTGGGGAGGTCGTCGGAGTGGGAGGTTGCCGGAGAGAGAGAGATGAAGATAATTGAAAAATTAAGAAAGTTTGTTGTTGCTAAAAATATGAATTATTCCTAAAATTATGAATTTGGAGAAAAGACCCAAATACCATTACCATTGGTTTACAAGTTCACAGGATAAAATGAGTTTACAAAATAAGTGGACTCTATATATATACATATATATAAACCGGTTATTCGGGTCATTTTCGAGTTGAATTTTTTGACCCTGACCTTATTTGTTTAATTTTCGTGTCGTGTCGTGTCAACCCGTTCACTTAAACGGGTTGAAATGTATTACCCAAACCCGTTTATTTTGTGTCGAGTTCGTGTCGGGTTAACGTGTCGTGTCAGTTTTTGCCAGATCTACTTATGCGTACTCTTATATGTGATATATCGCTTTCAAATTCAAAAAATAGAAGAATTAGTTTAGGGTCCACGTTAGCCACCCAAAATAACCAAACCAAACCAAACAAACCCCATATGTCCTATATGAAGGCGGGGTTTGGGGAGGGTGGGATGTAGGCAGACTTGACCTCTACCCCGAAGTGTAGAGCGACTGTTTTCATGATGACCTTCGGTTTGTGCAAAGTGTGCGAAAAGAAAAGATAAGGCATGCTAAATAATTGAAATAGAAAAAGAGGCAGATCATGAAAAAAAGAAATGCAGTGCTAAAAATTGAAAACAAGACAAATGTATGCAGCAGCAATCAACGGACAGATAAACAAACAAAACACTCCTACATAAGTAGGTACAACCGTTTGGGTTTTTTTTGCTTAGGGGGAGTGTAGTCTGATATGCAAATCGCAAAAATCTTGTATGGCCTGAAAAAAAAAATCATGTTGGGCATGATTTGGTCAATTCAACAACGTTTTTAAACAATGTGGGATGATCCGTTGCGAAGGATATAACTCTATCTTCTTTATAAGTTGTTTGCCTCAGTTATCAAATTTATATTCCTTGGTTACTTCCATGTTGAAAAGGTTTATCGATGTTACTCCCCTTCTACAAATCGCTTTTACGTATCTGCAGATGTCACCTTCTCCGAGGACATATCATAATTTTCCATTATCAATGTCCGTCTAGATTACTTGGATCATGTTTTGCATCTGGTTTATTTCAAGTCTGTTCAAACTAGTCATGCAACCGCTATTTCCCGATAAATGTAAGGTGTTCCCTCTTCATTACAGTCTCCTCCACCTATAAATCTGTATGACATCACTAATGTAAGGAGGGCAAGACCAAGTGCTTTAGGTAGTATTCCACACATCTCTTCCCTTGTTCTGCATCCACATGTTTCTCCTACTTTGACCATTGCTATTCGCAAAGGTATACTTCTACCCGTAATCCTTATCTTATCTATAATTTTCTACCTTATTGTAACTTATCTCCCATATAATGTGCTCTTGTTTATGCACTTTCATTTGTTACTATCCGTAAATAGTTTTGAAAGCACAATCACATCCATGGTGGAAACAACCGTTATTGGTTAAATGTTAGCTTTGGACTCTAATCATAATTGGGAACTTGTCCTTCCTCCACCTAGAAAATCAATTGTTGGTTGTAGGTGGGTGTTTAATGTTAACGTAGATTATGATGGACAAATTGCTTGTTTGAGAGCTCGTCTGGTCGCAAAGGGATATACACAAGTTCATGGGCAAGATTATAGTAATACCTTTCCCCCTGTTGCAAAGATGTCCTCGGTTTGTCTATTTTTAGCTCTGATTGCCGTGAAACATTGGCTTCTAGGCTCTAATTCAGTTGGATATCAAGAATGCCTTATTGTATGATTACTTGGAGGACGAGATTTATATGGAGCAACCGTTTTGGGTTTTTTCTTAGGGGGAGTGTAGTCTGGTATGCAAATCGCGAAAGTCTTGTATGGCCTGAATAAAAAATCATGCTGGGCATGATTTGGTCGATTCAACAACGTTCTAAAACAATGTGGGATGATTTGTTGCAAATGATATAACTCTATCTTCTTTAAATGCTTCTCATCATATATCTATCTTGTGGTCTTTGGTGATGATATTGTGATTAGAGGTGTTGAGTGTGAAGGCACAAGGTATTGAATCCATACCTATTACAACATTTTCAAACAAAGGCTTAGGTCCTCTTCATTATTTTCTTGGGATTAAGGTAACTCAATCAAAGTCAAGTGTGGCTATCTCTGAAAAGAAATATGCCCTTGATATCTTGTCTTTCTTCAGAATCAGGGGATTCCTTTACTGAACTATAAATCCTATGAATCAATGTGTAAATCCCATGGATCAATGAATTAATTTACTTGAATCAATGGGTTGATTGTTCTTAAATTATAGGCACCGTATGCGTATATATTGTAAGGTTTTATGCAAAGGTGGACCTAGGAATTTTGCAAATGGTGGCACCATTTGACAACAAGAAACAAAGATATAAATAATTTTCACGTTGGTCTGTAGGTTGGTTCCTTGCCTTGCGGTTGTAAGGTCCCATGTTTGAGTCTTTTTGTAGCTTTTTATCCCAAATTTTTTTCAAAAACATAATACACTAAAATTAAAAGCTAAAAACTAGGAACATACTTATGTCAATATTGGAGTTTCAAGGAATATAAGGGCACTCAACGAAACGATACGAAATAGCACCCTTCAGGAACATAAAATATTTCCTTTACAACGGAACCATGAAGCGGTGGCCTTTGCCACCGTATGCTCTTAAGTTAGGTCCGCCCCTGGTTTTATGCATGATGAAATCAAATGAAATATTTCAGTTTCATATTATGTCAATTCAAACATGCCATTCGATGTGAACAACCAATTCTCATATACAAGAAAAGTTTTTGGCTGGCTTCAGGAAACTTGGATGTAATAGCCAACAACAAGAAAGAAGTATGTTTGAACAGGGCAGTTGTAAGAATAAACTGATCAACTAACTCCTCCTTAGTTTCTGCATGATTATGGATTATTTTCGGAAACAATCAAAATGGTTCAGCTGGAAATTCTTGAAGTATGTGGATAAACATGTGTCAATAGTTTCTGACAATGGATTTATGTAGGCCGAATAGTGGCAGATCTATGCCTCTACTTCAGGTTGAGAAAGGGAGTCGGGGTTGATGATATCCCATCTACTTCTCTACATGAGTTTGGCCTCCAATTTAGTGCTTTGTATTATATCATCAATTTGATCGTCTTCTTTTTTCCTTTTTATTACCATAGTTACTTATTTTTCTGAATCAAATTATTGTGTGAGTTTCTCTTCACAAGTTTCCTGTATGTTTATGGATGTCTTACCATTTTCCATCATCCATTCATGCATTGGCCAAGTTTGCAGCAATATCCTATTGAGTTATATGCTTATTGGGCATTTTTCAACATAAAGTTTTATGGAAGTTGGTAAATGTCAAATGCCTTGGCATATTTTTGCATCAAATTTGTGAGCAGTAATATAGTGCACAATCCTCAAAATTCCTTCAGTGCTTGCAAATGTAAGGTTGCACATATTAGATCCCTCTTGAGTCTTGAAAGGTCATGCACTTTGTGCATGGAGGCCTCTTTTTTGTAATGCAGATATCCCTACTGACGGAAATCTTACAATCCATTATTCATTGATTTTGGAGAAATAGTAGCAGTTCATAGTAGGGTCTTTCTGAATTGTGGAAGGATGCTCTGCTGCATTAGGCACAGGCACCATAACTGTGGACTTTGTCAAGAGTCTGACCCCTTTTGAAGGGTTGAATATATACCTATCTTGGTGAACATTTTAATTCTTTAATTTTAGAATTTTGTAAAGAGAAATAGGACATCTTCACCTCCTATAATATGATAGATATGTCATGTCCTCTATGTATTGTGTTTTCCATCTAATTATCGATATGATTTATAGGCATTTTATACTCCCAAAACCTTCTGATGAGGGGAAATCTGCTTTGGTTTCCCAAAAGTCATGAAATCATTGATGTTTAGCCTCCAAATTATTCAACTCGATTTTCCTTCCTTCCCTTCTGCCTAATCACTCCTTCGTTATTATGCTTGAATGTGGTTTGAAATTTGTAACACGATGTTCAGATTGTTTCACAATCAATTCAATATTTTTGTTGGGTACCTGATATTTTAGATGAGAAAAGGCATCAGTATGTTGTGAATGGGGTATATGCACTAACTATGATCTTTCTAAATCTTGAAAACTAATTATACTAACCATGCCTAGGGATGCAACTACAGGGACAACCAAGGTATCAATGAAAACCTTGAAGAATGAATTGCCAACAAGTGGTAAAAAGAACTAAACATAAAAGTATCTTTCCATAACGAATGAATTTATCAGAACCTAAAGTATACACTTTCATATAATGCTTGCTATAAGAAACCTTTTTTTTTGGTTGAGAAAATAGTTTGCGGTAAGAAATTAGCTCAGGTGCTATATGTTCCTAGTGTTCTGTCATATACTTGTCAGGTGTTCTTTCTCAAATTGAAGAGTAGTCATTTTCGAATCACTTTTCATAATTTAGATATAGCCAAGCCTTCAAAACCTGCCAAGAAGAGATGGACAAAGTCTTCACTTGATATTGCCTTGTAAGAGCTGGATGGGCTGGGGACCCTTGTGGCATTCTGTAGTTGCTTTATTTTTACCTGTGGATTATCTAGCTCTAGTTCATGTGAATATGGTAGGAGAATGCGCCTAATTGTTCTGTTTCGTGTCCTTTTTCTCTCTCTTTTTGTCTTCGATAATTTATAATAAAGGTGGGTGATTGATGGTAGCTAAGACTGCCGGGGCACATTGAGGGCTCGTTTTATATAACCCTTTAATGAACCAAAATGCTTGTGGCTATGATCTTTGGGTACCATAGCATTTTCGATCAATTTATACAGTCTTGTGATCTAATTTTGTGTCGTTGATGATCTGTTTATCTTAATCAGTCGGGATGTAAGGAACTCCTTGCAGGATTTAGATTCCTTAATTGCTCACTCCATGGTCCATACTGGTTCCTCTTAAAATCATGGATCATAACCTCCATAACAAAGCATCCTGGGAATACATTTTTGTGAACACCAAAAAAATCCACACCATGAAAAAGATTTTGCATTATCTTTTGCTTAAAGACAACTTTCAAGTGGAAGTATACATTTTCTATACATCACACTACATGATCCACACGGTAGAAGCTTGGTACCAATTTGAAGCCATACTTCCATCTTATTTGGTTAGTCCTGCTACCACCTGTATAAACAACTTCATTACGCATCACAGCCTCCCCCAGTATATATATATATATATATATATATATATATATATATATATATATATATATATATATAGTTTATATATATATATATATATATATAGTGGAAGGATATTTTGCAACCCTGAAAAAGGTTGCAACCCTTGCAACCCACATCTTAACCGTTGGATTCATGATCGACGGTTATTTTATTTTTATTTTTCTGTTTTTTTAATTAAAAATATTGGGTCCCATATCTATTGTAACCGTCGATCATGAATCCAACGGTTAAGATGTGGGTTGCAAGGGTTGCAACCTTTTTAAGGGTTGCAAATGAAACAACCCCTATATATATAGGGTGCGTTTCATTTGAAAACCAATCAATTCGTGGAAACTCTGCAAACCATTGTTTTAGGAAACAATATATATATTTATGGAAAACTATTATGATTCATTAATAATGATTGTGATATATATATATAGAAGATGATAAGATTCATTTATTATAATCATGACTTTAGATTAGGAAACTTAACAAAATGTTTTCTAAAATAGTGGTTTGCAAAGTTTACACAAATTATTTGGTTTTCAAATGAAACGCACCCTATATATATATGTATGTGAATTATGCTTGCATGACCAATGACAATGACACAAGTCTACATAGCAGATCTCTGAGTATGTGATGAGGAGTTATGTTAAACTGGGGTTTATGAAAACGACTTGGGAATTTCTTTGGACCATTCCACATTTCAATTTGTCAAGAGCAAAATCTTGATACGGTTGTTTGCGTTTGGAAATATTTGAATTTACCTTGACTGCATTGGGCCTTCATTAAGTTGGTAGTTTTTTTACAATTTAATTTTTTCAGTAGTAGTCTAGTCCACATAAGTCCCACACAATGTGAATGACACTTTACATCTCACATACGTCCACTCAGACATTAAATTGTCTTACTTCATAACTTTATGCTTTGTGTAAATTTGTTTGGAATGACACATGTGAATGTACTTTCCCAGAAGTGCAACTCACGTGACTTTTTTAATCATAAAGAGAATCCTACCTATATCGTAAACAAAGGCATAAGTGCTTGCCAGGTCTGTCACATACCTTATTGGATGAACATGGTAAGGACCAATAATCTTACCATGTAAGACGGATGGCAAGGACCGAGAGTCTTTACCTGGTAAGTGAGGGTGACGACTCTTACATGGTTAACACTTACGGGGTAAATTTTTGTATACAATGTTGTTTTGATGAACTAGAATCTTACCCGGTAAGGCAAATGGGATTATTGACTCTTAATGGTAAGCGCTTACCGGGTAAACCAGTCCCTAAGCAATGATCATTATTTTAGTATTACATGTTTGTTTCCTCAAGTAACAGAGAAAAGGCACACAATTTTGTTTAGAGCTCACAGTTTCGTCTGGTTTTCATATTTAACTCACCCAACCCAATTTTAGTTCGAAATAAAAGAACTAGTTTATATATTTCAAATATCAAAAGACAAGATGCACTTATATGTACTGTAGCAGAAATGTGAATGTTAAGTTGGATATGTGGGTACACAATAGGTTGGAAATGAGGATATACGAAAGAATGTTAAGTTCAACACAATAGGCTTTGGCTGCTAATTAAGAGAAGGAAATTAATTATTCATCTAGTAAAGATTGTGCACATATTTCGAAGACTAATTAAATGGGATAAGTGTTGCAATTATAGGAAATAGGGTTAGTATTATGCTTTAGAATCCAGCATGGTGTATGCTTAATTCAGTGTCATGGCCTCCAGCTATAAAAATGTATATATGTGAATTTGTTGTCATCTTACTAGGTTTCTGAACCCATTTCTTTATATACCAATAATTATGAGATGTCACGAGAAACATTTCCCTTGTCCAAAATGGCATTTTATGCATTAAAATTGGCCTATAGAGAATGTTACTTTTGGAATTATTCATGAAACGATGTGATTAAAAATTAGAAAAATATACAAATGCTTCCAAAACGAGAGTCTAGGTCAGGAACAGAATACGTACGATTATCATCACAAGATAATTTTAAAGGGAGAGAAAGAGTTATTAATTAAGTAATTCTTAATAAAAAAATAACTTTGACAGTAACTTTCTTTTTTTGAGCTGTTGAACTGATCATTATCCTGCTCATGCATGCATGGGGGACATAGTTGCATCTGACCCATTAAACATGTGAATAAGAATAACCCAAATTCAGAAAAGATAACCTTTTTTTCAGATTCCAAAGTTCCTGGAAACTTTAAGATATATGGGTAAAGCAAGAGGAAAAGGGAGGGGGTAAACAGTTATCTGTTCAACAACATATAAGATAAGCAGCTTCATCTTTACTTTACACAATATAGTTTGATAGGTTCATATGATTGATTTACTTCCATTAATTATTTGCTTTGCAATTTTGAATTAGGTGTAGCTAGGGTAAATGTGTTTATTATGATAATTTCAAAAATGCCAGCCTCGCGGTTGTCTATTCAGTTTGTTTTTTTGCACTTTATTTTCCTATTGACTATCATATCGGTGGCGCATCAAGTCACTCTCCTCGAACAAATTATTGAACCCCCACCATCATAGAATTTAGAAATAAAGAAAATAATTGATGGTTTATTTGTTCAGTATGTTTCTGAATGCTTCTTAGCTAAATCCCAAAGAATGTCTACAAACCACTGTTTATATAGTATAACTTAATTATAAAAAAGTGGTTGCATCAACAAGAGGGAATGTGATTTCCTATCCAAAAAGCAAATCATATAGGATAAAGTTATATATGCTTCTTGTCTGTCTGTGTTACATGGTCCCGAGGCGAAACGATTAGCATGAAATATTGCATGATTACAAAACTAGAAAATATATATATGGTCTAATCAACATGGGGAATGTTTCTTGGCCTGCCTCAGGTCTGTCTGAAGGAGAATCAACTCTTAATTATCTGCTTCATGAGTTCATGATCCATTGATGATTTGAGGTCAGCTTAATTTTATGTGTTAATCTTTGTTATATTTGAGGACCCAAAATGATGAAGTTGGCAATACTAAAATAGAAATAATAGCAATTGGAAAAATGTGATATATTTACTTATGGGGGTAGAAAGGCAAGAGACAAAGGTCTGAAGAGCAGGATATGGTGATTTTGTATTCTTGTGATGATTAGTGCACACATGTGAATAGAGGAGGGGAGGGGTGGGTATAGGTTATGTGATTTGTCTGTGTGGAATGCAGACAATGTTGGAAGCAATGGAGAAGGCAAAGCATAGCTAGCAGTGCAAAACTGCCAACTTTACACACACACACACACATACACATACGTGATACATGTAATACTGATAAACATCTCGTGATCAATGTATGTACATATAGGAAAATGTATGTATACATACACACATGCATGACAGGACAGGAAGGCAAAACCATGAATTCATTTCATTTGGTTATGTTTTTTGATTCTTCATTTTTTATTACGTGAGTTTTGTTTGAAGGACAATTAATGGAGATGGAACCCATAAAATAAAAATAAAAATAAAATAAAATATTATTGGTGATAAATTAGAAGGCAAAAAAGTTTTAAATTTTGTTGTTATTTTGTGTTAGGTGAATGAATAATTTGTTGTTAGTACATTTCACCCGAGTTGGTTCCTGTCCTCCTCAGTTTGCTGACAACTCAGGTTAGCTGCAACTGCAAGCAACAAGTATGGAGGGGACCTTGTCCTTTGAATATATATCCAACCTTAGTACCTGCTTACCACCTCTTATTGGATAAGAGGTGCTTACCCGTTAAGAATCTGACCCATAAATATGCTAACCTAGAAAGGAAGGGGTTGCTTTCAAACTCGGTCAAGACTTTGGTCAGTAACCATTTTCAATGAGCTCCTACCTAGACCGAACCTCTTACTCGGTTAACACTTATCCAATTTGTGTTGGTAAAGGCCCCTAAGTTAGAGATTGGGTATATACATATTCAATATAAGACGCTCCCGTAACTTTAGGTAAGGAGGTGGGCAAGAGGGTTCGAATTCAAGCACCACCCACCTACCCTCGGACAAGCGATTTACGATCCCTCATGATGGTTATGAGATCGCTTTTCACATAATATATAATATAAGATATATTTAGACGACAAAAAATTAGTTAAAAAATAAATTCTAGCTAATATAATTAAGGGAAATTGACCGAAATGGGCCAAACTCGGGGTGGGATTGGCCTCCTAGCCATCCCTCTCCCCGGTTTACCCAAATGGCCCAAACGACGCAAATGGAGACCCAGGACGCAAATGGAGCCCTAGGGCGCAAATTGCGCCTGGACTCCATTTGCGCCCTAGGGCTCCATTTGCGCCCTGGGTCTCCATTTGCGCCCCTGGGTCTTCTCTTTTATACTGAACGACCGACATTAAAACCCCACCAACCATTTTTAAATACATCCATCGATTCTTCCAAATTCACACCGGAGAAGTGTCGTTTTCTTGCCTCCACACCGACGATCTGCCATTTTTTATTCTAATTGGGACCACAAATGGAGGTTAGTGACTTCTTCTAACTTTTCTACCTATTTTTAACTGATTTTTTGTATATTTTTTGTTGTATATTTTTGTTGATAATTTGTTGTATATTGGTTGAATGATAATTGTTTGTTGTATATTTTTGTTGATATTTTGTTATATATTTTCTAGGAATAATATAACAATTTTCTGTTTTGAAAATATAAAATTGGTATATTATTGTTGTATATTTTATTATCCAGGATTTCAAAACATAAAATATGTAGAGAAAAAAAGAAAGTTAATATTAAAAAGTTGTTAACTGAAAATATTAATTATAGTACAAAAAATTGTCATCCAAAAAAGTTATGTGTTGCCAAATTTTGATAAATTGTATATTTTTCTTGATAATTTGTTGTATATTTTTGGATGATAATTTATTGTTTTTATTTTTGTTGATAAGTTGTATATTTTGGATGACAATTTTTTGTATTTTTTTGTGTTGATCGATTTTGTTGTTATGTATTTGTATGGTTTTAAATGGTTGTAGTTATCATTTTTGGAGTGGATGATAATTTTTTTTTTTCGTATATTATCATTTTATATTTAGGGTTATAATTTTAGTGTCATAGTTCTAAATTTAATGTAGTTATTAATATAGTTTACACAAATTATAGAATATTTTACAATAGGACAATAATTTTGTAAATACCCAAAAATCCGTAACTTTAAAAATTTACACGAAAAAATTGTTAACTTTAGAAACTGACACTTTAGGTCCCTTAACTTTAGACTTTTACACTTTAGGTCCCTCTACTTTAGAAACTGACACTTTAGGTCCCTCTACTTTAGAATTTGACACTTTATGTCCCTTAACTTTAGAATTTGACACTTTAGGTCCCTTTACTTTAGAATCTGACACTTTAGGTATTATAACTTTAGAATCTGACACTTTATGTCCCTTAACTTTAGAATTTGACACTTTTGGTCCCTTAACTTTAGAATCTGACACTTTATGTCCCTAAACTTTAGAATTTGACACTTTAGGTCCCTTAACTTTAGAATTTGGCACTTCAGGCCCCTCTACTTTAGAATCTGACACTTTAGGTCCCTATACTTTAGAATTTGACACTTTAGGTCCCTCTACTTTATAAACTGAAACTTTAGGTCGCTAAAGATAAGTATTATATCATTATTATGCAGGGAGCAAATTTCTACAATGCAAAGTTGAACCTGAAGAGTAAGATAGGGGTGGTGGATTTGATTCGCCAGAAATTGAACCCCACACGATTAGCACTATTTAGAGAGACATGTTTCGGTCATTGGTTGGATCTGACCGATACAACTGCCGACCCTATCTTGGTGCACATATTTTTACAGACCCAGGTATTCCCGCCAAACCTACGGGATGATGAGATGTTATTCGAGGTTGGTGGTCGTCGTCTTCGTTTCGGCCGTGAGGAGTTCTGTCTCATCACAGCACTTCGTTTCGGACCGGACCCGAAGATGCATAAGAATAGGTCCACTGGTTTTGTTAGACGGGTGTTCCCACGAGGCACGCTGACGGTGCAGAACATCCAAGATTTATTCAATCTGATCGGCACTGATGACGAGGGGCGGACGCATATCGATGACGATTCTGCCGTCCGTATTTGTCTCATGATGATGGTTGAGCTGTTCTTTCACGGTCATCAGTTGACCAAGCAGCTTCCGGATCATCTACTTCGGGCCATTGATGATTTGAGCGTCTTCAATCGGTTTCCCTGGGGATCCCATATTTGGGCCCACACCTACAAGCAGATGAATGCAGCGATCCGAAAACGACCGGAGCATGGATATAGGATGTCGTTATCTGGTTTTTTATTTGCATTCAAGGTTAGTAAGTTGATATCAAATTAATACTTTTACAATCTACACGAATTCCCTATTTCTACAAAATATTTACTACTATCTTGGTATTCTAATTCACAGATATGGATCTTAGAGACCTTTCCCATGGCCAACACGTTTTATATTTTGACCACCAGGATGCCACGTGTTGTTCGTTGGGATAGGTCTTCGATCGGTATTGTTAGCAATTATGCCTTTGCTCTCATAGATGTATCGACGGTAAGTTACATTGACTACAACGGAAAAAAATTGTATTACATGAGGCCCTCGTGTGGATTTCTAACATGATTATTTTTCAATATATTAGCCCGAGCGTTTCCCACGTGAACGGCTTGAGCCTACACCGTGGGAGGAGAGCCAGGAATGGTATATCCTGAGCGATCGCTGGTTTAGTAGTTTGGAGGGGCGTCGACCGTCGAAGAGGTCGAGAGTTATGCAGGTTGTTGACGCGGGTGAGAAGTCATTCTAAGTTATCCGATATTTATAATTTTTTATAACGAGAAGTCGTTCTAGTGTTTATGATATTTATAATAATGTTGTTAATTTTTTGTATAGACGAAGGATCTGAGTCAGAGAGAGACGACCAGCCTGATCATGACACGGGCCCCCTGTCCCATGCAGGCGTCAGCAGGGCACACGAGGCCACCTCGGTCGAGGAGCCACCATTTAATGCTGGGCTTAGTCCATCCTTTCACCGTGAGCATAGTCCAGCAGACCACTATCAGCATAGTCCACATGTTGACCCCTATGCTGACCGGTGGGCTGAGTTTACGAGGTGGAAGGATGATTTCTATGACTATCGGACTTCTCATCGCACAGAGCATGATGATCTTGAGAGACGCCTTGCCGAGAAATGGGCAACTGAACGCTCAGAGCGTGAAGCTACTGAGAGACGCCTTGCTGAGCTGGAGAGGCTTACTAGCCAGTTTAGCTCTTTCCAGGTAAGTTTTTAACTTAATTTATTGGACATGGTTTTAATTTTTATCTTTTGGAACTTTATGTGGTTTGTTATGCTTGATGACAGATTCCAGGCCAGCAGCAGGGTGGACAACCCTCCCAGCCCGCCAATACGCAGCACGGGTTTGGATCTTCGATCTTCGGAGGCCCGTCCCAGTACACGGATAATGTTAGTCACTTCAATCTTTATGTTGTATCATTATTTGTTTTCAATAAGACATAAAAACAATGGCTTAGATTAATATGCAGAGTTCATCATCCTTCCTTGATGACATATTCGGACCTTCGTCGTTCGTTACACCAACCCACCACATGACACATGTAAGTTATTTAATATGGTGGGTACTTTGATTTTTACATTCAGAATATAAACTGAATAACCTCAATCTTATATTACAGGGCACAGGGGCATCATTCCGGGAGTTTAGCGGTCAGTCTACTGGCCAGTATACACAGGGCCAGTATATGCAGCCTGTAAGTTAGGAGATTCGTTTGTTACATTTGATATTTATTTGTTATAGGAAACTTGTGAGGACCCAACTTATTTTGCAGGGTACATTTGGGTCGTTGCTCCATGAGACCAGACCGACTACGGTGGGTTCAGGTATGTCGGGGTTTGTTGGGGCGTTGTTCCAGGATACGCCACAGGCGAGTACATCCGTCGGCCTCTCGACCTCGACGCACGTCCGGCCTCGGGTGTCCCAGGACATTCAGGTTGCACCGCCGGCGGATGTACACCAAAGGCCGATGCGGCAGAAGATTCCTGGGAAACAATTGCGCCCTCCTTACACCGGTTTGCCTCCTACTACAGATCCACCTGTCCAGCGCCGCGTATCAAAGATGTATGTTGGTCGTAAGATCGCTGCTACTGCTGCTGCTGCTACTGCTACCGCTGCTACTGCCGCTGCCACCACCAGTTCCGATACGAACTCTTACACTTCATCCGCTATTGCCGCAAAATGGCATAGGCATGAATTGCCGGATTATTATCTTAGGTGCATATCCACCCATCCTGTGGGTAGGGACTGGTGGGGCTTGTTACTCGGGTTGAAGGGCTCAGGGTGGCTCGAAGCTGATGTTAGTATAAAACGTCATTTTAGTTTCTATATCATAATTTCTATTTATATCTCTAACATCTTTTTTTTTAAATAGCACATCGACGGATGGGTTCAGTTCATCCGTGAGAGTCGTCCGCCCAATGCAGGGTGGACGGTGATGACGTCCGAGTTCATGCATTTCCTGGTCGTTGGTGGTGGTCCGACTTCCGTCTACGAAACGCTGAAGGCTCCGGACTTTGTACCATGGTGGTCTGTTCAGCAGGTATGAATTTCACTTTAAATATACTTGTTATTTCTAACTACGTATAGTTTAATGTTATTTACTGTTGGTTTGTTTTTGAACAAATATTTCAGGTGTTCATTCCGATTTGCATCGACATGAAGCATTGGGTGGTTGGCGACTTCAACCTAGAGCTCATGGAGATGACCGTATATGATAGCTTTAGGAATGATTCATATAAGGACAGCTTCAGAAAAATGATGGCCACGTTCGCCAACAGTCTACATGAACTTTTTACCCTAGCTGAGTGCACATCACTTGCAGAGCACAGCCACGAGTTCACTTGGGTATACGCAGATGACTGGGGCCGCTGATGGAAGTGGATGGGGCATATCAAAGAAATCATCTATACCACCGTATGATTTGATAGGACTACTTTCTGGTTCATCGTCGTCTTCATCGGTATCAACATCAGATAAACCCAAGTGGTAAACATGAGACTCCTCATCATGTCTATAAACTTCGTCGTCGTCATCTTCTTCCTGTTCTTCTTCTTCTCTTTCTTCTTGTTGTGTTTCAGGAACAACATCTGGGGTATCATCAGATTCATCCACACCGCCTCCGGTGTTCGAAGTACCACCGAGATCGCTTCCACCGGACATCGATGAATCGACAAACACACAGAGTGTTGGCGGATTATTTTCACCGTCAATAAATTGAATGAAAGACGAAACATCGTCAGAGTTGCATAACTCATAAAGGGCACCATCATATTTATATGATATTCTAATCCTACCAAGAGCAGGATCGATAAGAAATTTTCTGTGAATACAACTAACCAACCTCCGACGCGTAATGTTTGAAGCCACCTTCACACGGGTTATCGGTTGATCGGTAACATACTCCCACCCGTTATCTGTCTGTTGCCATGAACCACCGCTTAAGAAATGTAGCTTCACTTTATCCTCTCCGGAAGTCATATTTTTTAAAAATACACAGAAAAGGAAGAAACACAAGGAAACAATTGTGGATGAAAAGTGTGATTTACATCTTCAATGGTTGCTGGATTTATAGCAATAATTTAGGGAATCAAATTTGTACCACCACAGGGAAATAATTCATCTGATAAAGTTGATTTGATATCACAACTTTTTGAAAAATACAGTACACATCAACTTGAAAAACCAGCTTAAAAACGTGAAAAAATAACAAACCATCCAAAATATAAAGAGAAACCCTAATTAGGGTCAATATCAGCTTGACACGTGCCCAGGGACGCAAATGGCGCCCAAGGGCGCAAATGGAGCCCAAGGACGCAAATTGCGTCCAGGCGCAATTTGCGCCCTTGGGCTCCATTTGCGCCCCTGGGCGCCATTTGCGTCGTTTGGGCCATTTGGGTAAACCGGGGAGAGGGATGGCTAGGAGGCCAATCCCACCCCGAGTTTGGCCCATTTCGGTCAATTTCCCTATAATTAAAAAATCTCCATCTCATATCTCTCTCCTTTCTCTGTAACATAAACGCACACACACACACACACACAACAAACTAAACACATTGTGAACACTTCATTAGAATTACTATTGTAGTTTGTGAACACACCCTAAATCTATGAGATTCGGTAGAGTTTGAGAACATATTGTGAACACAAACTAAATATAAACATATCACTTGTGAACATCATGTGAACACGTTGTGAACATCCTAGTAAAAAATTTCTCAAAGTTGTTTACATTGTGTTTATAATGTTTTCACATGCACATTTAATTGTGCATGTGTGTACGTGTATGTTACAGGAGACAGTGAGGATATGATTTTGTACGTGACTCCCTCTCTCTCTATATATATACACACACACACACACACATATATATATATGGAATTTGAATTTCCTAAAAAATGAATTAATGTATATTTAGTAAATAACATTAATTACCTTAAATTAGTGGCTTAGTTGATTTTGGATCAAATCAATGTGATATTCCAGTGCCTCTTCAGCATTAAGAGCCTTTATGCTCGAGAAGAGGCAACAATTTTTACCATTTATCATGTGTTATATTTCTCGTTTTACATAAAAATTGAAGCCAATTCATATGTGATTCTATAATAACTTTAAAATATGATTAGCATGCAGACAACTCATTAGTGTATTTATGGTGCGTTTGGTTTGCAGACTGGGTGGGATAGGACGGGACAAAAATTCACTGTCCCATGTTTGGCGTGACATGGGACAGGACAAAAGTTCACTGTCCTATGTTTGGCGCGACATGGGACAGGGACAAAGACTGGACAGGGTGGGACAAGATGAGACAAAAAGGGGTATTTTCTTGTTCCACCAAAATAGGTGGAACAACATGGGACATAAATGAGTCAGAAACTAAAAATCACTGATTTACCGCCATTTGATATATAATCTTAATATGATATTAGTCTTAAGGGTCACCACTACCCATCGTCGCTACTACCACCATCGGCGGCCACTAGTAGCCACCGCTAACCACCGTCGGCCACCTCTACCTATTTCTCCACCATAACAACCTCCTCCACCACCTCCACAACCATCGGTCATCGCCACCACCACTACCATCGTCGACCACCTCCACTAACACCGATCACCACCACCTATTGTTGCCACCACCATCGACGACCACCGGTAGCTACCACCAACCATCGTCGACCACTTCTACCTCTTCCTTTACTACTACAACAACTTCCTCCACCACCGACACAATGACCACCCATCGCCACCTCCACCAATCACCACCACCTATTGCTGCCGCCGTCACCGACGCTCACCGCCAACCACCGTCGCTGGTTGCCACCACTGTCGCTCGGCGTCAACCATCGTTGGTAACCTCCGTCTCTTCCTCCACTACAATAACCTCAATTACCACTGTGCACCGCCACCACCACTACCTCTATTACTATCTTTCACCGGCCACCCATCGTCTTTTATCTTTACTCGTTGCTGCAACTATGCATCCGTCAATTCATTAAGATCTTCCAAATTGAATAAACTATTATATTTTTTTATATGAATCCGATTTTTTCGAACTACCATCAATTATTTCATATTCTTCATTCAGATTTCCTACTATTGTTTTTGTATGTATTTATATGTATGAAAATTGTGTAAAAAAATTAATAATGTTTTTTAATTAAATTATTTAAGAATATTCTTTATTTGTGTTATTTATAACTATTATATGACATATAAAATTATCAACTTTTAGGGAAACTTGTCCAGTCCTGTCCTATCCGGTCCTAGTCGTACCAAACACAAGACAACCATTTGTCTTGTCCAGTCCAGTCCTAGCCTCTTGTCCTGTCCAGTCCAGTCCTGTCCAGTTCTGTCCTGTCCAATCCCGTCCAATCTTGTCTGCGTACCAAACGCTACCTTAGAGACTGTACTAACCTCCAAACACACCAAGAGGTAATAATGCTAATTCATGCTTTGCTTAAATGGTCGAAATTGGACCAAATTACCACAAATCAACAAACCAAACGCTTTATAAAGGTCAGTCATGAGTTTGTGTTTCAAGCTCATCTAGTGAATTAGGAAGGGGGTCTCTAAAGTTTAATCCTATCTCGAGAGGTGGAGCTAGAAAACTTTTCAAGTGGTAGCACCATTTGACTGTAACAAAGCTAAATTTTTTTTATACAAAATGATCATTGGTCTGTTGGTTAGTCCCGTGTTTTTTGTATGTCAGGTCCTATGTTCTTGTCTTTTATCCCAAATTCCTTTAGAAACATAATAAACCTTAAAGTATAAGCTAAAACTAAAAAGATGATACAAATGAGATTTGAGCCCGCGCTCGAAAGTGGAGAAAAGACCATGCAAAGTAACTCTACTAAGAAAAACTTGTGTTACTATTGTAGTTTCAAGGAATATACAGTAGCATCCAACAAAATCATATTGTGACATCTTTCACGATCCTAAATTTTTTTACACTATGACGAAGAAATGAAGTGGGTCCACCCCTGACTATCCCATCCTATCATGTTAGGTCTCTAGTTTTCGAATACCAAAAAGATTTAAGGAGTAGTTCGGTAAAAATAAATATGATTGAAAGTGGGGAATAAGTGTTGGAATTTTGTTGTTGGAACTCAGGACAATTATATATTCTTGAAGTTGTCCATGTCTTTGTTATAGTAACATGTCAAAACCTTGTTTATGGTATAACATCTCAATCAAGGTCACTTCACTCCAATAATTCTCACTCTTGTGATTATGGTTACTTGAAACCATGTTAGTATTTTTGTGCTTACATCCAAAAATGTTTAAATGATGCTTCATCCCTTCGCTAAGAAATTGTTGGTAACAAAATACATAACTGAAATAGATAGGCGATAAAACTTGTCATTCGATTATTGCTCTTGCTATTTGTAAATTGATTTTTGGTAGTTTGTTGTAACCAACAACCTCCGAGTTGGTTCACAACAGCATTTTGTGAGAGGCAATTAGGTTCCCAACGACGCAATAGGTGGTTGGTTTAAGAGTACCCATAAGGACCCCTATTCCCAAAAAAGATTGGAACTCCCACACTTCAGATGTTAAACTATAATTCTTATTTGTTAGTGCAAGTATGTCATCCCGAAATCAACTGTGATACATTATGTGCATTATTTTTGGTAGCTATTTTCTTCAAAACTAGCATTTGTATTGTCTTTTTTGGTTAAGTGTACGTCATTAGTTAAAAGGGTGAAATACTAAACTAAGCCTCCTCTCAAATGATTCAGGTTGTACATTAATGTACAAATTTGTAAAATTATATTATAAGTTAGGAATTAGTGTAATTACTTTTTGGGCCTCTTGTGTCCTTTTTTTATTTGGCTTTACAAGCTGAATGTAATCACGGAAACAACCTTGAAACTATACCCTTAGGGTAGAGAAAGCTATGCATATATCATACTTGCTCAGACCCCGTTTATGTGAGATTTACTTGGTTTGATTTGAATTTTATGTTCTACCAAATTTATGAGTTATATAATAAGTATCCTATAAACCAATACTATAAGTTGTGTAATATTATTCACCTTGTGTTTTTGATCAATGGTTTATAGTTAATTGTAACAAAACCAACATAATTTGACCAATAACGCCACTTTTGCATTTAAATTATATAATGGAACAAAAATAGCATTCAACTTTTATTTTATCTTCTTACGTTAACAAAATACATTTGTTTATGTTAAATGGCACGTGTGGCTTCCCTACTCGTAAGCCTTTACCCTCATACTCACACCTTTGTGGTTTTAAACATGGGACCTCGTATTTGACACAACATTTTCTTCTCTAAGTTAGCTGACCATTATTAACCACACATATATATATATATATATATATATATATATATATATATATATATATATATATATATATATATATATATCTATATATATCTAAAAGGAAAACCCACAAAAAATGAGGTAGCATCCTAAGAATTGAGAATTCACCATTTCTTGAATTGTGGTTGATTCTTATGTATCCCACATTGATGGAAAAACAAAAGATTGAAAATGAATTGTGGATATATAAATGGAGGTTGAGATGCTTTTGTGGCAACTAATGAGGTTTGACTTATGTTGGTTGATCCTTTAAACTCATGTTCTTAGCTTATTTTGGTTGACCCTTTAAGCCAATAGGTTGGTTCATTTTGGCCAAACCAAAAGTTTAAAATTTATATCTACATATATCTAAAAGGAAAACAACAATTTTTTTTTTGAAACGATGAAGTTTTCCCCGTTTCATGAATTGTTTTTGAGTTTTTAGTATCCCACATTGATAGAGAAACAAAAGATTAACAATGAATTGTGGATATATACATGGAGGTTGAGATGCCTTTGTGGCAACTTATGGGGTTGGCTCATTTTAGCCGATCCTCTAAGCTTATGTTGTTGGTTTATTTTGGCTGGCCCTCGAAACTAATAGGTTAGCTTATTTTGGTCAACCCAAAAGCTTAAAATATATATATATATATATATATATATATATATATATATATATATATATATATATATATATATATATATCTAAAAGGGTCTTATTATATAAAATTCAACAGGAAAAATCGATCATAAAAAGTCAATTATTAATTTATATCAAAATCTCTCAATATATATTAAATGAACAACCATAAGTGTAGGGTGATATTTTAGAAGATGATAAAATGGAAAGAGGTGGATATCATAATGAAACAATTTTATATTTTTATATGTACATATATAATAAAGGAACAACGAAGGGTATTGTGAGAATTGAGTGTTCTCAAATGATGGATTGTGGTTGAGTTTAAATTGTCCCACATTGATAAAAGTTAAAAGATTGGAATAAATGAGGGTGTATAAGAAATAAGGATGAAATATCTTTGAAATGAGGTGGGTATAGTATAAGAATGAACAAGTATAAAAGTATAGAACATTTTCTTGAAAATTTCATTGCTATATTATTTAAAATACATGATAAAACAATTCATTATATCAAAATCTCTCAATATCTATCTTTATACATATAAAAGGAACAATCAATGGTATTTGAGGCGACATTGTGAGAATTGAATATTCCCAAATATTGCATTGTGGTATTGCTTTATTTATCCCACATTGATTAAGAAATATTAGATTTGAGAATTAAGATGGTTATAAGAAAAGAAGGAGGGATGACTTTGATGATTAAAATGTTTACTTGGCTAAAAATATCTTTTAACTGACCCCTCAATAGAAATTTTTTACAAAACCTTACATAAATCATTATTATATCTTTATGTTTCTTTTTCATATGTACAAAAGAAATAACCAAGGGTATTTGAGTTAGTATTGTAATATTCGTGTATTCCCAAATCTTGCATTTTGATGTTGTTTTAGTCATCCCACATGGATGAGAGAACGCTAGAATGGAGATTTTTAGGTGACTATAAGAAATTAGAAAAGAATGTTTTATATAAATATGAAATTTGGTGAGGTTTGTAATCCTATATATATATATATGTATAAGAAGATTAATTTTTTTATGAAACACGTGATTTTATATTGACAAGAGGAGATGATATCAAATTGTTGCAACTCATAAGCTTAGCTAATTTTAGTCTAACATTTTGTAACAACAATATTGACATGGTTGTTTGACATGTGGTTTGAGTTCTAAAAAACATAACATAAAATAATTATAACCGATACATCTTAAACTTTTTTATAACAACAAACGATTATCAATATATTAAAATGTACCACTTATGGAAATACATTCTTCATTTTAATTTGGATCTTATAAATTATTAACCAAAAAATTAATTACATTTTATCTTAATACGGACAAGTATTTTTTTAAAATATTTTTTCGCTACCGTGCAACTCGCGGGTGACATACTATTATCTTTTTTTCGTAAAACCTAAGAGTGATGAGGTGGCCTTTTGAGAAGCCTTGATTCACTATTATCTTTTTTCTCATGTTTTTGAATTATTTTTTAATAAAAAAATGTTAATAAATGACCAACCTTTCATTTTCTTTTTAATTTTTTTAACATTTATAAATATTAAATAATAATACTCTTATTCATTAATAAAATATTTTATTTATGTTTTCTGAATATCATTAAATATTAAATAATAACACTCTTATTTATTAATATAATATTTTATTCATATTAAAAAACATATTCAAATATATAATTTTAATTTTATTTTAATAAACGTGTGTATATATAAAGATAAAAAAGAATTAACTTGGGTTTTTATTTTTAAATTTGCATGTATGAGTTTAACTCCCAACTCTTGATTTGCTTATTCATTTATTTTCTTTTATTTCTCAATTGATTTGGCTTTTAAAGTTGCAATGATAAATAAAATGAAATTCTTAAAGTTCATTCGATGGTTATGAAGAGGACGAAAATTGAAGACGTGAAAGTTTTGTACAAGTATGTAGAATTATGTTATTCAAAAAAGGTAATTTGTTATTATATTATTTGTTTTTTCCATACTATTAGATTTGTTGTTATCATAGTATATGATTGTCTTCATTATAGAATCATATATATTCAAATTAAATTTTAATATTTTATAATTACAAGATCTGCTAAAAATTCATTAACAATAACCGTTTATACAAGATTGATACATTGCATCAAGTTTTGACTACTTCAAATGGCATAGATTTTTTTCTATTGACATTAACATTGTCATTGTTATGATATTTTACAGTGTCTATGAATTTATCCTCAAGAATCATGCTCTTATTCATTAATAAAATATTTTATTTATGTTTTTTTGAATATCTTTAAATATTAAATAATAACACTCTTATTTATTAATATAATATTTTATTCATATTAGAAAAACATATTCATATATATAATTTTAATTTCGTTTTAATAAATGTGTGTATATATAAAGATTAAAAAAAATTAACTTGGGTTTTTTTATTTATAAATTTGTATGTATGAGTTTAACTCCCAACTCTTGATTTGATTATTTATTTATTTTCTTTTATTTCTCAATTGATTTGGCCTTTAAAGTTGCACTGATAAATAAAATGAAATTCTTAAAGTTCATTTGATGGTTATGAAGAGGATGAAAGTTGAAGACGTGAAAGTTTTTGTACAAGTATGTAGAATTATGTTCTTCAGAAAAGGTGATTTGTTATTATATTATTCGTTTTTTTCATACTATTAGATTTGTTGTTATCATAGTACATGATTGTCTTCATTATTGAATCATATATATTCAAATTAAATTTTAATATTTTATGATTACAAGATTTGTTAAAAATTCATTAACAGTAACTGTTTATACAAGATTGATAAATTGTATCAAGTTTTGACTACTTCAAATGTCATATATTTTTTCTATTGACATTAACATTGTCATTGCTATGATAATTTACAGTGTCTATGAATTTATTCTCAATAATTCATGTTCAAATCTTAGTAGAAAACTTCAAATCATTACAAAGATCAAATCTTTAGGGATCAATTCTTTGGCTTTTGATGTCGCACACTAGAAGTCTATGATACAGGTTTGAATATCCATCAAATGTGGTCTTCTGAGAAAGTACAATTTATTGTAATTATCAAACGTCGAAATATTTTTTGTTGAAAATGTTCGTAGATTTGGTTTGTATGGGATATAAGTTTTTCTTACTTCTAGATTTTCATTTTAACTTGTATGTTGTTTATTTACATGTTCTCTAAAACTTGGTTTACATTTTATTTTTTCAAAAGATGGTAACATCTTAATAAAGCTTCAAATATTACTTCTATTTTCTATAAATTTAAATTATTTTAAAATAAAAAAACTTATATTAAAGGAAAATCATGGATAAATGACGTGGCTTCTTGACAAAGTTTGATCATAGTTTTCTATTTTTTCATGTTTTTGAATTATGTTTTAAATATAAATTGTTATTAAATGAACAAACATTTTATTTTCTTTTTAGGTTTTGAGTATTTTTGAATATTAAATGATAACACTTTTATTCATTAACTATTAATTGAGAACACTTTTATTCATTAATAAATTTTATTTATGAAAATTAAAGAGAACATGAAGAAGCGTTTCATTTTTTTTCATATTTATATGCATAAATATATAACTACATAAAATTGGGAAATTATAAACATATAGAGAGTTTATTAAAATCGATATATTGATATCTATTTATACCTATATTCTATATCTATATGTAAAAAGAAGAACTTAGAGTAAGAAAAACTTAGAGTAAGAGACTTTTATACCCCTATATGAAAAATGTGTAAATTCATTGTTAATATGTTTTTTTATACATCTGCATGTATGAGTTTAACCCCCAACTCTTGATTTTCTTTTTTATTTATTTTCTATTATTTCTCAATTGATTTGACTTTTAAAGTTGTAATAATAAATAAAATGAAATTATTGAAG
Source organism: Arctium minus (assembly GCA_954870635.1). Taxonomy (NCBI): domain Eukaryota; kingdom Viridiplantae; phylum Streptophyta; class Magnoliopsida; order Asterales; family Asteraceae; genus Arctium; species Arctium minus. The sequence goes on from OX941081.1 coordinate 154,342,271, forward strand.
TTCGTTTGATTGATGAAGAAGAGTATGAAAGTTGAAGACATGAAAGTTTTTGTACAAGTATGTAGAATTATGTTTCTTCAAAAAAAGTGATTTGTTATTATATTATTCGTTTTTTCCCATACCGTTAGACTAAAACAAATATTACAATTAATATCACTAATTATGTTCAATACATAAAATAAAATAAAAAATCTTGAATTAATATATATAATAAAAACTATAATCAGAACTAAAACTTATTAGAATCAATATGTATAAAAGAAAACAAAAAAATAATATATAAAATTAATTTTGAATAACCAAAAATATAAAATTAGAAATAATAGCTTACTACAATTATAACATATAATTTTTTTGGTTTAATTTTTTAAATTTAAATTTAAATTGAAATCAAAATATATTTATCGAAAAACCAAATATGAAGAAACAGTCTTAAGAAAATTGAAAAAAACTCGAACAAATCAAATGAAAAATTAACAACTCAATTAGACTTGCCTAGAGTCGAAGAGGTGACAATACAATATTGTTACTCTTTGTGCAATCGTAGGTTTGGGAAGGAAAGATTTCGAGGAGGGCTTTTGGTCAAAGTTGCAAACGAGTACATTATAAACAAATGTAAGAAAATTATCAAAATGTCTCGCAATTATGCAAAAACTAGGTAACAACATCACATTTAAATGGTAAATCAAATATTTTATGGGAATATATGTAGAAAATATAAATCGATATATTATGAGTTATGACAAAACAATTGTCATAATACACCTCATGATTATAATCATTAGTGTCACACATATTTTTTTTTTATCATTTTGAGCCAATTATAAAATTTGATGATGTAGAACTTATTAATTAATTATATATACCAAAAGAAACAATTGTGGATGATGAAACAAATTCATATCAATTGTAATATCAATTCATATTACTTTAATATATGATATGTGATTATTGTCCATTTAACTTCAATATGTTTAAAAAAATTATCGTCACCGCGCAACGCGCGGTGTCGTACACTAGTATATATATAAAAGAAGGATGAGGATAGAGAGTTAAGGAGAGACTTTCATGTTTATTTATTTTTTTTCTCACAATTTTGAATTATTTTTAAATAGCTTCACCATATTAAATGCAATGACTTTTCAATTTTTTTTTCATTTTAATCAAAATAAAATCATTAATATAACTAAAAGCTAATTTTATTTTATTTTTAATAACAATTAATAAAATCATGTAATTTATATTTTCATTAGTTTTGTTTTATTATTTTTAATATTTTTTGGTTTTCAATATTTTTCTATTTAAATTACATGATCCATAATTTAATTGAATAAGTTAAAAATGTTTATAAATAAAATATTTTTATTGAATAAGCTAACAATAATTATAAATAAAACTTTTTTATTTCAATTTTTGTATTTCTTTAATAAGCTAACATCAATCTTTATATATATAAAAACAAAAACCAAGAGATATGATATGGCACAATGTGGATTGAGAATTCTAAAATATTGGATTGTGGTTAATTGTGACCATCCCACATTGATAGAATAATGAAATGTTAGAACATGAAGTTGATTATAAAAAGAGAAGAATGCCAACTTTTTTGACATGACCTATGATTTGTTTTAATCTATTTTGGATTAAAGAGTTTATTTTTAGTTACAAATTTGTTGATGCTGAATATATATTATATATTGCATTACAAGCAAAAACCAAGAGAAATGACATGGCACAATGTGGATTGAAAATTTTAAAATATTGGATTGTGGTTAACTTTGGCCATCCCACATCGATAGAATAATGAAATGTTGGAACATGAAGTTGATTATAAAAAAAGAAGAATGCCAACTTTTTTTTACATGACCTATGATTTGTTTTAATCCATTTTGGATTAAAGAGTTTATTTTTAGTTACAAATTTGTTTATGTTGAATATATATTATATATTGTATTACAACTATTTTTATCTTTATATATATAAAAGCAAAAACGAAGATAAATGACACGGTACAATGTGAATTGAGAATTATAAAATATTGGATTGTGGTTAACTTTGGCTATCCTACATTGATAGAAAGATGAAATGTTGGAACATGAAGATGATTATAAAAGGAAAAGGATGCCAAATTTTTTTACATGATTTATGATTTGTTTTAATCCATTTTGGATTAAAGAGTTGATTTTTAGTTACAAATTTGTTGGTGTTGATATATATATATTGTATTACAACTAATAAGATACACTTATTTCATTTAATTTGTTTATTTTTATATCCTTTTGTCTTTGTATACATAAAATGAAAAACAAGACAAAATGACATGTCATGATATTAGTGCATTACAAGTTTTGAGTCATTAAAATAATAAGCAACATTTTTTAAGTTCAAACTTCAAAATTATCAAACTCAAATTTGAGCTAGACGGTGATTCCTCAAAGCTTTCGTAACAACAATAATGATATGGGTGTATGACATGTTGTTTCATTCTAAATAACATAACAAAAAAGTTGATGTCAATACGTGTCAAACTCTTCGTAACAATAAAAGGTTATCAATACGTGAAAATAAACCACTTATGTAAATACATTCTTCATTTTAAATTGTATTTCATTAATTATTAAGTAAGAAATTATGTTCTATCTCAACTCGGTCAAGTACTTCTTTAAAAACTTTATCGCTACCGTGCAACGCACGGGGTTGCCACTAGTATATATATAGGGCATGTTCAAACGAGAATGTAGTCAATTTACGAGAAGATGAGAAGGAATAAGAGCCACATAATTTATTAATTAAAAAATAGCATAAATAATTTTAAAAAAAAATTAGGATAATTACAATTTGAATTGAATAAATCCTTAAAAATCTCATAATATCTTTTAAATTTATTTATTTTTTAATTTTAATAAATTCATAATTTTTTTTTATCAAATTTATATTATTATTTTCTAGATAAAATCATAATTTTTATCAAATATCACATGTGATATCCATAACTAATTCATTATTTATTTCACCATTTTTTTTTCTCTATTTTTTTTATCAAATATCACATATGATTAACTAAAATATATACAATTATCACATTTGATAATATTTACATAACAAAAAAATCTATAAATAGAAGTATACATAATCACATATGATATATACAATTATCACATGTAATAATATGATATGTGATATGCATAAATATTCATATAATGATATCACGTGTGATATTTGGTTAAAATTGTGAATTTTTTTTATTAAAAGTATATTTAGGAAAAAATAATAAATAATTGAAATTACAAAATAAATAAATTTAAAAGATATAATGAGAATTTTAAGGACTTATCCAATTTAAAATTATAATTATCCTAATTTCTAAAACTATTTTTTATTTATAGTTTTTTTAATTAATAAATTATGTGGCCCACATTCCTTCTCGCCTTCTCGCAAATTAGTTTGTTTCTCGCATGATCTTCCCCCCCCCTCTCTCTCTCTCTCTCTATATATATATATATATATATATGGGTAGGTTATTATGCAACCTTTTATATGGTGCAACCCATGCAACCCCTCTATCCACCACTCATTTTATTTTCACATTTAAAAAAGTGAAAATAAAATGAGTGATGGATAGAGGGGTTGCACCATGTAAAGGGGTTGCATTTGAACAACCCCCCCCCCCTCTCTCTCTCTCTCTCTCTCTCTCTCTATATATATATATATATATATATATATATATATATATATATATATATATATATATATATATATATATATATATATATATATATATATATATATATAGGGTGAAAAGGGGGACCCCTCCACCGATGGTTTTCGAGCGTCTATCGATGTTGGCCCTTCCCTTTCCATTCTATCAGCGGGACACATGGCTCTCCTCGGCTTCTATAACTGGCTATTCTTTATCGGCATCTAGTAGCGGAAAACCGTATAGGCCACAGTGACGGCACAAGTATACACCTACACTATGGTCGCTACAAGTAATAAAGTGGTAAATATACCGAGATCGTATCCACAGGGATTGGACTTCAAAGTTTCGAGTCCTAAGTCGAGAATACACCGATTTCAATGAGAGAAGAAGAAAATATTTTTGAGCGAGTTTGGTGCTTTTAACAACAACAACTAAATAATAAACTAAAATGGGTATGGGTGTAAGTTTTCCTTGAGATTTACGTAGTAACAAAATGGTTAGTCACTTTGTAGCACGAAGTGTCTATAAAAAACCCGATCTCTCGAAAGTGAATTTTTAAAGACCGGTCCTACAAAATACTCATAAAGTATCCATCGTTACCAACTCTTAATCTTGTCGATTTAACTACGTTGAAATAAATCAAGTTCTACCGGTACGGAGATTTACACCCAAATCTCTTTGTGATATAAATCTCCTCTGACGTTTGAACCGTAATAAATCATGCAAAACCCGTATCTCTACGTGGTTATCAAAGACTCTCTCAAATCCTTGTGCATCACTTAAGCCGTATTTCGAATCCGCCCCTCTCGAGGTCAAGATCTAATATTAACACTTCAAAGTGATCGGCTTATCCGCGTTGAGTTTAAGTCCCGACTCAAGTGACCAAGCTTAAGAGCTAGCAATAATGGCAACACCTAAGTGTCGCCTACTAGTCTCAAGTCGGCTCACACCCTTACCCAAAAAATGATTAGCTCATAATAAAAATAAAAGACAAAATGTAAAGAAATAAATACTTGTTAACTATTTGCATTAATAAAGATAAACTACAAGCATAACTAGAAAGTAAAGTTCGGAATTTAAATGCGTTAAAGTAAGTACGGAAAGTAAATACGAGAAATAAAAGACGAAAAATAAAAGACAAAAATTAAATGCGAGAAATTAAATTCTACTTTAATATTTCATCTCTTCAACCATGAAAGTAAATGCTTGAAGATGAAGAACATAGTGTTCTTGCTTTCTTGATGATGGAAGATGAGATGAGATGTGTCTTAAATGCTCCTCCCCAAGCTTGTATTTATACTTGAAATCTTGAGAATCCAAGGGTGAGGATTGCCCCAAAAATTGTGTGGACACCATTCACTTAAATTCCAGCCACATGATCCATCAAATTCCAGCAATTTACAGCTAGCAAAAACTGGATAATAGCTTTACCCAATGGTCCCTCTGGTGCCCACAGTGGGCAGACTGTGCCCACTGCGGAACAGTGACGTTTTTAACCAAAATAATGATGCGTTTAACCATAAAAACATTCTCAACAACTCCAAATGAAAATAAAATAATAAAGGAAAGAAATACAAACAAATAAAAAGGAAACACAACTAAAATGGAAGAAAAACTCACACAAATGACGTGTAAATAACGCTCAAAATGAGAGTTATCAGCATCTAAAGAAAAATCTTTCATGATCCATCCCGAAATTGGATAGAGAATAGTTGGGATCAACAGGGAGGGAACAAAAGGGGATGACATCATAAGTAGGATCGTCGAACGGTCTTCTGGATCTGTTTAGGATTAGGTTCATTTGAGAAATGCTAAAAATATAAGAAATAAAGAAATGATCCTAGCCCTTTATCTGGTCAACATTGGCGGCTTTGACTGTGAAGCACCAGATAATTTCTTGTGTGGTATGTAGAATATAGAGGGGTAGTTTCGTAAAATACGCGAGACAAGTTCATATATGAACCTGTATGATTCACAGATAAATTATATGTTCATATATAAACCAGTGTAATTCACACATGAACTCTTTTAACAGATTCATATACGAACCTTTGTGATTCATATATGAAATATACGTTCATATATGAATCAGTTAGTCACAAAGGTTCATATATGAATCTGTTAATTAGTTCAACTGATTCACATATGAACCTACTGTTAATTAGTTCATATGTGAATCAGTTAATTGGTTCATATATGAATCAGAAATGTTCATATTTGAATCAGTTAAAATAGTCCATATGTGAATTACACTGGTTCACATATGAATATATAGTTTATATGTGAATCATACAGGTTCATATATGAACTCGTCCCGTGTATTTGTAAAAATTACGATACTGTCCTTCAATTTTTGGAATAGCCGCAACTTTTGACCAGTCAAAGCCGTAATTGTTGACCAGTCAAAGACGCAATATATGACCGATCAAAGCCGATATTGACCGAATGAAAGGCTAGGATTACTTCTCTATTTCTCATATATTTAGCATTTCTCAAATGAACCTCTCCCTATATATATATATATATATATATATATATATATATATATTGTTAAACCAACAATTGGTGTTAACTATGTAAATCAATCTTAGCTTTTAATCTTTGAAATCTATGGATTAAATTCATCAGGGATTTTGTAATAAATTAAAAAATGATGCGTAATAAACATAGGTGAAATCTTCACTAGGGGTAAAATTGGAAAAGATCACCAAGATTTCTTTTACATCAGTTACATCATCTATGAATATATTAATTTCATTGCTATGCCATTAATACGGTTCACCTATGAACACATGTTTTACCAACTATGTGAATTTGTTTTATGAACATTGTTCATAGTTTCACCTATAAACACATGATTTCATAATTTTATTACTCTAGTTCATATATGCACAACTTTAATTTGGTTGTTTATGAATAAATCTTTGAATTTGGTATATATGAACAATGTTCATTAGTCATATAACATTTGTTTTTTCACTTATGAACTCATGTTTTATCGAACATGTGACTTTGGTTCTATGTTGTAGTCTGGTTCACCTATGAACACATTACTCGGATTGCTATGTTGTAATATGGAATTTTACCTATGAACACCTTTAATGTTGATGTATTCAGGTTGATTATCCATCTTTCAAAGTCTATGAAGCTAAATCGTCAAAAAACTTGAAAAAAATGATAAAAATAACAATGCTAAAATCATGGAACCAGGGCTGTATTGTAACAGTCCTTTAAAAGCATTAAAAGTAAGACAAAAACAATATATTACAAAGATACCCACAAACATTAAGTACATTGTGTGATGTGAACCATGCGTCTAAATGGATTGTGATTGGTCAAAAGAGTTTATATAGGTTACATTTTTTTTGGCTAACAAATGATCCTCTCTCTCTCTCTCTCTCTCTCTCTCTCTCTCTGTGTGTGTTGGGAAAAATTTCAAAATAAGTTGAAGTCTTATTTGTTTTGGGTATAGTCTTAAGAAAGGAGAAAAGTTTGTTTTGGTAGCTTTTATCTTGTCCCACATAGGTGAAAGAGTGGAACTTAAGTGGGTATATAAGTGAGAGCCTTTTCTATATATTAATTTAATATATTGGAAATGGTGGGGTCTCCACAAGGGTGCAATGCACCCTTACCCGCGTGGAATGTGGCGCTTTGATGGCGCACTTTGCACTTCGCACACACACATCGCTTTGAGCCGCAAATTTTGTTTTCGTTATTAGCGACAGTGCAACAAACAATTGTGACCCTTCGTGAACATATGCGACGGTTCACGAAAAGATGCCATTGAGCAGATACGACGGTCTATGAAGGGGTTGTCCGTCGCTGTTGGTTAGATGGCACCCATTGCAATAGTCGTGTCGCTAATAGTCACAGTTGCCTAATCTGTGTCTGTTCGAACATATGCGACAATCCAGAAGCGTCGCATTTGGCGACTATTGACCTTGGTGGTGACTGTTGGAAGAATTGCGACAGTTCAAAGCATCGCGAATGGTCACTGCTGTCACAAAAACGTGTAATCATGACTCTTCAAAGGGTTGTGACATCTCCTATATATATCCATCTCTAGACACCAAAATTTTTAACTTTTCTCATATACCAGATTACTAGATATTGTTTTGTTATAGAATTACAATCCCTCTAGTCTCGAAATCCTTGAAAACTCAATAGTTTAACCGGGATTATCACCACTTATGCGGTGTTGATAATCAATCTACATATGTTGCTTCATTGTATCTTGAGAAACAATTCGCCAAAACCCAAAGCACCTACGGTGGGGGCAAAATTGCTTTAAGGTTAGAGAGATAACTCGCCTTGAAAGCAACAAGTAGTAGAATTTCTTATCTATCTATACCTTTAGTTTTAGAACCCCAAAACCAACAATCTTAAAGAAATTTCCGAAGAAATATGGCAACCAAGAATCTTCAACAAATGTCTTGTGACATCGTCAAGTTGGAACTCTTTGACAGTGGAGGTTTCAAAAGGTGGCAAAAGAAAATGCAATTCTTGTTGGCCACTCTAAACGTCTCCTACGTCCTCACCAAACCATATCCGGAACAACACGAGGATGAGACACTTGTATCGGCACGAGATAGGCTCAAGTTTGAGAACGAAGATTTCATATGTCGCGGTCACATCCTCAACGCTATGTCTGACCCTTTATTCGATGTTTATCAAAACATCGAGATGACGAAGGAACTTTGGAACGCTCCCGAACAAAAGTACTTCACCGAAGACACAACAAGTAAGAAATTTATCGTTTCTAAATTTAATTCCTACAAAATGATAGATTTACGTCCTATTATGGATCAAATGCATGAAATTGAGCACATTCTTAGTATGTTCACACAACACGACATGAAAATGGATGAATCGATCCAAGTGGCATCGATCATCGACAAACTCCCTCCCTCTTGGGAAGATGTTAAGAAAAATCTTAAACATCGTAAGGACGATATGTCCTTAAAAGAACTTGGAAAACATCTTCTCATTGAAGAACAATATCGATTGGAAAATAAATCCAACGAAGATGTCTCCAAAGTTCATGTGGTTGAGGAAAAGGGAGAGACGTCCAAAGCCGGTGGTAAGAAAAGAAAACGCCACGAGGAATGGTGAAAAGAAAAGGAATATGAAACACGTGGTTTGTTTCAATTGCAACAAGTCTGGACATTACAAACGTAATTGTCGACTTCTTAAAAGAAGAAGAGGAAATGGTGGTGACAACACCAATGATGGAAACTTCAAGAACAACAACTTTGTTGCTATTATTTCCGAAGTATTCTCACTCGAGGAAGACAAATGTTGGTGGGTGGATTCGGGTGCTACTCGACATGTGTGCAACAACATAGATATGTTCAAAACGTACGAAGCTTCTACCTCCGTACTTTACATGGGAAATCACTCTACCGCTCAAGTCAAAGGATAAGGAAATGTCACTTTGGAATTCACATCAGGGAACACTTTGACTCTAAATGATGTTCTCCATGTTCCTGATGTCCGAAAGAACTTGGTTTCCGGATCAATCCTCAACAAACATGGTTTCAAACTCGTATTCGAATCTGACAAGTTTATACTCTCTAAAGGCGGAAGATTCGTCGACAAAGGCTATCTCACGCGAGGAATGTTTAAACTAAACATAAATGATGTTGTGAATAATAGTGTGAATGATGTAAATATGATTGACATAAGCAACGCAAATAATGCGGTTGCTCCCGATGTACATATGATTGATGCTAATAATACTACTACTAGTTCTGCTTACTTTGATTCTTCCTTACTATTATGGCATGGTCGATTAGGTCATGTACAGTTTAAACGTTTGAAAAATATGGCAAAAAGTGATTTAATTCCAAAATTAGATGATAAAAATCATAAATGCCTTACTTGTATGCATACTAAAATTACTAGACAACCGTTCCCTCAAGTCCAAAGATCATCTAAAATCTTAGACTTAGTGCATAGTGACATATGTGACTTACACACTATACCCTTTCTTGGTGGCAAAAAGTACTTTGCACTTTTATTGTTGATTACTCTCGATATTGCTATGTATATCTTTTACACTCAAAAGATGAAGTCCTTCAAAAGTTTAAGATCTACAAAAACGAAGTAGAACTTAAATGTGAAACAAAGATAAAATGTTTAAGAACGGATAGGGGTGGTGAATATTATAACCTTAGATATTTTGAATCTACAGGAATTATTCACCAAGTGACAGCTCCGTATACACCACAACAAAATGGTATTACGGAAAGAAAAAAAAACCGTACCTTGATGGAAATGGTAAATTCCATGATGTCATATTCCGGATTAAGTTATGGATTTTGGGGTGAAGCATTACTTACATCTTGTTACATACTCAATAGAGTACCAAGCAAGAGAAGTCAAAATACCCCTTATGAGTTATGGAATCAACGGACACCTAAACTAGATTACCTTCGGATTTGGGGATGTCGAGCAATTATGAGATTTCCCGAATCCAAGAAGAGAAAGTTAGGAGACAAAGGTATTGAATGTATATTTTTGGGATATGCCCAAAATAGCAAGGCTTATAGATTCATGGTGGTTGAACCAAATGATCACATTTCTATTAACACCATCATAGAATATAGAGATGCTCATTTTGACGAACAAAGGTTCAAAAGCATTCCAAAGGCACATGAGATTTCTAAGGAAACAGTGTCTACCATGATTCCTGTACATGATGAAAGGGAAGATGATGATTCCCCGAATCATCAAGTGATTGAACTTAGAAGAAGCAAACGTCAAAGAAGAGCAAGAACCTTTGGGCCTGACTTTGAAATGTACCTAGTTGAAGGTGATCGACATGGTTCAGTAAAAGAATATCCAATAATTTACAACTTGGATGAAGAACTACGTACATATGCGGAAGCTATGAAATCTCATGATGCTTCTTTTTGGAAAGAAGCAATCAACGATGAGATGGATTTCATCAAAGGTAATAATACTTGGGTCTTAGTCGACCTAGCCCTTAGTTCAAAGGCTATCAAGAATAAATGGATTTTCAAAAGAAAATTAAGAGTTTATGGGAATATTGAAAAGTTTAAATCCCGATTAGTAGCTAAGGGCTTTACAAAAAAAGAAGGACTAGACTATTTTGACACATATGCCCCTGTAGCACAAACGTCCACTATTAGAATTTTGATTGCCTTAACTTCCATTAATAAACTCATAATTCACCAAATAGATGTCAAAACCGCATTCTTGAACGGTGAATTAGAAGAGGAAGTATATATGGAACAACCGGAAGGTTTCATAGTTCAAGTACAAGAAAAGAATGTTTGGAAACTTATTAAGTCCTTGTATGGCCTGAAACAGGCTCCCAAACAGTGGCATCAAAAAATTCGACCAAATCATTCTATCAAATGGTTTCAAAATTAATGAATCAAACAAATGTGTATACTGTCAATTTGTTAATGGTCGAGGGGTTATCATCTGCTTGTACGTGGATGATATGTTGATTTTTGGAACCGACTTAGAACAAGTGCAAATGACAAAGAAACTCTTATCTGAAAATTTTGATATGAAAGATCTGGAAGAAGCTGATGTTATTCTAGGAATGAAGATTCTTAGAAATGACAATAAACTGATGTTAACCCAGTTTCACTATATTGAAAAGATATTAAAACGTTTTAATAAATTTGATTGTTTACCTGTCAGCACTCCATTCGAAATAGGTTTTAGATTGACTACTAATACTGGTAGGGTGTTAGCTCAAAATGAATATGCTAAAGTTATTGGTAGTTTAATGTATGCTATGACTTGTACTAGACCTGATATCGCCTATGCCGTAGGAAGATTAAGTAGACATACTAGTAAGCCTGGAAAAGCACATTGGGATGCTGTAATCCAGGTACTCAAATACCTGAAGAAAACCATGGACTACGGTTTAGAGTATAGTGGATATCCTTAAGTATTGGAAGGATACACTGATGCAAGTTGTATAAATGATCAAGAAGACTATGCATCTACAAGTGAATGGATTTTCACACTTGGTGGAGGTGCAGTGTCTTGGGGATCAAAGAAACAAAGTTGCATAATAGATTCTACCATGGCGGCGGAATTTGTTGCTTTAGCTTCTTGTTGTAAAGAAGCAGAATGGTTAAGGGACTTGTTGGTTAACATACCCTTATGGACAAAACCAATGCCACCAATTTCTATATACTGTGATAGTGCGGCTACACTATAAAGGGCATACAATCAAGTGTATAATGGTAAGTCTAGACATATTGGACTTAGACATAGGCAAGTCAATCAATTAATAAATGATAGGGTGATCACCCTTACTTTCTTACGATCAAGTAAGAACTTAGCAGATCCTTTCACAAAAGGATTACCAAGAAAATTGATTGAAAGCACTTCAGAAGGGATGGGTCTCAAGCTCACCTATAAACAGTCACCCATGATGGAACCTTGTCTTGACACTTGGTATTTCACCAAGTCTCAAGATTAGGTTAAGTACATCATTTGAATGTGACTCAAAGTTCTACAATGTTTTAAAAACTATCCCAAGGTTAGCAGAACTCGAAACCTTAATGTGAAGAAAGGTTGAATCTAGTTCTTAATGGACTTGTAACACAATATGTGTTGGAGTGTTCCAAGTTACGGGAACACTCTTGACAAGGTCCACCTATCTGAATGTGGAAGTGAGGCTGTTTCCTACGAGCTAAAGAGCTTGGCTCTAGAACATTATGAGAAATCAAGATATAGACCCATGGCCAATTAACAGGTCGAGTTATAGTGGTTAAATGAATGAGAGGAATGATATGCGTGAGGTGTTTCCATCTAACATATAAAGGAAGATGGTTCAATGACTTTGGTTCAACCATTCTTACCCTAGTTAGATTTGAGCACTTTCACTATGCAAAGGTTCAAGGTGCAAGACTCCACCTTTACTTATGCATAACACCCCTAAGGATTTCGGAATCTGGTTACATCATGTCGAGTCAGTCTTTTCAAATTCGAGTCTATTTTGAAAATGGAGGGGGTTTGTTGGGAAAATTTTCAAAATAAATTGAAGTCTTATTTGTTTTGGGTTTAGACTTAGGAAAGGAGAAAATTTTGTTTTGGTAGCTTTCATCTTGTCCCACATAGGTGAAAGAGTGGAACTTAAGTGGGTATATAAGTGAGTGCCTTTTCTATATATTAATTTAATATATTGGAAATGGTGGGTGCTGCACAAGGGTGCAACACAACCTTACACGCGCGCGACCGTGGGCATGGAATGTGGTGCTTTGATGGAGCACTTTGCACTTCGCACACACGCATCGCTTTGAGCCGCAAATTTTGTTTTCATTATTAGTGACAGTGCAACAAACAATTGTGACCCTTCGTGAACATATGCGACGGTTCACGGAAAGATGCCATTGAGCAGATACGACGGTCCGGGAAGGGTTGTCCGTCGCTGTTGGTTAGATGGCACCCATTGCAACAGTCGCGTCGCTAATAGTCACGGTTTCCTAATCTGTGTCTGTTCGAACAGATGCGATAGTCCAGAAGCGTCGCCTTTGGCGACTGTTATCTTTGGTGGTGAACAGTTGCGACAATTCAAAGCATCGTGAATGGTCACTGCTGTCACAAAAACGTGCAGTCATGACTCTTCAAAGGGTTGTAACATTCTCCTATATATCAACCTCTAGACACCAATTTTTTTTAACTTTTCTCATATACCAGATTACTAGATATTGTTTTACTATAGAATTACAATCCCTTTAGTCTCGAAGTTCTTGAAAACTCAATAGTTTAACCAGGATTATCACCACTTGCGCGGTGTTGATAATCAATCTACATACGTTGCTTCATTGTATCATGAGAAATAATTTGCCAAAACCCAAAGCACCTATGGTGGGGGCGAAATTGCTTTAAGGATAGAGAGATAACTCGCCTTGAAAGCAACAAGTAGTAGAATTTCTTATCTATCTATACCTTTAGTTTTAGAACCCCAAAACCAACATATACACACACACATAGACACGTATACCTACATAACGTTGACTTTCAGAAATGAATAAAATCTTGTTTTGAATACTTCTTTTAGTATCTTAATGATGCCACATGAAAGATTCATACAAGAAAAGACTTGCATACAACACATGGAATTTCTAACGATTCAAACTTTCTTCCCTTTCGATTTGAAGAAACGTAGGGCTTCATCAATTTTTAGGCGGGTCTCATTAAACTAAAAAGAGTAAAATACATGTTTAGTCCTTATGGTTTGAAAAAAATTATGAATCAAGTCCCTAATTTGAATGGTTTACGAAATTATGCCTTATGGTTTGATTTTTGTTTTGAATTGACTCTCTTACCCTAACTCTATCTCTTTTGTCTCTGTTAAGGGACCCATGTGCCTTTCACATTAGGAGCAATTTCGTCATTTTAACCCTACTTCTAAATTTTTTCCTTATTATTTAATTTTATTTTTCATATAAATGGGAAAAACAAAATCCATAATCAAAATAAGAAACTAAAATCCAAAATAAAAAATGAAAACACAAATCCAAACCCTAGTCACCAAAGGCACTGCACTGACAACATTTTTGGTCGAGGTGTGCCAAGTTGACCCAGATACCTGTGATTAATAAAGAAAATACCTACTTGAAGCAAAAGAAACCCAATCAAGGCAACTTGGGTTGTTAATCGTGGTCTATCGTATCTCCTCCACCACCATCCATGGGTCGTCTGCAAGTACTGCTCCCGTTTTGCTTTGTTCTCATGTTATTCAATCTCTTATGGAAATGAGGTTGCTTTGTTTGATAAAACAAATTTTGGTATCTAATGAAAACATACGAGGCTGCTTGGTCTAAAGAAAGTGACTCTCAACCCAGAAAATAGGTTTTGTAAACCATGGATGAAAAATGCAACATAGGTCTCTAAAGAAGTGTTTATGAAGATTCTTTTGTTTCTAGGTTTTCTTCATTCATGGGTTTTCTGTCTTTGGGTTTTGTTTTTGTCACTTCAGATCACGTTTTTTTATTTAGATTTAGGTTTCTGATTTAGATTTGTTCTGTATCACAATTTTTTTGAATGAACTTGTACAAATTTATTATTGGTGTTCTTGTTTTCTTGAAGTTCATAGGGTTGATGTTCATGATTGATATTTTTGCCTCTTGGAAGATGAAGGAATTAGGTTTAGCTCATTTAAGGAAAAAGGAAAGAATGACAAAATTAAGATAAAAGGGACGAAGTTATGGTAAGGGTCTAATCTAAAACAAAGTGCAAACCACATGGCACAACTTTATACCTTTTTCATGTAATTTTTCAAACAACGGAGACCAAACATCTACTTCTCTCAATTAAAGATTATTAAACATAGAATCAATTACACGTTTGGTCCCTATATTGTTTTGTATTGGATAAAGTTCATCGCTTTATTCCATATTGGGATCGCGTGGTAATAGAAAAATCCCAACAAGTGATATCGGAGTTTCATTTTGTTTTTACCTTGAAATGGATTTGAAGACTAGGTCACACAAAGGTTTTACCTTTATCCGTTTCTTGCTACTTGTTCACACAGACGAAGTCTATTGAATATGACTATTTCAGAAGGAAGCACTTTAGGTTGCACTTGATTCTCCGGTTCTGGATCACCAATGTGATTGTTCTGCTTACATCAACACCCAACTTTGTTGTACTCTCCATGCTTGTTTAACTAGTCGAGAAACAATTTTTAAACGAAGTTTTGTACTATACACAACGTTTACTTGTTCCTAGAGGTTTGGATTTCATGTTTATTGGTGTGCATTTAATAAATGCATTTGGGTTGAGGTTGCAACACCCCAAAGCCCAATGCAATAGGCTAGCCCAATAACTTCGAATCTAACTTAAAACCATGGTGGAAGTTATTGGTAGAACACAACTTGAGCCTTATAAGGAGCTCACAAATCCCAAATTATAACTATGTGGGACGAGTTGTTACAAACTCCCCCACTTAAACTCCTGACGTCCTCGTCAGGCCTGCCCAGAATCTTCCTCCTTGTAATCGGCGATGTGGGATTCATCTAAGATGTTACAAACACCCTCTCGAGGACTCATCATACCCAATGAGGTTTGCCCCACCATCCCTATGGTATAAGGAGCGACTCTTATGGTACAAGGAGCGACTCTGATACTATTTGCAACATCCCAAAGCCCAAGGCAATAGGCTAGTCCAATAACTTCGAATCCAACTTAAAACCATGGTGGAAGTTATTGGTAGCCCACAACTTGAGGCTTATATGGAGCTCACAAATCCCAAATTATAACCATGTCGGACGAGTTGTTACAGAGGTGGTATGACTATTTGCTTTATTCAAGTGTGGTTGAACAATTATACGCCTGCTGGGGTCATTAGATTTATTAACAAAGGTTGATTTGGTGTGAATCGTTGGCATTAAAAAACTGTTGTGACGTTTTGGTTTTGGGCATATTTGATACGAGTATTGTTTTTGTTTGTGTGATACCGAACACCTTCTACTCGCTTGGTTCTTATTGAAAAATTGTAGTCATACCATTGTTTTTTTATATAACTTCGTTTAATTGTCGCTTGGAGTGTTCTGAAGATTTCTCCACTCGTTTGCATTACAATTATGGGGACTTTCATTGACAAACGAAACCGTCAGTGATCCGTCGGATAAACATTCATGGGTGATACCTTCATTGACGGTGCATCGGTGGAAATCACCGACTGCCCATATCACCGACACATAACCGAGGGCTCTATCCATCCTCATCGAAGGGATTCTGTCGGTGATGAGTTGGTGATTGTTATTAAATTTTTATAAAATAAATTAAAAGCACAACATTTCCTGTATCTTTATACAAAAATGCCCATAATTATAAATAATACCAAATAATTGTATATAATTATCAAAAAAAATAATAATATTGTTACTACAATTTCAAATTTATGTAATCTAACTAGGGGAGTGGGGGGAGGGGTCCACCAAACTGCTGTATAAAAGTAGTAAATTGGGCTGATAATGAGACCTGTTGAGAAAACTAGATAGTGTACTCGGCATTGTCATGCCTCCAAGTTTTCCTTCTTCTTCTTCCGTTCGTTCTCCAGATCGGTCGGATACTCCTCATCCCGTTGTTGCTGGTCCTCCTCTAACTTCGCCAGCTTCCTTTGCAACTTGATTACCTGCAAATATTCAACATTTGACATAAATTTGTAATTTTTTGGCGAACAAAAGTTATGACATCATACATATAAGAAACATACCTCCATGGAAGAACCAACATCGTACGATCACCTGATGTTAATACTAATGTTACTATTAGCGCTGCAATCACCGGTCATAGCATAACGGGATCCTGGGAAGTCCCTAACCCAAAGAGATGTTCCTTCCTCCGACCTCTCACTCTTATCCCATAGTCGTGGGTCATCAGGTATGGTGCCGGGATCTGCGTCGACATGCGCCTAATCCATAAGTTGCGGATACCTCTCCTATGGTTTACGAAAGCAAAAACGGGTAAGCTAATATTTCTAGACATTTTGGCAGCATAACGGTTATAAATCGAACATATCCATTACCTATTTTTTAACAATTCTTGTGTTCTAATTACCAATGGCAGTCACAATGCCAACCAATCTATCTAATTAGCCTAACGTCTGTCCAACAGTGGCAACCCAAACTATTTATTAAAATGTACTCAAAATTAACGAATGAACATATAAAACAAGTAATTATTTTAGAAAACAAACATCGCTCTAGCCACCTTGGGGTAATTGTAGATCGGATGATCGTGTTGACGCAACCTCAATGGGCTTCTCATTCAAACAGTAGATCCTCTAAAAACACCTCAGAAGAAGTTGGGTCTTGGACCTATACGTCTTGCTACATTAGGCAAGTTAAGTTATTAGTGGACAAAGAAGTCCAATATATTAAAAAATTGTAGACTTACGATCCGATGTCGACGCTGTACAACACTAATCTATCCATTGGCATGCTTGGACGACACCTCCTCAAACTAGGTTGCCCAATTGTCCCTACTGGACCTAGACTGGGATCTCCAATTGTCGATATCACATACCTGTTAAAAACATAACACAAAACAAATATAAAATGATAAGTCTCAACCATTGGATATGTACATAATACAAATAGACATCCAAAGTTCAAACACTTATAAATAAATTCTCTTCTTAGTCAACAAAATTGGTATAATCTGATTTATACTCCAACCATCGGATTAGACACACAATAAGGTTTAAATATGATGTTTTATAAAAAAAGAATCAAACTTATGAACCAACGGATTTACAACCATCGGCTTTAATGCGTTTGGATAAAGGTCACAATCCGCTGAAAACTCCTAAGTAACCATCAAATTGATACCCTCATCGGATTAATATACTTCTTTGAATTATTCCATGCATTTAAATATTCGACAAAGTTATTCGTCATAAATGTCTATAACTAGTAGTTATTGTATAGCTTATACTTCAGAATAGACAAATAGGATTTTTACTTGTAAAAGTCTTGTTACTATCTGTATTGTTCCAATAGTAAAAAACCTTCAGAAAAATCGAAGATTAGTTAAAGAGTGGTCAGAATGTCACCAAAGCGGATTAGTTTGTCATCTAGCCAAAAGAAGATCAATACAAGATACAGTCAGTATGTAGTATGACAAATACTGCTATTGGCAAGCCGAATTTGTAGTGCAAACTTGGCCAGTAAGTTTGGTTTACCAACTCTTCTAAATTCTCATCCTAAAGTACGGGAACATGCAAAAGCATGTCAGTATAAGTATGTTATAAAGTATTATTTAAAAACTTGTCATTATTTATTGTTCTGTAACACCCCTAAAAATAGAGGTAAATTTAAACCTGAAAGTGAAGTAACGGATACATCCTATATAAAGGAAATCACCCAAAATGGGGAAATAGTAATAGCATTTACAAATCTATAAATGGAGATTACAAATGACAGTTCACTAATTTAAACTATTTACGACTAGATTAAAACAATTGTCAACACAATCCCCCAAAAGGTATCTATTCGAATCTGTACGCCAAATTCTCAAAAGACTATCTCCAAAAATTGATACTCTCGGCGAAACGCTCGTCCAACAAACCTTGTGAGCTCCGCTGCTAAATAAACCTGATATACATGTCATTTAAGAAAAAGTGTTAGGCTTTACGCCTAGTGAGAACAAACATTTAATATAATCTAATAAAGCGTAAAATTGAAAATATTTCACTTTTAAACATGAGATGTAGTTTTGCTTTCCAAATATACCACATACGACCATACGTTCCAAAAACATCTTACGATGACGGGGGAGACCCGATTTCCAAGAATTGTAGCGGAAAAAAAAGTAAGCTACTCTCCAAGTTGTGAGCTCAATACTAGGATCAAGGTCATGAGCTCGTCGACTCGTACTCAGATGTGGGGGAGGGAACCCAGTGATCCTAATCATATTCATTAACTATGATTACATTCACGGTCCATGTCTAGTATCCGGTCCCACATAATCGTACTAGGTTGCCTTTCGAGGACCCAATGTCTCAACTAGTTACAAACGGGAGTTATCCCACAAATAAGGCGACTCTATACCTGTGGATCCAATAGTAATAGTCTAAGGCTTGTCACAATTGTATTTATGACAAACCTATAATCACATATATAGTTCAAAACAACATTCCCATAAAATAGTTTCCTTGCATAGATAGCATTCTACGAATTAAATCCATAGTTTAGTAACCAAGTGACTACTTTCCAAATACTAACATAAAATCTTTACAAATATGTTTTCAAGAGTTGTATAACTTTAAATAACCATTGTTAGCACAACAACAATCTCTTTGTTTCCTTCACCAAAATCCATTGTTTACCGAGTGGCCTTCCAAATTAGTGAAAACCATAAATGTGGTTCAAATGTGTCCACTCAAGTATTTAGCCATAAATATGCCAAGTAAATCACATTTTGTATCACAAATCATAGAACTCTTCATCATATCTCAAAATGGTAAAAACCCTAAAATCTCTAAAATCTCAAATTTATGTCAAATCCACCAAATAAGAAAATATAAGTAAGGAGATGTTTAAGAGTTTAAAATAGAGAGTTTTATAACACCCTCAATTCTGGAAATAGCAACAAATTTAAAATTTTCTAAATACAACAATAAAAGGATCATCTGCAACCACAATTTAAGATTTAACCTCAATACAAACATTCATTCTATACAAAAGTCTATGATAAGTACGGGTGCTACTAATCCCCATGCATAGTCACTATCTCCATAAAGCGGAGGACTTTGCCGAATACTCACTTTCGGATCTAGCTAAGGCTCTACTCTTCATAGGACTGCTAGAACCAACTCCCAACCTTGAAACCTGATGCACATGCCGACAAATAAAAAGGTTAGGCTTAACGTCTAGTGAGCTCAAGAGTTTTTCAACATATATAAAATAATCGTTTAAAAAGAAAGGATGCGGTTAAAGTTATAGTCCTTCAATATGATACGCCTTACATGTGAAAACGACTCATTTTCCAATAATATGCATTTTAGAGAAAGAACACCGATTTGGACATTTTCCAAACCAAACCACTACAAAGATGATAATACCAATGTAAGCCGCCCATTCATAAATTAGTTTTAACCCAAAACTCACTCAAATTGTAAATATAAATTGAACTCTCCATTTATGAAGATACGGTTAAACCTTATATCCCAAAACACCCAAAACACGGGTGGGGAATAATACTCAATCCATAAATCAAGGGTAAAACCCAATTATACAAAACGTCACCGAAACTTGGAAAATAAAACTCAATACCCAAAAACAACACCTTTCGGTAACGGGGGATTCCCGATTCCATAAAATGTGATGGTCCACAAAGTAAGCGCATTTTATGTTGTTATGACTAGTCATATCAACAAAAGTACACGCAAGGGATGTCAGGCTCAGTGGCTTTAAACGTACACCCACGGAAACTTGAGTTCAACCCCGTCGGGTTCCTACGTCGAGCTCCTCATCCAATATCTTAATACTTGAGCACGAAGGACTTATACCTCATCCGGTACCTTAACATGCAACACGAAGGACTTACATCTCATCCGATACCTAACGTGCCTCATTCAATATCGTAATACTTGAGCACGAAGGACTTATACCTCATCCAGTACCTTAACGTGCAGCACGAAGGACTTACATCTCATCCGATACCTAACGTGCCTCATCCAAAATCACCAACAAGGGTCGAAGTCGAGCTACCAAAACTGAACAATTGTCCTAAAACCCAATCAAAATGTAAATACCAAGCTGTTGGCTTAACACCCCATTGACTCATTGGTAAATGAAATAAAAATACAATAAAACACACTCGACCAACGGATATGCAAACACCACGACTAAACGTAAGATTAGTTCAAAACTCAACATTAGTTGAGGCACCCATTTTCCAAATGAACTTATACTCTTATACTTTCCAATTACCTCACAACACAAAATATGCATTTTCCAAATTTAACTGCTGATCAGAATGGAAATCATAAAATGAGGCTATAGACATTCTTTCAAGTACCTCGCATAAAAGTTCAAGTAATACTTTATAAAACATTCCATTTCATGAACGATGCATAAGACTCGACAAACATTTAAAAGTGTATTTCTTTGACCAAAGATCTATTTATGCAATAAGACCTCAAAACACATTCATTTGTAACACATTTATCAAAATGCCCAACAATCTCAAATGTGGGTATTATACAAAGTTTGTAAAGTTAAATACTTCCAATAATCGAAGATTAGCAAATAACCCAACATTTGAAAATTTCATGTAGCACACATAAACACTTTAAAATAGACATTTTGGCATGTACAACGTTTTCACAAATCAACTTGAACCCACCTTGCTAGATTTAGGCTAAATCTAGATTTCACCCAACTTGAGCTCCTTTGAAGAAACTTGAATCCTCCAAGCCAAAAGTCTCCAAACATCTATATACATACATTTCCAACCATAAATGACCACATTCAACCATATAGAAACATTCCCCAAACATTACAAATCAAAATCTCCATTTTGGTCCAAACCCAAATTTCGACCTAGATTTCTCCCAAACCACGAAACCCGAAATTGATAAACCACACACTAGGATAATCATCAATGGAACATTTATAACTTATGTTAAGGTTTAAAAATGGAAAGGATACACTTACCACTTAGGTTTTGATGAAAACCTAGAAAACCCAAAAATAAACTTGAGGTTGAAGATGAAGATGAAGATGATGAATCCTTGACCATAGCTTTCAATCCTACCACTTGATGATGTTTCACCTCCACAAAATCCAAAGATTTGAACCAAAATAAGTTAGGGTTTGAAGGGAAAAGAAGGAAATCGGTTTGGGAGAGAGTAGAAGAAGTTTGGATGAAGATAAATGAGAAAATGGGTTGAAATCCCGAACTTAACAGCTTCTGGACACTTTGGGTGACATTGCCCAGGGCAATGTCGCTGGTCATAGTCGCAACCATCCTTCTTCTCGTTCACTGTTTTGGCCGTAACTTCTTCGTTATAGCTCCATTTTCGCTCTGGAAAGAACCACTGGACTCGTAATTGAATCATTTATCTATCAAGACTATAAAATTTAAGATTCAAGTCCAAAATCATATACCTTACTTTTCCTTAATATATCGGTTTCTGCATTAACTTGAAATGATACCTTTCGAAGAATCGGGGTGTTACAATCCTCCCAACCTTAAAAGAGATTTCGTCCTCGAAATCTGGAACCACTAAGCACCCAACATTTCACTTGGAAAGGTCGATTGATTTCCTATCCAAAAGGAATACCTTCATGAAACCTCGCCTCATATACGGACCCGATTACATTCCTGTTGAGGTTGTCGCTGAGTTTCTCATAACGTGTCAATACAAAACTCAATCTCAATATTCGATGTATTTCACCAACGTCAGGATGAACGTTGAGTCATTGCTTAATCATTTTCTTAATCATTAAATCTCGGTTGTCTCCCAACCTTATGTTGCTCATATTACCTCGAGAGTAACTTACGACCTTAATCCGTCATTTCCACCGATAATACCCCACTAATCCATACTGTAAAAGAGTCATCGTTCCTTCCTTGGCGACAATTCCTAGCACTAGCTTGGTCTGACCCAACACAATCATAGATCCGACCCTCAAGTTTCCATAAGCACAATACCCAAAAATAACGGATTAATTCAACCCCACGGTTACACAGTTCCTATAATGCATTCAAGCGTCGATTGATAGATCGGCGAAGCCTCGTAGATTGCAGGATTACCACTGATCGATCTCTAAGTATCAATATATACTTCTCTTAATGTTACCACTTCACCTGCGAACACTCCAAATTCAACGGACGTGCACTGAGCACACTAACGGTTATTGTCCTCAAGAAAAGGGCTGACGCCTAATACCAAAATGGTGACATCAACACGTGGACATCCCGCCTAATACTTCATTCTAGAAGTATTGTTACTCTAAGGTTGACACCTAACGGAATGCTAAAATTCGAAACCTTACATTTCTAACAAACGAACCACAATCCTTTGATCGCGGAAGTTCATTAAGACGGTACACTGCCAACATATAACTTGATGTCAACCAGACAAGCAACCCATCAATACGAACCCAACAGACGTAGGTAGTCACACAAAACCTCATCCCGAAGGTTTACCGAAGCATAGAGATCATCTCTTAATTATCTGGGGGACATAATCTATTACCCCCATGATTCACGCATGACCTGATTCAAAAACTGAAACTCAAATTTAAGGTTGACTACAAGTCGGATCATCCGACGCTTCGAATCCTAAGGACTTCTCTAGTCCCTTAATTGCAACTCCCTTCACGATAGGGGTTTTAAGTCAATAGCCCTAATGAGTTCAAGGTTTTTCAACAAGTATGCCAAGTTGAAATCTATAAAACTTTCAAATACATGAGTTTTATAACAATTAATCGTGCGGTAAAAATACACTACCGTTCGTTCGATAGGTTTCAAAATTGATCACCAACACTACGCATATAAAACCATTTCCAAAACTCATTTGATCAGTGCTTACGTTAATATGGATAATAATAAAAGATGCGCAACAAAATTTTAAATGGACTACCATGGTCCTAACATGCACCAAATTATACCATAAATGGGGAAATAATTTCGCGTACCAAAACAGTTTATAGCGAGGCGATTGAACAAAACTCCCAAGAGACAAGTTACGTAATCGAGTTCCCAAAAATTTCTCATTCGACTATATAAAAGTATGGAATAAAATTCCCAACAAGACCCGCATGCCGAGTTCGCTTCTCAAAACTTAGCAACACAAAAACATGCATGCGATTGGTCAACATACAATAAATTTAAACCAACATTCAAATTTTAGGTCGTAAAATGAAATGATGTTGTCCGAAAATAGTGGCTACAATGACATGTATACCGCTAACTCACTTAATGCATTGCGGAATTTATAACATTAAAATCGACAACTGAAATACGTTCAAAGTGAAAGTCCAATACGAAACGACATAACTTTTCATATGCTTACTCACACCAACAATTTAAAACAACTCGAAAACCATGTAGCATACAACGAGTAACACCTGTATAAAACCCAAAAGAGAAATCACATAACATTGAAACTTCCTAAAATAACATATGGGATAATATCTATTAACAAAACTCTCAAAACGTCTCTTATAGTTGCGAAAATACCGATGCAAAACTCGCACGAGACAAAATATTAAACGAAAATTTATAAGTTAACACACACAATAATGCAAGTATACACCTCTCAAATTCAAGAGCATGACGCAAAATGTCGTAAAATAGAATTCCGTAAGACCCAATAAAACCTTCCATAAAACCCAATGAAACACAACGATGCTCAACATCATATGGTGCCAAAACCGTCATTCCCAAAATCAAATAGCATGAAACAAAGTCATGACTAAAATGCCAAAATTCCAAAATTTTATCTTTTATCGCACCTGATAAATATAAACGACACTTTCACCAAAACCCGCATGAGACTCGACGCTTCAATAAAACTCATAAACTTACACGCAAATAAAATTAAAACTCACGCAATTCAAAATACACTCGTGAGTAGCAAAGCGTCATAAAATGACGTTTCATGAATTCAACATGACTCGTACCGACTAAAATTCCAAAGAACATTTCGACTCAAGAACATAGGGACAACTCGTCCTTTAAAACCTTAACATACGTGGAGGAGATCCAATGTCAAAGTAAAAAATTCCATAGTTATTTCCCCAACAACCCAAATAACATTAAAACATAAATATTACAATATCCGAAAAAATAGTGTCAGACACGAAACAAGGATAAAGAGATTTTCAACAAAAATTGCAACCACGTGCAACAAAACAATTTTATGCATTCTTAAGCTCACGGTTTAAAATCTGATGAGTGCTGAAGGCTTTACCAAGGCTTCATAGTACAGCTCACTTTACGCTTCGAAAACATGGGAAACAATTGATGCAAACTTGTTTTAGAAATAAATTTATGTGCATGACCTTGGTCGGCACTCAACATTCCGAAATCTTACTCCTCAATTTTCCATCATACTATTGTCATCCGGGTGATCATCTTAAAGCAATTATCGAAAATTTCATCCGTTCATCGTACAATTTCTCCTCGAATAATGTCGATTCCAAAAGTCTACGGTTCTATTCCATCCATTCATTCCGACTCGAAACGGTCCACTTAACGCTTTCACCATGCTTACTGACATTCTAAGCATCGAATACTCAAATCATTAACTCTTTCTAACGGTTGCTCAATCAGAAACTTCTTTACTACCCCAACGGTTATCGTACCAAGGCAGTTCAAAGATACTTATGTAACTCGTAAGTTCACCGTAACACTGGCCAGGTGCTATTATGAACGTACTGTACATGATCATCCTTGCCATTTTTGGCGTGATTCCCGTTCCTAGTGAATCCACTCACCTTAAATCATCAAATCTTAAAGTGCCTAATGGTGTGATCTTACATTCAAACGCTTAAATTACGCTAGTTTGAGTCTAGGCATTCTAAAATTAATACCTAAATCTCTCAAACTTAAGCACTGATACCAACTTATAACACCCTGAATTCTGGAAATAGCAACAAATTTAAAATTTTCTAAATACACCAATAAAAGGATCATCTGCAACCACAATTTAAGATTTATCCTCAATACAAACATTCATTCTATACAAAAGTCTATGATAAGTATGGGTGCTACTAATCCCCATGCATAGTCACTATCTCCATAAAGCGGAAGACTTTGCCGAATACTCACTTTCGGATCTAGCTAAGGCTCTACTCTTCATAGGACTGCTAGAACCAACTCCCAACCTTGAAACCTGATGCACATGTCGACAAATAAAAAGGTTAGGCTTAACGCCTAGTGAGCTCAAGAGTTTTTCAACATATATAAAATAATCGTTTAAAAAGAAAGGATGCGGTTAAAGTTATAGTCCTTCAATATGATACGCCTTACATGTGAAAACGACTCATTTTCCAATAATATGCATTTTAGACAAAGAACACCGATTTGGACATTTTCCAAACCAAACCACTACAAAGATGATAATACCAATGTAAGCCGCCCATTCATAAATTAGCTTTAACCCAAAACTTACTCAAAGCGTAAATATAAATTGAACTCTCCATTTATGAAGATACGGTTAAACCTTATATCCCAAAACACCCAAAACACGGGTGGGGAATAATACTCAATCCATAAATAAAGGGTAAAACCCAATTATATAAAACGTCACCGAAAACTTGGATAATAAAACTCAATACCCAAAAACAACACCTTTCGGTGACGGGGGATTCCCGATTCCATAAAATGTGACGGTCCACAAAGTAAGCCCATTTTATGTTGTTATGACTAGTCATATCAACAAAAGTACACGCAAGGGATGTCAGGCTCAGTGGCTTTAAACGTACACCCACGGAAACTCGAGTTCAACCCCGTCGGGTTCCTACGTCGAGATCCTCATCCAATATCTTAATACTTGAGCACGAAGGACTTACATCTCATCCGATACCTAACGTGCCTCATTCAATATTGTAACACTTGAGCACGAAGGACTTATACCTCATCCGGTACCTTAACGTGCAACACGAAGGACTTACATCTCATTCGATACCTAACGTGCCTCATCCAAAATCGCCAACAAGGGTCGAAGTCGAGCTACCAAAACTGGACAATTGTCCTAAAACCCAATTAAAATGAAAATACCAAGCTACTGGCTTAACAACCCATTGACTCATTGGTAAATGAAATAAAAATACAATAAAATGCACTCGACCAACGAATATGCAAACACCACGACTAAACGTAAGATTAGTTCAAAACTCAACATTAGTTGAGGCACCCATTTTCCAAATGAACTTATACTCTTATACTTTCCAATTACCTCACAACACAAAATATGCATTTTCCAAATTTAACTGTTGATCAAAATGGAAATCATAAAATGAGGCTATAGACATTCTTTCAAGTACCTCGCATAAAAGTGTAAGTAATACTTTATAAAACATTCCATTTCATGAACGATGCATAAGACTCGACAAACATTTAAAAGTGTATTTCTTTAACCGAAGATATATTTATGCAATATGACTTCAAAACACATTCATTTGTAACACATTTATCAAAATGCCCAACAATCTCAAATGTGGGTATTATACAAAGTTTGTAAAGTTAAATACTTCCAATAATCGAAGATTAGCAAATAACCCAACATTTGAAAATTTCATGTAGCACACATAAACACTTTAAAATAAACATTTTGGCATGTACAACGTTTTCACAAATCAACTTGAACTCACCTCGCTAGATTTAGGCTAAATCTAGATTTCACCCAACTTGAGCTCCTTTGAAGAAACTTGAATCCTCCAAGCCAAAAGTCTCCAAACATCTATATACATACATTTCCAACCATAAATGACCACATTCAACCATATAGAAACATTCACCAAACATTACACATCAAAATCTCCATTTTGGTCCAAACCCAAATTTTGACCTAGATTTCTCCAAAACCACCAAACCCGAAATTGATAAACTACACACTAGAATAATCATCAATGGAGCATTTATAACTTATGTTAAAGTTTAGAAATGGAAAGGATACACTTACCACTTAGGTTTTGATGAAAACCTAGAAAACCCAAAAATAAACTTGAGGTTGAAGATGAAGATGAAGATGATGAATCCTTGACCATAGCTTTCAATACTACCACTTGATGATGTTTCACCTCCACAAAATCCAAGGATTTGAACCAAAATAAGTTAGGGTTTGAAGGGAAAAGAAGGAAATCGGTTTGGGAGAGAGTAGAAGAAGTTTGGATGAAGAGAAATGAGAAAATGGGTTGAAATCCCAAACTTAACAGCTTCTGGACACTTTGGGCGACATTGCCCATGCGACATTGCCCAGGGCAATGTCGCTGGTCATAGTCGCAGCCAACCTTCTTCTCGTTCACTGTTTTGGCCGTAACTTCTTCGTTATAGCTCCGTTTTCGTTCCGGAAAGAACCGCTGGACTTGTAATTGAATCATCTATCCATCAAGACTATACAATTTAAGATTCAAGTCCAAAATCATATACCTTACTTTTCCTTAATCGGTTTCTGCATTAACTTGAAATGATACCTTTCGAAGAATCGGGGTGTTACAAGTTTTGATATGTATAAAGTTAAAATATTAGAATGAACTCACAAAATTAGGTTTTGGATGAAAACCTAGAATTGTTCCAAAACCCTTGACTTAATGGAGAAGTTGGTGAGATGATGAACTCTTAGGGTGTAGCTTCCAACCTCTAGCTAAAAAATGAAGGATTACTTCCAAACTTAAGGACCAAAGCCTTAAATGCTCACCAACAATGGAGTAATTGCATAAAATCATCTAGAGAGAGAATAGGGAGAAACGGGTGAAGTGATAATTGAAAATGTGGGAAGACAAGGGATTAAATGCAACTTTGGGGTCCGTCGGTGACATTGACACAGCGACTATGCCAAGCATAGTCTCCCGCTATCCCCTCCCCGTGGTACCATTCTCGCGAGATTGCCAATGCGACAATGACCCTAACATTGTCGCCGGACACTGTCGCCGCTGATGTATCGAGTGCTGCTCCAAGCCCACGATTTTGCCTCTGGCGATAGTGACATATGTCACAATCGTCGGGCATTGTCGCCTACTAGGTGCTGAGCCCGAAAATTTCCCTTTTTCGACCCTGAACATTCCTAACACACGTAGGATTCAAAGCAAAATGTTCCATACGCATAAATTATAGTCCAAAGGTCAAGTCCCCACAAATAAATATATAACCACATATGCAATAACTCTTATTGAAAATTCCGGGCATTACATGTTCCCTGTGCACACAAAAGGATTGGAAGGGATACTTGTCCACATCAACACAAAATGCTGAAATGAAAAGTACAAGCATGCATGGATAAGCAAATCCGATGAAGACACATGTTAAAGTTGAATGAGAGCATTTAATGAAATGAAGGCTATAAAATGACTTCATTGTGTTAACTTGTAAATCACCCAATTTGAAAAGAACTTCTCAGTGAAAAGCTTCAAAGAAAACTTGGCGTCAAAATCTGAGAGATATCTTTATCTCTCAAATCTAAAAGAGGAACCTTCTTCTTTTCTCCTTCAACGTGTGTAAATTTGGCACCCTCGTATAGTTTAGGATCAAGGTCTTCGCTCATAGTTTCCGTAACTTATCTGTAATTTTAAGTTTGAAATAAACTAAAATTAAAAAAAACAAATTTACAGTGTTTGTATTCATTCCCCCCTTCTACAAACACTTTATGTGTGAGTCATTGTGGTCCAGGACCAACATAAAACACATTGAAATTTTCTTTTAATATCTGATCAATCATCGAGAGCCAACGCGACTCTGAGATTCAGAAAAGGTGGTGTCCCCTAAGGAGTGTGAGGTTCTGACTGTTAAAAGTTACTGTCAAGGGCCTGTTTCACGACCCATGTGCGTCAAGGGTCTGTCTCATGATCGTTGTACATAGATCCCTCGTCTGTCCCCGTAGTTATTGTGTAGGATTCAAGTCCATGCATCATAGACCTTTGCATCATGTGTCAGGTCCCACTGAAACTTACCATGCATACACATGATATGTATTAAGACAAAAAACATTAACTTGAAACATTAATTTGTATTTACTCATGTACCAACCCAAAAATGCTTAAACATGGAATCGCGGTCAACCTCATGGACTTCCTTCCGGCGAGCCCACGGACCACGAAACGAGGACCTGAAGATTGAAGTGACCTTGAGGACCGCATGGGGGTTTAGAAACCTGCACAATTAAAAATATACAACAAAAAATACATTATTATCATTTTATTATGTAATATAAACCTTATACCACGTCTACTTACCCGTTGCCTCCTAGCTTGAGGTTTGACCGCTGATTCGGATGACGAGGTCGTGGAGAACCAACATTGGGGTATCTCCTTGACCCTGAACCACTCGACTAGTGATATCTATCTATCCTCATCCTCGAGTCCGAATGTTTGGCTGCTAGCAAGATACTCATGGACATAATCAACATGTGGGTCATTACGATCGCCAGAGCTGCTACTACCTCGAACGAAGTTGGGAGTCAGTCCGTCAAAGCTACCTCTACCCCTTTCGATCTGCGATGAATTGACAAAGATTTTATAAAAAAATTAAGAATAAAATTGTTTATTTATGCTTACGTGATTCGTAGGTAGTTAGAGTAATTACAGACGGATTACTACGGATAATATAATAATTTAGTTTTTTTTCTTTATAACTACTTAATTAGGGCTATCGGTAATCCGTCAGTGATTTTTTTAGTTTTCAACGGATTACTGATGGGTGAATTGTCGGAAAAAACTTTTCTTGTTGGTGATCCATCAGAAATCACTAACAGGTTTACCCTCTGATATTCGTCGATGATACTCAACGTTATAGTAGTGTTGGAGATAAACAGTTCTCGTTTAGAGTGTTTGTATAGATTGACACTCATGTGGCGACAGAGATTCTTGTTTAGATTGTTTTGAAAAACTCAACACACTCAGTTTGGAGATTTCTCATTTGGGGTGCATTGAGGTTTATGACACTTGTTTTCTAGACATCGGTTCTCATTAATAGCATTTGAAGTAATTTGGTGCATGTTTGAAACTTTTCTCAACACGTTGGAGGAAGTTTTTATCTTAGATTTCTACTTTTAAAAGTTTCGTTTCGGCATCACAAAAGGTATTTATCCACCCAACATGGAGTTTGTCAACATTTTTGGTTTTGGGAGTTGCTTGGTATCTAGGTTGACTGTATAAGATTGTGACAAAAGTGCGTTTGGTTTGCAGACTGGGTGGGACGGGACGGGACAAAAACTCACTATCCCACGTTTGGCGTGACATGGGATAGGAAAAAAATTCACTGTCCCACGTTTGGCACGACATGGGACAGGGACAAAGACTGGACAGAGTGGGACAAGATGGGAAAAAAAGGGTATTTTCTTGTTCCACCAAAATAGGTGGAACAAGGGACAAAATTGAGACAGAAACTAAAAATCACTGATCTACCGCCATTTGATATATAATCCTAATATGATATTAGTCTTAAGGGTCACCACTACCCATCGCCGCCACTACCACCAACGACAGCCACCAGTAGCCACCGCCAACCACCGTCGACCACCTCTACCTATTTCTCCACCATAACAACCTCCTCCACCACCTCTACAACCATCGTCCATCGCCACCACCACTACCATCGTCGACTACCTTGTAACACCCTGAATTTTAGACCTCGTTTATATGTTTAACACTTACGGAATATATCTAAAGTGATTCCCAAACTGATATGGTAATTTTAAGGTTTGAACGGGACAAATTTTAGCGTCGCATCGGAATCGGTCAGTGGTCGGGGTGGAACCCGCGACTGTGCCCGTGGCACTGTCGCCAGGGCATTGTCGCGTGAGGGCCATCACCCTCGGTACAGATGGCGCGACTGTGACAGGCGATAGTGCCGTGTCACAATCGCAAGCGTCACAATCGCGAGACAGGGGTTAGTCGCGGTACAGTTGGCGCGACTGTGCCAATGGCACTGTCGCCCTGGCACCATCGTGCGAAACTAGACGGCCTTTTCTCATTTAATGCCATTTTTGGGGGTAGAGTTCCTTGTTTATGAAGTTCCAATCTAGAGGTCGTTTACACACACTAAAGGTGCGATTTTTACACACTCACCTCTTCTTCTCTCTTCATTTAATGATTGGGTAGGTGAGTAACTAATACCATTGATTATTAGGGTTTCTAGGGTTAAAGAAACTTCCACTCATCCAAGATTCAAGTGATCCAAGTCTCATTTCATCCACTCTCCATTTCTAGGGTTTCCTCCATCTTTAGGGTTTTATGTTTCAAACCTTATTGTGAGTATCCTAACTCTTATTTACCTATATTTGCACTATTATTTGTTTATGTGAAGATTATGAAATGTTTAAAGTTAACCTAAAACTAGAGTTTTGCATATCTCTCATGTATAGGGTTTTCATTTGGTACTTGTGGGAATTAATAAACATCTTGGGGGTTCCTTTATGCATGTGATGTAGTAATAATTTAAATTATGGTGAAGGAACATTCCCATAAATAGGAGATTTGGTCACAAATATTCTTATCAGTGGTTGGGGTTATTACATTGGTTCTTGGTTGCCATGTTGTCAAAACAAGTGATGGGGTATAAAGATAAACATGAAATGGGTATTATTATGTTATTGGAAAGAAATGTGCATTGTATGAAAATTGCTATATATTCTTGATCATGATCTAAATGTGGGGTTTACATCTATCTCCTTGTGCACGAGGATTTAGATGGCATATCTATATGTGGTGTTGATTTGTTGGTCGTTTGGGCACTAGAGAGTAGACAATAGGGGACCTAAGTCCTTGAGTTGGAACTTGTCTAGATTGGATAGGCATCCATGTTTGTAAGCCCTTGAGGTGTAACTCGACGGAGTAAGCACTAGAGGCATAAACGGTTTGAGGATTGTGATGTCTGGCATGGCATGAGAACTAGAACCGGGATATGTGGTGAAATCCAATAACATTACGGGTGACCCCATTCACTATTCTCGTCACCCAAGATGGTAATGGGTCTCCCACGTATCAAGAGTTATCTCTTGTGTACTTGTACATGAAAGGGAACATTTGTCCCGAATGGGAATGTTGGCATTGATTCAGTCTATGGATATTCCGGTAACAATTAATTACACTGTATATGCCTACATTATAAATTGTTAAGCATTTGTTACATTCTAGACTTTGGCCTAATACTTTTTTTGGTGTTTAATGGCTCACAGGTTCCGTTAGTGGTGTGTCTAGAGCACCTTGATTCGCCGGACGCGCATATAGGATCCTTCACGGACCGACATTTTGGGTTCTTGAGAGAAGAGCATTTTGAAGTCATAGCGACACTCACCTTAATCTAGTTGTTAAATGTTCTAGATTAAATAAGTTGTCGTGTATATGTCTTATTGAGTTCCGCTACTTTAATTGATGCAACTACCCCAACTATATTGGGTCATAGTCAATCTTGTTCACAGGTTTATAATTCTATATTATAGATGTTTTATTGCTTAAATTCTTCCGTTTTTATTTTACACCATTTTTAGGGTGTTACAAATCTCCACTAACACCGATCACCACCACCTATGGCCGCCACCACCATCAATGGCTACCGGTAGCCACCATCATCAACAACCACCAGTAGCCACCACCAATCATTGTCGATCACTTCCACCTCTTCCTTCACTGCTACAATAATTTCCTCCACCACCTCCACAACCACCGCCTATCACCAACTCCACCGATCACCACCACCACTCATTGCCGCCGCCACTATCGACGCTCACCGCCAACCACCGTCGCTCGCCGCCAACCACTGTCGGTGTCCTCCGCCTCTTTCTCCACTACAGGAACCTCTATTACCACTGTCCACCGCCACCATCACTACCATCGTCGACCACCTATACCTCCACCACAACAATCTCCTGCACCACCACTATCCACTATCTTTCACGTTCTTCACAACTACCGTCCTTCACCGGCCAACCATCATCTTTATCTTTACCTGTCGCTGCAACTATGCATCCTCCAATTCATTAAGATCTTCCAAATTGAATCAAATATTATATTTTATTGAAATGAATCGGATTTTTTCGAACTATCATCAATTATTTCATATTCTTCAAATTTCCTACCATTGGTTTTGTATGCATTTATATGTATGAAAATCGTGTAAAAAAATAAAAATGTTTTTTATTAAATTATTTAAAGATATACTTTGTTTGTGTTATTTATAACTATTATATGACATATAAAATCATCAAACAACTTTTAGGGAAACTTGTCCAGTCCAGTCCTGTCCTATCCTATCCAGTCCTAGTCGTACCAAACACAAGACAAACATTTGTCTTGTCCAGTCCAGTCCTGTCCTGTCCTGTCCTAGCCTCTTGTCCTGTCTTGTCTAGTCCAGTTCTGTCCTATCCAGTCCCATCCATTCATATCTACGTACCAAACGTTACCAAATGAAACAAGAAAACATGCGAAAAACATTAGGCACGACTGTGCCTTATAAGCACTCACGGTTGTGCTCTTTGATGATGGTGAAAACATAAGGTTTTGGTTTTCTAGCATAGACATGTCTTATAAACAAGCATGATCGTGTGCAGTTACTGGTATGGAAATTAAAGTTTTAGCGTTTAAACCGACTTGGGATTATTGGACATGCTTAGTAAAAATACCCACATTGGATTCCATCTATCAAACACGAATTTGAGAGATAAACATTAGGTGAGGATTAGTTTTAATAGCTTTGAGTGTTTAATCATAATTAGTGATTTCAGTTGTAATTTTTGGTTTCATTTTCTATTTGGTAAATAAAGCTTCAATTCCTCCTTTTTTGGTGGACATACACCATCGTACCGGTGTTTGAACAATGTTATTTTCTAAGTGTTTATTACTTGTTTTCATTATTTTTTTGTTTGTTTTCTTCATCTTAATTCAATTTGTTTCCTCTTGTATTCGTTTGTTTGTTATTATCAAATATATATTGTATTGTGTTGGATAAAGTTCATCATTTTTATTAGATTTCAGGACCATGTGGTATCAAAAAAGCCCTACAGACTCTCCTTCTACCCTAAGATATTATTTTATTGAAAACCTCATACATTAATTATTTTTATTTTTTACTGATATTCTTATTACCATGTATATAAATAATTGACACAATTTCAACAGTCTCATTCTTATGTCATCTTAAGTCGATGTTCTTGACCTCTAGTCTTACAATACGTACGACTGATGCATGTCACAGACGATGTGTTACCACAATTGTTTGGGTAATTTTTTTTTTTAAATTTATTTATTAAGAAGTATTCATAAAATAAACGATTTGTGGCATGTGAATTAGGTTAAGGGTCCTATTGTTAGCACTTTACCCTTTTGTCCATTTTATTCAAGTTTTGTGAACTTAGTTATCTCCATAAGAAAATGATAAATATGGCAATAGTATTAAATTTTAGCATTTAAATTTTCACAATCTACTATAATAGTACTAATCATTTTTAACCTATCAATTAATGTTAAATTATAACATTTTATATATTTGATATATATTTATTAATTTATCATTTAATTATAATCTTCTTTTGTGTATATTAATTAGTTTAAGTAAATTAGTTAATTTATGTTTTTATAACTTATTTGATTATAATAAATTTTTGTGCATATTAATTAGTTAAATTTATATTTTTATATCTTATAAATTAATCATTTATAAATTATGATCATTTTTTATGTATATTAATTATTTTTAATGAATTAGTTAAATGTATATTTTCATATCTTATTAATTTATAATCATTTTTATGTATATTAATTAGTAGAAATAAATTAGTTATATTTATATTTTTATATCTTAATAATTGGCTTTAATTTATTTTAATTTC
Organism: Arctium minus; assembly: GCA_954870635.1. NCBI lineage: Eukaryota > Viridiplantae > Streptophyta > Magnoliopsida > Asterales > Asteraceae > Arctium > Arctium minus. The sequence goes on from OX941081.1 coordinate 154,377,973, forward strand.
TAGATTTTCAACTAATAAAACAAAGACCTGTTAAGCCTACATTTTATTTTAATTAAAAACGAGGTCCATCTTTCTTTTCATAATGCGTGGTTGTGTGTTTGTCCACGGATTATTTTTATACATCGAGAAGCATTTTACCACATTATTTTTTACCTCTTTAGCACTTATTCTATTGGTTGAAGATGGTTTGTTGCTAATTTATAGCAAAATTTTTCCATTAACACATGGGTTGAAGATTATCTTATGTCTTCAATTTGTTTGAAGTGTCTAAAGTACTAATAGTTTTCCTCTTTGCTCTCTTGGATGACATCACAAATATATAATTAATTATGTATTGTTTTTGTGTATTTGTCGATTGTTTTATAATTTCATCGCTCATTTGTGTCTTACCTTTCCTTTTATCCAAGTTTCTAAATGAGGTGAGACATGTCGATGAGGTCAAGCCTTAAGTGTTACAAGTTGTAGCGATGCCACAACGTTTATCAAGGCCCCTAAGGCGGCAAATATATGTATTTATACATATATGTATGTATACTTGTGTGTTAATTAGTGTTCTGAATGATCCCATAAAACAATTTAAATTCATATAAGTTTGTAAAACTAAAAATGAAAGAAGAACCATTTATATAAAATATATTAAGCTTAGAAAAAAATTATATCAAGACTGTAAAATCAAGATTAAATCTTTTGAGTCTCTACTTACTATTTTCTTTGATCTTCAAATTATTTCTGTTCGACTCTCCATAAATGGATTTATTTAGGGTTTTAACTTTTATGTTTCTTTTAATGTTTATTTAAGTCTGAGGTGTCGTACATAATTATCAGTTATCACCCAACCCCCCTGGTTATATATTTTAAAAAAGTAAAAAAAGAAAAGACATGCCTTAGAGTGGAGCTACAAAGGTTAACATGGTGACGAAACCAAACATTGGAGTCATAACACGCCATACCGAGGCAATAAACAAATTATTGAGAACCATGCTTCTATCTCATGCATATTTCACTCTAATTTATCGTACTTGATGAAATTTTAGTTCATTTTATAATTTAGAATCAAGATATGTAAATCTTCATGATAGAGCGTCAAAATCAAAGAAGAAAAATAGAAAAAGAAGAAAAATAGTATAAAAGAAACTGAAAGTAAAATGGATTGTCATTACAAATTTGTTGACAAATTAACACATTCTAGAAATGATCTTGAAAAACAATGAAATGGCGTCTGCAAGAAGCTATATGATTGTCATACAGATAAAAATTTGTTGGCTATATGATCTAGAAGCAATCTCAATTTGTCATACCTAATTATGATACAGACATGAAAGCTTTAAGAAAAAATGAGCAAAAACATTTTTACAGATAATGCATTTTGAAAGTTAATTCAAAAAGGATGAACAGTACGTACAAAAAGCCATATGATTATCATACCTAATTACTAATTAATAGGAAAAACTTTAATGAAAAAAATATATAAAAGTTTATTGACAGGTTAACACCATTCTAGAAGTTATTTAAAAAATTCATTCTATTATAACGTGTATACCATGCATTAGCTATTTAATTTTTTACGAGTAATTTTTAACACTTCTGTTTGTATCAAAAATTAAAAAAATATATATATATTTTTTATATTTAAAATCTTAGCAAATTCTAATTTCTCAATATAAAATTGACATGAGTTCCAACCATGCATTGGAAAAAATTGATTTTTATAGATATAAAGTCTTAAATCTTCTAATTTTGAATATATAATTGACATGACTCTCAAACCATGCTTAGCAAACAAACACTTTTATGTTTTAAAATACTAGAAGCGTACTTGTGCAATGCAATACATCACGATTTTAATGTTTAATTTTATTTTTTTGTCAATTTACAATACGATTTTGGATGGTTTTGAGAAACTGATAATATTTTTTTTTTATAAATTTGTTTAATTTAGGCTTAATAATATAATGTTTTTTATATAAAAAAATTAAGTATTTTGTTAGAATTCAATAATTATCTTATATATTTTAATGACATCTAAAAAAAATAACAAATTACATATTTAATAATATAATTAAAACAAATTAATAGTAATATAATATATTATTTAATTAATAGTGATACATGAAAATGTCTGCATAAAAAGAAGGTCCTGCACATACCAAATTGGTGGGTGTTAGAAGCCTCCAGTAGTAATATTTATCTTGTGCTTTGATACTTGTAAATTAAAAGACTTTTAAAATCTTGCATAAAATGATAATACCTTGTGCCTAATAATTTATATTTAAGAGTTTTTTATCAGTGCTTTATAATATAGTATAGATTTGTGTCTAATTTTTAGTATAAAATGGATACGAATCCTATGATTAGTTTTCATTACTTCATAATATTTCATCAATCCAAATTTAAAAATCGAGTTAAAAAATTGGAAAAATTATTGATATGATTATCAAATTAAAGAGAATGAGGTAAATCTAGGGAGTTTATCAGTTGGTTATCAGTTAGAATTTTATGGAGTATTAATTTTTTTTATGTAATTTATAATAACTTGTAACTTAGAGTTTTAAAATATTTGCATTAGTAAACGGTATACAATACTTGATCAATTATTTCTAAGTTCTTGTAAAGCTTCAAATGAATTTAATACATAAAATACATGTATTTTTCACAAAAACAATAGCCGTTCGGATCACATTTAAACTAATTAATCTCATGTAGCCCTGAAGTTAACAAGAGAGAAAAACTCATCGGCTCAACTGAAAGGACTTGATGACTAATGGGAAGCAAACCAAAGACCTGGCCAACTGAATTGTACCAAAAGTTCAAGTTAAGATTTTGTTTGACAAACTAGCTGATAAATTAGTTGTTAGATTATAAGTTAATCGTTAGTTGATAATATATCTAGTAGCTATAAAACTAGCCATTTAACTTATAACATTTGTAAAAGTTAGCTGATAATCTAGTAGTGAAAGGTAAATTAACGAAAAAAGACATGTAAAAAATCAGTCAATCATAACATTACATAATATAATTTAAAACTAATAAATAATAACATGAAAGTTAATTTATACAAACTAGATGGTAAATAAAATTAAATAATATAATGTGTTAATTAATAAAACTTCAATTTGATTTGAGAACTACAAAACTTGTGAGATCCTTGAAAAGTTTTGCCTTAAGATATTTGTTTCACATGATTTTTTTTCCATCTAAGGCTACATTTAATGCATTGATGAATATATATATATTCGTTTCACAATATGTTTGTTTCATATGTATTCGGTTCACGTTGTGAAAATATTTTATGTGTAACTTTTTGTTTCACAAACAGACAAAACAATGCTCACGTTGTGAAACAAAAATATGTGAACCAAACATATTATATATGAAACATATATATATGTTAATTGATATTCTAAATGTTAATATTAGATGAAAAAAATTCATATAAAACAACACATGTTACACTAGTTCTCAAGGTTATCACAAATTCATGGGTTCTCAAAAGGTCATCCTATATATATATATATATATATAGAGAGAGAGAGAGAGAGAGAGAGAGAGATGTGTGTTCTTACGAGAACAATATCTATTTAATAAAACACGAGATTGACTGAGTACATATAAATCATATATGATTAATGCGATTTTGACGCGACTTAAGTCGCAGGCAAAGTCGCCCGCGTCCATTTTTTGGTCATTAATGCCGAATCATATATGATTTTGCACATGATTTGTTTTTTTCTTGTTATCTTAAATTGTTAGCGTTCTCGTCTGAACCTTCATCGCTCGTTCTCGTCTGAACCATAATCAATGCTTTTATTATGAAAGAATCGAGATATTTATGACAATTATCACGATTCATTAGTTACTATTGAAATATATATGGAAGATGATAAGGTTTATTAATTATGATAATGTTTTTAGATTAGGTTACAAAATGCAATCAAATATAGGTTGTTTCATTTACAAACCACAACATCATCAAAACTGTACAAACCGATCTCACTCATTGATTTCTTTCATCCAAGGAGATAATGAAGGAACGTTGTATTTATAAGAATTTGGACATTTAATTTTTTTTTTGTTATGGTTTTATTTATTGGAAAAGAGTATTATGGTCTTTTTTTAGTTGATTGGATGATGCCCATTATTTATGTAGAATAAATGACGAGATATGTTTCCTTCATTTTGCGATTTGATTTTTTCTTTTGTCAACTGTATGATATTTAAGTGGAAATTATCTTTAATCAAATTTCCTTTTCTCACTTATGCAGATTAGTTCTTTTTAATATTCATACATGGTTTTTTTTCCTCATTAAACTGAATTTGATACACAAAAAAATCAGTTTTCATGTTGAAAGAATCCATGCATATTCTTGTTTCATATGTGCAATTGAGTTCTGTAATAGTTTCATGCATGAATTTTGAGTTTTGTGTATTTGGTTTCATACTTGGTTTCATTAATAAAATTAGGTTTTATACTAGTTTCATGAATAAAATTGGGTTTTGTCCTGGTTTCATCAATTAAGGGTTTTGTGTATTCAGTTTCTATGTCCGGTCTCATGAATATGTCTTAAGGGTTTTGAGTTTTTTCTTTTTCATTAATATCTTTTTCTTGTAGGTATGGATCCTGAAATTCCATACTATCTCCAAATGGACCTTATATTCCTTCTATGACCATTGAGTCTGTTCCAACCACTGCTACTCATGTTGCAGTCCTTGAACGAACAAATGCAAAGCAAATTCATAAATGGACTGATGATGACAAAAAGAAGATGCCTATATATGTTAAATCTAAAACTATCATTGTCATGGCTCTTTAGACGAAATATATGATTCTCTGATGAATCTCAAAACCTCCAAAGAAATGTGAGACACACTATGTGCTCAGTATGAAGGTACATCTAAGGTTCAGGAATCAAGAAAGATAAATCTGGTAAGACAATATGAGATGTTCATTTGTGTAACACCCTAAAAATAGGGGTAAATTTAAAACTTAAAATTTTCGTAATATAACGTCTATGATAGATGGAAACCACCCAAAAATGGAAATGTGAAATAACGTTTACAATTCCTGTAAATGAATATTAAAATTGGCAAGAAACTAATCTAAACAATACACATCTAGATTATATCGGTTGTCAATCCAATTTCCCAAAATGTTTAACTTAATGTACGCCATGTCTTCAAAAGTAACTATCCCAAAAATGCCATAATGGCCCAACGCTCTTCCCTCAAACCATATGCGACCCGCCGCTAAGGGACCTGTTATACAAGTCATTTAAGAAAAAGTGTTAGGCTTGATGCCTAGTGAGAACGACATTTTATATAAATAACTTGGAAAAATTGAAATGTAGATAAATAGCTTTTCAATAAATTGGAAATATAAAGTGTACCAATTAACCACACAAGGACCATGCGGTCCAAAAACATCTTACTATGACGGGAGAGACCCGATTTCCAAGGTTTGTAGCGGAACACAAAAGTAGGCTACTTTCCAAGTTACGAGCTCAATACTAGGATCAAGGCCACGAGTTCTCTGACCCGTACTCAGATGTGGGGGCGGTCACCCAATGATCCTAATCATACTCATTCACTAGGATTACATTTACGACCCATGGCTAGTATCCGGTCCCACATAACTGTACCAAGTTGCCTTCCGAAGGTCCAATGTCTCAACTAGTTACAAACGAGAATTAACCCAAAATTAAGCTGACTCTATACCTATGGATCCACTAGTAATAGTCTAAGGCTTGTCACAAGTACGTTAGTGACAAAACTATAATCACACATATAGTTCTCATAATACATTTCCATTAAAGGAAAACCTTTGTATAAATATTCCCATATGGAACCAAGTCCATAAGAAGGTCAACATGGACCATTACCATTTCCAAATATAAATCAATGATAACCCGGTAAGCTACTATATTTTTATGTAATCTTATTTGTTATGGTGTGTAATGTCATATATTTGGTTCTTGGAGGTTTAATTGGGTAATTAAGTATAGGTTAAGGTCTTGTTTGGTTATTTGGATATAGATTTGGTCTTAAGTGAAAATAACTTTATATATAAGTGAATCATGTGTATGTTGATGAGTCATATACTCTTTTGCTGGAAATTGAAAGAAGATGAAGTGTGTGAAGGTATATGTGTCGTGAAAGGGAGAAAGAAAGCCAAAGGAAGAGAAAAGCTAGGGTTTGTCTCATCTTGTAAATCCAAGTGTTTCCTCAAGGAGTTTTGCTGAAGGCTCAGTTACTCATCAGTGAAATTTGATATAAGTGGTGTTCGGTTGTGTCGTTTGTGCGTGTGTGGCTTCAAACTCATAATAAGGTGAGTTTTCATTTAACCATTTTCGAACTGGAATACTAATGTTATGAAGTGGTTTATATGTGATATGTGTAGTAATGATTGTGGTTTATATGGAATGCGATTAATGAAATGAAATCTCATATGTTCGAGCATTGCATTACACTATTGTATTTTGGCCGGACGTAGAGGCCGGATGGAGTTGGTTGTACCGAAAGGGGCAACGGGGTTGGTTGTACTTGAGGTACTTCATAGTAAATTAATTAGTCGTGCTTAGCGGCCAACTAATTCTGATATGGCCATGGTGTTAGCCCCAACTCTGATATGTAAAAGTATTGAAAATATTTTAAGTCCTATTCCAGAGGACTTCTAGATATAGCCATTAGAGACAACAAGCCTATCTCTGAAGACGTTCCAGAGATAGAGAATTCAGTAGAAAGGACATCATAGATAGCTTCATCAGAGGCGCTCCATCAGAGTTTTGAAGACATTCTCTCTGAAGTACCAACTAAAGAGTTCTACAAGTGTTGACACACATTCAGAAGACACGTCACCTAGTGATAAGATTTACCTTTTAGGTAAGTTACTGTTCAAGCATGTCTTGTGTGTCATGAAAGTACACTATTCACCTTTTTAGTCCTATAAATAGGACGTGCAACCCATTGCTCAAAGCGTGCTTTTCCTTTACCTACCTGTAAAAGAATTATTTCTTTATGTATTGTGAATTGTACAAGGAGATCTTGTAACATTTAAACCACCTTTAAGGTGTTCTTGATAATCTATTTGTTTATCCAATGAATATTTGTTTGTTTATTATTCTTACTTGGATATTAAATCTTCTTCTTCGAATCAAACATCTTGATTTAAACATTATTTGCTTCCGTTGTTATTATCATTATTATTGTGATATGTTTGTTTATTTGTTTAAATCATCATAAGACAAGAATCTAGGATCCAACAATTGGTATCAGAGCTTCTTTGTTTTTCTTAAAACAAACAAGATCAAGTCTGATTTACTCGGATTGATTCCTGTCTTTTGATTCTGCTTTCATACCTGTGCATGTTCATATAAACTTTTGTTTACTAAAGAGCATCATATGCTCCATGTTTGAAAACTACTCACAGTCTTTTATTTTGTTAAAAGATAACATCTCAAGTTTCATCTATTTCAAAAAATTTCTTCATCTTGTTCAAAAATGGCAAACTCAAGTATAAGTGCTATTTATACTGTTGGATCTTTGACAAAGCCTCCTACTCTTCTGAGGGATGAATATCCTCAATGGAAGATTAGGATGGTTAACCTCTTGGAAGGAATAGACAAAGATTTCATGAGATCCATTACTCAAGGACCTTTCCAACCCATAGTTTTGGTACCTAGAGTACATGCAACAACAACAACAGCAGAAATACTTGCATATTTTGAGAAGAAAACAACTGGATTTACTGAATAAGAACTTAACTAATATGGAAAATGACTGAAAAGCTATTAGACTCTTAATCATGGCCATCCCAAATGACATCTTTCAAAAACTTGAGTCATGTGTGACAACAAAAGATATTTGGGATCAGTTGTTAAATCAACTTGAAGGTGACATTAAAACACAATAGAATAGAATGACACAATGCATAAATGAATACCATGACTTTAAAGCTTTTCCTGAAGAGACTTTACAACAAAACTATACCAGGTTTAATGTACTGATAAACAAATGCAGAAAGTGTGGGGTCATAATATCCAAAGAGAAAAACAATGTACTTTTCTTGAAAAGTCTAAATGATGAATGGCTGCAACTGTCCATGTCTCTTCAAGCAAATCAAAATCTTGAATCATGGACTATAACAAACATTTATGGTACTCTTGCTGCTCAAGAAAAGGAAGTTGTCAAACAAAAGAGCAAAACCTCCTTGGGTGAACCACTTGCCTTGATGTCAAAAGATAAAAGCATTTCTGTAGAATGTTCTCAAGAAAACAAAACGAGAAAATCAAAAGGTTCAAGGGAAAAGTTTTATGAAAAAAAGTCTAAAAGGATGTCAAAAAGGGACATGATAACAGATGAAGTCCAAGATTCAGACTTAGATGAAGATATAAATGATTTTGCTCAGTCTCTTGTTTTGATCACTCATCAATTCAATAAGAGATTTGGCAAGAAAGTTTTTGAGAAGATGAGAGAAGAAGGAGAAAGTAGAGGAGAGAGAGGGAGATTTCAGAAGGAAGAATACCAATCAGAGCCAAGATCTACTCTGCATAGTGATCAAAAGGCTGTTCAATATACTCATCATGAACCTGTTCAATATTAAGGACCACAATAACAGTTCCAACAACCTCAGATATACCTTCAACAGACACCCCAAAAGTCAGAAGGTACTGCTCTTCCAACCAATCAGAATGATGGAAGATGCTTCAGATGTTGCAAGCCAGGTCACTTCTCTGCTAACTGCAAGGGTAGACTGATCAAAGATCAGGACTATTACAAGAACAAGTACAAATATAATGTGAAAGAAAGATTTCTTGTAGCAGAAATGGAAGATTGGCTCTCTGACTCAACCTCTGACGGAGAAGAAGAACCTACCAACCTCTGTGGTATGGCATTAGCTGATGATGATCAATCAGAAGGATTATCTCAGGACTATTATGAAAAGGTATACTCCCCATCTACTTCTGAATCTGAACTTGAACTAGATTTGCTCAGTTGAATTTCAGAGTTTAAAGCAAAAGCTTTTTGATGAAAAAGAAAAGAGAAAACAAGTTTTAAAAGACTTAAAACTTTTACAAAAGAGAAAAGGATCTTTTAGAATCAGAAAAGAAAGAGATTTTTGATGAAAAGACAGAGCTTGAAAAATCTCAGAGGATGAAAGAAAAATCTTCCTCTGAAAAATACAAGGAACTTGAAAAAAGTTTTAAAGGCAAAAGAAGAAGAAGTAAAAAGATCTGAGTATGAAAGGCTCAATTATGTTGCTTTAACCAACTTTTTTCAAAAAGAGAAAGGTTTTACACCAATCTCCGGAAGAAAGGAATTACAGATTAAAAGCTATCTAGATGCACAAGATGTGGATATCAAGATAAACTTAGAGATGGATACTCAGGGGTTGGGATTAAATGAAATGGATCCATTTACTAGAAAGAAGAAAACATCTTTGTCTTCTACTTTCTGTGTTGGAAAAGTTCAGAACCCTGACTTTCCATCTCTGGATAACTCTAATATCTTCAAAATAGTTAAAACTTCTGAAGGATCAAGACTTAGAAACTTGAAATTTAAGAACACTTCTTACTCTGAAGCAAAAATAGACTAAAAACTTTTCAAAATACTATCAGAGAGTCCTCAGAAATTCCTCAAACAAAAACTCAGAGTAATGATCCCAAAGAAATCTTCAGATCTGATTCTTTTCTTATTCAAAAACCAGAGGTCTATAAAGCAAGTACCTCTGAAGTCAAACCTCAGTGCCAACTTAACTCTGAAGCATCTCTATTTTCACCAAACTCTGAAGAAAAGGTCAGAACTACTTTTGAAGAGGATATTAGAAGAGCTTTTGAAGAAAATGTTCTTTCTGACTTACAAAAGAAAGCTAGCATGAAAAAGATCATAAAAATTTCCAAACCCAGAGAAGTTGTTAAAACTTCAAAGATAGTCATCTCTAACAGAATCAAGAAAGACTTTCTTGACTCTGACTCTGATTCTAATTCTGATTCAGAGATTGATGTACAAATCTTTTTCACTCCAAAAAAGGTCATTCACAAAGAAAAACAGATTGTGGGCTCTGGAACTTTAAACAAGCCAACTCAAATTTCTAAACCAAAACCGAGAGTACCAATCTGTCCTGACTTTCTAGACATGTGTCTAAAGGCCAAGTCATCTCTATAATTGGAAAAAGAATTTAAGGAAAAAGAAAATAATAAAACTAACACTTCACAATTCTATGCCTAAAAACCTATCAAATTCACTCCTGAACAAAAAGGCAAATGGCAAGCAATTAACCATTATGTTCCTGATTGTCCAGTGAGCAAAAAGGAAAAGAAGATGTTTTGGGCCAAGAAAAATCAACTTCAAAAGAAAGCCAACTTAAATATCAAGAAGTATGAAGTAGATAGGAATGTTTGTAAAGTTCCTAGTGCTAGCTCAGTTATATTTCAAAAGAAAAATATACCCAAAGTCATTAATGAAATCAAAAGTTTTGCACAAACTTCTTCATGTTCTGTCAACTGCAACTACATTAATCTCCTGGTTAAATTGAAGAATCACAGGTTTCAAAAGAAGAAAACTTCAGAGACTAAGCCTCTAAAGCATTAGAAAGGACAATACTGCACATCATCAAAGGATGAAAAGCCTCTAAAGCATCAGAAAGGAAAATCTGGTATCCAAAACACTCTGGTTTTAAACTAACAACTTACAATGATGCAGATCATGCAGGATGCAAATTAGACATGAAGAGTACCTTTGGATGCTGTCAACTTTTGGGAAACAAGTTAGTGAGTTGGTCATCTAAAAAGAAAAAAATTGTATGTCAACTTCTACAGTAGAAACATAATATGTTGCTGCTGCTAGTTGTTGTTCACAAGTGATATGGATGAGAACTCAACTCAGAGACTATGGTCTTGAATTCAATAAAATTCCCATCTTATGTGACTCCAAAAGTGCAATTGACATATCTGCAAATCCAGTGCAACATTCCAAGACAAAGCATATTGATGTCATGTATCATTTCTGTTAGAGCATAAATATGTTGGATACAAGATCATAAAAGCCTGAAGACTGAAGGTCAAAGCTAAAGTCAACTCTCAGTGAAATTCAAAGTCATTTTGTAATAAAAGTCAAAGTCAACAGTGTATATTTTCTGTTTTATAGTGTTTGCGTGTTTTAGTTGTGTGCGTGAATAGTGTTTTGCGTGTTTTGTAAGTCTTAGTATATATACTGTTTTGTGCGTGTTTTAGACATATGACTATTGTTAAGAGTTGAACGTGTTCTTGAGCTAGAGAGAGAAATATTGTATTCATAATCTGAAATCAATAAAAAGAGTTTCAATTGTTAATTCATTGTTAGCATCTTGATTTACATACATTGTGGGACACACAATTGGTATCAGAGCAAACTAATTCAAAATGGTTGGATCAAATTTGAAGAATTTCAGATCGTATATGGACGAACTTGTTCGTGAACTGTGGACATTTGGATTTTGATTTACAATGATGTTTTGGACTTAATTTTAGTAATGTGGTGATCGATTCTTCTATTAGAACAAGTTTGATTTGGGAAATTTAGTCTAATTCACACTCAATTAGATTGAATTTTGATTTTTTGTAGGATTTTTTTTTGAGTTTATCATACGCACTGTCATAGAATCAAAATGTATGGATTTGTGTTTCTTGTTGTAATGGACTGATAGGTATGTATTCGAATCTTGTATTAGAAGCCATCTGCAGATTTTCAAGCCAATTGATAAAAGTTTCAATCGATTTCAATGGAAAAATCAAGTTTCGAGTTCGACAAGTGAAGAACTCGCTAAGATCTGAGATTCGCGCTAACGAAGAAATCGTAAGCCTCAAAGAACTCGCATAGAACTATTTTGAAATTGAAGTAAAGAACTCGCTAATAGGGCTGTGCGAGAAGCTAAAACTCGCACATAACTAGGTGCGAGTTTCTACTGTTCAAGTTGTTTGTTGTGCGCGAAGTCGCATCTGCGAGAAGTAGTGTCATGCGCGAAGTATCCTTGCATTATTTTTCCTAAGTCTAGAACTCGCAAGTTCCTGTTCTTGCGCGTTTACATTTAGCGCGAAGTTAGATTTCGAAAATATTCTTAGTGTCTAACTCGCAAAGGTTTTGCGAGAAGTTTCAAAACTCGCACATTGTGGTGTGCGAGAAGTAGAAACTCATAGAGTGCATTGTGCGTGAACCTTGGTTCACGCAAGTAGTGTCGTGCGCGAAGCACAAACTCGCACATCATTGTGTGCGAGAAGTGACTTCATGCAACCTTCCTTATGCGCGTATCTCAATACTCGCAAGAAGGCATTTGCGCGTTTTCCTGAAATTTAACTAAGTTTGATTTTTGTAGATCCAACTTTACTTTCTGAATTTTGACGATCAGTAAATAGTGTAGATCAAGATGACTTCAAAAGATGCTCTTTCTATCGGTACAAACATCAAGCCTCCTGTTCTCTTCAAAGGGGAATATGAGCAATGGAAAGACAGATTTCTGGATTTTGTTGATCGGCAAACAAATGGAGAAAACATTCTATCATCAATCACAGAAGGTCCAATGAAAAGACCTACTAAGGAGATTCCTGCTGAAGGTTATGACTCAGATGGAGTTCAGAACACAAAGAGAGTTGAGAAAGATTTTGCTCAATTCACTGATGCACAAAAGAGTCGGTTTAATGCTGATAAACAAGCCAGATCTTTGCTTTTACAAAGCATGACCAATGAGATCTATGTGAAAATAGACAGCTACAATGCAACTGCCAAATCAATGTGGGATCAACTACAGAAGATGATGTTGGTTCAAAGGTAGGCAATCAAATGAAGGTGGCCAACTGTATCACCAATTATGAAGAGTTCAAGGACAAAGAGGGTGAGAGTTTGGAGGAAACCTATGAGAGGTTTGTGCTTCTTCTGAATGAGATTTCCAAGAACAAGGTTAAGAAGCAGCAGATTGAAAACAATGTGAAGTTTCTCAGCATCCTGCAACCAGAATGGAAGAAACATACACGCAGGATGAAACAGATGAAATGTTTGAGTGATATACCTCTTCATGAAGTCTACGAGACTCTATGACAGAATGAGGATGAGGTGGAAGGGAAAAGATCTGAGAAAAAGAAATTTGAGAAGGTTGTTGATCCCATAGCACTTGTAGCTGGAGAAAAGTAGAAAGAAAAGAAAGAGAAAAAGAACAAGAAGAAGATAGTAATTTCTAGTTCAGAGTCTGATTCTGAATCTGATGGAAATGATGGTGAAAATCTGAAGCAAGCCATGTTACTACTGACCCGTGCCTTTCAGAAAAAGTTTTACAAGAAGTCGGGGTCTAACTCTCAGAGATACTCATCATCGGGATCAAATAATCACGAGCATAGAGAAAGAGTTGTGGGTAGATTTGTTGAGAAGAAGCCATATGACTAAAAGAAGTACGTGAATGACTATACCAGCACTGAGAAGAAAGTTGATGATCTGATCAAATGATACAACTGTGGCAAGGTTGGACATTATGCAAAAGATTGTCGAAAGCCGAAGGTTAGGAATTCAGAATACTACAAGAACAAAATGCTAAGGAAGCTGGCAAGGCATTGATGGCTGAAGATGAATATTGGCTAGATCATTCGGATGTCGAGGAAGAGAAAGACGAAGAAGCCCACATGTGTTTGATGGGTAATACGGTAAAAGATGATGATTATGAAGATGAAATGTCTGATGAGGTAATGAACTTATCCAAATATGATTTTATGGTCAAAATGGAAGCCATGATGGTCGAACTTCATGATTTTCAAAATAAACTGAAAAAGGAAAGAAGCGGAATTGAGAAGAAAAATCAAACTATCTTTGATCTTAATAAATCAGTTATTGGGAACAAAGATCTGATTGATTCTCTTCGCAAATCTATTTCTGATTTTAAAAATGAAAAGATTCGTTTTGAAAATAAGATTTCTGAGTTTGAAACTAAATTGTCTAAGTATGATTCAGAAAAGCCAGAATGTGTTCTAAAAGCGTTTAAACTGCAGGTTGAGAACAAGACTTTAGAGCAAAAGGTAAATGGTTTGGAAGCAAAATTATATGTTCGAGGCCAAACAAATCAAACTATTTTCTTAAATACACCTAATGAAGAAGTTGATTTTAAAGAAAAATGGGGACTAGGTTATGATAATCCTCATTACCTAGAAAAAGCTATCAGAAAACAACCAGCTTTATATAATGCAAATTTTATGTATGCTGCTGCTAAATATCCTCATTTGAAACCCAAATTTGTCACCAAATCATCAAAGGAAGTTGAGGCAAAAGAAGATGAGAAAAGAATGAATTTGAAGAAAATGCAACTACAATTCTGTTATGAAAGACTGAATGATAGTTATCTTTCTGAGACCCCAAAATTTCTTTCAACTGATTACTTTGCTAGTTATTCTTCTACTGAGATGGAGGTAAAAACTATTCAAGCTAAAATTTATGTTCCTCCACTTGTATTAGAAAGCAAAATAATTGAGTTAGAGAACATTTTATCTGATGAAAGAATTTTGAGTGAACTAACACAAGATGTATTTTCTACAGTGTTAAAGAACACAAATTTTCATTTTAAATCTAAAGTGTGTTCTACATCTTCTAAAATACTTCAAACTTCTGAACCTGATATTGATGACTTATTTGCGTCTGCAAATGATTTCTTAAATTATGATGAAGGGTGTATTGATGAAATTGATATGTTTATCTTCGATGCTTCACTTCCAGATCATTCGACTTTTGTGATTAATGGAGAAGCTTTACCAAGTGTTTATGAAAAAGGCGAATCATCAACTAAGGTTGGTGAATCAGTTTCTGTGAATGCTGATTACTATGCTAAGGGTAAGAAACATAAGAAACAATGCTCACAGAAACGGATCAACACTAGTAAACACAAGAAAAATCAATCTCAGAAATCAGATTTTCCTAATAAATCTAAATTCTTTGTTTCAGATATAAGAAAGAAAATGTCAGAAGAGAGAACTGAATGGCGATCTAAAAAGAAGACTGATGAGAAGGCGGAATCAATTCCTGATGTAGTTACTGATAGATCTGATAGTAGTGTTAATGATGTAGTTGGTAAAGTTGCTTTTAATAAACAAAACCTTGTAATTCCTTACAAGCGATATTCAATAAAGCAATTGTTCCAATTATCTCGTCCTACTACTCAATCTTATACTTATCGGTGGAATGATTTTGCTTGTTATCATTATTCTAATAATTGGTTTGGATCTTATCATGTTTATTATTCTAAACCAATTGTTTTCAAAAGTTTTCAAAGGAAAAGAGAATCCATATTTAAATAGATATCAAAATCTTGTGCTAATCTGTTAGGACCCGTTTTTAATTAGGTACCTAAATCTGTTGTTCCCTGATTTCTCTTCCAGACCCGACATATGTGGTACTTGGATAGCGGCTGTTCCAAGCATATGACCGGGCAGAAAGCTTTATTGTCTAATTATACAGAGAAATTCAGCGGAAATGTACGTTTTGGAAACGACAAGTTCTCACCAATTATGGGCTATGGTGATGTGGTACACGACAAAGTAACAATAACGAAGGTGAGCTATGTAGAAGGATTAAGGCACAACCTATTTAGTATTGGCCAGTTCTACGAAAAAGGGTTAGAGGTAAATTTCAAAGCTAAGAGTTGCTCAGTGTGTACTGAAGACGACAAAGAACTCTTAGTTGGTACTCGCAAGTTAAACCTCTACACCATCAATATTGCAAAGGTCCATACTGACAATTAGGTTTGCTTACTGACAAAAGCTTCGATGCAACAAAGTTGGCTTTGGCACCGACGGCTGTCCCACCTGAATTTTCGTTATATCAACAAAATGGTTAAAGGTAGATTGGTGAATGGACTTCCTGAGTTGAGATACGAAAAGGAACACTTGTGTGCAGCATGTGAAAAAGGGAAGATGAAGAGAGCTCCACATAAACCGAAGCCTGAACCTAGTACCAGTTCTCCATTAGAGTTGTTGCATATGGATCTTTGTGGTCCGATGCGAACACAGAGCTTAGGGGGAAGAAATATGTTCTAGTTATCGTGGACGATTACTCGCGATACACGTGGGTCAAATTTCTATGATCAAAAGATGAGACGCCCGAAGTACTCATTACATTTCTGAAGACGACCCAGGTGAATCTGCAGAAACCAGTCAAGCTTCTCAGAACTGATAATGGCACAGAGTTCAAAAACAGAACTGTTGAAGAATATCTCGAATCGGTCGGGATATCACATCAATACTCTGCTGCTCGTACACCAGAACAGAATGGAGTAGTCGAAAGGCGAAATCGAACGCTAGTTGAGGCCGCTCGCACTATGCTCAGCCAATCATACCTTCCTTTGTTTCTGTGGGCAGAAGCTATTTCGACTGCGTGCTAAACTCAAAACCGTTCCATGATACACCGCAGATTTCAAAAGACTCCGTATGCGTTGATCAACAACCGAACACCAACCATCAAATATTTTCATATTTTTGGTTGTAAGTGTTTTGTGCTAAATGACAGAGAGAGTCTGAACAAGTTCAGTGCTAAGGCAGATGAGGGCATCTTCATTGGATATTCTTCTACATCTGCTGCATATCGAGTTTACTTGAAGAAGCCGAAGACTGTTATCGAGAGCGTAAACATCACATTCGATGAGAAAATGGCTTCTGAACAAGTCAGTTCAGAACCCATGTTAACTGGAGTGTTAGCTTTTTGGGCAATTCAGTTCAGAACCTGTACCTGAAAAGAATAAATCAGATGAAGCATCATCGTCTACTAATCATTTATCTGATTTATATATTTTATTTGAACTGTTTTATGATTAATATCTTGGGTCTAATGTGCATAAACCTGTTGTGGTTGACAGGATGGAAGATTCAACGGCTAATCATCCAATCACTTCAGAAGTTTCCACTGAATCAAATTCCCCGATTCAGCAAGATATTCCAGTTCACCTGCCTACTCCAATAGTTGAAGTTGTATCTACTAATGATGATCCAGAAGTTGCTGAATCAGTAGGGTGTGCTATAAGGATAAATCAACAGACTGAACGAGTTGTACCTACTAAAGCTTCTGTACCAGTTACTTTAACTGAATCCCTCCCTCATATTGTTCAAACTGAAGAAGTTGATAGTGGATTTTTAGATGATAATCATGATCAATCTTCATCTAATCCACTCCCTCGCGAACATCGCTGGACCAAAGAGCACACTCTACACCAAGTAATTGGAGATCTCAACAAACCTAGTGTCTGCATGACGCATTCCTCAGCAAAATAGAGCCTACTCGAGTATCAGAAGCTCTAGCTGATTCGGATTGGGTGTCTGTTATGCAAAAAGAGTTAAATCAGTTCGAAGCCCTGAAAGTTTGGAGACTAGTGCCAAAACCAGAAGGAAAGACCGTGATAGGCACTAAGTGGGTATTCAAAAACAAGAAGGATGAAGATGGTATTGTCATTCGAAATAAATCAAGACTTGTTGCCAAAGGTTATCGGCAAGAGGAAGGCATAGATTATGACGAGACTTATGCTCCAGTAGCGTGTATAGAGGCAATCCACATGTTTTTAGCCTACGCAGCTCACAAGAACTTCACAGTCTATCAAATGGATGTGAAGACTGCCTTTCTAAATGGCATTCTTAAGGAGGAAGTCTACGTATTGCAACCAGAAGGCTTTGTGAATCCAGATAAACCAGATCATGTCTACATCTTGGATAAAGCACTTTATGGGTTAAAACAAGCGCCTCGAGCCTGGTATGAGGTATTATCAAAATTCTTGGTCAAGTCAGGTTTTTCGAAAGGTAAAGTTGATACCACTTTATTCATTAAAAAGGAAAAAGCCGATATCATTTTTATTCAAATATATGTTGATGATATAATATTTGGCTCTACAAATCCTAAATACTGTAAGAAATTTTCAAACCTCATGGTGTCAAGATTTCAAATGAGTATGATGGGAGAGATAAATTTCTTTCTCGGATTACAAGTAAAACAATTTTCAACGGGGATTTTCATTAATCAGTCTAAGTACATTTTTGATATTCTTCGGAAATTCAAAATGGAAAATTGCAAACCAATTGGAACCCCAATGGCAACAGGTACTAAGATTGGCACTGATCCTTCGGGTAAAAGTGTTGATGTTAGGACTTATAGAGGAATGATAGGTTCTTTAATGTATCTTACTTCAAATAGGCTAGATATAATGTTTTCAACATGTTTATGTGCAAGATATCAGGCTGCTCCTAAATAATCCCATTTCCCTGATGTCAAACGGATTTTTAGATATCTGAAGGGGACTGCAGATCTTGGTCTGTGGTATCTTAAAGATACAGGGTTTGAACTGACTACTTATTCAGACACAGATCATGCTGGATGTATGTTAGACAGGAAGAGCACGTCGGGTCATATTCAATTCCTTGGAGACAAGTTCGTTAGCTGGGCGTCAAAGAAACAACTTTGTGTTTCCACTTCGACTGCAGAAGCAGAGTATGTAGCTGCTGCCAGTTGCTGCTCTCAAGTATTATGGATGCAGACACAACTGCGAGACTATGGATTCAAGTTTGACAAAATACCGATCTATTGTGACTCGAAGAGCGCTATCACTATATCAGCTAATCCTGTGCAACATACTAAAACAAAACACATTGATGTCAGGTATCATTTTATCAAAGATAATGTAGAAAAAGGTACAATAGAACTTTACTTTGTAAAAACTGATTATCAACTTACAGATTTGTTTACCAAACCTTTAGATGAAAAGAGATTTAATTTTCTTGTGTCTAAGCTTGGTATGCTAAATCTCAAGATCTAATCAATAATTACCTATTAAAGTTTCTTTTATTGTAATTTTTCATCATTTCTTTATCATTATTTCTGAAAGGATACTTGCACTTTAACATTTTGTTTATGATCTCAGAGGGAGTGAGACATGATTCTAAGTTGATCATTATTATTCTGAGGGGGAGTTTATAGACTTGTTGCATTTACTTAACTGCTAAATTTTTGTGATGCATGATTTTAGGGGGAGTCTATGAGTACACAAACAAGGAGTGAGAATATGATTTCTGATTATTTCAGATCAGAACTCGTACATTCAACGTTTTATTGCTTTATGTCATTTACATTTCAATAAATTTGTGAATAAAGTTGCTTTGACATGACTTTGAGACTTGTGCAGAATGAGAGAAGCTATCAAGATCATATCTTTATGACTTCAGCTGACTTCATGAGATTTAAGACTACATAGAAAGGTTAATTTCTTATCTTAATCTCAAATATGGTTGAAAGAAGGACAACTTTCAATCATAGAAAACATGTTCCTAAATGTTCAAACCACTTCTCGATTCTTAAACAGATTCCGTGAATTAGAAGTGTGATTTTAAATGTTTTCAATATTTACTTGTGCTTACATGATTCTAAACCGTGTGTTTCCAAAGATAAATACTTGTGTATTGTCTTTTCTATATACTTTCAAGTATTCACACACACCTGTTTATTTTTTTGTTTCAAAATGTTCTTACCATGTCTCAAATTTGAAACATATTTTTCGATGGTAAGACACCCCGCTTGCACTTCAATGAATTTTGAGCGTTATTTCATTTCCAAACGTTCATTTCAAGACTTGTCTATATCTTGGTTCATATAGACAATATCCATTATTCTTGACCATAAGCTTTGATTGTTATATCATTTCTTATCTGATCATTTTTCATACAATGTCAGTTTTTCAAACAAGTATCTTGCATTCATATTCATTCATTCAATATACTTGTTTGAAAATACTTTACTGTTTAAAAATGCTCATATCTTCATGAGTATATTCTGAGCATATATATATCTGACATTTGTATATTTGTGCTTTAACTGATAAAGCTAAACCATTTTTGAGCAACATATGCTTCATAGGAATATGGGTTCTTTGTGCTAGGACTTAAATGAACTTCTATGGATTCACGATTACCAGTGTCTCCTACCCAAGAAGTTAATCCATAGTGATTGAGTGTGAGGAGTCGAAAAGAAATGAGTGTGGGTTGTGCGTTGAGGTAAAATGGAAAAGAGAGTTTGGTTAGGTGTGAGCTTAATGATTAAAAGAAAGAGGGTGTGAGATCAGAGTAAAAGAATTTTAACTCTGCACCAACTACTTTCTGAGCCGGACAGCCACATTACTAATGTTTCACAATTCTTTCGTGAACATTATTGAAACAGACAACTAGCCCATGCCAACTCTTGATATAAACCCCACCAGCCACTCATTTTCTTCTTAAAAAAATGTTTCATATTTTTTAAGGGGACGCAGCACATTATCTATCTGATTTTCATTTGGAAAATCTGGATATTGAAAAAGAAGGAAGTCTTCCCCACCTCCACACTTTAATCATGCAGATTGAGTCTGTGTTTATCTACTGTTGTCTCAGTGGTTTACACAATGTTGAGCCTTTATAAAAGCAATCATCAAGAGCTTAATTCTTTCTACACGTGCACGAACACACAAGGAATTTGTTTTCTTGTCATAACATTCATAGAAATTTCCTTTGTGGTGTTTCGATGATTAGATGGAAGCCCTGGGGGAGTGAACATCAAAAAGCTCCTTTCCTATGTGTATCCGTTACAACAGTGACTTCGTGTTACTGACAGGCGCATTAACTGATTCATTTGTTGATTCAGGTGTTACATTCCTATTTCGTCTAGATTTGCAAAGATCTGGATGAATACATTGTTCGAATTGGCAACGAATCAGTGGCTCTAGAAACGATCAGAATGGTCAAAGACATTTCTTAGTGAAAGTTTTGATGATATCAATGCTCTATTCATCAAAAAGGGGGAGATGATTTAAAGAATAAATGTCAGAGTCAGAAATTTAAGAGTTAAAGATTTGAAGAAGATAAAGTTCAAAGTTTGAGAGTTTGAAAGATTGTACAAGCAAAGTCAAAGATGTTTGATGATGTGCTGATTTCACTGAAATTTTCTTTGAAGATTATTTGCTGAAGCAATTCGAGCTAAATATGAAGATAATTTCTTTTCGAAGTCTGAAAGAGTTGTGTGGTAATTTTGGAGAGATTATTGAAGATCGTTTCTACCATATTTGGAGAATATTGTTAATATCTTTCAGAGACAGACTTGGGAAGAATACAGTCAAAGAAATGAGAGTTTGCAATACTTGTGCCTAAAGAAGAAAATTTGTTGCAAAGGAGGAGATTGTAATGAGCTTAAAGAGAAAACCGAGCTTCTAAATCTTTCAAACATGATCTTGAATCCAAAGGGGGAGATTGTTAGAGCATAAATACGTTGGATACAAGATCATAAAAGCCTGAAGACTGAAGGTCAAAGCTAAAGTCAACTCTCAGTGAAATTCAAAGTCATTTTGTAATAAAAGTCAAAGTCAACAGTGTATATTTTATGTTTTATAGTGTTTGCGCGTTTTAGTTGTGTGTGTGAATAGTGTTTTGCATGTTTTGTAAGTCTTAGTATATATAGTGTTTTGTGCGTGTTTTGTGCGTGTTTTAGACATATGACTATTGTTAAGAGTTGAACATGTTCTTGAGCTAGAGAGAGAAATATTGTATTCATAATCTGAAATCAATAAAAAGAGTTTCTATTGTTAATTCATTGTTAGCATCTTGATTTACATACATTGTGGGACACACAATTTCCTTAAAGATCATGTTGAAAAAGGCACAATTGAGATGTATTTTGTTCCTACTAATTACCAACTTGCTGATATCTTCACAAAAGCTTTAAATGAACGAAGGTTCAATTTCTTGACCAGCAAGTTAGGCATGCTAAATATGTTTACTTGATCTTAAAACAACTTAGAGCATGTGATACCTTAATCAGATCCTCTGATATCCTAAGGTAGCATATTTGAGACCAGAGCCTCTGATGCACATATCAGAGTTCTAAAAGCATGTTCACAAATCATCTCATTTTGTTCACCTAAGCATATTTCAAGGGGGAGAGAAAACAAATGAAATCATTCATTTGTTAATGGGGAGAAACGAACCCTTCATCTATGAAGGGGGAGCTCAAAAAGGTTGAGAGGCAATGAAAAAACAGCCTCAGAGATAGAACAAAGCAGAACTTTTCAGCCTCTCTGAAACTTCAGAGCCTCTGACAATCTGACTCTGAGATACTTCATCACTTATTTTCAAAAAGGAGGAAGAATCGTTGTTCGAAAAGAAAAATCATTATATATTCTGAAGAAGAATTGTTCACAAATTGTCATATTTTATTCAGAGCAATTTTTTATATAATTTGTTTATAGGACTTCAGAGCCTCTGATCCAAACTTGCTCTGAACTCTCCTACACTAGTGATATTTTAGATTACTACTGAAATAAAATATTCTTTTTAAAAGAGATAAAGTGAAAGGTTTACACAGTCAGCAAAAATGGTAATATTTATCTTTATAAATATTTACCATACCATCACTCAACCACTCCACCTTTTTGGCAACTACGTCCTTGAGTGCTACAGTTTCCTAGAACACGTGTCACCACAGAGAAGGGTAAGGTCGAACGGTCTAAACCCAAATAGTCTATTCATCGTCGTTTCACCTTTTTACACTCGAGTGTTATTTTTCCAAATCGGGGTATAAAATCAATTTTATATTTAGATTTTCATTACTCACGCACATAAATACTATCGAGTTCTTTTCCATCTCAAAACTTCATCTCCTTCACAAAGCTTTCTCTTTCAAATACTCCATGGCTCAACCGGCAATCTCATCTGAGTGGTGCAAACTCATTCCAAAATCTGGAGAACCATCTCGAATCTTTCGATTCCCCATTAAGGACAACAACCAAATGGTGAGGCTTGATTCACCAAAGTTTGAAGCTGCCTATCACCTCATATATGAGTTTCTCGCTAACTGCGAACTCTCATATGCACTCACTGCAACAACAAACGAAGTTCCCTTGTCCTTCGTTCAAGAATGGATCTCTTCAAGCTACTATAGCGACGCACACGATGGCACTCTCGGTGAGTTCGTGGTTTCTGAAGATATCAAATGCCAAATCCTTTTAACCCCTGCAGTTCTTCGTGATGTGATCTACCTGCTCAAACCAGACGAACTAGAAATCCCCAAATTTGAACATAGACCCTCATCTGAAACCCTAATTCAAATTTTGAAATTCTTAGGATATAACACTGAAATTGCCAAATTAAGTAAATATTAAAAGACAATATTTACCACCAATCTGGAATTTTATGTTTTCTGTCCTCAACCGAACTTTAACCTACAAACTGGGAAGTATGGACCAAACCACACCTGGACCCTTAACTATCATGTATGAACTTTTATTTAATCGAAACATCGATATGGCCGAAATCCTTTATGACAATTTATTTACTGCCATTGAAAAGAAAAACAAGTGTTTGGCCAAAGATCCTGAACAGCTCCATCCCTCCACCACTGTACCATCCATATCCTTTCCAAGGTTCCTTGCCTTGATCATCAAAGCTGCTATTCACCGCCTTCAAATCCTTACCTATGCGGATCAAACCAAGACCCCTTTCTTCATCATGAACAGTTTCGAACCCACAATTCTTCCAGACGGATATCCAGACACCAGAAGGATACCCCAGACAATGCTGAAACAGGTAAATTCTCAATCTCAAGCCCTAGCCTCTTATCTTCGTGTTGCCCAAGGACTAGAACCAGTTCTGGGAACTTCAACACACATAGGTCCAAACCTAGTGAGTGAGGAAATGAATGACTCTACTTTAGTGGGACCATAGGGCCATGAAGTTCAGAGTGTCCCTCTCTAATCTCCAAACAGAAGTTCAAGATTTGAAGTCTACCATCTATGCATCTTCAACAAAGCTTCAGAACTTGGAAGCTCAAACCAAGTCTAGTATAAACCTTGTTTAGACAGAGCTCCAGAGTTTCTGATCAGAGGTCACCAATCTCAGACAGTCTTTAGTTACACCGACTTCTTTATCCATAGAGCAGATGGAGTCCCTTTCTGACCTTATTAAGAAGACCATCGCTGAATCACTCTGTGCGTCTGCTCCAACTTCAGAGCTACCTCTTCCACCTATAAGTACCGTAGACGATTTGGTCTCCAGGGCTGACTTGGCCATATTCAAGCAAGGTATTATGAGCCACATGCTGACATGTTCATCCAAGTTTTGCATGTTGACACAACAAAAGATCCAAGACAACCTCAACCAATTCAGACTTCATGTTGAGGATCAGGTCTCTGACATTCTTCAGGCTGCTGATGATGCCATTGAGGCAATTAAGAAATCCTCTGTGGACATCAAAGGAAAAGGTATGGCTGCTGAACCAGAGGACAAGCCCTCTGAGGATGACAACTCTGATAACCCCTTCTCCAAACTCCCAAGAAAGCGTACACCTTCTGACTTATACCGAGAAGAGAATAAGAAGATGCAGTTTGACAACGCAGAGGACCCAGAAGGTGGTGGGGCCTCTGGTCTTCAAAAGGGGGAGTATGTATACCAACATGCTCAACCTCTCCATTAGGCAAATACATCAGAGGCTGGCAACTCATCAGATCAAAAGAAACATAATCAAGAACAAGTTGAAGCCTTGGTAGCCTCTGCCACAAATGAAACATCACCATCCTTTCCACAAGTCCAATGCATTGAACCAGAGAGGAATCCTACCTCTGCTGATGACCATCCATGTACCACCATCTTAAGCTCTCCAGTACCTATCGTCCTACTAGCACCTCTTACTTCAGAGACTCCACTTGTTCCAGTGGTTAATACTATTCCAGAAACCACTATTCTAGAGACCATTAATGCCATTGAAGATGATGATGAAGAACTTGTGGACTACTCCAGCACTCCCTCAGAGGATGTATTTTCCTCTCCAGAGAGACCTACAATAATAATGAGGGATGCGTTTAGAAGTGACTCTGATGATGGAGAGGACATTGGAAATAAAGTGGAGTATACTTATTATAATGGTCAACCCTACCAAGCAGAAATAACAGAGGCTGAACAACAAACATAAGATCAAGCACAGATAGAAGTGATGATTGCCTCTGTAACCAATGAGACTCCACCAAAGGAATAAACTAGAGACAACTCATAAACAGTTGTTTGTTGAAGATACAACAATGGTTGATGCTGAACAAGTACCTCCTACTTCAGAAGCTGAAAGATCAACCACAGAGGTACCTGTTCAGAGATCAAGCATTGGAATTTCTGCATTCTCAGCATTCACAAAGCTCCCAGAGTTCCTCATCACTGAAGAAAAATCATCGATAGAAGACACCTATAGATACCTATACTGCGAGTTCAACATAGAGAACAAACTTGCCTATCCTCTGAATCCAAGAATCAGAGAAGGTATGTCTGAAATAGAGAAGAGATTTATCGGAGATAAAACAAGCAACAAAAAAGATGTCCTCTCAGATCTACCCGTCATTGAAATAAACAAGATCTCTGAGAAGAAGTACAACTATGACAAAATCACCTACATGCACTATGAAGTCATTCGATCATATCATAAAGTTACCCAATTCAATGATAACGATCTGGTAATGGAAGATCACATCAAGCTCATAGCCAAACTTGACTTTCAGATCCCCCTGAACCTTGGAGTTGACAGATTAGGGGTCGCTGCTCCAATGGAAATGATTGAAGACTTGGATAAATTCAAGACTGGTTCAATCATGGCAGAGCCTCTCGGGTTCGTATATAGAGTGTCAAATCTGAAGAAGATCTTCCTGGCATTTGAAGTGGCTAAATATTCAGATGAGACTATAAAAGGGATGATGTGGATGTTGAATGTGAAGAAGGAAAGACACACAACAAATTTATTTGAATTTCTGTACTCTGAGATCAGTTCCATGATCTAGTACAGAGAATTGATCATGAAATTCCACATAATCTGTTCTGGAAATAGATTGTAGTTTCCTTTGATATTTTTGTTTGTTATCTTCTCTTGTTTTGTAATTCATATGTTTAGTGAGAAGTAACATTTAACAGAGGATGATTTTTTATCCTCTTTGATTTCTAGTTAATATCTCTGCTATTTTTGCAAATTTTTTATTTTCAATACTTAGGGGGAGATTGTTAGCCTCAACTCTGATATGTAAAAGTATTGAAAATATTCTAAGTCCTATTTCATAGGACATCCAGAGATAGCCATCAGAGACAGCAAGCCTATCTCTGAAGACGTTCCAGAGATAGAGAATTCAGTATAAATGACATCAGAGATAGCTTCATCAGAGATAGCTTCATCAGAGGCGCTCCATCAGAGCTCTGAAGACATTATCTCTGAAGTACTAGCTAAAAAATTCTACAAGTGTTGACACACATTCAGAAGACACGTCACCTAGTGATAAGGTTTACGTTTTAGGTAAACTACTGTTCAAGCATGTATTGTGTGTCAGGAAAGTATACTGTTCACCTTTTTAGTCCTATAAATAGGACATGCAACCCATGTGTTTTTCCTTTACCTACTTGTAAAAGAATTATTTCTTTATATACTGTGAATTATACAAGGAGATCTTGTAAGATTTAAACCACCTTTAAGGTGTTCTTGATAATCTACTTGTTTATCCAGTAAATATTTGTTTGTTCATTATTCTTAATTGGATATTAAATCTTCTTTACTATGAGTACGAATCAAACATCATGATTTAAACATTATTTGCTTCTGCTGTTATTATCATTATTATTGTGATATGTTTGTTTATTTGTTTAAATCATCATAAGACAATAATTTGGGATCCAACACATGGGTTGTTTAACCCTCATTATTTTTCCAAATCTGTATTCTAGGACAGATGACTGGTAAGGCAAAATGAAAAGATAAGTTGTGATTTTATATGAAGAAATGTGTTGTATGTGGGAAGCTATTATGAGTTACTACTTCTAGTTGAAGAAAGTTATATGTCAATGGTTTTTGTTGGATGTAGTATTATGTATGTATGTGCTTATGCTTCAAAAGAAAATTTTGATACTATAATATGTAGTTAGTGTAATTCTAGATTTTGGGACCCTGTATGTAATATGTGGGTGTTTGTAATGTAGATGTTTGTATGTATTGTATGTTACATGTTATGTTTTAAGGTAGGTTGTTACAGTTGGTATCAGAGCATAAGTTTAAGGGATTTAGGTATTCGGATCCATACCTAGACTTAAACTGCATGATGTTCTGTGAAGTAGGATTTCCCTATTATGTCTAGAACCTTAGAATGTTAAATATAATGGGTAGAAAGATTGACTTATGAGCTTACAGGTGCATGTTTGAACTGGAATATCTTATTATATTGAGTATGTGATTAAATGTGTATCAATATTTATGAATTGGCAGGATGGCCATTGGTTCTCATTGGATGGAAAGAGATGAAGCAGGGAATCCATACAGTACCAATTTGCAAATGGGTAATATAAATGAAATGATTCTGGATGTACAAAGGAGAAGTCGAGGTCAGAGAAGGGGGTCGAGCCAGGGAATTCAATTTGAACAAGAACGTTCTATACACGAAAGTTAAAGTAGTGGTCGGATTAGAGGCAGGGGTAGACCCAGAGGTAGGGGTCGATCACAAGACATTGATTATGTTACTTGAGCTAACCACGTTGCAGAAATGGGTAAACTTCAATCTAATTTGAAAGCAATGTTTAGACATCCTCGTGATATAGAAACTGAAGAACCGGAAGAACCTGAACCTATTTTGAAAGCAGAGGTACATACTCCGACTGTTACTGTTCCTATCGAAAAGAAATGTGATTACAAAATGTTTTTGACTTGTAAAGCCATGCGTTGGTTGAAGTAAATCAAATCTATTTTCAAAACAAGTAAGTGTGCTGATGAGGACCGAGTTTTATTTGGAGTGTGATGCTCAAATCTGATGTTATGTATTGGTGTGAAGCTGTAATATCTTCAAAATGACCCAATATTTTTACAACTTTTTCATGGGAAGATTTTTCTAATGCTTTTAAAAATCAGTTTTGTCCCAAACCGTAATCCAACAATTAGAAGAAGAGTTCATGAATCTGAAACAAGGAAATATGACTGTTAGGGATTACACTTCTAAATTTTTGGAAAAACCGCGTTTTGCTGAATACTACGTGTCTACAGAAGCCCGAAAAGTAGAAAGGTATATTTTTGGACTGAATTCTAAAATCAGAGCATTGGTTATTGCTATGAAACCAGACACTTTCACCTCTGCAGTTGACGCTGCGGAAATAACCGAAAGAGACCGGGGAAGGGATGTGAGTGGGAAAGTTTTGGAAAGAGGAAGTGGGAGGGACCATCTTTTGATTCCAAAAAGTCAAGATTTACTAAATTTGATAATCGTCCAACCTTTAAAACCAATGAAAGACCGTGCCCCAAATGCAATAAAGTCCATCGGGGTGGGTGTAGTGTTGATCCAAGAAATTGTTATAAGTGTGGAAAGTCGAGTCACATCGCCAGAGATTGTCGGGTTACCAGATTTTGTTACCACTACAATTCTTCGAATCATCTACAAGATGATTTCCCACAAATGAAAACTCGGGCTAACATGTCTGGAGATGCACATGGTAGTAGAGAAGACGTTCCAAAGCCTAAACTAGCTAAAGCTAAGGGACGTGCCTTTCAGATGACAACAGTTGAGGCCGAAGAAAACCCTAACGTGGTTACAGGTACATTCTTGTTAAACTCAATACGTGCTAAGGTGTTATTTGACTTTGGTGCAAACCATTCATTCATATCTTCTTTTTTTGTTAACTGTTTGCATATGAAACCAAAAGTGTTAGATTTTGCATTAGTAGTAGAAACTGCTAATGATAATAAAGTATCGGTTAGAGAGGTATTTGATGATTGTTATATTGATGTGGAAGGGTGTCAAGTACCAATTCAGTTATTCCCTATGTCTTTAACTGAATTTGATGTGGTATTGGGAATGGACTGGTTAGCTAAAAACCAGACCAATATTGTATGTAATAAAAAGTTGATTAATAATGACTTACCTGGGAAGGGACCGGTTATAATATATGGTGATCGTAGAAACCGTCAGTCTTGTCTAATTTCTATGTTAAAGGCCCGTTAATGTGTTAGTAAAGGTTGTCAGAGTTTCTTAGCTTATGTAATTGACACCAAGAAAGAAAAGGGTAAAATTGAAAACATACCGGTAGTCAGTAATTTCCCAGAAGTCTTTTCTGATAACTTGACTAGCCTTCCTCCCGATAGACAGATTGAGTTTAGTATTGATTTGTCACCCGAGGCCGCTCCTGTTGCATGTACACCATGAACAAGTATGCGTACATTCGCTCATATAAAATGGCATTAACCTCCCCATTGTGTATTGGTACTTATCGAGTATAGAATAAATCTGCTTCTCCGCACTTTCCCCTTGGGTTACTGTCAAGATTGAAAATTCTAAACAAGTATTTTAATACAAACTCAGAAACAGTGTTAAAGAAGTCGCGGAATAACACTTTAACAATTAATCAAAAATACAGAATAAGAACTCAAATCATAAGTTTATATTGCATAAAACTTAATGATTACAAACACAACCTCAATCTGTTGAACAAGCTCAACAGACGTTCTATACTTCTCTATAGAAAGGATCAATACTAGTCTTGAGGTTAATTCTCTCTAAAACAAACGTATGAATAATCTAATTCTATCAAAGACTTCTATACAATATATACAGAGTTGATTACAAGATAATTATCAAAATAAGATTGATCTTCAGCATCAATACCCTAATTATCTTCAACATTATCTCCAACTCCTATTCTTTCGTTCCAAGTCATTATCTTCAACATGAGCAACATTAATCTTCATCCTTATCCAACAGCATTAATCATTCTCAGCAGTATTTAGCAGCATTAACTTCATCTGGCAGTATTAACTTCAAGCAGTACTAACTCTCCAAGCAGTACTAACTATTCAAGTAGCAGCACTAACTCTTCAAGCAGTATTAATTCTACTAGCAGTAGTAATCTTTCTTCACCTAGCAGTACTAACCAGACTTAGTTATTTCTGACCCAACAATCTCCCCCTAACTTAACTTTTCAGAGTGAGAAGTTAAGTTCTTAAGCATAAGGTCTTCATGATGCTTTCAAAACTTCAGCTTAGATTCCCAAATCAGGATTCAGACCTAGACTTTGATTGATGGTTCTCCTTACTACTATCCTTGACATTTCTAGATTCTTTGGACATACCAACTTTGCTTTCAACATTGCTTGCAGTTTAGCCTTGCTATGATCATACACCTTGTCCACCAAGTAATACTCATTGTAGCTTTTATCAATGGTTAGCACATAGACTCCACATCCTTCATACAACATCCAATGATCAATCTTTTTAAAACCATATTCATGATGTAGATCTTTGATCCTGTTCTTTACTCTTTCTGACTCAAACAACATACATAAGTATTCTATGGCTATCTTGGTTAGACTGATCCCAGCTTCTTCCAACACTTTACCATATAAGCTCATCCCAACTTTATGCATTTCTTCCAAATCAGACCTGGAGCAGCTTCTGATAATTTTACCCCATGTAGCATACACTTCATAGTGATCTCCCAATCTCTTGATCCTGAAGTATTCTTTGCCTTGGTCTTTCAGAATATCCCAAAAGATAATTTCTGGTGCTTTCATAGAAATAGGATCAGCTTGTACTGGGTCTTCATTTGTCAAAGTCATGTACAAATGGAATTGCTCATTGGAGTGTTGATTGGACTGCTCTGGATTCTGCTCTGGCTCTGCTGAAGGTTCAACAGTAGGTTCTGCTTTTGCTTCTGCTCTTTCATTTTCTTTCTCCTCTTCCTCAATTCTTGCCCTTTTTGCCTTTGGCTTGGTGGCAATTGATTTCTTTCTTTTAATGTCATCAAACTTTTGGGCTAATGTCTCTTCTTGCTTCACTTCTTTCTTGTCTTTGCTAGGAGTGCCTTCCTCACTGTCAGGGAAGGGCTGTTGTATGTTGAGGTCATGCCTCTCTTTCATCTTCCTTTCAACCTCAACCCTTTGAATGAAGTCCCCTTTCAGTTGGGCCATCTCCTTCTGGTAAATTTCTTCAAGCTTTCCAAAAGACATACTTGTAAACATTCCCTCAAGAACTCCAATAGCTCCTTTTAGGAAGTTTATCATCTTCCTTCTTTCTTGGTTTGCTAAGTATGTCTTGGAAGGTTGTCTTTGTCTAGTCTTCAGTGGTAGCCTTTGCCTTGAAGCCTTCTTTGTGACTTTCTTAGCAGCACCTATAAACTTCAGATTCTTTTGATATTCTTCATTAAGTTTAGCAGCCATCTCCAAAGCAATCTCTCTGTCTTTTGCAGATTGAGTCTCTTCCTCCTTTTCCAGTTCTGCTTGCATCTTCCTTGCCAATTCTTCATATAGAGCTATTTGACTTTGTTTCTTTGATGCTTTTGCATATTCAACCACCTTCTCTTTGCCTTTCTTCTTTGCATCCTCTACACTGATCTCTTTTCTTTTCTTTTCTAATCCAACTTCTTTGATTACCACTCCCTTAGCCTTTGGAGTAGCTTTGGGAGTGTCAAGCTTTGCCTTCACCAATGTTTCAGCAATTTCTATTTCTTCCCTGGATAATTATGTTTCTGCTGTTGGTGAAGTTTCTACTTCTGTTGCAGTTACTGCTGCTGGCTCTGTTACTGATTCTTTTACACTTTTAGCACCAATCTCCCTTTCTTTTTCAACACTAGTCTCCCCCTCAAACTGAACTTTCATCCTAACAGGGCTTTGTTTATCAACTTCAGCTTGACTCTCCCCCTTTTTGGAAGCATAGTGAAGAATGCTCCTTTTCTTCAATACAAACTGTGTTCTTTTCTTTTTCTGTACCA
This sequence comes from Arctium minus, assembly GCA_954870635.1. Taxonomy (NCBI): domain Eukaryota; kingdom Viridiplantae; phylum Streptophyta; class Magnoliopsida; order Asterales; family Asteraceae; genus Arctium; species Arctium minus. Next base: position 154,409,723 of record OX941081.1, read on the forward strand.
ACCTCTGAACCATCTTCTTTAATTTGGTTATTTGCACTTGTTGTGATAGAATTACCAGTTTCATCTCCTCTATTTCTGCACCTTGTTTGAGTACATCCATATTGATATTTGCAATAGTGTCCATCAATTCCTCATAGTTATATCTATCCTCACCTCCTTTAGGTGTGTTGACCACCCTGGAAGGATCCTTGGAAGTTTTAGTGGGAGTCTTCTGCCTAGCAGAAGCACCCTCTACCCCCTTGGTTTCTTGGCACATAGGACCTTTGAATGATTGCTCACCCAAAGTTGCCGTGGGGAAGGTCTTAGGGATGTTCAAACTGTCCTGTCCTACACCTTGTGCAGAAACAGTAGTGTGAGCCTCACTGCCCACATTCTCAACCTGCTCCTTAGTGAGCACCTTCTTGGGGTTGGGAGACACCCCTGTGGTTTCCCTATCGATATTCTCTAATGGAGAATGCTCCATTAGAGGGCTTGAAGGCTTTGGGGGTGAAGGTACAAGAAGGGAAGGAACCTTCTGTACCTTTCTCCTTATATAAGTTTTAGTGATGGGGGATGTGGGCTTTACAATAGGAATCTGAGGAGGATTGCTATAAATGAGTGGTGTGGGTAGGTCATCAGTTTGGTGGTCAGATGTGGGTTGTGACCCTGATGCCTCGCCATGGGAAGGAGACACACCCATCATTGTAGAGAACAATGGAGTGTCTATACCTGAGAAGTCCTTACTGGGCCTCTTCATATTTGAGAACACCTTCCCCTTTGGGGGTTTTGGTACATATACCTCATTGAAATGAGGTAAATCCGTCAATTCTTGATTTAGTACTTCTTGTACAAACCTTTGATACATATACAAGTTTTTGGATTTGGTATCCAGGTTTGACATTAAATCATTAAAAATCATTTGAGCAAAATTAAACTTTCTAGAGGTTGCTAAGCAGACTAGAGCATAAGCTAAGGTACTGCTAAACTCACTTCATCCAGTTGTTTTTCGTGAAATGCAGTGTTGTAGGGTATGAACAAAGAATCGCCACTGTGGTGAAAATCTGTTCTTGAAAAACTTAAATACATCAGTGGGACCTTCATACCCCATACGAATAAGAGCTTGAAAGAGATCTTCCTTAGGAAGAGAGGTAATAGTTGAGGCATCATCTAAGGGTAGATGTGCACGTATGTTGTCCTCTGATATGGTAATGGGCTTATCACAAACCCTTGATTGGATGACCTGCCCTCCTTCCACAGGCTGAATTGAAGCATTTGCCCAGAACTGTCTTTGATGTTCCACACAGATTGTGGGATTAACAGTTAATGCATGTGCGATATGTGAGGATTATAGGAAATCCATAATCTGTTGAAAGCCTTCAGCCTGTTTGGGTTTTTGCAGCATAGCAATCTCATTGTGTTCATCAAAGAATTGTAGACCTGCCATCGTTCTGATTGATTCTACGGTTCGACTCGCAACTAGTGGTTACACTGGTGAGCACGAAATCGAGAGAGAGAGAGAGAGAGAGAGAGAGAGAGAGAGAGAAAGAGAAGCAATGGAAGTTCAAAGAGCCGTTTGTATTTTGGCGGTAACAAAGGGGTATTTATAGGTGGAGGGTTTCAGTTAGAAGCAGTACTAAGTACCCTAGCAGTATTAACCAACTCGCAGTATTAACTCATATTAGCAGTAGTAACACATACTGGCAGTACTAACACAGACTTGCAGTATTAACACATGCCAGCAGTAGTAACACTGATTAGCAGTAGAAACAAGGTAAGCAGTAGTAACTTTGCACTGACATATAAACTACCTAGCAGTAGTAACCATACTTAACCATATTTAAACTGTCAACATGAGTAATATAGAGAGCAGTATTAACTTAACTAGAAGTACCAAGTATTCAATTTAAGAAATCTGAAACACTTAAACACACAAGGTTAGCAGCACCATGCACAATACAATAAGAGAAAGTAGACAGGAAGGAAACTATACAGGTACTTGAGTCAAAAGATAATAGGCTTATTTAGAGTTTATCATGTCCACACTTGTGACCAAAAATGTGAACCTACCCACATCAAAAGCTTTAGTGAATAGATCACAATATTGGTTACTTGTATGGACTTTCACAACCTGAATTAGCTTCTTTTCATTGCAGTCTCTAATAAAATGATACCTGATTTCAATATGCTTTGTTTTGGAGTGCTTGACTGGATTATTAACAATGTTAATAGCACTGTTGTTGTCTATGAAGATTGGAGTGTGAAGAAAAGTCATACCATAGTCCAGCATTTGATTCTGAATCCAGAGTACTTGAGAGCAGCAGCTTGCAGCAGCTATATACTCTGCTTCTGTTGTAGAGGTGGACACTGTGGTTTGTTTCTTGCACTGCCATGACACTAGTCTTGCACCCAAAAACTGACATCCCCCTGAAGTTGACTTTCTATCCAAATTTGCACCACTCAAGTCACTGTCTGATTAAGCAAGTAGGTCAAATGGTGAGTTATGATGATACCAAAGACCTAATCTAGCTTGCCCTTTGAGATATCTGAATATCCTCTTGACTTCTTGAAAGTGTGACTGCTTAGGCCTTACTTGAAATCTTGCACACACACAAACAGGAAACATGATATCTGGTCTTGAAGCTGTGAGATACATGAGGGAGCCAATCATGGATCTATAGTGATGAACATCCACATCCTCCCCCTCAAGATCTGCAGTGATCTGTTTGTGTGTCTCCATGGGTGTGCTTGCAGGCTTTGAATCTGAGAATCCAAACTTAGTAAGAATGTCCTGCACATACTTGGATTGGCTTATAAATAGCCCATCTTTCTTTTGCTTAACTTGTAGCCCAAGGAAGAAAGTAAGTTCACCCATAGAACTCATCTTGAATCTCTTGTGCATCAGTTCTTCAAAATCTCTGCACAATTGATCTTTTGTGGATCCAAAGATGATGTCATCTACATAGATCTGCACAAGTAGAATGTCCTTCTTCTTCCTTCTGATGAACAGAGTCTTGTCTATTATTCCTCTTTCAAAACCATTTTCCAAGAGGTAGGTAGACAGAGTGTCATACCATGCCCTTGGTGCTTGATGTAGCCCACAGAGTGCCTTCTTTAATTTGTATACTCTGTCAGGATAATTTGGATTCTCAAACCCTGGAGGTTGACAGACATACACTTCTTCTTCAATTCTCCCATACAGGAAACCACTCTTCACATCCATTTGGTAGACCCTGAACTTCATGAAAGAAGCATAGGCTAAAAATAGCCTGATTGCCTCAATCCTAGCCACTGGTGCAAATACCTCTTCATAATCAATTCCTTCTTCTTGAGTATACCCTTGTGCCACTAATATGTCCTTGTTCTTTATGACTATTCCTCTCTCATCTTTCTTGTTCCTGAAGATCCATCTTGTGCCAATTGCTCTGTGTCCTTTTGGAAGATCCACCAGATCCCATACATCTTGCAGTACAAACTGCAGTAGCTCCTCTTGCATTGCTTCTATCCATCTTGGATTTTTAATTGCATCATATGCCTTTTTGGGTTCAACCTGTGATGGAAAACAAGATAATAAACCTGATTGTAGGTCTTTCAATCCCCCTATCTTGCTTTGTTGCCTTGTGATCATAGGTGAATTGATGTCACCAATCACCAATTGAGGAGGATGATTTTTCTGAACTCTTGTTTGATGAACAGCTTCTTCATCAATATCTTCTTCCAGATTAGAGTCATTCTTTTCAGGAGTGTTGCCACCAAAAACTGAAGAGTTATCATCATCAATGTCATCTTCTTCCAAACATGGCATCTCAGGACCTTTGATTCCTGAATCTGAGGGTTAATCTTCCTTTTCACCTCTGCCCTCTTCATTCTGAGTTGGTTCAGTGTCCTTTGAATCTGAAGTATCTTTCTTATCTTGGTCACAGAATTCAACAGGATCAGCAGTAGGTGTTGGGAACAGCACAAACTCTTGTCTTTGTACTTGTACCTTTTCTGTCCTTGTTCCTGAATTATGCTCATTACTGAAACCCAAAGAATTAGTCAGTGAATCAATGTCAAATAGCCAATTAGGACCTGAACCAAGTTGATTTGGTGTGTTCTCATTGCATTTGACATCGTCACTTTCCTCAATAATCCTAGAAGAGGTGTTAAAACTCTGTAGGCCTTACTTTGAGATGAATAACCAACAAGAAACCCATCCTCAGCTTTGCTATCAAACTTGCCTAGGTGAGTTTTGGTATTGAGAATTGTTCAAGGACACCCAAATGGTTTGAAAAATCCAATAAAAGGTTTCTTCTTTTTAAAAAGCTCATCGGGTGTCTTGTCTTGAGATTTTACTACTAGAACTCTGTTTTGAACATAGCAGACAGTATTAACTGCTTCTGCCTAAAAAGTGATTGGAAGTTTTGAATCTGCCAACAGAGATCTTGCAGCTTCTATCAGTGTCCTATTTCTTCTTTCAGCAACACCATTCTGTTGAGGAGTCCTAGGAGCACTATATTGTCTCTCAATTCCTTTTTCCTCACAGAAGCTATTTAGGTCATTGTTTTTTAATTCAGTTCCATTATCAGACCTAATGACTTTAACTCTTAGATTTGTTTGGTTTTCAACTCTAAGAACAAAGGATTTGATCAGTCCACTTGTCTCATCCTTTGTCCTCAGAAAATAGACCCAAGTGAATCTAGAGAAATCATCAACAATACTCAAGCAGTAGGATTTCTTACCAATACTCATCACATTTGTAGGGCCAAACATATCCATATGCAGTAAATTAAGAGGTGAAGAGATTGTATTTATCTCTTTGGACTTATGAGAAGTTTTGTGTTGTTTGCCTTTAAGACATGCTACACAATGATCATCACATGAAAATACCTTTTGTGGCAAACCTCTTACAAGATTGTTTTTCACAAGTTTGTTCATTGTTTTAAAGTTCATGTGACACATCCTTCTGTGCCATAGAGATGATTCATCCACTGAAGCTTTTGAAAATAAACAATTTAAAGATGAATCAGAAGATACACTCTCCAAGTCTAAGCAATAAACATTGTCCTTTCTAGGAGTTCTAAGTAGTATCATACTTTCATCAACTACCTTGAACCCTGGAGCAAGGATAATACACTCAGTATCATTGAATAATATGCTATGTTTCTTGTCACAAACCTGTGATACACTTAACAGGTTGTATCTCAATTGCTCAACATAGTATACATCCTCAAAGGTCATCTTACCTTTTCACACATTACCTTTTCCACTTATCTTTCTACCTGTTGGATTATCACCAAAAGAAACATGTCGTCCATCATATCTTTTGAAGTTTTGAAGGCAGGCCATGTTACCTGTCATGTGCCTGGAACAACCGCTATCAACATGCCAAATGATCCTTCCTTTGAGCTGTTGGTTGCCCTGCACATATAATAAAGCAGTTAGTTTTTAATAGGAACCCAAGCCAAAGTGGTCTTGGGTTTCCCATTCTCATCAACATATTCATATTCAGACTTGATGAGATTATCAAACTGAGGAATCTTATTGCTTGAATACTTTGTCAGAATAATGGGCCTTTCACTGGAAGCAGTACTAACTTGATTTGCAGTACTAACTTTGTTAGCAGTACTAACATCATTAGCAGTACTAATTGGGTTAGCAGTACTAATTTTGTTAGCAGTACTAACTGGGTTAGCAGTAGTATTGCTTGCAGCAGCACTATTTCTGTCAACAGTACTATTTGAAGTAGCAGTACTAACAGATTTCTTTACTTTTGGAATCCAGACCTGGACAAAGTTGTTTGCTTTCTTTTTCTTTAAGTTACTCCTTGGCTTATTTGGAGTATTTTTCTTTGAATTAGCAAACTTATTTTGAACATGAGATTTTATAGGTACCCTTCTCACATTCTCAGCCATATGATTCCTTATTTGCTTCCTATAACCAACATGATTTTGTATATTTCTTTGAAAAGTGATCCTTTGGTTAATAGGATTGAAATAATAGTGTTTGGCTAGATGATTTAACTTGCCACAGATAAAACAAGGCTTTGGTCTGTAATTTTTTTCAGATCAATTCCTTGTTTTAATGCCCATTGATTATTTCTATTTCTTTGATTTCCCCTTGTTTTATCATGTTGTTGGGGCTGATTCTGTTTACAAGTACAGGGATTAACAATAGTGGTTTGCTTGTAATGGACTCCCTGTACCTTTCCCTTCCCTCTCTTAGAGGTCTCAGCTTTTTCATTCTTAACAGGCTCTTCCCCAGACTTCACTTTCTCACTGTTGACAAAACGTTTACCCCCCTTTCATTTGTCAGTATGTGGTTTTCTAAGGGAATGTCTTTATGGTCTTCCTCATTCTTACTCTCAGAGTCCTCTTCTTCAGAATCTGCTTCAACCACTACTTTTTCTAAAGGATCTACTTCAGTGGCTCTCTCAGGTAATTCCTTCTTGTCCTGTCTTTCTAAGAGATCTGAGGTGGGAGGGATATAGTTATTGTTGTATGGTGGAGGGGTGGTGTTATAGCCTATTCCTCTTCTCAGCTTGTCATGAACTTGAGTTTTTAGAAGTGAGTCCATTGCTTTAGAAGCATTGGAATATTTCTCAATATCTAGCTTGGCTTTCTCAAAGTCACTCCTTATCTTCTAACATTCCTCTTCAGACTTTTTAAGCTTAACCTCTAACTGATTCTTTTCCCACTTCCAGTAGTTTGTATCATAAGAATGTTGAAGTTCATTAACCTGGTATGACTTAATTTGTTCTTCAAACCTCTCAACAATCTAAACATACTCTCTTCTATCTTTCTCTAACCTTTTAAGGTCATCACACATACTCTGATTATGATCCCTGTACTTTTTAACAGTTTCAATACAGGTTTTAGAGCAAAGATTAGATGTTACCTCTGTGGGAATATCAGTGCTTGCTGACTCTGAAAATTTAGCCATTAAAGCTTGATTCTGAACTGCTTCTTCTGCTTGGTCACTCCAATCAAATCCCATTCCTTCTTGGGAAACAAGAGCTTGAGAAGAGTTCCTGTTGTTGAAGCTAGTGGACTGTGATGGTTGATGGTTGCTAGTATGCTGTTGAGGCATTCCACTTTTGCATTCTCTTGCAAAGTGCCCCAGCTTGTGACACTTGTAACATTCAACCTTGGATTTATCAAATCCAACCCCATCTTCTCTTTTCTGAGAAAAGTTGTTCCTTCCAGTCCTTTTGATGAATCTTTTTACCCTCATAGTCATCATAGCCATCTGCCACTTGATATCCACCTCTTCTAGATCATCAGCATTTATCTGTTCTAATTCATCATTAATTAGAGTGGAATTAGCATGACTGGCTAGAAAAGCTTCTAAAACAGAGTCATTGGATCCATCTTGCTTTGATCCATGGGCAGCACTAACTAATTCTGTATTAGCAGCAGAATCAGTTGAGGATGATAAAAGAGCAGCATTGTATGAGTATCCAGATGGCCTCTTCTTTGCTTCTACCTCTGCTTCAAACACCCTAAGGTCATTATAGAGGTCATCCAGTTCCTTGTCCTCCAGTTGGTCATTCTGTCTAAAGGAGATTGTGTACATAGTCCATTCATCATCAAGAGATCTTAAAAATTTTCTGTTGACATCATCTTGATCTATCTGAACACCAACAGTAGCCAATTCACCAATTAGCTTATTAAATCTATCAAAAGTTTGAGTCATGGACTCATTCTTTGTAGACATGAAGTTTTCATATTGCTGTTTCAGAATGGCCTTCTGATTTCTCTTGGTACTTTTGGTACCAGAAAATCTTTTCTCCAGTGCATTCCATAGAATTTGTGCATCAGAACAATTGCAGAATTGATGTTGGTACTCATTAGGAATAGCCAAAAGCAAAGTGCTCAAGGCTTTCATCTCTGTCTGCCTCAACTTCCTTTCTCCATCAGTCTTTGGTGGAGATCTCTTGCCATCTGCATCCATCTTTCCTCCATTAGAGGGACCATTCTCAATGATATCCCACATTGAGAAGTCTGTGAGAAGAATATATTGCTTGAATCTGATCTTCCACATGTCAAACTCATTGGGTTTGAGCATGGGAACCTTTGAGACCAGAACACTATCGCTTGAACCATCCATGATTATAGGTTTCTAAATTTTCTAGCTCTGATACCACTTGTCAAGATCGAAAATTCTAAACAAGTATTTTAATACAAACTCAGAAACAGTGTTAAAGAAGTTGTGGAATAACACTTTAACAATTAATCAAAAATACAGAATAAGAACTCAAATCATAAGTTTATATTGCATAAAACTTAATGATTACAAACACAACCTCAATCTGTTGAACAAGCTCAACAGACGTTCTATACTTCTCTATAGAAAGGATCAATACTAGTCTTGAGGTTAATTTTCTCTAAAACAAACGTATGAATAATCTAATTCTATCAAAGACTTCTATACAATATATACAGAGTTGATTACAAGATAATTATCAAAATAAGATTGATCTTCAGCATCAATACCATAATTATCTTCAGCATTATCTCCAACTCCTATTCTTTCGTTCCAAGTCATTATCTTCAACATGAGCAGCATTAATCTTCATCCTTATCCAGCAGCATTAATCATTCTCAGCAGTATTTAGCAGCATTAACTTCATCTGGCAGTATTAACTTCAAGCAGTACTAACTACTAGCAGTACTAACTCTCCAAGCATTACTAACTATTCAAGTAGCAGCACTAACTCTTCATGCAGTATTAATTCTACTAGCAGTAGTAATCTTTCTTCACCTAGCAGTACTAACCAGACTTAGTTATTTCTGACCCAACAGTTACCCTCAAGGAACTGCTCCTTCTGAAATGAAAGAAATGAAGTCTCAGTTATAAGAACTTTTTGATAAGGGTTTCATTACACCGAGTACTTCTCCGTGGGGTGCACCGGTTTTGTTTGTTAAGAAAAATGATGGGTCAATGAGAATGTGTATAGATTACCGAGAACTGAACAAACTGACAATAAAGAATAAATATCCACTTCCCAAAATTGACGACTTTTTAGATCAGTTAGTTAGGGCCAATTATTTGTCAAAGATTGATTTATGGTCAGGTTATCATCAGTTGAAGGTCAGAGAAGAAGATGTGTTGAAAACTGTTTTTCGTACCCGTTATGGTCACTATGATATTTTGGTAATGCCTTTTGGTTTGACGAATGCACCAGCAACTTTTATGGATATGATGAATCGGGTATGTAAACCCTATCTCAATAAATTTGTAATTCTTTTTATCGATGATATCCTTATTTATTCCCGATCTGAAGAAGAACATGCTGCTCATCTTCGTTTGATTTTGGAGTTATTGAAAAGTGAACAGTTATATGCTAAGTTTTCTAAACGTGAGTTTTGGTTACGAGAGGTACAATTTCTTGGGCATGTTGTTTCTCAAAAAGGTATACAGGTTGATCCAGCTAAGATTGAAGCAATTGAAAATTGGGAACCACCGAGAACACCGACATAGGTAAGAAGTTTTATGGGTTTGGCAGGTTATTATCGGAAGTTCATACAGGATTTTTCTCGTATTGCAACACCTTTGACCAAATTGAAGAAAAATAATGTAAAATATGAATGGAAAGAGGAACAAGCTGAAGCCTTCAGAATTCTCAAAGAAAGACTTCGAAGTGCACCGATTCTATGCTTACCCGAAGGTGCAGAAGATTTTGTCGTTTACAGTGATGCTTCAAAGTTAGGTTTGGGATGTGTTCTGATGCAGCACGGGAAAGTTATTGCATATGCCTCCCGACAGTTGAAAGATCATGAAAGACAATATCCCACACATGATATGGAGCTTGCCGCAATTGTTTTTGCTTTGAAGATTTGGAGACATTATTTGTACGGTACCAAGTGTCAGATTTACACCGATCATAAAAGTCTTCAAAATTTATTCAATCAACGGCAACTGAATATGCGGCAGCGAAGGTGGCTAGAATTAGTGAGTGATTACGATTGTGAAATTATGTATCATCCGAGGAAAGCAAATGTGGTAGCCGATGCATTAAGCCGTAAAGAAAGAAGTGGAACGATACAAGTCATCGCATTTCGAGCCGAGCTACTACCAAACATCTTTGAAGAAATGTCAGATCGAACCTTTCAAAGAAGAACACTTCAAATGGGAACGTCTCGTAGGTATATCATCTTTACTGCTAACAGATGATCGTGGGTTACTATGTTTCGAAAACCAAATATGGGTACCTCGTTTGGGTGATCTACGTGATAGAGTATTAAATGAAGCTCATTAGTCTTGTTTTTCTATTCATCCAGGCACTAACAAGATGTACAGGGACTTACGATAATTCTATTGGTGGTCGGGTATGAAGAAAGACATTGCTCAGTATGTGGATTGTTGTTTAACATGTTTGCAGGTCAAAATTGAACATCAGAAACCGTCTGGTAAGTTGCAATAGCTAGAAATACCAGTTTGGAAATGGGATCACATCACAATGGATTTCATCATGAAGATGCCGAGAATTCCAAAAGGTTTCGATACTATTTGGGTAATCGTTGATAGATTGTCAAAGTCTGCTCATTTCTTATCGATGAAAGAATCGTATTCTTTAGAAAAATTAGCTAAGTTATATACTGATGAAATAGTAACTCGACATGGTGTGCCGTTGTCAATTGTCTCTGATTGTGACAGTCGATTTACTTCTATGTTTTGGAAGAGCTTTCAATGAGAGATGGGGTCACAAATAAAGCTAAGCATTGCTTATCACCCTCAGACAGACGGTCAAAGCGAACGGACTATTCAGACACTGGAAGATATGTTACGGGCTTGTATTATTGATTTTGGTGGATCGTGGGAAAGGTATCTATCTTTGATTGAATTTTCTTATAATAATAGTTATCATTTCAGTATACAGGCAGCGCCTTTTGAAGTATTGTATGGTCGAAAATGCGAACTCCTTTGTGTTGGATCGAAGTTGGAGAGAAATAGTTAGTTGGGGCAGAAATAGTACAGTTAACAACTGATCAGATTGGTCAGATACGAGAAAGACTGAAAGTGGCCCAAGAACGATAGAAAATCTACGCCGATAAACGCCGTAAAACTTTAGAGTTTCAGGTTGGTGACAAGGTAATATTAAAAATTTCACCCTGGAAAGGAGTAGTCCGGTTTGGGAAACGGGGTAAACTGAGTCCAAGATATATTGGACCATTTGTGATTTTTCTTGGTTTCATCAGTTAAGGGTTTTGTGTATTCAGTTTCATGTCCGGTTTCAAGAATATGTCTTAAGGGTTTTGGGTTTTTTCGTTTTCATTAATGTTTTTTTCTTAAAGGTGTGGATCCTAAAATTCCATACTATCTCAAAATGGATCTTATATTCCTTCTGTGACCATTGAGTCTGTTCCAACCACTGCTACTCATGTTGCAGTCCTTGAACGAACAGATGCAAAGCAAATTCATAAATGGATTGATGATGACAAAAAGAAGATGTCTATATATGTTAAATCTAAAACTATCATTGTCATGTCTCTTTAGACGAAATATAACATTCTGTGATGAATCTCAAAACCTCCAAAGAAATGTGAGACACATTATGTGCTCTGTATGAAGGTACATCTAAGGTTCAAGAATCAAGAAAGATAAATCTGGTAAGAAAATATGAGATATTCATTTGTGTAACACCCTAAAAATAAGGGTAACTTTGAAACTTAAAATTTTCGCAATATAATGTCTATAATAGATGGAAACCACCCAAAAAGGGAAATGTGAAATAGCATTTACAATTCCTGTAAATGAATATTAAAATTGACTAGAAACTAATTTAATATACACAATCTAGATTATATCTGTTGTCAACCCAATTTCCCAAAATGTCTAACTTAATATACACCATGTCTCTAAAAGTAACTATCCCAAAAATGACATAATGGCCCACCGCTATTCCCTCAAACCATATGCGACCCACCGCTAAGGGAACCTGTTATACATGTCATTTAAGAAAAAGTGTTAGGCTTGATGCCTAGTGAGAAATACATTTATATAAATAACTTGGAAAGATTGAAATGTAGATAAATAATTTTTCAATGAATTGAAAATATAAAGTGTACCAATTAACCACACAAGGACCTTGCGGTCCAAAACCATCTTACGATGACGGGGGAGACCCGATTTCCAAGGTTTGTAGCGGAACACAAAAGTAGGCCACTTTCCAAGTTACGAGTTCAATACTAGGATCAAGGCCACGAGTTCTCTGACTCGTACTCATATGTGGGGGAGGGCACCCAATGATCCTAATCATACTCATTCACTAGGATTACATTTATGACCCATGGCTAGTATCCGGTCCCACATAATCGTACCAATTTGCCTTCCGAGGGTCCAATGTCTCAACTAGGGGTGTTCGCGGTCCGGTTTGGGCGGTTTAATCCCTCAGACCACAAACTAAACCGCAAGTGGCGGTTTATTAAATTTTAAAACCGGGCGGTTTGACATCAAGTGCCCAGACCGGTCAAACCAGGCCGTGGTTTAGACGGTTTGGTTCGACCGATTTAGGCAGTTTGGGCCATTTATGGACTTTAAAGTTTAAACTTAAAAAAATATATATAATTTTAAATTTTAAAGCTTCATTAGCTTGAGTCCATTTGAAGTAAACAAACTCTACAAAAAAAGTTAACAAAGTCCACAAAAAATAAACAAAATATCCCAACAAAACACTAAAAATCAAAGTCCACAAAAAAAGTTAACAAAGTCTACAAAAAAGTGAACACAATGATTCGGCCGATGTTAGTGAATAGTAGTCATTTAGGGCTTTCAAGTTTTAAATGTTAGAAATCAAAATATATTTTATATTTGGGCTAAATTTAAGATAACATTTGGCCTAACCAAATATATTTAAGATAACATTGGGTTGGATAATGGATATAAATGCATATATAAAAAAATAAACAAATTCTGTATTTGGCGGTCGGTTTTGTCCAAACCGCCCAGAAAAACCTCTAGACCACAGACCAGACCAGACCACCCAGTTTGGCAATTTTTCAGACCGAACTGGACATCCAGACCGCTCACACGGCCAAAAACGGTCCGGTTTGAATTGGTTTGACCGGTTTGAGCGGTCCAACGGTTTTTTTGAACACCCCTAGTCTCAACTAGTTACAAACAGGAATTAACCCAAAATTAAGTCGACTCTATACCTATGAATCCACTAGTAATAGTTTAAGACTTGTCACAAGTACGTTAATGACAAAACTATAATCACACATATAGCTCTCATAATACATTTCCATTAAAGGAAAACCTTTGTATAAATATTCCCATATGGAAATAAGTCCATAAGAAGGTCAACATGGACCATTACCATTTCCAAATATAAATCTGTGATAACCCGGTAAGCTACAATATGCTTATGTAATCTTATTTGTTAAGGTGTGTAATGTCATATATTTGTTTCTTAGAGGTTTATTGGGTAATTAAGTATAGGTTAAGGTCTTGTTTGGTTATTTGGATATAGATTTGGTCTTAAGTGAAAATAACTTTAGATATATAAGTGAGTCATGTGTATGTTGATGAGTCATAGACTCTTTTGCTGGAAATTGAAAGAAGATGAAGTGTGTGAATGTGTGTGTGTCGTGAAAGGGAGAAAGAAAGCCAAAAGAAGAGAAAAGCAACGGTTTGTATCATCTTGTAAATCCAAGTGTTTCCCCAAGGAGTTTTTCTGAAGGCTCAGTTACTCGTCAGTGAAGTTTGATATAAGTGGTGTTCGGTTGTGTCATTTACGCGTGTGTGGCTTCAAACTCATAATAAGGTGAGTTTTCATTTAACCATTTTCGAACTGTAATACTAATGTTATGAAGTGGTTTATATGTGATATGTGTAGTAATGATTGTGAGTTATATGGATTGTGATTAATGAAATGAAATCTTATATGTTTGAGCATTGCATTACACTATTGTATTTTGGTCGGACGTAGAGGCCAGATGGAGTTGGTTGTACCGAAAGGGGCAACGGGGTTGGTTGTATAAATAATCTCTACCAAGGATTGCCAAGCATTTGGTACTAAGTATCCTCCTCCTTTTTTAGTAACAAAATGAATCAGAAGTAGGACCAAACTGAGAGTTAGCAGCATAAACAAAGATGAATTTGTGAATGAGAAATACAAGTTCCCTATCTTCATAGGAATCAATGGGAGAATGGAAAATTGCTCAAGTGGGTTGTTGGGCGTAATCGTAAGAAACACTTTTCATTTCATCCCTGTAGTTCCGCTTCTTGCTCTAAAAATTAGGAAAGACTTGTCGGAAATCGCCAGTTGGCTTGGTCCGACCAAGAAAGGCATGGGACTCTTTGGCCAGATGGAGTTGGTTGTACCGAAAGGGGCAACGGGGTTGGTTGTACTTGAGGTACTTCGTAGTAAATTAATTAGTTTTGCTTAGCGGTCACCTAATTCTGATATGGCCATGGGTTGTTGGTGTTATAGGCCAACGTAGTGTGTTATGTACATTGCATGAGATTGGAATTGTGATTTGTTGATAATGGTTTCATATTAATGTTTTTATTATATTGTTATCAAAATGTTTGCGATTATCTCACTTAGAACAATTGGTCTAACCCTCATTGTTTTTCCAAATCTGTATTCCAGGACAAATGACTCGTAAGGCAAAAGGAAAAGATAAGCTGTGATGTTTTGTGAAGAAATGTGTTGTACATGGGAAGCTATTATGAGTTACTACTTCTAGTTGAACAAAGTTATATGTCAATGGTTTTTGTTTGATGTAGTATTATGTATGTATGTATGTGCTTATGTTTCAAAAGAAAAAAGTTGGTACTATAATATTTAGTTAGTGTAATTCTAGACATCGGGACCCTATATGTAATATGTGGGTGTTTCTAATGTAGATGTTTGCATGTACTGTATGTTACATGTTATGTTTTAAGGTGGGTTGTTACAAAATCATTTCCTAAATGTATAGTTTTCCAAAGTTATAGGAGCTCTACATTGCTCATTATTAATACAAACATAAAACCCAAGTAAATCATCTTCCAAAATCCACTTTCAAGAAGTAAATCCCCAAAATAGTGTGAAATCCACATATAACCAAGATGACTTCATTTCAAGTATTTTAACCATAAATACATAAGTTTTAACAGATTTTATATCACACTTTATAAAGATCTTTAACATATCTCAAAATGGTAAAAACCCTAAAATCTCCAAGAATATCCAAGTTAGGTCAAAATGCTTCAAATCAAGAAATTGTAGCAAAGAGGGAGATCAAGAGTTTAAAATATAAGTTTTGACATGTATAAAGTTTAGAAAAGTTAGGTTGAACTTACAAATTATGTTTTATTAGAAAAACCTAGAAAACCCTAAAATTGAGCTTGAGGTTGAAGATGGAGATGGTGAGTCTTGATTAGCTAGCTTCTTAACTTCAACTAGAGGGAGTAATGACACTTTAAGTCTTGAGGATTTGTGCAATCAATGCCCCAAAATCACTATAAATGAGTTTGGTTAGGTCTTGAGAGAGTTTGGAGAGAAAAAGAGAAGTGAGAAGTGGCTGAATTTTCGTATTTGACAGCAGCTTGTACCAAGTGTGCTACATTGCCAAGAGACTATGCCATGGCAATGTCGCCTGACATAGTCGCTGGCTCTACCCCAGCTTCTGCCACTGTGGTGCTACTTTGCCAGGTGTGACTATGACATGTCATAGTCGTCGAGCATTGTAGTCGAGTTCGTACCAAGCCCCGAAACTCGAATTTTTCGACACCAAGGCTCCCGATACTAATAGGGCCAACCTAAAATGATTATTTAACATGAAACCCACTATTTATAATATGCAACAAAGTACGAGTTGACTTTCACTTACCGAAAATTCTGGGTGTTTTAATCCTCACCAACTTGGAAGCGATTTAGTCCTCGAAATCTAAGCTACACGAATAACTGTGGGTATCTCTGTGTGTGTCCCACAATCAGTGTTTGTCAAGATGAAAAATCAAATCACAAACAATTTCCATTTTCATTTCACTATATGAATTCGATTACAAATCAAACTTTCTCTCTCTAACACTGAAAACTCTCACGATACTATGATAGAACTTATCTTACGACACTAAATCATATCCCTGTTTATACAACACACACAAACACGCATGACACTGTTCATGCACAACACTAAAACACGCAAACAACTAGAAAACATAAAATACAACAGTTTGACTTTGACTTTATTACACAAAGACTTTGACTTTGATGCTTGAGAGTTGACTTTGAAGCTTTGACTTGGCTTGACTTTAACCTTCTGTCTTCTATGATCTTGTATCCAACATATTTATGCTCTAACAATCTCCCCCTTTGGATTCAAGATCATCACAAAAAGATTTTGCAGAATAATCTTCTCCTTTAAGCTCAGTAAAAGTAACCTCCTTCTTTGATCAACTTTAGCAATCTTCAAAACTCTCTCCAAAATCTTTATTTAACTAAAATATCAATCTCTCCAAAGATGGTAGATATTCTCTTTAAAAATCTCTCCAATGTTATTTCAAACCTCTTTCAGTCTTCAGAAAGAAATTATCTTCAGAGTTTGCTCAGACATCTTTAGCAATTAATCTTAAAAGAAAATTTCTGTAAATTCAGCACATCTTTAGAAAGCTTTGAACTTTTCTCTTTTGAATTTTCAATATTTGCCATTCTCTGAACATTTCTTTATCAAATCTCTTATTTCTTGTATCTTCTTTCCACAACTAAAATTATCTTCACTTTTATAACCAACATTTCTTGATTTCTTCTCCCCCTTTATGATGATTAGAGCATAATGATCATCAAAACTTTCAACAAGAAATGGCTTTGAAATAATCTTAACTGACCAATGATCTTTGGAACATAAGAACCTTTGATTCTACATTGATCTAAAATAAGGAATTTATCTAGATCTTTTCAAATCCAGACAAATTAAAGTGTAACACCTAGATCAACAAATGAATCAGTTAATATGTCTGTCAGTAACACTAAGTCACTGTGTGTAACGAACACACATTGGAAAGAAGCTTTTTGATGAGAACTCCCCCAGGGCTTCCATCCAATCATCGAAACACCACAAAGAAAATTTCTATGAATGTTATGACAAGAAAACAAATTCCTTGTGTGCTCGTGCAAGTGTAGCAAGAATTAAGCACATGATGATTGCTTTTATAAGGCTCAACATTGTGTAAACCACTGAGACAACAGTAATTATAACACAGACTGAATGTGCATGATCGAAGTGCGAAGGTGGAGCAGACTTCCTTCTTTTTCAATATCCAGATTTTCCTAATGAAAATTAGATAGATTATGTGCCGCGTCTCTAGAAAAATATGAAACATTTTCTTGTTAGGAAGAAAATGAGTAGCTGGTGGGGTTTTTATCAAGATTTGGCATGGGCTAGGTGGCTATTTCAATAATGTTCACGAAGAATTGTGAAACACTAGTAATATGGCTGCCCGACTCAGAAAAAGTTGGCGCAGAGTTTGATATTCTTTTACTCTGATCTCTCACCCTTTTTCTTTTAAACATTGAGCTCGCTTCTAACCAAACTCTCTTTTCATTTTACCTCATTGCTCAACCTACACTCAGTATTTGACTCCTCACACATTCGATCACTCAAGGATTAACTTCTTGGGTAGGAAACACTGGTTAACGTGAATCCATAGAAGTTTCATTTAATCCCTCACAATGAACCCATGTAATCCTAAAAAGCATAATGTTGCTCAAAATGATTTAACTATATCAGTTAAAGCACAATTTGTTATACAAGTCAGATGTATGCATGCTCACAATGATAATCATGAATATTTGAGCATTATAAATATTGAAGATATTTCAAACAAGTATATTGAAAGAATGAAATGAATGCAAGAAACTTGTTTAAAAATCTGACATTGTATGAAATGATCAAATAGAATGATTTATCTATTAAGGCTTAGGTTAGCAAAAATTGAATGTTGTCTATACGAACCAATATATAGACATTCTTGAAAGAACATTTTTAAATGAAATCAACGCTCAATATTCTTTGAATTTCAAACGGGGTGTCTTACCATCGAAAATTTGTTTCAATTTAGAGACATGGTAAGAACAATTTCAACAAAAAGTTAAACCGTTGTGTGTGAATACTTGAAAGTATATGGAAAAGATAATACACAAGTATTAATCTTTGAAAACACACGGTTTATAAACATTTTCGTGCATCTAATAATGAAAACATTTAAAATCACACTTCCAAATCTTGAAATCTATTTAAGAATCAGGAAGTGGTTTGAACGTTTAAGAACATGTTTTCTATGATTGAAAGTCGTCCTTCTTTCAACCATATATGAGATTAAGAATAGAAATAAACCTTTTCACTCTGTCTTAAGTCTCATGAAGTAAGAAACTCCGTCAAAGTACAAAATTTATTCACAATCATTTATTGAAAAATAAAATGACATAAAGCAGTAAAACATTGAATGTACGAGTTCTGATATGAAGTAATCAGAAGTCATATTCAATACTCCTTGTCTTTACTCTTACTCCCCCTGTATTTATGGATCAGAAAAATTTATCAATGATAAGCATAAACCAAAAAATATAAACTCCCCCTCAATTGAATGTAGATCATCTTGTCATCGTTTCTCACTCCCCCTGAAATCATGAACATACCTTAAAGTGCAGATATCTTTCAGATTGAAAATAAAGAAATGAAGAAAAATAACAATAAGAAAAAACTTTAATAGGTAATCACTAATTATGTCTTAAGAATTAACATTCCAAGTTTAAAGATAAGAAAATTAAATCTCTTTTCATCTAAAGGCTTGGTAAATATATCTGCAAGTTGATAATCAGTGTTTACAAAATAAAGTTCTATTGTACCTTTTTCAATATTGTCTTTTATAAAATGATATCTTACATCGATGTGTTTAGTCTTTGTATGTTGCACAGGATTAACTGATATGGCTATGGCGCTCTTCGAGTCACAATAAATCGGTATTTGTTGAACTGGAAACCATGGTCTCAAAGCTGTGTTCTCATCTATAAAACTTGAGAGCAGCAACTGGCAGCAGCTACATACTCTGCTTCAACAGTCGAAGTGGAAACACAAAGTTGTTTCTTTGACGCCCAGCTTACGAGCTTGTCTCCAAGAAATTGAATATGACCCGATGTGCTCTTCTTGTCTAACATACATCCAGCATGATCTGCATCTGAGTAAGCCATCAGTTCAAAACCAATATCTTTAGGATACCACAGACCAAGATCTGCAGTCCCCTTTAGATATCTAAAGATTCGTTTGACAACGGACAAATGGGATTCTTTAGGGTTAGCCGATATCTTGCGCATAAACATGTAGAAAACATAATATCTGTTCTACTTGAAGTAAGATACATTAAAGAACCAATCATGCCTCTATAGGTTCTAACATCAACAGGTTTTCCCGAAGGATCCATGCTGATCTTAGTTCCCGGTGCCATCGGGGTACCAATTGGTTTACAAGTTTCCATTTTGAATTTCCAAAGAATATCAAAAATGTACTTAGCTTGATTTATAACAATCCCCGTTGAAAATTGCTTTACTTGTAATCCGAGAAAGAAATTCATCTCTCCTATCATACTCATTTGAAATCTTGACACCATTAGATTAGAAAAGTAGTATTATATCGTCTACATATATTTGAATAAGAATGATATCGGCCTTTTCTTTCTTAATGAATAAAGTAGTATCAATTTTACCTTTAGTAAAGCCCAACTTGACCAAGAATTTTGATAAAACATCGTACCAGGTTCGAGGCGCTTGTTTTAACCCATAAAGTTCTTTATCCAAGATATATACGTCATCTGGTTTATCTGGATTCACAAAGCCTTCTGGTTGTGAAACGTAGACTTCCTCCTTAAGTATGCCATTCAGAAAGGCAGTTTTCACGTCTATTTGATAGAAAGTGAAGTTTTTATGAGCAGCGTACGCCAGGAACATGCAGATTGCTTCTATACATGCCACTGGAGCGTAAGTCTCGTCATAATCGATGCCTTCCTCTTGCCGGTAGCCTTTGGCAACAAGTCTTGCTTTGTTTCGAATGACGATACCATCTTCATCCTTTTTATTTTTGAATACCCATTTGGTTCCGATGATATATTTTCTTTCTGGTTTTGGAACAAGTCTCCAGACCTTTAAGGCTTCAAACTGATTTAGCTCCTCTTGCATCGTAGGAACCCAATCTGAGTCTGCGAAAGCCTCTGATACTCGAGTTGGATCTATCTTACTCAGAAAGGAATCATGCATACACATATTCATTGTTGCAGACCTAGTTTGCACCGGTAAATTTGGATCTCCAATAATTTGAGTTATCGGGTGCTATTTGGTCCATTTATACTCATGAGGGAGTGGAGTCGAGGTAGATTGATCATAAAACTCATCTAAGTATCCACTATCAGCTTCTTGTTGTTCAACAGTTGTTGGGGGTGCAGTTGAAGTACCTTGTTCAGAAGTGTCAGTTGGAACAGGTTGTGCAGTCTGTTGATTATCATTCTCAGTACATCCAACTGAATTAGAAACTTCTGGTTCAACATGATCAGGTACAACTTCAACTATAGGAGTATGTGTTTGAGTCTGAGTTTCATTCTGAACCGAGGGGACAAGTTCAGTAGACACGTCCGAAGTGGTTGGATGATTAGTCGTTGAATCTTCAGACCTGTCAACCACAACAGATTTAGGAAGTCTAAATCCTAGAAACTCATCATAGAAAAATTCAAACAACAAATCTAATTCAGATAAATGAGATGTAGAAGTTGAAGCTTTATCCGAATGATTTTCTTTAACCGCTGGTTCTAGACTAAATTGTCCAGAAGCTAAGACTCTAGTTAGAACGGGTTCTGAACTACTTTGTTCAAAATCCAACTCCTCATCAAATGTGACGTTGACGCTTTCGATAACAGTATTTGAGCTCTTCATATATATCCTATATGCAACAGATGTCTGAGAATATCCAATGAAGATTCCCTCTTCAACCTTCGGTCCGAACTTATTCAAGTTATCTCTGTCATTAAGCACAAAACACCTACAGCCAAAGACATGAAAATATTTGATATTAGGTGTACGATTATTAATCAATGCATAAGGAGTTTTACCAAACCGTCTGTGAATAATTGATCGATTCTGCGTATAACATGCAGTAGAGACAGCTTCTGCCAGCAGTAGAGACGGCCTCGACTAGCGTTCGATTGCGACTTTCTACTACTCCATTCTGTTCAGGCTTCCTAGCAGCAGAAAATTGATGCGTTATCCCGATAGATTCGAGATAATCTTCAACAATCTTGTTTTTAAACTCTGTGCCGTTATCCGTCCATAGAAGCTTAACCGTCTTCTGCAAGTTCACTTGGGTAGTCTTCAGAAAGTTGATGAGTACTTCGGACGTCTCATCTTTCGTCCTTAGAAACTTTACCCATGTGTAACGCGAATAATCATCCACAATTACCAACACATATTTCTTTCCTGCTATGCTTTGAGTACGCATAGGACCACAAAGATCCATATGCAAAAGTTCAAGCGGAGAACTTGTACTCGGTTCAGGTTTTGGCTTGTGAGTTGCCCTCTTCATTATACCCTTTTCACATGTTGCACATAGATGTTCTTTTTCATATCTCAGCTCAGGAATACCTTTCACCAATCTGCCTTTAACCAATTTGTTTATGTAACGAAAATTCAGATGTGACAACCTTCGGTGCCCAAGCCAACTTTGCTGCATCGAGGCTTTTATCAGTAAACAAATCTGATTGTCAGTCTGGACCTTTGACAAGTTTATCGTGTAGAGATTGGACTTTCGAGTGTCGACTAAGAGTTATTTGCCATCTTCAGTACGCACCGATCAACTCTTAGCCTTGAAATTTACCTCTAATCCTTTGTCGCAGAACTGGCCAATACTAAACAGATTATGCCCTAATCCTTCTACGTAACTCACCTACGTTATCGTTACATTCTCTTGTATCACGTCACCATATCCAATAATCGGTGAAAATTGGTCATTGCCGAAACGAACATTCCCACTGAATTTCTATGTATAATTAGACAATAAATCCTTTTACCCAGTCATATGCTTGGAACACCCGCTATCCAAGTACCACATATGATGGGTCTGCATAAGAGAAATCAGGGAAGAATAACTTTAGATACCCATTTAAAAGTGGGTCCTAACGATTTAGCACAAGATTTTGGTATCCATTTATATATGGATCCTCAGAACTTTTGAAAAACATTTGAAGTGAATGAATTATACGAACAAACATGATAATCTCCAAACCAATCATTAGAATATCGGTGAGAGACAAAACCATTCCATCTATAATGAGATGACATAGTAGTAGATTGAGATAATCAGAGTAATTGCTTTATTGAATACCGCTTGTAAGGAATTACAAGGTTTTGTTTATTGGAAGTAACACTACCAACTACATCAAAATAACTACTATTAGATCTATTACAATCTATATCAGGAGATGATTCAGAACTCTCAACGATATTTCTTTTGGTCGCCATTCCTTTCGATCTTCTGATCTTTTACTTTTCACTGAAACATAAGATTTAGATGTGTTATGAAAGTCAGATTTCTGAGATTGTCTATTCTTTTGATTACCAGTGTTAGGTTGTTTCTGTGAGTGTCGTTTCTTTTGCTTATTACCTTTAGCATAATAATCAGCATTCACAGAAACTGTGTCACCAACCTTAGTTGATGATTCACCAACTTCATTTACACTTGGTAAAGCATGACCATTAATGACAAATGTAGAATGATCTGGAAGTTTAGCATTGAAATCAAACATATCAATCTCATCTATACACCCTTCATCAGAATTTAAAAAATCATTCACAGACTCAAATAAATCATCAAAATCAACTTTAGAGGTGTGAGGTATTTTAGAAGATGTAGAACATTCATTTGATTTATTTTTTAAAACAATATTCTTTAATACTATTGAAAATACATCTTGTTCTATGTCTACCAAGATTCTTTCATCAGATAAAACATTTTCAAGCTCAATTATTTTTCTTTCTAGAATAAGTGGAGGAACATAAATTTTAGATTTAATTGGTTTTACCTCCATCTCAGAAGTAGAATAGCTAACAAAATAATCGTTTGAAAGAACCTTTGGTTTTTCAGAATTGTAACTATCATTCAGCTTTTGATAGCAAAATGGTAGTTGCATTTTCCTTAAATTCTTCCTTTTCTCATCTTCTTTAGCCTCAACCCCATCCAATGATTTGGTAACAAATTTGGGTTTTAAATGATGATATTTACCAGCAGCATAAAGAAAATCAAAATTATACAGTGCTGGTTGTTTTCTAATAGCTTTCTTAAGATAATGCGGGTTCTCGTAATCAAGTCCCCACTTCTCTTTTACATCAGCTTCTTCATTCGGGGTGTTTAGAAAAATAGTTTGATCTGTTTGACCTCGTGTATAAAGTTTGGCTTCCAAACCATTTACCTTCTTTTCTAAATTCTTGTTTTCAACCTACAATTGAAAAACTTTTAGAACACTTTCATGCTTATCAGAAACAGACTTAGAAATTTTAGATTCAAAATCAGAAATCTTACTTTCAAAACAATCTTTTTCATTTTTGAAATCAGAAACAGATTTGTGAAGAGAATCAATCAAATCTTTGTTCCCAACAACTTGCTTGTTAAGTTCAAAGATATTTTGATTTTTCTTTTCAACTATGCTCTTTTCCTTTTTCAGTTTGTTTTGAAGATCTTGAAGTTCGACCAACATAGCTTCCATTTTAACCATAAAATCAGATTTAGAAAGATTAAGTACCTCATCAGCTGATTCTTCATCACTATCATCATACTTCACTGTGTTTCCCATCAAACACATGTGAGCTTATTCTTCTCCTTCCTTCTCATCCGAATGATCTAGCCAAAATTCGTCTTCGGCCATCAAAGCCTGAACTGCTTCTTGTTGTTGCTTAGCCAGAAGCATTTTATTCTTGTAATACTCAGAGTTTCTGACTTTGCGCTTCCGACATTCTTTAGCATAATGACCAACCTTACCACAAATGTAGCATTTAATTAGGTCATCCGTATTCTTTAGAGCATCAGCATAGTCATTCAGAAACTTCTTCTTTTCTTCCGGCTTTCTGTCTACATACCGGTTCTCCTCATGTCTTTTTCCTACCACTCTTTCCCGATGTTCATGATTCTTTGAGCCTGACGAAGAGTACCTCTGAGTGTTTGAACTCGGTTTCTTGTAGAATTTCTTCCGGAATGCTCGGGTCAATAAAATCATAGCTTGCTTGAGGTTTTCACCATCGTCACTATCCGAATCAGAACTAGGAATCACAATCTTTGTCTTCTTTTTCTTCTCTTTCTTCTTTTCTCCAGCTACCAAGGCCATGGGGTCAGATACTTTCTCAGCTTTCTTCTTCTCAGCTCTTTTCTTTTCAACCTCCTCCTCATTCTGACGTAGTGTCTCATAAACTTCATGAAGAGGTATATCACTTAAATCTTTCATCTGTTTCATCCTGCGGGTATGTTTCTTCCATTCAGGTTGCAGGATGCTAAGAAACTTCACATTGTTTTCAATCTGCTTTTTCTTGACCTTATTCTTTGAAAGTTCATTGAGAAGCAAGACAAATCTTTCATAAGTGTCCTCCAGACTTTCATTCTCTTTCGCTTTAAACTCCTCGTAGCTATTTATGCAGTTAGCTACTTTCATTTGATTTCCCACCTTTGAGCCCATCATCATCTTCTATAACGGATCCCACATTTTATTTGTATTTGCTTTATAGCTGTCTATCTTGATGTATATCTCATTAGGGATACTCTGGAGTAGAAGAGATCTTGCTTGTTTGTCGGCTTTGAAACAGCTTTTCTGCTCCTCAGAATATTGAGCAAAGTCCTCTGGAACAGTTTTCATCTTTCTCACTTTGTCCTCGTCTCCATCCTTACTGTCTGAGGATTCATCATCAGGTATTTGGACAGTAGGAGGTATCATGGGACCTTCAGTAATTGATAGCAGAATGTTTTCCCTATTTGCGTGATGGTCAACAAAGTCGAGAAAACGATCCTTCCATTGTTCGTATTGACCTTTGAATAAAACAAGAGGCTTTACGTTCGTACCAATAGAAAGAGCGTCTTTTGAAGTCATCTTGATATTCACTGTTTACTGGTCGTCAGAATTCAGAAAACACACTAGATCTACACAAATCAAACTCAATTAAACTTTAGAGAAATCAGAAAAATTACTAAGTATGAAACACGCACATCAAAGAATTAAACAAAAACGCGCAAGAGCCTTCGTGCGAATTTTAGAAACGCGCACAAGGAAGGTTGCGTGAAGTCACTTCTCGCACACAATGTTGTGTGAGTTTGTGCTTCGTGCACAATACCACTTGCGAGAACCAAGGTTCACGCACGTGTACTCTGCGAGCTTCTACTTCTCGCACACCACAATGTGTGAGTTCTAGACATAGAATATTTTCGAAAAATAACTTCTCGCTAAATGTAAACACGCAAGATTCAATTCTTGAGAGTTTTGAACTTAGAATATTTTCACAAAATCACTTCGCGCAAAATCCAACCCACGCATAGCACAACTTCGCGCAAAAACCTCTTCGCGCACAACAAGCAACTTGAACAGTAACAACTCGCACCTAGGGTCGTGCGAGTTTCAACTTCTCGCACGTCTCTGTTTGCGAGTTTTACACTTCAAATCCAAAAACTGTCTTCTGCGAATTCTTGATACTTGTGAGTTTTTCCTCTAGCGAGTTCTTGACTTAGTGAGTTCTTGACTTAGCGAGTTCTTTCTTCTGCGAGATCTTCATTAGCGCGAATTTCAGATCTAGCGAGTTCTTCTCTTTGCAGTTCCAAAATTCGATTTTCCAACTTGAATCGATTCAAATCATCTTCAATTGATCTGAGATTTTGTAGAAATGCTTAGAATACCTTTTCGATCACAATATTACCAATCAATTACAGATTACAACACCAAAATCTATAATTCGAACTATACAACAGTTCGAAAAAAATTTCAAACACAAAACCTTAGAAAATTCTAAAAATCAATCTAATACAATGTGAATTAGACTAAATGATCCTTACACAATCTGTTCTATGTATCAAATCGAACCTATTACAATCAATTTTACGATCTAAACAACACAAATTCAACAAAATCAAACACTCAGTCCATTTCAGCGAGTTCGTCCAATATACGGTCCAAAACTTCAAATTAGATCCAATCTTTCTGAATTCTGTGTGCTCTGATACCAATTGTGTGTCCCACAATCAGTGTTTATCAAGATGACAAATCAAATCACAAACAATTTCCATTTTCATTTCACTATATGAATTCGATTACAAATCAAACTTTCTCTCTCTAACACTGAAAACTCTCACAATACTATGATAGAACTTCTCTTACAACCCTAAATCATATCCCTATTTATACAACACACACAAACACGCATGACACTGTTCATGCACAACACTAAAACGCGCAAACAACTAGAAAATAGAAAATACAACAGTTTGACTTTGACTTTATTACACAAAGACTTTGACTTTGATGCTTGAGAGTTGACTTTGAAGCTTTCACTTGGCTTGACTTTAACCTTCTGTCTTCTATGATCTTGTATCCAACATATTTCTGCTCTAACACTCTGCTTCATGTCCTCCTCGGCTTCCCACGTCACATTGGCCCCACGATTATGTTTTCGTTGTACCTTGACCATAGTGACCTACTTGTGGCGATGTTTCTTGGATTTGTTCTCTAGGATAGGTTCCTCCACACAACGGTTACCCTCATCCACTTTTATCTCAGAAAGGGGAATGATGCTCTCCTCTTCCACCAAACACTTCCGAAGATAACAAATGTGGAACGTATTATGGATCTCACTCATTTCTGGTGGTAACTCCAATTGGTACGCTTGAAGTCCCACGCGTTTGAGCACCGTGAATGGTCCAAGGAAATGGGGAGTCAACTTCCCGCACTTCCCAAACCGGATTATCCCTTTCCAAGGGGACACTTTAAACATTACACGGTCTCCCACTTGGAACTCCATCGGTCGCCTCTTTTTGTTGGCATAACTCTTTTGCCTATCTTGCGCCGCTTTTAACCATTCCCGAATACCCTTTACCTTGTCGGTCGTTTCTTGTACTATTTCGGGACCAACGAATTGCTTCTTGCCCGCTTCAAGCCAACACACGGGAGTTCTGCACTTCCGTTCGTATAGGGCTTCAAACGGTGCCATGCCAATACTCGAGTGGTAGCTATTATTGTACGCGAACTCCACCAAAGGTAGGTGAGAATACCAACTACCCCCGATGTCATTTACGCAAGATCTGACCATATCTTCTAGCGTCTGAATTGTTCTCTCGCTTTGACCGTCGGTTTGAGAATGGTAGGTCGTACTCAACTTCATTCTTGTACCAAGCTCTTTCTGTATGCCATCCCAAAAGTTTGAAGTGAACAGACTATCGCAGTCCGATACAATAAACAAGGGCACTCCATGCCTTGAAACCACTTAGTCGATATAAAGATTTGCCAAATTGTCCATCGATAGGGTCTCACACTTAGCCAAGAAGTGAGCGCTCTTGGTCAACCGATAAACTATCACCCAAATGGTATCATGACCTCTCAAGGTTTTCGACAATTTGGTCACGAAGTCTATGGGGATGTGTCATGTGACACCCTCAAATCTGGAAATAGCAACTAATTTTAAATCTTCTAAAAATACCAATAAATGATTCATCTACAAAAACAATTTAAGATTTAACCTCAATACACACATTCATTTTATACAGACAGTCTATAATAAGGACGGGTGCTACTAAAACCCAATATTAGTAACTATTTCCAAACTGCGGAAGACCTCACCAAATACTTACACTTGTGACAAAACTAAGCACAACTCTTCGTAGTACTGCTAGAACCAAACCCCCATCTGGAACCTGATGCACATGTCGACAAATAAAAAGGTGAGGCTTAACGCCTAATGAGCTCAAGAGTTTTCAACATAAATAAATTAATCGTTTAAAAAGAAAGAATGCGGTTAAAATCATAATCTTTCAATTTGATTTGTCTTACATATGAAAACGACTCATTTTCCAATAATATGCATTTTAGACAAAGAACACCAATTTATGTTTTCCATTCCAAACTACTTCAAGGATGAAGATACCAATATAAACCGCCCATTCATAAATTAGATTTAACCCCAAAACTCACTCAAAACGTGAATAGAAATTGAACCCTCTATTTATGAAAATACGGTTAAAACTTTATATCCCGAAACACCCAAAACACGGGTGGGGCATAATACTCAACCCATAAATCAAAGATAAGACCCAATTATACAAAACACCACCGAAAACTTGGATAATAAAACTCAATACCCAAAAACAACACCTTTCGGTGACGGGGGATACCCGGATTCCATCGAAAGTGACGAGCACATAAAGTTAAGCCACTTATCAATGTTCTCGAACTGCACCTCAGATCATTGACTTTAGTGCACACTACTCGAGTGTCACCTCAAGTCCCCAACACCTTTAGTGCACACCTCTTAGCGGGCGTCACCTCAAGGATACGGTACCTTTAGTGCACACCACGTAGCGGGCGTCACCTCAAGGATACCCGATATTAGTGCCCATTCGCTCTCTAGTAGAGTTCCAACCTCAAGGTTCTCACTCGACCTTTAGTGTCTACTCACTAGCATTCAAGGTAGTAGTCTCAACTCCTTACTTGATAATTCGTGATGACTAACAGTCGTGCGCAAGAATTAGACATACAAACACAAGACCCATGGTCCCGAACTACAACCCATAAAGGTTCCTCTTCGCCAAACAACCGAGACGACACCAATGCCAACACATCATTATATCCCAAAATGAGAATCCCAAGAGTCCTCACCATTAAACACGACAGACTTACATGCCTATGGATCCAATGCATTACACTCTAACATATATGACTCCTAAAGGATGACACCCGCACTCTAAACAAGTATTCTCCAAAATAAAGTACAGCAAATGCAACTCACACCCTAGACTCCACTTTAAGTTATTAAAACCGGACAAATGTCCTCAAGACTCAATTTAGTCAAAACCGAGCCATAGTCCCATCAGTTTACGTAAACACCCAATGAAAGCCAGTAGAGATATCGAAATACGTTTGACCAACAATTATACAAACACCACGACCAAAAAGGTAATTAACCCAAAGCTTCTCATTGGTTGAAACAAAATGTTTTCCAAATGAACTCTTTCTCTTCATGTTGCAAAAATTACTCATAATTCAATGATATGCACTTTCCAACGGTTTATAAAATCGTATGCACCAAATAGACACTTATATAAAATGACCTCCATTGATATATTATATCGTCAAGAAATATATCAAAATGATTTATTTACCAAAATACCCAAAAATCACAAAGGTGTGTGTTACATAAGTTTATAAAGTTAAGTATATCCAACTAACCAAAGTTTATCAGCAGTTAACAATTTAATATAAAACACAATCACTTTAAAGTAAACATTTTGGCATGTACACCGTTTTCACAAATCAACTTGAACTCACCTTGCTAGGTTAAGTTAAACCTAGGTTTCAATCTCCAACCATTAGCCTCCAAAAGCATAGATCCCACCCAAAGCTCTCAGAAGACATCCCTTCCAACTCTTCAACTCAAGCTTCCAAAACCTAGATCCACACATTTTCGACCATAAATAATCACATTCAATGCTTAAAATTGTTCCCCAAGTATTTACATGGACATTTCATCTTATACCCCAAAAACCCTAATTTCCCATACTTGAAAAAGGAGAAGATTACCTCAAC
This sequence comes from Arctium minus, assembly GCA_954870635.1. Taxonomy (NCBI): domain Eukaryota; kingdom Viridiplantae; phylum Streptophyta; class Magnoliopsida; order Asterales; family Asteraceae; genus Arctium; species Arctium minus. The sequence continues at coordinate 154,439,471 of OX941081.1, forward strand.
TACTAGCTTGAATCCACAAATCAAAACACATGTAGGTCACCAAAACGAACCATAAGCTCCCAATCTTCAAATGATGAAAAGGTTAGATGAAACCCCCAAGAGCTTGATGAGGAAGATGAAGATGGAGATGGTGAATAAATGCTCCACTCGAACCCCTTTGATGAAGTACCCAACAATTAGCAATAAATGGGGTAGAGGAGGGTAAATGGAACCCTAGGTTCGGTTTCTATGAAAGGGAGAAGTTGAGAGAGAATAACAAAATAGAGATTGAGTTTTGAATGAGAAATGAAGCCAAAAATCAGATTTTAACTCGCTAGAACCCGCTCGCGACAGTGCCTAGCGATAGTAACATTGTCACTATCGTGTGCCACAATCGCGCGGATTGTACCGCGGGTAGAATCCTCCCCGCGATAGTGCCCTGGCGATAGTGACACTGCCACCATCGCGTGGCACAATCGCGCCATCGGTACTGAAGCCCAAAATGTCCAAAAACTCGCGATTCTCGCATGGGTCGATTTAAGGCTCGAAAGCACAACATTTTTCACCCAAAAAGATAGACGGGAGGAGGAGGGATTACCAACGAAGGGAGGAAACTTACTTTGCGAAAATCCGGGTGTTACATGTTCCCACTTCCATTCGGGGATCTCTAGGGATTGAAGACTTCCATAAGGTCGTTGGTGCTTGGATTTCACTTGTAGGCAAGTCACGCATCGCTCCACATAGCGTGCCACATCTAACTTCATAACCAGCCACCAATAATGTAGTTTCAAGTCCCTATACAACTTTGTACTCCCCAGATGGATGGAATACTTGGAATTATGGGCGTCTTCAAGAAGTTCTCGGTTGCCCCCGACCTTAGGCACCCAAACACGCCCATTGAACAATTTCACTCCACGACTATTTTCCGTCAAGAGCAGTTGTTGTTTTGTCATTACTTCATGATTGAGGTTCTCCTCTAATAAAGCCTCCGCTTAAGACATCTTAATTTTCTCAATAACGCTTGACACCAACTCGATTATCGAAAGGGTGGTCCGGATGCTTCCGCTATAGTCTTTTAGACTCAAAGTGTCGGCTACCACGTTCGCCTTACCGGGGTGGTAAAGCAACTCGCAATCATAATCTTTCAGTAACTCGAGCCACTATCTTTGCCTCATGTTCAACTCCTTTTGATCAAAGACGTATTTCAAACTTTTGTGATCCGTGTAGAGTGTACATTTTGTGCCATAGAGGTAATGTCGCCATAGCTTCCACGCGAACACTACCGCTGCTAACTCCAAGTCATGGTTCCTCGATGCGTATGCGATCACCTTTCCTTTTTGCATCAACACACAACCTAATCCCATCTTTGAAGCGTCGCTATAAACCATGAAGTCTTCCCATCCTTCGGGTAGAGATAATATGGGAGTTTCATACAGCTTCTTTTGAAGGTCTGGAACGCCTTCTCTCACACCTCGGCCCAAACAAATTTCACGTTCTTTCAGGTTAGAGCGGTCAAAGAAGAGGCAATCTTGGATAAGTCTTCAATAAATCTCCGGTAATAGCCCGCTAAGACCAAGAAGCTTCGTATCTCGGACGGACTTTTGTGAGGTTCCTAATTCATCATTGCTTCAATTTTAGAGGGGTCCACTTTCACCCCATCTCGAGTGACAACGTGGCCCAATAATTGAACCTCCTCCAACCAAAAGTCACACTTGGAGAACTTGGCATACAATCTTTCCTTTCTCAATAGTTCTAGGACTTTTCGAAGGTGTTACTCATGCTTCGTCTCGCTCTTGGAATACACGAGTATATCATCGATGAACACAATGACCGACTTTTCGAGGAATGGTCGGCAGACTCTCCTCATCAAATCCATGAACACCGTCGTTGCGTTAGTTAGGCCAAACAGCATTACTAGAAATTCGTAATAGCCGTAACGGGTCCTAAAGTCCGTCTTCCTTCACCCTCACCTAATGATATCCCGATCGTAAATCGATCTTTGAGAAGCCACCCGCTCCTTGAAGTTCGTCGAACAAGTCATCGATTCTCGGAAGTGAATACTTGTTCTTCATCGTCGCCTTGTTCAACTCTCTATAGTCGATGCACATCTGCATCGTTCCATCCTTCTTTTTTACAAATAAGATCGGATCTCCCCCAGGTGACGAGCTCGGTCTCACGAAACCATTCTCAAGAAGGTCTTGAAGTTGAGCCATCATTTCTTGCATCTCAGATGGAGCTAACTGGTAAGGGGCTCGAGCAATCGGAGCCTCCCCCGGAACAATGTCAATCCGGAATTCTACTTAACGGTCGGGTGGCAAACCTGGCAAGTCATCCGGGAAAACATCGGGAAACTCACACAACACCTTTATGTCTTTGAGTTTCTTCTTCTCGAGTTTGGCATCTATCACGTATGCCAGAAAGGATGAACATCCCTTCGCTAAGAATTTTCGTACCTTAGCCATGGTGATAATCGATAAATCACCCTTCCTTCTTTCACCGTACACCACCACCATCTCACTACCCAAAATGGGTAGTCGGATTAGTTTCTTGGAACACACGATCTCGGCTTGATTCTCCGCTAGCCAATCCATCCCGACCACGACATCGAACCCGCCGATCAACATAGGCATCAAACTAATAGAAAACTTCTTTCCTTCAATCTCAAGAGTGCAGCCCATCAAGACATCACGAATCACTATTTGACCACCGTCCGTTGTTTCTACCACTAAGGCATCCTCTAAACTACTAGTGGACACGACAAGCTTGTGAAAAAATGCATCGGATATGAAAGAGAAAATGGCACCCAAGTCAAATAACACACGCGCAGGTACGGAGTTTAGGAGAAACGTACCCGATACCATGTCGGCGGATGCCTTGGTCTCTTCGGCCATCATTTGAAAAGCTCGACCCGGGACCCTAGGAGGGTTCTCCTTCTTCTCAGGGTCACTATTCGTCTTCCACTTCGAGCAATCCTTTCGTAAGTGTTCGGATATTTTGCACTCGAAGCAAACGAGTCATTTCACCAGACAATCCTTTGTAGCATGATCGGCCTTCCCACATTTGGCATAAGAGGTGGGGTTAGAGTTACAATTTCCGTGGTGCTTTCTTCGGCACCACCACGCCTCCCGGTGGTTATCAAAGCTTCTTACCCCATTGAACGATCTCGGCCTCTTGAGAGATCGGGGTTGCTTTGCCATCTTCTCTTCTTCCCCACGACCGCTCTATCTTCTTTAACATGAAACCCACTATTTATAATATGCAACGAAGTACGGGTTGACTTGCACTTATCGAAAATTCCGGGTGTTACAATTTGTGGCAAAAATGAATCCTTATCTGAGGTACATCAACGCTTTAACTGCTTACTTATTGATCTTCGAACTGTTGGTAGAGAATATTCCAATTCTAATACGTTGACAAAGCTTTTGGAATGTTTGCTTGAATCTTTGGAAAATTATTCAATGTGTCTCAAGATCTCTAAGGACTTTAAAGATATTTCTTTCAGTATTCTATTTGGCATATTGCTAATCATGAGCAATCCAAGCTTCTAAAGAAGAATCTCGTAAGAGATACTAAAAGCTCTCATTTAGCTGTAATTTCCTCAGACTCTATTCAATTAGAGAATACTTCTTCTTCTCTCACCATATCTAAACCTTCTCTTTATATATGTACTTCAGATGATATCATAGACTCTACCTTACAGAGTTTGCTGAGTCACTGGCCCTTCTAACTAACTCCTTTAGAAGGTTTTCCAGAAAGAGTAACTTTCGAGGAAACACAACTTACCCTCCCACTAACAAGCCTAAGTGGACTACTCATATTGATAAGGCCATTACCACATGTTATAACTGTGAACAAAGGACACTTTGCTAGTGAGTGCAGGTCAAAGAAAGCCATCAAACCTTCTCATCTGTCTAAAGATGACAAATATTGAAAGTTGAAAGAAAATTATCGAAAGGTCAAGAACACTCACAAAAAGGGCAAAGGTCTGGTCACTGAAGAACATGACTGGACAGATTCCTCCTCAGACTCATCTATATCTTATGAAGAAGATGTTGCTCATATGTGCTTAATGGGAAAAATCAAAGAAGTAAAAGAACATGACTGGACAGATTCCTCCTCAGACTCTCCTCCAGCTGAATCATCGAGCTCTCTTCAGGTACCAAATTTCGATGATCTCTCTCTATCTGACTCAAATAAACGTAAAACACTTTACTATTGATATTTTCAATGCCATCAATGGCAAAACTAAAGTTGAACAACTAAATCTCGATACATCTGAACAATTTGAAAAATGTTAAATAAAGATCAAAGACTTGACAAAAATTGAAAATGATCTTAGAGATCAAGTTATAGTAAATCAAACAGTCATGGATGAACATGAACATGTTATCGTTGAACTTAAAGCACAAAAAACCACTTTTGAAGGATGGTGTAAGGCTTCAGCGGAAGTTACTGAATGATTGGATGTCAGATAGCCTTACAAGTCAAAAGTTGTATGGGTTACAATACTAAAGAAGACAATCCAAACCATGACAGATCTAAGTTAAAGTTTGGAATATTTGTTTCTTCAAACACTGAAACCTCTTTTGTTCAGTGTTCCACTTCTTCTTCAATACCTTCTAGCTCTTCTCCTTCTAGAAAGACTCATAAGAGTCAAAAGGATAAACAAATATCTAAGATGTTCTCTAAACCTATTGTTTCAAAACCTTTAACCAACAAGAATATAAAGCTGAAGAAATCTTCTTCTAAATCTTCAGCTAAAGAACAAACCTCGGTCTCACGCAAAAAGGTCTATGGTATCTCTTCGAATCTATCTCTCTTCTTATATCTACTCTCTTCTATGCAAGAACCTTGTTCTTTCTACCTTGATCTTCATAGATTCTCAAGTTCTCTAAGATCAAAGTAAGATTGTTTAGATTAGGACCCTTCCTTACTTTATTCCGCAACAATTTGCAAATTCTCATCTATTGATTTTCCCTTAGGGTGCGTTTGGTTTGGGGAACTGGAATGGAATGGATTGGATTTCAAGGAGGGATTTGGATTTGGGGGGATTTGAAATCCCTTCATGTGTTCGGTTTGTAGGATTTGGAATGGATTTCAAATCCATTAATTTACAAGTCTTGTTTGGTTTGTAGGATTTGGATTTGGATTGAGTTTTTTTTTATTTGTTTGTTTTATAAAGAATTTATTTTTATTGGTAAACGTCGAATTTGGATCGATACAATTTGAAGTATGGATCACAATTTAGAATTCATCGGATTTGGATTTCAAATCCAGGCCCAATGCCAAGGATTTCCAAATCCATCACATGAGGGATTTTAAAATGGTCAACGGATTTAAAATCCGGTCAACAAAATCCTTTCATGCAAACTTAACGCATGATTGGAATGGATTTGAAATCCAAATCCATTCCAATCCCACAAACCAAACACGCCCTTATAATCAAATAAATAGAAGTTGAAAGTAAAATATTATGTTTGTATTCATCCCCCACACACAAATTGTTAGCCTTGCTGACCCTTTAGGACCAACATTGCCCTAGCCATAACTTAAAATCTTTAGATCCCAATTAATGCATGATGCACTTGCTTTTAAGTGCAAGCAAGGCGTTGAGTGCAAGAATTAAAGGGACCAAAACCTGGAAATCAAACCCTTTTTCAAAGACGAAGAAGTAGAATTTTAGATTGTTAGCAATTAGTAGGAATCCCAATGAAGCAATGTTTAATTCAAGGTCGGAAGGCAAGCATTTAATTTGGTCCTTGGTTACTTTTTGGAATGAATCGGTTGTTCTTTAACTAAAATCGAGATTATTTTCTGGTGAGTTACTATTATATTCATTTCTTTCAAGATTGTTATTACTTTTATAGGAATCATGTTTTGAACAACTTGAAGTTGATTGTGTTATATCATGTGATTATCCTGATCAAGAAACCCGAGATTTTGTTACTCCTGCATCTTGTCCTGAACATTTAAGAGAATTTTGATGCATTTAGTACTAGTTGAAAATTATTATCCATCGTTTCATCAATGGTAAGGTAACATCTTGGGGGGGTCAGTGGATGGTATCCCTGACTACCCAGGTTCGAACCCCGTGGTGAGCATCCTGTGACATCCATGATCATGGGTCTGTCACATAGTGGTACCCTTAATTGGGTTGGGTCGTGATCGACGGGGATTAGTCGGGTGGCACCCTTAAGTGGAAGCCCGGATACCCCGAGAACGTGTGCGTGTGTTAACTTGTCATTCAAAAAAAAAATTATCCATCGTTTCATCAGTGGGTCTCTCAATGGCTACTTAGAAAGCCGGAGCATAATTAACATTGGAGGGTATTTTTGAACAAACACAACTTCGAGGCATATTTAGGAAGATGACAACGTTAAGCATATTTTTTATATATAGGACAACCTTAAGCATATAAACTCAAGTTTTCCTTTAATAATGGGTTGGAAACAGTTATATGTAAAAAATTCAATAAATATATTTCCTTTTTTGCCCAAAAAAGTATCAAAAACTGAGTTTGGAATTTAGCCAAAAAATAATGTAGGTCATGATTTTTGTACTGAAATTGGGGTATATCTTTGTTGTTTCAAATTGTCTTTGAAGATAAGAATTTTAGGTAGGTGGGCAAGCAACCGTAATAATTTTCTATTTCGTATTGATATAAAAATGTAAGACATGATTTTTATTATGTATTGATTAATTAAAACGATAGACTTTTTCTAATTTAGTTTGGATTTGAGACATACTACAATACTAAGGTGTCGTTTGTTTTTTAAGTGGTCTAAAGTCTGAAGTCTTATTTTAGTTATGATTAATAAGAGGTCATGTGTAAAAATGTCTGAACGATTCAGACTTAAGAGCCATTAAGAGGTTTTTTAAAAAAAACAAACAACCCCTAAATATACATCACTCTATATATATATATAATTCATGTTTGTGGTTTTTTTTTTAAATTGTAAGTTGTGATTTTATTTTATGTTTAGTTTAATTATGTATTACTATTTTAATTATGATATTTATATTTTAATCACGTTAAGTGTATTTAAGTGGTTGAATCTTGTTTTAAATAAACTATCAAAATTGAATACAGTATTACAGTATACACTTATGAGTTATATATGAGGTCTCTAGTTCATTACCAACAACGTACGTATTACCCAAAAGATCACAAAAGACTCAGAGCCGTTTGGTTCATGGAATTGGAAGGAATTTGAAGGAATTGGAATGGCCAATTCCATTGACCAAATTCCAAGTCCATGTTCGGTTCATGGAATGAAAACGATGGAATACTTCCAATTCCATTGAATTCCACAATTCAAGGAATCCATCATTTTTTGGCTTAAGTGAAGGATTTTAATTCCTACCAACCAAAGGCGTGGTCAAATTTCATCAAATTTCATTCCAGTTCCTTCAAAATCAAATTTCTTCGATGGATTCCAGTTCCATCAAATTCCATTCTGCGAACCAAACGCCCTCTCAGTGTTTCACCCCGTTAGGTGTGTTGTTTCTTGTATTTTTGAAATACAATAATATCATTTAAATTCCGTAAGTTTTACTTGCAATTAAATGCCTACTTGTGTGCTAAAAACTCGTTATAATACACGTCAAAAATACTTATAAACTACAATAATATTATTATATACAAACATATATAAAACAATTAGCTCTTAGCTTATCTTATCTATATACTATATTCTAAATCATTTAAGAAAAAATCTTAAAAATATTTTTTTATGCATCAAGTACTATTTATTTATGCATATTACTTAAAATTTAAGATTACATATAAATGATCCATGAGTGCAACTTTTAAAACTGGATGCTTGAATTCATAACTAACTGATAAACATAATCAAATACGGGATAAACATCTAATTTTAAATATAAAGAATTTAAAATATAGTTAGGATAATCATTGAATTCTCACCGAATACTTAATTATTAGAGTTAATTACGGATTTGGTCCGTGTGGTTTGGTGGTTTTTACGGATTTGGTCCCTAAACTTCATTTATTACAGATACGGACTCAACGTATGTCATTTTGTAACAGAATGGTCCCTCTTGCAAACGACCGTCTATTAAGTTCCGTTAGAGACGCCCACGTGCTTTGCACGCGAGGGTATTTTTGTCTGACTAATTTTTCCCTAATTTCTCTCTCTTTTATACCAATTTGGTTAGAAAACCCTTATTTCACAAAAACCCCTCTATCGTTTCTTCTTCCTTTCTTCCATGGTTCATCGAACATGTTCTTGTGGTGCTTTTACGGTTGTGCGCACATCATGGACTAGCTCAAATCCAGGGAGAAGATTCTACAGTTGTTCAAGACGTGTAAGTTTCTATATTAAACTGGACTGATTTGATTAATTATCCCTAAGCTCAACTCCATTGATTTATACAGGGATCACATATTGTGGGTTTGTTGAATGGTTTGAACCACCGTTGTGTCGTCGAGCTACAACTGTTATATCTGGATTGTTGAGGTCAATGAACGCCATTGAAGAGCAAATTAGGGCAAAGGTCGTGGAAAATCACAAATTGAAGACTTTTTTGGTCATCATTTGGATTATGTTTTTGTTCATTTTTCTTCTCTTTTGAATTAAGCTGACGTAAGACCTTGTTGGTCAATAGTTGTATTTGGCCCAAATCTGGTGTACACTTTGTTGTTTATCAGTTAACCTTTTTGACGTAATCTCGTGTACACTTTGATCTTTAATGTAACTTCTTTTGACTTTAATATAATGTCATATCCCTGTTTTTTGCAAGTTCATTTGATTTATTGTTTGTCTCTTGTGGGTTTGACAACATTGTATCATCAAAGACAACTTTTACATAATGCCACATCCCTGTTTTTTGCAAGTTCAATTATTATCAAAAACAACACAGCCATATCACAACTTTTACATCAAACAAAATGACCGAAATTCAAACATCCATTATTAAACTTCAACCATAGATTAATACCAATAAGTCACAGCTACATTCATGGGCTATGCATATACATCAAACAACACATCCAAAATAACCAATTGAGCACAATTATTTTTAACAGAAAACACCAAAAGTCATGTAATTCCCATGGAAACGCCAAAAGTCATGTACTTCCACTTCATGTTTCCCTTTCCTCTTGTCCCTTACATGTCCTAGAGTTATGCCCTCTCTTTTTGCATTTTGCACAAGTCATAGTCTTGCCAGCCCTTAACAGTCGAGCCCTTTACAAGTGGTTCACTTACTTTTTCAACACTCCTCTTTCTCTTCTTCTTTGGTCTACCAATCTGTGTATGATGGACTGGAGGAGTCGATGTGAGGGGGCATTCACTCTTTGTCAATTCCTCCCTCCCATTCAAAGGGCAAACCTTGTACTCACACACAACTTTCCAACTAGCCATTATGTAACTAGCATGTACCCAATTTTTTGGAAGCCCAACTTGTTGTCCATTAAGATCCATATGCCATAAAGTGGCCACTGCATGCCTACATGGGATGCCAGGAAACTCCCACTTCCTGCATGAGCATACCGTAACAACACATTGATTTTTCCATGGACCATTGACCTGATACTTGTCCCCTCCATTCCATTTTACAACATATTGTGCAATATCCATCTTAACCTTGTCCAATATCTTGGTGGTTGCGGGTGTTAGAGGGCCATCACTCTTTGCAATCACCTTTTGCACAATGACTATCCCATTCATCAGATATTCATTTATGTACTCCAATGCCTTTATGATAGGTTTGTCACGACCATCTACAAGCTGCCTATTGAAAACCTCACACCGTCACACATGTTGTTTATCAAAACATCACAGTGTGCTCTACCTGTAACAAAACACTACAACTGTTGTAAGGGTGCTATCTGTTTATCAAAACATCATAAGAGGTATTTCTTTTAACAATGAACAAGTACCTGTAAAATGGGTTATAGCCCAATGAGTAGGAGGTATGCCTTTTAACCACAAATAAGCTTCTTTACTAATAGCTTTCAAGTCCTTGTACAATTTTTCTTTCCAATGCTTCTTCATATTATCATGTATGTGTCTGAGGCAGATTATGTGCTCTGCACAAGGAAATACCCTAGCCAAAGCCGGTATAATACCCTTCAAATATAACAATCAACATTAAATCAAGTTCAATTAATGAAAGTGAAATTAGAATTGCCAATAATGAAAGTGAAATTATTGATCTGGTTTTACCTTTTGTCTGTCACTAATGAAAGTGAAATTAGAATTGCTCATCAAATCAAGGCCATCTCCCAAGCATTCAAGGAACCAAGTCCATGAGTCAGTTGTCTCTGCCTCTACAATCGCATAGGCCAGTGGATACATTCCATGGTTAGGATCAACCCCAACTATCGTCAAATTTTGGCTTGGATAAGGGCCCTTCATGAATGCTCCATCTAAACCAAGCAAGTCCTTCCCACAAGCTTTGAATTCTTGCTTTAAAGCACCCAAAAAAATGTAAATTCGTTTGAACTACCTTGTGGATATGTCTGGATTGGGCTCAATTTCCACCTCAAGCTTAAGTGTCGTACCTGGGTTGGCCCTCTGAAGCTCTAGAATATTGTCCCTCAATCCCTTCTATTACTTATTTTAATCACCTTTGACCTTGTTTTGTGCAATAACCTTTTCCCTATAATCCTTCATGTTATAAACACCAAGTAAGAACTTTCTTTGTAGTCCACCTGCCAAAACTTTAAATGGAATTTCAGGGTTTGGAACAATGGTTTCTTCAACCTCTTGATATAGGAAGGTTGTTGTGCAATGCCTCACATTTCTTGATTGAAGACAAGTGATTATCGATGTAGGTCTTGACCACCCAGGCCTGATCTAGTTTGACTGTGGAAACTAACAAAACCCAAGGATAATTTGGCCCACCCTGTGTTGACCCACCCTGAATTGGCCCACCCTGTGTTGGCCCATCAGTACTTGTATCAATTTCAAGGCTTCTACCCCTGCATATAACCCTGATCCTTTGCCTATCGTTTTTTATTATACGTAGATCCCTCCTTGAATCAATTGAATGCAAAGTAATTGCATGTTTTACCTCTTCCTTGGTTCCAAAATGTTGCTTAACATAGAAATTTTAGTTTTAGTTGGTCGTTGTGTCTGTTGTCAACTCTTTGTAAGCTTGTGCAAAATTATTTTCCTGCCACTCTCAAAATCATAATCTTCACTACTTTCAAATTCCTCCATATCCATAACTACTGTATCAAACTCAGAATCTTCCATAGTATCCTGCACTCCTGTATCACCATCACCTACCTTTGACTTTTCCTTGTTCTTATCAACACCACTTTCTTCTACTCTACTTAAGTTATCACCATCCCTGTTGTCATGTGTTACCCCTTGTGGTGCAGATGTGGGAATCTCCACCTCATCCCCAAATAAAGGATCAAAGTCCTCTAAGTCACCAACCATGAACTCACCTAAATCAACCAAATCAGGCTCTTGTTCACCCATCACAGGCTCAGGTTGTTGTTCACCCATATCAGGCTCTTGATCACCCATATCAGGATTTTGTTCACCTATCACAGCCTCTTGATCACCCATCACAACCTCTTGATCATCCATCACAATATCTTAATCACTCATCACAGTATCTTGCTCACCCATTACAAACTATTGCTTACCCTTCACAGTATCTTCAATATGGAATTTAACCTGACTGGTATCACCCACTTCATGCTCCTGTTCAACCACTTCCTCCCCTGTTCCATACCATTCAAGAAAGATTTTTTTTCTTGCAAGATGATGCTTTTCTAGTTGTATTCATTGCACGAGGTCCATCATCAGGGATTTCTTCAATAACAACTTTACTATACTTAGGGGACTTGAAGTAAGTTCTCAAAGTGGTAAACTCATGTTCAATATATAAGTTTATGAGTTAGTACCGAGTTGTATATTTTAACAAATTCAAAATATCTTGACCATTGCCTAGAGGTCAAAGCCCAAAGTCTAGGTTAGTTTCAGGTTTCAGAAAGTAGTAATACATTGGGTGTTCACCGTCATACCATAAATCTAACATTATCGCATCAACTTCATGCACGCTCAGTTCATCACAATATACTAAGTCAACATAGTTAATATTACCGTTAATGTACTCCCCACCTGGCGTTCTTGAAAAAACCCCACCATGGTGAACCATCATTGATATCAGATTAGGATGATTTTATGTAAAAGGAAAGAAAACATTCATCATCTAAATAGATAATCTTCAACAAGAAAACCTAACAAAAATTACTGATTTATACGTACCATAAACCAAATATTGATCCATGGGTTTATTGTTACGTCGAATGCTCCAAAGCGATGGACCCATTTCAAATGACGTAATGTGGAAGAACAGGGAACGACGAGCTTGAAAAACTGGGTATACTAGTGTTTTTTTTTTTGTGAAATAAGGGTTTTATAACCCAAATCAGTATAAAAGAGAGAGAAATTGGGGAAAAATTAGTCGGACGAAAATACCCTAGCGTGCAAAGCACGTGGGCGTCTCTAACAGAACTTAATAGACATTCATTTGCAAGAGGGACCATTTTGTTACAAAATGACATACGTTGAGTCTGTATCTGTAATAAATGAAGTTTAGGAACCAAATCCGTAAAAACCACAAACCACAGGGACCAAATACGTAATTAACTCTAATTATTATTTGAGTAAACTTCACTTTTGGTCCCTAACGTTTGTTAATTTCAACGGATATCGTCCCTAAACTTCGAACACTCGGATTTGGTCTCTCACGTTTGTCATTTCATAACGATTTTGTTCCCTCCTCCTAACGACCGTTAACTTTTTTGTTAAGTCCAATTAAATGAAGGGTATTTTAGTCATTTTAAACATATTCTGATATTTCATTTTTTTAACATTTTTTCCATTTCTTTTATTAGATATCCATCTACCTAAATCAATAACAAACCCTAAATCCTAAACCACCACCACCTCCATCCTCTATCCTCGATCATCAGTATCTTGTCGATAATACTTGATAGTTGGTCACCAAGATTGGAACTTGCCAATAACCCAACAACCTTGGAACAGAAAACACCATCGCCACCATCTTCATCCTCCGTCTTCAGTGTCTGCATCAACACCAAGCACCATCGCTATCACTTCCATCTCTTACGACCTAAATCGCAAACCATATATCAAACCCTCATGTGTTCTTTGTCGCATCTCCCTATTACCTATCAAGGCTATCTTAGATCCCCCAACTTCAAAACCTGAACCGAATTTCACCATCATCGTTGATGCTCCAACTTGCGTCGAACTTTCTCTTATCTATGTTACGAATAAGAAGTAGGTCTGGAAGTGAAAGTCGGTGAGCCAAAACTTGAACATTTGGCGACGCCACAGACCATAACCTGAACATTTCTCTCGGTGTCATGAACTAGAAACAGATCTGCATGTTGGGGGTGGGTGAGCCATAACTTCACTTATCTTATCCTTTGTCATGAACCTGGTGCAATTTTCATTGGCTTTAGGGTTAATTTTGGATTCTAATTTAACTTTGATTTAGGTTTTGAAGTTTGTCTTGATTTTGGATTTCTAATTTACGATTTAGGGTTTGTTGTTGATTTAGGAAGATGAATATCTAAAATAAAATGGCCATAATACCCCTCATTTAATTGGATTTAACGAAAAAAAATTAACGTTCGTTAAGAGGAGGGACCAAAACCGAAGTTAAATACAAACATGAGGGACCAAATCTGAGTTTTCGAAGTTTAGGACGATATCCGTTGAAATTAACAAACGTTAGGGACCAAAAATGAAGTTTACTCTTATTATTTTATAAAAACCATTACATTATTAAACCTAAAATAAATTACATCATTATTAACATAAATTAAATTATAGTAAACTTATTTAAATAACTTTATAAAAAAACATTATCGTTTTCTCAAAACCACACAAAACTGTATTATAAAATCAACAAAGATAAAAAAATAAAACGAAACATTAAAATAGAAATGTATCACGCTGCATTGTACGAGTACACTTCTAGTTATCTTATAAATATAATAAAATTTGGTTTATACTTTATATATAAGAATTCATAAATGTCAAAATGTTTTAATATACTGTTTCTACAACTTAAGTTTTTACACTAAACAATTGTGCGTCACATGTAAAATCGTTTCAATAAGTTTATACGACGCTCTTGGGCATTCTAACAAGTTTTTATGACATTTTTAAAATAAAACGCAATATTAAATTTTTTATGACATTATTTGAAAAGTGTCTTATAAAAAATGTGTTCATAGGACGCTTATCAAAAATGTCATAAGAAAATTATTATAGCATTTGAAAGTGTCTTAAAAACTTGTTAAAACGTCCAAAAAAACCCTACAAACTTATTGCAACACTTTACATAGGACGTAGTGACACACAATTGTCTTGTCTAAGTTCAATAAAACGGACTGTAAGGAGATTTAGACTTTTTTGACGTCTTACAAACCAAATTTTATATGCATGTCCTTTCTAGAACACTTATCAACGTATGAAATCATGTAATAAGTTTTGTTATAAATAAAACTCTTTCTGTGTGTGTGTGTGTGTGTGTGTGTGTGTGGATGTATAATATACATAAGGGCAGATTAAATTGAAAGCTTAAGTTTCGTTGTGAACCCGGGGACAAAGGAGAGTGCCCCATATGTCTCGAACATCCATGATATATTAATCATGACAGGTGTATCATTCATCCTGAAATGTTATAAGAAAAATCACATTCATTATTCATGATGAATGAGAACAAATGAGGACACATGTTGGATTATCCTTTGTCCCTCAGTTCACAACACAAAACATGTTTGCAACTGAACTTTTCTCTGTTTCTCTCTCTCTCTCTATTTATATATATTATATATAGGCGAATGATAGTGTGAGAAGTTGAGATTAACGTGAAAAGCGTGAGAAATGGATCTGAATCGTTGATCAATTTTAATCAATGCCCTCCCATGAATTGCATCTTAGAAGGGAATTGATCCGGTGCATCGCGGTTTATCTTATCTCGGTGCATCTCATTCTAATGTGCATCCATTTCTTATTCAACGGTTGATAACCACTTCTCACGCTTCTCGCGTTAACCTCAGCTTCTCACTGGAACTCAACCCTATATATATATATATATATATATATATATATGTATGTATGTATGTATGTAAAGGATCCAGAGAGAACTTTAAAAAAGAAAGAACTAGAGAACAATGAAAAAAAGGATGAATCATTACATATATCAAATAACTTTGGTCTCGATATGTTCTTCTTCAACATTCGCACATGTGAAATACCAAACACACATTCAAAAAAACACTCTTACAATTGTCGTCGTCCACGTTTGCTTCATCAACAACAACACTGTCGAAATCTTCGTTTACAAAAATCATCCTATATCTAGGTGATTTCTTTATTATACATCTCATCGAAAGTAGAAACTGGAGCATTATAATCGAGTGTGGTGTCCTCATCGGCCAACATATCTTCATCCACTACGTGCTTTTCCTCTACGATGTTCATCGATTTCATTACTTTCCGAGAATCATGGTTTCACAAACTATGAAGAATGGTTGCTTGAATATAGAAAAATTGTTGCTTGAATCGTGGTTACCCATAGAAACAAAACGCATGAAAAGATAATTATGAAATAATCAATATGTTATATGTTAGGAATCAATATTTAGTTTCCTTATTATCAAATATTATTAATATATTAATTAAATAAAATAAAATTTGTAAATTACATTTGTAACCCTGATTATTAAATAATTAAAAAAATGAAACTAAATATGTTGAGATTGGTTTGTAAGGGTGCAACATTTGAAAGGTGTGTATTTGATTTCACCTATATATACTAGGCAAATACCCGCGCGATGCAGCGGAATGTAAGTAAAGAACGAACAATTAATGCTCTTTCCTTATATACATTTCATCAATAATCAACCATGACCTAAGAATCACAACTTATGAAACCTAAACCCATAAATATATTCAATAATTAGTTTATATTACAATTATTGACGAAAAAAATTATAATGATATTATTTATAATAAGAATGAAACGTATTTTACGATTATGTATTTTTAACGTGCTAACGGTGGAAAAAAAATAAAACGTATGGATAGAAAAACAAATTATTTCGTAGATATTCATGATATTTAATAGTACGGTTAAATTAAAAAATATTCAATATTGGGCTCGTTTTGAAGATATTGAGGAGACACTTATAATGATATAATATGTAGAAAAATGAACGTATTTTTTCATTGCATTTTTGTTAATATATGATTATTTGTGTTAATATGATAATGGTGTAAAATAAAAAATGAAAAAAAGGGATATAAAGTAAATTAAATAAGTAATTGTAAGGGTGATAAATGTAACATTGTAAGGGTGGTAAATGTAATTGTACAAAAGTTTGTACAATAATCGTTTTAGTTTTTTCATTATATAGTATAGATTTTGATATTTAATAGTACGGTTAAATTAAAAAATATTCAATATTGGGCTCGTTTTGAAGGTATTGACGAGACGATTATAATGGTATAATTTGTAAAAAAAGGAACATATTTTTTTATTGCATTTTTGTTCATATACGATTATTTGTGTTAATATGATAACGGTGTAAAATGAAAAAGTAAGAAATATAAAGTAAATTAAATAAGTAATTGTAAGGGTGGTAAATGTAACATTGTAAAGGTAATAAATATTATTGTACAAAAGATTAAGAATGGTAAATGTTATTGTACAAAAGATTGTACAATAACCGTATAACCGTTTTAGAATTTTCATTATATAGCTAGGCATATACCCGCGCAATGCAGCGGAATGTAAGTAAAGAACGAACAATTAATGCTACTTTCTTATAGGTATGTCATCAACAATTAATCATAACCTAAGAATCACAATTTATAAAACCCTAAACCTATAAAGATATTCAATAATTAGTTTATATTACAATTATTGACGAAAAAAATTATAATGATATAATTTATAATAAGAATGAAACGTATTTTACGATTATGTATTTTTAACGTGCTAATGGTGGAAAAATAAATAAAACGTATGGATAGAAACAAATTAATTCGTAGATATTCATGATATTTAATAGTACGGTTAAATTAAAAAATATTCAATATTGTGCTCGTTTTGAAGGTCAGACGAGACGATTATAATGGTATAATTTGTAGAAAAATGAACGTATTTTTCATCGCATTTTTGTTCATATACGATTATTTGTGTTAATATGATAATGAAGTAAAATGAAAAATGAAAAAGTAAGGGATATAAAATAAATTAAATAAGTAATTGTAAGGGTGGTAAATGTAACATTGTAAGGGTGGTAAATGTTATTGTACAAAAGATTGTACAATAACCGTTTTAGTAGTATAGATAATTCGTATATATTCTGATATTTAATAGTATGCTTAAATTAAAAAATATTCAATATTGGGCTCGTTTTGAAGGTATTGACGAGACGATTATAATGGTATAATTTGTAAAAAAAGGAACGTATTTTTTCATTACATTTTTGTTCATATACGATTATTTGTGTTAATATGATAACGGTGTAAAATGAAAAATGAAAAAGTAAGGAATATAAAATAAATTAAATAAGTGATTGTAAGGGTGGTAAATGTAACATTATAAGAGTAGTAAATGTTATTGTACAAAAGATTAAGGGTGATAAATGTTATTGTACAAAAGATTGTACAATAACCGTATAACCGTTTTAGAATTTTCATTATATCACCTATATATATATATATATATATATATATATATATATTTGAGACCCATGAGAAATTTATCTCTTGTGAGAAATGTAAGAACCCTTTCCCATTCCCTTGGATAATTTTTTATCAGAAGGTTTACAAAAACACGGTGATAATAGTTGGTAATAAATTAATGATAGTTTAGTGACATGGTTGTAATAGAAGATTAGTTGGGTTTTCAGGAGAAGTTGAGTTAACGTGAAAAACGTGAGAATTGATTATCAATCGTTGGATACACATTAGGATGAGATGTATCGAGATGCAATGAATCAATCCCCATATCAAGCGCGATTTATAAGTGGGTTTGAGATCAAAAGTGATTAAGGATTCAAATCCATTTCTAACGCTTCTCATATTAACTAAACTTGTCACACGATCTTTCACGATAAAAGATAACATGAATATATTAACATAACTTAAATACCCTCACAGAATATTTGTTAATATTTCTTAAAGACCCTCTTAATGACAAAAGCCTCTTTTAATTTTGTAACTAATACATTAATGATAATTATAATTAATAAAGGATCCATAAAGTTTGTTTCTTCCAATAAATAACCGTTTTTGTTTCTCCCAAAATAATAAGGGCGTGTTTGGTTTGCGGGATTGGAATGGATTTGGAGGAATTTGGATTTCAAATTTATTCCAATCCTGCGTTTGGTTTGCAGGAAAAGATTTCGTTGACCGGATTTCAAATCCATTTGGATTTCAAATCCGTTTGGATTTCAAATCTATTCCAATCTTGCGTTTGGTTTACAGGAAAAGATTTCGTTGACCGGATTTCAAATCCGTTGACCATTTTAAAATCCCTCATATGATGGATTTGGAAATCCTTGGCTTTAGGCATGGATTTGAAATCCAAATCCGATGGATTTTAAAGCGTGATCCAGACCAATGTTTTAAAACCCGGTTTTTTGATTGACCCGGTGTGGTAACCGGGTCACGGTTCAACCACCGGTTCAACCCGGTTTCAAGAATTTCTATGTATTTTTCATTTTCATGCATATATATATATATATATATATATATATATATATATATATATATACTATAACCAAAATATTGATGTCTACAAGTTAAAACATTAAAAAAACATATAACAACAAGTTTTAATCAATCCAAAAACATTAAATAAACACACATAAGTTTTTCATCAATCCAAATACATCAAAACGAAACATAACGATCAAACCTAATCATGGATCTTGAGACATTGGAGTGTTGGTTTTTAACGCTAATACATATTGCCTATTGGACTAGTCGTTTTTAACTTTTGTTACCGGGTCAACCGGTTCGTTATGACCGGTTCAACCGGTTTTTTAATAGAACCGGTCGGTTCAATCCGGGTCATAAAATGGCATAAACCCGGTCACAATTGACTTGGTCTCTTCACCGGTTCCCGGTTCAACCGGTTCGACCGACCGGGTCAACCCGGTTTTTAAAACATTGATCCAGACTTCAAATTGTATCGATCCAAATCCGACGCTTACCAATAAAAATAAATTATTTATAAAATAAACAAATAATTAAAAAAAAAACACAATTCAAATCCAAATCCTACAAACCAAACAAGACTTTTAAATGAATGGATTTGAAATCCATTTCAAATCCTACAAACCAAACACATGAAGGGATTTCAAATCCCCCAAAATCCAAATCCCTCATTGAAATCCAATCAATTCCATTTCAATCCCGCAAACCAAACGCGCCCTAAGTATCAAAGTTCTCAATTTTCACTTTACTATAACTAGTGTTCAGGACCGTGCGCATTGCGCGGTCACGATAAGTTTTTTTTAAATATTAAATATAAATGAGTTGGTGATCACATATTAAATATTAAACTAATATAAATCGGTATTACGTTTGATATAAAACTGTTTTATTATATTTCTCGGTTGTTTATATATATATATATATATATATATATATATATATATATAGGGTCCGGTTCAAGAGAAAACCTAAAAAAACGAAAAACTGAGGAACACCCTGGTAGCTCTTCATCTGGACGGTATGCACTTGTGCATACAGGTAATTTGTAACATGCATTTGTGCATATGCACAAGTGCATAATGCACTTGTGCATAAAAACCAAAAAACAACATAATTTACCTGTATGCACATGTGCATATCATCCAGATGAAAGACTACCAGAGTGTTCTTCAGTTTTCCGTTTTTTTTAGGTTTTCCCCTGAACCTCCGTCTATATATATATATATATATATATATATATATATATATATATATATATATATATATATATAAAATTAAGATCTACATCATAAAATTTTGTAATTCGCTTAAAATGATAAAAAAAATATGTGAAACTATTAATTATAATGAAGATTGTTTTGTTATAAGTCTTAATATATTGAATTATTGATTTATTCAATACATATATTCTCATCAAATATTTAGGTTCACCATGCAAATACGGTGTTACCTACCATATATTCCTCGAAATCCTTCCTTCCCTAACCTATGGTTGCGAAGGGAGTAATAATAATTGTTGTCAGTATTGTTACCGCTTTGACTATAAGCAACTCCAATTGAATTGTTTGTTTTTTGTATTTTACATGTTCAAAATTTTTCGATCTTCTTGAGACTGTTTTTGTAAAAAAACTTGAAAAAAAAGGCTTTAATCATTCCATATAAAATGAAAGGTATTATATTTTTTATTTTTATATATAATTTGATTTCAATTTAAAGTAAAAAATAAAACCAAAATAATTTATATATTAATGATTTTAGCATGCTATTTTTTCCAAATTTAATCCTAATAAATTTTATACATATTGCTATATTAATCCTATTAAATTTTATTACTTTATATATTATTATGATTTTAATTATACATATATTAATTGTAGAAAATTTTATTTTATGTATTAATTTTAATTTAATGATATTAAATGTAATATGTATTTTATTTATTGATAAGAGAGTTAATAATAAATATTTAATTATAAATTAATTGTAATTAGTGACATTAAATATAATAAGTGTTTTATTTATTAATGAGTAGTTAATAATAAGTATTTAATTATATATTAATTCTGAATTTATTATTATTATATATATGTATATATAAATATATTGGTTCTAATTTCGTTTATATATGAAATTTTAGATATCTAATTTGACTTGAGAATAATACAAATTAATATATATATATATATATATAGACGGAGGTTCAAGGGAAAACCTCAAATAAATGAAAAACTAAAAAACACTTTATCAACCGTTAGATTAGATGATCTGATGGATATGATTAAACAGACGGTTACAACAATATTTTGTAAATTAAAAAA
This sequence comes from Arctium minus, assembly GCA_954870635.1. Lineage (NCBI taxonomy): Eukaryota > Viridiplantae > Streptophyta > Magnoliopsida > Asterales > Asteraceae > Arctium > Arctium minus. Next base: position 154,460,526 of record OX941081.1, read on the forward strand.
ACCTCCAACCCCTATTTTTTATTCGAAAAAATACGAAAAATGAACAAAATTCGAGCGAAATAAATTACACCAAATAAACGATCATATTTTTCTCGTTAATTTGACATCCATATTCATATACTTTTTCATTTGTTTTTTCGTGGTTTTTTGGTTTTCCATTTATTTAGAATTTTCTCCTAAACCTGGCCCTATATATATATATATATATAGAGAGAGAGAGAGAGAGAGAGAGAGGTGTTCAAATGCAAACTTTTTAATGGTGCAAACCCATGCAACCCACTTATCTACCACATATTTTATTTTCCCATTTTTTTATTAAAAAGGTAAAAACAAAATATGTGGTAGATAAGTGGGTTGCATGGTTTACACCATTAAAAAGTTTGTATTTGAAGGTGCCTCTCTCTCTCTCTATATATATATATGGTGCGTTTCTTTTGCAAACCAAACAATTTGTACAAACTATGCAAACCACTATATTAGGAAACAATAGATATATTTATGGATAATAATTATGATTCATTAATAATGATTGTGATATATATGGAAACCGTTAAAGTTTATTCATTATAATCATGATTTTAAATTAGAAAACATAATAAAATCATATATTCATTAGACTTGATGAACGACTAAGATTGGTTTGCATAGTTTGTACAAATTGCTTGGTTTGCAAAAGAAACGCACCCTATATATGGTGCGTTTCTTTTGCAAACCAAGCAATTTGTACAAACTATGCAAACCACTATATTAGGAAACAATAGATATATTTATGGATAATAATTATGATTCATTAATAATAATTGTGATATATATGGAAAATGTTAAAGTTTATTCATTATAATCATGATTTTAAATTAGGAAATGTTAAGTTTATTCATTATAATCATGATTTTAAATTAGGAAACATAATAAAATCATATATTCATTATACTTGATGAGCGACTAAGATTGGTTTGCATAGTTTGTACAAATTGTTTGGTTTGCAAAAGAAACGCATATATATATATATATATATATATATATATATTGTACGAACGAAAATGAGTGAAACTCGTGTGTGGTCAGTTAATAAATATATTATTTTTAGATAATATAATCGATAATGATCATAAGGTATTATACTCATTTTATTTAATTATATTAAATTATAGTAATTTATTCTCATATGGATACTGATATAAATATACATATTATTATATTCAAGTGTCATGTAAATAAAATTGTACATATTAATTGTAATTTCATTTATGTAAAATGAGTTTATAAACATATTGATATATATATATATATATATATATATATATATATATATATATATAGTGTTTGTGGTTCATTTGAGAAATGGTAAATATATGAGAAATATAGAAGTAATCCTAGCCATTCATATGGTCAAGATCGGATTTGACTAGTCAAATATTGCGGCTTTGACCGGTCAAAAGTTGCGGCTTTGACTGGTCAAAAGTTGCGGTTATCCCAAAAATAGAAGGACAATTTCGTAAATTTTACAAAACACACGGGCTGTGTTCATATATGAACATTTATAATTCACATATGAACTATATGTTCATATATGAACCAGTGCAATTCACAACTGAACTCTTTTAACTGATTCATATATGAACCTTTGTGATTCATATATGAATCTGTATGAATCACAAAGATTCATAGATGAACCTTTGTGAATCACAAAGATTCATATATGAATTAGTTGAACTAATTATAAGATTCATATATGAATCTTTGTGATTCATTCATATATGAATTCATCCCGTGTATTTTACGAAATTACCCATTTACCTTTTATAGACCACACAAGGAATTATCCGGTGCTTCGCGGTCAAAGCCGTAAATGTTGACCAGATGAATGGCTAAGATTACTTATCTATTTCTCATATATTTACCATTTCTCAAATGAACCTCTCCCTATATATATAATCATTAGTTAGTGTGTAAATAAATAAGAAAAAAAGAAATTTGAGTATAACTAAAGAAAATAAATAGTATAATTAATTTAATGTTTGTTAATAATCACATCAATAAAATAAGACAAAACTTTAGAAAAATGTAAATAGAATTATACATATTATTATATTCAATTCTCATTTAAATATATAGAATATATATATATATATATATATATATATATATTTATATATTATATTCAAGTACGTAAATAAATAAATAAATATATATATATATATATATATATTTTTTTTTTATAGCAATTTCATTTATATAAATGAGTTTATAATTATATTGATTATATATGTATATATATATATATTCAATATTTGTTGTATAAATAAAAATAGTCATTTGATATAAAAGAATTAAAAAAAATATTAGGTGTAACCAAACAAAAATGGATAGTCTAATTAACTTAATATTTTGATAATAGTTAAAACAGTAAAAAGGAAAAAATTGAAAACAAATAAAATTGGGATTGAGATGCTTAAAAATGTTTAGGGTGTGTTTGGTTGGGGGTATTGAGAGGTAAGGAATGAGAATGATAATGAAAACTGGTGTTTGGTTTGATATAATATAATGGATTCATTACCCCAAACCCATTAATTTCCATTCCTGACCAAATTGGGGGAATGAAAATTTTATTCCCGCTTAGTCATCTTTTCTCATGCGTTCGTTCATTTGTCGATGTTGAATGTAAAATATTTTTTATTTTCATGTTGGATGTCACATATTTGTATTAAAAATATTATATAAAACATTTTTTTATTAATTATTTTGGTTTAACCAAACAACATTCTTATTCCCATTCTCCTGCATTCCCATTTTCATTTTCATTCTTTATAATGAACCAAACGCCCCCTTATTGTTGGTGTTTTTTCTTATAAAATTACAAATTGATAAATTATAAAAAGAACATAAAAGACGGAGATGAGAATCCACGACAAAAACAAAAGGTAGATGAATATTCTCACAAAATTATTAACCTCAATTGAGGCATCCCCTTAATCCATGTTCCAGTTCCTTCTTATATATAGAGATAAATAATAAACACATGTATACTATTATGCCGTAGATGAACAAATTGAGAGTTGTACGGATTACTCGATTAAACCCATGTGCATACTTCTCTTTGTCGGTGGGGTAATTGGTGAAAACAATAGAGAGACATAGATTGAGTGATGAAGCTATCGATAAAAAAAACATAAACAAAATGAAAAAAACTTAAGAGATGGAAAAGAAAAACAAACCTGAATCAAAAGAAGAAATTAATGGATGAAGAGAGCAAAAAGGTTATAGAGATGGAGAAAAAAACAATGATGAATCAAAATGAAGAGATTAAGGGATGAAGAGAGTAAAAAGGTTAAATATTGTGGATGTATTAAGAGATTGAGAAAGTAAAAAGACTTTTAAGAAGTTGAAAAGTTTGAAGGTAAAAAGTCAATTAAAGTGGTTGTAAAATTACAAACATGACCTAATTTCAATGAAAATACATTTTTTTTTTTTTCCATGTAGGGACATTGAAGTCTTTAACATAATTAATATTTTAAAATTTTAAAATAACTACAAAATTCCTAGCTATGAATCCTACTCCAAGGAGGTGTCACATCAATTTGGTTTGGTTTGGTTTTGTTTTTATATAGATATAGATTTATACATTTTTTCCTTTTACCCTTCCTATTTATAAAGAGCAAATTCAAATAAAATGATGAAAATTTTTAAATACTTGACACATCTTTTCTCTTATTCTTCATCTTTTTCGGGTTTTATCTTTTTTCTTTACATTTCTTAGTTATATTTATTGTTGTATCGCATATTATTTGTTTTCACTTATTTTTAGTAACTTTTTTATATTAATTGTTACTATTGTATAATTGTGTTTTCAAAAATTGTATTTAAGATCAACTATGTTGTAATAAAGATTAAACAGATCAGCTATATATTGTTTGTGGAGGAAATTTTTTTAAACGAACTAAAATATAAACAAATTAATTTGCCTCTCCATAAGCAATAAAAGTAAAAATTTCAAAAAATATAGAATTTTTTTAGGCCTATATCAATCTTTAGATAGCTTTGTACCTTAACATAAGTTAACATGAAAATTTTATTATATCTTTACAGAAGTTAAAATACGTTGACATGAAAAATTAACATAGATTCATAAATCATGTAGATCGTGCCTAGATGCAGAAATTCAAAAGACACAAAATTGTCCCACATTTACAAAAACAGGCGCAATCTTCTATGGTGAATCAAAAGCATTCAACGGTTGTGTATGGGTTCTCACGGTTCATACAAAATTGAGTTTTCTTACTGGAACTCATCTATATCTTTATATATATGTATATATATATATACTAGAAGTGTACTCGCGCAATGCCGCTAGATACATCACGATTTGAATGTTTCGTTTTATTTTCTATTTTTTTCGATTTACATTACGATTTTGGTTGGTTGTGAGATATTGATAATTATATAAATTTGTTTAATTTAGACTTAATAATATAATGTAATTTATTTTGGTTTAAAAATATATATTTTTTTTATAAAATATTATGTTAGATTTTTTTAATTATATTTTATATTTTTATTCTATATTTAATTATGATGAGAGTTATTTTAGGGGAGTTAAAGTGGGAAATTATTTTAGGAGAGTTAAAATGGTTAGAGATAATGATTGAGAATTAATAAATAGTATTAAGTGTAGTACATACAGCTTTAATGGTTGTTTTTTAAGTAATTAACATTAAATAGCTGTACATTAAGCTTTAAGACTTGTTTTTAAGAGTTTTTTTATGCCATCTTTATAATATAGTATAGATATATGTGTGTGTGTAATAATATATATTAATTATATATGTAAGGTTAATTGGATGAATGATGTGAAGGAATTGTTGTACAGAATGAAACATAAATGCACGTGTGGAGAGAGAGGGGAGAGGAGGAGGAAGACAAAGGTGACGGCTGTTTTGAGAAAGAGAGAAAGGGGAACTCCAAATTCCCCGTGAGGAGTCTTTGGAATCATCCAAAACCAACAACAACTATTCTTCACTATTTCTTTCTCATTTTCCCATAACCTACGTTATATATATATATATATATATATATATATATCTAATAATTTAATGGAATATATTGTTTAGGGGTGGTTCTTCACATTTCCTAAAACTCTCAAATAATGGTTAAAGGTTTTTAATAAATGATTTACAGATCATGTTTAAAGCCCATGCATTTTGTAAGAGCTGATGGCCTAAGTTTATGGGTGTTTTTTTTTCTTTTTAATTATATCATATTAATATATGTTTCACAAGATTCGATTTTTTATTAATAAATTAGTGGATGATAAACTATTGAATGATTAATTGATCATGTTTAGATGAATATATAGAAGGAGGTTAAAGGAAAAACCTCAAAAAAATGGAAAACTGAGCAACACCCTGACAACCCTTCATCTGGATGGTATGCACTTGTGCTAAATAAATTAAGTTGTTTTTTTTATGAACTTGTGCATTATGGACTTATATATGCATATCTACGAGTGCATGTTACAACTTTTTCGCCTAAATATTCTATATTTGTTTAGCATAAAAGAGAAATCTACAAGAGTTCCAAATGACTTAGATTAGTTTCCGACATATATACTTTGTTTGTTTCAATTTAAACTAATTTAATTATATTCTATGTCTTTTGTGACCGTGAGGTGTTATTTCATAAAATGTTTGAAGAAACGAAGTTCTAAAAAATTTAAAGATTTCGTATAAACCGAAATTGAAAGAAAATGCATCATTTGAAGATTATGCTTGTTGATGACTTGTCATTCAAATAATTAATTTGATTGTGTTTAGTGTTCTATAAGTTGTTTGATACAAGTTAAACGATATTGTTTTACTCCAAGATTATCTGATTCTTATATGTACATTAGTTTCTTTTATAAAAGTGACATAGGTATAAAAAAAAAAAGAGTAAACGAAGACTGTACCTTCTTACTTTTCAAACTAACTCTGCTTTTTAAGAGCATCTCCAATTGTAAATTTAATAGCTTGATGAATGACTTGATGAAGACTTGATACCAAATCTCACTATTTGAGCAAAAACTTGAAGAATAGTTTGACATCCAATGACTTGATGGATGTTAAGTGTTTTAGGATTTATAGAATGTGTATATTTGATCCTTCAACAATCCTAGGTTTACATTTTTTATTTTACACTTTCATTCAATAATAATTTATTTATTAAATATATAAAATATTATTATTATTATTATTAGCAAAATACATTATTTGTGCACACTCATATCCTATTCTTATACCATCATCTCATTCTCACGTATTTATGCTTTAAATAACAACAAATAATGGAAAAAGTTTTATAAAACATTTCAAATTGATGAGGATAGTTTATGTATATATATTAAAAATGAATTAAAAATGCAAAAAAAGCTTTTGGAAGACTTGACCATTGGAGTAGTAATTTGAAGATGACTTTTTGGTGACGTGTTAAATAGATCAAGTCTTTAAAAGACTTGACCATTGCGGATGCCACAAGATATGATCCATGATACAAATCAAACTTCATATTCAATGCAAACAAGCTACACTAGATCCTACAAAACGAAATGAATCGGATAGGTTTGAATGTAACCATCTAATATTAGTTGGCTTTTTTACTCGTAATTAAACTATATGATATAATTTCCATTTAACTTATTCTTTAATTCATTCACTCATATAATTACAAGTGTAACTTTCAATTGTAACCGTAAAAATGATATTTCGTCTTAAATAAGTGTCTAAATTACTATTTTAGTTTTTATTAAAATAAGTGTCAACTTTCTAAAATAAAAATCTATTTTTCCATTTTACCCTTAATTATGAGATGAAGAAAAAAAATCTCTCTATGATTAAAGGTAACATTGTCTATTTGTTCATTAAAAAATGAAATAATTAATTATACAATCCTAAAATTTCATGTATTTTTCATTGTGGAAATTTATTTTAAGACATAGGGAGTATATATACTGTATAAATGTATTTCTCGTGTTTAGTTCTTATTATTTATTTCATAAGTATTTAATGCAATTTCTTGCTCTTATAGCAATTATTTTTACTAAAAAGACTGGATTTACCATGCACATGTATATACACATATACATATAGAGTTGAGTTCAAATGAGAATAATACTTATTTAACAGAAGATGAAAACAATCACATGTGATTTTACACATATACGTATAGAGTCGGGTTTAAACGAGAATAATATACTTATTTAATAGAATATGAAAACAATTAAATCACATGTGATTTTTCACTAACATCACGTACAAAATCACATGTGATTCATGTGACTTTGCCCCACGACCTAAAGACGCGGCCAAAGTCACTCTCGCACATCTTTTATTGCCTGTTAATTTAAATCAAATGTGATTTTGCACGTGATTTGGTTGTTTCCGTATTCTCTTAAATAATTATCATTCATGTTTGATCCTCTCTTTATACGTGTACACAGATAATTCACAAAAACACACACACACACACACATATATATATATATATATATATATATATGTAGTAAGGTTCATACGAGAACAATATCTAAATAAGAAGAAAAAAAACGGTCAAATCACATATGATTTTATACTAAAATCACATATAATATCATGTGATTCACGCGACTTTGACGGTTACCTGAGGTTGTGGGCTAAGTCGCCCGCACACCCATTTGTTAACCGTTAATCTAAGATCACATGTGATTTTACACATAATTTGCCCGTTTTCTTATTTTCTTATTTAGTTAATTTTCTCGTTTGAACCTATCTATATATCTATATATATATATACTATATTATAAAACATGGATAAAAACTTTTAAATACAAATTATTAGACAAAAGGTACCATCATTTTATGCAAGATTTTAAAAATCTTTTAATTTACAAGTATCAAAGCACAAGATACATATTACTACTGCAGACTTCTAACACCCACTAATTTGGTATGTGCAGGGCTTCCTTTTATGCAGACCTTTCCATGTATCACTATTAATTAATATATTATCTTACTATAAATTTGTTTTAATTATATTATTAAATATGTAATTGGTTATTTTTTCTAGATGTCATTAAAATATAATTAATATAATCATTCAATTCTAACAAAATACTTAATTTTTTTATATAAAAAACATTATATTATTAAGCCTAAATTAAACAAATTTATAAAAGAAGACATTATTACTTTCTCCAAACCATCCAAAATCGTACTGTAAATCGACAAACAAACAAAAAATAAAATGAAAATTAAAATTGTGATGTATCTCGCTGCATTGCGCGAGTACGCTTCTATTCAAGGGAGAACTCAGTTATCTGTGGTAACCGTGAGATCCAATCTTAACCACAAATCAGAAGATAAATTAGGAAATCAATAATTTTGGTAATTTTAATTAAAAAATTTAATTAAAGGAATTTTAGGTATTTTTGAGATCTCCTCTCTCTTCTCTTCTCTCTCCTCTCTCTAGCAAATATTATTCCGACGAATACATGATGTCCACTGTGATACACTTTATAAACATCGAAAATACATGATGCACACTGTGATACACTGTGTAAAGATCGAAAATACATCGAAAATACATGATATCACACTATGATACCTTTTTGTAAACATCGAAAAAACATCAAAAATACGTGATAGCACACCATGATACACTTTGTAAAGACCGAAAAAACATCGAAAATAAGTTATGCACACTGTGATACACTTTATAAAAACCGAAAATACATGATAGTACACTATGATATCCTTTTGTAAACATAAAAAATACGTGTTAGCACACAATGATACCCTTTTGTTAAAGGAAATAAAAAAATTTAGGAATTAGATTATATTTTAGGAATTAAACAAATTTACTAAACTATTATTTTCTATTTAATTAAAATTAATATTAATTATTCTAAATGTGTGACTCATATTGGATCTCACAGTTATCACAAACTACATAGTTCTCATTTGAGTAGACCCCTATATATATATATATATTGGGTTACTCAAAAAAGAAATATAAATATTTTGTGAGATTTTTGAGATCCAATCTCAACCACAAACTAATTTAAATCAAGAGTTAAATTAATTATTTTATAATTTTGGTATGTTTTGCAAAAACATCCATATCGGCAACATTAAGAGTATTTTTCAAATCTCTCTTTTTTTCTCTTTCATTTCTCCTATGCAAGGTTCTAAATGGCGCGCGGCGCGGCGTGGCGGCGAGGTCAAACCTCAAGCCTTACGAGTTACGGCGAGGCCATGGCGTTTTTCATGGCGGCGCCAAGGCGGCAAATATATATATATATATAATAATAATAATAATAATAATAATAATAATAATAATAATAATAATAATAATAATAATAATAATAATGGGAGTTTTATATCATATAAAAAAACAAAAGAAGAACCATGAATTGATTTGATATCAAATATACAAAGTTTACAAAAATAATATCAAAAAATCATAACTCCCTAAAAAATCATAACTCCCTAAAAAATCATAACTCCCCCACGTGATCGTGACTGAGAATTGAGAAACAGAGAGAGAAAGGGAGAAGGGGAAGTGAAATTCTAGGGTTTAAAATATTTAAATTTGACTTTTTAGATTTTGACTTTTTTACCATGTAAATTTACAAGTTTTAGAAAAGTACAATTTCCACCCATAACTCCATAACGCGCCATGGCGTGCCTTAGGAAGCTTATTGCCATAACTCCATAACGTAACGTAACGCCATAACGCGCCATGGCGTGCCTTATGAAGCTTAACGCCATACATCGACGCCAAAGGTAAAAACGTGGCGGCAAGGTGACGCCATGGCGCATTTTTTAGATCCTTGATATTATGTCCTCTCTATTGGAACACTTGTGAACAAAAACACCATTTGAATATTTGTATCATGATGTAAACTACTATCAAATATATTATTTTAACTAAATATTGTGACCATTTGATTTTTAATATACATTGTGATCACCTTTAACTCTGAACATAATGTGACATTACAACACCAAGAACAAAAAAGCAAAAAAATAAAATAACCATGTGTAAAGATTTAATACATTTTGTGAACAATTAGTTAACCTTTTATGCTAGAATTACAATTTCCTTTTTATACTTTCTATGGATTTCCTATTTAAGAGGGGAATAATATTAATCAAATGCTTTTATGAGTTATATTGTTAATTTGTTTTATTATTAAATTACTATTTTATATTTATTTAATAAATAATATAATTATCTTAAATGAGTGGCTCACAAATTCTAGAGTTTTCATTTGATTAAGCTCTCTCTCTCTCTCTCTCTCTCTATATATATATATATATAATATACACATACATATATATACATATAGGGTCAGGTTCAAAGGAAAACCTCAAAAAAAAAAAAACAGAAAACTGAGGAACAACCTGGTAGCCTTCAATCTGGATGGTATGCACTTGTGCATACAAATAATTTGTAACATGCACGTGTGCAAATGCGCAAATGCACAAATGCATAATGCATACATGCATAAAAACTAAAAAAACAACTTAATTACGTGCATGCACAAGTGCATACTGTTCAGATGAAGGACTATCAGGATGTTATTTAGTTTTCAATTTTTTTTGAGGTTTTTCTTTCGAACCTCCCCCCCCCCCTCTCTCTCTCTCTATATATATGTGTGTGTGTAGAGGGGTGTTCAAATGCAACCCCTTTACATGGTGCAACCCCTCCATCCACCACTCATTTTATTTTTACCTTTTTAATTAAAAAATATAAAAATAAAATGAGTGGTGGATAGATAGGTTGCACCATGTAAAATGTTGCATAATAACCTACCCCTGTATGTGTATATGTATAGGAGAACATGGTCAAAATAAGAGAGCTGAAAATAGTCAAATCACATGTGATTTTATATATGAATATGGAACACGGTCAACAGAACGATGAGCTGGCGACCTGGCCCATGACCTCAGGTTGCGACGAAAGTAACGTGAATCACATGTGATTTTACACGTGATTTTAATATAAATTATTCATATATGATTTTACCGTTTTCATATTCTCTTATTTGATTAAAATTCTCATATAAAAATGACTATATATATGTTTGTATTTTTAAGAAACTACAACAAAAAAGGATTTTAACTTATGATTTCCATGTCATTGCTACGTTTGTGGATGAGACTATACATACACACACATATATAAGTAGGTAAACCTAAAATTGATCAAGAGCTGGCGGATCTTCGAGAATGCTATATGTGATAATTTCAACAGAAATATGAATATTTCTTTATCATGAATGTTATAAAATATTACTCATGAATGTGTGATTAATGATAAATAACACGTCCACAAATGTATTATTTATGATGAATATCCATCATGAAGAGAGACACATTGTAACACCCGTAATTTTCGGTAAGTATAAGGGCACCCAGACGTTTCTGTATCTTGTGTTTGGTGGGATTTATGTTGGGAAAACACTACTAAAAGTTCCAAAGAGTGTCGAGGGCCTTAGTGTCGAAAAAGATCGAATTTTCGGGCTTCGGGGAGTCTGGGCGAAAGTGACATGTGTCAGAATTGCGTGTCACTCTCGCGGAGGGCATTATTGACCGCGGTACACTCTCAGCGAGAGTGCCATTGAATGTGACATATGTCACTTTCGCGGGGCATATTCGCCGTCGGCCCAGTCCACTTTTAAGCCATTTTTCTCACTTTTCTCATTCATTCTTTCAACCCCTTTCACCCTCTTCTCTCCAAAATCGACCTTCAAACCCTAACATCAGATTTTACGCATCCAAGACACCAAATCTAATGTGATCCAAGTGTTTCTCCACCATCCAACAAAGCATGGAAGCTACATCTTCATCTTCAACCTCAAGCTCTATTTTAGGGTTTTCTAGGTTTTCGTCAAAACCTAAGTGGTAAGTGTATCTTCCCCATTTCTAAACCTTGTTATAAGATATAAATGTTCTCTTTATGATTTCCTAGTGTTTGGTTTATCAAATTTCGAATTTGATGATTTTGGAGAAAATAATTCAAAATTAGGGTTTGGCCAAGTTGGGGTTTTTGATGTAAAATGATTGGGGAACTATTCTAAATGGTTGAATAAGTATGTTCATGGTTGGAAAATTGTGATGATAGGTTTTTGGAAGATTTTGCTTGTGGATTCGGATTTCTTCAAGGAAGCTCAAGTTGGGGTTAAATCTAGATTTAGCCTAAATCTATTGAGGTGAGTTCAAGTAAATTTTTGAAAACGTTGTACATGCCAAAATGTTCATTTTAAAGTATTTATGTGTTTTACATAAAAATTGTCAACTGTTGACTTATTTGGTAACTTTTGATTATTTGAAGTGTTTAACTTACTAAGCTTGTAAAACACCCACATTTGGGATTTTTGGGCATTTTGCTAAATGTGTCATAAATGAATGTGTTTTGATAATTTATTGCATAAATAGATATTTGGTCAAAAATACACTTTTAAGTGTTTGTCTGGTTTTATGCATCATTCATGAAATAAGATGTTTTGAAAAGTACGAATGTGTGTGTAACACCCGGAAATTTATAAGGTAAGTAATTAGTCCCTTATTTCATTTATTATGATTATTTGAGTATATGAGGCCTTTTATATGTGCATGATCCTTGTTTTAGTGTTATTATGCTATCTGAATTATATAACCATCTTAATTGTCTAAACCTCGCGCTCGTTATCGTGTTCGACTAAATTTTCGGGCTGAATTGGGTGTGGCGCGATAGTGCCACGCGATAGTGACATTGTCACTGTCGTTGGTCACTATCGCGGGAGATGTATCGCGAGTTGGGGGTCTGGCGCGATTGTGACTCGCAATAGTGACAATGTCACTGTTGACGGGCACTATCGCGAGCGGGCACTATGACTTAAATGAGTCCTTTGGCCGATTTTGAGTTCATTTCTCTCATTCCCTCCTTTCTCTTTGGCGATTTTGGAGACTCCAAATCAGTTTCTTCCTCACCCAAAAACCCTAACTCTCATAAATACAATATCCATTTGGTGGTTGGATCTTGCCTACTTGCATTTAGTACCTCCCAAGGGATTTTCTAGGGTTTCTCAAGTCAACTTCTCATATCCAAGTCTCACCTTCAACTTCTAGGGTTTTCATCTTTTCTAGGTTTTAATCAAAAACCTAGATTGTGAGTTTACTAAACTTTTGTTAAAACTAGATACACATCATAATCTCTTACTTGTTATTATTGTATGTTTGCTCAAAATGTACCTCTCTATATGTTCAAGTATTTGGGTTTTTTCTTAGGGATATATACTATGAGTATTTTGACATGATTTTATGTATACATGTCTTGGTATTATGATGATTCCTACTTGGAATATCTTTTTGGTGATATTGTATCTACCTAATGATTACATTGGCATTTGGGTCATATGTTGGACTTATGTGGTTTAGGATGGTAATATTGTACCCATGGTCGGTATTGAAATATACTTGGTTGAAATATGCCTCACTTACCTCCTATATGCTTTATGTTGGACGAACCAAGTCAGTAGACACTAGGAGAATGTAGTCTTGGGTGCTACCGTGATGGTATGTGCCTAGACCTCTGCCATTCGGGTTAATGCCATAGTTGTAGTCCTCGGATGTGCCGGGCCTTTGGGATGTCACTCTTAGTTGTTGGCATCAAGGTACATTGTCTCTTTGGGTGGAACTTGATTGGTGTTATGGGTATCCCATGTTGACTCTACATCGGATAAATTTGGTTAACTGCTGATAAGAATTGTAATTGTGCTCTTATGATATTTCTTGTTCAACTCACTTAGCTCTTTGGCCTAACACTTGTTTGGTGTTGATGTGTATCTCAGGTTCTAGTGCGCCGCTTCTAAGTAAGCGTAGTTGCTTTTGGTGAGAGCTTGGGGAAAACTGCACTTGGACTTGTATATTTGGAGAAGACGCCGGAATCTATAGATGACACCCTTTTTGTAATCTCCTTTCTAGTTTTAGAAATTAGATTAGTTGGTTGTTATTTATTATTCGTTAAATTACAACTGTAATTAAACAGGTTTGTTTATTTCCCCATTTCTGGGAGGCTCTTGCTAAAGCAATTTGGTATGCACATGTCGTTTTTTTTCGAATTTTTGTTATCCCTATTTTTAGGGTGTTACAAGTTGGTATAAGAGCTTTAGTTTAAGTGAACTAGGTATTGTTTTAGCATATCTAGACTTAAGCTTTAGACTTTATAGCCTCACTGTCCACTTGGGGTAGAAATCCTAGGTGGAGAGAGCGTTAGGACTTACGGAATTACACAAATTAAGAGTTGTAATTATGGTAACAAGAATTCTTGCGTATGATTCGTTCATAATTTCACTTAGCTAATGCTATTATGAATGTATTGTTACGTGAGCATGCTTGATTTACTGTTATTATGATAATTGATGAAGGTATTAGTACGTACAATGAGTTCAACTCACTTAGTCTCTTCTCAATCTTTTCTCGTACATTTTTGGCAGATTCCAATGGTAAACACTTGGAGTAGGTTACCGAGTACGCTAGAGGGTCATGTTGAAGATGAATCTACGGCCGACCAACCCAATTTGGTCGCAATTTCTGAAAGGCCACCAGTGGCAAATGTCTTGGGCGGAGGACCCGAGCATATACCCCGAATCAACATCGCCACTAACGACCCGATCGTGGAGGAAGTGACCATGGAAACCAGGATTATGGATAGCATGATGCAGACCATGAACTCGACTATGGCACAACAACAAGAGTTCTTTATGAAACTCTTGGAGGACCGAGATGCCAGTCACCGACAACCTGAAACTATGGCGGAAAACGTAGTGATGGGATCGGGCGGTGGACCGGCTGTTGTGGTAACGGAGGATCAGACGGAGAATGGAAAAAAAGGTAAAGTCAAGGGATGCACCTACAAAGCTTTTCTTGGGTGCAATCCAAAAGAGTTTTCAGGTTCTGCAAATCCAGTTGCGTGCATGGATTGGCTGAAAGAAGTGGAGATAAACTTCGAGTCGAGCGAGTGCGATGTCTCGCAACGGGTGAAGTTCTCTTCCCAACTACTTAGGGGTGAGGCCCTGATCTTGTGGAACCTCACACGGTCTGCCCTCACTCCCGAAGTTTTGGCGAAGTTGACTTGGCCGGTTTTCAAGAAGAATATCATGGACAAGTATTGCAGTGAGAGGTCGCTGGACAAGCTGGAAGCGGAATTCCGAGGTTTGAAGAAAGGGACTCTGTCAGTCGCCGACTACTCCAAGATCTTCTAGGAAAAGCTAAACCTGGTGGGACACCTAGTCCCGGATGAGTGATCAAAAATCAAAGATTACCAATGTGGATTATCGGCCGGTATGAGGACGACAGTGAGGAACGCGAGAGGATTGACACTTCAGGATGTAATTGAAGAATCCTTGTTAGTGGAAGACGATATGATGGCAGAAAAGGATGAGAGAGGTCAATTGGGTGACAAGCGGAAGTGGGAAGGGCCATCCGGGCCCGTTCGTCAAGTTAGGCCATTTATAGGCGGAAGAGTCGGAGATAATCGTCGAGAGGCACGTTGGTGCCATAAGTTCAAAGCCAAGCACTCTGGCCCATGCGACCCCAAGCCTCACTCGGGTCCCGTGGAGTGTGCCAAGTGCGGTAAGCAGGGTCATGCGATTCAGGATTGCCCTATCCGAGGGTCGGTATGTTTCGAATGTCGGGAACCGGGGCACATGAAGAGGGATTGCCCAAAGCTTGTGGGTGGCCACCGTGGAAGTTCTTTGGGATCGACGGCAAGAGTCGAGCAATCGTCGAAAGCGTCGAGCGGATCTTTTTGGATGAATGCCGACGAGGCAAAGGAGACGGCCGACGTGGTTTCGGGTACGTTCCTAGTAAACTCCTTGCCTGCTCGTGTATTATTTGATTCGGGTGCTACGTGTTCTTTCGTATCGGTTATTTTCTGTAAATAATTCACCACTCCTATTAGTGTCCTTCCCGACGCACTAGTAGTAGAAGTAGCTAATGGAGATCAAGTGATCATCCTAGATCGTTTATGTGGTTGCACTCTAGAGATCGATGGGAATTATTTCGATGTGGTTATAGGCATGGATTGGTTGTCAAGGCACAAGGCCGACATCCTTTGTTCCAAGAAAATTATTCGTATGCCTTTGCCGGAGGGTGGTGTGGTCACCGTCTATGGAGAAAAAAGGAAGAGAAGTAACCCCATTATCTCCTCTCTTAAATCTCGCAAATTCTTAGCAAAGGGTTACCCTTCGTATCTGGCTTACGTGGTGGACGCGAAGAAAGAGAAGAAGTCGGCGAAAGATGTGAAGGTCGTGCAAGATTATCCAGACGTCTTTCTGGAAGACTTACCCGGGTTACCGTCGGAAGGGCAAGTGGATTTTCAAATCGACCTCACTCCGGGAGCGGTTCCGATAGCCCGTGCTCCCTATCGATTGGCCCCGACGGAGATGAAAGAAATGATGACGCAACTTCAAGAGTTGTTGGAGAAGGGCTTCATTCGACCGAGTTCTTCACCTTGGGGAGCACCGGTTTTGTTTGTGAAGAAGAAGGATGGATCCATGCGGATGTGTATCGACTACCGAGAGTTGAACAAAGTCACGGTGAAAAACAAGTATCCTCTACCTTGCATCAACGATCTTTTTGATCAACTCCAAGGCGCGGGATGCTTCTCAAAGATTGATCTTCGCTCCGGATACCATCAAGTGAGAGTGAAGAAAGAAGATATCCCGAAGATGGCTTTCCGAACGCGATACGATCACTATGAGTTCTTGGTGATGCCTTTCGGCTTAACCAACGCCCCGACCGTATTCATGGACTTAATGAACCGTGTGTGTCGCCCATTCTTGGATAAATTCGTGATCGTCTTCATCGACGATATTTTAATCTATTCAAAGGACGAGTCCGAGCATGGGAAACATTTGCGGGAAGTGTTGGAGGTCTTAAGAAAGGAAAGACTGTTTGCAAAGTTCTCGAAGTGCGAATTCTGGCTCCAAGAAGTGCAATTCTTGGGCCACGTAGTGTCGAAAGACGGAGTGAAGGTAGACCCGACAACGATCGAGGTGATGATGAGTTGGGAGCCCCCAATGAGTCCGACGGAGATTAGAAGTTTCTTGGGTTTGGTGGGCTATTATAGACGTTTCATTCAAGACTTCTCCAAAATAGCTACGCCACTCACCTCACTTACAAGAAAGAACGTCAAGTTTCTTTGGACCGATGTGCAAGATCGAGCTTTCCAAACGCTCAAGAAAAGATTGTGCGAAGCTCCAATCTTATCCTTACCCGAGGGATCAGAAGACTTCGTAGTGTATAGTGACGCTTCCAAGATGGGGCTTGGATGCGTGCTTATGCAACGTGGAAAGGTGATAGCTTATGCGTCACGACAATTAAAGGATCATGAAAAGAACTACCCGACTCATGACTTAGAATTGGCGGCGGTGGTTTTTGCGTTGAAGTTGTGGCGACACTACTTATATGGGACTAAGTGTACTCTCTTCACCGATCACAAGAGTCTCAAATACATATTCGATCAAAAGGAACTCAACATGCGACAAAGAAGGTGGCTTGAGCTTTTGAAGGATTACGACTATGACCTACTCTATCATCCCGGTAAGGCCAATGTGGTGGCAGATGCATTGAGTCGAAGGAGCTATGAAGGTGGTGTCAAGATGTCCCTTACAAGGATATATGTGGTATCGAGTTTGTTGGAAAACATAAAGACGAGTCAAGTGGAAGCACTTAAAGAGGAGAACCTCAAATCCGAAGTCATGATGAAGCAAAGGGAACTCTTAACGGAAGACGATCGTGGACTTAAGCTCTTTGAAGGGCGAGTTTGGGTGCCGAAGGTTGGGGGAAACCGTGACCTACTTCTTGAAGAAACGCACAAATCTAAGTATTCTATACATCCCGGTAGCACCAAGATGTATAGGGACTTGAAATTGAACTATTGGTGGCCGGTGATGAAGCTAGATGTGGCTAATTATGTGGAGAGATGTGTCACATGCCTCCAAGTCAAGGCGGAACATCAAAGACCGTACGATAGTTTGCAACCGTTGTCCATTCCCGAGTGGAAATGGGACAACATCACCATGGATTTTGTGACGAAACTACCGAAAACCTTGCGCGGCCACGACACCATTTGGGTAATTATTGACCGGCTAACCAAGAGTACACATTTCCTTGCAATGCGGGAGACTTTGCCAATGGAGAAACTGGCCAAACTTTATACTGATGAGGTGGTGTCGAGGCACGGGGTTCCGCAATCTATCGTATCGGATCGGGATAGTCGCTTCACCTCGAACTTTTGGGCAAGCTTACAGAAAGAGTTGGGCACTAGACTGAATTTGAGCACGGCGTATCATCCTCAAACGGATGGTCAAAGCGAGAGGACGATCCAGACGCTAGAAGATATGTTGAGGTCGTGTGTAATAGATTTCGGAGGAAGTTGGGACTCACATCTACCTTTGGTAGAGTTCGCATACAACAAAAGTTACCATTCTAGTATCGGAATGGCACCGTTCGAGGCATTATATGGACGGAAGTGTAGAACCCCGGTTTGTTGGATAGAAGTGGGCGAGAAGCAATTCGCCTGGCCGGAAATAGTTCAAGAGACGGCGGACAAGGTGAAGGAAATTCGGGAGAGGCTAAAGGCGGCGCAAGACCAACAGAAGAGTTATGCGGACAAGAGGAGGAGACCGGTCGAGTTTCAAGTGGGCGACCGTGTCATGTTGAAAGTATCTCCATGGAAGGGGATTATCCGTTTTGGGAAGCGCGGGAAGCTTAGCCCTCGTTTCCTTGGACCCTTCGTCATCTTGGAGAGAATTGTTTTACAAGCCTACCTGTTGGACTTACCACCGGAAATGGATGGAATACATCATACGTTCCACGTGTTTTACCTTCGGAAGTGACTAGCCGAGGAGGAAAGCGTGATTCCTTTGACGAAAATCTAGGTAGATAATGGGAATCGTTGTGTGGAAGAACCAGAGGCGATCTTAGAATCGAAAGTGAAGAAGTTACGACATAAGAACGTGGTTATGGTTAAAGTCCAATGGAAGCACCATCGGGGTGCTAACATTACTTGGGAGTCTGAAGATAATATGAAGAAGTGTTACCCTCACTTGTTTAGTGTAGGATGAACGAAATCCCAATTAGGTGGGGAGGATTGTAACACCCGAAAATTTATAAGGTAAGTAATTAGTCCCTTATTTCATTTATTATGATTATTTGAGTATATGAGGCCTTTTATATGTGCATGATCCTTGTTTTAGTGTTATTATGCTATCTGAATTATATAACCATCTTAATTGTCTAAACCTCACGCTCGTTATCGTGTTCGACTAAATTTTCGGGTTGATCTGGGTGTGGCGCGATAGTGCCACGCGATAGTCACATTGTCACTGTCGCTGGTCACTATCGCGGGAGATGTACCGTGAGTTGGGGGCCTGTCGCGATGTGACTCGCGACAGTGACAATGTCACTGTCGCGATGTGACTCGCGACAGTGACAATGTCACTGTCGCCGAGCACTATCGCGAGCGGGCACTATGACTTAAATGAGTCCTTTGGCCGATTTTGAGTTCATTTCTCTCAGTCCCTCCTTTCTCTTTGGCGATTTTGGAGACTCCAAATCAGTTTCTTCCTCACCCAAAAACCCTAACTCTCATAAATACAATATCCATTTGGTGGTTGGATCTTGCCTACTTGCATTTAGTACCTCCCAAGGGATTTTCTAGGGTTTCTTCAAGTCAACTTCTCATCTCCAAGTCTCACCTTCAACTTCTAGGGTTTTCATCTTTTCTAGGTTTTAATCAAATACCTAGATTGTGAGTTTACTAAACCTTTGTTAAAACTAGATACACATCATAATCTCTTACTTGTTATTATTGTATGTTTGCTCAAAATGTACCTCTCTATATGTTCAAGTATTTGGGTTTTTTCTTAGGGATATATACTATGAGTATTTTGTCATGGTTTAATGTATATATGTCTTGGTATTATGATGATTCCTACTTGGAATATCTTTTTGGTGATATTGTATCTACTTAACGATTACATTTGCATTTGGGTCATATGTTGGACTTATGTGGTTTAGAATGGTAATATTGTACCCATGGTCGGTATTGAAATATACTTGGTTGAAAGATGCCTCACTTACCTCCTATATGCTTTATGTTGGACGAACCAAGTCCGTAGACACTAGGAGAATGTAGTCTTGGGTTCCACCGTGATGGTATGTGCCTAGACCTCCGCCATTCGGGGTAATGCCATAGTTGTAGTCCTCGGATGTGCCGGGCCTTTGGGATGTCACTCTTAGTAGTTGGCATCAAGGTACATTGTCTCTTTGGGTGGAACTTGATTGGTGCTATGGGTATCCCCCGTTGACTCCACATCGGAAAAATTTGGTTAACTGCTGATAAGAATTGTAATTGTGATCTTATGATATTTCTTGTTCAACTCACTTAGCTCTTTGGCCTAATACTTGTTTGGTGTCTATGTGTATCTCATGTTCTAGTGGCGCCGCTTCTAAGTAGGCGTAGTTGCTTTTGGTGAGAGCTTGGGGAAAACTGCACTTGGACTTATATTTTTGGAGAAGACGTCGGAATCTATAGATGACACCCTTTTTGTAATCTCCTTTCTAGTTTTAGAAATTAGATTAGTTGGTTGTTATTTATTATCCGTTAAATTACAACTGTAAGTAAACAGGTTTGTTTATTTCCCCATTTGTGGGAGGCTCTTGCTAAAGCAATTTGGTATGCCACATGTCCATTTTTTCGGATTTTTGTTATCCCTATTTTTAGGGTGTTACAGTGTGAGTCCTTTGGTTTTGGGTCATTCCCGACTTTGGGAATATTTTAGAAATGGTAAACCTTTTGGTTTGGGCCGAATGCCAATTGTGATTTGGGAAACAAAGTTTTGGGGAAAGATATAATTTGGTTGTGTAACCATATTGGCTCTCGTGTTTTAGCCAAACATCTATTAAGCCTTTTGGGGATTGATTTGTACTCGGTTGAGTCTTTGGAACACTTGTTCAGTTTTGGTAGCTTGTTAAGGAGCCTTAGACGTATGGTGTACTTAGTTGCATCTTTTTGGAGAGTTACATGTTTTGAATGCGTTAGTTCATTCGTTTGAGTCATGTAACGTTTAGACTGTAATGCATTTGATCCATAGGCATATGAGTCAGTCAGTTGGTTTAGTGGGGACTTTATCCCCGTTTTGGGACTGGATATTGTTTATGGCTAACAAGAGCTCGAGGTATAGATCGTGGGTGGTTGAACTCGATAACCGTGTAACCATTATTGAAGGGCTCGAGGTATAGATCGTGGGTGGTTGAACCCGATGCCCGTTTGTAATCCAGTCTGGTTACTCATCGTGGAATTTAGTGTCCGCATTTGAATTCTAGTGAGTGGTTCCCAAGTCAGGTTTTTATGGAAGCTTGCTGTTAGATCACATATCTATTGGATTCAAGATCATCCAATCTGAAGATCCAATCTGAAGCTAATGCCGGAAAGTCGACTCTCGATACAAAGTCTAATGTCGTTTGTAATAAATGTCGAAGTAAATTATTGTTTATTGTAATTTGAGTATTTAGTTTAAATTAGTTTAAATATCTAATTATGTTAGATATTAGTTTGTTATTTAATATCTAAGTTATTTAGATATTAGCTATTAGATAATATCTAGATATTAGTTAGTTAGTTAGATATTTGGTGTTTTGTGTGTTTGAGAAGCTATTGTCCAATATATCAGATCATATTAACACACACACAAAAAGGTGAAAAACAGAGAGAGAACACATCAGAGCTAAAACCGAACACTAAACCTTGTAATCGTTTGTTATTAATCATACAGGTTGGTAATCTTGTTATTGTTGTTGATTTGTAAGAACTTGATATAAACATTGTGGACCGACAATTGGTATCAGAGCCTGATTTTAGATTCAAATCAAGTTTTTCAAACTCGCGCAAACCAAGGGACGAACTCACGCAAAGTTGAATTTTGCGCGACCCACTTTGCGCCACATGCCTCTCACACAAACATACCTTTGCGCTATACATGTCTCGCGCAAGACTCGGTTCTCGCCACCAACTGCAAACGCAAACTTTAGTTTGCGCGACTCTCCTGTAATGCAAACTCCAACTCGCGCCATGCTCGTATCACGCAAAGCTACCTTTTGCGCCATTCACATGTGACGAGAATAGCATCTCCACTTTGCACCAACGACTATTAACGCAAAGTTCGCGTTTGCGCCATCAGTTAATCACACAAACAATACTTCGCGCGACCCTCTTAAAGCGCAAACCTCAACTCTCGTGACCAACACATCACGCAAACCTCAGTTCGCGTGATCAACTCTTCACGAAAAGCCAAAGTTACCTTTGCGCCAACACCTTGTAGCGCAAACCTCACTTTGCGCCAACCTCTTAAAGCGCAAAGCTCTACTTCGCGCTACGTACCTCTCGCGCAAATCTCATTTGCACCACCTTCTCGAAACGCAAAGTTTGCTTTACTTCTAATACCAGACTTATCTTTTATTCAGAATGACATCCAGAGAAGCCCTTGCAATCGGAACTGACACCAAGCCACCAGTTCTCTTTAAAGGAGAATACGAACAGTGGAAAGATTGGTTCCTGAACTTTATTGACAGACATGAGTTGGGTGAATTCATCAGGAAATCGATAGAAGAAGGGATTATGAAATCAGTCACGACAACTCGTATGGTTGGAACTGTGCCGACACAGTATGAACTTAAGTATCATGAGCTCGATGATGATAACCTAAAAAGAGAAAAAGGTGATAGATTATCGAAGTCATACATTCTACAAGGGATTCCAAACGAAATCTATGTAAAGATTGACAGCTATAAAGCCTCGGGCAAAGGTTGGGAACCAGCTCAAACTTTCCAACTGCCTAAACAGTTATGAAGAATTTAAAGGCAGAAGTGGAGAGTCTCTAGAAGGAACTTATGACAGATTCGTGACCTTGCTAAACGAACTAAGCAAGAACAAGGTCACCAAATCTCAAATCGAGCTAAACGTCAAATTCCTAAGTATTCTACAGCCGGAATGGAAGAGATTTGCCAGACAGATGAAGCAGATCAAGGATCTGAATGAGATTCCACTTCATGAGGTGTATGAAACCCTCAAACAAAATTAAGAAGAGGTGGATTAAATTCTAGATGAAAAGAGGCAAAAAGTAAAGACAGTTGAAGACATAGTTGCTCTTGTTGTCAAGAAGAAGAAGAACAAGACGATTGTGTATGAATCAGAAGAAAATGAAGCTTATGCAAACTCTGACTCGGATGACTGTGAACTACTGAAGCAGGCTATGCTCATGCTGACTAAGGCCTTTCAGAAGAAGTTCTACACGAAGCCAAGTTCAAACAGTCAGAGGTATTCTTCTGGTCCTAACAATTATGCTCATAAGGAAAGGGTTGAAGGAAGTAGATATGAAGGAAAGAAGTTTGAAGGGAAGAGAATAGAGGAGAAGAAGCCGGAAGAGAGAAGGTTTCAAGCTGAAGGATCCAGTCAGTCAGAACCACCAACGTGCTACAACTGTGGCAAAACAGGTCACTTTGCCAGAGACTGCCGAAGACCCAAAGTCAGAAACTCCGATTATTACAAGAACAAAATGCTTCTTGCAAAGCAACAGGAGGCGGGTAAGGCCTTGATGGCAGAGGATGAATACTGCTTGATCATTCAGATGAGGAAGAAGATGATGAAGAAAAGGATGAAGCAGTCAACATGTGCTTGATGGGAAAGCAGGAATCAGACGCTGAAGCAGATTCAGAAGAGGATGAGAAAGATGAGGTATGTGATTTATCTTATTCAGATTTCATAAATAAAATGCATGCCATGAATTTAAAACAACAAGAGTTAGAGTCGAAGCTTAAGCAAGAAAATGGTGTTATAACTGACAAAAACCAATCGATACAGAAACTTAGCAATGAAATTGCTGATAGAGAAGTATTGATTGAGGTTTTACATAGAAACAATGACACCAACGCCAAAGAAAAGACAATAATTCTTAAAGAGAATTCTGAAATCAAGTCTAAACTGCGAAAGAGTGAGTCTGATTTCAGTGAGCTTACTAAAATGCATTCTTCATGTACTGAAGAAAACAAAACTTTAATTGCTAAATTAGATGCTTTGGAAAAGAAGTTATACTCATTAGGTCAAAGTGAGCAAACCATTCATCTAAACAAACCGAAAAAGAATAAAGAAAATTGGGGAATCGGTTATGAGAATCCTCGTTATCTTAAAAACGGTATATCTGAAGTGCCTTTACTTTATGATTTTACGTTATTAAGACTCTCTCATCGATGCCCTGAACTTAAAGTTTTCTGGACTGGATTATCAAAAGAGGATGAAGCCATAGAAACAGAACAATGGAGGAAATCATCTAAAGTTCACCTTCCATTTATTATGCGAAGCTGAATAATAGTTATGATAAAAAAGATGAAAAGAAATCTCTTTCAAATGACTTCTTTCAAAGTTATTCTGTCACAGAAATGGAGGCAAAGCCTGTTAAAGGTAAACTTTATATCCCTCCTCTTGTTTTGGAAAGTAAGATTTCCGAACTCAAGGACTCTTTAACAGATGAAAGACTTTTGATTGAGATTGAACAAAAAGTTTTTTCTACCGTGCTGAAAAATGTTATTATTTCAAAGGCTTCTAAATTTGATGACATGTTTGGTTCATCAAACGGAGGGTTTGATTTTCTTAACTCTGACGGTGGTTTGGATGGTTGTTTTGAACAATTTGATTTTAATGCTAAACTTCCTAACCATTCATCTTTTATTGTGAAATCTTTGGGAAAAAACCAGTATGCCTGTTAACAGTACAAAATCAACGAAAGTTGATAACTCAGTCTCTGTGAAAGCTAAAAATGCTAAAGGTAAGATTAAATCTAAGCATTCACAGAAACCGAACACTACTGGTAATCCGAAGAAGAAACATTCGTTTGTTGCTCAGAAGTCTAACTCATGAGTTTCACATGTTTCAGATCTGAGCAAGCAAATGCCAGAAGTTAAATCTAAGTGGCAACCGAAACAAAAGCTTGACAAGGATGATAAATCGTTTTGTAGTGTTAATTGTAATAAGACTTTACCTAGTAAAGATGTTTTGAAAGCGAATGTTGCTACTATTTTGAAATACTCTTTTACGCAACTATTCTAGTTATCTAAATCTGCTAGAAAGTCTTCTATTTATGATAAACATGTTTCTACTTCTTGTCAAG
Organism: Arctium minus; assembly: GCA_954870635.1. Taxonomy (NCBI): domain Eukaryota; kingdom Viridiplantae; phylum Streptophyta; class Magnoliopsida; order Asterales; family Asteraceae; genus Arctium; species Arctium minus. Next base: position 154,485,751 of record OX941081.1, read on the forward strand.
ATTATGAGGTTTGGTTTGGAAATTATCATGTGCATTCATATCATTCATCTGATTCATTTGTTTTTCAAAAGAAAAGAGGACCCAATTTCAAATGGGTACCAAAATCTAGTGCTAACACAGTTGGACCCAATTTCAAGTGGGTACCAAAAGCTAAATCTGTGTTGCAGGCACCCAACGTTTAAGAAGGAGAAAATATGGTTTCTGAACACGTCTGTTCAGAACCCGTGCTTAAGAGAAAGATGGCTTTTGAACAAATTAGTTCAAGACCCACACTTCAATGCTCAAAAAGTCTTAACTCAATCTTTGTTTTAAGACTATCTAAATCAATTGTTTCGTTATTTCTCTTGTGCAGATCCGTCATTTATGGTACTTGGATAGCGGATGTTCCAAGCATATGACTGGACAAAAAGAGATGCTGTCCAATTTTAAAGATAAATATTGCGGAACAGTTAAATTCGACAACGACCAACATTCACCAATAATGGGTTATGGTGATATGGTACACAACAATGTCACGATCAAGAAGGTGGGCTATGTTGAAGGCTTAAGACACAACTTGTTCAGTATAGGCCAGTTCTGTGACAAAGACTTAGAGGTCAACTTCAAAGCCAAGAGGTGTTCAGTTCGCACTGAAGAAGGTGAGGAACTCTTGGTCGGTACTCGAGAATCAGACCTCTACACAATCAATTTGTCAAATGTCCAGACTGACAAGCAGGTTTGTCTACTATCGAAAGGTTCGATGCAACAAAGTTGGTTATGGCATCGACGACTCTCTCACCTTAACTTCAGGTACATCAACAATCTGGTCAGTAGAAAGCTCGTCAAAGGACTTCTAGAGCTCAAATATGAAAGAGAACATCTTTGTGCAACATGTGAAAAGGGAAAGATGAAGAGGGCTCCACATAAACCAAAGCCTGAACCGATTACTAACGCTCCGTTAGAGTTATTGCATATGGACTTATGCGGTCCGATGCGAACTCAGAGTCTAGGCAGAAAGAAGTACATACTCGTTATCGTGGACGATTACTCGAGATACACATGGGTCAAGTTTCTACGTTCAAAGCTTCTAAGAACAGACAACGACACATAGTTCAAGAACAAAAAAGGTTGAAGAATATCTCGAATCTGCCGGGATTTCACATCAATACTCTGCTGCTCGAACGCCTCAACAAAATGGAGTGGTCGAAAGAAGAAATCGTACGCTAGTCGAGGCTGCTCGTACTATGCAAAATCAATCTGACTTACCTCTATTTTTGTGGGCTGAAGCTGTATCAACTGCGTACTACACATAGAATCGATCCATGATACACCGAAGATTCAAGAAGACTCCTTATGCGTTGATCAACAACCAAACACCGACAATCAAATACTTCCATATATTTGGGTGTAAGTGTTTCGTTCTAAACGATAGGGAGAGTCTAAACAAGTTCAGCGCCAAGGCAGACGAAGGCATCTTCATTGGTTATTCCTCAACATCAACTGCATACCGTATCTATCTGAAGAAGTCAAAGACGGTTATAGAAAGCATCAATGTCACGTTTGATGAAGAGATGGATTCCGAACAACACAGTTCAGAACCCGTGATAACCGGAGTACTAGCTTCTGGGCAACTCAGTCCAGAACCTGCGTCTCAACAGAATAAATCAGATGAAGCATCAACGTCAACTAATCATATATCTGATTTAGACTTATTATTTGAATTGTTTTATGATGAATTTCTTGGATCTAATGTAAAGAAATCTGTTGTGGTTGATAGGATAGAAGACTTAACGACTACTCATCCAACCAGTTCAGATATTCCTATTGAATCCAACACCCCGATTCAACAAGAAGTTCCAATTCAAATGCCGACTCCAACAGTTGAAGAAGAGACAAATGATGATGAGATAGAAGTAGCTGAAACAGTAGGATGTTCTATACAGATCCATCTACAGCCGGACCAAGCTGTACCTGCTGAGCCTTCTGAACCTACCACTTCAACTACAATCATCATTCCTCCTAAACAAGATGAAGAAGGTACAAGTGGATTTATAGATGATACAATTGACATACATTCATATAATCCACTACCTCATGAACATAAATGGACCAAAGAGCATCCGATAAGCCAGATCATTGGCGATCCATCAAAACCGGTGCAAACTAGGTCAGCATCAATAAATATGTGCATGCACGACTCATTTCTAAGCAAGTTTGAGCCAACTCGCGTATCAGAGGCACTTGCTGATCTAGAATGGGTGATCCCAATGCAAGAAGAGCTGAATCAGTTCGACGCACTTCAAGTCTGGAGACCCGTACCAAAACCTCAAGGTAAAACCATTATAGGTACGAAGTGGGTTTTCAAGATCAAAAAGGACGAAGATGGTATCGTTATCCGAAACAAGGCAAGACTTGTAGCCAAAGGATACAGACAAGAGGAAGGAATCGACTATGACGATACATATGCTCCTGTGGCGCGATTAGAGGCAATTAGAATGTTTCTAGCCTACGCAGCCCACAAGAACTTCGCGGTCTTCCAAATGGACGTGAAGATTGCCTTTCTGAATGGCATTCTGAAGGAGGAAGTCTACGTCTCTCAGCCATAGGGTTTTGTCAATCAAGAGAAGCCGAATCACGTCTACATTCTCGATAAAGCACTCTACGGTCTGAAACAAGCTCCTCGTGCCTGGTATGATGTCCTTTCACAATTTCTAATCAAGTCTGTTTTTTCAAAAGGTACGGTGGATACCACTTTGTTTATCAAAAAGGAAAAAAACGATATCATTTTAATACAAATCTATGTAGATGATATTATTTTTGGCTCTACAAATCCTAAGTACTGTAAGAATTTTTCAAACCTTATGGTGTCTAGATTTCAGATGAATATGATGGGAGAGATGAATTTCTTTCTCGGATTACAAGTCAAACAGTTTTCATCGGGTATTTTTATCAATCAATCAAAATACATTATGGATATTCTTCGGAAGTTCAAAATGGAAAATTCAAAACCGATTGGTACCCCAATGGCACCAGGTACTAAGATTGGCACCGATCCTTCGGGTAAGGATGTTGATGTTAGGACTTACAGAGGAATGATAGGTTCTTTAATGTATCTTACTTCTAGCAGGCCAGATATAATGTTCTCAACATGCTTATGTGCACGATATCAGGCCAATCCTAAAGAAATCCATATATCTGCAGTAAAGCGCATATTTAGGTATCTGAAGGGGACTGCAGATCTTGGTCTGTGGTATCATAAAGATACAAGTTTTGAACTAACAGCGTACACAGATGCAGATCATGCTGGTTGTATGTTAGACAGGAAGAGCACGTCAGGACATATACAGTTCCTTGGTGATAAGCTCGTAAGTTGGGCATCGAAGAAGCAACTTTGTGTTTCAACTTCCACGGCCGAAGCAAAATATGTAGTTGCTGCTAGCTGCTGTTCTCAGGTCTTATGGATGAGAACTCAATTGCGCGACTACGGTTTCCATTTCAACAAAATCCCGATATACTGTGACTCCAAGAGCTCCATCTCAATAACAGCGAATCCTGTTTAACACACAAAGACTAAACACATAGACGTCATGTATCATTTTATTAAAGATCATGTCGAAAAAGGAACAATTGAACTTTTCTTTGTAAAAACTGATTATCAGCTTGCCGATTTGTTTACCAAACCTTTAGACGAAAAGAGGTTTAACTTTGTTGTCTCTAAGCTTGGTATGCTAAATCTAAAGATTTAATCAGTAGTTACCTATTAAAGTTTTCTAATTGTATATTTTTTCATCAATTCTTCATTCTTAATTCTGATTGATATCTGCACTTCTATATTCTGTTCATGATCCAAGGGGGAGTATGAGAAGAAATTGACAAGTGGTCAATGTTATTTTGAGGGGGAGCTCATAAAATTTCTGCATTTACCTTTTATGTCAAATTTTTGTAATGCAAAATTTTAGGGGGAGCTCTTCAAGTCAAAGGAGTTTGGATATGACTTCTGATTATTTATGATCAGAACTCGTACTTTAACAGTTTTACTGCTTTTTGTCTTTTCAATTTAAGTGAATAAATTTTACTTTGACTTGACATAAGACTTTTGCAGAATTTTTGAGAGATGCTTACAAGTTCATATGTTTATGACTTTAAGCTTAGCTTCATGAAATATAAGATCGCACGTTAAGGTACAATCCTTTATCTTAATCTCATAAATGGTTGAAAGAAGGATAACTTTCAATCATTTGAAAACATTGTTCTTAAAAGGTCAAACCACTTCCCGTTTCTTAAATCGATTTCATGATTTGGAAGTGTGACTTTAAATGTTTTCAAAGATCAACTTTGTGCTTTAACTGAAATAGTTAAACCATATTGAGCATCATATGCATCATAGGAAAACAGGATTTCATTGTGCTAAAACTTAACACAACTTCTATGAATTCACCTTAACCAGTTATTTCTACCCAAGAAGTTAATCCATAGTGATTGAGTGTGAGAAGTCGAAAAGAAATGAGTTTGGTTAGAGGGAGCTAAATGTTTAAAAGAAAGAGGGTGTGAGAACAGAGTTAAAAGAATATTAGAAGTCTGCATCAACTTTTTCTGAGGCGGGCGACCACAATTCTAATGTTTCACAATTCTTTCGTGATCATTTTTGAAACAGGCAACTAGCCCATGCCAACTCTTGATCAAACCTCACCATCTACTCATTTTCTTCTTAACAAGAAAGTGTTTCACATTTTCAAATGGGAAGCATCACATTTGCTATCTGATTTTCATTTGGAAAATCTGGATATTGAAAAGACGGAAGTTTGCCCCACCTTCGCACTTCAATCATGCACATTGAGTCTGTGTTTAACTTACTGTTGTCTCAGTGGTTTACACAATTTTGAGCCAATAAGCAATCATCCGTGCTTAATTCTTTCTATCACAAGCACGAACACACAAGGAATTAGTTTCTTTGTCATAACATTTATAGAAATTACCTTTGTGGTGTTTCGATGATTAAATGGAAGCCCTGGGGGAGTCAACATCAAACAACTCCTTTACAATGTGTATTCGTTACACACAGTGACTTAGGGGTTGTTTGGTTGGTTTTCCATTAAGTTCTGTATGGATAAAGTTGTCTGTGTGGATTAATCTGTCTGTATAGATTTAGAAGGTTTTTATTTGAGAGAGTTTTTTCATAGATGGAAGGAACATGTTTTTTAATGGGAGAGACTAGTTTGGAAAAAAACTTGACTTTCTGCATAAAGCTCCCCCTTGAAATCTTACTGAATAAGCCACTTTCTATATCATTAAGCCACTACCAAACAGTCATATATAGCTGACTGAATAAGTTGTGAGTCTCATTAAGCTCATTAAGCTGCTAACAAACAGGCCCTTAGTGTTACTGACAGGCATGTTAACTGATTCATTAGTTGATTCAAGTGTTACACGACTATTTTGTCTGGATTTGCAAGATCTGGATGAATATCTTTTGAATTGACGGATCAGAGGCTCCAAATGACAAGCATTTCTTACTAACAGTTTTGATGAAGTCGTTGCACTTTCCATCAAAAGGGGGGAGAATCTAAAGCATGAAGAAATGTCCATTACATCACAAGATGAAAGAAGAGAAAAGCTAACAAAGAAATGCGAGATCAAAGTATTCTGAAGACATGCTGATTTCAGATAAATTTTCTTTGAAGATACTTTGCTAAAGCATTCTGAGCTAGAGAAAGAGATTGCATCTTCTGAGCTGAACAACAAGACTGAATTGCTAAAATCTTTTTAGTAATGATCTTGATCCAAAGGGGGAGATTGTTAGATCATATATCTATTGGATTCAAGATCATCCAATCTGAAGATCCAATCTGAAGCTAATGCCGGAAAGTCGACTCTCGATACAAAGTCTAATGTCGTTTGTAATAAATGTCGAAGTAAATTATTGTTTATTGTAATTTGAGTATTTAGTTTAAATTAGTTTAAATATCTAATTATGTTAGATATTAGTTTGTTATTTAATATCTAAGTTATTTAGATATTAGTTATTAGATAATATCTAGATATTAGTTAGTTAGTTAGATATTAGGTGTTTTGTGTGTTTGAGAAGCTATCGTCCAATATATTAGATCATATTAACACACACAAAAAAAAGGTGAAAAACAGAGAGAGAACACATCAGAGCTAAAACCGAACACCAAACCTTGTAATCGTTTGTTATTAATCATACAGGTTGGTAATCTTGTTATTGTTTTTGATTTGTAAGAACTTGATAAAAACATTCTGGACCGACACTTGCGGTGGTGCTCTGCAGAGCCGTATACGGAGCTAAGTCTTGCGGTGGTGCCCATGGTGAGCCAGATACGGGGACTTGTGGCTTTTGCGGTGACACTCATCTAGAGGTCGAGTAGACACTAGGGTCATTTGGGTATCTTGCGGTGTTAGCTCGATTGGGAACCGTATACGGGGATCCATGGCTCTAGGTGAAGCTCGAGAACATTGATAAGTGGCCTAACTTTGTGTGTCCGCCACATTCGATGGAATTCAGGTCTCCCCCGTCACCGAAATGTGTTGTTTTGGGTATTGAATTTTATTATCCAAGTTTTCGGTGACGTTTTGTATAAATGGGTCTTTATCCATGTTTTATGGGTTGAGTAGTTTGCCCCATCCGAGTCTTGGGTGTTTCGGGATGTAAAGTTTTAACCGCATTTTCATAAATGGAGGGTTTAATTTCTATTCATGATTTGAGTGGGTTTTGGGTTTATTTTAATTTACGAAAGAACGTTTTATATTGGGATCTTCGCCCTTAAAACAGTTTGGTTTGGTTAACGATTAACCCGGTGTCTCTTTCGATTAAAATGCATAATTATTGATAAACGAGTCGTTTCCATATGTAAAGCATATCATTTTGAAAGATTATGATTTAATTGCATTCTCTCTTTGTAAACGATTAATTTATATATGTTGAAAACTCTTGAGTTCACTAGGCGTTAAGCCTAACCTTTTTATTTGTCGGCATGTGCATCAGGTTCCAGTTGGGGTTTGGTTCTAGTAGTACTATAAAGAGATGCGTTGTGCTTTAGTTTTTCACAAGTGTAAGTAATTGATGAAGTTTTCTGCAGTTTAGAGATAACGACTATTATTGGGTTTTAGTAGCACCCGCCCTTGTTATAGAATGTATGTAGAGAATAAATTGTGTGTGTTGAGGTTAAACCTTAAATTGTGTTTGTTTATGAACCATTTATTGATGTATTTAGAAAATTTTAAATTACTTGCTATTTCCATATTTGAGGGTGTTACACACATGATGCGTTGTAGGCGGTTCTCGGGTTTCCAATCAATTTTGGGTTTCTAATGGAACTTCTCTATATATATGAACATAAATCTACATATTTATATCCTTATACATTATATATTTATGCATATACATGATGTATATATGTATATATATATATATATATATATATAAACAAACACATGCGCACACACGTACACACATATATATAGAGAGAGAAGGGGGGAGGGGGTTGGGTTACTGTTAGAAATATCTATTTTTGTGACTAGTGTGAGAAATGTAAACTTTTACATAATATAATGCAAGTTTACCGTGAACCTTGTAAATATAACTTTATATTGTATGAAGGTGTACGGGGGTTACCTTCTTCACATTAACTTTTCAATATTTATTTTAAATCTATGTGAAGGTTACCACATTCACAAAAATATGATGTAACATTCACACGATGTAAAGGTATCTTCATTATTTCTCATGCTTCTCACCAAAGTGAAAATTTCACACATGATTCCATGTAGATAATCCGTACAAACTTATTTTAATGTGATGTTGTTTCATGTATGAAAAAATGCGTGTTAAAATACAATATTTATACAGTGTTGTTTCATATGTTAAACAATCAAGACTGTTTTTTTTTCCATACACAAAACAGTTCTAGTTGTATTTCACATATATGAAACAACATTATATGAACAATGCATTTTCATTCATGTTTTTAAGTTTATACGATATATTGGTTTGTTAATTAATGACTATGCTTGTGTGTGTGTGTGTATGTATATATATATATATATATATAGAGAGAGAGAGAGAGGGGGGGGGGGGAGGTTCAGGGAAAAACTAAAAAAAGAACGAAAAACTAAGGAATACACTGGTAACCGTTTATCTGGACGGTATGGACATGTGCATACAAGTAATTAATTTTTTTTTGGTAAAGGAGTATCCCAGACCACTTTGGGTGCGAACTAATCTCCTGGAAAACAAGCCTATGGCCCGCGGGCATTCATCCCGTGGCCACAATGCTGCGAGTAGGGCTCGAACCCGGGCAACCGCTATGAAGTCCCCAGGCGCTTACCATCACGCCACAGGTAATTAAAGTTGCTTGTTGATTTTTATGCACATGTACATATACACGTGCACATGTTACAAATTATTTGTATGTACGTGTGCATACCGTCCAGATGAATGGTTACTAAAGTGTTCCTAAGTGGTATGGGATACTCCTTTACCAAAAAAAAAGTGTTCCTAAGTTTTTTAATTTTTATGTGCTTTCCCCTGAACCTGACCCTAATATATATATATATATATATATATATATATATATATATATATTTAGAGAGAGAGAGGTGGTTTATACGATAACAACATCTATTTTAGAAAATACGAAAACAATCGAGTACATACAAAATCATATATGATTCATGCGACTATGCGCCCGACCTATAGGTCGTGCTGGACATCGCCGACGTCCGATTTTTTTTCGGGTTAGTGCAAAATCACATATGATTTTGTACACGATCTGCTGTTTTTGCCGTTTTCTTGTTTTTTTAAATAGTTAGCGTTCTCGTTTGAACCTTTCTCTCTCTCTCTCTCTTTCTATATATATATACATATATATATATATACAAGGTTAGGTTATTTTGTTAACCTTAGTTTTGTTGTTAACTATATGAACTAATCTAAACCATCAATCTTAACAATGGATAGTTGAGATTAAAGCTAGATTTTTAATTAATAAAATAGGTTTTATTTATTAAATAAATATGTGAACATTTGTGGTTAAGAGTAGTTTGAGGATTAAAACATTCATTCTTTTAAAACCCATTAAAAAGACTCATTAATGTTTTCTTACCCCACAATTTGTAACCGATGAATATTCATGGCGGAAGGGTAGAAATTCAAAATTAAAGATGAACGTATGTGTTTTATGTTTGAAAGGTGTTAATCGATGTTACCATCTATCATAGTTTGTAAGATGGTTGGCAATGTTTGTAAGGTGTTCATCGATATTCCCATCTATCACTGTTTGTAAGATGAACATATGTGTTCATCTCTATAAAATTAAAATGAATACCGGATAAATTTCAGGGATGTTGCGTTCATTTCAGGGATGTTCATCTCTATCAGGGATGCTCATCTATATCGATGAACATTTGTGTTCATCTCTATTGATGTTCATCGTTGTTGCATTCATTTCAGGGATGTTCATGTATTTTCTGAATTAAAATGAATACCGGATAATTTTTTTGAAAACAACGACTATACGATTTTAACAAACATATGAACCGGAAGACTTTGGTAATATTGATATGATTTCAAAAATATGTTAAAAATGGAAAAAATAATGCAATCGTAACATATAATATAATTATGGAAGCTTCATTTTTGTAACCCCCAATAAAATTAATGAAATATTGGTTACTTACAAAATGACGTTTCTACCATTTTACATTAAATATATATACAAATTAAACAACCAACCTTGCATTTCTATTGGTTGAGCAAAGTTCATAAAGTTAACAAGAAATGGCGGTTAACAAATGATCCTTTCTCTCTCTCTCTCTCTCTCTCTCTCTATATATATATATATATATATATATATATATATATATATAGGGGCATAATCAAATGAGAACTAGGTAGTTTGAGGTAACAGTGAGATCCAATGTTAGCCACTCATTTAATATAATTAATTTTGTTTTTAAAATAATGTAAAAGGATAATTTGGTAAATTGATAATTTGAATTTCTTTTAATAAAAAAAATCAATTCTTTATTTGACTCATTCCAAATTTAAATGATTTCAATTTACCTTAATTTATTAATTTAAACCTAACCGCCGACCACAATCTATTGGGTATCACATTGTGTATCATAGTCATATAATGCATTGCTGCTACAAGTTATTGGGTATCACAGTGTGTATCATAGTCATTTAATGTGTTACTGTTATAAGTTCTTGGGCATCACATGTATCATAGTCATTTAATGCCTTACTGTTCAAAGTTATTTAGGTATCACAATATGTATCATAGTCATTGTAATTCTTTACTGTTAAAAGTTATTAGGTATCACAATGTATTTTTATTGTTTTACGAAGTGTATCACATAGTATCAGGTAGTGTTTTGCTTTACTAAGTGTATCACTCTATATCTTTTCGTTATTTTATTAAGGGTATCACAATGTGCATCATGTTTTTGCCGGAATAAAGTTCTCTGGGAAAAAGTTCGCCGGAGAGAAGAGAGAGGAAGCTGGAGAGATGCTATATTTAAAATAACTAAGTTGCCATTTATTTAAAATCATAAGTTAAAATTACGAAAATTAATAATTTCCTAATTTATTCATTGATTTGTGGTTGATATTGGATCTCAAGGTTATCAGAAATAATCAAGTTCTCCCTTGATTATATATATATATATATATATATATATATATATATATATATATATATATATATATATATATATATATATCAAGGATCTCAAGGTTACCAATATATATATATATATACTAGAAGCGTACTCGTACAATGCAGTGAGATATATCACGATTTTAATGTTTCATTTTATTTTTTGTTTTTTTTGTTGATTTACAGTACGATTTTGGATGGTTTTGAGAAAGTGATAATGTTTTTTTTTATAAATTTGTTTAATTTAGGCTTAATAATATAATGTTTTTTATATAAAAAAAAATTAAGTATTTTGTTAGAATTTAATGATTATCTTATATATTTTAATGACATCTAGAAAAATAACCAATTACATATTTAATAATATAATTAAAACAAATTTATAGTAATATAATATATTAATTAATAGTGATACATGGAAAGGTCTGCATAAAAGGAATGTCCTGCACATACTAAATTGGTGGGTGTTAGAAGTCTGCAGTAGTAATATGTATCTTGTGCTTTGAAACTTTAAATTAAGAGATTTTTAAAATCTTGCATAAAATGATGGTAAATTGTGCCTAATAATTTGTATTTAAGAGTTTTGTATCCGTGCTTTATAATATAGTGTATATATATATATATATATAAGGTCAGGTTCAAGGGAAAACAAAAAAAAAACGGAAAACCGAGGAACACTCTGATAGCCATTCATCTGGACGGTATGCACTTGTGCATACAAGTAATTTGTAACATGCACATGTGCATATGTACAAGTGCATAAAACCGAAAAAACACCTTAATTTACTTATATGCACAAATGCATATCGTGCAGATGAATGACTAACAGGGTGTTCCTCAGTTTTCCATTTTTTTGAGGTTTTCCTTGAACCTCCCTCTCTCTTTATATATATAGAGGGGTGTTCAAATGCAACTCATATATATAAATACACATATACATGAAGACATATATGGGGGATGTATGTATGTATAATATACTTGCGTATAGTACACACACTTTCACCTTTCAATTCCAAACAATGATCACGAGTTCATAATTCTTCCCCATTATTCTTCGTCACTCGTCAGTGCCCTTGTCTTGTAACTTATTTCACATCTTTGTAATTTGACAAACATGCCCTCGATACCCCTTTCTACCATATTTACAATTAACCTAGGTTTATTATAAATTATGATTTATATATTATTGTCATAAATTTAATTACATTTCTACCTAAGCAAATTAAAAGCTTAAAACATTTTTAAAAGATAATCATGCAACAGAAAAGAATTAAAAGCAACCCCCATCCATTTTTCTTTGTTAAAACTAAGATAACACATTTATCAGCTTTTTTGAATTCTAAGGTACTGTCTTCGTCTTTATTACTCCATCGTAAAACAAGGGATTTAAAAGTGTTAAAGATATAAACCCAAAACCGAACATTTTGGGCATCTCGTTATCATCATAATCAGTGATCCGTAGTCGTAGAGAGGTAGATATATAAGCCCCAATATTTTGACCAATTTATGAACTACAGCAAACATCTTATTCGACTTAAATTAATTAAGATTAAGTTCATAACGTCATTGTTATGGGTCCTCTTAATTAGATATCCAGAAATAATGTAAATATATGTTGATCCCTTTTCCATATTTTCTTGGAAATCAATAATAAACAAAAGGGTACTGTTGGAACTATACAGACGTTCTAACCAAATTCATGATCTTTTTCAGGGAGTTTTTTGGTATTTTACTCTTAAGAGAGTATAAGAATAAGACAGTCATGTGTAAGTAGCAAACAAAGTGATATTTTGATTTGAGTGCTCATATCCCATCTTTAAAAAGCTTGAGATTGATGCAAGAAAGTAAGAAGAAAACAAGTCAAGAAAGAACTCAAAAATGGTGTCAAGAGAGCACAAGAAAGCTGCACTGCATGACAAGCTGCAACTTCTTCGATCTGTTACAAACTCTCATGCAGTAATTCCACCTTCTTTCTAGCTTTCTGATTCTCTTTTCATTCGATTAAATTCTTCTTTATGTTTCCCAAATGGGCTCTTCCAAGTAACCAAAGTTTGTTAAAAGATAAAAGTTTTTGAGTCATTCAATCCGGACACTTGATTTGAATCAATGGATAAGCAATAAAAGTTTTACCTTTTCTTGGATCCATCGAAAAGGTTTCTTCTATATGTTCGATTGCACGAACACACAAGTTTTGGGTATCAAAAAGTTCTAGTTATAACGTTTTTGGTTTAGTGTCTTTACGATTCCTGATCAATCTAGAAAACCCGAATGACCATCTTTTTCATGTGATCCAAGTACAAACCCTAATTTGAATTCTTTGGATTCTAATCACGATATATTCGTTAAAACCTTGTTGCAGAAGAAAGATTCTTCAATCATAATAGATGCATCCAAGTACATAGAAGAGCTCAAGCAAAAAATAGAAATATTGAATCAAGACATAGCCCAAAGCTCGAGCTACCAGAACTCATGGCCTATGGTATGTGTACTCGATAGGTGTTAATTTTTCATGTCGATGTATAATGTTTTTTGCTAAACAGTATTCGGGTTTTATGCAGGTTACAGTAGATAACCTAGAAAAGGGTATTCAAGTAAATGTGTATTCAGAGAGAAGTTGCCCAGGTCTACTAGTTTTTGTATTGAAAGTCTTTGAAGAATTGAGCCTTAATGTGTTGGAAGCTAGGGTTTCTTGTACAGGCAGCTTTCAACTTGAAGCACTTGGAGTTGAGGTAAGTACCGTTATATATAACAGATAATCAAACAAATAATCTTCTTTTAAAACAAACAAAAAAACAAACACATAATCTTAATTTGGAGGATGAAAAGAGTAACACAATAATATATTTATGTGGCTCACCAATTTGCTTACATATAAGAATACTCTTAGAATTTCTATTTTAAGATTTTTGAATTCTGACAAGTGACAAAGTACAATCCAATAGCGTCTTTATGACAAATAAAAATCAATGGATAAAATTAATAACTGTCGTTATCGATTACCAAACATTTTTCAACAATTAACCTTTTCTTAATATGGGGTTTAAAAAACATTAGGTTTTAGAGGATTGAATTTTTAAGACCGGACCGTACCACAATTAATAATTTGTGTGATGAAATTGTTGTCGGTCTTTAGTAACATATCTCTGATCATTCACTATAAAATACACATCCAACTGATGGATTTGAGCTCGAATACTTTTGGTTATCCTAACAATACGTATATTTCCAACTTGTGGATTCGAATTCAAATACTTCTATAGTTGTCGTATAAAAATGTCAACTTTTGAGTGAACTCCATTTGAACAAACTCAACCCAGACAGTTTTTAGAGGATTAATGCATGCAAAGTTTATCACTATTCATGCAGATCAAATTAGAACCATGTACTTAATGTCCTGAAAAGCGGTTTCCAACGGGTTTTGCAGCACAGCACCATTATCATTTCATCTCAATTCGAATCTCAATCTTGAGGGTCATCTTTAAAAAATAATAAAGTACGAAGGAAATTAATTAAAATTTTGATAGCTTAAAAGTACGGAATGTATTAATTTCCAATGAGAAAATCTCGATTTCTTCCATATCTTATTGCATTAAACTGAACAAGAATTGTTCTTGCAGAACGAAGAAAATGGAGAATCCTTCGACACGCATATTGTGAAACAAGCAGTCTTACAAGCAATTGAAAACTGGAGCGAAAGCAATGATCAAGAGTACTAAATAATCGAGAGTTTCTCTAATTTCTTTGATGTTCTTCTTCTAGTGTCTAAATTCTTGGCTTGGGTTTATCTATTGATAATGATTTCAAATTGAAGGAAATAGCTAGCTAGCCTTCAAGAATCATCAATTGAAAGAAGGTATTTTGGGATAAAATCAATCTTAAATAATCTTCAAGTCTTCATCACTTGTAACTTGCATATAAGTTGCAAGAAAAAACATGTCTCCTCCTGCAAGTACTAGGTAGATTTAGGTATATATGTTCATAAACAAATAAGTTAAAGTTCAATACTTGATAGGACACAACAAAATTAGGTTTATAGGACGCCTAAAATGTCTAAGTGTCCTAATAGGATCCTATATAGGACCAAACAAAACACGTCCTATCTAAAAATGTTACAATAGGTTTATATGAAGCTTTTAGACATTTTAACAAGTTTTTAGAACGTTTTTAAAATAAAAAATGTCATATTAGTTATTATACGACAATATTTGAAAAAGAGTCCTATAAACACAAAAGTCATATAAAAGGATGAGTTTATAGGACATTTCTCAAAAGTGTCCTATAAATAACTAATACGATACTTTATTTTAAATATGTCCTTAAAAACTTGTATGTTGAAACGACAAAGAACGTTCAATAAACTTATTGTAATACTTTTAGATATTACACATTATAATTTGGTCTTATAAACCCAATTTTATTATAGTGTTTATTGACAACCTATATATCTGATCTCTCAGAACAAAGAGATTAGAGAAGGTATCATGAAACACCAGAAATTAATTTTGAAATTCGCCCTTCGATGCATGACACATTAACCATCATTTGAATAAGATAAAATCTAGTTTAAAGAAATGAAGTGTTAAACGTCGTTGCCTTGTATTTATAGGTTTATCCTCAATGCTATCTTCTGAAATACCGAATTACCACCATAGAATGTTACTAGAAATAGGGGTTATAATATAACATCCTCAAATTTGAAAAGTGTGATTAATTTAAAATTTTCGAATAAACATCAAGTAAGGAGTAAATACATTTCTAAATGTCCACGGTTGATTACCTATAACGACAATCTAGGATTTAACATCAGTCAATAATAATCCAAACCTTACACAAAGTCCATATTAGAAACAGGTGTTACTAAAACCCAATAATTGTTGCTATTACCAAGGTACGGAAGACGTCTCAAATTAGCTAATTCCTTGTGCCTTTAACTAGCAATCAATTCATCATAGTGTCGCTAGTATCGTTCCTGAACGAGGATCTAATGTACATGGCAACAAATAAAAAGAGTTGGGCTCAACGCCTAGTGAGTTCAAGAGCTTTCATATTTATCTATACTATATTATAAAGCACGGATACAAAACTCTTAAATACAAATTATTAGGCACAAGGTACCATCATTTTATGCAAGATTTTAAAAATCTCTTAATTTACAAGTATCAAAGCACAAGATACATATTACTACTGCAGGCTTCTAACACCCACCAATTTGGTATGTGTAGGGCCTTCCTTTTATGCAGAAATTTCCATGTATCACTATAAATTAATATATTATATTACTATAATTTTGTTTTAATTATATTATTAAATATGTAATTGGTTATTTTTTCTAGATGTCATTAAAATATATAAGATAATCATTGAATTATAACAAAATACTTAATTTTTTTATATAAAAAACATTATATTATTAAGCCTAAATTAAACAAACTTACAAAAAAACATTATCACTTTCTCAAAACCATCCAAAATCGTACTGTAAATCGACAAAAAAATAAAATGAAACATTAAAATCGTGATGTATCTCGCTGCATTGCGCGAGTACACTTCTAGAAAAAACGATAAAACTGAAAAGATACTATTTAAATCACAATCTCCCAAAATTAAATGTATTAAACATAAAAGCAACATCTTTCCCGAAACCCACCATTTTCGTGATGAAAACTCATTAATCAAACATCTATTTAACATGAAACCAAAATCCAAGACTCACTCAAAACGCGAATAAGGTTCAATATCCGAATACTAAAAACATAGATAAAATTCCCTTATCCAATACATTAAAGCATGGATAAGTTCCAAGATACCAATATCATAAATCATAGATACATTCCACACCCAAAACAACACCGGAAACATAAATAAACTCGATATCCAAAACAACACCTTTCGGTGACGGGGGAGACCCGTATCTATCGATTGCAGCGATACACAAAGTAAGTCATATATCAATGTTAATGAGCCCCAATATGGATCTATGGTCATCAAGTTCAACCACCTATGGTCTATACCATACCTGAGACCCCCGATGATCCTAGATATGCTCGTTCACTATAAATTACACCATATGGTCAATGGTCGTGATTCAACTCTATAAGCCCGTGTGAGTCCGTGTGATTGAACATGATCGTTACCAGATAATGAAACAACACAAAGAGATGATAAACCAACCTGTTTCGATTAATAACAACGTATTACAAGGTTTGGTGTTCTTGAAGCTCACTTTCTCTCTTTTCTCTCTGATCTTGATGGGTCGATATGTTTGATGATTTGAGATATTAGAAGTTGTGAGATAAATAATATCTCATAACCTTATATATCTCAAACATAATATCTCAACAAAATATAATATCTAAAACTTAAACTAAATATCTAATAACCTAAATATCTATTATTTAGATAATTAGAACTAATATAATACTATTAATTAGCACAATAATTAACTTTGACAATTATTACAAATTAATATTAGACTTATATCGAGAGCGACTTTTCAGCATTAGCTTCAGATTCTAAACTTCAGATTGAATGATCTTGAATTCAATAAATCTGAGATCTAACAATCTCCCCCTTTGGATCAAGATCATTACTAAAATGATTTAGCAATTCAGTCTTCTTTTTCAGCTCAGAAGTTGGAATCTTCTTGTGAGTCCGTGATCGTTACCAGATAATCAAAACAACAAACAATAGATAATAAACCAACCTGTTTAGATTATAAACGCGGATTACAAAGGGTCGGTAATGTTGATCAGTTTTGCTCTCTCTGTTTTTACTACACCTTGACTATGTGTATTGTGTGATTGTTGTGATCTGATCTGATGTTCTAAGAGAGAGAGAGATATATAACTAAACTAATATTAATCATAATATCTAGATATCTATAATATCTAGATATTATAATTAAACTAATATAATAATAAATAATATCTAAAACATAATATTTAAATAATAAAACAACTTTGACTTTATTACGGAATAGACCCTAGACTATTGTTGAGAGTGACTTGTCAGCTTTAACTTCAGATTGCGATCTTCGTTTTGTATGATCTTGAATCCAATGAGACTGTTTCCTAACAATCTCCCCCTTTGGATCAAGATCATTACGAAAATGATTTGTCAATACGATCTTCTCTTTCAGCACAGAAGATGCAATCTCTCTCTTAGTCTTCAAGATTTAGTAAACTCCCCAAAAGATGTAGATTATCTTTCTTGGATGTTGGGAAGAAATTATCTCTAGTTTCAGCTCGAAATTCTTCATCAAAGTATCTTCAAAAGAAAATTTCTCTTGAATCAGCATATCTTCAGAATACTTGCTCTTTGAAGAATTCAATCTTGGACGTGATTCTTGAAACATGTGATTTCTTGGTTAACTCTTCTCCATTTCTTGGGTAGATCTTCTCCCCCTTTTTGATGAGAAGTGTAACGATTTCATCAAAACTTGATGACAAGAAATGTTGTTCATTAGGATCATCTGATTCGTCAATGCAATAGATATTTATCCAGATCTTTGCAAATCTAGACAAAATAGTCATGTAACACCTGTAGCAATAAACAAATCAGTTAGAAATGCCTGTCAGTAACACTAAGTCACTGTGTGTAACGAATACACAATGGAAAGGAGCTGTTTGATGTTGACTCCCCCAGGGCTTCCATTTAATCATCGAAACACCACAAAGGTTATTTCTATAAACGTTATGACAAAGAAACAAATTCCTTGTGTGTTCGTGCTTGTGTTAAAAGAATTAAGCACTTGATGATTGCTTATAAGGCTCGAAATTGTGTAAACCACTGAGACAACAGTAAGTTAAACACAGACTCAATGTGCATGAGTGAAGTGCGAAGGTGGGGCAGACTTCCTTCTTTTCAATATCCAGATTTTCCAAATGAAAATCAGATAGCAAATGTGCTGCATCCCCTTAGAAAATGTGAAACACTTTCTATTTGAGTAGAAAATGAGTAGATGGTGAGGTTTGATCAAGAGTTGGCATGGGCTACTTGCCTGTTTCAATAATGATTACAAAAGAGTTGTGAAACACTAGAAATGTGGCTGCCCGACTCAGAAAAAGTTGGTGCAGAGTTGTGATATTCTTTTAACTCTGTTCTCACACCCTCTTTCTTTTAAAGATTAAGCTCACTCTTTTGGCATTGAAACTCATTATCCAATCTACACTCATTTCTTTTGACACACTCACTCAATCACTAAGGATGAACTTCATGGGTAGAAATCATAGGTTAACATGATTCCATAGAAGTTGAAGTGATTTCAAAGAATTTCCTTCATTTGATCAGAAGCAAAAGGAACTTATGCAAATATCAAACGAGGCGTTTTAGTTCTTGCACACTGATTCCGTATAACTTTTAAAGAATAAGTTGCTCAAAAAGGTTTAGCTTGTCGATTAAGCTTATGTAAAACATTTAAAGTACACTCCCAAAATATAAAATCGAATGAAAAATTGGGAAGTGGTTTGAACGTTTAAGAACGATGTTTTCAATGATTGAAAGTTGTCCTTCTTTCAACCATATTGGAGATTAAGATAAAGGAATATACCTTTAAGTGCGATCTTACATCTCATGAAGCTTAGCTTAAGTCATAAACATATGATCGTGTAAGCTCTTCTCAAAAATTCTGCAAAAGTCTTAAGTCTATGTCAAAGCAAATTTATTCACTTAAATTAAAAAGACAAAAAGCAGTAAAACTATGAACTTCTCTTACTCCCCCTGAAATTATGCATTTGAAAAAAAAAATTCATTGAAAAGATATGCATTTAAAATTTCAGAAATAAATATGTACTCCCCCTTGAAGATTGATTTCCTCGTTGGAGTATCGGAGTACAATCTCTCATATCAGCATTGGAGTAAGGTCTTTTGATCTTTGAAGAACGAGTCCTGGTCTGTACATAATCAGAAGTCGTTGTTGACATTGATGTCCGGGTCTTGAGCTGATTTACTCAAGAACCATTGTCTTGACATTTAAGTCCGGGTCTTGAGCTGATTTACTCAAGAACCATTCTTCTTTGAAGTGCGGGTCTTGAACTGTGTTATTCAAGAACCTTTGTTCTGACATTGAAGTCCGGGTTCTGAACTGAAGTATTCAGAAGCCTTCGTTCTCCTAGTCCCCCTTGACAGTAGGTGCCTGCAACACAGGTTTAGTTTTCTTTGGTACCCACTGGTATTTGGGTCCATATGTGTTAGTTGCAGTTCGTATGGGGGTTATGGAATAAGAACCATACCAGTAATGATCTTTGGTTATGTGAAAAGGATCATGTGTACGACAGTAAGAACAAGAATTTTCCTTACCTGATAACCTGATCATTTGATCTCTCGTGTAAACATGAGCAGGTTTACTTTTCAGCGCATTGTTCTTCGTTTCATTATGCGTATGTACACATGAGCTTTCATCTTTAACTAGTTTCTTCTTCCAGAAAATATTTTCTTCCTTGTAGATCTTCCTTCTCGGAGGTGAACCTGAACCATCTAACTTTCTGTGAACAGGAAGGTTAGTTGTATGAATCTGATTTGAAGATTTAGATTTATCAGGAAAATCAGATTTCTGAGATTGGCTTTTCTTGCTTTTACCAGAGGTGTTCTGTTTCTTTGAACGCTGATGTTTAGAAACACTTGGTAAAGCTTTTCCTTTTACAAGAAAAATAGAATGATCTGGAAGTGAAGCATTGAAATCAACCATCTCTACTCCATCTATACACCCTTTTTCAGTATTTAAAAAGTCATTTGCAGGCTCAAATAAGTCATCAAAGAAATCAGTAGAAGTGTGAGGGCTTTTTGAAACTGTAGAACACCTTGTAGATTTAGAATGAAAAACAGTGTTCTTTATAACAGTAGAAAACACATCTTGTTTTATATTCACCAAAATTCTTTCGTCAGATAAGATATTTTCTAACTCAATTATTTTGCTTTCTAATACGAGTGGAGGTAGATAAGTTTTAGCTCGAACAGGTTTTGCCTCCATCTCAGTAGAAGAATATGTAGCAAAATATTCTTTTGAAAGAACTTTTGGTTTGTCCGAAAGATAACTATCATTCAGTCTTTCATAACAGAATGGTAGTTGCATTTTCTTCAAATTCATTCTTTTTGTATCTTCTCTTGCCTCGACTTCTTCTGATGCTTTGGTAACAAATTTGGGTTTCAAATGAGAAAGTTTACGAGCAGCATACATATAATCTGCATTATATAAACCAGGCTGTTTTCTGATAACATGTTTCAGGTAATGAGGATTATTACAACCTAATCCCCATTTTGCTTTAAAATCAGCCTCTTCATTTGGTGTATTTAAGAAAATAGTTTGATCTGTTTGGCCTCTTGTATAAAGTTTGGCTTCCAGACCAGTTACCTTTTTCTCTAAAGTCTTGTTTTCAACATGAAGTTTAAATGCTTTCAGAACGCATTCTTGCTTTTCTGAATCAGACTTAGATAATTGTGAAACAAGATCAGAAATCTTCTTTTCAAAACAAACCTTTTCAAGATTAAAATCAGAATCAGATTTGCGTAGGGAATCCATGAGATCTTTATTCCCAATAACTGACGTATTTAGCTCAAAGATCTTTTGATTACGCCTAGCAACTCTACCTTTTTCTCTTTTCAGTTTTGACTGAAGGTCTTGAAGTTCGACCATCATCTCATCCATTTTAATCATAATATTATTCTCGGTTAAGTTCATTACCTCTTCAGCTGCTTCATTATCTGAATCATCATACTTTGCATGATTGGCCATCAAGCACATATTAGCAGCTTCTTCATTCTCTTCTTCTTCTTCCTCTTCAGAATGATCTAACCAGAATTCGTCTTCAGCCATTAATGCTTTGCCGGCTTCTTGTTGCTTGGCTAACATTAGTTTGTTCTGGTAATACGCAGAATTGCGAACCTTTGGCTTTCGACAGTTTGAGGCGAAATGTCCAGTCCTGCCACAGTTGTAGCATGTGATTGGGACATCGGTTTTCTTGTCTGTACTGGTGTAGTCATTCCCATATTGATTCCTTTCTTTTGGTTTCATCTCTTGAGATCTACTTCCTTCTACTCTTTCTCTATGCTCACGGTTTTTGGAGCTTGATGAAGAATATCTCTGTGTATTTGATCCCGGTTTCTTGTAGAATTTCTTTTGGAATGCACGGGTCAGTAATTGCAGTGCTTGCTTGAGACTTTCTCCATCATCTCCATCAGATTCAGTTTCTGATTCAGAACTTGTAATTACTTTCTTCTTTTTCTTCTTATCTTTCACAACAAGTGCAACGGAATCAGGAACTTTCTCAACTTCCTTTTTCTTCTTTCCATTCCTTTTCTCTTCTACTTCCTCTTCGTTCTGCCTTAGTGTCTCATACACTTCGTGGAGTGGAATGTCAGACAGATCTTTCATCTGTTTCATTCTTCGTGTATGCTTCTTCCATTCTGGTTGAAGGACACTGAGAAACTTGACGTTGTTCTCTATCTGTTTCTTTTTAACTTTATTCTTTGACAGCTCGTTCAGAAGCAGAACATATCGTTCATAAGTGTCAGCTAGGCTTTCATCTTCAAAGGCTTTGAATTCTTCGTAACTGTTTATACAGTTTGCGACTTTCATCTGGTTCCCAACCTTAGATCCCATCATCATCTTTTGAAGTTGATCCCACATCTTCTTAGCATTAGCTTTGTAGCTGTCTATTTTGATGTAGATATCATTTGGGATACTCTGAAGAAGTAAAGATCTTGATTGTTTATCAGCTTTGAAACGATTCTTTTGTTCTTCAGAAAATTGGGCATACTCTAGCGTAACAGTTTTCATCTTCTGTTCTCTTTCCACGTTCCCATCCTCACTGTCAGAAGAATCATCTTCAGCATCATCATCATCATCATCAGGTACTTGGACAGAAAGTGGTGCCATGGGACCTTCTTTTATTGATAAAAGAATATTATCTCCGTTTGAGTATCGATCCACAAAGTCAAGAAACCTGTCTTTCCATTGTTCGTAATCCCCTTTGAACAGAACTGGGGGTTTGACATCTGTGCCAATGGAGAGTGCGTCTTTTGAAGTCATCCTGTTTCGTTAGATGTGCAACAAGAACTGTTTCGACCGTTAGTCCAGATAAAAGTAACTGTAAAACAATCGACTTTCAGAAATTAAATTTCCAGAAATTTAAAAACAAGTACCGAACTTGAGTTGAGGTTATGGAACAGAAATTTCCAAAGTTCAGATTTCCACCTTTGAAATAAGGAATTTAAGTTCAAATTTCAAACCACTTGGGCCACGCGTCCTCTACAAATGAGACTAATGTAAGTATGTGAATTGTGAGAGTAGTGGACACGTGGGGATTGATTTCAATATGAAAAGATTGGAAGTAGTGGACACGTGCTTAGTACCAATGCCAAGTATCAAAGAAATAGTGGACCAAGTATCATGCAAACAATGGAAATTTGGTGAGTGTAGAGATTGGACCGATAAAATTTTTTTGCAAACAAAGGAATAGTTTGACCGATAATCTAGTGAGTCTAGTGAGTGGACCGATAAACAAAGGCAAATGATTGTCACGTGAAACTTGGAATGCTTGGACCGATAAAATAATGTAATGGACACGTGAGTGGAATTAATTGCCACTTGAGGAGTTCGACCGGTAGCTCACAAGACCGAGAGTTGATTTGACCGGGAAAAATGGTTTGACCGGAGCTTCTAAGACCGGAGCTTGGGTTTGGATTTGACCGGAGGTGTTTTGACCGGGGAAGTGTAGTGGATAAATTTTATTCGACCGGGGAAGTGAGGTAGAAAAGTTATATTCGACCGGGGATGTGAGTTTTCCTTTGACCGGATAACAAAAAAAAATTCGACCGGTACAAAGTTTGTGAGATTCGACCGGGGAAGTGATGGTCCGGTCGAATGCTTAAGACCGATAGAATGTAAAAACTAAGGTTCGACCGGTACGCTTAAGACCGATACGTCGTCTTCTCCGATTAAATCAACCTGTAACTCTAAAATTAACCAAGCTAGAGGTCGATTTACCACACCAAATTTTGACACAACGATCTCCTTACCAACTACAACACCACACAACCTTTTGATTTCGAAAATAAACGCAAAATCAAAATTTGATCGATAACACAGTGTTCTTCAAAAATGAAGAACACAGAGAGTAAAAATTTTTGATTTTGAATCTGGATCAGCTCTGATACCAATTGTGAGTCCGTGATCGTTACCAGATAATCAAAACAACAAACAATAGATAATAAACCAACCTGTTTAGATTATAAACGCGGATTACAAAGGGTCGGTAATGTTGATCAGTTTTGCTCTCTCTGTTTTTACTACAGCTTGACTATGTGTATTGTGTGATTGTTGTGATCTGATCTGATGTTCTAAGAGAGAGAGATATATATATAACTAAACTAATATTAATCATAATATCTAGATATCTATAATATCTAGATATTATAATTAAACTAATATAATAATAAATAATATCTAAAACATAATATTTAAATAATAAAACAACTTTGACTTTATTACGGAATAGACCCTAGACTATTGTTGAGAGTGACTTGTCAGCTTTAACTTCAGATTGCGATCTTCGTTTTGTATGATCTTGAATCCAATGAGACTGTTTCCTAACACTTCTTCTCTGTCTTCCATATGTAATAATCTCCATGTTTAGCTCAGAATACTTTAGCAAAGTATCTTCAAAGAAAATTTCTCTATAATCAGTATGTCTTCAGAATACTTTGATCTTTCGTATTTCTTGGTTAGCTCTTTTCTTTTTCAATCTTGTAGAAATTTCTTCAAGCTTTAGGTTCTCCCCCTTTTTGATGAATAGAGAAACGATTTCATCAAAACTTTTTGGCAAGAAATGCCTTTCATTTGGAGCCTCTGATCCGTCAATTCAAAAGATATTCATCCAGATCTTTGCAAATCTAGACAAAATAATCGTGTAACACCTGAATCAACAAATGAATCAGTTAAAAAGCCTGTCAGTAACACTAAGTCACTGTGTGTAATGAATACACATTGAAAGGAGTTTTTTGATGTTTACTCCCCCAAGGCTTCCATTCAATCATCGAAACACCACAAAGGTAATTTCTATAAACGTTATGACAAAGAAACAAATTCCTTGTGTGTTCGTGCAAGTGTTAGAAAGAATTTAACACTTGATGATTGCTTATAAGGTTCAATATTGTGTAAACCACTGAGACAACAGTAAGTTAAACACAGACTCAATGTGCATGATTGAAGTACAAAAGTGGGGCAGACTTCCTTCTTTTCAATATCCAGATTTTCCAAATGAAAATTAGATAGCAAATGTGTTGCTTCCCCTTTGAAAATGTGAAACACTTTCCTGTTAAGAAGAAAATGAGTAGTTGGTGAGGTTTGATCAAGAGTTGGCATGGGCTAGTTGCCTGTTTCAATAATGATCACCGAAGAGTTGTGAAACATTAGAATTGTGGCTGCCCGGCTCAGAAAAAGTTGGTGCAAAGTTGTGATATTCTTTTAACTTTGTTCTCACACGCTCTTTCTTTTAAACATTAAGCTTACTCTAACCAAACTCTCTTTTTCTGTATAACTCATCACTCAATCCACACTCATTTCTTTTCGACTTCTCACACTCAATCACTATGGATTAACTTCTTGGGTAGAAATCACTGGTTAAGGTGATTCCATAGAAGTTGTGTTAATTCCTAGCACAATGAAATAATGTTTTCCTATGATGCATATGATGCTCAATATGGTTTAACTATTTCAGTTAAAGCACAAAGTAGATCTTTAAAACATTTAAAGTCACACTTCCAAATCATGAAATCGGTTTAAGACTCGGGAAGTGGTTTGAATTTTTAACAACAATGTTTTCAATGAATGAAAGTTATCCTTCTTTCATCCATATATGAGATTAAGATAAAGGATTATATCTTTACGTGCGATCTTACATCTCATGAAGCTAAGCTTAAAGTCATAAAGATATGAACATGTAAGCATATCTCAAAAACTGCAAAAGTCTTATGTCATTGTCAAAGCTAATTTATTCACATAAAATAAAATGACAAAAAGCAGTAAAACAATGAAATTATGAATTCTCATCTGAAATAATCAGAAGTCATATCCTAACTCCTTTGACTTGTAAAAACTCCCCCTAAAATCATGCATCACAAAAATTTGACATTAAAAAGGTAAATGCAGAAATTAGTGAGTCTTTTCCTCAAATTGATATTGACCATCTGTCAATTTCTTCTCATACTCCCTGTTAAGTCTGATTTGATAGTAATCATTGTATTTATAGGGCTTGGTCAAATACTGTGTCTAATGTCTAATACTGTGTTGTATTGACCAAGGGTATTTAAGTCCCTTTGGTCTTTGTTCTTTGTAAGGATACACACGCTCATATCAATACACTCTTACTTTGCGCACCAAGTCTCCCTCTCTACTTTCTCTCTCTATAGATTTAGAGATCTTGGACTCTCAATTGGTATCAAAGCAATCTGAATCTTGAGAGGATTGAGAGATTAGTGATTTAGTTTCTGGATTTGTGAATTAAAGCAGAAAACTCGATCGATTTTCTTGATTTTTCAAGAAAATCTCGTTTTTTGCTTCTTCATCAAATTTGGACAGGATTTTGAACAATTTGTGTTGAAATTGGACTTATTAGATTCGTAATTGCCATTCGATCATAATTGCTTCATGTTATTTTGCATAAAAATCATCATTTGATCATCAATTTACAGATTTCTAATTTTCTGGAAAAACTCGGTTTTCGTTCTGTTAGTTTACGAATTTGTGATTTTGTTGATTTTAATCGATATTGTTGGTTGAAATATGTTAGAAATGTGTTTTCGAAGATCAGAATGTGTTTCTCTTCGTGTATTTTCACAATTGTAATCAATCTTGCGTAATTTGTGAGTTTTTAAAGTTTGCGCTTCATTCATACAAGTTTGCGCCTCATTCATAATAGTTTGCGCTTCATTCATATATTTTGCATAAAGTTCTTTGTGGTTTAATTCGTATGTTAGTGAATTTTTAGGTTTTCGGTTCACGTTGGAAACGCAAAGTTACTTTTGCATATCAAGTGCTATCAAGTATTCGAGATTCGCGGATCTAGCCTTATACGCAAACATCAGTTTGCGTATCACTCAGTATACGAGAAGTTCTTCTTTGCGCGTCTCACTTCACACGAAAAGCTCTACTTCGCGCTTCAAGTTCAACCCGCAAAGTCTTAGTTTTCGCTTCTCTACTCAAACGCAAAGTGTTATCTTGCGTTTCTAGTTGTCAATGCAAAGTTTCAATTTGCGAACGCAAAATCCTGTTTGCGTATCAGTCTTCACACGCAAAGCCGTGTTTGCGCATCTGCCTTAATACGCAAAGCTCTTGTTTGCGTTCTCTTCCTGACACACAAAGATCTACTTTGCGCAAGCTCCAGACTTAGAAATATTTCTGAACATCAGAAATGGATATCGCCAAGTTTGCTTTCCAATCTAGGTTCTACTCTAATGATCTGATGATGCAATTGGGAACAGATACTCGTCCACCAGTTTTAATCAATGAAGAAGAGTTTACACAGTGGCAAGATAGGTTTATTAATTTCATTGAGCGTCAGACTAATGGAGAGAATATGATGAAATCTTTATCTGAAGGACCATTTGTCAGGCCGAAAAATGACATTCCTTTGACTGCTGATGAAATCAAACGCGAAAAAGCCGATAGAGAAGCAAAGTCCAATTTGATGCTAGCTCTGCCTAACTCAATTTACAATCGAATTGATTGTTTCAAACACGATCCAAACATGATGTGGACTCAATTAGAAAAGATCATGCTTGGGTCATCAGTTGCTACTCAAATTCGTCAGACACGATTCATGAATAACTTTGAGGAATTTAAGGCAAAGGACAATGAATATCTGAAGGTTATATTTGACTGGTTTTGCGCTGTGATTAATGATCTAAGAAAGATTAAAGTGGAAAAGACTGATCTTGAGACGAATCTGAAATTCCTCAATGCTCTTCAGCCTGAATGGAACAAATCATGTCATAGACTGAGGAACGATGTTCGAATCTCAACAATGCAGATTCAAGAACTATATGAGATTCTGATGACTGATGAGAGCTTGGTGCTTGAAAAGAAGGCCAAACTGGACAAAAGGAACAAGAAGACAGTTGATCCGATTGCTCTTATCACGAAGCAATTAACTGAACAAGCGTTGTCTGATAACGCTTACACCGGGTCAACTGAAGATGATGGTGAAGCTTTACAAAAAGCTATGATTCTTCTCTCTCAACATTACCATAAGAAATTCCAACCAAAGTCGGGTTCCAACTCTCCTCGCTTCACTTCAGGTCCTAAAGTCAAAGTACCCGAGCTAAAGACTGCTGCTTGCTACAACTGCAGAAAGCCGGGTCACATGTCAAAGGAGTGTAGAGCAAAGGTGGTTAGGGATTCGGCATACTACAGAAAGAAAATGGAATTGGCTGAAAAGAGAGAGAACAGAACTGCTTTGCTGGTCGAGGAAGAATTCTGGCTGGATCACTCTGACGACGAAGTTTCAAACGTCGAGATTGCTCAGATGTGTTTGGTTGGAGATGACCAGTCAGACGATTTTGATACGGATGAGGATGAGGTATATTCTGAATTTGACTATAATTTCATTACCTCTCAGATGAATATCATAATTAATGCTTTGTCTGATTTACATTCAAAGATTTTATCTGAAAAGAATTTAAATTCTGAAAAGTCAGATTTGATTGACAAACTAAAAATTTCCTTGAAAGATGAAAAATCTATTTTAGAAAATACTAAAGAAATCTTTCAAAAGAAATTGGATGATTTGGAAAATTCAAATAAAACATATCTTGAATCTTTGACGTCTATGACTAATTTAAAAGATGAAATTTCTAATAAAATAAATAAGTTAGAAGAAAAACTTTATCGAAGAAACCAATCTGAACAAACAATTTTTATAAACAAACCGAGGAGTGAAGAAGCTTTAAAACAAAGGTGGGGACTTGGTTTTTGACAATCCTCATTCTTTCTGACAGTTATAATTTTTCCGATTCAATTCTTTCAGATAGGACTTTGAGCAAGTCAAGGAAGCAGATTTGGCGAGAAAAGCGGACATCAGATGATTCTATGTTTAAGGAGAATAGATATGTAGACAAACATTATAAAAGTGATTCATTTGCTTTGTGTAATAAAATTTCCAAATACTCAATAAAGCAAATGATTCAAATTTCCAAAAATGTCTCATATTCTTCTTCTGATTCTAGTTCAGATGATTATGCTTTCTCTTCTGATGATTGTGCTTATCATTCTTGTGATCATATTTCTCATGCTTTAACTGTCAAATCTAATATGTATTTCCCCATACGAACTGCATCTAACTTTCATGGGACCAAATTCAAGTGGGTACCCAAGTCTCAATCTGATTCAAAGTTGCAGGCATCATGTGTTAAGGGGGAGTAAGAGAAAGAATGGTTTTTGAACACAACAGTTCAAAACCCGGTCTTAAATGTCAAGACTTTGGCTTCTGAGTGATTCAACTCAGAACCCGTGCTTCAACGACTATGACTTCTAGACATATCAGTCTAGGACTCGTTATTCAATGCATTAAGCTTCTGACTAATGAGAAACTATGAGTACATCTACTTAATTTCCGCTGCATTTATATATGATAATGATGTTGTTCCAGTTTTCTCAAATGTTTTTAAAGAATCTGAGCATTTCATTTCATCTCCTGAATTTGTTCAACCCAATTTTTTCAAATGAGACGCAAATTTCATTTTTACATTGTGTAAATGATAATATTATTGAATAATATTTTGTTTCAACTGAATATAAACTCGCCGATCAAATATTTCTATTTTTAAAATTTCGGCATGTTGTTTTAAAAGTTTAAACCTTTACAAATTTTATTCTATAAAGTAAAAGTTTTACAATTTTCTTTCTTTTGAATAAAATGTGTGTCTAGAATAAATTTTCAAGTTGCTTTGCTTATATTAAAGTTCTTATATGTTCAAATTTCAGTTCTAACAAAAGTCGAAAAGTTAGCAACATGTTTGTAGCTTTTGATATTGCTTTAAAAGTTGTGTGATTCAGAATATTTATAGTTTACAATGCTTAGAAAACCTAACAAGTCGGAATTTTGGATCGTAATGAAAATATGGGCTAAGCACTTAGACATAAAACCTTGTGTTTGAGATGATTATTAAATTCTTATAAATCAGAAATCTCTAAGTTTGAAAGTTTGTACCTGTGACCTTTCTGGTTTGGGAAAGTAAGTTCTGTGGGATGCTTGTCATCTGGACCCCTAAGGTCATTTGATCTGGGAGTGATCGAACCCAAATCCTTCTATAGAATCAGATCGAAAGTCATGTTCTACTGGTATGAATGGGTTAAGGATGTGTCGATGTAGCCTTTCTGATCTGGGAAAGTAAGTTCCAAGGGGTGCTTGACACCTAGTCCCCTAAGGCCAACTGGTCTGGGAGTGGCTGACCCAAATCATGCAATAGGGTCAGATAGAAAGTTACGTTTACGGCATGTTCTTTACTTAATAAACTTTTTGATTAAAAGATGCCAAAGTGCACACGCTTAAAAGATGCCAAAGAGCACACTCATGTAAAGATGCCATAGTGCACAATGCTAAAAGATGCCAATGAGCACACATCTCATGATACTTGGTTAAAATTTCTGAGTTGCAATAAACCTGTAAATTTGTGAAAGTCTGAATTTTTGATGGCTTAGTGTGATTACATGCAAAGTTATCTATTATATTTTTAGAATTGATTTTTCTTGAAGCTAATCGAAGTTCACATCCGAGCACACTGAATAGATTGTTGAAAGTTTTTAAAACTGAACATGTCTTAACTTGATATGCAATAAAACTTGTTTCTGTATCCAAACACATACATTTGATTTCATTTGATGGATTTTATTGTGATATTTTACTAAGTAGAATTTTATTTGTTTCTGTTTAAATTTTTATATATTTAGTCGTTTAAAAATACATATTCAGTATATTTTTCTTTCTACATTGATGTTTACATTCATTGTGTTCTCATAAATATATTTCAAATGGGTTTGAGCATTATTCAAGGGGGAGTGAAAAAGGAGAATTTTTTTTAATGATCATATCTGTTTTTGAGGGGGAGTATCTGATTTTCTTTATATGAATGCTAACTTGAATTGTCATATCTAGTGCATTAGTGTAGGGGGAGTAAAAGAGCTCAAAAAGGTAAAATTTTCTGAGTATTAAGTCAGCTTTGCGCCATCAGTTGGTAGTGCAAACCTTGCTTTGCGCCACCTTCGTGTAACGCAAACTTCACTTTGCGCCACCTTGATGTAACGCAAACATCCCCTGTTTTCTCTGTTTCTTTGATTTTGCAGATCTTAAGTTGTCTCGTCTCCAACATTGGCATGACCTAGTTGAACCAGTTCATCAAGGTCATGAGGGGGAGAAATCAGAGAAGTCAAGGAGATTTTAAAGAGATAAAGAGCTCAAAAGTTTATCTGCTGATCAAGATTCGCTCAAAGATTCTATTCTCTCAGCTTAAATTTTTTCTTTTGCTGGTCAAGGAGATTTTAAAGAGACAAAGAGCTCAAAAGTTTATCTGCTGATCAAGATTCGCTCAAAGATTCTATTCTCTCAGCTTAAATTTTTTCTTTTGCTGTTCCTGCTCCGACCACCACAGTTCGTTCATGGTCTTTCAAAAGAGGTGTGTCGTCTAGAGCACAAGCTGATGAATCAACTGTTCGTTCAAGTTTATTCCAATCTGGTCCAGACTTGTCAAAGGCAGCAAAGACAAATCAAACTGAATGATGCTGAGAAGAAATTTTTCTTTAAAAGTCAGAAAGCTTCATAAAGTCGCTTTAATGGCAAGTGCTGATTTAGAAGATGATTTTTGAAGACCAAAGCGCCAATGATTACTAAGGGGGAGATTGTTAAGTCTGATTTGATAGTAATCATTGTATTTATAGGGCTTGGTCAAATACTGTGTCTAATGTCTAATACTGTGTTGTATTGACCAAGGGTATTTAAGTCCCTTTGGTCTTTGTTCTTTGTAAGGATACACACGCTCATATCAATACACTCTTACTTTGCGCACCAAGTGTCAGGATCTGATTCTTAACAAGAATAATAAAACTCAGAAACAATATTAAAGAAGTTGCGGAATAACACTTTAACATTCAAAATATCAATGTAACAGTAAAGAATGAATCACAACTTGTAAACTTTATTGAATGATTAAAGTTTCAAGCTTTCAAACAAAACCTCAATCTTGATGAACAAGCTCAACAAGACGAATTCTACTTCTCTAGAATTAGGATTGTAAACCTTGAGGTTAATTCTCTCTCTAAAACAAAAACATAGAAATCTCGTATCTCATCTATCAAACTATTCTATACTATATAAACAAAGATTGAATACAAGATAATTACAAAACATAAAATATCTTCATAATATTCTTCCATAATTATCTTCAACCTTCCACAATTATCTTCAACCTTGTTCTGCGCGTATCTTGATTATCACATAAGCAGTATTAAGTTGTAGTAGTATTAATCACTCTGAGCAGTACTAATCTTCACCAGCAGCACTAACTCTGCTTAGCAGTAGTAACTTCTTCAAGCAGTATTAATCTGGCTCAGCAGTAGTAACTTGTCTCAGAAGTAGTAACCATGTTGTTCTGGCAGTAGTAATCACTTAGACAAATCTTCAGTTCCCAACAATCTCCCCCTAACTTGACTTTTAGAGAAGAGAAGTCAAGTTCTTCAGATGCTCCCAAAACTCCATTTTCATACACCTATATCAGGATTTAGCCCCAAACTTTGATTGATAATTCTCTGGATCAAGTACCTTGCCATTTCAGAATTTAGTGCACAATCCAGCTTCTTCTTTAACATAGCATGCAACTTTAATCTGCTATGGTTGTAAACTCTATCCACCAAGAAGTATTCAAAATGACTTATATCCACAACTAGTGCATATACTCCACTTCTTTCATACAGAGTCCAGCTGTTGATGGTTTTGAACACATTTCTGATGACATGCTGAACTTCCTCTGGCTTGAATAACATACACAGATATTCCATCACAAGTTTTGTAACTGGTATCCCTGGAGCTTTCAGCTTGTCAGCATAAAGTTTCATCCCCACTTCAAGCATTTCCTCTAAGTTAGATCTGGAGCATACTCTTACTACCCTTACTATCTTGGCCCAAGTAGGATATACTTCAAACTTTTCATCCTTCCTTTTCAGCCTGATATATTCCTTACCATCTACTTCCATGGTATCCCAGTGAATAATCTCAGGAGGCTTGACACCAACTGGTTCAGCAGTTATAGGCTCATGCACTTTCTCCATCACAACCATGTACATATTTACATCATAAGTACTTGATGGTTCTTCCTGAGATTGAGCTTTCTTTTCTTCAGACTGAGGTGCCCCTTCTTCTTCATCTACCTTTTGATCAGCTACATCTTCATCCACTCTAGGTTTCTTAACAATTTTTCTTCTTGCCATAATTTTAGTTCTTTTCAGAGTCTTCAAACTTTCACCTAGAGTAGCTTCTTTCTTTGGAGTTTCTTGATCATCAGGAAAAGGTTTTTCTATTAGAAAGCATTACTCTCTTTCATTCTCTTTTCCATTTCAACTCTGGCTTTGTCATTCCCTTGAAGCTTTGTCATCTCTGCATCATACAAGCCTTTGATCTGTTCAAATGACATCTTTGAGAACATCTCCTTTTTAACTCCCACAACACCTTTGAGAAAAGTGATCATCTTCTTTCTCTCTTGGGTGCCAAGGTATGTCTTTGAAGGTTGCCTCTTCTTAGCAGCCATTTTGATCAACACAAGCTTCTTTAGAGTTGCAGCTTTCTTCTGTGCTATCTCTGTTGCCAAGCTCTGTTGATAAACTTCATTAAGCTCTGCAGCTAGAGCTTTTGCCATCTCCCTATCTTTCTCCACTTGAACTGATTCTGCTTGCTCAAATTCTGCTTGAATCTTCTTAGCCAAAGCTTCATCTGACTCAATCAACTTTTTCTTTTTAAGTGGTTGGTCAGATTCCACTATCTTGGCTTTGCCTTTATCCTTGCTTACTGCCTTCTCAACACTTGCTTTCTTGATAACCTCACCCTTTTCTTTGATGACAACTCCTTTGGCCTTTGAAGTGACCTTGGGAGTATCATGTTTAGCCTTGATTAGAGCTTCAGCTATCTCAAATTCTTCCAGATTTCTGCTAATGAGGTCAGATAATACCTCTTTAACAATTTCTGCTGCTTCATTTGATTCAGCAGCATTAACTGTTTCTGCTGCTTTGCTTGCTTGCTCTGTTACTGCTGCTTATTCAAACACAAACCCTGTTTCTGTTTGTACATTGAACTCCCCCTCAACTCCATGTATCTCCCTCTCCAAGTGGATCTCAGCTTCTGACTCCCCCTTTTTGGGAGCATCAGTCATTGGATTCCTTCTCCTGAGCACAAACCTTTGTTTCTTCTTCTTTTGGACCACCTTCTGAACCAACTTCTTTAAGCTGCTGATCTGTGCTTGTTGGTTGATGATGCCTTTCTTGAGCTCATTTACAACCTGCTTCTGAGAGTCCAGTTCAGTTGCCATTTTGGACATGGCAGAAATCAATTCATGATAGTCATATCTATCCTCACCTTCTCCAGGAGTGTTAACCCATTTTGATGGATCATTGGAACATTTAGTAGTGGAGGTCTGCTGCCTAGCAGAAACACCATCCACCCCATGGTTTCTTGGCACCTGGGACCTTTGGATGATTGCTCACCCAAAGTTGCATTGGGGAAGGTCTTAGTGATGTTACGACTGGCCTCCTCTGTGCTAGCAGAAGTAGTGGCAGCCTTCTCACCCACATGCTCATACATCTCCTCAGTGAGCACCTCCTTGGGGTTGGGAGACACCCCTATGGTTTCCCTATAGATATTCTCTAATGGAGAATGCTCCATTAGAGGGCTTTGAGGTTCTGGGATGGTAGGAGGTACAACAAGGGAAGGAGCCTTGTGTACCTTTCTCTTAGCATAAGTTTTGGTTAACACAGGAGTTGGCTTATGAACAAGAGACTGAGGAAGAGATATAGTGGTTGAAGGTTGGGTTTGGCTTTCAGTGGGATGGTCTAGTGAGGGCCTTGACCCTGATGCCATACCTTTTTGGTTGTGGGACACCACCATCATTGTAGAGAACAATGGGGTGTCTACTCCTTCCGAGTCCTTGGCAGATCTTTTAATATTTGAAAAGACCTTGCCCTTAGGGATTTTAGGTACATATACCTCATTAAACTGAGGCATATCCGTCAATTCAGAGGTTAAAACTGCCTGGATAAATCTTGGATACATATAGAAACTCTTTTTATTTCCCAAGTTTGACACAAGGTCATTGAAAATCATTTTTGAGAAATTATACTTTCTGGCAGTAGACAAGCAGACCAAAGCATAAGCAATGGTACTGCTGAACTGACTCCATCCAATAGTTTTTCTAGAGATATAGTGCATAAGGGTATGAACAAAGAACCGCCATTGGGAAGAAAAGTTTGCTTTATAAAATTTGAAAACACCCTGTTGGCCTTCATACCCCATTCTTGTTAGATTGGAAATCAAGTCCTCATTAGGGATAGAAGTAATACCTGAGGCATCGTCTAGTCGTAGACTGATGCGAATGACCTCTTCAGTGACTATCAAGGGTTTGTCACACACCCTTGTCTTGATGATCTGCACACCGTTTTCAGTAACAACGGTGGCATTGGCCCAAAATTGCTTCTTGTGCTCGATGAAAATTGGTGGTGACACAATAAGAGCATATGCTATATGACTGGTCTTGAGAAAATCGACTATTTGATGGAATCCATCAGCTTGCTTCGGCTTTTGAAGCATTGCGATCTCATTGTGTTCATCAATAAACGCCATGGATGTCATCGTTCTTGAGGATACTGGACTGAAACACACTTGTTGCTTGAGAGAAAAGAGTGAGAGAGAAGATGAATAGTATGCAAAGAGACGTTGTGAGCTTTTAGACGGGCAAAGAGGGTATTTATATGATTCGGGAAAGAAGCAGTATTAACTAACTAGCAGTATTAACGAACTAGCAGTATTAAGTACTAGCAGTATTAACTCCTAGCAGTATTAACTACTAGCAGTATTAACGAACTAGCAATATTAACTACTAGCAGTATTAACTAACTAGCAGTATTAATAGTGAATCTTCAGTAGTAACTTTGCACTGGCAGTAGTAAAACTGCACTGGCAGCATTAAGTATACTTACCCTGTTGAAGCTTGTGTTAGTCTGAGCAGAGCAATAAACTTCCTGAGAAAGATGATTAGTAACAGCAAACAAAATAAACAAATAACAGGTATACAAACACTTTTTAAACATGAGATCATTCAGAGTTGATCATGCCCACACTTGTGACCAAGAAAGTGAATCTACCCACATCAAAAGCTTTAGTGAATAGATCAGCAAACTGGTTATCAGTATGAACTTTAGCAACTTGAATAAGCTTCTTTTCATTGCAGTCTCTAATAAAGTGATACCTGATTTCAATATGCTTTGTTTTGGAGTGCTTGACTGGATTGTTAACAATGCTAATAGCACTGCTATTGTCAATGAATATGGGAGTGTGAAGAAAGGTTACCCCATAGTCCAACATTTGATTCTGAATCCATAGAACCTGTGAACAGCAACTTGCAGCAGCAATGTACTCAGCTTCTGTTGTGGATAAGGACACTGTGGTTTGCTTCTTACACTGCCAAGATACTAGTCTTGCACCCAAAAGTTGACATCCCCCTGAAGTAGACTTTCTATCCATATTAGCACCTGCCAAGTCACTGTCTGAATATGCAATCAAGTCAAAAGAAGATTCATAAGGATACCAAAGACCTAATCTAGGTTACCCTCTTAAGTATCTGAAAATCCTCTTAACAGCTTGAAGATGTGACTGCTTTGGCTTGACTTGGAATCTGGCACACACACACACTGGAAACATGATATCTGGTCTTGAGGCTGTGAGATACATGAGAGATCCAATCATTGATCTATAAAGATGGACATCAACATCCTCCCCCTCAAGATCAGCAGTGATCTGTTTGTGTGTTTCCATTGGTGTGCTTGCTGGCTTTGAGTCTGATAGACTATACTTATCTAGGATGTCTTTCACATACTTTGATTGACTTATGAAAATTCCATCTTTCTCCTGTTTCACTTGAAGCCCAAGGAAGAAAGCAAGTTCACCCATTGAACTCATTTTGAAGCTCTTGTGCATCAACTCTTCAAAGTCTCTACACATCTGATCTTTTGTGGATCCAAAGATGATGTCATCCACATAGATCTGAACAAGTAGGATGTCCTTCTTACTTCTTCTAATGAAAAGGGTCTTGTCAATTATTCCTCTTTCAAACCCATTTTCTAAGAGATAGGTAGACAGAGTATCATACCATGCTCTTGGAGCTTGATGTAGACAATAGAGATCTTTCTTCAGTTTGTATACTCTGTCAGGATATGATGGATTCTCAAATCCAGGGGGCTGACAGACATATACTTCCTCATCAATTGTTCCATACAGAAAGGCACTCTTCAGATCCATCTGGTATACCTTGAACTTCATAAATGAAGCATAGGCTAGAAACAGCCTAATTGCCTCTACCCTTGCAACTGGAGCAAAAACTTCCTCATAGTCTATTTCTTTTTCCTGTGTGTACCCTTGTGCCACTAGCCTTGCTTTGTTCCTTATTACTATTCTTCTCTCATCCTTTTTATTTCTGAAAATCCACTTGGTGCCAATTGCTCTATGACCTTTTGGAAGGTCCACCAAGTCCCAAACATCTTGCAATTTGAACTGTAGCAACTCTTCTTGCATGGCTTCTATCCAACTTGAATCTTTCATTGCTTCATAAGCCTTCTTAGGCTCAATCTGGGATAGAAAGCAAGAGAGTACTATATGCTGCTGATCCTGCAAATCTTGAAGTCTGCTTTGATTCCTAGTCATCATAGGAGAAGTTATGTCTCCTATTACCAACTCAGGAGGATGATTTTTCTGAGTTCTTGTCTGAAGACTAGGTTCTTCATTCATTCCCACATCTAAATTGGAATCATTTAAGTCAGCTGAGGGAAACTCATCAGCTGCTTCTGACTCTTCATGCTCTAAATTCTCATAATCTCTTCTTTCTTCTTCACTCTGACTTGATTCAGTAACAGTCTCCCTTTCACCGATTTCAACAGGGGTCATTGTAGGTATAGGAAAGATCACAGACTGAGGAATAATATTTTGTACTTGATCATCCCCTGATCCTCTACTTCCTGATCCTGCATGATCATCATTACTGAAACCCAAAGAGTTAGTTAGTGAATTAATGTCAAATAACCACTGAGGACCTGAACCAATAGGATTTGGTGTGTTCTCATTGCATTTGACATTGTCACTTTCCTCAATTATTCTAGAAGAAGAATTAAATACTCTGTAGGCCTTACTCTGAGATGAGTAACCAACAAGAAAACCATCATCTGCTTTGCTATCAAACTTTCCTAAGTGAGTTTTGGTATTGAGAATGGTACAAGGACACCCAAAAGGTTTGAAAAATCCAATAAATGGTTTTCTTTTATTTAAAAGCTCATATGGTGTCTTGTTTTTAGGCTTGACTACTAGAACTCTGTTTTGGACATAGTAGGCAGTATTAACTGCTTCAGCCCAGAAAGTAATTGGAAGTTTTGAATCAGCTAACAGAGATCTAGCAGCTTCAATCAGTGTCCTATTCCTTCTCTCAGCAACACCATTTTGTTGTGGAGTCCTAGGAGCACTGTATTGCCTCTCAATTCCTTTTTCCTCACAAAAGGTGTTTAGATCAAGATTTTTAAATTTAGTACCATTATCTGACCTAATGACTTTTACCTTTTGATTTGTTTGGTTTTCAATTCTTAGAATAAAGGATTTGATCAGTCCACTTGTCTCATCCTTAGTCCTTAGAAAATATACCCAAGTAAATCTAGAGTAATCATTAACAATAACTAAGCAGTATGATTTCTTACCTATACTCATGACATTTGTAGGACCAAACAGATCCATATGCAACAACTGAAGAGAAGAAGAAATTGTGTTCAACTCTTTGGACTTATGAGAAGTTTTGTGTTGTTTGCCTTTGAGACAAGCAACACAATGATCATCACATGAAAATACTTTTGAAGGCAAACCTCTTACAAGGTTGTTTTTAACAAGTTTATTCATTGTTTTAAAGTTCATGTGACACATCCTTCTGTGCCAAAGTGATGATTCATCCAAAGAAGCTTTTGAAACAAGACAGTTTAGGGATGAATCATTTGAAACATTTTCCATGTCCAAAAAATAGACATTATCCTTTCTAGGAGTTCTTAGTAGTATCATCTTTTCATCAACTACCTTGAATCCAGGAGCAAGGATAGTCCATTCTGAATCAGTGAATAATATACTATGCTTTTTGTCACAAACCTGTGATACACTTAACAGGTTGTATCTTAACTGTTCAACATAGAAAACATCTTCAAAGGTCATCTTACCTTTTGTTACATCTTCCTTACCACAATCTTACCTCCATCTGGAGTATTACCAAAGGCAACATGCCCTCCATCAATTTTTTTTGAAATTCTTGAGGCAAGCTATGTTCCCTGTCATGTGCCTAGAGCAACCACTATCAACATGCCAAATGCTCTTTACCTTGAGCTACTAGTTGCCCTGCACATAAGATAAATCAATTAGTATTGACTGGGAACCCAAGCCAAAGTGGTCTTGGGCCTCCCTTTCTCATCAAAGTACTTGCACTCCTTTTTGATGAGATTTTTAAATTCAGAAAACTCTTTACTGGAGTACTTTGTCAAGATGATTGGTCTAGAAGCACAAATCCTAGAAGCAGTACTAATTTTAGAAGTACTAACAGAGTTAGCAGTATTAACATTTGAAGAAGTACTAACAATGTTAGTGTTAGAAGTACTAATACTCTCAGCAACACTAACATTGATAGCAGTAGTATTGCTTCTGGCAGCACTATCTTTGTCAGCAGCACTATTTGTGGTAGCAGTACTAACAGGTTTAGTGCTTTTGGGAACCCACATCTTGATACTCTCTTTTACAGTCTTTTTATTCATGTGGCTTTTAGATTTAACATGTTTCTTAGCCACATGGTTCCTTTCATTCTTCCTATAACCAAAGGGTTTTTGCATAGATCTTTGAAAATTTATCCTTTGGTTACTTGGATTAAAATAACAGTTCTTGGCAAGATGATTCAATTTGCCACATATGAAACAAGGTTTTGGTCTGATGATTCTACTCAGATCAACTCCTTGTTTCTGAGCCCACTGATTATTCCAATTTCTTTGATTCCTCTCCTTTTATCATGTTTTAGGGACTCATATTTATTACCTGCACACTGTTTGCAAGGAACAGGATTCACAACTGTGGTCTGCTTGTAATGGACCTTTTTAGACTTTCCCTCAGTCTTCTCAACACCATTAGATTTGACCCAATCCCTTCCACCACCCTCATTGGTAAGAATGTTATTTTCTAAGGGAATTTCATCACTTACAGTGTTATCCTTACTCTTACCAGTTTCTTTCTCAGTCTTGTCTTTAACAACTACTTCATCTAACGGATCTACCTTAGTGGCTCCCTCATGCAAGTCCTTCCTATCCATAGTCTCCAGCAAGTCTGAGGGATGTAGTTGTTATTGTATGGTGGTGGTGTGGTATTGTACCCAATTCCTGGTTTAAGCTTATCATGGATTTGGACCTTTATCATAGAATCCATGGCTTTAGAAGCATATGAAAACTTTTCCACATCCAGCTTAACCTTGGCTAACTCTCCTCTCAACTTTTCATTCTCCTCTTTAGACTTTGACAGTTGGATTTCTAGATCATTTTTCTCCCACTTCCAGTAATTGGTATCATATGTGTGTTGAAGTTCATTGGCTTGGAAACCTTTAATTTGTTCCTCAAACCTTTCAACAATTATCACATAGTCTTTTCTATCATTTTCTAATCTTTTAAGGTCATCACTCATACTTTGGTTGTGATCCCTGTACCTTTTCACAGTGTCTATGCAAGTTTGAGAAAAGAGATTAGAAAGTACCTCAGTTGGTAGATCAGATACCTCTGCCATGATAGCTTGATTTTGAATGACATCTTCTGCCTGGTCACTCCAGTCAAACCCCATTCCTTGTTTAGAAACAAGAGCTTGAGCAGAGTTTCTGTTCTGGTTGAAGCTTCCAGTCTGAGCTTGTTGGTGGTTGTTTTGAGACATTCCACTTCTGCATTCCCTGGAAAAGTGTCCCTTCATGTGACACTTGTAGCACTCTACCTTTGACTTATCAAAGCCTGCTCCATCTTCTCTTCTTTGGGAGAAGTTGTTCCTCCCAGTCCTCTTGATGAATTTCTTCACCCTCATGGAAAGCATGGCCATCTGCCATTTAATATCCATCTCTTCCAGATCATCAGGATGAAGCTGTTCCAAGTCATCATTGATTAAAGAAGAGTTACCATGGCTAGAAAGAAAGGCTTCAAACACAGATTCATTGCCTTTTTCTTGATTTACTGCACTGGCAATATTAACTGATTCAGGGTTAGCAGTAGAATCAGTTGATGCTGATAGGAGTGCAGGATTATGAACATATCCAGTAGGCTTCTTCTTTGCTTCCACTTCAGATTCAAATACTCTCAGATCATTGTACAGATCATCCAGTTCCTTTTCTTCCAACATGTCATTCTGTCTGAATGAGACAGTGTACATGGTCCACTCATCTCCAAGAGATCTGAGAAACTTTCGGTTGATATCATCTTGTTCCATATGAACTCCAACAGTAGCCAACTCACCAATTAGCTTATTGAATCTATCAAAAGTTTGAGTCATAGACTCATTCTTTGAAGATGTAAAATTTTCATATTGCTGCTTGAGAATATCCCTTTGATTCCTCTTAGTGCTCTTGGTGCCAGCAAATCTCCTCTCTAAAGCATTCCATAGAATCTGAGCATCAGTGTAGTGGTGAAACTGATGTTGATACTCATTAGGAATGGCCAAAAGCAGGGTGCTTAAGGCTTTCATCTCCAATTGTCTCACTTTCTTCTCAGCATCAGTTTTTGGAGGTGGTCTTCTTCCATCTTGCCCAATTTTACCTTCAGCAGAGGGACCATTCTCAACAATGTCCCACATAGAAAAGTCTGTAAGGAGGATGTACTGCTTGATCCTAATTTTCCACATGTCAAACTCATTGGGTTTGAGCATGGGAACCTTTGAAACAAGAGTACTGGTTGATTCAACTGTGTTGTCCATGATGAGTGAAAGTTTCTAAGAATACTAGGCTCTGATACCACTTGTCAGGATCTGATTCTTAACAAGAATAATAAAACTCAGAAAAAGTATTAAAGAAGTTGCGGAATAACACTTTAATATTCAAAATATCAATGTAACAGTAAAGAATGAATCACAACTTGTAAACTTTATTGAATGATTAATGTTTCAAACTTTCAAACAAAACCTCAATCTTGATGAACAGGCTCAACAAGACGAATTCTACTTCTCTAGAATTAGGATTGTAAACCTTGAGGTTAATTCTCTCTCTAAAACAAAAACTTTGAAATCTCGTATCTCATCTATCAAACTATTCTATACTATATAAACAAAGATTGAATACAAGATAATTACAAAACATAAAATATCTTCATAATATTCTTCCATAATTATCTTCAACCTTCCACAATTATCTTCAGCCTTGTTCTGCGCGTATCTTGATTATCACATAAGCAGTATTAAGTTGTAGCAGTATTAATCACTCTGAGCAGTACTAATCTTCACCAGCAACACTAACTCTGCTTAGCAGTAGTAACTTCTTCAAGCAGTATTAATCTGGCTCAGCAGTAGTAACTTGTCTCAGAAGTAGTAACCATGTTGTTCTGGCAGTAGTAATCACTTAGACAAATCTTCAGTTCCCAACACCATGTCTCTCTCTACTTTCTCTCTCTATAGATTTAGAGATCTTGGACTCTCACTCCCCCTTGGATCATGAACAGAATATTTGAAGTGCAGATATCTTGCGGAAATGAAAGCAAAGAAATGATGAAAAATTTACAATAAGAAACTTTAATAGGTAACCACCGATTAGGTCTTAAGATTTAGCATACCAAGCTTAGAGACAAGAAATTTGAATATCTCTTCATCTAAGAGTTTGGTAAACAAATCTGCAAGCTGATATTCAGTTTTTACAAAGTAAAGTTCAATTGTTCCTTTTTTGACATGATCTTTTATAAAATGATACCTGACATCGATGTGTTTGGTCTTTGTATGCTGAACAGGATTAGCTGTTATCGCGATAGCGCTATTCGAGTCACAGTATATCGGGATATGGTTGAAGTGAAAACCATAGTCTCGCAGTTGAGTTCTCATCCACAGACCTGAGAACAACAGCTAGCAGCAGCTACATATTCTGCTTCGGCCGTTGAAGTTGAGACACAAAGTTGCTTCTTCGATACCCAACTGACGAGTTTATCACCGATGAACTGTACATGACCTGACGTGCTCTTCATGCCTAGCATACAACTAGCATGATCTGCATCTGTATATGCTGTTAGTTCAAAACTAGTATCTTTAGGATACCACAAACCAAGATCTGCAGTCCCCTTCAGATACCTAAAAATGCGCTTAACGACAGACACATGGGATTCTTTAGGATTAGCCTGATATCTTGCACATAAACATGTTTAAAACATTATATCTGGCCTACTGGAAGTGAGATACATTAAAGAACCTATCATCCCTCTGTAAGTCCTAGCATCAACAGCCTTTCCCAAAGGATCGGTGCCAATCTTAGTACCTGGTGCTATTGGGGTACCAATCGGTTTAGAATTTTCCATTTTGAACTTCCGAAGAATATCCATAATGTATTTTGATTGATTGATAAAAATCCCAGTTGAAAATTGTTTGACTTGTAATCCGAGAAAGAAATTCATCTCTCCCATCATATTCATCTGAAATCTTGACAGCATAAGGTTTGAAAAATTCTTACAGTATTTAGGATTAGTAGAGCCAAAAATAATATCATCTACATATATTTGAATTAGAATGATATCGACTTTGTCCTTTTTCAGGAATAAAGTGGTATCGACTATACCTTTTGTAAAACCTGACTTGACCAAAAATTTAGATAATACCTCATACCAGGCGCGAGGAGCTTGTTTCAGTCCATAAAGAGCTTTGTCGAGAACGTACACATGATTTGGTTTCTCTTGGTTGACAAAACCTTATGGCTGCGAGACGTAGACTTCTTCTTTGAGAACGCCATACAGAAATGCTGTCTTCACGTTCATTTGAAAGACCGTGAAGTTCTTATGGGCTACGTAGGGTAGAAACATTCGAATTGCCTCTAAATGTGCCACAGGAGCATAAGTCTCATCGTAGTCTATTCCTTCCTCTTGCCTAAATCATTTGGCAACAAGTCGTGCTTTATTTCTCATAACAGTACCAACTTCGTCTTTCTTGATTTTGAAAACCCATTTCGTACC
This sequence comes from Arctium minus, assembly GCA_954870635.1. Classification (NCBI taxonomy): domain Eukaryota; kingdom Viridiplantae; phylum Streptophyta; class Magnoliopsida; order Asterales; family Asteraceae; genus Arctium; species Arctium minus. The sequence continues at coordinate 154,529,881 of OX941081.1, forward strand.
AATGATGGTTTTGATTTGATACCAATTGTGAGTCCGTGTGATTGAACACGATCGTTACCAGATAATCAAACAACACAAAGAGATGATAAACCAACCTGTTTCGATTAATAACAACGTATTACAAGGTTTGGTGTTCTTGAAGCTCACTTTCTCTCTTTTCTCTCTGATCTTGATGGGTCGATATGTTTGATGATTTAAGATATTAGAAGTTGTGAGATAAATAATATCTCATAACCTTATATATCTCAAACATAATATCTCAACAAAATATAATATCTAAAATTTAAACTAAATATCTAAAATTTAGATATTTAGAACTAATATAATACTATTAATTAGCACAATAATTAACTTCGACAATTATTACAAATTAACATTAGACTTATATCGAGAGCGACTTTTCAGCATCATCTTCAGATTCTAAACTTCAGATTGGATGATCTTGAATCCAATAAATCTGAGATCTAACAACCCGCATCATGATGTCCCCAATGATCTAACGCCTATTTCTAACTACATTACTGTAACACCCATAATTTTCGGTTAGTAAAGGTCACCCGGACGTTTTTGCAACTTGTAAATGGTAGGATTTATGTTGGAAAAACATTACTTAAAGTCCCTGAGAGTGTCGAGGGTCTTGGTGTTGAAAAAGTCGAGTTTTGGAGCTTGGTACGGGCACGACTACAATGCCCGACGACTATGACAGTGTCATAGTCGCACCTGGAAATGTAGCAGGAAGAAACAGAAGGAGGGGTGCTGAGTGCGACTATGACCAACGACATTGACCAGGGCATTGTAGCCTGTCAATGTCGCACAAAGGGTACAGGGTGCTGATAAATCCGATTTTTCAGCTCACTTCTTCATTTCTCATTCCTACTTCTTCCCAAACACTCTCTAGAGCTAACCTAAAACATATATGGCGATTTTGGGTCATTCTTGACTCAAATCCTTGGCATTATGGAGGCAAAACATCATCAAGTGGTAGAATTGGAAGCTATGATCAAGAGTTCACCATTTCCATCTTCATCTTCAACCTCAAGCTCCATTTTAGGGTTTTCTAGGTTTTCACCAAAATCTAAGTGGTAAGTCCATCCCTTACATTTCTAAACTTATTTACGGGTTATAAATGTTTCATTGATGATTTCCTAGTGTTTTATTACTCCAATTTCAGTTTGGAAGATTTTGAGAAAAGTTAGGTCAAATTAGGGTTTTTGGCCAAAATGGAGATTTTGATATAAGATGTGTGGGGAATGATTCTAAACACTTAGATATGGTTATTCATGGTTGGAAACTTGTGAATTTAGGTTTTTGAAAGTTTTGGCTTTAGGATTCAAGTTTCTTTAAAGGAGCTGAAGTTGGGGGAAAATCTAGATTTAGCCTAAATCTAGCAAGGTAAGTTCAAGTTGCTTTGTGAAAACTATGTACATGCCAATGTGTATTTTGAATTAAAAATATGTTTTACCTAGTAACTGTCAAAATGTGAATATTTTGATAAGTTTTCATATTTGATAAACTTTGGTTGTTTTAATCTCATGAAATGCCCATATTTGGGATTTGGATATTTCAATAAGTCAATAGCATGATTTATGTATTTGGTGATTTTGTGGCAATGAAGTTTATTTTATAATTTATGCATTTGGTGATTTTGTGCAAATGAAGTCCGTTTTATAATTTGTGCATTCTTGGTGATTTTGTACAACAAAATCTAATTTATGATTTATGCATTCTGGGTGTATTTGATTTCATAAACCATATGGAAAATGCATATTTTCGTGTTATGAGACATCTTGGAAAACACAAGGGTAGGTGTCCATTTGGAAAACCTCTTGTCCCAATATGTGACGAGTTTTGGGTTAATCACATCTTTGAGGTATGTGTCTGCATAAACGCCGTTTATTTAAGTTTCTTTATTTGGGGACCGTTATTTGTTGGTCAAATGGGTTTAAGCATTTTAGCTCGGTTTTGACTTAAAAGAATCTTGAGGACATTTGTCCAGTTTTGAAGGCTCAATGTAGGCTGAGTCCGGTTGTGATATCTTGTTGATGGGAGTTTGGGGCCTCCGCCATGTCGGGGCAATGCCATGGTTGTAACCCCCGACTGTGCTGGGCCTTTGGCGGTATTCATGGTAATTGTTAGGGTAAATTGTCTGTTAAATAGACGTTTAGAGTATGAATTGTAATTGTTTAAAGGTTCTTTGTAAATGGGCCTTGAGGCCCATTAGGCTTTATACACATACTATTTAATGTTGTGTTAACCTTGTTTTAGGTTAAGAGTGGTCATAAAGGTTTACTCTAGCTTATCAGAAATTCTCTCTGTAAACCTAAACCTTTTAATGTTAAATTTAATCATATGACCAACAGTTGTGATTGATTTTTATTGTTGATTGATTATTATTACTGTTGATTGCACTGTTTCTGGGATCTACAATTGGTATCAAAGCAAAGAGACAAGATTTTTGATCCAAAAAGATTTGTCTAAAACCCTTAAATCGTTTAATTGTTGGTTAATCGATTTTTTCTTGTTGGTCGACTGCATATTGTGATCTTATTAATTTGAGTTATGTTTTCCTTTGAGTGGGTTGAATTTGTGGTTGTGTGTTCGTTTAATTAATCTAGAGTTCAAATCTGGGTTTGCATATTCTCGATTTCTAGGAAAAAATCTTTGATTTCGATTTCTAGGTTCGATTAATTTTGATTTCAATTTATGGGTATCTGTCTGGGTCGTCTTACCTAGATAAGTTTATTCTGAGCTCTTCAAATATGGATTGTGATTAATGTTCTTGGATTAATTGCTTGCTAACATGAACTAGTTTGGGTATCTAAGTTTGATTGACGATTAATCTGCTTTAAAATTAGTCTACCTTGTTGTTTATCTTTGTCGATTTTTGGTGTTTATCGCCGATTCTCTCGAAGAACACGAACTGGTTAATCGCCTGGACCTTGCCCTCTCCTAGGACTCTGTTTTCCCGAGGTACCCTGTCTCCCGGTTCCTATCGCCCAGGTTGTTGTCGCCCCTTACTCCCGGGACTCTATCGCTCGGGTTCGCTCGGGTTGTTGTCTCCCGGGTTCTCACATTCCCGAGTCGTTGTTACTCCCGGGCCCTTACTCCCGGTCCCTGCTCTCTAGGGTTCTAGCAGTCCCGGGTTCTAGCACTCCCGGGTGTCGCTCTCCCGGGTCCTTGTTTCCCGGGTCCTTGTCTCCCGGGTGCTTGTCTCCCGGGTCCTTGCCCTTGTAAATTTTGGACTAATCTATTTTTGGATCAAATACTTTGTCTCACGATCAGTATAGTGCATTAAAGATGAATTCCAAATATGCTCTAGCCATCGGGACTGATAACAAACCTCCCGTACTTTATCGTGGTGAATATCAGCAATGGTACGATAGATTCATGATCTTCATTGAATCAGAGGAAGCCTATTCGAAGATACACAAGGCCCTCACAGAAGGACCTACTGCCCTAATGACTGAAATACCAACAGATGAGGAGACTGGTACATCTGCTATTGTGAAACCAAAGACAACTGAAGAAAAGAAACTGTACGAAAGGGGAACGTCTTGCAAAAATGTACATTCTCCAGAGCTTGACAAACAATGTATACGCAAGTATAGACAGTTACAAGGCAACAACAAAAGGAATGTGGGACTAGATTCACAAGATGATGATGGGAAGTAGAATAAGCGATCAGTTGAAAGTCACCAGCTGCATTGTCTGATATGACAACTTCAAGGCAAGAAAAGGCAAGACGCTCACTGAAACATACGAACGGTTCAACCACCTTCTGAACGAGCTGCACAAAAGCAAGATCAACAAAACCAACACTGAGAACAACATCAAGTTCATGAACAACCTCCAGCCGGAATGGAAGACGTTTGTTTCGCATATCTGTCATACCCAAACCCTGGAGAAACTTCCCCTGCATGAACTGTTTGAAATGTTGTTACAGGATGAAGATGAAGTTCTCAAATTGATGGGAAATCAAAATTCAGACGTAAAGCAAGTGGCTGATCCCTTAGCTCTCGTCTAAGACAAAAGAAGTCATTCTTATAGTCGAGCCTCCGAAAAGGAACCAGTAAAAAGTGATTCTGAACCAGAAGACACTCACTGCGATTCAGATCTAGAATACACCAGATCAAGGAAGATGTGATGTTCCTATCTCAAGCCTTTCAGAAAAACAAGTTCTTCAAAAAGTCGTCATCAAACAATCAGAGGTACTCCACTACACCTCACAAGAGACACGATCCTAAGGAGAAGTATGAAGGCAAGAAACGATTTGATGAAGGAAAGAAGGTCGAGAAGAAACATGATGAGAGAACCAATGATGACTGGATCAAATGCTACAACTGTGGTCGTCTGGGCCATTTTCCCAGAGAATGCCGAAAGCCAGTCATTCACAACTCTGAATACTACAAGGCCAAGATGCTGCTGGCCAAAGAAAAGGAAGCTGGGAAGGCTCTCATGGTAGAAGATGATCACTGGCGCAATCTGTCTGATGAAGAAGAAGAAGATGCAGAAGCTCACATGTATTTCATGGGTAAGAACTCGACACAGTCCGATACAGACGACGATGATCGCGATTCCACGTGTCAGGTATGTGCTCCTACCCTTAACACCTTAATCAATCAGATGGAAATCACCATGCAAAAATTAGACTCTTGCAAGCGAACCTCAAAAGAAAAGTCTCACCAAATTTCCACCTTAGAAACACAAGTGTCCAAACAGAAAAAGACTCTTGAGAATCTTCCCATAGAAAATGCCGGACAAGTGTGTGAAATTGCAAGTCTAAAGGAACAATGTGAGGATCTTTCAAAAGAGTCCAAGGAATTAAAGATCAAAGAAAAAGAACTTACTGAAAAACTTCGTTTGTCAGAAAATGAGAAAATTGAGATTGTCAGTCAACGTGTTTTGTGTGAAAAGAAAAATAAAATCTTAATTGACAAGTTAAAGGATCTCGAACTTAAATTTTAGTGGTCAAACTAATCAAACGTACCATATGAACACACCCAAAGAGTTCAAGGACTCCAATCCTGAATGGGGAATCGGATATACTAACCCGCATTATCTGAAAAAGGCTTTGTCCAGAGTACCCACTTTATATGCTTTCGAATTTTTGGGTTTGGACAAGACTTATCCAGAGTACAAAATCAGATGGACCAGGTCACCTGATGATGAGGATCCGGAACTAGAAATTTTGAGAAGAAAAAATACTGTCACTATGCAACTTTCTTTTGTGTATGACTCATTGAATGTGTCATATGACACCGACAACCCTACCTTCCTGTCAAATGACTATTTTCGAAGCTATTCTCAGGATGAACTTGATTCAAAACCAATTGAGGAGGAATCAATGGACCACAAAAACTATGTTCCTCCTCTAATTTTAGAAAAGAAAATAGTTCAGCTAGAAGAGTCATTTGCACAGGAAAGAATCATTTTTCAAAATGAAAAACAAGATTTATTATCCAAACTTGAGTGCTTCAATTCCAATCAAAAGCAATATGGATCTAGGGAGGAAAATGAATATCTACAGTCTAGATAAACAATCTTACTTCACAACTGTCTGCCTTGGTAGCAGATCTGATGAAAGAGCAACTTCACAAAGCTGAGCTCCAAGCTAAGATTGACATTCTCCAAGATGAGAAAATCAATCTGCCAGAAAATTCCTATCCACCCTCAGGCACCTCTTCCTGTAAAGCCTTTTTGGGTGATTTTTCACCAAATTCTTCAGACAAAGGAAAAGAGCCTCAGTTAAAATATTTCCAAACGGATCACCATTCTGATTTTCAAAATGCTTTCGCTAAGGATCCAAGGCATAAATTCTTCCAGTTTCCTGAATCCCTCAAGTGACAAGGCTCGTTCTGATGTGGAAATGGAATTTTCAGCATTTCTGAATTCTGAGGTGTGTTCAGACAGTCAGTTAGACTAGTTTGATTTCGATCCAAAACTTCCAAGTGATGTTGATTTTCTGAATTCAACTTGTGAGCCTCTGGTACAATTTTACAAGGGTGAATGTTCTACATCTGCCCCTCAAAACACTTCTGTGAACAATTCTTCTAAATCTAAATCCAAAAGACGTTAACAGAAGAAGAAAAAGACTAGTCGCTCTAACAAGAGACAATCCTCAAAATTCAAATCTTTTGACTACGAGTTTAACAGTATTTCAGATACTTTTGGTCGAATGAAAGAAGTCAAATACGAGTGGGTAGCTAAGAAGTCTAAGGAGAGCATGGGGAAGACGGAATCAGTTAATCCAGTTTTGAATTCTAGGAAAAACAATAACAGTCATGATGCTTTTAATTTCAAACTTTTGGTTGAACGTAATGGATTGTTTCCTTTAAAAGTTTATTCCATTCAGCAATTACTTCAACTATCTCATGATTGTGTTTGTTGTTCCAACTGTGGGTTGAATGATTTCGTTGAACGTAGATATGCATCTGATTGGTTTGGTTCTTATCATGTATTTAATTATCGTTCAAAGTCTAATGCACCCCATCATAGAAATAAACCCAAGTCCAAATGGGTATCCAAGACGGGTGTAAACCCTAATCCCAAAGGACCCATTTACGAATGGGTACCTAAAAAGACTTAACCTATTTTACAGAACGGTCATGTGTGGTATTTAGATTCAGGATGCTCCAAACACATGACCGGAAAAAAGGAGCTTCTGACGAACTTCACCGAGAAATTTTGTGGGAATGTACATTTTGGGAATGATCACTATTCTCCAATTTTGGGATACAGAGATATAGTTAGGGACAACCTCACCATCAAGAAGGTGTCGTACGTCGAAGGTCTTGGTCACAACTTATTCAGCATTGGTCAGTTCTACGATAAGAATCTAGAGGTCAATTTCAAAGCCAAATGGTGCAGCGTCCGGCCTGAAGATGGGAAAGAATTGCTAGCCGGAACGTGTCACACCAATCTCTACACGATTGATTTCTCATCTCTGAAAGCAGAAAAGGAAGTTTGTTTGATGTCCAAAGCTTCAACCGAACAAAATTGGTTATGGCATCGTAGACTCTCGCACCTGAACTTCAAGAACATCAACAAGTTTGTGCTCGACGGACACGTGAAAGGTATGCCAGATCTCAAGTTCGAAAAGGATCACCTATGTGCCGCTTGCAAAAGGGGTAAGATGAAGAAGGCTTCTCACAAGCCTAAAGCCGCTCCAAGTACTTCACGGTCCCTCAAACTCATTCACATGGATTTGTGTGGACCGATGCGCGTTCATAGTATCAACCACAAGAAGTATGTTCTAGTCATGGTCGATGACTTTTCTCGCTACACGTGGGTTAAATTCCTTCGATCCAAGGATGAAATTCCCGAACTGATCATCTCTCATCTGAAGAGCGTTCAAGTGAATCTCAATCAATCAATTCAGACCATCAGAACTGATAACAGCACAGAGTTCAAAAATCAAGAGCTTGACAGTTACCTAAATTTAGTGGGCATCACCCACACCTTCTCAGCGACACGTACTCCTCAGCAAAACGTGGTTGTAGAGCGCCGAAATCGAACTCTCGTGGAAGCCTCTCGTACGATCCTATCCCAGTCCAAGCTCCCGCTTTTCTTATGGGCAGAGACAGTTGCAACCGCATGCTACACTCAAAACCGTTCTTTCATCAACAAGCAGTTCAACAAGACGCCATACGAGGTCATCAACAATCGCATCCCGAACATCAAGTATTTCCATGCATTCGGGTGCACATGTTTTGTATTGAACGACAAGTTCAGCCCAAAGGCATACGAAGGAGTGTTCATCGGCTACTCATCTCAAGCCCAAGCTTACAGAGTCTACAACAAACGAACGAATACCGTCGTTGAGAGTGTGAATGTGAATTTTGATGAGACCGCTGATATGGCTTCTGAACACCTCAGTTCAGAACCCGCTTTAACCTGTGTGTTAGCTTATGGACAACTACGTCCAGGATCTACACAATCTGCAGTAAATCCAAATCAAGCGTCTACGTCACAAGCACATCTTTCAGATTTGGATTTACTTTTTGAGCATTTTTATGATAAATATTTTAATCCTAAGCCTAATGATATACCGTGTAGCAGGAATGCAGCTCAAGCACATGACGTGACAAATGTCACTGGTCCATCCAAATCAAGTGAGTCAACCTCGACTGATACTGCCCCTACTGATGTCATTGAATCAGAATCACCAAGCTTGTGTGATCCCCCTCCGATCTCTCAAGCTCCTACTGAAGCACCGACAATAGTAGCAACTCCTAAACCGACCCCTGCTGAAGGTGTTCAAGAAGCTCCATCTCCGGCAATCCCGAAAACTATCACAGATACATCACCTGCTGAGTCGTCCTCCGCTACTCGCATGACTCCAGCTCGGGAGCTTTCACTTCACAGGCCGTCGTCACTCGAAGCAGTTCAAGATCTACCCCAGGTGGTTATGTGGACCCCAACAATTCCCAACAGACATATCAACCTCTCCCACACACCACCAAGTGGACACGAGCTCATCCCCTACATCAGATCATAGGCGACCCCAACGCACCTTTTCAGACTCGATCCACTACCGTAAATGACTGCCTCATCTCTTTGTTCCTTAGCCGTATCGAACCCTGAACCATCTCCGAAGCATTAAATGATCCAAACTGGGTGATAGTTATGCAAGAGGAACTCAATCAATTTGAAAGCCTCAAAGTATGGCGACTTGTTCCCAGGCCAAAGAGCAAGACGGTGATTGGGACAAAATGGATCTTCAAGAATAAGAAGGACGAAGATGGAATTGTAGTACGAAACAAAGCGCATCTGGTAGCCAAAGGATATCGCCAGCAGGAAGGAATCGATTACGATGAGACGTTCGTACCGGTTGCTCGAATTGAAGCGTTTCGAATATTCCTTGCCTACGTCGCACACAAGAACTTCATTGTGTTTCAAATGGATGTGAAGACCGCATTTCTGAATGGCGTTCTCAAGGAAGAAGTTTATGTATCGCAACCCGAAGGCTTCGTGAGTTATGACAAACCGCATCATGTCTACATTGTTGACAAGGACTTGTATGGTCTCAAGCAAGCACCACGAGCCTGGTATGATGGACTCTCTTCATTCTTAGTTAAAGCTGAATTTTCCAAAGGTAAGATCGACACCACCTTGTTTATTAAAAAGGAAAAGCGTGATATCATTCTTGTACAGATCTATGTCGACGACATAATATTTGGCTTAACAAACCTCAAGTATTGTCATAACTTTTCTGCCCTCATAAGCAAACATTTTCAAATTAGTATGATGGGTCAAATGATTTTTTTCCTGGGTCTTCAAGTTAAACAATTAGCCACAGGAATTTTCATAAATCAATCTAAGTACATCTCGGATATTCTTCAGAAATACCAGATGGAAAATTCTTTACCCATGAAGACACCCATGTCTACAAGTACTAAGATACACTCCGATCCTGACAGAAAGGATGTGGATGTTAAGACCTATAGAGGCATGATTGGTTCCCTGATGTACTTGACGGCTAGCAGGCCAGACATTATGTTTTTGACATTCTTGTGTGCAAGATTTCAGTCAAAACCAAAAGAGTATCATTTAGTTGCAGTTAAGCGTATATTTCGTTACTTAAAAGGTACTGCTGATCTTGGCTTATTGTAGCCGAAAGACACAGGTTTTGAGCTGACGACTTATTCTAACGCTGACCATGTCGGAAACATGCTAAATCGGAAAAGCACGACGGGACATGTCTAGTTCTTGGGAGATCGACTACTCAGTTGGGCATCGAAGAAACAAAACTGCGTCTCCACCTCTACCACCGAGGCAGAGTATGTAGCAGCCGCCAGTTGCTGCTCGCAGGTGATTTGGATGCGAACTCAGCTAAAAGACTATGGATTCCACTACTCGAAGATCCCCATTTACTGCGACTCGAAGAGCGCAATTGCTATATCAAGCAATCCTTTCCAACACACGAAGACGAAACACATAGACGTGTGCTATCACTTCATCAAAGATCATGTGGAAAGAGGTACAATCGAACTCTACTTTGTTAATACAGAACATCAGATAGCAGACCTGTTTACCAAAGCCTTGGACGAAAAACGTTTTCAATATCTAGTGTCCAAGCTAGGTATGTTTAATATGAAAGTTTGACCCTTCCACAGACCTATATGAGTCTCACTCAATAATGAATGACTGTGACTAATAACCCTAGTGATCTGTCTCTGGATGCTCAAGTCAACACTAATTGGTTTTTGCATTTTAGTCGTTAAGTTCTATGCTAGTTTCAAACTTCTGTATTAATAAGTTAGATTTCGTTCGTTTTTGTTTTTTCGTGTGTTTCCTTTATTTCTTCGTTTCGTTGTGTTTCATTTCGTTTTTCAGTACGTTACTTCAGTTGCCTAAAGTTTCTATCGTTTATGGTAAAGTTAACAACCTGGTCATGTGTTAAGGGGGAGCCCTACCACAGGAAGATCCGTAAGTTTCTCTCGTTCTCATTCTGAGGGAGCAGGTAATTCTGAGGGGAGATATGTCTCCAAATCTAGACAACTAAGGGAGAGTGTCAAACTCTTGTTATGTTTAAAATTGCAAATTTTTTTAATTACTTTGTTAAGAGAGAGACCCAGGGGAAACCGGACCCCGACCCAATCCGGGGCCGACTTAAACCCGCGACCTGGGGTCTCCTCTTTCCCTCATTCAATTTCACTATCTCCTTCATCGATCTATTTATCTCCCTCGTCGTCCTCTCTCTCTCTCTCTCTCTCTCATAGTCGCTTATTCAATCGATCAGGTACGCCCTTATCTCTCTCTTTCTCGATGTCGACTTAATCGTATGCCCCCCGGTGGAACTATCGCCGACGCCTCCAAGGCAGCCGGTGAGAAAATCGATCCACCAAGTGGCATTCATGACACTCTCGCCGCCATGATCAACGACAATGGGTTTAGAACCCTAAATGGTCACCACTGTCGTTGACACATCGTCGACCGATGCCCCCCGGTTAATTAGGGTTTAATGCCAATCTTCGTCCCTGTTAACGACGATCGGGGTCTGTGGCTGAAATATATGTTAATCAATTGATTGTGGGGTCTCGGTCGTTGTCGTGTTGAATTCGATTATGGTTCTTGTATGACTTCAAGTTTAATAGTTGAATTGATAGTTGATTCTATGTTTATCATTTGGGTATGAGGAACCTATTAAAGTTGTTTTTGTTAGTCGATGCCTGGTTTGGATTATTGTGTTGCTCAGTCTTCTTTTGTATGGTTTGGTTTGGACAATGGCCTCTCCCGATCCCCGGGTTTGTGAACTCTTGGGGCGTTGATCCTCGGTACCATCTCCCAGGCCCGGATCTTTGAACCCCAGGTTTACTACACCCGGACCCCGTACCTCCGATCCCTTCCGATATTTGGTTCTCTATGTCAACCCCCAGGACATACAAACCCGATCCCTTGATTTCACGGGGCGTATAAACCCCCTGGCCATGTTCGCCCATACCATAAACTCACGGGTCGTCCCAGGCCGTGGATCACCTGGCCTTTTCTCTTCCCGGTTCAGGGTTCCCTAGTATCCTCGGGGTCTTGGACTCCCGGTATCTCTTGGTCCATACCGGTCATGCATCGCCTGGGGTCTTAATCCCCGGAACATACCAGCAACGACTTCTCGGGGTCTCTATCTCCCGGATTGACAACTCTCGGTACCTTGTAGCCCGGGACATACCAACTTCCCGACCATGATCGTTGACCATCACCCTGGTTACATTGGGACTCTTGAAGTTTCTTGTTTATATATACATATACTCGTTTATGTTTTCCTATATTGGTTTCTCATATGGGTTAGCTTCCAATGGTTCTGTATTCGTTAAGGAACTAGTTTCGAAGTGACTTGAATTCAAACCGGGAACCAGATAATTGTAACGGGATTCTGTACTCTAATCTAACTATATGATCTTTCACAAGAACAATGGCACATAATCCAAATCAAGACATTGATCCTATCGCCGACGCAGCACTGATTCATCCAAATCAGTACCTCCCACTCACTCCAAACAACTTCCACTTGGACTTCTCATAGCCCCAAGGCCAACATCAAGTAATACTTGAGATCCTCAGAGGCCACCCTCTATCGTATGCTCTCACGGAGACTGCAGATGTTCCTTAGCTGTATCTGCAGCAGTTCTGGCAATCCCTCACACATATTGAAGAAGAAGATGGATTCCATCTGGAGGCCAGAATTGACACCACACCAATTCTACTCACACGAGAGCTCTTTCGACAGTTTCTCCGCCTACCAAATGCTGACTCCTTTCCGGGCCGAGTTAATTTCGACCCAATCGTCTCCGACTCTACGCTGTGTGCAGACTTCCATTCTCTGGGTTATGCGGTACCTCTCCCTTTCCCATCCGCCTTCAACCGTCGGTACTTGACTACAATCTGGTACACACTCTTCACGTACCTCAACCGATGTTTATCTTCCATCACTAAGGGCATAGATCAGACCAATGCCAACCTACTGCGACTATTTCATGGTGTTGCTTTCCACCGACATGCTGACTACACCGATATCTTATGGTTCGAGCTAGACCAAAATGTCCGAGACAACGCAACAAAACGACGAAACTTCATCACGTTTATGCGTTTTCTTCAGATCTTCATCCGGAACTACATGAAAATCCATACCACCATAGCTCGCCGATCATCATATCCGGTATGTCCTCATCATCCCACTCATCGTCTTCCGACTCGCAATGAAATCACAAACATAGTCGCTAGACGTATCCCTGACGGATTACTGGCTTACGCTAGTCTAACGACACTGAGTGTGATAGAATATTGACGCACACACGGTATACCTGCTCCTATGGTCCATCCAGAACCGGAAGGAACTCCCCAGAGAGCACGACCTTGGAGGCATGAGGGTCCACGCACGAGAGGAGGAAGAGTCCGGAGAGCTGGGGCTCCCGGACTGGGTGTGTTGAGAGAACATGTTGCAAGGGGAACTGAAGCGGGCAGTGCCATTAGACCAAGAGAGACCAGCACTTCTCGCCGATCACCTACCCCACTGCAAACAACTTCTCAGACCTCGGAAGAGGACACTGCGACAGAATCTGAAGCTGTCGACGACCAATCCACCACACCATCTAAATCTTAAACCGAGTCAACGGAACAAAATGACGAGTCATCTGACTCTGATGGTGACAATGACCAGCCCTCGTCCGGAGAGATAAGGAGGCCCGGAGAGATAAGGATAACAGAGGGAGTCCAAGTTGAAAATGAAGAAGTGAGGAGAGAGAAGGAAAGAAAGAGCAAACACAATTTTGAGAGTACACGAGTGATGAGGCAACCAACTCAGGTTTACCTCCCCTTACCCACTATTAGCCAGGTAGCCACATCTGCTACCCAGTCTCGTTTGTTGAGACAGGGTATTGAAGAAGACGTCGTGGACCTAGCGACGCAGTTGCACACCCCACCCAGCCACTCCGACATCTCTCAACAGATGTTGGTTTCAGTTTCTCACGGGGGTTCAGCACATATACTACATGTCTTTCACTTGGAGAGTACTGGTATTGAAGCTAGAGGACAGCCGCCCCAGTCCTCGCCTTCTTTCAGTGCAAAACATCTAGAGCCAATCGATGAAATCATTTCTTTGAGTAAGACACGAGTACGTTCTTCGGCTACTGCTGGAGGTCTTAGTGACCCAGCTGGAACACCCATAGTAACTCTACCTGTTGGTGGATTAGGAGGATTGGGTGGAAGTCCTACCATAAGTATCATCACGCCAGCTGTGACCTTAGGCGGTGCGACTTCTACAGTCGTCACCACAACTAGAAGTCTTAGCGACCCAGGTGTTAGTTACCCTGAGTTCGTCTCAAGGGAATTTCTGGACGACGCCCTAAAGGCTGTCCATACTATTATGCGATCGGAAATGAGGGAGGAGGTAGATGCCCTAAAGTGAATGATCAAAGGTAAAGCACCGATGCCTGAGCCTAAAACACTATCTCTACCACCACACCATCTCATACACCCACCGATTTCTCCATAGATGACCTCAAATCCATGCTCCTGGATAAACTCCTCTCCTAATCTCAAACTGAACCATCCCAAGATGCAAACCTAATCTCACTTCTACGATCCCAAGCATCTACCCCTACACCTACACCCCCAACTACTATATCTCTTGAAGCCTTCCAGCACCAATCTGCCCTTATTCAGTCTATGCAACAAACTATATCTGCATTGACTGAACGAGTATCATCTTTGGAAGAAACCTGTCGAAGCCAGGTAGAAGGGCTCAAGCACAAGCATGATGACTTGGACGATCCTGATCATCATGAGCGGGAGAAGCGCCAATGCACATCTGAGCCAGAATCAACACAGGAAGTGGGTATGGTACAGAGACAGACATAGATGGGTTCAGGTACTCCAACTGAAGTACAGGGTCAGGCACAGGAACATGTGATGGATTTAGTGCCATACGACGTCATTCCAACGGTTGAAAAGCCCGAGGAATATGATAGAGGTTCACCTTTAAATCCAGATAATTGGGCAATCATTGTCGATCCGTATTCCAATTTAGATCCGACAGAAGAACCAGTCAACACAGAAAAGCGTTGGTAGTCTTTCAAGCCAAAATTGATGAGTTGTTAAATTTCGAAGTTGTGGCTCAAGATCACCATCCAGCAGAACAATCTTCTGTCGGTATGCCTCTTTTGACTTATGCACCAGTTCATCCCGATCTTTCTCAGACAGATCTCCCCATACGATCTCCACCAGCATCACCAGTTCCTGAAATAGAACTACTCATCTAGTTTCTCCACTGAAATAGGAAAGAGTCAGAATAAATGTTCCTTTTCTCGAAGAAAGTCAGAAACATCTCTTTGCCCATTGAATCTGTCAGTATGATGAGGTGGTATTGCATGGTATTCAGTCAATGACAGACAGGAAGAAGTAGCGCGAGCATGTCTTTATGTATGAAAGTCTCAGAAAAAATATTGTCAAGACAAAGCTCAGAATCAAAACTGTCGATCAGATTTACTCTTGCCACTTCATGAGCATAAAGTATTCTTACTTTGAGGTGACCAGAGAAGATGGAAGTAAATGAGAGTTTTCTGAAGCTGACTTTGGAAGCCTTGAGTTACCAGATCTTCTATTCCTGCTCCGAGACTTGAAGACTAGAACCATTCGACCTGGGGAAGTTACAGATGCACTAGAAGCAGTCAAGAGATATATGAAATGTGCTATAAAACTTGCCTCCATTGAAGATTTCCAGATTGGGTTAGAAAGCAATCAAGCAAAGATAAATCCGCTTAAGCCTGATCTAAGTCTTCCTTCAGATGCCCAGAATGTACCTGCTTTTACAGTGGAAAAATTTTCAGAAATCGGCATGACCTATGTAAATGGTAAAGGTGATACGCAATTCATCCGATTTAGTCAGATTGCACGGTTCTATGATGGTACACTATTGTTACTTTGAGACAAGCTGAAGCGCTCTATTGATCAAGATGTCAAAGGGAAACAACCTTTGGATCCGAATTACAAGTGCCTTGTTCTCAAAGTTTTGGGCCAGATCATAGAACGGTTGGAGTATAGGACGTCAATGCGACATTTCGAGATCAGTTTCGGATTTCGGAAGACACATGTTCCTAACTGGCGAGACTATGAACTTCAATTTAAAGGGGGAGATTATTAGGGTAAATTGTCTGTTAAATAGAAGTTCATGGTATGAATTGTAATTGTTTAAAAGTTCTTTGTAAATGGGCTTTGAGGCCCATTAGGCTTTATACGCATACTATTTAAAGTTGTGTTAACCTTGTTTTAGGTTAAGAGTGGTCATTAAGGTTTACTCTAGCTTATCAGAAATTCTCCTTGTAAACCTAAACCTTTTACTGTTAAATCTAATCATATGACCTGCAGTTGTGATTGATTCTTATTGTTGATTATTATTATTATTGTTGATTGCACTGTTTTTGGGATCTACAGTAATATTCGCTAAGGTCAGTTGTCTCTTTTGATGTAGCTCAAAGGGAGTCGTAGGGGCACTTGGGTTTTTATGTCGTGAAGTGTCATATGATTAACGTTGTATGAGTGACATACTTTTTTGTTCCTCCAATCTCAATGGATACGGGTCTCCTTCGTTATCGGCCAACAATATTTTGGATATTTAATTGTCCATGTTTCAACATTTGGATTCCATTCCATTTTATGGTCGTGTGAGTATTAAGTTTTGGTTCCAAATTCGGTGACATATTATATATATATATATATATATATATATATATATATATATATATATATGAATTGTTTTCCATGATTTATAAGTTGAGTATTATGTCCCACCCGTGTTTTGGGTGTTTCGAGATATAAAGTTTTACCCAGTCTTTTTATTAAACTGGGAGTCCATTTCTATTCACGTTTTGAGTGACTTTGGGTTGCATCACCTAGTAAAGTGAGGTTTGTATTGGGGCGTCCGTCTTTAAAAATGAATGTTATTGGAAATCGGGTCGTTTTCATAGTTAACATAAATCGTGTTAAAATATTTTGATTATGTGCATCATTTCTTTCTTTTAAAGATATATTTATTCACGTCGAAAACTCTTGAACTCACTAAGTGTTAGCCTAACCTTTTCACTTGTCAGCATGTGCATCAGGTTCCGGTTGGGAATAGTTCTAATATCACGGTGAAGAGAGGAGCGCTACTTGTGCGCCCGAGAGTAAATAGCTTGATGAAGTCTTCCGCATTAGGTTAAGGAGAACAACTTGTATTTAGGCTAAGTAACAACCAACTTCAGTTTGGTCTGTATAATATTTGGAGTTTATAACTGTCGAGGTTAATTATAGAATTTGTATTTGAGGCTTATGGAGTTTTGGTTCATAAGAGGAAGTTTTGTCCCTTACTTGATGTTTTATTGAAAATTTTAATTAGTTGCTCTTACCAAATTTTGAGGGTGTTACAAATTGGTATCAGAGCTTAAGTTTGAGAGAATTAGGTGTTGATTTTGAATGTCTAGACTCAAACTAGTGTTCTTTAAGTGATTGAGAGAGAAAATTTCACCAATAGGCACTTTAAGATTGGTTGTTTTGAGGTTGATGAAGTAACTAGGAACGGGAATCACGTCGAGAGTAGCAAGAATGATCATGTACGATACGTTCATAATTGCACCTGGCCAATGTTATGGTGAACCTACACGTTACGTATGTATACTTGGACTACTTTGATGTGACGACCGTTGGGGTAGTGAAGAAATTTTTAAGTGGGTAACCATTAGAAGAAGTTGATGCGTATAGCATGGTCACTTGGAGTGACAGTTAGGCATGATGAATACATTAGTTGACCATGTTGGGTCAGAGCAATTGGTTGAATTAGAACCATAGGCCTATCAAATCGATTTTATTTCGAGACGAAATTGTATGGTTAAGCAATTTAGTTGCCTATCATTACCCTAAGATGTTGAGCGCTCTGTTGGATCATAAATTGTATTCAAGATTAAAGTTAAAGTTAAGGGTTTAAATGGCAATTATGTTAAAGTTAATTAGAGGGTCTAATTAGTATTTAGTTAATAGTTATTTTGTAATAAGCTAATAGTTTTATTATTAGTTGGGCCCAAGCCCATTAGGCCTATTAGGCTTAGATATAAATAGTTATAATTAATTAGTTTTTAGGTAAGAACTTTGATAATTTTCTAAATAGTAGCCGTACGTTTTCTCTGTAATCGCATTCAAGGTATCAAGAACACACAAGGTTTTCATTGAATATTCAAGGGTTTGGTATGTTATTCTAATCTTTATATCTCTTGATCTATATTGTGTTTGTGTGTTTAATTATCAACTAGATTAAACTGGGTTAACAAGTGGTATTAGAGCCAAAAGAATCAAGCTTTTTGGAATGAATAGTTTTATCGTCTACTTATTGTGTTCATCGATTGGCTTACTGTGTGAAAATCAATTTCGCGATTTAATGAGTTTTTATGCGCAAAATTGATATGATTAGATGTGTTTCGTGCTATTGAATGTTAACTGATTGGTTAATTGCATTTAAATTCATCAATTAATTAGCTTTTTGATGATTTTTTGGATTCTGGGTTCGACAAAGTCATAAACCGGTTGATGCTATGTTCTTCAAATTACGTGACAAAAAGTTGATTTTGATCATTAAGTTTGTTTGGGTTTTGTTCAATACATGTTTATGGATACAAAATTATGGTTTTTGCATTGAGATTGTGTGCTTAAAGTGCTTTCTTGGTTAATCATCATCCTTCTGGGTCGACCTGTAAGAACATACCGGTCGAACCTTCAAGATAATACCGGTCATTATTCATCAGTCCTGTACCGGTCAATTGATACCGGTTGCACCACTTCGGTCCATACCGGTCGAGACACCCCGTCACACTATCCCGGTCGCCCGGTACACACAGAGTACACATCGGTCACTATCCCGGTTGACAGCATATCGGTCGAATTCCTATACCGGTCCATATCGGTTCCGGCCTCGATCGCATACCGGTCATACTCTTGTCCGGTCGAAGACCAATATAGGTCGCATCACTTATACCGGTCGTCATTTTACCGGTCAGGATACCGGTCGAAATACCGGTCGGTCAAATACCGGTCGACTCTTAAGTCCGGTCGACACATTTCCGGTTAAATCACTTTACCGGTCGAACTCTTGTCCGGTCGACAAGATACCGGTCGAAGCATCGGTCGTGCAACATCTCGGTCGAACAGAACACCGGTCGAAGGGTCTGGTAAGTAAGACACCGGTCAACACATCGGTCGAGCAAAATTTGTCTTTTTGCACCAATTTCACACTTTTCCATAGACAAATTTTTACAAACTGTAATATGGCCTCTAAATGTCAAAGTTCTGTTCGTGATCAAAATTTTCTTATTTTCAGTATTACTCTGTATTTAATTCTACTGTTTGCGATATCTGCATTTAAATTATTTTTGGAAATTTTTTTTCTGAAATTTTTTAAGTGTAGTCTTTATCCTATCTTGATTCTAACGATCTCATCTAGTTGATTTAAGTGGTACAGTCATTATCATGCCTTACACAGACGAGAAGGGAATTACGGTGCTAACCAAGAGAGACTGTGCTTTAGCATATATGCCAGAGATTCCAGTATTAGATGATGAGAATGAAAATCTGAAGATTCGGAACTCATTTCTCCTTGATCAAATTAATCAGTTGCAAGATGATAAATGCTTAAAGAAAGATTTTGTTTGCTCAGAATGCATTAATAATTCTAAAATTAATTAAGCAGGAATTATTGAGTCGAAAGAGAAAGAAATCTTAAATCTTCAAGCAAAACTGAAGAAATCTGAAAGTTATAACTCAAGCTCTACATGGTCAAAGAAGGATTCAATGCAAAGAGAGCTTGAGGAGCTTAGAAGGAAAGCAAGTGTTGCAAGTGATACTAGTGAGGGACTTAGAAAGATAAACTCTCGAATCTTTGCTGAAAGAGACTCTTTAAAAGATAAAATTCTCAGTCTTGAGGTTGAGATTAAAATGATGAAAGAAAAGACAACCCAAGACAGAGACAATGCAATAGATCAAGATGAAATGTTGAAGATTGAGAAAGAAAGAAAAGAATATGCAAAGAAAATCTCTGATTTCTCCAGAAAAGCCTTTAAAGAAAAGAAATCATTAGAGCTTAGATGTGTTAAGCTTTCTCAACAAGTTTCAGACTTTGAGAAGGTTATCATTATTGAAAGAGAAAAGGCTGAGAAAGAGAAGAAGACAACTGAGTTAAAGGATATAGATAAAGACTTTTCTAAGGAAAAGAAAGATCTTGAGATTGAGATAGCCAAGCTGACAGGAAAGTTATCTGAGTTGTCAACAACCATTATGAAGGAAAAGAATGCAAAATCTGAGTTGCATAAGAAGTTTGATCTGATTACAAAGGAAAGAAACAGTTTGTCTTCAAAGATAAAGGAACTTGAAGAGATCGTATTCAAAGTGAAGCTTACTGAGCCCAAAACGCCAGAGTCAATAGCTCAATCACCGAGAGATGATCAAACTGATTCAGATTGTTCACTCAAAAAGGCTTCGAGTTCACATTTTTCAAATGTATTCTATAATCCTTTCTGTGATTCAGATGATAGTCTTACTTCTAAATATACTGATCAGATTCGAACTTCTAATCTTTTCTATGACAAAAATGTTGATGGTTCAGGTAACTTCAAAAAGACTAAGTCTCGAAAGAAAAGCTTCTGGAGAAAGGATGATGATAAAGAGAGAGGAAATTGGATCTGGAAAGTTAAAGGATCTTCAGAGGAAAAGAAGAAAGATAAATCATTTGTGCATACATCAAATGCCAAATGGAACTATGCTTCAAAAGGTAAAACTTTTGGCAAACCTGAGCTGGATTACACAATCAATCAATTGATCAGGTTAGCACAAAAGAAAATTAGTTGTTCCTACTGTGGCTCAAATGATTTTATAAGAAAAGATTATGTAAATAACTAGTATGGTTCTTACTTTATATCTCCTACTAGAAATGCAACTAACCCATTAGGACCCAACTACCAGTGGGTACCAAAAGCTAAATTTGTGTTGCAGGCACCCAAAGTTTAAGGGGGAGAAAGAACAATGACTTCTGATTACTACAGATCAGGACTCTTGCTTAAGTGACAAAGAAATGACTTCTAAGTACAACAACTTAGGACTCGATCTTCAATGACAAGAATGATGACTTCTAGACAATACAGTCTAGGACTCGGACTTCAATGTCAAAGAGTTTGACTTCTGAATTTACTTTAATCCTAGTAATTCAGAACTCTGTTTCATGATTAAGGATTATGCACATATTAAGGGGAGTTTATATGCTTAATATTTCTACTGATATATTTTTCTGATTAACTGACTTTTTACAGGTATCAAGGGGGAGGATATTTGAGTTTTGTCAAAGATACTTCATTGAAAATATTAATTTCAGGGGGAGTTAAGGATTCTAATTTACAGGTATATCCTTCTAATCCTTACACTCTATCACTTGTGAAAAATGGTTTCTTAAAATGTTCAAACCACTTCCTATTCTTCAAAGATTTTCATGAATTGTGAAGTGTGATTTTAAATGAATTTTGGGAGCTTAATTGTCAAAGAGCTTAAATGCCAACCACTTTTAGTTTGAGGGGGAGAATCGTATTGTCAAACACCTAATGTTTTGACTTCTCCATATTTTATTCTTCATGTAATTGTAATTCTTTGTGCTTTCATGTACAAATGGCTGTTGAACAACATGTTCTTTTAGGAAAATACATGGGATTCAGTATGTGAGCTTAACAGAACTTCCATGGATTCACGATAACCAGTGTTTCCTACCCAGGAAGTATTCCCTGAGTGATTGAGGGGAGAGGGGTCAAAAGAATTGAGTGATGGTGTGTGAAGAGGTAAAATGGGAAAGTGAGATTGGTTAGAAGTGAGATTTAAATGATCAAAAGAAAGAGGGTGAGAGAACAGAGTAAAAGAATATAAGACTATGCACGCACCAAACTTCTTTCTGAGCCGGGCAACCACATAATCTGATAGGTTCACATTCTTTGGTGACCATCATTGAAAAAGGCACCTAGCCCATGCCATCTCT
This sequence comes from Arctium minus, assembly GCA_954870635.1. Lineage (NCBI taxonomy): Eukaryota > Viridiplantae > Streptophyta > Magnoliopsida > Asterales > Asteraceae > Arctium > Arctium minus. Next base: position 154,551,407 of record OX941081.1, read on the forward strand.
TGCATTAACCCCACTAGCTACTCATTCTTTTCTCAAAAAGAGAATGTTTCACATTTTCTAGGGAAGCAACATATACGCTATTGGTTCTTCATTTGGAAGATACTAATATTGAAAAAGAAGGAAAGTTGCCCCACCTTCGAACCCTTTCTCATGCACATTGAGTCTTTGTATAGTTTGTTGCTGTCTCAACAAGTTTACATACTTTGAGCCTATATTGAAAAGCAATCATCTATGCTTAATTTCTTTCATACACATGCACGAGCACACAGAAATTTGTTTTATGTCAGAACGTTCATAGATAACCATGTGTTATTCGATGATTGAATGGAAGACCTGGGGAACCAACATCAAAACCAGCTCCTTATATAGTAACTTTGTGTTACTCAGTAACTTTGTGTCACTGACAGGAATTTTAACCGAGTCATTTGTTGATTCAGGGTTACCATATTTGAATCTGAAAAGATTGAAATAATCACTTTCTCCATTTGGAGAGACTATGTTGGGAAATTCAGAAATATACAAGTACAGTTGATGCTGCTAGAAGAACTGGATTACTACTTCTGAGATTAATGCTGCTGAGTGAAGTTAATACTGCTGATCAAGATTAGTACTACTAAGTCAAGATTAATACTGCTAGAGGAGATTACTACTTCTAAGCAATTTTAGTACTGCTAGTAGTTAGTACTGCTGAACATTAATACTGCTCAAAGTATTAATACTGCTGAAGACTTAGTGCTGCTTATGAGATTATCAAGATTCGTGCAGATCAAGTTTGTAGATCCCAGTGCAGTGCAATCACAAGTAAATATGAACAATGATTAACAGATTATAGGCCACAACAACTAGTCATATGATTGATATAACTTCAAAGGGTTAAGGTTTACAGAGAGAATTTCTGATTAGGATATGTAAACCTAATGACTAGTAAACTGAATAATGAATTCCTAAACTAACAAATGAAATAGAATTAACTTTAAATACGTAGGCTCGCAGGCCTAATGGGCTTATGGGCTTTTAGGCCCAACAAGCTTACAACTTTGAATAATTACATTACGAACCCTTATAAATACTTTATTCCACTTTCAACACACAGGACTTTCAGTCCTAACAATCTCCCCCTAAAGTTGAATAAAGCATTTATCTTCTTGAAATCTTCAAACATTGATCTTCTTTCCCTCTTGAATCTTTGAAGAACTTTGATGTTGCTTGACTTCATGTCTTTCCACGCTCCCCCTTGAATAAAGCTCTTGTTCTTCATAGTATCAACTTTGTAACCAGATTCAATGTACAGTAGCCTCGACTGAACGCACTATCAAGCAGCTTTCAGCTGTAAAAACTCAATCACATCGGATCAACACACAATAAAGATAATGTGAGAGTTACTTGACATTCCACGATGCATCTTCAGTTTAAAACAAAGAATCTGTCTTTGAACCGCGAGTTGAATAGGCTTTCAGCTTAAGAACTTGTTTCAATCAGCTCGTAGGAGGAATAATGAAGAAACTTGTAGCAGACACCACATGATACGGGAAAGAATCAATACAAACTTTGAAAACTTCACTGTCTTCAGACAAACAAATTTAGCATTAAACTCATATCTTCATCTCTTTGATCTTTAGACCGTCTTCAGAAAAACAAACTTTCTTTCTTCAAAACTTTGAAATTGAACTTTGAAAACTTCTCCCCCTTTTTGATGATTGTGAGCATCATGATCATCAAAACTTCTTCAATTTCAACGCATTCTTTGATCTCCCCTTTATGATAATATGATATTCTTCGTCCTTTGATCTGAGTATCCGTCAATTCATGAAATGTATATATCCGAATCTTTTCAAATTCAGACATAATGGACAATGTAACCCTGATTCAACAGATGAAACAGTTAGTATGCCTGTATGTAGCACAAAGCCACTTTGTATAACGGATGTACATTGGAAAGGAGTTTTTGTGATGTTCACTCCCCCAGGGCTTCCATTCAATCATCGAAAAACCACAAAGGAATTTTCTATGAATGTTATGACAAGAAAACTCATTCCTTGTGTGCTCATGAAAGTGTATAAATGATTGAAGCTACTTAGCTTGATTAGGCTCAAATTGTGTAAACTGTTGAGACAACAACAGATATTACACGGACTCAATGTGTATGAAAGAGGTGCGAAGGTGGGGAAACTTTCCTTCTTTTTCAATATCTAAATCTTCCAAATGAAGACTAGATAGCAGATATGCTACGTCCCCAAAGAAAATGAAACATTTCTTTGTTAAGAAAGAAACGAGTGGCTGGTGGGGTTATAGCAAGAGTTGGCATGGGCTCACTGCCTGTTTCAATGATGGTCACCAAGGAATGTGAACCAATCAGAATATTTGGCTGCCCGGCTCAGAAAGTGGTTGGTACAGAGTTCTGATATTCTTTTAACTCTGTTCTCACACCCTCTTTCTTTTTAACATTAAAGCTCACTTCTAACCAAAATCTCTTTTTCATTTTTCCGCTCAGCACAATGAGAAAAACTCAACCCGATGAGTTATCTCCCCCACTCTTTGATTTATGACCCCTCACCCCTCAAATCACTCTAGGATAACTTCCGAGGTAGGAAACACTGGTTTACGTGAATCCATGGAAGTTCTGTTTAAGCTCACTCACAAATCCCATGTAATTCCTATAAAGAATGTATGCTCAACAGTTTAACTTGACCAGTTAAGCACATATAAGATAACACTGTCAAAATGTATGCTCATTTAAAAATATGAATGAATTTTGAGCATTTGAACTTTGATGATTTCTCAAAACAAGAATATCGAATGAATGAAATGAAATCACGAGATTTGTTTTGAGAATCTGACAATGTAACAATCAGATCAAATAAATTGGTTAGGGTAACAAAGATTTGGATATTTTGTTTATATGAACGAATATAAACAATTTTGCAATGAAAGCACAAGATTAGAACTTATGATTGATGCTCAACAACATTGAATTTCAAACGGGGGTATTACCATCGAAAAAATTGGTTCGTTATGAGACATGGTAATAACAAGTACAAATGAAGTACTGAACCTGTGTGTGTAAATACGTTTCAGTATAAAGACAAGATAATACGCAAGTATTGACCTTTAGAAACACACATTCAGTTAAACATTAATCTAAAAAAAATGAAAAACATTTAAAATCACACTTCTAGATTCATGAAACCTTTTGAAAATCAGAAGTGGTTTGAACATTTCAGAAACTGTTTTTCATGCTGGAAAGTTGTTCGTCTTCCAAACAATCAGAGATCTAGAGTTAGAAGATACTTACTTTTAAGCTCCCCCTCAGATCATGATATAATGATTTAGGTCTTTTAAGCTTCCCCTGGATAGTTGCAAAATATCCAGGTCTGAATGTTGAAGAACGGGTCCTGATCTGTCATGTGATCAGAAGCCAAAATTCGTTGAAGTCCGGGTTCTAAGCTGATTTACTTAGAAGCCATTGTTCTTCTACTCCCCCTTGATAGTAGGTGCCTGCAACAAAGAATCAGTTTTCGGCTTTGGTACCCACTGGTATTTGGGTCCATGAATGTTAGTTGCAGTTCTTGTGGGGGATATAGAATAAGAACCATACCAGAAATGATCCCTGGATTTTTGAATGTGATCATGTGTACGACAATAAGAACAATGGTATTTCTTACCTGACAACCTGAGTAATTGATCTCTCGAGTAGATATGATCAGGTTTACCTTTACTCGCTTTGTTCTTCTTGGCATTAGATGCATGTACACACGATTCTCTTTCTTTCAGCTCATCTTCAACTGGTTTCTTCTTCCAGACCAGTTCCTCATCTTTGTATCTCCTTTTTCTTTGATGTGTACCTGAATCTAGATACCACACATGACCGTCCTGCAAAACAGGTTATTTCTTTTTAGGTACCCATTCGTAAATGGGTCCTTTGGGTTAGATTTAACACCCGACTTAGAGACCCGTTTAGATTTGGGTCTTTGTCTATCACGGGAAACATCACAATGAGAATGATTATGAGCAATATGATATGAGCCAAACCAATCAGATGCATAACGACTATCAACAAAATCATTTGATCCACAATAAGAGCAACACAGACAATCATGAGACAGTTGAAGTAATTGCGGAATTGAATAAACTTTTAAAGGAAGAATTCCATTACATTCAACTAGAGGTTTAGAAATAAAAACATCATGATTGTTATTGTTCTTTCTAGACTTTAAGACAGGATCAACTAATTCTGATGTTGCCGAGCTCTCTTTTGACTTCTTAGCTACCCAAGCATATTTCACTTCTTTCCGCCGACCATACGTATCTGAAATGCCGTTAAACCCATAGTCAGAGGATTTGAAAATTGAAGATTGTGACCTTTGAGAGCTACCGGTCTTTTTCTTCTTCTGTGAACGCTTTTTAGATTTAGACTTGGAAGATTTTGAAGAATTGTTCACAGAAGGTTTTTGCGGGGCAGATGTGGAACATTCACCCTTATAAAATTTAACCGGAGGCTCACATGACTCATTTAAAAAATCAACATGACTAGGTAGAGAAGGATTAAAATCAAATTGGCTCAAATTGCTATCTAAACACACCTCAGAATTCAAGAATGCGGAAAATTCTAGTTCCTCATCAGAAAGGACCTTATCGCTTGAGGAGTTCAGGATAGCGGAAGAGTTTGTTAAGAATGGATCATTTACGGAAGCATTTTTACAATCAGAACACTGATCCATTTCAAAAACATGAGGCTCTTTTCCTTTATTTGAAATGATTGGTGACGAGTCACCCATAAAAGCTTTGCAGGAAGATGTATCGGAGGCAGGATAAGAATTTTCAAACAGATGAGTATTCTCACTTTGGAGATTTGAAGGCTTAGCTTGAGGTTCAGCCTCGTTAACTTGCTCTTTCAGGCGATCTGCTGCCAAGGCAGCCAGTTGTGAATTTAACTTCTCTATTTCTGTCTGAAAGTATTCTTTCTCCTTAACTGACACATTTTCCTCTTTAGTGGAATAGAGGCACTCAATTTGGGATAAAAGTTCTTGTTTTTCCTTTTGAAATCTGTCTCTTTCTTGTTCAAACGACTCTTCTAGCTGAACAATTTTTCTTTCTAAAATCAGAGGTGGAACATAGACTTTATGGTCTGGTTGTTCCTCCTCATTTTGAATGGTTTTAGTATCAAGTTCAGCTTGAGTATAGCTTCGAAAGTAGTCATTTGACAAAAAAACAGGGTTTTCCTCGTTGTAAGAAGCATTTAAGGAATCATAAACAAAAGGAAGTTTCATTTTTGTGGAGGTCTCCCTTCTTAACTCATCCTCTTCCCAATCCTCATCCTCAATTGGTTTGGTCCAATTGATTTTGTATTCTGGATAGGTCTTATCTAATCCAAGAAATTCGGATGCGTACATCGTCGGAACTTGGGATAAGGCCTTTTTCAAATAATATGGGTTATCGTAACCGATACCCCTATTCGCATGCTTGGGTTCTTTTGGTGTAATTAGATGTAACGTTTGTTGAGATTGCCCAAGTCTATAAAGTTTCTTTTCCATCTCCTTTAACTGATTAGATAACCTTATGTTCTCATTTTTGTAAGCCACATTTTGATTTAACAAATCAATTTTCTCGGTCTCAGACGTACGAAGCTTAACGGTCAGGTCATCTACTTTGGTCATTAGTTTTTGTGACTCTGTTGAACAACTCACATTCTCTTCTCTTAAATTAGAAATCGTGCACAGGTAGCTAGAAATTTCTAAGCTTTGTTTTTCCATAAAGTCAGACTGTTTAGTGACGCGGTTTTCTAAAGATGAGAGAAGTTGTTCTTTTTGTTTTAAAAGTAGCTTGTAAGAATCAAGTTTGTGCAATGAGAGTTGCATTTGATTAAGTAAAGCTTCATGAAAAGGGGCACATACCTGGCAAGGAGCATTGCGATCTTCTTCATCAGTATCGGATGGTGATGAAAGGTTGCCCATGAAACATAAATGAGCTTCAGCATCCTCTGGTTCTTCATCCGACACTTGTAACCAGTAATCGTCTTCAGCCATTAGAGCTTTACCGGCTTCCTTTTCTTTGGCAAGAAGCATCTTGGCTCGTTAGTAGTCGGCGTTGCGCACAATTGGCTTGCGACAATCTTTGGCGAAATGACCTAACCGACCACAGTTGTAGCATTTGATCGGCTCGTCTTTCGGCTTTTCTTCATTCCTCTTGTCAGACTTCTTACCAGCTTCAAAACGACTATTACCTTCAGACTTTTCTCGATGATCACGTCGAGTAGAGACTCTTTGCTTGGTGGAGGACTTGTTAAAAAACTTCCTCTTTTGAAATGCTTGGGTGAGAAACACCATTGCTTCTTTCATCTTGGCTAGTTCTGGATCTGAGTCGCTATCAGGATCTTCAGGTTCAGAATCACCCAGCACGGCCTCTTTTCCAGATGATCGGCTGACGGACTTGTCTCTTCTCTCAGATACGAGTGTTATTTGATCAGCTGCTGGCTTTTCCTCTGCTTTCCCAATAAGCTCCATCACTTCCTCTTCGTCCTGGAGCAGTATTTCATAGAGTTCGTGAAGGTACAGCTTCTCCAGGGTCTGAGTGTGGCGTATATGGGAGACGAACGGTTTCCACTCAGGATGTAAGTTGTTCATAAACTTTATGTTGTTTTCCGTGTTCGTTTTTGTGATCTTATTTTTCTGAAGATCATTCAGAAGCATATTAAACCTCTCGTAGGTTTCCGTCAGCGTTTCACCTTTTCTTGCTTTAAACCCATCATATCTGGTGATACAGTTGGTCACCTTTAGCTGGTTATTGATGTGGCTTCCCATCATCATCTTCTCTATTTGGTCCCACATCTTTTTCGATGAATCCTTGAAGCTATCTATACAAGCATAGATGTCATTCGGTAGACTTTGAAGAAGGTACGATTTTGCTAGCTTTTCTGCCTCGTACATTTCCTTTTCCTTCATAGTAAAATCAACAATAGATTTCCGAATCTGTCGCTCTGGCCATCCTTCAGCTGGGTTTGCCGGTACCACTTTCATTGGCCAATCTTGTGGACCCTCAGTCAGGCATTTGTAGATATCTTCATAGTTGGATTTTGCTTCTATGAAGTTCATAAATCGGTCATGCCACTGAGGATACTCTCCCCGAAAGAGCACCGGGGGCTTTTGGTCAGAACCGATGGCTAGAGCATCCCTTGAGTTCATCTTTACTTCTTAACTTAAGAGCACTGTAATGATCGTTAGGCAAGCAGGATGATCCAAATATAATAAAATAGAAGAAACACAGAAACACTTTGTCTAACAGAATATCAGGTCAAACGAAAGACCGGAGTATGCAAGATACCGGTCGAAGGAAAGACCGGAGTAAGCAGGTATCCGGTCGAATGACAAGACCGGGGATACACGTATCCGGTCGAAGGACAAGACCGGGGATACACGTATCCGGTCGAAGGTGTTTGACCGGAGGTTACAACCACCCGGTCGAAGGCGAGACCGGAGTACAAGTGTCCGGTCAAATGGGTAAGACCGGGGAATACTCTTATTCGGTCGAAGGTGTAAGACCGGAGTACAAGTGTCCGGTCAAATGCTCAGGTCGAAAGACTTTAATTACGATAAACACAAAAATACCAGATAAGACCGAAGAACACGAAGAGTTCGACCGAAGAACCCGAAGAATTTCTGGGATTCGACCGAAACCAAAAACCCAGATCCTTCTCCTTCGATCGAAAGAAACAAAAAAAATCAACCAAAAATCGATTCAACCGATTAACAATCAACAGTAACAAATAATCGACCGAACAGAAAATAACCCTAATAATAATCGACCGAACAAAAGATTTCCAGAAAATTAATCGACCGAACAAAAATCTTACTGTTTTTCCCAAAAAAAAAAATCGATCGAATAAAACCAGAAGCAAACAGATATCGATCAAACAGATAACCCAGAATGTAACCACTAACAATCAATTAATGCAAGTAAAGCAATTAACACAAGTAATTGATCTTAGGGTTTCAGACAAACCTTTTTACTGGATCAAACCTTTTTGCCTATCCGCTCTGATACCAATTGTAGATCCTAGTGCAGTGCAATCACAAGTAAATATGAACAATGATTAACAGATTATAGGCCACAGCAACTAGTCATATGATTGATATAACTTCAAAGGGTTAAGGTTTACAGAGAGAATTTCTGATTAGGATATGTAAACCTAATGACTAGTAAACTGAATAATGAATTCCTAAACTAACAAATGAAATAGAATTAACTTTAAATACGTAGGCTCGCAGGCCTAATGGGCTTATGGGCTTTTAGGCCCAACAAGCTTACAACTTTGAATAATTACATTACGAACCCTTATAAATACTTTATTCCACTTTCAACACACAGGACTTTCAGTCCTAACAAAGTTTGAAGATTATGGAAAGCTTGGAGATAAAGATGGAAGATTATTTTGAAGATCTTTTATTATTTGTAATTATCTTTTATCTTCATTATATAAAGAATAGTTTAGATTTGATAAAGAGAGAATTCTGAATTTTTGTTTTGATAGAGAGAATCAACCTCAAGGTTTGTAATCCCAATTCTAGAGAAGTAGAATTCGTATTGGTGAGCCTGTTCATCAATATTGAGGTTGAGTGTTGAATCTTGTAGCTTTACAATCATTCAATAAAGTTTACAAGTTGTTCTTCTGATTCACTGTTTCATTGATTATTGAATATTAAAGTGTTATTCCGCAAACTCCTTTAATATTGTTTCTGAGTGTTTATTCTTGTTTAGAATTAAGATCCTGACAGACTGCTCTTATTTCACACAGGGCTCGTTACATGAAGACAGTACTAAATTGGAGTCTATAAAAACAAGGGGGAGATTGTTTTTGATATGTTTTGATGATGATGATTCTCACCACTCATCAAAAAGGGGGAGAATAATAAAAAAGGAAGATATATACAAGATTGCTGAAGATTTAAAAGACATCAAAGTGTCTGAGTAATAATCAAAAAGGAAGATATATACAAGATTGTTGAAGATTTAAAAGACATCAAAGTGTCTGAGCTTATTTGAAGATGATTTGAAGATGAAGACTATGTAAAGATACAAGTTTTGAGGTTATCAATGTTATATCAGATACAATTTTCAAACGTCATATCTGAAGATATCTGAAGTTTTCAAGAAAAGTGAAGACCTGAAGACTATTGCTAAATGTTTTTAATCTTGAATCCAAAGGGGGAGATTGTTGGATCATAATATGTATTCAAGATTAAAGTTAAAGTTAAGGGTTTAAATGGAAATTATGTTAAAGTTAATTAGAGGGTCTAATTAGTATTTAGTTAATAGTTATTTTGTAATAAGCTAATAGTTTTATTATTAGTTGGGCCCAAGCCCATTAGGCCTATTAGGCTTAGATATAAATAGTTTTAATTAATTAGTTTTTAGGTAAGAACTCTGATAATTTTCTAAATAGTAGCCGTACGTTTTCTCTGTAATCGCATTCAAGGTATCAAGAACACACAAGGTTTTCATTGAATATTCAAGGGATTGGTATGTTATTATAATCTTTATATCTCTTGATCTATATTGTGTTTGTGTGTTTAATTATCAACTAGATTAAACTGGGTTAACACGCTCGGATGTCGGTAGTGAAATGATGGGCTTGGGGAGCTAAGTCCTGAGACTTTGGGTCTCGACCCAAATTCATGCATGAAATCTATTTCTAAAATAAGTTTGCATCAATTATTTCTCATATTCCTCAAATCATAAAGTGGGTTATATTATGAAATTTTGGAAAAATGGTTAGCACGCACCAGATTCTAAACCGCGAGTTTAATCATGCATGAAATTGTTTTATTGTACGTGGTTGCAAATTTTTATTGAAGATCTCTTCATCCCCGTTTCATGTCTAACGTTGTTTTCGGATATTGTAATATCCGTGTTTTAATGTTATTTGGGGTATTGGGCAAGTAACTGTGAAATTTTAACTTGACATTGGATCTCCTCCACGTATGTTAAGGTTTTAAAGGAAAAGTTATTCCCATGTTTTTGTGTCTGAGTTTTCTTGGGAATTTTAGTCTGTATGAGTTTTGTTGAGTTTTATAGGGTATTATTTTACGACGTTTTCAACGTGTGAGTGATTGAGGTATTAAATTCATGCTTCCTCCTAGTTAATTAAGTGGTGATCTTTCCGCTTCGGTGAACCTTCGGGTTAAAGCCTGGTGTGGCTGCTTGTGCATGGTTAGATTTGATTTGATGGAATGTTCGTTGACGGAATGTTATGCGTTGGTGGTGTACCATCTTAAGGAACCTTCACGAATAAAGGAAATATTGTGATTCGTTGTTAGAGATGTAGGATTGGAATTTTAGTGCCATAATAAGCGTCAACTTTAATTCGACAATGTAAATCCGGGATGAAATAATTGATGGTACCCCCACGTTTGCGGTATAGTCGTTTGAGGATAGGTATCGACATTCGATTCAAGGACAATGATCGTTGGGGTACTTCAGAACATTCTCGATGAATCCTGTGTGTTGCAATTTAAGCGGTAACTTTAAGGAAGGGTATATCGACTAGATGATTGATGTTTATGTTTATGAATCCTGTGTGTTGTCTCTCTGATTCAGTCATATGTCTATTACACGCACAAAAAATCTATTTATACAAAAATAAGAAACACGCACACAACTAAATACTCACAACACTGATAAAAGCATAAAATACATCTTTGACTTTGACTTTATTACACTAGACTTTGACTTTGATGCTTGAGAGTTGACTTCAGCTTTGACTTCAATCTTCAGACTTTATGATCTTGTATCCAACAAATATGTGCTCTAACAATCTCCCCCTTTGGATTCAAGATTATCACAAAAAGATTTTGCAGAATAACCTTCTCTCTTTAAGCTCAGTAAATGTAATATATTTCTTTGTAAAACTTTATCAATTGAAAATCAGTCATTTATTTATGCTTGAAACAATCTCTTCTTTCTTTGATCTTTAACAATCTGTAATCTACCCAGAGTCTGTCTTCAAACAAATAACAATCTCCCCCAAAGATGGTAGATATGTTCTTCAACAATCTTCCCAAGGTTATCTCAAACCTCTTTCAGACTTCAGAAAGAAATTATCTACAGTTTCAGCTCGGTTTGTTTCAGCAAATTATCTTCAAAGAAAATTTCTATAAAATTTAGCTTGTCTTCAAAAATCTTTCAATTTGCTCTTTCTGCTTTCAATCTTTGACAACAAATATTCTTCAAACCAATTGTCTTGAATAAACTTCTACAATAAGTTCCAACTTTTCTTTATCAACTTTCTTTTCAACCAACATTTCTTGATCTCTTCTCCCCCTTTTTGATAATTAGAGCATATTGATCATCAAAACTTTAAGTAAGAAATGTATGTATCTGACCACTGATCTTTCAAAATCTGAGCCTCCGACCATTCGTCAATTCATAAAGATATTCATCTAGATCTTTTCAAATCCACACAAATTAGAGTGTAACACCTGAATCAACAAACGAATCAGTTAAGATGCCTGTCAGTAACACGAAGTCACTGTGTGTAACGAATACACATTGGAAAGAAGCTTTTGTGATGTTAACTCCCCCAGGTCTTCCATTCAATCATCGAAACACCACAAAGATATTTCTATGAACGTTATGACAAGAAAACATATTCCTTGTGTGTTCGTGCAAGTGTTAGAAAGAATTAAGCACATGATGATTGCTTTATATAAGGCTCAACATTGTGTAAACCACTGAGACAACAGTAATTATACATAGACTCGATTGTGCATGATCGAAGTGCGAAGGTGGGGTAGACTTCCTTCTTTTTCAATATCTAGAATTTCCAAATGAAAACCAGATAGATTATGTGTTGCGTCCCCTTGAAATATTGAAACATTTTCTTGTTGAGAAGAAAATGAGTAGCTGGTGGGGTTTTTATCAAGAGTTGGCATGGGCTAGTTGCATGTTTCAATAATGTTCACGAAGAATTGTGAAACACTAGTAATATAGCTTCCCGGCTCAGAAAAAGTTGATGCAGAGTTTGATATTCTTTTACTATGATCTCTCACCCACATTCTTTTAATAATTGAGCTCGCTTCTAACCAAACTCTCTTTTTCATTTTACCTCATCACTCAACCTACACTCAGTATTTTGACTTTTCTCACAATCTATCACTCAAGGATTAACTTCTTGGGTAGGAAACACTGGTTAACGTGAATCCATAGAAGTTTCATTTAAGTCCTAACACAAGGAACCCATGTGTTCCTAAAAGAACATGTTGCTCGAATAGTTTAACTTTGCAGTTAAAGCACAAAAGATACAAGTCAGATGTATGTATGCTCAATAAGATAATCATGAAGATTTGAGCATTTGAAACATTGAAGATATTTCAAACAAGTATATTGAAAGAATGAAATGAATGCAAGAAACTTGTTTGAAAATCTGACATTGTATGAAATGATCAAATAGAATGATTTATCTATTAAAGCTTAGGTCAGCAAAAATTGAATGTTGTCTATACGAACCAATATATAGACATTCTTGAAAGAAATGTTTAGAAATGAAATCACGCTTAAAATTCTTTGGAATTCAATCGGGGTGTCTTACCATCGAAAATTTGTTTGAATTTAGAGACATGGTAAGAACAAATTCAACAAAATAATAAAACGGTGTGTGTGAATACTTGACAGTATATGGAAAAGATAATACACAAGTATTAATCTTTGGAAACACACGGTTTATAACCATTTCAGCTCATCAAAGAATGAAAACATTTAAAATCACACTTCCAAATCATGAAATCTATTTAAGAATCGGGAAGTGGTTTGAACGTTTAAGAACATGTTTTCTATGATTGAAAGTCGTCCTTCTTTCAACCATATATGAGATTAAGATTAGAAATAAACCTTGTCGATCTGTCTTAAAACTCATGAAGTCAGCTTAAAGTCATAATGGTATGATCTTGTAAGCATTCTCTCAATCCGCATCAGTCAGAAAGTCCGTCAAAGTACAAAATTTATTCACAAAAATTTTATTGAAAAATAAAATGACAAAAAGCAGTAAAACTTTTCATGTACGAGTTCTGATCTGAAGTAATCAGAAGTCATAATTCATACTCCCCCTGAAATTATGCATCTGTAATTTATCAGTGAAAAAGCACATGATAGAGATCTACAACTCCCCCTGAAGTGTAGTTCATCATATATTCCGAATGCATGTTTCCAAAAAAATTATGAACTCCCCCTTGAAGGTTGATTTCCTCATTTAAGTATCAGAGTACAATCTCTTATCAACTCGGGAGCATCATCTCTTTTGATCATTGAAGTACGAGTCCTAAACTGTTGTGTTTAGAAGTCAAACTCCATTGAAATACGGGTCCTGAACTGATTTATTCAGAAGCCTCAGTTCCTTTACTCCCCCTTGACTGTAGGTGCCTGCAACACAGATTCACTTTTCGGCTTTGGTACCCACTGATATTTGGGTCCATGTTTGTTAGTTGCAGTTCGGTTAGGAGTAATTGAATAAGAACCATACCAGAAATGATCACTTGCTTTATGAACAAAATCAAATGTACGACAGTAAGAGCAATACCTTTTTCTAGACAACCTGATCAATTGATCTCTCGAATAAGAAAAATCAGGTTTACCTTTCAGCACTTTGTTCTTCTTTGCATTTGATTCATGTACAAATGATTTGTTACTTTTCTTCTCTTCCTTCTTTCCTTTCTTTTCTTCCTTCTTCTCATCTTTCTTTTCTTCATCTACTGGTTTGACTTTCCAGACCAGTTTCTCTTCTTTACATTTTCTTCTTCTATGTGCATCTGAACCATCTACTTTTCTATCATAGAAGATGTTAGTAGTACGAATCTGATCAAATAAGTAGACTGACCTTTTTGAAGAAACAGTTTTATGATGTGAGCTTGAGGCTGGCTTGTTAGAACCAACTGAACTATTTCTAGGTGTGTGGATTTTTGACTCTGGAGTCGTTTGCTCAGTCACCACCACCTTTGAAATAATATCTTCAAGCTCTTTTATCTTTGAAGAATAACTATTCTTTTCTTCGATGAGTCGGTCAATCTCTTTCTTGAAATCAGACTTCGCTTTTTGCTCTTTCAATGCACTCTCTAATAGTTCAGATATCTTGAGATTAAGCTTCTTGATCTCTGCCTCAAAGATATTTCTTTCTTCTTCAAAGTTCTTCTCAACATCTTTTCTCTGACCAGATATTTCTTTGAAGATTCCCACATTCTTCTGTTCAATGGTCTTTCTTTCCTTTGCAGATTTTTCTCGTTCAAGAATGATTACTTTCTCAAAGTCAGATACTTGCTGAGAAAGCTTTATACATTTGAGCTCAATCGGTTTCTTTTCTTCAAAACTCTTTCTTGAAAAGTCTGAGAATTTCTTTGAAAATTCTTTCTTCTTATTCTCAAAAACTGATCTCTCTTCAGCAATTTGCAGTTCTAGTTAAGAAATCTTCTTCATCAGCTCTTCATTAGCACACTCTGTTTGCTGAATCTTGACACTTTGATCTTCTAAGTCTGAGATCTTTCTTTTCAGCTCTGTATTCTCAGCTTCCAAAAACTTAACTCTTGATGACATCTTTGGTCTTTCTTCCATCATCTTCCATCATGTTGTTCCCACAACTGTTTTCTTGTAGCCTTTTTACTCTCTAATTTGATAGAAATCTCTTTTGAAATCTCATCTAAAAAACTTTGCAATATAAAAGATTTGGCTAATTTGTCAGCTTCAAATCTCTTTTTCTGCTCATCTGTGTACTGATCAAGTGACATTGGACACTCTCTTCGTTCTGTTAATCCATTTCCTATTAGAAAAATGCCAATCCTTGTTGGAGTTTTCATTTTTCCTTCCCTCAGAGATATTCTGATATGATTCCCTAAATCATGTTTATCAATGAAATCTAGAAAGCGGTCCTTCCATTGCTCATACTCTCCTCTAAAAAGCATCGGTGGTTTCACATTCGTACCGATTGCAAGAGCTTCTCTGGAAGTCATCCTGTTACAAAAAGAACTTGAAAATGATCGTTAGAAATTCAGAAACAACCTGTATTACAAAAAAAATCAGATTTGGTCAGATATTGAAAAACTCAGAAAAATATTCTAAGTATAAAACTCTCAAACCAAAGAATATAAATTTCGTGCAAAAACAATAACTTGCGCGTTTTGTAACTTCGCGCACACTAAAGGATACGAGAACAAGCTTCGCGCAAGAGGTACAATGCATGTTTGAACTTCTCACAGAACACAGTGTGTGAATTCAGAGGTTCGTGCACAAAGAGCATGCGAGTTCTTTACTTCGCGCAAGAAGGGTCGCGCGAGTTTCAGGTTCGCACACACCAAAGCTTGCAAGTTTCTGACTTCGCACAGGAACCTTCGTACGAGTTCTTGATACTTCGCGTACAACACTTCTCGCTATGTGTTTGCGCGTTCGAGACTTAGAAATATTTTCAAAAGATCACTTCACGCTAAGTGAAAACGCGCAAGATTACTTCTCGCAAAACTCTCTTGTGTGTTATGGACATAGAAAAATTTCCAATATTTCACTTCACGCTAAATGTAAATGTGCACAATGAACACTTCTCGCAGACAGCTCACTTCGCGCACAACAAGGAGATTGAACAGTGCAAACTCGCACAATGTTTCTTGCAAGTTCTGACTTCTCGCATACTTAAGCTTGCGAGTTCTTCAACCTTTTACGAGTTCTTTGTCGTGTGTGTTCTTCATTTGCGTGTTTTCCAGATCTTGCGAGTTCTTCACTTTACGTCCAAAAACTCGATTTTTCCATCTGAAATCGACTAAAAACGTTGCCAATTGATCTGAAACTCTGTAATAATCTTCTAATACATCTCATGAACACAATAGAATGGAACAATTTCATATTAAAACACTAGAAATTACAAATTCGATCTAGCACAGTTCGTTTCTAAACTCGAACAAAAAATTTACAAGAATCAAAATTCACATGAATTTATCGTGAATTGGACTAAACAGTACAAATGAGGAGTGTTCTATATGCAAAATTGATTTCAAAGATATCAAAATCAGATCAAAAACTTCGCTGGAACTCAAAAATCGAATCTGAACAGTGTAACTTGTGTGTTCTTGAACTGTCGACCAAAAATTCTCGAATTCAATTTGTTTCTGAATTTTTTCACTGCTCTGATACCAATTGTTATAACCATAAATTCAATTTCTAATCAAACAAAACAATCAAGATGAGAATAAAACAAAATCACATGTCATTGATATGAATCTCAAATTACAATTCTCACTTTCTCTCTCTCCAAACTCTCTCTCTCTAGAATGATATTTCATATAGCTCTTCTCTGATCTGATTCATATGCTCACTATTCACCAGTATGCTTGTTGTTACAAAGATAACAAAGACTAAAGCTATTTATACTAATCAACAAAAACAAGGAAACAAAATACAATACTTTGACTTTGACAAAAAAAATTTGAAAGGGTATCCTAGGCACAGGCTAGACGACTTTGACAATTATTACACTTGACTTTGACTAGGGTTTAGGGTAACTTGACAATTATTACACTTGACTTGCGTGTTCTTGATAGTCAACTTGACTTTGACTATCATGCTTGAGAGTTGACTTTGAGCTTTGACTTTTATCTTCAATCTTTATGATCTTGCATCCAACAAATATGTGCTCTAATACGTATCGATGCGTTCTTGGAAGGAACGCTTTACCAATATGAAGGTAAATTATTAAGGAATTTTGGGAATTCCTTGGGTTGCAGTTGATCATTGGAATACGGATCCGGAATCGTGTTGAACTGGTACGGATTTGTCAAAGAGAGGTTGAGATCACAAACTACCCTAGAGGTAGTAGGTGTCACCTAAGGTTGGGAGGAAATCGAGGACGCATGGTTGGAAATTGCCCCAGTAAGTTTCAACATTCAATCTAGTAGGAGTGTAGCGTATCAAGACAGATATTGGATGTGAGATTCTTCACGAAAATCAGTATGGCAGTTGCGTCAGGAATTCATCAGGTTTTGGCAAAAAGGTTGAAGTGGATTAGAGACAATCCTTTGGGAAGTGAGACGGTCAATCTGCGGGAATAGAATCTTTGAGGTCTACGATTAGTTCTTTACCTTCTTGGGGACTGAGGAAACCCGATAAGTGCTAAGGGTGTTAATGAAATGCCTTGGGTGAGATATAGATTTCGCGGATGAAATCGTTCTAAGGTTGGGAGGATTGTAACACCCATAATTTTCGGTAAGTAAAGGTCACCTGGACGTTTTTGCAACTTGTAAATGGTGGGATTTATGTTGGGAAAACATTACTTAAAGTCCCTGAGAGTGTCGAGGATCTTGGTGTTGAAAAAGTCGAGTTTCAGAGCTTGGTACGGGCACGACTACAATGCCCGACGACTATGACAGTATCATAGTCGCACCTGGCAATAAAGCAGGAAGAAACAGAAAGGGGTGCTGAGTGTGACTATGACCAGCAACATTGACCAGGGTATTGTATCATGTCAATGTCGCACAAAGGGTACAGGGTTCTAATAAATCCGATTTTTCAGCTCACTTCTTCATTTCTCATTCTCACTTCTTCCCAAACACATCCTAGAGATAACCTAAAACATATATGGCGATTTTGGGTCATTCTTGGCTCAAATCCTTGGCATTATGGAGGCAAAACATCATCAAGTGGTAGAATTGGAAGCTATGATCAAGAGTTCACCATCTCCATCTTCATCTTCAACCTCAAACTCCATTTTAGGGTTTTCTAGGTTTTCACCAAAACCTAAGTGGTAAATTCATCCCCTCCATTTCTAAACTTATTTGATGGTTGTAAATGCTTGATAAATGATTTCCTAGTGTTTTATTACTCCAATTTCGGTTTGGAAGATTTAGAGAAAAGTTAGGTCAAATTAGGGTTTTTAGCCAAAATGAAGATTTTGATATAAGATGTTTGGGGAATTATTCTAAACACTTAGATATGGTTATTCATGGTTGGAAACTTGTGAATCTAGGTTTTTGAAAGTTTTGGCTTGAGGATTCAAATTTCTTCAAAGGAGCTCAAGTTGGGGGAAAATCTAGATTTAGCCTAAATCTAGCAATGTGAGTTCAAGTTGCTTTGTGAACTATGTACATGCCGATGTGTATTTTGAATTAAAAAAATGTTTTACCTGATAATTGTCAAAGTGTGAGTATTTTGATAAGTTTTCATATTTGATAAACTTGGGTTGTTTTAATCTCCTGAAATGCCCATATTTGGGATTTGGATATTTTCAATAAGTCAATAGCATGATTTATGTATTTGGTGATTTTGTGCCAATGAAGTTTATTTTATAATTTATGCATTTGGTGATTTTGTGCAAATGAAGTCCGTTTTATAATTTGTGCATTCTTGGTGATTTTGTACAACGAAGTCCAATTTATGATTTATGCATTCTGGATGTATTTTATTTCATAAACCATATGGAAAATGCATATCTTCGTGCTATGAGACATCTTGGGAAACACAAGGGTATGTGTCAATTTGGAAAACCTTTTGTCTCAATAGGTGATGAGTTTTGGGTTAATCACATCTTTGAGGTATGTGTCTGCATAAACGCCGTTTATTTACGTTTCTTTATTTGGGGATCGTTATTATTTGTTGGTGAAATGGGTTTGAGCATTTTAGCTCAATTTTGACTTAAAAGAATCTTGAGGACATTTGTCCAGTTTTGAAGGCTCAATGTAGAGCCTCATTTATGATTCCCAACTTAATACATCTCATTGCATATTTATGATAATTACATGCTCGAGTGCGTTGGTCATTCATGTGTAGTCATGTAAAGTTAGACTGTGTTGCCTTGGATCTATAGGCACGTAAGTTCGTCTTCATTTGATGGTCAATTGGGTATTACGGGGTTGAACTCCGGGACTCATGTCTTATGACCTTAACATTTCAAGTGTACACTAGGAGGGTTGAGTCCGGTTATACTATCGTGTTGATGGGCGTTTGGGGCCTTCGCCATGTCGGGGCAATGCCATGGTTGTAACTTCCGACTGTGTCGGGCCTTTGGCGGTATTTATGGTAATATTTGCTAAGGTCAATTGTCTCTTTTGGTGTAGCTCGAAGGGATTCGAAGGGGCACTTGCGATTTTATGTCCTGAAGTGTCATACGATTAACGTTGTATGAGTGGCATACTTTTGTGTTCCTCCACTCTCAATGGATACGGGTCTCGCCCGTTGTCAGCCAACAATATTTTGGATATTTAATTGTCCATGTTTCAACATTTGGATTCCATTCCATTTTATGGTCGTGTGAATATTAAATTTTAGTTCCATGTTTTCGGTGACATATTATATATATTGTTAGAACATAAATATGTTCTATTTTAGGAATTTTAGTAAAGTAATCCATGTATGTTACTATTGGGCCTTGTAATGGGTTTGGGCTTATTGTGTAACAAAGGTGTTGGGGGTATATATAGAAATATTGTAGTTAGTGTTTTGTAACTTTCATTTTACAATGTAGATATACGAATTCTCTAAAGCTCTATGTAGTTTAGTTTTCTGTGTTCAATAAAACAACTACAGATTCATTCCCAATTCCTTGTTAATCTTTATCATTCAATCAATCTTTGATCTCAATGGACCTAACATATATGAATTGTTTTCCATGATTTATGAGTTGAATATTATGCCCCACCCGTGTTTTGGGTGTTTCGAGATATAAAGTTTTACCCAGTCTTTTTATTAAATTGGGAGTCCATTTTTATTCACGTTTTGAGTGAGTTTGGTTTGCATCACCTAATAAAGGTAGGTTTGTATTGGGACGTCCAGCTTTAAAAATGAATGTTATTGGAAATCGAGTCGTTTCATAGTTAACGTAAATCATGTTAAAAGATTTTGATTAAGTGCATCAATTCTTTCTTTTAAAGATATATTTATTCACATTGAAAACTCTTGAACTCATTAGGCGTTAGCCTAACCTTTTCACTTGTCGGCATGTGTATCAGGTTCCCGTTGGGAATAGTTCTAATATCACAGTGAAGAGAGGAGTGCTACTTGTGCGCCTGAGGAGTAAATAGCTTGATGAAGTCTTCCGCATTAGGTTAAGGAGAGCAACTTGTATTTGGGCTAAGTAACAACCGACTTCAGTTTGGTCTGTATATATCATTGGAGTTTATAATTGTCGAGATTAATTATAGATTTTGTATTTGAGGCTTATGGAGTTTTGGTTCATAAGAGGAAGTTTTGTCCCTTACTTGAAGTTTTATTGAAAATTTTAAATAGTTGCTCTTACCAAATTTTGAGGGTGTTACAATTACGGTAATAACAATCCCATTCAAAACCATCAAAACCGACTTAGAAATTACACCGTATATTCAATGGCTGATGTACGACTCCAAAACCCGCACCACCATGCCCCCGATAACCCAATGCAAATTTTTTTTGCCATAATATGGGAAATACCATCCCATTTTAAATTAACGAAAACCGACTCCTATACTTGTGGATCCATTGCATTGCAGTCTAACTTACATGATCCCATTTAAATAACCAACACACTCAAAGCATGCAACTTTTAAATAAATATGTCATAACTACATTTAACTTCAAGAGGTCGACATAGCGCAAATTGAACAGGACAAATGTCCCACAAGACTCATCTGAGTCAAACTCAAACCAAAAGCTCAATTAACTATTCAATAAAAGTTATCATCATTCATAAAAACATATTTAGCCAACATTTATGCAAACACGTGCTCCAATGGCATGATTAACTTAAAAATTAACCCATTATTGGTTGGAACAAAACTTTTTCCAATTGAAATCGTACCATTTATATTTCCAAAATATCCTTAACATCATAATATGCATTTTCTAAATAAAATATATACTAAAAATGCATTATCACTAGATAATCTCCATTTATAAGATAATCATTAAAAGAACCCGCACTTATGATTTATTTATCAAAATATACAAAAACCTCAAGTATAGGAATTTTACAAGATCCATAAAATTAAATGGACATTTTGGACCTCAAATAACCAACACTGATAAACATCAAGTAAAATACTTTAGACCTCAAATGGACATTTTGGCAGGTATATAGTTTTCACAAAGCAACTAGAACTCACCTTTCTAGGTTAAGTTAAACCTAGGTTCTAAATCCAAATTTTTAGCTTCCAAAGGTGAGAGGTTGAGATACAACATTTACTAGCGAAAAGGGCTTGAGATCACTATGTTTATTAAAACGTATTACTTTAAACTTCCTGACAAACCTATAAAACAAAGTAATTATTTTATAAAACTTACCATTGCTCTAGCCAATTTGGGGTAAATGAAGATCGGGGGATCATTAGGCGGGCCACACGAACCCTTAGTAACCTTCTTTTTCGAGCAAAATGCTCTCAAACACCTTAGAAGCCATCGGGGCCCATGTCTCTATTTACAATAGATAATTAAGCAAAATTGTTAGTAGAAAATAAAATCTAATTATATATAAAAAAATTGTACATTTACCATTCGGTGTCGATGTTGTACAACACTAATAGATCCCCCAGTGTGCTTGGACGACTCCCCCTCCAATTGGGTCACTCGATTGGCCCTACCGGCCCTACACTGGGATCTCTAACAACCAGTATCCCACCTGTTAAAAACATAATGCATAAGTTGGTATAAAACAAATATAATGCACAAAGCTTCCCATAAATTTAATACATGATCAATCATCGTGTACCAATACGACTCTGGGATCCAAGGAGGTTGGTGTCCCCTAATAGGCTGAAGTCCTCAATGTCCCACTTCCCCATCCAAGTCAAGGGTTCGTCGGGTCCTACTGAAACTTACCCTATATACACAATATATGTATTAAGATAAAAACATTAATTTGATATGTACAATTACTATGCGTTCATACATAACCTGAAAGCGCTCGAACATGTAATCACGGTCCTCCTGAGCGATATTGTAACACCCTAAAAATTGGGCACATTCTTAAAAATTATAATTTTTGCGATAAGACGTTTATAAATGGAGGAATTTAAACCTGGAACCTTTGACTCAAAATAAACCTTCACAAAAGGCATCATCCAAACGGGGAAAGAGTTTAAGCTTTTACAAATTTAGGAATGTGATGGAAACAAGGACCGACTACCTACTAATCTAAAGATTCTAATTTAGATTAAAAATCGGGTGTCGTCATCATCTTCCAAAATATTGTCAAGTAATGTGTACGCTCTATGTCTCATCAAAAGCTATATCCTCAAAAGATTGACCCTGACGGAGCCCAACACTCCGCTCAAGACTTTGCCACCCCACCCCTAAGAGAACCTGGAATACATATCAAAGTAAAAAAGTGTTAGGCTTGGAGCCTAGTGAGATCATTCCACAATTATAAATAAGAGTAATTGATGCATAACAATATTTAAAGAGTCCACTCAGAATAAGGTAATCGGGTAACTTTCCAAAACTTCAATTCCTTATGTAAAAACGGGGGAGACCCGTTCCACCATAGGTTGTGACGGAACACATAAGTAGGCCACAACACATACAGTACACATAATTGAGAATGGATATTTACCGGCGTCAACTCTATCCAAATCTTTAGCTGTTAGAATGTCAACTCTATCCAAGTCTTTAGTTCAATGTAAACATGGGTTCAACTCTATCCAAGTCTTTACCCCAAATATATCCAAGTTCCACCATCACTTAGACGATTTCAACCATTATAATATCATCATATTCACATAAGTCACATTTTTCCAAAGGGTATGACATATCTCCATAGAATCCCATGTATACAAATATCTATAACATATAATAGGTATAACCATTCACCTCCATCCCACTCATGAATCCAAGTAAACCATAATACCCATTTAGGTTTCATATTCCATAATTGTTAAGACTGATTTTGTAGTAATCATTGTATTTATTTTCAGTAGTCTTAACTGTGCTTATCTTGCTTATCTGTATTGGTTAAGACCTGGGGTATTTAAGTCCCTTAGGTGCTTTGTTGTTTGTAACATTGAGATCACATTTTGAATAGAACGTAAACTTTGGAGCTCTCTACTTTCTCTCACTAGATTTAGACCGATCTTGGACTTTCAAGATCGGTCTAAATCTAGTGAGAGAAAGTAGAGAGAGAAAGTAGAGAGCTCCAAAGTTTACGTTCTATTCAAAATGTGATCTCAAAGTTACAAACAACAAAGCACCTAAGGGACTTAAATACCCCAGGTCTTAACCAATACAGATAAGCAAGATAAGCACAGTTAAGACTACTGAAAATAAATACAATGATTACTACAAAATCAGTCTTAACAATCTCCCCCTTAGTAATCATTGGCGCAGTGGTCTTCAAAATCAATCTTCTAAAACAACATTGACCAACAAAGCGACTTTGGTGAATCATTGACGCTCTTCTCTTTGACGAAGTCTATTCAGTCCAATTGAAACTTCTAGGCGTCTTAGAGTTGAGCGAAAATTCAATCTCTCATGAATTGTATTCAATGTTTTCTTGAGAAGACGAATTTCATCATTATCAACCAGAAAAACATTACTTCTTGTTTCCAAAAATCTTCTTTGAGCTTCTTTCAGACGTTGCTCCAACTGAAGCTTGATCACCTTCAAAGTTCCATCAGAGTAATGACCAATTTCTTCAAATCTGAGAAAGCACTTTTGACTTGAGCCATTATTGTAGACAACTCCATATGGATCTTGAATTATGGTGAATAAAGGATAAGAATCTAAGTCTGGCAAGCTTCGATTGGGCCTTAGAAGATTTACAATTGGCTGAAAGCTTTCAACGGCCATCTGAAAATCAAACACTCTGAAGAATCTGATTTGCCGTCGAATGAATCTTTTGATAACAAAAAGCGCTTGAGAAACATCATGTGTTCTTTGATAAAGATTTCTGAAATGATCATATAAAAACTCAATATCATCAATAGAAAGATCAGAAAAATCTGCCTCAGAGAAAGTATATCGATTGCAATCTCTTCTTTCCACTTCGAATTCCGGATACCAGATATTAACTAACTTGTTTATCGTGACACTGATAACCCGGACAATCAAATGTGGAGAAGAAACGAGATTGTTTCTATGTCGCTGGCACTTGATGAGCATCAAGTATTCATACTGATAAGCCTCTAACTCCTTTTCAACACCAAGGATATCATAAATGTTGATTGGTCTTCTTCTAGAAACGAAAATATTACACTGAGAATCTTCTAGAAAGGCAGATATTTGTCTTGAAGCCATATACCTTTGTTGAAGACTTCTTTGTCTCTCCTGTCTGGTCAAAACTAGTC
This sequence comes from Arctium minus, assembly GCA_954870635.1. Taxonomy (NCBI): domain Eukaryota; kingdom Viridiplantae; phylum Streptophyta; class Magnoliopsida; order Asterales; family Asteraceae; genus Arctium; species Arctium minus. The sequence continues at coordinate 154,575,670 of OX941081.1, forward strand.
CTTCCTCTAGAATTGTCGGAGGAATCACAGGTTCAGATGGAGGAACATCATCTTGTGCTCTTGACGACTGACCAACTTCAAATGAGCTTTGAGGAGCAGTGGTAGTCGGAGCTGTAATAGCAACAGGAGAAGAAGTAATTGGAGCAGATTATGGAACTTGAGTAGCTTCAGTCCTTGGAGAAATTTCAGGAATCTCTTCTTGAGAAGGAAGATCTTTGTACAACATGTCTGTAATCTCTTCATCCTTAGCATCCATGAATACAGAATCATCTTCAGTAATAGAAATGATGATTATGTCATCACAATCCTCTTCTTTTACTTGGCAAATCTTCTCAAATCTGATGTCTTCATCATCATCTCAATTTATCTCTATGAAATTTGCAAAGAAGGATCTCATGTCATTTGCAGCTTCAGAATCCTCTAAATCAATTGGTCTTGATGCAGTGTCAGGATCAATATAAACAACAATCTGCATATTATTCTCTATATCTTGTTCAGAAATGTTCAGAACATTTGACATGGAAGACAAATCAACATTTTCAATCATGACATTCATTAGATCTTGAATGCTACAATCTTGAATGTTGTCAACATTCTTTTCTGTATCACCAACCACCTCTTCTTGAAATTGATCTTCTCTAGCTGAAGAAGATCCTTCCACTCTCAGTCTCTTCACCATCTCCCCTCATGGCCTTGATGATTTGAATCATCTTGGTCATGTCGGCGTTTAATAGACGGACCTGCCTCAGTTTTGCAACTCTGTGTATGAAGATCAAATATGTTAGAAAGTTCAGAAAAGGCTTGAGTCATGAAAGACTTAAGATCAGCAAAATTAGATTGAACTTCAGATCGGAAAGACTGGAACTCTTCAGATAAAGCAGTAATTCACTCAGAATCAGACGTAGGAACTGGAGGCGGCGTAGGATGGAAATTCCTTAGAAGAGAAATCAGATCTTGATGTTGATGTTGTGGCGGTGACATAGACAATTGACGAGTGTAAAGCAGATCAGTCAACTCAGATATTGGAAGATCGTGAAGAGAAGATCGTGAAGATGTATCAACAGGAACTGATGTAGAAATACCTACAGACTGAGTAAACAAAGGAGGAATCGGAAGAGATACAATCGGTGGAGCAGTAGTTGAGACATGTGCAGAAGACGATTCACGAATAATAACACCAGATGGTCTTCGAAAAGGAATCTCTTGAGGAATCACGGAAGCATCAATTTATGGCATTTTTACTTTAAAGAAAGTCTTCAACTTCTGAATGTGTACTTCTTTTTCAGCATCCAACTTATCTGACAGTTGACTAATCACCTCTTTTAGAGTAATGAATTTATCAGAACAAACCCGAGCTTGAACAGAAGAAAGCTCTACAGCTGAACGGTTGTAGAATGAATAGCAGCAAGAGAAGTTGCTAGAGCTTGCCTCTGAAGCTGAGCTGAGGCTTGAGAAAATGTTAGATCCAATTCATCCACTTGAAGACGAGCAGCTGAAGGATTGATAGAAAAAGATTCATCTTCAGATACAACCTCTTCTGACACATGCACTTCAGGTTCCTTAGATTGCCTTGTATATACCCGAAGACTTGGTTGAACATCGTCATCTCCGTCATTATCATCATCATCATCTTCACTGTCAGGAATATCAACACCAATATCAGCATCTTCATCACTAGCTTCATCTTCATCAGCAATAACATCATCAACAGTAGCAGCAGAAATATTATGAATAGCCGGTTCAATAACAATATCAGCAAGAACATCATTAATTTGTTGATCTGCCATATCTTCTTCAATATGTTGTTCTTCAACCTCTTGTTCGGCATTGGAAGGTTCTGCTCGTTCATCATTATCCGGCTCTTCCTGATCAGCTTCCAAGAATTCGTTCTCCATGCAGTACTGAATGACATTGTCATCTGTCATGTCAGCGTACTGTGCGATGAGCACATACGGAATAGTCATTGAAAAATTGAACGACTGCTTCTGTTTCTGAATATATGTCATTTCAGAATCTGGTATCTGAGGCCAAGTCAATCATCGCGGAATTGCGGAATTACTCCTTAGCATGCTGCGAACGATCAACTTCATGTATCTGACAAAGGGAATAAACTTTCTCTTCTTGTTCGTCCTCTTGTCTTGAACCCTTTCGGACAATTCAGTCCAGAAAATATAGGTATAGTCGACATGCAAGTCATAGACAACTACATGGAATAACCTCAGATAGTGTAGACTCGCATTGTCAGTGCCAGAATGCTTAGAAGTCAGGCACCTGTTGAGAACTGAGAACAATGCATACCAGACTGGAGGGAGGTTTGACTTATCAAAGTCACTTACCCGATTTAGATTGCCCAGATAACCCAGATTTCTGATTCCTTCAAGAACATTCTCTTCAGAAGGAAACTGATCATAAGAAGTGCGGCCAGGTCTGGAGTTAGGCTCAGGAAGCTCCAGAATAAGTCTTAGTCGCTTGTAGGATAAGAAGGACTCGAACTGATCGATTTGCAAGTCGAATCTGTGAGGACGAGCAAGTTCATTCTTTGTAATCGAATGCCATGCTTGCTGAAGATAAACTTCAGGAACATCTGCACAATATGTGAGAGCCGGAGCAAGAGGATGACCCTTGAGAATAGTTCTAATTACCGGATGGATCTTGATTCTGTCAAAGTCCACGTAGTAGCTGTTATGCTTGTACGGCATATACATGATCATTGGAAAAACATCATTCGGAGTTCGGCGTGAAACAGAGAGATTTGCTCCAACCGAAGGAACAGACGGCATAGGCGTCTCATGTGAAGCACGATCAGAAGGATCATCGAGAATAACGTTCTCATCTTGAATTACTAGATCTATGTTGGTCTGAGAAGCCATTGAACAGAAAGTCGAATTAAGGATCTAAAACAAACCCAACGATCGATTGAAGCAATAAAGAACAAATCAAATTATGAGAAGATGAACAGTTCGAAAACAAAATACGCACAGTAAGAGATCGCAATCAATATAAAACTAAGAACAAAACTATACTAAAATAACTACTAATCAACAATAAAGGAAAATAGAAATCAAAGCTGATCGATGAAAGAAATCTGAAAGCAGGAAAAATGAGAATCGGCCGAGATTGAGAAGGAAGATGAACAGTTAATTTGTTTCAAATGAGAATTGGAGCGAGAAAAAGGAATCAGGGTTAATTGCTAAACTATTTATACTAAAATAAAATATTAAAAAAAATAATACTAAAAAAAAAATAACACTCTAAAAAAATAAAAAAAATTAGAAATTATACCTGCCAAGTTCCTTTACTCCCCCTACATAAATGCACAAAAATAGACATATCAAATTATCATTTGTGTAGAAAAGAACAAAAATACTTACCTGTTGAAAATTTTGATCAACACATATTATTTTACTTACTCCCCCTCAAACATAGAATAGTTCAGATATTCTTTGCAGATTGACTCTCTCCCTAGAAATATGCACATACCATTTAACAAAAATATGGATACACAACCATATAAACATCAGTGTGAAAAGAAAATAATACTGAATGTAAATTTTGTAACAACAGAACATATAAAATTTTAAACACTAAACAAATAAAAATTCTACTCAGTAAGATATCACAGATTTATCAATCAGTTGAAATCAAGCGTGTGTTGTTGGATACAAGAACAAATTTCATTGCATATCAAGTTAAGATATGTTCAGTTTCAAAAACTTCCAGCAATCTACTCAGTGTGCTCGCATGCGAACTTCGATTAGCTTCAAGAAAAATGCAATTCTAAAAATATTATAGAGAACTTTGCATGTACTAACACTAAGCCATCAAAAATTAAGACTTCCACAAATTTACAGGTTTATCGCAACTCAAACATATCACCAAGTATCATGAGATGTGTGCTCATTGGCATCTTTTAGCATTGTGCACATTGGCATCTTCACATGAGTGTGCTCTCTGGCATCTTTTAAGCATGTGCAGTTTGGCATCTTTTAATCAAAAAGTTCGGTAAGTAAAGAACACGTCGTAAACGTAACTTTCTATCTGACCCTATTGCAGGATTTGGGTCAGTCGCTCCCAGACCAGTTGGCCTAGGGGACTAGGTGTCAAGTACCCCTTGGAACTTACTTTCCCGGATCAGAAAGGCTACATCGACACATCCTAAACCCATTCATACTAGTAAAACATGACTTTCAATCTGGTTATATAGAAGGATTTGGATTCAATCACTCCCAGACTAATTGACCTTAGGGGACCAGATGTCGAGCATCCCAAGGAACTTACTTTCCCAAACTAGAAAGGTCACAAGTAAAAACTTTTAAACTTAGAGATTTCTGTATTTTATATATAGAATTAATCATCTCAATCACTCAGATCTATATCGAATCGCTTAGCCCATATTTTCATTACAATCTACAATTCTGATCATTTAGGTTGTTCAAGCAAAGTAAACCATAAATATGCCGAATCACATATCTTTAAAGCAGTATCAAAAGCGTCAAGCATGTTGCTGACTTTTCGTCTTTTGTAAGACTTGAAAGATGAACATATAAAACTTTAATATAAACAAGGCGACTTGTAAAAGATCCTAGACACACATTTTATTCAAAAGAAAGAAAACCTGAAAGATTTTACTTTATAGAATAAAATTTGGAAAGATTTAAAATTTTAAATTCAACATGTCGAGTTTTGAAAGCAAAAAGTTAAATCGTTTTTCATCTAAGGCTTTTGTAAATATATCAGTAAGTTGATATTGAGTTGGGAAAAAATATAATTCAATAATACTTTCTTCCATATGATATTTTATGAAATGGTACCGCATATCTATGTGTTTGGTCTTAGTGTGCTGGACCGGATTGACTGATATCGCGATCGCGGATTTGCTGTCACAATATATAGGCACTGTTTTGTACAGCATCCCGTAATCTCGAAGTTGTGTCTTCATCCAAAGCACTTGAGCGCAACAACTAGCTGCGGCGACGTATTCTGCCTCTGCAGTTGAAATTGAAAAACATTTTTGCTTTTTCGACGCCCAACTTATCAGTCTGTCACCTAGAAATTGAAGGTGACCTGAAGTGCTTTTCCGGTCCAATTTATTACCGCCAAAATCTGCATCAGAATAAGCAATCAACTTATAGTCAGAACTCTTAGGATACCATAAACCTAAATAAGGAGTTCCTTTAATATATATAAAAGTGCGCTTGACTGCTAATAGAGGAGATTCTTTAGGCTTGGCTTGGAATCTGGCACACAAGCAGGTAGAGAACATTATGACCGGGCGACTGGCAGTTAGATACATTAGCGATCCGATCATTCCTCGATATGTCTTTTGATCCACAACTTTTCCATCTGGATCAAGTCCAATTTTGGCACCATGAGCCATGGGTGTATCGATAGAAGAAGATTTGTCCATCTTGAATTTCTTCAAGATGTCAAATACATACTTCGACTGGTTGATAAAGATGCCATCTGGAAGCTGCTTCACTTGTAGGCCGAGGAAGAAATTAATTTCTCCCATCATGCTCATCTGAAACCTAGAGGTCATAAGATCAGAAAACCAAGTACATAAAGATTTATTAGTCGCACCGAAAATAATATCATCAACATAAATTTGAACTAAGCAGATATCCAAGTTAGAATGATAGATGAAAAGAGTGGTATCAATCGATCCTTTGGTAAACCCTGATTTGATCAAGAAGGCTGACAACTCATCATACCACGCCCTTGGAGCTTGTTTCAAACCATACAGTGCTTTATCGAGAAAATAGACATGATCAGGACGGTCTTTGTCAACAAACCCCTCTGGCTGAGAAACATAGACTTCTTCTTTCAGTTTGCCATTGAGGAATACTATCTTGACATCCATCTGATATACAGTGAAATTACGATAAGCAGCGAAGGCAAGTGTGTGTCCCAAAATGCAATCATTCAATCATGTAAACAAATAATCAACACAATAATGCAAACCTGATATTTATTAATCAAACGATTCAACGAGTTACAAGTTCTTGAAATTGATATCTCTCTCTCTGTTTCTCTCTTCACGGCGCACCACCACCAACACTAACCTCTCTCAATAATTTTAATTAACAATTAAGCCTCTCTCATTCTAACCCTAATTACAACTAAATTAACTTAATTTATACTTAGGCTTGATTAGCCTAATGGGCTTTGAAGGCTTGGTAATGGGCTTTACAAAGCTTGGCCCAAAAACAAACTAAGTTAACTAAAAATTAAAACTAACTAATTAATAAAATACGAAAACATACTTTGACTATTTATTACAAAAGGACCCTAGACTATTTGTTGAGACGACTTTATCAGCTTTAACTTCAGATTTCCATCTTCAGATAATTATGATCTTGAATCCAATAAATATGTTCTTTAACAATCTCCCCCTTTGGATCAAGATCATTCTTTAAGCTCAGAAAATGTAATCTTCCTCTTTGTCTTCAGAATGTAGCAATCTCCCCAATCAATGAGAATATCTTTTGGAAAGAAATTATCTCCAGTTTCAGCTCGGAATGCTTCAACAAATCATCTTCAAAGAAAATTTCTTCATTTCAGCATATCTTCAGACTATCTTCCATGTCTTGATTAACGCTTCTCCCCCTTTTTGATGAAAAGAGCAAAGAGTTCATCAAAACATGTCTTCAAGAAATTTCTTCCACCATTGAGCTTGCAAACAGAACCACTGATTATCCGTCAATTCATTAAGATGTTCATCCAGATCTTTGCAAATCTAGACAAATTAGAAAATGAAGTGTAACACCTGAATCAACAAATGAATCAGTTAAAATTGTCTGTCAGTAACACAAAGTCACTTTGTGTAACGAATACACAATATAAAGGAGCTTTTATGATGTTCACTCCCCCAGGGCTTCCATTCAATCATCGAAAAACCACAAAGGTAATTTCTATGAACGTTATGACAAAGAAACAAATTCTTTGTGTGTTCGTGCAAGTGATAGAATAAATTAAGCATATGATGTTTGCTTATAAGGCTCAAAAAGTGTAAACCACTGAGACAAGTAGTGAAACACAGACTCAATGTGCATAAACGAAGTGTGAAGGTGGGGCAGACTTCCTTCTTTTCAATATCCAAATTTTACAAATGATAATCAGATAGCATATGTGTTGCGTCCCCTTTGAAAATGAAACATTTTCTTGTTGAGAAGAAAATGAGTGGCTGGTGGGGTAATGGCAAGAGTTGGCATGGGCTAGGTACCTGTTTCAATAATGTTCACCAAGAATTATGAAGCATTAGAAATGTGGTTGCCCGGTTCAGAAAGTAGGTGGTGCAGAGTTTGAAAATTCTTTTACTCTGATCTCTCACCCTCTTTCTTTTAATCTTTAAGCTCACAGCTAACCGTACTCTCTTTTGACATATTCTCTCATCACACATCCCACACTCATTTCTTTTGACTCCTCACATTCAATCACTAAAGGATGAACTTCTTGGGTAGGAAACACTGGTTAACATGAATCCATAGAAGTTTCTTTTAAGTTCTAGCACACTGATCCCATATTTTCTTATGAAGCACATGATGCTTAGATAGTTTAACTTTATCAGTTAAAGCTCAAAGATGAATCAGAAAACATTTAAAATCACACTTCCAAATCAAGAAATCTGTTTGAGAATCGGGAAGTGGTTTGAACATTTAAGAACATGTTTTCTTATGATTGAAAGTTGTCCTTCTTTCAACCATGAATGAGATGAAGAAAAGAAATTATACCTTTCGAGTACAGTCTTACATCTCGCGAAGTCAAGCTTAAAGTCATAAAGATATGATCTTTGAAGCATCTCTCAACCTACAAAAGTCTAAAAGTCTAGTCAAAGTAACTTTATTCACTGAAATTGAAATGACATAAAGCAGTAAAACACTTAGTGTACAAGTTCTGATCAGAAGTAATAAGTAGTCATAACCATACTCTTTACTTGTATGCTCCCCCTAGAATCATGCATCACTAACAATTATCAGTAAGCACAATGCATTTAAATATGCTCCCCCTCAAACTAACATTGATCATCTATAAGATATTATTCATACTCCCCCTGAGATCATGAACAAACTATTAAAGAGCAGGTATCATGCGGAAATAATAATAAAGAAATGATAAAGAAACACAATAAAAAACTTTAATAGGTAACTAACGATTAGGTCTTAAGATTTAGCATACCAAGTCTTGAGACAAGAAAATTAAATCTCTTTTCGTCTAAAGGTTTGGTAAACAAATCTGCAAGCTGATAATCGGTTTTTATAAAGTAAAGTTCAATTGTTCCCTTTTTCTACATTATCTTTTATAAAATGATACCTCACATCTATGTGTTTGGTCTTAGTATGCTGAACAGGGTTAGCGGTAATCGCAATAGCGCTCTTCGAAATAGATCGGGATTCTATTGAAATGAAATCCATAGTCTCGTAGTTGTGTTCTCATCCACAGAACCTGAGAACAGCAGCTAGTAGCAGCTACATATTCCGCTTCAGCCGTTGATGTGGAGACACATAATTGCTTCTTCGAAGCCCAACTGACAAGTTTATCTCCGAGGAATTGTATATGACCCGAGGTGCTTTTCTTGTCTAACATGCAACCAGCATGATCTGCGTCTGAATAAGATGTTAGTTCAAAGCTTGTATCCTTAGGATACCACAGACCAAGATCTGCAGTCCCCTTCAGATACCTGAAGATCCGCTTTACAGCAGACAAATGGGATTCTTTAGGATTGGCCTGATATCTAGCACATAAGCATGTAGAAAACATTATATCCGGCCTACTAGAAGTAAGATACATTAAAGAACCTATCATCCCTCTATAAGTCTTAACATCAACAGCCTTTCCCGAAAGATCGGTGCCAATCTTAGTACCAGGTGCCATTGGGGTACCAATCGATTTACAATTTTCCATTTTGAACTTCCGAATAATATCCAGAATGTATTTAGATTGATTGATAAAAATCCCCGTTGCAAATTGTTTGACTTGCAATCCGAGAAAGAAATTCATCTCACCCATTATGCTCATTTGAAAACGTGACACCATGAGGTTTGCAAAGTTCTTACAGTACTTAGGATTTGTAGAACCAAAAATAATATCATCCACATAAATTTGAATAAGAATGATATCGCCTTTATCCTTTTTAATGAAAAGAGTGGTATCAACCGTACCTTTTGTGAAACCCGACTTGACCAAGAATTGAGATAGAATATCATACCAGGCGCGAGGAGCTTGTTTCAGTCCATACAGAGCTTTTTCTAAGATGTAGACATGGTTCGGCTTATCTGGATTTACAAAACCTTCTGGCTGTGAGACGTAGACTTCTTCCTTGAGTACTCCATTCAGAAAAGCTGTCTTCACGTCCATTTGATAGACGGTGAAGTTCTTGTGGGCTGCGTAGGCTAAGAACATCTGAATTGCCTCTATACGTGCCACTGGAGAATAAGTCTCATCGTAGTCTATTCCTTCCTCTTGCCTATATCCCTTGGCGACAAGTCGTGCTTTGTTTCGGATAACGGTACCATCTTCATCTTTCTTATTTTTGAACACCTATTTCGTACCAATGATGGTTTTACCTTGCGGTTTGGGTACGAGTCTCCAGACTTTCAGTGCTTCAAACTGATTCAGCTCATCTTGCATCGCAGTTACCCAATCTGAATCGGCAAGAGCCTCAGATACGCGTGTAGGCTCGATCTTGCTCAGAAAGGATTCATACATACATAGATTTGATGTTGCCGACCTAGTTTGCACCGGTGCAGAAGGATCTCCAATAATTTGATGTACCGGATGCTCTTTGGTCCACTTATGTTCATGAGGGAGTGGATTAGATGCATGTTGATCATTGTCCGCATCTAGGAATCCACTGGTATCTCCTTCAGATGGTTCATAATTAACGGGGGCTTGAGTTGAAGTAGTCGTTGCAGAAGTTGCAGTAGGTACAGCTTGGTCAATCTGATGATCAGTCCTTACAGTACATTCTACTGAGTCAGCTACTTCTGTCTCGGCGCTGTTGGTCACAACTTCAACTGTCGGAGTAGGCTTTTGAATTGGAACTTCTTGCTGAATAGGGGAACCGAATTCAGTAGAGATATCGGAAGTGGTCGGATGAGTAGTCATCGAGTCTTCTATCCTGTCAACCACAACAGAGTTAGGCAATTTAGAACCAAGAAATTCATCATAGAACAGTTCAAATAATAACTCCAAATCAGATAATTTAGAAGTAGACGAAGAAGAGTCATCTGATTTGTTCTCATGAGGTGCAGGTCCTGGACTGGTTGGCCTAGAAGCTAATACTCCTGTTATTACGGGTTCTGAACTGACATGCTTAGAAGCCATGTCCTCATCAAATGTAACATTTACGCTTTCGATCACAGTTTTTCGACTTCTTCAAGTAAACCCGATATGCAGTAGATGTCGAGGAATAACCAACGAAGATGCCTTCATCCGCCTTAGCACTGAACTTGTTTAGATTCTCTCGGTCGTTTAGAACATAACACGTACAACCAAAAACATGAAAATATTTAATGGTTGGTGTGCGGTTGTTGATCAACGCATACGGAGTCTTCTGAAATCTGCGGTGTATCATGGAGCGATTCTGAGTGTGACACGCAGTCGATACAGCTTCAGCCCACAAAAATAAAGGTAAGTCAGATTGGCTGAGCATTGTTCAAGCGGCCTCGACAAGTGTACGATTTCGCCTTTCGACGACTCCGTTCTGTTGAGGCGTGCGAGCAACAGAGTATTGATGTGATATCCCGACCGATTCGAGATATTCTTCAACTATCTTGTTCTTGAACTCTGTGCAGTTGTCAGTCCTGAGAATCTTTACTTGTTTTTGCAGATTGACTTGGGTTGTCTTCAGAAACGTAATGAGAACATCGGGAGTCTCATCTTTAGACCGTAGAAACTTAACCCAAGTGTATCGCGTATAGTCATCCACGATAACCAACACATACTTCTTTCCTCCTAAGCTTTGCGTTCTCATAGGACCACATAGATCCATATGCAACAACTCTAATGGAGAGCTGGTACTCGGTTCAGGCTTTGGTTTATGTGGGGCTCTCTTCATCTTTCCCTTTTCGCACGCTGCACATAGATGTTCTCTTTCGAACTTCAGTTCTGGAAGACCTTTCACTAGCTTGCCACTGACCAGCTTGTTGATGTAGCGAAAGTTGAGGTAAGAAAGTCGTCGATGCCATAACCAGCTTTGTTGCATCGAGGCCTTTGATAGTAGGCAGACCTGATTGTCAGCCTGGACCTTTGACAAATTGATGGTGTACAGGTTTGACTTGCGAGATCCGACCAGGAGTTCTTTTCCTTCTTCAGTGCGTACTGAACATGTCTTGGCCTTGAAATTAACCTCTAAATCTTTGTCGCAGAACTGGCCAATGCTGAACAGGTTGTGCCCTAAGCCTTCAACATAACTCACCTTCTTGATCGTAAGATTTTCATGTACAACATCACCATATCCCAGAATAGGTGAAAACTGATCATTTCCAAAACGAACTGTGCCGCAATATTTGTCTGTAAAATTAGACAACATACTCTTCTGCCCGGTCATTTGCTTGGAACACCCGCTATACAAGTACCACATATGACGGGTCTGCACAACACAAATCAAGAAAGAAGAGGTTTAGGAACCCATTTAAAAATGGGACCTCCACTGTTAGTACTTGATTTTGGCACCCATTTAAATTTGGGTCCGCTTTTTCTTTGAAAACCAGAAGCATGATAAGACGAATGATAATGATAAGATGAAACATTATATGAACCATACCAAACATCAGAATATTTACGAGAAGCATAATCACATTCACCATAATTTAAAAACTTTTTATTTGATGGTGCTAACTGGAATAATTGCTTTATAGAGTACTTCTTGAGAGAATCAACAAGATTAGATTTAAAAGTAGCAACATTCACAATCACATCATCTTTACTAGAAGTCTTTTTATTCAAAATAAAACTAGAACTAGATTTAGCTTTCTCGTCTATCTTCTGTTTCGGTATCCATGCAATCTTAACTCCAACCCTTTGCTTTCTCAAATATGAAACATGTGAAACTTTAGAGTTAGAATGATGAGAATTAAGAGAATGCTTCTTCTTTGGCTTACCAATGGGGATCGGTTTATGTGAAAGCTGAGATTTTTGTTTCTTACCTTTTACTTTCTTTGATTTCACAGAAATTGATTTATCAACTTTCGTTAATGTTTCACCTTTGTCAAAAACACTGGGTAATCCAAAGGAATTAACAACACAAGATGAATGATAAGGAAGTTTAGAAGAAGAATCAAACTGAGAAACACAATCATTTAAAACACCTTCAGAGTTTAATAAATTAAGCTCATTATCAAGGGAACCAGATTTGTCATCCGAATTTAAAGCCTTGGAGATTTTAGGAAAATTAGAAGTTTTGAACACTGTTGAAAAAACTGTTTGTTCTAAGTCCATCAAAATTCTTTCTTCTATAAGAGTATTCTCGAGTTCAGAAATTTTACTTTCCAAAACTAGAGGAGGGACGTAAAGCTTAACTTCGATGGGTTTAGCCTCCAACTCTTGTACAAAATAACTCTCAAAGTAATCATTTGAAAGAAATTTTGATTTATTAGAACTATAACTGTTATTCAACTTCTCATAGCGAAATGGAAGTTGAACTTTAGATGTGTTCTTTCTTTTATCATATTCCATGGCTTTATCTTTTTCAGACAGACTAGTCCAAAAGGGTTTGAGTTCAGGATGTTGAGGAGCCAACAACATAAACCCAAAGTCATAAAGTGCAGGCACTTCAGATATAACCTTTTTGAGATGATGTGGGTTCTTGTAACCAAGTCCCCAAGTATCAGGTTTCTCTTTAGGTTTGTTCAAATGAATAGTGTGTTCAGTTTGACCAATAGTATGTAATTTTTCTTCCAAAGCATTCACCTTTTCTATTAAAGATTTATTCTCTTTTGAAGTAGAAAAGTACCTTTTAGCAATCTCTCTAGATTTAAACTCACATTCTTTAAACTTTGAATCAGTTTCAGATAACTCTTTATGAATTATAGTCTTTTCTTTAGCGCTGGTGTCTATATTTTTGTGCAAAGTTTTAATTAATACATTTTTCTCAGCAATATCATTACTAAGTTTATGTATAGATTGATTTTTCTCATTTATGACACCTTTCTCACGCTTCAGTTTCGACTCTAACTCTTGGAGTTTAGACATCATGGCATTCATTTGGTTCAGTAAATCAAATTCAGTTAAGTTACATACCTCATCATTATCTCCATCATCAGAATCAGCTTCAGCTTCTGATTGGTTCTTTCCCATCAAGCACAGATGTGCTGTCTCATCCTTCTCTCCTTCTTCAGATTCTTCGTTCGAATTGTCGAGCCAGTATTCATCCTCGACCATTAATGCTTTTCCAGCCTCTTGTTTCTTGGCTAGAAGCATCTTACTCTTGTAATAGTCGGAGTTTCAGACTTTTGATTTGCGGCAGTCCTTGGCAAAATGACCGAGTCTGCCACAGTTGTAGCACTTTATTGGTTCTTCCTTCTTGGTCTCTTCAGCTCCATCCTTCTTCTTGTCTTCTGGTCTCCTTTCTTCAATTTTCTCTTTATGCTTGTAGTTGTTCGGACCAGACGAGTACCTCTGACTATTGGAGTTTGGCTTTTTATAGAACTTCTTTTGGAAAGCCTTGGTTAACATAAGCATGGCTTCCTTCAGTTCCTCACAATCGTCAGAGTCAGACTTTGCCTCGCTATCAGCCTCTTCTGATTCGGATTCTATCACCTTCTTCTTCTTAGATTTCTTGACCACAAGAGCAACTGGATCAGCAACTGCTTTGTCAGCCTTTTTCAACTCAGCCTTGATCTCTTCCACTTCTTCCTCATTCTGTCTGAGGATTTCATAAACTTCATGAAGAGGAATGTCGTGCAAATCCTTCAGCTGTCTCATTTGTCTGGTGAATCTCTTCCACTCAGGCTGAAGGTTGCTGAGAAATTCACATTCAGCTCCACGCTAGATTTGTTGATCTTGTTCTTGCTCAGCTCGTTCAGTAATGTGACGAATCTGTCATAACTGGCTTCAAGTGATTCTCCAGCTTTAGCTTTGAATTCTTCATAATTATTCAAGCAGGTGGAAACTTTGAGTTGATTGCCATCTTTAGATCCAAGCATCATCTTCTCCAACTGATCCCACATTTGCTTACCGGTAGCATTGTAGCTATCAATTTTAACATATATTTCGTTCGGTATGCCTTGGAGAATAAATGATCTTGCCAGCTTGTCACCCTTGTGTCTCTTCAGCTGATCTTCCGTATATTCACCAATCGATAACTTATACTCAATCTCTTCTTCTACACCATTTTCTCCGGCTACAGTGAGAACCTTGGTCGGAGGTGTCATGATCCCGTCTTTCAGAGATTTTCTGATTTCATCTCCCAAATCATGTCGATCAATGAAGTCCAAAAATCTATCCTTCCATTGCTCGTACTCCCCCTTGAAGAGTACTGGAGGCTTCAAATCTGTTCCAATAGCAAGAGCTTCCCGAGACATCTTTACTTATACGATCAGAAGTCAAACTTATCTGATATTGAGACAATCAACTAGATGAGATCGTTAGAAATCAAGATAAAATCACACAATATAGAAAGTCTTAGAATGAAATTCAGAAAAATCTGATCACAAACAGAACTTTGTCCCCCTTCGCAGACTTAGCACGGGGGTCCCGCTACCCGGTTAGTGGGTGGGGTCAAGGGACAACGCCCTTGCGGGGGTATGGGGGCAGCGCCCCTAGAGAATTTTTTTTTTAACATTTAGATGCCCTATTGCAGTTTGCAAAAATCGACCGAAATGCTGACAGGGGATGTGCTTCGACCGGGTAGATGTGAAGACCGGTAAGATGTAAGACCGGAACTTTGCTACCGGTAACTTGTTCGACCGGGGAATTGCAACGACCGGTAAGATGTAAGACCGGAACTTTGCTTGACCAGTAAAATTGATTCGACCGGTAAGAGAAAGGACCGATATTATGTTCGACCGGGAACTTGTAAAGTCCGGTCGAGTGATTTGACCTATATAGAGTTCGACTGGGAACTTGTAAAGTCCGGTCGAGTGATTTGACTGATATAGAGTTCGACCGGGAACTTGTAAAGTCCGGTCGTGTGATTTGACCGATATAGATGCTTTGACCGATATGACTCTACCGATATACTCTTAGACCGGTAGTGTGTTGTGTGAGTTCCGGTCGAATGCTAAGGACCGATAAAACTTTGACCGATAGAATGCAAGACCGGATGGATGTTCGACCGACACTAAACAAGTCCGATATGTTCGACCGATAGAATGCAAAAGTTTCGACCGATAAAAAGTATTCGACAGGAAGTGCAAAGACCGATATGTTCTTGATATTCTTCGACCCAGAAACCAGAAATCAGCCCAAAAAACACTCGAAACCTCGAATTAAACAACCAAACTTTGCTAAAATGATCAATTTACCAACTAGAACAGATTACAATCAATTAACTTCAATAAAAACCACTTTAAGAACAAATTGATTGATGACACAGTGCCGACTTCGTGAACGAACCCAGAACAACAAATTCAACAAATTGATAATCAAAATCGATGCAATAATCAAATCAATCAATACCCAATCACTATAATAGGTAAAACAAACACAATCCAACCACTAATAACTTGAAAGAACAATCACACAATAAAAATTATGAATCTTTTGACAGAAAAAGCAGAACCGAAAACAAAAATTTTCAATTCAATCTGTCCTGCTCTGTTACCAATTGTGTGTCCCAAAATGCAATCATTCAATCATGTAAACAAATAATCAACACAATAATGCAAACCTGATATTTATTAATCAAACGATTCAACGAGTTACAAGTTCTTGAAATTGATATCTCTCTCTCTGTTTCTCTCTTCACGGCGCACCACCACCAACACTAACCTCTCTCAATAATTTTAATTAACAATTAAGCCTCTCTCATTCTAACCCTAATTACAACTAAATTAACTTAATTTATACTTAGGCTTGATTAGCCTAATGGGCTTTGAAGGCTTGGTAATGGGCTTTACAAAGCTTGGCCCAAAAACAAACTAAGTTAACTAAAAATTAAAACTACCTAATTAATAAAATACGAAAACATACTTTGACTATTTATTACAAAAGGACCCTAGACTATTTGTTGAGACGACTTTATCAGCTTTAACTTCAGATTTCCATCTTCAGATAATTATGATATTGAATCCAATAAATATGTGCTTTAACAGCAAGAAACATCCGAATAGCTTCTAATCTGGCAACCGGCGCGAATGTTTCATCGTAGTCGATACCTTCTTCTTGTCGATATCCTTTGGCTACCAGTCTTGTTTTGTTACGCACAACGATACCATCTTTATCCTTTTTATTCTTGAATATCCACTTTGTGCCAATTACGCTCTTTCCTTTGGGCCGTGGTACAAGTCTCCAAACTTTCAGCGCGTCAAATTGATTGAGCTCCTCTTGCATTGCTATAATCCAATTTGGGTCCTCCAACGCTTCAGTAACTTTTGTTGGTTCAATCTTTCTTAGAAAGCAAGTGAAGAGACATTCGTTGGAAGTAGCCGTCTTGGAACGTGTAGACACACTTGCTTGAGGATCTCCAATAATTTGATGAATGGGATGAGATCTTGTCCATTTGGTGGTATGAGGGAGAGGATCAATAGTCTCTTGAACAACTTCTAATTGATGAGGGAGAAGTTCAGGAGCTTCTATGTCAGATGAAGATATAGATACTGTCTTGACAGGAGGAAGAGGAAGTTCAACAACTTCAGAATCAGACTCTGGAAGTGTTGGTTGAACAGTAGCAGTTTGATCTTCATCCTGAACTTGTTCTTCTTGAATAGATTGATCTTGAACAGATTATTCTTGAATAGGTTCAGTGTTCACATGTTCCGGTTCTGATTGCTCATTTTCTGATTGTACTGGATTAGATGCAGAAATACTGGTTTAAATATCAGGAGGTACTGGAACAGCATCAGTGTCAGAGATAGTTGCAGCGGAATTGGATGTAGATGTGCTCACAGTATCCTGATTCAAAACATTTGAGACAATATCAGTGTTAGATCTGGGAACATCATCATAAAAATTCTCAAAGAGAAAATCTAAATCAGAAAGATTAAGAATAGAAGAAGAAGGATCCTGATTTGTCGGTTGAAGTGAAGGTTCTGAACTGAGTTGTTCAGAAACTAAATTTCCTGTAAGTGCGGGTTCTGAGCCTGATTGACCAGAAACCAAATCATCAGCTTCATCAAATTTGACATTTACACTCTCTATCACTTTTCTTGCTGAGATAAGAAAGACTCTGTAAGCTGCAGAGTTAGAAGAATAACCCAGAAAAATACCCTCATCTGCCTTCGGACTAAACTTGTTCAAATTATCCCTGTCATTCAGAACGTAACACTTACACCCAAAAGACTTGAAATATTTGACATTCGGTTTGATACCGTTCATTAGCTCATGTGGTGTTTTGTTGAATCGGCGATGTAGAATTGATCGGTTCTGAGTATGACATGCAGTTAAAACAGCTTCAGCCCAATGAGACAAAGGAAGACCAGAATAAGCAAGCATAGATCTTGCAGCCTCAACAAGCGTTCTATTTTGATGTTGAACAACCCCATTCTGTTGCGGTGTTCTAGCAGCAGAAAATTGTTGATGAATTCCTTGATCCTCGTAAAAAGCTTGAAGAGTACTGTTCTTAAATTTAGTGCCATTGTCTGATCAGACAACGTTGACTTTCTTTTGCTTGTTGGTCTGAATTGTTTTGATGAGGTTGATGAGAATGTCTAGGGTTTCATCTTTGGATTTTAGAAACTTCACCCATGTATATCTTGAGTAATCATCAACAACCACCAATACATATCTTTTCTTACCAATACTCTTTGTCTGCATCGGTCCGCATAAATCAACATGCAATAAGTCAAGTATGTCTGAAGTGTTGGGTTCAGGCTTTGGCTTGTGAGGAGATTTCTTCATCTTTCCTTTCTCACAATCCTGACAGAGGTGGTCTTTCTGAACACGAAGTACTGGAAGACTTCTCACTGAATCATTCTTGACCAGGCGATCCATATACTTAAAGTTGAGATGAGCTAGTCGACGATGCCAAATCCAACTTTCATAAACAGAGGCTTTAGATAGCAAACAGATGTCAGATTGGATCTTAACCTTGGAAAGATCAATTGTATACAAATTGGATCTTCTTTTTCCAAGCAATAAGTCCCTGCCACTGTCATTCTTCACAGCAACTCTTTTAGATTTGAAGCTAACTTCAAGATCTTTATCACAGAACTGTCTGATGCTGAATAAGTTGTGGCCTAGACCTTCGACGTAGCTGACTCTCTTGACGGTTATATTACCTTGAACAAGATCACCATAACCAAGAATCGGAGCAGTCTCACAGTTTCCAAACTTAACACGACCGCAACATTTTTCTTTAAAATTTGAAAGTAGTGATTTGTTGCCCGTCATGTGTTTGGAACACCCTGAATCCAGATACCATAAATGACTAAGTTGCACATACATAAACTACACAGATTTAGGTACCCATATGCTTATGAGTCCCTTCTTGTTAGATTTGTGTCTTTTATTTTTCGAAGATTTATTTTTCAAACACTCAAGAATGTAATCATCAATAGAGGAAGAAACATAACAATCAGAATCAGAATTAGAAGAAGAATATGAGACATTCTTTGCAATATGAACCATTTGTTGAATTGAATATTTTGTGTTTTTATTACAAAAGGCAAATGTATTAGTTTCACAAAGACTTTCTACACATTTATCTCCTAACAATTCAGACTCTGGTGATTGCTGCTTAACCCTCCATATCAGCTTTGGTGACTTCTTCACAGTCCGATCTGAAACAGAAGAATCAGAAGAATTAGAATTTTCAGACAAGACACTATCATGTTTCCTTGACTTCTTTGACCTTTTTCTTTTACGCTTTGTTTTTGTTTTATAATACTGATCATTTAGCATCAAAGAATCATCAACAATTGAATCAGAAGAATAAAGTTTATCTAAGAAATCAGACTGAGCATTCGACATAATAGAACTAGCCTTGGAGTGAGAATTTTCAAAAATGAACAAGTCAGGAGAAGGTTTGCGTGACCCTTTGGTGGCGCAAACTGAACTTTACGCGACCAACGGTTGGCGCAAGGTGTCAGTTTGCGTGACCAACTGCTGGCACAAATGCACACTGTTTTGAGAAACTTGAGTATTTTCCTTAGAATCAACACAAAATTCAGAAGTAATTTTGTCTTCAAAACTTGTTTTCATTATAAAAAGAAATAAACTGTTTTCTAAATCAGTTTGAAGACTTTGTTCTTCCAATTTATCTTCAAGATCAACTATTTTTCCTTCTAACACTAATGGGGGAATGTATTTCTTAGAATCATAAGAAACCAGAGATACATTTTCCTTATTAGTATTAGCATATATATCAACAAATTCGGTTGGTAATGAAGATTTATTGGAAGACTTGACATTTAAAATAATTTGAGATTTTCTGGATTTCTTTGATTGGTCAGGAAAATACTTGGCATTTTCAGAAGTATAAACAAATGGCATTTCCATCCTCTTGTTTTTCATTCTTTTCTCATTTTCATCTTCTAAAACTTGCTTTTCACTTGTCCAAAAGAATTTTAATTGAGGAGCATATCTAGCAAGATTAAGATGATCATATTCATATAAAGTAGGAACTTCTGTTTTAGCGAGATTTAAAAAATGTGGATTTTCAAAACCGAGTCCCCACTTTTCCTTTATAGCTTCATCATTCCTTGGTTTATTCATTTAAATGGTTTGCTCAGTTTGTTCTCTCTTATACAATTTTCCTTCTAAATCAATTATTTTTTTAGAAAGATTTTGATATAAATTGGTTAGTTCAGTCAAAGAATCACGATAAGTCTGATTTGAATTTTCTAAATCATCCAACTGCTTTTGAAATTTCTCTTTTGTTTCAGTTAAAATACTCTTTTCATCTTTCAAAGAAATTCGCAGTTTTTCAATTAAAACAGACTGTTCTTGATTATCAAACTTTTCAGATGTGAACTTTGAACGTAAATCATGTAAAACATTGATAATAACATTCATTTGAGATAAGATGAAATTATAATCAAACTCAGAAATTACCTCAGATTCATCTGTTGAGGTGTCCTCATCTTCATCATCGCTCTTGTCATCACTTATGAAACACATAGCAACAGTCTCTTCTTGTTCAACTTCATTATCTGAATGATCCAGCCAGTATTCTTCTTCAGCAAGCAGGATGGTTCCATTCTCTCTCTTCTCTGCCAGTTCCAGCTTCTTTCTGTAGAAAGCAGAATCTTTGACCACCTTCACCCGACAATCTTTGGCTATATGACCCGGTTTCCCACAGTTGTAGCAGTTCATAACTTTCTTATCATCCTTTTTTGGTTCAACCACTTTTGCAGGCTCATATTTTGGTACATATGGTTTTGATGGAGCACCGGGTTCCACTTTCTTTGTGCCGGAAGTGAAACGAAGATTGTTTGATCCTGATCTACGCTGGAAATTTTTCTGATAGTGTTGCGAGAGAAGTATCATTGCTTTTTCCAAAGCTTCACCATCATCTTATGTTGAACCATCATCAGCATCTTCTGTCAAAGCTTGTTCGGCTAGCTGACTTGCTAAGAGGGAAATTGGATCAATAGTCTTAGTCTTGTTTTTCTTATCAAGCTTAGCCTTCTTTTCCAACACCATGGTTTCATCGATCATCAGAATTTCATACAATTCCTGAATGGGCATAGTAGAAATCCTGACATCATTTCTCATCTGATGACAGGATTTGCTCCATTCAGGTTGGAGAGCATTCAGAAACTTCAGGTTGGCCTCCAATTCAGTCTTGGTAACTTTGATCTTATACAGATCATTGATGACAGCCCAAAATCTATCAAATACGCTCTTCAGACTTTCCCCGTCTTTTGCTTTGAATTCCTCAAAATTATTCATGTACCTTGTCTGACGCAGTTGAGTTGACACAGCTGTACCAAGCATGATCTTTTCCAATTGAGTCCACATAAGCATAGGATTCTGTTTGAAACAGTCAATTCTGTTGTAGATCGAATTGGGTAGTGCAAGAATCAGATTAGATTTGGCCTGGTTATCAGCTTGATATCTTAACAATTCATCAGCATCATCCTCACTTAAAGCTTTCTCAACAGTTGTAGCCAGAGTAGTTGCAGTAGCTGGTATAACTTTCATCAGCCTCTCCATAGGACCCTCAGTCAGAGATTTCATCATGTTATCCCCATTCGGTTGTCTTTCTATGAAGTTAATGAATCGGTCCTGCCACTGTTCAAATTCATTTTCGTTGATCAGTACGGGAGGACGTGTGTCAGACCCCAATGACATCATCAGGTCATTCTTGTAAACTTGAGCTTGCAGAGACATTTTGAACACAAACACAATCTGAAAAATTCAAAGTCTGGAAGATGTAATCTGGCGCAAACTTGAGGTTTGCGTGAGCCGAAGAAGACGCAAACTGAGCTTTGCGTGATATGTTGATCGTGCAAACTGAGCTTTGCGTGTTAAACTTGAGATACAAATCGAACTTTTAGCGAGCAAAGGAAAACGCAAAGTGAACTTTGCGTGAGCTGTGTAAGGCGCAAACAACACTTGATACACTGGAGATGCAAAGTATGCTTCTCGCGAACAGAAGGAGACGCAAACTTTGGTTTGCGTGATAAACATAGATCAATTCTGAACTTCTCGTGAAGATGAAGAATTCCTTAGATGAATCTAGCTCAAACCTGTGATGAACTAGCGCAAAGTTCAGATCTGGCGCAAATTTCTGAAAATCAATAAAAACTTGAACAATTCGATTATATCCATGAAATTAAAGCAATTAATTCGCACAAAATTGATCGAAAACAAGATTCTTACACTTTTCCAACAAGAAATTCGATTAAAAACCACAAAAACTCAAAATCGAGAATGTAACAGTATGCAAACCGAGTTTTTCCAGTTAATCACAAAAACTCAAAATCGATGATCAAATACTGATTTTCATGCAAAATTATATGAAGCAATTATGATCTACAACCAAAATCGAGTCTAA
Source organism: Arctium minus (assembly GCA_954870635.1). Classification (NCBI taxonomy): domain Eukaryota; kingdom Viridiplantae; phylum Streptophyta; class Magnoliopsida; order Asterales; family Asteraceae; genus Arctium; species Arctium minus. The sequence goes on from OX941081.1 coordinate 154,597,769, forward strand.
AGAATCATATTGCAAACAAATTAGTCCAGAAAACACTCCAAATTTGATGAAAAAGCAAAAAACGAGATTTTCTTGAAAAAATCAAGAAAATCGATCAAATTTTCTGCTTTAAATCACAAATTCGGAATCAAACACGAATTCTCTCAGTCCTCTCAGATTCAGATTAGCTCTGATACCAACTAAAAGTCCAAGATCGGTCTAAATCTAGTGAGAGAAAGTAGAGAGAGAAAGTAGAGAGCTCCAAAGTTTACGTTCTATTCAAAATGTGATCTCAAAGTTACAAACAACAAAGCACCTAAGGGACTTAAATACCCCAGGTCTTAACCAATACAGATAAGCAAGATAAGCATAGTTAAGACTACTGAAAATAAATACAATGATTACTACAAAATCAGTCTTAACAATACTTCTAGAAAATCATATGTAGTTAACCATTCACCTATTTTATAACAACATAACTCAACACATTCCCACAAATGTCAAAATCCTAGGGTTTGACCTAATAGTTCAAAAGATACAAAATGGAGAATAATGTTAGTATTTAAGGTAATATAAAGTAAAAAGGTTTTCATGGCATTATAGAACATGTATTATGAAGGAAAGACTCACAAAGATGGGTTTTGATGAAAACCCCAAAACCCTATTTTTTTTTTTTTGAAGAGTAGATGACAATGGAGATGGTAGCTAGGAGATCCAAGCTAGATTCTTTGTCTGGTGAGCTTTAATTCTTGAAGTAAAAGAGGGAGGATGTGCCTTGAACAACCCTAGAACCGGATTTAATAAAGAGGGAGAATATTGAGAGAGTATTGAAAGAGGTAGATGGAAGGAATAAGTGAAGAGAGGTGAAAAAGAAGTTAATAAACTGTCAGACCTCGCGGGCGACTATGACAAGCAAGAGTGACACGGTCACAATCACGAGGCACTATCATGCCAAGCGTACTGAGAGTTGGTTTGGCTCGGCGATTGTGCAAAGCAAAAGTGACCATGGTCACAATCGCGAGGCACTCTCGCTGAATCTATACCGAGAGTCCACCACTCCCAGCGACAGTGACATTGTCACAGTCGTCGGGCACTATCGCCCTAGGTGTACGGAGGCCAAAATCCCATTTTTCTTCCACTAATTCACACCCGAAACAAATTAGGATTAAAGGTAAGAGTTTCCATATTAGAATTGCAATTATGCTAATAACAATCCATGGTTCATGATAAGAATCCTTACCTGAAATCCGGGTGTTACATATATCCTTCTAATGAGTCTACATACCATGAAACAAAGACACCATCGAAGTAACCTCCCGGATAACATGGGGATTTAGCAACTTGCACAATTAAAAAAAGACATTAATAACATTATTATGTTTCATACACCTTATATCATATCTACTTACCCATCACCGCCCAGTTGTAGCTCTGGTCAAAATAATGAGACATCGGCGTCAAATGGTTGGGGCCTCTCCATGACCACGAACCATTAGAATACTGGATATCCCCCGTGTAACACCCTAAAAATAGGGGTAAATTTAAGCCTGAGTAAGTGTGGAATATGACATTCTAAAATAAGTATATCACCCAAAAATGGGGAAACGGTAAGGCGTTTATGACCAAAATAAAGGAAATAATTTAAACAACATACTAATCTAAACTAGTCTAGTCTAGATTATAGACGGGTGTAAATATCTCCTTTCAAAAGATTTTTTGTCCACAAAAGTATGCCTACACTATTCATCACCAAAAATGCTACACGTGGTCACACGACTATCCGCTCAATCCTGAGGAGCCCCACAGCTAGAATGACCTGCTACACGTCATTTAAGAAAAAGTGTTAGGCTAAATCCTATTGATAACAATCAATTTATAAAATTGAAACGGGAAATAAACAACGGTATTAATTCGTAAACTTGATAAAATCCCAACTTCCATATGTATAAAAGGCCGATAGTTCCATGGTACCCTTTTGCAACAACGGGGGAGACCCGATTTCCATTGGACGTGGCGGAATACAAAAGTAAGCCACAAGTCTAGGTTTAGAGATTCTATGATGCTGTGTTGGTCATCGAATTCAACCAACCACTGTCTATAGGTCGAGTCCTCCAATTCACTAAAATATGCTCTTTGGCTAGAATAAATCATTATGGGTCACACGGTCATCAAGATCAACCATCCATTGTCTATAGTTTGAATCATCCGGCGATTAATTGCCCATATCTTGCACATGAGTGACAACAACTATCCACTCATATATAATATAAATAAAATTCAACCCTTACGCCTAAGGGTTAGTTTAGCAATAAATCCTTGCTAGTCCCAATTCCAAATATAATAGTAAAAAATGCCACACAAAGTGATCATGACAATATTCCCATATCATAAACTTCATACATAATAAATTTTTAATCATTCAAATCATACTTAAGTAAATAACTTGGCCATTTCCATTTTCAACATAATATGGCTCTACAATATGGTCTTCTAAGCATTTGATATCTTTTAACAAGATTTTGGACTAAGATCCATAACCAACATTTCTAAGTAATATCCCACAATTTAGAGAAAACCCTAGATAATAATATGACCATTTTATTTTTGTATCTAAACACAAATATATGGAATAAAACACATTTTGCACACTAAAATGTAGTTTACCTTTTTGCAACCCAAAACATAGTTAGAACCCCAAAACCTCCAAAACCCATTTTAGGTCAAAACTTGTATTTGGTGGAAATAAAATGAAAGAGATGATGGTGGGTTCAAAAAGTGGTTTTGACATGTATAAAGTTTAAAAAGATGAGAATGAACTCACAAGTTAGGTTTTTGGTCAAAACCTACAAACCTTAGACTTTTGAGGAAGAAGGTACAATTGGTGGGATGATGAACCCTTGGAGTGTGGCTTCAAGCTTTTAGCTAGTAGGTGAATAAATGCTCCCAAACTCTATGGCCCAAGATTTAAATGCTCTTTAACAAGAAATGGATGGAGGGGTTCTTCTGAAGAGAAAGATGAAAAATGGAGTAAATTAGAAAATGAAGAAATCTGGAATAGTTGCATATTTAACGCACTGGACCTGTCGACGATTGTACCCTGTGCACTTTCGCGGGCACTCTCGCCCCAAATGTACTGAGGGGAACGACCCTTCCACGATAATTCCCGACAATTGTGACGAATGTCACCCTCGCCAAGGCACTCTCGCCCACGGTGTACCGTGAGTCCATTCAGCCCCGCGACCATGCCACGACGATTATGACCAAGCCACTGTCGCGTGGCAATGTGTAACACCCGGAAAATTATAAGGTAAGTAATCGTTCCCTTAAATTCGTTAATTGCATTAATTGAGAATATGAGACCTATTATGTGCACATGCTCACTTTTATAATGCCTTAATGATTTATGAAATGTGTATTTATGTTTCCCGTTTGAACCTCACGCTCGTAATCGAATTTGGTTGAGTTTTCGGACTTCTGAGGCTTTGGCGCGACTATGACACGCGACTTTGACATGGTCACTGTCACGGTGTCACAGTCGCTGGGGAGGTACCGTGAGGTGGTAGGGGACCGCGACAATGCCCCGGCGACAATGCCAAGGGCAAAGTCGCGGGGCAATGTCGCCCGCGTGACTTTTTGTTTCTTGATATATCTGATGCCTCATTCCTCACAAAATCATTTGTAAAATGGGAGAACTCATATTTGGGCGATTTTTGAGCCTCTCAAACACACACACACTTAAAGCTAGGGTTTTGGGTTGTTGGGGGCATTAATTAGTCATAAAGCTTCATTCAAGATCATTCATTGAAGTGTTTTCAAGACCCTCACTCCTTGCATTCAAGTCTCATATTCTTCAAAAGCTAGGGTTTCATCTTTTCTAGGTTTTGGTCAAAAACCTAGATTGTGAGTTTACTAAAATTTGTTAAAACTAGATACACATCATTATGTTCTACTTGTTGATATTAATGCATCTCTCAAATGTTCATATTTAATGTTTCAAGTATTTGGGGGTTTTTACCCATGGATTTATGGATATGAAAGTTACCATGGTTTATATGTGTATATCTTGGTATGTTGATGATTCCTACTTGGAATGCCTTTTGGCGACTTTACATTCTCGTGATGGATTTGGTTGATTTTTGAGTTAAGTGTTGAAATTGCAGGTCTAGGATGGTAATGTTGTGTTCATGATTGATATCCGAATATGTCGGGTTATAACACATCTTGAGGCCTTCTATTGCATAATGTGGACGAACCAAGTCAGTGATTCCCTATAGGGATGTAGGTGGGTAACATTTGGGGAATTTCCTAAGTGGTAGTCCCCTATGTGCCTAGACCTCCGCCGTCGGGGAATTTCCTAAGCGGTAGTCCTCGATGAATGTCGGGCCTTTGGGTTGCCTTTGTTATTTAGATTCCAGGTGCATCGCCTCTTTGGGTGAACCTGATTGGAGATATGGGTCGCTCCCGTTGACTCCACATCTACGTGATTAATTGGTTAACTGCTGATAAGAACTGTAACTGTCTCTGGCATGTTTTTACTTGTTCAACTCACTAGGATTTTTGGCCTAACACTTGTTTGGTGTCGATGTGTATCTCAGGTGTTAGCGGCACGGCTCCTAGGCAAGTTTAGATGCTTTGGGCAAGAGCTTGGGGATTTTGGCACTTGAACTATTTTTGGAAGATTTTGGTTTATAGATGACACCCCTTTTGTAATCTCTTTTCTAGATGTAGAAATTAGATTAGTTGGTTGTTGTTTATTTATCCGTTAAATTGCATAATTGTGATTAAACAGGTTATTTGTATATTTCCCCTTTTTGGGAGGCTGTTGCTATGGCAAACTTTATACCACTTCTCCATTTTTGGAAAGTTTTTGTTATCCCTATTTTTAGGGTGTTACAAGTTGGTATCAGAGCTTTAGTTTAAGTGAACTAGGTATTGTGGTAGCATATCTAGACTTAAGCTTTAGACTTTATGACTTCACCGTCCACTTGGGGTAGAAATCCTAGGTGGGGAGAGCGTTAGGATTTACGGAATTACACTAATTGAGAATTGGGATGATGGTGACAAGAATTCTTGCGTATGGTTCGTTCATAATTTCACTTAGCTACTGCTATTATGAATGCATTGTTACGTGAGCATACTTGATTTACTGTTGTTGTGGTAATTGATGAATGTATTAGTACGTACAATGAGTTCAACTTGCTTAGTCTTTTCTCAACCTATTTCTCGTATGTGTGTGGCAGATCGAGATGGTTAATACTCGGAGCAGATTACCGGGTACGCCGGATGGTCAATTGGAAATTGAATCTACCGCCGAACAACCCGGTTTAGGAGGGGTTGTTCGAAGGCCACCACCGAACGAACCTTTGGGAGGGGGACCCGAGTTTATCCCTCGCAAAAACATTGTGGTGGGCGAGGCTGTTTTGGAAGAGGCAACCATGGAGACCCGGTTACGGGATAGTATGATGCAGGCAATGAGTGCTTCCATGGCCCAGCAACAAGTGCAACAGCAAGAGTTTTTCATGAAACTCTTAGAAGACCGAGATGCCAGTAACCGTCAACCTGAGACTATGGCGGAGAACGCTATAGCCGGGTCGGGTGCTAGGCCAGAAGTGGTGGTAACCGAGGAACCACTGGTGAACGAGGATCGGGTAAGGACTAAGGGATGCTCCTACAAGGCTTTTCTAGGGTGTAACCCCAAGGAGTTTGCGGGTTCCGATAACCTGGTTGCGTGCATGTACTGGCTCAAGGAAGTGGAGATGGCCTTTGAGTCGAGCGAGTGCGACGTGTCGTAGCGGGTGAAGTTTGTTTCTCAACTACTCCGGGGAGAGGCATTGATCTGCTTGAATCTCACCCGGTCCGCCCTCACCCCCGAGGTTCTAATGAAGCTGACCTAGACAGTCTTCAAGAAAAAGATAATGGACAAGTATTGCAGCGAGCGTTCGTTGGACAAACTGGAAGCCGAGTTCTGAAATCTGAGAAAAGGAAATTTGTCTGTGGCCGAATACTCCAAGCTGTTTCTGAAGAAGTTAAACTTGGTGGGATATCTGGTCCCAGATGAAAGATCGAAGATTAAGGCCTTTCATCTTGGCCTACCGGCCGATATGCGGACTAACGTGCGTAATGCCGGAGGATCGACTCTTCAAGAAGTCATTGAAGAGGCCTTGCTTGTGGAAGATGATAGGTTGGATGAGAAGGAAGAAAGAAGTGTTGCGGGTGAGAAGAGAAAATGGGAAGGGCCATCTGGTCCCGTTCGTCAGTCAAAGCCTTTTGTTAGTGGGAGAGCTGGCGACTCTCGTAAAAGAGATCAGTGGTGCCCAAGGTGCAGAACCAAACATTCGAGCGCATGTGCTTCCAAAACCTATGTGGGTCCGGTGAGTTGTGCTAGGTGTGGCAAGAAGTACCATGTGGCCCGGGACTGCATTGTTCGTCCGACGGTGTGTTATGAGTGCCAGGAACCGGGGCACATAAGGAGGAATTGTCCAAAGTTAGCGGGGAACAATCAATTCAGATCTGTTGGGTCGACGGCTAGAGTCGACCAATCGCCTAGGGTGCCGAGTCGAGCCTTCCGGATGACTACCGAGGAGGCGAAGGAGACCGTTGATGTTGTTTCGGGTACGTTCCTAGTAAACTCCTTGCCTGCTCGTGTATTGTTTGATTCGGGTGCTACATGTTCTTTTGTATCGGATGTTTTCTGTAAGCAATTCATCACTCCTATTAGTGTCCTTTCCGATGCACTAGTAGTAGAGATAGCCAACGGTGATAAAGTAATCATCCGTGACCGTTTTTGTGATTGCACCTTAGAGATCGACGAGAATTCTTTTGGGGTAGATTTGCTACCTATGGCCATAGGTGGGTTCGACATGGTCATAGGCATGGATTGGTTGTCAAGGCATAAGGACGACATCTTTTGCGCTAAGAAGATGATCCAAGTGCCTTAGACGGAAGTCGGCGTGGTCGTCATTTATGGGGAGAAAGGAAAGGGACGTAACCCCATTATCTCCTTTCTCAAGGCGCGTAAGTTTCTAGCGAAGGGTTACCCTTCATATCTAGCATATATTGTGGACACGAAGAAGGAAAAGAAGATGGTGGAAGACGTGAGAATCGTGCGGGATTATCCGGATGTCTTTCCGGAAGACCTTCCCGGATTACCACCGGAACGTCAAGTGGAGTTTCAAATTGACCTCACTTTGGGAGCGGCTCCGATAGCCCGAGATCCCTATCGTTTGGCCCCGACGGAGATGAAGGAGATGATGACACAACTTCAAGGGTTGTTAGAGAAGGGTTTTATCCGACCGAGTTCGTCACCTTGGGGAGCACCGGTGTTGTTCGTGAAGAAGAAGGACGGATCTATGCGGATGTGCATCGATTACCGAGAGTTAAACAAAGTCACGGTGAAGAACAAGTACCCTCTACCTCGCATCGATGATCTCTTTGATCAACTTCAAGGTGCGGGATGCTTTTTAGAGATCGACGTCCGATCTGGTTATCATCAGGTGAGAGTGAAGAAAGATGATGTTCTGGAGACGACTTTCCGAATGCGTTACGGTCAATATTTGTTCTTGGTGATGCCTTTTGGGTTGACCAACGCCCCGGCCGTGTTTATGGACTTGATGAACCGTGTGTGTCGCTCATTCTTGGATAAATTCGTGATCGTCTTCATCGACGATATTTTGATTTACTCTAAAGATGAGTCCGAGCATGGGAAACATTTACGGAAGTGTTGGAAGTTCTAAGAAGGGAGAAGTTGTTCGCAAAGTTCTCTAAGTGCGAATTTTGGCTCCAAGAAGTGCAATTCTTGGGGGCACGTGGTGTCCAAATCCGGGGTAAAGGTGGACCCGACGAAGATTGAGGAAATGATGAGTTGGGAGCCTCCAACCAGTCCGACAGAGATTCGAAGCTTCTTGGGTTTGGCGGGTTACTACCGGCGTTTCATTCAAGACTTTTCCAAGATAGCTACACCGCTCACTTCTCTTACAAGAAAGAACGTCAAGTTTCTTTGGACCGATGTTCAAGACCAAGCCTTTCAATCGCTCAAGAGGAAATTGTGCGAAGCTCCGATCTTATCCTTGCCCGAAGGATCGAAAGATTTCGTAGTGTACAGTGACGCTTCTAAGATGGGGCTTGGATGTGTACTTATGCAATGAGGGAAAGTCATTGCCTACGCGTCAAGGCAATTAAAGGAGCATGAGAAGAACTACCCGACTCATGACATGGAGCTAGCAGCGGTGGTTTTCGCGTTGAAGTTGTGGCGGCATTACTTGTACGGGACCAAGTGTACTCTCTTCACGGATCACAAGAGTCTCAAGTACATCTTCGATCAGAAGGAACTCAATATGCGGCAAAGAAGATGGCTTGAACTTCTAAAGGATTATGATTGTGATTTACTCTACCATCCCGGTAAGGCCAATGTAGTGGCAGATGCATTGATTCGGAGAAGCCATGATGGTGGTGTTAAATTGTCCTTTACAAGAATTGACGTGGTATCAAGTTTGGTGGAAAGCATCAAAACGTGGCAAGTGGAAGCACTCAAGGAGCAAAATCTCATATCCGAGATCATGGTGAAGCAAAGTGGACTTTTAACGGAGGATAACCGCGGTCTTAAACTCTTCCAAGGCCGAGTTTGGGTGCCGAAATTAGGTGGAAATCGGGAGTTACTCCTAGAAGACGCGCACAAGTCGAAGTATTCTATACATCCCGGTAGTACCAAGATGTATAAAGACTTAAAATTAAATTATTGGTGGCCGGTGATGAAGTTGGATGTGCCTAACTACGTGGAGAGGTGCGTCATGTGCCTTCAAGTCAAGGCGGAGCATCAAAGGCCGTACGGGAGTTTGCAACCGTTGTCCATTCCCGAGTGGAAATGGGACAACATCACCATGGATTTTGTGATGAAGCTACCAAAGACCTTACGTAGTCACGATACAATTTGGGTGATTGTGGATTGGTTGACCAAGAGCACGCACTTTCTTGCGATGCGGGAGTCCTTGCCGATGGAGAAATTGGCTAAACTGTACATCGACGAGGTGGTGTCAAGGCACGGAGTTCCGCAATCGGTAGTATCGGATTGGGATAGTCGTTTCACTTCGAATTTTTGGACTAGCTTGCAAAAGGAGTTAGGCACTAGACTGAATCTGAGCACGGCTTATCATCCTCAAACGGAAGGACAAAGCGAGAGGACGATCCAGACTCTAGAAGATATGTTGAGATCGGGTGTAATAGACTTCGGGGAAGTTGGTGTTGGATCAAATAATTGTATTCAAGATTAAAGTTAAAGTTCAGGGTTTAAACTGCAATTGTGCTAAAGTTAATTAGAGGGTTTTAATTGTAATAGATTAATAGTTTATTAGCTATTGGGCCCAAGCCCATTAGAAAGCCTGTTAAGCTTAAAGCCCATAAGGCTTAGGTATTTATAGTTTTGGTTAATTAGTTTTTAGGGTTAACCTTTCATATTTTCATAATCATTGTTTAGAGAGAAAGGTAGCCATATTATTCTCTGTATTCAAGGGTATCAAGAACACTCAAAGGTTTCATTGTTTATTCAAGGGATTGGTATGTTACTCTGATTTATATATCTCTTGATTATTATTGTGTTACTTGATTACTTGATTACTTGATTGATTGTTAATCAACTAGATAAATCTGGGATAACAATTGGTATCAGAGCCTAAAAGAATCAAATTTTTTTTGAGATTACTATTCATCGAAAAATCACTGTTCATCGAAAATCACTATTCATCGAAAGTTACTGTTCATCTGATTTCATGAATTATTGTGTTTATTAGTTTAAAGTTGATCTGATTAGTTGAGGTTCATGCTTCTGAATGCTATCTGATTGATTAATCGCATTATAGATCATCAAGTGATTGAATTTATTGATTTTCTGTTTTCTGGGTTTGCATGAATATCGACACTGTGCTCATCAAATTAGAGTATGGAAGTTGATTTTAATCTTTGTTATTGATTGGGTTGTGTTGGATACATGTTTCTGAGTACAAAGGACTGATTTTTGCATCTGATTTTGAGACTGTATTGATTTTCTGTGTTGATTATTGCCTCTGTTCGTCGAAGTTCTGGGTTGGTTTAAGAACATATCGGTCGAACGTACTTTATCGGTCTTAATCTTTATCGGTCCTTAGCCTTACCGGTCATAGCATTATATCGGTCGAACATAGTCCACCCGGTCTAAGCACTTTATCGGTCAAATCACTCCACCGGTATTTACAAGTTTCCGGTCGAACATAATATCTGTCTAAGCAAGTTCCCGGTCGAACACCAATACCGGTCAAAGCATTGTATTGGTCCTATCACTTACCGGTCGAACACCTATATCGGTCTAAGCATTGTATCGGTCTAAGATAATATCGGTCGAAGCATAGTGTCTGTCGAACAACCATCCGGTCTAACATCTTATTAGTCTTTACAAGTTACCGGTCGAAGCACATCCCCGGTCGATTTTTGCACACTGTAATAGGGCATCTAAATGTCAAAAAAAAATTCTCTAAGTCTGCGAAGGGGGACAAAGTTCTGTTCGAGATCAACATTTTCTTATTGTTCAGTATTATTTGAAGCTTTATACTAATTGAAAGGACTGCATTTAATTATTTTTGGAAATTTATTTTTCTGAAATTTTTTGAGTGTAGTTTTTATCTAATTCTTGATTCTAACGATCTCATCTAGTTGATTCTTTTGGTACAGAATAGTTTGATTACTAACCATACAGCTAGGATGTCGTATCAGCTAAATATGTCTGCAGGATACAACCTTGATTTTAGCAACATGACTTTTTCTAAAGTAAAAGAAAAGGCTAAACATCTTGCTAGACAGTTGTCAAGATATACAGACAGGGCCGATGATTGCGAGAGTGAAATTACAAAGCTCAAATCCGAGATGTTACCTCTTGAAGCTGAGATTGAAAATCTAAAGATTCAGAACTCTTCTCTTCTTATTCAGATCAATGCTTTAAAAGAAAATTCAAAAGATTCTGATTCTATACTTGATCTTGCAGGAATAATTGCGTCTAAAGAAAAAGAGATCTTAGATCTTCAAGCAAAGTTGAAAAGATCTGAATCCAGCTCTACATGGTCTAAGAGGGAGTTAATGCAAAAAGAGCTTGATGAGCTTAGAAGAAGAGCAAACATTGCTCGCGAGACATCTGAAGAGCTTAGAAAGTAAAATCTCGAATCTTTGCTGAAAGAGACTCTTTAAAAGATAAAGTTCCCAGTCTTGAGGTTGAGATTAAAACGATGAAAGAAAAGGCACCCAAGATAGAGACAATACAATAGCTCAAGATGAATTGCTGAAGATAGAGAAAGAAAGAAAAGACTTTGCCAAGAAATTCTCTGATTTCTCCAGAAAATCCTTTGAAGAGAAGAAAGCATTAGAGCTTAGATGTGTTAAGCTTTCTCAACAAGTTTCAGACTTTGAGAAGGTTATCATTCTTGAAAGAGAAAAGGCTGAGAATGAGAAGAAGAAAGTTGAGCTGAAGGATATAAATACAGACTTTTCTGAAGAAAATAAAATATTTGAAACTGAGATAGCTAAGTTGACAGGAAAGTTGTCTGAATTGTCAACAAACATCATGAAGGAGAAGAATGCAAAATCTGAGTTGCATAAGAAGTTTGATCTGATTGAAAAGGAAATAAACAGTTTGTCTTCAAAGATAAAGGAACTTGAAGAGATCGTATTCAAGGTGAAGCTGACTGAGCACAAGACGCCAGAATCAATAGCTCAATCACCGAGAGATGATCAAACTGATTCAGATTGTTCACTAAAAAAGGCTTCAAGTTCACATGTTTCAAATGTTTTCTATAATCCTTTCTGTGATTCAGATGATAGTCTTACTTCTAAATCTACTAATCAGATTCGTCCTTCCAACCTTTTCTATGACAAAAATGTTGATGATTTAGGTAACTTCAAGAAGACTGAGTGTCAAAAGAAAATCTACTGGAGAAAAGATGATTAGAAAGATAAAGGTAATTGGATCTGGAGAGTTAAAGGATCCTCGGAGGAAAAGAAGAAAGAAGAATCATTTGTGCATACATCAAATGCAAAATGGAACTATGCTTCAAAAGGTAAAACTTTTGGCAAACCTGATCTGGTTTACACTATTAATCAACTGAGCAGGTTAGCACAAAAGAAAATTAATTGTTCCTATTGTGGCTTAAATGATTTTGTAAGAAAAGATTATGTAAATAACTGGTATGGTTCTTACTTCATATCTCCTACTAGAACTGCAACTAACCCATTAGGACCCAAATACCAGTGGGTACCAAAAGCTTAATCTGTGTTCCAGGCACCCAAGGTTTAAGGGGGAGAAAGAACAATAGCTTCTAAGTAAATCAGCTTAGAAACCGTACCTCAACGGAATATGGCTTCTAATCACATCGGATTAGAACCCGCACTTCAGTGCCTTATTTTTCTGTTTTTTTTCTTAATATTAAAAAAAAAAATCATTCAGTTAAGGGGGAGAATATCTGTGATGCTAACAGATTTTTGGATACTTAAATGCTTATCTGACCGTGTGTTCTTAAAGATAAATACTTGCATTTTATCTTGTCAATATACTTTGTCAAGTATTCATACACATAACGGTTCAGAACATTCTATTTGACATTGTTATTACCATGTATCAAAACTTAAATCTTTCTATGGTAATACTCACGTTCTTTGTATTCACTGTTGATTGAATCAAACGTCATTTCATGTGCTTTCATTGAAAATATGTTTATATATTGTTCATATAAACAACATTCGTTTTTGATTCTCCAAAATCATATTCTTCATGATAAAATGATATGAGCTTTATTGCCAACCACTTTTAGGTTGAGGGGGAGAATTGCATCGTCAAACATCTTCTGTTTTGACATCTCCGAATATTATATTCTTCATGTAACAAGTGGTATTTGTGCTTACATGTACAATAACCTGTTGAACAACATGTTCTTTTAGGAAAATACATGGGATTCAGTGTGAGTACTTAACAGAACTTCCATGGATTCACATTCACCAGTGTTTCCTACCCAGGAAGTATTCCCTGAGTGATTGAGGGGAGAAGGGTCAAAAAGAATTGAGTGATGGTGTGTGAAGAGGTAAAATGGAAAAGAGAGATTGGTTAGAAGTGAGCATTAAAAGAAAGAGAGTGAGAGAACAGAGTAAAAGAATATCAAACTCTGCACCAAACTTCTTTCTGAGCCGGGCAGCCACATAATCTGATTGGTTCACATTCTTTGGTGACCATCATTGAAATAGGCAAGTAGCCCATGCCATCTCTTGCATACAACCCCACCAGCTACTCATTCTTTTCTCAAAAAGAGAATGTTTCACATTTTCTGGGGACGCAACACATATGCTATTGGTTCTTCATTTGGAAGATACTAATATTGAAAAAGAAGGAAAGTTTCCCCACCTTCGAACCCTTTCTCATGCACATTGAGTCTTTGTATAATTTGTTGTTGTCTCAACAAGTTTACATACTTTGAGACTATATTGAAAAAGCAATCATCTATGCTTAATTTTTTTTCATACACATGCACGAGCACACAGAAATTTGTTTTCTGTCAGAACGTTCATAGATAACCATGTGTTATTCGATGATTGAATGGAAGACCTGGGGAGTCTACATCAAACCAGCTCCTTATATAGTAACTTTGTGTTACTCAGTGACTTTGTGTCATTGACAGGCATTCTAACTGAGTCATTTGTTGATTCAGGGTTACAACTCTTAAACTGTTTGAATTTGCAAAGATTTAAACGGTTACAATTGACTATTTTTATCTGAAAAGATTGAAATAATCACTCTTTCCATCTGGGAAGACTGCTCTTATTTCCATACAGGGCTTGTTACATGAAGACTGTGCTTACGTGATCATACACAATGGGGGAAATTGTCTTGAAAAGGGGGAGATTGTTTTGGTATGTTTTGATGATGATGCTTCTCACCATTCATCAAAAAGGGGGAGAAGATACAAAAAGGGAGAATACTCAAAGAAGGAGAATATAATCTGAAGACTGCTGAAGATTTTCAAAGATTTGAAGTTTTGAAGATATCAACGTCATATCTGAAGAAAAGAGAAGACCCGAAGACAATTGCAAATTTTTTTAATCTTGAATCCAAAGGGGGAGATTGTTGGATCAAATAATTGTATTCAAGATTAAAGTTAAAGTTCAGGGTTTAAACTGCAATTGTGCTAAAGTTAATTAGAGGGTTTAAATTGTAATAGATTAATAGTTTATTAGCTATTAGGCCCAAGCCCATTAGAAAGCCTGTTAAGCTTAAAGCCCATAAGGCTTAGGTATTTATAGTTTTGGTTAATTAGTTTTTAGGGTTAACCTTTCATATTTTCATAATCATTTTTAGAGAGAAAGGAAGCCATATTATTCTCTGTATTCAAGGGTATCAAGAACACTCAAAGGTTTCATTGTTTATTCAAGGGATTGGTATGTTACTCTGATTTATATATCTCTTGATTATTATTGTGTTACTTGATTACTTGATTGATTGTTAATCAACTAGATAAATCTGGGATAACAGTTGGGACTCACACCTACCTTTGGTAGAGTTCGCGTACAACAACAGTTACCATTCTAGTATCGGAATGGCACCATTCGAGGCTTTGTATGGACGGAAGTGTAGAACCCCAGTTTGTTGGATAGAAGATGGCGAAAAGCAATTCGCCGGGCTAGAAATAGTGCAAGAGACGGCGGACAAGGTGAAAGAAATTTGAGAAAGACTAAAGGCGGCGCAAGACCGACAAAAGAGCTATGCGGACAAGAAGAGAAGACCGGTTGAGTTTCAAGTGGGTGACCGGGTCATGTTGAAGGTGTCTCCGTGTAAGGGGATCATACATTTCGGGAAGCGTGGGAAACTTAGTCCTCGTTTCCTTGGACCGTTCGTTATTTTGGAGAAGATTGGTTTGCAAGCCTACCGGTTAAATTTACCACCGGAAATGGATGGGATACATCCTACGTTCCACGTGTGTTATCTTCGGAAGTGTCTAGCCGAGGAGGAAAGCGTGATTCCTTTGACGGAGATTCGGGTAGACAATGGGAATCGTTGTGTGGATTACAAAGGTTGGTGTGAGTCCATGATCGTTTACCAGATAAATCAAACAACAACAATATAAGATTACCAACCTGTTTCTGATTACAAATGCGGATTACAAAGGTTGATGTTCTTGATCGATAAGCTCTCTCTCTATTACACCTTCAATATGTGTGATGTATGTGTTCTCTTGTGATCAGATGATAGATAGAGGGAGAGATAATATCTATATTAGATATTATCAAAACATAAACTAATATTAAACTTAAACATAATATCTAAATAATATCTAGATATTATAACTTTGACTATTATTACAGAATAGACCCTAGACTATTGTTAAGAGTGACTTCTCAGCTTTAACTTCAGATTGCGATCTTCGTTTTGGATGATCTTGAATCCAATGAGACTGTGTCCTAACAATCTCCCCCTTTGGATCAAGATCATTACGAAAATAATTTAGCAATACGATCTTCTCTTTTAGCACAGAAGATGCAATCTCTCTCTTACTCTTCAAGATATAGTAAACTCCCCAAAAGATGTAGTTTTTTCTCTTTCAGTTCAAGGGAAGAAATTATCTCTAGTTTCAGCTCGAAATTCTTCAGCATATCTTCAGAATACTTGCTCTTTGAAGAATTCAATCTTGGACGTGATTCTTGAAACATGTGATTTCTTGGTTAGCTCTTCTCCATTTCTTGGGTAGATCTTCTCCCCCTTTTGATGAGAAGTGTAACGATTTCATCAAAACTTGATGACAAGAAATGTTAATCATTAGTAGCCGTTGATTCGTCAATGCAATAGATATTTATCCAGATCTTTGCAAATCTAGACAAAATAGTCATGTAACACCTGTAGCAATAAACAAATCGGTTAGAAACGCCTGTCAGTAACACTAAGTCACTGTGTGTAACGAATACACAATGGAAAGGAACTGTTTGATGTTGACTCCCCCAGGGCTTTCATTTAATCATCGAAACACCACAAAGGTTATTTCTATAAACGTTATGACAAAGAAACAAATTCCTTGTGTGTTCGTGCTTGTGATAGAAAGAATTAAGCACTTGATGATTGCTTATAAGGCTCGAAATTGTGTAAACCATTGAGACAACAGTAAGTTAAACACAGACTCAATGTTCATGAGTGAAGTGCAAAGGTGGGGCAGACTTCCTTCTTTTCAATATCTAGATTTTCCAAATGAAAATCAGATAGCATATGTGTTGCTTCCCCTTTTGAAAATGAAACATTTTCCTGTTAAGAAGTAAATGAGTAGCTGGTGGGGTAATTTCAAGAGTTGGCATGGGCTAGTTGCCTGTTTCAATAATGATCACAAAAGAGTTGTGAAACACTAGAAATGTGGCTGCCCTACTCAGAAAAAGTTGGTGCAGAGTTGTGATATTCTTTTAACTCTGTTCTCACACCCTCTTTCTTTTAATCATTTAGCTCACTGCTAACCGAACTCTCTTTTTCATGATAGCTCATTATCCAATCCACACTCATTTCTTTTGACTCCTCACACCCAATCACTATGGATTAACTTCATGGGTAGAAATCACTGGTTAACGTGATTCCATAGAAGTTGTGTTAAGTCCTAGCACACTGATCCCGTATATCCTATAAAGAATATGTTGCTCAAAATGAGTTATAATCATGTAAGCTCATGTAGAACATTTAAAGTACACTCCTAAAATATAAAATCTTATGAAAAAATCGGGAAGTGGTTTGAACGTTTAAGAATATGTTTTTTAATGATTGAAAGTTGTCCTTCTTTCAATCACATATGAGATTAAGATAAAGGAATATACCTTTAAGTGCGATCTTAAATCTCATGAAGCTTAGCCTAAAGTCATAAATATATGATCGTGTAAGCTCTTCTCAAAAATTCTGCAAAAGTCTTAAGTCAAGTCAAAGAAACTTTATTCACTAATATTGAAAAGACAAAAAGAAGTAAAACAAATAACTTCTCTTACTCCCCCTGAAATTATGCATCTAACATATATAATTTCAGAAATAAATATGTACTCCCCCTTGAAGGTTGAATTTCTCGTTGGAGTATCGGAGTACAATCTCTCATATCAGCATTGGAGTAAGGTCTCTTCATCATTGAAGTGTGGGTCTTCAACTGTTGTATTCAAGAGTCATTCTTCTTTGAAGCACGGGTTCTAAGATGATTTACTTAGAAGCCTTTGTTGACATTGATGTTCGGGTCTTGAGCTGATTTACTCAAGAACCATTGTCTTGACATTTAAGTCCGGGTCTTGAGTTGATTTACTCAAGAACCATTCTTCTCCTACTCCCCCTTGACAGTAGGTGCCTGCAACACAGGTTTAGTTTTCTTTGGTACCCACTGGTATTTGGGTCCATGAGGGTTAGTTGCAGTTCGTATGGGGGTTATTGAATAAGAACCATACCATGAGTTCTGATCTGAAATAATCAGAAACCATAGTCTTACTCCTTTTTGACTTGACCAATATGCATGCTCCCCCTAAAATCATGTATCACAAAAATTTGTCAGTTAAGTAAAATGCAGTAATTAGTTATGCTCCCCCTCAAATGAATGTAAATCATCTAAAATCTTCTCTTACTCCCCCTGAGATCATGAGCAAACAATTAAAGTACAGATATCCTTCAGACATAAAAATAAAGAAAATGATGAAAAATAACAATTCGTAACTTTAGTAGGTAACAACCGATTACGTCTTAAGATTTAACATACCAAGCTTAGAGACAAGAAAATTAAATCTCTTTTCATCTAAAGGTTTGGTAAATAAATCTGCAAGTTGATAATCTGTTTTTACAAAATAAAGTTCAATTGTTCCTTTTTCTACATTATCTTTTATAAAATGATACCTGACATCAATATGTTTGGTTTTCGTATGTTGGACAGGATTAGCAGATATGGCAATTGCACTCTTCGAGTCACAATATATTGGAATTTTATCGAACTTGAATCCATAGTCTCGTAACTGTGTTCGCATCCACAGGACTTGAGAACAGCAACTGGCAGCAGCTACGTACTCTGCTTCAGCAGTCGATGTGGAAACGCATATATGTTTCTTTGATGCCCAGCTAACGAGCTTGTCTCCAAGAAATTGAACGTGACCAGAAGTACTCTTTCTATCCAACATGCACCCTGCATAATCTGCATCTGAATAGGCAGTCAGTTGAAACCCAATATCCTTAGGATACCACAGACCAAGGTCTGTAGTGCCCTTCAAATATCTAAAGATCCGTTTGACAGCAGCCAAATGGGATTCTTTGGGAGCAGCCTGATATCTAGAACATAAGCATGTTGAAAACATAATATCTGTCTACTCGATGTAAGATACATTAACGATCCTATCATACCTCTATAAATCCTAACATCAACACTTTTACCCGAAGGATCAGTGTTAATCTTCCTGGTGCCATCGGGGTTCCAATTGGTTTACAATTTTCCATTTTGTACTTCCGAAGAATGTCCAAAATCTACTTAGATTGGTTAATGAAAATCCCCGTAGAAAACTGTTTAACTTGTAATCCGAGAAAGAAATTCATCTCTCCCATCA
Organism: Arctium minus; assembly: GCA_954870635.1. NCBI lineage: Eukaryota > Viridiplantae > Streptophyta > Magnoliopsida > Asterales > Asteraceae > Arctium > Arctium minus. The sequence goes on from OX941081.1 coordinate 154,616,333, forward strand.
TACTCATTTGAAAACGTGACACCATGAGGTTAGAAAAGTTTTTGCAAAATTTTGGATTTGTAGAACCAAATATTATATCATCAACATATATTTGAATAAGGATGATATCGGCTTTTTCCTTTTTAATGAATAAAGTGGTATCAACCTTACCTTTAGAAAAACCGGACTTGACCAAAAATTTAGATAAAACGTCATACCATGCTCGAGGGGCTTGTTTTAAACCATAGAGGGCTTTGTCCAAGATATAAACATGATCTGGCTTCTCTGGATTGACGAACCCTTCTGGTTGAGACACGTACACTTCCTCTTTAAGAATGCCATTCAGAAAGGTTGTTTTCACATCCATCTGAAAGACTGTGAAATTCTTATGAGCTGCGTAGGCTAGAAACATGCGTATTGCTTCTATACGCGCTACTGGAACATGCGTCTCATCGTAGTCTATGCCTTCCTCTTGCCGGTAACCTTTGGCAACAAGTCTAGCTTTGTTCCTTATGACGATACCATCTTCATCCTTTTTATTCTTGAATAGCCATTTAGTTCCTATCACTGTTTTACCTTCTGGTTTTGGAACTAATCTCCAAACCTTTAGGGCTTCAAACTGATTGATTTCTTCTTGCATAGCAGATACCAAGTCCGAATCAGCAAGAGCCTCTGATACTCGCGTTGGCTCAATCTTACTGAGAATGAGTCATGCATACATTGATTAAGAGTCGCTGACATCGTTTGTACAGGCTTGTTGAGATCTCCAATTACTTGATGTAAAGGATGCTCTTTGGTCGAGCGATGCTCATGAGGGAGTGGAGTAGATACTGATTGAACATGATCATCATCTAGAAATCCACTATCAGAATCTTCAGTTTGAATAACAGGAGAGGGGTTTGCAATTGAAGTTTCAGGTGCAGAAGCATCAGTTGGAACAACAGACTCTAGCTGTTAAGTAGACATTGTATTACACCCAACTGAAACATTTACTTCTGGCTCAGCATTTACTTGTACATCTTCAACTGTAGGAGAAATTATATGAATGTAAGTTTCTGACTGAACAGCAGATGCTTGTTCAGTTATGACATCTGAAGTGACTGGATGATTGCAACTTGTATCTTCAGACTTGTCAGTCACAACAGATTTAGGTATATTAGAACCTAGAAACTCATCATAAAAGAATTCAAATAACAAATCTAAATCAGTTAAATGTGAAATAGATGTAGAAGCATTATTCGAATTATTAGTTGTAGAAGCAGGTTCTGGACTGATCTGCCCAGAAGCTAATACTCCAGTGATCACGGGTTCTGAACTGAGTTGTTTCAGAAGCCATATCTTCATCGAATGTTACATTAACGCTCTCGACAACTGTCTTTGACTTCTTCAGATAAACACGATATGCTGCCGATGTTGAAGAATAACCAATGAAGATACCCTCGTCCGCCTTAGCACTGAATTTATTCAGACTCTCTCTGTCGTTAAGCACAAAACATTTACACCCAAATATGTGAAAATACTTGATTGTTGGTGTTCTGTTGTTGATCAGCTCATATGGAGTCTTTTGAAAACGGCGGTGTATCATGGATCGATTTTGAGTATGGCATGCAGTCAACACAGCTTCTGCCCACAAGAATAGAAGTAAGTCTGATTGGATAAGCATAGTCCGAGCGGCCTCGACTAGCGTCCGATTTCGCCTTTCGACTACTCCATTTTGTTCAGGCGTTCGAGCAGCAGAGTACTGATGTGATATCCCGACCAATTCGACATATTCTTCAACTATCTTGTTTTTGAACTTTGTGCCATTGTCCGTTCGAAGAAACTTGACTTGTCGCTGCATTTTCACCTGGGTCGTCTTTAAGAAAGTAATGAGAACTTCGGGTGTCTCATCTTTTGATTGAAGAAATTTGACCCATGTGTATCTTGAGTAATCGTCCACAATAACCAACACGTATTTCTTTCCACCCAAACTCTGAGTTCTCATTGGACCACACAAATCCATATGTAACAATTCTAACGGAGAACTAGTGCTTGGTTCAGGCTTCGGTTTATGTGGAGCTCCCTTCATCTTACCCTTCTCACATGCAGCACATAAGTGTTCTTTCTCGTATTTCAGCTCAGGAAGTCCTTTTACCAATTTTCCACTAACCAGCTTGTTGATATAACGAAAGTTCAGGTGAGATAAACGTCTGTGCCAAAGCCAACTTTGCTGCAATGAAGCCTTTGTCATCAAGCAAACTTGATTGTCATTCTGTACCTTTGAAAGATTGATGGTATAGAGGTTCGTCTTTCGATTTCCAACTAAGAGTTCATTGCCATCTTCCGTACGAACCGAACATCTCTTAGCTTTGAAGTTGACCTCTAACCCTTTATCACAGAATTGACCAATGCTGAATAAGTTGTGCCCCAAGCCTTCGACATAACTCACTTTACTGATCGTTATGTTGTCTTGAATAATGTCACCATATCCTAAGATAGGTGAAAGCTGATCGTTTCCAAATCTGACATTTCCACTGAATTTCTCTGTATTGTTAGACAATAAAGCTTTTTGCCCAGTCATATGCTTGGAACATCTACTGTCCAAGTACCACATATGTCGGGTCTGCAAGAGAAATCAGGAAACAATAACTTTAGGTACCCATTTAAAAACGGGTCCTAACAGATTAGCACAAGATTTTGGTATCCATTTGAAAATGGACCCTCTGTTCGTTTGAAAACCTTTAAAATTATTTGATCTTGAAGAATACACATGATAAGATCCGAACCAATCAGAAGAATTATGAGAGTAAGCAAAATCATTTCTCCAATAATAATAGGATGTAGTAGAAATAGGAGATAATTAAATCAATTGCGTTATTGAATACCGCTTGTAAGAAGTTACAAGGTTTTGTTTATTTGAAGCAAATTGATCAACTACATCAGTATCACTACTAACTGATCTATTACAAGAATTATCAGAAACTGATTCAGCTTTCTCATCACCGTTCCTTTTTGGTCGCTATTCAGTTCGAGCTTTCAACCTTTTCTTGCTTATATCTGAAACATAAGATTTAGATTTATTAGGAAAAGCAGATTTCTGAGACTGAGTTTTCTTTTGTGTACCAGTGTGTTTCTGTTTCTGTAATCGCTGTTTCTTATGTTTCTTACCTTGAGAATAATAATCAGCAGTTACAGAAACTGATTCATCAACCTTAGTTAATGATTTAACAGTTTTAAGAACACTTGGTAACACCTTTTCATTTAAAAGACAAGTAGAATGATCAGGAAGAATAGCATTAAAGTCAAACATATCAATTTCGTCTATGCACCCATCATCAGAATTAAGAAAATCATTTGCAGACTCAAATAAGTCATCAAAATTATCAGACGAAGTTTGAGGTGCCTTAGAAACTTTAGAACACTTTGTAGATGTAGATTGAAAAATCGTGTTCTTTAATACAGTAGAAAATACACTTTGTTGAATATCAACCAAAAGTTTTTCATCAGATGAAACATTTTCCAACTCAACTATTTTGCTTTCAAGAATGAGTGGAGGAACATAAACCTTTGCAATTGCATGTTTTGCCTTCATCTCAGAAACAGAATAACTAGCAAAATAATCATTTGAAAGAACTTTTGGTGTTTCTAAAAGATAACTATCATTTTACTTTGCATAGTTAAATGGTAGTTGCATTTTCTTTACATTCTTTCTATTTTCAGTTTCTTTGGTCTCAACTTCTTCCGGTAATTTGGTAACAAATTTGGGTTTTAAATGAGTATGTTTACCAGCACAAGCAAGAAAATCAAAATTATATAATGTTGGTTGTTTTCTGATGGCTTTCTTTAAGTAATGGGGGTTTTTAAAACCAAGTCCCCATTTTTCCTTAACATCAGCCTCTTCATCAGGTGCATTAAGAAAAATGGTTTGATCTGTTTGTCCTCTTGCGTAAAGTTTGGCTTCCAGACCATTTACCTTCTTATTCAAAAGCTTGTTTTCAACCTGCAGTTTATAAATAATTAGTTCAGATTCTTTCTTCTCAAACTCATATTTAGAAACTTTAACTTCACAGTCAGAAATCTTCTTTTCAAAACAATCTACTTTAGATTTAGAATCAGAAACAGACTTACGTAAAGAATCAATCAGATCTTTGTTCCCAATAACAGACTTATTGAGTTCAAAGATCTTATTGTTTCTTTTAGCAACTCTGTCTTTTTCTTTCTTCAGTTTTACTTGAAGATCATTAAGCTCAACCATCATAGCTTCCATTTTGGTTACAAAACCTTTTTCAGTTAAGTTTAATACCTCATCAGTTGTCTCGTCATCTGACTCATCATACTTAACTTATTTTCCCATAAGACAGAGATGAGCAGTTTCTTCCTTCTCTTCCTCTTCACCTTCTGAATGATCCAGCCAAAATTCGTCCTCCGCCATTAAAGCGATGCCTGCTTCTTGCTGTTTGGCCAAAAGAAGTTTGTTCTGATAATACTGAGAATTACGAACTTTTGGCTTTCGACAATCTTTTGCAAAATGACCAATCTTTCCACAGTTGTAGCATTTGACTGGATCACTTGCTGGATTTTCTGCAACAGTGTAGTCATTCATGAACTTCTTCCTTTCATCAGGTTTCTTCTCAACATAACTGTTCTCTTCATATCTTCTTCCTTCCACCCTTTCTCCGTGCTCATGATTCTTTGAACTTGATGAAGAATACCTTTGAGAATTTGATCCCGGCTTCTTGTAGAATTTCTTTTGAAATACACGGGTCAGTAAAAGCATGGCTTCTATCAGACTTTCTCCATCATCACCATCTGATTCAGATTCAGATTCAGACTCAGAACTTGTAAGCACTTTCTTCTTTTTCTTCTTATCTTTCTTTTCTTTCTTTTTCTCTCCGGCTACCAATGCAATAGGATCGGGAACCTTTTCTGCCTTCTTTTTCTCAGCTCTTTTCTCTTCCACTTCTTCTTCATTCTGCCTCAAAGTCTCATAAACCTCATGTAACGGTATGTCATTCAGATCCTTCATTTGTTTCGTCATACGCGTATGCTTCTTCCATTCAGGTTGTAGGATACTTAGGAATTTGACATTATTCTCCAGCTGCTTCTTTTTCACTTTGTTCTTTGTCAGTTCATTCAGAAGCAAGACAAACCGTTCATAAGTATCTTCCAGACTTTCATTCTCTTTGGCTTTAAATTCTTCATAACTGTTGATGCAGTTAGCCACTTTCATCTGATTACCGACCTTGAATCCCATCATCATCTTTTGCAATTGATCCCACATCTTCTTAGCATTTGCTTTGTAACTATCAATCTTGATGTAGATCTCATTCGGAATGCTCTGAAGAAGTAAGGATCTTGCTTGTTTATCTGCTTTGTATCGGCTTTTCTGTTCTTCAGAATACTGAGAGATATCCACTGCCACTGTTTTCATCTTTTGATCTCTTTCCTCAGTACCATCTTCACTATCACACGAGTCATCATCAGGTATTTGAACCGTGATTGGTACCATAGGACCTTCTGTGATTGACATCATAATATTTTCTCCATTTGCATGTCTGTCTATAAAATCAAGGAATCTGTCTTTCCACTGTTCGTACTCTGCTTTGAATAGAACAGGAGGCTTGACATCAGTGCCAATGGAAAGAGCATCTTTGGAAGTCATCTTGTTTAAACCTGTTTGAAAAATATATGCAATAAGAAACTAGAAACTGATCGTTAGTCCAAATGAAACAATCAAGAAACTACAGAAAACTTGAAATATAAAATCAGAAATTTTGATCATAACCAGAAATATGTCCCCCTTCGCAGACTTAGCACGGGCCACTGATGAACACGCGCAAACTTTGACGAACACGCGCAAACCTCTAAAATCGATCAAAATCACACCAAAAACTCATCTAGACCTAGAATTTCAACACTAAACTTTATCAATTTGATCATCTAATCATCTAGAACCAAAATCTATCACTGAATTTCGATCAAAAACACAAATCGATAGAAATTGACTCGAACATAGTGTCTAGAACTCGTGAACTCGAACTCAACAAAAATCACAAATTCATACTTGATTACAGTGCAATTAACAAATCTATCCAGACATACTCGATCAATTATACTATAAGAACAAAACCTAATCGATTTCAACTCCTAATTCGCACAAAAACACAGAAATCGATTTTGATCTTCGATGAACAGTAACGATGAACAGTGTCAACGAACTTTTCTTGAATTCTTGATCTGATTTCGATTTGGATCTGCTCTGATACCAATTGTGTGCCCAGATTCTAGTTTCTAAACACAATTAAACAAACAAAAACACAAACAAGAATCAATTACCTGTTTGATTTCACTTTCAAATTCAAGATTACAAACTTTCTCTCTCTAGAACTTCTCTTTCTCTCTCTAACGTATTCTCTCTCAACTATACAACTTCTTCCAATCTTACAACTGAATACCACCCTTACAAAACAGAAAAACAAAGCTATTTATACCTACAACTAAAACAAGGAAAGTAAAATACAAATACAATACTTTGACTTTTATTACAAAAGACTTTGACTTTGATGAGATTTGACTTTCTCAGCTTTGACTTCTTGAACTTTGACTTCTGTCTTCTTGATCTTGTATCCAACATATTTATGCTCTAACAGTCCGTGTGCTAGGGACTTCAATTGTTCACTTGTCGTTTGACCCGAGCACGACCTATAAAATAAGGAGACAAGTAAGAAACACATAACATATATCATTGCATAAAGTATTTTGATATTAGTATATACTCACGTTAACTTTTTGGACTAACGATCGTTAACTTTTTCCGTTAAGTCCAATTAAATCAGGGGTATTTTAGTCATTTTAAACATCTCTCTATAATGACTAAAATACCCCTCATTAACCGTGTAAATGGACTTAACAAAAAAATGTTTATATATTTTTAAGTTTAATTATTAATTTTTTTAATTTAATGTATGTATCCTTGTATATGTAAGTAGTAGATATATATATATAGCCATAAGTTCAAACGAGAAATGATAAGTGTATGAGAAATAGATAAGTAATCATAGTCATTCATACGATCAAGATCGGATTTGACTGGTCAAGAATTGCGGCTTTGACTGGTCAAAATTTGCGGCTATTTCAAAAATAAAAAGAAAATTTTGTAATTGTTACAAATATACGGGACAAGTTCATATGTGAACCTGTATGATTCACATATGAACTATATGTTCATATGTGGTGTAATTCACGTATGAACTCTTTTTAATTGATTCACATATGAACCTTCGTGATTCATATATGAACTAATGTTAGAGCATAAATTTGTTGGATACAAGATCAAGAATTCTGAAAGGTCAAAGTTCAAGAAGTCAAAGCTGGAAAAGTCAACTCTCTCTTAAAGTCAAAGTCTCTTGTAATAAAAGTCAAAGTTGTTGTATTTGTATTTGTTTTGTTTCCTTGTTGTTTTAGTTGTAGGTATAAATAGTTTTCTTTCCTTTGTAATTAGTAGTCAACAGAAGTGGAGCGTATTATTCAGTTGTATTTTAGAGAGAGAAATTTGTTGAGAGAGAAAGAGTATTCTAGAGAGAAAGTTTGTAATCTTGAATTTGAAGCGAAATCAAACAGGTAATTTGATTGAAATCTTGTTTGTGTTTGATTAATTGCATTTAGGAACTAGAATCTGGGAATAATAATTGGTATCAGAGCAGATCCAAATCGAAATCAGATCAAGAATTCAAGAAAAGTTCGTTGACACTGTTCATCGTTACTGTTCATCGAAGATCAAATCGATTTATGAGTTTTTGTGCGAATTAGGAGTTGAAATCGATTAGGTTTTGTTCGTATAGTAATCGATTGAGTATGTATGGAAAGATTTGTTAATTGCACTATAATCGAGTATGAATTTGTGATTTTTATTAAGTTCAAGTTCACGAGTTCTAGACACTGTGTTTTTGATCGAAATTCTTTGTTAGATTTGAGTTCTAGATGTTTAGACTAGCAAATTGTCAAAGTTTCGAGTTAGAATTCGAGGTCTATATGTGTTTTTTGGTGCAAATTTGTTCGATTTTAGAGGTTTGTGCGAGTTCGTCAAAGTTTGCGCAAGTTCATCAGTGGTTTGCGCCAGTTCATCGAGAGAATTACCAAATATTTGTTCAAAGGTTTGTGTCTTCAATGAGAAACGCAAAGTGATGTTTGCGTCTTCAACGAGAAACGAGAAGTGAGATTTGCGTATTCAAGGAGAAACGAAAAGTGAACTTTGCGCCATACATGTTTAACGCAAAGTTGGTGTTTGCGTTATCAGTGGTTAACGAAAAGTTGGGTTTGCGTCAGCTTTGTGTAACGCAAAGTGTATCTTGCGCGAGTAACTTGTAACGCGAAGTTCATCGTTTGCGCCTTATACACAACACGCAAAGTGTGGTTTGCGTGAGCCTTGTGTCACGCAAAGTGTGGTTTGCGTCAGTCTTGTGTCGCGCAAAGCTTGGTTTGCATTAGCCTCTCGTCACGCAAAGTTTGGTTTGCGCCAGCTTCTCGTCGCGCAAACTTTTCTATACTTAGACAAAATTTTCAAAATAGTATTATGCTCTTTAAGTGTGAAATTTATTTTTCTAGGGGTGCTGCCCCTCGACCCCGCAAGGGCGTTGCCCCTTGACCCCCGTGCTAAGTCTGCGGAGGGGGACATATTTCTTATTGTGATCAAAATTTCTGTTTTCATATTTCAAGTTTTCTGTATTTTCTTGATTGTTTCTTTTGGACTAACGATCAGTTTCTAGTTTCTTATTGCATATATTTCTCAAACAGGTTCATTCAAGATGACTTCTAAAGATGCTCTTTCTATCGGCACTGATGTCAAACCTCCAGTACTGTTCAAAGGAGAATATGAACAGTGGAAAGACAGATTTCTGGATTTTGTGGATCGGCACAGAAATGGAGAAAATATTCTTCTGTCTATCATGGAAGGTCCTATGGTACCAATCACAGTTCAAATCCCTGATGATGACTCATCTGATAGTGAAGATGGTACTGAGGAAAGAGAACAGAAGATGAAAACAGTTCCAGTAGAGTATAGTCAATATTCAGAGGAACAGAAAAGCCGATATAAAGCAGACAAGCAAGCAAGATCTCTTCTTCTTCAAAGTATCCCGAATGACATCTACGTCAAGATAGACAGCTACAAGGGAAATGCTAAGAAGATGTGGGATCAGTTGCAGAAAATGATGATGGGATCCAAGGTAGGGAATCAGATGAAAGTGGCAAATTGCATCAACAGTTATGAAGAATTCAAAGCCAAAGATAATGAAAGCTTAGAAGATACTTATGAACGGTTTGTCTTGCTTCTGAATGAGTTATCCAAGAATAAGGTGAAAAAGAAGCAACTTGAGAACAATGTCAAATTCTTGAGCATCCTACAACCAGAGTGGAAGAAGCATACACGTAGGATGAAACAGATGAAGGATCTGAATGACATACCGTTACATGAGGTATATGAGACTCTGAGGCAAAATGAGGAAGAAGTGGAAGAGAAAAGAGCTGAGAAAAAGAAGACAGAGATAGTTCCTGAACCTATTGCATTGGTAGCTGGAGAGAAGAAGAAAGAAAAGAAAGAGAAGAAGAAAAAGAAGAAAATGATTACAAGTTCTGAATCAGAATCAGAATCAGATGGAGATGATGGAGAAAGCCTCAAACAGGCTATGCTTTTATTGACCCGAGCATTCCAAAAGAAATTCTACAAAAAGTCGGGATCAAATTCTCAGAGATACTCTTCATCCAGTTCCAAGAATCATGAACATCGAGAAAGAGTTGAAGGAAAGCGATATGAAGAGAACCGGTATATGGAAAGAAAGTCGGAAGAAAAGAAGAGGTTTGTGAATGATTACTCTGTTGCTGTAAAGCCAGCAAATGATCCAATCAAATGCTATAATTGTGGCAAGATTGGACATTTTGCTAAAGATTGTCGAAAGCCGAAGGTTCGAAAGCCGAAGGTTCGAAACTCTCAGTATTATCAGAACAAACTGCTCTTGGCTAAACAGCAAGAAGCAGGCATAGCATTAATGGCTGAGGACGAATTTTGGTTGGATCATTCTGATTAAGAGGATGGCAAAGAGAAAGAAGAAATTGCTCATCTCTGTCTAATGGGAAAAGAGGTCAAGTATGACGAGTCAGATGATGAGACAGTTGATGAGGTATTAAACTTAACTGATAAAGATTTTGTAACCAAAATGGAAGCTATGATGGTTGAGCTTAATGATCTTCAAGTAAAACTGAAGAAAGAAAAAGACAGAGTTGCTAAAAGAAACAACAAGATCTTTGATCTTAATAAGTTTGTTATTGGGAACAAAGATCTCATTGATTCTTTACGCAAGTCCGCTTCTGATTCTAAACTTCAAGTAGATTGTTTTGAAAAGAAGATTTCTGATTTTGAAGTTAAAATTTCTAAGTATGAGTTTGAGAAGAAAGAATCTGCACTAACTGTTCATAAATTGCAGGTTGAGAACAAGCTTTTGAATAAGAAGGTAAATGGGCTGGAAGCCAAATTTATGCAAGAGGCCAAACAGATCAAACTATCTTTCTTAATGCACCCAACGAAGAGGCTGATGTTAAGGAAAAATGGGGACTTGGTTTTCAAAACCCCCATTACTTAAAGAAAGCCATCAGAAAACAACCGGCACTTTATAATTTTGATTTTCTTGCTTGTCCTGGTAAACATACTCATTTAAAACCCAAATTTGTTACCAAATTATTAGAAGAAAATGAGGCCAAAGAAACTAAAAATAGAAAGAATGTAAAGAAAATGCAACTACCATTTAACTATGCAAAGTTAAATGATAGTTATCTTTCAGAAACACCAAAAGTTCTTTCAAACGATTATTTTGCTAGTTATTCTGTTTCTGAGATGAAGGCAAAACCTGCTATTGCAAAGGTTTATGTTCCTCCACTCATTCTTGAAAGCAAAATAATTGAGCTTGAAAATGTTTTATCTGATGAAAAACTTTTGGTAGATATTGAACAAAGTGTGTTTTCTAGAGTTTTAAAGAACACTGTTTTTAGATATAAATCTACAAAGTGTTCTACAGTTTCAAAGACACCTCAAACTTTAACTGATAACTTTGATGACTTATTTGCGTCTGCAAATGATTTTTTAAACTCTGATGGTGGGTGCATAGAAGAAATTGATATGTTTGACTTCAATGCTTCTCTTCCTGATCATTCTACTTGTCTTATACCTGAAAAATTGTTACCAAGTGTTCTTAAAACTGATGAATCGTCTACAGTTTCTGTGACTGCTGAATATTATTCTAAAGGTAAGAATCATAAGAAACAACAATCACATAAACGGATTAACACTGGTAAACCAAAGAAAACTCATTTTCAGAAATCTGATTTTTCTAATAAATCTAAATCTTTTGTTTCAGATATAAGGAAGAAAAGGTCGAAAGCGAGAACCGAATGGCGACCAAAAAGGAAGGATGATGAGATAGCTGAATCAGTTTCTGATAACTCTTGTAATAGATCAGTTAGTAGTGATAATGATGTAGTTGATCAACTTGCTTGTCATAAACAAAACCTTGTAACTTCTTACAAGCGGTATTCAATAAAGCAATTGATTCAATTATCTCCTATTACTACTAAATCTTATCATTATCGGAGAAATGATTTTGCTTATTCTCATAATTCTTCTGATTAGTTTGGATCTTATCATGTCTATTCTTCAAGATCAAATGTTTTTAAAAGTTTTCAAAGAAAAGGAGGATCCATATTCAAATGGATACCAAAATCTTGTGCTAATCTGTTAGAACCCGTCTTTAAATGGGTACCTAAATCTATTGTTTCCTGATTTCTCTTGCAGACCCGGCATATGTGGTACTTGGAAAGTAGATGTTCCAAGCATATGATTGGGCAAAAAGCTTTATTGTCTAATTATACAGAGAAATTCAGTGGAAATGTCAGATTTGGAAACGATCAGCTCTCACCAATCTCAGGATATGGTGACATCATTCAAGACAACATAACGATTAAAAAGGTGAGTTATGTCGAAGGTCTAGGGCACAACTTGTTTAGCATCGGTAAATTCAGTGACAAAGGGTTAGAGGTCAACTTCAAAGCTAAGAGATGTTCGGTTCGTTCTGAAGAAGGCACAGAACTCTTAGCAGGCAAGCGAAAGACAAATCTCTATACCATCAATCTTTCAAAGGTTCAGAATGACAGTCACGTTTGCTTATTATCAAAAGCTTCGATGCAAAAAAGTTGGCTTTGGCGCCGACGACTATCACATCTGAATTTTCGTTATCTCAACAAGTTGGTTAGTGGAAAATTGGTAAAAGAACTTCCTGAGCTGAAATATGAGAAAGAACACTTATGTGCTGCATGTGAGAAGGGTAAGATGAAGAGAGCTCCTCATAAACCGAAACCTGAACCAAGCACCAGTTCTCCACTAGAGTTACTGCATATGGATTTATGTGGTCCAATGAGAACACAAAGCTTAGGTGGAAAGAAATACGTGTTGGTTATTGTGGACGATTACTCAAGATACACGTGGGTCAAATTTCTTCGATCAAAAGATGAGACGCCCTAAGTTCTCATTACTTTCTTAAAGACGGCCCAGGTGAAAATGCAGCGACAAGTCAAGTTTCTTCGAACGGACAACGGCACAAAGTTCAAAAACAAGATAGTTGAAGAATATCTCAAATCGGTTGGGATATCACATCAGTACTCTGTTGCTCGTACGCCTGAACAGAGTGGAGTAGTCGAAAGGCGAAATCGGACGCTAGTCAAGGCCGCTCGGACTATGCTGAGCCAGTCTGACTTACCTCTATTCTTATGGGCAGAAGTTGTGTCAACTGCATGTCATACTCAAAATCAGTCCATAATACATCGCCGTTTTCAGAAGACTCCGTATGAGCTGATCAACAACATAACACCAACAATCAAGTATTTTCACATATTTGGGTGTAAGTGTTTCGTGCTTAATGACAGAGAGGGTCTGAATAAATTCAGTGCTAAGATAGACGAGGGTATCTTCATTGGTTATTCTTCAACATCTGCAGCATACCGTGTTTATCTGAAGAAATCAAAGACAGTCATAGAGAGCGTCAATGTAACATTTGATGAAGACATGGCTTCTGAACAACTCAGTTCAGAACCCGTTATCACTGGAGTATTAGCTTCTGGGCAGATCAGTCCAGAACCTACTTCTACAGCGAATAATTCAAATAACGCTTCTACTTCTATTTCACATTTATCTGATTTAGATTTGTTATTTGAATTCTTTTATGATGAGTTTCTAGGTTCTAATGTATCTAAATCTGTTGTGACTGATAGGTCTGAAGACACAAGTTGCAATCATCCAGTCACTTCAGAAGTCATAACTGAACAAGAATCCCCCGTTCAGTCAGAAACTCCCATTCCTAAAATTACTCCTACAGTTGAAGATATACAAGTAACTACTGAGCCAGAAGTAACTGTTTCAGTTGGGTGTAATACACTGTCTACAAAACAGCCAGAGTCTGTTGTTCCAACTGATGCTTCTGCACCTGAAACTTCAACTCAAAAACCCCTCCTATTATTCAAACTGAAGAGTCTGATAGTGGATTTCTAGATGGTGATCATGTTCAATCAGTATCTACTCCACTACCTCATGGGCATCGCTGGACCAAAGAACATCCATTACATCAAGTAATTGGAGATCTCAACAAGCCTGTTCAAACGAGGTCAGCGACTCTTAATCAATGTATGCATGACTCATTCCTCAGTAAGATTGAGCCCACGCGAGTATTAGAGGCTCTTGCTGATTCGGACTGGGTATCTGCCATGCAAGATGAGTTAAATCAGTTTGAAGCCCTAAAGGTTTGGAGATTAGTTCCAAAACCAGAAGGTAAAACTGTGATAGGAACTAAATGGGTATTCAAGAATAAAAAGGATGAAGATGGTATCGTCATAAGGAACAAAGCTAGACTTGTTGCCAAATGTTACCGGCAAAAGGAAGGCATAGACTACGATGAGACGTATGCTCCAGTAGCGCGTATAGAGGCAATCCGCATGTTTCTAGCCTACGCAGCTCATAAGAATTTCACAGTCTATCAGATGGACGTGAAAACGGCCTTTCTGAATGGCATTCTTAAGGAGGAAGTCTACGTGTCTCAACCAGAAGGGTTTGTGAATCCAGATAAGCCAGATCATGTCTACATCTTGGACAAAGCTCTGTATGGTTTAAAACAAGCCCCTCGAGCATGGTATGACGTTTTATCTAAATTTTTGGTCAAGTCCGGTTTTTCTAAAGGTAAGGTTGATACCACTTTATTCATCAAAAAGGAAAAAGCCGATATCATCCTTATTCAAATATATGTTGATGATATAATATTTGGTTCTACAAATCCAAAATTTTGCAAAAACTTTTCTAACCTCATGGTGTCACGTTTTCAAATGAGTATGATGGGAGATATGAATTTCTTTCTCGGATTACAAGTTAAACAGTTTTCAACGGGGATTTTCATTAACCAATCTAAGTACATTTTGGATATTCTTCGGAAGTTCAATATGGAAAATTGTAAACCAATTGGAACCCCGATGGCACCAGGTACTAAGATTAACACTGATCCTTCGGGTAAAAGTGTTGATGTTAGGACTTATAGAGGTATGATAGGATCGTTAATGTATCTTACATCTAGTAGACCAGATATTATGTTTTCAACATGTTTATGTTCTAGATATCAGGCTGCTCCTAAAGAATCCCATTTGGCTGCTGTCAAACGGATTTTTAGGTATCTAAAGGGGACTGCAGATCTTGGTCTATGGTATCCTAAAGATACTGGTTTTCAACTGACTACCTATTCAGATGCAGATCATGCAGGTTGCATGTTGGACAGAAAGAGTACTTCAGGTCACATTCAATTTCTTGGAGACAAGCTCGTTAGCTAGGCATCAAAGAAACAATTATGTGTTTCCACATCAACTGCTGAAGCAGAGTACGTAGTTGCTGCCAGTTGCTGCTCTCAAGTATTGTGGATGCGAACACAGCTGCGAGACTATGGATTCAAGTTTGATAAAATTCCAATATATTGTGACTCGAAGAGTGCAATCACGATATCTGCTAATCCTGTTCAGCATACGAAAACCAAACACATTGACGTTAGGTATCATTTTATAAAAGATAATGTCGAAAAAGGAACAATTGAACTTTATTTTGTAAAAACAGATTATCAGCTTGCAGATTTATTTACCAAACCATTAGATGAAAAGAGATTTAATTTTCTTCTCTCTAAGCTTGGTATGTTAAATCTTAAGACATAATCGGTTGTTACCTAATAAAGTTACTTATTGTTATTTTTCATCATTTTCTTTATCTATATGTCTGAAGGATATCTGCACTTTAATTGTTTGCTCATGATCTCAGGGGGAGTAAGAGAAGATTTTAGATGATCTACATTATTTTGAGGGGGAACATAACTAATTTCTGCATTTTACTTAAATGACAAATTTTTGTGATGCATGATTTTAGGGGGAGTATATAAATCACATCAAAAAGAAGTAAGACTATGATTTCTGATTATTTCAGATCAGAACTCGTACTTTAATAGTTTTACTGCTTTATGTCTTTTACATTCGAATAAATCTTTGTGAATAAAGTTGCTTTGACTAGACTTTGAGACTTATGCAGATTGAGAGAAGCTGACAAGATCATATCTTAATGACTTCATCTTGACTTCATGAGATTTAAGATTGTGCGAAAAGGTAAATTTATTATCTTAATCTCAAATATATCTGAAAGAAGGACAACTTTCAGATATAGAAAACATGTTCTAAAATGTTCAAACCACTTCCCGATTCTTAAACAGATTTTATAATTTGGAAGTGTGATTTTAAATGTTTTTATTTTATTTTTGTGCTTAATTGATAAATAAACCGTGTGTTTCCAAAGATAAATACTTGCGTATTGTCTTTTCTACATACTTTCAAGTATTCACACACATCGGTTTAATTTTTTGATCAAATTGTTCTTACCATGTCTTATATTGAAACATATTTTCGATTGTAAGACACCCCGCTTGTACTTCAAAGAATTTTGTGCGTTATTTCATTTCGAAGCGTTCATTTCAAGAATGTCTATATTTTTGTTTCGTATAGACAATATCCATTATTCTTGACCTTAAGCTTTGATTGTTATATCATTCATTTCTGATCATTTTCATACAATGTCAGATTTTCAAACAAGTCTTTTGTATTCATATTCATTCATTTCATATACTTGTTTGAAAATGCTTCCATGTTTAAAAATGCTTATATCTTCATGATTATATTTTGAGCATACTTTCATCTGACATTTGTATTATTGAGCTTTAACTGATAAAATTACACCATCTTGAGCAACACATGCTTATTATGATATTATGGGTTCTTTGTGCTAGGACTTAAATGAACTTCTATGGATTCACGTTAACCAGTGTTTCCTACCCAAGAAGTTAATCCAATAGTGATTGAGTGTGAGGAGTCTAAAAGAAATGAGTGTGGGTGTGATGAGGTAAAATGGAAAAGAGAGTTTGGTTAGTAGTGAGTTTAATGATTAAAAGAAAGAGGGTGTGAGATCAGAGTAAAAGAATATCAAACTATGCACCAACTACTTTCTGAGCCGGGCAGCCACATTACTAGCGTTTCACAATTATTTGGTGAAGTTATTGAAACAGGCAAATAGCCCATGCCAACTCTTGACTATACCCCACTAGCTACTCATTTTCTTCTCAAAAAGAAAATGTTTCACATTTTCAAGGGGACGCAGCATATAATCTATCTAGTTTTCATTTGGCAAATCTGGATATTAAAAAAGAAGGAAGTTTGTCCCACCTTCGCACTTCAATCATGCACATTGAGTCTGTGTTTATACTACTGTTGTCTCAGTGGTTTACACTATGTTGAGCCTTAAAAAGCAATTTTTCGTGCTTAATTCTTTCTACACGTGCACGAACACACAAAGAATTTGTTTCTTTGTCATAACATTCATAGAAATTGTCTTTGTGGTGTTTCGATGATTGGATGGAAGCCCTGGGGAGTGAACATCAAAAAGCTCCTTTATATTGTGTATTCGTTACACACAGTGACTTCGTGTTACTGACAGGCATTCTAACTGATTCATTTGTTGATTCAGGAGTTACATGTTCTTATTTTGTCTAGATTTGCAAAGATCTAGATGAATACTTGGTTATGGATCACAGAATCAGAGGCTCAGTTTGATAATTCAGAATGGTCAAAGACATTTCTTGGAAAAGTTTTGATGATATAGATGCTTAAATCATCAAAAAGGGGGAGATGGTATCAAGAAATGATAAAGTTTTGAGAGATGATTTTTAGAAATGTCCAAGTCAGAAAAATTCAAAGTAAAGATTTGAAGATTCTGAAGATTTGAGGAAATTTTCTTTGAAGATTATCTGCTAAAGCAATTTGAGCTGATTTTGAAGATAATTTCTTTCCAAAGTCTGAAAGTATCTTGTGAAAGTTTTGGGGAGATTGTTAATCGTCTGAAGACAGTTTTGGAAAGAATACAATCAAAAGAAAAGAGGAGATTGTACTGACAGAGCTTAAAAGTGAAGACTGAATTGCTAAATCTTTCAACAGTGATCTTGAATCCAAAGGGGGAGATTGTTAGAACATAAATTTGTTGGATACAAGATCAAGAATTCTGAAAGGTCAAAGTTCAAGAAGTCAAAGCTGGAAAATTCAACTCTCTCTTAAAGTCAAAGTCTCTTGTAATAAAAGTCAAAGTTGTTGTATTTGTATTTGTTTTGTTTCCTTGTTGTTTTAGTTGTAGGTATAAATAGTTTTCTTTCCTTTGTAATTAGTAGTCAACAGAAGTGGAGCGTATTATTCAGTTGTATTTTAGAGAGAGAAATCTGTTGAGAGAGAAAGAGTGTTCTAGAGAGAGAAAGTTTGTAATCTTGAATTTGAAGCGAAATCAAACAGGTAATTTGATTGAAATCTTGTTTGTGTTTGATTAATTGCATTTAAGAACTAGAATCTGGGAATAATAACTAATTAACTGATTCACATATGAAGTAATTAACTGTAGGTTCATATGCGAATCAGTTGAACTAAATAACAGATTCACATATGAACCTTTGTGGTTTACATATTAACTAATTAACAGATTCTCATAAGAACTAATTAACTGATTCACATATGAACCTATAGTTTATATGTGAATCACACAGGTTCACATATGAACTCGTCCCGCATATTTTACGAAATTACCCCTCTATCTTCTACAGACCACACAAGGAATTATCCGGTGCTTCACAGTCAAAGTCGCAAATGTTGACCAGATGAAGGGTTTGGATCATTTCTCCATTTCTCACACACTTAGCATTTCTCATTTGAACCACTCCCTATATAGAGAGAGGGGGGCATTCAAATGCAACCCATTTACACGGTGCAACCCTTGCAACCCCTCTATCCACCACACATTTTATGTAATTTAAAAAAAAAGCTAAAACTAAAATGTGTGGTGGATAAAGGGTTTGAAAGGGTTGCATCATGTAAAAGGTTGCATAATACCCCCTATATATCTATTACTACCTTATAATACATTTAGCACAAAACTCTTAAAGACAAGTTTTAATGCACAATGTACTACTCTTTTATACATGAAACTTAAAAAACTATGAATTACAACGTGTGAGGCATATTGTACAAATTATCTATGCACTATTTTACTCTTACTACCACCATGAATCAGGGAGTTGTTTAGGAAATCATCATACACCCTTTCTTTAAAAAAGTTGTGCTTTCTTTCTTTGTGAATGGTCTTTCTTTCTTGTGCTTTTCTTTTCAAAATTCAAATTGAATCAATTTTAGGCGCTCAGGACAGTATCAACACAAATTCCCTCTTGTGAATTTCTCTCTACATCTTCTACTCTATTTTTTTTAATCAAAGTTCAAATGGAGTTTTATCTAGGGTTCCATTCGAGTTCGTGTTTTTGCTTTCTTCGCTACTGATGTTGAATTCCACTTTACCCGCAATCAAGATTCTAACTGGATTTTATGTTTTATGGCTTCATCCATTTCGTATTTGGTTTCTATGTATTATATTTCATCGAACAAATAGAATCCATGTTTTCTATTTGAAAATCTTCATATGATTCTGACTGATTTTGAGTTTCATAAAAAATGGTGAGAATCTTGTTTCTAAGGTTGTGGGTTGAAGTTTAATCACTAATCTTCATCAATATTTCTTAAACCTCAAGGAATCAAGGAACCTTGCTGGTTATGATGAGGTTTCTTCCCTCCTAGGATATTCAGGCTTCATCTTTGCTCAACTTACGCAAGTGAATGAGATTAGAAGATTAACCTTGCTGGTTATGATGAGGTTTCTTCCCACTATATATGTATATGTTGTGCATCTACGTATGCTCTGCTTGTTTCTAACATGCTTATATGTACTTTTTATAATGTGTGTGTTGTATATTGTGAGAGGAGGAAGATATTTGTTCCATTTATTGCGTGATGTCTTTAAAGGCATCAAGCAGATTGGTGTAATTGGATAATATTATCAGGTTTGTATTTTTATTGCTTTGATTACTTAGATTCATAGTTTTGATAATAGGCATGATTTGATTAGTGAATGGAAGATTTTTCTTGTGTGAGCATCATTTATTGGGTGGTATTACTTTCCATCGATGATGTTTGCTTCAATGAAACTACAATTGCCTACACTCAAATTTTAATGTTTATGCAAATACGAAAGTGTCATAGAAGCCAAAAGGTCATGTTCTAACCATCTCATTTTGATACCAGATGTCAAACATAGATCTCACTAATGTTGAGATATGTTCACTATCAATTAACTCACTCCTTTCTTTTCCAACCCAAAATCTTAAAGAACAACTTGAGGATATAGCAATGGAAGCACTTATTCAAGGTAATCATATAAAATTAGCATATATGGATAATCTTTTCTTTTACATTTGATTTAAAAACTTTAACCAAGTGAAGATGTTCTTGGTATTCAGGTGTATCTGAGTCTTCAATTGTGATAGGGTAGACTTAACGGGTCTACCGGTAATTTTCTTGTAAATATCTCTATATATGTGAATGACTAAATCATTTTCAACTGTCTTAATCCTATGCCCATTATTTTTACAGAGCAGCAACCACTGTTCAATATCGATCATTAATCTTCCAAAATGCTCATATAAGATATGCCTTAGTTGCTGTCGTGAGATACATAATAATGATCTTAGTAAAAGAAAAGTAGACTTTCGGTACTTTGATAGAGGTTTTGGTTTTATTCAAGGGAGAGACTTCGTACACGATTCATTAGTGAAAATAGTCCAACTAGCCACTGTGATTAATGTGTAATTGAAGATGATGGGAGTTTGTTTTGCACTATAAAAGAAATGGGTAGATGCAGTGACTGTTTATCGGATCTCAAGCGTATCTTATAAAAGGACTGGATTTCAACCTTGGAACTTAAAGAAGGTCCTCTAGACTAGTTCATACATGAAATGGAGCCCTTCTTGCGGAAGCAAGGGATGCCTGTGCGGTTAAATAAAGGTTTTCATCTCTCTCTTACTAAACACACATGAGGCAAGTGAAAGCCGAACTTCTGGGTTTTTTAATGCACGACCTGTGAATCCCAGATTGCTCAAGTAACAACGAATAATAGAACGATTAACTGTATTGAATGATTGAGAGAGTTACAAATATAGGATTGAAAAGCAAACTCTCTCTCTAAACCTGATAAGCACACAGTCTAATGCTTTCTCTCAACTTTTAACCCTAAACACCTCTAAACAAGACTTAAATACCTTGGACCTACATAAGCTAGGCCCAAGCCCATTAACAAATAAATTAAGCCCATTACATAATAAAAGGCTTTTACAACACGATTAATAATTAACAATTTAAACTATATAAATACTTTATATAACTTTCCACGCACTAGGACTTTCAGTCCTAACAATCTCCCCCTAAAGTTGTATAAAGGATTTATCTTCTTGAAATCTTCACTTCTTGATCTTCTTTCCCTCTTGAATCTCTGAAAAACTTTTGATGTTGTTTGTCTTCATGTCTTTCCCATCTCCCCTTGAATAAAGCTCATAGTCTTCATAATTTCAACTTTGTAACCAAATTCAATATACCATAGTCTTAACAGAATGAACAAACTAAGCAGCTTTTAACTGTAGAAACTCAACACATCGGATCAGCACACAAGAAAAATAATGTGCGAGTTACGTGACATTCCATAGTGCAACTTCAGTTTAAAAACAAAGAATCTGTCATTGAACCGCGAGTTGAATCGACTTTCAACTTAAGAACTTGTTTCAATCAGCTCGTGGGAGGAAATAACTTGTAGCCAACACCATATGATGAAGGATAGAAGAACCAATGCAATCTTGAAATCCATGGATTTTCAACCTCAGATTTAAGAAAAATAAGATATGTTGCTCCCCCTTCGCTTTTGCTAACTCCCCCTCAACATGATAATCTGTCTTTGAAACTTGTGTCGTGGTTATTGCATTCTCCCCCTCATGATGATTAGGAGAATCCTGAGCATCATGTATGTTCAAAGACTAACCGGATGATTAGCAAAAGATAAGATAAAACATTTGTAACCAAGATGGGGTAATCAACTAACACAGAAACACATTAGTAACTGTTATCACAACAATTAAGAATAATTGTGTGGCCTATTTTCAGAGTTGGTAAGGGGGTATCTCTGATAGGACTTCCAGTTATCACAGAAGTAAGATTTTAAGAATCTACTTCTCAAACTGTTCCGGCAATATCACAAAGATATGCAATTGAAATCACAAGGATTCGTGCGTGTGTGAAAGAAATATAAATATGTATCTGTTAGGATCAAATATTGATTTAACCTGGGACGCAGGTTCATAAATCAATAGACACAGTGAGATGAATATGAAGTTCGAAGACCGGAGCAGATGTCTTCCTTTTTCAATATCTAATACCTCCGAGTGAGGAATAGATAGATTTTGTGCTAAATCTCCATGCATATATGAAACAAGTATCTTTTGTGAGATACTTGAGTGGTTGGGTGGGGTGACACGAGTTATCGACATTGGGTCCATGTCTATTTCAATATTCATCTCCAAAGAACGGTAATGAATAGATTATGTGGTAACCCGGATAATTGACTCGGTTTGGTAAGGACCAATATTTCTTTTAAGTCCTGTCACACTCTCACCATATTCTTTTCACTCCGAACTCATCTATCATTCTAGACTCCTCATTGATATCTAAGAATTGAATGTGTTTCTTGGGTAGGTCCTTCCGCTTCTAGATTGACCATAGAAACTTTATGAGTCCTAACATTCCTTTAACTCACCAAGATAAAACATTTGAAGTAAAATATTTGATTAGAGATAATCAAAAGTCAAAAACTTTTAAGAACGAGTCCTGGACTGAAGTGATCAGAAGTCGAGATGAAAGTTTAAAGGAAAAACCTGGTACTCCCTTCATAAGATGGCATAACCCTTGATTGTAGTCATGTGACGTGAATAATCTGAATTAAAGCCCACATGACATTCCTGCACAACAGATTAGACAAATTATGGTTTTGGTATCCATGCTTTGATGGATCCTTGATGGTTAGTTGCCTTAGCTTTGAAGCTATGAAAATGGGGATTGGGGATACTATAAGTACCGTACCAGCTATTGACATACCTGGAATCCACAAAGTCACTATTTCCACAATAAGTACAACAGATATTTGATCGGTTTAGACTGATCAACTTAGTTGTGGAATAGACATGTGTCGGTCACTTTGAATCAACTACAGGAGATTTGTATGACGTGTTTCCACCACTGTCTTCTGTAGTTGATTTCTTTTTCCAAACCATTTTCACTTTTCGAAACACTTGATTATCTGTATTATCAACAAGAGAATTATAGAAAATATTTGAAGGGCGAATCCGATCTTTTGAAAATTCATTTGATTTGACACAACTCTTTGAAGAAATAGTTGTGAAAGTTGAACTTGAACTTGAACTTGAAGAATTAGGAGACTGAACAACAGTATCAGGACTGGCTTGTTCAGATAAATCGGCTTTAAAATTGAGTTCTTCAATTTTCTTGACTTTTACGGATAAACCATTTCTTTCTTCGAGAATTGAATCAAATTGTTTTTGTAAATCGGATTTTACCTTCTGTTCTTTCAAGATCTCTGTCGTTAATTCAGACAATTTTTCTGAAAGCTTACAAATTTCTGTTTCGAAAAACTTCCTCTCACTTTCAAAGTCTTTTTCGATATTGTTGCGTTTATCAGATATTTCTTTGAAAACCTCAACATTTTTCTTTTCAAGTACTTTCTTTGTTGTTTCAAAACCTTTTCGCTCTTTTGCAAAATTATCTCTCTCAATTATCAAAACCTTTTCAAAATCAGAAATCTGTTTTGAAAGTTTTGCATTTTGATGCTCAAAAACCTTTCTTTCATCGAAAACTTTCCTTGAGAGCTCGAGAATCTTTCTCTCAAAAATTTTCTTTTCAATTGAAAAGTCTACTTTTTCTTGTTCAAAAATAGAAAGCCTATTCTTGAGATCAAGAATTTCACTCTCAACAACTTTCAGTTTCTCTTCAAGTTCCAGAGTCTTCTCTTCTTGGGCTTCAAAATTCTCTGATTTTTCAAACTTTTTCGAGAGTTCTAAAATTTGCTTCTTCAAAACATCCTTTTCTTCAGCAAGTTTTTCTTTTTATCTTTTTAAGCTTTGTGCCCAACGCAGATTATCAGCATTTTCACCATTGACTTGCACAAACAGGTTGTAATTGTTTTCCAATCTGTCTTCAAGAACTACAATCTTGGATTTGAGATCAGAAATTTCTTGTTGATAAGCAGAATAAGACATTGTTACTTGAACAAAATGATCGTAAGACGATCGCGATTTGATTCAATAAAGTCAGACAGAGTAATACACAGAAACCGCAAAAAAAATGTTCCCCTCCTGCGACTTAGCACCGGGTGGAGCCGCGACACGGGCGGCGTGGGCGGCGCGGACCCGGATGTGTGCTGCGGAACGGGTGGCGTGGGGGTTGGGTTTGGTGAGACCCGGGTGTGATCGAGGCTGAAGCCCGGGTGTGATCGTGGTCGAAGCCCGGGTGTGATCGAGGCTGAAGCCCGAGTGTGATCGAGGCCGAAGATCGGATGGGAACAGGGCTTCGCGAGAAGAGGGCTTCGCAAGAAGAGGGCTTCGCGAGAAGAGGGCTTCGCAGGTGGGAGAGGGTTTCGCGAGGAGAGGGCTTCGCGGGAACCTGGCTTCACGGGGAACCTGGCTTCGAGACAACCTTGCTTTGGGACAACCTGGCTTCAGGACAACCATGCTCGGGACAACCAGGCTTCGCGGGAACCTGGTTTGGCGGCGCACCACTAAATGTCGACTCCAAACTCAAAAAAATAAAACTTTTAACCGAAAAATCAATAAACTTGAGCAATGATTATCGATTAAATTCAGAAAACTAACACCCTTTCAATCGATTATCGAGCAAAAACAATGATTTTCAATAAAAAAAAACTCAAGAACACAGACTAAAAATTTTAGATCTATAAAATCCAAAATTCTACTTCAATCTTACGAATTGGAAGATGAAACTTTACCAAACCTTTAATCTAACACAAATAAGTAGTTTGGAAACAACTAGACTCGACGATTTAGCAAAAATCAAGAAACCCAAAAATCAATCAAGAGAAGTCGATCGACACAGAGAAGAGAGAAATTTGTTTTACCTTTTTTGAATCAAATCTTCGTCTCTCTGCTCTGATACCAATTGTGAATCCCAGGTTGCTCAAGTAACAATGAATAATAGAACGATTAATTGTATTGAATGATTGAGAGAGTTACAAATATAGGATTGAAAAGCAAACTCTCTCTCTAAACCTGATAAGCACACAGTCTAATGTTTTCTCTCAACTTCTAACCCTAAACACCTCTAAACAAGACTTAAATACCTTGGACCTACATAAGCTAGGCCCAAGCCCATTACATAATAAAAGGCTTTTACAACACGATTAATAATTAACAATTTAAACTATATAAATAATTTATATAACTTTCCACGCACTAGGACTTTCAGTCCTAACACGACCTTTTGACGAATTTTGAGGCATTTTTGTGTTAGAAGAGGCATTCTTTAGTTAGTTAGAGGTATTTTTAAATATGTCAGAAGATCATATATTTAAAAAAATATGTCCAAAGGTCATGCAGAGTTTTTTATCAAAAGGTCATACACCTAAATAACCCATATATAAAAGAACGATGTGCAAGTTTTCATTTGGTCCTCTTGAGTCTTGATAATGTCAGTGACTAACACTTTTGTTTTTATCTTTCTATTGCTATTTTGCGTGTGAAAAAATAATCAGTTGGGTCCGTCTATACATCATGGTTTTTACTGTTCTATAAAACCTTGAAGCTTCGTGTGCTTTACCGAAAATGAAGTGGTGCACTTCATGGTTGTGGTATATGTAAGTACTTGGTAGTTTTCATTAGTTGTTCATAAAATGTAAAAACAATAAATTCATTTTCTTCATAATTGTTATTTTCCATGTCCAGCCCCCAAGAAATTTTGAGAAGTTTGATATTTAATTTATTGATGTATGGCTCCATTAAAGCAAAGTTTGTTATAAGAATTGTATATTTACACACATTCATACTAATATACTATTGTTGTTGGGACATAGTTACAGATAGTGTGTCATTGATAGTCATTTTTAATTAAATTTTGATAACTATGCAATGCTAAAACCGGAACTCAGTTTGAATCAAGTTGTTGAGTTGATGGGCATTATATATTCTTATATGGACTTTGGTTTCTTATTGCGGTGACTGGAACATCTATTATTCGACCAATATATTTTAGTTTGCACTCTTCATATGACATTTGATGTTGTCTTTGATTTTGCTATTGCAATTGTCTTGACAATGTTCTTCTCGGGCTGCCATTACTCATGATCAACTGATGCTGTTGTGATGAATTCTCAAATGTTGTTTAAAGATGGGGTTGGATTCAAGATAACTTTCTTGATATGTTTGATGGCAATATCATATACAAGATTGAAGAAATGTCGGTCCAATGATTTTTTTTATGTTTGACGTAATTGCCATATCATCCTTAATTTAATGAACCTACAATAAATGAATTTTATATAAATTTTCATATACATCTTTCGTTATAGAGTCTTTTATTTATGCCATTAACATCATCTTCAACTCAACCACAAAAAAAACATTAAAAGTAATAGGTATCTTAAACACTTAAAAAAAATACCAACTATGACTACACAGTACACACTAAAAAATACTAAAAATCTTTGATATTATAATATTAATAAAATAATATTAGTAATATATATATATATATATATATATAGAGAGAGAGAGAGAGGTGTGTTCAAATGCAACCCCTCTATCCACCACTCATTTTATTTTTACTTTTTTAATTAAAAAATGTGAAAATAAAATGAGTGGTGGATAGAGGGGTTGCATGGATTGCACCATGTAAAAATGGCATAATAACCTACCCATATTACTTAATGGGTTTTCATCACCAAACATTTTCTATGACAATCAATAAACTGTAAGGACAGACAATGTCAAACGTAGGTCTTTATATATTGGAATCAGTATTCTCGCATGACTAATTTTATAGGCGTTATCTTGAGGGATATCACGGGGCAATGCAAAGGTATTAGTGAAGCATGTGAAAAAATTCAATCATGTTGGAGTTTACACATCAATTATCGTTCCTAAAGAAGTTTTACGTGATGAATAAGGTGCAATCTACTAATTACAATTACACATATGGTACAATATGTTTCTATTTAATATAATTTAGTTTTTTTGGAGGACATGTTTACAGCTTGACGTTTCACGTGTCTTATCATATTATGAATCCACGGATGTGCATTTTCATATATTATTATAACGTCTATTTTGTTTAGTCATATATAATTGTAACGTCTGTTTTGTTTAGTCATGAATTTTAAGAGTTTTAACGAGTTATGAATATATGAATTTGGAAACTCGAAACTTGTGTGATTTTTTTCCAATATATCTTGTCAATAAACCATATTTTATTTTAATAACTGTTTTTTGCAATTAAATCACACAAACCTATACAAAATTGAGAGGGAATGAGAATAATGCGAACAAAAAACATGAGTGTTGGATGGGTTATTTCCTTCAAAAATGGGATTCACCCGCTGCATCGTGCGGGTACATAAGTAGTATAAATATAGGGGTGGGTTCAAATGAAAACTCATTTTTCATTGTACACGTGAGTATCAATCTTATCCATTGATCAAAATTAGAAAACTAATGAATGGTTAAAACATAATAAAATTAATTGAGGAGTGATTAGGGGCAAAACTGGAAATTTGAATCAACACCTACTTTATTTGACTTTTTTTTTTATTTTTTAATTAAAAAACTTTTACCTCCTTAAAGTTTAAAATAAATTATCTAAATATTACTAATATTTTATTCAAACATATTACATAAAAAACGAGAATTTGGTGTTCTTCGATATGACATTCATCTCGATATAGGTTTTTTTTTCCTTTTTCATTTTAACCGTTTTTTACGTGAAATGCTATATATGTGTTATATTCATTATGAATATGTATGCACGTCCCCGCGTGTCTACATCCAGTATGAATAACAAAGGTGAACGTTCATTCACTATTTATGATGAATAATACAGTATTCAAGATTAATAATACAACATTTAGGATGAATAATACACAAATTCATGATTCATGTATTATTCATCATGAATCGTGTATTATTCACCATGAATGTTGTATTATTCATCCTGAATTGTACATTGTTCATGATGTATAATATATGAATGACCCGTGAATGTGTGGACACATGACGCACTCTCTTTTGTTTCCTGATTCACAACCGAAATTTGGTGTAATTTATTATGAATATGTATGCGCATCTCATTCAGTATGAATAACAAATGTGAACGTTCATTCATTATTCATGATGAATAATACAATATTCAGGATGAATTATTAAGCATTCATGATGAATAATATATGAATTCATGAATCGTGTATTATTCACCCTGAATGATGTATTATTAATCCTGAATGATACATTATTCATGATGAATAATACAATAATACATTAATGACCAATGAAGGTGTAGAACGTGACGCACTCTCTTTTGTTCCCCGATTCACAACCGAAACTCGATAGGTTATCGATTCGCCTCGATGGATGTTGTGTTACGGTGATGAAGAACGTGATGCCTTACGACGTTGAAGAAAGTGATGTCGAGTTACGGACTTACGGTGTCGAGGTGTGTAGGTGTTGTACACACTTGAACGTACATAAATACTCATAATTAAAATAACACTCATATATAGCATTTCACATAAAAAACGGTTAAAATAACCAAAAAAACTATATCGAGATGGATGTTATATCGAAGAGCACGAAATTCTCGTTTTTTTTTTGACGTAATTTGTTTGATTAAAATATTAGTATTTTATTTTAATCTTTAAGTGGTTAAAAGTTTTTAATTAAAAAAGAAAATAAAAAGTCAAATATGGTAGGCATGAGTTTAAATTATCTTCCATTTTTACCCCTAATCATCTTCATTAATAATTTTAATTAAAACTCTATTTAATATGAGTTGTTGAATCAATAGAGATGGAGGGGTCTAGATTCGTCCTCACGTGCACAATGAAAATTTTGTTTTCATTTGAACTTTCATCTCTCTCTCTCTCTCTCTCTGTATATATATATATGTGGAAAAGATCAGAAGAGAATCTTTAAAAAGAAAGAATCGGAGACCATGAGAAAATGGATGCAAAATTAAATACAATCAAATGTTTGTTTTGTGGTGTTAATAAAGATAATAATTACTATAAATCTGTAAAACATCTTAAAGCTCTATGTTTGAACTATATAATATTAACTGATAAATAAACTATATTGGGTCTTCACGGGTTTAAGTGATTCTTAATAAAATATATTGAGCGTTGATGGGTTATGGTGACTCTTAATGAACTTGATTGGGTCTTGATGAGCTCCACTTGATTGGGCCTTCACGTCTTTAAGGGACCCTTATGAAATGTATTAGGTCTTGATAGGATTTAGCGACTCTAAATAAACTATTGGGTCTTGATAAGTTGTATCTGAGTCTGTGACTGTTAATGAACCTCGCTGGGCATTTATGGGTCTCGTGAATCTTAATGAAATGTATTCGGCTTTGATGAGTCGTATTAGACTCAATGAATTGGGCCAATAAAACTGAATAAATCCCAATATATCCATTAATACCCAATAAAACGTTTTAAAGCCCAATTGTAACACCCACTTTTCTTGGTCGTCACTTACATCAAAATATAACAAGGAACCATAATAGGATATGATTTCAAGGTCAAAACCTTACATTGCAACGGAATCAATTTAATTTAAATACATTTGATCCCTTCAATATTCAAAGGTACGAGGAGAACTTCAATATTTCGACTAATCTTTCTGAAACTTGGATCTTTTCATTAACTTTTGAACTATATGATATCTCTGATACTGAGATACATGCATAAATTTAAAATAAAAACGGTCAGCCAAAGGCCTCGTGAGTTCATGGGCTTTTCAACATGCATAACATTATCATAAAACATAGTGTGCAAAGTCATGAATATCATATTAAAAAAAAATTTGCATGCTATAAAACTATTTTCTTGTTGGAGATCTCCCTTTGTGTTGTATGCACCATGTGGACCTGTCTTTGTCTTTTATGGTGATAAATCACCCCAAGGTTAAGTGTAACAAGAACAAATAATGTACACTGTAACCTAATGGTGGTTTCCCGCCCTTTCCTTATCTCGGCGTCCCGAGTGCAAGGCATCCCAAGCATAACATCGTTCATTGTCCTGCACGTTCACATGTGTTCCAACAAAATATTTCATGCACATCGTATAAAAATGTTCATGCATAAACAACTCATAACATTTCACATTCCATAACCTTTTCATATATATCATATATATATATAACGCAAATAACATAAAATACATGAATATAAAACATTGTACTTTAGCATGTACCTCACTTTAGACAAATCATCATGAAACTCACCTGAATAGCCTTTGTTGCCTAAAGATCAGTCAACCACCAACATTATCCTACAATAGTTGATAACCCTTATTAAATAACCAAACCTCAAATTTAACCAGAGGTTATTTCATAACCATTGTTTATTAGTCCAAGCCTCAATTATCTAAAGTCACTAGTCATTCATCATTATTGGATAAAAATCCTTATATTTGGCACTTGATCATATTATCGTTCCAATGATTAATATCCCTTAATTATCATACTTATCATTTCCACTATCGAATAATTGTGGTTACAACAATAATAGTACTAATTTTAGTTTTACTTAACCATTTGAATAGAATTACTTCAGGGCCCATTATCATATTTACAGCCAATAAATTTGGTTCAGTAGGAAATCAAAACCATGTAGCCCAAGTACCCTTTTGCCCACGACACTTTAGACCGAAACTCAAAACCATCATCTTCTTGACGTAGACTCAATGACCGCTTTTCAAGGTCGGGTTTTTTTGTCATTTTTGGTCAGATTTTGTTGATTTTTCATGGGGCTTTTTCTGCGATGAGGATGACAACTTTATTCTGAACATTTTAACTCCAAAAGCAGTCCAAATGATTAAGATATGAGTTCTAATATAACACATTTACCTTTAGGGTTATCAAATTTTCCATTGAAGACCAATTATACCTCAGAAGCAAACCTCTAATCTTACTGTAAATATTATTTAATCCTATCATCATCTTCAGAACTTAAAACCAAACAAATCCATATAAAACTTCATAGAAAAGTTGAAAAATCATACCCTAAATGAAGCTTGAACACATTTCACGATTTGTCTAGTTCCTCCGTTAAAGTCTCTTTGATTTCCCAAGTTCTATCGAAATTGTTTGTCGGGTTTCCATCTAAATAGTATTTATTGAAGGAATTTACATTTAAACCCCAAAAGAAGAAAACATTTTTGTACAGGTATCTAATTAATTTACAAGACAAGTCGCGACAGATGGAGACTTATTTCACTAATTACAATTAAATTTCTGAAAATGCATAAAACACCCCCCTTGACTTTCATTTTATTTTTATTTTTGGGTATTTTCCAAAATATGGGGTGTTACACCAATAAAATCGATTAAAGCTCAATGAAACCCTTAAATACTCAATATAACCCAATAAATCCCAACAAAACTGAATAAAACCCAATAGATCCATTAAAGTTCATTAAAAACCATTAAAGCCTGATGGAACCAAATAAAGCCCAATAGATTCGTTAAAGCCCAATAAACCCTATTAAAGCCCAATAAAACCCAGTGCATTCGACTAAGATCCATTAAAACTCAATAGAACCCTTTATGATTCTTGGTGACTTTTTATATGTTTGTATGTAGGCATGTACTATATGTATGTGGTGTGTATTTGGGCTCGATAAACCACTAAGGCCCACTAAGAACCATTATAGCTCAATAAGACCCGTTATGATTTATTAAGACCCAATAACACCAATGGTGACTTATTACGTTTTGTATGTAGGTATGTACTAGATATATGCATGTGGTGTGTATTGAGCTTGATAAGACCACTAAGACCCACTATAGCCTACTAAGGGGTTGTTTGTTATTGACTTAATTGGCTTAATGAGCTATATAGCTTATTCGGTAAGCCATATTAATGTGTTTGTGTGTGGCTTATTTGAAAAGAAAAATGCTTATTCGCTAAGCTCATACTTTTTTCTTGTATCCATTAAGCTATGATATTTCCCATCCTACCCTTCTCTCAAAATTGTAATCCTCGTCAATAGCCCCCATCTTTCCTTCATCTACTTCTTCCCCTAACACCACCACCAACAACCCCCATCTCGCAGTAGACAACCTCTTCTCTCTTCCCCATCTCTCAAAACTGTAACCCCTGTCAAGCATTCCCTCGTATTCTTTTTCCTTTTTCAGTTCCAGCCATGGAAACCTCTTTAGGGTTGGGAATCAAACCGACTTTGTGGATGAATCACTGGAATAAGATAAAGGAGTAGTGATTGCTCTACTAAGAAACAGGTAGGGTAGGAAATAAATCAGGGAAGATGATTCCAAAACACTAAAGGAAAGCTTTTTTTAGCATCTTCTTCGTAAAGATGGAGGTTTGATTTTGATTTTAGTGATTTTAGCATCTTCTTCTCAAATTATGTGATTTTAGTGTATAATTTGGTGGGGTTGATGAAATTACAAATGTTTATAAATGATGGGGATTTGATTTTGATGTTCTAGATTTTTCTTTTGATGTTTTAATGGAAATGCGATTTTGATAGAAGTTGAACCGGTACCCAGGAACTTGTAAAAATTGGGTTTTAATCATTGATTTCTGTATATATGACAGAAAGTCTGTTGAAGAATATGAGGGTAAAATAGTCATTTATGATATTCAGACAATTTATTTAGCACAACAAACAAACAACAAGGTATCTTAATCTATACAGACAGATTAATCCATACAGTCACATTTATCCATACAGGACTTAATGGAAAACCAACCAAACAACCCCTAAGAACCACTAAAGTGTATTAAGAATCATTATAGCCCAACAAGAACCTTTATACCTTATTAAGGCCCAATAATACAAATGGTGACTTAATACGTGTTTGTATGCATGTATGTACTGCATATATGCATGTGGTGTGTATTGGGTTCGATAAAACCACTAAAACTCACTATAACCTAATAAGAACCACTAAGGGGGTGTTTACTTGGGGCTTAATGAGCTTAATGAAAAAACCGGCTTATTCGCACAGACGTTTGGAGTGTTTACTTGGGGCTTAATGACAAAACCGACTTATTCGCGCAAACATTTCCGGCTTATTCACTAAGTAGGGGAAAGATGTGTTGTCCCCATTAAGACACATTTTTTACATTTCTACCCTTTAAAAATAAAGACATGTCTACCCTCCTACTCAATAATCACGCAATAAAAACCTAGCTGTTAGATTTCACCTTGTTCGATTTCGATTTCACTTTCACCGCTCGTTCGGTTTTACCGCTTCGAGTTCATTGCTGGTTCGATTACACTATTTCAATTCACTGCTGGTTCGATTTCAACCCTAGACAATAATTTCCTTTGGTCGATTTCTCCAAAGGTAATTATTTTACTGATTGTTCGATGCTTGTTTCTTCTCCATACTCGATTGTTGTTCCATACTTGTTTCTTCAGTCGATTGTTGTTCCATACTTATTTCTTAAGTCGATTGTTGTTCCATACTTGTTTTCTTCAGTCGATTGTTGTTCCTTACTTGTTTTTTCAGTCGATTTTTGTTCCATACTTGTTTCTTCTCCATAGTTGATCGACATTTTTGCAATGTAGATTTTTGTAACCATGATTTCTATAATGTCGATTTCATACTTGTTTCATACTTGCTACTTTTTGTTTAAACTTGGCTACATTGTATTTGAACTTGGAAGTTTAAGTACTTAATGAATTTTTGTTTGATTTTTGGATTATATCAATGAATTTATGAATATGACCTAAAAAATAAACAACAATTTATAAAACAGCTTAAAATTCATATTCAGGGGTAAATTGGTCATTTCTGTTATTCAGACTGTTAATTCAGATAAAAAAGTAAACAACAGTATCAATTTATCCAGACAGACAAATTTATCCATACAGACACATTTATCCATACAGGACTTAATGGAAAATTTGGTAAACAACCCCTAAAGCTTATTAAGAACCATTATAGCCCAATAAGACCCTTTATGACATATTAAGATCCAATAACACCAATTGTAACTTATTATGTGTTTGTATGCAAGTATATACTGCATATACGTATGTGGTGTGTATTGGGCTCAATAGACAACTAAAACCCACTATAGCGTATTAAGAACCACTAAAACTTATTAAGAACAATTATAGCAAAACAATACCTTTTATACCTTATTAAGATGTAAAGACCAGATTTCCAAATTTAACCACAATAACATGAAACCATCCATAATGATTCAAAAAGAGTCGACTAAAAATAACCTTTCCAGAATCACCGCAAATACAACGATGGAAAGAACATTTATAACCGCACAAATAAATTATAATTTTAGCTAGCAATCCCTTTATCTCCACCTCGAACTTTCCCTGGAATACATATTTTTAAAACAAATTGAGGGTTAGGCCAATTGGCTTATTGAGATAATCCCTAACAATTTGTGAATGATATTATAAAAATCGTTCATATAAAACATTTATCAGTACATATTTAGTTCACTCTGTGCCTTTAAGAACTATATATCTCTCCCTGCCTCTTTCAACACAATAAATCACTCTGTGCCTCTTTCAGCACAATATATCTTCGTGTGCCTCTTTCAGCACAATATATCTCTCAGTGCCTCTTTCAGCACTATATATCTCTTTGTGCCTCTTTCGGCACAATATATATAGATACATATATATATACATACATATATATACATACATATATATACATCCATATATATATATATATATGTAGGATTAGGTTCATTTGAGAAATGCTAAAAATATGATAAATAAAGAAATGATCCTAGCCCTTGATCTTGATCTGGTCAACATTTGTGGCTTTGACCGTGAAGCATCGGATAATTTCTTGTGTGTCTATAGATGATAGAGGGGTAGTTTCGTAAAATACGCGGGACGAGTTCATATATGAACTTGTATGATTCCAATATGAATTATATGTTCATATATGAAACAGTGTGATTCACATATGAACTCTTTTAACTGATTCATATATGAACATTTGTGATTCATATATGAACTATACATTCATATATGAATCAGTTAATTAGTTCATATGTGAATTACAAAGCTTCATATATGAATCTATTAATTAGTTTAACTGATTCACATATGAACCTACAGTTAATTAGTTCATATGTGAATCAGTTAATTGGTTCCATCACAAAGGTTCATATATGAATCAGTTAAAAGAGTTAATATGTGAATTACACTGGTTCACATATGAACATATAGTTCATATGTGAATCATACAGGTTCATATATGAACTCGTCTCGTGTATTTGTAAAAATTACGAAACTGTCCTTCTATTTTTGGAATAATCGCAACTTTTGACCAGTTAAAGCCATAATTTTTGACCGGTCAAAGATGCAATATTTGACCGGTCAAAACCGATCTTGACTGAATGAAAGGCTAGGATTACTTCTATATTTCTCATATATTTAGCATTTCTCAAATAAACCTCTCCCTACACACACACACACACATATATATATATATATATATATATATATTTATATCATAAACTATTTCATAAAATTGTAACTTTTTACTCATAACCATAAACTTCAACTTTTGAAAACATATGTATTTCGATTCGAAAATGGTTAGAAGAAAACTCACTTTGAACGGTGATATGATCTACTTTCACACACAGTATCGACAAGTACAAGACTTCACAACCGAATAACAGATATTGGTAAATGATCAAAATTGATGAAAATCTTCTAAACCGTAGCTTGCTTCTTTCTCTTGAAAGTTTTCTCTCCAAGAACACACACTCACTTGTCTTTGAAACCGCCTTTGGAAAATAATGCTATGGATGAAAATAAGCCATCTATTTATACGAATCCAATTTTGCAATCTAAATCTTCATCTTACCTCTAATAACCACTTAGACCCTTGACTTAAATAAAAATAATAAAACTCACCCCTAAACTTATAAAATGTAATTATAAAACTCCCCTTAAAATTATAAAATGAGTTTGACACCTCCTACTTAGAATAAGAGAATCTTGACACCTCATGTTTCTAACTTAGCTTGTTGTGCTTCTAGATTTGCCTTATCGTGCTTCTAACTTTTTTTTGACGTGCTTCTAGCTTTGATTTTTCGTGCTTCTAGCTTTGTTTTGTCGTGCTTCTAGCATTGCTTTGTCGTCACTCAACTTATAAAACATAAACTTGTAACATAACTTACACGTGTGATCACAATATCTCCCCCTTAAAGTATTTCATCCTGGAATTCACTCAAGCAACAAACGAGGGTAACTGATTATCAGAAATAAATTTCAAACTCTTACTAC
The DNA here is from genome assembly GCA_954870635.1 of Arctium minus. Lineage (NCBI taxonomy): Eukaryota > Viridiplantae > Streptophyta > Magnoliopsida > Asterales > Asteraceae > Arctium > Arctium minus. The sequence continues at coordinate 154,652,403 of OX941081.1, forward strand.
ACAAGATTGCCTTTAGGGAACCCCAAAGAATATTTCACACAACCAACCGCTTTACTCTTGAATATTAATCTTTTGTTCCTACTTGGAACTATCTTTCAAACCACAAATTGTCACACTTTTACTGCGCAACTCTGATTGAACTCACGAAACACACAATATTCTTACAATCATACCCCGACTAAAGTAGGAATCTCATAATCTGCTATCTTAGACATTCAATAGATGATGTCTTCTTGACATCAATCAATGTATCAATATCAAATTAAAATAAAGTCTTATCGCAACTTAATTTTCTTGAGCTTAGATAAAACACAAATATTAAATACTTCAATCGTCCCAAGGGCTTCACAACCATAACTCATATCGATACCCATCCTATAATATCTATACAAATCCATTACATAACATAATGGCAAATCCATTATCATATTGATGACTTATACATATAACTTAGTATAACAATGCCAAGCACAAAGCCTTAAACATCTAATTCACTTTACCCACTCCATAAAGAAAGCACATCAATTAATAACAATACTAATAGTATAAATTCAATTCACGGCTTAAATTCTTAAATCTAAGGGAAGTACTAGGTAAATATCTAAATCCCTTGAATAACTTTTGTACACCAATATAAGCTCACAAACATCAAATTCTTATAACAATATTGATAAAATCAACAAATACTGCCCTTCAACTTGAGTCTAGGCTATCAGCAACCTAGTTCACTTAAACTAAGGCTCTGATACCATCTGAGCGACCCGGTTTCAAAATTTAACCACAATAACATGAAACTATCCAAAAATGATTAAAAAATAGTTGACTAAAAAGAATCTTTCCATAATCACCTCAAATACAACGACAGAAAGAATATTTATAATTGCACTAATAAATTATAATTGTAGCTAGCAATCTCTTTATCTCCACCTCGAATGTGCCCTGGAATACATATTTTGAAAACAAATGAGGGTTAGACCAATTGTCCTAGTGAGATAATCCCCGACATTTTGTGCATGATATTTTAAAAATCATTGATATAAAACATTTATCAATACATCTTTATTTCACTTTGTGCCTTTAAGTACTATATATCTCTCTCTGCCTCTTTCAACACAATAAATAACTCTTTGCCTCTTTTAGCACAATATATCTCCCCGTGCCTCTTTCAGCATAATATATCTCTCCATGCCTCTTTCAGCACTATATATCTCTCCATGCCTCTTTCAACATTATATATCTCTATGTGCCTCTTTCAGCACTATATATCTCTCCATGCCTCTTCCAGTACAATAAATATATATATATATATATATATATATATATATCATAAACCATTTCACAAAATTGTAATTTTTTACTCATAAGCATAAACTTCAACATTGGAAAACATATGTATTCCAGTTCGAAAATGGTTAAAAGAAAAATCACCTTAAATGGTGATACGATCTACTTTCACACACAGTCTCTACAAGTACAAGACTTCACAATCGAACAACAAGATCCTGGTAAATGATCAAAATTGATGAAAATCTTCTAAATCGTAGCTTGCTTCTTTCTCCTGGAACTTTTCTCTCCAAGCACACACACTCACTTGTCTTTAAACCGCCTTTGGAAAATAATGTTATGGATGAGAATAAGTCATCTATTTATATGAATCAAATTTTGCAATCAAAATCTACATCTTACCTCTAATAACCACTTAGACCCTTAACTTAAATAACAATAATAAAACTCACCCCTAAACTTATAAAAATATAATTATAAAACTCCCCTTAAACTTATAAAACGAGTTTGACACCTTCTACTTAGAATAAGATAATCTTGACACCTCGTGCTTCTAACTTGCCTTGTCGTGCTTCTAGCTGTTCCTTGTCATGCTTCTAGCTTTGTTTTGTCGTGCTTCTAGCCTTGCTTTGTTGTCACTCAACTTATAAAACATAAAATTGTAACGTAACTTACAAGGGTGATCACATAAGGCCCAATAATACCAATGGTGACTTACTATGTGTTTGTAGGCATGTATGTACTGCATATGTGCATGTAGTGTGTATTGGGCTCGATAAAATCACTAAAACCCACTATAACCCAATAAGAACCATTAAAGCTTATTAAGAGCTATTATAGCCCAATAAAACTATTTATGATTTATTAAGACCCAATATCACCAATTGACTTATTATGTTTTTGTATGCAAGTATATACTCATATATGCATATAGTGTGTATTGGGCTCGATAATCCCCACTACAACCTATTAAGAACCACTAAAGCTTATTAAGAACTATTATAGCCCAATAAGACATTTTATAACTTATTAATGTCCAATAACACAAATGGTGACTTATCTCGTGTTTTGCATGCAGGTATGTACTACATTTATGTATGTGGCGTGTTTGGGTTCGATAAAACCACTAACACCCACTATAACCGAATAAGAACCACTAAATTCTAACAAGACATTTTATTAGTTATCAAAGCCAACTAACACCTATAGAAACATATGGGTTTTTTTTTGTTTTTTTTAACCATAAGGGTTGTGGCGTACTGGTTAAGGCTCTGAGGGATGTGGTGGAATATCCCATCTACTCAGGGTTCGAATCCAGACGTACACAACAATTGTGGCCACTGAGGATTAATCAGGGTTGATGTCTTACAGTCATAATTTGCCAAATGATTAGTCTAGGCATAGCCTATGACACCTTTTCCAAAAAAAAACATACGTTTTTGTATATATATATATGTATGTAAGTGGTGTGTATGTAAGTATATTACACATATATAAATACGGAATATGTAAACAAAATGACAATAAGTTTTTACGGATAGAAAATACAAAAAAAATGCAATTTTAAGTATAAAATTCACCACAAAAAAAGAAAAAAAATGATAATAAGTATTTATGGATAGAAAAAAACAAAAGAAAAACCAAAAATACAATTTCAAGTAAAAAAAAAAATCTACCACAAAAAAAAAATCAACTTTGCGGCGGATTGGTGATAGATCTTTCAATCTGCCACTACTCCATGAATCCTCTACCACAAAAAAAAAATCAACTTTGCGGCGGATTGGTGACAGATCTTTCAATCTGCCACTACTCCATGAATCCACCACTAATCTGCCGCAAAATCGATTAATTTCTTTTAAAAATATTAATTTTTTAAGTTAGTGACAGATTTTCGACGGATCCTTCAATCCGTCACTGATCCACATGTAAATATAAAAAAATGATATTCTTAATTTTTTTAAATCTATACTATATTATAAAGATGACATAAAAAAATCTTAAAAACAAGTATTAAAGTTTAATGTACCGCTATTTAATGATAATTACTTAAAAAACAACCATAAAAGCTGTATGTACTACATTTAATGCTATTCATTAATTTTCAATCATTATCTCTAACCATTTTAACTCCCCTAAAATCATTTCCCACTTTAACTCCCCTAAAATAACTCTCAGCATATTTTAGATATAAAAAATCTAAAATACAATTAAAAAATCTTACAGAATATTTTATAAAAAAAATTATATTATTAAACCAAAATAAATTACATTATATTATTAAGTCTAAATTAAACAAATTTATATAAAAAAATCATTATCACTCTCTCACAACCATCCAAAATCGTAATGTAAATCGACAAAAAACAGAAAATAAAATGAAACATTAAAATCGTGATGTATCTAGCTGCATTGCGCGAGTACACTTCTAGCTTAATGATAAAAAAAAAAAAAACTTGTGGGGGATTTGTGGCTGAAAAATATGTAGGAAATTAAAAAAAGAATTTAAAATTTTCAATCTTTTAAATTAGTGGTGGATGTCCCGTGAATCCTCCAATCCATCAATAATCCGCCAATAAATAAATAAATAGAAAACGATATTCAAGATTGTTTTTGAAAATTTTTAATGATAGAAAAAATTAGTGGGCAATTTATAGCCGAAAAATCCGTTGGAAATTAAAAAATTTAAAATTTTAACTTTTTAAATTAGTGGCGGATTTCCGACGGATCCTCTAATCCGCCACCAAAAAACGCTTTTGTTGATTTTTAAAAAAAATTAATGATAATTTAAAAAAAGATGTTTTTCTTAATTAATTAAAGTTAGTGGCGGATTTTAATTAATTTAATAATTAACTAAAAGCTGTCACATATCTTCCACTAATTTTATTTAATTAATATTAATTATTTTTTAAAAAAATAGACCATTTTGTAGCGAATTTATGGTGGATTTTTTTAAAATAGTAAATAATTAATTAATCTGCCACAAAATTACTTTTCATTTTAAAATAAAAAACTAGTGCCGGATTTGTGACGAAAGTCAAGGAAAGTTGACATTTTCCCAATCCACTGGAAATCCGTCGGTAATTTTCCGACATAAAATCCGCTTAAAAAATCCCTTGGCAAAAGTATGTTTATTAGTAGTGAGAGCACGATGTTATATATTGAAAAAGATATGTAGATAATATTAATTTAGAAACTTATGATTGATTATACATTCTGATATACTCGAATAAATTGTTTAGTATGAAATATTAACACTTTGTCGTATAGAATTTTGTATTTGATGATAAAAACCCTTAGGTGGTGTTTGGTTCTGCAGATTCTGTAGAATTGGAATGTTAAATTCCATTGACCACATTACATTCATTTGTTTGGTTCATTCTTTTTCACAGAAGAAATCTCTAAATTCCATCAAATTCCACAAATAAGAGAATTTAATATTTTTAGCAACTACAAGGTATATTGATGGAATGAATTTTTTTTCTTCATAATACCACATATGCCCTTAATCCAATGTAATCTAATCACATAAAACCTATCTGATTAAACCACACATCCATCGGTTCCTTCTTAAGCGACCACCGACCACGATCGGTCTGAACCACCGTCGACCACCGCCGATCTGAACCACCGTCGACCACCGCTGATCTAAACCACCGCCGACCACCCCCGATCTGAACCACCGCCGACACCGCCGACCACCGTCGATCTGAACCACCGCCGCCCACCGTGGATCTGAACCACCGACGACCACCCTCGATCTGAACCATCGACAACCACCGTCGGTCTGAACAAACGCCGACCACCACCGATCTGAACCACTGTCGACCACATCCGATCTGAACCACCGTTCTGAACCATCACCGACCACCACCAATCTGAACCACCGTTACAAATAAAGTATTTTAAATGACTATTTTATTAAAGCATTTTTTGTTTAAAAAATTAAAATTATCAAAAATGATATTTTGGTCATTTATCAAAACTTCATTCCAATTCCAAAACTACATTCTGTGAACCAAACAGACAAATTCCAATTAATTTAACAGATTTCATTCCAATTTTGTCAACCAAACAAGTGGTCAAATCTGACTACATTACATTCCAATTCATTCAAAATTAAATTCTTTTGATGATTTTATTACATCCAAAAACATTACGCAAACCAAACATTTGAAAAAAAGATTCATATTAATAGATCCATACTTATGTGACACGGATTTGGTCCCTTTCATGAATCGCTTCCCATAATTTTTTTTCTTGTTTTTATGGAGTTTTATGTATTATATTATACTAAATTTAAAATTATTAGTAAATAAAATTTATAATAATTTTAAAATACATATTATTGATAACTTTACAAACTTGTCGTTAGCCCAAGTTTATTTTTTTTAATAATTCACTCGCCAAAAAACTTCAACTATTTTTTAAGTTGAACATTTTTTTTAAATTTAATTATATCATTTATTCTAACTAGAAGTGTACTCGCGCAATGCAGTTAGATACATCACGATTTTAATGTTTCATTTTATTTTCTGTTTTTTGTCGATTTACATTACGATTTTGGATAGCTGTGAGAGAGTAATAATGATTTTTTTATATAAATTTGTTTAATTTAGACTTAATAATATAATGTAATTTATTTTGGTTTAATAATATAATTTTTTTATAAAATATTCTGTAAGATTTTTTAATTATATTTTAGATTTTTTATATCTAAAATATGCTGAGAGTTATTTTAGTGGAGTTAAAGTGGGAAATGATTTTAGGGGAGTGAAAATGGTTAGAGATAATGATTGAAAATTAATGAATGACATTAAATATAGTACATACAACTTTTATGGTTGTTTTTTAAGTAATTAGCATTAAATAGCGGTACATTAAGTTTTAAGACTTGTTTTTAAGAGTTTTTTTATGCCATCTTTATAATATAGTATAGATTACATTATATTTTAATTATTGTTATAATTTAAATTGTATATTTTAAACAACGGTAATTTTAATTCGTGGGAACCATTTAAGATTAGTTATGAGTGAGAAAAAACCATCGATAGTTTTTTTTTTAAACAACAACAAAATACTTATATGGGAATTTAATTAAAATAACCGTATTTGAACATCGTATTACCGAAATGCCCCAAATCTCGTCGAGTTTGCCAAAATACCCCATATGTCCGGGATCCGTGGCCGGGATGAGGCTCGATCCCGGGGTTAAAGTGGTTCGGCCGGGAAAGGGTTCAATCCCGGGGTTATGTCCAGGATGAGGCCGGGATTCCCGGGGTTAGGGGCCGGGTTTCCCGGGGTTAGGGGCCGGGTTTCCCGGGGTTAATGGCCGGGTTTCCCGGGGTTGTCATGGCCGGGATTTTTAGGGTTTGAGAAAAAAATTAGGGTTTCAGGTGGGAAATATCATTTTATGTGTTTTCATTGTTTTTCACGTGTTTGTTGCCTGATTTCAATTGTTTTTCCACGTTTTTTTCCATTATTCGTAAAATAAATATATACTTGTCATCGAATGTACGATTCAATTTCATCGTTGGCTATAAATTTTTCCTATAAGAGTCAGTATAATTCAAGGTAAATACGTTCATCATCACATCCATTCCATTTTTCTTTCTTCCTTCATAGTTCATACTATTGAAAAAATGAGTTCACCTGTTGTAAAAGCTAAGCTCTATTTATGTTTCAATGGTCAGTGGGTTCAAAACAACAATGAGTGGGATTATATTGGGTACACAAAGCGTGGTGTACAGATTCCAGTAATCTATACATATAAGAGGTTTCTTCGTTACGCCATGGAAAAATGTGGAATCGAAGATTCTGATACTTGCAAGTTGGTGTTCAAACGTGCAGATCGCTCACTAGTGGAGCTAAACAACGACGAAGTGATACTTGGTTTTATGCAAATTGCAGTCGATTCTGAAAGACCTCTAAAAGTCTTTGTGTATGACGCAACATTGATGTGCGACGAAGGTGATGACGAAGATGATGTCGAAGGTGATGACGAAATCCACGTCGGTGGTAGTCAAAATGAGCCTGATCATCAATTCCAGGCATCATACGACACCACACTTTATGCTGATCATTCATATCATCCTAACGACTCTTATCCCGATGTTGTTCCGGAGACGCAACTAGAAGAAGAACAACAAGTAGAAGAAGTTGAAGAAGAAGAAGACGAAGAAAGACGGTTTTCTGGAGTTGCTCATGACGAAACCCATGTTTTCACAACGGGTATATCTGATCTAGACAGATCAGATACCGATACTGATGAGGACGAAGAAGAAGAGACATATACCCCTAGCAATAAATCACTTGGTGAGTTAAACGATTATTTTGATATGCCTCCTTCCCTTCCAAACCGGGAGACCAATATACCACCCTACCAACCCGTACCTTACAATCGCGGTACAAGTATACATGAAGGACAGCTATTTGATACGAAGGAGTAAATGTCCATACAGCTCGGAATTAAGTTCTTGGAAGAGGGTTTCGTGTTTAGAACGGAGAAATCCGACAAAAGCAGATATGTGGCTGTCTGTGAGCAAACAAATTGTAAGTGGCGTATGTCGGCGAAGTTCGTGGGCCCTAAAGGATGGATGTTTGTCGTTAGGAAGTTGAACGATGTACACACTTGTTCGAGGACGCAACTGAATTCCAGACACCGGCAGGCCAACAAAAGGACTTTGGGCCACATATTGAAAGGTAAGTTTATTGACGCTAGCAGGTCATTTCGGCCGAATGACATCGTCGACGATATCAACCAGCAGTACGGACTCAACATTGGTTACCACCAAGGATGGCGCGCGCGATGCAAGGCCCTACTAATGGTGAGAGGCACACCTGAGGAGTCGTACGAACGACTCCCTATGTACTTATATAATTTGGAACTGAAGAATCCGGGTACATGCACCAGAATAAGGACAGATTCGCACGGACGTTTTGAGTTGTGTTTCGCTGCTCTTGGATGTGCGGTATGTATATCAACACGACATATATTTAGATATTATAAATTATAATATTTACAAATTTGCTCCACCTACGTTATTTGCAGATCCACACGTTTTTGGCAAACCTGCGTCCTGTCATCGTAATAGACGTGACCCATTTAAAGGGACCTTACCTAGGTATGATGTTCTTGGCGGTTGCCATGGACGGAAATAACAACATCGTGCCCTTGGCTTTCGGAGTAGGCAAGTCCGAGACGGGGGAGGAGTGGGGTTGGTTTCTGTCCAGGTTGAAAGAATGTATCGGAGTCCCGGAAGGGTTGGTGTTTATGTCGGACAGGTCTCCTTCAATAAGTGCCGCAATTTCTGCGGTGTACCCATCGACCCCTCATGCCCTATGTTGTCGACATTTGGAGATGAACGTGAGAAGTGCGGACAGGCGTATTACTACAAACCGCTCGACCTACTGGAAGGCATGCAAAGCATATACGGTTACGGAGTTTGATCGGTACATGGATGCACTACGATATGAAGTAGATCGTGGAGCACAAGTTATGGACGCTGCTGGTAAGGAGAGGTGGTCAAGGGACCATTTTCCTGCACATCGGTATAATATAATGACCTCTAATAGTGCCGAGTCGGTGAATGCACTGTCCCGTTTTGCTCGTAGGTTACCGATTGTCGGGCTTATGGAGTACTTCCGAAATTTTCAACAAGAGTGGTACCTACTTCGACGACAAAAGGGAGGTTGATAAACTATGAAATCTTGAACTTATATGTTATTTGGTTTTCTTTTGTTATTTATAAATCGTAGCATAATTAACACACACATGTTTGTAGGTGAAATGTGTAATCATCTTACACCAATGGCGGAGGCAAAGATTCTCAAAAGGGCAGGAAAATCTGCGCAATGGAGGGTTAGAGGGATTGGATATGATAGGTTCGATGTTCGGGATACCAGTGGACACGCCATTGTCGATATGCTTAACCGTGTTTGTGAATGTAAGCAATGGCAATATTCTGGGTTACCATGCGGTCATGCCATCGCAGCTGCAAGGTCGGTGAGTCGTAGAGATTGCAGCGATCTAGCTCTAGGTTACTTCACGTCCTATACTTACCAGTCAACATATCAGGAAGTAATCAATCCGGTTGGACCCCCTCAGTCATGGGTTTTGCCGCACGTGCCCCTTCCTCCATGCTATCCACCGTTAATAACCAAGAGACGTGCGGGGAGGCCAAGCAAGAACGATCGGCGTCCATCTCGAGGTGAGGATCCGATACAGAGAACGTGTACTAGGTGTGGAGCAGTAGGACACACTCGTGGTGAATGTCCAACTCCTGCCCCTTCAACCGTTCCCAGGAGCAGAGCTACAAGTAGCCAAAGATTTCGCTCTCAGGGGCCATCGAGCCTAGAACCACATGGAACCCTAAGGCATGATAGCATTGACCTTAACATAGACTTCCCTTGATTGTAACGACCTCATCTTGTAGCTTATTTCTCTCTTTATTTTTGTGCAAGTAGTTAACAAGTAATTTATTTTAGTGTGAAGTGATATGATATTTATGTTCATTGTTGATTTTATCCACCTTTTCGTGGTTGTGGAATTATATTGTGTAAAAACAAGTTAAACATTAAAGCATCCTTTTATTAAAGCATCGATAAAGTAAACATTAATAAAAAAAACATTAATAAAGAAACGAAAACATTAGGCCATCGTTACGGGTAGATTAACCACCCTTTGAGAAACCTACTACGGGTAGATTTCTCGGATGCTCTTGACCCAGCCAGCCTTTGCCTTCATCTGCTCCTCCATGCCGGTGTAGTTTTCTTTGATTTCTACCAATTCATCTTCTAATTTTTTAATCTCCTTTTGCTTCACCCTGACATCGCGCTTCATCATCTCCAACAACTCCTTCTGCTCCGAAATAATGGCCTCCTTCTCTTTCTGCAATTCCATGTTGCGCAGCCAGTTCCTGCCGATATGTCGTATCTCCGCATTTGCCTCATCACATGAGTCTTTCAACTTTGTAGGCAGTACTTGAGACATTGGTAGACTCAGTCCCTGGTTAGATTGATACCTAGGTGGGGATTGTCCCCCATGAGCATTGTAGTATGCCTCTCGTGCAAAATCATACTGCTCCCACTCCTGAGGCGTAATTGGTTCATCATAAGCACTCATCCCAAATTGCGCCCATTCCTCCGTTGTGTCTGGTACTCCCCAGTCAACCCTCGTAGCTCCATCATTTAATTGTTCGATGTAGGCGGAGCGTGAAGTGCCTGCCCCATTCACTGACCTTCTCCCCCTTCCACGTGAACCTCCATCCATTAAGTTATGAAATTGTAGATAATGTTTGTAAATGACAAAGAGAGTACAAACGATAGATAGCAAGTTGTGAATTACTACTTCACCGGAGCATCTACTTATAGTCCGTGTGAATATAGGTTTGTGCACAATGGTCAAACGATGCCTCTGCAAAGCCTGAATTGATTCTTCTGCAAAGCCTGAATTGATTCCTCTGCAAAGCCTGAATTGATTCTTCTGCAAAGCCTGAATTGATGCCTCTACAAATCCTGAATTGATTCTTCTGCAAAGCCTGAATTGATGCCTCTGCAAAGCCTGAATTGATTCTTCTGCAAAGCCTGAATTGTTTTTTTAACAATTGCTCCATGTGGCTATAAATACCCGTGTTATAGCAGACTGTGAAATTCACAAAAACCACACACCATTTTCATATCATAAGTCTCCCCTTTCACCAAACACATGGCTGGAAATGCATCATCTTCAAACCCACCATCTTCACAAATAATGCCCTCGAGACTGAAAAAAGTGATAGAGAAAAGTGAAGCGGAGATTGAGCAACTTACTCAAGAGTGGAGGGAAATGATGGCGAAGAAGGACGAACACTTGAGAAGGATCGACGTGGACAAGAAGGAGGTAAAAAGGTTGAAAAGGGAGATCAAGGAGAAAGAAGACCGTATTCGCTACGACAATGAACAAGTCAACAAGATTATGCAAGACTTCGCAACACTGCAAGCGCAGGTAACAGAGAAACAAACTTGGATTGATAAATGTAAAACACTATATCCTTAGATGGTGTTTGTGTTTTTAGTTTCGTGTTTGTAGTTTCCTCTGTTGGTAGTTTGTACCAGGAGTTTATGTGTTGTCGTTTTGTACTTGTACTTTCAATGCTTTTGTTTCATTAATAAAATCGCCTAACGTATTTTGTGGGATTATGCGTTTATATTTTCTAAGTTTGTTTAGTTCACCAAACACGAAAAATCCAAGAAAAACAATATTAATATATATAAAAATGTTATTACATACATAAAAAAACACCAAAAACAATCTACTCGTCTAAGTAGGAAGGGACAACGCATATAAGGTCTCCGCCATGTAACGCCGCCATTCATTGGCCACAGATTCAGTTGCATCTGGTGCAACTGCTGGGTGCATTCCTTCAACAAACTTGGATAAATTACGACACACCCAGACACCGCAATCCCCAAACACCCCTGACTGTTGTGGTGCATCATTTTCATACTGATGCTTTAATTTCTTGCTGGCATTTATACGACCTGTCGTGTCGTATATCTTCTTTAACAACTTTGGCAATTGTTTTTTGAAGATCTTAAGGCGGTCTTCCAAAGGCATGGTGTACCTGGAAGCTCGTAAGCTGTCATATATGACCATCGTCATTTCCTTAAGGCACAGAACTCCAAGCACCCAATGTTTGTCGCTAATGCAGATTGGGATGAATACCTGAGATTTTACAGTAACACACAAATAGTTAGTAACCAAAAAGTTAAACAAAAATTATGTAAATCGATTTCCATACCTTCTCGATGTCCCTCCAATGTGGATGGTTTGGCGTCATTCCATTGCAAGTTTCGTATACGGACTTGTATCCTTGCTCCGGCAGGGTGAGCCACTCAAAAAAGTTGCTGTCCATCACCGCCCATGACGCATGTGGAGAGCGGGACTCTAGGATCATCTTGACCCAAGCGTCGATGTGCTATACACAAAATAGAGATTGTTAGAGCTGTAACTAAAAATGTAATTGTTTATATGACTATATTTAAATACTAACCAAATCCTCCAAATCACCGTTACAGCCTACAGCAAGCAGTTTCCTAAAAAAACCGGTATCCATTTCAAGGTCGCCATAAAATGGACAACGCAGGTTGGGGAGCTGATCGTGGATACATTGGTGAACGATCTGTTTTGCCGAAACGTGCGTCGACTGTCCCGTTGGAGTCATCGTAGTGGACCCCCCAGCCTTGCCCTTACCCTTTTCCTTCATCCTTGGCTTGGTCTTTCTCGGAGGGGCCGGTGTGGTTGAAGGTTGTTGGGTATATGGGGAACGTAAGTTTGGTCCTGCTACAACGTTCCGTCTCCCCCTCCCAAGTGCTACGACCTCCGCCTGGTCAAGCATTGGAGCATCATCCTCGAAGTGATGCTCAATGATGTCACTACCCATAGGAGTGCTTTGTCGCATCGAACCCATCGAACCAGGGATGGAAGGTCCGAAAAAATCATCCATCATATCGGTAAGGGGGGACCTACCCTGATCGAAGTGTGCTGGCGGTGTCACGAACGACGGCCCCGGTACATTGTAGCTCGGCATCATTTGAGGTCTGTAACAATCCGCCTCCGGCATCCGAAACTGGGTGCATAGATTATAAGAAATTTTTATATTAATAACGAAAACAGAACAATAATGTAAACTCGAATGACTTACATCTTGCGGCAATGATGTGGTTGCCTGCGTCTGTCCGTAACCAGCCGACGTGTGTCCCCACCAACCCGAAGTCTGTCCATAACCAGCCGACGTGTGTCCGTACCCAGGGGACGTGTGTCCGTACCCAGGGGACGTGTAGGTCGACGTCGAGTTCGTTGCCAACTAATACAAGTATTAAACGTCATATCAATATACAAACCAATATACAAGTATGGAAAGTAATATCCTCAAGTTAAGTTAAACACTAACCTGAGTGTGGCGAAGGTGTGCGGTGAGGGCCTCGAGATCTCTTAGGCGTGTCTCGACGGACCCGTGGACGTAATCGTGCAGCGCATCGTAGCGTACCCACCTGTGTTGGTACGGGTCGGGAGGCGACGCTCCATGATGGGAGGAGCTAGGGGTAGCCTGATATCCCGTGCCATCATCGTCATCCTCATAATCATCGTCATCTTCATCATCATCATCGTCATCATCGTCCTCATCGTCCTCATCGTGATCAAGATCTCTTCGTCGGGACCTCTTCGTCGGTCGCCTGGCCTCCTCTCTTTCCAAATAGGCGACGCTGGATAGATACCAATGACTCTGTTGTAAAACATATAAGATTTAATATGCAGGACTAAATTAAACAATTAATTGTTCACTTTCTAAAATTAGAAACATAGTCAGAGAGCGTACGTCTGAAACTGAGTTGAAGATTGCAACGCATGATTTCTTATTTAGTACAATGTCTCGGTCCCATCGAGTTCCCCTAATGGCCATGTCGGTGCGCTTGGTGAAATGGTGACGGCAGACAGGAAACATCTCCAAGATCCATACCTGGAATTACACAACATAGATTAGTATGTTAAAAAAAAAGACGACTTAATATTTAAGTTATAATACTTATCTAACCTTCAGAGCGTGTGCGAACCCACTCAACGTACTCTTGCTGATGTGCTTGTTCTTTTGTGTATGGCGTCTGGCGGTGGCTAAGTGTAAAGAGTTGTATGTGTGGGTCCAGATATGGCTACCCCACGGGTAGCTGTCAAATGTCATAAGGTCATCGACGGCCCTAAGGACAGTGTCAGAAACCAGTTGGTTTAGCTCACGACCCATAAACATGACTTCCACCATCACTACCAAGCAAACACGCACAACATCCTCATCGGATAGGTACTGCATGCCGCCTCTCATCGTCTGGACGACGGTTTTCACCTTCAAATGATCGGGGGCGTGATCAGGCCAAAGCCTCCTAACGAAGGACCCTTCCGATATGGCAGGTAGGGAGGGTGTTGGGCCGAAAAGGAGTCCTGTTATAAGACAAAACTCAAGACGACCAAAGCGCATGTGTTTCCCAAGGACTTTGAAATACATTTCCTCCGAAGCCGCATTGAGGACGTCGACCTCAAACTGTAGAAACATGTACACTAGGAGGGGGTCCTGTGCAGTATTTGTAAGCTCCAGCCATGGACCAAAAGGCGTTCGTCCAAATATTTGGTGTAAATTTTGTGCCCGTTCAGGTGGACACGCTGCAAAAATATCTCTAATTTCCTTGGCAAAGCCAAGGCGTGATTTGAAAGACAGATCGACGTAATGAAAATCCTCCTACATAGTAACGAATAAAAGACAACGACTTATGGTTATAGTTAATATTTATGGTTTTTTACAGAGTTAAGGAGGCCTAAGTTTTGTTGATTTCGTCTAGTGAGAGAGTTTAGAAAAGAAGCCACTCAATCTATTGGACTTCCAGGTAGTAGGGGAATCACGTGGATTGCTTAAATCCCTACAAACCTTAGGGCTATTTACACCCGTTTGACAAAATCCAAATCGATATGTTTTGAATTTACCAAGGTTAAGGGGACTAAATTGTAAAAAACCAAAGTCTAGGAGCCTAAGTTGTAATAAACCAAAGCCTAGGGGCCTAAGTTGTAAGTTTATCAAAGTTAAGGGGCCTATGCCATCTCTAAAAATATTTATAAAAAAAACACAACACTCTAAAAAAACGTAACACTCTAACATCTTATTAACGCAATCTCTAAAATTAACACAGTCTCCAAAAAACATGCCATCTCTAAAATATTTATAAAAAAAAAACACAACACTCTAAAAAAACGTAACACTCTAACATGTGATTAACGCAATCTCTAAAATTAACCCAATCTCCAAAAAACATGCCATCTCTAAAATATTTATAAAAAAAAAAACACAACACTCTAAAAAAACGTAACACTCTAACATGTTATTAACGCAATCTCTAAAATTAACCCAGTCTCCAAAAAACATGCCATCTCTAAAAATATTTATAAAAAAAACACAACACTCTAAAAAAACGTAACACTCTAACATCTTATTAACGCAATCTCTAAAATTAACACAGTCTCCAAAAAACATGCCATCTCTAAAATATTTATAAAAAAAAAACACAACACTCTAAAAAAACGTAACACTCTAACATGTTATTAACGCAATCTCTAAAATTAACCCAATCTCCAAAAAACATGCCATCTCTAAAATATTTATAAAAAAAAAAAACACAACACTCTAAAAAAACGTAACACTCTAACATGTTATTAACGCAATCTCTAAAATTAACCCAATCTCCAAAAAACATGCCATCTCTAAAATATTTATAAAAAAAACACAACACTCTAAAAAAACGTAACACTCTAACATGTTATTAACGCAATCTCTAAAATTAACCCAATCTCCAAAAAACATGTCATCTCTAAAATATTTATAAAAAAAAAACACAACACTCTAAAAAAACGTAACACTCTAACATGTGATTAACGCAATCTCTAAAATTAACCCAATCTCCAAAAAACATGCCATCTCTAAAATATTTATAAAAAAAAAAACACAACACTCTAAAAAAACGTAACACTCTAACATGTTATTAACGCAATCTCTAAAATTAACCCAGTCTCCAAAAAACATGCCATCTCTAAAAATATTTATAAAAAAAACACAACACTCTAAAAAAACGTAACACTCTAACATCTTATTAACGCAATCTCTAAAATTAACACAGTCTCCAAAAAACATGCCATCTCTAAAATATTTATAAAAAAAAAACACAACACTCTAAAAAAACGTAACACTCTAACATGTTATTAACGCAATCTCTAAAATTAACCCAATCTCCAAAAAACATGCCATCTCTAAAATATTTATAAAAAAAAAAAACACAACACTCTAAAAAAACGTAACACTCTAACATGTTATTAACGCAATCTCTAAAATTAACCCAATCTCCAAAAAACATGCCATCTCTAAAATATTTATAAAAAAAACACAACACTCTAAAAAAACGTAACACTCTAACATGTTATTAACGCAATCTCTAAAATTAACCCAATCTCCAAAAAACATGTCATCTCTAAAATATTTATAAAAAAAAAACACAACACTCTAAAAAAACGTAACACTCTAACATGTTATTAACGCAATCTCTAAAATTAACCCAATCTCCAAAAAACATGCCATCTCTAAAATATTTATAAAAAAAAAAACACAACACCCTAAAAAAACGTAACACTCTAACATGTTATTAACGCAATCTCTAAAATTAACCCAGTCTCCAAAAAACATGCCATCTCTAAAATATTTATAAAAAAAACACAACACTCTAAAAAAACGTAACACTCTAACATGTTATTAACGCAATCTCTAAAATTAACCCAATCTCCAAAAAACATGCCATCTCTAAAATATTTATAAAAAAAACACAACACTCTAAAAAAACGTAACACTCTAACATGTTATTAACGCAATCTCTAAAA
Source organism: Arctium minus (assembly GCA_954870635.1). Classification (NCBI taxonomy): domain Eukaryota; kingdom Viridiplantae; phylum Streptophyta; class Magnoliopsida; order Asterales; family Asteraceae; genus Arctium; species Arctium minus. The sequence goes on from OX941081.1 coordinate 154,669,129, forward strand.
TTAATCCAGTCTCCAAAAAACATGCCATCTCTAAAATATTTATAAAAAAAACACAACACTCTAAAAAAACGTAACACTCTAACATGTTATTAACGCAATCTCTAAAATTAACCCAATCTCCAAAAAACATGTCATCTCTAAAATAAACTCAATCTCCAAAAAACATGTCATCTCTAAAATATTTATAAAAAATAACATATTATCCGACGTAAACATAACACATAATCTCATATATAAAAGCATAATCGAACATATAGTCTAACAAACATACAATAAATATTTTAGAAAATATAAAACTACAATAGGGTTAAGAAAACTTACAGAAGTAAGTAGACGAGACATATCCGAGCGTGATATACACGATTGCAATGAGAGAGTTAGAAATGAGGGAGAGAGTTAGAATGTTGTGTGGGGTGTCAAATGGTCCCCCTCTCCCTTTTATAATCGAACCCAACACTTATAACCCTAATTCCTTTTAATCCAAACCGTTCAATACCATCGATCACCAAATACCCACTTTTCCCGGCCCCCAACCCCGGGATTCCCGGCCATAAACCCGGGTTTCCCGGCCACGCGACCTAACCCGGGATTCCCGGCCTCGTTTCCCGTAGATAAGGGGTATTTTGGCAAACTCGACGAGATTTGGGGCATTTCGGTAATACGATGTTCAAATACGGTTATTTTAATTAAATTCCCTACTTATATTACCCATAGGGAAATTAATTAAAATAACCGTATTTGAACATCGTATTACTGAAATACCCCAAATCTCGTCGACTTTGCCGAAATACCCTTTAAGTCCGGGAAACGTGGCCGGGATGAGCATCGATCCCGGGGTTGTTGTGTTTCGGCCGGGAAAGGACTCGATCCCGGGGTTATGCATGTCCGGGAATCCCGGGGTTATGTCCGGAAACCCGGGGTTGGGGGCCGGGATCGTGTTATTAATTGAGTTTATACATTATTAATTGAGTGAAGTTTTACAAAAACAAGTGTACATGTGTGTAGATACATATATGGGTGTGTGTGAGATACATATATGGGTTTCCCGGACATAACCCCGGGATTCCCGGACTTAAAGGGTATTTCGGCAAAATCGACGAGATTTGGGGTATTTCGGTAATACGATGTTCAAATACGGTTATTTTAATTAATTTCCCTTACCCATAAACTAAAAAATCACAGCAAGGAAACCAACCGTATGAAATACACAAATCATAACCATATACAATGAATACCGCCACAATACCCAACTAAACACTAAAGAGAAGAGAAAAGGTTTGTGAGAATCAAACCCCAAACACAAAACCAATCGCATACTACCCCTAAAATAAATCCCATTGGAAGTCAATCATGTAATAACCATGCTAAAATGTTAGAAAAATGGAAATTGGTGAAATATTAGTAAATTTTGTTAAGTAAAAGGGGTCTATGTGAACTTTAGCAAAAGAGGGTGTTAACCCTAGACCCCTCCTATCTTTGCTCTTGGCTACTTCATTTTATCAGAGAGGGAGAAATCAAGTTGGGGCGATTTTTGGCAGAGGAAAGCATCAGAAAAAAATCAAGTGAAGATTCAAGTTGGGAGCTCATCATAATCAAGGTAATGCTTCTTCTTCTATGCTGTCTTCTTTAAAAGGGTGTTAGAATAACCTCTGATGTTGTTGGTGATTTGAGAATGAAAGTGGAAAACCCCCCTAAATTCTTATTAGTGAGTTCTTGATGGAATTAGGAAGGATATGTTTGAATAGTCGGACTAAAGTTGGTTGAGTTTCTAATTTTATTATATGGAATTTATTTGGTAATCTGTGGTTGGGAAATCTGTTATTCGAAGTGTGGGGTTTTGACACTGGTCAATCGCCATCGAATCGACCAGTTCGAATGACCCCGGTCGTTGGGCACCGGTCGACATCTGACCCCGGTCGCTAATTATTTTGGAAACCCCGGTCGGTGTAGGGTGGCCCCGGTCGGGCATCGGTCGGCGCATGGGGGAGGCCCCGATCAGCGCGCGAGGGACGACTCCGGTCGGCGCAGGGGGAGGCCCCGATCGGTGGGGAGGGCGACCTCGGTCAACGCATGGGGGGGGGAGGCCCCGGTCAACGCTTGATAGGGGGGAGACCCCGGTCGTGTTTCAATCCGGGCGACCACTTGGTCCGGGCCCCGGGTACTGTTGTTGGGCCGAAGCCCATAAGGGAACTTTAGATGAACTTAGTTTACATGTTGGTCTAGGATTTTGAGAGACCGGCCCATTTCTCTTGTATCCGGATTAAGATGATTAATTCCGTTAGCTTAATCAAGTGGTTCTTTTAGACTTATCAGTTGAGGTTGTGGGGGATAAGGTTAACTCTGTATCAAATTATAAAGTATAGGGAGTTCATCAGTCGATGTTTCGTTTATAGGTTCCGGGTTGAATCGTGTGTGTAGACGAAGGATTTAAGCTAAGGACGCCAGGTGAGTTTTTCTTTAAATTAAATTTTAAAGATTAAAGATGACTATTTTGCATGCAAGTTTAAATAAGATTATCCTTTACCAATGCTTATTTGATATGTGAGAATTGTTTAAAAATCTATGATATGTAGTTTGTTATTTATTAGTAGAAATGTATGCATACATTGTTTTATTTGCTTTGTGCTTAAAGTCGGGGGGTGTGTTGGGAAATTCAGAAATGCTCAAGTATGGTTAATGCTGCTTCAACATAATTACTACTGCCAGTTGAAGTTAATGCTGCTGATACAACTTAATGCTGCTCATCAAGAATTACTACTGCCAGTACATCATGATTACTACTGCTAGTAGATTTTACTACTGCTAGTAGTTAGTACTGCTGGAGTTAGTACTGCTAGAACAAAGTTAATACTGCTGAGTATGGTTAGTACTGCTCAGAGTATTAATGCTGCTTATAAGATGAAGATTCGTATGGCATGGATGACAGCTGGATTGAAGATATCTATGAAAGCTTAGAGATAATGATGGAAGATTATACTGAAGATCTTTTATTATTTTGTAATTATCTTTATATTCAGTATATGTATAGAATAGTTTGTTTTTCTTTAGAAGGGACATTCATTCTGAGTTTTTAGCTTTCGAGAGAATCAACCTCAAGGTTATAACCCTAATTCTAGAGAAGTAGAATTCGTATTGGTGAGTCTGTTCATCAATATTGAGGTTGTGTGTAAAAGCTTGTGACTTTCAATCATTAAATAAAGTTTGCAAGTTGTTCATCAGATTTACTGTTTTGTTTACTGTTTTATTGAATATCAAAGTGTTATTCCGCAAACTTCTTTGATATTGTTTTCTGAGAGTGTATTCTTGTTAAGAATTAAGATCCTGACAAGTGGTATCAGAGCCTGTAGTCTCAGAAAACTTATTCATCATGGAAAACGTTGTTGAATCAAACAGTACCCTGGTCTCAAAGGTCCCAATGCTTAGATCCAATGAATTCGACATGTGGAAGATTAGAATAAAGCAATACATTCTTCTCACTGATTACTCTATGTGGGACATCATTGAGAATGGCCCATCTGATGCAGGAAAGATTGGTGCAGATGGAAAGAGAACTCCACCACAGACAGATGCAGAAAGAAAGACAAGGCAGACAGAGATGAAAGCCTTAAGCACTCTGCTCTTGGCCATTCCCAATGAATATCAACACCAATTATGCAGTTGCACTGATGCACAGATGCTCTGGAATGCTCTAGAGAAGAGATTCTCAGGTACCAAAAGTACCAAAAGAAATCAGAAGGCCATACTGAAGCAACAGTATGAGAACTTTATGTCAACCAAAAATGAGTCCATGACTCAAACTTTTGACAGGTTCAACAAGCTAATTGGTGAACTGGTTACAGTTGGAGTACAAATTGATCAAGATGATCTAAACAGGAAGTTCTTAAGGTCCCTGGGTGATGAATGGACCATGTATACTGTCTCTTTCAGACAGAATGATCAACTGGAAGAAAAGGAACTTGATGATCTATACAATGATCTAAGAGTTTTTGAATCTGAGGTAGAGGCTAAGAAGAAGCCTTCTGGGTATGTTCACAATGCTGCACTCCTATCAGCATCAATTGATTCTACTTCCAACCCCGAATCAGTTAGTGCTGCTAATGGAGCAAATCAAGAGAAAGGCACTGAATCTGTGTTTGAAGCCTTTATATCCAGTCATGGAAACTCTTCTCTAATTAATGATGACTTGGAACAACTCCATCCAGATGATCTTGAAGAGATGGACATTAAATGGCAGATGGCCATGCTCTCTATGAGAGTAAAGAAGTTCATCAAGAGAACTGGGAGGAACAACTTCTCCCAAAGAAGAGAAGATGGAGCAGGTTTTGACAAGTCAAAGGTGGAATGTTATAAATGTCATCAAAAGGGACACTTTGCTAGGGAATGCAGAAGTGGAGTGTCTCACAACAACAACCACCAACAAGCACAGTCTGGAAGCTACAATAATAACAGAAACTCTGCACAAGCCCTAGTCTCTCAACAAGGTATGGGGTTTGATTGGAGTGATCAAGCTGAAGAGGCTATCCAAAACCAAGCTCTAATGGCAGAGGTGTCTGATCTCCCAACAGAGGTAATTTCTAATCTTTGTTCTCAAAATTTCATTAACACTGTTAAAAGGTACAGGGATCACAATCAGAACATGAGTGATGACCTTAAAAGATTAGAAAAGGACATAAAAGATTATGTAAGGATTGTTGAGAGGTTTGAAGATCAGATTAAGAGTTTTCAAGCTAATGAGCTTCAATATTCTTATGACACAAACTACTGGAAGTGGGAGAAGAATGACCTAGAACTCCAACTGACCAAATCTAAAGAGGATAATGATAAGTTAAGAGGAGAGTTAGCTAAAGTCAAGCTAGATGTAGAAAAGTTTTCCAATGCTTCTAAAGCAATGGACTCTTTACTACAAACTCAGATTCATGATAGACTGAGAAGAGGATTAGGGTATAATACCACACCACCACCCTACAACAACAACTACATCACTCCTAGTTCAGACTTGTTAGAGACAAAGGATAGGAAAGACCTATCTGAGGGAGCCACCGAGATAGATTCCTTAGATGAAGTAGTTGTTAAGGATAAAACTGAGAAAGAAACTGTCAAGAATAAGGACAACACTGTGAGTGGTGAGATTCCTATAGAAAATCACATAGTTACCAATGAGGGATGTGGAAAGAATTGGGTCAAGTTCAAGGAGATAGAGAAGACTGAGGGAAAGAATAAGAAGGTTCATTATAAGCATACCACTATTGTGAACCCTATCCCTTGCAACAAGTGTTCATGCAATAAATCTGAGCCCCAACAACATGATTAAAAGAGGGGTAATCAGAGAAACTGGAATAATATGTGGGCACAAAAACAAGGGATTGATCTGAGTAAAATCAATAGACCAAAACCCTGTTTTATTTGTGGAAAGCTTAATCACATTGCCAAATACTGCTATTTTAATCCTATGAACCAAAGGATGAATTTTCAGAGACCTACTCAAAAACCCTTTGGTTATAGGAAGAAAGAAAAGAACCTTATGGCTAAGAAAGTTGTCAAATCTAAAAGCCACATGAAGAAAAAGAATGTGGAGGACAGTGTCAAGATCTGGATACCTAAAAGCACTAAAACTGTTAGTATTGCTACCACAAATAGTGCTGTTGACAGTGATAGTGCTGCTAGAAGCAATAGTACTGCCAACAAGGTTAGTACTGCCAAACCTGTTAGTACTGCTAACTCTGTTAGTACTTCTAAAGATAGTGCTGCTTCTAGTATTAGTGCTGCTAGACCAATAATCTTGACAAAGTACTCAAATACTAAGTGTTCTGATTTTAAAAACCTCATCAAAAAGGAATGTAAGTATTTTGATGAGAAAGGGAGACCCAAGACCACTTTGGCTTGGGTTCCCATTCAATACTAATTGTCTAATCTTATGTGTAGGGCAACCAACAGCTCAAGGGGAAGAGCATCTGGCATGTTGATAGTGGTTGCTCTAGGCACATGACAGGGAACATGTCTTGCCTCAAGAACTTCAAGAAGATTGATGGTGGGCATGTTGCTTTTGGGAATACTCCAGATGGAGGTAAAATCAGTGGTAAAGGTGATGTGACCAAAAGTAAAATGACCTTTGAAGATGTTTTCTATGTTGAACAGTTAAGGTACAACCTGTTAAGTGTATCACAGGTTTGTGACAAACAACATAGTATACTGTTTACAGATTCTGAATGTATTATCCTTGCTCCTGGATTCAAGGTAGTTGATGAAAAGATGATACTACTAAGAACCCCCAGAAAGGACAATGTATATTGTTTATATATGGAAAGTGTTCCATCTGATTCATCCCTAAATTGTCTTGTTTCAAAAGCTTCTCTGGATGAATCATCACTTTGGCACAGAAGGATGTGTCACATGAACTTCAAAACAATAAATAAGCTGGTTAAAAACAACCTTGTAAGAGGTTTACCTTCTAAAGTCTATTCATGTGATGATCATTGTGTTGCTTGTCTTAAAGGCAAACAACACAAAACTTCTCATAAGTCCAAAGAGGTGAACACAATCTCTAATTCTCTTCATTTATTGCATATGGATCTGTTTGGCCCTACAAATGTTATGAGTATAGGTAAGAAATCATACTGCCTAGTTATTGTTGATGATTACTCTAGATTTACTTGGGTATATTTTCTAAGAACTAAGGATGAGATAAGTGGACTGATCAAATCCTTTATTCTAAGAATTGAAAACCAAACTAATCAAAAAGTAAAAGTCATTAGGTCAGACAATGGTACTGAATTTAAAAATATTGACCTAAACACCTTTTGTGAGGAAAAAGGAATTGAGAGACAATACAGTGCTCCTAGGACTCCACAACAAAATGGTGTTGCTGAGAGAAGGAATAGGACACTAATTGAGGCTGCTAGATCTTTGTTAGCTGATTCTAAGCTTCCAATAACTTTCTGGGCAGAAGCAGTTAATACTGCTTGCTATGTCCAAAACAGAGTACTAGTAGTCAAGCCTAAGAACAAGACACCTTATGAGCTTCTTAATAAAAGAAAACCCTTTATTGGATTTTTCAAACCTTTTGGGTGTCCTTGTACTATTCTCAATACTAAATCTCACCTGGGAAAGTTTGATAGCAAGGCTGATGATGGTTTTCTTGTTGGTTACTCATCTCAAAGTAAGGCCTACAGAGTTTTTAATACTTCTTCTAGAATAATTGAGGAAAGTGACAATGTCAAATGCAACGAGAACACACCAAATCCTATTGGGTCTGGTCCTCAGTGGCTGTTTGACATTGATTCACTAACTAACTCTTTTGGTTTTAGTAGTGATGATTATGCAGGTTCAGGAAGTGGAGGATCAGGGGCTACACAATTTCAAGACATTATACCTCAGTATGTGATCTTTCCTATGCCTATAAAAGAACCTGTTGCATTCTGTGAAAAGGAGACTATAACTGAGCCAATACAGAGTGAAGAAGAAAGAAGAGAAGAGGAATCTTCAGTATATAAAGAGCTAGAAGTAGCTGAGGTGATCCCCTCAGCTGACTTAAATGATTCCAATCTAGAGGAGGGAATCCATGAAGAACCTAGTTTTCAGACTAGAACACAAAAGAATCATCCTCCAGAGCTAGTAATAGGAGACATATCTTCTTCTATGATTACAAGGAATCAAAGCAGACTTCAAGAGCTGCAGGATCAACAACACACAGTACTCTCCTGCTTTCTATCCTAGATTGAGCCTAAGAAGGCCTGTGATGCAATGAAGGATTCAAGTTGGATAGAAGCCATGCAAGAAGAGTTACTTCAATTCAAGCTACATGATGTTTGGGACTTGGTGGACCTTCCAAAAGGTCATAGAGCTATAGGCACTAAGTGGATTTTCAGGAATAAAAAGGATGAGAGAGGTATTGTGATCAGGAACAAAGCAAGGCTTGTGGCACAAGGGTACACCCAAGAAAAGGGCATAGATTATGATGAAGTGTTTGCTCCAGTGGCAAGGGTAGAGGCAATTAGGCTGTTCTTAGCCTATACCTCATACATGAAGTTCAAGGTCTATCAAATGGATGTAAAGAGTGCCTTTCTATATGGTACAATTGATGAAGAAGTATATGTCTGTCAGCCACCTGGTTTTGAAAATCCTTCATATCCTGACAGAGTATACAAGCTGAAGAAAGCACTCTATGGTCTACATCAAGCCCCAAGAGCATGGTATGACACTCTGTCTACCTATCTCTTGGAGAATGGGTTTGAAAGGGGCATCATTGACAAGACCCTTTTCATTAAAAGAAGTAAGAAGGACATCCTATTAGTTCAGATCTATGTGGATGATATCATCTTTGGATCCACAAAAGATCAGATGTGTAGAGACTTTGAAGAGTTGATGCACAAGAGCTTTAAAATGAGTTCAATGGGTGAACTTACCTTCTTCCTTGGACTTCAGGTGAAACAGCAGTCAGATGGGATCTTTATCAGTCAATCAAAGTATGTGCAAGACATCCTGGAGAAATATGGTTTAAAAGACTCAAAGCCAGCAAGCACACCAATGGAAACTCACAAACAGATCACTGCTGATCTTGAGGGGGAGGATGTTGATGTCCATCTATATAGATCAATGATTGGATCTCTAATGTATCTCACAGCCTCAAGACCAGATATCATGTTTCCAGTATGTGTATGTGCCAGATTCCAAGTCAAGCCAAAACAATCACATCTTCAAGCTGTGAAGAGGATTTTCAGATACTTAAGAGGGCAACCTAGATTAGGTCTTTGGTATCCATATGAATCTTCATTCGACTTGATTGCATATTCAGATAGTGACTTGGGTGGTGCTAACATGGACAGAAAGTCTACTTCAGGGGGATGTCAACTTTTGGGTGCAAGACTAGTATCCTGGCAGTGCAAAAAACAAACCACAGTGTCCTTATCAACAACAGAAGCTGAGTATATTGCTGCTGCAAGTTGCTGCTCTCAGGTTCTATGGATTCAAAATCAGATGCTGGACTATGGGGTAACATTTCTTCACACTCCAATCTTTATTGACAATAGCAGTGCTATAAGCATTGTTAACAATCTAGTCAAGCACTCCAAAACAAAGCACATTGAGATCAGGTATCACTTTATTAGAGATTGCAATGAAAAGAAGCTCATTCAAGTTGCCAAAGTTCATACTGACAACCAGTTTGCAGATCTATTCACTAAAGCTTTTGATGTGGGTAGATTCACTTTCTTGGTCTCAAGTGTGGGCATGATCAACTCTGAATGATCTCATGTTTTTAAAAGTGTTCCTATACCTGCTATTTTGGTTATTTGTGTGCTGCTAATCATCTTTCACAGGAAGTTATTGCCTTGATCAGACCTTCATAAGCTTCAAAAAGAGTAAGTATAGTTAATACTGCCAGTGCAGTTTTAATACTGCCAGTGCAGTTTTAATACTGCCAGTGCTCAGTTAATACTGCTAGTGGTTAATACTGCTAGTTAGTTAATACTGCTAGTGGTTAATATTGCTCTCAGTTAATACTGCTAGTTAGTTAATACTGCTCTCAGTTAATACTGCTAGTTAGTAAATACTGCTAGTTGGTTAATACTGCTCTCAGTTAATACTGCTGTTAGTTAATACTGCTCTAGGTTAATACTGCTTATGTCCCATACACTATAAATACCCTTTGCCCGCCTAAAAAAATTCATAACGACTCTTTGCATACTGATCACTTGCTCTCTAACCCTTTTCTCTCAAGTATCAAGTATTTCAGGCAAGAACATTCAAGTTCAATGGCATCCATGGCATTCATCGACGAGCACAATGAAATCGCGATGCTCCAAAAGCCAAAGCAAGCTGCAGGATTTCATCAGATAGTGGATTTTCTGAAGAATAGCCATATTGACAATGCTCTAACTGTGTCGCCAATAATATACATAGAGCATCAAAGGCAATTCTGGGCGAATGCTACCATAATCACAGAGAATGGTGTGCAGATTCTGAAAACAAGGGTGTGTGACAAACCCTTGTCTGTTACTGAAGAGGTGATACGCATCTGTCTACGTCTAGACGATGATGAAGGTATTACTTCTCTTCCTAATGAGGACCTGTTCTCAAATTTATCAAGAATGGGGTATGGAGGCCAGTTGGGTGGTTTTAAATTCTCAAAAGCAAAATTTTATACCCAATGGCGATTTCTTGTTCATACCCTTATGCACTGCATCTCTAAAAAGACTACTGGATGGAGTGAGTTTAGCAGTACCATTGCTTATGCCTTGGTCTGCTTGGCCACTGCCAGAAAGTACAATTTTTCTAAAATGATTTTCAGTGATCTTGTCTCAAACCTGGGAAGTAAAAAGAGTTTTTATATGTACCCCAGATTTGTACAAGAAGTTATAACACACGAATTGATGGATATGCCTCACTTTGATGAGGTATATGTACCAAAAATTCCCAAAGGTAAGGTCTTTTCAAACATGAAGAGATCCCCTTTGGACTCGGAAGGAGTTGACACCCCATTGTTCTCTACAATGATGGTGGTGTCCCACACTGAAGAAGGTATGGCAGCAGGGTCAAGGCCCTCATTAGACCATCCCACTGCTAGCCAATCCCAACCTTCCCACTCTATATCAATCCCCCAGTCCCTAATTCATAAGCCAACTTCTCCTATCACCCAAACTTATATCAGGAAAAAGGTAAAGAAGGTTCCTTCACTTCTTGTACCATCACCCACTGAGCCTTTAAGCCCTCTAAGGGAGAATTCTCCTTTAGAGAATATCTACAGGGAAACCACAGGGGTGTCTCCCAACCCCAAAGAGGTGCTCACTGAGAAGATGGTTGAGCATATGGGTGAGCAGGCTGCCACTACTCCTGCTAACACAGAGGAGGACAGTGGTAACATAAATAAGACCTCCCCCATGGCAACTTTGAATGAGCAATCATTCAAAGGTCCCTGGTGCCAAGAAACCAAGGGGGTGGATAGTGCTTCTGCTAGGCAGAAGACTTCCACTACTAAAAGATCCAATGATCCTTCAAAAGAGGGTAACACTCCTGGAGAAGGTGAGGACAGATATAACTATCAAGAATTGATGGATACTATGGGAAACATCAACCTGGATGTTATCAAACAAGGAGCTGACATAGAAGAAATGAAGCTGGTAATCTTGTCTCAACAAATGCAAATTACCAAACTCAAGAAATTGGTGATGAAACTAGTCCAGAAAAAGAAGAAGAGACAATTTGTGCTAAGGAGAAGGAAATCAGGGGATGATGCTCCCAAAAAGGGGGAGTCAGAAGCTGAGTTCACAATGGAAGAAGCTACAGATAAGGGGGAGAAACAAGGAGTTGAGGGGGAGCTTGATGGAATAAGTACAGAAAGGGTACAAGCAGTGGAAAAAGATTCAGAGGGTGTACAAGAAGCAGAAACTGTTAATGCTGCTAAACTAAGTGAACCAGCAGAAATGGTGAAAGAAGTATTAAGTGATCTTTAGAGCAGAAATTTGGAAGAACTTGAGACAGCAGAAGCATTAATCAAAGCCAAGCATGATACTCCCAAGGTCAATTCAAAGGCCAAAGGAGTTGTCATCAAAGACAATGTTGAAGCTGTCAAGAAAGTTAGTATTCAGAAAGTGATGAGTAAAGAAAAAGGCAAAGCAAAGCTAGTGGAATCTGATCAACCAATGAAAAAGAAAAAGTTGATTGAGTCAGATGAAGCTCTGGCTAGAAAGATACAAGTTGAACTTGAAGAAGCAGAAAATGTGCAAGTGGAAAAGGATAGAGAGATAGCAAAAGCAATGACTACAGAACTGAATAAAGCCTATCAACAAAGTCTTGCAACAGAACTAGCCAAGAAGAAAGCCACATCTCTAAGGAAGAATGCTGGAAAGATCAAAATGGCTGCAAAGAAAAGACAAAGACAACCTTCAAAAACATACCTTGGTGCTCAAGAGAGAAAGAAAATGATTACTTTCCTCAAGGGTGCTGTAGGTGTCAAAGTGGAAATGTTCTCAAAGATGTCTTTTGAGAAAATTAAAGGGCTGTATGATGCAGAAATGATCAAGCTTCAGGGGAATGAAACGGCAAGGGTAGAAATGGAGAAATGGAGAAAAGGATGAAAGAGAGCAATGACTTGTTAATACAAAAACCTTTTCCAGATGAGCAAGAAACTCTAAAGAAGGAGGCCACTCTTGGTGAAAATCTAAGGACTCTTAAAAGAACCAAGATGGTGGCAAGAAGAAATATAACCAAGAAGCCTAGAATAACTGAAGGAGAGGCTGAGAAGGTTGCTGAAGAAGAAGGGGCATCTGAGTCATCTGAAAAGAAAGAGCCTTCAAGTAGTGATGATGTAAAGATGTACATGGTAGTGATGGACAAAGTGCCTGAACCAATTTCAGCAGAACCTGTTGGTGTAAAGCCTCCTGAAGTTATTCACTGGGATACATTGACAGTGGATGGAAAGGAATACATAAGGCTCAAGAGGAAGGATGAAAAGTATGAGATATTCAATACTTGGGCCAAGATTGTCAGAACATGCTCCAGGTCTGATATAGAATAAATTTTTGAAATAGGGATGAAGTTGTCTGCAGATCAGTTAAAAGCTCCAGGGATTTCAATTACAAAACTGGTGATGGAGTATCTGTGTATGATGTTCAAACCTGAAGAAGTGGAGCATGTGATAAGAAGTGTGTTTCAAACAGTCAACAATTGGACTCTATATGAAACTGGTGGAGTATATACAGTGACTTTGGATAGAAATCACATAGAATACTTCCTAGTGGATAGAGTATATAGCCACAGCACACTGAAGCTTCATGCAATGTTGAACAAGAAGCTTGGATGTGTTGAAAACTCAGAAATGGCCAAGTATCTGATTCAGAGAATGATCAATCAAAGTTTGGGGCTAAATGTTGATACAGGGATCTGAAGAATGGTATTTTGGGAGCATCTGAAGAACTTGACTTCTCTTCCTTAACAAGAATACACTTAATGACTTCTCTTCCGCCTGTGCTCATACCGTGGGGTGTGTTTCGTTTATGCCATTGGGGGGTGTCCCAAACAAGGCAGTGTGAGCCAGACACACCGTTACTTGCGGGTAACGGTAGTATGAGCCAAAGTGTTTGATGAAAGTGTGAAGTTTTGATAAAGTTAAATTGAGCTATTTATCGCATAATTATTCTTGACTATTGGATTTTAAAGTGTTGTTAGGAAGGACTCACTAGACCGTTGGTCTAACCCTCGCTCTTTCAAAAATAAAAATCTATTTTCAGGTGGGCGTGAAGCTAGGGGATCGGGTAAAGGCAAGGAGAAGATCTAAGCGTTTTCGTCACTAGAAGACTTCCATTTAGAAATTTTAAATTTACTCTCAGTTGTGTAATAGGTTGCTCTAGCGCAAAACCTCAGATTTGATTATCGTTGTAAGACCTTTCTTGGCATGAAATTTGATATTAATGTTTATGTTGAATCTGAGTATTTGGGTTGTTATAATTGGTATCAGAGCCGTAGTTTAAGGGATCTAGGTGACCGGAGGGGCCTGGACTTAAACTTAGGAAGTAGAACACAACTGATAAATAGGGGGGACCATAGGAACTCAAGTGATAGGGTAGCGAGGACTAACATGTAAGGTAAATTTGGGATTACATCTGGCTAGTGTAATTGCAAATTTACAGTTACGTGTGTTGGCTTGACTCGTCTTATTGCTTTGAACCTACCGTATTGAATTTTGTATGTTTATCTCTTGTCTGTAGTCATGTCGGAACGTGTAACGAGGATTCGATCGGTGCCAGTGGTGGAGACCGCACCGGTGAATGAAACTGTGGAGGGTGGGCCAGCCGCTATTCCTCGAGCTGCTGCCACACGAGGAAAAAGCGTGGAAGACCTAAAGGAAAGATAACTCGAAAAGCAGTCACGCAAGTAGAGGAACCAGAAGTCAGAGCCAGGGAAAGAGAACAGTGCGTACCGCCTGACGAGCTAAAAGTGTGGAGGTTATGGCTGAGCGAGAACCCTCTCTACAAGAGAGTTCAACTACTGCAAGAGGAAGAAGGCCAATAAAGAACCGTGGGGGAGGTCGGACTCAAGCGTTCGTCACCCAAGAAACTTTTGCTACCGAAATGGGAAAACTACAGGAGACCTTGCAAGCTCTTTTGGCTCATCATACTAGGGGAGTTGCAATAAATCAGGAGAAGAGCGAGGAGAAGGAGAAAAATGAGATGGATAACTCACCAATAGCTATAGTGGGCAGTTGCTCTCAGTCAAACTCAAGTTTGGAAGTCAAGACATCAGCAGAGAGGGGTCGCAGCTACAAAGCGTTCACTACTTGCAAACCTCCAACCTTCAAAGGTGAATGTGACCCCGTTGTGGTGGTTAAGTGGATCGGAAACATGGAATTAGCGTTTGATACTTGAAAGTGTGCGGAAGAGGATAAGGTCGTATTTGCGTTGTCAATGCTGAGGGATGATGTTGTCTTCTGGTGGGAAGAGGAATCTGGAGGTAAGGGTTCGAGAGCAGCAAGGGGGATGGAGTGGGAGACTTTTGTCTCGAAGTTCAAGCGACATTTTTGTCCTTTAGCAGCAGTTAAGAGATTGGAGGAAGAATTTCTGAATCTGGAGCAAGGAGACATGACTGTTAGAGAGTACACCACCAAATTTCTCGAAAAGGCTAGTTTTGCTGAAGTTTATGTACCCAACGAGGAACGCCGTGTGGATAGGTATTTATTCGGGTTGAGGAGCAACATTCGAGAATTAGCGGCGACACGTGAACCTACAACCTTTCAAGCAGCCGTCAACACAGCAGAAATGACTGAGAGACTTTACCGTTTTGCTGACTTATAGCGAATTCCATAGAAAAAATTGTATGAGCCCAATTCTATGGAATTCGCTATCAGTTGAAAACTATGAAACAATTCTGCGGTAATTCAGCATGTGGGAGCCTGTAAAAAGTGGGAAACTTCTCTTCTGAGTAGAACACCATGCTGTCCCTATGAGCGTGAGCAAAGGATGCCAGCGAATCTGCTACTTTGTTCCCTTCTCGCAAGATGCGGGAAATATTGCATGAAGGAGATAAGAGAGACTTGCATGATCGCGTCAAATATACCAAGTTCCAAGGGGAGCTCCCTGTATGAATGAAATGCAACAAGACTTGAGCATCAAGTTCCATACATGAGAGGGGTATGCCTAATTGGGAGGCAAGATCCAAGCCAGTGATTAACGCCCGAGCTTCTGCTTGCATGTTCTTACACGAAGAAAGAAATAAAAAAAAACAGCCTGACCTTGGTAATTCCTGATAACACCACCCCCTGTTATGAATCCATTTATAGCGGAACCATCCACATTGAGTTTGAAAGAGCCAATATCAGGTGGATGCTAACCCTACGTCCCCTCTTAGGTTTAGGGGAAATAATAGGAACCTGAAGAGCATGAAGGCAAGCTTGATCATGTAAACCCAACCGGGTGGAAAAGAACCACAGTGTCAAGTAGCCACTTCCAATTTTTTTGTCTCGTTTTCACTATATTGAGCTTTACATTGTCATGATTAATGGAATTATGGTCTTTCCAAACTTCCCATAGGATAAATAAAGCAACAAAATTGCGTAAAAAAGAATACTGGGAGCAAATAGTATCAGTCCACCAAGACTCAAGACGCTGCTCGAGAGACTGAGCTTGGGATATTGAGATGTTAAGATGAGACGCGAAGAAGGACCAAAGGGATGCAGCCAACTCTCCTTGAACAAAGAGATTCGAGATGGATTTACTATGAGGGCTGGAACAGCAAATACAACAAGAGGGAAACCGAAAACCCAGAGACTTAATACGCTCATCAGTGGATATTTCCTTATGCATAAGTCGCCATACAAAACCTGCCATTTTTGGGTGTACCCATTTATTCCAAACATATTTCCACCAGTAGACAGAAGGATGAGAAGCCCACATCAATTCCCATGCATTAGAAACAGAGAAGGCATCCATCAGGATGAAGTAGACAGTGAAGTTTGCCCTCATAAACCTCAGAAAGACAGCCCCGCATAGATTGAATTTCTTGAATGGAGATAGGATCCAAAATACTCATAATTTCATCCATCAAATTGGGGTCATTTAAGGCCTCTTTGACAAAGATATGAGGCCGAGGAGGGTTGTC
Source organism: Arctium minus (assembly GCA_954870635.1). Lineage (NCBI taxonomy): Eukaryota > Viridiplantae > Streptophyta > Magnoliopsida > Asterales > Asteraceae > Arctium > Arctium minus. The sequence continues at coordinate 154,685,215 of OX941081.1, forward strand.
TACCTGCAGAGGAGAATTCAACCACATATCATGCCAAAAAAATGTTACCTTTACCGATAGACCACAAGGCGTGGGATAAAACAAAGTCCAGCTAGGCATGGATGGCTCTCTGTCAGGATCGAATTCTCAACAAGAATTAATTCTCAGAAACAATATCAAAGAAGTTGCGGAAAAACACTTTGATATTTAATAACACAGTAATCAAACACAGTATATAATGATCAAACAGTAAACTTGTATTGAATGCTTAAAGTTACAAGATTACACTCTCAACCTCAATATTGATGAACAGACTCACCAATACGAATTCTACTTCTCTAGAATTAGGATCTATGCCTTGAGGTCGATTTTTCTCTTGAAAAACAATTATCAAAAGTTTTTTTCTATCTATTCTACACATTCTATACATATACTGATAAAAAGATAATTACAAAGAATAAACAAATCTTCAGTATATCTTCCATGTATATCTTCTAAGTATATCTTCAGTATATCCAGCTGTAGTAATTTCCATCCGTATCTCTTTAGCAGCACTAATAATGCTCAGCAACATTAACTTCAACTAGCAGCATTAACTGCAAGCAGTATTAACTACTAGCAGTACTAACTAGCTAAGCAGTACTAACTTTGTTCAAGCAGTACTAACTTTGACTAGCAGTAGTAATTCTACTAGCAGTAGTAACACTTAGCAGTATTAATCTTCAACTTGTTCTGGCAGTAGTAACTACACTTGGTAGAATCTTCAGTTCCCAACAATCTCCCCCTAACTTGACTTTTAGAAGAGAAGTCAAGTTCTTCAGATCTTCTTCAAGATGCTTTCAACACCTTACATTTAGTTGCCCAAATTTGGATCTAGGCCCAAACTTTGATTTACAGTTCTTCTCACCACAATCTTGGCCATTTCTGAATCCTTTGTACAAACCAGTGTAGCTTTAAGCATCCCTTCTAACTTCTCCTTGCTATGCTCATATATCTTGTCCACCAGGTAGTATTCATGATAACAATTGTCAATAGTAATCATGTATACTCCACAGTTTTCAAACAGTATCCATTTGTCAATCTTCTTGAATATGAACTCATGCATATGATCTTTAATCCTATGGTGCACTCTTGCAGGCTCAAACATCATGCACAAGTATTCCAATGTCACTTTGAGAAGATTCTCTTCAGTACCTTTCAACACAGGTTCATAAAGTTTCATCCCAACTTTATATAGTTCTTCCATATCAGCTCTTGAACAACTTCTGATGACTTTCCCCCATGTTGAATAAGCTTCAAATGAACCATCAGCTCTCTTGATTCTGAAGAAATTCTTTCCATTGTCTCTCAGAATATCCCAGAAGATGATCTCTGGAGCTTGCATAGAGATTGGAACAGCTTTCAAAGGTTCCACTATTGTCATGTACGGATCCATACTTTCATCAGTCTGCTTAGTGACCTGCTCTGGGCTCTGTACTGACTCTGTTGGGGATGTGATTGAAGGTTCTGCTTCCTTTTCAGTTTCTTCCACCCTAGGCCTTTTCAACTGCCTTTTTGGAGCAATTGTTTTTACTCTTTTTCCAGACTTGGCTTCTCTACCAACATTTCCAGTTTCTTCCTTCTTCTCTTCTGCTTCTTCTTTGGAAGGTGTGGTTTTCTCAGGGAATGGTTGTTGGATGTTGAGATCATGTCTCTCTTTCATCCTTCTTTCTGCTTCTTCCCTTTGAGAGGAATCCCCTTGGAGCTTTGTCATTTCCTTCCTGTATAGCTCTTCAACCTGAGAGTATGCCATATGAGTAAACATCTCCCCCTTAACACCAATTGCACCTTTCAGGAAGTTTATCATCTTTCTTCTTTCCTGATTGGCCAAAAAGGTTTTGGAGGGTTGTCTTTTCTGCTTTTTGAATGGCATTCTTTTTACTTGTACTTGCTTGGCCTGAGCTGCTGTTTTCATGCTCTTCTGATACTCTTCATTTAGTTTTCTGGCCATATTCAGTGCAAGCTCTCTATCCTTCTCAGATTGAAGTTGTTCCTCCCTTTCCATTTCTGCCTGAAGCTGCTTTGCCACTTCTTCATCCAGTTCTATCTGAATTTTCTTCTTTGCAGGTTGTTCAGGTTCAATCATCTTAGCTTTACCCTTTGTATCCTTCAACCCTGCCTCACTTCTTTCTTGTGTCTTCTTTTCAAGATCTCCTTCATTGATGACCACTCCCTTAGCCTTTTGAGTAGCCTTAGGAGTGTCATTCTTTGCTTTTACTAAGGTTTCAGCTATTTCCAATTCTTCAACAGATAGCCCTGTTGCTGCTTGAACATTATCTGTTTCTACTTCTTGTGCTTCTGTTTCTGCAGCTTTCTCCCCCTTAACATCAAATCCCATCTCAGAAATGCTTTCTTTTTCTGCTTCAGCCTCTGAATTCTCCCCCTTGTTGAAATCATCTTGAACATTTGTCCTCCTCTTGAGCACAAACTGCTTCCTTCTCCTTTTCTGTAACAATCTTGTCACCATTTTCTTCAGTTTGGTGATCTGAACTTGTTGAGATAGAATAATCAGCTTCATCTCCTCTATTTCTTTTCCTTGCTTGATGACATCCTGGTTGATGTTTCCCATGGTCTCCATCAATTCATCATAGTTATATCTGTCCTCACCTTCTCCAGGAGTGTTACCCCCTATTGAAGGATCATTGGATCTTTTATTAGTAGATGTCTTCTGCCTAGCAGAAGCACTATCCACCCCTGTGGTTTCTTGGCACCAGGGTCCTTCAAATGATTGCTCATTCAAAGTTGCCATGGGGGAGGTCTTATTGATGTTACCACTTTCCTCCTCTGTGCTAGCAGGAGTAGTGGCAGCCTCATCACCCATATGCTCTACCTCCTCCTCAGAGAGCACCTCCTTTGGGTTGGGAGACACCCTTGTGGTTTCCCTTTGGATATTCTCTAGGGGAGAATTCTCCCTTAGAGGGCTTAAAGGCTGTGTGGGTGATGGTACAAGAAGGGAAGGAGCCTTCTTTACCTGTTTTCTTTTATAAGTTTGGGTAATTGGAGAAGTGGGCTTATTTAGTAGGGACTGTGGGATAGATATAGAGTGGGAAGGTTGGGCTTGGCTAGCAGTGGATTGATCTATTGAGGGCCTTGACCCTGCTGCCATACCTTCATTGGGTTGGGACACCACCATCATTGTAGAGAACAATGGGGTGTCAACTCCTTCCGAGTCCCCAGCAGATCTTCTCATATTTGAGAAGACCTTGCCTTTTGGGGGTTTAGGTACATATACCCCAACAGATTGAGGTATATCCGTCAATTCATGGTTAATAACTGCTTGAACAAACCTGGGATACATATAAAAGCTCTTTTTGTTTCCCATGTTTGAGACAAGATCATTGAAAATCATTTGTGAAAAATTGTACCTTCTGGCAGTGGCCAAACAGACCAAAGCATAAGCAATGGTACTGCTGAACTCACTCCATCCAGTAGTCTTTTTAGAAATGCAGTGCATCAAGGTATGAACAAGAAAACGCCATTGGGGTGAAAATTTAGCTTTTGAGAACTTAAAAATACCCAATGGGCCTCCATACCCCATTCTTGTCAGAGTAGAAAACAGTTCATCATTAGGGATAGACGTTATACCAGAGGCATCGTCTAGACGTAGACTGATGCGAACTATCTCTTCAGTAACTGTCAATGGATTGCCACATACTGTCGACTTGATCATACGCACACCATCCTCAGTAACAATGGTGGCATGTGCCCAGAATTGCCTTTGGTGCTCAATGTAGATAGTTGGAGACATAGTGAGAGCATGGGCAATGTGGCTCGACTTCAGAAAGTCGACTATCTGATGAAAACCTTCAGATTGTTTTGGCTTTTGGAGCATCGCAATTTCATTGTGCTCATCAATGAACGCCATGGATGCCATAGACCTTGAAGATTCTTGCCTGAAAACTTTGAACTTTGAGAGAGAAAGGGTTTAGAGCGCAGGTGAATAGTATGCAAAGAGTCGTTATAAGCTTTTAGGCGGGCAAAGAGTATTTATAGTATTCGGAATAGAAGCAGTATTAACTGAACTAGCAGTATTAACTAACTAGCAGTATTAACCGCAAGCAGTATTAACTGAACTAGCAGTATTAACTACTAGCAGTATTAACTAACTAGCAGTATTAACCGCGAGCAGTATTAACTGAACTAGCAGTATTAACTACTAGCAGTATTAACTGAAAGCAGTATTAACCACTAGCAGTATTAACTACTAGCAGTATTAACTGAAAGCAGTATTAACCACTAGCAGTATTAACTGAACTAGCAGTATTAACTACTAGCAGTATTAACTAACTAGCAGTATTAACCGCGAGCAGTATTAACTGAACTAGCAGTATTAACTACTAGCAGTATTAACTGAAAGCAGTATTAACCACTAGCAGTATTAACTACTAGCAGTATTAACTGAAAGCAGTATTAACCACTAGCAGTATTAACTGAACTAGCAGTATTAACTACTAGCAGTATTAACTAACTTACTCCTTTTAAACTTGCTAAATACTGGGTACTGCTATGCATATCCTGAAAAGAAGATTAGTAACACCAAGAATAACAATATACAGGTATAAACTCACTTTTTGAGAAGAAGATTATTCAAAGTTTATCATTCCCACACTTGTTACCAAGAAAGTGAATCTACTCACATCAAAAGCTTTAGTGAATAGATCAGCAAACTGATTATCAGTGTGAACTTTGATAACTTGAATAAGTTTCTTTTCATTACAATCTCTTATAAAGTGATACCTGATTTCAATGTGCTTTGTCTTTGAGTGCTTGACTGGATTATTTACAATGCTAATAGCACTGCTGTTGTCAATAAAGATTGGAGTGTGTAGAAAGGTTACCCCATAATCCAGCATTTGATTCTGAATCCATAAGACTTGAGAACAGCAACTTGCAGCTGCTATGTACTCTGCCTCTGTTGTAGATGTGGATACTGTGGTTTGTTTCTTGCACTGCCATGAAACTAGTCTAGCACCCAAAAACTGACATCCTCCAGAAGTAGATTTTCTGTCCAAGTTTGCCCCACCTAGATCACTGTCTGAGTATGCTATTAGGTCAAAAGGTGAGTTATGAGGATACCAAAGTCCCAATCTGGGTTGCCCTTTGAGATATCTGAATATCCTCTTAACAGCTTGAAAGTGAGATTGCTTTGGCCTAACTTGAAATCTTGCACATACACAGACTGGAAACATAATATCTGGCCTTGATGCTGTGAGATACATGAGAGAGCCAATCATTGATCTATAAAGATGCACATCCATATCCTCCCCCTCAAGATCTGCTGTGATCTGCTTGTGTGTTTCCATAGGTGTGCTGGCAGGTTTTGATTCTGAGAAACCAAACTTGGTTAGAATATCCTGCACATACTTGGATTGACATATAAAAATGCCATCTGACTTCTGTTGAACTTGGAGTCCAAGGAAGAAAGTAAGTTCCCCCATGGAACTCATTTTGAACCTTTGATGCATTAAATCCTCAAACTCCTTGCACATATTGTTTCTTGTAGAACCAAAAATAATGTCATCAACATATATTTGGACCAGCAAGATATCCTTCTTCTTTCTTTTGATAAATAGAGTCTTATCAATGACTCCTCTTTCAAAGTCATTTTCCAAGAGATAGGATGACAGAGTGTCATACCATGCTCTTGGGGCTTGATGTAGTCCATAAAGTGCTTTCTTTAGTTTGTATACCCTGTCTGGATAACTTGGGTTTTCAAACCCTGGTGGTTGGCAGACATATACTTCTTCTTCAATTGATCCATAGAGAAAAGCACTTTTTACATCCATTTGATAGACTTTGAAGTTCATGTAAGAAGCATAGGCTAGGAATAGTCTGATTGCTTCTATCCTAGCTACAGGTGCAAAAACTTCTTCATAATCTATGCCCTCTTCTTGAGTGTAGCCTTGAGCTACCAGCCTTGCTTTGTTTCTTATAACAATACCTCTTTCATCTCTTTTGTTTCTGAAAATCCACTTTGTGCCAATTGCTCTGTGACCTTTAGGAAGGTCTACTAGATCCCATACATCTTGTAGCTTGAATTGTAACAGTTCTTCTTGCATTGCTTCTATCCAGCTAGATTCTTTCATAGCATCATGTGCCTTTTTAGGCTCAAGCTGGGATAGAAAACAAGACAGGACTGTATGCTGTTGATCTTTCATTTCTTGAAGTCTGCTTTGATGTCTAGTCATCATAGGAGAAGAGATATCTCCTATTACTAGCTGTGGAGGATGATTCTTTTGAACTCTTGTGTTATGACTAGGTTCTTCATTCAGTCCAGCCTCTAGATTAGAGTCATGCAACTCACCTGAAGTGTCTTCAGATGTCACTTCTGATTCTTGAGTCTCCTCATCTCTAGTGTCTTCTTCACTCTGACTTGGTTCAGTATATGATTCCTTTTCACAGTCTTCATTTACTGTGGGTATGGGAAAAATCACAGATTTAGATATACTTTCTTGAACTTGTGTGATCTCTGATTCTCCACCATCTGTTCCTGTATACTCATTACTGAAACCAAAAGAGTTAGTTAGTGAATCAATGTCAAATAGCCATTGAGGTCCAGACCCAACTGGATTTGGTGTGTTCTCATTGCATTTGACATTGTCACTTTCTTCAATTATTCTAGAAGAAGAGTTAAAAACTCTGTAGGCCTTACTCTGAGATGAGTATCCAACAAGAAATCCATCATCTGCTTTGCTATCAAACTTACCTAAGTGAGATTTGGTATTTAGAATTGTACAAGGACACCCAAAAGATTTGAAGAAACCAATAAAAGGTTTTCTTTGATTTAAAAGCTCATATGGGGTCTTGTTCTTTTGCTTGACCACTAGAACTCTGTTTTGGACATAACAAGCAGTATTAACTGCTTCAGCCCAGAATGTAATTGGCAATTTTGAATCAGCCAACAGAGATCTAGCAGCCTCTATTAGTGTCCTATTTCTCCTTTCAGCAATACCATTCTGTTGAGGAGTTCTAGGAGCACTATATTGTCTCTCAATACCTTTTCCTTCACAAAAAGTGTTTAAATCATGATTTTTAAATTCAGTTCCATTATCTGATCTAATGACTTTTACTCTTTGATTAGTTTGGTTTTCAATTCTTAGAATAAAGGATTTGATAAGATCACTTGTTTCATCCTTAGTCCTTAGAAAATATACCCAAGTAAACCTGGAGTAATCATCAACAATAACCAAGCAGTAAGATTTCTTGCCTATACTCATAACATTTGTAGGACCAAACAGATCCATATGCAATAACTGGAGACAAGAAGAAACAGAATTTAACTCTTTGGTCTTATGAGAAGTTTTGTGTTGTTTGCCTTTGAGACAAGCAACACAATGATCATCACATGAAAAGACTTTTGAAGGTAAACCTCTTACAAGGTTATTTTTAACAAGATTGTTCATAGTCTTGTAATTCATGTGACACATCCTTCTGTGCCAAAGGGAGGATTCATCTATAGAAGCTTTTGAAACAAGACAATTTAAAGATGAATCACTATCAACATTGTCCAAATCAAGACAGTAAACATTGTCCTTCCTTGGAGTTCTAAGTAGTATCTTGCTTTCATCAACTACCTTGAACCCTGGAGCAAGAATCATACACTCAGTATTAGTAAATAATATACTATGTTGTTTGTCACAAACCTGTGATACACTTAACAGGTTGTACTTTAATTGATCAACATAGTAGACATCCTCAAATGTCATCTTACCTTTGGTGACATTACCTTTTCCACTTATCTTACCACCAGTAAGATTGTCTCCAAATGCAACATGTCCTCCATTAATTTGCTTGAAATCCTGAAGGCATGACATGTTGCCAGTCATGTGCCTAGAGCAACCACTATCAACGTGCCATATGCTCTTTCCCTTGAGCTGTTGGTTGCCCTGCACATTAAATAAATCAATTAGTATGATTGGGGACCCAAGCCAAAGTGATCTTGGGTCTGCCATTCTCATCAAAGTATTTACATTCCTTTTTAATGAGGTTTTTAAACTCAGAGCACTCTTTATTAGAGTACTTTGTCAATATGATTGACTTAGTAGAATCAATACTGGAAGCAGTACTAACCTTAGAAGTACTAACAGGGTTAGCAGTACTAACAGGTGTAGAAGTACTAACAGGTGTAGCAGTACTAACAGGTGTAGCAGTACTAACAAGTTTAGCAGTACTAACCTTGTTAGCAGCATTAACATTGTTAGCAGTAGTATTACTTCTAGCAGCACTATCATTGTCAGCAGCACTATTTGTGGTAGCAGTACTAACAGTTTTAGTGCTTTTAGGAATCCACATATTGACACTTTCTTTAACAGAATACTTTTTCTTCATGTGGCTTTTAGTTTTAACATTTTTCTTAGCCACATGGTTCTTTTCAATTTTCTTATAACCAAAGGGTTTTTGCATGGATCTTTGGAAATTCATTCTTTGGTTCATAGGATTGAAATAACAGAATTTTGCAAGATGATTCAATTTGCCACAGATAAAGCAAGGTTTTGGTCTATTGATTTTACTCAGATCAACCCCTTGTTTATGTGCCCATTGATTATTCCAGTTTCTTTGATTTCCCCTCTTTTTGTCCTGTTTTTGGGGTTTATTCTTCTTACAAGTACACTGTTTGCAAGGACCTGGATTCACAACTGTGGTCTGTTTATAATGGACCTTACCAGACTTTTCCTCTGTCTTCTCTATGTTCTTGGATTTGATCCAAGCCCTTCCACAATCCTCATTGGTGATAATGTTGTTTTCTATAGAAGTCTCACCACTCACCTTGTTCTTCTTACTCTTGCCAACCTCTTTCTCAGTCTTATCCTCAACAATTACCTCATCTAAGGGATCTATTTCAGTGGCTCCCTCAGGCAAGTTCTTCCTATCTTTGGTGTCTAACAGATCTGAAGTAGGAGGAATGTAATTGTTGTTATATGGTGGAGGTGTGGCATTATACCCAATTCCTCTTCTTAATTTATCATGAATCTGATTTTGCAGTAAGGAGTCCATTGCTTTAGAAGCATTGGAAAACTTTTCTACATCAAGCTTAACCTTGGTTAACTCCTCTTTCAGTTTTTCACTCTCCTCTTTAGATTTGGTCAGTTTAAGTTCTAAATCCTTTTTCTCCCACTTCCAGTAATTAGTGTCATATGAGTGTTGTAGTTCATTGGCTTGAAAACCTTTGATTTGATCTTCAAATCTCTCTACTATCCTCACATAGTCTTTTATATCCTTTTCTAGTCTCTTCAGGTCATCACTCATCTTCTGATTGTGATCCCTGTACCTTTTAACAGTGTCTATGCAAGTTTTAGAGCAGAGATTAGAACTTACCTCAGATGGGAGATCAGATACTTTTGCCATAAGAGCTTGATTCTGAATAGCTTCTTCTGCTTGATCACTCCAATCAAACCCCATTCCTTGTTGAGAAACAAGGGCTTGAGCAGAGTTTCTATTGTTATTGAAGCTTCCAGATTGAGCTTGTTGATGGTTGTTGTTGTGAGACATTCCACTTTTGCACTCTCTAGCAAAATGTCCCTTAAGATGACATTTGTAGCATTCTACCTTTGATTTATCAAATCCTGCTCCATCTTCTCTTCTTTGTGAGAAGTTGTTTCTTCCAGTCCTCTTTATAAACTTCTTAACCCTCATGGAGAGCATGGCCATTTGCCATTTAATATCCATCTCTTCCAGATCATCAGGATGAAGTTGTTCTAAGTCATCATTGATCAAAGAAGAATTTCCATGATTAGAAAGAAGAGCTTCAAATGCATAATCAGTGCCTTTATCTAGATTTGATCCATTAGTAGCATTAACTGATTCAGAGTTAGCAGTAGAATCAATTGATGCTGATAGGAGTGCAGCATTATGAACATATCCAGAAGGCTTCTTCTTTGCCTCCACCTCAGCTTCAAAAATTCTAAGATCATTGTACAGATCATCAAGTTCTTTGTCTTCCAACTGATCATTCTGTCTGAATGACACAGTGTACATGGTCCATTCATCTCCAAGGGACCTTAAGAACTTTCTGTTCACATCATCTTGATCAATCTGTACTCCCATAGTAGCTAGTTCACCAATTAGTTTATTAAACCTGTCAAAAGTTTGAGTCATGGACTCATTCTTAGTTGAGATGAAGTTTTCATACTGTTGTTTTAAGATTGCCTTTTGATTTCTCTTGGTACTTTTAGTACCTGAGAATCTCTTCTCTAGAGCATTCCAGAGCATCTGTGCATCAGTACAATTGCAGAATTGGTGTTGATACTCATTTGGAATGGCCAAGAGCAGTGTGCTCAAGGCTTTCATCTCTGTCTGTCTTGATTTCCTATCTGTATCTGTCTTTGGAGGAGTTCTTTTGCCATCTTCACCAATCTTTCCTCCTTCAGATGGGCCATTCTCAATGATGTCCCACATAGAGTAATCTGTGAGGAGAATATATTGCTTGATTCTGATTTTCCACATGTCAAATTCATTGGATCTGAGCATTGGAACTTTTGAGACCAAAGTACTGCTTGATTCTGTAAGATTTTCCATGATGAATAACTGTTTCTGAGAGAATTAGCTCTGATACCACTTGTCAGGATCGAATTCTCAACAAGAATTAATTCTCAGAAACAATATCAAAGAAGTTGCGGAAAAACACTTTGATATTTAATAACACAGTAATCAAACACAGTATATAATGATCAAACAGTAAACTTGTATTGAATGCTTAAAGTTACAAGATTACACTCTCAACCTCAATATTGATGAACAGACTCACCAATACGAATTCTACTTCTCTAGAATTAGGATCTATGCCTTGAGGTCGATTTTTCTCTTGAAAAACAATTATCAAAAGTTTTTTTCTATCTATTCTACACATTCTATACATATACTGATAAAAAGATAATTACAAAGAATAAACAAATCTTCAGTATATCTTCCATGTATATCTTCTAAGTATATCTTCAGTATATCCAGCTGTAGTAATTTCCATCCGTATCTCTTTAGCAGCACTAATAATGCTCAGCAACATTAACTTCAACTAGCAGCATTAACTGCAAGCAGTATTAACTACTAGCAGTACTAACTAGCTAAGCAGTACTAACTTTGTTCAAGCAGTACTAACTTTGACTAGCAGTAGTAATTCTACTAGCAGTAGTAACACTTAGCAGTATTAATCTTCAACTTGTTCTGGCAGTAGTAACTACACTTGGTAGAATCTTCAGTTCCCAACACTCTCCAACAATGAGAAGCACTCATAGGAATTGAAGAGAGAACAGCCCTGTGAGGGGCACCATATTTGCTTCGCATGAACATAGCCCAAAGAAAAGAGAGTCCCCTTTATAGTATAGAATTCCACGCCTATGTGCAAGGCTTGCATCACTTGATGTAACGAACAAATTCTAACACCCCTTCCTCCTTAGGACAACAAATGGTCTCCCATGACACCCAATGATGTCTCTCTTCTCCATTAGAGCACCAAAAGAAATTAGAAAAAATACCCTGCCCAAATATGCGACTCTATAGGGATAAAAAAAATGAAATTCATAATGGTATTCTAAATAGTATCTTACTTTTGACCTCTTCCCTCTTACTGGGCAGCAGGATAGAGTGGGCTTTATGGTTGATGTCAGCTACTCTCTTCCTGTTTTACCTTCTAGAGAGCCCAGTACATAGTCTAATGGCATGGGCACTCGAAGGAAAGGTATAAAGATTTTCCATTGTCCTAGGGATTCGTATTTCCCATTGTCCTTATGGATGAGGGAATCGAGTTGCGAAAGATGAGGGAATCTACTTGAGTCCCCCTAAAGCAAGGTATTATTCCTATTTTCCCTCTTCCTCCATCTATCAACAGGATAGAGTAGAGCCTCACATAACCCCCTTTAGCACAGAGAAATGTACACCTAATGCCCAGACTGAATCTAAGTTATTCTATACATTGATTATAAAGTGACTTACGAGTCGGAATGGTCGGGCATAATGAGTGTAGCTCAGTGCTCCCTCTCCTTAACAGTCGAGCTATTTCTTTCCTTTCAAGAAGCACGAGTGGAACGGTCAAACCGTTAAGTCAACAGATTGAGAAAGAGATTGATCGTCACATATGACATTGCCCCAGAATGAGATTAGTCATCATATACGAGATTAGACTTAGTCCGTTGTTGTTTGATCTTTTACTTGGACAAGTGCTATAACCGTCGAGCTGAGGAGCGAGACTAAGGTCGACCGTTAGGGAGACTAAAGCGGGAGGCTAAAACGAATGCTTTCAGTATGCATAGCCTCTCCCTTTGTTTTGTAGGGGTGCCTATTGGTTCTAGAGAAGTTAATGGGAAATTCACCCTCAAAAGGGTATTCAATAGCAGTTTACACCTTTCAACTACTATTTCAATTAACATTGGGCAGTTGAGAAACGAGTGAGAAAAACGTTTCCTGTTTATCCATAGAAATTCGAATTAATTCAGGAATAGGCATGTGTTGCAACACAAGATAACCGTCCGGATTCAATCCCTGCATCGATCCCACCAGCCGAGCAGACCTTGTCACGAATCCTTGTGGCTATGGTGGTAGCATGATCAGAGGAAGGTCTCTCTAGTTTACCTCTGTGCGAGTAAGTTCCTTCGAGCTGTTCGCATGAGAAGTAAGAGGGGACCGTTGATTTACCTCTAGCTGGCCG